>OY756961.1:9445000-14445000 GCA_963580455.1 Euonymus europaeus | reverse complement strand
CATCGAAATAATGTAGGAAGCTTATACTAGTAAAATTTCACATAGAAGAACAACAAAAAGTATACATAGAGCAATTTTGATGATCCGAAGTTGCTCAACTCTCTCTATGGAGGAGCTTTTAACGGTTTTGTCCATTTGTCATAGAAATTTGGTGTTTTGGCATCGAAATAATGTAGGAAGCTTATATTCGTAAATTTTGACATAGAAGAACAATAAAAAGTCTATCCCGAGCAACTTTGATAGTCCGAAGTTGCTCAACTCTCTCTATGGAGGAGCTTTTGACGGTTTTGTCCATTTGTCATAGAAAGTTGGTATTTTGGCATCGAAATAATCTAGGAAGCTTATACTCGTAAAATTTCACATAGAAGAACAACAAAAAGTGTACATAGAGCAATTTTGATGGTCCGAAGTTACTCAACTCTCTCTATAGAGGAGCTTTTAACGGTTTTGTCCATTTGTCATAGAAAGTTGGTGTTTTGGCATCGAAATAATGTAGGAAGCTTATACTCGTAAAATTTAACATAGAAGAACAATAAAATGTCTATCCCGAGCAACTTTGATAGTCCGAAGTTGCTCAACTCTCTCTATGGAGGAGCTTTTAACAGTTTTGTCTATTTGACATAGAAAGTTGGTGTTTTGGCATCGAAATAATGTAGGAAGCTTATACTCGTAAAATTTTACATAGAAGAACAATAAAAAGTCTATCCTGAGCAACTTTGATAGTCCGAAGTTGCTCAACTCTCTCTATGGAGGAGCTTTTAACGATTCTGTCCATTTGTCATAGAAAGTTGGTGTTTAGGCATCGAAATAAAGTAGGAAGCTTATACTCGTAAAATTTGACATAGAAGAACAATAAAAAGTCTATCCCGAACAACTTTCATAGTCCGAAGTTGCTCAATTCTCTCTATGGAGGAGTTGTTAACGGTTTTGTCCATTTGCCAAAGAAAGTTGGTGTTTTGGCATCGAAATAATCTAGGAAGCTTATACTCATAAAATTTGACATATGAGAACAATAAAAATTGTACACCGAGCAACTTTGATGTTCAAAAGTTGCATAACTCTCTCTATGGAGGAGCTTTTTTCGGTTTTGTCCATTTGTGATAGAAAGTTAGTGTTTTGACATCGAAATAATGTAGGAAGCTTATACTCGTAAAAGTTGACATAGAAGAACAATAAAAAGTCTATCCCCAGCAACTTTGATAGTCCGAAGTTACTCAACTCTCTCTATGGAGGAGCTTTTAACGGTTTTGTCCATTTGTCATAGAAAGTTGGTGTTTTGGCATCGAAATAATGTAGGAAGCTTATACTAGTAAAATTTCTCATAGAAGAACAACAAAAAGTGTACATAGAGCAATTTTGATGGTCTGAAGGTGCTGAACTCTCTCTATGGAGGAGCTTTTAACGGTTTTGTCCATTTGTCATAGAAAGTTGGTGTTTTGGCATCGAAATAATCTAGGAAGCTTACACTCGTAAAATTTCACATAGAAGAACAACAAAAAGTGAACATAGAGCAATTTTGATGGTCCGAAGTTGCTCAACTCTCTCTATGGAGGAGCTTTTAACGGTTTTGTCCATTTGTCGTAGAAAGTTGGTGTTTTGGCATCGAAATAATGTAGGAAGCTTATACTCGTAAATTTTGACATAGAAGAATAATAAAAAGTCTATCCCGAGCAACTTTGATAGTCCGAAGTTACTCAACTCTCTCTATGGAGGAGCTTTTAACGTTTTTGTCCATTTGTCATAGAAAGTTGGTGTTTTGGCATCGAAATAATCTAGGAAGCTTATACTCATAAAATTTGACACATGAGAACAATAAAAAGTATACATAGAGCAATTTTGATGATCCGAAGTTGCTCAACTCTCTCTATGGAGGAGCTTTTAACGGTTTTGTCTATTTGTCATAGAAATTTGGTGTTTTGGCATCGAAATAATGTAGGAAGCTTATACTCGTAAATTTTGACATAGAAGAACAATAAAAAGTCTATCCCGAGCAACTTTGATAGTCCGAAGTTGCTCAACTCTCTCTATGGAGGAGCTTTTCCCGATTTTGTCCATTTGTCATAGAAAGTTGGTATTTTGGCATCGAAATAATCTAGGAAGCTTATACTCGTAAAATTTCACATAGAAGAACAACAAAAAGTGTACATAGAGCAATTTTGATGGTCCGAAGTTGCTCAACTCTCTCTGTGGAGGAGCTTTTAACGGTTTTGTCCATTTGTCATAGAAAGTTGTTGTTTTGGCATCGAAATAATGTAGGAAGCTTATACTCGTAAAATTTGACATAGAAGAACAATAAAATGTCTATCCCGAGCAACTTTGATAGTCCGAAGTTGCTCAACTCTCTCTATGGAGGAGCTTTTAACGGTTTTGTCTATTTGACATAGAAAGTTGGTGTTTTGGCATCGAAATAATGTAGGAAGCTTATACTCGTAAAATTTTACATAGAAGAACAATAAAAAGTCTATCCTGAGCAACTTTGATAGTCCGAAGTTGCTCAACTCTCTCTATGGAGGAGCTTTTAACGATTCTGTCCATTTGTCATAGAAAGTTGGTGTTTTGGCATCGAAATAAAGTAGGAAGCTTATACTCGTAAAATTTGACATAGAAGAACAATAAAAAGTCTATCCCGAACAACTTTCATAGTCCGAAGTTGCTCAATTCTCTCTATGGAGGAGTTGTTAACGGTTTTGTCCATTTGTCAAAGAAAGTTGGTGTTTTGGCATCGAAATAATCTAGGAAGCTTATACTCATAAAATTTGACATATGAGAACAATAAAAATTGTACACCGAGCAACTTTGATGTTCAAAAGTTGCATAACTCTCTCTATGGAGGAGCTTTTTTCGGTTTTGTCCGTTTGTCATAGAAAGTTAGTGTTTTGACATCGAAATAATGTAGGAAGCTTATACTCGTAAAAGTTGACATAGAAGAACAATAAAAAGTCTATCCCGAGCAACTTTGATAGTCCGAAGTTACTCAACTCTCTTTATGGAGGAGCTTTTAACGGTTTTGTCCATTTGTCATAGAAAGTTGGTGTTTTGGCATCGAAATAATGTAGGAAGCTTATACTAGTAAAATTTCACATAGAAGAACAACAAAAAGTGTACATAGAGCAATTTTGATAGTCTGAAGGTGCTCAACTCTCTCTATGGAGGAGCTTTTAACGGTTTTGTCCATTTGTCATAGAAAGTTGGTGTTTTGGCATCGAAATAATGTAGGAAGCTTATACTCGTAAAATTTGACATAGAAGAACAATAAAATGTCTATCCCGAGCAACTTTGATAGTCCGAAGTTGCTCAACTCTCTCTATGGAGGAGCTTTTAACGGTTTTGTTTATTTGACATAGAAAGTTGGTGTTTTGGCATCGAAATAATGTAGGAAGCTTATACTCGTAAAATTTTACATAGAAGAACAATAAAAAGTCTATCCTGAGCAACTTTGATAGTCCGAAGTTGCTCAACTCTCTCTATGGAGGAGCTTTTAACGATTCTGTCCATTTGTCATAGAAAGTTGGTGTTTTGGCATCGAAATAATCTAGGAAGCTTATACTCATAAAATTTGACACATGAGAACAATAAAAATTGTACACCGAGCAACTTTGATGTTCAAAAGTTGCATAACTCTCTCTATGGAGGAGCTTTTTTCTGTTTTGTCCATTTGTCATAGAAAGTTAGTGTTTTGACATCGAAATAATGTAGGAAGCTTATACTCGTAAAAGTTGACATAGAAGAACAATAAAAAGTCTATCCCGAGCAACTTTGATAGTCCGAAGTTACTCAACTCTCTCTATGGAGGAGCTTTTAACGGTTTTGTCCATTTGTCATAGAAAGTTGGTGTTTTGGCATCGAAATAATGTAGGAAGCTTATACTAGTAAAATTTCACATAGAAGAACAACAAAAAGTGTACATAGAGCAATTTTGATAGTCTGAAGGTGCTCAACTCTCTCTATGGAGGAGCTTTTAACGGTTTTGTCCATTTGTCATAGAAAGTTGGTGTTTTGGCATCGAAATAATGTAGGAAGCTTATACTCGTAAAATTTGACATAGAAGAACAATAAAATGTCTATCCCGAGCAACTTTGATAGTCCGAAGTTGCCCAACTCTCTCTATGGAGGAGCTTTTAACGGTTTTGTCTATTTGACATAGAAAGTTGGTGTTTTGGCATCGAAATAATGTAGGAAGCTTATACTCGTAAAATTTTACATAGAAGAACAATAAAAAGTCTGTCCTGAGCAACTTTGATAGTCCGAAGTTGCTCAACTCTCTCTATGGAGGAGCTTTTAAGAATTCTTTCCATTTGTCATAGAAAGTTGGTGTTTTGGCATCGAAATAAAGTAGGAAGCTTATACTCGTAAAATTTGACATAGAAGAACAATAAAAAGTCTATCCCGAACAACTTCCATAGTCCGAAGTTGCTCAATTCTCTCTATGGAGGAGTTGTTAACGGTTTTGTCCATTTGTCAAAGAAAGTTGGTGTTTTGGCATCGAAATAATCTAGGAAGCTTATACTCATAAAATTTGACATATGAGAACAATAAAAATTATACACCGAGCAACTTTGATGTTCAAAAGTTGCATAACTCTCTCTATGGAGGAGCTTTTTTCTGTTTTGTCCATTTGTCATAGAAAGTTAGTGTTTTGACATCGAAATAATGTAGGAAGCTTATACTCGTAAAAGTTGACATAGAAGAACAATAAAAAGTCTATCCCGAGCAACTTTGATAGTCCGAAGTTACTCAACTCTCTCTATGGAGGAGCTTTTAACGGTTTTGTCCATTTGTCATAGAAAGTTGGTGTTTTGGCATCGAAATAATGTAGGAAGCTTATACTAGTAAAATTTCACATAGAAGAACAACAAAAAGTGTACATAGAGCAATTTTGATAGTCTGAAGGTGCTCAACTCTCTCTATGGAGGAGCTTTTAACGGTTTTGTCCATTTGTCATAGAAAGTTGGTGTTTTGGCATCGAAATAATCTAGGAAGCTTACACTTGTAAAATTTCACACAGAAGAACAATAAAAAGTGTACATAGAGCAATTTTGATGGTCCGAAGTTGCTCAACTCTCTCTATGGAGGAGCTTTTAACGGTTTTGTCCATTTGTCGTAGAAAGTTGGTGTTTTGGCATCGAAATAATGTAGGAAGCTTATACTCGTAAATTTTGACATAGAAGAACAATAAAAAGTCTATCCCGAGCAACTTTGATAGTCCAAAGTTACTCAACTCTCTCTATGGAGGAGCTTTTAACGGTTTTGTCAATTTGTCATAGAAAGTTGGTGTTTTGGCATCGAAATAATCTAGGAAGCTTATACTCATAAAATTTGACATATGAGAACAATAAAAATTGTACACCGAGCTACTTTGATGGTCCGAAGTTGCTCAACTCTCTCTATGGAGGAGCTTTTAACGGTTTTGTCCATTTGTCATAGAAAGTTGGTGTTTTGGCATCGAAATAATGTAGGAAGCTTATACTCGAAAAATTTGACATAGAAGAACCATAAAAAGTCTATCCCGAGCAACTTTGATAGTTCGAAGTTGCATAACTCTCTCTATGGAGGAGCTTTTATCGGTTTTGTCCATTTGTCATAGAAAGTTGGTGTTTTGGCATCGAAATAATGTAGGAAGCTAATACTCGTAAAAGTTGACATAGAAGAACAATAAAAAGTCTATCCCGAGCAACTTTGATAGTCCAAAGTTGCGCATCTCTCTCTATGGAGGTACCTGCTTTTAGCGGGTTTTACTATTCGTCATAGAAAGTTGGTGTTTTGGCATCGAAATAATCTATGAAGCTTATACTCGTAAAATTTGACATATAAGAACAATAAAAATTGTACATCGAGCAAGTTTGATGGTCCGAAGTCGCCCAACACTCTCTACGGAGAAGCTTTTAACGGTTTTGTCTATTTGTCATAGAAAGTTGGTGTTTTGACATCGAAATAATCTAGGAATCTTATACTCGTAAAATTTCACATAGAAGAACAACAAAAAGTGTACATAGAGCAATTTTGATGGTCTGAAGGTGCTCAACTCTCTCTATGGAGGAGCTTTTAACGGTTTTGTCCATTTGTCATAGAAAGTTGGTGTTTTGACATCGAAATAATCTAGGAATCTTATACTCGTAAAATTTCACATAGAAGAACAACAAAAAGTGAACATAGAGCAATTTTGATGGTCCGAAGTTGCTCAACTCTCTTTATGGAGGAGCTTTTAACGGTTTTGTCCATTTGTCATAGAAAGTTGGTGTTTTGGCATCGAAATAATCTAGGAAGCTTATACTCGTAAAATTTCACATAGAAGAACAACAAAAAGTGTACATAGAGCAATTTTGATTGTCCGAAGTTGCTCAACTCTCTCTATGGAGGAGCTTTTAACGGTTCTGTCCATTTGTCGTAGAAAGTTGGTGTTTTGGCATCGAAATAATGTAGGAAGCTTATACTCGTAAATTTTGACATAGAAGAAATTTTGACATAGAAGAACAATAAAAAGTCTATCTCGAGCAACTTTGATAGTCCGAAGTTGCTCAACTCTCTCTATGGAGGAGCTATTAACGATTTTGTCCATTTGTCATAGAAAGTTGGTGTTTTGACATCGAAATAATCTAGGAAGCTTATACTCGTAAAATTTCACATAGAAGAACCACAAAAAGTGTACATAGAGCAATTTTGTCCGAAGTTGCTCAACTCTCTCTATGGAGGAGCTTTTAACGGTTTTGTCCATTTGTCATAGAAAGTTGGTGTTTTGGCATCGAAATAATGTAGGAAGCTTATACTCGTAAAATTTGACATAGAAGAACAATAAAATGTCTATCCCGAGCAACTTTGATAGTCCGAAGTTGCTCAACTCTTTCTATGGAGGAGCTTTTAACGGTTTTGTCTATTTGTCATAGAAAGTTGGTGTTTTGGCATCGAAATAATGTAGGAAATTTGTACTCGTAAAATTTTACATAGAAGAACAATAAAAAGTCTATCCCGAGCAACTTTGATGGTCCGAAGTTGCTCAACTCTCTCTATGGAGGAGCTTTTAACGGTTTTGTCCATTTGTCGTAGAAAGTTGGTGTTTTGGCATCGAAATAATGTAGGAAGCTTATACTCGTAAATTTTGACATAGAAGAACAATAAAAAGTCTATCCCGAGCAACTTTGATAGTCCGAAGTTACTCAACTCTCTCTATGGAGGAGCTTTTAACGGTTTTGTCAATTTGTCATAGAAAGTTGGTGTTTTGGCATCGAAATAATCTAGGAAGCTTATACTCATAAAATTTGACATATGAGAACAATAAAAATTGTACACCGAGCTACTTTGATGGTCCGAAGTTGCTCAACTCTCTCTATGGAGGAGCTTTTAACGGTTTTGTCCATTTGTCATAGAAAGTTGGTGTTTTGGCATCGAAATAATGTAGGAAGCTTATACTCGAAAAATTTGACATAGAAGAACCATAAAAAGTCTATCCCGAGCAACTTTGATAGTTCGAAGTTGCATAACTCTCTCTATGGAGGAGCTTTTATCGGTTTTGTCCATTTGTCATAGAAAGTTGGTGTTTTGGCATCGAAATAATGTAGGAAGCTAATACTCGTAAAAGTTGACATAGAAGAACAATAAAAAGTCTATCCCGAGCAAATTTGATAGTCCAAAGTTGCGCATCTCTCTCTATGGAGGTACCTGCTTTTAGCGGGTTTTACTATTCGTCATAGAAAGTTGGTGTTTTGGCATCGAAATAATCTATGAAGCTTATACTCGTAAAATTTGACATATAAGAACAATAAAAATTGTACATCGAGCAAGTTTGATGGTCCGAAGTCGCCCAACACTCTCTACGGAGAAGCTGTTAACGGTTTTGTCTATTTGTCATAGAAAGTTGGTGTTTTGACATCGAAATAATCTAGGAATCTTATACTCGTAAAATTTCACATAGAAGAACAACAAAAAGTGAACATAGAGCAATTTTGATGGTCCGAAGTTGCTCAACTCTCTTTATGGAGGAGCTTTTAACGGTTTTGTCCATTTGTCATAGAAAGTTGGTGTTTTGGCATCGAAATAATCTAGGAAGCTTATACTCGTAAAATTTCACATAGAAGAACAACAAAAAGTGTACATAGAGCAATTTTGATTGTCCGAAGTTGCTCAACTCTCTCTATGGAGGAGCTTTTAACGGTTCTGTCCATTTGTCGTAGAAAGTTGGTGTTTTGGCATCGAAATAATGTAGGAAGCTTATACTCGTAAATTTTGACATAGAAGAAATTTTGACATAGAAGAACAATAAAAAGTCTATCTCGAGCAACTTTGATAGTCCGAAGTTGCTCAACTCTCTCTATGGAGGAGCTATTAACGATTTTGTCCATTTGTCATAGAAAGTTGGTGTTTTGACATCGAAATAATCTAGGAAGCTTATACTCGTAAAATTTCACATAGAAGAACCACAAAAAGTGTACATAGAGCAATTTTGTCCGAAGTTGCTCAACTCTCTCTATGGAGGAGCTTTTAACGGTTTTGTCCATTTGTCATAGAAAGTTGGTGTTTTGGCATCGAAATAATGTAGGAAGCTTATACTCGTAAAATTTGACATAGAAGAACAATAAAATGTCTATCCCGAGCAACTTTGATAGTCCGAAGTTGCTCAACTCTTTCTATGGAGGAGCTTTTAACGGTTTTGTCTATTTGTCATAGAAAGTTGGTGTTTTGGCATCGAAATAATGTAGGAAATTTGTACTCGTAAAATTTTACATAGAAGAACAATAAAAAGTCTATCCCGAGCAACTTTGATTGTCCGAAGTTGCTCAACTCTCTCTATGGAGGAGCTTTTAACGATTCTGTCCATTTGTCATAGAAAGTTGGTCTTTTGGCATCGAAATAAAGTAGGAAGCTTATACTCGTAAAATTTGACATAGAAGAACAATAAAAAGTGTATCCCGAGCAACTCTCATAGTCTGAAGTTGCTCAATTCTCTCTATGGAGGAGCTTTTAACGGTTTTGTCCATTTGTCAAAGAAAGTTTGTGTTTTGGCATCGAAATAATCTAGGAAGCTTATACTCATAAAATTTGACATATGAGAACAATAAAAATTGTACACCGAGCAACTTTGATGTTCAAAAGTTGCTTAACTCTCTCTATGGAGGAGCTTTTTTCGGTTTTGTCCATTTGTCATAGAAAATTAGTGTTTTGGCAACGAAATAATGTAGGAAACTTATAATCGTAAATTTTGACATAGAAGAACAATAAAAAGTCTATCCCGAGCAACTTTGATAGTCCGAAGTTGCTCAACTCTCTCTATGGAGGAGCTTTTAACGGTTTTGTCCATTTGTCATAGAAAGTTTGTGTTTTGGCATCGAAATAATCTAGTAAGCTTATACTCGTAAAATTTCACATAGAAGAACAACAAAAAGTGTACATAGAGCAACTTTGATGGTCCGACGTTGCTCAACTCTCTCTATGGAGGAGCTTTTAACGATTTGTCCATTCGTCATAGAAAGTTGGTGTTTTGGCATCGAAATAATCTTGGAAGCTTATAGTCGTAAAATTTCACATAGAAGAACAACAAAAAGTGTACATAGAGCAATTTTGATGGTCCGAAGTTGCTCAACTCTCTCTATGGAGGAGCTTTTAACGGTTTTGTCCATTTGTCGTAGAAAGTTGTTGTTTTGGCATCCAAATAATGTAGGAAGCTTATACTCGTAAATTTTGACATAGAAGAAAAATAAAAAGTCTATCCCGAGCAACTTTGATAGTTCGAAGTTGCATAACTCTCTCTATGGAGGAGCTTTTATCGGTTTTGTCCATTTGTCATAGAAAGTTGGTGTTTTGACATCCAAATAATGTAGGAAGCTAATACTCGTAAAAGTTGACATAGAAGAACAATAAAAAGTCTATCCCGAGCAACTTTGATAGTCCGAAGTTGCTCATCTCTCTCTATGGAGGTGCTTTTAGCGGGTTTGTCTATTTGTCATAGAAATTTGGTGTTTTGGCATCGAAATAATCTATGAAGCTTATACTCGTAAAATTTGACATATAAGAACAATAAAAATTGTACATCGAGCAACTTTGATGGTCCGAAGTCGCTCAACACTCTCTATGGAGAAGCTTTTAACGGTTTTGTCTATTTGTCATAGAAAGTTGGTGTTTTGACATCGAAATAATCTAGGAAGCTTATACTCGTAAAATTTCACATAGAAGAACAACAAAAAGTATACATAGAGCAATTTTGATGGTCGGAAGTTGCTCAACTCTCTCTATGGAGGAGCTTTTAACGGTTTTGTCTATTTGTCGTAGAAAGTTGGTGTTTTGGCATCGAAATAATTGAGGAAGCTTATACTCGTAAAATTTGACATAGAAGAACAATAAAATGTCTATCCCGAGCAACTTTGAAAGTCCGAAGTTGCTCAACTCTCTCTATGGAGGAGCTTTTAACGGTTTTGTCTATTTGTCATAGAAAGTTGGTGTTTTGGCATCGAAATAATGCAGGAAGCTTATACTCGTAAAATTTGACATAGAAGAACAATAAAAAGTCTATCCCGAGCAACTTTCATAGTCTGAAGTTGGTCAATTCTCTCTATGGAGGAGCTTTTAACGGTTTTGTCCATTTGTCAAAGAAAGTTGGTGTTTTGGCATCGAAATAATCTAGGAAGCTTATACTCATAAAATTTGACATATGAGAACAATAAAAATTGTACACCGAGCAACTTTGATGTTCAAAAGTTGCATAACTCTCTCTATGGAGGAGCTTTTTTGGTTTTGTCCATTTGTCATAGAAAGTTAGTGTTTTGACATCGAAATAATGTAGGAAGCTTATACTCGTAAATTTTGACATAGAAGAACAATAAAAAGTCTATCCCGAGAAACTTTGATAATCCGAAGTTGCTTAACTCTCTCTATGGAGTAGCTTTTAGCGGTTTTGTTTATTTGTCATAGAAAGTTGGTGTTTTGGCATCGAAATAATCTATGAAACTTATACTCGTAAAATTTGACATATAAGAACAATAAAAATTGTACACCGAGCAACTTTGATGGTCCGAAGTTACTCAAATCTCTCTATGGAGGAGCTTTTAACGGTTTTGTCCATTTGTCATAGAAAGGTTGTGTTTTGGCATCGAAATAATCTAGGAAGCTTATACTCGTAAAATTACACATAGAAGAACAACAAAAAGTGTACATAGAGCAATTTTGATGGTCTGAAGTTGCTCAACTCTCTCTATGGAGGAGCTTTTAACGGTTTTGTCCATTTGTCGTAGAAAGTTGGTGTTTTGGCATTGAAATAATGTAGGAAGCTTATACTCGTAAATTTTGACATAGAAGAACAATAAAAAGTCTATCCCGAGCAACTTTGATAGTCCGAAGTTGCTCAACTCTCTCTATGGAGGAGCTTTTAACGGTTTTGTCCATTTGTCATAGAAAGTTGGTGTTTTGGCATCGAAATAATCTAGGAAGCTTACACTCGTAAAATTTCACATAGAAGAACAACAAAAAGTGTACATAGAGCAATTTTGATGGTCCGAAGTTGCTCAACTCTCTCTATGGAGGATATTTTAACGGTTTTGTTCATTCGTCATAGAAAGTTGGTGTTTTGGCATCAAAATAATCTAGGAAGCTTATACTCATAAAATTTGACATATAAGAACAGCAAAAATTGTACACCGAGCAACTTTGATGGTCCGAAGTTGCTCAACTCTCTCTATGGAGGAGCTTTTAACGGTTTTGTCCATTTGACGTAGAAAGTTGGTGTTTTGGCATCGAAATAATATAGGAAGCTTATACTCGTAAATTTTGACATAGAAGAACAATAAAAAGTCTATCCCGAGCAACTTTGATAGTTCGAAGTTGCATAACTCTCTCTATGGAGGAGCTTTTATCGGTTTTGTCCATTTGTCATAGAAAGTTGGTGTTTTGGCATCCAAATAATGTAGGAAGCTAATACTCGTAAAAGTTGACATATAAGAACAATAAAAAGTGTACATAGAGCAATTTTGATGGTCTGAAGTTGCTCAACTCTCTCTATGGAGGAGCTTTTAACGGTTTTGTCTATTTGTCATAGAAAGTTGGTGTTTTGACATCGAAATAATTTAGGAAGCTTATACTCGTAAAATTCCACATAGAAGAACAACAAAAAGTGTACATAGAGCAATTTTGATGATCCGAAGTTGTTCAACTCTCTCTATGGAGGAGCTTTTAACGGTTTTGTCCATTTGTCGTAGAAAGGTGGTGTTTTGGCATCGAAATAATGTAGGAAGCTTATACTCGTAAATTTTGACATAGAAGAACAATAAAAAGTCTATCCCGAGCAACTTTGATAGTCCGAAGTTGCTCAACTCTCTCTATGGAGGAGCTTTTAACGATTCTGTCCATTTGTCATAGAAAGTTGGTGTTTTGGCATCAAAATAAAGTAGGAAGCTTATACTCGTAAAATTTGACATAGAAGAACAATAAAAAGTCTATCCCGAGCAACTTTGATAGTCCGAAGTTGCTCAACTCTCTCTATGAAGGAGCTTTTAACGGTTTTGTCCATTTGTCATAGAAAGTTGGTGTTTTGGCATCGAAATAATCTAGTAAGCTTATACTCGTAAAATTTCACATATAAGAACAACAAAAAGTGTACATAGAGCAATTTTGATGGTCTGAAGTTGCTCAACTCTCTCTATGGAGGAGCTTTTAACGGTTTTGTCCATTTGTGGTAGAAAGTTGGTGTTTTGGCCTCGAAATAATGTAGGAAGCTTATACTCGTAAATTTTGACATAGAAGAACAATAAAAAGTCTATCCCGAGCAACTTTGATAGTCCGAAGTTGCTCAACTCTCTCTATGGAGGAGCTTTTAACGATTCTGTCCATTTGTCATAGAAAGTTGGTGTTTTGGCATCAAAATAAAGTAGGAAGCTTATACTCGTAAAATTTGACATAGAAGAACAATAAAAAGTCTATCCCGAGCAACTCTCATAGTCTGAAGTTGCTCAATTCTCTCTATGGAGGAGCTTTTAACGGTTTTGTCCATTTGTCAAAGAAAGTTTGTGTTTTGGCATCGAAATAATCTAGGAAGCTTATACTCATAAAATTTGACATATGAGAACAATAAAAATTGTACACCGAGCAACTTTGATGTTCAAAAGTTGCATAACTCTCTCTATGGAGGAGCTTTTTTCGGTTTTGTCCATTTGTCATAGAAAATTAGTGTTTTGGCATCGAAATAATGTAGGAAGCTTATACTCGTAAATTTTGACATAGAAGAACAATAAAAAGTCTATCCCGAGCAACTTTGATAGTCCGAAGTTGCTCAACTCTCTCTATGGAGGAGCTTTTAACGGTTTTGTCCATTTGTCATAGAAAGTTGGTGTTTTGGCATCGAAATAATCTAGTAAGCTTATACTCGTAAAATTTCACATAGAAGAACAACAAAAAGTGTACATAGAGCAACTTTGATGGTCCGAAGTTGCTCAACTCTCTCTATGGAGGAGCTTTTAACGATTTGTCCATTCGTCATAGAAAGTTGGTGTTTTGGCATCGAAATAATCTTGGAAGCTTATAGTCGTAAAATTTCACATAGAAGAACAACAAAAAGTGTACATAGAGCAATTTTGATGGTCCGAAGTTGCTCCACTCTATGGAGGAGCTTTTAACGGTTTTGTCCATTTGTCGTAGAAAGTTGTTGTTTTGGCATCCAAATAATGTAGGAAGCTTATACTCGAAAATTTTGACATAGAAGAAAAATAAAAAGTCTATCCCGAGCAACTTTGATAGTTCGAAGTTGCATAACTCTCTCTATGGAGGAGCTTTTATCGGTTTTGTCCATTTGTCATAGAAAGTTGGTGTTTTGGCATCCAAATAATGTAGGAAGCTAATACTCGTAAAAGTTGACATAGAAGAACAATAAAAAGTCTATCCCGAGCAACTTTGATAGTCCGAAGTTGCTCATCTCTCTCTATGGAGGTGCTTTTAGCGGGTTTGTCTATTTGTCATAGAAATTTGGTGTTTTGGCATCGAAATAATCTATGAAGCTTATACTCGTAAAATTTGACATATAAGAACAATAAAAATTGTACATCGAGCAACTTTGATGGTCCGAAGTCGCTCAACACTCTCTATGGAGAAGCTTTTAACGGTTTTGTCTATTTGTCATAGAAAGTTGGTGTTTTGACATCGAAGTAATCTAGGAAGCTTATACTCGTAAAATTTCACATAGAAGAACAACAAAAAGTATACATAGAGCAATTTTGATGGTCGGAAGTTGCTCAACTCTCTCTATGGAGGAGCTTTTAACGGTTCTGTCTATTTGTCGTAGAAAGTTGGTGTTTTGGCATCAAAATAATTGAGGAAGCTTATACTCGTAAAATTTGACATAGAAGAACAATAAAATGTCTATCGCGAGCAACTTTGATAGTCCGAAGTTGCTCAACTCTCTCTATGGAGGAGCTTTTAACGGTTTTGTCTATTTGTCATAGAAAGTTGGTGTTTTGGCATCGAAATAATGCAGGAAGCTTATACTCGTAAAATTTAACATAGAAGAACAATAAAAAGTCTATCTCGAGCAACTTTGATAGTCCGAAGTTGCTCAACTCTCTCTATGGAGGAGCTTTTAATGATTCTGTCCATTTGTCATAGAAAGTTGGTGTTTTGGCATCGAAATAAAGTATGAAGCTTATACTCGTAAAATTTGACATAGAAGAACAATAAAAAGTCTATCCCGAGCAACTTTCATAGTCTGAAGTTGGTCAATTCTCTCTATGGAGGAGCTTTTAACGATTTTGTCCATTTGTCAAAGAAAGTTGGTGTTTTGGCATCGAAATAATCTAGGAAGCTTATACTCATAAAATTTGACATATGAGAACAATAAAAATTGTACACCGAGCAACTTTGATGTTCAAAAGTTGCATAACTCTCTCTATGGAGGAGCTTTTTTGGTTTTGTCCATTTGTCATAGAAAGTTAGTGTTTTGACATCGAAATAATGTAGGAAGCTTATACTCGAAAATTTTGACATAGAAGAACAATAAAAAGTCTATCCCGAGCAACTTTGATAATCCGAAGTTGCTTAACTCTCTCTATGGAGTAGCTTTTAGCGGTTTTGTTTATTTGTCATAGAAAGTTGGTGTTTTGGCATCGAAATAATCTATGAAACTTATACTCGTAAAATTTGACATATAAGAACAATAAAAATTGTACACCGAGCAACTTTGATGGACCGAAGTTACTCAAATCTCTCTATGGAGGAGCTTTTAACGGTTTTGTCCATTTGTCATAGAAAGGTTGTGTTTTGGCATCGAAATAATCTAGGAAGCTTATACTCGTAAAATTACACATAGAAGAACAACAAAAAGTGTACATAGAGCAATTTTGATGGTCTGAAGTAGCTCAACTCTCTCTATGGAGGAGCTTTTAACGGTTTTGTCCATTTGTCGTAGAAAGTTGGTGTTTTGGCATCGAAATAATGTAGGAAGCTTATACTCGTAAAATTTGACATAGAAGAACAATAAAAAGTCTATCCCGAGCAACTTTGATAGTCCGAAGTTGCTCAACTCTCTCTATGGAGGAGCTTTTAACGGTTTTGTCCATTTGTCATAGAAAGTTGGTGTTTTGGCATCGAAATAATCTAGGAAGCTTACACTCGTAAAATTTCACATAGAAGAACAACAAAAAGTGTACATAGAGCAATTTTGATGGTCCGAAGTTGCTCAACTCTCTCTATGGAGGATATTTTAACGGTTTTGTTCATTCGTCATAGAAAGTTGGTGTTTTGGCATCAAAATAATCTAGGAAGCTTATACTCATAAAATTTGACATATAAGAACAGCAAAAATTGTACACCGAGCAACTTTGATGGTCCGAAGTTGCTCAACTCTCTCTATGGAGGAGCTTTTAACGGTTTTGTCCATTTGACGTAGAAAGTTGGTGTTTTGGCATCGAAATAATATAGGAAGCTTATACTCGTAAATTTTGACATAGAAGAACAATAAAAAGTCTATCCCGAGCAACTTTGATAGTTCGAAGTTGCATAACTCTCTCTATGGAGGAGCTTTTATCGGTTTTGTCCATTTGTCATAGAAAGTTGGTGTTTTGGCATCCAAATAATGTAGGAAGCTAATACCCGTAAAAGTTGACATATAAGAACAATAAAAAGTGTACATAGAGCAATTTTGATGGTCTGAAGTTGCTCAACTCTCTCTATGGAGGAGCTTTTAACGGTTTTGTCTATTTGTCATAGAAAGTTGGTGTTTTGACATCGAAATAATTTAGGAAGCTTATACTCGTAAAATTCCACATAGAAGAACAACAAAAAGTGTACATAGAGCAATTTTGATGATCCGAAGTTGTTCAACTCTCTCTATGGAGGAGCTTTTAACGGTTTTGTCCATTTGTCGTAGAAAGGTGGTGTTTTGGCATCGAAATAATGTAGGAAGCTTATACTCGTAAATTTTGACATAGAAGAACAATAAAAAGTCTATCCCGAGCAACTTTGATAGTCCGAAGTTGCTCAACTCTCTCTATGGAGGAGCTTTTAACGATTCTGTCCATTTGTCATAGAAAGTTGGTGTTTTGGCATCGAAATAAAGCAGGAAGCTTATACTCGTAAAATTTGACATAGAAGAATAATAAAAAGTCTATCCCGAGCAACTCTCATAGTCTGAAGTTGCTCAATTCTCTCTATGGAGGAGCTTGTAACGGTTTTGTCCATTTGTCAAAGAAAGTTTATGTTTTGGCATCGAAATAATCTAGGAAGCTTATACTCATAAAATTTGACATATGAGAACAATAAAAATTGTACACCGAGCAACTTTGATGTTCAAAAGTTGCATAACTCTCTCTATGGAGGAGCTTTTTTCGGTTTTGTCCATTTGTCATAGAAAATTAGTGTTTTGGCATCGAAATAATCTAGGAAGCTTATACTCGTAAATTTTGACATAGAAGAACAATAAAAAGTCTATCCCGAGCAACTTTGATAGTCCGAAGTTTCTCAACTCTCTCTATGGAGGAGCTTTTAACGGTTTTGTCCATTCGTCATAGAAAGTTGGTGTTTTGGCATCGAAATAATCTAGTAAGCTTATACTCGTAAAATTTCACATAGAAGAACAACAAAAAGTGTACATAGAGCAATTTTGATGGTCCGAAGTTGCTCAACTCTCTCTATGGAGGAGCTTTTAACGGTTTTGTCCATTTGTCGTAGAAAGTTGTTGTTTTGGCATCCAAATAATGTAGGAAGCTTATACTCGAAAATTTAGACATAGAAGAAAAATAAAAAGTCTATCCCGAGCAACTTTGATAGTTCGAAGTTGCATAACTCTCTCTATGGAGGAGCTTTTATCGGTTTTGTCCATTTGTCATAGAAAGTTGGTGTTTTGGCATCCAAATAATGTAGGAAGCTAATACTCGTAAAAGTTGACATAGAAGAACAATAAAAAGTCTATCCCGAGCAACTTTGATAGTCCGAAGTTGCTCATCTCTCTCTATGGAGGTGCTTTTAGCGGGTTTGTCTATTTGTCATAGAAATTTGGTGTTTTGGCATCGAAATAATCTATGAAGCTTATACTCGTAAAATTTGACATATAAGAACAATAAAAATTGTACATCGAGCAACTTTGATGGTCCGAAGTCGCTCAACACTCTCTATGGAGAAGCTTTTAACGGTTTTGTCTATTTGTCATAGAAAGTTGGTGTTTTGACATCGAAATAATCTAGGAAGCTTATACTCGTAAAATTTCACATAGAAGAACAACAAAAAGTATACATAGAGCAATTTTGATGGTCGGAAGTTGCTCAACTCTCTCTATGGAGGAGCTTTTAACGGTTTTGTCTATTTGTCGTAGAAAGTTGGTGTTTTGGCATCGAAATAATTGAGGAAGCTTATACTCGTAAAATTTGACATAGAAGAACAATAAAATGTCTATCCCGAGCAACTTTGATAGTCCGAAGTTGCTCAACTCTCTCTATGGAGGAGCTTTTAACGGTTTTGTCTATTTGTCATAGAAAGTTGGTGTTTTGGCATCGAAATAATGCAGGAAGCTTATACTCGTAAAATTTAACATAGAAGAACAATAAAAAGTCTATCCCGAGCAACTTTGATAGTTCGAAGTTGCTCAACTCTCTCTATGGAGGAGCTTTTAATGATTCTGTCCATTTGTCATAGAAAGTTGGTGTTTTGGCATCGAAATAAAGTATGAAGCTTATACTCGTAAAATTTGACATAGAAGAACAATAAAAAGTCTATCCCGAGCAACTTTCATAGTCTGAAGTTGGTCAATTCTCTCTATGGAGGAGCTTTTAACGGTTTTTTCCATTTGTCAAAGAAAGTTGGTGTTTTGGCATCGAAATAATCTAGGAAGCTTATACTAATAAAATTTGACATATGAGAACAATAAAAATGGTACACCGAGCAACTTTGATGTTCAAAAGTTGCATAACTCTCTCTATGGAGGAGCTTTTTTGGTTTTGTCCATTTGTCATAGAAAGTTAGTGTTTTGACATCGAAATAATGTAGGAAGCTTATACTCGTAAATTTTGACATAGAAGAACAATAAAAATTGTACACCGAGCAACTTTGATGGTCCGAAGTTACTCAAATCTCTCTATGGAGGAGCTTTTAACGGTTTTGTCCATTTGTCATAGAAAGGTTGTGTTTTGGCATCGAAATAATCTAGGAAGCTTATACTCGTAAAATTACACATAGAAGAACAACAAAAAGTGTACATAGAGCAATTTTGATGGTCTGAAGTTGCTCAACTCTCTCTATGGAGGAGCTTTTAACGGTTTTGTCCATTTGTCGTAGAAAGTTGGTGTTTTGGAATCGAAATAATGTAGGAAGCTTATACTCGTAAATTTTGACATAGAAGAACAATAAAAAGTCTATCCCGAGCAACTTTGATAGTCCGAAGTTGCTCAACTGTCTCTATGGAGGAGCTTTTAACGGTTTTGTCCATTTGTCATAGAAAGTTGGTGTTTTGGCATCGAAATAATCTAGGAAGCTTACTCTCGTAAAATTTCACATAGAAGAACAACAAAAAGTGTACATAGAGCAATTTTGATGGTCCGAAGTTGCTCAACTCTCTCTATGGAGGATATTTTAACGGTTTTGTTCATTCGTCATAGAAAGTTGGTGTTTTGGCATCAAAATAATCTAGGAAGCTTATACTCATAAAATTTGACATATAAGAACAACAAAAATTGTACACCGAGCAACTTTGATGGTCCGAAGTTGCTCAACTCTCTCTATGGAGGAGCTTTTAACGGTTTTGTCCATTTGACGTAGAAAGTTGGTGTTTTGGCATCGAAATAATATAGGAAGCTTATACTCGTAAATTTTGACATAGAATAACAATAAAAAGTCTATCCCGAGCAACTTTGATAGTTCGAAGTTGCATAACTCTCTCTATGGAGGAGCTTTTATCGGTTTTGTCCATTTGTCATAGAAAGTTGGTGTTTTGGCATCCAAATAATGTAGGAAGCTAATACTCGTAAAAGTTGACATATAAGAACAATAAAAAGTGTACATAGAGCAATTTTGATGGTCTGAAGTTGCTCAACTCTCTCTATGGAGGAGCTTTTAACGGTTTTGTCTATTTGTCATAGAAAGTTGGTGTTTTGACATCGAAATAATCTAGGAAGCTTATACTCGTAAAATTCCACATAGAAGAACAACAAAAAGTGTACATAGAGCAATTTTGATGATCCGAAGTTGTTCAACTCTCTCTATGGAGGAGCTTTTAACGGTTTTGTCCATTTGTCGTAGAAAGGTGGTGTTTTGGCATCGAAATAATGTAGGAAGCTTATACTCGTAAATTTTGACATAGAAGAACAATAAAAAGTCTATCCCGAGCAACTTTGATAGTCCGAAGTTGCTCAACTCTCTCTATGGAGGAGCTTTTAACGGTTTTGTCCATTTGTCATAGAAAGTTGGTGTTTTGGCATCGAAATAATCTAGTAAGCTTATACTCGTAAAATTTCACATAGAAGAACAACAAAAAGTGTACATAGAGCAATTTTGATGGTTCGAAGTTGCTCAACTCTCTCTATGGAGGAGCTTTTAACGGTTTTGTCCATTTGTCATAGAAAGTTTGTGTTTTGGCATCGAAATAATCTAGAAAGCTTACACTCGTAAAATTTCACATAGAAGAACAACAAAAAGTGTACATAGAGCAATTTTGATGGTCTGAAGTTGCTCAACTCTCTCTATGGAGGAGCTTTTAACGGTTTTGTCCATTTGTGGTAGAAAGTTGGTGTTTTGGCCTCGAAATAATGTAGGAAGCTTATACTCGTAAATTTTGACATAGAAGAACAATAAAAAGTCTATCCCGAGCAACTTTGATAGTCCGAAGTTGCTCAACTCTCTCTATGGAGGAGCTTTTAACGGTTTTGTCTATTTGACATAGAAAGTTGGTGTTTTGGTATCGAAATAATGTAGGAAGCTTATACTCGTAAAATTTTACATAGAAGAACAATAAAAAGTCTATCCCGAGCAACTTTGATAGTCCGAAGTTGCTCAATTCTCTCTATGGAGGAGCTTTTAACGATTCTGTCCATTTGTCATAGAAAGTTGGTGTTTTGGCATCGAAATAAAGTAGGAAGCTTAATGCTCGTAAAATTTGACATATAAGAACAATAAAAATTGTACATCGAGCAACTTTGATGGTCCGAAGTCGCTCAACACTCTCTATGGAGAAGCTTTGAACGGTTTTGTCTATTTGTCATAGAAAGTTGGTGTTTTGACATCGAAATAATCTAGGAAGCTTATACTCGTAAAATTTCACATAGAAGAACAACAAAAAGTATACATAGAGCAATTTTGATGATCCGAAGTTGCTCAACTCTCTCTATGGAGGAGCTTTTAACGGTTTTGTCCATTTGTCATAGAAAGTTGGTGTTTTGGCATCGAAATAATGTAGGAAGCTTATACTCGTAAATTTTGACATAGAAGAACAATAAAAAGTCTATCCCTAGCAACTTTGATAGTTCGAAGTTGCATAACTCTCTCTATGGAGGAGCTTTTATCGGTTTTGTCCATTTGTCATAGAAAGTTAGTGTTTTGGCATCCAAATAATGTAGGAAGCTAATACTCGTAAAAGTTGACATAGAAGAACAATAAAAAGTCTATCCCGAGCAACTTTGATAGTCCGAAGTTGCTCATCTCTCTCTATGGAGGTGCTTTTAGCTGGTTTGTCTATTTGTCATAGAAAGTTGGTGTTTTGGCATCGAAATAAACTATGAAGCTTATACTCGTAAAATTTGACATATAAGAACAATAAAAGTTGTACATCGAGCAACTTTAATGGTCCGAAGTCGCTCAACACTCTCTATGGAGAAGCTTTGAACGGTTTTGTCTATTTGTCATGAAAAGTTGGTGTTTTGACATCGAAATAATCTAGGAAGCTTATACTCGTAAAATTTCACATAGAAGAACAACAAAAAGTATACATAGAGCAATTTTGATGATCCGAAGTTGTTCAACTCTCTCTATGGAGGAGCTTTTAACGGTTTTGTCCATTTGTCATAGAAAGTTGGTGTTTTGGCATCGAAATAATGTAGGAAGCTTATACTCGTAAATTTTGACATAGAAGAAGAATAAAAAGTCTATCCCGAGCAACTTTGATAGTCCAAAGTTGCTCAACTCTCTCTATGGAGGAGCTTTTAACGATTTGTCCATTCGTCATAGAAAGTTGGTGTTTTGGCATCGAAATAATCTTGGAAGCTTATAGTCGTAAAATTTCACATAGAAGAACAACAAAAAGTGTACATAGAGCAATTTTGATGGTCCGAAGTTGCTCAACTCTCTCTATGGAGGAGCTTTTAACGGTTTTGTCCATTTGTCGTAGAAAGTTGTTGTTTTGGCATCCAAATAATGTAGGAAGCTTATACTCGAAAATTTTGACATAGAAGAAAAATAAAAAGTCTATCCCGAGCAACTTTGATAGTTCGAAGTTGCATAACTCTCTCTATGGAGGAGCTTTTATCGGTTTTGTCCATTTGTCATAGAAAGTTGGTGTTTTGGGATCCAAATAATGTAGGAAGCTAATACTCGTAAAAGTTGACATAGAAGAACAATAAAAAGTCTATCCCGAGCAACTTTGATAGTCCGAAGTTGCTCATCTCTCTCTATGGAGGTGCTTTTAGCGGGTTTGTCTATTTGTCATAGAAATTTGGTGTTTTGGCATCGAAATAATCTATGAAGCTTATACTCGTAAAATTTGACATATAAGAACAATAAAAATTGTACATCGAGCAACTTTGATGGTCCGAAGTCGCTCAACACTCTCTATGGAGAAGCTTTTAACGGTTTTGTCTATTTGTCATAGAAAGTTGGTGTTTTGACATCGAAATAATCTAGGAAGCTTATACTCGTAAAATTTCACATAGAAGAACAACAAAAAGTATACATAGAGCAATTTTGATGGTCGGAAGTTGCTCAACTCTCTCTATGGAGGAGCTTTTAACGGTTTTGTCTATTTGTCGTAGAAAGTTGGTGTTTTGGCATCGAAATAATTGAGGAAGCTTATACTCGTAAAATTTGACATAGAAGAACAATAAAATGTCTATCCCGAGCAACTTTGATAGTCCGAAGTTGCTCAACTCTCTCTATGGAGGAGCTTTTAACGGTTTTGTCTATTTGTCATAGAAAGTTGGTGTTTTGGCATCGAAATAATGCAGGAAGCTTATACTCGTAAAATTTAACATAGAAGAACAATAAAAAGTCTATCCCGAGCAACTTTGATAGTTCGAAGTTGCTCAACTCTCTCTATGGAGGAGCTTTTAATGATTCTGTCCATTTGTCATAGAAAGTTGGTGTTTTGGCATCGAAATAAAGTATGAAGCTTATACTCGTAAAATTTGACATAGAAGAACAATAAAAAGTCTATCCCGAGCAACTTTCATAGTCTGAAGTTGGTCAATTCTCTCTATGGAGGAGCTTTTAACGGTTTTTTCCATTTGTCAAAGAAAGTTGGTGTTTTGGCATCGAAATAATCTAGGAAGCTTATACTAATAAAATTTGACATATGAGAACAATAAAAATTGTACACCGAGCAACTTTGATGTTCAAAAGTTGCATAACTCTCTCTATGGAGGAGCTTTTTTGGTTTTGTCCATTTGTCATAGAAAGTTAGTGTTTTGACATCGAAATAATGTAGGAAGCTTATACTCGTAAATTTTGACATAGAAGAACAATAAAAAGTCTATCCCGAGAAACTTTGATAATCCGAAGTTGCTTAACTCTCTCTATGGAGTAGCTTTTAGCGGTTTTGTTTATTTGTCATAGAAAGTTGGTGTTTTGGCATCGAAATAATCTACGAAACTTATACTCGTAAAATTTGACATATAAGAACAATAAAAATTGTACACCGAGCAACTTTGATGGTCCGAAGTTACTCAAATCTCTCTATGGAGGAGCTTTTAACGGTTTTGTCCATTTGTCATAGAAAGGTTGTGTTTTGGCATCGAAATAATCTAGGAAGCTTATACTCGTAAAATTACACATAGAAGAACAACAAAAAGTGTACATAGAGCAATTTTGATGGTCTGAAGTTGCTCAACTCTCTCTATGGAGGAGCTTTTAACGGTTTTGTCCATTTGTCGTAGAAAGTTGGTGTTTTGGAATCGAAATAATGTAGGAAGCTTATACTCGTAAATTTTGACATAGAAGAACAATAAAAAGTCTATCCCGAGCAACTTTGATAGTCCGAAGTTGCTCAACTGTCTCTATGGAGGAGCTTTTAACGGTTTTGTCCATTTGTCATAGAAAGTTGGTGTTTTGGCATCGAAATAATCTAGGAAGCTTACTCTCGTAAAATTTCACATAGAAGAACAACAAAAAGTGTACATAGAGCAATTTTGATGGTCCGAAGTTGCTCAACTCTCTCTATGGAGGATATTTTAACGGTTTTGTTCATTCGTCATAGAAAGTTGGTGTTTTGGCATCAAAATAATCTAGGAAGCTTATACTCATAAAATTTGACATATAAGAACAACAAAAATTGTACACCGAGCAACTTTGATGGTCCGAAGTTGCTCAACTCTCTCTATGGAGGAGCTTTTAACGGTTTTGTCCATTTGACGTAGAAAGTTGGTGTTTTGGCATCGAAATAATATAGGAAGCTTATACTCGTAAATTTTGACATAGAATAACAATAAAAAGTCTATCCCGAGCAACTTTGATAGTTCGAAGTTGCATAACTCTCTCTATGGAGGAGCTTTTATCGGTTTTGTCCATTTGTCATAGAAAGTTGGTGTTTTGGCATCCAAATAATGTAGGAAGCTAATACTCGTAAAAGTTGACATATAAGAACAATAAAAAGTGTACATAGAGCAATTTTGATGGTCTGAAGTTGCTCAACTCTCTCTATGGAGGAGCTTTTAACGGTTTTGTCTATTTGTCATAGAAAGTTGGTGTTTTGACATCGAAATAATCTAGGAAGCTTATACTCGTAAAATTCCACATAGAAGAACAACAAAAAGTGTACATAGAGCAATTTTGATGATCCGAAGTTGTTCAACTCTCTCTATGGAGGAGCTTTTAACGGTTTTGTCCATTTGTCGTAGAAAGGTGGTGTTTTGGCATCGAAATAATGTAGGAAGCTTATACTCGTAAATTTTGACATAGAAGAACAATAAAAAGTCTATCCCGAGCAACTTTGATAGTCCGAAGTTGCTCAACTCTCTCTATGGAGGAGCTTTTAACGGTTTTGTCCATTTGTCATAGAAAGTTGGTGTTTTGGCATCGAAATAATCTAGTAAGCTTATACTCGTAAAATTTCACATAGAAGAACAACAAAAAGTGTACATAAAGCAATTTTGATGGTTCGAAGTTGCTCAACTCTCTCTATGGAGGAGCTTTTAACGGTTTTGTCCATTTGTCATAGAAAGTTTGTGTTTTGGCATCGAAATAATCTAGAAAGCTTACACTCGTAAAATTTCACATAGAAGAACAACAAAAAGTGTACATAGAGCAATTTTGATGGTCTGAAGTTGCTCAACTCTCTCTATGGAGGAGCTTTTAACGGTTTTGTCCATTTGTGGTAGAAAGTTGGTGTTTTGGCCTCGAAATAATGTAGGAAGCTTATACTCGTAAATTTTGACATAGAAGAACAATAAAAAGTCTATCCCGAGCAACTTTGATAGTCCGAAGTTGCTCAACTCTCTCTATGGAGGAGCTTTTAACGGTTTTGTCTATTTGACATAGAAAGTTGGTGTTTTGGTATCGAAATAATGTAGGAAGCTTATACTCGTAAAATTTTACATAGAAGAACAATAAAAAGTCTATCCCGAGCAACTTTGATAGTCCGAAGTTGCTCAATTCTCTCTATGGAGGAGCTTTTAACGATTCTGTCCATTTGTCATAGAAAGTTGGTGTTTTGGCATCGAAATAAAGTAGGAAGCTTAATGCTCGTAAAATTTGACATATAAGAACAATAAAAATTGTACATCGAGCAACTTTGATGGTCCGAAGTCGCTCAACACTCTCTATGGAGAAGCTTTGAACGGTTTTGTCTATTTGTCATAGAAAGTTGGTGTTTTGACATCGAAATAATCTAGGAAGCTTATACTCGTAAAATTTCACATAGAAGAACAACAAAAAGTATACATAGAGCAATTTTGATGATCCAAAGTTGCTCAACTCTATCTATGGAGGAGCTTTTAACGGTTTTGTCCATTTGTCATAGAAAGTTGGTGTTTTGGCATCGAAATAATGTAGGAAGCTTATACTCGTAAATTTTGACATAGAAGAACAATAAAAAGTCTATCCCTAGCAACTTTGATAGTTCGAAGTTGCATAACTCTCTCTATGGAGGAGCTTTTATCGGTTTTGTCCATTTGTCATAGAAAGTTAGTGTTTTGGCATCCAAATAATGTAGGAAGCTAATACTCGTAAAAGTTGACATAGAAGAACAATAAAAAGTCTATCCCGAGCAACTTTGATAGTCCGAAGTTGCTCATCTCTCTCTATGGAGGTGCTTTTAGCTGGTTTGTCTATTTGTCATAGAAAGTTGGTGTTTTGGCATCGAAATAAACTATGAAGCTTATACTCGTAAAATTTGACATATAAGAACAATAAAAGTTGTACATCGAGCAACTTTAATGGTCCGAAGTCGCTCAACACTCTCTATGGAGAAGCTTTGAACGGTTTTGTCTATTTGTCATAGAAAGTTGGTGTTTTGACATCGAAATAATCTAGGAAGCTTATACTCGTAAAATTTCACATAGAAGAACAACAAAAAGTATACATAGAGCAATTTTGATGATCCGAAGTTGCTCAACTCTCTCTATGGAGGAGCTTTTAACGGTTTTGTCCATTTGTCATAGAAAGTTGGTGTTTTGGCATCGAAATAATGTAGGAAGCTTATACTCGTAAATTTTGACATAGAAGAACAATAAAAAGTCTATCCCTAGCAACTTTGATAGTTCGAAGTTGCATAACTCTCTCTATGGAGGAGCTTTTATCGGTTTTGTCCATTTGTCATAGAAAGTTAGTGTTTTGGCATCCAAATAATGTAGGAAGCTAATACTCGTAAAAGTTGACATAGAAGAACAATAAAAAGTCTATCCCGAGCAACTTTGATAGTCCGAAGTTGCTCATCTCTCTCTATGGAGGTGCTTTTAGCGGGTTTGTCTATTTGTCATAGAAAGTTGGTGTTTTGGCATCGAAATAAACTATGAAGCTTATACTCGTAAAATTTGACATATAAGAACAATAAAAGTTGTACATCGAGCAACTTTGATGGTCCGAAGTCGCTCAACACTCTCTATGGAGAAGCTTTGAACGGTTTTGTCTATTTGTCATGAAAAGTTGGTGTTTTGACATCGAAATAATCTAGGAAGCTTGTACTCGTAAAATTTCACATAGAAGAACAACAAAAAGTATACATAGAGCAATTTTGATGATCCGAAGTTGTTCAACTCTCTCTATGGAGGAGCTTTTAACGGTTTTTTCCATTTGTCATAGAAAGTTGGTGTTTTGGCATCGAAATAATGTAGGAAGCTTATACTCGTAAATTTTGACATAGAAGAACAATAAAAAGTCTATCCCGAGCAACTTTGATAGTCCAAAGTTGCTCAACTCTCTCTATGGAGGAGCTTTTAACGGTTTTGTCCATTTGTCATAGAAAGTTGGTGTTTTGGCATCGAAATAATCTAGGAAGCTTATACTCGTAAAATTTCACATAGAAGAACAACAAAAAGTGTACATAGAGCAATTTTGATGGTCCGAAGTTGCTCAACTCTCTCTATGGAGGAGCTTTTAACGGTTTTGTCCATTTGTGGTAGAAAGTTGGTGTTTTGGCCTCGATATAATGTAGGAAGCTTATACTCGTAAATTTTGACATAGAAGAACAATAAAAAGTCTATCCCGAGCAACTTTGATAGTCCGAAGTTGCTCAACTCTCTCTATGGAGGAGCTTTTAACGGTTTTGTCTATTTGACATAGAAAGTTGGTGTTTTGGCATCGAAATAATGTAGGAAGCTTATACTCGTAAAATTTTACATAGAAGAACAATAAAAAGTCTATCCTGAGCAACTTTGATAGTCCGAAGTTGCTCAACTCTCTCTATGGAGGAGCTTTTAACGATTCTGTCCATTTGTCATAGAAAGTTGGTGTTTTGGCATCGAAATAAAGTAGGAAGCTTATACTCGTAAAATTTGACATAGAAGAACAATAAAATGTCTATCCCGAGCAACTTTGATAGTCCGAAGTTGCTCAACTCTCTCTATGGAGGAGCTTTTAACGGTTTTGTCTATTTGACATAGAAAGTTGGTGTTTTGGCATCGAAATAATATAGGAAGCTTATACTCGTAAATTTTGACATAGAAGAACAATAAAAAGTCTATCCCGAGCAACTTTGATAGTCCAAAGTTGCTCAACTCTCTCTATGGAGGAGCTTTTAACGGTTTTTTCCATTTGTCCTAGAAAGTTGGTGTTTTGGCATCAAAATAATCTAGGAAGCTTATACTCGTAAAATTTCACATAGAAGAACAACAAAAAGTGTACATAGAGCAATTTTGATGGTCCGAAGTTGCTCAACTCTCTCTATGGAGGAGCTTTTAACGGTTTTGTCCATTTGTCATAGAAAGTTGGTGTTTTGGCATCGAAATAATGTAGGAAGCTTATACTCGTAAAATTTGACATAGAAGAACAATAAAATGTCTATCCCGAGCAACTTTGATAGTCCGAAGTTGCTCAACTCTCTCTATGGAGGAGCTTTTAACGATTCTGTCTATTTGACATAGAAAGTTGGTGTTTTGGCATCGAAATAATGTAGGAAGCTTATACTCGTAAATTTTGACATAGAAAAACAATAAAAAGTCTATCCCGAGCAACTTTGATAGTCCAAAGTTGCTCAACTCTCTCTATGGAGGAGCTTTTAACGGTTTTGTCCATTTGTCATAGAAAGTTGGTGTTTTGGCATCGAAATAATCTAGGAAGCTTATACTCGTAAAATTTCACATAGAAGAACAACAAAAAGTGTACATAGAGCAATTTTGATGGTTCGAAGTTCCATAACTCTCTCTATGGAGGAGCTTTTATCGGTTTTGTCCATTTGTCATAGAAAGTTAGTGTTTTGGCATCCAAATAATGTAGGAAGCTAATACTCGTAAAAGTTGACATAGAAGAACAATAAAAAGTCTATCCCGAGCAACTTTGATAGTCCGAAGTTGCTCATCTCTCTCTATGGAGGTGCTTTTAGCGGGTTTGTCTATTTGTCATAGAAAGTTGGTGTTTTGGCATCGAAATAAACTATGAAGCTTATACTCGTAAAATTTGACATATAAGAACAATAAAAGTTGTACATAGAGCAATTTTGATGGTCGGAAGTTGCTCAACTCTCTCTATGGAGGAGCTTTTAACAGTTTTGTCTATTTGTCGTAGAAAGTTGGTGTTTTGGCATCGAAATAATTGAGGAAGCTTATACTCGTAAAATTTGACATAGAAGAACAATAAAATGTCTATCCCGAGCAACTTTGATAGTCCGAAGTTGCTCAACTCTCTCTATGGAGGAGCTTTTAACGGTTTTGTCTATTTGTCATAGAAAGTTGGTGTTTTGGCATCGAAATAATGCAGGAAGCTTATACTCGTAAAATTTAACATAGAAGAACAATAAAAAGTCTATCCCGAGCAACTTTGATAGTTCGAAGTTGCTCAACTCTCTCTATGGAGGTGCTTTTAGCGGGTTTGTCTATTTGTCATAGAAATTTGGTGTTTTGGCATCGAAATAATCTATGAAGCTTATACTCGTAAAATTTGACATATAAGAACAATAAAAATTGTACATCGAGCAACTTTGATGGTCCGAAGTCGCTCAACACTCTCTATGGAGAAGCTTTTAACGGTTTTGTCTATTTGTCATAGAAAGTTGGTGTTTTGACATCGAAATAATCTAGGAAGCTTATACTCGTAAAATTTCACATAGAAGAACAACAAAAAGTATACATAGAGCAATTTTGATGGTCGGAAGTTGCTCAACTCTCTCTATGGAGGAGCTTTTAACGGTTTTGTCTATTTGTCGTAGAAAATTGGTGTTTTGGCATCGAAATAATTGAGGAAGCTTATACTCGTAAAATTTGACATAGAAGAACAATAAAATGTCTATCCCGAGCAACTTTGATAGTCCGAAGTTGCTCAACTCTCTCTATGGAGGAGCTTTTAACGGTTTTGTCTATTTGTCATAGAAAGTTGGTGTTTTGGCATCGAAATAATGCAGGAAGCTTATACTCGTAAAATTTAACATAGAAGAACAATAAAAAGTCTATCCCGAGCAACTTTGATAGTTCGAAGTTGCTCAACTCTCTCTATGGAGGAGCTTTTAATGATTCTGTCCATTTGTCATAGAAAGTTGGTGTTTTGGCATCGAAATAAAGTATGAAGCTTATACTCGTAAAATTTGACATAGAAGAACAATAAAAAGTCTATCCCGAGCAACTTTCATAGTCTGAAGTTGGTCAATTCTCTCTATGGAGGAGCTTTTAACGGTTTTTTCCATTTGTCAAAGAAAGTTGGTGTTTTGGCATCGAAATAATCTAGGAAGCTTATACTAATAAAATTTGACATATGAGAACAATAAAAATTGTACACCGAGCAACTTTGATGTTCAAAAGTTGCATAACTCTCTCTATGGAGGAGCTTTTTTGGTTTTGTCCATTTGTCATAGAAAGTTAGTGTTTTGACATCGAAATAATGGAGGAAGCTTATACTCGTAAATTTTGACATAGAAGAACAATAAAAAGTCTATCCCGAGAAACTTTGATAATCCGAAGTTGCTTAACTCTCTCTATGGAGTAGCTTTTAGCGGTTTTGTTTATTTGTCATAGAAAGTTGGTGTTTTGGCATCGAAATAATCTACGAAACTTATACTCGTAAAATTTGACATATAAGAACAATAAAAATTGTACACCGAGCAACTTTGATGGTCCGAAGTTACTCAAATCTCTCTATGGAGGAGCTTTTAACGGTTTTGTCCATTTGTCATAGAAAGGTTGTGTTTTGGCATCGAAATAATCTAGGAAGCTTATACTCGTAAAATTACACATAGAAGAACAACAAAAAGTGTACATAGAGCAATTTTGATGGTCTGAAGTTGCTCAACTCTCTCTATGGAGGAGCTTTTAACGGTTTTGTCCATTTGTCGTAGAAAGTTGGTGTTTTGGAATCGAAATAATGTAGGAAGCTTATACTCGTAAATTTTGACATAGAAGAACAATAAAAAGTCTATCTCGAGCAACTTTGATAGTCCGAAGTTGCTCAACTCTCTCTATGGAGGAGCTTTTAACGGTTTTGTCCATTTGTCATAGAAAGTTGGTGTTTTGGCATCGAAATAATCTAGGAAGCTTACTCTCGTAAAATTTCACATAGAAGAACAACAAAAAGTGTACATAGAGCAATTTTGATGGTCCGAAGTTGCTCAACTCTCTCTATGGAGGATATTTTAACGGTTTTGTTCATTCGTCATAGAAAGTTGGTGTTTTGGCATCAAAATAATCTAGGAAGCTTATACTCATAAAATTTGACATATAAGAACAACAAAAATTGTACACCGAGCAACTTTGATGGTCCGAAGTTGCTCAACTCTCTCTATGGAGGAGCTTTTAACGGTTTTGTCCATTTGACGTAGAAAGTTGGTGTTTTGCCATCGAAATAATATAGGAAGCTTATACTCGTAAATTTTGACATAGAATAACAATAAAAAGTCTATCCCGAGCAACTTTGATAGTTCGAAGTTGCATAACTCTCTCTATGGAGGAGCTTTTATCGGTTTTGTCCATTTGTCATAGAAAGTTGGTGTTTTGGCATCCAAATAATGTAGGAAGCTAATACTCGTAAAAGTTGACATATAAGAACAATAAAAAGTGTACATAGAGCAATTTTGATGGTCTGAAGTTGCTCAACTCTCTCTATGGAGGAGCTTTTAACGGTTTTGTCTATTTGTCATAGAAAGTTGGTGTTTTGACATCGAAATAATCTAGGAAGCTTATACTCGTAAAATTCCACATAGAAGAACAACAAAAAGTGTACATAGAGCAATTTTGATGATCCGAAGTTGTTCAACTCTCTCTATGGAGGAGCTTTTAACGGTTTTGTCCATTTGTCGTAGAAAGGTGGTGTTTTGGCATCGAAATAATGTAGGAAGCTTATACTCGTAAATTTTGACATAGAAGAACAATAAAAAGTCTATCCCGAGCAACTTTGATAGTCCGAAGTTGCTCAACTCTCTCTATGGAGGAGCTTTTAACGGTTTTGTCCATTTGTCATAGAAAGTTGGTGTTTTGGCATCGAAATAATCTAGTAAGCTTATACTCGTAAAATTTCACATAGAAGAACAACAAAAAGTGTACATAGAGCAATTTTGATGGTTCGAAGTTGCTCAACTCTCTCTATGGAGGAGCTTTTAACGGTTTTGTCCATTTGTCATAGAAAGTTTGTGTTTTGGCATCGAAATAATCTAGAAAGCTTACACTCGTAAAATTTCACATAGAAGAACAACAAAAAGTGTACATAGAGCAATTTTGATGGTCTGAAGTTGCTCAACTCTCTCTATGGAGGAGCTTTTAACGGTTTTGTCCATTTGTGGTAGAAAGTTGGTGTTTTGGCCTCGAAATAATGTAGGAAGCTTATACTCGTAAATTTTGACATAGAAGAACAATAAAAAGTCTATCCCGAGCAACTTTGATAGTCCGAAGTTGCTCAACTCTCTCTATGGAGGAGCTTTTAACGGTTTTGTCTATTTGACATAGAAAGTTGGTGTTTTGGTATCGAAATAATGTAGGAAGCTTATACTCGTAAAATTTTACATAGAAGAACAATAAAAAGTCTATCCCGAGCAACTTTGATAGTCCGAAGTTGCTCAATTCTCTCTATGGAGGAGCTTTTAACGATTCTGTCCATTTGTCATAGAAAGTTGGTGTTTTGGCATCGAAATAAAGTAGGAAGCTTAATGCTCGTAAAATTTGACATATAAGAACAATAAAAATTGTACATCGAGCAACTTTGATGGTCCGAAGTCGCTCAACACTCTCTATGGAGAAGCTTTGAACGGTTTTGTCTATTTGTCATAGAAAGTTGGTGTTTTGACATCGAAATAATCTAGGAAGCTTATACTCGTAAAATTTCACATAGAAGAACAACAAAAAGTCTACATAGAGCAATTTTGATGATCCGAAGTTGCTCAACTCTCTCTATGGAGGAGCTTTTAACGGTTTTGTCCATTTGTCATAGAAAGTTGGTGTTTTGGCATCGAAATAATGTAGGAAGCTTATACTCGTAAATTTTGACATAGAAGAACAATAAAAAGTCTATCCCTAGCAACTTTGATAGTTCGAAGTTGCATAACTCTCTCTATGGAGGAGCTTTTATCGGTTTTGTCCATTTGTCATAGAAAGTTAGTGTTTTGGCATCCAAATAATGTAGGAAGCTAATACTCGTAAAAGTTGACATAGAAGAACAATAAAAAGTCTATCCCGAGCAACTTTGATAGTCCGAAGTTGCTCATCTCTCTCTATGGAGGTGCTTTTAGCTGGTTTGTCTATTTGTCATACAAAGTTGGTGTTTTGGCATCGAAATAAACTATGAAGCTTATACTCGTAAAATTTGACATATAAGAACAATAAAAGTTGTACATCGAGCAACTTTAATGGTCCGAAGTCGCTCAACACTCTCTATGGAGAAGCTTTGAACGGTTTTGTCTATTTGTCATGAAAAGTTGGTGTTTTGACATCGAAATAATCTAGGAAGCTTATACTCGTAAAATTTCACATAGAAGAACAACAAAAAGTATACATAGAGCAATTTTGATGATCCGAAGTTGTTCAACTCTCTCTATGGAGGAGCTTTTAACGGTTTTGTCCATTTGTCATAGAAAGTTGGTGTTTTGGCATCGAAATAATGTAGGAAGCTTATACTCGTAAATTTTGACATAGAAGAAGAATAAAAAGTCTATCCCGAGCAACTTTGATAGTCCAAAGTTGCTCAACTCTCTCTATGGAGGAGCTTTTAACGATTTGTCCATTCGTCATAGAAAGTTGGTGTTTTGGCATCGAAATAATCTTGGAAGCTTATAGTCGTAAAATTTCACATAGAAGAACAACAAAAAGTGTACATAGAGCAATTTTGATGGTCCGAAGTTGCTCAACTCTCTCTATGGAGGAGCTTTTAACGGTTTTGTCCATTTGTCGTAGAAAATTGTTGTTTTGGCATCCAAATAATGTAGGAAGCTTATACTCGAAAATTTTGACATAGAAGAAAAATAAAAAGTCTATCCCGAGCAACTTTGATAGTTCGAAGTTGCATAACTCTCTCTATGGAGGAGCTTTTATCGGTTTTGTCCATTTGTCATAGAAAGTTGGTGTTTTGGCATCCAAATAATGTAGGAAGCTAATACTCGTAAAAGTTGACATAGAAGAACAATAAAAAGTCTATCCCGAGCAACTTTGATAGTCCGAAGTTGCTCATCTCTCTCTATGGAGGTGCTTTTAGCGGGTTTGTCTATTTGTCATAGAAATTTGGTGTTTTGGCATCGAAATAATCTATGAAGCTTATACTCGTAAAATTTGACATATAAGAACAATAAAAATTGTACATCGAGCAACTTTGATGGTCCGAAGTCGCTCAACACTCTCTATGGAGAAGCTTTTAACGGTTTTGTCTATTTGTCATAGAAAGTTGGTGTTTTGACATCGAAATAATCTAGGAAGCTTATACTCGTAAAATTTCACATAGAAGAACAACAAAAAGTATACATAGAGCAATTTTGATGGTCGGAAGTTGCTCAACTCTCTCTATGGAGGAGCTTTTAACGGTTTTGTCTATTTGTCGTAGAAAATTGGTGTTTTGGCATCGAAATAATTGAGGAAGCTTATACTCGTAAAATTTGACATAGAAGAACAATAAAATGTCTATCCCGAGCAACTTTGATAGTCCGAAGTTGCTCAACTCTCTCTATGGAGGAGCTTTTAACGGTTTTGTCTATTTGTCATAGAAAGTTGGTGTTTTGGCATCGAAATAATGCAGGAAGCTTATACTCGTAAAATTTAACATAGAAGAACAATAAAAAGTCTATCCCGAGCAACTTTGATAGTTCGAAGTTGCTCAACTCTCTCTATGGAGGAGCTTTTAATGATTCTGTCCATTTGTCATAGAAAGTTGGTGTTTTGGCATCGAAATAAAGTATGAAGCTTATACTCGTAAAATTTGACATAGAAGAACAATAAAAAGTCTATCCCGAGCAACTTTCATAGTCTGAAGTTGGTCAATTCTCTCTATGGAGGAGCTTTTAACGGTTTTTTCCATTTGTCAAAGAAAGTTGGTGTTTTGGCATCGAAATAATCTAGGAAGCTTATACTAATAAAATTTGACATATGAGAACAATAAAAATTGTACACCGAGCAACTTTGATGTTCAAAAGTTGCATAACTCTCTCTATGGAGGAGCTTTTTTGGTTTTGTCCATTTGTCATAGAAGGTTAGTGTTTTGACATCGAAATAATGTAGGAAGCTTATACTCGTAAATTTTGACATAGAAGAACAATAAAAAGTCTATCCCGAGAAACTTTGATAATCCGAAGTTGCTTAACTCTCTCTATGGAGTAGCTTTTAGCGGTTTTGTTTATTTGTCATAGAAAGTTGGTGTTTTGGCATCGAAATAATCTACGAAACTTATACTCGTAAAATTTGACATATAAGAACAATAAAAATTGTACACCGAGCAACTTTGATGGTCCGAAGTTACTCAAATCTCTCTATGGAGGAGCTTTTAACGGTTTTGTCCATTTGTCATAGAAAGGTTGTGTTTTGGCATCGAAATAATCTAGGAAGCTTATACTCGTAAAATTACACATAGAAGAACAACAAAAAGTGTACATAGAGCAATTTTGATGGTCTGAAGTTGCTCAACTCTCTCTATGGAGGAGCTTTTAACGGTTTTGTCCATTTGTCGTAGAAAGTTGGTGTTTTGGAATCGAAATAATGTAGGAAGCTTATACTCGTAAATTTTGACATAGAAGAACAATAAAAAGTCTATCCCGAGCAACTTTGATAGTCCGAAGTTGCTCAACTGTCTCTATGGAGGAGCTTTTAACGGTTTTGTCCATTTGTCATAGAAAGTTGGTGTTTTGGCATCGAAATAATCTAGGAAGCTTACTCTCGTAAAATTTCACATAGAAGAACAACAAAAAGTGTACATAGAGCAATTTTGATGGTCCGAAGTTGCTCAACTCTCTCTATGGAGGATATTTTAACGGTTTTGTTCATTCGTCATAGAAAGTTGGTGTTTTGGCATCAAAATAATCTAGGAAGCTTATACTCATAAAATTTGACATATAAGAACAACAAAAATTGTACACCGAGCAACTTTGATGGTCCGAAGTTGCTCAACTCTCTCTATGGAGGAGCTTTTAACGGTTTTGTCCATTTGACGTAGAAAGTTGGTGTTTTGGCATCGAAATAATATAGGAAGCTTATACTCGTAAATTTTGACATAGAATAACAATAAAAAGTCTATCCCGAGCAACTTTGATAGTTCGAAGTTGCATAACTCTCTCTATGGAGGAGCTTTTATCGGTTTTGTCCATTTGTCATAGAAAGTTGGTGTTTTGGCATCCAAATAATGTAGGAAGCTAATACTCGTAAAAGTTGACATATAAGAACAATAAAAAGTGTACATAGAGCAATTTTGATGGTCTGAAGTTGCTCAACTCTCTCTATGGAGGAGCTTTTAACAGTTTTGTCTATTTGTCATAGAAAGTTGGTGTTTTGACATCGAAATAATCTAGGAAGCTTATACTCGTAAAATTCCACATAGAAGAACAACAAAAAGTGTACATAGAGCAATTTTGATGATCCGAAGTTGTTCAACTCTCTCTATGGAGGAGCTTTTAACGGTTTTGTCCATTTGTCGTAGAAAGGTGGTGTTTTGGCATCGAAATAATGTAGGAAGCTTATACTCGTAAATTTTGACATAGAAGAACAATAAAAAGTCTATCCCGAGCAACTTTGATAGTCCGAAGTTGCTCAACTCTCTCTATGGAGGAGCTTTTAACGGTTTTGTCCATTTGTCATAGAAAGTTGGTGTTTTGGCATCGAAATAATCTAGTAAGCTTATACTCGTAAAATTTCACATAGAAGAACAACAAAAAGTGTACATAGAGCAATTTTGATGGTTCGAAGTTGCTCAACTCTCTCTATGGAGGAGCTTTTAACGGTTTTGTCCATTTGTCATAGAAAGTTTGTGTTTTGGCATCGAAATAATCTAGAAAGCTTACACTCGTAAAATTTCACATAGAAGAACAACAAAAAGTGTACATAGAGCAATTTTGATGGTCTGAAGTTGCTCAACTCTCTCTATGGAGGAGCTTTTAACGGTTTTGTCCATTTGTGGTAGAAAGTTGGTGTTTTGGCCTCGAAATAATGTAGGAAGCTTATACTCGTAAATTTTGACATAGAAGAACAATAAAAAGTCTATCCCGAGCAACTTTGATAGTCCGAAGTTGCTCAACTCTCTCTATGGAGGAGCTTTTAACGGTTTTGTCTATTTGACATAGAAAGTTGGTGTTTTGGTATCGAAATAATGTAGGAAGCTTATACTCGTAAAATTTTACATAGAAGAACAATAAAAAGTCTATCCCGAGCAACTTTGATAGTCCGAAGTTGCTCAATTCTCTCTATGGAGGAGCTTTTAACGATTCTGTCCATTTGTCATAGAAAGTTGGTGTTTTGGCATCGAAATAAAGTAGGAAGCTTAATGCTCGTAAAATTTGACATATAAGAACAATAAAAATTGTACATCGAGCAACTTTGATGGTCCGAAGTCGCTCAACACTCTCTATGGAGAAGCTTTGAACGGTTTTGTCTATTTGTCATAGAAAGTTGGTGTTTTGACATCGAAATAATCTAGGAAGCTTATACTCGTAAAATTTCACATAGAAGAACAACAAAAAGTATACATAGAGCAATTTTGATGATCCAAAGTTGCTCAACTCTATCTATGGAGGAGCTTTTAACGGTTTTGTCCATTTGTCATAGAAAGTTGGTGTTTTGGCATCGAAATAATGTAGGAAGCTTATACTCGTAAATTTTGACATAGAAGAACAATAAAAAGTCTATCCCTAGCAACTTTGATAGTTCGAAGTTGCATAACTCTCTCTATGGAGGAGCTTTTATCGGTTTTGTCCATTTGTCATAGAAAGTTAGTGTTTTGGCATCCAAATAATGTAGGAAGCTAATACTCGTAAAAGTTGACATAGAAGAACAATAAAAAGTCTATCCCGAGCAACTTTGATAGTCCGAAGTTGCTCATCTCTCTCTATGGAGGTGCTTTTAGCTGGTTTGTCTATTTGTCATAGAAAGTTGGTGTTTTGGCATCGAAATAAACTATGAAGCTTATACTCGTAAAATTTGACATATAAGAACAATAAAAGTTGTACATCGAGCAACTTTAATGGTCCGAAGTCGCTCAACACTCTCTATGGAGAAGCTTTGAACGGTTTTGTCTATTTGTCATAGAAAGTTGGTGTTTTGACATCGAAATAATCTAGGAAGCTTATACTCGTAAAATTTCACATAGAAGAACAACAAAAAGTATACATAGAGCAATTTTGATGATCCGAAGTTGCTCAACTCTCTCTATGGAGGAGCTTTTAACGGTTTTGTCCATTTGTCATAGAAAGTTGGTGTTTTGGCATCGAAATAATGTAGGAAGCTTATACTCGTAAATTTTGACATAGAAGAACAATAAAAAGTCTATCCCTAGCAACTTTGATAGTTCGAAGTTGCATAACTCTCTCTATGGAGGAGCTTTTATCGGTTTTGTCCATTTGTCATAGAAAGTTAGTGTTTTGGCATCCAAATAATGTAGGAAGCTAATACTCGTAAAAGTTGACATAGAAGAACAATAAAAAGTCTATCCCGAGCAACTTTGATAGTCCGAAGTTGCTCATCTCTCTCTATGGAGGTGCTTTTAGCGGGTTTGTCTATTTGTCATAGAAAGTTGGTGTTTTGGCATCGAAATAAACTATGAAGCTTATACTCGTAAAATTTGACATATAAGAACAATAAAAGTTGTACATCGAGCAACTTTGATGGTCCGAAGTCGCTCAACACTCTCTATGGAGAAGCTTTGAACGGTTTTGTCTATTTGTCATGAAAAGTTGGTGTTTTGACATCGAAATAATCTAGGAAGCTTGTACTCGTAAAATTTCACATAGAAGAACAACAAAAAGTATACATAGAGCAATTTTGATGATCCGAAGTTGTTCAACTCTCTCTATGGAGGAGCTTTTAACGGTTTTTTTCATTTGTCATAGAAAGTTGGTGTTTTGGCATCGAAATAATGTAGGAAGCTTATACTCGTAAATTTTGACATAGAAGAACAATAAAAAGTCTATCCCGAGCAACTTTGATAGTCCAAAGTTGCTCAACTCTCTCTATGGAGGAGCTTTTAACGGTTTTGTCCATTTGTCATAGAAAGTTGGTGTTTTGGCATCGAAATAATCTAGGAAGCTTATACTCGTAAAATTTCACATAGAAGAACAACAAAAAGTGTACATAGAGCAATTTTGATGGTCCGAAGTTGCTCAACTCTCTCTATGGAGGAGCTTTTAACGGTTTTGTCCATTTGTGGTAGAAAGTTGGTGTTTTGGCCTCGATATAATGTAGGAAGCTTATACTCGTAAATTTTGACATAGAAGAACAATAAAAAGTCTATCCCGAGCAACTTTGATAGTCCGAAGTTGCTCAACTCTCTCTATGGAGGAGCTTTTAACGGTTTTGTCTATTTGACATAGAAAGTTGGTGTTTTGGCATCGAAATAATGTAGGAAGCTTATACTCGTAAAATTTTACATAGAAGAACAATAAAAAGTCTATCCTGAGCAACTTTGATAGTCCGAAGTTGCTCAACTCTCTCTATGGAGGAGCTTTTAACGATTCTGTCCATTTGTCATAGAAAGTTGGTGTTTTGGCATCGAAATAAAGTAGGAAGCTTATACTCGTAAAATTTGACATAGAAGAACAATAAAATGTCTATCCCGAGCAACTTTGATAGTCCGAAGTTGCTCAACTCTCTCTATGGAGGAGCTTTTAACGGTTTTGTCTATTTGACATAGAAAGTTGGTGTTTTGGCATCGAAATAATATAGGAAGCTTATACTCGTAAATTTTGACATAGAAGAACAATAAAAAGTCTATCCCGAGCAACTTTGATAGTCCAAAGTTGCTCAACTCTCTCTATGGAGGAGCTTTTAACGGTTTTTTCCATTTGTCCTAGAAAGTTGGTGTTTTGGCATCGAAATAATCTAGGAAGCTTATACTCGTAAAATTTCACATAGATGAACAACAAAAAGTGTACATAGAGCAATTTTGATGGTCCGAAGTTGCTCAACTCTCTCTATGGAGGAGCTTTTAACGGTTTTGTCCATTTGTCATAGAAAGTTGGTGTTTTGGCATCGAAATAATGTAGGAAGCTTATACTCGTAAAATTTGACATAGAAGAACAATAAAATGTCTATCCCGAGCAACTTTGATAGTCCGAAGTTGCTCAACTCTCTCTATGGAGGAGCTTTTAACGATTCTGTCTATTTGACATAGAAAGTTGGTGTTTTGGCATCGAAATAATGTAGGAAGCTTATACTCGTAAATTTTGACATAGAAAAACAATAAAAAGTCTATCCCGAGCAACTTTGATACTCCAAAGTTGCTCAACTCTCTCTATGGAGGAGCTTTTAACGGTTTTGTCCATTTGTCATAGAAAGTTGGTGTTTTGGCATCGAAATAATCTAGGAAGCTTATACTCGTAAAATTTCACATAGAAGAACAACAAAAAGTGTACATAGAGCAATTTTGATGGTTCGAAGTTCCATAACTCTCTCTATGGAGGAGCTTTTATCGGTTTTGTCCATTTGTCATAGAAAGTTAGTGTTTTGGCATCCAAATAATGTAGGAAGCTAATACTCGTAAAAGTTGACATAGAAGAACAATAAAAAGTCTATCCCGAGCAACTTTGATAGTCCGAAGTTGCTCATCTCTCTCTATGGAGGTGCTTTTAGCGGGTTTGTCTATTTGTCATAGAAAGTTGGTGTTTTGGCATCGAAATAAACTATGAAGCTTATACTCGTAAAATTTGACATATAAGAACAATAAAAGTTGTACATAGAGCAATTTTGATGGTCGGAAGTTGCTCAACTCTCTCTATGGAGGAGCTTTTAACGGTTTTGTCTATTTGTCGTAGAAAGTTGGTGTTTTGGCATCGAAATAATTGAGGAAGCTTATACTCGTAAAATTTGACATAGAAGAACAATAAAATGTCTATCCCGAGCAACTTTGATAGTCCGAAGTTGCTCAACTCTCTCTATGGAGGAGCTTTTAACGGTTTTGTCTATTTGTCATAGAAAGTTGGTGTTTTGGCATCGAAATAATGCAGGAAGCTTATACTCGTAAAATTTAACATAGAAGAACAATAAAAAGTCTATCCCGAGCAACTTTGATAGTTCGAAGTTGCTCAACTCTCTCTATGGAGGAGCTTTTAATGATTCTGTCCATTTGTCATAGAAAGTTGGTGTTTTGGCATCGAAATAAAGTATGAAGCTTATACTCGTAAAATTTGACATAGAAGAACAATAAAAAGTCTATCCCGAGCAACTTTCATAGTCTGAAGTTGGTCAATTCTCTCTATGGAGGAGCTTTTAACGGTTTTGTCCATTTGTCAAAGAAAGTTGGTGTTTTGGCATCGAAATAATCTAGGAAGCTTATACTAATAAAATTTGACATATAAGAACAATAAAAATTGTACACCGAGCAACTTTGATGTTCAAAAGTTGCATAACTCTCTCTATGGAGGAGCTTTTTTGGTTTTGTCCATTTGTCATAGAAAGTTAGTGTTTTGACATCGAAATAATGTAGGAAGCTTATACTCGTAAATTTTGACATAGAAGAACAATAAAAAGTCTATCCCGAGAAACTTTGATAATCCGAAGTTGCTTAACTCTCTCTATGGAGTAGCTTTTAGCGGTTTTGTTTATTTGTCATAGAAAGTTGGTGTTTTGGCATCGAAATAATCTATGAAACTTATACTCGTAAAATTTGACATATAAGAACAATAAAAATTGTACACCGAGCAACTTTGATGGTCCGAAGTTACTCAAATCTCTCTATGGAGGAGCTTTTAACGGTTTTGTCCATTTGTCATAGAAAGGTTGTGTTTTGGCATCGAAATAATCTAGGAAGCTTATACTCGTAAAATTACACATAGAAGAACAACAAAAAGTGTACATAGAGCAATTTTGATGGTCTGAAGTTGCTCAACTCTCTCTATGGAGGAGCTTTTAACGGTTTTGTCCATTTGTCGTAGAAAGTTGGTGTTTTGGAATCGAAATAGTGTAGGAAGCTTATACTCGTAAATTTTGACATAGAAGAACAATAAAAAGTCTATCCCGAGCAACTTTGATAGTCCGAAGTTGCTCAACTCTCTCTATGGAGGAGCTTTTAACGGTTTTGTCCATTTGTCATAGAAAGTTGGTGTTTTGGCATCGAAATAATCTAGGAAGCTTACTCTCGTAAAATTTCACATAGAAGAACAACAAAAAGTGTACATAGAGCAATTTTGATGGTCCGAAGTTGCTCAACTCTCTCTATGGAGGATATTTTAACGGTTTTGTTCATTCGTCATAGAAAGTTGTGTTTTGGCATCAAAATAATCTAGGAAGCTTATACTCATAAAATTTGACATATAAGAACAACAAAAATTGTACACCGAGCAACTTTGATGGTCCGAAGTTGCTCAACTCTCTCTATGGAGGAGCTTTTAACGGTTTTGTCCATTTGACGTAGAAAGTTGGTGTTTTGGCATCGAAATAATATAGGAAGCTTATTCTCGTAAATTTTGACATAGAATAACAATAAAAAGTCTATCCCGAGCAACTTTGATAGTTCGAAGTTGCATAACTCTCTCTATGGAGGAGCTTTTATCGGTTTTGTCCATTTGTCATAGAAAGTTGGTGTTTTGGCATCCAAATAATGTAGGAAGCTAATACTCGTAAAAGTTGACATATAAGAACAATAAAAAGTGTACATAGAGCAATTTCGATGGTCTGAAGTTGCTCAACTCTCTCTATGGAGGAGCTTTTAACGGTTTTGTCTATTAGTCATAGAAAGTTGGTGTTTTGACATCGAAATAATCTAGGAAGCTTATACTCGTAAAATTCCACATAGAAGAACAACAAAAAGTGTACATAGAGCAATTTTGATGATCCGAAGTTGTTCAACTCTCTCTATGGAGGAGCTTTTAACGGTTTTGTCCATTTGTCGTAGAAAGGTGGTGTTTTGGCATCGAAATAATGTAGGAAGCTTATACTCGTAAATTTTGACATAGAAGAACAATAAAAAGTCTATCCCGAGCAACTTTGATAGTCCGAAGTTGCTCAACTCTCTCTATGGAGGAGCTTTTAACGGTTTTGTCCATTTGTCATAGAAAGTTGGTGTTTTGGCATCGAAATAATCTAGTAAGCTTATACTCGTAAAATTTCACATAGAAGAACAACAAAAAGTGTACATAGAGCAATTTTGATGGTTCGAAGTTGCTCAACTCTCTCTATGGGGGAGCTTTTAACGGTTTTGTCCATTTGTCATAGAAAGTTTGTGTTTTGGCATCGAAATAATCTAGCAAGCTTACACTCGTAAAATTTCACATAGAAGAACAACAAAAAGTGTACATAGAGCAATTTTGATGGTCTGAAGTTGCTCAACTCTCTCTATGGAGGAGCTTTTAACGGTTTTGTCCATTTGTGGTAGAAAGTTGGTGTTTTGGCCTCGAAATAATGTAGGAAGCTTATACTCGTAAATTTTGACATAGAAGAACAATAAAAAGTCTATCCCGAGCAACTTTGATAGTCCGAAGTTGCTCAACTCTCTCTATGGAGGTGCTTTTAGCGGGTTTGTCTATTTGTCATAGAAAGTTGGTGTTTTGGCATCGAAATAAACTATGAAGCTTATACTCGTAAAATTTGACATATAAGAACAATAAAAGTTGTACATCGAGCAACTTTAATGGTCCGAAGTCGCTCAACACTCTCTATGGAGAAGCTTTGAACGGTTTTGTCTATTTGTCATGAAAAGTTGGTGTTTTGACATCGAAATAATCTAGGAAGCTTATACTCGTAAAATTTCACATAGAAGAACAACAAAAAGTATACATAGAGCAATTTTGATGATCCGAAGTTGTTCAACTCTCTCTATGGAGGAGCTTTTAACGGTTTTGTCCATTTGTCATAGAAAGTTGGTGTTTTGGCATCGAAATAATGTAGGAAGCTTATACTCGTAAATTTTGACATAGAAGAACAATAAAAAGTCTATCCCGAGCAACTTTGATAGTCCAAAGTTGCTCAACTCTCTCTATGGAGGAGCTTTTAACGGTTTTGTCCATTTGTCATAGAAAGTTGGTGTTTTGGCATCGAAATAATCTAGGAAGCTTATACTCGTAAAATTTCACATAGAAGAACAACAAAAAGTGTACATAGAGCAATTTTGATGGTCCGAAGTTGCTCAACTCTCTCTATGGAGGAGCTTTTAACGGTTTTGTCCATTTGTCATAGAAAGTTGGTGTTTTGGCATCGAAATAATGTAGGAAGCTTATACTCGTAAAATTTGACATAGAAGAACAATAAAATGTCTATCCCGAGCAACTTTGATAGTCCGAAGTTGCTCAACTCTCTCTATGGAGGAGCTTTTAACGATTCTGTCCATTTGTCATAGAAAGTTGGTGTTTTGGCATCGAAATAAAGTAGGAAGCTTATGCTCGTAAAATTTGACATATAAGAACAATAAAAATTGTACATCGAGCAACTTTGATGGTCCGAAGTCGCTCCACACTCTCTATGGAGAAGCTTTGAACGGTTTTGTCTATTTGTCATAGAAAGTTGGTGTTTTGGCATCGAAATAATGTAGGAAGCTTATACTCGTAAATTTTGACATAGAAAAACAATAAAAAGTCTATCCCGAGCAACTTTGATAGTCCAAAGTTGCTCAACTCTCTCTATGGAGGAGCTTTTAACGCTTTTGTCCATTTGTCATAGAAAGTTGGTGTTTTGGCATCGAAATAATCTAGGAAGCTTATACTCGTAAAATTTCACATAGAAGAACAACAAAAAGTGTACATAGAGCAATTTTGATGGTTCGAAGTTGCATAACTCTCTCTATGGAGGAGCTTTTATCGGTTTTGTCCATTTGTCATAGAAAGTTAGTGTTTTGGCATCCAAATAATGTAGGAAGCTAATACTCGTAAAAGTTGACATAGAAGAACAATAAAAAGTCTATCCCGAGCAACTTTGATAGTCCGAAGTTGCTCATCTCTCTCTATGGAGGTGCTTTTAGCGGGTTTGTCTATTTGTCATAGAAAGTTGGTGTTTTGGCATCGAAATAAACTATGAAGCTTATACTCGTAAAATTTGACATATAAGAACAATAAAAGTTGTACATCGAGCAACTTTGATGGTCCGAAGTCGCTCAACACTCTCTATGGAGAAGCTTTGAACGGTTTTGTCTATTTGTCATGAAAAGTTGGTGTTTTGACATCGAAATAATCTAGGAAGCTTGTACTCGTAAAATTTCACATAGAAGAACAACAAAAAGTATACATAGAGCAATTTTGATGATCCGAAGTTGTTCAACTCTCTCTATGGAGGAGCTTTTAACGGTTTTTTCCATTTGTCATAGAAAGTTGGTGTTTTGGCATCGAAATAATGTAGGAAGCTTATACTCGTAAATTTTGACATAGAAGAACAATAAAAAGTCTATCCCGAGCAACTTTGATAGTCCAAAGTTGCTCAACTCTCTCTATGGAGGAGCTTTTAACGGTTTTGTCCATTTGTCAAAGAAAGTTGGTGTTTTGGCATCGAAATAATCTAAGAAGCTTATACTCGTAAAATTTCACATAGAAGAACAACAAAAAGTGTACATAGAGCAATTTTGATGGTCCGAAGTTGCTCAACTCTCTCTATGGAGGAGCTTTTAACGGTTTCGTCCATTTGTCATAGAAAGTTGGTGTTTTGGCATCGAAATAATGTAGGAAGCTTATACTCGTAAAATTTGACATAGAAGAACAATAAAATGTCTATCCCTAGCAACTTTGATAGTCCGAAGTTGCTCAACTCTCTCTATGGAGGAGCTTTTAACGGTTTTGTCTATTTGACATAGAAAGTTGGTGTTTTGGCATCGAAATAATGTAGGAAGCTTATACTCGTAAAATTTTACATAGAAGAACAATAAAAAGTCTATCCTGAGCAACTTTGATAGTCCGAAGTTGCTCAACTCTCTCTATGGAGGAGCTTTTAACGATTCTGTCCATTTGTCATAGAAAGTTGGTGTTTTGGCATCGAAATAAAGTAGGAAGCTTATACTCGTAAAATTTGACATAGAAGAACAATAAAATGTCTATCCCGAGCAACTTTGATAGTCCGAAGGTGCTCAACTCTCTCTATGGAGGAGCTTTTAACGGTTTTGTCTATTTGACATAGAAAGTTGGTGTTTTGGCATCGAAATAATATAGGAAGCTTATACTCGTAAATTTTGACATAGAAGAACAATAAAAAGTCTATCCCGAGCAACTTTGATAGTCCAAAGTTGCTCAACTCTCTCTATGGAGGAGCTTTTAACGGTTTTGTCCATTTGTCCTAGAAAGTTGGTGTTTTGGCATCGAAATAATCTAGGAAGCTTATACTCGTAAAATTTCACATAGAAGAACAACAAAAAGTGTACATAGAGCAATTTTGATGGTCCGAAGTTGCTCAACTCTCTCTATGGAGGAGCTTTTAACGGTTTTGTCCATTTGTCATAGAAAGTTGGTGTTTTGGCATCGAAATAATGTAGGAAGCTTATACTCATAAAATTTGACATAGAAGAACAATAAAATGTCTATCCCGAGCAACTTTGATAGTCCGAAGTTGCTCAACTCTCTCTATGGAGGAGCTTTTAACGATTCTGTCTATTTGACATAGAAAGTTGGTGTTTTGGCATCGAAATAATGTAGGAAGCTTATACTCGTAAATTTTGACATAGAAAAACAATAAAAAGTCTATCCCGAGCAACTTTGATAGTCCAAAGTTGCTCAACTCTCTCTATGGAGGAGCTTTTAACGCTTTTGTCCATTTGTCATAGAAAGTTGGTGTTTTGGCATCGAAATAATCTAGGAAGCTTATACTCGTAAAATTTCACATAGAAGAACAACAAAAAGTGTACATAGAGCAATTTTGATGGTTCGAAGTTGCATAACTCTCTCTATGGAGGAGCTTTTATCGGTTTTGTCCATTTGTCATAGAAAGTTAGTGTTTTGGCATCCAAATAATGTAGGAAGCTAATACTCGTAAAAGTTGACATAGAAGAACAATAAAAAGTCTATCCCGAGCAACTTTGATAGTCCGAAGTTGCTCATCTCTCTCTATGGAGGTGCTTTTAGCGGGTTTGTCTATTTGTCATAGAAAGTTGGTGTTTTGGCATCGAAATAAACTATGAAGCTTATACTCGTAAAATTTGACATATAAGAACAATAAAAGTTGTACATCGAGCAACTTTGATGGTCCGAAGTCGCTCAACACTCTCTATGGAGAAGCTTTGAACGGTTTTGTCTATTTGTCATGAAAAGTTGGTGTTTTGGCATCGAAATAATTGAGGAAGCTTATACTCGTAAAATTTGACATAGAAGAACAATAAAATGTCTATCCCGAGCAACTTTGATAGTCCGAAGTTGCTCAACTCTCTCTATGGAGGAGCTTTCAACGGTTTTGTCTATTTGTCATAGAAAGTTGGTGTTTTGGCATCGAAATAATGCAGGAAGCTTATACTCGTAAAATTTAACATAGAAGAACAATAAAAAGTCTATCCCGAGCAACTTTGATAGTTCGAAGTTGCTCAACTCTCTCTATGGAGGAGCTTTTAATGATTATGTCCATTTGTCATAGAAAGTTGGTGTTTTGGCATCGAAATAAAGTATGAAGCTTATACTCGTAAAATTTGACATAGAAGAACAATAAAAAGTCTATCCCGAGCAACTTTCATAGTCTGAAGTTGGTCAATTCTCTCTATGGAGGAGCTTTTAACGGTTTTGTCCATTTGTCAAAGAAAGTTGGTGTTTTGGCATCGAAATAATCTAGGAAGCTTATACTAATAAAATTTGACATATGAGAACAATAAAAATTGTACACCGAGCAACTTTGATGTTCAAAAGTTGCACAACTCTCTCTATGGAGGAGCTTTTTTGGTTTTGTCCATTTGTCATAGAAAGTTAGTGTTTTGACATCGAAATAATGTAGGAAGCTTATACTCGTAAATTTTGACATAGAAGAACAATAAAAAGTCTATCCCGAGAAACTTTGATAATCCGAAGTTGCTTAACTCTCTCTATGGAGTAGCTTTTAGCGGTTTTGTTTATTTGTCATAGAAAGTTGGTGTTTTGGCATCGAAATAATCTATGAAACTTATACTCGTAAAATTTGACATATAAGAACAATAAAAATTGTACACCGAGCAACTTTGATGGTCCGAAGTTACTCAAATCTCTCTATGGAGGAGCTTTTAACGGTTTTGTCCATTTGTCATAGAAAGGTTGTGTTTTGGCATCGAAATAATCTAAGAAGCTTATACTCGTAAAATTACACATAGAAGAACAACAAAAAGTGTACATAGAGCAATTTTGATGGTCTGAAGTTGCTCAACTCTCTCTATGGAGGAGCTTTTAACGGTTTTGTCCATTTGTCGTAGAAAGTTGGTGTTTTGGCATCGAAATAATGTAGGAAGCTTATACTCGTAAATTTTGACATAGAAGAACAATAAAAAGTCTATCCCGAGCAACTTTGATAGTCCGAAGTTGCTCAACTCTCTCTATGGAGGAGCTTTTAATGGTTTTGTCCGTTTGTCATAGAAAGTTGGTGTTTTGGCATCGAAATAATTTATGAAGCTTACACTCGTAAAATTTCACATAGAAGAACAACAAAAAGTGTACACCGAGCAACTTTGATGGTCCGAAGTTGCTCAACTCTCTCTATGGAGGAGCTTTTAACGGTTTTGTCCATTTGACGTAGAAAGTTGGTGTTTTGGCATCGAAATAATATAGGAAGCTTATACTCGTAAATTTTGACATAGAAGAACAATAAAAAGTCTATCCCGAGCAACTTTGATAGTTCGAAGTTGCATAACTCTCTCTATGGAGGAGCTTTTATCGGTTTTGTCCATTTGTCATAGAAAGTTGGTGTTTTGGCATCCAAATATTGTAGGAAGCTAATACTCGTAAAAGTTGACATATAAGAACAATAAAAAGTGTACATAGAGCAATTTTGATGGTCTGAAGTTGCTCAACTCTCTCTATGGAGGAGCTTTTAACGGTTTTGTCTATTTGTCATAGAAAGTTGGTGTTTTGACATCGAAATAATCTAGGAAGCTTATACTCGTAAAATTCCACATAGAAGAACAACAAAAAGTGTACATAGAGCAATTTTGATGATCCGAAGTTGTTCAACTCTCTCTATGGAGGAGCTTTTAACGGTTTTGTCCATTTGTCGTAGAAAGGTGGTGTTTTGGCATCGAAATAATGTAGGAAGCTTATACTCGTAAATTTTGACATAGAAGAACAATAAAAAGTCTATCCCGAGCAACTTTGATAGTCCGAAGTTGCTCAACTCTCTCTATGGAGGAGCTTTTAACGGTTTTGTCCATTTGTCATAGAAAGTTGGTGTTTTGGCATCGAAATAATCTAGTAAGCTTATACTCGTAAAATTTCACATAGAAGAACAACAAAAAGTGTACATAGAGCAATTTTGATGGTTCGAAGTTGCTCAACTCTCTCTATGGAGGAGCTTTTAACGGTTTTGTCCATTTGTCATAGAAAGTTTGTGTTTTGGCATCGAAATAATCTAGAAAGCTTACACTCGTAAAATTTCACATAGAAGAACAACAAAAAGTGTACATAGAGCAATTTTGATGGTCTGAAGTTGCTCAACTCTCTCTATGGAGGAGCTTTTAACGGTTTTGTCCATTTGTGGTAGAAAGTTGGTGTTTTGGCCTCGAAATAATGTAGGAAGCTTATACTCGTAAATTTTGACATAGAAGAACAAGAAAAAGTCTATCCCGAGCAACTTTGATAGTCCGAAGTTGCTCAACTCTCTCTATGGAGGAGCTTTTAACGGTTTTGTCTATTTGACATAGAAAGTTGGTGTTTTGGCATCGAAATAATGTAGGAAGCTTATACTCGTAAAATTTTACATAGAAGAACAATAAAAAGTCTATCCTGAGCAACTTTGATAGTCCGAAGTTGCTCAACTCTCTCTATGGAGGAGCTTTTAACGATTCTGTCCATTTGTCATACAAAGTTGGTGTTTTGGCATCGAAATAAAGTATGAAGCTTATACTCGTAAAATTTGACATAAAAGAACAATAAAAAGTCTATCCCGAGCAACTTTCATAGTCTGAAGTTGGTCAATTCTCTCTATGGAGGAGCTTTTAACGGTTTTGTCCATTTGTCAAAGAAAGTTGGTGTTTTGGCATCGAAATAATCTAGGAAGCTTATACTAATAAAATTTGACATATGAGAACAATAAAAATTGTACACCGAGCAACTTTGATGTTCAAAAGTTGCTCAATTCTCTCTATGGAGGAGCTTTTAACGGTTTTGTCCATTTGTCATAGAAAGTTGGTGTTTTGGCATCGAAATAATCTAGGAAGCTTATACTCGTAAAATTTCACATAGAAGAACAACAAAAAGTGTACATAGAGCAATTTTGATGGTCCGAAGTTGCTCAACTCTCTCTATGGAGGAGCTTTTAACGGTTTTGTCCATTTGTCATAGAAAGTTGGTGTTTTGGCATCGAAATAATGTAGGAAGCTTATACTCGTAAAATTTGACATAGAAGAACAATAAAATGTCTATCCCGAGCAACTTTGATAGTCCGAAGTTGCTCAACTCTCTCTATGGAGGAGCTTTTAACGATTCTGTCTATTTGACATAGAAAGTTGGTGTTTTGGCATCGAAATAATGTAGGAAGCTTATACTCGTAAATTTTGACATAGAAAAACAATAAAAAGTCTATCCCGAGCAACTTTGATAGTCCAAAGTTGCTCAACTCTCTCTATGGAGGAGCTTTTAACGGTTTTGTCCATTTGTCATAGAAAGTTGGTGTTTTGGCATCGAAATAATCTAGGAAGCTTATACTCGTAAAATTTCACATAGAAGAACAACAAAAAGTGTACATAGAGCAATTTTGATGGTTCGAAGTTGCATAACTCTCTCTATGGAGGAGCTTTTATCGGTTTTGTCCATTTGTCATAGAAAGTTAGTGTTTTGGCATCCAAATAATGTAGGAAGCTAATACTCGTAAAAGTTGACATAGAAGAACAATAAAAAGTCTATCCCGAGCAACTTTGATAGTCCGAAGTTGCTCATCTCTCTCTATGGAGGTGCTTTTAGCGGGTTTGTCTATTTGTCATAGAAAGTTGGTGTTTTGGCATCGAAATAAACTATGAAGCTTATACTCGTAAAATTTGACATATAAGAACAATAAAAGTTGTACATAGAGCAATTTTGATGGTCGGAAGTTGCTCAACTCTCTCTATGGAGGAGCTTTTAACGGTTTTGTCTATTTGTCGTAGAAAGTTGGTGTTTTGGCATCGAAATAATTGAGGAAGCTTATACTCGTAAAATTTGACATAGAAGAACAATAAAATGTCTATCCCGAGCAACTTTGATAGTCCGAAGTTGCTCAACTCTCTCTATGGAGGAGCTTTTAACGGTTTTGTCTATTTGTCATAGAAAGTTGGTGTTTTGGCATCGAAATAATGCAGGAAGCTTATACTCGTAAAATTTAACATAGAAGAACAATAAAAAGTCTATCCCGAGCAACTTTGATAGTTCGAAGTTGCTCAACTCTCTCTATGGAGGAGCTTTTAATGATTCTGTCCATTTGTCATAGAAAGTTGGTGTTTTGGCATCGAAATAAAGTATGAAGCTTATACTCGTAAAATTTGACATAGAAGAACAATAAAAAGTCTATCCCGAGCAACTTTCATAGTCTGAAGTTGGTCAATTCTCTCTATGGAGGAGCTTTTAACGGTTTTGTCCATTTGTCAAAGAAAGTTGGTGTTTTGGCATCGAAATAATCTAGGAAGCTTATACTAATAAAATTTGACATATGAGAACAATAAAAATTGTACACCGAGCAACTTTGATGTTCAAAAGTTGCATAACTCTCTCTATGGAGGAGCTTTTTTGGTTTTGTCCATTTGTCATAGAAAGTTAGTGTTTTGACATCGAAATAATGTAGGAAGCTTATACTCGTAAATTTTGACATAGAAGAACAATAAAAAGTCTATCCCGAGAAACTTTGATAATCCGAAGTTGCTTAACTCTCTCTATGGAGTAGCTTTTAGCGGTTTTGTTTATTTGTCATAGAAAGTTGGTGTTTTGGCATCGAAATAATCTATGAAACTTATACTCGTAAAATTTGACATATAAGAACAATAAAAATTGTACACCGAGCAACTTTGATGGTCCGAAGTTACTCAAATCTCTCTATGGAGGGGCTTTTAACGGTTTTGTCCATTTGTCATAGAAAGGTTGTGTTTTGGCATCGAAATAATCTAGGAAGCTTATACTCGTAAAATTACACATAGAAGAACAACAAAAAGTGTACATAGAGCAATTTTGATGGTCTGAAGTTGCTCAACTCTCTCTATGGAGGAGATTTTAACGGTTTTGTCCATTTGTCGTAGAAAGTTGGTGTTTTGGCATCGAAATAATGTAGGAAGCTTATACTCGTAAATTTTGACATAGAAGAACAATAAAAAGTCTATCCCGAGCAACTTTGATAGTCCGAAGTTGCTCAACTCTCTCTATGGAGGAGCTTTTAATGGTTTTGTCCGTTTGTCATAGAAAGTTGGTGTTTTGGCATCGAAATAATCTAGGAAGCTTACACTCGTAAAATTTCACATAGAAGAACAACAAAAAGTGTACACCGAGCAACTTTGATGGTCCGAAGTTGCTCAACTCTCTCTATGGAGGAGCTTTTAACGGTTTTGTCCATTTGACGTAGAAAGTTGGTGTTTTGGCATCGAAATAATATAGGAAGCTTATACTCGTAAATTTTGACATAGAAGAACAATAAAAAGTCTATCCCGAGCAACTTTGATAGTTCGAAGTTGCATAACTCTCTCTATGGAGGAGCTTTTATCGGTTTTGTCCATTTGTCATAGAAAGTTGGTGTTTTGGCATCCAAATAATGTAGGAAGCTAATACTCGTAAAAGTTGACATATAAGAACAATAAAAAGTGTACATAGAGCAATTTTGATGGTCTGAAGTTGCTCAACTCTCTCTATGGAGGAGCTTTTAACGGTTTTGTCTATTTGTCATAGAAAGTTGGTGTTTTGACATCGAAATAATCTAGGAAGCTTATACTCGTAAAATTCCACATAGAAGAACAACAAAAAGTGTACATAGAGCAATTTTGATGATCCGAAGTTGTTCAACTCTCTCTATGGAGGAGCTTTTAACGGTTTTGTCCATTTGTCGTAGAAAGGTGGTGTTTTGGCATCGAAATAATGTAGGAAGCTTATACTCATAAATTTTGACATAGAAGAACAATAAAAAGTCTATCCCGAGCAACTTTGATAGTCCGAAGTTGCTCAACTCTCTCTATGGAGGAACTTTTAACGGTTTTGTCCATTTGTCATAGAAAGTTGGTGTTTTGGCATCGAAATAATCTAGTAAGCTTATACTCGTAAAATTTCACATAGAAGAACAACAAAAAGTGTACATAGAGCAATTTTGATGGTTCGAAGTTGCTCAACTCTCTCTATGGAGGAGCTTTTAACGGTTTTGTCCATTTGTCATAGAAAGTTTGTGTTTTGGCATCGAAATAATCTAGAAAGCTTACACTCGTAAAATTTCACATAGAAGAACAACAAAAAGTGTACATAGAGCAATTTTGATGGTCTGAAGTTGCTCAACTCTCTCTATGGAGGAGCTTTTAACGGTTTTGTCCATTTGTGGTAGAAAGTTGGTGTTTTGGCCTCGAAATAATGTAGGAAGCTTATACTCGTAAATTTTGACATAGAAGAACAATAAAAAGTCTATCCCGAGCAACTTTGATAGTCCGAAGTTGCTCAACTCTCTCTATGGAGGAGCTTTTAACGGTTTTGTCTATTTGACATAGAAAGTTGGTGTTTTGGCATCGAAATAATGTAGGAAGCTTATACTCGTAAAATTTTACATAGAAGAACAATAAAAAGTCTATCCTGAGCAACTTTGATAGTCCGAAGTTGCTCAACTCTCTCTATGGAGTAGCTTTTAACGATTCTGTCCATTTGTCATACAAAGTTGGTGTTTTGGCATCGAAATAAAGTAGGAAGCTTATACTCGTAAAATTTGACATAGAAGAACAATAAAAAGTCTATCCTGAGCAACTTTGATAGTCCGAAGTTGCTCAACTCTCTCTATGGAGTAGCTTTTAACGATTCTGTCCATTTGTCATACAAAGTTGGTGTTTTGGCATCGAAATAAAGTAGGAAGCTTATACTCGTAAAATTTGACATAGAAGAACAATAAAATGTCTATCCCGAGCAACTTTGATAGTCCGAAGTTGCTCAACTCTCTCTATGGAGGAGCTTTTAACGATTCTGTCTATTTGACATAGAAAGTTGGTGTTTTGGCATCGAAATAATGTAGGAAGCTTATACTCGTAAATTTTGACATAGAAAAACAATAAAAAGTCTATCCCGAGCAACTTTGATAGTCCAAAGTTGCTCAACTCTCTCTATGGAGGAGCTTTTAACGGTTTTGTCCATTTGTCATAGAAAGTTGGTGTTTTGGCATCGAAATAATCTAGGAAGCTTATACTCGTAAAATTTCACATAGAAGAACAACAAAAAGTGTACATAGAGCAATTTTGATGGTTCGAAGTTGCATAACTCTCTCTATGGAGGAGCTTTTATCGGTTTTGTCCATTTGTCATAGAAAGTTAGTGTTTTGGCATCCAAATAATGTAGGAAGCTAATACTCGTAAAAGTTGACATAGAAGAACAATAAAAAGTCTATCCCGAGCAACTTTGATAGTCCGAAGTTGCTCATCTCTCTCTATGGAGGTGCTTTTAGCGGGTTTGTCTATTTGTCATAGAAAGTTGGTGTTTTGGCATCGAAATAAACTATGAAGCTTATACTCGTAAAATTTGACATATAAGAACAATAAAAGTTGTACATAGAGCAATTTTGATGGTCGGAAGTTGCTCAACTCTCTCTATGGAGGAGCTTTTAACGGTTTTGTCTATTTGTCGTAGAAAGTTGGTGTTTTGGCATCGAAATAATTGAGGAAGCTTATACTCGTAAAATTTGACATAGAAGAACAATAAAATGTCTATCCCGAGCAACTTTGATAGTCCGAAGTTGCTCAACTCTCTCTATGGAGGAGCTTTTAACGGTTTTGTCTATTTGTCATAGAAAGTTGGTGTTTTGGCATCGAAATAATGCAGGAAGCTTATACTCGTAAAATTTAACATAGAAGAACAATAAAAAGTCTATCCCGAGCAACTTTGATAGTTCGAAGTTGCTCAACTCTCTCTATGGAGGAGCTTTTAATGATTCTGTCCATTTGTCATAGAAAGTTGGTGTTTTGGCATCGAAATAAAGTATGAAGCTTATACTCGTAAAATTTGACATAGAAGAACAATAAAAAGTCTATCCCGAGCAACTTTCATAGTCTGAAGTTGGTCAATTCTCTCTATGGAGGAGCTTTTAACGGTTTTGTCCATTTGTCAAAGAAAGTTGGTGTTTTGGCATCGAAATAATCTAGGAAGCTTATACTAATAAAATTTGACATATGAGAACAATAAAAATTGTACACCGAGCAACTTTGATGTTCAAAAGTTGCATAACTCTCTCTATGGAGGAGCTTTTTTGGTTTTGTCCATTTGTCATAGAAAGTTAGTGTTTTGACATCGAAATAATGTAGGAAGCTTATACTCGTAAATTTTGACATAGAAGAACAATAAAAAGTCTATCCCGAGAAACTTTGATAATCCGAAGTTGCTTAACTCTCTCTATGGAGTAGCTTTTAGCGGTTTTGTTTATTTGTCATAGAAAGTTGGTGTTTTGGCATCGAAATAATCTATGAAACTTATACTCGTAAAATTTGACATATAAGAACAATAAAAATTGTACACCGAGCAACTTTGATGGTCCGAAGTTACTCAAATCTCTCTATGGAGGAGCTTTTAACGGTTTTGTCCATTTGTCATAGAAAGGTTGTGTTTTGGCATCGAAATAATCTAGGAAGCTTATACTCGTAAAATTACACATAGAAGAACAACAAAAAGTGTACATAGAGCAATTTTGATGGTCTGAAGTTGCTCAACTCTCTCTATGGAGGAGCTTTTAACGGTTTTGTCCATTTGTCGTAGAAAGTTGGTGTTTTGGCATCGAAATAATGTAGGAAGCTTATACTCGTAAATTTTGACATAGAAGAACAATAAAAAGTCTATCCCGAGCAACTTTGATAGTCCGAAGTTGCTCAACTCTCTCTATGGAGGAGCTTTTAATGGTTTTGTCCGTTTGTCATAGAAAGTTGGTGTTTTGGCATCGAAATAATCTAGGAAGCTTACACTCGTAAAATTTCACATAGAAGAACAACAAAAAGTGTACACCGAGCAACTTTGATGGTCCGAAGTTGCTCAACTCTCTCTATGGAGGAGCTTTTAACGGTTTTGTCCATTTGACGTAGAAAGTTGGTGTTTTGGCATCGAAATAATATAGGAAGCTTATACTCGTAAATTTTGACATAGAAGAACAATAAAAAGTCTATCCCGAGCAACTTTGATAGTTCGAAGTTGCATAACTCTCTCTATGGAGGAGCTTTTATCGGTTTTGTCCATTTGTCATAGAAAGTTGGTGTTTTGGCATCCAAATAATGTAGGAAGCTAATACTCGTAAAAGTTGACATATAAGAACAATAAAAAGTGTACATAGAGCAATTTTGATGGTCTGAAGTTGCTCAACTCTCTCTATGGAGGAGCTTTTAACGGTTTTGTCTATTTGTCATAGAAAGTTGGTGTTTTGACATCGAAATAATCTAGGAAGCTTATACTCGTAAAATTCCACATAGAAGAACAACAAAAAGTGTACATAGAGCAATTTTGATGATCCGAAGTTGTTCAACTCTCTCTATGGAGGAGCTTTTAACGGTTTTGTCTATTTGTCGTAGAAAGTTGGTGTTTTGACATCGAAATAATCTAGGAAGCTTATACTCGTAAAATTCCACATAGAAGAACAACAAAAAGTGTACATAGAGCAATTTTGATGATCCGAAGTTGTTCAACTCTCTCTATGGAGGAGCTTTTAACGGTTTTGTCCATTTGTCGTAGAAAGGTGGTGTTTTGGCATCGAAATAATGTAGGAAGCTTATACTCATAAATTTTGACATAGAAGAACAATAAAAAGTCTATCCCGAGCAACTTTGATAGTCCGAAGTTGCTCAACTCTCTCTATGGAGGAGCTTTTAACGGTTTTGTCCATTTGTCATAGAAAGTTGGTGTTTTGGCATCGAAATAATCTAGTAAGCTTATACTCGTAAAATTTCACATAGAAGAACAACAAAAAGTGTACATAGAGCAATTTTGATGGTTCGAAGTTGCTCAACTCTCTCTATGGAGGAGCTTTTAACGGTTTTGTCCATTTGTCATAGAAAGTTTGTGTTTTGGCATCGAAATAATCTAGAAAGCTTACACTCGTAAAATTTCACATAGAAGAACAACAAAAAGTGTACATAGAGCAATTTTGATGGTCTGAAGTTGCTCAACTCTCTCTATGGAGGAGCTTTTAACGGTTTTGTCCATTTGTGGTAGAAAGTTGGTGTTTTGGCCTCGAAATAATGTAGGAAGCTTATACTCGTAAATTTTGACATAGAAGAACAATAAAAAGTCTATCCCGAGCAACTTTGATAGTCCGAAGTTGCTCAACTCTCTCTATGGAGGAGCTTTTAACGGTTTTGTCTATTTGACATAGAAAGTTGGTGTTTTGGCATCGAAATAATGTAGGAAGCTTATACTCGTAAAATTTTACATAGAAGAACAATAAAAAGTCTATCCCGAGCAACTTTGATAGTCCGAAGTTGCTCAACTCTCTCTATGGAGGACCTTTTAACGGTTTTGTCTATTTGTCATAGAAAGTTGGTGTTTTGGCATCGAAATAATGCAGGAAGCTTATACTCGTAAAATTTAACATAGAAGAACAATAAAAAGTCTATCCCGAGCAACTTTGATAATTCGAAGTTGCTCAACTCTCTCTATGTAGGAGCTTTTAATGATTCTGTCCATTTGTCATAGAAAGTTGGTGTTTTGGCATCGAAATAAAGTATGAAGCTTATACTCGTAAAATTTGACATAGAAGAACAATAAAAAGTCTATCCCGAGCAACTTTCATAGTCTGAAGTTGGTCAATTCTCTCTATGGAGGAGCTTTTAACGGTTTTGTCCATTTGTCAAAGAAAGTTGGTGTTTTGGCATCGAAATAATCTAGGAAGCTTATACTAATAAAATTTGACATATGAGAACAATAAAAATTGTACACCGAGCAACTTTGATGTTCAAAAGTTGCATAACTCTCTCTATGGAGGAGCTTTTTTGGTTTTGTCCATTTGTCATAGAAAGTTAGTGTTTTGGCATCGAAATAATCTAGGAAGCTTATACTCGTAAAATTACACATAGAAGAACAACAAAAAGTGTACATAGAGCAATTTTGATGGTCTGAAGTTGCTCAACTCTCTCTATGGAGGAGCTTTTAACGGTTTTGTCCATTTGTCGTAGAAAGTTGGTGTTTTGGCATCGAAATAATGTAGGAAGCTTATACTCGTAAATTTTGACATAGAAGAACAATAAAAAGTCTATCCCGAGCAACTTTGATAGTCCGAAGTTGCTCAACTCTCTCTATGGAGGAGCTTTTAATGGTTTTGTCCGTTTGTCATAGAAAGTTGGTGTTTTGGCATCGAAATAATCTAGGAAGCTTACACTCGTAAAATTTCACATAGAAGAACAACAAAAAGTGTACACCGAGCAACTTTGATGGTCCGAAGTTGCTCAACTCTCTCTATGGAGGAGCTTTTAACGGTTTTGTCCATTTGACGTAGAAAGTTGGTGTTTTGGCATCGAAATAATATAGGAAGCTTATACTCGTAAATTTTGACATAGAAGAACAATAAAAAGTCTATCCCGAGCAACTTTGATAGTTCGAAGTTGCATAACTCTCTCTATGGAGGAGCTTTTATCGGTTTTGTCCATTTGTCATAGAAAGTTGGTGTTTTGGCATCCAAATAATGTAGGAAGCTAATACTCGTAAAAGTTGACATATAAGAACAATAAAAAGTGTACATAGAGCAATTTTGATGGTCTGAAGTTGCTCAACTCTCTCTATGGAGGAGCTTTTAACGGTTTTGTCTATTTGTCATAGAAAGTTGGTGTTTTGACATCGAAATAATCTAGGAAGCTTATACTCGTAAAATTCCACATAGAAGAACAACAAAAAGTGTACATAGAGCAATTTTGATGATCCGAAGTTGTTCAACTCTCTCTATGGAGGAGCTTTTAACGGTTTTGTCTATTTGTCGTAGAAAGTTGGTGTTTTGACATCGAAATAATCTAGGAAGCTTATACTCGTAAAATTCCACATAGAAGAACAACAAAAAGTGTACATAGAGCAATTTTGATGATCCGAAGTTGTTCAACTCTCTCTATGGAGGAGCTTTTAACGGTTTTGTCCATTTGTCGTAGAAAGGTGGTGTTTTGGCATCGAAATAATGTAGGAAGCTTATACTCATAAATTTTGACATAGAAGAACAATAAAAAGTCTATCCCGAGCAACTTTGATAGTCCGAAGTTGCTCAACTCTCTCTATGGAGGAGCTTTTAACGGTTTTGTCCATTTGTCATAGAAAGTTGGTGTTTTGGCATCGAAATAATCTAGTAAGCTTATACTCGTAAAATTTCACATAGAAGAACAACAAAAAGTGTACATAGAGCAATTTTGATGGTTCGAAGTTGCTCAACTCTCTCTATGGAGGAGCTTTTAACGGTTTTGTCCATTTGTCATAGAAAGTTTGTGTTTTGGCATCGAAATAATCTAGAAAGCTTACACTCGTAAAATTTCACATAGAAGAACAACAAAAAGTGTACATAGAGCAATTTTGATGGTCTGAAGTTGCTCAACTCTCTCTATGGAGGAGCTTTTAACGGTTTTGTCCATTTGTGGTAGAAAGTTGGTGTTTTGGCCTCGAAATAATGTAGGAAGCTTATACTCGTAAATTTTGACATAGAAGAACAATAAAAAGTCTATCCCGAGCAACTTTGATAGTCCGAAGTTGCTCAACTCTCTCTATGGAGGAGCTTTTAACGGTTTTGTCTATTTGACATAGAAAGTTGGTGTTTTGGCATCGAAATAATGTAGGAAGCTTATACTCGTAAAATTTTACATAGAAGAACAATAAAAAGTCTATCCCGAGCAACTTTGATAGTCCGAAGTTGCTCAACTCTCTCTATGGAGGACCTTTTAACGGTTTTGTCTATTTGTCATAGAAAGTTGGTGTTTTGGCATCGAAATAATGCAGGAAGCTTATACTCGTAAAATTTAACATAGAAGAACAATAAAAAGTCTATCCCGAGCAACTTTGATAATTCGAAGTTGCTCAACTCTCTCTATGTAGGAGCTTTTAATGATTCTGTCCATTTGTCATAGAAAGTTGGTGTTTTGGCATCGAAATAAAGTATGAAGCTTATACTCGTAAAATTTGACATAGAAGAACAATAAAAAGTCTATCCCGAGCAACTTTCATAGTCTGAAGTTGGTCAATTCTCTCTATGGAGGAGCTTTTAACGGTTTTGTCCATTTGTCAAAGAAAGTTGGTGTTTTGGCATCGAAATAATCTAGGAAGCTTATACTAATAAAATTTGACATATGAGAACAATAAAAATTGTACACCGAGCAACTTTGATGTTCAAAAGTTGCATAACTCTCTCTATGGAGGAGCTTTTTTGGTTTTGTCCATTTGTCATAGAAAGTTAGTGTTTTGACATCGAAATAATGTAGGAAGCTTATACTCGTAAATTTTGACATAGAAGAACAATAAAAAGTCTATCCCGAGAAACTTTGATAATCCGAAGTTGCTTAACTCTCTCTATGGAGTAGCTTTTAGCGGTTTTGTTTATTTGTCACAGAAAGTTGGTGTTTTGGCATCCAAATAATCTATGAAACCTATACTCGTAAAATTTGACATATAAGAACAATAAAAATTGTACACCGAGCAACTTTGATAGTCCGAAGTTACTCAAATCTCTCTATGGAGGAGCTTTTAACGGTTTTGTCCATTGGTCATAGAAAGGTTGTGTTTTGGCATCGAAATAATCTAGGAAGCTTATACTCGTAAAATTACACATAGAAGAACAACAAAAAGTGTACATAGAGCAATTTTGATGGTCTGAAGTTGGTCAACTCTCTCTATGGAGGAGCTTTTAACGGTTTTGTCCATTTGTCGTAGAAAGTTGGTGTTTTGGCATCGAAATAATGTAGGAAGCTTATACTCGTAAATTTTGACATAGAAGAACAATAAAAAGTCTATCCCGAGCAACTTTGATAGTCCGAAGTTGCTCAACTCTCTCTATGGAGGAGCTTTTAACGGTTTTGTCCATTTGTCATAGAAAGTTGGTGTTTTGGCATCGAAATAATCTAGGAAGCTTACACTCGTAAAATTTCACATAGAAGAACAACAAAAAGTGTACATAGAGCAATTTTGATGGTCCGAAGTTGCTCAACTCTCTCTATGGATGACATTTTAACGGTTTTGTTCATTCGTCATAGAAAGTTGGTGTTTTGGCATCAAAATAATCTAGGAAGCTTATACTCATAAAATTTGACATATAAGAACAACAAAAATTGTACACCAAGCAACTTTGATGGTCCGAAGTTGCTCAACTCTCTCTATGGAGGAGCTTTTAACGGTTTTGTCCATTTGACGTAGAAAGTTGGTGTTTTGGCATCGAAATAATATAGGAAGCTTATACTCGTAAATTTTGACATAGAAGAACAATAAAAAGTCTATCCCGAGCAACTTTGATAGTTCGAAGTTGCATAACTCTCTCTATGGAGGAGCTTTTATCGGTTTTGTCCATTTGTCATAGAAAGTTGGTGTTTTGGCATCCAAATAATGTAGGAAGCTAATACTCGTAAAAGTTGACATATAAGAACAATAAAAAGTGTACATAGAGCAATTTTGATGGTCTGAAGTTGCTCAACTCTCTCTATGGAGGAGCTTTTAACGGTTTTGTCTATTTGTCATAGAAAGTTGGTGTTTTGACATCGAAATAATCTAGGAAGCTTATACTCGTAAAATTCCACATAGAAGAACAACAAAAAGTGTACATAGAGCAATTTTGATGATCCGAAGTTGTTCAACTCTCTCTATGGAGGAGCTTTTAACGGTTTTGTCCATTTGTCGTAGAAAGGTGGTGTTTTGGCATCGAAATAATGTAGGAAGATTATACTCGTAAATTTTGACATAGAAGAACAATAAAAAGTCTATCCCGAGCAACTTTGATAGTCCGAAGTTGCTCAACTCTCTCTATGGAGGAGCTTTTAACGGTTTTGTCCATTTGTCATAGAAAGTTGGTGTTTTGGCATCGAAATAATCTAGTAAGCTTATACTCGTAAAATTTCACATAGAAGAACAACAAAAAGTGTACATAGAGCAATTTTGATGGTTCGAAGTTGCTCAACTCTCTCTATGGAGGAGCTTTTAACGGTTTTGTCCATTTGTCATAGAAAGTTTGTGTTTTGGCATCGAAATAATCTAGAAAGCTTACACTTGTAAAATTTCACATAGAAGAACAACAAAAAGTGTACATAGAGCAATTTTGATGGTCTGAAGTTGCTCAACTCTCTCTATGGAGGAGCTTTTAACGGTTTTGTCCATTTGTGGTAGAAAGTTGGTGTTTTGGCCTCGAAATAATGTAGGAAGCTTATACTCGTAAATTTTGACATAGAAGAACAATAAAAAGTCTATCCCGAGCAACTTTGATAGTCCGAAGTTGCTCAACTCTCTCTATGGAGGAGCTTTTAACGGTTTTGTCTATTTGACATAGAAAGTTGGTGTTTTGGCATCGAAATAATGTAGGAAGCTTATACTCGTAAAATTTTAAATAGGAGAACAATAAAAAGTCTATCCCGAGCAACTTTGATAGTCCGAAGTTGCTCAACTCTCTCTATGGAGGAGCTTTTAACGATTCTGTCCATTTGTCATAGAAAGTTGGTGTTTTGGCATCGAAATAAAGTAGGAAGCTTATGCTCGTAAAATTTGACATATAAGAACAATAAAAATTGTACATCGAGCAACTTTGATGGTCCGAAGTCGCTCAACACTCTCTATGGAGAAGCTTTGAACGGTTTTGTCTATTTGTCATAGAAAGTTGGTGTTTTGACATCGAAATAATCTAGGAAGCTTATACTCGTAAAATTTCACATAGAAGAACAACAAAAAGTATACATAGAGCAATTTTGATGATCCGAAGTTGCTCAACTCTCTCTATGGAGGAGCTTTTAACGGTTTTGTCCATTTGTCATAGAAAGTTGGTGTTTTGACATCGAAATAATCTAGGAAGCTTATACTCGTAAAATTCCACATAGAAGAACAACAAAAAGTGTACATAGAGCAATTTTGATGATCCGAAGTTGTTCAACTCTCTCTATGGAGGAGCTTTTAACGGTTTTGTCCATTTGTCGTAGAAAGGTGGTGTTTTGGCATCGAAATAATGTAGGAAGCTTATACTCGTAAATTTTGACATAGAAGAACAATAAAAAGTCTATCCCGAGCAACTTTGATAGTCCGAAGTTGCTCAACTCTCTCTATGGAGGAGCTTTTAACGATTCTGTCCATTTGTCATAGAAAGTTGGTGTTTTGGCATCGAAATAAAGTAGGAAGCTTATACTCGTAAAATTTGACATAGAAGAATAATAAAAAGTCTATCCCGAGCAACTCTCATAGTCTGAAGTTGCTCAATTCTCTCTATGAAGGAGCTTTTAACGGTTTTGTCCATTTGTCAAAGAAAGTTTGTGTTTTGGCATCGAAATAATCTAGGAAGCTTATACTCATAAAATTTGACATATGAGAACAATAAAAATTGTACACCGAGCAACTTTGATGTTCAAAAGTTGCATAACTCTCTCTATGGAGGAGCTTTTTTCGGTTTTGTCCATTTGTCATAGAAAATTAGTGTTTTGGCATCGAAATAATCTAGGAAGCTTATACTCGTAAATTTTGACATAGAAGAACAATAAAAAGTCTATCCCGAGCAACTTTGATAGTCCGAAGTTGCTCAACTCTCTCTATGGAGGAGCTTTTAACGGTTTTGTCCATTTGTCATAGAAAGTTGGTGTTTTGGCATCGAAATAATCTAGTAAGCTTATACTCGTAAAATTTCACATAGAAGAACAACAAAAAGTGTACATAGAGCAACTTTGATGGTCCGAAGTTGCTCAACTCTCTCTATGAAGGAGCTTTTAACGATTTTTCCATTCGTCATAGAAAGTTGGTGTTTTGGCATCGAAATAATCTTGGAAGCTTATAGTCGTAAAATTTCACATAGAAGAACAACAAAAAGTGTACATAGAGCAATTTTGATGGTCCGAAGTTGCTCAACTCTCTCTATGGAGGAGCTTTTAACGGTTTTGTCCATTTGTCGTAGAAAGTTGTTGTTTTGGCATCCAAATAATGTAGGAAGCTTATACTCGAAAATTTTGACATAGAAGAAAAATAAAAAGTCTATCCCGAGCAACTTTGATAGTTCGAAGTTGCATAAGTCTCTCTATGGAGGAGCTTTTATCGGTTTTGTCCATTTGTCATAGAAAGTTGGTGTTTTGGCATCCAAATAATGTAGGAAGCTAATACTCGTAAAAGTTGACATAGAAGAACAATAAAAAGTCTATCCCGAGCAACTTTGATAGTCCGAAGTTGCTCATCTCTCTCTATGGAGGTGCTTTTAGTGGGTTTGTCTATTTGTCATAGAAATTTGGTGTTTTGGCATCGAAATAATCTATGAAGCTTATACTCGTAAAATTTGACATATAAGAACAATAAAAATTGTACATCGAGCAACTTTGATGGTCCGAAGTCGCTCAACACTCTCTATGGAGAAGCTTTTAACGGTTTTGTCTATTTGTCATAGAAAGTTGGTGTTTTGACATCGAAATAATCTAGGAAGCTTATACTCGTAAAATTTCACATAGAAGAACAACAAAAAGTATACATAGAGCAATTTTGATGGTCGGAAGTTGCTCAACTCTCTCTATGGAGGAGCTTTTAACGGTTTTGTCTATTTGTCGTAGAAAGTTGGTGTTTTGGCATCGAAATAATTGAGGAAGCTTATACTCGTAAAATTTGACATAGAAGAACAATAAAATGTCTATCCCGAGCAACTTTGATAGTCCGAAGTTGCTCAACTCTCTCTATGGAGGAGCTTTTAACGGTTTTGTCTATTTGTCATAGAAAGTTGGTGTTTTGGCATCGAAATAATGCAGGAAGCTTATACTCGTAAAATTTAACATAGAAGAACAATAAAAAGTCTATCCCGAGCAACTTTGATAGTTCGAAGTTGCTCAACTCTCTCTATGGAGGAGCTTTTAATGATTCTGTCCATTTGTCATAGAAAGTTGGTGTTTTGGCATCGAAATAAAGTATGAAGCTTATACTCGTAAAATTTGACATAGAAGAACAATAAAAAGTCTATCCCGAGCAACTTTCATAGTCTGAAGTTGGTCAATTCTCTCTATGGAGGAGCTTTTAACGGTTTTGTCCATTTGTCAAAGAAAGTTGGTGTTTTGGCATCGAAATAATCTAGGAAGCTTATACTAATAAAATTTGACATATGAGAACAATAAAAATTGTACACCGAGCAACTTTGATGTTCAAAAGTTGCATAACTCTCTCTATGGAGGAGCTTTTTTGGTTTTGTCCATTTGTCATAGAAAGTTAGTGTTTTGACATCGAAATAATGTAGGAAGCTTATACTCGTAAATTTTGACATAGAAGAACAATAAAAAGTCTATCCCGAGAAACTTTGATAATCCGAAGTTGCTTAACTCTCTCTATGGAGTAGCTTTTAGCGGTTTTGTTTATTTGTCATAGAAAGTTGGTGTTTTGGCATCGAAATAATCTATGAAACTTATACTCGTAAAATTTGACATATAAGAACAATAAAAATTGTACACCGAGCAACTTTGATGGTCCGAAGTTACTCAAATCTCTCTATGGAGGAGCTTTTAACGGTTTTGTCCATTTGTCATAGAAAGGTTGTGTTTTGGCATCGAAATAATCTAGGAAGCTTATACTCGTAAAATTACACATAGAAGAACAACAAAAAGTGTACATAGAGCAATTTTGATGGTCTGAAGTTGCTCAACTCTCTCTATGGAGGAGCTTTTAACGGTTTTGTCCATTTGTCGTAGAAAGTTCGTGTTTTGGCATCGAAATAATGTAGGAAGCTTATACTCGTAAATTTTGACATAGAAGAACAATAAAAAGTCTATCCCGAGCAACTTTGATAGTCCGAAGTTGCTCAACTCTCTCTATGGAGGAGCTTTTAATGGTTTTGTCCGTTTGTCATAGAAAGTTGGTGTTTTGGCATCGAAATAATCTAGGAAGCTTACACTCGTAAAATTTCACATAGAAGAACAACAAAAAGTGTACACCGAGCAACTTTGATGGTCCGAAGTTGCTCAACTCTCTCTATGGAGGAGCTTTTAACGGTTTTGTCCATTTGACGTAGAAAGTTGGTGTTTTGGCATCGAAATAATATAGGAAGCTTATACTCGTAAATTTTGACATAGAAGAACAATAAAAAGTCTATCCCGAGCAACTTTGATAGTTCGAAGTTGCATAACTCTCTCTATGGAGGAGCTTTTATCGGTTTTGTCCATTTGTCATAGAAAGTTGGTGTTTTGGCATCCAAATAATGTAGGAAGCTAATACTCGTAAAAGTTGACATATAAGAACAATAAAAAGTGTACATAGAGCAATTTTGATGGTCTGAAGTTGCTCAACTCTCTCTATGGAGGAGCTTTTATCGGTTTTGTCCATTTGTCATAGAAAGTTGGTGTTTTGGCATCCAAATAATGTAGGAAGCTTATACTCGTAAAAGTTGGCATATAAGAACAATAAAAAGTGTACATAGAGCAATTTTGATTGTCTGAAGTTGCTCAACTCTCTCTATGGAGGAGCTTTTAACGGTTTTGTCTATTTGTCATAGAAAGTTGGTGTTTTGACATCGAAATAATCTAGGAAGCTTATACTCGTAAAATTCCACATAGAAGAACAACAAAAAGTGTACATAGAGCAATTTTGATGATCCGAAGTTGTTCAACTCTCTCTATGGAGGAGCTTTTAACGGTTTTGTCCATTTGTCGTAGAAAGGTGGTGTTTTGGCATCGAAATAATGTAGGAAGCTTATACTCGTAAATTTTGACATAGAAGAACAATAAAAAGTCTATCCCGACCAACTTTGATAGTCCGAAGTTGCTCAACTCTCTCTATGGAGGAGCTTTTAACGGTTTTGTCCATTTGTCATAGAAAGTTGGTGTTTTGGCATCGAAATAATCTAGTAAGCTTATACTCGTAAAATTTCACATAGAAGAACAACAAAAAGTGTACATAGAGCAATTTTGATGGTTCGAAGTTGCTCAACTCTCTCTATGGAGGAGCTTTTAACGGTTTTGTCCATTTGTCATAGAAAGTTTGTGTTTTGGCATCGAAATAATCTAGAAAGCTTACACTCGTAAAATTTCACATAGAAGAACAACAAAAAGTGTACATAGAGCAATTTTGATGGTCTGAAGTTGCTCAACTCTCTCAATGGAGGAGCTTTTAACGGTTTTGTCCATTTGTGGTAGAAAGTTGGTGTTTTGGCCTCGAAATAATGTAGGAAGCTTATACTGGTAAATTTTGACATAGAAGAACAATAAAAAGTGTATCCCGAGCAACTTTGATAGTCCGAAGTTGCTCAACTCTCTCTATGGAGGAGCTTTTAACGGTTTTGTCTATTTGACATAGAAAGTTGGTGTTTTGGTATCGAAATAATGTAGGAAGCTTATACTCGTAAAATTTTACATAGAAGAACAATAAAAAGTCTATCCCGAGCAACTTTGATAGTCCGAAGTTGCTCAACTCTCTCTATGGAGGAGCTTTTAACGATTCTGTCCATTTGTCATAGAAAGTTGGTGTTTTGGCATCGAAATAAAGTAGGAAGCTTAATGCTCGTAAAATTTGACATATAAGAACAATAAAAATTGTACATCGAGCAACTTTGATGGTCCGAAGTCGCTCAACACTCTCTATGGAGAAGCTTTGAACGGTTTTGTCTATTTGTCATAGAAAGTTGGTGTTTTGACATCGAAATAATCTAGGAAGCTTATACTCGTAAAATTTCACATAGAAGAACAACAAAAAGTATACATAGAGCAATTTTGATGATCCGAAGTTGCTCAACTCTCTCTATGGAGGAGCTTTTAACGGTTTTGTCCATTTGTCATAGAAAGTTGGTGTTTTGGCATCGAAATAATCTAGGAAGCTTACACTCGTAAAATTTCACATAGAAGAACAACAAAAAGTGTACATAGAGCAATTTTGATGGTCCGAAGTTGCTCAACTCTCTCTATGGATGATATTTTAACGGTTTTGTTCATTCGTCATAGAAAGTTGGTGTTTTGGCATCAAAATAATCTAGGAAGCTTATACTCATAAAATTTGACATATAAGAACAACAAAAATTGTACACCAAGCAACTTTGATGGTCCGAAGTTGCTCAACTCTCTCTATGGAGGAGCTTTTAACGGTTTTGTCCATTTGACGTAGAAAGTTGGTGTTTTGGCATCGAAATAATATAGGAAGCTTATACTCGTAAATTTTGACATAGAAGAACAATAAAAAGTCTATCCCGAGCAACTTTGATAGTTCGAAGTTGCATAACTCTCTCTATGGAGGAGCTTTTATCGGTTTTGTCCATTTGTCATAGAAAGTTGGTGTTTTGGCATCCAAATAATGTAGGAAGCTAATACTCGTAAAAGTTGACATATAAGAACAATAAAAAGTGTACATAGAGCAATTTTGATGGTCTGAAGTTGCTCAACTCTCTCTATGGAGGAGCTTTTAACGGTTTTGTCTATTTGTCATAGAAAGTTGGTGTTTTGACATCGAAATAATCTAGGAAGCTTATACTCGTAAAATTCCACATAGAAGAACAACAAAAAGTGTACATAGAGCAATTTTGATGATCCGAAGTTGTTCAACTCTCTCTATGGAGGAGCTTTTAACGGTTTTGTCCATTTGTCGTAGAAAGGTGGTGTTTTGGCATCGAAATAATGTAGGAAGATTATACTCGTAAATTTTGACATAGAAGAACAATAAAAAGTCTATCCCGAGCAACTTTGATAGTCCGAAGTTGCTCAACTCTCTCTATGGAGGAGCTTTTAACGGTTTTGTCCATTTGTCATAGAAAGTTGGTGTTTTGGCATCGAAATAATCTAGTAAGCTTATACTCGTAAAATTTCACATAGAAGAACAACAAAAAGTGTACATAGAGCAATTTTGATGGTTCGAAGTTGCTCAACTCTCTCTATGGAGGAGCTTTTAACGGTTTTGTCCATTTGTCATAGAAAGTTTGTGTTTTGGCATCGAAATAATCTAGAAAGCTTACACTTGTAAAATTTCACATAGAAGAACAACAAAAAGTGTACATAGAGCAATTTTGATGGTCTGAAGTTGCTCAACTCTCTCTATGGAGGAGCTTTTAACGGTTTTGTCCATTTGTGGTAGAAAGTTGGTGTTTTGGCCTCGAAATAATGTAGGAAGCTTATACTCGTAAATTTTGACATAGAAGAACAATAAAAAGTCTATCCCGAGCAACTTTGATAGTCCGAAGTTGCTCAACTCTCTCTATGGAGGAGCTTTTAACGGTTTTGTCTATTTGACATAGAAAGTTGGTGTTTTGGCATCGAAATAATGTAGGAAGCTTATACTCGTAAAATTTTAAATAGGAGAACAATAAAAAGTCTATCCCGAGCAACTTTGATAGTCCGAAGTTGCTCAACTCTCTCTATGGAGGAGCTTTTAACGATTCTGTCCATTTGTCATAGAAAGTTGGTGTTTTGGCATCGAAATAAAGTAGGAAGCTTATGCTCGTAAAATTTGACATATAAGAACAATAAAAATTGTACATCGAGCAACTTTGATGGTCCGAAGTCGCTCAACACTCTCTATGGAGAAGCTTTGAACGGTTTTGTCTATTTGTCATAGAAAGTTGGTGTTTTGACATCGAAATAATCTAGGAAGCTTATACTCGTAAAATTTCACATAGAAGAACAACAAAAAGTATACATAGAGCAATTTTGATGATCCGAAGTTGCTCAACTCTCTCTATGGAGGAGCTTTTAACGGTTTTGTCCATTTGTCATAGAAAGTTGGTGTTTTGGCATCGAAATAATGTAGGAAGCTTATACTCGTAAATTTTGACATAGAAGAACAACAAAAAGTGTACATAGAGCAATTTTGATGGTCTGAAGTTGCTCAACTCTCTCTATGGAGGAGCTTTTAACGGTTTTGTCCATTTGACGTAGAAAGTTGGTGTTTTGGCATCGAAATAATATAGGAAGCTTATACTCGTAAATTTTGACATAGAAGAACAATAAAAAGTCTATCCCGAGCAACTTTGATAGTTCGAAGTTGCATAACTCTCTCTATGGAGGAGCTTTTATCGGTTTTGTCCATTTGTCATAGAAAGTTGGTGTTTTGGCATCCAAATAATGTAGGAAGCTAATACTCGTAAAAGTTGACATATAAGAACAATAAAAAGTGTACATAGAGCAATTTTGATGGTCTGAAGTTGCTCAACTCTCTCTATGGAGGAGCTTTTATCGGTTTTGTCCATTTGTCATAGAAAGTTGGTGTTTTGGCATCCAAATAATGTAGGAAGCTTATACTCGTAAAAGTTGGCATATAAGAACAATAAAAAGTGTACATAGAGCAATTTTGATTGTCTGAAGTTGCTCAACTCTCTCTATGGAGGAGCTTTTAACGGTTTTGTCTATTTGTCATAGAAAGTTGGTGTTTTGACATCGAAATAATCTAGGAAGCTTATACTCGTAAAATTCCACATAGAAGAACAACAAAAAGTGTACATAGAGCAATTTTGATGATCCGAAGTTGTTCAACTCTCTCTATGGAGGAGCTTTTAACGGTTTTGTCCATTTGTCGTAGAAAGGTGGTGTTTTGGCATCGAAATAATGTAGGAAGCTTATACTCGTAAATTTTGACATAGAAGAACAATAAAAAGTCTATCCCGAGCAACTTTGATAGTCCGAAGTTGCTCAACTCTCTCTATGGAGGAGCTTTTAACGATTCTGTCCATTTGTCATAGAAAGTTGGTGTTTTGGCATCGAAATAAAGTAGGAAGCTTATACTCGTAAAATTTGACATAGAAGAATAATAAAAAGTCTATCCCGAGCAACTCTCATAGTCTGAAGTTGCTCAATTCTCTCTATGAAGGAGCTTTTAACGGTTTTGTCCATTTGTCAAAGAAAGTTTGTGTTTTGGCATCGAAATAATCTAGGAAGCTTATACTCATAAAATTTGACATATGAGAACAATAAAAATTGTACACCGAGCAACTTTGATGTTCAAAAGTTGCATAACTCTCTCTATGGAGGAGCTTTTTTCGGTTTTGTCCATTTGTCATAGAAAATTAGTGTTTTGGCATCGAAATAATCTAGGAAGCTTATACTCGTAAATTTTGACATAGAAGAACAATAAAAAGTCTATCCCGAGCAACTTTGATAGTCCGAAGTTGCTCAACTCTCTCTATGGAGGAGCTTTTAACGGTTTTGTCCATTTGTCATAGAAAGTTGGTGTTTTGGCATCGAAATAATCTAGTAAGCTTATACTCGTAAAATTTCACATAGAAGAACAACAAAAAGTGTACATAGAGCAACTTTGATGGTCCGAAGTTGCTCAACTCTCTCTATGAAGGAGCTTTTAACGATTTTTCCATTCGTCATAGAAAGTTGGTGTTTTGGCATCGAAATAATCTTGGAAGCTTATAGTCGTAAAATTTCACATAGAAGAACAACAAAAAGTGTACATAGAGCAATTTTGATGGTCCGAAGTTGCTCAACTCTCTCTATGGAGGAGCTTTTAACGGTTTTGTCCATTTGTCGTAGAAAGTTGTTGTTTTGGCATCCAAATAATGTAGGAAGCTTATACTCGAAAATTTTGACATAGAAGAAAAATAAAAAGTCTATCCCGAGCAACTTTGATAGTTCGAAGTTGCATAAGTCTCTCTATGGAGGAGCTTTTATCGGTTTTGTCCATTTGTCATAGAAAGTTGGTGTTTTGGCATCCAAATAATGTAGGAAGCTAATACTCGTAAAAGTTGACATAGAAGAACAATAAAAAGTCTATCCCGAGCAACTTTGATAGTCCGAAGTTGCTCATCTCTCTCTATGGAGGTGCTTTTAGTGGGTTTGTCTATTTGTCATAGAAATTTGGTGTTTTGGCATCGAAATAATCTATGAAGCTTATACTCGTAAAATTTGACATATAAGAACAATAAAAATTGTACATCGAGCAACTTTGATGGTCCGAAGTCGCTCAACACTCTCTATGGAGAAGCTTTTAACGGTTTTGTCTATTTGTCATAGAAAGTTGGTGTTTTGACATCGAAATAATCTAGGAAGCTTATACTCGTAAAATTTCACATAGAAGAACAACAAAAAGTATACATAGAGCAATTTTGATGGTCGGAAGTTGCTCAACTCTCTCTATGGAGGAGCTTTTAACGGTTTTGTCTATTTGTCGTAGAAAGTTGGTGTTTTGGCATCGAAATAATTGAGGAAGCTTATACTCGTAAAATTTGACATAGAAGAACAATAAAATGTCTATCCCGAGCAACTTTGATAGTCCGAAGTTGCTCAACTCTCTCTATGGAGGAGCTTTTAACGGTTTTGTCTATTTGTCATAGAAAGTTGGTGTTTTGGCATCGAAATAATGCAGGAAGCTTATACTCGTAAAATTTAACATAGAAGAACAATAAAAAGTCTATCCCGAGCAACTTTGATAGTTCGAAGTTGCTCAACTCTCTCTATGGAGGAGCTTTTAATGATTCTGTCCATTTGTCATAGAAAGTTGGTGTTTTGGCATCGAAATAAAGTATGAAGCTTATACTCGTAAAATTTGACATAGAAGAACAATAAAAAGTCTATCCCGAGCAACTTTCATAGTCTGAAGTTGGTCAATTCTCTCTATGGAGGAGCTTTTAACGGTTTTGTCCATTTGTCAAAGAAAGTTGGTGTTTTGGCATCGAAATAATCTAGGAAGCTTATACTAATAAAATTTGACATATGAGAACAATAAAAATTGTACACCGAGCAACTTTGATGTTCAAAAGTTGCATAACTCTCTCTATGGAGGAGCTTTTTTGGTTTTGTCCATTTGTCATAGAAAGTTAGTGTTTTGACATCGAAATAATGTAGGAAGCTTATACTCGTAAATTTTGACATAGAAGAACAATAAAAAGTCTATCCCGAGAAACTTTGATAATCCGAAGTTGCTTAACTCTCTCTATGGAGTAGCTTTTAGCGGTTTTGTTTATTTGTCATAGAAAGTTGGTGTTTTGGCATCGAAATAATCTATGAAACTTATACTCGTAAAATTTGACATATAAGAACAATAAAAATTGTACACCGAGCAACTTTGATGGTCCGAAGTTACTCAAATCTCTCTATGGAGGAGCTTTTAACGGTTTTGTCCATTTGTCATAGAAAGGTTGTGTTTTGGCATCGAAATAATCTAGGAAGCTTATACTCGTAAAATTACACATAGAAGAACAACAAAAAGTGTACATAGAGCAATTTTGATGGTCTGAAGTTGCTCAACTCTCTCTATGGAGGAGCTTTTAACGGTTTTGTCCATTTGTCGTAGAAAGTTGGTGTTTTGGCATCGAAATAATGTAGGAAGCTTATACTCGTAAATTTTGACATAGAAGAACAATAAAAAGTCTATCCCGAGCAACTTTGATAGTCCGAAGTTGCTCAACTCTCTCTATGGAGGAGCTTTTAATGGTTTTGTCCGTTTGTCATAGAAAGTTGGTGTTTTGGCATCGAAATAATCTAGGAAGCTTACACTCGTAAAATTTCACATAGAAGAACAACAAAAAGTGTACACCGAGCAACTTTGATGGTCCGAAGTTGCTCAACTCTCTCTATGGAGGAGCTTTTAACGGTTTTGTCCATTTGACGTAGAAAGTTGGTGTTTTGGCATCGAAATAATATAGGAAGCTTATACTCGTAAATTTTGACATAGAAGAACAATAAAAAGTCTATCCCGAGCAACTTTGATAGTTCGAAGTTGCATAACTCTCTCTATGGAGGAGCTTTTATCGGTTTTGTCCATTTGTCATAGAAAGTTGGTGTTTTGGCATCCAAATAATGTAGGAAGCTAATACTCGTAAAAGTTGACATATAAGAACAATAAAAAGTGTACATAGAGCAATTTTGATGGTCTGAAGTTGCTCAACTCTCTCTATGGAGGAGCTTTTATCGGTTTTGTCCATTTGTCATAGAAAGTTGGTGTTTTGGCATCCAAATAATGTAGGAAGCTTATACTCGTAAAAGTTGGCATATAAGAACAATAAAAAGTGTACATAGAGCAATTTTGATTGTCTGAAGTTGCTCAACTCTCTCTATGGAGGAGCTTTTAACGGTTTTGTCTATTTGTCATAGAAAGTTGGTGTTTTGACATCGAAATAATCTAGGAAGCTTATACTCGTAAAATTCCACATAGAAGAACAACAAAAAGTGTACATAGAGCAATTTTGATGATCCGAAGTTGTTCAACTCTCTCTATGGAGGAGCTTTTAACGGTTTTGTCCATTTGTCGTAGAAAGGTGGTGTTTTGGCATCGAAATAATGTAGGAAGCTTATACTCGTAAATTTTGACATAGAAGAACAATAAAAAGTCTATCCCGACCAACTTTGATAGTCCGAAGTTGCTCAACTCTCTCTATGGAGGAGCTTTTAACGGTTTTGTCCATTTGTCATAGAAAGTTGGTGTTTTGGCATCGAAATAATCTAGTAAGCTTATACTCGTAAAATTTCACATAGAAGAACAACAAAAAGTGTACATAGAGCAATTTTGATGGTTCGAAGTTGCTCAACTCTCTCTATGGAGGAGCTTTTAACGGTTTTGTCCATTTGTCATAGAAAGTTTGTGTTTTGGCATCGAAATAATCTAGAAAGCTTACACTCGTAAAATTTCACATAGAAGAACAACAAAAAGTGTACATAGAGCAATTTTGATGGTCTGAAGTTGCTCAACTCTCTCTATGGAGGAGCTTTTAACGGTTTTGTCCATTTGTGGTAGAAAGTTGGTGTTTTGGCCTCGAAATAATGTAGGAAGCTTATACTGGTAAATTTTGACATAGAAGAACAATAAAAAGTGTATCCCGAGCAACTTTGATAGTCCGAAGTTGCTCAAATCTCTCTATGGAGGAGCTTTTAACGGTTTTGTCTATTTGACATAGAAAGTTGGTGTTTTGGTATCGAAATAATGTAGGAAGCTTATACTCGTAAAATTTTACATAGAAGAACAATAAAAAGTCTATCCCGAGCAACTTTGATAGTCCGAAGTTGCTCAACTCTCTCTATGGAGGAGCTTTTAACGATTCTGTCCATTTGTCATAGAAAGTTGGTGTTTTGGCATCGAAATAAAGTAGGAAGCTTAATGCTCGTAAAATTTGACATATAAGAACAATAAAAATTGTACATCGAGCAACTTTGATGGTCCGAAGTCGCTCAACACTCTCTATGGAGAAGCTTTGAACGGTTTTGTCTATTTGTCATAGAAAGTTGGTGTTTTGACATCGAAATAATCTAGGAAGCTTATACTCGTAAAATTTCACATAGAAGAACAACAAAAAGTATACATAGAGCAATTTTGATGATCCGAAGTTGCTCAACTCTCTCTATGAAGGAGCTTTTAACGATTTTTCCATTCGTCATAGAAAGTTGGTGTTTTGGCATCGAAATAATCTAGGAGGCTTATACTCGTAAAATTTCACATAGAAGAACAACAAAAAGTGTACATAGAGCAATTTTGATGGTTCGAAGTTGCATAACTCTCTCTATGGAGGAGCTTTTATCGGTTTTGTCCATTTGTCATAGAAAGTTAGTGTTTTGGCATCCAAATAATGTAGGAAGCTAATACTCGTAAAAGTTGACATAGAATAACAATAAAAAGTCTATCCCGAGCAACTTTGATGGTCCGAAGTCGCTCAACACTCTCTATGGAGAAGCTTTTAACGGTTTTGTCCATTTGTCAAAGAAAGTTTGTGTTTTGGCATCGAAATAATCTAGGAAGCTTATACTCATAAAATTTGACATATGAGAACAATAAAAATTGTACACCGAGCAACTTTGATGTTCAAAAGTTGCATAACTCTCTCTATGGAGGAGCTTTTTTCGGTTTTGTCCATTTGTCATAGAAAATTAGTGTTTTGGCATCGAAATAATCTAGGAAGCTTATACTCGTAAATTTTGACATAGAAGAACAATAAAAAGTCTATCCCGAGCAACTTTGATAGTCCGAAGTTGCTCAACTCTCTCTATGGAGGAGCTTTTAACGGTTTTGTCCATTTGTCATAGAAAGTTGGTGTTTTGGCATCGAAATAATCTAGTAAGCTTATACTCGTAAAATTTCACATAGAAGAACAACAAAAAGTGTACATAGAGCAACTTTGATGGTCCGAAGTTGCTCAACTCTCTCTATGAAGGAGCTTTTAACGATTTTTCCATTCGTCATAGAAAGTTGGTGTTTTGGCATCGAAATAATCTTGGAAGCTTATAGTCGTAAAATTTCACATAGAAGAACAACAAAAAGTGTACATAGAGCAATTTTGATGGTCCGAAGTTGCTCAACTCTCTCTATGGAGGAGCTTTTAACGGTTTTGTCCATTTGTCGTAGAAAGTTGGTGTTTTGGCATCCAAATAATGTAGGAAGCTTATACTCGAAAATTTTGACATAGAAGAACAATAAAAAGTCTATCCTGAGCAACTTTGATAGTCCGAAGTTGCTCAACTCTCTCTATGGAGGAGCTTTTATCGGTTTTGTCCATTTGTCATAGAAAGTTGGTGTTTTGGCATCCAAATAATGTAGGAAGCTAATACTCGTAAAAGTTGACATAGAAGAACAATAAAAAGTCTATCCCGAGCAACTTTGATAGTCCGAAGTTGCTCATCTCTCTCTATGGAGGTGCTTTTAGCGGGTTTGTCTATTTGTCATAGAAATTTGGTGTTTTGGCATCGAAATAATCTATGAAGCTTATACTCGTAAAATTTGACATATAAGAACAATAAAAATTGTACATCGAGCAACTTTGATGGTCCGAAGTCGCTCAACACTCTCTATGGAGAAGCTTTTAACGGTTTTGTCTATTTGTCATAGAAAGTTGGTGTTTTGACATCGAAATAATCTAGGAAGCTTCTACTCGTAAAATTTCACATAGAAGAACAACAAAAAGTATACATAGAGCAATTTTGATGGTCGGAAGTTGCTCAACTCTCTCTATGGAGGAGCTTTTAACGGTTTTGTCTATTTGTCGTAGAAAGTTGGTGTTTTGGCATCGAAATAATTGAGGAAGCTTATACTCGTAAAATTTGACATAGAAGAACAATAAAATGTCTATCCCGAGCAACTTTGATAGTCCGAAGTTGCTCAACTCTCTCTATGGAGGAGCTTTTAACGGTTTTGTCTATTTTTCATAGAAAGTTGGTGTTTTGGCATCGAAATAATGCAGGAAGCTTATACTCGTAAAATTTAACATAGAAGAACAATAAAAAGTCTATCCCGAGCAACTTTGATAGTTCGAAGTTGCACAACTCTCTCTATGTAGGAGCTTTTAATCATTCTGTCCATTTGTCATAGAAAGTTGGTGTTTTGGCATCGAAATAAAGTATGAAGCTTATACTCGTAAAATTTGACATAGAAGAACAATAAAAAGTCTATCCCGAGCAACTTTCATAGTCTGAAGTTGGTCAATTCTCTCTATGGAGGAGCTTTTAACGGTTTTGTCCATTTGTCAAAGAAAGTTGGTGTTTTGGCATCGAAATAATCTAGGAAGCTTATACTAATAAAATTTGACATATGAGAACAATAAAAATTGTACACCGAGCAACTTTGATGTTCAAAAGTTGCATAACTCTCTCTATGGAGGAGCTTTTTTGGTTTTGTCCATTTGTCATAGAAAGTTAGTGTTTTGACATCGAAATAATGTAGGAAGCTTATACTCGTAAATTTTGACATAGAAGAACAATAAAAAGTCTATCCCGAGAAACTTTGATAATCCGAAGTTGCTTAACTCTCTCTATGGAGTAGCTTTTAGCGGTTTTGTTTATTTGTCATAGAAAGTTGGTGTTTTGGCATCGAAATAATCTATGAAACTTATACTCGTAAAATTTGACATATAAGAATAATAAAAATTGTACACCGAGCAACTTTGATGGTCCGAAGTTACTCAAATCTCTCAATGGAGGAGCTTTTAACGGTTTTGTCCATTTGTCATAGAAAGGTTGTGTTTTGGCATCGAAATAATCTAGGAAGCTTATACTCGTAAAATTACACATAGAAGAACAACAAAAAGTGTACATAGAGCAATTTTGATGGTCTGAAGTTGCTCAACTCTCTCTATGGAGGAGCTTTTAACGGTTTTGTCCATTTGTCGTAGAAAGTTGGTGTTTTGGAATCGAAATAATGTAGGAAGCTTATACTCGTAAATTTTGACATAGAAGAACAATAAAAAGTCTATCCCGAGCAACTTTGATAGTCCGAAGTTGCTCAACTCTCTCTATGGAGGAGCTTTTAACGGTTTTGTCCATTTGTCATAGAAAGTTGGTGTTTTGGCATCGAAATAATCTAGGAAGCTTACACTCGTAAAATTTCACATAGAAGAACAACAAAAAGTGTACATAGAGCAATTTTGATGGTCCGAAGTTGCTCAACTCTCTCTATGGAGGATATTTTAACGGTTTTGTTCATTCGTCATAGAAAGTTGGTGTTTTGGCATCAAAATAATCTAGGAAGCTTATACTCATAAAATTTGACATATAAGAACAACAAAAATTGTACACCGAGCAACTTTGATGGTCCAAAGTTGCTCAACTCTCTCTATGGAGGAGCTTTTAACGGTTTTGTCCATTTGACGTAGAAAGTTGGTGTTTTGGCATCGAAATAATATAGGAAGCTTATACTCGTAAATTTTGACATAGAAGAACAATAAAAAGTCTATCCCGAGCAACTTTGATAGTTCGAAGTTGCATAACTCTCTCTATGGAGGAGCTTTTATCGGTTTTGTCCATTTGTCATAGAAAGTTGGTGTTTTGGCATCCAAATAATGTAGGAAGCTAATACTCGTAAAAGTTGGCATATAAGAACAATAAAAAGTGTACATAGAGCAATTTTGATGGTCTGAAGTTGCTCAACTCTCTCTATGGAGGAGCTTTTAACGGTTTTGTCTATTTGTCATAGAAAGTTGGTGTTTTGACATCGAAATAATCTAGGAAGCTTATACTCGTAAAATTCCACATAGAAGAACAACAAAAAGTGTACATAGAGCAATTTTGATGATCCGAAGTTGTTCAACTCTCTCTATGGAGGAGCTTTTAACGGTTTTGTCCATTTGTCGTAGAAAGGTGGTGTTTTGGCATCGAAATAATGTAGGAAGCTTATACTCGTAAATTTTGACATAGAAGAACAATAAAAAGTCTATCCCGACCAACTTTGATAGTCCGAAGTTGCTCAACTCTCTCTATGGAGGAGCTTTTAACGGTTTTGTCCATTTGTCATAGAAAGTTGGTGTTTTGGCATCGAAATAATCTAGTAAGCTTATACTCGTAAAATTTCACATAGAAGAACAACAAAAAGTGTACATAGAGCAATTTTGATGGTTCGAAGTTGCTCAACTCTCTCTATGGAGGAGCTTTTAACGGTTTTGTCCATTTGTCATAGAAAGTTTGTGTTTTGGCATCGAAATAATCTAGAAAGCTTACACTCGTAAAATTTCACATAGAAGAACAACAAAAAGTGTACATAGAGCAATTTTGATGGTCTGAAGTTGCTCAACTCTCTCTATGGAGGAGCTTTTAACGGTTTTGTCCATTTGTGGTAGAAAGTTGGTGTTTTGGCCTCGAAATAATGTAGGAAGCTTATACTGGTAAATTTTGACATAGAAGAACAATAAAAAGTGTATCCCGAGCAACTTTGATAGTCCGAAGTTGCTCAACTCTCTCTATGGAGGAGCTTTTAACGGTTTTGTCTATTTGACATAGAAAGTTGGTGTTTTGGTATCGAAATAATGTAGGAAGCTTATACTCGTAAAATTTTACATAGAAGAACAATAAAAAGTCTATCCCGAGCAACTTTGATAGTCCGAAGTTGCTCAACTCTCTCTATGGAGGAGCTTTTAACGATTCTGTCCATTTGTCATAGAAAGTTGGTGTTTTGGCATCGAAATAAAGTAGGAAGCTTAATGCTCGTAAAATTTGACATATAAGAACAATAAAAATTGTACATCGAGCAACTTTGATGGTCCGAAGTCGCTCAACACTCTCTATGGAGAAGCTTTGAACGGTTTTGTCTATTTGTCATAGAAAGTTGGTGTTTTGACATCGAAATAATCTAGGAAGCTTATACTCGTAAAATTTCACATAGAAGAACAACAAAAAGTATACATAGAGCAATTTTGATGATCCGAAGTTGCTCAACTCTCTCTATGGAGGAGCTTTTAACGGTTTTGTCCATTTGTCATAGAAAGTTGGTGTTTTGGCATCGAAATAATGTAGGAAGCTTATACTCGTAAATTTTGACATAGAAGAACAATAAAAAGTCTATCCCTAGCAACTTTGATAGTTCGAAGTTGCATAACTCTCTCTATGGAGGAGCTTTTATCGGTTTTGTCCATTTGTCATAGAAAGTTAGTGTTTTGGCATCCAAATAATGTAGGAAGCTAATACTCGTAAAAGTTGACATAGAAGAACAATAAAAAGTCTATCCCGAGCAACTTTGATAGTCCGAAGTTGCTCATCTCTCTCTATGGAGGTGCTTTTAGCTGGTTTGTCTATTTGTCATAGAAAGTTGGTGTTTTGGCATCGAAATAAACTATGAAGCTTATACTCGTAAAATTTGACATATAAGAACAATAAAAGTTGTACATCGAGCAACTTTGATGGTCCGAAGTCGCTCAACACTCTCTATGAAGAAGCTTTGAACGGTTTTGTCTATTTGTCATGAAAAGTTGGTGTTTTGACATCGAAATAATCTAGGAAGCTTATACTCGTAAAATTTCACATAGAAGAACAACAAAAAGTATACATAGAGCAATTTTGATGATCCGAAGTTGTTCAACTCTCTCTATGGAGGAGCTTTTAACGGTTTTGTCCATTTGTCATAGAAAGTTGGTGTTTTGGCATCGAAATAATGTAGGAAGCTTATACTCGTAAATTTTGACATAGAAGAACAATAAAAAGTCTATCCCGAGCAACTTTGATAGTCCAAAGTTGCTCAACTCTCTCTATGGAGGAGCTTTTAACGGTTTTGTCCATTTGTCATAGAAAGTTGGTGTTTTGGCATCGAAATAATCTAGGAAGCTTATACTCGTAAAATTTCACATAGAAGAACAACAAAAAGTGTACATAGAGCAATTTTGATGGTCCGAAGTTGCTCAACTCTCTCTATGGAGGAGCTTTTAACGGTTTTGTCCATTTGTCATAGAAAGTTGGCGTTTTGGCATCGAAATAATGTAGGAAGCTTATACTCGTAAAATTTGACATAGAAGAACAATAAAATGTCTATCCCGAGCAACTTTGATAGTCCGAAGTTGCTCAACTCTTTCTATGGAGGAGCTTTTAACGATTCTGTCCATTTGTCATAGAAAGTTGGTGTTTTGGCATCGAAATAAAGTAGGAAGCTTATGCTCGTAAAATTTGACATATAAGAACAATAAAAATTGTACATCGAGCAACTTTGATGGTCCGAAGTCGCTCAACACTCTCTATGGAGAAGCTTTGAACGGTTTTGTCTATTTCTCACAGAAAGTTGGTGTTTTGACATCGAAATAATCTAGGAAGCTTATACTCGTAAAATTTCACATAGAAGAACAACAAAAAGTATACATAGAGCAATTTTGATGATCCGAAGTTGCTCAACTCTCTCTATGGAGGAGCTTTTAACGGTTTTGTCCATTTGTCATAGAAAGTTGGTGTTTTGGCATCGAAATAATGTAGGAAGCTTATACTCGTAAATTTTGACATAGAAGAACAATAAAAAGTCTATCCCTAGCAACTTTGATAGTTCGAAGTTGCATAACTCTCTCTATGGAGGAGCTTTTATCGGTTTTGTCCATTTGTCATAGAAAGTTAGTGTTTTGGCATCCAAATAATGTAGGAAGCTAATACTCGTAAAAGTTGACATAGAAGAACAATAAAAAGTCTATCCCGAGCAACTTTGATAGTCCGAAGTTGCTCATCTCTCTCTATGGAGGTGCTTTTAGCGGGTTTGTCTATTTGTCATAGAAAGTTGGTGTTTTGGCATCGAAATAAACTATGAAGCTTATCCTCGTAAAATTTGACATATAAGAACAATAAAAGTTGTACATCGAGCAACTTTGATGGTCCGAAGTCGCTGAACACTCTCTATGGAGAAGCTTTGAACGGTTTTGTCTATTTGTCATGAAAAGTTGGTGTTTTGACATCGAAATAATCTAGGAAGCTTATACTCGTAAAATTTCACATAGAAGAACAACAAAAAGTATACATAGAGCAATTTTGATGATCCGAAGTTGTTCAACTCTCTCTATGGAGGAGCTTTTAACGGTTTTTTCCATTTGTCATAGAAAGTTGGTGTTTTGGCATCGAAATAATGTAGGAAGCTTATACTCGTAAATTTTGACATAGAAGAACAATAAAAAGTCTATCCTGAGCAACTTTGATAGTCCAAAGTTGCTCAACTCTCTCTATGGAGGAGCTTTTAACGGTTTTTTCCATTTGTCATAGAAAGTTGGTGTTTTGGCATCGAAATAATCTAGGAAGCTTATACTCGTAAAATTTCACATAGAAGAACAACAAAAAGTGTACATAGAGCAATTTTGATGGTCCGAAGTTGCTCAACTCTCTCTATGGAGGAGCTTTTAACGGTTTTGTCCATTTGTCATAGAAAGTTGGTGTTTTGGCATCGAAATAATGTAGGAAGCTTATACTCGTAAAATTTGACATAGAAGAACAATAAAATGTCTATCCCTATCAACTTTGATAGTCCGAAGTTGCTCAACTCTCTCTATGGAGGAGCTTTTAACGGTTTTGTCTATTTGACATAGAAAGTTGGTGTTTTGGCATCGAAATAATGTAGGAAGCTTATACTCGTAAAATTTTACATAGAAGAACAATAAAAAGTCTATCCTGAGCAACTTTGATAGTCCGAAGTTGCTCAACTCTCTCTATGGAGGAGCTTTTAACGATTCTGTCCATTTGTCATAGAAAGTTGGTGTTTTGGCATCGAAATAAAGTAGGAAGCTTATACTCGTAAAATTTGACATAGAAGAACAATAAAATGTCTATCCCGAGCAACTTTGATAGTCCGAAGTTGCTCAACTCTCTCTATGGAGGAGCTTTTAACGGTTTTGTCTATTTGACATAGAAAGTTGGTGTTTTGGCATCGAAATAATATAGGAAGCTTATACTCGTAAATTTTGACATAGAAGAACAATAAAAAGTCTATCCCGAGCAACTTTGATAGTCCAAAGTTGCTCAACTCTCTCTATGGAGGAGCTTTTAACGGTTTTGTCCATTTGTCATAGAAAGTTGGTGTTTTGGCATCGAAATAATCTAGGAAGCTTATACTCGTAAAATTTCACATAGAAGAACAACAAAAAGTGTACATAGAGCAATTTTGATGGTCCGAAGTTGCTCAACTCTCTCTATGGAGGAGCTTTTAACGGTTTTGTCCATTTGTCATAGAAAGTTGGTGTTTTGGCATCGAAATAATGTAGGAAGCTTATACTCGTAAAATTTGACATAGAAGAACAATAAAATGTCTATCCCGAGCAACTTTGATAGTCCGAAGTTGCTCAACTCTCTCTATGGAGGAGCTTTTAACGGTTTTGTCTATTTGACATAGAAAGTTGGTGTTTTGGCATCGAAATAATGTAGGAAGCTTATACTCGTAAATTTTGACACAGAAAAACAATAAAAAGTCTATCCCGAGCAACTTTGATAGTCCAAAGTTGCTCAACTCTCTCTATGGAGGAGCTTTTAACGGTTTTGTCCATTTGTCATAGAAAGTTGGTGTTTTGGCATCGAAATAATCTAGGAAGCTTATACTCGTAAAATTTCACATAGAAGAACAACAAAAACTGTACATAGAGCAATTTTGATGGTTCGAAGTTGCATAACTCTCTCTATGGAGGAGCTTTTATCGGTTTTGTCCATTTGTCATAGAAAGTTAGTGTTTTGGCATCCAAATAATGTAGGAAGCTAATACTCGTAAAAGTTGACATAGAATAACAATAAAAAGTCTATCCCGAGCAACTTTGATAGTCCGAAGTTGCTCACCTCTCTCTATGGAGGTGCTTTTAGCGGGTTTGTCTATTTGTCATAGAAAGTTGGTGTTTTGGCATCGAAATAAACTATGAAGCTTATACTCGTAAAATTTGACATATAAGAACAATAAAAGTTGTACATCGAGCAACTTTGATGGTCCGAAGTCGCTCAACACTCTCTATGGAGAAGCTTTGAACGGTTTTGTCTATTTGTCATGAAAAGTTGGTGTTTTGACATCGAAATAATCTAGGAAGCTTATACTCGTAAAATTTCACATAGAAGAACAACAAAAAGTCTATCCCGAGCAACTTTGATGATCCGAAGTTGTTCAACTCTCTCTATGGAGGAGCTTTTAACGGTTTTGTCCATTTGTCATAGAAAGTTGGTGTTTTGGCATCGAAATAATGTAGGAAGCTTATACTCGTAAATTTTGACATAGAAGAACAATAAAAAGTCTATCCCGAGCAACTTTGATAGTCCGAAGTTGCTCAACTCTCTCTATGGAGGAGCTTTTATCGGTTTTGTCCATTTGTCATAGAAAGTTGGTGTTTTGGCATCCAAATAATGTAGGAAGCTAATACTCGTAAAAGTTGACATAGAAGAACAATAAAAAGTCTATCCCGAGCAACTTTGATAGTCCGAAGTTGCTCATCTCTCTCTATGGAGGTGCTTTTAGCGGGTTTGTCTATTTGTCATAGAAATTTGGTGTTTTGGCATCGAAATAATCTATGAAGCTTATACTCGTAAAATTTGACATATAAGAACAATAAAAATTGTACATCGAGCAACTTTGATGGTCCGAAGTCGCTCAACACTCTCTATGGAGAAGCTTTTAACGGTTTTGTCTATTTGTCATAGAAAGTTGGTGTTTTGACATCGAAATAATCTAGGAAGCTTCTACTCGTAAAATTTCACATAGAAGAACAACAAAAAGTATACATAGAGCAATTTTGATGGTCGGAAGTTGCTCAACTCTCTCTATGGAGGAGCTTTTAACGGTTTTGTCTATTTGTCGTAGAAAGTTGGTGTTTTGGCATCGAAATAATTGAGGAAGCTTATACTCGTAAAATTTGACATAGAAGAACAATAAAATGTCTATCCCGAGCAACTTTGATAGTCCGAAGTTGCTCAACTCTCTCTATGGAGGAGCTTTTAACGGTTTTGTCTATTTTTCATAGAAAGTTGGTGTTTTGGCATCGAAATAATGCAGGAAGCTTATACTCGTAAAATTTAACATAGAAGAACAATAAAAAGTCTATCCCGAGCAACTTTGATAGTTCGAAGTTGCACAACTCTCTCTATGTAGGAGCTTTTAATCATTCTGTCCATTTGTCATAGAAAGTTGGTGTTTTGGCATCGAAATAAAGTATGAAGCTTATACTCGTAAAATTTGACATAGAAGAACAATAAAAAGTCTATCCCGAGCAACTTTCATAGTCTGAAGTTGGTCAATTCTCTCTATGGAGGAGCTTTTAACGGTTTTGTCCATTTGTCAAAGAAAGTTGGTGTTTTGGCATCGAAATAATCTAGGAAGCTTATACTAATAAAATTTCACATATGAGAACAATAAAAATTGTACACCGAGCAACTTTGATGTTCAAAAGTTGCATAACTCTCTCTATGGAGGAGCTTTTTTGGTTTTGTCCATTTGTCATAGAAAGTTAGTGTTTTGACATCGAAATAATGTAGGAAGCTTATACTCGTAAATTTTGACATAGAAGAACAATAAAAAGTCTATCCCGAGAAACTTTGATAATCAGAAGTTGCTTAACTCTCTCTATGGAGTAGCTTTTAGCGGTTTTGTTTATTTGTCATAGAAAGTTGGTGTTTTGGCATCGAAATAATCTATGAAACTTATACTCGTAAAATTTGACATATAAGAACAATAAAAATTGTACACCGAGCAACTTTGATGGTCCGAAGTTACTCAAATCTCTCTATGGAGGAGCTTTTAACGGTTTTGTCCATTTGTCGTAGAAAGTTGGTGTTTTGGCATCGAAATAATGTAGGAAGCTTATACTCGTAAATTTTGACATAGAAGAACAATAAAAAGTCTATCCCGAGCAACTTTGATAGTCCGAAGTTGCTCAACTCTCTCTATGGAGGAGCTTTTAACGGTTTTGTCCATTTGTCATAGAAAGTTGGTGTTTTGGCATCGAAATAATCTAGGAAGCTTACACTCATAAAATTTCACATAGAAGAACAACAAAAAGTGTACATAGAGCAATTTTGATGATCCGAAGTTGCTCAACTCTCTCTGTGGATGATATTTTAACGGTTTTGTTCATTCGTCATAGAAAGTTGGTGTTTTGGCATCAAAATAATCTAGGAAGCTTATACTCATAAAATTTGACATATAAGAACAACAAAAATTGTACACCGAGCAACTTTGATGGTCCGAAGTTGCTCAACTCTCTCTATGGAGGAGCTTTTAACGGTTTTGTCCATTTGACGTAGAAAGTTGGTGTTTTGGCATCGAAATAATATAGGAAGCTTATACTCGTAAATTTTGACATAGAAGAACAACTTTGATAGTTCGAAGTTGCATAACTCTCTCTATGGAGGAGCTTTTATCGGTTTTGTCCATTTGTCATAGAAAGTTGGTGTTTTGGCATCCAAATAATGTAGGAAGCTAATACTCGTAAAAGTTGACATATAAGAACAATAAAAAGTGTACATAGAGCAATTTTGATGGTCTGAAGTTGCTCAACTCTCTCTATGGAGGAGCTTTTAACGGTTTTGTCTATTTGTCATAGAAAGTTGGTGTTTTGACATCCAAATAATCTAGGAAGCTTATACTCGTAAAATTCCACATAGAAGAACAACAAAAAGTGTACATAGAGCAATTTTGATGATCCGAAGTTGTTCAACTCTCTCTATGGAGGAGCTTTTAACGGTTTTGTCCATTTGTCGTAGAAAGGTGGTGTTTTGGCATCGAAATAATGTAGGAAGCTTATACTCGTAAATTTTGACATAGAAGAACAATAAAAAGTCTATCCCGAGCAACTTTGATAGTCCGAAGTTGCTCAACTCTCTCTATGGAGGAGCTTTTAACGGTTTTGTCCATTTGTCATAGAAATTTGGTGTTTTGGCATCGAAATAATCTAGTAAGCTTATACTCGTAAAATTTCACATAGAAGAACAACAAAAAGTGTACATAGAGCAATTTTGATGGTTCGAAGTTGCTCAACTCTCTCTATGGAGGAGCTTTTAACGGTTTTGTCCATTTGTCATAGAAAGTTTGTGTTTTGGCATCGAAATAATCTAGAAAGCTTACACTCGTAAAATTTCACATAGAAGAACAACAAAAAGTGTACATAGAGCAATTTTGATGGTCTGAAGTTGCTCAACTCTCTCTATGGAGGAGCTTTTAACGGTTTTGTCCATTTGTGGTAGAAAGTTGGTGTTTTGGCATCGAAATAATGTAGGAAGCTTATACTCGTAAATTTTGACATAGAAGAACAATAAAAAGTCTATCCTGAGCAACTTTGATAGTCCAAAGTTGCTCAACTCTCTCTATGGAGGAGCTTTTAACGGTTTTTTCCATTTGTCATAGAAAGTTGGTGTTTTGGCATCGAAATAATCTAGGAAGCTTATACTCGTAAAATTTCACATAGAAGAACAACAAAAAGTGTACATAGAGCAATTTTGATGGTCCGAAGTTGCTCAACTCTCTCTATGGAGGAGCTTTTAACGGTTTTGTCCATTTGTCGTAGAAAGGTGGTGTTTTGGCATCGAAATAATGTAGGAAGCTTATACTCGTAAATTTTGACATAGAAGAACAATAAAAAGTCTATCCCGAGCAACTTTGATAGTCCGAAGTTGCTCAACTCTCTCTATGGAGGAGCTTTTAACGGTTTTGTCCATTTGTCATAGAAATTTGGTGTTTTGGCATCGAAATAATCTAGTAAGCTTATACTCGTAAAATTTCACATAGAAGAACAACAAAAAGTGTACATAGAGCAATTTTGATGGTTCGAAGTTGCTCAACTCTCTCTATGGAGGAGCTTTTAACGGTTTTGTCCATTTGTCATAGAAAGTTTGTGTTTTGGCATCGAAATAATCTAGAAAGCTTACACTCGTAAAATTTCACATAGAAGAACAACAAAAAGTGTACATAGAGCAATTTTGATGGTCTGAAGTTGCTCAACTCTCTCTATGGAGGAGCTTTTAACGGTTTTGTCCATTTGTGGTAGAAAGTTGGTGTTTTGGCCTCGAAATAATGTAGGAAGCTTATACTCGTAAATTTTGACATAGAAGAACAATAAAAAGTCTATCCCGAGCAACTTTGATAGTCCGAAGTTGCTCAACTCTCTCTATGGAGGAGCTTTTAACGGTTTTGTCTATTTGACATAGAAAGTTGGTGCTTTGGCATCGAAATAATGTAGGAAGCTTATACTCGTAAAATTTTACATAGAAGAACAATAAAAAGTCTATCCCGAGCAACTTTGATAGTCCGAAGTTGCTCAACTCTCTCTATGGAGGAGCTTTTAACGATTCTGTCCATTTGTCATAGAAAGTTGGTGTTTTGGCATCGAAATAAAGTAGGAAGCTTATGCTCGTAAAATTTGACATATAAGAACAATAAAAATTGTACATCGAGCAACTTTGATGGTCCGAAGTCGCTCAACACTCTCTATGCAGAAGCTTTGAACGGTTTTGTCTATTTGTCATAGAAAGTTGGTGTTTTGACATCGAAATAATCTAGGAAGCTTATACTCGTAAAATTTCACATAGAAGAACAACAAAAAGTATACATAGAGCAATTTTGATGATCCGAAGTTGCTCAACTCTCTCTATGGAGGAGCTTTTAACGGTTTTGTCCATTTGTCATAGAAAGTTGGTGTTTTGGCATCGAAATAATGTAGGAAGCTTATACTCGTAAATTTTGACATAGAAGAACAATAAAAAGTCTATCCCTAGCAACTTTGATAGTTCGAAGTTGCATAACTCTCTCTATGGAGGAGCTTTTATCGGTTTTGTCCATTTGTCATAGAAAGTTAGTGTTTTGGCATCCAAATAATGTAGGAAGCTAATACTCGTAAAAGTTGACATAGAAGAACAATAAAAAGTCTATCCCGAGCAACTTTGATAGTCCGAATTTGCTTATCTCTCTCTATGGAGGTGCTTTTAGCGGGTTTGTCCATTTGTCATAGAAAGTTGGTGTTTTGGCATCGAAATAATCTAGGAAGCTTATACTCGTAAAATTTCACATAGAAGAACAACAAAAAGTGTACATAGAGCAATTTTGATGGTCCGAAGTTGTTCAACTCTCTCTATGGAGGAGCTTTTAACGGTTTTGTCCATTTGTCATAGAAAGTTGGTGTTTTGGCATCGAAATAATGTAGGAAGCTTATACTCGTAAATTTTGACATAGAAGAACAATAAAAAGTCTATCCCGAGCAACTTTGATAGTCCGAAGTTGCTCAACTCTCTCTATGGAGGAGCTTTTAACGGTTTTGTCCATTTGTCATAGAAAGTTGGTGTTTTGGCATCGAAATAATCTAGGAAGCTTATACTCGTAAAATTTCACATAGAAGAACAACAAAAAGTGTACATAGAGCAATTTTGATGGTCCGAAGTTGCTCAACTCTCTCTATGGAGGAGCTTTTAACGGTTTTGTCCATTTGTCATAGAAAGTTGGCGTTTTGGCATCGAAATAATGTAGGAAGCTTATACTCGTAAAATTTGACATAGAAGAACAATAAAATGTCTATCCCGAGCAACTTTGATAGTCCGAAGTTGCTCAACTCTTTCTATGGAGGAGCTTTTAACGATTCTGTCCATTTGTCATAGAAAGTTGGTGTTTTGGCATCGAAATAAAGTAGGAAGCTTATGCTCGTAAAATTTGACATATAAGAACAATAAAAATTGTACATCGAGCAACTTTGATGGTCCGAAGTCGCTCAACACTCTCTATGGAGAAGCTTTGAACGGTTTTGTCTATTTCTCACAGAAAGTTGGTGTTTTGACATCGAAATAATCTAGGAAGCTTATACTCGTAAAATTTCACATAGAAGAACAACAAAAAGTATACATAGAGCAATTTTGATGATCCGAAGTTGTTCAACTCTCTCTATGGAGGAGCTTTTAACGGTTTTGTCCATTTGTCATAGAAAGTTGGTGTTTTGGCATCGAAATAATGTAGGAAGCTTATACTCGTAAATTTTGACATAGAAGAACAATAAAAAGTCTATCCCTAGCAACTTTGATAGTTCGAAGTTGCATAACTCTCTCTATGGAGGAGCTTTTATCGGTTTTGTCCATTTGTCATAGAAAGTTAGTGTTTTGGCATCCAAATAATGTAGGAAGCTAATACTCGTAAAAGTTGACATAGAAGAACAATAAAAAGTCTATCCCGAGCAACTTTGATAGTCCGAAGTTGCTCATCTCTCTCTATGGAGGTGCTTTTAGCGGGTTTGTCTATTTGTCATAGAAAGTTGGTGTTTTGGCATCGAAATAAACTATGAAGCTTATCCTCGTAAACTTTGACATATAAGAACAATAAAAGTTGTACATCGAGCAACTTTGATGGTCCGAAGTCGCTCAACACTCTCTATGGAGAAGCTTTGAACGGTTTTGTCTATTTGTCATGAAAAGTTGGTGTTTTGACATCGAAATAATCTAGGAAGCTTATACTCGTAAAATTTCACATAGAAGAACAACAAAAAGTATACATAGAGCAATTTTGATGATCCGAAGTTGTTCAACTCTCTCTATGGAGGAGCTTTTAACGGTTTTTTCCATTTGTCATAGAAAGTTGGTGTTTTGGCATCGAAATAATGTAGGAAGCTTATACTCGTAAATTTTGACATAGAAGAACAATAAAAAGTCTATCCTGAGCAACTTTGATAGTCCAAAGTTGCTCAACTCTCTCTATGGAGGAGCTTTTAACGGTTTTTTCCATTTGTCATAGAAAGTTGGTGTTTTGGCATCGAAATAATCTAGGAAGCTTATACTCGTAAAATTTCACATAGAAGAACAACAAAAAGTGTACATAGAGCAATTTTGATGGTCCGAAGTTGCTCAACTCTCTCTATGGAGGAGCTTTTAACGGTTTTGTCCATTTGTCGTAGAAAGGTGGTGTTTTGGCATCGAAATAATGTAGGAAGCTTATACTCGTAAATTTTGACATAGAAGAACAATAAAAAGTCTATCCCGAGCAACTTTGATAGTCCGAAGTTGCTCAACTCTCTCTATGGAGGAGCTTTTAACGGTTTTGTCCATTTGTCATAGAAATTTGGTGTTTTGGCATCGAAATAATCTAGTAAGCTTATACTCGTAAAATTTCACATAGAAGAACAACAAAAAGTGTACATAGAGCAATTTTGATGGTTCGAAGTTGCTCAACTCTCTCTATGGAGGAGCTTTTAACGGTTTTGTCCATTTGTCATAGAAAGTTTGTGTTTTGGCATCGAAATAATCTAGAAAGCTTACACTCGTAAAATTTCACATAGAAGAACAACAAAAAGTGTACATAGAGCAATTTTGATGGTCTGAAGTTGCTCAACTCTCTCTATGGAGGAGCTTTTAACGGTTTTGTCCATTTGTGGTAGAAAGTTGGTGTTTTGGCCTCGAAATAATGTAGGAAGCTTATACTCGTAAATTTTGACATAGAAGAACAATAAAAAGTCTATCCCGAGCAACTTTGATAGTCCGAAGTTGCTCAACTCTCTCTATGGAGGAGCTTTTAACGGTTTTGTCTATTTGACATAGAAAGTTGGTGCTTTGGCATCGAAATAATGTAGGAAGCTTATACTCGTAAAATTTTACATAGAAGAACAATAAAAAGTCTATCCCGAGCAACTTTGATAGTCCGAAGTTGCTCAACTCTCTCTATGGAGGAGCTTTTAACGATTCTGTCCATTTGTCATAGAAAGTTGGTGTTTTGGCATCGAAATAAAGTAGGAAGCTTATGCTCGTAAAATTTGACATATAAGAACAATAAAAATTGTACATCGAGCAACTTTGATGGTCCGAAGTCGCTCAACACTCTCTATGCAGAAGCTTTGAACGGTTTTGTCTATTTGTCATAGAAAGTTGGTGTTTTGACATCGAAATAATCTAGGAAGCTTATACTCGTAAAATTTCACATAGAAGAACAACAAAAAGTATACATAGAGCAATTTTGATGATCCGAAGTTGCTCAACTCTCTCTATGGAGGAGCTTTTAACGGTTTTGTCCATTTGTCATAGAAAGTTGGTGTTTTGGCATCGAAATAATGTAGGAAGCTTATACTCGTAAATTTTGACATAGAAGAACAATAAAAAGTCTATCCCTAGCAACTTTGATAGTTCGAAGTTGCATAACTCTCTCTATGGAGGAGCTTTTATCGGTTTTGTCCATTTGTCATAGAAAGTTAGTGTTTTGGCATCCAAATAATGTAGGAAGCTAATACTCGTAAAAGTTGACATAGAAGAACAATAAAAAGTCTATCCCGAGCAACTTTGATAGTCCGAATTTGCTTATCTCTCTCTATGGAGGTGCTTTTAGCGGGTTTGTCCATTTGTCATAGAAAGTTGGTGTTTTGACATCGAAATAATCTAGGAAGCTTATACTCGTAAAATTTCACATAGAAGAACAACAAAAAGTATACATAGAGCAATTTTGATGATCCGAAGTTGTTCAACTCTCTCTATGGAGGAGCTTTTAACGGTTTTGTCCATTTGTCATAGAAAGTTGGTGTTTTGGCATCGAAATAATGTAGGAAGCTTATACTCGTAAATTTTGACATAGAAGAACAATAAAAAGTCTATCCCGAGCAACTTTGATAGTCCAAAGTTGCTCAACTCTCTCTATGGAGGAGCTTTTAACGGTTTTGTCCATTTGTCATAGAAAGTTGGTGTTTTGGCATCGAAATAATCTAGGAAGCTTATACTCGTAAAATTTCACATAGAAGAACAACAAAAAGTGTACATAGAGCAATTTTGATGGTCCGAAGTTGCTCAACTCTCTCTATGGAGGAGCTTTTAACGGTTTTGTCCATTTGTCATAGAAAGTTGGCGTTTTGGCATCGAAATAATGTAGGAAGCTTATACTCGTAAAATTTGACATAGAAGAACAATAAAATGTCTATCCCGAGCAACTTTGATAGTCCGAAGTTGCTCAACTCTTTCTATGGAGGAGCTTTTAACGATTCTGTCCATTTGTCATAGAAAGTTGGTGTTTTGGCATCGAAATAAAGTAGGAAGCTTATGCTCGTAAAATTTGACATATAAGAACAATAAAAATTGTACATCGAGCAACTTTGATGGTCCGAAGTCGCTCAACACTCTCTATGGAGAAGCTTTGAACGGTTTTGTCTATTTCTCACAGAAAGTTGGTGTTTTGACATCGAAATAATCTAGGAAGCTTATACTCGTAAAATTTCACATAGAAGAACAACAAAAAGTATACATAGAGCAATTTTGATGATCCGAAGTTGTTCAACTCTCTCTATGGAGGAGCTTTTAACGGTTTTGTCCATTTGTCATAGAAAGTTGGTGTTTTGGCATCGAAATAATGTAGGAAGCTTATACTCGTAAATTTTGACATAGAAGAACAATAAAAAGTCTATCCCTAGCAACTTTGATAGTTCGAAGTTGCATAACTCTCTCTATGGAGGAGCTTTTATCGGTTTTGTCCATTTGTCATAGAAAGTTAGTGTTTTGGCATCCAAATAATGTAGGAAGCTAATACTCGTAAAAGTTGACATAGAAGAACAATAAAAAGTCTATCCCGAGCAACTTTGATAGTCCGAAGTTGCTCATCTCTCTCTATGGAGGTGCTTTTAGCGGGTTTGTCTATTTGTCATAGAAAGTTGGTGTTTTGGCATCGAAATAAACTATGAAGCTTATCCTCGTAAAATTTGACATATAAGAACAATAAAAGTTGTACATCGAGCAACTTTGATGGTCCGAAGTCGCTCAACACTCTCTATGGAGAAGCTTTGAACGGTTTTGTCTATTTGTCATGAAAAGTTGGTGTTTTGACATCGAAATAATCTAGGAAGCTTATACTCGTAAAATTTCACATAGAAGAACAACAAAAAGTATACATAGAGCAATTTTGATGATCCGAAGTTGTTCAACTCTCTCTATGGAGGAGCTTTTAACGGTTTTTTCCATTTGTCATAGAAAGTTGGTGTTTTGGCATCGAAATAATGTAGGAAGCTTATACTCGTAAATTTTGACATAGAAGAACAATAAAAAGTCTATCCTGAGCAACTTTGATAGTCCAAAGTTGCTCAACTCTCTCTATGGAGGAGCTTTTAACGGTTTTTTCCATTTGTCATAGAAAGTTGGTGTTTTGGCATCGAAATAATCTAGGAAGCTTATACTCGTAAAATTTCACATAGAAGAACAACAAAAAGTGTACATAGAGCAATTTTGATGGTCCGAAGTTGCTCAACTCTCTCTATGGAGGAGCTTTTAACGGTTTTGTCCATTTGTCATAGAAAGTTGGTGTTTTGGCATCGAAATAATGTAGGAAGCTTATACTCGTAAAATTTGACATAGAAGAACAATAAAATGTCTATCCCTATCAACTTTGATAGTCCGAAGTTGCTCAACTCTCTCTATGGAGGAGCTTTTAACGGTTTTGTCTATTTGACATAGAAAGTTGGTGTTTTGGCATCGAAATAATGTAGGAAGCTTATACTCGTAAAATTTTACATAGAAGAACAATAAAAAGTCTATCCTGAGCAACTTTGATAGTCCGAAGTTGCTCAACTCTCTCTATGGAGGAGCTTTTAACGATTCTGTCCCTTTGTCATAGAAAGTTGGTGTTTTGGCATCGAAATAAAGTAGGAAGCTTATACTCGTAAAATTTGACATAGAAGAACAATAAAATGTCTATCCCGAGCAACTTTGATAGTCCGAAGTTGCTCAACTCTCTCTATGGAGGAGCTTTTAACGGTTTTGTCTATTTGACATAGAAAGTTGGTGTTTTGGCATCGAAATAATATAGGAAGCTTATACTCGTAAATTTTGACATAGAAGAACAATAAAAAGTCTATCCCGAGCAACTTTGATAGTCCAAAGTTGCTCAACTCTCTCTATGGAGGAGCTTTTAACGGTTTTGTCCATTTGTCATAGAAAGTTGGTGTTTTGGCATCGAAATAATCTAGGAAGCTTATACTCGTAAAATTTCACATAGAAGAACAACAAAAAGTGTACATAGAGCAATTTTGATGGTCCGAAGTTGCTCAACTCTCTCTATGGAGGAGCTTTTAACGGTTTTGTCCATTTGTCATAGAAAGTTGGTGTTTTGGCATCGAAATAATGTAGGAAGCTTATACTCGTAAAATTTGACATAGAAGAACAATAAAATGTCTATCCCGAGCAACTTTGATAGTCCGAAGTTGCTCAACTCTCTCTATGGAGGAGCTTTTAACGGTTTTGTCTATTTGACATAGAAAGTTGGTGTTTTGGCATCGAAATAATGTAGGAAGCTTATACTCGTAAATTTTGACACAGAAAAACAATAAAAAGTCTATCCCGAGCAACTTTGATAGTCCAAAGTTGCTCAACTCTCTCTATGGAGGAGCTTTTAACGGTTTTGTCCATTTGTCATAGAAAGTTGGTGTTTTGGCATCGAAATAATCTAGGAAGCTTATACTCGTAAAATTTCACATAGAAGAACAACAAAAAGTGTACATAGAGCAATTTTGATGGTTCGAAGTTGCATAACTCTCTCTATGGAGGAGCTTTTATCGGTTTTGTCCATTTGTCATAGAAAGTTAGTGTTTTGGCATCCAAATAATGTAGGAAGCTAATACTCGTAAAAGTTGACATAGAATAACAATAAAAAGTCTATCCCGAGCAACTTTGATAGTCCGAAGTTGCTCACCTCTCTCTATGGAGGTGCTTTTAGCGGGTTTGTCTATTTGTCATAGAAAGTTGGTGTTTTGGCATCGAAATAAACTATGAAGCTTATACTCGTAAAATTTGACATATAAGAACAATAAAAGTTGTACATCGAGCAACTTTGATGGTCCGAAGTCGCTCAACACTCTCTATGGAGAAGCTTTGAACGGTTTTGTCTATTTGTCATGAAAAGTTGGTGTTTTGACATCGAAATAATCTAGGAAGCTTATACTCGTAAAATTTCACATAGAAGAACAACAAAAAGTATACATAGAGCAATTTTGATGATCCGAAGTTGTTCAACTCTCTCTATGGAGGAGCTTTTAACGGTTTTGTCCATTTGTCATAGAAAGTTGGTGTTTTGGCATCGAAATAATGTAGGAAGCTTATACTCGTAAATTTTGACATAGAAGAACAATAAAAAGTCTATCCCGAGCAACTTTGATAGTCCGAAGTTGCTCAACTCTCTCTATGGAGGAGCTTTTATCGGTTTTGTCCATTTGTCATAGAAAGTTGGTGTTTTGGCATCCAAATAATGTAGGAAGCTAATACTCGTAAAAGTTGACATAGAAGAACAATAAAAAGTCTATCCCGAGCAACTTTGATAGTCCGAAGTTGCTCATCTCTCTCTATGGAGGTGCTTTTAGCGGGTTTGTCTATTTGTCATAGAAATTTGGTGTTTTGGCATCGAAATAATCTATGAAGCTTATACTCGTAAAATTTGACATATAAGAACAATAAAAATTGTACATCGAGCAACTTTGATGGTCCGAAGTCGCTCAACACTCTCTATGGAGAAGCTTTTAACGGTTTTGTCTATTTGTCATAGAAAGTTGGTGTTTTGACATCGAAATAATCTAGGAAGCTTCTACTCGTAAAATTTCACATAGAAGAACAACAAAAAGTATACATAGAGCAATTTTGATGGTCGGAAGTTGCTCAACTCTCTCTATGGAGGAGCTTTTAACGGTTTTGTCTATTTGTCGTAGAAAGTTGGTGTTTTGGCATCGAAATAATTGAGGAAGCTTATACTCGTAAAATTTGACATAGAAGAACAATAAAATGTCTATCCCGAGCAACTTTGATAGTCCGAAGTTGCTCAACTCTCTCTATGGAGGAGCTTTTAACGGTTTTGTCTATTTGTCATAGAAAGTTGGTTTTTTGGCATCGAAATAATGCAGGAAGCTTATACTCGTAAAATTTAACATAGAAGAACAATAAAAAGTCTATCCCGAGCAACTTTGATAGTTCGAAGTTGCTCAACTCTCTCTATGTAGGAGCTTTTAATCATTCTGTCCATTTGTCATAGAAAGTTGGTGTTTTGGCATCGAAATAAAGTATGAAGCTTATACTCGTAAAATTTGACATAGAAGAACAATAAAAAGTCTATCCCGAGCAACTTTCATAGTCTGAAGTTGGTCAATTCTCTCTATGGAGGAGCTTTTAACGGTTTTGTCCATTTGTCAAAGAAAGTTGGTGTTTTGGCATCGAAATAATCTAGGAAGCTTATACTAATAAAATTTCACATATGAGAACAATAAAAATTGTACACCGAGCAACTTTGATGTTCAAAAGTTGCATAACTCTCTCTATGGAGGAGCTTTTTTGGTTTTGTCCATTTGTCATAGAAAGTTAGTGTTTTGACATCGAAATAATGTAGGAAGCTTATACTCGTAAATTTTGACATAGAAGAACAATAAAAAGTCTATCCCGAGAAACTTTGATAATCAGAAGTTGCTTAACTCTCTCTATGGAGTAGCTTTTAGCGGTTTTGTTTATTTGTCATAGAAAGTTGGTGTTTTGGCATCGAAATAATCTATGAAACTTATACTCGTAAAATTTGACATATAAGAACAATAAAAATTGTACACCGAGCAACTTTGATGGTCCGAAGTTACTCAAATCTCTCTATGGAGGAGCTTTTAACGGTTTTGTCCATTTGTCGTAGAAAGTTGGTGTTTTGGCATCGAAATAATGTAGGAAGCTTATACTCGTAAATTTTGACATAGAAGAACAATAAAAAGTCTATCCCGAGCAACTTTGATAGTCCGAAGTTGCTCAACTCTCTCTATGGAGGAGCTTTTAACGGTTTTGTCCATTTGTCATAGAAAGTTGGTGTTTTGGCATCGAAATAATCTAGGAAGCTTACACTCGTAAAATTTCACATAGAAGAACAACAAAAAGTGTACATAGAGCAATTTTGATGATCCGAAGTTGCTCAACTCTCTCTGTGGATGATATTTTAACGGTTTTGTTCATTCGTCATAGAAAGTTGGTGTTTTGGCATCAAAATAATCTAGGAAGCTTATACTCATAAAATTTGACATATAAGAACAACAAAAATTGTACACCGAGCAACTTTGATGGTCCGAAGTTGCTCAACTCTCTCTATGGAGGAGCTTTTAACGGTTTTGTCCATTTGACGTAGAAAGTTGGTGTTTTGGCATCGAAATAATATAGGAAGCTTATACTCGTAAATTTTGACATAGAAGAACAATAAAAAGTCTATCCCGAGCAACTTTGATAGTTCGAAGTTGCATAACTCTCTCTATGGAGGAGCTTTTATCGGTTTTGTCCATTTGTCATAGAAAGTTGGTGTTTTGGCATCCAAATAATGTAGGAAGCTAATACTCGTAAAAGTTGACATATAAGAACAATAAAAAGTGTACATAGAGCAATTTTGATGGTCTGAAGTTGCTCAACTCTCTCTATGGAGGAGCTTTTAACGGTTTTGTCTATTTGTCATAGAAAGTTGGTGTTTTGACATCCAAATAATCTAGGAAGCTTATACTCGTAAAATTCCACATAGAAGAACAACAAAAAGTGTACATAGAGCAATTTTGATGATCCGAAGTTGTTCAACTCTCTCTATGGAGGAGCTTTTAACGGTTTTGTCCATTTGTCGTAGAAAGGTGGTGTTTTGGCATCGAAATAATGTAGGAAGCTTATACTCGTAAATTTTGACATAGAAGAACAATAAAAAGTCTATCCCGAGCAACTTTGATAGTCCGAAGTTGCTCAACTCTCTCTATGGAGGAGCTTTTAACGGTTTTGTCCATTTGTCATAGAAATTTGGTGTTTTGGCATCGAAATAATCTAGTAAGCTTATACTCGTAAAATTTCACATAGAAGAACAACAAAAAGTGTACATAGAGCAATTTTGATGGTTCGAAGTTGCTCAACTCTCTCTATGGAGGAGCTTTTAACGGTTTTGTCCATTTGTCATAGAAAGTTTGTGTTTTGGCATCGAAATAATCTAGAAAGCTTACACTCGTAAAATTTCACATAGAAGAACAACAAAAAGTGTACATAGAGCAATTTTGATGGTCTGAAGTTGCTCAACTCTCTCTATGGAGGAGCTTTTAACGGTTTTGTCCATTTGTGGTAGAAAGTTGGTGTTTTGGCCTCGAAATAATGTAGGAAGCTTATACTCGTAAATTTTGACATAGAAGAACAATAAAAAGTCTATCCCGAGCAACTTTGATAGTCCGAAGTTGCTCAACTCTCTCTATGGAGGAGCTTTTAACGGTTTTGTCTATTTGACATAGAAAGTTGGTGCTTTGGCATCGAAATAATGTAGGAAGCTTATACTCGTAAAATTTTACATAGAAGAACAATAAAAAGTCTATCCCGAGCAACTTTGATAGTCCGAAGTTGCTCAACTCTCTCTATGGAGGAGCTTTTAACGATTCTGTCCATTTGTCATAGAAAGTTGGTGTTTTGGCATCGAAATAAAGTAGGAAGCTTATGCTCGTAAAATTTGACATATAAGAACAATAAAAATTGTACATCGAGCAACTTTGATGGTCCGAAGTCGCTCAACACTCTCTATGGAGAAGCTTTGAACGGTTTTGTCTATTTGTCATAGAAAGTTGGTGTTTTGACATCGAAATAATCTAGGAAGCTTATACTCGTAAAATTTCACATAGAAGAACAACAAAAAGTATACATAGAGCAATTTTGATGATCCGAAGTTGCTCAACTCTCTCTATGGAGGAGCTTTTAACGGTTTTGTCCATTAGTCATAGAAAGTTGGTGTTTTGGCATCGAAATAATGTAGGAAGCTTATACTCGTAAATTTTGACATAGAAGAACAATAAAAAGTCTATCCCTAGCAACTTTGATAGTTCGAAGTTGCATAACTCTCTCTATGGAGGAGCTTTTATCGGTTTTGTCCATTTGTCATAGAAAGTTAGTGTTTTGGCATCCAAATAATGTAGGAAGCTAATACTCGTAAAAGTTGACATAGAAGAACAATAAAAAGTCTATCCCGAGCAACTTTGATAGTCCGAAGTTGCTTATCTCTCTCTATGGAGGTGCTTTTAGCGGGTTTGTCTATTTGTCATAGAAAGTTGGTGTTTTGGCATCGAAATAAACTATGAAGCTTATACTCGTAAAATTTGACATATAAGAACAATAAAAGTTGTACATCGAGCAACTTTGATGGTCCGAAGTCGCTCAACACTCTCTATGGAGAAGCTTTGAACGGTTTTGTCTATTTGTCATGAAAAGTTGGTGTTTTGACATCGAAATAATCTAGGAAGCTTATACTCGTAAAATTTCACATAGAAGAACAACAAAAAGTATACATAGAGCAATTTTGATGATCCGAAGTTGTTCAACTCTCTCTATGGAGGAGCTTTTAACGGTTTTGTCCATTTGTCATAGAAAGTTGGTGTTTTGGCATCGAAATAATGTAGGAAGCTTATACTCGTAAATTTTGACATAGAAGAACAATAAAAAGTCTATCCCGAGCAACTTTGATAGTCCAAAGTTGCTCAACTCTCTCTATGGAGGAGCTTTTAACGGTTTTGTCCATTTGTCATACAAAGTTGGTGTTTTGGCATCGAAATAATCTAGGAAGCTTATACTCGTAAAATTTCACATAGAAGAACAACAAAAAGTGTACATAGAGCAATTTTGATGGTCCGAAGTTGCTCAACTCTCTCTATGGAGGAGCTTTTAGCGGTTTTGTCCATTTGTCATAGAAAGTTGGTGTTTTGGCATCGAAATAATGTAGGAAGCTTATACTCGTAAAATTTGACATAGAAGAACAATAAAATGTCTATCCCGAGCAACTTTGATAGTCCGAAGTTGCTCAACTCTCTCTATGGAGGAGCTTTTAACGATTCTGTCCATTTGTCATAGAAAGTTGGTGTTTTGGCATCGAAATAAAGTAGGAAGCTTATGCTCGTAAAATTTGACATATAAGAACAATAAAAATTGTACATCGAGCAACTTTGATGGTCCGAAGTCGCTCAACACTCTCTATGGAGAAGCTTTGAACGGTTTTGTCTATTTGTCATAGAAAGTTGGTGTTTTGACATCGAAATAATCTAGGAAGCTTATACTCGTAAAATTTCACATAGAAGAACAACAAAAAGTATACATAGAGCAATTTTGATGATCCGAAGTTGCTCAACTCTCTCTATGGAGGAGCTTTTAACGGTTTTGTCCATTTGTCATAGAAAGTTGGTGTTTTGGCATCGAAATAATGTAGGAAGCTTATACTCGTAAATTTTGACATAGAAGAACAATAAAAAGTCTATCCCTAGCAACTTTGATAGTTCGAAGTTGCATAACTCTCTCTATGGAGGAGCTTTTATCGGTTTTGTCCATTTGTCATAGAAAGTTAGTGTTTTGGCATCCAAATAATGTAGGAAGCTAATACTCGTAAAAGTTGACATAGAAGAACAATAAAAAGTCTATCCCGAGCAACTTTGATAGTCCGAAGTTGCTCATCTCTCTCTATGGAGGTGCTTTTAGCGGGTTTGTCTATTTGTCATAGAAAGTTGGTGTTTTGGCATCGAAATAAACTATGAAGCTTATACTCGTAAAATTTGACATATAAGAACAATAAAAGTTGTACATCGAGCAACTTTGGTGGTCCGAAGTCCCTCAACACTCTCTATGGTGAAGCTTTGAACGGTTTTGTCTATTTGTCATTAAAAGTTGGTGTTTTGACATCGAAATAATCTAGGAAGCTTATACTCGTAAAATTTCACATAGAAGAACAACAAAAAGTATACATAGAGCAATTTTGATGATCCGAAGTTGTTCAACTCTCTCTATGGAGAAGCTTTTAACGGTTTTGTCCATTTGTCATAGAAAGTTGGTGTTTTGGCATCGAAATAATGTAGGAAGCTTATACTCGTAAATTTTGACATAGAAAAACAATAAAAAGTCTATCCCGAGCAACTTTGATAGTACAAAGTTGCTCAACTCTCTCTATGGAGGAGCTTTTAACGGTTTTGTCCATTTGACATAGAAAGTTGGTGTTTTGGCATCGAAATAAAGTAGGAAGCTTATACTCGTAAAATTTGACATAGAAGAACAATAAAATGTCTATCCCGAGCAACTTTGATAGTCCGAAGTTGCTCAACTCTCTCTATGGAGGAGCTTTTAACGGTTTTGTCTATTTGACATAGAAAGTTGGTGTTTTGGCATCGAAATAATGTAGGAAGCTTATACTCGTAAATTTTGACATAGAAGAACAATAAAAAGTCTATCCCGAGCAACTTTGATAGTCCAAAGTTGCTCAACTCTCTCTATGGAGGAGCTTTTAACGGTTTTGTCCATTTGTCATAGAAAGTTGGTGTTTTGGCATCGAAATAATCTAGGAAGCTTATACTCGTAAAATTTCACATAGAAGAACAACAAAAAGTGTACATAGAGCAATTTTGATGGTCCGAAGTTGCTCAACTCTCTCTATGGAGGAGCTTTTAACGGGTTTGTCTATTTGTCATAGAAAGTTGGTGTTTCGGCATCGAAATAATGTAGGAAGCTTATACTCGTAAAATTTGACATAGAAGAACAATAAAATGTCTTTCCCGAGCAACTTTGATAGTCCGAAGTTGCTCAACTCTCTCTATGGAGGAGCTTTTAACGGTTTTGTCTATTTGACATAGAAAGTTGGTGTTTTGGCATCGAAATAATGTAGGAAGCTTATACTCGTAAATTTTGACATAGAAGAACAATAAAAAGTCTATCCCGAGCAACTTTGATAGTCCAAAGTTGCTCAACTCTCTCTTTGGAGGAGCTTTTAACGGTTTTGTCCATTTGTCATAGAAAGTTGGTGTTTTGGCATCGAAATAATCTAGGAAGCTTATACTCGTAAAATTTCACATAGAAGAACAACAAAAAGTGTACATAGAGCAATTTTGATGGTCCGAAGTTGCTCAACTCTCTCTATGGAGGAGCTTTTAACGGTTTTGTCCATTTGTCATAGAAAGTTGGTGTTTTGGCATCGAAATAATCTAGGAAGCTTATACTCGTAAAATTTCACATAGAAGAACAACAAAAAGTGTACATAGAGCAATTTTGATGGTCCGAAGTTGCTCAACTCTCTCTATGGAGGAGCTTTTAACGGTTTTGTCCATTTGTCATAGAAAGTTGGTGTTTTGTCATCGAAATAATGTAGGAAGCTTATACTCGTAAAATTTGACATAGAAGAACAATAAAATGTCTATCCCGAGCAACTTTGATAGTCCGAAGTTGCTCAACTCTCTCTATGGAGGAGCTTTTAACGGTTTTGTCTATTTGACATAGAAAGTTGGTGTTTTGGCATCGAAATAATGTAGGAAGCTTATACTCGTAAATTTTGACATAGAAGAACAATAAAATGTCTATCCCGAGCAACTTTGATAGTCCGAAGTTGCTCAACTCTCTCTATGGAGGAGCTTTTAACGGTTTTGTCTATTTGACATAGAAAGTTGGTGTTTTGGCATCGAAATAATGTAGGAAGCTTATACTCGTAAATTTTGACATAGAAGAACAATAAAAAGTCTATCCCGAGCAACTTTGATAGTCCAAAGTTGCTCAACTCTCTCTATGGAGGAGCTTTTAACGGTTTTGTCCATTTGTCATAGAAAGTTGGTGTTTTGGCATCGAAATAATCTAGGAAGCTTATACTCGTAAAATTTCACATAGAAGAACAACAAAAAGTGTACATAGAGCAATTTTGATGGTCCGAAGTTGCTCAACTCTCTCTATGGAGGAGCTTTTAACGGTTTTGTCCATTTGTCATAGAAAGTTGGTGTTTTGGCATCGAAATAATGTAGGAAGCTTATACTCGTAAAATTTGACATAGAAGAACAATAAAATGTCTATCCCGAGCAACTTTGATAGTCCGAAGTTGCTCAACTCTCTCTATGGAGGAGCTTTTAACGGTTTTGTCTATTTGACATAGAAAGTTGGTGTTTTGGCATCGAAATAATGTAGGAAGCTTATACTCGTAAATTTTGACACAGAAAAACAATAAAAAGTCTATCCCGAGCAACTTTGATAGTCCAAAGTTGCTCAACTCTCTCTATGGAGGAGCTTTTAACGGTTTTGTCCATTTGTCATAGAAAGTTGGTGTTTTGGCATCGAAATAATCTAGGAAGCTTATACTCGTAAAATTTCACATAGAAGAACAACAAAAAGTGTACATAGAGCAATTTTGATGGTTCGAAGTTGCATAACTCTCTCTATGGAGGAGCTTTTATCGGTTTTGTCCATTTGTCATAGAAAGTTAGTGTTTTGGCATCCAAATAATGTAGGAAGCTAATACTCGTAAAAGTTGACATAGAATAACAATAAAAAGTCTATCCCGAGCAACTTTGATAGTCCGAAGTTGCTCACCTCTCTCTATGGAGGTGCTTTTAGCGGGTTTGTCTATTTGTCATAGAAAGTTGGTGTTTTGGCATCGAAATAAACTATGAAGCTTATACTCGTAAAATTTGACATATAAGAACAATAAAAGTTGTACATCGAGCAACTTTGATGGTCCGAAGTCGCTCAACACTCTCTATGGAGAAGCTTTGAACGGTTTTGTCTATTTGTCATGAAAAGTTGGTGTTTTGACATCGAAATAATCTAGGAAGCTTATACTCGTAAAATTTCACATAGAAGAACAACAAAAAGTATACATAGAGCAATTTTGATGATCCGAAGTTGTTCAACTCTCTCTATGGAGGAGCTTTTAACGGTTTTGTCCATTTGTCATAGAAAGTTGGTGTTTTGGCATCGAAATAATGTAGGAAGCTTATACTCGTAAATTTTGACATAGAAGAACAATAAAAGGTCTATCCCGAGCAACTTTGATAGTCCGAAGTTGCTCAACTCTCTCTATGGAGGAGCTTTTATCGGTTTTGTCCATTTGTCATAGAAAGTTGGTGTTTTGGCATCCAAATAATGTAGGAAGCTAATACTCGTAAAAGTTGACATAGAAGAACAATAAAAAGTCTATCCCGAGCAACTTTGATAGTCCGAAGTTGCTCATATCTCTCTATGGAGGTGCTTTTAGCGGGTTTGTCTATTTGTCATAGAAATTTGGTGTTTTGGCATCGAAATAATCTATGAAGCTTATACTCGTAAAATTTGACATATAAGAACAATAAAAATTGTACATCGAGCAACTTTGATGGTCCGAAGTCGCTCAACACTCTCTATGGAGAAGCTTTTAACGGTTTTGTCTATTTGTCATAGAAAGTTGGTGTTTTGACATCGAAATAATCTAGGAAGCTTCTACTCGTAAAATTTCACATAGAAGAACAACAAAAAGTATACATAGAGCAATTTTGATGATCCGAAGTTGTTCAACTCTCTCTATGGAGAAGCTTTTAACGGTTTTGTCCATTTGTCATAGAAAGTTGGTGTTTTGGCATCGAAATAATGTAGGAAGCTTATACTCGTAAATTTTGACATAGAAAAACAATAAAAAGTCTATCCCGAGCAACTTTGATAGTACAAAGTTGCTCAACTCTCTCTATGGAGGAGCTTTTAACGGTTTTGTCCATTTGTCATAGAAAGTTGGTGTTTTGGCATCGAAATAATCTAGGAAGCTTATACTCGTAAAATTTCACATAGAAGAACAACAAAAAGTGTACATAGAGCAATTTTGATGGTCCGAAGTTGCTCAACTCTCTCAATGGAGGAGCTTTTAACGGTTTTGTTTATTTGTCATAGAAAGTTGGTGTTTTGGCATCGAAATAATGTAGGAAGCTTATACTCGTAAAATTTGACATAGAAGAACAATAAAATGTCTATCCCTAGCAACTTTGATAGTCCGAAGTTGCTCAACTCTCTCTATGGAGGAGCTTTTAACGGTTTTGTCTATTTGACATAGAAAGTTGGTGTTTTGGCATCGAAATAATGTAGGAAGCTTATACTCGTAAAATTTTACATAGAAGAACAATAAAAAGTCTATCCTCAGCAACTTTGATAGTCCGAAGTTGCTCAACTCTCTCTATGGAGGAGCTTTTAACGATTCTGTCCATTTGACATAGAAAGTTGGTGTTTTGGCATCGAAATAAAGTAGGAAGCTTATACTCGTAAAATTTGACATAGAAGAACAATAAAATGTCTATCCCGAGCAACTTTGATAGTCCGAAGTTGCTCAACTCTCTCTATGGAGGAGCTTTTAACGGTTTTGTCTATTTGACATAGAAAGTTGGTGTTTTGGCATCGAAATAATGTAGGAAGCTTATACTCGTAAATTTTGACATAGAAGAACAATAAAAAGTCTATCCCGAGCAACTTTGATAGTCCAAAGTTGCTCAACTCTCTCTATGGAGGAGCTTTTAACGGTTTTGTCCATTTGTCATAGAAAGTTGGTGTTTTGGCATCGAAATAATCTAGGAAGCTTATACTCGTAAAATTTCACATAGAAGAACAACAAAAAGTGTACATAGAGCAATTTTGATGGTCCGAAGTTGCTCAACTCTCTCTATGGAGGAGCTTTTAACGGGTTTGTCTATTTGTCATAGAAAGTTGGTGTTTCGGCATCGAAATAATGTAGGAAGCTTATACTCGTAAAATTTGACATAGAAGAACAATAAAATGTCTTTCCCGAGCAACTTTGATAGTCCGAAGTTGCTCAACTCTCTCTATGGAGGAGCTTTTAACGGTTTTGTCTATTTGACATAGAAAGTTGGTGTTTTGGCATCGAAATAATGTAGGAAGCTTATACTCGTAAATTTTGACATAGAAGAACAATAAAAAGTCTATCCCGAGCAACTTTGATAGTCCAAAGTTGCTCAACTCTCTCTTTGGAGGAGCTTTTAACGGTTTTGTCCATTTGTCATAGAAAGTTGGTGTTTTGGCATCGAAATAATCTAGGAAGCTTATACTCGTAAAATTTCACATAGAAGAACAACAAAAAGTGTACATAGAGCAATTTTGATGGTCCGAAGTTGCTCAACTCTCTCTATGGAGGAGCTTTTAACGGTTTTGTCCATTTGTCATAGAAAGTTGGTGTTTTGGCATCGAAATAATCTAGGAAGCTTATACTCGTAAAATTTCACATAGAAGAACAACAAAAAGTGTACATAGAGCAATTTTGATGGTCCGAAGTTGCTCAACTCTCTCTATGGAGGAGCTTTTAACGGTTTTGTCCATTTGTCATAGAAAGTTGGTGTTTTGTCATCGAAATAATGTAGGAAGCTTATACTCGTAAAATTTGACATAGAAGAACAATAAAATGTCTATCCCGAGCAACTTTGATAGTCCGAAGTTGCTCAACTCTCTCTATGGAGGAGCTTTTAACGGTTTTGTCTATTTGACATAGAAAGTTGGTGTTTTGGCATCGAAATAATGTAGGAAGCTTATACTCGTAAATTTTGACATAGAAGAACAATAAAATGTCTATCCCGAGCAACTTTGATAGTCCGAAGTTGCTCAACTCTCTCTATGGAGGAGCTTTTAACGGTTTTGTCTATTTGACATAGAAAGTTGGTGTTTTGGCATCGAAATAATGTAGGAAGCTTATACTCGTAAATTTTGACATAGAAGAACAATAAAAAGTCTATCCCGAGCAACTTTGATAGTCCAAAGTTGCTCAACTCTCTCTATGGAGGAGCTTTTAACGGTTTTGTCCATTTGTCATAGAAAGTTGGTGTTTTGGCATCGAAATAATCTAGGAAGCTTATACTCGTAAAATTTCACATAGAAGAACAACAAAAAGTGTACATAGAGCAATTTTGATGGTCCGAAGTTGCTCAACTCTCTCTATGGAGGAGCTTTTAACGGTTTTGTCCATTTGTCATAGAAAGTTGGTGTTTTGGCATCGAAATAATGTAGGAAGCTTATACTCGTAAAATTTGACATAGAAGAACAATAAAATGTCTATCCCGAGCAACTTTGATAGTCCGAAGTTGCTCAACTCTCTCTATGGAGGAGCTTTTAACGGTTTTGTCTATTTGACATAGAAAGTTGGTGTTTTGGCATCGAAATAATGTAGGAAGCTTATACTCGTAAATTTTGACACAGAAAAACAATAAAAAGTCTATCCCGAGCAACTTTGATAGTCCAAAGTTGCTCAACTCTCTCTATGGAGGAGCTTTTAACGGTTTTGTCCATTTGTCATAGAAAGTTGGTGTTTTGGCATCGAAATAATCTAGGAAGCTTATACTCGTAAAATTTCACATAGAAGAACAACAAAAAGTGTACATAGAGCAATTTTGATGGTTCGAAGTTGCATAACTCTCTCTATGGAGGAGCTTTTATCGGTTTTGTCCATTTGTCATAGAAAGTTAGTGTTTTGGCATCCAAATAATGTAGGAAGCTAATACTCGTAAAAGTTGACATAGAATAACAATAAAAAGTCTATCCCGAGCAACTTTGATAGTCCGAAGTTGCTCACCTCTCTCTATGGAGGTGCTTTTAGCGGGTTTGTCTATTTGTCATAGAAAGTTGGTGTTTTGGCATCGAAATAAACTATGAAGCTTATACTCGTAAAATTTGACATATAAGAACAATAAAAGTTGTACATCGAGCAACTTTGATGGTCCGAAGTCGCTCAACACTCTCTATGGAGAAGCTTTGAACGGTTTTGTCTATTTGTCATGAAAAGTTGGTGTTTTGACATCGAAATAATCTAGGAAGCTTATACTCGTAAAATTTCACATAGAAGAACAACAAAAAGTATACATAGAGCAATTTTGATGATCCGAAGTTGTTCAACTCTCTCTATGGAGGAGCTTTTAACGGTTTTGTCCATTTGTCATAGAAAGTTGGTGTTTTGGCATCGAAATAATGTAGGAAGCTTATACTCGTAAATTTTGACATAGAAGAACAATAAAAGGTCTATCCCGAGCAACTTTGATAGTCCGAAGTTGCTCAACTCTCTCTATGGAGGAGCTTTTATCGGTTTTGTCCATTTGTCATAGAAAGTTGGTGTTTTGGCATCCAAATAATGTAGGAAGCTAATACTCGTAAAAGTTGACATAGAAGAACAATAAAAAGTCTATCCCGAGCAACTTTGATAGTCCGAAGTTGCTCATATCTCTCTATGGAGGTGCTTTTAGCGGGTTTGTCTATTTGTCATAGAAATTTGGTGTTTTGGCATCGAAATAATCTATGAAGCTTATACTCGTAAAATTTGACATATAAGAACAATAAAAATTGTACATCGAGCAACTTTGATGGTCCGAAGTCGCTCAACACTCTCTATGGAGAAGCTTTTAACGGTTTTGTCTATTTGTCATAGAAAGTTGGTGTTTTGACATCGAAATAATCTAGGAAGCTTCTACTCGTAAAATTTCACATAGAAGAACAACAAAAAGTATACATAGAGCAATTTTGATGGTCGGAAGTTGCTCAACTCTCTCTATGGAGGAGCTTTTAACGGTTTTGTCTATTTGTCGTAGAAAGTTGGTGTTTTGGCATCGAAATAATTGAGGAAGCTTATACTCGTAAAATTTGACATAGAAGAACAATAAAATGTCTATCCCGAGCAACTTTGATAGTCCGAAGTTGCTCAACTCTCTCTATGGAGGAGCTTTTAACGGTTTTGTCTATTTGTCATAGAAAGTTGGTGTTTTGGCATCGAAATAATGCAGGAAGCTTATACTCGTAAAATTTAACATAGAAGAACAATAAAAAGTCTATCCCGAGCAACTTTGATAGTTCGAAGTTGCTCAACTCTCTCTATGTAGGAGCTTTTAATCATTCTGTCCATTTGTCATAGAAAGTTGGTGTTTTGGCATCGAAATAAAGTATGAAGCTTATACTCGTAAAATTTGACATAGAAGAACAATAAAAAGTCTATCCCGAGCAACTTTCATAGTCTGAAGTTGGTCAATTCTCTCTATGGAGGAGCTTTTAACGGTTTTGTCCATTTGTCAAAGAAAGTTGGTGTTTTGGCATCGAAATAATCTAGGAAGCTTATACTAATAAAATTTCACATATGAGAACAATAAAAATTGTACACCGAGCAACTTTGATGTTCAAAAGTTGCATAACTCTCTCTATGGAGGAGCTTTTTTGGTTTTGTCCATTTGTCATAGAAAGTTAGTGTTTTGACATCGAAATAATGTAGGAAGCTTATACTCGTAAATTTTGACATAGAAGAACAATAAAAAGTCTATCCCGAGAAACTTTGATAATCAGAAGTTGCTTAACTCTCTCTATGGAGTAGCTTTTAGCGGTTTTGTTTATTTGTCATAGAAAGTTGGTGTTTTGGCATCGAAATAATCTATGAAACTTATACTCGTAAAATTTGACATATAAGAACAATAAAAATTGTACACCGAGCAACTTTGATGGTCCGAAGTTACTCAAATCTCTCTATGGAGGAGCTTTTAACGGTTTTGTCCATTTGTCGTAGAAAGTTGGTGTTTTGGCATCGAAATAATGTAGGAAGCTTATACTCGTAAATTTTGACATAGAAGAACAATAAAAAGTCTATCCCGAGCAACTTTGATAGTCCGAAGTTGCTCAACTCTCTCTATGGAGGAGCTTTTAACGGTTTTGTCCATTTGTCATAGAAAGTTGGTGTTTTGGCATCGAAATAATCTAGGAAGCTTACACTCGTAAAATTTCACATAGAAGAACAACAAAAAGTGTACATAGAGCAATTTTGATGATCCGAAGTTGCTCAACTCTCTCTGTGGATGATATTTTAACGGTTTTGTTCATTCGTCATAGAAAGTTGGTGTTTTGGCATCAAAATAATCTAGGAAGCTTATACTCATAAAATTTGACATATAAGAACAACAAAAATTGTACACCGAGCAACTTTGATGGTCCGAAGTTGCTCAACTCTCTCTATGGAGGAGCTTTTAACGGTTTTGTCCATTTGACGTAGAAAGTTGGTGTTTTGGCATCGAAATAATATAGGAAGCTTATACTCGTAAATTTTGACATAGAAGAACAATAAAAAGTCTATCCCGAGCAACTTTGATAGTTCGAAGTTGCATAACTCTCTCTATGGAGGAGCTTTTATCGGTTTTGTCCATTTGTCATAGAAAGTTGGTGTTTTGGCATCCAAATAATGTAGGAAGCTAATACTCGTAAAAGTTGACATATAAGAACAATAAAAAGTGTACATAGAGCAATTTTGATGGTCTGAAGTTGCTCAACTCTCTCTATGGAGGAGCTTTTAACGGTTTTGTCTATTTGTCATAGAAAGTTGGTGTTTTGACATCCAAATAATCTAGGAAGCTTATACTCGTAAAATTCCACATAGAAGAACAACAAAAAGTGTACATAGAGCAATTTTGATGATCCGAAGTTGTTCAACTCTCTCTATGGAGGAGCTTTTAACGGTTTTGTCCATTTGTCGTAGAAAGGTGGTGTTTTGGCATCGAAATAATGTAGGAAGCTTATACTCGTAAATTTTGACATAGAAGAACAATAAAAAGTCTATCCCGAGCAACTTTGATAGTCCGAAGTTGCTCAACTCTCTCTATGGAGGAGCTTTTAACGGTTTTGTCCATTTGTCATAGAAATTTGGTATTTTGGCATCGAAATAATCTAGTAAGCTTATACTCGTAAAATTTCACATAGAAGAACAACAAAAAGTGTACATAGAGCAATTTTGATGGTTCGAAGTTGCTCAACTCTCTCTATGGAGGAGCTTTTAACGGTTTTGTCCATTTGTCATAGAAAGTTTGTGTTTTGGCATCGAAATAATCTAGAAAGCTTACACTCGTAAAATTTCACATAGAAGAACAACAAAAAGTGTACATAGAGCAATTTTGATGGTCTGAAGTTGCTCAACTCTCTCTATGGAGGAGCTTTTAACGGTTTTGTCCATTTGTGGTAGAAAGTTGGTGTTTTGGCCTCGAAATAATGTAGGAAGCTTATACTCGTAAATTTTGACATAGAAGAACAATAAAAAGTCTATCCCGAGCAACTTTGATAGTCCGAAGTTGCTCAACTCTCTCTATGGAGGAGCTTTTAACGGTTTTGTCTATTTGACATAGAAAGTTGGTGCTTTGGCATCGAAATAATGTAGGAAGCTTATACTCGTAAAATTTTACATAGAAGAACAATAAAAAGTCTATCCCGAGCAACTTTGATAGTCCGAAGTTGCTCAACTCTCTCTATGGAGGAGCTTTTAACGATTCTGTCCATTTGTCATAGAAAGTTGGTGTTTTGGCATCGAAATAAAGTAGGAAGCTTATGCTCGTAAAATTTGACATATAAGAACAATAAAAATTGTACATCGAGCAACTTTGATGGTCCGAAGTCGCTCAACACTCTCTATGCAGAAGCTTTGAACGGTTTTGTCTATTTGTCATAGAAAGTTGGTGTTTTGACATCGAAATAATCTAGGAAGCTTATACTCGTAAAATTTCACATAGAAGAACAACAAAAAGTATACATAGAGCAATTTTGATGATCCGAAGTTGCTCAACTCTTTCTATGGAGGAGCTTTTAACGGTTTTGTCCATTTGTCATAGAAAGTTGGTGTTTTGGCATCGAAATAATGTAGGAAGCTTATACTCGTAAATTTTGACATAGAAGAACAATAAAAAGTCTATCCCTAGCAACTTTGATAGTTCGAAGTTGCATAACTCTCTCTATGGAGGAGCTTTTATCGGTTTTGTCCATTTGTCATAGAAAGTTAGTGTTTTGGCATCCAAATAATGTAGGAAGCTAATACTCGTAAAAGTTGACATAGAAGAACAATAAAAAGTCTATCCCGAGCAACTTTGATAGTCCGAAGTTGCTTATCTCTCTCTATGGAGGTGCTTTTAGCGGGTTTGTCTATTTGTCATAGAAAGTTGGTGTTTTGGCATCGAAATAAACTATGAAGCTTATACTCGTAAAATTTGACATATAAGAACAATAAAAGTTGTACATCGAGCAACTTTGATGGTCCGAAGTCGCTCAACACTCTCTATGGAGAAGCTTTGAACGGTTTTGTCTATTTGTCATGAAAAGTTGGTGTTTTGACATCGAAATAATCTAGGAAGCTTATACTCGTAAAATTTCACATAGAAGAACAACAAAAAGTATACATAGAGCAATTTTGATGATCCGAAGTTGTTCAACTCTCTCTATGGAGGAGCTTTTAACGGTTTTGTCCATTTGTCATAGAAAGTTGGTGTTTTGGCATCGAAATAATGTAGGAAGCTTATACTCGTAAATTTTGACATAGAAGAACAATAAAAAGTCTATCCCGAGCAACTTTGATAGTCCAAAGTTGCTCAACTCTCTCTATGGAGGAGCTTTTAACGGTTTTGTCCATTTGTCATAGAAAGTTGGTGTTTTGGCATCGAAATAATCTAGGAAGCTTATACTCGTAAAATTTCACATAGAAGAACAACAAAAAGTGTACATAGAGCAATTTTGATGGTCCGAAGTTGCTCAACTCTCTCTATGGAGGAGCTTTTAGCGGTTTTGTCCATTTGTCATAGAAAGTTGGTGTTTTGGCATCGAAATAATGTAGGAAGCTTATACTCGTAAAATTTGACATAGAAGAACAATAAAATGTCTATCCCGAGCAACTTTGATAGTCCGAAGTTGCTCAACTCTCTCTATGGAGGAGCTTTTAACGATTCTGTCCATTTGTCATAGAAAGTTGGTGTTTTGGCATCGAAATAAAGTAGGAAGCTTATGCTCGTAAAATTTGACATATAAGAACAATAAAAATTGTACATCGAGCAACTTTGATGGTCCGAAGTCGCTCAACACTCTCTATGGAGAAGCTTTGAACGGTTTTGTCTATTTGTCATAGAAAGTTGGTGTTTTGACATCGAAATAATCTAGGAAGCTTATACTCGTAAAATTTCACATAGAAGAACAACAAAAAGTATACATAGAGCAATTTTGATGATCCGAAGTTGCTCAACTCTCTCTATGGAGGAGCTTTTAACGGTTTTGTCCATTTGTCATAGAAAGTTGGTGTTTTGGCATCGAAATAATGTAGGAAGCTTATACTCGTAAATTTTGACATAGAAGAACAATAAAAAGTCTATCCCTAGCAACTTTGATAGTTCGAAGTTGCATAACTCTCTCTATGGAGGAGCTTTTATCGGTTTTGTCCATTTGTCATAGAAAGTTAGTGTTTTGGCATCCAAATAATGTAGGAAGCTAATACTCGTAAAAGTTGACATAGAAGAACAATAAAAAGTCTATCCCGAGCAACTTTGATAGTCCGAAGTTGCTCATCTCTCTCTATGGAGGTGCTTTTAGCGGGTTTGTCTATTTGTCATAGAAAGTTGGTGTTTTGGCATCGAAATAAACTATGAAACTTATACTCGTAAAATTTCACATAGAAGAACAACAAAAAGTATACATAGAGCAATTTTGATGATCCGAAGTTGCTCAACTCTTTCTATGGAGGAGCTTTTAACGGTTTTGTCCATTTGTCATAGAAAGTTGGTGTTTTGGCATCGAAATAATGTAGGAAGCTTATACTCGTAAATTTTGACATAGAAGAACAATAAAAAGTCTATCCCTAGCAACTTTGATAGTTCGAAGTTGCATAACTCTCTCTATGGAGGAGCTTTTATCGGTTTTGTCCATTTGTCATAGAAAGTTAGTGTTTTGGCATCCAAATAATGTAGGAAGCTAATACTCGTAAAAGTTGACATAGAAGAACAATAAAAAGTCTATCCCGAGCAACTTTGATAGTCCGAAGTTGCTTATCTCTCTCTATGGAGGTGCTTTTAGCGGGTTTGTCTATTTGTCATAGAAAGTTGGTGTTTTGGCATCGAAATAAACTATGAAGCTTATACTCGTAAAATTTGACATATAAGAACAATAAAAGTTGTACATCGAGCAACTTTGATGGTCCGAAGTCGCTCAACACTCTCTATGGAGAAGCTTTGAACGGTTTTGTCTATTTGTCATGAAAAGTTGGTGTTTTGACATCGAAATAATCTAGGAAGCTTATACTCGTAAAATTTCACATAGAAGAACAACAAAAAGTATACATAGAGCAATTTTGATGATCCGAAGTTGTTCAACTCTCTCTATGGAGGAGCTTTTAACGGTTTTGTCCATTTGTCATAGAAAGTTGGTGTTTTGGCATCGAAATAATGTAGGAAGCTTATACTCGTAAATTTTGACATAGAAGAACAATAAAAAGTCTATCCCGAGCAACTTTGATAGTCCAAAGTTGCTCAACTCTCTCTATGGAGGAGCTTTTAACGGTTTTGTCCATTTGTCATAGAAAGTTGGTGTTTTGGCATCGAAATAATGTAGGAAGCTTATACTCGTAAAATTTCACATAGAAGAACAACAAAAAGTGTACATAGAGCAATTTTGATGGTCCGAAGTTGCTCAACTCTCTCTATGGAGGAGCTTTTAGCGGTTTTGTCCATTTGTCATAGAAAGTTGGTGTTTTGGCATCGAAATAATGTAGGAAGCTTATACTCGTAAAATTTGACATAGAAGAACAATAAAATGTCTATCCCGAGCAACTTTGATAGTCCGAAGTTGCTCAACTCTCTCTATGGAGGAGCTTTTAACGATTCTGTCCATTTGTCATAGAAAGTTGGTGTTTTGGCATCGAAATAAAGTAGGAAGCTTATGCTCGTAAAATTTGACATATAAGAACAATAAAAATTGTACATCGAGCAACTTTGATGGTCCGAAGTCGCTCAACACTCTCTATGGAGAAGCTTTGAACGGTTTTGTCTATTTGTCATAGAAAGTTGGTGTTTTGACATCGAAATAATCTAGGAAGCTTATACTCGTAAAATTTCACATAGAAGAACAACAAAAAGTATACATAGAGCAATTTTGATGATCCGAAGTTGCTCAACTCTCTCTATGGAGGAGCTTTTAACGGTTTTGTCCATTTGTCATAGAAAGTTGGTGTTTTGGCATCGAAATAATGTAGGAAGCTTATACTCGTAAATTTTGACATAGAAGAACAATAAAAAGTCTATCCCTAGCAACTTTGATAGTTCGAAGTTGCATAACTCTCTCTATGGAGGAGCTTTTATCGGTTTTGTCCATTTGTCATAGAAAGTTAGTGTTTTGGCATCCAAATAATGTAGGAAGCTAATACTCGTAAAAGTTGACATAGAAGAACAATAAAAAGTCTATCCCGAGCAACTTTGATAGTCCGAAGTTGCTCATCTCTCTCTATGGAGGTGCTTTTAGCGGGTTTGTCTATTTGTCATAGAAAGTTGGTGTTTTGGCATCGAAATAAACTATGAAGCTTATACTCGTAAAATTTGACATATAAGAACAATAAAAGTTGTACATCGAGCAACTTTGGTGGTCCGAAGTCCCTCAACACTCTCTATGGTGAAGCTTTGAACGGTTTTGTCTATTTGTCATTAAAAGTTGGTGTTTTGACATCGAAATAATCTAGGAAGCTTATACTCGTAAAATTTCACATAGAAGAACAACAAAAAGTATACATAGAGCAATTTTGATGATCCGAAGTTGTTCAACTCTCTCTATGGAGAAGCTTTTAACGGTTTTGTCCATTTGTCATAGAAAGTTGGTGTTTTGGCATCGAAATAATGTAGGAAGCTTATACTCGTAAATTTTGACATAGAAAAACAATAAAAAGTCTATCCCGAGCAACTTTGATAGTACAAAGTTGCTCAACTCTCTCTATGGAGGAGCTTTTAACGGTTTTGTCCATTTGTCATAGAAAGTTGGTGTTTTGGCATCGAAATAATCTAGGAAGCTTATACTCGTAAAATTTCACATAGAAGAACAACAAAAAGTGTACATAGAGCAATTTTGATGGTCCGAAGTTGCTCAACTCTCTCAATGGAGGAGCTTTTAACGGTTTTGTTTATTTGTCATAGAAAGTTGGTGTTTTGGCATCGAAATAATGTAGGAAGCTTATACTCGTAAAATTTGACATAGAAGAACAATAAAATGTCTATCCCTAGCAACTTTGATATTCCGAAGTTGCTCAACTCTCTCTATGGAGGAGCTTTTAACGGTTTTGTCTATTTGACATAGAAAGTTGGTGTTTTGGCATCGAAATAATGTAGGAGCTTATACTCGTAAAATTTTACATAGAAGAACAATAAAAAGTCTATCCTCAGCAACTTTGATAGTCCGAAGTTGCTCAACTCTCTCTATGGAGGAGCTTTTAACGATTCTGTCCATTTGACATAGAAAGTTGGTGTTTTGGCATCGAAATAAAGTAGGAAGCTTATACTCGTAAAATTTGACATAGAAGAACAATAAAATGTCTATCCCGAGCAACTTTGATAGTCCGAAGTTGCTCAACTCTCTCTATGGAGGAGCTTTTAACGGTTTTGTCTATTTGACATAGAAAGTTGGTGTTTTGGCATCGAAATAATGTAGGAAGCTTATACTCGTAAATTTTGACATAGAAGAACAATAAAAAGTCTATCCCGAGCAACTTTGATAGTCCAAAGTTGCTCAACTCTCTCTATGGAGGAGCTTTTAACGGTTTTGTCCATTTGTCATAGAAAGTTGGTGTTTTGGCATCGAAATAATCTAGGAAGCTTATACTCGTAAAATTTCACATAGAAGAACAACAAAAAGTGTACATAGAGCAATTTTGATGGTCCGAAGTTGCTCAACTCTCTCTATGGAGGAGCTTTTAACGGGTTTGTCTATTTGTCATAGAAAGTTGGTGTTTCGGCATCGAAATAATGTAGGAAGCTTATACTCGTAAAATTTGACATAGAAGAACAATAAAATGTCTATCCCGAGCAACTTTGATAGTCCGAAGTTGCTCAACTCTCTCTATGGAGGAGCTTTTAACGGTTTTGTCTATTTGACATAGAAAGTTGGTGTTTTGGCATCGAAATAATGTAGGAAGCTTATACTCGTAAATTTTGACATAGAAGAACAATAAAAAGTCTATCCCGAGCAACTTTGATAGTCCAAAGTTGCTCAACTCTCTCTTTGGAGGAGCTTTTAACGGTTTTGTCCATTTGTCATAGAAAGTTGGTGTTTTGGCATTGAAATAATCTAGGAAGCTTATACTCGTAAAATTTCACATAGAAGAACAACAAAAAGTGTACATAGAGCAATTTTGATGGTTCGAAGTTGCATAACTCTCTCTATGGAGGAGCTTTTATCGGTTTTGTCCATTTGTCATAGAAAGTTAGTGTTTTGGCATCCAAATAATGTAGGAAGCTAATACTCGTAAAAGTTGACATAGAAGAACAATAAAAAGTCTATCCCGAGCAACTTTGATAGTCCGAAGTTGCTCATCTCTCTCTATGGAGGTGCTTTTAGCGGGTTTGTCTATTTGTCATAGAAAGTTGGTGTTTTGGCATCGAAATAAACTATGAAGCTTATACTCGTAAAATTTTACATATAAGAACAATAAAAGTTGTACATCGAGCAACTTTGATGGTCCGAAGTCGCTCAACACTCTCTATGGAGAAGCTTTGAACGGTTTTGTCTATTTGTCATGAAAAGTTGGTGTTTTGACATCGAAATAATCTAGGAAGCTTATACTCGTAACATTTCACAAAGAAGAACAACAAAAAGTATACATAGAGCAATTTTGATGATTCGAAGTTGTTCAACTCTCTCTATGGAGGAGCTTTTAACGGTTTTGTCCATTTGTCATAGAAAGTTGGTGTTTTGGCATCGAAATAATGTAGGAAGCTTATACTCGTAAATTTTGACATAGAAGAACAATAAAAAGTCTATCCCGAGCAACTTTGATAGTCCAAAGTTGCTCAACTCTCTCTATGGAGGAGCTTTTAACGGTTTTGTCCATTTGTCATAGAAAGTTGGTGTTTTGGCATCGAAATAATGTAAGAAGCTTATACTCGTAAAATTTGACATAGAAGAACAATAAAATGTCTATCCCGAGCAACTTTGATAGTCCGAAGTTGCTCAACTCTCTCTATGGAGGAGCTTTTAACGGTTTTGTCTATTTGACATAGAAAGTTGGTGTTTTGGCATCGAAATAATGTAGGAAGCTTATACTCGTAAATTTTGACATAGAAGAACAATAAAAAGTCTATCCCGAGCAACTTAGATAGTCCAAAGTTGCTCAACTCTCTCTATGGAGGAGCTTTTAACGGTTTTGTCCATTTGTCATAGAAAGTTGGTGTTTTGGCATCGAAATAATCTAGGAAGCTTATACTCGTAAAATTTCACATAGAAGAACAACAAAAAGTGTACATAGAGCAATTTTGATGGTCCGAAGTTGCTCAACTCTCTCTATGGAGGAGCTTTTAACGGTTTTGTCCATTTGTCATAGAAAGTTGGTGTTTTGTCATCGAAATAATGTAGGAAGCTTATACTCGTAAAATTTGACATAGAAGAACAATAAAATGTCTATCCCGAGCAACTTTGATAGTCCGAAGTTGCTCAACTCTCTCTATGGAGGAGCTTTTAACGGTTTTGTCTATTTGACATAGAAAGTTGGTGTTTTGGCATCGAAATAATGTAGGAAGCTTATACTCGTAAATTTTGACATAGAAGAACAATAAAAAGTCTATCCCGAGCAACTTTGATAGTCCAAAGTTGCTCAACTCTCTCTATGGAGGAGCTTTTAACGGTTTTGTCCATTTGTCATAGAAAGTTGGTGTTTTGGCATCGAAATAATCTAGGAAGCTTATACTCGTAAAATTTCACATAGAAGAACAACAAAAAGTGTACATAGAGCAATTTTGATGGTCCGAAGTTGCTCAACTCTCTCTATGGAGGAGCTTTTAACGGTTTTGTCCATTTGTCATAGAAAGTTGGTGTTTTGGCATCGAAATAATGTAGGAAGCTTATACTCGTAAAAGTTGACATAGAAGAAAAATAAAAAGTCTATCCCGAGTAACTTTGATAGTCCGAAGTTGCTTATCTCTCTCTATGGAGGTGCTTTTAGCGGGTTTGTCTATTTGTCATAAAAAGTTGGTGTTTTGGCATCGAAATAAACTATGAAGCTTATACTCGTAAAATTTGACATATAAGAACAATAAAAAGTCTACAAAGAGCAATTTTGATGGTCCGAAGTTGCTCAACTCTCTCTATGGAGGAGCTTTTAACGGTTTTGTCCATTTATCATAGAAAGTTGGTGTTTTGGCATCGAAATAATGTAGCAAGCTTATACTCGTAAATTTTGACATAGAAGAACAATAAAAAGTCTATCCCGAGAAACTTTGATAGTCCAAAGTTGCTCAACTCTCTCTATGGAGGAGCTTTTAACGGTTTTGTCCATTTGTCATAGAAAGTTGGTGTTTTGGCATCGAAATAAAGTAGGAAGCTTATACTCGTAAAATTTGACATAGAAGAACAATAAAATGTCTATCCCGAGCAACTTTGATAGTCCGAAGTTGCTCAACTCTCTCTATGGAGGAGCTTTTAACGGTTTTGTCTATTTGACATAGAAAGTTGGTGTTTTGGCATCGAAATAATGTAGGAAGCTTATACTCGTAAATTTTGACATAGAAGAACAATAAAAAGTCTATTCCGAGCAACTTTGATAGTCCAAAGTTGCTCAACTCTCTCTATGGAGGAGCTTTTAACGGTTTTGTCCATTTGTCATAGAAAGTTGGTGTTTTGGCATCGAAATAATGTAGGAAGCTTATACTCGTAAAATTTCACATAGAAGAACAACAAAAAGTGTACATAGAGCAATTTTGATGGTCCGAAGTTGCTCAACTCTCTCTATGGAGGAGCTTTTAACGGTTTTTTCCATTTGTCATAGAAAGTTGGTGTTTTGGCATCGAAATAATGTAGGAAGCTTATACTCGTAAAATTTGACATAGAAGAACAATAAAATGTCTATTCCGAGCAACTTTGATAGTCCGAAGTTGCTCAACTCTCTCTATGGAGGAGCTTTTAACGGTTTTGTCTATTTGACATAGAAAGTTGGTGTTTTGGCATCGAAATAATGTAGGAAGCTTATACTCGTAAATTTTGACATAGAAGAACAATAAAATGTCTATCCCGAGCAACTTTGATAGTCCGAAGTTGCTCAACTCTCTCTATGGAGGAGCTTTTAACGGTTTTGTCTATTTGACATAGAAAGTTGGTGTTTTGGCATCGAAATAATGTAGGAAGCTTATACTCGTAAATTTTGACATAGAAGAACAATAAAAAGTCTATCCCGAGCAACTTTGATAGTCCGAAGTTGCTCAACTCTCTCTATGGAGGAGCTTTTAACGGTTTTGTCTATTTGACATAGAAAGTTGGTGTTTTGGCATCGAAATAATGTAGGAAGCTTATACTCGTAAATTTTGACATAGAAGAACAATAAAAAGTCTATCCCGAGCAACTTTGATAGTCCAAAGTTGCTCAACTCTCTCTATGGAGGAGCTTTTAACGGTTTTGTCTATTTGACATAGAAAGTTGGTGTTTTGGCATCGAAATAATATAGGAAGCTTATACTCGTAAATTTTGACATAGAAGAACAATAAAATGTCTATCCCGAGCAACTTTGATAGTCCGAAGTTGCTCAACTCTCTCTATGGAGGAGCTTTTAACGGTTTTGTCTATTTGACATAGAAAGTTGGTGTTTTGGCATCGAAATAATGTAGGAAGCTTATACTCGTAAATTTTGACATAGAAGAACAATAAAATGTCTATCCCGAGCAACTTTGATAGTCCGAAGTTGCTCAACTCTCTCTATGGAGGAGCTTTTAACGGTTTTGTCTATTTGACATAGAAAGTTGGTGTTTTGGCATCGAAATAATGTAGGAAGCTTATACTCGTAAAATTTGACATAGAAGAACAACAAAAAGTGTACATAGAGCAATTTTGATGGTCCGAAGTTGCTCAACTCTCTCTATGGAGGAGCTTTTAACGGTTTTGTCCATTTGTCGTAGAAAGTTGGTGTTTTGGCATCGAAATAATGTAGGAAGCTTATACTCGTAAATTTTGACATAGAAGAACAATAAAAAGTCTATCCCGAGCAACTTTGATAGTCCAAAGTTGCTCAACTCTCTCTATGGAGGAGCTTTTAACGGTTTTGTCCATTTGTCATAGAAAGTTGGTGTTTTGGCATCGAAATAATGTAGGAAGCTTATACTCGTAAAATTTCACATAGAAGAACAACAAAAAGTGTACATAGAGCAATTTTGATGGTCCGAAGTTGCTCAACTCTCTCTATGGAGGAGCTTTTAACGGTTTTGTCCATTTGTCATAGAAAGTTGGTGTTTTGGCATCGAAATAATGTAGGAAGCTTATACTCGTAAAATTTGACATAGAAGAACAATAAAATGTCTATTCCGAGCAACTTTGATAGTCCGAAGTTGCTCAACTCTCTCTATGGAGGAGCTTTTAACGGTTTTGTCTATTTGACATAGAAAGTTGGTGTTTTGGCATCGAAATAATGTAGGAAGCTTATACTCGTAAATTTTGACATAGAAGAACAATAAAATGTCTATCCCGAGCAACTTTGATAGTCCGAAGTTGCTCAACTCTCTCTATGGAGGAGCTTTTAACGGTTTTGTCTATTTGACATAGAAAGTTGGTGTTTTGGCATCGAAATAATGTAGGAAGCTTATACTCGTAAATTTTGACATAAAAGAACAATAAAAAGTCTATCCCGAGCAACTTTGATAGTCCGAAGTTGCTCAACTCTCTCTATGGAGGAGCTTTTAACGGTTTTGTCTATTTGACATAGAAAGTTGGTGTTTTGGCATCGAAATAATGTAGGAAGCTTATACTCGTAAATTTTGACATAGAAGAACAATAAAAAGTCTATCCCGAGCAACTTTGATAGTCCAAAGTTGCTCAACTCTCTCTATGGAGGAGCTTTTAACGGTTTTGTCTATTTGACATAGAAAGTTGGTGTTTTGGCATCGAAATAATGTAGGAAGCTTATACTCGTAAATTTTGACATAGAAGAACAATAAAATGTCTATCCCGAGCAACTTTGATAGTCCGAAGTTGCTCAACTCTCTCTATGGAGGAGCTTTTAACGGTTTTGTCTATTTGACATAGAAAGTTGGTGTTTTGGCATCGAAATAATGTAGGAAGCTTATACTCGTAAATTTTGACATAGAAGAACAATAAAATGTCTATCCCGAGCAACTTTGATAGTCCGAAGTTGCTCAACTCTCTCTATGGAGGAGCTTTTAACGGTTTTGTCTATTTGACATAGAAAGTTGGTGTTTTGGCATCGAAATAATGTAGGAAGCTTATACTCGTAAATTTTGACATAGAAGAACAACAAAAAGTGTACATAGAGCAATTTTGATGGTCCGAAGTTGCTCAACTCTCTCTATGGAGGAGCTTTTAACGGTTTTGTCCATTTGTCATAGAAAGTTGGTGTTTTGGCATCGAAATAATGTAGGAAGCTTATACTCGTAAATTTTGACATAGAAGAACAATAAAATGTCTATTCCGAGCAACTTTGATAGTCCGAAGTTGCTCAACTCTCTCTATGGAGGAGCTTTTAACGGTTTTGTCTATTTGACATAGAAAGTTGGTGTTTTGGCATCGAAATAATGTAGGAAGCTTATACTCGTAAATTTTGACATAGAAGAACAATAAAATGTCTATCCCGAGCAACTTTGATAGTCCGAAGTTGCTCAACTCTCTCTATGGAGGAGCTTTTAACGGTTTTGTCCATTTGTCATAGAAAGTTGGTGTTTTGGCATCGAAATAATGTAGGAAGCTTATACTCGTAAATTTTGACATAGAAGAACAAGAAAATGTCTATCCCGAGCAACTTTGATAGTCCAAAGTTGCTCAACTCTCTCTATGGAGGAGCTTTTAACGGTTTTGTCCATTTGTCATAGAAAGTTGGTGTTTTGGCATCGAAATAATGTAGGAAGCTTATACTCGTAAAATTTCACATAGAAGAACAACAAAAAGTGTACATAGAGCAATTTTGATGGTCCGAAGTTGCTCAACTCTCTCTATGGAGGAGCTTTTAACGGTTTTGTCCATTTGTCATAGAAAGTTGGTGTTTTGGCATCGAAATAATGTAGGAAGCTTATACTCGTAAAATTTGACATAGAAGAACAATAAAATGTCTATTCCGAGCAACTTTGATAGTCCGAAGTTGCTCAACTCTCTCTATGGAGGAGCTTTTAACGGTTTTGTCTATTTGACATAGAAAGTTGGTGTTTTGGCATCGAAATAATGTAGGAAGCTTATACTCGTAAAATTTGACATAGAAGAACAATAAAATGTCTATTCCGAGCAACTTTGATAGTCCGAAGTTGCTCAACTCTCTCTATGGAGGAGCTTTTAACGGTTTTGTCTATTTATCATAGAAAGTTGGTGTTTTGGCATCGAAATAATGTAGCAAGCTTATACTCGTAAATTTTGACATAGAAGAACAATAAAAAGTCTATCCCGAGAAACTTTGATAGTCCAAAGTTGCTCAACTCTCTCTATGGAGGAGCTTTTAACGGTTTTGTCCATTTGTCATAGAAAGTTGGTGTTTTGGCATCGAAATAAAGTAGGAAGCTTATACTCGTAAAATTTGACATAGAAGAACAATAAAATGTCTATCCCGAGCAACTTTGATAGTCCGAAGTTGCTCAACTCTCTCTATGGAGGAGCTTTTAACGGTTTTGTCTATTTGACATAGAAAGTTGGTGTTTTGGCATCGAAATAATGTAGGAAGCTTATACTCGTAAATTTTGACATAGAAGAACAATAAAAAGTCTATCCCGAGCAACTTTGATAGTCCAAAGTTGCTCAACTCTCTCTATGGAGGAGCTTTTAACGGTTTTGTCTATTTATCATAGAAAGTTGGTGTTTTGGCATCGAAATAATGTAGGAAGCTTATACTCGTAAATTTTGACATAGAAGAACAATAAAATGTCTATCCCGAGCAACTTTGATAGTCCGAAGTTGCTCAACTCTCTCTATGGAGGAGCTTTTAACGGTTTTGTCTATTTGACATAGAAAGTTGGTGTTTTGGCATCGAAATAATGTAGGAAGCTTATACTCGTAAAATTTGACATAGAAGAACAACAAAAAGTGTACATAGAGCAATTTTGATGGTCCGAAGTTGCTCAACTCTCTCTATGGAGGAGCTTTTAACGGTTTTGTCCATTTGTCGTAGAAAGTTGGTGTTTTGGCATCGAAATAATGTAGGAAGCTTATACTCGTAAATTTTGACATAGAAGAACAATAAAAAGTCTATCCCGAGCAACTTTGATAGTCCAAAGTTGCTCAACTCTCTCTATGGAGGAGCTTTTAACGGTTTTGTCCATTTGTCATAGAAAGTTGGTGTTTTGGCATCGAAATAATGTAGGAAGCTTATACTCGTAAAATTTCACATAGAAGAACAACAAAAAGTGTACATAGAGCAATTTTGATGGTCCGAAGTTGCTCAACTCTCTCTATGGAGGAGCTTTTAACGGTTTTGTCCATTTGTCATAGAAAGTTGGTGTTTTGGCATCGAAATAATGTAGGAAGCTTATACTCGTAAAATTTGACATAGAAGAACAATAAAATGTCTATTCCGAGCAACTTTGATAGTCCGAAGTTGCTCAACTCTCTCTATGGAGGAGCTTTTAACGGTTTTGTCTATTTGACATAGAAAGTTGGTGTTTTGGCATCGAAATAATGTAGGAAGCTTATACTCGTAAATTTTGACATAGAAGAACAATAAAATGTCTATCCCGAGCAACTTTGATAGTCCGAAGTTGCTCAACTCTCTCTATGGAGGAGCTTTTAACGGTTTTGTCTATTTGACATAGAAAGTTGGTGTTTTGGCATCGAAATAATGTAGGAAGCTTATACTCGTAAATTTTGACATAAAAGAACAATAAAAAGTCTATCCCGAGCAACTTTGATAGTCCGAAGTTGCTCAACTCTCTCTATGGAGGAGCTTTTAACGGTTTTGTCTATTTGACATAGAAAGTTGGTGTTTTGGCATCGAAATAATGTAGGAAGCTTATACTCGTAAATTTTGACATAGAAGAACAATAAAAAGTCTATCCCGAGCAACTTTGATAGTCCAAAGTTGCTCAACTCTCTCTATGGAGGAGCTTTTAACGGTTTTGTCTATTTGACATAGAAAGTTGGTGTTTTGGCATCGAAATAATGTAGGAAGCTTATACTCGTAAATTTTGACATAGAAGAACAATAAAATGTCTATCCCGAGCAACTTTGATAGTCCGAAGTTGCTCAACTCTCTCTATGGAGGAGCTTTTAACGGTTTTGTCTATTTGACATAGAAAGTTGGTGTTTTGGCATCGAAATAATGTAGGAAGCTTATACTCGTAAATTTTGACATAGAAGAACAATAAAATGTCTATCCCGAGCAACTTTGATAGTCCGAAGTTGCTCAACTCTCTCTATGGAGGAGCTTTTAACGGTTTTGTCTATTTGACATAGAAAGTTGGTGTTTTGGCATCGAAATAATGTAGGAAGCTTATACTCGTAAATTTTGACATAGAAGAACAACAAAAAGTGTACATAGAGCAATTTTGATGGTCCGAAGTTGCTCAACTCTCTCTATGGAGGAGCTTTTAACGGTTTTGTCCATTTGTCATAGAAAGTTGGTGTTTTGGCATCGAAATAATGTAGGAAGCTTATACTCGTAAATTTTGACATAGAAGAACAATAAAATGTCTATTCCGAGCAACTTTGATAGTCCGAAGTTGCTCAACTCTCTCTATGGAGGAGCTTTTAACGGTTTTGTCTATTTGACATAGAAAGTTGGTGTTTTGGCATCGAAATAATGTAGGAAGCTTATACTCGTAAATTTTGACATAGAAGAACAATAAAATGTCTATCCCGAGCAACTTTGATAGTCCGAAGTTGCTCAACTCTCTCTATGGAGGAGCTTTTAACGGTTTTGTCCATTTGTCATAGAAAGTTGGTGTTTTGGCATCGAAATAATGTAGGAAGCTTATACTCGTAAATTTTGACATAGAAGAACAAGAAAATGTCTATCCCGAGCAACTTTGATAGTCCAAAGTTGCTCAACTCTCTCTATGGAGGAGCTTTTAACGGTTTTGTCCATTTGTCATAGAAAGTTGGTGTTTTGGCATCGAAATAATGTAGGAAGCTTATACTCGTAAAATTTCACATAGAAGAACAACAAAAAGTGTACATAGAGCAATTTTGATGGTCCGAAGTTGCTCAACTCTCTCTATGGAGGAGCTTTTAACGGTTTTGTCCATTTGTCATAGAAAGTTGGTGTTTTGGCATCGAAATAATGTAGGAAGCTTATACTCGTAAAATTTGACATAGAAGAACAATAAAATGTCTATTCCGAGCAACTTTGATAGTCCGAAGTTGCTCAACTCTCTCTATGGAGGAGCTTTTAACGGTTTTGTCTATTTGACATAGAAAGTTGGTGTTTTGGCATCGAAATAATGTAGGAAGCTTATACTCGTAAAATTTGACATAGAAGAACAATAAAATGTCTATTCCGAGCAACTTTGATAGTCCGAAGTTGCTCAACTCTCTCTATGGAGGAGCTTTTAACGGTTTTGTCTATTTATCATAGAAAGTTGGTGTTTTGGCATCGAAATAATGTAGCAAGCTTATACTCGTAAATTTTGACATAGAAGAACAATAAAAAGTCTATCCCGAGAAACTTTGATAGTCCAAAGTTGCTCAACTCTCTCTATGGAGGAGCTTTTAACGGTTTTGTCCATTTGTCATAGAAAGTTGGTGTTTTGGCATCGAAATAAAGTAGGAAGCTTATACTCGTAAAATTTGACATAGAAGAACAATAAAATGTCTATCCCGAGCAACTTTGATAGTCCGAAGTTGCTCAACTCTCTCTATGGAGGAGCTTTTAACGGTTTTGTCTATTTGACATAGAAAGTTGGTGTTTTGGCATCGAAATAATGTAGGAAGCTTATACTCGTAAATTTTGACATAGAAGAACAATAAAAAGTCTATCCCGAGCAACTTTGATAGTCCAAAGTTGCTCAACTCTCTCTATGGAGGAGCTTTTAACGGTTTTGTCCATTTGTCATAGAAAGTTGGTGTTTTGGCATCGAAATAATGTAGGAAGCTTATACTCGTAAAATTTCACATAGAAGAACAACAAAAAGTGTACATAGAGCAATTTTGATGGTCCGAAGTTGCTCAACTCTCTCTATGGAGGAGCTTTTAACGGTTTTTTCCATTTGTCATAGAAAGTTGGTGTTTTGGCATCGAAATAATGTAGGAAGCTTATACTCGTAAAATTTGACATAGAAGAACAATAAAATGTCTATTCCGAGCAACTTTGATAGTCCGAAGTTGCTCAACTCTCTCTATGGAGGAGCTTTTAACGGTTTTGTCTATTTGACATAGAAAGTTGGTGTTTTGGCATCGAAATAATGTAGGAAGCTTATACTCGTAAATTTTGACATAGAAGAACAATAAAATGTCTATCCCGAGCAACTTTGATAGTCCGAAGTTGCTCAACTCTCTCTATGGAGGAGCTTTTAACGGTTTTGTCTATTTGACATAGAAAGTTGGTGTTTTGGCATCGAAATAATGTAGGAAGCTTATACTCGTAAATTTTGACATAGAAGAACAATAAAAAGTCTATCCCGAGCAACTTTGATAGTCCGAAGTTGCTCAACTCTCTCTATGGAGGAGCTTTTAACGGTTTTGTCTATTTGACATAGAAAGTTGGTGTTTTGGCATCGAAATAATGTAGGAAGCTTATACTCGTAAATTTTGACATAGAAGAACAATAAAAAGTCTATCCCGAGCAACTTTGATAGTCCAAAGTTGCTCAACTCTCTCTATGGAGGAGCTTTTAACGGTTTTGTCTATTTGACATAGAAAGTTGGTGTTTTGGCATCGAAATAATATAGGAAGCTTATACTCGTAAATTTTGACATAGAAGAACAATAAAATGTCTATCCCGAGCAACTTTGATAGTCCGAAGTTGCTCAACTCTCTCTATGGAGGAGCTTTTAACGGTTTTGTCTATTTGACATAGAAAGTTGGTGTTTTGGCATCGAAATAATGTAGGAAGCTTATACTCGTAAATTTTGACATAGAAGAACAATAAAATGTCTATCCCGAGCAACTTTGATAGTCCGAAGTTGCTCAACTCTCTCTATGGAGGAGCTTTTAACGGTTTTGTCTATTTGACATAGAAAGTTGGTGTTTTGGCATCGAAATAATGTAGGAAGCTTATACTCGTAAAATTTGACGTAGAAGAACAACAAAAAGTGTACATAGAGCAATTTTGATGGTCCGAAGTTGCTCAACTCTCTCTATGGAGGAGCTTTTAACGGTTTTGTCCATTTGTCGTAGAAAGTTGGTGTTTTGGCATCGAAATAATGTAGGAAGCTTATACTCGTAAATTTTGACATAGAAGAACAATAAAAAGTCTATCCCGAGCAACTTTGATAGTCCAAAGTTGCTCAACTCTCTCTATGGAGGAGCTTTTAACGGTTTTGTCCATTTGTCATAGAAAGTTGGTGTTTTGGCATCGAAATAATGTAGGAAGCTTATACTCGTAAAATTTCACATAGAAGAACAACAAAAAGTGTACATAGAGCAATTTTGATGGTCCGAAGTTGCTCAACTCTCTCTATGGAGGAGCTTTTAACGGTTTTGTCCATTTGTCATAGAAAGTTGGTGTTTTGGCATCGAAATAATGTAGGAAGCTTATACTCGTAAAATTTGACATAGAAGAACAATAAAATGTCTATTCCGAGCAACTTTGATAGTCCGAAGTTGCTCAACTCTCTCTATGGAGGAGCTTTTAACGGTTTTGTCTATTTGACATAGAAAGTTGGTGTTTTGGCATCGAAATAATGTAGGAAGCTTATACTCGTAAATTTTGACATAGAAGAACAATAAAATGTCTATCCCGAGCAACTTTGATAGTCCGAAGTTGCTCAACTCTCTCTATGGAGGAGCTTTTAACGGTTTTGTCTATTTGACATAGAAAGTTGGTGTTTTGGCATCGAAATAATGTAGGAAGCTTATACTCGTAAATTTTGACATAAAAGAACAATAAAAAGTCTATCCCGAGCAACTTTGATAGTCCGAAGTTGCTCAACTCTCTCTATGGAGGAGCTTTTAACGGTTTTGTCTATTTGACATAGAAAGTTGGTGTTTTGGCATCGAAATAATGTAGGAAGCTTATACTCGTAAATTTTGACATAGAAGAACAATAAAAAGTCTATCCCGAGCAACTTTGATAGTCCAAAGTTGCTCAACTCTCTCTATGGAGGAGCTTTTAACGGTTTTGTCTATTTGACATAGAAAGTTGGTGTTTTGGCATCGAAATAATGTAGGAAGCTTATACTCGTAAATTTTGACATAGAAGAACAATAAAATGTCTATCCCGAGCAACTTTGATAGTCCGAAGTTGCTCAACTCTCTCTATGGAGGAGCTTTTAACGGTTTTGTCTATTTGACATAGAAAGTTGGTGTTTTGGCATCGAAATAATGTAGGAAGCTTATACTCGTAAATTTTGACATAGAAGAACAATAAAATGTCTATCCCGAGCAACTTTGATAGTCCGAAGTTGCTCAACTCTCTCTATGGAGGAGCTTTTAACGGTTTTGTCTATTTGACATAGAAAGTTGGTGTTTTGGCATCGAAATAATGTAGGAAGCTTATACTCGTAAATTTTGACATAGAAGAACAACAAAAAGTGTACATAGAGCAATTTTGATGGTCCGAAGTTGCTCAACTCTCTCTATGGAGGAGCTTTTAACGGTTTTGTCCATTTGTCATAGAAAGTTGGTGTTTTGGCATCGAAATAATGTAGGAAGCTTATACTCGTAAATTTTGACATAGAAGAACAATAAAATGTCTATTCCGAGCAACTTTGATAGTCCGAAGTTGCTCAACTCTCTCTATGGAGGAGCTTTTAACGGTTTTGTCTATTTGACATAGAAAGTTGGTGTTTTGGCATCGAAATAATGTAGGAAGCTTATACTCGTAAATTTTGACATAGAAGAACAATAAAATGTCTATCCCGAGCAACTTTGATAGTCCGAAGTTGCTCAACTCTCTCTATGGAGGAGCTTTTAACGGTTTTGTCCATTTGTCATAGAAAGTTGGTGTTTTGGCATCGAAATAATGTAGGAAGCTTATACTCGTAAATTTTGACATAGAAGAACAAGAAAATGTCTATCCCGAGCAACTTTGATAGTCCAAAGTTGCTCAACTCTCTCTATGGAGGAGCTTTTAACGGTTTTGTCCATTTGTCATAGAAAGTTGGTGTTTTGGCATCGAAATAATGTAGGAAGCTTATACTCGTAAAATTTGACATAGAAGAACAACAAAAAGTGTACATAGAGCAATTTTGATGGTCCGAAGTTGCTCAACTCTCTCTATGGAGGAGCTTTTAACGGTTTTGTCCATTTGTCATAGAAAGTTGGTGTTTTGGCATCGAAATAATGTAGGAAGCTTATACTCGTAAAATTTGACATAGAAGAACAATAAAATGTCTATTCCGAGCAACTTTGATAGTCCGAAGTTGCTCAACTCTCTCTATGGAGGAGCTTTTAACGGTTTTGTCTATTTGACATAGAAAGTTGGTGTTTTGGCATCGAAATAATGTAGGAAGCTTATACTCGTAAATTTTGACATAGAAGAACAATAAAATGTCTATCCCGAGCAACTTTGATAGTCCGAAGTTGCTCAACTCTCTCTATGGAGGAGCTTTTAACGGTTTTGTCTATTTGACATAGAAAGTTGGTGTTTTGGCATCGAAATAATGTAGGAAGCTTATACTCGTAAATTTTGACATAGAAGAACAATAAAAAGTCTATCCCGAGCAACTTTGATAGTCCGAAGTTGCTCAACTCTCTCTATGGAGGAGCTTTTAACGGTTTTGTCTATTTGACACAGAAAGTTGGTGTTTTGGCATCGAAATAATGTAGGAAGCTTATACTCGTAAATTTTGACATAGAAGAACAATAAAAAGTCTATCCCGAGCAACTTTGATAGTCCAAAGTTGCTCAACTCTCTCTATGGAGGAGCTTTTAACGGTTTTGTCTATTTGACATAGAAAGTTGGTGTTTTGGCATCGAAATAATGTAGGAAGCTTATACTCGTAAATTTTGACATAGAAGAACAATAAAATGTCTATCCCGAGCAACTTTGATAGTCCGAAGTTGCTCAACTCTCTCTATGGAGGAGCTTTTAACGGTTTTGTCTATTTGACATAGAAAGTTGGTGTTTTGGCATCGAAATAATGTAGGAAGCTTATACTCGTAAATTTTGACATAGAAGAACAATAAAATGTCTATCCCGAGCAACTTTGATAGTCCGAAGTTGCTCAACTCTCTCTATGGAGGAGCTTTTAACGGTTTTGTCTATTTGACATAGAAAGTAGGTGTTTTGGCATCGAAATAATGTAGGAAGCTTATACTCGTAAATTTTGACATAGAAGAACAACAAAAAGTGTACATAGAGCAATTTTGATGGTCCGAAGTTGCTCAACTCTCTCTATGGAGGAGCTTTTAACGGTTTTGTCCATTTGTCATAGAAAGTTGGTGTTTTGGCATCGAAATAATGTAGGAAGCTTATACTCGTAAATTTTGACATAGAAGAACAATAAAAAGTCTATCCCGAGCAACTTTGATAGTCCAAAGTTGCTCAACTCTCTCTATGGAGGAGCTTTTAACGGTTTTGTCCATTTGTCATAGAAAGTTGGTGTTTTGGCATCGAAATAATGTAGGAAGCTTATACTCGTAAAATTTCACATAGAAGAACAACAAAAAGTGTACATAGAGCAATTTTGATGGTCCGAAGTTGCTCAACTCTCTCTATGGAGGAGCTTTTAACGGTTTTGTCCATTTGTCATAGAAAGTTGGTGTTTTGGCATCGAAATAATGTAGGAAGCTTATACTCGTAAAATTTGACATAGAAGAACAATAAAATGTCTATCCCGAGCAACTTTGATAGTCCGAAGTTGCTCAACTCTCTCTATGGAGGAGCTTTTAACGGTTTTGTCTATTTGACATAGAAAGTTGGTGTTTTGGCATCGAAATAATGTAGGAAGCTTATACTCGTAAATTTTGACATAGAAGAACAATAAAATGTCTATCCCGAGCAACTTTGATAGTCCGAAGTTGCTCAACTCTCTCTATGGAGAAGCTTTTAACGGTTTTGTCTATTTGACATAGAAAGTTGGTGTTTTGGCATCGAAATAATGTAGGAAGCTTATACTCGTAAATTTTGACATAGAAGAACAATAAAAAGTCTATCCCGAGCAACTTTGATAGTCCAAAGTTGCTCAACTCTCTCTATGGAGGAGCTTTTAACGGTTTTGTCTATTTGACATAGAAAGTTGGTGTTTTGGCATCGAAATAATGTAGGAAGCTTATACTCGTAAATTTTGACATAGAAGAACAATAAAAAGTCTATCCCGAGCAACTTTGATAGTCCAAAGTTGCTCAACTCTCTCTATGGAGGAGCTTTTAACGGTTTTGTCCATTTGTCATAGAAAGTTGGTGTTTTGGCATCGAAATAATGTAGGAAGCTTATACTCGTAAATTTTGAAATAGAAGAACAATAAAAAGTCTATCCCGAGCAACTTTGATAGTCCAAAGTTGCTCAACTCTCTCTATGGAGGAGCTTTTAACGGTTTTGTCTATTTGACATAGAAAGTTGGTGTTTTGGCATCGAAATAATGTAGGAAGCTTATACTCGTAAAATTTGACATAGAAGAACAATAAAATGTCTATCCCGAGCAACTTTGATAGTCCGAAGTTGCTCAACTCTCTCTATGGAGGAGCTTTTAACGGTTTTGTCTATTTGACATAGAAAGTTGGTGTTTTGGCATCGAAATAATGTAGGAAGCTTATACTCGTAAATTTTGAGATAGAAGAACAATAAAAAGTCTATCCCGAGCAACTTTGATAGTCCAAAGTTGCTCAACTCTCTCTATGGAGGAGCTTTTAACGGTTTTGTCCATTTGTCATAGAAAGTTGGTGTTTTGGCATCGAAATAATGTAGGAAGCTTATACTCGTAAAATTTGACATAGAAGAACAATAAAATGTCTATCCCGAGCAACTTTGATAGTCCGAAGTTGCTCAACTCTCTCTATGGAGGAGCTTTTAACGGTTTTGTCTATTTGACATAGAAAGTTGGTGTTTTGGCATCGAAATAATGTAGGAAGCTTATACTCGTAAATTTTGACATAGAAGAACAATAAAAAGTCTATCCCGAGCAACTTTGATAGTCCAAAGTTGCTCAACTCTCTCTATGGAGGAGCTTTTAACGGTTTTGTCCATTTGTCATAGAAAGTTGGTGTTTTGGCATCGAAATAATCTAGGAAGCTTAGACTCGTAAAATTTCACATAGAAGAACAACAAAAAGTGTACATAGAGCAATTTTGATGGTCCGAAGTTGCTCAACTCTCTCTATGGAGGAGCTTTTAACGGTTTTGTCCATTTGTCATAGAAAGTTGGTGTTTTGGCATCGAAATAATCTAGGAAGCTTAGACTCGTAAAATTTCACATAGAAGAACAACAAAAAGTGTACATAGAGCAATTTTGATGGTCCGAAGTTGCTCAACTCTCTCTATGGAGGAGCTTTTAACGGTTTTGTCCATTTGTCATAGAAAGTTGGTGTTTTGGCATCGAAATAATGTAGGAAGCTTATACTCGTAAAAGTTGACATAGAAGAACAATAAAAAGTCTATCCCGAGCAACTTTGATAGTCCGAAGTTGCTTATCTCTCTCTATGGAGGTGCTTTTAGCGGGTTTGTCTATTTGTCATAGAAAGTTGGTGTTTTGGCATCGAAATAAACTATGAAGCTTATACTCGTAAAATTTGACATATAAGAACAATAAAAAGTGTATTAGAGCAATTTTGATGGTCCGAAGTTGCTCAACTCTCTCTATGGAGGAGCTTTTAACGGTTTTGTCTATTTGTCATAGAAAGTTGGTGTTTTGACATCGAAATAATCTAGGAAGCTTATACTCGTAAAATTCCACATAGAAGAACAACAAAAAGTGTACATAGAGCAATTTTGATGGTCCGAAGTTGCTCAACTCTCTCTATGGAGGAGCTTTTAACGGTTTTGTCCATTTGTCGTAGAAAGGTGGTGTTTTGGCATTGAAATAATGTAGGAAGCTTATACTCGTAAATTTTGACATAGAAGAACAATAAAAAGTCTATCCCGAGCAACTTTGATAGTCCGAAGTTGCTCAACTCTTTCTATGGAGGAGCTTTTAACGGTTTTGTCTATTTGTCATAGAAAGTTGGTGTTTTGACATCGAAATAATCTAGGAAGCTTATACTCGTAAAATTTGACATAGAAGAACAATAAAATGTCTATCCCGAGCAACTTTGATAGTCCGAAGTTGCTCAACTCTCTCAATGGAGGAGCTTTTAACGGTTTTGTCTATTTGACATAGAAAGTTGGTGTTTTGGCATCGAAATAATGTAGGAAGCTTATGCTCGTAAAATTTGACATATAAGAACAATAAAAATTGTACATCGAGCAACTTTGATGGTCCGAAGTCGCTCAACACTCTCTATGGAGAAGCTTTGAACGGTTTTGTCTATTTGACATAGAAAGTTGGTGTTTTGGCATCGAAATAATGTAGGAAGCTTATGCTCGTAAATTTTGACATATAAGAACAATAAAAATTGTACATCGAGCAACTTTGATGGTCCGAAGTCGCTCAACACTCTCTATGGAGAAGCTTTGAACGGTTTTGTCTATTTGTCATAGAAAGTTGGTGTTTTGACATCGAAATAATGTAGGAAGCTTATACTCGTAAATTTTGAGATAGAAGAACAATAAAAAGTCTATCCCGAGCAACTTTGATAGTCCAAAGTTGCTCAACTCTCTCTATGGAGGAGCTTTTAACGGTTTTGTCCATTTGTCATAGAAAGTTGGTGTTTTGGCATCGAAATAATCTAGGAAGCTTAGACTCGTAAAATTTCACATAGAAGAACAACAAAAAGTGTACATAGAGCAATTTTGATGGTCCGAAGTTGCTCAACTCTCTCTATGGAGGAGCTTTTAACGGTTTTGTCCATTTGTCATAGAAAGTTGGTGTTTTGGCATCGAAATAATGTAGGAAGCTTATACTCGTAAAAGTTGACATAGAAGAACAATAAAAAGTCTATCCCGAGCAACTTTGATAGTCCAAAGTTGCTCAACTCTCTCTATGGAGGAGCTTTTAACGGTTTTGTCTATTTGACATAGAAAGTTGGTGTTTTGGCATCGAAATAATGTAGGAAGCTTATACTCGTAAATTTTGACATAGAAGAACAATAAAAAGTCTATCCCGAGCAACTTTGATAGTCCAAAGTTGCTCAACTCTCTCTATGGAGGAGCTTTTAACGGTTTTGTCCATTTGTCATAGAAAGTTGGTGTTTTGGCATCGAAATAATGTAGGAAGCTTATACTCGTAAATTTTGACATAGAAGAACAATAAAAAGTCTATCCCGAGCAACTTTGATAGTCCAAAGTTGCTCAACTCTCTCTATGGAGGAGCTTTTAACGGTTTTGTCTATTTGACATAGAAAGTTGGTGTTTTGGCATCGAAATAATGTAGGAAGCTTATACTCGTAAAATTTGACTTAGAAGAACAATAAAATGTCTATCCCGAGCAACTTTGATAGTCCGAAGTTGCTCAACTCTCTCTATGGAGGAGCTTTTAACGGTTTTGTCTATTTGACATAGAAAGTTGGTGTTTTGGCATCGAAATAATGTAGGAAGCTTATACTCGTAAATTTTGAGATAGAAGAACAATAAAAAGTCTATCCCGAGCAACTTTGATAGTCCAAAGTTGCTCAACTCTCTCTATGGAGGAGCTTTTAACGGTTTTGTCCATTTGTCATAGAAAGTTGGTGTTTTGGCATCGAAATAATCTAGGAAGCTTAGACTCGTAAAATTTCACATAGAAGAACAACAAAAAGTGTACATAGAGCAATTTTGATGGTCCGAAGTTGCTCAACTCTCTCTATGGAGGAGCTTTTAACGGTTTTGTCCATTTGTCATAGAAAGTTGGTGTTTTGGCATCGAAATAATGTAGGAAGCTTATACTCGTAAAAGTTGACATAGAAGAACAATAAAAAGTCTATCCCGAGCAACTTTGATAGTCCGAAGTTGCTTATCTCTCTCTATGGAGGTGCTTTTAGCGGGTTTGTCTATTTGTCATAGAAAGTTGGTGTTTTGGCATCGAAATAAACTATGAAGCTTATACTCGTAAAATTTGACATATAAGAACAATAAAAAGTGTATTAGAGCAATTTTGATGGTCCGAAGTTGCTCAACTCTCTCTATGGAGGAGCTTTTAACGGTTTTGTCTATTTGTCATAGAAAGTTGGTGTTTTGACATCGAAATAATCTAGGAAGCTTACACTCGTAAAATTCCACATAGAAGAACAACAAAAAGTGTACATAGAGCAATTTTGATGATCCGAAGTTGTTCAACTCTCTCTATGGAGGAGCTTTTAACGGTTTTGTCCATTTGTCGTAGAAAGGTGGTGTTTTGGCATCGAAATAATGTAGGAAGCTTATACTCGTAAATTTTGACATAGAAGAACAATAAAAAGTCTATCCCGAGCAACTTTGATAGTCCGAAGTTGCTCAACTCTCTCTATGGAGGAGCTTTTAACGGTTTTGTCTATTTGTCATAGAAAGTTGGTGTTTTGACATCGAAATAATCTAGGAAGCTTATACTCGTAAAATTTGACATAGAAGAACAATAAAATGTCTATCCCGAGCAACTTTGATAGTCCGAAGTTGCTCAACTCTCTCAATGGAGGAGCTTTTAACGGTTTTGTCTATTTGACATAGAAAGTTGGTGTTTTGGCATCGAAATAATGTAGGAAGCTTATGCTCGTAAAATTTGAGATATAAGAACAATAAAAATTGTACATCGAGCAACTTTGATGGTCCGAAGTCGCTCAACACTCTCTATGGAGAAGCTTTGAACGGTTTTGTCTATTTGACATAGAAAGTTGGTGTTTTGGCATCGAAATAATGTAGGAAGCTTATGCTCGTAAATTTTGACATATAAGAACAATAAAAATTGTACATCGAGCAACTTTGATGGTATGAAGTCGCTCCACACTCTCTATGGAGAAGCTTTGAACGGTTTTGTCTATTTGTCATAGAAAGTTGGTGTTTTGACATCGAAATAATCTAGGAAGCTTATACTCGTAAAATTTCACATAGAAGAACAACAAAAAGTATACATAGAGCAATTTTGATGATCCGAAGTTGCTCAACTCTCTCTATGGAGGAGCTTTTAACGGTTTTGTCCATTTGTCATAGAAAGTTGGTGTTTTGGCATCGAAATAATGTAGGAAGCTTATACTCGTAAAATTTGACATAGAAGAACAATAAAAATTGTACACCTAGCAACTTTGATGGTCCGAAGTCGCTCAACACTCTATATGGAGGAGCTTTTAACGGTTTGGTCAATTTGTCATAGAAAGTTGGTGTTTTGGCATCGAAATAATGTAGGAAGCTTATACTCGTAAAATTTCACATAGAAGAACAACAAAAAGTGTACATAGAGCAATTTTGATGGTCCGAAGTTGCTCAACTCTCTCTATGGAGGAGCTTTTAACGGTTTTGTCCATTTGTCATAGAAAGTTGGTGTTTCGGCATCGAAATAATGTAGGAAGCTTATACTCGTAAAATTTGACATAGAAGAACAATAAAATGTCTATCCCGAGCAACTTTGATAGTCCGAAGTTGCTCAACTCTCTCTATGGAGGAGCTTTTAATGGTTTTGTCTATTTGACATAGAAAGTTGGTGTTTTGGCATCGAAATAATGTAGGAAGCTTATACTCGTAAATTTTGACATAGAAGAACAATAAAAAGTATATCCCGAGCAACTTTGATAGTCCAAAGTTGCTCAACTCTCTCTATGGAGGAGCTTTTAACGGTTTTGTCCATTTGTCATAGAAAGTTGGTGTTTTGGCATCGAAATAATCTAGGAAGCTTAGACTCGTAAAATTTCACATAGAAGAACAACAAAAAGTGTACATAGAGCAATTTTGATGGTCCGAAGTTGCTCAACTCTCTCTATGGAGGAGCTTTTAACGGTTTTGTCCATTTGTCATAGAAAGTTGGTGTTTTGGCATCGAAATAATGTAGGAAGCTTATACTCGTAAAAGTTGACATAGAAGAACAATAAAAAGTCTATCCCGAGCAACTTTGATAGTCCGAAGTTGCTTATCTCTCTCTATGGAGGTGCTTTTAGCGGGTTTGTCTATTTGTCATAGAAAGTTGGTGTTTTAGCATCGAAATAAACTATGAAGCTTATACTCGTAAAATTTGACATATAAGAACAATAAAAAGTGTATTAGAGCAATTTTGATGGTCCGAAGTTGCTCAACTCTCTCTATGGAGGAGCTTTTAACGGTTTTGTCTATTTGTCATAGAAAGTTGGTGTTTTGACATCGAAATAATCTAGGAAGCTTATACTCGTAAAATTCCACATAGAAGAACAACAAAAAGTGTACATAGAGCAATTTTGATGATCCGAAGTTGTTCAACTCTCTCTATGGAGGAGCTTTTAACGGTTTTGTCCATTTGTCGTAGAAAGGTGGTGTTTTGGCATCGAAATAATGTAGGAAGCTTATACTCGTAAATTTTGACATAGAAGAACAATAAAAAGTCTATCCCGAGCAACTTTGATAGTCCGAAGTTGCTCAACTCTCTCTATGGAGGAGCTTTTAACGGTTTTGTCTATTTGTCATAGAAAGTTGGTGTTTTGACATCGAAATAATCTAGGAAGCTTATACTCGTAAAATTTGACATAGAAGAACAATAAAATGTCTATCCCGAGCAACTCTGATAGTCCGAAGTTGCTCAACTCTCTCAATGGAGGAGCTTTTAACGGTTTTGTCTATTTGACATAGAAAGTTGGTGTTTTGGCATCGAAATAATGTAGGAAGCTTATGCTCGTAAAATTTGACATATAAGAACAATAAAAATTGTACATCGAGCAACTTTGATGGTCCGAAGTCGCTCAACACTCTCTATGGAGAAGCTTTGAACGGTTTTGTCTATTTGACATAGAAAGTTGGTGTTTTGGCATCGAAATAATGTAGGAAGCTTATGCTCGTAAATTTTGAGATAGAAGAACAATAAAAAGTCTATCCCGAGCAACTTTGATAGTCCAAAGTTGCTCAACTCTCTCTATGGAGGAGCTTTTAACGGTTTTGTCCATTTGTCATAGAAAGTTGGTGTTTTGGCATCGAAATAATCTAGGAAGCTTAGACTCGTAAAATTTCACATAGAAGAACAACAAAAAGTGTACATAGAGCAATTTTGATGGTCCGAAGTTGCTCAACTCTCTCTATGGAGGAGCTTTTAACGGTTTTGTCCATTTGTCATAGAAAGTTGGTGTTTTGGCATCGAAATAATGTAGGAAGCTTATACTCGTAAAAGTTGACATAGAAGAACAATAAAAAGTCTATCCCGAGCAACTTTGATAGTCCGAAGTTGCTTATCTCTCTCTATGGAGGTGCTTTTAGCGGGTTTGTCTATTTGTCATAGAAAGTTGGTGTTTTGGCATCGAAATAAACTATGAAGCTTATACTCGTAAAATTTGACATATAAGAACAATAAAAAGTGTATTAGAGCAATTTTGATGGTCCGAAGTTGCTCAACTCTCTCTATGGAGGAGCTTTTAACGGTTTTGTCTATTTGTCATAGAAAGTTGGTGTTTTGACATCGAAATAATCTAGGAAGCTTACACTCGTAAAATTCCACATAGAAGAACAACAAAAAGTGTACATAGAGCAATTTTGATGATCCGAAGTTGTTCAACTCTCTCTATGGAGGAGCTTTTAACGGTTTTGTCCATTTGTCGTAGAAAGGTGGTGTTTTGGCATCGAAATAATGTAGGAAGCTTATACTCGTAAATTTTGACATAGAAGAACAATAAAAAGTCTATCCCGAGCAACTTTGATAGTCCGAAGTTGCTCAACTCTCTCTATGGAGGAGCTTTTAACGGTTTTGTCTATTTGTCATAGAAAGTTGGTGTTTTGACATCGAAATAATCTAGGAAGCTTATACTCGTAAAATTTGACATAGAAGAACAATAAAATGTCTATCCCGAGCAACTCTGATAGTCCGAAGTTGCTCAACTCTCTCAATGGAGGAGCTTTTAACGGTTTTGTCTATTTGACATAGAAAGTTGGTGTTTTGGCATCGAAATAATGTAGGAAGCTTATGCTCGTAAAATTTGACATATAAGAACAATAAAAATTGTACATCGAGCAACTTTGATGGTCCGAAGTCGCTCAACACTCTCTATGGAGAAGCTTTGAACGGTTTTGTCTATTTGACATAGAAAGTTGGTGTTTTGGCATCGAAATAATGTAGGAAGCTTATGCTCGTAAATTTTGAGATAGAAGAACAATAAAAAGTCTATCCCGAGCAACTTTGATAGTCCAAAGTTGCTCAACTCTCTCTATGGAGGAGCTTTTAACGGTTTTGTCCATTTGTCATAGAAAGTTGGTGTTTTGGCATCGAAATAATCTAGGAAGCTTAGACTCGTAAAATTTCACATAGAAGAACAACAAAAAGTGTACATAGAGCAATTTTGATGGTCCGAAGTTGCTCAACTCTCTCTATGGAGGAGCTTTTAACGGTTTTGTCCATTTGTCATAGAAAGTTGGTGTTTTGGCATCGAAATAATGTAGGAAGCTTATACTCGTAAAAGTTGACATAGAAGAACAATAAAAAGTCTATCCCGAGCAACTTTGATAGTCCGAAGTTGCTTATCTCTCTCTATGGAGGTGCTTTTAGCGGGTTTGTCTATTTGTCATAGAAAGTTGGTGTTTTGGCATCGAAATAAACTATGAAGCTTATACTCGTAAAATTTGACATATAAGAACAATAAAAAGTGTATTAGAGCAATTTTGATGGTCCGAAGTTGCTCAACTCTCTCTATGGAGGAGCTTTTAACGGTTTTGTCTATTTGTCATAGAAAGTTGGTGTTTTGACATCGAAATAATCTAGGAAGCTTACACTCGTAAAATTCCACATAGAAGAACAACAAAAAGTGTACATAGAGCAATTTTGATGATCCGAAGTTGTTCAACTCTCTCTATGGAGGAGCTTTTAACGGTTTTGTCCATTTGTCGTAGAAAGGTGGTGTTTTGGCATCGAAATAATGTAGGAAGCTTATACTCGTAAATTTTGACATAGAAGAACAATAAAAAGTCTATCCCGAGCAACTTTGATAGTCCGAAGTTGCTCAACTCTCTCTATGGAGGAGCTTTTAACGGTTTTGTCTATTTGTCATAGAAAGTTGGTGTTTTGACATCGAAATAATCTAGGAAGCTTATACTCGTAAAATTTGACATAGAAGAACAATAAAATGTCTATCCCGAGCAACTTTGATAGTCCGAAGTTGCTCAACTCTCTCAATGGAGGAGCTTTTAACGGTTTTGTCTATTTGACATAGAAAGTTGGTGTTTTGGCATCGAAATAATGTAGGAAGCTTATGCTCGTAAAATTTGAGATATAAGAACAATAAAAATTGTACATCGAGCAACTTTGATGGTCCGAAGTCGCTCAACACTCTCTATGGAGAAGCTTTGAACGGTTTTGTCTATTTGACATAGAAAGTTGGTGTTTTGGCATCGAAATAATGTAGGAAGCTTATGCTCGTAAATTTTGACATATAAGAACAATAAAAATTGTACATCGAGCAACTTTGATGGTATGAAGTCGCTCAACACTCTCTATGGAGAAGCTTTGAACGGTTTTGTCTATTTGTCATAGAAAGTTGGTGTTTTGACATCGAAATAATCTAGGAAGCTTATACTCGTAAAATTTCACATAGAAGAACAACAAAAAGTATACATAGAGCAATTTTGATGATCCGAAGTTGCTCAACTCTCTCTATGGAGGAGCTTTTAACGGTTTTGTCCATTTGTCATAGAAAGTTGGTGTTTTGGCATCGAAATAATGTAGGAAGCTTATACTCGTAAAATTTGACATAGAAGAACAATAAAAATTGTACACCGAGCAACTTTGATGGTCCGAAGTCGCTCAACACTCTATATGGAGGAGCTTTTAACGGTTTGGTCAATTTGTCATAGAAAGTTGGTGTTTTGGCATCGAAATAATGTAGGAAGCTTATACTCGTAAAATTTCACATAGAAGAACAACAAAAAGTGTACATAGAGCAATTTTGATGGTCCGAAGTTGCTCAACTCTCTCTATGGAGGAGCTTTTAACGGTTTTGTCCATTTGTCATAGAAAGTTGGTGTTTTGGCATCGAAATAATGTAGGAAGCTTATACTCGTAAAATTTGACATAGAAGAACAATAAAATGTCTATCCCGAGCAACTTTGATAGTCCGAAGTTGCTCAACTCTCTCTATGGAGGAGCTTTTAATGGTTTTGTCTATTTGACATAGAAAGTTGGTGTTTTGGCATCGAAATAATGTAGGAAGCTTATACTCGTAAATTTTGACATAGAAGAACAATAAAAAGTATATCCCGAGCAACTTTGATAGTCCAAAGTTGCTCAACTCTCTCTATGGAGGAGCTTTTAACGGTTTTGTCCATTTGTCATAGAAAGTTGGTGTTTTGGCATCGAAATAATCTAGGAAGCTTAGACTCGTAAAATTTCACATAGAAGAACAACAAAAAGTGTACATAGAGCAATTTTGATGGTCCGAAGTTGCTCAACTCTCTCTATGGAGGAGCTTTTAACGGTTTTGTCCATTTGTCATAGAAAGTTGGTGTTTTGGCATCGAAATAATGTAGGAAGCTTATACTCGTAAAAGTTGACATAGAAGAACAATAAAAAGTCTATCCCGAGCAACTTTGATAGTCCGAAGTTGCTTATCTCTCTCTATGGAGGTGCTTTTAGCGGGTTTGTCTATTTGTCATAGAAAGTTGGTGTTTTAGCATCGAAATAAACTATGAAGCTTATACTCGTAAAATTTGACATATAAGAACAATAAAAAGTGTATTAGAGCAATTTTGATGGTCCGAAGTTGCTCAACTCTCTCTATGGAGGAGCTTTTAACGGTTTTGTCTATTTGTCATAGAAAGTTGGTGTTTTGACATCGAAATAATCTAGGAAGCTTATACTCGTAAAATTCCACATAGAAGAACAACAAAAAGTGTACATAGAGCAATTTTGATGATCCGAAGTTGTTCAACTCTCTCTATGGAGGAGCTTTTAACGGTTTTGTCCATTTGTCGTAGAAAGGTGGTGTTTTGGCATCGAAATAATGTAGGAAGCTTATACTCGTAAATTTTGACATAGAAGAACAATAAAAAGTCTATCCCGAGCAACTTTGATAGTCCGAAGTTGCTCAACTCTCTCTATGGAGGAGCTTTTAACGGTTTTGTCTATTTGTCATAGAAAGTTGGTGTTTTGACATCGAAATAATCTAGGAAGCTTATACTCGTAAAATTTGACATAGAAGAACAATAAAATGTCTATCCCGAGCAACTCTGATAGTCCGAAGTTGCTCAACTCTCTCAATGGAGGAGCTTTTAACGGTTTTGTCTATTTGACATAGAAAGTTGGTGTTTTGGCATCGAAATAATGTAGGAAGCTTATGCTCGTAAAATTTGACATATAAGAACAATAAAAATTGTACATCGAGCAACTTTGATGGTCCGAAGTCGCTCAACACTCTCTATGGAGAAGCTTTGAACGGTTTTGTCCATTTGTCATAGAAAGTTGGTGTTTCGGCATCGAAATAATGTAGGAAGCTTATACTCGTAAAATTTGACATAGAAGAACAATAAAATGTCTATCCCGAGCAACTTTGATAGTCCGAAGTTGCTCAACTCTCTCTATGGAGGAGCTTTTAATGGTTTTGTCTATTTGACATAGAAAGTTGGTGTTTTGGCATCGAAATAATGTAGGAAGCTTATACTCGTAAATTTTGACATAGAAGAACAATAAAAAGTATATCCCGAGCAACTTTGATAGTCCAAAGTTGCTCAACTCTCTCTATGGAGGAGCTTTTAACGGTTTTGTCCATTTGTCATAGAAAGTTGGTGTTTTGGCATCGAAATAATCTAGGAAGCTTAGACTCGTAAAATTTCACATAGAAGAACAACAAAAAGTGTACATAGAGCAATTTTGATGGTCCGAAGTTGCTCAACTCTCTCTATGGAGGAGCTTTTAACGGTTTTGTCCATTTGTCATAGAAAGTTGGTGTTTTGGCATCGAAATAATGTAGGAAGCTTATACTCGTAAAAGTTGACATAGAAGAACAATAAAAAGTCTATCCCGAGCAACTTTGATAGTCCGAAGTTGCTTATCTCTCTCTATGGAGGTGCTTTTAGCGGGTTTGTCTATTTGTCATAGAAAGTTGGTGTTTTAGCATCGAAATAAACTATGAAGCTTATACTCGTAAAATTTGACATATAAGAACAATAAAAAGTGTATTAGAGCAATTTTGATGGTCCGAAGTTGCTCAACTCTCTCTATGGAGGAGCTTTTAACGGTTTTGTCTATTTGTCATAGAAAGTTGGTGTTTTGACATCGAAATAATCTAGGAAGCTTATACTCGTAAAATTCCACATAGAAGAACAACAAAAAGTGTACATAGAGCAATTTTGATGATCCGAAGTTGTTCAACTCTCTCTATGGAGGAGCTTTTAACGGTTTTGTCCATTTGTCGTAGAAAGGTGGTGTTTTGGCATCGAAATAATGTAGGAAGCTTATACTCGTAAATTTTGACATAGAAGAACAATAAAAAGTCTATCCCGAGCAACTTTGATAGTCCGAAGTTGCTCAACTCTCTCTATGGAGGAGCTTTTAACGGTTTTGTCTATTTGTCATAGAAAGTTGGTGTTTTGACATCGAAATAATCTAGGAAGCTTATACTCGTAAAATTTGACATAGAAGAACAATAAAATGTCTATCCCGAGCAACTCTGATAGTCCGAAGTTGCTCAACTCTCTCAATGGAGGAGCTTTTAACGGTTTTGTCTATTTGACATAGAAAGTTGGTGTTTTGGCATCGAAATAATGTAGGAAGCTTATGCTCGTAAAATTTGACATATAAGAACAATAAAAATTGTACATCGAGCAACTTTGATGGTCCGAAGTCGCTCAACACTCTCTATGGAGAAGCTTTGAACGGTTTTGTCTATTTGACATAGAAAGTTGGTGTTTTGGCATCGAAATAATGTAGGAAGCTTATGCTCGTAAATTTTGAGATAGAAGAACAATAAAAAGTCTATCCCGAGCAACTTTGATAGTCCAAAGTTGCTCAACTCTCTCTATGGAGGAGCTTTTAACGGTTTTGTCCATTTGTCATAGAAAGTTGGTGTTTTGGCATCGAAATAATCTAGGAAGCTTAGACTCGTAAAATTTCACATAGAAGAACAACAAAAAGTGTACATAGAGCAATTTTGATGGTCCGAAGTTGCTCAACTCTCTCTATGGAGGAGCTTTTAACGGTTTTGTCCATTTGTCATAGAAAGTTGGTGTTTTGGCATCGAAATAATGTAGGAAGCTTATACTCGTAAAAGTTGACATAGAAGAACAATAAAAAGTCTATCCCGAGCAACTTTGATAGTCCGAAGTTGCTTATCTCTCTCTATGGAGGTGCTTTTAGCGGGTTTGTCTATTTGTCATAGAAAGTTGGTGTTTTGGCATCGAAATAAACTATGAAGCTTATACTCGTAAAATTTGACATATAAGAACAATAAAAAGTGTATTAGAGCAATTTTGATGGTCCGAAGTTGCTCAACTCTCTCTATGGAGGAGCTTTTAACGGTTTTGTCTATTTGTCATAGAAAGTTGGTGTTTTGACATCGAAATAATCTAGGAAGCTTACACTCGTAAAATTCCACATAGAAGAACAACAAAAAGTGTACATAGAGCAATTTTGATGATCCGAAGTTGTTCAACTCTCTCTATGGAGGAGCTTTTAACGGTTTTGTCCATTTGTCGTAGAAAGGTGGTGTTTTGGCATCGAAATAATGTAGGAAGCTTATACTCGTAAATTTTGACATAGAAGAACAATAAAAAGTCTATCCCGAGCAACTTTGATAGTCCGAAGTTGCTCAACTCTCTCTATGGAGGAGCTTTTAACGGTTTTGTCTATTTGTCATAGAAAGTTGGTGTTTTGACATCGAAATAATCTAGGAAGCTTATACTCGTAAAATTTGACATAGAAGAACAATAAAATGTCTATCCCGAGCAACTCTGATAGTCCGAAGTTGCTCAACTCTCTCAATGGAGGAGCTTTTAACGGTTTTGTCTATTTGACATAGAAAGTTGGTGTTTTGGCATCGAAATAATGTAGGAAGCTTATGCTCGTAAAATTTGACATATAAGAACAATAAAAATTGTACATCGAGCAACTTTGATGGTCCGAAGTCGCTCAACACTCTCTATGGAGAAGCTTTGAACGGTTTTGTCTATTTGACATAGAAAGTTGGTGTTTTGGCATCGAAATAATGTAGGAAGCTTATGCTCGTAAATTTTGAGATAGAAGAACAATAAAAAGTCTATCCCGAGCAACTTTGATAGTCCAAAGTTGCTCAACTCTCTCTATGGAGGAGCTTTTAACGGTTTTGTCCATTTGTCATAGAAAGTTGGTGTTTTGGCATCGAAATAATCTAGGAAGCTTAGACTCGTAAAATTTCACATAGAAGAACAACAAAAAGTGTACATAGAGCAATTTTGATGGTCCGAAGTTGCTCAACTCTCTCTATGGAGGAGCTTTTAACGGTTTTGTCCATTTGTCATAGAAAGTTGGTGTTTTGGCATCGAAATAATGTAGGAAGCTTATACTCGTAAAAGTTGACATAGAAGAACAATAAAAAGTCTATCCCGAGCAACTTTGATAGTCCGAAGTTGCTTATCTCTCTCTATGGAGGTGCTTTTAGCGGGTTTGTCTATTTGTCATAGAAAGTTGGTGTTTTGGCATCGAAATAAACTATGAAGCTTATACTCGTAAAATTTGACATATAAGAACAATAAAAAGTGTATTAGAGCAATTTTGATGGTCCGAAGTTGCTCAACTCTCTCTATGGAGGAGCTTTTAACGGTTTTGTCTATTTGTCATAGAAAGTTGGTGTTTTGACATCGAAATAATCTAGGAAGCTTACACTCGTAAAATTCCACATAGAAGAACAACAAAAAGTGTACATAGAGCAATTTTGATGATCCGAAGTTGTTCAACTCTCTCTATGGAGGAGCTTTTAACGGTTTTGTCCATTTGTCGTAGAAAGGTGGTGTTTTGGCATCGAAATAATGTAGGAAGCTTATACTCGTAAATTTTGACATAGAAGAACAATAAAAAGTCTATCCCGAGCAACTTTGATAGTCCGAAGTTGCTCAACTCTCTCTATGGAGGAGCTTTTAACGGTTTTGTCTATTTGTCATAGAAAGTTGGTGTTTTGACATCGAAATAATCTAGGAAGCTTATACTCGTAAAATTTGACATAGAAGAACAATAAAATGTCTATCCCGAGCAACTTTGATAGTCCGAAGTTGCTCAACTCTCTCAATGGAGGAGCTTTTAACGGTTTTGTCTATTTGACATAGAAAGTTGGTGTTTTGGCATCGAAATAATGTAGGAAGCTTATGCTCGTAAAATTTGAGATATAAGAACAATAAAAATTGTACATCGAGCAACTTTGATGGTCCGAAGTCGCTCAACACTCTCTATGGAGAAGCTTTGAACGGTTTTGTCTATTTGACATAGAAAGTTGGTGTTTTGGCATCGAAATAATGTAGGAAGCTTATGCTCGTAAATTTTGACATATAAGAACAATAAAAATTGTACATCGAGCAACTTTGATGGTATGAAGTCGCTCAACACTCTCTATGGAGAAGCTTTGAACGGTTTTGTCTATTTGTCATAGAAAGTTGGTGTTTTGACATCGAAATAATCTAGGAAGCTTATACTCGTAAAATTTCACATAGAAGAACAACAAAAAGTATACATAGAGCAATTTTGATGATCCGAAGTTGCTCAACTCTCTCTATGGAGGAGCTTTTAACGGTTTTGTCCATTTGTCATAGAAAGTTGGTGTTTTGGCATCGAAATAATGTAGGAAGCTTATACTCGTAAAATTTGACATAGAAGAACAATAAAAATTGTACACCGAGCAACTTTGATGGTCCGAAGTCGCTCAACACTCTATATGGAGGAGCTTTTAACGGTTTGGTCAATTTGTCATAGAAAGTTGGTGTTTTGGCATCGAAATAATGTAGGAAGCTTATACTCGTAAAATTTCACATAGAAGAACAACAAAAAGTGTACATAGAGCAATTTTGATGGTCCGAAGTTGCTCAACTCTCTCTATGGAGGAGCTTTTAACGGTTTTGTCCATTTGTCATAGAAAGTTGGTGTTTTGGCATCGAAATAATGTAGGAAGCTTATACTCGTAAAATTTGACATAGAAGAACAATAAAATGTCTATCCCGAGCAACTTTGATAGTCCGAAGTTGCTCAACTCTCTCTATGGAGGAGCTTTTAATGGTTTTGTCTATTTGACATAGAAAGTTGGTGTTTTGGCATCGAAATAATGTAGGAAGCTTATACTCGTAAATTTTGACATAGAAGAACAATAAAAAGTATATCCCGAGCAACTTTGATAGTCCAAAGTTGCTCAACTCTCTCTATGGAGGAGCTTTTAACGGTTTTGTCCATTTGTCATAGAAAGTTGGTGTTTTGGCATCGAAATAATCTAGGAAGCTTAGACTCGTAAAATTTCACATAGAAGAACAACAAAAAGTGTACATAGAGCAATTTTGATGGTCCGAAGTTGCTCAACTCTCTCTATGGAGGAGCTTTTAACGGTTTTGTCCATTTGTCATAGAAAGTTGGTGTTTTGGCATCGAAATAATGTAGGAAGCTTATACTCGTAAAAGTTGACATAGAAGAACAATAAAAAGTCTATCCCGAGCAACTTTGATAGTCCGAAGTTGCTTATCTCTCTCTATGGAGGTGCTTTTAGCGGGTTTGTCTATTTGTCATAGAAAGTTGGTGTTTTAGCATCGAAATAAACTATGAAGCTTATACTCGTAAAATTTGACATATAAGAACAATAAAAAGTGTATTAGAGCAATTTTGATGGTCCGAAGTTGCTCAACTCTCTCTATGGAGGAGCTTTTAACGGTTTTGTCTATTTGTCATAGAAAGTTGGTGTTTTGACATCGAAATAATCTAGGAAGCTTATACTCGTAAAATTCCACATAGAAGAACAACAAAAAGTGTACATAGAGCAATTTTGATGATCCGAAGTTGTTCAACTCTCTCTATGGAGGAGCTTTTAACGGTTTTGTCCATTTGTCGTAGAAAGGTGGTGTTTTGGCATCGAAATAATGTAGGAAGCTTATACTCGTAAATTTTGACATAGAAGAACAATAAAAAGTCTATCCCGAGCAACTTTGATAGTCCGAAGTTGCTCAACTCTCTCTATGGAGGAGCTTTTAACGGTTTTGTCTATTTGTCATAGAAAGTTGGTGTTTTGACATCGAAATAATCTAGGAAGCTTATACTCGTAAAATTTGACATAGAAGAACAATAAAATGTCTATCCCGAGCAACTCTGATAGTCCGAAGTTGCTCAACTCTCTCAATGGAGGAGCTTTTAACGGTTTTGTCTATTTGACATAGAAAGTTGGTGTTTTGGCATCGAAATAATGTAGGAAGCTTATGCTCGTAAAATTTGACATATAAGAACAATAAAAATTGTACATCGAGCAACTTTGATGGTCCGAAGTCGCTCAACACTCTCTATGGAGAAGCTTTGAACGGTTTTGTCTATTTGACATAGAAAGTTGGTGTTTTGGCATCGAAATAATGTAGGAAGCTTATGCTCGTAAATTTTGACATATAAGAACAATAAAAATTGTACATCGAGCAACTTTGATGGTCCGAAGTCGCTCAACACTCTCTATGGAGAAGCTTCGAACGGTTTTGTCTATTTGTCATAGAAAGTTGGTGTTTTGACATCGAAATAATCTAGGAAGCTTATACTCGTAAAATTTCACATAGAAGAACAACAAAAAGTATACATAGAGCAATTTTGATGATCCGAAGTTGCTCAACTCTCTCTATGGAGGAGCTTTTAACGGTTTTGTCCATTTGTCATAGAAAGTTGGTGTTTTGGCATCGAAATAATGTAGGAAGCTTATACTCGTAAATTTTGACATAGAAGAACAATAAAAAGTCTATCCCTAGCAACTTTGATAGTTCGAAGTTGCATAACTCTCTCTATGGAGGAGCTTTTATCGGTTTTGTCCATTTGTCATAGAAAGTTGGTGTTTTGGCATCCAAATAATGTAGGAAGCTAATACTCGTAAAAGTTGACATAGAAGAACAATAAAAAGTCTATCCCGAGCAACTTTGATAGTCCGAAGTTGCTCATCTCTCTCTATGGAGGTGCTTTTAGCGGGTTTGTCTATTTGTCATAGAAAGTTGGTGTTTTGGCATCGAAATAAACTATGAAGCTTATACTCGTAAAATTTGACATATAAGAACAATAAAAGTTGTACATCGAGCAACTTTGATGGTCCGAAGTCGCTCAACACTCTCTATGGAGAAGCTTTGAACGGTTTTGTCTATTTGTCATGGAAAGTTGGTGTTTTGACATCGAAATAATCTAGGAAGCTTATACTCGTAAAATTTCACATAGAAGAACAACAAAAAGTATACATAGAGCAATTTTGATGATCCGATGTTGTTCAACTCTCTCTATGGAGGAGCTTTTAACGGTTTCGTCCATTTATCATAGAAAGTTGGTGTTTTGGCATCGAAATAATGTAGGAAGCTTATAGTCCAAAATTGCTCAACTCTCTCTATGGAGGAGCTTTTAACGGTTTTGTCCATTTGTCATAGAAAGTTGGTGTTTTGGCATCGAAATAATCTAGGAAGCTTATACTCGTAAAATTTCACATAGAAGAACAACAAAAAGTGTACATAGAGCAATTTTGATGGTCCGAAGTTGCTCAACTCTCTCTATGGAGGAGCTTTTTAACGGTTTTGTCCATTTGTCATAGAAAGTTGGTGTTTTAGCATCGAAATAATGTAGGAAGCTTATACTCGTAAAATTTGACATAGAAGAACAATAAAATGTCTATCCCGAGCAACTTTGATAGTCCGAAGTTGCTCAACTCTCTCTATGGAGGAGCTTTTAACGGTTTTGTCTATTTGACATAGAAAGTTGGTGTTTTGGCATCGAAATAATGTAGGAAGCTTATACTCGTAAAATTTTACATAGAAGAACAATTAAAAGTCTATCCTGAGCAACTTTGATAGTCCGAAGTTGCTCAACTCTCTCTATGGTGGAGCTTTTAACGATTCTGTCCATTTGTCATAGAAAGTTGGTGTTTTGGCATCGAAATAAAGTAGGAAGCTTATACTCGTAAAATTTGACATAGAAGAACAATAAAAAGTCTATTCCGTCAACTTTCATAGTCCGAAGTTGCTCAATTCTCTCTATGGAGGAGCTTTTAACGATTTTGTCCATTTGTCAAAGAAAGTTGGTGTTTTGGCATCGAAATAATCTAGGAAGCTTATACTCATAAAATTTGACATATGAGAACAATAAAAATTGTACACCGAGCAACTTTGATGTTCAAAAGTTGCATAACTCTCTCTATGGAGGAGCTTTTTTCGGTTTTGTCCATTTGTCATAGAAAGTTAGTGTTTTGACATCGAAATAATGTAGGAAGCTTATACTCGTAAATTTTGACATAGAAGAACAATAAAAAGTCTATCCCGAGCAACTCTGATAGTCCAAAGTTGCTCAACTCTCTCTATGGAGGAGCTTTTAACGGTTTTGTCCATTTGTCATAGAAAGTTGGTGTTTTGGCATCGAAATAATCTAGGAAGCTTATACTCGTAAAATTTCACATAGAAGAACAACAAAAAGTGTACATAGAGCAATTTTGATGGTCCGAAGTTGCTCAACTCTCTCTATGGAGGAGCTTTTAACGGTTTTGTCCATTTGTCATAGAAAGTTGGTGTTTTGGCATCGAAATAATGTAGGAAGCTTATACTCGTAAAATTTGACATAGAAGAACAATAAAATGTCTATCCCGAGCAACTTTGATAGTCCGAAGTTGCTCAACTCTCTCAATGGAGGAGCTTTTAACGGTTTTGTCTATTTGACATAGAAAGTTGGTGTTTTGGCATCGAAATAATGTAGGAAGCTTATGCTCGTAAAATTTGACATATAAGAACAATAAAAATTGTACATCGAGCAACTTTGATGGTCCGAAGTCGCTCAACACTCTCTATGGAGAAGCTTTGAACGGTTTTGTCTATTTGACATAGAAAGTTGGTGTTTTGGCATCGAAATAATGTAGGAAGCTTATGCTCGTAAATTTTGACATATAAGAACAATAAAAATTGTACATCGAGCAACTTTGATGGTCCGAAGTCGCTCAACACTCTCTATGGAGAAGCTTCGAACGGTTTTGTCTATTTGTCATAGAAAGTTGGTGTTTTGACATCGAAATAATCTAGGAAGCTTATACTCGTAAAATTTCACATAGAAGAACAACAAAAAGTATACATAGAGCAATTTTGATGATCCGAAGTTGCTCAACTCTCTCTATGGAGGAGCTTTTAACGGTTTTGTCCATTTGTCATAGAAAGTTGGTGTTTTGGCATCGAAATAATGTAGGAAGCTTATACTCGTAAATTTTGACATAGAAGAACAATAAAAAGTCTATCCCTAGCAACTTTGATAGTTCGAAGTTGCATAACTCTCTCTATGGAGGAGCTTTTATCGGTTTTGTCCATTTGTCATAGAAAGTTGGTGTTTTGGCATCCAAATAATGTAGGAAGCTAATACTCGTAAAAGTTGACATAGAAGAACAATAAAAAGTCTATCCCGAGCAACTTTGATAGTCCGAAGTTGCTCATCTCTCTCTATGGAGGTGCTTTTAGCGGGTTTGTCTATTTGTCATAGAAAGTTGGTGTTTTGGCATCGAAATAAACTATGAAGCTTATACTCGTAAAATTTGACATATAAGAACAATAAAAGTTGTACATCGAGCAACTTTGATGGTCCGAAGTCGCTCAACACTCTCTATGGAGAAGCTTTGAACGGTTTTGTCTATTTGTCATGGAAAGTTGGTGTTTTGACATCGAAATAATCTAGGAAGCTTATACTCGTAAAATTTCACATAGAAGAACAACAAAAAGTATACATAGAGCAATTTTGATGATCCGATGTTGTTCAACTCTCTCTATGGAGGAGCTTTTAACGGTTTCGTCCATTTATCATAGAAAGTTGGTGTTTTGGCATCGAAATAATGTAGGAAGCTTATAGTCCAAAATTGCTCAACTCTCTCTATGGAGGAGCTTTTAACGGTTTTGTCCATTTGTCATAGAAAGTTGGTGTTTTGGCATCGAAATAATCTAGGAAGCTTATACTCGTAAAATTTCACATAGAAGAACAACAAAAAGTGTACATAGAGCAATTTTGATGGTCCGAAGTTGCTCAACTCTCTCTATGGAGGAGCTTTTTAACGGTTTTGTCCATTTGTCATAGAAAGTTGGTGTTTTAGCATCGAAATAATGTAGGAAGCTTATACTCGTAAAATTTGACATAGAAGAACAATAAAATGTCTATCCCGAGCAACTTTGATAGTCCGAAGTTGCTCAACTCTCTCTATGGAGGAGCTTTTAACGGTTTTGTGTATTTGACATAGAAAGTTGGTGTTTTGGCATCGAAATAATGTAGGAAGCTTATACTCGTAAAATTTTACATAGAAGAACAATTAAAAGTCTATCCTGAGCAACTTTGATAGTCCGAAGTTGCTCAACTCTCTCTATGGTGGAGCTTTTAACGATTCTGTCCATTTGTCATAGAAAGTTGGTGTTTTGGCATCGAAATAAAGTAGGAAGCTTATACTCGTAAAATTTGACATAGAAGAACAATAAAAAGTCTATTCCGTCAACTTTCATAGTCCGAAGTTGCTCAATTCTCTCTATGGAGGAGCTTTTAACGATTTTGTCCATTTGTCAAAGAAAGTTGGTGTTTTGGCATCGAAATAATCTAGGAAGCTTATACTCATAAAATTTGACATATGAGAACAATAAAAATTGTACACCGAGCAACTTTGATGTTCAAAAGTTGCATAACTCTCTCTATGGAGGAGCTTTTTTCGGTTTTGTCCATTTGTCATAGAAAGTTAGTGTTTTGACATCGAAATAATGTAGGAAGCTTATACTCGTAAATTTTGACATAGAAGAACAATAAAAAGTCTATCCCGAGCAACTCTGATAGTCCAAAGTTGCTCAACTCTCTCTATGGAGGAGCTTTTAACGGTTTTGTCCATTTGTCATAGAAAGTTGGTGTTTTGGCATCGAAATAATCTAGGAAGCTTATACTCGTAAAATTTCACATAGAAGAACAACAAAAAGTGTACATAGAGCAATTTTGATGGTCCGAAGTTGCTCAACTCTCTCTATGGAGGAGCTTTTAACGGTTTTGTCCATTTGTCATAGAAAGTTGGTGTTTTGGCATCGAAATAATGTAGGAAGCTTATACTCGTAAAATTTGACATAGAAGAACAATAAAATGTCTATCCCGAGCAACTTTGATAGTCCGAAGTTGCTCAACTCTCTCTATGGAGGAGCTTTTAACTGTTTTGTCTATTTGACATAGAAAGTTGGTGTTTTGGCATCGAAATAATGTAGGAAGCTTATACTCGTAAATTTTGACATAGAAGAACAATAAAAAGTCTATCCCGAGCAACTTTGATAGTCCAAAGTTGCTCAACTCTCTCTATGGAGGAGCTTTTAACGGTTTTGTCCATTTGTCATAGAAAGTTGGTGTTTTGGCATCGAAATAATCTAGGAAGCTTATACTCGTAAAATTTTACATAGCAGAACAATAAAAAGTCTATTCTGAGCAACTTTGATAGTCCGAAGTTGCTCAACTCTCTCTATGGAGGAGCTTTTAACGATTCTGTCCATTTGTCATAGAAAGTTGGTGTTTTGGCATCGAAATAAAGTAGGAAGCTTATACTCGTAAAATTTGACATAGAAGAACAATAAAAAGTCTATCCCGTCAACTTTCATAGTCCGAAGTTGCTCAATTCTCTCTATGGAGGAGCTTTTAACGATTTTGTCCATTTGTCAAAGAAAGTTGGTGTTTTGGCATCGAAATAATCTAGGAAGCTTATACTCGTAAAATTTCACATAGAAGAACAACAAAAAGTGTACATAGAGCAATTTTGATGGTCCGAAGTTGCTCAACTCTCTCTATGGAAGAGCTTTTAATGGTTTTGTCCATTTGTCATAGAAAGTTGGTGTTTTGGCATCGAAATAATGTAGGAAGCTTATACTCGTAAAATTTGACATAGAAGAACAATAAAATGTCTATCCCGAGCAACTTTGATAGTCCGAAGTTGCTCAACTCTCTCTATGGAGGAGCTTTTAACGGTTTTGTCTATTTGACATAGAAAGTTGGTGTTTTGGCATCGAAATAATGTAGGAAGCTTATACTCGTAAAATTTTACATAGAAGAACAATAAAAAGTCTATCCCGAGCAACTTTGATAGTCCAAATTTGCTCAACTCTCTCTATGGAGGAGCTTTTAACGGTTTTGTCCATTTGTCATAGAAAGTTGGTGTTTTGGCATCGAAATAATCTAGGAAGCTTATACTCGTAAAAATTTACATAGAAGAACAATAAAAAGTCTATCCTGAGCAACTTTGATAGTCCGAAGTTGCTCAACTCTCTCTATGGAGGAGCTTTTAACGATTCTGTCCATTTGTCATAGAAAGTTGGTGTTTTGGCATCGAAATAATGTAGGAAGCTTATACTCAAAAATTTTGACATAGAAGAACAATAAAAAGTCTATCCCGAGCAACTTTGATAGTCCAAAATTGCTCAACTCTCTCTATGGAGGAGCTTTTAACGGTTTTGTCCATTTGTCATAGAAAGTTGGTGTTTTGGCATCGAAATAATCTAGGAAGCTTATACTCGTAAAATTTCACATAGAAGAACAACAAAAAGTGTACATAGAGCAATTTTGATGGTCCGAAGTTGCTCAACTCTCTCTATGGAGGAGCTTTTAACGGTTTTGTCCATTTGTCATAGAAAGTTGGTGTTTTGGCATCGAAATAATGTAGGAAGCTTATACTCGTAAAATTTGACATAGAAGAACAATAAAATGTCTTTCCCGAGCAACTTTGATAGTCCGAAGTTGCTCAACTCTCTCTATGGAGGATCTTTTAACGGTTTTGTCTATTTGACATAGAAAGTTGGTATTTTGGCATCGAAATAATGTAGGAAGCTTATACTCGTAAAATTTTACATAGAAGAACAATAAAAAGTCTATCCTGAGCAACTTTGATAGTCCGAAGTTGCTCAACTCTCTCTATGGAGGAGCTTTTAACGATTCTGTCCATTTGTCATAGAAAGTTGGTGTTTTGGCATCGAAATAAAGTAGGAAGCTTATACTCGTAAAATTTGACATAGAAGAACAATAAAAAGTCTATCCCGTCAACTTTCATAGTCCGAAGTTGCTCAATTCTCTCTATGGAGGAGCTTTTAACGATTTTGTGCATTTGTCAAAGAAAGTTGGTGTTTTGGCATCGAAATAATCTAGGAAGCTTATACTCATAAAATTTGACATATGAGAACAATAAAAATTGTACACCGAGCAACTTTGATGTTCAAAAGTTGCATAACTCTCTCTATGGAGGAGCTTTTTTCGGTTTTGTCCATTTGTCATAAAAAGTTAGTGTTTTGACATCGAAATAATGTAGGAAGCTTATACTCGTAAATTTTGACATAGAAGAAAAATAAAAAGTCTATCCCGAGCAACTTTGATAGTCCAAAGTTGCTCAACTCTCTCTATGGAGGAGCTTTTAACGGTTTTGTCCATTTGTCATAGAAAGTTGGTGTTTTGGCATCGAAATAATCTAGGAAGCTTATACTCGTAAAATTTCACATAGAAGAACAACAAAAAGTGTACATAGAGCAATTTTGATGGTCCAAAGTTGCTCAACTCTCTCTATGGAGGAGCTTTTAACGGTTTTGTCCATTTGTCATAGAAAGTTGGTGTTTTGGCATCGAAATAATGTAGGAAGCTTATACTCGTAAAATTTGACATAGAAGAACAATAAAATGTCTATCCCGAGCAACTTTGATAGTCCGAAGTTGCTCAACTCTCTCTATGGAGGAGCTTTTAACGGTTTTGTCTATTTGACATAGAAAGTTGGTGTTTTGGCATCGAAATAATGTAGGAAGCTTATACTCGTAAATTTTGACAAAGAAGAACAATAAAAAGTCTATCCCGAGCAACTTTGATAGTCCAAAGTTGCTCAACTCTCTCTATGGAGGAGCTTTTAACGGTTTTGTCCATTTGTCATAGAAAGTTGGTGTTTTGGCATCGAAATAATCTAGGAAGCTTATACTCGTAAAATTTCACATAGAAGAACAACAAAAAGTGTACATAGAGCAATGTTGATGGTTCGAAGTTGCATAACTCTCTCTATGGAGGAGCTTTTATCGGTTTTGTCCATTTGTCATAGAAAGTTAGTGTTTTGGCATCCAAATAATGTAGGAAGCTAATACTCGTAAAAGTTGACATAGAAGAACAATAAAAAGTCTATCCCGAGCAACTTTGATAGTCCGAAGTTGCTCATCTCTCTCTATGGAGGTGCTTTTAGCGGGTTTGTCTATTTGTCATAGAAAGTTGGTGTTTTGGCATCGAAATAAACTATGAAGCTTATACTCGTAAAATTTGACATATAAGAACAATAAAAGTTGTACATCGAGCAACTTTGATGGTCCGAAGTCGCTCAACACTCTCTATGGAGAAGCTTTGAACGGTTTTGTCTATTTGTCATAGAAAGTTGGTGTTTTGACATCGAAATAATCTAGGAAGCTTATACTCGTAAAATTTCACATAGAAGAACAACAAAAAGTATACATAGAGCAATTTTGATGATCCGAAGTTGCTCAACTCTCTCTATGGAGGAGCTTTTAACGGTTTTGTCCATTTGTCATAGAAAGTTGGTGTTTTGGCATCGAAATAATGTAGGAAGCTTATACTCGTAAAATTTGACATAGAAGAAAAATAAAAAGTCTATCCCGAGCAACTTTGATAGTCCAAAGTTGCTCAACTCTCTCTATGGAGGAGCTTTTAACGGTTTTGTCCATTTGTCATAGAAAGTTGGTGTTTTGGCATCGAAATAATCTGGGAAGCTTATACTCGTAAAATTTCACATAGAAGAACAACAAAAAGTGTACATAGAGCAATTTTGATGGTCCAAAGTTGCTCAACTCTCTCTATGGAGGAGCTTTTAACGGTTTTGTCCATTTGTCATAGAAAGTTGGTGTTTTGGCATCGAAATAATGTAGGAAGCTTATACTCGTAAAATTTGACATAGAAGAACAATAAAATGTCTATCCCGAGCAACTTTGATAGTCCGAAGTTGCTCAACTCTCTCTATGGAGGAGCTTTTAACGGTTTTGTCTATTTGACATAGAAAGTTGGTGTTTTGGCATCGAAATAATGTAGGAAGCTTATACTCGTAAATTTTGACATAGAAGAACAATAAAAAGTCTATCCCGAGCAACTTTGATAGTCCAAAGTTGCTCAACTCTCTCTATGGAGGAGCTTTTAACGGTTTTGTCCATTTGTCATAGAAAGTTGGTGTTTTGGCATCGAAATAATCTAGGAAGCTTATACTCGTAAAATTTCACATAGAAGAACAACAAAAAGTGTACATAGAGCAATGCTGATGGTTCGAAGTTGCATAACTCTCTCTATGGAGGAGCTTTTAACGGTTTTGTCTATTTGACATAGAAAGTTGGTGTTTTGGCATCGAAATAATGTAGGAAGCTTATACTCGTAAATTTTGACATAGAAGAACAATAAAAAGTCTATCCCGAGCAACTTTGATAGTCCGAAGTTGCTCAACTCTCTCTATGGAGGAGCTTTTAACGGTTTTGTCCATTTGTCATAGAAAGTTGGTGTTTTGGCATCGAAATAATCTAGGAAGCTTATACTCGTAAAATTTCACATAGAAGAACAACAAAAAGTGTACATAGAGCAATGTTGATGGTTCGAAGTTGCATAACTCTCTCTATGGAGGAGCTTTTATCGGTTTTGTCCATTTGTCATAGAAAGTTAGTGTTTTGGCATCCAAATAATGTAGGAAGCTAATACTCGTAAAAGTTGACATAGAAGAACAATAAAAAGTCTATCCCGAGCAACTTTGATAGTCCGAAGTTGCTCATCTCTCTCTATGGAGGTGCTTTTAGCGGGTTTGTCTATTTGTCATAGAAAGTTGGTGTTTTGGCATCGAAATAAACTATGAAGCTTATACTCGTAAAATTTGACATATAAGAACAATAAAAGTTGTACATCGAGCAACTTTGATGGTCCGAAGTCGCTCAACACTCTCTATGGAGAAGCTTTGAACGGTTTTGTCTATTTGTCATAGAAAGTTGGTGTTTTGACATCGAAATAATCTAGGAAGCTTATACTCGTAAAATTTCACATAGAAGAACAACAAAAAGTATACATAGAGCAATTTTGATGATCCGAAGTTGCTCAACTCTCTCTATGGAGGAGCTTTTAACGGTTTTGTCCATTTGTCATAGAAAGTTGGTGTTTTGGCATCGAAATAATGTAGGAAGCTTATACTCGTAAAATTTGACATAGAAGAAAAATAAAAAGTCTATCCCGAGCAACTTTGATAGTCCAAAGTTGCTCAACTCTCTCTATGGAGGAGCTTTTAACGGTTTTGTCCATTTGTCATAGAAAGTTGGTGTTTTGGCATCGAAATAATCTAGGAAGCTTATACTCGTAAAATTTCACATAGAAGAACAACAAAAAGTGTACATAGAGCAATTTTGATGGTCCAAAGTTGCTCAACTCTCTCTATGGAGGAGCTTTTAACGGTTTTGTCCATTTGTCATAGAAAGTTGGTGTTTTGGCATCGAAATAATGTAGGAAGCTTATACTCGTAAAATTTGACATAGAAGAACAATAAAATGTCTATCCCGAGCAACTTTGATAGTCCGAAGTTGCTCAACTCTCTCTATGGAGGAGCTTTTAACGGTTTTGTCTATTTGACATAGAAAGTTGGTGTTTTGGCATCGAAATAATGTAGGAAGCTTATACTCGTAAATTTTGACATAGAAGAACAATAAAAAGTCTATCCCGAGCAACTTTGATAGTCCAAAGTTGCTCAACTCTCTCTATGGAGGAGCTTTTAACGGTTTTGTCCATTTGTCATAGAAAGTTGGTGTTTTGGCATCGAAATAATCTAGGAAGCTTATACTCGTAAAATTTCACATAGAAGAACAACAAAAAGTGTACATAGAACAATGCTGATGGTTCGAAGTTGCATAACTCTCTCTATGGAGGAGCTTTTATCGGTTTTGTCCATTTGTCATAGAAAGTTAGTGTTTTGGCATCCAAATAATGTAGGAAGCTAATACTCGTAAAAGTTGACATAGAAGAACAATAAAAAGTCTATCCCGAGCAACTTTGATAGTCCGAAGTTGCTCATCTCTCTCTATGGAGGTGCTTTTAGCGGGTTTGTCTATTTGTCATAGAAAGTTGGTGTTTTGGCATCGAAATAAACTATGAAGCTTATACTCGTAAAATTTGACATATAAGAACAATAAAAGTTGTACATCGAGCAACTTTGATGGTCCGAAGTCGCTCAACACTCTCTATGGAGAAGCTTTGAACGGTTTTGTCTATTTGTCATAGAAAGTTGGTGTTTTGACATCGAAATAATCTAGGAAGCTTATACTCGTAAAATTTCACATAGAAGAACAACAAAAAGTATACATAGAGCAATTTTGATGATCCGAAGTTGCTCAACTCTCTCTATGGAGGAGCTTTTAACGGTTTTGTCCATTTGTCATAGAAAGTTGGTGTTTTGGCATCGAAATAATGTAGGAAGCTTATACTCGTAAAATTTGACATAGAAGAACAATAAAAATTGTACACCGAGCAACTTTGATGGTCCGAAGTCGCTCAACACTCTATATGGAGGAGCTTTTAACGGTTTGGTCAATTTGTCATAGAAAGTTGGTGTTTTGGCATCGAAATAATGTAGGAAGCTTATACTCGTAAAATTTCACATAGAAGAACAACAAAAAGTGTACATAGAGCAATTTTGATGGTCCGAAGTTGCTCAACTCTCTCTATGGAGGAGCTTTTAACGGTTTTGTCCATTTGTCATAGAAAGTTGGTGTTTTGGCATCGAAATAATGTAGGAAGCTTATACTCGTAAAATTTGACATAGAAGAACAATAAAATGTCTATCCCGAGCAACTTTGATAGTCCGAAGTTGCTCAACTCTCTCTATGGAGGAGCTTTTAACGGTTTTGTCTATTTGACATAGAAAGTTGGTGTTTTGGCATCGAAATAATGTAGGAAGCTTATACTCGTAAATTTTGACATAGAAGAACAATAAAAAGTATATCCCGAGCAACTTTGATAGTCCAAAGTTGCTCAACTCTCTCTATGGAGGAGCTTTTAACGGTTTTGTTCATTTGTCATAGAAAGTTGGTGTTTTGGCATCGAAATAATCTAGGAAGCTTAGACTCGTAAAATTTCACATAGAAGAACAACAAAAAGTGTACATAGAGCAATTTTGATGGTCCGAAGTTGCTCAACTCTCTCTATGGAGGAGCTTTTAACGGTTTTGTCCATTTGTCATAGAAAGTTGGTGTTTTGGCATCGAAATAATGTAGGAAGCTTATACACGTAAAAGTTGACATAGAAGAACAATAAAAAGTCTTATCCCGAGCAACTTTGATAGTCCGAAGTTGCTTATCTCTCTCTATGGAGGTGCTTTTAGCGGGTTTGTCTATTTGTCATAGAAAGTTGGTGTTTTGGCATCGAAATAAACTATGAAGCTTATACTCGTAAAATTTGACATCTAAGAACAATAAAAAGTGTATTAGAGCAATTTTGATGGTCCGAAGTTGCTCAACTCTCTCTATGGAGGAGCTTTTAACGGTTTTGTCTATTTGTCATAGAAAGTTGGTGTTTTGACATCGAAATAATCTAGGAAGCTTATACTCGTAAAATTCCACATAGAAGAACAACAAAAAGTGTACATAGAGCAATTTTGATGATCCGAAGTTGTTCAACTCTCTCTATGGAGGAGCTTTTAACGGTTTTGTCCATTTGTCGTAGAAAGGTGGTGTTTTGGCATCGAAATAATGTAGGAAGCTTATACTCGTAAATTTTGACATAGAAGAACAATAAAAAGTCTATCCCGAGCAACTTTGATAGTCCGAAGTTGCTCAACTCTCTCTATGGAGGAGCTTTTAACGGTTTTGTCTATTTGTCATAGAAAGTTGGTGTTTTGACATCGAAATAATCTAGGAAGCTTATACTCGTAAAATTTGACATAGAAGAACAATAAAATGTCTATCCCGAGCAACTCTGATAGTCCGAAGTTGCTCAACTCTCTCAATGGAGGAGCTTTTAACGGTTTTGTCTATTTGACATAGAAAGTTGGTGTTTTGGCATCGAAATAATGTAGGAAGCTTATGCTCGTAAAATTTGACATATAAGAACAATAAAAATTGTACATCGAGCAACTTTGATGGTCCGAAGTCGCTCAACACTCTCTATGGAGAAGCTTTGAACGGTTTTGTCTATTTGACATAGAAAGTTGGTGTTTTGGCATCGAAATAATGTAGGAAGCTTATGCTCGTAAATTTTGACATATAAGAACAATAAAAATTGTACATCGAGCAACTTTGATGGTCCGAAGTCGCTCAACACTCTCTATGGAGAAGCTTTGAACGGTTTTGTCTATTTGTCATAGAAAGTTGGTGTTTTGACATCGAAATAATCTAGGAAGCTTATACTCGTAAAATTTCACATAGAAGAACAACAAAAAGTATACATAGAGCAATTTTGATGATCCGAAGTTGCTCAACTCTCTCTATGGAGGAGCTTTTAACGGTTTTGTCCATTTGTCATAGAAAGTTGGTGTTTTGGCATCGAAATAATGTAGGAAGCTTATACTCGTAAATTTTGACATAGAAGAACAATAAAAAGTCTATCCCTAGCAACTTTGATAGTTCGAAGTTGCATAACTCTCTCTATGGAGGAGCTTTTATCGGTTTTGTCCATTTGTCATAGAAAGTTAGTGTTTTGGCATCCAAATAATGTAGGAAGCTAATACTCGTAAAAGTTGACATAGAAGAACAATAAAAAGTCTATCCCGAGCAACTTTGATAGTCCGAAGTTGCTCATCTCTCTCTATGGAGGTGCTTTTAGCGGGTTTGTCTATTTGTCATAGAAAGTTGGTGTTTTGGCATCAAAATAAACTATGAAGCTTATACTCGTAAAATTTGACATATAAGAACAATAAAAGTTGTACATCGAGCAACTTTGATGGTCCGAAGTCGCTCAACACTCTCTATGGAGAAGCTTTGAACGGTTTTGTCTATTTGTCATGGAAAGTTGGTGTTTTGACATCGAAATAATCTAGGAAGCTTATACTCGTAAAATTTCACATAGAAGAACAACAAAAAGTATACATAGAGCAATTTTGATGATCCGATGTTGTTCAACTCTCTCTATGGAGGAGCTTTTAACGGTTTTGTCCATTTGTCATAGAAAGTTGGTGTTTTGGCATCGAAATAATGTAGGAAGCTTATACTCAAAAATTTTGACATAGAAGAACAATAAAAAGTCTATCCCGAGCAACTTTGATAGTCCAAAATTGCTCAACTCTCTCTATGGAGGAGCTTTTAACGGTTTTGTCCATTTGTCATAGAAAGTTGGTGTTTTGGCATCGAAATAATCTAGGAAGCTTATACTCGTAAATTTTGACATAGAAGAACAATAAAAAGTCTATCCCGAGCAACTTTGATAGTCCAAAGTTGCTCAACTCTCTCTATGGAGGAGCTTTTAACGGTTTTGTCCATTTGTCATAGAAAGTTGGTGTTTTGGCATCGAAATAATGTAGGAAGCTTATACTCGTAAAATTTGACATAGAAGAACAATAAAATGTCTATCCCGAGCAACTTTGATAGTCCGAAGTTGCTCAACTCTCTCTATGGAGGAGCTTTTAACGGTTTTGTCTATTTGACATAGAAAGTTGGTGTTTTGGCATCGAAATAATGTAGGAAGCTTATACTCGTAAAATTTTACATAGAAGAACAATTAAAAGTCTATCCTGAGCAACTTTGATAGGCCGAAGTTGCTCAACTCTCTCTATGGAGGAGCTTTTAACGATTCTGTCCATTTGTCATAGAAAGTTGGTGTTTTGGCATCGAAATAAAGTAGGAAGCTTATACTCGTAAAATTTGACATAGAAGAACAATAAAAAGTCTATTCCGTCAACTTTCATAGTCCGAAGTTGCTCAATTCTCTCTATGGAGGAGCTTTTAACGATTTTGTCCATTTGTCAAAGAAAGTTGGTGTTTTGGCATCGAAATAATCTAGGAAGCTTATACTCATAAAATTTGACATATGAGAACAATAAAAATTGTACACCGAGCAACTTTGATGTTCAAAAGTTGCATAACTCTCTCTATGGAGGAGCTTTTTTCGGTTTTGTCCATTTGTCATAGAAAGTTAGTGTTTTGACATCGAAATAATGTAGGAAGCTTATACTCGTAAATTTTGACATAGAAGAACAATAAAAAGTCTATCCCGAGCAACTTTGATAGTCCAAAGTTGCTCAACTCTCTCTATGGAGGAGCTTTTAACGGTTTTGTCCATTTGTCATAGAAAGTTGGTGTTTTGGCATCGAAATAATCTAGGAAGCTTATACTCGTAAAATTTCACATAGAAGAACAACAAAAAGTGTACATAGAGCAATTTTGATGGTCCGAAGTTGCTCAACTCTCTCTATGGAGGAGCTTTTAACGGTTTTGTCCATTTGTCATAGAAAGTTGGTGTTTTGGCATCGAAATAATGTAGGAAGCTTATACTCGTAAAATTTGACATAGAAGAACAATAAAATGTCTATCCCGAGCAACTTTGATAGTCCGAAGTTGCTCAACTCTCTCTATGGAGGAGCTTTTAACTGTTTTGTCTATTTGACATAGAAAGTTGGTGTTTTGGCATCGAAATAATGTAGGAAGCTTATACTCGTAAATTTTGACATAGAAGAACAATAAAAAGTCTATCCCGAGCAACTTTGATAGTCCAAAGTTGCTCAACTCTCTCTATGGAGGAGCTTTTAACGGTTTTGTCCATTTGTCATAGAAAGTTGGTGTTTTGGCATCGAAATAATCTAGGAAGCTTATACTCGTAAAATTTTACATAGCAGAACAATAAAAAGTCTATTCTGAGCAACTTTGATAGTCCGAAGTTGCTCAACTCTCTCTATGGAGGAGCTTTTAACGATTCTGTCCATTTGTCATAGAAAGTTGGTGTTTTGGCATCGAAATAAAGTAGGAAGCTTATACTCGTAAAATTTGACATAGAAGAACAATAAAAAGTCTATCCCGTCAACTTTCATAGTCCGAAGTTGCTCAATTCTCTCTATGGAGGAGCTTTTAACGATTTTGTCCATTTGTCAAAGAAAGTTGGTGTTTTGGCATCGAAATAATCTAGGAAGCTTATACTCGTAAAATTTCACATAGAAGAACAACAAAAAGTGTACATAGAGCAATTTTGATGGTCCGAAGTTGCTCAACTCTCTCTATGGAAGAGCTTTTAATGGTTTTGTCCATTTGTCATAGAAAGTTGGTGTTTTGGCATCGAAATAATGTAGGAAGCTTATACTCGTAAAATTTGACATAGAAGAACAATAAAATGTCTATCCCGAGCAACTTTGATAGTCCGAAGTTGCTCAACTCTCTCTATGGAGGAGCTTTTAACGGTTTTGTCTATTTGACATAGAAAGTTGGTGTTTTGGCATCGAAATAATGTAGGAAGCTTATACTCATAAAATTTTACATAGAAGAACAATAAAAAGTCTATCCCGAGCAACTTTGATAGTCCAAAGTTGCTCAACTCTCTCTATGGAGGAGCTTTTAACGGTTTTGTCCATTTGTCATAGAAAGTTGGTGTTTTGGCATCGAAATAATCTAGGAAGCTTATACTTGTAAAATTTTACATAGAAGAACAATAAAAAGTCTATCCTGAGCAACTTTGATAGTCCGAAGTTGCTCAACTCTCTCTATGGAGGAGCTTTTAATGATTCTGTCCATTTGTCATAGAAAGTTGGTGTTTTGGCATCGAAATAATGTAGGAAGCTTATACTCAAAAATTTTGACATAGAAGAACAATAAAAAGTCTATCCCGAGCAACTTTGATAGTCCAAAATTGCTCAACTCTCTCTATGGAGGAGCTTTTAACGGTTTTGTCCATTTGTCATAGAAAGTTGGTGTTTTGGCATCGAAATAATCTAGGAAGCTTATACTCGTAAATTTTGACATAGAAGAACAATAAAAAGTCTATCCCGAGCAACTTTGATAGTCCGAAGTTGCTCAACTCTCTCTATGGAGGATCTTTTAACGGTTTTGTCTATTTGACATAGAAAGTTGGTGTTTTGGCATCGAAATAATGTAGGAAGCTTATACTCGTAAAATTTTACATAGAAGAACAATAAAAAGTCTATCCTGAGCAACTTTGATAGTCCGAAGTTGCTCAACTCTCTCTATGGAGGAGCTTTTAACGATTCTGTCCATTTGTCATAGAAAGTTGGTGTTTTGGCATCGAAATAAAGTAGGAAGCTTATACTCGTAAAATTTGACATAGAAGAACAATAAAAAGTCTATCCCGTCAACTTTCATAGTCCGAAGTTGCTCAATTCTCTCTATGGAGGAGCTTTTAACGATTTTGTCCATTTGTCAAAGAAAGTTGGTGTTTTGGCATCGAAATAATCTAGGAAGCTTATACTCATAAAATTTGACATATGAGAACAATAAAAATTGTACACCGAGCAACTTTGATGTTCAAAAGTTGCATAACTCTCTCTATGGAGGAGCTTTTTTCGGTTTTGTCCATTTGTCATAAAAAGTTAGTGTTTTGACATCGAAATAATGTAGGAAGCTTATACTCGTAAATTTTGACATAGAAGAAAAATAAAAAGTCTATCCCGAGCAACTTTGATAGTCCAAAGTTGCTCAACTCTCTCTATGGAGGAGCTTTTAACGGTTTTGTCCATTTGTCATAGAAAGTTGGTGTTTTGGCATCGAAATAATCTAGGAAGCTTATACTCGTAAAATTTCACATAAAAGAACAACAAAAAGTGTACATAGAGCAATTTTGATGGTCCAAAGTTGCTCAACTCTCTCTATGGAGGAGCTTTTAACGGTTTTGTCCATTTGTCATAGAAAGTTGGTGTTTTGGCATCGAAATAATGTAGGAAGCTTATACTCGTAAAATTTGACATAGAAGAACAATAAAATGTCTATCCCGAGCAACTTTGATAGTCCGAAGTTGCTCAACTCTCTCTATGGAGGAGCTTTTAACGGTTTTGTCTATTTGACATAGAAAGTTGGTGTTTTGGCATCGAAATAATGTAGGAAGCTTATACTCGTAAATTTTGACATAGAAGAACAATAAAAAGTCTATCCCGAGCAACTTTGATAGTCCAAAGTTGCTCAACTCTCTCTATGGAGGAGCTTTTAACGGTTTTGTCCATTTGTCATAGAAAGTTGTTGTTTTGGCATCGAAATAATCTAGGAAGCTTATACTCGTAAAATTTCACATAGAAGAACAACAAAAAGTGTACATAGAGCAATGTTGATGGTTCGAAGTTGCATAACTCTCTCTATGGAGGAGCTTTTATCGGTTTTGTCCATTTGTCATAGAAAGTTAGTGTTTTGGCATCCAAATAATGTAGGAAGCTAATACTCGTAAAAGTTGACATAGAAGAACAATAAAAAGTCTATCCCGAGCAACTTTGATAGTCCGAAGTTGCTCATCTCTCTCTATGGAGGTGCTTTTAGCGGGTTTGTCTATTTGTCATAGAAAGTTGGTGTTTTGGCATCGAAATAAACTATGAAGCTTATACTCGTAAAATTTGACATATAAGAACAATAAAAGTTGTACATCGAGCAACTTTGATGGTCAGAAGTCGCTCAACACTCTCTATGGAGAAGCTTTGAACGGTTTTGTCTATTTGTCATGAAAAGTTGGTGTTTTGACATCGAAATAATCTAGGAAACTTATACTCGTAAAATTTCACATAGAAGAACAACAAAAAGTATACAAAGAGCAATTTTGATGATCCGAAGTTGTTCAACTCTCTCTATGGAGGAGCTTTTAACGGTTTTGTCCATTTGTCATAGAAAGTTGGTGTTTTGGCATCGAAATAATGTAGGAAGCTTATACTCGTAAATTTTGACATAGAAGAACAATAAAAGGTCTATCCCGAGCAACTTTGATAGTCCAAAGTTGCTCAACTCTCTCTATGGAGGAGCTTTTAACGGTTTTGTCCATTTGTCATAGAAAGTTGGTGTTTTGGCATCGAAATAAAGTAGGAAGCTTATACTCGTAAAATTTGACATAGAAGAACAATAAAATGTCTATCCCGAGCAACTTTGATAGTCCGAAGTTGCTCAACTCTCTCTATGGAGGAGCTTTTAACGATTCTGTCCATTTGTCATAGAAAGTTGGTGTTTTGGCATCGAAATAAAGTAGGAAGCTTATACTCGTAAAATTTGACATAGAAGAACAATAAAAAGTCTATCCCGTCAACTTTCATAGTCCGAAGTTGCTCAATTCTCTCTATGGAGGAGCTTTTAACGATTTTGTCCATTTGTCAAAGAAAGTTGGTGTTTTGGCATCGAAATAATCTAGGAAGCTTATACTCGTAAAATTTCACATAGAAGAACAACAAAAAGTGTACATAGAGCAATTTTGATGGTCCGAAGTTGCTCAACTCTCTCTATGGAAGAGCTTTTAATGGTTTTGTCCATTTGTCATAGAAAGTTGGTGTTTTGGCATCGAAATAATGTAGGAAGCTTATACTCGTAAAATTTGACATAGAAGAACAATAAAATGTCTATCCCGAGCAACTTTGATAGTCCGAAGTTGCTCAACTCTCTCTATGGAGGAGCTTTTAACGGTTTTGTCTATTTGACATAGAAAGTTGGTGTTTTGGCATCGAAATAATGTAGGAAGCTTATACTCATAAAATTTTACATAGAAGAACAATAAAAAGTCTATCCCGAGCAACTTTGATAGTCCAAAGTTGCTCAACTCTCTCTATGGAGGTGCTTTTAACGGTTTTGTCCATTTGTCATAGAAAGTTGGTGTTTTGGCATCGAAATAATCTAGGAAGCTTATACTCGTAAAATTTTACATAGAAGAACAATAAAAAGTCTATCCTGAGCAACTTTGATAGTCCGAAGTTGCTCAACTCTCTCTATGGAGGAGTTTTTAATGATTCTGTCCATTTGTCATAGAAAGTTGGTGTTTTGGCATCGAAATAATGTAGGAAGCTTATACTCAAAAATTTTGACATAGAAGAACAATAAAAAGTCTATCCCGAGCAACTTTGATAGTCCAAAATTGCTCAACTCTCTCTATGGAGGAGCTTTTAACGGTTTTGTCCATTTGTCATAGAAAGTTGGTGTTTTGGCATCGAAATAATCTAGGAAGCTTATACTCGTAAATTTTGACATAGAAGAACAATAAAAAGTCTATCCCGAGCAACTTTGATAGTCCGAAGTTGCTCAACTCTCTCTATGGAGGATCTTTTAACGGTTTTGTCTATTTGACATAGAAAGTTGGTGTTTTGGCATCGAAATAATGTAGGAAGCTTATACTCGTAAAATTTTACATAGAAGAACAATAAAAAGTCTATCCTGAGCAACTTTGATAGTCCGAAGTTGCTCAACTCTCTCTATGGAGGAGCTTTTAACGATTCTGTCCATTTGTCATAGAAAGTTGGTGTTTTGGCATCGAAATAAAGTAGGAAGCTTATACTCGTAAAATTTGACATAGAAGAACAATAAAAAGTCTATCCCGTCAACTTTCATAGTCCGAAGTTGCTCAATTCTCTCTATGGAGGAGCTTTTAACGATTTTGTCCATTTGTCAAAGAAAGTTGGTGTTTTGGCATCGAAATAATCTAGGAAGCTTATACTCATAAAATTTGACATATGAGAACAATAAAAATTGTACACCGAGCAACTTTGATGTTCAAAAGTTGCATAACTCTCTCTATGGAGGAGCTTTTTTCGGTTTTGTCCATTTGTCATAAAAAGTTAGTGTTTTGACATCGAAATAATGTAGGAAGCTTATACTCGTAAATTTTGACATAGAAGAAAAATAAAAAGTCTATCCCGAGCAACTTTGATAGTCCAAAGTTGCTCAACTCTCTCTATGGAGGAGCTTTTAACGGTTTTGTCCATTTGTCATAGAAAGTTGGTGTTTTGGCATCGAAATAATCTAGGAAGCTTATACTCGTAAAATTTCACATAAAAGAACAACAAAAAGTGTACATAGAGCAATTTTGATGGTCCAAAGTTGCTCAACTCTCTCTATGGAGGAGCTTTTAACGGTTTTGTCCATTTGTCATAGAAAGTTGGTGTTTTGGCATCGAAATAATGTAGGAAGCTTATACTCGTAAAATTTGACATAGAAGAACAATAAAATGTCTATCCCGAGCAACTTTGATAGTCCGAAGTTGCTCAACTCTCTCTATGGAGGAGCTTTTAACGGTTTTGTCTATTTGACATAGAAAGTTGGTGTTTTGGCATCGAAATAATGTAGGAAGCTTATACTCGTAAATTTTGACATAGAAGAACAATAAAAAGTCTATCCCGAGCAACTTTGATAGTCCAAAGTTGCTCAACTCTCTCTATGGAGGAGCTTTTAACGGTTTTGTCCATTTGTCATAGAAAGTTGTTGTTTTGGCATCGAAATAATCTAGGAAGCTTATACTCGTAAAATTTCACATAGAAGAACAACAAAAAGTGTACATAGAGCAATGTTGATGGTTCGAAGTTGCATAACTCTCTCTATGGAGGAGCTTTTATCGGTTTTGTCCATTTGTCATAGAAAGTTAGTGTTTTGGCATCCAAATAATGTAGGAAGCTAATACTCGTAAAAGTTGACATAGAAGAACAATAAAAAGTCTATCCCGAGCAACTTTGATAGTCCGAAGTTGCTCATCTCTCTCTATGGAGGTGCTTTTAGCGGGTTTGTCTATTTGTCATAGAAAGTTGGTGTTTTGGCATCGAAATAAACTATGAAGCTTATACTCGTAAAATTTGACATATAAGAACAATAAAAGTTGTACATCGAGCAACTTTGATGGTCCGAAGTCGCTCAACACTCTCTATGGAGAAGCTTTGAACGGTTTTGTCTATTTGTCATGAAAAGTTGGTGTTTCGACATCGAAATAATCTAGGAAACTTATACTCGTAAAATTTCACATAGAAGAACAACAAAAAGTATACAAAGAGCAATTTTGATGATCCGAAGTTGTTCAACTCTCTCTATGGAGGAGCTTTTAACGGTTTTGTCCATTTGTCATAGAAAGTTGGTGTTTTGGCATCGAAATAATGTAGGAAGCTTATACTCGTAAATTTTGACATAGAAGAACAATAAAAGGTCTATCCCGAGCAACTTTGATAGTCCAAAGTTGCTCAACTCTCTCTATGGAGGAGCTTTTAACGGTTTTGTCCATTTGTCATAGAAAGTTGGTGTTTTGGCATCGAAATAAAGTAGGAAGCTTATACTCGTAAAATTTGACATAGAAGAACAATAAAATGTCTATCCCGAGCAACTTTGATAGTCCGAAGTTGCTCAACTCTCTCTATGGAGGAGCTTTTAACGATTCTGTCCATTTGTCATAGAAAGTTGGTGTTTTGGCATCGAAATAAAGTAGGAAGCTTATACTCGTAAAATTTGACATAGAAGAACAATAAAAAGTCTATCCCGTCAACTTTCATAGTCCGAAGTTGCTCAATTCTCTCTATGGAGGAGCTTTTAACGATTTTGTCCATTTGTCAAAGAAAGTTGGTGTTTTGGCATCGAAATAATCTAGGAAGCTTATACTCGTAAAATTTCACATAGAAGAACAACAAAAAGTGTACATAGAGCAATTTTGATGGTCCGAAGTTGCTCAACTCTCTCTATGGAAGAGCTTTTAATGGTTTTGTCCATTTGTCATAGAAAGTTGGTGTTTTGGCATCGAAATAATGTAGGAAGCTTATACTCGTAAAATTTGACATAGAAGAACAATAAAATGTCTATCCCGAGCAACTTTGATAGTCCGAAGTTGCTCAACTCTCTCTATGGAGGAGCTTTTAACGGTTTTGTCTATTTGACATAGAAAGTTGGTGTTTTGGCATCGAAATAATGTAGGAAGCTTATACTCATAAAATTTTACATAGAAGAACAATAAAAAGTCTATCCCGAGCAACTTTGATAGTCCAAAGTTGCTCAACTCTCTCTATGGAGGAGCTTTTAACGGTTTTGTCCATTTGTCATAGAAAGTTGGTGTTTTGGCATCGAAATAATCTAGGAAGCTTATACTCGTAAAATTTTACATAGAAGAACAATAAAAAGTCTATCCTGAGCAACTTTGATAGTCCGAAGTTGCTCAACTCTCTCTATGGAGGAGTTTTTAATGATTCTGTCCATTTGTCATAGAAAGTTGGTGTTTTGGCATCGAAATAAAGTAGGAAGCTTATACTCGTAAAATTTGACATAGAAGAACAATAAAAAGTCTATCCCGTCAACTTTCATAGTCCGAAGTTGCTCAATTCTCTCTATGGAGGAGCTTTTAACGATTTTGTCCATTTGTCAAAGAAAGTTGGTGTTTTGGCATCGAAATAATCTAGGAAGCTTATACTCATAAAATTTGACATATGAGAACAATAAAAATTGTACACCGAGCAACTTTGATGTTCAAAAGTTGCATAACTCTCTCTATGGAGGAGCTTTTTTCGGTTTTGTCCATTTGTCATAAAAAGTTAGTGTTTTGACATCGAAATAATGTAGGAAGCTTATACTCGTAAATTTTGACATAGAAGAAAAATAAAAAGTCTATCCCGAGCAACTTTGATAGTCCAAAGTTGCTCAACTCTCTCTATGGAGGAGCTTTTAACGGTTTTGTCCATTTGTCATAGAAAGTTGGTGTTTTGGCATCGAAATAATCTAGGAAGCTTATACTCGTAAAATTTCACATAAAAGAACAACAAAAAGTGTACATAGAGCAATTTTGATGGTCCAAAGTTGCTCAACTCTCTCTATGGAGGAGCTTTTAACGGTTTTGTCCATTTGTCATAGAAAGTTGGTGTTTTGGCATCGAAATAATGTAGGAAGCTTATACTCGTAAAATTTGACATAGAAGAACAATAAAATGTCTATCCCGAGCAACTTTGATAGTCCGAAGTTGCTCAACTCTCTCTATGGAGGAGCTTTTAACGGTTTTGTCTATTTGACATAGAAAGTTGGTGTTTTGGCATCGAAATAATGTAGGAAGCTTATACTCGTAAATTTTGACATAGAAGAACAATAAAAAGTCTATCCCGAGCAACTTTGATAGTCCAAAGTTGCTCAACTCTCTCTATGGAGGAGCTTTTAACGGTTTTGTCCATTTGTCATAGAAAGTTGTTGTTTTGGCATCGAAATAATCTAGGAAGCTTATACTCGTAAAATTTCACATAGAAGAACAACAAAAAGTGTACATAGAGCAATGTTGATGGTTCGAAGTTGCATAACTCTCTCTATGGAGGAGCTTTTATCGGTTTTGTCCATTTGTCATAGAAAGTTAGTGTTTTGGCATCCAAATAATGTAGGAAGCTAATACTCGTAAAAGTTGACATAGAAGAACAATAAAAAGTCTATCCCGAGCAACTTTGATAGTCCGAAGTTGCTCATCTCTCTCTATGGAGGTGCTTTTAGCGGGTTTGTCTATTTGTCATAGAAAGTTGGTGTTTTGGCATCGAAATAAACTATGAAGCTTATACTCGTAAAATTTGACATATAAGAACAATAAAAGTTGTACATCGAGCAACTTTGATGGTCCGAAGTCGCTCAACACTCTCTATGGAGAAGCTTTGAACGGTTTTGTCTATTTGTCATGAAAAGTTGGTGTTTCGACATCGAAATAATCTAGGAAACTTATACTCGTAAAATTTCACATAGAAGAACAACAAAAAGTATACAAAGAGCAATTTTGATGATCCGAAGTTGTTCAACTCTCTCTATGGAGGAGCTTTTAACGGTTTTGTCCATTTGTCATAGAAAGTTGGTGTTTTGGCATCGAAATAATGTAGGAAGCTTATACTCGTAAATTTTGACATAGAAGAACAATAAAAGGTCTATCCCGAGCAACTTTGATAGTCCAAAGTTGCTCAACTCTCTCTATGGAGGAGCTTTTAACGGTTTTGTCCATTTGTCATAGAAAGTTGGTGTTTTGGCATCGAAATAAAGTAGGAAGCTTATACTCGTAAAATTTGACATAGAAGAACAATAAAATGTCTATCCCGAGCAACTTTGATAGTCCGAAGTTGCTCAACTCTCTCTATGGAGGAGCTTTTAACGATTCTGTCCATTTGTCATAGAAAGTTGGTGTTTTGGCATCGAAATAAAGTAGGAAGCTTATACTCGTAAAATTTGACATAGAAGAACAATAAAAAGTCTATCCCGTCAACTTTCATAGTCCGAAGTTGCTCAATTCTCTCTATGGAGGAGCTTTTAACGATTTTGTCCATTTGTCAAAGAAAGTTGGTGTTTTGGCATCGAAATAATCTAGGAAGCTTATACTCGTAAAATTTCACATAGAAGAACAACAAAAAGTGTACATAGAGCAATTTTGATGGTCCGAAGTTGCTCAACTCTCTCTATGGAAGAGCTTTTAATGGTTTTGTCCATTTGTCATAGAAAGTTGGTGTTTTGGCATCGAAATAATGTAGGAAGCTTATACTCGTAAAATTTGACATAGAAGAACAATAAAATGTCTATCCCGAGCAACTTTGATAGTCCGAAGTTGCTCAACTCTCTCTATGGAGGAGCTTTTAACGGTTTTGTCTATTTGACATAGAAAGTTGGTGTTTTGGCATCGAAATAATGTAGGAAGCTTATACTCATAAAATTTTACATAGAAGAACAATAAAAAGTCTATCCCGAGCAACTTTGATAGTCCAAAGTTGCTCAACTCTCTCTATGGAGGAGCTTTTAACGGTTTTGTCCATTTGTCATAGAAAGTTGGTGTTTTGGCATCGAAATAATCTAGGAAGCTTATACTCGTAAAATTTTACATAGAAGAACAATAAAAAGTCTATCCTGAGCAACTTTGATAGTCCGAAGTTGCTCAACTCTCTCTATGGAGGAGTTTTTAATGATTCTGTCCATTTGTCATAGAAAGTTGGTGTTTTGGCATCGAAATAAAGTAGGAAGCTTATACTCGTAAAATTTGACATAGAAGAACAATAAAAAGTCTATCCCGTCAACTTTCATAGTCCGAAGTTGCTCAATTCTCTCTATGGAGGAGCTTTTAACGATTTTGTCCATTTGTCAAAGAAAGTTGGTGTTTTGGCATCGAAATAATCTAGGAAGCTTATACTCATAAAATTTGACATATGAGAACAATAAAAATTGTACACCGAGCAACTTTGATGTTCAAAAGTTGCATAACTCTCTCTATGGAGGAGCTTTTTTCGGTTTTGTCCATTTGTCATAAAAAGTTAGTGTTTTGACATCGAAATAATGTAGGAAGCTTATACTCGTAAATTTTGACATAGAAGAAAAATAAAAAGTCTATCCCGAGCAACTTTGATAGTCCAAAGTTGCTCAACTCTCTCTATGGAGGAGCTTTTAACGGTTTTGTCCATTTGTCATAGAAAGTTGGTGTTTTGGCATCGAAATAATCTAGGAAGCTTATACTCGTAAAATTTCACATAAAAGAACAACAAAAAGTGTACATAGAGCAATTTTGATGGTCCAAAGTTGCTCAACTCTCTCTATGGAGGAGCTTTTAACGGTTTTGTCCATTTGTCATAGAAAGTTGGTGTTTTGGCATCGAAATAATGTAGGAAGCTTATACTCGTAAAATTTGACATAGAAGAACAATAAAATGTCTATCCCGAGCAACTTTGATAGTCCGAAGTTGCTCAACTCTCTCTATGGAGGAGCTTTTAACGGTTTTGTCTATTTGACATAGAAAGTTGGTGTTTTGGCATCGAAATAATGTAGGAAGCTTATACTCGTAAATTTTGACATAGAAGAACAATAAAAAGTCTATCCCGAGCAACTTTGATAGTCCAAAGTTGCTCAACTCTCTCTATGGAGGAGCTTTTAACGGTTTTGTCCATTTGTCATAGAAAGTTGTTGTTTTGGCATCGAAATAATCTAGGAAGCTTATACTCGTAAAATTTCACATAGAAGAACAACAAAAAGTGTACATAGAGCAATGTTGATGGTTCGAAGTTGCATAACTCTCTCTATGGAGGAGCTTTTATCGGTTTTGTCCATTTGTCATAGAAAGTTAGTGTTTTGGCATCCAAATAATGTAGGAAGCTAATACTCGTAAAAGTTGACATAGAAGAACAATAAAAAGTCTATCCCGAGCAACTTTGATAGTCCGAAGTTGCTCATCTCTCTCTATGGAGGTGCTTTTAGCGGGTTTGTCTATTTGTCATAGAAAGTTGGTGTTTTGGCATCGAAATAAACTATGAAGCTTATACTCGTAAAATTTGACATATAAGAACAATAAAAGTTGTACATCGAGCAACTTTGATGGTCAGAAGTCGCTCAACACTCTCTATGGAGAAGCTTTGAACGGTTTTGTCTATTTGTCATGAAAAGTTGGTGTTTTGACATCGAAATAATCTAGGAAACTTATACTCGTAAAATTTCACATAGAAGAACAACAAAAAGTATACAAAGAGCAATTTTGATGATCCGAAGTTGTTCAACTCTCTCTATGGAGGAGCTTTTAACGGTTTTGTCCATTTGTCATAGAAAGTTGGTGTTTTGGCATCGAAATAATGTAGGAAGCTTATACTCGTAAATTTTGACATAGAAGAACAATAAAAGGTCTATCCCGAGCAACTTTGATAGTCCAAAGTTGCTCAACTCTCTCTATGGAGGAGCTTTTAACGGTTTTGTCCATTTGTCATAGAAAGTTGGTGTTTTGGCATCGAAATAAAGTAGGAAGCTTATACTCGTAAAATTTGACATAGAAGAACAATAAAATGTCTATCCCGAGCAACTTTGATAGTCCGAAGTTGCTCAACTCTCTCTATGGAGGAGCTTTTAACGATTCTGTCCATTTGTCATAGAAAGTTGGTGTTTTGGCATCGAAATAAAGTAGGAAGCTTATACTCGTAAAATTTGACATAGAAGAACAATAAAAAGTCTATCCCGTCAACTTTCATAGTCCGAAGTTGCTCAATTCTCTCTATGGAGGAGCTTTTAACGATTTTGTCCATTTGTCAAAGAAAGTTGGTGTTTTGGCATCGAAATAATCTAGGAAGCTTATACTCGTAAAATTTCACATAGAAGAACAACAAAAAGTGTACATAGAGCAATTTTGATGGTCCGAAGTTGCTCAACTCTCTCTATGGAAGAGCTTTTAATGGTTTTGTCCATTTGTCATAGAAAGTTGGTGTTTTGGCATCGAAATAATGTAGGAAGCTTATACTCGTAAAATTTGACATAGAAGAACAATAAAATGTCTATCCCGAGCAACTTTGATAGTCCGAAGTTGCTCAACTCTCTCTATGGAGGAGCTTTTAACGGTTTTGTCTATTTGACATAGAAAGTTGGTGTTTTGGCATCGAAATAATGTAGGAAGCTTATACTCATAAAATTTTACATAGAAGAACAATAAAAAGTCTATCCCGAGCAACTTTGATAGTCCAAAGTTGCTCAACTCTCTCTATGGAGGTGCTTTTAACGGTTTTGTCCATTTGTCATAGAAAGTTGGTGTTTTGGCATCGAAATAATCTAGGAAGCTTATACTCGTAAAATTTTACATAGAAGAACAATAAAAAGTCTATCCTGAGCAACTTTGATAGTCCGAAGTTGCTCAACTCTCTCTATGGAGGAGTTTTTAATGATTCTGTCCATTTGTCATAGAAAGTTGGTGTTTTGGCATCGAAATAATGTAGGAAGCTTATACTCAAAAATTTTGACATAGAAGAACAATAAAAAGTCTATCCCGAGCAACTTTGATAGTCCAAAATTGCTCAACTCTCTCTATGGAGGAGCTTTTAACGGTTTTGTCCATTTGTCATAGAAAGTTGGTGTTTTGGCATCGAAATAATCTAGGAAGCTTATACTCGTAAATTTTGACATAGAAGAACAATAAAAAGTCTATCCCGAGCAACTTTGATAGTCCGAAGTTGCTCAACTCTCTCTATGGAGGATCTTTTAACGGTTTTGTCTATTTGACATAGAAAGTTGGTGTTTTGGCATCGAAATAATGTAGGAAGCTTATACTCGTAAAATTTTACATAGAAGAACAATAAAAAGTCTATCCTGAGCAACTTTGATAGTCCGAAGTTGCTCAACTCTCTCTATGGAGGAGCTTTTAACGATTCTGTCCATTTGTCATAGAAAGTTGGTGTTTTGGCATCGAAATAAAGTAGGAAGCTTATACTCGTAAAATTTGACATAGAAGAACAATAAAAAGTCTATCCCGTCAACTTTCATAGTCCGAAGTTGCTCAATTCTCTCTATGGAGGAGCTTTTAACGATTTTGTCCATTTGTCAAAGAAAGTTGGTGTTTTGGCATCGAAATAATCTAGGAAGCTTATACTCATAAAATTTGACATATGAGAACAATAAAAATTGTACACCGAGCAACTTTGATGTTCAAAAGTTGCATAACTCTCTCTATGGAGGAGCTTTTTTCGGTTTTGTCCATTTGTCATAAAAAGTTAGTGTTTTGACATCGAAATAATGTAGGAAGCTTATACTCGTAAATTTTGACATAGAAGAAAAATAAAAAGTCTATCCCGAGCAACTTTGATAGTCCAAAGTTGCTCAACTCTCTCTATGGAGGAGCTTTTAACGGTTTTGTCCATTTGTCATAGAAAGTTGGTGTTTTGGCATCGAAATAATCTAGGAAGCTTATACTCGTAAAATTTCACATAAAAGAACAACAAAAAGTGTACATAGAGCAATTTTGATGGTCCAAAGTTGCTCAACTCTCTCTATGGAGGAGCTTTTAACGGTTTTGTCCATTTGTCATAGAAAGTTGGTGTTTTGGCATCGAAATAATGTAGGAAGCTTATACTCGTAAAATTTGACATAGAAGAACAATAAAATGTCTATCCCGAGCAACTTTGATAGTCCGAAGTTGCTCAACTCTCTCTATGGAGGAGCTTTTAACGGTTTTGTCTATTTGACATAGAAAGTTGGTGTTTTGGCATCGAAATAATGTAGGAAGCTTATACTCGTAAATTTTGACATAGAAGAACAATAAAAAGTCTATCCCGAGCAACTTTGATAGTCCAAAGTTGCTCAACTCTCTCTATGGAGGAGCTTTTAACGGTTTTGTCCATTTGTCATAGAAAGTTGTTGTTTTGGCATCGAAATAATCTAGGAAGCTTATACTCGTAAAATTTCACATAGAAGAACAACAAAAAGTGTACATAGAGCAATGTTGATGGTTCGAAGTTGCATAACTCTCTCTATGGAGGAGCTTTTATCGGTTTTGTCCATTTGTCATAGAAAGTTAGTGTTTTGGCATCCAAATAATGTAGGAAGCTAATACTCGTAAAAGTTGACATAGAAGAACAATAAAAAGTCTATCCCGAGCAACTTTGATAGTCCGAAGTTGCTCATCTCTCTCTATGGAGGTGCTTTTAGCGGGTTTGTCTATTTGTCATAGAAAGTTGGTGTTTTGGCATCGAAATAAACTATGAAGCTTATACTCGTAAAATTTGACATATAAGAACAATAAAAGTTGTACATCGAGCAACTTTGATGGTCCGAAGTCGCTCAACACTCTCTATGGAGAAGCTTTGAACGGTTTTGTCTATTTGTCATGAAAAGTTGGTGTTTCGACATCGAAATAATCTAGGAAACTTATACTCGTAAAATTTCACATAGAAGAACAACAAAAAGTATACAAAGAGCAATTTTGATGATCCGAAGTTGTTCAACTCTCTCTATGGAGGAGCTTTTAACGGTTTTGTCCATTTGTCATAGAAAGTTGGTGTTTTGGCATCGAAATAATGTAGGAAGCTTATACTCGTAAATTTTGACATAGAAGAACAATAAAAGGTCTATCCCGAGCAACTTTGATAGTCCAAAGTTGCTCAACTCTCTCTATGGAGGAGCTTTTAACGGTTTTGTCCATTTGTCATAGAAAGTTGGTGTTTTGGCATCGAAATAAAGTAGGAAGCTTATACTCGTAAAATTTGACATAGAAGAACAATAAAATGTCTATCCCGAGCAACTTTGATAGTCCGAAGTTGCTCAACTCTCTCTATGGAGGAGCTTTTAACGATTCTGTCCATTTGTCATAGAAAGTTGGTGTTTTGGCATCGAAATAAAGTAGGAAGCTTATACTCGTAAAATTTGACATAGAAGAACAATAAAAAGTCTATCCCGTCAACTTTCATAGTCCGAAGTTGCTCAATTCTCTCTATGGAGGAGCTTTTAACGATTTTGTCCATTTGTCAAAGAAAGTTGGTGTTTTGGCATCGAAATAATCTAGGAAGCTTATACTCGTAAAATTTCACATAGAAGAACAACAAAAAGTGTACATAGAGCAATTTTGATGGTCCGAAGTTGCTCAACTCTCTCTATGGAAGAGCTTTTAATGGTTTTGTCCATTTGTCATAGAAAGTTGGTGTTTTGGCATCGAAATAATGTAGGAAGCTTATACTCGTAAAATTTGACATAGAAGAACAATAAAATGTCTATCCCGAGCAACTTTGATAGTCCGAAGTTGCTCAACTCTCTCTATGGAGGAGCTTTTAACGGTTTTGTCTATTTGACATAGAAAGTTGGTGTTTTGGCATCGAAATAATGTAGGAAGCTTATACTCATAAAATTTTACATAGAAGAACAATAAAAAGTCTATCCCGAGCAACTTTGATAGTCCAAAGTTGCTCAACTCTCTCTATGGAGGAGCTTTTAACGGTTTTGTCCATTTGTCATAGAAAGTTGGTGTTTTGGCATCGAAATAATCTAGGAAGCTTATACTCGTAAAATTTTACATAGAAGAACAATAAAAAGTCTATCCTGAGCAACTTTGATAGTCCGAAGTTGCTCAACTCTCTCTATGGAGGAGTTTTTAATGATTCTGTCCATTTGTCATAGAAAGTTGGTGTTTTGGCATCGAAATAATGTAGGAAGCTTATACTCAAAAATTTTGACATAGAAGAACAATAAAAAGTCTATCCCGAGCAACTTTGATAGTCCAAAATTGCTCAACTCTCTCTATGGAGGAGCTTTTAACGGTTTTGTCCATTTGTCATAGAAAGTTGGTGTTTTGGCATCGAAATAATCTAGGAAGCTTATACTCGTAAATTTTGACATAGAAGAACAATAAAAAGTCTATCCCGAGCAACTTTGATAGTCCGAAGTTGCTCAACTCTCTCTATGGAGGATCTTTTAACGGTTTTGTCTATTTGACATAGAAAGTTGGTGTTTTGGCATCGAAATAATGTAGGAAGCTTATACTCGTAAAATTTTACATAGAAGAACAATAAAAAGTCTATCCTGAGCAACTTTGATAGTCCGAAGTTGCTCAACTCTCTCTATGGAGGAGCTTTTAACGATTCTGTCCATTTGTCATAGAAAGTTGGTGTTTTGGCATCGAAATAAAGTAGGAAGCTTATACTCGTAAAATTTGACATAGAAGAACAATAAAAAGTCTATCCCGTCAACTTTCATAGTCCGAAGTTGCTCAATTCTCTCTATGGAGGAGCTTTTAACGATTTTGTCCATTTGTCAAAGAAAGTTGGTGTTTTGGCATCGAAATAATCTAGGAAGCTTATACTCATAAAATTTGACATATGAGAACAATAAAAATTGTACACCGAGCAACTTTGATGTTCAAAAGTTGCATAACTCTCTCTATGGAGGAGCTTTTTTCGGTTTTGTCCATTTGTCATAAAAAGTTAGTGTTTTGACATCGAAATAATGTAGGAAGCTTATACTCGTAAATTTTGACATAGAAGAAAAATAAAAAGTCTATCCCGAGCAACTTTGATAGTCCAAAGTTGCTCAACTCTCTCTATGGAGGAGCTTTTAACGGTTTTGTCCATTTGTCATAGAAAGTTGGTGTTTTGGCATCGAAATAATCTAGGAAGCTTATACTCGTAAAATTTCACATAAAAGAACAACAAAAAGTGTACATAGAGCAATTTTGATGGTCCAAAGTTGCTCAACTCTCTCTATGGAGGAGCTTTTAACGGTTTTGTCCATTTGTCATAGAAAGTTGGTGTTTTGGCATCGAAATAATGTAGGAAGCTTATACTCGTAAAATTTGACATAGAAGAACAATAAAATGTCTATCCCGAGCAACTTTGATAGTCCGAAGTTGCTCAACTCTCTCTATGGAGGAGCTTTTAACGGTTTTGTCTATTTGACATAGAAAGTTGGTGTTTTGGCATCGAAATAATGTAGGAAGCTTATACTCGTAAATTTTGACATAGAAGAACAATAAAAAGTCTATCCCGAGCAACTTTGATAGTCCAAAGTTGCTCAACTCTCTCTATGGAGGAGCTTTTAACGGTTTTGTCCATTTGTCATAGAAAGTTGTTGTTTTGGCATCGAAATAATCTAGGAAGCTTATACTCGTAAAATTTCACATAGAAGAACAACAAAAAGTGTACATAGAGCAATGTTGATGGTTCGAAGTTGCATAACTCTCTCTATGGAGGAGCTTTTATCGGTTTTGTCCATTTGTCATAGAAAGTTAGTGTTTTGGCATCCAAATAATGTAGGAAGCTAATACTCGTAAAAGTTGACATAGAAGAACAATAAAAAGTCTATCCCGAGCAACTTTGATAGTCCGAAGTTGCTCATCTCTCTCTATGGAGGTGCTTTTAGCGGGTTTGTCTATTTGTCATAGAAAGTTGGTGTTTTGGCATCGAAATAAACTATGAAGCTTATACTCGTAAAATTTGACATATAAGAACAATAAAAGTTGTACATCGAGCAACTTTGATGGTCCGAAGTCGCTCAACACTCTCTATGGAGAAGCTTTGAACGGTTTTGTCTATTTGTCATGAAAAGTTGGTGTTTTGACATCGAAATAATCTAGGAAACTTATACTCGTAAAATTTCACATAGAAGAACAACAAAAAGTATACAAAGAGCAATTTTGATGATCCGAAGTTGTTCAACTCTCTCTATGGAGGAGCTTTTAACGGTTTTGTCCATTTGTCATAGAAAGTTGGTGTTTTGGCATCGAAATAATGTAGGAAGCTTATACTCGTAAATTTTGACATAGAAGAACAATAAAAGGTCTATCCCGAGCAACTTTGATAGTCCAAAGTTGCTCAACTCTCTCTATGGAGGAGCTTTTAACGGTTTTGTCCATTTGTCATAGAAAGTTGGTGTTTTGGCATCGAAATAAAGTAGGAAGCTTATACTCGTAAAATTTGACATAGAAGAACAATAAAATGTCTATCCCGAGCAACTTTGATAGTCCGAAGTTGCTCAACTCTCTCTATGGAGGAGCTTTTAACGATTCTGTCCATTTGTCATAGAAAGTTGGTGTTTTGGCATCGAAATAAAGTAGGAAGCTTATACTCGTAAAATTTGACATAGAAGAACAATAAAAAGTCTATCCCGTCAACTTTCATAGTCCGAAGTTGCTCAATTCTCTCTATGGAGGAGCTTTTAACGATTTTGTCCATTTGTCAAAGAAAGTTGGTGTTTTGGCATCGAAATAATCTAGGAAGCTTATACTCGTAAAATTTCACATAGAAGAACAACAAAAAGTGTACATAGAGCAATTTTGATGGTCCGAAGTTGCTCAACTCTCTCTATGGAAGAGCTTTTAATGGTTTTGTCCATTTGTCATAGAAAGTTGGTGTTTTGGCATCGAAATAATGTAGGAAGCTTATACTCGTAAAATTTGACATAGAAGAACAATAAAATGTCTATCCCGAGCAACTTTGATAGTCCGAAGTTGCTCAACTCTCTCTATGGAGGAGCTTTTAACGGTTTTGTCTATTTGACATAGAAAGTTGGTGTTTTGGCATCGAAATAATGTAGGAAGCTTATACTCATAAAATTTTACATAGAAGAACAATAAAAAGTCTATCCCGAGCAACTTTGATAGTCCAAAGTTGCTCAACTCTCTCTATGGAGGAGCTTTTAACGGTTTTGTCCATTTGTCATAGAAAGTTGGTGTTTTGGCATCGAAATAATCTAGGAAGCTTATACTCGTAAAATTTTACATAGAAGAACAATAAAAAGTCTATCCTGAGCAACTTTGATAGTCCGAAGTTGCTCAACTCTCTCTATGGAGGAGTTTTTAATGATTCTGTCCATTTGTCATAGAAAGTTGGTGTTTTGGCATCGAAATAATGTAGGAAGCTTATACTCAAAAATTTTGACATAGAAGAACAATAAAAAGTCTATCCCGAGCAACTTTGATAGTCCAAAATTGCTCAACTCTCTCTATGGAGGAGCTTTTAACGGTTTTGTCCATTTGTCATAGAAAGTTGGTGTTTTGGCATCGAAATAATCTAGGAAGCTTATACTCGTAAATTTTGACATAGAAGAACAATAAAAAGTCTATCCCGAGCAACTTTGATAGTCCGAAGTTGCTCAACTCTCTCTATGGAGGATCTTTTAACGGTTTTGTCTATTTGACATAGAAAGTTGGTGTTTTGGCATCGAAATAATGTAGGAAGCTTATACTCGTAAAATTTTACATAGAAGAACAATAAAAAGTCTATCCTGAGCAACTTTGATAGTCCGAAGTTGCTCAACTCTCTCTATGGAGGAGCTTTTAACGATTCTGTCCATTTGTCATAGAAAGTTGGTGTTTTGGCATCGAAATAAAGTAGGAAGCTTATACTCGTAAAATTTGACATAGAAGAACAATAAAAAGTCTATCCCGTCAACTTTCATAGTCCGAAGTTGCTCAATTCTCTCTATGGAGGAGCTTTTAACGATTTTGTCCATTTGTCAAAGAAAGTTGGTGTTTTGGAATCGAAATAATCTAGGAAGCTTATACTCATAAAATTTGACATATGAGAACAATAAAAATTGTACACCGAGCAACTTTGATGTTCAAAAGTTGCATAACTCTCTCTATGGAGGAGCTTTTTTCGGTTTTGTCCATTTGTCATAAAAAGTTAGTGTTTTGACATCGAAATAATGTAGGAAGCTTATACTCGTAAATTTTGACATAGAAGAAAAATAAAAAGTCTATCCCGAGCAACTTTGATAGTCCAAAGTTGCTCAACTCTCTCTATGGAGGAGCTTTTAACGGTTTTGTCCATTTGTCATAGAAAGTTGGTGTTTTGGCATCGAAATAATCTAGGAAGCTTATACTCGTAAAATTTCACATAAAAGAACAACAAAAAGTGTACATAGAGCAATTTTGATGGTCCAAAGTTGCTCAACTCTCTCTATGGAGGAGCTTTTAACGGTTTTGTCCATTTGTCATAGAAAGTTGGTGTTTTGGCATCGAAATAATGTAGGAAGCTTATACTCGTAAAATTTGACATAGAAGAACAATAAAATGTCTATCCCGAGCAACTTTGATAGTCCGAAGTTGCTCAACTCTCTCTATGGAGGAGCTTTTAACGGTTTTGTCTATTTGACATAGAAAGTTGGTGTTTTGGCATCGAAATAATGTAGGAAGCTTATACTCGTAAATTTTGACATAGAAGAACAATAAAAAGTCTATCCCGAGCAACTTTGATAGTCCAAAGTTGCTCAACTCTCTCTATGGAGGAGCTTTTAACGGTTTTGTCCATTTGTCATAGAAAGTTGTTGTTTTGGCATCGAAATAATCTAGGAAGCTTATACTCGTAAAATTTCACATAGAAGAACAACAAAAAGTGTACATAGAGCAATGTTGATGGTTCGAAGTTGCATAACTCTCTCTATGGAGGAGCTTTTATCGGTTTTGTCCATTTGTCATAGAAAGTTAGTGTTTTGGCATCCAAATAATGTAGGAAGCTAATACTCGTAAAAGTTGACATAGAAGAACAATAAAAAGTCTATCCCGAGCAACTTTGATAGTCCGAAGTTGCTCATCTCTCTCTATGGAGGTGCTTTTAGCGGGTTTGTCTATTTGTCATAGAAAGTTGGTGTTTTGGCATCGAAATAAACTATGAAGCTTATACTCGTAAAATTTGACATATAAGAACAATAAAAGTTGTACATCGAGCAACTTTGATGGTCCGAAGTCGCTCAACACTCTCTATGGAGAAGCTTTGAACGGTTTTGTCTATTTGTCATGAAAAGTTGGTGTTTTGACATCGAAATAATCTAGGAAACTTATACTCGTAAAATTTCACATAGAAGAACAACAAAAAGTATACAAAGAGCAATTTTGATGATCCGAAGTTGTTCAACTCTCTCTATGGAGGAGCTTTTAACGGTTTTGTCCATTTGTCATAGAAAGTTGGTGTTTTGGCATCGAAATAATGTAGGAAGCTTATACTCGTAAATTTTGACATAGAAGAACAATAAAAGGTCTATCCCGAGCAACTTTGATAGTCCAAAGTTGCTCAACTCTCTCTATGGAGGAGCTTTTAACGGTTTTGTCCATTTGTCATAGAAAGTTGGTGTTTTGGCATCGAAATAAAGTAGGAAGCTTATACTCGTAAAATTTGACATAGAAGAACAATAAAATGTCTATCCCGAGCAACTTTGATAGTCCGAAGTTGCTCAACTCTCTCTATGGAGGAGCTTTTAACGGTTTTGTCTATTTGACATAGAAAGTTGGTGTTTTGGCATCGAAATAATGTAGGAAGCTTATACTCGTAAATTTTGACATAGAAGAACAATAAAAAGTCTATCCCGAGCAACTTTGATAGTCCGAAGTTGCTCAACTCTCTCTATGGAGGAGCTTTTAACGGTTTTGTCCATTTGTCATAGAAAGTTGGTGTTTTGGCATCGAAATAATGTAGGAAGCTTATACTCGTAAAATTTCACATAGAAGAACAACAAAAAGTGTACATAGAGCAATTTTGATGGTCCGAAGTTGCTCAACTCTCTCTATGGAGGAGCTTTTAACGGTTTTGTCCATTTGTCATAGAAAGTTGGTGTTTTGGCATCGAAATAATGTAGGAAGCTTATACTCGTAAAATTTGACATAGAAGAACAATAAAATGTCTATCCCGAGCAACTTTGATAGTCCGAAGTTGCTCAACTCTCTCTATGGAGGAGCTTTTAACGGTTTTGTCTATTTGACATAGAAAGTTGGTGTTTTGGAATCGAAATAATGTAGGAAGCTTATACTCGTAAATTTTGACATAGAAGAACAATAAAAAGTCTATCCCGAGCAACTTTGATAGTCCAAAGTTGCTCAACTCTCTCTATGGAGGAGCTTTTAACGGTTTTGTCCATTTGTCATAGAAAGTTGGTGTTTTGGCATCGAAATAATCTAGGAAGCTTATACTCGTAAAATTTCACATAGAAGAACAACAAAAAGTGTACATAGAGCAATTTTGATGGTCCGAAGTTGCTCAACTCTCTCTATGGAGGAGCTTTTAACGGTTTTGTCCATTTGTCATAGAAAGTTGGTGTTTTGGCATCGAAATAATGTAGGAAGCTTATACTCGTAAAAGTTGACATAGAAGAACAATAAAAAGTCTATCCCGAGCAACTTTGATAGCCGAAGTTGCTTATCTCTCTCTATGGAGGTGCTTTTAGCGGGTTTGTCTATTTGTCATAGAAAGTTGGTGTTTTGGCATCGAAATAAACTATGAAGCTTATACTCGTAAAATTTGACATATAAGAACAATAAAAAGTGTACATAGAGCAATTTTGATGGTCCGAAGTTGCTCAACTCTCTCTATGGAGGAGCTTTTAACGGTTTTGTCCATTTGTCATAGAAAGTTGGTGTTTTGGCATCGAAATAATGTAGGAAGCTTATACTCGTAAATTTTGACATAGAAGAACAATAAAAGGTCTATCCCGAGCAAATTTGATAGTCCAAAGTTGCTCAACTCTCTCTATGGAGGAGCTTTTAACGGTTTTGTCCATTTGTCATAGAAAGTTGGTGTTTTGGCATCGAAATAAAGTAGGAAGCTTATACTCGTAAAATTTGACATAGAAGAACAATAAAATGTCTATCCCGAGCAACTTTGATAGTCCGAAGTTGCTCAACTCTCTCTATGGAGGAGCTTTTAACGGTTTTGTCTATTTGACATAGAAAGTTGGTGTTTTGGCATCGAAATAATGTAGGAAGCTTATACTCGTAAATTTTGACATAGAAGAACAATAAAAAGTCTATCCCGAGCAACTTTGATAGTCCAAAGTTGCTCAACTCTCTCTATGGAGGAGCTTTTAACGGTTTTGTCCATTTGTCATAGAAAGTTGGTGTTTTGGCATCGAAATAATGTAGGAAGCTTATACTCGTAAAATTTCACATAGAAGAACAACAAAAAGTGTACATAGAGCAATTTTGATGGTCCGAAGTTGCTCAACTCTCTCTATGGAGGAGCTTTTAACGGTTTTGTCCATTTGTCATAGAAAGTTGGTGTTTTGGCATCGAAATAATGTAGGAAGCTTATACTCGTAAAATTTGACATAGAAGAACAATAAAATGTCTATCCCGAGCAACTTTGATAGTCCGAAGTTGCTCAACTCTCTCTATGGAGGAGCTTTTAACGGTTTTGTCTATTTGACATAGAAAGTTGGTGTTTTGGAATCGAAATAATGTAGGAAGCTTATACTCGTAAATTTTGACATAGAAGAACAATAAAAAGTCTATCCCGAGCAACTTTGATAGTCCAAAGTTGCTCAACTCTCTCTATGGAGGAGCTTTTAACGGTTTTGTCCATTTGTCATAGAAAGTTGGTGTTTTGGCATCGAAATAATCTAGGAAGCTTATACTCGTAAAATTTCACATAGAAGAACAACAAGAAGTGTACATAGAGCAATTTTGATGGTCCGAAGTTGCTCAACTCTCTCTATGGAGGAGCTTTTAACGGTTTTGTCCATTTGTCATAGAAAGTTGGTGTTTTGGCATCGAAATAATGTAGGAAGCTTATACTCGTAAAAGTTGACATAGAAGAACAATAAAAAGTCTATCCCGAGCAACTTTGATAGTCCGAAGTTGCTTATCTCTCTCTATGGAGGTGCTTTTAGCGGGTTTGTCTATTTGTCATAGAAAGTTGGTGTTTTGGCATCGAAATAAACTATGAAGCTTATACTCGTAAAATTTGACATATAAGAACAATAAAAAGTGTACATAGAGCAATTTTGATGGTCCGAAGTTGCTCAACTCTCTCTATAGAGGAGCTTTTAACGGTTTTGTCCATTTGTCATAGAAAGTTGGTGTTTTGGCATCGAAATAATGTAGGAAGCTTATACTCGTAAATTTTGACATAGAAGAACAATAAAAAGTCTATCCCGAGCAACTTTGATAGTCCAAAGTTGCTCAACTCTCTCTATGGAGGAGCTTTTAACGGTTTTGTCCATTTGTCATAGAAAGTTGGTGTTTTGGCATCGAAATAATGTAGGAAGCTTATACTCGTAAAAGTTGACCTAGAAGAACAATAAAAAGTCTATCCCGAGCAACTTTGATAGTCCGAAGTTGCTTATCTCTCTCTATGGAGGTGCTTTTAGCGGGTTTGTCTATTTGTCATAGAAAGTTGGTGTTTTGGCATCGAAATAAACTATGAAGCTTATACTCGTAAAATTTGACATATAAGAACAATAAAAAGTGTACATAGAGCAATTTTGATGGTCCGAAGTTGCTCAACTCTCTCTATGGAGGAGCTTTTAACGGTTTTGTCTATTTGTCATAGAAAGTTGGTGTTTTGACATCGAAATAATCTAGGAAGCTTATACTCGTAAAATTCCACATAGAAGAACAACAAAAAGTGTACATAGAGCAATTTTGAAGATCCGAAGTTGTTCAACTCTCTCTATGGAGGAGCTTTTAACGGTTTTGTCCATTGGTCGTAGAAAGGTGGTGTTTTGGCATCGAAATAATGTAGGAAGCTTATACTCGTAAATTTTGACATAGAAGAACAATAAAAAGTCTATCCCGAGCAACTTTGATAGTCCGAAGTTGCTCAACTCTCTCTATGGAGGAGCTTTTAACGGTTTTGTCTATTTGTCATAGAAAGTTGGTGTTTTGACATCGAAATAATCTAGGAAGCTTATACTCGTAAAATTTGACATAGAAGAACAATAAAATGTCTATCCCGAGCAACTTTGATAGTCCGAAGTTGCTCAACTCTCTCAATGGAGGAGCTTTTAACGGTTTTGTCTATTTGACATAGAAAGTTGGTGTTTTGGCATCGAAATAATGTAGGAAGCTTATGCTCGTAAAATTTGACATATAAGAACAATAAAAATTGTACATCGAGCAACTTTGATGGTCTGAAGTCGCTCAACACTCTCTATGGAGAAGCTTTGAACGGTTTTGTCTATTTGACATAGAAAGTTGGTGTTTTGGCATCGAAATAATGTAGGAAGCTTATGCTCGTAAATTTTGACATATAAGAACAATAAAAATTGTACATCGAGCAACTTTGATGGTCCGAAGTCGCTCAACACTCTCTATGGAGAAGCTTTGAACGGTTTTGTCTATTTGTCATAGAAAGTTGGTGTTTTGACATCGAAATAATCTAGGGAGCTTATACTCGCAAAATTTCACATAGAAGAACAACAAAAAGTATACATAGAGCAATTTTGATGATCCGAAGTTGCTCAACTCTCTCTATGGAGGAGCTTTTAACGGTTTTGTCCATTTGTCATAGAAAGTTGGTGTTTTGGCATCGAAATAATGTAGGAAGCTTATACTCGTAAATTTTGACATAGAAGAACAATAAAAAGTCTATCCCTAGCAACTTTGATAGTTCGAAGTTGCATAACTCTCTCTATGAAGGAGCTTTTATCGGTTTTGTCCATTTGTCATAGAAAGTTAGTGTTTTGGCATCCAAATAATGTAGGAAGCTAATACTCGTAAAAGTTGACATAGAAGAACAATAAAAGTCTATCCCGAGCAACTTTGATAGTCCGAAGTTGCTCATCTCTCTCTATGGAGGTGCTTTTAGCGGGTTTGTCTATTTGTCATAGAAAGTTGGTGTTTTGGCATCGAAATAAACTATGAAGCTTATACTCGTAAAATTTGACATATAAGAACAATAAAAGTTGTACATCGAGCAACTTTGATGGTCCGAAGTCGCTCAACACTCTCTATGGAGAAGCTTTGAACGGTTTTGTCTATTTGTCATGGAAAGTTGGTGTTTTGACATCGAAATAATCTAGGAAGCTTATACTCGTAAAATTTCACATAGAAGAACAACAAAAAGTATACATAGAGCAATTTTGATGATCCGAAGTTGTTCAACTCTCTCTATGGAGGAGCTTTTAACGGTTTTGTCCATTTGTCATAGAAAGTTGGTGTTTTGGCATCGAAATAATGTAGGAAGCTTATACTCAAAAATTTTGACATAGAAGAACAATAAAAAGTCTATCCCGAGCAACTTTGATAGTCCAAAATTGCTCATCTCTCTATGGAGGAGCTTTTAACGGTTTTGTCCATTTGTCATAGAAAGTTGGTGTTTTGGCATCGAAATAATCTAGGAAGCTTATACTCGTAAAATTTCACATAGAAGAACAACAAAAAGTGTACATAGAGCAATTTTGATGGTCCGAAGTTGCTCAACTCTCTCTATGGAGGAGCTTTTAACGGTTTTGTCCATTTGTCATAGAAAGTTGGTGTTTTGGCATCGAAATAATGTAGGAAGCTTATACTCGTAAAATTTGACATAGAAGAACAATAAAATGTCTATCCCGAGCAACTTTGATAGTCCGAAGTTGCTCAACTCTCTCTATGGAGGAGCTTTTAACGGTTTTGTCTATTTGACATAGAAAGTTGGTGTTTTGGCATCGAAATAATGTAGGAAGCTTATACTCGTAAAATTTTACATAGAAGAACAATAAAAAGTCTATCCTGAGCAACTTTGATAGTCTGAAGTTGCTCAACTCTCTCTATGGAGGAGCTTTTAACGATTCTGTCCATTTGTCATAGAAAGTTGGTGTTTTGGCATCGAAATAAAGTAGGAAGCTTATACTCGTAAAATTTGACATAGAAGAACAATAAAAAGTCTATCCCGTCAACTTTCATAGTCCGAAGTTGCTCAATTCTCTCTATGGAGGAGCTTTTAACGATTTTGTCCATTTGTCAAGGAAAGTTGGTGTTTTGGCATCGAAATAATCTAGGAAGCTTATACTCATAAAATTTGACATATGAGAACAATAAAAATTGTACACCGAGCAACTTTGATGTTCAAAAGTTGCATAACTCTCTCTATGGAGGAGCTTTTTTCGGTTTTGTCTATTTGTCATAGAAAGTTAGTGTTTTGACATCGAAATAATGTAGGAAGCTTATACTCGTAAATTTTGACATAGAAGAACAATAAAAAGTATATCCCGAGCAACTTTGATAGTCCAAAGTTGCTCAACTCTCTCTATGGAGGAGCTTTTAACGGTTTTGTCCATTTGTCATAGAAAGTTGGTGTTTTGGCATCGAAATAATCTAGGAAGCTTATACTCGTAAAATTTCACATAGAAGAACAACAAAAAGTGTACATAGAGCAATTTTGATGGTCCGAAGTTGCTCAACTCTCTCTATGGAGGAGCTTTTAACGGTTTTGTCCATTTGTCATAGAAAGTTGGTGTTTTGGCATCGAAATAATGTAGGAAGCTTATACTCGTAAAATTTGACATAGAAGAACAATAAAATGTCTATCCCGAGCAACTTTGATAGTCCGAAGTTGCTCAACTCTCTCTATGGAGGAGCTTTTAACGGTTTTGTCTATTTGACATAGAAAGTTGGTGTTTTGGCATCGAAATAATGTAGGAAGCTTATACTCGTAAATTTTGACATAGAAGAACAATAAAAAGTCTATCCCGAGCAACTTTGATAGTCCAAAGTTGCTCAACTCTCTCTATGGAGGAGCTTTTAACGGTATTGTCCATTTGTCATAGAAAGTTGGTGTTTTGGCATCGAAATAATCTAGGAAGCTTATACTCGTAAAATTTCACATAGAAGAACAACAAAAAGTGTACATAGAGCAATTTTGATGGTTCGAAGTTGCATAACTCTCTCTATGGAGGAGCTTTTATCGGTTTTGTCCATTTGTCATAGAAAGTTAGTGTTTTGGCATCCAAATAATGTAGGAAGCTAATACTCGTAAAAGTTGACATAGAAGAACAATAAAAAGTCTATCCCGAGCAACTTTGATAGTCCGAAGTTGCTCATCTCTCTCTATGGAGGTGCTTTTAGCGGGTTTGTCTATTTGTCATAGAAAGTTGGTGTTTTGGCATCGAAATAAATTATGAAGCTTATACTCATAAAATTTGACATATAAGAACAATAAAAGTTGTACATCGAGCAACTTTGATGGTCCGAAGTCGCTCAACACTCTCTATGGAGAAGCTTTGAACGGTTTTGTCTATTTGTCATGAAAAGTTGGTGTTTTGACATCGAAATAATCTAGGAAGCTTATACTCGTAAAATTTCACATAGAAGAACAACAAAAAGTATACATAGAGCAATTTTGATGATCCGAAGTTGTTCAACTCTCTCTATGGAGGAGCTTTTAACGGTTTTGTCCATTTGTTATAGAAAGTTGGTGTTTTGGCATCGAAATAATGTAGGAAGCTTATACTCGTAAATTTTGACATAGAAGAACAATAAAAAGTCTATCCCGAGCAACTTTGATAGTCCAAAGTTGCTCAACTCTCTCTATGGAGGAGCTTTTAACGGTTTTGTCCATTTGTCATAGAAAGTTGGTGTTTTGGCATCGAAATAAAGTAGGAAGCTTATACTCGTAAAATTTGACATAGAAGAACAATAAAATGTCTATCCCGAGCAACTTTGATAGTCCGAAGTTGCTCAACTCTCTCTTTGGAGGAGCTTTTAACGGTTTTGTCTATTTGACATAGAAAGTTGGTGTTTTGGCATCGAAATAATGTAGGAAGCTTATACTCGTAAATTTTGACATAGAAGAACAATAAAAAGTCTATCCCGAGCAACTTTGATAGTCCAAAGTTGCTCAACTCTCTCTATGGAGGAGCTTTTAACGGTTTTGTCTATTTGTCATAGAAAGTTGGTGTTTTGGCATCGAAATAATGTAGGAAGCTTATACTCGTAAAATTTCACATAGAAGAACAACAAAAAGTGTATATAGAGCAATTTTGATGGTCCGAAGTTGCTCAACTCTCTCTATGGAGGAGCTTTTAACGGTTTTGTCCATTTGTCATAGAAAGTAGGTGTTTTGGCATCGAAATAATGTAGGAAGCTTATACTCGTAAAATTTGACATAGAAGAACAATAAAATGTCTATCCCGAGCAACTTGGATAGTCCGAAGTTGCTCAACTCTCTCTATGGAGGAGCTTTTAACGGTTTTGTCTATTTGACATAGAAAGTTGGTGTTTTGGCATCGAAATAATGTAGGAAGCTTATACTCGTAAATTTTGACATAGAAGAACAATAAAAAGTCTATCCCGAGCAACTTTGATAGTCCAAAGTTGCTCAACTCTCTCTATGGAGGAGCTTTTAACGGTTTTGTCCATTTGTCATAGAAAGTTGGTGTTTTGGCATCGAAATAATCTAGGAAGCTTATACTCGTAAAATTTCACATAGAAGAACAACAAAAAGTGTACATAGAGCAATTTTGATGGTCCGAAGTTGCTCAACTCTCTCTATGGAGGAGCTTTTAACGGTTTTGTCCATTTGTCATAGAAAGTTGGTGTTTTGGCATCGAAATAATCTAGGAAGCTTATACTCGTAAAATTTCACATAGAAGAACAACAAAAAGTGTACATAGAGCAATTTTGATGATCCGAAGTTGTTCAACTCTCTCTATGGAGGAGCTTTTAACGGTTTTGTCCATTTGTCATAGAAAGTTGGTGTTTTGGCATCGAAATAATGTAGGAAGCTTATACTCAAAAATTTTGACATAGAAGAACAATAAAATGTCTATCCCGAGCAACTTTGATAGTCCGAAGTTGCTCAACTCTCTCTATGGAGGAGCTTTTAACGGTTTTGTCCATTTGTCATAGAAAGTTGGTGTTTTGGCATTGAAATAATGTAGGAAGCTTATACTCGTAAAATTTCACATAGAAGAACAACAAAAAGTGTACATAGGGCAATTTTGATGGTCCGAAGTTGCTCAACTCTCTCTATGGAGGAGCTTTTAACGGTTTTGTCCATTTGTCATAGAATGTTGGTGTTTTGGCATCGAAATAATGTAGGAAGCTTATACTCGTAAAATTTGACATAGAAGAACAATAAAATGTCTATCCCGAGCAACTTTGATAGTCCGAAGTTGCTCAACTCTCTCTATGGAGGAGCTTTTAACGGTTTTTTCTTTTTGACATAGAAAGTTGGTGTTTTGGCATCGAAATAATGTAGGAAGCTTATACTCGTAAATTTTGACATAGAAGAACAATAAAAAGTCTATCCCGAGCAACTTTGATAGTCCAAAGTTGCTCAACTCTCTCTATGGAGGAGCTTTTAACGGTTTTGTCCATTTGTCATAGAAAGTTGGTGTTTTGGCATCGAAATAATCTAGGAAGCTTATACTCGTAAAATTTCACATAGAAGAACAACAAAAAGTGTACATAGAGCAATTTTGATGGTCCGAAGTTGCTCAACTCTCTCTATGGAGGAGCTTTTAACGGTTTTGTCCATTTGTCATAGAAAGTTGGTGTTTTGGCATCGAAATAATGTAGGAAGCTTATACTCGTAAAAGTTGACATAGAAGAACAATAAAAAGTCTATCCCGAGCAACTTTGATAGTCCGAAGTTGCTTATCTCTCTCTATGGAGGTGCTTTTAGCGGGTTTGTCTATTTGTCATAGAAAGTTGGTGTTTTGGCATCGAAATAAACTATGAAGCTTATACTCGTAAAATTTGACATATAAGAACAATAAAAAGTGTACATAGAGCAATTTTGATGGTCCGAAGTTGCTCAACTCTCTCTATGGAGGAGCTTTTAACGGTTTTGTCTATTTGTCATAGAAAGTTGGTGTTTTGACATCGAAATAATCTAGGAAGCTTATACTCATAAAATTCCACATAGAAGAACAACAAAAAGTGTACATAGAGCAATTTTGATGATCCGAAGTTGTTCAACTCTCTCTATGGAGGAGCTTTTAACGGTTTTGTCCATTTGTCGTAGAAAGGTGGTGTTTTGGCATCGAAATAATGTAGGAAGCTTTTACTCGTAAATTTTGACATAGAAGAACAATAAAAAGTCTATCCCGAGCAACTTTGATAGTCCGAAGTTGCTCAACTCTCTCTATGGAGGAGCTTTTAACGGTTTTGTCTATTTGTCATAGAAAGTTGGCGTTTTGACATCGAAATAATCTAGGAAGCTTATACTCGTAAAATTTGACATAGAAGAACAATAAAATGTCTATCCCGAGCAACTTTGATAGTCCGAAGTTGCTCAACTCTCTCAATGGAGGAGCTTTTAACGGTTTTGTCTATTTGACATAGAAAGTTGGTGTTTTGGCATCGAAATAATGTAGGAAGCTTATGCTCGTAAAATTTGACATATAAGAACAATAAAAATTGTACATCGAGCAACTTTAATGGTCCGAAGTCGCTCAACACTCTCTATGGAGAAGCTTTGAACGGTGTTGTCCATTTGTCATAGAAAGTTGGTGTTTTGGCATCGAAATAATGTAGGAAGCTTATACTCGTAAAATTTCACATAGAAGAACAACAAAAAGTGTATATAGAGCAATTTTGATGGTCCGAAGTTGCTCAACTCTCTCTATGGAGGAGCTTTTAACGGTTTTGTCCATTTGTCATAGAAAGTAGGTGTTTTGGCATCGAAATAATGTAGGAAGCTTATACTCGTAAAATTTGACATAGAAGAACAATAAAATGTCTATCCCGAGCAACTTGGATAGTCCGAAGTTGCTCAACTCTCTCTATGGAGGAGCTTTTAACGGTTTTGTCTATTTGACATAGAAAGTTGGTGTTTTGGCATCGAAATAATGTAGGAAGCTTATACTCGTAAATTTTGACATAGAAGAACAATAAAAAGTCTATCCCGAGCAACTTTGATAGTCCAAAGTTGCTCAACTCTCTCTATGGAGGAGCTTTTAACGGTTTTGTCCATTTGTCATAGAAAGTTGGTGTTTTGGCATCGAAATAATCTAGGAAGCTTATACTCGTAAAATTTCACATAGAAGAACAACAAAAAGTGTACATAGAGCAATTTTGATGGTCCGAAGTTGCTCAACTCTCTCTATGGAGGAGCTTTTAACGGTTTTGTCCATTTGTCATAGAAAGTTGGTGTTTTGGCATCGAAATAATCTAGGAAGCTTATACTCGTAAAATTTCACATAGAAGAACAACAAAAAGTGTACATAGAGCAATTTTGATGATCCGAAGTTGTTCAACTCTCTCTATGGAGGAGCTTTTAACGGTTTTGTCCATTTGTCATAGAAAGTTGGTGTTTTGGCATCGAAATAATGTAGGAAGCTTATACTCAAAAATTTTGACATAGAAGAACAATAAAATGTCTATCCCGAGCAACTTTGATAGTCCGAAGTTGCTCAACTCTCTCTATGGAGGAGCTTTTAACGGTTTTGTCCATTTGTCATAGAAAGTTGGTGTTTTGGCATTGAAATAATGTAGGAAGCTTATACTCGTAAAATTTCACATAGAAGAACAACAAAAAGTGTACATAGGGCAATTTTGATGGTCCGAAGTTGCTCAACTCTCTCTATGGAGGAGCTTTTAACGGTTTTGTCCATTTGTCATAGAATGTTGGTGTTTTGGCATCGAAATAATGTAGGAAGCTTATACTCGTAAAATTTGACATAGAAGAACAATAAAATGTCTATCCCGAGCAACTTTGATAGTCCGAAGTTGCTCAACTCTCTCTATGGAGGAGCTTTTAACGGTTTTTTCTTTTTGACATAGAAAGTTGGTGTTTTGGCATCGAAATAATGTAGGAAGCTTATACTCGTAAATTTTGACATAGAAGAACAATAAAAAGTCTATCCCGAGCAACTTTGATAGTCCAAAGTTGCTCAACTCTCTCTATGGAGGAGCTTTTAACGGTTTTGTCCATTTGTCATAGAAAGTTGGTGTTTTGGCATCGAAATAATCTAGGAAGCTTATACTCGTAAAATTTCACATAGAAGAACAACAAAAAGTGTACATAGAGCAATTTTGATGGTCCGAAGTTGCTCAACTCTCTCTATGGAGGAGCTTTTAACGGTTTTGTCCATTTGTCATAGAAAGTTGGTGTTTTGGCATCGAAATAATGTAGGAAGCTTATACTCGTAAAAGTTGACATAGAAGAACAATAAAAAGTCTATCCCGAGCAACTTTGATAGTCCGAAGTTGCTTATCTCTCTCTATGGAGGTGCTTTTAGCGGGTTTGTCTATTTGTCATAGAAAGTTGGTGTTTTGGCATCGAAATAAACTATGAAGCTTATACTCGTAAAATTTGACATATAAGAACAATAAAAAGTGTACATAGAGCAATTTTGATGGTCCGAAGTTGCTCAACTCTCTCTATGGAGGAGCTTTTAACGGTTTTGTCTATTTGTCATAGAAAGTTGGTGTTTTGACATCGAAATAATCTAGGAAGCTTATACTCATAAAATTCCACATAGAAGAACAACAAAAAGTGTACATAGAGCAATTTTGATGATCCGAAGTTGTTCAACTCTCTCTATGGAGGAGCTTTTAACGGTTTTGTCCATTTGTCGTAGAAAGGTGGTGTTTTGGCATCGAAATAATGTAGGAAGCTTTTACTCGTAAATTTTGACATAGAAGAACAATAAAAAGTCTATCCCGAGCAACTTTGATAGTCCGAAGTTGCTCAACTCTCTCTATGGAGGAGCTTTTAACGGTTTTGTCTATTTGTCATAGAAAGTTGGCGTTTTGACATCGAAATAATCTAGGAAGCTTATACTCGTAAAAGTTGACATAGAAGAACAATAAAAAGTCTATCCCGAGCAACTTTGATGGTCCGAAGTTGCTCAACTCTCTCTATGGAGGAGCTTTTAACGGTTTTGTCCATTTGTCATAGAAAGTTGGTGTTTTGGCATCGAAATAATGTAGGAAGCTTATACTCGTAAAAGTTGACATAGAAGAACAATAAAAACTCTATCCCGAGCAACTTTGATAGTCCGAAGTTGCTTATCTCTCTCTATGGAGGTGCTTTTAGCGGGTTTGTCTATTTGTCATAGAAAGTTGGTGTTTTGGCATCGAAATAAACTATGAAGCTTATACTCGTAAAATTTGACATATAAGAACAATAAAAAGTGTACATAGAGCAATTTTGATGGTCCGAAGTTGCTCAACTCTCTCTATGGAGGAGCTTTTAACGGTTTTGTCTATTTGTCATAGAAAGTTGGTGTTTTGACATCGAAATAATCTAGGAAGCTTATACTCATAAAATTCCACATAGAAGAACAACAAAAAGTGTACATAGAGCAATTTTGATGATCCGAAGTTGTTCAACTCTCTCTATGGAGGAGCTTTTAACGGTTTTGTCCATTTGTCGTAGAAAGGTGGTGTTTTGGCATCGAAATAATGTAGGAAGCTTTTACTCGTAAATTTTGACATAGAAGAACAATAAAAAGTCTATCCCGAGCAACTTTGATAGTCCGAAGTTGCTCAACTCTCTCTATGGAGGAGCTTTTAACGGTTTTGTCTATTTGTCATAGAAAGTTGGCGTTTTGACATCGAAATAATCTAGGAAGCTTATACTCGTAAAATTTGACATAGAAGAACAATAAAATGTCTATCCCGAGCAACTTTGATAGTCCGAAGTTGCTCAACTCTCTCAATGGAGGAGCTTTTAACGGTTTTGTCTATTTGACATAGAAAGTTGGTGTTTTGGCATCGAAATAATGTAGGAAGCTTATGCTCGTAAAATTTGACATATAAGAACAATAAAAATTGTACATCGAGCAACTTTAATGGTCCGAAGTCGCTCAACACTCTCTATGGAGAAGCTTTGAACGGTTTTGTCTATTTGACATAGAAAGTTGGTGTTTTGGCATCGAAATAATGTAGGAAGCTTATGCTCGTAAAATTTGACATATAAGAACAATAAAAATTGTACATCGAGCAACTTTGATGGTCCGAAGTCGCTCAACACTCTCTATGGAGAAGCTTTGAACGGTTTTGTCTATTTGTCATAGAAAGTTGGTGTTTTGACATCTAAATAATCTAGGAAGTTTATACTCGTAAAATTTCACATAGAAGAACAACAAAAAGTATACATAGAGCAATTTTGATGATCCGAAGTTGCTCAACTCTCTCTATGGAGGAGCTTTTAACGGTTTTGTCCATTTGTCATAGAAAGTTGGCGTTTTGACATCGAAATAATCTAGGAAGCTTATACTCGTAAAATTTGACATAGAAGAACAATAAAATGTCTATCCCGAGCAACTTTGATAGTCCGAAGTTGCTCAACTCTCTCAATGGAGGAGCTTTTAACGGTTTTGTCTATTTGACATAGAAAGTTGGTGTTTTGGCATCGAAATAATGTAGGAAGCTTATGCTCGTAAAATTTGACATATAAGAACAATAAAAATTGTACATCGAGCAACTTTGATGGTCCGAAGTCGCTCAACACTCTCTATGGAGAAGCTTTGAACGGTTTTGTCTATTTGACATAGAAAGTTGGTGTTTTGGCATCGAAATAATGTAGGAAGCTTATGCTCGTAAAATTTGACATATAAGAACAATAAAAATTGTACATCGAGCAACTTTGATGGTCCGAAGTCGCTCAACACTCTCTATGGAGAAGCTTTGAACGGTTTTGTCTATTTGTCATAGAAAGTTGGTGTTTTGACATCTAAATAATCTAGGAAGTTTATACTCGTAAAATTTCACATAGAAGAACAACAAAAAGTATACATAGAGCAATTTTGATGATCCGAAGTTGCTCAACTCTCTCTATGGAGGAGCTTTTAACGGTTTTGTCCATTTGTCATAGAAAGTTGGTGTTTTGGCATCGAAATAATGTAGGAAGCTTATACTCAAAACTTTTGACATAGAAGAACAATAAAAAGTCTATCCCGAGCAACTTTGATAGTCCCAAATGGGGAACCAAGAAAGTCCGCACCAATAAAATGCGTGGCACGCGCCCCGGAGAGGTTGAGAGTAGCGAAGTCCAGGTTAGCTTGATCTGTTAGGCCGTTAAGCTGTGTTAGCATTTAGGCCGCTCTGATCGCTGTAAAAGTCCTGAAACGCTTCCTAAAAAAGTCATACGGTAGACTTTAGACTCCCTCTAAAATGGCATCCCTAATCCGAAGCCTGAGCAAGAGGAACTCTGAAAGTTCTAGCTCTTCTCCTGCATCCCACGCATCGGTTATTTCTAGAAAAAACATTGAGGAATTAGTTTTTTCTAATGTTGATGAAGTTTTAAACAAATGGACGATTCCAAAGGTCGAGCCATCCCAGGTTTATCACAAAGGATCTTTTTCTCTAAAAACTTCTTTCGTTGTAAAAACAGTGGAACATGCTAAAGGAATTCAATCTGAAAACGAGGTGATACCACTTTTGCCTTTAAAATTAATAGCAAAAGAAATTTTGAGAAAATATAATTATCTGCACATTGGGTTAGTTCAAATTGCCCTAAAACCATTAACAAGAGAAGGTTTAAACACCTCTGTTTTGGCTTGCTTACGAGATAGCAGGCATTATAATTTTACAGATTCACTCTTGGGAATGGTAGAGACAAGTCTCTACAAAGGACCAGTCTATTTTGACTGTTATCCTAACCTGACCCTATCCTTGGATGATCCTAATCTTGAGCATGCTTTGCAACTCAATATAAAAACAAGCGGATATGATATGATGCCTGAATCCCGCAATATTAATGTGATTTATCGAATCTGCTTCAAAGCCATGAATACCATGATCCCAAACGTAATTGGGTTTTCAAAAAAGGGATCCACAACTTTATTTCAAGTTGATCATGCGAATGCTAATTTAGCTGTTCCTAGGTCCATACAATGGAAAGATGTATCCATGCCCTCTAATTGGTTTCTGGAAGAAGTATCCACCTCTTCTACTAAACCAATTGAACCTCGAAAAATGGAACAAATCGTTGAACATGATAATGGAGATGTCGAGATCTTTTTCTCTTCTGATCGAAAATTAAAGGTAACCCCGTCAAGATCAGACCATAGGAAATTAAACTCCTTTCCTTCCCGACATAGTACATCTTCCATTCCAGACTCAGTTAAAGGTCTATCCCTATCTGCAAACAATATCCCTCATCCTGTTTATAAAACCCCATCAGCACCATCTCCTTCAGAGGGAGGATCCAATGGATCCAATGAAGGCAACGAGCCAACACCATCCGAATTAGAATTCGACCCTAAAATTCCCGAGATTAACATGATAAAAGTGCCCTTTGTTCCAGATTGCTCTTATTTGAGCAAAGAATTAATGGAACCATATAATAAGCCCTTTCGGCAATGGTACGTTAAGAATTTTAACGAAGAAGAATTAATATTCTTTCGAAAAACGTATTACGAAGAACTTAAGCTTATTGGTGAAAATCTGCCTTTCAAACAATGGTTCGTAATATATCAGGAACGAGAATCAATCTCTGTCATTACTCAACAACCCATGATCAAATGGAAGCTGGTATCTGGCGAAACAGTAGAGTCTATTCATCCACCTGCCAAGCATGTCTTCTTTAGTGACATTGATGCTCAGCCTTTTATAAAACCATCAAAGACTGACCCTCTTTCTGGTGATATCCAGAGACAAGGTAATTTTACAAATATTCATTTAAAGACCATTGCTGATCAACTAGACAGAATCGAGAACCATCTCTCGATTTCTGAGACTACCCCTTCGACTGTAAGGCCCATTCCTTCTCATCAAGAATTTCTTCAAAAACAGAAAAAGGAAGATAAGCCAACCATAGATCCTGTCGTAATAAAGCCACCTCAGCCAATTTCAGGAAATTATAAATTGGGTAATGAATACTCTGACGAGTTTTTAACCAAATTAATCTCTAAGGTTCAAAACCTTAAAATCACTGACCCATCCACCTCTAAGCCATCTATAGCGGTCCTTAAACAAAAGGCTTATTCCAGCCTATCCAGCTCAGATGATGAAATTGATTATGACTCTGATTTTGCAAAACTTCAAAATCAATTTCGTGACGGTCGCGATAATATCTCTCCCATACAAGGACCTGTTAGCAAAGCTCCATCTCGAAACTATTATCCTCGAGCCACTCCTGCTGATTTGCTCTTTGAAGAGAACTACATTAATGTCGCTAATCAGTACAGCAGTAGGACTCTTTATGAATGGAATATTGATGGTCAATCTGATTATCAAATTATTCAGACCTTACAAAACATCATGATGTTTTCTACTATTAGTAAAGCAAGCGGTAATACCGACACACAAATTGCCCAGTTTATTACAGCGGGTTTTTCTGGACAACTTAAAGGCTGGTGGGATAATTATCTCTCTCAGGACCAACGAAATGAAATATTAGGTGCAATAAAATCTGAGACAGGAGAGCCGGATTCGGTTTATACCTTAATCTGTACAGTCATCTATCATTTTCTAGGTGACTCTCATCTTCTAGGCGATAATAGCAAGGATCAACTTATGAACCTTCGCTGCCCCACTTTAACACATTTTAAATGGTATAAGGATGTTTTCCTTTCTCGCGTTCATCTCAGACCAGATTCCAACCATGTTTTCTGGAAAGAAAGATTCCTTGCAGGTTTACCGCCTCTATTTGCCACTCGAGTTCGAACCCGTCTCACTAATCTCAATGGCGGTGCTTATGACCTAGCATCTTATACTTTTGGAAAATTAATTTCTGAAGTAACACGTGAAGGTCTTAATTTATGTAATGACATAAAATTAAAAAATCAGCTTAAAAAGCAGCATCTTTCTGGTAAGAAAGAAATAGGGCAATTCTGCAGTCAGTTTGGTTAGATACCAAAACGCACAGAACAGAAGCAACCAAAAGAAGCAGTAATAACAACAAATGGTATAACCAGAAAAGTGCAGGGATAGCGCGATATAACAATATGCAAAGTAGACAGAAACAATATAGATTAATTATCATGAAGGCTCAGTACTGGAGCACTTGGATCTCAGACGAGTAGAAGACTCACCGGCGGTGCTGAGATGTGCTTGTTTCCGATATACTGGCTTCGTTATCAAGTTCAAATTTGCGTTGATAAAGCAATTGAAGTTTAGTCAGAAATATCTGAACTAGAGATGAATTGTTGTTATGATTTAAGGTGGATAATTTTTCCAATTTTTTGATTAAAATTGGTTCCCAGAAATTGCAATATTCAAGATCACCAGTTTCAACAGGGAAATAATGATAGGAGTCAATAGATCTGATTTGTTTTAAGCAGTTCTTCCAATATCGTTCTTCAACGGTATAACGATTCATGAATATAATTCATAGAAGCAGAGAAATCCTCTGGGCTTTATAACCACAGGCGGCGGAGCCGTCCGTTTGTGGCGCCGTTAAGGATGAGTAATTGATATAAACAGAGAAATCCTCTGGGCTTTATAACCACAGGTGGCGGAGCCGTCCGTTTGTGGCGCCGTTAAGGATGAGCAATTGATATAAACAGAGAAATAACCAAGGAAGAAAAGAGACAAATTTCTGATGTACCAGATCAACCGAGGTCGCAGGTACAGAGCATACTTAGTGTTGGAGAATATACAAAGATTGAAGAATAAAGCAAAGATTAAGGCAGAGAGGATACCAAAGCAAACCAAAGCTTTTATTTCAAGATTTTGCGCACCATACAATAAGGAGGAAGTCTCCTTAAATAAACCCAAGGAGGGGTACAAAAGTAATTGCGGGTACACAGTGGGCCCCATCGCCTAATTACTGATGATACCGTCCTTGTGGAACCAGACAAAAAAGATAAATAAGAATATACAAGATTCCTGATAAGGATAATGGCATATCATTTTTCTTTTTTAATAGTTGCTGGGTCCATCATGTACGCCAGATGGATTGTACCATCGTTACTGTATTCAGACGTTTCAGATTCTGACATTGTGTCTCTGTCATCTTCATCTTCTTGCGAGGAAACTTCTATTGGATCGTCTGGATCATTAGGATGAAGTTTCTTTTGATAAGCCATCTTTTTAGCTTTTATGATGAGATCAGATTGAGAGACTTGTGGCATTTCTTCCTTTAATTTGAGTAGAATTTCAAGGAGGTCTTTTTCATCATAGAGGCCTTCTAGAATTCCTTGAGGATTGGATTTGGATTGACAATCTTGGGCCGTCCCCAAACTTCGTAAGACCTGGGCTTTGGAGATGTTATGGTATTCAAATGAAGCCCACCATCGATGGTTTAATTTGCGGACCAGAGTGGGGAAATTATCATATATTATTAGGTCATACTGCCAGGCCCAGATCCATGGTATTTTGAAATCTACGAGGAAGTAAAATAATTTCTCTGTTCGAGCAAAAGTATAATTCTTGAAATTAGGATGTTGTTTTAACAACGATGAGTAATACTTGAAGATTTCAGATAAATCATCTGGAAGGAAATTATCTTCCGGTCCAATTTGATCCCACCAGAGGAGAAACCATTTTGGACATTGATCCTTAAAATCGTCGCCGATTTGGAAGAACCATGAGTGTTTACCCAGATTATTTTGATAAAAGAATGCTTTGGACCATGCATCAATATAGTCCCAGTAATTATAAAATCTGTAAGAGACACGACGCTCTATAAGAGGTCTATTCTTGTTTGGATCTCTACCAAAGTCCTCAAAGGATATGATTTTCTTTAAGATTGCTTTGGAATATGCTATTTGAGGTCCATTACCTCGTAAAGAATGATGGAAGGTTACTGAACCAGTTTCTTCAAGAATCTTTTCATAAAAGAACCTATTTTTGATTCCATAAGTAGGAAAATGTTCATCATCAGGCATATATTGAATTGCCAATAAGTGTGGGCAGCTTTTAAACTGCTCATATTCAGTGTTTTCAACACAGATGATAGGAATAGAGAACCCTTTCTTTATATACTCGGTTTTGACCTTTTCAAGGCCTTTGCCCTTTAGATCTTTGTTAAAAGACCTTCTTCCTCCTCTCATGGTTCGGCTGGAACTGGCCATTTGCCCTGCAAATATTCACGAGTAAGGAAGTCAGGCAAATTGTTAGTTTCTCCTTTAATAAACTCAATAGTAAAATCAAAAATTGCAAGTAGTGCTTGCCATCGGGCAAAAATCTGTTTAGAGGCCAGATTCTTAACATCCTTTTCAAGGACATCTTTGGCTGCTTTACAGTCAATTCGTAATAAAAATTTCTGATTTAACAAATCATCTTGAAATTTAGTAATACAAAGAACAATTGATAAAAGTTCCTTTTTAATGGTGGAATAATTCTTTTGAGCTGGTTTCCATAAACCAGAGGTAAATCGGACGAGTTGTTCTTTGCCTGTAGGAGTCTTTTGTTTGAGAATACCACCATACCCTTGTTCAGATGCATCGGTCTCGACTATTTTGAGATAGTCAGGATGAGGAATGGACAAGCAAGGAATTAATTTAATTCTAGATTTAATAGCCTTAACTGCTTGAGTACACTGATGAGTCCAAGGGTCAGGCTCCTTTTTTAGCCTGCCAAAAAGAGGTTTGCAATCGTTGGCAAGATTTTTATAAAAATCTGCAACATAGTTTAGGCAACCAAGAAACCTTTGTAATTGGGTTTTGTCTTTGAGTTCATCAGGGAATTTATCTCCAAAACTCAGGGCCCTGTCGATAGGGATGATAGATCCCTGGGTAATATTATGTCCAAGAAAGCGGACATGAGTTTGAAATAATTTTATCTTTTTTAAAGATAAGACAAGTCCATTCTTTTTTATAGTTTCATAAAAAATGTGTAGATGTTTCCAATGCTGTGAGAGGTCATGGGAATAGATAAGAACATCATCTATATAAACAATGATAAAATCAACAAAGCAATTAAAAATATCATTCATGACATTCTGGAATTCAGAGGGAGCATTTTTTAACCCAAACGGCATAACATTCCATTCATAGTGGCCAAACGGGACAGTGAAGGCTGTTTTGTACCTATCCTTCTCTTCAATTTGGATTTGCCAGAATCCGCTCTTAAGATCAAATTTAGAGAAGATATTTGCTTTATAAAGACGATTCAGTAAATCACGCTTATTAGGGATAGGATATCTAATCCATTGTAACACCTTATTAAGGGGTTTATAATTAATTACTAACCTTGGGGCTCCTCGTTCTATTTCAGCTGCATTGTATACGTAAAAAGCAGAACAGCTCCATGGAGAGTAACTCTTGCGAATTAGCTTTTTGTCTAAAAGCTGAGTGATTTCTTTTTGACAATATTCGACCAATTCCTTAGACATTTGGATTGGTCTCGCTTTGGTTGGGATGTTCTTTTCGCAGAAATCGGGCTCATATGGTAGTTTAACCATATGTTTCTTTCGCTCCCAAAAAGCTGAAGGAACTTCGCTGCATACTTCATGTTCGAGTTTGACTAAAAAAGAAGATATTTTCTCTTTCATGGTGGGGTGATTTACCTGTGTTTCTAATGATATAGAATTGATCTCTTCTTTGATGAATGCAATCTGTTGTTGTTTGAAGGAAGCAAAATTATGAAGCTGATTAATATATGCAACTTTTTTGGGAAAGGCAAACTTAAAAGTTATGGATTTTCCCTTTAAGACTGCATGGATTCCTTCATTATCAACCTGATAAGGTTCTAATAATGCTAAGAATGGATTTCCTAGTATAATATTGGAATTTAAGTTTTTCACCAAAATAAACACAAGTTTAATACAAACCTGTTCGTGGCAGACATAGGCATCAGATAGTTTATATTTTATCTTCAGCTCCTTTTTATCTGCTGCAGTTAATACTTGTGATGTTTTTTCAAAATACTTGGAGGGTATTAACCCTTCACGTACACAATGTCGGTCAGCGCCTGAGTCAATTAAGGCGAGAGTAGAAATGTTGAGTTCATTATTAACAACCAAATTTACCTTAACATAATATTGCCGATTGGTGATTTCTTGAATTACCATCATCTTGTTAAGGTAGTCTTCATTAAGATCGGATTTTGATTCTTCGGAACTCATAACTGCCAAACCCTTCTGTTTTAAATCTGGGTTGTCGATGGAGGGGTTTCCTTCTTGAACTTCAAGTGGATCCGTTTCATGGAAACTTGGAGTAGACTGCTGAGGATTTGCAGAGTCGATAGAAGGAAAATTGAAAGAGGATGATGCAGGAGTGGCAGTGTAATTAACTTCGGCCTGCAACTCTAGGATTTCTATCCTCTGTCTTAGAGATTTTACTTCTCCTTTGAGAGTATTTACCTCATGTTTCAGATCATGAATGGTAACAGGTTTAGGGGCAGAGGTCCTAGAGAATACTTCTTTTAAAGTATAAGCTGGAGAGACGGCGACTTCTTTGGGGTCGACTTTTGAATCGGGCCTTTTTTCTGACTTTTGTATGGATAAGAGTTTTTCGAGTGCTTCTCTTTTCTCCTGTGGATCGGGGATGGAATCAAGAAGATCGAGGATGAAGCTTTCGTGCTGAGTGAGAACGTTAATGGAAAGACCATTCATTTGGACGATAGCTTTATAATAGTCGCATTCGCAGTCGTCTTTGTCAGAAAGGGAAGAATGATCATTATCAGATAAGAGAATATCACTAGAGTCGGATTTGTCAGATGAATAATCTTCGGCTAAAATTTTTAAAAGATCAGCCTTATCTGATTCAGGAATGGCAAGACTATTAATCTTGGTTTGGGCACGACATGTATTCTGATAATGACCTGTTTTTCCGCATTTCCAACATGTGGGTTGGCGCGTGCCACGCATTTTATTGGTGCGGACTTTCTTGGTTCCCCATTTGGGAAAAGGCTTGCGCTCTTTTGTCATTTTGCCTGATGGACGAGCGGGTTCATCATATCGCCTTGTCCTATATCGACGAGAAGAATCCTTTTTGAAAGGCTTTTTGGATTTTTTAGTTGATTCAGGTTTGGGGAGGATGGTGTTATAACCAAACTGACTGCAGAATTGCCCTATTTCTTTCTTACCAGAAAGATGCTGCTTTTTAAGCTGATTTTTTAATTTTATGTCATTACATAAATTAAGACCTTCACGTGTTACTTCAGAAATTAATTTTCCAAAAGTATAAGATGCTAGGTCATAAGCACCGCCATTGAGATTAGTGAGACGGGTTCGAACTCGAGTGGCAAATAGAGGCGGTAAACCTGCAAGGAATCTTTCTTTCCAGAAAACATGGTTGGAATCTGGTCTGAGATGAACGCGAGAAAGGAAAACATCCTTATACCATTTAAAATGTGTTAAAGTGGGGCAGCGAAGGTTCATAAGTTGATCCTTGCTATTATCGCCTAGAAGATGAGAGTCACCTAGAAAATGATAGATGACTGTACAGATTAAGGTATAAACCGAATCCGGCTCTCCTGTCTCAGATTTTATTGCACCTAATATTTCATTTCGTTGGTCCTGAGAGAGATAATTATCCCACCAGCCTTTAAGTTGTCTAGAAAAACCCGCTGTAATAAACTGGGCAATTTGTGTGTCGGTATTACCGCTTGCTTTACTAATAGTAGAAAACATCATGATGTTTTGTAAGGTCTGAATAATTTGATAATCAGATTGACCATCAATATTCCATTCATAAAGAGTCCTACTGCTGTACTGATTAGCGACATTAATGTAGTTCTCTTCAAAGAGCAAATCAGCAGGAGTGGCTCGAGGATAATAGTTTCGAGATGGAGCTTTGCTAACAGGTCCTTGTATGGGAGAGATATTATCGCGACCGTCGCGAAATTGATTTTGAAGTTTTGCAAAATCAGAGTCATAATCAATTTCATCATCTGAGCTGGATAGGCTGGAATAAGCCTTTTGTTTAAGGACCGCTATAGATGGCTTAGAGGTGGATGGGTCAGTGATTTTAAGGTTTTGAACCTTAGAGATTAATTTGGTTAAAAACTCGTCAGAGTATTCATTACCCAATTTATAATTTCCTGAAATTGGCTGAGGTGGCTTTATTACGACAGGATCTATGGTTGGCTTATCTTCCTTTTTCTGTTTTTGAAGAAATTCTTGATGAGAAGGAATGGGCCTTACAGTCGAAGGGGTAGTCTCAGAAATCGAGAGATGGTTCTCGATTCTGTCTAGTTGATCAGCAATGGTCTTTAAATGAATATTTGTAAAATTACCTTGTCTCTGGATATCACCAGAAAGAGGGTCAGTCTTTGATGGTTTTATAAAAGGCTGAGCATCAATGTCACTAAAGAAGACATGCTTGGCAGGTGGATGAATAGACTCTACTGTTTCGCCAGATACCAGCTTCCATTTGATCATGGGTTGTTGAGTAATGACAGAGATTGATTCTCGTTCCTGATATATTACGAACCATTGTTTGAAAGGCAGATTTTCACCAATAAGCTTAAGTTCTTCGTAATACGTTTTTCGAAAGAATATTAATTCTTCTTCGTTAAAATTCTTAACGTACCATTGCCGAAAGGGCTTATTATATGGTTCCATTAATTCTTTGCTCAAATAAGAGCAATCTGGAACAAAGGGCACTTTTATCATGTTAATCTCGGGAATTTTAGGGTCGAATTCTAATTCGGATGGTGTTGGCTCGTTGCCTTCATTGGATCCATTGGATCCTCCCTCTGAAGGAGATGGTGCTGATGGGGTTTTATAAACAGGATGAGGGATATTGTTTGCAGATAGGGATAGACCTTTAACTGAGTCTGGAATGGAAGATGTACTATGTCGGGAAGGAAAGGAGTTTAATTTCCTATGGTCTGATCTTGACGGGGTTACCTTTAATTTTCGATCAGAAGAGAAAAAGATCTCGACATCTCCATTATCATGTTCAACGATTTGTTCCATTTTTCGAGGTTCAATTGGTTTAGTAGAAGAGGTGGATACTTCTTCCAGAAACCAATTAGAGGGCATGGATACATCTTTCCATTGTATGGACCTAGGAACAGCTAAATTAGCATTCGCATGATCAACTTGAAATAAAGTTGTGGATCCCTTTTTTGAAAACCCAATTACGTTTGGGATCATGGTATTCATGGCTTTGAAGCAGATTCGATAAATCACATTAATATTGCGGGATTCAGGCATCATATCATATCCGCTTGTTTTTATATTGAGTTGCAAAGCATGCTCAAGATTAGGATCATCCAAGGATAGGGTCAGGTTAGGATAACAGTCAAAATAGACTGGTCCTTTGTAGAGACTTGTCTCTACCATTCCCAAGAGTGAATCTGTAAAATTATAATGCCTGCTATCTCGTAAGCAAGCCAAAACAGAGGTGTTTAAACCTTCTCTTGTTAATGGTTTTAGGGCAATTTGAACTAACCCAATGTGCAGATAATTATATTTTCTCAAAATTTCTTTTGCTATTAATTTTAAAGGCAAAAGTGGTATCACCTCGTTTTCAGATTGAATTCCTTTAGCATGTTCCACTGTTTTTACAACGAAAGAAGTTTTTAGAGAAAAAGATCCTTTGTGATAAACCTGGGATGGCTCGACCTTTGGAATCGTCCATTTGTTTAAAACTTCATCAACATTAGAAAAAACTAATTCCTCAATGTTTTTTCTAGAAATAACCGATGCGTGGGATGCAGGAGAAGAGCTAGAACTTTCAGAGTTCCTCTTGCTCAGGCTTCGGATTAGGGATGCCATTTTAGAGGGAGTCTAAAGTCTACCGTATGACTTTTTTAGGAAGCGTTTCAGGACTTTTACAGCGATCAGAGCGGCCTAAATGCTAACACAGCTTAACGGCCTAACAGATCAAGCTAACCTGGACTTCGCTACTCTCAACCTCTCCGGGGGTTTGGCTCCGATACCAAAACGCACAGAACAGAAGCAACCAAAAGAAGCAGTAACTTGGCTTTGAACGGTTTTGTCTATTTGTCATAGAAAGTTGGTGTTTTGACATCTAAATAATCTAGGAAGTTTATACTCGTAAAATTTCACATAGAAGAACAACAAAAAGTATACATAGAGCAATTTTGATGATCCGAAGTTGCTCAACTCTCTCTATGGAGGAGCTTTTAACGGTTTTGTCCATTTGTCATAGAAAGTTGGTGTTTTGGCATCGAAATAATGTAGGAAGCTTATACTCAAAACTTTTGACATAGAAGAACAATAAAAAGTCTATCCCGAGCAACTTTGATAGTCCAAAATTGCTCAACTCTCTCTATGGAGGAGCTTTTAGCGGTTTTGTCCATTTGTCATAGAAAGTTGGTGTTTTGGCATCGAAATAATCTAGGAAGCTTATACTCGTAAAATTTCACATAGAAGAACAACAAAAAGTGTACATAGAGCAATTTTGATGGTCCGAAGTTGCTCAACTCTCTCTATGGAGGAGCTTTTAACGGTTTTGTCCATTTGTCATAGAAAGTTGGTGTTTTGGCATCGAAATAATGTAGGAAGCTTATACTCGTAAAATTTGACATAGAAGAACAATAAAATGTCTATCCCGAGCAACTTTGATAGTCCGAAGTTGCTCAACTCTCTCTATGGAGGAGCTTTTAACGGTTTTGTCTATTTGACATAGAAAGTTGGTGTTTTGGCATCGAAATAATGTAGGAAGCTTATACTCGTAAAATTTCACATAGAAGAACAACAAAAAGTGTACATAGGGCAATTTTGATGGTCCGAAGTTGCTCAACTCTCTCTATGGAGGAGCTTTTAACGGTTTTGTCCATTTGTCATAGAAAGTTGGTGTTTTGGCATCGAAATAATGTAGGAAGCTTATACTCGTAAAAGTTGACATAGAAGAACAATAAAAAGTCTATCCCGAGCAACTTTGATAGTCCGAAGTTGCTTATCTCTCTCTATGGAGGTGCTTTTAGCGGGTTTGTCAATTTGTCATAGAAAGTTGGTGTTTTGGCATCGAAATAAACTATGAAGCTTATACTCGTAAAATTTGACATATAAGAACAATAAAAAGTGTACATAGAGCAATTTTGATGGTCCGAAGTTGCTCAACTCTCTCTATGGAGGAGCTTTTAACGGTTTTGTCTATTTGTCATAGAAAGTTGGTGTTTTGACATCGAAATAATCTAGGAAGCTTATACTCATAAAATTCCACATAGAAGAACAACAAAAAGTGTACATAGAGCAATTTTGATGATCCGAAGTTGTTCAACTCTCTCTATGGAGGAGCTTTTAACGGTTTTGTCCATTTGTCGTAGAAAGGTGGTGTTTTGGCATCGAAATAATGTAGGAAGCTTTTACTCGTAAATTTTGACATTGAAGAACAATAAAAAGTCTATCCCGAGCAACTTTGATAGTCCGAAGTTGCTCAACTCTCTCTATGGAGGAGCTTTTAACGGTTTTGTCTATTTGTCATAGAAAGTTGGCGTTTTGACATCGAAATAATCTAGGAAGCTTATACTCGTAAAATTTGACATAGAAGAACAATAAAATGTCTATCCCGAGCAACTTTGATAGTCCGAAGTTGCTCAACTCTCTCAATGGAGGAGCTTTTAACGGTTTTGTCTATTTGACATAGAAAGTTGGTGTTTTGGCATCGAAATAATGTAGGAAGCTTATGCTCGTAAAATTTGACATATAAGAACAATAAAAATTGTACATCGAGCAACTTTAATGGTCCGAAGTCGCTCAACACTCTCTATGGAGAAGCTTTGAACGGTTTTGTCTATTTGACATAGAAAGTTGGTGTTTTGGCATCGAAATAATGTAGGAAGCTTATGCTCGTAAAATTTGACATATAAGAACAATAAAAATTGTACATCGAGCAACTTTGATGGTCCGAAGTCGCTCAACACTCTCTATGGAGAAGCTTTGAACGGTTTTGTCTATTTGTCATAGAAAGTTGGTGTTTTGACATCTAAATAATCTAGGAAGTTTATACTCGTAAAATTTCACATAGAAGAACAACAAAAAGTATACATAGAGCAATTTTGATGATCCGAAGTTGCTCAACTCTCTCTATGGAGGAGCTTTTAACGGTTTTGTCCATTTGTCATAGAAAGTTGGCGTTTTGACATCGAAATAATCTAGGAAGCTTATACTCGTAAAATTTGACATAGAAGAACAATAAAATGTCTATCCCGAGCAACTTTGATAGTCCGAAGTTGCTCAACTCTCTCAATGGAGGAGCTTTTAACGGTTTTGTCTATTTGACATAGAAAGTTGGTGTTTTGGCATCGAAATAATGTAGGAAGCTTATGCTCGTAAAATTTGACATATAAGAACAATAAAAATTGTACATCGAGCAACTTTGATGGTCCGAAGTCGCTCAACACTCTCTATGGAGAAGCTTTGAACGGTTTTGTCTATTTGACATAGAAAGTTGGTGTTTTGGCATCGAAATAATGTAGGAAGCTTATGCTCGTAAAATTTGACATATAAGAACAATAAAAATTGTACATCGAGCAACTTTGATGGTCCGAAGTCGCTCAACACTCTCTATGGAGAAGCTTTGAACGGTTTTGTCTATTTGTCATAGAAAGTTGGTGTTTTGACATCTAAATAATCTAGGAAGTTTATACTCGTAAAATTTCACATAGAAGAACAACAAAAAGTATACATAGAGCAATTTTGATGATCCGAAGTTGCTCAACTCTCTCTATGGAGGAGCTTTTAACGGTTTTGTCCATTTGTCATAGAAAGTTGGTGTTTTGGCATCGAAATAATGTAGGAAGCTTATACTCAAAAATTTTGACATAGAAGAACAATAAAAAGTCTATCCCGAGCAACTTTGATAGTCCAAAATTGCTCAACTCTCTCTATGGAGGAGCTTTTAGCGGTTTTGTCCATTTGTCATAGAAAGTTGGTGTTTTGGCATCGAAATAATCTAGGAAGCTTATACTCGTAAAATTTCACATAGAAGAACAACAAAAAGTGTACATAGAGCAATTTTGATGGTCCGAAGTTGCTCAACTCTCTCTATGGAGGAGCTTTTAACGGTTTTGTCCATTTGTCATAGAAAGTTGGTGTTTTGGCATCGAAATAATGTAGGAAGCTTATACTCGTAAAATTTGACATAGAAGAACAATAAAATGTCTATCCCGAGCAACTTTGATAGTCCGAAGTTGCTCAACTCTCTCTATGGAGGAGCTTTTAACGGTTTTGTCTATTTGACATAGAAAGTTGGTGTTTTGGCATCGAAATAATGTAGGAAGCTTATACTCGTAAAATTTTACATAGAAGAACAATAAAAAGTCTATCCTTAGCAACTTTGATAGTCCGAAGTTGCTCAACTCTCTCTATGGAGGAGCTTTTAACGATTCTGTCCATTTGTCATAGAAAGTTGGTGTTTTGGCATCGAAACAAAGTAGGAAGCTTATACTCGTAAAATTTGACATAGAAGAACAATAAAAAAGTCTATCCCGTCAACTTTCATAGTCCGAAGTTGCTCAATTCTCTCTATGGAGGAGCTTTTAACGATTTTGTCCATTTGTCAAAGAAAGTTGGTGTTTTGGCATCGAAATAATCTAGGAAGCTTATACTCATAAAATTTGACATATGAGAACAATAAAAATTGTACACCGAGCAACTTTGATGTTCAAAAGTTGCATAACTCTCTCTATGGAGGAGCTTTTTTCGGTTTTGTCCATTTGTCATAGAAAGTTAGTGTTTTGACATCGAAATAATGTAGGAAGCTTATACTCGTAAAAGTTGACATAGAAGAACAATAAAAAGTCTATCCCCAGCAACTTTGATAGTCCGAAGTTGCTCATCTCTCTTTATGGAGGTTCTTTTAGCGGGTTTGTCTATTTGTCATAGAAAGTTGGTGTTTTGGCATCGAAATAATCCAGTAAGCTTATACTCGTAAAATTTCACATAGAAGAACAACAAAAAGTGTACATAGAGCAATTTTGATGGTCCGAAGTTGCTCAACTCTCTCTATGGAGGAGCTTTTAACGGTTTTGTCCATTTGTCATAGAAAGTTTGTGTTTTGGCATCGAAATAATCTAGTAAGCTTACACTCGTAAAATTTCACATAGAAGAACAACAAAAAGTGTACATAGAGCAATTTTGATGGTCCGAAGTTGCTCAACTCTCTCTATGGAGGAGCTTTTAACGGTTTTGTCCATTTGTCGTAGAAAGGTGGTGTTTTGGCATCGAAATAATGTAGGAAGCTTATACTTGTAAATGTTGACATAGAAGAACAATAAAAAGTCTATCCCGAGCAACTTTGATAGTCCAAAGTTGCTCAACTCTCTCTATGGAGGAGCTTTTAACGGTTTTGTCCATTTGTCATAGAAAGTTGGTGTTTTGGCATCGAAATAATCTAGTAAGCTTATACTCGTAAAATTTCACATAGAAGAACAACAAAAAGTGTACATAGAGCAATTTTGATGGTCCGAAGTTGCTCAACTCTCTCTATGGAGGAGCTTTTAACGGTTTTGTCCATTTGTCATAGAAAGTTTGTGTTTTGGCATCGAAATAATCTAGTAAGCTTACACTCGTAAAATTTCACATAGAAGAACAACAAAAAGTGTACATAGAGCAATTTTGATGGTCCGAAGTTGCTCAACTCTCTCTATGGAGGAGCTTTTAACGGTTTTGTCCATTTGTGGTAGAAAGTTGGTGTTTTGGCCTCGAAATAATGTAGGAAGCTTATACTCGTAAATTTTGACATAGAAGAACAATAAAAAGTCTATCCCGAGCAACTTTGATAGTCCGAAGTTGCTCAACTCTCTCTTTGGAGGAGCTTTTAACGGTTTTGTCCATTTGTCATAGAAAGTTGGTGTTTTGGCATCGAAATAATCTAGTAAGCTTATACTCGTAAAATTTCACATAGAAGAACAACAAAAAGTGTACATAGAGCAATTTTGATGGTTCGAAGTTGCTCAACTCTCTCTATGGAGGAGCTTTTAACGGTTTTGTCCATTTGTCATAGAAAGTTTGTGTTTTGGCATCGAAATAATCTAGAAAGCTTACACTCGTAAAATTTCACATAGAAGAACAATAAAAAGTCTATCCTGAACAACTTTGATAGTCCGAAGTTGCTCAACTCTCTCTATGGAGGAGCTTTTAACGGTTTTGTCCATTTGTGGTAGAAAGTTGGTGTTTTGGCCTCGAAATAATGTAGGAAGCTTATACTCGTAAATTTTGACATAGAAGAACAATAAAAAGTCTATCCTGAGCAACTTTGATAGTCCGAAGTTGCTCAACTCTCTCTATGGAGGAGCTTTTAACGGTTTTGTCCATTTGTGGTAGAAAGTTGGTGTTTTGGCCTCGAAATAATGTAGGAAGCTTATACTCGTAAATTTTGACATAGAAGAACAATAAAAAGTCTATCCTGAGCAACTTTGATAGTCCGAAGTTGCTCAACTCTCTCTATGGAGGAGCTTTTAACGGTTTTGTCTATTTGACATAGAAAGTTGGTGTTTTGGCATTGAAATAATGTAGGAAGCTTATACTCGTAAAATTTTACATAGAAGAACAATAAAAAGTCTATCCCGAGCAACTTTGATAGTCCGAAGTTGCTCAACTCTCTCTATGGAGGAGCTTTTAACGATTCTGTCCATTTGTCATAGAAAGTTGGTGTTTTGCCATCGAAATAAAGTAGGAAGCTTATGCTCGTAAAATTTGACATATAAGAACAATAAAAATTGTACATCGAGCAACTTTGATGGTCCGAAGTCGCTCAACACTCTCTATGGAGAAGCTTTGAACGGTTTTGTCTATTTGTCATAGATAGTTGGTGTTTTGACATCGAAATAATCTAGGAAGCTTATACTCGTAAAATTTCACATAGAAGAACAACAAAAAGTATACATAGAGCAATTTTGATGATCCGAAGTTGCTCAACTCTCTCTATGGAGGAGCTTTTAACGGTTTTGTCCATTTGTCATAGAAAGTTGGTGTTTTGGCATCGAAATAATGTAGGAAGCTTATACTCGTAAATTTTGACATAGAAGAACAATAAAAAGTCTATCCCGAGCAACTTTGATAGTTCGAAGTTGCATAACTCTCTCTATGGAGGAGCTTTTATCGGTTTTGTCCATTTGTCATAGAAAGTTGGTGTTTTGGCATACAAATAATGTAGGAAGCTAATACTCGTAAAAGTTGACATAGAAGAACAATAAAAAGTCTATCCCGAGAAACTTTGATAGTCCGAAGTTGCTCATCTCTCCCTATGGAGGTGCTTTTAGCGGGTTTGTCTATTTGTCATAGAAAGTTGGTGTTTTGGCATCGAAATAAACTATGAAGCTTATACTCGTAAAATTTGACATATAAGAACAATAAAAATTGTACATGGAGCAACTTTGATGGTCCGAAGTCGCTCAACACTCTCTATAGAGAAGCTTTGAACGGTTTTGTCTATTTCTCATCGAAAGTTGGTGTTTTGACATCGAAATAATCTAGGAAGCGTATACTCGTAAAATTTCACATAGAAGAACAACAAAAACTATACATAGAGCAATTTTGATGATCCGAAGTTGTTCAACTCTCTCTATGGAGGAGCTTTTAACGGTTTTGTCCATTTGTCATAGAAAGTTGGTGTTTTGGCATCGAAATAATGTAGGAAGCTTATACTCGTAAATTTTGACATAGAAGAACAATAAAAAGTCTATCCCGAGCAACTTTGATAGTCCAAAGTTGCTCAACTCTCTCTATGGAGGAGCTTTTAACGGTTTTGTCCATTTGTCATAGAAAGTTGGTGTTTTGGCATCGAAATAATCTAGGAAGCTTATACTCGTAAAATTTCACATAGAAGAACAACAAAAAGTGTACATAGAGCAATTTTGATGGTCCGAAGTTGCTCAACTCTCTCTATGGAGGAGCTTTTACCGGTTTTGTCCATTTGTCATAGAAAGTTGGTGTCTTGGCATCGAAATAATCTAGTAAGCTTATACTCGTAAAATTTCACATAGAAGAACAACAAAAAGTGTACATAGAGCAATTTTGATGGTCCGAAGTTGCTCAACTCTCTCTATGGAGGAGCTTTTAACGGTTTTGTCCATTTGTCATAGAAAGTTTGTGTTTTGGCATCGAAATAATCTAGTAAGCTTACACTCGTAAAATTTCACATAGAAGAACAACAAAAAGTGTACATAGAGCAATTTTGATGGTCCGAAGTTGCTCAACTCTCTCTATGGAGGAGCTTTTAACGGTTTTGTCCATTTGTGGTAGAAAGTTGGTGTTTTGGCCACGAAATAATGTAGGAAGCTTATACTCGTAAATTATGACATAGAAGAACAATAAAAAGTCTATCCCGAGCAACTTTGATAGTCCGAAGTTGCTCAACTCTCTCTATGGAGGTGCTTTTAGCGGGTTTGTCTATTTGTCATAGAAAGTTGGTGTTTTGGCATCGAAATAATGTAGGAAGCTTATACTCGTAAAATTTTACATAGAAGAACAATAAAAAGTCTGTTCCGAGCAACTTTGATAGTTCGAAGTTGCTCAACTCTCTCTATGTAGGAGCTTCTAACGATTCTGTCCATTTGTCATAGAAAGTTGGTGTTTTGGCATCGAAATAAAGTAGGAAGCTTATGCTCGTAAAATTTGACATATAAGAACAATAAAAATTGTACATCGAGCAACTTTGATGGTCCGAAGTCGCTCAACACTCTATATGGAGAAGCTTTGAACGGTTTTGTCTATTTGTCATAGAAAGTTGGTGTTTTGACATCGAAATAATCTAGGAAGCTTATACTCGTAAAATTTCACATAGAAGAACAACAAAAAGTATACATAGAGCAATTTTGATGATCCGAAGTTGATCAACTCTCTCTATAGAGGAGCTTTTAACGGTTTTGTCCATTTGTCATAGAAAGTTGGTGTTTTGGCATCGAAATAATGTAGGAAGCTTATACTCGTAAATTTTGACATAGAAGAACAATAAAAAGTCTATCCCAAGCAACTTTGATAGTTCGAAGTTGCATAACTCTCTCTATGGAGGAGCTTTTATCGGTTTTGTCCATTTGTCATAGAAAGTTGGTGTTTTGGCATCCAAATAATGTAGGAAGCTAATACTCGTAAAAGTTGACATAGAAGAACAATAAAAAGTCTATCCCGAGCAACTTTGATAGTCCGAAGTTGCTCATCTCTCTTTATAGAGGTTCTTTTAGCGGGTTTGTCTATTTGTCATAGAAAGTTGGTGTTTTGGCATCGAAATAAACTATGAAGCTTATACTCGTAAAATTTCACATAGAAGAACAACAAAAAGTATACATAGAGCAATTTTGATGATCCGAAGTTGTTCAACTCTCTCTATGGAGGAGCTTTTAACGGTTTTGTCCATTTTGTCATAGAAAGTTGGTGTTTTGGCATCGAAATAATGTAGGAAGCTTATACTCGTAAATTTTGACATAGAAGAACAATAAAAAGTCTATCCCGAGCAACTTTGATAGTCCAAAGTTGCTCAACTCTCTCTATGGAGGAGCTTTTAACGGTTTTGTCCATTTGTCATAGAAAGTTGGTGTTTTGGCATCGAAATAATCTAGGAAGCTTATACTCGTAAAATTTCACATAGAAGAACAACAAAAAGTTTACATAGAGCAATTTTGATGGTCCGAAGTTGCTCAATTCTCTCTATGGAGGAGCTTTTAACGGTTTTGTCCATTTGTCATAGAAAGTCGGTGTTTTGGCATCGAAATAATGTAGGAAGCTTATACTCGTAAAATTTGACATAGAAGAACAATAAAATGTCTATCCCGAGCAACTTTGATAGTCCGAAGTTGCTCAACTCTCTCTATGGAGGAGCTTTTAACGGTTTTGTCTATTTGACATAGAAAGTTGGTGTTTTGGCATCGAAATAATGTAGGAAGCTTATACTCGTAAAATTTTACATAGAAGAACAATAAAAAGTCTATCCGGAGCAACTTTGATAGTCCGAAGTTGCTCAACTCTCTCTATGGAGGAGCTTTTAACGATTCTGTCCATTTGTCATAGAAAGTTGGTGTTTTGGCATCGAAATAAAGTAGGAAGCTTATACTCGTAAAATTTGACATAGAAGAACAATAAAAAGTCTATCCCGAACAACTTTCATAGTCCGAAGTTGCTCAATTCTCTCTATGGAGGAGCTTTTAATGATTTTGTCCATTTGTCAAAGAAAGTTGGTGTTTTGGCATCGAAATAATCTAGGAAGCTTATACTCATAAAATTTGACATATGAGAACAATAAAAATTGTACACCGAGCAACTTTGATGTTCAAAAGTTGCATAATTCTCTCTATGGAGGAGCTTTTTTCGGTTTTGTCCATTTGTCATAGAAAGTTAGTGTTTTGACATCGAAATAATGTAGGAAGCTTATACTCGTAAAAGTTGACATAGAAGAACAATAAAAAGTCTATCCCCAGCAACATTGATAGTCCGAAGTTGCTTAACTCTCTCTATGGAGTAGCTTTTAGCGGTTTTGTCTATTTGTCATAGAAAGTTGGTGTTTTGGCATCGAAATAATCTATGAAGCTTATACTCGTAAAATTTGACATATCAGAACAATAAAAAGTGTACATAGAGGAATTTTGATGGTCCGAAGTTGCTCAACTCTCTCTATGGAGGAGCTTTTAACGGTTTTGTGTATTTGTCATAGAAAGTTGGTGTTTTGACATCGAAATAATGTAGGAAGCTTATACTCGTAAAAGTTGACATAGAAGAACAATAAAAAGTCTATCCCCAGCAACTTTGATAGTCCGAAGTTGCTTAACTCTCTCTATGGAGTAGCTTTTAACGGTTTTGTCCATTTGTCATAGAAAGTTTGTGTTTTGGCATCGAAATAATCTATGAAGCTTATACTCGTAAAATTTGACATATCAGAACAATAAAAAGTGTACATAGGGGAATTTTGATGGTCCGAAGTTGCTCAACTCTCTCTATGGAGTAGCTTTTAGCGGTTTTGTCTATTTGTCATAGAAAGTTGGTGTTTTGGCATCGAAATAATCTATGAAGCTTATACTCGTAAAATTTGACATATCAGAACAATAAAAAGTGTACATAGAGGAATTTTGATGGTCCGAAGTTGCTCAACTCTCTCTATGGAGGAGCTTTTAACGGTTTTGTGTATTTGTCATAGAAAGTTGGTGTTTTGACATCGAAATAATGTAGGAAGCTTATACTCGTAAATTTTGACATAGAAGAACAATAAAAAGTCTATCCCGAGCAACTTTGATAGTCCGAAGTTGCTCATCTCTCTCTATGGAGGTGCTTTTAGCGGGTTTGTCTATTTGTCATAGAAAGTTGGTGTTTTGGCATCGAAATAATGTAGAAAGCTTATACTCGTAAAATTTTACATAGAAGAACAATAAAAAGTCTGTCCCGAGCAACTTCGATAGTCCGAAGTTGCTCAACTCTCTCTATGGAGGAGCTTCTAACGATTCTGTCCATTTGTCATAGAAAGTTGTTGTTTTGGCATCGAAATAAAGTAGGAAGCTTATGCTCGTAAAATTTGACATATAAGAACAATAAAAATTGTACATCGAGCAACTTTGATGGTCCGAAGTCGCTCAACACTCTATATGGAGAAGCTTTGAACGGTTTTGTCTATTTGTCATAGAAACTTGGTGTTTTGACATCGAAATAATCTAGGAAGCTTATACTCGTAAAATTTCACATAGAAGAACAACAAAAAGTATACATAGAGCAATTTTGATGATCCGAAGTTGCTCAACTCTCTCTATGGAGGAGCTTTTAACGGTTTTGTCCATTTGTCATAGAAAGTTGGTGTTTTGGCATCGAAATAATCTAGGAAGCTTATACTCGTAAAATTTCACATAGAAGAACAACAAAAAGTGTACATAGAGCAATTTTGATGGTCCGAAGTTGCTCAACTCTCTCTATGGAGGAGCTTTTAACGGTTTTGTCCATTTGTCATAGAAAGTTGGTGTTTTGGCATCGAAATAATGTAGGAAGCTTATACTCGTAAAATTTGACATAGAAGAACAATAAAATGTCTATCCCGAGCAACTTTGATAGTCCGAAGTTGCTCAACTCTCTCTATGGAGGAGCTTTTAACGGTTTTGTCTATTTGACATAGAAAGTTGGTGTTTTGGCATCGAAATAATGTAGGAAGCTTATACTCGTAAAATTTTACATAGAAGAACAATAAAAAGTCTATCCGGAGCAACTTTGATAGTCCGAAGTTGCTCAACTCTCTCTATGGAGGAGCTTTTAACGATTCTGTCCATTTGTCATAGAAAGTTGGTGTTTTGGCATCGAAATAAAGTAGGAAGCTTATACTCGTAAAATTTGACATAGAAGAACAATAAAAAGTCTATCCCGAACAACTTTCATAGTCCGAAGTTGCTCAATTCTCTCTATGGAGGAGCTTTTAATGATTTTGTCCATTTGTCAAAGAAAGTTGGTGTTTTGGCATCGAAATAATCTAGGAAGCTTATACTCATAAAATTTGACATATGAGAACAATAAAAATTGTACACCGAGCAACTTTGATGTTCAAAAGTTGCATAATTCTCTCTATGGAGGAGCTTTTTTCGGTTTTGTCCATTTGTCATAGAAAGTTAGTGTTTTGACATCGAAATAATGTAGGAAGCTTATACTCGTAAAAGTTGACATAGAAGAACAATAAAAAGTCTATCCGCAGCAACATTGATAGTCCGAAGTTGCTCAACTCTCTCTATGGAGGAGCTTTTAACGGTTTTGTGTATTTGTCATAGAAAGTTGGTGTTTTGACATCGAAATAATGTAGGAAGCTTATACTCGTAAAAGTTGACATAGAAGAACAATAAAAAGTCTATCCCCAGCAACTTTGATAGTCCGAAGTTGCTTAACTCTCTCTATGGAGTAGCTTTTAACGGTTTTGTCCATTTGTCATAGAAAGTTTGTGTTTTGGCATCGAAATAATCTATGAAGCTTATACTCGTAAAATTTGACATATCAGAACAATAAAAAGTGTACATAGGGGAATTTTGATGGTCCGAAGTTGCTCAACTCTCTCTATGGAGTAGCTTTTAGCGGTTTTGTCTATTTGTCATAGAAAGTTGGTGTTTTGGCATCGAAATAATCTATGAAGCTTATACTCGTAAAATTTGACATATCAGAACAATAAAAAGTGTACATAGAGGAATTTTGATGGTCCGAAGTTGCTCAACTCTCTCTATGGAGGAGCTTTTAACGGTTTTGTGTATTTGTCATAGAAAGTTGGTGTTTTGACATCGAAATAATGTAGGAAGCTTATACTCGTAAATTTTGACATAGAAGAACAATAAAAAGTCTATCCCGAGCAACTTTGATAGTCCGAAGTTGCTCATCTCTCTCTATGGAGGTGCTTTTAGCGGGTTTGTCTATTTGTCATAGAAAGTTGGTGTTTTGGCATCGAAATAATGTAGAAAGCTTATACTCGTAAAATTTTACATAGAAGAACAATAAAAAGTCTGTCCCGAGCAACTTCGATAGTCCGAAGTTGCTCAACTCTCTCTATGGAGGAGCTTCTAACGATTCTGTCCATTTGTCATAGAAAGTTGTTGTTTTGGCATCGAAATAAAGTAGGAAGCTTATGCTCGTAAAATTTGACATATAAGAACAATAAAAATTGTACATCGAGCAACTTTGATGGTCCGAAGTCGCTCAACACTCTATATGGAGAAGCTTTGAACGGTTTTGTCTATTTGTCATAGAAACTTGGTGTTTTGACATCGAAATAATCTAGGAAGCTTATACTCGTAAAATTTCACATAGAAGAACAACAAAAAGTATACATAGAGCAATTTTGATGATCCGAAGTTGCTCAACTCTCTCTATGGAGGAGCTTTTAACGGTTTTGTCCATTTGTCATAGAAAGTTGGTGTTTTGGCATCGAAATAATCTAGGAAGCTTATACTCGTAAAATTTCACATAGAAGAACAACAAAAAGTGTACATAGAGCAATTTTGATGGTCCGAAGTTGCTCAACTCTCTCTATGGAGGAGCTTTTAACGGTTTTGTCCATTTGTCATAGAAAGTTGGTGTTTTGGCATCGAAATAATGTAGGAAGCTTATACTCGTAAAATTTGACATAGAAGAACAATAAAATGTCTATCCCGAGCAACTTTGATAGTCCGAAGTTGCTCAACTCTCTCTATGGAGGAGCTTTTAACGGTTTTGTCTATTTGACATAGAAAGTTGGTGTTTTGGCATCGAAATAATGTAGGAAGCTTATACTCGTAAAATTTTACATAGAAGAACAATAAAAAGTCTATCCGGAGCAACTTTGATAGTCCGAAGTTGCTCAACTCTCTCTATGGAGGAGCTTTTAACGATTCTGTCCATTTGTCATAGAAAGTTGGTGTTTTGGCATCGAAATAAAGTAGGAAGCTTATACTCGTAAAATTTGACATAGAAGAACAATAAAAAGTCTATCCCGAACAACTTTCATAGTCCGAAGTTGCTCAATTCTCTCTATGGAGGAGCTTTTAATGATTTTGTCCATTTGTCAAAGAAAGTTGGTGTTTTGGCATCGAAATAATCTAGGAAGCTTATACTCATAAAATTTGACATATGAGAACAATAAAAATTGTACACCGAGCAACTTTGATGTTCAAAAGTTGCATAATTCTCTCTATGGATGAGCTTTTTTCGGTTTTGTCCATTTGTCATAGAAAGTTAGTGTTTTGACATCGAAATAATGTAGGAAGCTTATACTCGTAAAAGTTGACATAGAAGAACAATAAAAAGTCTATCCCCAGCAACATTGATAGTCCGAAGTTGCTTAACTCTCTCTATGGAGTAGCTTTTAGCGGTTTTGTCTATTTGTCATAGAAAGTTGGTGTTTTGGCATCGAAATAATCTATGAAGCTTATACTCGTAAAATTTGACATATCAGAACAATAAAAAGTGTACATAGAGGAATTTTGATGGTCCGAAGTTGCTCAACTCTCTCTATGGAGGAGCTTTTAACGGTTTTGTGTATTTGTCATAGAAAGTTGGTGTTTTGACATCGAAATAATGTAGGAAGCTTATACTCGTAAAAGTTGACATAGAAGAACAATAAAAAGTCTATCCCCAGCAACTTTGATAGTCCGAAGTTGCTTAACTCTCTCTATGGAGTAGCTTTTAACGGTTTTGTCCATTTGTCATAGAAAGTTTGTGTTTTGGCATCGAAATAATCTATGAAGCTTATACTCGTAAAATTTGACATATCAGAACAATAAAAAGTGTACATAGGGGAATTTTGATGGTCCGAAGTTGCTCAACTCTCTCTATGGAGTAGCTTTTAGCGGTTTTGTCTATTTGTCATAGAAAGTTGGTGTTTTGGCATCGAAATAATCTATGAAGCTTATACTCGTAAAATTTGACATATCAGAACAATAAAAAGTGTACATAGAGGAATTTTGATGGTCCGAAGTTGCTCAACTCTCTCTATGGAGGAGCTTTTAACGGTTTTGTGTATTTGTCATAGAAAGTTGGTGTTTTGACATCGAAATAATGTAGGAAGCTTATACTCGTAAATTTTGACATAGAAGAACAATAAAAAGTCTATCCCGAGCAACTTTGATAGTCCGAAGTTGCTCATCTCTCTCTATGGAGGTGCTTTTAGCGGGTTTGTCTATTTGTCATAGAAAGTTGGTGTTTTGGCATCGAAATAATGTAGAAAGCTTATACTCGTAAAATTTTACATAGAAGAACAATAAAAAGTCTGTCCCGAGCAACTTCGATAGTCCGAAGTTGCTCAACTCTCTCTATGGAGGAGCTTCTAACGATTCTGTCCATTTGTCATAGAAAGTTGTTGTTTTGGCATCGAAATAAAGTAGGAAGCTTATGCTCGTAAAATTTGACATATAAGAACAATAAAAATTGTACATCGAGCAACTTTGATGGTCCGAAGTCGCTCAACACTCTATATGGAGAAGCTTTGAACGGTTTTGTCTATTTGTCATAGAAACTTGGTGTTTTGACATCGAAATAATCTAGGAAGCTTATACTCGTAAAATTTCACATAGAAGAACAACAAAAAGTATACATAGAGCAATTTTGATGATCCGAAGTTGCTCAACTCTCTCTATGGAGGAGCTTTTAACGGTTTTGTCCATTTGTCATAGAAAGTTGGTGTTTTGGCATCGAAATAATCTAGGAAGCTTATACTCGTAAAATTTCACATAGAAGAACAACAAAAAGTGTACATAGAGCAATTTTGATGGTCCGAAGTTGCTCAACTCTCTCTATGGAGGAGCTTTTAACGGTTTTGTCCATTTGTCATAGAAAGTTGGTGTTTTGGCATCGAAATAATGTAGGAAGCTTATACTCGTAAAATTTGACATAGAAGAACAATAAAATGTCTATCCCGAGCAACTTTGATAGTCCGAAGTTGCTCAACTCTCTCTATGGAGGAGCTTTTAACGGTTTTGTCTATTTGACATAGAAAGTTGGTGTTTTGGCATCGAAATAATGTAGGAAGCTTATACTCGTAAAATTTTACATAGAAGAACAATAAAAAGTCTATCCGGAGCAACTTTGATAGTCCGAAGTTGCTCAACTCTCTCTATGGAGGAGCTTTTAACGATTCTGTCCATTTGTCATAGAAAGTTGGTGTTTTGGCATCGAAATAAAGTAGGAAGCTTATACTCGTAAAATTTGACATAGAAGAACAATAAAAAGTCTATCCCGAACAACTTTCATAGTCCGAAGTTGCTCAATTCTCTCTATGGAGGAGCTTTTAATGATTTTGTCCATTTGTCAAAGAAAGTTGGTGTTTTGGCATCGAAATAATCTAGGAAGCTTATACTCATAAAATTTGACATATGAGAACAATAAAAATTGTACACCGAGCAACTTTGATGTTCAAAAGTTGCATAATTCTCTCTATGGAGGAGCTTTTTTCGGTTTTGTCCATTTGTCATAGAAAGTTAGTGTTTTGACATCGAAATAATGTAGGAAGCTTATACTCGTAAAAGTTGACATAGAAGAACAATAAAAAGTCTATCCCCAGCAACATTGATAGTCCGAAGTTGCTTAACTCTCTCTATGGAGTAGCTTTTAGCGGTTTTGTCTATTTGTCATAGAAAGTTGGTGTTTTGGCATCGAAATAATCTATGAAGCTTATACTCGTAAAATTTGACATATCAGAACAATAAAAAGTGTACATAGAGGAATTTTGATGGTCCGAAGTTGCTCAACTCTCTCTATGGAGGAGCTTTTAACGGTTTTGTGTATTTGTCATAGAAAGTTGGTGTTTTGACATCGAAATAATGTAGGAAGCTTATACTCGTAAAAGTTGACATAGAAGAACAATAAAAAGTCTATCCCCAGCAACTTTGATAGTCCGAAGTTGCTTAACTCTCTCTATGGAGTAGCTTTTAACGGTTTTGTCCATTTGTCATAGAAAGTTTGTGTTTTGGCATCGAAATAATCTATGAAGCTTATACTCGTAAAATTTGACATATCAGAACAATAAAAAGTGTACATAGGGGAATTTTGATGGTCCGAAGTTGCTCAACTCTCTCTATGGAGTAGCTTTTAGCGGTTTTGTCTATTTGTCATAGAAAGTTGGTGTTTTGGCATCGAAATAATCTATGAAGCTTATACTCGTAAAATTTGACATATCAGAACAATAAAAAGTGTACATAGAGGAATTTTGATGGTCCGAAGTTGCTCAACTCTCTCTATGGAGGAGCTTTTAACGGTTTTGTGTATTTGTCATAGAAAGTTGGTGTTTTGACATCGAAATAATGTAGGAAGCTTATACTCGTAAATTTTGACATAGAAGAACAATAAAAAGTCTATCCCGAGCAACTTTGATAGTCCGAAGTTGCTCATCTCTCTCTATGGAGGTGCTTTTAGCGGGTTTGTCTATTTGTCATAGAAAGTTGGTGTTTTGGCATCGAAATAATGTAGAAAGCTTATACTCGTAAAATTTTACATAGAAGAACAATAAAAAGTCTGTCCCGAGCAACTTCGATAGTCCGAAGTTGCTCAACTCTCTCTATGGAGGAGCTTCTAACGATTCTGTCCATTTGTCATAGAAAGTTGTTGTTTTGGCATCGAAATAAAGTAGGAAGCTTATGCTCGTAAAATTTGACATATAAGAACAATAAAAATTGTACATCGAGCAACTTTGATGGTCCGAAGTCGCTCAACACTCTATATGGAGAAGCTTTGAACGGTTTTGTCTATTTGTCATAGAAACTTGGTGTTTTGACATCGAAATAATCTAGGAAGCTTATACTCGTAAAATTTCACATAGAAGAACAACAAAAAGTATACATAGAGCAATTTTGATGATCCGAAGTTGCTCAACTCTCTCTATGGAGGAGCTTTTAACGGTTTTGTCCATTTGTCATAGAAAGTTTGTGTTTTGGCATCGAAATAATCTAGGAAGCTTATACTCGTAAAATTTCACATAGAAGAACAACAAAAAGTGTACATAGAGCAATTTTGATGGTCCGAAGTTGCTCAACTCTCTCTATGGAGGAGCTTTTAACGGTTTTGTCCATTTGTCATAGAAAGTTGGTGTTTTGGCATCGAAATAATGTAGGAAGCTTATACTCGTAAAATTTGACATAGAAGAACAATAAAATGTCTATCCCGAGCAACTTTGATAGTCCGAAGTTGCTCAACTCTCTCTATGGAGGAGCTTTTAACGGTTTTGTCTATTTGACATAGAAAGTTCGTGTTTTTGCATCGAAATAATGTAGGAAGCTTATACTCGTAAAATTTTACATAGAAGAACAATAAAAAGTCTATCCGGAGCAACTTTGATAGTCCGAAGTTGCTCAACTCTCTCTATGGAGGAGCTTTTAACGATTCTGTCCATTTGTCATAGAAAGTTGGTGTTTTGGCATCGAAATAAAGTAGGAAGCTTATACTCGTAAAATTTGACATAGAAGAACAATAAAAAGTCTATCCCGAACAACTTTCATAGTCCGAAGTTGCTCAATTCTCTCTATGGAGGAGCTTTTAATGATTTTGTCCATTTGTCAAAGAAAGTTGGTGTTTTGGCATCGAAATAATCTAGGAAGCTTATACTCATAAAATTTGACATATGAGAACAATAAAAATTGTACACCGAGCAACTTTGATGTTCAAAAGTTGCATAATTCTCTCTATGGAGGAGCTTTTTTTGGTTTTGTCCATTTGTCATAGAAAGTTAGTGTTTTGACATCGAAATAATGTAGAATGCTTATACTCGTAAAAGTTGACATAGAAGAACAATAAAAAGTCTATCCCCAGCAACTTTGATAGTCCGAAGTTGCTTAACTCTCTCTATGGAGTAGCTTTTAGCGGTTTTGTCTATTTGTCATAGAAAGTTGGTGTTTTGGCATCGAAATAATCTATGAAGCTTATACTCATAAAATTTGACATATCAGAACAATAAAAAGTGTACATAGAGGAATTTTGATGGTCCGAAGTTGCTCAACTCTCTCTATGGAGGAGCTTTTAACGGTTTTGTGTATTTGTCATAGAAAGTTGGTGTTTTCACATCGAAATAATGTAGGAAGCTTATACTCGTAAAAGTTGACATAGAAGAACAATAAAAATTCTATCCCCAGCAACTTTGATAGTCCGAAGTTGCTTAACTCTCTCTATGGAGTAGCTTTTAACGGTTTTGTCCATTTGTCATAGAAAGTTTGTGTTTTGGCATCGAAATAATCTATGAAGCTTATACTCGTAAAATTTGACATATCAGAACAATAAAAAGTGTACATAGAGGAATTTTGACGGTCCGAAGTTGCTCAACTCTCTCTATGGAGGAGCTTTTAACGGTTTTGTCCATTTGTGGTAGAAAGTTGGTGTTTTGGCCACGAAATAATGTAGGAAGCTTATACTCGCAAATTTTGACATAGAAGAACAATAAAAAGTCTATCCCGAGCAACTTTGATAGTCCGAAGTTGCTCATCTCTCTCTATGGAGGTGCTTTTAGCGGGTTTGTCTATTTGTCATAGAAAGTTGGTGTTTTGGCATCGAAATAATGTAGAAAGCTTATACTCGTAAAATTTTACATAGAAGAACAATAAAAAGTCAGTCCCGAGCAACTTCGATAGTCCGAAGTTGCTCAACTCTCTCTATGGAGGAGCTTCTAACGATTCTGTCCATTTGTCATAGAAAGTTGTTGTTTTGGCATCGAAATAAAGTAGGAAGCTTATGCTCGTAAAATTTGACATATAAGAACAATAAAAATTGTACATCGAGCAACTTTGATGGTCCGAAGTCGCTCAACACTCTATATGGAGAAGCTTTGAACGGTTTTGTCTATTTGTCATAGAAACTTGGTGTTTTGACATCGAAATAATCTAGGAAGCTTATACTCGTAAAATTTCACATAGAAGAACAACAAAAAGTATACATAGAGCAATTTTGATGATCCGAAGTTGCTCAACTCTCTCTATGGAGGAGCTTTTAACGGTTTTGTCCATTTGTCATAGAAAGTTGGTGTTTTGGCATCGAAATAATCTAGGAAGCTTATACTCGTAAAATTTCACATAGAAGAACAACAAAAAGTGTACATAGAGCAATTTTGATGGTCCGAAGTTGCTCAACTCTCTCTATGGAGGAGCTTTTAACGGTTTTGTCCATTTGTCATAGAAAGTTGGTGTTTTGGCATCGAAATAATGTAGGAAGCTTATACTCGTAAAATTTGACATAGAAGAACAATAAAATGTCTATCCCGAGCAACTTTGATAGTCCGAAGTTGCTCAACTCTCTCTATGGAGGAGCTTTTAACGGTTTTGTCTATTTGACATAGAAAGTTGGTGTTTTGGCATCGAAATAATGTAGGAAGCTTATACTCGTAAAATTTTACATAGAAGAACAATAAAAAGTCTATCCAGAGCAACTTTGATAGTCCGAAGTTGCTCAACTCTCTCTATGGAGGAGCTTTTAACGATTCTGTCCATTTGTCATAGAAAGTTGGTGTTTTGGCATCGAAATAAAGTAGGAAGCTTATACTCGTAAAATTTGACATAGAAGAACAATAAAAAGTCTATCCCGAACAACTTTCATAGTCCGAAGTTGCTCAATTCTCTCTATGGAGGAGCTTTTAATGATTTTGTCCATTTGTCATAGAAAGTTGGTGTTTTGGCATCGAAATAATCTAGGAAGCTTATACTCATAAAATTTGACATATGAGAACAATAAAAATTGTACACCGAGCAACTTTGATGTTCAAAAGTTGCATAATTCTCTCTATGGAGGAGCTTTTTTCGGTTTTGTCCATTTGTCATAGAAAGTTAGTGTTTTGACATCGAAATAATGTAGGAAGCTTATACTCGTAAAAGTTGACATAGAAGAACAATAAAAAGTCTATCCCCAGCAACTTTGATAGTCCGAAGTTGCTTAACTCTCTCTATGGAGTAGCTTTTAGCGGTTTTGTCTATTTGTCATAGAAAGTTGATGTTTTGTCATCGAAATAATCTATGAAGCTTATACTCTTAAAATTTGACATATCAGAACAATAAAAAGTGTACATAGAGGAATTTTGATGGTCCGAAGTTGCTCAACTCTCTCTATGGAGGAGCTTTTAACGGTTTTGTGTATTTGTCATAGAAAGTTGGTGTTTTGACATCGAAATAATCTAGGAAGCTTATACTCGTAAAATTCTACATAGAAGAACAACAAAAAGTGTACATAGAGCAATTTTGATGATCCGAAGTTGTTCAACTCTCTCTATGGAGGAGCTTTTAACGGTTTTGTCCATTTGTCATCGAAATAATGTAGGAAGCTTATACTCGTAAATTTTGACATAGAAGAACAATAAAAAGTCTATCCCGAGCAACTTTGATAGTCCGAAGTTGCTCAACTCTCTCTATGGAGGAGCTTTTAACGGTTTTGTCCATTTGTCATAGAAAGTTGGTGTTTTGGCATCGAAATAATCTAGTAAGCTTATACTCGTAAAATTTCACATAGAAGAACAACAAAAAGTGTACATAGAGCAATTTTGATGGTCCGAAGTTGCTCAACTCTCTCTATGGAGGAGCTTTTAACGGTTTTGTCCATTTGTCATAGAAAGTTTGTGTTTTGGCATCGAAATAATCTAGTAAGCTTACACTCGTAAAATTTCACATAGAAGAACAACAAAAAGTGTACATAGAGCAATTTTGATGGTCCGATGTTGCTCAACTCTCTCTATGGAGGAGCTTTTAACGGTTTTGTCCATTTGTGGTAGAAATTTGGTGTTTTGGCCTCGAAATAATGTAGGAAGCTTATACTCGTAAATTTTGACATAGAAGAACAATAAAAAGTCTATCCCGAGCAACTTTGATAGTCCGAAGTTGCTCAACTCTCTCTTTGGAGGAGCTTTTAATGGTTTTGTCCATTTGTCATAGAAAGTTGGTGTTTTGGCATCGAAATAATCTAGTAAGCTTATACTCGTAAAATTTCACATAGAAGAACAACAAAAAGTGTACATAGAGCAATTTTGATGGTCCGATGTTGCTCAACTCTCTCTATGGAGGAGCTTTTAACGGTTTTGTCCATTTGTCATAGAAAGTTGGTGTTTTGGCATCGAAATAATGTAGGAAGCTTATACTCGTAAAATTTGACATAGAAGAACAATAAAATGTCTATCCCGAGCAACTTTGATAGTCCGAAGTTGCTCAACTCTCTCTATGGAGGAGCTTTTAACGGTTTTGTCTATTTGACATAGAAAGTTGGTGTTTTGGCATCGAAATAAACTATGAAGCTTATACTCGTAAAATTTCACATAGAAGAACAACAAAAAGTATACATAGAGCAATTTTGATGGTCCGAAGTTGCTCAACTCTCTCTATGGAGGAGCTTTTAACGGTTTTGTCCATTTGTCATAGAAAGTTGGTGTTTTGGCATCGAAATAATGTAGGAAGCTTATACTCGTAAAATTTGACATAGAAGAACAATAAAATGTCTATCCCGAGCAACTTTGATAGTCCGAAGTTGCTCAACTCTCTCTATGGAGGAGCTTTTAACGGTTTTGTCTATTTGACATAGAAAGTTGGTGTTTTGGCATCGAAATAAACTATGAAGCTTATACTCGTAAAATTTCACATAGAAGAACAACAAAAAGTATACATAGAGCAATTTTGATGATCCGAAGTTGTTCAACTCTCTCTATGGAGGAGCTTTTAACGGTTTTGTCCATTTGTCATAGAAAGTTGGTGTTTTGGCATCGAAATAATGTAGGAAGCTTATACTCGTAAATTTTAACATAGAAGAACAATAAAAAGTCTATCCCGAGCAATTTTGATGGTCCGAAGTTACTCAACTCTCTCTATGGAGGAGCATTTAACGGTTTTGTCCATTTGTCATAGAAAGTTGGTGTTTTGGCATCGAAATAATCTAGTATGCTTCTACTCGTAAAATTTCACATAGAAGAACAACAAAAAGTGTACATAGAGCAATTTTGATGGTCCGAAGTTGCTCAACTCTCTCTATGGAGGAGCTTTTAACGGTTTTGTCCATTTGTCATAGAAAGTTTGTGTTTTGGCATCGAAATAATCTAGTAAGCTTACACTCGTAAAATTTCACATAGAAGAACAACAAAAAGTGTACATAGAGCAATTTTGATGGTCTGAAGTTGCTCAACTCTCTCTATGGAGGAGCTTTTAACGGTTTTGTCCATTTGTGGTAGAAAGTTGGTGTTTTGGCATCGAAATAATGTAGGAAGCTTATACTCGTAAATTTTGACATAGAAGAACAATAAAAAGTCTATATAGAGCAATTTTGATAGTCCGAAGTTGCTCATCTCTCTCTATGGAGGTGCTTTTAGCGGGTTTGTCTATTTGTCATAGAAAGTTGGTGTTTTGGCATCGAAATAATGTAGAAAGCTTATACTCGTAAAATTTTACATAGAAGAACAATAAAAAGTCTGTCCCGAGCAACTTTGATAGTCCGAAGTTGCTCAACTCTCTCTATGGAGGAGCTTCTAACGATTCTGTCCATTTGTCATAGAAAGTTGTTGTTTTGGCATCGAAATAAAGTAGGAAGCTTATGCTCGTAAAATTTGACATATAAGAACAATAAAAATTGTACATCGAGCAACTTTGATGGTCCGAAGTCGGTCAACACTCTATATGGAGAAGCTTTGAACGGTTTTGTCTATTTGTCATAGAAAGTTGGTGTTTTGACATCGAAATAATCTAGGAAGCTTATACTCGTAAAATTTCACATAGAAGAACAACAAAAAGTATACATAGAGCAATTTTGATGATCCGAAGTTGCTCAACTCTCTCTATGGAGGAGCTTTTAACGGTTTTGTCCATTTGTCATAGAAAGTTGGTGTTTTGGCATCGAAATAATCTAGGAAGCTTATACTCGTAAAATTTCACATAGAAGAACAACAAAAAGTGTACATAGAGCAATTTTGATGGTCCGAAGTTGCTCAACTCTCTCTATGGAGGAGCTTTTAACGGTTTTGTCCATTTGTCATAGAAAGTTGGTGTTTTGGCATCGAAATAATGTAGGAAGCTTATTACTCGTAAAATTTGACATAGAAGAACAATAAAATGTCTATCCCGAGCAACTTTGATAGTCCGAAGTTGCTCAACTCTCTCTATGGAGGAGCTTTTAACGGTTTTGTCTATTTGACATAGAAAGTTGGTGTTTTGGCATCGAAATAAACTATGAAGCTTATACTCGTAAAATTTCACATAGAAGAACAACAAAAAGTATACATAGAGCAATTTTGATGATCCGAAGTTGTTCAACTCTCTCTATGGAGGAGCTTTTAATGGTTTTGTCCATTTGTCATTGAAAGTTGGTGTTTTGGCATCGAAATAATGTAGGAAGCTTATACTCGTAAATTTTGACATAGAAGAACAATAAAAAGTCTATCCCGAGCAACTTTGATAGTCCAAAGTTGCTCAACTCTCTCTATGGAGGAGCTTTTAACGGTTTTATCCATTTGTCATAGAAAGTTGGTGTTTTTGCATCGAAATAATCTAGGAAGCTTATACTCGTAAAATTTCACATAGAAGAACAACAAAAAGTGTACATAGAGCAATTTTGATGGTCCGAAGTTGCTCAACTCTCTCTATGGAGGAGCTTTTAACGGTTTTGTCCATTTGTCATAGAAAGTTGGTGTTTTGGCATCGAAATAATGTAGGAAGCTTATACTCGTAAAATTTGACATAGAAGAACAATAAAATGTCTATCCCGAGCAACTTTGATAGTCCGAAGTTGCTCAACTCTCTCTATGGAGGAGCTTTTAACGGTTTTGTCTATTTGACATAGAAAGTTGGTGTTTTGGCATCGAAATAATGTAGGAAGCTTATACTCGTAAAATTTGACATAGAAGAACAATAAAATGTCTATCCCGAGCAACTTTGATAGTCCGAAGTTGCTCATCTCTCTCTATGGAGGAGCTTTTTTCGGTTTTGTCCATTTGTCATAGAAAGTTAGTGTTTTGACATCGAAATAATGTAGGAAGCTTATACTCGTAAAAGTTGACATAGAAGAACAATAAAAATTCTATCCCCAACAACTTTGATAGTCCGAAGTTGCTTAACTCTCTCTATGGAGTAGCTTTTAGCGGTTTTGTCTATTTGTCATAGAAAGTTGGTGTTTTGGCATCGAAATAATCTATGAAGCTTATACTCGTAAAATTTGACATATCAGAACAATAAAAAGTGTACATAGAGGAATTTTGATGGTCCGAAGTTGCTCAACTCTCTCTATGGAGGAGCTTTTAACGGTTTTGTGTATTTGTCATAGAAAGTTGGTGTTTTGACATCGAAATAATCTAGTAAGCTTATACTCGTAAAATTTCACATAGAAGAACAACAAAAAGTGTACATAGAGCAATTTTGATGGTCCGAAGTTGCTCAACTCTCTCTATGGAGGAGCTTTTAACGGTTTTGTCCATTTGTCATAGAAAGTTGGTGTTTTGGCATCGAAATAATCTAGTAAGCTTATACTCGTAAAATTTCACATAGAAGAACAACAAAAAGTGTACATAGAGCAATTTTGATGGTCCGAAGTTGCTCAACTCTCTCTATGGAGGAGCTTTTAACGGTTTTGTCCATTTGTCATAGAAAGTTTGTGTTTTGGCATCGAAATAATCTAGTAAGCTTACACTCGTAAAATTTCACATAGAAGAACAACAAAAAGTGTACATAGAGCAATTTTGATGGTCCGAAGTTGCTCAACTCTCTCTATGGAGGAGCTTTTAACGGTTTTGTCCATTTGTGGTAGAAAGTTGGTGTTTTGGCCTCGAAATAATGTAGGAAGCTTATACTCGTAAATTTTGACATAGAAGAACAATAAAAAGTCTATCCCGAGCAACTTTGATAGTCCGAAGTTGCTCATCTCTCTCTATGGAGGTGCTTTTAGCGGGTTTGTCTATTTGTCATAGAAAGTTGGTGTTTTGGCATCGAAATAATGTAGGAAGCTTATACTCGTAAAATTTTACATAGAAGAACAATAAAAAGTCTGTTCCGAGCAACTTTGATAGTCCGAAGTTGCTCAACTCTCTTTATGGAGGAGCTTCTAACGATTCTGTCCATTTGTCATAGAAAGTTGGTGTTTTGGCATCGAAATAAAGTAGGAAGCTTATGCTCGTAAAATTTGACATATAAGAACAATAAAAATTGTACATCGAGCAACTTTGATGGTCCGAAGTCGCTCAACACTCTATATGGAGAAGCTTTGAACGGTTTTGTCTATTTGTCATAGAAAGTTGGTGTTTTGACATCGAAATAATCTAGGAAGCTTATACTCGTAAAATTTCACATAGAAGAACAACAAAAAGTATACATAGAGCAATTTTGATGATCCGAAGTTGCTCAACTCTCTCTATAGAGGAGCTTTTAACGGTTTTGTCCATTTGTCATAGAAAGTTGGTGTTTTGGCATCGAAATAATGTAGGAAGCTTATACTCGTAAATTTTGACATAGAAGAACAATAAAAAGTCTATCCCGAGCAACTTTGATAGTTCGAAGTTGCATAACTCTCTCTATGGAGGAGCTTTTATCGGTTTTGTCCATTTGTCATAGAAAGTTGGTGTTTTGGCATCCAAATAATGTAGGAAGCTAATACTCGTAAAAGTTGACATAGAAGAACAATAAAAAGTCTATCCCGAGCAACTTTGATAGTCCGAAGTTGCTCATCTCTCTCTATGGAGGTTATTTTAGCGGGTTTGTCTATTTGTCATAGAAAGTTGGTGTTTTGGCATCGAAATAAACTATGAAGCTTATACTCGTAAAATTTCACATAGAAGAACAACAAAAAGTATACATAGAGCAATTTTGATGATCCGAAGTTGTTCAACTCTCTCTATGGAGGAGCTTTTAAAGGTTTTGTCCATTTGTCATAGAAAGTTGGTGTTTTGGCATCGAAATAATATAGGAAGCTTATACTCGTAAATTTTGACATAGAAGAACAATAAAAAGTCTATCCCGAGCAACTTTGATAGTCCAAAGTTGCTCAACTCTCTCTATGGAGGAGCTTTTAACGGTTTTGTCCATTTGTCATAGAAAGTTGGTGTTTTGGCATCGAAATAATCTAGGAAGCTTATACTCGTAAAATTTCACATAGAAGAACAACAAAAAGTGTACATAGAGCAATTTTGATGGTCCGAAGTTGCTCAACTCTCTCTATGGAGGAGCTTTTAACGGTTTTGTCCATTTGTCATAGAAAGTTGGTGTTTTGGCATCGAAATAATGTAGGAAGCTTATACTCGTAAAATTTGACATAGAAGAACAATAAAATGTCTATCCCGAGCAACTTTGATAGTCCGAAGTTGCTCAACTCTCTCTATGGAGGAGCTTTTAACGGTTTTGTCTATTTGACATAGAAAGTTGCTGTTTTGGCATCGAAATAATGTAGGAAGCTTATACTCGTAAAATTTTACATAGAAGAACAATAAAAAGTCTATCCTGAGCAACTTTGATAGTCCGAAGTTGCTCAACTCTCTCTATGGAGGAGCTTTTAACGATTCTGTCCATTTGTCATAGAAAGTTGGTGTTTTGGCATCGAAATAAAGTAGGAAGCTTATACTCGTAAAATTTGACATAGAAGAACAATAAAAAGTCTATCTCGAACAACTTTCATAGTCCGAAGTTGCTCAATTCTCTCTATGGAGGAGCTTTTAACGGTTTTGTCCATTTGTCAAAGAAAGTTGGTGTTTTAGCATCGAAATAATCTAGGAAGCTTATACTCATAAAATTTGACATATGAGAACAATAAAAATTGTACACCGAGCAACTTTGATGTTCAAAAGTTGCATAACTCTCTCTATGGAGGAGCTTTTAACGGTTTTGTCAATTTGTCGTAGAAAGGTGGTGTTTTGGCATCGAAATAATGTAGGAAGCTTATACTCGTAAATTTTGACATAGAAGAACAATAAAAAGTCTATCCCGAGCAACTTTGATAGTCCGAAGTTGCTCAACTCTCTCTATGGAGGAGCTTTTAACGGTTTTGTCCATTTGTCATAGAAAGTTGGTGTTTGGCATCGAAATAATCTAGTAAGTTTATACTCGTAAAATTTCACATAGAAGAACAACAAAAAGTGTACATAGAGCAATTTTGATGGTCCGAAGTTGCTCAACTCTCTCTATGGAGGAGCTTTTAACGGTTTTGTCCATTTGTCATAGAAAGTTTGTGTTTTGGCATCGAAATAATCTAGAAAGTTTACACTCGTAAAATTTCACATAGAAGAACAACAAAAAGTGTACATAGAGCAATTTTGATGGTCCGAAGTTGCTCAACTCTCTCTATGGAGGAGCTTTTAACGGTTTTGTCCATTTGTCATAGAAAGTTTGTGTTTTCGCATCGAAATAATCTAGAAAGCTTACACTCGTAAAATTTCACATAGAAGAACAACAAAAAGTGTACATAGAGCAATTTTGATGGTCCGAAGTTGCTCAACTCTCTCTATTTCGGAGCTTTTAACGGTTTTGTCCATTTGTGGTAGAAAGTTGGTGTTTTGGCCTCGAAATAATGTAGGAAGCTAATACTCGTAAAAGTTGACATAGAAGAACAATAAAAAGTCTATCCCGAGCAACTTTGATAGTCCGAAGTTGCTCATATCTCTCTATGGAGGTTCTTTTAGCGGGTTTGTCTATTTGTCATAGAAAGTTGGTGTTTTGGCATCGAAATAAACTATGAAGCTTATACTCGTAAAATTTGACATATAAGAACAATAAAAATTGAACATCGAGCAACTTTGATGGTCCGAAGTCGCTCAACACTCTCTATGGAGAAGCTTTGAACGGTTTTGTCTATTTGTCATGGAAAGTTGGTGTTTTGACATCGAAATAATCTAGGAAGCTTATACTCGTAAAATTTCACTTAGAAGAACAACAAAAAGTATACATAGAGCAATTTTGATGATCCGAAGTTGTTCAACTCTCTCTATAGAGGAGCTTTTAACGGTTTTGTCCATTTGTCATAGAAAGTTGGTGTTTTGGCATCGAAATAATGTAGGAAGCTTATACTCGTAAAATTTGACATAGAAGAACAATAAAAGTCTATCCCCAGCAACTTTCATAGTCCGAAGTTGCTCGATTCTCTCTATGGAGTAGCTTTTAGCGGTTTTGTCTATTTGTCATATAAAGTTGGTGTTTTGGCATCGAAATAATCTATGAAGCTTATACTCATAAAATTTGACATATAAGAACAATAAAAAGTGTACATAGAGCAATTTTGATGGTCCGAAGTTGCTCAACTCTCTCTATGGAGGAGCTTTTAACGGTTTTGTGTATTTGTCATAGAAAGTTGGTGTTTTGACATCGAAATAATCTAGGAAGCTTATACTCGTAAAATTCCACATAGAAGAACAACAAAAAGTGTACATAGAGCAATTTTGATGATCCGAAGTTGTTCAACTCTCTCTATGGAGGAGCTTTTAACGGTTTTGTCCATTTGTCGTAGAAAGGTAGTGTTTTGGCATCGAAATAATGTAGGAAGCTTATACTCGTAAATTTTGACATATAAGAACAATAAAAAGTCTATCCCGAGCAACTTTGATAGTCCGAAGTTGCTCAACTCTCTCTATGGAGGAGCTTTTAACGGTTTTGTCCATTTGTCATAGAAAGTTGGTGTTTTGGCATCGAAATAATCTAGTAAGCTTATACTCGTAAAATTTCACATAGAAGAACAACAAAAAGTGTACATAGAGCAATTTTGATGGTCCGAAGTTGCTCAACTCTCTCTATGGAGGAGCTTTTAACGGTTTTGTCCATTTGTCATAGAAAGTTTGTGTTTCGGCATCGAAATAATCTAGAAAGCTTACACTCGTAAATTTTGACATATAAGAACAATAAAAAGTCTATCCCGAGCAACTTTGATAGTCCGAAGTTGCTCAACTCTCTCTATGGAGGAGCTTTTAACGGTTTTGTCCATTTGTCATAGAAAGTTGGTGTTTTGGCATCGAAATAATCTAGTAAGCTTATACTCGTAAAATTTCACATAGAAGAACAACAAAAAGTGTACATAGAGCAATTTTGATGGTCCGAAGTTGCTCAACTCTCTCTATGGAGGAGCTTTTAACGGTTTTGTCCATTTGTGGTAGAAAGTTGGTGTTTTGGCCTCGAAATAATGTAGGAAGCCTATACTCGTAAATTTTGACATAGAAGAACAATAAAAAGTCTATCCCGAGCAACTTTGATAGTCCGAAGTTGCTCATCTCTCTCTATGGAGGTGCTTTTAGCGGGTTTGTCTATTTGTCATAGAAAGTTGGTGTTTTGGCATCGAAATAATGTAGGAACCTTATACTCGTAAAATTTTACATAGAAGAACAATAAAAAGTCTATCCCGAGGAACTTTGATGGTCCGAAGTTGCTCAACTCTCTCTATGGAGGAGCTTTTAACGGTTTTGTCCATTTGTGGTAGAAAGTTGGTGTTTTGGCCTCGAAATAATGTAGAAAGCCTATACTCGTAAATTTTGACATAGAAGAACAATAAAAAGTCTATCCCGAGCAACTTTGATAGTCCGAAGTTGCTCATCTCTCTCTATGGAGGTGCTTTTAGCGGGTTTGTCTATTTGTCATAGAAAGTTGGTGTTTTGGCATCGAAATAATGTAGGAACCTTATACTCGTAAAATTTTACATAGAAGAACAATAAAAAGTCTATCCCGAGCAACTTTGATAGTCCGAAGTTGCTCAACTCTCTCTATGGAGGAGCTTTTAACGATTCTGTCCATTTGTCATAGAAAGTTGTTGTTTTGGCATCGAAATAAAGTACGAAGCTTATGCTCGTAAAATTTGACATATAAGAACAATAAAAATTGTACATCGAGCAACTTTGATGGTCCGAAGTCGCTCAACACTCTCTATGGAGAAGCTTTGAACGGTTTTGTCTATTTGTCATAGAAAGTTGGTGTTTTGACATCGAAATAATCTAGGAAGCTTATACTCGAAAAATTTCACATAGAAGAACAACAAAAAGTATACATAGAGCAATTTTGATGATCCGAAGTTGCTCAACTCTCTCTATAGAGGAGCTTTTAACGGTTTTGTCCATTTGTCATAGAAAGTTGGTGTTTTGGCATCGAAATAATGTAGGAAGCTTATACTCGTAAATTTTGACATAGAAGAACAATAAAAAGTCTATCCCGAGCAACTTTGATAGTTCGAAGTTGCATAACTCTCTCTATGGAGGAGCTTTTATCGGTTTTGTCCATTTGTCATAGAAAGTTGGTGTTTTGGCATCCAAATAATGTAGGAAGCTAATACTCGTAAAATTTGACATAGAAGAACAATAAAAAGTCTATCCCGAGCAACTTTGATAGTCCGAAGTTGCTCATCTCTCTCTATGGAGGTGCTTTTAGCGGGTTTGTCTATTTGTCATAGAAAGTTGGTGTTTTGGCATCGAAATAATGTAGGAAGCTTATACTCGTAAAATTTTACATAGAAGAACAATAAAAATTGTACATCGAGCAACTTTGATGGTCCGAAGTCGCTCAACACTCTCTATGGAGAAACTTTGAACGGTTTTGTCTATTTGTCATAGAAAGTTGTTGTTTTGACATCGAAATAATCTAGGAAGCTTATACTCGTAAAATTTCACATAGAAGAACAACAAAGAGTATACATAGAGCAATTTTGATGATCCGAAGTTGTTCAACTCTCTCTATGGAGGAGCTTTTAACGGTTTTGTCCATTTGTCATAGAAAGTTGGTGTTTTGGCATCGAAATAATCTAGGAAGCTTATACTCGTAAATTTTGACATAGAAGAACAATAAAAAGTCTATCCCGAGCAACTTTGATAGTCCAAAGTTGCTCAACTCTCTCTATGGAGGAGATTTTAACGGTTTTGTCCATTTGTCATAGAAAGTTGGTGTTTTGGCATCGAAATAATCTAGGAAGCTTATACTCGTAAAATTTCACATAGAAGAACAACAAAAAGTGTACATAGAGCAATTTTGATGGTCCGAAGTTGCTCAACTCTCTCTATGGAGGAGCTTTTAACGGTTTTGTCCATTTGTCATAGAAAGTTGGTGTTTTGGCATCGAAATAATGTAGGAAGCTTATACTCGTAAAATTTGACATAGAAGAACAATAAAATGTCTATCCCGAGCAACTTTGATAGTCCGAAGTTGCTCAACTCTCTCTATGGAGGAGCTTTTAACGGTTTTGTCTATTTGACATAAAAAGTTGTTGTTTTGGCATCGAAATAATGTAGGAAGCTTATACTCGTAAAATTTTACATAGAAGAACAATAAAAAGTCTATCCTGAGCAACTTTGATAGTCCGAAGTTGCTCAACTCTCTCTATGGAGGAGCTTTTAACGATTCTGTCCATTTGTCATAGAAAGTTGGTGTTTTGGCATCGAAATAAAGTAGGAAGCTTATACTCGTAAAATTTGACATAGAAGAACAATAAAAAGTCTATCCCGAACAACTTTCATAGTCCGAAGTTGCTCAATTCTCTCTATGGAGGAGCTTTTAACGGTTTTGTCCATTTGTCAAAGAAAGTTGGTGTTTTAGCATCGAAATAATCTAGGAAGCTTATACTCATAAAATTTGACATATGAGAACAATAAAAATTGTACACCGAGCAACTTTGATGTTCAAAAGTTGCATAACTCTCTCTATGGAGGAGCTTTTAACGGTTTTGTCAATTTGTCGTAGAAAGGTGGTGTTTTGGCATCGAAATAATGTAGGAAGCTTATACTCGTAAATTTTGACATAGAAGAACAATAAAAAGTCTATCCCGAGCAACTTTGATAGTCCGAAGTTGCTCAACTCTCTCTATGGAGGAGCTTTTAACGGTTTTGTGTATTTGTCATAGAAAGTTGGTGTTTTGACATCGAAATAATCTAGGAAGCTTATACTCGTAAAATTCCACATAGAAGAACAACAAAAAGTGTACATAGAGCAATTTTGATGATCCGAAGTTGTTCAACTCTCTCTATGGAGGAGCTTTTAACGGTTTTGTCCATTTGTCGTAGAAAGGTAGTGTTTTGGCATCGAAATAATGTAGGAAGCTTATACTCGTAAATTTTGACATATAAGAACAATAAAAAGTCTATCCCGAGCAACTTTGATAGTCCGAAGTGCTCAACTCTCTCTATGGAGGAGCTTTTAACGGTTTTGTCCATTTGTCATAGAAAGTTGGTGTTTTGGCATCGAAATAATCTAGTAAGCTTATACTCGTAAAATTTCACATAGAAGAACAACAAAAAGTGTACATAGAGCAACTTTGATGGTCCGAAGTTGCTCAACTCTCTCTATGGAGGAGCTTTTAACGGTTTTGTCCATTTGTCATAGAAAGTTTGTGTTTCGGCATCGAAATAATCTAGAAAGCTTACACTCGTAAAATTTCACATAGAAGAACAACAAAAAGTGTACATAGAGCAATTTTGATGGTCCGAAGTTGCTCAACTCTCTCTATGGAGGAGCTTTTAACGGTTTTGTCCATTTGTGGTAGAAAGTTGGTGTTTTGGCCTCGAAATAATGTAGAAAGCCTATACTCGTAAATTTTGACATAGAAGAACAATAAAAAGTCTATCCCGAGCAACTTTGATAGTCCGAAGTTGCTCATCTCTCTCTATGGAGGTGCTTTTAGCGGGTTTGTCTATTTGTCATAGAAAGTTGGTGTTTTGGCATCGAAATAATGTAGGAACCTTATACTCGTAAAATTTTACATAGAAGAATAATAAAAAGTCTATCCCGAGCAACTTTGATAGTCCGAAGTTGCTCAACTCTCTCTATGGAGGAGCTTTTAACGATTCTGTCCATTTGTCATAGAAAGTTGGTGTTTTGGCATCGAAATAAAGTAGGAAGCTTATGCTCGTAAAATTTGACATATAAGAACAATAAAAATTGTACATCAAGCAACTTTGATGGTCCGAAGTCGCTCAACACTCTCTATGGAGAAGCTTTGAACGGTTTTGTCTATTTGTCATAGAAAGTTGGTGTTTTGACATCGAAATAATCTAGGAAGCTTATACTCGAAAAATTTCACATAGAAGAACAACAAAAAGTATACATAGAGCAATTTTGATGATCCGAAGTTGCTCAACTCTCTCTATAGAGGAGCTTTTAACGGTTTTGTCCATTTGTCATAGAAAGTTGGTGTTTTGGCATCGAAATAATGTAGGAAGCTTATACTCGTAAATTTTGACATAGAAGAACAATAAAAAGTCTATCCCGAGCAACTTTAATAGTTCGAAGTTGCATAACTCTCTCTATGGAGGAGCTTTTATCGGTTTTGTCTATTTGTCATAGAAAGTTGGTGTTTTGGCATCCGAATAATGTAGGAAGCTAATACTCGTAAAAGTTGACATAGAAGAACAATAAAAAGTCTATCCCGAGCAACTTTGATAGTCCGAAGTTGCTCATCTCTCTCTATGGAGGTGCTTTTAGCGGGTTTGTCTATTTGTCATAGAAAGTTGGTGTTTTGGCATCGAAATAATGTAGGAAGCTTATACTCGTAAAATTTTACATAGAAGAACAATAAAAATTGTACATCGAGCAACTTTGATGGTCCGAAGTCGCTCAACACTCTCTATGGAGAAGCTTTGAACGGTTTTGTCTATTTGTCATAGAAAGTTGTTGTTTTGACATCGAAATAATCTAGGAAGCTTATACTCGTAAAATTTTACATAGAAGAACAATAAAAAGTCTATCCTGAGCAACTTTGATAGTCCGAAGTTGCTCAACTCTCTCTATGGAGGAGCTTTTAACGATTCTGTCCATTTGTCATAGAAAGTTGGTGTTTTGGCATCGAAATAAAGTAGGAAGCTTATACTCGTAAAATTTGACATAGAAGAACAATAAAAAGTCTATCCCGAACAACTTTCATAGTCCGAAGTTCCTCAATTCTCTCTATGGAGGAGCTTTTAACGGTTTTGTCCATTTGTCAAAGAAAGTTGGTGTTTTAGCATCGAAATAATCTAGGAAGCTTATACTCATAAAATTTGACATATGAGAACAATAAAAATTGTACACCGAGCAACTTTGATGTTCAAAAGTTGCATAACTCTCTCTATGGAGGAGCTTTTAATGGTTTTGTCCATTTGTCATAGAAAGTTTGTGTTTTGGCATCGAAATAATCTAGAAAGTTTACACTCGTAAAATTTCACATAGAAGAACAACAAAAAGTGTACATAGAGCAATTTTGATGGTCCGAAGTTGCTCAACTCTCTCTATGGAGGAGCTTTTAACGGTTTTGTCCATTTGTCATAGAAAGTTTGTGTTTTCGCATCGAAATAATCTAGAAAGCTTACACTCGTAAAATTTCACATAGAAGAACAACAAAAAGTGTACATAGAGCAATTTTGATGGTCCGAAGTTGCTCAACTCTCTCTATGGCGGAGCTTTTAACGGTTTTGTCCATTTGTGGTAGAAAGTTGGTATTTTGGCCTCGAAATAATGTAGGAAGCTAATACTCGTAAAAGTTGACATAGAAGAACAATAAAAAGTCTATCCCGAGCAACTTTGATAGTCCGAAGTTGCTCATATCTCTCTATGGAGGTTCTTTTAGCGGGTTTGTCTATTTGTCATAGAAAGTTGGTGTTTTGGCATCGAAATAAACTATGAAGCTTATACTCGTAAAATTTGACATATAAGAACAATAAAAATTGAACATCGAGCAACTTTGATGGTCCGAAGTCGCTCAACACTCTCTATGAAGAAGCTTTGAACGGTTTTGTCTATTTGTCATGGAAAGTTGGTGTTTTGACATCGAAATAATCTAGGAAGCTTATACTCGTAAAATTTCACATAGAAGAACAACAAAAAGTATACATAGAGCAATTTTGATGATCCGAAGTTGTTCAACTCTCTCTATGGAGGAGTTTTAACGGTTTTGTCCATTTGTCATAGAAAGTTGGTGTTTTGGCATCGAAATAATGTAGGAAGCTTATACTCGTAAATTTTGACATAGAAGAACAATAAAAAGTCTATCCCGAGCAACTTTGATAGTCCAAAGTTGCTCAACTCTCTCTATGGAGGAGCTTTTAACGGTTTTGTCCATTTGTCATAGAAAGTTGGTGTTTTGGCATCGAAATAATCTAGGAAGCTTATACTCGTAAAATTTCACATAGATGAACAACAAAAAGTGTACATAGAGCAATTTTGATGGTCCGAAGTTGCTCAACTCTCTCTATGGAGGAGCTTTTAACGGTTTTGTCCATTTGTCATAGAAAGTTGGTGTTTTGGCATCGAAATAATGTAGGAAGCTTATACTCGTAAAATTTGACATAGAAGAACAATAAAAAGTCTATCCCCAGCAACTTTCATAGTCCGAAGTTGCTCAATTCTCTCTATGGAGTAGCTTTTAGCGGTTTTGTCTATTTGTCATATAAAGTTGGTGTTTTGGCATCGAAATAATCTATGAAGCTTATACTCATAAAATTTGACATATAAGAACAATAAAAAGTGTACATAGAGCAATTTTGATGGTCCGAAGTTGCTCAACTCTCTCTATGGAGTCGCTTTTAACGGTTTTGTGTATTTGTCATAGAAAGTTGGTGTTTTGACATCAAAATAATCTAGGAAGCTTATACTCGTAAAATTCCACATAGAAGAACAACAAAAAGTGTACATAGAGCAATTTTGATGATCCGAAGTTGTTCAACTCTCTCTATGGAGGAGCTTTTAACGGTTTTGTCCATTTGTCATAGAAAGGTAGTGTTTTGGCATCGAAATAATGTAGGAAGCTTATACTCGTAAATTTTGACATATAAGAACAATAAAAAGTCTATCCCGAGCAACTTTGATAGTCCGAAGTTGCTCAACTCTCTCTATGGAGGAGCTTTTAACGGTTTTGTCAATTTGTCATAGAAAGTTGGTGTTTTGGCATCGAAATAATCTAGTAAGCTTATACTCGTAAAATTTCACATAGAAGAACAACAAAAAGTGTACATAGAGCAATTTTGATGGTCCGAAGTTGCTCAACTCTCTCTATGGAGGAGCTTTTAACGGTTTTGTCCATTTGTCATAGAAAGTTTGTGTTTCGGCATCGAAATAATCTAGAAAGCTTACACTCGTAAAATTTCACATAGAAGAACAACAAAAAGTGTACATAGAGCAATTTTGATGGTCCGAAGTTGCTCAACTCTCTCTATGGAGGAGCTTTTAACGGTTTTGTCCATTTGTGGTAGAAAGTTGGTGTTTTGGCCTCGAAATAATGTAGGAAGCCTATACTCGTAAATTTTGACATAGAAGAACAATAAAAAGTCTATCCCGAGCAACTTTGATAGTCCGAAGTTGCTCATCTCTCTCTATGGAGGTGCTTTTAGCGGGTTTGTCTATTTGTCATAGAAAGTTGGTGTTTTGGCAACGAAATAATGTAGGAACCTTATACTCGTAAAATTTTACATAGAAGAACAATAAAAAGTCTATCCCGAGCAACTTTGATAGTCCGAAGTTGCTCAACTCTCTCTATGGAGGAGCTTTTAACGATTCTGTCCATTTGTCATAGAAAGTTGGTGTTTTGGCATCGAAATAAAGTAGGAAGCTTATGCTCGTAAAATTTGACATATAAGAACAATAAAAATTGTACATCGAGCAACTTTGATGGTCCGAAGTCGCTCAACACTCTCTATGGAGAAGCTTTGAACGGTTTTGTCTATTTGTCATAGAAAGTTGGTGTTTTGACATCGAAATAATCTAGGAAGCTTATACTCGAAAAATTTCACATAGAAGAACAACAAAAAGTATACATAGAGCAATTTTGATGATCCGAAGTTGCTCAACTCTCTCTATAGAGGAGCTTTTAACGGTTTTGTCCATTTGTCATAGAAAGTTGGTGTTTTGGCATCGAAATAATGTAGGAAGCTTATACTCGTAAATTTTGACATAGAAGAACAATAAAAAGTCTATCCCGAGCAACTTTGATAGTTCGAAGTTGCATAACTCTCTCTATGGAGGAGCTTTTATCGGTTTTGTCCATTTGTCATAGAAAGTTGGTGTTTTGGCATCCAAATAATGTAGGAAGCTAATACTCGTAAAAGTTAACATAGAAGAACAATAAAAAGTCTATCCCGAGCAACTTTGATAGTCCGAAGTTGCTCATCTCTCTCTATGGAGGTGCTTTTAGCGGGTTTGTCTATTTGTCATAGAAAGTTGGTGTTTTGGCATCGAAATAATGTAGGAAGCTTATACTCGTAAAATTTTACATAGAAGAACAATAAAAATTGTACATCGAGCAACTTTGATGGTCCGAAGTCGCTCAACACTCTCTATGGAGAAGCTTTGAACGGTTTTGTCTATTTGTCATAGAAAGTTGTTGTTTTGACATCGAAATAATCTAGGAAGCTTATACTCGTAAAATTTCATATAGAAGAACAACAAAAAGTATACATAGAGCAATTTTGATGATCCGAAGTTGTTCAACTCTCTCTATGGAGGAGCTTTTAACGGTTTTGTCCATTTGTCATAGAAAGTTGGTGTTTTGGCATCGAAATAATGTAGGAAGCTTATACTCTTAAATTTTGACATAGAAGAACAATAAAAAGTCTATCCCGAGCAACTTTGATAGTCCAAAGTTGCTCAACTCTCTCTATGGAGGAGCTTTTAACGGTTTTGTCCATTTGTCATAGAAAGTTGGTGTTTTGGCATCGAAATAATCTAGGAAGCTTATACTCGTAAAATTTCACATAGAAGAACAACAAAAAGTGTACATAGAGCAATTTTGATGGTCCGAAGTTGCTCAACTCTCTCTATGGAGGAGCTTTTAACGGTTTTGTCCATTTGTCATAGAAAGTTGGTGTTTTGGCATCGAAATAATGTAGGAAGCTTATACTCGTAAAATTTGACATAGAAGAACAATAAAATGTCTATCCCGAGCAACTTTGATAGTCCGAAGTTGCTCAACTCTCTCTATGGAGGAGCTTTTAACGGTTTTGTCTATTTGACATAGAAAGTTGCTGTTTTGGCATCGAAATAATGTAGGAAGCTTATACTCGTAAAATTTTACATAGAAGAACAATAAAAAGTCTATCCTGAGCAACTTTGATAGTCCGAAGTTGCTCAACTCTCTCTATGGAGGAGCTTTTAACGATTCTGTCCATTTGTCATAGAAAGTTGGTGTTTTGGCATCGAAATAAAGTAGGAAGCTTATACTCGTAAAATTTGACATAGAAGAACAATAAAAAGTCTATCCCGAACAACTTTCATAGTCCGAAGTTGCTCAATTCTCTCTATGGAGGAGCTTTTAACGGTTTTGTCCATTTGTCAAAGAAAGTTGGTGTTTTGGCATCGAAATAATCTAGGAAGCTTATACTCATAAAATTTGACATATGAGAACAATAAAAATTGTACACCGAGCAACTTTGATGTTCAAAAGTTGCATAACTGTCTCTATGGAGGAGCTTTTAACGGTTTTGTCAATTTGTCGTAGAAAGGTGGTGTTTTGGCATCGAAATAATGTAGGAAGCTTATACTCGTAAATTTTGACATAGAAGAACAATAAAAAGTCTATCCCGAGCAACTTTGATAGTCCGAAGTTGCTCAACTCTCTCTATGGAGGAGCTGTTAACGGTTTTGTCCATTTGTCATAGAAAGTTGATGTTTTCGCATCGAAATAATCTAGTAAGCTTATACTCGTAAAATTTCACATAGAAGAACAACAAAAAGTCTACATAGAGCAATTTTGATGGTCCGAAGTTGCTCAACTCTCTCTATGGAGGAGCTTTTAACGGTTTTGTCCATTTGTCATAGAAAGTTTGTGTTTTGGCATCGAAATAATCTAGAAAGCTTACACTCGTAAAATTTCACATAGAAGAACAACAAAAAGTGTACATAGAGCAATTTTGATGATCCGAAGTTGCTCAACTCTCTCTATGGAGGAGCTTTTAACGGTTTTGTCCATTTGTGGTAGAAAGTTGGTGTTTTGGCCTCGAAATAATGTAGGAAGTTTATACTCGTAAATTTTGACATAGAAGAACAATAAAAAGTCTATCCCGAGCAACTTTGATAGTCCGAAGTTGCTCAACTCTCTCTATGGAGGAGCTTTTAACGGTTTTGACCATTTGTCATAGAAAGTTGGTGTTTTGGCATCGAAATAATGTAGGAAGCTTATACTCGTAAAAGTTGACATAGAAGAACAATAAAAAGTCTATCCCGAGCAACTTTGATAGTCCGAAGTTGCTCAACTCTCTCAATGGAGGAGCTTTTAGCGGTTTTGTCTATTTGTCATAGAAAGTTGGTGTTTTGTCATCGAAATAATCTATGAAGCTTATACTCGTAAAATTTGACATATAAGAACAATAAAAATTGTACACCGAGCAACTTTGATGGTCCGAACATGCTCAACTCTCTCTATGGACGAGCTTTTAACGGTTTTGTCCATTTGTCATAGAAAGTTGGTGTTTTGGCATCAAAATAATGTAGGAAGCTTATACTCGTAAAAGTTGACATAGAAGAACAATAAAAAGTCTATCCCGAGCAACTTTGATAGTCCGAAGTTGCTCAACTCTCTCCATGGAGGAGCTTTTAGCGGTTTCGTCTATTTGTCATAGAAAGTTGGTGTTTTGTCATCGAAATAATCTATGAAGCTTATACTCGTAAAATTTGACATATAAGAACAATAAAAAATGTACACCGAGCAACTTTGATGGTCCGAAGTTGCTCAACTCTCTCTATGGAGGAGCTTTTAGCGGTTTTGTCCATTTGTCATAGAAAGTTGGTGTTTTGGCATCGAAATAATCTAGTAAGCTTATACTCGTAAAATTTCACATAGAAGAACAACAAAAAGTGTACATAGAGCAATTTTGATGGTCCGAAGTTGCTCAACTCTCTCTATGGAGGAGCTTTTAACGGTTTTGTCCATTTGTCATAGAAAGTTTGTGTTTTCGCATCGAAATAATCTAGAAAGCTTACACTCGTAAAATTTCACATAGAAGAACAACAAAAAGTGTACATAGAGCAATTTTGATTGTCCGAAGTTGCTCAACTCTCTCTATGGAGGAGCTTTTAACGGTTTTGTCCATTTGTGGTAGAAAGTTGGTGTTTTGGCCTCGAAATAATGTAGGAAGCTAATACTCGTAAAAGTTGACATAGAAGAACAATAAAAAGTCTATCCCGAGCAACTTTGATAGTATGAAGTTGCTCATATCTCTCTATGGAGGTTCTTTTTGCGGGTTTGTCTATTTGTCATAGAAAGTTGGTGTTTTGGCATCGAAATAAACTATGAAGCTCATACTCGTAAAATTTGACATATAAGAACAATAAAAATTGTACATCGAGCAACTTTGATGGTCCGAAGTCGCTCAACACTCTCTATGGAGAAGCTTTGAACGGTTTTGTCTATTTGTCATGGAAAGTTGGTGTTTTGACATCGAAATAATCTAGGAAGCTTATACTCGTAAAATTTCACATAGAAGAACAACAAAAAGTATACATAGAGCAATTTTGATGATCCGAAGTTGTTCAACTCTCTCTATGGAGGAGCTTTTAACGGTTTTGTCCATTTGTCATTGAAAGTTGGTGTTTTGGCATCGAAATAATGTAGGAAGCTTATACTCGTAAATTTTGACATAGAAGAACAATAAAAAGTCTATCCCGAGCAACTTTGATAGTCCAAAGTTGCTCAACTCTCTCTATGGAGGAGCTTTTAACGGTTTTGTCCATTTGTCATAGAAAGTTGGTGTTTTGGCATCGAAATAATCTAGGAAGCTTATACTCGTAAAATTTCACATAGAAGAACAACAAAAAGTGTACATAGAGCAATTTTGATGGTCCGAAGTTGCTCAACTCTCTCTATGGAGGAGCTTTTAACGGTTTTGTCCATTTGTCATAGAAAGTTGGTGTTTTGGCATCGAAATAATGTAGGAAGCTTATACTCGTAAAATTTGACATAGAAGAACAATAAAAAGTCTATCCCGAACAACTTTCATAGTCCGAAGTTGCTCAATTCTCTCTATGGAGGAGCTTTTAACGATTTTGTCCATTTGTCAAAGAAAGTTGGTGTTTTGGCATCGAAATAATCTAGGAAGCTTATACTCATAAAATTTGACATATGAGAACAATAAAAATTGTACACCGAGCAACTTTGATGTTCAAAAGTTGCATAACTCTCTCTATGGAGGAGCTTTTTTCAGTTTTGTCCATTTGTCATAGAAAGTTAGTGTTTTGACATCGAAATAATGTAGGAAGCTTATACTCGTAAAATTTGACATAGAAGAACAATAAAAAGTCTATCCCCAGCAACTTTGATAGTCCGAAGTTGCTTAACTCTCTCTATGGAGGAGCTTTTAGCGGTTTTGTCCATTTGTCATAGAAAGTTGGTGTTTTGGCATCGAAATAATCTAGTAAGCTTATACTCGTAAAATTTCACATAGAAGAACAACAAAAAGTGTACATAGAGCAATTTTGATGGTCCGAAGTTGCTCAACTCTCTCTATGGAGGAGCTTTTAACGGTTTTGTCCATTTGTCATAGAAAGTTTGTGTTTTCGCATCGAAATAATCTAGAAAGCTTACACTCGTAAAATTTCACATAGAAGAACAACAAAAAGTGTACATAGAGCAATTTTGATTGTCCGAAGTTGCTCAACTCTCTCTATGGAGGAGCTTTTAACGGTTTTGTCCATTTGTGGTAGAAAGTTGGTGTTTTGGCCTCGAAATAATGTAGGAAGCTAATACTCGTAAAAGTTGACATAGAAGAACAATAAAAAGTCTATCCCGAGCAACTTTGATAGTATGAAGTTGCTCATATCTCTCTATGGAGGTTCTTTTTGCGGGTTTGTCTATTTGTCATAGAAAGTTGGTGTTTTGGCATCGAAATAAACTATGAAGCTTATACTCGTAAAATTTGACATATAAGAACAATAAAAATTGAACATCGAGCAACTTTGATGGTCCGAAGTCGCTCAACACTCTCTATGAAGAAGCTTTGAACGGTTTTGTCTATTTGTCATGGAAAGTTGGTGTTTTGACATCGAAATAATCTAGGAAGCTTATACTCGTAAAATTTCACATAGAAGAACAACAAAAAGTATACATAGAGCAATTTTGATGATCCGAAGTTGTTCAACTCTCTCTATGGAGGAGTTTTAACGGTTTTGTCCATTTGTCATAGAAAGTTGGTGTTTTGGCATCGAAATAATGTAGGAAGCTTATACTCGTAAATTTTGACATAGAAGAACAATAAAAAGTCTATCCCGAGCAACTTTGATAGTCCAAAGTTGCTCAACTCTCTCTATGGAGGAGCTTTTAACGGTTTTGTCCATTTGTCATAGAAAGTTGGTGTTTTGGCATCGAAATAATCTAGGAAGCTTATACTCGTAAAATTTCACATAGATGAACAACAAAAAGTGTACATAGAGCAATTTTGATGGTCCGAAGTTGCTCAACTCTCTCTATGGAGGAGCTTTTAACGGTTTTGTCCATTTGTCATAGAAAGTTGGTGTTTTGGCATCGAAATAATGTAGGAAGCTTATACTCGTAAAATTTGACATAGAAGAACAATAAAAAGTCTATCCCCAGCAACTTTCATAGTCCGAAGTTGCTCAATTCTCTCTATGGAGTAGCTTTTAGCGGTTTTGTCTATTTGTCATATAAAGTTGGTGTTTTGGCATCGAAATAATCTATGAAGCTTATACTCATAAAATTTGACATATAAGAACAATAAAAAGTGTACATAGAGCAATTTTGATGGTCCGAAGTTGCTCAACTCTCTCTATGGAGGCGCTTTTAACGGTTTTGTGTATTTGTCATAGAAAGTTGGTGTTTTGACATCAAAATAATCTAGGAAGCTTATACTCGTAAAATTCCACATAGAAGAACAACAAAAAGTGTACATAGAGCAATTTTGATGATCCGAAGTTGTTCAACTCTCTCTATGGAGGAGCTTTTAACGGTTTTGTCCATTTGTCATAGAAAGGTAGTGTTTTGGCATCGAAATAATGTAGGAAGCTTATACTCGTAAATTTTGACATATAAGAACAATAAAAAGTCTATCCCGAGCAACTTTGATAGTCCGAAGTTGCTCAACTCTCTCTATGGAGGAGCTTTTAACGGTTTTGTCAATTTGTCATAGAAAGTTGGTGTTTTGGCATCGAAATAATCTAGTAAGCTTATACTCGTAAAATTTCACATAGAAGAACAACAAAAAGTGTACATAGAGCAATTTTGATGGTCCGAAGTTGCTCAACTCTCTCTATGGAGGAGCTTTTAACGGTTTTGTCCATTTGTCATAGAAAGTTTGTGTTTCGGCATCGAAATAATCTAGAAAGCTTACACTCGTAAAATTTCACATAGAAGAACAACAAAAAGTGTACATAGAGCAATTTTGATGGTCCGAAGTTGCTCAACTCTCTCTATGGAGGAGCTTTTAACGGTTTTGTCCATTTGTGGTAGAAAGTTGGTGTTTTGGCCTCGAAATAATGTAGGAAGCCTATACTCGTAAATTTTGACATAGAAGAACAATAAAAAGTCTATCCCGAGCAACTTTGATAGTCCGAAGTTGCTCATCTCTCTCTATGGAGGTGCTTTTAGCGGGTTTGTCTATTTGTCATAGAAAGTTGGTGTTTTGGCAACGAAATAATGTAGGAACCTTATACTCGTAAAATTTTACATAGAAGAACAATAAAAAGTCTATCCCGAGCAACTTTGATAGTCCGAAGTTGCTCAACTCTCTCTATGGAGGAGCTTTTAACGATTCTGTCCATTTGTCATAGAAAGTTGGTGTTTTGGCATCGAAATAAAGTAGGAAGCTTATGCTCGTAAAATTTGACATATAAGAACAATAAAAATTGTACATCGAGCAACTTTGATGGTCCGAAGTCGCTCAACACTCTCTATGGAGAAGCTTTGAACGGTTTTGTCTATTTGTCATAGAAAGTTGGTGTTTTGACATCGAAATAATCTAGGAAGCTTATACTCGAAAAATTTCACATAGAAGAACAACAAAAAGTATACATAGAGCAATTTTGATGATCCGAAGTTGCTCAACTCTCTCTATAGAGGAGCTTTTAACGGTTTTGTCCATTTGTCATAGAAAGTTGGTGTTTTGGCATCGAAATAATGTAGGAAGCTTATACTCGTAAATTTTGACATAGAAGAACAATAAAAAGTCTATCCCGAGCAACTTTGATAGTTCGAAGTTGCATAACTCTCTCTATGGAGGAGCTTTTATCGGTTTTGTCCATTTGTCATAGAAAGTTGGTGTTTTGGCATCCAAATAATGTAGGAAGCTAATACTCGTAAAAGTTAACATAGAAGAACAATAAAAAGTCTATCCCGAGCAACTTTGATAGTCCGAAGTTGCTCATCTCTCTCTATGGAGGTGCTTTTAGCGGGTTTGTCTATTTGTCATAGAAAGTTGGTGTTTTGGCATCGAAATAATGTAGGAAGCTTATACTCGTAAAATTTTACATAGAAGAACAATAAAAATTGTACATCGAGCAACTTTGATGGTCCGAAGTCGCTCAACACTCTCTATGGAGAAGCTTTGAACGGTTTTGTCTATTTGTCATAGAAAGTTGTTGTTTTGACATCGAAATAATCTAGGAAGCTTATACTCGTAAAATTTCATATAGAAGAACAACAAAAAGTATACATAGAGCAATTTTGATGATCCGAAGTTGTTCAACTCTCTCTATGGAGGAGCTTTTAACGGTTTTGTCCATTTGTCATAGAAAGTTGGTGTTTTGGCATCGAAATAATGTAGGAAGCTTATACTCTTAAATTTTGACATAGAAGAACAATAAAAAGTCTATCCCGAGCAACTTTGATAGTCCAAAGTTGCTCAACTCTCTCTATGGAGGAGCTTTTAACGGTTTTGTCCATTTGTCATAGAAAGTTGGTGTTTTGGCATCGAAATAATCTAGGAAGCTTATACTCGTAAAATTTCACATAGAAGAACAACAAAAAGTGTACATAGAGCAATTTTGATGGTCCGAAGTTGCTCAACTCTCTCTATGGAGGAGCTTTTAACGGTTTTGTCCATTTGTCATAGAAAGTTGGTGTTTTGGCATCGAAATAATGTAGGAAGCTTATACTCGTAAAATTTGACATAGAAGAACAATAAAATGTCTATCCCGAGCAACTTTGATAGTCCGAAGTTGCTCAACTCTCTCTATGGAGGAGCTTTTAACGGTTTTGTCTATTTGACATAGAAAGTTGCTGTTTTGGCATCGAAATAATGTAGGAAGCTTATACTCGTAAAATTTTACATAGAAGAACAATAAAAAGTCTATCCTGAGCAACTTTGATAGTCCGAAGTTGCTCAACTCTCTCTATGGAGGAGCTTTTAACGATTCTGTCCATTTGTCATAGAAAGTTGGTGTTTTGGCATCGAAATAAAGTAGGAAGCTTATACTCGTAAAATTTGACATAGAAGAACAATAAAAAGTCTATCCCGAACAACTTTCATAGTCCGAAGTTGCTCAATTCTCTCTATGGAGGAGCTTTTAACGGTTTTGTCCATTTGTCAAAGAAAGTTGGTGTTTTGGCATCGAAATAATCTAGGAAGCTTATACTCATAAAATTTGACATATGAGAACAATAAAAATTGTACACCGAGCAACTTTGATGTTCAAAAGTTGCATAACTGTCTCTATGGAGGAGCTTTTAACGGTTTTGTCAATTTGTCGTAGAAAGGTGGTGTTTTGGCATCGAAATAATGTAGGAAGCTTATACTCGTAAATTTTGACATAGAAGAACAATAAAAAGTCTATCCCGAGCAACTTTGATAGTCCGAAGTTGCTCAACTCTCTCTATGGAGGAGCTGTTAACGGTTTTGTCCATTTGTCATAGAAAGTTGATGTTTTCGCATCGAAATAATCTAGTAAGCTTATACTCGTAAAATTTCACATAGAAGAACAACAAAAAGTCTACATAGAGCAATTTTGATGGTCCGAAGTTGCTCAACTCTCTCTATGGAGGAGCTTTTAACGGTTTTGTCCATTTGTCATAGAAAGTTTGTGTTTTGGCATCGAAATAATCTAGAAAGCTTACACTCGTAAAATTTCACATAGAAGAACAACAAAAAGTGTACATAGAGCAATTTTGATGATCCGAAGTTGCTCAACTCTCTCTATGGAGGAGCTTTTAACGGTTTTGTCCATTTGTGGTAGAAAGTTGGTGTTTTGGCCTCGAAATAATGTAGGAAGTTTATACTCGTAAATTTTGACATAGAAGAACAATAAAAAGTCTATCCCGAGCAACTTTGATAGTCCGAAGTTGCTCAACTCTCTCTATGGAGGAGCTTTTAACGGTTTTGACCATTTGTCATAGAAAGTTGGTGTTTTGGCATCGAAATAATGTAGGAAGCTTATACTCGTAAAAGTTGACATAGAAGAACAATAAAAAGTCTATCCCGAGCAACTTTGATAGTCCGAAGTTGCTCAACTCTCTCAATGGAGGAGCTTTTAGCGGTTTTGTCTATTTGTCATAGAAAGTTGGTGTTTTGTCATCGAAATAATCTATGAAGCTTATACTCGTAAAATTTGACATATAAGAACAATAAAAATTGTACACCGAGCAACTTTGATGGTCCGAACATGCTCAACTCTCTCTATGGACGAGCTTTTAACGGTTTTGTCCATTTGTCATAGAAAGTTGGTGTTTTGGCATCAAAATAATGTAGGAAGCTTATACTCGTAAAAGTTGACATAGAAGAACAATAAAAAGTCTATCCCGAGCAACTTTGATAGTCCGAAGTTGCTCAACTCTCTCCATGGAGGAGCTTTTAGCGGTTTCGTCTATTTGTCATAGAAAGTTGGTGTTTTGTCATCGAAATAATCTATGAAGCTTATACTCGTAAAATTTGACATATAAGAACAATAAAAAATGTACACCGAGCAACTTTGATGGTCCGAAGTTGCTCAACTCTCTCTATGGAGGAGCTTTTAGCGGTTTTGTCCATTTGTCATAGAAAGTTGGTGTTTTGGCATCGAAATAATCTAGTAAGCTTATACTCGTAAAATTTCACATAGAAGAACAACAAAAAGTGTACATAGAGCAATTTTGATGGTCCGAAGTTGCTCAACTCTCTCTATGGAGGAGCTTTTAACGGTTTTGTCCATTTGTCATAGAAAGTTTGTGTTTTCGCATCGAAATAATCTAGAAAGCTTACACTCGTAAAATTTCACATAGAAGAACAACAAAAAGTGTACATAGAGCAATTTTGATTGTCCGAAGTTGCTCAACTCTCTCTATGGAGGAGCTTTTAACGGTTTTGTCCATTTGTGGTAGAAAGTTGGTGTTTTGGCCTCGAAATAATGTAGGAAGCTAATACTCGTAAAAGTTGACATAGAAGAACAATAAAAAGTCTATCCCGAGCAACTTTGATAGTATGAAGTTGCTCATATCTCTCTATGGAGGTTCTTTTTGCGGTTTGTCTATTTGTCATAGAAAGTTGGTGTTTTGGCATCGAAATAAACTATGAAGCTCATACTCGTAAAATTTGACATATAAGAACAATAAAAATTGTACATCGAGCAACTTTGATGGTCCGAAGTCGCTCAACACTCTCTATGGAGAAGCTTTGAACGGTTTTGTCTATTTGTCATGGAAAGTTGGTGTTTTGACATCGAAATAATCTAGGAAGCTTATACTCGTAAAATTTCACATAGAAGAACAACAAAAAGTATACATAGAGCAATTTTGATGATCCGAAGTTGTTCAACTCTCTCTATGGAGGAGCTTTTAACGGTTTTGTCCATTTGTCATTGAAAGTTGGTGTTTTGGCATCGAAATAATGTAGGAAGCTTATACTCGTAAATTTTGACATAGAAGAACAATAAAAAGTCTATCCCGAGCAACTTTGATAGTCCAAAGTTGCTCAACTCTCTCTATGGAGGAGCTTTTAACGGTTTTGTCCATTTGTCATAGAAAGTTGGTGTTTTGGCATCGAAATAATCTAGGAAGCTTATACTCGTAAAATTTCACATAGAAGAACAACAAAAAGTGTACATAGAGCAATTTTGATGGTCCGAAGTTGCTCAACTCTCTCTATGGAGGAGCTTTTAACGGTTTTGTCCATTTGTCATAGAAAGTTGGTGTTTTGGCATCGAAATAATGTAGGAAGCTTATACTCGTAAAATTTGACATAGAAGAACAATAAAAAGTCTATCCCGAACAACTTTCATAGTACGAAGTTGCTCAATTCTCTCTATGGAGGAGCTTTTAACGATTTTGTCCATTTGTCAAAGAAAGTTGGTGTTTTGGCATCGAAATAATCTAGGAAGCTTATACTCATAAAATTTGACATATGAGAACAATAAAAATTGTACACCGAGCAACTTTGATGTTCAAAAGTTGCATAACTCTCTCTATGGAGGAGCTTTTTTCAGTTTTGTCCATTTGTCATAGAAAGTTAGTGTTTTGACATCGAAATAATGTAGGAAGCTTATACTCGTAAAATTTGACATAGAAGAACAATAAAAAGTCTATCCCCAGCAACTTTGATAGTCCGAAGTTGCTTAACTCTCTCTATGGAGTAGCTTTTAGCGGTTTTGTCTATTTGTCATAGAAAGTTGGTGTTTTGGCATCGAAATAATCTATGAAGCTTATACTCGTAAAATTTGACATAGAAGAACAATAAAAAGTGTACATAGAGCAATTTTGATGGTCCGAAGTTGCTCAACTCTCTCTATGGAGGAGCTTTTAACGGTTTTGTGTATTTGTCATAGAAAGTTGGTGTTTTGACATCGAAATAATCTAGGAAGCTTATACTCGTAAAATTCCACATAGAAGAACAACAAAAAGTGTACATAGAGCAATTTTGATGATCCGAAGTTGTTCAACTCTCTCTATGGAGGAGCTTTTAACGGTTTTGTCCATTTGTCGTAGAAAGGTAGTGTTTTGGCATCGAAATAATGTAGGAAGCTTATACTCGTAAATTTTGACATATAAGAACAATAAAAAGTCTATCCCGAGCAACTTTGATAGTCCGAAGTTGCTCAACTCTCTCTATGGAGGAGCTTTTAACGGTTTTGTCCATTTGTCATAGAAAGTTGGTGTTTTGGCATCGAAATAATCTTGTAAGCTTATACTCGTAAAATTTCAAATAGAAGAACAACAAAAAGTGTACATAGAGCAATTTTGATGGTCCGGAGTTGCTCAACTCTCTCTATGGAGGAGCTTTTAACGGTTTTGTCCATTTGTCATAGAAAGTTTGTGTTTTGGCATCGAAATAATCTAGAAAGCTTACACTCGTAAAATTTCACATAGAAGAACAACAAAAAGTGTACATAGAGCAATTTTGATGGTCCGAAGTTGCTCAACTCTCTCTATGGAGGAGCTTTTAACGGTTTTGTCCATTTGTGGTAGAAAGTTGGTGTTTTGGCCTCGAAATAATGTAGGAAGCCTATACTCGTAAATTTTGACATATAAGAACAATAAAAAGTCTATCCCGAGCAACTTTGATAGTCCGAAGTTGCTCAACTCTCTCTATGGAGGAGCTTTTAACGGTTTTGTCCATTTATCATAGAAAGTTGGTGTTTTGGCATCGAAATAATCTAGTAAGCTTATACTCGTAAAATTTCAAATAGAAGAACAACAAAAAGTGTACATAGAGCAATTTTGATGGTCCGGAGTTGCTCAACTCTCTCTATGGAGGAGCTTTTAACGGTTTTGTCCATTTGTCATAGAAAGTTTGTGTTTTGGCATCGAAATAATCTAGAAAGCTTACACTCGTAAAATTTCACATAGAAGAACAACAAAAAGTGTACATAGAGCAATTTTGATGGTCCGAAGTTGCTCAACTCTCTCTATGGAGGAGCTTTTAACGGTTTTGTCCATTTGTGGTAGAAAGTTGGTGTTTTGGCCTCGAAATAATGTAGGAAGCCTATACTCGTAAATTTTGACATAGAAGAACAATAAAAAGTCTATCCCGAGCAACTTTGATAGTCCGAAGTTGCTCATCTCTCTCTATGGAGGTGCTTTTAGCGGGTTTGTCTATTTTTCATAGAAAGTTGGTGTTTTGGCATCGAAATAATGTAGGAAGCTTATACTCGTAAAATTTTACATAGAAGAACAATAAAAAGTCTATCCCGAGCAACTTTGATAGTCCGAAGTTGCTCAACTCTCTCTATGGAGGAGCTTTTAACGATTCTGTCCATTTGTCATAGAAAGTTGGTGTTTTGGCATCGAAATAAAGTAGGAAGCTTATGGTCGTAAAATTTGACATATAAGAACAATAAAAATTGTACATCGAGCAACTTTGATGGTCCGAAGTCGCTCAACACTCTCTATGGAGAAGCTTTGAACGGTTTTGTCTATTTGTCATAGAAAGTTGGTGTTTTGACATCGAAATAATCTACGAAGCTTATACTCGTAAAATTTCACATAGAAGAACAACAAAAAGTATACATAGAGCAATTTTGATGATCCGAAGTTCAACTCTCTCTATGGAGGAGCTTTTAACGGTTTTGTCCATTTGTCATAGAAAGTTGGTGTTTTGGCATCGAAATAATGTAGGAAGCTTATACTCGTAAATTTTGACATAGAAGAACAATAAAAAGTCTATCCCGAGCAACTTTGATAGTCCAAAGTTGCTCAACTCTCTCTATGGAGGAGCTTTTAACGGTTTTGTCCATTTGTCATAGAAAGTTGGTGTTTTGGCATCGAAATAATCTAGGAAGCTTATACTCGTAAAATTTCACATAGAAGAACAACAAAAAGTGTACATAGAGCAATTTTGATGGTCCGAAGTTGCTCAACTCTCTCTATGGAGGAGCTTTTAACGGTTTTGTCCATTTGTCATAGAAAGTTGGTGTTTTGGCATCGAAATAATGTAGGAAGCTTATACTCGTAAAATTTGACATAGAAGAACAATAAAATGTCTATCCCGAGCAACTTTGATAGTCCGAAGTTGCTAAACTCTCTCTATGGAGGAGCTTTTAAGGGTTTTGTCTATTTGACATAGAAAGTTGGTGTTTTGGCATCGAAATAATGTAGGAAGCTTATACTCGTAAAATTTTACATAGAAGAACAATAAAAAGTCTATCCTGAGCAACTTTGATAGTCCGAAGTTGCTCAACTCTCTCTATGGAGGAGCTTTTAACGATTCTGTCCATTTGTCATAGAAAGTTGGTGTTTTGGCATCGAAATAAAGTAGGGAGCTTATACTCGTAAAATTTGACATAGAAGAACAATAAAAAGTCTATCCCGAACAACTTTCATAGTCCGAAGTTGCTCAATTCTCTCTATGGAGGAGCTTTTAACGGTTTTGTCCATTTGTCAAAGAAAGTTGGTGTTTTGGCATCGAAATAATCTAGGAAGCTTATACTCATAAAATTTGACATATGAGAACAATAAAAATTGTACACCGAGCAACTTTGATGTTCAAAAGTTGCATAACTCTCTCTATGGAGGAGCTTTTTTCGGTTTTGTCCATTTGTCATAGAAAGTTCGTGTTTTGACATCGAAATAATGTAGGAAGCTTATACTCGTAAAAGTTGACATAGAAGAACAATAAAAAGTCTATCCCCAGCAACTTTGATAGTCCGAAGTTGCTTAACTCCTCTCTATGGAGGTTCTTTTAGCGGGTTTGTCTATTTGTCATGAAGCTTATACTCGTAAAATTTGACATATAAGAACAATAAAAATTGTACATCGAGCAACTTTGATGGTCCGAAGTCGCTCAACACTCTCTATGGAGAAGCTTTGAACGGTTTTGTCTATTTGTCATGGAAAGTTGGTGTTTTGACATCGAAATAATCTAGGAAGCTTATACTCGTAAAATTTCACTTCGAAGAACAACAAAAAGTATACATAGAGCAATTTTGATGTTCCGAAGTTGTTCAACTCTCTCTATGGAGGAGCTTTTAACGGTTTTGTCCATTTGTCATAGAAAGTTGGTGTTTTGGCATCGAAATAATGTAGGAAGCTTATACTCGTAAATTTTGACATAGAAGAACAATAAAAAGTCTATCCCGAGCAACTTTGATAGTCCAAAGTTGCTCAACTCTCTCTATGGAGGAGCTTTTAACGGTTTTGTCCATTTGTCATAGAAAGTTGGTGTTTTGGCATCGAAATAATCTAGGAAGCTTATACTCGTAAAATTTCACATAGAAGAACAACAAAAAGTGTACATAGAGCAATTTTGATGGTCCGAAGTTGCTCAACTCTCTCTATGGAGGAGCTTTTAACGGTTTTGTCCATTTGTCATAGAAAGTTGGTGTTTTGGCATCGAAATAATGTTGGAAGCTTATACTCGTAAAATTTGACATAGAAGAACCATAAAAAGTCTGTCCCGAGCAACTTTGATAGTCCGAAGTTGCTCAACTCTCTCTATGGAGGAGCTTTTAGCGGGTTTGTCTATTTGTCATAGAAAGTTGGTGTTTTGGCATCGAAATAATCTATGAAGATTATACTCGTAAAATTTGACATATAAGAACAATAAAAATTGTACACCGAGCAATTTTGATGGTCCGAAGTCAATCAACTCTCTCTATGGAGGAGCTTTTAACGATTTTATCCATTTGTCATTGAAAGTTGGTGTTTTGGCATCGAAATAATGTAGGAAGCTTATACTCGTAAAATTTGACATAGAAGAACAATAAAAAGTCTATCCCGAGCAACTTTGATAGCCCGAAGCCGCTCAAGTCTCTCTATGGAGGAGCTTTTAACGATTTTATCCATTTGTCATAGAAAGTTGGTGTTTTGGCATCGAAATAATCTATGAAGATTATACTCGTAAAATTTGACATATAAGAACAATAAAAATTGTACACCGAGCAACTTTGATGGTCCGAAGTCGATCAACACTCTCTATGGAGGAGCTTTTAACGGTTTTGTCAATTTGTCATAGTAAGTTGGTGTTTTGGCATCGAAATAGTCTATGAAGATTATACTCGTAAAATTTGACATATAAGAACAATAAAAATTGTACACCGAGCAACTTTGATGGTCCGAAGTCGATCAACACTCTCTATGGAGGAGCTTTTAACGGTTTTGTCAATTTGTCATAGTAAGTTGGTGTTTTGGCATCGAAATAGTCTAGGAAGCTTATACTCGTAAAATTTCACATAGAAGAACAAAAAAAAGTGTCCATAGAGCAATTTTGATGGTCCGATGTTGCTCAACTCTCTCTATGGAAAAGCTCTTAATGGTTTTGTCCATTTGTCATAAAAAGTTGGTGTTTTGGCGTCGAAATAATCTATGAAGCTTATACTCGTAAAATTTGACATATGAGAACAATAAAAATTATACACCGAGCAACTTTGATGGCCCGAAGCCGCTCAACTCTCTCTATGGAGGAGCTTTTAACGATTTTGTCCATTTGTCATTGAAAGTTGGTGTTTTGGCATCGAAATAATGTAGGAAGCTTATACTCGTAAAATTTGACATAGAAGAATAATACAAAGTCTATCCCGAGCAACTTTGATAGTCTGAAGTTGCTCAACTCTCTCTATGGAGGAGCTTTTAGCAATTTTGTCTATTTGTCATACAAAGTTGGTGTTTTGGCATCGAAATAATCTAGGAAGCTTATACTCGTAAAATTTTACATAGAAGAACAATAAAAAGTCTATCCCGAGCAACTTCGATAGTCCGAAGTTGCTCAACTCTCTCTATGGAGGAGCTTTTAACGGTTTTGTCCATTTGTCATAGAAAGTTGGTGTTTTGGCATCGAAATAATGTAGGAAGCTTATACTCGTAAAATTTGACATAGAAGAACAACAAAAAGTGCACATAGAGCAATTTTGATGGTCCGAAGTTGCTCAACTCTCTCTATGGAAAAGCTCTTAACGGTTTTGTCCAATTGTCATAAAAAGTTGGTGTTTTGGCGTCGAAATAATCTATGAAGCTTATACACGTAAAATTTGACATATGAGAACAATAAAAAGTCTATCCCGAGCAACTTTGATAGTCCGAAGTTGCTCACCTCTCTCTATGGAGTAGCTTTTAACGGTTTTCTCCATTTGTCATAGAAAGTTGGTGTTTTGGCATCAAAATAATGTAGGAAGCTTATACTCGTAAAATTTGACATAGAAGAACAATAAAAAGTCTATCCCGAGCAACTTTGATAGCCCGTAGCCGCTCAAGTCTCTCTATGGAGGAGCTTTTAACGATTTTATCCATTTGTCATAGAAAGTTGGTGTTTTGGCATCGAAATAATCTATGAAGATTATACTCGTAAAATTTGACATATAAGAACAATAAAAATTGTACACCGAGCAACTTTGATGGTCCGAAGTCGATCAACACTCTCTATGGAGGAGCTTTTAACGGTTTTGTCAATTTGTCATAGTAAGTTGGTGTTTTGGCATCGAAATAGTCTATGAAGATTATACTCGTAAAATTTGACATATAAGAACAATAAAAATTGTACACCGAGCAACTTTGATGGTCCGAAGTCGATCAACACTCTCTATGGAGGAGCTTTTAACGGGTTTGTCAATTTGTCATAGTAAGTTGGTGTTTTGGCATCGAAATAGTCTAGGAAGCTTATACTCGTAAAATTTCACATAGAAGAACAAAAAAAAGTGTCCATAGAGCAATTTTGATGGTCCGATGTTGCTCAACTCTCTCTATGGAAAAGCTCTTAATGGTTTTGTCCATTTGTCATAAAAAGTTGGTGTTTTGGCGTCGAAATAATCTATGAAGCTTATACTCGTAAAATTTGACATATGAGAACAATAAAAATTATACACCGAGCAACTTTGATGGCCCGAAGCCGCTCAACTCTCTCTATGGAGGAGCTTTTAACGATTTTGTCCATTTGTCATTGAAAGTTGGTGTTTTGGCATCGAAATAATGTAGGAAGCTTATACTCGTAAAATTTGACATAGAAGAATAATACAAAGTCTATCCCGAGCAACTTTGATAGTCTGAAGTTGCTCAACTCTCTCTATGGAGGAGCTTTTAGCAATTTTGTCTATTTGTCATACAAAGTTGGTGTTTTGGCATCGAAATAATCTAGGAAGCTTATACTCGTAAAATTTTACATAGAAGAACAATAAAAAGTCTATCCCGAACAACTTTCATAGTCCGAAGTTGCTCAATTCTCTCTATGGAGGAGCTTTTAACGGTTTTGTCCATTTGTCAAAGAAAGTTGGTGTTTTGGCATCGAAATAATCTAGGAAGCTTATACTCATAAAATTTGACATATGAGAACAATAAAAATTGTACACCGAGCAACTTTGATGTTCAAAAGTTGCATAACTCTCTCTATGGAGGAGCTTTTTTCGGTTTTGTCCATTTGTCATAGAAAGTTCGTGTTTTGACATCGAAATAATGTAGGAAGCTTATACTCGTAAAATTTGACATAGAAGAACAATAAAAAGTCTGTCCCGAGCAACTTTGATAGTCCGTAGTTGCTCAACTCTCTCTATGGAGGAGCTTTTAACGGTTTTCTCCATTTGTCATAGAAAGTTGGTGTTTTGGCATCGAAATAATGTTGGAAGCTTATACTCGTAAAATTTGACATAGAAGAACCATAAAAAGTCTGTCCCGAGCAACTTTGATAGTCCGAAGTTGCTCAACTCTCTCTATGGAGGAGCTTTTAGCGGGTTTGTCTATTTGTCATAGAAAGTTGGTGTTTTGGCATCGAAATAATCTATGAAGATTATACTCGTAAAATTTGACATATAAGAACAATAAAAATTGTACACCGAGCAATTTTGATGGTCCGAAGTCAATCAACTCTCTCTATGGAGGAGCTTTTAACGATTTTATCCATTTGTCATTGAAAGTTGGTGTTTTGGCATCGAAATAATGTAGGAAGCTTATACTCGTAAAATTTGACATAGAAGAACAATAAAAAGTCTATCCCGAGCAACTTTGATAGCCCGAAGCCGCTCAAGTCTCTCTATGGAGGAGCTTTTAACGATTTTATCCATTTGTCATAGAAAGTTGGTGTTTTGGCATCGAAATAATCTATGAAGATTATACTCGTAAAATTTGACATATAAGAACAATAAAAATTGTACACCGAGCAACTTTGATGGTCCGAAGTCGATCAACACTCTCTATGGAGGAGCTTTTAACGGTTTTGTCAATTTGTCATAGTAAGTTGGTGTTTTGGCATCGAAATAGTCTATGAAGATTATACTCGTAAAATTTGACATATAAGAACAATAAAAATTGTACACCGAGCAACTTTGATGGTCCGAAGTCGATCAACACTCTCTATGGAGGAGCTTTTAACGGTTTTGTCAATTTGTCATAGTAAGTTGGTGTTTTGGCATCGAAATAGTCTAGGAAGCTTATACTCGTAAAATTTCACATAGAAGAACAAAAAAAAGTGTCCATAGAGCAATTTTGATGGTCCGATGTTGCTCAACTCTCTCTATGGAAAAGCTCTTAATGGTTTTGTCCATTTGTCATAAAAAGTTGGTGTTTTGGCGTCGAAATAATCTATGAAGCTTATACTCGTAAAATTTGACATATGAGAACAATAAAAATTATACACCGAGCAACTTTGATGGCCCGAAGCCGCTCAACTCTCTCTATGGAGGAGCTTTTAACGATTTTGTCCATTTGTCATTGAAAGTTGGTGTTTTGGCATCGAAATAATGTAGGAAGCTTATACTCGTAAAATTTGACATAGAAGAATAATACAAAGTCTATCCCGAGCAACTTTGATAGTCTGAAGTTGCTCAACTCTCTCTATGGAGGAGCTTTTAGCAATTTTGTCTATTTGTCATACAAAGTTGGTGTTTTGGCATCGAAATAATCTAGGAAGCTTATACTCGTAAAATTTTACATAGAAGAACAATAAAAAGTCTATCCCGAGCAACTTCGATAGTCCGAAGTTGCTCAACTCTCTCTATGGAGGAGCTTTTAACGGTTTTGTCCATTTGTCATAGAAAGTTGGTGTTTTGGCATCGAAATAATGTAGGAAGCTTATACTCGTAAAATTTGACATAGAAGAACAACAAAAAGTGCACATAGAGCAATTTTGATGGTCCGAAGTTGCTCAACTCTCTCTATGGAAAAGCTCTTAACGGTTTTGTCCAATTGTCATAAAAAGTTGGTGTTTTGGCGTCGAAATAATCTATGAAGCTTATACACGTAAAATTTGACATATGAGAACAATAAAAAGTCTATCCCGAGCAACTTTGATAGTCCGAAGTTGCTCACCTCTCTCTATGGAGTAGCTTTTAACGGTTTTCTCCATTTGTCATAGAAAGTTGGTGTTTTGGCATCAAAATAATGTAGGAAGCTTATACTCGTAAAATTTGACATAGAAGAACAATAAAAAGTCTATCCCGAGCAACTTTGATAGCCCGTAGCCGCTCAAGTCTCTCTATGGAGGAGCTTTTAACGATTTTATCCATTTGTCATAGAAAGTTGGTGTTTTGGCATCGAAATAATCTATGAAGATTATACTCGTAAAATTTGACATATAAGAACAATAAAAATTGTACACCGAGCAACTTTGATGGTCCGAAGTCGATCAACACTCTCTATGGAGGAGCTTTTAACGGTTTTGTCAATTTGTCATAGTAAGTTGGTGTTTTGGCATCGAAATAGTCTATGAAGATTATACTCGTAAAATTTGACATATAAGAACAATAAAAATTGTACACCGAGCAACTTTGATGGTCCGAAGTCGATCAACACTCTCTATGGAGGAGCTTTTAACGGGTTTGTCAATTTGTCATAGTAAGTTGGTGTTTTGGCATCGAAATAGTCTAGGAAGCTTATACTCGTAAAATTTCACATAGAAGAACAAAAAAAAGTGTCCATAGAGCAATTTTGATGGTCCGATGTTGCTCAACTCTCTCTATGGAAAAGCTCTTAATGGTTTTGTCCATTTGTCATAAAAAGTTGGTGTTTTGGCGTCGAAATAATCTATGAAGCTTATACTCGTAAAATTTGACATATGAGAACAATAAAAATTATACACCGAGCAACTTTGATGGCCCGAAGCCGCTCAACTCTCTCTATGGAGGAGCTTTTAACGATTTTGTCCATTTGTCATTGAAAGTTGGTGTTTTGGCATCGAAATAATGTAGGAAGCTTATACTCGTAAAATTTGACATAGAAGAATAATACAAAGTCTATCCCGAGCAACTTTGATAGTCTGAAGTTGCTCAACTCTCTCTATGGAGGAGCTTTTAGCAATTTTGTCTATTTGTCATACAAAGTTGGTGTTTTGGCATCGAAATAATCTAGGAAGCTTATACTCGTAAAATTTTACATAGAAGAACAATAAAAAGTCTATCCCGAGCAATTTCGATAGTCCGAAGTTGCTCAACTCTCTCTATGGAGGAGCTTTTAACGGTTTTGTCCATTTGTCATAGAAAGTTGGTGTTTTGGCATCGAAATAATGTAGGAAGCTTATACTCGTAAAATTTGACATAGAAGAACAACAAAAAGTGTACATAGAGCAATTTTGATGGTCCGAAGTTGCTCAACTCTCTCTATGGAAAAGCTCTTAACGGTTTTGTCCAATTGTCATAAAAAGTTGGTGTTTTGGCGTCGAAATAATCTATGAAGCTTATACACGTAAAATTTGACATATGAGAACAATAAAAAGTCTATCCCGAGCAACTTTGATAGTCCGAAGTTGCTCACCTCTCTCTATGGAGTAGCTTTTAACGGTTTTCTCCATTTGTCATAGAAAGTTGGTGTTTTGGCATCAAAATAATGTAGGAAGCTTATACTCGTAAAATTTGACATAGAAGAACAATAAAAAGTCTATCCCGAGCAACTTTGATAGCCCGTAGCCGCTCAAGTCTCTCTATGGAGGAGCTTTTAACGATTTTATCCATTTGTCATAGAAAGTTGGTGTTTTGGCATCGAAATAATCTATGAAGATTATACTCGTAAAATTTGACATATAAGAACAATAAAAATTGTACACCGAGCAACTTTGATGGTCCGAAGTCGATCAACACTCTCTATGGAGGAGCTTTTAACGGTTTTGTCAATTTGTCATAGTAAGTTGGTGTTTTGGCATCGAAATAGTCTATGAAGATTATACTCGTAAAATTTGACATATAAGAACAATAAAAATTGTACACCGAGCAACTTTGATGGTCCGAAGTCGATCAACACTCTCTATGGAGGAGCTTTTAACGGGTTTGTCAATTTGTCGTAGTAAGTTGGTGTTTTGGCATCGAAATAACCTAGGAAGCTTATACTCGTAAAATTTCACATAGAAGAACAACAAAAAGTGTACATAGAGCAATTTTGATGGTCCGAAGTTGCTCAACTCTCTCTATGGAAAAGCTCTTAACGGTTTTGTCCAATTGTCATAAAAAGTTGGTGTTTTGGCGTCGAAATAATCTATGAAGCTTATACACGTAAAATTTGACATATGAGAACAATAAAAAGTCTATCCCGAGCAACTTTGATAGTCCGAAGTTGCTCACCTCTCTCTATGGAGTAGCTTTTAACGGTTTCTCCATTTGTCATAGAAAGTTGGTGTTTTGGCATCAAAATAATGTAGGAAGCTTATACTCGTAAAATTTGACATAGAAGAACAATAAAAAGTCTATCCCGAGCAACTTTGATAGTCCGAAGTTGCTCAACTCTCTCTATGGAGGAGCTTTTAACGGTTTTGTCCATTTGTCATAGAAAGTAGGTGTTTTGGCATCGAAATAATGTTGGAAGCTTATACTCGTAAAATTTGACATATAAGAACAATAAAAATTGTACACCGAGCAACTTTGATGGTCCGAAGTCGATCAACACTCTCTATGGAGGAGCTTTTAACGGTTTTATCAATTTGTCATAGTAAGTTGGTGTTTTGGCATTGAATAAATCTAGGAAGCTTATACTCGTAAAATTTCACATAGAAGAACAAAAAAAAGTGTCCATAGAGCAATTTTGATGGTCCGAAGTTGCTCAACTCTCTCTATGGAAAAGCTCTTAACGGTTTTGTCCATTTGTCATAAAAAGTTGGTGTTTTGGCGTCGAAATAATCTATGAACCTTATACTCGTAAAATTTGACATATGAGAACAATAAAAATTATACACCGAGCAACTTTGATGGCCCGAAGCCGTTCAACTCTCTCTATGGAGGAGCTTTTAACGATTTTATCCATTTGTCATAGAAAGTTGGTGTTTTGGCATCGAAATAATGTAGGAAGCTTATACTCGTAAAATTTGACATAGAAGAACAATAAAAAGTCTATCCCGAGCAACTTTGATAGTCCGAAGTTGCTCAACTCTCTCTATGGAGGAGCTTTTAACGGTTTTGTCCATTTGTCAGAGAAAGTAGGTGTTTTGGCATCGAAATAATGTTGGAAGCTTATACTCGTAAAAGTTGACATAGAAGAACAATAAAAAGTCTATCCCGAGCAACTTTGATAGTCCGAAGTTGCTCAACTCTCTCTATGGAGGAGCTTTTAGCGGGTTTGTCTATTTGTCATTGAAAGTTGGTGTTTTGGCATCGAAATAATCTATGAAGATTATACTCGTAAAATTTGACATATAAGAACAATAAAAATTGTACACCGAGCAATTTTGATGGTCCGAAGTCAATCAACTCTCTCTATGGAGGAGCTTTTAACGGTTTTGTCAATTTGTCATAGTAAGTTGGTGTTTTGGCATCGAAATAATCTAGGAAGCTTATACTCGTAAAATTTCACATAGAAGAACAACAAAAAGTGTACATAGAGCAATTTTAATGGTCCGAAGTTGCTCAACTCTCTCTATGGAAAAGCTCTTAACGGTTTTGTCCATTTGTCATAAAAAGTTGGTGTTTTGGCGTCGAAATAATCTATGAAGCTTATATTCGTAAAATTTGACATATGAGAACAATAAAAATTATACACCGAGCAACTTTGATGACCCGAAGCCGCACAACTCTCTCTATGAAGGAGCTTTTAACGATTTTGTCCATTTGTCATTGAAAGTTGGTGTTTTGGCATCGAAATAATGTAGGAAGCTTATACTCGTAAAATTTGACATAGAAGAACAATAAAAAGTCTATCCCGAGCAACTTTGATAGTCCGAAGTTGCTCAACTCTCTCTATGGAGGAGCTTTTAGCAGTTTTGTCTATTTGTCATACAAAGTTGGTGTTTTGGCATCGAAATAATCTAGGAAGCTTATACTCGTAAAATTTTACATAGAAGAACAATAAAAAGTCTATCCCGAGCAACTTCGATAGTCCGAAGTTGCTCAACTCTCTCTCTGGAGGAGCTTTTAACGGTTTTGTCCATTTGTCATAGAAAGTTGGTGTTTTGGCATCGAAATAATGTAGGAAGCTTATACTCGTAAAATTTGACATAGAAGAACAAGAAAAAGTGTACATAGAGCAATTTTGATGGTCCGAAGATGCTCAACTCTCTCTATGGAGGAGCTTTTAACGGTTTTGTCCATTTGTCGTAGAAAGTTGGTGTTTTGGCATCGAAATAATCTAGGAAGCTTATACTCTTAAAATTTCACATAGAAGAACAACAAAAAGTGTACATAGAGCAATTTTGATGGTCCAAAGTTGCTCAACTCTCTCTATGGAGGAGCTTTTAACGGTTTTGTCCATTTGTCGTAGTAAGTTGGTGTTTTGGCATCGAAATAATCTAGGAAGCTTATACTCGTAAAATTTCACATAGAAGAACAAAAAAAAGTGTCCATAGAGCAATTTTGATGGTCTGAAGTTGCTCAACTCTCTCTATGGAAAAGCTCTTAACGGTTTTGTCCATTTGTCATAAAAAGTTGGTGTTTTGGCGTCGAAATAATCTATGAACCTTATACTCGTAAAATTTGACATATGAGAACAATAAAAATTATACACCGAGCAGCTTTGATGGCCCGAAACCGCTCAACTCTCTCTATGGAGGAGCTTTTAACGATTTTATCCATTTGTCATAGAAAGTTGGTGTTTTGGCATCGAAATAATGTAGGAAGCTTATACTCGTAAAATTTCACATAGAAGAACAACAAAAAGTGTACATAGAGCAATTTTGATGGTCCGAAGTTGCTCAACTCTCTCTATGGAAAAGCTCTTAATGGTTTTGTCCAATTGTCATAAAAAGTTGGTGTTTTGGCGTCGAAATAATCTATGAAGCTTATACACGTAAAATTTGACATATGAGAACAATAAAAAGTCTATCCCGAGCAACTTTGATAGTCCGAAGTTGCTCACCTCTCTCTATGGAGTAGCTTTTAACGGTTTTCTCCATTTGTCATAGAAAGTTGGTGTTTTGGCATCAAAATAATGTAGGAAGCTTATACTCGTAAAAGTTGACATAAAAGAACAATAAAAAGTCTATCCCGAGCAACTTTGATAGTCCGAAGTTGCTCAACTCTCTCTATGGAGGAGCTTTTAGCGGGTTTGTCTATTTGTCATAGAAAGTTGGTGTTTTGGCATCGAAATAATCTATAAAGCTTATACTCGTAAAATTTGACATATGAGAACAATAAAAATTATACACCGAGCAACTTTGATGGCCCGAAACCGCTCAACTCTCTCTATGGAGGAGCTTTTAACGATTTTATCCATTTGTCATAGAAAGTTGGTGTTTTGGCATCGAAATAATGTAGGAAGCTTATACTCGTAAAATTTCACATAGAAGAACAACAAAAAGTGTACATAGAGCAATTTTGATGGTCCGAAGTTGCTCAACTCTCTCTATCGAAAAGCTCTTAATGGTTTTGTCCAATTGTCATAAAAAGTTGGTGTTTTGGCGTCGAAATAATCTATGAAGCTTATACACGTAAAATTTGACATATGAGAACAATAAAAAGTCTATCCCGAGCAACTTTGATAGTCCGAAGTTGCTCACCTCTCTCTATGGAGTAGCTTTTAACGGTTTTCTCCATTTGTCATAGAAAGTTGGTGTTTTGGCATCAAAATAATGTAGGAAGCTTATACTCGTAAAAGTTGACATAAAAGAACAATAAAAAGTCTATCCCGAGCAACTTTGATAGTCCGAAGTTGCTCAACTCTCTCTATGGAGGAGCTTTTAGCGGGTTTGTCTATTTGTCATAGAAAGTTGGTGTTTTGGCATCGAAATAATCTATGAAGCTTATACTCGTAAAATTTGACATATAAGAACAATAAAAATTGTACACCGAGCAACTTTGATGGTCCGAAGTCGATCAACACTCTCTATGGAGGAGCTTTTAACGGTTTTGTCAATTTTTCATAGTAAGTTGGTGTTTTGGCATCGAAATAATCTAGGAAGCTTATACTCGTAAAATTTCACATAGAAGAACAACAAAAAGTGTCCATAGAGCAATTTTGATGGTCCGATGTTGCTCAACTCTCTCTATGGAAAAGCTCTTAACGGTTTTGTCCATTTGTCATAAAAAGTTGGTGTTTTGGCGTCGAAATAATCTATGAAGCTTATACTCGTAAAATTTGACATATGAGAATAATAAAAATTATACACCGAGCAACTTTGATGGCCCGAAGCCGCTCAACTCTCTCTATGGAGGAGCTTTTAACGATTTTATCCATTTGTCATAGAAAGTTGGTGTTTTGGCATCGAAATAATGTAGGAAGCTTATACTCGTAAAATTTGACATAGAAGAACAATAAAAAGTCTATCCCGAACAACTTTGATAGTTCGAAGTTGCTCAACTCTCTCTATGGAGGAGCTTTTAACGGTTTTGTCCATTTGTCATAGAAAGTAGGTGTTTTGGCATCGAAATAATGTTGGAAGCTTATACTCGTAAAAGTTGACAAAGAAGAACAATAAAAAATCTATCCCGAGCAACTTTGATACTCCGAAGTTGCTCAAATCTCTCTATGGAGGAGCTTTTAGCGGGTTTGTCTATTTGTCATAGAAAGTTGGTGTTTTGGCATCGAAGTAATCTATGAAGATTATACTCGTAAAATTTGACATATAAGAACAATAAAAATTGTACACCGAGCAACTTTGATAGTCAGAAGTCGATCAACTCTCTCTATGGAGGAGCTTTTAACGGTTTTCTCAATTTGTCATAGTAAGTTGGTGTTTTGGCATCGAAATAATCTAGGAAGCTTATACTCGTAAAATTTCACATAGAAGAACAACAAAAAGTGTCCATAGAGCAATTTTGATGGTCCGAAGTTGCTCAACTCTCTCTATGGAAAAGCTCTTAACGGTTTTGTCCATTTGTCATAAAAAGTTGGTGTTTTGGCGTCGAAATAATCTATGAAGCTTATACTCGTAAAATTGGACATATGAGAACAATAAAAATTATACACCGAGCAACTTTGATAGCCCGAAACCGCACAACTCTCTCTATGGAGGAGCTTTTAACGATTTTGTCCATTTGTCATTGAAAGTTGGTGTTTTGGCATCGAAATAATGTAGGAAGCTTATACTCATAAAATTTGACATAGAAGAACAATAAAAAGTCTATCCCGAGCAACTTTGATAGTCCGAAGTTGCTCAACTCTCTCTATGGAGGAGCTTTTAGCAGTTTTGTCTATTTGTCATACAAAGTTGGTGTTTTGGCATCAAAATAATCTAGGAAGCTTATACTCGTAAAATTTTACATAGAAGAACAATAAAAAGTCTATCCCGAGCAACTTCGATAGTCCGAAGTTGCTCAACTCTCTCTATGGAGGAGCTTTTAACGGTTTTGTCCATTTGTCATAGAAAGTTGGTGTTTTGGCATCGAAATAATGTAGGAAGCTTATACTCGTAAAATTTGACATAGAAGAACAAGAAAAAGTGTACATAGAGCAATTTTGATGGTCCGAAGATGCTCAACTCTCTCTATGGAGGAGCTTTTAACGGTTTTGTCCATTTGTCGTAGAAAGTTGGTGTTTTGGCATCGAAATAATCTAGGAAGCTTATACTCGTAAAATTTCACATAGAAGAACAACAAAAAGTATACATAGAGCAATTTTGATGGTCCGAAGTTGCTCAACTCTCTCTATGGAGGAGGTTTTAGCGGTTTTGTCTATTTGTCATACAAAGTTGGTGTTTTGGCATCGAAATAATGTAGGAAGCTTATACTCGTAAAATTTGATATAGAAGAACAAGAAAAAGTGTACATAGAGCAATTTTGATGGTCCGAAGATGCTCAACTCTCTCTATGGAGGAGCTTTTAACGGTTTTGTCCATTTGTCGTAGAAAGTTGGTGTTTTGGCATCGAAATAATCTAGGAAGCTTATACTCGTAAAATTTCACATAGAAGAACAACAAAAAGTATACATAGAGCAATTTTGATGGTCCGAAGTTGCTCAACTCTCTCTATGGAGGAGGTTTTAGCGGTTTTGTCTATTTGTCATACAAAGTTGGTGTTTTGGCATCGAAATAATCTAGGAAGCTTATACTCGTAAAATTTTATATAGAAGAACAATAAAAAGTCTATCCCGAGCAACTTCGATAGTCCGAAGTTGCTCAACTCTCTATATGGAGGAGCTTTTAACGGTTTTGTCCATTTGTCATAGAAAGTTGGTGTTTTGGCATCGAAATAATGTAGGAAGCTTATACTCGTAAAATTTGACATAGAAGAACAACAAAAAGTGTACATAGAGCAATTTTGATGGTCCGAAGTTGCTTAACTCTCTCTATGGAGGAGCTTTTAACGGTTTTATCCATTTGTCGTAGAAAGTTGGTGTTTTGGCATCGAAATAATCTAGGAAGCTTATACTCGTAAAATTTCACATAGAAGAACAACAAAAAGTGTACATAGAGCAATTTTGATGGTCCGAAGTTGCTCAACTCTCTCTATGGAAAAGCTCTTAACGGTTTTGTCCAATTGTCATAAAAAGTTCGTGTTTTGGCGTCGAAATAATCTATGAAGCTTATACACGTAAAATTTGACATATGAGAACAATAAAAAGTCTATCCCGAGCAACTTTGATAGTCCGAAGTTGCTCACCTCTCTCTATGGAGTAGCTTTTAACGGTTTTCTCCATTTGTCATAGAAAGTTGGTGTTTTGGCATCAAAATAATGTAGGAAGCTTATACTCGTAAAAGTTGACATAAAAGAACAATAAAAAGTCTATCCCGAGCAACTTTGATACTCCGAAGTTGCTCAACTCTCTCTATGGAGGAGCTTTTAGCGGGTTTGTCTATTTGTCATAGAAAGCTGGTGTTTTGGCATCGAAATAATCTATGAAGCTTATACTCGTAAAATTTGACATATAAGAACAATAAAAATTGTACACCGAGTAACTTTGATGGTCCGAAGTCGATCAACACTCTCTATGGAGGAGCTTTTAACGGTTTTATCAATTTGTCATAGTAAGTTGATGTTTTGGCATCGAAATAATCTAGGAAGCTTATACTCGTAAAATTTCACATAGAAGAACAAAAAAAAGTGTCCATAGAGCTATTTTGATGGTCCGAAGTTGCTCAACTCTCTCTATGGAAAAGCTCTTAACGGTTTTGTCCATTTGTCATAAAAAGTTGGTGTTTTGGCGTCGAAATAATCTATGAACCTTATACTCGTAAAATTTGACATATGAGAACAATAAAAATTATACACCGAGCAACTTTGATGGCCCGAAGCCGCTCAACTCTCTCTATGGAGGAGCTTTTAACGATTTTATCCATTTGTCATAGAAAGTTGGTGTTTTGGCATCGAAATAATGTAGGAAGCTTATACTCGTAAAATTTCACATAGAAGAACAATAAAAAGTCTATCCCGAGCAACTTTGATAGTCCGAAGTTGCTCAACTCTCTCTATGGAGGAGCTTTTAACGGTTTTGTCCATTTGTCATAGAAAGTAGGTGTTTTGGCATCGAAATAATGTTGGAAGCTTATACTCGTAAAGGTTGACATAGAAGAACAATAAAAAGTCTATCCCGAGCAACTTTGATAGTCCGAAGTTGCTCAACTCTCTCTATGGAGGAGCTTTTAGCGGGTTTGTCTATTTGTCATAGAAAGTTGGTGTTTTGGAATCGAAATAATCCATGAAGATTATACTCGTAAAATTCGACATATAAGAACAATAAAAATTGTACACCGAGCAACTTTGATGGTCCGAAGTCAATCAACTCTCTCTATGGAGGAGCTTTTAACGGTTTTGTCAATTTGTCATAGTAAATTGGTGTTTTGGCATCGAAATAATCTAGGAAGCTTATACTCGTAAAATTTCACATAGAAGAACAACAAAAAGTGTCCATAGAGCAATTTTGATGGTCCGAAGTTGCTCAACTCTCTCTATGGAAAAGCTCTTAACGGTTTTGTCCATTTGTCATAAAAAGTTGGTGTTTTGGCGTCGAAATAATCTATGAAGCTTATACTCGTAAAATTTGACATATGAGAACAAAAAAAATTATACACCGAGCAACTTTGATGGCCCGAAGCCGCACAACTCTCTCTATGGAGGAGCTTTTAACGATTTTGTCCATTTGTCATTGAAAGTTGGTGTTTTGGCATCGAAATAATGTAGGAAGCTTATACTCGTAAAATTTGACATAGAAGAACAATAAAAAGTCTATCCCGAGCAACTTTGATAGTCCGAAGTTGCTCAACTCTCTCTATGGAGGAGCTTTTAGCAGTCTTGTCTATTTGTCATACAAAGTTGGTGTTTTGGCATCGAAATAATCTAGGAAGCTTATACTCGTAAAATTTTACATAGAAGAACAATAAAAAGTCTATCCCGAGCAACTTCGATAGTCCGAAGTTGCTCAACTCTCTCTATGGAGGAGCTTTTAACGGTTTTGTCGATTTGTCATAGAAAGTTGGTGTTTTGGCATCGAAATAATGTAGGAAGCTTATACTCGTAAAATTTGACATAGAAGAACAAGAAAAAGTGTACATAGAGCAATTTTGATGGTCCGAAGATACTCAACTCTCTCTATGGAGGAGCTTTTAACGGTTTTGTCCATTTGTCGTAGAAAGTTGGTGTTTTGGCATCGAAATAATCTAGTAAGCTTATACTCGTAAAATTTCACATAGAAGAACAACAAAAAGTGTACATAGAGCAATTTTGATGGTCCGAAGTTGCTCAACTCTCTCTATGGAGGAGGTTTTAGCGGTTTTGTCTATTTGTCATACAAAGTTGGTGTTTTGGCATCGAAATAATCTAGGAAGCTTATACTCGTAAAATTTTACATAGAAGAACAATAAAAAGTCTATCCCGAGCAACTTCGATAGTCCGAAGTTGCTCAACTCTCTCTATGGAGGAGCTTTTAACGGTTTTGTCCATTTGTCATAGAAAGTTGGTGTTTTGGCATCGAAATAATGTAGGAAGCTTATACTCGTAAAATTTGACATAGAAGAACAACAAAAAGTGTACATAGAGCAATTTTGATGGTCCGAAGTTGCTCAACTCTCTCTATGGAGGAGCTTTTAACGGTTTTGTCCATTTGTCGTAGAAAGTTGCTGTTTTGGCATCGAAATAATCTAGGAAGCTTATACTCGTAAAATTTCACATAGAAGAAAAAGAAAAAGTGTACATAGAGCAATTTTGATGGTCTGAAGTTGCTCAACTCTCTCTATGGAAAAGCTCTTAACGGTTTTGTCCAATTGTCATAAAAAGTTGGTGTTTTGGCGTAGAAATAATCTATGAAGCTTATACACGTAAAATTTGACATATGAGAACAATAAAAAGTCTATCCCGAGCAACTTTGATAGTCCGAAGTTGCTCACCTCTCTCTATGGAGTAGCTTTTAACGGTTTTCTCCATTTGTCATAGAAAGTTGGTGTTTTGGCATCAAAATAATGTAGGAAGCTTATACTCGTAAAAGTTGACATAAAAGAACAATAAAAAGTCTATCCCGAGCAACTTTGATACTCCGAAGTTGCTCAACTCTCTCTATGGAGGAGCTTTTAGCGGGTTTGTCTATTTGTCATAGAAAGTTGGTGTTTTGGCATCGAAATAATCTATGAAGCATATACTCGTAAAATTTGACATATAAGAACAATAAAAATTGTACACCGAGCAACTTTGATGGTCCGAAGTCGATCAACACTCTCTATGGAGGAGCTTTTAACGGTTTTATCAATTTGTCATAGTAAGTTGGTGTTTTGGCATCGAAATAATCTAGGAAGCTTATACTCGTAAAATTTCACATAGAAGAACAAAAAAAAGTGTCCATAGAGCAATTTTGATGGTCCGAAGTTGCTCAACTCTCTCTATGGAAAAGCTCTTAACGGTTTTGTCCATTTGTCATAAAAAGTTGGTGTTTTGGCGTCGAAATAATCTATGAACCTTATACTCGTAAAATTTGACATATGAGAACAATAAAAATTATACACCGAGCAACTTTGATGGCCCGAAGCCGCTCAACTCTCTCTATGGAGGAGCTTTTAACGATTTTATCCATTTGTCATAGAAAGTTGGTGTTTTGGTATCGAAATAATGTAGGAAGCTTATACTCGTAAAATTTGACATAGAAGAACAATAAAAAGTCTATCCCGAGCAACTTTGATAGTCCGAAGTTGCTCAACTCTCTCTATGGAGGAGCTTTTAACGGTTTTGTCCATTTGTCATAGAAAGTAGGTGTTTTGGCATCGAAATAATGTTGGAAGCTTATACTCGTAAAAGTTGACATAGAAGAACAATAAAAAGTCTATCCCGAGCAACTTTGATAGTCCGAAGTTGCTAACTCCCTCTATGGAGGAGCTTTTAGCGGGTTTGTCTATTTGTCATAGAAAGTTGGTGTTTTGGCATCGAAATAATCTATGATGATTATACTCGTAAAATTTGACATATAAGAACAATAAAAATTGTACACCGAGCAACTTTGATGGTCCGAAGTCAATCAACTCTCTCTATGGAGGAGCTTTTAACGGTTTTGTCAATTTGTCATAGTAAGTTGGTGTTTTGGCATCGAAATAATCTAGGAAGCTTATACTCGTAAAATTTCACATAGAAAAACAAAAAAAAGTGTCCATAGAGCAATTTTGATGGTCCGAAGTTGCTCAACTCTCTCTATGGAAAAGCTCTAAACGGTTTTGTCCATTTGTCATAAAAAGTTGGTGTTTAAGCGTCGAAATAATCTATGAAGCTTATACTCGTAAAATTTGACATATGAGAACAATAAAAATTATACACCGAGCAACTTTGATGGCCCAAAGCCGCTCAACTCTCTCTATGTAGGAGCTTTTAACGATTTTGTCCATTTGTCATTGAAAGTTGGTGTTTTGGCATCGAAATAATGTAGGAAGCTTATACTCGTAAAATTTGACATAGAAGAACAATAAAAAGTCTATCCCGAGCAACTTTGATAGTCCGAAGTTGCTCAACTCTCTCTATGGAGGAGCTTTTAGCAGTTTTGTCTATTTGTCATACAAAGTTGGTGTTTTGGCATCGAAATAATCTAGGAAGCTTATACTCGTAAAATTTTACATAGAAGAACAATAAAAAGTCTATCCCGAGCAACTTCGATAGTCCGAAGTTGCTCAACTCTCTCTATGGAGGAGCTGTTAACGGTTTTGTACATTTGTCATAGAAAGTTGGTGTTTTGGCATCGAAATAATGTAGGAAGCTTATACTCGTAAAATTTGACATAGAAGAACAAGAAAAAGTGTACATAGAGCAATTTTGATGGTCCGAAGATGCTCAACTCTATCTATGGAGGAGCTTTTAACGGTTTTGTCCATTTGTCGTAGAAAGTTGGTGTTTTGGCATCGAAATACTCTAGGAAGCTTATACTCGTAAAATTTCACATAGAAGAACAACAAAAAGTGTATATAGAGCAATTTTGATGGTCTGAAGTTGCTCAACTCTCTCTATGGAGGAGCTTTTAACGGTTTTTTCCATTTGTCATATAAAGTTGGTGTTTTGGCATCGAAATAGTCTAGGAAGCTTATACTCGTAAAATTTTACATAGAAGAACAATAAAAAGTCTATCCCGAGCAACTTCGATAGTCCGAAGTTGCTCAACTCTCTCTATGGAGGAGCTTTTAACGGGTTTGTCCATTTGTCATAGAAAGTTGGTGTTTTGGCATCGAAATAATGTAGGAAGCTTATACTCGTAAAATTTGACATAGAAGAACAACAAAAAAGTGTACATAGAGCAATTTTGATGGTCCGAAGTTGCTCAACTCTCTCTATGGAGGAGCTTTTAACGGTTTTGTCAATTTGTCGTAGAAAGTTGGTGTTTTGGCATCGAAATAATCTAGGAAGCTTATACTCGTAAAATTTCACATAGAAGAACAACAAAAAGTGTACATAGAGCAATTTTGATGGTCCGAAGTTGCTCAACTCTCTCTATGGAAAAGCTCTTAACGGTTTTGTCCATTTGCCATAAAAAGTTGGTGTTTTGGCGTCGAAATAATCTATGAAGCTTATACTCGTAAAATTTGACATATGAGAACAATAAAAATTATACACCGAGCAACTTTGATGGCCCGAAGCCGCTCAACTCTCTCTATGGAGGAGCTTTTAACGATTTTATCCATTTGTCATAAAAAGTTTGTGTTTTGGCATCGAAATAATGTAGGAAGCTTATACTCGTAAAATTTGACATAGAAGAACAATAAAAAGTCTATCCCGAGCAACTTTGATAGTCCGAAGTTGCTCAACTCTCTCTACGGAGGAGCTTTTAACGGTTTTGTCCATTTGTCATAGAAAGTACGTGTTTTGGCATCGAAATAATCTAGTAAGCTTATACTCGTAAAATTTCACATAGAAGAACAACAAAAAGTGTACATAGAGCAATTTTGATGGTCCGAAGTTGCTCAACTCTCTCTATGGAGGAGGTTTTAGCGGTTTTGTCTATTTGTCATACAAAGTTGGTGTTTTGGCATCGAAATAATCTAGGAAGCTTATACTCTTAAAATTTTACATAGAAGAACAATAAAAAGTCTATCCCGAGCAACTTCGATAGTCCGAAGTTGCTCAACTCTCTCTATGGAGGAGCTTTTAACGGTTTTGTCCATTTGTCATAGAAAGTTGGTGTTTTGGCATCGAAATAATGTAGGAAGCTTATACTCGTAAAATTTGACATAGAAGAACAACAAAAAGTGTACATAGAGCAATTTTGATGGTCCGAAGTTGCTCAACTCTCTCTATGGAGGAGCTTTTAGCGGTTTTGTCCATTTGTCGTAGAAAGTTGGTGTTTTGGCATCGAAATAATGTAGCAAGCTTATACTCGTAAAATTTCACATAGAAGAAAAACAAAAAGTGTACATAGAGCAATTTTGATGGTCCGAAGTTGCTCAACTCTCTCTATGGAAAAGCTCTTAACGGTTTTGTCCAATTGTCATAAAAAGTTGGTGTTTTGGCGTAGAAATAATCTATGAAGCTTATACACGTAAAATTTGACATATGAGAACAATAAAAAGTCTATCCGGAGCAACTTTGATAGTCCGAAGTTGCTCACCTCTCTCTATGGAGTAGCTTTTAACGGTTTTCTCCATTTGTCATAGAAAGTTGGTGTTTTGGCATCAAAATAATGTAGGAAGCTTATACTCGTAAAAGTTGACATAAAAGAACAATAAAAAGTCTATCCCGAGCAACTTTGATACTCCGAAGTTGCTCAACTCTCTCTATGGAGGAGCTTTTAGCGGGTTTGTCTATTTGTCATAGAAAGTTGGTGTTTTGGCATCGAAATAATCTATGAAGCTTATACTCGTAAAATTTGACATATAAGAACAATAAAAATTGTACACCGAGCAACTTTGATGGTCCGAAGTCGATCAACACTCTCTATGGAGGAGCTTTTAACGGTTTTATCAATTTGTCATAGTAAGTTGGTGTTTTGGCATCGAAATAATCTAGGAAGCTTATACTCGTAAAATTTCACATAGAAGAACAAAAAAAAGTGTCCATAGAGCAATTTTGATGGTCCGAAGTTGCTCAACTCTCTCTATGGAAAAGCTCTTAACGGTTTTGTCCATTTGTCATAAAAAGTTGGTGTTTTGGCGTCGAAATAATCTATGAACCTTATACTCGTAAAATTTGACATATGAGAACAATAAAAATTATACACCGAGCAACTTTGATGGCCCGAAGCCGCTCAACTCTCTCTATGGAGGAGCTTTTAACGATTTTATCCATTTGTCATAGAAAGTTGGTGTTTTGGTATCGAAATAATGTAGGAAGCTTATACTCGTAAAATTTGACATAGAAGAACAATAAAAAGTCTATCCCGAGCAACTTTGATAGTCCGAAGTTGCTCAACTCTCTCTATGGAGGAGCTTTTAACGGTTTTGTCCATTTGTCATAGAAAGTAGGTGTTTTGGCATCGAAATAATGTTGGAAGCTTATACTCGTAAAAGTTGACATAGAAGAACAATAAAAAGTCTATCCCGAGCAACTTTGATAGTCCGAAGTTGCTCAACTCCCTCTATGGAGGAGCTTTTAGCGGGTTTGTCTATTTGTCATAGAAAGTTGGTGTTTTGGCATCGAAATAATCTATGAAGATTATACTCGTAAAATTTGACATATAAGAACAATAAAAATTGTACACCGAGCAACTTTGATGGTCCGAAGTCAATCAACTCTCTCTATGGAGGAGCTTTTAACGGTTTTGTCAATTTGTCATAGTAAGTTGGTGTTTTGGCATCGAAATAATCTAGGAAGCTTATACTCGTAAAATTTCACATAGAAAAACAAAAAAAAGTGTCCATAGAGCAATTTTGATGGTCCGAAGTTGCTCAACTCTCTCTATGGAAAAGCTCTTAACGGTTTTGTCCATTTGTCATAAAAAGTTGGTGTTTAAGCGTCGAAATAATCTATGAAGCTTATACTCGTAAAATTTGACATATGAGAACAATAAAAATTATACACCGAGCAACTTTGATGGCCCAAAGCCGCTCAACTCTCTCTATGTAGGAGCTTTTAACGATTTTGTCCATTTGTCATTGAAAGTTGGTGTTTTGGCATCGAAATAATGTAGGAAGCTTATACTCGTAAAATTTGACATAGAAGAACAATAAAAAGTCTATCCCGAGCAACTTTGATAGTCCGAAGTTGCTCAACTCTCTCTATGGAGGAGCTTTTAGCAGTTTTGTCTATTTGTCATACAAAGTTGGTGTTTTGGCATCGAAATAATCTAGGAAGCTTATACTCGTAAAATTTTACATAGAAGAACAATAAAAAGTCTATCCCGAGCAACTTCGATAGTCCGAAGTTGCTCAACTCTCTCTATGGAGGAGCTGTTAACGGTTTTGTACATTTGTCATAGAAAGTTGGTGTTTTGGCATCGAAATAATGTAGGAAGCTTATACTCGTAAAATTTGACATAGAAGAACAAGAAAAAGTGTACATAGAGCAATTTTGATGGTCCGAAGATGCTCAACTCTCTCTATGGAGGAGCTTTTAACGGTTTTGTCCATTTGTCGTAGAAAGTTGGTGTTTTGGCATCGAAATAATCTAGGAAGCTTATACTCGTAAAATTTCACATAGAAGAACAACAAAAAGTGTATATAGAGCAATTTTGATGGTCTGAAGTTGCTCAACTCTCTCTATGGAGGAGCTTTTAACGGTTTTTTCCATTTGTCATATAAAGTTGGTGTTTTGGCATCGAAATAGTCTAGGAAGCTTATACTCGTAAAATTTTACATAGAAGAACAATAAAAAGTCTATCCCGAGCAACTTCGATAGTCCGAAGTTGCTCAACTCTCTCTATGGAGGAGCTTTTAACGGGTTTGTCCATTTGTCATAGAAAGTTGGTGTTTTGGCATCGAAATAATGTAGGAAGCTTATACTCGTAAAATTTGACATAGAAGAACAACAAAAAGTGTACATAGAGCAATTTTGATGGTCCGAAGTTGCTCAACTCTCTCTATGGAGGAGCTTTTAACGGTTTTGTCAATTTGTCGTAGAAAGTTGGTGTTTTGGCATCGAAATAATCTAGGAAGCTTATACTCGTAAAATTTCACATAGAAGAACAACAAAAAGTGTACATAGAGCAATTTTGATGGTCCGAAGTTGCTCAACTCTCTCTATGGAAAAGCTCTTAACGGTTTTGTCCATTTGCCATAAAAAGTTGGTGTTTTGGCGTCGAAATAATCTATGAAGCTTATACTCGTAAAATTTGACATATGAGAACAATAAAAATTATACACCGAGCAACTTTGATGGCCCGAAGCCGCACAACTCTCTCTATGGAGGAGCTTTTAACGATTTTATCCATTTGTCATAAAAAGTTTGTGTTTTGGCATCGAAATAATGTAGGAAGCTTATACTCGTAAAATTTGACATAGAAGAACAATAAAAAGTCTATCCCGAGCAACTTTGATAGTCCGAAGTTGCTCAACTCTCTCTACGGAGGAGCTTTTAACGGTTTTGTCCATTTGTCATAGAAAGTACGTGTTTTGGCATCGAAATAATCTAGTAAGCTTATACTCGTAAAATTTCACATAGAAGAACAACAAAAAGTGTACATAGAGCAATTTTGATGGTCCGAAGTTGCTCAACTCTCTCTATGGAGGAGGTTTTAGCGGTTTTGTCTATTTGTCATACAAAGTTGGTGTTTTGGCATCGAAATAATCTAGGAAGCTTATACTCTTAAAATTTTACATAGAAGAACAATAAAAAGTCTATCCCGAGCAACTTCGATAGTCCGAAGTTGCTCAACTCTCTCTATGGAGGAGCTTTTAACGGTTTTGTCCATTTGTCATAGAAAGTTGGTGTTTTGGCATCGAAATAATGTAGGAAGCTTATACTCGTAAAATTTGACATAGAAGAACAACAAAAAGTGTACATAGAGCAATTTTGATGGTCCGAAGTTGCTCAACTCTCTCTATGGAGGAGCTTTTAGCGGTTTTGTCCATTTGTCGTAGAAAGTTGGTGTTTTGGCATCGAAATAATGTAGGAAGCTTATACTCGTAAAATTTCACATAGAAGAAAAACAAAAAGTGTACATAGAGCAATTTTGATGGTCCGAAGTTGCTCAACTCTCTCTATGGAAAAGCTCTTAACGGTTTTGTCCAATTGTCATAAAAAGTTGGTGTTTTGGCGTAGAAATAATCTATGAAGCTTATACACGTAAAATTTGACATATGAGAACAATAAAAAGTCTATCCGGAGCAACTTTGATAGTCCGAAGTTGCTCACCTCTCTCTATGGAGTAGCTTTTAACGGTTTTCTCCATTTGTCATAGAAAGTTGGTGTTTTGGCATCAAAATAATGTAGGAAGCTTATACTCGTAAAAGTTGACATAAAAGAACAATAAAAAGTCTATCCCGAGCAACTTTGATACTCCGAAGTTGCTCAACTCTCTCTATGGAGGAGCTTTTAGCGGGTTTGTCTATTTGTCATAGAAAGTTGGTGTTTTGGCATCGAAATAATCTATGAAGCTTATACTCGTAAAATTTGACATATAAGAACAATAAAAATTGTACACCGAGCAACTTTGATGGTCCGAAGTCGATCAACACTCTCTATGGAGGAGCTTTTAACGGTTTTATCAATTTGTCATAGTAAGTTGGTGTTTTGGCATCGAAATAATCTAGGAAGCTTATACTCGTAAAATTTCACATAGAAGAACAAAAAAAAGTGTCCATAGAGCAATTTTGATGGTCCGAAGTTGCTCAACTCTCTCTATGGAAAAGCTCTTAACGGTTTTGTCCATTTGTCATAAAAAGTTGGTGTTTTGGCGTCGAAATAATCTATGAACCTTATACTCGTAAAATTTGACATATGAAAACAATAAAAATTATACACCGAGCAACTTTGATGGCCCGAAGCCGCTCAACTCTCTCTATGGAGGAGCTTTTAACGATTTTATCCATTTGTCATAGAAAGTTGGTGTTTTGGTATCGAAATAATGTAGGAAGCTTATACTCGTAAAATTTGACATAGAAGAACAATAAAAAGTCTATCCCGAGCAACTTTGATAGTCCGAAGTTACTCAACTCTCTCTATGGAGGAGCTTTTAACGGTTTTGTCCATTTGTCATAGAAAGTAGGTGTTTTGGCATCGAAATAATGTTGGAAGCTTATACTCGTAAAAGTTGACATAGAAGAACAATAAAAAGTCTATCCCGAGCAACTTTGATAGTCCGAAGTTGCTCAACTCCCTCTATGGAGGAGCTTTTAGCGGGTTTGTCTATTTGTCATAGAAAGTTGGTGTTTTGGCATCGAAATAATCTATGAAGATTATACTCGTAAAATTTGACATATAAGAACAATAAAAATTGTACACCGAGCAACTTTGATGGTCCGAAGTCAATCAACTCTCTCTATGGAGGAGCTTTTAACGGTTTTGTCAATTTGTCATAGTAAGTTGGTGTTTTGGCATCGAAATAATCTAGGAAGCTTATACTCGTAAAATTTCACATAGAAAAACAAAAAAAAGTGTCCATAGAGCAATTTTGATGGTCCGAAGTTGCTCAACTCTCTCTATGGAAAAGCTCTTAACGGTTTTGTCCATTTGTCATAAAAAGTTGGTGTTTAAGCGTCGAAATAATCTATGAAGCTTATACTCGTAAAATTTGACATATGAGAACAATAAAAATTATACACCGAGCAACTTTGATGGCCCGAAGCCGCTCAACTCTCTCTATGTAGGAGCTTTTAACGATTTTGTCCATTTGTCGTTGAAAGTTGGTGTTTTGGCATCGAAATAATGTAGGAAGCTTATACTCGTAAAATATGACATAGAAGAACAATAAAAAGTCTATCCCGAGCAACTTTGATAGTCCGAAGTTGCTCAACTCTCTCTATGGAGGAGCTTTTAGCAGTTTTGTCTATTTGTCATACAAAGTTGGTGTTTTGGCGTCGAAATAATCTAGGAAGCTTATACTCGTAAAATTTTACATAGAAGAACAATAAAAAGTCTATCCCGAGCAACTTCGATAGTCCGAAGTTGCTCAACTCTCTCTATGGAGGAGCTGTTAACGGTTTTGTCCATTTGTCATAGAAAGTTGGTGTTTTGGCATCGAAATAATGTAGGAAGCTTATACTCGTAAAATTTGACACAGAAGAACAAGAAAAAGTGTACATAGAGCAATTTTGATGGTCCGAAGATGCTCAACTCTCTCTATGGAGGAGCTTTTAACGGTTTTGTCCATTTGTCGTAGAAAGTTGGTGTTTTGGCATCGAAATAATCTAGGAAGCTTATACTCGTAAAATTTCACATAGAAGAACAAAAAAAAGTGTATATAGAGCAATTTTGATGGTCCGAAGTTGCTCAACTCTCTCTATGGAGGAGCTTTTAACGGTTTTGTCCATTTGTCATATAAAGTTGGTGTTTTGGCATCGAAATAATCTAGGAAGCTTATACTCGTAAAATTTTACATAGAAGAACAATAAAAAGTCTATCCCGAGCAACTTCGATAGTCCGAAGTTGCTCAACTCTCTCTATGGAGGAGCTTTTAACGGGTTTGTCCATTTGTCATAGAAAGTTGGTGTTTTGGCATCGAAATAATGTAGGAAGCTTATACTCGTAAAATTTGACATAGAAGAACAACAAAAAGTGTACATAGAGCAATTTTGATGGTCCGAAGTTGCTCAACTCTCTCTATGGAGGAGCTTTTAACGGTTTTGTCAATTTGTCGTAGAAAGTTGGTGTTTTGGCATCGAAATAATCTAGGAAGCTTATACTCGTAAAATTTCACATAGAAGAACAACAAAAAGTGTACATAGAGCAATTTTGATGGTCCGAAGTTGCTCAACTCTCTCTATGGAAAAGCTCTTAACGGTTTTGTCCATTTGCCATAAAAAGTTGGTGTTTTGGCGTCGAAATAATCTATGAAGCTTATACTCGTAAAATTTGACATATGAGAATAATAAAAATTATACACCGAGCAACTTTGATGGTCCGAAGTCAATCAACTCTCTCTATGGAGGAGCTTTTAACGGTTTTATCCATTTGTCATAAAAAGTTTGTGTTTTGGCATCGAAATAATGTAGGAAGCTTATACTCGTAAAATTTGACATAGAAGAACAATAAAAAGTCTATCCCGAGCAACTTTGATAGTCCGAAGTTGCTCAACTCTCTCTATGGAGGAGCTTTTAACGGTTTTGTCCATTTGTCGTAGAAAGTTGGTGTTTTGGCATCGAAATAATGTTGGAAGCTTATACTCGTAAAATTTCACATAGAAGAACAACAAAAAGTGTACATAGAGCAATTTTGATGGTCCGAAGATGCTCAACTCTCTCTATGGAGGAGCTTTTAACGGTTTTGTCCATTTGTCGTAGAAAGTTGGTGTTTTGGCATCGAAATAATCTAGGAAGCTTATACTCGTAAAATTTGACATAGAAGAACAACAAAAAGTGTACATAGAGCAATTTTGATGGTCCGAAGTTGCTCAACTCTCTCTATGGAGGAGCTTTTAACGGTTTTGTCCATTTGTCGTAGAAAGTTGGTGTTTTGGCATCGAAATAATCTAGGAAGCTTATACTCGTAAAATTTGACATAGAAGAACAACAAAAAGTGTACATAGAGCAATTTTGATGGTCCGAAGTTGCTCAACTCTCTCTATGGAAAAGCTCTTAACGGTTTTGTCTATTTGCCATAAAAAGTTGGTGTTTTGGCGTCGAAATAATCTATGAAGCTTATACTCGTAAAATTTGACATATGAGAACAATAAAAATTATACACCGAGCAATTTTGATAGTCCGAAGTTGCTCAACTCTCTCTATGGAGGAGCTTTTAGCAGTTTTGTCTATTTGTCATACAAAGTTGGTGTTTTGGCATCGAAATAATCTAGGAAGCTTATACTCGTAAAATTTGACATAGAAGAACAAGAAAAAGTGTACATAGAGCAATTTTGATGGTCCGAAGATGCTCAACTCTCTCTATGGAGGAGCTTTTAACGGTTTTGTCCATTTGTCGTAGAAAGTTGGTGTTTTGGCATCGAAATAATCTAGGAAGCTTATACTCGTAAAATTTGACATAGAAGAACAACAAAAAGTGTACATAGAGCAATTTTGATGGTCCGAAGTTGCTCAACTCTCTCTATGGAGGAGCTTTTAACGATTTTGTCCATTTGTCGTAGAAAGTTGGTGTTTTGGCATCGAAATAATCTAGGAAGCTTATACTCGTAAAATTTGACATAGAAGAACAACAAAAAGTGTACATAGGGCAATTTTGATGGTCCGAAGTTGCTCAACTCTCTCTATGGAGGAGCTTTTAACGGTTTTGTCCATTTGTCGTAGAAAGTTGGTGTTTTGGCATCGAAATAATCTAGGAGGTTATACTCGTAAAATTTTACATAGAAGAACAATAAAAAGTCTATCCCGAGCAACTTCGATAGTCCGAAGTTGCTCAACTCTCTCTATGGAGGAGCTTTTAACGGTTTTGTCCATTTGTCATAGAAAGTTGGTATTTTGGCATCGAAATAATGTAGGAAGCTTATACTCGTAAAATTTGACATAGAAGAACAACAAAAAGTGTACATAGAGCAATTTTGATGGTCCGAAGTTGCTCAACTCTCTCTATGGAAGAGCTTTTAACGGTTTTGTCCATTTGTCGTAGAAAGTTGGTGTTTTGGCATCGAAATAATCTAGGAAGCTTATACTCGTAAAATTTCACATAGAAGAACAACAAAAAGTGTACATAGAGCAATTTTGATGGTCCGAAGTTGCTCAACTCTCTCTATGGAAAAGCTCTTAACGGTTTTGTCCAATTATCATAAAAAGTTGGTGTTTTGGCGTCGAAATAATCTATGAAGCTTATGCACGTAAAATTTGACATATGAGAACAATAAAAAGTCTATCCCGAGCAACTTTGATAGTCCGAAGTTGCTCACCTCTCTCTATGGAGTAGCATTTAACGGTTTTCTCCATTTGTCATAGAAAGTTGGTGTTTTGGCATCAAAATAATGTAGGAAGCTTATACTCGTAAAAGTTGACATAAAAGAACAATAAAAAGTCTATCCAGAGCAACTTTGATAGTCCGAAGTTGCTCAACTCTCTCTATGGAGGAGCTTTTAACGGTTTTGTCCATTTGTCATAGAAAGTAGGTGTTTTGGCATCGGAATAATGTTGGAAGCTTATACTCGTAAAAGTTGACATAGAAGAACAATAAAAAGTCTATCCCGAGCAACTTTGATAGTTCGAAGTTGCTCAACTCTCTCCATGGAGGAGCTTTTAGCGGGTTTGTCTATTTGTCATAGAAAGTTGGTGTTTTGGCATCGAAATAATCTATGAAGATTATACTCGTAAAATTTGACATATAAGAACAATAAAAATTGTACACCGAGCAACTTTGATGGTCCGAAGTCAATCAACTCTCTCTATGCAGGAGCTTTTAACGGTTTTGTCAATTTGTCATAGTAAGTTGGTGTTTTGGCATCGAAATAATCTAGGAAGCTTATACTCGTAAAATTTCACATAGAAGAACAACAAAAAGTGTCCATAGAGCAATTTTGATGGTCCGAACTTGCTCAACTCTCTCTGTGGAAAAGCTCTTAACGGTTTTGTCCATTTGTCATAAAAAGTTGGTGTTTTGGCGTCGAAATAATCTATGAAGCTTATACTCGTAAAATTTGACATATGAGAACAATAAAAATTATACACCGAGCAACTTTGATGGCCCGAAGCCGCTCAACTCTCTCTATGGAGGAGCTTTTAACGATTTTATCCATTTGTCATAAAAAGTTGGTGTTTTGGCATCGAAATAATGTAGGAAGCTTATACTCGTAAAATTTGACATAGAAGAACAATAAAAAGTCTATCCCGAGCAACTTTGATAGTCCGAAGTTGCTCAACTCTCTCTATGGAGGAGCTTTTAACGGTTTTGTCCATTTGTCATAGAAAGTAGGTGTTTTGGCATCGAAATAATGTTGGAAGCTTATACTCGTAAAAGTTGACATAGAAGAACAATAAAAAGTCTATCCCGAGCAACTTTGATAGTCCGAAGTTGCTCAACTCTCTCTATGGAGGAGCTTTTAGCGGGTTTGTCTATTTGTCATAGAAAGTTGGTGTTTTGGCATCGAAATAATCTATGAAGATTATACTCGTAAAATTTGACATATAAGAACAATAAAAATTGTACACCGAGCAACTTTGATGGTCCGAAGTCAATCAACTCTCTCTATGGAGGAGCTTTTAACGGTTTTGTCAATTTGTCATAGTAAGTTGGTGTTTTGGCATCGAAATAATCTAGGAAGCTTATACTCGTAAAATTTCACATAGAAGAACAACAAAAAGTGTCCATAGAGCAATTTTGATGGTCCGAAGTTGCTCAACTCTCTCTATTGAGGAGCTTTTAGCAGTTTTGTCAATTTGTCATAGAAAGTTGGTGTTTTGGCATCGAAATAATCTATGAAGATTATACTCGTAAAATTTGACATAGAAGAACAATAAAAGGTCTATCCCGAGCAACTTTGATAGTCCGAAGTTGCTCAACTCTCTCTATTGAGGAGCTTTTAGCAGTTTTGTCTATTTGTCATACAAAGTTGGTGTTTTGGCATCGAAATAATCTAGGAAGCTTATCCTCGTAAAATTTTACATAGAAGAACAATAAAAAGTCTATCCCGAGCAACTTCGGTAGTCTGAAGTTGCTCAACTCTCTCTATGGAGGAGCTTTTAACGGTTTTGTCCATTTGTCATAGAAAGTTGTTGTTTTGGCATCGAAATAATGTAGGAAGCTTATACTCGTAAAATTTGACATAGAAGAACAAGAAAAAGTGTACATAGAGCAATTTTGATGGTCCGAAGTTGCTCAACTCTCTCTATGGAGGAACTTTTAACGGTTTTGTCCATTGTCATAGAAAGTTGGTGTTTTGGCATCGAAATAATGTAGGAAGCTTATACACGTAAAATTTGACATATGAGAACAATAAAAAGTCTATCCATAGCAACTTTGATAGTCCGAAGTTGCTCACCTCTCTCTATGGAGTAGCTTTTAACGGTTTTCTCCATTTGTCATAGAAAGTTGGTGTTTTGGCATCAAAATAATGTAGGAAGCTTATACTCGTAAAAGTTGACATAAAAGAACAATAAAAAGTCTACCCCGAGCAACTTTGATAGTCTGAAGTTGCTCAACTCTCTCTATGGAGGAGCTTTTAGCGGGTTTGTCTATTTGTCATAGAAAGTTGGTGTTTTGTCATCGAAATAATCTATGAAGCTTATACTCGTAAAATTTGACATATAAGAACAATAAAAATTGTACACCGAGCAACTTTGATGGTCCGAAGTCGATCAACACTCTCTATGGAGGAGCTTTTAACAGTTTTGTCAATTTTTCATAGTAAGTTGGTGTTTTGGCATCGAAATAATCTAGGAAGCTTATACTCGTAAAATTTCACATAGAAGAACAACAAAAAGTGTCCATAGAGCAATTTTGATGGTCCGAACTTGCTCAACTCTCTCTATGGAAAAGCTCTTAACGGTTTTATCCATTTGTCATAAAAAGTTGGTGTTTTGGCGTCGAAATAATCTATGAAGCTTATACTCGTAAAATTTGACAAATGAGAACAATAAAAATTATACACCGAGCAACTTTGATGGCCCGAAGCCGCTCAACTCTCTCTATGGAGGAGCTTTTAACGATTTTGTCCATTTGTCATTGAAAGTTGGTGTTTTGGCATCGAAATAATGTAGGAAGCTTATACTCTTAAAATTTGACATAGAAGAACAATAAAAAGTCTATCCCGAGCAACTTTGATAGTCCGAAGTTGCTCAACTCTCTCTATGGAGGAGGTTTTAGCGGTTTTGTCTATTTGTTATACAAAGTTGGTGTTTTGGCATCGAAATAATCTAGGAAGCTTATACTCGTAAAATTTTACATAGAAGAACAATAAAAAGTCTATCCCGAGCAACTTCGATAGTCCGAAGTTGCTCAACTCTCTCTATGGAGGAGCTTTTAACGGTTTTGTCCATTTGTCGTAGAAAGTTGGTGTTTTGGCATCGAAATAATCTAGGAAGCTTATACTCGTAAAATTTGGCATAGAAGAACAACAAAAAGTGTACATAGAGCAATTTTGATGGTCCGAAGTTGCTCAACTCTCTCTATGGAGGAGCTTTTAACGGTTTTGTCCATTTGTCGTAGAAAGTTGGTGTTTTGGCATCGAAATAATCTAGGAAGCTTATACTCGTAAAATTTCACATAGAAGAACAACAAAAAGTGTACATAGAGCAATTTTGATGGTCCGAAGTTGCTCAACTCTCTCTATGGAAAAGCTCTTAACGGTTTTGTCCAATTGTCATAAAAAGTTGGTGTTTTGGCGTCGAAATAATCTATGAAGCTTATACACGTAAAATTTGACATATGAGAACAATAAAAAGTCTATCCCGAGCAACTTTGATAGTCCGAAGTTGCTCACCTCTCTCTATGGAGTAGCTTTTAACGGTTTTCTCCATTTGTCATAGAAAGTTGGTGTTTTGGCATCAAAATAATGTAGGAAGCTTATACTCGTAAAAGTTGACATAAAAGAACAATAAAAAGTCTATCCCGAGCAACTTTGATAGTCCGAAGTTGCTCAACTCTCTCTATAGAGGAGCTTTTAACGGTTTTCTCCATTTGTCATAGAAAGTAGGTGTTTTGGCATCGAAATAATGTTGGAAGCTTATACTCGTAAAAGTTGACAAAGAAGAACAATAAAAAGTCTATCCCGAGCAACTTTGATAGTCCGAAGTTGCTCAACTCTCTCTAAGGAGGAGCTTTTAGCGGGTTTGTCTATTTGTCATAGAAATGTGGTGTTTTGGCATCGAAATAATCTATGAAGATTATACTCGTAAAATTTGACATACAAGAACAATAAAAATTGTACACCGAGCAACTTTGATGGTCCGAAGTCAGTCAACTCTCTCCATGGAGGAGCTTTTAACGGTTTTGTCAATTTGTCATAGTAAGTTGGTGTTTTGGCATCGAAATAATCTAGGAAGCTTATACTCGTAAAATTTCACATAGAAGAACAACAAAAAGTGTCCATAGAGCAATTTTGATGGTCCGAACTTGCTCAACTCTCTCTATGGAAAAGCTCTTAACGGTTTTGTCCATTTGTCATAAAAAGTTGGTGTTTTGGCGTCGAAATAATCTATGAAGCTTATACTCGTAAAATTTGACATATGAGAACAATAAAAATTATACACCGAGCAACTTTGATGGCCCGAAGTCGCTCAACTCTCTCTATGGAGGAGCTTTTAACGATTTTATCTATTTGTCATAAAAAGTTGGTGTTTTGGCATCGAAATAATGTAGGAAGCTTATACTCGTAAAATTTGACATAGAAGAACAATAAAAAGTCTATCCCGAGCAACTTTGATAGTCCGAAGTTGCTCAACTCTCTCTATGGAGGAGCTTTTAACGGTTTTGTCCATTTGTCATAGAAAGTAGGTGTTTTGGCATCGAAATATTGTTGGAAGCTTATACTCGTAAAAGTTGACAAAGAAGAACAATAAAAAGTCTATCCCGAGCAACTTTGATAGTCCGAAGTTGCTCAACTCTCTCTAAGGAGGAGCTTTTAGCGGGTTTGTCTATTTGTCATAGAAAGTTGGTGTTTTGGCATCGAAATAATCTATGAAGATTATACTCGTAAAATTTGACATATAAGAACAAGAAAAATTGTACACCGAGCAACTTTGATGGTCCGAAGTCAATCAACTCTCTCTATGAAGGAGCTTTTAACGGTTTTGTCAATTTGTCATAGTAAGTTGGTGTTTTGGCATCGAAATAATCTAGGAAGCTTATACTCGTAAAATTTCACATAGAAGAACAACAAAAAGTGTCCATAGAGCAATTTTGATGGTCCGAAGTTGCTCAACTCTCTCTATGGAAAAGCTCTTAACGGTTTTGTCCATTTGTCATAAAAAGTCGGTGTTTTGGCGTCGAAATAATCTATGAAGCTTATACTCGTAAAATTTGACATATGAGAACAATAAAAATTATACACCGAGCAACTTTGATAGTCCGAAGTTGCTCAACTCTCTCTATGGAGGAGCTTTTAGCAGTTTTGTCTATTTGTCATACAAAGTTGGTGTTTTGGCATCGAAATAATCTAGGAAGCTTATACACGTAAAATTTTACATAGAAGAACAATAAAAAGTCTATCCCGAGCAACTTCGATAGTCCGAAGTTGCTCAACTCTCTCTATGGAGGAGCTTTTAACGGTTTTGTCCATTTGTCATAGAAAGTTGGTGTTTTGGCATCGAAATAATGTGGGAAGCTTATACTCGTAAAATTTGACATAGAAGAACAAGAAAAAGTGTACATAGAGCAATTTTGATGGTCCGAAGATGCTCAACTCTCTCTATGGAGGAGCTTTTAACGGTTTTGTCCATTTGTCGTAGAAAGTTGGTGTTTTGGCATCGAAATAATCTAGGAAGCTTATACTCGTAAAATTTGACATAGAAGAACAACAAAAAGTGTACATAGAGCAATTTTGATGGTCCGAAGTTGCTCCACTCTCTCTATGGAGGAGCTTTTAACGGTTTTGTCCATTTGTCGTAGAAAGTTGGTGTTTTGTCATCGAAATAATCTAGGAAGCTTATACTCGTAAAATTTCACAAAGAAGAACAACAAAAAGTGTACATAAAGCAATTTTGATGGTCCGAAGTTGCTCAACTCTCTCTATGGAGGAGTTTTTAACGGTTTTGTCCATTTGTCGTAGAAAGTTGGTGTTTTGGCATCGAAATAATCTAGGAAGCTTATACTCGTAAAATTTTACATAGAAGAACAATAAAAAGTCTATCCCGAGCAACTTCGATAGTCCGAAGTTGCTCAACTCTCTCTATGGAGGAGCTTTTAACGGTTTTGTCCATTTGTCATAGAAAGTTGGTGTTTTGGCATCGAAATAATGTAGGAAGCTTATACTCGTAAAATTTGACATAGAAGAACAACAAAAAGTGTACATAGAGCAATTTTGATGGTCCGAAGTTGCTCAACTCTCTCTATGGAGGAGCTTTTAACGGTTTTGTCCATTTGTCGTAGAAAGTTGGTGTTTTGGCATCGAAATAATCTAGGAAGCTTATACTCGTAAAATTTCACATAGAAGAACAACAAAAAGTGTACATAGAGCAATTTTGATGGTCCGAAGTTGCTCAACTCTCTCTATGGAAAAGCTCTTAACGGTTTTGTCCAATTGTCATAAAAAGTTGGTGTTTTGGCGTCGAAATAATCTATGAAGCTTATACACGTAAAATTTGACATATGAGAACAATAAAAAGTCTATCCCGAGCAACTTTGATAGTCCGAAGTTGCTCACCTCTCTCTATGGAGTAGCTTTTAACGGTTTTCTCCATTTGTCATAGAAAGTTGGTGTTTTGGCATCAAAATAATGTAGGAAGCTTATACTCGTAAAAGTTGACATAAAAGAACAATAAAAAGTCTATCCCGAGCAACTTTGATAGTCCGAAGTTGCTCAACTCTCTCTATGAAGGAGCTTTTAACGGTTTTGTCCATTTGTCATAGAAAGTAGGTGTTTTGGCATCGAAATAATGTTGGAAGCTTATACTCGTAAAAGTTGACAAAGAAGAACAATAAAAAGTCTATCCCGAGCAACTTTGATAGTCCGAAGTTGCTCAACTCTCTCTAAGGAGGAGCTTTTAGCGGGTTTGTCTATTTGTCATAGAAATGTGGTGTTTTGGCATCGAAATAATCTATGAAGATTATACTCGTAAAATTTGACATACAAGAACAATAAAAATTGTACACCGAGCAACTTTGATGGTCCGAAGTCAGTCAACTCTCTCTATGGAGGAGCTTTTAACGGTTTTGTCAATTTGTCATAGTAAGTTGGTGTTTTGGCATCGAAATAATCTAGGAAGCTTATACTCGTAAAATTTCACATAGAAGAACAACAAAAAGTGTCCATAGAGCAATTTTGATGGTCCGAACTTGCTCAACTCTCTCTATGGAAAAGCTCTTAACGGTTTTGTCCATTTGTCATAAAAAGTTGGTGTTTTGGCGTCGAAATAATCTATGAAGCTTATACTCGTAAAATTTGACATATGAGAACAATAAAAATTATACACCGAGCAACTTTGATGGCCCGAAGTCGCTCAACTCTCTCTATGGAGGAGCTTTTAACGATTTTATCTATTTGTCATAAAAAGTTGGTGTTTTGGCATCGAAATAATGTAGGAAGCTTATACTCGTAAAATTTGACATAGAAGAACAATAAAAAGTCTATCCCGAGCAACTTTGATAGTCCGAAGTTGCTCAACTCTCTCTATGGAGGAGCTTTTAACGGTTTTGTCCATTTGTCATAGAAAGTAGGTGTTTTGGCATCGAAATAATGTTGGAAGCTTATACTCGTAAAAGTTGACAAAGAAGAACAATAAAAAGTCTATCCCGAGCAACTTTGATAGTCCGAAGTTGCTCAACTCTCTCTAAGGAGGAGCTTTTAGCGGGTTTGTCTATTTGTCATAGAAAGTTGGTGTTTTGGCATCGAAATAATCTATGAAGATTATACTCGTAAAATTTGACATATAAGAACAAGAAAAATTGTACACCGAGCAACTTTGATGGTCCGAAGTCAATCAACTCTCTCTATGAAGGAGCTTTTAACGGTTTTGTCAATTTGTCATAGTAAGTTGGTGTTTTGGCATCGAAATAATCTAGGAAGCTTATACTCGTAAAATTTCACATAGAAGAACAACAAAAAGTGTCCATAGAGCAATTTTGATGGTCCGAAGTTGCTCAACTCTCTCTATGGAAAAGCTCTTAACGGTTTTGTCCATTTGTCATAAAAAGTCGGTGTTTTGGCGTCGAAATAATCTATGAAGCTTATACTCGTAAAATTTGACATATGAGAACAATAAAAATTATACACCGAGCAACTTTGATAGTCCGAAGTTGCTCAACTCTCTCTATGGAGGAGCTTTTAGCAGTTTTGTCTATTTGTCATACAAAGTTGGTGTTTTGGCATCGAAATAATCTAGGAAGCTTATACACGTAAAATTTTACATAGAAGAACAATAAAAAGTCTATCCCGAGCAACTTCGATAGTCCGAAGTTGCTCAACTCTCTCTATGGAGGAGCTTTTAACGGTTTTGTCCATTTGTCATAGAAAGTTGGTGTTTTGGCATCGAAATAATGTGGGAAGCTTATACTCGTAAAATTTGACATAGAAGAACAAGAAAAAGTGTACATAGAGCAATTTTGATGGTCCGAAGATGCTCAACTCTCTCTATGGAGGAGCTTTTAACGGTTTTGTCCATTTGTCGTAGAAAGTTGGTGTTTTGGCATCGAAATAATCTAGGAAGCTTATACTCGTAAAATTTGACATAGAAGAACAACAAAAAGTGTACATAGAGCAATTTTGATGGTCCGAAGTTGCTCCACTCTCTCTATGGAGGAGCTTTTAACGGTTTTGTCCATTTGTCGTAGAAAGTTGGTGTTTTGTCATCGAAATAATCTAGGAAGCTTATACTCGTAAAATTTCACAAAGAAGAACAACAAAAAGTGTACATAAAGCAATTTTGATGGTCCGAAGTTGCTCAACTCTCTCTATGGAGGAGCTTTTAACGGTTTTGTCCATTTGTCGTAGAAAGTTGGTGTTTTGGCATCGAAATAATCTAGGAAGCTTATACTCGTAAAATTTTACATAGAAGAACAATAAAAAGTCTATCCCGAGCAACTTCGATAGTCCGAAGTTGCTCAACTCTCTCTATGGAGGAGCTTTTAACGGTTTTGTCCATTTGTCATAGAAAGTTGGTGTTTTGGCATCGAAATAATGTAGGAAGCTTATACTCGTAAAATTTGACATAGAAGAACAACAAAAAGTGTACATAGAGCAATTTTGATGGTCCGAAGTTGCTCAACTCTCTCTATGGAGGAGCTTTTAACGGTTTTGTCCATTTGTCGTAGAAAGTTGGTGTTTTGGCATCGAAATAATCTAGGAAGCTTATACTCGTAAAATTTCACATAGAAGAACAACAAAAAGTGTACATAGAGCAATTTTGATGGTCCGAAGTTGCTCAACTCTCTCTATGGAAAAGCTCTTAACGGTTTTGTCCAATTGTCATAAAAAGTTTGTGTTTTGGCGTCGAAATAATCTATGAAGCTTATACACGTAAAATTTGACATATGAGAACAATAAAAAGTCTATCCCGAGCAACTTTGATAGTCCGAAGTTGCTCACCTCTCTCTATGGAGTAGCATTTAACGGTTTTCTCCATTTGTCATAGAAAGTTGGTGTTTTGGCATCAAAATAATGTAGGAAGCTTATACTCGTAAAAGTTGACATAAAAGAACAATAAAAAGTCTATCCAGAGCAACTTTGATAGTCCGAAGTTGCTCAACTCTCTCTATGGAGGAGCTTTTAACGGTTTTGTCCATTTGTCATAGAAAGTAGGTGTTTTGGCATCGAAATAATGTTGGAAGCTTATACTCGTAAAAGTTGACATAGAAGAACAATAAAAAGTCTATCCCGAGCAACTTTGATAGTTCGAAGTTGCTCAACTCTCTCTATGGAGGAGCTTTTAGCGGGTTTGTCTATTTGTCATAGAAAGTTGGTGTTTTGGCATCGAAATAATCTATGAAGATTATACTCGTAAAATTTGACATATAAGAACAATAAAAATTGTACACCGAGCAACTTTGATGGTCCGAAGTCAATCAACTCTCTCTATGCAGGAGCTTTTAACGGTTTTGTCAATTTGTCATAGTAAGTTGGTGTTTTGGCATCGAAATAATCTAGGAAGCTTATACTCGTAAAATTTCACATAGAAGAACAACAAAAAGTGTCCATAGAGCAATTTTGATGGTCCGAACTTGCTCAACTCTCTCTGTGGAAAAGCTCTTAACGGTTTTGTCCATTTGTCATAAAAAGTTGGTGTTTTGGCGTCGAAATAATCTATGAAGCTTATACTCGTAAAATTTGACATATGAGAACAATAAAAATTATACACCGAGCAACTTTGATGGCCCGAAGCCGCTCAACTCTCTCTATGGAGGAGCTTTTAACGATTTTATCCATTTGTCATAAAAAGTTGGTGTTTTGGCATCGAAATAATGTAGGAAGCTTATACTCGTAAAATTTGACATAGAAGAACAATAAAAAGTCTATCCCGAGCAACTTTGATAGTCCGAAGTTGCTCAACTCTCTCTATAGAGGAGCTTTTAACGGTTTTGTACATTTGTCATAGAAAGTAGGTGTTTTGGCATCGAAATAATGTTGGAAGTTTATACTCGTAAAAGTTGACATAGAAGAACAATAAAAAGTCTATCCCGAGCAACTTTGATAGTCCGAAGTTGCTCAACTCTCTCTATGGAGGAGCTTTTAGCGGGTTTGTCTATTTGTCATAGAAAGTTGGTGTTTTGGCATCGAAATAATCTATGAAGATTATACTCGTAAAATTTGACATATAAGAACAATAAAAATTGTACACCGAGCAACTTTGATGGTCCGAAGTCAATCAACTCTCTCTATGGAGGAGCTTTTAACGGTTTTGTCAGTTTCTCATAGTAAGTTGGTGTTTTGGCATCGAAATAATCTAGGAAGCTTATACTCGTAAAATTTCACATAGAAGAACAACAAAAAGTGTCCATAGAGCAATTTTGATGGTCCGAAGTTGCTCAACTCTCTCTATGGAAAAGCCCTTAACGGTTTTGTCCATTTGTCATAAAAAGTTGGTGTTTTGGCGTCGAAATAATCTATGAAGCTTATACTCGTAAAATTTGACATATGAGAACAATAAAAATTATACACCGAGCAACTTTGATGGCCCGAAGCCGCTCAACTCTCTCTATGGAGGAGCTTTTAACGATTTTATCCATTTGTCATAAAAAGTTGGTGTTTTGGCATCGAAATAATGTAGGAAGCTTATACTCGTAAAATTTGACATAGAAGAACAATAAAAAGTCTATCCCGAGCAACTTTGATAGTCCGAAGTTGCTCAACTCTCTCTATGGAGGAGCTTTTAACGGTTTTGTCCATTTGTCATAGAAAGTAGGTGTTTTGGCATCGAAATAATGTTGGAATCTTATACTCGTAAAAGTTGACATAGAAGAACAATAAAAAGTCTATCCCGAGCAACTTTGATAGTCCGAAGTTGCTCAACTCTCTCTATGGAGGAGCTTTTAGCGGGTTTGTTTATTTGTCATAGAAAGTTGGTGTTTTGGCATCGAAATAATCTATGAAGATTATACTCATAAAATTTGACATATAAGAACAATAAAAATTGTACACCGAGCAACTTTGATGGTCCGAAGTCAATCAACTCTCTCTATGAAGGAGCTTTTAACGGTTTTGTCAATTTGTCATAGTAAGTTGGTGTTTTGGCATCGAAATAATCTAGGAAGCTTATACTCGTAAAATTTCACATAGAAGAACAACAAAAAGTGTCCATAGAGCAATTTTGATGGTCCGAAGTTGCTCAACTCTCTCTATGGAAAAGCTCTTAACGGTTTTGTCCATTTGTCATAAAAAGTCGGTGTTTTGGCGTCGAAATAATCTATGAAGCTTATACTCGTAAAATTTGACATATGAGAACAATAAAAATTATACACCGAGCAACTTTGATAGTCCGAAGTTGCTCAACTCTCTCTATGGAGGAGCTTTTAGCAGTTTTGTCTATTTGTCATACAAAGTTGGTGTTTTGGCATCGAAATAATCTAGGAAGCTTATACTCGTAAAATTTTACATAGAAGAACAATAAAAAGTCTATCCCGAGCAACTTCGATAGTCCGAAGTTGCTCAACTCTCTCTATGGAGGAGCTTTTAACGGTTTTGTCCATTTGTCATAGAAAGTTGGTGTTTTGGCATCGAAATAATGTGGGAAGCTTATACTCGTAAAATTTGACATATAAGAACAAGAAAAAGTGTACATAGAGCAATTTTGATGGTCCGAAGATGCTCAACTCTCTCTATGGAGGAGCTTTTAACGGTTTTGTCCATTTGTCGTAGAAAGTTGGTGTTTTGGCATCGAAATAATCTAGGAAGCTTATACTCGTAAAATTTGACATAGAAGAACAATAAAAAGTCTATCCCGAGCAACTTTGATAGTCCGAAGTTGCTCAACTCTCTCTATGGAGGAGCTTTTAACGGTTTTGTCCATTTGTCATAGAAAGTAGGTGTTTTGGCATCGAAATAATGTTGGAAGCTTATACTCGTAAAAGTTGACATAGAAGAACAATAAAAAGTCTATCCCGAGCAACTTTGATAGTCCGAAGTTGCTCAACTCTCTCTATGGAGGAGCTTTTAACGGTTTTGTCCATTTGTCATAAAAAGTTGGTGTTTTGGCATCGAAATAATGTAGGAAGCTTATACTCGTAAAATTTGACATAGAAGAACAATAAAAAGTCTATCCCGAGCAACTTTGATAGTCCGAAGTTGCTCAACTCTCTCTATGGAGGAGCTTTTAACGGTTTTGTCCATTTGTCATAGAAAGTAGGCGTTTTGGCATCGAAATAATGTTGGAAGCTTATACTCGTAAAAGTTGACATAGAAGAACAATAAAAAGTCTATCCCGAGCAACTTTGATAGTCCGAAGTTGCTCAACTCTCTCTATGGAGGAGCTTTTAGCGGGTTTGTCTATTTGTCATAGAAAGTTGGTGTTTTGGCATCGAAATAATCTATGAAGATTATACTCGTAAAATTTGACATATAAGAACAATAAAAATTGTACACCGAGCAACTTTGATGGTCCGAAGTCAATCAACTCTCTCTATGGAGGAGCTTTTAACGGTTTTGTCAATTTGTCATAGTAAGTTGGTGTTTTGGCATCGAAATAATCTAGGAAGCTTATACTCGTAAAATTTCACATAGAAGAACAACAAAAAGTGTCCATAGAGCAATTTTGATGGTCCGAAGTTGCTCAACTCTCTCTATGGAAAAGCTCTTAACGGTTTTGTCCATTTGTCATAAAAAGTTGGTGTTTTGGCGTCGAAATAATCTATGAAGCTTATACTCGTAAAATTTGACATATGAGAACAATAAAAATTATACACCGAGCAACTTTGATGGCCCGAAGCCGCTCAACTCTCTCTATGGAGGAGCTTTTAACGATTTTATCCATTTGTCATAAAAAGTTGGTGTTTTGGCATCGAAATAATGTAGGAAGCTTATACTCGTAAAATTTGACATAGAAGAACAATAAAAAGTCTATCCCGAGCAACTTTGATAGTCCGAAGTTGCTCAACTCTCTCTATGGAGGAGCTTTTAACGGTTTTGTCCATTTGTCATAGAAAGTAGGTGTTTTGGCATCGAAATAATGTTGGAATCTTATACTCGTAAAAGTTGACATAGAAGAACAATAAAAAGTCTATCCCGAGCAACTTTGATAGTCCGAAGTTGCTCAACTCTCTCTATGGAGGAGCTTTTAGCGGGTTTGTTTATTTGTCATAGAAAGTTGGTGTTTTGGCATCGAAATAATCTATGAAGATTATACTCGTAAAATTTGACATATAAGAACAATAAAAATTGTACACCGAGCAACTTTGATGGTCCGAAGTCAATCAACTCTCTCTATGAAGGAGCTTTTAACGGTTTTGTCAATTTGTCATAGTAAGTTGGTGTTTTGGCATCGAAATAATCTAGGAAGCTTATACTCGTAAAATTTCACATAGAAGAACAACAAAAAGTGTCCATAGAGCAATTTTGATGGTCCGAAGTTGCTCAACTCTCTCTATGGAAAAGCTCTTAACGGTTTTGTCCATTCGTCATAAAAAGTCGGTGTTTTGGCGTCGAAATAATCTATGAAGCTTATACTCGTAAAATTTGACATATGAGAACAATAAAAATTATACACCGAGCAACTTTGATAGTCCGAAGTTGCTCAACTCTCTCTATGGAGGAGCTTTTAGCAGTTTTGTCTATTTGTCATACAAAGTTGGTGTTTTGGCATCGAAATAATGTAGGAAGCTTATACTCGTAAAATTTTACATAGAAGAACAATAAAAAGTCTATCCCGAGCAACTTCGATAGTCCGAAGTTGCTCAACTCTCTCTATGAAGAAGCTTTTAACGGTTTTGTCCATTTGTCATAGAAAGTTGGTGTTTTGGCATCGAAATAATGTGGGAAGCTTATACTCGTAAAATTTGACATATAAGAACAAGAAAAAGTGTACATAGAGCAATTTTGATGGTCCGAAGATGCTCAACTCTCTCTATGGATGAGCTTTTAACGGTTTTGTCCATTTGTCGTAGAAAGTTGGTGTTTTGGCATCGAAATAATCTAGGAAGCTTATACTCGTAAAATTTGACATAGAAGAACAACAAAAAGTGTACATAGAGCAATTTTGATGGTCCGAAGTTGCTCAACTCTCTCTATGGAGGAGCTTTTAACGGTTTTGTCCATTTGTCGTAGAAAGTTGGTGTTTTGGCATCGAAATAATCTAGGAAGCTTATACTCGTAAAATTTCACATAGAAGAACAACAAAAAGTGTACATAGAGCAATTTTGATGGTCCAAAGTTGCTCAACTCTCTCTATGGAGGAGCTTTTAACGGTTTTGTCCATTTGTCGTAGAAAGTTGGTGTTTTGGCATCGAAATAATCTAGGAAGCTTATATTCGTAAAATTTCACATAGAAGAACAACAAAAAGTGTACATAGAGCAATTTTGATGGTCCGAAGTTGCTCAACTCTCTCTATGGAAAAGCTCTTAACGGTTTTGTCCAATTGTCATAAAAAGTCGATGTTTTGGCGTCGAAATAATCTATGAAGCTTATACACGTAAAATTTGACATATGAGAACAATAAAAAGTCTATCCCGAGCAACTTTGATAGTCCGAAGTTGCTCACCTCTCTCTATGGAGTAGCTTTTAACGGTTTTCTCCATTTGTCATAGAAAGTTGGTGTTTTGGCATCAAAATAATGTAGGAAGCTTATACTCGTAAAAGTTGATATAGAAGAACAATAAAAAGTCTATCCCGAGCAACTTTGATAGTCCGAAGTTGCTCAACTCTCTCTATGGAGGAGCTTTTAACGGTTTTGTCCATTTGTCATAGAAAGTAGGTGTTTTGGCATCGAAATAATGTTGGAAGCTTATACTAGTAAAAGTTGACATAGAAGAACAATAAAAAGTCTATCCCGAGCAACTTTGATAGTCCGAAGTTGCTCAACTCTCTCTATGGAGGAGCTTTTAGCGGGTTTGTCTATTTGTCATAGAAAGTTGGTGTTTTGGCATCAAAATAATCTATGAAGATTATACTCGTAAAATTTGACATATAAGAACAATAAAAATTGTACACCGAGCAACTTTGATGGTCCGAAGTCAATCAACTGTCTCTATGGAGGAGCTTTTAACGGTTTTGTCAATTTGTCATAGTAAGTTGGTGTTTTGGCATCGAAATAATCTAGGAAGCTTATACTCGTAAAATTTCACATAGAAGAACAACAAAAAGTGTCCATAGAGCAATTTTGATGGTCCGAACTTGCTCAACTCTCTCTATGGAAAAGCTCTTAACGGTTTTGTCCATTTGTCATAAAAAGTTGGTGTTTTGGCGTCGAAATAATCTATGAAGCTTATACTCGTAAAATTTGACATATGAGAACAATAAAAATTATACACCGAGCAACTTTGATGGCCCGAAGCCGCTCAACTCTCTCTATGGAGGAGCTTTTAACGATTTTATCCATTTGTCATAAAAAGTTGGTGTTTTGGCATCGAAATAATGTAGGAAGCTTATACTCGTAAAATTTGACATAGAAGAACAATAAAAAGTCTATCCCGAGCAACTTTGATAGTCCGAAGTTGCTCAACTCTCTCTATGGAGGAGCTTTTAACGGTTTTGTCCATTTGTCATAGAAAGTAGGTGTTTTGGCATCGAAATAATGTTGGAAGCTTATACTCGTAAAAGTTGACATAGAAGAACAATAAAAAGTCTATCCCGAGCAACTTTGATAGTCCGAAGTTGCTCAACTCTCTCTATGGAGGAGCTTTTAGCGGGTTTGTCTATTTGTCATAGAAAGTTGGTGTTTTGGCATCGAAATAATCTATGAAGATTATACTCGTAAAATTTGACATATAAGAACAATAAAAATTGTACACCGAGCAACTTTGATGGTCCGAAGTCAATCAACTCTCTCTATGGAGGAGCTTTTAACGGTTTTGTCAATTTGTCATAGTAAGTTGGTGTTTTGGCATCGAAATAATCTAGGAAGCTTATACTCGTAAAATTTCACATAGAAGAACAACAAAAAGTGTCCATAGAGCAATTTTGATGGTCCGAAGTTGCTCAACTCTCTCTATGGAAAAGCTCTTAACGGTTTTGTCCATTTGTCATAAAAAGTCGGTGTTTTGGCGTCGAAATAATCTATGAAGCTTATACTCGTAAAATTTGACATATGAGAACAATAAAAATTATACACCGAGCAACTTTGATGGCCCGAAGCCGCTCAACTCTCTTTATGGAGGAGCTTTTAACGATTTTATCCATTTGTCATAAAAAGTTGGTGTTTTGGCATCGAAATAATGTAGGAAGCTTATACTCGTAAAATTTGACATAGAAGAACAATAAAAAGTCTATCACGAGCAACTTTGATAGTCCGAAGTTGCTCAACTCTCTCTATGGCGGAGCTTTTAGCGGTTTTGTCTATTTGTCATAGAAAGTTGGTGTTTTGGCATCGAAATAATCTATGAAGATTATACTCGTAAAATTTGACATATAAGAACAAGAAAAATTGTACATAGAGCAATTTTGATGGTCCGAAGTTGCTCAACTCTCTCTATGGAGGAGCTCTTAACGGTTTTGTCCATTTGTCGTAGAAAGTTGGTGTTTTGGCATCGAAATAATCTAGGAAGCTTATACTCGTAAAATTTCACATAGAAGAACAACAAAAAGTGTACATAGAGCAATTTTGATGGTCCGAAGTTGCTCAACTCTCTCTATGGAGGAGCTTTTAACGGTTTTGTCCATTTGTCGTAGAAAGTTGGTGTTTTGGCATCGAAATAATCTAGGAAGCTTATACTCGTAAAATTTTACATAGAAGAACAATAAAAAGTCTATCCCGAGCAACTTCGATGGTCCGAAGTTGCTCAACTCTCTCTATGGAGGAGATTTTAACGGTTTTGTCCATTTGTCATAGAAAGTTGGTGTTTTGGCATCGAAATAATGTAGGAAGCTTATACTCGTAAAATTTGACATAGAAGAACAACAAAAAGTGTACATAGAGCAATTTTGATGGTCCGAAGTTGCTCAACTCTCTCTATGGAGGAGCTTTTAACGGTTTTGTCCATTTGTCGTAGAAAGTTGGTGTTTTGGCATCGAAATAATCTAGGAAGCTTATACTCGTAAAATTTCACATAGAAGAACAACAAAAAGTGTACATAGAGCAATTTTGATGGTCCGAAGTTGCTCAACTCTCTCTATGGAAAAGCTCTTAACGGTTTTGTCCAATTGTCATAAAAAGTTGGTGTTTTGGCGTCGAAATAATCTATGAAGCTTATACACGTAAAATTTGACATATGAGAACAATAAAAAGTCTATCCCGAGCAACTTTGATAGTCCGAAGTTGCTCACCTCTCTCTATGGAGTAGCTTTTAACGGTTTTCTCCGTTTGTCATAGAAAGTTGGTGTTTTGGCATCAAAATAATGTAGGAAGCTTATACTCGTAAAAGTTGACATAAAAGAACAATAAAAAGTCTATCCCGAGCAACTTTGATAGTCCGAAGTTGCTCAACTCTCTCTATGGAGGAGCTTTTCACGGTTTTGTCCATTTGTCATAGAAAGTAGGTGTTTTGGCATCGAAATAATGTTCGAAGCTTATACTCGTAAAAGTTGACATAGAAGAACAATAAAAAGTCTATCCCGAGCAACTTTGATAGTCCGAAGTTGCTCAACTCTCTCTATGGAGGAGCTTTTAGTGGGTTTGTCTATTTGTCATAGAAAGTTGGTGTTTTGGCATCGAAATAATCTATGAAGATTATACTCGTAAAATTTGACATATAAGAACAATAAAAATTGTACACCGAGCAACTTTGATGGTCCGAAATCAATCAACTCTCTCTATGGAGGAGCTTTTAACGGTTTTGTCAATTTGTCATAGTAAGTTGGTGTTTTGGCATCGAAATAATCTAGGAAGCTTATACTCGTAAAATTTCACATAGAAGAACAACAAAAAGTGTCCATAGAGCAATTTTGATGGTCCGAAGTTGCTCAACTCTCTCCATGGAAAAGCTCTTAACAGTTTTGTCCATTTGCCATAAAAAGTTGGTGTTTTGGCGTCGAAATAATCTATGAAGCTTATACTCGTAAAATTTGACATATGAGAACAATAAAAATTATACACCGAGCAACTTTGATGGCCCGAAGCCGCTCAACTCTCTCTATGGAGGAGCTTTTGACGATTTTATCCATTTGTCATAAAAAGTTGGTGTTTTGGCATCGAAATAATGTAGGAAGCTTATACTCGTAAAATTTGACATAGAAGAACAATAAAAAGTCTATCTCGAGCAACTTTGACAGTCCGAAGTTGCTCAACTCTCTCTATGGAGGAGCTTTTAAAGGTTTTGTCCATTTGTCATAGAAAGTAGGTGTTTTGGCTTCGAAATAATGTTGGAAGCTTATACTCGTAAAAGTTGACATAGAAGAACAATAAAAAGTCTATCCCGAGCAACTTTGATAGTCCGAAGTTGCTCAACTCTCTCTATGGAGGAGCTTTTAACGGTTTTGTCCATTTGTCATAGAAAGTTGGTGTTTTGGCATCGAAATAATGTAGGAAGCTTATACTCGTAAAATTTGACATAGAAGAACAACAAAAAGTGTACACCGAGCAACTTTGATGGTTCGAAGTTGCTCAACTCTCTCTATGGAGGAGCTTTTAACGGTTTTGTCCATTTGTCGTAGAAAGTTGGTGTTTTGGCATCGAAATAATCTAGGAAGCTTATACTCGTAAAATTTCACATAGAAGAACAACAAAAAGTGTCCATAGAGCAATTTTGATGGTCCGATGTTGCTCAACTCTCTCTATGGAAAATCCCTTAACGGTTTTATCCATTTGTCATAAAAAGTTGGTGTTTTGGCGTCGAAATAATCTATGAAGCTTATACACGTAAAATTTGACATATGAGAACAATAAAAATTATACACCGAGCAACTTTGATGGTCCGAAGTTGCTCACCTCTCTCTATGGAGGAGCTTTTAACGATTTTATCCATTTGTCATAAAAAGTTGGTGTTTTGGCATCGAAATAATGTAGGAAGCTTATACTCGTAAAATTTGACATAGAAGAACAATAAAAAGTCTATCCCGAGCAACTTTGATAGTCCGAAGTTGCTCAACTCTCTCTATGGAGGAGCTTTTAACGGTTTTGTCCATTTGTCATAGAAAGTAGGTGTTTTGGCATCGAAATAATGTTGGAAGCTTATACTCGTAAAATTTTACATAGAAGAACAATAAAAAGTCTATCCCGAGCAACTTTGATAGTCCGAAGTTGCTCAACTCTCTCTATGGAGGAGCTTTTAGCGGGTTTGTCTATTTGTCATAGAAAGTTGGTGTTTTGGCATCGAAATAATCTATGAAGATTATACTCGTAAAATTTGACATATAAGAACAATAAAAATTGTACACCGAGCAACTTTGATGGTCCGAAGTCAATCAACTCTCTCTATGGAGGAGCTTTTAACGGTTTTGTCAATTTGTCATAGTAAGTTGGTGTTTTGGCATCGAAATAATCTAGGAATCTTATACTCGTAAAATTTCACATAGAAGAACAACAAAAAGTGTCGATAGAGCAATTTTGATGGTCCGAAGTTGCTCAACTCTCTCTATGGAAAAGCTCTTAACGGTTTTGTCCATTTGCCATAAAAAGTTGGTGTTTTGGCGTCGAAATAATCTATGAAGCTTATACTCGTAAAATTTGACATATGAGAACAATAAAAATTATACACCGAGCAACTTTGATGGCCCGAAGCCGCTCAACTCTCTCTATGGAGGAGCTTTTAACGATTTTATCCATTTGTCATAAAAAGTTGGTGTTTTGGCATCGAAATAATGTAGGAAGCTTATACTCGTAAAATTTGACATAGAAGAACAATAAAAAGTCTATCCCGAGCAACTTTGATAGTCCGAAGTTGCTCAACTCTCTCTATGGAGGAGCTTTTAAAGGTTTTGTCCATTTGTCATAGAAAGTAGGTGTTTTGGCATCGAAATAATGTTGGAAGCTTATACTCGTAAAAGTTGACATAGAAGAACAATAAAAAGTCTATCCCGAGCAACTTTGATAGTCCGAAGTTGCTCAACTCTCTCTATGGAGGAGCTTTTAGCGGGTTTGTCTATTTGTCATAGAAAGTTGGTGTTTTGGCATCGAAATAATCTATGAAGCTTATACTCGTAAAATTTGACATATAAGAACAATAAAAATTGTACACCGAGCAACTTTGATGGTCCGAAGTCGATCAACACTCTCTATGGAGGAGCTTTTAACGGTTTTGTCAATTTGTCATAGTAAGTTGGTGTTTTGGTATCGAAATAATCTAGGAAGCTTATACTCGTAAAATTTCACATAGAAGAACAACAAAAAGTGTCCATAGAGCAATTTTGATGGTCCGATGTTGCTCAACTCTCTCTATGGAAAATCTCTTAACGGTTTTGTCCATTTGTCATAAAAAGTTGGTGTTTTGTCGTCGAAATAATCTATGAAGCTTATACTCGTAAAATTTGACATATGAGAACAATAAAAATTATACACCGAGCAACTTTGATGGCCCGAAGCCGCTCAACTCTCTCTATGGAGGAGCTTTTAACGATTTTATCCATTTGTCATAAAAAGTTGGTGTTTTGGCATCGAAATAATGTAGGAAGCTTATACTCGTAAAATTTGACATAGAAGAACAATAAAAAGTCTATCCCGAGCAACTTTGATAGTCCGAAGTTGCTCAACTCTCTCTATGGAGGAGCTTTTAACGGTTTTGTCCATTTGTCATAGAAAGTAGGTGTTTTGGCATCGAAATAATGTTGGAAGCTTATACTCGTAAAATTTTACATAGAAGAACAATAAAAAGTCTATCCCGAGCAACTTTGATAGTCCGAAGTTGCTCAACTCTCTCTATGGAGGAGCTTTTAGCGGGTTTGTCCATTTGTCATAGAAAGTTGGTGTTTTGGCATCGAAATAATCTATGAAGATTATACTCGTAAAATTTGACATATAAGAACAATAAAAAGTGTACATAGAGCAACTTTGATGGTCCGAAGTCAATCAACTCTCTCTATGGAGGAGCTTTTAACGGTTTTGTCAATTTGTCATAGTAAGTTGGTGTTTTGGCATCGAAATAATCTAGGAAGCTTATACTCGTAAAATTTCACATAGAAGAACAACAAAAAGTGTCCATAGAGCAATTTTGATGGTCCAAAGTTGCTCAACTCTCTCTATGGAAAAGCTCTTAACGGTTTTGTCAATTTGTCATAAAAAGTTGGTGTTTTGTCGTCGAAATAATCTATGAAGCTTATACTCGTAAAATTTGACATATGAGAACAATAAAAATTATACACCGAGCAACTTTGATGGCCCGAAGCCGCTCAACTCTCTCTATGGAGGAGCTTTTAACGATTTTGTCCATTTGTCATTGAAAGTTGGTGTTTTGGCATCGAAATAATGTAGGATGCTTATACTCGTAAAATTTGACATTGAAGAACAATAAAAAGTCTATCCCGAGCAACTTTGATAGTCCGAAGTTGCTCAACTCTCTCTATGGAGGAGCTTTTAGCATTTTTGTCTATTTGTCATACAAAGTTGGTGTTTTGGCATCGAAATAATCTAGGAAGCTTATACTCGTAAAATTTTACATAGAAGAACAATAAAAAGTCTATCCCGAGCAACTTCGATAGTCCGAAGTTGCTCAACTCTCTCTATGGAGGAGCTTTTAACGGTTTTGTCCATTTGTCATAGAAAGTTGGTGTTTTGGCATCGAAATAATGTAGGAAGCTTATACTCGTAAAATTTGACATAGAAGAACAAGAAAAAGTATACATAGAGCAATTTTGATGGTCCGAAGATGCTCAACTCTCTCTATGGAGGAGCTTTTAACGGTTTTGTCCATTTGTCGTAGAAAGTTGGTGTTTTGGCATCGAAATAATCTAGGAAGGTTATACTCGTAAAATTTCACATAGAAGAACAACAAAAAGTGTACATAGAGCAATTTTGATGGTCCGAAGTTGATAAGTGCCAGAATGTACGTTCTTAAAGTGATAAAATACTACCAAAGCAATGCCAAGAAATTGTGCTTAAAAGCTGAATTTTCAAGATTATTGTACTTAAGATCTTCTTGGCTGTTTTGCAGGTTAACAGGTAGTAAGAGCTGTCGGAATGAGATTTGATCTTCAGCAAATGTTTAGAGGACACTTCAAGCTTTTCAGGAAGTATTGGTTCACAGAAATCGGAGTTCATTTGGGCCTCTAAAGGTTGCCCCAAAGTCAAGTTTGGAAGTTATATCTGAAGCAGAATTTCTGTTTGCAGACCAGACCTTTAGAAGCCCATAACTTGAGCGTATGATATCCAAATTGAGTGATTCAAAAGCCCATAATTATCTACACATTTGTATCTACATTATTTATGAAGGGTTCGAGTTCATAATAGGCTTCGTTTAGGCCCAGAATGTAGTTACAAGATTAGTGTGTAATTGGATGTTGATGTCATTGATGATACCATTTCCATTCAAAGAGTGGACAATCCACCACACCAATTCGATGGACAATCCACCACCAAAATATGGCACTAACTCCTCCACTATGTGCTCATTTTCTCTATAAATAGAGAGGAGTAGGAGCTAGGAAGAAGGAGCTTGGGAGACAAGAAGGAAAGAAGGAGAAGGATTGGAAGCATAAAGAGGAGAAGCAAAAGAAGAAAACAAGGCTTGTATTTGTAATTATGTTTTTATGTTTCATGTTTTATTTGGTTATGTATAACTAAACTCTTGTTAGTTAGGGCTTGTCTTGAAGCCCAAGCATGCTTTCAATTTTATAAGTTGTGTGGATTTCAATTTCTACAAGCATGATGATTTTGATTTTTCCATGTTATGTGAGTTCTAGTATTGTGTTTCTTTGATTAGCTAACTTTGAAGCATGTATTAGAATTAATTGTTGTAGAACATAGTCAATTGCCTTGTTGAATATGTTCTTTCTTGCAACATATAATTCAGTTGAAAATGAATTATGAAAAATCAATTCTTGAACACCTAAGTACAAATACCATGTATTAGGATTCTTGTGACATTCATATTCTCTTTGCTCTTATTGGATTCTTAATTGTTGATTGATGCAGACGCCATGCTAGATTTCGATTAAGAATACACGTAATGAGGTAGACGCCATACACTTTACATGCAATTAAGAGAGAATCATACAACTTGAGTTTGACCATGACCTTGTTGTGAATGTTGTCATCATATGCTTGTTTAAATTGTTAGTCTATTATTTCTTATAAATTGTTGGAATGTTTTGTGGTGGATAGTGAGTCTTAGCTATTGTTTTCATTAATATCAATTCTCATTCTTGTTCTCAACGTCAATTTCTTTGTCTTAATTTTTATCTATTACAAGATTTAACCCCCCCCCTTTCAATTATATTCAAGTGTTGGATTATATATCTATTAGCATCACTCCTTGTGGGATCGACTCTTACTTGTTCACTATATATTAATTGTACATTTGTAAGTATATTTTAAATTGTTACTAACGACATAACAGAAGTTGCTCAACTCTCTCTATGGAAAAGCTCTTAACGGTTTTGTCCAATTGTCATGAAAAGTTGGTGTTTTGTCGTCGAAATAATCTATGAAGCTTATACACGTAAAATTTGACATATGAGAACAATAAAAAGTCTATCCCGAGCAACTTTGATAGTCCGAAGTTGCATAACTCTCTCTATGGAGTAGCTTTTAACGGTTTTCTCCATTTGTCATAGAAAGTTGGTGTTTTGGCATCAAAATAATGTAGGAAGCTTATACTCGTAAAAGTTGACATAAAAGAACAATAAAAAGTCTATCCCGAGCAACTTTGATAGTCCGAAGTTGCTCAACTCTCTCTATGGAGGAGCTTTTAGCGGGTTTGTCTATTTGTCATAGAAAGTTGGTGTTTTGGCATCGAAATAATCTAGGAAGCTTATACTCGTAAAATTTAACATAGAAGAACAATAAAAAGTCTATCCCGAGCAACTTTGATAGTCCGAAGTTGCTCAACTCTCTCTATGGGGGAGCTTTTAACGGTTTTGTCCATTTGTCATAGAAAGTTGGTGTTTTGGCATCGAAATAATGTTGCAAGCTTATACTCGTAAAAGTTGACATAGAAGAACAATTAAAAGTCTATCCCGAGCAACTTTAATAGTCCGAAGTTGCTCAACTCTCTCTATGGAGGAGCTTTTAGCAGTTTTGTCTATTTGTCATACAAAGTTGGTGTTTTGGCATCGAAATAATCTAGGAAGCTTATACTCGTAAAATTTTACATAGAAGAACAATAAAAAGTCTATCCCGAGCAACTTCGATAGTCCGAAGTTGCTCAACTCTCTCTATGGAGGAGCTTTTAACGGTTTTGTCCATTTGTCATAGAAAGTTGGTGTTTTGGCATCGAAATAATGTAGGAAGCTTATACTCGTAAAATTTGACATAGAAGAACAACAAAAAGTGTACATAGAGCAATTTTAATGGTCCGAAGTTGCTCAACTCTCTCCATGGAGGAGCTTTTAACGGTTTTGTCCATTTGTCGTAGAAAGTTGGTGTTTTGGCATCGAAATAATCTAGGAAGCTTATACTCGTAAAATTTCACATAGAAGAACAACAAAAAGTGTACATAGAGCAATTTTGATGGTCCGAAGTTGCTCAACTCTCTCTATGGAAAAGCTCTTAACGGTTTTGTCCAATTGTCATAAAAAGTTGGTGTTTTGGCGTCGAAATATTCTATGAAGCTTATACACGTAAAATTTGACATATGAGAACAATAAAAAGTCTATCCCGAGCAACTTTGATAGTCCGAAGTTGCTCACCTCTCTCTATGGAGTAGCTTTTAACGGTTTTCTCCATTTGTCATAGAAAGTTGGTGTTTTGGCATCAAAATAATGTAGGAAGCTTATACTCGTAAAAGTTGACATAAAAGAACAATAAAAAGTCTATCCCGAGCAACATTGATAGTCCGAAGTTGCTCAACTCTCTCTATGGAGGAGCTTTTAGCGGGTTTGTCTATTTGTCATAAAAGTTGGTGTTTTGGCATCGAAATAATCTATGAAGCTTATACTCGTAAAATTTGACATATAAGAACAATAAAAATTGTACACCGAGCAACTTTGATGGTCCGAAGTCGATCAACACTCTCTATGGAGGAGCTTTTAACGGTTTTATCAATTTGTCATTGTAAGTTGGTGTTTTGGCATCGAAATAATCTAGGAAGCTTATACTCGTAAAATTTTACATAGAAGAACAATAAAAAGTCTATCCCGAGCAACTTCGATAGTCCGAAGTTGCTCAACTCTCTCTATGGAGGAGCTTTTAACGGTTTTGTCCATTTGTCATAGAAAGTTGGTGTTTTGGCATCGAAATAATGTAGGAAGCTTATACTCGTAAAATTTGACATAGAAGAACAACAAAAAGTGTACATAGAGCAATTTTGATGGTCCGAAGTTGCTCAACTCTCTCTATGGAGGAGCTTTTAACGGTTTTGTCCATTTGTCGTAGAAAGTTGGTGTTTTGGCATCGAAATAATCTAGGAAGCTTATACTCGTAAAATTTCACATAGAAGAACAACAAAAAGTGTACATAGAGCAATTTTGATGGTCCGAAGTTGCTCAACTCTCTCTATGGAAAAGCTCTTAACGGTTTTGTCCAATTGTCATAAAAAGTTGGTGTTTTGGCGTCGAAATATTCTATGAAGCTTATACACGTAAAATTTGACATATGAGAACAATAAAAAGTCTATCCTGAGCAACTTTGATAGTCCGAAGTTGCTCACCTCTCTCTATGGAGTAGCTTTTAACGGTTTTCTCCATTTGTCATAGAAAGTTGGTGTTTTGGCATCGAAATAATGTAGGAAGCTTATACTCGTAAAATTTGACATAGAAGAACAACAAAAAGTGTACATAGAGCAATTTTGATGGTCCGAAGTTGCTCAACTCTCTCCATGGAGGAGCTTTTAACGGTTTTGTCCATTTGTCGTAGAAAGTTGGTGTTTTGGCATCGAAATAATCTAGGAAGCTTATACTCGTAAAATTTCACATAGAAGAACAACAAAAAGTGTACATAGAGCAATTTTGATGGTCCGAAGTTGCTCAACTCTCTCTATGGAAAAGCTCTTAACGGTTTTGTCCAATTGTCATAAAAAGTTGGTGTTTTGGCGTCGAAATATTCTATGAAGCTTATACACGTAAAATTTGACATATGAGAACAATAAAAAGTCTATCCCGAGCAACTTTGATAGTCCGAAGTTGCTCACCTCTCTCTATGGAGTAGCTTTTAACGGTTTTCTCCATTTGTCATAGAAAGTTGGTGTTTTGGCATCAAAATAATGTAGGAAGCTTATACTCGTAAAAGTTGACATAAAAGAACAATAAAAAGTCTATCCCGAGCAACATTGATAGTCCGAAGTTGCTCAACTCTCTCTATGGAGGAGCTTTTAGCGGGTTTGTCTATTTGTCATAAAAGTTGGTGTTTTGGCATCGAAATAATCTATGAAGCTTATACTCGTAAAATTTGACATATAAGAACAATAAAAATTGTACACCGAGCAACTTTGATGGTCCGAAGTCGATCAACACTCTCTATGGAGGAGCTTTTAACGGTTTTATCAATTTGTCATTGTAAGTTGGTGTTTTGGCATCGAAATAATCTAGGAAGCTTATACTCGTAAAATTTTACATAGAAGAACAATAAAAAGTCTATCCCGAGCAACTTCGATAGTCCGAAGTTGCTCAACTCTCTCTATGGAGGAGCTTTTAACGGTTTTGTCCATTTGTCATAGAAAGTTGGTGTTTTGGCATCGAAATAATGTAGGAAGCTTATACTCGTAAAATTTGACATAGAAGAACAACAAAAAGTGTACATAGAGCAATTTTGATGGTCCGAAGTTGCTCAACTCTCTCTATGGAGGAGCTTTTAACGGTTTTGTCCATTTGTCGTAGAAAGTTGGTGTTTTGGCATCGAAATAATCTAGGAAGCTTATACTCGTAAAATTTCACATAGAAGAACAACAAAAAGTGTACATAGAGCAATTTTGATGGTCCGAAGTTGCTCAACTCTCTCTATGGAAAAGCTCTTAACGGTTTTGTCCAATTGTCATAAAAAGTTGGTGTTTTGGCGTCGAAATATTCTATGAAGCTTATACACGTAAAATTTGACATATGAGAACAATAAAAAGTCTATCCCGAGCAACTTTGATAGTCCGAAGTTGCTCACCTCTCTCTATGGAGTAGCTTTTAACGGTTTTCTCCATTTGTCATAGAAAGTTGGTGTTTTGGCATCAAAATAATGTAGGAAGCTTATACTCGTAAAAGTTGACATAAAAGAACAATAAAAAGTCTATCCCGAGCAACATTGATAGTCCGAAGTTGCTCAACTCTCTCTATGGAGGAGCTTTTAGCGGGTTTGTCTATTTGTCATAGAAAGTTGGTGTTTTGGCATCGAAATAATCTATGAAGCTTATACTCGTAAAATTTGACATATAAGAACAATAAAAATTGTACACCGAGCAACTTTGATGGTCCGAAGTCGATCAACACTCTCTATGGAGGAGCTTTTAACGGTTTTATCAATTTGTCATTGTAAGTTGGTGTTTTGGCATCGAAATAATCTAGGAAGCTTATACTCGTAAAATTTCACATAGAAGAACAAAAAAAAGTGTCCATAGAGCAATTTTGATGGTCCGAAGTTTCTCAACTCTCTCTATGGAAAAGCTCTTAACGGTTTTGTCCATTTGTCATAAAAAGTTGGTGTTTTGGCGTCAAAATAATCTATGAAGCTTATACTCGTAAAATTTGATATATGAGAACAATAAAAATTATACACCGAGCAACTTTGATGGCCCGAAGCCGCTCAACTCTCTCTATGGAGGAGCTTTTAACGATTTTATCCATTTGTCATAGAAAGTTGGTGTTTTGGCATCGAAATAATGTAGGAAGCTTATACTCGTAAAATTTGACATAGAAGAACAATAAAAAGTCTATCCCGAGCAACTTTGATAGTCCGAAGTTGCTCAACTCTCTCTATGGAGGAGCTTTTAACGGTTTTGTCCATTTGTCATAGAAAGTAGGTGTTTTGGCATCGAAATAATGTTGGAAGCTTATACTCGTAAAAGTTGACATAGAAGAACAATAAAAAGTCTATCCCGAGTAACTTTGATAGTCCGAAGTTGCTCAACTCTCTCTATGGAGGAGCTTTTAGCGGGTTTGTCTATTTGTCATAGAAAGTTGGTGTTTTGGCATCGAAATAATCTATGAAGATTATACTCGTAAAATTTGAAATATAAGAACAATAAAAATTGTACACCGAGCAACTTTGATGGTCCGAAGTCAATCAACTCTCTCTATGGAGGAGCTTTTAATGGTTTTGTCAATTTGTCATAGTAAGTTGGTGTTTTGGCATCGAAATAATCTAGGAAGCTTATACTCGTAAAATTTCACATAGAAGAACAACAAAAAGTGTCCATAGAGCAATTTTGATGGTCCGAAGTTGCTCAACTCTCTCTATGGAAAAGCTCTTAACGGTTTTGTCCATTTGTCATAAAAAGTTGGTGTTTTGGCGTCGAAATAATCTATGAAGCTTATACTCGTAAAATTTGACATATGAGAACAATAAAAATTATACACCTAGCAACTTTGATGGCCCGAAGCCGCTCAACTCTCTCTATGGAGGAGCTTTTAACGATTTTATCCATTTGTCATAAAAAGTTGGTGTTTTGGCATCGAAATAATGTAGGAAGCTTATACTCTTAAAATTTGACATAGAAGAACAATAAAAAGTCTATCCCGAGCAACTTTGATAGTCCGAAGTTGCTCAACTCTCTCTATGGAGAAGCTTTTAACGGTTTTGTCCATTTGTCATAGAAAGTAGGTGTTTTGGCATCGAAATAATGTTGGAAGCTTATACTCGTAAAAGTTGACATGGAAGAACAATAAAAAGTCTATCCCGAGCAACTTTGATAGTCCGAAGTTGCTCAACTCTCTCTATGGAGGAGCTTTTTGCGGGTTTGTCTATTTGTCATAGAAAGTTGGTGTTTTGGCATCGAAATAATCTATGAAGATTATACTCGTAAAATTTGACATATAAGAACAATAAAAATTGTACACCGAGCAACTTTGATGGTCCGAAGTCAATCAACTCTCTCTATGGAGGAGCTTTTAACGGTTTTGTCAATTTGTCATAGTAAGTTGGTGTTTTGGCATCGAAATAATCTAGGAAGCTTATACTCGTAAAATTTCACATAGAAGAACAACAAAAAGTGTCCATAGAGCAATTTTGATGGTCCGAAGTTGCTCAACTCTCTCTATGGAAAAGCTCTTAACGGTTTTGTCCATTTGTCATAAAAAGTTGGTGTTTTGGCGTCGAAATAATCTATGAAGCTTATACTCGTAAAATTTGACATATGAGAACAATAAAAATTATACACCGAGCAACTTTGATGGCCCGAAGCCGCTCAACTCTCTCTATGGAGGAGCTTTTAACGATTTTGTCCATTTGTCATAGAAAGTTGGTGTTTTGGCATCGAAATGATGTAGAAAGCTTATACTCGTAAAATTTGACATAGAAAAACAACAAAAAGTGTACATAGAGCAATTTTGATGGTCCGAAGTTGCTCAACTCTCTCTATGGAGGAGCTTTTAACGGTTTTGTCCATTTGTCGTGGAAAGTTGGTGTTTTGGCATCGAAATATTGTAGGAAGCTTATACTCGTAAACTTTGACATAGCAGAACAATAAAAAGTCTATCTCGAGCAACTTTGATAGTCCGAAGTTGCTCAACTCTCTCTATGGAGGAGCATTTAACGGTTTTGTCCATTTGTCATAGAAAATTGGTGTTTTGGCATCGAAATAATGTAGGAAGCTTATACTCGTAAAAGTTGACATAGAAGAACAACAAAATGTGTACATAGAGCAATTTTGATGGTCCGAAGTTGCTCAACTCTCTCTATGGAGGAGCTTTTAACGGTTTTATCCATTTGTCGTAGAAAGTTGGTGTTTTGGCATCGAAATAATGTAGGAAGCTTATACTCGTAAAATTTGTCATAGAAGAACAATAAAAAGTCTATCCCGAGCAACTTGGATAGTTCGAAGTTGCATAACTCTCTCTATGGAGGAGCTTTTAACGGTTTTCTCCATTTGTCATAGAAAGTTGGTGTTTTGGCATCGAAATAATGAAGGAAGCTTATACTCGTAAAAGTTTACATAGAAGAACAATAAAAAGTCTATCCCGAGCAACTTTGATAGTTCGAAGTTGCATAACTCTCTCTATGGAGGAGCTTTTAACGGTTTTCTCCATTTGTCATAGAAAGTTGGTGTTTTGGCATCGAAATAATGTAGGAAGCTTATACTGGTAAAAGTTGACATAGAAGAACAATAAAAAGTCTATCCCGAGCAACTTTGATAGTCCGAAGTTGCTCAACTCTCTCTATGGGGGAGCTTTTAACGGTTTTGTCCATTTGTCATAGAAAGTTGGTGTTTTGGCATCGAAATAATGTTGCAAGCTTATACTCGTAAAAGTTGACATAGATGAACAATTAAAAGTCTATCCCGAGCAACTTTGATAGTCCGAAGTTGCTCAACTCTCTCTATGGAGGAGCTTTTAGCAGTTTTGTCTATTTGCCATACAAAGTTGGTGTTTTGGCATCGAAATAATCTAGGAAGCTTATACTCGTAAAATTTTACATAGAAGAACAATAAAAAGTCTATCCCGAGCAACTTCGATAGTCCGAATTTGCTCAACTCTCTCTATGGAGGAGCTTTTAACGGTTTTGTCCATTTGTCATAGAAAGTTGGTGTTTTGGCATCGAAATAATGTAAGAAGCTTATACTCGTAAAAGTTGACATAGAAGAACAACAAAATGTGTACATAGAGCAATTTTGATGGTCCGAAGTTGCTCAACTCTCTCTATTGAGGAGCTTTTAACGATTTTGTCCATTTGTCGTAGAAAGTTGGTGTTTTGGCATCGAAATAATGTAGGAAGCTTATACTCGTAAAATTTGTCATAGAAGAACAATAAAAAGTCTATCCCGAGCAACTTTGATAGTTCGAAGTTGCATAACTCTCTCTATGGAGGAGCTTTTAACGGTTTTCTCCATTTGTCATAGAAAGTTGGTGTTTTGACATCGAAATAATGTAGGAAGCTTATAATCGTAAAAGTTGACATAGAAGAACAATAAAAAGTCTATCCCGAGCAACTTTGATAGTCCGAAGTTGCTCAACTCTCTCTATGGAGGAGCTTTTAGCGGGTTTGTCTATTTGTCATAGAAAGTTGGTGTTTTGGTATCGAAATAATCTAGGAAGCTTATACTCGTAAAATTTCACTTAGAAGAACAACAAAAAGTGTACATAGAGCAATTTTGATGGTCCGAAGTTACTCAACTCCTTCTATGGAGGAGCTCTTAACGGTTTTGTCTATTTGTCATAAAAAGTTGATGTTTTGGCGTCGAAATAATCTATGAAGCTTATACTCGTAAAATTTGACATATGAGAACAATAAAAATTATACACCGAGCAACTTTGATGGCCCGAAGCCGCTCAACTCTCTCTATTGAGGAGCTTTTAACGGTTTTGTCCATTTGTCATAGAAAGTTGGTGTTTTGGCATCGAAATAATGTTGCAAGCTTATACTCGCAAAAGTTGACATAGAAGAACAATAAAAAGTCTATCCCGAGCAACTTTGATAGTCCAAAGTTGCTCAACTCTCTCTATGGAGGAGCTTTTACCGGTTTTGTCCATTTGTTATAGAAGGTTGGTGTTTTGGCATCGAAATAATGTAAGAAGCTTATACTCGTAAAAGTTGACATAGAAGAACAACAAAATGTGTACATAGAGCAATTTTGATGGTCCGAAGTTGCTCAACTCTCTCTATGGAGGAGCTTTTAACGGTTTTGTCCATTTGTCGTAGAAAGTTGGTGTTTTGGCATCGAAATAATGTAGGAAGCTTATACTCGTAAAATTTGTCATAGAAGAACAATAAAAAGTCTATCCCGAGCAACTTTGATAGTTCGAAGTCGCATAACTCTCTCTATGGAGGAGCTTTTAATGGTTTTCTCCATTTGTCATAGAAAGTTGGTGTTTTGGCATCGAAATAATGTAGGAAACTTATAATCGTAAAAGTTGACATAGAAGAACAATAAAAAGTCTATCCCGAGCAACTTTGATAGTCCGAAGTTGCTCAACTCTCTCTATGGAGGAGCTTTTAGCGGGTTTGTCTATTTGTCATAGAAAGTTGGTGTTTTGGTATCGAAATAATCTAGGAAGCTTATACTCGTAAAATTTCACATAGAAGAACAACAAAAAGTGTACATAGAGCAATTTTGATGGTCCGAAGTTACTCAACTCTTTCTATGGAGGAGCTCTTAACGGTTTTGTCTATTTGTCATAATAAGTTGATGTTTTGGCGTCGAAATAATCTATGAAGCTTAGACTCGTAAAATTTGACATAGAAGAACAATAAAAATTATACACCGAGCAACTTTGATGGCCCGAAGCCGCTAAACTCTCTCTTTGGAGGAGCTTTTAACGGTTTTGTCCATTTGTCATAGAAAGTTGGTGTTTTGGCATCGAAATAAAGTAGGAAGCTTATACTCGTAAAATTTGACATAGAAGAACAATAAAAAGTCTATCCCAAGCAACTTTCATAGTCCGAAGTTGCTCAACTCTCTCTATGGAGGAGCTTTTAACGGTTTTGTCCATTTGTCAAAGAAAGTTGGTGTTTGGCGTCGAAATAATCTATGAAGCTTATACTCGTAAAATTTGACATATGAGAACAATAAAAATTATACACCGAGCAACTTTGATGGCCCGAAGCCGCTCAACTCTCTCTATGGAGGAGCTTTTAACGGTTTTGTCCATTTGTCATAGAAAGTTGGTTTTTTGGCATCGAAATAATGTTGCAAGCTTATACTCGTAAAAGTTGACATAGAAGAACAATAAAAAGTCTATCCCGAGCAACTTTGATAGTCCGAAGTTGCTCAACTCTCTCTATGGAGGAGCTTTTAGCAATTTTGTCTATTTGTCATACAAAGTTGGTGTTTTGGCATCGAAATAATCTAGGAAGCTTATACTCGTAAAATTTTACATTGAAGAACAATAAAAAGTCTATCCCGAGCAACTTCGATAGTCCGAAGTTGCTCAACTCTCTCTATGGAGGAGCTTTTAACGGTTTTGTCCATTTCTTATAGAAGGTTGGTGTTTTGGCATCGAAATAATGTAGGAAGCTTATACTCGTAAAAGTTGACATAGAAGAACAACAAAATGTGTACATAGAGTAATTTTGATGGTCCGAAGTTGCTCAACTCTCTCTATGGAGGAGCTTTTAACGGTTTTGTCCATTTGCCGTAGAAAGTTGGTGTTTTGGCATCGAAATAATGTAGGAAGCTTATACTCGTAAAATTTTTCATAGAAGAACAATAAAAAGTCTATCCCGAGCAACTTTGATAGTTCGAAGTCACATAACTCTCTCTATGGAGGAGCTTTTAACGGTTTTCTCCATTTGTCATAAAAAGTTGGTGTTTTGGCATCGAAATAATGTAGGAAGCTTATAATCGTAAAAGTTGACATAGAAGAACAATAAAAAGTCTATCCCGAGCAACTTTGATAGTCCGAAGTTGCTCAACTCTCTCTATGGAGGAGCTTTTAGCGGGTTTGTCTATTTGTCATAGAAAGTTGGTGTTTTGGTATCGAAATAATCTAGGAATCTTATACTCGTAAAATTTCACATAGAAGAACAACAAAAAGTGTACATAGAGCAATTTTGATGGTCCGAAGTTACTCAACTCTTTCTATGGAGGAGCTCTTAACGGTTTTGTCTATTTGTCATAAAAAGTTGATGTTTTGGCGTCGAAATAATCTATGAAGCTTATACTCGTAAAATTTGACATAGAAGAACAATAAAAATTATACACCGAGCAACTTTGATGGCCCGAAGCCGCTAAACTCTCTCTATGGAGGAGCTTTTAACGGTTTTGTCCATTTGTCATAGAAAGTTGGTGTTTTGGCATCGAAATAATCTGGGAAGCTTATACTCGTAAAATTTCACATAGAAGAACAACAAAAAGTGTACATAGAGCAATTTTGATGGTCCGAAGTTACTCAACTCTCTCTGTGGAGGAGCTCTTAACGGTTTTGTCTATTTGTCATAAAAAGTTGATGTTTTGGCGTCAAAATAATCTATGAAGCTTATACTCGTAAAATTTGACATATGAGAACAATAAAAATTATACACCGAGCAACTTTGATGGCCCGAAGCCGCTCAACTCTCTCTATGGAGGAGCTTTTAACGGTTTTGTCCATTTGTCATAGAATGTTGGTGTTTTGGCACCGAAATAATGTAAGAAGCTTATACTCGTAAATTTTGACATAGAAGAACAATAAAAAGTCTATCCCGAGCAACATTGATAGTCCGAAGTTACTCAACTCTCTCTATGGAGGAGCTTTTAGCGGGTTTGTCTATTTGACATAGAAAGTTGGTGTTTTGGCATCGAAATAATGTAGGAAGCTTATACTCGTAAAATTTGTCATAGAAGAACAATAAAAAGTCTATCCCGAGCAACTTTGATAGTCCGGAGTTACTCAACTCTCTCTATGGAGGGGTTTGTCTATTTGTCATAGAAAGTTGGTGTTTTGGCATCGAAACAATCTATGAAGCTTATTCTCGTAAAATTTGACATATAAGAACAATAAAAATTGTACACCGAGCAACTTTGATGGTCCGAAGTCGCTCAACACTCTCTATGGAGGAGCTTTTAACGGTTTTGTCAATTTGTCATAGAAAGTTGGTGTTTTGGCATTGAAATAATCTAGGAAGCTTATACTCGTAAAATTTCACATAGAAGAACAACAAAAAGTGTACATAGAGCAATTTTGATGGTCCGAAGTTGCTCAACTCTCTCTGTGGAGGAGCTCTTAACGGTTTTGTCCAATTGTCATAAAAAGTTGGTGTTTTGGCGTCGAAATAATCTATGAAGCTTATACTCGTAAAATTTGACATATGAGAACAATAAAAATTATACACCGAGCAACTTTGATTGTCCGAAGCCGCTCAACTCTCTCTACGGAGAAGCTTTTAACGGTTTTATCCATTTGTCGTAGAAAGTTGGTGTTTTGGCATCGAAATAATGTTGGAAGCTTATACTTGTAAAATTTGACATAGAAAAACAATAAAAAGTCTATCCCGAGCAACTTTGATAGTCCGAAGTTGCTCAACTCTCTCTATGGAGGAGCTTTTAACGGTTTTGTCCATTTGTCATAGAAAGTTGGTGTTTTGGCATCGAAATAATGTTGGAAGTTTATACTCGTAAAATTTCACATAGAAGAACAACAAAAAGTGTCCATAGAGCAATTTTGATGGTCCGAAGTTGCTCAACTCTCTCTATGGAAAAGCTCTTAACGGTTTTGTCCATTTGTCATAAAAAGTTGGTGTTTTGGCGTCGAAATAATCTATGAAGCTTATACTCGTAAAATTTGACATATGAGAACAATAAAAATTATACACCGAGCAACTTTGATGGCCCGAAGCCGCTCAACTCTCTCTATGGAGGAGCTTTTAACGATTTTGTCCATTTGTCATAGAAAGTTGGTGTTTTGGCATCGAAATAATGTAGAAAGCTTATACTCGTAAAATTTGACATAGAAGAACAACAAAAAGTGTACATAGAGCAATTTTGATGGTCCTAAGTTGCTCAACTCTCTCTATGGAGGAGCTTTTAACGGTTTTGTCCATTTGTCGTGGAAAGTTGGTGTTTTGGCACCGAAATATTGTAGGAAGCTTATACTCGTAAACTTTGACATAGCAGAACAATAAAAAGTCTATCCCGAGCAACTTTGATAGTCCGAAGTTGCTCAACTCTCTCTATGGAGGAGCTTTTAACGGTTTTGTCCATTTGTCATAGAAAGTTGGTGTTTTGGCATCGAAATAATGTTGGAAGTTTATACTCGTAAAATTTCACATAGAAGAACAACAAAAAGTGTACATAGAGCAATTTTGATGGTCCGAAGTTACTCAACTCTTTCTATGGAGGAGCTCTTAACGGTTTTGTCTATTTGTCATAAAAAGTTGATGTTTTGGCGTCGAAATAATCTATGAAGCTTATACTCGTAAAATTTGACATATGAGAACAATAAAAATTATACACCGAGCAACTTTGATGGCCCGAAGCCGCTAAACTCTCTCTATGGAGGAGCTTTTAACGGTTTTGTCCATTTGTCATAGAAAGTTGGTGTTTTGGCACCGAAATAATGTAGGAAGCTTATACTCGTAAATTTTGACATAGAAGAACAATAAAAAGTCTATCCCGAGCAACTTTGATAGTCCGAAGTTACACAACTCTCTCTATGGAGGAGCTTTTAGCGGGTTTGTCTATTTGTCATAGAAAGTTGGTGTTTTGGCATCGAAATAATGTAGGAAGCTTATACTCGTAAAATTTGACATATAAGAACAATAAAAATTGTACACCGAGCAACTTTGATGGTCCGAAGTCAATCAACTCTCTCTATGGAGGAGCTTTTAACGGTTTTGTCAATTTGTCATAGTAAGTTGGTGTTTTGGCATCGAAATAATCTAGGAAGCTTATACTCGTAAAATTTCACATAGAAGAACAACAAAAAGTGTCCATAGAGCAATTTTGATGGTCCGAAGTTGCTCAACTCTCTCTATGGAAAAGCTCTTAACGGTTTTGTCCATTTGTCATAAAAAGTTGGTGTTTTGGCGTCGAAATAATCTATGAAGCTTATACTCGTAAAATTTGACATATGAGAACAATAAAAATTATACACCGAGCAACTTTGATGGCCCGAAGCCGCTCAACTCTCTCTATGGAGGAGCTTTTAACGATTTTGTCCATTTGTCATAGAAAGTTGGTGTTTTGGCATCGAAATAATGTAGAAAGCTTATACTCGTAAAATTTGACATAGAAGAACAACAAAAAGTGTACATAGAGCAATTTTGATGGTCCGAAGTTGCTCAACTCTCTCTATGGAGGAGCTTTTAACGGTTTTGTCCATTTGTCGTGGAAAGTTGGTGTTTTGGCATCGAAATATTGTAGGAAGCTTATACTCGTAAACTTTGACATAGCAGAACAATAAAAAGTCTATCCCGAGCAACTTTGATAGTCCGAAGTTGCTCAACTCTCTCTATGGAGGAGCTTTTAACGGTTTTGTCCATTTGTCATAGAAAGTTGGTGTTTTGGCATCGAAATAATGTTGGAAGTTTATACTCGTAAAATTTCACATAGAAGAACAACAAAAAGTGTACATAGAGCAATTTTGATGGTCCGAAGTTACTCAACTCTTTCTATGGAGGAGCTCTTAACGGTTTTGTCTATTTGTCATAAAAAGTTGATGTTTTGGCGTCGAAATAATCTATGAAGCTTATACTCGTAAAATTTGACATATGAGAACAATAAAAATTATACACCGAGCAACTTTGATGGCCCGAAGCCGCTAAACTCTCTCTATGGAGGAGCTTTTAACGGTTTTGTCCATTTGTCATAGAAAGTTGGTGTTTTGGCACCGAAATAATGTAGGAAGCTTATACTCGTAAATTTTGACATAGAAGAACAATAAAAAGTCTATCCCGAGCAACTTTGATAGTCCGAAGTTACACAACTCTCTCTATGGAGGAGCTTTTAGCGGGTTTGTCTATTTGTCATAGAAAGTTGGTGTTTTGGCATCGAAATAATGTAGGAAGCTTATACTCGTAAAATTTGACATATAAGAACAATAAAAATTGTACACCGAGCAACTTTGATGGTCCGAAGTCAATCAACTCTCTCTATGGAGGAGCTTTTAACGGTTTTGTCAATTTGTCATAGTAAGTTGGTGTTTTGGCATCGAAATAATCTAGGAAGCTTATACTCGTAAAATTTTACATAGAAGAACAACAAAAAGTGTCCATAGAGCAATTTTGATGGTCCGAAGTTGCTCAACTCTCTCTATGGAAAAGCTCTTAACGGTTTTGTCCATTTGTCATAAAAAGTTGGTGTTTTGGCGTCGAAATAATCTATGAAGCTTATACTCGTAAAATTTGACATATGAGAACAATAAAAATTATACACCGAGCAACTTTGATGGCCCGAAGCCGCTCAACTCTCTCTATGGAGGAGCTTTTAACGATTTTGTCCATTTGTCATAGAAAGTTGGTGTTTTGGCATCGAAATAATGTAGAAAGCTTATACTCGTAAAATTTGACATAGAAGAACAACAAAAAGTGTACATAGAGCAATTTTGATGGTCCGAAGTTGCTCAACTCTCTCTATGGAGGAGCTTTTAACGGTTTTGTCCATTTGTCGTGGAAAGTTGGTGTTTTGGCATCGAAATATTGTAGGAAGCTTATACTCGTAAACTTTGACATAGCAGAACAATAAAAAGTCTATCCCGAGCAACTTTGATAGTCCGAAGTTGCTCAACTCTCTCTATGGGGAGCTTTTAACGGTTTTGTCCATTTGTCATAGGAAGTTGGTGTTTTGGCATCGAAATAATGTTGGAAGTTTATACTCGTAAAATTTCACATAGAAGAACAACAAAAAGTGTACATAGAGCAATTTTGATGGTCCGAAGTTACTCAACTCTTTCTATGGAGGAGCTCTTAACGGTTTTGTCTATTTGTAATAAAAAGTTGATGTTTTGGCGTCGAAATAATCTATGAAGCTTATACTCGTAAAATTTGACATATGAGAACAATAAAAATTATACACCGAGCAACTTTGATGGCCCGAAGCCGCTAAACTCTCTCTATGGAGGAGCTTTTAACGGTTTTGTCCATTTGTCATAGAAAGTTGGTGTTTTGGCACCGACATAATGTAGGAAGCTTATACTCGTAAATTTTGACATAGAAGAACAATAAAAAGTCTATCCCGAGCAACTTTGATAGTCCGAAGTTACACAACTCTCTCTATGGAGGAGCTTTTAGCGGGTTTGTCTATTTGTCATAGAAAGTTGGTGTTTTGGCATCGAAATAATGTAGGAAGCTTATACTCGTAAAATTTGACATATAAGAACAATAAAAATTGTACACCGAGCAACTTTGATGGTCCGAAGTCGATCAACACTCTCTGTGGAGGAGCTTTTAACGGTTTTGTCAATTTGTCATAGTAAGTTGGTGTTTTGGCATCGAAATAATCTAGGAAGCTTATACTCGTAAAATTTCACATAGAAGAACAACAAAAAGTGTCCATAGAGCAATTTTGATGGTCCGATGTTGCTCAACTCTCTCTATGGAAAAGCTCTTAACGGTTTTGTCCATTTGTCATAAAAAGTTGGTGTTTTGGCGTCGAAATAATCTATGAAGCTTATACTCGTAAAATTTGATATATGAGAAAAATAAAAATTATACACCGAGCAACTTTGATGGCCCGAAGCCGCTCAACTCTCTCTATGGAGGAGCTTTTAACGATTTTGTCCATTTGTCATTGAAAGTTGGTGTTTTGGCATCGAAATAATGTAGGAAGCTTATACTCGTAAAATTTGACATAGAAGAACAATAAAAAGTCTATCCCGAGCAACTTTGATAGTCCGAAGTTGCTCAACTCTCTCTATGGAGGAGGTTTTAGCGGTTTTGTCTATTTGTCATACAAAGTTGGTGTTTTGGCATCGAAATAATCTAGGAAGCTTATACTCGTAAAATTTTACATAGAAGAACAATAAAAAGTCTATCCCGAGCAACTTCGATAGTCCTGCGTTGCTCAACTCTCTCTATAGAGGAGCTTTTAACGGTTTTGTCCATTTGTCATAGAAAGTTGCTGTTTTGGCATCGAAATAATGTAGGAAGCTTATACTCGTAAAATTTGACATAGAAGAACAACAAAAAGTGTACATAGAGCAATTTTGATGGTCCGAAGTTGCTCAACTCTCTCTATGGAGGAGCTTTTAACGGTTTTGTCCATTTGTCGTAGAAAGTTGGTGTTTTGGCATCGAAATAATGTAGGAAGCTTATACTAGTAAAATTTCACATAGAAGAACAACAAAAAGTGTACATAGAGCAATTTTGAAGGTCCGAAGTTGCTCAACTCTCTCTATGGAAAAGCTCTTAACGGTTTTGTCCAATTGTCATAAAAAGTTGGTGTTTTGGCGTCGAAATAATCTATGAAGCTTATACACGTAAAATTTGACATATGAGAACAATAAAAAGTCTATCCCGAGCAACTTTGATAGTCCGAAGTTGCTCACCTCTCTCTATGGAGTAGCTTTTAACGGTTTTCTCCATTTGTCATAGAAAGTTTGCGTTTTGGCATCAAAATAATGTAGGAAGCTTATACTCGTAAAAGTTGACATAAGAGAACAATAAAAAGTCTATCCCAAGCAACTTTGATAGTCCGAAGTTGCTCAACTCTCTCTATGGAGGAGCTTTTAGCGGGTTTGTCTATTTGTCATAGAAAGTTGGTGTTTTGGCATCGAAATAATCTATGAAGCTTATACTCGTAAAATTTGACATATAAGAACAATAAAAATTGTACACCGAGCAATTTTGATGGTCCGAAGTCGATCAACACTCTCTATGGAGGAGCTTTTAACGGTTTTATCAATTTGTCATAGTAAGTTGGTGTTTTGGCATCGAAATAATCTAGGAAGCTTATACTCGTAAAATTTCACATAGAAGAACAAAAAAAAGTGTCCATAGAGCAATTTTGATGGTCCGAAGTTGCTCAACTATCTCTATGGAAAAGCTCTTAACGGTTTTGTCCATTTGTCATAAAAAGTTGGTGTTTTGGCGTCGAAATAATCTATGAAGCTTATACTCGTAAAATTTGACATATGAGAACAATAAAAATTATACACCGAGCAACTTTGATGGCCCGAAGCCGCTCAACTCTCTCTATGGAGGAGCTTTTAACGATTTTGTCCATTTGTCATAGAAAGTTGGTGTTTTGGCATCGAAATAATGTTGGAAGCTTATACTCGTAAAAGTTGACATAGAAGAACAATAAAAAGTCTATCCCGAGCAACTTTGATAGTCCGAAGATGCTCAACTCTCTCTATGGAGGAGCTTTTAGCGGGTTTGTCTATTTGTCATAGAAAGTTGGTGTTTTGGCATCGAAATAATCTATGAAGATTATACTCGTAAAATTTGACATATAAGAACAATAAAAATTGTACACCGAGCAACTTTGATGGTCCGAAGTCAATCAACTCTCTCTATGGAGGAGCTTTTAACGGTTTTGTCAATTTGTCATAGTAAGTTGGTGTTTTGTCATCGAAATAATCTAGGAAGCTTATACTCGTAAAATTTCACATAGAAGAACAAAAAAAAGTGTCCATAGAGCAATTTTGATGGTCCGAAGTTGCTCAACTCTCTCTATGGAAAAGCTCTTAACGGTTTTGTCCATTTGTCATAAAAAGTTGGTGTTTTGGCGTCGAAATAATCTATGAAGCTTATACTCGTAAAATTTGACATATGAGAACAATAAAAATTATACACCGAGCAACTTTGATGGCCCGAAGCCGCTCAACTCTCTCTATGGATGAGCTTTTAACGATTTTGTCCATTTGTCATAGAAAGTTTGTGTTTTGGCATCGAAATAATGTTGGAAGCTTATACTCGTAAAAGTTGACATAGAAGAACAATAAAAAGTCTATCCCGAGCAACTTTGATAGTCCGAAGTTGCTCAACTCTCTCTATGGAGGAGCTTTTAGCGGGTTTGTCTATTTGTCATAGAAAGTTGGTGTTTTGGCATCGAAATAATCTATGAAGATTATACTCGTAAAATTTGACATATAAGAACAATAAAAATTGTACACCGAGCAACTTTGATGGTCCGAAGTCAATCAACTCTCTCTATGGAGGAGCTTTTAACGGTTTTGTCAATTTGTCATAGTAAGTTGGTGTTTTGGCATCGAAATAATCTAGGAAGCTTATACTCGTAAAATTTCACATAGAAGAACAACAAAAAGTGTCCATAGAGCAATTTTGATGGTCCGAAGTTGCTCAACTCTCTCTATGGAAAAGCTCTTAACGGTTTTGTCCATTTGTCTTAAAAAGTTGGTGTTTTGGCGTCGAAATAATCTATGAAGCTTATACTCGTAAAATTTGACATATGAGAACAATAAAAATTATACACCGAGCAACTTTGATGGCCCGAAGCCGCTCAACTCTCTCTATGGAGGAGCTTTTAACGATTTTGTCCATTTGTCATAGAAAGTTGGTGTTTTGGCATCGAAATAATGTAGAAAGCTTATACTCGTAAAATTTGACATAGAAGAACAACAAAAAGTGTACATAGAGCAATTTTGATGGTCCGAAGTTGCTCAACTCTCTCTATGGAGGAGCTTTTAACGGTTTTGTCGATTTGTCGTGGAAAGTTGGTGTTTTGGCATCGAAATATTGTAGGAAGCTTATACTCGTAAACTTTGACATAGCAGAACAATAAAAAGTCTATCCCGAGCAACTTTGATAGTCCGAAGTTGCTCAACTCTCTCTATGGAGGAGCTTTTAACGGTTTTGTCCATTTGTCATAGAAAGTTGGTGTTTTGGCATCGAAATAATGTTGGAAGTTTATACTCGTAAAATTTCACATAGAAGAACAACAAAAAGTGTACATAGAGCAATTTTGATGGTCCGAAGTTACTCAACTCTTTCTATGGAGGAGCTCTTAACGGTTTTGTCTATTTGTCATAAAAAGTTGATGTTTTGGCGTCGAAATAATCTATGAAGCTTATACTCGTAAAATTTGACATATGAGAACAATAAAAATTATACACCGAGCAACTTTGATGGCCCGAAGCCGCTAAACTCTCTCTATGGAGGAGCTTTTAACGGTTTTGTCCATTTGTCATAGAAAGTTGGTGTTTTGGCACCGAAATAATGTAGGAAGCTTATACTCGTAAATTTTGACATAGAAGAACAATAAAAAGTCTATCCCGAGCAACTTTGATAGTCCGAAGTTACACAACTCTCTCTATGGAGGAGCTTTTAGCGGGTTTGTCTATTTGTCATAGAAAGTTGGTGTTTTGGCATCGAAATAATGTAGGAAGCTTATACTCGTAAAATTTGACATAGAAGAACAATAAAAAGTCTATCCCGAGCAACTTTGATAGTCCGAAGTTGCTCAACTCTCTCTATGGAGGAGGTTTTAGCGGTTTTGTCTATTTGTCATACAAAGTTGGTGTTTTGGCATCGAAATAATCTAGGAAACTTATACTCGTAAAATTTTACATAGAAGAACAATAAAAAGTCTATCCCGAGCAACTTCGATAGTCCTGCGTTGCTCAACTCTCTCTATAGAGGAGCTTTTAACGGTTTTGTCCATTTGTCATAGAAAGTTGGTGTTTTGGCATCGAAATAATGTAGGAAGCTTATACTCGTAAAATTTGACATAGAAGAACAACAAAAAGTGTACATAGAGCAATTTTGATGGTCCGAAGTTGCTCAACTCTCTCTATGGAGGAGCTTTTAACGGTTTTGTCCATTTGTCGTAGAAAGTTGGTGTTTTGGCATCGAAATAATGTAGGAAGCTTATACTAGTAAAATTTCACATAGAAGAACAACAAAAAGTGTACATAGAGCAATTTTGAAGGTCCGAAGTTGCTCAACTCTCTCTATGGAAAAGCTCTTAACGGTTTTGTCCAATTGTCATAAAAAGTTGGTGTTTTGGCGTCGAAATAATCTATGAAGCTTATACACGTAAAATTTGACATATGAGAACAATAAAAAGTCTATCCCGAGCAACTTTGATAGTCCGAAGTTGCTCACCTCTCTCTATGGAGTAGCTTTTAACGGTTTTCTCCATTTGTCATAGAAAGTTGGTGTTTTGGCATCAAAATAATGTAGGAAGCTTATACTCGTAAAAGTTGACATAAGAGAACAATAAAAAGTCTATCCCAAGCAACTTTGATAGTCCGAAGTTGCTCAACTCTCTCTATGGAGGAGCTTTTAGCGGGTTTGTCTATTTGTCATAGAAAGTTGGTGTTTTGGCATCGAAATAATCTATGAAGCTTATACTCGTAAAATTTGACATATAAGAACAATAAAAGTTGTACACCGAGCAATTTTGATGGTCCGAAATCGATCAACACTCTCTATGGAGGAGCTTTTAACGGTTTTATCAATTTGTCATAGTAAGTTGGTGTTTTGGCATCGAAATAATCTAGGAAGCTTATACTCGTAAAATTTCACATAGAAGAACAAAAAAAAGTGTCCATAGAGCAATTTTGATGGTCCGAAGTTGCTCAACTCTCTCTATGGAAAAGCTCTTAACGGTTTTGTCCATTTGTCATAAAAAGTTGGTGTTTTGGCGTCGAAATAATCTATGAAGCTTATACTCGTAAAATTTGACATATGAGAACAATAAAAATTATACACCGAGCAACTTTGATGGCCCGAAGCCGCTCAACTCTCTCTATGGAGGAGCTTTTAACGATTTTGTCCATTTGTCATAGAAAGTTGGTGTTTTGGCATCGAAATAATGTTGGAAGCTTATACTCGTAAAAGTTGACATAGAAGAACAATAAAAAGTCTATCCCGAGCAACTTTGATAGTCCGAAGTTGCCCAACTCTCTCTATGGAGGAGCTTTTAGCGGGTTTGTCTATTTGTCATAGAAAGTTGGTGTTTTGGCATCGAAATAATCTATGAAGATTATACTCGTAAAATTTGACATATAAGAACAATAAAAATTGTACACCGAGCAACTTTGATGGTCCGAAGTCAATCAACTCTCTCTATGGAGGAGCTTTTAACGGTTTTGTCAATTTGTCATAGTAAGTTGGTGTTTTGGCATCGAAATAATCTAGGAAGCTTATACTCGTAAAATTTCACATAGAAGAACAAAAAAAAGTGTCCATAGAGCAATTTTGATGGTCCGAAGTTGCTCAACTCTCTCTATGGAAAAGCTCTTAACGGTTTTGTACATTTGTCATAAAAAGTTGGTGTTTTGGCGTCGAAATAATCTATGAAGCTTATACTCGTAAAATTTGACATATGAGAACAATAAAAATTATACACCGAGCAACTTTGATGGCCCGAAGCCGCTCAACTCTCTCTATGGAGGAGCTTTTAACGATTTTGTCCATTTGTCATAGAAAGTTTGTGTTTTGGCATCGAAATAATGTTGGAAGCTTATACTCGTAAAAGTTGACATAGAAGAACAATAAAAAGTCTATCCCGAGCAACTTTGATAGTCCGAAGTTGCTCAACTCTCTCTATGGAGGAGCTTTTAGCGGGTTTGTCTATTTGTCATAGAAAGTTGGTGTTTTGGCATCGAAATAATCTATGAAGATTATACTCGTAAAATTTGACATATAAGAACAATAAAAATTGTACACCGAGCAACTTTGATGGTCCGAAGTCAATCAACTCTCTCTATGGAGGAGCTTTTAACGGTTTTGTCAATTTGTCATAGTAAGTTGGTGTTTTGGCATCGAAATAATCTAGGAAGCTTATACTCGTAAAATTTCACATAGAAGAACAACAAAAAGTGTCCATAGAGCAATTTTGATGGTCCGAAGTTGCTCAACTCTCTCTATGGAAAAGCTCTTAACGGTTTTGTCCATTTGTCATAAAAAGTTGGTGTTTTGGCGTCGAAATAATCTATGAAGCTTATACTCGTAAAATTTGACATATGAGAACAATAAAAATTATACACCGAGCAACTTTGATGGCCCGAAGCCGCTCAACTCTCTCTATGGAGGAGCTTTTAACGATTTTGTCCATTTGTCATAGAAAGTTGGTGTTTTGGCATCGAAATAATGTAGAAAGCTTATACTCGTAAAATTTGACATAGAAGAACAACAAAAAGTGTACATAGAGCAATTTTGATGGTCCGAAGTTGCTCAACTCTCTCTATGGAGGAGCTTTTAACGGTTTTGTCCATTTGTCGTGGAAAGTTGGTGTTTTGGCATCGAAATATTGTAGGAAGCTTATACTCGTAAACTTTGACATAGCAGAACAATAAAAAGTCTATCCCGAGCAACTTTGATAGTCCGAAGTTGCTCAACTCTCTCTATGGAGGAGCTTTTAACGGTTTTGTCCATTTGTCATAGAAAGTTGGTGTTTTGGCATCGAAATAATGTTGGAAGTTTATACTCGTAAAATTTCACATAGAAGAACAACAAAAAGTGTACATAGAGCAATTTTGATGGTCCGAAGTTACTCAACTCTTTCTATGGAGGAGCTCTTAACGGTTTTGTCTATTTGTCATAAAAAGTTGATGTTTTGGCGTCGAAATAATCTATGAAGCTTATACTCGTAAAATTTGACATATGAGAACAATAAAAATTATACACCGAGCAACTTTGATGGCCCGAAGCCGCTAAACTCTCTCTATGGAGGAGCTTTTAACGGTTTTGTCCATTTGTCATAGAAAGTTGGTGTTTTGGCACCGAAATAATGTAGGAAGCTTATACTCGTAAATTTTGACATAGAAGAACAATAAAAAGTCTATCCCGAGCAACTTTGATAGTCCGAAGTTACACAACTCTCTCTATGGAGGAGCTTTTAGCGGGTTTGTCTATTTGTCATAGAAAGTTGGTGTTTTGGCATCGAAATAATGTAGGAAGCTTATACTCGTAAAATTTGACATATAAGAACAATAAAAATTGTACACCGAGCAACTTTGATGGTCCGAAGTCAATCAACTCTCTCTATGGAGGAGCTTTTAACGGTTTTGTCAATTTGTCATAGTAAGTTGGTGTTTTGTCATCGAAATAATCTAGGAAGCTTATACTCGTAAAATTTCACATAGAAGAACAACAAAAAGTGTCCATAGAGCAATTTTGATGGTCCGAAGTTGCTCAACTCTCTCTATGGAAAAGCTCTTAACGGTTTTGTCCATTTGTCATAAAAAGTTGGTGTTTTGGCGTCGAAATAATCTATGAAGCTTATACTCGTAAAATTTGACATATGAGAACAATAAAAATTATACACCGAGCAACTTTGATGGCCCGAAGCCGCTCAACTCTCTCTATGGAGGAGCTTTTAACGATTTTGTCCATTTGTCATAGAAAGTTGGTGTTTTGGCATCGAAATAATGTAGAAAGCTTATACTCGTAAAATTTGACATAGAAGAACAACAAAAAGTGTACATAGAGCAATTTTGATGGTCCGAAGTTGCTCAACTCTCTCTATGGAGGAGCTTTTAACGGTTTTGTCCATTTGTCGTGGAAAGTTGGTGTTTTGGCATCGAAATATTGTAGGAAGCTTACACTCGTAAACTTTGACATAGCAGAACAATAAAAAGTCTATCCCGAGCAACTTTGATAGTCCGAAGTTGCTCAACTCTCTCTATGGAGGAGCTTTTAACGGTTTTGTCCATTTGTCATAGAAATTTGGTGTTTTGGCATCGAAATAATGTTAGAAGTTTATTCTCGTAAAATTTCACATAGAAGAACAACAAAAAGTGTACATAGAGCAATTTTGATGGTCCGAAGTTACTCAACTCTTTCTATGGAGGAGCTCTTAACGGTTTTGTCTATTTGTCATAAAAAGTTGATGTTTTGGCGTCGAAATAATCTATGAAGCTTATACTCGTAAAATTTGACATATGAGAACAATAAAAATTATACACCGAGCAACTTTGATGGCCCGAAGCCGCTAAACTCTCTCTATGGAGGAGCTTTTAACGGTTTTGTCCATTTGTCATAGAAAGTTGGTGTTTTGGCACCGAAATAATGTAGGAAGCTTATACTCGTAAATTTTGACATAGAAGAACAATAAAAAGTCTATCCCGAGCAACTTTGATAGTCCGAAGTTACACAACTCTCTCTATGGAGGAGCTTTTAGCGGGTTTGTCTATTTGTCATAGAAAGTTGGTGTTTTGGCATCGAAATAATGTAGGAAGCTTATACTCGTAAAATTTGACATATAAGAACAATAAAAATTGTACACCGAGCAACTTTGATGGTCCGAAGTCGATCAACACTCTCTATGGAGGAGCTTTTAACGGTTTTGTCAATTTGTCATAGTAAGTTGGTGTTTTGGCATCGAAATAATCTAGGAAGCTTATACTCGTAAAATTTCACATAGAAGAACAACAAAAAGTGTCCATAGAGCAATTTTGATGGTCCGATGTTGCTCAACTCTCTCTATGGAAAAGCTCTTAACGGTTTTGTCCATTTGTCATAAAAAGTTGGTGTTTTGGCGTCGAAATAATCTATGAAGCTTATACTCGTAAAATTTGATATATGAGAACAATAAAAATTATACACCGAGCAACTTTGATGGCCCGAAGCCGCTCAACTCTCTCTATGGAGGAGCTTTTAACGATTTTGTCCATTTGTCATTGAAAGTTGGTGTTTTGGCATCGAAATAATGTAGGAAGCTTATACTCGTAAAATTTGACATAGAAGAACAATAAAAAGTCTATCCCGAGCAACTTTGATAGTCCGAAGTTGCTCAACTCTCTCTATGGAGGAGGTTTTAGCGGTTTTGTCTATTTGTCATACAAAGTTGGTGTTTTGGCATCGAAATAATCTAGGAAGCTTATACTCGTAAAATTTTACATAGAAGAACAATAAAAAGTCTATCCCGAGCAACTTCGATAGTCCTGCGTTGCTCAACTCTCTCTATAGAGGAGCTTTTAACGGTTTTGTCCATTTGTCATAGAAAGTTGCTGTTTTGGCATCGAAATAATGTAGGAAGCTTATACTCGTAAAATTTGACATAGAAGAACAACAAAAAGTGTACATAGAGCAATTTTGATGGTCCGAAGTTGCTCAACTCTCTCTATGGAGGAGCTTTTAACGGTTTTGTCCATTTGTCGTAGAAAGTTGGTGTTTTGGCATCGAAATAATGTAGGAAGCTTATACTAGTAAAATTTCACATAGAAGAACAACAAAAAGTGTACATAGAGCAATTTTGAAGGTCCGAAGTTGCTCAACTCTCTCTATGGAAAAGCTCTTAACGGTTTTGTCCAATTGTCATAAAAAGTTGGTGTTTTGGCGTCGAAATAATCTATGAAGCTTATACACGTAAAATTTGACATATGAGAACAATAAAAAGTCTATCCCGAGCAACTTTGATAGTCCGAAGTTGCTCACCTCTCTCTATGGAGTAGCTTTTAATGGTTTTCTCCATTTGTCATAGAAAGTTGGTGTTTTGGCATCAAAATAATGTAGGAAGCTTATACTCGTAAAAGTTGACATAAGAGAACAATAAAAAGTCTATCCCAAGCAACTTTGATAGTCCGAAGTTGCTCAACTCTCTCTATGGAGGAGCTTTTAGCGGGTTTGTCTATTTGTCATAGAAAGTTGGTGTTTTGGCATCGAAATAATCTATGAAGCTTATACTCGTAAAATTTGACATATAAGAACAATAAAAATTGTACACCGAGCAATTTTGATGGTCCGAAGTCGATCAACACTCTCTATGGAGGAGCTTTTAACGGTTTTATCAATTTGTCATAGTAAGTTGGTGTTTTGGCATCGAAATAATCTAGGAAGCTTATACTCGTAAAATTTCACATAGAAGAACAAAAAAAAGTGTCCATAGAGCAATTTTGATGGTCCGAAGTTGCTCAACTCTCTCTATGGAAAAGCTCTTAACGGTTTTGTCCATTTGTCATAAAAAGTTGGTGTTTTGGCGTCGAAATAATCTATGAAGCTTATACTCGTAAAATTTGACATATGAGAACAATAAAAATTATACACCGAGCAACTTTGATGGCCCGAAGCCGCTCAACTCTCTCTATGGAGGAGCTTTTAACGATTTTGTCCATTTGTCATAGAAAGTTGGTGTTTTGGCATCGAAATAATGTTGGAAGCTTATACTCGTAAAAGTTGACATAGAAGAACAATAAAAAGTCTATCCCGAGCAACTTTGATAGTCCGAAGTTGCTCAACTCTCTCTATGGAGGAGCTTTTAGCGGGTTTGTCTATTTGTCATAGAAAGTTGGTGTTTTGGCATCGAAATAATCTATGAAGATTATACTCGTAAAATTTGACATATAAGAACAATAAAAATTGTACACCGAGCAACTTTGATGGTCCGAAGTCAATCAACTCTCTCTATGGAGGAGCTTTTAACGGTTTTGTCAATTTGTCATAGTAAATTGGTGTTTTGGCATCGAAATAATCTAGGAAGCTTATACTCGTAAAATTTCACATAGAAGAACAATAAAAAGTGTCCATAGAGCAATTTTGATGGTCCGAAGTTGCTCAACTCTCTCTATGGAAAAGCTCTTAACGGTTTTGTCCATTTGTCATAAAAAGTTGGTGTTTTGGCGTCGAAATAATCTATGAAGCTTATACTCGTAAAATTTGACATATGAGAACAATAAAAATTATACACCGAGCAACTTTGATGGCCCGAAGCCGCTCAACTCTCTCTATGGAGGAGCTTTTAACGATTTTGTCCATTTGTCATAGAAAGTTGGTGTTTTGGCATCGAAATAATGTAGAAAGCTTATACTCGTAAAATTTGACATAGAAGAACAACAAAAAGTGTACATAGAGCAATTTTGATGGTCCGAAGTTGCTCAACTCTCTCTATGGAGGAGCTTTTAACGGTTTTGTCCATTTGTCGTGGAAAGTTGGTGTTTTGGCATCGAAATATAGTAGGAAGCTTATACTCGTAAACTTTGACATAGCAGAACAATAAAAAGTCTATCCCGAGCAACTTTGATAGTCCGAAGTTGCTCAACTCTCTCTATGGAGGAGCTTTTAACGGTTTTGTCCATTTGTCATAGAAAGTTGGTGTTTTGGCATCGAAATAATGTAGGAAGCTTATACTCGTAAAAGTTGACATAGAAGAACAACAAAATGTGTACATAGGGCAATTTTGATGGTCCGAAGTTGCTCAACTCTCTCTATGGAGGAGCTTTTAACGGTTTTATCCATTTGTCGTAGAAAGTTGGTGTTTTGGCATCGAAATAATGTAGGAAGCTTATACTCGTAAAATTTGTCATAGAAGAACAATAAAAAGTCTATCCCGAGCAACTTTGATAGTTCGAAGTTGCATAACTCTCTTTATGGAGGAGCTTTTAACGGTTTTCTCCATTTGTCATAGAAAGTTGGTGTTTTGGCATCGAAATAATGTAGGAAGCTTATACTCGTAAAATTTGTCATAGAAGAACAATAAAAAGTCTATCCCGAGCAACTTTGATAGTTCGAAGTTGCATAACTCTCTCTATGGAGGAGCTTTTAACGGTTTTCTCCATTTGTCATAGAAAGTTGGTGTTTTGGCATCGAAATAATGTAGGAAGCTTATACTCGTAAATTTTGACATAGAAGAACAATAAAAAGTCTATCCCGAGCAACTTTGATAGTCCGAAGTTACTCAACTCTCTCTATGGAGGAGCTTTTAGCGGGTTTGTCTATTTGACATAGAAAGTTGGTGTTTTGGCATCGAAATAATGTAGGAAGCTTATACTCGTAAAATTTGTCATAGAAGAACAATAAAAAGTCTATCCCGAGCAACTTTGATAGTCCGGAGTTACTCAACTCTCTCTATGGAGGGGTTTGTCTATTTGTCATAGAAAGTTGGTGTTTTGGCATCGAAACAATCTATGAAGCTTATATTCTCGTAAAATTTGACATATAAGAACAATAAAAATTGTACACCGAGCAACTTTGATGGTCCGAAGTCGCTCAACACTCTCTATGGAGGAGCTTTTAACGGTTTTGTCAATTTTTCATAGAAAGTTGGTGTTTTGGCATCGAAATAATCTAGGAAGCTTATACTCGTAAAATTTCACATAGAAGAACAACAAAAAGTGTACATAGAGCAATTTTGATGGTCCGAAGTTGCTCAACTCTCTCTATGGAGGAGCTCTTAACGGTTTTTTCCAATTGTCATAAAAAGTTGGTGTTTTGGCGTCGAAATAATCTATGAAGCTTATACTCGTAAAATTTGACATATGAGAACAATAAAAATTATACACCGAGCAACTTTGATTGCCCGAAGCCGCTCAACTCTCTCTACGGAGAAGCTTTTAACGGTTTTATCCATTTGTCATAGAAAGTTGGTGTTTTGTCATCGAAATAATGTTGGAAGCTTATACTTGTAAAATTTGACATAGAAAAACAATAAAAAGTCTATCCCGAGCAACTTTGATAGTCCGAAGTTGCTCAACTCTCTCTATGGAGGAGATTTTAGCGGTTTTGTCTATTTGTCATACAAAGTTGGTGTTTTGGCATCGAAATAATGTTGGAAGCTTATACTCGTAAAATTTTACGTAGAAGAACAATAAAAAGTCTATCCCGAACAACTTCGATAGTCCTGCGTTGCTAAACTCTCTCTATGGAGGAGCTTTTAACGGTTTTGTCCATTTGTCATAGAAAGTTGGTGTTTTGGCATCGAAATAATGTAGGAAGCTTATACTCGTAAAATTTGACATAGAAGAACAACAAAAAGTGTACATGGAGCAATTTTGATGGTCCGAAGTTGCTCAACTCTCTCTATGGAGGAGCTTTTAACGGTTTTGTCCATTTGTCGTAGAAAGTTGGTCTTTTGGCAACGAAATAATCTAGGAAGCTTATACTCGTAAAATTTGACATAGAAGAACAACAAAAAGTGTACATAGAGCAATTTTGATGGTCCGAAGTTGCTCAACTCTCTCTATGGAGGAGCTTTTAACGGTTTTGTCCATTTGTCGTGGAAAGTTGGTGTTTTGGCATCGAAATATTGTAGGAAGCTTATACTCGTAAACTTTGACATAGCAGAACAACAAAAAGTCTATCCCGAGCAACTTTGATTGTCCGAAGTTGCTCAAATCTCTCAATGGAGGAGCTTTTAACGGTTTTGTCCATTTGTCATAGAAAGTTGGTGTTTTGGCATCGAAATAATGTAGGAAGCTTATACTCGTAAAAGTTGACATAGAAGAACAACAAAATGTGTACATAGGGCAATTTTGATGGTCCGAAGTTGCTCAACTCTCTCTATGGAGGAGCTTTTAACGGTTTTATCCATTTGTCGTAGAAAGTTGGTGTTTTGGCATCGAAATAATGTAGGAAGCTTATACTCGTAAAATTTGTCATAGAAGAACAATAAAAAGTCTATCCCGAGCAACTTTGATAGTTCGAAGTTGCATAACTCTCTCTATGGAGGAGCTTTTAACGGTTTTCTCCATTTGTCATAGAAAGTTGGTGTTTTGGCATCGAAATAATGTAGGAAGCTTATACTCGTAAAATTTGTCATTGAAGAACAATAAAAAGTCTATCCCGAGCAACTTTGATAGTTCGAAGTTGCATAACTCTCTCTATGGAGGAGCTTTTAACGGTTTTCTCCATTTGTCATAGAAAGTTGGTGTTTTGGCATCGAAATAATGTAGGAAGCTTATACTCGTAAATTTTGACATAGAAGAACAATAAAAAGTCTATCCTGAGCAACTTTGATAGTCCGAAGTTACTCAACTCTCTCTATGGAGGAGCTTTTAGCGGGTTTGTCTATTTGACATAGAAAGTTGGTGTTTTGGCATCGAAATAATGTAAGAAGCTTATACTCGTAAAATTTGTCATAGAAGAACAATAAAAAGTCTATCCCGAGCAACTTTGATAGTCCGGAGTTACTCAACTCTCTCTATGGAGGGGTTTGTCTATTTGTCATAGAAAGTTGGTGTTTTGGCATCGAAACAATCTATGAAGCTTATTCTCGTAAAATTTGACATATAAGAACAATAAAAATTGTACACCGAGCAACTTTGATGGTCCGAAGTCGCTCAACACTCTCTATGGAGGAGCTTTTAACGGTTTTGTCAATTTTTCATAGAAAGTTGGTGTTTTGGCATCGAAATAATCTAGGAAGCTTATACTCGTAAAATTTCACATAGAAGAACAACAAAAAGTGTACATAGAGCAATTTTGATGGTCCGAAGTTGCTCAACTCTCTCTATGGAGGAGCTCTTAACGGTTTTTTCCAATTTTCATAAAAAGTTGGTGTTTTGGCGTCGAAATAATCTATGAAGCTTATACTCGTAAAATTTGACATATGAGAACAATAAAAATTATACACCGAGCAACTTTGATTGCCCGAAGCCGCTCAACTCTCTCTACGGAGAAGCTTTTAACGGTTTTATCCATTTGTCATAGAAAGTTGGTGTTTTGGCATCGAAATAATGTTGGAAGCTTATACTTGTAAAATTTGACATAGAAAAACAATAAAAAGTCTATCCCGAGCAACTTTGATAGTCCGAAGTTGCTCAACTCTCTCTATGGAGGAGGTTTTAGCGGTTTTGTCTATTTGTCATACAAAGTTGGTGTTTTGGCATCGAAATAATCTAGGAAGCTTATACTCGTAAAATTTTACATAGAAGAACAATAAAAAGTCTATCCCGAGCAACTTCGATAGTCCTGCGTGGCTAAACTCTCTCTATGGAGGAGCTTTTAACGGTTTTGTCCATTTGTCATAGAAAGTTGGTGTTTTGGCATCGAAATAATGTAGGAAGCTTATACCCGTAAAATTTGACATAGAAGAACAACAAAAAGTGTACATAGAGCAATTTTGATGGTCCGAAGTTGCTCAACTCTCTCTATGAAGGAGCTTTTAACGGTTTTGTCCATTTGTCGTAGAAAGTTGGTGTTTTGGCATCGAAATAATCTAGGAAGCCTATACTCGTAAAATTTGACATAGAAGAACAACAAAAAGTGTACATAGAGCAATTTTGATGGTCCGAAGTTGCTCAACTCTCTCTATGGAGGAGCTTTTAACGGTTTTGTCCATTTGTCGTGGAAAGTTGGTGTTTTGGCATCGAAATATTGTAGGAAGCTTATACTCGTAAACTTTGACATAGCAGAACAATAAAAAGTCTATCCCGAGCAACTTTGATAGTCCGAAGTTGCTCAACTCTCTCTATGGAGGAGCTTTTAACGGTTTTGTCCATTTGTCATAGAAAGTTGGTGTTTTGGCATCGAAATAATGTAGGAAGCTTATACTCGTAAAAGTTGACATAGAAGAACAACAAAATCTGTACATAGGGCAATTTTGATGGTCCGAAGTTGCTCAACTCTCTCTATGGAGGAGCTTTTAACGGTTTTATCCATTTGTCGTAGAAAGTTGGTGTTTTGGCATCGAAATAATGTAGGAAGCTTATACTCGTAAAATTTGTCATAGAAGAACAATAAAAAGTTTATCCCGAGCAACTTTGATAGTTCGAAGTTGCATAACTCTCTCTATGGAGGAGCTTTTAACGGTTTTCTCCATTTGTCATAGAAAGTTGGTGTTTTGGCATCGAAATAATGTAGGAAGCTTATACTCGTAAAATTTGTCATAGAAGAACAATAAAAAGTCTATCCCGAGCAACTTTGATAGTTCGAAGTTGCATAACTCTCTCTATGGAGGAGCTTTTAACGGTTTTCTCCATTTGTCATAGAAAGTTGGTGTTTTGGCATCGAAATAATGTAGGAAGCTTATACTCGTAAATTTTGACATAGAAGAACAATAAAAAGTCTATCCCGAGCAACTTTGATAGTCCGAAGTTACTCAACTCTCTCTATGGAGGAGCTTTTAGCGGGTTTGTCTATTTGACATAGAAAGTTGGTGTTTTGGCATCGAAATAATGTAGGAAGCTTATACTCGTAAAATTTGTCATAGAAGAACAATAAAAAGTCTATCCCGAGCAACTTTGATAGTCCGGAGTTACTCAACTCTCTCTATGGAGGGGTTTGTCTATTTGTCATAGAAAGTTGGTGTTTTGGCATCGAAACAATCTATGAAGCTTATTCTCGTAAAATTTGACATATAAGAACAATAAAAATTGTACACCGAGCAACTTTGATGGTCCGAAGTCGCTCAACACTCTCTATGGAGGAGCTTTTAACGGTTTTGTCAATTTGTCATAGAAAGTTGGTGTTTTGGCATCGAAATAATCTAGGAAGCTTATACTCGTAAAATTTCACATAGAAGAACAACAAAAAGTGTACATAGAGCAATTTTGATGGTCCGAAGGTGCTCAACTCTCTCTATGGAGGAGCTCTTAACGGTTTTTTCCAATTGTCATAAAAAGTTGGTGTTTTGGCGTCGAAATAATCTATGAAGCTTATACTCGTAAAATTTGACATATGAGAACAATAAAAATTATACACCGAGCAACTTTGATTGCCCGAAGCCGCTCAACTCTCTCTACGGAGAAGCTTTTAACGGTTTTATCCATTTGTCATAGAAAGTTGGTGTTTTGGCATCGAAATAATGTTGGAAGCTTATACTTGTAAAATTTGACATAGAAAAACAATAAAAAGTCTATCCCGAGCAACTTTGATAGTCCGAAGTTGCTCAACTCTCTCTATGGAGGAGGTTTTAGCGGTTTTGTCTATTTGTCATACAAAGTTGGTGTTTTGGCATCGAAATAATCTAGGAAGCTTATACTCGTAAAATTTTACATAGAAGAACAATAAAAAGTCTATCCCGAGCAACTTCGATAGTCCTGCGTGGCTAAACTCTCTCTATGGAGGAGCTTTTAACGGTTTTGTCCATTTGTCATAGAAAGTTGGTGTTTTGGCATCGAAATAATGTAGGAAGCTTATACCCGTAAAATTTGACATAGAAGAACAACAAAAAGTGTACATAGAGCAATTTTGATGGTCCGAAGTTGCTCAACTCTCTCTATGGAGGAGCTTTTAACGGTTTTGTCCATTTGTCGTAGAAAGTTGGTGTTTTGGCATCGAAATAATCTAGGAAGCCTATACTCGTAAAATTTGACATAGAAGAACAACAAAAAGTGTACATAGAGCAATTTTGATGGTCCGAAGTTGCTCAACTCTCTCTATGGAGGAGCTTTTAACGGTTTTGTCCATTTGTCGTGGAAAGTTGGTGTTTTGGCATCGAAATATTGTAGGAAGCTTATACTCGTAAACTTTGACATAGCAGAACAATAAAAAGTCTATCCCGAGCAACTTTGATAGTCCGAAGTTGCTCAACTCTCTCTATGGAGGAGCTTTTAACGGTTTTGTCCATTTGTCATAGAAAGTTGGTGTTTTGGCATCGAAATAATGTAGGAAGCTTATACTCGTAAAAGTTGACATAGAAGAACAACAAAATCTGTACATAGGGCAATTTTGATGGTCCGAAGTTGCTCAACTCTCTCTATGGAGGAGCTTTTAACGGTTTTATCCATTTGTCGTAGAAAGTTGGTGTTTTGGCATCGAAATAATGTAGGAAGCTTATACTCGTAAAATTTGTCATAGAAGAACAATAAAAAGTTTATCCCGAGCAACTTTGATAGTTCGAAGTTGCATAACTCTCTCTATGGAGGAGCTTTTAACGGTTTTCTCCATTTGTCATAGAAAGTTGGTGTTTTGGCATCGAAATAATGTAGGAAGCTTATACTCGTAAAATTTGTCATAGAAGAACAATAAAAAGTCTATCCCGAGCAACTTTGATAGTTCGAAGTTGCATAACTCTCTCTATGGAGGAGCTTTTAACGGTTTTCTCCATTTGTCATAGAAAGTTGGTGTTTTGGCATCGAAATAATGTAGGAAGCTTATACTCGTAAATTTTGACATAGAAGAACAATAAAAAGTCTATCCCGAGCAACTTTGATAGTCCGAAGTTACTCAACTCTCCCTATGGAGGAGCTTTTAGCGGGTTTGTCTATTTGACATAGAAAGTTGGTGTTTTGGCATCGAAATAATGTAGGAAGCTTATACTCGTAAAATTTGTCATAGAAGAACAATAAAAAGTCTATCCCGAGCAACTTTGATAGTCCGGAGTTACTCAACTCTCTCTATGGAGGGGTTTGTCTATTTGTCATAGAAAGTTGGTGTTTTGGCATCGAAACAATCTATGAAGCTTATTCTCGTAAAATTTGACATATAAGAACAATAAAAATTGTACACCGAGCAACTTTGATGGTCCGAAGTCGCTCAACACTCTCTATGGAGGAGCTTTTAACGGTTTTGTCAATTTGTCATAGAAAGTTGGTGTTTTGGCATCGAAATAATCTAGGAAGCTTATACTCGTAAAATTTCACATAGAAGAACAACAAAAAGTGTACATAGAGCAATTTTGATGGTCCGAAGGTGCTCAACTCTCTCTATGGAGGAGCTCTTAACGGTTTTTTCCAATTGTCATAAAAAGTTGGTGTTTTGGCGTCGAAATAATCTATGAAGCTTATACTCGTAAAATTTGACATATGAGAACAATAAAAATTATACACCGAGCAACTTTGATTGCCCGAAGCCGCTCAACTCTCTCTACGGAGAAGCTTTTAACGGTTTTATCCATTTGTCATAGAAAGTTGGTGTTTTGGCATCGAAATAATGTTGGAAGCTTATACTTGTAAAATTTGACATAGAAAAACAATAAAAAGTCTATCCCGAGCAACTTTGATAGTCCGAAGTTGCTCCACTCTCTCTATGGAGGAGGTTTTAGCGGTTTTGTCTATTTGTCATACAAAGTTGGTGTTTTGGCATCGAAATAATCTAGGAAGCTTATACTCGTAAAATTTTACATAGAAGAACAATAAAAAGTCTATCCCGAGCAACTTCGATAGTCCTGCATTGCTAAACTCTCTCTTTGGAAGAGCTTTTAACGGTTTTGTCCATTTGTCATAGAAAGTTGGTGTTTTGGCATCGAAATAATGTAGGAAGCTTATACTCGTAAAATTTGACATAGAAGAACAACAAAAAGTGTACATAGAGCAATTTTGATGGTCCGAAGTTGCTCAACTCTCTCTATGGAGGAGCTTTTAACGGTTTTGTCCATTTGTCGTAGAAAGTTGGTGTTTTGGCATCGAAATAATCTAGGAAGCTTATACTCGTAAAATTTCACATAGAAGAACAACAAAAAGTGTACATAGAGCAATTTTGATGGTCCGAAGTTGCTCAACTCTCTCTATGGAAAAGCTCTTAGCGGTTTTGTCCAATTGTCATAAAAAGTAGGTGTTTTGGCGTCGAAATAATCTATGAAGCTTATACACGTAAAATTTGACATATGAGAACAATAAAAAGTCTATCCCGAGCAACTTTGATAGTCCGAAGTTGCTCACCTCTCTCTATGGAGTAGCTTTTAACGGTTTTCTCCATTTGTCATAGAAAGTTGGTGTTTTGTCATCAAAATAATGTAGGAAGCTTATACTCGTAAAAGTTGACATAAAAGAACAATAAAAAGTCTATCCCAAGCAACTTTGATAGTCCGAAGTTGCTCAACTCTCTCTATGAAGGAGCTTTTAGCGGGTTTGTCTATTTGTCATAGAAAGTTGGTGTTTTGGCATCGAAATAATCTATGAAGCTTATACTCGTAAAATTTGACATATAAGAACAATAAAAATTGTACACCGAGCAACTTTGATGGTCCGAAGTTGGTCAACTCTCTCTATGGAGGAGCTTTTAACGGTTTTGTCCATTTGTCGTAGAAAGTTGGTGTTTTGGCATCGAAATAATGTAGGAAGCTTATACTCGTAAAATTTGTCATAGAAGAACAATAAAAAGTCTATCCCGAGCAACTTTGATAGTTCGAAGTCGCATAACTCTCTCTATGGAGGAGCTTTTAACGGTTTTGTCAATTTGTCATAGAAAGTTGGTGTTTTGGCATCGAAATAATGTAGGAAGCTTATAATCGTAAAAGTTGACATAGAAGAACAATAAAAAGTCTATCCCGAGCAACTTTGATAGTCCGAAGTTGCTCAACTCTCTCTATGGAGGAGCTTTTAGCGGGTTTGTCTATTTGTCATAGAAAGTTGGTGTTTTGGTATCGATATAATCTAGGAAGCTTATACTCGTAAAATTTCACATAGAAGAACAACAAAAAGTGTACATAGAGCAATTTTGATGGTCCGAAGTTACTCAACTCTTTCTATGGAGGAGCTCTTAACGGTTTTGTCTATTTGTCATAAAAAGTTGATGTTTTGGCGTCGAAATAATCTATGAAGCTTATACTCGTAAAATTTGACATAGGAGAACAATAAAAATTATACACCGAGCAACTTTGATGGCCCGAAGCCGCTAAACTCTCTCTATGGAGGAGCTTTTAACGGTTTTGTCCATTTGTCATAGAAAGTTGGTGTTTTGGCACCGAAATAATGTAGGCAGCTTATACTCGTAAATTTTGACATAGAAGAACAATAAAAGGTCTATCCCGAGCAACTTTGATAGTCCGAAGTTACTCAACTCTCTCTATGGAGGAGCTTTTAGCGGGTTTGTCTATTTGTCATAGAAAGTTGGTGTTTTGCATCGAAATAATGTAGAAAGCTTATACTCGTAAAATTTGACATAGAAGAACAATAAAAATTGTACACCGAGCAACTTTGATGGTCCGAAGTCGCTCAACACTCTATATGGAGGAGCTTTTAACGGTTTGGTCAATTTGTCATAGAAAGTTGGTGTTTTGGCATCGAAATAATCTGGGAAGCTTATACTCGTAAAATTTGACATAGAAGAACAACAAAAAGTGTACATAGAGCAATTTTGATGGTCCGAAGTTACTCAACTCTCTCTATGGAGGAGCTCTTAACGGTTTTGTCTATTTGTCATAAAAAGTTGATGTTTTGGCGTCAAAATAATCTATGAAGCTTATACTCGTAAAATTTGACATATGAGAACAATAAAAATTATACACCGAGCAACTTTGATGGCACGAAGCCGCTCAACTCTCTCTATGGAGGAGCTTTTAACGGTTTTGTCCATTTGTCATAGAATGTTGGTGTTTTGGCACCGAAATAATGTAGGAAGCTTATACTCGTAAATTTTGACATAGAAGAACAATAAAAAGTCTATCCCGAGCAACTTTGATAGTCCGAAGTTACTCAACTCTCTCTATGGAGGAGCTTTTAGCGGGTTTGTCTATTTGACATAGAAAGTTGGTGTTTTGGCATCGAAATAATGTAGGAAGCTTATACTCGTAAAATTTGTCATAGAAGAACAATAAAAAGTCTATCCCGAGCAACTTTGATAGTCCGGAGTTACTCAACTCTCTCTATGGAGGGGTTTGTCTATTTGTCATAGAAAGTTGGTGTTTTGGCATCGAAACAATCTATGAAGCTTATTCTCGTAAAATTTGACATATAAGAACAATAAAAATTGTACACCGAGCAACTTTGATGGTCCGAAGTCGCTCAACACTCTCTATGGAGAAGCTTTTAACGGTTTTGTCAATTTGTCATAGAAAGTTGGTGTTTTGGCATCGAAATAATCTAGGAAGCTTATACTCGTAAAATTTCACATAGAAGAACAACAAAAAGTGTATATAGAGCAATTTTGATGGTCCGAAGTTGCTCAACTCTCTCTATGGAGGAGCTCTTAACGGTTTTGTCCAATTGTCATAAAAAGTTGGTGTTTTGGCGTCGAAATAATCTATGAAGCTTATACTCGTAAAATTTGACATATGAGAACAATAAAAATTATACACCGAGCAACTTTGATTGCCCGAAGCCGCTCAACTCTCTCTACGGAGAAGCTTTTAACGGTTTTATCCATTTGTCGTAGAAAGTTGGTGTTTTGGCATCGAAATAATGTTGGAAGCTTATACTTGTAAAATTTGACATAGAAAAACAATAAAAAGTCTATCCCGAGCAACTTTGATAGTCCGAAGTTGCTCAACTCTCTCTATGGAGGAGCTTTTAACGGTTTTGTCCATTTGTCATAGAAAGTTGGTGTTTTGGCATCGAAATAATGTTGGAAGTTTATACTCGTAAAATTTCACATAGAAGAACAACAAAAAGTGTACATAGAGCAATTTTGATGGTCCGAAGTTACTCAACTCTTTCTATGGAGGAGCTCTTAACGGTTTTGTCTATTTGTCATAAAAAGTTGATGTTTTGGCGTCGAAATAATCTATGAAGCTTATACTCGTAAAATTTGACATATGAGAACAATAAAAATTATACAACGAGCAACTTTGATGGCCCGACGCCGCTAAACTCTCTCTATGGAGGAGCTTTTAACGGTTTTGTCCATTTGTCATAGAAAGTTGGTGTTTTGGCACCGAAATAATGTAGGAAGCTTATACTCATAAATTTTGACATAGAAGAACAATAAAAAGTCTATCCCGAGCAACTTTGATAGTCCGAAGTTACTCAACTCTCTCAATGGAGGAGCTTTTAGCGGGTTTGTCTATTTGTCATAGAAAGTTGATGTTTTGGCATCGAAATAATCTAGGAAGCTTATACTCGTAAAATTTGACATATAAGAACAATAAAAATTGTACACCGAGCAACTTTGATGGTCCGAAGTCGATCAACACTCTCTATGGAGGAGCTTTTAATGGTTTTGTCAATTTGTCATAGTAAGTTGGTGTTTTGGCATCGAAATAATCTAGGAAGCTTATACTCGTAAAATTTCACATAGAAGAACAACAAAAAGTGTCCATAGAGCAATTTTGATGGTCCGATGTTGCTCAACTCTCTCTATGGAAAAGCTCTTAACGGTTTTGTCCATTTGTCATAAAAAGTTGGTGTTTTGGCGTCGAAATAATCTATGAAGCTTATACTCGTAAAATTTGACATATGAGAACAATAAAAATTATACACCGAGCAACTTTGATGGCCCGAAGCCGCTCAACTCTCTCTATGGAGGAGCTTTTAACGATTTTGTCCATTTGTCATTGAAAGTTGGTGTTTTGGCATCGAAATAATGTAGGAAGCTTATACTCGTAAAATTTGACATAGAAGAACAATAAAAAGTCTATCCCGAGCAACTTTGATAGTCCGAAGTTGCTCAACTCTCTCTATGGAGGAGGTTTTAGCGGTTTTGTCTATTTGTCATACAAAGTTGGTGTTTTGGCATCGAAATAATCTAGGAAGCTTATACTCGTAAAATTTTACATAGAAGAACAATAAAAAGTCTATCCCGAGCAACTTCGATAGTCCGAAGTTGCTCAACTCTCTCTATGGAGGAGCTTTTAACGGTTTTGTCCATTTGTCATAGAAAGTTGGTGTTTTGGCATCGAAATAATGTAGGAAGCTTATACTCGTAAAATTTGACATAGAAGAACAACAAAAAGTGTACATAGAGCAATTTTGATGGTCCGAAGTTGCTCAACTCTCTCTATGGAAGAGCTTTTAACGGTTTTGTCCATTTGTCGTAGAAAGTTGGTGTTTTGGCATCGAAATAATCTAGGAAGCTTATACTCGTAAAATTTCACATAGAAGAACAACAAAAAGTGTACATAGAGCAATTTTGATGGTCCGAAGTTGCTCAACTCTCTCTATGGAAAAGCTCTTAACGGTTTTGTCCAATTGTCATAAAAAGTTGGTGTTTTGGCGTCGAAATAATCTATGAAGCTTATACACGTAAAATTTGACATATGAGAACAATAAAAAGTCTATCCCGAGCAACTTTGATAGTCCGAAGTTGCTCACCTCTCTCTATGGAGTAGCTTTTAACGGTTTTCTCCATTTGTCATAGAAAATTGGTGTTTTGGCATCAAAATAATGTAGGAAGCTTATACTCGTAAAATTTTACATAGAAGAACAATAAAAAGTCTATCCCGAGCAACTTCGATAGTCCGAAGTTGCTCAACTCTCTCTATGGAGGAGCTTTTAACGGTTTTGTCCATTTGTCATAGAAAGTTGGTGTTTTGGCATCGAAATAATCTAGGAAGCTTATACTCGTAAAATTTGACATAGAAGAACAACAAAAAGTGTACATAGAGCAATTTTGATGGTCCGAAGTTGCTCAACTCTCTCTATGGAGGAGCTTTTAACGGTTTTGTCCATTTGTCATAGAAAGTTGGTGTTTTGGCGTCGAAATAATCTATGAAGCTTATACTCGTAAAATTTGACATATGAGAACAATAAAAATTATACACCGAGCAATTTTGATGGTCAGAAGTTGCTCAACTCTCTCTATGGAAAAGCTCTTAACGGTTTTGTCCAATTGTCATAAAAAGTTGGTATTTTGGCGTCGAAATAATCTATGAAGCTTATACACGTAAAATTTGACATATGAGAACAATAAAAAGTCTATCCCGAGCAACTTTGATAGTCCGAAGTTGCTCACCTCTCTCGATGGAGTAGCTTTTAACGGTTTTCTCCATTTGTCATAGAAAGTTGGTGTTTTGGCATCAAAATAATGTAGGAAGCTTATACTCGTAAAAGTTGACATAAAAGAACAATAAAAAGTCTATCCCGAGCAACTTTGATAGTCCGAAGTTGCTCAACTCTCTCTATAGAGGAGCTTTTAACGGTTTTGTCCATTTGTCATAGAAAGTAGGTGTTTTGCCATCGAAATAATGTTGGAAGCTTATACTCGTAAAAGTTGGCATAGAAGAACAATAAAAAGTCTATCCCGAGCAACTTTGATAGTCCGAAGTTGCTCAACTCTCTCTATGGAGGAGCTTTTAGCGGGTTTGTCTATTTGTCATAGAAAGTTGGTGTTTTGGCATCGAAATAATCTATGAAGATTATACTCGTAAAATTTGACATACAAGAACAATAAAAATTGTACACCGAGCAACTTTGATGGTCCGAAGTCAATCAACTCTCTCTATGGAGGAGCTTTTAACGGTTTTGTCAATTTGTCATAGTAAGTTGGTGTTTTGGCATCGAAATAATCTAGGAAGCTTATACTCGTAAAATTTCACATAGAAGAACAACAAAAAGTGTCCATAGAGCAATTTTGATGGTCCGAAGTTGCTCAACTCTCTCTATGGAAAAGCTCTTAACGGTTTTGTCCATTTGTCATAAAAAGTTGGTGTTTTGGCGTCGAAATAATCTATGAAGCTTATACTCGTAAAATTTGACATATGAGAACAATAAAAATTATACACCGAGCAACTTTGATGGCCCGAAGTCGCTCAACTCTCTCTATGGAGGAGCTTTTAACGATTTTATCCATTTGTCATAAAAAGTTGGTGTTTTGGCATCGAAATAATGTAGGAAGCTTATACTCGTAAAATTTGACATAGAAGAACAATAAAAAGTCTATCCCGAGCAACTTTGATAGTCCGAAGTTGCTCAACTCTCTCTATGGAGGAGCTTTTAACGGTTTTGTCCATTTGTCATAGAAAGTAGGTGTTTTGGCATCGAAATAATGTTGGAAGCTTATACTCGTAAAAGTTGACATAGAAGAACAATAAAAAGTCTATCCCGAGCAACTTTGATAGTCCGAAGTTGCTCAACTCTCTCTATGGAGGAGCTTTTAGCGGGTTTGTCTATTTGTCATAGAAAGTTGGTGTTTTGGCATCGAAATAATGTAGGAAGCTTATACTCGTAAAATTTGACATAGAAGAACAACAAAAAGTGTACATAGAGCAATTTTGATGGTCCGAAGTTGCTCAACTCTCTCTATGGAAGAGCTTTTAACGGTTTTGTCCATTTGTCGTAGAAAGTTGGTGTTTTGGCATCGAAATAATCTAGGAAGCTTATACTCGTAAAATTTCACATAGAAGAACAACAAAAAGTGTACATAGAGCAATTTTGATGGTCCGAAGTTGCTCAACTCTCTCTATGGAAAAGCTCTTAACGGTTTTGTCCAATTGTCATAAAAAGTTGGTGTTTTGGCGTCGAAATAATCTATGAAGCTTATACACGTAAAATTTGACATATGAGAACAATAAAAAGTCTATCCCGAGCAACTTTGATAGTCCGAAGTTGCTCACCTCTCTCTATGGAGTAGCTTTTAACGGTTTTCTCCATTTGTCATAGAAAATTGGTGTTTTGGCATCAAAATAATGTAGGAAGCTTATACTCGTAAAAGTTGACATAAAAGAACAATAAAAAGTCTATCCCAAGCAACTTTGATAGTCCGAAGTTGCTCAACTCTCTCTATGGAGGAGCTTTTAGCGGGTTTGTCTATTTGTCATAGAAAGTTGGTGTTTTGGCATCGAAATAATCTATGAAGATTATACTCGTAAAATTTGACATATAAGAACAATAAAAATTGTACACCGAGCAACTTTGATGGTCCGAAGTCAATCAACTCTCTCTATAGAGGAGCTCTTAACGGTTTTGTCAATTTGTCATAGTAAGTTGGTGTTTTGGCATCGAAATAATCTATGAAGCTTATACTCGTAAAATTTCACATAGAAGAACAACAAAAAGTGTCCATAGAGCAATTTTGATGGTCCGAAGTTGCTCAACTCTCTCTATGGAAAAGCTCTTAACGGTTTTGTCCATTTGTCATAAAAAGTTGGTGTTTTGGCGTCGAAATAATCTATGAAGCTTATACTCGTAAAATTTGACATATGAGAACAATAAAAATTATACACCGAGCAATTTTGATAGTCCGAAGTTGCTCAACTCTCTCTATGGAGGAGCTTTTAGCAGTTTTGTCTATTTGTCATACAAAGTTGGTGTTTTGGCATCGAAATAATCTAGGAAGCTTATACTCGTAAAATTTTACATAGAAGAACAATAAAAAGTCTATCCCGAGCAACTTCGATAGTCCGAAGTTGCTCAACTCTCTCTATGGAGGAGCTTTTAACGGTTTTGTCCATTTGTCATAGAAAGTTGGTGTTTTGGCATCGAAATAATGTAGGAAGCTTATACTCGTAAAATTTGACATAGAAGAACAAGAAAAAGTGTACATAGAGCAATTTTGATGGTCCGAAGATGCTCAACTCTCTCTATGGAGGAGCTTTTAACGGTTTTGTCCATTTGTCGTAGAAAGTTGGTGTTTTGGCATCGAAATAATCTAGGAAGCTTATACTCGTAAAATTTGACATAGAAGAACAACAAAAAGTGTACATAGAGCAATTTTGATGGTCCGAAGTTGCTCAACTCTCTCTATGGAGGAGCTTTTAACGATTTTGTCCATTTGTCGTAGAAAGTTGGTGTTTTGGCATCGAAATAATCTAGGAAGCTTATACTCGTAAAATTTCACATAGAAGAACAACAAAAAGTGTACATAGAGCAATTTTCATGGTCCGAAGTTGCTCAACTCTCTCTATGGAGGAGCCTTTAACGGTTTTGTCCATTTGTCGTAGAAAGTTGGTGTTTTGGCATCGAAATAATCTAGGAAGCTTATACTGGTAAAATTTTACATAGAAGAACAATAAAAAGTCTATCCCGAGCAACTTCGATAGTCCGAAGTTGCTCAACTCTCTCTATGGAGGAGCTTTTAACGGTTTTGTCCATTTGTCATAGAAAGTTGGTGTTTTGGCATCGAAATAATGTAGGAAGCTTATACTCGTAAAATTTGACATAGAAGAACAACAAAAAGTGTACATAGAGCAATTTTGATGGTCCGAAGTTGCTCAACTCTCTCTATGGAGGAGCTTTTAACGGTTTTGTCCATTTGTCGTAGAAAGTTGGTGTTTTGGCATCGAAATAATCTAGGAAGCTTATACTCGTAAAATTTCACATAGAAGAACAACAAAAAGTGTACATAGAGCAATTTTGATGGTCCGAAGTTGCTCAACTCTCTCTATGGAAAAGCTCTTAACGGTTTTGTCCAATTGTCATAAAAAGTTGGTGTTTTGGCGTCGAAATAATCTATGATGCTTATGCACGTAAAATTTGACATATGAGAACAATAAAAAGTCTATCCCGAGCAACTTTGATAGTCCGAAGTTGCTCACCTCTCTCTATGGAGTAGCTTTTAACGGTTTTCTCCATTTGTCATAGAAAGTTGGTGTTTTGGCATCAAAATAGTGTAGGAAGCTTATACTCGTAAAAGTTGACATAAAAGAACAATAAAAAGTCTATCCCGAGCAACTTTGATAGTCCGAAGTTGCTCAACTCTCTCTATGGAGGAGCTTTTAACGGTTTTGTCCATTTGTCATAGAAAGTAGGTGTTTTGGCATCGAAATAATGTTGGAAGCTTATACTCTTAAAAGTTAACATAGAAGAACAATAAAAAGTCTATCCCGAGCAACTTTGATAGTCCGAAGTTGCTCAACTCTCTCTATGGAGGAGCTTTTAGCGGGTTTGTCTATTTGTCATAGAAAGTTGGTGTTTTGGTATCGAAATAATCTATGAAGATTATACTCGTAAAATTTGACATATAAGAACAATAAAAATTGTACACCGAGCAACTTTGATGGTCCGAAGTCAATCAACTGTCTCTATGGAGGAGCTTTTAACGGTTTTGTCAATTTGTCATAGTAAGTTGGTGTTTTGGCATCGAAATAATCTAGGAAGCTTATACTCGTAAAATTTCACATAGAAGAACAACAGAAAGTGTCCATAGAGCAATTTTGATGGTCCGAAGTTGCTCAACTCTCTCTATGGAAAAGCTCTTAACGGTTTCGTCCATTTATCATAAAAGTTGGTGTTTTGGCGTCGAAATAATCTATGAAGCTTATACTCGTAAAATTTGACATATGAGAACAATAAAAATTATACACCGAGCAACTTTGATGGCCCGAAGCCGCTCAACTCTCTCTATGGATGAGCTTTTAACGATTTTGTCCATTTGTCATTGAAAGTTGGTGTTTTGACATCGAAATAATGTAGGAAGCTTATACTCGTAAAATTTGAAATAGAAGAACAATAAAAGGTCTATCCCGAGCAACTTTGATAGTCCGAAGTTGCTCAACTCTCTCTATCGAGGAGCTTTTAGCAGTTTTGTCTATTTGTCATACAAAGTTGGTGTTTTGGCATCGAAATAATCTAGGAAGCTTATACTCGTAAAATTTTACATAGAAGAACAATAAAAAGTCTATCCCGAGCAACTTCGATAGTCTGAAGTTGCTCAACTCTCTCTATGGAGGAGCTTTTAACGGTTTTGTCCATTTGTCATAGAAAGTTGGTGTTTTGGCAACGAAATAATGTAGGAAGCTTATACTCGTAAAATTTGACATAGAAGAACAAGAAAAAGTGTACATAGAGCAATTTTGATGGTCCGAAGATGCTCAACTCTCTCTATGGAGGAACTTTTAACGGTTTTGTCCATTTGTCGTAGAAAGTTGGTGTTTTAGCATCGAAATAATCTAGGAAGGTTATACTCGTAAAATTTCACATAGAAGAACAACAAAAAGTGTACATAGAGTAATTTTGATGGTCCGAAGTTGCTCAACTCTCTCTATGGAAAAGCTCTTAACGGTTTTGTCCAATTGTCATAAAAAGTTGGTGTTTTGTCGTCGAAATAATCTATGAAGCTTATACACGTAAAATTTGACATATGAGAACAATAAAAAGTCTATCCCGAGCAACTTTGATAGTCCGAGGTTGCTCACCTCTCTCTATGGAGTAGCTTTTAACGGTTTTCTCCATTTGTCATAGAAAGTTGGTGTTTTGGCATCAAAATAATGTAGGAAGCTTATACTCGTAAAAGTTGACATAAAAGAACAATAAAAAGTCTACCCCGAGCAACTTTGATAGTCCGAAGTTGCTCAACTCTCTCTATGGAGGAGATTTTAGCGGGTTTGTCTATTTGTCATAGAAAGTTGGTGTTTTGTCATCGAAATAATCTATGAAGCTTATACTCGTAAAATTTGACATATAAGAACAATAAAAATTGTACACCGAGCAACTTTGATGGTCCGAAATCGATCAACACTCTCTATGGAGGAGCTTTTAACAGTTTTGTCAATTTGTCATAGTAAGTTGGTGTTTTGGCATCGAAATAATCTAGGAAGCTTATACTCGTAAAATTTCACATAGAAGAACAACAAAAAGTGTCCATAGAGCAATTTTGATGGTCCGATGTTGCTCAACTCTCTCTATGGAAAAGCTCTTAACGGTTTTGTCCATTTGTCATAAAAAGTTGGTGTTTTGGCGTCGAAATAATCTATGAAGCTTATACTCGTAAAATTTGACATATGAGAACAATAAAAATTATACACCGAGCAACTTTGACGGCCCGAAGCCGCTCAACTCTCTCTATGGAGGAGCTTTTAATGATTTTGTCCATTTGTCATTGAAAGTTGGTGTTTTGGCATCGAAATAATGTAGGAAGTTTATACTCGTTAAATTTGACATAGAAGAACAATAAAAGTCTATCCCGAGCAACTTTGATAGTCCGAAGTTGCTCAACTCTCTCTATGGAGGAGGTTTTAGCGGTTTTGTCTATTTGTTATACAAAGTTGGTGTTTTGGCATCGAAATAATCTAGGAAGCTTATACTCGTAAAATTTTACATAGAAGAACAATAAAAAGTCTATCCCGAGCAACTTCGATAGTCCGAAGTTGCTCAACTCTCTCTATGGAGGAGCTTTTAACGGTTTTGTCCATTTGTCATAGAAAGTTGGTGTTTTGGCATCGAAATAATCTAGGAAGCTTATACTCGTAAAATTTGACATAGAAGAACAACAAAAAGTGTACATAGAGCAATTTTGATGGTCCGAAGTTGCTCAACTCTCTCTATGGAGGAGCTTTTAACGGTTTTGTCCATTTGTCATAGAAAGTTGGTGTTTTGGCATCGAAATAATCTAGGAAGCTTTTACTCGTAAAATTTCACATAGAAGAACAACAAAAAGTGTACATAGAGCAATTTTGATGGTCCGAAGTTGCTCAACTCTCTCTATGGAAAAGTTCTTAACGGTTTTGTCCAATTGTCATAAAAAGTTGGTATTTTGGCGTCGAAATAATCTATGAAGCTTATACACGTAAAATTTGACATATGAGAACAATAAAAAGTCTATCCCGAGCAACTTCGATAGTCCGAAGTTGCTCACCTCTCTCGATGGAGTAGCTTTTAACGGTTTTCTCCATTTGTCATAGAAAGTTGGTGTTTTGGCATCAAAATAATGTAGGAAGCTTATACTCGTAAAAGTTGACATAAAAGAACAATAAAAAGTTTATCCCGAGCAACTTTGATAGTCCGAAGTTGCTCAACTCTCTCTATAGAGGAGCTTTTAACGGTTTTGTCCATTTGTCATAGAAAGTAGGTGTTTTGCCATCGAAATAATGTTGGAAGCTTATACTCGTAAAAGTTGGCATAGAAGAACAATAAAAAGTCTATCCCGAGCAACTTTGATAGTCCGAAGTTGCTCAACTCTCTCTATGGAGGAGCTTTTAGCGGGTTTGTCTATTTGTCATAGAAAGTTGGTGTTTTGGCATCGAAATAATCTATGAAGATTATACTCGTAAAATTTGACATACAAGAACAATAAAAATTGTACACCGAGCAACTTTGATGGTCCGAAGTCAATCAACTCTCTCTATGGAGGAGCTTTTAACGGTTTTGTCAATTTGTCATAGTAAGTTGGTGTTTTGGCATCGAAATAATCTAGGAAGCTTATACTCGTAAAATTTCACATAGAAGAACAACAAAAAGTGTCCATAGAGCAATTTTGATGGTCCGAAGTTGCTCAACTCTCTCTATGGAAAAGCTCTTAACGGTTTTGTCCATTTGTCATAAAAAGTTGGTGTTTTGGCGTCGAAATAATCTATGAAGCTTATACTCGTAAAATTTGACATATGAGAACAATAAAAATTATACACCGAGCAACTTTGATGGCCCGAAGTCGCTCAACTCTCTCTATGGAGGAGCTTTTAACGATTTTATCCATTTGTCATAAAAAGTTGGTGTTTTGGCATCGAAATAATGTAGGAAGCTTATACTCGTAAAATTTGACATAGAAGAACAATAAAAAGTCTATCCCGAGCAACTTTGATAGTCCGAAGTTGCTCAACTCTCTCTATGGAGGAGCTTTTAACGGTTTTGTCCATTTGTCATAGAAAGTAGGTGTTTTGGCATCGAAATAATGTTGGAAGCTTATACTCGTAAAAGTTGACATAGAAGAACAATAAAAAGTCTATCCCGAGCAACTTTGATAGTCCGAAGTTGCTCAACTCTCTCTATGGAGGAGCTTTTAGCGGGTTTGTCTATTTGTCATAGAAAGTTGGTGTTTTGGCATCGAAATAATCTATAAAGATTATACTCGTAAAATTTGACATATAAGAACAAGAAAAATTGTACACCGAGCAACTTTGATGGTCCGAAGTCAATCAACTCTCTCTATGAAGGAGCTTTTAACGGTTTTGTCAATTTGTCATAGTAAGTTGGTGTTTTGGCATCGAAATAATCTAGGAAGCTTATACTCGTAAAGTTTCACATAGAAGAACAACAAAAAGTGTCCATAGAGCAATTTTGATGGTCCGAAGTTGCTCAACTCTCTCTATGGAAAAGCTCTTAACGGTTTTGTCCATTTGTCATAAAAAGTCGGTGTTTTGGCGTCGAAATAATCTATGAAGCTTATACTCGTAAAATTTGACATATGAGAACAATAAAAATTATACACCGAGCAACTTTGATAGTCCGAAGTTGCTCAACTCTCTCTATGGAGGAGCTTTTAGCAGTTTTGTCTATTTGTCATACAAAGTTGGTGTTTTGGCATCGAAATAATCTAGGAAGCTTATACTCGTAAAATTTTACATAGAAGAGCAATAAAAAGTCTATCCCGAGCAACTTCGATAGTCCGAAGTTGCTCAACTCTCTCTATGGAGGAGCTTTTAACGGTTTTGTCCATTTGTCATAGAAAGTTGGTGTTTTGGCATCGAAATAATGTGGGAAGCTTATACTCGTAAAATTTGACATAGAAGAACAAGAAAAAGTGTACATAGAGCAATTTTGATGGTCCGAAGATGCTCAACTCTCTCTATGGAGGAGCTTTTAACGGTTTTGTCCATTTGTCGTAGAAAGTTGGTGTTTTGGCATCGAAATAATCTAGGAAGCTTATACTCGTAAAATTTGACATAGAAGAACAACAAAAAGTGTACATAGAGCAATTTTGATGGTCCGAAGTTGCTCAACTCTCTCTATGGAGGAGCTTTTAACGGTTTTGTCCATTTGTCGTAGAAAGTTGGTGTTTTGTCATCGAAATAATCTAGGAAGCTTATACTCGTAAAATTTCACAAAGAAGAACAACAAAAAGTGTACATAGAGCAATTTTGATGGTCCGAAGTTGCTCAACTTTCTCTATGGGGGAGCTTTTAACGGTTTTGTCCATTTGTCGTAGAAAGTTGGTGTTTTGGCATCGAAATAATCTAGGAAGCTTATACTCGTAAAATTTTACATAGAAGAACAATAAAAAGTCTATCCCGAGCAACTTCGATAGTCCGAAGTTGCTCAACTCTCTCTATGGGGGAGCTTTTAACGGTTTTGTCCATTTGTCATAGAAAGTTGGCGTTTTGGCATCGAAATAATGTTGGAAGCTTATACTCGTAAAATTTGACATAGAAGAACAACAAAAAGTGTACATAGAGCAATTTTGATGGTCCGAAGTTGCTCAACTCTCTCTATGGAGGAGCTTTTAACGGTTTTGTCCATTTGTCGTAGAAAGTTGGTGTTTTGGCATCGAAATAATCTAGGAAGCTTATACTCGTAAAATTTGACATAGAAGAACAACAAAAAGTGTACATAGAGCAATTTTGATGGTCCGAAGTTGCTCAACTCTCTCTATGGAAAAGCTCTTAACGGTTTTGTCCAATTGTCATAAAAAGTTGGTGTTTTGGCGTCGAAATAATCTATGAAGCTTATACACGTAAAATTTGACATATGAGAACAATAAAAAGTCTATGCCGAGCAACTTTGATAGTCCGAAGTTGCTCACCTCTCTCTATGGAGTAGCTTTTAACGGTTTTATCCATTTGTCATAGAAAGTTGGTGTTTTGGCATCAAAATAATGTCGGAAGCTTATACTCGTAAAATTCGACATAGAAGAACAATAAAAAGTCTATCCCGAGCAACTTTGATAGTCCGAAGTTGCTCAACTCTCTCTATGGAGGAGCTTTTAACGGTTTTGTCCATTTGTCATAGAAAGTAGGTGTTTTGGCATCGAAATAATGTTGGAAGCTTATACTCGTAAAAGTTGACATAGAAGAACAATAAAAAGTCTATCCCGAGCAACTTTGATAGTCCGAAGTTGCTCAACTCTCTCTATGGAGGAGCTTTTAGCGGGTTTGTCTATTTGTCATAGAAAGTTGGTGTTTTGGCATCGAAATAATCTATGAAGATTATACTCGTAAAATTTGACATATAAGAACAATAAAAATTGTACACCGAGCAACTTTGATGGTCCGAAGTCAATCAACTCTCTCTATGGAGGAGCTTTTAACGGTTTTGTCAATTTGTCATAGTAAGTTGGTGTTTTGGCATCGAAATAATCTAGGAAGCTTATACTCGTAAAATTTCACATAGAAGAACAACAAAAAGTGTCCATAGAGCAATTTTGATGGTCCGAACTTGCTCAACTCTCTCTATGAAAAAGCTCTTAACGGTTTTGTCCATTTGTCATAAAAAGTCGGTGTTTTGGCGTCGAAATAATCTATGAAGCTTATACTCGTAAAATTTGACATATGAGAACAATAAAAATTATACACCGAGCAAATTTGATTGTCCGAAGTTGCTCAACTCTCTCTATGGAGGAGCTTTTAGCAGTTTTGTCTATTTGTCATACAAAGTTGGTGTTTTGGCATCGAAATAATCTAGGAAGCTTATACTCGTAAAATTTTACGTAGAAGAACAATAAAAAGTCTTTCCCGAGCAACTTCGATAGTCCGAAGTAGCTCAACTCTCTCTATGGAGGAGCATTTAACGGTTTTGTCCATTTGTCATAGAAAGTTGGTGTTTTGGCATCGAAATAATGTGGGAAGCTTATACTCGTAAAATTTGACATAGAAGAACAAGAAAAAGTGTACATAGAGCAATTTTGATGGTCCGAAGATGCTCAACTCTCTCTATGGAGGAGCTTTTAACGGTTTTGTCCATTTGTCGTAGAAAGTTGGTGTTTTGGCATCGAAATAATCTAGGAAGCTTATACTCGTAAAATTTGACATAGAAGAACAACAAAAAGTGTACACAGAGCAATTTTGATGGTCCGAAGTTGCTCAACTCTCTCTATGGAGGAGCTTTTAACGGTTTTGTCCATTTGTCGTAGAAAGTTGGTGTTTTGGCATCGAAATAATCCAGGAAGCTTATACTCGTAAAATTTCACATAGAAGAACAACAAAAAGTGTACATAGAGCAATTTTGATGGTCCGAAGTTGCTCAACTCTCTCTATGGAGGAGCTTTTAACGGTTTTGTCCATTTGTCGTAGAAAGTTGGTGTTTTGGCATCGAAATAATCTAGGAAGCTTATACTCGTAAAATTTTACATAGAAGAACAATAAAAAGTCTATCCCGAGCAACTTCGATAGTCCGAAGTTGCTCAACTCTCTCTATGGAGGAGCTTTTAACGGTTTTGTCCATTTGTCATAGAAAGTTGGTGTTTTGGCATCGAAATAATGTAGGAAGCTTATACTCGTAAAATTTGACATAGAAGAACAATAAAAAGTGTACATAGAGCAATTTTGATGGTCCGAAGTTGCTCAACTCTCTCTATGGAGGAGCTTTTAACGGTTTTGTCCATTTGTCGTAGAAAGTTGGTGTTTTGGCATCGAAATAATCTAGGAAGCTTATACTCGTAAAATTTCACATAGAAGAACAACAAAAAGTGTACATAGAGCAATTTTGATGGTCCGAAGTTGCTCAACTCTCTCTATGGAAAAGCTCTTAACGGTTTTGTCCAATTGTCATAAAAAGTTGGTGTTTTGGCTTCGAAATAATCTATGAAGCTTATACACGTAAATTTTGACATATGAGAACAATAAAAAGTCTATCCCGAGCAACTTTGATGGCCCGAAGCCGCTCAACTCTCTCTATGGAGTAGCTTTTAACGGTTTTCTCCGTTTGTCATAGAAAGTTGGTGTTTTGGCATCGAAATAATGTAGGAAGCTTATACTCGTAAAAGTTGACATAAAAGAACAATAAAAAGTCTATCCCGAGCAACTTTGATAGTCCGAAGTTGCTCAACTCTCTCTATGGAGGAGCTTTTCACGGTTTTGTCCATTTGTCATAGAAAGTAGGTGTTTTGGCATCGAAATAATGTTCGAAGCTTATACTCGTAAAAGTTGACATAGAAGAACAATAAAAAGTCTATCCCGAGCAACTTTGATAGTCCGAAGTTGCTCAACTCTCTCTATGGAGGAGCTTTTAGCGGGTTTGTCTCTTTGTCATAGAAAGTTGGTGTTTTGGCATCGAAATAATCTATGAAGATTATACTCGTAAAATTTGACATATAAGAACAATAAAAATTGTACACCGAGCAACTATGATGGTCCGAAGTCAATCAACTCTCTCTATGGAGAAGCTTTTAACGATTTTGTCAATTTGTCATAGTAAGTTGGTGTTTTGGCATAGAAATAATCTAGGAAGCTTATACTCGTAAAATTTCACATAGAAGAACAACAAAAAGTGTCCATAGAGCAATTTTGATGGTCCGAAGTTGCTCAACTCTCTCTATGGAAAAGCTCTTAACGGTTTTGTCCATTTGCCATAAAAAGTTGGTGTTTTGGCGTCGAAATAATCTATGAAGCTTATACTCGTAAAATTTGACATATGAGAACAATAAAAATTATACACCGAGCAACTTTGATGGCCCGAAGCCGCTCAACTCTCTCTATGGAGGAGCTTTTAACGATTTTATCCATTTGTCATAAAAAGTTGGTGTTTTGGCATCGAAATAATGTAGGAAGCTTATACTCGTAAAATTTGACATAGAAGAACAATAAAAAGTCTATCCCGAGCAACTTTGATAGTCCGAAGTTGCTCAACTCTCTCTATGGAGGAGCTTTTAAAGGTTTTGTCCATTTGTCATAGAAAGTAGGTGTTTTGGCATCGAAATAATGTTGGAAGCTTATACTCGTAAAAGTTGACATAGAAGAACAATAAAAAGTCTATCCCGAGCAACTTTGATAGTCCGAAGTTGCTCAACTCTCTCTGTGGAGGAGCTTTTAACGGTTTTGTCCATTTGTCATAGAAAGTTGGTGTTTTGGCATCGAAATAATGTAGGAAGCTTATACTCGTAAAATTTGACATAGAAGAACAAAAAAAAGTGTACACCGAGCAACTTTGATGGTCCGAAGTTGCTCAACTCTCTCTATGGAGGAGCTTTTAATGGTTTTGTCCATTTTTCGTAGAAAGTTGGTGTTTTGGCATCGAAATAATCTAGGAAGCTTATACTCGTAAAATTTCACATAGAAGAACAACAAAAAGTGTCCATAGAGCAATTTTGATGGTCCGATGTTGCTCAACTCTCTCTATGAAAAATCTCTTAACGGTTTTATCCATTTGTCTTAAAAAGTTGGTGTTTTGGCGTCGAAATAATCTATGAAGCTTATACACATAAAATTTGACATATGAGAACAATAAAAATTATACACCGAGCAACTTTGATGGTCCGAAGTTGCTCACCTCTCTCTATGGAGGAGCTTTTAACGATTTTATCCATTTGTCATAAAAAGTTGGTGTTTTGGCATCGAAATAATGTAGGAAGCTTATACTCGTAAAATTTGACATAGAAGAACAATAAAAAGTCTATCCCGAGCAACTTTGATAGTCCGAAGTTGCTCAACTCTCTCTATGGAGGAGCTTTTAACGGTTTTGTCCATTTGTCATAGAAAGTAGGTGTTTTGGCATCGAAATAATGTTGGAAGCTTATACTCGTAAAATTTTACATAGAAGAACAATAAAAAGTCTATCCCGAGCAACTTTGATAGTCCGAAGTTGCTCAACTCTCTCTATGGAGGAGCTTTTAGCGGGTTTGTCTATTTGTCATAGAAAGTTGGTGTTTTGGCATCAAAATAATCTATGAAGATTATACTCGTAAAATTTGACATATAAGAACAATAAAAATTGTACACCGAGCAATTTTGATGGTCCGAAGTCAATCAACTCTCTCTATGGAGGAGCTTTTAACGGTTTTGTCAATTTGTCATAGTAAGTTGGTGTTTTGGCATCGAAATAATCTAGGAAGCTTATACTCGTAAAATTTCACATAGAAGAACAACAAAAAGTGTCCATAGAGCAATTTTGATGGTCCGAAGTTGCTCAACTCTCTCTATGGAAAAGCTCTTAACGGTTTTGTCCATTTGCCATAAAAAGTTGGTGTTTTGGCGTCGAAATAATCTATGAACCTTATACTCGTAAAATTTGACATATGAGAACAATAAAAATTATACACCGAGCAACTTTGATGGCCCGAAGCCGCTCAACTCTCTCTATGGAGGAGCTTTTAACGATTTTATCCATTTGTCATAAAAAGTTGGTGTTTTGGCATCGAAATAATGTAGGAAGCTTATACTCGTAAAATTTGACATAGAAGAACAATAAAAAGTCTATCCCGAGCAACTTTGATAGTCCGAAGTTGCTCAACTCTCTCTATGGAGGAGCTTTTAAAGGTTTTGTCCATTTGTCATAGAAAGTAGGTGTTTTGGCATCGAAATAATGTTGGAAGCTTATACTCGTAAAAGTTGACATAGAAGAACAATAAAAAGTCTATCCCGAGCAACTTTGATAGTCCGAAGTTGCTCAACTCTCTCTATGGAGGAGCTTTTAACGGTTTTGTCCATTTGTCATAGAAAGTAGGTGTTTTGGCATCGAAATAATGTTGGAAGCTTATACTCGTAAAATTTTACATAGAAGAACAATAAAAAGTCTATCCCGAGCAACTTTGATAGTCCGAAGTTGCTCAACTCTCTCTATGGAGGAGCTTTTAGCGGGTTTGTCTATTTGTCATAGAAAGTTGGTGTTTTGGCATCAAAATAATCTATGAAGATTATACTCGTAAAATTTGACATATAAGAACAATAAAAATTGTACACCGAGCAATTTTGATGGTCCGAAGTCAATCAACTCTCTCTATGGAGGAGCTTTTAACGGTTTTGTCAATTTGTCATAGTAAGTTGGTGTTTTGGCATCGAAATAATCTAGGAAGCTTATACTCGTAAAATTTCACATAGAAGAACAACAAAAAGTGTCCATAGAGCAATTTTGATGGTCCGAACTTGCTCAACTCTCTCTATGGAAAAGCTCTTAACGGTTTTATCCATTTGTCATAAAAAGTTGGTGTTTTGGCGTCGAAATAATCTATGAAGCTTATACTCGTAAAATTTGACATATGAGAACAATAAAAATTATACACCGAGCAACTTTGATGGCCCGAAGCCGCTCAACTCTCTCTATGGAGGAGCTTTTAATGATTTTATCCATTTGTCATAAAAAGTTGGTGTTTTGGCATCGAAATAATGTAGGAAGCTTATACTCGTAAAATTTGACATAAAAGAACAATAAAAAGTCTATCCCGAGCAACTTTGATAGTCCGAAGTTGCTCAACTCTCTCTATGGAGGAGCTTTTAACGGTTTTGTCCATTTGTCATAGAAAGTAGGTGTTTTGGCATCGAAATAATGTTGGAAGCTTATACTCGTAAAAGTTGACATAGAAGAACAATAAAAAGTCTATCCCGAGCAACTTTGATAGTCCGAAGTTGCTCAAATCTCTCTATGGAGGAGCTTTTAGCGGGTTTGTCTATTTGTCATAGAAAGTTGGTGTTTTGGCATCGAAATAATCTATGAAGACTATACTCGTAAAATTTGACATATAAGAACAATAAAAATTGTACACCGAGCAACTTTGATGGTCCGAAGTCAATCAACTCTCTCTATGGAGGAGCTTTTAACGGTTTTGTCAATTTGTCATAGTAAGTTGGTGTTTTGGCATCGAAATAATCTAGGAAGCTTATACTCGTAAAATTTCACATAGAAGAACAACAAAAAGTGTCCATAGAGCAATTTTGATGGTCCGAAGTTGCTCAACTCTCTCTATGGAAAAGCTCTTAACGGTTTTGTCCATTTGTCATAAAAAGTCGGTGTTTTGGCGTCGAAATAATCTATGAAGCTTATACTCGTAAAATTTGACATATGAGAACAATAAAAATTATACACCGAGCAACTTTGATGGCCCGAAGCCGCTCAACTCTCTCTATGGAGGAGCTTTTAACGATTTTATCCATTTGTCATAAAAGTTGGTGTTTTGGCATCGAAATAATGTAGGAAGCTTATACTCGTAAAATTTGACATAGAAGAACAATAAAAAGTCTATCCCGAGCAACTTTGATAGTCTGAAGTTGCTCAACTCTCTCTATGGAGGAGCTTTTAACGGTTTTGTCCATTTGTCATAGAAAGTTGGTGTTTTGGCATCGAAATAATGTTGGAAGCTTATACTCGTAAAAGTTGACATAGAAGAACAATAAAAAGTCTATCCCGAGCAACTTTGATAGTCCGAAGTTGCTCAACTCTCTCTATGGAGGTGCTTTTAAAGGTTTTGTTCATTTGTCATAGAAAGTAGGTGTTTTGGCATCGAAATAATGTTGGAAGCTTATACTCGTAAAAGTTGACATAGAAGAACAATAAAAAGTCTATCCCGAGCAACTTTGATAGTCCGAAGTTGCTCAACTCTCTCTGTGGAGGAGCTTTTAACGGTTTTGTCCATTTGTCATAGAAAGTTGGTGTTTTGGCATCGAAATAATGTAGGAAGCTTATACTCGTAAAATTTGACATAGAAGAACAACAAAAAGTGTACACCGAGCAACTTTGATGGTCCGAAGTTGCTCAACTCTCTCTATGGAGGAGCTTTTAATGGTTTTGTCCATTTTTCGTAGAAAGTTGGTGTTTTGGCGTCGAAATAATCTAGGAAGCTTATACTCGTAAAATTTCACATAGAAGAACAACAAAAAGTGTCCATAGAGCAATTTTGATGGTCCGATGTTGCTCAACTCTCTCTATGGAAAATCTCTTAACGGTTTTATCCATTTGTCATAAAAAGTTGGTGTTTTGGCGTCGAAATAATCTATGAAGCTTATACACATAAAATTTGACATATGAGAACAATAAAAATTATACACCGAGCAACTTTGATGGTCCGAAGTTGCTCACCTCTCTCTATGGAGGAGCTTTTAACGATTTTATCCATTTGTCATAAAAAGTTGGTGTTTTGGCATCGAAATAATGTAGGAAGCTTATACTCGTAAAATTTGACATAGAAGAACAATAAAAAGTCTATCCCGAGCAACTTTGATAGTCCGAAGTTGCTCAACTCTCTCTATGGAGGAGCTTTTAACGGTTTTGTCCATTTGTCATAGAAAGTAGGTGTTTTGGCATCGAAATAATGTTGGAAGCTTATAATCGTAAAATTTTACATAGAAGAACAATAAAAAGTCTATCCCGAGCAACTTTGATAGTCCGAAGTTGCTCAACTCTCTCTATGGAGGAGCTTTTAGCGGGTTTGTCTATTTGTCATAGAAAGTTGGTGATTTGGCATCAAAATAATCTATGAAGATTATACTCGTAAAATTTGACATATAAGAACAATAAAAATTGTACACCGAGCAATTTTGATGGTCCGAAGTCAATCAACTCTCTCTATGGAAGAGCTTTCAACGGTTTTGTCAATTTTTCATAGTAAGTTGGTGTTTTGGCATCGAAATAATCTAGGAAGCTTATACTCGTAAAATTTCACATAGAAGAACAACAAAAAGTGTCCATAGAGCAATTTTGATGGTCCGAAGTTGCTCAACTCTCTCTATGGAAAAGCTCTTAACGGTTTTGTCCATTTGCCATAAAAAGTTGGTGTTTTGGCGTCGAAATAATCTATGAACCTTATACTCGTAAAATTTGACATATGAGAACAATAAAAATTATACACCGAGCAACTTTGATGGCCCGAAGCCGCTCAACTCTCTCTATGGAGGAGCTTTTAACGATTTTATCCATTTGTCATAAAAAGTTGGTGTTTTGGCATCGAAATAATGTAGGAAGCTTATACTCGTAAAATTTGACATAGAAGAACAATAAAAAGTCTATCCCGAGCAACTTTGATAGTCCGAAGTTGCTCAACTCTCTCTATGGAGGAGCTTTTAAAGGTTTTGTCCATTTGTCATAGAAAGTAGGTGTTTTGGCATCGAAATAATGTTGGAAGCTTATACTCGTAAAAGTTGACATAGAAGAACAATAAAAAGTCTATCCCGAGCAACTTTGATAGTCCGAAGTTGCTCAACTCTCTCTATGGAGGAGCTTTTAACGGTTTTGTCCATTTGTCATAGAAAGTAGGTGTTTTGGCATCGAAATAATGTTGGAAGCTTATACTCGTAAAATTTTACATAGAAGAACAATAAAAAGTCTATCCCGAGCAACTTTGATAGTCCGAAGTTGCTCAACTCTCTCTATGGAGGAGCTTTTAGCGGGTTTGTCTATTTGTCATAGAAAGTTGGTGTTTTGGCATCAAAATAATCTATGAAGATTATACTCGTAAAATTTGACATATAAGAACAATAAAAATTGTACACCGAGCAATTTTGATGGTCCGAAGTCAATCAACTCTCTCTATGGAGGAGCTTTTAACGGTTTTGTCAATTTGTCATAGTAAGTTGGTGTTTTGGCATCGAAATAATCTAGGAAGCTTATACTCGTAAAATTTCACATAGAAGAACAACAAAAAGTGTCCATAGAGCAATTTTGATGGTCCGAACTTGCTCAACTCTCTCTATGGAAAAGCTCTTAACGGTTTTATCCATTTGTCATAAAAAGTTGGTGTTTTGGCGTCGAAATAATCTATGAAGCTTATACTCGTAAAATTTGACATATGAGAACAATAAAAATTATACACCGAGCAACTTTGATGGCCCGAAGCCGCTCAACTCTCTCTATGGAGGAGCTTTTAATGATTTTATCCATTTGTCATAAAAAGTTGGTGTTTTGGCATCGAAATAATGTAGGAAGCTTATAGTCGTAAAATTTGACATAAAAGAACAATAAAAAGTCTATCCCGAGCAACTTTGATAGTCCGAAGTTGCTCAACTCTCTCTATGGAGGAGCTTTTAACGGTTTTGTCCATTTGTCATAGAAAGTAGGTGTTTTGGCATCGAAATAATGTTGGAAGCTTATACTCGTAAAAGTTGACATAGAAGAACAATAAAAAGTCTATCCCGAGCAACTTTGATAGTCCGAAGTTGCTCAAATCTCTCTATGGAGGAGCTTTTAGCGGGTTTGTCTATTTGTCATAGAAAGTTGGTGTTTTGGCATCGAAATAATCTATGAAGACTATACTCGTAAAATTTGACATATAAGAACAATAAAAATTGTACACCGAGCAACTTTGATGGTCCGAAGTCAATCAACTCTCTCTATGGAGGAGCTTTTAACGGTTTTGTCAATTTGTCATAGTAAGTTGGTGTTTTGGCATCGAAATAATATAGGAAGCTTATACTCGTAAAATTTCACATAGAAGAACAACAAAAAGTGTCCATAGAGCAATTTTGATGGTCCGAAGTTGCCCAACTCTCTCTATGGAAAAGCTCTTAACGGTTTTGTCCATTTGTCATAAAAAGTCGGTGTTTTGGCGTCGAAATAATCTATGAAGCTTATACTCGTAAAATTTGACATATGAGAACAATAAAAATTATACACCGAGCAACTTTGATGGCCCGAAGCCGCTCAACTCTCTCTATGGAGGAGCTTTTAACGATTTTATCCATTTGTCATAAAAAGTTGGTGTTTTGGCATCGAAATAATGTAGGAAGCTTATACTCGTAAAATTTGACATAGAAGAACAATAAAAAGTCTATCCCGAGCAACTTTGATAGTCCGAAGTTGCTCAACTCTCTCTATGGAGGAGCTTTTAACGGTTTTGTCCATTTGTCATAGAAAGTAGGTGTTTTGGCATCGAAATAATGTTGGAAGCTTATACTCGTAAAAGTTGACATAGAAGAACAATAAAAAGTTTATCCCGAGCAACTTTGATAGTCCGAAGTTGCTCAACTCTCTCTATGGAGGAGCTTTTAGCGGGTTTGTCTATTTGTCATAGAAAGTTGGTGTTTTGGCATCGAAATAATCTATGAAGATTATACTCGTAAAATTTGACATATAAGAACAATAAAAATTGTACACCGAGCAACTTTGATGGTCCGAAGTCAATCAACTCTCTCTATGGAGGAGCTTTTAACGGTTTTATCAATTTGTCATAGTAAGTTGGTGTTTTGGCATCGAAATAATCTATGAAGCTTATACTCGTAAAATTTGACATATGAGAACAATAAAAATTATACACCGAGCAACTTTGATAGTCCGAAGTTGCTCAACTCTCTCTATGGAGGAGCTTTTAGCAGTTTTGTCTATTTGTCATACAAAGTTGGTGTTTTGGCATCGAAATAATGTTCGAAGCTTATACTCGTAAAAGTTGACGTAGAAGAACAATAAAAAGTCTATCCCGAGCAACTTTGATAGTCCGAAGTTGCTCAACTCTCTCTATGGAGGAGCTTTTAGCGGGTTTGTCTATTTGTCATAGAAAGTTGGTGTTTTGGCATCGAAATAATCTATGAAGATTATACTCGTAAAATTTGACATATAAGAACAATAAAAATTGTACACCGAGCAACTTTGATGGTCCGAAGTCAATCAACTCTCTCTATGGAGGAGCTTTTAGCGGGTTTGTCTATTTGTCATAGAAAGTTGGTGTTTTGGCATCGAAATAATCTATGAAGACTATACTCGTAAAATTTGACATATAAGAACAATAAAAAATGTACACCGAGCAACTTTGATGGTCCGAAGTCAATCAACTCTCTCTATGGAAAAGCTCTTAACGATTTTATCCATTTGTCATAAAAAGTTGGTGTTTTGGCATCGAAATAATGTAGGAAGCTTATACTCGTAAAATTTGACATAGAAGAACAATAAAAAGTCTATCCCGAGCAACTTTGATAGTCCGAAGTTGCTCACCTCTCTCTATGGAGTAGCTTTTAACGGTTTTCTCCGTTTGTCATAGAAAGTTGGTGTTTTGGCATCAAAATAATGTAGGAAGCTTATACTCGTAAAAGTTGACATAAAAGAACAATAAAAAGTCTATCCCGAGCAACTTTGATAGTCCGAAGTTGCTCAACTCTCTCTATGGAGGAGCTTTTCACGGTTTTGTCCATTTGTCATAGAAAGTAGGTGTTTTGGCATCGAAATAATGTTCGAAGCTTATACTCGTAAAAGTTGACATAGAAGAACAATAAAAAGTCTATCCCGAGCAACTTTGATAGTCCGAAGTTGCTCAACTCTCTCTATGGAGGAGCTTTTAGCGGGTTTGTCTATTTGTCATAGAAAGTTGGTGTTTTGTCATCGAAATAATCTATGAAGATTATACTCGTAAAATTTGACATATAAGAACAATAAAAATTGTACACCGAGCAACTTTGATGGTCCGAAGTCAATCAACTCTCTCTATGGAGGAGCTTTTAACGGTTTTGTCAATTTGTCATAGTAAGTTGGTGTTTTGGCATCGAAATAATCTAGGAAGCTTATACTCGTAAAATTTCACATAGAAGAACAACAAAAAGTGTCCATAGAGCAATTTTGATGGTCCGAAGTTGCTCAACTCTCTCTATGGAAAAGCTCTTAACGGTTTTGTCCATTTGCCATAAAAAGTTGGTGTTTTGGCGTCGAAATAATCTATGAAGCTTATACTCGTAAAATTTGACATATGAGAACAATAAAAATTATACACCGAGCAACTTTGATGGCCCGAAGCCGCTCAACTCTCTCTATGGAGGAGCTTTTAACGATTTTATCCATTTGTCATAAAAAGTAGGTGTTTTGGCATCGAAATAATGTAGGAAGCTTATACTCGTAAAATTTGACATAGAAGAACAATAAAAAGTCTATCCCGAGCAACTTTGATAGTCCGAAGTTGCTCAACTCTCTCTATGGAGGAGCTTTTAAAGGTTTTGTCCATTTGTCATAGAAAGTAGGTGTTTTGGCATCGAAATAATGTTGGAAGCTTATAGTCGTAAAAGTTGACATAGAAGAACAATAAAAAGTCTATCCCGAGCAACTTTGATAGTCCGAAGTTGCTCAACTCTCTCTATGGAGGAGCTTTTAACGGTTTTGTCCATTTGTCATAGAAAGTTGGTGTTTTGGCATCGAAATAATGTAGGAAGCTTATACTCGTAAAATTTGACATAGAAGAACAACAAAAAGTGTACACCGAGCAACTTTGATGGTCCGAAGTTGCTCAACTCTCTCTATGGAGGAGCTTTTAACGGTTTTGTCCATTTGTCGTAGAAAGTTGGTGTTTTGGCATCGAAATAATCTAGGAAGCTTATACTCGTAAAATTTCACATAGAAGAACAACAAAAAGTGTCCATAGAGCAATTTTGATGGTCCGATGTTGCTCAACTCTCTCTATGGAAAATCTCTTAACGGTTTTGTCCATTTGTCATAAAAAGTTGGTGTTTTGGCGTCGAAATAATCTATGAAGCTTATACACGTAAAATTTGACATATGAGAACAATAAAAATTATACACCGAGCAACTTTGATGGTCCGAAGTTGCTCACCTCTCTCTATGGAGGAGCTTTTAACGATTTTATCCATTTGTCATAAAAAGTTGGTGTTTTGGCATCGAAATAATGTAGGAAGCTTATACTCGTAAAATTTGACATAGAAGAACAATAAAAAGTCTATCCCGAGCAACTTTGATAGTCCGAAGTTGCTCAACTCTCTCTATAGAGGAGCTTTTAACGGTTTTGTCCATTTGTCATAGAAAGTAGGTGTTTTGGCATCGAAATAATGTTGGAAGCTTATACTCGTAAAATTTTACATAGAAGAACAATAAAAAGTCTATCCCGAGCAACTTTGATAGTCCGAAGTTGCTCAACTCTCTCTATGGAGGAGCTTTTAGCGGGTTTGTCTATTTGTCATAGAAAGTTGGTGTTTTGGCATCAAAATAATCTATGAAGATTATACTCGTAAAATTTGACATATAAGAACAATAAAAATTGTACACCGAGCAATTTTGATGGTCCGAAGTCAATCAACTCTCTCTATGGAGGAGCTTTTAACGGTTTTGTCAATTTGTCATAGTAAGTTGGTGTTTTGGCATCGAAATAATCTAGGAAGCTTATACTCGTAAAATTTCACATAGAAGAACAACAAAAAGTGTCCATAGAGCAATTTTGATGGTCCGAAGTTGCTCAACTCTCTCTATGGAAAAGCTCTTAACGGTTTTGTCCATTTGCCATAAAAAGTTGGTGTTTTGGCGTCGAAATAATCTATGAAGCTTATACTCGTAAAATTTGACATATGAGAACAATAAAAATTATACACCGAGCAACTTTGATGGCCCGAAGCCGCTCAACTCTCTCTATGGAGGAGCTTTTAACGATTTTATCCATTTGTCATAAAAAGTTGGTGTTTTGGCATCGAAATAATGTAGGAAGCTTATACTCGTAAAATTTGACATAGAAGAACAATAAAAAGTCTATCCCGAGCAACTTTGATAGTCCGAAGTTGCTCAACTCTCTCTATGGAGGAGCTTTTAAAGGTTTTGTCCATTTGTCATAGAAAGTGGGTGTTTTGGCATCGAAATAATGTTGGAAGCTTATACTTGTAAAAGTTGACATAGAAGAACAATAAAAAGTCTATCCCGAGCAAATTTGATAGTCCGAAGTTGCTCAACTCTCTCTATGGAGGAGCTTTTAGCGGGTTTGTCTATTTGTCATAGAAAGTTGGTGTTTTGGCATCGAAATAATCTATGAAGCTTATACTCGTAAAATTTGACATATAAGAACAATAAAAATTGTACACCGAGCAACTTTGATGGTCCGAAGTCGATCAACACTCTCTATGGAGGAGCTTTTAACGGTTTTGTCAATTTGTCATAGTAAGTTGGTGTTTTGGCATCGAAATAATCTAGGAAGCTTATACTCGTAAAATTTCACATAGAAGAACAACAAAAAGTGTCCATAGAGCAATTTTGATGGTCCGATGTTGCTCAACTCTCTCTATGGAAAATCTCTTAACGGTTTTGTCCATTTGTCATAAAAAGTTGGTGTTTTGGCGTCGAAATAATCTATGAAGCTTATACTCGTAAAATTTGACATATGAGAACAATAAAAATTATACACCGAGCAACTTTGATGGCCCGAAGCCACTCAACTCTCTCTATGGAGGAGCTTTTAACGATTTTATCCATTTGTCATAAAAAGTTGGTGTTTTGGCATCGAAATAATGTAGGAAGCTTATACTCGTAAAATTTGACATAGAAGAACAATAAAAAGTCTATCCCGAGCAACTTTGATAGTCCGAAGTTGCTCAACTCTCTCTATGGAGGAGCTTTTAACGGTTTTGTACATTTGTCATAGAAAGTAGGTGTTTTGGCATCGAAATAATGTTGGAAGCTTATACTCGTAAAATTTTACATAGAAGAACAATAAAAAGTCTATCCCGAGCAACTTTGATAGTCCGAAGTTGCTCAACTCTCTCTATGGAGGAGCTTTTAGCGGGTTTGTCCATTTGTCATAGAAAGTTGGTGTTTTGGTATCGAAATAATCTATGAAGATTATACTCGTAAAATTTGACATATAAGAACAATAAAAAGTGTACATAGAGCAACTTTGATGGTCCGAAGTCAATCAACTCTCTCTATGGAGGAGCTTTTAACGGTTTTGTCAATTTGTCATAGTAAGTTGGTGTTTTGGCATCGAAATAATCTAGGAAGCTTATACTCGTAAAATTTCACATAGAAGAACAACAAAAAGTGTCCATAGAGCAATTTTGATGGTCCAAAGTTGCTCAACTCTCTCTATGGAAAAGCTCTTAACGGTTTTGTCCATTTGTCATAAAAAGTTGGTGTTTTGGCGTCGAAATAATCTATGAAGCTTATACTCGTAAAATTTGACATATGAGAACAATAAAAATTATACACCGAGCAACTTTGATGGCCCGAAGCCGCTCAACTCTCTCTATGGAGGAGCTTTTAACGATTTTGTCCATTTGTCATTGAAAGTTGGTGTTTTGACATCGAAATAATGTAGGATGCTTATACTCGTAAAATTTGACATTGAAGAACAATAAAAAGTCTATCCCGAGCAACTTTGATAGTCCGAAGTTGCTCAACTCTCTCTATGGAGGAGCTTTTAGCAGTTTTGTCTATTTGTCATACAAAGTTGGTGTTTTGGCATCGAAATAATCTAGGAAGCTTATACTCGTAAAATTTTACATAGAAGAACAATAAAAAGTCTATCCCGAGCAACTTCGATAGTCCGAAGTTGCTCAACTCTCTCTATGGAGGAGCTTTTAACGGTTTTGTCCATTTGTCATAGAAAGTTGGTGTTTTGGCATTGAAATAATGTAGGAAGCTTATACTCGTAAAATTTGACATAGAAGAACAAGAAAAAGTATACATAGAGCAATTTTGATGGTCCGAAGATGCTCAACTCTCTCTATGGAGGAGCTTTTAACGGTTTTGTCCATTTGTCGTAGAAAGTTGGTGTTTTGGCATCGAAATAATCTAGGAAGGTTATACTCGTAAAATTTCACATAGAAGAACAACAAAAAGTGTACATAGAGCAATTTTGATGGTCCGAAGTTGATAAGTGCCAGAATGTACGTTCTTAAAGTGATAAAATACTACCAAAGCAATGCCAAGAAATTGTGCTTAAAAGCTGAATTTTCAAGATTATTGTACTTAAGATCTTCTTGGCTGTTTTGCAGGTTAACAGGTAGTAAGAGCTGTCGGAATGAGATTTGATCTTCAGCAAATGTTTAGAGGACACTTCAAGCTTTTCAGGAAGTATTGGTTCACAGAAATCGGAGTTCATTTGGGCCTCTAAAGGTTGCCCCAAAGTCAAGTTTGGAAGTTATATCTGAAGCAGAATTTCTGTTTGCAGACCAGACCTTTAGAAGCCCATAACTTGAGCGTATGATATCCAAATTGAGTGATTAAAAAGCCCATAATTATCTACACATTTGTATCTACATTATTTATGAAGGGTTCGAGTTCATAATAGGCTTCGTTTAGGCCCAGAATGTAGTTACAAGATTAGTGTGTAATTGGATGTTGATGTCATTGATGATACCATTTCCATTCAAAGAGTGGACAATCCACCACACCAATTCGATGGACAATCCACCACCAAAATATGGCACTAACTCCTCCACTATGTGCTCATTTTCTCTATAAATAGAGAGGAGTAGGAGCTAGGAAGAAGGAGCTTGGGAGACAAGAAGGAAAGAAGGAGAAGGATTGGAAGCATAAAGAGGAGAAGCAAAAGAAGAAAACAAGGCTTGTATTTGTAATTATGTTTTTATGTTTCATGTTTTATTTGGTTATGTATAACTAAACTCTTGTTAGTTAGGGCTTGTCTTGAAGCCCAAGCATGCTTTCAATTTTATAAGTTGTGTGGATTTCAATTTCTACAAGCATGATGATTTTGATTTTTCCATGTTATGTGAGTTCTAGTATTGTGTTTCTTTGATTAGCTAACTTTGAAGCATGTATTAGAATTAATTGTTGTAGAACATAGTCAATTGCCTTGTTGAATATGTTCTTTCTTGCAACATATAATTCAGTTGAAAATGAATTATGAAAAATCAATTCTTGAACACCTAAGTACAAATACCATGTATTAGGATTCTTGTGACATTCATATTCTCTTTGCTCTTATTGGATTCTTAATTGTTGATTGATGCAGACGCCATGCTAGATTTCGATTAAGAATACACGTAATGAGGTAGACGCCATACACTTTACATGCAATTAAGAGAGAATCATACAACTTGAGTTTGACCATGACCTTGTTGTGAATGTTGTCATCATATGCTTGTTTAAATTGTTAGTCTATTATTTCTTATAAATTGTTGGAATGTTTTGTGGTGGATAGTGAGTCTTAGCTATTGTTTTCATTAATATTAATTCTCATTCTGGTTCTCAACGTCAATTTCTTTGTCTTAATTTTTATCTATTACAAGATTTAACCCCCCCCCCCTTTCAATTATATTCAAGTGTTGGATTATATATCTATTAGCATCACTCCTTGTGGGATCGACTCTTACTTGTTCACTATATATTAATTGTACATTTGTAAGTATATTTTAAATTGTTACTAACGACATAACAGAAGTTGCTCAACTCTCTCTATGGAAAAGCTCTTAACGGTTTTGTCCAATTGTCATAAAAAGTTGGTGTTTTGTCGTCGAAATAATCTATGAAGCTTATACACGTAAAATTTGACATATGAGAACAATAAAAAGTCTATCCCGAGCAACTTTGATAGTCCGAAGTTGCATAACTCTCTCTATGGAGTAGCTTTTAACGGTTTTCTCCATTTGTCATAGAAAGTTGGTGTTTTGGCATCAAAATAATGTAGGAAGCTTATACTCGTAAAAGTTGACATAAAAGAACAATAAAAAGTCTATCCCGAGCAACTTTGATAGTCCGAAGTTGCTCAACTCTCTCTATGGAGGAGCTTTTAGCGGGTTTGTCTATTTGTCATAGAAAGTTGGTGTTTTGGCATCGAAATAATCTAGGAAGCTTATACTCGTAAAATTTAACATAGAAGAACAATAAAAAGTCTATCCCGAGCAACTTTGATAGTCCGAAGTTGCTCAACTCTCTCTATGGGGGAGCTTTTAACGGTTTTGTCCATTTGTCATAGAAAGTTGGTGTTTTGGCATCGAAATAATGTTGCAAGCTTATACTCGTAAAACTTGACATAGAAGAACAATAAAAAGTCTATCCCGAGCAACTTTGATAGTCCGAAGTTGCTCAACTCTCTCTATGGAGGAGCTTTTAGCAGTTTTGTCTATTTGTCATACAAAGTTGGTGTTTTGGCATCGAAATAATCTAGGAAGCTTATACTCGTAAAATTTTACATAGAAGAACAAAAGTCTATCCCGAGCAACTTCGATAGTCCGAAGTTGCTCAACTCTCTCTATGGAGGAGCTTTTAACGGTTTTGTCCATTTGTCATAGAAAGTTGGTGTTTTGGCATCGAAATAATGTAGGAAGCTTATACTCATAAAATTTGACATAGAAGAACAACAAAAAGTGTACATAGAGCAATTTTGATGGTCCGAAGTTGCTCAACTCTCTCTATGGAGGAGCTTTTAACGGTTTTGTCCATTTGTCGTAGAAAGTTGGTGTTTTGGCATCGAAATAATCTAGGAAGCTTATACTCGTAAAATTTCACATAGAAGAACAACAAAAAGTGTACATAGAGTAATTTTGATGGTCCGAAGTTGCTCAACTCTCTCTATGGAAAAGCTCTTAACGGTTTTGTCCAATTGTCATAAAAAGTTGGTGTTTTGGCGTCGAAATATTCTATGAAGCTTATACACGTAAAATTTGACATATGAGAACAATAAAAAGTCTATCCCGAGCAACTTTGATAGTCCGAAGTTGCTCACCTCTCTCTATGGAGTAGCTTCTAACGGTTTTCTCCATTTGTCATAGAAAGTTGGTGTTTTGGCATCAAAATAATGTAGGAAGCTTATACTCGTAAAATTTTACATAGAAGAACAATAAAAAGTCTATCCCGAGCAACTTTGATAGTCCGAAGTTGCTCAACTCTCTCTATGGAGGAGCTTTTAGCGGGTTTGTCTATTTGTCATAGAAAGTTGGTGTTTTGGCATCGAAATAATCTATGAAGCTTATACTCGTAAAATTTGACATATAAGAACAATAAAAATTGTACATAGAGCAACTTTGATGGTCCGAAGTCGATCAACACTCTCTATGGAGGAGCTTTTAACGGTTTTATCAATTTGTCATTGTAAGTTGGTGTTTTGGCATCGAAATAATCTAGGAAGCTTATACTTGTAAAATTTCACATAGAAGAACAAAAAAAAGTGTCCATAGAGCAATTTTGATGGTCCGAAGTTGCTCAACTCTCTCTATGGAAAAGCTCTTAACGGTTTTGTCCATTTGTCATAAAAAGTTGGTGTTTTGGCGTCGAAATAATCTATGAAGCTTATACTCGTAAAATTTGACATATGAGAACAATAAAAATTATACACCGAGCAACTTTGATGGCCCGAAGCCGCTCAACTCTCTCTATGGAGGAGCTTTTAACGATTTTATCCATTTGTCATAGAAAGTTGGTGTTTTGGCATCGAAATAATGTAGGAAGCTTATACTCGTAAAATTTGACATAGAAGAACAATAAAAAGTCTATCCCGAGCAACTTTGATAGTCCGAAGTTGCTCAACTCTCTCTATGGAGGAGCTTTTAGCATTTTTGTCTATTTGTCATACAAAGTTGGTGTTTTGGCATCGAAATAATCTAGGAAGCTTATACTCGTAAAATTTTACATAGAAGAACAATAAAAAGTCTATCCCGAGCAACTTCGATAGTCCGAAGTTGCTCAACTCTCTCTATGGAGGAGCTTTTAACGGTTTTGTCCATTTGTCATAGAAAGTTGGTGTTTTGGCATTGAAATAATGTAGGAAGCTTATACTCGTAAAATTTGACATAGAAGAACAAGAAAAAGTATACATAGAGCAATTTTGATGGTCCGAAGATGCTCAACTCTCTCTATGGAGGAGCTTTTAACGGTTTTGTCCATTTGTCGTAGAAAGTTGGTGTTTTGGCATCGAAATAATCTAGGAAGGTTATACTCGTAAAATTTCACATAGAAGAACAACAAAAAGTGTACATAGAGCAATTTTGATGGTCCGAAGTTGATAAGTGCCAGAATGTACGTTCTTAAAGTGATAAAATACTACCAAAGCAATGCCAAGAAATTGTGCTTAAAAGCTGAATTTTCAAGATTATTGTACTTAAGATCTTCTTGGCTGTTTTGCAGGTTAACAGGTAGTAAGAGCTGTCGGAATGAGATTTGATCTTCAGCAAATGTTTAGAGGACACTTCAAGCTTTTCAGGAAGTATTGGTTCACAGAAATCGGAGTTCATTTGGGCCTCTAAAGGTTGCCCCAAAGTCAAGTTTGGAAGTTATATCTGAAGCAGAATTTCTGTTTGCAGACCAGACCTTTAGAAGCCCATAACTTGAGCGTATGATATCCAAATTGAGTGATTAAAAAGCCCATAATTATCTACACATTTGTATCTACATTATTTATGAAGGGTTCGAGTTCATAATAGGCTTCGTTTAGGCCCAGAATGTAGTTACAAGATTAGTGTGTAATTGGATGTTGATGTCATTGATGATACCATTTCCATTCAAAGAGTGGACAATCCACCACACCAATTCGATGGACAATCCACCACCAAAATATGGCACTAACTCCTCCACTATGTGCTCATTTTCTCTATAAATAGAGAGGAGTAGGAGCTAGGAAGAAGGAGCTTGGGAGACAAGAAGGAAAGAAGGAGAAGGATTGGAAGCATAAAGAGGAGAAGCAAAAGAAGAAAACAAGGCTTGTATTTGTAATTATGTTTTTATGTTTCATGTTTTATTTGGTTATGTATAACTAAACTCTTGTTAGTTAGGGCTTGTCTTGAAGCCCAAGCATGCTTTCAATTTTATAAGTTGTGTGGATTTCAATTTCTACAAGCATGATGATTTTGATTTTTCCATGTTATGTGAGTTCTAGTATTGTGTTTCTTTGATTAGCTAACTTTGAAGCATGTATTAGAATTAATTGTTGTAGAACATAGTCAATTGCCTTGTTGAATATGTTCTTTCTTGCAACATATAATTCAGTTGAAAATGAATTATGAAAAATCAATTCTTGAACACCTAAGTACAAATACCATGTATTAGGATTCTTGTGACATTCATATTCTCTTTGCTCTTATTGGATTCTTAATTGTTGATTGATGCAGACGCCATGCTAGATTTCGATTAAGAATACACGTAATGAGGTAGACGCCATACACTTTACATGCAATTAAGAGAGAATCATACAACTTGAGTTTGATCATGACCTTGTTGTGAATGTTGTCATCATATGCTTGTTTAAATTGTTAGTCTATTATTTCTTATAAATTGTTGGAATGTTTTGTGGTGGATAGTGAGTCTTAGCTATTGTTTTCATTAATATCAATTCTCATTCTGGTTCTCAACGTCAATTTCTTTGTCTTAATTTTTATCTATTACAAGATTTAACCCCCCCCCCCCTTTCAATTATATTCAAGTGTTGGATTATATATCTATTAGCATCACTCCTTGTGGGATCGACTCTTACTTGTTCACTATATATTAATTGTACATTTGTAAGTATATTTTAAATTGTTACTAACGACATAACAGAAGTTGCTCAACTCTCTCTATGGAAAAGCTCTTAACGGTTTTGTCCAATTGTCATAAAAAGTTGGTGTTTTGTCGTCGAAATAATCTATGAAGCTTATACACGTAAAATTTGACATATGAGAACAATAAAAAGTCTATCCCGAGCAACTTTGATAGTCCGAAGTTGCATAACTCTCTCTATGGAGTAGCTTTTAACGGTTTTCTCCATTTGTCATAGAAAGTTGGTGTTTTGGCATCAAAATAATGTAGGAAGCTTATACTCGTAAAAGTTGACATAAAAGAACAATAAAAAGTCTATCCCGAGCAACTTTGATAGTCCGAAGTTGCTCAACTCTCTCTATGGAGGAGCTTTTAGCGGGTTTGTCTATTTGTCATAGAAAGTTGGTGTTTTGGCATCGAAATAATCTAGGAAGCTTATACTCGTAAAATTTAACATAGAAGAACAATAAAAAGTCTATCCCGAGCAACTTTGATAGTCCGAAGTTGCTCAACTCTCTCTATGGGGGAGCTTTTAACGGTTTTGTCCATTTGTCATAGAAAGTTGGTGTTTTGGCATCGAAATAATGTTGCAAGCTTATACTCGTAAAACTTGACATAGAAGAACAATAAAAAGTCTATCCCGAGCAACTTTGATAGTCCGAAGTTGCTCAACTCTCTCTATGGAGGAGCTTTTAGCAGTTTTGTCTATTTGTCATACAAAGTTGGTGTTTTGGCATCGAAATAATCTAGGAAGCTTATACTCGTAAAATTTTACATAGAAGAACAATAAAAAGTCTATCCCGAGCAACTTCGATAGTCCGAAGTTGCTCAACTCTCTCTATGGAGGAGCTTTTAACGGTTTTGTCCATTTGTCATAGAAAGTTGGTGTTTTGGCATCGAAATAATGTAGGAAGCTTATACTCATAAAATTTGACATAGAAGAACAACAAAAAGTGTACATAGAGCAATTTTGATGGTCCGAAGTTGCTCAACTCTCTCTATGGAGGAGCTTTTAACGGTTTTGTCCATTTGTCGTAGAAAGTTGGTGTTTTGGCATCGAAATAATCTAGGAAGCTTATACTCGTAAAATTTCACATAGAAGAACAACAAAAAGTGTACATAGAGTAATTTTGATGGTCCGAAGTTGCTCAACTCTCTCTATGGAAAAGCTCTTAACGGTTTTGTCCAATTGTCATAAAAAGTTGGTGTTTTGGCGTCGAAATATTCTATGAAGCTTATACACGTAAAATTTGACATATGAGAACAATAAAAAGTCTATCCCGAGCAACTTTGATAGTCCGAAGTTGCTCACCTCTCTCTATGGAGTAGCTTTTAACGGTTTTCTCCATTTGTCATAGAAAGTTGGTGTTTTGGCATCAAAATAATGTAGGAAGCTTATACTCGTAAAAGTTGACATAAAAGAACAATAAAAAGTCTATCCCGAGCAACTTTGATAGTCCGAAGTTGCTCAACTCTCTCTATGGAGGAGCTTTTAGCGGGTTTGTCTATTTGTCATAGAAAGTTGGTGTTTTGGCATCGAAATAATCTATGAAGCTTATACTCGTAAAATTTGACATATAAGAACAATAAAAATTGTACACCGAGCAACTTTGATGGTCCGAAGTCGATCAACACTCTCTATGGAGGAGCTTTTAACGGTTTTATCAATTTGTCATTGTAAGTTGGTGTTTTGGCATCGAAATAATCTAGGAAGCTTATACTTGTAAAATTTCACATAGAAGAACAAAAAAAAGTGTCCATAGAGCAATTTTGATGGTCCGAAGTTGCTCAACTCTCTCTATGGAAAAGCTCTTAACGGTTTTGTCCATTTGTCATAAAAAGTTGGTGTTTTGGTGTCGAAATAATCTATGAAGCTTATACTCGTAAAATTTGACATATGAGAACAATAAAAATTATACACCGAGCAACTTTGATGGCCCGAAGCCGCTCAACTCTCTCTATGGAGGAGCTTTTAACGATTTTATCCATTTGTCATAGAAAGTTGGTGTTTTGGCATCGAAATAATGTAGGAAGCTTATACTCGTAAAATTTGACATAGAAGAACAATAAAAAGTCTATCCCGAGCAACTTTGATAGTCCGAAGTTGCTCAACTCTCTCTATGGAGGAGCTTTTAGCATTTTTGTCTATTTGTCATACAAAGTTGGTGTTTTGGCATCGAAATAATCTAGGAAGCTTATACTCGTAAAATTTTACATAGAAGAACAATAAAAAGTCTATCCCGAGCAACTTCGATAGTCCGAAGTTGCTCAACTCTCTCTATGGAGGAGCTTTTAACGGTTTTGTCCATTTGTCATAAAAAGTTGGTGTTTTGGCATCGAAATAATGTAGGAAGCTTATACTCGTAAAATTTGACATAGAAGAACAAGAAAAAGTATACATAGAGCAATTTTGATGGTCCGAAGATGCTCAACTCTCTCTATGGAGGAGCTTTTAACGGTTTTGTCCATTTGTCGTAGAAAGTTGGTGTTTTGGCGTCGAAATAATCTAGGAAGGTTATACTCGTAAAATTTCACATAGAAGAACAACAAAAAGTGTACATAGAGCAATTTTGATGGTCCGAAGTTGATAAGTGCCAGAATGTACGTTCTTAAAGTGATAAAATACTACCAAAGCAATGCCAAGAAATTGTGCTTAAAAGCTGAATTTTCAAGATTATTGTACTTAAGATCTTCTTGGCTGTTTTGCAGGTTAACAGGTAGTAAGAGCTGTCGGAATGAGATTTGATCTTCAGCAAATGTTTAGAGGACACTTCAAGCTTTTCAGGAAGTATTGGTTCACAGAAATCGGAGTTCATTTGGGCCTCTAAAGGTTGCCCCAAAGTCAAGTTTGGATGTTATATCTGAAGCAGAATTTCTGTTTGCAGACCAGACCTTTAGAAGCCCATAACTTGAGCGTATGATATCCAAATTGAGTGATTCAAAAGCCCATAATTATCTACACATTTGTATCTACATTATTTATGAAGGGTTCGAGTTCATAATAGGCTTCGTTTAGGCCCAGAATGTAGTTACAAGATTAGTGTGTAATTGGATGTTGATGTCATTGATGATACCATTTCCATTCAAAGAGTGGACAATCCACCACACCAATTCGATGGACAATCCACCACCAAAATATGGCACTAACTCCTCCACTATGTGCTCATTTTCTCTATAAATAGAGAGGAGTAGGAGCTAGGAAGAAGGAGCTTGGGAGACAAGAAGGAAAGAAGGAGAAGGATTGGAAGCATAAAGAGGAGAAGCAAAAGAAGAAAACAAGGCTTGTATTTGTAATTATGTTTTTATGTTTCATGTTTTATTTGGTTATGTATAACTAAACTCTTGTTAGTTAGGGCTTGTCTTGAAGCCCAAGCATGCTTTCAATTTTATAAGTTGTGTGGATTTCAATTTCTACAAGCATGATGATTTTGATTTTTCCATGTTATGTGAGTTCTAGTATTGTGTTTCTTTGATTAGCTAACTTTGAAGCATGTATTAGAATTAATTGTTGTAGAACATAGTCAATTGCCTTGTTGAATATGTTCTTTCTTGCAACATATAATTCAGTTGAAAATGAATTATGAAAAATCAATTCTTGAACACCTAAGTACAAATACCATGTATTAGGATTCTTGTGACATTCATATTCTCTTTGCTCTTATTGGATTCTTAATTGTTGATTGATGCAGACGCCATGCTAGATTTCGATTAAGAATACACGTAATGAGGTAGACGCCATACACTTTACATGCAATTAAGAGAGAATCATACAACTTGAGTTTGACCATGACCTTGTTGTGAATGTTGTCATCATATGCTTGTTTAAATTGTTAGTCTATTATTTCTTATAAATTGTTGGAATGTTTTGTGGTGGATAGTGAGTCTTAGCTATTGTTTTCATTAATATCAATTCTCATTCTTGTTCTCAACGTCAATTTCTTTGTCTTAATTTTTATCTATTACAAGATTTAACCCCCCCCCTTTCAATTATATTCAAGTGTTGGATTATATATCTATTAGCATCACTCCTTGTGGGATCGACTCTTACTTGTTCACTATATATTAATTGTACATTTGTAAGTATATTTTAAATTGTTACTAACGACATAACAGAAGTTGCTCAACTCTCTCTATGGAAAAGCTCTTAACGGTTTTGTCCAATTGTCATAAAAAGTTGGTGTTTTGTCGTCGAAATAATCTATGAAGCTTATACACGTAAAATTTGACATATGAGAACAATAAAAAGTCTATCCCGAGCAACTTTGATAGTCCGAAGTTGCATAACTCTCTCTATGGAGTAGCTTTTAACGGTTTTCTCCATTTGTCATAGAAAGTTGGTGTTTTGGAATCAAAATAATGTAGGAAGCTTATACTCGTAAAAGTTGACATAAAAGAACAATAAAAAGTCTATCCCGAGCAACTTTGATAGTCCGAAGTTGCTCAACTCTCTCTATGGAGGAGCTTTTAGCGGGTTTGTCTATTTGTCATAGAAAGTTGGTGTTTTGGCATCGAAATAATCTAGGAAGCTTATACTCGTAAAATTTAACATAGAAGAACAATAAAAAGTCTATCCCGAGCAACTTTGATAGTCCGAAGTTGCTCAACTCTCTCTATGGGGGAGCTTTTAACGGTTTTGTCCATTTGTCATAGAAAGTTGGTGTTTTGGCATCGAAATAATGTTGCAAGCTTATACTCGTAAAACTTGACATAGAAGAACAATAAAAAGTCTATCCCGAGCAACTTTGATAGTCCGAAGTTGCTCAACTCTCTCTATGGAGGAGCTTTTAGCAGTTTTGTCTATTTGTCATACAAAGTTGGTGTTTTGGCATCGAAATAATCTAGGAAGCTTATACTCGTAAAATTTTACATAGAAGAACAATAAAAAGTCTATCCCGAGCAACTTCGATAGTCCGAAGTTGCTCAACTCTCTCTATGGAGGAGCTTTTAACGGTTTTGTCCATTTGTCATAGAAAGTTGGTGTTTTGGCATCGAAATAATGTAGGAAGCTTATACTCATAAAATTTGACATAGAAGAACAACAAAAAGTGTACATAGAGCAATTTTGATGGTCCGAAGTTGCTCAACTCTCTCTATGGAGGAGCTTTTAACGGTTTTGTCCATTTGTCGTAGAAAGTTGGTGTTTTGGCATCGAAATAATCTAGGAAGCTTATACTCGTAAAATTTCACATAGAAGAACAACAAAAAGTGTACATAGAGTAATTTTGATGGTCCGAAGTTGCTCAACTCTCTCTATGGAAAAGCTCTTAACGGTTTTGTCCAATTGTCATAAAAAGTTGGTGTTTTGGCGTCGAAATATTCTATGAAGCTTATACACGTAAAATTTGACATATGAGAACAATAAAAAGTCTATCCCGAGCAACTTTGATAGTCCGAAGTTGCTCACCTCTCTCTATGGAGTAGCTTTTAACGGTTTTCTCCATTTGTCATAGAAAGTTGGTGTTTTGGCATCAAAATAATGTAGGAAGCTTATACTCGTAAAAGTTGACATAAAAGAACAATAAAAAGTCTATCCCGAGCAACTTTGATAGTCCGAAGTTGCTCAACTCTCTCTATGGAGGAGCTTTTAGCGGGTTTGTCTATTTGTCATAGAAAGTTGGTGTTTTGGCATCGAAATAATCTATGAAGCTTATACTCGTAAAATTTGACATATAAGAACAATAAAAATTGTACACCGAGCAACTTTGATGGTCCGAAGTCGATCAACACTCTCTATGGAGGAGCTTTTAACGGTTTTATCAATTTGTCATTGTAAGTTGGTGTTTTGGCATCGAAATAATCTAGGAAGCTTATACTTGTAAAATTTCACATAGAAGAACAAAAAAAAGTGTCCATAGAGCAATTTTGATGGTCCGAAGTTGCTCAACTCTCTCTATGGAAAAGCTCTTAACGGTTTTGTCCATTTGTCATAAAAAGTTGGTGTTTTGGTGTCGAAATAATCTATGAAGCTTATACTCGTAAAATTTGACATATGAGAACAATAAAAATTATACACCGAGCAACTTTGATGGCCCGAAGCCGCTCAACTCTCTCTATGGAGGAGCTTTTAACGATTTTATCCATTTGTCATAGAAAGTTGGTGTTTTGGCATCGAAATAATGTAGGAAGCTTATACTCGTAAAATTTGACATAGAAGAACAATAAAAAGTCTATCCCGAGCAACTTTGATAGTCCGAAGTTGCTCAACTCTCTCTATGGAGGAGCTTTTAGCATTTTTGTCTATTTGTCATACAAAGTTGGTGTTTTGGCATCGAAATAATCTAGGAAGCTTATACTCGTAAAATTTTACATAGAAGAACAATAAAAAGTCTATCCCGAGCAACTTCGATAGTCCGAAGTTGCTCAACTCTCTCTATGGAGGAGCTTTTAACGGTTTTGTCCATTTGTCATAAAAAGTTGGTGTTTTGGCATCGAAATAATGTAGGAAGCTTATACTCGTAAAATTTGACATAGAAGAACAAGAAAAAGTATACATAGAGCAATTTTGATGGTCCGAAGATGCTCAACTCTCTCTATGGAGGAGCTTTTAACGGTTTTGTCCATTTGTCGTAGAAAGTTGGTGTTTTGGCGTCGAAATAATCTAGGAAGGTTATACTCGTAAAATTTCACATAGAAGAACAACAAAAAGTGTACATAGAGCAATTTTGATGGTCCGAAGTTGATAAGTGCCAGAATGTACGTTCTTAAAGTGATAAAATACTACCAAAGCAATGCCAAGAAATTGTGCTTAAAAGCTGAATTTTCAAGATTATTGTACTTAAGATCTTCTTGGCTGTTTTGCAGGTTAACAGGTAGTAAGAGCTGTCGGAATGAGATTTGATCTTCAGCAAATGTTTAGAGGACACTTCAAGCTTTTCAGGAAGTATTGGTTCACAGAAATCGGAGTTCATTTGGGCCTCTAAAGGTTGCCCCAAAGTCAAGTTTGGATGTTATATCTGAAGCAGAATTTCTGTTTGCAGACCAGACCTTTAGAAGCCCATAACTTGAGCGTATGATATCCAAATTGAGTGATTCAAAAGCCCATAATTATCTACACATTTGTATCTACATTATTTATGAAGGGTTCGAGTTCATAATAGGCTTCGTTTAGGCCCAGAATGTAGTTACAAGATTAGTGTGTAATTGGATGTTGATGTCATTGATGATACCATTTCCATTCAAAGAGTGGACAATCCACCACACCAATTCGATGGACAATCCACCACCAAAATATGGCACTAACTCCTCCACTATGTGCTCATTTTCTCTATAAATAGAGAGGAGTAGGAGCTAGGAAGAAGGAGCTTGGGAGACAAGAAGGAAAGAAGGAGAAGGATTGGAAGCATAAAGAGGAGAAGCAAAAGAAGAAAACAAGGCTTGTATTTGTAATTATGTTTTTATGTTTCATGTTTTATTTGGTTATGTATAACTAAACTCTTGTTAGTTAGGGCTTGTCTTGAAGCCCAAGCATGCTTTCAATTTTATAAGTTGTGTGGATTTCAATTTCTACAAGCATGATGATTTTGATTTTTCCATGTTATGTGAGTTCTAGTATTGTGTTTCTTTGATTAGCTAACTTTGAAGCATGTATTAGAATTAATTGTTGTAGAACATAGTCAATTGCCTTGTTGAATATGTTCTTTCTTGCAACATATAATTCAGTTGAAAATGAATTATGAAAAATCAATTCTTGAACACCTAAGTACAAATACCATGTATTAGGATTCTTGTGACATTCATATTCTCTTTGCTCTTATTGGATTCTTAATTGTTGATTGATGCAGACGCCATGCTAGATTTCGATTAAGAATACACGTAATGAGGTAGACGCCATACACTTTACATGCAATTAAGAGAGAATCATACAACTTGAGTTTGACCATGACCTTGTTGTGAATGTTGTCATCATATGCTTGTTTAAATTGTTAGTCTATTATTTCTTATAAATTGTTGGAATGTTTTGTGGTGGATAGTGAGTCTTAGCTATTGTTTTCATTAATATCAATTCTCATTCTTGTTCTCAACGTCAATTTCTTTGTCTTAATTTTTATCTATTACAAGATTTAACCCCCCCCCTTTCAATTATATTCAAGTGTTGGATTATATATCTATTAGCATCACTCCTTGTGGGATCGACTCTTACTTGTTCACTATATATTAATTGTACATTTGTAAGTATATTTTAAATTGTTACTAACGACATAACAGAAGTTGCTCAACTCTCTCTATGGAAAAGCTCTTAACGGTTTTGTCCAATTGTCATAAAAAGTTGGTGTTTTGTCGTCGAAATAATCTATGAAGCTTATACACGTAAAATTTGACATATGAGAACAATAAAAAGTCTATCCCGAGCAACTTTGATAGTCCGAAGTTGCATAACTCTCTCTATGGAGTAGCTTTTAACGGTTTTCTCCATTTGTCATAGAAAGTTGGTGTTTTGGAATCAAAATAATGTAGGAAGCTTATACTCGTAAAAGTTGACATAAAAGAACAATAAAAAGTCTATCCCGAGCAACTTTGATAGTCCGAAGTTGCTCAACTCTCTCTATGGAGGAGCTTTTAGCGGGTTTGTCTATTTGTCATAGAAAGTTGGTGTTTTGGCATCGAAATAATCTAGGAAGCTTATACTCGTAAAATTTAACATAGAAGAACAATAAAAAGTCTATCCCGAGCAACTTTGATAGTCCGAAGTTGCTCAACTCTCTCTATGGGGGAGCTTTTAACGGTTTTGTCCATTTGTCATAGAAAGTTGGTGTTTTGGCATCGAAATAATGTTGCAAGCTTATACTCGTAAAACTTGACATAGAAGAACAATAAAAAGTCTATCCCGAGCAACTTTGATAGTCCGAAGTTGCTCAACTCTCTCTATGGAGGAGCTTTTAGCAGTTTTGTCTATTTGTCATACAAAGTTGGTGTTTTGGCATCGAAATAATCTAGGAAGCTTATACTCGTAAAATTTTACATAGAAGAACAATAAAAAGTCTATCCCGAGCAACTTCGATAGTCCGAAGTTGCTCAACTCTCTCTATGGAGGAGCTTTTAACGGTTTTGTCCATTTGTCATAGAAAGTTGGTGTTTTGGCATCGAAATAATGTAGGAAGCTTATACTCATAAAATTTGACATAGAAGAACAACAAAAAGTGTACATAGAGCAATTTTGATGGTCCGAAGTTGCTCAACTCTCTCTATGGAGGAGCTTTTAACGGTTTTGTCCATTTGTCGTAGAAAGTTGGTGTTTTGGCATCGAAATAATCTAGGAAGCTTATACTCGTAAAATTTCACATAGAAGAACAACAAAAAGTGTACATAGAGTAATTTTGATGGTCCGAAGTTGCTCAACTCTCTCTATGGAAAAGCTCTTAACGGTTTTGTCCAATTGTCATAAAAAGTTGGTGTTTTGGCGTCGAAATATTCTATGAAGCTTATACACGTAAAATTTGACATATGAGAACAATAAAAAGTCTATCCCGAGCAACTTTGATAGTCCGAAGTTGCTCACCTCTCTCTATGGAGTAGCTTTTAACGGTTTTCTCCATTTGTCATAGAAAGTTGGTGTTTTGGCATCAAAATAATGTAGGAAGCTTATACTCGTAAAAGTTGACATAAAAGAACAATAAAAAGTCTATCCCGAGCAACTTTGATAGTCCGAAGTTGCTCAACTCTCTCTATGGAGGAGCTTTTAGCGGGTTTGTCTATTTGTCATAGAAAGTTGGTGTTTTGGCATCGAAATAATCTATGAAGCTTATACTCGTAAAATTTGACATATAAGAACAATAAAAATTGTACACCGAGCAACTTTGATGGTCCGAAGTCGATCAACACTCTCTATGGAGGAGCTTTTAACGGTTTTATCAATTTGTCATTGTAAGTTGGTGTTTTGGCATCGAAATAATCTAGGAAGCTTATACTTGTAAAATTTCACATAGAAGAACAAAAAAAAGTGTCCATAGAGCAATTTTGATGGTCCGAAGTTGCTCAACTCTCTCTATGGAAAAGCTCTTAACGGTTTTGTCCATTTGTCATAAAAAGTTGGTGTTTTGGTGTCGAAATAATCTATGAAGCTTATACTCGTAAAATTTGACATATGAGAACAATAAAAATTATACACCGAGCAACTTTGATGGCCCGAAGCCGCTCAACTCTCTCTATGGAGGAGCTTTTAACGATTTTATCCATTTGTCATAGAAAGTTGGTGTTTTGGCATCGAAATAATGTAGGAAGCTTATACTCGTAAAATTTGACATAGAAGAACAATAAAAAGTCTATCCCGAGCAACTTTGATAGTCCGAAGTTGCTCAACTCTCTCTATGGAGGAGCTTTTAACGGTTTTGTCCATTTGTCATAGAAAGTAGGTGTTTTGGCATCGAAATAATGTTGGAATCTTATACTCGTAAAAGTTGACATAGAAGAACAATAAAAAGTCTATCCCGAGCAACTTTGATAGTCCGAAGTTGCTCAACTCTCTCTATGGAGGAGCTTTTAGCGGGTTTGTCTATTTGTCATAGAAAGTTGGTGTTTTGGCATCGAAATAATCTAGGAAGCTTATACTCGTAAAATTTAACATAGAAGAACAATAAAAAGTCTATCCCGAGCAACTTTGATAGTCCGAAGTTGCTCAACTCTCTCTATGGGGGAGCTTTTAACGGTTTTGTCCATTTGTCATAGAAAGTTGGTGTTTTGGCATCGAAATAATGTTGCAAGCTTATACTCGTAAAAGTTGACATAGAAGAACAATAAAAAGTCTATCCCGAGCAACTTTGATAGTCCGAAGTTGCTCAACTCTCTCTATGGAGGAGCTTTTAGCAGTTTTGTCTATTTGTCATACAAAGTTGGTGTTTTGGCATCGAAATAATCTAGGAAGCTTATACTCGTAAAATTTTACATAGAAGAACAATAAAAAGTCTATCCCGAGCAACTTCGATAGTCCGAAGTTGCTCAACTCTCTCTATGGAGGAGCTTTTAACGGTTTTGTCCATTTGTCATAGAAAGTTGGTGTTTTGGCATCGAAATAATGTAGGAAGCTTATACTCGTAAAATTTGACATAGAAGAACAACAAAAAGTGTACATAGAGCAATTTTGATGGTCCGAAGTTGCTCAACTCTGTCTATGGAAAAGCTCTTAACGGTTTTGTCCAATTGTCATAAAAAGTTGGTGTTTTGGCGTCGAAATATTCTATGAAGCTTATACACGTAAAATTTGACATATGAGAACAATAAAAAGTCTATCCCGAGCAACTTTGATAGTCCGAAGTTGCTCACCTCTCTCTATGGAGTAGCTTTTAACGGTTTTCTCCATTTGTCATAGAAAGTTGGTGTTTTGGCATCAAAATAATGTAGGAAGCTTATACTCGTAAAGGTTGACATAAAAGAACAATAAAAAGTCTATCCCGAGCAACTTTGATAGTCCGAAGTTGCTCAACTCTCTCTATGGAGGAGCTTTTAGCGGGTTTGTCTATTTGTCATATAAAGTTGGTGTTTTGGCATCGAAATAATCTATGAAGCTTATACTCGTAAAATTTGACATATAAGAACAATAAAAATTGTACACCGAGCAACTTTGATGGTCCGAAGTCGATCAACACTCTCTATGGAGGAGCTTTTAACGGTTTTATCAATTTGTCATTGTAAGTTGGTGTTTTGGCATCGAAATAATCTAGGAAGCTTATACTCGTAAAATTTCACATAGAAGAACAAAAAAAAGTGTCCATAGAGCAATTTTAATGGTCCGAAGTTGCTCAACTCTCTCTATGGAAAAGCTCTTAACGGTTTTGTCCATTTGTCATAAAAAGTTGGTGTTTTGGTGTCGAAATAATCTATGAAGCTTATACTCGTAAAATTTGACATATGAGAACAATAAAAATTATACACCGAGCAACTTTGATGGCCCGAAGCCGCTCAACTCTCTCTATGGAGGAGCTTTTAACGATTTTATCCATTTGTCATAGAAAGTTGGTGTTTTGGCATCGAAATAATGTAGGAAGCTTATACTCGTAAAATTTGACATAGAAGAACAATAAAAAGTCTATCCCGAGCAACTTTGATAGTCCGAAGTTGCTCAACTCTCTCTATGGAGGAGCTTTTAACGGTTTTGTCCATTTGTCATAGAAAGTAGGTGTTTTGGCATCGAAATAATGTTGGAAGCTTATACTCGTAAAAGTTGACATAGAAGAACAATAAAAAGTCTATCCCGAGCAACTTTGATAGTCCGAAGTTGCTCAACTCTCTCTATGGAGGAGCTTTTAGCGGGTTTGTCTATTTGTCATAGAAAGTTGGTGTTTTGGCATCGAAATAATCTGTGAAGATTATACTCGTAAAATTTGACATATAAGAACAATAAAAATTGTACACTGAGCAACTTTGATGGTCCGAAGTCAATCAACTCTCTCTATGGAGGAGCTTTTAACGGTTTTGTCAATTTGTCATAGTAAGTTGGTGTTTTGGCATCGAAATAATCTAGAAAGCTTATACTCGTAAAATTTCACATAGAAGAACAACAAAAAGTGTCCATAGAGCAATTTTGATGGTCCGAAGTTGCTCAACTCTCTCTATGGAAAAGCTCTTAACGGTTTTGTCCATTTGTCATAAAAAGTTGGTGTTTTGGCGTCGAAATAATCTATGAAGCTTATACTCGTAAAATTTGACATATGAGAACAATAAAAATTATACACCTAGCAACTTTGATGGCCCGAAGCCGCTCAACTCTCTCTATGGAGGAGCTTTTAACGATTTTACCCATTTGTCATAAAAAGTTGGTGTTTTGGCATCGAAATAATGTAGGAAGCTTATACTCGTAAAATTTGACATAGAAGAACAATAAAAAGTCTATCCCGAGCAACTTTGATAGTCCGAAGTTGCTCAACTCTCTCTATGGAGGAGCTTTTAACGGTTTTGTCCATTTGTCATAGAAAGTAGGTGTTTTGGCATCGAAATAATGTTGGAAGCTTATACTCGTAAAAGTTGACATGGAAGAACAATAAAAAGTCTATCCCGAGCAACTTTGATAGTCCGAAGTTGCTCAACTCTCTCTATGGAGGAGCTTTTTGCGGGTTTGTCTATTTGTCATAGAAAGTTGGTGTTTTGGCATCGAAATAATCTATGAAGATTATACTCGTAAAATTTGACATATAAGAACAATAAAAATTGTACACCGAGCAACTTTGATGGTCCGAAGTCAATCAACTCTCTCTATGGAGGAGCTTTTAACGGTTTTGTCAATTTGTCATAGTAAGTTGGTGTTTTGGCATCGAAATAATCTAGGAAGCTTATACTCGTAAAATTTCACATAGAAGAACAACAAAAAGTGTCCATAGAGCAATTTTGATGGTCCGAAGTTGCTCAACTCTCTCTATGGAAAAGCTCTTAACGGTTTTGTCCATTTGTCATAAAAAGTTGGTGTTTTGGCGTCGAAATAATCTATGAAGCTTATACTCGTAAAATTTGACATATGAGAACAATAAAAATTATACACCGAGCAACTTTGATGGCCCGAAGCCGCTCAACTCTCTCTATGGAGGAGCTTTTAACGATTTTGTCCATTTGTCATAGAAAGTTGGTGTTTTGGCATCGAAATGATGTAGAAAGCTTATACTCGTAAAATTTGACATAGAAAAACAACAAAAAGTGTACATAGAGCAATTTTGATGGTCCGAAGTTGCTCAACTCTCTCTATGGAGGAGCTTTTAACGGTTTTGTCCATTTGTCGTGGAAAGTTGGTGTTTTGGCATCGAAATATTGTAGGAAGCTTATACTCGTAAACTTTGACATAGCAGAACAATAAAAAGTCTATCTCGAGCAACTTTGATAGTCCGAAGTTGCTCAACTCTCTCTATGGAGGAGCATTTAACGGTTTTGTCCATTTGTCATAGAAAGTTGGTGTTTTGGCATCGAAATAATGTAGGAAGCTTATACTCGTAAAAGTTGACATAGAAGAACAACAAAATGTGTACATAGAGCAATTTTGATGGTCCGAAGTTGCTCAACTCTCTCTATGGAGGAGCTTTTAACGGTTTTATCCATTTGTCGTAGAAAGTTGGTGTTTTGGCATCGAAATAATGTAGGAAGCTTATACTCGTAAAATTTGTCATAGAAGAACAATAAAAAGTCTATCCCGAGCAACTTTGATAGTTCGAAGTTGCATAACTCTCTCTATGGAGGAGCTTTTAACGGTTTTCTCCATTTGTCATAGAAAGTTGGTGTTTTGGCATCGAAATAATGAAGGAAGCTTATACTCGTAAAAGTTTACATAGAAGAACAATAAAAAGTCTATCCCGAGCAACTTTGATAGTTCGAAGTTGCATAACTCTCTCTATGGAGGAGCTTTTAACGGTTTTCTCCATTTGTCATAGAAAGTTGGTGTTTTGGCATCGAAATAATGTAGGAAGCTTATACTCGTAAAAGTTGACATAGAAGAACAATAAAAAGTCTATCCCGAGCAACTTTGATAGTCCGAAGTTGCTCAACTCTCTCTATGGAGGAGCTTTTAGCGGGTTTGTCTATTTGTCATAGAAAGTTGGTGTTTTGGCATCGAAATAATGTAGGAAGCTTATACTCGTAAAATTTAACATCGAAGAACAATAAAAAGTCTATCCCGAGCAACTTTGATAGTCCGAAGTTGCTCAACTCTCTCTATGGGGGAGCTTTTAATGGTTTTGTCCATTTGTCATAGAAAGTTGGTGTTTTGGTATCGAAATAATGTTGCAAGCTTATACTCGTAAAAGTTGACATAGATGAACAATTAAAAGTCTATCCCGAGCAACTTTGATAGTCCGAAGTTGCTCAACTCTCTCTATGGAGGAGCTTTTAGCAGTTTTTTCTATTTGCCATACAAAGTTGGTGTTTTGGCATCGAAATAATCTAGGAAGCTTATACTCGTAAAATTTTACATAGAAGAACAATAAAAAGTCTATCCCGAGCAACTTCGATAGTCCGAATTTGCTCAACTCTCTCTATGGAGGAGTTTTTAACGGTTTTGTCCATTTGTCATAGAAAGTTGGTGTTTTGGCATCGAAATAATGTAAGAAGCTTATACTCGAAAAAGTTGACATAGAAGAACAACAAAATGTGTACATAGAGCAATTTTGATGGTCCGAAGTTGCTCAACTCTCTCTATGGTGGAGCTTTTAACGATTTTGTCCATTTGTCGTAGAAAGTTGGTGTTTTTGGCATCGAAATAATGTAGGAAGCTTATACTCGTAAAATTTGTCATAGAAGAACAATAAAAATTGTACACCCCGAGCAACTTTGATAGTTCGAAGTTGCATAACTCTCTCTATGGAGGAGCTTTTAACGGTTTTCTCCATTTGTCATAGAAAGTTGGTGTTTTGACATCGAAATAATGTAGGAAGCTTATACTCGTAAAATTTTACATAGAAGAACAATAAAAAGTCTATCCCGAGCAACTTTGATAGTCCGAAGTTGCTCAACTCTCTCTATGGAGGAGCTTTTAGCGGGTTTGTCTATTTGTCATAGAAAGTTGGTGTTTTGGCATCGAAATAATGTAGGAAGCTTATACTCGTAAAATTTAACATAGAAGAACAATAAAAAGTCTATCCCGAGCAACTTTGATAGTCCGAAGTTGCTCAACTCTCTCTATGGGGGAGCTTTTAATGGTTTTGTCCATTTGTCATAGAAAGTTGGTGTTTTGGTATCGAAATAATGTTGCAAGCTTATACTCGTAAAAGTTGACATAGAAGAACAATAAAAAGTCTATCCCGAGCAACTTTGATAGTCCGAAGTTGCTCAACTCTCTCTATGGAGGAGCTTTTAGCGGGTTTGTCTATTTGTCATAGAAAGTTGGTGTTTTGGCATCGAAATAATCTAGGAAGCTTATACTCGTAAAATTTAACATAGAAGAACAATAAAAAGTCTATCCCGAGCAACTTTGATAGTCCGAAGTTGCTCAACTCTCTCTATGGGGGAGCTTTTAATGGTTTTGTCCATTTGTCATAGAAAGTTGGTGTTTTGGTATCGAAATAATGTTGCAAGCTTATACTCGTAAAAGTTGACATAGATGAACAATTAAAAGTCTATCCCGAGCAACTTTGATAGTCCGAAGTTGCTCAACTCTCTCTATGGAGGAGCTTTTAGCAGTTTTTTCTATTTGCCATACAAAGTTGGTGTTTTGGCATCGAAATAATCTAGGAAGCTTATACTCGTAAAATTTTACATAGAAGAACAATAAAAAGTCTATCCCGAGCAACTTCGATAGTTCGAATTTGCTCAACTCTCTCTATGGAGGAGTTTTTAACGGTTTTGTCCATTTGTCATAGAAAGTTGGTGTTTTGGCATCGAAATAATGTAAGAAGCTTATACTCGTAAAAGTTGACATAGAAGAACAACAAAATGTGTACATAGAGCAATTTTGATGGTCCGAAGTTGCTCAACTCTCTCTATGGTGGAGCTTTTAACGATTTTGTCCATTTGTCGTAGAAAGTTGGTGTTTTTGGCATCGAAATAATGTAGGAAGCTTATACTCGTAAAATTTGTCATAGAAGAACAATAAAAAGTCTATCCCGAGCAACTTTGATAGTTCGAAGTTGCATAACTCTCTCTATGGAGGAGCTTTTAACGGTTTTCTCCATTTGTCATACAAAGTTGGTGTTTTGGCATCGAAATAATCTAGGAAGCTTATACTCGTAAAATTTTACATAGAAGAACAATAAAAAGTCTATCCCGAGCAACTTCGATAGTCCGAAGTTGCTCAACTCTCTCTATGGAGGAGCTTTTAACGGTTTTCTCCATTTGTCATAGAAAGTTGGTGTTTTGGCATCGAAATAATGTAGGAAGCTTATAATCGTAAAAGTTGACATAGAAGAACAATAAAAAGTCTATCCCGAGCAACTTTGATAGTCCGAAGTTGCTCAACTCTCTCTATGGAGGAGCTTTTAGTGGGTTTGTCTATTTGTCATAGAAAGTTGGTGTTTTGGTATCGAAATAATCTAGGAAGCTTATACTCGTAAAATTTCACATAGAAGAACAACAAAAAGTGTACATAGAGCAATTTTGATGGTCCGAAGTTACTCAACTCTTTCTATGGAGGAGCTCTTAACGGTTTTGTCTATTTGTCATAAAAAGTTGATGTTTTGGCGTCGAAATAATCTATGAAGCTTATACTCGTAAAATTTGACATAGAAGAACAATAAAAATTATACACCGAGCAACTTTGATGGCCCAAAGCCGCTAAACTCTCTCTATGGAGGAGCTTTTAACGGTTTTGTCCATTTGTCATAGAAAGTTGGTGTTTTGTCATCGAAATAAAGTAGGAAGCTTATACTCGTAAAATTTGACATAGAAGAACAATAAAAAGTCTATCCCGAGCAACTTTGATAGTCCGAAGTTGCTCAACTCTCTCTATGGAGGAGCTTTTAGCGGGTTTGTCTATTTGTCATAGAAAGTTGGTGTTTTGGCATCGAAATAATCTAGGAAGCTTATACTCGTAAAATTTAACATAGAAGAACAATAAAAAGTCTATCCCGAGCAACTTTGATAGTCCGAAGTTGCTCAACTCTCTCTATGGGGGAGCTTTTAATGGTTTTGTCCATTTGTCATAGAAAGTTGGTGTTTTGGTATCGAAATAATGTTGCAAGCTTATACTCGTAAAAGTTGACATAGATGAACAATTAAAAGTCTATCCCGAGCAACTTTGATAGTCCGAAGTTGCTCAACTCTCTCTATGGAGGAGCTTTTAGCAGTTTTTTCTATTTGCCATACAAAGTTGGTGTTTTGGCATCGAAATAATCTAGGAAGCTTATACTCGTAAAATTTTACATAGAAGAACAATAAAAAGTCTATCCCGAGCAACTTCGATAGTTCGAATTTGCTCAACTCTCTCTATGGAGGAGTTTTTAACGGTTTTGTCCATTTGTCATAGAAAGTTGGTGTTTTGGCATCGAAATAATGTAAGAAGCTTATACTCGTAAAAGTTGACATAGAAGAACAACAAAATGTGTACATAGAGCAATTTTGATGGTCCGAAGTTGCTCAACTCTCTCTATGGTGGAGCTTTTAACGATTTTGTCCATTTGTCGTAGAAAGTTGGTGTTTTTGGCATCGAAATAATGTAGGAAGCTTATACTCGTAAAATTTGTCATAGAAGAACAATAAAAAGTCTATCCCGAGCAACTTTGATAGTTCGAAGTTGCATAACTCTCTCTATGGAGGAGCTTTTAACGGTTTTCTCCATTTGTCATACAAAGTTGGTGTTTTGGCATCGAAATAATCTAGGAAGCTTATACTCGTAAAATTTTACATAGAAGAACAATAAAAAGTCTATCCCGAGCAACTTCGATAGTCCGAAGTTGCTCAACTCTCTCTATGGAGGAGCTTTTAACGGTTTTCTCCATTTGTCATAGAAAGTTGGTGTTTTGGCATCGAAATAATGTAGGAAGCTTATAATCGTAAAAGTTGACATAGAAGAACAATAAAAAGTCTATCCCGAGCAACTTTGATAGTCCGAAGTTGCTCAACTCTCTCTATGGAGGAGCTTTTAGTGGGTTTGTCTATTTGTCATAGAAAGTTGGTGTTTTGGTATCGAAATAATCTAGGAAGCTTATACTCGTAAAATTTCACATAGAAGAACAACAAAAAGTGTACATAGAGCAATTTTGATGGTCCGAAGTTACTCAACTCTTTCTATGGAGGAGCTCTTAACGGTTTTGTCTATTTGTCATAAAAAGTTGATGTTTTGGCGTCGAAATAATCTATGAAGCTTATACTCGTAAAATTTGACATAGAAGAACAATAAAAATTATACACCGAGCAACTTTGATGGCCCAAAGCCGCTAAACTCTCTCTATGGAGGAGCTTTTAACGGTTTTGTCCATTTGTCATAGAAAGTTGGTGTTTTGTCATCGAAATAAAGTAGGAAGCTTATACTCGTAAAATTTGACATAGAAGAACAATAAAAAGTCTATCCCAAGCAACTTTCATAGTCCGAAGTTGCTCAACTCTCTCTATGGAGGAGCTTTTAACGGTTTTGTCCATTTGTCAAAGAAAGTTGGTGTTTGGCGTCGAAATAATCTATGAAGCTTATACTCGTAAAATTTGACATATGAGAACAATAAAAATTATACACCGAGCAACTTTGATGGCCCGAAGCCGCTCAACTCTCTCTATGGAGGAGCTTTTAACGGTTTTGTCCATTTGTCATAGAAAGTTGGTGTTTTGGCATCGAAATAATGTTGCAAGCTTATACTCGCAAAAGTTGACATAGAAGAACAATAAAAAGTCTATCCCGAGCAACTTAGATAGTCCGAAGTTGCTCAACTCTCTCTATGGAGGAGCTTTTAGCAGTTTTGTCTATTTGTCATACAAAGTTGATGTTTTGGCATCGAAATAATCTAGGAAGCTTACACTCGTAAAATTTTACATAGAAGAACAATAAAAAGTCTATCCCGAGCAACTTCGATTGTCCGAAGTTGCTCAACTCTCTCTATGGAGGAGCTTTTACCGGTTTTGTCCATTTGTTATAGAAGGTTGGTGTTTTGGCATCGAAATAATGTAGGAAGCTTATACTCGTAAAAGTTGACATAGAAGAACAACAAAATGTGTACATAGAGCAATTTTGATGGTCCGAAGTTGCTCAACTCTCTCTATGGAGGAGCTTTTAACGGTTTTGTCCATTTGTCGTAGAAAGTTGGTGTTTTGGCATCGAAATAATGTAGGAAGCTTATACTCGTAAAATTTGTCATAGAAGAACAATAAAAAGTCTATCCCGAGCAACTTTGATAGTTCGAAGTCGCATAACTCTCTCTATGGAGGAGCTTTTAACGGTTTTCTCCATTTGTCATAGAAAGTTGGTGTTTTGGCATCGAAATAATGTAGGAAGCTTATAATCGTAAAAGTTGACATAGAAGAACAATAAAAAGTCTATCCCGAGCAAATTTGATAGTCCGAAGTTGCTCAACTCTCTCTATGGAGGAGCTTTTAGCGGGTTTGTCTATTTGTCATAGAAAGTTGGTGTTTTGGTATCGAAATAATCTAGGAAGCTTATACTCGTAAAATTTCACATAGAAGAACAACAAAAAGTGTACATAGAGCAATTTTGATGGTCCGAAGTTACTCAACTCTTTCTATGGAGGAGCTCTTAACGGTTTTGTCTATTTGTCATAAAAAGTTGATGTTTTGGCGTCGAAATAATCTATGAAGCTTATACTCGTAAAATTTGACATAGAAGAACAATAAAAATTATACACCGAGCAACTTTGATGGCCCAAAGCCGCTAAACTCTCTCTATGGAGGAGCTTTTAACGGTTTTGTCCATTTGTCATAGAAAGTTGGTGTTTTGGCATCGAAATAAAGTAGGAAGCTTATACTCGTAAAATTTGACATAGAAGAACAATAAAAAGTCTATCCCAAGCAACTTTCATAGTCCGAAGTTGCTCAACTCTCTCTATGGAGGAGCTTTTAACGGTTTTGTCCATTTGTCAAAGAAAGTTGGTGTTTGGCGTCGAAATAATCTATGAAGCTTATACTCGTAAAATTTGACATATGAGAACAATAAAAATCGAGCAACTTTGATGGCCCGAAGCCGCTCAACTCTCTCTATGGAGGAGCTTTTAACGGTTTTGTCCATTTGTCATAGAAAGTTGGTGTTTTGGCATCGAAATAATGTTGCAAGCTTATACTCGTAAAAGTTGACATAGAAGAACAATAAAAAGTCTATCCCGAGCAACTTTGATAGTCCGAAGTTGCTCAACTCTCTCTATGGAGGAGCTTTTAGCAGTTTTGTCTATTTGTCATACAAAGTTGGTGTTTTGGCATCGAAATAATCTAGGAAGCTTATACTCGTAAAATTTTACATAGAAGAACAATAAAAAGTCTATCCCGAGCAACTTCGATAGTCCGAAGTTGCTCAACTCTCTCTATGGAGGAGCTTTTAACGGTTTTGTCCATTTGTTATAGAAGGTTGGTGTTTTGGCATCGAAATAATGTAGGAAGCTTATACTCGTAAAAGTTGACATAGAAGAACAACAAAATGTGTACATAGAGTAATTTTGATGGTCCGAAGTTGCTCAACTCTCTCTATGGAGGAGCTTTCAACGGTTTTCTCCATTTGTCATAGAAAGTTGGTGTTTTGGCATCGAAATAATGTAGGAAGCTTATAATCGTAAAAGTTGACATAGAAGAACAATAAAAAGTCTATCCCGAGCAACTTTGATAGTCCGAAGTTGCTCAACTCTCTCTATGGAGGAGCTTTTAGCGGGTTTGTCTATTTGTCATAGAAAGTTGGTGTTTTGGCATCGAAATAATGTAGGAAGCTTATACTCGTAAAATTTAACATAGAAGAACAATAAAAAGTCTATCCCGAGCAACTTTGATAGTCCGAAGTTGCTCAACTCTCTCTATGGGGGAGCTTTTAACGGTTTTGTCCATTTGTCATAGAAAGTTGGTGTTTTGGTATCGAAATAATGTTGCAAGCTTATACTCGTAAAAGTTGACATAGATGAACAATTAAAAGTCTATCTCGAGCAACTTTGATAGTCCGAAGTTGCTCAACTCTCTCTATGGAGGAGCTTTTAGCAGTTTTTTCTATTTGCCATACAAAGTTGGTGTTTTGGCATCGAAATAATCTAGGAAGCTTATACTCGTAAAATTTTACATAGAAGAACAATAAAAAGTCTATCCCGAGCAACTTCGATAGTCCGAATTTGCTCAACTCTCTCTATGGAGGAGTTTTTAACGGTTTTGTCCATTTGTCATAGAAAGTTGGTGTTTTGGCATCGAAATAATGTAAGAAGCTTATACTCGTAAAAGTTGACATAGAAGAACAACAAAATGTGTACATAGAGCAATTTTGATGGTCCGAAGTTGCTCAACTCTCTCTATGGTGGAGCTTTTAACGATTTTGTCCATTTGTCGTAGAAAGTTGGTCTTTTGGCATCGAAATAATGTAGGAAGCTTATACTCGTAAAATTTTTCATAGAAGAACAATAAAAAGTCTATCCCGAGCAACTTTGATAGTTCGAAGTTGCATAACTCTCTCTATGGAGGAGCTTTTAACGGTTTTCTCCATTTGTCATAGAAAGTTGGTGTTTTGACATCGAAATAATGTGGGAAGCTTATAATCGTAAAAGTTGACATAGAAGAACAATAAAAAGTCTATCCCGAGCAACTTTGATAGTCCGAAGTTGCTCAACTCTCTCTATGTAGGAGCTTTTAGCGGGTTTGTCTATTTGTCATAGAAAGTTGGTGTTTTGGTATCGAAATAATCTAGGAAGCTTATACTCGTAAAATTTCACTTAGAAGAACAACAAAAAGTGTACATAGAGCAATTTTGATGGTCCGAAGTTACTCAACTCCTTCTATGGAGGAGCTCTTAACGGTTTTGTCTATTTGTCATAAAAAGTTGATGTTTTGGCGTCGAAATAATCTATGAAGCTTATACTCGTAAAATTTGACATATGAGAACAATAAAAATTATACACCGAGCAACTTTGATGGCCCGAAGCCGCTCAACTCTCTTTATGGAGGAGCTTTTAACGGTTTTGTCCATTTGTCATAGAAAGTTGGTGTTTTGGCATCGAAATAATGTTGCAAGCTTATACTCGCAAAAGTTGACATAGAAGAACAATAAAAAGTCTATCCCGAGCAACTTTGATAGTCCGAAGTTGCTCAACTCTCTCTATGGAGGAGCTTTTAGCAGTTTTGTCTATTTGTCATACAAAGTTGGTGTTTTGGCATCGAAATAATCTAGGAAGCTTATACTCGTAAAATTTTACATAGAAGAACAATAAAAAGTCTATCCCGAGCAACTTCGATAGTCCGAAGTTGCTCAACTCTCTCTATGGAGGAGCTTTTACCGGTTTTGTCCATTTGTTATAGAAGGTTGGTGTTTTGGCATCGAAATAATGTAGGAAGCTTATACTCGTAAAAGTTGACATAGAAGAACAACAAAATGTGTACATAGAGCAATTTTGAGGGTCCGAAGTTGCTCAACTCTCTCTATGGAGGAGCTTTTAACGGTTTTGTCCATTTGTCGTAGAAAGTTGGTGTTTTGGCATCGAAATAATGTAGGAAGCTTATACTCGTAAAATTTGTCATAGAAGAACAATAAAAAGTCTATCCCGAGCAACTTTGATAGTTCGAAGTCGCATAACTCTCTCTATGGAGGAGCTTTTAACGGTTTTCTCCATTTGTCATAGAAAGTTGGTGTTTTGGCATCGAAATAATGTAGGAAGCTTATAATCGTAAAAGTTGACATAGAAGAACAATAAAAAGTCTATCCCGAGCAACTTTGATAGTCCGAAGTTGCTCAACTCTCTCTATGGAGGAGCTTTTAGCGGGTTTGTCTATTTGTCATAGAAAGTTGGTGTTTTGGTATCGAAATAATCTAGGAAGCTTATACTCGTAAAATTTCACATAGAAGAACAACAAAAAGTGTACATAGAGCAATTTTGATGGTCCGAAGTTACTCAACTCTTTCTATTGAGGAGCTCTTAACGGTTTTGTCTATTTGTCATAAAAAGTTGATGTTTTGGCGTCGAAATAATCTATGAAGCTTATACTCGTAAAATTTGACATAGAAGAACAATAAAAATTATACACCGAGCAACTTTGATGGCCCAAAGCCGCTAAACTCTCTCTATGGAGGAGCTTTTAACGGTTTTGTCCATTTGTCATAGAAAGTTGGTGTTCTGTCATCGAAATAAAGTAGGAAGCTTATACTCGTAAAATTTGACATAGAAGAACAATAAAAAGTCTATCCCAAGCAACTTTCATAGTCCGAAGTTGCTCAACTCTCTCTATGGAGGAGCTTTTAACGGTTTTGTCCATTTGTCAAAGAAAGTTGGTGTTTGGCGTCGAAATAATCTATGAAGCTTATACTCGTAAAATTTGACATATGAGAACAATAAAAATTATACACCGCGCAACTTTGATGGCCCGAAGCCGCTCAACTCTCTCTATGGAGGAGCTTTTAACAGTTTTGTCCATTTGTCATAGAAAGTTGGTGTTTTGGCATCGAAATAATGTTGCAAGCTTATACTCGCAAAAGTTGACATAGAAGAACAATAAAAAGTCTATCCCGAGCAACTTTGATAGTCCGAAGTTACTCAACTCTCTCTATGGAGGAGCTTTTAGCAGTTTTGTCTATTTGTCATACAAAGTTGGTGTTTTGGCATCGAAATAATCTAGGAAGCTTACACTCGTAAAATTTTACATAGAAGAACAATAAAAAGTCTATCCCGAGCAACTTCGATTGTCCGAAGTTGCTCAACTCTCTCTATGGAGGAGCTTTTACCGGTTTTGTCCATTTGTTATAGAAGGTTGGTGTTTTGGCATCGAAATAATGTAGGAAGCTTATACTCGTAAAAGTTGACATAGAAGAACAACAAAATGTGTACATAGAGCAATTTTGATGGTCCGAAGTTGCTCAACTCTCTCTATGGAGGAGCTTTTAACGGTTTTGTCCATTTGTCGTAGAAAGTTGGTGTTTTGGCATCGAAATAATGTAGGAAGCTTATACTCGTAAAATTTGTCATAGAAGAACAATAAAAAGTCTATCCCGAGCAACTTTGATAGTTCGAAGTCGCATAACTCTCTCTATGGAGGAGCTTTTAACGGTTTTCTCCATTTGTCATAGAAAGTTGGTGTTTTGACATCGAAATAATGTAGGAAGCTTATAATCGTAAAAGTTGACATAGAAGAACAATAAAAAGTCTATCCCGAGCAAATTTGATAGTCCGAAGTTGCTCAACTCTCTCTATGGAGGAGCTTTTAGCGGGTTTGTCTATTTGTCATAGAAAGTTGGTGTTTTGGTATCGAAATAATCTAGGAAGCTTATACTCGTAAAATTTCACATAGAAGAACAACAAAAAGTGTACATAGAGGAATTTTGATGGTCCGAAGTTACTCAACTCTTTCTATGGAGGAGCTCTTAACGGTTTTGTCTATTTGTCATAAAAAGTTGATGTTTTGGCGTCGAAATAATCTATGAAGCTTATACTCGTAAAATTTGACATAGAAGAACAATAAAAATTATACACCGAGCAACTTTGATGGCCCAAAGCCGCTAAACTCTCTCTATGGAGGAGCTTTTAACGGTTTTGTCCATTTGTCATAGAAAGTTGGTGTTTTGGCATCGAAATAAAGTAGGAAGCTTATACTTGTAAAATTTGACATAGAAGAACAATAAAAAGTCTATCCCAAGCAACTTTCATAGTCCGAAGTTGCTCAACTCTCTCTATGGAGGAGCTTTTAACGGTTTTGTCCATTTGTCAAAGAAAGTTGGTGTTTGGCGTCGAAATAATCTATGAAGCTTATACTCGTAAAATTTGACATATGAGAACAATAAAAATTATACACCGAGCAACTTTGATGGCCCGAAGCCGCTCAACTCTCTCTATGGAGGAGCTTTTAACGGTTTTGTCCATTTGCCATAGAAAGTTGGTGTTTTGGCATCGAAATAATGTTGCAAGCTTATACTCGTAAAAGTTGACATAGAAGAACAATAAAAAGTCTATCCCGAGCAACTTTGATAGTCCGAAGTTGCTCAACTCTCTCTATGGAGGAGCTTTTAGCAGTTTTGTCTATTTGTCATACAAAGTTGGTGTTTTGGCATCGAAATAATCTAGGAAGCTTATACTCGTAAAATTTTACATAGAAGAACAATAAAAAGTCTATCTTGAGCAACTTCGATAGTCCGAAGTTGCTCAACTCTCTCTATGGAGGAGCTTTTAACGGTTTTGTCCATTTGTTATAGAAGGTTGGTGTTTTGGCATCGAAATAATGTAGGAAGCTTATACTCGTAAAAGTTGACATAGAAGAACAACAAAATGTGTACATAGAGTAATTTTGATGGTCCGAAGTTGCTCAACTCTCTCTATGGAGGAGCTTTTAACGGTTTTCTCCATTTGTCATAGAAAGTTGGTGTTTTGGCATCGAAATAATGTACGAAGCTTATAATCGTAAAAGTTGACATAGAAGAACAATAAAAGGTCTATCCCGAGCAACTTTGATAGTCCGAAGTTGCTCAACTCTCTCTATGGAGGAGCTTTTAGCGGGTTTGTCTATTTGTCATAGAAAGTTGGTGTTTTGGCACCGAAATAATGTAGGAAGCTTATACTCGTAAATTTTGACATAGAAGAACAATAAACAGTCTATCCCGAGCAACTTTGATAGTCCGAAGTTACTCAACTCTCTCTATGGAGGAGCTTTTAGCGGGTTTGTCTATTTGTCATAGAAAGTTGGTGTTTTGGCATCGAAATAATGTAGGAAGCTTATACTCGTAAAATTTGACATAGAAGAACAATAAAAATTGTACACCGAGCAACTTAAATGGTCCGAAGTCGCTCAACACTCTATATGGAGGAGCTTTTAACGGTTTGGTCAATTTGTCATAGAAAGTTGGTGTTTTGGCATCGAAATAATCTGGGAAGCTTATACTCGTAAAATTTCACATAGAAGAACAACAAAAAGTGTACATAGAGCAATTTTGATGGTCCGAAGTTCCTCAACTCTCTCTATGGAGGAGCTCTTAACGGTTTTGTCTATTTGTCATAAAAAGTTGATGTTTTGGCGTCAAAATAATCTATGAAGCTTATACTCGTAAAATTTGACATATGAGAACAATAAAAATTATACACCGAGCAACTTTGATGGCCCGAAGCCGCTCAACTCTCTCTATGGAGGAGCTTTTAACGGTTTTGTCCATTTGTCATAGAATGTTGGTGTTTTGGCACCGAAATAATGTAGGAAGCTTATACTCGTAAATTTTGACATAGAAGAACAATAAAAAGTCTATCAACTGCAACTTTGATAGTCCGAAGTTACTCAACTCTCTCTATAGAGGAGCTTTTAGCGGGTTTGTCTATTTGACATAGAAAGTTGGTGTTTTGGCATCGAAATAATGTAGGAAGCTTATACTCGTAAATTTTGACATAGAAGAACAATAAAAAGTCTATCCCGAGCAACTTTGATAGTCCGAAGTTACTCAACTCTCTCTATAGAGGAGCTTTTAGCGGGTTTGTCTATTTGACATAGAAAGTTGGTGTTTTGGCATCGAAATAATGTAGGAAGCTTATACTCGTAAAATTTGTCATAGAAGAACAATAAAAAGTCTATCCCGAGCAACTTTGATAGTCCGGAGTTACTCAACTCTCTCTATGGAGGGGTTTGTCTATTTGTCATAGAAAGTTGGTGTTTTGGCATCGAAACAATCTATGAAGCTTATTCTCGTAAAATTTGACATATAAGAACAATAAAAATTGTACACCGAGCAACTTTGATGTTCTGAAGTCGCTCAACACTCTCTATGGAGGAGCTTTTAACGGTTTTGTCAATTTGTCATAGAAAGTTGGTGTTTTGGCATCGAAATAATCTAGGAAGCTTATACTCGTAAAATTTCACATAGAAGAACAACAAAAAGTGTACATAGAGCAATTTTGATGGTCCGAAGTTGCTCAACTCTCTCTATGGTGAGCTCTTAACGGTTTTGTCAATTTGTCATAGAAAGTTGGGGTTTTGGCATCGAAATAATGTTGGAAGCTTATACTTGTAAAATTTGACATAGAAAAACAATAAAAAGTCTATCCCGAGCAACTTTGATAGTCCGAAGTTGCTCAACTCTCTCTATGGAGGAGGTTTTAGCGGTTTTGTCTATTTGTCATACAAAGTTGGTGTTTTGGCATCGAAATAATCTAGGAAGCTTATACTCGTAAAATTTTACATAGAAGAACAATAAAAAGTCTATCCCGAGCAACTTCGATAGTCCTGCGTTGCTAAACTCTCTCTATGGAGGAGCTTTTAACGGTTTTGTCCATTTGTCATAGAAAGTTGGTGTTTTGGCATCGAAATAATGTAGGAAGCTTATACTCGTAAAATTTGACATAGAAGAACAACAAAAAGTGTACATAGAGCAATTTTGATGGTCCGAAGTTGCTCAACTCTCTCTATGGAGGAGCTTTTAACGGTTTTGTCCATTTGTCATAGAAAGTTGGTGTTTTGGCATCGAAATAATGTAGAAAGCTTATACTCGTAAAATTTGACATAGAAGAACAACAAAAAGTGTACATAGAGCAATTTTGATGGTCCGAAGTTGCTCAACTCTCTCTATGGAGGAGCTTTTAACGGTTTTCTCCATTTGTCATAGAAAGTTGGTGTTTTGGCATCGAAATAATGTAGGAAGCTTATACTCGTAAAATTTGTCATAGAAGAACAATAAAAAGTCTATCCCGAGCAACTTTGATAGTTCGAAGTTGCATAACTCTCTCTATGGAGGAGCTTTTAACGGTTTTCTCCATTTGTCATAGAAAGTTGGTGTTTTGGCATCGAAATAATGTAGGAAGCTTATACTCGTAAATTTTGACATAGAAGAACAATAAAAAGTCTATCCCGAGCAACTTTGATAGTCCGAAGTTACTCAACTCTCTCTATGGAGGAGCTTTTAGCGGGTTTGTCTATTTGACATAGAAAGTTGGTGTTTTGGCATCGAAATAATGTAGGAAGCTTATACTCGTAAAATTTGTCATAGAAGAACAATAAAAAGTCTATCCCGACCAACTTTGATAGTCCGGAGTTACTCAACTCTCTCTATGGAGGGGTTTGTCTATTTGTCATAGAAAGTTGGTGTTTTGGCATCGAAATAATCTATGAAGCTTATTCTCGTAAAATTTGACATATAAGAACAATAAAAATTGTACACCGAGCAACTTTGATGGTCCGAAGTCGCTCAACATTCTCTATGGAGGAGCTTTTAACGGTTTTGTCAATTTGTCATAGAAAGTTGGTGTTTTGGCATCGAAATAATCTAAGAAGCTTATACTCGTAAAATTTCACATAGAAGAACAACAAAAAGTGTACATAGAGCAATTTTGATGGTCCGAAGTTGCTCAACTCTCTCTATGGAGGAGCTCTTAACGGTTTTTTCCAATTGTCATAAAAAGTTGGTGTTTTGGCGTCGAAATAATCTATGAAGCTTATACTCGTAAAATTTGACATATGAGAACAATAAAAATTATACACCGAGCAACTTTGATTGCCCGAAGCCGCTCAACTCTCTCTACGGAGAAGCTTTTAACGGTTTTATCCATTTGTCATAGAAAGTTGGTGTTTTGGCATCGAAATAATGTTGGAAGCTTATACTTGTAAAATTTGACATAGAAAAACAATAAAAAGTCTATCTCGAGCAACTTTGATAGTCCGAAGTTGCTCAACTCTCTCTATGGAGGAGGTTTTAGCGGTTTTGTCTATTTGTCATACAAAGTTGGTGTTTTGGCATCGAAATAATCTAGGAAGCTTATACTCGTAAAATTTTACATAGAAGAACAATAAAAAGTCTATCCCGAGCAACTTCGATAGTCCTGCGTTGCTAAACTCTCTCTATGGAGGAGCTTTTAACGGTTTTGTCCATTTGTCATAGAAAGTTGGTGTTTTGGCATCGAAATAATGTAGGAAGCTTATACTCGTAAAATTTGACATAGAAGAACAACAAAAAGTGTACATAGAGCAATTTTGATGGTCCGAAGTTGCTCAACTCTTTCTATGGAGGAGCTTTTAACGGTTTTGTCCATTTGTCGTAGAAAGTTGGTGTTTTGGCATCGAAATAATCTAGGAAGCTTATACTCGTAAAATTTGACATAGAAGAACAACAAAAAGTGTACATAGAGCAATTTTGATGGTCCGAAGTTGCTCAACTCTCTCTATGGAGGAGCTTTTAACGGTTTTGTCCATTTGTCGTGGAAAGTTGGTGTTTTGGCATCGAAATATTGTAGGAAGCTTATACTCGTAAACTTTGACATAGCAGAACAATAAAAAGTCTATCCCGAGCAACTTTGATAGTCCGAAGTTGCTCAACTCTCTCTATGGAGGAGCTTTTAACGGTTTTGTCCATTTGTCATAGAAAGTTGGTGTTTTGGCATCGAAATAATGTAGGAAGCTTATACTCGTAAAAGTTGACATAGAAGAACAACAAAATGTGTACATAGGGCAATTTTGATGGTCCGAAGTTGCTCAACTCTCTCTATGGAGGAGCTTTTAACGGTTTTATCCATTTGTCGTAGAAAGTTGGTGTTTTGGCATCGAAATAATGTAGGAAGCTTATACTCGTAAAATTTTTCATAGAAGAACAATAAAAAGTCTATCCCGAGCAACTTTGATAGTTCCAAGTTGCATAACTCTCTCTATGGAGGAGCTTTTAACGGTTTTCTCCATTTGTCATAGAAAGTTGGTGTTTTGGCATCGAAATAATGTAGGAAGCTTATACTCGTAAAATTTGTCATAGAAGAACAATAAAAAGTCTATCCCGAGCAACTTTGATAGTTCGAAGTTGCATAACTCTCTCTATGGAGGAGCTTTTAACGGTTTTCTCCATTTGTCATAGAAAGTTGGTGTTTTGGCATCGAAATAATGTAGGAAGCTTATACTCGTAAATTTTGACATAGAAGAATAATAAAAAGTCTATCCCGAGCTACTTTGATAGTCCGAAGTTACTCAACTCTCTCTATGGAGGAGCTTTTAGCGGGTTTGTCTATTTGACATAGAAAGTTGGTGTTTTGGCATCGAAATAATGTAGGAAGCTTATACTCGTAAAATTTGTCATAGAAGAACAATAAAAAGTCTATCCCGAGCAACTTTGATAGTCCGGAGTTACTCAACTCTCTCTATGGAGGGGTTTGTCTATTTGTCATAGAAAGTTGGTGTTTTGGCATCGAAACAATCTATGAAGCTTATTCTCGTAAAATTTGACATATAAGAACAATAAAAATTGTACACCGAGCAACTTTGATGGTCCGAAGTTGCTCAACACTCTCTATGGAGGAGCTTTTAACGGTTTTGTCAATTTGTCATAGAAAGTTGGTGTTTTGGCATCGAAATCATCTAGGAAGCTTATACTCGTAAAATTTCACATAGAAGAACAACAAAAAGTGTACATAGAGCAATTTTGATGGTCCGAAGTTGCTCAACACTCTCTATGGAGGAGCTTTTAACGGTTTTGTCAATTTGTCATAGAAAGTTGGTGTTTTGGCATCGAAATAATCTAGGAAGCTTATACTCGTAAAATTTCACATAGAAGAACAACAAAAAGTGTACATAGAGCAATTTTGATGGTCCGAAGTTGCTCAACTCTCTCTATGGAGGAGCTCTTAACGGTTTTTTCCAATTGTCATAAAAAGTTGGTGTTTTGGCGTCGAAATAATCTATGAAGCTTATACTCGTAAAATTTGACATATGAGAACAATAAAAATTATACACCGAGCAACTTTGATTTCCCGAAGCTGCTCAACTCTCTCTACGAAGAAGCTTTTAACGGTTTTATCCATTTGTCATAGAAAGTTGGGGTTTTGGCATCGAAATAATGTTGGAAGCTTATACTTGTAAAATTTGACATAGAAAAACAATAAAAAGTCTATCCCGAGCAACTTTGATAGTCCGAAGTTGCTCAACTCTCTCTATGGAGGAGGTTTTAGCGGTTTTGTCTATTTGTCATACAAAGTTGGTGTTTTGGCATCGAAATAATCTAGGAAGCTTATACTCGTAAAATTTTACATAGAAGAACAATAAAAAGTCTATCCCGAGCAACTTCGATAGTCCTGCGTTGCTAAACTCTCTCTATGGAGGAGCTTTTAACGGTTTTGTCCATTTGTCATAGAAAGTTGGTGTTTTGGCATCGAAATAATGTAGGAAGCTTATACTCGTAAAATTTGACATAGAAGAACAACAAAAAGTGTACATAGAGCAATTTTGATGGTCCGAAGTTGCTCAACTCTCTCTATGGAGGAGCTTTTAACGGTTTTGTCCATTTGTCATAGAAAGTTGGTGTTTTGGCATCGAAATAATGTAGGAAGCTTATACTCGTAAAATTTGACATAGAAGAACAACAAAAAGTGTACATAGAGCAATTTTGATGGTACGAAGTTGCTCAACTCTCTCTATGGAGGAGCTTTTAACGATTTTGTCCATTTGTCATAGAAAGTTGGTGTTTTGGCATCGAAATAATGTAGAAAGCTTATACTCGTAAAATTTGACATAGAAGAACAACAAAAAGTGTACATAGAGCAATTTTGATGGTCCGAAGTTGCTCAACTCTCTCTATGGAGGAGCTTTTAACGGTTTTGTCCATTTGTCGTGGAAAGTTGGTGTTTTGGCATCGAAATATTGTAGGAAGCTTATACTCGTAAACTTTGACATAGCAGAACAATAAAAAGTCTATCCCGAGCAACTTTGATAGTCCGAAGTTGCTCAACTCTCTCTATGGAGGAGCTTTTAACGGTTTTGTCCATTTGTCATAGAAAGTTGGTGTTTTGGCATCGAAATAATGTAGGAAGCTTATACTCGTAAAAGTTGACAGAGAAGAACAACAAAATGTGTACATAGGGCAATTTTGATGGTCCGAAGTTGCTCAACTCTCTCTATGGAGGAGCTTTTAACGGTTTTATCCATTTGTCGTAGAAAGTTGGTGTTTTGGCATCGAAATAATGTAGGAAGCTTATACTCGTAAAATTTGTCATAGAAGAACAATAAAAAGTCTATCCCGAGCAACTTTGATAGTTCGAAGTTGCATAACTCTCTCTATGGAGGAGCTTTTAACGGTTTTCTCCATTTGTCATAGAAAGTTGGTGTTTTGGCATCGAAATAATGTAGGAAGCTTATACTCGTAAAATTTGTCATAGAAGAACAATAAAAAGTCTATCCCGAGCAACTTTGATAGTTCGAAGTTGCATAACTCTCTCTATGGAGGAGCTTTTAACGGTTTTCTCCATTTGTCATAGAAAGTTGGTGTTTTGGCATCGAAATAATGTAGGAAGCTTATACTCGTAAATTTTGACATAGAAGAACAATAAAAAGTCTATCCCGAGCAACTTTGATAGTCCGAAGTTACTCAACTCTCTCTATGGAGGAGCTTTTAGCGGGTTTGTCTATTTGACATAGAAAGTTGGTGTTTTGGCATCGAAATAATGTAGGAAGCTTATACTCGTAAAATTTGTCATAGAAGAACAATAAAAAGTCTATCCCGAGCAACTTTGATAGTCCGGAGTTACTCAACTCTCTCTATGGAGGGGTTTGTCTATTTGTCATAGAAAGTTGGTGTTTTGGCATCGAAACAATCTATGAAGCTTATTCTCGTAAAATTTGACATATAAGAACAATAAAAATTGTACACCGAGCAACTTTGATGGTCCGAAGTCGCTCAACACTCTCTATGGAGGAGCTTTTAACGGTTTTGTCAATTTGTCATAGAAATTTGGTGTTTTGGCATCGAAATAATCTAAGAAGCTTATACTCGTAAAATTTCACATAGAAGAACAACAAAAAGTGTACATAGAGCAATTTTGATGGTCCGAAGTTGCTCAACTCTCTCTATGGAGGAGCTCTTAACGGTTTTTTCCAATTGTCATAAAAAGTTGGTGTTTTGGCGTCGAAATAATCTATGAAGCTTATACTCGTAAAATTTGACATATGAGAACAATAAAAATTATACACCGAGCAACTTTGATTGCCCGAAGCCGCTCAACTCTCTCTACGGAGAAGCTTTTAACGGTTTTATCCATTTGTCATAGAAAGTTGGTGTTTTGGCATCGAAATAATGTTGGAAGCTTATACTTGTAAAATTTGACATAGAAAAACAATAAAAAGTCTATCCCGAGCAACTTTGATAGTCCGAAGTTGCTCAACTCTCTCTATGGAGGAGGTTTTAGCGGTTTTGTCTATTTGTCATACAAAGTTGGTGTTTTGGCATCGAAATAATCTAGGAAGCATAAACTCGTAAAATTTTACATAGAAGAACAATAAAAAGTCTATCCCGAGCAACTTCGATAGTCCTGCGTTGCTAAACTCTCTCTATGGAGGAGCTTTTAACGGTTTTGTCCATTTGTCATAGAAAGTTGGTGTTTTGGCATCGAAATAATGTAGGAAGCTTATACTCGTAAAATTTGACATAGAAGAACAACAAAAAGTGTACATAGAGCAATTTTGATGGTCCGAAGTTGCTCAACTCTTTCTATGGAGGAGCTTTTAACGGTTTTGTCCATTTGTCGTAGAAAGTTGGTGTTTTGGCATCGAAATAATCTAGGAAGCTTATACTCGTAAAATTTGACATAGAAGAACAACAAAAAGTGTACATAGAGCAATTTTGATGGTCCGAAGTTGCTCAACTCTCTCTATGGAGGAGCTTTTAACGGTTTTGTCCATTTGTCGTGGAAAGTTGGTGTTTTGGCATCGAAATATTGTAGGAAGCTTATACTCGTAAACTTTGACATAGCAGAACAATAAAAAGTCTATCCCGAGCAACTTTGATAGTCCGAAGTTGCTCAACTCTCTCTATGGAGGAGCTTTTAACGGTTTTGTCCATTTGTCATAGAAAGTTGGTGTTTTGGCATCGAAATAATGTAGGAAGCTTATACTCGTAAAAGTTGACATAGAAGAACAACAAAATGTGTACATAGGGCAATTTTGATGGTCCGAAGTTGCTCAACTCTCTCTATGGAGGAGCTTTTAACGGTTTTGTCCATTTGTCATAGAAAGTTGGTGTTTTGGCATCGAAATAATGTAGGAAGCTTATACTCGTAAAATTTGACATAGAAGAACAACAAAAAGTGTACATAGAGCAATTTTGATGGTACGAAGTTGCTCAACTCTCTCTATGGAGGAGCTTTTAACGATTTTGTCCATTTGTCATAGAAAGTTGGTGTTTTGGCATCGAAATAATGTAGAAAGCTTATACTCGTAAAATTTGACATAGAAGAACAACAAAAAGTGTACATAGAGCAATTTTGATGGTCCGAAGTTGCTCAACTCTCTCTATGGAGGAGCTTTTAACGGTTTTGTCCATTTGTCGTGGAAAGTTGGTGTTTTGGCATCGAAATATTGTAGGAAGCTTATACTCGTAAACTTTGACATAGCAGAACAATAAAAAGTCTATCCCGAGCAACTTTGATAGTCCGAAGTTGCTCAACTCTCTCTATGGAGGAGCTTTTAACGGTTTTGTCCATTTGTCATAGAAAGTTGGTGTTTTGGCATCGAAATAATGTAGGAAGCTTATACTCGTAAAAGTTGACATAGAAGAACAACAAAATGTGTACATAGGGCAATTTTGATGGTCCGAAGTTGCTCAACTCTCTCTATGGAGGAGCTTTTAACGGTTTTATCCATTTGTCGTAGAAAGTTGGTGTTTTGGCATCGAAATAATGTAGGAAGCTTATACTCGTAAAATTTGTCATAGAAGAACAATAAAAAGTCTATCCCGAGCAACTTTGATAGTTCGAAGTTGCATAACTCTCTCTATGGAGGAGCTTTTAACGGTTTTCTCCATTTGTCATAGAAAGTTGGTGTTTTGGCATCGAAATAATGTAGGAAGCTTATACTCGTAAAATTTGTCATAGAAGAACAATAAAAAGTCTATCCCGAGCAACTTTGATAGTTCGAAGTTGCATAACTCTCTCTATGGAGGAGCTTTTAACGGTTTTCTCCATTTGTCATAGAAAGTTGGTGTTTTGGCATCGAAATAATGTAGGAAGCTTATACTCGTAAATTTTGACATAGAAGAACAATAAAAAGTCTATCCCGAGCAACTTTGATAGTCCGAAGTTACTCAACTCTCTCTATGGAGGAGCTTTTAGCGGGTTTGTCTATTTGACATAGAAAGTTGGTGTTTTGGCATCGAAATAATGTAGGAAGCTTATACTCGTAAAATTTGTCATAGAAGAACAATAAAAAGTCTATCCCGAGCAACTTTGATAGTCCGGAGTTACTCAACTCTCTCTATGGAGGGGTTTGTCTATTTGTCATAGAAAGTTGGTGTTTTGGCATCGAAACAATCTATGAAGCTTATTCTCGTAAAATTTGACATATAAGAACAATAAAAATTGTACACCGAGCAACTTTGATGGTCCGAAGTCGCTCAACACTCTCTATGGAGGAGCTTTTAACGGTTTTGTCAATTTGTCATAGAAATTTGGTGTTTTGGCATCGAAATAATCTAAGAAGCTTATACTCGTAAAATTTCACATAGAAGAACAACAAAAAGTGTACATAGAGCAATTTTGATGGTCCGAAGTTGCTCAACTCTCTCTATGAAGGAGCTCTTAACGGTTTTTTCCAATTGTCATAAAAAGTTGGTGTTTTGGCGTCGAAATAATCTATGAAGCTTATACTCGTAAAATTTGACATATGAGAACAATAAAAATTATACACCGAGCAACTTTGATTGCCCGAAGCCGCTCAACTCTCTCTACGGAGAAGCTTTTAACGGTTTTATCCATTTGTCATAGAAAGTTGGTGTTTTGGCATCGAAATAATGTTGGAAGCTTATACTTGTAAAATTTGACATAGAAAAACAATAAAAAGTCTATCCCGAGCAACTTTGATAGTCCGAAGTTGCTCAACTCTCTCTATGGAGGAGGTTTTAGCGGTTTTGTCTATTTGTCATACAAAGTTGGTGTTTTGGCATCGAAATAATCTAGGAAGCATAAACTCGTAAAATTTTACATAGAAGAACAATAAAAAGTCTATCCCGAGCAACTTCGATAGTCCTGCGTTGCTAAACTCTCTCTATGGAGGAGCTTTTAACGGTTTTGTCCATTTGTCATAGAAAGTTGGTGTTTTGGCATCGAAATAATGTAGGAAGCTTATACTCGTAAAATTTGACATAGAAGAACAACAAAAAGTGTACATAGAGCAATTTTGATGGTCCGAAGTTGCTCAACTCTTTCTATGGAGGAGCTTTTAACGGTTTTGTCCATTTGTCGTAGAAAGTTGGTGTTTTGGCATCGAAATAATCTAGGAAGCTTATACTCGTAAAATTTGACATAGAAGAACAACAAAAAGTGTACATAGAGCAATTTTGATGGTCCGAAGTTGCTCAACTCTCTCTATGGAGGAGCTTTTAACGGTTTTGTCCATTTGTCGTGGAAAGTTGGTGTTTTGGCATCGAAATATTGTAGGAAGCTTATACTCGTAAACTTTGACATAGCAGAACAATAAAAAGTCTATCCCGAGCAACTTTGATAGTCCGAAGTTGCTCAACTCTCTCTATGGAGGAGCTTTTAACGGTTTTGTCCATTTGTCATAGAAAGTTGGTGTTTTGGCATCGAAATAATGTAGGAAGCTTATACTCGTAAAAGTTGACATAGAAGAACAACAAAATGTGTACATAGGGCAATTTTGATGGTCCGAAGTTGCTCAACTCTCTCTATGGAGGAGCTTTTAACGGTTTTATCCATTTGTCGTAGAAAGTTGGTGTTTTGGCATCGAAATAATGTAGGAAGCTTATACTCGTAAAATTTTTCATAGAAGAACAATAAAAAGTCTATCCCGAGCAACTTTGATAGTTCGAAGTTGCATAACTCTCTCTATGGAGGAGCTTTTAACGGTTTTCTCCATTTGTCATAGAAAGTTGGTGTTTTGGCATCGAAATAATGTAGGAAGCTTATACTCGTAAAATTTGTCATAGAAGAACAATAAAAAGTCTATCCCGAGCAACTTTGATAGTTTGAAGTTGCATAACTCTCTCTATGGAGGAGCTTTTAACGGTTTTCTCCGCTTGTCATAGAAAGTTGGTGTTTTGGCATCGAAATAATGTAGGAAGCTTATACTCGTAAATTTTGACATAGAAGAATAATAAAAAGTCTATCCCGAGCTACTTTGATAGTCCGAAGTTACTCAACTCTCTCTATAGAGGAGCTTTTAGCGGGTTTGTCTATTTGACATAGAAAGTTGGTGTTTTGGCATCGAAATAATGTAGGAAGCTTATACTCGTAAAATTTGTCATAGAAGAACAATAAAAAGTCTATCCCGAGCAACTTTGATAGTCCGGAGTTACTCAACTCTCTCTATGGAGGGGTTTGTCTATTTGTCATAGAAAGTTGGTGTTTTGGCATCGAAACAATCTATGAAGCTTATTCTCGTAAAATTTGACATATAAGAACAATAAAAATTGTACACCGAGCAACTTTGATGGTCCGAAGTCGCTCAACACTCTCTATGGAGGTGCTTTTAACGGTTTTGTCAATTTGTCATAGAAAGTTGGTGTTTTGGCATCGAAATAATCTAGGAAGCTTATACTCGTAAAATTTCACATAGAAGAACAACAAAAAGTGTACATAGAGCAATTTTGATGGTCCGAAGTTGCTCAACACTCTCTATGGAGGAGCTTTTAACGGTTTTGTCAATTTGTCATAGAAAGTTGGTGTTTTGGCATCGAAATAATCTAGGAAGCTTATACTCGTAAAATTTCACATAGAAGAAAAACAAAAAGTGTACATAGAGCAATTTTGATGGTCCGAAGTTGCTCAACTCTCTCTATGGAGGAGCTCTTAACGGTTTTTTCCAATTGTCATAAAAAGTTGGTGTTTTGGCGTCGAAATAATCTATGAAGCTTATACTCGTAAAATTTGACATATGAGAACAATAAAAATTATACACCGAGCAACTTTGATTGCCCGAAGCCGCTCAACTCTCTCTACGGAGAAGCTTTTAACGGTTTTATCCATTTGTCATAGAAAGTTGGTGTTTTGGCATCGAAATAATGTTGGAAGCTTATACTTGTAAAATTTGACATAGAAAAACAATAAAAAGTCTATCCCGAGCAACTTTGATAGTCCGAAGTTGCTCAACTCTCTCTATGGAGGAGGTTTTAGCGGTTTTGTCTATTTGTCATACGAAGTTGGTGTTTTGGCATCGAAATAATCTAGGAAGCTTATACTCGTAAAATTTTACATAGAAGAACAATAAAAAGTCTATCCCGAGCAACTTCGATAGTCCTGCGTTGCTAAACTCTCTCTATGGAGGAGCTTTTAACGGTTTTGTCCATTTGTCATAGAAAGTTGGTGTTTTGGCATCGAAATAATGTAGGAAGCTTATACTCGTAAAATTTGACATAGAAGAACAACAAAAAGTGTACATAGAGCAATTTTGATGGTCCGAAGTTGCTCAACTCTCTCTATGGAGGAGCTTTTAACGGTTTTGTCCATTTGTCATAGAAAGTTGGTGTTTTGGCATCGAAATAATGTAGGAAGCTTATACTCGTAAAATTTGACATAGAAGAACAACAAAAAGTGTACATAGAGCAATTTTGATGGTCCGAAGTTGCTCAACTCTCTCTATGGAGGAGCTTTTAACGATTTTGTCCATTTGTCATAGAAAGTTGGTGTTTTGGCATCGAAATAATGTAGAAAGCTTATACTCGTAAAATTTGACATAGAAGAACAACAAAAAGTGTACATAGAGCAATTTTGATGGTCCGAAGTTGCTCAACTCTCTCTATGGAGGAGCTTTTAACGGTTTTGTCCATTTGTCGTGGAAAGTTGGTGTTTTGGCATCGAAATATTGTAGGAAGCTTATACTCGTAAACTTTGACATAGCAGAACAATAAAAAGTCTATCCCGAGCAACTTTGATAGTCCGAAGTTGCTCAACTCTCTCTATGGAGGAGCTTTTAACGGTTTTGTCCATTTGTCATAGAAAGTTGGTGTTTTGGCATCGAAATAATGTAGGAAGCTTATACTCGTAAAAGTTGACATAGAAGAACAACAAAATGTGTACATAGGGCAATTTTGATGGTCCGAAGTTGCTCAACTCTCTCTATGGAGGAGCTTTTAACGGTTTTATCCATTTGTCGTAGAAAGTTGGTGTTTTGGCATCGAAATAATGTAGGAAGCTTATACTCGTAAAATTTGTCATAGAAGAACAATAAAAAGTCTATCCCGAGCAACTTTGATAGTTCGAAGTTGCATAACTCTCTCTATGGAGGTGCTTTTAACGGTTTTCTCCATTTGTCATAGAAAGTTGGTGTTTTGGCATCGAAATAATGTAGGAAGCTTATACTCGTAAAATTTGTCATAGAAGAACAATAAAAAGTCTATCCCGAGCAACTTTGATAGTTCGAAGTTGCATAACTCTCTCTATGGAGGAGCTTTTAACGGTTTTCTCCATTTGTCATAGAAAGTTGGTGTTTTGGCATCGAAATAATGTAGGAAGCTTATACTCGTAAATTTTGACATAGAAGAACAATAAAAAGTCTATCCCGAGCAACTTTGATAGTCCGAAGTTACTCAACTCTCTCTATGGAGGAGCTTTTAGCGGGTTTGTCTATTTGACATAGAAAGTTGGTGTTTTGGCATCGAAATAATGTAGGAAGCTTATACTCGTAAAATTTGTCATAGAAGAACAATAAAAAGTCTATCCCGAGCAACTTTGATAGTCCGGAGTTACTCAACTCTCTCTATGGAGGGGTTTGTCTATTTGTCATAGAAAGTTGGTGTTTTGGCATCGAAACAATCTATGAAGCTTATTCTCGTAAAATTTGACATATAAGAACAATAAAAATTGTACACTGAGCAACTTTGATGGTCCGAAGTCGCTCAACACTCTCTATGGAGGAGCTTTTAACGGTTTTGTCAATTTGTCATAGAAAGTTGGTGTTTTGGCATCGAAATAATCTAGGAAGCTTATACTCGTAAAATTTCACATAGAAGAACAACAAAAAGTGTACATAGAGCAATTTTGATGGTCCGAAGTTGCTCAACTCTCTCTATGGAGGAGCTCTTAACGGTTTTTTCCAATTGTCATAAAAAGTTGGTGTTTTGGCGTCGAAATAATCTATGAAGCTTATACTCGTAAAATTTGACATATGAGAACAATAAAAATTATACACCGAGCAACTTTGATTGCCCGAAGCCGCTCAACTCTCTCTACGGAGAAGCTTTTAACGGTTTTATCCATTTGTCATAGAAAGTTGGTGTTTTGGCATCGAAATAATGTTGGAAGCTTATACTTGTAAAATTTGACATAGAAAAACAATAAAAAGTCTATCCCGAGCAACTTTGATAGTCCGAAGTTGCTCAACTCTCTCTATGGAGGAGGTTTTAGCGGTTTTGTCTATTTGTCATACAAAGTTGGTGTTTTGGCATCGAAATAATCTAGGAAGCTTATACTCGTAAAATTTTACATAGAAGAACAATAAAAAGTCTATCCCGAGCAACTTCGATAGTCCTGCGTTGCTAAACTCTCTCTATGGAGGAGCTTTTAACGGTTTTGTCCATTTGTCATAGAAAGTTGGTGTTTTGGCATCGAAATAATGTAGGAAGCTTATACTCGTAAAATTTGACATAGAAGAACAACAAAAAGTGTACATAGAGCAATTTTGATGGTCCGAAGTTGCTCAACTCTCTCTATGGAGGAGCTTTTAACGGTTTTGTCCATTTGTCGTAGAAAGTTGGTGTTTTAGCATCGAAATAATGTAGGAAGCTTATACTCGTAAAATTTGACATAGAAGAACAACAAAAAGTGTACATAGAGCAATTTTGATGGTCCGAAGTTGCTCAACTCTCTCTATGGAGGAGCTTTTAACGGTTTTGTCCATTTGTCGTGGAAAGTTGGTGTTTTGGCATCGAAATATTGTAGGAAGCTTATACTCGTAAACTTTGACATAGCAGAACAATAAAAAGTCTATCCCGAGCAACTTTCATAGTCCGAAGTTGCTCAACTCTCTCTATGGAGGAGCTTTTAACGGTTTTGTCCATTTGTCATAGAAAGTTGGTGTTTTGGCATCGAAATAATGTAGGAAGCTTATACTCGTAAAAGTTGACATAGAAGAACAACAAAATGTGTACATAGGGCAATTTTGATGGTCCGAAGTTGCTCAACTCTCTCTATGGAGGAGCTTTTAACGGTTTTATCCATTTGTCGTAGAAAGTTGGTGTTTTGGCATCGAAATAATGTAGGAAGCTTATACTCGTAAAATTTGTCATAGAAGAACAATAAAAAGTCTATCCCGAGCAACTTTGATAGTTCGAAGTTGCATAACTCTCTCTATGGAGGAGCTTTTAACGGTTTTCTCCATTTGTCATAGAAAGTTGGTGTTTTGGCATCGAAATAATGTAGGAAGCTTATACTCGTAAAATTTGTCATAGAAGAACAATAAAAAGTCTATCCCGAGCAACTTTGATAGTTCGAAGTTGCATAACTCTCTCTATGGAGGAGCTTTTAACGGTTTTCTCCATTTGTCATAGAAAGTTGGTGTTTTGGCATCGAAATAATGTAGGAAGCTTATACTCGTAAATTTTGACATAGAAGAACAATAAAAAGTCTATCCCGAGCAACTTTGATAGTCAGAAGTTACTCAACTCTCTCTATGGAGGAGCTTTTAGCGGGTTTGTCTATTTGACATAGAAAGTTGGTGTTTTGGCATCGAAATAATGTAGGAAGCTTATACTCGTAAAATTTGTCATAGAAGAACAATAAAAAGTCTATCCCGAGCAACTTTGATAGTCCGGAGTTACTCAACTCTCTCTATGGAGGGGTTTGTCTATTTGTCATAGAAAGTTGGTGTTTTGGCATCGAAACAATCTATGAAGCTTATTCTCGTAAAATTTGACATATAAGAACAATAAAAATTGTACACCGAGCAACTTTGATGGTCCGAAGTCGCTCAACACTCTCTATGGAGGAGCTTTTAACGGTTTTGTCAATTTGTCATAGAAAGTTGGTGTTTTGGCATCGAAATAATCTAGGAAGCTTATACTCGTAAAATTTCACATAGAAGAACAACAAAAAGTGTACATAGAGCAATTTTGATGGTCCGAAGTTGCTCAACTCTCTCTACGGAGAAGCTCTTAGCGGTTTTTTCCAATTGTCATAAAAATTTGGTGTTTTGGCGTCGAAATAATCTATGAAGCTTATACTCGTAAAATTTGACATATGAGAACAATAAAAATTATACACCGAGCAACTTTGATTGCCGAAGCCGCTCAACTCTCTCTACGGAGAAGCTTTTAACGGTTTTATCCATTTGTCATAGAAAGTTGGTGTTTTGGCATCGAAATAATTTTGGAAGCTTATACTTGTAAAATTTGACATAGAAAAACAATAAAAAGTCTATACCGAGCAACTTTGATAGTCCGAAGTTGCTCAACTCTCTCTATGGAGGAGGTTTTAGCGGTTTTGTCTATTTGTCATACAAAGTTGGTGTTTTGGCATCGAAATAATCTAGGAAGCTTATACTCGTAAAATTTTACATAGAAGAACAATAAAAAGTCTATCCCGAGCAACTTCGATAGTCCTGCGTTGCTAAACTCTCTCTATGGAGGAGCTTTTAACGGTTTTGTCCATTTGTCATAGAAAGTTGGTGTTTTGGCATCGAAATAATGTAGGAAGCTTATACTCGTAAAATTTGACATAGAAGAACAACAAAAAGTGTACATAGAGCAATTTTGATGGTCCGAAGTTGCTCAACTCTCTCTATGGAGGAGCTTTTAACGGTTTTGTCCATTTGTCGTAGAAAGTTGGTGTTTTGGCATCGAAATAATGTAGGAAGCTTATACTCGTAAAATTTGACATAGAAGAACAACAAAAAGTGTACATAGAGCAATTTTGATGGTCCGAAGTTGCTCAACTCTCTCTATGGAGGAGCTTTTAACGGTTTTGTCCATTTGTCGTGGAAAGTTGGTGTTTTGGCATCGAAATATTGTAGGAAGCTTATACTCGTAAACTTTCACATAGCAGAACAATAAAAATTCTATCCCGAGCAACTTTGATAGTCCGAAGTTGCTCAACTCTCTCTATGGAGAAGCTTTTAACGGTTTTGTCCATTTGTCATAGAAAGTTGGTGTTTTGGCATCGAAATAATGTAGGAAGCTTATACTCGTAAAAGTTGACATAGAAGAACAACAAAATGTGTACATAGGGCAATTTTGATGGTCCGAAGTTGCTCAACTCTCTCTATGGAGGAGCTTTTAACGGTTTTATCCATTTGTCGTAGAAAGTTGGTGTTTTGGCATCGAAATAATGTAGGAAGCTTATACTTGTAAAATTTGTCATAGAAGAACAATAAAAAGTCTATCCCGAGCAACTTTGATAGTTCGAAGTTGCATAACTCTCTCTATGGAGGAGCTTTTAACGGTTTTCTCCATTTGTCATAGAAAGTTGGTGTTTTGGCATCGAAATAATGTAGGAAGCTTATACTCGTAAAATTTGTCATACAAGAACAATAAAAAGTCTATCCCGAGCAACTTTGATAGTTCGAAGTTGCATAACTCTCTCTATGGAGGAGCTTTTAACGGTTTTCTCCATTTGTCATAGAAAGTTGGTGTTTTGGCATCGAAATAATGTAGGAAGCTTATACTCGTAAATTTTGACATAGAAAAACAATAAAAAGTCTATCCCGAGCAACTTTGATAGTCCGAAGTTACTCAACTCTCTCTATGGAGGAGCTTTTAGCGGGTTTGTCTATTTGACATAGAAAGTTGGTGTTTTGGCATCGAAATAATGTAGGAAGCTTATACTCGTAAAATTTCTCATAGAAGAACAATAAAAAGTCTATCCCGAGCAACTTTGATAGTCCGGAGTTACTCAACTCTCTCTATGGAGGGGTTTGTCTATTTGTCATAGAAAGTTGGTGTTTTGTCATCGAAACAATCTATGAAGCTTATTCTCGTAAAATTTGACATATAAGAACAATAAAAATTGTACACCGAGCAACTTTGATGGTCCGAAGTCGTTCAACACTCTCTATGGAGGAGCTTTTAACGGTTTTGTCAATTTGTCATAGAAAGTTGGTGTTTTGGCATCGAAATAATCTAGGAAGCTTATACTCGTAAAATTTCACATAGAAGAACAACAAAAAGTGTACATAGAGCAATTTTGATGGTCCGAAGTTGCTCAACTCTCTCTATGGAGGAGCTCTTAACGGTTTTTTCCAATTGTCATAAAAAGTTGGTGTTTTGGCGTCGAAATAATCTATGAAGCTTATACTCGTAAAATTTGACATATGAGAACAATAAAAATTATACACCGAGCAACTTTGATTGCCCGAAGCCGCTCAACTCTCTCTACGGAGAAGCTTTTAACGGTTTTATCCATTTGTCATAGAAAGTTGGTGTTTTGGCATCGAAATAATGTTGGAAGCTTATACTTGTAAAATTTGACATAGAAAAACAATAAAAAGTCTATCCCGAGCAACTTTGATAGTCCGAAGTTGCTCAACTCTCTCTATGGAGGAGGTTTTAGCGGTTTTGTCTATTTGTCATACGAAGTTGGTGTTTTGGCATCGAAATAATCTAGGAAGCTTATACTCGTAAAATTTTACATAGAAGAACAATAAAAAGTCTATCCCGAGCAACTTCGATAGTCCTGCGTTGCTAAACTCTCTCTATGGAGGAGCTTTTAACGGTTTTGTCCATTGGTCATAGAAAGTTGGTGTTTTGGCATCGAAATAATGTAGGAAGCTTATACTCGTAAAATTTGACATAGAAGAACAACAAAAAGTGTACATAGAGCAATTTTGATGGTCCGAAGTTGCTCAACTCTCTCTATGGAGGAGCTTTTAACGGTTTTGTCCATTTGTCGTGGAAAGTTGGTGTTTTGGCTTCGAAATATTGTAGGAAGCTTATACTCGTAAACTTTGACATAGCAGAACAATAAAAAGTCTATCCCGAGCAACTTTGATAGTCCGAAGTTGCTCAACTCTCTCTATGGAGGAGCTTTTAACGGTTTTGTCCATTTGTCATAGAAAGTTGGTATTTTGGCATCGAAATAATGTAGGAAGCTTATACTCGTAAAAGTTGACATAGAAGAACAACAAAATGTGTAAATAGGGCAATTTTGATGGTCCGAAGTTGCTCAACTCTCTCTATGGAGGAGCTTTTAACGGTTTTATCCATTTGTCGTAGAAAGTTGGTGTTTTGGCATCGAAATAATGTAGGAAGCTTATACTCGTAAAATTTGGCATAGAAGAACAATAAAAAGTCTATCCCGAGCAACTTTGATAGTTCGAAGTTGCATAACTCTCTCTATGGAGGAGCTTTTAACGGTTTTCTCCATTTGTCATAGAAAGTTGGTGTTTTGGCATCGAAATAATGTAGGAAGCTTATACTCGTAAAATTTGTCATAGAAGAACAATAAAAAGTCTATCCCGAGCAACTTTGATAGTTCGAAGTTGCATAACTCTCTCTATGGAGGAGCTTTTAACGGTTTTCTCCATTTGTCATAGAAAGTTGGTGTTTTGGCATCGAAATAATGTTGGAAGCTTATACTCGTAAATTTTGACATAGAAGAACAATAAAAAGTCTATCCCGAGCAACTTTTATAGTCCGAAGTTACTCAACTCTCTCTATGGAGGAGCTTTTAGCGGGTTTGTCTATTTGACATAGAAAGTTGGTGTTTTGGCATCGAAATAATGTAGGAAGCTTATACTCGTAAAATTTGTCATAGAAGAACAATAAAAAGTCTATCCCGAGCAACTTTGATAGTCTGGAGTTACTCAACTCTCTCTATGGAGGGGTTTGTCTATTTGTCATAGAAAGTTGGTGTTTTGGCGTCGAAATAATCTATGAAGCTTATACTCGTAAAATTTGACATATGAGAACAATAAAAATTATACACCGAGCAACTTTGATTGCCCGAAGCCGCTCAACTCTCTCTACGGAGAAGCTTTTAACGGTTTTATCCATTTGTCATAGAAAGTTGGTGTTTTGGCATCGAAATAATGTTGGAAGCTTATACTTGTAAAATTTGACATAGAAAAACAATAAAAAGTCTATCCCGAGCAACTTTGATAGTCCGAAGTTGCTCAACTCTCTCTATCGAGGAGGTTTTAGCGGTTTTGTCTATTTGTCATACAAAGTTGGTGTTTTGGCATCGAAATAATCTAGGAAGCTTATACTCGTAAAATTTTACATAGAAGAACAATAAAAAGTCTATCCCGAGCAACTTCGATAGTCCTGCGTTGCTAAACTCTCTCTATGGAAGAGCTTTTAACGGTTTTGTTCATTTGTCATAGAAAGTTGGTGTTTTGGCATCGAAATAATGTAGGAAGCTTATACTCGTAAAATTTGACATAGAAGAACAATAAAAAGTGTACATAGAGCAACTTTGATGGTCCGAAGTTGCTCAACTCTCTCTATGGAGGAGCTTTTAACGGTTTTGTCCATTTGTCGTAGAAAGTTGGTGTTTTGGCATCGAAATAATCTAGGAAGCTTATACTCGTAAAATTTCACATAGAAGAACAACAAAAAGTGTACATAGAGCAATTTTGATGGTCCGAAGTTGCTCAACTCTCTCTATGGAAAAGCTCTTAGCGGTTTTGTCCAATTGTCATAAAAAGTAGGTGTTTTGGCGTCGAAATAATCTATGAAGCTTATACACGTAAAATTTGACATATGAGAACAATAAAAAGTCTATCCCGAGCAACTTTGATAGTCCGAAGTTGCTCACCTCTCTCTATGGAGTAGCTTTTAACGGTTTTCTCCATTTGTCATAGAAAGTTGGTGTTTTGTCATCAAAATAATGTAGGAAGCTTATACTCGTAAAAGTTGACATAAAAGAACAATAAAAAGTCTATCCCAAGCAACTTTGATAGTCCGAAGTTGCTCAACTCTTTCTATGGAGGAGCTTTTAGCGGGTTTGTCTATTTGTCATAGAAAGTTGGTGTTTTGGCATCGAAATAATCTATGAAGCTTATACTCGTAAAATTTGACATATAAGAACAATAAAAATTGTACACCGAGCAACTTTGATGGTCCGAAGTTGGTCAACTCTCTCTATGGAGGAGCTTTTAACGGTTTTGTCCATTTGTCGTAGAAAGTTGGTGTTTTGGCATCGAAATAATGTAGGAAGCTTATACTCGTAAAATTTGTCATAGAAGAACAATAAAAAGTCTATCCCGAGCAACTTTGATAGTTCGAAGTCGCATAACTCTCTCTATGGAGGAGCTTTTAACGGTTTTCTCCATTCGTCATAGAAAGTTGGTGTTTTGGCATCGAAATAATGTAGGAAGCTTATAATCGTAAAAGTTGACATAGAAGAACAATAAAAAGTCTATCCCGAGCAACTTTGATAGTCCGAAGTTGCTCAACTCTCTCTATGGAGGAGCTTTTAGCGGGTTTGTCTATTTGTCATAGAAAGTTGGTGTTTTGGTATCGATATAATCTAGGAAGCTTATACTCGTAAAATTTCACATAGAAGAACAAGAAAAAGTGTACATAGAGCAATTTTGATGGTCCGAAGTTACTCAACTCTTTCTATGGAGGAGCTCTTAACGGTTTTGTCTATTTGTCATAAAAAGTTGATGTTTTGGCGTCGAAATAATCTATGAAGCTTATACTCGTAAAATTTGACATAGAAGAACAATAAAAATTATACACCGAGCAACTTTGATGGCCCGAAGCCGCTAAACTCTCTCTATGAAGGAGCTTTTAACGGTTTTGTCCATTTGTCATAGAAAGTTGGTGTTTTGGCACCGAAATAATGTAGGAAGCTTATACTCGTAAATTTTGACATAGAAGAAAAATAAAAAGTCTATCCCGAGCAACTTTGATAGTCCGAAGTTACTCAACTCTCTCTATGGAGGAGCTTTTAGCGGGTTTGTCTATTTGTCATAGAAAGTTGGTGTTTTGGCATCGAAATAATGTAGGAAGCTTATACTCGTAAACTTTTACATAGCAGAATAATAAAAAGTCTATCCTGAGCAACTTTGATAGTCCGAAGTTGCTCAACTCTCTCTATGGAGGAGATTTTAACGGTTTTGTCAATTTGTCGTAGAAAGTTGGTGTTTTGGCATCGAAATAATGTTGGAAGCTTATACTCGTAAAAGTTGACATAGAAGAACAATAAAAAGTCTATCCCGAGCAACTTTGATAGTCCGAAGTTGCTCAATTCTCTCTATGGAGGAGCTTTTAGCGGTTTTGTCTATTTGTCATACAAAGTTGGTGTTTTGGCATCGAAATAATCTAGGAAGCTTATACTCGTAAAATTTTACATAGAAGAACAATAAAAAGTCTATACCGAGCAACTTCGATAGTCCGAAGTTGCTCAACTCTCTCTATGGAGGAGCTTTTAACGGTTTTGTCCATTTGTCATAGAAAGTTGGTGTTTTGGCGTCGAAATAATCTATGAAGCTTATACTCGTAAAATTTGACATATGAGAACAATAAAAATTATACACCGAGCAACATTGATGGCCGGAAGCTGCTCAACTCTCTCTATGGAGGAGGTTTTAACGGTTTTGTCCATTTGTCATAGAAAGTTGGTGTTTTGGCATCGAAATAATGTAGGAAGCTTATACTCGTAAAATTTGACATAGAAGAACAATAAAAAGTCTATCCCGAGAAACTTTGATAGTCCGAAGTTGCTCAACTCTCTCTATGGAGGAGCTTTTAACGGTTTTGTCCATTTGTCATAGAAAGTTGGTGTTTTGGCATCGAAATAATGTAGGAAGCTTATACTCATAAAATTTGACATAGAAGAACAATAAAATGTCTATCCCGAGCAACTTTGATAGTCCAAAGTTGCTCAACTCTCTCTATGGAGGAGTTTTTAACGGTTTTGTCCATTTGTCATAAAAAGTTGGTGTTCTGGCATCGAAATAATCTAGGGAAGCTTATACTCGTAAAAGTTGACATAGATGAAAAAAAAAGTCTATCCCGAGCAACTTTGATAGTCCGCAGTTGCTCAACTCTCTCTATGGAGGAGCTTTTTGCGATTTTGTCTATTTGTCATACAAAGTTGGTGTTTTGGCATCGAAATAAAGAAGGAAGCTTATACTCGTAAAATTTGACATAGAAGAACAACAAAAAGTCTATCCCGAGCAACTTCGATAGTCCAAAGTTGCTCAACTCTCTCTATGGAGGAGCTTTTAACGGTTTTGTCCATTTGTCATAGAAACTTGGTGTTCTGGGATCGAAATAATGTAGGAAGCTTATACTCGTAAAATTTGACATAGAAGAACAACAAAAAGTGTACATAGAGCAATTTTGATGGTCCGAAGTTGCTCAACTCTCTCTACGGAGGAGCTTTTAACGGTTTTGTCCATTTGTCGTAGAAAGTTTGTGTTTTGGCATCGAAATGATGTAGGAAGCTTATACTCGTAAAATTTGACATAGAAGAACAACAAAAAGTGTACATAGAGCAATTTCGATGGTCCGAAGTTGCTCAACTCTCTCTATGGAGGAGCTTTTATCGGTTTTGTCCATTTGTCGTAGAAAGTTGGTGTTTTGGCATCGAAATAATGTAGGAAGCTTATACTCGTAATCTTTGACATAGCAGAACAATAAAAAGTCTATCCTGAGCAACTTTGATAGTCCGAAGTTGCTCAACTCTCTCTATGGAGGAGATTTTAACGGTTTTGTCAATTTGTCATAGAAAGTTGGTGTTTTGTCATCGAAATAATGTAGGAAGCTTATACTCGTAAAAGTTGACATAGAAGAACAATAAAAAGTCTATCCCGAGCAACCTTGATCGTCCGATGTTGCTCAACTCTCTCTATGGAGGAGCTTTTAACGGTTTTGTCCATTTGTCATAGAAAGTTGGTGTTTTGGCATCGAAATAATGTAGGAAGCTTATACTCGTAAAATTTGACGTAGAAGAACAATAAAATGTCTATCCCGAGCAACTTTGATAGTCCGAAGTTGCTCAACTCTCTCTATGGAGGAGCTTTTAACGGTTTTGTCCATTTGTCATAGAAAGTTGGTGTTTTGGCATCGAAATAATGTAGCAAGCTTATACTCGTAAAATTGGACATATAAGAACAATAAAATGTCTATCCGGAGCAACTTTGATAGTCCGAAGTTGCTCAACTCTCTCTATGAAGGAGCTTTTAACGGTTTTGTCTATTTGTCATAGAAAGTTGGTGTTTTGGCATCGAAATAATGTAGGAAGCTTATACTCATAAAATTTGACATAGAAGAACAATAAAAAGTCTATCCCGAGCAACTTTGATAGTCCGAAGTGGCTCAACTCTCTCTATGGAGGTGCTTTTAACGGTTTTGTCCATTTGTCATAGAAAGTTGGTGTTTTGGCATCGAAATAATGTGCGAAGCTTATACTCGTAAAATTTGACGTAGAAGAACAATAAAAAGTCTGTCCCGAGCAACTTTGATAGTCCGAAGTTGCTCAACTCTCTCTATGGAGGAGCTTTTAACGGTTTTGTCCATTTGTCATAGAAAGTTGGTGTTTTGACATCGAAATAATGTAGGAAGCTTATACTCGTAAAAGTTGACATAGAAGAACAACAAAATGTGTACATAGAGCAATTATGAGGGTCCAAAGTTGCTCAACTCTCTCTATGGAGGAGCTTTTAACGGTTTTGTCCATTTGTCATAGAAAGTTGGTGTTTTGGCATCGAAATAAAGTAGGAAGCTTATACTCGTAAAATTTGACATAGAAGAACAATAAAAAGTCTATCCCGAGCAACTTTGATAGTCCGAAGTTGCTCAACTCTCTCTATGGAGGAGCTTTTAACGGTTTTGTCCATTTGTCATAAAAAGTTGGTGTTCTGGCATCGAAATAATCTAAGGAAGCTTATACTCGTAAAAGTTGACATAGAAGAACAATAAAAAGTCTATCTCGAGCAACTTTGATAGTCCGAAGTTGCTCAACTCTCTCTATGGAGGAGCTTTTAGCGGTTTTGTCTATTTGTCATACAAAGTTGGTGTTTTGGCATCGAAATAATCTAGGAAGCTTATACTCGTAAAATGTTACATAGAAGAACAATAAAAAGTCTATCCCGAGCAACTTCGATAGTCCAAAGTTGCTCAACTCTCTCTATGGAGGAGCTTTTAACGGTTTTGTCCATTTGTCATAAAAAGTTGATGTTCTGGCATCGAAATAATGTAGGAAGCTTATACTCGTAAAATTTGACATAGAAGAACAACAAAAAGTGTACATAGAGCAATTTTGATGGTCCGAAGTTTCTCAACTCTCTCTATGGAGGAGCTTTTAACGGTTTTGTCCATTTGTCGTAGAAAGTTGGTGTTTTGGCATCGAAATGATGTAGGAAGCTTATACTTGTAAAATTTGACATAGAAGAACAACAAAAAGTGTACATAGAGTAATTTTGATGGTCCGAAGTTGCTCAACTCTCTCTATGGAGGAGCTTTTATCGGTTTTGTCCATTTGTCGTAGAAAGTTGGTGTTTTGGCATCGAAATAATGTAGGAAGCTTATACTCGTAAACTTTGACATAGCAGAACAATAAAAAGTCTATCCTGAGCAACTTTGATAGTCCGAAGTTGCTCAACTCTCTCTATGGAGGAGATTTTAACGGTTTTATCAATTTGTCGTAGAAAGTTGGTGTTTTGTCATCGAAATAATGTATGAAGCTTATACTCGTAAAAGTTGACATAGAAGAACAATAAAAAGTCTATCCCGAGCAACCTTGATCGTCCGATGTTGCTCAACTCTCTCTATGGAGGAGCTTTTAGCGGTTTTGTCTATTTGTCATACAAAGTTGGTGTTTTGGCATCGAAATAAAGAAGGAAGCTTATACTCGTAAAATTTGACATAGAAGAACAATAAAAAGTCTATCCCGAGCAACTTCGATAGTCCAAAGTTGCTCAACTCTCTCTATGGAGGAGCTTTTAACGGTTTTGTCCATTTGTCATAGAAAGTTGGTGTTCTGGGATCGAAATAATGTAGGAAGCTTATACTCGTAAAATTTGACATAGAAGAACAACAAAAAGTGTACATAGAGCAATTTTGATGGTCCGAAGTTGCTCAACTCTCTCTATGGAGGAGCTTTTAACGGTTTTGTCCATTTGTCGTAGAAAGTTGGTGTTTTGGAATCGAAATGATGTAGGAAGCTTATACTCGTAAAATTTGACATAGAAGAACAACAAAAAGTGTACATAGAGCAATTTCGATGGTCCGAAGTTGCTCAACTCTCTCTATGGAGGAGCTTTTATCGGTTTTGTCCATTTGTCGTAGAAAGTTGGTGTTTTGGCATCGAAATAATGTAGGAAGCTTATACTCGTAAAATTTGACATAGCAGAACAATAAAAAGTCTATCCTGAGCAACTTTGATAGTCCGAAGTTGCTCAACTCTCTCTATGGAGGAGATTTTAACGGTTTTGTCAATTTGTCATAGAAAGTTGGTGTTTTGTCATCGAAATAATGTAGGAAGCTTATACTCGTAAAAGTTGACATAGAAGAACAATAAAAAGTCTATACCGAGCAACCTTGATCGTCCGATGTTGCTCAACTCTCTCTATGGAGGAGCTTTTAACGGTTTTGTCCATTTGTCATAGAAAGTTGGTGTTTTGGAATCGAAATAATGTAGGAAGCTTATACTCGTAAAATTTGACGTAGAAGAACAATAAAATGTCTATCCCGAGCAACTTTGATAGTCCGAAGTTGCTCAACTCTCTCTATGGAGGAGCTTTTAACGGTTTTGTCCATTTGTCATAGAAAGTTGGTGTTTTGGCATCGAAATAATGTAGAAAGCTTATACTCGTAAAATTTGACATATAAGAACAATAAAATGTCTATCCGGAGCAACTTTGATAGTCCGAAGTTGCTCAACTCTCTCTATGAAGGAGCTTTTAACGGTTTTGTCTATTTGTCATAGAAAGTTGGTGTTTTGGCATCGAAATAATGTAGGAAGCTTATACTCATAAAATTTTACATAGAAGAACAATAAAATGTCTATCCCGAGCAACTTTGATAGTCCGCAGTTGCTCAACTCTCTCTATGGAGAAGCTTTTAGCGGTTTTGTCTATTTGTCATACAAAGTTGGTGTTTTGGCATCGAAATAATCTAGGAAGCTTATACTCGTAAAATTTTACATAGAAGAACAATAAAAAGTCTATCCCGAGCAACTTCGATAGTCCAAATTTCTTAACTCTCTCTATGGAGGAGCTTTTAACGGTTTTGTCCATTTGTGATAGAAAGTTGGTGTTCTGGTATCGAAATAATGTAGGAAGCTTATACTCGTAAAATTTGACATAGAAGAACAACAAAAAATGTACATAGAGCAATTTTGATGGTCCGAAGTTGCTCAACTCTCTCTATAGAGGAGCTTTTAACGGTTTTGTCCATTTGTCGTAGAAAGTTGGTGTTTTGGCATCGAAATGATGTAGGAAGCTTATGCTCGTAAAATTTGAGATAGAAGAACAACAAAAAGTGTACGTAGAGCAATTTTGATGGTCCGAAGTTGCTCAACTCTCTCTATGGAGGAGCTTTTAACGGTTTTGTCCATTTGTCGTAGAAAGTTGGTGTTTTGGCATCGAAATGATGTAGGAAGCTTATGCTCGTAAAATTTGAGATAGAAGAACAACAAAAAGTGTACATAGAGCAATTTTGATGGTCCGAAGTTGCTCAACTCTCTCTATGGAGGAGCTTTTAACGGTTTTGTCCATTTGTCGTAGAAAGTTGGTGTTTTGGCATCGAAATAATGTAGGAAGCTTATACTCGTAAAAGTTGACATAGAAGAACAATAAAAAGTCTATCCCGAGCAACTTTGATAGTCCGAAGTTGCTCAACTCTCTCTATGGAGGAGCTTTTAACGGTTTTGTCCATTTGTCATAGAAAGTTGGTGTTCTGGCATCGAAATAATGTAGGAAGCTTATACTCGTAAAATTTGACATAGACGAACAATAAAATGTCTATCCCGAGCAACTTTGATAGTCCGAAGTTGCTCAACTCTCTCTATGGAGGAGCTTTTAACGGTTTTGTCCATTTGTCATAGAAAGTTGGTGTTTTGGCATCGAAATACTGTAGGAAGCTTATACTCGTAAAATTTGACGTAGAAGAACAATAAAAAGTCTATCCCGAGCCACTTTGATAGTCCGAAGTTGCTCAACTCTCTCTATGGAGGAGCTTTTAACGGTTTTGTCCATTTGTTATAGAAAGTTGGTGTTTTTGCATCGAAATAATGTAGGAAGCTTATACTCGTAAAATTTGACGTAGAAGAACAATAAAAAGTCTGTCCCGAGCAACTTTGATAGTCCGAAGTTGCTCAACTCTCTCTATGGAGGAGCTTTTAACGGTTTTGTCCATTTGTCATAGAAAGTTGGTGTTTTGACATCGAAATAATGTAGGAAGCTTATACTCGTAAAAGTTGACATAGAAGAACAACAAAATGTGTACATAGAGCAATTTTGATTGTCCAAAGTTGCTCAACTCTCTCTATGGAGGACCTTTTAACGGTTTTGTCCATTTGTCATAGAAAGTTGGTGTTTTGGCATCGAAATAATGTAGGAAGCTTATACTCGTAAAATTTGACGTAGAAGAACAATAAAATGTCTATCCCGAGCAACTTTGATAGTCCGAAGTTGCTCAACTCTCTCTATGGAGGAGCTTTTAACGGTTTTGTCCATTTGTCATAGAAAGTTGGTGTTTTGGCATCGAAATAATGTAGAAAGCTTATACTCGTAAAATTTGACATATAAGAACAATAAAATGTCTATCCGGAGCAACTTTGATAGTCCGAAGTTGCTCAACTCTCTCTATGAAGGAGCTTTTAACGGTTTTGTCTATTTGTCATAGAAAGTTGGTGTTTTGGCATCGAAATAATGTAGGAAGCTTATACTCATAAAATTTTACATAGAAGAACAATAAAATGTCTATCCCGAGCAACTTTGATAGTCCGCAGTTGCTCAACTCTCTCTATGGAGGAGCTTTTAGCGGTTTTGTCTATTTGTCATACAAAGTTGGTGTTTTGGCATCGAAATAATCTAGGAAGCTTATACTCGTAAAATTTTACATAGAAGAACAATAAAAAGTCTATCCCGAGCAACTTCGATAGTCCAAATTTCTTAACTCTCTCTATGGAGGAGCTTTTAACGGTTTTGTCCATTTGTGATAGAAAGTTGGTGTTCTGGTATCGAAATAATGTAGGAAGCTTATACTCGTAAAATTTGACATAGAAGAACAACAAAAAATGTACATAGAGCAATTTTGATGGTCCGAAGTTGCTCAACTCTCTCTATAGAGGAGCTTTTAACGGTTTTGTCCATTTGTCGTAGAAAGTTGGTGTTTTGGCATCGAAATGATGTAGGAAGCTTATGCTCGTAAAATTTGAGATAGAAGAACAACAAAAAGTGTACGTAGAGCAATTTTGATGGTCCGAAGTTGCTCAACTCTCTCTATGGAGGAGCTTTTAACGGTTTTGTCCATTTGTCGTAGAAAGTTGGTGTTTTGGCATCGAAATGATGTAGGAAGCTTATGCTCGTAAAATTTGAGATAGAAGAACAACAAAAAGTGTACATAGAGCAATTTTGATGGTCCGAAGTTGCTCAACTCTCTCTATGGAGGAGCTTTTAACGGTTTTGTCCATTTGTCGTAGAAAGTTGGTGTTTTGGCATCGAAATAATGTAGGAAGCTTATACTCGTAAAAGTTGACATAGAAGAACAATAAAAAGTCTATCCCGAGCAACTTTGATAGTCCGAAGTTGCTCAACTCTCTCTATGGAGGAGCTTTTAACGGTTTTGTCCATTTGTCATAGAAAGTTGGTGTTCTGGCATCGAAATAATGTAGGAAGCTTATACTCGTAAAATTTGACATAGACGAACAATAAAATGTCTATCCCGAGCAACTTTGATAGTCCGAAGTTGCTCAACTCTCTCTATGGAGGAGCTTTTAACGGTTTTGTCCATTTTTCATAGAAAGTTGGTGTTTTGGCATCGAAATACTGTAGGAAGCTTATACTCGTAAAATTTGACGTAGAAGAACAATAAAAAGTCTATCCCGAGCCACTTTGATAGTCCGAAGTTGCTCAACTCTCTCTATGGAGGAGCTTTTAACGGTTTTGTCCATTTGTTATAGAAAGTTGGTGTTTTTGCATCGAAATAATGTAGGAAGCTTATACTCGTAAAATTTGACGTAGAAGAACAATAAAAAGTCTGTCCCGAGCAACTTTGATAGTCCGAAGTTGCTCAACTCTCTCTATGGAGGAGCTTTTAACGGTTTTGTCCATTTGTCATAGAAAGTTGGTGTTTTGGCATCGAAATAATGTAGAAAGCTTATACTCGTAAAATTTGACATATAAGAACAATAAAATGTCTATCCGGAGCAACTTTGATAGTCCGAAGTTGCTCAACTCTCTCTATGAAGGAGCTTTTAACGGTTTTGTCTATTTGTCATAGAAAGTTGGTGTTTTGGCATCGAAATAATGTAGGAAGCTTATACTCATAAAATTTTACATAGAAGAACAATAAAATGTCTATCCCGAGCAACTTTGATAGTCCGCAGTTGCTCAACTCTCTCTATGGAGGAGCTTTTAGCGGTTTTGTCTATTTGTCATACAAAGTTGGTGTTTTGGCATCGAAATAATCTAGGAAGCTTATACTCGTAAAATTTTACATAGAAGAACAATAAAAAGTCTATCCCGAGCAACTTCGATAGTCCAAATTTCTTAACTCTCTCTATGGAGGAGCTTTTAACGGTTTTGTCCATTTGTGATAGAAAGTTGGTGTTCTGGTATCGAAATAATGTAGGAAGCTTATACTCGTAAAATTTGACATAGAAGAACAACAAAAAATGTACATAGAGCAATTTTGATGGTCCGAAGTTGCTCAACTCTCTCTATAGAGGAGCTTTTAACGGTTTTGTCCATTTGTCGTAGAAAGTTGGTGTTTTGGCATCGAAATGATGTAGGAAGCTTATGCTCGTAAAATTTGAGATAGAAGAACAACAAAAAGTGTACGTAGAGCAATTTTGATGGTCCGAAGTTGCTCAACTCTCTCTATGGAGGAGCTTTTAACGGTTTTGTCCATTTGTCGTAGAAAGTTGGTGTTTTGGCATCGAAATGATGTAGGAAGCTTATGCTCGTAAAATTTGAGATAGAAGAACAACAAAAAGTGTACATAGAGCAATTTTGATGGTCCGAAGTTGCTCAACTCTCTCTATGGAGGAGCTTTTAACGGTTTTGTCCATTTGTCGTAGAAAGTTGGTGTTTTGGCATCGAAATAATGTAGGAAGCTTATACTCGTAAAAGTTGACATAGAAGAACAATAAAAAGTCTATCCCGAGCAACTTTGATAGTCCGAAGTTGCTCAACTCTCTCTATGGAGGAGCTTTTAACGGTTTTGTCCATTTGTCATAGAAAGTTGGTGTTCTGGCATCGAAATAATGTAGGAAGCTTATACTCGTAAAATTTGACATAGACGAACAATAAAATGTCTATCCCGAGCAACTTTGATAGTCCGAAGTTGCTCAACTCTCTCTATGGAGGAGCTTTTAACGGTTTTGTCCATTTGTCATAGAAAGTTGGTGTTTTGGCATTGAAATACTGTAGGAAGCTTATACTCGTAAAATTTGACGTAGAAGAACAATAAAAAGTCTATCCCGAGCCACTTTGATAGTCCGAAGTTGCTCAACTCTCTCTATGGAGGAGCTTTTAACGGTTTTGTCCATTTGTTATAGAAAGTTGGTGTTTTTGCATCGAAATAATGTAGGAAGCTTATACTCGTAAAATTTGACGTAGAAGAACAATAAAAAGTCTGTCCCGAGCAACTTTGATAGTCCGAAGTTGCTCAACTCTCTCTATGGAGGAGCTTTTAACGGTTTTGTCCATTTGTCATAGAAAGTTGGTGTTTTGACATCGAAATAATGTAGGAAGCTTATACTCGTAAAAGTTGACATAGAAGAACAACAAAATGTGTACATAGAGCAATTTTGATTGTCCAAAGTTGCTCAACTCTCTCTATGGAGGACCTTTTAACGGTTTTGTCCATTTGTCATAGAAAGTTGGTGTTTTGGGATCGAAATAATGTAGGAAGCTTATACTCGTAAAATTTGACGTAGAAGAACAATAAAATGTCTATCCCGAGCAACTTTGATAGTCCGAAGTTGCTCAACTATCTCTATGGAGGAGCTTTTAACGGTTTTGTCCATTTGTCATAGAAAGTTGGTGTTTTGGCATCGAAATAATGTAGCAAGCTTATACTCGTAAAATTTGACATATAAGAACAATAAAATGTCTATCCGGAGCAACTTTGATAGTCCGAAGTTGCTCAACTCTCTCTATGGAGGAGCTTTTAACGGTTTTGTCCATTTGTCATAGAAAGTTGGTGTTCTGGCATCGAAATAATGTAGGAAGCTTATACTCGTAAAATTTGACATATAAGAACAATAAAATGTCTATCCGGAGCAACATTGATAGTCCGAAGTTGCTCAACTCTCTCTATGAAGGAGCTTTTAACGGTTTTGTCTATTTGTCATAGAAAGTTGGTGTTTTGACATCGAAATAATGTAGGAAGCTTATACTCATAAAATTTTACATAGAAGAACAATAAAATGTCTATCCCGAGCAACTTTGATAGTCCGCAGTTGCTCAACTCTCTCTATGGAGGAGCTTTTAGCGGTTTTGTCTATTTGTCATACAAAGTTGGTGTTTTGGCATCGAAATAATCTAGGAAGCTTATACTCGTAAAATTTTACATAGAAGAACAATAAAAAGTCTATCCCGAGCAACTTCGATAGTCCAAATTTCTTAACTCTCTCTATGGAGGAGCTTTTAACGGTTTTGTCCATTTGTGATAGAAAGTTGGTGTTCTGGTATCGAAATAATGTAGGAAGCTTATACTCGTAAAATTTGACATAGAAGAACAACAAAAAATGTACATAGAGCAATTTTGATGGTCCGAAGTTGCTCAACTCTCTCTATAGAGGAGCTTTTAACGGTTTTGTCCATTTGTCGTAGAAAGTTGGTGTTTTGGCATCGAAATGATGTAGGAAGCTTATGCTCGTAAAATTTGAGATAGAAGAACAACAAAAAGTGTACATAGAGCAATTTTGATGGTCCGAAGTTGCTCAACTCTCTCTATGGAGGAGCTTTTAACGGTTTTGTCCATTTGTCGTAGAAAGTTGGTGTTTTGGCATCGAAATAATGTAGGAAGCTTATACTCGTAAAAGTTGACATAGAAGAACAATAAAAAGTCTATCCCGAGCAACTTTGATAGTCCGAAGTTGCTCAACTCTCTCTATGGAGGAGCTTTTAACGGTTTTGTCCATTTGTCATAGAAAGTTGGTGTTCTGGCATCGAAATAATGTAGGAAGCTTATACTCGTAAAATTTGACATAGACGAACAATAAAATGTCTATCCCGAGCAACTTTGATAGTCCGAAGTTGCTCAACTCTCTCTATGGAGGAGCTTTTAACGGTTTTGTCCATTTGTCATAGAAAGTTGGTGTTTTGGCATCGAAATAATGTAGGAAGCTTATACTCGTAAAATTTGACGTAGAAGAACAATAAAAAGTCTATCCCGAGCCACTTTGATAGTCCGAAGTTGCTCAACTCTCTCTATAGAGGAGATTTTAACGGTTTTGTCAATTTGTCGTAGAAAGTTGGTGTTTTGTCATCGAAATAATGTAAGAAGCTTATACTCGTAAAAGTTGACATAGAAGAACCATAAAAAGTCTATCCCGAGCAACCTTGATCGTCCGATGTTGCTCAACTCTCTCTATGGAGGAGCTTTTAACGGTTTTGTCCATTTGTCATAGAAACTTGGTGTTTTGGCATCGAAATAATGTAGGAAGCTTATACTCGTAAAATTTGACGTAGAAGAACAATAAAATGTCTATCCCGAGCAACTTTGATAGTCCGAAGTTGCTCAACTCTCTCTATGGAGGAGCTTTTAACGGTTTTGTCTATTTGTCATAGAAAGTTGGTGTTTTGGCATCGAAATAATGTAGGAAGCTTATACTCGTAAAATTTGACATAGAAGAACAATAAAAAGTCTATCCCGAGCAACTTTGATAGTCCGAAGTTGCTCAACTCTCTCTATGGAGGAGCTTTTAACGGTTTTGTCCATTTGTTATAGAAAGTTGGTGTTTTTGCATCGAAATAATGTAGGAAGCTTATACTCGTAAAATTTGACGTAGAAGAACAATAAAAAGTCTGTCCCGAGCAACTTTGATAGTCCGAAGTTGCTCAACTCTCTCTATGGAGGAGCTTTTAACGGTTTTGTCCATTTGTCATAGAAAGTTGGTGTTTTGACATCGAAATAATGTAGGAAGCTTATACTCGTAAAAGTTGACATAGAAGAACAACAAAATGTGTACATAGAGCAATTTTGATTGTCCAAAGTTGCTCAACTCTCTCTATGGAGGACCTTTTAACGGTTTTGTCCATTTGTCATAGAAAGTTGGTGTTTTGGGATCGAAATAAAGTAGGAAGCTTATACTCGTAAAATTTGACATAGAAGAACAATAAAAAGTCTATCCCGAGCAACTTTGATAGTCCGAAGTTGCTCAACTCTCTCTATGGAGGAGCTTTTAGCGGTTTTGTCTATTTGTCATACAAAGTTGGTGTTTTGGCATCGAAATAATCTAGGAAGTTTATACTCGTAAAATTTTACATAGAAGAACAATAAAAAGTCTATCCCGAGCAACTTCGATAGTCCAAAGTTGCTCAACTCTCTCTATGGAGGAGCTTTTAACGGTTTTGTCCATTTGTCATAGAAAGTTGGTGTTCTGGCATCGAAATAATGTAGGAAGCTTATACTCGTAAAATTTGACATAGAAGAACAAAAAAAAGTGTACATAGAGCAATTTTGATGGTCCGAAGTTGCTCAACTCTCTCTATGGAGGAGCTTTTAACGGTTTTGTCCATTTGTCGTAGAAAGTTGGTGTTTTGGCATCGAAATGATGTAGGAAGCTTATACTTGTAAAATTTGACATAGAAGAACAACAAAAAGTGTACCTAGAGCAATTTTGATGGTCCGAAGTTGCTCATCTCTCTCTATGTAGGAGCTTTTATCGGTTTTGTCCATTTGTCGTAGAAAGTTGGTGTTTTGGCATCGAAATAATGTAGGAAGCTTATACTCGTAAACTTTTACATAGCAGAATAATAAAAAGTCTATCCTGAGCAACTTTGATAGTCCGAAGTTGCTCAACTCTCTCTATGGAGGAGATTTTAACGGTTTTGTCAATTTGTCGTAGAAAGTTGGTGTTTTGTCATCGAAATAATGTAGGAAGCTTATACTCGTAAAAGTTGACATAGAAGAACAATAAAAAGTCTATCCCGAGCAACTTTCATAGTCCGAAGTTGCTCAACTCTCTCTATGGAGGAGCTTTTAACGGTTTTGTCCATTTGTCATAAAAAGTTGGTGTTCTGGCATCGAAATAATCTAAGGAAGCTTATACTCGTAACAGTTGACATAGAAGAACAATAAAAAGTTTATCCCGAGCAACTTTGATAGTCCGAAGTTGCTCAACTCTCTCTGTGGAGGAGCTTTTAGCGGTTTTGTCTATTTGTCATACAAAGTTGGTGTTTTGGCATCGAAATAATCTAGGAAGCTTATACTCGTAAAATTTTACATAGAAGAACAATAAAAAGTCTATCCCGAGCAACTTTGATAGTCCAAAGTTGCTCAACTCTCTCTATGGAGGAGCTTTTAACGGTTTTGTCCATTTGTCATAGAAAGTTGGTGTTCTGGCATCGAAATAATGTAGGAAGCTTATACTCGTAAAATTTGACATAGAAGAACAACAAAAATTGTACATAGAGCAATTTTGATGGTCCGAAGTTGCTCAACTCTCTCTATGGAGGAGCTTTTAACGGTTTTGTCCATTTGTCATAAAAAGTTGGTGTTCTGGCATCGAAATAATCTAAGGAAGCTTATACTCGTAACAGTTGACATAGAAGAACAATAAAAAGTTTATCCCGAGCAACTTTGATAGTCCGAAGTTGCTCAACTCTCTCTGTGGAGGAGCTTTTAGCGGTTTTGTCTATTTGTCATACAAAGTTGGTGTTTTGGCATCGAAATAATCTAGGAAGCTTATACTCGTAAAATTTTACATAGAAGAACAATAAAAAGTCTATCCCGAGCAACTTTGATAGTCCAAAGTTGCTCAACTCTCTCTATGGAGGAGCTTTTAACGGTTTTGTCCATTTGTCATAGAAAGTTGGTGTTCTGGCATCGAAATAATGTAGGAAGCTTATACTCGTAAAATTTGACATAGAAGAACAACAAAAATTGTACATAGAGCAATTTTGATGGTCCGAAGTTGCTCAACTCTCTCTATGGAGGAGCTTTTAACGGTTTTGTCCATTTGTCGTAGAAAGTTGGTGTTTTGGCATCGAAATGATGTAGGAAGCTTATACTGCTAAAATTTGACATAGAAGAACAACAAAAAGTATACATAGAGCAATTTTGATGATCCGAAGTTGCTCAACTCTCTCTATGGAGGAGCTTTTAACGGTTTTGTCCATTTGTCGTAGAAAGTTGGTGTTTTGGCATCGAAATGATGTAGGAAGCTTATACTTGTAAAATTTGACATAGAAGAACAACAAAAAGTGTACATAGAGCAATTTTGATGGTCCGAAGTTGCTCAACTCTCTCTATGAAGGAGCTTTTATCAGTTTTGTCCATTTGTCGTAGAAAGTTGGTGTTTTGGCATCGAAATAATGTGGGAAGCTTATACTCGTAAACTTTGACATAGCAGAACAATAAAAAGTCTATCCTGAGCAATTTTGATGGTCCAAAGTTGCTCAACTCTCTCTATGGAGGAGCTTTTAACGGTTTTGTCCATTTGTCATAGAAAGTTGGTGTTTTCGCATCGAAAGCAAGTAGGAAGCTTATACTCGTAAAATTTGACATAGAAGAACAATAAAAAGTCTATCCCGAGCAACTTTGATAGTCCGAAGTTGCTCAACTCTCTCTATGGAGGAGCTTTTAACGGTTTTGTCCATTTGTAATAGAAAGTTGGTGTTTTGGCATCGAAATAATGTAGGAAGCTTATACTCGTAAAATTTGACATAGAAGAACAATAAAATGTCTATCCCGAGCAACTTTGATAGTCCGAAGTTGGTCAACTCTCTCTATGGAGGAGCTTTTAACGGTTTTGTCCATTTGTCATAGAAAGTTGGTGTTTTGGCATCGAAATAATGTAGCAAGCTTATACTCGTAAAATTTGACATAGAAGAACAATAAAAAGTCTATCCCGAGCAACTTTGATAGTCCGAAGTTGCTCAACTCTCTCTATGGAGGAGCTTTTAACGGTTTTGTCCATTTGTCATAGAAAGTTGGTGTTTTGGCATCGAAATAATGTAGGAAGCTTATACTCGTAAAATTTGACATAGAAGAACAATAAAAAGTCTGTCCCGAGCAACTTTGATAGTCCGAAGTTGCTCAACTCTCTCTATGGAGGAGCTTGTAACGGTTTTGTCCATTTGTCATAGAAAGTTGGAGTTTTGACATCGAAATAATGTAGGAAGCTTATACTCGTAAAAGTTGACATAGAAGAACAATAAAATGTGTACATAGAGCAATTTTGATGGTCCAAAGTTGCTCACCTCTCTCTATGGAGGAGCTTTTATCGGTTTTGTCCATTTGTCATAGAAAGTTGGTGTTTTCGCATCGAAATAAAGTAGGAAGCTTATACTCGTAAAAGTTGACATAGAAGAACAATAAAAAGTCTATGCCGAGCAACTTTGATAGTCCGAAGTTGCTCAACTCTCTCTATGGAGGAGCTTTTAACGGTTTTGTCCATTTGTAATAGAAAGTTGGTGTTTTGGCATCGAAATAATGTAGGAAGCTTATACTCGTAAAATTTGACATAGAAGACCAATAAAATGTCTGTCCCGAGCAACTTTGATAGTCCGAAGTTGCTCAACTCTCTCTATGGAGTAGCTTTTAACGGTTTTGTCCATTTGTCATAGAAAGTTGGTGTTTTGGCATCGAATTAAAGTAGGAAGCTTATACTCGTAAAAGTTGACATAGAAGAACATCAAAAAGTGTACACGGAGCAATTTTGATGGTCCGAAGTTGCTCAACTCTCTCTATGGAGCAGCTTTTAACGGTTTTGTCCATTTGTCATAGAAAGTTGGTGTTTTGGCAACGAAATAATGTAGGAAGCTTATACTCGTAAAATTTGACATAGAAGAACAATAAAAAGTCTGTCCCGAGCATCTTTGATAGTCCGAAGTTGCTCAACTCTCTCTATGGAGGAGCTTTTAACGGTTTTGTCCATTTGTCATAGAAAGTTGGTGTTTTGGCATCGAAATAATGTTGGAAGCTTATACTCGTAAAAGTTGACATAGAAGAACAATAAAAAGTCTATCCCGAGCAACTTTGATAGTCCGAAGTTGCTCAACTCTCTCTATGGAGGAGCTTTTAGCGGTTTTGTCTATTTGTCATAGAAAGTTTGTGTTTTGGCATCGAAATAATCTATGAAGCTTATACTCGTAAAATTTGACATATAAGAACAATAAAAATTGTACACCGAGCAACTTTGATGGTCCGAAGATGCTCAACTCTCTCTATTGACCAGCTTTTAACGTTTTTGTCCATTTGTCATTGAAAGTTGGTATTTTGGCATCAAAATAATGTAGGAAGCTTATACTCGTAAAAGTTGACATAGAAGAATAACAAAAAGTGTACATAGAGCAATTTTGATAGTCCGCAGTTGCTCAACTCTCTCAATGGAGGAGATTTAACGGTTTTGTCAATTTGTCGTAGAAAGTTGGTGTTTTGGCATCCAAATAATCTATGAAGCTTATACTCGTAAAATTTGACATAGAAGAACAATAAAAAGTCTGTCCCGAGCAACTTTGATAGTCCGAAGTTGCTCAACTCTCTCTATGGAGGAGCTTTTAACGGTTTTGTCCATTTGTCATAGAAAGTTGGTGTTTTGGCATCGAAATAATGTAGGAAGCTTATACTCGTAAAATTTGACATAGAAGAACAATAAAAAGTCTGTCCTGAGCAACTTTGATAGTCCGAAGTTGCTCAACTCTCTCCATGGAGGAGCTTTTAACGGTTTTGTCCATTTGCTATAGAAAGTTGTTGTTTTGGCATCGAAATAATGTAGAAAGCTTATACTCGTAAAATTTCACATAGAAGAACAATAAAAAGTCTATCCCGAGCAACTTCCATAGTCCGAAGTTGCTCAACTCTCTCTATGGAGGAGCTTTTAACGGTTTTGTCCATTTGTCATAAAACGTTGGTGTTCTGGCATCGAAATAATCTAAGGAAGCTTATACTCGTAAAAGTTGACATAGAAGAACAATAAAAAGTCTATCCCGAGAAACTTTGATAGTCCGCAGTTGCTCAACTCTCTCAATGGAGGAGATTTAACGGTTTTGTCAATTTGTCGTAGAAAGTTGGTGTTTTGGCATCAAAATAATCTATGAAGCTTATACTCGTAAAATTTCACATAGAAGAACAATAAAAAGTCTATCCCGAGCAACTTCCATAGTCCGAAGTTGCTCAACTCTATCTTTGAAGGAGCTTTTAACGGTTTTATCCATTTGTCAAAGAAAGTTGGTGTTTTGGCATCGAAATAATGTCGGAAGCTTATACTCATAAAATTTGACATATGAGAACAATAAAAATTATACACCGAGCAACTTTGACGGTCCGAAGTTGCTCAACTCTCTCTATGGAGGAGCTTTTAACGGTTTTGTCCATTTGTCATAGAAAGTTGGTGTTTTGACATCGAAATAATGTAGGAAGCTTATACTCGTAAAAGTTGACATAGAAGAACAACAAAAAGTGTACATAGAGCAATTTTGATGGTCCGAAGTTGCTCAACTCTCTCTATGGAGGAGCTTTTAACGGTTTTGTCCATTTGTCATAGAAAGTTCGTATTTTGGCATCAAAATAATGTAGGAAGCATATACTCGTAAAATTTGACATAGAAGGACAATAAAAAGTCTGTCCCGAGCAACTTGGATAGTCCGAAGTTGCTCAACTCTCTCAATGGAGGAGATTTTAACGGTTTTGTCAATTTGTCATAGAAAGTTGGTGTTTTGGCATCGAAATAATCTATGAAGCTTATAGTCGTAAAATTTGACATAGAAGCACAATAAAAAGTCTGTCCCGAGCAACTTTGATAGTCCGAAGTTGCTCAACTCTCTCTATGGAGTAGCTTTTAACGGTTTTGTCCATTTGTCATAGAAAGTTGGTGTTTTGGCATCGAAATAATGTAGGAAGCTTATACTCGTAAAATTTGACATAGAAGAACAATAAAAAGTCTGTCCTGAGCAACTTTGATAGTCCGAAGTTGCTCAACTCTCTCTATGGAGGAGCTTTTAACGGTTTTGTCCATTTGCTATAGAAAGTTGGTGTTTTGGCATCGAAATAATGTAGAAAGCTTATACTCATAAAATTTCACATAGAAGAACAATAAAAAGTCTATCCCGAGCAACTTCCATAGTCCGAAGTTGCTCAACTCTCTCTATGGAGGAGCTTTTAACGGTTTTGTCCATTTGTCATAAAAAGTTGGTGTTCTGGCATCGAAATAATCTAAGGAAGCTTATACTCGTAAAAGTTGACATAGAAGAACAATAAAAAGTCTATCCCGAGAAACTTTGATAGTCCGCAGTTGCTCAACTCTCTCAATGGAGGAGATTTAACGGTTTTGTCAATTTGTCGTAGAAAGTTGGTGTTTTGGCATCAAAATAATCTATGAAGCTTATACTCGTAAAATTTGACATAGAAGAACAATAAAAAGTCTGTCCCGAGCAACTTTGATAGTCCGAAGTTGCTCAACTCTCTCTATGGAGGAGCTTTTAACGGTTTTGTCCATTTGTCATAGAAAGTTGGTGTTTTGGCATCGAAATAATGTAGGAAGCTTATACTCATAAAATTTGACATAGAAGAACAATAAAAAGTCTGTCCTGAGCAACTTTGATAGTCCGAAGTTGCTCAACTCTCTCTATGGAGGAGCTTTTAACGGTTTTGTCCATTTGCTATAGAAAGTTGGTGTTCTGGCATCGAAATAATGTAGAAAGTTTATACTCGTAAAATTTCACATAGAAGAACAATAAAAAGTCTATCCCGAGCAACTTCCATAGTCCGAAGTTGCTCAACTCTCTCTATGGAGGAGCTTTTAACGGTTTTGTCCATTTGTCATAAAACGTTGGTGTTCTGGCATCGAAATAATCTAAGGAAGCTTATACTCGTAAAAGTTGACATAGAAGAACAATAAAAAGTCTATCCCGAGAAACTTTGATAGTCCGCAGTTGCTCAACTCTCTCAATGGAGGAGATTTAACGGTTTTGTCAATTTGTCGTAGAAAGTTGGTGTTTTGGCATCAAAATAATCTATGAAGCTTATACTCGTAAAATTTCACATAGAAGAACAATAAAAAGTCTATCCCGAGCAACTTCCATAGTCCGAAGTTGCTCAACTCTATCTTTGAAGGAGCTTTTAACGGTTTTATCCATTTGTCAAAGAATGTTGGTGTTTTGGCATCGAAATAATGTCGGAAGCTTATACTCATAAAATTTGACATATGAGAACAATAAAAATTATACACCGAGCAACTTTGACGGTCCGAAGTTGCTCAACTCTCTCTATGGAGGAGCTTTTAACGGTTTTGTCCATTTGTCATAGAAAGTTGGTGTTTTGACATCGAAATAATGTAGGAAGCTTATACTCGTAAAAGTTGACATAGAAGAACAACAAAAAGTGTACATAGAGCAATTTTGATGGTCCGAAGTTGCTCAACTCTCTCTATGGAGGAGCTTTTAACGGTTTTGTCCATTTGTCATAGAAAGTTCGTATTTTGGCATCAAAATAATGTAGGAAGCTTATACTCGTAAAATTTGACATAGAAGGACAATAAAAAGTCTGTCCCGAGCAACTTGGATAGTCCGAAGTTGCTCAACTCTCTCAATGGAGGAGATTTTAACGGTTTTGTCAATTTCTCATAGAAAGTTGGTGTTTTGGCATCGAAATAATCTATGAAGCTTATACTCGTAAAATTTGACATAGAAGCACAATAAAAAGTCTGTCCCGAGCAACTTTGATAGTCCGAAGTTGCTCAACTCTCTCTATGGAGTAGCTTTTAACGGTTTTGTCCATTTGTCATAGAAAGTTGGTGTTTTGGCATCGAAATAATGTAGGAAGCTTATACTCGTAAAATTTGACATAGAAGAACAATAAAAAGTCTGTCCTGAGCAACTTTGATAGTCCGAAGTTGCTCAACTCTCTCTATGGAGGAGCTTTTAACGGTTTTGTCCATTTGCTATAGAAAGTTGGTGTTTTGGCATCGAAATAATGTAGAAAGCTTATACTCATAAAATTTCACATAGAAGAACAATAAAAAGTCTATCCCGAGCAACTTCCATAGTCCGAAGTTGCTCAACTCTCTCTATGGAGGAGCTTTTAACGGTTTTGTCCATTTGTCATAAAAAGTTGGTGTTCTGGCATCGAAATAATCTAAGGAAGCTTATACTCGTAAAAGTTGACATAGAAGAACAATAAAAAGTCTATCCCGAGAAACTTTGATAGTCCGCAGTTGCTCAACTCTCTCAATGGAGGAGATTTAACGGTTTTGTCAATTTGTCGTAGAAAGTTGGTGTTTTGGCATCAAAATAATCTATGAAGCTTATACTCGTAAAATTTGACATAGAAGAACAATAAAAAGTCTGTCCCGAGCAACTTTGATAGTCCGAAGTTGCTCAACTCTCTCTATGGAGGAGCTTTTAACGGTTTTGTCCATTTGTCATAGAAAGTTGGTGTTTTGGCATCGAAATAATGTAGGAAGCTTATACTCATAAAATTTGACATAGAAGAACAATAAAAAGTCTGTCCTGAGCAACTTTGATAGTCCGAAGTTGCTCAACTCTCTCTATGGAGGAGCTTTTAACGGTTTTGTCCATTTGCTATAGAAAGTTGGTGTTTTGGCATCGAAATAATGTAGAAAGCTTATACTCGTAAAATTTCACATAGAAGAACAATAAAAAGTCTATCCCGAGCAACTTCCATAGTCCGAAGTTGCTCAACTCTCTCTATGGAGGAGCTTTTAACGGTTTTGTCCATTTGTCATAAAACGTTGGTGTTCTGGCATCGAAATAATCTAAGGAAGCTTATACTCGTAAAAGTTGACATAGAAGAACAATAAAAAGTCTATCCCGAGAAACTTTGATAGTCCGCAGTTGCTCAACTCTCTCAATGGAGGAGATTTAACGGTTTTGTCAATTTGTCGTAGAAAGTTGGTGTTTTGGCATCAAAATAATCTATGAAGCTTATACTCGTAAAATTTCACATAGAAGAACAATAAAAAGTCTATCCCGAGTAACTTCCATAGTCCGAAGTTGCTCAACTCTATCTTTGAAGGAGCTTTTAACGGTTTTATCCATTTGTCAAAGAAAGTTGGTGTTTTGGCATCGAAATAATGTCGGAAGCTTATACTCATAAAATTTGACATATGAGAACAATAAAAATTATACACCGAGCAACTTTGACGGTCCGAAGTTGCTCAACTCTCTCTATGGAGGAGCTTTTAACGGTTTTGTCCATTTGTCATAGAAAGTTGGTGTTTTGACATCGAAATAATCTAGGAAGCTTATACTCGTAAAATTTGACATATAAGAACAATAAAAATTGTACACCGAGCAACTTTGATGGTCCGAAGATGCTCAACTCTCTCTATTGACGAGCTTTTAACGTTTTTGTCCATTTGTCATTGAAAGTTCGTATTTTGGCATCAAAATAATGTAGGAAGCTTATACTCGTAAAATTTGACATAGAAGAACAATAAAAAGTCTGTCCCGAGCAACTTTGATAGTCCGAAGTTGCTCAACTCTCTCTATAGAGGAGCTTTTAACGGTTTTGTCCATTTGTCATAGAAAGTTGGTGTTTTGGCATCGAAATAATGTAGGAAGCTTATACTCGTAAAAGTTGACATAGAAGAACAAAAAAATGTGTACATAGAGCAATTTTGATGGTCCGAAGTTGCTCAACTCTCTCTATGGAGGAGCTTTTAACGGTTTTGTCCATTTGACATAGAAAGTTGGTGTTTTGGCATCGAAATAAAGTACGAAGCTTATACTCGTAAATTTTGACATAGAAGAACAATAAAAAGTCTATCCCGAACAACTTTCATAGTCCGAAGTTGCTCAACTCTCTCTATGGAGGAGCTTTTAACGGTTTTATCCATTTGTCAAAGAAAGTTGGTGTTTTGGCATCGAAATAATCTAGGAAGCTTATACTCATAAAATTTGACATATGAGAACAATAAAAATTATACACCGAGCAACTTTGATGGTCCGAAGTTGCTCAACTCTCTCTATGGAGGAGCTTTTAAGGGTTTTGTCCATTTGTCATAGAAAGTTGGTGTTTTGGCATCGAAATAATGTAGTAAGCTTATACTCGTAAAATTTGACATAGAAGAACAATAAAAAGTTTGTCCCGAGCAACTTGGATAGTCCGAAGTTGCTCAACTCTCTCAATGGAGGAGCTTTTAACGGTTTTATCCATTTGTCATAGAAAGTTGGTGTTTTGGCATCGAAATAATCTTTGAAGCTTATACTCGTAAAATTTGACATAGAAGAACAATAAAAATTATACACCGAGCAATTTTGATAGTCCGAAGTTGCTCAACTCTCTCTATGGAGGAGCTTTTAACGGTTTTGTCCATTTGTCATAGAAACTTGGTGTTTTGGCATCGAAATAATGTAGGAAGTTTATACTCGTAAAATTTGACATAGAAGAACAATAAAAAGTCTATCCCGAGCAACTTTGATAGTCTGAAGTTGCTCAACACTCTCTATGGAGGAGCTTTTAACGGTTTTATCCATTTGTCATAGAAAGTTGGTGTTTTGGCATCGAAATAATGTAGGAAGCTTATACTTGTAAAATTTGACATAGCAGAACAATAAAAAGTCTGTCCCGAGCAACTTTGATAGTCCGAAGTTGCTCAACTCTCTCTATGGAGGAGCTTTTAACGGTTTTGTCCATTTGTCATAGAAAGTTGGTGTTTTGGCATCGAAATAATGTAGGAAGCTTATACTCGAAAAATTTGACATAGAAGAACAATAAAAAGTCTATCCCGAGCAACTTTCATAGTTCGAAGTTGCTCAACTCTCTCTATGGAGGAGCTTTTAACGGTTTTGTCCATTTGTCAAAGAAAGTTGGTGTTCGGCATCGAAATAATCTAGGAAGCTTATACTCATAAAATTTGACATATGAGAACTATAAAAATTGTACAGCGAGCAACTTTGATGGTCCGAAATTGCTCAACTCTCTCTATGGAGGAGCTTTTAACGGTTTTGTCGATTTGTCATAGAAAGTTGGTGTTTTGGCATCGAAATAATCTAGGAAGCTTATACTCGTAAAATTTGACATAGAAGAACAATAAAAATTCTATCCCGAGCAACTTTCATAGTCCGAAGTTGCTCAACTCTCTCTACGGAGGAGCTATTAACGGTTTTATCCATTTGTCAAAGAAAGTTGGTGTTTTGGCATCGAAATAATGTAGGAAGCTTATACTTGTAAAAGTTGACATAGAAGAACAAAAAAAAGTGTACATGGAGCAATTTTGATGGTCCGAAGTTGTTCAACTCTCTCTATGGAGGAGCTTTTAACGGTTTTGTCCATTTGTCATAGAAAGTTGGTGTTTTGGCAACGAAATAATGTAGGAAGCTTATACTCGTAAAATTTGACATAGAAGAACAATAAAAAGTATGTCCCCAGCATCTTTGATAGTCCGAAGTTGCTCAACTCTCTCTATGGAGGAGCTTTTAACGGTTTTGTCCATTTGTCATAGAAAGTTGGTGTTTTGGCATCGAAATAATGTTGAAAGCTTATACTCGTAAAAGTTGACATAGAAGAACAATAAAAAGTCTATCCCGAGCAACTTTGATAGTCCGAAGTTGCTCAACTCTCTCTATGGAGGAGCTTTTAGCGGTTTTGTCTATTTGTCATAGAAAGTTGGTGTTTTGGCATCGAAATAATCTAGGAAGTTTATACTTTTAAAATTTTACATAGAAGAACAATAAAAAGTCTATCCCGAGCAACTTTGATAGTCCGAAGTTGCTCAACTCTCTCTATGGAGTAGCTTTTAACGGTTTTGTCCATTTGTCATAGAAAGTTGGTATTTTGGCATCGAAATAATGTAGGAAGCTTATACTCGTAAAATTTGACATAGAAGAACAATAAAAAGTATGTCCCGAGCATCTTTGATAGTCCGAAGTTGCTCAACTCTCTCTATGGAGGAGCTTTTAACGGTTTTGTCCATTTGTCATAGAAAGTTGGTGTTTTGGCATCGAAATAATGTTGGAAGCTTATACTCGTAAAAGTTGACATAGAAGAACAATAAAAAGTCTATCCCGAGCAACTTTGATAGTCCGAAGTTGCTCAACTCTCTCTATGGAGGAGCTTTTAGCGGTTTTGTTTATTTGTCATAGAAAGTTTGTGTTTTGGCATCGAAATAATCTATGAATCTTATACTCGTAAAATTTGACATATAAGAACAATAAAAATTGTACACCGAGCAACTTTGATGGTCCGAAGATGCTCAACTCTCTCTATTGACCAGCTTTTAACGTTTTTGTCCATTTGTCATTGAAAGTTGGTATTTTGGCATCAAAATAATGTAGGAAGCTTATACTCGTAAAAGTTGACATAGAAGAATAACAAAAAGTGTACATAGAGCAATTTTGATGGTCCGAAATTGCTCAACTCTCTCTATGGAGGAGCTTTTAACGGTTTTGTCCATTTATCGTACAAAGTTGGTGTTTTGGCATCGAAATAATGTAGGAAGCTTATACTTGTAAAATTTGACATAGCAGAACAATAAAAAGTCTGTCCCGAGCAACTTTGATAGTCCGAAGTTGCTCAACTCTCTCTATGTAGTAGCTTTTAACGGTTTTGTCCATTTGTCATAGAAAGTTGGTGTTTTGGCACCGAAATAATGTAGGAAGCTTATACTCGTAAAAGTTGACATAGAAGAACAATAAAAATTGTACACCGAGCAACTTTGATGGTCCGAAGTTGCTCAACTCTCTCTATGGAGGAGCTTTTAACGGTTTTGTCCATTTGTTATAGAAAGTTGGTGTTTTGACATCGAAATAATGTAGGAAGCTTATACTCGTAAAAGTTGACATAGAAGAACAACAAAAAGTGTACATAGAGCAATTTTGATGTTCCGAAGTTGCTCAACTCTCTCTATGGAGGAGCTTTTAACGGTTTTGTCCATTTGTCATAGAAAGTTGGTGTTTTGGCATCGAAATAATGTAGGAAGCTTATATTCTTAAAATTTCACATAGAAGAACAATAAAAAGTCTGTCCCGAGCAACTTTGATAGTCCGAAGTTGCTCAACTCTCACTATGGTGGAGCTTTTAACGGTTTTCTCCATTTGTCATAGAAAGTTGGTGTTTTGGCATCAAAATAATTTTGGAAGCCTATACTCGTAAAAGTTGACGTAGAAGAACAATAAAAAGTCTATCCCGAGCAACTTCCATAGTCCGAAGTTGCTCAACTCTCTCTATGGAGGAGCTTTTAGCGGTTTTGTCTATTTGTCATAGAAAGTTGGTGTTTTGGCATCGAAATAATCTAGGAAGCTTATAATCGTAAAATTTTACATAGAAGAACAATAAAAAGTCTATCCCGAGCAACTTTGATAGTCCGAAGTTGCTCAACTCTCTCTATGGAGGAGCTTTTAACGGTTTTGTCCATTTGCTACAGAAAGTTGGTGTTTTGGCATCGAAATAATGTAGAAAGCTTATATTCATAAAAGTTGACATAGAAGAACAACAAAAAGTGTACATAGAGCAATTTTGATGGTCCGAAGTTGCTCAACTCTCTCTATGGAGGAGCTTTTAACGGTTTTGTCCATTTTTCATAGAAAGTTTGTGTTTTCGCATCGAAATAATGTAGGAAGCTTATACTCGTAAAATTTCACATAGAAGAACAATAAAAAGTCTATCCCGAGCAACTTCCATAGTCCGAAGTTGCTCAACTCTCTCTATGGAGGAGCTTTTAGCGGTTTTGTCTATTTGTCATAGAATGTTGGTGTTTTGGCATCGAAATAATCTAGGAAGCTTATAATCGTAAAATTTTACATAGAAGAACAATAAAAAGTCTATCCCGAGCAACTTTGATAGTCCGAAGTTGCTCAACTCTCTCTATGGAGGAGCTTTTAACGGTTTTGTCCATTTGCTACAGAAAGTTGGTGTTTTGGCATCGAAATAATGTAGAAAGCTTATATTCATAAAAGTTGACATAGAAGAACAACAAAAAGTGTACATAGAGCAATTTTGATGGTCCGAAGTTGCTCAACTCTCTCTATGGAGGAGCTTTTAACGGTTTTGTCCATTTGTCATAGAAAGTTGGTGTTTTGGCATCGAAATAATGTAGGAAGCTTATACTCGAAAAATTTCACATAGAAGAACAATAAAAAGTCTATCCCGAGCAACTTCCATAGTCCGAAGTTGCTCAACTCTCTCTATGGAGGAGCTTTTAACGGTTTTGTCCATTTGTCATTAAAAGTTGGTGTTCTGGCATCGAAATAATCTAAGGAAGCTTATACTCGTAAAAGTTGACATAGAAGAACAATAAAAAGTCTATCCCGAGCAACTTTGATAGTCCGCAGTTGCTCAACTCTCTCAATGGAGGAGATTTTAACGGTTTTGTCAATTTGTCGTAGAAAGTTGGTGTTTTGGCATCAAAATAATCTATGAAGCTTATACTCGTAAAATTTGACATAGAAGAACAATAACAAGTCTGTCCCGAGCAACTTTGATAGTCCGAAGTTGCTCAATTCTCTCTATGGAGGAGCTTTTAACGGTTTTGTCCATTTGTCATAGAAAGTTGGTGTTTTGGCATCGAAATAAAGTAGGAAGCTTATACTCGTAAAATTTCACATAGAAGAACAATAAAAAGTCTATCCCGAGCAACTTCCATAGTCCGAAGTTGCTCAACTCTATCTTTGGAGGAGCTTTTAACGGTTTTATCCATTTGTCAAAGAAAGTTGGTGTTTTGGCATCGAAATAATGTCGGAAGCTTATACTCATAAAATTTGACATATGAGAACAATAAAAATTATACACCGAGCAACTTTGACGGTCCGAAGTTGCTCAACTCTCTCTATGGAGGAGCTTTTAACGGTTTGTCCATTTGTCATAGAAAGTTGGTGTTTTGGCATCGAAATAATGTAGGAAGCTTATACTCGTAAAATTTGACATAGCAGAACAATAAAAAGTCTGTCTCGAGCAACTTTGATAGTCCGAAGTTGCTCAACTCTCTCTATGGAGGAGCTTTTAACGGTTTTGTCCATTTGTCATAGAAAGTTGGTGTTTTGACATCGAAATAATCTAGGAAGCTTATACTCGTAAAATTTGACATATAAGAACAATAAAAATTGTACACCGAGCAACTTTGATGGTCCGAAGATGCTCAACTCTCTCTATTGACGAGCTTTTAACGTTTTTGTCCATTTGTCATTGAAAGTTCGTATTTTGGCCTCAAAATAATGTAGGAAGCTTATACTCGTAAAATTTGACATAGAAGAACAGTAAAAAGTCTGTCCCGAGCAACTTTGATAGTCCGAAGTTGCTCAACTCTCTCTATAGAGGAGCTTTTAACGGTTTTGTCCATTTGTCATAGAAAGTTGGTGTTTTGGCATCAAAATAATGTAGGAAGCTTATACTCGTAAAAGTTGACATAGAAGAACAACAAAATGTGTACATAGAGCAATTTTTATGGTCCGAAGTTGCTCAACTCTCTCTATGGAGGAGCTTTTAACGGTTTTGTCCATTTGACATAGAAAGTTGGTGTTTTGGCATCGAAATAAAGTAGGAAGCTTATACTCGTAAATTTTGACATAGAAGAACAATAAAAAGTCTATCCCGAACAACTTTCATAGTCCGAAGTTGCTCAACTCTCTCTATGGAGGAGCTTTTAACGGTTTTATCCATTTGTCAAAGAAAGTTGGTGTTTTGGCATCGAAATAATCTAGGAAGCTTATACTCATAAAATTTGACATATGAGAACAATAAAAATTATACACCGAGCAACTTTGATGGTCCGAAGTTGCTCAACTCTCTCTATAGAGGAGCTTTTAAGGGTTTTGTCCATTTGTCATAGAAAGTTGGTGTTTTGGCATCGAAATAATGTAGGAAGCTTATACTGGTAAAATTTGACATAGAAGAACAACAAAAAGTGTACATAGAGCAATTTTGATGGTCCGAAGTTGCTCAACTCTCTCTATGGAGGAGCTTTTAACGGTTTTGTCCATTTGTCATAGAAAGTTGGTGTTTTGGCATCGAAATAATGTAGGAAGCTTATACTGGTAAAATTTGACATAGAAGAACAACAAAAAGTGTACATGGAGCAATTTTGATAGTCCGAAGTTGCTCAACTCTCTCTATGGAGGAGCTTTTAACGGTTTTGTCCATTTGTCATAGAAAGTTGATGTTTTGGCATCAAAATAATTTTGGAAGCTTATACTCATAAAAGTTGACATAGAAGAACAATAAAAAGCCTATCCCGAGCAACTTCCATAGTCCGAAGTTGCTCAACTCTCTCTATGGAGGAGCTTTTAGCGGTTTTGTCTATTTGTCATAGAAAGTTGGTGTTTAGACATCGAAATAATCCAGGAAGCTTATACTCGTAAAATTTTACATAGAAGAACAATAAAAAGTCTATCCCGAGCAACTTTGATAGGCCGAAGTTGCTCAACTCTCTCTATGGAGGAGCTTTTAGCGGTTTTGTCCATTTGCTATAGAAAGTTGGTGTTTTGGCATCGAAATAATGTAGGAAGCTTATACTCGTAAAAGTTGACATAGAAGAACAACAAAAAGTGTACATAGAGCAATTTTGATGGTCCGAAGTTGCTCAACTCTCTCTATGGAAGAGCTTTTAACGGTTTTGTGCATTTTCATAAAAAGTTGGTGTTTTCACATCGAAATAATGTAGGAAGCTTATACTCGTAAAATTTGACATAGAAGAACAATAAAAAGTCTGTCCCGAGCAACATTGATAGTCCGAAGTTGCTCAACTCTCTCTATGGAGGAGATTTTAACGGTTTTGTCCATTTGTCATAGAAAGTTGGTGTTTTGGCATCGAAATAATGTAGGAAGCTTATACTCGTAAAATTTGACATTGAAGAACAATAAAAAGTCTGTCCCGAGCAACTTTGATAGTCCGAAGTTGCTCAACTCTCTCTATGGAGGAGCTTTTAGCGGTTTTGTCTATTTGTCATAGAAAGTTGGTGTTTTGGCATCGAAATAATGTAGGAAGCTTATACTCGTAAAATTTGACATAGTAGAACAATAAAAAGTCTATCCCGAGAAACATCCATTGTCCGAAGTTGCTCAACTCTCTCTATGGAGGAGCTTTTAGCGGTTTTGTCCATTTGTCATATAAAGTTGGTGTTTTGGCATCGAAATAATGTAGGAAGCTTATACTCGTAAAAGTTGACATAGAAGAACAACAAAAAGTGTACATAGAGCAATTTTGATGGTCCGAAGTTTCTCAACTCTCTCTACGGAGGAGCTATTAACGGTTTTGTCCATTTTTCATAGAAAGTTGGTGTTTTGGCATCGAAATAATGTAGGAAGCTTATACTCGTAAAAGTTGACATAGAAGAACAACAAAAAGTGTACATAGAGCAATTTTGATGGTCCGAAGTTGCTCAACTCTCTCTACGGAGGAGCTATTAACGGTTTTGTCCATTTGTCATAGAAAGTTGGTGTTTTGGCATCGGAATAATGTAGGAAGCTTATACTTCTAAAATTTGACATAGCAGAACAATGAAAAGTCTGTCCCGAACAACTTTGATAGCCCGAAGTTGCTCAACTCTCTCTATGGAGGAGCTTTTAACGGTTTTGTCCATTTGTCATAGAAAGTTGATGTTTTGGCATCGAAATATTGTAGAAAGCTTATACTCGAAAAATTTGACATAGAAGAACAATAAAAAGTCTATCCCGAGCAACTTTCATAGTTCGTAGTTGCTCAACTCTCTCTATGGAGGAGCTTTTAACGGTTTTGTCCATTTGTCAAAGAAAGTTGGTGTTTGGCATCGAAATAATCTAGGAAGCTTATACTCATAAAATTTGACATATGAGAACAATAAAAATTATACACCGAGCAACTTTGATGGTCCGAAGTTGCTCAACTCTCTCTATGGAGGAGCTTTTAAGGGTTATGTCCATTTGTCATAGAAAGTTGGTGTTTTGGCATCGAAATAATGTAGTAAGCTTATACTCGTAAAATTTGACATAGAAGAATAATAAAAAGTTTGTCCCGAGCAACTTTGATAGTCCGAAGTTGCTCAACTCTCTCTATGGAGGAGCTTTTAACGGTTTTGTCCATTTGTCATAGAAATTTGTGTTTTGGCATCGAAATAATGTTGGAAGCTTATACTCGTAAAAGTTGACGCAGAAGAACAATAAAAAGTCTAACCCGTGCAACTTTGATAGTCCGAAGTTGCTCAACTCTCTCTATGGAGAAGCTTTTAGCGGTTTTGTCCATTTGTTATAGAAAGTTGGTGTTTTGGCATCGAAATAATGTAGGAAGCTTATACTCGTAAAGGTTGACATAGAAGAACAACAAAAAGTGTACATAGAGCAATTTTGATGGTCCGAAGTTGCTCAACTCTCTCTATGGAGGAGCTTTTAACGGTTTTGTCCATTTGTCATAGAAAGTTGGTGTTTTGGCATCGAAATAATGTAGGAAGCTTATACTGGTAAAATTTGACATAGAAGAACAATAAAAAGTCTGTCCCGAGCAACTTTGATAGTTCGAAGTTGCTCAACTCTCTCTATGGAGGAGCTTTTAATGGTTTTGTCCATTTGTCATAGAAAGTTGATGTTTTGGCATCAAAATAATTTTGGAAGCTTATACTCATAAAAGTTGACAAAGAAGAACAATAAAAAGCCTATCCCGAGCAACTTCCATAGTCCGAAGTTGCTCAACTCTCTCTATGGAGGAGCTTTTAGCGGTTTTGTCTATTTGTCATAGAAAGTTGGTGTTTAGGCATCAAAATAATCCAGGAAGCTTATACTCGTAAAATTTTACATAGGAGAACAATAAAAAGTCTATCCCGAGCAACTTTGATAGGCCGAAGTTGCTCAACTCTCTCTATGGAGGAGCTTTTAGCGGTTTTGTCCATTTGCTATAGAAAGTTGGTGTTTTGGCATCGAAATAATGTAGGAAGCTTATACTCGTAAAAGTTGACATAGAAGAACAACAAAAAGTGTACATAGAGCAATTTTGATGGTCCGAAGTTGCTCAACTCTCTCTATGGAAGAGCTTTTAACGGTTTTGTCCATTTTCATAAAAAGTTGGTGTTTTCGCATCGAAATAATGTAGGAAGCTTATATTCGTAAAATTTGACATAGAAGGACAATAAAAAGTCTGTCCCGAGCAACCTTGATAGTCCGAAGTTGCTCAACTCTCTCTATGGAGGAGATTTTAACGGTTTTGTCCATTTGTCACAGAAAGTTGGTGTTTTGGCATCGAAATAATGTAGGAAGCTTATACTCGTAAAATTTGACATAGAAGAACAATAAAAAGTCTGTCCCGAGCAACTTTGATAGTCCGAAGTTGCTCAACTCTTTCTATGGAGGTGCTTTTAACGGTTTTGTCCATTTGTCATAGAAAGTTGGTGTTTTGGCATCGAAATAATGTTGGAAGCTTATACTCGTAAAAGTTGACAAAGAAGAACAATAAAAAGTCTATCCCGAGAAACTTTGATTGTCCGAAGTTGCTCAACTCTCTCTATGGAGGAGCTTTTAGCGGTTTTGTCTATTTGTCATAGAAAGTTGGTGTTTTGGCATCGAAATAATCCAGGAAGCTTATACTCGTAAAATTTTACATAGAAGAAAATAAAAAGTCTATCCCGAGCAACTTTGATAGGCCGAAGTTGCTCAACTCTTTCTATGGAGGTGCTTTTAACGGTTTTGTCCATTTGTCATAGAAAGTTGGTGTTTTGGCATCGAAATAATGTTGGAAGCTTATACTCGTAAAAGTTGACAAAGAAGAACAATAAAAAGTCTATCCCGAGCAACTTTGATAGTCCGAAGTTGCTCAACTCTCTCTATGGAGGAGCTTTTAGCGGTTTTGTCTATTTGTCATAGAAAGTTGGTGTTTTGGCATCGAAATAATCTATGAAGCTTATACTCATAAAATTTGACATATAAGAACAATAAAAATTGTACACCGAGCAACTTTGATGGTCCTAAGATGCTCAACTCTCTCTATGGACGAGCTTTTAACGGTTTTGTCCATTTATCATAGAAAGTTGGTGTTTTGGCATCAAAATAATGTAGGAAGCTTATACTCGTAAAAGTTGACATAGAAGAACAACAAAAAGTGTACATAGAGCAATTTTGATGGTCCGAAGTTGCTCAACTCTCTCTATGGAGGAGCTATTAACGGTTTTGTCCATTTGTCATAGAAAGTTGGTGTTTTGGCATCGGAATAATGTAGGAAGCTTATACTTCTAAAATTTGACATAGCAGAACAATGAAAAGTCTGTCCCGAACAACTTTGATAGCCCGAAGTTGCTCAACTCTCTCTATGGAGGAGCTTTTAACGGTTTTGTCCATTTGTCATAGAAACTTGATATTTTGGCATCGAAATATTGTAGAAAGCTTATACTCGAAAAATTTGACATAGAAGAACAATAAAAAGTCTATCCCGAGCAACTTTCATAGTTCGTAGTTGCTCAACTCTCTCTATGGAGGTGCTTTTAACGGTTTTGTCCATTTGTCAAAGAAAGTTGGTGTTTGGCATCGAAATAATCTAGGAAGCTTATACTCATAAAATTTGACATATGAGAACAATAAAAATTATACACCGAGCAACTTTGATGGTCCGAAGTTGCTCAACTCTCTCTATGGAGGAGCTTTTAAGGGTTCTGTCCATTTGTCATAGAAAGTTGGTGTTTTAACATCGAAATAATGTAGTAAGCTTATACTCGTAAAATTTGACATAGAAGAATAATAAAAAGTTTGTCCCGAGCAACTTTGATAGTCCGAAGTTGCTCAACTCTCTCTATGGAGGAGCTTTTAACGGTTTTGTCCATTTGTCATAGAAAGTTGTGTTTTGGCATCGAAATAATGTTGGAAGCTTATACTCGTAAAAGTTGACATAGAAGAACAATAAAAAGTCTATTCCGTGCATCTTTGATAGTCCGAAGTTGCTCAACTCTCTCTATGGAGAAGCTTTTAGCGGTTTTGTCCATTTGTTATAGAAAGTTGGTGTTTTGGCATCGAAATAATGTAGGAAGCTTATACTCGTAAAAGTTGACATAGAAGAACAACAAAAAGTGTACATAGAGCAATTTTGATGGTCCGAAGTTGCTCAACTCTCTCTATGGAGGAGCTTTTAACGGTTTTGTCCATTTGTCATAGAAAGTTGGTGTTTTGGCATCGAAATAATGTAAGAAGCTTATACTGGTAAAATTTGACATAGAAGAACAATAAAAAGTCTGTCCCGAGCAACTTTGATAGTCCGAAGTTGCTCAACTCTCTCTATGGAGGAGCTTTTAACGGTTTTGTCCATTTGTCATAGAAAGTTGATGTTTTGGCATCAAAATAATTTTGGAAGCATATACTCGTAAAAGTTGACATAGAAGAACAATAAAAAGCCTATCCCGAGCAACTTCCATAGTCCGAAGTTGCTCAACTCTCTCTATGGAGGAGCTTTTAGCGGTTTTGTCTATTTGTCATAGAAAGTTGGTGTTTTGGCATCGAAATAATCCAGGAAGCTTATACTCGTAAAATTTTACATAGAAGAACAATAAAAAGTCTATCCCGAGCAACTTTGATAGGCCGAAGTTGCTCAACTCTCTCTATGGAGGAGCTTTTAGCGGTTTTGTCCATTTGCTATAGAAAGTTGGTGTTTTGGCATCGAAATAATGTAGGAAGCTTATACTCGTAAAAGTTGACATAGAAGAACAACAAAAAGTGTACATAGAGCAATTTTGATGGTCCGAAGTTGCTCAACTCTTTCTATGGAAGAGCTTTTAACGGTTTTGTCCATTTTCATAAAAAGTTGGTGTTTTCGCATCGAAATAATGTAGGAAGCTTATACTCGTAAAATTTGACATAGATGGACAATAAAAAGTCTGTCCCGAGCAACTTTGATAGTCCGAAGTTGCTCAACTCTCTCTATGGAGGAGATTTTAATGGTTTTGTCCATTTGTTATAGAAAGTTGGTGTTTTGGCATCGAAATAATGTAGGAAGCTTATACTCGTAAAATTTGACATAGAAGAACAATAAAAAGTCTGTCCCGAGCAACTTTGATAGTCCGAAGTTGCTCAACTCTTTCTATGGAGGTGCTTTTAACGGTTTTGTCCATTTGTCATAGAAAGTTGGTGTTTTGGCATCGAAATAATGTTGGAAGCTTATACTCGTAAAAGTTGACAAAGAAGAACAATAAAAAGTCTATCCCGAGCAACTTTGATAGTCCGAAGTTGCTCAACTCTCTCTATGGAGGAGCTTTTATCGGTTTTGTCTATTTGTCATAGAAAGTTGGTGTTTTGGCATCGAAATAATCTATGAAGCTTATACTCGTAAAATTTGACATATAAGAACAATAAAATTTGTACACCGAGCAACTTTGATGGTCCTAAGATGCTCAACTCTCTCTATGGACGAGCTTTTAACGGTTTTGTCCATTTATCATAGAAAGTTGGTATTTTGGCATCAAAATAATGTAGGAAGCTTATACTCGTAAAAGTTGACATAGAAGAACAACAAAAAGTGTACATAGAGCAATTTTGATGGTCCGAAGTTGCTCAACTCTCTCTATGGAGGAGCTATTAACGGTTTTGTCCATTTGTCGTAGAAAGTTGGTGTTTTCGCATCGGAATAATGTAGAAAGCTTATACTAGTAAAATTTGACATAGCAGAACAATGAAAAGTCTGTCCCGAACAACTTTGATAGCCCGAAGTTGGTCAACTCTCTCTATGGAGGAGCTTTTAACGGTTTTGTCCATTTGTCATAGAAAGTTGATGTTTTGGCATCGAAATATTGTAGAAAGCTTATACTCGAAAAATTTGACATAGAAGAACAATAAAAAGTCTATCCTGAGCAACTTTCATAGTTCGTAGTTGCTCAACTCTCTCTATGGAGGAGCTTTTAACGGTTTTGTCCATTTGTCAAAAAAAGTTGGTGTTTGGCATCGAAATAATCTAGGAAGCTTATACTCATAAAATTTGACATATGAGAACTATAAAAATTGTACAGCGAGCAACTTTGATGGTCCGAAATTGCTCAACTCTCTCTATGGAGGAGCTTTTAACGGTTTTGTCCATTTGTCATAGAAAGTTGGTGTTTTGGCATCGGAATAATGTAGGAAGCTTATACTTCTAAAATTTGACATAGCAGAACAATGAAAAGTCTGTCCCGAACAACTTTGATAGCCCGAAGTTGCTCAACTCTCTCTATGGAGGAGCTTTTAACGGTTTTGTCCATTTGTCATAGAAACTTGATATTTTGGCATCGAAATATTGTAGAAAGCTTATACTCGAAAAATTTGACATAGAAGAACAATAAAAAGTCTATCCCGAGCAACTTTCATAGTTCGTAGTTGCTCAACTCTCTCTATGGAGGTGCTTTTAACGGTTTTGTCCATTTGTCAAAGAAAGTTGGTGTTTGGCATCGAAATAATCTAGGAAGCTTATACTCATAAAATTTGACATATGAGAACAATAAAAATTATACACCGAGCAACTTTGATGGTCCGAAGTTGCTCAACTCCCTCTATGGAGGAGCTTTTAAGGGTTTTGTCCATTTGTCATAGAAAGTTGGTGTTTTAACATCGAAATAATGTAGTAAGCTTATACTCGTAAAATTTGACATAGAAGAATAATAAAAAGTTTGTCCCGAGCAACTTTGATAGTCCGAAGTTGCTCAACTCTCTCTATGGAGGAGCTTTTAACGGTTTTGTCCATTTGTCATAGAAAGTTGTGTTTTGGCATCGAAATAATGTTGGAAGCTTATACTCGTAAAAGTTGACATAGAAGAACAATAAAAAGTCTATCCCGAGCAACTTTGATAGTCCGAAGTTGCTCAACTCTCTCTATGGAGGAGCTTTTAGCGGTTTTGACTATTTGTCATAGAAAGTTGGTGTTTTGGCATCGAAATAATCCAGGAAGCTTATACTCGTAAAATTTTACATAGAAGAAAATAAAAAGTCTATCCCGAGCAACTTTGATAGGCCGAAGTTGCTCAACTCTTTCTATGGAGGTGCTTTTAACGGTTTTGTCCATTTGTCATAGAAAGTTGGTGTTTTGGCATCGAAATAATGTTGGAAGCTTATACTCGTAAAAGTTGACAAAGAAGAACAATAAAAAGTCTATCCCGAGCAACTTTGATAGTCCGAAGTTGCTCAACTCTCTCTATGGAGGAGCTTTTAGCGGTTTTGTCTATTTGTCATAGAAAGTTGGTGTTTTGGCATCGAAATAATCTATGAAGCTTATACTCATAAAATTTGACATATAAGAACAATAAAAATTGTACACCGAGCAACTTTGATGGTCCTAAGATGCTCAACTCTCTCTATGGACGAGCTTTTAACGGTTTTGTCCATTTATCATAGAAAGTTGGTGTTTTGGCATCAAAATAATGTAGGAAGCTTATACTCGTAAAAGTTGACATAGAAGAACAACAAAAAGTGTACATAGAGCAATTTTGATGGTCCGAAGTTGCTCAACTCTCTCTATGGAGGAGCTATTAACGGTTTTGTCCATTTGTCATAGAAAGTTGGTGTTTTGGCATCGGAATAATGTAGGAAGCTTATACTTCTAAAATTTGACATAGCAGAACAATGAAAAGTCTGTCCCGAACAACTTTGATAGCCCGAAGTTGCTCAACTCTCACTATGGAGGAGCTTTTAACGGTTTTGTCCATTTGTCATAGAAACTTGATATTTTGGCATCGAAATATTGTAGAAAGCTTATACTCGAAAAATTTGACATAGAAGAACAATAAAAAGTCTATCCCGAGCAACTTTCATAGTTCGTAGTTGCTCAACTCTCTCTATGGAGGTGCTTTTAACGGTTTTGTCCATTTGTCAAAGAAAGTTGGTGTTTGGCATCGAAATAATCTAGGAAGCTTATACTCATAAAATTTGACATATGAGAACAATAAAAATTATACACCGAGCAACTTTGATGGTCCGAAGTTGCTCAACTCTCTCTATGGAGGAGCTTTTAAGGGTTTTGTCCATTTGTCATAGAAAGTTGGTGTTTTAACATTGAAATAATGTAGTAAGCTTATACTCGTAAAATTTGACATAGAAGAATAATAAAAAGTTTGTCCCGAGCAACTTTGATAGTCCGAAGTTGCTCAACTCTCTCTATGGAGGAGCTTTTAACGGTTTTGTCCATTTGTCATAGAAAGTTGTATTTTGGCATCGAAATAATGTTGGAAGCTTATACTCGTAAAAGTTGACATAGAAGAACAATAAAAAGTCTATCCCGTGCAACTTTGATAGTCCGAAGTTGCTCAACTCTCTCTATGGAGAAGCTTTTAGCGGTTTTGTCCATTTGTTATAGAAAGTTGGTGTTTTGGCATCGAAATAATGTAGGAAGCTTATACTCGTAAAAGTTGACATAGAAGAACAACAAAAAGTGTACATAGAGCAATTTTGATGGTACGAAGTTGCTCAACTCTCTCTATGGAGGAGCTTTTAACGGTTTTGTCCATTTGTCATAGAAAGTTGGTGTTTTGGCATCGAAATAATGTAAGAAGCTTATACTGGTAAAATTTGACATAGAAGAACAATAAAAAGTCTGTCCCGAGCAACTTTGATAGTCCGAAGTTGCTCAACTCTCTCTATGGAGGAGCTTTTAACGGTTTTGTCCATTTGTCATAGAAAGTTGATGTTTTGGCATCAAAATAATTTTGGAAGCATATACTCGTAAAAGTTGACATAGAAGAACAATAAAAAGCCTATCCCGAGCAACTTCCATAGTCCGAAGTTGCTCAACTCTCCCTATGGAGGAGCTTTTAGCGGTTTTTCTATTTGTCATAGAAAGTTTGTGTTTTGGCATCGAAATAATCCAGGAAGGTTATACTCGTAAAATTTTACATAGAAGAACAATAAAAAGTCTATCCCGAGCAACTTTGATAGGCCGAAGTTGCTCAACTCTCTCTATGGAGGAGCTTTTAGCGGTTTTGTCCATTTGCTATAGAAAGTTGGTGTTTTGGCATCGAAATAATGTAGGAAGCTTATACTCGTAAAAGTTGACATAGAAGAACAACAAAAAGTGTACATAGAGCAATTTTGATGGTCCGAAGTTGCTCAACTCTCTCTATGGAAGAGCTTTTAACGGTTTTGTCCATTTTCATAAAAAGTTGGTGTTTTCGCATCGAAATAATGTAGGAAGCTTATACTCGTAAAATTTGACATAGAAGGACAATAAAAAGTCTGTCCCGAGCAACTTTGATAGTCCGAAGTTGCTCAACTCTCTCTATGGAGGAGATTTTAATGGTTTTGTCCATTTGTTATAGAAAGTTGGTGTTTTGGCATTGAAATAATGTAGGAAGCTTATACTCGTAAAATTTGACATAGAAGAACAATAAAAAGTCTATCCCGAGCAACTTTCATAGTTCGTAGTTGCTCAACTCTCTCTATGGAGGTGCTTTTAACGGTTTTGTCCATTTGTCAAAGAAAGTTGGTGTTTGGCATCGAAATAATCTAGGAAGCTTATACTCATAAAATTTGACATATGAGAACAATAAAAATTATACACCGAGCAACTTTGATGGTCCGAAGTTGCTCAACTCTCTCTATGGACGAGCTTTTAACGGTGTTGTCTATTTGTCATAGAAAGTTGGTGTTTTGGCATCGAAATAATCTATGAAGCTTATACTCGTAAAATTTGACATATAAGAACAACAAAAAGTGTACATAGAGCAATTTTGATGGTCCTAAGATGCTCAACTCTCTCTATGGAGGAGCTATTAACGGTTTTGTCCATTTGTCGTAGAAAGTTGGTGTTTTCGCATCGGAATAATGTAGAAGCTTATACTTGTAAAATTTGACATAGCAGAACAATGAAAAGTCTGTCCCGAACAACTTTGATAGCCCGAAGTTGCTCAACTCTCTCTATGGAGGAGCTTTTAACGGTTTTGTCCATTTGTCATAGAAAGTTGATGTTTTGGCATCGAAATATTGTAGAAAGCTTATACTCGAAAAATTTGACATAGAAGAACAATAAAAAGTCTATCCTGAGCAACTTTCATAGTTCGTAGTTGCTCAACTCTCTCTATGGAGGAGCTTTTAACGGTTTTGTCCATTTGTCAAAGAAAGTTGGTGTTTGGCATCGAAATAATCTAGGAAGCTTATACTCATAAAATTTGACATATGAGAACTATAAAAATTGTACAGCGAGCAACTTTGATGGTCCGAAATTGCTCAACTCTCTCTATGGAGGAGCTTTTAACGGTTTTGTCTATTTGTCATAGAAAGTTGGTGTTTTGGCATCGAAATAATGTAGGAAGCTTATACTCGTAAAATTTGACATAGAAGAACAATAAAAAGTCTATCCCGAGCAACTTTCATAGTCCGAATTTGCTCAACTCTCTCTACGGAGAAGCTTTTAACGGTTTTATCCATTTGTCAAAGAAAGTTGGTGTTTTGGCATCGAAATAATGTAAGAAGCTTATACTCGTAAAAGTTGACATAGAAGAACAACAAAAAGTGTACATGGAGCAATTTTGATGGTCCGAAGTTGCTCAACTTTCTCTATGTAGGAGCTTTTAACGGTTTTGTCCATTTGTCATAGAAAGTTGGTGTTTTGGCATCGGAATAATGTAGGAAGCTTATACTTCTAAAATTTGACATAGCAGAACAATGAAAAGTCTGTCCCGAACAACTTTGATAGCCCGAAGTTGCTCAACTCTCTCTATGGAGGAGCTTTTAACGGTTTTGTCCATTTGTCATAGAAACTTGATATTTTGGCATCGAAATATTGTAGAAAGCCTATACTCGAAAAATTTGACATAGAAGAACAATAAAAAGTCTATCCCGAGCAACTTTCATAGTTCGTAGTTGCTCAACTCTCTCTATGGAGGTGCTTTTAACGGTTTTGTCCATTTGTCAAAGAAAGTTGGTGTTTGGCATCGAAATAATCTAGGAAGCTTATACTCATAAAATTTGACATATGAGAACAATAAAAATTATACACCGAGCAACTTTGATGGTCCGAAGTTGCTCAACTCCCTCTATGGAGGAGCTTTTAAGGGTTTTGTCCATTTGTCATAGAAAGTTGGTGTTTTAACATCGAAATAATGTAGTAAGCTTATACTCGTAAAATTTGACATAGAAGAATAATAAAAAGTTTGTCCCGAGCAACTTTGATAGTCCGAAGTTGCTCAACTCTCTCTATGGAGGAGCTTTTAACGGTTTTGTCCATTTGTCATAGAAAGTTGTGTTTTGGCATCGAAATAATGTTGGAAGCTTATACTCGTAAAAGTTGACATAGAAGAACAATAAAAAGTCTATCCCGAGCAACTTTGATAGTCCGAAGTTGCTCAACTCTCTCTATGGAGGAGCTTTTAGCGGTTTTGACTATTTGTCATAGAAAGTTGGTGTTTTGGCATCGAAATAATCCAGGAAGCTTATACTCGTAAAATTTTACATAGAAGAAAATAAAAAGTCTATCCCGAGCAACTTTGATAGGCCGAAGTTGCTCAACTCTTTCTATGGAGGTGCTTTTAACGGTTTTGTCCATTTGTCATAGAAAGTTGGTGTTTTGGCATCGAAATAATGTTGGAAGCTTATACTCGTAAAAGTTGACAAAGAAGAACAATAAAAAGTCTATCCCGAGCAACTTTGATAGTCCGAAGTTGCTCAACTCTCTCTATGGAGGAGCTTTTAGCGGTTTTGTCTATTTGTCATAGAAAGTTGGTGTTTTGGCATCGAAATAATCTATGAAGCTTATACTCATAAAATTTGACATATAAGAACAATAAAAATTGTACACCGAGCAACTTTGATGGTCCTAAGATGCTCAACTCTCTCTATGGACGAGCTTTTAACGGTTTTGTCCATTTATCATAGAAAGTTGGTGTTTTGGCATCAAAATAATGTAGGAAGCTTATACTCGTAAAAGTTGACATAGAAGAACAACAAAAAGTGTACATAGAGCAATTTTGATGGTCCGAAGTTGCTCAACTCTCTCTATGGAGGAGCTATTAACGGTTTTGTCCATTTGTCATAGAAAGTTGGTGTTTTGGCATCGGAATAATGTAGGAAGCTTATACTTCTAAAATTTGACATAGCAGAACAATGAAAAGTCTGTCCCGAACAACTTTGATAGCCCGAAGTTGCTCAACTCTCACTATGGAGGAGCTTTTAACGGTTTTGTCCATTTGTCATAGAAACTTGATATTTTGGCATCGAAATATTGTAGAAAGCTTATACTCGAAAAATTTGACATAGAAGAACAATAAAAAGTCTATCCCGAGCAACTTTCATAGTTCGTAGTTGCTCAACTCTCTCTATGGAGGTGCTTTTAACGGTTTTGTCCATTTGTCAAAGAAAGTTGGTGTTTGGCATCGAAATAATCTAGGAAGCTTATACTCATAAAATTTGACATATGAGAACAATAAAAATTATACACCGAGCAACTTTGATGGTCCGAAGTTGCTCAACTCTCTCTATGGAGGAGCTTTTAAGGGTTTTGTCCATTTGTCATAGAAAGTTGGTGTTTTAACATTGAAATAATGTAGTAAGCTTATACTCGTAAAATTTGACATAGAAGAATAATAAAAAGTTTGTCCCGAGCAACTTTGATAGTCCGAAGTTGCTCAACTCTCTCTATGGAGGAGCTTTTAACGGTTTTGTCCATTTGTCATAGAAAGTTGTATTTTGGCATCGAAATAATGTTGGAAGCTTATACTCGTAAAAGTTGACATAGAAGAACAATAAAAAGTCTATCCCGTGCAACTTTGATAGTCCGAAGTTGCTCAACTCTCTCTATGGAGAAGCTTTTAGCGGTTTTGTCCATTTGTTATAGAAAGTTGGTGTTTTGGCATCGAAATAATGTAGGAAGCTTATACTCGTAAAAGTTGACATAGAAGAACAACAAAAAGTGTACATAGAGCAATTTTGATGGTACGAAGTTGCTCAACTCTCTCTATGGAGGAGCTTTTAACGGTTTTGTCCATTTGTCATAGAAAGTTGGTGTTTTGGCATCGAAATAATGTAAGAAGCTTATACTGGTAAAATTTGACATAGAAGAACAATAAAAAGTCTGTCCCGAGCAACTTTGATAGTCCGAAGTTGCTCAACTCTCTCTATGGAGGAGCTTTTAACGGTTTTGTCCATTTGTCATAGAAAGTTGATGTTTTGGCATCAAAATAATTTTGGAAGCATATACTCGTAAAAGTTGACATAGAAGAACAATAAAAAGCCTATCCCGAGCAACTTCCATAGTCCGAAGTTGCTCAACTCTCCCTATGGAGGAGCTTTTAGCGGTTTTTCTATTTGTCATAGAAAGTTTGTGTTTTGGCATCGAAATAATCCAGGAAGGTTATACTCGTAAAATTTTACATAGAAGAACAATAAAAAGTCTATCCCGAGCAACTTTGATAGGCCGAAGTTGCTCAACTCTCTCTATGGAGGAGCTTTTAGCGGTTTTGTCCATTTGCTATAGAAAGTTGGTGTTTTGGCATCGAAATAATGTAGGAAGCTTATACTCGTAAAAGTTGACATAGAAGAACAACAAAAAGTGTACATAGAGCAATTTTGATGGTCCGAAGTTGCTCAACTCTCTCTATGGAAGAGCTTTTAACGGTTTTGTCCATTTTCATAAAAAGTTGGTGTTTTCGCATCGAAATAATGTAGGAAGCTTATACTCGTAAAATTTGACATAGAAGGACAATAAAAAGTCTGTCCCGAGCAACTTTGATAGTCCGAAGTTGCTCAACTCTCTCTATGGAGGAGATTTTAATGGTTTTGTCCATTTGTTATAGAAAGTTGGTGTTTTGGCATCGAAATAATGTAGGAAGCTTATACTCGTAAAATTTGACATAGAAGAACAATAAAAAGTCTATCCCGAGCAACTTTCATAGTTCGTAGTTGCTCAACTCTCTCTATGGAGGTGCTTTTAACGGTTTTGTCCATTTGTCAAAGAAAGTTGGTGTTTGGCATCGAAATAATCTAGGAAGCTTATACTCATAAAATTTGACATATGAGAACAATAAAAATTATACACCGAGCAACTTTGATGGTCCGAAGTTGCTCAACTCTCTCTATGGACGAGCTTTTAACGGTGTTGTCTATTTGTCATAGAAAGTTGGTGTTTTGGCATCGAAATAATCTATGAAGCTTATACTCGTAAAATTTGACATATAAGAACAACAAAAAGTGTACATAGAGCAATTTTGATGGTCCTAAGATGCTCAACTCTCTCTATGGAGGAGCTATTAACGGTTTTGTCCATTTGTCGTAGAAAGTTGGTGTTTTCGCATCGGAATAATGTAGGAAGCTTATACTTGTAAAATTTGACATAGCAGAACAATGAAAAGTCTGTCCCGAACAACTTTGATAGCCCGAAGTTGCTCAACTCTCTCTATGGAGGAGCTTTTAACGGTTTTGTCCATTTGTCATAGAAAGTTGATGTTTTGGCATCGAAATATTGTAGAAAGCTTATACTCGAAAAATTTGACATAGAAGAACAATAAAAAGTCTATCCTGAGCAACTTTCATAGTTCGTAGTTGCTCAACTCTCTCTATGGAGGAGCTTTTAACGGTTTTGTCCATTTGTCAAAGAAAGTTGGTGTTTGGCATCGAAATAATCTAGGAAGCTTATACTCATAAAATTTGACATATGAGAACTATAAAAATTGTACAGCGAGCAACTTTGATGGTCCGAAATTGCTCAACTCTCTCTATGGAGGAGCTTTTAACGGTTTTGTCTATTTGTCATAGAAAGTTGGTGTTTTGGCATCGAAATAATGTAGGAAGCTTATACTCGTAAAATTTGACATAGAAGAACAATAAAAAGTCTATCCCGAGCAACTTTCATAGTCCGAATTTGCTCAACTCTCTCTACGGAGAAGCTTTTAACGGTTTTATCCATTTGTCAAAGAAAGTTGGTGTTTTGGCATCGAAATAATGTAAGAAGCTTATACTCGTAAAAGTTGACATAGAAGAACAACAAAAAGTGTACATGGAGCAATTTTGATGGTCCGAAGTTGCTCAACTTTCTCTATGTAGGAGCTTTTAACGGTTTTGTCCATTTGTCATAGAAAGTTGGTGTTTTGGAATCGAAATAATGTAGGAAGCTTATACTCGTAAAATTTGACATTGAAGAACAATAAAAAGTCTGTCCCGAGCAACTTTGATAGTACGAAGTTGCTCAACTCTCTCTATGGAGGAGCTTTTAGCGGTTTTCTCTATTTGTCATAGAAAGTTGGTGTTTTGGCATCGAAATAATCTAGGAAGTTTATAGTCGTAAAATTTGACATAGAAGAACAATAAAAAGTCTATCCCGAGCAACTTTGATAGTCCGAAGTTGCTCAACTCACTCTATGGAGTAGCTTTTAACGGTTTTGTCCATTTGTCATAGAAAGTTGGTGTTTTGGCATCGAAATAAAGTAGGAAGCTTATACTCGTAAAATTTGACATAGTAGAACAATAAAAAGTCTATCCCGAGAAACTTCCATAGTCCGAAGTTGCTCAACTCTCTGTATGAAGGAGCTTTTAATGGTTTTGTCCATTTTTCATAGAAAGTTGGTGTTTTGGCATCGAAATAATTTAGGAAGCTTATACTCTTAAAATTTGACATAGAAGAACAATAAAAAGTTTGTCCCGAGCAACTTTGATAGTCCGAAGTTGCTCAACTCTCTCTGTGGAGGAGCTTTTAACGGTATTGTCCATTTGTCATAGAACGTTGGTGTTTTGGCATCGAAATAATGTTGGAAGCTTACACTCGTAAAATTTGACATTGAAGAACAATAAAAAGTCTGTCCCGAGCAACTTTGATAGTCCGAAGTTGCTCAACTCTCTCTATGGAGGAGCTTTTAGCGGTTTTGTCTATTTGTCATAGAAAGTTGGTGTTTTGGCATTGAAATAATGTAGGAAGCTTATACTCGTAAAATTTGACATAGAAGAACAATAAAAAGTCTATCCCGAGCAACTTTCATAGTCCGAAGTTGCTCAACTCTCTCTACGGAGGAGCTTTTAACGGTTTTATCCATTTGTCAAAGAAAGTTGGTGTTTTGGCATCGAAATAATGTAAGAAGCTTATACTCGTAAAAGTTGACATAGAAGAACAACAAAAAGTGTACATGGAGCAATTTTGATGGTCCGAAGTTGCTCAACTTTCTCTATGTAGGAGCTTTTAACGGTTTTGTCCATTTGTCATAGAAAGTTGGTGTTTTGGAATCGAAATAATGTAGGAAGCTTATACTCGTAAAATTTGACATTGAAGAACAATAAAAAGTCTATCCCGAGCAACTTTGATAGTCCGAAGTTGCTCAACTCTCTCTATGGAGTAGCTTTTAAAGGTTTTGTCCATTTGTCATAGAAAGTTGGTGTTTTGGCATCGAAATAAAGTAGGAAGCTTATACTCGTAAAATTTGACATAGAAGAACAATAAAAAGTCTATCCCGAGAAACTTCCATAGTCCGAAGTTGCTCAACTCTCTGTATGGAGGAGCTTTTAACGGTTTTGTCCATTTGTCATAGAAAGTTGGTGTTTTGGCATCGAAATAATTTAGGAAGCTTATACTCGTAAAATTTGACATAGAAGAACAATAAAAAGTTTGTCCCGAGCAACTTTGATAGTCCGAAGTTGCTCAACTCTCTCTATGGAGGAGCTTTTAACGGTATTGTCCATTTGTCATAGAAAGTTGGTGTTTTGGCATCGAAATAATGTTGGAAGCTTATACTCGTAAAATTTGACATTGAAGAACAATAAAAAGTCTGTCCCGAGCAACTTTGATAGTCCGAAGTTGCTCAACTCTCTCTATGGAGTAGCTTTTAGCGGTTTTGTCTATTTGTCATAGAAAGTTGGTGTTTTGGCATCGAAATAATGTAGCAAGCTTATACTCGTAAAATTTGACATAGAAGAACAATAAAAAGTCTATCCCGAGCAACTTTCATAGTCCGAAGTTGCTCAACTCTCTCTACGGAGGAGCTTTTAAGGGTTTTATCCATTTGTCAAAGAAAGTTGGTGTTTTGTCATCGAAATAATGTAAGAAGCTTATACTCGTAAAAGTTGACATAGAAGAACAACAAAAAAGTGTACATGGAGCAATTTTGATGGTCCGAAGTTGCTCAACTTTCTCTATGTAGGAGCTTTTAACGGTTTTGTCCATTTGTCATAGAAAGTTGGTGTTTTGGAATCGAAATAATGTAGGAAGCTTATACTCGTAAAATTTGACATTGAAGAACAATAAAAAGTCTGTCCCGAGCAACTTTGATAGTCCGAAGTTGCTCAACTCTCTCTATGGAGTAGCTTTTAAAGGTTTTGTCCATTTGTCATAGAAAGTTGGTGTTTTGGCATCGAAATAAAGTAGGAAGCTTATACTCGTAAAATTTGACATAGAAGAACAATAAAAAGTCTATCCCGAGAAACTTCCATAGTCCGAAGTTGCTCAACTCTCTGTATGGAGGAGCTTTTAACGGTTTTGTCCATTTGTCATAGAAAGTTGGTGTTTTGGCATCGAAATAATTTAGGAAGCTTATACTCGTAAAATTTGACATAGAAGAACAATAAAAAGTTTGTCCCGAGCAACTTTGATAGTCCGAAGTTGCTCAACTCTCTCTATGGAGGAGCTTTTAACGGTATTGTCCATTTGTCATAGAAAGTTGGTGTTTTGGCATCGAAATAATGTTGGAAGCTTATACTCGTAAAATTTGACATTGAAGAACAATAAAAAGTCTGTCCCGAGCAACTTTGATAGTCCGAAGTTGCTCAACTCTCTCTATGGAGTAGCTTTTAGCGGTTTTGTCTATTTGTCATAGAAAGTTGGTGTTTTGTCATCGAAATAATGTAGGAAGCTTATACTCGTAAAATTTGACATAGAAGAACAATAAAAAGTCTATCCCGAGCAACTTTCATAGTCCGAAGTTGCTCAACTCTCTCTACGGAGGAGCTTTTAACGGTTTTATCCATTTGTCAAAGAAAGTTGGTGTTTTGTCATCGAAATAATGTAAGAAGCTTATACTCGTAAAAGTTGACATAGAAGAACAACAAAAAGTGTACATGGAGCAATTTTGATGGTCCGAAGTTGCTCAACTTTCTCTATGTAGGAGCTTTTAACGGTTTTGTCCATTTGTCATAGAAAGTTGGTGTTTTGGAATCGAAATAATGTAGGAAGCTTATACTCGTAAAATTTGACATTGAAGAACAATAAAAAGTCTGTCCCGAGCAACTTTGATAGTCAGAAGTTGCTCAACTCTCTCTATGGAGGAGCTTTTAGCAGTTTTGTCTATTTGTCATAGAAAGTTGGTGTTTTGGCATCGAAATAATCTAGGAAGTTTATAGTCGTAAAATTTGACATAGAAGAACAATAAAAAGTCTATCCCGAGCAACTTTGATAGTCCGAAGTTGCTCAACTCTCTCTATGGAGTAGCTTTTAACGGTTTTGTCCATTTGTCATAGAAAGTTGGTGTTTTGGCATCGAAATAAAGTAGGAAGCTTATACTCATAAAATTTGACATAGAAGAACAATAAAAAGTCTATCCTGAGAAACTTCCATAGTCCGAAGTTGCTCAACTCTCTCTATGGAGGAGCTTTTAACGGTTTTGTCCATTTGTCATAGAAAGTTGGTGTTTTGGCATCGAAATAATGTAGGAAGCTTATACTCGTAAAATTTGACATAGAAGAACAATAAAAAGTTTGTCCCGAGCAACTTTGGGAGTCCGAAGTTGCTCAACTCTCTCTATGGAGGAGCTTTTAACGGTTTTGTCCATTTGTCATAGAAAGTTGGTGTTTTGGCATCGAAATAATGTTGGAAGCTTATACTCGTAAAAGTTGACATAGAAGAACAACAAAAAGTCTATCCCGAGCAACTTTGATATTCCGAAGTTGCTCAACTCTCTCTATGGAGGAGCTTTTAGCGATTTTGTCTATTTGTCATAGAAAGTTGGTGTTTTGGCATCGAAATAATCTATGAAGCTTATACTCGTAAAATTTGACATATAAGAACAATAAAAATTGTACACCGAGTAACTTTGGTGGTCCGAAGATGCCCAACTCTCTCTATGGACGAGCTTTTAACGGTTTTGTCCATTTGTCATAGAAAGTTGGTGTTTTGGCATCGAAATAATGTAGTAAGCTTATACTCGTAAAATTTGACATAGAAGAACAATAAAAAGTCTGTCCCGAGCAACTTTGATAGTCCGAAGTTGCTCAACTCTCTCTATAGAGGAGCTTTTAACGGTTTTGTCCATTTGTCATAGAAAGTTGGTGTTTTGGCATCGAAATAATGTAGGAAGCTTATACTCGTAAAAGTTGACATAGAAGAACAAAAAAATGTGTACATAGAGCAATTTTGATGGTCCGAAGTTGCTCAACTCTCTCTATGGAGGAGCTTTTAACGGTTTTGTCCATTTGACATAGAAAGTTGGTGTTTTGGCATCGAAATAAAGTAGGAAGCTTATACTGTTATGTCGTTAGTAACAATTTAAATTAATCTTACAAATGTACAATTAATATATATATAGTGAACAAGTAAGAGTCGATCCCACAAGGAGTGATGCTAATAGATATACAATCTTACACTTGAATATAATTGATACAAGGGGGGTTAAGTCCTGCAATAGATAAAAATTAAGACAAAGAAATTGACGTTAAGAACAAGAATGAGAATTGATATTAATTTTTATCTATTGCAGGACTTAACCCCCCTTGTATCAATTATATTCAAGTGTAAGATTGTATATCTATTAGCATCACTCCTTGTGGGATCGACTCTTACTTGTTCACTATATATATATTAATTGTACATTTGTAAGGTTAATTTAAATTGTTACTAACGACATAACAATTTTTGGCGCCGTTGCCGGGGACGTGATTATCTAATATAGTGTCATCTAACTCTTGTATATAATTTATTTATTTATTTTTGTTGTTAGCACCTCCTACATGGAAGGTTTTACATTATATGTCATTATTTAACGTGGTTGGCTTAAATGCCCCATTTTATTTTCTATTAATGGCTGGTTCAACCGCCTACTGTTGTTAATATATGTATATATCTATTAATATTAATGGCTGGTTTTACCGCCTATTAATATACCTTAATATTTACTAACATCATTTTTTTATGGTTGGCCTTTTCTGCCCCATTTTATTTCTTCTGTATACTAACTTTTTATATATTGTCAACTAACTCCTTTAATCCTCTGGTTGTGATTGGCATTGCCATCCACCAAATTTTCTTTATATTAATTTATGTTTATGGTTGGCCTCGCCACCTAAGTAGTTCATTTATATTGTTATTTTTCCTATTTTACAGATACATGAATGTCCAGCTCAAATCTTGAGAACTTATCGACTGACGACATTTCGTTAAACACAAAATTAGCGGAGATCCGTTTATTTTGTCAAAGAGACCATCGCACTCCAGAGAGATCACCTTTGTCATCACCAACTACAAGTCCCACAGCCTCAGTTCAAATGGAAGAAGAACCAGATAACATGAACAAGCCACTTAAGGATTTCTCTGTGCCTCAAGCAGCAGATCAAGCTTCATGCATTGTCTACCCCCAGACTACTGTAGACAACTTTGAACTAAAGTCTGGAATGATTCATTTGTTGCCTACGTTCTTGGGCCATGCTGGAGAAGATCCTCACATGCATCTTAAAGAATTCTCAGATGTCTATTCCACAATTAAAATAAGAGGTTTAACTGATGAGCAGGTTCATCTGCGATTGTTTCCATTTAGTCTGAAGGAACAAGCAAAGACATGGCTTCACTCTTTACCAAGAGCTTCAATAAGAACATGGACAGATTTGGCAAACAAGTTCTTGACGAAATTTTTTCCAGCTCAAAAGACAAATAAAATAAGGAAAGAGATAGTGAGCATCCAACAAAATGATGGAGAAGCATTCCACGAATATTGGGAGAGATACAAGAGGCTCTTAAGCTCTTGTCCTCATCATAATATTCAAGAATGGCTACTAATGCAATATTTTTATGAAGGGATGCTAGATTCAGATCGCAAAATGGTGGACGCCACATTTGGTGGAGGATTGATGAATAACAATGCCGGACAAGCCAGGGAGATGTTCGAAACTTTGTCAACTAATTCTCAACAATGGAGCTACAACAGAGTGAGAGAACCTCAGAAAAGGGCTGGAATCTATGAAGCACAATCAAGTTCAAACATGGAAGCCCAAATTGCAAACTTGACAAAGATGGTAAAGCAGTTAATTGTTCCAGGCTCTCAAGTGTGTGCTGTGTGCAGTACACCTGGACATGCTATTGAAAGTTGTCCACAAAATGAAGTTGCGGTCATGGATGCACAAATAAATGCATGCAGTACGTATCCAAATCAGAATCAAAAGCAAATGCAAAGGCCAAGGAATGATCCATTTGCTCCTACCTACAATCCAGGATGGAGGAATCATCCAAATTTTAGGTGGAGTAATAATCAACCAATGCAACAACCTTTTGCTCAATTACCACAACATCGGGTTCAAGTGGAGCCTCCGAAACCATCACTTGAAGATATGGTTACATCTATGGCACAGAGCACTCAAGCATTCATGCAGAAAACTGATAATGCCATTGCAAATTTGGAACAACAAATGGGACAGTTAGCCACTGCATTAAATCAAAGGGAACCTGGAAAGCTTCCTGGCCAAGTTGTTGTCAACCCTAAGATTAATGAACATGCTAAAGCAATCACTCTGAGGGGAGGGAAAACAATTGGAAAAATGAGCGTGCCAGAAGAAGAGAAGAACCTTGACTCTGACCAGATGATCAATCCAGAAGTTCTAGATCCAAATTCTAGCAGCAGTGCTACTCCTTTCCAGGAAACGCCAAACCTTCAGGTTAACTCTAACCTTCCAAATTATATTTCTTCACATGCTCCTTTTCCTAGCAGATTGCAGAAGTCCAAGAAAGAAGATCCAATGCAAGGAATCTTGGATACTTTCAAGAAGGTGGAGATTAACATTCCTCTTTTAGATGCCATCAAACAAATGCCAAAATATGCAAAGTTCCTCAAGGATTTGTGCACAAATAAGAGGAAGTTTAAAGAGTTTGAAACGATTAAGGTTTCTGAGGAAGTTTCAGCTGTTCTACAAAGCAAACTCCCTCCTAAGCTAAAAGATCCGGGCAGTTTTACTATCCCTTGTATCATTGGGGATCACAGGTTTGAGAAAGCTCTTCTTGACTTAGGTGCATCTGTCAATCTAATGCCTTTTTCTGTTTTTGAATCTTTGAATATAGGGGAACTAAAGGCGACCTTTGTGAGCATCCAGTTGGCAGATAGATCAATCAAATACCCTAGGGGTATTCTGGAAGATGTCTTAGTCAAAGTTGACGGATTAATCTTACCTGCTGATTTTCTAGTATTGGAAATGGAGCCGATTCCTTTGTCAGAAGTAAAGTTAACCTTAATTCTTGGTCGTCCATTCATGGCCACAGCAGGTACCAAAATTGATGTTCAAAAGGGTACACTAACTATGAATGTGCAGGGACAAACGATTGAGTACAAGGTATTTGGAGCACTCAAATTACCAAGTGATGAACATTATTGTTTTCACTTAGATGCGTTAGATACAATTTGTCAACAAGTGTTCAATGACAGTTGTGGTCGAGATATTGTGGACAAAGTTGTAATTCATGACTTTGGAACCATCGATGAGGATAAACAAGCTAGCAAAGTCTTAGCTCGCCTTGAAGCCTTACCTTCTTTAGGTATGTATATTTCTGCCTTTGAGTCTTTACCAGTGCCTAAGACAAAACTTGTACCATCTATTGTGCAGGCACCTCAATTGGAGTTGAAGGAACTACCAAAGCATTTGAAGTACGCGTATGTGGGCGAAGAAAGTACAATGCCAGTAATCATTGCATCCGACCTCAGCATTGAAGAAGAAGAGAAATTGTTGAGAGTACTAAAAGAGCATAAAACATCAATCGGATGGAGTATTGCTGATATCAGAGGAATTAGTCCCTCTAGATGTATGCATCGGATACTACTAGAGGAGGGAACAAAACCAACAAGAGATGCCCAACGCAGACTTAACCCAATAATGAAGGAGGTGGTGCTAAAAGAAGTACTCAAATTGCTAGATGTTGGCATCATTTACCCTATCTCTGATAGCAAATGGGTTACTCCGGTACAAGTGGTTCCTAAAAAATCTGGAGTTACAGTAGTCCTTAATGAAGATAATGAGTTGGTTCCCACGCGAGTTCAAACAGGATGGCGTGTTTGCATTGACTACAGAAAGCTTAATTCAGGTACTAGAAAAGATCATTTTCCACTACCTTTTATTGATCAAATGTTGGAACGTCTTGCAGGTCATAGCCATTATTTTTTTCTTGATGGATATTCGGGCTACAATCAGATTGCAATAGCACCAGAAGATCAAGACAAGACGACATTTACTTGTCCATATGGTACATTCGCCTACAGGCGCATGCCTTTTGGTCTTTGCAATGCTCCAGGTACTTTTCAAAGGTGTATGATGAGCATATTTTCAGATATGGTGGAGCACATTATTGAGGTATTTATGGATGATTTTAGTGTATTTGGTTCATCTTTTGATAAATGCCTTCATAATCTCGCTTTGGTCTTAGAAAGATGCCAAGAATGCAATCTAGTTTTAAACTGGGAAAAATGTCATTTTATGGTACAACAAGGAATTGTACTTGGTCATATCATCTCTAGCAAGGGAATAGAAGTTGACAAAGCAAAAGTGGATCTGGTAAGTAATCTTCCACCTCCATCTACAGTTAAGGAAATAAGATCTTTCCTTGGACATGCAGGTTTCTACAGGAGGTTCATCGAGGATTTCTCCAAGATAGCTAAGCCATTGTGTAACTTACTATCCAAGGATGTGACATTTGAGTTTGATGAGACATGTTTGACAGCTTTTAACAAGCTTAAACTTCTTCTTACATCAGCACCGATCATGATGCCTCCCAATTGGAGCCTCCCTTTTGAACTAATGTGCGATGCTTCAGATTATGCTGTAGGAGCAGTTTTGGGACAACAAGTATATAAAGTACCTCATGTTATCTACTATGCCAGTAGAACACTCAATGATGCCCAATTAAACTACTCCACTACAGAGAAGGAGCTCCTTTCTGTTATTTTTGCTTTAGAAAAATTTCGTGCATATTTGATTGGCACTAAAGTAATTGTATTTTCTGACCATGCAGCTCTTAGGTACCTTCTTCAAAAGAAGGATGCAAAGCCTCGCTTGATTAGATGGATTCTACTACTTCAAGAGTTCGATCTGGAGATTAAGGACAAAAAAGGATCCGAGAATGTGGTGGCCGATCACCTCAGCCGTTTGGTGAACAACTCAGTGACCGAAGAAGACTCTTTGCCTCTAAATGAGAATTTTCCTGATGAGCAATTACTATCTTTATCTATTTCTACACCATGGTATGCTGACATTGTCAATTACCTTGTTACAGGTGATCTTCCAGGAAATTTGTCAAGAACTTACAAGGATAAACTCGTGACAACAGCAAAGTATTACATATGGGATGATCCATACCTTTTCAAATGGTGTTCTAACCAAATCATCAGACGGTGTGTGCCAGAATCAGAATTTCAATCCATACTCACGTTTTGTCACTCATATGCTTGTGGAGGACATTCTGGTCCAAAGAAGACAGCTTTGAAAGTATTGCAATGTGGATTTCATTGGCCGAGTTTGTTCAAAGATGCATATACTTTCTGCTCTACTTGTGATAGGTGTCAGCGGTTAGGTAATCTTTCATCTAGGAATCAGATGCCTTTATCACCTATTCTAATAGTTGAAATTTTTGATGTTTGGGGTATTGATTTCATGGGACCTTTTCCTTCATCTAAAGGTTATTTATATATCTTACTTGCTGTGGATTATGTTTCAAAATGGGTGGAAGCAGTTCCATCCAAGACTAATGATTCTCGAGTTGTCCTCAGATTCCTTAAAGAAAATATATTTGCAAGATTTGGAACACCCAGGGCGATCATTAGTGATGGAGGGTCCCATTTCAATAATAAACTTTTTGCAGCACTATTGCAAAAGTACGGAGTCAAACATAAGGTGTCCACGCCATATCATCCACAGACAAGCGGACAAGCTGAAATCTGTAATAGGGAAATTAAACAGATATTGGAGAAGACTGTGAGCTCCTCACGCAAGGATTGGTCTGATCGTCTCATGGATGCTCTATGGGCTTATCGTACAGCCTATAAAACTCCGATTGGAATGTCACCATACAGGTTGGTTTTTGGTAAACCCTGCCACTTACCAGTTGAATTAGAGCACAAAGCATATTGGGCTATCAAACAGTACAATTTTGAGATGAAGGCTGCAGGAGAGCAACGAAAGTTGCAGTTGAGTGAGTTGGAAGAACTCCGAAATGAAGCCTATGAGAGCTCTAAAATATACAAGGAGAAGACCAAGGCCTATCATGATAAGACCATTTTGAGAAAACATTTTGAACCTGGGCAGAAAGTCTTATTATATAACTCACGCCTAAGACTATTCCCAGGTAAGCTCCGTTCACGATGGTATGGTCCATTCCTCATTACTCATGTTTTTTCACATGGTGCAGTGAATCTTCAACACCCACAGACGGGAAATATTTTTAAAGTGAATGGTCATCGTCTTAAGCACTACTTAGAGCCAGCAACAGAAGATTTTGATGAGAATTTAAGGCTCTCTGATCCTGTTCCACTCACTTGATACGCTGTTCCGTCTGGCTGACGACGCTAAATTTAGCGCTTATGGGAGGCAACCCATATTTCTTTCTCATTATCTTTGTGTGTTCAATCAAGCATTTAGTTCAGTTGCACATTTTCTTAGCATATTCACTTTTACTTTCACCTTGAGGTGGTCACTGTACACTTTTGTGTGCGTGGGGCTTGATTGCGCCCATATGTCTACGGTGTGAGCTTTCTCCACCAGCTTAATGTGGTTTGGATCAAATGTTTACTTATAGGGCAGCTGGGAGGGAGAGCATCTCATGACGGTATTGTCATTAGTATAAGACCTGAAGGTTTACATTTTGATCCTGTGGACAAAAGCTTTGGTCTCCTGATAGGCCGAAGGAAAGCACTCGATGGCGTTAGCACAGAAGTCACTGGAATGAGCCTCTGTTACCTTACTTGTGCATGTGCATTGGTTGAGAAAAAAAAAACAAAAAAAAACAAAAAAAAAATATATATATATATATCTATTTATATTGCTTCCGCAAAATATATTTTGATCGGGTAAGATAGTATGATATATTATGCTACTAATTGCATGTCTAGGGAAATTCTGTCTAAGGAGTTTGGTATTTAAGTGGACCACTGTGTCCCTCCAATCTTTCCTGGGAATTTCCCTGGTGTAATTAGTGATATAATTGTTTATATATTCTTCATCAATGATCTATCAAAAAAAAAAAAAAAAAAAAAAAACGTAACCCTAATTGTTTTCTTCTCATACTCTGTTCATTCCTGATTTTCAACTCTCTTTCTTTTCAGATCGTCTTTCTCTTCCTCCGTCACAGTATGTCGCGCAGCCCCCACGATGTCGTTGCGACGGTAGATTTATTCGCCAGAGCTACGATCCTGCCAGAACGTCGAACCGATTCAAAAATCCTGAACGATTCTGCCAACCGATGGGCCATGAGCTACCTCCGTGACCATTCTCTGCTGTTCTTGGTCGATCTTGATCCAAAAGATGACTTACCGGTGTATCCTCACATCGTTCGCTCTTTCTACCATACTCTTCACAAAATACCCCACTCTTCTGACACTCACCCAGTGTATCAGGTTGACATCCCTGGTCTTCGGCTTCGATTCACGTCAGCGGATATTTGCTCGTGTTTAGGTTATCCACCTACCGCTGACGTTGCTGTAGGTTTTCAAGCGCCGATCTCTATTTCCCATCAAGAGATGATTGATGATCTGTGTCAAGGCCGACACGATCCGAATAATGCTGCTTCTACACGCCGCTCTTATTTGCCGTCCACGATGTGGATGCTTGATGATGCCATCCGAAGTAACCTTTGCCCCATTGGACACAGTCAACAACGCCAGGGTAACATACTTTCCGTTCTGTATTACATGTATCGCGGAGTCTGGTTTGATATTGGCCGGATTTACCTTGAGAGCATTCTTAAGGCGAAGACCCTTGTAGAGAAACAAACAACCAAGGTCGGGAGATTATATTTCCCGAGACTCATCACGCGATTGCTTTTCAGTATGGGCATTCTCCCACCTCCCAGTCAGACAACTTCCAATTATCCAGTGACGGTTTTGGAGAACTCTACCTGGCGTCAGAGTACTGGCCACATGCGTTCCAATGCTCGCAGACAACAAACACCGCGAAGTCCAGTTGCTTTACCACCGGAAGTGTCTGACTCTTCTGCTGCTGCACTACCTTCGACAGACCATATTCATGACATCTTAGCCCGCCTGCATAGGTTGGAGGTTGGACAACAGCGGCTGGAACACATGCTGAATGTCCTAATGAATATGATGCGGCGCTAACCATCTTCCCCTTCCACCATTGTCCGAGCATTTTCCACCTCAGGTTGTATTTTTCTATCCCCTGTTTCCTTGCATTGCATTGCTTTTCCATTCTTCGTCATTTTCACATTGCGGACAATGTGTCGTTTAGGTTGGGGGTGGTGACATATTTATGCAGTTACATTTATGCAGTTTGATGATTTGGTACTGGTACAATTAGTTTGAGTCAATTTTTCTATCTGGATTTTTAGAAAGCAACTTTTAACACACTTTTGTCCACCAATACTAAGCCTTGTGGTAAGATGGATGATAATGCATATGACTAAGACTATATTCTGGTTCAAGCACAAATGAGTGGAGAGAAATGAGTAAACAACTTATGAACTTGCATTGATTTTTTTGAAATGGTTAATTGCTGTCAATGAACACCATTACATGGTTTGTGGAATGATTGGATGAGAGCTGAGGATGATATTGATCAATGTTGGAGAACAATGTTGTACTTTTATTGGGCCTTTGTTTGAGATGTTCTATATTTTGAATTCGAGATTATGAATTCGAATTGTTATGTCGTTAGTAACAATTTAAATTAACCTTACAAATGTACAATTAATATATATATAGTGAACAAGTAAGAGTCGATCCCACAAGGAGTGATGCTAATAGATATACAATCTTACACTTGAATATAATTGATACAAGGGGGGTTAAGTCCTGCAATAGATAAAAATTAAGACAAAGAAATTGACGTTAAGAACAAGAATGAGAATTGATATTAATGAAAACAATAGCTAAGACTCACTATCCACCACAAAACATTCAAACAATTTATAAGAAATAATAGACTAACAATTTAAACAAGCATATGATGACAACATTCACAACAAGGTTATGGCCAAACTCAAGTTGTATGATTCTCTCTTAATTGCATGTAAAGTGTATGGCGTCTACCTCATTACGTGTATTCTTAATTGACATCTAGCATGGCATTTGCATCAATCAACAATCAAGAATCCAATAAGAGCAAAGAGAATATGAATGTCACAAGAATCCTAATACATGGTATTTGTACTTAGGTATTCAAGAATTGATTTTTCATAATTCATTTTCAACTGAATTATATGTTGCAAGAAAGAACATATTCAACAAGGCAATTGACCATGTTCTACAACAATTAATTCTAATACATGCTTCAAAGTTAGCTACTTAAAGAAACACAATATTAGAACTCACATAACATGGAAAAATCAAAATCATCATGCTTGTAGAAATTGAAATCCACACAACTTATAAAATTGAAAGCATGCTTAGGGCTTCAAGACAAGCCCTAGCTAACAAGAGTTTAGTTACACATAACCAAATAAAACATGAAACATAAAAACATAATTACAAATACAAGCCTTGTTTTCTTCTTTTCCTTCTCCTCTTTTTGCTTCCAATCCTTCTCCTTCTTTCCTTCTTGTCTCCAAGCTCCTTTTCTTCCTAGCTCCTACTCCTCTCTATTTATAGAGAAAATGAGCACATAGTGGAGGAGTTAGTGCCATCTTTTGGTGGTGGATTGTCCATCAAATTCGTGTGGTGGATTGTCCACTCTTTGAATGGAAATGGTATCATCAATGACATCAACATCCAATTACACACTAATCTTGTAACTACATTCTGGGCCTAAACGAAGCCTATTATGAACTCAAACCCTTCATCAATATTGTAGATACAAATGTGTATATAATTATGGGCTTTTGAATCACTCAATTTGGACATCAGACGCTCAAGTTATGGGCTTCCAAAGGTCTGGTCTGCAAACAGAAATTCTGCTTCGGATATAACTTCCAAACTTGACTTCAAGGCAACCTTTAGAGGCCCAAATGAACTCCGATTTCTGTGAACCAATACTTCCTGAAAAGCTTGAAGTGTCCTCTAAACATTTGCTGAAGACCAACTGTCTTGAAAATTCAGCTTTTAAGCACAATTTCTTGGCATTGCTTTGGTAGTATTTATTACTTTCAGAATGTTTATTCTGACACTTATCATATACTCGTAAATTTTGACATAGAAGAACAATAAAAAGTCTATCCCGAACAACTTTCATAGTCCGAAGTTGTTCAACTCTCTCTATGGAGGAGCTTTTAACGGTTTTGTCTATTTGTCATAGACAGTTGGTGTTTTGGCATCGAAATAATGTAGAAAGCTTATACTCGTAAAATTTGACATAGAAGAACAATAAAAAGTTTGTCCCGAGCAACTTGGATAGTCCGAAGTTGCTCAACTCTCTCAATGGAGGAGATTTTAACGGTTTTGTCAATTTGTCATAGAAAGTTGGTGTTTTGGCATCGAAATAATCTATGAAGCTTATACTCGTAAAATTTGACATAGAAGAACAATAAAAAGTCTGTCCCGAGCAACTTTGATAGTCCGAAGTTGCTCAACTCTCTCTATGGAGGAGCTTTCAACGGTTTTGTCCATTTGTCATAGAAATTTAGTGTTTTGGCATCGAAATAAAGTAGGAAGCTTATACTCGTAAAATTTCATATAGAAGAACAATAAAAAGTCTATCCCGAGCAACTTCCATAGTCCGAAGTTGCTCAACTCTATCTTTGGAGGAGCTTTTAACGGTTTTATCCATTTGTCAAAGAAAGTTGTTGTTTTGGCATCGAAATAATCTTGGAAGCTTATACTCATAAAATTTGACATATGAGAACAATAAAAATTATACACCGAGCAACTTTGATGATCCGAAGTTGCTCAACTCTCTCTATGGAGGAGCTTTTAACGGTTTTGTCCATTTGTCATAGAAACTTGGTGTTTTAGCATCGAAATAATGTAGGAAGCTTATACTCGTAAAAGTTGACATAGAAGAACAATAAAAAGTCTATCCCGAGCAACTTTGATAGTCTGAAGTTGCTCAACACTCTCTATGGAGGAGCTTTTAACGGTTTTGTCCATTTGTCATAGAAAGTTGGTGTTTTGGCATCAAAATAATGTAGGAAGCTTATACTCATAAAATTTGACATAGAAGAACAATAAAATGTCTATCCCGAGCAACTTTGATAGTCCGAAGTTGCTCAACTCTCTCTATGGAGGTGCTTTTAACAGTTTTGTCCATTTGTCATAGAAAGTTGGTGTTTTGGCATCGAAATAATGTAGCAAGCTTATACTCGTAAAATTTGACATAGAAGAACAATAAAATGTCTATCCCGAGCAACTTTGATAGTCCGAAGTTGCTCAACTCTCTCTATGGAGGAGCTTTTAACGGTTTTGTCTATTTGTCATAGACAGTTGGTGTTTTGGCATCGAAATAATGTAGGAAGCTTATACTCGTAAAATTTGACATATAAGAACAATAAAAATTGTACACCGATCAACTTTGATGGTCCTAAGATGCTCAACTCTCTCTATGGACGAGCTTTTAACGGTTTTGTCCATTTATCATAGAAAGTTGGTGTTTTGGCATCAAAATAATGTAGGAAGCTTATACTCGTAAAAGTTGACATAGAAGAACAACAAAAAGTGTACATAGAGCAATTTTGATTGTCCGAAGTTGCTCAACTCTCTCTATGGAGGAGCTATTAACGGTTTTGTCCATTTGTCGTAGAAAGTTGGTGTTTTGGCATCGGAATAATGTAGGAAGCTTATACTTCTAAAATTTGACATAGCAGAACAATGAAAAGTCTGTCCCGAACAACTATGATAGCCCGAAGTTGCTCAACTCTCTCTATGGAGGAGCTTTTAACGGTTTTGTCCATTTTTCATAGAAAGTTGATGTTTTGGCATCGAAATATTGTAGAAAGCTTATACTCGAAAAATTTGACATAGAAGAACAATAAAAAGTCTATCCCGAGCAACTTTCATAGTTCGTAGTTGCTCAACTCTCTCTATGGAGGAGCTTTTAACGGTTTTGTCCATTTGTCAAAGAAAGTTGGTGTTTGGCATCGAAATAATCTAGGAAGCTTATACTCATAAAATTTGACATATGAGAACTACAAAAATTGTACAGCGAGCAACTTTGATGGTCCGAAATTGCTCAACTCTCTCTATGGAGGAGCTTTTAACGGTTTTGTCTATTTGTCATAGAAAGTTGGTGTTTTGGCATCGAAATAATGTAGGAAGCTTATACTCGTAAAATTTGACATAGAAGAACAATAAAAAGTCTATCCCGAGCAACTTTCATAGTCCGAAGTTGCTCAACTCTCTCTATGGAGGAGCTTTTAACGGTTTTGTCTATTTGTCATAGAAAGTTGGTGTTTTGGCATCGAAATAATGTAGGAAGCTTATACTCGTAAAATTTGACATAGAAGAACAATAAAAAGTCTATCCCGAGCAACTTTCATAGTCCGAAGTTGCTCAACTCTCTCTACGGAGAAGCTTTTAACGGTTTTATCCATTTGTCAAAGAAAGTTGGTGTTTTGGCTTCGAAATAATGTAAGAAGTTTATACTCGTAAAAGTTGACATAGAAGAACAACAAAAAGTGTACATGGAGCAATTTTGATGGTCCGAAGTTGCTCAACTTTCTCTATGTAGGAGCTTTTAACGATTTTGTACATTTGTCATAGAAAGTTGGTGTTTTGGAATCGAAATAATGTAGGAAGCTTATACTCGTAAAATTTGACATTGAAGAACAATAAAAAGTCTGTCCCGAGCAAATTTGATAGTCCGAAGTTGCTCAACTCTCTCTATGGAGGAGCTTTTAGCGGTTTTGTCTATTTGTCATAGAAAGTTGGTGTTTTGGCATCGAAATAATCTAGGAAGTTTATAGTCGTAAAATTTGACATAGAAGAACAATAAAAAGTCTATCCCGAGCAACTTTGATAGTCCGAAGTTGCTCAACTCTCTCTATGGAGTAGCTTTTAACGGTTTTGTCCATTTGTCATAGAAAGTTGGTGTTTTGGCATCGAAATAAAGTAGGAAGCTTATACTCGTAAAATTTGACATAGAAGAACAATAAAAAGTCTATCCCGAGAAACTTCCATAGTCCGAAGTTGCTCAACTCTCTGTATGGAGGAGCTTTTAACGGTTTTGTCCATTTGTCATAGAAAGTTGGTGTTTTGGCATCGAAATAATGTAGGAAGCTTATACTCGTAAAAGTTGACATAGAAGAACAACAAAATGTGTACATAGAGCAATTTTGATGGTCCGAAGTTGCTCAACTCTCTCTATGGAGGAGCTTTTAACGGTTTTGTCCATTTGACATAGAAAGTTGGTGTTTTGGCATCGAAATAAAGTAGGAAGCTTATACTCGTAAATTTTGACATAGAAGAACAATAAAAAGTCTATCCCGAACAACTTTCATAGTCCGAAGTTGCTCAACTCTCTCTATGGAGGAGCTTTTAACGGTTTTATCCGTTTGTCAAAGAAAGTTGGTGTTTTGGCATCGAAATAATCTAGGAAGCTTATACTCATAAAATTTGACATATGAGAACAATAAAAATTATACACCGAGCAACTTTGATGGTCCGAAGTTGCTCAACTCTCTCTATGGAGGAGCTTTTAAGGGTTTTGTCCATTTGTCATAGAAAGTTGGTGTTTTGGCATCGAAATAATGTAGTAAGCTTATACTCGTAAAATTTGACATAGAAGAACAATAAAAAGTTTGTCCCGAGCAACTTGGATAGTCCGAAGTTGCTCAACTCTCTCAATGGAGGAGATTTTAACGATTTTGTCAATTTGTCATAGAAAGTTGGTGTTTTGGCATCGAAATAATCTATGAAGCTTATACTCGTAAAATTTGACATAGAAGAACAATAAAAAGTCTGTCCCGAGCAACTTTGATAGTCCGAAGTTGCTCAACTCTCTCTATGGAGGAGCTTTTAACGGTTTTGTCCATTTGACATAGAAAGTTGGTGTTTTGGCATCGAAATAAAGTAGGAAGCTTATACTCGTAAATTTTGACATAGAAGAACAATAAAAAGTCTATCCCGAACAACTTTCATAGTCCGAAGTTACTCAACTCTCTCTATGGAGGAGCTTTTAACGGTTTTATCCGTTTGTCAAAGAAAGTTGGTGTTTTGGCATCGAAATAATCTAGGAAGCTTATACTCATAAAATTTGACATATGAGAACAATAAAAATTATACACCGAACAACTTTGATGGTCCGAAGTTGCTCAACTCTCTCTATGGAGGAGCTTTTAAGGGTTTTGTCCATTTGTCATAGAAAGTTGGTGTTTTGGCATCGAAATAATGTAGTAAGCTTATACTCGTAAAATTTGACATAGAAGAACAATAAAAAGTTTGTCCCGAGCAACTTGGATAGTCCGAAGTTGCTCAACTCTCTCAATGCAGGAGATTTTAACGGTTTTGTCAATTTGTCATAGAAAGTTGGTGTTTTGGCATCGAAATAATCTATGAAGCTTATACTCGTAAAATTTGACATAGAAGAACAATAAAAAGTCTGTCCCGAGCAACTTTGATAGTCCGAAGTTGCTCAACTCTCTCTATGGAGGAGCTTTTAACGGTTTTGTCCATTTGTCATAGAAATTTAGTGTTTTGGCATCGAAATAAAGTAGGAAGCTTATACTCGTAAAATTTGACATAGAACAACAATAAAAAGTCTATCCCGAGCAAATTTCATAGTTCGAAGTTGCTCAACTCTCTCTATGGAGGAGCTTTTAACGGTTTTGTCCATTTGTCATAGAAAGTTGGTGTTTTGGCATCGAAATAAAGTAGGAAGCTTATACTCGTAAATTTTGACATAGAAGAACAATAAAAAGTCTATCCCGAACAACTTTCAAAGTCCGAAGTTGCTCAACTCTCTCTATGGAGGAGCTTTTAACGGTTTTATCCGTTTGTCAAAGAAAGTTGGTGTTTTGGCATCGAAATAATCTAGGAAGCTTATACTCATAAAATTTGACATATGAGAACAATAAAAATTATACACCGAGCACCTTTGATGGTCCGAAGTTGCTCAACTCTCTCTATGGAGGAGCTTTTAAGGGTTTTGTCCATTTGTCATAGAAAGTTGTTGTTTTGGCATCGAAATAATGTAGTAAGCTTATACTCGTAAAATTTGACATAGAAGAACAATAAAAAGTTTGTCCCGAGCAACTTGGATAGTCCGAAGTTGCTCAACTCTCTCAATGCAGGAGATTTTAACGGTTTTGTCAATTTGTCATAGAAAGTTGGTGTTTTGGCATCGAAATAATCTATGAAGCTTATACTCGTAAAATTTGACATAGAAGAACAATAAAAAGTCTGTCCCGAGCAACTTTGATAGTCCGAAGTTGCTCAACTCTCTCTATGGAGGAGCTTTTAACGGTTTTGTCCATTTGTCATAGAAATTTAGTGTTTTGGCATCGAAATAAAGTAGGAAGCTTATACTCGTAAAATTTGACATAGAAGAACAATAAAAAGTCTATCCCGAGCAACTTTGATGGTCCGAAGTTGCTCAACTCTCTCTATGGAGGAGCTTTTAAGGGTTTTGTCCATTTGTCATAGAAAGTTGGTGTTTTGGCATCGAAATAATGTAGTAAGCTTATACTCGTAAAATTTGACATAGAAGAACAATAAAAAGTTTGTCCCGAGCAACTTGGATAGTCCGAAGTTGCTCAACTCTCTCTATGGAGGAGCTTTTAACGGTTTTGTCCATTTGACATAGAAAGTTGGTGTTTTGGCATCGAAATAAAGTAGGAAGCTTATACTCGTAAATTTTGACATAGAAGAACAATAAAAAGTCTATCCCGAACAACTTTCATAGTCCGAAGTTGCTCAACTCTCTCTATGGAGGAGCTTTTAACGGTTTTATCCGTTTGTCAAAGAAAGTTGGTGTTTTGGCATCGAAATAATCTAGGAAGCTTATACTCATAAAATTTGACATATGAGAACAATAAAAATTATACACCGAACAACTTTGATGGTCCGAAGTTGCTCAACTCTCTCTATGGAGGAGCTTTTAAGGGTTTTGTCCATTTGTCATAGAAAGTTGGTGTTTTGGCATCGAAATAATGTAGTAAGCTTATACTCGTAAAATTTGACATAGAAGAACAATAAAAAGTTTGTCCCGAGCAACTTGGATAGTCCGAAGTTGCTCAACTCTCTCAATGCAGGAGATTTTAACGGTTTTGTCAATTTGTCATAGAAAGTTGGTGTTTTGGCATCGAAATAATCTATGAAGCTTATACTCGTAAAATTTGACATAGAAGAACAATAAAAAGTCTGTCCCGAGCAACTTTGATAGTCCGAAGTTGCTCAACTCTCTCTATGGAGGAGCTTTTAACGGTTTTGTCCATTTGTCATAGAAATTTAGTGTTTTGGCATCGAAATAAAGTAGGAAGCTTATACTCGTAAAATTTGACATAGAACAACAATAAAAAGTCTATCCCGAGCAAATTTCATAGTTCGAAGTTGCTCAACTCTCTCTATGGAGGAGCTTTTAACGGTTTTGTCCATTTGTCATAGAAAGTTGGTGTTTTGCCATCGAAATAAAGTAGGAAGCTTACACTCGTAAATTTTGACATAGAAGAACAATAAAAATTATATCCCGAACAACTTTCATAGTCCGAAGTTGCTCAACTCTCTCTATGGAGGAGCTTTTAACGGTTTTATCCGTTTGTCAAAGAAAGTTGGTGTTTTGGCATCGAAATAATCTAGGAAGCTTATACTCATAAAATTTGACATATGAGAACAATAAAAATTATACACCGAGCAACTTTGATGGTCCGAAGTTGCTCAACTCTCTCTATGGAGGAGCTTTTAAGGGTTTTGTCCATTTGTCATAGAAAGTTGGTGTTTTGGCATCGAAATAATGTAGTAAGCTTATACTCGTAAAATTTGACATAGAAGAACAATAAAAAGTTTGTCCCGAGCAACTTGGATAGTCCGAAGTTGCTCAACTCTCTCAATGCAGGAGATTTTAACGGTTTTGTCAATTTGTCATAGAAAGTTGGTGTTTTGGCATCGAAATAATCTATGAAGCTTATACTCGTAAAATTTGACATAGAAGAACAATAAAAAGTCTGTCCCGAGCAACTTTGATAGTCCGAAGTTGCTCAACTCTCTCTATGGAGGAGCTTTTAACGGTTTTGTCCATGTGTCATAGAAATTTAGTGTTTTGGCATCGAAATAAAGTAGGAAGCTTATACTCGTAAAATTTGACATAGAAGAACAATAAAAAGTCTATCCCGAGCAAATTTCATAGTTCGAAGTTGCTCAACTCTCTCTATGGAGGAGCTTTTAACGGTTTTGTCCATTTGTCATAGAAAGTTGGTGTTTTGGTATCGAAATAATGTAGGAAGCTTATACTCGTAAAATTTGACATAGAAGAACAATAAAAAGTCTATCCCGAGCAACTTTGATAGTTCAAAGTCGCTCAACTCTCACTATGGAGGAGTTTTGAACGGTTTTGTCCATTTGTCATAGAAAGTTGGTGTTTTGGCATCGAAATAAAGTAGGAAGCTTATACTCGTAAAATTTGACATAGAAGAACAATAAAAAGTCTATCCGGAGCAACTTTGATAGTCCGAAGTTGCTCAACTCTCTCTATGGAGGAGCTTTTAACGGTTTTGTCCATTTGTCATAGAAATTTAGTGTTTTGGCATCGAAATAAAGTAGGAAGCTTATAGTCGTAAAATTTCATATAGAAGAACAATAAAAAGTCTATCCCGAGCAACTTCCATAGTCCGAAGTTGCTCAACTCTATCTTTGGAGGAGCTTTTAACGGTTTTATCCATTTGTCAAAGAAAGTTGGTGTTTTGGCATCGAAATAATGTAGGAAGCTTATACTCATAAAATTTGACATAGAAGAACAATAAAATGTCTATCCCGAGCAACTTTGATAGTCCGAAGTTGCTCAACTCTCTCTATGGAGGAGCTTTTAACGGTTTTGTCTATTTGTCATAGACAGTTGGTGTTTTGGCATCGAAATAATGTAGCAAGCTTATACTCGTAAAATTTGACATAGAAGAACAATAAAATGTCTATCCCGAGCAACTTTGATAGTCCGAAGTTGCTCAACTCTCTCTATGGAGGAGCTTTTAACGGTTTTGTCTATTTGTCATAGACAGTTGGTGTTTTGGCATCGAAATAATGTAGGAAGCTTATACTCGTAAAATTTGACATAGAAGAACAATAAAAAGTCTATCCCGAGCAACTTTGATAGTCCGAAGTTGCTCAACTCTCTCTATGGAGGAGCTTTTAACTGTTTTGTCCATTTGTCATAGAAAGTTGGTGTTTTGGCATCGAAATAATGTAGGAAGCTTATACTCGTAAAATTTGACATAGAAGAACAATAAAAAGTCTGTCCCGAGCAACTTTGATAGTCCGAAGTTGCTCAACTCTCTCTATAGAGGAGCTTTTAACGGTTTTGTCCATTTGTCATAGAAAGTTAGTGTTTTGGCATCGAAATAAAGTAGGAAGCTTATACTCGTAAAATTTCATATAGAAGAACAATAAAAAGTCTATCCCGAGCAACTTCCATAGTCCGAAGTTGCTCAACTCTATCTTTGGAGGAGCTTTTAACTGTTTTGTCCATTTGTCATAGAAAGTTGGTGTTTTGGCATCGAAATAATGTAGGAAGCTTATACTCGTAAAATTTGACATAGAAGAACAATAAAAAGTCTGTCCCGAGCAACTTTGATGGTCCGAAGTTGCTCAACTCTCTCTATGGAGGAGCTTTTAACGGTTTTGTCCATTTGTCATAGAAACTTGGTGTTTTAGCATCGAAATAATGTAGGAAGCTTATACTCGTAAAATTTGACATAGAAGAACAATAAAAAGTTTGTCCCGAGCAACTTTGATAGTCCGAAGTTGCTCAACTCTCTCTATGGAGGAGCTTTTAACGGTTTTGTCCATTTGTCATAGAAAGTTGGTGTTTTGGCATCGAAATAATGTAGGAAGCTTATACTCATAAAATTTGACATAGAAGAACAATAAAATGTCTATCCCGAGCAACTTTGATAGTCCGAAGTTGCTCAACTCTCTCTATGGAGTAGCTTTTAACGATTTTGTCCATTTGTCATAGAAAGTTGGTGTTTTGGCATCGAAATAATGTAGCAAGCTTATACTCGTAAAATTTGACATAGAAGAACAATAAAATGTCTATCCCGAGCAACTTTGATAGTCCGAAGTTGCTCAACTCTCTCTATGGAGGAGCTTTTAACGGTTTTGTCTATTTGTCATAGACAGTTGGTGTTTTGGCATCGAAATAATGTAGGAAGCTTATACTCGTAAAATTTGACATAGAAGAACAATAAAAAGTCTATCCCGAGCAACTTTGATAGTCCGAAGTTGCTCAACTCTCTCTATGGAGGAGCTTTTAACTGTTTTGTCCATTTGTCATAGAAAGTTGGTGTTTTGGCATCGAAATAATGTAGGAAGCTTATACTCGTAAAATTTGACATAGAAGAACAATAAAAAGTCTGTCCCGAGCAACTTTGATAGTCCGAAGTTGCTCAACTCTCTCTATAGAGGAGCTTTTAACGGTTTTGTCCATTTGTCATAGAAAGTTAGTGTTTTGGCATCGAAATAATGTTGGAAGCTTATACTCGTAAAAGTTGACATAGAAGAACAACAAAATGTGTACATAGAGCAATTTTGATGGTCCGAAGTTGCTCAACTCTCTCTATGGAGGAGCTTTTAACGGTTTTGTCCATTTGTCATAGAAAGTTGGTGTTTTGGCATCGAAATAATGTAGCAAGCTTATACTCGTAAAATTTGACATAGAAGAACAATAAAATGTCTATCCCGAGCAACTTTGATAGTCCGAAGTTGCTCAACTCTCTCTATGGAGGTGCTTTTAACAGTTTTGTCCATTTGTCATAGAAAGTTGGTGTTTTGGCATCGAAATAATGTAGCAAGCTTATACTCGTAAAATTTGACATAGAAGAACAATAAAATGTCTATCCCGAGCAACTTTGATAGTCCGAAGTTGCTCAACTCTCTCTATGGAGGAGCTTTTAACGGTTTTGTCTATTTGTCATAGACAGTTGGTGTTTTGGCATCGAAATAATGTAGGAAGCTTATACTCGTAAAATTTGACATAGAAGAACAATAAAAAGTCTATCCCGAGCAACTTTGATAGTCCGAAGTTGCTCAACTCTCTCTATGGAGGAGCTTTTAACTGTTTTGTCCATTTGTCATAGAAAGTTGGTGTTTTGGCATCGAAATAATGTAGGAAGCTTATACTCGTAAAATTTGACATAGAAGAACAATAAAAAGTCTGTCCCGAGCAACTTTGATAGTCCGAAGTTGCTCAACTCTCTCTATAGAGGAGCTTTTAACGGTTTTGTCCATTTGTCATAGAAAGTTAGTGTTTTGGCATCGAAATAATGTAGGAAGCTTATACTCGTAAAAGTTGACATAGAAGAACAACAAAATGTGTACATAGAGCAATTTTGATGGTCCGAAGTTGCTCAACTCTCTCTATGGAGGAGCTTTTAACGGTTTTGTCCATTTGTCATAGAAAGTTGGTGTTTTGGCATCGAAATAAAGTAGGAAGTTTATACTCGTAAATTTTGACATAGAAGAACAATAAAAAGTCTATCCCGAACAACTTTCATAGTCCGAAGTTGCTCAACTCTCTTTATGGAGGAGCTTTTAACGGTTTTATCCATTTGTCAAAGAAAGTTGGTGTTTTGGCATCGAAATAATCTAGGAAGCTTATACTCATAAAATTTGACATATGAGAACAATAAAAATTATACACCGAGCAACTTTGATGGTCCGAAGTTGCTCAACTCCCTCTATGGAGGAGCTTTTAAGGGTTTTGTCCATTTGTCATAGAAAGTTGGTGTTTTGGCATCGAAATAATGTAGCAAGCTTATACTCGTAAAATTTGACATAGAAGAACAATAAAATGTCTATCCCGAGCAACTTTGATAGTCCAAAGTTGCTCAACTCTCTCTATAGAGGAGCTTTTAACGGTTTTGTCTATTTGTCATAGACAGTTGGTGTTTTGGCATCGAAATAATGAAGGAAGCTTATACTCGTAAAATTTGACATATAAGAACAATAAAAATTGTACACTGAGCAACTTTGATGGTCCTAAGATGCTCAACTCTCTCTATGGACGAGCTTTTAACGGTTTTGTCCATTTATCATAGAAAGTTGGTGTTTTGGCATCAAAATAATGTAGGAAGCTTATACTCGTAAAAGTTGACATAGAAGAACAACAAAAAGTGTACATAGAGCAATTTTGATGGTCCGAAGTTGCTCAACTCTCTCTATGGAGGAGCTATTAACGGTTTTGTCCATTTGTCGTAGAAAGTTGGTGTTTTGGCATCGGAATAATGTAGGAAGCTTATACTTCTAAAATTTGACATAGCAGAACAACGAAAAGTCTGTCCCGAACAACTTTGATAGCCCGAAGTTGCTCAACTCTCTCTATGGAGGAGCTTTTAACGGTTTTGTCCATTTGTCATAGAAAGTTGATGTTTTGGCATCGAAATATTGTAGAAAGCTTATACTCGAAAAATTTGACATAGAAGAACAATAAAAAGTCTATCCCGAGCAACTTTCATAGTTCGTAGTTGCTCAACTCTCTCTATGGAGGAGCTTTTAACGGTTTTGTCCATTTGTCAAAGAAAGTTGGTGTTTGGCATCGAAATAATCTAGGAAGCTTATACTCATAAAATTTGACATATGAGAACTACAAAAATTGTACAGCGAGCAACTTTGATGGTCCGAAATTGCTCAACTCTCTCTATGGAGGAGCTTTTAACGGTTTTGTCTATTTGTCATAGAAAGTTGGTGTTTTGGCATCGAAATAATGTAGGAAGCTTATACTCGTAAAATTTGACATAGAAGAACAATAAAAAGTCTATCCCGAGCAACTTTCATAGTCCGAAGTTGCTCAACTCTCTCTACGGAGAAGCTTTTAACGGTTTTATCCATTTGTCAAAGAAAGTTGGTTTTTTGGCATCGAAATAATGTAAGAAGCATATACTCGTAAAAGTTGACATAGAAGAACAACAAAAAGTATACATGGAGCAATTTTGATGGTCCGAAGTTGCTCAACTTTCTCTATGTAGGAGCTTTTAACGATTTTGTCCATTTGTCATAGAAAGTTGGTGTTTTGGAATCGAAATAATGTAGGAAGCTTATACTCGTAAAATTTGACATTGAAGAACAATAAAAAGTCTGTCCCGAGCAACTTTGATAGTCCGAAGTTGCTCAACTCTCTCTATGGAGGAGCTTTTAGTGGTTTTGTCTATTTGTCATAGAAAGTTGGTGTTTTGGCATCGAAATAATCTAGGAAGTTTATAGTCGTAAAATTTGACATAGAAGAACAATAAAAAGTCTATCCCGAGCAACTTTGATAGTCCGAAGTTGCTCAACTCTCTCTATGGAGTAGCTTTTAACGATTTTGTCCATTTGTCATAGAAAGTTGGTGTTTTGGCATCGAAATAAAGTAGGAAGCTTATACTCGTAAAATTTGACATAGAAGAACAATAAAAAGTCTATCCCGAAAAACTTCCATAGTCCGAAGTTGCTCAACTCTCTGTATGGAGGAGCTTTTAATGGTTTTGTCCATTTGTCATAGAAAGTTGATGTTTTGGCATCGAAATAATGTAGGAAGCTTATACTCGTAAAATTTGACATAGAAAAACAATAAAAAGTTTGTCCCGAGCAACTTTGATAGTCCGAAGTTGCTCAACTCTCTCTATGGAGGAGCTTTTAACGGTTTTGTCTATTTGTCATAGAAAGTTGGTGTTTTGGCATCGAAATAATGTTGGAAGCTTATACTCGTAAAATTTGACATTGAAGAACAATAAAAAGTCTGTCCCGAGCAACTTTGATAGTCCGAAGTTGCTCAACTCTCTCTATGGAGGAGCTTTTAGCGGTTTTGTCTATTTGTCATAGAAAGTTGGTGTTTTGGCATCGAAATAATCTAGGAAGTTTATAGTCGTAAAATTTGACATAGAAGAACAATAAAAAGTCTATCCCGAGCAACTTTGATAGTCCGAAGTTGCTCAACTCTCTCTATGGAGTAGCTTTTAACGATTTTGTCCATTTGTCATAGAAAGTTGGTGTTTTGGCATCGAAATAAAGTAGGAAGCTTATACTCGTAAAATTTGACATAGAAGAACAATAAAAAGTCTATCCCGAGAAACTTCCATAGTCCGAAGTTGCTCAACTCTCTGTATGGAGGAGCTTTTAACGGTTTTGTCCATTTTTCATAGAAAGTTGATGTTTTGGCATCGAAATAATGTAGGAAGCTTATACTCGTAAAATTTGACATAGAAGAACAATAAAAAGTCTATCCCGAGCAACTTTCATAGTCCGAAGTTGCTCAACTCTCTCTACGGAGGAGCTTTTCACGGTTTTGTCCATTTGTCATAGAAAGTTGATGTTTTGGCATCGAAATAATGTAGGAAGCTTATACTCGTAAAATTTGACATAGAAGAACAATAAAAAGTCTATCCCGAGCAACTTTGATAGTCCGAAGTTGCTCAACTCTCTCTATGGAGTAACTTTTAACGGTTTTGTCCATTTGTCATAGAAAGTTGGTTTTTTGGGATCGAAATAAAGTAGGAAGCTTATACTCGTAAAATTTGACATAGAAGAACAATAAAAAGTCTATCCCGAGAAACTTTCATAGTCCGAAGTTGCTCAACTCTCTCTATGGAGGAGCTTTTAACGGTTTTGTCCATTTGTCATAGAAAGTTGGTGTTTTGGCATCGAAATAATGTAGGAAGCTTATACTCGTAAAATTTGACATAGAAGAACAATAAAAAGTTTCTCCCGAGCAACTTTGATAGTCCGAAGTTGCTCAACTCTCTCTATAGAGGAGCTTTTAACGGTTTTGTCCATTTGTCATAGAAAGTTGGTGTTTTGGCATCGAAATAATGTTCGAAGCTTATACTCGTAAAAGTTGACATAGAAGAACAATAAAAAGTCTATCCCGAGCAACTTTGATAGTCCGAAGTTGCTCAACTCTCTATATGGAGGAGCTTTTAGCGGTTTTATCTATTTGTCATAGAAAGTTGTTGTTTTGGCATCGAAATAATGTTGGAAGCTTATACTCGTAAAAGTTGACATATAAGAACAATAAAAATTGTACACCGAGTAACTTTGATGGTCCGATGATGCCCAACTCTCTCTATGGACGAGCTTTTAACGGTTTTGTCCATTTGTCATAGAAAGTTGGTGTTTTGGCATCGAAATAATGTAGTAAGCTTATACTCGTAAAATTTGACATAGAAGAACAATAAAAAATCTGTCCCGAGCAACTTTGATAGTCCGAAGTTGCTCAACTCTCTCTATCGAGGAGCTTTTAACGGTTTTGTCCATTTGTCATAGAAAGTTGGTGTTTAGGCAACGAAATAATGTAGGAAGCTTATATTCGTAAAAGTTGACATAGAAGAACAACAAAATGTGTACATAGAGCAATTTTGATGGTCCGAAGTTGCTCAACTCTCTCTATGGAGGAGCTTTTAACGGTTTTGTCCATTTGACATAGAAAGTTGGTGTTTTGGCATCGAAATAAAGTAGGAAGCTTATACTCGTAAATTTTGACATAGAAGAACAATAAAAAGTCTATCCCGAGCAACTTTGATAGTCCGAAGTTGCTCAACTCTCTCTATGGAGGAGCTTTTAACGGTTTTATCCATTTGTCAAAGAAAGTTGGTGTTTTGGCATCGAAATAATCTAGGAAGCTTATACTCATAAAATTTGACATATGAGAACAATAAAAATTATACACCGAGCAACTTTGATGGTCCGAAGTTGCTCAACTCTCTCTATGGAGGAGCTTTTAAGGGTTTTGTCCATTTGTCATAGAAAGTTGGTGTTTTGGCATCGAAATAATGTAGTAAGCTTATACTCGTAAAATTTGACATTGAAGAACAATAAAAAGTCTGTCCCGAGCAACTTTGATAGTCCGAAGTTGCTCAACTCTCTCTATGGAGGAGCTTTTAGCGGTTTTGTCTATTTGTCATAGAAAGTTGGTGTTTTGGCATCGAAATAATCTAGGAAGTTTATAGTCGTAAAATTTGACATAGAAGAACAATAAAAAGTCTATCCCGAGCAACTTTGATAGTCCGAAGTTGCTCAACTCTCTCTATGGAGTAGCTTTTAACGATTTTGTCCATTTGTCATAGAAAGTTGGTGTTTTGGCATCGAAATAAAGTAGGAAGCTTATACTCGTAAAATTTGACATAGAAGAACAATAAAAAGTCTATCCCGAGAAACTTCCATAGTCCGAAGTTGCTCAACTCTCTGTATGGAGGAGCTTTTAACGGTTTTGTCCATTTTTCATAGAAAGTTGATGTTTTGGCATCGAAATAATGTAGGAAGCTTATACTCGTAAAATTTGACATAGAAGAACAATAAAAAGTCTATCCCGAGCAACTTTCATAGTCCGAAGTTGCTCAACTCTCTCTACGGAGGAGCTTTTCACGGTTTTGTCCATTTGTCATAGAAAGTTGATGTTTTGGCATCGAAATAATGTAGGAAGCTTATACTCGTAAAATTTGACATAGAAGAACAATAAAAAGTCTATCCCGAGCAACTTTGATAGTCCGAAGTTGCTCAACTCTCTCTATGGAGTAACTTTTAACGGTTTTGTCCATTTGTCATAGAAAGTTGGTTTTTTGGGATCGAAATAAAGTAGGAAGCTTATACTCGTAAAATTTGACATAGAAGAACAATAAAAAGTCTATCCCGAGAAACTTTCATAGTCCGAAGTTGCTCAACTCTCTCTATGGAGGAGCTTTTAACGGTTTTGTCCATTTGTCATAGAAAGTTGGTGTTTTGGCATCGAAATAATGTAGGAAGCTTATACTCGTAAAATTTGACATAGAAGAACAATAAAAAGTTTCTCCCGAGCAACTTTGATAGTCCGAAGTTGCTCAACTCTCTCTATAGAGGAGCTTTTAACGGTTTTGTCCATTTGTCATAGAAAGTTGGTGTTTTGGCATCGAAATAATGTTCGAAGCTTATACTCGTAAAAGTTGACATAGAAGAACAATAAAAAGTCTATCCCGAGCAACTTTGATAGTCCGAAGTTGCTCAACTCTCTATATGGAGGAGCTTTTAGCGGTTTTATCTATTTGTCATAGAAAGTTGGTGTTTTGGCATCGAAATAATGTTGGAAGCTTATACTCGTAAAAGTTGACATATAAGAACAATAAAAATTGTACACCGAGTAACTTTGATGGTCCGATGATGCCCAACTCTCTCTATGGACGAGCTTTTAACGGTTTTGTCCATTTGTCATAGAAAGTTGGTGTTTTGGCATCGAAATAATGTAGTAAGCTTATACTCGTAAAATTTGACATAGAAGAACAATAAAAAATCTGTCCCGAGCAACTTTGATAGTCCGAAGTTGCTCAACTCTCTCTATCGAGGAGCTTTTAACGGTTTTGTCCATTTGTCATAGAAAGTTGGTGTTTAGGCAACGAAATAATGTAGGAAGCTTATATTCGTAAAAGTTGACATAGAAGAACAACAAAATGTGTACATAGAGCAATTTTGATGGTCCGAAGTTGCTCAACTCTCTCTATGGAGGAGCTTTTAACGGTTTTGTCCATTTGACATAGAAAGTTGGTGTTTTGGCATCGAAATAAAGTAGGAAGCTTATACTCGTAAATTTTGACATAGAAGAACAATAAAAAGTCTATCCCGAGCAACTTTGATAGTCCGAAGTTGCTCAACTCTCTCTATGGAGGAGCTTTTAACGGTTTTATCCATTTGTCAAAGAAAGTTGGTGTTTTGGCATCGAAATAATCTAGGAAGCTTATACTCATAAAATTTGACATATGAGAACAATAAAAATTATACACCGAGCAACTTTGATGGTCCGAAGTTGCTCAACTCTCTCTATGGAGGAGCTTTTAAGGGTTTTGTCCATTTGTCATAGAAAGTTGGTGTTTTGGCATCGAAATAATGTAGTAAGCTTATACTCGTAAAATTTGACATTGAAGAACAATAAAAAGTCTGTCCCGAGCAACTTTGATAGTCCGAAGTTGCTCAACTCTCTCTATGGAGGAGCTTTTAGCGGTTTTGTCTATTTGTCATAGAAAGTTGGTGTTTTGGCATCGAAATAATCTAGGAAGTTTATAGTCGTAAAATTTGACATAGAAGAACAATAAAAAGTCTATCCCGAGCAACTTTGATAGTCCGAAGTTGCTCAACTCTCTCTATGGAGTAGCTTTTAACGATTTTGTCCATTTGTCATAGAAAGTTGGTGTTTTGGCATCGAAATAAAGTAGGAAGCTTATACTCGTAAAATTTGACATAGAAGAACAATAAAAAGTCTATCCCGAGAAACTTCCATAGTCCGAAGTTGCTCAACTCTCTGTATGGAGGAGCTTTTAACGGTTTTGTCCATTTTTCATAGAAAGTTGATGTTTTGGCATCGAAATAATGTAGGAAGCTTATACTCGTAAAATTTGACATAGAAGAACAATAAAAAGTCTATCCCGAGCAACTTTCATAGTCCGAAGTTGCTCAACTCTCTCTACGGAGGAGCTTTTCACGGTTTTGTCCATTTGTCATAGAAAGTTGATGTTTTGGCATCGAAATAATGTAGGAAGCTTATACTCGTAAAATTTGACATAGAAGAACAATAAAAAGTCTATCCCGAGCAACTTTGATAGTCCGAAGTTGCTCAACTCTCTCTATGGAGTAACTTTTAACGGTTTTGTCCATTTGTCATAGAAAGTTGGTTTTTTGGGATCGAAATAAAGTAGGAAGCTTATACTCGTAAAATTTGACATAGAAGAACAATAAAAAGTCTATCCCGAGAAACTTTCATAGTCCGAAGTTGCTCAACTCTCTCTATGGAGGAGCTTTTAACGGTTTTGTCCATTTGTCATAGAAAGTTGGTGTTTTGGCATCGAAATAATGTACGAAGCTTATACTCGTAAAATTTGACATAGAAGAACAATAAAAAGTTTCTCCCGAGCAACTTTGATAGTCCGAAGTTGCTCAACTCTCTCTATAGAGGAGCTTTTAACGGTTTTGTCCATTTGTCATAGAAAGTTGGTGTTTTGGCATCGAAATAATGTTCGAAGCTTATACTCGTAAAAGTTGACATAGAAGAACAATAAAAAGTCTATCCCGAGCAACTTTGATAGTCCGAAGTTGCTCAACTCTCTATATGGAGGAGCTTTTAGCGGTTTTATCTATTTGTCATAGAAAGTTGGTGTTTTGGCATCGAAATAATGTTGGAAGCTTATACTCGTAAAAGTTGACATATAAGAACAATAAAAATTGTACACCGAGTAACTTTGATGGTCCGATGATGCCCAACTCTCTCTATGGACGAGCTTTTAACGGTTTTGTCCATTTGTCATAGAAAGTTGGTGTTTTGGCATCGAAATAATGTAGTAAGCTTATACTCGTAAAATTTGACATAGAAGAACAATAAAAAATCTGTCCCGAGCAACTTTGATAGTCCGAAGTTGCTCAACTCTCTCTATCGAGGAGCTTTTAACGGTTTTGTCCATTTGTCATAGAAAGTTGGTGTTTAGGCAACGAAATAATGTAGGAAGCTTATATTCGTAAAAGTTGACATAGAAGAACAACAAAATGTGTACATAGAGCAATTTTGATGGTCCGAAGTTGCTCAACTCTCTCTATGGAGGAGCTTTTAACGGTTTTGTCCATTTGACATAGAAAGTTGGTGTTTTGGCATCGAAATAAAGTAGGAAGCTTATACTCGTAAATTTTGACATAGAAGAACAATAAAAAGTCTATCCCGAGCAACTTTGATAGTCCGAAGTTGCTCAACTCTCTCTATGGAGGAGCTTTTAACGGTTTTATCCATTTGTCAAAGAAAGTTGGTGTTTTGGCATCGAAATAATCTAGGAAGCTTATACTCATAAAATTTGACATATGAGAACAATAAAAATTATACACCGAGCAACTTTGATGGTCCGAAGTTGCTCAACTCTCTCTATGGAGGAGCTTTTAAGGGTTTTGTCCATTTGTCATAGAAAGTTGGTGTTTTGGCATCGAAATAATGTAGTAAGCTTATACTCGTAAAATTTGACATAGAAGAACAATAAAAAGTTTGTCCCGAGCAACTTGGATAGTCCGTAATTGCTCAACTCTCTCAATGGAGGAGATTTTAACGGTTTTGTCAATTTGTCATAGAAAGTTGGTGTTTTGGCATCGAAATAATGTAGGAAGCTTATATTCGTAAAAGTTGACATAGAAGAACAACAAAATGTGTACATAGAGCAATTTTGATGGTCCGAAGTTGCTCAACTCTCTCTATGGAGGAGCTTTTAACGGTTTTGTCCATTTGACATAGAAAGTTGGTGTTTTGTCATCGAAATAAAGTAGGAAGCTTATACTCGTAAAATTTGACATAGAAGAACAATAAAAAGTCTATCCCGAGCAAATTTCATAGTTTGAAGTTGCTCAACTCTCTCTATGGAGGAGCTTTTAACGGTTTTGTTCATTTGTCATAGAAAGTTGGTGTTTTGGTATCGAAATAAAGTAGGAAGCTTATACTCGTAAAATTTGACATAGAAGAACAATAAAAAGTCTATCCTGAGCAACTTTGATAGTCCGAAGTTGCTCAACTCTCTCTATGGAGGAGCTTTTAACGGTTTTGTCCATTTGTCATAGATATTTAGTGTTTTGGCATCGAAATAAAGTAGGAAGCTTATACTCGTAAAATTTCATATAGAAGAACAATAAAAAGTCTACCCCGAGCAACTTCCATAGTCCGAAGTTGCTCAACTCTATCTTTGGAGGAGCTTTTAACGGTTTTATCCATTTGTCAAAGAAAGTTGGTGTTTTGGCATCGAAATAATCTTGGAAGCTTATACTCATAAAATTTGACATATGAGAACAATAAAAATTATACACCGAGCAACTTTGATGGTCCGAAGTTGCTCAACTCTCTCTATGGAGGAGCTTTTAACGGTTTTTTCCATTTGTCATAGAAACTTGGTGTTTTAGCATCGAAATAATGTAGGAAGCTTATACTCGTAAAAGTTGACATAGAAGAACAATAAAAAGTTTATCCCGAGCAACTTTGATAGTCTGAAGTTGCTCAACACTCTCTATGGAGGAGCTTTTAACGGTTTTGTCCATTTGTCATAGAAAGTTGGTGTTTTGGCATCGAAATAATGTAGGAGGCTTATACTCATAAAATTTGACATAGAAGAACAATAAAATGTCTATCCCGAGCAACTTTGATAGTCCGAAGTTGCTCAACTCTCTCTATGGAGGTGCTTTTAACAGTTTTGTCCATTTGTCATAGAAAGTTGGTGTTTTGGCATCGAAATAATGTAGCAAGCTTATACTCGTAAAATTTGACATAGAAGAACAATAAAATGTCTATCCCGAGCAACTTTGATAGTCCGAAGTTGCTCAACTCTCTCTATGGAGGAGCTTTTAACGGTTTTGTCCATTTGTCATAGAAAGTTGGTGTTTTGGCATCGAAATAATGTTCGAAGCTTATACTCGTAAAAGTTGACATAGAAGAACAATAAAAAGTCTATCCCGAGCAACTTTGATAGTCCGAAGTTGCTCAACTCTCTCTATGGAGGAGCTTTTAGCGGTTTTATCTATTTGTCATAGAAAGTTGGTGTTTTGGCATCGAAATAATGTTGGAAGCTTATACTCGTAAAAGTTGACATATAAGAACAATAAAAATTGTGTCTCGAGCAACTTTGATAGTCCGAAGTTGCTCAACTCTCTCTTTGGAGGAGCTTTTAACGGTTTTATCCATTTGTCAAAGAAAGTTGGTGTTTTGGCATCGAAATAATCTTGGAAGCTTATACTCATAAAATTTGACATATGAGAACAATAAAAATTATACACCGAGCAACTTTGATGGTCCGAAGTTGCTCAACTCTCTCTATGGAGGAGCTTTTAACGGTTTTGTCCATTTGTCATAGAAACTTGGTGTTTTAGCATCGAAATAATGTAGGAAGCTTATACTCGTAAAAGTTGACATAGAAGAACAATAAAAAGTTTCTCCCGAGCAACTTTGATAGTCCGAAGTTGCTCAACTCTCTCTATAGAGGAGCTTTTAACGGTTTTGTCCATTTGTCATAGAAAGTTGGTGTTTTGGCATCGAAATAATGTAGGAAGCTTATACTCGTAAAATTTAACATAGAAGAACAATAAAAAGTCTGTCTCGAGCAACTTTGATGGTCCGAAGTTGCTCAACTCTCTCTATGGAGGAGCTTTTAACGGTTTTGTCCATTTGTCATAGAAACTTGGTGTTTTAGCATCGAAATAATGTAGGAAGCTTATACTCGTAAAAGTTGACATAGAAGAACAATAAAAAGTTTCTCCCGAGCAACTTTGATAGTCCGAAGTTGCTCAACTCTCTCTATAGAGGAGCTTTTAACGGTTTTGTCCATTTGTCATAGAAAGTTGGTGTTTTGGCATCGAAATAATGTAGGAAGCTTATACTCGTAAAAGTTGACATAGAAGAACAACAAAATGTGTAAATAGAGCAATTTTGATGGTCCGAAGTTGCTCAACTCTCTCTGTGGAGGAGCTTTTAACGGTTTTGTCTATTTGTCATAGAAAGTTGGTGTTTTGGCATCGAAATAAAGTAGGAAGTTTATACTCGTAAATTTTGACATAGAAGAACAATAAAAAGTCTATCCCGAACAACTTTCATAGTCCGAAGTTGCTCAACTCTCTTTATGGAGGAGCTTTTAACGGTTTTATCCATTTGTCAAAGAAAGTTGGTGTTTTGGCATTGAAATAATCTAGGAAGCTTATACTCATAAAATTTGACATATGAGAACAATAAAAATTATACACCGAGCAACTTTGATGGTCCGAAGTTGCTCAACTCTCTCTATGGAGGAGCTTTTAAGGGTTTTGTCCATTTGTCATAGAAAGTTGGTGTTTTGGAATCGAAATAATGTAGCAAGCTTATACTCGTAAAATTTGACATAGAAGAACAATAAAATGTCTCTCCCGAGCAACTTTGATAGTCCGAAGTTGCTCAACTCTCTCTATGGAGGAGCTTTTAACGGTTTTGTCTATTTGTCATAGACAGTTGGTGTTTTGGCATCGAAATAATGTAGGAAGCTTATACTCGTAAAATTTGACATAGAAGAACAATAAAAAGTCTATCCCGAGCAACTTTCATAGTCCGATGTTGCTCAACTCTCTCTACGGAGAAGCTTTTAACGGTTTTATCCATTTGTCAAAGAAAGTTGGTGTTTTGGCATCGAAATAGTGTAAGAAGCTTATACTCGTAAAAGTTGACATAGAAGAACAACAAAAAGTCTACATGGAGCAATTTTGATGGTCCGAAGTTGCTCAACTTTCTCTATGTAGGAGCTTTTAACGATTTTGTCCATTTGTCATAGAAAGTTGGTGTTTTGGAATCGAAATAATGTAGGAAGCTTATACTCGTAAAATTTGACATTGAAGAACAATAAAAAGTCTGTCCCGAGCAACTTTGATAGTCCGAAGTTGCTCAACTCTCTCTATGGAGGAGCTTTTAGCGGTTTTGTCTATTTGTCATAGAAAGTTGGTGTTTTGGCATCGAAATAATCTAGGAAGTTTATTGTCGTAAAATTTGACATAGAAGAACAATAAAAAGTCTATCCCGAGCAACTTTGATAGTCCGAAGTTGCTCAACTCTCTCTATGGAGTAGCTTTTAACGGTTTTGTCCATTTGTCATAGAAAGTTGGTGTTTTGGCATCGAAATAAAGTAGGAAGCTTATACTCGTAAAATTTGACATAGAAGAACAATAAAAAGTCTATCCCGAGAAACTTCCATAGTCCGAAGTTGCTCAACTCTCTGTATGGAGGAGCTTTTAACGGTTTTGTCGATTTGTCATAGAAAGTTGGTGTTTTGGCATCAAAATAATGTGGGAAGCTTATACTCGTAAAATTTGACATAGGAAAACAATAAAAAGTTTGTCCCGAGCAACTTTGATAGTCCGAAGTTGCTCAACTCTCTCTATGGAGGAGCTTTTAACGGTTTTGTCTATTTGTTATAGAAAGTTGGTGTTTTGGCATCGAAATAATGTTGGAAGCTTATACTCGTAAAATTTGACATTGAAGAACAATAAAAAGTCTGTCCCGAGCAACTTTGATAGTCCGAAGTTGCTCAACTCTCTCTATGGAGGAGCTTTTAGCGGTTTTGTCTATTTGTCATAGAAAGTTGGTGTTTTGGCATCGAAATAATGTAGGAAGCTTATACTCGTAAAATTTGACATAGAAGAACAATAAAAAGTCTATCCCGAGCAACTTTGATAGTCCGAAGTTGCTCAACTCTCTCTATGGAGGAGCTTTTAACTGTTTTGTCCATTTGTCATAGAAAGTTGGTGTTTTGGCATCGAAATAATGTAGGAAACTTATACTCGTAAAATTTGACATAGAAGAACAATAAAAAGTCTGTCCCGAGCAACTTTGATAGTCCGAAATTGCTCAACTCTCTCTATAGAGGAGCTTTTAACGGTTTTGTCCATTTTGTTAGGATCGTTTCTAACCTTAAGAGGGGGGGGTGAATTAAGATTATGCCAAATTTTAAATTGTTACACACAAAATCACAAATTAATATTCAATAAGATTCGACAAGTTTTAAATGTATGCACAATTCAATGAAACAACTCTTTAAATCAAAAACTCATACAACGATAAAATAATCAATTTTAAGAATAACCAAATGTAGAGCTTTTGATGAGCCAGGCCTTATAATTTCCTCCAACACACCTAAGAGTGATGTTAGTGCTGCACACTCAAAATAACTTGATTAGTAATAAAAACACAATATAGGGCAATATAAAAATTTGATTTCTTTTACGTTTCTAAAAACTCTAATTATATATAGACTAATTTTATTTTAATTTACCCTTGTATGATTTTGAAACAGTTATGTATTTAAACAACAATCAAAAGGAGGAAGTAGTAAAGGATAGAGAGTGACACCGAGATTTTTACGTGGTTCCTCAAACTGAGTACATCCACGGCCCTCCTTCAAAGGGACTTGCCAACACCTCCACTATGAGTGATAATGAGTACAAGATACAATTTGTTGATTTTGTGGCTGAATCAACCAACCTTCACAGCTCAATAAACAAATAAAAGATGTGACTCAATAGTCTAGTGTATGTGATCAATAAGGCTCAAGGTAGGCTCTTTGGTAGCAATATAGGAATGATAGGCTCAAGAACAATAGGCTCAAGGTTTCAGCAAGTATGTAGCAGTAGGCTCTCCCAAAAACGTTTTTCTCAAAGCTCTCTTGCAAAAGGGTTATGAAAAGGATAGAACTCAAGAGAGAGAATTCAAATGTGTATGAATATGGTTTAGAAATGATGTCTCACATTTTTCTTGGTTTGGCTTGAAGAAAATGATGCTTTAAATAGGGTTAGGCCAAAGACAGCTCAATGGGTAAGAGAGGGAAGGATTTTCTAGCAAAATCTTTTTGGAGAGTGAGCTGGCCGAAATTTTGGAATGGAAAAAGGTGATGGACAGCTAGGATAGTCTAGAGCCTTGATGGTTTTTAGAAAATCAGTCATTCACACATTTTTGTCAAAATAAATTTGGCTTGACTTTTTGCTTCTTGATGAAATGTCTAAGATCTCTTTTTGTGTGTAGAAAAATCCCTCCAACAGCTGGATTATCTTCTTCTTGATTTGATCAATGAAGGTTGGCTTGACTTTCTTGTTTCCTTGCTGGAAAGCTTGAATGAATCTTCAACAGCTGGATTATCTTCTTCTAGATTTGATCAATGAAGGTTGGCTTGACTTTCTTGTTTCCTTGCTGGAAAGCTTGAATGAATCTTCAACTTGATTTTCCTTTATGATCTTGTCTCCTTAATTTTGAAATCAGCTCCAGAATTTTTTATTTCCTTCTTTGTAATATGGAGCTTGACCTTCTTGGTGTGTAGGGACACCTTCAATGCTAGAGACGATCTTCTCCTTGATTTGATATTGACACCATGATTGTAGTTTGTTGAAATTCGAATTTGACTTCCATTGGATAGGAAAATGACAATTCCAGCACTTCTTGTGATATATTTCCATAATACTTTGTCACCTCTTGATTCTTTCCATATTAAAAACAAGATTTGATCTCTTTCCATATTTCATTCCTACAAACTCTCAAAAGATAATCCAAAAGGATTTCTAACATTCTTCAACACAAAAGTTAGTTTCCATAAATTAAACACATATATGGCAACTATATGAAAGAAAAACGTTGCATATATATAAGGGAATGTTTTGATCTATTATTAAAGTGTAGATCATAAATATAAGACTAAGATCACATGAGTTACCATATATAGAATCAAGTCTACATGAATTAAACATTTCACACACATATTAAGCCACTTAGCATTTTCGAAATTCATCAAACCTAAGCTTGAATCCTATGTTTCAACAATAAAAAGTGTAAATAGAGCAAATTTGATAGTCCGAAGTAGCTCAACTCTCTCTATCGAGGAGCTTTTACCGGTTTTGTCTATTTGTCATAGAAAGTTGGTGTTTTGGCATCAATATAATGTAGGAAGCTTATACTCGTAAAATTTCACATAGAAGAACAATAAAAAGTCTATCCCGAGCAACTTTGATAGTCCGAAATTGCTCAACTCTCTCTATGGAGGAGATTTTAACGGTTTTGTCCATTTGTCAAAGAAAGTTGGTGTTTTGGCATCGAAATAATCTAGGAAGCTTATACTCATAAAATTTGACATATAAGAACAATAAAAATTGTACACCGAGCAACTTTGATGGTCCGAAGTTGCTCAACTCTCACTATGGAGGAGCTCTTAACGGTTTTGTCCATTTGTCATAGAAAGTTGGTGTTTTGGAATCGAAATAATGTAGGAAGCTTATACTCGTAAAATTTGACGTAGAAGAACATTAAAAAGTCTATCCCGAACAACTTTGATAGTTCGGAGTTGCTCAACTCTCTCTATGGAGGAGCTTTTAACGGTTTTGTCTATTTGTCATAGAAAGTTGGTGTTTTGGCATCGAAATAATCTATGAAGCTTATACTCATAAAATTTGACATATAAGAACAATAAAAATTATACACCTAGCAACTTTGATGGTCCGAAGTTGCTCAACTCTCTCTATGGAAGAGCTTTTAACGGTTTTGTCCATTTGTCATAGGAAGTTGGTGTTTTGGCATCGGAATAATGTAGGAAGCTTATACTCGTAAAATTTGACATAGAAGAACAATAAAAAGTGTACATAGAGCAATTTTAATGGTCCGAAGTTGCTCAACTCTCTCTATGGAGGAGCTCTTATCGGTTTTGTCCATTTGTCATAAAAAGTTGGTGTTTTGTCATCGAAATAATCTATGAAGCTTACACTAGTAAAATTTGACATATAAGTACAATAAAAATTGTACACCGAGCAACTTTGATGGTCCGAAGTTGCTCAACACTCTCTATGGAGGAGCTTTTAACGGTTTTGTCCATTTATCATAGAAAGTTGGTGTTTTGGCATAGAAGTAATCTAGGAAGCATATACTCGTAAAATTTCACATAGAAGAACAATAAAAAGTGTACATAGAGCAATTTTGATAGTCCGAAGTTGCTCAACTCTCTCTATGGAGGAGCTTTTAACGGTTTTGTCCATTTGTCATAGAAAGTTGGTGTTTTGGCGTCGGAATAATGTAGGAAGCTTATACTCGTAAAATTTCACATAGAAGAACAATAAAAAGTCTATCCCGAGCAACTTTGATAGTCCGAAGTTGCTCAACTCTCTCTATGGAGGAGCTTTTAACGGTTTTGTCTATTTGTCATAGAAAGTTGGTGTTTTGGCATCGAAATAATCTAGGAAGCTTATACTCGTAAAATTTCACATAGAAGAACAATAAAAATTGTACACCGAGCAACTTTGATGTTCCGAAGTTGCTCTACTCTCTCTATGGAGGAGCTTTTAACGGTTTTGTCTATTTGTCATAGAAAGTCGGTGTTTTGGCATCGAAATAATCTATGAAGCTTATACTCGTAAAATTTGACATATAAGAACAATAAAAATTGTACACCGAGCAACTTTGGTGGTCCGAAGTCGCTCAACACTCTCTATGGAGGAGCTTTTAACGGTTTTGTCCATTTGTCATAGAAAGTTGGTGTTTTGGCATCGAAATAATCTAGGAAGCTTATACTCGTAAAATTTCACATAGAAGAACAATAAAAAGTTTAAATAGAGCAACTTTGATGGTCCGAAGTTGCTCAACTCTCTCTATCGAGGAGCTTTTACCGGTTTTGTCCATTTGTCATAGAAAGTTGGTGTTTTGGCATCAATATAATGTAGGAAGCTTATACTCGTAAAATTTCACATAGAAGAACAATAAAAAGTCTATCCCGAGCAACTTTGATAGTCCGAAATTGCTCAACTCTCTCTATGGAGGAGATTTTAACGGTTTTGTCCATTTGTCAAAGAAAGTTGGTGTTTTGGCATCGAAATAATCTAGGAAGCTTATACTCATAAAATTTGACATATAAGAACAATAAAAATTGTACACCGAGCAACTTTGATGGTCCGAAGTTGCTCAACTCTCACTATGGAGGAGCTCTTAACGGTTTTTTCCATTTGTCATAGAAAGTTGGTGTTTTGGAATCGAAATAATGTAGGAAGCTTATACTCGTAAAATTTGACGTAGAAGAACATTAAAAAGTCTATCCCGAACAACTTTGATAGTTCGGAGTTGCTCAACTCTCTCTATGGAGGAGCTTTTAACGGTTTTGTCTATTTGTCATAGAAAGTTGGTGTTTTGGCATCGAAATAATCTATGAAGCTTATACTCGTAAAATTTGACATATAAGAACAATAAAAATTATACACCTAGCAACTTTGATGGTCCGAAGTTGCTCAACTCTCTCTATGGAAGAGCTTTTAACGGTTTTGTCCATTTGTCATAGGAAGTTGGTGTTTTGGCATCGGAATAATGTAGGAAGCTTATACTCGTAAAATTTGACATAGAAGAACAATAAAAAGTGTACATAGAGAAATTTTAATGGTCCGAAGTTGCTCAACCCTCTCTATGGAGGAGCTCTTATCGGTTTTGTCTATTTGTCATAAAAAGTTGGTGTTTTGTCATCGAAATAATCTATGAAGCTTATACTAGTAAAATTTGACATATAAGTACAATAAAAATTGTACACCGAGCAACTTTGATGGTCCGAAGTCGCTCAACACTCTCTATGGAGGAGCTTTTAACGGTTTTGTCCATTTGTCATAGAAAGTTGGTGTTTTGGCATCGAAGTAATCTAGGAAGTTTATACTCGTAAAATTTCACATAGAAGAACAATAAAAAGTGTACGTAGAGCAATTTTGATAGTCCGAAGTTGCTCAACTCTCTCTATGGAGGAGCTTTTAACGGTTTTGTCCATTTGTCATAGAAAGTTGGTGTTTTGGCGTCGGAATAATGTAGGAAGCTTATACTCGTAAAATTTCACATAGAAGAACTATAAAAAGTCTATCCGGAGCAACTTTGATAGTCCGAAGTTACTCAACTCTCTCTATGGAGGAGCTTTTAACGGTTTTGTCTATTTCTCACAGAAAGTTGGTGTTTTGGCATCGAAATAATCTAGGAAGCTTATACTCGTAAAATTTCACATAGAAGAACAATAAAAGTGTACATAGAGCAATTTTGGTAGTCCGAAGTTGCTCAACTCTCTCTATGGAGGAGCTTTTAACGGTTTTGTCCATTTGTCATAGAAAGTTGGTGTTTTGGCGTCGGAATAATGTAGGAAGCTTATACTCGTAAAATTTCACATAGAAGAACAATAAAAAGTCTATCCCGAGCAACTTTGATAGTCCGAAGTTGCTCAACTCTCTCCATGGAGGAGCTTTTAACGGTTTTGTCTATTTGTCATAGAAAGTTGGTGTTTTGGCATCGAAATAATCTAGGAAGCTTATACTCGTAAAATTTCACATAGAAGAACAATAAAAATTGTACACCGAGCAACTTTGATGTTCCGAAGTTGCTCTACTCTCTCTATGGAGGAGCTTTTAACGGTTTTGTCTATTTGTCATAGAAAGTCGGTGTTTTGGCATCGAAATAATCTATGAAGCTTATACTCGTAAAATTTGACATATAAGAACAATAAAAATTGTACACCGAGCAACTTTGGTGGTCCGAAGTCGCTCAACACTCTCTATGGAGGAGCTTTTAACGGTTTTGTCCATTTGTCATAGAAAGTTGGTGTTTTGGCATCGAAATAATCTAGGAAGCTTATACTCGTAAAATTTCACATAGAAGAACAATAAAAAGTGTAAATAGAGCAATTTTGATAGTCCGAAGTAGCTCAACTCTCTCTATAGAGGAGCTTTTACCGGTTTTGTCCATTTGTCATAGAAAGTTTGTGTTTTGGCATCAATATAATGTAGGAAGCTTATACTCGTAAAATTTCACATAGAAGAACAATAAAAAGTCTATCCCGAGCAACTTTGATAGTCCGAAATTGCTCAACTCTCTCTATGGAGGAGATTTTAACGGTTTTGTCCATTTGTCATAGAAAGTTGGTGTTTTGGCATCGAAGTAATCTAGGAAGCTTATACTCGTAAAATTTCACATAGAAGAACAATAAAAAGTGTACGTAGAGCAATTTTGATAGTCCGAAGTTGCTCAACTCTCTCTATGGAGGAGCTTTTAACGGTTTTGTCCATTTGTCATAGAAAGTTGGTGTTTTGGCGTCGGAATAATGTAGGAAGCTTATACTCGTAAAATTTCACATAGAAGAACTATAAAAAGTCTATCCGGAGCAACTTTGATAGTCCGAAGTTACTCAACTCTCTATATGGAGGAGCTTTTAACAGTTTTGTCTATTTCTCACAGAAAGTTGGTGTTTTGGCATCGAAATAATCTAGGAAGCTTATACTCGTAAAATTTCACATAGAAGAACAATAAAAGTGTACATAGAGCAATTTTGGTAGTCCGAAGTTGCTCAACTCTCTCTATGGAGGAGCTTTTAACGGTTTTGTCCATTTGTCATAGAAAGTTGGTGTTTTGGCGTCGGAATAATGTAGGAAGCTTATACTCGTAAAATTTCACATAGAAGAACAATAAAAAGTCTATCCCGAGCAACTTTGATAGTCCGAAGTTGCTCAACTCTCTCTATGGAGGAGCTTTTAACGGTTTTGTCTATTTGTCATAGAAAGTTGGTGTTTTGGCATCGAAATAATCTAGGAAGCTTATACTCGTAAAATTTCACATAGAAGAACAATAAAAATTGTACACCGAGCAACTTTGATGTTCCGAAGTTGCTCTACTATCTCTATGGAGGAGCTTTTAACGGTTTTGTCTATTTGTCATAGAAAGTCGGTGTTTTGGCATCGAAATAATCTATGAAGCTTATACTCGTAAAATTTGACATATAAGAACAATAAAAATTGTACACCGAGCAACTTTGGTGGTCCGAAGTCGCTCAACACTCTCTATGGAGGAGCTTTTAACGGTTTTGTCCATTTGTCATAGAAAGTTGGTGTTTTGGCATCGAAATAATCTAGGAAGCTTATACTCGTAAAATTTCACATAGAAGAACAATAAAAAGTGTAAATAGAGCAATTTTGATAGTCCGAAGTAGCTCAACTCTCTCTATAGAGGAGCTTTTACCGGTTTTGTCCATTTGTCATAGAAAGTTTGTGTTTTGGCATCAATATAATGTAGGAAGCTTATACTCGTAAAATTTCACATAGAAGAACAATAAAAAGTGTACGTAGAGCAATTTTGATAGTCCGAAGTCGCTCAACACTCTCTATGGAGGAGCTTTTAACGGTTTTGTCCATTTATCATAGAAAGTTGGTGTTTTGGCATAGAAGTAATCTAGGAAGCATATACTCGTAAAATTTCACATAGAAGAACAATAAAAAGTGTACATAGAGCAATTTTGATAGTCCGAAGTTGCTCAACTCTCTCTATGGAGGAGCTTTTAACGGTTTTGTCCATTTGTCATAGAAAGTTGGTGTTTTGGCGTCAGAATAATGTAGGAAGCTTATACTCGTAAAATTTCACATAGAAGAACAATAAAAAGTCTATCCCGAGCAACTTTGATAGTCCGAAGTTGCTCAACTCTCTCTATGGAGGAACTTTTAACGGTTTTGTCTATTTGTCATAGAAAGTTGGTGTTTTGGCATCGAAATAATCTAGGAAGCTTATACTCGTAAAATTTCACATAGAAGAACAATAAAAATTGTACACCGAGCAACTTTGATGTTCCGAAGTTGCTCTACTCTCTCTATGGAGGAGCTTTTAACGGTTTTGTCTATTTGTCATAGAAAGTCGGTGTTTTGGCATCGAAATAATCTATGAAGCTTATACTCGTAAAATTTGACATATAAGAACAATAAAAATTGTACACCGAGCAACTTTGGTGGTCCGAAGTCGCTCAACACTCTCTATGGAGGAGCTTTTAACGGTTTTGTCCATTTGTCATAGAAAGTTGGTGTTTTGGCATCGAAATAATCTAGGAAGCTTATACTCGTAAAATTTCACATAGAAGAACAATAAAAAGTTTAAATAGAGCAACTTTGATGGTCCGAAGTTGCTCAACTCTCTCTATCGAGGAGCTTTTACCGGTTTTGTCCATTTGTCATAGAAAGTTGGTGTTTTGGCATCAATATAATGTAGGAAGCTTATACTCGTAAAATTTCACATAGAAGAACAATAAAAAGTCTATCCCGAGCAACTTTGATAGTCCGAAATTGCTCAACTCTCTCTATGGAGGAGATTTTAACGGTTTTGTCCATTTGTCAAAGAAAGTTGGTGTTTTGGCATCGAAATAATCTAGGAAGCTTATACTCATAAAATTTGACATATAAGAACAATAAAAATTGTACACCGAGCGACTTTGATGGTCCGAAGTTGCTCAACTCTCACTATGGAGGAGCTCTTAACGGTTTTTTCCATTTGTCATAGAAAGTTGGTGTTTTGGAATCGAAATAATGTAGGAAGCTTATACTCGTAAAATTTGACGTAGAAGAACATTAAAAAGTCTATCCCGAACAACTTTGATAGTTCGGAGTTGCTCAACTCTCTCTATGGAGGAGCTTTTAACGGTTTTGTCTATTTGTCATAGAAAGTTGGTGTTTTGGCATCGAAATAATCTATGAAGCTTATACTCGTAAAATTTGACATATAAGAACAATAAAAATTATACACCTAGCAACTTTGATGGTCCGAAGTTGCTCAACTCTCTCTATGGAAGAGCTTTTATCGGTTATGTCCATTTGTCATAGGAAGTTGGTGTTTTGGCATCGGAATAATGTAGGAAGCTTATACTCGTAAAATTTGACATAGAAGAACAATAAAAAGTGTACATAGAGAAATTTTAATGGTCCGAAGTTGCTCAACCCTCTCTATGGAGGAGCTCTTATCGGTTTTGTCTATTTGTCATAAAAAGTTGGTGTTTTGTCATCGAAATAATCTATGAAGCTTATACTAGTAAAATTTGACATATAAGTACAATAAAAATTGTACACCGAGCAACTTTGATGGTCCGAAGTCGCTCAACACTCTCTATGGAGGAGCTTTTAACGGTTTTGTCCATTTGTCATAGAAAGTTGGTGTTTTGGCATCGAAGTAATCTAGGAAGCTTATACTCGTAAAATTTCACATAGAAGAACAATAAAAAGTGTACGTAGAGCAATTTTGATAGTCCGAAGTTGCTCAACTCTCTCTATGGAGGAGCTTTTAACGGTTTTGTCCATTTGTCATAGAAAGTTGGTGTTTTGGCGTCGGAATAATGTAGGAAGCTTATACTCGTAAAATTTCACATAGAAGAACTATAAAAAGTCTATCCGGAGCAACTTTGATAGTCCGAAGTTACTCAACTCTCTCTATGGAGGAGCTTTTAACGGTTTTGTCTATTTCTCACAGAAAGTTGGTGTTTTGGCATCGAAATAATCTAGGAAGCTTATACTCGTAAAATTTCACATAGAAGAACAATAAAAGTGTACATAGAGCAATTTTGGTAGTCCGAAGTTGCTCAACTCTCTCTATGGAGGAGCTTTTAACGGTTTTGTCCATTTGTCATAGAAAGTTGGTGTTTTGACGTCGGAATAATGTAGGAAGCTTATACTCGTAAAATTTCACATAGAAGAACAATAAAAAGTCTATCCCGAGCAACTTTGATAGTCCGAAGTTGCTCAACTCTCTCTATGGAGGAGCTTTTAACGGTTTTGTCTATTTGTCATAGAAAGTTGGTGTTTTGGCATCGAAATAATCTAGGAAGCTTATACTCGTAAAATTTCACATAGAAGAACAATAAAAATTGTACACCGAGCAACTTTGATGTTCCGAAGTTGCTCTACTCTCTCTATGGAGGAGCTTTTAACGGTTTTGTCTATTTGTCATAGAAAGTCGGTGTTTTGGCATCGAAATAATCTATGAAGCTTATACTCGTAAAATTTGACATATAAGAACAATAAAAATTGTACACCGAGCAACTTTGGTGGTCCGAAGTCGCTCAACACTCTCTATGGAGGAGCTTTTAACGGTTTTGTCCATTTGTCATAGAAAGTTGGTGTTTTGGCATCGAAATAATCTAGGAAGCTTATACTCGTAAAATTTCACATAGAAGAACAATAAAAAGTGTAAATAGAGCAATTTTGATAGTCCGAAGTAGCTCAACTCTCTCTATAGAGGAGCTTTTACCGGTTTTGTCCATTTGTCATAGAAAGTTTGTGTTTTGGCATCAATATAATGTAGGAAGCTTATACTAGTAAAATTTGACATATAAGTACAATAAAAATTGTACACCGAGCAACTTTGATGGTCCGAAGTCGCTCAACACTCTCTATGGAGGAGCTTTTAACGGTTTTGTCCATTTGTCATAGAAAGTTGGTGTTTTGGCATCGAAATAATCTAGGAAGCTTATACTCGTAAAATTTCACATAGAAGAACAATAAAAAGTGTACGTAGAGCAATTTTGATAGTCCGAAGTTGCTCAACTCTCTCTATGGAGGAGCTTTTAACGGTTTTGTCCATTTGTCATAGAAAGTTGGTGTTTTGGCGTCGGAATAATGTAGGAAGCTTATACTCGTAAAATTTCACATAGAAGAACTATAAAAAGTCTATCCGGAGCAACTTTGATAGTCCGAAGTTACTCAACTCTCTCTATGGAGGAGCTTTTAACGGTTTTGTCTATTTCTCACAGAAAGTTGGTGTTTTGGCATCGAAATAATCTAGGAAGCTTATACTCGTAAAATTTCACATAGAAGAACAATAAAAGTGTACATAGAGCAATTTTGGTAGTCCGAAGTTGCTCAACTCTCTCTATGGAGGAGCTTTTAACGGTTTTGTCCATTTGTCATAGAAAGTTGGTGTTTTGGCGTCGGAATAATGTAGGAAGCTTATACTCGTAAAATTTCACATAGAAGAACAATAAAAAGTCTATCCCGAGCAACTTTGATAGTCCGAAGTTGCTCAACTCTCTCTATGGAGGAGCTTTTAACGGTTTTGTCTATTTGTCATAGAAAGTTGGTGTTTTGGCATCGAAATAATCTAGGAAGCTTATACTCGTAAAATTTCACATAGAAGAACAATAAAAATTGTACACCGAGCAACTTTGATGTTCCGAAGTTGCTCTACTCTCTCTATGGAGGAGCTTTTAACGGTTTTGTCTATTTGTCATAGAAAGTCGGTGTTTTGGCATCGAAATAATCTATGAAGCTTATACTCGTAAAATTTGACATATAAGAACAATAAAAATTGTACACCGAGCAACTTTGGTGGTCCGAAGTCGCTCAACACTCTCTATGGAGGAGCTTTTAACGGTTTTGTCCATTTGTCATAGAAAGTTGGTGTTTTGGCATCGAAGTAATCTAGGAAGCTTATACTCGTAAAATTTCACATAGAAGAACAATAAAAAGTGTACGTAGAGCAATTTTGATAGTCCGAAGTTGCTCAACTCTCTCTATGGAGGAGCTTTTAACGGTTTTGTCCATTTGTCATAGAAAGTTGGTGTTTTGGCGTCGGAATAATGTAGGAAGCTTATACTCGTAAAATTTCACATAGAAGAACAATAAAAAGTCTATCCCGAGCAACTTTGATAGTCCGAAGTTGCTCAACTCTCTCTATGGAGGAGCTTTTAACGGTTTTGTCTATTTGTCATAGAAAGTTGGTGTTTTGGCATCGAAATAATCTAGGAAGCTTATACTCGTAAAATTTCACATAGAAGAACAATAAAAATTGTACACCGAGCAACTTTGATGTTCCGAAGTTGCTCTACTCTCTCTATGGAGGAGCTTTTAACGGTTTTGTCTATTTGTCATAGAAAGTCGGTGTTTTGGCATCGAAATAATCTATGAAGCTTATACTCGTAAAATTTGACATATAAGAACAATAAAAATTGTACACCGAGCAACTTTGGTGGTCCGAAGTCGCTCAACACTCTCTATGGAGGAGCTTTTAACGGTTTTGTCCATTTGTCATAGAAAGTTGGTGTTTTGGCATCGAAATAATCTAGGAAGCTTATACTCGTAAAATTTCACATAGAAGAACAATAAAAAGTTTAAATAGAGCAACTTTGATGGTCCGAAGTTGCTCAACTCTCTCTATCGAGGAGCTTTTACCGGTTTTGTCCATTTGTCATAGAAAGTTGGTGTTTTGGCATCAATATAATGTAGGAAGCTTATACTCGTAAAATTTCACATAGAAGAACAATAAAAAGTCTATCCCGAGCAACTTTGATAGTCCGAAATTGCTCAACTCTCTCTATGGAGGAGATTTTAACGGTTTTATCCATTTGTCAAAGAAAGTTGGTGTTTTGGCATCGAAATAATCTAGGAAGCTTATACTCATAAAATTTGACATATAAGAACAATAAAAATTGTACACCGAGCAACTTTGATGGTCCGAAGTTGCTCAACTCTCACTATGGAGGAGCTCTTAACGGTTTTTTCCATTTGTCATAGAAAGTTCGTGTTTTGGAATCGAAATAATGTAGGAAGCTTATACTCGTAAAATTTGACATAGAAGAACTTTAAAAAGTCTATCCCGAACAACTTTGATAGTTCGGAGTTGCTCAACTCTCTCTATGGAGGAGCTTTTAACGGTTTTGTCTATTTGTCATAGAAAGTTGGTGTTTTGGCATCGAAATAATCTATGAAGCTTATACTCGTAAAATTTGACATATAAGAACAATAAAAATTGTACACCGAGCAACTTTGGTGGTCCGAAGTCGCTCAACACTCTCTATGGAGGAGCTTTTAACGGTTTTGTCCATTTGTCATAGAAAGTTGGTGTTTTGGCGTCGGAATAATGTACGAAGCTTATACTCGTAAAATTTCACATAGAAGAACAATAAAAAGTCTATCCCGAGCAACTTTGATAGTCCGAAGTTGCTCAACTCTCTCTATGGTGGAGCTTTTAACGGTTTTGTCTATTTGTCATAGAAAGTTGGTGTTTTGGCATCGAAATAATCTAGGAAGCTTATACTCGTAAAATTTCACATAGAAGAACAATAAAAATTGTACACCGAGCAACTTTGATGTTCCGAAGTTGCTCTACTCTCTCTATGGAGGAGCTTTTAACGGTTTTGTCTATTTGTCATAGAAAGTTGGTGTTTTGGCATCGAAATAATCTAGGAAGCTTATACTCGTAAAATTTCACATAGAAGAACAATAAAAATTGTACACCGAGCAACTTTGATGTTCCGAAGTTGCTCTACTCTCTCTATGGAGGTGCTTTTAACGGTTTTGTCTATTTGTCATAGAAAGTCGGTGTTTTGGCATCGAAATAATCTATGAAGCTTATACTCGTAAAATTTGACATATAAGAACAATAAAAATTGTACACCGAGCAACTTTGGTGGTCCGAAGTCGCTCAACACTCTCTATGGAGGAGCTTTTAACGGTTTTGTCCATTTGTCATAGGAAGTTGGTGTTTTGGCATCGGAATAATGTAGGAAGCTTATACTCGTAAAATTTGACATAGAAGAACAATAAAAAGTGTACATAGAGAAATTTTAATGGTCCGAAGTTGCTCAACCCTCTCTATGGAGGAGCTCTTATCGGTTTTGTCTATTTGTCATAAAAAGTTGGTGTTTTGTCATCGAAATAATCTATGAAGCTTATACTAGTAAAATTTGACATATAAGTACAATAAAAATTGTACACCGAGCAACTTTGATGGTTCGAAGTCGCTCAACACTCTCTATGGAGGAGCTTTTAACGGTTTTGTCCATTTGTCATAGAAAGTTGGTGTTTTGGCATCGAAGTAATCTAGGAAGCTTATACTCGTAAAATTTCACATAGAAGAACAATAAAAAGTGTACGTAGAGCAATTTTGATAGTCCGAAGTTGCTCAACTCTCTCTATGGAGGAGCTTTTAACGGTTTTGTCCATTTGTCATAGAAAGTTGGTGTTTTGGCGTCGGAATAATGTAGGAAGCTTATACTCGTAAAATTTCACATAGAAGAACTATAAAAAGTCTATCCGGAGCAACTTTGATAGTCCGAAGTTACTCAACTCTCTCTATGGAGGAGCTTTTAACGGTTTTGTCTATTTCTCACAGAAAGTTGGTGTTTTGGCATCGAAATAATCTAGGAAGCTTATACTCGTAAAATTTAACATAGAAGAACAATAAAAAGTGTACGTAGAGCAATTTTGATAGTCCGAAGTTGCTCAACTCTCTCTATGGAGGAGCTTTTAACGGTTTTGTCCATTTGTCATAGAAAGTTGGTGTTTTGGCGTCGGAATAATGTAGGAAGCTTATACTCGTAAAATTTCACATAGAAGAACAATAAAAAGTCTATCCCGAGCAACTTTGATAGTCCGAAGTTGCTCAACTCTCTCTATGGAGGAGCTTTTAACGGTTTTGTCTATTTGTCATAGAAAGTTGGTGTTTTGGCATCGAAATAATCTAGGAAGCTTATACTCGTAAAATTTCACATAGAAGAACAATAAAAATTGTACACCGAGCAACTTTGATGTTCCGAAGTTGCTCTACTCTCTCTATGGAGGAGCTTTTAACGGTTTTGTCTATTTGTCATAGAAAGTCGGTGTTTTGGCATCGAAATAATCTATGAAGCTTATACTCGTAAAATTTGACATATAAGAACAATAAAAATTGTACACCGAGCAACTTTGGTGGTCCGAAGTCGCTCAACACTCTCTATGGAGGAGCTTTTAACGGTTTTGTCCATTTGTCATAGAAAGTTGGTGTTTTGGCATCGAAATAATCTAGGAAGCTTATACTCGTAAAATTTCACATAGAAGAACAATAAAAAGTGTAAATAGAGCAATTTTGATAGTCCGAAGTGGCTCAACTCTCTCTATAGAGGAGCTTTTACCGGTTTTGTCCATTTGTCATAGAAAGTTTGTGTTTTGGCATCAATATAATGTAGGAAGCTTATACTCGTAAAATTTCACATAGAAGAACAATAAAAAGTCTATCCCGAGCAACTTTGATAGTCCGAAATTGCTCAACTCTCTCTATGGAGGAGATTTTAACGGTTTTGTCCATTTGTCATAGAAAGTTGGTGTTTTGGCATCGAAGTAATCTAGGAAGCTTATACTCGTAAAATTTCACATAGAAGAACAATAAAAAGTGTACGTAGAGCAATTTTGATAGTCCGAAGTTGCTCAACTCTCTCTATGGAGGAGCTTTTAACGGTTTTGTCCATTTGTCATAGAAAGTTGGTGTTTTGGCGTCGGAATAATGTAGGAAGCTTATACTCGTAAAATTTCACATAGAAGAACTATAAAAAGTCTATCCGGAGCAACTTTGATAGTCCGAAGTTACTCAACTCTCTCTATGGAGGAGCTTTTAACGGTTTTGTCTATTTCTCACAGAAAGTTGGTGTTTTGGCATCGAAATAATCTAGGAAGCTTATACTCGTAAAATTTCACATAGAAGAACAATAAAAGTGTACATAGAGCAATTTTGGTAGTCCGAAGTTGCTCAACTCTCTCTATGGAGGAGCTTTTAACGGTTTTGTCCATTTGTCATAGAAAGTTGGTGTTTTGGCGTCGGAATAATGTAGGAAGCTTATACTCGTAAAATTTCACATAGAAGAACAATAAAAAGTCTATCCCGAGCAACTTTGATAGTCCGAAGTTGCTCAACTCTCTCTATGGAGGAGCTTTTAACGGTTTTGTCTATTTGTCATAGAAAGTTGGTGTTTTGGCATCGAAATAATCTAGGAAGCTTATACTCGTAAAATTTCACATAGAAGAACAATAAAAATTGTACACCGAGCAACTTTGATGTTCCGAAGTTGCTCTACTCTCTCTATGGAGGAGCTTTTAACGGTTTTGTCTATTTGTCATAGAAAGTCGGTGTTTTGGCATCGAAATAATCTATGAAGCTTATACTCGTAAAATTTGACATATAAGAACAATAAAAATTGTACACCGAGCAACTTTGGTGGTCCGAAGTCGCTCAACACTCTCTATGGAGGAGCTTTTAACGGTTTTGTCCATTTGTCATAGAAAGTTGGTGTTTTGGCATCGAAGTAATCTAGGAAGCTTATACTCGTAAAATTTCACATAGAAGAACAATAAAAAGTGTACGTAGAGCAATTTTGATAGTCCGAAGTTGCTCAACTCTCTCTATGGAGGAGCTTTTAACGGTTTTGTCCATTTGTCATAGAAAGTTGGTGTTTTGGCGTCGGAATAATGTAGGAAGCTTATACTCGTAAAATTTCACATAGAAGAACAATAAAAAGTCTATCCCGAGCAACTTTGATAGTCCGAAGTTGCTCAACTCTCTCTATGGAGGAGCTTTTAACGGTTTTGTCTATTTGTCATAGAAAGTTGGTGTTTTGGCATCGAAATAATCTAGGAAGCTTATACTCGTAAAATTTCACATAGAAGAACAATAAAAATTGTACACCGAGCAACTTTGATGTTCCGAAGTTGCTCTACTCTCTCTATGGAGGAGCTTTTAACGGTTTTGTCTATTTGTCATAGAAAGTCGGTGTTTTGGCATCGAAATAATCTATGAAGCTTATACTCATAAAATTTGACATATAAGAACAATAAAAATTGTACACCGAGCAACTTTGGTGGTCCGAAGTCGCTCAACACTCTCTATGGAGGAGCTTTTAACGGTTTTGTCCATTTGTCATAGAAAGTTGGTGTTTTGGCATCGAAATAATCTAGGAAGCTTATACTCGTAAAATTTCACATAGAAGAACAATAAAAAGTTTAAATAGAGCAACTTTGATGGTCCGAAGTTGCTCAACTCTCTCTATCGAGGAGCTTTTACCGGTTTTGTCCATTTGTCATAGAAAGTTGGTGTTTTGGCATCAATATAATGTAGGAAGCTTATACTCGTAAAATTTCACATAGAAGAACAATAAAAAGTCTATCCCGAGCAACTTTGATAGTCCGAAATTGCTCAACTCTCTCTATGGAGGAGATTTTAACGGTTTTATCCATTTGTCAAAGAAAGTTGGTGTTTTGGCATCGAAATAATCTAGGAAGCTTATACTCATAAAATTTGACATATAAGAACAATAAAAATTGTACACCGAGCAACTTTGATGGTCCGAAGTTGCTCAACTCTCACTATGGAGGAGCTCTTAACGGTTTTTTCCATTTGTCATAGAAAGTTGGTGTTTTGGAATCGAAATAATGTAGGAAGCTTATACTCGTAAAATTTGACGTAGAAGAACATTAAAAAGTCTATCCCGAACAACTTTGATAGTTCGGAGTTGCTCAACTCTCTCTATGGAGGAGCTTTTAACGGTTTTGTCTATTTGTCATAGAAAGTTGGTGTTTTGGCATCGAAATAATCTATGAAGCTTATACTCGTAAAATTTGACATATAAGAACAATAAAAATTATACACCTAGCAACTTTGATGGTCCGAAGTTGCTCAACTCTCTCTATGGAAGAGCTTTTAACGGTTTTGTCCATTTGTCATAGGAAGTTGGTGTTTTGGCATCGGAATAATGTAGGAAGCTTATACTCGTAAAATTTGACATAGAAGAACAATAAAAAGTGTACATAGAGAAATTTTAATGGTCCGAAGTTGCTCAACCCTCTCTATGGAGGAGCTCTTATCGGTTTTGTCTATTTGTCATAAAAAGTTGGTGTTTTGTCATCGAAATAATCTATGAAGCTTATACTAGTAAAATTTGACATATAAGTACAATAAAAATTGTACACCGAGCAACTTTGATGGTCCGAAGTCGCTCAACACTCTCTATGGAGGAGCTTTTAACGGTTTTGTCCATTTGTCATAGAAAGTTGGTGTTTTGGCATCGAAGTAATCTAGGAAGCTTATACTCGTAAAATTTCACATAGAAGAACAATAAAAAGTGTACGTAGAGCAATTTTGATAGTCCGAAGTTGCTCAACTCTCTCTATGGAGGAGCTTTTAACGGTTTTGTCCATTTGTCATAGAAAGTTGGTGTTTTGGCGTCGGAATAATGTAGGAAGCTTATACTCGTAAAATTTCACATAGAAGAACTATAAAAAGTCTATCCGGAGCAACTTTGATAGTCCGAAGTTACTCAACTCTCTCTATGGAGGAGCTTTTAACGGTTTTGTCTATTTCTCACAGAAAGTTGGTGTTTTGGCATCGAAATAATCTAGGAAGCTTATACTCGTAAAATTTCACATAGAAGAACAATAAAAAGTGTACGTAGAGCAATTTTGATAGTCCGAAGTTGCTCAACTCTCTCTATGGAGGAGCTTTTAACGGTTTTGTCCATTTGTCATAGAAAGTTGGTGTTTTGGCGTCGGAATAATGTAGGAAGCTTATACTCGTAAAATTTCACATAGAAGAACAATAAAAAGTCTATCCCGAGCAACTTTGATAGTCCGAAGTTGCTCAACTCTCTCTATGGAGGAGCTTTTAACGGTTTTGTCTATTTGTCATAGAAAGTTGGTGTTTTGGCATCGAAATAATCTAGGAAGCTTATACTCGTAAAATTTCACATAGAAGAACAATAAAAATTGTACACCGAGCAACTTTGATGTTCCGAAGTTGCTCTACTCTCTCTATGGAGGAGCTTTTAACGGTTTTGTCTATTTGTCATAGAAAGTCGGTGTTTTGGCATCGAAATAATCTATGAAGCTTATACTCGTAAAATTTGACATATAAGAACAATAAAAATTGTACACCGAGCAACTTTGGTGGTCCGAAGTCGCTCAACACTCTCTATGGAGGAGCTTTTAACGGTTTTGTCCATTTGTCATAGAAAGTTGGTGTTTTGGCATCGAAATAATCTAGGAAGCTTATACTCGTAAAATTTCACATAGAAGAACAATAAAAAGTGTAAATAGAGCAATTTTGATAGTCCGAAGTAGCTCAACTCTCTCTATAGAGGAGCTTTTACCGGTTTTGTCCATTTGTCATAGAAAGTTTGTGTTTTGGCATCAATATAATGTAGGAAGCTTATACTCGTAAAATTTCACATAGAAGAACAATAAAAAGTCTATCCCGAGCAACTTTGATAGTCCGAAATTGCTCAACTCTCTCTATGGAGGAGATTTTAACGGTTTTGTCCATTTGTCATAGAAAGTTGGTGTTTTGGCATCGAAGTAATCTAGGAAGCTTATACTCGTAAAATTTCACATAGAAGAACAATAAAAAGTGTACGTAGAGCAATTTTGATAGTCCGAAGTTGCTCAACTCTCTCTATGGAGGAGCTTTTAACGGTTTTGTCCATTTGTCATAGAAAGTTGGTGTTTTGGCGTCGGAATAATGTAGGAAGCTTATACTCGTAAAATTTCACATAGAAGAACTATAAAAAGTCTATCCGGAGCAACTTTGATAGTCCGAAGTTACTCAACTCTCTCTATGGAGGAGCTTTTAACGGTTTTGTCTATTTCTCACAGAAAGTTGGTGTTTTGGCATCGAAATAATCTAGGAAGCTTATACTCGTAAAATTTCACATAGAAGAACAATAAAAGTGTACATAGAGCAATTTTGGTAGTCCGAAGTTGCTCAACTCTCTCTATGGAGGAGCTTTTAACGGTTTTGTCCATTTGTCATAGAAAGTTGGTGTTTTGGCGTCGGAATAATGTAGGAAGCTTATACTCGTAAAATTTCACATAGAAGAACAATAAAAAGTCTATCCCGAGCAACTTTGATAGTCCGAAGTTGCTCAACTCTCTCTATGGAGGAGCTTTTAACGGTTTTGTCTATTTGTCATAGAAAGTTGGTGTTTTGGCATCGAAATAATCTAGGAAGCTTATACTCGTAAAATTTCACATAGAAGAACAATAAAAATTGTACACCGAGCAACTTTGATGTTCCGAAGTTGCTCTACTCTCTCTATGGAGGAGCTTTTAACGGTTTTGTCTATTTGTCATAGAAAGTCGGTGTTTTGGCATCGAAATAATCTATGAAGCTTATACTCGTAAAATTTGACATATAAGAACAATAAAAATTGTACACCGAGCAACTTTGGTGGTCCGAAGTCGCTCAACACTCTCTATGGAGGAGCTTTTAACGGTTTTGTCCATTTGTCATAGAAAGTTGGTGTTTTGGCATCGAAGTAATCTAGGAAGCTTATACTCGTAAAATTTCACATAGAAGAACAATAAAAAGTGTACGTAGAGCAATTTTGATAGTCCGAAGTTGCTCAACTCTCTCTATGGAGGAGCTTTTAACGGTTTTGTCTATTTGTCATAGAAAGTTGGTGTTTTGGCATCGAAATAATCTAGGAAGCTTATACTCGTAAAATTTCACATAGAAGAACAATAAAAATTGTACACCGAGCAACTTTGATGTTCCGAAGTTGCTCTACTCTCTCTATGGAGGAGCTTTTAACGGTTTTGTCTATTTGTCATAGAAAGTCGGTGTTTTGGCATCGAAATAATCTATGAAGCTTATACTCGTAAAATTTGACATATAAGAACAATAAAAATTGTACACCGAGCAACTTTGGTGGTCCGAAGTCGCTCAACACTCTCTATGGAGGAGCTTTTAACGGTTTTGTCCATTTGTCATAGAAAGTTGGTGTTTTGGCATCGAAATAATCTAGGAAGCTTATACTCGTAAAATTTCACATAGAAGAACAATAAAAAGTTTAAATAGAGCAACTTTGATGGTCCGAAGTTGCTCAACTCTCTCTATCGAGGAGCTTTTACCGGTTTTGTCCATTTGTCATAGAAAGTTGGTGTTTTGGCATCAATATAATGTAGGAAGCTTATACTCGTAAAATTTCACATAGAAGAACAATAAAAAGTCTATCCCGAGCAACTTTGATAGTCCGAAATTGCTCAACTCTCTCTATGGAGGAGATTTTAACGGTTTTATCCATTTGTCAAAGAAAGTTGGTGTTTTGGCATCGAAATAATCTAGGAAGCTTATACTCATAAAATTTGACATATAAGAACAATAAAAATTGTACACCGAGCAACTTTGATGGTCCGAAGTTGCTCAACTCTCACTATGGAGGAGCTCTTAACGGTTTTTTCCATTTGTCATAGAAAGTTGGTGTTTTGGAATCGAAATAATGTAGGAAGCTTATACTCGTAAAATTTGACGTAGAAGAACATTAAAAAGTCTATCCCGAACAACTTTGATAGTTCGGAGTTGCTCAACTCTCTCTATGGAGGAGCTTTTAACGGTTTTGTCTATTTGTCATAGAAAGTTGGTGTTTTGGCATCGAAATAATCTATGAAGCTTATACTCGTAAAATTTGACATATAAGAACAATAAAAATTATACACCTAGCAACTTTGATGGTCCGAAGTTGCTCAACTCTCTCTATGGAAGAGCTTTTAACGGTTTTGTCCATTTGTCATAGGAAGTTGGTGTTTTGGCATCGGAATAATGTAGGAAGCTTATACTCGTAAAATTTGACATAGAAGAACAATAAAAAGTGTACATAGAGAAATTTTAATGGTCCGAAGTTGCTCAACCCTCTCTATGGAGGAGCTCTTATCGGTTTTGTCTATTTGTCATAAAAAGTTGGTGTTTTGTCATCGAAATAATCTATGAAGCTTATACTAGTAAAATTTGACATATAAGTACAATAAAAATTGTACACCGAGCAACTTTGATGGTCCGAAGTCGCTCAACACTCTCTATGGAGGAGCTTTTAACGGTTTTGTCCATTTGTCATAGAAAGTTGGTGTTTTGGCATCGAAGTAATCTAGGAAGCTTATACTCGTAAAATTTCACATAGAAGAACAATAAAAAGTGTACGTAGAGCAATTTTGATAGTCCGAAGTTGCTCAACTCTCTCTATGGAGGAGCTTTTAACGGTTTTGTCCATTTGTCATAGAAAGTTGGTGTTTTGGCGTCGGAATAATGTAGGAAGCTTATACTCGTAAAATTTCACATAGAAGAACTATAAAAAGTCTATCCGGAGCAACTTTGATAGTCCGAAGTTACTCAACTCTCTCTATGGAGGAGCTTTTAACGGTTTTGTCTATTTCTCACAGAAAGTTGGTGTTTTGGCATCGAAATAATCTAGGAAGCTTATACTCGTAAAATTTCACATAGAAGAACAATAAAAAGTGTACGTAGAGCAATTTTGATAGTCCGAAGTTGCTCAACTCTCTCTATGGAGGAGCTTTTAACGGTTTTGTCCATTTGTCATAGAAAGTTGGTGTTTTGGCGTCGGAATAATGTAGGAAGCTTATACTCGTAAAATTTCACATAGAAGAACAATAAAAAGTCTATCCCGAGCAACTTTGATAGTCCGAAGTTGCTCAACTCTCTCTATGGAGGAGCTTTTAACGGTTTTGTCTATTTGTCATAGAAAGTTGGTGTTTTGGCATCGAAATAATCTAGGAAGCTTATACTCGTAAAATTTCACATAGAAGAACAATAAAAATTGTACACCGAGCAACTTTGATGTTCCGAAGTTGCTCTACTCTCTCTATGGAGGAGCTTTTAACGGTTTTGTCTATTTGTCATAGAAAGTCGGTGTTTTGGCATCGAAATAATCTATGAAGCTTATACTCGTAAAATTTGACATATAAGAACAATAAAAATTGTACACCGAGCAACTTTGGTGGTCCGAAGTCGCTCAACACTCTCTATGGAGGAGCTTTTAACGGTTTTGTCCATTTGTCATAGAAAGTTGGTGTTTTGGCATCGAAATAATCTAGGAAGCTTATACTCGTAAAATTTCACATAGAAGAACAATAAAAAGTTTAAATAGAGCAACTTTGATGGTCCGAAGTTGCTCAACTCTCTCTATCGAGGAGCTTTTATCGGTTTTGTCCATTTGTCATAGAAAGTTGGTGTTTTGGCATCAATATAATGTAGGAAGCTTATACTCGTAAAATTTCACATAGAAGAACAATAAAAAGTCTATCCCGAGCAACTTTGATAGTCCGAAATTGCTCAACTCTCTCTATGGAGGAGATTTTAACGGTTTTATCCATTTGTCAAAGAAAGTTGGTGTTTTGGCATCGAAATAATCTAGGAAGCTTATACTCATAAAATTTGACATATAAGAACAATAAAAATTGTACACCGAGCAACTTTGATGGTCCGAAGTTGCTCAACTCTCACTATGGAGGAGCTCTTAACGGTTTTTTCCATTTGTCATAGAAAGTTGGTGTTTTGGAATCGAAATAATGTAGGAAGCTTATACTCGTAAAATTTGACGTAGAAGAACATTAAAAAGTCTATCCCGAACAACTTTGATAGTTCGGAGTTGCTCAACTCTCTCTATGGAGGAGCTTTTAACGGTTTTGTCTATTTGTCATAGAAAGTTGGTGTTTTGGCATCGAAATAATCTATGAAGCTTATACTCGTAAAATTTGACATATAAGAACAATAAAAATTATACACCTAGCAACTTTGATGGTCCGAAGTTGCTCAACTCTCTCTATGGAAGAGCTTTTAACGGTTTTGTCCATTTGTCATAGGAAGTTGGTGTTTTGGCATCGGAATAATGTAGGAAGCTTATACTCGTAAAATTTGACATAGAAGAACAATAAAAAGTGTACATAGAGAAATTTTAATGGTCCGAAGTTGCTCAACCCTCTCTATGGAGGAGCTCTTATCGGTTTTGTCTATTTGTCATAAAAAGTTGGTGTTTTGTCATCGAAATAATCTATGAAGCTTATACTAGTAAAATTTGACATATAAGTACAATAAAAATTGTACACCGAGCAACTTTGATGGTCCGAAGTCGCTCAACACTCTCTATGGAGGAGCTTTTAACGGTTTTGTCCATTTGTCATAGAAAGTTGGTGTTTTGGCATCGAAGTAATCTAGGAAGCTTATACTCGTAAAATTTCACATAGAAGAACAATAAAAAGTGTACGTAGAGCAATTTTGATAGTCCGAAGTTGCTCAACTCTCTCTATGGAGGAGCTTTTAACGGTTTTGTCCATTTGTCATAGAAAGTTGGTGTTTTGGCGTCGGAATAATGTAGGAAGCTTATACTCGTAAAATTTCACATAGAAGAACTATAAAAAGTCTATCCGGAGCAACTTTGATAGTCCGAAGTTACTCAACTCTCTCTATGGAGGAGCTTTTAACGGTTTTGTCTATTTCTCACAGAAAGTTGGTGTTTTGGCATCGAAATAATCTAGGAAGCTTATACTCGTAAAATTTCACATAGAAGAACAATAAAAAGTGTACGTAGAGCAATTTTGATAGTCCGAAGTTGCTCAACTCTCTCTATGGAGGAGCTTTTAACGGTTTTGTCCATTTGTCATAGAAAGTTGGTGTTTTGGCGTCGGAATAATGTAGGAAGCTTATACTCGTAAAATTTCACATAGAAGAACAATAAAAAGTCTATCCCGAGCAACTTTGATAGTCCGAAGTTGCTCAACTCTCTCTATGGAGGAGCTTTTAACGGTTTTGTCTATTTGTCATAGAAAGTTGGTGTTTTGGCATCGAAATAATCTAGGAAGCTTATACTCGTAAAATTTCACATAGAAGAACAATAAAAATTGTACACCGAGCAACTTTGATGTTCCGAAGTTGCTCTACTCTCTCTATGGAGGAGCTTTTAACGGTTTTGTCTATTTGTCATAGAAAGTCGGTGTTTTGGCATCGAAATAATCTATGAAGCTTATACTCGTAAAATTTGACATATAAGAACAATAAAAATTGTACACCGAGCAACTTTGGTGGTCCGAAGTCGCTCAACACTCTCTATGGAGGAGCTTTTAACGGTTTTGTCCATTTGTCATAGAAAGTTGGTGTTTTGGCATCGAAATAATCTAGGAAGCTTATACTCGTAAAATTTCACATAGAAGAACAATAAAAAGTTTAAATAGAGCAACTTTGATGGTCCGAAGTTGCTCAACTCTCTCTATCGAGGAGCTTTTACCGGTTTTGTCCATTTGTCATAGAAAGTTGGTGTTTTGGCATCAATATAATGTAGGAAGCTTATACTCGTAAAATTTCACATAGAAGAACAATAAAAAGTCTATCCCGAGCAACTTTGATAGTCCGAAATTGCTCAACTCTCTCTATGGAGGAGATTTTAACGGTTTTATCCATTTGTCAAAGAAAGTTGGTGTTTTGGCATCGAAATAATCTAGGAAGCTTATACTCATAAAATTTGACATATAAGAACAATAAAAATTGTACACCGAGCAACTTTGATGGTCCGAAGTTGCTCAACTCTCACTATGGAGGAGCTCTTAACGGTTTTTTCCATTTGTCATAGAAAGTTGGTGTTTTGGAATCGAAATAATGTAGGAAGCTTATACTCGTAAAATTTGACGTAGAAGAACATTAAAAAGTCTATCCCGAACAACTTTGATAGTTCGGAGTTGCTCAACTCTCTCTATGGAGGAGCTTTTAACGGTTTTGTCTATTTGTCATAGAAAGTTGGTGTTTTGGCATCGAAATAATCTATGAAGCTTATACTCGTAAAATTTGACATATAAGAACAATAAAAATTATACACCTAGCAACTTTGATGGTCCGAAGTTGCTCAACTCTCTCTATGGAAGAGCTTTTAACGGTTTTGTCCATTTGTCATAGGAAGTTGGTGTTTTGGCATCGGAATAATGTAGGAAGCTTATACTCGTAAAATTTGACATAGAAGAACAATAAAAAGTGTACATAGAGAAATTTTAATGGTCCGAAGTTGCTCAACCCTCTCTATGGAGGAGCTCTTATCGGTTTTGTCTATTTGTCATAAAAAGTTGGTGTTTTGTCATCGAAATAATCTATGAAGCTTATACTAGTAAAATTTGACATATAAGTACAATAAAAATTGTACACCGAGCAACTTTGATGGTCCGAAGTCGCTCAACACTCTCTATGGAGGAGCTTTTAACGGTTTTGTCCATTTGTCATAGAAAGTTGGTGTTTTGGCATCGAAGTAATCTAGGAAGCTTATACTCGTAAAATTTCACATAGAAGAACAATAAAAAGTGTACGTAGAGCAATTTTGATAGTCCGAAGTTGCTCAACTCTCTCTATGGAGGAGCTTTTAACGGTTTTGTCCATTTGTCATAGAAAGTTGGTGTTTTGGCGTCGGAATAATGTAGGAAGCTTATACTCGTAAAATTTCACATAGAAGAACTATAAAAAGTCTATCCGGAGCAACTTTGATAGTCCGAAGTTACTCAACTCTCTCTATGGAGGAGCTTTTAACGGTTTTGTCTATTTCTCACAGAAAGTTGGTGTTTTGGCATCGAAATAATCTAGGAAGCTTATACTCGTAAAATTTCACATAGAAGAACAATAAAAAGTGTACGTAGAGCAATTTTGATAGTCCGAAGTTGCTCAACTCTCTCTATGGAGGAGCTTTTAACGGTTTTGTCCATTTGTCATAGAAAGTTGGTGTTTTGGCGTCGGAATAATGTAGGAAGCTTATACTCGTAAAATTTCACATAGAAGAACAATAAAAAGTCTATCCCGAGCAACTTTGATAGTCCGAAGTTGCTCAACTCTCTCTATGGAGGAGCTTTTAACGGTTTTGTCTATTTGTCATAGAAAGTTGGTGTTTTGGCATCGAAATAATCTAGGAAGCTTATACTCGTAAAATTTCACATAGAAGAACAATAAAAATTGTACACCGAGCAACTTTGATGTTCCGAAGTTGCTCTACTCTCTCTATGGAGGAGCTTTTAACGGTTTTGTCTATTTGTCATAGAAAGTCGGTGTTTTGGCATCGAAATAATCTATGAAGCTTATACTCGTAAAATTTGACATATAAGAACAATAAAAATTGTACACCGAGCAACTTTGGTGGTCCGAAGTCGCTCAACACTCTCTATGGAGGAGCTTTTAACGGTTTTGTCCATTTGTCATAGAAAGTTGGTGTTTTGGCATCGAAATAATCTAGGAAGCTTATACTCGTAAAATTTCACATAGAAGAACAATAAAAAGTGTAAATAGAGCAATTTTGATAGTCCGAAGTAGCTCAACTCTCTCTATAGAGGAGCTTTTACCGGTTTTGTCCATTTGTCATAGAAAGTTTGTGTTTTGGCATCAATATAATGTAGGAAGCTTATACTCGTAAAATTTCACATAGAAGAACAATAAAAAGTCTATCCCGAGCAACTTTGATAGTCCGAAATTGCTCAACTCTCTCTATGGAGGAGATTTTAACGGTTTTGTCCATTTGTCATAGAAAGTTGGTGTTTTGGCATCGAAGTAATCTAGGAAGCTTATACTCGTAAAATTTCACATAGAAGAACAATAAAAAGTGTACGTAGAGCAATTTTGATAGTCCGAAGTTGCTCAACTCTCTCTATGGAGGAGCTTTTAACGGTTTTGTCCATTTGTCATAGAAAGTTGGTGTTTTGGCGTCGGAATAATGTAGGAAGCTTATACTCGTAAAATTTCACATAGAAGAACTATAAAAAGTCTATCCGGAGCAACTTTGATAGTCCGAAGTTACTCAACTCTCTCTATGGAGGAGCTTTTAACGGTTTTGTCTATTTCTCACAGAAAGTTGGTGTTTTGGCATCGAAATAATCTAGGAAGCTTATACTCGTAAAATTTCACATAGAAGAACAATAAAAGTGTACATAGAGCAATTTTGGTAGTCCGAAGTTGCTCAACTCTCTCTATGGAGGAGCTTTTAACGGTTTTGTCCATTTGTCATAGAAAGTTGGTGTTTTGGCGTCGGAATAATGTAGGAAGCTTATACTCGTAAAATTTCACATAGAAGAACAATAAAAAGTCTATCCCGAGCAACTTTGATAGTCCGAAGTTGCTCAACTCTCTCTATGGAGGAGCTTTTAACGGTTTTGTCTATTTGTCATAGAAAGTTGGTGTTTTGGCATCGAAATAATCTAGGAAGCTTATACTCGTAAAATTTCACATAGAAGAACAATAAAAATTGTACACCGAGCAACTTTGATGTTCCGAAGTTGCTCTACTCTCTCTATGGAGGAGCTTTTAACGGTTTTGTCTATTTGTCATAGAAAGTCGGTGTTTTGGCATCGAAATAATCTATGAAGCTTATACTCGTAAAATTTGACATATAAGAACAATAAAAATTGTACACCGAGCAACTTTGGTGGTCCGAAGTCGCTCAACACTCTCTATGGAGGAGCTTTTAACGGTTTTGTCCATTTGTCATAGAAAGTTGGTGTTTTGGCATCGAAGTAATCTAGGAAGCTTATACTCGTAAAATTTCACATAGAAGAACAATAAAAAGTGTACGTAGAGCAATTTTGATAGTCCGAAGTTGCTCAACTCTCTCTATGGAGGAGCTTTTAACGGTTTTGTCCATTTGTCATAGAAAGTTGGTGTTTTGGCGTCGGAATAATGTAGGAAGCTTATACTCGTAAAATTTCACATAGAAGAACAATAAAAAGTCTATCCCGAGCAACTTTGATAGTCCGAAGTTGCTCAACTCTCTCTATGGAGGAGCTTTTAACGGTTTTGTCTATTTGTCATAGAAAGTTGGTGTTTTGGCATCGAAATAATCTAGGAAGCTTATACTCGTAAAATTTCACATAGAAGAACAATAAAAATTGTACACCGAGCAACTTTGATGTTCCGAAGTTGCTCTACTCTCTCTATGGAGGAGCTTTTAACGGTTTTGTCTATTTGTCATAGAAAGTCGGTGTTTTGGCATCGAAATAATCTATGAAGCTTATACTCATAAAATTTGACATATAAGAACAATAAAAATTGTACACCGAGCAACTTTGGTGGTCCGAAGTCGCTCAACACTCTCTATGGAGGAGCTTTTAACGGTTTTGTCCATTTGTCATAGAAAGTTGGTGTTTTGGCATCGAAATAATCTAGGAAGCTTATACTCGTAAAATTTCACATAGAAGAACAATAAAAAGTTTAAATAGAGCAACTTTGATGGTCCGAAGTTGCTCAACTCTCTCTATCGAGGAGCTTTTACCGGTTTTGTCCATTTGTCATAGAAAGTTGGTGTTTTGGCATCAATATAATGTAGGAAGCTTATACTCGTAAAATTTCACATAGAAGAACAATAAAAAGTCTATCCCGAGCAACTTTGATAGTCCGAAATTGCTCAACTCTCTCTATGGAGGAGATTTTAACGGTTTTATCCATTTGTCAAAGAAAGTTGGTGTTTTGGCATCGAAATAATCTAGGAAGCTTATACTCATAAAATTTGACATATAAGAACAATAAAAATTGTACACCGAGCAACTTTGATGGTCCGAAGTTGCTCAACTCTCACTATGGAGGAGCTCTTAACGGTTTTTTCCATTTGTCATAGAAAGTTGGTGTTTTGGAATCGAAATAATGTAGGAAGCTTATACTCGTAAAATTTGACGTAGAAGAACATTAAAAAGTCTATCCCGAACAACTTTGATAGTTCGGAGTTGCTCAACTCTCTCTATGGAGGAGCTTTTAACGGTTTTGTCTATTTGTCATAGAAAGTTGGTGTTTTGGCATCGAAATAATCTATGAAGCTTATACTCGTAAAATTTGACATATAAGAACAATAAAAATTATACACCTAGCAACTTTGATGGTCCGAAGTTGCTCAACTCTCTCTATGGAAGAGCTTTTAACGGTTTTGTCCATTTGTCATAGGAAGTTGGTGTTTTGGCATCGGAATAATGTAGGAAGCTTATACTCGTAAAATTTGACATAGAAGAACAATAAAAAGTGTACATAGAGAAATTTTAATGGTCCGAAGTTGCTCAACCCTCTCTATGGAGGAGCTCTTATCGGTTTTGTCTATTTGTCATAAAAAGTTGGTGTTTTGTCATCGAAATAATCTATGAAGCTTATACTAGTAAAATTTGACATATAAGTACAATAAAAATTGTACACCGAGCAACTTTGATGGTCCGAAGTCGCTCAACACTCTCTATGGAGGAGCTTTTAACGGTTTTGTCCATTTGTCATAGAAAGTTGGTGTTTTGGCATCGAAGTAATCTAGGAAGCTTATACTCGTAAAATTTCACATAGAAGAACAATAAAAAGTGTACGTAGAGCAATTTTGATAGTCCGAAGTTGCTCAACTCTCTCTATGGAGGAGCTTTTAACGGTTTTGTCCATTTGTCATAGAAAGTTGGTGTTTTGGCGTCGGAATAATGTAGGAAGCTTATACTCGTAAAATTTCACATAGAAGAACTATAAAAAGTCTATCCGGAGCAACTTTGATAGTCCGAAGTTACTCAACTCTCTCTATGGAGGAGCTTTTAACGGTTTTGTCTATTTCTCACAGAAAGTTGGTGTTTTGGCATCGAAATAATCTAGGAAGCTTATACTCGTAAAATTTCACATAGAAGAACAATAAAAAGTGTACGTAGAGCAATTTTGATAGTCCGAAGTTGCTCAACTCTCTCTATGGAGGAGCTTTTAACGGTTTTGTCCATTTGTCATAGAAAGTTGGTGTTTTGGCGTCGGAATAATGTAGGAAGCTTATACTCGTAAAATTTCACATAGAAGAACAATAAAAAGTCTATCCCGAGCAACTTTGATAGTCCGAAGTTGCTCAACTCTCTCTATGGAGGAGCTTTTAACGGTTTTGTCTATTTGTCATAGAAAGTTGGTGTTTTGGCATCGAAATAATCTAGGAAGCTTATACTCGTAAAATTTCACATAGAAGAACAATAAAAATTGTACACCGAGCAACTTTGATGTTCCGAAGTTGCTCTACTCTCTCTATGGAGGAGCTTTTAACGGTTTTGTCTATTTGTCATAGAAAGTCGGTGTTTTGGCATCGAAATAATCTATGAAGCTTATACTCGTAAAATTTGACATATAAGAACAATAAAAATTGTACACCGAGCAACTTTGGTGGTCCGAAGTCGCTCAACACTCTCTATGGAGGAGCTTTTAACGGTTTTGTCCATTTGTCATAGAAAGTTGGTGTTTTGGCATCGAAATAATCTAGGAAGCTTATACTCGTAAAATTTCACATAGAAGAACAATAAAAAGTGTAAATAGAGCAATTTTGATAGTCCGAAGTAGCTCAACTCTCTCTATAGAGGAGCTTTTACCGGTTTTGTCCATTTGTCATAGAAAGTTTGTGTTTTGGCATCAATATAATGTAGGAAGCTTATACTCGTAAAATTTCACATAGAAGAACAATAAAAAGTCTATCCCGAGCAACTTTGATAGTCCGAAATTGCTCAACTCTCTCTATGGAGGAGATTTTAACGGTTTTGTCCATTTGTCATAGAAAGTTGGTGTTTTGGAATCGAAGTAATCTAGGAAGCTTATACTCGTAAAATTTCACATAGAAGAACAATAAAAAGTGTACGTAGAGCAATTTTGATAGTCCGAAGTTGCTCAACTCTCTCTATGGAGGAGCTTTTAACGGTTTTGTCCATTTGTCATAGAAAGTTGGTGTTTTGGCGTCGGAATAATGTAGGAAGCTTATACTCGTAAAATTTCACATAGAAGAACTATAAAAAGTCTATCCGGAGCAACTTTGATAGTCCGAAGTTACTCAACTCTCTCTATGGAGGAGCTTTTAACGGTTTTGTCTATTTCTCACAGAAAGTTGATGTTTTGGCATCGAAATAATCTAGGAAGCTTATACTCGTAAAATTTCACATAGAAGAACAATAAAAGTGTACATAGAGCAATTTTGGTAGTCCGAAGTTGCTCAACTCTCTCTATGGAGGAGCTTTTAACGGTTTTGTCCATTTGTCATAGAAAGTTGGTGTTTTGGCGTCGGAATAATGTAGGAAGCTTATACTCGTAAAATTTCACATAGAAGAACAATAAAAAGTCTATCCCGAGCAACTTTGATAGTCCGAAGTTGCTCAACTCTCTCTATGGAGGAGCTTTTAACGGTTTTGTCTATTTGTCATAGAAAGTTGGTGTTTTGGCATCGAAATAATCTAGGAAGCTTATACTCGTAAAATTTCACATAGAAGAACAATAAAAATTGTACACCGAGCAACTTTGATGTTCCGAAGTTGCTCTACTCTCTCTATGGAGGAGCTTTTAACGGTTTTGTCTATTTGTCATAGAAAGTCGGTGTTTTGGCATCGAAATAATCTATGAAGCTTATACTCGTAAAATTTGACATATAAGAACAATAAAAATTGTACACCGAGCAACTTTGGTGGTCCGAAGTCGCTCAACACTCTCTATGGAGGAGCTTTTAACGGTTTTGTCCATTTGTCATAGAAAGTTGGTGTTTTGGCATCGAAGTAATCTAGGAAGCTTATACTCGTAAAATTTCACATAGAAGAACAATAAAAAGTGTACGTAGAGCAATTTTGATAGTCCGAAGTTGCTCAACTCTCTCTCTGGAGGAGCTTTTAACGGTTTTGTCCATTTGTCATAGAAAGTTGGTGTTTTGGCGTCGGAATAATGTAGGAAGCTTATACTCGTAAAATTTCACATAGAAGAACAATAAAAAGTCTATCCCGAGCAACTTTGATAGTCCGAAGTTGCTCAACTCTCTCTATGGAGGAGCTTTTAACGGTTTTGTCTATTTGTCATAGAAAGTTGGTGTTTTGGCATCGAATTAATCTAGGAAGCTTATACTCGTAAAATTTCACATAGAAGAACAATAAAAATTGTACACCGAGCAACTTTGATGTTCCGAAGTTGCTCTACTCTCTCTATGGAGGAGCTTTTAACGGTTTTGTCTATTTGTCATAGAAAGTCGGTGTTTTGGCATCGAAATAATCTATGAAGCTTATACTCGTAAAATTTGACATATAAGAACAATAAAAATTGTACACCGAGCAACTTTGGTGGTCCGAAGTCGCTCAACACTCTCTATGGAGGAGCTTTTAACGGTTTTGTCCATTTGTCATAGAAAGTTGGTGTTTTGGCATCGAAATAATCTAGGAAGCTTATACTCGTAAAATTTCACATAGAAGAACAATAAAAAGTTTAAATAGAGCAACTTTGATGGTCCGAAGTTGCTCAACTCTCTCTATCGAGGAGCTTTTACCGGTTTTGTCCATTTGTCATAGAAAGTTGGTGTTTTGGCATCAATATAATGTAGGAAGCTTATACTCGTAAAATTTCACATAGAAGAACAATAAAAAGTCTATCCCGAGCAACTTTGATAGTCCGAAATTGCTCAACTCTCTCTTTGGAGGAGATTTTAACGGTTTTATCCATTTGTCAAAGAAAGTTGGTGTTTTGGCATCGAAATAATCTAGGAAGCTTATACTCATAAAATTTGACATATAAGAACAATAAAAATTGTACACCGAGCAACTTTGATGGTCCGAAGTTGCTCAACTCTCACTATGGAGGAGCTCTTAACGGTTTTTTCCATTTGTCATAGAAAGTTGGTGTTTTGGAATCGAAATAATGTAGGAAGCTTATACTCGTAAAATTTGACGTAGAAGAACATTAAAAAGTCTATCCCGAACAACTTTGATAGTTCGGAGTTGCTCAACTCTCTCTATGGAGGAGCTTTTAACGGTTTTGTCTATTTGTCATAGAAAGTTGGTGTTTTGGCATCGAAATAATCTATGAAGCTTATACTCGTAAAATTTGACATATAAGAACAATAAAAATTATACACCTAGCAACTTTGATGGTCCGAAGTTGCTCAACTCTCTCTATGGAAGAGCTTTTAACGGTTTTGTCCATTTGTCATAGGAAGTTGGTGTTTTGGCATCGGAATAATGTAGGAAGCTTATACTCGTAAAATTTGACATAGAAGAACAATAAAAAGTGTACATAGAGAAATTTTAATGGTCCGAAGTTGCTCAACCCTCTCTATGGAGGAGCTCTTATCGGTTTTGTCTATTTGTCATAAAAAGTTGGTGTTTTGTCATCGAAATAATCTATGAAGCTTATACTAGTAAAATTTGACATATAAGTACAATAAAAATTGTACACCGAGCAACTTTGATGGTCCGAAGTCGCTCAACACTCTCTATGGAGGAGCTTTTAACGGTTTTGTCCATTTGTCATAGAAAGTTGGTGTTTTGGCATCGAAGTAATCTAGGAAGCTTATACTCGTAAAATTTCACATAGAAGAACAATAAAAAGTGTACGTAGAGCAATTTTGATAGTCCGAAGTTGCTCAACTCTCTCTATGGAGGAGCTTTTAACGGTTTTGTCCATTTGTCATAGAAAGTTGGTGTTTTGGCGTCGGAATAATGTAGGAAGCTTATACTCGTAAAATTTCACATAGAAGAACTATAAAAAGTCTATCCGGAGCAACTTTGATAGTCCGAAGTTACTCAACTCTCTCTATGGAGGAGCTTTTAACGGTTTTGTCTATTTCTCACAGAAAGTTGGTGTTTTGGCATCGAAATAATCTAGGAAGCTTATACTCGTAAAATTTCACATAGAAGAACAATAAAAAGTGTACGTAGAGCAATTTTGATAGTCCGAAGTTGCTCAACTCTCTCTATGGAGGAGCTTTTAACGGTTTTGTCCATTTGTCATAGAAAGTTGGTGTTTTGGCGTCGGAATAATGTAGGAAGCTTATACTCGTAAAATTTCACATAGAAGAACAATAAAAAGTCTATCCCGAGCAACTTTGATAGTCCGAAGTTGCTCAACTCTCTCTATGGAGGAGCTTTTAACGGTTTTGTCTATTTGTCATAGAAAGTTGGTGTTTTGGCATCGAAATAATCTAGGAAGCTTATACTCGTAAAATTTCACATAGAAGAACAATAAAAATTGTACACCGAGCAACTTTGATGTTCCGAAGTTGCTCTACTCTCTCTATGGAGGAGCTTTTAACGGTTTTGTCTATTTGTCATAGAAAGTCGGTGTTTTGGCATCGAAATAATCTATGAAGCTTATACTCGTAAAATTTGACATATAAGAACAATAAAAATTGTACACCGAGCAACTTTGGTGGTCCGAAGTCGCTCAACACTCTCTATGGAGGAGCTTTTAACGGTTTTGTCCATTTGTCATAGAAAGTTGGTGTTTTGGCATCGAAATAATCTAGGAAGCTTATACTCGTAAAATTTCACATAGAAGAACAATAAAAAGTGTAAATAGAGCAATTTTGATAGTCCGAAGTAGCTCAACTCTCTCTATAGAGGAGCTTTTACCGGTTTTGTCCATTTGTCATAGAAAGTTTGTGTTTTGGCATCAATATAATGTAGGAAGCTTATACTCGTAAAATTTCACATAGAAGAACAATAAAAAGTCTATCCCGAGCAACTTTGATAGTCCGAAATTGCTCAACTCTCTCTATGGAGGAGATTTTAACGGTTTTGTCCATTTGTCATAGAAAGTTGGTGTTTTGGCATCGAAGTAATCTAGGAAGCTTATACTCGTAAAATTTCACATAGAAGAACAATAAAAAGTGTACGTAGAGCAATTTTGATAGTCCGAAGTTGCTCAACTCTCTCTATGGAGGAGCTTTTAACGGTTTTGTCCATTTGTCATAGAAAGTTGGTGTTTTGGCGTCGGAATAATGTAGGAAGCTTATACTCGTAAAATTTCACATAGAAGAACTATAAAAATTGTACACCGAGCAACTTTGGTGGTCCGAAGTTGCTCTACTCTCTCTATGGAGGAGCTTTTAACGGTTTTGTCTATTTGTCATAGAAAGTTGGTGTTTTGGCATCGAAATAATCTATGAAGCTTATACTCGTAAAATTTGACATATAAGAACAATAAAAATTGTACACCGAGCAACTTTGGTGGTCCGAAGTCGCTCAACACTCTCTATGGAGGAGCTTTTAACGGTTTTGTCCATTTGTCATAGAAAGTTGGTGTTTTGGCATCGAAATAATCTAGGAAGCTTATACTCGTAAAATTTCACATAGAAGAACAATAAAAAGTGTAAATAGAGCAATTTTGATAGTCCGAAGTAGCTCAACTCTCTCTATAGAGGAGCTTTTACCGGTTTTGTCCATTTGTCATAGAAAGTTTGTGTTTTGGCATCAATATAATGTAGGAAGCTTATACTCGTAAAATTTCACATAGAAGAACAATAAAAAGTCTATCCCGAGCAACTTTGATAGTCCGAAATTGCTCAACTCTCTCTATGGAGGAGATTTTAACGGTTTTGTCCATTTGTCATAGAAAGTTGGTGTTTTGGCATCGAAGTAATCTAGGAAGCTTATACTCGTAAAATTTCACATAGAAGAACAATAAAAAGTGTACGTAGAGCAATTTTGATAGTCCGAAGTTGCTCTACTCTCTCTATGGAGGAGCTTTTAACGGTTTTGTCCATTTGTCATAGAAAGTTGGTGTTTTGGCGTCGGAATAATGTAGGAAGCTTATACTCGTAAAATTTCACATAGAAGAACTATAAAAAGTCTATCCGGAGCAAATTTGATAGTCCGAAGTTACTCAACTCTCTCTATGGAGGAGCTTTTAACGGTTTTGTCTATTTCTCACAGAAAGTTGGTGTTTTGGCATCGAAATAATCTAGGAAGCTTATACTCGTAAAATTTCACATAGAAGAACAATAAAAGTGTACATAGAGCAATTTTGGTAGTCCGAAGTTGCTCAACTCTCTCTATGGAGGAGCTTTTAACGGTTTTGTCCATTTGTCATAGAAAGTTGGTGTTTTGGCGTCGGAATAATGTAGGAAGCTTATACTCGTAAAATTTCACATAGAAGAACAATAAAAAGTCTATCCCGAGCAACTTTGATAGTCCGAAGTTGCTCAACTCTCTCTATGGAGGAGCTTTTAACGGTTTTGTCCATTTGTCATAGGAAGTTGGTGTTTTGGCATCGGAATAATGTAGGAAGCTTATACTCGTAAAATTTGACATAGAAGAACAATAAAAAGTGTACATAGAGAAATTTTAATGGTCCGAAGTTGCTCAACCCTCTCTATGGAGGAGCTCTTATCGGTTTTGTCTATTTGTCATAAAAAGTTGGTGTTTTGTCATCGAAATAATCTATGAAGCTTATACTAGTAAAATTTGACATATAAGTACAATAAAAATTGTACACCGAGCAACTTTGATGGTCCGAAGTCGCTCAACACTCTCTATGGAGGAGCTTTTAACGGTTTTGTCCATTTGTCATAGAAAGTTGGTGTTTTGGCATCGAAGTAATCTAGGAAGCTTATACTCGTAAAATTTCACATAGAAGAACAATAAAAAGTGTACGTAGAGCAATTTTGATAGTCCGAAGTTGCTCAACTCTCTCTATGGAGGAGCTTTTAACGGTTTTGTCCATTTGTCATAGAAAGTTGGTGTTTTGGCGTCAGAATAATGTAGGAAGCTTATACTCGTAAAATTTCACATAGAAGAACTATAAAAAGTCTATCCGGAGCAACTTTGATAGTCCGAAGTTACTCAACTCTCTCTATGGAGGAGCTTTTAACGGTTTTGTCTATTTCTCACAGAAAGTTGGTGTTTTGGCATCGAAATAATCTAGGAAGCTTATACTCGTAAAATTTCACATAGAAGAACAATAAAAGTGTACATAGAGCAATTTTGGTAGTCCGAAGTTGCTCAACTCTCTCTATGGAGGAGCTTTTAACGGTTTTGTCCATTTGTCATAGAAAGTTGGTGTTTTGGCGTCGGAATAATGTAGGAAGCTTATACTCGTAAAATTTCACATAGAAGAACAATAAAAAGTCTATCCCGAGCAACTTTGATAGTCCGAAGTTGCTCAACTCTCTCTATGGAGGAGCTTTTAACGGTTTTGTCTATTTGTCATAGAAAGTTGGTGTTTTGGCATCGAAATAATCTAGGAAGCTTATACTCGTAAAATTTCACATAGAAGAACAATAAAAATTGTACACCGAGCAACTTTGATGTTCCGAAGTTGCTCTACTCTCTCTATGGAGGAGCTTTTAACGGTTTTGTCTATTTGTCATAGAAAGTCGGTGTTTTGGCATCGAAATAATCTATGAAGCTTATACTCGTAAAATTTGACATATAAGAACAATAAAAATTATACACCGAGCAACTTTGGTGGTCCGAAGTCGCTCAACACTCTCTATGGAGGAGCTTTTAACGGTTTTGTCCATTTGTCATAGAAAGTTGGTGTTTTGGCATCGAAATAATCTAGGAAGCTTATACTCGTAAAATTTCACATAGAAGAACAATAAAAAGTGTAAATAGAGCAATTTTGATAGTCCGAAGTAGCTCAACTCTCTCTATAGAGGAGCTTTTACCGGTTTTGTCCATTTGTCATAGAAAGTTTGTGTTTTGGCATCAATATAATGTAGGAAGCTTATACTCGTAAAATTTCACATAGAAGAACAATAAAAAGTCTATCCCGAGCAACTTTGATAGTCCGAAATTGCTCAACTCTCTCTATGGAGGAGATTTTAACGGTTTTGTCCATTTGTCATAGAAAGTTGGTGTTTTGGCATCGAAGTAATCTAGGAAGCTTATACTCGTAAAATTTCACATAGAAGAACAATAAAAAGTGTACGTAGAGCAATTTTGATAGTCCGAAGTTGCTCAACTCTCTCTATGGAGGAGCTTTTAACGGTTTTGTCCATTTGTCATAGAAAGTTGGTGTTTTGGCGTCGGAATAATGTAGGAAGCTTATACTCGTAAAATTTCACATAGAAGAACTATAAAAAGTCTATCCGGAGCAACTTTGATAGTCCGAAGTTACTCAACTCTCTCTATGGAGGAGCTTTTAACGGTTTTGTCTATTTCTCACAGAAAGTTGGTGTTTTGGCATCGAAATAATCTAGGAAGCTTATACTCGTAAAATTTCACATAGAAGAACAATAAAAGTGTACATAGAGCAATTTTGGTAGTCCGAAGTTGCTCAACTCTCTCTATGGAGGAGCTTTTAACGGTTTTGTCCATTTGTCATAGAAAGTTGGTGTTTTGGCGTCGGAATAATGTAGGAAGCTTATACTCGTAAAATTTCACATAGAAGAACAATAAAAAGTCTATCCCGAGCAACTTTGATAGTCCGAAGTTGCTCAACTCTCTCTATGGAGGAGCTTTTAACGGTTTTGTCTATTTGTCATAGAAAGTTGGTGTTTTGGCATCGAAATAATCTAGGAAGCTTATACTCGTAAAATTTCACATAGAAGAACAATAAAAATTGTACACCGAGCAACTTTGATGTTCCGAAGTTGCTCTACTCTCTCTATGGAGGAGCTTTTAACGGTTTTGTCTATTTGTCATAGAAAGTCGGTGTTTTGGCATCGAAATAATCTATGAAGCTTATACTCGTAAAATTTGACATATAAGAACAATAAAAATTGTACACCGAGCAACTTTGGTGGTCCGAAGTCGCTCAACACTCTCTATGGAGGAGCTTTTAACGGTTTTGTCCATTTGTCATAGAAAGTTGGTGTTTTGGCATCGAAATAATCTAGGAGGCTTATACTCGTAAAATTTCACATAGAAGAACAATAAAAAGTATAAATAGAGCAATTTTGATAGTCCGAAGTAGCTCAACTCTCTCTATAGAGGAGCTTTTACCGGTTTTGTCCATTTGTCATAGAAAGTTTGTGTTTTGGCATCAATATAATGTAGGAAGCTTATACTCGTAAAATTTCACATAGAAGAACAATAAAATGTCTATCCCGAGCAACTTTGATAGTCCGAAATTGCTCAACTCTCTCTATGGAGGAGATTTTAACGGTTTTGTCCATTTGTCAAAGAAAGTTGGTGTTTTGGCATCGAAATAATCTAGGAAGCTTATACTCATAAAATTTGACATATAAGAACAATAAAAATTGTACACCGAGCAACTTTGATGGTCCGAAGTTGCTCAACTCTCACTATGGAGGAGCTCTTAACGGTTTTGTCCATTTGTCATAGAAAGTTGGTGTTTTGGAATCGAAATAATGTAGGAAGCTTATACTCGTAAAATTTGACGTAGAAGATAATTAAAAGTCTATCCCGAACAACTTTGATAGTTCGAAGTTGCTCAACTCTCTCTATGGAAGAGCTTTTAACGGTTTTGTCCATTTGTCATAGAAAGTTGGTGTTTTGGCATCGAAATAATCTATGAAGCTTATACTCGTAAAATTTGACATATAAGAAGAATAAAAATTATACACCTAGCAACTTTGATGGTCCGAAGTTGCTCAACTCTCTCTATGGAAGAGCTTTTATCGGTTTTGTCCATTTGTTATAGGAAGTTGGTGTTTTGGCATCGGAATAATGTAGGAAGCTTATACTCGTAAAATTTGACATAGAAGAACAATAAAAAGTGTACATAGAGCAATTTTAATGGTCCGAAGTTGCTCAACTCTCTCTATGGAGGAGCTCTTATCGGTTTTGTCCATTTGTCATAAAAAGTTGGTGTTTTGTCATCGAAATAATCTATGAAGCTTATACTAGTAAAATTTGACATATAAGAACAATAAAAATTGTACACTGAGCAACTTTGATGGTCCGAAGTTGCTCAACTCTCTCTATGGAAGAGCTTTTAACGGTTTTGTCCATTTGTCATAGGAAGTTGGTGTTTTGGCATCGGAATAATGTAGGAAGCTTATACTCGTAAAATTTGACATAGAAGAACAATAAAAAATCTATCCCGAGCAACTTTGATAGTCCGAAGTTGCTCAACTCTCTCTATGGAAGAGCTTTTAACGGTTTTGTCTATTTGTCATAGAAAGTTGGTGTTTTGGCATCGAAATAATGTAGGAAGCTTATACTCGTAAAATTTGACATAGAAGAACAATAAAAAGTCTATCCCGAGCAACTTTCATAGTCCGAAGTTGCTCACTCTCTCTATGGAGGTGTTTTTAACGGTTTTGTCCATTTGTCATAGAAAGTTGGTGTTTTGGCATCAAAATAATGTAGGAAGCTTATACTAGTAAAAGTTGACAAAGAAGAACAATAAAAATTGTACACCGAGCAATTTCGATGTTCCGAAGTTGCTCTACTCTCTCTATGGAGGAGCTTTTAACGGTTTTGTCTATTTGTCATAGAAAGTCGGTGTTTTGGCATCGAAATAATCTATGAAGCTTATACTCGTAAAATTTGACATATAAGAACAATAAAAATTGTACACCGAGCAACTATGATGGTCCGAAGTCGCTCAACACTCTCTATGGAGGAGCTTTTAACGATTTTGTCCATTTGTCATAGAAAGTTGGTGTTTTGGTATCGAAATAATCTAGGACGCTTATACTCGTAAAATCTCACATAGAAGAAGAACAATAAAAAATGTACATAGAGCAATTTTGATGGTCCGAAGCTGTTCAACTCTCTCTATGGAAGAGCTTTTAATGGTTTTGTCCATTTGTCATAGAAAGTTGGTGTTTTGGAATCGAAATAATGTAGGAAGCTTATACTCGTAAAATTTGACGTAGAAGAACATTAAAAAGTCTATCCCGAACAACTTTGATAGTTCGGAGTTGCTCAACTCTCTCTATGGAGGAGCTTTTAACGGTTTTGTCTATTTGTCATAGAAAGTTGGTGTTTTGGCATCGAAATAATCTATGAAGCTTATACTCGTAAAATTTGACATATAAGAACAATAAAAATTATACACCTAGCAACTTTGATGGTCCGAAGTTGTTCTACTCTCTCTATGGAGGAGCTTTTAACGGTTTTGTCTATTTGTCATAGAAAGTCGGTGTTTTGGCATCGAAATAATCTATGAAGCTTATACTCGCAAAAATTTGACATAAAAGAACAATAAAAATTGTACACCGAGCAACTATGCTGGTCCGAAGTCGCTCAACACTCTCTATGGAGGAGATTTTAACGATTTTGTCCATTTGTCATAGAAAGTTGGTGTTTTGGTATCGAAATAATCTAGGACGCTTATACTCGTACAATCTCACATAGAAGAAGAACAATAAAAAGTGTACATAGAGCAATTTTGATGGTCCGAAGCTGTTCAACTCTCTCTATGGAAGAGCTTTTAACGGTTTTGTCCATTTGTCATAGAAAGTTGGTGTTTTGGCATCGAAATAATCTAGGAAGCTTATACTCGTAAAATTTCACATAGAAGAACAATAAAAAATGTACATAGAGCAATTTTGATAGTCCGAAGTTGCTCAACTCTCTCTATGGAAGAGCTTTTAACGGTTTTGTCTATTTGTCTTAGAAAGTTGGTGTTTTGGCATCGAAATAATATAGGAAGCTTATACTCGTAAAATTTCACATAAAAGAATAATAAAAATTGTACACCGAGCAACTTTGATGGTCCGAAGTCGCTTAACACTCTCTATTGAAGAGCTTTTAACGGTTTTGTCCATTTGTCATAGAAAGTTGGTGTTTTGGCATCGAAATAATCTAGGAGGCTTATACTCATAAAATTTGACATAGAAGAACAATAAAAAGTGTACATAGAGCAATTTTAATGGTCCGAAGTTGCTCAACTCTCTCTATGGAGGAGCTCTTATCGGTTTTGTCCATTTGTCATAAAAAGTTGGTGTTTTGTCATCGAAATAATCTACGAAGCTTATACTAGTAAAATTTGACATATAAGAACAATAAAAATTGTACACCGAGCAACTTTGATGGTCCGAAGTTGCTCAACTCTCTCTATGGAAGTGCTTTTAACGGTTTTGTCCATTTGTCATAGGAAGTTGGTGTTTTGGCATCGGAATAATGTAGGAAGCTTATACTCGTAAAATTTGACATATAAGAACAATAAAAAATCTATCCCCAGCAACTTTCATAGTCCGAAGTTGCTCAACTCTCTCTATGAAGGAGCTTTTAACGGTTTTGTCCATTTGTCATAAAAAGTTGGTGTTTTGGCATCGAAATAATGTAGGAAGCTTATACTCGTAAAATTTGACATAGAAGAACAATAAAAAGTCTATCCCGAGCAACTTTGATGGTCCGAAGTCGTTCAACACTCTCTATGGAGGAGATTTTAACGGTTTTGTCCATTTGTCATAAAAAGTTGGTGTTTTGGCATCGAAGTAATCTAGGAAGCTTATACTCGTAAAATTTCACATAGAAGAACAATAAAAAGTGTACATAGAGCAATTTTGATGGTCCGAAGTCGCTTAACACTCTCTATTGAAGAGCTTTTAACGGTTTTGTCCATTTGTCATAGAAAGTTGGTGTTTTGGCATCGAAATAATCTAGGAGGCTTATACTCATAAAATTTGACATAGAAGAACAATAAAAAGTGTACATAGAGCAATTTTAATGGTCCGAAGTTGCTCAACTCTCTCTATGGAGGAGCTCTTATCGGTTTTGTCCATTTGTCATAAAAAGTTGGTGTTTTGTCATCGAAATAATCTACGAAGCTTATACTAGTAAAATTTGACATATAAGAACAATAAAAATTGTACACCGAGCAACTTTGATGGTCCGAAGTTGCTCAACTCTCTCTATGGAAGTGCTTTTAACGGTTTTGTCCATTTGTCATAGGAAGTTGGTGTTTTGGCATCGGAATAATGTAGGAAGCTTATACTCGTAAAATTTGACATATAAGAACAATAAAAAATCTATCCCCAGCAACTTTCATAGTCCGAAGTTGCTCAACTCTCTCTATGAAGGAGCTTTTAACGGTTTTGTCCATTTGTCATAAAAAGTTGGTGTTTTGGCATCGAAATAATGTAGGAAGCTTATACTCGTAAAATTTGACATAGAAGAACAATAAAAAGTCTATCCCGAGCAACTTTGATGGTCCGAAGTCGTTCAACACTCTCTATGGAGGAGATTTTAACGGTTTTGTCCATTTGTCATAAAAAGTTGGTGTTTTGGCATCGAAGTAATCTAGGAAGCTTATACTCGTAAAATTTCACATAGAAGAACAATAAAAAGTGTACATAGAGCAATTTTGATAGTCCGAAGTTGCTTAACTCTCTCTATGGAGGAGCTTTTAACGGTTTTGTCCATTTTTCATAGAAAGTTGGTGTTTTGGCATCGGAATAATGTAGGAAGCTTATACTCGTAAAATTTCACATAGAAGAACAATAAAAAGTCTATCCCGAGCAACTTTGATAGTCCGAAGTTGCTCAACTTTCTCTATAGAGGAGCTTTTAACGGTTTTGTCTATTTGTCATAGAAAGTTGGTGTTTTGGCATCGAAATAATATAGGAAGCTTATACTCGTAAAATTTCACATAAAAGAACAATAAAAATTGTACACCGAGCAACTTTGATGGTCCGAAGTCGCTTAACACTCTCTATTGAAGAGCTTTTAACGGTTTTGTCCATTTGTCATAGAAAGTTGGTGTTTTGGCATCGAAATAATCTAGGAGGCTTTTGGCATCGAAATAATGTAGAAAGCTTATACTTATAAAAGTTGACATAGAAGAACAATAAAAAGTCTATCCCGAGCAACTTTGATAGTCTGAATTTGCTCAACTCTCTCTATCGAGGAGCTTTTAACGGTTTTGGCCATTTGTCATAGAAAGTTGGTGTTTTGGCATCGAAATAATGTAGGAAGCTTATACTCATAAAATTTGACATAGAAGAACAATAAAAAGTCTATCCTGAGCAACTTTCATAGTCCGAAGTTGCTCAACTCTCTCTATCGAGGAGCTTTTAACGGTTTTGTCCATTTGTCAAAGAAAGTTGGTGTTTTGGCATCGAAATAATTTAGGAAGCTTATACTCATAAAATTTAACATATAAGAACAATAAAAATTGTACACCGAACAAATTTGATGGTCCGAAGTTGCTCAATTTTCTCTATGGAGGAGATTTTAACGGTTTTGTCCATTTGTCATTGAAAGTTGGTGTTTTGGCAACGAAATAATGTAGGAAGCTTATACTCGTAAAAGTTGACATAGAAGAACAATAAAAAGTCTATCCCGAGCAACTTTGATAGTCCGAAGTTGCTCAACTCTCTCTATGGAGGAGCTTTTGACGGTTTTGTCTATTTGTCTTAGAAAGTTGGTGTTTTGGCATCGAAATAATCTATGAAGCTTATTCTCATAAAATTTGACATATAAGAACAATACAAAGTGTACACCGAGAAACTTTGATGGTCCGAAGTTGCTCAACTCTCTCTATATGTGAGCTTTTAACGGTTTTGTCTATTTGTCATAGAAAGTTGGTGTTTTGGCATGGAAATAATCTATGAAGCTTATACTCGTAAAATTTGACATAGAAGAACAATAAAAAGTGTACATAGAGCAATTTTAATGGTCCGAAGTTGCTCAACTCTCTCTATGGAGGAGCTTTTATCGGTTTTGTCCATTTGTCATAAAAAGTTGGTGTTTTGTCATCGAAATAATCTATGAAGCTTATACTAGTAAAATTTGACATATAAGAACAATAAAAATTGTACACCGAGCAACTTTGATGGTCCGAAGTTGCTCAACTCTCTCTATGGAAGAGCTTTTAACGGTTTTGTCCATTTGTCATAGGAAGTTGGTGTTTTGGCATCGGAATAATGTAGGAAGCTTATACTCGTAAAATTTGACATAGAAGAACAATAAAAAATCTATCCCGAGCAACTTTGATAGTCCGAAGTTGCTCCACTCTCTCTATGGAGGAGCTTTTAACGGTTTTGTCCATTTGTCATAGAAAGTTGGTGTTTTGGCATCGAAATAATGTAGGAAGCTTATACTCGTAAAATTTGACATAGAAGAACAATAAAAAGTCTATGCCGAGCAACTTTCATAGTCTGAAGTTGCTCAACTCTCTCTATGGAGGTGCTTCTAACGGTTTTGTCCATTTGTCATAGAAAGTTGGTGTTTTGGCATCAAAATAATGTAGGAAGCTTATACTAGCAAAAGTTGAGAAAGAAGAACAATAAAAATTGTACACCGAGCAATTTTGATGTTCCGAAGTTGCTCAACTCTCTCTATGGAGGAGCTTTTAACGGTTTTGTCTATTTGTCATAGAAAGTCGGTGTTTTGGCATCGAAATAATCTATGAAGCTTATACTCGTAAAATTTGACATATAAGAACAATAAAAATTGTACACCGAGCAACTATGATGGTCCGAAGTCGCTCAACACTCTCTATGGAGGAGCTTTTAACGATTTTGTCCATTTGTCATAGAAAGTTGGTGTTTTGGTATCGAAATAATCTAGGAAGCTTATACTCGTAAAATCTCACATAGAAGAAGAACAATAAAAAGTGTACATAGAGCAATTTTGATGGTCCGAAGCTGTTCAACTCTCTCTATGGAGGAGCTTTTAACGGTTTTGTCCATTTGTCATAGAAAGTTGGTGTTTTGGCATCGAAATAATCTAGGAAGCTTATACTCGTAAAATTTCACATAGAAGAACAATAAAAAGTGTACATAGAGCAATTTTGATAGTCCGAGGTTGCTCAACTCTCTCTATGGAAGAGCTTTTAACGGTTTTGTCTATTTGTCTTAGAAAGTTGGTGTTTTGGCATCGAAATAATCTATGAAGCTTATACTCATAAAATTTGACATGTAAGAACAATAAAAAGTGTACACCGAGCAACTTTGATGATCCGAAGTTGCTCAACTCTCTCTATAGGTGAGCTTTTAACGGTTTTGTCTATTTGTCATAGAAAGTTGGTGTTTTGGCATGGAAATAATCTATGAAGCTTATACTCGTAAAATTTGACATATAAGAACAATAAAAATTGTACACCGAGCAACTTTGATTTTCCGAAGTCGCTCAACACTCTCTATGGAGGAGCTTTTAACGGTTTTGTCCATTTGTCATAGAAAGTTGGTGTTTTAGAATCGAAATAATGTAGGAAGCTTATACTCGTAAAATTTGACGTAGAAGAACATTAAAAAGTCTATCCCGAACAACTTTGATAGTTCGGAGTTGCTCAACTCTCTCTATGGAGGAGCTTTTAACGGTTTTGTCTATTTGTCATAGAAAGTTGGTGTTTTGGCATCGAAATAATCTATGAAGCTTATACTCGTAAAATTTGACATATAAGAACAATAAAAATTATACACCTAGCAACTTTGATGGTCCGAAGTTGCTCAACTCTCTCTATGGAAGAGCTTTTAACGGTTTTGTCCATTTGTCATAGGTAGTTGGTGTTTTGGCATCGGAATAATTTAGAAAGCTTATACTCGTAAAATTTGACATAGAAGAACAATAAAAAGTGTACATAGAGCAATTTTAATGGTCCGAAGTTGCTCAACTCTCTCTATGGAGGAGCTCTTATCGGTTTTGTCCATTTGTCATAAAAATTTGGTGTTTTGTCATCGAAATAATCTATGAAGCTTATACTAGTAAAATTTGACATATAAGTACAATAAAAATTGTACACCGAGCAACTTTGATGGTCCGAAGTCGCTCAACACTCTCTATGGAGGTGCTTTAAACGGTTTTGTCCATTTGTCATAGAAAGTTGGTGTTTTGGCATCGAAGTAATCTAGGAAGCTTATAATCGTAAAATTTCACATAGAAGAACAATAAAAAGTGTACATAGAGCAATTTTGATAGTCCGAAGTTGCTCAACTCTCTCTATGGAGGAGCTTTTAATGGTTTTGTCCATTTGTCATAGAAAGTTGGTGTTTTGGCATCGGAATAATGTAGGAAGCTTATACTCGTAAAATTTCACATAGTAGAACAATAAAAAGTCTATCCCGAGCAACTTTGATAGTCCGAAGTTGCTCAACTCTCTCTATGGAGGAGCTTTTAACGGTTTTGTCTATTTGTCATAGAAAGTTGGTGTTTTGGCATCGAAATAATCTAGGAAGCTTATACTCGTAAAATTTCACATAGAAGAACAATAAAAATTGTACACCGAGCAACTTTGATGGTCCGAAGTTGCTTAACACTCTCTATTGAAGAGCTTTTAACGGTTTTGTCCATTTGTCATAGAAAGTTGGTGTTTTGGCATCGAAATAATGTAGGAAGCTTATACTCGTAAAATTTGACATAGAAGAACAATAAAAAGTCTATCCCGAACAACTTTCATAGTCCGAAGTTGCTCAACTCTCTCTATGGAGGTGCTTTTAACGGTTTTGTCCATTTGTCATAGAAAGTTGGTGTTTTGGCATCAAAATAATGTAGGAAGCTTATACTAGTAAAAGTTGACAAAGAAGAACAATAAAAATTGTACACCGAGCAATTTTGATGTTCCGAAGTTGCTCAACTCTCTCTATGGAGGAGCTTTTAATGGTTTTGTCTATTTGTCATAGAAAGTCGGTGTTTTGGCATCGAAATAATCTATGAAGCTTATAATCGTAAAATTTGACATATAAGAACAATAAAAATTGTACACCGAGCAACTATGATGGTCCAAAGTCGCTCAACACTCTCTATGGAGGAGCTATTAACTATTTTGTTCATTTGTCATAGAAAGTTGTTGTTTTGGTATCGAAATAATCTAGGAAGCTTATAATCGTAAAATTTGACATATAAGAACAATAAAAATTGTACACCGAGCAACTATGATGGTCCAAAGTCGCTCAACACTCTCTATGGAGGAGCTATTAACTATTTTGTCCATTTGTCATAGAAAGTTGTTGTTTTGGTATCGAAATAATCTAGGAAGCTTATACTCGTAAAATCTCACATAGAAGAAGAACAATAAAAAGTGTACATAGAGCAATTTTGATAGTCCGAAGTTGCTCAACTCTCTCTATGGAAGAGCTTTTAATGGTTTTGTCTATTTGTCTTAGAAAGTTGGTGTTTTGGCATCGAAATAATCTATGAAGCTTATACTCATAAAATTTGACATGTAAAAACAATAAAAAGTGTACACCGCGAAACTTTGATGATCCGAAGTTGCTCAACTCTCTCTATAGGTGAGCTTTTAACGGTTTTGTCTATTTGTCATAGAAAGTTGGTGTTTTGGCATGGAAATAATCTATGAAGCTTATACTCGTAAAATTTGACATATAAGAACAATAAAAATTGTACACCGAGCAACTTTGATGGTCCGAAGTCGCTCAACACTCTCTATGGAGGAGCTTTTAACGGTTTTGTCCATTTGTCATAGAAAGTTGGTGTTTTGGAATCGAAATAATGTAGGAAGCTTATACTCGTAAAATTTGACGTAGAAGAACATTAAAAAGTCTATCCCGAACAACTTTGATAGTTCGGAGTTGCTCAACTCTCTCTATGGAGGAGCTTTTAACGGTTTTGTCTATTTGTCATAGAAAGTTGGTGTTTTGGCATCGAATTAATCTAGGAAGCTTATACTCGTAAAATTTCACATAGAAGAACAATAAAAAGTGTACATAGAGCAATTTTGATAGTCCGAGGTTGCTCAACTCTCTCTATGGAAGAGCTTTTAACGGTTTTGTCTATTTGTCTTAGAAAGTTGGTGTTTTGGCATCGAAATAATCTATGAAGCTTATACTCATAAAATTTGACATGTAAGAACAATAAAAAGTGTACACCGAGCAACTTTGATGATCCGAAGTTGCTCAACTCTCTCTATAGGTGAGCTTTTAACGGTTTTGTCTATTTGTCATAGAAAGTTGGTGTTTTGGCATGGAAATAATCTATGAAGCTTATACTCGTAAAATTTGACATATAAGAACAATAAAAATTGTACACCGAGCAACTTTGATTTTCCGAAGTCGCTCAACACTCTCTATGGAGGAGCTTTTAACGGTTTTGTCCATTTGTCATAGAAAGTTGGTGTTTTAGAATCGAAATAATGTAGGAAGCTTATACTCGTAAAATTTGACGTAGAAGAACATTAAAAAGTCTATCCCGAACAACTTTGATAGTTCGGAGTTGCTCAACTCTCTCTATGGAGGAGCTTTTAACGGTTTTGTCTATTTGTCATAGAAAGTTGGTGTTTTGGCATCGAAATAATCTATGAAGCTTATACTCGTAAAATTTGACATATAAGAACAATAAAAATTATACACCTAGCAACTTTGATGGTCCGAAGTTGCTCAACTCTCTCTATGGAAGAGCTTTTAACGGTTTTGTCCATTTGTCATAGGTAGTTGGTGTTTTGGCATCGGAATAATTTAGAAAGCTTATACTCGTAAAATTTGACATAGAAGAACAATAAAAAGTGTACATAGAGCAATTTTAATGGTCCGAAGTTGCTCAACTCTCTCTATGGAGGAGCTCTTATCGGTTTTGTCCATTTGTCATAAAAATTTGGTGTTTTGTCATCGAAATAATCTATGAAGCTTATACTAGTAAAATTTGACATATAAGTACAATAAAAATTGTACACCGAGCAACTTTGATGGTCCGAAGTCGCTCAACACTCTCTATGGAGGTGCTTTAAACGGTTTTGTCCATTTGTCATAGAAAGTTGGTGTTTTGGCATCGAAGTAATCTAGGAAGCTTATAATCGTAAAATTTCACATAGAAGAACAATAAAAAGTGTACATAGAGCAATTTTGATAGTCCGAAGTTGCTCAACTCTCTCTATGGAGGAGCTTTTAATGGTTTTGTCCATTTGTCATAGAAAGTTGGTGTTTTGGCATCGGAATAATGTAGGAAGCTTATACTCGTAAAATTTCACATAGTAGAACAATAAAAAGTCTATCCCGAGCAACTTTGATAGTCCGAAGTTGCTCAACTCTCTCTATGGAGGAGCTTTTAACGGTTTTGTCTATTTGTCATAGAAAGTTGGTGTTTTGGCATCGAAATAATCTAGGAAGCTTATACTCGTAAAATTTCACATAGAAGAACAATAAAAATTGTACACCGAGCAACTTTGATGGTCCGAAGTTGCTTAACACTCTCTATTGAAGAGCTTTTAACGGTTTTGTCCATTTGTCATAGAAAGTTGGTGTTTTGGCATCGAAATAATGTAGGAAGCTTATACTCGTAAAATTTGACATAGAAGAACAATAAAAAGTCTATCCCGAACAACTTTCATAGTCCGAAGTTGCTCAACTCTCTCTATGGAGGTGCTTTTAACGGTTTTGTCCATTTGTCATAGAAAGTTGGTGTTTTGGCATCAAAATAATGTAGGAAGCTTATACTAGTAAAAGTTGACAAAGAAGAACAATAAAAATTGTACACCGAGCAATTTTGATGTTCCGAAGTTGCTCAACTCTCTCTATGGAGGAGCTTTTAATGGTTTTGTCTATTTGTCATAGAAAGTCGGTGTTTTGGCATCGAAATAATCTATGAAGCTTATAATCGTAAAATTTGACATATAAGAACAATAAAAATTGTACACCGAGCAACTATGATGGTCCAAAGTCGCTCAACACTCTCTATGGAGGAGCTATTAACTATTTTGTTCATTTGTCATAGAAAGTTGTTGTTTTGGTATCGAAATAATCTAGGAAGCTTATAATCGTAAAATTTGACATATAAGAACAATAAAAATTGTACACCGAGCAACTATGATGGTCCAAAGTCGCTCAACACTCTCTATGGAGGAGCTATTAACTATTTTGTCCATTTGTCATAGAAAGTTGTTGTTTTGGTATCGAAATAATCTAGGAAGCTTATACTCGTAAAATCTCACATAGAAGAAGAACAATAAAAAGTGTACATAGAGCAATTTTGATAGTCCGAAGTTGCTCAACTCTCTCTATGGAAGAGCTTTTAATGGTTTTGTCTATTTGTCTTAGAAAGTTGGTGTTTTGGCATCGAAATAATCTATGAAGCTTATACTCATAAAATTTGACATGTAAAAACAATAAAAAGTGTACACCGCGAAACTTTGATGATCCGAAGTTGCTCAACTCTCTCTATAGGTGAGCTTTTAACGGTTTTGTCTATTTGTCATAGAAAGTTGGTGTTTTGGCATGGAAATAATCTATGAAGCTTATACTCGTAAAATTTGACATATAAGAACAATAAAAATTGTACACCGAGCAACTTTGATGGTCCGAAGTCGCTCAACACTCTCTATGGAGGAGCTTTTAACGGTTTTGTCCATTTGTCATAGAAAGTTGGTGTTTTGGAATCGAAATAATGTAGGAAGCTTATACTCGTAAAATTTGACGTAGAAGAACATTAAAAAGTCTATCCCGAACAACTTTGATAGTTCGGAGTTGCTCAACTCTCTCTATGGAGGAGCTTTTAACGGTTTTGTCTATTTGTCATAGAAAGTTGGTGTTTTGGCATCGAAATAATCTATGAAGCTTATACTCATAAAATTTGACATATAAGAACAATAAAAATTATACACCTAGCAACTTTGATGGTCCGAAGTTGCTCAACTCTCTCTATGGAAGAGCTTTTAACGGTTTTGTCCATTTGTCATAGGTAGTTGGTGTTTTGGCATCGGAATAATGTAGGAAGCTTATACTCGTAAAATTTGACATAGAAGAACAATAAAAAGTGTACATAGAGCAATTTTAATGGTCCGAAGTTGCTCAACTCTCTCTATGGAGGAGCTCTTATCGGTTTTGTCCATTTGTCATAAAAATTTGGTGTTTTGTCATCGAAATAATCTATGAAGCTTATACTAGTAAATTTGACATATAAGTACAATAAAAATTGTACACCGAGCAACTTTGATGGTCCGAAGTCGCTCAACACTCTCTATGGAGGAGCTTTTAACGGTTTTGTCCATTTGTCATAGAAAGTTGGTGTTTTGGCATCGAAGTAATCTAGGAAGCTTATACTCGTAAAATTTCACATAGAAGAACAATAAAAATTGTACACCGAGCAATTTTGATGTTCCGAAGTTGCTCAACTCTCTCTATGGAGGAGCTTTTAACGGTTTTGTCCATTTGTCACAGAAAGTTGGGGTTTTGGCATCGGAATAATGTAGGAAGCTTATACTCGTAAAATTTCACATAGTAGAACAATAAAAAGTCTATCCCGAGCAATTTTGATAGTCCGAAGTTGCTCAACCCTCTCTATGGAGGAGCTTTTAACGGTTCTGTCTATTTGTCATAGAAAGTTGATGTTTTGGCATCGAAATAATCTAGGAAGCTTATACTCGTAAAATTTCACATAGAAGAACAATAAAAATTGTACACCGAGCAACTTTGATGGTCCGAAGTCGCTTAACACTCTCTATTGAAGAGCTTTTAACGGTTTTGTCCATTTGTCATAGAAAGTTGGTGTTTTGGCATCGAAATAATGTAGGAAGCTTATACTCGTAAAATTTGACATAGAAGAACAATAAAAAGTCTATCCCAAACAACTTTCATAGTCCGAAGTTGCTCAACTCTCTCTATGGAGGTGCTTTTAACGGTTTTGTCCATTTGTCATAGAAAGTTGGTGTTTTGGCATCAAAATAATGTAGGAAGCTTATACTAGTAAAAGTTGACAAAGAAGAACAATAAAAATTGTACACCGAGCAATTTTGATGTTCCGAAGTTGCTCAACTCTCTCTATGGAGGAGCTTTTAATGGTTTTGTCTATTTGTCATAGAAAGTTGGTGTTTTGGCATCGAAATAATCTATGAAGCTTATACTCGTAAAATTTGACATATAAGAACAATAAAAATTATACACCTAGCAACTTTGATGGTCCGAAGTTGCTCAACTCTCTCTATGGAAGAGCTTTTAACGGTTTTGTCCATTTGTCATAGGTAGTTGGTGTTTTGGCATCGGAATAATGTAGGAAGCTTATACTCGTAAAATTTGACATAGAAGAACAATAAAAAGTGTACATAGAGCAATTTTAATGGTCCGAAGTTGCTCAACTCTCTCTATGGAGGAGCTCTTATCGGTTTTGTCCATTTGTCATAAAAATTTGGTGTTTTGTCATCGAAATAATCTATGAAGCTTATACTAGTAAATTTGACATATAAGTACAATAAAAATTGTACACCGAGCAACTTTGATGGTCCGAAGTCGCTCAACACTCTCTATGGAGGAGCTTTTAACGGTTTTGTCCATTTGTCATAGAAAGTTGGTGTTTTGGCATCGAAGTAATCTAGGAAGCTTATACTCGTAAAATTTCACATAGAAGAACAATAAAAAGTGTACATAGAGCAATTTTGATAGTCCGAAGTTGCTCAACTCTCTCTATGGAGGAGCTTTTAACGGTTTTGTCCATTTGTCACAGAAAGTTGGGGTTTTGGCATCGGAATAATGTAGGAAGCTTATACTCGTAAAATTTCACATAGTAGGACAATAAAAAGTCTATCCCGAGCAAATTTGATAGTCCGAAGTAGCTCAACCCTCTCTATGGAGGAGCTTTTAACGGTTCTGTCTATTTGTCATAGAAAGTTGATGTTTTGGCATCGAAATAATCTAGGAAGCTTATACTCGTAAAATTTCACATAGAAGAACAATAAAAATTGTACACCGAGCAACTTTGATGGTCCGAAGTCGCTTAACACTCTCTATTGAAGAGCTTTTAACGGTTTTGTCCATTTGTCATAGAAAGTTGGTGTTTTGGCATCGAAATAATGTAGGAAGCTTATACTCGTAAAATTTGACATAGAAGAACAATAAAAAGTCTATCCCGAACAACTTTCATAGTCCGAAGTTGCTCAACTCTCTCTATGGAGGTGCTTTTAACGGTTTTGTCCATTTGTCATAGAAAGTTGGTGTTTTGGCATCAAAATAATGTAGGAAGCTTATACTAGTAAAAGTTGACAAAGAAGAACAATAAAAATTGTACACCGAGCAATTTTGATGTTCCGAAGTTGCTCAACTCTCTCTATGGAGGAGCTTTTAATGGTTTTGTCTATTTGTCATAGAAAGTCGGTGTTTTGGCATCGAAATAATCTATGAAGCTTATAATCGTAAAATTTGACATATAAGAACAATAAAAATTGTACACCGAGCAACTATGATGGTCCAAAGTCGCTCAACACTCTCTATGGAGGAGCTTTTAACTATTTTGTCCATTTGTCATAGAAAGTTGGTGTTTTGGTATCGAAATAATCTAGGAAGCTTATACTCGTAAAATCTCACATAGAAGAAGAACAATAAAAAGTGTACATAGAGCAATTTTGATAGTCCGAAGTTGCTCAACTCTCTCTATGGAAGAGCTTTTAATGGTTTTGTCTATTTGTCTTAGAAAGTTGGTGTTTTGGCATCGAAATAATCTATGAAGCTTATACTCATAAAATTTGACATGTAAGAACAATAAAAAGTGTACACCGAGCAACTTTGATGATCCGAAGTTGCTCAACTCTCTCTATAGGTGAGCTTTTAACGGTTTTGTCCATTTGTCATAGAAAGTTGGTGTTTTGGCATGGAAATAATGTAGGAAGCTTATACTCGTAAAATTTGACATAGAAGAACAATAAAAAGTCTATCCCGAACAACTTTCATAGTCCGAAGTTGCTCAACTCTCTCTATGGAGGTGCTTTTAACGGTTTTGTCCATTTGTCATAGAAAATTGGTATTTTGGAATCGAAATAATGTAGGAAGCTTATACTCGTAAAATTTGACGTAGAAGAACATTAAAAAGTCTATCCCGAACAACTTTGATAGTTCGGAGTTGCTCAACTCTCTCTATGGAGGAGCTTTTAACGGTTTTGTCTATTTGTCATAGAAAGTTGGTGTTTTGGCATCGAAATAATCTATGAAGCTTATACTCGTAAAATTTGACATATAAGAACAATAAAAATTATACACCTAGCAACTTTGATGGTCCGAAGTTGCTCAACTCTCTCTATGGAAGAGCTTTTAACGGTTTTGTCCATTTGTCATAGGTAGTTGGTGTTTTGGCATCGGAATAATGTAGGAAGCTTATACTCTTAAAATTTGACATAGAAGAACAATAAAAAGTGTACATAGAGCAATTTTAATGGTCCGAAGTTGCTCAACTCTCTCTATGGAGGAGCTCTTATCGGTTTTGTCCATTTGTCATAAAAATTTGGTGTTTTGTCATCGAAATAATCTATGAAGCTTATACTAGTAAATTTGACATATAAATACAATAAAAATTGTACACCGAGCAACTTTGATGGTCCGAAGTCGCTCAACACTCTCTATGGAGGAGCTTTTAACGGTTTTGTCCATTTGTCATAGAAAGTTGGTGTTTTGGCATCGAAGTAATCTTGGAAGCTTGTACTCGTAAAATTTCACATAGAAGAACAATAAAAAGTGTACATAGAGCAATTTTGATAGTCCGAAGTTGCTCAACTCTCTCTATGGAGGAGCTTTTAACGGTTTTGTCCATTTGTCACAGAAAGTTTGGGTATTGGCGTCGGAATAATGTAGGAAGCTTATACTCGTAAAATTTCACATAGTAGAACAATAAAAAGTCTATCCCGAGCAACTTTGATAGTCCGAAGTTGCTCAACCCTCTCCATGGAGGAGCTTTTAACGGTTCTGTCTATTTGTCATAGAAAGTTGATGTTTTGGCATCGAAATAATCTAGGAAGCTTATACTCGTAAAATTTCACATAGAAGAACAATAAAAATTGTACACCGAGCAACTTTGATGGTCCGAAGTCGCTTAACACTCTCTATTGAAGAGCTTTTAACGGTTTTGTCCATTTGTCATAGAAAGTTGGTGTTTTGGCATCGAAATAATGTAGGAAGCTTATACTCGTAAAATTTGACATAGAAGAACAATAAAAAGTCTATCCCGAACAACTTTCATAGTCCGAAGTTGCTCAACTCTCTCTATGGAGGTGCTTTTAACGGTTTTGTCCATTTGTCATAGAAAGTTGGTGTTTTGGCATCAAAATAATGTAGGAAGCTTATACTAGTAAAAGTTGACAAAGAAGAACAATAAAAATTGTACACCGAGCAATTTTGATGTTCCGAAGTTGCTCAACTCTCTCTATGGAGGAGCTTTAAATGGTTTTGTCTATTTGTCATAGAAAGTCGGTGTTTTGGCATCGAAATAATTTATGAAGCTTATAATCGTAAAATTTGACATATAAGAACAATAAAAATTGTACACCGAGCAACTATGATGGTCCAAAGTCGCTCAACACTCTCTATGGAGGAGCTTTTAACTATTTTGTCCATTTGTCATAGAAAGTTGGTGTTTTGGTATCGAAATAATCTAGGAAGCTTATACTCGTAAAATCTCACATAGAAGAAGAACAATAAAAAGTGTACATAGAGCAATTTTGATAGTCCGAAGTTGCTCAACTCTCTCTATGGAAGAGCTTTTAATGGTTTTGTCTATTTGTCTTAGAAAGTTGGTGTTTTGGCATCGAAATAATCTATGAAGCTTATACTCATAAAATTTGACATGTAAGAACAATAAAAAGTGTACACCGAGCAACTTTGATGATCCGAAGTTGCTCAACTCTCTCTATAGGTGAGCTTTTAACGGTTTTGTCTATTTGTCATAGAAAGTTGGTGTTTTGGCATGGAAATAATCTATGAAGCTTATACTCGTAAAATTTGACATATAAGAACAATAAAAATTGTACACCGAGCAACTTTGATGGTCCGAAGTTGCTCAACTCTCTCTATGGAGGAGCTTTTAACGGTTTTGTCTATTTGTCATAGAAAGTTGGTGTTTTGGCATCGAAATAATCTATGAAGCTTATACTCGTAAAATTTGACATATAAGAACAATAAAAATTATACACCTAGCAACTTTGATGGTCCGAAGTTGCTCAACTCTCTCTATGGAAGAGCTTTTAACGGTTTTGTCCATTTGTCATAGGTAGTTGGTGTTTTGGCATCGGAATAATGTAGGAAGCTTATACTCGTAAAATTTGACATAGAAGAACAATAAAAAGTGTACATAGAGCAATTTTAATGGTCCGAAGTTGCTCAACTCTCTCTATGGAGGAGCTCTTATCGGTTTTGTCCATTTGTCATAAAAATTTGGTGTTTTGTCATCGAAATAATCTATGAAGCTTATACTAGTAAATTTGACATATAAGTACAATAAAAATTGTACACCGAGCAACTTTGATGGTCCGAAGTCGCTCAACACTCTTTATGGAGGAGCTTTTAACGGTTTTGTCCATTTGTCATAGAAAGTTGGTGTTTTGGCATCGAAGTAATCTAGGAAGCTTATACTCGTAAAATTTCACATAGAAGAACAATAAAAAGTGTACATAGAGCAATTTTGATAGTCCGAAGTTGCTCAACTCTCTCTATGGAGGAGCTTTTAACGGTTTTGTCCATTTGTCACAGAAAGTTGGGGTTTTGGCATCGGAATAATGTAGGAAGCTTATACTCGTAAAATTTCACATAGTAGAACAATAAAAAGTCTATCCCGAGCAACTTTGATAGTCCGAAGTTGCTCAACCCTCTCCATGGAGGAGCTTTTAACGGTTCTGTCTATTTGTCATAGAAAGTTGATGTTTTGGCATCGAAATAATCTAGGAAGCTTATACTCGTAAAATTTCACATAGAAGAACAATAAAAATTGTACACCGAGCAACTTTGACGGTCCAAAGTCGCTTAACACTCTCTATTGAAGAGCTTTTAACGGTTTTGTCCATTTGTCATAGAAAGTTGGTGTTTTGGCATCGAAATAATGTAGGAAGCTTATACTCGTAAAATTTGACATAGAAGAACAATAAAAAGTCTATCCCGAACAACTTTCATAGTCCGAAGTTGCTCAACTCTCTCTATGGAGGTGTTTTTAACGGTTTTGTCCATTTTTCATAGGTAGTTGGTGTTTTGGCATCGGAATAATGTAGGAAGCTTATACTCGTAAAATTTGACATAGAAGAACAATAAAAAGTGTACATAGAGCAATTTTAATGGTCCGAAGTTGCTCAACTCTCTCTATGGAGGAGCTCTTATCGGTTTTGTCCTTTTGTCATAAAAATTTGGTGTTTTGTCATCGAAATAATCTATGAAGCTTATACTAGTAAATTTGACATATAAGTACAATAAAAATTGTACACCGAGCAACTTTGATGGTCCGAAGTCGCTCAACACTCTCTATGGAGGAGCTTTTAACGGTTTTGTCCATTTGTCATAGAAAGTTGGTGTTTTGGCATCGAAGTAATCTAGGAAGCTTATACTCGTAAAATTTCACATAGAAGAACAATAAAAAGTGTACATAGAGCAATTTTGATAGTCCGAAGTTGCTCAACTCTCTCTATGGAGGAGCTTTTAACGGTTTTGTCCATTTGTCACAGAAAGTTGGGGTTTTGGCATCGGAATAATGTAGGAAGCTTATACTCGTAAAATTTCACATAGTAGAACAATAAAAAGTCTATCCCGAGCAACTTTGATAGTCCGAAGTTGCTCAACCCTCTCCATGGAGGAGCTTTTAACGGTTCTGTCTATTTGTCATAGAAAGTTGATGTTTTGGCATCGAAATAATCTAGGAAGCTTATACTCGTAAAATTTCACATAGAAGAACAATAAAAATTGTACACCGAGCAACTTTGATGGTCCGAAGTCGCTTAACACTCTCTATTGAAGAGCTTTTAACGGTTTTGTCCATTTGTCATAGAAAGTTGGTGTTTTGGCATCGAAATAATGTAGGAAGCTTATACTCGTAAAATTTGACATAGAAGAACAATAAAAAGTCTATCCCGAACAACTTTCATAGTCCGAAGTTGCTCAACTCTCTCTATGGAGGTGCTTTTAACGGTTTTGTCCATTTGTCATAGAAAGTTGGTGTTTTGGCATCAAAATAATGTAGGAAGCTTATACTAGTAAAAGTTGACAAAGAAGAACAATAAAAATTGTACACCGAGCAATTTTGATGTTCCGAAGTTTCTCAACTCTCTCTATGGAGGAGCTTTTAATGGTTTTGTCTATTTGTCATAGAAAGTCGGTGTTTTGGCATCGAAATAATCTATGAAGCTTATAATCGTAAAATTTGACATATAAGAACAATAAAAATTGTACACCGAGCAACTATGATGGTCCAAAGTCGCTCAACACTCTCTATGGAGGAGCTTTTAACTATTTTGTCCATTTGTCATAGAAAGTTGGTGTTTTGGTATCGAAATAATCTAGGAAGCTTATACTCGTAAAATCTCACATAGAAGAAGAACAATAAAAAGTGTACATAGAGCAATTTTGATAGTCCGAAGTTGCTCAACTCTCTCTATGGAAGAGCTTTTAATGGTTTTGTCTATTTGTCTTAGAAAGTTGGTGTTTTGGCATCGAAATAATCTATGAAGCTTATACTCATAAAATTTGACATGTAAGAACAATAAAAAGTGTACACCGAGCAACTTTGATGATCCGAAGTTGCTCAACTCTCTCTATAGGTGAGCTTTTAACGGTTTTGTCCATTTGTCATAGAAAGTTGGTGTTTTGGCATGGAAATAATGTAGGAAGCTTATACTCGTAAAATTTGACATAGAAGAACAATAAAAAGTCTATCCCGAACAACTTTCATAGTCCGAAGTTGCTCAACTCTCTCTATGGAGGTGCTTTTAACGGTTTTGTCCATTTGTCATAGAAAGTTGGTATTTTGGAATCGAAATAATGTAGGAAGCTTATACTCGTAAAATTTGACGTAGAAGAACATTAAAAAGTCTATCCCGAACAACTTTGATAGTTCGGAGTTGCTCAACTCTCTCTATGGAGGAGCTTTTAACGGTTTTGTCTATTTGTCATAGAAAGTTGGTGTTTTGGCATCGAAATAATCTATGAAGCTTATACTCGTAAAATTTGACATATAAGAACAATAAAAATTATACACCTAGCAACTTTGATGGTCCGAAGTTGCTCAACTCTCTCTATGGAAGAGCTTTTAACGGTTTTGTCCATTTGTCATAGGTAGTTGGTGTTTTGGCATCGGAATAATGTAGGAAGCTTATACTCTTAAAATTTGACATAGAAGAACAATAAAAAGTGTACATAGAGCAATTTTAATGGTCCGAAGTTGCTCAACTCTCTCTATGGAGGAGCTCTTATCGGTTTTGTCCATTTGTCATAAAAATTTGGTGTTTTGTCATCGAAATAATCTATGAAGCTTATACTAGTAAATTTGACATATAAGTACAATAAAAATTGTACACCGAGCAACTTTGATGGTCCGAAGTCGCTCAACACTCTCTATGGAGGAGCTTTTAACGGTTTTGTCCATTTGTCATAGAAAGTTGGTGTTTTGGCATCGAAGTAATCTTGGAAGCTTGTACTCGTAAAATTTCACATAGAAGAACAATAAAAAGTGTACATAGAGCAATTTTGATAGTCCGAAGTTGCTCAACTCTCTCTATGGAGGAGCTTTTAACGGTTTTGTCCATTTGTCACAGAAAGTTTGGGTATTGGCGTCGGAATAATGTAGGAAGCTTATACTCGTAAAATTTCACATAGTAGAACAATAAAAAGTCTATCCCGAGCAACTTTGATAGTCCGAAGTTGCTCAACCCTCTCTATGGAGGAGCTTTTAACGGTTCTGTCTATTTGTCATAGAAAGTTGATGTTTTGGCATCGAAATAATCTAGGAAGCTTATACTCGTAAAATTTCACATAGAAGAACAATAAAAATTGTACACCGAGCAACTTTGATGGTCCGAAGTCGCTTAACACTCTCTATTGAAGAGCTTTTAACGGTTTTGTCCATTTGTCATAGAAAGTTGGTGTTTTGGCATCGAAATAATGTAGGAAGCTTATACTCGTAAAATTTGACATAGAAGAACAATAAAAAGTCTATCCCGAACAACTTTCATAGTCCGAAGTTGCTCAACTCTCTCTATGGAGGTGCTTTTAACGGTTTTGTCCATTTGTCATAGAAAGTTGGTGTTTTGGCATCAAAATAATGTAGGAAGCTTATACTAGTAAAAGTTGACAAAGAAGAACAATAAAAATTGTACACCGAGCAATTTTGATGTTCCGAAGTTGCTCAACTCTCTCTATGGAGGAGCTTTTAATGGTTTTGTCTATTTGTCATAGAAAGTCGGTGTTTTGGCATCGAAATAATTTATGAAGCTTATAATCGTAAAATTTGACATATAAGAACAATAAAAATTGTACACCGAGCAACTATGATGGTCCAAAGTCGCTCAACACTCTCTATGGAGGAGCTTTTAACTATTTTGTCCATTTGTCATAGAAAGTTGGTGTTTTGGTATCGAAATAATCTAGGAAGCTTATACTCGTAAAATCTCACATAGAAGAAGAACAATAAAAAGTGTACATAGAGCAATTTTGATAGTCCGAAGTTGCTCAACTCTCTCTATGGAAGAGCTTTTAATGGTTTTGTCTATTTGTCTTAGAAAGTTGGTGTTTTGGCATCGAAATAATCTATGAAGCTTATACTCATAAAATTTGACATGTAAGAACAATAAAAAGTGTACACCGAGCAACTTTGATGATCCGAAGTTGCTCAACTCTCTCTATAGGTGAGCTTTTAACGGTTTTGTCTATTTGTCATAGAAAGTTGGTGTTTTGGCATGGAAATAATCTATGAAGCTTATACTCGTAAAATTTGACATATAAGAACAATAAAAATTGTACACCGAGCAACTTTGCTGGTCCGAAGTTGCTCAACTCTCTCTATGGAGGAGCTTTTAACGGTTTTGTCTATTTGTCATAGAAAGTTGGTGTTTTGGCATCGAAATAATCTATGAAGCTTATACTCGTAAAATTTGACATATAAGAACAATAAAAATTATACACCTAGCAACTTTGATGGTCCGAAGTTGCTCAACTCTCTCTATGGAAGAGCTTTTAACGGTTTTGTCCATTTGTCATAGGTAGTTGGTGTTTTGGCATCGGAATAATGTAGGAAGCTTATACTCGTAAAATTTGACATAGAAGAACAATAAAAAGTGTACATAGAGCAATTTTAATGGTCCGAAGTTGCTCAACTCTCTCTATGGAGGAGCTCTTATCGGTTTTGTCCATTTGTCATAAAAATTTGGTGTTTTGTCATCGAAATAATCTATGAAGCTTATACTAGTAAATTTGACATATAAGTACAATAAAAATTGTACACCGAGCAACTTTGATGGTCCGAAGTCGCTCAACACTCTCTATGGAGGAGCTTTTAACGGTTTTGTCCATTTGTCATAGAAAGTTGGTGTTTTGGCATCGAAGTAATCTAGGAAGCTTATACTCGTAAAATTTCACATAGAAGAACAATAAAAAGTGTACATAGAGCAATTTTGATAGTCCGAAGTTGCTCAACTCTCTCTATGGAGGAGCTTTTAACGGTTTTGTCCATTTGTCACAGAAAGTTGGGGTTTTGGCATCGGAATAATGTAGGAAGCTTATACTCGTAAAATTTCACATAGTAGAACAATAAAAAGTCTATCCCGAGCAACTTTGATAGTCCGAAGTTGCTCAACCCTCTCCATGGAGGAGCTTTTAACGGTTCTGTCTATTTGTCATAGAAAGTTGATGTTTTGGCATCGAAATAATCTAGGAAGCTTATACTCGTAAAATTTCACATAGAAGAACAATAAAAATTGTACACCGAGCAACTTTGACGGTCCAAAGTCGCTTAACACTCTCTATTGAAGAGCTTTTAACGGTTTTGTCCATTTGTCATAGAAAGTTGGTGTTTTGGCATCGAAATAATGTAGGAAGCTTATACTCGTAAAATTTGACATAGAAGAACAATAAAAAGTCTATCCCGAACAACTTTCATAGTCCGAAGTTGCTCAACTCTCTCTATGGAGGTGTTTTTAACGGTTTTGTCCATTTTTCATAGGTAGTTGGTGTTTTGGCATCGGAATAATGTAGGAAGCTTATACTCGTAAAATTTGACATAGAAGAACAATAAAAAGTGTACATAGAGCAATTTTAATGGTCCGAAGTTGCTCAACTCTCTCTATGGAGGAGCTCTTATCGGTTTTGTCCTTTTGTCATAAAAATTTGGTGTTTTGTCATCGAAATAATCTATGAAGCTTATACTAGTAAATTTGACATATAAGTACAATAAAAATTGTACACCGAGCAACTTTGATGGTCCGAAGTCGCTCAACACTCTCTATGGAGGAGCTTTTAACGGTTTTGTCCATTTGTCATAGAAAGTTGGTGTTTTGGCATCGAAGTAATCTAGGAAGCTTATACTCGTAAAATTTCACATAGAAGAACAATAAAAATTGTACACCGAGCAATTTTGATGTTCCGAAGTTGCTCAACTCTCTCTATGGAGGAGCTTTTAACGGTTTTGTCCATTTGTCACAGAAAGTTGGGGTTTTGGCATCGGAATAATGTAGGAAGCTTATACTCGTAAAATTTCACATAGTAGAACAATAAAAAGTCTATCCCGAGCAACTTTGATAGTCCGAAGTTGCTCAACCCTCTCTATGGAGGAGCTTTTAACGGTTCTGTCTATTTGTCATAGAAAGTTGATGTTTTGGCATCGAAATAATCTAGGAAGCTTATACTCGTAAAATTTCACATAGAAGAACAATAAAAATTGTACACCGAGCAACTTTGATGGTCCGAAGTCGCTTAACACTCTCTATTGAAGAGCTTTTAACGGTTTTGTCCATTTGTCATAGAAAGTTGGTGTTTTGGCATCGAAATAATCTAGGAAGCTTATACTCATAAAATTTGACATAGAAGAACAATAAAAAGTGTACATAGAGCAATTTTAATGGTCCGAAGTTGCTCAACTCTTTCTATAGAGGAGCTCTTATCGGTTTTGTCCATTTGTCATAAAAAGTTGGTGTTTTGGCATCAATATAATGTAGAAAGCTTATACTCGTAAAATTTGACATAGAAGAACAATAAAAAGTCTATCCCGAACAACTTTGATAGTTCGGAGTTGCTCAACTCTCTCTATCGAGGAGCTTTTAACGGTTTTGGCCATTTGTCATAGAAAGTTGGTGTTTTGGCATCGAAATAATGTAGGAAGCTTATACTCATAAAATTTGACATAGAAGAACAATAAAAAGTCTATCCTGAGCAACTTTAATAGTCCGAAGTTGCTCAACTCTCTCTATCGAGGAGCTTTTAACGGTTTTGTCCATTTGTCAAAAAAGTTGGTGTTTTGGCATCGAAATAATTTAGGAAGCTTATACTCATAAAATTTAACATATAAGAACAATAAAAATTGTACACCGAACAATTTTGATGGTCCGAAGTTGCTCAATTCTCTCTATGGAGGAGATTTTAACAGTTTTGTCCATTTGTCATTGAAAGTTGGTGTTTTGGCATCAAAATAATCTAGGAAGCATATACTCGTAAAAGTTGACATAGAAGAACAATAAAAAGTCTATCCCGAGCAACTTTGATAGTTCGAAGTTGCTCAACTCTCTCTATGGAGGAGCTTTTAACGGTTTTGTCTATTTGTCTTAGAAAGTTGGTGTTTTGGCATCGAAATAATCTATGAAGCTCATACTCATAAAATTTGACATATAAGAACAATACAAAGTGTACACCGAGAAACTTTGATGGTCCGAAGTTGCTCAACTCTCTCTATAGGTGAGCTTTTAACGGTTTTGTCTATTTGTAATAGAAAGTTGGTGTTTTGGCATGGAAATAATCTATGAAGCTTATACTCGTAAAATTTGACATATAAGAACAATAAAAATTGTACTCCGAGCAACTTTGATGGTCCGAAGTCGCTCAACACTCTCTATGGAGGAGCTTTTAACGGTTTTGTCCATTTGTCATAGAAAGTTGGTGTTTTGGCATCGAAATAATCTAGGAAGCTTATACTCGTAAAATTTCACATAGAAGAACAATAAAAAGTCTATCCCGAGAAACTTTGATAGTCCGAAGTAGCTCAACTCTCTCTATCGAGGAGCTTTTACCGGTTTTGTCCATTTGTCATAGAAAGTTGGTGTTTTGGCATCAATATAATGTAGGAAGCTTATACTCGTAAAATTTCACATAGAAGAACAATAAAAAGTCTATCCCGAGCAACTTTGATAGTCTGAATTTGCTCAACTCTCTCTATCGAGGAGCTTTTAACGGTTTTGGCCATTTGTCATAGAAAGTTGGTGTTTTGGCATCGAAATAATGTAGGAAGCTTATACTCGTAAAAGTTGACATAGAACAACAATAAAAAGTCTATCCCGAGCAACTTTGATAGTCTGAATTTGCTCAACTCTCTCTATCGAGGAGCTTTTAACGGTTTTGGCCATTTGTCATAGAAAGATGGTGTTTTGGCATCGAAATAATGTAGGAAGCTTATACTCATAAAATTTGACATAGAAGAACAATAAAAAGTCTATCCTGAGCAACTTTCATAGTCCGAAGTTGCTCAACTCTCTCTATCGAGGAGCTTTTAACGGTTTTGTCCATTTGTCAAAGAAAGTTGGTGTTTTGGCATCGAAATAATTTAGGAAGCTTATACTCATAAAATTTAACATATAAGAACAATAAAAATTGTACACCGAACAAATTTGATGGTCCGAAGTTGCTCAATTCTCTCTATGGAGGAGATATTAACGGTTTTGTCCATTTGTCATTGAAAGTTGGTGTTTTGGCATCGAAATAATGTAGGAAGCTTATACTCGTAAAAGTTGACATAGAAGAACAATAAAAAGTCTATCCCGAGCAACTTTGATGGTCCGAAGTTGCTCAATTCTCTCTATGGAGGAGATTTTAACGGTTTTGTCCATTTGTCATTGAAAGTTGGTGTTTTGGCATCGAAATAATGTAGGAAGCTTATACTCGTAAAAGTTGACATAGAAGAACAATAAAAAGTCTATCCCGAGCAACTTTGATAGTCTGAAGTTGCTCAAGTCTCTCTATGGAGGAGCTTTTAACGGTTTTGTCTATTTGTCTTAGAAAGTTGGTGTTTTGGCATCGAAATAATCTATGAAGCTTATACTCATAAAATTTGACATATAAGAACAATACAAAGTGTACACCGAGAAACTTTGATGGTCCGAAGTTGCTCAATTCTCTCTATGGAGGAGATTTTAACGGTTTTGTCCATTTGTCATTGAAAGTTGGTGTTTTGGCATCGAAATAATGTAGGAAGCTTATACTCGTAAAAGTTGACATAGAAGAACAATAAAAAGTCTATCCCGAGCAACTTTGACAGTCTGAAGTCGATCAACTCTCTCTATGGAGGAGCTTTTAACGGTTTTGTCTATTTGTCTTAGAAAGTTGGTGTTTTGGCATCGAAATAATCTATGAAGCTTATACTCATAAAATTTGACATATAAGAACAATACAAAGTGTACAACGAGAAACTTTGATGGTCCGAAGTTGCTCAACTCTCTCTATAGGTGAGCTTTTAACGGTTTTGTCTATTTGTCATAGAAAGTTGGTGTTTTGGCATGGAAATAATCTATGAAGCTTATACTCGTAAAATTTGACATATAAGAACAATAAAAATTGTACACCGAGCAACTTTGATGGTCCGAAGTCGCTCAACACTCTCTATGGAGGAGCTTTTAACGGTTTTGTCTATTTGTCTTAGAAAGTTGGTGTTTTGGCATCGAAATAATTTATGAAGCTTATACTCATAAAATTTGACATATAAGAACAATACAAAGTGTACACCGAGAAACTTTGATGGTCCGAAGTTGCTCAACTCTCTCTATAGGTGAGCTTTTAACGGTTTTGTCTATTTGTCATAGAAAGTTGGTGTTTTGGCATGGAAATAATCTATGAAGCTTATACTCGTAAAATTTGACATATAAGAACAATAAAAATTGTACACCGAGCAACTTTGATGGTCCGAAGTCGCTCAACACTCTCTATGGAGGAACTTTTAACGGTTTTGTCCATTTGTCATAGAAAGTTGGTGTTTTGGCATCGAAATAATCTAGGAAGCTTATACTCGTAAAATTTCACATAGAAGAACAATAAAAAGTCTATCCCGAGCAACTTTGATAGTACGAACTTGCTCAACTCTCTCTATGGAGGAGATTTTAACGGTTTTGTCCATTTGTCAAAGAAAGTTGGTGTTTTGACATCGAAATAATCTAGGAAGCTTATACTCATAAAATTTGACATATAAGAACAATAAAAATTGTACACCGAGCAACTTTGATGGTCCGAAGTTGCTCAACTCTCACTATGGAGGAGCTCTTAACGGTTTTGTCCATTTGTCATAGAAAGTTGGTGTTTTGGAATCGAAATAATGTAGGAAGCTTATAATCATAAAATTTGACATATAAGAACAATACAAAGTGTACACCGAGAAACTTTGATGGTCCGAAGTTGCTCAACTCTCTCTATCGGTGAGCTTTTAACGGTTTTGTCTATTTGTCATAGAAAGTTGGTGTTTTGGCATGGAAATAATCTATGAAGCTTATACTCGTAAAATTTGACATATAAGAACAATAAAAATTGTACACCGAGCAACTTTGATGGTCCGAAGTCGCTCAACACTCTCTATGGAGGAGCTTTTAACGGTTTTGTCCATTTGTCATAGAAAGTTGGTGTTTTGGCATCGAAATAATCTAGGAAGCTTATACTCGTAAAATTTCACATAGAAGAACAATAAAAAGTCTATCCCGAGCAACTTTGATAGTCCGAAGTAGCTCAACTCTCTCTATCGAGGAGCTTTTACCGGTTTTGTCCATTTGTCATAGAAAGTTGGTGTTTTGGCATCGAAATAATCTAGGAAGCTTATACTCATAAAATTTCACATAGAAGAACAATAAAAAGTCTATCCCGAGCAACTTTGATAGTACGAACTTGCTCAACTCTCTCTATGGAGGAGATTTTAACGGTTTTGTCAATTTTTCAAAGAAAGTTGGTGTTTTGGCATCGAAATAATCTAGGAAGCTTATACTCATAAAATTTGACATATAAGAACAATAAAAATTGTACACCGAGCAACTTTGATGGTCCGAAGTTGCTCAACTCTCACTATGGAGGAGCTCTTAACGGTTTTGTCCATTTGTCATAGAAAGTTGGTGTTTTGGAATCGAAATAATCTATGAAGCTTATACTCGCAAAATTTGACATATAAGAACAATAAAAATTATACACTTAGCAACTTTGATGGTCCGAAGTTGCTCAACTCTCTCTATGGAAGAGCTTTTAACGGTTTTGTCTATTTGTCATACAAAGTCGGTGTTTTGGTATCGAAATAATCTAGGAAGCTTATACTCGTAAAATCTCACATAGAAGAAGAACAATAAAAAGTGTACATAGAGCAATTTTAATGGTCCGAAGTTGCTCAACTCTCTCTATGGAGGAGCTCTTATCGGTTTTGTCCATTTGTCATAGAAAGTTGGTGTTTTGGCATCAATATAATGTAGGAAGCTTATACTCGTAAAATTTCACATAGAAGAACAATAAAAAGTCTATCCCGAGCAACTTTGATAGTCCGAAGTTGCTCAACTCTCTCTATCGAGGAGCTTTTAACGGTTTTGTCCATTTGTCAAAGAAAGTTGGTGTTTTGGCATCGAAATAATTTAGGAAGCTTATACTCATAAAATTTAACATATAAGAACAATAAAAATTGTACACCGAACAAATTTGATGGTCCGAAGTTGCTCAATTCTCTCTTGGAGGAGATTTTAACGGTTTTGTCCATTTGTCATAAAAAGTTGTTGTTTTGGCATCAATATAATGTAGAAAGCTTATACTCGTAAAATTTAACATAGAAGAACAATAAAAAGTCTATCCCGAACAACTTTGATAGTTCGGAGTTGCTCAACTCTCTCTATCGAGGAGCTTTTAACGGTTTTGTCCATTTGTCATAGAAAGTTGGTGTTTTGGCATCGAAATAATGTAGGAAGCTTATACTCGTAAAAGTTGACATAAAAGAACAATAAAAATTCTATCCCGAGCAACTTTGATAGTCTGAATTTGCTCAACTCTCTCTATCGAGGAGCTTTTAACGGTTTTGGCCATTTGTCATAGAAAGTTGGTGTTTTGGCATCAAAATAATGTAGGAAGCTTATACTCATAAAATTTGACATAGAAGAACAATAAAAAGTCTATCCTGAGCAACTTTCATAGTCCGAAGTTGCTCAACTCTCTCTATCGAGGAGCTTTTAACGGTTTTGTCCATTTGTCAAAGAAAGTTGGTGTTTTGGCATCGAAATAATTTAGGAAGCTTATACTCATAAAATTTAACATATAAGAACAATAAAAATTGTACACCGAACAAATTTGATGGTCCGAAGTTGCTCAATTCTCTCTATGGAGGAGATTTTAACGGTTTTGTCCATTTGTCATAAAAAGTTGGTGTTTTGGCATCAATATAATGTAGAAAGCTTATACTCGTAAAATTTAACATAGAAGAACAATAAAAAGTCTATCCCGAACAACTTTGATAGTTCGGAGTTGCTCAACTCTCTCTATCGAGGAGCTTTTAACGGTTTTGTCCATTTGTCATAGAAAGTTGGTGTTTTGGCATCGAAATAATGTAGGAAGCTTATACTCGTAAAAGTTGACATAAAAGAACAATAAAAATTCTATCCCGAGCAACTTTGATAGTCTGAATTTGCTCAACTCTCTCTATCGAGGAGCTTTTAACGGTTTTGGCCATTTGTCATAGAAAGTTTGTGTTTTGGCATCGAAATAATGTAGGAAGCTTATACTCGTAAAATTTGACATAGAAGAACAATAAAAAGTCTATCCCGAGCAACTTTCATAGTCCGAAGTTGCTCAACTCTCTCTGTCGAGGAGCTTTTAACGGTTTTGTCCATTTGTCAAAGAAAGTTGGTGTTTTGGCATCGAAATAATTTAGGAAGCTTATACTCATAAAATTTAACATATAAGAACAATAAAAATTGTACACCGAACAAATTTGATGGTCCGAAGTTGCTCAATTCTCTCTATGGAGGAGATTTTAACGGTTTTGTCCATTTGTCATAAAAAGTTGGTGTTTTGGCATCAATATAATGTAGAAAGCTTATACTCGTTAAATTTAACATAGAAGAACAATAAAAAGTCTATCCCGAACAACTTTGATAGTTCGGAGTTGCTCAACTCTCTCTATCGAGGAGCTTTTAACGGTTTTGTCCATTTGTCATAGAAAGTTGGTGTTTTGGCATCGAAATAATGTAGGAAGCTTATACTCGTAAAAGTTGACATAAAAGAACAATAAAGATTATACACCTAGCAACTTTGATGGTCCGAAGTTGCTCAACTCTCTCTATGGAAGAGCTTTTAACGGTTTTGTCCATTTGTCATAGGAAGTTGGTGTTTTGGCATCGGAATAATGTAGGAAGCTTATACTCATAAAATTTGACATAGAAGAACAATAAAAAGTGTACATAGAGCAATTTTAATGGTCCGAAGTTGCTCAACTCTCTCTATGGAGGAGCTCTTATCGGTTTTGTCCATTTGTCATAAAAAGTTGGTGTTTTGTCATCGAAATAATCTATGAAGCTTATACTAGTAAAATTTGACATATAAGTACAATAAAAATTGTACACCGAACAACTTTGATGGTCCGAAGTCGCTCAACACTCTCTATGGAGGAGCTTTTAGCGGTTTTGTCCATTTGTCATAGAAAGTTGGTGTTTTGGCATCGAAGAAATCTAGGAAGCTTATACTCGTAAAATTTCACATAGAAGAACAATAAAAAGTGTACATAGAGCAATTTTGATAGTCCGAAGTTGCTCAACTCTCTCTATGGAGGAGCTTTTAACGGTTTTGTCCATTTGTCATAGAAAGTTGGTGTTTTGGCATCGGAATAATGTAGGAAGCTTATACTCGTAAAATTTCACATAGAAGAACAATAAAAAGTCTATCCCGAGCAACTTTGATAGTCCGAAGTAGCTCAACTCTCTCTATCGAGGAGCTTTTACCGGTTTTGTCCATTTGTCATAGAAAGTTGGTGTTTTGGCATCGAAATAATCTAGGAAGCTTATACTCGTAAAATTTCACATAGAAGAACAATAAAAAGTCTATCCCGAGCAACTTTGATAGTCCGAAGTAGCTCAACTCTCTCTATCGAGGAGCTTTTACCGGTTTTGTCCATTTGTCATAGAAAGTTGGTGTTTTGGCATCGAAATAATCTAGGAAGCTTATACTCGTAAAATTTCACATAGAAGAACAATAAAAAGTCTATCCCGAGCAACTTTGATAGTACGAACTTGCTCAACTCTCTCTATGGAGGAGATTTTAACGGTTTTGTCAATTTTTCAAAGAAAGTTGGTGTTTTGGCATCGAAATAATCTAGGAAGCTTATACTCATAAAATTTGACATATAAGAACAATAAAAATTGTACACCGAGCAACTTTGATGGTCCGAAGTTGCTCAACTCTCACTATGGAGGAGCTCTTAACGGTTTTGTCCATTTGTCATAGAAAGTTGGTGTTTTGGAATCGAAATAATCTATGAAGCTTATACTCGTAAAATTTGACATATAAGAACAATAAAAATTATACACTTAGCAACTTTGATGGTCCGAAGTTGCTCAACTCTCTCTATGGAAGATCTTTTAACGGTTTTGTCTATTTGTCATACAAAGTCGGTGTTTTGGTATCGAAATAATCTAGGAAGCTTATACTCGTAAAATCTCACATAGAAGAAGAACAATAAAAAGTGTACATAGAGCAATTTTAATGGTCCGAAGTTGCTCAACTCTCTCTATGGAGGAGCTCTTATCGGTTTTGTCCATTTGTCATAAAAAGTTGGTGTTTTGGCATCAATATAATGTAGGAAGCTTATACTCGTAAAATTTCACATAGAAGAACAATAAAAAGTCTATCCCGAGCAACTTTGATAGTCCGAAATCGCTCAACACTCTCTATGGAGGAGCTTTTAACGGTTTTGTCTATTTGTCATAGAAAGTTGGTGTTTTGGCATCGAAATAATCTATGAAGCTTATACTCGTAAAATTTGACATATAAGAACAATAAAGATTATACACCTAGCAACTTTGATGGTCCGAAGTTGCTCAACTCTCTCTATGGAAGAGCTTTTAACGGTTTTGTCCATTTGTCATAGGAAGTTGGTGTTTTGGCATCGGAATAATGTAGGAAGCTTATACTCATAAAATTTGACATAGAAGAACAATAAAAAGTGTACATAGAGCAATTTTAATGGTCCGAAGTTGCTCAACTCTCTCTATGGAGGAGCTCTTATCGGTTTTGTCCATTTGTCATAAAAAGTTGGTGTTTTGTCATCGAAATAATCTATGAAGCTTATACTAGTAAAATTTGACATATAAGTACAATAAAAATTGTACACCGAACAACTTTGATGGTCCGAAGTCGCTCAACACTCTCTATGGAGGAGCTTTTAGCGGTTTTGTCCATTTGTCATAGAAAGTTGGTGTTTTGGCATCGAAGAAATCTAGGAAGCTTATACTCGTAAAATTTCACATAGAAGAACAATAAAAAGTGTACATAGAGCAATTTTGATAGTCCGAAGTTGCTCAACTCTCTCTATGGAGGAGCTTTTAACGGTTTTGTCCATTTGTCATAGAAAGTTGGTGTTTTGGCATCGGAATAATGTAGGAAGCTTATACTCGTAAAATTTCACATAGAAGAACAATAAAAAGTCTATCCCGAGCAACTTTGATAGTCCGAAGTTGCTCAACTCTCTCTGTGGAGGAGCTTTTAACGGTTTTGTCTATTTGTCATAGAAAGTTGGTGTTTTGGCATCGAAATAATCTAGGAAGCTTATACTCGTAAAATTTCACATAGAAGAACAATAAAAATTGTACACCGAGCAACTTTGATGGTCCGAAGTCGCTTAACACTCTCTATTGAAGAGCTTTTAACGGTTTTGTCCATTTCTCATAGAAAGTTGGTCTTTTGGCATCGAAATAATCTAGGAAGCTTATACTCATAAAATTTGACATAGAAGAACAATAAAAAGTGTACATAGAGCAATTTTAATGGTCCGAAGTTGCTCAACTCTCTCTATGGAGGAGCTCTTATCGGTTTTGTCCATTTGTCATAAAAAGTTGGTGTTTTGGCATCAATATAATGTAGAAAGCTTATACTCGTAAAATTTAACATAGAAGAACAATAAAAAGTCTATCCCGAGCAACTTTGATAGTCCGAAGTAGCTCAACTCTCTCTATCGAGGAGCTTTTACCGGTTTTGTCCATTTGTCATAGAAAGTTGGTGTTTTGGCATCGAAATAATCTAGGAAGCTTATACTCGTAAAATTTCACATAGAAGAACAATAAAAAGTCTATCCCGAGCAACTTTGATAGTACGAACTTGCTCAATTCTCTCTATGGAGGAGATTTTAACGGTTTTGTCAATTTTTCAAAGAAAGTTGGTGTTTTGGCATCGAAATAATCTAGGAAGCTTATACTCATAAAATTTGACATATAAGAACAATAAAAATTGTACACCGAGCAACTTTGATGGTCCGAAGTTGCTCAACTCTCACTATGGAGGAGCTCTTAACGGTTTTGTCCATTTGTCATAGAAAGTTGGTGTTTTGGAATCGAAATAATGTAGGAAGCTTATACTCGTAAAATTTGACGTAGAAGAACATAAAAAAGTGTATCCCGAACAACTTTGATAGTTCGGAGTTGCTCAACTCTCTCTATGGAGGAGCTTTTAACGGTTTTGTCTATTTGTCATAGAAAGTTGGTGTTTTGGCATCGAAATAATCTATGAAGCTTATACTCGTAAAATTTGACATATAAGAACAATAAAAATTATACACTTAGCAACTTTGATGGTCCGAAGTTGCTCAACTCTCTCTATGGAAGAGCTTTTAACGGTTTTGTCTATTTGTCATAGAAAGTCGGTGTTTTGGTATCGAAATAATCTAGTAAGCTTATACTCGTAAAATCTCACATAGAAGAAGAACAATAAAAAGTGTACATAGAGCAATTTTAATGGTCCGAAGTTGCTCAACTCTCTCTATGGAGAAGCTCTTATCGGTTTTGTCCATTTGTCATAAAAGTTGGTGTTTTGGCATCAATATAATGTAGGATGCTTATACTCGTAAAATTTCACATAGAAGAACAATAAAAAGTCTATCCCGAGCAACTTTGATAGTCCGAAATTGCTCAACTCTCTCTATGGAGGAGATTTTAACGGTTTTGTCCATTTGTCAAAGAAAGTTAGTGTTTTGGCATCGAAATAATCTAGGAAGCTTATACTCATAAAATTTGACATATAAGAACAATAAAAATTGTACACCGAGCAACTTTGATGGTCCGAAGTTGCTCAACTCTCACTATGGAGGAGCTCTTAACGGTTTTGTCCATTTGTCATAGAAAGTTGGTGTTTTGGAATCGAAATAATGTAGGATGCTTATACTCGTAAAATTTGACGTAGAAGAACATTAAAAAGTGTACATAGAGCAATTTTAATGGTCCGAAGTTGCTCAACTCTCTCTATGGAGGAGCTCTTATCGGTTTTGTCCATTTGTCATAAAAAGTTGGTGTTTTGTCATCGAAATAATCTATGAAGCTTATACTAGTAAAATTTGACATATAAGTACAATAAAAATTGTACACCGAACAACTTTGATGGTCCGAAGTCGCTCAACACTCTCTATGGAGGAGCTTTTAGCGGTTTTGTCCATTTGTCATAGAAAGTTGGTGTTTTGGCATCGAAGAAATCTAGGAAGCTTATACTCGTAAAATTTCACATAGAAGAACAATAAAAAGTGTACATAGAGCAATTTTGATAGTCCGAAGTTGCTCAACTCTCTCTATGGAGGAGCTTTTAACGGTTTTGTCCATTTGTCATAGAAAGTTGGTGTTTTGGCATCGGAATAATGTAGGAAGCTTATACTCGTAAAATTTCACATAGAAGAACAATAAAAAGTCTATCCCGAGCAACTTTGATAGTCCGAAGTAGCTCAACTCTCTCTATCGAGGAGCTTTTACCGGTTTTGTCCATTTGTCATAGAAAGTTGGTGTTTTGGCATCGAAATAATCTAGGAAGCTTATACTCGTAAAATTTCACATAGAAGAACAATAAAAAGTCTATCCCGAGCAACTTTGATAGTCCGAAGTAGCTCAACTCTCTCTATCGAGGAGCTTTTACCGGTTTTGTCCATTTGTCATAGAAAGTTGGTGTTTTGGCATCGAAATAATCTAGGAAGCTTATACTCGTAAAATTTCACATAGAAGAACAATAAAAAGTCTATCCCGAGCAACTTTGATAGTACGAACTTGCTCAACTCTCTCTATGGAGGAGATTTTAACGGTTTTGTCAATTTTTCAAAGAAAGTTGGTGTTTTGGCATCGAAATAATCTAGGAAGCTTATACTCATAAAATTTGACATATAAGAACAATAAAAATTGTACACCGAGCAACTTTGATGGTCCGAAGTTGCTCAACTCTCACTATGGAGGAGCTCTTAACGGTTTTGTCCATTTGTCATAGAAAGTTGGTGTTTTGGAATCGAAATAATCTATGAAGCTTATACTCGTAAAATTTGACATATAAGAACAATAAAAATTATACACTTAGCAACTTTGATGGTCCGAAGTTGCTCAACTCTCTCTATGGAAGATCTTTTAACGGTTTTGTCTATTTGTCATACAAAGTCGGTGTTTTGGTATCGAAATAATCTAGGAAGCTTATACTCGTAAAATCTCACATAGAAGAAGAACAATAAAAAGTGTACATAGAGCAATTTTAATGGTCCGAAGTTGCTCAACTCTCTCTATGGAGGAGCTCTTATCGGTTTTGTCCATTTGTCATAAAAAGTTGGTGTTTTGGCATCAATATAATGTAGGAAGCTTATACTCGTAAAATTTCACATAGAAGAACAATAAAAAGTCTATCCCGAGCAACTTTGATAGTCCGAAATCGCTCAACACTCTCTATGGAGGAGCTTTTAACGGTTTTGTCTATTTGTCATAGAAAGTTGGTGTTTTGGCATCGAAATAATCTATGAAGCTTATACTCGTAAAATTTGACATATAAGAACAATAAAGATTATACACCTAGCAACTTTGATGGTCCGAAGTTGCTCAACTCTCTCTATGGAAGAGCTTTTAACGGTTTTGTCCATTTGTCATAGGAAGTTGGTGTTTTGGCATCGGAATAATGTAGGAAGCTTATACTCATAAAATTTGACATAGAAGAACAATAAAAAGTGTACATAGAGCAATTTTAATGGTCCGAAGTTGCTCAACTCTCTCTATGGAGGAGCTCTTATCGGTTTTGTCCATTTGTCATAAAAAGTTGGTGTTTTGTCATCGAAATAATCTATGAAGCTTATACTAGTAAAATTTGACATATAAGTACAATAAAAATTGTACACCGAACAACTTTGATGGTCCGAAGTCGCTCAACACTCTCTATGGAGGAGCTTTTAGCGGTTTTGTCCATTTGTCATAGAAAGTTGGTGTTTTCGCATCGAAGAAATCTAGGAAGCTTATACTCGTAAAATTTCACATAGAAGAACAATAAAAAGTGTACATAGAGCAATTTTGATAGTCCGAAGTTGCTCAACTCTCTCTATGGAGGAGCTTTTAACGGTTTTGTCCATTTGTCATAGAAAGTTTGTGTTTTGGCATCGGAATAATGTAGGAAGCTTATACTCGTAAAATTTCACATAGAAGAACAATAAAAAGTCTATCCCGAGCAACTTTGATAGTCCGAAGTTGCTCAACTCTCTCTGTGGAGGAGCTTTTAACGGTTTTGTCTATTTGTCATAGAAAGTTGGTGTTTTGGCATCGAAATAATCTAGGAAGCTTATACTCGTAAAATTTCACATAGAAGAACAATAAAAATTGTACACCGAGCAACTTTGATGGTCCGAAGTCGCTTAACACTCTCTATTGAAGAGCTTTTAACGGTTTTGTCCATTTCTCATAGAAAGTTGGTCTTTTGGCATCGAAATAATCTAGGAAGCTTATACTCATAAAATTTGACATAGAAGAACAATAAAAAGTGTACATAGAGCAATTTTAATGGTCCGAAGTTGCTCAACTCTCTCTATGGAGGAGCTCTTATCGGTTTTGTCCATTTGTCATAAAAAGTTGGTGTTTTGGCATCAATATAATGTAGAAAGCTTATACTCGTAAAATTTAACATAGAAGAACAATAAAAAGTCTATCCCGAGCAACTTTGATAGTCCGAAGTAGCTCAACTCTCTCTATCGAGGAGCTTTTACCGGTTTTGTCCATTTGTCATAGAAAGTTGGTGTTTTGGCATCGAAATAATCTAGGAAGCTTATACTCGTAAAATTTCACATAGAAGAACAATAAAAAGTCTATCCCGAGCAACTTTGATAGTACGAACTTGCTCAATTCTCTCTATGGAGGAGATTTTAACGGTTTTGTCAATTTTTCAAAGAAAGTTGGTGTTTTGGCATCGAAATAATCTAGGAAGCTTATACTCATAAAATTTGACATATAAGAACAATAAAAATTGTACACCGAGCAACTTTGATGGTCCGAAGTTGCTCAACTCTCACTATGGAGGAGCTCTTAACGGTTTTGTCCATTTGTCATAGAAAGTTGGTGTTTTGGAATCGAAATAATGTAGGAAGCTTATACTCGTAAAATTTGACGTAGAAGAACATAAAAAAGTGTATCCCGAACAACTTTGATAGTTCGGAGTTGCTCAACTCTCTCTATGGAGGAGCTTTTAACGGTTTTGTCTATTTGTCATAGAAAGTTGGTGTTTTGGCATCGAAATAATCTATGAAGCTTATACTCGTAAAATTTGACATATAAGAACAATAAAAATTATACACTTAGCAACTTTGATGGTCCGAAGTTGCTCAACTCTCTCTATGGAAGAGCTTTTAACGGTTTTGTCTATTTGTCATAGAAAGTCGGTGTTTTGGTATCGAAATAATCTAGTAAGCTTATACTCGTAAAATCTCACATAGAAGAAGAACAATAAAAAGTGTACATAGAGCAATTTTAATGGTCCGAAGTTGCTCAACTCTCTCTATGGAGAAGCTCTTATCGGTTTTGTCCATTTGTCATAAAAGTTGGTGTTTTGGCATCAATATAATGTAGGATGCTTATACTCGTAAAATTTCACATAGAAGAACAATAAAAAGTCTATCCCGAGCAACTTTGATAGTCCGAAATTGCTCAACTCTCTCTATGGAGGAGATTTTAACGGTTTTGTCCATTTGTCAAAGAAAGTTAGTGTTTTGGCATCGAAATAATCTAGGAAGCTTATACTCATAAAATTTGACATATAAGAACAATAAAAATTGTACACCGAGCAACTTTGATGGTCCGAAGTTGCTCAACTCTCACTATGGAGGAGCTCTTAACGGTTTTGTCCATTTGTCATAGAAAGTTGGTGTTTTGGAATCGAAATAATGTAGGATGCTTATACTCGTAAAATTTGACGTAGAAGAACATTAAAAAGTCTATCCCGAACAACTTTGATAGTTCGGAGTTGCTCAACTCTCTCTATGGAGGAGCTTTTAACGGTTTTGTCTATTTGTCATAGAAAGTTGGTGTTTTGGCATGGAAGTAATCTATGAAGCTTATACTCATAAAATTTGACATATAAGAACAATAAAAATTGTACACCGAGTAACTTTGATGGTCCGAAGTCGCTCAACACTCTCTATGCGGGAGCTTTTAACGGTTTTGTCCATTTGTCATAGAAAGTTGGTGTTTTGGCATCGGAATAATCTAGGAAGCTTATACTCGTAAAATTTCACATAGAAGAACAATAAAAAGTCTATCCCGAACAACTTTGATAGTTCGGAGTTGCTCAACTCTCTCTATCGAGGAGCTTTTAACGGTTTTGTCCATTTGTCATAGAAAGTTGGTGTTTTGGCATCGAAATAATGTAGGAAGCTTATACTCGTAAAAGTTGACATAGTAGAACAATAAAAAGTCTATACCGAGCAACTTTGATAGTCTGCATTTGCTCAACTCTCTCTATCGAGGAGCTTTTAACGGTTTTGGCCATTTGTCATAGAAAGTTGGTGTTTTGGCATCGAAATAATGTAGGAAGCTTATACTCATAAAATTTGACATAGAAGAACAATAAAAAGTCTATCCTGAGCAACTTTCATAGTCCGAAGTTGCTCAACTCTCTCTATCGAGGAGCTTTTAACGGTTTTGTCCATTTGTCAAAGAAAGTTGGTGTTTTGGCATCGAAATAATTTAGGAAGCTTATACTCATAAAATTTAACATATAAGAACAATAAAAATTGTACACCGAACAAATTTGATGGTCCGAAGTTGCTCAATTCTCTCTATGGAGGAGATTTTAACGGTTTTGTCTATTTGTCATTGAAAGTTGGTGTTTTGGCATCGAAATAATTTAGGAAGCTTATACTCATAAAATTTAACATATAAGAACAATAAAAATTGTACACCGAACAAATTTGATGGTCCGAAGTTGCTCAATTCTCTCTATGGAGGAGATTTTAACGGTTTTGTCTATTTGTCATTGAAAGTTGGTGTTTTGGCATCGAAATAATGTAGGAAGCTTATACTCGTAAAATTTGACGTAGAAGAACATTAAAAAGTCTATCCCGAGCAACTTTGATAGTCCGAAGTTGCTCAACTCTCTCTATGGAGGAGCTTTTACCGGTTTTGTCTATTTGTCATATAAAGTTGGTGTTTTGGCATCGAAATAATCTAGGAAGCTTATACTCGTAAAATTTTATATAGAAGAACAATAAAAATTGTACACCGAGCAACTTTGACGGTCCGAAGTCGCTTAACACTCTCTATTGAAGAGCTTTTAACGGTTTTGTCCATTTCTCATAGAAAGTTGGTGTTTTGGCATCGAAATAATCTAGGAAGCTTATACTCATAAAATTTGACATAGAAGAACAATAAAAAGTGTACATAGAGCAATTTTAATGGTCCGAAGTTGCTCAACTCTCTCTATGGAGGAGCTCTTATCGGTTTTGTCCATTTTTCATAAAAAGTTGGTGTTTTGGCATCAATATAATGTAGAAAGCTTATACTCGTAAAATTTAACATAGAAGAACAATAAAAAGTCTATCCCGAACAACTTTGATAGTTCGGAGTTGCTCAACTCTCTCTATCGAGGAGCTTTTAACGGTTTTGTCCATTTGTCATAGAAAGTTGGTGTTTTGGCATCGAAATAATGTAGGAAGCTTATACTCGTAAAAGTTGACATAAAAGAACAATAAAAATTATACACTTAGCAACTTTGATGGTCCGAAGTTGCTCAACTCTCTCTATGGAAGAGCTTTTAACGGTTTTGTCTATTTGTCATAGAAAGTCGGTGTTTTGGTATCGAAATAATCTAGTAAGCTTATACTCGTAAAATCTCACATAGAAGAAGAACAATAAAAAGTGTACATAGAGCAATTTTAATGGTCCGAAGTTGCTCAACTCTCTCTATGGAGGAGCTCTTATCGGTTTTGTCCATTTGTCATAAAAGTTGGTGTTTTGGCATCAATATAATGTAGGATGCTTATACTCGTAAAATTTCACATAGAAGAACAATAAAAAGTCTATCCCGAGCAACTTTGATAGTCCGAAATTGCTCAACTCTCTCTATGGAGGAGATTTTAACGGTTTTGTCCATTTGTCAAAGAAAGTTAGTGTTTTGGCATCGAAATAATCTAGGAAGCTTATACTCATAAAATTTGACATATAAGAACAATAAAAATTGTACACCGAGCAACTTTGATGGTCCGAAGTTGCTCAACTCTCACTATGGAGGAGCTCTTAACGGTTTTGTCCATTTGTCATAGAAAGTTGGTGTTTTGGAATCGAAATAATGTAGGATGCTTATACTCGTAAAATTTGACGTAGAAGAACATTAAAAAGTCTATCCCGAACAACTTTGATAGTTCGGAGTTGCTCAACTCTCTCTATGGAGGAGCTTTTAACGGTTTTGTCTATTTGTCATAGAAAGTTGGTGTTTTGGCATGGAAGTAATCTATGAAGCTTATACTCATAAAATTTGACATATAAGAACAATAAAAATTGTACACCGAGTAACTTTGATGGTCCGAAGTCGCTCAACACTCTCTATGCAGGAGCTTTTAATGGTTTTGTCCATTTGTCATAGAAAGTTGGTGTTTTGGCATCGGAATAATCTAGGAAGCTTATACTCGTAAAATTTCACATAGAAGAACAATAAAAAGTCTATCCCGAACAACTTTGATAGTTCGGAGTTGCTCAACTCTCTCTATCGAGGAGCTTTTAACGGTTTTGTCCATTTGTCATAGAAAGTTGGTGTTTTGGCATCGAAATAATGTAGGAAGCTTATACTCGTAAAAGTTGACATAGTAGAACAATAAAAAGTCTATACCGAGCAACTTTGATAGTCTGCATTTGCTCAACTCTCTCTATCGAGGAGCTTTTAACGGTTTTGGCCATTTTTCATAGAAAGTTGGTGTTTTGGCATCGAAATAATGTAGGAAGCTTATACTCATAAAATTTGACATAGAAGAACAATAAAAAGTCTATCCTGAGCAACTTTCATAGTCCGAAGTTGCTCAACTCTCTCTATCGAGGAGCTTTTAACGGTTTTGTCCATTTGTCAAAGAAAGTTGGTGTTTTGGCATCGAAATAATTTAGGAAGCTTATACTCATAAAATTTAACATATAAGAACAATAAAAATTGTACACCGAACAAATTTGATGGTCCGAAGTTGCTCAATTCTCTCTATGGAGGAGATTTTAACGGTTTTGTCTATTTGTCATTGAAAGTTGGTGTTTTGGCATCGAAATAATGTAGGAAGCTTATACTCGTAAAATTTGACGTAGAAGAACATTAAAAAGTCTATCCCGAACAACTTTGATAGTTCGGAGTTGCTCAACTCTCTCTATCGAGGAGCTTTTAACGGTTTTGTCTATTTGTCATAGAAAGTTGGTGTTTTGGCATCGAAATAATCTATGAAGCTTATACTCGTAAAATTTGACATATAAGAACAATAAAGATTATACACCTAGCAACTTTGATGGTCCGAAGTTGCTCAACTCTCTCTATGGAAGAGCTTTTAACGGTTTTGTCCATTTGTCATAGGAAGTTGGTGTTTTGGCATCGGAATAATGTAGGAAGCTTATACTCGTAAAATTTGACATAGAAGAACAATAAAAAGTGTACATAGAGCAATTTTAATGGTCCGAAGTTGCTCAACTCTCTCTATGGAGGAGCTCTTATCGGTTTTGTCCATTTGTCATAAAAAGTTGGTGTTTTGTCATCGAAATAATCTATGAAGCTTATACTAATAAAATTTGACATATAAGTACAATAAAAATTGTACACCGAACAACATTGATGGTCCGAAGTCGCTCAACACTCTCTATGGAGGAGCTTTTAGCGGTTTTGTCCATTTGTCATAGAAAGTTGGTGTTTTGGCATCGAAGAAATCTAGGAAGCTTATACTCGTAAAATTTCACATAGAAGAACAATAAAAAGTGTACATAGAGCAATTTTGATAGTCCGAAGTTGCTCAACTCTCTCTATGGAGGAGCTTTTAACGGTTTTGTCCATTTGTCATAGAAAGTTGGTGTTTTGGCATCGGAATAATGTAGGAAGCTTATACTCGTAAAATTTCACATAGAAGAACAATAAAAAGTCTATCCCGAGCAACTTTGATAGTCCGAAGTTGCTCAACTCTCTCTATGGAGGAGCTTTTACCGGTTTTGTCTATTTGTCATATAAAGTTGGTGTTTTGGCATCGAAATAATCTAGGAAGCTTATACTCGTAAAATTTTACATAGAAGAACAATAAAAATTGTACACCGAGCAACTTTGACGGTCCGAAGTCGCTTAACACTCTCTATTGAAGAGCTTTTAACGGTTTTGTCCATTTCTCATAGAAAGTTGGTGTTTTGGCATCGAAATAATCTAGGAAGCTTATACTCATAAAATTTGACATAGAAGAACAATAAAAAGTGTACATAGAGCAATTTTAATGGTCCGAAGTTGCTCAACTCTCTCTATGGAGGAGCTCTTATCGGTTTTGTCCATTTTTCATAAAAAGTTGGTGTTTTGGCATCAATATAATGTAGAAAGCTTATACTCGTAAAATTTAACATAGAAGAACAATAAAAAGTCTATCCCGAACAACTTTGATAGTTCGGAGTTGCTCAACTCTCTCTATCGAGGAGCTTTTAACGGTTTTGTCCATTTGTCATAGAAAGTTGGTGTTTTGGCATCGAAATAATGTAGGAAGCTTATACTCGTAAAAGTTGACATAAAAGAACAATAAAAATTATACACTTAGCAACTTTGATGGTCCGAAGTTGCTCAACTCTCTCTATGGAAGAGCTTTTAACGGTTTTGTCTATTTGTCATAGAAAGTCGGCGTTTTGGTATCGAAATAATCTAGTAAGCTTATACTCGTAAAATCTCACATAGAAGAAGAACAATAAAAAGTGTACATAGAGCAATTTTAATGGTCCGAAGTTGCTCAACTCTCTCTATGGAGGAGCTCTTATCGGTTTTGTCCATTTGTCATAAAAGTTGGTGTTTTGGCATCAATATAATGTAGGATGCTTATACTCGTAAAATTTCACATAGAAGAACAATAAAAAGTCTATCCCGAGCAACTTTGATAGTCCGAAATTGCTCAACTCTCTCTATGGAGGAGATTTTAACGGTTTTGTCCATTTGTCAAAGAAAGTTAGTGTTTTGGCATCGAAATAATCTAGGAAGCTTATACTCATAAAATTTGACATATAAGAACAATAAAAATTGTACACCGAGCAACTTTGATGGTCCGAAGTTGCTCAACTCTCACTATGGAGGAGCTCTTAACGGTTTTGTCCATTTGTCATAGAAAGTTGGTGTTTTGGAATCGAAATAATGTAGGATGCTTATACTCGTAAAATTTGACGTAGAAGAACATTAAAAAGTCTATCGCGAACAACTTTGATAGTTCGGAGTTGCTCAACTCTCTCTATGGAGGAGCTTTTAACGGTTTTGTCTATTTGTCATAGAAAGTTGGTGTTTTGGCATGGAAGTAATCTATGAAGCTTATACTCATAAAATTTGACATATAAGAACAATAAAAATTGTACACCGAGTAACTTTGATGGTCCGAAGTCGCTCAACACTCTCTATGCAGGAGCTTTTAACGGTTTTGTCCATTTGTCATAGAAAGTTGGTGTTTTGGCATCGGAATAATCTAGGAAGCTTATACTCGTAAAATTTCACATAGAAGAACAATAAAAAGTCTATCCCGAACAACTTTGATAGTTCGGAGTTGCTCAACTCTCTCTATCGAGGAGCTTTTAACGGTTTTGTCCATTTGTCATAGAAAGTTGGTGTTTTGGCATCGAAATAATGTAGGAAGCTTATACTCGTAAAAGTTGACATAGTAGAACAATAAAAAGTCTATACCGAGCAACTTTGATAGTCTGCATTTGCTCAACTCTCTCTATCGAGGAGCTTTTAACGGTTTTGGCCATTTGTCATAGAAAGTTGGTGTTTTGGCATCGAAATAATGTAGGAAGCTTATACTCATAAAATTTGACATAGAAGAACAATAAAAAGTCTATCCTGAGCAACTTTCATAGTCCGAAGTTGCTCAACTCTCTCTATCGAGGAGCTTTTAACGGTTTTGTCCATTTGTCAAAGAAAGTTGGTGTTTTGGCATCGAAATAATTTAGGAAGCTTATACTCATAAAATTTAACATATAAGAACAATAAAAATTGTACACCGAACAAATTTGATGGTCCGAAGTTGCTCAATTCTCTCTATGGAGGAGATTTTAACGGTTTTGTCTATTTGTCATTGAAAGTTGGTGTTTTGGCATCGAAATAATGTAGGAAGCTTATACTCGTAAAATTTGACGTAGAAGAACATTAAAAAGTCTATCCCGAACAACTTTGATAGTTCGGAGTTGCTCAACTCTCTCTTTGGAGGTGCTTTTAACGGTTTTGTCTATTTGTCATAGAAAGTTGGTGTTTTGGCATCGAAATAATCTATGAAGCTTATACTCGTAAAATTTGACATATAAGAACAATAAAGATTATACACCTAGCAACTTTGATGGTCCGAAGTTGCTCAACTCTCTCTATGGAAGAGCTTTTAACGGTTTTGTCCATTTGTCATAGGAAGTTGGTGTTTTGGCATCGGAATAATGTAGGAAGCTTATACTCGTAAAATTTGACATAGAAGAACAATAAAAAGTGTACATAGAGCAATTTTAATGGTCCGAAGTTGCTCAACTCTCTCTATGGAGGAGCTCTTATCGGTTTTGTCCATTTGTCATAAAAAGTTGGTGTTTTGTCATCGAAATAATCTATGAAGCTTATACTAGTAAAATTTGACATATAAGTACAATAAAAATTGTACACCGAACAACATTGATGGTCCGAAGTCGCTCAACACTCTCTATGGAGGAGCTTTTAGCGGTTTTGTCCATTTGTCATAGAAAGTTGGTGTTTTGGCATCGAAGAAATCTAGGAAGCTTATACTCGTAAAATTTCACATAGAAGAACAATAAAAAGTGTACATAGAGCAATTTTGATAGTCCGAAGTTGCTCAACTCTCTCTATGGAGGAGCTTTTAACGGTTTTGTCCATTTGTCATAGAAAGTTGGTGTTTTGGCATCGGAATAATGTAGGAAGCTTATACTCGTAAAATTTCACATAGAAGAACAATAAAAAGTCTATCCCGAGCAACTTTGATAGTCCGAAGTTGCTCAACTCTCTCTATGGAGGAGCTTTTACCGGTTTTGTCTATTTGTCATATAAAGTTGGTGTTTTGGCATCGAAATAATCTAGGAAGCTTATACTCGTAAAATTTTACATAGAAGAACAATAAAAATTGTACACCGAGCAACTTTGACGGTCCGAAGTCGCTTAACACTCTCTATTGAAGAGCTTTTAACGGTTTTGTCCATTTCTCATAGAAAGTTGGTGTTTTGGCATCGAAATAATCTAGGAAGCTTATACTCATAAAATTTGACATAGAAGAACAATAAAAAGTGTACATAGAGCAATTTTAATGGTCCGAAGTTGCTCAACTCTCTCTATGGAGGAGCTCTTATCGGTTTTGTCCATTTTTCATAAAAAGTTGGTGTTTTGGCATCAATATAATGTAGAAAGCTTATACTCGTAAAATTTAACATAGAAGAACAATAAAAAGTCTATCCCGAACAACTTTGATAGTTCGGAGTTGCTCAACTCTCTCTATCGAGGAGCTTTTAACGGTTTTGTCCATTTGTCATAGAAAGTTGGTGTTTTGGCATCGAAATAATGTAGGAAGCTTATACTCGTAAAAGTTGACATAAAAGAACAATAAAAAGTCTATCCCGAGCAACTTTGATAGTCTGAATTTGCTCAACTCTCTCTATCGAGGAGCTTTTAACGGTTTTGGCCATTTGTTATAGAAAGTTGGTGTTTTGGCATCGAAATAATGTAGGAAGCTTATACTCGTAAAATTTGACATAGAAGAACAATAAAAAGTCTATCCTGAGCAACTTTCATAGTCCGAAGTTGCTCAACTCTCTCTATCGAGGAGCTTTTAACGGTTTTGTCCATTTGTCAAAGAAAGTTGGTGTTTTGGCATCGAAATAATTTAGGAAGCTTATACTCATAAAATTTAACATATAAGAACAATAAAAATTGTACACCGAACAAATTTGATGGTCCGAAGTTGCTCAATTCTCTCTATGGAGGAGATTTTAACGGTTTTGTCCATTTGTCATTGAAAGTTGGTGTTTTGGCATCGAAATAATGTAGGAAGCTTATACTCGTAAAAGTTGACATAGAAGAACAATAAAAAGTTTATCCCGAGCAACTTTGATAGTCCCAAGTTGCTCAACTCTCTCTATGGAGGAGCTTTTAACGGTTTTGTCTATTTGTCTTAGAAAGTTGGTGTTTTGGCATCGAAATAATCTATGAAGCTTATACTCATAAAATTTGACATATAAGAACAATACAAAGTGTACACCGAGAAACTTTGATGGTCCGAAGTTGCTCAACTCTCTCTATAGGTGAGCTTTTAACGGTTTTGTCTATTTGCATAGAAAGTTGGTGTTTTGGCACGGAAATAATCTATGAAGCTTATACTCGTAAAATTTGACATATAAGAACAATAAAAATTGTACACCGAGCAACTTTGATGGTCCGAAGTCGCTCAACACTCTCTATGGAGGAGCTTTTAACGGTTTTGTCCATTTGTCATAGAAAGTTGGTGTTTTGGCATCGAAATAATCTAGGAAGCTGATACTCGTAAAATTTCACATAGAAGAACAATAAAAAGTGTAAATAGAGCAATTTTGATAGTCCGAAGTAGCTCAACTCTCTCTATAGAGGTGCTTTTACCGGTTTTGTCCATTTGTCATAGAAAGTTGGTGTTTTGGCATCAATATAATGTAGGAAGCTTATACTCATAAAATTTCACATAGAAGAACAATAAAAAGTCTATCCCGAGCAACTTTGATAGTCCGAAATTGCTCAATTCTCTCTATGGAGGAGATTTTAACGGTTTTGTCCATTTGTCAAAGAAAGTTGGTGTTTTGGCATCGAAATAATCTAGGAAGCTTATACTCATAAAATTTGACATATAAGAACAATAAAAATTGTACACCGAGCAACTTTGATGGTCCGAAGTTGCTCAACTCTCACTATGGAGGAGCTCTTAACGGTTTTGTCCATTTGTCATAGAAAGTTGGTGTTTTGGAATCGAAATAATGTAGGAAGCTTATACTTGTAAAATTTGACGTAGAAGAACATTAAAAAGTCTATCCCGAACAACTTTGATAGTTCGGAGTTGCTCAACTCTCTCTATGGAGGAGCTTTTAACGTTTTTGTCTATTTGTCATAGAAAGTTGGTGTTTTGGCATCGAAATAATCTATGAAGCTTATACTCGTAAAATTTGACATATAAGAACAATAAAAATTATACACCTAGCAACTTTGATGGTCCGAAGTTGCTCAACTCTCTCTATGGAAGAGCTTTTAACGGTTTTGTCCATTTGTCATAGGAAGTTGGTGTTTTGGCATCGGAATAATGTAGGAAGCTTATACTCGTAAAATTTGACATAGAAGAACAGTAAAAAGTGTACATAGAGCAATTTTAATGGTCCGAAGTTGCTCAACTCTCTCTATGGAGGAGCTCTTATCGGTTTTGTCCATTTGTCATAAAAAGTTGGTGTTTTGTAATCGAAATAATCTATGAAGCTTATACTAGTAAAATTTGACATATAAGAACAATAAAAATTGTACACCGAGCAACTTTGATGGTCCGAAGTTGCTCAACTCTCTCTATGGAAGAGCTTTTAACGGTTTTGTCCATTTGTCATAGGAAGTTGGTGTTTTGGCATCGGAATAATGTAGGAAGCTTATACTCGTAAAATTTGACATAGAAGAACAATAAAAAATCTATCCCGAGCAACTTTGATAGTCCGAAGTTGTCAACTCTCTCTACGGAGGAGCTTTTAACGGTTTTGTCCATTTGTCACAGAAAGTTGGTGTTTTGGCATCGAAATAATGTAGGAAGCTTATACTCGTAAAATTTGACATAGAAGAACAATAAAAAGTCTATCCCGAGCAACTTTCATAGTCCGAAGTTGCTCAACTCTCTCTATGGAGGTGCTTTTAACGGTTTTGTCCATTTGTCATAGAAAGTTGGTGTTTTGGCATCGAAATAATGTAGGAAGCTTATACTCGTAAAAGTTGACATAAAAGAACATTAAAAAGTCTATCCCGAGCAACTTTGATAGTCTGAATTTGCTCAACTCTCTCTATCGAGGAGCTTTTAACGGTTTTGGCCATTTGTCATAGAAAGTTGGTGTTTTGGCATCGAAATAATGTAGGAAGCTTATACTCATAAAATTTGACATAGAAGAACAATAAAAAGTCTATCCTGAGCAACTTTCATAGTCCGAAGTTGCTCAACTCTCTCTATCGAGGAGCATTTAACGGTTTTGTCAATTTGTCAAAGAAAGTTGGTGTTTTGGCATCGAAATAATTTAGGAAGCTTATACTCATAAAATTTAACATATAAGAACAATAAAAATTGTACACCGAACAAATTTGGTGGTCCGAAGTTGCTCAATTCTCTCTATGGAGGAGCTCTTATCGGTTTTGTCCATTTGTCATTGAAAGTTGGTGTTTTGGCATCGAAATAATGTAGGAAGCTTATACTCGTAAAATTTGACATAGAAGAACAATAAAAAGTCTATCCCGAGCAACTTTCATAGTCCGAAGTTGCTCAACTCTCTCTATGGAGGTGCTTTTAACGGTTTTGTCCATTTGTCATAGAAAGTTGGTGTTTTGGCATCGAAATAATGTAGGAAGCTTATACTCGTAAAAGTTGACATAAAAAAACATTAAAAAGTCTATCCCGAGCAACTTTGATAGTGTGAATTTGCTCAACTCTCTCTATCGAGGAGCTTTTAACGGTTTTGGCCATTTGTCATAGAAAGTTGGTGTTTTGGCATCGAAATAATGTAGGAAGCTTATACTCATAAAATTTGACATAGAAGAACAATAAAAAGTCTATCCTGAGCAACTTTCATAGTCCGAAGTTGCTCAACTCTCTCTATCGAGGAGCATTTAACGGTTTTGTCCATTTGTCAAAGAAAGTTGGTGTTTTGGCATCGAAATAATTTAGGAAGCTTATACTCATAAAATTTAACATATAAGAACAATAAAAATTGTACACCGAACAAATTTGGTGGTCCGAAGTTGCTCAATTCTCTCTATGGAGGAGATTTTAACGGTTTTGTCCATTTGTCATTGAAAGTTGGTGTTTTGGCATCGAAATAATGTAGGAAGCTTATACTCGTAAAAGTTGACATAGAAGAACAATAAAAAGTCTATCCCGAGCAACTTTGATAGTCCGAAGTTGCTCAACTCTCTCTATGGAGGAGCTTTTAACGGTTTTGTCTATTTGTCTTAGAAAGTTGGTGCTTTGGCATCGAAATAATCTATGAAGCTTATACTCATAAAATTTGACATATAAGAACAATACAAAGTGTACACCGAGAAACTTTGATGGTCCGAAGTTGCTCAACTCTCTCTATAGGTGAGCTTTTAACGGTTTTGTCTATTTGTCATAGAAAGTTGGTGTTTTGGCATGGAAATAATCTATGAAGCTTATACTCGTAAAATTTGACATATAAGAACAATAAAAATTGTATCCCGAGCAACTTTGATAGTCCGAAGTTGCTCAACTCTCTCTATGGAGGAGCTTTTAACGGTTTTGTCTATTTGTCATAGAAAGTTGGTGTTTTGGCATCGAAATAATCTAGGAAGCTTATACTCGTAAAATTTCACATAGAAGAACAATAAAAATTGTACACCGAGCAACTTTGATGGTCCGAAGTTGCTTAACACTCTCTATTTAAGAGCTTTTAACGGTTTTGTCCATTTGTCAAAGAAAGTTGGTGTTTTGGCATCGAAATAATCTAGGAAGCTTATACTCATAAAATTTGACATATAAGAACAATAAAAATTGTACACCGAGCAACTTTGATGGTCCGAAGTTGCTCAACTCTCACTATGGAGGAGCTCTTAACGGTTTTGTCCATTTGTCATAGAAAGTTGGTGTTTTGGAATCGAAATAATGTAGGAAGCTTATACTCGTAAAATTTGACGTAGAAGAACATTAAAAAGTCTATCCCGAACAACTTTGATAGTTCAGAGTTGCTCAACTCTCTCTATGGAGGAGCTTTTAACGGTTTTGTCTATTTGTCATAGAAAGTTGGTGTTTTGGCATCAAAATAATCTATGAAGCTTATACTCGTAAAATTTGACATATAAGAACAATAAAAATTATACACCTAGCAACTTTGATGGTCCGAAGTTGCTCAACTCTCTCTATGGAAGAGCTTCTAACGGTTTTGTCCATTTGTCATAGGAAGTTGGTGTTTTGGCATCGGAATAATGTAGGAAGCTTATACTCGTAAAATTTGACATAGAAGAACAGTAAAAAGTGTACATAGAGCAATTTTAATGGTCCGAAGTTGCTCAACTCTCTCTATGGAGGAGCTCTTATCGGTTTTGTCCATTTGTCATAAAAAGTTGGTGTTTTGTAATCGAAATAATCTATGAAGCTTATACTAGTAAAATTTGACATATAAGAACAATAAAAATTGTACACCGAGCAACTTTGATGGTCCGAAGTTGCTCAACTCTCTCTATGGAAGAGCTTTTAACGGTTTTGTCCATTTGTCATAGGAAGTTGGTGTTTTGGCATCGGAATAATGTAGGAAGCTTATACTCGTAAAATTTGACATAGAAGAACAATAAAAAATCTATCCCGAGCAACTTTGATAGTCCGAAGTTGCTCAACTCTCTCTACGGAGGAGCTTTTAACGGTTTTGTCCATTTGTCACAGAAAGTTGGTGTTTTGGCATCGAAATAATGTAGGAAGCTTATACTCGTAAAATTTGACATAGAAGAACAATAAAAAGTCTATCCCGAGCAACTTTCATAGTCCGAAGTTGCTCAACTCTCTCTATGGAGGTGCTTTTAACGGTTTTGTCCATTTGTCATAGAAAGTTGGTGTTTTGGCATCGAAATAATGTAGGAAGCTTATACTCGTAAAAGTTGACATAAAAGAACATTAAAAAGTCTATCCCGAGCAACTTTGATAGTCTGAATTTGCTCAACTCTCTCTATCGAGGAGCTTTTAACGGTTTTGGCCATTTGTCATAGAAAGTTGGTGTTTTGGCATCGAAATAATGTAGGAAGCTTATACTCATAAAATTTGACATAGAAGAACAATAAAAAGTCTATCCTGAGCAACTTTCATAGTCCGAAGTTGCTCAACTCTCTCTATTGAGGAGCATTTAACGGTTTTGTCAATTTGTCAAAGAAAGTTGGTGTTTTGGCAACGAAATAATTTAGGAAGCTTATACTCATAAAATTTAACATATAAGAACAATAAAAATTGTACACCGAGCAACTTTGATAGTCCGAAGTTGCTCAACTCTCTCTATGGAGGAGCTTTTAACGGTTTTGTCTATTTGTCTTAGAAAGTTGGTGTTTTGGCATCGAAATAATCTATGAAGCTTATACTCATAAAATTTGACATATAAGAACAATACAAAGTGTACACCGAGAAACTTTGATGGTCCGAAGTTGCTCAACTCTCTCTATAGGTGAGCTTTTAACAGTTTTGTCCATTTGTCATAGAAAGTTGGTGTTTTGGCATCGAAATAATGTAGGAAGCTTATACTCGTAAAAGTTGACATAAAAGAACATTAAAAAGTCTATCCCGAGCAACTTTGATAGTCTGAATTTGCTCAACTCTCTCCATCGAGGAGCTTTTAACGGTTTTGGCCATTTGTCATAGAAAGTTGGTGTTTTGGCATCGAAATAATGTAGGAAGCTTATACTCATAAAATTTGACATAGAAGAACAATAAAAAGTCTATCCTGAGCAACTTTCATAGTCCGAAGTTGCTCAACTCTCTCTATCGAGGAGCATTTAACGGTTTTGTCAATTTGTCAAAGAAAGTTGGTGTTTTGGCATCGAAATAATTTAGGAAGCTTATACTCATAAAATTTAACATATAAGAACAATAAAAATTGTACACCGAACAAATTTGGTGGTCCGAAGTTGCTCAATTCTCTCTATGGAGGAGATTTTAACGGTTTTGTCCATTTGTCATTGAAAGTTGGTGTTTTGGCATCGAAATAATGTAGGAAGCTTATACTCGTAAAAGTTGACATAGAAGAACAATAAAAAGTCTATCCCGAGCAACTTTGATAGTCCGAAGTTGCTCAACTCTCTCTATGGAGGAGCTTTTAACGGTTTTGTCTATTTGTCTTAGAAAGTTGGTGCTTTGGCATCGAAATAATCTATGAAGCTTATACTCATAAAATTTGACATATAAGAACAATACAAAGTGTACACCGAGAAACTTTGATGGTCCGAAGTTGCTCAACTCTCTCTATAGGTGAGCTTTTAACGGTTTTGTCTATTTGTCATAGAAAGTTGGTGTTTTGGCATGGAAATAATCTATGAAGCTTATACTCGTAAAATTTGACATATAAGAACAATAAAAATTGTATCCCGAGCAACTTTGATAGTCCGAAGTTGCTCAACTCTCTCTATGGAGGAGCTTTTAACGGTTTTGTCTATTTGTCATAGAAAGTTGGTGTTTTGGCATCGAAATAATCTAGGAAGCTTATACTCGTAAAATTTCACATAGAAGAACAATAAAAATTGTACACCGAGCAACTTTGATGGTCCGAAGTTGCTTAACACTCTCTATTTAAGAGCTTTTAACGGTTTTGTCCATTTGTCAAAGAAAGTTGGTGTTTTGGCATCGAAATAATCTAGGAAGCTTATACTCATAAAATTTGACATATAAGAACAATAAAAATTGTACACCGAGCAACTTTGATGGTCCGAAGTTGCTCAACTCTCACTATGGAGGAGCTCTTAACGGTTTTGTCCATTTGTCATAGAAAGTTGGTGTTTTGGAATCGAAATAATGTAGGAAGCTTATACTCGTAAAATTTGACGTAGAAGAACATTAAAAAGTCTATCCCGAACAACTTTGATAGTTCAGAGTTGCTCAACTCTCTCTATGGAGGAGCTTTTAACGGTTTTGTCTATTTGTCATAGAAAGTTGGTGTTTTGGCATCGAAATAATCTATGAAGCTTATACTCGTAAAATTTGACATATAAGAACAATAAAAATTATACACCTAGCAACTTTGATGGTCCGAAGTTGCTCAACTCTCTCTATGGAAGAGCTTTTAACGGTTTTGTCCATTTGTCATAGGAAGTTGGTGTTTTGGCATCGGAATAATGTAGGAAGCTTATACTCGTAAAATTTGACATAGAAGAACAGTAAAAAGTGTACATAGAGCAATTTTAATGGTCCGAAGTTGCTCAACTCTCTCTATGGAGGAGCTCTTATCGGTTTTGTCCATTTGTCATAAAAAGTTGGTGTTTTGTAATCGAAATAATCTATGAAGCTTATACTAGTAAAATTTGACATATAAGAACAATAAAAATTGTACACCGAGCAACTTTGATGGTCCGAAGTTGCTCAACTCTCTCTATGGAAGAGCTTTTAACGGTTTTGTCCATTTGTCACATAGGAAGTTGGTGTTTTGGCATCGGAATAATGTAGGAAGCTTATACTCGTAAAATTTGACATAGAAGAACAATAAAAAATCTATCCCGAGCAACTTTGATAGTCCGAAGTTGCTCAACTCTCTCTACGGAGGAGCTTTTAACGGTTTTGTCCATTTGTCACAGAAAGTTGGTGTTTTGGCATCGAAATAATGTAGGAAGCTTATACTCGTAAAATTTGACATAGAAGAACAATAAAAAGTCTATCCCGAGCAACTTTCATAGTCCGAAGTTGCTCAACTCTCTCTATGGAGGTGCTTTTAACGGTTTTGTCCATTTGTCATAGAAAGTTGCTGTTTTGGCATCGAAATAATGTAGGAAGCTTATACTCGTAAAAGTTGACATAAAAGAACATTAAAAAGTCTATCCCGAGCAACTTTGATAGTCTGAATTTGCTCAACTCTCTCTATCGAGGAGCTTTTAACGGTTTTGGCCATTTGTCATAGAAAGTTGGTGTTTTGGCATCGAAATAATGTAGGAAGCTTATACTCATAAAGTTTGACATAGAAGAACAATAAAAAGTCTATCCTGAGCAACTTTCATAGTCCGAAGTTGCTCAACTCTCTCTATTGAGGAGCATTTAACGGTTTTGTCAATTTGTCAAAGAAAGTTGGTGTTTTGGCATCGAAATAATTTAGGAAGCTTATACTCATAAAATTTAACATATAAGAACAATAAAAATTGTACACCGAGCAACTTTGATAGTCCGAAGTTGCTCAACTCTCTCTATGGAGGAGCTTTTAACGGTTTTGTCTATTTGTCTTAGAAAGTTGGTGTTTTGGCATCGAAATAATCTATGAAGCTTATACTCATAAAATTTGACATATAAGAACAATACAAAGTGTACACCGAGAAACTTTGATGGTCCGAAGTTGCTCAACTCTCTCTATAGGTGAGCTTTTAACGGTTTTGTCCATTTGTCATAGAAAGTTGGTGTTTTGGCATCGAAATAATGTAGGAAGCTTATACTCGTAAAAGTTGACATAAAAGAACATTAAAAAGTCTATCCCGAGCAACTTTGATAGTCTGAATTTGCTCAACTCTCTCTATCGAGGAGCTTTTAACGGTTTTGGCCATTTGTCATAGAAAGTTGGTGTTTTGGCATCGAAATAATGTAGGAAGCTTATACTCATAAAATTTGACATAGAAGAACAATAAAAAGTCTATCCTGAGCAACTTTCATAGTCCGAAGTTGCTCAACTCTCTCTATCGAGGAGCATTTAACGGTTTTGTCAATTTGTCAAAGAAAGTTGGTGTTTTGGCATCGAAATAATTTAGGAAGCTTATACTCATAAAATTTAATATATAAGAACAATAAAAATTGTACACCGAACAAATTTGGTGGTCCGAAGTTGCTCAATTCTCTCTATGGAGGAGATTTTAACGGTTTTGTCCATTTGTCATTGAAAGTTGGTGTTTTGGCATCGAAATAATGTAGGAAGCTTATACTCGTAAAAGTTGACATAGAAGAACAATAAAAAGTCTATCCCGAGCAACTTTGATAGTCCGAAGTTGCTCAACTCTCTCTATGGAGGAGCTTTTAACGGTTTTGTCTATTTGTCTTAGAAAGTTGGTGCTTTGGCATCGAAATAATCTATGAAGCTTATACTCATAAAATTTGACATATAAGAACAATACAAAGTGTACACCGAGAAACTTTGATGGTCCGAAGTTGCTCAACTCTCTCTATAGGTGAGCTTTTAACGGTTTTGTCTATTTGTCATAGAAAGTTGGTGTTTTGGCATGGAAATAATCTATGAAGCTTATACTCGTAAAATTTGACATATAAGAACAATAAAAATTGTATCCCGAGCAACTTTGATAGTCCGAAGTTGCTCAACTCTCTCTATGGAGGAGCTTTTAACGGTTTTGTCTATTTGTCATAGAAAGTTGGTGTTTTGGCATCGAAATAATCTAGGAAGCTTATACTCGTAAAATTTCACATAGAAGAACAATAAAAATTGTACACCGAGCAACTTTGATGGTCCGAAGTTGCTTAACACTCTCTATTTAAGAGCTTTTAACGGTTTTGTCCATTTGTCAAAGAAAGTTGGTGTTTTGGCATCGAAATAATCTAGGAAGCTTATACTCATAAAATTTGACATATAAGAACAATAAAAATTGTACACCGAGCAACTTTGATGGTCCGAAGTTGCTCAACTCTCACTATGGAGGAGCTCTTAACGGTTTTGTCCATTTGTCATAGAAAGTTGGTGTTTTGGAATCGAAATAATGTAGGAAGCTTATACTCGTAAAATTTGACGTAGAAGAACATTAAAAAGTCTATCCCGAACAACTTTGATAGTTCAGAGTTGCTCAACTCTCTCTATGGAGGAGCTTTTAACGGTTTTGTCTATTTGTCATAGAAAGTTGGTGTTTTGGCATCGAAATAATCTATGAAGCTTATACTCGTAAAATTTGACATATAAGAACAATAAAAATTATACACCTAGCAACTTTGATGGTCCGAAGTTGCTCAACTCTCTCTATGGAAGAGCTTTTAACGGTTTTGTCCATTTGTCATAGGAAGTTGGTGTTTTGACATCGGAATAATGTAGGAAGCTTATACTCGTAAAATTTGACATAGAAGAACAGTAAAAGGAGTACATAGAGCAATTTTAATGGTCCGAAGTTGCTCAACTCTCTCTATGGAGGAGCTCTTATCGGTTTTGTCCATTTGTCATAAAAAGTTGGTGTTTTGTAATCGAAATAATCTATGAAGCTTATACTAGTAAAATTTGACATATAAGAACAATAAAAATTGTACACCGAGCAACTTTGATGGTCCGAAGTTGCTCAACTCTCTCTATGGAAGAGCTTTTAACGGTTTTGTCCATTTGTCATAGGAAGTTGGTGTTTTGGCATCGGAATAATGTAGGAAGCTTATACTCGTAAAATTTGACATAGAAGAACAATAAAAAATCTATCCCGAGCAACTTTGATAGTCCGAAGTTGCTCAACTCTCTCTACGGAGGAGCTTTTAACGGTTTTGTCCATTTGTCACAGAAAGTTGGTGTTTTGGCATCGAAATAATGTAGGAAGCTTATACTCGTAAAATTTGACATAGAAGAACAATAAAAAGTCTATCCCGAGCAACTTTCATAGTCCGAAGTTGCTCAACTCTCTCTATGGAGGTGCTTTTAACGGTTTTGTCCATTTGTCATAGAAAGTTGGTGTTTTGGCATCGAAATAATGTAGGAAGCTTATACTCGTAAAAGTTGACATAAAAGAACATTAAAAAGTCTATCCCGAGCAACTTTGATAGTCTGAATTTGCTCAACTCTCTCTATCGAGGAGCTTTTAACGGTTTTGGCCATTTGTCATAGAAAGTTGGTGTTTTGGCATCGAAATAATGTAGGAAGCTTATACTCATAAAATTTGACATAGAAGAACAATAAAAAGTCTATCCTGAGCAACTTTCATAGTCCGAAGTTGCTCAACTCTCTCTATTGAGGAGCATTTAACGGTTTTGTCAATTTGTCAAAGAAAGTTGGTGTTTTGGCATCGAAATAATTTAGGAAGCTTATACTCATAAAATTTAACATATAAGAACAATAAAAATTGTACACCGAGCAACTTTGATAGTCCGAAGTTGCTCAACTCTCTCTATGGAGGAGCTTTTAACGGTTTTGTCTATTTGTCATAGAAAGTTGGTGTTTTGGCATGGAAATAATCTAGGAAGCTTATACTCGTAAAATTTCACATAGAAGAACAATAAAAATTGTACACCGAGCAACTTTGATGGTCCGAAGTCGCTTAACACTCTCTATTGAAGAGCTTTTAACGGTTTTGTCTATTTGTCATAGAAAGTTGGTGTTTTGGCATCGAAATAATCTAGGAAGCTTATACTCGTAAAATTTCACATAGAAGAACAATAAAAATTGTACACCGAGCAACTTTGATGGTCCGAAGTTGCTTAACACTCTCTATTTAAGAGCTTTTAACGGTTTTGTCCATTTGTCAAAGAAAGTTGGTGTTTTGGCATCGAAATAATCTAGGAAGCTTATACTCATAAAATTTGACATATAAGAACAATAAAAATTGTACACCGAGCAACTTTGATGGTCCGAAGTTGCTCAACTCTCACTATGGAGGAGCTCTTAACGGTTTTGTCCATTTGTCATAGAAAGTTGGTGTTTTGGAATCGAAATAATGTAGGAAGCTTATACTCGTAAAATTTGACGTAGAAGAACATTAAAAAGTCTATCCCGAACAACTTTGATAGTTCAGAGTTGCTCAACTCTCTCTATGGAGGAGCTTTTAACGGTTTTGTCTATTTGTCATAGAAAGTTGGTGTTTTGGCATCGAAATAATCTATGAAGCTTATACTCGTAAAATTTGACATATAAGAACAATAAAAATTATACACCTAGCAACTTTGATGGTCCGAAGTTGCTCAACTCTCTCTATGGAAGAGCTTTTAACGGTTTTGTCCATTTGTCATAGGAAGTTGGTGTTTTGGCATCGGAATAATGTAGGAAGCTTATACTCGTAAAATTTGACATAGAAGAACAGTAAAAAGTGTACATAGAGCAATTTTAATGGTCCGAAGTTGCTCAACTCTCTCTATGGAGGAGCTCTTATCGGTTTTGTCCATTTGTCATAAAAAGTTGGTGTTTTGTAATCGAAATAATCTATGAAGCTTATACTAGTAAAATTTGACATATAAGAACAATAAAAATTGTACACCGAGCAACTTTGATGGTCCGAAGTTGCTCAACTCTCTCTATGGAAGAGCTTTTAACGGTTTTGTCCATTTGTCATAGGAAGTTGGTGTTTTGGCATCGGAATAATGTAGGAAGCTTATACTCGTAAAATTTGACATAGAAGAACAATAAAAAGTCTATCCCGAGCAACTTTGATAGTCCGAAGTTGCTCAACTCTCTCTATGGAGGAGCTTTTAACGGTTTTGTCCATTTGTCACAAAAAGTTGGTGTTTTGGCATCGAAATAATGTAGGAAGCGTATACTCGTAAAATTTGACATAGAAGAACAATAAAAAGTCTATCCCGAGCAACTTTCATAGTCCGAAGTTGCTCAACTCTCTCTATGGAGGTGCTTTTAACGGTTTTGTCCATTTGTCATAGAAAGTTGGTGTTTTGGCATCGAAATAATGTAGGAAGCTTATACTCGTAAAAGTTGACATAAAAGAACATTAAAAAGTCTATCCCGAGCAACTTTGATAGTCTGAATTTGCTCAACTCTCTCTATCGAGGAGCTTTTAACGGTTTTGGCCATTTGTCATAGAAAGTTGGTGTTTTGGCATCGAAATAATGTAGGAAGCTTATACTCATAAAATTTGACATAGAAGAACAATAAAAAGTCTATCCTGAGCAACTTTCATAGTCCGAAGTTGCTCAACTCTCTCTATTGAGGAGCATTTAACGGTTCTGTCAATTTGTCAAAGAAAGTTGGTGTTTTGGCATCGAAATAATTTAGGAAGCTTATACTCATAAAATTTAACATATAAGAACAATAAAAATTGTACACCGAGCAACTTTGATAGTCCGAAGTTGCTCAACTCTCTCTATGGAGGAGCTTTTAACGGTTTTGTCTATTTGTCTTAGAAAGTTGGTGTTTTGGCATCGAAATAATCTATGAAGCTTATACTCATAAAATTTGACATATAAGAACAATACAAAGTGTACACCGAGAAACTTTGATGGTCCGAAGTTGCTCAACTCTCTCTATAGGTGAGCTTTTAACGGTTTTGTCTATTTGTCATAGAAAGTTGGTGTTTTGGCATGAAAATAATCTATGAAGCTTATACTCGTAAAATTTGACATATAAGAACAATAAAAATTGTATCCCGAGCAACTTTGATAGTCCGAAGTTGCTCAACTCTCTCTATGGAGGAGCTTTTAACGGTTTTGTCTATTTGTCATAGAAAGTTGGTGTTTTGGCATGGAAATAATCTAGGAAGCTTATACTCGTAAAATTTCACATAGAAGAACAATAAAAATTGTACACCGAGCAACTTTGATGGTCCGAAGTCGCTTAACACTCTCTATTGAAGAGCTTTTAACGGTTTTGTCTATTTGTCATAGAAAGTTGGTGTTTTGGCATCGAAATAATCTAGGAAGCTTATACTCGTAAAATTTCACATAGAAGAACAATAAAAATTGTACACCGAGCAACTTTGATGGTCCGAAGTTGCTTAACACTCTCTATTTAAGAGCTTTTAACGGTTTTGTCCATTTGTCATAGAAAGTTGGTGTTTTGGCATCGAAATAATGTAGGAAGCTTATACTCATAAAATTTGACATAGAAGAACAATAAAAAGTCTATCCTGAGCAACTTTCATAGTCCGAAGTTGCTCAACTCTCTCTATCGAGGAGAATTTAACGGTTTTGTCAATTTGTCAAAGAAAGTTGGTGCTTTGGCATCGAAATAATTTAGGAAGCTTATACTCATAAAATTTAACATATAAGAACAATAAAAATTGTACACCGAACAAATTTGGTGGTCCGAAGTTGCTCAACTCTCTCTATCGGTGAGCTTTTAACGGTTTTGTCCATTTGTCATAGAAAGTTGGTGTTTTGGCATGGAAATAATCTATGAAGCTTATACTCGTAAAATTTGACATATAAGAACAATAAAAATTGTATCCCGAGCAACTTTGATAGTCCGAAGTTGCTCAACTCTCTCTATGGAGGAGCTTTTAACGGTTTTGTCTATTTGTCATAGAAAGTTGGTGTTTTGGCATCGAAATAATCTAGGAAGCTTATACTCGTAAAATTTCACATAGAAGAACAATAAAAATTGTACACCGAGCAACTTTGATGGTCCGAAGTTGCTTAACACTCTCTATTTAAGAGCTTTTAACGGTTTTGTCCATTTGTCAAAGAAAGTTGGTGTTTTGGCATCGAAATAATCTAGGAAGCTTATACTCATAAAATTTGACATATAAGAACAATAAAAATTGTACACCGAGCAACTTTGATGGTCCGAAGTTGCTCAACTCTCACTATGGAGGAGCTCTTAACGGTTTTGTCCATTTGTCATAGAAAGTTGGTGTTTTGGAATCGAAATAATGTAGGAAGCTTATACTCGTAAAATTTGACGTAGAAGAACATTAAAAAGTCTATCCCGAACAACTTTGATAGTTCAGAGTTGCTCAACTCTCTCTATGGAGGAGCTTTTAACGGTTTTGTCTATTTGTCATAGAAAGTTGGTGTTTTGGCATCGAAATAATCTATGAAGCTTATACTCGTAAAATTTGACATATAAGAACAATAAAAATTATACACCTAGCAACTTTGATGGTCCGAAGTTGCTCAACTCTCTCTATGGAAGAGCTTTTAACGGTTTTGTCCATTTGTCATAGGAAGTTGGTGTTTTGGCATCGGAATAATGTAGGAAGCTTATACTCGTAAAATTTGACATAGAAGAACAGTAAAAAGTGTACATAGAGCAATTTTAATGGTCCGAAGTTGCTCAACTCTCTCTATGGAGGAGCTCTTATCGGTTTTGTCCATTTGTCATAAAAAGTTGGTGTTTTGTAATCGAAATAATCTATGAAGCTTATACTAGTAAAATTTGACATATAAGAACAATAAAAATTGTACACCGAGCAACTTTGATGGTCCGAAGTTGCTCAACTCTCTCTATGGAAGAGCTTTTAACGGTTTTGTCCATTTGTCATAGGAAGTTGGTGTTTTGGCATCGGAATAATGTAGGAAGCTTATACTCGTAAAATTTGACATAGAAGAACAATAAAAAATCTATCCCGAGCAACTTTGATAGTCCGAAGTTGCTCAACTCTCTCTACGGAGGAGCTTTTAACGGTTTTGTCCATTTGTCACAGAAAGTTGGTGTTTTGGCATCGAAATAATGTAGGAAGCTTATACTCGTAAAATTTGACATAGAAGAACAATAAAAAGTCTATCCCGAGCAACTTTCATAGTCCGAAGTTGCTCAACTCTCTCTATGGAGGTGCTTTTAACGGTTTTGTCCATTTGTCATAGAAAGTTGGTGTTTTGGCATCGAAATAATGTAGGAAGCTTATACTCGTAAAAGTTGACATAAAAGAACATTAAAAAGTCTATCCCGAGCAACTTTGATAGTCTGAATTTGCTCAACTCTCTCTATCGAGGAGCTTTTAACGGTTTTGGCCATTTGTCATAGAAAGTTGGTGTTTTGGCATCGAAATAATGTAGGAAGCTTATACTCATAAAATTTGACATAGAAGAACAATAAAAAGTCTATCCTGAGCAACTTTCATAGTCCGAAGTTGCTCAACTCTCTCTATTGAGGAGCATTTAACGGTTTTGTCAATTTGTCAAAGAAAGTTGGTGTTTTGGCATCGAAATAATTTAGGAAGCTTATACTCATAAAATTTAACATATAAGAACAATAAAAATTGTACACCGAGCAACTTTGATAGTCCGAAGTTGCTCAACTCTCTCTATGGAGGAGCTTTTAACGGTTTTGTCTATTTGTCTTAGAAAGTTGGTGTTTTGGCATCGAAATAATCTATGAAGCTTATACTCATAAAATTTGACATATAAGAACAATACAAAGTGTACACCGAGAAACTTTGATGGTCCGAAGTTGCTCAACTCTCTCTATAGGTGAGCTTTTAACGGTTTTGTCTATTTGTCATAGAAAGTTGGTGTTTTGGCATGAAAATAATCTATGAAGCTTATACTCGTAAAATTTGACATATAAGAACAATAAAAATTGTATCCCGAGCAACTTTGATAGTCCGAAGTTGCTCAACTCTCTCTATGGAGGAGCTTTTAACGGTTTTGTCTATTTGTCATAGAAAGTTGGTGTTTTGGCATGGAAATAATCTAGGAAGCTTATACTCGTAAAATTTCACATAGAAGAACAATAAAAATTGTACACCGAGCAACTTTGATGGTCCGAAGTCGCTTAACACTCTCTATTGAAGAGCTTTTAACGGTTTTGTCTATTTGTCATAGAAAGTTGGTGTTTTGGCATCGAAATAATCTAGGAAGCTTATACTCGTAAAATTTCACATAGAAGAACAATAAAAATTGTACACCGAGCAACTTTGATGGTCCGAAGTTGCTTAACACTCTCTATTTAAGAGCTTTTAACGGTTTTGTCCATTTGTCATAGAAAGTTGGTGTTTTGGCATCGAAATAATGTAGGAAGCTTATACTCATAAAATTTGACATAGAAGAACAATAAAAAGTCTATCCTGAGCAACTTTCATAGTCCGAAGTTGCTCAACTCTCTCTATCGAGGAGAATTTAACGGTTTTGTCAATTTGTCAAAGAAAGTTGGTGTTTTGGCATCGAAATAATTTAGGAAGCTTATACTCATAAAATTTAACATATAAGAACAATAAAAATTGTACACCGAACAAATTTGGTGGTCCGAAGTTGCTCAATTCTCTCTATGGAGGAGATTTTAACGGTTTTGTCCATTTGTCATAGAAAGTTGGTGTTTTGGCTTCGAAATAATGTAGGAAGCTTATACTCGTAAAAGTTGACATAAAAGAACATTAAAAAGTCTATCCCGAGCAACTTTGATAGTCTGAATTTGCTCAACTCTCTCTATCGAGGAGCTTTTAACGGTTTTGGCCATTTGTCATAGAAAGTTGGTGTTTTGGCATCGAAATAATGTAGGAAGCTTATACTCATAAAATTTGACATAGAAGAACAATAAAAAGTCTATCCTGAGCAACTTTCATAGTCCGAAGTTGCTCAACTCTCTCTATCGAGGAGAATTTAACGGTTTTGTCAATTTGTCAAAGAAAGTTGGTGTTTTGGCATCGAAATAATTTAGGAAGCTTATACTCATAAAATTTAACATATAAGAACAATAAAAATTGTACACCGAACAAATTTGGTAGTCCGAAGTTGCTCAATTCTCTCTATGGAAGAGATTTTAACGGTTTTGTCCATTTGTCATTGAAAGTTGGTGTTTTGGCATCGAAATAATGTAGAAAGCTTATACTCGTAAAAGTTGACATAGAAGAACAATAAAAAGTCTATCCCGAGCAACTTTGATAGTCCGAAGTTGCTCAACTCTCTCTATGGAGGAGCTTTTAACGGTTTTGTCTATTTGTCTTAGAAAGTTGGTGTTTTGGCATCGAAATAATCTATGAAGCTTATACTCATAAAATTTGACATATAAGAACAATACAAAGTGTACACCGAGAAACTTTGATGGTCCGAAGTTGCTCAACTCTCTCTATGGGTGAGCTTTTAACGGTTTTGTCTATTTGTCATAGAAAGTTGGTGTTTTGGCATGGAAATAATCTATGAAGCTTATACTCGTAAAATTTGACATATAAGAACAATAAAAATTGTATCCCGAGCAACTTTGATAGTCCGAAGTTGCTCAACTCTCTCTATGGAGGAGCTTTTAACGGTTTTGTCTATTTGTCATAGAAAGTTGGTGTTTTGGCATCGAAATAATCTAGGAAGCTTATACTCATAAAATTTGACATAGAAGAACAATAAAAAGTGTACATAGAGCAATTTTAATGGTCCGAAGTTGCTCAACTCTCTCTATGGAGGAGTTCTTATCGGTTTTGTCCATTTGTCATAAAAAGTTGGTGTTTTGGCATCAATATAATGTAGAAAGCTTATACTCGTAAAATTTGACATAGAAGAACAATAAAAAGTCTATCCCGAACAACTTTGATAGTTCGGAGTTGCTCAACTCTCTCTATCGAGGAGCTTTTAACGGTTTTGTCCATTTGTCATAGAAAGTTGGTGTTTTGGCATCGAAATAATGTAGGAAGCTTATACTCGTAAAAGTTGACATAAAAGAACATTAAAAAGTCTATCCCGAGCAACTTTGATAGTCTGAATTTGCTCAACTCTCTCTATCGAGGAGCTTTTAACGGTTTTGGCCATTTGTCATAGAAAGTTGGTGTTTTGGCATCGAAATAATGTAGGAAGCTTATACTCATAAAATTTGACATAGAAGAACAATAAAAAGTCTATCCTGAGCAACTTTCATAGTCCGAAGTTGCTCAACTCTCTCTATCGAGGAGCATTTAACGGTTTTGTCAATTTGTCAAAGAAAGTTGGTGTTTTGGCATCGAAATAATTTAGGAAGCTTATACTCATAAAATTTAACATATAAGAACAATAAAAATTGTACACCGAACAAATTTGATGGTCCGAAGTTGCTCAATTCTCTCTATGGAGGAGATTTTAACGGTTTTGTCCATTTGTCATTGAAAGTTGTTGTTTTGGCATCGAAATAATGTAGGAAGCTTATACTCGTAAAAGTTGACATAGAAGAACAATAAAAAGTCTATCCCGAGCAACTTTGATAGTCCGAAGTTGCTCAACTCTCTCTATGGAGGAGCTTTTAACGGTTTTGTCTATTTGTCTTAGAAAGTTGGTGTTTTGGCATCGAAATAATCTATGAAGCTTATACTCATAAAATTTGACATATAAGAACAATACAAAGTGTACACCGAGAAACTTAGATGGTCCGAAGTTGCTCAACTCTCTCTATAGGTGAGCTTTTAACGGTTTTGTCTATTTGTCATAGAAAGTTGGTGTTTTGGCATGGAAATAATCTATGAAGCTTATACTCGTAAAATTTGACATATAAGAACAATAAAAATTGTACACCGAGCAACTTTGATGGTCCGAAGTCGCTCAACACTCTCTATGGAGGAGCTTTTAACGGTTTTGTCCATTTGTCATAGAAAGTTGGTGTTTTGGCATCGAAATAATCTAGGAAGTTATACTCGTAAAATTTCACATAGAAGAACAATAAAAAGTGTAAATAGAGCAATTTTGATAGTCCGAAGTAGCTCAACTCTCTCTATAGAGGAGCTTTTACCGGTTTTGTCCATTTGTCATAGAAAGTTGGTGTTTTGGCATCAATATAATGTAGGAAGCTTATACTCGTAAAATTTCACATAGAAGAACAATAAAAAGTCTATCCCGAGCAACTTTGATAGTCCGAAATTGCTCAACTCTCTCTATGGAGGAGATTTTAACGGTTTTGTCCATTTGTCAAAGAAAGTTGGTGTTTTGACATCGAAATAATCTAGGAAACTTATACTCATAAAATTTGACATATAAGAACAATAAAAATTGTACACCGAGCAACTATGATGGTCCGAAGTTGCTCAACTCTCACTATGGAGGAGCTCTTAACGGTTTTGTCTATTTGTCATAGAAAGTTGGTGTTTTGGAATCGAAATAATGTAGGAAGCTTATACTCGTAAAATTTGACGTAGAAGAACATTAAAAAGTCTATCCCGAACAACTTTGATAGTTCGGAGTTGCTCAACTCTCTCTATGGAGGAGCTTTTAACGGTTTTGTCTATTTGTCATAGAAAGTTGGTGTTTTGGCATCGAAATAATCTATGAAGCTTATACTCGTAAAATTTGACATATAAGAACAATAAAAATTATACACCTAGCAACTTTGATGGTTCGAAGTTGCTCAACTCTCTCTATGGAAGAGCTTTTAACGGTTTTGTCCATTTGTCATAGAAAGTTGGTGTTTTGGCATCAAAATAATGTAGGAAGCTTATACTAGTAAAAGTTGACAAAGAAGAACAATAAAAATTGTACACCGAGCAATTTTGATGTTCCGAAGTGGCTCAACTCTCTCTATGGAGGAGCTTTTAACGGTTTTGTCTATTTGTCATAGAAAGTCGGTGTTTTGGCATCGAAATAATCTATGAAGCTTATACTCGTAAAATTTGACATATAAGAACAATAAAAATTGTACACCGAGCAACTATGATGGTCCGAAGTCGCTCAACACTCTCTATGGAGGAGCTTTTAACGATTTTGTCCATTTGTCATAGGAAGTTGGTGTTTTGGCATCGGAATAATGTAGGAAGCTTATACTCGTAAAATTTGACATAGAAGAACAATAAAAAGTGTACATAGAGCAATTTTAATGGTCCGAAGTTTCTCAACTCTCTCTATGGAGGAGCTCTTATCGGTTTTGTCCATTTGTCATAAAAAGTTGGTGTTTTGTCATCGAAATAATCTATGAAGCTTATACTAGTAAAATTTGACATATAAGTACAATAAAAATTGTACACCGAGCAACTTTGATGGTCCGAAGTCGCTCAACACTCTCTATGGAGTAGCTTTTAACGGTTTTGTCCATTTGTCATAGAAAGTTGGTGTTTTGGCATCGGAATAATGTAGGAAGCTTATACTCGTAAAATTTCACATAGAAGAACAATAAAAAGTCTATCCCGAGCAACTTTGATAGTCCGAAGTTGCTCAACTCTCTCTATGGAGGAGCTTTTAACGGTTTTGTCTATTTGTCATAGAAAGTTGGTGTTTTGGCATCGAAATAATCTAGGAAGCTTATACTCGTAAAATTTCACATAGAAGAACAATAAAAATTGTACACCGTGCAACTTTGATGGTCCGAAGTCGCTCAACACTCTCTATTGAAGAGCTTTTAATGGTTTTGTCTATTTGTCAAAAAACGTTGGTGTTTTGGCATCAATATAATGTAGAAAGCTTATACTCTTAAAATTTGACATAGAAGAACAATAAAAAATCTATCCCGAGCAACTTTGATAGTCCGAAGTTGCTCAACTCTCTCTATGGAGGAGCTTTTAACGGTTTTGTCCATTTGTCATAGAAAATTGGTGTTTTGGCATCGAAATAATGTAGGAAGCTTATACTCGTAAAATTTGACATAGAAGAACAATAAAAAATCTATCCCGAGCAACTTTGATAGTCCGAAGTTGCTCAACTCTCTCTATGGAGGAGCTTTTAACGGTTTTGTCCATTTGTCATAGAAAGTTGGTGTTTTGGCATCGAAATAATGTAGGAAGCTTATACTCGTAAAATTTGACATAGAAGAACAATAAAAAGTCTATCCCGAGCAACTTTCATAGTCCGAAGTTGCTCAACTCTCTCTATGGAGGTGCTTTTAACGGTTTTGTCCATTTGTCATAGAAAGTTGGTGTTTTGGCATCAAAATAATGTAGGAAGCTTATACTAGTAAAAGTTGACAAAGAAGAACAATAAAAATTGTACACCGAGCAATTTTGATGTTCCGAAGTGGCTCAACTCTCTCTATGGAGGAGCTTTTAACGGTTTTGTCTATTTGTCATAGAAAGTCGGTGTTTTGGCATCGAAATAATCTATGAAGCTTATACTCGTAAAATTTGACATATAAGAACAATAAAAATTGTACACCGAGCAACTATGATGGTCCGAAGTCGCTCAACACTCTCTATGGAGGAGCTTTTAACGATTTTGTCCATTTGTCATAGGAAGTTGGTGTTTTGGCATCGGAATAATGTAGGAAGCTTATACTCGTAAAATTTGACATAGAAGAACAATAAAAAATCTATCCCGAGCAACTTTGATAGTCCGAAGTTGCTCAACTCTCTCTATGGAGGAGCTTTTAACGGTTTTGTCCATTTGTCATAGAAAGTTGGTGTTTTGGCATCGAAATAATGTAGGAAGCTTATACTCGTAAAATTTGACATAGAAGAACAATAAAAAAGTCTATCCCGAGCAACTTTCATAGTCCGAAGTTGCTCAACTCTCTCTATGGAGGTGCTTTTAACGGTTTTGTCCATTTGTCATAGAAAGTTGGTGTTTTGGCATCAAAATAATGTAGGAAGCTTATACTAGTAAAAGTTGACAAAGAAGAACAATAAAAATTGTACACCGAGCAATTTTGATGTTCCGAAGTTGCTCAACTCTCTCTATGGAGGAGCTTTTAATGGTTTTGTCTATTTGTCATAGAAAGTCGGTGTTTTGGCATCGAAATATTCTATGAAGCTTATAATCGTAAAATTTGATATATAAGAACAATAAAAATTGTACACCGAGCAACTATGATGGTCCAAAGTCGCTCAACACTCTCTATGGAGGAGCTTTTAACTATTTTGTCCATTTGTCATAGAAAGTTGGTGTTTTGGTATCGAAATAATCTAGGAAGCTTATACTCGTAAAATCTCACATAGAAGAAGAACAATAAAAAGTGTACATAGAGCAATTTTAATAGTCCGAAGTTGCTCAACTCTCTCTACGGAAGAGCTTTTAATGGTTTTGTCTATTTGTCTTAGAAAGTTGGTGTTTTGGCATCGAAATAATCTATAAAGCTTATACTCATAAAATTTGACATGTAAGAACAATAAAAAGTGTACACCGAGCAACTTTGATGATCCGAAGTTGCTCAACTCTCTCTATAGGTGAGCTTTTAACGGTTTTGTCTATTTGTCATAGAAAGTTGGTGTTTTGGCATGGAAATAATCTATGAAGCTTATACTCGTAAAATTTGACATATAAGAACAATAAAAATTGTACACCGAGCAACTTTGATGGTCCGAAGTCGCTCAACACTCTCTATGGAGGAGCTTTTAACGGTTTTGTCCATTTGTCATAGAAAGTTGGTGTTTTGGAATCGAAATAATGTAGGAAGCTTATACTCGTAAAATTTGACGTAGAAGAACATTAAAAAGTCTATCCCGAACAACTTTGATAGTTCGGAGTTGCTCAACTCTCTCTATGGAGGAGCTTTTAACGGTTTTGTCTATTTGTCGTAGAAAGTTGGTGTTTTGGCATCGAAATAATCTATGAAGCTTATACTCGTAAAATTTGACATATAAGAACAATAAAAATTATACACCTAGCAACTTTGATGGTCCGAAGTTGCTCAACTCTCTCTATGGAAGAGCTTTTAACGGTTTTTTCCATTTGTCATAGGTAGTTGGTGTTTTGGCATCGGAATAATGTAGGAAGCTTATACTCGTAAAATTTGACATAGAAGAACAATAAAAAGTGTACATAGAGCAATTTTAATGGTCCGAAGTTGCTCAACTCTCTCTATGGAGGAGCTCTTATCGGTTTTGTCCATTTGTCATAAAAATTTGGTGTTTTGTCATCGAAATAATCTATGAAGCTTATACTAGTAAATTTGACATATAAGTACAATAAAAATTGTACACCGAGCAACTTTGATGGTCCGAAGTCGCTCAACACTCTCTATGGAGGAGCTTTTAACGGTTTTGTCCATTTTTCATAGAAAGTTGGTGTTTTGGCATCGAAGTAATCTAGGAAGCTTATACTCGTAAAATTTCACATAGAAGAACAATAAAAAGTGTACATAGAGCAATTTTGATAGTCCGAAGTTGCTCAACTCTCTCTATGGAGGAGCTTTTAACGGTTTTGTCCATTTGTCACAGAAAGTTGGGGTTTTGGCATCGGAATAATGTAGGAAGCTTATACTCGTAAAATTTCACATAGTAGAACAATAAAAAGTCTATCCCGAGCAACTTTGATAGTCCGAAGTTGCTCAACCCTCTCTATGGAGGAGCTTTTAACGGTTCTGTCTATTTGTCATAAAAAGTTGATGTTTTGGCATCGAAATAATCTAGGAAGCTTATACTCGTAAAATTTCACATAGAAGAACAATAAAAATTGTACACCGAGCAACTTTGATGGTCCGAAGTCGCTTAACACTCTCTATTGAAGAGCTTTTAACGGTTTTGTCCATTTGTCATAGAAAGTTGGTGTTTTGGCATCGAAATAATGTAGGAAGCTTATACTCGTAAAATTTGACATAGAAGAACAATAAAAAGTCTATCCCGAACAACTTTCATAGTCCGAAGTTGCTCAACTCTCTCTATGGAGGTGCTTTTAACGGTTTTGTCCATTTGTCATAGAAAGTTGGTGTTTTGGCATCAAAATAATGTAGGAAGCTTATACTAGTAAAAGTTGACAAAGAAGAACAATAAAAATTGTACACCGAGCAATTTTGATGTTCCGAAGTTGCTCAACTCTCTCTATGGAGGAGCTTTTAACGGTTTTGTCTATTTGTCATAGAAAGTCGGTGTTTTGGCATCGAAATAATCTATGAAGCTTATACTCGTAAAATTTGACATATAAGAACAATAAAAATTGTACACCGAGCAACTATGATGGTCCGAAGTCGCTCAACACTCTCTATGGAGGAGCTTTTAACGATTTTGTCCATTTGTCATAGAAAGTTGGTGTTTTGGTATCGAAATAATCTAGGAAGCTTATACTCGTAAAATCTCACATAGAAGAACAACAATAAAAAGTGTACATAGAGCAATTTTGATGGTCCGAAGCTGTTCAACTCTCTCTATGGAGGAGCTTTTAACGGTTTTGTCCATTTGTCATAGAAAGTTGGTGTTTTGGCATCGAAATAATCTAGGAAGCTTATACTCGTAAAATTTCACATAGAAGAACAATAAAAAGTGTACATAGAGCAATTTTGATAGTCCGAAGTTGCTCAACTCTCTCTATGGAAGAGCTTTTAACGGTTTTGTCTATTTGTCTTAGAAAGTTGGTGTTTTGGCATCGAAATAATCTATGAAGCTTATACTCATAAAATTTGACATGTAAGAACAATAAAAAGTGTACACCGAGCAACTTTGATGATCCGAAGTTGCTCAACTCTCTCTATATGTGAGCTTTTAACGGTTTTGTCTATTTGTCATAGAAAGTTGGTGTTTTGGCATGGAAATAATCTATGAAGCTTATACTCGTAAAATTTGACATATAAGAACAATAAAAATTGTACACCGAGCAACTTTGATGGTCCGAAGTCGCTCAACACTCTCTATGGAGGAGCTTTTAACGGTTTTGTCCATTTGTCATAGAAAGTTGGTGTTTTGGCATCGGAATAATGTAGGAAGCTTATACTCGTAAAATTTGACATAGAAGAACAATAAAAAGTGTACATAGAGCAATTTTAATGATCCGAAGTTTCTCAACTCTCTCTATGGAGGAGCTCTTATCGGTTTTGTCCATTTGTCATAAAAAGTTGGTGTTTTGTCATCGAAATAATCTATGAAGCTTATACTAGTAAAATTTGACATATAAGTACAATAACAATTGTACACCGAGCAACTTTGATGGTCCGAAGTCGCTCAACACTCTCTATGGAGGAGCTTTTAACGGTTTTGTCCATTTGTCATAGAAAGTTGGTGTTTTGGCATCGAAGTAATCTAGGAAGCTTATACTCGTAAAATTTCACATAGAAGAACAATAAAAAGTGTATCCCGAGCAACTTTGATAGTCCGAAGTTGCTCAACTCTCTCTATGGAGGAGCTCTTATCGGTTTTGTCTATTTGTCATAGAAAGTTGGTGTTTTGGCATCGAAATAATCTAGGAAGCCTATACTCGTAAAATTTCACATAGAAGAACAATAAAAATTGTACATAGAGCAATTTTGATTGTCCGAAGTTGCTCAACTCTCTCTATGGAAGAGCTTTTAACGGTTTTGTCCATTTGTCATAGAAAGTTGGTGTTTTGGCATCGGAATAATGTGGGAAGCTTATACTCGTAAAATTTCACATAGAAGAACAATAAAAAGTCTATCCCGAGCAACTTTGATAGTCCGAAGTTGCTCAACTCTCTCTATGGAGGAGCTTTTAACGGTTTTGTCTATTTGTCATAGAAAGTTGGTGTTTTGGCATCGAAATAATCTAGGAAGCTTATACTCGTAAAATTTCACATAGAAGAACAATAAAAATTGTACACCGAGCAACTTTGATGGTCCGAAGTCGCTCAACACTCTCTATTGAAGAGCTTTTAACGGTTTTGTCCATTTGTCATAAAAAGTTGGTGTTTTGGCATCAATATAATGTAGAAAGCTTATACTCTTAAAATTTGACATAGAAGAACAATAAAAAATCTATCCCGAGCAACTTTGATAGTCCGAAGTTGCTCAACTCTCTCTATGGAGGAGCTTTTAACGGTTTTGTCTATTTGTCATAGAAAGTCGGTGTTTTGGCATCGAAATAATCTATGAAGCTTATACTCGTAAAATTTGACATATAAGAACAATAAAAATTGTACACCGAGCAACTATGATGGTCCGAAGTCGCTCAACACTCTCTATGGAGGAGCTTTTAACGATTTTGTCCATTTGTCATAGGAAGTTGGTGTTTTGGCATCGGAATAATGTAGGAAGCTTATACTCGTAAAATTTGACATAGAAGAACAATAAAAAATCTATCCCGAGCAACTTTGATAGTCCGAAGTTGCTCAACTCTTTCTATGGAGGAGCTTTTAACGGTTTCGTCCATTTGTCATAGAAAGTTGGTGTTTTGGCATCGAAATAATGTAGGAAGCTTATACTCGTAAAATTTGACATAGAAGAACAATAAAAAGTCTATCCCGAGCAACTTTCATAGTCCGAAGTTGCTTAACTCTCTCTATGGAGGTGCTTTTAACGGTTTTGTCCATTTGTCATAGAAAGTTGGTGTTTTGGCATCAAAATAATGTAGGAAGCTTATACTAGTAAAAGTTGACAAAGAAGAACAATAAAAATTGTACACCGATCAATTTTGATGTTCCGAAGTTGCTCAACTCTCTCTATGGAGGAGCTTTTAACGGTTTTGTCTATTTGTCATAGAATGTCGGTGTTTTGGAATCGAAATAATCTATGAAGCTTATACTCGTAAAATTTGACATATAAGAACAATAAAAATTGTACACCGAGCAACTATGATGGTCCGAAGTGGCTCAACACTCTCTATGGAGGAGCTTTTAACGATTTTGTCCATTTGTCATAGAAAGTTGGTGTTTTGGTATCGAAATAATCTAGGAAGCTTATACTCGTAAAATCTCACATAGAAGAAGAACAATAAAAAGTGTACATAGAGCAATTTTGATGGTCCGAAGCTGTTCAACTCTCTCTATGGAGGAGCTTTTAACGGTTTTGTCCATTTGTCATAGAAAGTTGGTGTTTTGGCATCGAAATAATCTAGGAAGCTTATACTCGTAAAATTTCACATAGAAGAACAATAAAAAGTGTACATAGAGCAATTTTGATAGTCCGAAGTTGCTCAACTCTCTCTATGGAAGAGCTTTTAACGGTTTTGTCTATTTGTCATAGAAAGTTGGTGTTTTGGCATCGGAATAATGTAGGAAGCTTATACTCGTAAAATTTGACATAGAAGAACAATAAAAAGTGTACATAGAGCAATTTTAATGGTCCGAAGTTTCTCAACTCTCTCTATGGAGGAGCTCTTATCGGTTTTGTCTATTTGTCATAGAAAGTTGGTGTTTTGGCATGGAAATAATCTATGAAGCTTATACTCGTAAAATTTGACATATAAGAACAATAAAAATTGTACACCGAGCAACTTTGATGGTCCGAAGTCGCTCAACACTCTCTATGGAGGAGCTTTTAACGGTTTTGTCTATTCGTCATAGAAAGTTGGTGTTTTGGCATCGAAGTAATCTAGGAAGCTTATACTCGTAAAATTTCACATAGAAGAACAATAAAAAGTGTACATAGAGCAATTTTGATAGTCCGAAGTTGCTCAACTCTCTCTACGGAGCAGCTTTTAACGGTTTTGTCCATTTGTCATAGAAAGTTGGTGTTTTGGCATCGGAATAATGTAGGAAGCTTATACTCGTAAAATTTCACATAGAAGAACAATAAAAAGTGTACATAGAGCAATTTTGATTGTCCGAAGTTGCTGAACTCTCTCTATGGAAGAGCTTTTAACGGTTTTGTCCATTTGTCATAGAAAGTTGGTGTTTTGGCATCGGAATAATGTAGGAAGCTTATACTCGTAAAATTTCACATAGAAGAACAATAAAAAGTCTATCCCGAGAAACTTTGATAGTCCGAAGTTGCTCAACTCTCTCTATGGAGGAGCTTTTAACGGTTTTGTCTATTTGTCATAGAAAGTTGGTGTTTTGGCATCGAAATAATCTAGGAAGCTTATACTCGTAAAATTTCACATAGAAGAACAATAAAAATTGTACACCGAGCAACTTTGATGGTCCGAAGTCGCTCAACACTCTCTATTGAAGAGCTTTTAACGGTTTTGTCTATTTGTCAAAAAAAGTTGGTGTTTTGGCATCAATATAATGTAGAAAGCTTATACTCTTAAAATTTGACATAGAAGAACAATAAAAAATCTATCCCGAGCAACTTTGATAGTCCGAAGTTGCTCAACTCTCTCTATGGAGGAGCTTTTAACGGTTTTGTCCATTTGTCATAGAAAATTGGTGTTTTGGCATCGAAATAATGTAGGAAGCTTATACTCGTAAAATTTGACATAGAAGAACAGTAAAAAGTCTATCCCGAGCAACTTTCATAGTCCGAAGTTGCTCAACTCTCTCTATGGAGGTGCTTTTAACGGTTTTGTCCATTTGTCATAGAAAGTTGGTGTTTTGGCATCAAAATAATGTAGGAAGCTTATACTAGTAAAAGTTGACAAAGAAGAACAATAAAAATTGTACACCGAGCAATTTTGATGTTCCGAAGTTGCTCAACTCTCTCTATGGAGGAGCTTTTAACGATTTTGTCTATTTGTCATAGAAAGTCGATGTTTTGGCATCGAAATAATCTATGAAGCTTATACTCGTAAAATTTGACATATAAGAACAATAAAAATTGTACACCGAGCAACTATGATGGTCTGAAGTCGCTCAACACTCTCTATGGAGGAGCTTTTAACGATTTTGTCCATTTGTCATAGAAAGTTGGTGTTTTGGTATCGAAATAATCTAGGAAGCTTATACTCGTAAAATCTCACATAGAAGAAGAACAATAAAAAGCGTACATAGAGCAATTTTGATGGTCCGAAGCTGTTCAACTCTCTCTATGGAGGAGCTTTTAACGGTTTTGTCCATTTGTCATAGAAAGTTGGTGTTTTGGCATCGAAATAATCTAGGAAGCTTATACTCGTAAAATTTCACATAGAAGAACAATAAAAAGTGTACATAGAGCAATTTTAATGGTCCGAAGTTGCTCAACTCTCTCTATGGATGAGCTCTTATCGGTTTTGTCCATTTGTCATAAAAAGTTGGTGTTTTGGCATCAATATAATGTAGAAAGCTTATACTCGTAAAATTTGACATAGAAGAACAATAAAAAGTCTATCCCGAACAACTTTGATAGTTCGGAGTTGCTCAACTCTCTCTATCGAGGAGCTTTTAACGGTTTTGTCCATTTGTCATAGAAAGTTGGTGTTTTGGCATCGAAATAATGTAGGAAGCTTATACTCGTAAAATTTCACATAGAAGAACAATAAAAATTGTACACCGAGCAACTTTGATGGTCCGAAGTCGCTCAACACTCTCTATTGAAGAGCTTTTAACGGTTTTGTCCATTTGTCATAAAAAGTTGGTGTTTTGGCATCAATATAATGTAGAAAGCTTATACTCTTAAAATTTGACATAGAAGAACAATAAAAAATCTATCCCGAGCAACTTTGATAGTCCGAAGTTGCTCAACTCTCTCTATGGAGGAGCTTTTAACGGTTTTGTCTATTTGTCATAGAAAGTCGGTGTTTTGGCATCGAAATAATCTATGAAGCTTATACTCGTAAAATTTGACATATAAGAACAATAAAAATTGTACACCGAGCAACTATGATGGTCCGAAGTCGCTCAACACTCTCTATGGAGGAGCTTTTAACGATTTTGTCCATTTGTCATAGGAAGTTGGTGTTTTGGCATCGGAATAATGTAGGAAGCTTATACTCGTAAAATTTGACATAGAAGAACAATAAAAAATCTATCCCGAGCAACTTTGATAGTCCGAAGTTGCTCAACTCTTTCTATGGAGGAGCTTTTAACGGTTTCGTCCATTTGTCATAGAAAGTTGGTGTTTTGGCATCGAAATAATGTAGGAAGCTTATACTCGTAAAATTTGACATAGAAGAACAATAAAAAGTCTATCCCGAGCAACTTTCATAGTCCGAAGTTGCTCAACTCTCTCTATGGAGGTGCTTTTAACGGTTTTGTCCATTTGTCATAGAAAGTTGGTGTTTTGGCATCAAAATAATGTAGGAAGCTTATACTAGTAAAAGTTGACAAAGAAGAACAATAAAAATTGTACACCGATCAATTTTGATGTTCCGAAGTTGCTCAACTCTCTCTATGGAGGAGCTTTTAACGGTTTTGTCTATTTGTCATAGAATGTCGGTGTTTTGGAATCGAAATAATCTATGAAGCTTATACTCGTAAAATTTGACATATAAGAACAATAAAAATTGTACACCGAGCAACTATGATGGTCCGAAGTGGCTCAACACTCTCTATGGAGGAGCTTTTAACGATTTTGTCCATTTGTCATAGAAAGTTGGTGTTTTGGTATCGAAATAATCTAGGAAGCTTATACTCGTAAAATCTCACATAGAAGAAGAACAATAAAAAGTGTACATAGAGCAATTTTGATGGTCCGAAGCTGTTCAACTCTCTCTATGGAGGAGCTTTTAACGGTTTTGTCCATTTGTCATAGAAAGTTGGTGTTTTGGCATCGAAATAATCTAGGAAGCTTATACTCGTAAAATTTCACATAGAAGAACAATAAAAAGTGTACATAGAGCAATTTTGATAGTCCGAAGTTGCTCAACTCTCTCTATGGAAGAGCTTTTAACGGTTTTGTCTATTTGTCATAGAAAGTTGGTGTTTTGGCATCGGAATAATGTAGGAAGCTTATACTCGTAAAATTTGACATAGAAGAACAATAAAAAGTGTACATAGAGCAATTTTAATGGTCCGAAGTTTCTCAACTCTCTCTATGGAGGAGCTCTTATCGGTTTTGTCTATTTGTCATAGAAAGTTGGTGTTTTGGCATGGAAATAATCTATGAAGCTTATACTCGTAAAATTTGACATATAAGAACAATAAAAATTGTACACCGAGCAACTTTGATGGTCCGAAGTCGCTCAACACTCTCTATGGAGGAGCTTTTAACGGTTTTGTCTATTCGTCATAGAAAGTTGGTGTTTTGGCATCGAAGTAATCTAGGAAGCTTATACTCGTAAAATTTCACATAGAAGAACAATAAAAAGTGTACATAGAGCAATTTTGATAGTCCGAAGTTGCTCAACTCTCTCTACGGAGCAGCTTTTAACGGTTTTGTCCATTTGTCATAGAAAGTTGGTGTTTTGGCATCGGAATAATGTAGGAAGCTTATACTCGTAAAATTTCACATAGAAGAACAATAAAAAGTGTACATAGAGCAATTTTGATTGTCCGAAGTTGCTGAACTCTCTCTATGGAAGAGCTTTTAACGGTTTTGTCCATTTGTCATAGAAAGTTGGTGTTTTGGCATCGGAATAATGTAGGAAGCTTATACTCGTAAAATTTCACATAGAAGAACAATAAAAAGTCTATCCCGAGAAACTTTGATAGTCCGAAGTTGCTCAACTCTCTCTATGGAGGAGCTTTTAACGGTTTTGTCTATTTGTCATAGAAAGTTGGTGTTTTGGCATCGAAATAATCTAGGAAGCTTATACTCGTAAAATTTCACATAGAAGAACAATAAAAATTGTACACCGAGCAACTTTGATGGTCCGAAGTCGCTCAACACTCTCTATTGAAGAGCTTTTAACGGTTTTGTCTATTTGTCAAAAAAAGTTGGTGTTTTGGCATCAATATAATGTAGAAAGCTTATACTCTTAAAATTTGACATAGAAGAACAATAAAAAATCTATCCCGAGCAACTTTGATAGTCCGAAGTTGCTCAACTCTCTCTATGGAGGAGCTTTTAACGGTTTTGTCCATTTGTCATAGAAAATTGGTGTTTTGGCATCGAAATAATGTAGGAAGCTTATACTCGTAAAATTTGACATAGAAGAACAGTAAAAAGTCTATCCCGAGCAACTTTCATAGTCCGAAGTTGCTCAACTCTCTCTATGGAGGTGCTTTTAACGGTTTTGTCCATTTGTCATAGAAAGTTGGTGTTTTGGCATCAAAATAATGTAGGAAGCTTATACTAGTAAAAGTTGACAAAGAAGAACAATAAAAATTGTACACCGAGCAATTTTGATGTTCCGAAGTTGCTCAACTCTCTCTATGGAGGAGCTTTTAACGATTTTGTCTATTTGTCATAGAAAGTCGATGTTTTGGCATCGAAATAATCTATGAAGCTTATACTCGTAAAATTTGACATATAAGAACAATAAAAATTGTACACCGAGCAACTATGATGGTCTGAAGTCGCTCAACACTCTCTATGGAGGAGCTTTTAACGATTTTGTCCATTTGTCATAGAAAGTTGGTGTTTTGGTATCGAAATAATCTAGGAAGCTTATACTCGTAAAATCTCACATAGAAGAAGAACAATAAAAAGCGTACATAGAGCAATTTTGATGGTCCGAAGCTGTTCAACTCTCTCTATGGAGGAGCTTTTAACGGTTTTGTCCATTTGTCATAGAAAGTTGGTGTTTTGGCATCGAAATAATCTAGGAAGCTTATACTCGTAAAATTTCACATAGAAGAACAATAAAAAGTGTACATAGAGCAATTTTAATGGTCCGAAGTTGCTCAACTCTCTCTATGGATGAGCTCTTATCGGTTTTGTCCATTTGTCATAAAAAGTTGGTGTTTTGGCATCAATATAATGTAGAAAGCTTATACTCGTAAAATTTGACATAGAAGAACAATAAAAAGTCTATCCCGAACAACTTTGATAGTTCGGAGTTGCTCAACTCTCTCTATCGAGGAGCTTTTAACGGTTTTGTCCATTTGTCATAGAAAGTTGGTGTTTTGGCATCGAAATAATGTAGGAAGCTTATACTCGTAAAATTTGACATATAAGAACAATAAAAATTATACACCTAGCAACTTTGATGGTCCGAAGTTGCTCAACTCTCTCTATGGAAGAGCTTTTAACGGTTTTGTCCATTTGTCATAGGAAGTTGGTGTTTTGGCATCGGAATAATGTAGGAAGCTTATACTCGTAAAATTTGACATAGAAGAACAATAAAAAGTGTACATAGAGCAATTTTAATGGTCCGAAGTTGCTCAACTCTCTCTATGGAGGAGCTCTTATCGGTTTTGTCCATTTGTCATAAAAAGTTGGTGTTTTGTCATCGAAATAATCTATGAAGCTTATACTAGTAAAATTTGACATATAAGAACAATAAAAATTGTACACCGAGCAACTTTGATGGTCCGAAGTTGCTCAACTCTCTCTATGGAAGAGCTTTTAACGGTTTTGTCCATTTGTCATAGGAAGTTGGTGTTTTTGCATCGGAATAATGTAGGAAGCTTATACTCGTAAAATTTGACATAGAAGAACAATAAAAAATCTATCCCGAGCAACTTTGATAGTCCGAAGTTGCTCAACTCTCTCTATGGAGGAGCTTTTAACGGTTTTGTCCATTTGTCATAGAAAGTTGGTGTTTTGGCATCGAAATAATGTAGGAAGCTTATACTCGTAAAATTTGACATAGAAGAACAATAAAAAGTTTATCCCGAGCAACTTTCATAGTCCAAAGTTGCTCAACTCTCTCTATGGAGGTGCTTTTAACGGTTTTGTCCATTTGTCATAGAAAGTTGGTGTTTTGGCATCAAAATAATGTAGGAAGCTTATACTAGTAAAAGTTGACAAAGAAGAACAATAAAAATTGTACACCGAGCAATTTTGATGTTCCGAAGTTGCTCAACTCTCTCTATGGAGGAGCTTTTAACGGTTTTGTCTATTTGTCATAGAAAGTCGGTGTTTTGGCATCGAAATAATCTATGAAGCTTATACTCGTAAAATTTGACATATAAGAACAATAAAAATTGTACACCGAGCAACTATGATGGTCCGAAGTCGCTCAACACTCTCTACGGAGGAGCTTTTAACGATTTTGTCCATTTTTCATAGAAAGTTGGTGTTTTGGTATCGAAATAATCTAGGAAGCTTATACTCGTAAAATCTCACATAGAAGAAGAACAATAAAAAGTGTACATAGAGCAATTTTGATGGTCCGAAGCTGTTCAACTCTCTCTATGGAGGAGCTTTTAACGGTTTTGTCCATTTGTCATAGAAAGTTGGTGTTTTGGCATCAAAATAATCTAGGAAGCTTATACTCGTAAAATTTCACATAGAAGAACAATAAAAAGTGTACATAGAGCAATTTTGATAGTCCGGAGTTGCTCAACTCTCTCTATGGAAGAGCTTTTAACGGTTTTGTCTATTTGTCTTAGAAAGTTGGTGTTTTGGCATCGAAATAATCTATGAAGCTTATACTCATAAAATTTGACATGTAAGAACAATAAAAAGTGTACACCGAGCAACTTTGATGATCCGAATTTGCTCAACTCTCTCTATAGATGAGCTTTTAACGGTTTTGTCTATTTGTCATAGAAAGTTGGTGTTTTGGCATGGAAATAATCTATGAAGCTTATACTCGTAAAATTTGACATATAAGAACAATAAAAATTGTACACCGAGCAACTTTGATGGTCCGAAGTCGCTCAACACTCTCTATGGAGGAGCTTTTAACGGTTTTGTCCATTTGTCATAGAAAGTTGGTGTTTTGGCATCGGAATAATGTAGGAAGCTTATACTCGTAAAATTTCACATAGAAGAACAATAAAAAGTGTACATAGAGCAATTTTGATAGTCCGAAGTTGCTCAACTCTCTCTATGGAGGAGCTTTTAACGGTTTTGTATATTTGTCATAGAATGTCGGTGTTTTGGAATCGAAATAATCTATGAAGCTTATACTCGTAAAATTTGACATATAAGAACAATAAAAATTGTACACCGAGCAACTATGATGGTCCGAAGTCGCTCAACACTCTCTATGGAGGAGCTTTTAACGATTTTGTCCATTTGTCATAGAAAGTTGGTGTTTTGGTATCGAAATAATCTAGGAAGCTTATACTCGTAAAATCTCACATAGAAGAAGAACAATAAAAAGTGTACATAGAGCAATTTTGATGGTCCGAAGCTGTTCAACTCTCTCTATGGAGGAGCTTTTAACGGTTTTGTCCATTTGTCATAGAAAGTTGGTGTTTTGGCATCGAAATAATCTAGGAAGCTTATACTCGTAAAATTTCACATAGAAGAACAATAAAAAGTGTACATAGAGCAATTTTGATAGGGATCCAAACAAGAATAGACCTCTTATAGAGCGTCGTGTCTCTTATAGATTTTATAATTACTGGGACTATATTGATGCATGGTCCAAAGCATTCTTTTATCAAAATAATCTGGGTAAACACTCATGGTTCTTCCAAATCAGCGATGATTTTAAGGATCAATGTCCAAAATGGTTTCTCCTCTGGTGGGATCAAATTGGACCAGAAGATAGTTTCCTTCCAGATGATTTATCTGAAATCTTCAAGTATTACTCATCGTTGTTAAAACAACATCCTAATTTCAAGAGTTATACTTTTGCTCGAACAGAGAAGTTATTTTACTTCCTTGTAGACTTCAAAATACCATGGATTTGGGCCTGGCAGTATGACCTGATAATATATGATAATTTCCCCACTCTGGTCCGCAAATTGAACCATCGATGGTGGGCTTCATTTGAATACCATAACATCTCCAAAGCCCAGGTCTTACGAAGTTTGGGGACGACCCAAGATAGTCAATCCAAATCCAATCCTCAAGGAATTCTAGAAGGCCTCTATGATGAAAAAGATCTCCTTGAAATTCTACTCAAACTAAAGGAAGAAATGCCACAAGTCTCTCAATCTGACCTCATCATAAAAGCTAAAAAGATGGCTTATCAAAAGAAACTTCATCCTAATGATCCAGACGATCCAATAGAAGTTTCCTCGCAAGAAGATGAAGATGACAGAGACGCAATGTCAGAATCTGAAACGTCTGAATACAGTAACGATGGTACAATCCATCTGGCATACATGATGGACCCAGCAACTATTAAAAAAGAAAAATGATATGCCGTTATCCTTATCAGGAATCTTGTATATTTTTATCTTTTTTATTTATCTTTTTGTCTGGTTCCACAAGGTCGGTATCATAAGTAATTAGGCGATGGGGCCCACTGTGTACCCGCAATTACTTTTGTACCCCTCCTTGGGTTTATTTAAGGAGACTTCCTCCTTATTGTATGGTGGGCTAAATTTTGGAATAGAAGCTTTGGTTTGCTTTGGTACTCTCTCTACCTTGATCTTTGCTTTTATTCTTCAATCTTTGTATATTCTCCAACACTAAGTATGCTCTGTACCTGCGACCTCGGTTGATCTGGTACATCAGAAATTTGTCTCTTTTCTTCCTTGGTTATTTCTTGTTCATCCTTAACGGCGCCACAAACGGACGGCTCCGCCGCCTGTGGTTATAAAGCCCAGAGGATTTCCCTGTTTATATCAATTGCTCATCCTTAACGGCGCCACAAACGGACGGCTCCGCCGCCTGTGGTTATAAAGCCCAGAGGATTTCTCTGCTGCTATGAATTATATTCATGAATCGTTATACCGTTGAAGATCGATATTGGAAAGGTTGCTTAAAACAAATCAGATCTATTGACTCCTATCATTATTTCCCTGTTGAAACTGGTGATCTTGAATATTGCAATTTCTGGGAACCAATTTTAATCAAAAAATTGGAAAAATTATCTACCTTAAATCACAACAACAATTCATCTCTAGTTCAGATATTTCTGACTAAACTTCAATTGCTTTATCAACGCAAATTTGAACTTGATAACGAAGCCAGTATATCGGAAACAAGCACATCTCAGCACCGCTGGTGAGTCTTCTACTCGTCTGAGATCCAAGTGCTCCAGTACTGAGCCTTCATGATAATTAACCTATATTGTTTCTGTCTGCTTTGCATATTGTTATATCGCGCTATCCCTGCACTTTTCTGGTTATACCATTTGTTGTTATTACTGCTTCTTTTGGTTACTTTTGTTCTGTGCGTTCTGGTATCGGAGGGAGGTTGCTCGTAAAATTTCACATAGAAAAACAATAAAAAGTGTACATAGAGCAATTTTGATAGTCCGAAGTTGCTCAACTCTCTCTATGGAAGAGCTTTTAACGGTTTTGTCCATTTGTCATAGAAAGTTGGTGTTTTGGCATCGGAATAATGTAGGAAGCTTATACTCGTAAAATTTGACATAGAAGAACAATAAAAAGTGTACATAGAGCAATTTTAATGGTCCGAAGTTTCTCAACTCTCTCTATGGAGGAGCTCTTATCGGTTTTGTCTATTTGTCATAGAAAGTTGGTGTTTTGGCATGGAAATAATCTATGAAGCTTATACTCGTAAAATTTGACATATAAGAACAATAAAAATTGTACACCGAGCAACTTTGATGGTCCGAAGTCGCTCAACACTCTCTATGGAGGAGCTTTTAACGGTTTTGTCTATTTGTCATAGAAAGTTGGTGTTTTGGCATCGAAGTAATCTAGGAAGCTTATACTCGTAAAATTTCACATAGAAGAACAATAAAAAGTGTACATAGAGCAATTTTGATAGTCCGAAGTTGCTCAACTCTCTCTACGGAGCAGCTTTTAACGGTTTTGTCCATTTGTCATAGAAAGTTGGTGTTTTGGCATCGGAATAATGTAGGAAGCTTATACTCGTAAAATTTCACATAGAAGAACAATAAAAAGTGTACATAGAGCAATTTTGATTGTCCGAAGTTGCTGAACTCTCTCTATGGAAGAGCTTTTAACGGTTTTGTCCATTTGTCATAGAAAGTTGGTGTTTTGGCATCGGAATAATGTAGGAAGCTTATACTCGTAAAATTTCACATAGAAGAACAATAAAAAGTCTATCCCGAGCAACTTTGATAGTCCGAAGTTGCTCAACTCTCTCTATGGAGGAGCTTTTAACGGTTTTGTCTATTTGTCATAGAAAGTCGGTGTTTTGGCATCGAAATAATCTATGAAGCTTATACTCGTAAAATTTGACATATAAGAACAATAAAAATTGTACACCGAGCAACTATGATGGTCCGAAGTCGCTCAACACTCTCTATGGAGGAGCTTTTAACGATTTTGTCCATTTGTCATAGGAAGTTGGTGTTTTGGCATCGGAATAATGTAGGAAGCTTATACTCGTAAAATTTGACATAGAAGAACAATAAAAAGTGTACATAGAGCAATTTTAATAGTCCGAAGTTCCTCAACTCTCTCTACGGAGCAACTTTTAACGGTTTTGTCCATTTGTCATAGAAAGTTGGTGTTTTGGCATCGGAATAATGTAGGAAGCTTATACTCGTAAAATTTCACATAGAAGAACAATAAAAAGTGTACATAGAGCAATTTTGATTGTCCGAAGTTGCTCAACTCTCTCTATGGAAGAGCTTTTAACGGTTTTGTCCATTTGTCATAGAAAGTTGTTGTTTTGGCATCGGAATAATGTAGGAAGCTTATACTCGTAAAATTTCACATAGAAGAACAATAAAAAGTCTATCCCGAGCAACTTTGATAGTCCGAAGTTGCTCAACTCTCTCTATGGAGGAGCTTTTAACGGTTTTGTCTATTTGTCATAGAAAGTTGGTGTTTTGGCATCGAAATAATCTAGGAAGCTTATACTCGTAAAATTTCACATAGAAGAACAATAAAAATTGTACACCGAGCAACTTTGATGGTCCGAAGTCGCTCAACACTCTCTATTGAAGAGCTTTTAACGGTTTTGTCTATTTGTCAAAAAAAGTTGGTGTTTTGGCATCAATATAATGTAGAAAGCTTATACTCTTAAAATTTGACATAGAAGAACAATAAAAAATCTATCCCGAGCAACTTTGATAGTCCGAAGTTGCTCAACTCTCTCTATGGAGGAGCTTTTAACGGTTTTGTCCATTTGTCATAGAAAATTGGTGTTTTGGCATCGAAATAATGTAGGAAGCTTATACTCGTAAAATTTGACATAGAAGAACAGTAAAAAGTCTATCCCGAGCAACTTTCATAGTCCGAAGTTGCTCAACTCTCTTTATGGAGGTGCTTTTAACGGTTTTGTCCATTTGTCATAGAAAGTTGGTGTTTTGGCATCAAAATAATGTAGGAAGCTTATACTAGTAAAAGTTGACAAAGAAGAACAATAAGAATTGTACACCGAGCAATTTTGATGTTCCGAAGTTGCTCAACTCTCTCTATGGAGGAGCTTTTAACGATTTTGTCTATTTGTCATAGAAAGTCGATGTTTTGGCATCAAAATAATCTATGAAGCTTATACTCGTAAAATTTGACATATAAGAACAATAAAAATTGTACACCGAGCAACTATGATGGTCCGAAGTCGCTCAACACTCTCTATGGAGGAGCTTTTAACGATTTTGTCCATTTGTCATAGAAAGTTGGTGTTTTGGTATCGGAATAATGTAGGAAGCTTATACTCGTAAAATTTCACACAGAAGAACAATAAAAAGTCTATCCCGAGCAACTTTGATAGTCCGAAGTTGCTCAACTCTCTCTATAGGTGAGCTTTTAACGATTTTGTCCATTTGTCATAGAAAGTTGGTGTTTTGGCATCGAAATAATCTAGGAAGCTTATACTCGTAAAATTTGACATATAAGAACAATAAAAATTGTACACCGAGCAACTATGATGGTCCGAAGTCGCTCAACACTCTCTATGGAGGAGCTTTTAACGGTTTTGGCCATTTGTCATGGAAAGTTGGTGTTTTGGCATCGGAATAATGTAGGAAGCTTATACTCGTAAAATTTCACACAGAAGAACAATAAAAAGTCTATCCCGAGCAACTTTGATAGTCCGAAGTTGCTCAACTCTCTCTATAGGTGAGCTTTTAACGATTTTGTCCATTTGTCATAGAAAGTTGGTGTTTTGGCATCGAAATAATCTAGGAAGCTTATACTCGTAAAATTTGACATATAAGAACAATAAAAATTGTACACCGAGCAACTATGATGGTCCGAAGTCGCTCAACACTCTCTATGGAGGAGCTTTTAACGATTTTGTCCATTTGTCATAGAAAGTTGGTGTTTTGGTATCGAAATAATCTAGGAAGCTTATACTCGTAAAATCTCACATAGAAGAAGAACAATAAAAAGCGTACATAGAGCAATTTTGATGGTCCGAAGCTGTTCAACTCTCTCTATGGAGGAGCTTTTAACGGTTTTGTCCATTTGTCATAGAAAGTTGGTGTTTTGGCATCGAAATAATCTAGGAAGCTTATACTCGTAAAATTTCACATAGAAGAACAATAATAAGTGTACATAGAGCAATTTTAATGGTCCGAAGTTGCTCAACTCTCTCTATGGATGAGCTCTTATCGGTTTTGTCCATTTGTCATAAAAAGTTGGTGTTTTGGCATCAATATAATGTAGAAAGCTTATACTCGTAAAATTTGACATAGAAGAACAATAAAAAGTCTATCCCGAACAACTTTGATAGTTCGGAGTTGCTCAACTCTCTCTATCGAGGAGCTTTTAACGGTTTTGTCCATTTGTCATAGAAAGTTGGTGTTTTGGCATCGAAATAATGTAGGAAGCTTATACTCGTAAAATTTGACATATAAGAACAATAAAAATTATACACCTAGCAACTTTGATGGTCCGAACTCGCTCAACTCTCTCTATGGAAGAGCTTTTAACGGTTTTGTCCATTTGTCATAGGAAGTTGGTGTTTTGGCATCGGAATAATGTAGGAAGCTTATACTCGTAAAATTTGACATAGAAGAACAATAAAAAGTGTACATAGAGCAATTTTGATAGTCCGAAGTTGCTCAACTCTCTCTATGGAGGAGCTCTTATCGGTTTTGTCCATTTGTCATAAAAAGTTGGTGTTTTGGCATCGGAATAATGTAGGAAGCTTATACTAGTAAAATCTGACATATAAGTACAATAAAAATTGTACGCCGAGCAACTTTGATGGTCCGAAGTCGCTCAACACTCTCTATGGAGGAGCTTTTAACGGTTTTGTCCATTTGTCATAGAAAGTTGGTGTTTTGGCATCGAAGTAATCTAGGAAGCTTATACTCGTAAAATTTCACATAGAAGAACAATAAAAAGTCTACATAGAGCAATTTTGATAGTCCGAAGTTGCTCAACTCTCTCTATGGAGGAGCTTTTAACGGTTTTGTCCATTTGTCATAGAAAGTTGGTGTTTTTGCATCGGAATAATGTAGGAAGCTTATACTCGTAAAATTTGACATAGAAGAACAATAAAAAGTGTACATAGAGCAATTTTAATGGTCCGAAGTTGCTCAACTCTCTCTATGGAGGAGCTCTTATCGGTTTTGTCCATTTGTCATAAAAAGTTGGTGTTTTGTCATCGAAATAATCTATGAAGCTTATACTAGTAAAATTTGACATATAAGAACAATAAAAATTGTACACCGAGCAACTTTGATGGTCCGAAGTTGCTCAACTCTCTCTATGGAGGTGCTTTTAACGGTTTTGTCCATTTGTCATAGGAAGTTGGTGTTTTTGCATCGGAATAATGTAGGAAGCTTATACTCGTAAAATTTGACAAAGAAGAACAATAAAAAATCTATCCCGAGCAACTTTGATAGTCCGAAGTTGCTCAACTCTCTCTATGGAGGAGCTTTTAACGGTTTTGTCCATTTGTCATAGAAAGTTGGTGTTTTGGCATCGAAATAATGTAGGAAGCTTATACTCGTAAAATTTGACATAGAAGAACAATAAAAAGTTTATCCCGAGCAACTTTCATAGTCCAAAGTTGCTCAACTCTCTCTATGGAGGTGCTTTTAACGGTTTTGTCCATTTGTCATAGAAAGTTGGTGTTTTGGCATCAAAATAATGTAGGAAGCTTATACTAGTAAAAGTTGACAAAGAAGAACAATAAAAATTGTACACCGAGCAATTTTGATGTTCCGAAGTTGCTCAACTCTCTCTATGGAGGAGCTTTTAACGGTTTTGTCTATTTGTCATAGAAAGTCGGTGTTTTGGCATCGAAATAATCTATGAAGCTTATACTCGTAAAATTTGACATATAAGAACAATAAAAATTGTACACCGAGCAACTATGATGGTCCGAAGTCGCTCAACACTCTCTATGGAGGAGCTTTTAACGATTTTGTCCATTTGTCATAGAAAGTTGGTGTTTTGGTATCGAAATAATCTAGGAAGCTTATACTCGTAAAATCTCACATAGAAGAAGAACAATAAAAAGTGTACATAGAGCAATTTTGATGGTCCGAAGCTGTTCAACTCTCTCTATGGAGGAGCTTTTAACGGTTTTGTCCATTTGTCATAGAAAGTTGGTGTTTTGGCATCGAAATAATCTAGGAAGCTTATACTCGTAAAATTTCACATAGAAGAACAATAAAAAGTGTACATAGAGCAATTTTGATAGTCCGAAGTTGCTCAACTCTCTCTATGGAAGAGCTTTTAACGGTTTTGTCTATTTGTCTTAGAAAGTTGGTGTTTTGGCATCGAAATAATCTATGAAGCTTATACTCATAAAATTTGACATGTAAGAACAATAAAAAGTGTACACCGAGCAACTTTGATGATCCGAATTTGCTCAACTCTCTCTCTAGATGAGCTTTTAACGGTTTTGTCTATTTGTCATAGAAAGTTGGTGTTTTGGCATGGAAATAATCTATGAAGCTTATACTCGTAAAATTTGACATATAAGAACAATAAAAATTGTACACCGAGCAACTTTGATGGTCCGAAGTCGCTCAACACTCTCTATGGAGGAGCTTTTAACGGTTTTGTCCATTTGTCATAGAAAGTTGGTGTTTTGGCATCGGAATAATGTAGGAAGCTTATACTCGTAAAATTTCACATAGAAGAACAATAAAAAGTGTACATAGAGCAATTTTGATAGTCCGAAGTTGCTCAACTCTCTCTATGGAGGAGCTCTTATCGGTTTTGTCCATTTGTCATAAAAAGTTGGTGTTTTGGCATCGGAATAATGTAGGAAGCTTATACTAGTAAAATCTGACATATAAGTACAATAAAAATTGTACGCCGAGCAACTTTGATGGTCCGAAGTCGCTCAACACTCTCTATGGAGGAGCTTTTAACGGTTTTGTCCATTTGTCATAGAAAGTTGGTGTTTTGGCATCGAAGTAATCTAGGAAGCTTATACTCGTAAAATTTCACATAGAAGAACAATAAAAAGTCTACATAGAGCAATTTTGATAGTCCGAAGTTGCTCAACTCTCTCTATGGAGGAGCTTTTAACGGTTTTGTCCATTTGTCATAGAAAGTTGGTGTTTTTGCATCGGAATAATGTAGGAAGCTTATACTCGTAAAATTTCACATAGAAGAACAATAAAAATTGTACATAGAGCAATTTTGATTGTCCGAAGTTGCTCAACTCTCTCTATGGAAGAGCTTTTAACGGTTTTGTCCATTTGTCATAGAAAGTTGGTGTTTTGGCATCGGAATAATGTGGGAAGCTTATACTCGTAAAATTTCACATAGAAGAACAATAAAAAGTCTATCCCGAGCAACTTTGATAGTCCGAAGTTGCTCAACTCTCTCTATGGAGGAGCTTTTAACGGTTTTGTCTATTTGTCATAGAAAGTTGGTGTTTTGGCATCGAAATAATCTAGGAAGCTTATACTCGTAAAATTTCACATAGAAGAACAATAAAAATTGTACACCGAGCAACTTTGATGGTCCGAAGTCGCTCAACACTCTCTACTGAAGAGCTTTTAACGGTTTTGTCCATTTGTCATAAAAAGTTGGTGTTTTGGCATCAATATAATGTAGAAAGCTTATACTCTTAAAATTTGACATAGAAGAACAATAAAAAATCTATCCCGAGCAACTTTGATAGTCCGAAGGTGCTCAACTCTCTCTATGGAGGAGCTTTTAACGGTTTTGTCCATTTGTCATAGAAAGTTGGTGTTTTGGCATCAAAATAATGTAGGAAGCTTATACTAGTAAAAGTTGACAAAGAAGAACAATAAAAATTGTACACCGAGCAATTTTGATGTTCCGAAGTGGCTCAACTCTCTCTATGGAGGAGCTTTTAACGGTTTTGTCTATTTGTCATAGAAAGTCGGTGTTTTGGCATCGAAATAATCTATGAAGCTTATACTCGTAAAATTTGACATATAAGAACAATAAAAATTGTACACCGAGCAACTATGATGGTCCGAAGTCGCTCAACACTCTCTATGGAGGAGCTTTTAACGATTTTGTCCATTTGTCATAGAAAGTTGGTGTTTTGGTATCGAAATAATCTAGGAAGCTTATACTCGTAAAATCTCACATAGAAGAACAACAATAAAAAGTGTACATAGAGCAATTTTGATGGTCCGAAGCTGTTCAACTCTCTCTATGGAGGAGCTTTTAACGGTTTTGTCCATTTGTCATAGAAAGTTGGTGTTTTGGCATCGAAATAATCTAGGAAGCTTATACTCGTAAAATTTCACATAGAAGAACAATAAAAAGTGTACATAGAGCAATTTTAATGGTCCGAAGTTGCTCAACTCTCTCTATGGAGGAGCTCTTATCGGTTTTGTCCATTTGTCATAAAAAGTTGGTGTTTTGGCATCAATATAATGTAGAAAGCTTATACTCGTAAAATTTCACATAGAAGAACAATAAAAAGTGTACATAGAGCAATTTTAATGGTCCGAAGTTGCTCAACTCTCTCTATGGAGGAGCTCTTATCGGTTTTGCCCATTTGTCATAAAAAGTTGGTGTTTTGGCATCAATATAATGTAGAAAGCTTATACTCATAAAATTTGACATATAAGAACAATACAAAGTGTACACCAAGAAACTTTGATGGTCCGAAGTTGCTCAACTCTCTCTATAGGTGAGCTTTTAACGGTTTTGTCTATTTGTCATAGAAAGTTGGTTTTTTGGCATGGAAATAATCTATGAAGCTTATACTCGTAAAATTTGACATATAAGAACAATAAAAATTGTACACCGAGCAACTTTGATGGTCCGAAGTCGCTCAACACTCTCTATGGAGGAGCTTTTAACGGTTTTGTCGATTTGTCATAGAAAGTTGGTGTTTTGGCATCGAAATAATCTAGGAAGCTTATACTCGTAAAATTTCACATAGAAGAACAATAAAAAGTGTACATAGAGCAATTTCGATAGTCCGAAGTTGCTCAACTCTCTCTATGGAGGAGCTTTTATCGGTTTTGTCTATTTGTCATAGAAAGTTGGTGTTTTGGCATGGAAATAATCTATGAAGCTTATACTCGTAAAATTTGACATATAAGAACAATAAAAATTGTACACCGAGCAACTTTGATGGTCCGAAGTCGCTCAACACTCTCTATGAAGGAGCTTTTAACGGTTTTGTCCATTTGTCATAGAAAGTTGGTGTTTTGGCATCGAAATAATCTAGGAAGCTTATACTCGTAAAATTTCACATAGAAGAACAATAAAAAGTGTAAATAGAGCAATTTTGATAGTCCGAAGTAGCTCAACTCTCTCTATAGAGGAGCTTTTCCCGGTTTTGTCCATTTGTCATAGAAAGTTGTTGTTTTGGCATCAATATAATGTAGGAAGCTTATACTCGTAAAATTTCACATAGAAGAACAATAAAAAGTCTATCCCGAGCAACTTTGATAGTCCGAAATTGCTCAACTCTCTCTATGGAGGAGATTTTAACGGTTTTGTCCATTTGTCAAAGAAAGTTGGTGTTTTGGCATCGAAATAATCTAGGAAGCTTATACTCATAAAATTTGACATATAAGAACAATAAAAATTGTACACCGAGCAACTTTGATGGTCCGAAGTTGCTCAACTCTCACTATGGAGGAGCTCTTAACGGTTTTGTCCATTTGTCATAGAAAGTTGGTGTTTTGGAATCGAAATAATGTAGGAAACTTATACTCGTAAAATTTGACGTAGAAGAACATTAAAAAGTCTATCCCGAACAACTTTGATAGTTCGGAGTTGCTCAACTCTCTCTATGGAGGAGCTTTTAACGGTTTTGTCTATTTGTCATAGAAAGTTGGTGTTTTGGCATCGAAATAATCTATGAAGCTTATACTCGTAAAATTTGACATATAAGAACAATAAAAATTATACACCTAGCAACTTTGATGGTCCGAAGTTGCTCAACTCTCTCTATGGAAGAGCTTTTAACGGTTTTTTCCATTTGTCACAGGAAGTTGGTGTTTTGGCATCGGAATAATGTAGGAAGCTTATACTCGTAAAATTTGACATAGAAGAACAATAAAAAGTGTACATAGAGCAATTTTAATGGTCCGAAGTTCCTCAACTCTCTCTATGGAAGAGCTCTTATCGGTTTTGTCCATTTGTCATAAAAAGTTGGTGTTTTGTCATCGAAATAATCTATGAAGCTTATACTAGTAAAATTTGACATATAAGAACAATAAAAATTGTACACCGAGCAACTTTGATGGTCCGAAGTTGCTCAACTCTCTCTATGGAGGTGCTTTTAACGGTTTTGTCCATTTGTCATAGGAAGTTGGTGTTTTTGCATCGGAATAATGTAGGAAGCTTATACTCGTAAAATTTGACATAGAAGAACAATAAAAAATCTATCCCGAGCAACTTTGATAGTCCGAAGTTGCTCAACTCTCTCTATGGAGGAGCTTTTAACGGTTTTGTCCATTTGTCATAGAAAGTTGGTGTTTTGGCATCGAAATAATGTAGGAAGCTTATACTCGTAAAATTTGACATAGAAGAACAATAAAAAGTTTATCCCGAGCAACTTTCATAGTCCAAAGTTGCTCAACTCTCTCTATGGAGGTGCTTTTAACGGTTATGTCCATTTGTCATAGAAAGTTGGTGTTTTGGCATCAAAATAATGTAGGAAGCTTATACTAGTAAAAGTTGACAAAGAAGAACAATAAAAATTGTACACCGAGCAATTTTGATGTTCCGAAGTTGCTCAACTCTCTCTATGGAGGAGCTTTTAACGGTTTTGTCTATTTGTCATAGAAAGTCGGTGTTTTGGCATCGAAATAATCTATGAAGCTTATACTCGTAAAATTTGACATATAAGAACAATAAAAATTGTACACCGAGCAACTATGATGGTCCGAAGTCGCTCAACACTCTCTATGGAGGAGCTTTTAACGATTTTGTCCATTTGTCATAGAAAGTTGGTGTTTTGGTATCGAAATAATCTAGGAAGCTTATACTCGTAAAATCTCACATAGAAGAAGAACAATAAAAAGTGTACATAGAGCAATTTTGATGGTCCGAAGCTGTTCAACTCTCTCTATGGAGGAGCTTTTAACGGTTTTGTCCATTTGTCATAGAAAGTTGGTGTTTTGGCATCGAAATAATCTAGGAAGCTTATACTCGTAAAATTTCACATAGAAGAACAATAAAAAGTGTACATAGAGCAATTTTGATAGTCCGAAGTTGCTCAACTCTCTCTATGGAAGAGCTTTTAACGGTTTTGTCTATTTGTCTTAGAAAGTTGGTGTTTTGGCATCGAAATAATCTATGAAGCTTATACTCATAAAATTTGACATGTAAGAACAATAAAAAGTGTACACCGAGCAACTTTGATGATCCGAATTTGCTCAACTCTCTCTATAGATGAGCTTTTAACGGTTTTGTCTATTTGTCATAGAAAGTTGGTGTTTTGGCATGGAAATAATCTATGAAGCTTATACTCGTAAAATTTGACATATAAGAACAATAAAAATTGTACACCGAGCAACTTTGATGGTCCGAAGTCGCTCAACACTCTCTATGGAGGAGCTTTTAACGGTTTTGTCCATTTGTCATAGAAAGTTGGTGTTTTGGCATCGGAATAATGTAGGAAGCTTATACTCGTAAAATTTCACATAGAAGAACAATAAAAAGTGTACATAGAGCAATTTTGATAGTCCGAAGTTGCTCAACTCTCTCTATGGAGGAGCTCTTATCGGTTTTGTCCATTTGTCATAAAAAGTTGGTGTTTTGGCATCGGAATAATGTAGGAAGCTTATACTAGTAAAATCTGACATATAAGTACAATAAAAATTGTACGCCGAGCAACTTTGATGGTCCGAAGTCGCTCAACACTCTCTATGGAGGAGCTTTTAACGGTTTTGTCCATTTGTCATAGAAAGTTGGTGTTTTGGCATCGAAGTAATCTAGGAAGCTTATACTCGTAAAATTTCACATAGAAGAACAATAAAAAGTCTACATAGAGCAATTTTGATAGTCCGAAGTTGCTCAACTCTCTCTATGGAGGAGCTTTTAACGGTTTTGTCCATTTGTCATAGAAAGTTGGTGTTTTTGCATCGGAATAATGTAGGAAGCTTATACTCGTAAAATTTCACATAGAAGAACAATAAAAATTGTACATAGATCAATTTTGATTGTCCGAAGTTGCTCAACTCTCTCTATGGAAGAGCTTTTAACGGTTTTGTCCATTTGTCATAGAAAGTTGTTGTTTTGGCATCGGAATAATGTGGGAAGCTTATACTCGTAAAATTTCACATAGAAGAACAATAAAAAGTCTATCCCGAGCAACTTTGATAGTCCGAAGTTGCTCAACTCTCTCTATGGAGGAGCTTTTAACGGTTTTGTCTATTTGTCATAGAAAGTTGGTGTTTTGGCATCGAAATAATCTAGGAAGCTTATACTCATAAAATTTGACATATAAGAACAATAAAAATTGTACACCGAGCAACTTTGATGGTCCGAAGTTGCTCAACTCTCACTATGGAGGAGCTCTTAACGGTTTTGTCCATTTGTCATAGAAAGTTGGTGTTTTGGAATCGAAATAATGTAGGAAACTTATACTCGTAAAATTTGACGTAGAAGAACATTAAAAAGTCTATCCCGAACAACTTTGATAGTTCGGAGTTGCTCAACTCTCTCTATGGAGGAGCTTTTAACGGTTTTGTCTATTTGTCATAGAAAGTTGGTGTTTTGGCATCGAAATAATCTATGAAGCTTATACTCGTAAAATTTGACATATAAGAACAATAAAAATTATACACCTAGCAACTTTGATGGTCCGAAGTTGCTCAACTCTCTCTATGGAAGAGCTTTTAACGGTTTTTTCCATTTGTCACAGGAAGTTGGTGTTTTGGCATCGGAATAATGTAGGAAGCTTATACTCGTAAAATTTGACATAGAAGAACAATAAAAAGTGTACATAGAGCAACTTTGATGGTCCGAAGTCGCTCAACACTCTCTACTGAAGAGCTTTTAACGGTTTTGTCCATTTGTCATAAAAAGTTGGTGTTTTGGCATCAATATAATGTAGAAAGCTTATACTCTTAAAATTTGACATAGAAGAACAATAAAAAATCTATCCCGAGCAACTTTGATAGTCCGAAGGTGCTCAACTCTCTCTATGGAGGAGCTTTTAACGGTTTTGTCCATTTGTCATAGAAAGTTGGTGTTTTGGCATCAAAATAATGTAGGAAGCTTATACTAGTAAAAGTTGACAAAGAAGAACAATAAAAATTGTACACCGAGCAATTTTGATGTTCCGAAGTGGCTCAACTCTCTCTATGGAGGAGCTTTTAACGGTTTTGTCTATTTGTCATAGAAAGTCGGTGTTTTGGCATCGAAATAATCTATGAAGCTTATACTCGTAAAATTTGACATATAAGAACAATAAAAATTGTACACCGAGCAACTATGATGGTCCGAAGTCGCTCAACACTCTCTATGGAGGAGCTTTTAACGATTTTGTCCATTTGTCATAGAAAGTTGGTGTTTTGGTATCGAAATAATCTAGGAAGCTTATACTCGTAAAATCTCACATAGAAGAACAACAATAAAAAGTGTACATAGAGCAATTTTGATGGTCCGAAGCTGTTCAACTCTCTCTATGGAGGAGCTTTTAACGGTTTTGTCCATTTGTCATAGAAAGTTGGTGTTTTGGCATCGAAATAATCTAGGAAGCTTATACTCGTAAAATTTCATATAGAAGAACAATAAAAAGTGTACATAGAGCACTTTTAATGGTCCGAAGTTGCTCAACTCTCTCTATGGAGGAGCTCTTATCGGTTTTGTCCATTTGTCATAAAAAGTTGGTGTTTTGGCATCAATATAATGTAGAAAGCTTATACTCTTAAAATTTCACATAGAAGAACAATAAAAAGTGTACATAGAGCAATTTTAATGGTCCGAAGTTGCTCAACTCTCTCTATGGAGGAGCTCTTATCGGTTTTGCCCATTTGTCATAAAAAGTTGGTGTTTTGGCATCAATATAATGTAGAAAGCTTATACTCATAAAATTTGACATATAAGAACAATACAAAGTGTACAACAAGAAACTTTGATGGTCCGAAGTTGCTCAACTCTCTCTATAGGTGAGCTTTTAACGGTTTTGTCTATTTGTCATAGAAAGTTGGTTTTTTGGCATGGAAATAATCTATGAAGCTTATACTCGTAAAATTTGACATATAAGAACAATAAAAATTGTACACCGAGCAACTTTGATGGTCCGAAGTCGCTCAACACTCTCTATGGAGGAGCTTTTAACTGTTTTGTCGATTTGTCATAGAAAGTTGGTGTTTTGGCATCGAAATAATCTAGGAAGCTTATACTCGTAAAATTTCACATAGAAGAACAATAAAAAGTGTACATAGAGCAATTTCGATAGTCCGAAGTTGCTCAACTCTCTCTATGGAGGAGCTTTTATCGGTTTTGTCTATTTGTCATAGAAAGTTGATGTTTTGGCATGGAAATAATCTATGAAGCTTATACTCGTAAAATTTGACATATAAGAACAATAAAAATTGTACACCGAGCAACTTTGATGGTCCGAAGTCGCTCAACACTCTCTATGAAGGAGCTTTTAACGGTTTTGTCCATTTGTCATAGAAAGTTGGTGTTTTGGCATCGAAATAATCTTGGAAGCTTATACTCGTAAAATTTCACATAGAAGAACAATAAAAAGTGTAAATAGAGCAATTTTGATAGTCCGAAGTAGCTCAACTCTCTCTATAGAGGAGCTTTTCCCGGTTTTGTCCATTTGTCATAGAAAGTTGTTGTTTTGGCATCAATATAATGTAGGAAGCTTATACTCGTAAAATTTCACATAGAAGAACAATAAAAAGTCTATCCCGAGCAACTTTGATAGTCCGAAATTGCTCAACTCTCTCTATGGAGGAGATTTTAACGGTTTTGTCCATTTGTCAAAGAAAGTTGGTGTTTTGGCATCGAAATAATCTAGGAAGCTTATACTCATAAAATTTGAAATATAAGAACAATAAAAATTGTACACCGAGCAACTTTGATGGTCCGAAGTTGCTCAACTCTCACTATGGAGGAGCTCTTAACGGTTTTGTCCATTTGTCATAGAAAGTTGGTGTTTTGGAATCGAAATAATGTAGGAAACTTATACTCGTAAAATTTGACGTAGAAGAACATTAAAAAGTCTATCCCGAACAACTTTGATAGTTCGGAGTTGCTCAACTCTCTCTATGGAGGAGCTTTTAACGGTTTTGTCTATTTGTCATAGAAAGTTGGTGTTTTGGCATCGAAATAATCTATGAAGCTTATACTCGTAAAATTTGACATATAAGAACAATAAAAATTATACACCTAGCAACTTTGATGGTCCGAAGTTGCTCAACTCTCTCTATGGAAGAGCTTTTAACGGTTTTTTCCATTTGTCACAGGAAGTTGGTGTTTTGGCATCGGAATAATGTAGGAAGCTTATACTCGTAAAATTTGACATAGAAGAACAATAAAAAGTGTACATAGAGCAATTTTAATGGTCCGAAGTTCCTCAACTCTCTCTATGGAGGAGCTCTTATCGGTTTTGTCCATTTGTCATAAAAAGTTGGTGTTTTGTCATCGAAATAATCTATGAAGCTTATACTAGTAAAATTTGACATATAAGAACAATAAAAATTGTACACCGAGCAATTTTGACGTTCCGAAGTTGCTCAACTCTCTCTATGGAGGAGCTTTTAACGGTTTTGTCTATTTGTCATAGAAAGTTGGTGTTTTGGCATCGAAATAATCTATGAAGCTTATACTCGTAAAATTTGACATATAAGAACAATAAAAATTATACACCTAGCAACTTTGATGGTCCGAAGTTGCTCAACTCTCTCTATGGAAGAGCTTTTAACGGTTTTTTCCATTTGTCATAGGAAGTTGGTGTTTTGGCATCGGAATAATGTAGGAAGCTTATACTCGTAAAATTTGACATAGAAGAACAATAAAAAGTGTACATAGAGCAATTTTAATGGTCTGAAGTTCCTCAACTCTCTCTATGGAGGAGCTCTTATCGGTTTTGTCCATTTGTCATAAAAAGTTGGTGTTTTGTCATCGAAATAATCTATGAAGCTTATACTAGTAAAATTTGACATATAAGAACAATAAAAATTGTACACCGAGCAATTTTGACGTTCCGAAGTTGCTCAACTCTCTCTATGGAGGAGCTTTTAACGGTTTTGTCTATTTGTCATAGAAAGTCGGTGTTTTGGTATCGAAATAATCTATGAAGCTTATACTCGTAAAATTTGACATATAAGAACAATAAAAATTGTACACCGAGCAACTATTATGGTCCGAAGTCGCTCAACACTCTCTATGGAGGAGCTTTTAACGATTCTGTCCATTTGTCATAGAAAGTTGGTGTTTTGGTATCGAAATAATCTAGGAAGCTTATACTCGTAAAATCTCACATAGAAGAAGAACAATAAAAAGTGTACATAGAGCAATTTTGATGGTCCGAAGCTGTTCAACTCTCTCTATGGAGGAGCTTTTAACGGTTTTGTCCATTTGTCATAGAAAGTTGGTGTTTTGGCATCGAAATAATCTAGGAAGCTTATACTCGTAAAATTTGACATAGAAGAACAATAAAAAGTCTATCCCGAGCAACTTTCATAGTCCGAAGTTGCTCAACTCTCTCTATGGAGGTGCTTTTAACGGTTTTGTCCATTTGTCATAGAAAGTTGGTGTTTTGTCATCAAAATAATGTAGGAAGCTTATACTCGTAAAATTTGACATAGAAGAACAATAAAAAGTTTATCCCGAGCAACTTTCATAGTCCAAAGTTGCTCAACTCTCTCTATGGAGGTGCTTTTAACGGTTTTGTCCATTTGTCATAGAAAGTTGGTGTTTTGGCATCAAAATAATGTAGGAAGCTTATACTAGTAAAAGTTGACAAAAAAGAACAATAAAAATTGTACACCGAGCAATTTTGATGTTCCGAAGTTGCTCAACTCTCTCTATGGAGGAGCTTTTAACGGTTTTGTCTATTTGTCATAGAAAGTCGGTGTTTTGGCATCGAAATAATCTATGAAGCTTATACTCGTAAAATTTGACATATAAGAACAATAAAAAGTGTACATAGAGCAATTTTGATGGTCCGAAGCTGTTCAACTCTCTCTATGGAGGAGCTTTTAACGGTTTTGTCCATTTGTCATAGAAAGTTGGTGTTTTGGCATCGAAATAATCTAGGAAGCTTATACTCGTAAAATTTCACATAGAAGAACAATAAAAAGTGTACATAGAGCAATTTTGATAGTCCGAAGTTGCTCAACTCTCTCTATGGAAGAGCTTTTAACGGTTTTGTCTATTTGTCTTAGAAAGTTGGTGTTTTGGCATCGAAATAATCTATGAAGCTTATACTCATAAAATTTGACATGTAAGAACAGTAAAAAGTGTACACCGAGCAACTTTGATGATCCGAAGTTGCTCAACTCTCTCTATAGGTGAGCTTTTAACGGTTTTGTCTATTTGTCATAGAAAGTTGGTGTTTTGGCATGGAAATAATCTATGAAGCTTATACTCGTAAAATTTGACATATAAGAACAATAAAAATTGTACACCGAGCAACTTTGATGGTCCGAAGTTGCTCAACACTCTCTATGGAGGAGCTTTTAACGGTTTTGTCCATTTGTCATAGAAAGTTGGTGTTTTGGCATCGGAATAATGTAGGAAGCTTATACTCGTAAAATTTGACATAGAAGAACAATAAAAAGTGTACATAGAGCAATTTTAATGGTCCGAAGTTTCTCAACTCTCTCTATGGAGGAGCTCTTATCGGTTTTGTCCATTTGTCATAAAAAGTTGGTGTTTTGTCATCGAAATAATCTATGAAGCTTATACTAGTAAAATTTGACATATAAGTACAATAAAAATTGTACACCGAGCAACTTTGATGGTCCGAAGTCGCTCAACACTCTCTATGGAGGAGCTTTTAACGGTTTTGTCCATTTGTCATAGAAAGTTGGTGTTTTGGCATCGAAGTAATCTAGGAAGCTTATACTCGTAAAATTTCACATAGAAGAACAATAAAAAGTGTACATAGAGCAATTTTGATAGTCCGAAGTTGCTCAACTCTCTCTATGGAGGAGCTTTTAACGGTTTTGTCCATTTGTCATAGAAAGTTGGTGTTTTTGCATCGGAATAATGTAGGAAGCTTATACTCGTAAAATTTCACATAGAAGAACAATAAAAATTGTACATAGAGCAATTTTGATTGTCCGAAGTTGCTCAACTCTCTCTATGGAAGAGCTTTTAACGGTTTTGTCCATTTGTCATAGAAAGTTGGTGTTTTGGCATCGGAATAATGTGGGAAGCTTATACTCGTAAAATTTCACATAGAAGAACAATAAAAAGTCTATCCCGAGCAACTTTGATAGTCCGAAGTTGCTCAACTCTCTCTATGGAGGAGCTTTTTACGGTTTTGTCTATTTGTCATAGAAAGTTGGTGTTTTGGCATCGAAATAATCTAGGAAGCTTATACTCGTAAAATTTCACATAGAAGAACAATAAAAATTGTACACCGAGCAACTTTGATGGTCCGAAGTCGCTCAACACTCTCTACTGAAGAGCTTTTAAGCGTTTTGTCCATTTGTCATAAAAAGTTGGTGTTTTGGCATCAATATAATGTAGAAAGCTTATACTCTTAAAATTTGACATAGAAGAACAATAAAAAATCTATCCCGAGCAACTTTGATAGTCCGAAGTTGCTCAACTCTCTCTATGGAGGAGCTTTTAACGGTTTTGTCCATTTGTCATAGAAAGTTGGTGTTTTGGCATCGAAATAATGTAGGAAGCTTATACTCGTAAAATTTGACATAGAAGAACAATAAAAAAGTCTATCCCGAGCAACTTTCATAGTCCGAAGTTGCTCAACGCTCTCTATGGAGGTGCTTTTAACGGTTTTGTCCATTTGTCATAGAAAGTTGGTGTTTTGACATCAAAATAATGTAGGAAGCTTATACTAGTAAAAGTTGACAAAGAAGAACAATAAAAATTGTACATCGAGCAATTTTGATGTTCCGAAGTGGCTCAACTCTCTCTATGGAGGAGCTTTTAACGGTTTTGTCTATTTGTCATAGAAAGTCGGTGTTTTGGCATCGAAATAATCTATGAAGCTTATACTCGTAAAATTTGACATATAAGAACAATAAAAATTGTACACCGAGCAACTATGATGGTCCGAAGTCGCTCAACACTCTCTATGGAGGAGCTTTTAACGATTTTGTCCATTTGTCATAGAAAGTTGGTGTTTTGGTATCGAAATAATCTAGGAAGCTTATACTCGTAAAATCTCACATAGAAGAACAACAATAAAAAGTGTACATAGAGCAATTTTGATGGTCCGAAGCTGTTCAACTCTCTCTATGGAGGAGCTTTTAACGGTTTTGTCCATTTGTCATAGAAAGTTGGTGTTTTGGCATCGAAATAATCTAGGAAGCTTATACTCGTAAAATTTCATATAGAAGAACAATAAAAAGTGTACATAGAGCACTTTTAATGGTCCGAAGTTGCTCAACTCTCTCTATGGAGGAGCTCTTATCGGTTTTGTCCATTTGTCATAAAAAGTTGGTGTTTTGGCATCAATATAATGTAGAAAGCTTATACTCGTAAAATTTCACATAGAAAAACAATAAAAAGTGTACATAGAGCAATTTTAATGGTCCGAAGTTGCTCAACTCTCTCTATGGAGGAGCTCTTATCGGTTTTGCCCATTTGTCATAAAAAGTTGGTGTTTTGGCATCAATATAATGTAGAAAGCTTATACTCATAAAATTTGACATATAAGAACAATACAAAGTGTACAACAAGAAACTTTGATGGTCCGAAGTTGCTCAACTCTCTCTATAGGTGAGCTTTTAACGGTTTTGTCTATTTGTCATAGAAAGTTGGTTTTTTGGCATGGAAATAATCTATGAAGCTTATACTCGTAAAATTTGACATATAAGAACAATAAAAATTGTACACCGAGCAACTTTGATGGTCCGAAGTCGCTCAACACACTCTATGGAGGAGCTTTTAACGGTTTTGTCGATTTGTCATAGAAAGTTGGTGTTTTGGCATCGAAATAATCTAGGAAGCTTATACTCGTAAAATTTCACATAGAAGAACAATAAAAAGTGTACATAGAGCAATTTCGATAGTCCGAAGTTGCTCAACTCTCTCTATGGAGGAGCTTTTATCGGTTTTGTCTATTTGTCATAGAAAGTTGGTGTTTTGGCATGGAAATAATCTATGAAGCTTATACTCGTAAAATTTGACATATAAGAACAATAAAAATTGTACACCGAGCAACTTTGATGGTCCGAAGTCGCTCAACACTCTCTATGAAGGAGCTTTTAACGGTTTTGTCCATTTGTCATAGAAAGTTGGTGTTTTGGCATCGAAATAATCTAGGAAGCTTATACTCGTAAAATTTCACATAGAAGAACAATAAAAAGTGTAAATAGAGCAATTTTGATAGTCCGAAGTAGCTCAACTCTCTCTATAGAGGAGCTTTTCCCGGTTTTGTCCATTTGTCATAGAAAGTTGTTGTTTTGGCATCAATATAATGTAGGAAGCTTATACTCGTAAAATTTCACATAGAAGAACAATAAAAAGTCTATCCCGAGCAACTTTGATAGTCCGAAATTGCTCAACTCTCTCTATGGAGGAGATTTTAACGGTTTTGTCCATTTGTCAAAGAAAGTTGGTGTTTTGGCATCGAAATAATCTAGGAAGCTTATACTCATAAAATTTGACATATAAGAACAATAAAAATTGTACACCGAGCAACTTTGATGGTCCGAAGTTGCTCAACTCTCACTATGGAGGAGCTCTTAACGGTTTTGTCCATTTGTCATAGAAAGTTGGTGTTTTGGAATCGAAATAATGTAGGAAACTTATACTCGTAAAATTTGACGTAGAAGAACATTAAAAAGTCTATCCCGAACAACTTTGATAGTTCGGAGTTGCTCAACTCTCTCTATGGAGGAGCTTTTAACGGTTTTGTCTATTTGTCATAGAAAGTTGGTGTTTTGGCATCGAAATAATCTATGAAGCTTATACTCGTAAAATTTGACATATAAGAACAATAAAAATTATACACCTAGCAACTTTGATGGTCCGAAGTTGCTCAACTCTCTCTATGGAAGAGCTTTTAACGGTTTTTTCCATTTGTCATAGGAAGTTGGTGTTTTGGCATCGGAATAATGTAGGAAGCTTATACTCGTAAAATTTGACATAGAAGAACAATAAAAAGTGTACATAGAGCAATTTTAATGGTCCGAAGTTCCTCAACTCTCTCTATGGAGGAGCTCTTATCGGTTTTGTCCATTTGTCATAAAAAGTTGGTGTTTTGTCATCGAAATAATCTATGAAGCTTATACTAGTAAAATTTGACATATAAGAACAATAAAAATTGTACACCGAGCAATTTTGACGTTCCGAAGTTGCTCAACTCTCTCTATGGAGGAGCTTTTAACGGTTTTGTCTATTTGTCATAGAAAGTTGGTGTTTTGGCATCGAAATAATCTATGAAGCTTATACTCGTAAAATTTGACATATAAGAACAATAAAAATTATACACCTAGCAACTTTGATGGTCCGAAGTTGCTCAACTCTCTCTATGGAAGAGCTTTTAACGGTTTTTTCCATTTGTCATAGGAAGTTGGTGTTTTGGCATCGGAATAATGTAGGAAGCTTATACTCGTAAAATTTGACATAGAAGAACAATAAAAAGTGTACATAGAGCAATTTTAATGGTCCGAAGTTCCTCAACTCTCTCTATGGAGGAGCTCTTATCGGTTTTGTCCATTTGTCATAAAAAGTGGGTGTTTTGTCATCGAAATAATCTATGAAGCTTATACTAGTAAAATTTGACATATAAGAACAATAAAAATTGTACACCGAGCAATTTTGACGTTCCGAAGTTGCTCAACTCTCTCTATGGAGGAGCTTTTAACGGTTTTGTCTATTTGTCATAGAAAGTCGGTGTTTTGGTATCGAAATAATCTATGAAGCTTATACTCGTAAAATTTGACATATAAGAACAATAAAAATTGTACACCGAGCAACTATTATGGTCCGAAGTCGCTCAACACTCTCTATGGAGGAGCTTTTAACGATTCTGTCCATTTGTCATAGAAAGTTGGTGTTTTGGTATCGAAATAATCTAGGAAGCTTATACTCGTAAAATCTCACATAGAAGAAGAACAATAAAAAGTGTACATAGAGCAATTTCGATAGTCCGAAGTTGCTCAACTCTCTCTATGGAGGAGCTTTTATCGGTTTTGTCTATTTGTCATAGAAAGTTGGTGTTTTGGCATGGAAATAATCTATGAAGCTTATACTCGTAAAATTTGACATATAAGAACAATAAAAATTGTACACCGAGCAACTTTGATGGTCCGAAGTCGCTCAACACTCTCTATGAAGGAGCTTTTAACGGTTTTGTCCATTTGTCATAGAAAGTTGGTGTTTTGGCATCGAAATAATCTAGGAAGCTTATACTCGTAAAATTTCACATAGAAGAACAATAAAAAGTGTAAATAGAGCAATTTTGATAGTCCGAAGTAGCTCAACTCTCTCTATAGAGGAGCTTTTCCCGGTTTTGTCCATTTGTCATAGAAAGTTGTTGTTTTGGCATCAATATAATGTAGGAAGCTTATACTCGTAAAATTTCACATAGAAGAACAATAAAAAGTCTATCCCGAGCAACTTTGATAGTCCGAAATTGCTCAACTCTCTCTATGGAGGAGATTTTAACGGTTTTGTCCATTTGTCAAAGAAAGTTGGTGTTTTGGCATCGAAATAATCTAGGAAGCTTATACTCATAAAATTTGACATATAAGAACAATAAAAATTGTACACCGAGCAACTTTGATGGTCCGAAGTTGCTCAACTCTCACTATGGAGGAGCTCTTAACGGTTTTGTCCATTTGTCATAGAAAGTTGGTGTTTTGGAATCGAAATAATGTAGGAAACTTATACTCGTAAAATTTGACGTAGAAGAACATTAAAAAGTCTATCCCGAACAACTTTGATAGTTCGGAGTTGCTCAACTCTCTCTATGGAGGAGCTTTTAACGGTTTTGTCTATTTGTCATAGAAAGTTGGTGTTTTGGCATCGAAATAATCTATGAAGCTTATACTCGTAAAATTTGACATATAAGAACAATAAAAATTATACACCTAGCAACTTTGATGGTCCGAAGTTGCTCAACTCTCTCTATGGAAGAGCTTTTAACGGTTTTTTCCATTTTTCATAGGAAGTTGGTGTTTTGGCATCGGAATAATGTAGGAAGCTTATACTCGTAAAATTTGACATAGAAGAACAATAAAAAGTGTACATAGAGCAATTTTAATGGTCCGAAGTTCCTCAACTCTCTCTATGGAGGAGCTCTTATCGGTTTTGTCCATTTGTCATAAAAAGTGGGTGTTTTGTCATCGAAATAATCTATGAAGCTTATACTAGTAAAATTTGACATATAAGAACAATAAAAATTGTACACCGAGCAATTTTGACGTTCCGAAGTTGCTCAACTCTCTCTATGGAGGAGCTTTTAACGGTTTTGTCTATTTGTCATAGAAAGTCGGTGTTTTGGTATCGAAATAATCTATGAAGCTTATACTCGTAAAATTTGACATATAAGAACAATAAAAATTGTACACCGAGCAACTATTATGGTCCGAAGTCGCTCAACACTCTCTATGGAGGAGCTTTTAACGATTCCGTCCATTTGTCATAGAAAGTTGGTGTTTTGGTATCGAAATAATCTAGGAAGCTTATACTCGTAAAATCTCACATAGAAGAAGAACAATAAAAAGTGTACATAGAGCAATTTCGATAGTCCGAAGTTGCTCAACTCTCTCTATGGAGGAGCTTTTATCGGTTTTGTCTATTTGTCATAGAAAGTTGGTGTTTTGGCATGGAAATAATCTATGAAGCTTATACTCGTAAAATTTGACATATAAGAACAATAAAAATTGTACACCGAGCAACTTTGATGGTCCGAAGTCGCTCAACACTCTCTATGAAGGAGCTTTTAACGGTTTTGTCTATTTGTCATAGAAAGTTGGTGTTTTGGCATCGAAATAATCTAGGAAGCTTATACTCGTAAAATTTCACATAGAAGAACAATAAAAAGTGTAAATAGAGCAATTTTGATAGTCCGAAGTAGCTCAACTCTCTCTATAGAGGAGCTTTTCCCGGTTTTGTCCATTTGTCATAGAAAGTTGTTGTTTTGGCATCAATATAATGTAGGAAGCTTATACTCGTAAAATTTCACATAGAAGAACAATAAAAAGTCTATCCCGAGCAACTTTGATAGTCCGAAATTGCTCAACTCTCTCTATGGAGGAGATTTTAACGGTTTTGTCCATTTGTCAAAGAAAGTTGGTGTTTTGGCATCGAAATAATCTAGGAAGCTTATACTCATAAAATTTGACATATAAGAACAATAAAAATTGTACACCGAGCAACTTTGATGGTCCGAAGTTGCTCAACTCTCACTATGGAGGAGCTCTTAACGGTTTTGTCCATTTGTCATAGAAAGTTGGTGTTTTGGAATCGAAATAATGTAGGAAACTTATACTCGTAAAATTTGACGTAGAAGAACATTAAAAAGTCTATCCCGAACAACTTTGATAGTTCGGAGTTGCTCAACTCTCTCTATGGAGGAGCTTTTAACGGTTTTGTCTATTTGTCATAGAAAGTTGGTGTTTTGGCATCGAAATAATCTATGAAGCTTATACTCGTAAAATTTGACATATAAGAACAATAAAAATTATACACCTAGCAACTTTGATGGTCCGAAGTTGCTCAACTCTCTCTATGGAAGAGCTTTTAACGGTTTTTTCCATTTGTCATAGGAAGTTGGTGTTTTGGCATCGGAATAATGTAGGAAGCTTATACTCGTAAAATTTGACATAGAAGAACAATAAAAAGTGTACATAGAGCAATTTTAATGGTCCGAAGTTCCTCAACTCTCTCTATGGAGGAGCTCTTATCGGTTTTGTCCATTTGTCATAAAAAGTTGGTGTTTTGTCATCGAAATAATCTATGAAGCTTATACTAGTAAAATTTGACATATAAGAACAATAAAAATTGTACACCGAGCAATTTTGATGTTCCGAAGTTGCTCAACTCTCTCTATGGAGGAGCTTTTAACGGTTTTGTCTATTTGTCATAGAAAGTCGGTGTTTTGGTATCGAAATAATCTATGAAGCTTATACTCGTAAAATTTGACATATAAGAACAATAAAAATTGTACACCGAGCAACTATTATGGTCCGAAGTCGCTCAACACTCTCTATGGAGGAGCTTTTAACGATTCTGTCCATTTGTCATAGAAAGTTGGTGTTTTGGTATCGAAATAATCTAGGAAGCTTATACTCGTAAAATCTCACATAGAAGAAGAACAATAAAAAGTTTACATAGAGCAATTTTGATGGTCCGAAGCTGTTCAACTCTCTCTATGGAGGAGCTTTTAATGGTTTTGTCCATTTGTCATAGAAAGTTGGTGTTTTGGCATCGAAATAATCTAGGAAGCTTATACTCGTAAAATTTGACATAGAAGAACAATAAAAAGTCTATCCCGAGCAACTTTCATAGTCCGAAGTTGCTCAACTCTCTCTATGGAGGTGCTTTTAACGGTTTTGTCCATTTGTCATAGAAAGTTGGTGTTTTGGCATCAAAATAATGTAGGAAGCTTATACTAGTAAAAGTTGACAAAGAAGAACAATAAAAATTGTACACCGAGCAATTTTGATGTTCCGAAGTTGCTCAACTCTCTCTATGGAGGAGCTTTTAACGGTTTTGTCTATTTGTCATAGAAAGTCGGTGTTTTGGCATCGAAATAATCTATGAAGCTTATACTCGTAAAATTTGACATATAAGAACAATAAAAATTGTACACCGAGCAACTATGATGGTCCGAATTCGCTCAACACTCTCTATGGAGGAGCTTTTAACGATTTTGTCCATTTGTCATAGAAAGTTGGTGTTTTGGTATCGAAATAATCTAGGAAGCTTATACTCGTAAAATCTCACATAGAAGAAGAACAATAAAAAGTGTACATAGAGCAATTTTGATGGTCCGAAGCTGTTCAACTCTCTCTATGGAGGAGCTTTTAACGGTTTTGTCCATTTGACATAGAAAGTTGGTGTTTTGGCATCGAAATAATCTAGGAAGCTTATACTTGTAAAATTTCACATAGAAGAACAATAAAAAGTGTACATAGAGCAATTTTAATGGTCCGAAGTTGCTCAACTCTCTCTATGGAGGAGCTCTTATCGGTTTTGTCCATTTGTCATAAAAAGTTGGTGTTTTGGCATCAATATAATGTAGAAAGCTTATACTCGTAAAATTTGACATAGAAGAACAATAAAAAGTCTATCCCGAACAACTTTGATAGTTCGGAGTTGCTCAACTCTCTCTATCGAGGAGCTTTTAACGGTTTTGTCCATTTGTCATAGGAAGTTGGTGTTTTGGCATCGAAATAATGTAGGAAGCTTATACTCGTAAAAGTTGACATAGAAGAACAATAAAAAGTCTATCCCGAGCAACTTTGATAGTCTGAATTTGCTCAACTATCTCTATCGATGAGCTTTTAACGGTTTTGGCCATTTGTCTTAGAAAGTTGGTGTTTTGGCATCGAAATAATCTATGAAGCTTATGCTCATAAAATTTGACATGTAAGAACAATAAAAAGTGTACACCGAGCAACTTTGATGATCCGAAGTTGCTCAACTCTCTCTATAGGTGAACTTTTAACGGTTTTGTCTATTTGTCATAGAAAGTTGGTGTTTTGGCATGGAAATAATCTATGAAGCTTATACTCGTAAAATTTGACATATAAGAACAATAAAAATTGTACACCGAGCAACTTTGATGGTCCGAAGTCGCTCAACACTCTCTATGGAGGAGCTTTTAACGGTTTTGTCCATTTGTCATAGAAAGTTGGTGTTTTGGCATCGAAATAATGTAGGAAGCTTATACTCATAAAATTTGACATAGAAGAACAATAAAAAGTCTATCCCGAGCAACTTTCATAGTCCGAAGTTGCTCGACTCTCTCTATGGAGGAGCTTTTAACGATTTTGTCCATTTGTCAAAGAAAGTTGGTATTTTGGCATCGAAATAATCTAGGAAGCTTATACTCATAAAATTTGACATATAAGAGCAATAAAAATTGTACATCGAGCAACTTTGATAGTCCGAAGTCGCTCAACTCTCTTTATGGCAGAGCTTTTAACGGTTTTGTCTATTTGTCTTAGAAAGTTGGTGTTTTTGCATCGAAATAATCTATGAAGTTTATTCTCATAAAATTTAACATTTAAGAACAATAAAAATTGTACATCGAGCAACTTTGATAGTCCGAAGTCGCTCAACTCTCTTTATGGCAGAGCTTTTAACGGTTTTGTCTATTTGTCTTAGAAAGTTGGTGTTTTGGCATCGAAATAATCTATGAAGTTTATTCTCATAAAATTTGACATATAAGAACAATAAAAAGTGTACACCAATCAACTTTGATGGTCCGAAGTTGCTCAACTCTCTCTATAGGTGAGCTTTTAACGGTTTTGTCTATTTGTCATAGAAAGTTGGTGTTTTGGCATGGAAATAATCTATGAAGCTTATACTCATAAAATTTGACATATAAGTACAATAAAAATTGTACACCGAGCAACTTTGATGGTCCGAAGTCGCTCGACACTCTCTATGGAGGAGCTTTTAACGGTTTTGTCCATTTGTCATAGGAAGTTGGTGTTTTCTCATTGAAATAATGTAGGAAGCTTATACTCATAAAAGTTGACATAGAAGAACAATAAAAAGTCTATCCCGAGCAACTTTCATAGTCCGAAGTTGCTCAACTCTCTCTATCGAGAAGCTTTTAACGGTTTTTTCCATTTGTCATAGAAAGTTGGTGTTTTGGCATCGAAATAATGTAGGAAGCTTATACTCGTAAAATGTGACATAGAAGAACAATAAAAAGTCTATCCCGAGCAACTTTCATTGTCCGAAGTTGCTCAACTCTCTCTATCGAGGAGCTTTTAGCGGTTTTGTCCATTTGAAAAAAAAATTGTGTTTTGGCATCGAAATAATCTAGGAAGCTTATACTCATAAAATTTGACATATAAGAACAATAAAAATTGTACACCGAGCAACTTTGATGGTCCGAAGTCGCTCGACACTCTCTATGGAGGAGTTTTTAACGGTTTTGTCCATTTGTCATAGAAAGTTGGTGTTTTCGCAACGTATAATGTAGAAAACTTATACTCGTAAAAGTTGACATAGAAGAACAATAAAAAGTCTATCCCGAGCAACTTTCATAGTCCGAAGTTGCTCAACTCTCTCTATCGAGGAGCTTTTAACGGTTTTGTCCATTTATCATAGAAAGTTGGTGTTTTGGCATCGAAATAATGTAGGAAGCTTATACTCGTAAAATTTGACATAGACGAACAATAAAAAGTCTATCCCGAGCAACTTTCGTCGTCCGAAGTTGCTCAACTCTCTCTATCGAGGAGCTTTTAACGGTTTTGTCCATTTGTCAAAGAAAGTTGTTGTTTTGGCATCGAAATAATTTAGGAAGCTTATACTCATAAAATTTAATATATAAGAACAATAAAAATTGTACACCGAGCAACTTTGATGGTCCGAAGTTGCTCAATTCTCTCTATGGAGGAGCTTTTAACGGTTTTGTCCATTTGTCATTGAAAGTTGGTGTTTTGGCTTCGAAATAATGTAGGAAGCTTATACTCGTAAAAGTTGACATAGAAGAACAATAAAAAGTCTATCCCGAGCAACTTTGATAGTCGGAATTTGCTCAACTCTCTCTATCGAGAAGCTTTTAACGGTTTTGGCCATTTGTTATAGAAAGTTGGTGTTTTGGCATCGAAATAATGTAGGAAGCTTATACTCATAAAATTTGACATAGAAGAACAATAAAAAGTCTATCCTGAGCAACTTTCATAGTCCGAAGTTGCTCAACTCTCTCTATCGAGGAGCTTTTAACGGTTTTGTCCATTTGTCAAAGAAAGTTGGTGTTTTGGCATCGAAATAATTTAGGAAGCTTATACTTCTAAAATTTAACATATAAGAACAATAAAAATTGTACACCGAACAAATTTGATGGTCCGAAGTTGCTTAATTCTCTCTATGGAGGAGATTTTAACGGTTTTGTCCATTTGTCATTGAAAGTTGGTGTTTTGGCTTCGAAATAATGTAGGAAGCTTATACTCGTAAAAGTTGACATAGAAGAACAATAAAAAGTCTATCCCGAGCAACTTTGATAGTCCGAAGTTGCTCAACTCTCTCTATGGAGGAGCTTTTAACGGTTTTGTATATTTGTCTTAGAAAGTTGGTGTTTTGGCATCGAAATAATCTATGAAGCTTATAATCATAAAATTTGACATATAAGAACAATACAAAGTGTACACCGAGCAATTTTGATGGTCCGAAGCTGTTCAACTCTCTCTATAGGTGAGCTTTTAACGGTTTTGTCTATTTGTCATAGAAAGTTGGTGTTTTGGCATGGAAATAATCTATGAAGCTTATACTCGTAAAATTTGACATATAAGAACAATAAAAATTGTACACCGAGCAACTTTGATGGTTCGAAGTCGCTCAACACTCTCTATGGAGGAGCTTTTAACGGTTTTGTCCATTTGTCATAGAAAGTTGGTGTTTTGGCATCGAAATAATCTAGGAAGCTTATACTCGTAAAATTTCACCTAGAAGAACAATAAAAAGTGTAAATAAAGCAATTTTGATAGTCCGAAGTAGCTCAACTCTCTCTATGGAGGATCTTTTACCGGTTTTGTCCATTTGTCATAGAAAGTTGCTGTTTTGGCATCAATATAATGTAGGAAGCTTATACTCGTAAAATTTCACATAGAAGAACAATAAAAAGTTATCCCGAGCAACTTTGATAGTCCGAAATTGCTCAACTCTCTCTATGGAGGGGATTTTAACGGTTTTGTCCATTTGTCAAAGAAAGTTGGTGTTTTGGCATTGAAATAATCTAGGAAGCTTATACTCGTAAAATTTGACGTAGAAGAACAATAAAAAGTCTATCCCGAACAACTTTGATAGTTCGGAGTTGCTCAACTCTCTCTATGGAGGAGCGTTTAACGGTTTTGTCTATTTGTCATAGAAAGTTGGTGTTTTGGCATCGAAATAATCTATGAAGCTTATACTCGTAAAATTTGACATATAAGAACAATAAAAATTATATCCTGAGCAACTTTCATAGTCCGAAGTTGCTCAACTCTCTCTATCGGGGAGCTTTTAACGGTTTTGTCCATTTGTCAAAGAAAGTTGGTGTTTTGGCATCGAAATAATTTAGGAAGCTTATACTCATAAAATTTAACATATAAGAACAATAAAAATTGTACACCGAACAAATTTGATGGTCCGAAGTTGCTCAATTCTCTCCATGGAGGAGATTTTAACGGTTTTGTCCATTTGTCATTGAAAGTTGGTGTTTTGGCTTCGAAATAATGTAGGAAGCTTATACTCGTAAAAGTTGACATAGAAGAACAATAAAAAGTCTATCTCAAGCAACTTTGATAGTCCGAGGTTGCTCAACTCTCTCTATGGAGGAGCTTTTAACGGTTTTGTCTATTTGTCTTAGAAAGTTGGTGTTTTGGCATCGAAATAATCTATGAAACTTATAATCATAAAATTTGACATATAAGAACAATACAAAGTGTACACCGAGCAATTTTGATGGTCCGAAACTGTTCAACTCTCTCTATAGGTGAGCTTTTAACGGTTTTGTCTATTTGTCATAGAAAGTTGGTGTTTTGGCATGGAAATAATCTATGAAGCTTATACTCGTAAAATTTGACATATAAGAACAATAAAAATTGTACACCGAGCAACTTTGATGGTCCGAGGTCGCTCAACACTCTTTATGGAGGAGCTTTTAACGGTTTTGTCCATTTGTCATAGAAAGTTGGTGTTTTGGCATCGAAATAATCTAGGAAGCTTATACTCGTAAAATTTCACATAGAAGAACAATAAAAAGTGTAAATAAAGCAATTTTGATAGTCCGAAGTAGCTCAACTCTCTCTATGGAGGATCTTTTACCGGTTTTGTCCATTTGTCATAGAAAGTTGGTGTTTTGGCATCGAAATAATCTAGGAAGCTTATACTCGTAAAATTTCACATAGAAGAACAATAAAAAGTGTACATAGAGCAATTTCGATAGTCCGAAGTTGCTCAACTCTCTCTATGGAGGGGATTTTAACGGTTTTGTCCATTTGTCAAAGAAAGTTGGTGTTTTGGCATCAAAATAATCTAGGAAGCTTATACTCGTAAAACTTGAAATAGAAGAACAAGAAAAAGTCTATCCCGAGAACCTTTGATAGTTCGGAGTTGCTCAACTCTCTCTATCGAGAAGCTTTTAACGGTTTTTTCCATTTGTCATAGAAAGTTGGTGTTTTGGCATCGAAATAATGTAGGAAGCTTATACTCGTAAAATGTGACATAGAAGAACAATAAAAAGTCTATCCCGAGCAACTTTCATTGTCCGAAGTTGCTCAACTCTCTCTATCGAGGAGCTTTTAGCGGTTTTGTCCATTTGAAAAAAAAATTGTGTTTTGGCATCGAAATAATCTAGGAAGCTTATACTCATAAAATTTGACATATAAGAACAATAAAAATTGTACACCGAGCAACTTTGATGGTCCGAAGTCGCTCGACACTCTCTATGGAGGAGTTTTTAACGGTTTTGTCCATTTGTCATAGAAAGTTGGTGTTTTCGCAACGTATAATGTAGAAAACTTATACTCGTAAAAGTTGACATAGAAGAACAATAAAAAGTCTATCCCGAGCAACTTTCATAGTCCGAAGTTGCTCAACTCTCTCTATCGAGGAGCTTTTAACGGTTTTGTCCATTTATCATAGAAAGTTGGTGTTTTGGCATCGAAATAATGTAGGAAGCTTATACTCGTAAAATTTGACATAGACGAACAATAAAAAGTCTATCCCGAGCAACTTTCGTCGTCCGAAGTTGCTCAACTCTCTCTATCGAGGAGCTTTTAACGGTTTTGTCCATTTGTCAAAGAAAGTTGTTGTTTTGGCATCGAAATAATTTAGGAAGCTTATACTCATAAAATTTAATATATAAGAACAATAAAAATTGTACACCGAGCAACTTTGATGGTCCGAAGTTGCTCAATTCTCTCTATGGAGGAGCTTTTAACGGTTTTGTCCATTTGTCATTGAAAGTTGGTGTTTTGGCTTCGAAATAATGTAGGAAGCTTATACTCGTAAAAGTTGACATAGAAGAACAATAAAAAGTCTATCCCGAGCAACTTTGATAGTCGGAATTTGCTCAACTCTCTCTATCGAGAAGCTTTTAACGGTTTTGGCCATTTGTTATAGAAAGTTGGTGTTTTGGCATCGAAATAATGTAGGAAGCTTATACTCATAAAATTTGACATAGAAGAACAATAAAAAGTCTATCCTGAGCAACTTTCATAGTCCGAAGTTGCTCAACTCTCTCTATCGAGGAGCTTTTAACGGTTTTGTCCATTTGTCAAAGAAAGTTGGTGTTTTGGCATCGAAATAATTTAGGAAGCTTATACTTCTAAAATTTAACATATAAGAACAATAAAAATTGTACACCGAACAAATTTGATGGTCCGAAGTTGCTTAATTCTCTCTATGGAGGAGATTTTAACGGTTTTGTCCATTTGTCATTGAAAGTTGGTGTTTTGGCTTCGAAATAATGTAGGAAGCTTATACTCGTAAAAGTTGACATAGAAGAACAATAAAAAGTCTATCCCGAGCAACTTTGATAGTCCGAAGTTGCTCAACTCTCTCTATGGAGGAGCTTTTAACGGTTTTGTATATTTGTCTTAGAAAGTTGGTGTTTTGGCATCGAAATAATCTATGAAGCTTATAATCATAAAATTTGACATATAAGAACAATACAAAGTGTACACCGAGCAATTTTGATGGTCCGAAGCTGTTCAACTCTCTCTATAGGTGAGCTTTTAACGGTTTTGTCTATTTGTCATAGAAAGTTGGTGTTTTGGCATGGAAATAATCTATGAAGCTTATACTCGTAAAATTTGACATATAAGAACAATAAAAATTGTACACCGAGCAACTTTGATGGTTCGAAGTCGCTCAACACTCTCTATGGAGGAGCTTTTAACGGTTTTGTCCATTTGTCATAGAAAGTTGGTGTTTTGGCATCGAAATAATCTAGGAAGCTTATACTCGTAAAATTTCACCTAGAAGAACAATAAAAAGTGTAAATAAAGCAATTTTGATAGTCCGAAGTAGCTCAACTCTCTCTATGGAGGATCTTTTACCGGTTTTGTCCATTTGTCATAGAAAGTTGCTGTTTTGGCATCAATATAATGTAGGAAGCTTATACTCGTAAAATTTCACATAGAAGAACAATAAAAAGTTATCCCGAGCAACTTTGATAGTCCGAAATTGCTCAACTCTCTCTATGGAGGGGATTTTAACGGTTTTGTCCATTTGTCAAAGAAAGTTGGTGTTTTGGCATTGAAATAATCTAGGAAGCTTATACTCGTAAAATTTGACGTAGAAGAACAATAAAAAGTCTATCCCGAACAACTTTGATAGTTCGGAGTTGCTCAACTCTCTCTATGGAGGAGCGTTTAACGGTTTTGTCTATTTGTCATAGAAAGTTGGTGTTTTGGCATCGAAATAATCTATGAAGCTTATACTCGTAAAATTTGACATATAAGAACAATAAAAATTATATCCTGAGCAACTTTCATAGTCCGAAGTTGCTCAACTCTCTCTATCGGGGAGCTTTTAACGGTTTTGTCCATTTGTCAAAGAAAGTTGGTGTTTTGGCATCGAAATAATTTAGGAAGCTTATACTCATAAAATTTAACATATAAGAACAATAAAAATTGTACACCGAACAAATTTGATGGTCCGAAGTTGCTCAATTCTCTCCATGGAGGAGATTTTAACGGTTTTGTCCATTTGTCATTGAAAGTTGGTGTTTTGGCTTCGAAATAATGTAGGAAGCTTATACTCGTAAAAGTTGACATAGAAGAACAATAAAAAGTCTATCTCAAGCAACTTTGATAGTCCGAGGTTGCTCAACTCTCTCTATGGAGGAGCTTTTAACGGTTTTGTCTATTTGTCTTAGAAAGTTGGTGTTTTGGCATCGAAATAATCTATGAAACTTATAATCATAAAATTTGACATATAAGAACAATACAAAGTGTACACCGAGCAATTTTGATGGTCCGAAACTGTTCAACTCTCTCTATAGGTGAGCTTTTAACGGTTTTGTCTATTTGTCATAGAAAGTTGGTGTTTTGGCATGGAAATAATCTATGAAGCTTATACTCGTAAAATTTGACATATAAGAACAATAAAAATTGTACACCGAGCAACTTTGATGGTCCGAGGTCGCTCAACACTCTTTATGGAGGAGCTTTTAACGGTTTTGTCCATTTGTCATAGAAAGTTGGTGTTTTGGCATCGAAATAATCTAGGAAGCTTATACTCGTAAAATTTCACATAGAAGAACAATAAAAAGTGTAAATAAAGCAATTTTGATAGTCCGAAGTAGCTCAACTCTCTCTATGGAGGATCTTTTACCGGTTTTGTCCATTTGTCATAGAAAGTTGGTGTTTTGGCATCGAAATAATCTAGGAAGCTTATACTCGTAAAATTTCACATAGAAGAACAATAAAAAGTCTATCCCGAGCAACTTTGATAGTCCGAAATTGCTCAACTCTCTCTATGGAGGGGATTTTAACGGTTTTGTCCATTTGTCAAAGAAAGTTGGTGTTTTGGCATCGAAATAATCTAGGAAGCTTATACTCATAAAATTTGACATATAAGAACAATAAAAATTGTACACCGAGCAACTTTGATGGTCCGAAGTTGCTCAAGTCTCACTATGGAGGAGCTCTTAACGGTTTTGTCCATTTGTCATAGAAAGTTGATGTTTTGGAATCGAAATAATCTAGGAAGCTTATACTCGTAAAATTTGACGTAGAAGAACAATAAAAAGTCTATCCCGAACAACTTTGATAGTTCGGAGTTGCTCAACTCTCTCTATGGAGGAGCGTTTAACGGTTTTGTCTATTTGTCATAGAAAGTTGGTGTTTTGGCATCGAAATAATCTATGAAGCTTATACTCGTAAAATTTGACATATAAGAACAATAAAAATTATATCCTGAGCAACTTTCATAGTCCGAAGTTGCTCAACTCTCTCTATCGGGGAGCTTTTAACGGTTTTGTCCATTTGTCAAAGAAAGTTGGTGTTTTGGCATCGAAATAATTTAGGAAGCTTATACTCATAAAATTTAACATATAAGAACAATAAAAATTGTACACCGAGCAAATTTGATGGTCCGAAGTTGCTCAACTCTCTCTATGGAAGAGCTTTTAACGGTTTTGTCCATTTGTCATAGAAAGTTGGTGTTTTGGCATCGGAATAATGTGGGAAGCTTATACTCGTAAAATTTCACATAGAAGAACAATAAAAAGTCTATCCCGAGCAACTTTGATAGTCCGAAGTTGCTCAACTCTCTCTATGGAGGAGCTTTTAACGGTTTTGTCTATTTGTCATAGAAAGTTGGTGTTTTGGCATCGAAATAATCTAGGAAGCTTATACTCGTAAAATTTCACATAGAAGAACAATAAAAATTGGACACCGAGCAACTTTGATGGTCCGAAGTCGCTCAACACTCTCTATTGAAGAGCTTTTAACGGTTTTGTCCATTTGTCATAAAAAGTTGGTGTTTTGGCATCAATATAATGTAGAAAGCTTATACTCGTAAAATTTGACATAGAAGAACAATAAAAAAGTCAATCCCGAGCAACTTTCATAGTCCGAAGTTGCTCAACTCTCTCTATGGAGGTGCTTTTAACGGTTTTGTCCATTTGTCATAGAAAGTTGGTGTTTTGGCATCAAAATAATGTAGGAAGCTTATACTAGTAAAAGTTGACAAAGAAGAACAATAAAAATTGTACACCGAGCAATTTTGATGTTCCGAAGTGGCTCAACTCTCTCTATGGAGGAGCTTTTAACGGTTTTGTCTATTTGTCATAGAAAGTCGGTGTTTTGGCATCGAAATAATCTATGAAGCTTATACTCGTAAAATTTGACATATAAGAACAATAAAAATTGTACACCGAGCAACTATGATGGTCCGAAGTCGCTCAACACTCTCTATGGAGGAGCTTTTAACGATTTTGTCCATTTGTCATAGAAAGTTGGTGTTTTGGTATCGAAATAATCTAAGAAGCTTATACTCGTAAAATCTCACATAGAAGAACAACAATAAAAAGTATACATAGAGCAATTTTGATGGTCCGAAGCTGTTCAACTCTTTCTATGGAGGAGCTTTTAACGGTTTTGTCCATTTGTCATAAAAAGTTGGTGTTTTGGCATCAATATAATGTAGAAAGCTTATACTCGTAAAATTTCACATAGAAGAACAATAAAAAGTGTACATAGAGCAATTTTAATGGTCCGAAGTTGCTCAACTCTCTCTATGGAGGAGCTCTTATCGGTTTTGCCCATTTGTCATAAAAAGTTGGTGTTTTGGCATCAATATAATGTAGAAAGCTTATACTCATAAAATTTGACATATAAGAACAATACAAAGTGTACACCAAGAAACTTTGATGGTCCGAAGTTGCTCAACTCTCTCTATAGGTGAGCTTTTAACGGTTTTGTCTATTTGTCATAGAAAGTTGGTTTTTTGGCATGGAAATAATCTATGAAGCTTATACTCGTAAAATTTGACATATAAGAACAATAAAAATTGTACACCGAGCAACTTTGATGGTCCGAAGTCGCTCAACACTCTCTATGGAGGAGCTTTTAACGGTTTTGTCGATTTGTCATACAAAGTTGGTGTTTTGGCATCGAAATAATCTAGGAAGCTTATACTCGTAAAATTTCACATAGAAGAACAATAAAAAGTGTACATAGAGCAATTTCGATAGTCCGAAGTTGCTCAACTCTCTCTATGGAGGAGCTTTTATCGGTTTTGTCTATTTGTCATAGAAAGTTGGTGTTTTGGCATGGAAATAATCTATGAAGCTTATACTCGTAAAATTTGACATATAAGAACAATAAAAATTGTACACCGAGCAACTTTAATGGTCCGAAATCGCTCAACACTCTCTATGAAGGAGCTTTTAACGGTTTTGTCCATTTGTCATAGAAAGTTGGTGTTTTGGCATCGAAATAATCTAGGAAGCTTATACTCGTAAAATTTCACATAGAAGAACAATAAAAAGTGTAAATAGAGCAATTTTGATAGTCCGAAGTAGCTCAACTCTCTCTATAGAGGAGCTTTTCCCGGTTTTGTCCATTTGTCATAGAAAGTTGTTGTTTTGGCATCAATATAATGTAGGAAGCTTATACTCGTAAAATTTCACATAGAAGAACAATAAAAAGTCTATCCCGAGCAACTTTGATAGTCCGAAATTGCTCAACTCTCTCTATGGAGGAGATTTTAACGGTTTTGTCCATTTGTCAAAGAAAGTTGGTGTTTTGGCATCGAAATAATCTAGGAAGCTTATACTCATAAAATTTGACATATAAGAACAATAAAAATTGTACACCGAGCAACTTTGATGGTCCGAAGTTGCTCAACTCTCACTATGGAGGAGCTCTTAACGGTTTTGTCCATTTGTCATAGAAAGTTGGTGTTTTGGAATCGAAATAATGTAGGAAACTTATACTCGTAAAATTTGACGTAGAAGAACATTAAAAAGTCTATCCCGAACAACTTTGATAGTTCGAAGTTGCTCAACTCTCTCTATGGAGGAGCTCTTATCGGTTTTGTCCATTTGTCATAAAAAGTTGGTGTTTTGTCATCGAAATAATCTATGAAGCTTATACTAGTAAAATTTGACATATAAGAACAATAAAAATTGTACACCGAGCAATTTTGATGTTCCGAAGTTGCTCAACTCTCTCTATGGAGGAGCTTTTAACGGTTTTGTCTATTTGTCATAGAAAGTTGGTGTTTTGGAATCGAAATAATGTAGGAAACTTATACTCGTAAAATTTAACGTAGAAGAACATTAAAAAGTCTATCCCGAACAACTTTGATAGTTCGAAGTTGCTCAACTCTCTCTATGGAGGAGCTCTTATCGGTTTTGTCCATTTGTCATAAAAAGTTGGTGTTTTGTCATCGAAATAATCTATGAAGCTTATACTAGTAAAATTTGACATATAAGAACAATAAAAATTGTACACCGAGCAATTTTGATGTTCCGAAGTTGCTCAACTCTCTCTATGGAGGAGCTTTTAACGGTTTTGTCTATTTGTCATAGAAAGTTGGTGTTTTGGCATCGAAATAATCTATGAAGCTTATACTCGTAAAATTTGACATATAAGAACAATAAAAATTATACACCTAGCAACTTTGATGGTCCGAAGTTGCTCAACTCTCTCTATGGAAGAGCTTTTAACGGTTTTTTCCATTTGTCATAGAAAGTTGGTGTTTTGGAATCGAAATAATGTAGGAAACTTATACTCGTAAAATTTGACGTAGAAGAACATTAAAAAGTCTATCCCGAACAACTTTGATAGTTCGAAGTTGCTCAACTCTCTCTATGGAGGAGCTCTTATCGGTTTTGTCCATTTGTCATAAAAAGTTGGTGTTTTGTCATCGAAATAATCTATGAAGCTTATACTAGTAAAATTTGACATATAAGAACAATAAAAATTGTACACCGAGCAACTTTGATGGTCCGAAGTCGCTCAACACTCTCTATGGAGGAGCTTTTAACGGTTTTGTCGATTTGTCATACAAAGTTGGTGTTTTGGCATCGAAATAATCTAGGAAGCTTATACTCGTAAAATTTCACATAGAAGAACAATAAAAAGTGTACATAGAGCAATTTCGATAGTCCGAAGTTGCTCAACTCTCTCTATGGAGGAGCTTTTATCGGTTTTGTCTATTTGTCATAGAAAGTTGGTGTTTTGGCATGGAAATAATCTATGAAGCTTATACTCGTAAAATTTGACATATAAGAACAATAAAAATTGTACACCGAGCAACTTTGATGGTCCGAAGTCGCTCAACACTCTCTATGAAGGAGCTTTTAACGGTTTTGTCCATTTGTCATAGAAAGTTGGTGTTTTGGCATCGAAATAATCTAGGAAGCTTATACTCGTAAAATTTCACATAGAAGAACAATAAAAAGTGTAAATAGAGCAATTTTGATAGTCCGAAGTAGCTCAACTCTCTCTATAGAGGAGCTTTTCCCGGTTTTGTCCATTTGTCATAGAAAGTTGTTGTTTTGGCATCAATATAATGTAGGAAGCTTATACTCGTAAAATTTCACATAGAAGAACAATAAAAAGTCTATCCCGAGCAACTTTGATAGTCCGAAATTGCTCAACTCTCTCTATGGAGGAGATTTTAACGGTTTTGTCCATTTGTCAAAGAAAGTTGGTGTTTTGGCATCGAAATAATCTAGGAAGCTTATACTCATAAAATTTGACATATAAGAACAATAAAAATTGTACACCGAGCAACTTTGATGGTCCGAAGTTGCTCAACTCTCACTATGGAGGAGCTCTTAACGGTTTTGTCCATTTGTCATAGAAAGTTGGTGTTTTGGAATCGAAATAATGTAGGAAACTTATACTCGTAAAATTTGACGTAGAAGAACATTAAAAAGTCTATCCCGAACAACTTTGATAGTTCGAAGTTGCTCAACTCTCTCTATGGAGGAGCTCTTATCGGTTTTGTCCATTTGTCATAAAAAGTTGGTGTTTTGTCATCGAAATAATCTATGAAGCTTATACTAGTAAAATTTGACATATAAGAACAATAAAAATTGTACACCGAGCAATTTTGATGTTCCGAAGTTGCTCAACTCTCTCTATGGAGGAGCTTTTAACGGTTTTGTCTATTTGTCATAGAAAGTTGGTGTTTTGGAATCGAAATAATGTAGGAAACTTATACTCGTAAAATTTAACGTAGAAGAACATTAAAAAGTCTATCCCGAACAACTTTGATAGTTCGAAGTTGCTCAACTCTCTCTATGGAGGAGCTCTTATCGGTTTTGTCCATTTGTCATAAAAAGTTGGTGTTTTGTCATCGAAATAATCTATGAAGCTTATACTAGTAAAATTTGACATATAAGAACAATAAAAATTGTACACCGAGCAATTTTGATGTTCCGAAGTTGCTCAACTCTCTCTATGGAGGAGCTTTTAACGGTTTTGTCTATTTGTCATAGAAAGTTGGTGTTTTGGCATCGAAATAATCTATGAAGCTTATACTCGTAAAATTTGACATATAAGAACAATAAAAATTATACACCTAGCAACTTTGATGGTCCGAAGTTGCTCAACTCTCTCTATGGAAGAGCTTTTAACGGTTTTTTCCATTTGTCATAGAAAGTTGGTGTTTTGGAATCGAAATAATGTAGGAAACTTATACTCGTAAAATTTGACGTAGAAGAACATTAAAAAGTCTATCCCGAACAACTTTGATAGTTCGAAGTTGCTCAACTCTCTCTATGGAGGAGCTCTTATCGGTTTTGTCCATTTGTCATAAAAAGTTGGTGTTTTGTCATCGAAATAATCTATGAAGCTTATACTAGTAAAATTTGACATATAAGAACAATAAAAATTGTACACCGAGCAACTTTGATGGTCCGAAGTCGCTCAACACTCTCTATGGAGGAGCTTTTAACGGTTTTGTCGATTTGTCATACAAAGTTGGTGTTTTGGCATCGAAATAATCTAGGAAGCTTATACTCGTAAAATTTCACATAGAAGAACAATAAAAAGTGTACATAGAGCAATTTCGATAGTCCGAAGTTGCTCAACTCTCTCTATGGAGGAGCTTTTATCGGTTTTGTCTATTTGTCATAGAAAGTTGGTGTTTTGGCATGGAAATAATCTATGAAGCTTATACTCGTAAAATTTGACATATAAGAACAATAAAAATTGTACACCGAGCAACTTTGATGGTCCGAAGTCGCTCAACACTCTCTATGAAGGAGCTTTTAACGGTTTTGTCCATTTGTCATAGAAAGTTGGTGTTTTGGCATCGAAATAATCTAGGAAGCTTATACTCGTAAAATTTCACATAGAAGAACAATAAAAAGTGTAAATAGAGCAATTTTGATAGTCCGAAGTAGCTCAACTCTCTCTATAGAGGAGCTTTTCCCGGTTTTGTCCATTTGTCATAGAAAGTTGTTGTTTTGGCATCAATATAATGTAGGAAGCTTATACTCGTAAAATTTCACATAGAAGAACAATAAAAAGTCTATCCCGAGCAACTTTGATAGTCCGAAATTGCTCAACTCTCTCTATGGAGGAGATTTTAACGGTTTTGTCCATTGGTCAAAGAAAGTTGGTGTTTTGGCATCGAAATAATCTAGGAAGCTTATACTCATAAAATTTGACATATAAGAACAATAAAAATTGTACACCGAGCAACTTTGATGGTCCGAAGTTGCTCAACTCTCACTATGGAGGAGCTCTTAACGGTTTTGTCCATTTGTCATAGAAAGTTGGTGTTTTGGAATCGAAATAATGTAGGAAACTTATACTCGTAAAATTTGACGTAGAAGAACATTAAAAAGTCTATCCCGAACAACTTTGATAGTTCGAAGTTGCTCAACTCTCTCTATGGAGGAGCTCTTATCGGTTTTGTCCATTTGTCATAAAAAGTTGGTGTTTTGTCATCGAAATAATCTATGAAGCTTATACTAGTAAAATTTGACATATAAGAACAATAAAAATTGTACACCGAGCAATTTTGATGTTCCGAAGTTGCTCAACTCTCTCTATGGAGGAGCTTTTAACGGTTTTGTCTATTTTTCATAGAAAGTTGGTGTTTTGGCATCGAAATAATCTATGAAGCTTATACTCGTAAAATTTGACATATAAGAACAATAAAAATTATACACCTAGCAACTTTGATGGTCCGAAGTTGCTCAACTCTCTCTATGGAAGAGCTTTTAACGGTTTTTTCCATTTGTCATAGGAAGTTGGTGTTTTGGCATCGGAATAATGTAGGAAGCTTATACTCGTAAAATTTGACATAGAAGAACAATAAAAAGTGTACATAGAGCAATTTTAATGGTCCGAAGTTGCTCAACTCTCTCTATGGAGGAGCTCTTATCGGTTTTGTCCATTTGTCATAAAAAGTTGGTGTTTTGTCATCGAAATAATCTATGAAGCTTATACTAGTAAAATTTGACATATAAGAACAATAAAAATTGTACACCGAGCAATTTTGATGTTCCGAAGTTGCTCAACTCTCTCTATGGAGGAGCTTTTAACGGTTTTGTCTATTTGTCATAGAAAGTCGGTGTTTTGGCATCGAAATAATCTATGAAGCTTATACTCGTAAAATTTGACATATAAGAACAATAAAAATTGTACACCGAGCAACTATTATGGTCCGAAGTCGCTCAACACTCTCTATGGAGGAGCTTTTAACGATTCTGTCCATTTGTCATAGAAAGTTGGTGTTTTGGTATCGAAATAATCTAGGAAGCTTATACTCGTAAAATCTCACATAGAAGAAGAACAATAAAAAGTGTACATAGAGCAATTTTGATGGTCCGAAGCTGTTCAACTCTCTCTATGGAGGAGCTTTTAACGGTTTTGTCCATTTGTCATAGAAAGTTGGTGTTTTGGCATCGAAATAATCTAGGAAGCTTATACTCGTAAAATTTGACATAGAAGAACAATAAAAAGTCTATCCCGAGCAACTTTCATAGTCCGAAGTTGCTCAACTCTCTCTATGGAGGTGCTTTTAACGGTTTTGTCCATTTGTCATAGAAAGTTGGTGTTTTGGCATCAAAATAATGTAGGAAGCTTATACTAGTAAAAGTTGACAAAGAAGAACAATAAAAATTGTACACCGAGCAATTTTGATGTTCCGAAGTTGCTCAACTCTCTCTATGGAGGAGCTTTTAACGGTTTTGTCTATTTGTCATAGAAAGTCGGTGTTTTGGCATCGAAATAATCTATGAAGCTTATACTCGTAAAATTTGACATATAATAACAATAAAAATTGTACACCGAGCAACTATGATGGTCCGAATTCGCTCAACACTCTCTATGGAGGAGCTTTTAACGATTTTGTCCATTTGTCATAGAAAGTTGGTGTTTTGGTATCGAAATAATCTAGGAAGCTTATACTCGTAAAATCTCACATAGAAGAAGAACAATAAAAAGTGTACATAGAGCAATTTTGATGGTCCGAAGCTGTTCAACTCTCTCTATGGAGGAGCTTTTAACGGTTTTGTCCATTTGACATAGAAAGTTGGTGTTTTGGCATCGAAATAATCTAGGAAGCTTATACTCGTAAAATTTCACATAGAAGAACAATAAAAAGTGTACATAGAGCAATTTTAATGGTCCGAAGTTGCTCAACTCTCTCTATGGAGGAGCTCTTATCGGTTTTGTCCATTTGTCATAAAAAGTTGGTGTTTTGGCATCAATATAATGTAGAAAGCTTATACTCGTAAAATTTGACATAGAAGAACAATAAAAAGTCTATCCCGAACAACTTTGATAGTTCGGAGTTGCTCAACTCTCTCTATCGAGGAGCTTTTAACGGTTTTGTCCATTTGTCATAGAAAGTTGGTGTTTTGGCATCGAAATAATGTAGGAAGCTTATACTCGTAAAAGTTGACATAGAAGAACAATAAAAAGTCTATCCCGAGCAACTTTGATAGTCTGAATTTGCTCAACTATCTCTATCGATGAGCTTTTAACGGTTTTGGCCATTTGTCTTAGAAAGTTGGTGTTTTGGCATCGAAATAATCTATGAAGTTATGCTCATAAAATTTGACATGTAAGAACAATAAAAAGTGTACACCGAGCAACTTTGATGATCCGAAGTTGCTCAACTCTCTCTATAGCTGAGCTTTTAACGGTTTTGTCTATTTGTCATAGAAAGTTGGTGTTTTGGCATGGAAATAATCTATGAAGCTTATACTCGTAAAATTTGACAAATAAGAACAATAAAAATTGTACACCGAGCAACTTTGATGGTCCGAAGTCGCTCAACACTCTCTATGGAGGAGCTTTTAACGGTTTTGTCCATTTGTCATAGAAAGTTGGTGTTTTGGCATCGAAATAATGTAGGAAGCTTATACTCGTAAAATTTGACATAGAAGAACAATAAAAAGTCTATCCCGAGCAACTTTCATAGTCCGAAGTTGCTCGACTCTCTCTATGGAGGAGCTTTTAACGATTTTGTCCATTTGTCAAAGAATGTTGGTGTTTTGGCATCGAAATAATCTAGGAAGCTTATACTCATAAAATTTGACATATAAGAGAAATAAAAATTGTACATCGAGCAACTTTGATAGTCCGAAGTCGCTCTACTCTCTTTATGGCAGAGCTTTTAACGGTTTTGTCTATTTGTCTTAGAAAGTTGGTGTTTTGGCATCGAAATAATCTATGAAGTTTATTCTCATAAAATTTGACATTTAAGAACAATAAAAATTGTACATCGAGCAACTTTGATAGTCCGAAGTCGCTCAACTCTCCTTATGGCAGAGCTTTTAACGGTTTTGTCAATTTGTCTTAGAAAGTTGGTGTTTTGGCATCGAAATAATCTATGAAGTTTATTCTCATAAAATTTGACATATAAGAACAATAAAAAGTGTACACCGAGCAACTTTGATGGTCCGAAGTTGCTCAACTCTCTCTATAGGTGAGCTTTTAACGGTTTTGTCTATTTGTCATAGAAAGTTGGTGTTTTGGCATGGAAATAATCTATGAAGCTTATACTCATAAAATTTGACATATAAGTACAATAAAAATTGTACACCGAGCAACTTTGATGGTCCGAAGTCGCTCGACACTCTCTATGGAGGAGCTTTTAACGGTTTTGTCCATTTGTCATAGGAAGTTGGTGTTTTCTCATCGAAATAATGTAGGAAGCTTATACTCGTAAAAGTTGACATAGAAGAACAATAAAAAGTCTATCCCGAGCAACTTTCATAGTCCGAAGTTGCTCAACTCTCTCTATCGAGAAGCTTTTAACGGTTTTGTCCATTTGTCATAGAAAGTTGGTGTTTTGGCATCGAAATAATGTAGGAAGCTTATACTCGTAAAATGTGACATAGAAGAACAATAAAAAGTCTATGCCGAGCAACTTTCATTGTCCGAAGTTGCTCAACTCTCTCTATCGAGGAGCTTTTAGCGGTTTTGTCCATTTGAAAAAAAAAATTGTGTTTTGGCATCGAAATAATCTAGGAAGCTTATACTCATAAAATTTGACATATAAGAACAATAAAAATTGTACACCGAGCAACTTTGATGGTCCGAAGTCGCTCGACACTATCTATGGAGGAGTTTTTAACGGTTTTGTCCATTTGTCATAGAAAGTTGGTGTTTTCGCAACGAAATAATGTAGAAAACTTATACTCGTAAAAGTTGACATAGAAGAACAATAAAAAGTCTATCCCGAGCAACTTTCATAGTCCGAAGTTGCTCAACTCTCTCTATCGAGGAGCTTTTAACGGTTTTGTCCATTTATCATAGAAAGTTGGTGTTTTGGCATCGAAATAATGTAGGAAGCTTATACTCGTAAAATTTGACATAGACGAACAGTAAAAAGTCTATCCCGAGCAACTTTCGTAGTCCGAAGTTGCTCAACTCTCTCTATCGAGGAGCTTTTAACGGTTTTGTCCATTTGTCAAAGAAAGTTGTTGTTTTGGCATCGAAATAATTTAGGAAGCTTATACTCATAAAATTTAATATATAAGAACAATAAAAATTGTACACCGAGCAACTTTGATGGTCCGAAGTTGCTCAATTCTCTCTATGGAGGAGCTTTTAACGGTTTTGTCCATTTGTCATTGAAAGTTGGTGTTTTGGCATCGAAATAATGTAGGAAGCTTATACTCGTAAAAGTTGACATAGAAGAACAATAAAAAGTCTATCCCGAGCAACTTTGATAGTCGGAATTTGCTCAACTCTCTCTATCGAGAAGCTTTTAACGGTTTTGGCCATTTGTCATAGAAAGTTGGTGTTTTGGCATCGAAATAATGTAGGAAGCTTATACTCATAAAATTTGACATAGAAGAACAATAAAAAGTCTATCCTGAGCAACTTTCATAGTCCGAAGTTGCTCAACTCTCTCTATCGAGGAGCTTTTAACGGTTTTGTCCATTTGTCAAAGAAAGTTGGTGTTTTGGCATCGAAATAATTTAGGAAGCTTATACTTATAAAATTTAACATATAAGAACAATAAAAATTGTACACCGAACAAATTTGATGGTCCGAAGTTGCTCAATTCTCTCTATGGAGGATATTTTAACTGTTTTGTCCATTTGTCATTGAAAGTTGGTGTTTTGGCTTCGAAATAATGTAGGAAGCTTATACTCGTAAAAGTTGACATAGAAGAACAATAAAAAGTCTATCCCGAGCAACTTTGATAGTCCGAAGTTGCTCAACTCTCTCTATGGAGGAGCTTTTAACGGTTCTGTCTATTTGTCTTAGAAAGTTGGTGTTTTGGCATCGAAATAATCTATGAAGCTTATAATCATAAAATTTGACATATAAGAACAATACAAAGTGTACACCGAGCAATTTTGATGGTCCGAAGCTGTTCAACTCTCTCTATAGGTGAGCTTTTAACGGTTTTGTCTATTTGTCATAGAAAGTTGGTGTTTTGGCATGAAAATAATCTATGAAGCTTATACTCGTAAAATTTGACATATAAGAACAATAAAAATTGTACACTGAGCAACTTTGATGGTCCGAAGTCGCTCAACACTCTCTATGGAGGAGCTTTTAACGGTTTTGTCCATTTGTCATAGAAAGTTGGTGTTTTGGCATCGAAATAATCTAGGAAGCTTATACTCGTAAAATTTCACATAGAAGAACAATAAAAAGTGTAAATAAAGCAATTTTGATAGTCCGAAGTAGCTCAACTCTCTCTATGGAGGATCTTTTACCGGTTTTGTCCATTTGTCATAGAAAGTTGGTGTTTTGGCATCAATATAATGTAGGAAGCTTATACTCGTAAAATTTCACATAGAAGAACAATAAAAAGTTATCCCGAGCAACTTTGATAGTCCGAAATTGCTCAACTCTCTCTATGGAGGGGATTTTAACGGTTTTGTCCATTTGTCAAAGAAAGTTGGTGTTTTGGCATTGAAATAATCTAGGAAGCTTATACTCATAAAATTTGACATATAAGAACAATAAAAATTGTACACCGAGCAACTTTGATGGTCCGAAGTTGTTCAAGTCTCACTATGGAGGAGCTCTTAACGGTTTTGTCCATTTGTCATAGAAAGTTGGTGTTTTGGAATCGAAATAATGTAGGAAGCTTATAGTCGTAAAATTTGACGTAGAAGAACAATAAAAAGTCTATCCCGAACAACTTTGATAGTTCGGAGTTGGTCAACTCTCTCTATGGAGGAGCTTTTAAAGGTTTTGTCTATTTGTCATAGAAAGTTGGTGTTTTGGCATCGAAATAATCTATGAACCTTATACTCGTAAAATTTGACATATAAGAACAATAAAAATTATATCCTGAGCAACTTTCATAGTCCGAAGTTGCTCAACTCTCTCTATCGAGGAGCTTTTAACGGTTTTGTCCATTTGTCAAAGAAAGTTGGTGTTTTGGCATCGAAATAATTTAGGAAGCTTATACTCATAAAATTTAACATATAAGAACAATAAAAATTGTACACCGAACAAATTTGATGGTCCGAAATTGCTCAATTCTCTCTATGGAGGAGATTTTAACGGTTTTGTCCATTTGTCATTGAAAGTTGGTGTTTTGGCTTCGAAATAATGTAGGAAGCTTATACTCGTAAAAGTTGACATAGAAGAACAATAAAAAGTCTATCCCGAGCAACTTTGATAGTCCGAAGTTGCTCAACTCTCTCTATGGAGGAGCTTTTAACGGTTTTGTCTATTTGTCTTAGAAAGTTGGTGTTTTGGCATCGAAATAATCTATGAAGCTTATAATCATAAAATTTGACATATAAGAACAATACAAAGTGTACACCGAGCAATTTTGATGGTCCGAAGCTGTTCAACTCTCTCTATAGGTGAGCTTTTAACGGTTTTGTCTATTTGTCATAGAAAGTTGGTGTTTTGTCATGGAAATAATCTATGAAGCTTATACTCGTAAAATTTGACATATAAGAACAATAAAAATTGTACACCGAGCAACTTTGATGGTCCGAAGTCGCTCAACACTCTCTATGGAGGAGCTTTTAACGGTTTTGTCCATTTGTCATAGAAAGTTGGTGTTTTGGCATCGAAATAATCTAGGAAGCTTATACTCATAAAATTTCACATAGAAGAACAATAAAAAGTGTAAATAGAGCAATTTTGATAGTCCGAAGTAGCTCAACTCTCTCTATGGAGGAGCTTTTACCGGTTTTGTCCATTTGTCATAGAAAGTTGGTGTTTTTGCATCAATATAATGTAGGAAGCTTATACTCGTAAAATTTCACATAGAAGAACAATAAAAAGTCTATCCCGAGCAACTTTGATAGTCCGAAATTGCTCAACTCTCTCTATGGAGGAGATTTTAACGGTTTTGTCTATTTGTCATAGAAAGTTCGTGTTTTGGCATCGAAATAATCTAGGAAGCTTATACTCGTAAAATTTCACATAGAAGAACAATAAAAAGTGTAAATAGAGCAATTTTGATAGTCCGAATTAGCTCAACTCTCTCTATGGAGGAGCTTTTACCGGTTTTGTCCATTTGTCATAGAAAGTTGGTGTTTTGGCATCAATATAATGTAGGAAGCTTATACTCGTAAAATTTCACATAGAAGAACAATAAAAAGTCTATCCCGAACAACTTTGATAGTTCGGAGTTGCTCAACTCTCTCTATCGAGGAGCTTTTAACGGTTTTGTCCATTTGTCATAGAAAGTTGGTGTTTTGGCATCGAAATAATGTAGGAAGCTTATACTCGTAAAAGTTGACATAGAAGAACAATAAAAAGTCTATCCCGAGCAACTTTGATAGTCTGAATTTGCTCAACTATCTCTATCGATGAGCTTTTAACGGTTTTGGCCATTTGTCTTAGAAAGTTGGTGTTTTGGCATCGAAATAATCTATGAAGTTATGCTCATAAAATTTGACATGTAAGAACAATAAAAAGTGTACACCGAGCAACTTTGATGATCCGAAGTTGCTCAACTCTCTCTATAGCTGAGCTTTTAACGGTTTTGTCTATTTGTCATAGAAAGTTGGTGTTTTGGCATGGAAATAATCTATGAAGCTTATACTCGTAAAATTTGACAAATAAGAACAATAAAAATTGTACACCGAGCAACTTTGATGGTCCGAAGTCGCTCAACACTCTCTATGGAGGAGCTTTTAACGGTTTTGTCCATTTGTCATAGAAAGTTGGTGTTTTGGCATCGAAATAATGTAGGAAGCTTATACTCGTAAAATTTGACATAGAAGAACAATAAAAAGTCTATCCCGAGCAACTTTCATAGTCCGAAGTTGCTCGACTCTCTCTATGGAGGAGCTTTTAACGATTTTGTCCATTTGTCAAAGAATGTTGGTGTTTTGGCATCGAAATAATCTAGGAAGCTTATACTCATAAAATTTGACATATAAGAGAAATAAAAATTGTACATCGAGCAACTTTGATAGTCCGAAGTCGCTCTACTCTCTTTATGGCAGAGCTTTTAACGGTTTTGTCTATTTGTCTTAGAAAGTTGGTGTTTTGGCATCGAAATAATCTATGAAGTTTATTCTCATAAAATTTGACATTTAAGAACAATAAAAATTGTACATCGAGCAACTTTGATAGTCCGAAGTCGCTCAACTCTCCTTATGGCAGAGCTTTTAACGGTTTTGTCAATTTGTCTTAGAAAGTTGGTGTTTTGGCATCGAAATAATCTATGAAGTTTATTCTCATAAAATTTGACATATAAGAACAATAAAAAGTGTACACCGAGCAACTTTGATGGTCCGAAGTTGCTCAACTCTCTCTATAGGTGAGCTTTTAACGGTTTTGTCTATTTGTCATAGAAAGTTGGTGTTTTGGCATGGAAATAATCTATGAAGCTTATACTCATAAAATTTGACATATAAGTACAATAAAAATTGTACACCGAGCAACTTTGATGGTCCGAAGTCGCTCGACACTCTCTATGGAGGAGCTTTTAACGGTTTTGTCCATTTGTCATAGGAAGTTGGTGTTTTCTCATCGAAATAATGTAGGAAGCTTATACTCGTAAAAGTTGACATAGAAGAACAATAAAAAGTCTATCCCGAGCAACTTTCATAGTCCGAAGTTGCTCAACTCTCTCTATCGAGAAGCTTTTAACGGTTTTGTCCATTTGTCATAGAAAGTTGGTGTTTTGGCATCGAAATAATGTAGGAAGCTTATACTCGTAAAATGTGACATAGAAGAACAATAAAAAGTCTATGCCGAGCAACTTTCATTGTCCGAAGTTGCTCAACTCTCTCTATCGAGGAGCTTTTAGCGGTTTTGTCCATTTGAAAAAAAAAATTGTGTTTTGGCATCGAAATAATCTAGGAAGCTTATACTCATAAAATTTGACATATAAGAACAATAAAAATTGTACACCGAGCAACTTTGATGGTCCGAAGTCGCTCGACACTATCTATGGAGGAGTTTTTAACGGTTTTGTCCATTTGTCATAGAAAGTTGGTGTTTTCGCAACGAAATAATGTAGAAAACTTATACTCGTAAAAGTTGACATAGAAGAACAATAAAAAGTCTATCCCGAGCAACTTTCATAGTCCGAAGTTGCTCAACTCTCTCTATCGAGGAGCTTTTAACGGTTTTGTCCATTTATCATAGAAAGTTGGTGTTTTGGCATCGAAATAATGTAGGAAGCTTATACTCGTAAAATTTGACATAGACGAACAGTAAAAAGTCTATCCCGAGCAACTTTCGTAGTCCGAAGTTGCTCAACTCTCTCTATCGAGGAGCTTTTAACGGTTTTGTCCATTTGTCAAAGAAAGTTGTTGTTTTGGCATCGAAATAATTTAGGAAGCTTATACTCATAAAATTTAATATATAAGAACAATAAAAATTGTACACCGAGCAACTTTGATGGTCCGAAGTTGCTCAATTCTCTCTATGGAGGAGCTTTTAACGGTTTTGTCCATTTGTCATTGAAAGTTGGTGTTTTGGCATCGAAATAATGTAGGAAGCTTATACTCGTAAAAGTTGACATAGAAGAACAATAAAAAGTCTATCCCGAGCAACTTTGATAGTCGGAATTTGCTCAACTCTCTCTATCGAGAAGCTTTTAACGGTTTTGGCCATTTGTCATAGAAAGTTGGTGTTTTGGCATCGAAATAATGTAGGAAGCTTATACTCATAAAATTTGACATAGAAGAACAATAAAAAGTCTATCCTGAGCAACTTTCATAGTCCGAAGTTGCTCAACTCTCTCTATCGAGGAGCTTTTAACGGTTTTGTCCATTTGTCAAAGAAAGTTGGTGTTTTGGCATCGAAATAATTTAGGAAGCTTATACTTATAAAATTTAACATATAAGAACAATAAAAATTGTACACCGAACAAATTTGATGGTCCGAAGTTGCTCAATTCTCTCTATGGAGGATATTTTAACTGTTTTGTCCATTTGTCATTGAAAGTTGGTGTTTTGGCTTCGAAATAATGTAGGAAGCTTATACTCGTAAAAGTTGACATAGAAGAACAATAAAAAGTCTATCCCGAGCAACTTTGATAGTCCGAAGTTGCTCAACTCTCTCTATGGAGGAGCTTTTAACGGTTCTGTCTATTTGTCTTAGAAAGTTGGTGTTTTGGCATCGAAATAATCTATGAAGCTTATAATCATAAAATTTGACATATAAGAACAATACAAAGTGTACACCGAGCAATTTTGATGGTCCGAAGCTGTTCAACTCTCTCTATAGGTGAGCTTTTAACGGTTTTGTCTATTTGTCATAGAAAGTTGGTGTTTTGGCATGAAAATAATCTATGAAGCTTATACTCGTAAAATTTGACATATAAGAACAATAAAAATTGTACACTGAGCAACTTTGATGGTCCGAAGTCGCTCAACACTCTCTATGGAGGAGCTTTTAACGGTTTTGTCCATTTGTCATAGAAAGTTGGTGTTTTGGCATCGAAATAATCTAGGAAGCTTATACTCGTAAAATTTCACATAGAAGAACAATAAAAAGTGTAAATAAAGCAATTTTGATAGTCCGAAGTAGCTCAACTCTCTCTATGGAGGATCTTTTACCGGTTTTGTCCATTTGTCATAGAAAGTTGGTGTTTTGGCATCAATATAATGTAGGAAGCTTATACTCGTAAAATTTCACATAGAAGAACAATAAAAAGTTATCCCGAGCAACTTTGATAGTCCGAAATTGCTCAACTCTCTCTATGGAGGGGATTTTAACGGTTTTGTCCATTTGTCAAAGAAAGTTGGTGTTTTGGCATTGAAATAATCTAGGAAGCTTATACTCATAAAATTTGACATATAAGAACAATAAAAATTGTACACCGAGCAACTTTGATGGTCCGAAGTTGTTCAAGTCTCACTATGGAGGAGCTCTTAACGGTTTTGTCCATTTGTCATAGAAAGTTGGTGTTTTGGAATCGAAATAATGTAGGAAGCTTATAGTCGTAAAATTTGACGTAGAAGAACAATAAAAAGTCTATCCCGAACAACTTTGATAGTTCGGAGTTGGTCAACTCTCTCTATGGAGGAGCTTTTAAAGGTTTTGTCTATTTGTCATAGAAAGTTGGTGTTTTGGCATCGAAATAATCTATGAACCTTATACTCGTAAAATTTGACATATAAGAACAATAAAAATTATATCCTGAGCAACTTTCATAGTCCGAAGTTGCTCAACTCTCTCTATCGAGGAGCTTTTAACGGTTTTGTCCATTTGTCAAAGAAAGTTGGTGTTTTGGCATCGAAATAATTTAGGAAGCTTATACTCATAAAATTTAACATATAAGAACAATAAAAATTGTACACCGAACAAATTTGATGGTCCGAAATTGCTCAATTCTCTCTATGGAGGAGATTTTAACGGTTTTGTCCATTTGTCATTGAAAGTTGGTGTTTTGGCTTCGAAATAATGTAGGAAGCTTATACTCGTAAAAGTTGACATAGAAGAACAATAAAAAGTCTATCCCGAGCAACTTTGATAGTCCGAAGTTGCTCAACTCTCTCTATGGAGGAGCTTTTAACGGTTTTGTCTATTTGTCTTAGAAAGTTGGTGTTTTGGCATCGAAATAATCTATGAAGCTTATAATCATAAAATTTGACATATAAGAACAATACAAAGTGTACACCGAGCAATTTTGATGGTCCGAAGCTGTTCAACTCTCTCTATAGGTGAGCTTTTAACGGTTTTGTCTATTTGTCATAGAAAGTTGGTGTTTTGTCATGGAAATAATCTATGAAGCTTATACTCGTAAAATTTGACATATAAGAACAATAAAAATTGTACACCGAGCAACTTTGATGGTCCGAAGTCGCTCAACACTCTCTATGGAGGAGCTTTTAACGGTTTTGTCCATTTGTCATAGAAAGTTGGTGTTTTGGCATCGAAATAATCTAGGAAGCTTATACTCATAAAATTTCACATAGAAGAACAATAAAAAGTGTAAATAGAGCAATTTTGATAGTCCGAAGTAGCTCAACTCTCTCTATGGAGGAGCTTTTACCGGTTTTGTCCATTTGTCATAGAAAGTTGGTGTTTTTGCATCAATATAATGTAGGAAGCTTATACTCGTAAAATTTCACATAGAAGAACAATAAAAAGTCTATCCCGAGCAACTTTGATAGTCCGAAATTGCTCAACTCTCTCTATGGAGGAGATTTTAACGGTTTTGTCTATTTGTCATAGAAAGTTCGTGTTTTGGCATCGAAATAATCTAGGAAGCTTATACTCGTAAAATTTCACATAGAAGAACAATAAAAAGTGTAAATAGAGCAATTTTGATAGTCCGAAGTAGCTCAACTCTCTCTATGGAGGAGCTTTTACCGGTTTTGTCCATTTGTCATAGAAAGTTGGTGTTTTGGCATCAATATAATGTAGGAAGCTTATACTCGTAAAATTTCACATAGAAGAACAATAAAAAGTCTATCCCGAGCAACTTTGATAGTCCGAAATTGCTCAACTCTCTCTATGGAGGGGATTTTAACGGTTTTGTCCATTTGTCAAAGAAAGTTGGTGTTTTGGGATCGAAATAATCTAGGAAGCTTATACTCATAAAATTTGACATATAAGAACAATAAAAATTGTGCACCGAGCAACTTTGATGGTCCGAAGTTGCTCAAGTCTTACTATGGAGGAGCTCTTAACGGTTTTGTCCATTTGTCATAGAAAGTTGGTGTTTTGGAATCGAAATAATCTAGGAAGCTTATACTCGTAAAATTTGACGTAGAAGAACAATAAAAAGTCTATCCCGAACAACTTTGATAGTTCGGAGTTGCTCAACTCTCTCTATGGAGGAGCTTTTAACGGTTTTGTCTATTTGTCATAGAAAGTTGGTGTTTTGGCATCGAAATAATCTATGAAGCTTATACTCGTAAAATTTGACATATAAGAACAATAAAAATTATATCCTGAGCAACTTTCATAGTCCGAAGTTGCTCAAGTCTTACTATGGAGGAGCTCTTAACGGTTTTGTCCATTTGTCATAGAAAGTTGGTGTTTTGGCATCGAAATAATTTAGGAAGCTTATACTCATAAAATTTAACATATAAGAACAATAAAAATTGTACACCGAGCAAATTTGATGGTCCGAAGTTGCTCAATTCTCTCTATGGATGAGATTTTAACGGTTTTGTCCATTTGTCATTGAAAGTTGGTGTTTTGGCTTCGAAATAATGTAGGAAGCTTATACTCGTAAAAGTTGACATAGAAGAACAATAAAAAGTCTATCCCGAGCAACTTTGATAGTCCGAAGTTGCTCAACTCTCTCTATGGAGGAGCTTTTAACGGTTTTGTCTATTTGTCTTAGAAAGTCGGTGTTTTGGCATCGAAATAATCTATGAAGCTTATAATCATAAAATTTGACATATAAGAACAATACAAAGTGTACACCGAGCAATTTTGATGGTCCGAAGCTGTTCAACTCTCTCTATAGATGAGCTTTTAACGGTTTTGTCTATTTGTCATAGAAAGTTGGTGTTTTGGCATGGAAATAATCTATGAAGCTTATACTCGTAAAATTTGACATATAAGAATAATAAAAATTGTACACCGAGCAACTTTGATGGTCGAAAGTCGCTCAACACTCTCTATGGAGGAGCTTTTAACGGTTTTGTCCATTTGTCATAGAAAGTTGGTGTTTTGGCATCGAAATAATCTAGGAAGCTTATACTCGTAAAATTTCACATAGAAGAACAATAAAAAGTGTAAATAGAGCAATTTTGATAGTCCGAAGTAGCTCAACTCTCTCTATGGAGGAGCTTTTACCGGTTTTGTCCATTTGTCATAGAAAGTTGGTGTTTTGGCATCAATATAATGTAGGAAGCTTATACTCGTAAAATTTCACATAGAAGAACAATAAAAAGTCTATCCCGAGCAACTTTGATAGTCCGAATTTGCTCAACTCTCTCTATGGAGGAGATTTTAACGGTTTTGTCCATTTGTCATAGAAAGTTGGTGTTTTGGCATCGGAATAATGAAGGAAGCTTATACTCGTAAAATTTGACATAGAAGAACAATAAAAATTGTACACCGAGCAATTTTGATGGTCCGAAGTTGCTCAAGTCTCACTATGGAGGAGTTCTTAACGGTTTTGTCCATTTGTCATAGAAAGTTGGTGTTTTGGCATCGAAATAATCTAGGAAGCTTATACTCGTAAAATTTCACATAGAAGAACAATAAAAAGTGTAAATAGAGCAATTTTGATAGTCCGAAGTAGCTCAACTCTCTCTATGGAGGAGCTTTTACCGGTTTTGTCCATTTGTCATAGAAAGTTGGTGTTTTGGCATCAATATAATGTAGGAAGCTTATACTCGTAAAATTTCACATAGAAGAACAATAAAAAGTCTATCCCGACCAACTTTGATAGTCCGAAATTGCTCAACTCTCTCTATGGAGGGGATTTTAACGGTTTTGTCCATTTGTCAAAGAAAGTTGGTGTTTTGGGATCGAAATAATCTAGGAAGCTTATACTCATAAAATTTGACATATAAGAACAATAAAAATTGTACACCGAGCAACTTTGATGGTCCGAAGTTGCTCAAGTCTTACTATGGAGGAGTTCTTAACGGTTTTGTCCATTTGTCATAGAAAGTTGGTGTTTTGGAATCGAAATAATCTAGGAAGCTTATACTCGTAAAATTTGACGTAGAAGAACAATAAAAAGTCTATCCCGAACAACTTTGATAGTTCGGAGTTGCTCAACTCTCTCTATGGAGGAGCTTTTAACGGTTTTGTCTATTTGTCATAGAAAGTTGGTGTTTTGGCATCGAAATAATCTATGAAGCTTATACTCGTAAAATTTGACATATAAGAACAATAAAAATTATATCCTGAGCAACTTTCATAGTCCGAAGTTGCTCAACTCTCTCTATCGAGGAGCTTTTAACGGTTTTGTCCATTTGTCAAAGAAAGTTGGTGTTTTGGCATCGAAATAATTTAGGAAGCTTATACTCATAAAATTTAACATATAAGAACAATAAAAATTGTACACCGAGCAAATTTGATGGTCCGAAGTTGCTCAATTCTCTCTATGGATGAGATTTTAACGGTTTTGTCCATTTGTCATTGAAAGTTGGTGTTTTGGCTTCGAAATAATATAGGAAGCTTATACTCGTAAAAGTTGACATAGAAGAACAATAAAAAGTCTATCCCGAGCAACTTTGATAGTCCGAAGTTGCTCAACTCTCTCTATGGAGGAGCTTTTAACGGTTTTGTCTATTTGTCTTAGAAAGTTGGTGTTTTGGCATCGAAATAATCTATGAAGCTTATAATCATAAAATTTGACATATAAGAACAATACAAAGTGTACACCGAGCAATTTTGATGGTCCGAAGCTGTTCAACTCTCTCTATAGATGAGCTTTTAACGGTTTTGTCTATTTGTCATAGAAAGTTGGTGTTTTGGCATGGAAATAATCTATGAAGCTTATACTCGTAAAATTTGACATATAAGAATAATAAAAATTGTACACCGAGCAACTTTGATGGTCGAAAGTCGCTCAACACTCTCTATGGAGGAGCTTTTAACGGTTTTGTCCATTTGTCATAGAAAGTTGGTGTTTTGGCATCGAAATAATCTAGGAAGCTTATACTCGTAAAATTTCACATAGAAGAACAATAAAAAGTGTAAATAGAGCAATTTTGATAGTCCGAAGTAGCTCAACTCTCTCTATGGAGGAGCTTTTACCGGTTTTGTCCATTTGTCATAGAAAGTTGGTGTTTTGGCATCAATATAATGTAGGAAGCTTATACTCGTAAAATTTCACATAGAAGAACAATAAAAAGTCTATCCCGAGCAACTTTGATAGTCCGAATTTGCTCAACTCTCTCTATGGAGGAGATTTTAACGGTTTTGTCCATTTGTCATAGAAAGTTGGTGTTTTGGCATCGGAATAATGAAGGAAGCTTATACTCGTAAAATTTGACATAGAAGAACAATAAAAATTGTACACCGAGCAATTTTGATGGTCCGAAGTTGCTCAAGTCTCACTATGGAGGAGCTCTTAACGGTTTTGTCCATTTGTCATAGAAAGTTGGTGTTTTGGCATCGAAATAATCTAGGAAGCTTATACTCGTAAAATTTCACATAGAAGAACAATAAAAAGTGTAAATAGAGCAATTTTGATAGTCCGAAGTAGCTCAACTCTCTCTATGGAGGAGCTTTTACCGGTTTTGTCCATTTGTCATAGAAAGTTGGTGTTTTGGCATCAATATAATGTAGGAAGCTTATACTCGTAAAATTTCACTTAGAAGAACAATAAAAAGTCTATCCCGAGCAACTTTGATAGTCCGAAATTGCTCAACTCTCTCTATGGAGGAGATTTTAACGGTTTTGTCCATTTGTCAAAGAAAGTTGGTGTTTTGGGATCGAAATAATGTTGGAAGCTTATACTCGTAAAATTTGACATAGAAGAACATTAAAAAGTCTATCCCGAGCAACTTTCATAGTCCGAAGTTGCTCAACTCTCTCTATGGAGGAGCTTTTAATGGTTTTGTCCATTTGTCATAGAAAGTTGGTGTTTTGGCATCAAAATAATGTAGGAAGCTTATACTAGTAAAAGTTGACAAAGAAGAACAAAAAAAATTGTACAACGAGCAATTTTGATGTTCCGAAGTTGCTCAACTCTCTCTATGGAGGAGCTTTTAACGGTTTTGTCTATTTGTCATAGAAAGTTGGTGTTTTGGCATCGAAATAATCTATGAAGCTTATACTCGTAAAATTTGACATATAAGAACAATAAAAATTGTACACCGAGCAACTATGATGGTCCGAAGTCGCTCAACAATCTCTATGGAGGAGCTTTTAACGATTTTGTCCATTTGTCATAGAAAGTTGGTGTTTTGGTATCGAAATAATCTAGGAAGCTTATACTCGTAAAATCTCACATAGAAGAAGAACAATAAAAAGTGTACATAGAGCAATTTTGATGGTCCGAAGCTGTTCAAATTCTCTATGGAGGAGCTTTTAACGGTTTTGTCCATTTGACATAGAAAGTTGGTGTTTTGGCATCGAAATAATCTAGGAAGCTTATACTCGTAAAATTTCATATAGAAGAACAATAAAAAGTGTACATAGGGCAATTTTGATAGTCCGAAGTTGCTCAACTCTCTCTATGGAAGAGCTTTTAACGGTTTTGTCTATTTGTCTTAGAAAGATGGTGTTTTGGCATCGAAATAATCTATGAAGCTTATACTCATAAAATTTGACATGTAAGAACAATAAAAAGTGTACACCGAACAACTTTGATGATCCGAAGTTGCTCAACTCTCTCTATAGGTGAGGTTTTAACGATTTTGTCTATTTGTCATAGAAAGTCGGTGTTTTGGCATGGAAATAATCTATGAAGCTTATACTCGTAAAATTTGACATATAGGAACAATAAAAATTGTACACCGAGCAACTTTGATGGTCCGAAGTCGCTCAACACTCTCTATGGAGGAGCTTTTAACGGTTTTGCCCATTTGTCATAGAAAGTTGGTGTTTTGGCATCGAAATAATGTAGGAAGCTTATACTCGTAAAATTTGACATAGAAGAACAATAAAAAGTCTATCCCGAGCAACTTTCATAGTCCGAAGTTGCTCGACAATCTCAATGGAGGAGCTTTTAACGATTTTGTCCATTTGTCAAAGAAAGTTGGTGTTTTGGCATCGAAATAATCTAGGAAGCTTATACTCATAAAATTTGACATATAAGAGCAATAAAAATTGTACATCGAGCAACTTAGATAGTCCGAAGTCGCTCAACTCTCTTTATGGCAGAGCTTTTAACGGTTTTATCTATTTGTCTTAGAAAGTTGGTGTTTTGGCATCGAAATAATCTATGAAGTTTATTCTCATAAAATTTGACATATAAGAACAATAAAAAGTGTACACCGAGCAACTTTGATGGTCCGAAGTTGCTCAACTCTCTCTATAGGTCAGCTTTTAACGGTTTTGTCTATTTGTCATAGAAAGTTGGTGTTTTGGCATGGAAATAATCTATGAAGCTTATACTCATAAAATTTGACATATAAGTACAATAAAAATTGTACACCGAGCAACTTTAATGGTCCGAAGTCGCTCAACTCTCTCTATGGAGGAGCTCTTATCGGTTTTGTCCATTTGTCATAAAAAGTTGGTGTTTTGGCATCGAAGTAATCTAGGAAGCTTATACTCGTAAAATTTCACATAGAAGAACAATAAAAAGTGTACATAGAGCAATTTTGATAGTCCGAAGTTGCTCAACTCTCTCTATGGAGGAGCTTTTAACGGTTTTGTCCATTTGTCATAGAAAGTTGGTGTTTTGGCATCGGAATAATGTAGGAAGCTTATACTCGTAAAATTTCACATAGAAGAACAATAAAAAGTCTATCCCGAGCAACTTTGATTGTCCGAAGTTGCTCAACTCTCTCTATAGAGGTGCTTTTAACGGTTTTGTCTATTTGTTATAGAAAGTTGGTGTTTTGGCATCGGAATAATGTAGGAAGCTTATACTCGTAAAATTTCACACAGAAGAACAATAAAAAGTCTATCCCGAGCAACTTTGATAGTCCGAAGTTGCTCAACTCTCTCTATGGAGGAGCTTTTAACGGTTTTGTCTATTTATCATAGAAAGTTGGTGTTTTAGCTCGAAATAATCTAGGAAGCTTATACTCGTAAAATTTGACATATAAGAACAAAAAAAATTGTACACCGAGCAACTATGATGGTCCGAAGTCGCTCAACACTCTCTATGGAGGAGCTTTTAACGATTTTGTCCATTTGTCATAGAAAGTTGGTGTTTTGGTATCGAAATAATCTAGGAAGCTTATACTCGTAAAATTTCACATAGAAGAACAATAAAAAGTCTATCCCGAGCAACTTTCATAGTCCGAAGTTGCTCGACTCTCTCTATGGAGGAGCTTTTAACGATTTTGTCCATTTGTCAAAGAAAGTTGTTGTTTTGGCATCGAAATAATCTAGGAAGCTTATACTCATAAAATTTGACATATAAGAGCAATAAAAATTATACATCGAGCAACTTTGATAGTCCGAAGTCGCTCAACTCTCTTTATGGCAGGGCTTTTAACGGTTTTGTCTATTTGTCTTAGAAAGTTGGTGTTTTGGCATCGAAATAATCTATGAAGTTTATTCTCATAAAATTTGACATATAAGAACAATAAAAAGTGTACACCGACCAACTTTGATGGTCCGAAGTTGCTCAACTCTCTCTATAGGTGAGCTTTTAACGGTTTTGTCTATTTGTCATAGAAAGTTGGTGTTTTGGCATGGAAATAATCTATGAAGCTTATATTCATAAAATTTGACATATAAGTACAATAAAAATTGTACACCTAGCAACTTTAATGGTCCGAAGTTGCTCAACTCTCTCTATGGAGGAGCTCTTATCGGTTTTGTCCATTTGTCATAAAAAGTTGGTGTTTTGGCATCGAAGTAATCTAGGAAGCTTATACTCGTAAAATTTCACATAGAAGAACAATAAAAAGTGTACATAGAGCAATTTTGATAGTACGAAGTTGCTCAACTCTCTCTATTGAGGAGCTTTTAACGGTTTTGTCCATTTGTCAAAGAAAGTTGGTGTTTTGGCATCGAAATAATCTAGGAAGCTTATACTCGTAAAATTTGACATATAAGAACAATAAAAATTTTACACTTAGCAACTTTGATGGTCCGAAGTCGCTCAACACTCTCTATGGAGGAGCTTTTAACGGTTTTGCCCATTTTTCATAGAAAGTTGGTGTTTTGGCATCGAAATAATCTAGGAAGCTTATACTCGTAAAATTTGACATATAAGAACAATAAAAATTGTACACCGAGCAACTTTGATGGTCCGAAGTCGCTCAACACTCTCTATGGAGGAGCTTTTAACGGTTTTGCCCATTTGTCATAGAAAGTAAGTGTTTTGGCATCGAAATAATGTAGGAAGCTTATACTCGTAAAATTTGACATAGAAGAACAATAAAAAGTCTATCCCGAGCAACTTTCATAGTCCGAAGTTGCTCGACTCTATCTATGGAGGAGCTTTTAACGATTTTGTCCATTTGTCAAAGAAAGTTGGTGTTTTGGCATCGAAATAATCTAGGAAGCTTATACTCATAAAATTTGACATATAAGAGCAATAAAAATTGTACATCGAGCAACTTTGATAGTCCGAAGTCGCTCAACTCTCTTTATGGCAGAGCTTTTAACGGTTTTGTCTATTTGTCTTAGAAAGTTGGTGTTTTGGCATCGAAATAATCTATGAAGTTTATTCTCATAAAATTTGACATATAAGAACAATAAAAAGTGTACACCGAGCAACTTTGATGGTCCGAAGTTGCTCAACTCTCTCTATAGGTGAGCTTTTAACGGTTTTGTCTATTAGTCATAGAAAGTTAGTGTTTTGGCATGGAAATAATCTATGAAGCTTATACTCATAAAATTTGACATATAAGTACAATAAAAATTGTACACCGAGCAACTTTAATGGTCCGAAGTTGCTCAACTCTCTCTATGGAGGAGCTCTTATCGGTTTTGTCCATTTGTCATAAAAAGTTGGTGTTTTGGCATCGAAGTAATCTAGGAAGCTTATACTCGTAAAATTTCACATCGAAGAACAATAAAAAGTGTACATAGAGCAATTTTGATAGTCCGAAGTTGCTCAACTCTCTCTATGGAGGAGCTTTTAACGGTTTTGTCCATTTGTCATAGAAAGTTGGTGTTTTGGCATCGGAATAATGTAGGAAGCTTATACTCGTAAAATTTCACATAGAAGAACAATAAAAAGTCTATCCCGAGCAACTTTCATAGTCCGAAGTTGCTCAACTCTCTCTATGGAGGAGCTTTTAACGGTTTTGTCTATTTGTTATAGAAAGTTGGTGTTTTGCATCGAAATAATCTAGGAAGCTTATACTCGTAAAATTTCACATAGAAGAACAATAAAAATTGTACACCGAGCAACTTTGATGGTCCGAAGTCGCTCAACACTCTCTATTGAAGAGCTTTTAACGGTTTTGTCCATTTGTCATAGAAAGTTGGTGTTTTGGCATCGAAATAATCTAGGAAGCTTATACTCATAAAATTTGACATAAAAGAACAATAAAAAGTTACATAGAGCAATTTTAATGGTCCGAAATTGCTCAACTCTCTCTATGGAGGAGCTCTTAACGGTTTTGTCCATTTGTCGTAGAAAGTTGGTGTTTTGGCATCGAAATAATCTAGGAAGCTTATACTCATAAAATTTGACATATAAGAACAATAAAAATTGTACACCGAGCAACTTTGATGGTCCGAAGTCGCTCAACACTCTCTATGGAGGAGCTTTTAACGGTTTTGTCCATTTGTCGTAGAAAGTTGGTGTTTTGGCATCGAAATAATGTAGGAAGCTTATACTCATAAAATTTCACAAAGAAGAACAATAAAAAGTTTATCCCGAGCAACTTTGATAGTCCGAAGTTGCTCAACTCTCTCTATGGAGGAGCTTTTAACGGTTTTGTCTATTTGTCATAGAAAGTTGGTGTTTTGGCATCGAAATAATCTAGGAAGCTTATACTCGTAAAATTTGACATATAAGAACAATAAAAATTGTACACCGAGCAACTATGATGGTCCGAAGTCGCTCAACACTCTCTATGGAGGAGCTTTTAACGATTTTGTCCATTTGTCATAGAAAGTTGGTGTTTTGGTATCGAAATAATCTAGGAAGCTTATACTCGTAAAATCTCACATAGAAGAAGAACAATAAAAAGTGTACATAGAGCAATTTTGATGGTCCGAAGCTGTTCAACTCTCTCTATGGAGGAGCTTTTAACGGTTTTGTCCATTTGTCATAGGAAGTTGGTGTTTTGGCATCGAAATAATCTAGGAAGCTTATACTCGTAAAATTTCACATAGAAGAACAATAAAAAGTGTAGATAAAGCAATTTTAATAGTCCGAAGTTGCTCAACTCTCTCTATGGAGGAGCTCTTATCGGTTTTGTCCATTTGTCATAAAAAGTTGGTGTTTTGTCATCGAAATAATCTATGAAGCTTATACTAGTAAAATTTGACATATAAGAACAATAAAAATTGTACACCGAGCAACTTTGATGGTCCGAAGTTGCTCAACTCTCTCTATGGAGGAGCTTTTAACGGTTTTGTCCATTTGTCATAGGAAGTTGGTGTTTTGGCATCGAAATAATGTAGGAAGCTTATACTCGTAAAATTTGACATAGAAGAACAATAAAAGTCTATCCCGAGCAACTTTCATAGTCCGAAGTTGCTCAACTCTCTTTATGGAGGAGCTTTTAATGGTTTTGTCCATTTGTCATAGAAAGTTGGTGTTTTGGCATCAAAATAATGTAGGAAGCTTATACTAGTAAAAGTTGACAAAGAAGAACAATAAAAATTGTACACCGAGCAATTTTGATGTTCCGAAGTTGCTCAACTCTCTCTATGGAGGAGCTTTTAACGGTTTTGTCTATTTGTCATAGAAAGTTGGTGTTTTGGCATCGAAATAATCTATGAAGCTTATACTCGTAAAATTTGACATATAAGAACAATAAAAATTGTACACCGAGCAACTATGATGGTCCGAAGTCGCTCAACACTCTCTATGGAGGAGCTTTTAACGATTTTGTTCATTTGTCATAGAAAGTTGGTGTTTTGGTATCGAAATAATCTAGGAAGCTTATACTCGTAAAATCTCACATAGAAGAAGAACAATAAAAAGTGTACATAGAGCAATTTTGATGGTCCGAAGCTGTTCAACTCTCTCTATGGAGGAGCTTTTAACGGTTTTGTCCGTTTGACATAGAAAGTTGGTGTTTTGGCATCGAAATAATCTAGGAAGCTTATACTCGTAAAATTTCACATAGAAGAAAAAATAAAAAGTGTACATAGAGCAATTTTGATAGTCCGAAGTTGCTCAACTCTCTCTATGGAAGAGCTTTTAACGGTTTTCTCTATTTGTCTTAGAAAGTTGGTGTTTTGGCATCGAAATAATCTATGAAGCTTATACTCATAAAATTTGACATGTAAGAACAATAAAAAGTGTACACCGAGCAACTTTGATGATCCGAAGTTGCTCAACTCTCTCTATAGGTGAGCTTTTAACGGTTTTGTCGATTTGTCATAGAAAGTCGGTGTTTTGGCATGGAAATAATCTATGAAGCTTATACTCGTAAAATTTGACATATAAGAACAATAAAAATTGTACACCAAGCAACTTTGATGGTCCGAAATCGCTCAACACTCTCTATGTAGGAGCTTTTAACGGTTTTGCCCATTTGTCATAGAAAATTGGTGTTTTGGCATCGAAATAATGTAGGAAGCTTATACTCGTAAAATTTGACATAGAAGAACAATAAAAAGTCTATCCCGAGCAACTTTCATAGTCCGAAGTTGCTCGACAATCTCTATGGAGGACCTTTTAACGATTTTGTCCATTTGTCAAAGAAAGTTGGTGTTTTGGCATCGAAATAATCTAGGAAGCTTATATTCATAAAATTTGACATATAAGAGCAATAAAAATTGTACATCGAGCAACTTTGATAGTCCGAAGTCGCTCAACTCTCTTTATGGCAGAGCTTTTAACGGTTTTGTCTATTTGTCTTAGAAAGTTGGTGTTTTGGCATCGAAATAATCTATGAAGTTTATTCTCATAAAATTTGACATATAAGAACAATAAAAAGTGTACACCGAGCAACTTTGATGGTCCGAAGTTGCTCAACTCTCTCTATAGGTCAGCTTTTAACGGTTTTGTCTATTTGTCATAGAAAGTTGGTGTTTTGGCATGGAAATAATCTATGAAGCTTATACTCATAAAATTTGACATATAAGTACAATAAAAATTGTACACCGAGCAACTTTAATGGTCCGAAGTCGCTCAACTCTCTCTATGGAGGAGCTCTTATCGGTTTTGTCCATTTGTCATAAAAAGTTGGTGTTTTGGCATCGAAGTAATCTAGGAAGCTTATACTCGTAAAATTTCACATAGAAGAACAATAAAAAGTGTACATAGAGCAATTTTGATAGTCCGAAGTTGCTCAACTCTCTCTATGGAGGAGCTTTTAACGGTTTTGTCCATTTGTCATAGAAAGTTGGTGTTTTGGCATCGGAATAATGTAGGAAGCTTATACTCGTAAAATTTCACATAGAAGAACAATAAAAAGTCTATCCCGAGCAACTTTGATAGTCCGAAGTTGATCAACTCTCTCTATGGAGGAGCTTTTAACGGTTTTGTCTATTTGTTATAGAAAGTTGGTGTTTTGCATCGAAATAATCTAGGAAGCTTATACTCGTAAAATTTCACATAGAAGAACAATAAAAATTGTACACCGAGCAACTATGATGGTCCGAAGTCGCTCAACACTCTCTATTGAAGAGCTTTTAACGGTTTTGTCCATTTGTCATAGAAAGTGGTGTTTTGGCATCGAAATAATCTAGGAAGCTTATACTCATAAAATTTGACATAGAAGAACAATAAAAAGTGTACATAGAGCAATTTTAATGGTCCGAAGTTGCTCAACTCTCTCTATGGAGGAGCTCTTAACGGTTTTGTCCATTTGTCATAGAAAGTTGGTGTTTTGGCATCGAAATAATCCAGGAAGCTTATACTCATAAAATTTGACATATAAGAACAATAAAAATTGTACACAAAGCAACTTTGATGGTCCGAAGTCGCTCAACACTCTCTATGGAGGAGCTTTTAACGGTTTTGTCCATTTGTCACAGAAAGTTGGTGTTTTGGCATCGGAATAATGTAGGAAGCTTATACTCGTAAAATTTCACATAGAAGAACAATAAAAAGTCTATCCCGAGCAACTTTAATAGTCCGAAGTTGCTCAACTCTCTCTATGGAGGAGCTTTTAACGGTTTTGTCTATTTGTCATAGAAAGTTGGTGTTTTGGCATCGAAATAATCTAGGAAGCTTATACTCGTAAAATTTGACATATAAGAACAATAAAAATTGTACACCGAGCAACTATGATGGTCCGAAGTCGCTCAACACTCTCTATGGAGGAGCTTTTAACGATTTTGTCCATTTGTCATAGAAAGTTGGTGTTTTTGTATCGAAATAATCTAGGAAGCTTATACTCGTAAAATCTCACATAGAAGAAGAACAATAAAAAGTGTACATAGAGCAATTTTGATGGTCCGAAGCTGTTCAACTCTCTCTATGGAGGAGCTTTTAACGGTTTTGTCCATTTGTCATAGAAAGTTGGTGTTTTGGCATCGAAATAATCTAGGAAGCTTATACTCGTAAAATTTCACATAGAAGAACAATAAAAAGTGTACATAGAGCAATTTTAATGGTCCGAAGTTGCTCAACTCTCTCTATGGAGGAGCTCTTATCGGTTTTGTCCATTTGTCATAAAAAGTTGGTGTTTTGGCATGGAAATAATCTATGAAGCTTATACTCGTAAAATTTGACATATAAGAACAATAAAAATTGTACACCGAGCAACTTTGATGGTCCGAAGTCGCTCAACACTCTCTATGGAGGAGCTTTTAACGGTTTTGTCCATTTGTCATAGAAAGTTGGTGTTTTGGCATCGGAATAATGTGGGAAGCTTATACTCATAAAATTTCACATAGAAGAACAATAAAAAGTCTATCCCGAGCAACTTTGATAGTCCGAAGTTGCTCAACTCTCACTATGGAGGAGCTCTTAATGGTTTTGTCCATTTTTCATAGAAAGTTGGTGTTTTGGTATCGAAATAATCTAGGAAGCTTATACTCGTAAAATCTCACATAGAAGAAGAACAATAAAAAGTGTACATAGAGCAATTTTGATGGTCCGAAGCTGTTCAACTCTCTCTATGGAGGAGCTTTTAACGGTTTTGTCCATTTTTCATAGAAAGTTGGTGTTTTGGCATCGAAATAATCTAGGAAGCTTGTACTCGTAAAATTTCACATAGAAGAGCAATAAAAATTGTACATCGAGCAACTTTGATAGTCCGAAGTCGCTCAACTCTCTTTATGACAGAGCTTTTAACGGTTTTGTCTATTTGTCTTAGAAAGTTGGTGTTTTGGCATCGAAATAATCTATGAAGCTTATACTCATAAAATTTGACATATAAGTACAATAAAAATTGTACACCGAGCAACTTTGATGGTCGAAGTCGCTCAATACTCTCTATGAAGGAGCTTTTAATGGTTTTGTCCATTCGTCCTAGAAAGTTGGTGTTTTGGCATCGAAATAATGTTGGAAGCTTATACTCGTAAAATTTGACATAGAAGAACAATAAAAAGTCTATCCCGAGCAACTTTCATAGTCCGAAGTTGCTCGACTCTCTCTATGGAGGAGCTTTTAACGATTTTGTCCATTTGTCAAAGAAAGTTGGTGTTTTGGCATCGAAATAATCTAGGAAGCTTATACTCATAAAATTTGACATATAAGAGCAATAAAAATTGTACATCGAGCAACTTTGATAGTCCGAAGTCGCTCAACTCTCTTTATGGCAGAGCTTTTAACTGTTTTGTCTATTTGTCTTAGAAAGTTGGTGTTTTGACATCGAAATAATCTATGAAGTTTATTCTCATAAAATTTGACATAGAAGAACAATAAAAAGTGTACATAGAGCAATTTTAATGTTCCGAAGTTGCTCAACTCTCTCTATGGAGGAGCTCTTAACGGTTTTATCCATTTGTCATAGAAAGTTGGTGTTTTGGCATCGAAATAATCTAGGAAGCTTATACTCATAAAATTTGACATATAAGTACAATAAAAATTGTACACCGAGCAACTTTGATGGTCCGAAGTCGCTCAACACTCTCTATGGAGGAGCTTTTAACGGTTTTGTCCATTTGTCATAGAAAGTTGGTGTTTTGGCATCGGAATAATGTAGGAAGCTTATACTCGTAAAATTTCATACAGAAGAACAATAAAAAGTCTATCCCGAGCAACTTTGATAGTCCGAAGTTGCTCAACTCTCTCTATGGAGGAGCTTTTAACGGTTTTGTCCATTTGTCATAGAAAGTTGGTGTTTTGGCATCGAAATAATGTAGGAAGCTTATACTCGTAAAATTTGACATATAAGAACAATAAAAATTGTACACCGAGCAACTATGATGGTCCGAAGTCGCTCAACACTCTCTATGGAGGAGCTTTTAACGATTTTGTCCATTTGTCATAGAAAGTTGGTGTTTTGGTATCGAAATAATCTAGGAAGCTTATACTCGTAAAATCTCACATAGAAGAAGAACAATAAAAAGTGTACATAGAGCAATTTTGGTGGTCCGAAGCTGTTCAACTCTCTCTATGGAGGAGCTTTTAACGGTTTTGTCCATTTGTCATAGAAAGTTGGTGTTTTGGCATCGAAATAATCTAGGAAGCTTATACTCGTAAAATTTCACATAGAAGAACAATAAAAAGTGTACATAGAGCAATTTTGATAGTCCGAAGTTGCTCAACTCTCTCTATGGAAGAGCTTTTAACGGTTTTCTCTATTTGTCTTAGAAAGTTGGTGTTTTGGCATCGAAATAATCTATGAAGGTTATACTCATAAAATTTGACATGTAAGAACAATAAAAAGTGTACACCGAGCAACTTTGATGATCCGAAGTTGCTCAACTCTCTCTATAGGTGAGCTTTTAACGGTTTTGTCTATTTGTCATAGAAAGTTGGTGTTTTGGCATGGAAATAATCTATGAAGCTTATACTCATAAAATTTGACATATAAGTACAATAAAAATTGTACACCGAGCAACTTTGATGGTCCGACGTCGCTCAACACTCTCTATGAAGGAGCTTTTAACGGTTTTGTCCATTTGTCATAGAAAGTCGGTGTTTTGGCATCGAAATAATCTAGGAAGCTTATACTCATAAAATTTGACATAGAAGAACAATAAAAAGTGTACATAGAGCAATTTTAATGGTCCGAAGTTGCTCAACTCTCTCTATGGAGGAGCTTGTAACGGTTTTGTCCATTTGTCATAGAAAGTTGGTGTTTTGGCATCGAAATAATCTAGGAAGCTTATACTCATAAAATTTGACATATAAGAACAATAAAAATTGTACACCGAGCAACTTTGATGGTCCGAAGTCGCTCAACACTCTCTATGGAGGAGCTTTTAACGGTTTTGTCCATTTGTCACAGAAAGTTGGTGTTTTGGCATCGGAATAATGTAGGAAGCTTATACTCGTAAAATTTCACACAGAAGAACAATAAAAAGTCTATCCCGAGCAACTTTGATAGTCCGAAGTTGCTCAACTCTCTCTATGGAGGAGCTTTTAACGGTTTTGTCCATTTGTCATAGAAAGTTGGTGTTTTGACATCGAAATAATGTAGGAAGCTTATACTCGTAAAATTTGACATAGAAGAACAATAAAAGTCTATCCCGAGCAACTTTCATAGTCCGAAGTTGCTCAACTCTCTCTATGGAGGAGCTTTTAATGGTTTTGTCCATTTGTCATAGAAAGTTGGTGTTTTGGCATCAAAATAATGTACGAAGCTTATACTAGTAAAAGTTGACAAAGAAGAACAATAAAAATTGTACACCGAGCAATTTTGATGTTCCGAAGTTGCTCAACTCTCTCTATAGAGTTGCTTTTAACGGTTTTGTCTATTTGTCATAGAAAGTTGGTGTTTTGGCATCGAAATAATCTGTGAAGCTTATACTCGTAAAATTTGCATATAAGAACAATAAAAATTGCACACCGAGCAACTATGATGGTCCGAAGTCGCTCAACACTCTCTATGTAGGAGCTTTTAGCGATTTTGTCCATTTGTCATAGAAAGTTGGTGTTTTGGTATCGAAATAATCTAGGAAGCTTATACTCGTAAAATCTCACATAGAAGAACAACAATAAAAAGTGTACATAGAGCAATTTTGATGGTCCAAAGCTGTTCAACTCTCTCTATGGAGGAGCTTTTAACGGTTTTGTCCATTTGTCCTAGAAAGTTGGTGTTTTGGCATCGAAATAATCTAGGAAGCTTATACTCGTAAAATTTCACATAGAAGAACAATAAAAAGTGTACATAGAGCAATTTTAATGGTCCGAAGTTGCTCAACTCTCTCTATGGAGGAGCTCTTATCGGTTTTGTCCATTTGTCATAAAAAGTTGGTGTTTTGTCATCGAAATAATCTATGAAGCTTATACTAGTAAAATTTGACATATAAGAACAATAAAAATTGTACACCGAGCAACTTTGATGGTCCGAAGTTGCTCAACTCTCTCTATGGAAGAGCTTTTAACGGTTTTGTCCATTTGTCATAGGAAGTTGGTGTTTTGGCATCGGAATAATGTAGGAAGCTTATACTCGTAAAATTTGACATAGAAGAACAATAAAAAATCTATCCCGAGCAACTTTGATAGTCCGAAGTTGCTCAACTCTCTCTATGGAGGAGCTTTTAACGGTTTTGTCCATTTGTCATAGAAAGTTGGTGTTTTGGCATCGAAATAATGTAGGAAGCTTATACTCGTAAAATTTGACATAGAAGAACAATAAAAGTCTATCCCGAGCAACTTTCATAGTCCGAAGTTGCTCAACTCTCTCTATGGAGGAGCTTTTAATGGTTTTGTCCATTTGTCATAGAAAGCTGGTGTTTTGGCATCAAAATAATGTAGGAAGCTTATACTGGTAAAAGTTGACAAAGAAGAACAATAAAAATTGTACACCGAGCAATTTTGATGTTCCGAAGTTGCTCAACTCTCTCTATGGAGTTGCTTTTAACGGTTTTGTCTATTTGTCATAGAAAGTTGGTATTTTGGCATCGAAATAATCTATGAAGCTTATACTCGTAAAATTTGACATATAAGAACAATAAAAATTGTACATCGAGCAACTTTGATGGTCCGAAGTCGCTCAACACTCTCTATGGAGGAGCTTTTAACGATTTTGTCCATTTGTCATAGAAAGTTGGTGTTTTGGTATCGAAATAATCTAGGAAGCTTATACTCGTAAAATCTCACATAGAAGAAGAACAATAAAAAGTGTACATAGAGCAATTTTGATGGTCCGAAGCTGTTCAACTCTCTCTATGGAGGAGCTTTTAACGGTTTTGTCCATTTTTCATAGAAAGTTGGTGTTTTGGCATCGAAATAATCTAGGAAGCTTGTACTCGTAAAATTTCACATAGAAGAGCAATAAAAATTGTACATCGAGCAACTTTGATAGTCCGAAGTCGCTCAACTCTCTTTATGACAGAGCTTTTAACGGTTTTGTCTATTTGTCTTAGAAAGTTGGTGTTTTGGCATCGAAATAATCTATGAAGCTTATACTCATAAAATTTGACATATAAGTACAATAAAAATTGTACACCGAGCAACTTTGATGGTCGAAGTCGCTCAATACTCTCTATGAAGGAGCTTTTAATGGTTTTGTCCATTCGTCATAGAAAGTTGGTGTTTTGGCATCGAAATAATGTTGGAAGCTTATACTCGTAAAATTTGACATAGAAGAACAATAAAAAGTCTATCCCGAGCAACTTTCATAGTCCGAAGTTGCTCGACTCTCTCTATGGAGGAGCTTTTAACGATTTTGTCCATTTGTCAAAGAAAGTTGGTGTTTTGGCATCGAAATAATCTAGGAAGCTTATACTCATAAAATTTGACATATAAGAGCAATAAAAATTGTACATCGAGCAACTTTGATAGTCCGAAGTCGCTCAACTCTCTTTATGGCAGAGCTTTTAACTGTTTTGTCTATTTGTCTTAGAAAGTTGGTGTTTTGACATCGAAATAATCTATGAAGTTTATTCTCATAAAATTTGACATAGAAGAACAATAAAAAGTGTACATAGAGCAATTTTAATGTTCCGAAGTTGCTCAACTCTCTCTATGGAGGAGCTCTTAACGGTTTTATCCATTTGTCATAGAAAGTTGGTGTTTTGGCATCGAAATAATCTAGGAAGCTTATACTCATAAAATTTGACATATAAGTACAATAAAAATTGTACACCGAGCAACTTTGATGGTCCGAAGTCGCTCAACACTCTCTATGGAGGAGCTTTTAACGGTTTTGTCCATTTGTCATAGAAAGTTGGTGTTTTGGCATCGGAATAATGTAGGAAGCTTATACTCGTAAAATTTCATACAGAAGAACAATAAAAAGTCTATCCCGAGCAACTTTGATAGTCCGAAGTTGCTCAACTCTCTCTATGGAGGAGCTTTTAACGGTTTTGTCCATTTGTCATAGAAAGTTGGTGTTTTGGCATCGAAATAATGTAGGAAGCTTATACTCGTAAAATTTGACATATAAGAACAATAAAAATTGTACACCGAGCAACTATGATGGTCCGAAGTCGCTCAACACTCTCTATGGAGGAGCTTTTAACGATTTTGTCCATTTGTCATAGAAAGTTGGTGTTTTGGTATCGAAATAATCTAGGAAGCTTATACTCGTAAAATCTCACATAGAAGAAGAACAATAAAAAGTGTACATAGAGCAATTTTGGTGGTCCGAAGCTGTTCAACTCTCTCTATGGAGGAGCTTTTAACGGTTTTGTCCATTTGTCATAGAAAGTTGGTGTTTTGGCATCGAAATAATCTAGGAAGCTTATACTCGTAAAATTTCACATAGAAGAACAATAAAAAGTGTACATAGAGCAATTTTGATAGTCCGAAGTTGCTCAACTCTCTCTATGGAAGAGCTTTTAACGGTTTTCTCTATTTGTCTTAGAAAGTTGGTGTTTTGGCATCGAAATAATCTATGAAGGTTATACTCATAAAATTTGACATGTAAGAACAATAAAAAGTGTACACCGAGCAACTTTGATGATCCGAAGTTGCTCAACTCTCTCTATAGGTGAGCTTTTAACGGTTTTGTCTATTTGTCATAGAAAGTTGGTGTTTTGGCATGGAAATAATCTATGAAGCTTATACTCATAAAATTTGACATATAAGTACAATAAAAATTGTACACCGAGCAACTTTGATGGTCCGACGTCGCTCAACACTCTCTATGAAGGAGCTTTTAACGGTTTTGTCCATTTGTCATAGAAAGTCGGTGTTTTGGCATCGAAATAATCTAGGAAGCTTATACTCATAAAATTTGACATAGAAGAACAATAAAAAGTGTACATAGAGCAATTTTAATGGTCCGAAGTTGCTCAACTCTCTCTATGGAGGAGCTTGTAACGGTTTTGTCCATTTGTCATAGAAAGTTGGTGTTTTGGCATCGAAATAATCTAGGAAGCTTATACTCATAAAATTTGACATATAAGAACAATAAAAATTGTACACCGAGCAACTTTGATGGTCCGAAGTCGCTCAACACTCTCTATGGAGGAGCTTTTAACGGTTTTGTCCATTTGTCACAGAAAGTTGGTGTTTTGGCATCGGAATAATGTAGGAAGCTTATACTCGTAAAATTTCACACAGAAGAACAATAAAAAGTCTATCCCGAGCAACTTTGATAGTCCGAAGTTGCTCAACTCTCTCTATGGAGGAGCTTTTAACGGTTTTGTCCATTTGTCATAGAAAGTTGGTGTTTTGACATCGAAATAATGTAGGAAGCTTATACTCGTAAAATTTGACATAGAAGAACAATAAAAGTCTATCCCGAGCAACTTTCATAGTCCGAAGTTGCTCAACTCTCTCTATGGAGGAGCTTTTAATGGTTTTGTCCATTTGTCATAGAAAGTTGGTGTTTTGGCATCAAAATAATGTACGAAGCTTATACTAGTAAAAGTTGACAAAGAAGAACAATAAAAATTGTACACCGAGCAATTTTGATGTTCCGAAGTTGCTCAACTCTCTCTATAGAGTTGCTTTTAACGGTTTTGTCTATTTGTCATAGAAAGTTGGTGTTTTGGCATCGAAATAATCTGTGAAGCTTATACTCGTAAAATTTGCATATAAGAACAATAAAAATTGCACACCGAGCAACTATGATGGTCCGAAGTCGCTCAACACTCTCTATGGAGGAGCTTTTAGCGATTTTGTCCATTTGTCATAGAAAGTTGGTGTTTTGGTATCGAAATAATCTAGGAAGCTTATACTCGTAAAATCTCACATAGAAGAACAACAATAAAAAGTGTACATAGAGCAATTTTGATGGTCCAAAGCTGTTCAACTCTCTCTATGGAGGAGCTTTTAACGGTTTTGTCCATTTGTCCTAGAAAGTTGGTGTTTTGGCATCGAAATAATCTAGGAAGCTTATACTCGTAAAATTTCACATAGAAGAACAATAAAAAGTGTACATAGAGCAATTTTAATGGTCCGAAGTTGCTCAACTCTCTCTATGGAGGAGCTCTTATCGGTTTTGTCCATTTGTCATAAAAAGTTGGTGTTTTGTCATCGAAATAATCTATGAAGCTTATACTAGTAAAATTTGACATATAAGAACAATAAAAATTGTACACCGAGCAACTTTGATGGTCCGAAGTTGCTCAACTCTCTCTATGGAAGAGCTTTTAACGGTTTTGTCCATTTGTCATAGGAAGTTGGTGTTTTGGCATCGGAATAATGTAGGAAGCTTATACTCGTAAAATTTGACATAGAAGAACAATAAAAAATCTATCCCGAGCAACTTTGATAGTCCGAAGTTGCTCAACTCTCTCTATGGAGGAGCTTTTAACGGTTTTGTCCATTTGTCATAGAAAGTTGGTGTTTTGGCATCGAAATAATGTAGGAAGCTTATACTCGTAAAATTTGACATAGAAGAACAATAAAAGTCTATCCCGAGCAACTTTCATAGTCCGAAGTTGCTCAACTCTCTCTATGGAGGAGCTTTTAATGGTTTTGTCCATTTGTCATAGAAAGCTGGTGTTTTGGCATCAAAATAATGTAGGAAGCTTATACTGGTAAAAGTTGACAAAGAAGAACAATAAAAATTGTACACCGAGCAATTTTGATGTTCCGAAGTTGCTCAACTCTCTCTATGGAGTTGCTTTTAACGGTTTTGTCTATTTGTCATAGAAAGTTGGTATTTTGGCATCGAAATAATCTATGAAGCTTATACTCGTAAAATTTGACATATAAGAACAATAAAAATTGCACACCGAGCAACTATGATGGTCCGAAGTCGCTCAACACTCTCTATGGAGGAGCTTTTAGCGATTTTGTCCATTTGTCATAGAAAGTTGGTGTTTTGGTATCGAAATAATCTAGGAAGCTTATACTCGTAAAATCTCACATAGAAGAAGAACAATAAAAAGTGTATATAGAGCAATTTTGATGGTCCGAAGCTGTTCAACTCTCTCTATGGAGGAGCTTTTAACGGTTTTGTCCATTTGTCATAGAAAGTTGGTGTTTTGGCATCGAAATAATCTAGGAAGCTTATACTCGTAAAATTTCACATAGAAGAACAATAAAAAGTGTACATAGATCAATTTTAATGGTCCGAAGTTGCTCAACTCTCTCTATGGAGGAGCTCTTATCGGTTTTGTCCATTTGTCATAAAAAGTTGGTGTTTTGTCATCGAAATAATCTATGAAGCTTATACTAGTAAAATTTGACATATAAGAACAATAAAAATTGTACACCGAGCAACTTTGATGGTCCGAAGTTGCTCAACTCTCTCTATGGAAGAGCTTTTAACGGTTTTGTCCATTTGTCATAGGAAGTTGTTGTTTTGGCATCGGAATAATGTAGGAAGCTTATACTCGTAAAATTTGACATAGAAGAACAATAAAAAATCTATCCCGAGCAACTTTGATAGTCCGAAGTTGCTCAACTCTCTCTATGGAGGAGCTTTTAACGGTTTTGTCCATTTGTCATAGAAAGTTTGTGTTTTGGCATCGAAATAATGTAGGAAGCTTATACTCGTAAAATTTGACATAGAAGAACAATAAAAGTCTATCCCGAGCAACTTTCATAGTCCGAAATTGCTCAACTCTCTCTATGGAGGAGCTTTTAATGGTTTTGTCCATTTGTCATAGAAAGCTGGTGTTTTGGCATCAAAATAATGTAGGAAGCTTATACTAGTAAAAGTTGACAAAGAAGAACAATAAAAATTGTACACCGAGCAATTTTGATGTTCCGAAGTTGCTCAACTCTCTCTATGGAGTTGCTTTTAACGGTTTTGTCTATTTGTCATAGAAAGTTGGTGTTTTGGCATCGAAATAATCTATGAAGCTTATACTCGTAAAATTTGACATATAAGAACAATAAAAATTGCACACCGAGCAACTATGATGGTCCGAAGTCGCTCAACACTCTCTATGGAGGAGCTTTTAGCGATTTTGTCCATTTGTCATAGAAAGTTGGTGTTTTGGTATCGAAATAATCTAGGAAGCTTATACTCGTAAAATCTCACATAGAAGAAGAACAATAAAAAGTGTATATAGAGCAATTTTGATGGTCCGAAGCTGTTCAACTCTCTCTATGGAGGAGCTTTTAACGGTTTTGTCCATTTGTCATAGAAAGTTGGTGTTTTGGCATCGAAATAATCTAGGAAGCTTATACTCGTAAAATTTCACATAGAAGAACAATAAAAAGTGTACATAGAGCAATTTTAATGGTCCGAAGTTGCTCAACTCTCTCTATGGAGGAGCTCTTATCGGTTTTGTCCATTTGTCATAAAAAGTTGGTGTTTTGTCATCGAAATAATCTATGAAGCTTATACTAGTAAAATTTGACATATAAGAACAATAAAAATTGTACACCGAGCAACTTTGATGGTCCGAAGTTGCTCAACTCTCTCTATGGAAGAGCTTTTAACGGTTTTGTCCATTTGTCATAGGAAGTTGGTGTTTTGGCATCGGAATAATGTAGGAAGCTTATACTCGTAAAATTTGACATAGAAGAACAATAAAAAATCTATCCCGAGCAACTTTGATAGTCCGAAGTTGCTCAACTCTCTCTATGGAGGAGCTTTTAACGGTTTTGTCCATTTGTCATAGAAAGTTGGTGTTTTGGCATCGAAATAATGTAGGAAGCTTATACTCGTAAAATTTGACATAGAAGAACAATAAAAGTCTATCCCGAGCAACTTTCATAGTCCGAAGTTGCTCAACTCTCTCTATGGAGGAGCTTTTAATGGTTTTGTCCATTTGTCATAGAAAGTTGGTGTTTTGGCATCAAAATAATGTAGGAAGCTTATACTAGTAAAAGTTGACAAAGAAGAACAATAAAAATTGTACACCGAGCAATTTTGATGTTCCGAAGTTGCTTTTAACGGTTTTGTCTATTTGTCATAGAATGTTGGTGTTTTGGCATCGAAATAATCTATGAAGCTTATACTCGTAAAATTTGACATATAAGAACAATAAAAATTGCACACCGAGCAACTATGATGGTCCGAAGTCGCTCAACACTCTCTACGGAGGAGCTTTTAGCGATTTTGTCCATTTGTCATAGAAAGTTGGTGTTTTGGTATCGAAATAATCTAGGAAGCTTATACTCGTAAAATCTCGCATAGAAGAAGAACAATAAAAAGTGTACATAGAGCAATTTTGATGGTCCGAAGCTGTTCAACTCTCTCTATGGAGGAGCTTTTAACGGTTTTGTCCATTTGTCATAGAAAGTTGGTGTTTTGGCATCGAAATAATCTAGGAAGCTTATACTCGTAAAATTTCACATAGAAGAACAATAAAAAGTGTACATGGAGCAATTTTATTGGTCCGAAGTTGCTCAACTCTCTCTATGGAGGAGCTCTTATCGGTTTTGTCCATTTGTCATAAAAAGTTGGTGTTTTGTCATCGAAATAATCTATGAAGCTTATACTAGTAAAATTTGACATATAAGAACAATAAAAATTGTACACCGAGCAACTTTGATGGTCCGAAGTTGCTCAACTCTCTCTATGGAAGAGCTTTTAACGGTTTTGTCCATTTGTCATAGGAAGTTGGTGTTTTGGCATCGGAATAATGTAGGAAGCTTATACTCGTAAAATTTGACATAGAAGAACAATAAAAAATCTATCCCGAGCAACTTTGATAGTCCGAAGTTGCTCAACTCTCTCTATGGAGGAGCTTTTAACGGTTTTGTCCATTTGTCATAGAAAGTTGGTGTTTTGGCATCGAAATAATGTAGGAAGCTTATACTCGTAAAATTTGACATAGAAGAACAATAAAAGTCTATCCCGAGCAACTTTCATAGTCCGAAGTTGCTCAACTCTCTCTATGGAGGAGCTTTTAATGGTTTTGTCCATTTGTCATAGAAAGCTGGTGTTTTGGCATCAAAATAATGTAGGAAGCTTATACTGGTAAAAGTTGACAAAGAAGAACAATAAAAATTGTACACCGAGCAATTTTGATGTTCCGAAGTTGCTCAACTCTCTCTATGGAGTTGCTTTTAACGGTTTTGTCTATTTGTCATAGAAATTTGGTATTTTGGCATCGAAATAATCTATGAAGCTTATACTCGTAAAATTTGACATATAAGAACAATAAAAATTGCACACCGAGCAACTATGATGGTCCGAAGTCGCTCAACACTCTCTATGGAGGAGCTTTTAGCGATTTTGTCCATTTGTCATAGAAAGTTGGTGTTTTGGTATCGAAATAATCTAGGAAGCTTATACTCGTAAAATCTCACATAGAAGAAGAACAATAAAAAGTGTATATAGAGCAATTTTGATGGTCCGAAGCTGTTCAACTCTCTCTATGGAGGAGCTTTTAACGGTTTTGTCCATTTGTCATAGAAAGTTGGTGTTTTGGCATCGAAATATTCTAGGAAGCTTATACTCGTAAAATTTCACATAGAAGAACAATAAAAAGTGTACATAGATCAATTTTAATGGTCCGAAGTTGCTCAACTCTCTCTATGGAGGAGCTTTTATCGGTTTTGTCCATTTGTCATAAAAAGTTGGTGTTTTGTCATCGAAATAATCTATGAAGCTTATACTAGTAAAATTTGACATATAAGAACAATAAAAATTGTACACCGAGCAACTTTGATGGTCCGAAGTTGCTCAACTCTCTCTATGGAAGAGCTTTTAACGGTTTTGTCCATTTGTCATAGGAAGTTGTTGTTTTGGCATCGGAATAATGTAGGAAGCTTATACTCGTAAAATTTGACATAGAAGAACAATAAAAAATCTATCCCGAGCAACTTTGATAGTCCGAAGTTGCTCAACTCTCTCTATGGAGGAGCTTTTAACGGTTTTGTCCATTTGTCATAGAAAGTTTGTGTTTTGGCATCGAAATAATGTAGGAAGCTTATACTCGTAAAATTTGACATAGAAGAACAATAAAAGTCTATCCCGAGCAACTTTCATAGTCCGAAATTGCTCAACTCTCTCTATGGAGGAGCTTTTAATGGTTTTGTCCATTTGTCATAGAAAGCTGGTGTTTTGGCATCAAAATAATGTAGGAAGCTTATACTAGTAAAAGTTGACAAAGAAGAACAATAAAAATTGTACACCGAGCAATTTTGATGTTCCGAAGTTGCTCAACTCTCTCTATGGAGTTGCTTTTAACGGTTTTGTCTATTTGTCATAGAAAGTTGGTGTTTTGGCATCGAAATAATCTATGAAGCTTATACTCGTAAAATTTGACATATAAGAACAATAAAAATTGCACACCGAGCAACTATGATGGTCCGAAGTCGCTCAACACTCTCTATGGAGGAGCTTTTAGCGATTTTGTCCATTTGTCATAGAAAGTTGGTGTTTTGGTATCGAAATAATCTAGGAAGCTTATACTCGTAAAATCTCACATAGAAGAAGAACAATAAAAAGTGTATATAGAGCAATTTTGATGGTCCGAAGCTGTTCAACTCTCTCTATGGAGGAGCTTTTAACGGTTTTGTCCATTTGTCATAGAAAGTTGGTGTTTTGGCATCGAAATAATCTAGGAAGCTTATACTCGTAAAATTTCACATAGAAGAACAATAAAAAGTGTACATAGAGCAATTTTAATGGTCCGAAGTTGCTCAACTCTCTCTATGGAGGAGCTCTTATCGGTTTTGTCCATTTGTCATAAAAAGTTGGTGTTTTGTCATCGAAATAATCTATGAAGCTTATACTAGTAAAATTTGACATATAAGAACAATAAAAATTGTACACCGAGCAACTTTGATGGTCCGAAGTTGCTCAACTCTCTCTATGGAAGAGCTTTTAACGGTTTTGTCCATTTGTCATAGGAAGTTGGTGTTTTGGCATCGGAATAATGTAGGAAGCTTATACTCGTAAAATTTGACATAGAAGAACAATAAAAAATCTATCCCGAGCAACTTTGATAGTCCGAAGTTGCTCAACTCTCTCTATGGAGGAGCTTTTAACGGTTTTGTCCATTTGTCATAGAAAGTTGGTGTTTTGGCATCGAAATAATGTAGGAAGCTTATACTCGTAAAATTTGACATAGAAGAACAATAAAAGTCTATCCCGAGCAACTTTCATAGTCCGAAGTTGCTCAACTCTCTCTATGGAGGAGCTTTTAATGGTTTTGTCCATTTGTCATAGAAAGTTGGTGTTTTGGCATCAAAATAATGTAGGAAGCTTATACTAGTAAAAGTTGACAAAGAAGAACAATAAAAATTGTACACCGAGCAATTTTGATGTTCCGAAGTTGCTTTTAACGGTTTTGTCTATTTGTCATAGAATGTTGGTGTTTTGGCATCGAAATAATCTATGAAGCTTATACTCGTAAAATTTGACATATAAGAACAATAAAAATTGCACACCGAGCAACTATGATGGTCCGAAGTCGCTCAACACTCTCTACGGAGGAGCTTTTAGCGATTTTGTCCATTTGTCATAGAAAGTTGGTGTTTTGGTATCGAAATAATCTAGGAAGCTTATACTCGTAAAATCTCACATAGAAGAAGAACAATAAAAAGTGTACATAGAGCAATTTTGATGGTCCGAAGCTGTTCAACTCTCTCTATGGAGGAGCTTTTAACGGTTTTGTCCATTTGTCATAGAAAGTTGGTGTTTTGGCATCGAAATAATCTAGGAAGCTTATACTCGTAAAATTTCACATAGAAGAACAATAAAAAGTGTACATGGAGCAATTTTATTGGTCCGAAGTTGCTCAACTCTCTCTATGGAGGAGCTCTTATCGGTTTTGTACATTTGTCATAAAAAGTTGGTGTTTTGTCATCGAAATAATCTATGAAGCTTATACTAGTAAAATTTGACATATAAGAACAATAAAAATTGTACACCGAGCAACTTTGATGGTCCGAAGTTGCTCAACTCTCTCTATGGAAGAGCTTTTAACGGTTTTGTCCATTTGTCATAGGAAGTTGGTGTTTTGGCATCGGAATAATGTAGGAAGCTTATACTCGTAAAATTTGACATAGAAGAACAATAAAAAATCTATCCCGAGCAACTTTGATAGTCCGAAGTTGCTCAACTCTCTCTATGGAGGAGCTTTTAACGGTTTTGTCCATTTGTCATAGAAAGTTGGTGTTTTGGCATCGAAATAATGTAGGAAGCTTATACTCGTAAAATTTGACATAGAAGAACAATAAAAAGTCTATCCCGAGCAACTTTCATAGTCCGAAGTTGCTCGACTCTCTCTATGGAGGAGCTTTTAACGATTTTGTCCATTTGTCAAAGAAAGTTGGTGTTTTGGCATCGAAATAATCTAGGAAGCTTATACTCATAAAATTTGACATATAAGAGCAATAAAAATTGTACACCGAGCAACTTTGATAGTCCGAAGTCGCTCAACTCCCTCTATGGAGGAGCTTTTAATGGTTTTGTCCATTTGTCATAGAAAGTTGGTGTTTTGGTATCGAAATAATCTAGGAAGCTTATACTCGTAAAATCTCACATAGAAGAAGAACAATAAAAAGTGTACATAGAGCAATTTTGATGGTCCGAAGCTGTTCAACTCTCTCTATGGAGGAGCTTTTAACGGTTTTGTCCATTTGTCATAGAAAGTTGGTGTTTTGGCATCGAAATAATATAGGAAGCTTATACTCGTAAAATTTCACATAGAAGAACAATAAAAAGTGTACATAGAGCAATTTTGATAGTCCGAAGTTGCTCAACTCTCTCTATGGAAGAGCTTTTAACGGTTTTCTCTATTTGTCTTAGAAAGTTGGTGTTTTGGCATCGAAATAATCTATGAAGGTTATACTCATAAAATTTGACATGTAAGAACAATAAAAAGTGTACACCGAGCAACTTTGATGATCCGAAGTTGCTCAACTCTCTCTATAAGTGAGCTTTTAACGGTTTTGTCTATTTATCATAGAAAGTTGGTGTTTTGGCATGGAAATAATCTATGAAGCTTATACTCGTAAAATTTGACATATAAGAACAATAAAAATTGTACACCGAGCAACTTTGATGGTCCGAAGTCGCTCAACACTCTCTATGGAGGAGCTTTTAACGGTTTTGTCCATTTGTCATCGAAAGTTGGTGTTTTGCATCGAAATAATCTAGGAAGCTTATACTCGTAAAATTTCACATAGAAGAACAATAAAAATTGTACACCGAGCAACTTTGATGGTCCGAAGTCGCTCAACACTCACTATTGAAGAGCGTTTAACGGTTTTGTCCATTTGTCATAGAAAGTTGGTGTTTTGGCATCGAAATAATCTAGGAAGCTTATACTCATAAAATTTGACATAGAAGAACAATAAAAAGTGTACATAGAGCAATTTTAATGGTCCGAAGTTGCTCAACTCTCTCTATGGAGGAGCTCTTAACGGTTTTGTCCATTTGTCATAGAAAGTTGGTGTTTTGGCATCGAAATAATCTAGGAAGCTTATACTCATAAAATTTGACATATAAGAACAATAAAAATTGTACACCCAGCAACTTTGATGGTTCGAAGTCGCTCAACACTCTCTATTGAGGAGCTTTTAACGGTTTTGTCCATTTGTCACAGAAAGTTGGTGTTTTGGCATCGGAATAATGTAGGAAGCTTATACTCGTAAAATTTCACACAGAAGAACAATAAAAAGTCTATCCCGAGCAACTTTGATAGTCCGAAGTTGCTCCACTCTCTCTATGGAGGAGCTTTTAACGGTTTTGTCTATTTGTCATAGAAAGTTGGTGTTTTGGCATCGAAATAATCTAGGAAGCTTATACTCGTAAAATTTGACATAAAAGAACAATAAAAATTGTACACCGAGCAACTATGATGGTCCGAAGTCGCTCAACACTCTCTATGGAGGAGCTTTTAACGATTTTGTCCATTTGTCATAGAAAGTTGGTGTTTTGGTATCGAAATAATCTAGGAAGCTTATACTCGTAAAATCTCACATAGAAGAAGAACAATAAAAAGTGTACATAGAGCAAATTTGATGGTCCGAAGCTGTTCAACTCTCTCTATGGAGGAGCTTTTAACGGTTTTGTCCATTTGTCATAGAAAGTTGGTGTTTTGGCATCGAAATAATCTAGGAAGCTTATACTCGTAAAATTTCACATAGAAGAACAATAAAAAGTGTACATAGAGCAATTTTAATGGTCCGAAGTTGCTCAACTCTCTCTATGGAGGAGCTCTTATCGGTTTTGTCCATTTGTCATAAAAAGTTGGTGTTTTGTCATCGAAATAATCTATGAAGCTTATACTAGTAAAATTTGACATATAAGAACAATAAAAATTGTACACCGAGCAACTTTGATGGTCCGAAGTTGCTCAACTCTCTCTATGGAAGAGCTTTTAACGGTTTTGTCCATTTGTCATAGGAAGTTGGTGTTTTGGCATCGGAATAATGTAGGAAGCTTATACTCGTAAAATTTGACATAGAAGAACAATAAAAAATCTATCCCGAGCAACTTTGATAGTCCGAAGTTGCTCAACTCTCTCTATGGAGGAGCTTTTAACGATTTTGTCCATTTGTCATAGAAAGTTGGTGTTTTGGCATCGAAATAATGTAGGAAGCTTATACTCGTAAAATTTGACATAGAAGAACAATAAAAGTCTATCCCGAGCAACTTTCATAGTCCGAAGTTGCTCAACTCTCTCTATGGAGGAGCTTTTAATGGTTTTGTCCATTTGTCATAGAAAGTTGGTGTTTTGGCATCAAAATAATGTAGGAAGCTTATACTAGTAAAAGTTGACAAAGAAGAACAATAAAAATTGTACACCGAGCAATTTTGATGTTCCGAAGTTGCTCAACTCTCTCTATGGAGTTGCTTTTAACGGTTTTGTCTATTTGTCATAGAAAGTTGTTGTTTTGGCATCGAAATAATCTATGAAGCTTATACTCGTAAAATTTGACATATAAGAACAATAAAAATTGTACACCGAGCAACTATGATGGTCCGAAGTCGCTGAACACTCTCTATGGAGGAGCTTTTAACGATTTTGTCCATTTGTCATAGAAAGTTGGTGTTTTGGTATCGAAATAATCTAGGAAGCTTATACTCGTAAAATCTCACATAGAAGAAGAACAATAAAAAGTGTACATAGAGCAATTTTGATGGTCCGAAGCTGTTCAACTCTCTCTATGGAGGAGCTTTTAACGGTTTTGTCCATTTGTCATAGAAAGTTGGTGTTTTGGTATCGAAATAATCTAGGAAGCTTATACTCGTAAAATCTCACATAGAAGAAGAACAATAAAAAGTGTACATAGAGCAATTTTGATGGTCCGAAGCTATTCAACTCTCTCTATGGAGGAGCTTTTAACGATTTTGTCCATTTGTCATAGAAAGTTGGTGTTTTGGTATCGAAATAATCTAGGAAGCTTATACTCGTAAAATCTCACATAGAAGAAGAACAATAAAAAGTGTACATAGAGCAATTTTGATGGTCCGAAGCTGTTCAACTCTCTCTATGGAGGAGCTTTTAACGGTTTTGTCCATTTGTCATAGAAAGTTGGTGTTTTGGCATCGAAATAATATAGGAAGCTTATACTCGTAAAATTTCACATAGAAGAACAATAAAAAGTGTACATAGAGCAATTTTGATAGTCCGAAGTTGCTCAATTCTCTCTATGGAAGAGCTTTTAACGGTTTTCTCTATTTGTCTTAGAAAGTTGGTGTTTTGGCATCGAAATAATCTATGAAGGTTATACTCATAAAATTTCACATGTAAGAACAATAAAAAGTGTACACCGAGCAACTTTGATGATCCGAAGTTGCTCAACTCTCTCTATAGGTGAGCTTTTAACGGTTTTGTCTATTTGTCATAGAAAGTTGGTGTTTTGGCATGGAAATAATCTATGAAGCTTATACTCGTAAAATTTGACATATAAGAACAATAAAAATTGTACACCGAGCAACTTTGATGGTCCGAAGTCGTTCAACACTCTCTATGGAGGAGCTTTTAACGGTTTTGCCCATTTGTCATAGAAAGTTGGTGTTTTGGCATCGAAATAATGTAGGAAGCTTATACTCGTAAAATTTGACATAGAAGAACAATAAAAAGTCTATCCCGAGCAACTTTCATAGTCCGAAGTTGCTCGACTCTCTCTATGGAGGAGCTTTTAACGATTTTGTCCATTTGTCAAAGAAAGTTGGTGTTTTGGCATCGAAATAATCTAGGAAGCTTATACTCATAAAATTTGACATATAAGAGCAATAAAAATTGTACATCGAGCAACTTTGATAGTCCGAAGTCGCTCAACTCTCTTTATGGCAGAGCTTTTAACGGTTTTGTCTATTTGTCTTAGAAAGTTGGTGTTTTGACATCGAAATAATCTATGAAGTTTATTCTCATAAAATTTGACATATAAGAACAATAAAAAGTGTACACCGAGCAACTTTGATGGTCCGAAGTTGCTCAACTCTCTCTATAGGTCAGCTTTTAACGGTTTTGTCGATTTGTCATAGAAAGTTGGTGTTTTGGCGTGGAAATAATCTATGAAGCTTATACTCATAAAATTTGACATATAAGTACAATAAAAATTGTACACCGAGCAACTTTGATGGTCCGAAGTCGCTCAACACTCTCTATGGAGGAGCTTTTAACGGTTTTGTCCATTTGTCATCGAAAGTTGGTGTTTTGCACGAAATAATCTAGGAAGCTTATACTCGTAAAATTTCACATAGAAGAACAATAAAAATTGTACACCGAGCAACTTTGATGGTCCGAAGTCGCTCAACACTCTCTATTGAAGAGCGTTTAACGGTTTTGTCCATTTGTCATAGAAAGTTGGTGTTTTGGCATCGAAATAATCTAGGAAGCTTATACTCATAAAATTTGACATAGAAGAAAAATAAAAAGTGTACATAGAGCAATTTTAATGGTCCGAAGTTGCTCAACTCTCTCTATGGAGGAGCTCTTAACGGTTTTGTCCATTTGTCATAGAAAGTTGGTGTTTTGGAATCGAAATAATCTAGGAAGCTTATACTCATAAAATTTGACATATAAGAACAATAAAAATTGTACACCCAGCAACTTTGATGGTTCGAAGTCGCTCAACACTCTCTATTGAGGAGCTTTTAACGGTTTTGTCCATTTGTCACAGAAAGTTGGTGTTTTGGCATCGGAATAATGTAGGAAGCTTATACTCGTAAAATTTCACACAGAAGAACAATAAAAAGTCTATCCCGAGCAACTTTCATAGTCCGAAGTTGCTCAACTCTCTCTATGGAGGAGCTTTTAACGGTTTTGTCTATTTGTCATAGAATGTTGGTGTTTTGGAATCGAAATAATCTAGGAAGCTTATACTCGTAAAATTTGACATAAAAGAACAATAAAAATTGTACCCCGAGCAACTATGATGGTCCGAAGTCGCTGAACACTCTCTATGGAGGAGCTTTTAACGATTTTGTCCATTTGTCATAGAAAGTTGGTGTTTTGGTATCGAAATAATCTAGGAAGCTTATACTCGTAAAATCTCACATAGAAGAAGAACAATAAAAAGTGTACATAGAGCAATTTTGATGGTCCGAAGCTGTTCAACTCTCTCTATGGAGGAGCTTTTAACGGTTTTGTCCATTTGTCATAGAAAGTTGGTGTTTTGGCATCGAAATAATATAGGAAGCTTATACTCGTAAAATTTCACATAGAAGAACAATAAAAAGTGTACATAGAGCAATTTTGATAGTCCGAAGTTGCTCAACTCTCTCTATGGAAGAGCTTTTAACGGTTTTCTCTATTTGTCTTAGAAAGTTGGTGTTTTGGCATCGAAATAATCTATGAAGGTTATACTCATAAAATTTGACATGTAAGAACAATAAAAAGTGTACACCGAGCAACTTTGATGATCCGAAGTTGCTCAACTCTCTCTATAGGTGAGCTTTTAACGGTTTTGTCTATTTGTCATAGAAAGTTGGTGTTTTGGCATGGAAATAATCTATGAAGCTTATACTCGTAAAATTTGACATATAAGAACAATAAAAATTGTACACCGAGCAACTTTGATGGTCCGAAGTCGCTCAACACTCTCTATGGAGGAGCTTTTAACGGTTTTGCCCATTTGTCATAGAAAGTTGGTGTTTTGGCATCGAAATAATGTAGGAAGCTTATACTCGTAAAATTTGACATAGAAGAACAATAAAAAGTCTATCCCGAGCAACTTTCATAGTCCGAAGTTGCTCGACTCTCTCTATGGAGGAGCTTTTAACGATTTTGTCCATTTGTCAAAGAAAGTTGGTGTTTTGGCATCGAAATAATCTAGGAAGCTTATACTCATAAAATTTCACATATAAGAGCAATAAAAATTGTACATCGAGCAACTTTGATAGTCCGAAGTCGCTCAACTCTCTTTATGGCAGAGCTTTTAACGGTTTTGTCTATTTGTCTTAGAAAGTTGGTGTTTTGACATCGAAATAATCTATGAAGTTTATTCTCATAAAATTTGACATATAAGAACAATAAAAAGTGTACACCGAGCAACTTTGATGGTCCGAAGTTGCTCAACTCTCTCTATAGGTCAGCTTTTAACGGTTTTGTCGATTTGTCATAGAAAGTTGGTGTTTTGGCATGGAAATAATCTATGAAGCTTATACTCATAAAATTTGACATATAAGTACAATAAAAATTGTACACCGAGCAACTTTGATGGTCCGAAGTCGCTCAACACTCTCTATGGAGGAGCTTTTAACGGTTTTGTCCATTTGTCATCGAAAGTTGGTGTTTTGCACGAAATAATCTAGGAAGCTTATACTCGTAAAATTTCACATAGAAGAACAATAAAAATTGTACACCGAGCAACTTTGATGGTCCGAAGTCGCTCAACACTCTCTATTGAAGAGCGTTTAACGGTTTTGTCCATTTGTCATAGAAAGTTGGTGTTTTGGCATCGAAATAATCTAGGAAGCTTATACTCATAAAATTTGACATAGAAGAACAATAAAAAGTGTACATAGAGCAATTTTAATGGTCCGAAGTTGCTCAACTCTCTCTATGGAGGAGCTCTTAACGGTTTTGTCCATTTGTCATAGAAAGTTGGTGTTTTGGCATCGAAATAATCTAGGAAGCTTATACTCATAAAATTTGACATATAAGAACAATAAAAATTGTACACCCAGCAACTTTGATGGTTCGAAGTCGCTCAACACTCTCTATTGAGGAGCTCTTAACGGTTTTGTCCATTTGTCACAGAAAGTTGGTGTTTTGGCATCGGAATAATGTAGGAAGCTTATACTCGTAAAATTTCACACAGAAGAACAATAAAAAGTCTATCCCGAGCAACTTTGATAGTCCAAAGTTGCTCAACTCTCTCTATGGAGGAGCTTTTAACGGTTTTGTCTATTTGTCATAGAATGTTGGTGTTTTGGAATCGAAATAATCTAGGAAGCTTATACTCGTAAAATTTGACATAAAAGAACAATAAAAATTGTACACCGAGCAACTATGATGGTCCGAAGTCGCTCAACACTCTCTATGGAGGAGCTTTTAACGATTTTGTCCATTTGTCATAGAAAGTTGGTGTTTTGGTATCGAAATAATCTAGGAAGCTTATACTCGTAAAATCTCACATAGAAGAAGAACAATAAAAAGTGTACATAGAGCAATTTTGATGGTCCGAAGCTGTTCAACTCTCTCTATGGAGGAGCTTTTAACGGTTTTGTCCATTTGTCATAGAAAGTTGGTGTTTTGGCATCGAAATAATCTAGGAAGCTTATACTCGTAAAATTTCACATAGAAGAACAATAAAAAGTGTACATAGTTCAATTTTAATGGTCCGAAGTTGCTCAACTCTCTCTATGGAGGAGCTCTTATCGGTTTTGTCCATTTGTCATAAAAAGTTGGTGTTTTGTCATCGAAATAATCTATGAAGCTTATACTAGTAAAATTTGACATATAAGAACAATAAAAATTGTACACCGAGCAACTTTGATGGTCCGAAGTTGCTCAACTCTCTCTATGGAAGAGCTTTTAACGGTTTTGTCCATTTGTCATAGGAAGTTGGTGTTTTGGCATCGGAAAAATGTAGGAAGCTTATACTCGTAAAATTTGACATAGAAGAACAATAAAAAATCTATCCCGAGCAACTTTGATAGTCCGAAGTTGCTCAACTCTCTCTATTGAGGAGCTTTTAACGGTTTTGTCCATTTGTCATAGAAAGTTGGTGTTTTGGCATCGAAATAATGTAGGAAGCTTATACTCGTAAAATTTGACATAGAAGAACAATAAAAGTCTATCCCGAGCAACTTTCATAGTCCGAAGTTGCTCAACTCTCTCTATGGAGGAGCTTTTAATGGTTTTGTCCATTTGTCATAGAAAGTTGTTGTTTTGGCATCAAAATAATGTAGGAAGCTTATACTAGTAAAAGTTGACAAAGAAGAACAATAAAAATTGTACACCGAGCAATTTTGATGTTCCGAAGTTGCTTTTAACGGTTTTGTCTATTTGTCATAGAATGTTGGTGTTTTGGCATCGAAATAATCTATGAAGCTTATACTCGTAAAATTTGACATATAAGAACAATAAAAATTGCACACCGAGCAACTATGATGGTCCGAAGTCGCTCAACACTCTCTACGGAGGAGCTTTTAGCGATTTTGTCCATTTGTCATAGAAAGTTGGTGTTTTGGTATCGAAATAATCTAAGAAGCTTATACTCGTAAAATCTCACATAGAAGAAGAACAATAAAAAGTGTACATAGAGCAATTTTGATGGTCCGAAGCTGTTCAACTCTCTCTATGGAGGAGCTTTTAACGGTTTTGTCCATTTGTCATAGAAAGTTGGTGTTTTGGCATCGAAATAATGTAGAAAGCTTATACTCGTAAAATTTGACATAGAAGAACAATAAAAAGTCTATCCCGAGCAACTTTCATAGTCCGAAGTTGCTCGACTCTCTCTATGGAGGAGCTTTTAACGATTTTGTCCATTTGTCAAAGAAAGTTGGTGTTTTGGCATCGAAATAATCTAGGAAGCTTATACTCATAAAATTTGACATATAAGAACAATAAAAATTGTACATCGTGCAACTTTGATAGTCCGAAGTCGCTCAACTCTCTTTATGGCAGAGCTTTTAACGGTTTTGTCTATTTGTCATAGAAAGTTGGTGTTTTGGCATGGAAATAATCTATGAAGCTTATACTCATAAAATTTGACATATAAGTACAATAAAAATTGTACACCGAGCAACTTTAATGGTCCGAAGTTGCTCAACTCTCTCTATGGAGGAGCTCTTATCGGTTTTGTCCATTTGTCATAAAAAGTTGGTGTTTTGGCATCGAAGTAATCTAGGAAGCTTATACACGTAAAATTTCACATAGAAGAACAATAAAAAGTGTACATAGAGCAATTTTGATAGTCCGAAGTTGCTCAACTCTCTCTATGGAAGAGCTTTTAACGGTTTTGTCCATTTGTCATAGAAAGTTGGTGTTTTGGCATCGGAATAATGTAGGAAGCTTATACTCGTAAAATTTCACATAGAAGAACAATAAAAAGTGTATCCCGAGCAACTTTGATAGTCCGAAGTTGCTCAACTCTCTCTATGGAGGAGCTTTTAACGGTTTTGTCTATTTGTTATAGAAAGTTGGTGTTTTGGCATCGAAATAATCTAGGAAGCTTATACTCGTAAAATTTCACATAGAAGAACAATAAAAATTGTACACCGAGCAACTATGATGGTCCGAAGTCGCTCAACACTCTCTATTGAAGAGCTTTTAAGGGTTTTGTCCATTTGTCATAGAAAGTTGGTGTTTTGGCATCGAAATAATCTAGGAAGCTTATACTCATAAAATTTGACATAGAAGAACAATAAAAAGTGTACATAGAGCAATTTTAATGGTCCGAAGTTGCTCAACTCTCTCTATGGAGGAGCTCTTAACGGTTTTGTCCATTTGTCATAGAAAGTTGGTGTTTTGGCATCGAAATAATCTAGGAAGCTTATACTCATAAAATTTGACATATAAGAATAATAAAAATTGTACACCGAGCAACTTTGATGGTCCGAAGTCGCTCAACACTCTCTATGGAGGAGCTTTTAACGGTTTTGGCCATTTGTCATAGAAAGTTGGTGTTTTGGCATCGGAATAATGTAGGAAGCTTATACTCGTAAAATTTCACACAGAAGAACAATAAAAAGTCTATCCCGAGCAACTTTGATAGTCCGAAGTTGCTCAACTCTCTCTATAGGTAAGCTTTTAACGATTTTGTCCATTTGTCATAGAAAGTTGGTGTTTTGGCATCGAAATAATCTAGGAAGCTTATACTCGTAAAATTTGACATATAAGAACAATAAAAATTGTACACCGAGCAACTATGATGGTCCGAAGTCGCTCAACACTCTCTATGGAGGAGCTTTTAACGATTTTGTCCATTTGTCATAGAAAGTTGGTGTTTTTGTATCGAAATAATCTAGGAAGCTTATACTCGTAAAATTTGACATAGTAGAACAATAAAAAGTGTACATAGAGCAATTTTAATGGTCCGAAGTTGCTCAACTCTCTCTATGGACGAGCTCTTATCGGTTTTGTCCATTTGTCATAAAAAGTTGGTGTTTTGGCATCAATATAATGTAGAAAGCTTATACTCGTAAAATTTGACATAGAAGAACAATAAAAAGTCTATCCCGAACAACTTTGATAGTTCGGAGTTGCTCAACTCTCTCTATCGAGGAGCTTTTAACGGTTTTGTCCATTTGTCATAGAAAGTTGGTGTTTTGGCATCGAAATAATCTATGAAGTTTATTCTCATAAAATTTGACATTTAAGAACAATAAAAAGTGTACACCGAGCAACTTTGATGGTCCGAAGTTGCTCAACTCTCTCTATAGGTGAGCTTTTAACGATTTTGTCCATTTGTCATAGAAAGTTGGTGTTTTGGCATCGGAATAATGTAGGAAGCTTATACTCGTAAAATTTCACATAGAAGAACAATAAAAAGTCTATCCCGAGCAACTTTGATAGTCCGAAGTTGCTCAGCTCTCTCTATGAAGAAGCTTTTAACGGTTTTGTCTATTTGTCATAGAAAGTTGGTGTTTTGGCATCGAAATAATCTAGGAAGCTTATACTCGTAAAATTTCACATAGAAGAACAATAAAAATTGTACACCGAGCAACTTTGATGGTCCGAAGTCGCTCAACACTCTCTATTGAAGAGCTTTTAACGGTTTTGTCCATTTGTCATAGAAAGTTGGTGTTTTGGCATCGAAATAATCTAGGAAGCTTATACTCATAAAATTTGACATAGTAGAACAATAAAAAGTGTACATAGAGCAATTTTAATGGTCCGAAGTTGCTCAACTCTCTCTATGGAGGAGCTCTTATCGGTTTTGTCCATTTGTCATAAAAAGTTGGTGTTTTGGCATCAATATAATGTAGAAAGCTTATACTCGTAAAATTTGACATAGAAGAACAATAAAAAGTCTATCCCGAACAACTTTGATAGTTCGGAGTTGCTCAACTCTCTCTATCGAGGAGCTTTTAACGGTTTTGTCCATTTGTCATAGAAAGTTGGTGTTTTGGCATCAAAATAATCTATGAAGCTTATACTCGTAAAATTTGACATATAAGAACAATAAAAATTGTACACCGAGCAACTTTGATGGTCCGAAGTCGCCCAACACTCTCTATGGAGGAGCTTTTAACGGTTTTGTCCATTTGTCATAGAAAGTTGTTGTTTTGGCATCGAAGTAATCTAGGAAGCTTATACTCGTAAAATTTCACATAGAAGAACAATAAAAATTGTACACCGAGTAACTTTGATGGTCCGAAGTCGCTCAACACTCTCTATTGAAGAGCTTTTAACGGTTTTGTCCATTTGTCATAGAAAGTTGGTGTTTTGGCATCGAAATAATCTAGGAAGCTTATACTCATAAAATTTGACATAGAAGAACAATAAAAAGTGTACATAGAGCAATTTTAATGGTCTGAAGTTGCTCAACTCTCTCTATGGAGGAGCTCTTATCGGTTTTGTCCATTTGTCATAGAAAGTTGGTGTTTTGGCATCAATATAACGTAGAAAGCTTATACTCATAAAATTTGACATAGAAGAACAGTAAAAAGTCTATCCCGAACAACTTTGATAGTTCGGAGTTGCTCAACTCTCTCTATCGAGGAGCTTTTAACGGTTTTGTCCATTTGTCATAGAAAGTTGGTGTTTTGGCATCGAAATAATCTATGAAGTTTATTCTCATAAAATTTGACATTTAAGAACAATAAAAAGTGTACACCGAGCAACTTTGATGGTCCGAAGTTGCTCAACTCTCTCTATAGGTGAGCTATTAACGGTTTTGTCTATTTGTCATAGAAAGTTGGTGTTTTGGCATGGAAATAATCTATGAAGCTTATACTCATAAAATTTGACATATAAGTACAATAAAAATTGTACACCGAACAACTTTGATGGTCCGAAGTCGCTCAACACTCTCTTTGGAGGAGCTTTTAACGGTTTTCTTCATTTGTCATAGAAAGTTGGTGTTTTGGCATCGAAGTAATCTAGGAAGCTTATACTCGTAAAATTTCACATAGAAGAACAATAAAAAGTGTACATAGAGCAATTTTGATAGTCCGAAGTTGCTCAACTCTCTCTATGGAGGAGCTTTTAACGGTTTTGTCCATTTGTCATAGAAAGTTGGTGTTTTGGCATCGGAATAATGTAGGAAGCTTATACTCGTAAAATTTCACACAGAAGAACAATAAAAAGTCTATCCCGAGCAACTTTGATAGTCCGAAGTTGCTCAACTCTCTCTATGAAGGAGCTTTTAACGGTTTTGTCTATTTGTCATAGAAAGTTGGCGTTTTGTCATCGAAATAATCTAGGAAGCTTATACTCGTAAAATTTCACATAGAAGAACAATAAAAATTGTACACCGAGCAACTTTGATGGTCCGAAGTCGCTCAACACTCTCTATTGAAGAGCTTTTAACGGTTTTGTCCATTTGTCATAGAAAGTTGGTGTTTTGGCATCGAAATAATCTAGGAAGCTTATACTCATAAAATTTGACATAGTAGAACAATAAAAAGTGTACATAGAGCAATTTTAATGGTCCGAAGTTGCTCAACTCTCTCTATGGAGGAGCTCTTATCGGTTTTGACGATTTGTCATAAAAAGTTGGTGTTTTGGCATCAATATAATGTAGAAAGCTTATACTCGTAAAATTTGACATAGAAGAACAATAAAAAGTCTATCCCGAACAACTTGATAGTTCGGAGTTGCTCAACTCTCTCTATCGAGGAGCTTTTAACGGTTTTGTCCATTTGTCATAGAAAGTTGTTGTTTTGGCATCGAAATAATCTATGAAGCTTATACTCGTAAAATTTGACATATAAGAACAATAAAAATTGTACACCGAGCAACTTTGATGGTCCGAAGTCGCTCGACACTCTCTATGGAGGAGCTTTTAACGGTTTTGTCCATTTGTCATAGAAAGTTGGTGTTTTAGCATCGAAATAATGTAGGAAGCTTATACTCGAAAAAGTTGACATAGAAGAACAATAAAAAGTCTATCCCGAGCAACTTTCATAGTCCGAAGTTGCTCAACTCTCTCTATCGAGGAGCTTTTAACGGTTTTGTCCATTTGTCATAGAAAGTTGGTGTTTTGGCATAGAAATAATGTAGGAAGCTTATACTCGTAAAATTTGACATAGAAGAACAATAAAAAGTGTACATAGAGCAATTTTAATGGTCCGAAGTTGCTCAACTCTCTCTATGGAGGAGCTCTTATCGGTTTTGTCCATTTGTCATAAAAAGTTGGTGTTTTGGCATCAATATAATGTAGAAAGCTTATACTCGTAAAATTTGACATAGAAGAACAATAAAAAGTCTATCCCGAACAACTTTGATAGTCCGAAGTCGCTCAACTCTCTTTATGGCAGAGCTTTTAACGGTTTTGTCTATTTGTCATAGAAAGTTGGTGTTTTGGCATCGAAATAATCTATGAAGCTTATACTAGTAAAATTTGACATATAAGAACAATAAAAATTGTACACCGAGCAACTTTGATGGTCCGAAGTCGCTCGACACTCTCTATGGAGGAGCTTTTAACGGTTTTGTCGATTTGTCATACAAAGTTGGTGTTTTGGCATCGAAGTAATCTAGGAAGCTTATACTCGTAAAATTTCACATAGAAGAACAATAAAAAGTGTATCCCGAGCAACTTTGATAGTCCGAAGTTGCTCAACTCTCTCTATGGAGGAGCTTTTAACGGTTTTGTCTATTTGTCATAGAAAGTTGGTGTTTTGCATCGAAATAATCTAGGAAGCTTATACTCGTAAAATTTCACATAGAAGAACAATAAAAATTGTACACCGAGCAACTATGATGGTCCGAAGTCGCTCAACACTCTCTATTGAAGAGCTTTTAAGGGTTTTGTCCATTTGTCATAGAAAGTTGGTGTTTTGGCATCGAAATAATCTAGGAAGCTTATACTCATAAAATTTGACATAGAAGAACAATAAAAAGTGTACATAGAACAATTTTAATGGTCCGAAGTTGCTCAACTCTCTCTATGGAGGAGCTCTTAACGGTTTTGTCCATTTGTCATAGAAAGTTGGTGTTTTGGCATCGAAATAATCTAGGAAGCTTATACTCATAAAATTTGACATATAAGAACAATAAAAATTGTACACCGAGCAACTTTGATGGTCCGAAGTCGCTCAACACTCTCTATGGAGGAGCTTTTAACGGTTTTGGCCATTTGTCATAGAAAGTTGGTGTTTTGGCATCGGAATAATGTAGGAAGCTTATACTCGTAAAATTTCACACAGAAGAACAATAAAAAGTCTATCCCGAGCAACTTTGATAGTCCGAAGTTGCTCAACTCTCTCTATAGGTGAGCTTTTAACGATTTTGTCCATTTGTCATAGAAAGTTGGTGTTTTGGCATCGAAATAATCTAGGAAGCTTATACTCGTAAAATTTGACATATAAGAACAATAAAAATTGTACACCGAGCAACTATGATGGTCCGAAGTCGCTCAACACTCTCTATGGAGGAGCTTTTAACGATTTTGTCCATTTGTCATAGAAAGTTGGTGTTTTTGTATCGAAATAATCTAGGAAGCTTATACTCGTAAAATTTGACATAGTAGAACAATAAAAAGTGTACATAGAGCAATTTTAATGGTCCGAAGTTGCTCAACTCTCTCTATGGAGGAGCTCTTATCGGTTTTGTCCATTTGTCATAAAAAGTTGGTGTTTTGGCATCAATATAATGTAGAAAGCTTATACTCGTAAAATTTGACATAGAAGAACAATAAAAAGTCTATCCCGAACAACTTTGATAGTTCGGAGTTGCTCAACTCTCTCTATCGAGGAGCTTTTAACGGTTTTGTCCATTTGTCATAGAAAGTTGGTGTTTTGGCATCGGAATAATGTAGGAAGCTTATACTCGTAAAATTTCGCATAAAAGAACAATAAAAAGTCTATCCCGAGCAACTTTGATAGTCCGAAGTTGCTCAACTCTCTCTATGAAGGAGCTTTTAACGGTTTTGTCTATTTGTCATAGAAAGTTGGTGTTTTGGCATCGAAATAATCTACGAAGCTTATACTCGTAAAATTTCACATAGAAGAACAATAAAAATTGTACACCGAGCAACTTTGATGGTCCGAAGTCGCTCAACACTCTCTATTGAAGAGCTTTTAACGGTTTTGTCCATTTGTCATAGAAATTTGGTGTTTTGGCATCGAAATAGTCTAGGAAGCTTATACTCATAAAATTTGACATAGTAGAACAATAAAAAGTGTACATAGAGCAATTTTAATGGTCCGAAGTTGCTCAACTCTCTCTATGGAGGAGCTCTTATCGGTTTTGTCCATTTGTCATAAAAAGTTGGTGTTTTGGCATCAATATAATGTAGAAAGCTTATACTCGTAAAATTTGACATAGAAGAACAATAAAAAGTCTATCCCGAACAACTTTGATAGTTCGGAGTTGCTCAACTCTCTCTATCGAGGAGCTTTTAACGGTTTTGTCCATTTGTCATAGAAAGTTGGTGTTTTGGCATCAAAATAATCTATGAAGCTTATACTCGTAAAATTTGACATATAAGAACAATAAAAATTGTACACCGAGCAACTTTGATGGTCCGAAGTCGCCCAACACTCTCTATGGAGGAGCTTTTAACGGTTTTGTCCATTTGTCATAGAAAGTTGGTGTTTTGGCATCGAAGTAATCTTGGAAGCTTATACTCGTAAAATTTCACATAGAAGAACAATAAAAATTGTACACCGAGCAACTTTGATGGTCCGAAGTCGCTCAACACTCTCTATTGAAGGGCTTTTAACGGTTTTGTCCATTTGTCATAGAAAGTTGGTGTTTTGGCATCGAAATAATCTAGGAAGCTTATACTCATAAAATTTGACATAGAAGAACAATAAAAAGTGTACATAGAGCAATTTTAATGGTCTGAAGTTGCTCAACTCTCTCTATGGAGGAGCTCTTATCGGTTTTGTCCATTTGTCATAGAAAGTTGGTGTTTTGGCATCAATATAACGTAGAAAGCTTATACTCGTAAAATTTGACATAGAAGAACAGTAAAAAGTCTATCCCGAACAACTTTGATAGTTCGGAGTTGCTCAACTCTCTCTATCGAGGAGCTTTTAACGGTTTTGTCCATTTGTCATAGAAAGTTGGTGTTTTGGCATCGAAATAATCTATGAAGTTTATTCTCATAAAATTTGACATTTAAGAACAATAAAAAGTGTACACCGAGCAACTTTGATGGTCCGAAGTTGCTCAACTCTCTCTATAGGTGAGCTTTTAACGGTTTTGTCTATTTGTCATAGAAAGTTGGTGTTTTGGCATGGAAATAATCTATGAAGCCTATACTCACAAAATTTGACATATAAGTACAATAAAAATTGTACACCGAACAACTTTGATGGTCCGAAGTCGCTCAACACTCTCTTTGGAGGAGCTTTTAACGGTTTTCTTCATTTGTCATAGAAAGTTGGTGTTTTAGCATCGAAGTAATCTAGGAAGCTTATACTCGTAAAATTTCACATAGAAGAACAATAAAAAGTGTACATAGAGCAATTTTGATAGTCCGAAGTTGCTCAACTCTCTCTATGGAGGAGCTTTTAACGGTTTTGTCCATTTGTCATAGAAAGTTGGTGTTTTGGCATCGGAATAATGTAGGAAGCTTATACTCGTAAAATTTCACACAGAAGAACAATAAAAAGTCTATCCCGAGCAACTTTGATAGTCCGAAGTTGCTCAACTCTCTCTATGAAGGAGCTTTTAACGGTTTTGTCTATATGTCATAGAAAGTTGGTGTTTTGGCATCGAAATAATCTAGGAAGCTTATACTCGTAAAATTTCACATAGAAGAACAATAAAAATTGTACACCGAGCAACTTTGATGGTCCGAAGTCGCTCAACACTCTCTATTGAAGAGCTTTTAACGGTTTTGTCCATTTGTCATAGAAAGTTGGTGTTTTGGCATCGAAATAATCTAGGAAGCTTATACTCATAAAATTTGACATAGAAGAACAATAAAAAGTGTACATAGAGCAATTTTAATGGTCCGAAGTTGCTCAACTCTCTCTATGGAGGAGCTCTTAACGGTTTTGTCCATTTGTCATAGAAAGTTGGTGTTTTGGCATCGAAATAATCTAGGAAGCTTATACTCATAAAATTTGACATATAAGAACAATAAAAATTGTACACCGAGCAACTTTGATGGTCCGAAGTCGCTCAACACTCTCTATGGAGGAGCTTTTAACGGTTTTGGCCATTTGTCATAGAAAGTTGGTGTTTTGGCATCGGAATAATGTAGGAAGCTTATACTCGTAAAATTTCACACAGAAGAACAATAAAAAGTCTATCCCGAGCAACTTTGATAGTCCGAAGTTGCTCAACTCTCTCTATAGGTGAGCTTTTAACGATTTTGTCCATTTGTCATAGAAAGTTGGTGTTTTGGCATCGAAATAATCTAGGAAGCTTATACTCGTAAAATTTGACATATAAGAACAATAAAAATTGTACACCGAGCAACTATGATGGTCCGAAGTCGCTCAACACTCTCTATGGAGGAGCTTTTAACGATTTTGTCCATTTGTCATAGAAAGTTGGTGTTTTTGTATCGAAATAATCTAGGAAGCTTATACTCGTAAAATTTGACATAGTAGAACAATAAAAAGTGTACATAGAGCAATTTTAATGGTCCGAAGTTGCTCAACTCTCTCTATGGAGGAGCTCTTATCGGTTTTGTCCATTTGTCATAAAAAGTTGGTGTTTTGGCATCAATATAATGTAGAAAGCTTATACTCGTAAAATTTGACATAGAAGAACAATAAAAAGTCTATCCCGAACAACTTTGATAGTTCGGAGTTGCTCAACTCTCTCTATCGAGGAGCTTTTAACGGTTTTGTCCATTTGTCATAGAAAGTTGGTGTTTTGGCATCGGAATAATGTAGGAAGCTTATACTCGTAAAATTTCGCATAAAAGAACAATAAAAAGTCTATCCCGAGCAACTTTGATAGTCCGAAGTTGCTCAACTCTCTCTATGAAGGAGCTTTTAACGGTTTTGTCTATTTGTCATAGAAAGTTGGTGTTTTGGCATCGAAATAATCTACGAAGCTTATACTCGTAAAATTTCACATAGAAGAACAATAAAAATTGTACACCGAGCAACTTTGATGGTCCGAAGTCGCTCAACACTCTCTATTGAAGAGCTTTTAACGGTTTTGTCCATTTGTCATAGAAAGTTGGTGTTTTGGCATCGAAATAATCTAGGAAGCTTATACTCATAAAATTTGACATAGAAGAACAATAAAAAGTGTACATAGAGCAATTTTAATGGTCTGAAGTTGCTCAACTCTCTCTATGGAGGAGCTCTTATCGGTTTTGTCCATTTGTCATAGAAAGTTGGTGTTTTGGCATCAATATAACGTAGAAAGCTTGTACTCGTAAAATTTGACATAGAAGAACAGTAAAAAGTCTATCCCGAACAACTTTGATAGTTCGGAGTTGCTCAACTCTCTCTATCGAGGAGCTTTTAACGGTTTTGTCCATTTGTCATAGAAAGTTGGTGTTTTGGCATCGAAATAATCTATGAAGTTTATTCTCATAAAATTTGACATTTAAGAACAATAAAAAGTGTACACCGAGCAACTTTGATGGTCCGAAGTTGCTCAACTCTCTCTATAGGTGAGCTTTTAACGGTTTTGTCTATTTGTCATAGAAAGTTGGTGTTTTGGCATGGAAATAATCTATGAAGCTTATACTCATAAAATTTGACATATAAGTACAATAAAAATTGTACACCGAACAACTTTGATGGTCCGAAGTCGCTCAACACTCTCTTTGGAGGAGCTTTTAACGGTTTTCTTCATTTGTCATAGAAAGTTGGTGTTTTAGCATCGAAGTAATCTAGGAAGCTTATACTCGTAAAATTTCACATAGAAGAACAATAAAAAGTGTACATAGAGCAATTTTGATAGTCCGAAGTTGCTCAACTCTCTCTATGGAGGAGCTTTTAACGGTTTTGTCCATTTGTCATAGAAAGTTGGTGTTTTGGCATCGGAATAATGTAGGAAGCTTATACTCGTAAAATTTCACACAGAAGAACAATAAAAAGTCTATCCCGAGCAACTTTGATAGTCCGAAGTTGCTCAACTCTCTCTATGAAGGAGCTTTTAACGGTTTTGTCTATATGTCATAGAAAGTTGGTGTTTTGGCATCGAAATAATCTAGGAAGCTTATACTCGTAAAATTTCACATAGAAGAACAATAAAAATTGTACACCGAGCAACTTTGATGGTCCGAAGTCGCTCAACACTCTCTATTGAAGAGCTTTTAACGGTTTTGTCCATTTGTCATAGAAAGTTGGTGTTTTGGCATCGAAATAATCTAGGAAGCTTATACTCATAAAATTTGACATATAAGAACAATAAAAATTGTACACCGAGCAACTTTGATGGTCCGAAGTCGCTCAACACTCTCTATTGAAGAGCTTTTAACGCTTTTGTCCATTTGTCATAGAAAGTTGGTGTTTTGGCATCGAAATAATCTAGGAAGCTTATACTCATAAAATTTGACATAGAAGAACAATAAAAAGTGTACATAGAGCAATTTTAATGGTCCGAAGTTGCTCAACTCTCTCTATGGAGGAGCTCTTAACGGTTTTGTCCATTTGTCATAGAAAGTTGGTGTTTTGGCATCGAAATAATCTAGGAAGCTTATACTCATAAAATTTGACATATAAGAACAATAAAAATTGTACACCGAGCAACTTTGATGGTCCGAAGTCGCTCAACACTCTCTATGGAGGAGCTTTTAACGGTTTTGGCCATTTGTCATAGAAAGTTGGTGTTTTGGCATCAGAATAATGTAGGAAGCTTATACTCGTAAAATTTCACACAGAAGAACAATAAAAAGTCTATCCCGAGCAACTTTGATAGTCCGAAGTTGCTCAACTCTCTCTATAGGTGAGCTTTTAACGATTTTGTCCATTTGTCATAGAAAGTTGGTGTTTTGGCATCGAAATAATCTAGGAAGCTTATACTCGTAAAATTTGACATATAAGAACAATAAAAATTGTACACCGAGCAACTATGATGGTCCGAAGTCGCTCAACACTCTCTATGGAGGAGCTTTTAACGATTTTGTCCATTTGTCATAGAAAGTTGGTGTTTTTGTATCGAAATAATCTAGGAAGCTTATACTCGTAAAATTTGACATAGTAGAACAATAAAAAGTGTACATAGAGCAATTTTAATGGTCCGAAGTTGCTCAACTCTCTCTATGGAGGAGCTCTTATCGGTTTTGTCCATTTGTCATAAAAAGTTGGTGTTTTGGCATCAATATAATGTAGAAAGCTTATACTCGTAAAATTTGACATAGAAGAACAATAAAAAGTCTATCCCGAACAACTTTGATAGTTCGGAGTTGCTCAACTCTCTCTATCGAGGAGCTTTTAACGGTTTTGTCCATTTGTCATAGAAAGTTGGTGTTTTGGCATCGGAATAATGTAGGAAGCTTATACTCGTAAAATTTCGCATAAAAGAACAATAAAAAGTCTATCCCGAGCAACTTTGATAGTCCGAAGTTGCTCAACTCTCTCTATGAAGGAGCTTTTAACGGTTTTGTCTATTTGTCATAGAAAGTTGGTGTTTTGCTTCGAAATAATCTACGAAGCTTATACTCGTAAAATTTCACATAGAAGAACAATAAAAATTGTACACCGAGCAACTTTGATGGTCCGAAGTCGCTCAACACTCTCTATTGAAGAGCTTTTAACGGTTTTGTCCATTTGTCATAGAAATTTGGTGTTTTGGCATCGAAATAGTCTAGGAAGCTTATACTCATAAAATTTGACATAGTAGAACAATAAAAAGTGTACATAGAGCAATTTTAATGGTCCGAAGTTGCTCAACTCTCTCTATGGAGGAGCTCTTATCGGTTTTGTTCATTTGTCATAAAAAGTTGGTGTTTTGGCATCAATATAATGTAGAAAGCTTATACTCGTAAAATTTGACATAGAAGAACAATAAAAAGTCTATCCCGAACAACTTTGATAGTTCGGAGTTGCTCAACTCTCTCTATCGAGGAGCTTTTAACGGTTTTGTCCATTTGTCATAGAAAGTTGGTGTTTTGGCATCAAAATAATCTATGAAGCTTATACTCGTAAAATTTGACATATAAGAACAATAAAAATTGTACACCGAGCAACTTTGATGGTCCGAAGTCGCCCAACACTCTCTATGGAGGAGCTTTTAACGGTTTTGTCCATTTGTCATAGAAAGTTGGTGTTTTGGCATCGAAGTAATCTAGGAAGCTTATACTCGTAAAATTTCACATAGAAGAACAATAAAAATTGTACACCGAGCAACTTTGATGGTCCGAAGTCGCTCAACACTCTCTATTGAAGAGCTTTTAACGGTTTTGTCCATTTGTCATAGAAAGTTGGTGTTTTGGCATCGAAATAATCTAGGAAGCTTATACTCATAAAATTTGACATAGAAGAACAATAAAAAGTGTACATAGAGCAATTTTAATGGTCTGAAGTTGCTCAACTCTCTCTATGGAGGAGCTCTTATCGGTTTTGTCCATTTGTCATAGAAAGTTGGTGTTTTGGCATCAATATAACGTAGAAAGCTTATACTCGTAAAATTTGACATAGAAGAACAGTAAAAAGTCTATCCCGAACAACTTTGATAGTTCGGAGTTGCTCAACTCTCTCTATCGAGGAGCTTTTAACGGTTTTGTCCATTTGTCATAGAAAGTTGGTGTTTTGGCATCGAAATAATCTATGAAGTTTATTCTCATAAAATTTGACATTTAAGAACAATAAAAAGTGTACACCGAGCAACTTTGATGGTCCGAAGTTGCTCAACTCTCTCTATAGGTGAGCTTTTAACGGTTTTGTCTATTTGTCATAGAAAGTTGGTGTTTTGGCATGGAAATAATCTATGAAGCTTATACTCATAAAATTTGACATATAAGTACAATAAAAATTGTACACCGAACAACTTTGATGGTCCGAAGTCGCTCAACACTCTCTTTGGAGGAGCTTTTAACGGTTTTCTTCATTTGTCATAGAAAGTTGGTGTTTTGGCATCGAAGTAATCTAGGAAGCTTATACTCGTAAAATTTCACATAGAAGAACAATAAAAAGTGTACATAGAGCAATTTTGATAGTCCGAAGTTGCTCAACTCTCTCTATGGAGGAGCTTTTAACGGTTTTGTCCATTTGTCATAGAAAGTTGGTGTTTTGGCATCGGAATAATGTAGGAAGCTTATACTCGTAAAATTTCACACAGAAGAACAATAAAAAGTCTATCCCGAGCAACTTTGATAGTCCGAAGTTGCTCAACTCTCTCTATGAAGGAGCTTTTAACGGTTTTGTCTATATGTCATAGAAAGTTGGTGTTTTGGCATCGAAATAATCCAGGAAGCTTATACTCGTAAAATTTCACATAGAAGAACAATAAAAATTGTACACCGAGCAACTTTGATGGTCCGAAGTCGCTCAACACTCTCTATTGAAGAGCTTTTAACGGTTTTGTCCATTTGTCATAGAAAGTTGGTGTTTTGGCATCGAAATAATCTAGGAAGCTTATACTCATAAAATTTGACATAGAAGAACAATAAAAAGTGTACATAGAGCAATTTTAATGGTCCGAAGTTGCTCAACTCTCTCTATGGAGGAGCTCTTAACGGTTTTGTCCATTTGTCATAGAAAGTTGGTGTTTTGGCATCGAAATAATCTAGGAAGCTTATACTCATAAAATTTGACATATAAGAACAATAAAAATTGTACACCGAGCAACTTTGATGGTCCGAAGTCGCTCAACACTCTCTATGGAGGAGCTTTTAACGGTTTTGGCCATTTGTCATAGAAAGTTGGTGTTTTGGCATCGGAATAATGTAGGAAGCTTATACTCGTAAAATTTCACACAGAAGAACAATAAAAAGTCTATCCCGAGCAACTTTGATAGTCCGAAGTTGCTCAACTCTCTCTATAGGTGAGCTTTTAACGATTTTGTCCATTTGTCATAGAAAGTTGGTGTTTTGGCATCGAAATAATCTAGGAAGCTTATACTCGTAAAATTTGACATATAAGAACAATAAAAATTGTACACCGAGCAACTATGATGGTCCGAAGTCGCTCAACACTCTCTATGGAGGAGCTTTTAACGATTTTGTCCATTTGTCATAGAAAGTTGGTGTTTTTGTATCGAAATAATCTAGGAAGCTTATACTCGTAAAATTTGACATAGTAGAACAATAAAAAGTGTACATAGAGCAATTTTAATGGTCCGAAGTTGCTCAACTCTCTCTATGGAGGAGCTCTTATCGGTTTTGTCCATTTGTCATAAAAAGTTGGTGTTTTGGCATCAATATAATGTAGAAAGCTTATACTCGTAAAATTTGACATAGAAGAACAATAAAAAGTCTATCCCGAACAACTTTGATAGTTCGGAGTTGCTCAACTCTCTCTATCGAGGAGCTTTTAACGGTTTTGTCCATTTGTCATAGAGAGTTGGTGTTTTGGCATCGGAATAATGTAGGAAGCTTATACTCGTAAAATTTCGCATAAAAGAACAATAAAAAGTCTATCCCGAGCAACTTTGATAGTCCGAAGTTGCTCAACTCTCTCTATGAAGGAGCTTTTAACGGTTTTGTCTATTTGTCATAGAAAGTTGGTGTTTTGGCATCGAAATAATCTACGAAGCTTATACTCGTAAAATTTCACATAGAAGAACAATAAAAATTGTACACCGAGCAACTTTGATGGTCCGAAGTCGCTCAACACTCTCTATTGAAGAGCTTTTAACGGTTTTGTCCATTTGTCATAGAAAGTTGGTGTTTTGGCATCGAAATAATCTAGGAAGCTTATACTCATAAAATTTGACATAGAAGAACAATAAAAAGTGTACATAGAGCAATTTTAATGGTCTGAAGTTGCTCAACTCTCTCTATGGAGGAGCTCTTATCGGTTTTGTCCATTTGTCATAGAAAGTTGGTGTTTTGGCATCAATATAACGTAGAAAGCTTGTACTCGTAAAATTTGACATAGAAGAACAGTAAAAAGTCTATCCCGAACAACTTTGATAGTTCGGAGTTGCTCAACTCTCTCTATCGAGGAGCTTTTAACGGTTTTGTCCATTTGTCATAGAAAGTTGGTGTTTTGGCATCGAAATAATCTATGAAGTTTATTCTCATAAAATTTGACATTTAAGAACAATAAAAAGTGTACACCGAGCAACTTTGATGGTCCGAAGTTGCTCAACTCTCTCTATAGGTGAGCTTTTAACGGTTTTGTCTATTTGTCATAGAAAGTTGGTGTTTTGGCATGGAAATAATCTATGAAGCTTATACTCATAAAATTTGACATATAAGTACAATAAAAATTGTACACCGAACAACTTTGATGGTCCGAAGTCGCTCAACACTCTCTTTGGAGGAGCTTTTAACGGTTTTCTTCATTTGTCATAGAAAGTTGGTGTTTTGGCATCGAAGTAATCTAGGAAGCTTATACTCGTAAAATTTCACATAGAAGAACAATAAAAAGTGTACATAGAGCAATTTTGATAGTCCGAAGTTGCTCAACTCTCTCTATGGAGGAGCTTTTAACGGTTTTGTCCATTTGTCATAGAAAGTTGGTGTTTTGGCATCGGAATAATGTAGGAAGCTTATACTCGTAAAATTTCACACAGAAGAACAATAAAAAGTCTATCCCGAGCAACTTTGATAGTCCGAAGTTGCTCAACTCTCTCTATGAAGGAGCTTTTAACGGTTTTGTCTATATGTCATAGAAAGTTGGTGTTTTGGCATCGAAATAATCTAGGAAGCTTATACTCGTAAAATTTCACATAGAAGAACAATAAAAATTGTACACCGAGCAACTTTGATGGTCCGAAGTCGCTCAACACTCTCTATTGAAGAGCTTTTAACGGTTTTGTCCATTTGTCATAGAAAGTTGGTGTTTTGGCATCGAAATAATCTAGGAAGCTTATACTCATAAAATTTGACATATAAGAACAATAAAAATTGTACACCGAGCAACTTTGATGGTCCGAAGTCGCTCAACACTCTCTATTGAAGAGCTTTTAACGCTTTTGTCCATTTGTCATAGAAAGTTGGTGTTTTGGCATCGAAATAATCTAGGAAGCTTATACTCATAAAATTTGACATAGAAGAACAATAAAAAGTGTACATAGAGCAATTTTAATGGTCCGAAGTTGCTCAACTCTCTCTATGGAGGAGCTCTTAACGGTTTTGTCCATTTGTCATAGAAAGTTGGTGTTTTGGCATCGAAATAATCTAGGAAGCTTATACTCATAAAATTTGACATATAAGAACAATAAAAATTGTACACCGAGCAACTTTGATGGTCCGAAGTCGCTCAACACTCTCTATGGAGGAGCTTTTAACGGTTTTGGCCATTTGTCATAGAAAGTTGGTGTTTTGGCATCAGAATAATGTAGGAAGCTTATACTCGTAAAATTTCACACAGAAGAACAATAAAAAGTCTATCCCGAGCAACTTTGATAGTCCGAAGTTGCTCAACTCTCTCTATAGGTGAGCTTTTAACGATTTTGTCCATTTGTCATAGAAAGTTGGTGTTTTGGCATCGAAATAATCTAGGAAGCTTATACTCGTAAAATTTGACATATAAGAACAATAAAAATTGTACACCGAGCAACTATGATGGTCCGAAGTCGCTCAACACTCTCTATGGAGGAGCTTTTAACGATTTTGTCCATTTGTCATAGAAAGTTGGTGTTTTTGTATCGAAATAATCTAGGAAGCTTATACTCGTAAAATTTGACATAGTAGAACAATAAAAAGTGTACATAGAGCAATTTTAATGGTCCGAAGTTGCTCAACTCTCTCTATGGAGGAGCTCTTATCGGTTTTGTCCATTTGTCATAAAAAGTTGGTGTTTTGGCATCAATATAATGTAGAAAGCTTATACTCGTAAAATTTGACATAGAAGAACAATAAAAAGTCTATCCCGAACAACTTTGATAGTTCGGAGTTGCTCAACTCTCTCTATCGAGGAGCTTTTAACGGTTTTGTCCATTTGTCATAGAAAGTTGGTGTTTTGGCATCGGAATAATGTAGGAAGCTTATACTCGTAAAATTTCGCATAAAAGAACAATAAAAAGTCTATCCCGAGCAACTTTGATAGTCCGAAGTTGCTCAACTCTCTCTATGAAGGAGCTTTTAACGGTTTTGTCTATTTGTCATAGAAAGTTGGTGTTTTGGCTTCGAAATAATCTACGAAGCTTATACTCGTAAAATTTCACATAGAAGAACAATAAAAATTGTACACCGAGCAACTTTGATGGTCCGAAGTCGCTCAACACTCTCTATTGAAGAGCTTTTAACGGTTTTGTCCATTTGTCATAGAAATTTGGTGTTTTGGCATCGAAATAGTCTAGGAAGCTTATACTCATAAAATTTGACATAGTAGAACAATAAAAAGTGTACATAGAGCAATTTTAATGGTCCGAAGTTGCTCAACTCTCTCTATGGAGGAGCTCTTATCGGTTTTGTTCATTTGTCATAAAAAGTTGGTGTTTTGGCATCAATATAATGTAGAAAGCTTATACTCGTAAAATTTGACATAGAAGAACAATAAAAAGTCTATCCCGAACAACTTTGATAGTTCGGAGTTGCTCAACTCTCTCTATCGAGGAGCTTTTAACGGTTTTGTCCATTTGTCATAGAAAGTTGGTGTTTTGGCATCAAAATAATCTATGAAGCTTATACTCGTAAAATTTGACATATAAGAACAATAAAAATTGTACACCGAGCAACTTTGATGGTCCGAAGTCGCCCAACACTCTCTATGGAGGAGCTTTTAACGGTTTTGTCCATTTGTCATAGAAAGTTGGTGTTTTGGCATCGAAGTAATCTAGGAAGCTTATACTCGTAAAATTTCACATAGAAGAACAATAAAAATTGTACACCGAGCAACTTTGATGGTCCGAAGTCGCTCAACACTCTCTATTGAAGAGCTTTTAACGGTTTTGTCCATTTGTCATAGAAAGTTGGTGTTTTGGCATCGAAATAATCTAGGAAGCTTATACTCATAAAATTTGACATAGAAGAACAATAAAAAGTGTACATAGAGCAATTTTAATGGTCTGAAGTTGCTCAACTCTCTCTATGGAGGAGCTCTTATCGGTTTTGTCCATTTGTCATAGAAAGTTGGTGTTTTGGCATCAATATAACGTAGAAAGCTTATACTCGTAAAATTTGACATAGAAGAACAGTAAAAAGTCTATCCCGAACAACTTTGATAGTTCGGAGTTGCTCAACTCTCTCTATCGAGGAGCTTTTAACGGTTTTGTCCATTTGTCATAGAAAGTTGGTGTTTTGGCATCGAAATAATCTATGAAGTTTATTCTCATAAAATTTGACATTTAAGAACAATAAAAAGTGTACACCGAGCAACTTTGATGGTCCGAAGTTGCTCAACTCTCTCTATAGGTGAGCTTTTAACGGTTTTGTCTATTTGTCATAGAAAGTTGGTGTTTTGGCATGGAAATAATCTATGAAGCTTATACTCATAAAATTTGACATATAAGTACAATAAAAATTGTACACCGAACAACTTTGATGGTCCGAAGTCGCTCAACACTCTCTTTGGAGGAGCTTTTAACGGTTTTCTTCATTTGTCATAGAAAGTTGGTGTTTTGGCATCGAAGTAATCTAGGAAGCTTATACTCGTAAAATTTCACATAGAAGAACAATAAAAAGTGTACATAGAGCAATTTTGATAGTCCGAAGTTGCTCAACTCTCTCTATGGAGGAGCTTTTAACGGTTTTGTCCATTTGTCATAGAAAGTTGGTGTTTTGGCATCGGAATAATGTAGGAAGCTTATACTCGTAAAATTTCACACAGAAGAACAATAAAAAGTCTATCCCGAGCAACTTTGATAGTCCGAAGTTGCTCAACTCTCTCTATGAAGGAGCTTTTAACGGTTTTGTCTATATGTCATAGAAAGTTGGTGTTTTGGCATCGAAATAATCTAGGAAGCTTATACTCGTAAAATTTCACATAGAAGAACAATAAAAATTGTACACCGAGCAACTTTGATGGTCCGAAGTCGCTCAACACTCTCTATTGAAGAGCTTTTAACGGTTTTGTCCATTTGTCATAGAAAGTTGGTGTTTTGGCATCGAAATAATCTAGGAAGCTTATACTCATAAAATTTGACATAGAAGAACAATAAAAAGTGTACATAGAGCAATTTTAATGGTCCGAAGTTGCTCAACTCTCTCTATGGAGGAGCTCTTAACGGTTTTGTCCATTTGTCATAGAAAGTTGGTGTTTTGGCATCGAAATAATCTAGGAAGCTTATACTCATAAAATTTGACATATAAGAACAATAAAAATTGTACACCGAGCAACTTTGATGGTCCGAAGTCGCTCAACACTCTCTATGGAGGAGCTTTTAACGGTTTTGGCCATTTGTCATGGAAAGTTGGTGTTTTGGCATCGGAATAATGGTGGAAGCTTATACTCGTAAAATTTCACACAGAAGAACAATAAAAAGTCTATCCCGAGCAACTTTGATAGTCCGAAGTTGCTCAACTCTCTCTATAGGTGAGCTTTTAACGATTTTGTCCATTTGTCATAGAAAGTTGGTGTTTTGGCATCGAAATAATCTAGGAAGCTTATACTCGTAAAATTTGACATATAAGAACAATAAAAATTGTACACCGAGCAACTATGATGGTCCGAAGTCGCTCAACACTCTCTATGGAGGAGCTTTTAACGATTTTGTCCATTTGTCATAGAAAGTTGGTGTTTTTGTATCGAAATAATCTAGGAAGCTTATACTCGTAAAATTTGACATAGTAGAACAATAAAAAGTGTACATAGAGCAATTTTAATGGTCCGAAGTTGCTCAACTCTCTCTATGGAGGAGCTCTTATCGGTTTTGTCCATTTGTCATAAAAAGTTGGTGTTTTGGCATCAATATAATGTAGAAAGCTTATACTCGTAAAATTTGACATAGAAGAACAATAAAAAGTCTATCCCGAACAACTTTGATAGTTCGGAGTTGCTCAACTCTCTCTATCGAGGAGCTTTTAACGGTTTTGTCCATTTGTCATAGAAAGTTGGTGTTTTGGCATCGGAATAATGTAGGAAGCTTATACTCGTAAAATTTCGCATAAAAGAACAATAAAAAGTCTATCCCGAGCAACTTTGATAGTCCGAAGTTGCTCAACTCTCTCTATGAAGGAGCTTTTAACGGTTTTGTCTATTTGTCATAGAAAGTTGGTGTTTTGGCTTCGAAATAATCTACGAAGCTTATACTCGTAAAATTTCACATAGAAGAACAATAAAAATTGTACACCGAGCAACTTTGATGGTCCGAAGTCGCTCAACACTCTCTATTGAAGAGCTTTTAACGGTTTTGTCCATTTGTCATAGAAATTTGGTGTTTTGGCATCGAAATAGTCTAGGAAGCTTATACTCATAAAATTTGACATAGTAGAACAATAAAAAGTGTACATAGAGCAATTTTAATGGTCCGAAGTTGCTCAACTCTCTCTATGGAGGAGCTCTTATCGGTTTTGTCCATTTGTCATAAAAAGTTGGTGTTTTGGCATCAATATAATGTAGAAAGCTTATACTCGTAAAATTTGACATAGAAGAACAATAAAAAGTCTATCCCGAACAACTTTGATAGTTCGGAGTTGCTCAACTCTCTCTATCGAGGAGCTTTTAACGGTTTTGTCCATTTGTCATAGAAAGTTGGTGTTTTGGCATCAAAATAATCTATGAAGCTTATACTCGTAAAATTTGACATATAAGAACAATAAAAATTGTACACCGAGCAACTTTGATGGTCCGAAGTCGCCCAACACTCTCTATGGAGGAGCTTTTAACGGCTTTGTCCATTTGTCATAGAAAGTTGGTGTTTTGGCATCGAAGTAATCTAGGAAGCTTATACTCGTAAAATTTCACATAGAAGAACAATAAAAATTGTACACCGAGCAACTTTGATGGTCCGAAGTCGCTCAACACTCTCTATTGAAGAGCTTTTAACGGTTTTGTCCATTTGTCATAGAAAGTTGGTGTTTTTGCATCGAAATAATCTAGGAAGCTTATACTCATAAAATTTGACATAGAAGAACAATAAAAAGTGTACATAGAGCAATTTTAATGGTCTGAAGTTGCTCAACTCTCTCTATGGAGGAGCTCTTATCGGTTTTGTCCATTTGTCATAGAAAGTTGGTGTTTTGGCATCAATATAACGTAGAAAGCTTATACTCGTAAAATTTGACATAGAAGAACAGTAAAAAGTCTATCCCGAACAACTTTGATAGTTCGGAGTTGCTCAACTCTCTCTATCGAGGAGCTTTTAACGGTTTTGTCCATTTGTCATAGAAAGTTGGTGTTTTGGCATCGAAATAATCTATGAAGTTTATTCTCATAAAATTTGACATTTAAGAACAATAAAAAGTGTACACCGAGCAACTTTGATGGTCCGAAGTTGCTCAACTCTCTCTATAGGTGAGCTTTTAACGGTTTTGTCTATTTGTCATAGAAAGTTGGTGTTTTGGCATGGAAATAATCTATGAAGCTTATACTCATAAAATTTGACATATAAGTACAATAAAAATTGTACACCGAACAACTTTGATGGTCCGAAGTCGCTCAACACTCTCTTTGGAGGAGCTTTTAACGGTTTTCTTCATTTGTCATAGAAAGTTGGTGTTTTGGCATCGAAGTAATCTAGGAAGCTTATACTCGTAAAATTTCACATAGAAGAACAATAAAAAGTGTACATAGAGCAATTTTGATAGTCCGAAGTTGCTCAACTCTCTCTATGGAGGAGCTTTTAACGGTTTTGTCCATTTGTCATAGAAAGTTGGTGTTTTGGCATCGGAATAATGTAGGAAGCTTATACTCGTAAAATTTCACACAGAAGAACAATAAAAAGTCTATCCCGAGCAACTTTGATAGTCCGAAGTTGCTCAACTCTCTCTATGAAGGAGCTTTTAACGGTTTTGTCTATATGTCATAGAAAGTTGGTGTTTTGGCATCGAAATAATCTAGGAAGCTTATACTCGTAAAATTTCACATAGAAGAACAATAAAAATTGTACACCGAGCAACTTTGATGGTCCGAAGTCGCTCAACACTCTCTATTGAAGAGCTTTTAACGGTTTTGTCCATTTGTCATAGAAAGTTGGTGTTTTGGCATCGAAATAATCTAGGAAGCTTATACTCATAAAATTTGACATAGAAGAACAATAAAAAGTGTACATAGAGCAATTTTAATGGTCCGAAGTTGCTCAACTCTCTCTATGGAGGAGCTCTTAACGGTTTTGTCCATTTGTCATAGAAAGTTGGTGTTTTGGCATCGAAATAATCTAGGAAGCTTATACTCATAAAATTTGACATATAAGAACAATAAAAATTGTACACCGAGCAACTTTGATGGTCCGAAGTCGCTCAACACTCTCTATGGAGGAGCTTTTAACGGTTTTGGCCATTTGTCATGGAAAGTTGGTGTTTTGGCATCGGAATAATGTAGGAAGCTTATACTCGTAAAATTTCACACAGAAGAACAATAAAAAGTCTATCCCGAGCAACTTTGATAGTCCGAAGTTGCTCAACTCTCTCTATAGGTGAGCTTTTAACGATTTTGTCCATTTGTCATAGAAAGTTGGTGTTTTGGCATCGAAATAATCTAGGAAGCTTATACTCGTAAAATTTGACATATAAGAACAATAAAAATTGTACACCGAGCAACTATGATGGTCCGAAGTCGCTCAACACTCTCTATGGAGGAGCTTTTAACGATTTTGTCCATTTTTCATAGAAAGTTGGTGTTTTTGTATCGAAATAATCTAGGAAGCTTATACTCGTAAAATTTGACATAGTAGAACAATAAAAAGTGTACATAGAGCAATTTTAATGGTCCGAAGTTGCTCAACTCTCTCTATGGAGGAGCTCTTATCGGTTTTGTCCATTTGTCATAAAAAGTTGGTGTTTTGGCATCAATATAATGTAGAAAGCTTATACTCGTAAAATTTGACATAGAAGAACAATAAAAAGTCTATCCCGAACAACTTTGATAGTTCGGAGTTGCTCAACTCTCTCTATCGAGGAGCTTTTAACGGTTTTGTCCATTTGTCATAGAAAGTTGGTGTTTTGGCATCGAAATAATGTAGGAAGCTTATACTCGTAAAATTTCGCATAAAAGAACAATAAAAAGTCTATCCCGAGCAACTTTGATAGTCCGAAGTTGCTCAACTCTCTCTATGAAGGAGCTTTTAACGGTTTTGTCTATTTGTCATAGAAAGTTGGTGTTTTGGCATCAAAATAATCTACGAAGCTTATACTCGTAAAATTTCACATAGAAGAACAATAAAAATTGTACACCGAGCAACTTTGATGGTCCGAAGTCGCTCAACACTCTCTATTGAAGAGCTTTTAACGGTTTTGTCCATTTGTCATAGAAATTTGGTGTTTTGGCATCGAAATAGTCTAGGAAGCTTATACTCATAAAATTTGACATAGTAGAACAATAAAAAGTGTACATAGAGCAATTTTAATGGTCCGAAGTTGCTCAACTCTCTCTATGGAGGAGCTCTTATCGGTTTTGTCCATTTGTCATAAAAAGTTGGTGTTTTGGCATCAATATAATGTAGAAAGCTTATACTCGTAAAATTTGACATAAAAGAACAATAAAAAGTCTATCCCGAACAACTTTGATAGTTCGGAGTTGCTCAACTCTCTCTATCGAGGAGCTTTTAACGGTTTTGTCCATTTGTCATAGAAAGTTGGTGTTTTGGCATCAAAATAATCTATGAAGCTTATACTCGTAAAATTTGACATATAAGAACAATAAAAATTGTACACCGAGCAACTTTGATGGTCCGAAGTCTCCCAACACTCTCTATGGAGGAGCTTTTAACGGTTTTGTCCATTTGTCATAGAAAGTTGGTGTTTTGGCATCGAAATAATCTAGGAAGCTTATACTCATAAAATTTGACATAGAAGAACAATAAAAAGTGTACATAGAGCAATTTTAATGGTCCGAAGTTGCTCAACTCTCTCTATGGAGGAGCTCTTAACGGTTTTGTCCATTTGTCATAGAAAGTTGGTGTTTTGGCATCGAAATAATCTAGGAAGCTTATACTCATAAAATTTGACATATAAGAACAATAAAAATTGTACACCGAGCAACTTTGATGGTCCGAAGTCGCTCAACACTCTCTATGGAGGAGCTTTTAACGGTTTTGGCCATTTGTCATGGAAAGTTGGTGTTTTGGCATCGGAATAATGTAGGAAGCTTATACTCGTAAAATTTCACACAGAAGAACAATAAAAAGTCTATCCCGAGCAACTTTGATAGTCCGAAGTTGCTCAACTCTCTCTATAGGTGAGCTTTTAACGATTTTGTCCATTTGTCATAGAAAGTTGGTGTTTTGGCATCGAAATAATCTAGGAAGCTTATACTCGTAAAATTTGACATATAAGAACAATAAAAATTGTACACCGAGCAACTATGATGGTCCGAAGTCGCTCAACACTCTCTATGGAGGAGCTTTTAACGATTTTGTCCATTTGTCATAGAAAGTTGGTGTTTTTGTATCGAAATAATCTAGGAAGCTTATACTCGTAAAATTTGACATAGTAGAACAATAAAAAGTGTACATAGAGCAATTTTAATGGTCCGAAGTTGCTCAACTCTCTCTATGGAGGAGCTCTTATCGGTTTTGTCCGTTTGTCATAAAAAGTTGGTGTTTTGGCATCAATATAATGTAGAAAGCTTATACTCGTAAAATTTGACATAGAAGAACAATAAAAAGTCTATCCCGAACAACTTTGATAGTTCGGAGTTGCTCAACTCTCTCTATCGAGGAGCTTTTAACGGTTTTGTCCATTTGTCATAGAAAGTTGGTGTTTTGGCATCGGAATAATGTAGGAAGCTTATACTCGTAAAATTTCGCATAAAAGAACAATAAAAAGTCTATCCCGAGCAACTTTGATAGTCCGAAGTTGCTCAACTCTCTCTATGAAGGAGCTTTTAACGGTTTTGTCTATTTGTCATAGAAAGTTGGTGTTTTGGCTTCGAAATAATCTACGAAGCTTATACTCGTAAAATTTAACATAGAAGAACAATAAAAATTGTACACCGAGCAACTTTGATGGTCCGAAGTCGCTCAACACTCTCTATTGAAGAGCTTTTAACGGTTTTGTCCATTTGTCATAGAAATTTGGTGTTTTGGCATCGAAATAGTCTAGGAAGCTTATACTCATAAAATTTGACATAGTAGAACAATAAAAAGTGTACATAGAGCAATTTTAATGGTCCGAAGTTGCTCAACTCTCTCTATGGAGGAGCTCTTATCGGTTTTGTCCATTTGTCATAAAAAGTTGGTGTTCTGGCATCAATATAATGTAGAAAGCTTATACTCGTAAAATTTGACATAGAAGAACAATAAAAAGTCTATCCCGAACAACTTTGATAGTTCGGAGTTGCTCAACTCTCTCTATCGAGGAGCTTTTAACGGTTTTGTCCATTTGTCATAGAAAGTTGGTGTTTTGGCATCAAAATAATCTATGAAGCTTATACTCGTAAAATTTGACATATAAGAACAATAAAAATTGTACACCGAGCAACTTTGATGGTCCGAAGTCGCCCAACACTCTCTATGGAGGAGCTTTTAACGGTTTTGTCCATTTGTCATAGAAAGTTGGTGTTTTGGCATCGAAGTAATCTAGGAAGCTTATACTCGTAAAATTTCACATAGAAGAACAATAAAAATTGTACACCGAGCAACTTTGATGGTCCGAAGTCGCTCAACACTCTCTATTGAAGAGCTTTTAACGGTTTTGTCCATTTGTCATAGAAAGTTGGTGTTTTGGCATCGAAATAATCTAGGAAGCTTATACTCATAAAATTTGACATAGAAGAACAATTAAAAGTGTACATAGAGCAATTTTAATGGTCTGAAGTTGCTCAACTCTCTCTATGGAGGAGCTCTTATCGGTTTTGTCCATTTGTCATAGAAAGTTGGTGTTTTGGCATCAATATAACGTAGAAAGCTTATACTCGTAAAATTTGACATAGAAGAACAGTAAAAAGTCTATCCCGAACAACTTTGATAGTTCGGTGTTGCTCAACTCTCTCTATCGAGGAGCTTTTAACGGTTTTGTCCATTTGTCATAGAAAGTTGGTGTTTTGGCATCGAAATAATCTATGAAGTTTATTCTCATAAAATTTGACATTTAAGAACAATAAAAAGTGTACACCGAGCAACTTTGATGGTCCGAAGTTGCTCAACTCTCTCTATAGGTGAGCTTTTAACGGTTTTGTCTATTTGTCATAGAAAGTTGGTGTTTTGGCATGGAAATAATCTATGAAGCTTATACTCATAAAATTTGACATATAAGTACAATAAAAATTGTACACCGAACAACTTTGATGGTCCGAAGTCGCTCAACACTCTCTTTGGAGGAGCTTTTAACGGTTTTCTTCATTTGTCATAGAAAGTTGGTGTTTTGGCATCGAAGTAATCTAGGAAGCTTATACTCGTAAAATTTCACATAGAAGAACAATAAAAAGTGTACATAGAGCAATTTTGATAGTCCGAAGTTGCTCAACTCTCTCTATGGAGGAGCTTTTAACGGTTTTGTCCATTTGTCATAGAAAGTTGGTGTTTTGGCATCGGAATAATGTAGGAAGCTTATACTCGTAAAATTTCACACAGAAGAACAATAAAAAGTCTATCCCGAGCAACTTTGATAGTCCGAAGTTGCTCAACTCTCTCTATGAAGGAGCTTTTAACGGTTTTGTCTATATGTCATAGAAAGTTGGTGTTTTGGCATCGAAATAATCTAGGAAGCTTATACTCGTAAAATTTCACGTAGAAGAACAATAAAAATTGTACACCGAGCAACTTTGATGGTCCGAAGTCGCTCAACACTCTCTATTGAAGAGCTTTTAACGGTTTTGTCCATTTGTCATAGAAAGTTGGTGTTTTGGCATCGAAATAATCTAGGAAGCTTATACTCATAAAATTTGACATAGAAGAACAATAAAAAGTGTACATAGAGCAATTTTAATGGTCCGAAGTTGCTCAACTCTCTCTATGGAGGAGCTCTTAACGGTTTTGTCCATTTGTCATAGAAAGTTGGTGTTTTGGCATCGAAATAATCTAGGAAGCTTATACTCATAAAATTTGACATATAAGAACAATAAAAATTGTACACCGAGCAACTTTGATGGTCCGAAGTCGCTCAACACTCTCTATGGAGGAGCTTTTAACGGTTTTGGCCATTTGTCATGGAAAGTTGGTGTTTTGGCATCGGAATAATGTAGGAAGCTTATACTCGTAAAATTTCACACAGAAGAACAATAAAAAGTCTATCCCGAGCAACTTTGATAGTCCGAAGTTGCTCAACTCTCTCTATAGGTGAGCTTTTAACGATTTTGTCCATTTGTCATAGAAAGTTGGTGTTTTGGCATCGAAATAATCTAGGAAGCTTATACTCGTAAAATTTGACATATAAGAACAATAAAAATTGTACACCGAGCAACTATGATGGTCCGAAGTCGCTCAACACTCTCTATGGAGGAGCTTTTAACGATTTTGTCCATTTTTCATAGAAAGTTGGTGTTTTTGTATCGAAATAATCTAGGAAGCTTATACTCGTAAAATTTGACATAGTAGAACAATAAAAAGTGTACATAGAGCAATTTTAATGGTCCGAAGTTGCTCAACTCTCTCTATGGAGGAGCTCTTATCGGTCTTGTCCATTTGTCATAAAAAGTTGGTGTTTTGGCATCAATATAATGTAGAAAGCTTATACTCGTAAAATTTGACATAGAAGAACAATAAAAAGTCTATCCCGAACAACTTTGATAGTTCGGAGTTGCTCAACTCTCTCTATCGAGGAGCTTTTAACGGTTTTGTCCATTTGTCATAGAAAGTTGGTGTTTTGGCATCGAAATAATGTAGGAAGCTTATACTCGTAAAATTTCGCATAAAAGAACAATAAAAAGTCTATCCCGAGCAACTTTGATAGTCCGAAGTTGCTCAACTCTCTCTATGAAGGAGCTTTTAACGGTTTTGTCTATTTGTCATAGAAAGTTGGTGTTTTGTCATCGAAATAATCTACGAAGCTTATACTCGTAAAATTTCACATAGAAGAACAATAAAAATTGTACACCGAGCAACTTTGATGGTCCGAAGTCGCTCAACACTCTCTATTGAAGAGCTTTTAACGGTTTTGTCCATTTGTCATAGAAATTTGGTGTTTTGGCATCGAAATAGTCTAGGAAGCTTATACTCATAAAATTTGACATAGTAGAACAATAAAAAGTGTACATAGAGCAATTTTAATGGTCCGAAGTTGCTCAACTCTCTCTATGGAGGAGCTCTTATCGGTTTTGTCCATTTGTCATAAAAAGTTGGTGTTTTGGCATCAATATAATGTAGAAAGCTTATACTCGTAAAATTTGACATAGAAGAACAATAAAAAGTCTATCCCGAACAACTTTGATAGTTCGGAGTTGCTCAACTCTCTCTATCGAGGAGCTTTTAACGGTTTTGTCCATTTGTCATAGAAAGTTGGTGTTTTGGCATCAAAATAATCTATGAAGCTTATACTCGTAAAATTTGACATATAAGAACAATAAAAATTGTACACCGAGCAACTTTGATGGTCCGAAGTCGCCCAACACTCTCTATGGAGGAGCTTTTAACGGTTTTGTCCATTTGTCATAGAAAGTTGGTGTTTTGGCATCGAAATAATCTAGGAAGCTTATACTCATAAAATTTGACATAGAAGAACAATAAAAAGTGTACATAGAGCAATTTTAATGGTCCGAAGTTGCTCAACTCTCTCTATGGAGGAGCTCTTAACGGTTTTGTCCATTTGTCATAGAAAGTTGGTGTTTTGGCATCGAAATAATCTAGGAAGCTTATACTCATAAAATTTGACATATAAGAACAATAAAAATTGTACACCGAGCAACTTTGATGGTCCGAAGTCGCTCAACACTCTCTATGGAGGAGCTTTTAACGGTTTTGGCCATTTGTCATGGAAAGTTGGTGTTTTGGCATCGGAATAATGTAGGAAGCTTATACTCGTAAAATTTCACACAGAAGAACAATAAAAAGTCTATCCCGAGCAACTTTGATAGTCCGAAGTTGCTCAACTCTCTCTATAGGTGAGCTTTTAACGATTTTGTCCATTTGTCATAGAAAGTTGGTGTTTTGGCATCGAAATAATCTAGGAAGCTTATACTCGTAAAATTTGACATATAAGAACAATAAAAATTGTACACCGAGCAACTATGATGGTCCGAAGTCGCTCAACACTCTCTATGGAGGAGCTTTTAACGATTTTGTCCATTTGTCATAGAAAGTTGGTGTTTTTGTATCGAAATAATCTAGGAAGCTTATACTCGTAAAATTTGACATAGTAGAACAATAAAAAGTGTACATAGAGCAATTTTAATGGTCCGAAGTTGCTCAACTCTCTCTATGGAGGAGCTCTTATCGGTTTTGTCCGTTTGTCATAAAAAGTTGGTGTTTTGGCATCAATATAATGTAGAAAGCTTATACTCGTAAAATTTGACATAGAAGAACAATAAAAAGTCTATCCCGAACAACTTTGATAGTTCGGAGTTGCTCAACTCTCTCTATCGAGGAGCTTTTAACGGTTTTGTCCATTTGTCATAGAAAGTTGGTGTTTTGGCATCGGAATAATGTAGGAAGCTTATACTCGTAAAATTTCGCATAAAAGAACAATAAAAAGTCTATCCCGAGCAACTTTGATAGTCCGAAGTTGCTCAACTCTCTCTATGAAGGAGCTTTTAACGGTTTTGTCTATTTGTCATAGAAAGTTGGTGTTTTGGCTTCGAAATAATCTACGAAGCTTATACTCGTAAAATTTAACATAGAAGAACAATAAAAATTGTACACCGAGCAACTTTGATGGTCCGAAGTCGCTCAACACTCTCTATTGAAGAGCTTTTAACGGTTTTGTCCATTTGTCATAGAAATTTGGTGTTTTGGCATCGAAATAGTCTAGGAAGCTTATACTCATAAAATTTGACATAGTAGAACAATAAAAAGTGTACATAGAGCAATTTTAATGGTCCGAAGTTGCTCAACTCTCTCTATGGAGGAGCTCTTATCGGTTTTGTCCATTTGTCATAAAAAGTTGGTGTTTTGGCATCAATATAATGTAGAAAGCTTATACTCGTAAAATTTGACATAGAAGAACAATAAAAAGTCTATCCCGAACAACTTTGATAGTTCGGAGTTGCTCAACTCTCTCTATCGAGGAGCTTTTAACGGTTTTGTCCATTTGTCATAGAAAGTTGGTGTTTTGGCATCGGAATAATGTAGGAAGCTTATACTCGTAAAATTTCGCATAAAAGAACAATAAAAAGTCTATCCCGAGCAACTTTGATAGTCCGAAGTTGCTCAACTCTCTCTATGAAGGAGCTTTTAACGGTTTTGTCTATTTGTCATAGAAAGTTGGTGTTTTGGCTTCGAAATAATCTACGAAGCTTATACTCGTAAAATTTAACATAGAAGAACAATAAAAATTGTACACCGAGCAACTTTGATGGTCCGAAGTCGCTCAACACTCTCTATTGAAGAGCTTTTAACGGTTTTGTCCATTTGTCATAGAAATTTGGTGTTTTGGCATCGAAATAGTCTAGGAAGCTTATACTCATAAAATTTGACATAGTAGAACAATAAAAAGTGTACATAGAGCAATTTTAATGGTCCGAAGTTGCTCAACTCTCTCTATGGAGGAGCTCTTATCGGTTTTGTCCATTTGTCATAAAAAGTTGGTGTTTTGGCATCAATATAATGTAGAAAGCTTATACTCGTAAAATTTGACATAGAAGAACAATAAAAAGTCTATCCCGAACAACTTTGATAGTTCGGAGTTGCTCAACTCTCTCTATCGAGGAGCTTTTAACGGTTTTGTCCATTTGTCATAGAAAGTTGGTGTTTTGGCATCAAAATAATCTATGAAGCTTATACTCGTAAAATTTGACATATAAGAACAATAAAAATTGTACACCGAGCAACTTTGATGGTCCGAAGTCGCCGAACACTCTCTATGGAGGAGCTTTTAACGGTTTTGTCCATTTGTCATAGAAAGTTGGTGTTTTGGCATCGAAGTAATCTAGGAAGCTTATACTCGTAAAATTTCACATAGAAGAACAATAAAAATTGTACACCGAGCAACTTTGATGGTCCGAAGTCGCTCAACACTCTCTATTGAAGAGCTTTTAACGGTTTTGTCCATTTGTCATAGAAAGTTGGTGTTTTGGCATCGAAATAATCTAGGAAGCTTATACTCATAAAATTTGACATAGAAGAACAATAAAAAGTGTACATAGAGCAATTTTAATGGTCTGAAGTCGCTCAACTCTCTCTATGGAGGAGCTCTTATCGGTTTTGTCCATTTGTCATAGAAAGTTGGTGTTTTGGCATCAATATAACGTAGAAAGCTTATACTCGTAAAATTTGACATAGAAGAACAGTAAAAAGTCTATCCCGAACAACTTTGATAGTTCGGTGTTGCTCAACTCTCTCTATCGAGGAGCTTTTAACGGTTTTGTCCATTTGTCATAGAAAGTTGGTGTTTTGGCATCGAAATAATCTATGAAGTTTATTCTCATAAAATTTGACATTTAAGAACAATAAAAAGTGTACACCGAGCAACTTTGATGGTCCGAAGTTGCTCAACTCTCTCTATAGGTGAGCTTTTAACGGTTTTGTCTATTTGTCATAGAAAGTTGGTGTTTTGGCATGGAAATAATCTATGAAGCTTATACTCATAAAATTTGACATATAAGTACAATAAAAATTGTACACCGAACAACTTTGATGGTCCGAAGTCGCTCAACACTCTCTTTGGAGGAGCTTTTAACGGTTTTCTTCATTTGTCATAGAAAGTTGGTGTTTTGGCATCGAAGTAATCTAGGAAGCTTATACTCGTAAAATTTCACATAGAAGAACAATAAAAAGTGTACATAGAGCAATTTTGATAGTCCGAAGTTGCTCAACTCTCTCTATGGAGGAGCTTTTAACGGTTTTGTCCATTTGTCATAGAAAGTTGGTGTTTTGGCATCGGAATAATGTAGGAAGCTTATACTCGTAAAATTTCACACAGAAGAACAATAAAAAGTCTATCCCGAGCAACTTTGATAGTCCGAAGTTGCTCAACTCTCTCTATGAAGGAGCTTTTAACGGTTTTGTCTATATGTCATAGAAAGTTGGTGTTTTGGCATCGAAATAATCTAGGAAGCTTATACTCGTAAAATTTCACGTAGAAGAACAATAAAAATTGTACACCGAGCAACTTTGATGGTCCGAAGTCGCTCAACACTCTCTATTGAAGAGCTTTTAACGGTTTTGTCCATTTGTCATAGAAAGTTGGTGTTTTGGCATCGAAATAATCTAGGAAGCTTATACTCATAAAATTTGACATAGAAGAACAATAAAAAGTGTACATAGAGCAATTTTAATGGTCCGAAGTTGCTCAACTCTCTCTATGGAGGAGCTCTTAACGGTTTTGTCCATTTGTCATAGAAAGTTGGTGTTTTGGCATCGAAATAATCTAGGAAGCTTATACTCATAAAATTTGACATATAAGAACAATAAAAATTGTACACCGAGCAACTTTGATGGTCCGAAGTCGCTCAACACTCTCTATGGAGGAGCTTTTAACGGTTTTGGCCATTTGTCATGGAAAGTTGGTGTTTTGGCATCGGAATAATGTAGGAAGCTTATACTCGTAAAATTTCACACAGAAGAACAATAAAAAGTCTATCCCGAGCAACTTTGATAGTCCGAAGTTGCTCAACTCTCTCTATAGTTGAGCTTTTAACGATTTTGTCCATTTGTCATAGAAAGTTGGTGTTTTGGCATCGAAATAATCTAGGAAGCTTATACTCGTAAAATTTGACATATAAGAACAATAAAAATTGTACACCGAGCAACTATGATGGTCCGAAGTCGCTCAACACTCTCTATGGAGGAGCTTTTAACGATTTTGTCCATTTGTCATAGAAAGTTGGTGTTTTTGTATCGAAATAATCTAGGAAGCTTATACTCGTAAAATTTGACATAGTAGAACAATAAAAAGTGTACATAGAGCAATTTTAATGGTCCGAAGTTGCTCAACTCTCTCTATGGAGGAGCTCTTATCGGTTTTGTCCATTTGTCATAAAAAGTTGGTGTTTTGGCATCAATATAATGTAGAAAGCTTATACTCGTAAAATTTGACATAGAAGAACAATAAAAAGTCTATCCCGAACAACTTTGATAGTTCGGAGTTGCTCAACTCTCTCTATCGAGGAGCTTTTAACGGTTTTGTCCATTTGTCATAGAAAGTTGGTGTTTTGGCATCGGAATAATGTAGGAAGCTTATACTCGTAAAATTTCGCATAAAAGAACAATAAAAAGTCTATCCCGAGCAACTTTGATAGTCCGAAGTTGCTCAACTCTCTCTATGAAGGAGCTTTTAACGGTTTTGTCTATTTGTCATAGAAAGTTGGTGTTTTGGCTTCGAAATAATCTACGAAGCTTATACTCGTAAAATTTCACATAGAAGAACAATAAAAATTGTACACCGAGCAACTTTGATGGTCCGAAGTCGCTCAACACTCTCTATTGAAGAGCTTTTAACGGTTTTGTCCATTTGTCATAGAAATTTGGTGTTTTGGCATCGAAATAGTCTAGGAAGCTTATACTCATAAAATTTGACATAGTAGAACAATAAAAAGTGTACATAGAGCAATTTTAATGGTCCGAAGTTGCTCAACTCTCTCTATGGAGGAGCTCTTATCGGTTTTGTTCATTTGTCATAAAAAGTTGGTGTTTTGGCATCAATATAATGTAGAAAGCTTATACTCGTAAAATTTGACATAGAAGAACAATAAAAAGTCTATCCCGAACAACTTTGATAGTTCGGAGTTGCACAACTCTCTCTATCGAGGAGCTTTTAACGGTTTTGTCCATTTGTCATAGAAAGTTGGTGTTTTGGCATCAAAATAATCTATGAAGCTTATACTCGTAAAATTTGACATATAAGAACAATAAAAATTGTACACCGAGCAACTTTGATGGTCCGAAGTCGCCCAACACTCTCTATGGAGGAGCTTTTAACGGTTTTGTCCATTTGTCATAGAAAGTTGGTGTTTTGGCATCGAAGTAATCTAGGAAGCTTATACTCGTAAAATTTCACATAGAAGAACAATAAAAATTGTACACCGAGCAACTTTGATGGTCCGAAGTCGCTCAACACTCTCTATTGAAGAGCTTTTAACGGTTTTGTCCATTTGTCATAGAAAGTTGGTGTTTTGGCATCGAAATAATCTAGGAAGCTTATACTCATAAAATTTGACATAGAAGAACAATAAAAAGTGTACATAGAGCAATTTTAATGGTCTGAAGTTGCTCAACTCTCTCTATGGAGGAGCTCTTATCGGTTTTGTCCATTTGTCATAGAAAGTTGGTGTTTTGGCATCAATATAACGTAGAAAGCTTATACTCGTAAAATTTGACATAGAAGAACAGTAAAAAGTCTATCCCGAACAACTTTGATAGTTCGGAGTTGCTCAACTCTCTCTATCGATGAGCTTTTAACGGTTTTGTCCATTTGTCATAGAAAGTTGGTGTTTTGGCATCGAAATAATCTATGAAGTTTATTCTCATAAAATTTGACATTTAAGAACAATAAAAAGTGTACACCGAGCAACTTTGATGGTCCGAAGTTGCTCAACTCTCTCTATAGGTGAGCTTTTAACGGTTTTGTCTATTTGTCATAGAAAGTTGGTGTTTTGGCATGGAAATAATCTATGAAGCTTATACTCATAAAATTTGACATATAAGTACAATAAAAATTGTACACCGAACAACTTTGATGGTCCGAAGTCGCTCAACACTCTCTTTGGAGGAGCTTTTAACGGTTTTCTTCATTTGTCATAGAAAGTTGGTGTTTTGGCATCGAAGTAATCTAGGAAGCTTATACTCGTAAAATTTCACATAGAAGAACAATAAAAAGTGTACATAGAGCAATTTTGATAGTCCGAAGTTGCTCAACTCTCTCTATGGAGGAGCTTTTAACGGTTTTGTCCATTTGTCATAGAAAGTTGGTGTTTTGGCATCGGAATAATGTAGGAAGCTTATACTCGTAAAATTTCACACAGAAGAACAATAAAAAGTCTATCCCGAGCAACTTTGATAGTCCGAAGTTGCTCAACTCTCTCTATGAAGGAGCTTTTAACGGTTTTGTCTATATGTCATAGAAAGTTGGTGTTTTGGCATCGAAATAATCTAGGAAGCTTATACTCGTAAAATTTCACATAGAAGAACAATAAAAATTGTACACCGAGCAACTTTGATGGTCCGAAGTCGCTCAACACTCTCTATTGAAGAGCTTTTAACGGTTTTGTCCATTTGTCATAGAAAGTTGGTGTTTTGGCATCGAAATAATCTAGGAAGCTTATACTCATAAAATTTGACATAGAAGAACAATAAAAAGTGTACATAGAGCAATTTTAATGGTCCGAAGTTGCTCAACTCTCTCTATGGAGGAGCTCTTAACGGTTTTGTCCATTTGTCATAGAAAGTTGGTGTTTTGGCATCGAAATAATCTAGGAAGCTTATACTCATAAAATTTGACATATAAGAACAATAAAAATTGTACACCGAGCAACTTTGATGGTCCGAAGTCGCTCAACACTCTCTATGGAGGAGCTTTTAACGGTTTTGGCCATTTGTCATGGAAAGTTGGTGTTTTGGCATCGGAATAATGTAGGAAGCTTATACTCGTAAAATTTCACACAGAAGAACAATAAAAAGTCTATCCCGAGCAACTTTGATAGTCCGAAGTTGCTCAACTCTCTCTATAGGTGAGCTTTTAACGATTTTGTCCATTTGTCATAGAAAGTTGGTGTTTTGGCATCGAAATAATCTAGGAAGCTTATACTCGTAAAATTTGACATATAAGAACAATAAAAATTGTACACCGAGCAACTATGATGGTCCGAAGTCGCTCAACACTCTCTATGGAGGAGCTTTTAACGATTTTGTCCATTTGTCATAGAAAGTTGGTGTTTTTGTATCGAAATAATCTAGGAAGCTTATACTCGTAAAATTTGACATAGTAGAACAATAAAAAGTGTACATAGAGCAATTTTAATGGTCCGAAGTTGCTCAACTCTCTCTATGGAGGAGCTCTTATCGGTTTTGTCCATTTGTCATAAAAAGTTGGTGTTTTGGCATCAATATAATGTAGAAAGCTTATACTCGTAAAATTTGACATAGAAGAACAATAAAAAGTCTATCCCGAACAACTTTGATAGTTCGGAGTTGCTCAACTCTCTCTATCGAGGAGCTTTTAACGGTTTTGTCCATTTGTCATAGAAAGTTGGTGTTTTGGCATCGGAATAATGTAGGAAGCTTATACTCGTAAAATTTCGCATAAAAGAACAATAAAAAGTCTATCCCGAGCAACTTTGATAGTCCGAAGTTGCTCAACTCTCTCTATGAAGGAGCTTTTAACGGTTTTGTCTATTTGTCATAGAAAGTTGGTGTTTTGGCTTCGAAATAATCTACGAAGCTTATACTCGTAAAATTTCACATAGAAGAACAATAAAAATTGTACACCGAGCAACTTTGATGGTCCGAAGTCGCTCAACACTCTCTATTGAAGAGCTTTTAACGGTTTTGTCCATTTGTCATAGAAATTTGGTGTTTTGGCATCGAAATAGTCTAGGAAGCTTATACTCATAAAATTTGACATAGTAGAACAATAAAAAGTGTACATAGAGCAATTTTAATGGTCCGAAGTTGCTCAACTCTCTCTATGGAGGAGCTCTTATCGGTTTTGTCCATTTGTCATAAAAAGTTGGTGTTTTGGCATCAATATAATGTAGAAAGCTTATACTCGTAAAATTTGACATAGAAGAACAATAAAAAGTCTATCCCGAACAACTTTGATAGTTCGGAGTTGCTCAACTCTCTCTATCGAGGAGCTTTTAACGGTTTTGTCCATTTGTCATAGAAAGTTGGTGTTTTGGCATCAAAATAATCTATGAAGCTTATACTCGTAAAATTTGACATATAAGAACAATAAAAATTGTACACCGAGCAACTTTGATGGTCCGAAGTCGCCCAACACTCTCTATGGAGGAGCTTTTAACGGCTTTGTCCATTTGTCATAGAAAGTTGGTGTTTTGGCATCGAAGTAATCTAGGAAGCTTATACTCGTAAAATTTCACATAGAAGAACAATAAAAATTGTACACCGAGCAACTTTGATGGTCCGAAGTCGCTCAACACTCTCTATTGAAGAGCTTTTAACGGTTTTGTCCATTTGTCATAGAAAGTTGGTGTTTTTGCATCGAAATAATCTAGGAAGCTTATACTCATAAAATTTGACATAGAAGAACAATAAAAAGTGTACATAGAGCAATTTTAATGGTCTGAAGTTGCTCAACTCTCTCTATGGAGGAGCTCTTATCGGTTTTGTCCATTTGTCATAGAAAGTTGGTGTTTTGGCATCAATATAACGTAGAAAGCTTATACTCGTAAAATTTGACATAGAAGAACAGTAAAAAGTCTATCCCGAACAACTTTGATAGTTCGGAGTTGCTCAACTCTCTCTATCGAGGAGCTTTTAACGGTTTTGTCCATTTGTCATAGAAAGTTGGTGTTTTGGCATCGAAATAATCTATGAAGTTTATTCTCATAAAATTTGACATTTAAGAACAATAAAAAGTGTACACCGAGCAACTTTGATGGTCCGAAGTTGCTCAACTCTCTCTATAGGTGAGCTTTTAACGGTTTTGTCTATTTGTCATAGAAAGTTGGTGTTTTGGCATGGAAATAATCTATGAAGCTTATACTCATAAAATTTGACATATAAGTACAATAAAAATTGTACACCGAACAACTTTGATGGTCCGAAGTCGCTCAACACTCTCTTTGGAGGAGCTTTTAACGGTTTTCTTCATTTGTCATAGAAAGTTGGTGTTTTGGCATCGAAGTAATCTAGGAAGCTTATACTCGTAAAATTTCACATAGAAGAACAATAAAAAGTGTACATAGAGCAATTTTGATAGTCCGAAGTTGCTCAACTCTCTCTATGGAGGAGCTTTTAACGGTTTTGTCCATTTGTCATAGAAAGTTGGTGTTTTGGCATCGGAATAATGTAGGAAGCTTATACTCGTAAAATTTCACACAGAAGAACAATAAAAAGTCTATCCCGAGCAACTTTGATAGTCCGAAGTTGCTCAACTCTCTCTATGAAGGAGCTTTTAACGGTTTTGTCTATATGTCATAGAAAGTTGGTGTTTTGGCATCGAAATAATCTAGGAAGCTTATACTCGTAAAATTTCACATAGAAGAACAATAAAAATTGTACACCGAGCAACTTTGATGGTCCGAAGTCGCTCAACACTCTCTATTGAAGAGCTTTTAACGGTTTTGTCCATTTGTCATAGAAAGTTGGTGTTTTGGCATCGAAATAATCTAGGAAGCTTATACTCATAAAATTTGACATAGAAGAACAATAAAAAGTGTACATAGAGCAATTTTAATGGTCCGAAGTTGCTCAACTCTCTCTATGGAGGAGCTCTTAACGGTTTTGTCCATTTGTCATAGAAAGTTGGTGTTTTGGCATCGAAATAATCTAGGAAGCTTATACTCATAAAATTTGACATATAAGAACAATAAAAATTGTACACCGAGCAACTTTGATGGTCCGAAGTCGCTCAACACTCTCTATGGAGGAGCTTTTAACGGTTTTGGCCATTTGTCATGGAAAGTTGGTGTTTTGGCATCGGAATAATGTAGGAAGCTTATACTCGTAAAATTTCACACAGAAGAACAATAAAAAGTCTATCCCGAGCAACTTTGATAGTCCGAAGTTGCTCAACTCTCTCTATAGGTGAGCTTTTAACGATTTTGTCCATTTGTCATAGAAAGTTGGTGTTTTGGCATCGAAATAATCTAGGAAGCTTATACTCGTAAAATTTGACATATAAGAACAATAAAAATTGTACACCGAGCAACTATGATGGTCCGAAGTCGCTCAACACTCTCTATGGAGGAGCTTTTAACGATTTTGTCCATTTGTCATAGAAAGTTGGTGTTTTTGTATCGAAATAATCTAGGAAGCTTATACTCGTAAAATTTGACATAGTAGAACAATAAAAAGTGTACATAGAGCAATTTTAATGGTCCGAAGTTGCTCAACTCTCTCTATGGAGGAGCTCTTATCGGTTTTGTCCATTTGTCATAAAAAGTTGGTGTTTTGGCATCAATATAATGTAGAAAGCTTATACTCGTAAAATTTGACATAGAAGAACAATAAAAAGTCTATCCCGAACAACTTTGATAGTTCGGAGTTGCTCAACTCTCTCTATCGAGGAGCTTTTAACGGTTTTGTCCATTTGTCATAGAAAGTTGGTGTTTTGGCATCGGAATAATGTAGGAAGCTTATACTCGTAAAATTTCGCATAAAAGAACAATAAAAAGTCTATCCCGAGCAACTTTGATAGTCCGAAGTTGCTCAACTCTCTCTATGAAGGAGCTTTTAACGGTTTTGTCTATTTGTCATAGAAAGTTGGTGTTTTGGCTTCGAAATAATCTACGAAGCTTATACTCGTAAAATTTCACATAGAAGAACAATAAAAATTGTACACCGAGCAACTTTGATGGTCCGAAGTCGCTCAACACTCTCTATTGAAGAGCTTTTAACGGTTTTGTCCATTTGTCATAGAAATTTGGTGTTTTGGCATCGAAATAGTCTAGGAAGCTTATACTCATAAAATTTGACATAGTAGAACAATAAAAAGTGTACATAGAGCAATTTTAATCGTCCGAAGTTGCTCAACTCTCTCTATGGAGGAGCTCTTATCGGTTTTGTCCATTTGTCATAAAAAGTTGGTGTTTTGGCATCAATATAATGTAGAAAGCTTATACTCGTAAAATTTGACATAGAAGAACAATAAAAAGTCTATCCCGAACAACTTTGATAGTTCGGAGTTGCTCAACTCTCTCTATCGAGGAGCTTTTAACGGTTTTGTCCATTTGTCATAGAAAGTTGGTGTTTTGGCATCAAAATAATCTATGAAGCTTATACTCGTAAAATTTGACATATAAGAACAATAAAAATTGTACACCGAGCAACTTTGATGGTCCGAAGTCGCCCAACACTCTCTATGGAGGAGCTTTTAACGGCTTTGTCCATTTGTCATAGAAAGTTGGTGTTTTGGCATCGAAGTAATCTAGGAAGCTTATACTCGTAAAATTTCACATAGAAGAACAATAAAAATTGTACACCGAGCAACTTTGATGGTCCGAAGTCGCTCAACACTCTCTATTGAAGAGCTTTTAACGGTTTTGTCCATTTGTCATAGAAAGTTGGTGTTTTTGCATCGAAATAATCTAGGAAGCTTATACTCATAAAATTTGACATAGAAGAACAATAAAAAGTGTACATAGAGCAATTTTAATGGTCTGAAGTTGCTCAACTCTCTCTATGGAGGAGCTCTTATCGGTTTTGTCCATTTGTCATAGAAAGTTGGTGTTTTGGCATCAATATAACGTAGAAAGCTTATACTCGTAAAATTTGACATAGAAGAACAGTAAAAAGTCTATCCCGAACAACTTTGATAGTTCGGAGTTGCTCAACTCTCTCTATCGAGGAGCTTTTAACGGTTTTGTCCATTTGTCATAGAAAGTTGGTGTTTTGGCATCGAAATAATCTATGAAGTTTATTCTCATAAAATTTGACATTTAAGAACAATAAAAAGTGTACACCGAGCAACTTTGATGGTCCGAAGTTGCTCAACTCTCTCTATAGGTGAGCTTTTAACGGTTTTGTCTATTTGTCATAGAAAGTTGGTGTTTTGGCATGGAAATAATCTATGAAGCTTATACTCATAAAATTTGACATATAAGTACAATAAAAATTGTACACCGAACAACTTTGATGGTCCGAAGTCGCTCAACACTCTCTTTGGAGGAGCTTTTAACGGTTTTCTTCATTTGTCATAGAAAGTTGGTGTTTTGGCATCGAAGTAATCTAGGAAGCTTATACTCGTAAAATTTCACATAGAAGAACAATAAAAAGTGTACATAGAGCAATTTTGATAGTCCGAAGTTGCTCAACTCTCTCTATGGAGGAGCTTTTAACGGTTTTGTCCATTTGTCATAGAAAGTTGGTGTTTTGGCATCGGAATAATGTAGGAAGCTTATACTCGTAAAATTTCACACAGAAGAACAATAAAAAGTCTATCCCGAGCAACTTTGATAGTCCGAAGTTGCTCAACTCTCTCTATGAAGGAGCTTTTAACGGTTTTGTCTATATGTCATAGAAAGTTGGTGTTTTGGCATCGAAATAATCTAGGAAGCTTATACTCGTAAAATTTCACATAGAAGAACAATAAAAATTGTACACCGAGCAACTTTGATGGTCCGAAGTCGCTCAACACTCTCTATTGAAGAGCTTTTAACGGTTTTGTCCATTTGTCATAGAAAGTTGGTGTTTTGGCATCGAAATAATCTAGGAAGCTTATACTCATAAAATTTGACATAGAAGAACAATAAAAAGTGTACATAGAGCAATTTTAATGGTCCGAAGTTGCTCAACTCTCTCTATGGAGGAGCTCTTAACGGTTTTGTCCATTTGTCATAGAAAGTTGGTGTTTTGGCATCGAAATAATCTAGGAAGCTTATACTCATAAAATTTGACATATAAGAACAATAAAAATTGTACACCGAGCAACTTTGATGGTCCGAAGTCGCTCAACACTCTCTATGGAGGAGCTTTTAACGGTTTTGGCCATTTGTCATGGAAAGTTGGTGTTTTGGCATCGGAATAATGTAGGAAGCTTATACTCGTAAAATTTCACACAGAAGAACAATAAAAAGTCTATCCCGAGCAACTTTGATAGTCCGAAGTTGCTCAACTCTCTCTATAGGTGAGCTTTTAACGATTTTGTCCATTTGTCATAGAAAGTTGGTGTTTTGGCATCGAAATAATCTAGGAAGCTTATACTCGTAAAATTTGACATATAAGAACAATAAAAATTGTACACCGAGCAACTATGATGGTCCGAAGTCGCTCAACACTCTCTATGGAGGAGCTTTTAACGATTTTGTCCATTTTTCATAGAAAGTTGGTGTTTTTGTATCGAAATAATCTAGGAAGCTTATACTCGTAAAATTTGACATAGTAGAACAATAAAAAGTGTACATAGAGCAATTTTAATGGTCCGAAGTTGCTCAACTCTCTCTATGGAGGAGCTCTTATCGGTTTTGTCCATTTGTCATAAAAAGTTGGTGTTTTGGCATCAATATAATGTAGAAAGCTTATACTCGTAAAATTTGACATAGAAGAACAATAAAAAGTCTATCCCGAACAACTTTGATAGTTCGGAGTTGCTCAACTCTCTCTATCGAGGAGCTTTTAACGGTTTTGTCCATTTGTCATAGAAAGTTGGTGTTTTGGCATCAAAATAATCTATGAAGCTTATACTCGTAAAATTTGACATATAAGAACAATAAAAATTGTACACCGAGCAACTTTGATGGTCCGAAGTCGCCCAACACTCTCTATGGAGGAGCTTTTAACGGCTTTGTCCATTTGTCATAGAAAGTTGGTGTTTTGGCATCGAAGTAATCTAGGAAGCTTATACTCGTAAAATTTCACATAGAAGAACAATAAAAATTGTACACCGAGCAACTTTGATGGTCCGAAGTCGCTCAACACTCTCTATTGAAGAGCTTTTAACGGTTTTGTCCATTTGTCATAGAAAGTTGGTGTTTTTGCATCGAAATAATCTAGGAAGCTTATACTCATAAAATTTGACATAGAAGAACAATAAAAAGTGTACATAGAGCAATTTTAATGGTCTGAAGTTGCTCAACTCTCTCTATGGAGGAGCTCTTATCGGTTTTGTCCATTTGTCATAGAAAGTTGGTGTTTTGGCATCAATATAACGTAGAAAGCTTATACTCGTAAAATTTGACATAGAAGAACAGTAAAAAGTCTATCCCGAACAACTTTGATAGTTCGGAGTTGCTCAACTCTCTCTATCGAGGAGCTTTTAACGGTTTTGTCCATTTGTCATAGAAAGTTGGTGTTTTGGCATCGAAATAATCTATGAAGTTTATTCTCATAAAATTTGACATTTAAGAACAATAAAAAGTGTACACCGAGCAACTTTGATGGTCCGAAGTTGCTCAACTCTCTCTATAGGTGAGCTTTTAACGGTTTTGTCTATTTGTCATAGAAAGTTGGTGTTTTGGCATGGAAATAATCTATGAAGCTTATACTCATAAAATTTGACATATAAGTACAATAAAAATTGTACACCGAACAACTTTGATGGTCCGAAGTCGCTCAACACTCTCTTTGGAGGAGCTTTTAACGGTTTTCTTCATTTGTCATAGAAAGTTGGTGTTTTGGCATCGAAGTAATCTAGGAAGCTTATACTCGTAAAATTTCACATAGAAGAACAATAAAAAGTGTACATAGAGCAATTTTGATAGTCCGAAGTTGCTCAACTCTCTCTATGGAGGAGCTTTTAACGGTTTTGTCCATTTGTCATAGAAAGTTGGTGTTTTGGCATCGGAATAATGTAGGAAGCTTATACTCGTAAAATTTCACACAGAAGAACAATAAAAAGTCTATCCCGAGCAACTTTGATAGTCCGAAGTTGCTCAACTCTCTCTATGAAGGAGCTTTTAACGGTTTTGTCTATTTGTCATAGAAAGTTGGTGTTTTGGCATCGAAATAATCTACGAAGCTTATACTCGTAAAATTTCACATAGAAGAACAATAAAAATTGTACACCGAGCAACTTTGATGGTCCGAAGTCGCTCAACACTCTCTATTGAAGAGCTTTTAACGGTTTTGTCCATTTGTCATAGAAATTTGGTGTTTTGGCATCGAAATAGTCTAGGAAGCTTATACTCATAAAATTTGACATAGTAGAACAATAAAAAGTGTACATAGAGCAATTTTAATGGTCCGAAGTTGCTCAACTCTCTCTATGGAGGAGCTCTTATCGGTTTTGTCCATTTGTCATAAAAAGTTGGTGTTTTGGCATCAATATAATGTAGAAAGCTTATACTCGTAAAATTTGACATAAAAGAACAATAAAAAGTCTATCCCGAACAACTTTGATAGTTCGGAGTTGCTCAACTCTCTCTATCGAGGAGCTTTTAACGGTTTTGTCCATTTGTCATAGAAAGTTGGTGTTTTGGCATCAAAATAATCTATGAAGCTTATACTCGTAAAATTTGACATATAAGAACAATAAAAATTGTACACCGAGCAACTTTGATGGTCCGAAGTCTCCCAACACTCTCTATGGAGGAGCTTTTAACGGTTTTGTCCATTTGTCATAGAAAGTTGGTGTTTTGGCATCGAAATAATCTAGGAAGCTTATACTCATAAAATTTGACATAGAAGAACAATAAAAAGTGTACATAGAGCAATTTTAATGGTCCGAAGTTGCTCAACTCTCTCTATGGAGGAGCTCTTAACGGTTTTGTCCATTTGTCATAGAAAGTTGGTGTTTTGGCATCGAAATAATCTAGGAAGCTTATACTCATAAAATTTGACATATAAGAACAATAAAAATTGTACACCGAGCAACTTTGATGGTCCGAAGTCGCTCAACACTCTCTATGGAGGAGCTTTTAACGGTTTTGGCCATTTGTCATGGAAAGTTGGTGTTTTGGCATCGGAATAATGTAGGAAGCTTATACTCGTAAAATTTCACACAGAAGAACAATAAAAAGTCTATCCCGAGCAACTTTGATAGTCCGAAGTTGCTCAACTCTCTCTATAGGTGAGCTTTTAACGATTTTGTCCATTTGTCATAGAAAGTTGGTGTTTTGGCATCGAAATAATCTAGGAAGCTTATACTCGTAAAATTTGACATATAAGAACAATAAAAATTGTACACCGAGCAACTATGATGGTCCGAAGTCGCTCAACACTCTCTATGGAGGAGCTTTTAACGATTTTGTCCATTTGTCATAGAAAGTTGGTGTTTTTGTATCGAAATAATCTAGGAAGCTTATACTCGTAAAATTTGACATAGTAGAACAATAAAAAGTGTACATAGAGCAATTTTAATGGTCCGAAGTTGCTCAACTCTCTCTATGGAGGAGCTCTTATCGGTTTTGTCCGTTTGTCATAAAAAGTTGGTGTTTTGGCATCAATATAATGTAGAAAGCTTATACTCGTAAAATTTGACATAGAAGAACAATAAAAAGTCTATCCCGAACAACTTTGATAGTTCGGAGTTGCTCAACTCTCTCTATCGAGGAGCTTTTAACGGTTTTGTCCATTTGTCATAGAAAGTTGGTGTTTTGGCATCGGAATAATGTAGGAAGCTTATACTCGTAAAATTTCGCATAAAAGAACAATAAAAAGTCTATCCCGAGCAACTTTGATAGTCCGAAGTTGCTCAACTCTCTCTATGAAGGAGCTTTTAACGGTTTTGTCTATTTGTCATAGAAAGTTGGTGTTTTGGCTTCGAAATAATCTACGAAGCTTATACTCGTAAAATTTAACATAGAAGAACAATAAAAATTGTACACCGAGCAACTTTGATGGTCCGAAGTCGCTCAACACTCTCTATTGAAGAGCTTTTAACGGTTTTGTCCATTTGTCATAGAAATTTGGTGTTTTGGCATCGAAATAGTCTAGGAAGCTTATACTCATAAAATTTGACATAGTAGAACAATAAAAAGTGTACATAGAGCAATTTTAATGGTCCGAAGTTGCTCAACTCTCTCTATGGAGGAGCTCTTATCGGTTTTGTCCATTTGTCATAAAAAGTTGGTGTTTTGGCATCAATATAATGTAGAAAGCTTATACTCGTAAAATTTGACATAGAAGAACAATAAAAAGTCTATCCCGAACAACTTTGATAGTTCGGAGTTGCTCAACTCTCTCTATCGAGGAGCTTTTAACGGTTTTGTCCATTTGTCATAGAAAGTTGGTGTTTTGGCATCAAAATAATCTATGAAGCTTATACTCGTAAAATTTGACATATAAGAACAATAAAAATTGTACACCGAGCAACTTTGATGGTCCGAAGTCGCCCAACACTCTCTATGGAGGAGCTTTTAACGGTTTTGTCCATTTGTCATAGAAAGTTGGTGTTTTGGCATCGAAGTAATCTAGGAAGCTTATACTCGTAAAATTTCACATAGAAGAACAATAAAAATTGTACACCGAGCAACTTTGATGGTCCGAAGTCGCTCAACACTCTCTATTGAAGAGCTTTTAACGGTTTTGTCCATTTGTCATAGAAAGTTGGTGTTTTGGCATCGAAATAATCTAGGAAGCTTATACTCATAAAATTTGACATAGAAGAACAATTAAAAGTGTACATAGAGCAATTTTAATGGTCTGAAGTTGCTCAACTCTCTCTATGGGGGAGCTCTTATCGGTTTTGTCCATTTGTCATAGAAAGTTGGTGTTTTGGCATCAATATAACGTAGAAAGCTTATACTCGTAAAATTTGACATAGAAGAACAGTAAAAAGTCTATCCCGAACAACTTTGATAGTTCGGTGTTGCTCAACTCTCTCTATCGAGGAGCTTTTAACGGTTTTGTCCATTTGTCATAGAAAGTTGGTGTTTTGGCATCGAAATAATCTATGAAGTTTATTCTCATAAAATTTGACATTTAAGAACAATAAAAAGTGTACACCGAGCAACTTTGATGGTCCGAAGTTGCTCAACTCTCTCTATAGGTGAGCTTTTAACGGTTTTGTCTATTTGTCATAGAAAGTTGGTGTTTTGGCATGGAAATAATCTATGAAGCTTATACTCATAAAATTTGACATATAAGTACAATAAAAATTGTACACCGAACAACTTTGATGGTCCGAAGTCGCTCAACACTCTCTTTGGAGGAGCTTTTAACGGTTTTCTTCATTTGTCATAGAAAGTTGGTGTTTTGGCATCGAAGTAATCTAGGAAGCTTATACTCGTAAAATTTCACATAGAAGAACAATAAAAAGTGTACATAGAGCAATTTTGATAGTCCGAAGTTGCTCAACTCTCTCTATGGAGGAGCTTTTAACGGTTTTGTCCATTTGTCATAGAAAGTTGGTGTTTTGGCATCGGAATAATGTAGGAAGCTTATACTCGTAAAATTTCACACAGAAGAACAATAAAAAGTCTATCCCGAGCAACTTTGATAGTCCGAAGTTGCTCAACTCTCTCTATGAAGGAGCTTTTAACGGTTTTGTCTATATGTCATAGAAAGTTGGTGTTTTGGCATCGAAATAATCTAGGAAGCTTATACTCGTAAAATTTCACGTAGAAGAACAATAAAAATTGTACACCGAGCAACTTTGATGGTCCGAAGTCGCTCAACACTCTCTATTGAAGAGCTTTTAACGGTTTTGTCCATTTGTCATAGAAAGTTGGTGTTTTGGCATCGAAATAATCTAGGAAGCTTATACTCATAAAATTTGACATAGAAGAACAATAAAAAGTGTACATAGAGCAATTTTAATGGTCCGAAGTTGCTCAACTCTCTCTATGGAGGAGCTCTTAACGGTTTTGTCCATTTGTCATAGAAAGTTGGTGTTTTGGCATCGAAATAATCTAGGAAGCTTATACTCATAAAATTTGACATATAAGAACAATAAAAATTGTACACCGAGCAACTTTGATGGTCCGAAGTCGCTCAACACTCTCTATGGAGGAGCTTTTAACGGTTTTGGCCATTTGTCATGGAAAGTTGGTGTTTTGGCATCGGAATAATGTAGGAAGCTTATACTCGTAAAATTTCACACAGAAGAACAATAAAAAGTCTATCCCGAGCAACTTTGATAGTCCGAAGTTGCTCAACTCTCTCTATAGGTGAGCTTTTAACGATTTTGTCCATTTGTCATAGAAAGTTGGTGTTTTGGCATCGAAATAATCTAGGAAGCTTATACTCGTAAAATTTGACATATAAGAACAATAAAAATTGTACACCGAGCAACTATGATGGTCCGAAGTCGCTCAACACTCTCTATGGAGGAGCTTTTAACGATTTTGTCCATTTTTCATAGAAAGTTGGTGTTTTTGTATCGAAATAATCTAGGAAGCTTATACTCGTAAAATTTGACATAGTAGAACAATAAAAAGTGTACATAGAGCAATTTTAATGGTCCGAAGTTGCTCAACTCTCTCTATGGAGGAGCTCTTATCGGTCTTGTCCATTTGTCATAAAAAGTTGGTGTTTTGGCATCAATATAATGTAGAAAGCTTATACTCGTAAAATTTGACATAGAAGAACAATAAAAAGTCTATCCCGAACAACTTTGATAGTTCGGAGTTGCTCAACTCTCTCTATCGAGGAGCTTTTAACGGTTTTGTCCATTTGTCATAGAAAGTTGGTGTTTTGGCATCGAAATAATGTAGGAAGCTTATACTCGTAAAATTTCGCATAAAAGAACAATAAAAAGTCTATCCCGAGCAACTTTGATAGTCCGAAGTTGCTCAACTCTCTCTATGAAGGAGCTTTTAACGGTTTTGTCTATTTGTCATAGAAAGTTGGTGTTTTGGCATCGAAATAATCTACGAAGCTTATACTCGTAAAATTTCACATAGAAGAACAATAAAAATTGTACACCGAGCAACTTTGATGGTCCGAAGTCGCTCAACACTCTCTATTGAAGAGCTTTTAACGGTTTTGTCCATTTGTCATAGAAATTTGGTGTTTTGGCATCGAAATAGTCTAGGAAGCTTATACTCATAAAATTTGACATAGTAGAACAATAAAAAGTGTACATAGAGCAATTTTAATGGTCCGAAGTTGCTCAACTCTCTCTATGGAGGAGCTCTTATCGGTTTTGTCCATTTGTCATAAAAAGTTGGTGTTTTGGCATCAATATAATGTAGAAAGCTTATACTCGTAAAATTTGACATAGAAGAACAATAAAAAGTCTATCCCGAACAACTTTGATAGTTCGGAGTTGCTCAACTCTCTCTATCGAGGAGCTTTTAACGGTTTTGTCCATTTGTCATAGAAAGTTGGTGTTTTGGCATCAAAATAATCTATGAAGCTTATACTCGTAAAATTTGACATATAAGAACAATAAAAATTGTACACCGAGCAACTTTGATGGTCCGAAGTCGCCCAACACTCTCTATGGAGGAGCTTTTAACGGTTTTGTCCATTTGTCATAGAAAGTTGGTGTTTTGGCATCGAAATAATCTAGGAAGCTTATACTCATAAAATTTGACATAGAAGAACAATAAAAAGTGTACATAGAGCAATTTTAATGGTCCGAAGTTGCTCAACTCTCTCTATGGAGGAGCTCTTAACGGTTTTGTCCATTTGTCATAGAAAGTTGGTGTTTTGGCATCGAAATAATCTAGGAAGCTTATACTCATAAAATTTGACATATAAGAACAATAAAAATTGTACACCGAGCAACTTTGATGGTCCGAAGTCGCTCAACACTCTCTATGGAGGAGCTTTTAACGGTTTTGGCCATTTGTCATGGAAAGTTGGTGTTTTGGCATCGGAATAATGTAGGAAGCTTATACTCGTAAAATTTCACACAGAAGAACAATAAAAAGTCTATCCCGAGCAACTTTGATAGTCCGAAGTTGCTCAACTCTCTCTATAGGTGAGCTTTTAACGATTTTGTCCATTTGTCATAGAAAGTTGGTGTTTTGGCATCGAAATAATCTAGGAAGCTTATACTCGTAAAATTTGACATATAAGAACAATAAAAATTGTACACCGAGCAACTATGATGGTCCGAAGTCGCTCAACACTCTCTATGGAGGAGCTTTTAACGATTTTGTCCATTTGTCATAGAAAGTTGGTGTTTTGTATCGAAATAATCTAGGAAGCTTATACTCGTAAAATTTGACATAGTAGAACAATAAAAAGTGTACATAGAGCAATTTTAATGGTCCGAAGTTGCTCAACTCTCTCTATGGAGGAGCTCTTATCGGTTTTGTCCGTTTGTCATAAAAAGTTGGTGTTTTGGCATCAATATAATGTAGAAAGCTTATACTCGTAAAATTTGACATAGAAGAACAATAAAAAGTCTATCCCGAACAACTTTGATAGTTCGGAGTTGCTCAACTCTCTCTATCGAGGAGCTTTTAACGGTTTTGTCCATTTGTCATAGAAAGTTGGTGTTTTGGCATCGGAATAATGTAGGAAGCTTATACTCGTAAAATTTCGCATAAAAGAACAATAAAAAGTCTATCCCGAGCAACTTTGATAGTCCGAAGTTGCTCAACTCTCTCTATGAAGGAGCTTTTAACGGTTTTGTCTATTTGTCATAGAAAGTTGGTGTTTTGGCTTCGAAATAATCTACGAAGCTTATACTCGTAAAATTTAACATAGAAGAACAATAAAAATTGTACACCGAGCAACTTTGATGGTCCGAAGTCGCTCAACACTCTCTATTGAAGAGCTTTTAACGGTTTTGTCCATTTGTCATAGAAATTTGGTGTTTTGGCATCGAAATAGTCTAGGAAGCTTATACTCATAAAATTTGACATAGTAGAACAATAAAAAGTGTACATAGAGCAATTTTAATGGTCCGAAGTTGCTCAACTCTCTCTATGGAGGAGCTCTTATCGGTTTTGTCCATTTGTCATAAAAAGTTGGTGTTTTGGCATCAATATAATGTAGAAAGCTTATACTCGTAAAATTTGACATAGAAGAACAATAAAAAGTCTATCCCGAACAACTTTGATAGTTCGGAGTTGCTCAACTCTCTCTATCGAGGAGCTTTTAACGGTTTTGTCCATTTGTCATAGAAAGTTGGTGTTTTGGCATCGGAATAATGTAGGAAGCTTATACTCGTAAAATTTCGCATAAAAGAACAATAAAAAGTCTATCCCGAGCAACTTTGATAGTCCGAAGTTGCTCAACTCTCTCTATGAAGGAGCTTTTAACGGTTTTGTCTATTTGTCATAGAAAGTTGGTGTTTTGGCTTCGAAATAATCTACGAAGCTTATACTCGTAAAATTTAACATAGAAGAACAATAAAAATTGTACACCGAGCAACTTTGATGGTCCGAAGTCGCTCAACACTCTCTATTGAAGAGCTTTTAACGGTTTTGTCCATTTGTCATAGAAATTTGGTGTTTTGGCATCGAAATAGTCTAGGAAGCTTATACTCATAAAATTTGACATAGTAGAACAATAAAAAGTGTACATAGAGCAATTTTAATGGTCCGAAGTTGCTCAACTCTCTCTATGGAGGAGCTCTTATCGGTTTTGTCCATTTGTCATAAAAAGTTGGTGTTTTGGCATCAATATAATGTAGAAAGCTTATACTCGTAAAATTTGACATAGAAGAACAATAAAAAGTCTATCCCGAACAACTTTGATAGTTCGGAGTTGCTCAACTCTCTCTATCGAGGAGCTTTTAACGGTTTTGTCCATTTGTCATAGAAAGTTGGTGTTTTGGCATCAAAATAATCTATGAAGCTTATACTCGTAAAATTTGACATATAAGAACAATAAAAATTGTACACCGAGCAACTTTGATGGTCCGAAGTCGCCGAACACTCTCTATGGAGGAGCTTTTAACGGTTTTGTCCATTTGTCATAGAAAGTTGGTGTTTTGGCATCGAAGTAATCTAGGAAGCTTATACTCGTAAAATTTCACATAGAAGAACAATAAAAATTGTACACCGAGCAACTTTGATGGTCCGAAGTCGCTCAACACTCTCTATTGAAGAGCTTTTAACGGTTTTGTCCATTTGTCATAGAAAGTTGGTGTTTTGGCATCGAAATAATCTAGGAAGCTTATACTCATAAAATTTGACATAGAAGAACAATAAAAAGTGTACATAGAGCAATTTTAATGGTCTGAAGTTGCTCAACTCTCTCTATGGAGGAGCTCTTATCGGTTTTGTCCATTTGTCATAGAAAGTTGGTGTTTTGGCATCAATATAACGTAGAAAGCTTATACTCGTAAAATTTGACATAGAAGAACAGTAAAAAGTCTATCCCGAACAACTTTGATAGTTCGGTGTTGCTCAACTCTCTCTATCGAGGAGCTTTTAACGGTTTTGTCCATTTGTCATAGAAAGTTGGTGTTTTGGCATCGAAATAATCTATGAAGTTTATTCTCATAAAATTTGACATTTAAGAACAATAAAAAGTGTACACCGAGCAACTTTGATGGTCCGAAGTTGCTCAACTCTCTCTATAGGTGAGCTTTTAACGGTTTTGTCTATTTGTCATAGAAAGTTGGTGTTTTGGCATGGAAATAATCTATGAAGCTTATACTCATAAAATTTGACATATAAGTACAATAAAAATTGTACACCGAACAACTTTGATGGTCCGAAGTCGCTCAACGCTCTCTTTGGAGGAGCTTTTAACGGTTTTCTTCATTTGTCATAGAAAGTTGGTGTTTTGGCATCGAAGTAATCTAGGAAGCTTATACTCGTAAAATTTCACATAGAAGAACAATAAAAAGTGTACATAGAGCAATTTTGATAGTCCGAAGTTGCTCAACTCTCTCTATGGAGGAGCTTTTAACGGTTTTGTCCATTTGTCATAGAAAGTTGGTGTTTTGGCATCGGAATAATGTAGGAAGCTTATACTCGTAAAATTTCACACAGAAGAACAATAAAAAGTCTATCCCGAGCAACTTTGATAGTCCGAAGTTGCTCAACTCTCTCTATGAAGGAGCTTTTAACGGTTTTGTCTATATGTCATAGAAAGTTGGTGTTTTGGCATCGAAATAATCTAGGAAGCTTATACTCGTAAAATTTCACGTAGAAGAACAATAAAAATTGTACACCGAGCAACTTTGATGGTCCGAAGTCGCTCAACACTCTCTATTGAAGAGCTTTTAACGGTTTTGTCCATTTGTCATAGAAAGTTGGTGTTTTGGCATCGAAATAATCTAGGAAGCTTATACTCATAAAATTTGACATAGAAGAACAATAAAAAGTGTACATAGAGCAATTTTAATGGTCCGAAGTTGCTCAACTCTCTCTATGGAGGAGCTCTTAACGGTTTTGTCCATTTGTCATAGAAAGTTGGTGTTTTGGCATCGAAATAATCTAGGAAGCTTATACTCATAAAATTTGACATATAAGAACAATAAAAATTGTACACCGAGCAACTTTGATGGTCCGAAGTCGCTCAACACTCTCTATGGAGGAGCTTTTAACGGTTTTGGCCATTTGTCATGGAAAGTTGGTGTTTTGGCATCGGAATAATGTAGGAAGCTTATACTCGTAAAATTTCACACAGAAGAACAATAAAAAGTCTATCCCGAGCAACTTTGATAGTCCGAAGTTGCTCAACTCTCTCTATAGTTGAGCTTTTAACGATTTTGTCCATTTGTCATAGAAAGTTGGTGTTTTGGCATCGAAATAATCTAGGAAGCTTATACTCGTAAAATTTGACATATAAGAACAATAAAAATTGTACACCGAGCAACTATGATGGTCCGAAGTCGCTCAACACTCTCTATGGAGGAGCTTTTAACGATTTTGTCCATTTTTCATAGAAAGTTGGTGTTTTTGTATCGAAATAATCTAGGAAGCTTATACTCGTAAAATTTGACATAGTAGAACAATAAAAAGTGTACATAGAGCAATTTTAATGGTCCGAAGTTGCTCAACTCTCTCTATGGAGGAGCTCTTATCGGTTTTGTCCATTTGTCATAAAAAGTTGGTGTTTTGGCATCAATATAATGTAGAAAGCTTATACTCGTAAAATTTGACATAGAAGAACAATAAAAAGTCTATCCCGAACAACTTTGATAGTTCGGAGTTGCTCAACTCTCTCTATCGAGGAGCTTTTAACGGTTTTGTCCATTTGTCATAGAAAGTTGGTGTTTTGGCATCGAAATAATGTAGGAAGCTTATACTCGTAAAATTTCGCATAAAAGAACAATAAAAAGTCTATCCCGAGCAACTTTGATAGTCCGAAGTTGCTCAACTCTCTCTATGAAGGAGCTTTTAACGGTTTTGTCTATTTGTCATAGAAAGTTGGTGTTTTGGCATCGAAATAATCTACGAAGCTTATACTCGTAAAATTTCACATAGAAGAACAATAAAAATTGTACACCGAGCAACTTTGATGGTCCGAAGTCGCTCAACACTCTCTATTGAAGAGCTTTTAACGGTTTTGTCCATTTGTCATAGAAATTTGGTGTTTTGGCATCGAAATAGTCTAGGAAGCTTATACTCATAAAATTTGACATAGTAGAACAATAAAAAGTGTACATAGAGCAATTTTAATGGTCCGAAGTTGCTCAACTCTCTCTATGGAGGAGCTCTTATCGGTTTTGTCCATTTGTCATAAAAAGTTGGTGTTTTGGCATCAATATAATGTAGAAAGCTTATACTCGTAAAATTTGACATAGAAGAACAATAAAAAGTCTATCCCGAACAACTTTGATAGTTCGGAGTTGCTCAACTCTCTCTATCGAGGAGCTTTTAACGGTTTTGTCCATTTGTCATAGAAAGTTGGTGTTTTGGCATCAAAATAATCTATGAAGCTTATACTCGTAAAATTTGACATATAAGAACAATAAAAATTGTACACCGAGCAACTTTGATGGTCCGAAGTCGCCCAACACTCTCTATGGAGGAGCTTTTAACGGTTTTGTCCATTTGTCATAGAAAGTTGGTGTTTTGGCATCGAAGTAATCTAGGAAGCTTATACTCGTAAAATTTCACATAGAAGAACAATAAAAATTGTACACCGAGCAACTTTGATGGTCCGAAGTCGCTCCACACTCTCTATTGAAGAGCTTTTAACGGTTTTGTCCATTTGTCATAGAAAGTTGGTGTTTTGGCATCGAAATAATCTAGGAAGCTTATACTCATAAAATTTGACATAGAAGAACAATAAAAAGTGTACATAGAGCAATTTTAATGGTCTGAAGTTGCTCAACTCTCTCTATGGAGGAGCTCTTATCGGTTTTGTCCATTTGTCATAGAAAGTTGGTGTTTTGGCATCAATATAACGTAGAAAGCTTATACTCGTAAAATTTGACATAGAAGAACAGTAAAAAGTCTATCCCGAACAACTTTGATAGTTCGGAGTTGCTCAACTCTCTCTATCGAGGAGCTTTTAACGGTTTTGTCCATTTGTCATAGAAAGTTGGTGTTTTGGCATCGAAATAATCTATGAAGTTTATTCTCATAAAATTTGACATTTAAGAACAATAAAAAGTGTACACCGAGCAACTTTGATGGTCCGAAGTTGCTCAACTCTCTCTATAGGTGAGCTTTTAACGGTTTTGTCTATTTGTCATAGAAAGTTGGTGTTTTGGCATGGAAATAATCTATGAAGCTTATACTCATAAAATTTGACATATAAGTACAATAAAAATTGTACACCGAACAACTTTGATGGTCCGAAGTCGCTCAACACTCTCTTTGGAGGAGCTTTTAACGGTTTTCTTCATTTGTCATAGAAAGTTGGTGTTTTGGCATCGAAGTAATCTAGGAAGCTTATACTCGTAAAATTTCACATATAAGAACAATAAAAATTGTACACCGAGCAACTTTGATGGTCCGAAGTCGCTCAACACTCTCTATGGAGGAGCTTTTAACGGTTTTGGCCATTTGTCATGGAAAGTTGGTGTTTTGGCATCGGAATAATGTAGGAATCTTATACTCGTAAAATTTCACACAGAAGAACAATAAAAAGTCTATCCCGAGCAACTTTGATAGTCCGAAGTTGCTCAACTCTCTCTATAGGTGAGCTTTTAACGATTTTGTCCATTTGTCATAGAAAGTTGGTGTTTTGGCATCGAAATAATCTAGGAAGCTTATACTCGTAAAATTTGACATATAAGAACAATAAAAATTGTACACCGAGCAACTATGATGGTCCGAAGTCGCTCAACACTCTCTATGGAGGAGCTTTTAACGATTTTGTCCATTTGTCATAGAAAGTTGGTGTTTTTGTATCGAAATAATCTAGGAAGCTTATACTCGTAAAATTTGACATAGTAGAACAATAAAAAGTGTACATAGAGCAATTTTAATGGTCCGAAGTTGCTCAACTCTCTCTATGGAGGAGCTCTTATCGGTTTTGTCCGTTTGTCATAAAAAGTTGGTGTTTTGGCATCAATATAATGTAGAAAGCTTATACTCGTAAAATTTGACATAGAAGAACAATAAAAAGTCTATCCCGAACAACTTTGATAGTTCGGAGTTGCTCAACTCTCTCTATCGAGGAGCTTTTAACGGTTTTGTCCATTTGTCATAGAAAGTTGGTGTTTTGGCATCGAAGTAATCTAGGAAGCTTATACTCGTAAAATTTGACATATAAGAAAAATAAAAATTGTACACCGAGCAACTTTGATGGTCCGAAGTCGCTCAACACTCTCTATGGAGGAGCTTTTAACGGTTTTGGCCATTTGTCATGGAAAGTTGGTGTTTTGGCATCGGAATAATGTAGGAAGCTTATACTCGTAAAATTTCACACAGAAGAACAATAAAAAGTCTATCCCGAGCAACTTTGATAGTCCGAAGTTGCTCAACTCTCTCTATAGGTGAGCTTTTAACGATTTTGTCCATTTGTCATAGAAAGTTGGTGTTTTGGCATCGAAATAATCTAGGAAGCTTATACTCGTAAAATTTGACATATAAGAACAATAAAAATTGTACACCGAGCAACTATGATGGTCCGAAGTCGCTCAACACTCTCTATGGAGGAGCTTTTAACGATTTTGTCCATTTGTCATAGAAAGTTGGTGTTTTTGTATCGAAATAATCTAGGAAGCTTATACTCGTAAAATTTGACATAGTAGAACAATAAAAAGTGTACATAGAGCAATTTTAATGGTCCGAAGTTGCTCAACTCTCTCTATGGAGGAGCTCTTATCGGTTTTGTCCGTTTGTCATAAAAAGTTGGTGTTTTGGCATCAATATAATGTAGAAAGCTTATACTCGTAAAATTTGACATAGAAGAACAATAAAAAGTCTATCCCGAACAACTTTGATGGTCCGAAGTTGCTCAACTCTCTCTATGGAGGAGCTCTTAACGGTTTTGTCCATTTGTCATAGAAAGTTGGTGTTTTGGCATCGAAATAATCTAGGAAGCTTATACTCATAAAATTTGACATATAAGAACAATAAAAATTGTACATCGAGCAACATTGATGGTCCGAAGTCGCTCAACACTCTCTATGGAGGAGCTTTTAACGGTTTTGGCCATTTGTCATGGAAAGTTGGTGTTTTGGCATCGGAATAATGTAGGAAGCTTATACTCGTAAAATTTCACACAGAAGAACAATAAAAAGTCTATCCCGAGCAACTTTGATAGTCCGAAGTTGCTCAACTCTCTCTATAGGTGAGCTTTTAACGATTTTGTCCATTTGTCATAGAAAGTTGGTGTTTTGGCATCGAAATAATCTAGGAAGCTTATACTCGTAAAATTTGACATATAAGAACAATAAAAATTGTACACCGAGCAACTATGATGGTCCGAAGTCGCTCAACACTCTCTATGGAGGAGCTTTTAACGATTTTGTCCATTTGTCATAGAAAGTTGGTGTTTTTGTATCGAAATAATCTAGGAAGCTTATACTCGTAAAATTTGACATAGTAGAACAATAAAAAGTGTACATAGAGCAATTTTAATGGTCCGAAGTTGCTCAACTCTCTCTATGGAGGAGCTCTTATCGGTTTTGTCCGTTTGTCATAAAAAGTTGGTGTTTTGGCATCAATATAATGTAGAAAGCTTATACTCGTAAAATTTGACATAGAAGAACAATAAAAAGTCTATCCCGAACAACTTTGATAGTTCGGAGTTGCTCAACTCTCTCTATCGAGGAGCTTTTAACGGTTTTGTCCATTTGTCATAGAAAGTTGGTGTTTTGGCATCGAAATAATCTATGAAGTTTATTCTCATAAAATTTGACATTTAAGAACAATAAAAAGTGTACACCGAGCAACTTTGATGGTCCGAAGTTGCTCAACTCTCTCTATAGGTGAGCTTTTAACGGTTTTGTCTATTTGTCATAGAAAGTTGGTGTTTTGGCATGGAAATAATCTATGAAGCTTATACTCATAAAATTTGACATATAAGTACAATAAAAATTGTACAACGAACAACTTTGATGGTCCGAAGTCGCTCAACACTCTCTTTGGAGGAGCTTTTAACGGTTTTCTTCATTTGTCATAGAAAGTTGGTGTTTTGGCATCGAAGTAATCTAGGAAGCTTATACTCGTAAAATTTCACATAGAAGAACAATAAAAAGTGTACATAGAGCAATTTTGATAGTCCGAAGTTGCTCAACTCTCTCTATGGAGGAGCTTTTAACGGTTTTGTCCATTTGTCATTGAAAGTTGGTGTTTTGGCATCGGAATAATGTAGGAAGCTTATACTCGTAAAATTTCACACAGAAGAACAATAAAAAGTCTATCCCGAGCAACTTTGATAGTCCGAAGTTGCTCAACTCTCTCTATGAAGGAGCTTTTAACGGTTTTGTCTATATGTCATAGAAAGTTGGTGTTTTGGCATCGAAATAATCTAGGAAGCTTATACTCGTAAAATTTCACATAGAAGAACAATAAAAATTGTACACCGAGCAACTTTGATGGTCCGAAGTCGCTCAACACTCTCTATTGAAGAGCTTTTAACGGTTTTGTCCATTTGTCATAGAAAGTTGGTGTTTTGGCATCGAAATAATCTAGGAAGCTTATACTCATAAAATTTGACATAGAAGAACAATAAAAAGTGTACATAGAGCAATTTTAATGGTCCGAAGTTGCTCAACTCTCTCTATGGAGGAGCTCTTAACGGTTTTGTCCATTTGTCATAGAAAGTTGGTGTTTTGGCATCGAAATAATCTAGGAAGCTTATACTCATAAAATTTGACATATAAGAACAATAAAAATTGTACACCGAGCAACTTTGATGGTCCGAAGTCGCTCAACACTCTCTATGGAGGAGCTTTTAACGGTTTTGGCCATTTGTCATGGAAAGTTGGTGTTTTGGCATCGGAATAATGTAGGAAGCTTATACTCGTAAAATTTCACACAGAAGAACAATAAAAAGTCTATCCCGAGCAACTTTGATAGTCCGAAGTTGCTCAACTCTCTCTATAGGTGAGCTTTTAACGATTTTGTCCATTTGTCATAGAAAGTTGGTGTTTTGGCATCGAAATAATCTAGGAAGCTTATACTCGTAAAATTTGACATATAAGAACAATAAAAATTGTACACCGAGCAACTATGATGGTCCGAAGTCGCTCAACACTCTCTATGGAGGAGCTTTTAACGATTTTGTCCATTTGTCATAGAAAGTTGGTGTTTTTGTATCGAAATAATCTAGGAAGCTTATACTCGTAAAATTTGACATAGTAGAACAATAAAAAGTGTACATAGAGCAATTTTAATGGTCCGAAGTTGCTCAACTCTCTCTATGGAGGAGCTCTTATCGGTTTTGTCCATTTGTCATAAAAAGTTGGTGGTTTGGCATCAATATAATGTAGAAAGCTTATACTCGTAAAATTTGACATAGAAGAACAATAAAAAGTCTATCCCGAACAACTTTGATAGTTCGGAGTTGCTCAACTCTCTCTATCGAGGAGCTTTTAACGGTTTTGTCCATTTGTCATAGAAAGTTGGTGTTTTGGCATCGAAATAATCTATGAAGCTTATACTCGTAAAATTTGACATATAAGAACAATAAAAATTGTACACCGAGCAACTTTGATGGTCCGAAGTCGCTCAACAATCTCTATGGAGGAGCTTTTAACGATTTTGTCCATTTGTCATAGAAAGTTGGTGTTTTTGTATCGAAATAATCTAGGAAGCTTATACTCGTAAAATTTGACATAGTAGAACAATAAAAAGTGTACATAGAGCAATTTTAATGGTCCGAAGTTGCTCAACTCTCTCTATGGAGGAGCTCTTATCGGTTTTGTCCATTTGTCATAAAAAGTTGGTGTTTTGGCATCAATATAATGTAGAAAGCTTATACTCGTAAAATTTGACATAGAAGAACAATAAAAAGTCTATCCCGAACAACTTTGATAGTTCGGAGTTGCTCAACTCTCTCTATCGAGGAGCTTTTAACGGTTTTGTCCATTTGTCATAGAAAGTTGGTGTTTTGGCATCGAAATAATGTAGGAAGCTTATACTCGTAAAATTTCGCATAAAAGAACAATAAAAAGTCTATCCCGAGCAACTTTGATAGTCCGAAGTTGCTCAACTCTCTCTATGAAGGAGCTTTTAACGGTTTTGTCTATTTGTCATAGAAAGTTGGTGTTTTGGCATCGAAATAATCTACGAAGCTTATAATCGTAAAATTTCACATAGAAGAACAATAAAAATTGTACACCGAGCAACTTTGATGGTCCGAAGTCGCTCAACACTCTCTATTGAAGAGCTTTTAACGGTTTTGTCCATTTGTCATAGAAATTTGGTGTTTTGGCATCGAAATAGTCTAGGAAGCTTATACTCATAAAATTTGACATAGTAGAACAATAAAAAGTGTACATAGAGCAATTTTAATGGTCCGAAGTTGCTCAACTCTCTCTATGGAGGAGCTCTTATCGGTTTTGTCCATTTGTCATAAAAAGTTGGTGTTTTGGCATCAATATAATGTAGAAAGCTTATACTCGTAAAATTTGACATAGAAGAACAATAAAAAGTCTATCCCGAACAACTTTGATAGTTCGGAGTTGCTCAACTCTCTCTATCGAGGAGCTTTTAACGGTTTTGTCCATTTGTCATAGAAAGTTGGTGTTTTGGCATCAAAATAATCTATGAAGCTTATACTCGTAAAATTTGACATATAAGAACAATAAAAATTGTACACCGAGCAACTTTGATGGTCCGAAGTCGCTTAACACTCTCTATGGAGGAGCTTTTAACGGTTTTGTCCATTTGTCATAGAAAGTTGGTGTTTTGGCATCGAAGTAATCTAGGAAGCTTATACTCGTAAAATTTCACATAGAAGAACAATAAAAATTGTACACCGAGCAACTTTGATGGTCCGAAGTCGCTCAACACTCTCTATTGAAGAGCTTTTAACGGTTTTGTCCATTTGTCATAGAAAGTTGGTGTTTTGGCATCGAAATAATCTAGGAAGCTTATACTCATAAAATTTGACATAGAAGAACAATAAAAAGTGTACATAGAGCAATTTTAATGGTCTGAAGTTGCTCAACTCTCTCTATGGAGGAGCTCTTATCGGTTTTGTCCATTTGTCATAGAAAGTTGGTGTTTTGGCATCAATATAACGTAGAAAGCTTATACTCGTAAAATTTGACATAGAAGAACAGTAAAAAGTCTATCCCGAACAACTTTGATAGTTCGGAGTTGCTCAACTCTCTCTATCGAGGAGCTTTTAACGGTTTTGTCCATTTGTCATAGAAAGTTGGTGTTTTGGCATCGAAATAATCTATGAAGTTTATTCTCATAAAATTTGACATTTAAGAACAATAAAAAGTGTACACCGAGCAACTTTGATGGTCCGAAGTTGCTCAACTCTCTCTATAGGTGAGCTTTTAACGGTTTTGTCTATTTGTCATAGAAAGTTTGTGTTTTGGCATGGAAATAATCTATGAAGCTTATACTCATAAAATTTGACATATAAGTACAATAAAAATTGTACACCGAACAACTTTGATGGTCCGAAGTCGCTAAACACTCTCTTTGGAGGAGCTTTTAACGGTTTTCTTCATTTGTCATAGAAAGTTGGTGTTTTGGCATCGAAGTAATCTAGGAAGCTTATACTCGTAAAATTTCACATAGAAGAACAATAAAAAGTGTACATAGAGCAATTTTGATAGTCCGAAGTTGCTCAACTCTCTCTATGGAGGAGCTTTTAACGGTTTTGTCCATTTGTCATAGAAAGTTGGTGTTTTGGCATCGGAATAATGTAGGAAGCTTATACTCGTAAAATTTCACACAGAAGAACAATAAAAAGTCTATCCCGAGCAACTTTGATAGTCCGAAGTTGCTCAACTCTCTCTATGAAGGAGCTTTTAACGGTTTTGTCTATATGTCATAGAAAGTTGGTGTTTTGGCATCGAAATAATCTAGGAAGCTTATACTCGTAAAATTTCACATAGAAGAACAATAAAAATTGTACACCGAGCAACTTTGATGGTCCGAAGTCGCTCAACACTCTCTATTGAAGAGCTTTTAACGGTTTTGTCCATTTGTCATAGAAAGTTGGTGTTTTGGCATCGAAATAATCTAGGAAGCTTATACTCATAAAATTTGACATAGTAGAACAATAAAAAGTGTACATAGAGCAATTTTAATGGTCCGAAGTTGCTCAACTCTCTCTATGGAGGAGCTCTTATCGGTTTTGACCATTTGTCATAAAAAGTTGGTGTTTTGGCATCAATATAATGTAGAAAGCTTATACTCGTAAAATTTGACATAGAAGAACAATAAAAAGTCTATCCCGAACAACTTTGATAGTTCGGAGTTGCTCAACTCTCTCTATCGAGGAGCTTTTAACGGTTTTGTCCATTTGTCATAGAAAGTTGGTGTTTTGGCATCGAAATAATCTATGAAGCTTATACTCGTAAAATTTGACATATAAGAACAATAAAAATTGTACACCGAGCAACTTTGATGGTCCGAAGTCGCTCGACACTCTCTATGGAGGAGATTTTAACGGTTTTGTCCATTTGTCATAGAAAGTTGGTGTTTTAGCATCGAAATAATGTAGGAAGCTTATACTCGAAAAAGTTGACATAGAAGAACAATAAAAAGTCTATCCCGAGCAACTTTCATAGTCCGAAGTTGCTCAACTCTCTCTATCGAGGAGCTTTTAACGGTTTTGTCCATTTGTCATAGAAAGTTGGTGTTTTGGCATAGAAATAATGTAGGAAGCTTATACTCGTAAAATTTGACATAGAAGAACAATAAAAAGTGTACATAGAGCAATTTTAATGGTCCGAAGTTGCTCAACTCTCTCTATGGAGGAGCTCTTATCGGTTTTGTCCATTTGTCATAAAAAGTTGGTGTTTTGGCATCAATATAATGTAGAAAGCTTATACTCGTAAAATTTGACATAGAAGAACAATAAAAAGTCTATCCCGAACAACTTTGATAGTTCGGAGTTGCTCAACTCTCTCTATCGAGGAGCTTTTAACGGTTTTGTCCATTTGTCATAGAAAGTTGGTGTTTTGGCATCGAAATAATCTATGAAGCTTATACTCGTAAAATTTGACATATAAGAACAATAAAAATTGTACACCGAGCAACTTTGATGGTCCGAAGTCGCTCGACACTCTCTATTGAAGAGCTTTTAACGGTTTTGTCCATTTGTCATAGAAAGTTGGTGTTTTGGCATCGAAGTAATCTAGGAAGCTTATACTCGTAAAATTTCACATAGAAGAACAATAAAAAGTGTACATAGACCAATTTTGATAGTCCGAAGTTGCTCAACTCTCTCTATGGAGGAGCTTTTAACGGTTTTGTCCATTTGTCATAAAAAGTTGGTGTTTTGGCATCGAAGTAATCTAGGAAGCTTATACTCGTAAAATTTCACATAGAAGAACAATAAAAAGTGTACATAGACCAATTTTGATAGTCCGAAGTTGCTCAACTCTCTCTATGGAGGAGCTTTTAACGGTTTTGTCCATTTGTCATAAAAAGTTGGTGTTTTGGCATCGGAATAATGTAGGAAGCTTATACTCGTAAAATTTCACATAGAAGAACAATAAAAAGTCTATCCCGAGCAACTTTGATAGTCCGAAGTTGCTCAACTCTCTCTATGAAGGAGCTTTTAACGGTTTTGTCTATTTGTCGCAGAAAGTTGGTGTTTTGGCATCGAAATAATCTAGGAAGCTTATACTCGTAAAATTTCACATAGAAGAACAATAAAAATTGTACACCGAGCAACTTTGATGGTCCGAAGTCGCTCAACACTCTCTATTGAAGAGCTTTTAACGGTTTTGTCCATTTGTCATAGAAAGTTGGTGTTTTGGCATCGAAATAATCTAGGAAGCTTATACTCATAAAATTTGACATAGTAGAACAATAAAAAGTGTACATAGAGCAATTTTAATGGTCCGAAGTTGCTCAACTCTCTCTATGGAGGAGCTCTTATCGGTTTTGACCATTTGTCATAAAAAGTTGGTGTTTTGGCATCAATATAATGTAGAAAGCTTATACTCGTAAAATTTGACATAGAAGAACAATAAAAAGTCTATCCCGAACAACTTTGATAGTTCGGAGTTGCTCAACTCTCTCTATCGAGGAGCTTTTAACGGTTTTGTCCATTTGTCATAGAAAGTTGGTGTTTTGGCATCGAAATAATCTATGAAGCTTATACTCGTAAAATTTGACATATAAGAACAATAAAAATTGTACACCGAGCAACTTTGATGGTCCGAAGTCGCTCGACACTCTCTATGGAGGAGATTTTAACGGTTTTGTCCATTTGTCATAGAAAGTTGGTGTTTTAGCATCGAAATAATGTAGGAAGCTTATACTCGAAAAAGTTGACATAGAAGAACAATAAAAAGTCTATCCCGAGCAACTTTCATAGTCCGAAGTTGCTCAACTCTCTCTATCGAGGAGCTTTTAACGGTTTTGTCCATTTGTCATAGAAAGTTGGTGTTTTGGCATAGAAATAATGTAGGAAGCTTATACTCGTAAAATTTGACATAGAAGAACAATAAAAAGTGTACATAGAGCAATTTTAATGGTCCGAAGTTGCTCAACTCTCTCTATGGAGGAGCTCTTATCGGTTTTGTCCATTTGTCATAAAAAGTTGGTGTTTTGGCATCAATATAATGTAGAAAGCTTATACTCGTAAAATTTGACATAGAAGAACAATAAAAAGTCTATCCCGAACAACTTTGATAGTTCGGAGTTGCTCAACTCTCTCTATCGAGGAGCTTTTAACGGTTTTGTCCATTTGTCATAGAAAGTTGGTGTTTTGGCATCGAAATAATCTATGAAGCTTATACTCGTAAAATTTGACATATAAGAACAATAAAAATTGTACACCGAGCAACTTTGATGGTCCGAAGTCGCTCGACACTCTCTATTGAAGAGCTTTTAACGGTTTTGTCCATTTGTCATAGAAAGTTGGTGTTTTGGCATCGAAGTAATCTAGGAAGCTTATACTCGTAAAATTTCACATAGAAGAACAATAAAAAGTGTACATAGACCAATTTTGATAGTCCGAAGTTGCTCAACTCCCTCTATGGAGGAGCTTTTAACGGTTTTGTCCATTTGTCATAAAAAGTTGGTGTTTTGGCATCGAAGTAATCTAGGAAGCTTATACTCGTAAAATTTCACATAGAAGAACAATAAAAAGTGTACATAGACCAATTTTGATAGTCCGAAGTTGCTCAACTCTCTCTATGGAGGAGCTTTTAACGGTTTTGTCCATTTGTCATAAAAAGTTGGTGTTTTGGCATCGGAATAATGTAGGAAGCTTATACTCGTAAAATTTCACATAGAAGAACAATAAAAAGTCTATCCCGAGCAACTTTGATAGTCCGAAGTTGCTCAACTCTCTCTATGAAGGAGCTTTTAACGGTTTTGTCTATTTGTCGCAGAAAGTTGGTGTTTTGGCATCGAAATAATCTAGGAAGCTTATACTCGTAAAATTTCACATAGAAGAACAATAAAAATTGTACACCGAGCAACTTTGATGGTCCGAAGTCGCTCAACACTCTCTATTGAAGAGCTTTTAACGGTTTTGTCCATTTGTCATAGAAAGTTGGTGTTTTGGCATCGAAATAATCTAGGAAGCTTATACTCATAAAATTTGACATAGTAGAACAATAAAAAGTGTACATAGAGCAATTTTAATGGTCCGAAGTTGCTCAACTCTCTCTATGGAGGAGCTCTTATCGGTTTTGTCCATTTGTCATAAAAAGTTGTTGTTTTGGCATCAATATAATGTAGAAAGCTTATACTCGTAAAATTTGGCATAGAAGAACAATAAAAAGTCCATCCCGAACAACTTTGATAGTTCGGAGTTGCTCAACTCTCTCTATCGAGGAGCTTTTAACGGTTTTGTCCATTTGTCATAGAAAGTTGGTGTTTTGGCATCGAAATAATCTATGAAGCTTATACTCGTAAAATTTGACATATAAGAACAATAAAAATTGTACACCGAGCAACTTTGATGGTCCGAAGTCGCTCGACACTCTCTATGGAGGAGTTTTTAACGGTTTTGTCCATTTGTCATAGAAAGTTGGTGTTTTGGCATAGAAATAATGTAGGAAGCTTATACTCGTAAAATTTGACATAGAAGAACAATAAAAAGTGTACATAGAGCAATTTTAATGGTCCGAAGTTGCTCAACTCTCTCTATGGAGGAGCTCCTATCGGTTTTGTCCATTTGTCATAAAAAGTTGGTGTTTTGGCATCAATATAATGTAGAAAGCTTATACTCGTAAAATTTGACATAGAAGAACAATAAAAAGTCTATCCCGAACAACTTTGATAGTTCGGAGTTGCTCAACTCTCTCTATCGAGGAGCTTTTAACGGTTTTGTCCATTTGTCATAGAAAGTTGCTGTTTTGGCATCGAAATAATCTATGAAGCTTATACTCGTAAAATTTGACATATAAGAACAATAAAAATTGTACACCGAGCAACTTTGATGGTCCGAAGTCGCTCGACACTCTCTATGGAGGAGTTTTTAACGGTTTTGTCCATTTGTCATAGAAAGTTGGTGTTTTGGCATCGAAATATTCTAGGAAGCTTATACTCATAAAATTTGACATAGAAGAACAATAAAAAGTGTACATAGAGCAATTTTAATGGTCCGAAGTTGCTCAACTCTCTCTATGGAGGAGCTCTTATCGGTTTTGTCCATTTGTCATAAAAAGTTGGTGTTTTGGCATCAATATAATGTAGAAAGCTTATACTCATAAAATTTGACATAGAAGAACAATAAAAAGTCTATCCGAAACAACTTTGATAGTCCGGAGTTGCTCAACTCTCTATATCGAGGAGCTTTTAACGGTTTTGTCCATTTGTCATAGAAAGTTGGTGTTTTGTCATCGAAATAATCTATGAAGCTTATACTCGTAAAATTTGACATATAAGAACAATAAAAATTGTACACCGAGCAACTTTGATGGTCCGAAGTCGCTCGACACTCTCTATGGAGGAGTTTTTAAAGCTTTTGTCCATTTGTCATAGAAAGTTGGTGTTTTGGCATCGAAATAATGTAGGAAGCTTATACTCGTTAAAGTTGACACAGAAGAACAATAAAAAGTCTATCCCGAGCAACTTTCATAGTCCGAAGTTGCTCAACTATCTCTATCGAGGAGCTTTTAACGGTTTTGTCCATTTGTCAAAGAAAGTTGGTGTTTTGGCATCGAAATAATGTAGAAAGCTTATACTCGTAAAATTTGACATAGAAGAACAATAAAAAGTCTATCCCGAGCAACTTTCATAGTCCGAAGTTGCTCAACTCTCTCTATGGAGGAGATTTTAACGGTTTTGTCCATTTGTCAAAGAAAGTTGGTGTTTTGGCATCGAAATAATCTAGGAAGCTTATACTCATAAAATTTGACATATAAGAACAATAAAAATTGTACACCGAGCAACTTTGCTGGTCCGAAGTTGCTCAAGTCTCACTATGGAGGAGCTCTTAACGGTTTTGTCCATTTGTCATAGAAAGTTGGTGTTTTGGAATCGAAATAATGTAGGAAGCTTATGAGTAGTTGACATAGAAGAACTATAAAAAGTCTATCCCGAGCAACTTTCATAGTCCGAAGTTGCTCAATTCTCTCTATCGAGGAGCTTTTAACGGTTTTGTCCATTTGTCATAGAAATTTGGTGTTTTGGCATCGAAATAATCTAGGAAGCTTATACTCGTAAAATTTCACATAGAAGAACAATAAAAATTGTACACCGAGCAACTTTGCTGGTCCGAAGTTGATCAAGTCTCACTATGGAGGAGCTCTTAACGGTTTTGTCCATTTGTCATAAAAAGTTGGTGTTTTGGCATCAATATAATGTAGAAAGCTTATACTCGTAAAATTTGACATAGAAGAACAATAAAAAGTCTATCCCGAACAACTTTGATAGTTCGGAGTTGCTCAACTCTCTCTATCGAGGAGCTTTTAACGGTTTTGTCCATTTGTCATAGAAAGTTGGTGTTTTGGCATCGAAATAATCTAGGAAGCTTATACTCATAAAATTTGACATAGAAGAACAATAAAAAGTGTACATAGAGCAATTTTAATGGTCCGAAGTTGCTCAACTCTCTCTACGGAGGAGCTCTTATCGGTTTTGTCCATTTGTCGTAAAAAGTTGGTGTTTTGGCATCAATATAATGTAGAAAGCTTATACTCGTAAAATTTGACATAGAAGAACAATAAAAAATCTATCCCGAGCAACTTTGATAGTCCGAAGTTGCTCAACTCTCTCTATGGAGGAGCTTTTAACGGTTTTGTCCATTTGTCATAGAAAGTTGGTGTTTTGGCATCGAAATAATATAGGAAGCTTATACTCGTAGAATTTGACATAGAAGAACAATAAAAAGTCTATCCCGAGCAACTTTCATAGTCCGAAGTTGCTCAACTCTCTCTATGGAGGAGCTTTTAATGGTTTTGTCCATTTATCATAGAAAGTTGGTGTATTGGCATCAAAATAATGTAGGAAGCTTATACTAGTAAAAGTTGACAAAGGAGAACAATAAAAATTGTACACCGAGCAATTTTGATGTTCCGAAGTTGCTCAACTCTCTCTATGGAGGAGCTTTTAACGGTTTTGTCTATTTGTCATTGAAAGTTGGTGTTTTGGCATCGAAATAATCTAGGAAGCTTATACTCGTAAAATTTCACATAGAAGAACAATAAAAATTGTACACCGAGCAACTTTGATGGTCCGAAGTCGCTCAACACTCTCTATTGAAGAGCTTTTAACGGTTTTGTCCATTTGTCATAGAAAGTTGGTGTTTTGGCATCGAAATAATCTAGGAAGCTTATACTCATAAAATTTGACATAGAAGAACAATAAAAAGTGTACATAGAGCAATTTTAATGGTCTGAAGTTGCTCAACTCTCTCTATGGAGGAGCTCTTATCGGTTTTGTCCATTTGTCATAGAAAGTTGGTGTTTTGGCATCAATATAACGTAGAAAGCTTATACTCGTAAAATTTGACATAGAAGAACAGTAAAAAGTCTATCCCGAACAACTTTGATAGTTCGGAGTTGCTCAATTCTCTCTATCGAGGAGCTTTTAACGGTTTTGTCCATTTGTCATAGAAATTTGGTGTTTTGGCATCGAAATAATCTAGGAAGCTTATACTCGTAAAATTTCACATAGAAGAACAATAAAAATTGTACACCGAGCAACTTTGCTGGTCCGAAGTTGATCAAGTCTCACTATGGAGGAGCTCTTAACGGTTTTGTCCATTTGTCATAAAAAGTTGGTGTTTTGGCATCAATATAATGTAGAAAGCTTATACTCGTAAAATTTGACATAGAAGAACAATAAAAAGTCTATCCCGAACAACTTTGATAGTTCGGAGTTGCTCAACTCTCTCTATCGAGGAGTTTTTAACGGTTTTGTCCATTTGTCATAGAAAGTTGGTGTTTTGGCATCGAAATAATCTAGGAAGCTTATACTCATAAAATTTGACATAGAAGAACAATAAAAAGTGTACATAGAGCAATTTTAATGGTCCGAAGTTGCTCAACTCTCTCTACGGAGGAGCTCTTATCGGTTTTGTCCATTTGTCGTAAAAAGTTGGTGTTTTGGCATCAATATAATGTAGAAAGCTTATACTCGTAAAATTTGACATAGAAGAACAATAAAAAATCTATCCCGAGCAACTTTGATAGTCCGAAGTTGCTCAACTCTCTCTATGGAGGAGCTTTTAACGGTTTTGTCCATTTGTCATAGAAAGTTGGTGTTTTGGCATCGAAATAATATAGGAAGCTTATACTCGTAGAATTTGACATAGAAGAACAATAAAAAGTCTATCCCGAGCAACTTTCATAGTCCGAAGTTGCTCAACTCTCTCTATGGAGGAGCTTTTAATGGTTTTGTCCATTTATCATAGAAAGTTGGTGTATTGGCATCAAAATAATGTAGGAAGCTTATACTAGTAAAAGTTGACAAAGGAGAACAATAAAAATTGTACACCGAGCAATTTTGATGTTCCGAAGTTGCTCAACTCTCTCTATGGAGGAGCTTTTAACGGTTTTGTCTATTTGTCATTGAAAGTTGGTGTTTTGGCATCGAAATAATCTAGGAAGCTTATACTCGTAAAATTTCACATAGAAGAACAATAAAAATTGTACACCGAGCAACTTTGATGGTCCGAAGTCGCTCAACACTCTCTATTGAAGAGCTTTTAACGGTTTTGTCCATTTGTCATAGAAAGTTGGTGTTTTGGCATCGAAATAATCTAGGAAGCTTATACTCATAAAATTTGACATAGAAGAACAATAAAAAGTGTACATAGAGCAATTTTAATGGTCTGAAGTTGCTCAACTCTCTCTATGGAGGAGCTCTTATCGGTTTTGTCCATTTGTCATAGAAAGTTGGTGTTTTGGCATCAATATAACGTAGAAAGCTTATACTCGTAAAATTTGACATAGAAGAACAGTAAAAAGTCTATCCCGAACAACTTTGATAGTTCGGAGTTGCTCAATTCTCTCTATCGAGGAGCTTTTAACGGTTTTGTCCATTTGTCATAGAAATTTGGTGTTTTGGCATCGAAATAATCTAGGAAGCTTATACTCGTAAAATTTCACATAGAAGAACAATAAAAATTGTACACCGAGCAACTTTGCTGGTCCGAAGTTGATCAAGTCTCACTATGGAGGAGCTCTTAACGGTTTTGTCCATTTGTCATAAAAAGTTGGTGTTTTGGCATCAATATAATGTAGAAAGCTTATACTCGTAAAATTTGACATAGAAGAACAATAAAAAGTCTATCCCGAACAACTTTGATAGTTCGGAGTTGCTCAACTCTCTCTATCGAGGAGTTTTTAACGGTTTTGTCCATTTGTCATAGAAAGTTGGTGTTTTGGCATCGAAATAATCTAGGAAGCTTATACTCATAAAATTTGACATAGAAGAACAATAAAAAGTGTACATAGAGCAATTTTAATGGTCCGAAGTTGCTCAACTCTCTCTACGGAGGAGCTCTTATCGGTTTTGTCCATTTGTCGTAAAAAGTTGGTGTTTTGGCATCAATATAATGTAGAAAGCTTATACTCGTAAAATTTGACATAGAAGAACAATAAAAAATCTATCCCGAGCAACTTTGATAGTCCGAAGTTGCTCAACTCTCTCTATGGAGGAGCTTTTAACGGTTTTGTCCATTTGTCATAGAAAGTTGGTGTTTTGGCATCGAAATAATATAGGAAGCTTATACTCGTAGAATTTGACATAGAAGAACAATAAAAAGTCTATCCCGAGCAACTTTCATAGTCCGAAGTTGCTCAACTCTCTCTATGGAGGAGCTTTTAATGGTTTTGTCCATTTATCATAGAAAGTTGGTGTATTGGCATCAAAATAATGTAGGAAGCTTATACTAGTAAAAGTTGACAAAGGAGAACAATAAAAATTGTACACCGAGCAATTTTGATGTTCCGAAGTTGCTCAACTCTCTCTATGGAGGAGCTTTTAACGGTTTTGTCTATTTGTCATTGAAAGTTGGTGTTTTGGCATCGAAATAATCTAGGAAGCTTATACTCGTAAAATTTCACATAGAAGAACAATAAAAATTGTACACCGAGCAACTTTGATGGTCCGAAGTCGCTCAACACTCTCTATTGAAGTGCTTTTAACGGTTTTGTCCATTTGTCATAGAAAGTTGGTGTTTTGGCATCGAAGTAATCTAGGAAGCTTATACTCGTAAAATTTCACATAGAAGAACAATAAAAATTGTACACCGAGCAACTTTGATGGTCCGAAGTCGCTCAACACTCTCTATTGAAGAGCTTTTAACGGTTTTGTCCATTTGTCATAGAAAGTTGGTGTTTTGGCATCGAAATAATCTAGGAAGCTTATACTCATAAAATTTGACATAGAAGAACAATAAAAAGTGTACATAGAGCAATTTTAATGGTCTGAAGTTGCTCAACTCTCTCTATGGAGGAGCTCTTATCGGTTTTGTCCATTTGTCATAGAAAGTTGGTGTTTTGGCATCAATATAACGTAGAAAGCTTATACTCGTAAAATTTGACATAGAAGAACAGTAAAAAGTCTATCCCGAACAACTTTGATAGTTCGGAGTTGCTCAACTCTCTCTATCGAGGAGCTTTTAACGGTTTTGTCCATTTGTCATAGAAAGTTGGTGTTTTGGCATCGAAATAATCTATGAAGTTTATTCTCATAAAATTTGACATTTAAGAACAATAAAAAGTGTACACCGAGCAACTTTGATGGTCCGAAGTTGCTCAACTCTCTCTATAGGTGAGCTTTTAACGGTTTTGTCTATTTGTCATAGAAAGTTGGTGTTTTGGCATGGAAATAATCTATGAAGCTTATACTCATAAAATTTGACATATAAGTACAATAAAAATTGTACACCGAACAACTTTGATGGTCCGAAGTCGCTCAACACTCTCTTTGGAGGAGCTTTTAACGGTTTTCTTCATTTGTCATAGAAAGTTGGTGTTTTGGCATCGAAGTAATCTAGGAAGCTTATACTCGTAAAATTTCACATAGAAGAACAATAAAAAGTGTACATAGAGCAATTTTGATAGTCCGAAGTTGCTCAACTCTCTCTATGGAGGAGCTTTTAACGGTTTTGTCCATTTGTCATAGAAAGTTGGTGTTTTGGCATCGGAATAATGTAGGAAGCTTATACTCGTAAAATTTCACACAGAAGAACAATAAAAAGTCTATCCCGAGCAACTTTGATAGTCCGAAGTTGCTCAACTCTCTCTATGAAGGAGCTTTTAACGGTTTTGTCTATATGTCATAGAAAGTTGGTGTTTTGGCATCGAAATAATCTAGGAAGCTTATACTCGTAAAATTTCACATAGAAGAACAATAAAAATTGTACACCGAGCAACTTTGATGGTCCGAAGTCGCTCAACACTCTCTATTGAAGAGCTTTTAACGGTTTTGTCCATTTGTCATAGAAAGTTGGTGTTTTGGCATCGAAATAATCTAGGAAGCTTATACTCATAAAATTTGACATAGTAGAACAATAAAAAGTGTACATAGAGCAATTTTAATGGTCCGAAGTTGCTCAACTCTCTCTATGGAGGAGCTCTTATCGGTTTTGACCATTTGTCATAAAAAGTTGGTGTTTTGGCATCAATATAATGTAGAAAGCTTATACTCGTAAAATTTGACATAGAAGAACAATAAAAAGTCTATCCCGAACAACTTTGATAGTTCGGAGTTGCTCAACTCTCTCTATCGAGGAGCTTTTAACGGTTTTGTCCATTTGTCATAGAAAGTTGGTGTTTTGGCATCGAAATAATCTATGAAGTTTATTCTCATAAAATTTGACATTTAAGAACAATAAAAAGTGTACACCGAGCAACTTTGATGGTCCGAAGTTGCTCAACTCTCTCTATAGGTGAGCTTTTAACGGTTTTGTCTATTTGTCATAGAAAGTTGGTGTTTTGGCATGGAAATAATCTATGAAGCTTATACTCATAAAATTTGACATATAAGTACAATAAAAATTGTACACCGAACAACTTTGATGGTCCGAAGTCGCTCAACACTCTCTTTGGAGGAGCTTTTAACGGTTTTCTTCATTTGTCATAGAAAGTTGGTGTTTTGGCATCGAAGTAATCTAGGAAGCTTATACTCGTAAAATTTCACATAGAAGAACAATAAAAAGTGTACATAGAGCAATTTTGATAGTCCGAAGTTGCTCAACTCTCTCTATGGAGGAGCTTTTAACGGTTTTGTCCATTTGTCATAGAAAGTTGGTGTTTTGGCATCGGAATAATGTAGGAAGCTTATACTCGTAAAATTTCACACAGAAGAACAATAAAAAGTCTATCCCGAGCAACTTTGATAGTCCGAAGTTGCTCAACTCTCTCTATGAAGGAGCTTTTAACGGTTTTGTCTATATGTCATAGAAAGTTGGTGTTTTGGCATCGAAATAATCTAGGAAGCTTATACTCGTAAAATTTCACATAGAAGAACAATAAAAATTGTACACCGAGCAACTTTGATGGTCCGAAGTCGCTCAACACTCTCTATTGAAGAGCTTTTAACGGTTTTGTCCAGTTGTCATAGAAAGTTGGTGTTTTGGCATCGAAATAATCTAGGAAGCTTATACTCATAAAATTTGACATAGAAGAACAATAAAAAGTGTACATAGAGCAATTTTAATGGTCCGAAGTTGCTCAACTCTCTCTATGGAGGAGCTCTTAACGGTTTTGTCCATTTGTCATAGAAAGTTGGTGTTTTGGCATCGAAATAATCTAGGAAGCTTATACTCATAAAATTTGACATATAAGAACAATAAAAATTGTACACCGAGCAACTTTGATGATCCGAAGTCGCTCAACACTCTCTATGGAGGAGCTTTTAACGGTTTTGGCCATTTGTCATGGAAAGTTGGTGTTTTGGCATCGGAATAATGTAGGAAGCTTATACTCGTAAAATTTCACACAGAAGAACAATAAAAAGTCTATCCCGAGCAACTTTGATAGTCCGAAGTTGCTCAACTCTCTCTATAGGTGAGCTTTTAACGATTTTGTCCATTTGTCATAGAAAGTTGGTGTTTTGGCATCGAAATAATCTAGGAAGCTTATACTCGTAAAATTTGACATATAAGAACAATAAAAATTGTACACCGAGCAACTATGATGGTCCGAAGTCGCTCAACACTCTCTATGGAGGAGCTTTTAACGATTTTGTCCATTTGTCATAGAAAGTTGGTGTTTTTGTATCGAAATAATCTAGGAAGCTTATACTCGTAAAATTTGACATCGTAGAACAATAAAAAGTGTACATAGAGCAATTTTAATGGTCCGAAGTTGCTCAACTCTCTCTATGGAGGAGCTCTTATCGGTTTTGTCCATTTGTCATAAAAAGTTGGTGTTTTGGCATCAATATAATGTAGAAAGCTTATACTCGTAAAATTTGACATAGAAGAACAATAAAAAGTCTATCCCGAACAACTTTGATAGTTCGGAGTTGCTCAACTCTCTCTATCGAGGAGCTTTTAACGGTTTTGTCCATTTGTCATAGAAAGTTGGTGTTTTGGCATCGAAATAATGTAGGAAGCTTATACTCGTAAAATTTCGCATAAAAGAACAATAAAAAGTCTATCCCGAGCAACTTTGATAGTCCGAAGTTGCTCAACTCTCTCTATGAAGGAGCTTTTAACGGTTTTGTCTATTTGTCATAGAAAGTTGGTGTTTTGGCATCGAAATAATCTACGAAGCTTATACTCGTAAAATTTCACATAGAAGAACAATAAAAATTGTACACCGAGCAACTTTGATGGTCCGAAGTCGCTCAACACTCTCTATTGAAGAGCTTTTAACGGTTTTGTCCATTTGTCATAGAAATTTGGTGTTTTGGCATCGAAATAGTCTAGGAAGCTTATACTCATAAAATTTGACATAGTAGAACAATAAAAAGTGTACATAGAGCAATTTTAATGGTCCGAAGTTGCTCAACTCTCTCTATGGAGGAGCTCTTATCGGTTTTGTCCATTTGTCATAAAAAGTTGGTGTTTTGGCATCAATATAATGTAGAAAGCTTATACTCGTAAAATTTGACATAGAAGAACAATAAAAAGTCTATCCCGAACAACTTTGATAGTTCGGAGTTGCTCAACTCTCTCTATCGAGGAGCTTTTAACGGTTTTGTCCATTTGTCGTAGAAAGTTGGTGTTTTGGCATCAAAATAATCTATGAAGCTTATACTCGTAAAATTTGACATATAAGAACAATAAAAATTGTACACCGAGCAACTTTGATGGTCCGAAGTCGCCCAACACTCTCTATGGAGGAGCTTTTAACGGTTTTGTCCATTTGTCATAGAAAGTTGGTGTTTTGGCATCGAAGTAATCTAGGAAGCTTATACTCGTAAAATTTCACATAGAAGAACAATAAAAATTGTACACCGAGCAACTTTGATGGTCCGAAGTCGCTCAACACTCTCTATTGAAGAGCTTTTAACGGTTTTGTCCATTTGTCATAGAAAGTTGGTGTTTTGGCATCGAAATAATCTAGGAAGCTTATACTCATAAAATTTGACATAGAAGAACAGTAAAAAGTGTACATAGAGCAATTTTAATGGTCTGAAGTTGCTCAACTCTCTCTATGGAGGAGCTCTTATCGGTTTTGTCCATTTGTCATAGAAAGTTGGTGTTTTGGCATCAATATAACGTAGAAAGCTTATACTCGTAAAATTTGACATAGAAGAACAGTAAAAAGTCTATCCCGAACAACTTTGATAGTTCGGAGTTGCTCAACTCTCTCTATCGAGGAGCTTTTAACGGTTTTGTCCATTTGTCATAGAAAGTTGGTGTTTTGGCATCGAAATAATCTATGAAGTTTATTCTCATAAAATTTGACATTTAAGAACAATAAAAAGTGTACACCGAGCAACTTTGATGGTCCGAAGTTGCTCAACTCTCTCTATAGGTGAGCTTTTAACGGTTTTGTCTATTTGTCATAGAAAGTTGGTGTTTTGGCATGGAAATAATCTATGAAGCTTATACTCATAAAATTTGACATATAAGTACAATAAAAATTGTACACCGAACAACTTTGATGGTCCGAAGTCGCTCAACACTCTCTTTGGAGGAGCTTTTAACGGTTTTCTTCATTTGTCATAGAAAGTTGGTGTTTTGGCATCGAAGTAATCTAGGAAGCTTATACTCGTAAAATTTCACATAGAAGAACAATAAAAAGTGTACATAGAGCAATTTTGATAGTCCGAAGTTGCTCAACTCTCTCTATGGAGGAGCTTTTAACGGTTTTGTCCATTTGTCATAGAAAGTTGGTGTTTTGGCATCGGAATAATGTAGGAAGCTTATACTCGTAAAATTTCACACAGAAGAACAATAAAAAGTCTATCCCGAGCAACTTTGATAGTCCGAAGTTGCTCAACTCTCTCTATGAAGGAGCTTTTAACGGTTTTGTCTATATGTCATAGAAAGTTGGTGTTTTGGCATCGAAATAATCTAGGAAGCTTATACTCGTAAAATTTCACATAGAAGAACAATAAAAATTGTACACCGAGCAACTTTGATGGTCCGAAGTCGCTCAACACTCTCTATTGAAGAGCTTTTAACGGTTTTGTCCATTTGTCATAGAAAGTTGGTGTTTTGGCATCGAAATAATCTAGGAAGCTTATACTCATAAAATTTGACATAGTAGAACAATAAAAAGTGTACATAGAGCAATTTTAATGGTCCGAAGTTGCTCAACTCTCTCTATGGAGGAGCTCTTATCGGTTTTGACCATTTGTCATAAAAAGTTGGTGTTTTGGCATCAATATAATGTAGAAAGCTTATACTCGTAAAATTTGACATAGAAGAACAATAAAAAGTCTATCCCGAACAACTTTGATAGTTCGGAGTTGCTCAACTCTCTCTATCGAGGAGCTTTTAACGGTTTTGTCCATTTGTCATAGAAAGTTGGTGTTTTGGCATCGAAATAATCTATGAAGTTTATTCTCATAAAATTTGACATTTAAGAACAATAAAAAGTGTACACCGAGCAACTTTGATGGTCCGAAGTTGCTCAACTCTCTCTATAGGTGAGCTTTTAACGGTTTTGTCTATTTGTCATAGAAAGTTGGTGTTTTGGCATGGAAATAATCTATGAAGCTTATACTCATAAAATTTGACATATAAGTACAATAAAAATTGTACACCGAACAACTTTGATGGTCCGAAGTCGCTCAACACTCTCTTTGGAGGAGCTTTTAACGGTTTTCTTCATTTGTCATAGAAAGTTGGTGTTTTGGCATCGAAGTAATCTAGGAAGCTTATACTCGTAAAATTTCACATAGTAGAACAATAAAAAGTGTACATAGAGCAATTTTAATGGTCCGAAGTTGCTCAACTCTCTCTATGGAGGAGCTCTTATCGGTTTTGTCCATTTGTCATAAAAAGTTGGTGTTTTGGCATCAATATAATGTAGAAAGCTTATACTCGTAAAATTTGACATAGAAGAACAATAAAAAGTCTATCCCGAACAACTTTGATAGTTCGGAGTTGCTCAACTCTCTCTATCGAGGAGCTTTTAACGGTTTTGTCCATTTGTCATAGAAAGTTGGTGTTTTGGCATCAAAATAATCTATGAAGCTTATACTCGTAAAATTTGACATATAAGAACAATAAAAATTGTACACCGAGCAACTTTGATGGTCCGAAGTCGCCCAACACTCTCTATGGAGGAGCTTTTAACGGTTTTGTCCATTTGTCATAGAAAGTTGGTGTTTTGGCATCGAAGTAATCTAGGAAGCTTATACTCGTAAAATTTCACATAGAAGAACAATAAAAATTGTACACCGAGCAACTTTGATGGTCCGAAGTCGCTCAACACTCTCTATTGAAGAGCTTTTAACGGTTTTGTCCATTTGTCATAGAAAGTTGGTGTTTTGGCATCGAAATAATCTAGGAAGCTTATACTCATAAAATTTGACATAGAAGAACAGTAAAAAGTGTACATAGAGCAATTTTAATGGTCTGAAGTTGCTCAACTCTCTCTATGGAGGAGCTCTTATCGGTTTTGTCCATTTGTCATAGAAAGTTGGTGTTTTGGCATCAATATAACGTAGAAAGCTTATACTCGTAAAATTTGACATAGAAGAACAGTAAAAAGTCTATCCCGAACAACTTTGATAGTTCGGAGTTGCTCAACTCTCTCTATCGAGGAGCTTTTAACGGTTTTGTCCATTTGTCATAGAAAGTTGGTGTTTTGGCATCGAAATAATCTATGAAGTTTATTCTCATAAAATTTGACATTTAAGAACAATAAAAAGTGTACACCGAGCAACTTTGATGGTCCGAAGTTGCTCAACTCTCTCTATAGGTGAGCTTTTAACGGTTTTGTCTATTTGTCATAGAAAGTTGGTGTTTTGGCATGGAAATAATCTATGAAGCTTATACTCATAAAATTTGACATATAAGTACAATAAAAATTGTACACCGAACAACTTTGATGGTCCGAAGTCGCTCAACACTCTCTTTGGAGGAGCTTTTAACGGTTTTCTTCATTTGTCATAGAAAGTTGGTGTTTTGGCATCGAAGTAATCTAGGAAGCTTATACTCGTAAAATTTCACATAGAAGAACAATAAAAAGTGTACATAGAGCAATTTTGATAGTCCGAAGTTGCTCAACTCTCTCTATGGAGGAGCTTTTAACGGTTTTGTCCATTTGTCATAGAAAGTTGGTGTTTTGGCATCGGAATAATGTAGGAAGCTTATACTCGTAAAATTTCACACAGAAGAACAATAAAAAGTCTATCCCGAGCAACTTTGATAGTCCGAAGTTGCTCAACTCTCTCTATGAAGGAGCTTTTAACGGTTTTGTCTATATGTCATAGAAAGTTGGTGTTTTGGCATCGAAATAATCTAGGAAGCTTATACTCGTAAAATTTCACATAGAAGAACAATAAAAATTGTACACCGAGCAACTTTGATGGTCCGAAGTCGCTCAACACTCTCTATTGAAGAGCTTTTAACGGTTTTGTCCATTTGTCATAGAAAGTTGGTGTTTTGGCATCGAAATAATCTAGGAAGCTTATACTCATAAAATTTGACATAGTAGAACAATAAAAAGTGTACATAGAGCAATTTTAATGGTCCGAAGTTGCTCAACTCTCTCTATGGAGGAGCTCTTATCGGTTTTGACCATTTGTCATAAAAAGTTGGTGTTTTGGCATCAATATAATGTAGAAAGCTTATACTCGTAAAATTTGACATAGAAGAACAATAAAAAGTCTATCCCGAACAACTTTGATAGTTCGGAGTTGCTCAACTCTCTCTATCGAGGAGCTTTTAACGGTTTTGTCCATTTGTCATAGAAAGTTGGTGTTTTGGCATCGAAATAATCTATGAAGTTTATTCTCATAAAATTTGACATTTAAGAACAATAAAAAGTGTACACCGAGCAACTTTGATGGTCCGAAGTTGCTCAACTCTCTCTATAGGTGAGCTTTTAACGGTTTTGTCTATTTGTCATAGAAAGTTGGTGTTTTGGCATGGAAATAATCTATGAAGCTTATACTCATAAAATTTGACATATAAGTACAATAAAAATTGTACACCGAACAACTTTGATGGTCCGAAGTCGCTCAACACTCTCTTTGGAGGAGCTTTTAACGGTTTTCTTCATTTGTCATAGAAAGTTGGTGTTTTGGCATCGAAGTAATCTAGGAAGCTTATACTCGTAAAATTTCACATAGAAGAACAATAAAAAGTGTACATAGAGCAATTTTGATAGTCCGAAGTTGCTCAACTCTCTCTATGGAGGAGCTTTTAACGGTTTTGTCCATTTGTCATAGAAAGTTGGTGTTTTGGCATCGGAATAATGTAGGAAGCTTATACTCGTAAAATTTCACACAGAAGAACAATAAAAAGTCTATCCCGAGCAACTTTGATAGTCCGAAGTTGCTCAACTCTCTCTATGAAGGAGCTTTTAACGGTTTTGTCTATATGTCATAGAAAGTTGGTGTTTTGGCATCGAAATAATCTAGGAAGCTTATACTCGTAAAATTTCACATAGAAGAACAATAAAAATTGTACACCGAGCAACTTTGATGGTCCGAAGTCGCTCAACACTCTCTATTGAAGAGCTTTTAACGGTTTTGTCCATTTGTCATAGAAAGTTGGTGTTTTGGCATCGAAATAATCTAGGAAGCTTATACTCATAAAATTTGACATAGAAGAACAATAAAAAGTGTACATAGAGCAATTTTAATGGTCCGAAGTTGCTCAACTCTCTCTATGGAGGAGCTCTTAACGGTTTTGTCCATTTGTCATAGAAAGTTGGTGTTTTGGCATCGAAATAATCTAGGAAGCTTATACTCATAAAATTTGACATATAAGAACAATAAAAATTGTACACCGAGCAACTTTGATGGTCCGAAGTCGCTCAACACTCTCTATGGAGGAGCTTTTAACGGTTTTCGCCATTTGTCATGGAAAGTTGGTGTTTTGGCATCGGAATAATGTAGGAAGCTTATACTTGTAAAATTTCACACAGAAGAACAATAAAAAGTCTATCCCGAGCAACTTTGATAGTCCGAAGTTGCTCAACTCTCTCTATAGGTGAGCTTTTAACGATTTTGTCCATTTGTCATAGAAAGTTGGTGTTTTGGCATCGAAATAATCTAGGAAGCTTATACTCGTAAAATTTGACATATAAGAACAATAAAAATTGTACACCGAGCAACTATGATGGTCCGAAGTCGCTCAACACTCTCTATGGAGGAGCTTTTAACGATTTTGTCCATTTGTCATAGAAAGTTGGTGTTTTTGTATCGAAATAATCTAGGAAGCTTATACTCGTAAAATTTGACATAGTAGAACAATAAAAAGTGTACATAGAGCAATTTTAATGGTCCGAAGTTGCTCAACTCTCTCTATGGAGGAGCTCTTATCGGTTTTGTCCATTTGACATAAAAAGTTGGTGTTTTGGCATCAATATAATGTAGAAAGCTTATACTCGTAAAATTTGACATAGAAGAACAATAAAAAGTCTATCCCGAACAACTTTGATAGTTCGGAGTTGCTCAACTCTCTCTATCGAGGAGCTTTTAACGGTTTTGTCCATTTGTCATAGAAAGTTGGTGTTTTGGCATCGAAATAATGTAGGAAGCTTATACTCGTAAAATTTCGCATAAAAGAACAATAAAAAGTCTATCCCGAGCAACTTTGATAGTCCGAAGTTGCTCAACTCTCTCTATGAAGGAGCTTTTAACGGTTTTGTCTATTTGTCATAGAAAGTTGGTGTTTTGGCATCGAAATAATCTACGAAGCTTATACTCGTAAAATTTCACATAGAAGAACAATAAAAATTGTACACCGAGCAACTTTGATGGTCCGAAGTCGCTCAACACTCTCTATTGAAGAGCTTTTAACGGTTTTGTCCATTTGTCATAGAAATTTGGTGTTTTGGCATCGAAATAGTCCAGGAAGCTTATACTCATAAAATTTGACATAGTAGAACAATAAAAAGTGTACATAGAGCAATTTTAATGGTCCGAAGTTGCTCAACTCTCTCTATGGAGGAGCTCTTATCGGTTTTGTCCATTTGTCATAAAAAGTTGGTGTTTTGGCATCAATATAATGTAGAAAGCTTATACTCGTAAAATTTGACATAGAAGAACAATAAAAAGTCTATCCCGAACAACTTTGATAGTTCGGAGTTGCTCAACTCTCTCTATCGAGGAGCTTTTAACGGTTTTGTCCATTTGTCATAGAAAGTTGGTGTTTTGGCATCAAAATAATCTATGAAGCTTATACTCGTAAAATTTGACATATAAGAACAATAAAAATTGTACACCGAGCAACTTTGATGGTCCGAAGTCGCCCAACACTCTCTATGGAGGAGCTTTTAACGGTTTTGTCCATTTGTCATAGAAAGTTGGTGTTTTGGCATCGAAGTAATCTAGGAAGCTTATACTCGTAAAATTTCACATAGAAGAACAATAAAAATTGTACACCGAGCAACTTTGATGGTCCGAAGTCGCTCAACACTCTCTATTGAAGAGCTTTTAACGGTTTTGTCCATTTGTCATAGAAAGTTGGTGTTTTGGCATCGAAATAATCTAGGAAGCTTATACTCATAAAATTTGACATAGAAGAACAATAAAAAGTGTACATAGAGCAATTTTAATGGTCTGAAGTTGCTCAACTCTCTCTATGGAGGAGCTCTTATCGGTTTTGTCCATTTGTCATAGAAAGTTGGTGTTTTGGCATCAATATAACGTAGAAAGCTTATACTCGTAAAATTTGACATAGAAGAACAGTAAAAAGTCTATCCCGAACAACTTTGATAGTTCGGAGTTGCTCAACTCTCTCTATCGAGGAGCTTTTAACGGTTTTGTCCATTTGTCATAGAAAGTTGGTGTTTTGGCATCGAAATAATCTATGAAGTTTATTCTCATAAAATTTGACATTTAAGAACAATAAAAAGTGTACACCGAGCAACTTTGATGGTCCGAAGTTGCTCAACTCTCTCTATAGGTGAACTTTTAACGGTTTTGTCTATTTGTCATAGAAAGTTGGTGTTTTGGCATGGAAATAATCTATGAAGCTTATACTCATAAAATTTGACATATAAGTACAATAAAAATTGTACACCGAACAACTTTGATGGTCCGAAGTCGCTAAACACTCTCTTTGGAGGAGCTTTTAACGGTTTTCTTCATTTGTCATAGAAAGTTGGTGTTTTGGCATCGAAGTAATCTAGGAAGCTTATACTCGTAAAATTTCACATAGAAGAACAATAAAAAGTGTACATAGAGCAATTTTGATAGTCCGAAGTTGCTCAACTCTCTCTATGGAGGAGCTTTTAACGGTTTTGTCCATTTGTCATAGAAAGTTGGTGTTTTGGCATCGGAATAATGTAGGAAGCTTATACTCGTAAAATTTCACACAGAAGAACAATAAAAAGTCTATCCCGAGCAACTTTGATAGTCCGAAGTTGCTCAACTCTCTCTATGAAGGAGCTTTTAACGGTTTTGTCTATATGTCATAGAAAGTTGGTGTTTTGGCATCGAAATAATCTAGGAAGCTTATACTCGTAAAATTTCACATAGAAGAACAATAAAAATTGTACACCGAGCAACTTTGATGGTCCGAAGTCGCTCAACACTCTCTATTGAAGAGCTTTTAACGGTTTTGTCCATTTGTCATAGAAAGTTGGTGTTTTGGCATCGAAATAATCTAGGAAGCTTATACTCATAAAATTTGACATAGTAGAACAATAAAAAGTGTACATAGAGCAATTTTAATGGTCCGAAGTTGCTCAACTCTCTCTATGGAGGAGCTCTTATCGGTTTTGACCATTTGTCATAAAAAGTTGGTGTTTTGGCATCAATATAATGTAGAAAGCTTATACTCGTAAAATTTGACATAGAAGAACAATAAAAAGTCTATCCCGAACAACTTTGATAGTTCGGAGTTGCTCAACTCTCTCTATCGAGGAGCTTTTAACGGTTTTGTCCATTTGTCATAGAAAGTTGGTGTTTTGGCATCTAAATAATCTATGAAGCTTATACTCGTAAAATTTGACATATAAGAACAATAAAAATTGTACACCGAGCAACTTTGATGGTCCGAAGTCGCTCGACACTCTCTATGGAGGAGCTTTTAACGGTTTTGTCCATTTGTCATAGAAAGTTGGTGTTTTAGCATCGAAATAATGTAGGAAGCTTATACTCGAAAAAGTTGACATAGAAGAACAATAAAAAGTCTATCCCGAGCAACTTTCATAGTCCGAAGTTGCTCAACTCTCTCTATCGAGGAGCTTTTAACGGTTTTGTCCATTTGTCATAGAAAGTTGGTGTTTTGGCATAGAAATAATGTAGGAAGCTTATACTCGTAAAATTTGACATAGAAGAACAATAAAAAGTGTACATAGAGCAATTTTAATGGTCCGAAGTTGCTCAACTCTCTCTATGGAGGAGCTCTTATCGGTTTTGTCCATTTGTCATAAAAAGTTGGTGTTTTGGCATCAATATAATGTAGAAAGCTTATACTCGTAAAATTTGACATAGAAGAACAATAAAAAGTCTATCCCGAACAACTTTGATAGTTCGGAGTTGCTCAACTCTCTCTATCGAGGAGCTTTTAACGGTTTTGTCCATTTGTCATAGAAAGTTGGTGTTTTGGCATCGAAATAATCTATGAAGCTTATACTCGTAAAATTTGACATATAAGAACAATAAAAATTGTACACCGAGCAACTTTGATGGTCCGAAGTCGCTCGACACTCTCTATTGAAGAGCTTTTAACGGTTTTGTCCATTTGTCATAGAAAGTTGGTGTTTTGGCATCGAAGTAATCTAGGAAGCTTATACTCGTAAAATTTCACATAGAAGAACAATAAAAAGTGTACATAGACCAATTTTGATAGTCCGAAGTTGCTCAACTCTCTCTATGGAGGAGCTTTTAACGGTTTTGTCCATTTGTCATAAAAAGTTGGTGTTTTGGCATCGAAGTAATCTAGGAAGCTTATACTCGTAAAATTTCACATAGAAGAACAATAAAAAGTGTACATAGACCAATTTTGATAGTCCAAAGTTGCTCAACTCTCTCTATGGAGGAGCTTTTAACGGTTTTGTCCATTTGTCATAAAAAGTTGGTGTTTTGGCATCGGAATAATGTAGGAAGCTTATACTCGTAAAATTTCACATAGAAGAACAATAAAAAGTCTATCCCGAGCAACTTTGATAGTCCGAAGTTGCTCAACTCTCTCTATGAAGGAGCTTTTAACGGTTTTGTCTATTTGTCGCAGAAAGTTGGTGTTTTGGCATCGAAATAATCTAGGAAGCTTATACTCGTAAAATTTCACATAGAAGAACAATAAAAATTGTACACCGAGCAACTTTGATGGTCCGAAGTCGCTCAACACTCTCTATTGAAGAGCTTTTAACGGTTTTGTCCATTTGTCATAGAAAGTTGGTGTTTTGGCATCGAAATAATCTAGGAAGCTTATACTCATAAAATTTGACATAGTAGAACAATAAAAAGTGTACATAGAGCAATTTTAATGGTCCGAAGTTGCTCAACTCTCTCTATGGAGGAGCTCTTATCGGTTTTGTCCATTTGTCATAAAAAGTTGTTGTTTTGGCATCAATATAATGTAGAAAGCTTATACTCGTAAAATTTGGCATAGAAGAACAATAAAAAGTCCATCCCGAACAACTTTGATAGTTCGGAGTTGCTCAACTCTCTCTATCGAGGAGCTTTTAACGGTTTTGTCCATTTGTCATAGAAAGTTGGTGTTTTGGCATCGAAATAATCTATGAAGCTTATACTCGTAAAATTTGACATATAAGAACAATAAAAATTGTACACCGAGCAACTTTGATGGTCCGAAGTCGCTCGACACTCTCTATGGAGGAGTTTTTAACGGTTTTGTCCATTTGTCATAGAAAGTTGGTGTTTTGGCATAGAAATAATGTAGGAAGCTTATACTCGTAAAATTTGACATAGAAGAACAATAAAAAGTGTACATAGAGCAATTTTAATGGTCCGAAGTTGCTCAACTCTCTCTATGGAGGAGCTCTTATCGGTTTTGTCCATTTGTCATAAAAAGTTGGTGTTTTGGCATCAATATAATGTAGAAAGCTTATACTCGTAAAATTTGACATAGAAGAACAATAAAAAGTCTATCCCGAACAACTTTGATAGTTCGGAGTTGCTCAACTCTCTCTATCGAAGAGCTTTTAACGGTTTTGTCCATTTGTCATAGAAAGTTGGTGTTTTGGCATCGAAATAATCTATGAAGCTTATACTCGTAAAATTTGACATATAAGAACAATAAAAATTGTACACCGAGCAACTTTGATGGTCCGAAGTCGCTCGACACTCTCTATGGAGGAGTTTTTAACGGTTTTGTCCATTTGTCATAGAAAGTTGGTGTTTTGGCATCGAAATATTCTAGGAAGCTTATACTCATAAAATTTGACATAGAAGAACAATAAAAAGTGTACATAGAGCAATTTTAATGGTCCGAAGTTGCTCAACTCTCTCTATGGAGGAGCTCTTATCGGTTTTGTCCATTTGTCATAAAAAGTTGGTGTTTTGGCATCAATATAATGTAGAAAGCTTATACTCGTAAAATTTGACATAGAAGAACAATAAAAAGTCTATCCGAAACAACTTTGATAGTCCGGAGTTGCTCAACTCTCTATATCGAGGAGCTTTTAACGGTTTTGTCCATTTGTCATAGAAAGTTGGTGTTTTGTCATCGAAATAATCTATGAAGCTTATACTCGTAAAATTTGACATATAAGAACAATAAAAATTGTACACCGAGCAACTTTGATGGTCCGAAGTCGCTCGACACTCTCTATGGAGGAGTTTTTAAAGCTTTTGTCCATTTGTCATAGAAAGTTGGTGTTTTGGCATCGAAATAATGTAGGAAGCTTATACTCGTTAAAGTTGACACAGAAGAACAATAAAAAGTCTATCCCGAGCAACTTTCATAGTCCGAAGTTGCTCAACTATCTCTATCGAGGAGCTTTTAACGGTTTTGTCCATTTGTCAAAGAAAGTTGGTGTTTTGGCATCGAAATAATGTAGAAAGCTTATACTCGTAAAATTTGACATAGACGAACAATAAAAAGTCTATCCCGAGCAACTTTCATAGTCCGAAGTTGCTCAACTCTCTCTATGGAGGAGATTTTAACGGTTTTGTCCATTTGTCAAAGAAAGTTGGTGTTTTGGCATCGAAATAATCTAGGAAGCTTATACTCATAAAATTTGACATATAAGAACAATAAAAATTGTACACCGAGCAACTTTGCTGGTCCGAAGTTGCTCAAGTCTCACTATGGAGGAGCTCTTAATGGTTTTGTCCATTTGTCATAGAAAGTTGGTGTTTTGGAATCGAAATAATGTAGGAAGCTTATGAGTAGTTGACATAGAAGAACTATAAAAAGTCTATCCCGAGCAACTTTCATAGTCCGAAGTTGCTCAATCCTCTCTATCGAGGAGCTTTTAACGGTTTTGTCCTTTTGTCATAGAAATTTGGTGTTTTGGCATCGAAATAATCTAGGAAGCTTATACTCATAAAATTTCACATAGAAGAACAATAAAAATTGTACACCGAGCAACTTTGCTGGTCCGAAGTTGATCAAGTCTCACTATGGAGGAGCTCTTAACGGTTTTGTCCATTTGTCATAAAAAGTTGGTGTTTTGGCATCAATATAATGTAGAAAGCTTATACTCGTAAAATTTGACATAGAAGAACAATAAAAAGTCTATCCCGAACAACTTTGATAGTTCGGAGTTGCTCAACTCTCTCTATCGAGGAGCTTTTAACGGTTTTGTCCATTTGTCATAGAAAGTTGGTGTTTTGGCATCGAAATAATCTAGGAAGCTTATACTCATAAAATTTGACATAGAAGAACAATAAAAAGTGTACATAGAGCAATTTTAATGGTCCGAAGTTGCTCAACTCTCTCTACGGAGGAGCTCTTATCGGTTTTGTCCATTTGTCGTAAAAAGTTGGTGTTTTGGCATCAATATAATGTAGAAAGCTTATACTCGTAAAATTTGACATAGAAGAACAATAAAAAATCTATCCCGAGCAACTTTGATAGTCCGAAGTTGCTCAACTCTCTCTATGGAGGAGCTTTTAACGGTTTTGTCGATTTGTCATAGAAAGTTGGTGTTTTGGCATCGAAATAATATAGGAAGCTTATACTCGTAGAATTTGACATAGAAGAACAATAAAAAGTCTATCCCGAGCAACTTTCATAGTCCGAAGTTGCTCAACTCTCTCTATGGAGGAGCTTTTAATGGTTTTGTCCATTTATCATAGAAAGTTGGTGTATTGGCATCAAAATAATGTAGGAAGCTTATACTAGTAAAAGTTGACAAAGGAGAACAATAAAAATTGTACACCGAGCAATTTTGATGTTCCGAAGTTGCTCAACTCTCTCTATGGAGGAGCTTTTAACGGTTTTGTCGATTTGTCATTGAAAGTTGGTGTTTTGGCATCGAAATAATCTAGGAAGCTTATACTCGTAAAATTTCACATAGAAGAACAATAAAAATTGTACACCGAGCAACTTTGATGGTCCGAAGTCGCTCAACACTCTCTATTGAAGAGCTTTTAACGGTTTTGTCCATTTGTCATAGAAAGTTGGTGTTTTGGCATCGAAATAATCTAGGAAGCTTATACTCATAAAATTTGACATAGAAGAACAATAAAAAGTGTACATAGAGCAATTTTAATGGTCTGAAGTTGCTCAACTCTCTCTATGGAGGAGCTCTTATCGGTTTTGTCCATTTGTCATAGAAAGTTGGTGTTTTGGCATCAATATAACGTAGAAAGCTTATACTCGTAAAATTTGACATAGAAGAACAGTAAAAAGTCTATCCCGAACAACTTTGATAGTCCGAAGTTGCTCAATTCTCTCTATCGAGGAGCTTTTAACGGTTTTGTCCATTTGTCATAGAAATTTGGTGTTTTGGCATCGAAATAATCTAGGAAGCTTATACTCGTAAAATTTCACATAGAAGAACAATAAAAATTGTACACCGAGCAACTTTGCTGGTCCGAAGTTGATCAAGTCTCACTATGGAGGAGCTCTTAACGGTTTTGTCCATTTGTCATAAAAAGTTGGTGTTTTGGCATCAATATAATGTAGAAAGCTTATACTCGTAAAATTTGACATAGAAGAACAATAAAAAGTCTATCCCGAACAACTTTGATAGTTCGGAGTTGCTCAACTCTCTCTATCGAGGAGCTTTTAACGGTTTTGTCCATTTGTCATAGAAAGTTGGTGTTTTGGCATCGAAATAATCTAGGAAGCTTATACTCATAAAATTTGACATAGAAGAACAATAAAAAGTGTACACAGAGCAATTTTAATGGTCCGAAGTTGCTCAACTCTCTCTACGGAGGAGCTCTTATCGGTTTTGTCCATTTGTCGTAAAAAGTTGGTGTTTTGGCATCAATATAATGTAGAAAGCTTATACTCGTAAAATTTGACATAGAAGAACAATAAAAAATCTATCCCGAGCAACTTTGATAGTCCGAAGTTGCTCAACTCTCTCTATGGAGGAGCTTTTAACGGTTTTGTCCATTTGTCATAGAAAGTTGGTGTTTTGGCATCGAAATAATATAGGAAGCTTATACTCGTAGAATTTGACATAGAAGAACAATAAAAAGTCTATCCCGAGCAACTTTCATAGTCCGAAGTTGCTCAACTCTCTCTATGGAGGAGCTTTTAATGGTTTTGTCCATTTATCATAGAAAGTTGGTGTATTGGCATCAAAATAATGTAGGAAGCTTATACTAGTAAAAGTTGACAAAGGAGAACAATAAAAATTGTACACCGAGCAATTTTGATGTTCCGAAGTTGCTCAACTCTCTCTATGGAGGAGCTTTTAACGGTTTTGTCTATTTGTCATTGAAAGTTGGTGTTTTGGCATCGAAATAATCTAGGAAGCTTATACTCGTAAAATTTCACATAGAAGAACAATAAAAATTGTACACCGAGCAACTTTGATGGTCCGAAGTCGCTCAACACTCTCTATTGAAGAGCTTTTAACGGTTTTGTCCATTTGTCATAGAAAGTTGGTGTTTTGGCATCGAAATAATCTAGGAAGCTTATACTCATAAAATTTGACATAGAAGAACAATAAAAAGTGTACATAGAGCAATTTTAATGGTCTGAAGTTGCTCAACTCTCTCTATGGAGGAGCTCTTATCGGTTTTGTCCATTTGTCATAGAAAGTTGGTGTTTTGGCATCAATATAACGTAGAAAGCTTATACTCGTAAAATTTGACATAGAAGAACAGTAAAAAGTCTATCCCGAACAACTTTGATAGTTCGGAGTTGCTCAATTCTCTCTATCGAGGAGCTTTTAACGGTTTTGTCCATTTGTCATAGAAATTTGGTGTTTTGGCATCGAAATAATCTAGGAAGCTTATACTCGTAAAATTTCACATAGAAGAACAATAAAAATTGTACACCGAGCAACTTTGCTTGTCCGAAGTTGATCAAGTCTCACTATGGAGGAGCTCTTAACGGTTTTGTCCATTTGTCATAAAAAGTTGGTGTTTTGGCATCAATATAATGTAGAAAGCTTATACTCGTAAAATTTGACATAGAAGAACAATAAAAAGTCTATCCCGAACAACTTTGATAGTTCGGAGTTGCTCAACTCTCTCTATCGAGGAGCTTTTAACGGTTTTGTCCATTTGTCATAGAAAGTTGGTGTTTTGGCATCGAAATAATCTAGGAAGCTTATACTCATAAAATTTGACATAGAAGAACAATAAAAAGTGTACATAGAGCAATTTTAATGGTCCGAAGTTGCTCAACTCTCTCTACGGAGGAGCTCTTATCGGTTTTGTCCATTTGTCGTAAAAAGTTGGTGTTTTGGCATCAATATAATGTAGAAAGCTTATACTCGTAAAATTTGACATAGAAGAACAATAAAAAATCTATCCCGAGCAACTTTGATAGTCCGAAGTTGCTCAACTCTCTCTATGGAGGAGCTTTTAACGGTTTTGTCCATTTGTCATAGAAAGTTGGTGTTTTGGCATCGAAATAATATAGGAAGCTTATACTCGTAGAATTTGACATAGAAGAACAATAAAAAGTCTATCCCGAGCAACTTTCATAGTCCGAAGTTGCTCAACTCTCTCTATGGAGGAGCTTTTAATGGTTTTGTCCATTTATCATAGAAAGTTGGTGTATTGGCATCAAAATAATGTAGGAAGCTTATACTAGTAAAAGTTGACAAAGGAGAACAATAAAAATTGTACACCGAGCAATTTTGATGTTCCGAAGTTGCTCAACTCTCTCTATGGAGGAGCTTTTAACGGTTTTGTCTATTTGTCATTGAAAGTTGGTGTTTTGGCATCGAAATAATCTAGGAAGCTTATACTCGTAAAATTTCACATAGAAGAACAATAAAAATTGTACACCGAGCAACTTTGATGGTCCGAAGTCGCTCAACACTCTCTATTGAAGAGCTTTTAACGGTTTTGTCCATTTGTCATAGAAAGTTGGTGTTTTGGCATCGAAGTAATCTAGGAAGCTTATACTCGTAAAATTTCACATAGAAGAACAATAAAAATTGTACACCGAGCAACTTTGATGGTCCGAAGTCGCTCAACACTCTCTATTGAAGAGCTTTTAACGGTTTTGTCCATTTGTCATAGAAAGTTGGTGTTTTGGCATCGAAATAATCTAGGAAGCTTATACTCATAAAATTTGACATAGAAGAACAATAAAAAGTGTACATAGAGCAATTTTAATGGTCTGAAGTTGCTCAACTCTCTCTATGGAGGAGCTCTTATCGGTTTTGTCCATTTGTCATAGAAAGTTGGTGTTTTGGCATCAATATAACGTAGAAAGCTTATACTCGTAAAATTTGACATAGAAGAACAGTAAAAAGTCTATCCCGAACAACTTTGATAGTTCGGAGTTGCTCAACTCTCTCTATCGAGGAGCTTTTAACGGTTTTGTCCATTTGTCATAGAAAGTTGGTGTTTTGGCATCGAAATAATCTATGAAGTTTATTCTCATAAAATTTGACATTTAAGAACAATAAAAAGTGTACACCGAGCAACTTTGATGGTCCGAAGTTGCTCAACTCTCTCTATAGGTGAGCTTTTAACGGTTTTGTCTATTTGTCATAGAAAGTTGGTGTTTTGGCATGGAAATAATCTATGAAGCTTATACTCATAAAATTTGACATATAAGTACAATAAAAATTGTACACCGAACAACTTTGATGGTCCGAAGTCGCTCAACACTCTCTTTGGAGGAGCTTTTAACGGTTTTCTTCATTTGTCATAGAAAGTTGGTGTTTTGGCATCGAAGTAATCTAGGAAGCTTATACTCGTAAAATTTCACATAGAAGAACAATAAAAAGTGTACATAGAGCAATTTTGATAGTCCGAAGTTGCTCAACTCTCTCTATGGAGGAGCTTTTAACGGTTTTGTCCATTTGTCATAGAAAGTTGGTGTTTTGGCATCGGAATAATGTAGGAAGCTTATACTCGTAAAATTTCACACAGAAGAACAATAAAAAGTCTATCCCGAGCAACTTTGATAGTCCGAAGTTGCTCAACTCTCTCTATGAAGGAGCTTTTAACGGTTTTGTCTATATGTCATAGAAAGTTGGTGTTTTGGCATCGAAATAATCTAGGAAGCTTATACTCGTAAAATTTCACATAGAAGAACAATAAAAATTGTACACCGAGCAACTTTGATGGTCCGAAGTCGCTCAACACTCTCTATTGAAGAGCTTTTAACGGTTTTGTCCATTTGTCATAGAAAGTTGGTGTTTTGGCATCGAAATAATCTAGGAAGCTTATACTCATAAAATTTGACATAGTAGAACAATAAAAAGTGTACATAGAGCAATTTTAATGGTCCGAAGTTGCTCAACTCTCTCTATGGAGGAGCTCTTATCGGTTTTGACCATTTGTCATAAAAAGTTGGTGTTTTGGCATCAATATAATGTAGAAAGCTTATACTCGTAAAATTTGACATAGAAGAACAATAAAAAGTCTATCCCGAACAACTTTGATAGTTCGGAGTTGCTCAACTCTCTCTATCGAGGAGCTTTTAACGGTTTTGTCCATTTGTCATAGAAAGTTGGTGTTTTGGCATCGAAATAATCTATGAAGTTTATTCTCATAAAATTTGACATTTAAGAACAATAAAAAGTGTACACCGAGCAACTTTGATGGTCCGAAGTTGCTCAACTCTCTCTATAGGTGAGCTTTTAACGGTTTTGTCTATTTGTCATAAAAAGTTGGTGTTTTGGCATGGAAATAATCTATGAAGCTTATACTCATAAAATTTGACATATAAGTACAATAAAAATTGTACACCGAACAACTTTGATGGTCCGAAGTCGCTCAACACTCTCTTTGGAGGAGCTTTTAACGGTTTTCTTCATTTGTCATAGAAAGTTGGTGTTTTGGCATCGAAGTAATCTAGGAAGCTTATACTCGTAAAATTTCACATAGAAGAACAATAAAAAGTGTACATAGAGCAATTTTGATAGTCCGAAGTTGCTCAACTCTCTCTATGGAGGAGCTTTTAACGGTTTTGTCCATTTGTCATAGAAAGTTGGTGTTTTGGCATCGGAATAATGTAGGAAGCTTATACTCGTAAAATTTCACACAGAAGAACAATAAAAAGTCTATCCCGAGCAACTTTGATAGTCCGAAGTTGCTCAACTCTCTCTATGAAGGAGCTTTTAACGGTTTTGTCTATATGTCATAGAAAGTTGGTGTTTTGGCATCGAAATAATCTAGGAAGCTTATACTCGTAAAATTTCACATAGAAGAACAATAAAAATTGTACACCGAGCAACTTTGATGGTCCGAAGTCGCTCAACACTCTCTATTGAAGAGCTTTTAACGGTTTTGTCCATTTGTCATAGAAAGTTGGTGTTTTGGCATCGAAATAATCTAGGAAGCTTATACTCATAAAATTTGACATAGAAGAACAATAAAAAGTGTACATAGAGCAATTTTAATGGTCCGAAGTTGCTCAACTCTCTCTATGGAGGAGCTCTTAACGGTTTTGTCCATTTGTCATAGAAAGTTGGTGTTTTGGCATCGAAATAATCTAGGAAGCTTATACTCATAAAATTTGACATATAAGAACAATAAAAATTGTACACCGAGCAACTTTGATGGTCCGAAGTCGCTCAACACTCTCTATAGAGGAGCTTTTAACGGTTTTGGCCATTTGTCATGGAAAGTTGGTGTTTTGGCATCGGAATAATGTAGGAAGCTTATACTCGTAAAATTTCACACAGAAGAACAATAAAAAGTCTATCCCGAGCAACTTTGATAGTCCGAAGTTGCTCAACTCTCTCTATAGGTGAGCTTTTAACGATTTTGTCCATTTGTCATAGAAAGTTGGTGTTTTGGCATCGAAATAATCTAGGAAGCTTATACTCGTAAAATTTGACATATAAGAACAATAAAAATTGTACACCGAGCAACTATGATGGTCCGAAGTCGCTCAACACTCTCTATGGAGGAGCTTTTAACGATTTTGTCCATTTGTCATAGAAAGTTGGTGTTTTTGTATCGAAATAATCTAGGAAGCTTATACTCGTAAAATTTGACATAGTAGAACAATAAAAAGTGTACATAGAGCAATTTTAATGGTCCGAAGTTGCTCAACTCTCTCTATGGAGGAGCTCTTATCGGTTTTGTCCATTTGTCATAAAAAGTTGGTGTTTTGGCATCAATATAATGTAGAAAGCTTATACTCGTAAAATTTGACATAGAAGAACAATAAAAAGTCTATCCCGAACAACTTTGATAGTTCGGAGTTGCTCAACTCTCTCTATCGAGGAGCTTTTAACGGTTTTGTCCATTTGTCATAGAAAGTTGGTGTTTTGGCATCGAAATAATGTAGGAAGCTTATACTCGTAAAATTTCGCATAAAAGAACAATAAAAAGTCTATCCCGAGCAACTTTGATAGTCCGAAGTTGCTCAACTCTCTCTATGAAGGAGCTTTTAACGGTTTTGTCTATTTGTCATAGAAAGTTGGTGTTTTGGCATCGAAATAATCTACGAAGCTTATACTCGTAAAATTTCACATAGAAGAACAATAAAAATTGTACACCGAGCAACTTTGATGGTCCGAAGTCGCTCAACACTCTCTATTGAAGAGCTTTTAACGGTTTTGTCCATTTGTCATAGAAATTTGGTGTTTTGGCATCGAAATAGTCTAGGAAGCTTATACTCATAAAATTTGACATAGTAGAACAATAAAAAGTGTACATAGAGCAATTTTAATGGTCCGAAGTTGCTCAACTCTCTCTATGGAGGAGCTCTTATCGGTTTTGTCCATTTGTCATAAAAAGTTGGTGTTTTGGCATCAATATAATGTAGAAAGCTTATACTCGTAAAATTTGACATAGAAGAACAATAAAAAGTCTATCCCGAACAACTTTGATAGTTCGGAGTTGCTCAACTCTCTCTATCGAGGAGCTTTTAACGGTTTTGTCCATTTGTCATAGAAAGTTGGTGTTTTGGCATCAAAATAATCTATGAAGCTTATACTCGTAAAATTTGACATATAAGAACAATAAAAATTGTACACCGAGCAACTTTGATGGTCCGAAGTCGCCCAACACTCTCTATGGAGGAGCTTTTAACGGTTTTGTCCATTTGTCATAGAAAGTTGGTGTTTTGGCATCGAAGTAATCTAGGAAGCTTATACTCGTAAAATTTCACATAGAAGAACAATAAAAATTGTACACCGAGCAACTTTGATGGTCCGAAGTCGCTCAACACTCTCTATTGAAGAGCTTTTAACGGTTTTGTCCATTTGTCATAGAAAGTTGGTGTTTTGGCATCGAAATAATCTAGGAAGCTTATACTCATAAAATTTGACATAGAAGAACAATAAAAAGTGTACATAGAGCAATTTTAATGGTCTGAAGTTGCTCAACTCTCTCTATGGAGGAGCTCTTATCGGTTTTGTCCATTTGTCATAGAAAGTTGGTGTTTTGGCATCAATATAACGTAGAAAGCTTATACTCGTAAAATTTGACATAGAAGAACAGTAAAAAGTCTATCCCGAACAACTTTGATAGTTCGGAGTTGCTCAACTCTCTCTATCGAGGAGCTTTTAACGGTTTTGTCCATTTGTCATAGAAAGTTGGTGTTTTGGCATCGAAATAATCTATGAAGTTTATTCTCATAAAATTTGACATTTAAGAACAATAAAAAGTGTACACCGAGCAACTTTGATGGTCCGAAGTTGCTCAACTCTCTCTATAGGTGAGCTTTTAACGGTTTTGTCTATTTGTCATAAAAAGTTGGTGTTTTGGCATGGAAATAATCTATGAAGCTTATACTCATAAAATTTGACATATAAGTACAATAAAAATTGTACACCGAACAACTTTGATGGTCCGAAGTCGCTCAACACTCTCTTTGGAGGAGCTTTTAACGGTTTTCTTCATTTGTCATAGAAAGTTGGTGTTTTGGCATCGAAGTAATCTAGGAAGCTTATACTCGTAAAATTTCACATAGAAGAACAATAAAAAGTGTACATAGAGCAATTTTGATAGTCCGAAGTTGCTCAACTCTCTCTATGGAGGAGCTTTTAACGGTTTTGTCCATTTGTCATAGAAAGTTGGTGTTTTGGCATCGGAATAATGTAGGAAGCTTATACTCGTAAAATTTCACACAGAAGAACAATAAAAAGTCTATCCCGAGCAACTTTGATAGTCCGAAGTTGCTCAACTCTCTCTATGAAGGAGCTTTTAACGGTTTTGTCTTTATGTCATAGAAAGTTGGTGTTTTGGCATCGAAATAATCTAGGAAGCTTATACTCGTAAAATTTCACATAGAAGAACAATAAAAATTGTACACCGAGCAACTTTGATGGTCCAAAGTCGCTCAACACTCTCTATTGAAGAGCTTTTAACGGTTTTGTCCATTTGTCATAGAAAGTTGGTGTTTTGGCATCGAAATAATCTAGGAAGCTTATACTCATAAAATTTGACATAGAAGAACAATAAAAAGTGTACATAGAGCAATTTTAATGGTCCGAAGTTGCTCAACTCTCTCTATGGAGGAGCTCTTAACGGTTTTGTCCATTTGTCATAGAAAGTTGGTGTTTTGGCATCGAAATAATCTAGGAAGCTTATACTCATAAAATTTGACATATAAGAACAATAAAAATTGTACACCGAGCAACTTTGATGGTCCGAAGTCGCTCAACACTCTCTATGGAGGAGCTTTTAACGGTTTTGGCCATTTGTCATGGAAAGTTGGTGTTTTGGCATCGGAATAATGTAGGAAGCTTATACTCGTAAAATTTCACACAGAAGAACAATAAAAAGTCTATCCCGAGCAACTTTGATAGTCCGAAGTTGCTCAACTCTCTCTATAGGTGAGCTTTTAACGATTTTGTCCATTTGTCATAGAAAGTTGGTGTTTTGGCATCGAAATAATCTAGGAAGCTTATACTCGTAAAATTTGACATATAAGAACAATAAAAATTGTACACCGAGCAAGTATGATGGTCCGAAGTCGCTCAACACTCTCTATGGAGGAGCTTTTAACGGTTTTGTCCATTTGTCATAGAAAGTTGGTGTTTTAGCATCGAAATAATGTAGGAAGCTTATACTCGAAAAAGTTGACATAGAAGAACAATAAAAAGTCTATCCCGAGCAACTTTCATAGTCCGAAGTTGCTCAACTCTCTCTATCGAGGAGCTTTTAACGGTTTTGTCCATTTGTCATAGAAAGTTGGTGTTTTGGCATAGAAATAATGTAGGAAGCTTATACTCGTAAAATTTGACATAGAAGAACAATAAAAAGTGTACATAGAGCAATTTTAATGGTCCGAAGTTGCTCAACTCTCTCTATGGAGGAGCTCTTATCGGTTTTGTCCATTTGTCATAGAAAGTTGGTGTTTTGGCATCAATATAATGTAGAAAGCTTATACTCGTAAAATTTGACATAGAAGAACAATAAAAAGTCTATCCCGAACAACTTTGATAGTTCGGAGTTGCTCAACTCTCTCTATCGAGGAGCTTTTAACGGTTTTGTCCATTTGTCATAGAAAGTTGGTGTTTTGGCATCGAAATAATCTATGAAGCTTATACTCGTAAAATTTGACATATAAGAACAATAAAAATTGTACACCGAGCAACTTTGATGGTCCGAAGTCGCTCGACACTCTCTATGGAGGAGCTTTTAACGGTTTTGTCCATTTGTCATAGAAAGTTGGTGTTTTAGTATCGAAATAATGTAGGAAGCTTATACTCGAAAAAGTTGACATAGAAGAACAATAAAAAGTCTATCCCGAGCAACTTTCATAGTCCGAAGTTGCTCAACTCTCTCTATCGAGGAGCTTTTAACGGTTTTGTCCATTTGTCATAGAAAGTTGGTGTTTTGGCATAGAAATAATGTAGGAAGCTTATACTCGTAAAATTTGACATAGAAGAACAATAAAAAGTGTACATAGAGCAATTTTAATGGTCCGAAGTTGCTCAACTCTCTCTATGGAGGAGCTCTTATCGGTTTTGTCCATTTGTCATAAAAAGTTGGTGTTTTGGCATCAATATAATGTAGAAAGCTTATACTCGTAAAATTTGACATAGAAGAACAATAAAAAGTCTATCCCGAACAACTTTGATAGTTCGGAGTTGCTCAACTCTCTCTATCGAGGAGCTTTTAACGGTTTTGTCCATTTGTCATAGAAAGTTGGTGTTTTGGCATGGAAATAATCTATGAAGCTTATACTCGTAAAATTTGACATATAAGAACAATAAAAATTGTACACCGAGCAACTTTGATGGTCCGAAGTCGCTCGACACTCTCTATTGAAGAGCTTTTAACGGTTTTGTCCATTTGTCATAGAAAGTTGGTGTTTTGGCATCGAAGTAATCTAGGAAGCTTATACTCGTAAAATTTCACATAGAAGAACAATAAAAAGTGTACATAGACCAATTTTGATAGTCCGAAGTTGCTCAACTCTCTCTATGGAGGAGCTTTTAACGGTTTTGTCCATTTGTCATAAAAAGTTGGTGTTTTGGCATCGAAGTAATCTAGGAAGCTTATACTCGTAAAATTTCACATAGAAGAACAATAAAAAGTGTACATAGACCAATTTTGATAGTCCGAAGTTGCTCAACTCTCTCTATGGAGGAGCTTTTAACGGTTTTGTCCATTTGTCATAAAAAGTTGGTGTTTTGGCATCGGAATAATGTAGAAAGCTTATACTCGTAAAATTTCACATAGAAGAACAATAAAAAGTCTATCCCGAGCAACTTTGATAGTCCGAAGTTGCTCAACTCTCTCTATGAAGGAGCTTTTAACGGTTTTGTCTATTTGTCGCAGAAAGTTGGTGTTTTGGCATCGAAATAATCTAGGAAGCTTATACTCGTAAAATTTCACATAGAAGAACAATAAAAATTGTACACCGAGCAACTTTGATGGTCTGAAGTCGCTCAACACTCTCTATTGAAGAGCTTTTAACGGTTTTGTCCATTTGTCATAGAAAGTTGGTGTTTTGGCATCGAAATAATCTAGGAAGCTTATACTCATAAAATTTGACATAGTAGAACAATAAAAAGTGTACATAGAGCAATTTTAATGGTCCGAAGTTGCTCAACTCTCTCTATGGAGGAGCTCTTATCGGTTTTGTCCATTTGTCATAAAAAGTTGGTGTTTTGGCATCAATATAATGTAGAAAGCTTATACTCGTAAAATTTGGCATAGAAGAACAATAAAAAGTCCATCCCGAACAACTTTGATAGTTCGGAGTTGCGCAACTCTCTCTATCGAGGAGCTTTTAACGGTTTTGTCCATTTGTCATAGAAAGTTGGTGTTTTGGCATCGAAATAATCTATGAAGCTTATACTCGTAAAATTTGACATATAAGAACAATAAAAATTGTACACCGAGCAACTTTGATGGTCCGAAGTCGCTCGACACTCTCTATGGAGGAGTTTTTAACGGTTTTGTCCATTTGTCATAGAAAGTTGGTGTTTTGGCATAGAAATAATGTAGGAAGCTTATACTCGTAAAATTTGACATAGAAGAACAATAAAAAGTGTACATAGAGCAATTTTAATGGTCCGAAGTTGCTCAACTCTCTCTATGGAGGAGCTCTTATCGGTTTTGTCCATTTGTCATAAAAAGTTGGTGTTTTGGCATCAATATAATGTAGAAAGCTTATACTCGTAAAATTTGACATAGAAGAACAATAAAAAGTCTATCCCGAACAACTTTGATAGTTCGGAGTTGCTCAACTCTCTCTATCGAGGAGCTTTTAACGGTTTTGTCCATTTGTCATAGAAAGTTGGTGTTTTGGCATCGAAATAATCTATGAAGCTTATACTCGTAAAATTTGACATATAAGAACAATAAAAATTGTACACCGAGCAACTTTGATGGTCCGAAGTCGCTCGACACTCTCTATGGAGGAGTTTTTAACGGTTTTGTCCATTTGTCATAGAAAGTTGGTGTTTTGGCATCGAAATATTCTAGGAAGCTTATACTCATAAAATTTGACATAGAAGAACAATAAAAAGTGTACATAGAGCAATTTTAATGGTCCGAAGTTGCTCAACTCTCTCTATGGAGGAGCTCTTATCGGTTTTGTCCATTTGTCATAAAAAGTTGGTGTTTTGGCATCAATATAATGTAGAAAGCTTATACTCGTAAAATTTGACATAGAAGAACAATAAAAAGTCTATCCGAAACAACTTTGATAGTCCGGAGTTGCTCAACTCTCTATATCGAGGAGCTTTTAACGGTTTTGTCCATTTGTCATAGAAAGTTGGTGTTTTGTCATCGAAATAATCTATGAAGCTTATACTCGTAAAATTTGACATATAAGAACAATAAAAATTGTACACCGAGCAACTTTGATGGTCCGGAGTCGCTCGACACTCTCTATGGAGGAGTTTTTAAAGCTTTTGTCCATTTGTCATAGAAAGTTGGTGTTTTGGCATCAAAATAATGTAGGAAGCTTATACTCGTTAAAGTTGACACAGAAGAACAATAAAAAGTCTATCCCGAGCAACTTTCATAGTCCGAAGTTGCTCAACTATCTCTATCGAGGAGCTTTTAACGGTTTTGTCCATTTGTCAAAGAAAGTTGGTGTTTTGGCATCGAAATAATGTAGAAAGCTTATACTCGTAAAATTTGACATAGAAGAACAATAAAAAGTCTATCCCGAGCAACTTTCATAGTCCGAAGTTGCTCAACTCTCTCTATGGAGGAGATTTTAACGGTTTTGTCCATTTGTCAAAGAAAGTTGGTGTTTTGGCATCGAAATAATCTAGGAAGCTTATACTCATAAAATTTGACATATAAGAACAATAAAAATTGTACACCGAGCAACTTTGCTGGTCCGAAGTTGCTCAAGTCTCACTATGGAGGAGCTCTTAACGGTTTTGTCCATTTGTCATAGAAAGTTGGTGTTTTGGAATCGAAATAATGTAGGAAGCTTATGAGTAGTTGACATAGAAGAACTATAAAAAGTCTATCCCGAGCAACTTTCATAGTCCTAAGTTGCTCAATTCTCTCTATCGAGGAGCTTTTAACGGTTTTGTCCATTTGTCATAGAAATTTGGTGTTTTGGCATCGAAATAATCTAGGAAGCTTATACTCGTAAAATTTCACATAGAAGAACAATAAAAATTGTACACCGAGCAACTTTGCTGGTCCGAAGTTGATCAAGTCTCACTATGGAGGAGCTCTTAACGGTTTTGTCCATTTGTCATAAAAAGTTGGTGTTTTGGCATCAATATAATGTAGAAAGCTTATACTCGTAAAATTTGACATAGAAGAACAATAAAAAGTCTATCCCGAACAACTTTGATAGTTCGGAGTTGCTCAACTCTCTCTATCGAGGAGCTTTTAACGGTTTTGTCCATTTGTCATAGAAAGTTGGTGTTTTGGCATCGAAATAATCTAGGAAGCTTATACTCATAAAATTTGACATAGAAGAACAATAAAAAGTGTACATAGAGCAATTTTAATGGTCCGAAGTTGCTCAACTCTCTCTACGGAGGAGCTCTTATCGGTTTTGTCCATTTGTCGTAAAAAGTTGGTGTTTTGGCATCAATATAATGTAGAAAGCTTATACTCGTAAAATTTGACATAGAAGAACAATAAAAAATCTATCCCGAGCAACTTTGATAGTCCGAAGTTGCTCAACTCTCTCTATGGAGGAGCTTTTAACGGTTTTGTCCATTTGTCATAGAAAGTTGGTGTTTTGGCATCGAAATAATATAGGAAGCTTATACTCGTAGAATTTGACATAGAAGAACAATAAAAAGTCTATCCCGAGCAACTTTCATAGTCCGAAGTTGCTCAACTCTCTCTATGGAGGAGCTTTTAATGGTTTTGTCCATTTATCATAGAAAGTTGGTGTATTGGCATCAAAATAATGTAGGAAGCTTATACTAGTAAAAGTTGACAAAGGAGAACAATAAAAATTGTACACCGAGCAATTTTGATGTTCCGAAGTTGCTCAACTCTCTCTATGGAGGAGCTTTTAACGGTTTTGTCTATTTGTCATTGAAAGTTGGTGTTTTGGCATCGAAATAATCTCGGAAGCTTATACTCGTAAAATTTCACATAGAAGAACAATAAAAATTGTACACCGAGCAACTTTGATGGTCCGAAGTCGCTCGACACTCTCTATGGAGGAGCTTTTAACGGTTTTGTCCATTTGTCATAGAAAGTTGGTGTTTTGGCATCGAAATAATCTAGGAAGCTTATACTCATAAAATTTGACATAGAAGAACAATAAAAAGTGTACATAGAGCAATTTTAATGGTATGAAGTTGCTCAACTCTCTCTATGGAGGAGCTCTTATCGGTTTTGTCCATTTGTCATAAAAAGTTGGTGTTTTGGCATCAATATAATGTAGAAAGCTTATACTCGTAAAATTTGACATAGAAGAACAGTAAAAAGTCATCCCGAACAACTTTGATAGTTCGGAGTTGCTCAACTCTCTCTATCGAGGAGCTTTTAACGGTTTTGTCCATTTGTCATAGAAAGTTGGTGTTTTGGCATCGAAATAATCTATGAAGTTTATTCTCATAAAATTTGACATTTAAGAACAATAAAAAGTGTACACCGAGCAACTTTGATGGTCCGAAGTTGCTCAACTCTCTCTATAGGTGAGCTTTTAACGGTTTTGTCTATTTGTCATAGAAAGTTGGTGTTTTGGCATGGAAATAATCTATGAAGCTTATACTCATAAAATTTGACATATAAGTACAATAAAAATCGTACACCGAACAACTTTGATGGTCCGAAGTCGCTCAACACTCTCTATGGAGGAGCTTTTTAACGGTTTTCTTCATTTGTCATAGAAAGTTGGTGTTTTGGCATCGAAGTAATCTAGGAAGCTTATACTCGTAAAATTTCACATAGAAGAACAATAAAAAGTGTACATAGACCAATTTTGATAGTCCGAAGTTGCTCAACTCTCTCTATGGAGGAGCTTTTAACGGTTTTGTCCATTTGTCATAAAAAGTTGGTGTTTTGGCATCGGAATAATGTAGGAAGCTTATACTCGTAAAATTTCACATAGAAGAACAATAAAAAGTCTATCCCGAGCAACTTTGATAGTCCGAAGTTGCTCAACTCTCTCTATGAAGGAGCTTTTAACGGTTTTGTCTATTTGTCGCAGAAAGTTGGTGTTTTGGCATCGAAATAATCTAGGAAGCTTATACTCGTAAAATTTCACATAGAAGAACAATAAAAATTGTACACCGAGCAACTTTGATGGTCCGAAGTCGCTCAACACTCTCTATTGAAGAGCTTTTAACGGTTTTGTCCATTTGTCATAGAAAGTTGGTGTTTTGGCATCGAAATAATCTAGGAAGCTTATACTCATAAAATTTGACATAGTAGAACAATAAAAAGTGTACATAGAGCAATTTTAATTGTCCGAAGTTGCTCAACTCTCTCTATGGAGGAGCTCTTATCGGTTTTGTCCATTTGTCATAAAAAGTTGGTGTTTTGGCATCAATATAATGTAGAAAGCTTATACTCGTAAAATTTGACATAGAAGAACAATAAAAAGTCTATCCGAAATAACTTTGATAGTCCGGAGTTGCTCAACTCTCTCTATCGAGGAGCTTTTAACGGTTTTGTCCATTTGTCATAGAAAGTTGGTGTTTTGGCATCGAAATAATCTAGGAAGCTTATACTCGTAAAATTTGACATATAAGAACAATAAAAATTGTACACCGAGCAACTTTGATGGTCCGAAGTCGCTCGACACTCTCTATGGAGGAGTTTTTAAAGCTTTTGTCCATTTGTCATAGAAAGTTGGTGTTTTGGCATTGAAATAATGTAGGAAGCTTATACTCGTAAAAGTTGACACAGAAGAACAATAAAAAGTCTATCCCGAGCAACTTTCATAGTCCGAAGTTGCTCAACTATCTCTATCGAGGAGCTTTTAACGGTTTTGTCCATTTGTCAAAGAAAGTTGGTGTTTTGGCATCGAAATAATGTAGAAAGCTTATACTCGTAAAATTTGACATAGAAGAACAATAAAAAGTCTATCCCGAGCAACTTTCATAGTCCGAAGTTGCTCAACTCTCTCTATGGAGGAGATTTTTAACGGTTTTGTCCATTTGTCAAAGAAAGTTGGTGTTTTGGCATCGAAATAATCTAGGAAGCTTATACTCATAAAATTTGACATATAAGAACAATAAAAATTGTACACCGAGCAACTTTGCTGGTCCGAAGTTGCTCAAGTCTCACTATGGAGGAGCTCTTAACGGTTTTGTCCATTTGTCATAGAAAGTTGGTGTTTTGGAATCGAAATAATGTAGGAAGCTTATGAGTAGTTGACATAGAAGAACTATAAAAAGTCTATCCCGAGCAACTTCCATAGTCCGAAGTTGCTCAACTCTCTCTATCGAGGAGCTTTTAACGGTTTTGTCCATTTGTCATAGAAATTTGGTGTTTTGGCATCGAAATAATGTAGGAAGCTTATGAGTAGTTGACATAGAAGAACTATAAAAAGTCTATCCCGAGCAACTTTCATAGTCCGAAGTTGCTCAACTCTCTCTATCGAGGAGCTTTTAACGGTTTTGTCCATTTGTCATAGAAATTTGGTGTTTTGGCATCGAAATAATCTAGGAAGCTTATACTCGTAAAATTTCACATAGAAGAACAATAAAAATTGTACACCGAGCAACTTTGCTGGTCCCAAGTTGCTCAAGTCTCACTATGGAGGAGCTCTTAACGGTTTTGTCAATTTGTCATAAAAAGTTGGTGTTTTGGCATCAATATAATGTAGAAAGCTTATACTCGTAAAATTTGACATAGAAGAACAATAAAAAGTCTATCCCGAACAACTTTGATAGTTCGGAGTTGCTCAACTCTCTCTATCGAGGAGCTTTTAACGGTTTTGTCCATTTGTCATAGAAAGTTGGTGTTTTGGCATCGAAATAATCTAGGAAGCTTATACTCATAAAATTTGACATAGAAGAACAATAAAAAGTGTACATAGAGCAATTTTAATGGTCCGAAGTTGCTCAACTCTCTCTACGGAGGAGCTCTTATCGGTTTTGTCCATTTGTCATAAAAAGTTGGTGTTTTGGCATCAATATAATGTAGAAAGCTTATACTCGTAAAATTTGACATAGAAGAACAATAAAAAATCTATCCCGAGCAACTTTGATAGTCCGAAGTTGCTCAACTCTCTCTATGGAGGAGCTTTTAACGGTTTTGTCCATTTGTCATAGAAAGTTGGTGTTTTGGCATCGAAATAATGTAGGAAGCTTATACTCGTAGAATTTGACATAGAAGAACAATAAAAAGTCTATCCCGAGCAACTTTCATAGTCCGAAGTTGCTCAACTCTCTCTATGGAGGAGCTTTTAATGGTTTTGTCCATTTATCATAGAAAGTTGGTGTATTGGCATCAAAATAATGTAGGAAGCTTATAATAGTAAAAGTTGACAAAGAAGAACAATAAAAATTGTACACCGAGCAATTTTGATGTTCCGAAGTTGCTCAACTCTCTCTATGGAGGAGCTTTTAACGGTTTTGTCTATTTGTCATTGAAAGTTGGTGTTTTGGCATCGAAATAATCTAGGAAGCTTATACTCGTAAAATTTCACATAGAAGAACAATAAAAATTGTACACCGAGCAACTTTGATGGTCCGAAGTCGCTCGACACTCTCTATGGAAGAGCTTTTAACGGTTTTGTCCATTTGTCATAGAAAGTTGGTGTTTTGGCATCGAAATAATCTAGGAAGCTTATACTCATAAAATTTGACATAGAAGAACAATAAAAAGTGTACACCGAGCAATTTTAATGGTATGAAGTTGCTCAACTCTCTCTATGGAGGAGCTCTTATCGGTTTTGTCCATTTGTCATAAAAAGTTGGTGTTTTGGCATCGAAATAATCTAGGAAGCTTATACTCGTAAAATTTCACATAGAAGAACAATAAAAATTGTACACCGAGCAACTTTGATGGTCCGAAGTCGCTCGACACTCTCTATGGAGGAGCTTTTAACGGTTTTGTCCATTTGTCATAGAAAGTTGGTGTTTTGGCATCGAAATAATCTAGGAAGCTTATACTCATAAAATTTGACATAGAAGAACAATAAAAAGTGTACATAGAGCAATTTTAATGGTACGAAGTTGCTCAACTCTCTCTATGGAGGAGCTCTTATCGGTTTTGTCCATTTGTCATAAAAAGTTGGTGTTTTGGCATCAATATAATGTAGAAAGCTTATACTCGTAAAATTTGACATAGAAGAACAATAAAAAGTCTATCCCGAACAACTTTGATAGTTCGGAGTTGCTCAACTCTCTCTATCGAGGAGCTTTTAACGGTTTTGTCCATTTGTCATAGAAAGTTGGTGTTTTGGCATCGAAATAATCTATGAAGCTTATACTCGTAAAATTTGACATATAAGAACAATAAAAATTGTACACCGAGCAACTTTGATGGTCCGAAGTCGCTCGACACTCTCTATGGAGGAGTTTTTAACGGTTTTGTCCATCTGTCATAGAAAGTTGGTGTTTTGGAATCGAAATAATGTAGGAAGCTTATACTCGTAAAACTTGACATAGAAGAACAATAAAAAGTCTATCACGAGCAACTTTCATAGTCCGAAGTTGCTCAACTCTCTCTATGGAGGAGCTTTTAACGGTTTTTGTCCATTTATCATAGAAAGTTGGTGTTTTGGCATCAAAATAATGTAGGAAGCTTATACTAGTAAAAGTTGACAATGAAGAACAATAAAAATTGTACACCGAGCAATTTTGATGTTCCGCAGTTGCTCAACTCTCTCTATGGAGGAGCTTTTAACGGTTTTGTCCATTTGTCATAGAAAGTTGGTGTTTTGGCATCGAAATAATCTAGGAAGCTTATACTCGTAAAATTTTACGTATAAGAACAATAAAAATTGTACACCGAGCAACTTTGCTAGTCCGAAGTTGCTCAACTCTCTCTGTGGAGGAGCTTTTAACGGTTTTGTCCATTTGTCATAGAAAGTTGGTGTTTTGGAATCGAAATAATGTAGGAAGCTTATACTCGTAAAAGTTGACATAGAAGAACAATAAAAAGTCTATCCCGAGCAACTTTGATAGTCCGAAGTTGCTCAACTCTCTCTATGAAGGAGCTTTTAACGGTTTTGTCTATTTGTCATAGAAAGTTGGTGTTTTGGCATCGAAATAATCTAGGAAGCTTATACTCGTAAAATTTCACATAGAAGAACAATAAAAATTGTACACCGAGCAACTTTGAAGGTCCGAAGTCGCTCAACACTCTCTATTGAAGAGCTTCTAACGGTTTTGTCTATTTGTCATAGAAAGTTGGTGTTTTGGCATCGAAATATTCTAGGAAGCTTATACTCATAAAATTTGACATAGAAGAACAATAAAAAGTGTACATAGAGCAATTTTAATGGTCCGAAGTTGCTCAACTCTCTCTATGGAGGAGCTCTTATCGGTTTTGTCCATTTGTCATAAAAAGTTGGTGTTTTGGCATCAATATAATGTAGAAAGCTTATACTCGTAAAATTTGACATAGAAGAACAATAAAAAGTCTATCCGAAACAACTTTGATAGTCCGGAGTTGCTCAACTCTCTCTATCGAGGAGCTTTTAACGGTTTTGTCCATTTGTCATAGAAAGTTGGTGTTTTGGCATCGAAATAATCTATGAAGCTTATACTCGTAAAATTTGACATATAAGAACAATAAAAATTGTACACCGAGCAACTTTGATGGTCCGAAGTCGCTCGACACTCTCTATGGAGGAGCTTTTAACGGTTTTGTCCATTTGTCATAGAAAGTTGGTGTTTTAGCATCGAAATAATGTAGGAAGCTTATACTCGAAAAAGTTGACATAGAAGAACAATAAAAAGTCTATCCCGAGCAACTTTCATAGTCCGAAGTTGCTCAACTCTCTCCATCGAGGAGCTTTTAACGGTTTTGTCCATTTGTCATAGAAAGTTGGTGTTTTGGCATAGAAATAATGTAGGAAGCTTATACTCGTAAAATTTGACATAGAAGAACAATAAAAAGTGTACATAGAGCAATTTTAATGGTCCGAAGTTGCTCAACTCTCTCTATGGAGGAGCTCTTATCGGTTTTGTCCATTTGTCATAAAAAGTTGGTGTTTTGGCATCAATATAATGTAGAAAGCTTATACTCGTAAAATTTGACATAGAAGAACAATAAAAAGTCTATCCCGAACAACTTTGATAGTTCGGAGTTGCTCAACTCTCTCTATCGAGGAGCTTTTAACGGTTTTGTCCATTTGTCATAGAAAGTTGGTGTTTTGGCATCGAAATAATCTATGAAGCTTATACTCGTAAAATTTGACATATAAGAACAATAAAAATTGTACACCGAGCAACTTTGATGGTCCGAAGTCGCTCGACACTCTCTATGGAAGTGTTTTTAACGGTTTTGTCCATTTGTCATAGAAAGTTGGTGTTTTAGCATCGAAATAATGTAGGAAGCTTATACTCGAAAAAGTTGACAGAGAAGAACAATAAAAAGTCTATCCCGAGCAACTTTCATAGTCCGAAGTTGCTCAACTCTCTCTATGGAGGAGCTTTTAACGGTTTTTGTCCATTTATCATAGAAAGTTGGTGTTTTGGCATCAAAATAATGTAGGAAGCTTATACTAGTAAAAGTTGACAATGAAGAACAATAAAAATTGTACACCGAGCAATTTTGATGTTCCACAGTTGCTCAACTCTCTCTATGGAGGAGCTTTTAACGGTTTTTTCCATTTGTCATAGAAAGTTGGTGTTTTGGCATCGAAATAATCTAGAAAGCTTATACTCGTAAAATTTTACGTATAAGAACAATAAAAATTGTACACCGAGCAATTTTGCTAGTCCGAAGTTGCTCAACTCTCTCTATGGAGGAGCTTTTAACGGTTTTGTCCATTTGTCATAGAAAGTTGGTGTTTTGGAATCGAAATAATGTAGGAAGCTTATACTCGTAAAAGTTGACATAGAAGAACAATAAAAAGTCTATCCCGAGCAACTTTCATAGTCCGAAGTTGCTCAACTCTCTCTATGGAGGAGCTTTTAATGGTTTTGTCCATTTATCATAGAAAGTTGGTGTTTTGGCATCAAAATAATGTAGGAAGCTTATACTAGTAAAAGTTGACAAAGAAGAACAATAAAAATTGTACACCGAGCAATTTTTATGTTCCGAAGTTGCTCAACTCTCTCTATGGAGGAGCTTTTAACGATTTTGTCTATTTATCATAGAAAGTTGGTGTTTTGGCATCGAAATAATCTAGGAAGCTTGTACTCGTAAAATTTCACATAGAAGAACAATAAAAATTGTACACCGAGCAACTTTGATGGTCCGAAGTCGCTCAACACTCTCTATTGAAGAGCTTTTAACGGTTTTGTCCATTTGTCATAGAAAGTTGGTGTTTTGGCATCGAAATAATCTAGGAAGCTTATACTCATAAAATTTGACATAGAAGAACAATAAAAAGTGTACATAGAGCAATTTTAATGGTCTGAAGTTGCTCAACTCTCTCTATGGAGGAGCTCTTATCGGTTTTGTCCATTTGTCATAAAAAGTTGGTGTTTTGGCATCAATATAATGTAGAAAGCTTATACTCGTAAAATTTGACATAGAAGAACAATAAAAAGTCTATCCGAAACAACTTTGATAGTCCGGAGTTGCTCAACTCTCTCTATCGAGGAGCTTTTAACGGTTTTGTCCATTTGTCATAGAAAGTTGGTATTTTGGCATCGAAATAATCTATGAAGCTTATACTCGTAAAATTTGACATATAAGAACAATAAAAATTGTACACCGAGCAACTTTGATGGTCCGAAGTCGCTCGACACTCTCTATGGAGGAGTTTTTAAAGCTTTTGTCCATTTGTCATAGAAAGTTGGTGTTTTGGCATCGAAATAATGTAGGAAGCTTATACTCGTAAAAGTTGACACAGAAGAACAATAAAAAGTCTATCCCGAGCAACTTTCATAGTCCGAAGTTGCTCAACTATCTCTATCGAGGAGCTTTTAACGGTTTTGTCCATTTGTCAAAGAAAGTTGGTGTTTTGGCATCAAAATAATGTAGAAAGCTTATACTCGTAAAATTTGACATAGAAGAACAATAAAAAGTCTATCCCGAGCAACTTTCATAGTCCGAAGTTGCTCAACTCTCTCTATGGAGGAGATTTTAACGGTTTTGTCCATTTTTCAAAGAAAGTTGGTGTTTTGGCATCGAAATAATCTAGGAAGCTTATACTCATAAAATTTGACATATAAGAACAATAAAAATTGTACACCGAGCAACTTTGCTGGTCCGAAGTTGCTCAAGTCTCACTATGGAGGAGCTCTTAACGGTTTTGTCCATTTGTCATAGAAAGTTGGTGTTTTGGAATCGAAATAATGTAGGAAGCTTATACTCGTAAAAGTTGACATAGAAGAACAATAAAAAGTCTATCCCGAGCAACTTTGATAGTCCGAAGTTGCTCAACTCTCTCTATGAAGGAGCTTTTAACGGTTTTGTCTATTTGTCATAGAAAGTTGGTGTTTTGGCATCGAAATAATCTAGGAAGCTTATACTCGTAAAATTTCACATAGAAGAACAATAAAAATTGTACACCGAGCAACTTTGAAGGTCCGAAGTCGCTCAACACTCTCTATTGAAGAGCTTTTAACGGTTTTGTCCATTTGTCATAGAAAGTTGGTGTTTTGGCATCGAAATATTCTAGGAAGCTTATACTCATAAAATTTGACATAGAAGAACAATAAAAAGTGTACATAGAGCAATTTTAATGGTCCGAAGTTGCTCAACTCTCTCTATGGAGGAGCTCTTATCGGTTTTGTCCATTTGTCATAAAAAGTTGGTGTTTTGGCATCAATATAATGTAGAAAGCTTATACTCGTAAAATTTGACATAGAAGAACAATAAAAAGTCTATCCGAAATAACTTTGATAGTCCGGAGTTGCTCAACTCTCTCTATCGAGGAGCTTTTAACGGTTTTGTCCATTTGTCATAGAAAGTTGGTGTTTTGGCATCGAAATAATCTAGGAAGCTTATACTCGTAAAATTTGACATATAAGAACAATAAAAATTGTACACCGAGCAACTTTGATGGTCCGAAGTCGCTCGACACTCTCTATGGAGGAGTTTTTAAAGCTTTTGTCCATTTGTCATAGAAAGTTGGTGTTTTGGCATTGAAATAATGTAGGAAGCTTATACTCGTAAAAGTTGACACAGAAGAACAATAAAAAGTCTATCCCGAGCAACTTTCATAGTCCGAAGTTGCTAAACTATCTCTATCGAGGAGCTTTTAACGGTTTTGTCCATTTGTCAAAGAAAGTTGGTGTTTTGGCATCGAAATAATGTAGAAAGCTTATACTCGTAAAATTTGACATAGAAGAACAATAAAAAGTCTATCCCGAGCAACTTTCATAGTCCGAAGTTGCTCAACTCTCTCTATGGAGGAGATTTTAACGGTTTTGTCCATTTGTCAAAGAAAGTTGGTGTTTTGGCATCGAAATAATCTAGGAAGCTTATACTCATAAAATTTGACATATAAGAACAATAAAAATTGTACACCGAGCAACTTTGCTGGTCCGAAGTTGCTCAACTCTCTCTACGGAGGAGCTCTTATCGGTTTTGTCCATTTGTCATAAAAAGTTGGTGTTTTGGCATCAATATAATGTAGAAAGCTTATACTCGTAAAATTTGACATAGAAGAACAATAAAAAGTCTATCCCGAACAACTTTGATAGTTCGGAGTTGCTCAACTCTCTCTATCGAGGAGCTTTTAACGGTTTTGTCCATTTGTCATAGAAAGTTGGTGTTTTGGCATCGAAATAATCTAGGAAGCTTATACTCATAAAATTTGACATAGAAGAACAATAAAAAGTGTACATAGAGCAATTTTAATGGTCCGAAGTTGCTCAACTCTCTCTACGGAGGAGCTCTTATCGGTTTTGTCCATTTGTCATAAAAAGTTGGTGTTTTGGCATCAATATAATGTAGAAAGCTTATACTCGTAAAATTTGACATAGAAGAACAATAAAAAATCTATCCCGAGCAACTTTGATAGTCCGAAGTTGCTCAACTATCTCTATGGAGGAGCTTTTAACGGTTTTGTCCATTTGTCATAGAAAGTTGGTGTTTTGGCATCGAAATATTGTAGGAAGCTTATACTCGTAGAATTTGACATAGAAGAACAATAAAAAGTCTATCCCGAGCAACTTTCATAGTCCGAAGTTGCTCAACTCTCTCTATGGAAGAGCTTTTAATGGTTTTGTCCATTTATCATAGAAAGTTGATGTATTGGCATCAAAATAATGTAGGAAGCTTATACTAGTAAAAGTTGACAAAGAAGAACAATAAAAATTGTACACCGAGCAATTTTGATGTTCCGAAGTTGCTCAACTCTCTCTATGGAGGAGCTTTTAACGGTTTTGTCTATTTGTCATTGAAAGTTGGTGTTTTGGCATCGAAATAATCTAGGAAGCTTATACTCGTAAAATTTCACATAGAAGAACAATAAAAATTGTACACCGAGCAACTTTGATGGTCCGAAGTCGCTCAACACTCTCTATTGAAGAGCTTTTAACGGTTTTGTCCATTTGTCATAGAAAGTTGGTGTTTTGGCATCGAAATAATCTAGGAAGCTTATACTCATAAAATTTGACATAGAAGAACAATAAAAAGTGTACATAGAGCAATTTTAATGGTCTGAAGTTGCTCAACTCTTTCTATGGAGGAGCTCTTATCGGTTTTGTCCATTTGTCATAAAAAGTTGGTGTTTTGGCATCAATATAATGTAGAAAGCTTATACTCGTAAAATTTGACATAGAAGAACAGTAAAAAGTCTATCTCGAACAACTTTGATAGTTCAGAGTTGCTCAACTCTCTCTATCGAGGAGCTTTTAACGGTTTTGTCCATTTGTCATAGAAAGTTGGTGTTTTGGCATCGAAATAATCTATGAAGTTTATTCTCATAAAATTTGACATTTAAGAACAATAAAAAGTGTACACCGAGCAACTTTGATGGTCCGAAGTTGCTCAACTCTCTCTATACGTGAGCTTTTAACGGTTTTGTCTATTTGTCATAGAAAGTTGGTGTTTTGGCATGGAAATAATCTATGAAGCTTATACTCATAAAATTTGACATATAAGTACAATAAAAATTGTACACCGAACAACTTTGATGGTCCGAAGTCGCTCAACACTCTCTATGGAGGAGCTTTTAACGGTTTTCTTCATTTGTCATAGAAAGTTGGTGTTTTGGCATCGAAGTAATCTAGGAAGCTTATACTCGTAAAATTTCACATAGAAGAACAATAAAAAGTGTACATAGACCAATTTTGATAGTCCGAAGTTGCTCAACTCTCTCTATGGAGGAGCTTTTAACGGTTTTGTCCATTTGTCATAGAAAGTTGGTGTTTTGGCATCGGAATAATGTAGGAAGCTTATACTCGTAAAATTTCACATAGAAGAACAATAAAAAGTCTATCCCGAGCAACTTTGATAGTCCGAAGTTGCTCAACTCTCTCTATGAAGGAGCTTTTAACGGTTTTGTCTATTTGTCGTAGAAAGTTGGTGTTTTGGCATCGAAATAATCTAGGAAGCTTATACTCGTAAAATTTCACATAGAAGAACGATAAAAATTGTACACCGAGCAACTTTGATGGTCCGAAGTCGCTCAACACTCTCTATTGAAGAGCTTTTAACGGTTTTGTCCATTTGTCATAGAAAGTTGGTGTTTTGGCATCGAAATAATCTAGGAAGCTTATACTCATAAAATTTGACATAGTAGAACAATAAAAAGTGTACATAGAGCAATTTTAATGGTCCGAAGTTGCTCAACTCTCTCTATGGAGGAGCTCTTATCGGTTTTGTCCATTTGTCATAAAAAGTTGGTGTTTTGGCATCAATATAATGTAGAAAGCTTATACTCGTAAAATTTGACATAGAAGAACAATAAAAAGTCTATCCCGAACAACTTTGATAGTTCGGAGTTGCTCAACTCTCTCTATCGAGGAGCTTTTAACGGTTTTGTCCATTTGTCATAGAAAGTTGGTGTTTTGGCATCGAAATAATCTATGAAGCTTATACTCGTAAAATTTGACATATAAGAACAATAAAAATTGTACACCGAGCAACTTTGATGGCCCGAAGTCGCTCGACACTCTCTATGGAGGAGTTTTTAACGGTTTTGTCCATTTGTCATAGAAAGTTGGTGTTTTAGAATCGAAATAATGTAGGAAGCTTATACTCGAAAAAGTTGACATAGAAGAACAATAAAAAGTCTATCCCGAGCAACTTTCATAGTCCGAAGTTGCTCAACTCTCTCTATCGTGGAGCTTTTAACGGTTTTGTCCATTTGTCATAGAAAGTTGGTGTTTTGGCATACAAATAATATAGGAAGCTTATACTCGTAAAATTTGACATAGAAGAACAATAAAAAGTGTACATAGAGCAATTTTAATGGTCCGAAGTTGTCAACTCTCTCTATGGAGGAGCTCTTATCGGTTTTGTCCATTTGTCATAAAAAGTTGGTGTTTTGGCATCAATATAATGTAGAAAGCTTATACTCGTAAAATTTGACATAGAAGAACAATAAAAAGTCTATCCCGAACAACTTTGATAGTTCGGAGTTGCTCAACTCTCTCTATCGAGGAGCTTTTAACGGTTTTGTCCATTTGTCATAGAAAGTTGGTGTTTTGGCATCGAAATAATCTATGAAGCTTATACTCATAAAATTTGACATAGAAGAACAATAAAAAGTGTACATAGAGCAATTTTAATGGTCCGAAGTTGCTCAACTCTCTCTACGGTGGAGCTCTTATCGGTTTTGTCCATTTGTCATAAAAAGTTGGTGTTTTGGCATCAATATAATGTAGAAAGCTTATACTCGTAAAATTTGACATAGAAGAACAATAAAAAATCTATCCCGAGCAACTTTGATAGTCCGCAGTTGCTCAACTCTCTCTATGGAGGAGCTTTTAACGGTTTTGTCCATTTGTCATAGAAAGTTGGTGTTTTGGCATCGAAATAATCTAGGAAGCTTATACTCATAAAATTTGACATAGAAGAACAATAAAAAGTGTACATAGAGCAATTTTAATGGTCCGAAGTTGCTCAACTCTCTCTACGGAGGAGCTCTTATCGGTTTTGTCCATTTGTCATAAAAAGTTGGTGTTTTGGCATCAATATAATGTAGAAAGCTTATACTCGTAAAATTTGACATAGAAGAACAATAAAAAATCTATCCCGAGCAACTTTGATAGTCCGAAGTTGCTCAACTCTCTCTATGGAGGAGCTTTTAACGGTTTTGTCCATTTGTCATAGAAAGTTGGTGTTTTGGCATCGAAATAATGTAGGAAGCTTATACTCGTAGAAGTTGACATAGAAGAACAATAAAAAGTCTATCCCGAGCAACTTTCATAGTCCGAAGTTGCTCAACTCTCTCTATCGAGGAGCTTTTAACGGTTTTGTCCATTTGTCATAGAAAGTTGGTGTTTTGGCATAGAAATAATGTAGGAAGCTTATACTCGTAAAATTTGACATAGAAGAACAATAAAAAGTGTACATAGAGCAATTTTAATGGTCCGAAGTTGCTCAACTCTCTCTATGGAGGAGCTCTTATCGGTTTTGTCCATTTGTCATAAAAAGTTGGTGTTTTGGCATCAATATAATGTAGAAAGCTTATACTCGTAAAATTTGACATAGAAGAACAATAAAAAGTTTATCCCGAACAACTTTAATAGTTCGGAGTTGCTCAACTCTCTCTATCGAGGAGCTTTTAACGGTTTTGTCCATTTGTCATAGAAAGTTGGTGTTTTGGCATCGAAATAATCTATGAAGCTTATACTCATAAAATTTGACATAGAAGAACAATAAAAAGTGTACATAGAGCAATTTTAATGGTCCGAAGTTGCTCAACTCTCTCTACGGAGGAGCTCTTATCGGTTTTGTCCATTTGTCATAAAAAGTTGGTGTTTTGGCATCAATATAATGTAGAAAGCTTATACTCGTAAAATTTGACATAGAAGAACAATAAAAAGTCTATCCCGAACAACTTTGATAGTTCGGAGTTGCTCAACTCTCTCTATCGAGGAGCTTTTAACGGTTTTGTCCATTTGTCATAGAAAGTTGGTGTTTTGGCATCGAAATAATCTAGGAAGCTTATACTCATAAAATTTGACATAGAAGAACAATAAAAAGTGTACATAGAGCAATTTTAATGGTCCGAAGTTGCTCAACTCTCTCTACGGAGGAGCTCTTATCGGTTTTGTCCATTTGTCATAAAAAGTTGGTGTTTTGGCATCAATATAATGTAGAAAGCTTATACTCGTAAAATTTGACATAGAAGAACAATAAAAAATCTATCCCGAGCAACTTTGATAGTCCGAAGTTGCTCAACTCTCTCTATGGAGGAGCTTTTAACGGTTTTGTCCATTTGTCATAGAAAGTAGGTGTTTTGGCATCGAAATAATGTAGGAAGCTTATACTCGTAGAATTTGACATAGAAGAACAATAAAAAGTCTATCCTGAGCAACTTTCATAGTCCGAAGTTGCTCAACTCTCTCTATGGAGGAGCTTTTAATGGTTTTGTCCATTTATCATAGAAAGTTGGTGTTTTGGCATCAAAATAATGTAGGAAGCTTATACTAGTAAAAGTTGACAAAGAAGAACAATAAAAATTGTACACCGAGCAATTTTGATGTTCCGAAGTTGCTCAACTCTCTCTATGGAGGAGCTTTTAACGGTTTTGTCTATTTGTCATAGAAAGTTGGTGTTTTGGCATCGAAATAATCTAGGAAGTTTATACTCGTAAAATTTCACATAGAAGAACAATAAAAATTGTACACCGAGCAACTTTGATGGTCCGAAGTCGCTCAACACTCTCTATTGAAGAGCTTTTAACGGTTTTGTCCATTTGTCATAGAAAGTTGGTGTTTTGGCATCGAAATAATCTAGGAAGCTTATACTCATAAAATTTGACATAGAAGAACAATAAAAAGTGTACATAGAGCAATTTTAATGGTCTGAAGTTGCTCAACTCTCTCTATCGAGGAGCTTTTAACGGTTTTGTCCATTTGTCATAGAAAGTTGGTGTTTTGGCATCGAAATAATCTATGAAGCTTATACTCGTAAAATTTGACATATAAGAACAATAAAAATTGTACACCGAGCAACTTTGATGGTCCGAAGTCGCTCGACACTCTCTATGGAGGAGTTTTTAACGGTTTTGTCCATTTGTCATAGAAAGTTGGTGTTTTGGAATCGAAATAATGTAGGAAGCTTATACTCGTAAAACTTGACATAGAAGAACAATAAAAAGTCTATCCCGAGCAACTTTCATAGTCCGAAGTTGCTCAACTCTCTCTATGGAGGAGCTTTTAACGGTTTTTGTCCATTTATCATAGAAAGTTGGTGTTTTGGCATCAAAATAATGTAGGAAGCTTATACTAGTAAAAGTTGACAATGAAGAACAATAAAAATTGTACACCGAGCAATTTTGATGTTCCGCAGTTGCTCAACTCTCTCTATGGAGGAGCTTTTAACGGTTTTGTCCATTTGTCATAGAAAGTTGGTGTTTTGGCATCGAAATAATCTAGGAAGCTTATACTCGTAAAATTTTACGTATAAGAACAATAAAAATTGTACACCGAGCAACTTTGCTAGTCCGAAGTTGCTCAACTCTCTCTATGGAGGAGCTTTTAACGGTTTTGTCCATTTGTCATAGAAAGTTGGTGTTTTGGAATCGAAATAATGTAGGAAGCTTATACTCGTAAAAGTTGACATAGAAGAACAATAAAAAGTCTATCCCGAGCAACTTTGATAGTCCGAAGTTGCTCAACTCTCTCTATGAAGGAGCTTTTAACGGTTTTGTCTATTTGTCATAGAAAGTTGGTGTTTTGGCATCGAAATAATCTAGGAAGCTTATACTCGTAAAATTTCACATAGAAGAACAATAAAAATTGTACACCGAGCAACTTTGAAGGTCCGAAGTCGCTCAACACTCTCTATTGAAGAGCTTTTAACGGTTTTGTCTATTTGTCATAGAAAGTTGGTGTTTTGGCATCGAAATATTCTAGGAAGCTTATACTCATAAAATTTGACATAGAAGAACAATAAAAAGTGTACATAGAGCAATTTTAATGGTCCGAAGTTGCTCAACTCTCTCTATGGAGGAGCTCTTATCGGTTTTGTCCATTTGTCATAAAAAGTTGGTGTTTTGGCATCAATATAATGTAGAAAGCTTATACTCGTAAAATTTGACATAGAAGAACAATAAAAAGTCTATCCGAAACAACTTTGATAGTCCGGAGTTGCTCAACTCTCTATATCGAGGAGCTTTTAACGGTTTTGTCCATTTGTCATAGAAAGTTGGTGTTTTGTCATCGAAATAATCTATGAAGCTTATACTCGTAAAATTTGACATATAAGAACAATAAAAATTGTACACCGAGCAACTTTGATGGTCCGAAGTCGCTCGACACTCTCTATGGAGGAGTTTTTAAAGCTTTTGTCCATTTTACATAGAAAGTTGGTGTTTTGGCATCGAAATAATGTAGGAAGCTTATACTCGTTAAAGTTGACACAGAAGAACAATAAAAAGTCTATCCCGAGCAACTTTCATAGTCCGAAGTTGCTCAACTATCTCTATCGAGGTGCTTTTAACGGTTTTGTCCATTTGTCAAAGAAAGTTGGTGTTTTGGCATCGAAATAATGTAGAAAGCTTATACTCGTAAAATTTGACATAGAAGAACAATAAAAAGTCTATCCCGAGCAACTTTCATAGTCCGAAGTTGCTCAACTCTCTCTATGGAGGAGATTTTAACGGTTTTGTCCATTTGTCAAAGAAAGTTGGTGTTTTGGCATCGAAATAATCTAGGAAGCTTATACTCATAAAATTTGACATATAAGAACAATAAAAATTGTACACCGAGCAACTTTGCTGGTCCGAAGTTGCTCAAGTCTCACTATGGAGGAGCTCTTAACGGTTTTGTCCATTTGTCATAGAAAGTTGGTGTTTTGGAATCGAAATAATGTAGGAAGCTTATGAGTAGTTGACATAGAAGAACTATAAAAAGTCTATCCCGAGCAACTTTCATAGTCCGAAGTTGCTCAACTCTCTCTATCGAGGAGCTTTTAACGGTTTTGTCCATTTGTCATAGAAATTTGGTGTTTTGGCATCGAAATAATCTAGGAAGCTTATACTCGTAAAATTTCACATAGAAGAACAATAAAAATTGTACACCGAGCAACTTTGCTGGTCCGAAGTTGCTCAAGTCTCACTATGGAGGAGCTCTTAACGGTTTTGTCCATTTGTCATAAAAAGTTGGTGTTTTGGCATCAATATAATGTAGAAAGCTTATACTCGTAAAATTTGACATAGAAGAACAATAAAAAGTCTATCCCGAACAACTTTGATAGTTCGCAGTTGCTCAACTCTCTCTATCGAGGAGCTTTTAACGGTTTTGTCCATTTGTCATAGAAAGTTGGTGTTTTGGCATCGAAATAATCTAGGAAGCTTATACTCATAAAATTTGACATAGAAGAACAATAAAAAGTGTACATAGAGCAATTTTAATGGTCCGAAGTTGCTCAACTCTCTCTACGGAGGAGCTCTTATCGGTTTTGTCCATTTGTCATAAAAAGTTGATGTTTTGGCATCAATATAATGTAGAAAGCTTATACTCGTAAAATTTGACATAGAAGAACAATAAAAAATCTATCCCGAGCAACTTTGATAGTCCGAAGTTGCTCAACTCTCTCTATGGAGGAGCTTTTAACGGTTTTGTCCATTTGTCATAGAAAGTAGGTGTTTTGGCATCGAAATAATGTAGGAAGCTTATACTCGTAGAATTTGACATAGAAGAACAATAAAAAATCTATCCCGAGCAACTTTCATAGTCCGAAGTTGCTCAACTCTCTCTATGGAGGAGCTTTTAATGGTTTTGTCCATTAATCATAGAAAGTTGGTGTATTGGCATCAAAATAATGTAGGAAGCTTATACTAGTAAAAGTTGACAAAGAAGAACAATAAAAATTGTACACCGAGCAATTTTGATGTTCCGAAGTTGCTCAACTCTCTCTATGGAGGAGCTTTTAACGGTTTTGTCTATTTGTCATTGAAAGTTGGTGTTTTGGCATCGAAATAATCTAGGAAGCTTATACTCGTAAAATTTCACATAGAAGAACAATAAAAATTGTACACCGAGCAACTTTGATGGTCCGAAGTCGCTCGACACTCTCTATTGAAGAGCTTTTAACGGTTTTGTCCATTTGTCATAGAAAGTTGGTGTTTTGGCATCGAAATAATCTAGGAAGCTTATACTCATAAAATTTGACATAGAAGAACAATAAAAAGTGTACATAGAGCAATTTTAATGGTCTGAAGTTGCTCAACTCTCTCTATCGAGGAGCTTTTAACGGTTTTGTCCATTTGTCATAGAAAGTTGGTGTTTTGGCATCGAAATAATCTATGAAGCTTATACTCGTAAAATTTGACATATAAGAACAATAAAAATTGTACACCGAGCAACTTTGATGGTCCGAAGTCGCTCGACACTCTCTATGGAGGAGTTTTTAACGGTTTTGTCCATTTGTCATAGAAAGTTGGTGTTTTGGAATCGAAATAATGTAGGAAGCTTATACTCGTAAAACTTGACATAGAAGAACAATAAAAAGTCTATCCCGAGCAACTTTCATAGTCCGAAGTTGCTCAACTCTCTCTATGGAGGAGCTTTTAACGGTTTTTGTCCATTTATCATAGAAAGTTGGTGTTTTGGCATCAAAATAATGTAGGAAGCTTATACTAGTAAAAGTTGACAATGAAGAACAATAAAAATTGTACACCGAGCAATTTTGATGTTCCGCAGTTGCTCAACTCTCTCTATGGAGGAGCTTTTAACGGTTTTGTCCATTTGTCATAGAAAGTTGGTGTTTTGGCATCGAAATAATCTAGGAAGCTTATACTCGTAAAATTTTACGTATAAGAACAATAAAAATTGTACACCGAGCAACTTTGCTAGTCCGAAGTTGCTCAACTCTCTCTATGGAGGAGCTTTTAACGGTTTTGTCCATTTGTCATAGAAAGTTGGTGTTTTGGAATCGAAATAATGTAGGAAGCTTATACTCGTAAAAGTTGACATAGAAGAACAATAAAAAGTCTATCCCGAGCAACTTTGATAGTCCGAAGTTGCTCAACTCTCTCTATGAAGGAGCTTTTAACGGTTTTGTCTATTTGTCATAGAAAGTTGGTGTTTTGGCATCGAAATAATCTAGGAAGCTTATACTCGTAAAATTTCACATAGAAGAACAATAAAAATTGTACACCGAGCAACTTTGAAGGTCCGAAGTCGCTCAACACTCTCTATTGAAGAGCTTTTAACGGTTTTGTCTATTTGTCATAGAAAGTTGGTGTTTTGGCATCGAAATATTCTAGGAAGCTTATACTCATAAAATTTGACATAGAAGAACAATAAAAAGTGTACATAGAGCAATTTTAATGGTCCGAAGTTGCTCAACTCTCTCTATGGAGGAGCTCTTATCGGTTTTGTCCATTTGTCATAAAAAGTTGGTGTTTTGGCATCAATATAATGTAGAAAGCTTATACTCGTAAAATTTGACATAGAAGAACAATAAAAAGTCTATCCGAAACAACTTTGATAGTCCGGAGTTGCTCAACTCTCTATATCGAGGAGCTTTTAACGGTTTTGTCCATTTGTCATAGAAAGTTGGTGTTTTGTCATCGAAATAATCTATGAAGCTTATACTCGTAAAATTTGACATATAAGAACAATAAAAATTGTACACCGAGCAACTTTGATGGTCCGAAGTCGCTCGACACTCTCTATGGAGGAGTTTTTAAAGCTTTTGTCCATTTTACATAGAAAGTTGGTGTTTTGGCATCGAAATAATGTAGGAAGCTTATACTCGTTAAAGTTGACACAGAAGAACAATAAAAAGTCTATCCCGAGCAACTTTCATAGTCCGAAGTTGCTCAACTATCTCTATCGAGGTGCTTTTAACGGTTTTGTCCATTTGTCAAAGAAAGTTGGTGTTTTGGCATCGAAATAATGTAGAAAGCTTATACTCGTAAAATTTGACATAGAAGAACAATAAAAAGTCTATCCCGAGCAACTTTCATAGTCCGAAGTTGCTCAACTCTCTCTATGGAGGAGATTTTAACGGTTTTGTCCATTTGTCAAAGAAAGTTGGTGTTTTGGCATCGAAATAATCTAGGAAGCTTATACTCATAAAATTTGACATATAAGAACAATAAAAATTGTACACCGAGCAACTTTGCTGGTCCGAAGTTGCTCAAGTCTCACTATGGAGGAGCTCTTAACGGTTTTGTCCATTTGTCATAGAAAGTTGGTGTTTTGGAATCGAAATAATGTAGGAAGCTTATGAGTAGTTGACATAGAAGAACTATAAAAAGTCTATCCCGAGCAACTTTCATAGTCCGAAGTTGCTCAACTCTCTCTATCGAGGAGCTTTTAACGGTTTTGTCCATTTGTCATAGAAATTTGGTGTTTTGGCATCGAAATAATCTAGGAAGCTTATACTCGTAAAATTTCACATAGAAGAACAATAAAAATTGTACACCGAGCAACTTTGCTGGTCCGAAGTTGCTCAAGTCTCACTATGGAGGAGCTCTTAACGGTTTTGTCCATTTGTCATAAAAAGTTGGTGTTTTGGCATCAATATAATGTAGAAAGCTTATACTCGTAAAATTTGACATAGAAGAACAATAAAAAGTCTATCCCGAACAACTTTGATAGTTCGCAGTTGCTCAACTCTCTCTATCGAGGAGCTTTTAACGGTTTTGTCCATTTGTCATAGAAAGTTGGTGTTTTGGCATCGAAATAATCTAGGAAGCTTATACTCATAAAATTTGACATAGAAGAACAATAAAAAGTGTACATAGAGCAATTTTAATGGTCCGAAGTTGCTCAACTCTCTCTACGGAGGAGCTCTTATCGGTTTTGTCCATTTGTCATAAAAAGTTGATGTTTTGGCATCAATATAATGTAGAAAGCTTATACTCGTAAAATTTGACATAGAAGAACAATAAAAAATCTATCCCGAGCAACTTTGATAGTCCGAAGTTGCTCAACTCTCTCTATGGAGGAGCTTTTAACGGTTTTGTCCATTTGTCATAGAAAGTTGGTGTTTTGGCATCGAAATAATGTAGGAAGCTTATACTCGTAGAATTTGACATAGAAGAACAATAAAAAATCTATCCCGAGCAACTTTCATAGTCCGAAGTTGCTCAACTCTCTCTATGGAGGAGCTTTTAATGGTTTTGCCATTTATCATAGAAAGTTGGTGTATTGGCATCAAAATAATGTAGGAAGCTTATACTAGTAAAAGTTGACAAAGAAGAACAATAAAAATTGTACACCGAGCAATTTTGATGTTCCGAAGTTGCTCAACTCTCTCTATGGAGGAGCTTTTAACGGTTTTGTCTATTTGTCATTGAAAGTTGGTGTTTTGGCATCGAAATAATCTAGGAAGCTTATACTCGTAAAATTTCACATAGAAGAACAATAAAAATTGTACACCGAGCAACTTTGATGGTCCGAAGTCGCTCGACACTCTCTATGGAGGAGCTTTTAACGGTTTTGTCCATTTGTCATAGAAAGTTGGTGTTTTGGCATCGAAATAATCTAGGAAGCTTATACTCATAAAATTTGACATAGAAGAACAATAAAAAGTGTACATAGAGCAATTTTAATGGTATGAAGTTGCTCAACTCTCTCTATGGAGGAGCTCTTATCGGTTTTGTCCATTTGTCATAAAAAGTTGGTGTTTTGGCATCAATATAATGTAGAAAGCTTATACTCGTAAAATTTGACATAGAAGAACAGTAAAAAGTCATCCCGAACAACTTTGATAGTTCGGAGTTGCTCAACTCTCTCTATCGAGGAGCTTTTAACGGTTTTGTCCATTTGTCATAGAAAGTTGGTGTTTTGGCATCGAAATAATCTATGAAGTTTATTCTCATAAAATTTGACATTTAAGAACAATAAAAAGTGTACACCGAGCAACTTTGATGGTCCGAAGTTGCTCAACTCTCTCTATAGGTGAGCTTTTAACGGTTTTGTCTATTTGTCATAGAAAGTTGGTGTTTTGGCATGGAAATAATCTATGAAGCTTATACTCATAAAATTTGACATATAAGTACAATAAAAATTGTACACCGAACAACTTTGATGGTCCGAAGTCGCTCAACACTCTCTATGGAGGAGCTTTTAACGGTTTTCTTCATTTGTCATAGAAAGTTGGTGTTTTGGCATCGAAGTAATCTAGGAAGCTTATACTCGTAAAATTTCACATAGAAGAACAATAAAAAGTGTACATAGACCAATTTTGATAGTCCGAAGTTGCTCAACTCTCTCTATGGAGGAGCTTTTAACGGTTTTGTCCATTTGTCATAAAAAGTTGGTGTTTTGGCATCGGAACAATGTAGGAAGCTTATACTCGTAAAATTTCACATAGAAGAACAATAAAAAGTCTATCCCGAGCAACTTTGATAGTCCGAAGTTGCTCAACTCTCTCTATGAAGGAGCTTTTAACGGTTTTGTCTATTTGTCGCAGAAAGTTGGTGTTTTGGCATCGAAATAATCTAGGAAGCTTATACTCGTAAAATTTCACATAGAAGAACAATAAAAATTGTACACCGAGCAACTTTGATGGTCCGAAGTCGCTCAACACTCTCTATTGAAGAGCTTTTAACGGTTTTGTCCATTTGTCATAGAAAGTTGGTGTTTTGGCATCGAAATAATCTAGGAAGCTTATACTCATAAAATTTGACATAGTAGAACAATAAAAAGTGTACATAGAGCAATTTTAATGGTCCGAAGTTGCTCAACTCTCTCTATGGAGGAGCTCTTATCGGTTTTGTCCATTTGTCATAAAAAGTTGGTGTTTTGGCATCAATATAATGTAGAAAGCTTATACTCGTAAAATTTGACATAGAAGAACAATAAAAAGTCCATCCCGAACAACTTTGATAGTTCGGAGTTGCTCAACTCTCTCTATCGAGGAGCTTTTAACGGTTTTGTCCATTTGTCATAGAAAGTTGGTGTTTTGGCATCGAAATAATCTATGAAGCTTATACTCGTAAAATTTGACATATAAGAACAATAAAAATTGTACACCGAGCAACTTTGATGGTCCGAAGTCGCTCGACACTCTCTATGGAGGAGTTTTTAACGGTTTTGTCCATTTGTCATAGAAAGTTGGTGTTTTGGCATAGAAATAATGTAGGAAGCTTATACTCGTAAAATTTGACATAGAAGAACAATAAAAAGTGTACATAGAGCAATTTTAATGGTCCGAAGTTGCTCAACTCTCTCTATGGAGGAGCTCTTATCGGTTTTGTCCATTTGTCATAAAAAGTTGATGTTTTGGCATCAATATAATGTAGAAAGCTTATACTCGTAAAATTTGACATAGAAGAACAATAAAAAGTCTATCCCGAACAACTTTGATAGTTCGGAGTTGCTCAACTCTCTCTATCGAGGAGCTTTTAACGGTTTTGTCCATTTGTCATAGAAAGTTGGTGTTTTGGCATCGAAATAAACTATGAAGCTTATACTCGTAAAATTTGACATATAAGAACAATAAAAATTGTACACCGAGCAACTTTGATGGTCCGAAGTCGCTCGACACTCTCTATGGAGGAGTTTTTAACGGTTTTGTCCATTTGTCATAGAAAGTTGGTGTTTTGGAATCGAAATAATGTAGGAAGCTTATACTCGTAAAATTTGACATAGAAGAACAATAAAAAGTCTATCCCGAGCAACTTTCATAGTCCGAAGTTGCTCAACTCTCTCTATGGAGGAGCTTTTAACGGTTTTTGTCCATTTATCATAGAAAGTTGGTGTTTTGGCATCAAAATAATGTAGGAAGCTTATACTAGTAAAAGTTGACAATGAAGAACAATAAAAATTGTACACCGAGCAATTTTGATGTTCCGCAGTTGCTCAACTCTCTCTATGGAGGAGCTTTTAACGGTTTTGTCCATTTGTCATAAAAAGTTGGTGTTTTGGCATCGAAATAATCTAGGAAGCTTATACTCGTAAAATTTTACGTATAAGAACAATAAAAATTGTACACCGAGCAACTTTGCTAGTCCGAAGTTGCTCAACTCTCTCTATGGAGGAGCTTTTAACGGTTTTGTCCATTTGTCATAGAAAGTTGGTGTTTTGGAATCGAAATAATGTAGGAAGCTTATACTCGTAAAAGTTGACATAGAAGAACAATAAAAAGTCTATCCCGAGTAACTTTGATAGTCCGAAGTTGCTCAACTCTCTCTATGAAGGAGCTTTTAACGGTTTTGTCTATTTGTCATAGAAAGTTGGTGTTTTGGCATCGAAATAATCTAGGAAGCTTATACTCGTAAAATTTCACATAGAAGAACAATAAAAATTGTACACCGAGCAACTTTGAAGGTCCGAAGTCGCTCAACACTCTCTATTGAAGAGCTTTTAACGGTTTTGTCTATTTGTCATAGAAAGTTGGTGTTTTGGCATCGAAATATTCTAGGAAGCTTATACTCATAAAATTTGACATAGAAGAACAATAAAAAGTGTACATAGAGCAATTTTAATGGTCCGAAGTTGCTCAACTCTCTCTATGGAGGAGCTCTTATCGGTTTTGTCCATTTGTCATAAAAAGTTGGTGTTTTGGCATCAATATAATGTAGAAAGCTTATACTCGTAAAATTTGACATAGAAGAACAATAAAAAGTCTATCCGAAACAACTTTGATAGTCCGGAGTTGCTCAACTCTCTATATCGAGGAGCTTTTAACGGTTTTGTCCATTTGTCATAGAAAGTTGGTGTTTTGTCATCGAAATAATCTATGAAGCTTATACTCGTAAAATTTGACATATAAGAACAATAAAAATTGTACACCGAGCAACTTTGATGGTCCGAAGTCGCTCGACACTCTCTATGGAGGAGTTTTTAAAGCTTTTGTCCATTTGTCATAGAAAGTTGGTGTTTTGGCATCGAAATAATGTAGGAAGCTTATACTCGTTAAAGTTGACACAGAAGAACAATAAAAAGTCTATCCCGAGCAACTTTCATAGTCCGAAGTTGCTCAACTATCTCTATCGAGGAGCTTTTAACGGTTTTGTCCATTTGTCAAAGAAAGTTGGTGTTTTGGCATCGAAATAATGTAGAAAGCTTATACTCGTAAAATTTGACATAGAAGAACAATAAAAAGTCTATCCCGAGCAACTTTCATAGTCCGAAGTTGCTCAACTCTCTCTATGGAGGAGATTTTAACGGTTTTGTCCATTTGTCAAAGAAAGTTGGTGTTTTGGCATCGAAATAATCTAGGAAGCTTATACTCATAAAATTTGACATATAAGAACAATAAAAATTGTACACCGAGCAACTTTGCTGGTCCGAAGTTGCTCAAGTCTCACTATGGAGGAGCTCTTAACGGTTTTGTCCATTTGTCATAGAAAGTTGGTGTTTTGGAATCGAAATAATGTAGGAAGCTTATGAGTAGTTGACATAGAAGAACTATAAAAAGTCTATCCCGAGCAACTTTCATAGTCCGAAGTTGCTCAACTCTCTCTATCGAGGAGCTTTTAACGGTTTTGTCCATTTGTCATAGAAATTTGGTGTTTTGGCATCGAAATAATCTAGGAAGCTTATACTCGTAAAATTTCACATAGAAGAACAATAAAAATTGTACACCGAGCAACTTTGCTGGTCCGAAGTTGCTCAAGTCTCACTATGGAGGAGCTCTTAACGGTTTTGTCCATTTGTCATAAAAAGTTGGTGTTTTGGCATCAATATAATGTAGAAAGCTTATACTCGTAAAATTTGACATAGAAGAACAATAAAAAGTCTATCCCGAACAACTTTGATAGTTCGGAGTTGCTCAACTCTCTCTATCGAGGAGCTTTTAACGGTTTTGTCCATTTGTCATAGAAAGTTGGTGTTTTGGCATCGAAATAATCTAGGAAGCTTATACTCATAAAATTTGACATAGAAGAACAATAAAAAGTGTACATAGAGCAATTTTAATGGTCCGAAGTTGCTCAACTCTCTCTACGGAGGAGCTCTTATCGGTTTTGTCCATTTGTCATAAAAAGTTGGTGTTTTGGCATCAATATAATGTAGAAAGCTTATACTCGTAAAATTTGACATAGAAGAACAATAAAAAATCTATCCCGAGCAACTTTGATAGTCCGAAGTTGCTCAACTCTCTCTATGGAGGAGCTTTTAACGGTTTTGTCCATTTGTCATAGAAAGTTGGTGTTTTGGCATCGAAATAATGTAGGAAGCTTATACTCGTAGAATTTGACATAGAAGAACAATAAAAAATCTATCCCGAGCAACTTTCATAGTCCGAAGTTGCTCAACTCTCTCTATGGAGGAGCTTTTAATGGTTTTGTCCATTTATCATAGAAAGTTGGTGTATTGGCATCAAAATAATGTAGGAAGCTTATACTAGTAAAAGTTGACAAAGAAGAACAATAAAAATTGTACACCGAGCAATTTTGATGTTCCGAAGTTGCTCAACTCTCTCTATGGAGGAGCTTTTAACGGTTTTGTCTATTTGTCATTGAAAGTTGGTGTTTTGGCATCGAAATAATCTAGGAAGCTTATACTCGTAAAATTTCACATAGAAGAACAATAAAAATTGTACACCGAGCAACTTTGATGGTCCGAAGTCGCTCGACACTCTCTATGGAGGAGCTTTTAACGGTTTTGTCCATTTGTCATAGAAAGTTGGTGTTTTGGCATCGAAATAATCTAGGAAGCTTATACTCATAAAATTTGACATAGAAGAACAATAAAAAGTGTACATAGAGCAATTTTAATGGTACGAAGTTGCTCAACTCTCTCTATGGAGGAGCTCTTATCGGTTTTGTCCATTTGTCATAAAAAGTTGGTGTTTTGGCATCAATATAATGTAGAAAGCTTATACTCGTAAAATTTGACATAGAAGAACAGTAAAAAGTCATCCCGAACAACTTTGATAGTTCGGAGTTGCTCAACTCTCTCTATCGAGGAGCTTTTAACGGTTTTGTCCATTTGTCATAGAAAGTTGGTGTTTTGGCATCGAAATAATCTATGAAGTTTATTCTCATAAAATTTGACATTTAAGAACAATAAAAAGTGTACACCGAGCAACTTTGATGGTCCGAAGTTGCTCAACTCTCTCTATAGGTGAGCTTTTAACGGTTTTGTCTATTTGTCATAGAAAGTTGGTGTTTTGGCATGGAAATAATCTATGAAGCTTATACTCATAAAATTTGACATATAAGTACAATAAAAATTGTACACCGAACAACTTTGATGGTCCGAAGTCGCTCAACACTCTCTATGGAGGAGCTTTTAACGGTTTTCTTCATTTGTCATAGAAAGTTGGTGTTTTGGCATCGAAGTAATCTAGGAAGCTTATACTCGTAAAATTTCACATAGAAGAACAATAAAAAGTGTACATAGACCAATTTTGATAGTCCGAAGTTGCTCAAGTCTCACTATGGAGGAGCTCTTAACGGTTTTGTCCATTTGTCATAAAAAGTTGGTGTTTTGGCATCGGAATAATGTAGGAAGCTTATACTCGTAAAATTTCACATAGAAGAACAATAAAAAGTCTATCCCGAGCAACTTTGATAGTCCGAAGTTGCTCAACTCTCTCTATGAAGGAGCTTTTAACGGTTTTGTCTATTTGTCGCAGAAAGTTGGTGTTTTGGCATCGAAATAATCTAGGAAGCTTATACTCGTAAAATTTCACATAGAAGAACAATAAAAATTGTACACCGAGCAACTTTGATGGTCCGAAGTCGCTCAACACTCTCTATTGAAGAGCTTTTAACGGTTTTGTCCATTTGTCATAGAAAGTTGGTGTTTTGGCATCGAAATAATCTAGGAAGCTTATACTCATAAAATTTGACATAGTAGAACAATAAAAAGTGTACATAGAGCAATTTTAATGGTCCGAAGTTGCTCAACTCTCTCTATGGAGGAGCTCTTATCGGTTTTGTCCATTTGTCATAAAAAGTTGGTGTTTTGGCATCAATATAATGTAGAAAGCTTATACTCGTAAAATTTGACATAGAAGAACAATAAAAAGTCCATCCCGAACAACTTTGATAGTTCGGAGTTGCTCAACTCTCTCTATCGAGGAGCTTTTAACGGTTTTGTCCATTTGTCATAGAAAGTTGGTGTTTTGGCATCGAAATAATCTATGAAGCTTATACTCGTAAAATTTGACATATAAGAACAATAAAAATTGTACACCGAGCAACTTTGATGGTCCGAAGTCGCTCGACACTCTCTATGGAGGAGTTTTTAACGGTTTTGTCCATTTGTCATAGAAAGTTGGTGTTTTGGCATAGAAATAATGTAGGAAGCTTATACTCGTAAAATTTGACATAGAAGAACAATAAAAAGTGTACATAGAGCAATTTTAATGGTCCGAAGTTGCTCAACTCTCTCTATGGAGGAGCTCTTATCGGTTTTGTCCATTTGTCATAAAAAGTTGGTGTTTTGGCATCAATATAATGTAGAAAGCTTATACTCGTAAAATTTGACATAGAAGAACAATAAAAAGTCTATCCCGAACAACTTTGATAGTTCGGAGTTGCTCAACTCTCTCTATCGAGGAGCTTTTAACGGTTTTGTCCATTTGTCATAGAAAGTTGGTGTTTTGGCATCGAAATAATCTATGAAGCTTATACTCGTAAAATTTGACATATAAGAACAATAAAAATTGTACACCGAGCAACTTTGATGGTCCGAAGTCGCTCGACACTCTCTATGGAGGAGTTTTTAACGGTTTTGTCCATTTGTCATAGAAAGTTGGTGTTTTGGAATCGAAATAATGTAGGAAGCTTATAATCGTAAAACTTGACATAGAAGAACAATAAAAAGTCTATCCCGAGCAACTTTCATAGTCCGAAGTTGCTCAACTCTCTCTATGGAGGAGCTTTTAACGGTTTTTGTCCATTTATCATAGAAAGTTGGTGTTTTGGCATCAAAATAATGTAGGAAGCTTATACTAGTAAAAGTTGACAATGAAGAACAATAAAAATTGTACACCGAGCAATTTTGATGTTCCGCAGTTGCTCAACTCTCTCTATGGAGGAGCTTTTAACGGTTTTGTCCATTTGTCATAGAAAGTTGGTGTTTTGGCATCGAAATAATCTAGGAAGCTTATACTCGTAAAATTTTACGTATAAGAACAATAAAAATTGTACACCGAGCAACTTTGCTAGTCCGAAGTTGCTCAACTCTCTCTATAGAGGAGCTTTTAACGGTTTTGTCCATTTGTCATAGAAAGTTGGTGTTTTGGAATCGAAATAATGTAGGAAGCTTATACTCGTAAAAGTTGACATAGAAGAACAATAAAAAGTCTATCCCGAGCAACTTTGATAGTCCGAAGTTGCTCAACTCTCTCTATGAAGGAGCTTTTAACGGTTTTGTCTATTTGTCATAGAAAGTTGGTGTTTTGGCATCGAAATAATCTAGGAAGCTTATACTCGTAAAGTTTCACATAGAAGAACAATAAAAATTGTACACCGAGCAACTTTGAAGGTCCGAAGTCGCTCAACACTCTCTATTGAAGAGCTTTTAACGGTTTTGTCTATTTGTCATAGAAAGTTGGTGTTTTGGCATCGAAATATTCTAGGAAGCTTATACTCATAAAATTTGACATAGAAGAACAATAAAAAGTGTACATAGAGCAATTTTAATGGTCCGAAGTTGCTCAACTCTCTCTATGGAGGAGCTCTTATCGGTTTTGTCCATTTGTCATAAAAAGTTGGTGTTTTGGCATCAATATAATGTAGAAAGCTTATACTCGTAAAATTTGACATAGAAGAACAATAAAAAGTCTATCCGAAACAACTTTGATAGTCCGGAGTTGCTCAACTCTCTATATCGAGGAGCTTTTAACGGTTTTGTCCATTTGTCATAGAAAGTTGGTCTTTTGTCATCGAAATAATCTATGAAGCTTATACTCGTAAAATTTGACATATAAGAACAATAAAAATTGTACACCGAGCAACTTTGATGGTCCGAAGTCGCTCGACACTCTCTATGGAGGAGTTTTTAAAGCTTTTGTCCATTTGTCATAGAAAGTTGGTGTTTTGGCATCGAAATAATGTAGGAAGCTTATACTCGTTAAAGTTGACACAGAAGAACAATAAAAAGTCTATCCCGAGCAACTTTCATAGTCCGAAGTTGCTCAACTATCTCTATCGAGGAGCTTTTAACGGTTTTGTCCATTTGTCAAAGAAAGTTGGTGTTTTGGCATCGAAATAATGTAGAAAGCTTATACTCGTAAAATTTGACATAGAAGAACAATAAAAAGTCTATCCCGAGCAACTTTCATAGTCCGAAGTTGCTCAACTCTCTCTATGGAGGAGATTTTAACGGTTTTGTCCATTTGTCAAAGAAAGTTGGTGTTTTGGCATCGAAATAATCTAGGAAGCTTATACTCATAAAATTTGACATATAAGAACAATAAAAATTGTACACCGAGCAACTTTGCTGGTCCGAAGTTGCTCAAGTCTCACTATGGAGGAGCTCTTAACGGTTTTGTCCATTTGTCATAGAAAGTTGGTGTTTTGGAATCGAAATAATGTAGGAAGCTTATGAGTAGTTGACATAGAAGAACTATAAAAAGTCTATCCCGAGCAACTTTCATAGTCCGAAGTTGCTCAACTCTCTCTATCGAGGAGCTTTTAACGGTTTTGTCCATTTGTCATAGAAATTTGGTGTTTTGGCATCGAAATAATCTAGGAAGCTTATACTCGTAAAATTTCACATAGAAGAACAATAAAAATTGTACACCGAGCAACTTTGCTGGTCCGAAGTTGCTCAAGTCTCACTATGGAGGAGCTCTTAACGGTTTTGTCCATTTGTCATAAAAAGTTGGTGTTTTGGCATCAATATAATGTAGAAAGCTTATACTCGTAAAATTTGACATAGAAGAACAATAAAAAGTCTATCCCGAACAACTTTGATAGTTCGGAGTTGCTCAACTCTCTCTATCGAGGAGCTTTTAACGGTTTTGTCCATTTGTCATAGAAAGTTGGTGTTTTGGCATCGAAATAATCTAGGAAGCTTATACTCATAAAATTTGACATAGAAGAACAATAAAAAGTGTACATAGAGCAATTTTAATGGTCCGAAGTTGCCCAACTCTCTCTACGGAGGAGCTCTTATCGGTTTTGTCCATTTGTCATAAAAAGTTGGTGTTTTGGCATCAATATAATGTAGAAAGCTTATACTCGTAAAATTTGACATAGAAGAACAATAAAAAATCTATCCCGAGCAACTTTGATAGTCCGAAGTTGCTCAACTCTCTCTATGGAGGAGCTTTTAACGGTTTTGTCCATTTGTCATAGAAAGTTGGTGTTTTGGCATGGAAATAATGTAGGAAGCTTATACTCGTAGAATTTGACATAGAAGAACAATAAAAAATCTATCCCGAGCAACTTTCATAGTCCGAAGTTGCTCAACTCTCTCTATGGAGGAGCTTTTAATGGTTTTGTCCATTTATCATAGAAAGTTGGTGTATTGGCATCAAAATAATGTAGGAAGCTTATACTAGTAAAAGTTGACAAAGAAGAACAATAAAAATTGTACACCGAGCAATTTTGATGTTCCGAAGTTGCTCAACTCTCTCTATGGAGGAGCTTTTAACGGTTTTGTCTATTTGTCATTGAAAGTTGGTGTTTTGGCATCGAAATAATCTAGGAAGCTTATACTCGTAAAATTTCACATAGAAGAACAATAAAAATTGTACACCGAGCAACTTTGATGGTCCGAAGTCGCTCGACACTCTCTATGGAGGAGCTTTTAACGGTTTTGTCCATTTGTCATAGAAAGTTGGTGTTTTGGCATCGAAATAATCTAGGAAGCTTATACTCATAAAATTTGACATAGAAGAACAATAAAAAGTGTACATAGAGCAATTTTAATGGTATGAAGTTGCTCAACTCTCTCTATGGAGGAGCTCTTATCGGTTTTGTCCATTTGTCATAAAAAGTTGGTGTTTTGGCATCAATATAATGTAGAAAGCTTATACTCGTAAAATTTGACATAGAAGAACAGTAAAAAGTCATCCCGAACAACTTTGATAGTTCGGAGTTGCTCAACTCTCTCTATCGAGGAGCTTTTAACGGTTTTGTCCATTTGTCATAGAAAGTTGGTGTTTTGGCATCGAAATAACCTATGAAGTTTATTCTCATAAAATTTGACATTTAAGAACAATAAAAAGTGTACACCGAGCAACTTTGATGGTCCGAAGTTGCTCAACTCTCTCTATAGGTGAGCTTTTAACGGTTTTGTCTATTTGTCATAGAAAGTTGGTGTTTTGGCATGGAAATGATCTATGAAGCTTATACTCATAAAATTTGACATATAAGTACAATAAAAATTGTACACCGAACAACTTTGATGGTCCGAAGTCGCTCAACACTCTCTATGGAGGAGCTTTTAACGGTTTTCTTCATTTGTCATAGAAAGTTGGTGTTTTGGCATCGAAGTAATCTAGGAAGCTTATACTCGTAAAATTTCACATAGAAGAACAATAAAAAGTGTACATAGACCAATTTTGATAGTCCGAAGTTGCTCAAGTCTCACTATGGAGGAGCTCTTAACGGTTTTGTCCATTTGTCATAAAAAGTTGGTGTTTTGGCATCGGAATAATGTAGGAAGCTTATACTCGTAAAATTTCACATAGAAGAACAATAAAAAGTCTATCCCGAGCAACTTTGATAGTCCGAAGTTGCTCAACTCTCTCTATGAAGGAGCTTTTAACGGTTTTGTCTATTTGTCGCAGAAAGTTGGTGTTTTGGCATCGAAATAATCTAGGAAGCTTATACTCGTAAAATTTCACATAGAAGAACAATAAAAATTGTACACCGAGCAACTTTGATGGTCCGAAGTCGCTCAACACTCACTATTGAAGAGCTTTTAACGGTTTTGTCCATTTGTCATAGAAAGTTGGTGTTTTGGCATCGAAATAATCTAGGAAGCTTATACTCATAAAATTTGACATAGTAGAACAATAAAAAGTGTACGTAGAGCAATTTTAATGGTCCGAAGTTGCTCAACTCTCTCTATGGAGGAGCTCTTATCGGTTTTGTCCATTTGTCATAAAAAGTTGGTGTTTTGGCATCAATATAATGTAGAAAGCTTATACTCGTAAAATTTGACATAGAAGAACAATAAAAAGTCCATCCCGAACAACTTTGATAGTTCGGAGTTGCTCAACTCTCTCTATCGAGGAGCTTTTAACGGTTTTGTCCATTTGTCATAGAAAGTTGGTGTTTTGGCATCGAAATAATCTATGAAGCTTATACTCGTAAAATTTGACATATAAGAACAATAAAAATTGTACACCGAGCAACTTTGATGGTCCGAAGTCGCTCGACACTCTCTATGGAGGAGTTTTTAACGGTTTTGTCCATTTGTCATAGAAAGTTGGTGTTTTGGCGTAGAAATAATGTAGGAAGCTTATACTCGTAAAATTTGACATAGAAGAACAATAAAAAGTGTACATAGAGCAATTTTAATGGTCCGAAGTTGCTCAACTCTCTCTATGGAGGAGCTCTTATCGGTTTTGTCCATTTGTCATAAAAAGTTGGTGTTTTGGCATCAATATAATGTAGAAAGCTTATACTCGTAAAATTTGACATAGAAGAACAATAAAAAGTCTATCCCGAACAACTTTGATAGTTCGGAGTTGCTCAACTCTCTCTATCGAGGAGCTTTTAACGGTTTTGTCCATTTGTCATAGAAAGTTGGTGTTTTGGCATCGAAATAATCTATGAAGCTTATACTCGTAAAATTTGACATATAAGAACAATAAAAATTGTACACCGAGCAACTTTGATGGTCCGAAGTCGCTCGACACTCTCTATGGAGGAGTTTTTAACGGTTTTGTCCATTTGTCATAGAAAGTTGGTGTTTTGGAATCGAAATAATGTAGGAAGCTTATACTCGTAAAACTTGACATAGAAGAACAATAAAAAGTCTATCCCGAGCAACTTTCATAGTCCGAAGTTGCTCAACTCTCTCTATGGAGGAGCTTTTAACGGTTTTTGTCCATTTATCATAGAAAGTTGGTGTTTTGGCATCAAAATAATGTAGGAAGCTTATACTAGTAAAAGTTGACAATGAAGAACAATAAAAATTGTACACCGAGCAATTTTGATGTTCCGAAGTTGCTCAACTCTCTCTATGGAGGAGCTTTTAACGGTTTTGTCCATTTGTCATAGAAAGTTGGTGTTTTGGCATCGAAATAATCTAGGAAGCTTATACTCGTAAAATTTTACGTATAAGAACAATAAAAATTGTACACCGAGCAACTTTGCTAGTCCGAAGTTGCTCAACTCTCTCTATAGAGGAGCTTTTAACGGTTTTGTCCATTTGTCATAGAAAGTTGGTGTTTTGGAATCGAAATAATGTAGGAAGCTTATACTCGTAAAAGTTGACATAGAAGAACAATAAAAAGTCTATCCCGAGCAACTTTGATAGTCCGAAGTTGCTCAACTCTCTCTATGAAGGAGCTTTTAACGGTTTTGTCTATTTGTCATAGAAAGTTGGTGTTTTGGCATCGAAATAATCTAGGAAGCTTATACTCGTAAAGTTTCACATAGAAGAACAATAAAAATTGTACACCGAGCAACTTTGAAGGTCCGAAGTCGCTCAACACTCTCTATTGAAGAGCTTTTAACGGTTTTGTCTATTTGTCATAGAAAGTTGGTGTTTTGGCATCGAAATATTCTAGGAAGCTTATACTCATAAAATTTGACATAGAAGAACAATAAAAAGTGTACATAGAGCAATTTTAATGGTCCGAAGTTGCTCAACTCTCTCTATGGAGGAGCTCTTATCGGTTTTGTCCATTTGTCATAAAAAGTTGGTGTTTTGGCATCAATATAATGTAGAAAGCTTATACTCGTAAAATTTGACATAGAAGAACAATAAAAAGTCTATCCGAAACAACTTTGATAGTCCGGAGTTGCTCAACTCTCTATATCGAGGAGCTTTTAACGGTTTTGTCCATTTGTCATAGAAAGTTGGTGTTTTGTCATCGAAATAATCTATGAAGCTTATACTCGTAAAATTTGACATATAAGAACAATAAAAATTGTACACCGAGCAACTTTGATGGTCCGAAGTCGCTCGACACTCTCTATGGAGGAGTTTTTAAAGCTTTTGTCCATTTGTCATAGAAAGTTGGTGTTTTGGCATCGAAATAATGTAGGAAGCTTATACTCGTTAAAGTTGACATAGAAGAACAATAAAAAGTCTATCCCGAGCAACTTTCATAGTCCGAAGTTGCTCAACTATCTCTATCGAGGAGCTTTTAACGGTTTTGTCCATTTGTCAAAGAAAGTTGGTGTTTTGGCATCCAAATAATGTAGAAAGCTTATACTCGTAAAATTTGACATAGAAGAACAATAAAAAGTCTATCCCGAGCAACTTTCATAGTCCGAAGTTGCTCAACTCTCTCTATGGAGGAGATTTTAACGGTTTTGTCCATTTGTCAAAGAAAGTTGGTGTTTTGGCATCGAAATAATCTAGGAAGCTTATACTCATAAAATTTGACATATAAGAACAATAAAAATTGTACACCGAGCAACTTTGCTGGTCCGAAGTTGCTCAAGTCTCACTATGGAGGAGCTCTTAACGGTTTTGTCCATTTGTCATAGAAAGTTGGTGTTTTGGAATCGAAATAATGTAGGAAGCTTATGAGTAGTTGACATAGAAGAACTATAAAAAGTCTATCCCGAGCAACTTTCATAGTCCGAAGTTGCTCAACTCTCTCTATCGAGGAGCTTTTAACGGTTTTGTCCATTTGTCATAGAAATTTGGTGTTTTGGCATCGAAATAATGTAGGAAGCTTATGAGTAGTTGACATAGAAGAACTATAAAAAGTCTATCCCGAGCAACTTTCATAGTCCGAAGTTGCTCAACTCTCTCTATCGAGGAGCTTTTAACGGTTTTGTCCATTTGTCATAGAAATTTGGTGTTTTGGCATCGAAATAATCTAGGAAGCTTATACTCGTAAAGTTTCACATAGAAGAACAATAAAAATTGTACACCGAGCAACTTTGAAGGTCCGAAGTCGCTCAACACTCTCTATTGAAGAGCTTTTAACGGTTTTGTCTATTTGTCATAGAAAGTTGGTGTTTTGGCATCGAAATATTCTAGGAAGCTTATACTCATAAAATTTGACATAGAAGAACAATAAAAAGTGTACATAGAGCAATTTTAATGGTCCGAAGTTGCTCAACTCTCTCTATGGAGGAGCTCTTATCGGTTTTGTCCATTTGTCATAAAAAGTTGGTGTTTTGGCATCAATATAATGTAGAAAGCTTATACTCGTAAAATTTGACATAGAAGAACAATAAAAAGTCTATCCGAAACAACTTTGATAGTCCGGAGTTGCTCAACTCTCTATATCGAGGAGCTTTTAACGGTTTTGTCCATTTGTCATAGAAAGTTGGTGTTTTGTCATCGAAATAATCTATGAAGCTTATACTCGTAAAATTTGACATATAAGAACAATAAAAATTGTACACCGAGCAACTTTGATGGTCCGAAGTCGCTCGACACTCTCTATGGAGGAGTTTTTAAAGCTTTTGTCCATTTGTCATAGAAAGTTGGTGTTTTGGCATCGAAATAATGTAGGAAGCTTATACTCGTTAAAGTTGACATAGAAGAACAATAAAAAGTCTATCCCGAGCAACTTTCATAGTCCGAAGTTGCTCAACTATCTCTATCGAGGAGCTTTTAACGGTTTTGTCCATTTGTCAAAGAAAGTTGGTGTTTTGGCATCCAAATAATGTAGAAAGCTTATACTCGTAAAATTTGACATAGAAGAACAATAAAAAGTCTATCCCGAGCAACTTTCATAGTCCGAAGTTGCTCAACTCTCTCTATGGAGGAGATTTTAACGGTTTTGTCCATTTGTCAAAGAAAGTTGGTGTTTTGGCATCGAAATAATCTAGGAAGCTTATACTCATAAAATTTGACATATAAGAACAATAAAAATTGTACACCGAGCAACTTTGCTGGTCCGAAGTTGCTCAAGTCTCACTATGGAGGAGCTCTTAACGGTTTTGTCCATTTGTCATAGAAAGTTGGTGTTTTGGAATCGAAATAATGTAGGAAGCTTATGAGTAGTTGACATAGAAGAACTATAAAAAGTCTATCCCGAGCAACTTTCATAGTCCGAAGTTGCTCAACTCTCTCTATCGAGGAGCTTTTAACGGTTTTGTCCATTTGTCATAGAAATTTGGTGTTTTGGCATCGAAATAATGTAGGAAGCTTATGAGTAGTTGACATAGAAGAACTATAAAAAGTCTATCCCGAGCAACTTTCATAGTCCGAAGTTGCTCAACTCTCTCTATCGAGGAGCTTTTAACGGTTTTGTCCATTTGTCATAGAAATTTGGTGTTTTGGCATCGAAATAATCTAGGAAGCTTATACTCGTAAAATTTCACATAGAAGAACAATAAAAATTGTACACCGAGCAACTTTGCTGGTCCGAAGTTGCTCAAGTCTCACTATGGAGGAGCTCTTAACGGTTTTGTCCATTTGTCATAAAAAGTTGGTGTTTTGGCATCAATATAATGTAGAAAGCTTATACTCGTAAAATTTGACATAGAAGAACAATAAAAAGTCTATCCCGAACAACTTTGATAGTTCGGAGTTGCTCAACTCTCTCTATCGAGGAGCTTTTAACGGTTTTGTCCATTTGTCATAGAAAGTTGGTGTTTTGGCATCGAAATAATCTAGGAAGCTTATACTCATAAAATTTGACATAGAAGAACAATAAAAAGTGTACATAGAGCAATTTTAATGGTCCGAAGTTGCTCAACTCTCTCTACGGAGGAGCTCTTATCGGTTTTGTCCATTTGTCATAAAAAGTTGGTGTTTTGGCATCAATATAATGTAGAAAGCTTATACTCGTAAAATTTGACATAGAAGAACAATAAAAAATCTATCCCGAGCAACTTTGATAGTCCGAAGTTGCTCAACTCTCTCTATGGAGGAGCTTTTAACGGTTTTGTCCATTTATCATAGAAAGTTGGTGTTTTGGCATCGAAATAATGTAGGAAGCTTATACTCGTAGAATTTGACATAGAAGAACAATAAAAAGTCTATCCCGAGCAACTTTCATAGTCCGAAGTTGCTCAACTCTCTCTATGGAGGAGCTTTTAATGGTTTTGTCCATTTATCATAGAAAGTTGGTGTATTGTCATCAAAATAATGTAGGAAGCTTATACTAGTAAAAGTTGACAAAGAAGAACAATAAAAATTGTACACCGAGCAATTTTGATGTTCCGAAGTTGCTCAACTCTCTCTATGGAGGAGCTTTTAACGGTTTTGTCTATTTGTCATTGAAAGTTGGTGTTTTGGCATCGAAATAATCTAGGAAGCTTATACTCGTAAAATTTCACATAGAAGAACAATAAAAATTGTACACCGAGCAACTTTGATGGTCCGAAGTCGCTCGACACTCTCTATGGAGGAGCTTTTAACGGTTTTGTCCATTTGTCATAGAAAGTTGGTGTTTTGGCATCGAAATAATCTAGGAAGCTTATACTCATAAAATTTGACATAGAAGAACAATAAAAAGTGTACATAGAGCAATTTTAATGGTATGAAGTTGCTCAACTCTCCTTATGTAGGAGCTCTTATCGGTTTTGTCCATTTGTCATAAAAAGTTGGTGTTTTGGCATCAATATAATGTAGAAAGCTTATACTCGTAAAATTTGACATAGAAGAACAGTAAAAAGTCATCCCGAACAACTTTGATAGTTCGGAGTTGCTCAACTCTCTCTATCGAGGAGCTTTTAACGGTTTTGTCCATTTGTCATAGAAAGTTGGTGTTTTGGCATCGAAATAATCTATGAAGTTTATTCTCATAAAATTTGACATTTAAGAACAATAAAAAGTGTACACCGAGCAACTTTGATGGTCCGAAGTTGCTCAACTCTCTCTATAGGTGAGCTTTTAACGGTTTTGTCTATTTGTCATAGAAAGTTGGTGTTTTGGCATGGAAATAATCTATGAAGCTTATACTCATAAAATTTGACATATAAGTACAATAAAAATTGTACACCGAACAACTTTGATGGTCCGAAGTCGCTCAACACTCTCTATGGAGGAGCTTTTAACGGTTTTCTTCATTTGTCATAGAAAGTTGGTGTTTTGGCATCGAAGAAATCTAGGAAGCTTATACTCGTAAAATTTCACATAGAAGAACAATAAAAAGTGTACATAGACCAATTTTGATAGTCCGAAGTTGCTCAACTCTCTCTATGGAGGAGCTTTTAACGGTTTTGTCCATTTGTCATAAAAAGTTGGTGTTTTGGCATCGGAATAATGTAGGAAGCTTATACTCGTAAAATTTCACATAGAAGAACAATAAAAAGTCTATCCCGAGCAACTTTGATAGTCCGAAGTTGCTCAACTCTCTCTATGAAGGAGCTTTTAACGGTTTTGTCTATTTGTCGCAGAAAGTTGGTGTTTTGGCATCGAAATAATCTAGGAAGCTTATACTCGTAAAATTTCACATAGAAGAACAATAAAAATTGTACACCGAGCAACTTTGATGGTCCGAAGTCGCTCAACACTCTCTATTGAAGAGCTTTTAACGGTTTTGTCCATTTGTCATAGAAAGTTGGTGTTTTGGCATCGAAATAATCTAGGAAGCTTATTACTCATAAAATTTGACATAGTAGAACAATAAAAAGTGTACATAGAGCAATTTTAATGGTCCGAAGTTGCTCAACTCTCTCTATGGAGGAGCTCTTATCGGTTTTGTCCATTTGTCATAAAAAGTTGGTGTTTTGGCATCAATATAATGTAGAAAGCTTATACTCGTAAAATTTGACATAGAAGAACAATAAAAAGTCCATCCCGAACAACTTTGATAGTCCGAAGTTGCTCAACTCTCTCTATCGAGGAGCTTTTAACGGTTTTGTCCATTTGTCATAGAAAGTTGGTGTTTTGGCATCGAAATAATCTATGAAGCTTATACTCGTAAAATTTGACATATAAGAACAATAAAAATTGTACACCGAGCAACTTTGATGGTCCGAAGTCGCTCGACACTCTCTATGGAGGAGTTTTTAACGGTTTTGTCCATTTGTCATAGAAAGTTGGTGTTTTGGCATAGAAATAATGTAGGAAGCTTATACTCGTAAAATTTGACATAGAAGAACAATAAAAAGTGTACATAGAGCAATTTTAATGGTCCGAAGTTGCTCAACTCTCTCTATGGAGGAGCTCTTATCGGTTTTGTCCATTTGTCATAAAAAGCTGGTGTTTTGGCATCAATATAATGTAGAAAGCTTATACTCGTAAAATTTGACATAGAAGAACAATAAAAAGTCTATCCCGAACAACTTTGATAGTTCGGAGTTGCTCAACTCTCTCTATCGAGGAGCTTTTAACGGTTTTGTCCATTTGTCATAGAAAGTTGGTGTTTTGGCATCGAAATAATCTATGAAGCTTATACTCGTAAAATTTGACATATAAGAACAATAAAAATTGTACACCGAGCAACTTTGATGGTCCGAAGTCGCTCGACACTCTCTATGGAGGAGTTTTTAACGGTTTTGTCCATTTGTCATAGAAAGTTGGTGTTTTGGAATCGAAATAATGTAGAAAGCTTATACTCGTAAAACTTGACATAGAAGAACAATAAAAAGTCTATCCCGAGCAACTTTCATAGTCCGAAGTTGCTCAACTCTCTCTATGGAGGAGCTTTTAACGGTTTTTGTCCATTTATCATAGAAAGTTGGTGTTTTGGCATCAAAATAATGTAGGAAGCTTATACTAGTAAAAGTTGACAATGAAGAACAATAAAAATTGTACACCGAGCAATTTTGATGTTCCGCAGTTGCTCAACTCTCTCTATGGAGGAGCTTTTAACGGTTTTGTCCATTTGTCATAGAAACTTGGTGTTTTGGCATCGAAATAATCTAGGAAGCTTATACTCGTAAAATTTTACGTATAAGAACAATAAAAATTGTACACCGAGCAACTTTGCTAGTCCGAAGTTGCTCAACTCTCTCTATGGAGGAGCTTTTAACGGTTTTGTCCATTTGTCATAGAAAGTTGGTGTTTTGGAATCGAAATAATGTAGGAAGCTTATACTCGTAAAAGTTGACATAGAAGAACAATAAAAAGTCTATCCCGAGCAACTTTGATAGTCCGAAGTTGCTCAACTCTCTCTATGAAGGAGCTTTTAACGGTTTTGTCTATTTGTCGTAGAAAGTTGGTGTTTTGGCATCGAAATAATCTAGGAAGCTTATACTCGTAAAATTTCACATAGAAGAACAATAAAAATTGTACACCGAGCAACTTTGATGGTCCGAAGTCGCTCAACACTCTCTATTGAAGAGCTTTTAACGGTTTTGTCCATTTGTCATAGAAAGTTGGTGTTTTGGCATCGAAATAATCTAGGAAGCTTATACTCATAAAATTTGACATAGTAGAACAATAAAAAGTGTACATAGAGCAATTTTAATGGTCCGAAGTTGCTCAACTCTCTCTATGGAGGAGCTCTTATCGGTTTTGTCCATTTGTCATAAAAAGTTGGTGTTTTGGCATCAATATAATGTAGAAAGCTTATACTCGTAAAATTTGACATAGAAGAACAATAAAAAGTCTATCCCGAACAACTTTGATAGTTCGGAGTTGCTCAACTCTCTCTATCGAGGAGCTTTTAACGGTTTTGTCCATTTGTCACAGAAAGTTGGTGTTTTGGCATCGAAATAATCTATGAAGCTTATACTCGTAAAATTTGACATATAAGAACAATAAAAATTGTACACCGAGCAACTTTGATGGTCCGAAGTCGCTCGACACTCTCTATGGACGAGTTTTTAACGGTTTTGTCCATTTGTCATAGAAAGTTGGTGTTTTAGCATCGAAATAATGTAGGAAGCTTATACTCGAAAAAGTTGACATAGAAGAACAATAAAAAGTCTATCCCGAGCAACTTTCATAGTCCGAAGTTGCTCAACTCTCTCTATCGAGGAGCTTTTAACGGTTTTGTCCATTTGTCATAGAAAGTTGGTGTTTTGGCATACAAATAATGTAGGAAGCTTATACTCGTAAAATTTGACATAGAAGAACAATAAAAAGTGTACATAGAGCAATTTTAATGGTCCGAAGTTGCTCAACTCTCTCTATGGAGGAGCTCTTATCGGTTTTGTCCATTTGTCATAAAAAGTTGGTGTTTTGGCATCAATATAATGTAGAAAGCTTATACTCGTAAAATTTGACATAGAAGAACAATAAAAAGTCTATCCCGAACAACTTTGATAGTTCGGAGTTGCTCAACTCTCTCTATCGAGGAGCTTTTAACGGTTTTGTCCATTTGTCATAGAAAGTTGGTGTTTTGGCATCGAAATAATCTATGAAGCTTATACTCGTAAAATTTGACATATAAGAACAATAAAAATTGTACACCGAGCAACTTTGATGGTCCGAAGTCGCTCGACACTCTCTATGGAGGAGTTTTTAACGGTTTTGTCCATTTGTCATAGAAAGTTGGTGTTTTAGCATAGAAATAATGTAGGAAGCTTATACTCGAAAAAGTTGACATAGAAGAACAATAAAAAGTCTATCCCGAGCAACTTTCATAGTCCGAAGTTGCTCAACTCTCTCTATGGAGGAGCTTTTAACGGTTTTTGTCCATTTATCATAGAAAGTTGGTGTTTTGGCATCAAAATAATGTAGGAAGCTTATACTAGTAAAAGTTGACAATGAAGAACAATAAAAATTGTACACCGAGCAATTTTGATTTTCCGCAGTTGCTCAACTCTCTCTATGGAGGAGCTTTTAACGGTTTTTTCCATTTGTCATAGAAAGTTGGTGTTTTGGCATCGAAATAATCTATGAAGCTTATACTCGTAAAATTTTACGTATAAGAACAATAAAAATTGTACACCGAGCAATTTTGCTAGTCCGAAGTTGCTCAACTCTCTCTATGGAGGAGCTTTTAACGGTTTTGTCCATTTGTCATAGAAAGTTGGTGTTTTGGAATCGAAATAATGTAGGAAGCTTATACTCGTAAAAGTTGACATAGAAGAACAATAAAAAGTCTATCCCGAGCAACTTTCATAGTCCGAAGTTGCTCAACTCTCTCTATGGAGGAGCTTTTAATGGTTTTGTCCATTTATCATAGAAAGTTGGTGTTTTGGCATCAAAATAATGTAGGAAGCTTATACTAGTAAAAGTTGACAAAGAAGAACAATAAAAATTGTACACCGAGCAATTTTGATGTTCCGAAGTTGCTCAACTCTCTCTATGGAGGAGCTTTTAACGGTTTTGTCTATTTGTCATAGAAAGTTGGTGTTTTGGCATCGAAATAATCTAGGAAGCTTATACTCGTAAAATTTCACATAGAAGAACAATAAAAATTGTACACCGAGCAACTTTGATGGTCCGAAGTCGCTCAACACTCTCTATTGAAGAGCTTTTAACGGTTTTGTCCATTTGTCATAGAAAGTTGGTGTTTTGGCATCGAAATAATCTAGGAAGCTTATACTCATAAAATTTGACATAGAAGAACAATAAAAAGTGTACATAGAGCAATTTTAATGGTCTGAAGTTGCTCAACTCTCTCTACGGAGGAGCTCTTATCAGTTTTGTCCATTTGTCATAAAAAGTTGGTGTTTTGGCATCAATATAATGTAGAAAGCTTATACTCGTAAAATTTGACATAGAAGAACAATAAAAAGTCTATCCGAAACAACTTTGATAGTCCGGAGTTGCTCAACTCTCTCTATCGAGGAGCTTTTAACGGTTTTGTCCATTTGTCATAGAAAGTTGGTGTTTTGGCATCGAAATAATCTATGAAGCTTATACTCGTAAAATTTGACATATAAGAACAATAAAAATTGTACACCGAGCAACTTTGATGGTCCGAAGTCGCTCGACACTCTCTATGGACGAGTTTTTAACGGTTTTGTCCATTTGTCATAGAAAGTTGGTGTTTTAGCATCGAAATAATGTAGGAAGCTTATACTCGAAAAAGTTGACATAGAAGAACAATAAAAAGTCTATCCCGAGCAACTTTCATAGTCCGAAGTTGCTCAACTCTCTCTATCGAGGAGCTTTTAACGGTTTTGTCCATTTGTCATAGAAAGTTGGTGTTTTGGCATACAAATAATGTAGGAAGCTTATACTCGTAAAATTTGACATAGAAGAACAATAAAAAGTGTACATAGAGCAATTTTAATGGTCCGAAGTTGCTCAACTCTCTCTATGGAGGAGCTCTTATCGGTTTTGTCCATTTGTCATAAAAAGTTGGTGTTTTGGCATCAATATAATGTAGAAAGCTTATACTCGTAAAATTTGACATAGAAGAACAATAAAAAGTCTATCCCGAACAACTTTGATAGTTCGGAGTTGCTCAACTCTCTCTATCGAGGAGCTTTTAACGGTTTTGTCCATTTGTCATAGAAAGTTGGTGTTTTGGCATCGAAATAATCTATGAAGCTTATACTCGTAAAATTTGACATATAAGAACAATAAAAATTGTACACCGAGCAACTTTGAAGGTCCGAAGTCGCTCGACACTCTCTATGGAGGAGTTTTTAACGGTTTTGTCCATTTGTCATAGAAAGTTGGTGTTTTAGCATCGAAATAATGTAGGAAGCTTATACTCGAAAAAGTTGACATAGAAGAACAATAAAAAGTCTATCCCGAGCAACTTTCATAGTCCGAAGTTGCTCAACTCTCTCTATGGAGGAGCTTTTAACGGTTTTTGTCCATTTATCATAGAAAGTTGGTGTTTTGGCATCAAAATAATGTAGGAAGCTTATACTAGTAAAAGTTGACAATGAAGAACAATAAAAATTGTACACCGAGCAATTTTGATTTTCCGCAGTTGCTCAACTCTCTCTATGGAGGAGCTTTTAACGGTTTTTTCCATTTGTCATAGAAAGTTGGTGTTTTGGCATCGAAATAATCTATGAAGCTTATACTCGTAAAATTTTACGTATAAGAACAATAAAAATTGTACACCGAGCAATTTTGCTAGTCCGAAGTTGCTCAACTCTCTCTATGGAGGAGCTTTTAACGGTTTTGTCCATTTGTCATAGAAAGTTGGTGTTTTGGAATCGAAATAATGTAGGAAGCTTATACTCGTAAAAGTTGACATAGAAGAACAATAAAAAGTCTATCCCGAGCAACTTTCATAGTCCGAAGTTGCTCAACTCTCTCTATGGAGGAGCTTTTAATGGTTTTGTCCATTTATCATAGAAAGTTGGTGTTTTGGCATCAAAATAATGTAGGAAGCTTATACTAGTAAAAGTTGACAAAGAAGAACAATAAAAATTGTACACCGAGCAATTTTGATGTTCCGAAGTTGCTCAACTCTCTCTATGGAGGAGCTTTTAACGGTTTTGTCTATTTGTCATAGAAAGTTGGTGTTTTGGCATCGAAATAATCTAGGAAGCTTATACTCGTAAAATTTCACATAGAAGAACAATAAAAATTGTACACCGAGCAACTTTGATGGTCCGAAGTCGCTCAACACTCTCTATTGAAGAGCTTTTAACGGTTTTGTCCATTTGTCATAGAAAGTTGGTGTTTTGGCATCGAAATAATCTAGGAAGCTTATACTCATAAAATTTGACATAGAAGAACAATAAAAAGTGTACATAGAGCAATTTTAATGGTCTGAAGTTGCTCAACTCTCTCTACGGAGGAGCTCTTATCGGTTTTGTCCATTTGTCATAAAAAGTTGGTGTTTTGGCATCAATATAATGTAGAAAGCTTATACTCGTAAAATTTGACATAGAAGAACAATAAAAAGTCTATCCGAAACAACTTTGATAGTCCGGAGTTGCTCAACTCTCTCTATCGAGGAGCTTTTAACGGTTTTGTCCATTTGTCATAGAAAGTTGGTGTTTTGGCATAGAAATAATGTAGGAAGCTTATACTCGTAAAATTTGACATAGAAGAACAATAAAAAGTGTACATCGAGCAATTTTATTGGTCCGAAGTTGCTCAACTCTCTCTACGGAGGAGCTCTTATCGGTTTTGTCCATTTGTCATAAAAAGTTGGTGTTTTGGCATCAATATAATGTAGAAAGCTTATACTCGTAAAATTTGACATAGAAGAACAATAAAAAATCTATCCCGAGCAACTTTGATAGTCCGAAGTTGCTCAACTCTCTCTATGGAGGAGCTTTTAACGGTTTTGTCCATTTGTCATAGAAAGTAGGTGTTTTGGCATCGAAATAATGTAGGAAGCTTATACTCGTAGAATTTGAGATAGAAGAACAATAAAAAGTCTATCCCGAGCAACTTTCATAGTCCGAAGTTGCTCAACTCTCTCTATGAAGGAGCTTTTAATGGTTTTGTCCATTTATCATAGAAAGTTGGTGTTTTGGCATCAAAATAATGTAGGAAGCTTATACTAGTAAAAGTTGACAAAGAAGAACAATAAAAATTGTACACCGAGCAATTTTGATGTTCCGAAGTTGCTCAACTCTCTCTATGGAGGAGCTTTTAACGGTTTTGTCTATTTGTCATAGAAAGTTGGTGTTTTGGCATCGAAATAATCTAGGAAGCTTATACTCGTAAAATTTCACATAGAAGAACAATAAAAATTGTACACCGAGCAACTTTGATGGTCCGAAGTCGCTCAACACTCTCTATTGAAGAGCTTTTAACGGTTTTGTCTATTTGTCATAGAAAGTTGGTGTTTTGGCATCGAAATAATCTAGGAAGCTTATACTCATAAAATTTGACATAGAAGAACAATAAAAAGTGTACATAGAGCAATTTTAATGGTCTGAAGTTGCTCAACTCTCTCTATGGAGGAGCTCTTATCGGTTTTGTCCATTTGTCATAAAAAGTTGGTGTTTTGGCATCAATATAATGTAGAAAGCTTATACTCGTAAAATTTGACATAGAAGAACAGTAAAAAGTCTATCCCGAACAACTTTGATAGTTCGGAGTTGCTCAACTCTCTCTATCGAGGAGCTTTTAACGGTTTTGTCCATTTGTCATAGAAAGTTGGTGTTTTGGCATCGAAATAATCTATGAAGTTTATTCTCATAAAATTTGACATTTAAGAACAATAAAAAGTGTACACCGAGCAACTTTGATGGTCCGAAGTTGCTCAACTCTCTCTATAGGTGAGCTTTTAACGGTTTTGTCTATTTGTCATAGAAAGTTGGTGTTTTGGCATGGAAATAATCTATGAAGCTTATACTCATAAAATTTGACATATAAGTACAATAAAAATTGTACACCGAACAACTTTGATGGTCCGAAGTCGCTCAACACTCTCTATGGAGGAGCTTTTAACGGTTTTCTTCATTTGTCATAGAAAGTTGGTGTTTTGGCATCGAAGTAATCTAGGAAGCTTATCCTCGTAAAATTTCACATAGAAGAACAATAAAAAGTGTACATAGACCAATTTTGATAGTCCGAAGTTGCTCAACTCTCTCTATGGAGGAGCTTTTAACGGTTTTGTCCATTTGTCATAGAAAGTTGGTGTTTTGGCATCGGAATAATGTAGGAAGCTTATACTCGTAAAATTTCACATAGAAGAACAATAAAAAGTCTATCCCGAGCAACTTTGATAGTCCGAAGTTGCTCAACTCTCTCTATGAAGGAGCTTTTAAGGTTTTGTCTATTTGTCGTAGAAAGTTGGTGTTTTGGCATCGAAATAATCTAGGAAGCTTATACTCGTAAAATTTCACATAGAAGAACAATAAAAATTGTACACCGAGCAACTTTGATGGTCCGAAGTCGCTCAACACTCTCTATTGAAGAGCTTTTAACGGTTTTGTCCATTTGTCATAGAAAGTTGGTGTTTTGGCATCGAAATAATCTAGGAAGCTTATACTCATAAAATTTGACATAGTAGAACAATAAAAAGTGTACATAGAGCAATTTTAATGGTCCGAAGTTGCTCAACTCTCTCTATGGAGGAGCTCTTATCAGTTTTGTCCATTTGTCATAAAAAGTTGGTGTTTTGGCATCAATATAATGTAGAAAGCTTATACTAGTAAAATTTGACATAGAAGAACAATAAAAAGTCTATCCCGAACAACTTTGATAGTTCGGAGTTGCTCAACTCTCTCTATCGAGGAGCTTTTAACGGTTTTGTCCATTTGTCATAGAAAGTTGGTGTTTTGGCATTGAAATAATCTATGAAGCTTATACTCGTAAAATTTGACATATAAGAACAATAAAAATTGTACACCGAGCAACTTTGATGGTCCGAAGTCGCTGACACTCTCTATGGAGGAGTTTTTAACGGTTTTGTCCATTTATCATAGAAAGTTGGTGTTTTGGCATCAAAATAATGTAGGAAGCTTATACTAGTAAAAGTTGACAAAGAAGAACAATAAAAATTGTACACCGAGCAATTTTGATGTTCCGAAGTTGCTCAACTCTCTCTATGGAGGAGCTTTTAACGGTTTTGTCTATTTGTCATAGAAAGTTGGTGTTTTGGCATCGAAATAATCTAGGAAGCTTATACTCGTAAAATTTCACATAGAAGAACAATAAAAATTGTACACCGAGCAACTTTGATGGTCCGAAGTCGCTCAACACTCTCTATTGAAGAGCTTTTAACGGTTTTGTCCATTTGTCATAGAAAGTTGGTGTTTTGGCATCGAAATAATCTAGGAAGCTTATACTCATAAAATTTGACATAGAAGAACAATAAAAAGTGTACATAGAGCAATTTTAATGGTCTGAAGTTGCTCAACTCTCTCTATGGAGGAGCTCTTATCGGTTTTGTCCATTTGTCATAAAAAGTTGGTGTTTTGGCATCAATATAATGTAGAAAGCTTATACTCGTAAAATTTGACATAGAAGAACAGTAAAAAGTCTATCCCGAATAACTTTGATAGTTCGGAGTTGCTCAACTCTCTCTATCGAGGAGCTTTTAACGGTTTTGTCCATTTGTCATAGAAAGTTGGTGTTTTGGCATCGAAATAATCTATGAAGTTTATTCTCATAAAATTTGACATTTAAGAACAATAAAAAGTGTACACCGAGCAACTTTGATGGTCCGAAGTTGCTCAACTCTCTCTATAGGTGAGCTTTTAACGGTTTTGTCTATTTGTCATAGAAAGTTGGTGTTTTGGCATGGAAATAATCTATGAAGCTTATACTCATAAAATTTGACATATAAGTACAATAAAAATTGTACACCGAACAACTTTGATGGTCCGAAGTCGCTCAACACTCTCTATGGAGGAGCTTTTAACGGTTTTCTTCATTTGTCATAGAAAGTTGGTGTTTTGGCATCGAAGTAATCTAGGAAGCTTATACTCGTAAAATTTCACATAGAAGAACAATAAAAAGTGTACATAGACCAATTTTGATAGTCCGAAGTTCCTCAACTCTCTCTATGGAGGAGCTTTTAACGGTTTTGTCCATTTGTCATAGAAAGTTGGTGTTTTGGCATCGGAATAATGTAGGAAGCTTATACTCGTAAAATTTCACATAGAAGAACAATAAAAAGTCTATCCCGAGCAACTTTGATAGTCCGAAGTTGCTCAACTCTCTCTATGAAGGAGCTTTTAACGGTTTTGTCTATTTGTCGTAGAAAGTTGGTGTTTTGGCATCGAAATAATCTAGGAAGCTTATACTCGTAAAATTTCACATAGAAGAACAATAAAAATTGTACACCGAGCAACTTTGATGGTCCGAAGTCGCTCAACACTCTCAATTGAAGAGCTTTTAACGGTTTTGTCCATTTGTCATAGAAAGTTGGTGTTTTGGCATCGAAATAATCTAGGAAGCTTATACTCATAAAATTTGACATAGTAGAACAATAAAAAGTGTACATAGAGCAATTTTAATGGTCCGAAGTTGCTCAACTCTCTCTATGGAGGAGCTCTTATCGGTTTTGTCCATTTGTCATAAAAAGTTGGTGTTTTGGCATCAATATAATGTAGAAAGCTTATACTCGTAAAATTTGACATAGAAGAACAATAAAAAGTCTATCCCGAACAACTTTGATAGTTCGGAGTTGCTCAACTCTCTCTATCGAGGAGCTTTTAACGGTTTTGTCCATTTGTCATAGAAAGTTGGTGTTTTGGCATCGAAATAATCTATGAAGCTTATACTCGTAAAATTTGACATATAAGAACAATAAAAATTGTACACCGAGCAACTTCGATGGTCCGAAGTCGCTCGACACTCTCTATGGAGGAGTTTTTAACGGTTTTGTCCATTTGTCATAGAAAGTTGGTGTTTTAGCATCGAAATAATGTAGGAAGCTTATACTCGAAAAAGTTGACATAGAAGAACAATAAAAAGTCTATCCCGAGCAACTTTCATAGTCCGAAGTTGCTCAACTCTCTCTATCGAGGAGCTTTTAACGGTTTTGTCCATTTGTCATAGAAAGTTGGTGTTTTGGCATAGAAATAATGTAGGAAGCTTATACTCGTAAAATTTGACATAGAAGAACAATAAAAAGTGTACATAGAGCAATTTTAATGGTCCGAAGTTGCTCAACTCTCTCTATGGAGGAGCTCTTATCGGTTTTGTCCATTTGTCATAAAAAGTTGGTGTTTTGGCATCAATATAATGTAGAAAGCTTATACTCGTAAAATTTGACATAGAAGAACAATAAAAGTCTATCCTAACAACTTTGATAGTTCGGAGTTGCTCAACTCTCTCTATCGAGGAGCTTTTAACGGTTTTGTCCATTTGTCATAGAAAGTTGGTGTTTTGGCATCGAAATAATCTATGAAGCTTATACTCGTAAAATTTGACATATAAGAACAATAAAAATTGTACACCGAGCAACTTTGATGGTCCGAAGTCGCTCGACACTCTCTATGGAGGAGTTTTTAACGGTTTTGTCCATTTGTCATAGAAAGTTGGTGTTTTAGCATCGAAATAATGTAGGAAGCTTATACTCGTAAAAGTTGACATAAAAGAGAGAGTTGAGCAACTCCAAACTATCAAGGGTTCTCGGGATAGACTTTTTATTGTTCTTCTATGTCAAATTTTACGAGTATAAGCTTCATAGATTATTTCAATGCTAAAACACCAACTTTTTATGACAAATGGACAAAACCGTTAAGAGCTCCTCCATAGAGAGAGTTGAGCAACTTCGGACCATTAAAATTGCTCTATGTACACTTTTTATTGTTCTTCTATGTCAAATTTTATGAGTATAAGCTTCTAGATTATTTCGATGCCAAAACACCAACTTTCTTTGACAAATGGACAAAACCGTTAAAAGCTCCTCCATAGAGAGAGTTGATCAACTTCGGACTATGAAAGTTGCTCGCGTTAGACTTTTTATTGTTCTTCTATGTCAAATTTTACGAGTATAAGCTTCCTACATTATTTCGATGCCAAAACACCCACTTTCTATGACAAATAGACAAAACCGTTAAAAGCTCTTCCATAGAGAGAGTTGAGCAACTTCGGACTATGAAAGTTGCTCGGGATAGACTTTTTATTGTTCTTCTATGTGAAATTTTACGAGTATAAGCTTCCTACATTATATTGATGCCAAAACACCAACTTTCTATGACAAAATGGACAAAACCGTTAAAAGCTCCTCCATAGAGAGAATTGAACAACTTCGGCTATCAAAGTTGCTCGGGATAGACTTTTTATTGTTCTTCTATGTCAAATTTTATGAGTATAAGCTTCATACATTATTTCGATGCCAAAACACCAACTTTCTATGACAAAAGAACAAAACCGTTAAAAGCTCCTCTATAGAGAGAGTTGAGCAACTTCGGACCTTCAAAGTTGCTCGGTGTATAATTTTTATTGTTCTCATATGTCAAATTTTACGAGTATAAGCTTCATAGATTATTTCAATGCCAAAACACCAACTTTTTATGACAAATGGACAAAACCGTTAAGAGCTCCTCCATAGAGAGAGTTGAGCAACTTCGGACCATTAAAATTGCTCTATGTATACTTTTTATTGTTCTTCTATGTCAAATTTTATGAGTATAAGCTTCTAGATTATTTCGATGCCAAAACACCAACTTTCTTTGACAAATGGACAAAACCGTTAAAAGCTCCTCCATAGAGAGAGTTGAGCAACTTCGGACTATGAAAGTTGCTCGCGATAGACTTTTTATTGTTCTTCTATGTCAAATTTTACGAGTATAAGCTTCCTACATTATTTCGATGCCAAAACACCCACTTTCTATGACAAATAGACAAAACCGTAAAAAGCTCCTCCATAGAGAGAGTTGAGCAACTTCGGACTATCGAAGTTGCTCGGGATATACTTTTTATTATTCTTCTTTGTCAACTTTTACGAGTATAAGTTTCCTACATTATTTCGATGCCAAAACAACAACTTTCTATGACAAATAGACAAAACCGTTAAAAGCTCCTCCATAGAGAGAGCTGAGCAACTCCAAACTATCAAGGGTTCTCGGGATAGACTTTTTATTGTTCTTCTATGTCAAATTTTACGAGTATAAGCTTCCTATATTATTTCGATTCCAAAACACCAACTTTCTATGACAAATGGACAAAACCGTTAAAAGCTCCTCTATAGTGAGAGTTGAGCAACTTCGGACCATCAAAGTTTCTCGGTGTACACTTTTTATTGTTCTTATATGTCAAATTTTATGAGTATAAGCTTCCTAAATTATTTCGATGCCAAAACAACGACTTTCTTTGACAAATGGACAAAACCGTTAAAATCTCCTCCATAGAGAGAGTTGAGCAACTTCGGACTATGAAAGTTGCTCGGGATAGACTTTTTATTGTTCTTCTATGTGAAATTTTACGAGTATAAGCTTCCTACATTATATTGATGCCAAAACACCAACTTTCTATGACAAAATGGACAAAACCGTTAAAAGCTCCTCCATAGAGAGAGTTGAACAACTTCGGCTATCAAAGTTGCTCGGGATAGACTTTTTATTGTTCTTCTATGTCAAATTTTATGAGTATAAGCTTCATACATTATTTCGATGCCAAAACACCAACTTTCTATGACAAAAGAACAAAACCGTTAAAAGCTCCTCTATAGAGAGAGTTGAGCAACTTCGGACCTTCAAAGTTGCTCGGTGTATAATTTTTATTGTTCTCATATGTCAAATTTTACGAGTATATGCTTCATAGATTATTTCAATGCCAAAACACCAACTTTTTATGACAAATGGACAAAACCGTTAAGAACTCCTCCATAGAGAGAGTTGAGCAACTTCGGACCATTAAAATTGCTCTATGTACACTTTTTATTGTTCTTCTATGTCAAATTTTATGAGTATAAGCTTCTAGATTATTTCGATGCCAAAACACCAACTTTCTTTGACAAATGGACAAAACCGTTAAAAGCTCCTCCATAGAGAGAGTTGAGCAACTTCGGACTATGAAAGTTGCTCGCGATAGACTTTTTATTGTTCTTCTATGTCAAATTTTACGAGTATAAGCTTCCTACATTATTTCGATGCCAAAACACCCACTTTCTATGACAAATAGACAAAACCGTTAAAAGCTCCTCCATAGAGAGAGTTGAGCAACTTCGGACTATCAAAGTTGCTCGGGATATACTTTTTATTGTTCTTCTTTGTCAACTTTTACGAGTATAAGTTTCCTACATTATTTCGATGCCAAAACAACAACTTTCTATGACAAATAGACAAAACCGTTAAAAGCTCCTCCATAGAGAGAGTTGAGCAACTCCAAACTATCAAGGGTTCTCGGGATAGACTTTTTATTGTTCTTCTATGTCAAATTTTACGAGTATAAGCTTCCTATATTATTTCGATTCCAAAACACCAACTTTCTATGACAAATGGACAAAACCGTTAAAAGCTCCTCTATAGTGAGAGTTGAGCAACTTCGGACCATCAAAGTTTCTCGGTGTACACTTTTTATTGTTCTTATATGTCAAATTTTATGAGTATAAGCTTCCTAGATTATTTCGATGCCAAAACAACGACTTTCTTTGACAAATGGACAAAACCGTTAAAATCTCCTCCATAGAGAGAGTTGAGCAACTTCGGACTATGAAAGTTGCTCGGGATAGACTTTTTATTGTTCTTCTATGTGAAATTTTACGAGTATAAGCTTCCTACATTATATTGATGCCAAAACACCAACTTTCTATGACAAAATGGACAAAACCGTTAAAAGCTCCTCCATAGAGAGAGTTGAACAACTTCGGCTATCAAAGTTGCTCGGGATAGACTTTTTATTGTTCTTCTATGTCAAATTTTATGAGTATAAGCTTCATACATTATTTCGATGCCAAAACACCAACTTTCTATGACAAAAGAACAAAACCGTTAAAAGCTCCTCTATAGAGAGAGTTGAGCAACTTCGGACCTTCAAAGTTGCTCGGTGTATAATTTTTATTGTTCTCATATGTCAAATTTTACGAGTATATGCTTCATTGATTATTTCAATGCCAAAACACCAACTTTTTATGACAAATGGACAAAACCGTTAAGAGCTCCTCCATAGAGAGAGTTGAGCAACTTCGGACCATTAAAGTTGCTCGGGATAGACTTTTTATTGTTCTACTATGTCAAATTTTACGAGTATAAGCTTCCTAGATTATTTCGATGCCAAAACACCAACTTTCCATGACAAATAGACAAAACCGTTAAAAGCTCCTCCATAGAGAGAGTTGAGCAACTTCGGACTATCAAGGGTTCTCGGGATAGACTTTTTATTGTTCTTCTATGTCAAATTTTACGAGTATAAGCTTCATAGATTATTTCAATGCCAAAACACCAACTTTTTATGACAAATGGACAAAACCGTTAAGAGCTCCTCCATAGAGAGAGTTGAGCAACTTCGGACCATTAAAATTGCTCTATGTACACTTTTTATTGTTCTTCTATGTCAAATTTTATGAGTATAAGCTTCTAGATTATTTCGATGCCGAAACACAAACTTTCTTTGACAAATGGACAAAACCGTTAAAAGCTCCTCCATAGAGAGAGTTGAGCAACTTCGGACTATGAAAGTTGCTCGCGATAGACTTTTTATTGTTCTTCTATGTCAAATTTTACGAGTATAAGCTTCCTACATTATTTCGATGCCAAAACACCCACTTTCTATGACAAATAGACAAAACCGTTAAAAGCTCCTCCATAGAGAGAGTTGAGCAACTTCGGACTATGAAAGTTGCTCGGGATAGACTTTTTATTGTTCTTCTATGTGAAATTTTACGAGTATAAGCTTCCTACATTATATTGATGCCAAAACACCAACTTTCTATGACAAAATGGACAAAACCGTTAAAAGCTCCTCCATAGAGAGAGTTGAACAACTTCGGCTATCAAAGTTGCTCGGGATAGACTTTTTATTGTTCTTCTATGTCAAATTTTATGAGTATAAGCTTCATACATTATTTCGATGCCAAAACACCAACTTTCTATGACAAAAGAACAAAACCGTTAAAAGCTCCTCTATAGAGAGAGTTGAGCAACTTCGGACCTTCAAAGTTGCTCGGTGTATAATTTTTATTGTTCTCATATGTCAAATTTTACGAGTATAAGCTTCATAGATTATTTCAATGCCAAAACACCAACTTTTTATGACAAATGGACAAAACCGTTAAGAGCTCCTCCATAGAGAGAGTTGAGCAACTTCGGACCATTAAAATTGCTCTATGTATACTTTTTATTGTTCTTCTATGTCAAATTTTATGAGTATAAGCTTCTAGATTATTTCGATGCCAAAACACCCACTTTCTATGACAAATAGACAAAACCGTTAAAAGCTCCTCCATAGAGAGAGTTGAGCAACTTCGGACTATCAAAGTTGCTCGGGATATACTTTTTATTGTTCTTCTTTGTCAACTTTTACGAGTATAAGTTTCCTACATTATTTCGATGCCAAAACAACAACTTTCTATGACAAATAGACAAAACCGTTAAAAGCTCCTCCATAGAGAGAGTTGAGCAACTCCAAACTATCAAGGGTTCTCGGGATAGACTTTTTATTGTTCTTCTATGTCAAATTTTACGAGTATAAGCTTCCTATATTATTTCGATTCCAAAACACCAACTTTCTATGACAAATGGACAAAACCGTTAAAAGCTCCTCTATAGTGAGAGTTGAGCAACTTCGGACCATCAAAGTTTCTCGGTGTACACTTTTTATTGTTCTTATATGTCAAATTTTATGAGTATAAGCTTCCTAGATTATTTCGATGCCAAAACAACCACTTTCTTTGACAAATGGACAAAACCGTTAAAATCTCCTCCATAGAGAGAGTTGAGCAACTTCGGACTATGAAAGTTGCTCGGGATAGACTTTTTATTGTTCTTCTATGTGAAATTTTACGAGTATAAGCTTCCTACATTATATTGATGCCAAAACAACAACTTTCTATGACAAAATGGACAAAACCGTTAAAAGCTCCTCCATAGAGAGAGTTGAACAACTTCGGCTATCAAAGTTGCTCGGGATAGACTTTTTATTGTTCTTCTATGTCAAATTTTATGAGTATAAGCTTCATACATTATTTCGATGCCAAAACACCAACTTTCTATGACAAAAGAACAAAACCGTTAAAAGCTCCTCTATAGAGAGAGTTGAGCAACTTCGGACCTTCAAAGTTGCTCGGTGTATAATTTTTATTGTTCTCATATGTCAAACTTTACGAGTATATGCTTCATAGATTATTTCAATGCCAAAACACCAACTTTTTATGACAAATGGACAAAACCGTTAAGAGCTCCTCCATAGAGAGAGTTGAGCAACTTCGGACCATTAAAGTTGCTCGGGATAGACTTTTTATTGTTCTTCTATGTCAAATTTTACGAGTATAAGCTTCCTAGATTATTTCGATGCCAAAACACCAACTTTCCATGACAAATAGACAAAACCGTTAAAAGCTCCTCCATAGAGAGAGTTGAGCAACTTCGGACTATCAAGGGTTCTCGGGATAGACTTTTTATTGTTCTTCTATGTCAAATTTTACGAGTATAAGCTTCCTACATTATTTCGATTCCAAAACACCAACTTTCTATGACAAATGGACAAAACCGTTAAAAGCTCCTCTATAGTGAGAGTTGAGCAACTTCGGACCATCAAAGTTTCTCGGTGTACACTTTTTATTGTTCTTATATGTCAAATTTTATGAGTATAAGCTTCCTAGATTATTTCGATGCCAAAACAACCACTTTCTTTGACAAATGGACAAAACCGTTAAAATCTCCTTCATAGAGAGAGTTGAGCAACTTCGGACTATGAAAGTTGCTCGGGATAGACTTTTTATTGTTCTTCTATGTGAATTTTTTCGAGTATAAGCTTCCTACATTATATTGATGCCAAAACACCAACTTTCTATGACAAATGGACAAAACCGTTAAAAGCTCCTCCATAGAGAGAGTTGAACAACTTCGGCTATAAAAGTTGCTCGGGATAGACTTTTTATTGTTCTTCTATGTCAAATTTTATGAGTATAAGCTTCATACATTATTTCGATGCCAAAACACCAACTTTCTATGACAAAAGAACAAAACCGTTAAAAGCCCTCTATAGAGAGAGTTGAGCAACTTCGGACCTTCAAAGTTGCTCGGTGTATAATTTTTATTGTTCTCATATGTCAAATTTTACGAGTATAAGCTTCATAGATTATTTCAATGCCCAAACACCAACTTTTTATGACAAATGGACAAAACCGTTAAGAGCTCCTCCATAGAGAGAGTTGAGCAACTTCGGACCATTAAAATTGCTCTATGTACAACTTTTATTGTTCTTCTATGTCAAATTTTATGAGTATAAGCTTCTAGATTATTTCGATGCCAAAACACCAACTTTCTTTGACAAATGGACAAAACCGTTAAAAGCTCCTCCATAGAGAGAGTTGAGCAACTTCGTACTATGAAAGTTGCTCGCGATAGACTTTTTTTTGTTCTTCTATGTCAAATTTTACGAGTATAAGCTTCCTACATTATTTCGATGCCAACACACCCACTTTCTATGACAAATAGACAAAACCGTTAAAAGCTCCTCCATAGAGAGAGTTGTGCAACTTCGAACTATCAAAGTTGCTCGGGATATACTTTTTATTGTTCTTCTTTGTCAACTTTTTCGAGTATAAGCTTCCTACATTATTTCGATGCCAAAACAACAACTTTCTATGACAAATAGACAAAACCGTTAAAAGCTCCTCCATAGAGAGAGTTGAGCAACTCCAAACTATCAAGGGTTCTCGGGATAGACTTTTTATTTTTCTTCTATGTCAAATTTTACGAGTATAAGCTTCCTATATTATTTCGATTCCAAAACACCAACTTTCTATGACAAATGGACAAAACCGTTAAAAGCTCCTCTATAGTGAGAGTTGAGCAACTTCGGACCATCAAAGTTTCTCGGTGTACACTTTTTATTGTTCTTATATGTCAAATTTTATGAGTATAAGCTTCCTAGATTATTTCGATGTCAAAACAACGACTTTCTTTGACAAATGGACAAAACCGTTAAAATCTCCTCCATAGAGAGAGTTGAGCAACTTCGGACTATGAAAGTTGCTCGGGATAGACTTTTTATTGTTCTTCTATGTGAAATTTTACGAGTATAAGCTTCCTACATTATATTGATGCCAAAACAACAACTTTCTATGACAAAATGGACAAAACCGTTAAAAGCTCCTCCATAGAGAGAGTTGAACAACTTCGGCTATCAAAGTTGCTCGGGATAGACTTTTTATTGTTCTTCTATGTCAAATTTTATGAGTATAAGCTTCAAACATTATTTCGATGCCAAAACACCAACTTTCTATGACAAAAGAACAAAACCGGTAAAAGCTCCTCTATAGAGAGAGTTGAGCAACTTCGGACCTTCAAAGTTGCTCGGTGTATAATTTTTATTGTTCTCATATGTCAAATTTTATGAGTATAAGCTTCATAGATTATTTCAATGCCAAAACACCAACTTTTTTTGACAAATGGACAAAACCGTTAAGAGCTCCTCCATAGAGAGAGTTGAGCAACTTCGGACCATTGAAATTGCTCTATGTACACTTTTTATTGTTCTTCTATGTCAAATTTTATGAGTATAAGCTTCTAGATTATTTCGATGCCAAAACAACAACTTTCTATGACAAATGGACAAAACCGTTAAAAGCTCGTCCATAGAGAGTGTTCAGCGACTTCGGACCATCAAAGTTGTTCGGTGTACAATTTTTATTGTTCTCATATGTCAAATTTTACGAGTATATGCTTCATAGATTATTTCGATGCCAAAACACCAAGTTTCTATGACAAATAGACAAAACCGTTAAGAGCTCCTCCATAGAGAGAGTTGAGCAACTTCGGACCATTAAAGTTGCTCGGGATAGACTTTTTATTGTTCTACTATGTCAAATTTTACGAGTATAAGCTTCCTAGATTATTTCGATGCCAAAACACCAACTTTCCATGACAAATAGACAAAACCGTTAAAAGCTCCTCCATAGAGAGAGTTGAGCAACTTCGGACTATCAAGGGTTCTCGGGATAGACTTTTTATTGTTCTTCTATGTCAAATTTTATGAGTATAAACTTCCTACATTATTTCGATTCCAAAACACCAACTTTCTATGACAAATGGACAAAACCGTTAAAAGCTCCTCTATAGTGAGAGTTGAGCAACTTCGGACCATCAAAGTTTCTCGGTGTACACTTTTTATTGTTCTTATATGTCAAATTTTATGAGTATAAGCTTCCTAGATTATTTCGATGCCAAAACAACCACTTTCTTTGACAAATGGACAAAACCGTTAAAATCTCCTCCATAGAGAGAGTTGAGCAACTTCGGACTATGAAAGTTGCTCGGGATAGACTTTTTATTGTTCTTCTATGTGAATTTTTTCGAGTATAAGCTTCCTACATTATATTGATGCCAAAACACCAACTTTCTATGACAAATGGACAAAACCGTTAAAAGCTCCTCCATAGAGAGAGTTGAACAACTTCGGCTATCAAAGTTGCTCGGGATAGACTTTTTATTGTTCTTCTATGTCAAATTTTATGAGTATAAGCTTCATACATTATTTCGATGCCAAAACACCAACTTTCTATGACAAAAGAACAAAACCGTTAAAAGCCCCTCTATAGAGAGAGTTGAGCAACTTCGGACCTTCAAAGTTGCTCGGTGTATAATTTTTATTGTTCTCATATGTCAAATTTTACGAGTATAAGCTTCATAGATTATTTCAATGCCCAAACACCAACTTTTTATGACAAATGGACAAAACCGTTAAGAGCTCCTCCATAGAGAGAGTTGAGCAACTTCGGACCATTAAAATTGCTCTATGTACACTTTTTATTGTTCTTCTATGTCAAATTTTATGAGTATAAGCTTCTAGATTATTTCGATGCCAAAACACCAACTTTCTTTGACAAATGGACAAAACCGTTAAAAGCTCCTCCATAGAGAGAGTTGAGCAACTTCGGACTATGAAAGTTGCTCGGGATAGACTTTTTATTGTTCTTCTATGTCAAATTTTACGAGTATAAGCTTCCTACATTATTTCGATGCCAAAACACCCACTTTCTATGACAAATAGACAAAACCGTTAAAAGCTCCTCCATAGAGAGAGTTGAGCAACTTCGGACTATCAAAGTTGCTCGGGATATACTTTTTATTGTTATTCTTTGTCAACTTTTACGAGTATAAGCTTCCTACATTATTTCGATGCCAAAACAACAACTTTCTATGACAAATAGACAAAACCGTTAAAAGCTCCTCCATAGAGAGAGTTGAGCAACTCCAAACTATCAAGGGTTCTCGGGATAGACTTTTTATTGTTCTTCTATGTCAAATTTTACGAGTATAAGCTTCCTACATTATTACGATTCGAAAACACCAACTTTTTATGACAAATGGACAAAACCGTTAAAAGCTCCTCTATAGTGAGAGTTGATCAACTTCGGACCATCAAAGTTTCTCGGTGTACACTTTTTATTGTTCTTATATGTCAAATTTTATGAGTATAAGCTTCCTAGATTATTTCGATGCCAAAACAACGACTTTCTTTGACAAATGGACAAAACCGTTAAAATCTCCTCCATAGAGAGAGTTGAGCAACTTCGGACTATGAAAGTTGCTCGGGATAGACTTTTTATTGTTCTTCTATGTGAAATTTTACGAGTATAAGCTTCCTACATTATATTGATGCCAAAACACCAACTTTCTATGACAAAATGGACAAAACCGCTAAAAGCTCCTCCATAGAGAGAGTTGAACAACTTCGGCTATCAAAGTTGCTCGGGATAGACTTTTTATTGTTCTTCTATGTCAAATTTTATGAGTATAAGCTTCATACATTATTTCGATGCCAAAACACCAACTTTCTATGACAAAAGAACAAAACCGTTAAAAGCTCCTCTATAGAGAGAGTTGAGCAACTTCGAACCTTCAAAGTTGCTCGGTGTATAATTTTTATTGTTCTCATATGTCAAATTTTACGAGTATAAGCTTCATAGATTATTTCGATGCCAAAACACCAACTTTTTATGACAAATGGACAAAACCGTTAAGAGCTCCTCCATAGAGAGAGTTGAGCAACTTCGGACCATTGAAATTGCTCTATGTACACTTTTTATTGTTCTTCTATGTCAAATTTTATGAGTATAAGCTTCTAGATTATTTCGATGCCAAAACACCAACTTTCTATGACAAATGGACAAAACCGTTAAAAGCTCGTCCATAGAGAGTGTTCAGCGACTTCGGACCATCAAAGTTGTTCGGTGTACAATTTTTATTGTTCTCATATGTCAAATTTTACGAGTATAGGCTTCATAGATTATTTCGATGCCAAAACACCAAGTTTCTATGACAAATAGACAAAACCGATAAGAGCTCCTCCATAGAGAGAGTTGAGCAACTTCGGACCATCAAAGTTGCTCGTGATAGACTTTTTATTGTTCTACTATGTCAAATTTTACGAGTATAAGCTTCCTAGATTATTTCGATGCCAAAACACCAACTTTCCATGACAAATAGAAAAAACCGTTAAAAGCTCCTCCATAGAGAGAGTTGAGCAACTTCGGACTATCAAAGGTTCTCGGGATAGACTTTTTATTGTTCTTCTATGTCAAGTTTTACGAGTATAAGCTTCCTAGATTATTTCTATGCAAAAATACCAACTTTCTATGACAAATAGACAAAACCGTTAAAAGCTCCTCCATAGAGAGAGTTGAGCAACTTCGGACTATCAAAGTTGCTCGGGATATACTTTTTATTATTCTTCTTTGTCAACTTTTACGAGTATAAGCTTCCTACATTACTTCGATGCCAAAACACCAAATTTCGATGACAAATGGACAAAACCGTTAAGAGCTCCTCCATAGATAGAGTTGAGCAACTTCGGACCATCAAAGTTGCTCGGGATAGACTTTTTATTGTTCTTCTATGTCAAATTTTTCGAGTATAAGCTTCCTAGATTATTTCGATGCCAAAACACCAACTTTCCATGACAAATAGACAAAACCGTTAAAAGCTCCTCCATAGAGAGAGTTGAGCAACTTCGGACTATCAAGGGTTCTCGGGATAGACTTTTTATTGTTCTTCTATGTCAAATTTTACGAGTATAAGCTTCCTACATTATTTCGATTCCAAAACACCAACTTTCTATGACAAATGGACAAAACCGTTAAAAGCTCCTCTATAGTGAGAGTTGAGCAACTTCGGACCATCAAAGTTTCTCGGTGTACACTTTTTATTGTTCTTATATGTCAAATTTTATGAGTATAAGCTTCCTAGATTATTTCGATGCCAAAACAACCACTTTCTTTGACAAATGGACAAAACCGTTAAAATCTCCTCCATAGAGAGAGTTGAGCAACTTCGGACTATGAAAGTTGCTCGGGATAGACTTTTTATTGTTCTTCTATGTGAATTTTTTCGAGTATAAGCTTCCTACATTATATTGATGCCAAAACACCAACTTTCTATGACAAATGGACAAAACAGTTAAAAGCTCCTCCATAGAGAGAGTTGAACAACTTCGGCTATCAAAGTTGCTCGGGATAGACTTTTTATTGTTCTTCTATGTCAAATTTTATGAGTATAAGCTTCATACATTATTTCGATGCCAAAACACCAACTTTCTATGACAAAAGAACAAAACCGTTAAAAGCCCCTCTATAGAGAGAGTTGAGCAACTTCGGACCTTCAAAGTTGCTCGGTGTATAATTTTTATTGTTCTCATATGTCAAATTTTACGAGTATAAGCTTCATAGATTATTTCAATGCCCAAACACCAACTTTTTATGACAAATGGACAAAACCGTTAAGAGCTCCTCCATAGAGAGAGTTGAGCAACTTCGGACCATTAAAATTGCTCTATGTACACTTTTTATTGTTCTTCTATGTCAAATTTTATGAGTATAAGCTTCTAGATTATTTAGATGCCAAAACACCAACTTTCTTTGACAAATGGACAAAACCGTTAAAAGCTCCTCCATAGAGAGAGTTGAGCAACTTCGGACTATGAAAGTTGCTCGCGATAGACTTTTTATTGTTCTTCTATGTCAAATTTTACGAGTATAAGCTTCCTACATTATTTCGATGCCAAAACACCCACTTTCTATGACAAATAGACAAAACCGTTAAAAGCTCCTCCATAGAGAGAGTTGAGCAACTTCGGACTATCAAAGTTGCTCGGGATATACTTTTTATTGTTCTTCTTTGTCAACTTTTACGAGTATAAGCTTCCTACATTATTTCGATGCCAAAACAACAACTTTCTATGACAAATAGACAAAACCGTTAAAAGCTCCTCCATAGAGAGAGTTGAGCAACTCCAAACTATCAAGCGTTCTCGGGATAGACTTTTTATTGTTCTTCTATGTCAAATTTTACGAGTATAAGCTTCCTACATTATTTCGATTCCAAAACACCAACTTTTTATGACAAATTGACAAAACCGTTAAAAGCTCCTCTATAGTGAAAGTTGATCAACTTCGGACCATCAAAGTTTCTCGGTGTACACTTTTTATTGTTCTTATATGTCAAATTTTATGAGTATAAGCTTCCTAGATTATTTCGATGCCAAAACAACGACTTTCTTTGATAAATGGACAAAATCGTTAAAATCTCCTCCATAGAGAGAGTTGAGCAACTTCGGACTATGAAAGTTGCTCGGGATATACTTTTTATTGTTCTTCTATGTGAAATTTTACGTGTATAAGCTTCCTACATTATATTGATGCCAAAACACCAACTTTCTATGACAAAATGGACAAAACCGTTTAAAGCTCCTCCATAGAGAGAGTTGAACAACTTCGGCTATCAAAGTTGCTCGGGATAGACTTTTTATTGTTCTTCTATGTCAAATTTTATGAGTATAAGCTTCATACATTATTTCGATGCCAAAACACCAACTTTCTATGACAAAAGAACAAAACCGTTAAAAGCTCCTCTATAGAGAGAGTTGAGCAACTTCGGACCTTCAAAGTTGCTCGGTGTATAATTTTTATTGTTCTCATATGTCAAATTTTATGAGTATAAGCTTCATAGATTATTTCAATGCCAAAACACCAACTTTTTATGACAAATGGACAAAACCGTTAAGAGCTCCTCCATAGAGAGAGTTGAGCAACTTCGGACCATTGAAATTGCTCTATGTACACTTTTTATTGTTCTTCTATGTCAAATTTTATGAGTATAAGCTTCTAGATTATTTCGATGCCAAAACAACAACTTTCCATGACAAATGGACAAAACCGTTAAAAGCTCGTCCATAGAGAGTGTTCAGCGACTTCGGACCATCAAAGTTGTTCGGTGTACAATTTTTATTGTTCTCATATGTCAAATTTTACGAGTATATGCTTCATAGATTATTTCGATGCCAAAACACCAAGTTTCTATGACAAATAGACAAAACCGTTAAGAGCTCCTCCATAGAGAGAGTTGAGCAACTTCGGACCATTAAAGTTGCTCGGGATAGACTTTTTATTGTTCTACTATGTCAAATTTTACGAGTATAAGCTTCCTAGATTATTTCGATGCCAAAACACCAACTTTCCATGACAAATAGACAAAACCGTTAAAAGCTCCTCCATAGAGAGAGTTGAGCAACTTCGGACTATCAAGGGTTCTCGGGATAGACTTTTTATTGTTCTTCTATGTCAAATTTTACGAGTATAAGCTTCCTACATTATTTCGATTCCAAAACACCAACTTTCTATGACAAATGGACAAAACCGTTAAAAGCTCCTCTATAGTGAGAGTTGAGCAACTTCGGACCATCAAAGTTTCTCGGTGTACACTTTTTATTGTTCTTATATGTCAAATTTTATGAGTATAAGCTTCCTAGATTATTTCGATGCCAAAACAACCACTTTCTTTGACAAATGGACAAAACCGTTAAAATCTCCTCCATAGAGAGAGTTGAGCAACTTCGGACTATGAAAGTTGCTCGGGATAGACTTTTTATTGTTCTTCTATGTGAATTTTTTCGAGTATAAGCTTCCTACATTATATTGATGCCAAAACACCAACTTTCTATGACAAATGGACAAAACCGTTAAAAGCTCCTCCATAGAGAGAGTTGAACAACTTCGGCTATCAAAGTTGCTCGGGATATACTTTTTATTGTTATTCTTTGTCAACTTTTACGAGTATAAGCTTCCTACATTATTTCGATGCCAAAACAACAACTTTCTATGACAAATAGACAAAACCGTTAAAAGCTCCTCCATAGAGAGAGTTGAGCAACTCCAAACTATCAAGGGTTCTCGGGATAGACTTTTTATTGTTCTTCTATGTCAAATTTTACGAGTATAAGCTTCCTACATTATTTCGATTCCAAAACACCAACTTTTTATGACAAATGGACAAAACCGTTAAAAGCTCCTCTATAGTGAGAGTTGATCAACTTCGGACCATCAAAGTTTTTCGGTGTAGACTTTTTATTGTTCTTCTATGTGAAATTTTACGAGTATAAGCTTCCTACATTATATTGATGCCAAAACACCAACTTTCTATGACAAAATGGACAAAACCGTTTAAAGCTCCTCCATAGAGAGAGTTGAACAACTTCGGCTATCAAAGTTGCTCGGGATAGACTTTTTATTGTTCTTCTATGTCAAATTTTATGAGTATAAGCTTCATACATTATTTCGATGCCAAAACACCAACTTTCTATGACAAAAGAACAAAACCGTTAAAAGCTCCTCTATAGAGAGAGTTGAGCAACTTCGGACCTTCAAAGTTGCTCGGTGTATAATTTTTATTGTTCTCATATGTCAAATTTTATGAGTATAAGCTTCATAGATTATTTCAATGCCAAAACACCAACTTTTTATGACAAATGGACAAAACCGTTAAGAGCTCCTCCATAGAGAGAGTTGAGCAACTTCGGACCATTGAAATTGCTCTATGTACACTTTTTATTGTTCTTCTATGTCAAATTTTATGAGTATAAGCTTCTAGATTATTTCGATGCCAAAACAACAACTTTCCATGACAAATGGACAAAACCGTTAAAAGCTCGTCCATAGAGAGTGTTCAGCGACTTCGGACCATCAAAGTTGTTCGGTGTACAATTTTTATTGTTCTCATATGTCAAATTTTACGAGTATATGCTTCATAGATTATTTCGATGCCAAAACACCAAGTTTCTATGACAAATAGACAAAACCGTTAAGAGCTCCTCCATAGAGAGAGTTGAGCAACTTCGGACCATTAAAGTTGCTCGGGATAGACTTTTTATTGTTCTACTATGTCAAATTTTACGAGTATAAGCTTCCTAGATTATTTCGATGCCAAAACACCAACTTTCCATGACAAATAGACAAAACCGTTAAAAGCTCCTCCATAGAGAGAGTTGAGCAACTTCGGACTATCAAGGGTTCTCGGGATAGACTTTTTATTGTTCTTCTATGTCAAATTTTACGAGTATAAGCTTCCTACATTATTTCGATTCCAAAACACCAACTTTCTATGACAAATGGACAAAACCGTTAAAAGCTCCTCTATAGTGAGAGTTGAGCAACTTCGGACCATCAAAGTTTCTCGGTGTACACTTTTTATTGTTCTTATATGTCAAATTTTATGAGTATAAGCTTCCTAGATTATTTCGATGCCAAAACAACCACTTTCTTTGACAAATGGACAAAACCGTTAAAATCTCCTCCATAGAGAGAGTTGAGCAACTTCGGACTATGAAAGTTGCTCGGGATAGACTTTTTATTGTTCTTCTATGTGAATTTTTTCGAGTATAAGCTTCCTACATTATATTGATGCCAAAACACCAACTTTCTATGACAAATGGACAAAACCGTTAAAAGCTCCTCCATAGAGAGAGTTGAACAACTTCGGCTATCAAAGTTGCTCGGGATATACTTTTTATTGTTATTCTTTGTCAACTTTTACGAGTATAAGCTTCCTACATTATTTCGATGCCAAAACAACAACTTTCTATGACAAATAGACAAAACCGTTAAAAGCTCCTCCATAGAGAGAGTTGAGCAACTCCAAACTATCAAGGGTTCTCGGGATAGACTTTTTATTGTTCTTCTATGTCAAATTTTACGAGTATAAGCTTCCTACATTATTTCGATTCCAAAACACCAACTTTTTATGACAAATGGACAAAACCGTTAAAAGCTCCTCTATAGTGAGAGTTGATCAACTTCGGACCATCAAAGTTTTTCGGTGTAGACTTTTTATTGTTCTTATATGTCAAATTTTATGAGTATAAGCTTCCTAGATTATTTCGATGCCAAAACAACGACTTTCTTTGACAAATGGACAAAACCGTTAAAATCTCCTCCATAGAGAGAGTTGAGCAACTTCGGACTATGAAAGTTGCTCGGGATAGACTTTTTATTGTTCTTCTATGTCAAATTTTATGAGTATAAGCTTCATACATTATTTCGATGCCAAAACACCAACTTTCTATGACAAAAGAACAAAACCGTTAAAAGCTCCTCTATAGAGAGAGTTGAGCAACTTCGAACCTTCAAAGTTGCTCGGTGTATAATTTTTATTGTTCTCATATGTCAAATTTTAGGAGTATAAGCTTCATAGATTATTTCGATGCCAAAACACCAACTTTTTATGACAAATGGACAAAACCGTTAAGAGCTCCTCCATAGAGAGAGTTGAGCAACTTCGGACCATTGAAATTGCTCTATGTACACTTTTTATTGTTCTTCTATGTCAAATTTTATGAGTATAAGCTTCTAGATTATTTCAATGCCAAAACACCAACTTTCTATGACAAATGGACAAAACCGTTAAAAGCTCGTCCATAGAGAGTGTTCAGCGACTTCGGACCATCAAAGTATTTCGGTGTACAATTTTTATTGTTCTCATATGTCAAATTTTACGAGTATAGGCTTCATAGATTATTTCGATGCCAAAACACCAAGTTTCTATGACAAATAGACAAAACCGATAAGAGCTCCTCCATAGAGAGAGTTGAGCAACTTCGGACCATCAAAGTTGCTCGTGATAGACTTTTTATTGTTCTACTATGTCAAATTTTACGATTATAAGCTTCCTAGATTATTTCGATGCCAAAACACCAACTTTCCATGACAAATAGACAAAACCGTTAAAAGCTCCTCCATAGAGAGAGTTGAGCAACTTCGGACTATCAAAGTTACTCGGGGTAGACTTTTTATTGTTCTTCTATGTCAACTTTTACGAGTATAAGCTTCCTACATTATTTCGATGCCAAAACACCAACTTTCTATGACTAATGGACAAAACCGTTAAATGCTCATCCATAGAGAGAGTTGAGCAACTTCGAACTATCAAAGGTTCTCGGGATAGACTTTTTATTGTTCTTCTATGTCAAGTTTTACGAGTATAAGCTTCCTAGATTATTTCTATGCAAAAATACCAACTTTCTATGACAAATAGACAAAACCGTTAAAAGCTCCTCCATAGAGAGAGTTGAGCAATTTCGGACTATCAAAGTTGCTCGGGATATAATTTTTATTGTTCTTCTTTGTCAACTTTTACGAGTATAAGCTTCCTACATTACTTCGATGCCAAAACACCAAATTTCTATGACAAATGGACAAAACCGTTAAGAGCTCCTCCATAGAGAGAGTTGAGCAACTTCGGACCATCAAAGTTGCTCGGGATAGACTTTTTATTGTTCTTCTATGTCAAATTTTACGAGTATAAGCTTCCTAGATTATTTCGATGCCAAAACACCAACTTTCCATGACAAATAGACAAAACCGTTAAAAGCTCCTCCATAGAGAGAGTTGAGCAACTTCGGACTATCAAGGGTTCTCGGGATAGAATTTTTATTGTTCTTCTATGTCAAATTTTACGAGTATAAGCTTCCTACATTATTTCGATTCCAAAACACCAACTTTATATGACAAATGGACAAAACCGTTAAAAGCTCATCTATAGTGAGAGTTGAGCAACTTCGGACCATCAAAGTTTCTCGGTGTACACTTTTTATTGTTCTTATATGTCAAATTTTATGAGTATAAGCTTCCTAGATTATTTCGATGCCAAAACAACCACTTTCTTTGACAAATGGACAAAACCAATAAAATCTCCTCCATAGAGAGAGTTGAGCAACTTCAGACTATGAAAGTTGCTCGGGATAGACTTTTTATTGTTCTTCTATGTGAAATTTTACGAGTATAAGCTTCCTACATTATATTGATGCCAAAACACCAACTTTCTATGACAAAATGGACAAAACCGTTAAAAGCTCCTCCATAGAGAGAGTTGAACAACTTCGGCTATCAAAGTTGCTCGGGATAGACTTTTTATTGTTCTTCTATGTCAAATTTTATGAGTATAAGCTTCATACATTATTTCGATGCCAAAACACCAACTTTCTATGACAAAAGAACAAAACCGTTAAAAGCCCCTCTATAGAGAGAGTTGAGCAACTTCGGAACTTCAAAGTTGCTCGGTGTATAATTTTTATTGTTCTCATATGTCAAATTTTACGAGTATAAGCTTCATAGATTATTTCAATGCCCAAACACCAACTTTTTATGACAAATGGACAAAACCGTTAAGAGCTCCTCCATAGAGAGAGTTGAGCATCTTCGGACCATTAAAATTGCTCTATGTACACTTTTTATTGTTCTTCTATGTCAAATTTTATGAGTATAAGCTTCTAGATTATTTCGATGCCAAAACACCAACTTTCTTTGACAAATGGACAAAACCGTTAAAAGCTCCTCCATAGAGAGAGTTGAGCAACTTCGGACTATGAAAGTTGCTCGCGATAGACTTTTTATTGTTCTTCTATGTCAAATTTTACGAGTATAAGCTTCCTACATTATTTCGATGCCAAAACACCCACTTTCTATGACAAATAGACAAAACCGTTAAAAGCTCCTCCATAGAGAGAGTTGAGCAAATTCGGACTATCAAAGTTGCTCGGGATATACTTTTTATTGTTCTTCTTTGTCAACTTTTACGAGTATAAGCTTCCTACATTATTTCGATGCCAAAACAACAACTTTCTATGACAAATAGACAAAACCGTTAAAAGCTCCTCCATAGAGAGAGTTGAGCAACTCCAAACTATCAAGGGTTCTCGGGATACACTTTTTATTGTTCTTCTATGTCAAATTTTACGAGTATAAGCTTCCTACATTATTTCGAATCCAAAACACCAACTTTTTATGACAAATGGACAAAACCGTTAAAAGCTCCTCTATAGTGAGAGTTGATCAACTTCGGACCATCAAAGTTTCTCGGTGTACACTTTTTATTGTTCTTATATGTCAAATTTTATGAGTATAAGCTTCCTAGATTATTTCGATGCCAAAACACCAACTTTGCATGACAAATAGACAAAACCGTTAAAAGCTCCTCCATAGAGAGAGTTGAGCAACTTCGGACTATCAAGGGTTCTCGGGATAGACTTTTTATTGTTCTTCTATGTCAAATTTTACGAGTATAAGCTTCCTACATTATTTCGATTCCAAAACACCAACTTTCTATGACAAATGGACAAAACCGTTAAAAGCTCCTCTATAGTGAGAGTTGAGCAACTTCGGACCATCAAAGTTTCTCGGTGTACACTTTTTATTGTTCTTATATGTCAAATTTTATGAGTATAAGCTTCCTAGATTATTTCGATGCCAAAACAACCACTTTCTTTGACTAATGGACAAAACCGTTAAAATCTCCTCCATAGAGAGAGTTGACCAACTTCGGACTATGAAAGTTGCTCGGGATAGACTTTTTATTGTTCTTCTATGTGAAATTTTACGAGTATAAGCTACCTACATTATATTGATGCCAAAACACCAACTTTCTATGACAAATGGACAAAACCGTTAAAAGCTCCTCCATAGAGAGAGTTGAACAACTTCGGCTATCAAAGTTGCTCGGGAAAGACTTTTTATTGTTCTTCTATGTCAAATTTTATGAGTATAAGCTTCATACATTATTTCGATGCCAAAACACCAACTTTCTATGACAAAAGAATAAAACCGTTAAAAGCCCCTCTATAGAGAGAGTTGAGCAACTTCGGACCTTCATAGTTTCTCGGTGTATAATTTTTATTGTTCTCATATGTCAAATTTTACGAGTATAAGTTCATAGATTATTTCAATGCGAAAACACCAACTTTTTATGACAAATGGACAAAACCGTTAAGAGCTCCTCCATAGAGAGAGTTGAGCAACTTCGGACCATTAAAATTGCTCTATGTACACTTTTTATTGTTCTTCTATGTCAAATTTTAGGAGTATAAGCTTCTAGATTATTTCGATGCCAAAACACCAACTTTCTTTGACAAATGGACAAAACCGTTAAAAGCTCCTCCATAGAGAGAGTTGAGCAACTTCGGACTATGAAAGTTGCTCGCGATAGACTTTTTATTGTTCTTCTATGTCAAATTTTACGAGTATAAGCTTCCTACATTATTTCGATGCCAAAACACCCACTTTCTATGACAAATAGACAAAACCGTTAAAAGCTCCTCCATAGAGAGAGTTGAGCAAATTCGGACTATCAAAGTTGCTCGGGATATACTTTTTATTGTTCTTCTTTGTCAACTTTTACGAGTATAAGCTTCCTACATTATTTCGATGCCAAAACAACAACTTTCTATGACAAATAGACAAAACCGTTAAAAGCTCCTCCATAGAGAGAGTTGAGCAACTCCAAACTATCAAGGGTTCTCGGGATACACTTTTTATTGTTCTTCTATGTCAAATTTTACGAGTATAAGCTTCCTACATTATTTCGAATCCAAAACACCAACTTTTTATGAAAAATGGACAAAACCGTTAAAAGCTCCTCTATAGTGAGAGTTGATCAACTTCGGACCATCAAAGTTTCTCGGTGTACACTTTTTATTGTTCTTATATGTCAAATTTTATGAGTATAAGCTTCCTAGATTATTTCGATGCCAAAACACCAACTTTCCATGACAAATAGACAAAATCGTTAAAAGCTCCTCCATAGAGAGAGTTGAGCAACTTCGGGCTATCAAGGGTTCTCGGGATAGACTTTTTATTGTTCTTCTATGTCAAATTTTACGAGTATAAGCTTCCTACATTATTTCGATTCCAAAACACCAACTTTCTATGACAAATGGACAAAACCTTTAAAAGCTCCTCTATAGTGAGAGTTGAGCAACTTCGGACCATCAAAGTTTCTCGGTGTACACTTTTTATTGTTCTTATATGTCAAATTTTATGAGTATAAGCTTCCTAGATTATTTCGATGCCAAAACAACCACTTTCTTTGACTAATGGACAAAACCGTTAAAATCTCCTCCATAGAGAGAGTTGACCAACTTCGGACTATGAAAGTTGCTCGGGATAGACTTTTTATTGTTCTTCTATGTGAAATTTTACGAGTATAAGCTACCTACATTATATTGATGCCAAAACACCAACTTTCTATGACAAATGGACAAAACCGTTAAAAGCTCCTCCATAGAGAGAGTTGAACAACTTCGGCTATCAAAGTTGCTCGGGAAAGACTTTTTATTGTTCTTCTATGTCAAATTTTATGAGTATAAGCTTCATACATTATTTCGATGCCAAAACACCAACTTTCTATGACAAAAGAATAAAACCGTTAAAAGCCCCTCTATAGAGAGAGTTGAGCAACTTCGGACCTTCAAAGTTGCTCGGTGTATAATTTTTATTGTTCTCATATGTCAAATTTTACGAGTATAAGCTTCATAGATTATTTCAATGCGAAAACACCAACTTTTTATGACAAATGGACAAAACCGTTAAGAGCTCCTCCATAGAGAGAGTTGAGCAACTTCGGACCATTAAAATTGCTCTATGTACACTTTTTATTGTTCTTCTATGTCAAATTTTAGGAGTATAAGCTTCTAGATTATTTCGATGCCAAAACACCAACTTTCTTTGACAAATGGACAAAACCGTTAAAAGCTCCTCCATAGAGAGAGTTGAGCAACTTCGGACTATGAAAGTTGCTCGCGATAGACTTTTTATTGTTCTTCTATGTCAAATTTTACGAGTATAAGCTTCCTACATTATTTCGATGCCAAAACACCCACTTTCTATGACAAATAGACAAAACCGTTAAAAGCTCCTCCATAGAGAGAGTTGAGCAAATTCGGACTATCAAAGTTGCTCGGGATATACTTTTTATTGTTCTTCTTTGTCAACTTTTACGAGTATAAGCTTCCTACATTATTTCGATGCCAAAACAACAACTTTCTATGACAAATAGACAAAACCGTTAAAAGCTCCTCCATAGAGAGAGTTGAGCAACTCCAAACTATCAAGGGTTCTCGGGATACACTTTTTATTGTTCTTCTATGTCAAATTTTACGAGTATAAGCTTCCTACATTATTTCGAATCCAAAACACCAACTTTTTATGACAAATGGACAAAACCGTTAAAAGCTCCTCTATAGTGAGAGTTGATCAACTTCGGACCATCAAAGTTTCTCGGTGTACACTTTTTATTGTTCTTATATGTCAAATTTTATGAGTATAAGCTTCCTAGATTATTTCGATGCCAAAACACCAACTTTGCATGACAAATAGACAAAACCGTTAAAAGCTCCTCCATAGAGAGAGTTGAGCAACTTCGGGCTATCAAGGGTTCTCGGGATAGACTTTTTATTGTTCTTCTATGTCAAATTTTACGAGTATAAGCTTCCTACATTATTTTGATTCCAAAACACCAACTTTCTATGACAAATGGACAAAACCGTTAAAAGCTCCTCTATAGTGAGAGTTGAGCAACTTCGGACCATCAAAGTTTCTCGGTGTACACTTTTTATTGTTCTTATATGTCAAATTTTATGAGTATAAGCTTCCTAGATTATTTCGATGCCAAAACAACCATTTTCTTTGACTAATGGACAAAACCGTTAAAATCTCCTCCATAGAGAGAGTTGACCAACTTCGAACTATGAAAGTTGCTCGGGATAGACTTTTTATTGTTCTTCTATGTGAAATTTTACGAGTATAAGCTACCTACATTATTTCGATGCCAAAACACCAACTTTCTATGACAAAAGAATAAAACCGTTAAAAGCCCCTCTATAGAGAGAGTTGAGCAACTTCGGACCTTCAAAGTTGCTCGGTGTATAATTTTTATTGTTCTCATATGTCAAATTTTACGAGTATAAGCTTCATAGATTATTTCAATGCCAAAACACCAACTTTTTATGACAAATGGACAAAACCGTTAAGAGCTCCTCCATAGAGAGAGTTGAGCAACTTCGGACCATTAAAATTGCTCTATGTACACTTTTTATTGTTCTTCTATGTCAAATTTTTGGAGTATAAGCTTCTAGATTATTTCGATGCCAAAACACCAACTTTCTTTGACAAATGGACAAAACCGTTAAAAGCTCCTCCATAGAGAGAGTTGAGCAACTTCGGACTATGAAAGTTGCTCGCGATAGACTTTTTATTGTTCTTCTATGTCAAATTTTACGAGTATAAGCTTCCTACATTATTTCGATGCCAAAACACCCACTTTCTATGACAAATAGACAAAACCGTTAAAAGCTCCTCCATAGAGAGAGTTGAGCAACTTCGGACTATCAAAGTTGCTCGGGATATACATTTTATTGTTCTTCTTTGTCAACTTTTACGAGTATAAGCTTCCTACATTATTTCGATGCCAAAACAACAACTTTCTATGACAAATAGACAAAACCGTTAAAAGCTCCTCCATAGAGAGAGTTGAGCAACTCCAAACTATCAAGGGTTCTCGGGATAGACTTTTTATTGTTCTTCTATGTCAAATTTTACGAGTATAAGCTTCCTACATTATTTCGATTCCAAAACACCAACTTTTTATGACAAATGGACAAAACCGTTAAAAGCTCCTCTATAGTGAGAGTTGAGCAACTTCGGACCATCAAAGTTTCTCGGTGTACACTTTTTATTGTTCTTATATGTCAAATTTTATGAGTATAAGCTTCCTAGATTATTTCGATGCCAAAACAACGACTTTCTTTGACAAATGAACAAAACCGTTAAAATCTCCTCCATAGAGAGAGTTGAGCAACTTCGGACTATGAAAGTTGCTCGGGATAGACTTTTTATTGTTCTTCTATGTGAAATTTTACGAGTATAAGCTTCCTACATTATATTGATGCCAAAACACCAACTTTCTATGACAAAATGGACAAAACCGTTAAAAGCTCCTCCATAGAGAGAGTTGAGCAACTTCGGACTATGAAAGTTGCTCGCGATAGACTTTTTATTGTTCTTCTATGTCAAATTTTACGAGTATAAGCTTCCTACATTATTTCGATGCCAAAACACCCACTTTCTATGACAAATAGACAAAACCGTTAAAAGCTCCTCCATAGAGAGAGTTGAGCAACTTCGGACTATGAAAGTTGCTCGCGATAGACTTTTTATTGTTCTTCTATGTCAAATTTTACGAGTATAAGCTTCCTAGATTATTTCAATGCCAAAACACCAACTTTTTATGACAAATGGACAAAACCGTTAAGAGCTCCTCCATAGAGAGAGTTGAGCAACTTCGGACCATTGAAATTGCTCTATGTACACTTTTTATTGTTCTTCTATGTCAAATTTTATGAGTATAAGCTTCTAGATTATTTCGATGCCAAAACACCAACTTTCTATGACAAATGGACAAAAGCGTTAAAAGCTCGTCCATAGAGAGTGTTCAGCGACTTCGGACCATCAAAGTTGTTCGGTGTACAATTTTTATTGTTCTCATATGTCAAATTTTACGAGTATAGGCTTCATAGATTATTTCGATGCCAAAACACCAAGTTTCTATGACAAATAGACAAAACCGATAAGAGCTCCTCCATAGAGAGAGTTGAGCAACTTCGGACCATCAAAGTTGCTCGGGATAGACTTTTTATTGTTCTACTATGTCAAATTTTACGAGTATAAGCTTCCTAGATTATTTCGATGCCAAAACACCAACTTTCCATGACAAATAGACAAAACCGTTAAAAGCTCCTCCATAGAGAGAGTTGAGCAACTTCGGACTATCAAAGTTACTCGGGGTAGACTTTTTATTGTTCTTCTATGTCAACTTTTACGAGTATAAGCTTCCTACATTATTTCGATGCCAAAACACCAACTTTCTATGACTAATGGACAAAACCGTTAAAAGCTCATCCATAGAGAGAGTTGAGCAACTTCGAACTATCAAAGGTTCTCGGGATAGACTTTTTATTGTTCTTCTATGTCAAGTTTTACGAGTATAAGCTTCCTAGATTATTTCTATGCAAAAACACCAACTTTCTATGACAAATAGACAAAACCGTTAAAAGCTCCTCCATAGAGAGAGTTGAGCAACTTCGGACTATCAAAGTTGCTCGGGATATACTTTTTATTGTTCTTCTTTGTCAACTTTTACGAGTATAAGCTTCCTACATTACTTCGATGCCAAAACACCAAATTTCTATGACAAATGGACAAAACCGTTAAGAGCTCCTCCATAGAGAGAGTTAAGCAACTTTGGACCATCAAAGTTGCTCGGGATAGACTTTTTATTGTTCCTCTATGTCAAATTTTTCGAGTATAAGCTTCCTGGATTATTTCGATGCCAAAACACCAAGTTTCTATGACAAATAGACAAAACCGTTAAAAGCTCGTCCATAGAGAGTGTTCAGCGACTTCGGACCATCAAAGTTATTCGGTGTAAAATTTTTATTGTTCTCATATGTCAAATTTTACGGGTATAGGCTTCATAGGTTATTTCGATGCCAAAACACCAACTTTCTATGACAAATAGACAAAACAGTTAAGAGCTCCTCCATAGAGAGAGTTGAGCAACTTCGGACCATCAAAGTTGCTCGGAATATACTGTTTATTGTTCTTCTATGTCAAATTTTACGAGTATAAGCTTCCTAGATTATTTCGATGCCAAAACACCAACTTTCTATGAGAAATAGACAAAACCGTTAAAAGCTCCTCCATAGAGAGAGTTGAGCAACTTCGGACTGTCAAAGTTACTCGGGGTAGACTTTTTATTGTTCTTCTATGTCAACTTTTACGAGTATAAGCTTCCTACATTATTTCGATGCCAAAACACCAACTTTCTATGACTAATGGACAAAACCGTTAAAAGCTCATCCATAGAGATAGTTGAGCAACTTCGAACTATCAAAGTTCCTCGGGATAGACTTTTTATTGTTCTTCTATGTCAAGTTTTAAGAGTATAAGCTTCCTAGATTATTTCTATGCCAAAACACCAACTTTCTATGACAAATAGACAAAACCGTTAAAAGCTCCTCCATAGAGAGAGTTGAGCAACTTCGGACTATCAAAGTTGCTCGGGATATACTTTTTATTGTTCTTCTTTGTCAACTTTTACGAGTATAAGCTTCCTACATTACTTCGATGCCAAAACACCAACTTTCTATGACAAATGGACAAAACCGTTAAGAGCTCCTCCATAGAGAGAGTTGAGCATCTTCGGACCATCAAATTTGCTCGGGATAGACTTTTTATTGTTCTTCTATGTGAAATTTTACGAGTATAAGCTTCCTACATTATATTGATGCCAAAACACCAACTTTCTATGACAAATGGACAAAACCGTTAAAAGCTCCTCCATAGAGAAAGTTGAACAACTTCGGCTATCAAAGTTGCTCGGGATAGACTTTTTATTGTTCTTCTATGTCAAATTTTATGAGTATAAGCTTCATACATTATTTCGATGCCAAAACACCAACTTTCTATGACAAATGGACAAAACCGTTAAAAGCTCCTCCATAGAGAGAGTTGAACAACATCGGCTATCAAAGTTGCTCGGGATAGACTTTTTATTGTTCTTCTATGTCAAATTTTATGAGTATAAGCTTCATACATTATTTCGATGCCAAAACACCAACTTTCTATGACAAAAGAACAAAACCGTTAAAAGCTCCTCTATAGAGAGAGTTGAGCAACTTCGGACCTTCAAAGTTGCTCGGTGTATAATTTTTATTGTTCTCATTTGTCAAATTTTACGAGTATAAGATTCATAGATTATTTCAATGCCAAAACACCAACTTTTTATGACAAATGGACAAAACCGTTAAGAGCTCCTCCATAGAGAGAGTTGAGCAACTTGGGACCATTAAAATTGCTCTATGTACACTTTTTATTGTTCTTCTATGTCAAATTTTATGAGTATAAGCTTCTAGATTATTTCGATGCCAAAACACCAACTTTCTATGACAAATGGACAAAACCGTTAAAAGTTCGTCCATAGAGAGTGTTCAGCGAATTCGAACCATCAAAGTTGTTCGTGTACAATTTTTATTGTTCTCATATGTCAAATTTTACGAGTATAGGCTTCATAGATTATTTCGATGCCAAAACACCCACTTTCTATGACAAATAGACAAAACCGTTAAAAGCTCCTCCATAGAGAGAGTTGAGCAACTTCGGTCTATCAAAGTTGCTCGGGATATACTTTTTATTGTTCTTCTTTGTCGACTTTTACGAGTATAAGCTTCCTACATTATTTCGATGCCAAAACAACAACTTTCTATGACAAATAGACAAAACCGTTAAAAGCTCCTCCATAGAGAGAGTTGAGCAACTCCAAACTATCAAGGGTTCTCGCGATAGACTTTTTATTGTTCATCTATGTCAAATTTTACGAGTATAAGCTTCCTACATTATTTCGATTCCAAAACACCAACTTTCTATGACAAATGGACAAAACCGTTAAAAGCTCCTCTATAGTGAGAGTTGAGCAACTTCGGACCATCAAAGTTTCTCGGTGTACAATTTTTATTGTTCTTATATGTCAAATTTTATGAGTATAAGCTTCCTAGATTATTTCGATGCCAAAACAACGACTTTCTTTGAGAAATGGACAAAATCGTTAAAAGCTCCTCCATAGAGAGAGTTGAACAACTTCGGCTATCAAAGTTGCTCGGGATAGACTTTTTATTGTTCTTCTATGTCAAATTTTATGAGTATAAGCTTCATACATTATTTCGATGCAAAAACACCAACTTTCTATGACAAATGGACAAAACCGTTAAAAGCTCCTCCATAGAGAGAGTTGAACAACTTCGACTATCAAAGTTGCTCGGGATAGACTTTTTATTGTTCTTCTATGTCAAATTTTATGAGTATAAGCTTCATACATTATTTCGATGCCAAAACACCAAGTTTCTATGACAAAAGAACAAATACGTTAAAAGCCCCTCTATAGAGAGAGTTGAGCAACTTCGGACCTTCAAAGTTGCTCGGTGTATAATTTTTATTGTTCTCAAATGTCAAATTTTACGAGTATAAGCTTCATAGATTATTTCAATGGCAAAACACCAACTTTTTATGACAAATGGACAACACCGTTAAGAGCTCCTCCATAGAGAGAGTTGAGCATCTTCGGACCATTAAAATTGCTCTATGTACACTTTTTATTGTTCTTCTATGTCAAATTTTATGAGTATAAGCTTCTAGATTATTTCGATGCCAAAACACCAACTTTCTTTGACAAATGGACAAAACCGTTAAAAGCTCCTCCATAGAGAGAGTTGAGCAACTTCGGACTATCAAAGTTGCTCGGGATATACTTTTTATTGTTCTTCTTTGTCAACTTTTACGAGTATTAGCTTCCTACATTATTTCGATGCCAAAACAACAACTTTCTATGACAAATAGACAAAACCGTTAAAAGCTCCTCCATAGAGAGAGTTGAGCAACTCCAAACTATCAAGGGTTCTCGGGATAGACTTTTTTTTGTTCTTCTATGTCAAATTTTACGAGTATAAGCTTCCTACATTATTTTGATTCCAAAACACCAACTTTCTATGACAAATGGACAAAACCGTTAAAAGCTCCTCTATAGTGAGAGTTGAGCAACTTCGGACCATCAAAGTTTCTCGGTGTACACTTTTTATTGTTCTTATATGTCAAATTTTATGAGTATAAGCTTCCTAGATTATTTCGATGCCAAAACAACGACTTTCTTTGACAAATGGACAAAATCGTTAAAATCTCCTCCATAGAGAGAGTTGAGCAACTTCGGACTATGAAAGTTGCTCGGGATAGACTTTTTATTGTTCTTCTATGTGAAATTTTACGAGTATAAGCTTCCTACATTATATTGATGCCAAAACACCAACTTTCTATTACAAAATGGACAAAACCGTTAAAAGCTCCTCCATAGAGAGAGTTGAACAACTTCGGCTATCAAAGTTGCTCGGGATAGACTTTTTATTGTTCTTCTATGTCAAATTTTATGAGTATAAGCTTCATACATTATTTCGATGCCAAAACACCAACTTTCTATGACAAAAGAACAAAACCGTTAAAAGCTCATCTATAGAGAGAGTTGAGCAACTTCGGACCTTCAAAGTTGCTCGGTGTATAATTTTTATTGTTCTCATATGTCAAATTTTACGAGTATAAGCTTCATAGATTATTTCAATGCCAAAACACCAACTTTTTATGACAAATGGACAAAACCGTTAAGAGCTCCTTCATAGAGAGAGTTGAGCAACTTCGGACCATTAAAATTGCTCTATGTACACTTTTTATTGTTCTTCTATGTCAAATTTTACGAGTATAAGCTTATAGATTATTTCGATGCCAAAACACCAACTTTCTATGACAAATGGACAAAACCGTTAAAAGCTCGTCCATAGAGAGTGTTCAGCGACTTCGGACCATCAAAGTTGTTCGGTGTACAATTTTTATTGTTCTTATATGTCAAATTTTACGAGTATAGGCTTCATAGATTATTTCGATGCCAAAACACCAACTTTCTATGACAAATAGACAAAACCGTTAAGAGCTCCTCCATAGAGATAGTTGAGCAACTTTGGACCATCAAAGTTGCTCGGGATAGACTTTTTATTGTTCTACTATGTCAAATTTTACGAGTATAAGCTTCCTAGATTATTTCGATGCCAAAACACCAACTTTCTATGACAAATAGACAAAACCGTTAAAAGCTCCTCCATAGAGAGAGTTGAGCAACTTCGGACTATCAAAGTTACTCGGGGTAGACTTTTTATTGTTCTTCTATGTCAACTTTTACGAGTATAAGCTTCCTACATTATTTCGATGCCAAAACACCAACTTTCTATGACTAATGGACAAAACCGTTAAAAGCTCATCCATAGAGAGAGTTGAGCAACTTCGAACTATCAAAGTTGCTCGGGATAGACTTTTTATTGTTCTTCTATGTCAAGTTTTATGAGTATAAGCTTCATACATTATTTCGATGCAAAAACACCAACTTTCTATGACAAATGGACAAAACCGTTAAAAGCTCCTCCATAGAGAGAGTTGAACAACTTCGACTATCAAAGTTGCTCGGGATAGACTTTTTATTGTTCTTCTATGTCAAATTTTATGAGTATAAGCTTCATACATTATTTCGATGCCAAAACACCAAGTTTCTATGACAAAAGAACAAAACCGTTAAAAGCCCCTCTATAGAGAGAGTTGAGCAACTTCGGACCTTCAAAGTTGCTCGGTGTATAATTTTTATTGTTCTCAAATGTCAAATTTTACGAGTATAAGCTTCATAGATTATTTCAATGGCAAAACACCAACTTTTTATGACAAATGGACAACACCGTTAAGAGCTCCTCCATAGAGAGAGTTGAGCATCTTCGGACCATTAAAATTGCTCTATGTACACTTTTTATTGTTCTTCTATGTCAAATTTTATGAGTATAAGCTTCTAGATTATTTCGATGCCAAAACACCAACTTTCTTTGACAAATGGACAAAACCGTTAAAAGCTCCTCCATAGAGAGAGTTGAGCAACTTCGGACTATGAAAGTTGCTCGCGATAGACTTTTTATTGTTCTTCTATGTCAAATTTTACGAGTATAAGCTTCCTACGTTATTTCGATGCCAAAACACCCACTTTCTATGACAAATAGACAAAACCGTTAAAAGCTCCTCCATAGAGAGAGTTGAGCAACTTCGGACTATCAAAGTTGCTCGGGATATACTTTTTGTTGTTCTTCTTTGTCAACTTTTACGAGTATAAGCTTCCTACATTATTTCGATGCCAAAACAACAACTTTCTATGACAAATAGACAAAACCGTTAAAAGCTCCTCCATAGAGAGAGTTGAGCAACTCCAAACTATCAAGAGTTCTTGGGATAGACTTTTTATTGTTCTTCTATGTCAAATTTTACGAGTATAAGCTTCCTACATTATTTCGATTCCAAAACACCAACTTTCTATGACAAATGGACAAAACCGTTAAAAGCTCCTCTATAGTGAGAGTTGAGCAATTTCGGACCATCAAAGTTTCTCGGTGTACACTTTTTATTGTTCTTATATGCCAAATTTTATGAGTATAAGCTTCCTAGATTATTTCGATGCCAAAACAACGACTTTCTTTGACAAATGGACAAAACCGTTAAAAGCTCCTCCATAGAGAGAGTTGAGCAACTCCAAACTATCAAGGGTTCTCGGGATAGACTTTTTTATTGTTCTTCTATCTCAAATTTTACGAGTATAAGCTTCCTACATTATTTCGATTCCAAAACACCAACTTTCTATGACAAATGGACAAAACCGTTAAAAGCTCCTCTATAGTGAGAGTTGAGCAACTTCGGACCATCAAAGTTTCTCGGTGTACACTTTTTATTGTTCTTATATGTCAAATTTTATGAGTATAAGCTTCCTAGATTATTTCGATGCCAAAACAACGACTTTCTTTGACAAATGGACAAAACCGTTAAAATCTCCTCCATAGAGAGAGCTGAGCAACTTCGGACTATGAAAGTTGCTCGGGATAGACTTTTTATTGTTCTTCTATGTGAAATTTTACGAGTATAAGCTTCCTACATTATATTGATGCCAAAACACCAACTTTCTATAACAAAAGGACAAAACCGTTAAAAGCCCCTCTATAAAGAGAGTTGAGCAACTTCGGACCTTCAAAGTTGCTCGGTGTATAATTTTTATTGTTCTCATATGTCAAATTTTACGAGTTTAAGCTTCATAGATTATTTCAATGCCAAAACACCAACTTTTTATGACAAATGGACAAAACCGTTAAGAGCTCATCCATAGAGAGAGTTGAGCAACTTCGGACCATTAAAATTGCTCTATGTACACTTTTTATTGTTCTTCTATGTCAAATTTTATGAGTATAAGCTTCTAGATTATTTCGATGCCAAAACACCAACTTTCTTTGACAAATGGACAAAACCGTTAAAAGCTCGTCCATAGAGAGAGTTGAGCAACTTCGGACTATGAAAGTTGCTCGGGATAGACTTTTTATTGTTCTTCTATGTCAAATTTTACGAGTATAAGCTTCCTACATTATTTCGATGCCAAAACACCGACTTTCTATGACAAATAGACAAAACCGTTAAAAGCTCCTCCATAGAGAGAGTTGAGCAACTTCGGACTATCAAAGTTGCTCGGGATATACTTTTTATTGTTCTTCTTTGTCAACTTTTACGAGTATAAGCTTCCTACAATATTTCGATGCCAAAACAACAACTTTCTATGACAAATAGACAAAACCGTTAAAAGCTCCTCCATAGAGAGAGTTGAGCAACTCCAAACTATCAAGGGTTCTCGGGATAGACTTTTTTTTGTTCTTCTATGTCAAATTTTACGAGTATAAGCTTCCTACATTATTTTGATTCCAAAACACCAACTTTCTATGACAAATGGACAAAACCGTTAAAAGCTCCTCTATAGTGAGAGTTGAGCAACTTCGGACCATCAAAGTTTCTCGGTGTACACTTTTTATTGTTCTTATATGTCAAATTTTATGAGTATAAGCTTCCTAGATTATTTCGATGCCAAAACAACGACTTTCTTTGACAAATGGACAAAACCGTTAAAATCTCCTCCATAGAGAGAGTTGAGCAACTTCGGACTATGAAAGTTGCTCGGGATAGACTTTTTATTGTTCTTCTATGTGAAATTTTACGAGTATAAGCTTCCTACATTATATTGATGCCAAAACACCAACTTTCTATTACAAAATGGACAAAACCGTTAAAAGCTCCTCCATAGAGAGAGTTGAACAACTTCGGCTATCAAAGTTGCTCGGGATAGACTTTTTATTGTTCTTCTATGTCAAATTTTATGAGTCTAAGCTTCATACATTATTTCGATGCCAAAACACCAACTTTCTATGACAAAAGAACAAAACCGTTAAAAGCTCATCTATAGAGAGAGTTGAGCAACTTCGGACCTTCAAAGTTGCTCGGTGTATAATTTTTATTGTTCTCATATGTCAAATTTTACGAGTATAAGCTTCATAGATTATTTCAATGCCAAAACACCAACTTTTTATGATAAATGGACAAAACCGTTAAGAGCTCCTCCATAGAGAGAGTTGAGCAACTTCGGACCATTAAAATTGCTCTATGTACACTTTTTATTGTTCTTCTATGTCAAATTTTACGAGTATAAGCTTATAGATTATTTCGATGCCAAAACACCAACTTTCTATGACAAATGGACAAAACCGTTAAAAGCTCGTCCATAGAGAGTGTTCAGCGACTTCGGACCATCAAAGTTGTTCGGTGTACAATTTTTATTGTTCTTATATGTCAAATTTTACGAGTATAGGCTTCATAGATTATTTCGATGCCAAAACACCAACTTTCTATGACAAATAGACAAAACCGTTAAGAGCTCCTCCATAGAGAGAGTTGAGCAACTTTGGACCATCAAAGTTGCTCGGGATAGACTTTTTATTGTTCTACTATGTCAAATTTTACGAGTATAAGCTTCCTAGATTATTTCGATGCCAAAATACCAACTTTCTATGACAAATAGACAAAACCGTTAAAAGCTCCTCCATAGAGAGAGTTGAGCAACTTCGGACTATCAAAGTTACTCGGGGTAGACTTTTTATTGTTCTTCTATGTCAACTTTTACGAGTATAAGCTTCCTACATTATTTCGATGCCAAAACACCAACTTTCTATGACTAATGGACAAAACCGTTAAAAGCTCATCCATAGAGAGAGTTGAGCAACTTCGAACTATCAAAGTTGCTCGGGATAGACTTTTTATTGTTCTTCTATGTCAAGTTTTATGAGTATAAGCTTCATACATTATTTCGATGCAAAAACACCAACTTTCTATGACAAATGGACAAAACCGTTAAAAGCTCCTCCATAGAGAGAGTTGAACAACTTCGACTATCAAAGTTGCTCGGGATAGACTTTTTATTGTTCTTCTATGTCAAATTTTATGAGTATAAGCTTCATACATTATTTCGATGCCAAAACACCAAGTTTCTATGACAAAAGAACAAAACCGTTAAAAGCCCCTCTATAGAGAGAGTTGAGCAACTTCGGACCTTCAAAGTTGCTCGGTGTATAATTTTTATTGTTCTCAAATGTCAAATTTTACGAGTATAAGCTTCATAGATTATTTCAATGGCAAAACACCAACTTTTTATGACAAATGGACAACACCGTTAAGAGCTCCTCCATAGAGAGAGTTGAGCATCTTCGGACCATTAAAATTGCTCTATGTACACTTTTTATTGTTCTTCTATGTCAAATTTTATGAGTATAAGCTTCTAGATTATTTCGATGCCAAAACACCAACTTTCTTTGACAAATGGACAAAACCGTTAAAAGCTCCTCCATAGAGAGAGTTGAGCAACTTCGGACTATGAAAGTTGCTCGCGATAGACTTTTTATTGTTCTTCTATGTCAAATTTTACGAGTATAAGCTTCCTACATTATTTCGATGCCAAAACACCCACTTTCTATGACAAATAGACAAAACCGTTAAAAGCTCCTCCATAGAGAGAGTTGAGCAAATTCGGACTATCAAAGTTGCTCGGGATATACTTTTTGTTGTTCTTCTTTGTCAACTTTTACGAGTATAAGCTTCCTACATTATTTCGATGCCAAAACAACAACTTTCTATGACAAATAGACAAAACCGTTAAAAGCTCCTCCATAGAGAGAGTTGAGCAACTCCAAACTATCAAGAGTTCTTGGGATAGACTTTTTATTGTTCTTCTATGTCAAATTTTACGAGTATAAGCTTCCTACATTATTTCGATTCCAAAACACCAACTTTCTATGACAAATGGACAAAACCGTTAAAAGCTCCTCTATAGTGAGAGTTGAGCAATTTCGGACCATCAAAAGTTTCTCGGTGTACACTTTTTATTGTTCTTATATGCCAAATTTTATGAGTATAAGCTTCCTAGATTATTTCGATGCCAAAACAACGACTTTCTTTGACAAATGGACAAAACCGTTAAAAGCTCCTCCATAGAGAGAGTTGAGCAACTCCAAACTATCAAGGGTTCTCGGGATAGACTTTTTTATTGTTCTTCTATCTCAAATTTTACGAGTATAAGCTTCCTACATTATTTCGATTCCAAAACACCAACTTTCTATGACAAATGGACAAAACCGTTAAAAGCTCCTCTATAGTGAGAGTTGAGCAACTTCGGACCATCAAAGTTTCTCGGTGTACACTTTTTATTGTTCTTATATGTCAAATTTTATGAGTATAAGCTTCCTAGATTATTTCGATGCCAAAACAACGACTTTCTTTGACAAATGGACAAAACCGTTAAAATCTCCTCCATAGAGAGAGCTGAGCAACTTCGGACTATGAAAGTTGCTCGGGATAGACTTTTTATTGTTCTTCTATGTGAAATTTTACGAGTATAAGCTTCCTACATTATATTGATGCCAAAACACCAACTTTCTATAACAAAAGAACAAAACCGTTAAAAGCCCCTCTATAAAGAGAGTTGAGCAACTTCGGACCTTCAAAGTTGCTCGGTGTATAATTTTTATTGTTCTCATATGTCAAATTTTACGAGTTTAAGCTTCATAGATTATTTCAATGCCAAAACACCAACTTTTTATGACAAATGGACAAAACCGTTAAGAGCTCATCCATAGAGAGAGTTGAGCAACTTCGGACCATTAAAATTGCTCTATGTACACTTTTTATTGTTCTTCTATGTCAAATTTTATGAGTATAAGCTTCTAGATTATTTCGATGCCAAAACACCAACTTTCTTTGACAAATGGACAAAACCGTTAAAAGCTCGTCCATAGAGAGAGTTGAGCAACTTCGGACTATGAAAGTTGCTCGGGATAGACTTTTTATTGTTCTTCTATGTCAAATTTTACGAGTATAAGCTTCCTACATTATTTCGATGCCAAAACACCGACTTTCTATGACAAATAGACAAAACCGTTAAAAGATCCTCCATAGAGAGAGTTGAGCAACTTCGGACTATCAAAGTTGCTCGGGATATACTTTTTATTGTTCTTCTTTGTCAACTTTTATGAGTATAAGCTTCCTACATTATTTCGATGCCAAAACAACAACTTTCTATGACAAATAGACAAAACCGTTAAAAGCTCCTCCATAGAGAGAGTTGAGCAACTCCAAACTATCAAGGGTTCTCGGGATAGACTTTTTTTTGTTCTTCTATGTCAAATTTTACGAGTATAAGCTTCCTACATTATTTTGATTCCAAAACACCAACTTTCTATGACAAATGGACAAAACCGTTAAAAGCTCCTCTATAGTGAGAGTTGAGCAACTTCGGACCATCAAAGTTTCTCGGTGTACACTTTTTATTGTTCTTATATGTCAAATTTTATGAGTATAAGCTTCCTAGATTATTTCGATGCCAAAACAACGACTTTCTTTGACAAATGGACAAAACCGTTAAAATCTCCTCCATAGAGAGAGTTGAGCAACTTCGGACTATGAAAGTTGCTCGGGATAGACTTTTTATTGTTCTTCTATGTGAAATTTTACGAGTATAAGCTTCCTACATTATATTGATGCCAAAACACCAACTTTCTATTACAAAATGGACAAAACCGTTAAAAGCTCCTCCATAGAGAGAGTTGAACAACTTCGGCTATCAAAGTTGCTCGGGATAGACTTTTTATTGTTCTTCTATGTCAAATTTTATGAGTATAAGCTTCATACATTATTTCGATGCCAAAACACCAACTTTCTATGACAAAAGAACAAAACCGTTAAAAGCTCATCTATAGAGAGAGTTGAGCAACTTCGGACCTTCAAAGTTGCTCGGTGTATAATTTTTATTGTTCTCATATGTCAAATTTTACGAGTATAAGCTTCATAGATTATTTCAATGCCAAAACACCAACTTTTTATGACAAATGGACAAAACCGTTAAGAGCTCCTCCATAGAGAGAGTTGAGCAACTTCGGACCATTAAAATTGCTCTATGTACACTTTTTATTGTTCTTCTATGTCAAATTTTACGAGTATAAGCTTTATAGATTATTTCGATGCCAAAACACCAACTTTCTATGACAAATGGACAAAACCGTTAAAAGCTCGTCCATAGAGAGTGTTCAGCGACTTCGGACCATCAAAGTTGTTCGGTGTACAATTTTTATTGTTCTTATATGTCAAATTTTACGAGTATAGGCTTCATAGATTATTTCGATGCCAAAACACCAACTTTCTATGACAAATAGACAAAACCGTTAAGAGCTCCTCCATAGAGAGAGTTGAGCAACTTTGGACCATCAAAGTTGCTCGGGATAGACTTTTTATTGTTCTACTATGTCAAATTTTACGAGTATAAGCTTCCTAGATTATTTCGATGCCAAAACACCAACTTTCTATGACAAATAGACAAAACCGTTAAAAGCTCCTCCATAGAGAGAGTTGAGCAACTTCGGACTATCAAAGTTACTCGGGGTAGACTTTTTATTGTTCTTCTATGTCAACTTTTACGAGTATAAGCTTCCTACATTATTTCGATGCCAAAACACCAACTTTCTATGACTAATGGACAAAACCGTTAAAAGCTCATCCATAGAGAGAGTTGAGCAACTTCGAACTATCAAAGTTGCTCGGGATAGACTTTTTATTGTTCTTCTATGTCAAGTTTTATGAGTATAAGCTTCATACATTATTTCGATGCAAAAACACCAACTTTCTATGACAAATGGACAAAACCGTTAAAAGCTCCTCCATAGAGAGAGTTGAACAACTTCGACTATCAAAGTTGCTCGGGATAGACTTTTTATTGTTCTTCTATGTCAAATTTTATGAGTATAAGCTTCATACATTATTTCGATGCCAAAACACCAAGTTTCTATGACAAAAGAACAAAACCGTTAAAAGCCCCTCTATAGAGAGAGTTGAGCAACTTCGGACCTTCAAAGTTGCTCGGTGTATAATTTTTATTGTTCTCAAATGTCAAATTTTACGAGTATAAGCTTCATAGATTATTTCAATGGCAAAACACCAACTTTTTATGACAAATGGACAACACCGTTAAGAGCTCCTCCATAGAGAGAGTTGAGCATCTTCGGACCATTAAAATTGCTCTATGTACACTTTTTATTGTTCTTCTATGTCAAATTTTATGAGTATAAGCTTCTAGATTATTTCGATGCCAAAACACCAACTTTCTTTGACAAATGGACAAAACCGTTAAAAGCTCCTCCATAGAGAGAGTTGAGCAACTTCGGACTATGAAAGTTGCTCGCGATAGACTTTTTATTGTTCTTCTATGTCAAATTTTACGAGTATAAGCTTCCTACATTATTTCGATGCCAAAACACCCACTTTCTATGACAAATAGACAAAACCGTTAAAAGCTCCTCCATAGAGAGAGTTGAGCAACTTCGGACTATCAAAGTTGCTCGGGATATACTTTTTGTTGTTCTTCTTTGTCAACTTTTACGAGTATAAGCTTCCTACATTATTTCGATGCCAAAACAACAACTTTCTATGACAAATGGACAAAACCGTTAAAAGCTCCTCCATAGAGAGAGTTGAGCAACTCCAAACTATCAAGAGTTCTTGGGATAGACTTTTTATTGTTCTTCTATGTCAAATTTTACGAGTATAAGCTTCCTACATTATTTCGATTCCAAAACACCAACTTTCTATGACAAATGGACAAAACCGTTAAAAGCTCCTCTATAGTGAGAGTTGAGCAATTTCGGACCATCAAAGTTTCTCGGTGTACACTTTTTATTGTTCTTATATGCCAAATTTTATGAGTATAAGCTTCCTAGATTATTTCGATGCCAAAACAACGACTTTCTTTGATAAATGGACAAAACCGTTAAAAGCTCCTCCATAGAGAGAGTTGAGCAACTCCAAACTATCAAGGGTTCTCGGGATAGACTTTTTTATTGTTCTTCTATCTCAAATTTTACGAGTATAAGCTTCCTACATTATTTCGATTCCAAAACACCAACTTTCTATGACAAATGGACAAAACCGTTAAAAGCTCCTCTATAGTGAGAGTTGAGCAACTTCGGACCATCAAAGTTTCTCGGTGTACACTTTTTATTGTTCTTATATGTCAAATTTTATGAGTATAAGCTTCCTAGATTATTTCGATGCCAAAACAACGACTTTCTTTGACAAATGGACAAAACCGTTAAAATCTCCTCCATAGAGAGAGCTGAGCAACTTCGGACTATGAAAGTTGCTCGGGATAGACTTTTTATTGTTCTTCTATGTGAAATTTTACGAGTATAAGCTTCCTACATTATATTGATGCCAAAACACCAACTTTCTATAACAAAAGAACAAAACCGTTAAAAGCCCCTCTATAAAGAGAGTTGAGCAACTTCGGACCTTCAAAGTTGCTCGGTGTATAATTTTTATTGTTCTCATATGTCAAATTTTACGAGTTTAAGCTTCATAGATTATTTCAATGCCAAAACACCAACTTTTTATGACAAATGGACAAAACCGTTAAGAGCTCATCCATAGAGAGAGTTGAGCAACTTCGGACCATTAAAATTGCTCTATGTACACTTTTTATTGTTCTTCTATGTCAAATTTTATGAGTATAAGCTTCTAGATTATTTCGATGCCAAAACACCAACTTTCTTTGACAAATGGACAAAACCGTTAAAAGCTCGTCCAGAGAGAGAGTTGAGCAACTTCGGACTATGAAAGTTGCTCGGGATAGACTTTTTATTGTTCTTCTATGTCAAATTTTACGAGTATAAGCTTCCTACATTATTTCGATGCCAAAACACCGACTTTCTATGACAAATAGACAAAACCGTTAAAAGCTCCTCCATAGAGAGAGTTGAGCAACTTCGGACTATCAAAGTTGCTCGGGATATACTTTTTATTGTTCTTCTTTGTCAACTTTTACGAGTATAAGCTTCCTACATTATTTCGATGCCAAAACAACAACTTTCTATGACAAATAGACAAAACCGTTAAAAGCTCCTCCATAGAGAGAGTTGAGCAACTCCAAACTATCAAGGGTTCTCGTGATAGACTTTTTTTTGTTCTTCTATGTCAAATTTTACGAGTATAAGCTTCCTACATTATTTTGATTCCAAAACACCAACTTTCTATGACAAATGGACAAAACCGTTAAAAGCTCCTCTATAGTGAGAGTTGAGCAACTTCGGACCATCAAAGTTTCTCGGTGTACACTTTTTATTGTTCTTATATGTCAAATTTTATGAGTATAAGCTTCCTAGATTATTTCGATGCCAAAACAACGACTTTCTTTGACAAATGGACAAAACCGTTAAAATCTCCTCCATAGAGAGAGTTGAGCAACTTCGGACTATGAAAGTTGCTCGGGATAGACTTTTTATTGTTCTTCTATGTGAAATTTTACGAGTATAAGCTTCCTACATTATATTGATGCCAAAACACCAACTTTCTATTACAAAATGGACAAAACCGTTAAAAGCTCCTCCATAGAGAGAGTTGAACAACTTCGGCTATCAAAGTTGCTCGGGATAGACTTTTTATTGTTCTTCTATGTCAAATTTTATGAGTATAAGCTTCATACATTATTTCGATGCCAAAACACCAACTTTCTATGACAAAAGAACAAAACCGTTAAAAGCTCATCTATAGAGAGAGTTGAGCAACTTCGGACCTTCAAAGTTGCTCGGTGTATAATTTTTATTGTTCTCATATGTCAAATTTTACGAGTATAAGCTTCATAGATTATTTCAATGCCAAAACACCAACTTTTTATGACAAATGGACAAAACCGTTAAGAGCTCCTCCATAGAGAGAGTTGAGCAACTTCGGACCATTAAAATTGCTCTATGTACACTTTTTATTGTTCTTCTATGTCAAATTTTACGAGTATAAGCTTATAGATTATTTCGATGCCAAAACACCAACTTTCTATGACAAATGGACAAAACCGTTAAAAGCTCGTCCATAGAGAGTGTTCAGCGACTTCGGACCATCAAAGTTGTTCGGTGTACAATTTTTATTGTTCTTATATGTCAAATTTTACGAGTATAGGCTTCATAGATTATTTCGATGCCAAAACACCAACTTTCTATGACAAATAGACAAAACCGTTAAGAGCTCCTCCATAGAGAGAGTTGAGCAACTTTGGACCATCAAAGTTGCTCGGGATAGACTTTTTATTGTTCTACTATGTCAAATTTTACGAGTATAAGCTTCCTAGATTATTTCGATGCCAAAACACCAACTTTCTATGACAAATAGACAAAACCGTTAAAAGCTCCTCCATAGAGAGAGTTGAGCAACTTCGGACTATCAAAGTTACTCGGGGTAGACTTTTTATTGTTCTTCTATGTCAACTTTTACGAGTATAAGCTTCCTACATTATTTCGATGCCAAAACACCAACTTTCTATGACTAATGGACAAAACCGTTAAAAGCTCATCCATAGAGAGAGTTGAGCAACTTCGAACTATCAAAGTTGCTCGGGATAGACTTTTTATTGTTCTTCTATGTCAAGTTTTACGAGTATAAGCTTCCTAGATTATTTCTATGCCAAAACACCAACTTTCTATGACAAATAGAGAAAACCGTTAAAAGCTCCTCCATAGAGAGAGTTGAGCAACTTCGGACTATCAAAGTTGCTCGGGATATACTTTTTATTGTTCTTCTTTGTCAACTTTTACGAGTATAAGCTTCCTACATTACTTTGATGCCAAAACACCAACTTTCTATGACAAATGGACAAAACCGTTAAGAGCTCCTCCATAGAGAGAGTTGAGCAACTTCGGACCATCAAAGTTGCTCGGGATAGACTTTTTATTGTTCTTCTATGTCAAATTTTACGAGTATAAGCTTCCTAGATTATTTCGATGCCAAAACACCAACTTTCTATGACAAATAGACAAAACCGTTAAAAGGTCCTCCATAGAGAGAGTTGAGCAACTTCGGACGATAAAAGTTGCTCGGGGTAGACTGTTTATTGTTCTTCTATGTCAACTTTTACGAGTATAAGCTTCCTAGATTATTTCGATGTCAAAACACCAACTTTCTTTGACAAATGGACAAAACCGTTAAAAGCTCCTCGATTGAGAGAGTTGAGCAACTCCAAACTATCAAGGGTTCTCGGGATAGACTTTTTATTGTTCTTCTATGTCAAATTTTACGAGTATAAGCTTCCTACATTATTCCGATTCCGAAACACCAACTTTCTATGACAAACGGACAAAACCGTTAAAAGCTCCTCTATAGTGAGAGTTGAGCAACTTCGGACCATCAAAGTTTCTCGGTGTACACTTTTTATTGTTCTTATATGTCAAATTTTATGAGTATAAGCTTCCTAGATTATTTCGATGCCAAAACAACAACTTTCTTTGACAAATGGACAAAACCGTTAAAATCTCCTCCATAGAGAGAGTTGAGCAACTTCGGACTATGAAAGTTGCTCGGGATAGACTTTTTATTGTTCTTCTATGTCAAATTTTATGAGTATAAGCTTCATACATTATTTCGATGCCAAAACACCAACTTTCTATGACAAAAGAACAAAACCGTTAAAAGCTCCTCTATAGAGAGAGTTGAGCAACTTCGGACCTTCAAAGTTGCTCGGTGTATAATTTTTATTGTTCTCATATGTCAAATTTTACGAGTATAAGCTTCGTAGATTATTTCAATGCCAAAACACCAACTTTTTATGACAAATGGACAAAACCGTTAAGAGCTCCTTCATAGAGAGAGTTGAGCAACTTCGGACCATTAAAATTGCTCTATGTACACTTTTTATTGTTCTTCTATGTCAAATTTTATGAGTATACGCTTCTAGATTATTTCGATGCCAAAACACCAACTTTCTATGACAAATGGACAAAACCGTTAAAAGCTCGTCCATAGAGAGTGTTCAGCGACTTCGGACCATCAAAGTTGTTCGGTGTACAATTTTTATTGTTCTCATATGTGAAATTTTACGAGTATAGGCTTCATAGATTATTTCGATGCCAAAACACCAACTTTCTATGACAAATAGACAAAACCGTTAAGAGCTCCTCCATAGAGAGAGTTGAGCAACTTTGGACCATCAAAGTTGCTCGGGATAGACTTTTTATTGTTCTACTATGTCAAATTTTACGAGTAAGCTTCCTAGATTATTTCGATGCCAAAACACCAACTTTCTATGACAAATAGACAAAACCGTTAAAAGCTCCTCCATAGAGAGAGTTGAGCAACTTCGGACTATCAAAGTTACTCGGGGTAGACTTTTTATTGTTCTTCTATGTCAACTTTTACGAGTATAGGCTTCCTACATTATTTCGATGCCAAAACACCAACTTTCTATGACTAATGGACAAAACCGTTAAAAGCTCATCCATAGAGAGAGTTGAGCAACTTCGAACTATCAAAGTTGCTCGTTATAGACTTTTTATTGTTCTTCTATGTCAAGTTTTACGAGTATAAGCTTCCTAGATTATTTCTATGCCAAAACACCAACTTTCTATGACAAATAGACAAAACCGTTAAAAGCTCCTCCATAGAGAGAGTTGAGCAACTTCGGACTATTAAAGTTGCTCGGGATATACTTTTTATTGTTCTTCTTTGTCAACTTTTACGAGTATAAGCTTCCTACATTACTTCGATGGCAAAACACCAACTTTCTATGACAAATTGACAAAACCGTTAAAAGCTCCTCCATAGGGAGAGTTGAGCAACTTCGGACCATCAAAGTTTCTCGGTGTACACTTTTTATTGTTCTTATATGTCAAATTTTATGAGTATAAGCTTCCTAGATTATTTCGATGCCAAAACAACGACTTTCTTTGACAAATGGACAAAACCGTTAAAAGCTCCTCTATAGTGAGAGTTGAGCAACTTCGGACCATCAAAGTTTCTCGGTGTACACTTTTTATTGTTCTTATATGTCAAATTTTATGAGTATAAGCTTCCTAGATTATTTCGATGCCAAAACAACGACTTTCTTTGACAAATGGACAAAACCGTTAAAATCTCCTCCATAGAGAGAGCTGAGCAACTTCGGACTATGAAAGTTGCTCGGGATAGACTTTTTATTGTTCTTCTATGTGAAATTTTACGAGTATAAGCTTCCTACATTATATTGATGCCAAAACACCAACTTTCTATAACAAAAGAACAAAACCGTTAAAAGCCCCTCTATAAAGAGAGTTGAGCAACTTCGGACCTTCAAAGTTGCTCGGTGTATAATTTTTATTGTTCTCATATGTCAAATTTTACGAGTTTAAGCTTCATAGATTATTTCAATGCCAAAACACCAACTTTTTATGACAAATGGACAAAACCGTTAAGAGCTCATCCATAGAGAGAGTTGAGCAACTTCGGACCATTAAAATTGCTCTATGTACACTTTTTATTGTTCTTCTATGTCAAATTTTATGAGTATAAGCTTCTAGATTATTTCGATGCCAAAACACCAACTTTCTTTGACAAATGGACAAAACCGTTAAAAGCTCGTCCATAGAGAGAGTTGAGCAACTTCGGACTATGAAAGTTGCTCGGGATAGACTTTTTATTGTTCTTCTATGTCAAATTTTACGAGTATAAGCTTCCTACATTATTTCGATGCCAAAACACCGACTTTCTATGACAAATAGACAAAACCGTTAAAAGCTCCTCCATAGAGAGAGTTGAGCAACTTCGGACTATCAAAGTTGCTCGGGATATACTTTTTATTGTTCTTCTTTGTCAACTTTTACGAGTATAAGCTTCCTACATTATTTCGATGCCAAAACAACAACTTTCTATGACAAATAGACAAAACCGTTAAAAGCTCCTCCATAGAGAGAGTTGAGCAACTCCAAACTATCAAGGGTTCTCGTGATAGACTTTTTTTTGTTCTTCTATGTCAAATTTTACGAGTATAAGCTTCCTACATTATTTTGATTCCAAAACACCAACTTTCTATGACAAATGGACAAAACCGTTAAAAGCTCCTCTATAGTGAGAGTTGAGCAACTTCGGACCATCAAAGTTTCTCGGTGTACACTTTTTATTGTTCTTATATGTCAAATTTTATGAGTATAAGCTTCCTAGATTATTTCGATGCCAAAACAACGACTTTCTTTGACAAATGGACAAAACCGTTAAAATCGCCTCCATAGAGAGAGTTGAGCAACTTCGGACTATGAAAGTTGCTCGGGATAGACTTTTTATTGTTCTTCTATGTGAAATTTTACGAGTATAAGCTTCCTACATTATATTGATGCCAAAACACCAACTTTCTATTACAAAATGGACAAAACCGTTAAAAGCTCCTCCATAGAGAGAGTTGAACAACTTCGGCTATCAAAGTTGCTCGGGATAGACTTTTTATTGTTCTTCTATGTCAAATTTTATGAGTATAAGCTTCATACATTATTTCGATGCCAAAACACCAACTTTCTATGACAAAAGAACAAAACCGTTAAAAGCTCATCTATAGAGAGAGTTGAGCAACTTCGGACCTTCAAAGTTGCTCGGTGTATAATTTTTATTGTTCTCATATGTCAAATTTTACGAGTATAAGCTTCATAGATTATTTCAATGCCAAAACACCAACTTTTTATGACAAATGGACAAAACCGTTAAGAGCTCCTCCATAGAGAGAGTTGAGCAACTTCGGACCATTAAAATTGCTCTATGTACACTTTTTATTGTTCTTCTATGTCAAATTTTACGAGTATAAGCTTATAGATTATTTCGATGCCAAAACACCAACTTTCTATGACAAATGGACAAAACCGTTAAAAGCTCGTCCATAGAGAGTGTTCAGCGACTTCGGACCATCAAAGTTGTTCGGTGTACAATTTTTATTGTTCTCATATGTGAAATTTTACGAGTATAGGCTTCATAGATTATTTCGATGCCAAAACACCAACTTTCTATGACAAATAGACAAAACCGTTAAGAGCTCCTCCATAGAGAGAGTTGAGCAACTTTGGACCATCAAAGTTGCTCGGGATAGACTTTTTATTGTTCTACTATGTCAAATTTTACGAGTATAAGCTTCCTAGATTATTTCGATGCCAAAACACCAACTTTCTATGACAAATAGACAAAACCGTTAAAAGCTCCTCCATAGAGAGAGTTGAGCAACTTCGGACTATCAAAGTTACTCGGGGTAGACTTTTTATTGTTCTTCTATGTCAACTTTTACGAGTATAAGCTTCCTACATTATTTCGATGCCAAAACACCAACTTTCTATGACTAATGGACAAAACCGTTAAAAGCTCATCCATAGAGAGAGTTGAGCAACTTCGAACTATCAAAGTTGCTCGGGATAGACTTTTTATTGTTCTTCTATGTCAAGTTTTACGAGTATAAGCTTCCTAGATTATTTCTATGCCAAAACACCAACTTTCTATGACAAATAGAGAAAACCGTTAAAAGCTCCTCCATAGAGAGAGTTGAGCAACTTCGGACTATCAAAGTTGCTCGGGATATACTTTTTATTGTTCTTCTTTGTCAACTTTTACGAGTATAAGCTTCCTACATTACTTTGATGCCAAAACACCAACTTTCTATGACAAATGGACAAAACCGTTAAGAGCTCCTCCATAGAGAGAGTTGAGCAACTTCGGACCATCAAAGTTGCTCGGGATAGACTTTTTATTGTTCTTCTATGTCAAATTTTACGAGTATAAGCTTCCTAGATTATTTCGATGCCAAAACACCAACTTTCTATGACAAATAGACAAAACCGTTAAAAGGTCCTCCATAGAGAGAGTTGAGCAACTTCGGACGATAAAAGTTGCTCGGGGTAGACTGTTTATTGTTCTTCTATGTCAACTTTTACGAGTATAAGCTTCCTAGATTATTTCGATGTCAAAACACCAACTTTCTTTGACAAATGGACAAAACCGTTAAAAGCTCCTCGATTGAGAGAGTTGAGCAACTCCAAACTATCAAGGGTTCTCGGGATAGACTTTTTATTGTTCTTCTATGTCAAATTTTACGAGTATAAGCTTCCTACATTATTCCGATTCCGAAACACCAACTTTCTATGACAAACGAACAAAACCGTTAAAAGCTCCTCTATAGTGAGAGTTGAGCAACTTCGGACCATCAAAGTTTCTCGGTGTACACTTTTTATTGTTCTTATATGTCAAATTTTATGAGTATAAGCTTCCTAGATTATTTCGATGCCAAAACAACAACTTTCTTTGACAAATGGACAAAACCGTTAAAATCTCCTCCATAGAGAGAGTTGAGCAACTTCGGACTATGAAAGTTGCTCGGGATAGACTTTTTATTGTTCTTCTATGTCAAATTTTATGAGTATAAGCTTCATACATTATTTCGATGCCAAAACACCAACTTTCTATGACAAAAGAACAAAACCGTTAAAAGCTCCTCTATAGAGAGAGTTGAGCAACTTCGGACCTTCAAAGTTGCTCGGTGTATAATTTTTATTGTTCTCATATGTCAAATTTTACGAGTATAAGCTTCGTAGATTATTTCAATGCCAAAACACCAACTTTTTATGACAAATGGACAAAACCGTTAAGAGCTCCTTCATAGAGAGAGTTGAGCAACTTCGGACCATTAAAATTGCTCTATGTACACTTTTTATTGTTCTTTTATGTCAAATTTTATGAGTATACGCTTCTAGATTATTTCGATGCCAAAACACCAACTTTCTATGACAAATGGACAAAACCGTTAAAAGCTCGTCCATAGAGAGTGTTCAGCGACTTCGGACCATCAAAGTTGTTCGGTGTACAATTTTTATTGTTCTCATATGTGAAATTTTACGAGTATAGGCTTCATAGATTATTTCGATGCCAAAACACCAACTTTCTATGACAAATAGACAAAACCGTTAAGAGCTCCTCCATAGAGAGAGTTGAGCAACTTTGGACCATCAAAGTTGCTCGGGATAGACTTTTTATTGTTCTACTATGTCAAATTTTACGAGTAAGCTTCCTAGATTATTTCGATGCCAAAACACCAACTTTCTATGACAAATAGACAAAACCGTTAAAAGCTCCTCCATAGAGAGAGTTGAGCAACTTCGGACTATCAAAGTTACTCGGGGTAGACTTTTTATTGTTCTTCTATGTCAACTTTTACGAGTATAGGCTTCCTACATTATTTCGATGCCAAAACACCAACTTTCTATGACTAATGGACAAAACCGTTAAAAGCTCATCCATAGAGAGAGTTGAGCAACTTCGAACTATCAAAGTTGCTCGTTATAGACTTTTTATTGTTCTTCTATGTCAAGTTTTACGAGTATAAGCTTCCTAGATTATTTCTATGCCAAAACACCAACTTTCTATGACAAATAGACAAAACCGTTAAAAGCTCCTCCATAGAGAGAGTTGAGCAACTTCGGACTATTAAAGTTGCTCGGGATATACTTTTTATTGTTCTTCTTTGTCAACTTTTACGAGTATAAGCTTCCTACATTACTTCGATGGCAAAACACCAACTTTCTATGACAAATTGACAAAACCGTTAAAAGCTCCTCCATAGGGAGAGTTGAGCAACTTCGGACTGTGAAAGTTGCTCGGGATAGACTTTTTATTGTTCTTCTATGTGAAATTTTACGAGTATAAGCTTCCTGAAATCACTAGGCTAACACAAGAGGGGGGTGAATTGTGTTTTAAAAAACTAAGTATAAACCCCAAGTACAAAACCACAACCTAAAAACTCACAAATGATTAAGGCAATGTCAAGAATGCAAATCTGCGCACTAATCGTGTAAATGCAATTTGACCTAGCAATTCAACTCGGAATGTAACGAAATTTGATATGCAATATTACAACACCTCAATAAACACTATATCAAAATTTCAGCTCAAAATTCAAATTCTAGCTATATGAACAATTCACGGACAGATTGGTATTCTGGAAAATTAACAATCAAAAGTATACCTAGAATTCACTAATCACAAGTTGTTCAACCACAAGCAATATCCCAACAAGCAATGGCAGCAAGCAACACCCTAATATCAACTTCTAAGGCACACAAATCACCAATAACACCAATAGAATGATAATCAAAAATAAGTCACTACAAGGCAGCAAGTCTAACACACATACAAGCAAGGAAATCAAAATAGTGTGCACAAGGATATATAGTGGTTCGGTGCTCACACCTACATCCACTACCTAAGCCCTCAAGCTTAGGATTTCCCAATCCACTAAAGGATATATGGGTTTTGCAAGTTCACCACAAACTTAGGGTTTCCAAGAACATCCCAAACTTGTACACCAACAAGGTTTGAAGCTAACCTTAAACTTTCACACACCTCTCAAAGGTAATGCCCTCAAAAGGGACTTTTACAAGTATTTGGATTTTGGTTCTCTCAAGATTAGCTCTAGGCTATATATGATTGGAGAACACTCAAATTCACAAGATGTTGCTCAAATGGGTTTGGATTCAAATGTGTAGCAAACACTCTTATAATCTCACACAAAGCTCACACTAGATCAAGAATAGGTTTAGGTGAAGCTTTGTTGAAGAACTCTCAAGAACACACCAAGAGTACCCAAGGGTAGAAAGATTTTGGGGTGGTTCAAGGAGTTTTTGGATCTCTCTTTCAAATAGGAAGATGATGGCTTGAATGTAATCAAAGTGGTAGCAAGAGATCGCAAGGAAGAAGCTTGAATCAAGAAGATGAAGTTGAGAGCAAGTAAGCTTGAACACTTAGTAGAAATTTGCAAATGCTTCTTCCACCTTGCAAGAATGGCCAACCCTTCTCTCTTCAAAACAAACAAAAGCCAACTCAGCCATTGGATCAATACATCTTCAAATCTTGGCCCTTGAAGCTACTTTAAATCTGGACCTTTCTTTAATTCAAATGAAATTAATCTCAGCCATTGAAGATCAAGCCGTTGGACATATTTCTCCAAGAAAGTCACCATGGGTTGCACCTTGTTTGGATCAAACACATTACTCTTCTATATGTAGCAACTTTCTACAATGGATGCCAAACAAGTCCATATTAAATTCTGGAAATATTACAACTGTATGTCATCTTTTCTCTCCCTTGTCTCTTCCTTGTCTCCATAGTGCAAGTGTTAGGCACACTACCAACCAAGTATTTCAAACTTGTATTCCCTCTACTTTATTGACTCCAAAACACATGATAAGGCTTCTAGAAGTTCTTGAGTTAATTCTCCAGCAATAATAACACAAGTCACACGGCTGAAACCATTTCTTGCACACAAAGTGTCAAACTTGAACCAAATAGGGTTGACCATGTCCAAACTTGTCTAAATGAGCTTCAAATCATGATGCACGAATTTTCTCAATAGAATCAGCTTCATGATACTTCAAATAGTCTCATGATGATCAGTTGATTAAGCCTACAAAAAGAATAGATGACAAAACATCCCATTTTTGCTTGTAAGCTCAAAGAGCTTCAATGCTAGCACTTAGGTTAATCAACATGTTATAAGCTTAATAAAATTCAAGTAAGCACATGATAAAACATTTCATATATAACTGAATGTGCATACAAAATTTCACTTATAACTGAGGTCATTTGGTCATTCAATTTGATCATGCAAATCTCAACTAGCCCAGTTTAATGACTGCACAGGTGAATTTATTTCAACAGACAAATTGAACCTGATAAACTTAAAATTGACCTGACACTATTTGACAATGAAAAATTTCAGAGTGTCTTAAATAATTTTCAGAACAAGAATCAAGTCAATCAGAGCTCATATGAATAAGTTATGACTGTTCAACCAACGTGTGCGCAGTGTGATGTTGTGACAGATTTTAGCATCGAAAAATAAGTCAGTCCAGATTCATCCAATTTATATCAAACATGATCAAACATGATTCCAAAGATATATAATGAAGCTTAAATCAGTAGATAAAATTTATTTCATGATTTATCCAAATTCATCCAAAGTTAAGCACAATCAAATAGTCCAATATGTATTTTTGCATCAAAACACAAAATTAGGACTTATGGTCCAACACTTCCTACATTATATTGATGCCAAAACACCGACTTTTTATCACAAAAGAACAAAACCGTTAAAAGCTCCTCCATAGGGAGAGTTGAGCAACTTCGGACCTTCAAAGTTGCTCGCTGTATAATTTTTATTATTCTCATATGTCAAATTTTACGAGTATAAGCTTCATAGATTATTTCAATGCCAAAACACCAACTTTTTATGACAAATGGACAAAACCGTTAAGAGCTCCTCCATAGAGAGAGTTGAGCAACTTCGGACCATCAAAGTTGCTCGGGATAGACTTTTTATTGTTCTTCTATGTCAAATTTTACGAGTATAAGCTTCCTAGATTATTTCGATACCAAAACACCAACTTTCTATGACAAATAGACAAAACCGTTAAAAGCTCCTCCATAGAGAGAGTTGAGCAACTTCGGACTATCAAAGTTACTCGGGGTAGACTTTTTATTGTTCTTCTATGTCAACTTTTACGAGTATAAGCTTCCTACATTATTTCGATGCCAAAACACCAACTTTCTATGACTAATGGACAAAACCGTTAAAAGCTCATCCATAGAGAGAGTTGAGCAACTTCGAACTATCAAAGTTGCTCGGGATAGACTTTTTATTGTTCTTCTATGTCAAGTTTTACGAGTATAAGCTTCCGAGATTATTTCTATGCCAAAACACCAACTTTCTATGACAAATAGACAAAACCGTTAAAAGCACCTCCATAGAGAGAGTTGAGCAACTTCGGACTATCAAAGTTGCTCGGGATATACTTTTTATTGTTCTTCTTTGTCAACTTTTACGAGTATAAGCTTCCTACATTACTTCGATGCCAAAACACCAACTTTCTATGACAAATGGACAAAACCGTTAAAAGCTCCTCCATAGAAAGAGTTGAGCAACTTTGGACCATCAAAATTGCTCTATGTACACTTTTTATTGTTCTTCTATGTCAAATTTTATGAGTATAAGCTTCCTAGATTATTTCGATGCCAAAACACCAACTTTCTTTGACAAATGGACAAAACCGTTAAAAGCTCCTCCATAGAGAGAGTTGAGCAACTTCGGACTATGAAAGTTGCTCGGGATAGACTTTTTATTGTTCTTCTATGTCAAATTTTACGAGTATAAGCTTTCTACATTATTTCGATGCCAAAACACCCACTTTCTATGACAAATAGACAAAACCGTTAAAAGCTCCTCCATAGAGAGAGTTGAGCAACTTCGAACTATCAAAGGCGCTCGGGATATACTTTTTATTGTTCTCCTTTGTCAACTTTTACGAGTATAAGCTTCCTACATTATTTCGATGCCAAAACAACAACTTTCTATGACAAATAGACAAAACCGTTAAAAGCTCCTCCATAGAGAGAGTTGAGCAACTCCAAACTATCAAGGATTCTCGGGATAAACTTTTTATTGTTCTTCTATGTCAAATTTTACGAGTATAAGCTTCCTACATTATTTCAATTCCAAAACACCAACTTTATTTGACAAATGGACAAAACCGTTAAAATCTCCTCCATAGAGAGAGTTGAGCAACTTTGGACTATGAAAGTTACTCGGGATAGACTTTTTATTGTTATTCTATGTGAAATTTTACGAGTATAAGCTTCCTACATTATATTGATGACAAAACACCAACTTTCTATGACAAATGGACAAAATCGTTAAAAGCTCCTCCATAGAGAGAGTTGAGCAACGTCGGTCTATGAAAGTTGCTCGGGATAGACTTTTTATTGTTCTTCTTTGTCAACTTTTACGAGTATAAGCTTTCTACATTATTTCGATGCCAAAACACCCACTTTCTATGACAAATAGACAAAACCGTTAAAAGCTCCTCCATAGAGAGAGTTGAGCAACTTCGAACTATCAAAGGCGCTCGGGATATACTTTTTATTGTTCTCCTTTGTCAACTTTTACGAGTATAAGCTTCCTACATTATTTCGATGCCAAAACACCAACTTTCTATGACTAATGGACAAAACCGTTAAAAGCTCCTCCATAGAGAGAGTTGTGCAACTTCGAACTATCAAAGTTGCTCGGGATAGACTTTTTGTTGTTCTTCTATGTCAAGTTTTACGAGTATAAGCTTCCTAGATTATTTCTATGCCAAAACACCAACTTTCTATGACAAATAGACAAAACCGTTAAAAGCTCCTCCATAGAGAGAGTTGAGCAACTTCGGACTATCAAAGTTGCTCGGGATATACTTTTTATTGTTCTTCTTTGTCAACTTTTACGAGTATAAGCTTCCTACATTACTTCGATGCCAAAACACCAACTTTCTATGACAAATGGACAAAACCGTTAAAAGCTCCTCCATAGAAAGAGTTGAGCAACTTTGGACCATCAAAATTGCTCTATGTACACTTTTTATTGTTTTTCTATGTCAAATTTTATGAGTATAAGCTTCCTAGATTATTTCGATGCCAAAACACCAACTTTCTTTGACAAATGGACAAAACCGTTAAAAGCTCCTCCATAGAGAGAGTTGAGCAACTTTGGACTATGAAAGTTGCTCGGGATAGACTTTTTATTGTTCTTCTATGTGAAATTTTACGAGTATAAGCTTCCTACATTATATTGATGCCAAAACACCAACTTTCTATGACAAATGGACAAAACCGTTAAAAGCTCCTCCATAGAGAGAGTTGAGCAACTTCGGACTATGAAAGTTGCTCGGGATAGACTTTTTATTGTTCTTCTATGTGAAATTTTACGAGTATAAGCTTCCTACATTATATTGATGCCAAAACAACAACTTTCTATGACAAATGGACAAAACCGTTAAAAGCTCCTCTATAGTGAGAGTTGAGCAACTTCGGACCATCAAAGTTGCTCGGTGTACACTTTTTATTGTTCCTATATGTCAAATTTTATGAGTATAAGCTTCCTAGATTATTTCGATGCCAAAACAACAACTTTCTTTGACAAATGGACAAAACCGTTAAAATCTCCTCCATAGAGAGAGTTGAGCAACTTCGGACTATGAAAGTTGCTCGGGATGGACTTTTTATTGTTTTTCTATGTGAAATTTTACGAGTATAAGCTTCCTACATTATATTGATGCCAAAACACCAACTTTCTATGACAAATGGACAAAACCGTTAAAAGCTCCTCCATAGAGAGAGTTGAGCAACTTCGGACTATGAAAGTTGCTCGGGATAGACTTTTTATTGTTCTTCTATGTGAAATTTTACGAGTATAAGCTTCCTACATTATATTGATGCCAAAACACCAACTTTCTATGACAAAAGAACAAAACCGTTAAAAGCTCCTCTATAGAGAGAGTTGAGCAACTTCGAACTATCAAAGTTGCTCGGGATAGACTTTTTATTGTTCTTCTACGTCAAATTTTACGAGTATAAGCTTCCTAAATTATTTCGATGCCAAAACACCAACTTTCTATGACAAATAGACAAAACCGTTAAAAGCTCCTCCATAGAGAGAGTTGAGCAACTGCGGACTATCAAAGTTGCTCGGGATAGACTTTTTATTGTTCTTCTACGTCAAATTTTACGAGTATAAGCTTCCTAGATTATTTCGATGCCAAAACACCAACTTTCTATGACCAATAGACAAAACCGTTAAAAGCTCCTCCATAGAGAGAGTTGAGCAACTCCGAACTATCAAAGGTTCTCGGGATAGACTTTTTATTGTTCTTCTATGTCAAATTTTACGAGTATAAGCTTCCTACATTATTTGGATTCCAAAACACCAACTTTCTATGACAAATGGATAAAACCGTTAAAAGCTCCTCCATAGTGAGAGTTGAGCAACTTCGGACCATCAAAGTTGCTCGGTGTTGACTTTTTATTGTTCCTATATGTCAAATTTTATGAGTATAAGCTTCCTAGATTATTTCGATGCCAAAACAACAACTTTCTTTGACAAATGGACAAAACCGTTAAAATCTCCTCCATAGAGAGAGTTGAGCAACTTCGGACTATGAAAGTTGCTCGGGATGGACTTTTTATTGTTCTTCTATGTGAAATTTTACGAGTATAAGCTTCCTACATTATATTGATGCCAAAACACCAACTTTCTATGACAAATGGACAAAACCGTTAAAAGCTCCTCCATAGAGAGAGTTGAGCAACTTCGGACTATGAAAGTTGCTCAGGATAGACTTTTTATTGTTCTTCTATGTCAACTTTTACGAGTATAAGCTTCCTACATTATTTCGATGCCAAAACACCAACTTTCTATGACTAATGGACAAAACCGTTAAAAGCTCATCCATAGAGCGAGTTGAGCAACTTCGAACTATCAAAGTTGCTCGGGATAGACTTTTTGTTGTTCTTCTTTGTCAAGTTTTACGAGTATAAGCTTCCTAGATTATTTCGATGCGAAAACACCAACTTTCTATGACCAATAGACAAAACCGTTAAAAGCTCCTCCATAGAGAGAGTTGAGCAACTCCGAACTATCAAAGGTTCTCGGGATAGACTTTTTATTGTTCTTCTATGTCAAATTTTACGAGTATAAGCTTCCTACATTATTTGGATTCCAAAACACCAACTTTCTATGACAAATGGATAAAACCGTTAAAAGCTCCTCCATAGTGAGAGTTGAGCAACTTCGGACTATCAAAGTTGCTCGGTGTTGACTTTTTATTGTTCTTCTATGTCAACTTTTACGAGTATAAGCTTCCTACATTATTTCGATGCCAAAACACCAACTTTCTATGACTAATGGACAAAACCGTTAAAAGCTCCTCCATAGAGAGAGTTGTGCAACATCGAACTATCAAAGTTGCTCGGGATAGACTTTTTATTGTTCTTCTATTTCAAGTTTTACGAGTATAAGCTTCCTAGATTATTTCGATGCCAAAACACCAACTTTCTATGACAAATGGAGAAAAACGTTAAAAGCTCCTCCATAGAGAGAGTTGAGCAACTTTGGACCATCAAAGTTGCTCGGTGTACACTTTTTACTTTTCCTATATGTCAAATTTTATGAGTATAAGCTTCCTAGATTATTTCGATGCCAAAACACCAATTTTCTTTGACAAATGGACAAAACCGTTAAAAGCTCCTCCATAGAGAGAGTTGAGCAACTTCGGACTATGAAGTTGCTCGGGATAGACTTTTTATTGTTCTTCTATGTGAAATTTTACGAGTATAAGCTTCCTACATTATATTGATGCCAAAACACCAACTTTCTATGACAAATGGACAAAACCGTTAAAAGCTCCTCCATAGAGAGAGTTGAGCAACGTCGGTCTATGAAAGTTGCTCGGGATAGACTTTTTATTGTTCTTCTATGTGAAATTTTACGAGTATAAGCTTCCTACATTATATTGATGCCAAAACACCAACTTTCTATGACTTATTGACAAAACCGTTAAAAGCTCCTCCATAGAGAGAGTTGAGCAACTTCGGACTATCAAAGTTACTCGGGGTAGACTTTTTATTGTTCTTCTATGTCAAGTTTTACGAGTATAAGCTTCCTAGATTATTTCGATGCCAAAACACCAACTTTCTATGATCAATAGACAAAGTCGTTAAAAGCTCCTCCATAGAGAGAGTTGAGCAACTCCGAACTATCAAAGGTTCTCGGGATAGACTTTTTATTGTTCTTCTATGTCAAATTTTACGAGTATAAGCTTCCTAGATTATTTCAACGCCAAAACACCAACTTTTTATGACAAATGGACAAAACCGTTAAGAGCTTCTCCATAGAGAGAGTTGAGCAACTTCGGACCATTAAAATTGCTCTATGTACACTTTTTATTGTTCTTATATGTCAAGTTTTACGAGTATAAGCTTCCTAGATTATTTCGATGCCAAAACACCAACTTTCTATGACAAATGGAGAAAACCGTTAAAAGCTCCTCCATAGAGAGAGTTGAGCAACTTCGGACCATCAAAGTTGCTCGGTGTACACTTTTTATTGTTCTTATATATCAAAATTTATGAGTATAAGCTTCCTACATTATATTGATGCCAAAACACCAACTTTCTATGACAAATGGGCAAAACCGTTAAAAGCTCCTCCATAAAGAGAGTTGAGCAACTTCGGACTATGAAAGTTGCTCGGGATAGACTTTTTATTGTTCTTCTATGTCAACTTTTACGAGTATAAGCTTCCTACATTATTTCGATGCCAAAACACCAACTTTCTATGACTAATGGACAAAACCGTTAAAAGCTCATCCATAGAGCGAGTTGAGCAACTTCGAACTATCAAAGTTGCTCGGGATAGACTTTTTGTTGTTCTTCTTTGTCAAGTTTTACGAGTATAAGCTTCCTAGATTATTTCTATGCCAAAACACCAACTTTCTATGACAAATAGACAAAACCGTTAAAAGCTCCTCCATAGAGAGAGTTGAGCAACTTCGGACTATCAAAGTTGCTCGAGATATACTTTTTATTGTTCTTCTTTGTCAACTTTTACGAGTATAAGCTTCCTACATTACTTCGATGCCAAAACCCCAACTTTCTATGACAAATGGACAAAACCGTTAAAAGCTCCTCCATAGAAAGAGTTGAGCAACTTCGGACCATCAAAGTTGCTCGGTGTACACTTTTTCTTGTTCTTATATGTCAAATTTTATGAGTATAAGCTTCCTAGATTATTTCGATGCCAAAACACCAACTTTCTTTGACAAATGGACAAAACCGTTAAAAGCTCCTCCATAGAGAGAGTTGAGCAACTTCGGACCATGAAAGTTGCTCGGGATAGACTTTTTATTGTTCTTCTATGTCAAATTTTACGAGTATAAGCTTCCTACATTATTTCGATGCCAAAACACCAACTTTCTATGACAAATGGACAAAACCGTTAAAATCTCCTCCATAGAGAGAGTTGAGCAACTCCGAACTATCAAAGGTTCTCGGGATAGACTTTTTATTGTTCTTCTATGTCAAATTTTACGAGTATAAGCTTCCTACATTATTTGGATTCCAAAACACCAACTTTCTATGACAAATGGATAAAACCGTTAAAAGCTCATCCATAGAGCGAGTTGAGCAACTTCGAACTATCAAAGTTGCTCGAGATAGACTTTTTATTGTTCTTCTTTGTCAAGTTTTACGAGTATAAGCTTCCTAGATTAGTTCGATGCCAAAACACCAACTTTCTATGACAAATGGACAAAACCGTTAAAAGCTCCTCCATAGAGAGAGTTGAGCAACTTCGGACCATCAAAGTTGCTCGGTGTACACTTTTTATTGTTCTTATATGTCAAATTTTACGAGTATAGGCTTCATAGATTATTTCGATGCCAAAACACCAACTTTCTATGACAAATGGACAAAACCGTTAAGAGCTCCTCCATAGAGAGAGTTGAGCAACTTCGGACCATCAAAGTTGATCGGGATAGACTTTTTATTGTTCTTCTATGTCAAATTTTACGAGTATAAGCTTCCTAGATTATTTCGATGCCAAAACACCCACTTTCTATGACAAATAGACAAAACCGTTAAAAGCTCCTCCATAGAGAGAGTTGAGCAACTTCGGACCGTCAAAGTTGCTCGGTGTACACTTTTTATTGTTCTTATATATCAAAATTTATGAGTATAAGCTTTCTACATTATATTGATGCCAAAACACCAACTTTCTATGACAAATGGGCAAAACCGTTAAAAGGTCCTCCATAGAGAGAGTTGAGCAACTTCGGACTATGAAAGTTGCTCGGGATAGACTTTTTATTGTTCTTCTATGTCAAATTTTACGAGTATAAGCTTCCTACATTATTTCGATGCCAAAACACCAACTTTCTATGACAAATGACAAAACCGTTAAAAGCTCCTCCATAGAAAGAGTTGAGCAACTCCGAACTATCAAAGTTGCTCGGGATAGACTTTTTATTGTTCTTCTACGTCAAATTTTACGAGTATAAGCTTCCTAGATTATTTCGATGCCAAAACACCAACTTTCTATGACAAATAGACAAAACCGTTAAAAGCTCCTCCATAGAGAGAGTTGAGCAACTGCGGACTTTCAAAGTTGCTCGGGATAGACTTTTTATTGTTCTTCTATGTCAAGTTTTACGAGTATAAGCTTCCTAGATTATTTCGATGCCAAAACACCAACTTTCTATGATCAATAGACAAAACCGTTAAAAGCTCCTCCATAGATAGAGTTGAGCAACTCCGAACTATCAAAGGTTCTCGGGATAGACTTTTTATTGTTCTTCTATGTCAAATTTTACGAGTATAAGCTTCCTAGATTATTTCAACGCCAAAACACCAACTTTTTATGACAAATGGACAAAACCGTTAAGAGCTTCTCCATAGAGAGAGTTGAGCAACTTCGGACCATTAAAATTGCTCTATGTACACTTTTTATTGTTCTTCTATGTCAAGTTTTACGAGTATAAGCTTCCTAGATTATTTCGATGCCAAAACACCAACTTTCTATGACAAATGGAGAAAACCGTTAAAAGCTCCTCCATAGAGAGAGTTGAGCAACTTCGGACCATCAAAGTTGCTTGGTGTACACTTTTTATTGTTCTTATATATCAAAATTTATGAGTATAAGCTTCCTACATTATATTGATGCCAAAACACCAACTTTCTATGACAAATGGGCAAAACCGTTAAAAGCTCCTCCATAGAGAGAGTTGAGCAACTTCGGACCATCAAAGTTGCTCGGTGTACACTTTTTATTGTTCTTATATGTCAAATTTTACGAGTATAGGCTTCCTAGATTATTTCGATGCCAAAACACCAACTTTCTATGACAAATGGACAAAACCGTTAAGAGCTCCTCCATAGAGAGAGTTGAGCAACTCCGGACCATCAAAGTTGATCGGGATAGACTTTTTATTGTTCTTCTATGTCAAATTTTACGAGTATAAGCTTCCTAGATTATTTCGATGCCAAAACACCCACTTTCTATGAGAAATAGACAAAACCGTTAAAAGCTCCTCCATAGAGAGAGTTGAGCAACTGCGGACTTTCAAAGTTGCTCGGGGTAGACTTTTTATTGTTCTTCTATGTCAAGTTTTACGAGTATAAGCTTCCTAGATTATTTCGATGCTAAAACACCAACTTTCTATGACCAATAGACAAAACCGTTAAAAGCTCCTCCATAGAGAGAGTTGAGCAACTCCGAACTATCAAAGGTTCTCGGGATAGACTTTTTATTGTTCTTCTATGTCAAATTTTACGAGTATAAGCTTCCTACATTATTTGGATTCCAAAACACCAACTTTCTATGACAAATGGATAAAACCGTTAAAAGCTCCTCCATAGTGAGAGTTGAGCAACTTCGGACCACCAAAGTTGCTCGGTGTTGACTTTTTATTGTTCTTCTATGTCAACTTTTACGAGTATAAGCTTCCTACATTATTTCGATGCCAAAACACCAACTTTCTATGACTAATGGACAAAACCGTTAAAAGCTCCTCCAAAGAGAGAGTTGAGCAACTTCGAACTATCAAAGTTGCTCGGGATAGACTTTTTCTTGTTCTTCTATTTCAAGTTTTACGAGTATAAGCTTCCTAGATTATTTCGATGCCAAAACACCAACTTTCTATGACAAATGGAGAAAACCGTTAAAAGCTCCTCCATAGAGAGAGTTGAGCAACTTCGGACCATCAAAGTTGCTCGGTGTACACTTTTTATTGTTCCTATATGTCAAATTTTATGAGTATAAGCTTCCTAGATTATTTCGATGCCAAAACACCAACTTTCTATGACAAATGAACAAAACCGTTAAAAGCTCCTCCATAGAGAGAGTTGAGCAACTGCGGACTATCAAAGTTGCTCGGGATAGACTTTTTATTGTTCTTCTATGTCAAATTTTACGAGTATAAGCTTCCTAGATTATTTCGATGCCAAAACACCAACTTTCTATGACCAATAGACAAAACCGTTAAAAGCTCCTCCATAGAGAGAGTTGAGCAACTCCGAACTATCAAAGGTTCTCGGGATAGACTTTTTATTGTTCTTCTATGTCAAATTTTACGAGTATAAGCTTCCTACATTATTTGGATTCCAAAACACCAACTTTCTATGACAAATGGATAAAACCGTTAAAAGCTCCTCCATAGTGAGAGTTGAGCAACTTCGGACCACCAAATTTGCTCGGTGTTGACTTTTTATTGTTCTTCTATGTCAACTTTTACGAGTATAAGCTTCCTACATTATTTCGATGCCAAAACACCAACTTTCTATGAGTAATGGACAAAACCGTTAAAAGCTCCTCCAAAAAGAGAGTTGAGCAACTTCGAACTATCAAAGTTGCTCGGGATAGACTTTTTCTTGTTCTTCTAATTCAAGTTTTACGATTATAAGCTTCCTAGATTATTTCGATGCCAAAACACCAACTTTCTATGACAAATGGAGAAAACCGTTAAAAGCTCCTCCATAGAGAGAGTTGAGCAACTTCGGACCATCAAAGTTGCTCGGTGTACACTTTTTATTGTTCCTATATGTCAAATTTTATGAGTATAAGCTTCCTAGATTATTTCGATGCAAAAACACCAACTTTCTTTGACAAATGAAAAAAACCGTTAAAAGCTCCTCCATAGAGAGAGTTGAGCAACTTCGGACCATGAAAGTTGCTCGGGATAGACTTTTTATTGTTCTTCTATGTGAAATTTTACGAGTATAAGCTTCCTACATTATTTCGATGCCAAAACACCAACTTTCTATGACAAATGGACAAAACCGTTAAAAGCTCCTCCATAGAGAGAGTTGAGCAACTTCGGACTATGAAAGTTGCTCGGGATAGACTTTTTATTGTTCTTCTATCTGAAATTTTACGAGTATAAGCTTCCTACATTATATTGATGCCAAAACACCAACTTTCTATGACAAATGGACAAAACCGTTAAAAGCTCCTCCATAGAGAGAGTTGAGCAACTTCGGACTATGAAAGTTGCTCGGGATAGACTTTTTATTGTTCTTCTATGTCAAATTTTACGAGTATAAGCTTCCTACATTATTTCGATGCCAAAACACCAACTTTCTATGACAAATAGACAAAACCGTTAAGAGATCCTCCATAGAGAGAGTTGAGCAACTTCGGACCATCAAAGTTGCTCGGGATAGACTTTTTATTGTTCTTCTATGTCAAATTTTACGAGTATAAGCTTCCTAGATTATTTCGATGCCAAAACACCAACTTTCTATGACCAATAGACAAAACCGTTAAAAGCTCCTCCATAGAGAGAGTTGAGCAACTCCGAACTATCAAAGGTTCTCGGGATAGACTTTTTATTGTTCTTCTATGTCAAATTTTACGAGTATAAGCTTCCTACATTATTTGGATTCCAAAACACCAACTTTCTATGACAAATGGATAAAACCGTTAAAAGCTCCTCCATAGTGAGAGTTGAGCAACTTCGGACCACCAAAGTTGCTCGGTGTTGACTTTTTATTGTTCTTCTATGTCAACTTTTACGAGTATAAGCTTCCTACATTATTTCGATGCCAAAACACCAACTTTCTATGACTAATGGACAAAACCGTTAAAAGCTCCTCCAAAGAGAGAGTTGAGCAACTTCGAACTATCAAAGTTGCTCGGGATAGACTTTTTCTTGTTCTTCTATTTCAAGTTTTACGAGTATAAGCTTCCTAGATTATTTCGATGCCAAAACACCAACTTTCTATGACAAATGGAGAAAACCGTTAAAAGCTCCTCCATAGAGAGAGTTGAGCAACTTCGGACCATCAAAGTTGCTCGGTGTACACTTTTTATTGTTCCTATATGTCAAATTTTATGAGTATAAGCTTCCTAGATTATTTCGATGCCAAAACACCAACTTTCTATGACAAATGAACAAAACCGTTAAAAGCTCCTCCATAGAGAGAGTTGAGCAACTGCGGACTATCAAAGTTGCTCGGGATAGACTTTTCATTGTTCTTCTATGTCAACTTTTACGAGTATAAGCTTCCTACATTATTTCGATGCCAAAACACCAACTTTCTATGAGTAATGGACAAAACCGTTAAAAGCTCCTCCAAAAAGAGAGTTGAGCAACTTCGAACTATCAAAGTTGCTCGGGATAGACTTTTTCTTGTTCTTCTAATTCAAGTTTTACGATTATAAGCTTCCTAGATTATTTCGATGCCAAAACACCAACTTTCTATGACAAATGGAGAAAACCGTTAAAAGCTCCTCCATAGAGAGAGTTGAGCAACTTCGGACCATCAAAGTTGCTCGGTGTACACTTTTTATTGTTCCTATATGTCAACTTTTACGAGTATAAGCTTCCTACATTATTTCGATGCCAAAACACCAACTTTCTATGAGTAATGGACAAAACCGTTAAAAGCTCCTCCAAAAAGAGAGTTGAGCAACTTCGAACTATCAAAGTTGCTCGGGATAGACTTTTTCTTGTTCTTCTAATTCAAGTTTTACGATTATAAGCTTCCTAGATTATTTCGATGCCAAAACACCAACTTTCTATGACAAATGGAGAAAACCGTTAAAAGCTCCTCCATAGAGAGAGTTGAGCAACTTCGGACCATCAAAGTTGCTCGGTGTACACTTTTTATTGTTCCTATATGTCAAATTTTATGAGTATAAGCTTCCTAGATTATTTCGATGCAAAAACACCAACTTTCTTTGACAAATGAACAAAACCGTTAAAAGCTCCTCCATAGAGAGAGTTGAGCAACTTCGGACCATGAAAGTTGCTCGGGATAGACTTTTTATTGTTCTTCTATGTGAAATTTTACGAGTATAAGCTTCCTACATTATTTCGATGCCAAAACACCAACTTTCTATGACAAATGGACAAAACCGTTAAAAGCTCCTCCATAGAGAGAGTTGAGCAACTTCGGACTATGAAAGTTGCTCGGGATAGACTTTTTATTGTTCTTCTATCTGAAATTTTACGAGTATAAGCTTCCTACATTATATTGATGCCAAAACACCAACTTTCTATGACAAATGGACAAAACCGTTAAAAGCTCCTCCATAGAGAGAGTTGAGCAACTTCGGACTATGAAAGTTGCTCGGGATAGACTTTTTATTGTTCTTCTATGTCAAATTTTACGAGTATAAGCTTCCTACATTATTTCGATGCCAAAACACCAACTTTCTATGACAAATAGACAAAACCGTTAAGAGATCCTCCATAGAGAGAGTTGAGCAACTTCGGACCATCAAAGTTGCTCGGGATAGACTTTTTATTGTTCTTCTATGTCAAATTTTACGAGTATAAGCTTCCTAGATTATTTCGATGCCAAAACACCCACTTTCTATGACAAATAGACAAAACCGTTAAAAGCTCCTCCATAGAGAGAGTTGAGCAACTTTGGACCATCAAAGTTGCTCGGTGTACACTTTTTATTGTTCTTATATATCAAAATTTATGAGTATAAGCTTCCTACATTATATTGATGCCAAAACACCAACTTTCTATGACAAATGGGCAAAACCGTTAAAAGCTCCTCCATAGAGAGAGTTGAGCAACTTCGGACTATGAAAGTTGCTCGGGATAGACTTTTTATTGTTCTTCTATGTCAAATTTTACGAGTATAAGCTTCCTAGATTATTTCGATGCCAAAACACCAACTTTCTATGACAAATAGACAAAACCGTTAAAAGCTCCTCCATAGAGAGAGTTGAGCAACTTTGGACCATCAAAGTTGCTCGGTGTACACTTTTTATTGTTCTTATATATCAAAATTTATGAGTATAAGCTTCCTACATTATATTGATGCCAAAACACCAACTTTCTATGACAAATGGGCAAAACCGTTAAAAGCTCCTCCATAGAGAGAGTTGAGCAACTTCGGACTATGAAAGTTGCTCGGGATAGACTTTTTATTGTTCTTCTATGTCAAATTTTACGAGTATAAGCTTCCTACATTATATTGATGCCAAAACACCAGCTTTCTATGACAAATGGACAAAACCGTTAAAAGCTCCTCCTTAGAGAGAGTTGAGCAACTTCGGACTATCAAAGTTGCTCGGGATATACTTTTTATTGTTCTTCTACGTCAAATTTTACGAGTATAAGCTTCCTAGATTATTTCGATGCCAAAACACCCACTTTCTATGACAAATAGACAAAACCGTTAAAAGCTCCTCCATAGAGAGAGTTGAGCAACTTTGGACCATCAAAGTTGCTCGGTGTACACTTTTTATTGTTCTTATATATCAAAATTTATGAGTATAAGCTTCCTACATTATATTGATGCCAAAACACCAACTTTCTATGACAAATGGGCAAAACCGTTAAAAGCTCCTCCATAGAGAGAGTTGAGCAACTTCGGACTATGAAAGTTGCTCGGGATAGACTTTTTATTGTTCTTCTATGTCAAATTTTACGAGTATAAGCTTCCTACATTATTTCGATGCCAAAACACCAACTTTCTATGACAAATGACAAAACCGTTAAAAGCTCCTCCATAGAAAGGGTTGAGCAACTCCGAACTATCAAAGTTGCTCGGGATAGACTTTTTATTGTTCTTCTACGTCAAATTTTACGAGTATAAGCTTCCTAGATTATTTCGATGCCAAAACACCAACTTTCTATGACAAATAGACAAAACCGTTAAAAGCTCCTCCATAGAGAGAGTTGAGCAACTGCGGACTTTCAAAGTTGCTCGGGGTAGACTTTTTATTGTTCTTCTATGTCAAGTTTTACGAGTATAAGCTTCCTAGATTATTTCGATGCCAAAACACCAACTTTCTATGACCAATAGACAAAACCGTTAAAAGCTCCTCCATAGAGAGAGTTGAGCAACTCCGAACTATCAAAGGTTCTCGGGATAGACTTTTTATTGTTCTTCTATGTCAAATTTTACGAGTATAAGCTTCCTACATTATTTGGATTCCAAAACACCAACTTTCTATGACAAATGGATAAAACCGTTAAAAGCTCCTCCATAGTGAGAGTTGAGCAACTTCGGACCACCAAAGTTGCTCGGTGTTGACTTTTTATTGTTCTTCTATGTCAAATTTTACGAGTATAAGCTTCCTACATTATTTCGATGCCAAAACACCAACTTTCTATGACTAATGGACAAAACCGTTAAAAGCTCCTCCAAAGAGAGAGTTGAGCAACTTCGAACTATCAAAGTTGCTCGGGATAGACTTTTTCTTGTTCTTCTATTTCAAGTTTTACGAGTATAAGCTTCCTAGATTATTTCGAAGCCAAAACACCAACTTTCTATGACAAATGGAGAAAACCGTTAAAAGCTCGTCCATAGATAGAGTTGAGCAACTTCGGACCATCAAAGTTGCTCGGTGTACACTTTTTATTGTTCCTATATGTCAAATTTTATGAGTATAAGCTTCCTAGATTATTTCGATGCCAAAACACCAACTTTCTATGACAAATGAACAAAACCGTTAAAAGCTCCTCCATAGAGAGAGTTGAGCAACTGCGGACAATCAAAGTTGCTCGGGATAGACTTTTTATTGTTCTTCTATGTGAAATTTTACGAGTATAAGCTTCCTAGATTATTTCGATGCCAAAACACCAACTTTCTATGACCAATAGACAAAACCGTTAAAAGCTCCTCCATAGAGAGAGTTGAGCAACTCCGAACTATCAAAGGTTCTCGGGATAGACTTTTTATTGTTCTTCTATGTCAAATTTTACGAGTATAAGCTTCCTACATTATTTGGATTCCAAAACACCAACTTTCTATGACAAATGGATAAAACCGTTAAAAGCTCCTCCATAGTGAGAGTTGAGCAACTTCGGACCACCAAATTTGCTCGGTGTTGACTTTTTATTGTTCTTCTATGTCAACTTTTACGAGTATAAGCTTCCTACATTATTTCGATGCCAAAACACCAACTTTCTATGAGTAATGGACAAAACCGTTAAAAGCTCCTCCAAAAAGAGAGTTGAGCAACTTCGAACTATCAAAGTTGCTCGGGATAGACTTTTTCTTGTTCTTCTAATTCAGGTTTTACGATTATAAGCTTCCTAGATTATTTCGATGCCAAAACACCAACTTTCTATGACAAATGGAGAAAACCGTTAAAAGCTCCTCCATAGAGAGAGTTGAGCAACTTCGGACCATCAAAGTTGCTCGGTGTACACTTTTTATTGTTCCTATATGTCAAATTTTATGAGTATAAGCTTCCTAGATTATTTCGATGCAAAAACACCAACTTTCTTTGACAAATGAACAAAACCGTTAAAAGCTCCTCCATAGAGAGAGTTGAGCAACATCGGACCATGAAAGTTGCTCGGGATAGACTTTTTATTGTTCTTCTATGTGAAATTTTACGAGTATAAGCTTCCTACATTATTTCGATGCCAAAACACCAACTTTCTATGACAAATGGACAAAACCGTTAAAAGCTCCTCCATAGAGAGAGTTGAGCAACTTCGGACTATGAAAGTTGCTCGGGATAGAATTTTTATTGTTCTTCTATCTGAAATTTTACGAGTATAAGCTTCCTACATTATATTGATGCCAAAACACCAACTTTCTATGACAAATGGACAAAACCGTTAAAAGCTCCTCCATAGAGAGAGTTGAGCAACTTCGGACTATGAAAGTTGCTCGGGATAGACTTTTTATTGTTCTTCTATGTCAAATTTTACGAGTATAAGCTTCCTACATTATTTCGATGCCAAAACACCAACTTTCTATGACAAATAGACAAAACCGTTAAGAGATCCTCCATAGAGAGAGTTGAGCAACTTCGGACCATCAAAGTTGCTCGGGATAGACTTTTTATTGTTCTTCTATGTCAAATTTTACGAGTATAAGCTTCCTAGATTATTTCGATGCCAAAACACCCACTTTCTATGACAAATAGACAAAACCGTTAAAAGCTCCTCCATAGAGAGAGTTGAGCAACTTTGGACCATCAAAGTTGCTCGGTGTACACTTTTTATTGTTCTTATATATCAAAATTTATGAGTATAAGCTTCCTACATTATATTGATGACAAAACACCAACTTTCTATGACAAATGGGCAAAACCGTTAAAAGCTCCTCCATAGAGAGAGTTGAGCAACTTCGGACTATGAAAGTTGCTCGGGATAGACTTTTTATTGTTCTTCTATGTCAAATTTTACGAGTATAAGCTTCCTAGATTATTTCGATGCCAAAACACCCACTTTCTATGACAAATAGACAAAACCGTTAAAAGCTCCTCCATAGAGAGAGTTGAGCAACTTTGGACCATCAAAGTTGCTCGGTGTACACTTTTTATTGTTCTTATATATCAAAATTTATGAGTATAAGCTTCCTACATTATATTGATGCCAAAACACCAACTTTCTATGACAAATGGGCAAAACCGTTAAAAGCTCCTCCATAGAGAGAGTTGAGCAACTTCGGACTATGAAAGTTGCTCGGGATAGACTTTTTATTGTTCTTCTATGTCAAATTTTACGAGTATATGCTTCCTACATTATATTGATGCCAAAACACCAGCTTTCTATGACAAATGGACAAAACCGTTAAAAGCTCCTCCTTAGAGAGAGTTGAGCAACTTCGGACTATCAAAGTTGCTCGGGATATACTTTTTATTGTTCTTCTACGTCAAATTTTACGAGTATAAGCTTCCTAGATTATTTCGATGCCAAAACACCCACTTTCTATGACAAATAGACAAAACCGTTAAAAGCTCCTCCATAGAGAGAGTTGAGCAACTTTGGACCATCAAAGTTGCTCGGTGTACACTTTTTATTGTTCTTATATATCAAAATTTATGAGTATAAGCTTCCTACATTATATTGATGCCAAAACACCAACTTTCTATGACAAATGGGCAAAACCGTTAAAAGCTCCTCCATAGAGAGAGTTGAGCAACTTTGGACCATCAAAGTTGCTCGGTGTACACTTTTTATTGTTCTTATATATCAAAATTTATGAGTATAAGCTTCCTACATTATATTGATGCCAAAACACCAACTTTCTATGACAAATGGGCAAAACCGTTAAAAGCTCCTCCATAGAGAGAGTTGAGCAACTTCGGACTATGAAAGTTGCTCGGGATAGACTTTTTATTGTTCTTCTATGTCAAATTTTACGAGTATAAGCTTCCTAGATTATTTCGATGCCAAAACACCCACTTTCTATGACAAATAGACAAAACCGTTAAAAGCTCCTCCATAGAGAGAGTTGAGCAACTTTGGACCATCAAAGTTGCTCGGTGTACACTTTTTATTGTTCTTATATATCAAAATTTATGAGTATAAGCTTCCTACATTATATTGATGCCAAAACACCAACTTTCTATGACAAATGGGCAAAACCGTTAAAAGCTCCTCCATAGAGAGAGTTGAGCAACTTCGGACTATGAAAGTTGCTCGGGATAGACTTTTTATTGTTCTTCTATGTCAAATTTTACGAGTATAAGCTTCCTACATTATATTGATGCCAAAACACCAGCTTTCTACGACAAATGGACAAAACCGTTAAAAGCTCCTCCTTAGAGAGAGTTGAGCAACTTCGGACTATCAAAGTTGCTCGGGATATACTTTTTATTGTTCTTCTACGTCAAATTTTACGAGTATAAGCTTCCTAGATTATTTCGATGCCAAAACACCCACTTTCTATGACAAATAGACAAAACCGTTAAAAGCTCCTCCATAGAGAGAGTTGAGCAACTTTGGACCATCAAAGTTGCTCGGTGTACACTTTTTATTGTTCTTATATATCAAAATTTATGAGTATAAGCTTCCTACATTATATTGATGCCAAAAACCCAACTTTCTATGACAAATGGGCAAAACCGTTAAAAGCTCCTCCATTGAGAGAGTTGAGCAACTTCGGACTATGAAAGTTGCTCGGGATAGACTTTTTATTGTTCTTCTATGTCAAATTTTACGAGTATAAGCTTCCTAGATTATTTCGATGCCAAAACACCCACTTTCTATGACAAATAGACAAAACCGTTAAAAGCTCCTCCATAGAGAGAGTTGAGCAACTTTGGACCATCAAAGTTGCTCGGTGTACACTTTTTATTGTTCTCATATATCAAAATTTATGAGTATAAGCTTCCTACATTATATTGATGCCAAAACACCAACTTTCTATGACAAATGGGCAAAACCGTTAAAAGCTCCTCCATAGAGAGAGTTGAGCAACTTCGGACTATGAAAGTTGCTCGGGATAGACTTTTTATTGTTCTTCTATGTCAAATTTTACGAGTATAAGCTTCCTACATTATATTGATGCCAAAACACCAGCTTTCTATGACAAATGGACAAAACCGTTAAAAGCTCCTCCTTAGAGAGAGTTGAGCAACTTCGGACTATCAAAGTTGCTCGGGATATACTTTTTATTGTTCTTCTACGTCAAATTTTACGAGTATAAGCTTCCTACATTATATTGATGCCAAAACACCAGCTTTCTATGACAAATGGACAAAACCGTTAAAAGCTCCTCCATAGAGAGAGTTGAGCAACTCCGAACTATCAAAGGTTCTCGGGATAGACTTTTTATTGTTCTTCTATGTCAAATTTTACGAGTATAAGCTTCCTACATTATTTGGATTCCAAAACACCAACTTTCTATGACAAATGGATAAAACCGTTAAAAGCTCCTCCATAGTGAGAGTTGAGCAACTTCGGACCACCAAAGTTGCTCGGTGTTGACTTTTTATTGTTCTTCTATGTCAACTTTTACGAGTATAAGCTTCCTACATTATTTCGATGCCAAAACACCAACTTTCTATGACTAATGGACAAAACCGTTAAAAGCTCCTCCAAAGAGAGAGTTGAGCAACTTCGAACCATCAAAGTTGCTCGGGATAGACTTTTTCTTGTTCTTCTATTTCAAGTTTTACGAGTATAAGCTTCCAAGATTATTTCGAAGCCAAAACACCAACTTTCTATGACAAATGGAGAAAACCGTTAAAAGCTCCTCCATAGAGAGAGTTGAGCAACTTCGGACCATCAAAGTTGCTCGGTGTACACTTTTTCTTGTTCTTCTATTTCAAGTTTTACGAGTATAAGCTTCCTAGATTATTTCGATGCCAAAACACCAACTTTCTATGACCAATAGACAAAACCGTTAAAAGCTCCTCCATAGAGAGAGTTGAGCAACTCCGAACTATCAAAGGTTCTCGGGATAGACTTTTTATTGTTCTTCTATGTCAAATTTTACGAGTATAAGCTTCCTACATTATTTGGATTCCAAAACACCAACTTTCTATGACAAATGGATAAAACCGTTAAAAGCTCCTCCATAGTGAGAGTTGAGCAACTTCGGACCACCAAATTTGCTCGGTGTTGACTTTTTATTGTTCTTCTATGTCAACTTTTACGAGTATAAGCTTCCTACATTATTTCGATGCCAAAACACCAACTTTCTATGAGTAATGGACAAAACCGTTAAAAGCTCCTCCAAAAAGAGAGTTGAGCAACTTCGAACTATCAAAGTTGCTCGGGATAGACTTTTTCTTGTTCTTCTAATTCAAGTTTTACGATTATAAGCTTCCTAGATTATTTCGATGTCAAAACACCAACTTTCTATGACAAATGGAGAAAACCGTTAAAAGCTCCTCCATAGAGAGAGTTGAGCAACTTCGGACCATCAAAGTTGCTCGGTGTACACTTTTTATTGTTCCTATATGTCAACTTTTACGAGTATAAGCTTCCTACATTATTTCGATGCCAAAACACCAACTTTCTATGAGTAATGGACAAAACCGTTAAAAGCTCCTCCATAGAGAGAGTTGAGCAACTTCGAACTATCAAAGTTGCTCGGGATAGACTTTTTCTTGTTCTTCTAATTCAAGTTTTACGATTATAAGCTTCCTAGATTATTTCGATGCCAAAACACCAACTTTCTATGACAAATGGAGAAAACCGTTAAAAGCTCCTCCATAGAGAGAGTTGAGCAACTTCGGACCATCAAAGTTGCTCGGTGTACACTTTTTATTGTTCCTATATGTCAAATTTTATGAGTATAAGCTTCCTAGATTATTTCGATGCAAAAACACCAACTTTCTTTGACAAATGAACAAAACCGTTAAAAGCTCCTCCATAGAGAGAGTTGAGCAACTTCGGACCATGAAAGTTGCTCGGGATAGACTTTTTATTGTTCTTCTATGTGAAATTTTACGAGTATAAGCTTCCTACATTATTTCGATGCCAAAACACCAACTTTCTATGACAAATGGACAAAACCGTTAAAAGCTCCTCCATAGAGAGAGTTGAGCAACTTCGGACTATGAAAGTTGCTCGGGATAGACTTTTTATTGTTCTTCTATCTGAAATTTTACGAGTATAAGCTTCCTACATTATATTGATGCCAAAACACCAACTTTCTATGACAAATGGACAAAACCGTTAAAAGCTCCTCCATAGAGAGAGTTGAGCAACTTCGGACTATGAAAGTTGCTCGGGATAGACTTTTTATTGTTCTTCTATGTCAAATTTTACGAGTATAAGCTTCCTACATTATTTCGATGCCAAAACACCAACTTTCTATGACAAATAGACAAAACCGTTAAGAGATCCTCCATAGAGAGAGTTGAGCAACTTCGGACCATCAAAGTTGCTCGGGATAGACTTTTTATTGTTCTTCTATGTCAAATTTTACGAGTATAAGCTTCCTAGATTATTTCGATGCCAAAACACCCACTTTCTATGACAAATAGACAAAACCGTTAAAAGCTCCTCCATAGAGAGAGTTGAGCAACTTTGGACCATCAAAGTTGCTCGGTGTACACTTTTTATTGTTCTTATATATCAAAATTTATGAGTATAAGCTTCCTACATTATATTGATGCCAAAACACCAACTTTCTATGACAAATGGGCAAAACCGTTAAAAGCTCCTCCATAGACAGAGTTGAGCAACTTCGGACTATGAAAGTTGCTCGGGATAGACTTTTTATTGTTCTTCTATGTCAAATTTTACGAGTATAAGCTTCCTAGATTATTTCGATGCCAAAACACCCACTTTCTATGACAAATAGACAAAACCGTTAAAAGCTCCTCCATAGAGAGAGTTGAGCAACTTTGGACCATCAAAGTTGCTCGGTGTACACTTTTTATTGTTCTTATATATCAAAATTTATGAGTATAAGCTTCCTACATTATATTGATGCCAAAACACCAACTTTCTATGACAAATGGGCAAAACCGTTAAAAGCTCCTCCATAGAGAGAGTTGAGCAACTTCGGACTATGAAAGTTGCTCGGGATAGACTTTTTATTGTTCTTCTAATTCAAGTTTTACGATTATAAGCTTCCTAGATTATTTCGATGCCAAAACACCAACTTTCTATGACAAATGGAGAAAACCGTTAAAAGCTCCTCCATAGAGAGAGTTGAGCAACTTCGGACCATCAAAGTTGCTCGGTGTACACTTTTTATTGTTCCTATATGTCAAATTTTATGAGTATAAGCTTCCTAGATTATTTCGATGCAAAAACACCAACTTTCTTTGACAAATGAACAAAACCGTTAAAAGCTCCTCCATAGAGAGAGTTGAGCAACTTCGGACCATGAAAGTTGCTCGGGATAGACTTTTTATTGTTCTTCTATGTGAAATTTTACGAGTATAAGCTTCCTTCATTATTTCGATGCCAAAACACCAACTTTCTATGACAAATGGACAAAACCGTTAAAAGCTCCTCCATAGAGAGAGTTGAGCAACTTCGGACTATGAAAGTTGCTCGGGATAGACTTTTTATTGTTCTTCTATCTGAAATTTTACGAGTATAAGCTTCCTACATTATATTGATGCCAAAACACCAACTTTCTATGACAAATGGACAAAACCGTTAAAAGCTCCTCCATAGAGAGAGTTGAGCAACTTCGGACTATGAAAGTTGCTCGGGATAGACTTTTTATTGTTCTTCTATGTCAAATTTTACGAGTATAAGCTTCCTACATTATTTCGATGCCAAAACACCAACTTTCTATGACAAATAGACAAAACCGTTAAGAGATCCTCCATAGAGAGAGTTGAGCAACTTCGGACCATCAAAGTTGCTCGGGATAGACTTTTTATTGTTCTTCTATGTCAAATTTTACGAGTATAAGCTTCCTAGATTATTTCGATGCCAAAACACCCACTTTCTATGACAAATAGACAAAACCGTTAAAAGCTCCTCCATAGAGAGAGTTGAGCAACTTTGGACCATCAAAGTTGCTCGGTGTACACTTTTTATTGTTCTTATATATCAAAATTTATGAGTATAAGCTTCCTACATTATATTGATGCCAAAACACCAACTTTCTATGACAAATGGGCAAAACCGTTAAAAGCTCCTCCATAGACAGAGTTGAGCAACTTCGGACTATGAAAGTTGCTCGGGATAGACTTTTTATTGTTCTTCTATGTCAAATTTTACGAGTATAAGCTTCCTAGATTATTTCGATGCCAAAACACCCACTTTCTATGACAAATAGACAAAACCGTTAAAAGCTCCTCCATAGAGAGAGTTGAGCAACTTTGGACCATCAAAGTTGCTCGGTGTACACTTTTTATTGTTCTTATATATCAAAATTTATGAGTATAAGCTTCCTACATTATATTGATGCCAAAACACCAACTTTCTATGACAAATGGGCAAAACCGTTAAAAGCTCCTCCATAGAGAGAGTTGAGCAACTTCGGACTATGAAAGTTGCTCGGGATAGACTTTTTATTGTTCTTCTATGTCAAATTTTACGAGTATAAGCTTCCTACATTATATTGATGCCAAAACACCAGCTTTCTATGACAAATGGACAAAACCATTAAAAGCTCCTCCTTAGAGAGAGTTGAGCAACTTCGGACTATCAAAGTTGCTCGGGATATACTTTTTATTGTTCTTCTACGTCAAATTTTACGAGTATAAGCTTCCTAGATTATTTCGATGCCAAAACACCCACTTTCTATGACAAATAGACAAAACCGTTAAAAGCTCCTCCATAGAGAGAGTTGAGCAACTTTGGACCATCAAAGTTGCTCGGTGTACACTTTTTATTGTTCTTATATATCAAAATTTATGAGTATAAGCTTCCTACATTATATTGATGCCAAAACACCAACTTTCTATGACAAATGGGCAAAACCGTTAAAAGCTCCTCCATAGAGAGAGTTGAGCAACTTCGGACTATGAAAGTTGCTCGGGATAGACTTTTTATTGTTCTTCTATGTCAAATTTTACGAGTATAAGCTTCCTACATTATTTCGATGCCAAAACACCAACTTTCTATGACAAATGACAAAACCGTTAAAAGCTCCTCCATAGAAAAGGTTGAGCAACTCCGAACTATCAAAGTTGCTCGGGATAGACTTTTTATTGTTCTTCTACGTCAAATTTTACGAGTATAAGCTTCCTAGATTATTTCGATGCCAAAACACCCACTTTCTATGACAAATAGACAAAACCGTTAAAAGCTCCTCCATGGAGAGAGTTGAGCAACTGCGGACTTTCAAAGTTGCTCGGGGTAGACTTTTTATTGTTCTTCTATGTCAAGTTTTACGAGTATAAGCTTCCTAGATTATTTCGATGCCAAAACACCAACTTTCTATGACCAATAGACAAAACCGTTAAAAGCTCCTCCATAGAGAGAGTTGAGCAACTCCGAACTATCAAAGGTTCTCGGGATAGACTTTTTATTGTTCTTCTATGTCAAATTTTACGAGTATAAGCTTCCTACATTATTTGGATTCCAAAACACCAACTTTCTATGACAAATGGATAAAACCGTTAAAAGCTCCTCCATAGTGAGAGTTGAGCAACTTCGGACCACCAAAGTTGCTCGGTGTTGACTTTTTATTGTTCTTCTATGTCAACTTTTACGAGTATAAGCTTCCTACATTATTTCGATGCCAAAACACCAACTTTCTATGACTAATGGACAAAACCGTTAAAAGCTCCTCCAAAGAGAGAGTTGAGCAACTTCGAACCATCAAAGTTGCTCGGGATAGACTTTTTCTTGTTCTTCTATTTCAAGTTTTACGAGTATAAGCTTCCTAGATTATTTCGAAGCCAAAACACCAACTTTCTATGACAAATGGAGAAAACCGTTAAAAGCTCCTCCATAGAGAGAGTTGAGCAACTTCGGACCATCAAAGTTGCTCGGTGTACACTTTTTATTGTTCCTATATGTCAAATTTTATGAGTATAAGCTTCCTAGATTATTTCGATGCCAAAACACCAACTTTCTATGACAAATGATCAAAACCGTTAAAAGCTCCTCCATAGAGAGAGTTGAGCAACTGCGGACTATCAAAGTTGCTCGGGATAGACTTTTTATTGTTCTTTTATGTCAAATTTTACGAGTATAAGCTTCCTAGATTATTTCGATGCCAAAACACCAACTTTCTATGACCAATAGACAAAACCGTTAAAAGCTCCTCCATAGAGAGAGTTGAGCAACTCCGAACTATCAAAGGTTCTCGGGATAGACTTTTTATTGTTCTTCTATGTCAAATTTTACGAGTATAAGCTTCCTACATTATTTGGATTCCAAAACACCAACTTTCTATGACAAATGGATAAAACCGTTAAAAGCTCCTCCATAGTGAGAGTTGAGCAACTTCGGACCACCAAATTTGCTCGGTGTTGACTTTTTATTGTTCTTCTATGTCAACTTTTACGAGTATAAGCTTCCTACATTATTTCGATGCCAAAACACCAACTTTCTATGAGTAATGGACAAAACCGTTAAAAGCTCCTCCAAAAAGAGAGTTGAGCAACTTCGAACTATCAAAGTTGCTCGGGATAGACTTTTTCTTGTTCTTCTAATTCAAGTTTTACGATTATAAGCTTCCTAGATTATTTCGATGCCAAAACACCAACTTTCTATGACAAATGGAGAAAACCGTTAAAAGCTCCTCCATAGAGAGAGTTGAGCAACTTCGGACCATCAAAGTTGCTCGGTGTACACTTTTTATTGTTCCTATATGTCAACTTTTACGAGTATAAGCTTCCTACATTATTTCGATGCCAAAACACCAACTTTCTATGAGTAATGGACAAAACCGTTAAAAGCTCCTCCAAAAAGAGAGTTGAGCAACTTCGAACTATCAAAGTTGCTCGGGATAGACTTTTTCTTGTTCTTCTAATTCAAGTTTTACGATTATAAGCTTCCTAGATTATTTCGATGCCAAAACACCAACTTTCTATGACAAATGGAGAAAACCGTTAAAAGCTCCTCCATAGAGAGAGTTGAGCAACTTCGGACCATCAAAGTTGCTCGGTGTACACTTTTTATTGTTCCTATATGTCAAATTTTATGAGTATAAGCTTCCTAGATTATTTCGATGCAAAAACACCAACTTTCTTTGACAAATGAACAAAACCGTTAAAAGCTCCTCCATAGAGAGAGTTGAGCAACTTCGGACCATGAAAGTTGCTCGGGATAGACTTTTTATTGTTCTTCTATGTGAAATTTTACGAGTATAAGCTTCCTACATTATTTCGATGCCAAAACACCAACTTTCTATGACAAATGGACAAAACCGTTAAAAGCTCCTCCATAGAGAGAGTTGAGCAACTTCGGACTATGAAAGTTGCTCGGGATAGACTTTTTATTGTTCTTCTATCTGAAATTTTACGAGTATAAGCTTCCTACATTATATTGATGCCAAAACACCAACTTTCTATGACAAATGGACAAAACCGTTAAAAGCTCCTCCATAGAGAGAGTTGAGCAACTTCGGACTATGAAAGTTGCTCGGGATAGACTTTTTATTGTTCTTCTATGTCAAATTTTACGAGTATAAGCTTCCTACATTATTTCGATGCCAAAACACCAACTTTCTATGACAAATAGACAAAACCGTTAAGAGATCCTCCATAGAGAGAGTTGAGCAACTTCGGACCATCAAAGTTGCTCGGGATAGACTTTTTATTGTTCTTCTATGTCAAATTTTACGAGTATAAGCTTCCTAGATTATTTCGATGCCAAAACACCCACTTTCTATGACAAATAGACAAAACCGTTAAAAGCTCCTCCATAGAGAGAGTTGAGCAACTTTGGACCATCAAAGTTGCTCGGTGTACACTTTTTATTGTTCTTATATATCAAAATTTATGAGTATAAGCTTCCTACATTATATTGATGCCAAAACACCAACTTTCTATGACAAATGGGCAAAACCGTTAAAAGCTCCTCCATAGACAGAGTTGAGCAACTTCGGACTATGAAAGTTGCTCGGGATAGACTTTTTATTGTTCTTCTATGTCAAATTTTACGAGTATAAGCTTCCTAGATTATTTCGATGCCAAAACACCCACTTTCTATGACAAATAGACAAAACCGTTAAAAGCTCCTCCATAGAGAGAGTTGAGCAACTTTGGACCATCAAAGTTGCTCGGTGTACACTTTTTATTGTTCTTATATATCAAAATTTATGAGTATAAGCTTCCTACATTATATTGATGCCAAAACACCAACTTTCTATGACAAATGGGCAAAACCGTTAAAAGCTCCTCCATAGAGAGAGTTGAGCAACTTCGGACTATGAAAGTTGCTCGGGATAGACTTTTTATTGTTCTTCTATGTCAAATTTTACGAGTATAAGCTTCCTACATTATATTGATGCCAAAACACCAGCTTTCTATGACAAATGGACAAAACCGTTAAAAGCTCCTCCTTAGAGAGAGTTGAGCAACTTCGGACTATCAAAGTTGCTCGGGATATACTTTTTATTGTTCTTCTACGTCAAATTTTACGAGTATAAGCTTCCTAGATTATTTCGATGCCAAAACACCCACTTTCTATGACAAATAGACAAAACCGTTAAAAGCTCCTCCATAGAGAGAGTTGAGCAACTTTGGACCATCAAAGTTGCTCGGTGTACACTTTTTATTGTTCTTATATATCAAAATTTATGAGTATAAGCTTCCTACATTATATTGATGCCAAAACACCAACTTTCTATGACAAATGGGCAAAACCGTTTAAAGCTCCTCCATAGAGAGAGTTGAGCAACTTCGGACTATGAAAGTTGCTCGGGATAGACTTTTTATTGTTCTTCTATGTCAAATTTTACGAGTATAAGCTTCCTAGATTATTTCGATGCCAAAACACCCACTTTCTATGACAAATAGACAAAACCGTTAAAAGCTCCTCCATAGAGAGAGTTGAGCAACTTTGGACCATCAAAGTTGCTCGGTGTACACTTTTTATTGTTCTTATATATCAAAATTTATGAGTATAAGCTTCCTACATTATATTGATGCCAAAACACCAACTTTCTATGACAAATGGGCAAAACCGTTAAAAGCTCCTCCATAGAGAGAGTTGAGCAACTTCGGACTATGAAAGTTGCTCGGGATAGACTTTTTATTGTTCTTCTATGTCAAATTTTACGAGTATAAGCTTCCTACATTATATTGATGCCAAAACACCAGCTTTCTATGACAAATGGACAAAACCGTTAACAGCTCCTCCTTAGAGAGAGTTGAGCAACTTCGGACTATTCAAGTTGCTCGGGATATACTTTTTATTGTTCTTCTACGTCAAATTTTACGAGTATAAGCTTCCTAGATTATTTCGATGCCAAAACACCCACTTTCTATGACAAATAGACAAAACCGTTAAAAGCTCCTCCATAGAGAGAGTTGAGCAACTTTGGACCATCAAAGTTGCTCGGTGTACACTTTTTATTGTTCTTATATATCAATATTTATGAGTATAAGCTTCCTACATTATATTGATGCCAAAACACCAACTTTCTATGACAAATGGGCAAAACCGTTAAAAGCTCCTCCATAGAGAGAGTTGAGCAACTTCGGACTATGAAAGTTGCTCGGGATAGACTTTTTATTGTTCTTCTATGTCAAATTTTACGAGTATAAGCTTCCTACATTATTTCGATGCCAAAACACCAACTTTCTATGACAAATGACAAAACCGTTAAAAGCTCCTCCATAGAAAGGGTTGAGCAACTCCGAACTATCAAAGTTGCTCGGGATAGACTTTTTATTGTTCTTCTACGTCAAATTTTACGAGTATAAGCTTCCAAGATTATTTCGATGCCAAAACACCAACTTTCTATGACAAATAGACAAAACCGTTAAAAGCTCCTCCATAGAGAGAGTTGAGCAACTGCGGACTTTCAAAGTTGCTCGGGGTAGACTTTTTATTGTTCTTCTATGTCAAGTTTTACGAGTATAAGCTTCCTAGATTATTTCGATGCCAAAACACCAACTTTCTATGACCAATAGACAAAACCGTTAAAAGCTCCTCCATAGAGAGAGTTGAGCAACTCCGAACTATCAAAGGTTCTCGGGATAGACTTTTTATTGTTCTTCTATGTCAAATTTTACGAGTATAAGCTTCCTACATTATTTGGATTCCAAAACACCAACTTTCTATGACAAATGGATAAAACCGTTAAAAGCTCCTCCATAGTGAGAGTTGAGCAACTTCGGACCACCAAAGTTGCTCGGTGTTGACTTTTTATTGTTCTTCTATGTCAACTTTTACGAGTATAAGCTTCCTACATTATTTCGATGCCAAAACACCAACTTTCTATGACTAATGGACAACACCGTTAAAAGCTCCTCCAAAGAGAGAGTTGAGCAACTTCGAACTATCAAAGTTGCTCGGGATAGACTTTTTCTTGTTCTTCTATTTCAAGTTTTACGAGTATAAGCTTCCTAGATTATTTCGAAGCCAAAACACCAACTTTCTATGACAAATGGAGAAAACCGTTAAAAGCTCCTCCATAGAGAGAGTTGAGCAACTTCGGACCATCAAAGTTGCTCGGTGTACACTTTTTATTGTTCCTATATGTCAAATTTTATGAGTATAAGCTTCCTAGATTATTTCGATGCCAAAACACCAACTTTCTATGACAAATGAACAAAACCGTTAAAAGCTCCTCCATAGAGAGAGTTGAGCAACTGCGGACTATCAAAGTTGCTCGGGATAGACTTTTTATTGTTCTTCTATGTCAAATTTTACGAGTATAAGCTTCCTAGATTATTTCGATGCCAAAACACCAACTTTCTATGACCAATAGACAAAACCGTTAAAAGCTCCTCCATAGAGAGAGTTGAGCAACTCCGAACTATCAAAAGTTCTCGGGATAGACTTTTTATTGTTCTTCTATGTCAAATTTTACGAGTATAAGCTTCCTACATTATTTGGATTCCAAAACACCAACTTTCTATGACAAATGGATAAAACCGTTAAAAGCTCCTCCATAGTGAGAGTTGAGCAACTTCGGACCACCAAATTTGCTCGGTGTTGACTTTTTATTGTTCTTCTATGTCAACTTTTACGAGTATAAGCTTCCTACATTATTTCGATGCCAAAACACCAACTTTCTATGAGTAATGGACAAAACCGTTAAAAGCTCCTCCAAAAAGAGAGTTGAGCAACTTCGAACTATCAAAGTTGCTCGGGATAGACTTTTTCTTGTTCTTCTAATTCAAGTTTTACGATTATAAGCTTCCTAGATTATTTCGATGCCAAAACACCAACTTTCTATGACAAATGGAGAAAACCGTTAAAAGCTCCTCCATAGAGAGAGTTGAGCAACTTCGGACCATAAAAGTTGCTCGGTGTACACTTTTTATTGTTCCTATATGTCAAATTTTATGAGTATAAGCTTCCTAGATTATTTCGATGCAAAAACACCAACTTTCTTTGACAAATGAACAAAACCGTTAAAAGCTCCTCCATAGAGAGAGTTGAGCAACTTCGGACCATGAAAGTTGCTCGGGATAGACTTTTTATTGTTCTTCTATGTGAAATTTTACGAGTATAAGCTTCCTACATTATTTCGATGCCAAAACACCAACTTTCTATGACAAATGGACAAAACCGTTAAAAGCTCCTCCATAGAGAGAGTTGAGCAACTTCGGACTATGAAAGTTGCTCGGGATAGACTTTTTATTGTTCTTCTATCTGAAATTTTACGAGTATAAGCTTCCTACATTATATTGATGCCAAAACACCAACTTTCTATGACAAATGGACAAAACCGTTAAAAGCTCCTCCATAGAGAGAGTTGAGCAACTTCGGACTATGAAAGTTGCTCGGGATAGACTTTTTATAGTTCTTCTATGTCAAATTTTACGAGTATAAGCTTCCTACATTATTTCGATGCCAAAACACCAACTTTCTATGACAAATAGACAAAACCGTTAAGAGATCCTCCATAGAGAGAGTTGAGCAACTTCGGACCATCAAAGTTGCTCGGGATAGACTTTTTATTGTTCTTCTATGTCAAATTTTACGAGTATAAGCTTCCTAGATTATTTCGATGCCAAAACACCCACTTTCTATGACAAATAGACAAAACCGTTAAAAGCTCCTCCATAGAGAGAGTTGAGCAACTTTGCACCATCAAAGTTGCTCGGTGTACACTTTTTATTGTTCTTATATATCAAAATTTATGAGTATAAGCTTCCTACATTATATTGATGCCAAAACACCAACTTTCTATGACAAATGGGCAAAACCGTTAAAAGCTCCTCCATAGAGAGAGTTGAGCAACTTCGGACTATGAAAGTTGCTCGGGATAGACTTTTTATTGTTCTTCTATGTCAAATTTTACGAGTATAAGCTTCCTAGATTATTTCGATGCCAAAACACCCACTTTCTATGACAAATAGACAAAACCGTTAAAAGCTCCTCCATAGAGAGAGTTGAGCAACTTTGGACCATCAAAGTTGCTCGGTGTACACTTTTTATTGTTCTTATATATCAAAATTTATGAGTATAAGCTTCCTACATTATATTGATGCCAAAACACCAACTTTCTATGACAAATGGGCAAAACCGTTAAAAGCTCCTCCATAGAGAGAGTTGAGCAACTTCGGACTATGAAAGTTGCTCGGGATAGACTTTTTATTGTTCTTCTATGTGAAATTTTACGAGTATAAGCTTCCTACATTATATTGATGCCAAAACACCAGCTTTCTATGACAAATGGACAAAACCGTTAAAAGCTCCTCCTTAGAGAGAGTTGAGCAACTTCGGACTATCAAAGTTGCTCGGGATATACTTTTTATTGTTCTTCTACGTCGAATTTTACGAGTATAAGCTTCCTAGATTATTTCGATGCCAAAACACCCACTTTCTATGACAAATAGACAAAACCGTTAAAAGCTCCTCCATAGAGAGAGTTGAGCAACTTTGGACCATCAAAGTTGCTCGGTGTACACTTTTTATTGTTCTTATATATCAAAATTTATGAGTATAAGCTTCCTACATTATATTGATGCCAAAACACCAACTTTCTATGACAAATGGGCAAAACCGTTAAAAGCTCCTCCATAGAGAGAGTTGAGCAACTTCGGACTATGAAAGTTGCTCGGGATAGACTTTTTATTGTTCTTCTATGTCAAATTTTACGAGTATAAGCTTCCTAGATTATTTCGATGCCAAAACACCCACTTTCTATGACAAATAGACAAAACCGTTAAAAGCTCCTCCATAGAGAGAGTTGAGCAACTTTGGACCATCAAAGTTGCTCGGTGTACACTTTTTATTGTTCTTATATATCAAAATTTATGAGTATAAGCTTCCTACATTATATTGATGCCAAAACACCAACTTTCTATGACAAATGGGCAAAACCGTTAAAAGCTCCTCCATAGAGAGAGTTGAGCAACTTCGGACTATGAAAGTTGCTCGGGATAGACTTTTTATTGTTCTTCTATGTCAAATTTTACGAGTATAAGCTTCCTAGATTATTTCGATGCCAAAACACCCACTTTCTATGACAAATAGACAAAACCGTTAAAAGCTCCTCCATAGAGAGAGTTGAGCAACTTTGGACCATCAAAGTTGCTCGGTGTACACTTTTTATTGTTCTTATATATCAAAATTTATGAGTATAAGCTTCCTACATTATATTGATGCCAAAACACCAACTTTCTATGACAAATGGGCAAAACCGTTAAAAGCTCCTCCATAGAGAGAGTTGAGCAACTTCGGACTATGAAAGTTGCTCGGGATAGACTTTTTATTGTTCTTCTATGTGAAATTTTACGAGTATAAGCTTCCTACATTATATTGATGCCAAAACACCAGCTTTCTATGACAAATGGACAAAACCGTTAAAAGCTCCTCCTTAGAGAGAGTTGAGCAACTTCGGACTATCAAAGTTGCTCGGGATATACTTTTTATTGTTCTTCTACGTCGAATTTTACGAGTATAAGCTTCCTAGATTATTTCGATGCCAAAACACCCACTTTCTATGACAAATAGACAAAACCGTTAAAAGCTCCTCCATAGAGAGAGTTGAGCAACTTTGGACCATCAAAGTTGCTCGGTGTACACTTTTTATTGTTCTTATATATCAAAATTTATGAGTATAAGCTTCCTACATTATATTGATGCCAAAACACCAACTTTCTATGACAAATGGGCAAAACCGTTAAAAGCTCCTCCATAGAGAGAGTTGAGCAACTTCGGACTATGAAAGTTGCTCGGGATAGACTTTTTATTGTTCTTCTATGTGAAATTTTACGAGTATAAGCTTCCTACATTATATTGATGCCAAAACACCAGCTTTCTATGACAAATGGACAAAACCGTTAAAAGCTCCTCCTTAGAGAGAGTTGAGCAACTTCGGACTATGAAAGTTGCTCGGGATAGACTTTTTATTGTTCTTCTATCTGAAATTTTACGAGTATAAGCTTCCTACATTATATTGATGCCAAAACACCAACTTTCTATGACAAATGGACAAAACCGTTAAAAGCTCCTCCATAGAGAGAGTTGAGCAACTTCGGACTATGAAAGTTGCTCGGGATAGACTTTTTATTGTTCTTCTATGTCAAATTTTACGAGTATAAGCTTCCTACATTATTTCGAAGCCAAAACACCAACTTTCTATGACCAATAGACAAAACCGTTAAAAGCTCCTCCATAGAGAGAGTTGAGCAACTCCGAACTATCAAAGGTTCTCGGGATAGACTTTTTATTGTTCTTCTATGTCAAATTTTACGAGTATAAGCTTCCTACATTATTTGGATTCCAAAACACCAACTTTCTATGACTAATGGACAAAACCGTTAAAAGCTCCTCCAAAGAGAGAGTTGAGCAACTTCGAACTATCAAAGTTGCTCGGGATAGACTTTTTCTTGTTCTTCTATTTCAAGTTTTACGAGTATAAGCTTCCTAGATTATTTCGATGCGAAAACACTAACTTTCTATGACAAATGGAGAAAACCGTTAAAATCTCCTCCATAGAGAGAGTTGAGCAACTTCGGACCATCAAAGTTGCTCGGTGTACACTTTTTATTGTTCCTATATGTCAAATTTTATGAGTATAAGCTTCCTAGATTATTTCGATGCCAAAACACCAACTTTCTATGACAAATGAACAAAACCGTTAAAAGCTCCTCCATAAAGAGAGTTGAGCAACTGCGGACTATCAAAGTTGCTCGGGATAGACTTTTTATTGTTCTTCTATGTCAAGTTTTACGAGTATAAGCTTCCTAGATTATTTCGATGCCAAAACACCAACTTTCTATGACCAATAGACAAAACGTTTAAAAGCTCCTCCATAGAGAGAGTTGAGCAACTCCGAACTATCAAAGGTTCTCGGGATAGACTTTTTATTGTTCTTCTATGTCAAATTTTACGAGTATAAGCTTCCTACATTATTTGGATTCCAAAACACCAACTTTCTATGACAAATGGATAAAACCGTTAAAAGCTCCTCCATAGTGAGAGTTGAGCAACTTCGGACCACCAAAGTTGCTCGGTGTTGACTTTTTATTGTTCTTCTATGTCAACTTTTATGAGTATAAGCTTCCTACATTATTTCGATGCCAAAACACCAACTTTCTATGACTAATGGACAAAACCGTTAAAAGCTCCTCCAAAGAGAGAGTTGAGCAACTTCGAACTATCAAAGTTGCTCGGGATAGACTTTTTCTTGTTCTTCTATTTCAAGTTTTACGAGTATAAGCTTCCTAGATTATTTCGATGCCAAAACACCAACTTTCTATGACAAATGGAGAAAACCGTTAAAAGCTCCTCCATAGAGAGAGTTGAGCAACTTCGGACCATCAAAGTTGCTCGGTGTACACTTTTTATTGTTCCTATATGTCAAATTTTATGAGTATAAGCTTCCTAGATTATTTCGATGCCAAAACACAAACTTTCTATGACAAATGAACAAAACCGTTAAAAGCTCCTCCATAGAGAGAGTTGAGCAACTGCGGACTATCAAAGTTGCTCGGGATAGACTTTTTATTGTTCTTCTATGTCAAATTTTACGAGTATAAGCTTCCTAGATTATTTCGATGCCAAAACACCAACTTTCTATGACCAATAGACAAAACCGTTAAAAGCTCCTCCATAGAGAGAGTTGTGCAACTTCGGACTATGAAAGTTGCTCGGGATAGACTTTTTATTGTTCTTCTATGTCAAATTTTACGAGTATAAGCTTCCTACATTATTTCGATGCCAAAACACCAACTTTCTATGACCAATAGACAAAACCGTTAAAAGCTCCTCCATAGAGAGAGTTGAGCAACTCCGAACTATCAAAGGTTCTCGGGATAGACTTTTTATTGTTCTTCTATGTCAAATTTTACGAGTATAAGCTTCCTACATTATTTGGATTCCAAAACACCAACTTTCTATGACAAATGGATAAAACCGTTAAAAGCTCCTCCATAGTGAGAGTTGAGCAACTTCGAACCACCAAATTTGCTCGGTGTTGACTTTTTATTGTTCTTCTATGTCAACTTTTACGAGTATAAGCTTCCTACATTATTTCGATGCCAAAACACCAACTTTCTATGACTAATGGACAAAACCGTTAAAAGCTCCTCCAAAGAGAGAGTTGAGCAACTTCGAACTATCAAAGTTGCTCGGGATAGACTTTTTCTTGTTCTTCTATTTCAAGTTTTACGAGTATAAGCTTCCTAGATTATTTCGATGCCAAAACACCAACTTTCTATGACAAATGGAGAAAACCGTTAAAAGCTCCTCCATAGAGAGAGTTGAGCAACTTCGGACCATCAAAGTTGCTCGGTGTACACTTTTTATTGTTCCTATATGTCAAATTTTATGAGTATAAGCTTCCTAGATTATTTCGATGCCAAAACACCAACTTTATATGACAAATGAACAAAACCGTTAAAAGCTCCTCCATAGAGAGAGTTGAGCAACTGCGGACTATCAAAGTTGCTCGGGATAGACTTTTTATTGTTCTTCTATGTCAAATTTTACGAGTATAAGCTTCCTAGATTATTTCGATGCCAAAACACCAAGTTTCTATGACCAATAGACAAAACCGTTAAAAGCTCCTCCATAGAGAGAGTTGAGCAACTCCGAACTATCAAAGGTTCTCGGGATAAACTTTTTATTGTTCTTCTATGTCAAATTTTACGAGTATAAGCTTCCTACATTATTTGGATTCCAAAACACCAACTTTCTATGACAAATGGATAAAACCGTTAAAAGCTCCTCCATAGTGATAGTTGAGCAACTTCGGACCACCAAATTTGCTCGGTGTTGACTTTTTATTGTTCTTCTATGTCAACTTTTACGAGTATAAGCTTCCTACATTATTTGGATTCCAAAACACCAACTTTCTATGACAAATGGATAAAACCGTTAAAAGCTCCTCCATAGTGAGAGTTGAGCAACTTCGGACCACCAAATTTGCTCGGTGTTGACTTTTTATTGTTCTTCTATGTCAACTTTTACGAGTATAAGCTTCCTACATTATTTCGATGCCAAAACACCAACTTTCTATGACTAATGGACAAAACCGTTAAAAGCTCCTCCAAAGAGAGAGTTGAGCAACTTCGAACTATCAAAGTTGCTCGGGATAGACTTTTTCTTGTTCTTCTATTTCAAGTTTTACGAGTATAAGCTTCCTAGATTATTTCGATGCCAAAACACCAACTTTCTATGACAAATGGAGAAAACCGTTAAAAGCTCCTCCATAGAGAGAGTTGAGCAACTTCGGACCATCAAAGTTGCTCGGTGTACACTTTTTATTGTTCCTATATGTCAAATTTTATGAGTATAAGCTTCCTAGATTATTTCGATGCCAAAACACCAACTTTATATGACAAATGAACAAAACCGTTAAAAGCTCCTCCATAGAGAGAGTTGAGCAACTGCGGACTATCAAAGTTGCTCGGGATAGACTTTTTATTGTTCTTCTATGTCAAATTTTACGAGTATAAGCTTCCTAGATTATTTCGATGCCAAAACACCAACTTTCTATGACCAATAGACAAAACCGTTAAAAGCTCCTCCATAGAGAGAGTTGAGCAACTCCGAACTATCAAAGGTTCTCGGGATAGACTTTTTATTGTTCTTCTATGTCAAATTTTACGAGTATAAGCTTCCTACATTATTTGGATTCCAAAACACCAACTTTCTATGACAAATGGATAAAACCGTTAAAAGCTCCTCCATAGTGATAGTTGAGCAACTTCGGACCACCAAATTTGCTCGGTGTTGACTTTTTATTGTTCTTCTATGTCAACTTTTACGAGTATAAGCTTCCTACATTATTTCGATGCCAAAACACCAACTTTCTATGACTAATGGACAAAACCGTTAAAAGGTCCTCCAAAAAGAGAGTTGAGCAACTTCGAACTATCAAAGTTGCTCGGGATAGACTTTTTCTTGTTCTTCTATTTCAAGTTTTACGATTATAAGCTTCCTAGATTATTTCGATGCCAAAACACCAACTTTCTATGACAAATGGAGAAAACCGTTAAAAGCTCCTCCATAGAGAGAGTTGAGCAACTTCGGACCATCAAAGTTGCTCGGTGTACACTTTTTATTGTTCCTATATGTCAAATTTTATGAGTATAAGCTTACTAGATTATTTCGATGCAAAAACACCAACTTTCTTTGACAAATGAACAAAACCGTTAAAAGCTCCTCCATAGAGAGAGTTGAGCAACTTCGGACCAGGAAAGTTGCTCGGGATAGACTTTTTATTGTTCTTCTATGTAAAATTTTACGAGTATAAGCTTCCTACATTATTTCGATGCCAAAACACCAACTTTCTATGACAAATGGACAAAACCGTTAAAAGCTCCTCCATAGAGAGAGTTGAGCAACTTCGGACTATGAAAGTTGCTCGGGATAGACTTTTTATTGTTCTTCTATCTGAAATTTTACGAGTATAAGCTTCCTACATTATATTGATGCCAAAACACCAACTTTCTATGACAAATGGACAAAACCGTTAAAAGCTCCTCCATAGAGAGAGTTGAGCAACTTCGGACTATGAAAGTTGCTCGGGATAGACTTTTTATTGTTCTTCTATGTCAAATTTTACGAGTATAAGCTTCCTACATTATTTCGATGCCAAAACACCAACTTTCTATGACAAATGGACAAAGCCGTTAAAAGCTCCTCCATAGAAAGAGTTGAGCAACTCCGAACTATCAAAGTTGCTCGGGATAGACTTTTATTATTCTTCTACGTCAAATTTTACGAGTATAAGCTTCCTAGATTATTTCGATGCCAAAACACCAACTTTCTATGACAAATAGACAAAACCGTTAAAATCTCCTCCATAGAGAGAGTTGAGCAACTTCGGACTATGAAAGTTGCTCGGGATAGAATTTTTATTGTTCTTCTATCTGAAATTTTACGAGTATAAGCTTCCTAGATTATTTCGATGCCAAAACACCAACTTTCTATGACAAATAGACAAAACCGTTAAAATCTCCTCCATAGAGAGAGTTGATGTTATGTCGTTAGTAACAATTTAAAATAACCTACAAATGTACAATTAATATATATAGTGAATAAGTAAGAGTCGATCCCACAAGGAGTGATGCTAATAGATATACAATCTTACACCTGAATATAATTGATACAAGGGGGGTTAAGTCTTACAATAGATAAAAATTAAGACAAAGAAATTGATGTTAAGAACAAGAATGAGAATTGATATTAATGAAAATAATAGCTAAGACTCACTATCCACCACAAGACATTCAAACAATTTATAAGAAATAATAGATTAACAATTTAAACAAGCATACGATGACAACATTCACAACAAGGTCATGGTCAAACTCAAATTGTATGATTCTCTCTTAATTGCATGTAAAGTGTATGGCGTCTACCTCATTACGTGTATTCTTAATTGAAATCTAGCATGGCATTTGCATCAATCAACAATCAAGAATCCAATAAGAGTAAAGAGAATATGAATGTCACAAGAATCCTAATACATGGTATTTGTACTTAGGTATTCAAGAATTGATTTTTCATAATTCATTTTCAACTGAATTATATGTTGCAAGAAAGAACATATTCAACAAGGCAATTGACCATGTTCTACAACAATTAATTCTAATACATGCTTCAAAGTTAGCTAATCAAAGAAACACAATACTAGAACTCACATAACATGGAAAAATCAAAATCATCATGCTTGTAGAAATTGAAATCCACACAACTTATAAAATTGAAAGCATGCTTAGGGCTTCAAGACAAGCCCTAACTAATAAGAGTTTAGTTATACATAACCAAATAAGACATGAAACATAAAAACATAATTACAAACACAAGCCTTGTTTTCTTCTTTTGCTTCTCCTCTTTATGCTTCCAATCCTTCTCCTTCTTTCCTTCTTGTCTCCAAGCTCCCCCTCCTAGCTCCTACTCCTCTCTATTTATAGAGAAAATGAGCACATAGTGGAGGAGTTAGTGCCATCTTTTGGTGGTGGATTGTCCATCAAATTGGTGTGGTGGATTGTCCACTCTTTGAATGGAAATGGTATCATCAATGACATCAACATCCAATTACACACTAATCTTGTAACTACATTCTGGGCCTAAACGAAGCCTATTATGAACTCAAACCCTTCATCAATAATGTAGATACAAATGTGTAGATAATTATGGGCTTTTGAATCACTCAATTTGGATATCAGACGCTCAAGTTATGGGCTTCTAAAGGTCTGGTCTGCAAACAGAAATTCTGCTCCGGATATAACTTCCAAACTTGACTTTGAGGCAACCTTTAGAGGCCCAAATGAACTCTGATTTTTGTGAACCAGCACTTCCTGCAAAGCTTGAAGTGTCCTCTTAACATTTTCTGAAGATCAAATCTCATTCCAATAGCTCTTACTAGCTCTTAACCTGCAAAACATCCAAGAAGATCTTAAGTACAATAATCTTGAAAATTCAGCTTTTAAGCACAATTTCTTGGCATTGCTTTGGTAGTATTTTATCACTTTAAGAACGTACATTCTGGCACTTATCACAACCCCCAACCAGCTTATTACTAGTCCCTAGTAATTCAAGCGTACAAAATTTTTTGAGAAATGAGTGAAAGTAACAATACTAGAACAAAAGGTAAGAGATCACAATTCCTATCCAGATTAGTATAGTCACAACTTCCAACACTTGTGTGTGTGTGCTAAGCCAAAACCTTCATACCACAATCCATAATGCATATAACCTCAAACAATTTATCCAAGTAAAAGCCTCAACTCCATATTCTCACAGGGTATAGAAGGATTTTTGGGCTATGAATTTCTCTCATGGAGTTGGAAAATAGATATGCACTCAGAAGAAAAGTCAATTTAAGGACAAACAAATAAACAAACATTGACCAAATGATAGGTATATTAGCTGTCAAGAACTTCCATCAGTCTTACCACAAACCTGCTTTGGAATTCTATTGATCAACATTTTCCAATTGACAAACTAATAGGGCCTTATCACAGAAAAACTTATCTACTGACGAATGACGAATACACATAACAATTTTTCCTCTTTTTTTTTCTCTGTCTTCTTTCTTTTTTTTTCTTCTTCTTTCTTTTTTTTTCTTTTCCATCATTGTTTCTTTGTTATGTCTCGAATTCATAATACAGAACATCTCAAACAAAGGCCCAGCAAAATTACAACATTGTTCTTAAACATTGATCAATATCATCCTCAGCATCCATCCAATCATTCCACAAACCATGTAATGGTGCTCATTGACAGCAATTATCCATTTCAAGAGATCAATGCAAGTTCATAAGTTGTTTACTCATTTCTCTCCACTCATTTGTGCTTTAACCAGAAAATATTCTCAGTCATATGCATTATCATCCATCTTACCACAAGGCTTAGTATTGGTGGCCAAAAGTGTGTTAAAAGTTGCTTTCTAATAATCCAGATAGAAAAATGACTCAAACTAATTGTACCAGTACCAAATCATGAAACTGCATATGAAACTGCATAAATATGCCACCACCCCCAACCTAAACTAAACATTGTCCGCAATGTGAAAATGACGAAGTATGGAAAAGCAATGCAATGAAAAGAAACAGAAGATAGAACAATACAACCTGAGGTGGAAGATGCTCGGACAATGGTGGAAGGAGAAGATGGTTAGCGCCGCACCATGTCCATGAGGACATTCAGCATGTGTTCCAGCCGCTGTTGGCCAACCTCCAACCTATGCAGGCGGGCTAAGATGTCGTGAATGTGGTCAGTCGAAGGTAGTGCAGCAGCAGAAGAGTCAGACGCTTCCAGTGGTAAAGCAACTGGACGTCGCGGTGTACGTTGTCTGCGAGCACTGGAAAGCATGTGGCTAGTACTCTGACGCCAGGTAGAGTTCTCCAAAACAGTCACTGGATAATTGGAAGTTGTCTGACTGGGAGGTGGGAGAATGCCCATACTGAAAAGCAACCGTGTGATGAGTCTCGGGAAAAATAATCTCCCAACCTTGGTTTTTTGTCTCTCCACGAGGGTCTTCGCCTTAAGAATGCTCTCAAGGTAAATCCGGCCAATATCAAACCAGGCTCCACGATACATGTAATATAGGACAGAGAGTATGTTACCCTGTCGTTGTTGACTGTGTCCAATGGGGCAAAGGTTACTTCGGATGGCATCATCAAGCATCCACATCGTGGACGGCAAATAAGAGCGGCGTGTAGAAGCAGCGTTATTCGGATCGTGTCGCCCTTGACACAGATCATCAATCATCTCTTGATGGGAAATAGAGATCGGCACTTGAAAACCTTCAGCGACGTCAGCGGTAGGTGGATAACCTAAACATTTGCAAATATCCGCTGAAGTGAATTGAAGCCGAAGACCAGGGATGTCAACCTGATATACTGGTTGAGTGCCAGAAGAGTGGGGTAACTTGAGAAGAGTATGGTAAAAGGAGCGAACGATGTGAGGATACACCGGTAAGTCGTCTTTTGGATCAGGATCAACCAAGAACAGCAGAGAATGGTCACGGAGGTAGCTCATGGCCCATCGGTTGGCAGAATCGTTCAGGATTTTTGAATCGATTCGACGTTCTGGCAGGATCGTAGCTCTGGCGAACAAGTCTACCGTCGCAACGGTATCACGAGGGCTGCGCGACATACTGTGACGGAGGAAGAGAGATGATCTGAAAAGGGAAAGTTGAAAATCAGGAATAAACAGAGTGTGAGAAGAAAACAATTAGGGTTTCGTTTTTTTTTTTTTTTTTTTTTTTTTTTTTTTGTAGATCATTGGTGTAGAAGATATAAACAATTATATCACTAATTACACCAGGGAAATTCCCAGGAAAGATTGGAGGGACACAGTGGTCCACTTAAATACCAAACTCCTTAGACAGAATTTCCCTAGACATGCAATTAGTAGCATAATATATCATACTATCTTACCCGATCAAAATATATTTTGCGTAAGCAATCCCAAATATATAAATATATATACTTTTTTTTTTTTTTTAACCAATGCACATGCACAAGTAAGGTAACAGAGGCTCATTCCAGTGACTTCTGTGCTAACGCCATCGAGTGTTTTCCCTCGGCCTATCAGGAGACCACAGCTTTTGTCCACAGGATCAAAATGTAAACCTTCAGGTCTTATACTAATGACAATACCGTCATGAGATGCTCTCCCTCCCAGCTGCCCTACAAGTAAACATTTGAAGATCCAAACCACATTAAGCTGGTGGAGAAAGCTCACACCGTAGACATATGGGCGCAATCAAGCCCCACGCACACAAAAGTGTACAGTGACCACCTCAAGGTGAAAGTAAAAGTGAATATGCTAATAAAATGTGCAACTGGACTAAATGCTTGATTGAACACACAAAGATAATGAGAAAGAAATATGGGTTGCCTCCCATAAGCGCTAAATTTAGCGTCGTCAGCCAGACGGAACAGCGTATCAAGTGAGTGGAACAGGATCAGAGAGCCTTAAATTCTCATCAAAATGTTCTGTTGCTGGCTCTAAATAGTGCTTGAGACGATGACCATTCACTTTAAAAATATTTCCCGTCTGTGGGTGTTGAAGATTCACTGCACCATGTGAAAAAACATGAGTAATAAGGAATGGACCATACCATCGTGAACGGAGCTTACCTGGGAATAGTCGGAGGCGTGAGTTATATAATAAAGCTTTCTGCCCAGGTTCAAAATGTTTTCTCAAAATGGTCTTATCATGATAGGCCTTGGTCTTCTCCTTGTATATTTTAGAGCTCTCATAGGCTTCATTTCGGAGTTCTTCCAACTCACTCAACTGCAACTTTCGTTGCTCTCCTGCAGCCTTCATCTCGAAATTGTACTGTTTGATAGCCCAATATGCTTTATGCTCTAATTCGACTGGTAAGTGGCAGGGTTTGCCAAAAACCAACCTGTATGGTGACATTCCAATCGAAGTTTTGTAGGCTGTACGATAAGCCCATAGAGCATCCATGAGACGATCAGACCAATCCTTGCGTGAGGAGCTCACAGTCTTCTCCAATATCTGCTTAATTTCCCTATTACAGATTTCAGCTTGTCCGCTTGTCTGTGGATGATATGGCGTGGACACCTTATGTTTGACTCCGTACTTTTGCAATAGTGCTGCAAAAAGTTTATTATTGAAATGGGACCCTCCATCACTAATGATCGCCCTGGGTGTTCCAAATCTTGCAAATATATTTTCTTTAAGGAATCTGAGAACAACTCGAGAATCATTAGTCTTTGATGGAACTGCTTCCACCCATTTTGAAACATAATCCACAGCAAGTAAGATATATAAATAACCTTTAGATGAAGGAAAAGGTCCCATGAAATCAATACCCCAAACATCAAAAATTTCAACTATTAGAATAGGTGATAAAGGCATCTGATTCCTAGATGAAAGATTACCTAACCTTTGACACCTATCACAAGTAGAGCAGAAAGTATATGCATCTTTGAACAAACTCGGCCAATGAAATCCACATTGCAATACTTTCAAAGCTGTCTTCTTTGGACCAGAATGTCCTCCACAAGCATATGAGTGACAAAACGTGAGTATGGATTGAAATTCTGATTCTGGCACACACCGTCTGATGATTTGGTCAGAACACCATTTGAAAAGGTATGGATCATCCCATATGTAATACTTTGATGTTGTCACGAGCTTATCCTTGTAAGTTCTTGGCACATTTCCTGGAAGATCACCTGTAACAAGGTAATTGACAATGTCAGCATACCATGGTGTAGAAATAGATAAAGATAATAATTGCTCATCAGGAAAATTCTCATTTAGAGGCAAAGAGTCTTCTTCGGTCACTGAATTGTTCACCAAACGGCTGAGGTGATCGGCCACTACATTCTCGGATCCTTTTTTGTCCTTAATCTCCAGATCGAACTCTTGAAGTAGTAGAATCCATCTAATCAAGCGAGGCTTTGCATCCTTCTTTTGAAGAAGGTACCTAAGAGCTGCATGGTCAGAAAATACAATTACTTTAGTACCAATCAAATATGCACGAAATTTTTCTAAAGCAAAAATAACAGAAAGGAGCTCCTTCTCTGTAGTGGAGTAGTTTAATTGGGCATCATTGAGTGTTCTACTGGCATAGTAGATAACATGAGGTACTTTATTTACTCGTTGTCCCAAAACTGCTCCTACAGCATAATCAGAAGCATCACACATTAGTTCAAAAGGGAGGCTCCAATTGGGAGGCATCATGATCGGTGCTGACGTAAGAAGGAGTTTAAGCTTGTTAAAAGCTGTCAAACATGTCTCATCAAACTCAAATGTCACATCCTTGGATAGTAAGTTACACAATGGCTTAGCTATCTTGGAGAAATCCTTGATGAACCTCCTGTAGAAACCTGCATGTCCAAGGAAAGATCTTATTTCCTTAACTGTAGATGGAGGTGGAAGATTACTTACCAGATCCACTTTTGCTTTGTCAACTTCTATTCCCTTGCTAGAGATGATATGACCAAGCACAATTCCTTGTTGTACCATAAAATGACATTTTTCCCAGTTTAAAACTAGATTGCATTCTTGGCATCTTTCTAAGACCAAAGCGAGGTTATGAAGGCATTTATCAAAAGATGAACCAAATACACTAAAATCATCCATAAATACCTCAATAATTTGCTCCACCATATCTGAAAATATGCTCATCATACACCTTTGAAAAGTACCTGGAGCATTGCAAAGACCAAAAGGCATGCGCCTGTAGGCAAATGTACCATATGGACAAGTAAATGTCGTCTTGTCTTGATCTTCTGGTGCTATTGCAATCTGATTGTAGCCCGAATATCCATCAAGAAAACAATAATGGCTATGACCTGCAAGACGTTCCAACATTTGATCAATAAAAGGTAGTGGAAAATGATCTTTTCTAGTACCTGAATTAAGCTTTCTGTAGTCAATGCAAACACGCCATCCTGTTTGAACTCGCGTGGGAACCAACTCATTATCTTCATTAAGGACTACTGTAACTCCAGATTTTTTAGGAACCACTTGTACCGGACTAACCCATTTGCTATCAGAGATAGGGTAAATGATGCCAACATCTAGCAATTTGAGTACTTCTTTTAGCACCACCTCCTTCATTATTGGGTTAAGTCTGCGTTGGGCATCTCTTGTTGGTTTTGTTCCCTCCTCTAGTAGTATTCGATGCATACATCTAGAGGGACTGATTCCTCTGATATCAGCAATACTCCATCCGATTGATGTTTTATGCTCTTTTAGTACCCTCAACAATTTCTCTTCTTCTTCAACGCTGAGGTCAGACGCAATGATTACTGGCAATGTACTTTCTTCGCCCACATACGCGTACTTCAAATGCTTTGGTAGTTCTTTCAACTCCAATTGAGGTGCCTGCACAACAGATGGTACAAGTTTTGTCTTAGGCACTGGTAAAGGCTCAAAGGCAGAAATATACATACCTAAAGAAGGTAAAGCTTCAAGGCGAGCTAAGACTTTGCTAGCTTGTTTATCCTCATCGATGGTTCCAAAGTCATGAATTAAAACTTTGTCCACAATATCTCGACCACAACTGTCATTGAACACTTGTTGACAAATTGTATCTAACGCATCTAAGTGAAAACAGTAATGTTCATCACTTGGTAATTTGAGTGCTCCAAATACCTTGTACTCAATCGTTTGTCCCTGCACATTCATAGTTAGTGTACCCTTTTGAACATCAATTTTAGTACCTGCTGTGGCCATGAATGGACGACCAAGAATTAAGGTTAACTTTACTTCTGACAAAGGAATCGGCTCCATCTCCAATACTAGAAAATCAGCAGGTAAGATTAATCCGTCAACTTTGACTAATACATCTTCTAGAATACCCCTAGGGTATTTGATCGATCTATCTGCCAACTGGATGCTCACAGAGGTCGCCTTTAGTTCCCCTATATTCAAAGATTCAAAAACAGAAAAAGGCATTAGATTGACAGATGCACCTAAGTCAAGAAGAGCTTTCTCAAACCTGTGACCCCCAATGATACAAGGGATAGTAAAACTGCCCGGATCTTTTAGCTTGGGGGGGAGTTTGCTTTGTAGAACAGCTGAAACTTCCTCAGAAACCTTAATCGTTTCAAACTCTTTGAACTTCCTCTTATTTGTGCACAAATCCTTGAGGAATTTTGCATATTTTGGCATTTGTTTGATGGCATCTAAAAGAGGAATGTTAATCTCCACCTTCTTGAAAGTATCCAAGATTCCTTGCATTGGATCTTCTTTCTTTGATTTCTGCAATCTGCTAGGAAAAGGAGCATGTGAAGAAATAGAATTTGGAAGGTTAGAGTTAACCTGAAGGTTTGGCGTTTCCTGGAAAGGAGTAGCACTGCTACTAGAATTTGGATCTAGAACGTCTGGATTGATCATATTGTCAGAGTCAAGGTTCTTCTCTTCTTCTGGCACGCTCATTTTTCCAATTGTTTTCCCTCCCCTCAGAGTGATTGCTTTAGCATGTTCATTAATCTTAGGGTTGACAACAACTTGGCCAGGAAGCATTCCAGGTTCTCTTTGATTTAATGCAGTGGCTAACTGTCCCATTTGTTGTTCCAAATTTGCAATGGCGTTATCAGTTTTCTGCATGAATGCTTGAGTGCTCTGTGCCATAGATGTAACCATATCTTCAAGTGATGGTTTCGGAGGCTCCACTTGAACCCGATGTTGTGGTAATTGAGCAAAAGGTTGTTGCATTGGTTGATTATTACTCCACCTAAAATTTGGATGATTCCTCCATCCTGGATTGTAGGTAGGAGCAAATGGATCATTCCTTGGCCTTTGCATTTGGTTTTGATTCTGATTTGGATAAGTACCGAATGCATTTATTTGAGCATCCAAGACCGAAACTTCATTTTGTGGACAACTTTCCATAGCATGTCCAGGTGTACTGCACACAGCACACACTTGAGAGCCTGGAACGATTAACTGCTTCACCATATTTGTCAAGTTTGCAATTTGGGCTTCCATGTTTGAACTTGATTGTGCTTCGTAGATTCCAGCCCTTTTCTGAGGTTCTCTCACTCTGTTGTAGCTCCATTGTTGAGAATTAGTTGACAGAGTTTCGAACATCTCCCTGGCTTGTCCGGCATTGTTATTCATCAATCCACCACCAGATGTGGCGTCCACCATTTTGCGATCTGAATCTAGCATCCCTTCATAAAAATATTGCATTAGTAGCCATTCTTGAATATTATGATGAGGACAAGAGCTTAAGAGCCTCTTGTATCTCTCCCAATATTCGTGGAATGCTTCTCCATCATTTTGTTGGATGCTCACTATCTCTTTCCTTATTTTATTTGTCTTTTGAGCTGGAAAGAATTTCGTCAAGAACTTGTTTGCCAAATCTGTCCATGTTCTAATTGAAGCTCTTGGTAAAGAGTGAAGCCATGTCTTTGCTTGTTCCTTCAGACTAAATGGAAACAATCGCAGATGAACCTGCTCATCAGTTAAACCTCTTATTTTAATTGTGGAACAGACATCAGAGAATTCCTTAAGATGCATGTGAGGATCTTCTCCAGCATGGCCTAAGAACGTAGGCAACAAATGAATCATTCCTGACTTTAGTTCAAAGTTGTCTACAGTAGTCTGAGGGTAGACAATGCATGAAGCTTGATCTGCTGCTTGAGGCACAGAGAAATCCTTAAGTGGCTTGTTCATGTTATCTGGTTCTTCTTCCATTTGAACTGGGGCTGTGGGACTTGTAGTTGGTGATGACAAAGGTGATCTCTCTGGAGTGCGATGCTCTCTTTGACAAAATAAACGGATATCCGCTAATTTTGTGCTTAACGAAATGTTGTCACTCGATAAGTTCCCGAGATTTGAGCTGGACATTCATGTATCTACAAAATAGGAAAAATAACAATATAAATGAACTACTTAGGTGGCGAGGCCAACCATGAACATAAATTAATATAGAGAAAATTTGGTGGATGGCAATGCCAATCACAACCAGAGGATTAAAGAAGTTAGTTGACAATATATAAAAAGTTAGTATACAAAAGAAATAAAATGGGGCAGAAAAGGCCAACCATGAAAAAAAAATGATGTTAGTAAATATTAAGGCATATTAATAGGCGGTAGAACCAGCCATTAATATTAATAGATATATACATATATCAACAATAGTAGGTGGTAGAACCAACCATTAATATTAATAGATATATACATATATTAAGAATAGTAGGCGGTTTGAACCAGCCATTAATAGAAAACAAAATGGGGCTTTAAGCCAACCACGTTAAATAATGACATGTAATGTAAAACCTTCCATGTAGGAGGTGCTAACAACAAAAATAAATACATAAATTATATACAAGAGTTAGATGACATTATATTAGATAATCACATCCCCGGCAACGGCGCCAAAAATTGTTATGTCGTTAGTAACAATTTAAAATAACCTACAAATGTACAATTAATATATATAGTGAATAAGTAAGAGTCGATCCCACAAGGAGTGATGCTAATAGATATACAATCTTACACCTGAATATAATTGATACAAGGGGGGTTAAGTCTTACAATAGATAAAAATTAAGACAAAGAAATTGATGTTAAGAACAAGAATGAGAATTGATATTAATGAAAATAATAGCTAAGACTCACTATCCACCACAAGACATTCAAACAATTTATAAGAAATAATAGATTAACAATTTAAACAAGCATACGATGACAACATTCACAACAAGGTCATGGTCAAACTCAAATTGTATGATTCTCTCTTAATTGCATGTAAAGTGTATGGCGTCTACCTCATTACGTGTATTCTTAATTGAAATCTAGCATGGCATTTGCATCAATCAACAATCAAGAATCCAATAAGAGTAAAGAGAATATGAATGTCACAAGAATCCTAATACATGGTATTTGTACTTAGGTATTCAAGAATTGATTTTTCATAATTCATTTTCAACTGAATTATATGTTGCAAGAAAGAACATATTCAACAAGGCAATTGACCATGTTCTACAACAATTAATTCTAATACATGCTTCAAAGTTAGCTAATCAAAGAAACACAATACTAGAACTCACATAACATGGAAAAATCAAAATCATCATGCTTGTAGAAATTGAAATCCACACAACTTATAAAATTGAAAGCATGCTTAGGGCTTCAAGACAAGCCCTAACTAATAAGAGTTTAGTTATACATAACCAAATAAGACATGAAACATAAAAACATAATTACAAACACAAGCCTTGTTTTCTTCTTTTGCTTCTCCTCTTTATGCTTCCAATCCTTCTCCTTCTTTCCTTCTTGTCTCCAAGCTCCCCCTCCTAGCTCCTACTCCTCTCTATTTATAGAGAAAATGAGCACATAGTGGAGGAGTTAGTGCCATCTTTTGGTGGTGGATTGTCCATCAAATTGGTGTGGTGGATTGTCCACTCTTTGAATGGAAATGGTATCATCAATGACATCAACATCCAATTACACACTAATCTTGTAACTACATTCTGGGCCTAAACGAAGCCTATTATGAACTCAAACCCTTCATCAATAATGTAGATACAAATGTGTAGATAATTATGGGCTTTTGAATCACTCAATTTGGATATCAGACGCTCAAGTTATGGGCTTCTAAAGGTCTGGTCTGCAAACAGAAATTCTGCTCCGGATATAACTTCCAAACTTGACTTTGAGGCAACCTTTAGAGGCCCAAATGAACTCTGATTTTTGTGAACCAGCACTTCCTGCAAAGCTTGAAGTGTCCTCTTAACATTTTCTGAAGATCAAATCTCATTCCAATAGCTCTTACTAGCTCTTAACCTGCAAAACATCCAAGAAGATCTTAAGTACAATAATCTTGAAAATTCAGCTTTTAAGCACAATTTCTTGGCATTGCTTTGGTAGTATTTTATCACTTTAAGAACGTACATTCTGGCACTTATCAGTTGAGCAACTTCGGACTATGAAAGTTGCTCGGGATAGAATTTTTATTGTTCTTCTATCTGAAATTTTACGAGTATAAGCATCCTAGATTATTTCGATGCCAAAACACCAACTTTCTATGACAAATAGACAAAACCGTTAAAATCTCCTCCATAGAGAGAGTTGAGCAACTTCGGACGATCAAAGTTGCTCGGGGTAGACTTTTTATTGTTCTTCTATGTCAACTTTTACGAGTATAAGTTTCCTAATTATTTCGATGCCAAAACACCAACTTTCTATGACTTATTGACAAAACCGTTAAAATCTCCTCCATAGAGAGAGTTGAGCAACTTCGAACTATCAAAGTTGCTCGGGATAGACTTTTTATTGTTCTTCTAGGTCAAGTTTTACGAGTATAAGCTTCCTAGATTAGTTCGATGCCAAAACACCAACTTTCTATGACAAATGGACAAAACCGTTAAAAGCTCCTCTATAGAGAGAGTTGAGCAACTTCGGACCATCAAAGTTGCTCGGTGTACACTTTTTATTGTTCTTATATGTCAAATTTTATGAGTATAAGCTTCCTAGATTATTTCGATGCCAAAACACCAACTTTCTTTGACAAATGGACAAAACCGTTAAAAGCTCCTCCACAGAGAGAGTTGAGCAACTTCGGACTATGAAAGTTGCTCGGGATAGACTTTTTATTGTTCTTCTATGTCAAATTTTACGAGTATAAGCTTCCTACATTATTTCGATGCCAAAACACCCACTTTCTATGACAAATAGACAAAACTGTTAAAAGCTCCTCCATAGAGAGAGTTGAGCAACTTCGGACTATCAAAGGTGCTCGGGATATACTTTTTATTGTTCTTCTTTGTCAACTTTAACGAGTATAAGCTTCCTACATTATTTCTATGCCAAAACACCAACTTTCTATGACAAATGTAGAAAACCGTTAAAAGCTCTTCCATAGAGAGAGTTGAGCAACTTCGGACCATCAAAGGTGCTCGGGATATACTTTTTATTGTTCTTCTTTGTCAACTTTAACGAGTATAAGCTTCCTACATTATTTCGATGCCAAAACACCAACTTTCTATGACAAATGGAGAAAACCGTTAAAAGCTCCTCCATAGAGAGAGTTGAGCAACTTCGGCTATCAAAGTTGATCGGGATAGACTTTTTATTGTTCTTCTATGTCAAATTTTATGAGTATAAGCTTCCTAGATTATTTCGATGCCAAAACATCAAATTTCTTTGACAAATGGACAAAACCGTTAAAAGCTCGTCCATAGAGAGAGTTGAGCAACTTCGGACTATGAAAGTTGCTCGGGATAGACTTTTTATTGTTCTTCTATGTGAAATTTTACGAGTATAAGCTTCCTACATTATTTCGATGCTAAAACACCCACTTTCTATGACAAATAGACAAAACCGTTAAAAGCTCCTCCATAGAGAGAGTTGAGCAACTTCGGACTATCAAAGGTGCTCGGGATATACTTTTTATTGTTATTCTTTGTCAACTTTTACGAGTATAAGCTTCCTACATTATTTCGATGCCAAAACAACAACTTTCTATGACAAATAGACAAAACCGTTAAAACTCCTCCATAGAGAGAGTTGAGCAACTCCAAACTATCAAGGGTTCTCGGGATAGACTTTTTATTGTTCTTCTATGTCAAATTTTACGAGTATAAGCTTCCTACATTATTTCAATTCCAAAACACCAACTTTCTATGACAAATGGACAAAACCGTTAAAAGCTCCTCTATAGTGAGAGTTGAGCAACTTCGGACCATCAAAGTTGCTCGGTGTACACTTTTTATTGTTCCTATATGTCAAATTTTATGAGTATAAGCTTCCTAGATTATTTCGATGCCAAAACAACAACTTTCTTTGACAAATGGACAAAACCGTTAAAATCTCCTCCATAGAGAGAGTTGAGCAACTTCGGACTATGAAAGTTGCTCGGGATAGACTTTTTATTGTTCTTCTATGTGAAATTTTACGAGTATAAGCTTCCTACATTATATTGATGCCAAAACACCAACTTTCTATGACAAATGGACAAAACCGTTAAAAGCTTCTCTATAGAGAGAGTTGACCAACTTCGGACTATGAAAGTTGCTCGGGATAGACTTTTTATTGTTCTTCTATGTGAAATTTTACGAGTATAAGCTTCCTACATTATATTGATGCCAAAATACCAACTTTCTATGACAAAAGAACAAAACCGTCAAAAGCTCCTCTATAGAGAGAGTTGAGCAACTTCGGACCTTCAAAGTTGCTCGGTGTATAATTTTTATTGTTCTCATATGTAAAATTTTACGAGTACAAGCTTCATAGATTATTTCAATGCCAAAACACCAACTTTTTTATGACAAATGGACAAAACCGTTAAAAGCTTCTCTATAGAGAGAGTTGAGCAACTTCGGAGCATTAAAATTGCTCTATGTACACTTTTTATTGTTCTTCTATGTCAAGTTTTACGAGTATAAGCTTCCTGGATTATTTCGATGCCAAAACACCAACTTTCTTTGACAAATGGACAAAACCGTTAAAAGCTCCTCCATAGAGAGAGTTGAGCAACTTCGGACCATCAAAGTTGCTCGGTGTACACTTTTTATTGTTCTTATATATCAAATTTTATGAGTATAAGCTTCCTACATTATATTGATGCCAAAACACCAACTTTCTATAACAAATGGACAAAACCGTTAAAAGCTCCTCCATAGAGAGAGTTGAGCAACTTCGGACTATGAAAGTTGCTCGGGATAGACTTTTTATTGTTCTTCTATGTCAAATTTTACGAGTATAAGCTTCCTACATTATTTCGATGCCAAAACACCAACTTTTTATGACAAATGGAAAAAACCGTTAAAAGCTCCTCCATAGAAAGAGTTGAGCAACTCCGAACTATCAAAGTTGCTCGGGATAGACTTTTTATTGTTCTTCTACGTCAAATTTTACGAGTATAAGCTTCCTAGATTATTTCGATTCCAAAACGCCAACTTTCTATGACAAATAGACAAAACCGTTAAAAGCTCCTCCATAGAGAGAGTTGAGCAACTTCGGACTATCAAAGTTGCTCGGGATAGACTTTTTATTATTCTTCTATGTCAAGTTTTACGAGTATAAGCTTCCTAGATTATTTCGGTGGCAAAACACCAACTTTCTATGACCAATAGACAAAACCGTTAAAAGCTCCTCCATAGAGAGAGTTGAGCAACTCCGAACTATCAAAGGTTCTCGGGATAGACTTTTTATTGTTCTTCTATGTCAAATTTTACGAGTATAAGCTTCCTACATTATTTGGATTCCAAAACACCAACTTTCTATGACAAATGGATAAAACCGTTAAAAGCTCCTCCATAGTGAGAGTTGAGCAACTTCGGACCATCAAAGTTGCTCGGTGTTGACTTTTTATTGTTCTTCTATGTCAACTTTTACGAGTATAAGCTTCCTACATTATTTCGATGCCAAAACACCAACTTTCTATGACTAATGGACAAAACCGTTAAAAGCTCCTCCATAGAGAGAGTTGAGCAACTTCGAACTATCAAAGTTGCTCGGGATAGACTTTTTCTTGTTCTTCTATTTCAAGTTTTACGAGTATAAGCTTCCTAGATTATTTCGATGCCAAAACACCAACTTTCTATGACAAATGGAGAAAACCGTTAAAAGCTCCTCCATAGAGAGAGTTGAGCAACAAAGTTGCTCGGTGTATAATTTTTATTGTTCTCATATGTAAAATTTTACGAGTACAAGCTTCATAGATTATTTCAATGCCAAAACACCAACTTTTTTATGACAAATGGACAAAACCGTTAAAAGCTTCTCTATAGAGAGAGTTGAGCAACTTCGGACCATTAAAATTGCTCTATGTACACTTTTTATTGTTCTTCTATGTCAAGTTTTACGAGTATAAGCTTCCTGGATTATTTCGATGCCAAAACACCAACTTTCTTTGACAAATGGACAAAACCGTTAAAAGCTCCTCCATAGAGAGAGTTGAGCAACTTCGGACCATCAAAGTTGCTCGGTGTACACTTTTTATTGTTCTTATATATCAAATTTTATGAGTATAAGCTTCCTACATTATATTGATGCCAAAACACCAACTTTCTATAACAAATGGACAAAACCGTTAAAAGCTCCTCCATAGAGAGAGTTGAGCAACTTCGGACTATGAAAGTTGCTCGGGATAGACTTTTTATTGTTCTTCTATGTCAAATTTTACGAGTATAAGCTTCCTACATTATTTCGATGCCAAAACACCAACTTTTTATGACAAATGGAAAAAACCGTTAAAAGCTCCTCCATAGAAAGAGTTGAGCAACTCCGAACTATCAAAGTTGCTCGGGATAGACTTTTTATTGTTCTTCTACGTCAAATTTTACGAGTATAAGCTTCCTAGATTATTTCGATTCCAAAACGCCAACTTTCTATGACAAATAGACAAAACCGTTAAAAGCTCCTCCATAGAGAGAGTTGAGCAACTTCGGACTATCAAAGTTGCTCGGGATAGACTTTTTATTATTCTTCTATGTCAAGTTTTACGAGTATAAGCTTCCTAGATTATTTCGGTGGCAAAACACCAACTTTCTATGACCAATAGACAAAACCGTTAAAAGCTCCTCCATAGAGAGAGTTGAGCAACTCCGAACTATCAAAGGTTCTCGGGATAGACTTTTTATTGTTCTTCTATGTCAAATTTTACGAGTATAAGCTTCCTACATTATTTGGATTCCAAAACACCAACTTTCTATGACAAATGGATAAAACCGTTAAAAGCTCCTCCATAGTGAGAGTTGAGCAACTTCGGACCATCAAAGTTGCTCGGTGTTGACTTTTTATTGTTCTTCTATGTCAACTTTTACGAGTATAAGCTTCCTACATTATTTCGATGCCAAAACACCAACTTTCTATGACTAATGGACAAAACCGTTAAAAGCTCATCCATAGAGAGAGTTGAGCAACTTCGAACTATCAAAGTTGCTCGGGATAGACTTTTTCTTGTTCTTCTATTTCAAGTTTTACGAGTATAAGCTTCCTAGATTATTTCGATGCCAAAACACCAACTTTCTATGACAAATGGAGAAAACCGTTAAAAGCTCCTCCATAGAGAGAGTTGAGCAACTTCGGACCCTCAAAGTTGCTCGGTGTATAATTTTTATTGTTCTCATATGTAAAATTTTACGAGTACAAGCTTCATAGATTATTTCAATGCCAAAACACCAACTTTTTTATGACAAATGGACAAAACCGTTAAAAGCTTCTCTATAGAGAGAGTTGAGCAACTTCGGACCATTAAAATTGCTCTATGTACACTTTTTATTGTTCTTCTATGTCAAGTTTTACGAGTATAAGCTTCCTGGATTATTTCGATGCCAAAACACCAACTTTCTTTGACAAATGGACAAAACCGTTAAAAGCTCCTCCATAGAGAGAGTTGAGCAACTTCGGACCATCAAAGTTGCTCGGTGTACACTTTTTATTGTTCTTATATATCAAATTTTATGAGTATAAGCTTCCTACATTATATTGATGCCAAAACACCAACTTTCTATAACAAATGGACAAAACCGTTAAAAGCTCCTCCATAGAGAGAGTTGAGCAACTTCGGACTATGAAAGTTGCTCGGGATAGACTTTTTATTGTTCTTCTATGTCAAATTTTACGAGTATAAGCTTCCTACATTATTTCGATGCCAAAACACCAACTTTTTATGACAAATGGAAAAAACCGTTAAAAGCTCCTCCATAGAAAGAGTTGAGCAACTCCGAACTATCAAAGTTGCTCGGGATAGACTTTTTATTGTTCTTCTACGTCAAATTTTACGAGTATAAGCTTCCTAGATTATTTCGATTCCAAAACGCCAACTTTCTATGACAAATAGACAAAACCGTTAAAAGCTCCTCCATAGAGAGAGTTGAGCAACTTCGGACTATCAAAGTTGCTCGGGATAGACTTTTTATTATTCTTCTATGTCAAGTTTTACGAGTATAAGCTTCCTAGATTATTTCGGTGGCAAAACACCAACTTTCTATGACCAATAGACAAAACCGTTAAAAGCTCCTCCATAGAGAGAGTTGAGCAACTCCGAACTATCAAAGGTTCTCGGGATAGACTTTTTATTGTTCTTCTATGTCAAATTTTACGAGTATAAGCTTCCTACATTATTTGGATTCCAAAACAACAACTTTCTATGACAAATGGATAAAACCGTTAAAAGCTCCTCCATAGTGAGAGTTGAGCAACTTCGGACCATCAAAGTTGCTCGGTGTTGACTTTTTATTGTTCTTCTATGTCAACTTTTACGAGTATAAGCTTCCTACATTATTTCGATGCCAAAACACCAACTTTCTATGACTAATGGACAAAACCGTTAAAAGCTCATCCATAGAGAGAGTTGAGCAACTTCGAACTATCAAAGTTGCTCGGGATAGACTTTTTCTTGTTCTTCTATTTCAAGTTTTACGAGTATAAGCTTCCTGGATTATTTCGATGCCAAAACACCAACTTTCTATGACAAATGGAGAAAACCGTTAAAAGCTCCTCCATAGAGAGAGTTGAGCAACTTCGGACCCTCAAAGTTGCTCGGTGTACACTTTTTATTGTTCCTATATGTCAAATTTTATGAGTATAAGCTTCCTAGATTATTTCGATGCCAAAACACCAACTTTCTTTGACAAATGGACAAAACCGTTAAAAGCTCCTTCATAGAGAGAGTTGAGCAACTTCGGACTATGAAAGTTGCTCGGGATAGAATTTTTATTGTTCTTCTATGTGAAATTTTACGAGTATAAGCTTCCTACATTATATTGATGCCAAAACACCAACTTTCTATGACAAATGGACAAAACCGTTAAAAGCTCCTCCATAGAGAGAGTTGAGCAACTTCGGACTATGAAAGTTGCTCGGGATAGACTTTTTATTATTCTTCTATGTGAAATTTTACGAGTATAAGCTTCCTACATTATATTGATGCCAAAACACCAATTTTCTATGACAAATGGACAAAACCGTTTAAAGCTCCTCCATAGAGAGAGTTGAGCAACTTCGGACTATGAAAGTTGCTCGGGATAGACTTTTTATTGTTCTTCTATGTGAAATTTTACGAGTATAAGCTTCCTACATTATTTCGATGCCAAAACACCCACTTTCTATGACAAATAGACAAAACCGTTAAAAGGTCCTCCAAAGAGAGAGTTGAGCAACTTCGGACTATCAAAGGTGCTCGGGATATACTTTTTATTGTTCTTCTTTATCAACTTTTACGAGTATAAGCTTCCTACATTATTTCGATGCCAAAACAACAACTTTCTATGACAAATAGACAAAACCGTTAAAAGCTCCTCCATAGAGAGAGTTGAGCAACTCCAAACTATCAAGGGTTCTCGGGATAGACTTTTTATTGTTCTTCTATGTCAAATTTTACGAGTATAAGCTTCCTACATTATTTCAATTCCAAAACACCAACTTTCTATCACAAATGGACAAAACCGTTAAAAGCTCCTCTATAGTGAGAGTTGAGCAACTTCGGACCATCAAAGTTCCTCGGTGTACACTTTTTATTGTTCCTATATGTCAAATTTTATGAGTATAAGCTTCCTAGATTATTTCGATGCCAAAACAACAACTTTCTTTGACAAATGGACAAAACCGTTAAAATCTCCTCCATAGAGAGAGTTGAGCAACTTCGGACTATGAAAGTTGCTCGGGATAGACTTTTTATTGTTCTTCTATGTGAAATTTTACGAGTATAAGCTTCCTACATTATATTGATGCCAAAACACCAACTTTCTATGACAAATGGACAAAACCGTTAAAAGCTTCTCTATAGAGAGAGTTGAGCAACTTCGGACTTTGAAAGTTGCTCGGGATAGACTTTTTATTGTTCTTCTATGTGAAATTTTACGAGAATAAGCTTCCTACATTATATTGATGCCAAAATACCAACTTTCTATGACAAAAGAACAAAACCGCCAAAAGCTCCTCTATAGAGAGAGTTGAGCAACTTCGGACCTTCAAAGTTGCTCGGTGTATAATTTTTATTGTTCTTCTATGTCAAATTTTACGAGTATAAGCTTCCTACATTATTTGGATTCCAAAACACCAACTTTCTATGACAAATGGACAAAACCGTTAAAAGCTCCTCCAAAGAGAGAGTTGAGCAACTTCGAACTATCAAAGTTGCTCGGGATAGACTTTTTCTTGTTCTTCTATTTCAAGTTTTACGAGTATAAGCTTCCTAGATTATTTCGATGCCAAAACACGAACTTTCTATGACAAATGGAGAAAACCGTTAAAAGCTCCTCCATAGAGAGAGTTGAGCAACTTCGGACCATCAAAGTTGCTCGGTGTACACTTTTTATTGTTCCTATATGTTAAATTTTATGAGTATAAGCTTCCTAGATTATTTCGATGCCAAAACACCAACTTTCTATGACAAATGAACAAAACCGTTAAAAGCTCCTCCATAGAGAGAGTTGAGCAACTGCGGACTATCAAAGTTGCTCGGGATAGACTTTTTATTGTTCTTCTATGTCAAATTTTACGAGTATAAGCTTCCTAGATTATTTCGATGCCAAAACACCAACTTTCTATGACCAATAGACAAAACCGTTAAAAGCTCCTCCATAGAGAGAGTTGAGCAACTCCGAACTATCAAAGGTTCTCGGGATAGACTTTTTATTGTTCTTCTATGTCAAATTTTACGAGTATAAGCTTCCTACATTATTTGGATTCCAAAACACCAACTTTCTATGACAAATGGATAAAACCGTTAAAAGCTCCTCCATAGTGAGAGTTGAGCAACTTCGGACCACCAAATTTGCTCGGTGTTGACTTTTTATTGTTCTTCTATGTCAACTTTTACGAGTATAAGCTTCCTACATTATTTCGATGCCAAAACACCAACTTTCTATGACTAATGGACAAAACCGTTAAAAGCTCCTCCAAAAAGAGAGTTGAGCAACTTCGAACTATCAAAGTTGCTCGGGATAGACTTTTTCTTGTTCTTCTATTTCAAGTTTTACGATTATAAGCTTCCTAGATTATTTCGATGCCAAAACACCAACTTTCTATGACAAATGGAGAAAACCGTTAAAAGCACCTCCATAGAGAGAGTTGAGCAACTTCGGACCATCAAAGTTGCTCGGTGTACACTTTTTATTGTTCCTATATGTCAAATTTTATGAGTATAAGCTTCCTAGATTATTTCGATGCAAAAACACCAACTTTCTTTGACAAATGAACAAAACCGTTAAAAGCTCCTCCATAGAGAGAGTTAAGCAACTTCGGACCAGGAAAGTTGCTCGGGATAGACTTTTTATTGTTCTTCTATGTGAAATTTTACGAGTATAAGCTTCCTACATTATTTCGATGCCAAAACACCAACTTTCTATGACAAATGGACAAAACCGTTAAAAGCTCCTCCATAGAGAGAGTTGAGCAACTCCGAACTATCAAAGGTTCTCGGGATAGACTTTTTATTGTTCTTCTATGTCAAATTTTACGAGTATAAGCTTCCTACATTATTTGGATTCCAAAACACCAACTTTCTATGACAAATGGATAAAACCGTTAAAAGCTCCTCCATAGTGAGAGTTGAGCAACTTCGGACCACCAAATTTGCTCGGTGTTGACTTTTTATTGTTCTTCTATGTCAAATTTTACGAGTATAAGCTTCCTACATTATTTCGATGCCAAAACACCAACTTTCTATGACTAATGGACAAAACCGTTAAAAGCTCCTCCAAAAAGAGAGTTGAGCAACTTCGAACTATCAAAGTTGCTCGGGATAGACTTTTTCTTGTTCTTCTATTTCAAGTTTTACGATTATAAGCTTCCTAGATTATTTCGATGCCAAAACACCAACTTTCTATGACAAATGGAGAAAACCGTTAAAAGCTCCTCCATAGAGAGAGTTGAGCAACTTCGGACCATCAAAGTTGCTCGGTGTACACTTTTTATTGTTCCTATATGTCAAATTTTATGAGTATAAGCTTCCTAGATTATTTCGATGCCAAAACACCAACTTTCTATGACCAATAGACAAAACCGTTAAAAGCTCCTCCATAGAGAGAGTTGAGCAACTCCGAACTATCAAAGGTTCTCGGGATAGACTTTTTATTGTTCTTCTATGTCAAATTTTACGAGTATAAGCTTCCTACATTATTTGGATTCCAAAACACCAACTTTCTATGACAAATGGATAAAACCGTTAAAAGCTCCTCCATAGAGAGAGTTGAGCAACTTCGGACCAGGAAAGTTGCTCGGGATAGACTTTTTATTGTTCTTCTATGTGAAATTTTACGAGTATAAGCTTCCTACATTATTTCGATGCCAAAACACCAACTTTCTATGACAAATGGACAAAACCGTTAAAAGCTCCTCCATAGAGAGAGTTGAGCAACTTCGGACTATGAAAGTTGCTCGGGATAGAATTTTTCTTGTTCTTCTATTTCAAGTTTTACGAGTATAAGCTTCCTAGATTATTTCGATGCCAAAACACCAACTTTCTATGACAAATGGACAAAACCGTTAAAAGCTCCTCCATAGAAAGAGTTGAGCAACTCCGAACTATCAAAGTTGCTCGGGATAGACTTTTATTATTCTTCTACGTCAAATTTTACGAGTATAAGCTTCCTAGATTATTTCGATGCCAAAACACCAACTTTCTATGACAAATAGACAAAACCGTTAAAATCTCCTCCATAGAGAGAGTTGAGCAACTTCGGACTATGAAAGTTGCTCGGGATAGAATTTTTATTGTTCTTCTATCTGAAATTTTACGAGTATAAGCTTCCTAGATTATTTCGATGCCAAAACACCAACTTTCTATGACAAATAGACAAAACCGTTAAAATCTCCTCCATAGAGAGAGTTGATGTTATGTCGTTAGTAACAATTTAAAATAACCTACAAATGTACAATTAATATATATAGTGAATAAGTAAGAGTCGATCCCACAAGGAGTGATGCTAATAGATATACAATCTTACACCTGAATATAATTGATACAAGGGGGGTTAAGTCTTACAATAGATAAAAATTAAGACAAAGAAATTGATGTTAAGAACAAGAATGAGAATTGATATTAATGAAAATAATAGCTAAGACTCACTATCCACCACAAGACATTCAAACAATTTATAAGAAATAATAGATTAACAATTTAAACAAGCATACGATGACAACATTCACAACAAGGTCATGGTCAAACTCAAATTGTATGATTCTCTCTTAATTGCATGTAAAGTGTATGGCGTCTACCTCATTACGTGTATTCTTAATTGAAATCTAGCATGGCATTTGCATCAATCAACAATCAAGAATCCAATAAGAGTAAAGAGAATATGAATGTCACAAGAATCCTAATACATGGTATTTGTACTTAGGTATTCAAGAATTGATTTTTCATAATTCATTTTCAACTGAATTATATGTTGCAAGAAAGAACATATTCAACAAGGCAATTGACCATGTTCTACAACAATTAATTCTAATACATGCTTCAAAGTTAGCTAATCAAAGAAACACAATACTAGAACTCACATAACATGGAAAAATCAAAATCATCATGCTTGTAGAAATTGAAATCCACACAACTTATAAAATTGAAAGCATGCTTAGGGCTTCAAGACAAGCCCTAACTAATAAGAGTTTAGTTATACATAACCAAATAAGACATGAAACATAAAAACATAATTACAAACACAAGCCTTGTTTTCTTCTTTTGCTTCTCCTCTTTATGCTTCCAATCCTTCTCCTTCTTTCCTTCTTGTCTCCAAGCTCCCCCTCCTAGCTCCTACTCCTCTCTATTTATAGAGAAAATGAGCACATAGTGGAGGAGTTAGTGCCATCTTTTGGTGGTGGATTGTCCATCAAATTGGTGTGGTGGATTGTCCACTCTTTGAATGGAAATGGTATCATCAATGACATCAACATCCAATTACACACTAATCTTGTAACTACATTCTGGGCCTAAACGAAGCCTATTATGAACTCAAACCCTTCATCAATAATGTAGATACAAATGTGTAGATAATTATGGGCTTTTGAATCACTCAATTTGGATATCAGACGCTCAAGTTATGGGCTTCTAAAGGTCTGGTCTGCAAACAGAAATTCTGCTCCGGATATAACTTCCAAACTTGACTTTGAGGCAACCTTTAGAGGCCCAAATGAACTCTGATTTTTGTGAACCAGCACTTCCTGCAAAGCTTGAAGTGTCCTCTTAACATTTTCTGAAGATCAAATCTCATTCCAATAGCTCTTACTAGCTCTTAACCTGCAAAACATCCAAGAAGATCTTAAGTACAATAATCTTGAAAATTCAGCTTTTAAGCACAATTTCTTGGCATTGCTTTGGTAGTATTTTATCACTTTAAGAACGTACATTCTGGCACTTATCAGTTGAGCAACTTCGGACTATGAAAGTTGCTCGGGATAGAATTTTTATTGTTCTTCTATCTGAAATTTTACGAGTATAAGCATCCTAGATTATTTCGATGCCAAAACACCAACTTTCTATGACAAATAGACAAAACCGTTAAAATCTCCTCCATAGAGAGAGTTGAGCAACTTCGGACGATCAAAGTTGCTCGGGGTAGACTTTTTATTGTTCTTCTATGTCAACTTTTACGAGTATAAGTTTCCTAATTATTTCGATGCCAAAACACCAACTTTCTATGACTTATTGACAAAACCGTTAAAATCTCCTCCATAGAGAGAGTTGAGCAACTTCGAACTATCAAAGTTGCTCGGGATAGACTTTTTATTGTTCTTCTAGGTCAAGTTTTACGAGTATAAGCTTCCTAGATTAGTTCGATGCCAAAACACCAACTTTCTATGACAAATGGACAAAACCGTTAAAAGCTCCTCTATAGAGAGAGTTGAGCAACTTCGGACCATCAAAGTTGCTCGGTGTACACTTTTTATTGTTCTTATATGTCAAATTTTATGAGTATAAGCTTCCTAGATTATTTCGATGCCAAAACACCAACTTTCTTTGACAAATGGACAAAACCGTTAAAAGCTCCTCCACAGAGAGAGTTGAGCAACTTCGGACTATGAAAGTTGCTCGGGATAGACTTTTTATTGTTCTTCTATGTCAAATTTTACGAGTATAAGCTTCCTACATTATTTCGATGCCAAAACACCCACTTTCTATGACAAATAGACAAAACTGTTAAAAGCTCCTCCATAGAGAGAGTTGAGCAACTTCGGACTATCAAAGGTGCTCGGGATATACTTTTTATTGTTCTTCTTTGTCAACTTTAACGAGTATAAGCTTCCTACATTATTTCTATGCCAAAACACCAACTTTCTATGACAAATATAGAAAACCGTTAAAAGCTCTTCCATAGAGAGAGTTGAGCAACTTCGGACCATCAAAGGTGCTCGGGATATACTTTTTATTGTTCTTCTTTGTCAACTTTAACGAGTATAAGCTTCCTACATTATTTCGATGCCAAAACACCAACTTTCTATGACAAATGGAGAAAACCGTTAAAAGCTCCTCCATAGAGAGAGTTGAGCAACTTCGGCTATCAAAGTTGATCGGGATAGACTTTTTATTGTTCTTCTATGTCAAATTTTATGAGTATAAGCTTCCTAGATTATTTCGATGCCAAAACATCAAATTTCTTTGACAAATGGACAAAACCGTTAAAAGCTCGTCCATAGAGAGAGTTGAGCAACTTCGGACTATGAAAGTTGCTCGGGATAGACTTTTTATTGTTCTTCTATGTGAAATTTTACGAGTATAAGCTTCCTAGATTATTTCGATGCCAAAACACCAACTTTCTATGACCAATAGACAAAACCGTTAAAAGCTCCTCCATAGAGAGAGTTGAGCAACTCCGAACTATCAAAGGTTCTCGGGATAGACTTTTTATTGTTCTTCTATGTCAAATTTTACGAGTATAAGCTTCCTACATTATTTGGATTCCAAAACACCAACTTTCTATGACAAATGGATAAAACCGTTAAAAGCTCCTCCATAGTGAGAGTTGAGCAACTTCGGACCACCAAAGTTGCTCGGTGTTGACTTTTTATTGTTCTTCTATGTCAACTTTTATGAGTATAAGCTTCCTACATTATTTCGATGCCAAAACACCAACTTTCTATGACTAATGGACAAAACCGTTAAAAGCTCCTCCAAAGAGAGAGTTGAGCAACTTCGAACTATCAAAGTTGCTCGGGATAGACTTTTTCTTGTTCTTCTATTTCAAGTTTTACGAGTATAAGCTTCCTAGATTATTTCGATGCCAAAACACCAACTTTCTATGACAAACGGAGAAAACCGTTAAAAGCTCCTCCATAGAGAGAGTTGAGCAACTTCGGACCATCAAAGTTGCTCGGTGTACACTTTTTATTGTTCCTATATGTCAAATTTTATGAGTATAAGCTTCCTAGATTATTTCGATGCCAAAACACAAACTTTCTATGACAAATGAACAAAACCGTTAAAAGCTCCTCCATAGAGAGAGTTGAGCAACTGCGGACTATCAAAGTTGCTCGGGATAGACTTTTTATTGTTCTTCTATGTCAAATTTTACGAGTATAAGCTTCCTAGATTATTTCGATGCCAAAACACCAACTTTCTATGACCAATAGACAAAACCGTTAAAAGCTCCTCCATAGAGAGAGTTGAGCAACTTCGGACTATGAAAGTTGCTCGGGATAGACTTTTTATTGTTCTTCTATGTCAAATTTTACGAGTATAAGCTTCCTACATTATTTCGATGCCAAAACACCAACTTTCTATGACCAATAGACAAAACCGTTAAAAGCTCCTCCATAGAGAGAGTTGAGCAACTCCGAACTATCAAAGGTTCTCGGGATAGACTTTTTATTGTTCTTCTATGTCAAATTTTACGAGTATAAGCTTCCTACATTATTTGGATTCCAAAACACCAACTTTCTATGACAAATGGATAAAACCGTTAAAAGCTCCTCCATAGTGAGAGTTGAGCAACTTCGGACCACCAAATTTGCTCGGTGTTGACTTTTTATTGTTCTTCTATGTCAACTTTTACGAGTATAAGCTTCCTACATTATTTCGATGCCAAAACACCAACTTTCTATGACTAATGGACAAAACCGTTAAAAGCTCATCCAAAGAGAGAGTTGAGCAACTTCGAACTATCAAAGTTGCTCGGGATAGACTTTTTCTTGTTCTTCTATTTCAAGTTTTACGAGTATAAGCTTCCTAGATTATTTCGATGCCAAAACACCAACTTTCTATGACAAATGGAGAAAACCGTTAAAAGCTCCTCCATAGAGAGAGTTGAGCAACTTCGGACCATCAAAGTTGCTCGGTGTACACTTTTTATTGTTCCTATATGTCAAATTTTATGAGTATAAGCTTCCTAGATTATTTCGATGCAAAAACACCAACTTTCTTTGACAAATGAACAAAACCGTTAAAAGCTCCTCCATAGAGAGAGTTGAGCAACTTCGGACCAGGAAAGTTGCTCGGGATAGACTTTTTATTGTTCTTCTATGTAAAATTTTACGAGTATAAGCTTCCTACATTATTTCGATGCCAAAACACCAACTTTCTATGACAAATGGACAAAACCGTTAAAAGCTCCTCCATAGAGAGAGTTGAGCAACTTCGGACTATGAAAGTTGCTCGGGATAGACTTTTTATTGTTCTTCTATCTGAAATTTTACGAGTATAAGCTTCCTACATTATATTGATGCCAAAACACCAACTTTCTATGACAAATGGACAAAACCGTTAAAAGCTCCTCCATAGAGAGAGTTGAGCAACTTCGGACTATGAAAGTTGCTCGGGATAGACTTTTTATTGTTCTTCTATGTCAAATTTTACGAGTATAAGCTTCCTACATTATTTCGATGCCAAAACACCAACTTTCTATGACAAATGGACAAAACCGTTAAAAGCTCCTCCATAGAAAGAGTTGAGCAACTCCGAACTATCAAAGTTGCTCGGGATAGACTTTTATTATTCTTCTACGTCAAATTTTACGAGTATAAGCTTCCTAGATTATTTCGATGCCAAAACACCAACTTTCTATGACAAATAGACAAAACCGTTAAAATCTCCTCCATAGAGAGAGTTGAGCAACTTCGGACTATGAAAGTTGCTCGGGATAGAATTTTTATTGTTCTTCTATCTGAAATTTTACGAGTATAAGCTTCCTAGATTATTTCGATGCCAAAACACCAACTTTCTATGACAAATAGACAAAACCGTTAAAATCTCCTCCATAGAGAGAGTTGATGTTATGTCGTTAGTAACAATTTAAAATAACCTACAAATGTACAATTAATATATATAGTGAATAAGTAAGAGTCGATCCCACAAGGAGTGATGCTAATAGATATACAATCTTACACCTGAATATAATTGATACAAGGGGGGTTAAGTCTTACAATAGATAAAAATTAAGACAAAGAAATTGATGTTAAGAACAAGAATGAGAATTGATATTAATGAAAATAATAGCTAAGACTCACTATCCACCACAAGACATTCAAACAATTTATAAGAAATAATAGATTAACAATTTAAACAAGCATACGATGACAACATTCACAACAAGGTCATGGTCAAACTCAAATTGTATGATTCTCTCTTAATTGCATGTAAAGTGTATGGCGTCTACCTCATTACGTGTATTCTTAATTGAAATCTAGCATGGCATTTGCATCAATCAACAATCAAGAATCCAATAAGAGTAAAGAGAATATGAATGTCACAAGAATCCTAATACATGGTATTTGTACTTAGGTATTCAAGAATTGATTTTTCATAATTCATTTTCAACTGAATTATATGTTGCAAGAAAGAACATATTCAACAAGGCAATTGACCATGTTCTACAACAATTAATTCTAATACATGCTTCAAAGTTAGCTAATCAAAGAAACACAATACTAGAACTCACATAACATGGAAAAATCAAAATCATCATGCTTGTAGAAATTGAAATCCACACAACTTATAAAATTGAAAGCATGCTTAGGGCTTCAAGACAAGCCCTAACTAATAAGAGTTTAGTTATACATAACCAAATAAGACATGAAACATAAAAACATAATTACAAACACAAGCCTTGTTTTCTTCTTTTGCTTCTCCTCTTTATGCTTCCAATCCTTCTCCTTCTTTCCTTCTTGTCTCCAAGCTCCCCCTCCTAGCTCCTACTCCTCTCTATTTATAGAGAAAATGAGCACATAGTGGAGGAGTTAGTGCCATCTTTTGGTGGTGGATTGTCCATCAAATTGGTGTGGTGGATTGTCCACTCTTTGAATGGAAATGGTATCATCAATGACATCAACATCCAATTACACACTAATCTTGTAACTACATTCTGGGCCTAAACGAAGCCTATTATGAACTCAAACCCTTCATCAATAATGTAGATACAAATGTGTAGATAATTATGGGCTTTTGAATCACTCAATTTGGATATCAGACGCTCAAGTTATGGGCTTCTAAAGGTCTGGTCTGCAAACAGAAATTCTGCTCCGGATATAACTTCCAAACTTGACTTTGAGGCAACCTTTAGAGGCCCAAATGAACTCTGATTTTTGTGAACCAGCACTTCCTGCAAAGCTTGAAGTGTCCTCTTAACATTTTCTGAAGATCAAATCTCATTCCAATAGCTCTTACTAGCTCTTAACCTGCAAAACATCCAAGAAGATCTTAAGTACAATAATCTTGAAAATTCAGCTTTTAAGCACAATTTCTTGGCATTGCTTTGGTAGTATTTTATCACTTTAAGAACGTACATTCTGGCACTTATCACAACCCCCAACCAGCTTATTACTAGTCCCTAGTAATTCAAGCGTACAAAATTTTTTGAGAAATGAGTGAAAGTAACAATACTAGAACAAAAGGTAAGAGATCACAATTCCTATCCAGATTAGTATAGTCACAACTTCCAACACTTGTGTGTGTGTGCTAAGCCAAAACCTTCATACCACAATCCATAATGCATATAACCTCAAACAATTTATCCAAGTAAAAGCCTCAACTCCATATTCTCACAGGGTATAGAAGGATTTTTGGGCTATGAATTTCTCTCATGGAGTTGGAAAATAGATATGCACTCAGAAGAAAAGTCAATTTAAGGACAAACAAATAAACAAACATTGACCAAATGATAGGTATATTAGCTGTCAAGAACTTCCATCAGTCTTACCACAAACCTGCTTTGGAATTCTATTGATCAACATTTTCCAATTGACAAACTAATAGGGCCTTATCACAGAAAAACTTATCTACTGACGAATGACGAATACACATAACAATTTTTCCTCTTTTTTTTTCTCTGTCTTCTTTCTTTTTTTTTCTTCTTCTTTCTTTTTTTTTCTTTTCCATCATTGTTTCTTTGTTATGTCTCGAATTCATAATACAGAACATCTCAAACAAAGGCCCAGCAAAATTACAACATTGTTCTTAAACATTGATCAATATCATCCTCAGCATCCATCCAATCATTCCACAAACCATGTAATGGTGCTCATTGACAGCAATTATCCATTTCAAGAGATCAATGCAAGTTCATAAGTTGTTTACTCATTTCTCTCCACTCATTTGTGCTTTAACCAGAAAATATTCTCAGTCATATGCATTATCATCCATCTTACCACAAGGCTTAGTATTGGTGGCCAAAAGTGTGTTAAAAGTTGCTTTCTAATAATCCAGATAGAAAAATGACTCAAACTAATTGTACCAGTACCAAATCATGAAACTGCATATGAAACTGCATAAATATGCCACCACCCCCAACCTAAACTAAACATTGTCCGCAATGTGAAAATGACGAAGTATGGAAAAGCAATGCAATGAAAAGAAACAGAAGATAGAACAATACAACCTGAGGTGGAAGATGCTCGGACAATGGTGGAAGGAGAAGATGGTTAGCGCCGCACCATGTCCATGAGGACATTCAGCATGTGTTCCAGCCGCTGTTGGCCAACCTCCAACCTATGCAGGCGGGCTAAGATGTCGTGAATGTGGTCAGTCGAAGGTAGTGCAGCAGTAGAAGAGTCAGACGCTTCCAGTGGTAAAGCAACTGGACGTCGCGGTGTACGTTGTCTGCGAGCACTGGAAAGCATGTGGCTAGTACTCTGACGCCAGGTAGAGTTCTCCAAAACAGTCACTGGATAATTGGAAGTTGTCTGACTGGGAGGTGGGAGAATGCCCATACTGAAAAGCAACCGTGTGATGAGTCTCGGGAAAAATAATCTCCCAACCTTGGTTTTTTGTCTCTCCACGAGGGTCTTCGCCTTAAGAATGCTCTCAAGGTAAATCCGGCCAATATCAAACCAGGCTCCACGATACATGTAATATAGGACAGAGAGTATGTTACCCTGTCGTTGTTGACTGTGTCCAATGGGGCAAAGGTTACTTCGGATGGCATCATCAAGCATCCACATCGTGGACGGCAAATAAGAGCGGCGTGTAGAAGCAGCGTTATTCGGATCGTGTCGCCCTTGACACAGATCATCAATCATCTCTTGATGGGAAATAGAGATCGGCACTTGAAAACCTTCAGCGACGTCAGCGGTAGGTGGATAACCTAAACATTTGCAAATATCCGCTGAAGTGAATTGAAGCCGAAGACCAGGGATGTCAACCTGATATACTGGTTGAGTGCCAGAAGAGTGGGGTAACTTGAGAAGAGTATGGTAAAAGGAGCGAACGATGTGAGGATACACCGGTAAGTCGTCTTTTGGATCAGGATCAACCAAGAACAGCAGAGAATGGTCACGGAGGTAGCTCATGGCCCATCGGTTGGCAGAATCGTTCAGGATTTTTGAATCGATTCGACGTTCTGGCAGGATCGTAGCTCTGGCGAACAAGTCTACCGTCGCAACGGTATCACGAGGGCTGCGCGACATACTGTGACGGAGGAAGAGAGATGATCTGAAAAGGGAAAGTTGAAAATCAGGAATAAACAGAGTGTGAGAAGAAAACAATTAGGGTTTCGTTTTTTTTTTTTTTTTTTTTTTTTTTTTTTTTGTAGATCATTGGTGTAGAAGATATAAACAATTATATCACTAATTACACCAGGGAAATTCCCAGGAAAGATTGGAGGGACACAGTGGTCCACTTAAATACCAAACTCCTTAGACAGAATTTCCCTAGACATGCAATTAGTAGCATAATATATCATACTATCTTACCCGATCAAAATATATTTTGCGTAAGCAATCCCAAATATATAAATATATATACTTTTTTTTTTTTTTTAACCAATGCACATGCACAAGTAAGGTAACAGAGGCTCATTCCAGTGACTTCTGTGCTAACGCCATCGAGTGTTTTCCCTCGGCCTATCAGGAGACCACAGCTTTTGTCCACAGGATCAAAATGTAAACCTTCAGGTCTTATACTAATGACAATACCGTCATGAGATGCTCTCCCTCCCAGCTGCCCTACAAGTAAACATTTGAAGATCCAAACCACATTAAGCTGGTGGAGAAAGCTCACACCGTAGACATATGGGCGCAATCAAGCCCCACGCACACAAAAGTGTACAGTGACCACCTCAAGGTGAAAGTAAAAGTGAATATGCTAATAAAATGTGCAACTGGACTAAATGCTTGATTGAACACACAAAGATAATGAGAAAGAAATATGGGTTGCCTCCCATAAGCGCTAAATTTAGCGTCGTCAGCCAGACGGAACAGCGTATCAAGTGAGTGGAACAGGATCAGAGAGCCTTAAATTCTCATCAAAATGTTCTGTTGCTGGCTCTAAATAGTGCTTGAGACGATGACCATTCACTTTAAAAATATTTCCCGTCTGTGGGTGTTGAAGATTCACTGCACCATGTGAAAAAACATGAGTAATAAGGAATGGACCATACCATCGTGAACGGAGCTTACCTGGGAATAGTCGGAGGCGTGAGTTATATAATAAAGCTTTCTGCCCAGGTTCAAAATGTTTTCTCAAAATGGTCTTATCATGATAGGCCTTGGTCTTCTCCTTGTATATTTTAGAGCTCTCATAGGCTTCATTTCGGAGTTCTTCCAACTCACTCAACTGCAACTTTCGTTGCTCTCCTGCAGCCTTCATCTCGAAATTGTACTGTTTGATAGCCCAATATGCTTTATGCTCTAATTCGACTGGTAAGTGGCAGGGTTTGCCAAAAACCAACCTGTATGGTGACATTCCAATCGAAGTTTTGTAGGCTGTACGATAAGCCCATAGAGCATCCATGAGACGATCAGACCAATCCTTGCGTGAGGAGCTCACAGTCTTCTCCAATATCTGCTTAATTTCCCTATTACAGATTTCAGCTTGTCCGCTTGTCTGTGGATGATATGGCGTGGACACCTTATGTTTGACTCCGTACTTTTGCAATAGTGCTGCAAAAAGTTTATTATTGAAATGGGACCCTCCATCACTAATGATCGCCCTGGGTGTTCCAAATCTTGCAAATATATTTTCTTTAAGGAATCTGAGAACAACTCGAGAATCATTAGTCTTTGATGGAACTGCTTCCACCCATTTTGAAACATAATCCACAGCAAGTAAGATATATAAATAACCTTTAGATGAAGGAAAAGGTCCCATGAAATCAATACCCCAAACATCAAAAATTTCAACTATTAGAATAGGTGATAAAGGCATCTGATTCCTAGATGAAAGATTACCTAACCTTTGACACCTATCACAAGTAGAGCAGAAAGTATATGCATCTTTGAACAAACTCGGCCAATGAAATCCACATTGCAATACTTTCAAAGCTGTCTTCTTTGGACCAGAATGTCCTCCACAAGCATATGAGTGACAAAACGTGAGTATGGATTGAAATTCTGATTCTGGCACACACCGTCTGATGATTTGGTCAGAACACCATTTGAAAAGGTATGGATCATCCCATATGTAATACTTTGATGTTGTCACGAGCTTATCCTTGTAAGTTCTTGGCACATTTCCTGGAAGATCACCTGTAACAAGGTAATTGACAATGTCAGCATACCATGGTGTAGAAATAGATAAAGATAATAATTGCTCATCAGGAAAATTCTCATTTAGAGGCAAAGAGTCTTCTTCGGTCACTGAATTGTTCACCAAACGGCTGAGGTGATCGGCCACTACATTCTCGGATCCTTTTTTGTCCTTAATCTCCAGATCGAACTCTTGAAGTAGTAGAATCCATCTAATCAAGCGAGGCTTTGCATCCTTCTTTTGAAGAAGGTACCTAAGAGCTGCATGGTCAGAAAATACAATTACTTTAGTACCAATCAAATATGCACGAAATTTTTCTAAAGCAAAAATAACAGAAAGGAGCTCCTTCTCTGTAGTGGAGTAGTTTAATTGGGCATCATTGAGTGTTCTACTGGCATAGTAGATAACATGAGGTACTTTATTTACTCGTTGTCCCAAAACTGCTCCTACAGCATAATCAGAAGCATCACACATTAGTTCAAAAGGGAGGCTCCAATTGGGAGGCATCATGATCGGTGCTGACGTAAGAAGGAGTTTAAGCTTGTTAAAAGCTGTCAAACATGTCTCATCAAACTCAAATGTCACATCCTTGGATAGTAAGTTACACAATGGCTTAGCTATCTTGGAGAAATCCTTGATGAACCTCCTGTAGAAACCTGCATGTCCAAGGAAAGATCTTATTTCCTTAACTGTAGATGGAGGTGGAAGATTACTTACCAGATCCACTTTTGCTTTGTCAACTTCTATTCCCTTGCTAGAGATGATATGACCAAGCACAATTCCTTGTTGTACCATAAAATGACATTTTTCCCAGTTTAAAACTAGATTGCATTCTTGGCATCTTTCTAAGACCAAAGCGAGGTTATGAAGGCATTTATCAAAAGATGAACCAAATACACTAAAATCATCCATAAATACCTCAATAATTTGCTCCACCATATCTGAAAATATGCTCATCATACACCTTTGAAAAGTACCTGGAGCATTGCAAAGACCAAAAGGCATGCGCCTGTAGGCAAATGTACCATATGGACAAGTAAATGTCGTCTTGTCTTGATCTTCTGGTGCTATTGCAATCTGATTGTAGCCCGAATATCCATCAAGAAAACAATAATGGCTATGACCTGCAAGACGTTCCAACATTTGATCAATAAAAGGTAGTGGAAAATGATCTTTTCTAGTACCTGAATTAAGCTTTCTGTAGTCAATGCAAACACGCCATCCTGTTTGAACTCGCGTGGGAACCAACTCATTATCTTCATTAAGGACTACTGTAACTCCAGATTTTTTAGGAACCACTTGTACCGGACTAACCCATTTGCTATCAGAGATAGGGTAAATGATGCCAACATCTAGCAATTTGAGTACTTCTTTTAGCACCACCTCCTTCATTATTGGGTTAAGTCTGCGTTGGGCATCTCTTGTTGGTTTTGTTCCCTCCTCTAGTAGTATTCGATGCATACATCTAGAGGGACTGATTCCTCTGATATCAGCAATACTCCATCCGATTGATGTTTTATGCTCTTTTAGTACCCTCAACAATTTCTCTTCTTCTTCAACGCTGAGGTCAGACGCAATGATTACTGGCAATGTACTTTCTTCGCCCACATACGCGTACTTCAAATGCTTTGGTAGTTCTTTCAACTCCAATTGAGGTGCCTGCACAACAGATGGTACAAGTTTTGTCTTAGGCACTGGTAAAGGCTCAAAGGCAGAAATATACATACCTAAAGAAGGTAAAGCTTCAAGGCGAGCTAAGACTTTGCTAGCTTGTTTATCCTCATCGATGGTTCCAAAGTCATGAATTAAAACTTTGTCCACAATATCTCGACCACAACTGTCATTGAACACTTGTTGACAAATTGTATCTAACGCATCTAAGTGAAAACAGTAATGTTCATCACTTGGTAATTTGAGTGCTCCAAATACCTTGTACTCAATCGTTTGTCCCTGCACATTCATAGTTAGTGTACCCTTTTGAACATCAATTTTAGTACCTGCTGTGGCCATGAATGGACGACCAAGAATTAAGGTTAACTTTACTTCTGACAAAGGAATCGGCTCCATCTCCAATACTAGAAAATCAGCAGGTAAGATTAATCCGTCAACTTTGACTAATACATTTCTAGAATACCCCTAGGGTATTTGATCGATCTATCTGCCAACTGGATGCTCACAGAGGTCGCCTTTAGTTCCCCTATATTCAAAGATTCAAAAACAGAAAAAGGCATTAGATTGACAGATGCACCTAAGTCAAGAAGAGCTTTCTCAAACCTGTGACCCCCAATGATACAAGGGATAGTAAAACTGCCCGGATCTTTTAGCTTGGGGGGGAGTTTGCTTTGTAGAACAGCTGAAACTTCCTCAGAAACCTTAATCGTTTCAAACTCTTTGAACTTCCTCTTATTTGTGCACAAATCCTTGAGGAATTTTGCATATTTTGGCATTTGTTTGATGGCATCTAAAAGAGGAATGTTAATCTCCACCTTCTTGAAAGTATCCAAGATTCCTTGCATTGGATCTTCTTTCTTTGATTTCTGCAATCTGCTAGGAAAAGGAGCATGTGAAGAAATAGAATTTGGAAGGTTAGAGTTAACCTGAAGGTTTGGCGTTTCCTGGAAAGGAGTAGCACTGCTACTAGAATTTGGATCTAGAACGTCTGGATTGATCATATTGTCAGAGTCAAGGTTCTTCTCTTCTTCTGGCACGCTCATTTTTCCAATTGTTTTCCCTCCCCTCAGAGTGATTGCTTTAGCATGTTCATTAATCTTAGGGTTGACAACAACTTGGCCAGGAAGCATTCCAGGTTCTCTTTGATTTAATGCAGTGGCTAACTGTCCCATTTGTTGTTCCAAATTTGCAATGGCGTTATCAGTTTTCTGCATGAATGCTTGAGTGCTCTGTGCCATAGATGTAACCATATCTTCAAGTGATGGTTTCGGAGGCTCCACTTGAACCCGATGTTGTGGTAATTGAGCAAAAGGTTGTTGCATTGGTTGATTATTACTCCACCTAAAATTTGGATGATTCCTCCATCCTGGATTGTAGGTAGGAGCAAATGGATCATTCCTTGGCCTTTGCATTTGGTTTTGATTCTGATTTGGATAAGTACCGAATGCATTTATTTGAGCATCCAAGACCGAAACTTCATTTTGTGGACAACTTTCCATAGCATGTCCAGGTGTACTGCACACAGCACACACTTGAGAGCCTGGAACGATTAACTGCTTCACCATATTTGTCAAGTTTGCAATTTGGGCTTCCATGTTTGAACTTGATTGTGCTTCGTAGATTCCAGCCCTTTTCTGAGGTTCTCTCACTCTGTTGTAGCTCCATTGTTGAGAATTAGTTGACAGAGTTTCGAACATCTCCCTGGCTTGTCCGGCATTGTTATTCATCAATCCACCACCAGATGTGGCGTCCACCATTTTGCGATCTGAATCCAGCATCCCTTCATAAAAATATTGCATTAGTAGCCATTCTTGAATATTATGATGAGGACAAGAGCTTAAGAGCCTCTTGTATCTCTCCCAATATTCGTGGAATGCTTCTCCATCATTTTGTTGGATGCTCACTATCTCTTTCCTTATTTTATTTGTCTTTTGAGCTGGAAAGAATTTCGTCAAGAACTTGTTTGCCAAATCTGTCCATGTTCTAATTGAAGCTCTTGGTAAAGAGTGAAGCCATGTCTTTGCTTGTTCCTTCAGACTAAATGGAAACAATCGCAGATGAACCTGCTCATCAGTTAAACCTCTTATTTTAATTGTGGAACAGACATCAGAGAATTCCTTAAGATGCATGTGAGGATCTTCTCCAGCATGGCCTAAGAACGTAGGCAACAAATGAATCATTCCTGACTTTAGTTCAAAGTTGTCTACAGTAGTCTGAGGGTAGACAATGCATGAAGCTTGATCTGCTGCTTGAGGCACAGAGAAATCCTTAAGTGGCTTGTTCATGTTATCTGGTTCTTCTTCCATTTGAACTGGGGCTGTGGGACTTGTAGTTGGTGATGACAAAGGTGATCTCTCTGGAGTGCGATGCTCTCTTTGACAAAATAAACGGATATCCGCTAATTTTGTGCTTAACGAAATGTTGTCACTCGATAAGTTCCCGAGATTTGAGCTGGACATTCATGTATCTACAAAATAGGAAAAATAACAATATAAATGAACTACTTAGGTGGCGAGGCCAACCATGAACATAAATTAATATAGAGAAAATTTGGTGGATGGCAATGCCAATCACAACCAGAGGATTAAAGAAGTTAGTTGACAATATATAAAAAGTTAGTATACAAAAGAAATAAAATGGGGCAGAAAAGGCCAACCATGAAAAAAAAATGATGTTAGTAAATATTAAGGCATATTAATAGGCGGTAGAACCAGCCATTAATATTAATAGATATATACATATATCAACAATAGTAGGTGGTAGAACCAACCATTAATATTAATAGATATATACATATATTAAGAATAGTAGGCGGTTTGAACCAGCCATTAATAGAAAACAAAATGGGGCTTTAAGCCAACCACGTTAAATAATGACATGTAATGTAAAACCTTCCATGTAGGAGGTGCTAACAACAAAAATAAATACATAAATTATATACAAGAGTTAGATGACATTATATTAGATAATCACATCCCCGGCAACGGCGCCAAAAATTGTTATGTCGTTAGTAACAATTTAAAATAACCTACAAATGTACAATTAATATATATAGTGAATAAGTAAGAGTCGATCCCACAAGGAGTGATGCTAATAGATATACAATCTTACACCTGAATATAATTGATACAAGGGGGGTTAAGTCTTACAATAGATAAAAATTAAGACAAAGAAATTGATGTTAAGAACAAGAATGAGAATTGATATTAATGAAAATAATAGCTAAGACTCACTATCCACCACAAGACATTCAAACAATTTATAAGAAATAATAGATTAACAATTTAAACAAGCATACGATGACAACATTCACAACAAGGTCATGGTCAAACTCAAATTGTATGATTCTCTCTTAATTGCATGTAAAGTGTATGGCGTCTACCTCATTACGTGTATTCTTAATTGAAATCTAGCATGGCATTTGCATCAATCAACAATCAAGAATCCAATAAGAGTAAAGAGAATATGAATGTCACAAGAATCCTAATACATGGTATTTGTACTTAGGTATTCAAGAATTGATTTTTCATAATTCATTTTCAACTGAATTATATGTTGCAAGAAAGAACATATTCAACAAGGCAATTGACCATGTTCTACAACAATTAATTCTAATACATGCTTCAAAGTTAGCTAATCAAAGAAACACAATACTAGAACTCACATAACATGGAAAAATCAAAATCATCATGCTTGTAGAAATTGAAATCCACACAACTTATAAAATTGAAAGCATGCTTAGGGCTTCAAGACAAGCCCTAACTAATAAGAGTTTAGTTATACATAACCAAATAAGACATGAAACATAAAAACATAATTACAAACACAAGCCTTGTTTTCTTCTTTTGCTTCTCCTCTTTATGCTTCCAATCCTTCTCCTTCTTTCCTTCTTGTCTCCAAGCTCCCCCTCCTAGCTCCTACTCCTCTCTATTTATAGAGAAAATGAGCACATAGTGGAGGAGTTAGTGCCATCTTTTGGTGGTGGATTGTCCATCAAATTGGTGTGGTGGATTGTCCACTCTTTGAATGGAAATGGTATCATCAATGACATCAACATCCAATTACACACTAATCTTGTAACTACATTCTGGGCCTAAACGAAGCCTATTATGAACTCAAACCCTTCATCAATAATGTAGATACAAATGTGTAGATAATTATGGGCTTTTGAATCACTCAATTTGGATATCAGACGCTCAAGTTATGGGCTTCTAAAGGTCTGGTCTGCAAACAGAAATTCTGCTCCGGATATAACTTCCAAACTTGACTTTGAGGCAACCTTTAGAGGCCCAAATGAACTCTGATTTTTGTGAACCAGCACTTCCTGCAAAGCTTGAAGTGTCCTCTTAACATTTTCTGAAGATCAAATCTCATTCCAATAGCTCTTACTAGCTCTTAACCTGCAAAACATCCAAGAAGATCTTAAGTACAATAATCTTGAAAATTCAGCTTTTAAGCACAATTTCTTGGCATTGCTTTGGTAGTATTTTATCACTTTAAGAACGTACATTCTGGCACTTATCACAACCCCCAACCAGCTTATTACTAGTCCCTAGTAATTCAAGCGTACAAAATTTTTTGAGAAATGAGTGAAAGTAACAATACTAGAACAAAAGGTAAGAGATCACAATTCCTATCCAGATTAGTATAGTCACAACTTCCAACACTTGTGTGTGTGTGCTAAGCCAAAACCTTCATACCACAATCCATAATGCATATAACCTCAAACAATTTATCCAAGTAAAAGCCTCAACTCCATATTCTCACAGGGTATAGAAGGATTTTTGGGCTATGAATTTCTCTCATGGAGTTGGAAAATAGATATGCACTCAGAAGAAAAGTCAATTTAAGGACAAACAAATAAACAAACATTGACCAAATGATAGGTATATTAGCTGTCAAGAACTTCCATCAGTCTTACCACAAACCTGCTTTGGAATTCTATTGATCAACATTTTCCAATTGACAAACTAATAGGGCCTTATCACAGAAAAACTTATCTACTGACGAATGACGAATACACATAACAATTTTTCCTCTTTTTTTTTCTCTGTCTTCTTTCTTTTTTTTTCTTCTTCTTTCTTTTTTTTTCTTTTCCATCATTGTTTCTTTGTTATGTCTCGAATTCATAATACAGAACATCTCAAACAAAGGCCCAGCAAAATTACAACATTGTTCTTAAACATTGATCAATATCATCCTCAGCATCCATCCAATCATTCCACAAACCATGTAATGGTGCTCATTGACAGCAATTATCCATTTCAAGAGATCAATGCAAGTTCATAAGTTGTTTACTCATTTCTCTCCACTCATTTGTGCTTTAACCAGAAAATATTCTCAGTCATATGCATTATCATCCATCTTACCACAAGGCTTAGTATTGGTGGCCAAAAGTGTGTTAAAAGTTGCTTTCTAATAATCCAGATAGAAAAATGACTCAAACTAATTGTACCAGTACCAAATCATGAAACTGCATATGAAACTGCATAAATATGCCACCACCCCCAACCTAAACTAAACATTGTCCGCAATGTGAAAATGACGAAGTATGGAAAAGCAATGCAATGAAAAGAAACAGAAGATAGAACAATACAACCTGAGGTGGAAGATGCTCGGACAATGGTGGAAGGAGAAGATGGTTAGCGCCGCACCATGTCCATGAGGACATTCAGCATGTGTTCCAGCCGCTGTTGGCCAACCTCCAACCTATGCAGGCGGGCTAAGATGTCGTGAATGTGGTCAGTCGAAGGTAGTGCAGCAGCAGAAGAGTCAGACGCTTCCAGTGGTAAAGCAACTGGACGTCGCGGTGTACGTTGTCTGCGAGCACTGGAAAGCATGTGGCTAGTACTCTGACGCCAGGTAGAGTTCTCCAAAACAGTCACTGGATAATTGGAAGTTGTCTGACTGGGAGGTGGGAGAATGCCCATACTGAAAAGCAACCGTGTGATGAGTCTCGGGAAAAATAATCTCCCAACCTTGGTTTTTTGTCTCTCCACGAGGGTCTTCGCCTTAAGAATGCTCTCAAGGTAAATCCGGCCAATATCAAACCAAGCTCCACGATACATGTAATATAGGACAGAGAGTATGTTACCCTGTCGTTGTTGACTGTGTCCAATGGGGCAAAGGTTACTTCGGATGGCATCATCAAGCATCCACATCGTGGACGGCAAATAAGAGCGGCGTGTAGAAGCAGCGTTATTCGGATCGTGTCGCCCTTGACACAGATCATCAATCATCTCTTGATGGGAAATAGAGATCGGCACTTGAAAACCTTCAGCGACGTCAGCGGTAGGTGGATAACCTAAACATTTGCAAATATCCGCTGAAGTGAATTGAAGCCGAAGACCAGGGATGTCAACCTGATATACTGGTTGAGTGCCAGAAGAGTGGGGTAACTTGAGAAGAGTATGGTAAAAGGAGCGAACGATGTGAGGATACACCGGTAAGTCGTCTTTTGGATCAGGATCAACCAAGAACAGCAGAGAATGGTCACGGAGGTAGCTCATGGCCCATCGGTTGGCAGAATCGTTCAGGATTTTTGAATCGATTCGACGTTCTGGCAGGATCGTAGCTCTGGCGAACAAGTCTACCGTCGCAACGGTATCACGAGGGCTGCGCGACATACTGTGACGGAGGAAGAGAGATGATCTGAAAAGGGAAAGTTGAAAATCAGGAATAAACAGAGTGTGAGAAGAAAACAATTAGGGTTTCGTTTTTTTTTTTTTTTTTTTTTTTTTTTTTTGTAGATCATTGGTGTAGAAGATATAAACAATTATATCACTAATTACACCAGGGAAATTCCCAGGAAAGATTGGAGGGACACAGTGGTTCACTTAAATACCAAACTCCTTAGACAGAATTTCCCTAGACATGCAATTAGTAGCATAATATATCATACTATCTTACCCGATCAAAATATATTTTGCGTAAGCAATCCCAAATATATAAATATATATACTTTTTTTTTTTTTTTAACCAATGCACATGCACAAGTAAGGTAACAGAGGCTCATTCCAGTGACTTCTGTGCTAACGCCATCGAGTGTTTTCCCTCGGCCTATCAGGAGACCACAGCTTTTGTCCACAGGATCAAAATGTAAACCTTCAGGTCTTATACTAATGACAATACCGTCATGAGATGCTCTCCCTCCCAGCTGCCCTACAAGTAAACATTTGAAGATCCAAACCACATTAAGCTGGTGGAGAAAGCTCACACCGTAGACATATGGGCGCAATCAAGCCCCACGCACACAAAAGTGTACAGTGACCACCTCAAGGTGAAAGTAAAAGTGAATATGCTAATAAAATGTGCAACTGGACTAAATGCTTGATTGAACACACAAAGATAATGAGAAAGAAATATGGGTTGCCTCCCATAAGCGCTAAATTTAGCGTCGTCAGCCAGACGGAACAGCGTATCAAGTGAGTGGAACAGGATCAGAGAGCCTTAAATTCTCATCAAAATGTTCTGTTGCTGGCTCTAAATAGTGCTTGAGACGATGACCATTCACTTTAAAAATATTTCCCGTCTGTGGGTGTTGAAGATTCACTGCACCATGTGAAAAAACATGAGTAATAAGGAATGGACCATACCATCGTGAACGGAGCTTACCTGGGAATAGTCGGAGGCGTGAGTTATATAATAAAGCTTTCTGCCCAGGTTCAAAATGTTTTCTCAAAATGGTCTTATCATGATAGGCCTTGGTCTTCTCCTTGTATATTTTAGAGCTCTCATAGGCTTCATTTCGGAGTTCTTCCAACTCACTCAACTGCAACTTTCGTTGCTCTCCTGCAGCCTTCATCTCGAAATTGTACTGTTTGATAGCCCAATATGCTTTATGCTCTAATTCGACTGGTAAGTGGCAGGGTTTGCCAAAAACCAACCTGTATGGTGACATTCCAATCGAAGTTTTGTAGGCTGTACGATAAGCCCATAGAGCATCCATGAGACGATCAGACCAATCCTTGCGTGAGGAGCTCACAGTCTTCTCCAATATCTGCTTAATTTCCCTATTACAGATTTCAGCTTGTCCGCTTGTCTGTGGATGATATGGCGTGGACACCTTATGTTTGACTCCGTACTTTTGCAATAGTGCTGCAAAAAGTTTATTATTGAAATGGGACCCTCCATCACTAATGATCGCCCTGGGTGTTCCAAATCTTGCAAATATATTTTCTTTAAGGAATCTGAGAACAACTCGAGAATCATTAGTCTTTGATGGAACTGCTTCCACCCATTTTGAAACATAATCCACAGCAAGTAAGATATATAAATAACCTTTAGATGAAGGAAAAGGTCCCATGAAATCAATACCCCAAACATCAAAAATTTCAACTATTAGAATAGGTGATAAAGGCATCTGATTCCTAGATGAAAGATTACCTAACCTTTGACACCTATCACAAGTAGAGCAGAAAGTATATGCATCTTTGAACAAACTCGGCCAATGAAATCCACATTGCAATACTTTCAAAGCTGTCTTCTTTGGACCAGAATGTCCTCCACAAGCATATGAGTGACAAAACGTGAGTATGGATTGAAATTCTGATTCTGGCACACACCGTCTGATGATTTGGTCAGAACACCATTTGAAAAGGTATGGATCATCCCATATGTAATACTTTGATGTTGTCACGAGCTTATCCTTGTAAGTTCTTGGCACATTTCCTGGAAGATCACCTGTAACAAGGTAATTGACAATGTCAGCATACCATGGTGTAGAAATAGATAAAGATAATAATTGCTCATCAGGAAAATTCTCATTTAGAGGCAAAGAGTCTTCTTCGGTCACTGAATTGTTCACCAAACGGCTGAGGTGATCGGCCACTACATTCTCGGATCCTTTTTTGTCCTTAATCTCCAGATCGAACTCTTGAAGTAGTAGAATCCATCTAATCAAGCGAGGCTTTGCATCCTTCTTTTGAAGAAGGTACCTAAGAGCTGCATGGTCAGAAAATACAATTACTTTAGTACCAATCAAATATGCACGAAATTTTTCTAAAGCAAAAATAACAGAAAGGAGCTCCTTCTCTGTAGTGGAGTAGTTTAATTGGGCATCATTGAGTGTTCTACTGGCATAGTAGATAACATGAGGTACTTTATTTACTCGTTGTCCCAAAACTGCTCCTACAGCATAATCAGAAGCATCACACATTAGTTCAAAAGGGAGGCTCCAATTGGGAGGCATCATGATCGGTGCTGACGTAAGAAGGAGTTTAAGCTTGTTAAAAGCTGTCAAACATGTCTCATCAAACTCAAATGTCACATCCTTGGATAGTAAGTTACACAATGGCTTAGCTATCTTGGAGAAATCCTTGATGAACCTCCTGTAGAAACCTGCATGTCCAAGGAAAGATCTTATTTCCTTAACTGTAGATGGAGGTGGAAGATTACTTACCAGATCCACTTTTGCTTTGTCAACTTCTATTCCCTTGCTAGAGATGATATGACCAAGCACAATTCCTTGTTGTACCATAAAATGACATTTTTCCCAGTTTAAAACTAGATTGCATTCTTGGCATCTTTCTAAGACCAAAGCGAGGTTATGAAGGCATTTATCAAAAGATGAACCAAATACACTAAAATCATCCATAAATACCTCAATAATTTGCTCCACCATATCTGAAAATATGCTCATCATACACCTTTGAAAAGTACCTGGAGCATTGCAAAGACCAAAAGGCATGCGCCTGTAGGCAAATGTACCATATGGACAAGTAAATGTCGTCTTGTCTTGATCTTCTGGTGCTATTGCAATCTGATTGTAGCCCGAATATCCATCAAGAAAACAATAATGGCTATGACCTGCAAGACGTTCCAACATTTGATCAATAAAAGGTAGTGGAAAATGATCTTTTCTAGTACCTGAATTAAGCTTTCTGTAGTCAATGCAAACACGCCATCCTGTTTGAACTCGCGTGGGAACCAACTCATTATCTTCATTAAGGACTACTGTAACTCCAGATTTTTTAGGAACCACTTGTACCGGACTAACCCATTTGCTATCAGAGATAGGGTAAATGATGCCAACATCTAGCAATTTGAGTACTTCTTTTAGCACCACCTCCTTCATTATTGGGTTAAGTCTGCGTTGGGCATCTCTTGTTGGTTTTGTTCCCTCCTCTAGTAGTATTCGATGCATACATCTAGAGGGACTGATTCCTCTGATATCAGCAATACTCCATCCGATTGATGTTTTATGCTCTTTTAGTACCCTCAACAATTTCTCTTCTTCTTCAACGCTGAGGTCAGACGCAATGATTACTGGCAATGTACTTTCTTCGCCCACATACGCGTACTTCAAATGCTTTGGTAGTTCTTTCAACTCCAATTGAGGTGCCTGCACAACAGATGGTACAAGTTTTGTCTTAGGCACTGGTAAAGGCTCAAAGGCAGAAATATACATACCTAAAGAAGGTAAAGCTTCAAGGCGAGCTAAGACTTTGCTAGCTTGTTTATCCTCATCGATGGTTCCAAAGTCATGAATTAAAACTTTGTCCACAATATCTCGACCACAACTGTCATTGAACACTTGTTGACAAATTGTATCTAACGCATCTAAGTGAAAACAGTAATGTTCATCACTTGGTAATTTGAGTGCTCCAAATACCTTGTACTCAATCGTTTGTCCCTGCACATTCATAGTTAGTGTACCCTTTTGAACATCAATTTTAGTACCTGCTGTGGCCATGAATGGACGACCAAGAATTAAGGTTAACTTTACTTCTGACAAAGGAATCGGCTCCATCTCCAATACTAGAAAATCAGCAGGTAAGATTAATCCGTCAACTTTGACTAATACATCTTCTAGAATACCCCTAGGGTATTTGATCGATCTATCTGCCAACTGGATGCTCACAGAGGTCGCCTTTAGTTCCCCTATATTCAAAGATTCAAAAACAGAAAAAGGCATTAGATTGACAGATGCACCTAAGTCAAGAAGAGCTTTCTCAAACCTGTGACCCCCAATGATACAAGGGATAGTAAAACTGCCCGGATCTTTTAGCTTGGGGGGGAGTTTGCTTTGTAGAACAGCTGAAACTTCCTCAGAAACCTTAATCGTTTCAAACTCTTTGAACTTCCTCTTATTTGTGCACAAATCCTTGAGGAATTTTGCATATTTTGGCATTTGTTTGATGGCATCTAAAAGAGGAATGTTAATCTCCACCTTCTTGAAAGTATCCAAGATTCCTTGCATTGGATCTTCTTTCTTTGATTTCTGCAATCTGCTAGGAAAAGGAGCATGTGAAGAAATAGAATTTGGAAGGTTAGAGTTAACCTGAAGGTTTGGCGTTTCCTGGAAAGGAGTAGCACTGCTACTAGAATTTGGATCTAGAACGTCTGGATTGATCATATTGTCAGAGTCAAGGTTCTTCTCTTCTTCTGGCACGCTCATTTTTCCAATTGTTTTCCCTCCCCTCAGAGTGATTGCTTTAGCATGTTCATTAATCTTAGGGTTGACAACAACTTGGCCAGGAAGCATTCCAGGTTCTCTTTGATTTAATGCAGTGGCTAACTGTCCCATTTGTTGTTCCAAATTTGCAATGGCGTTATCAGTTTTCTGCATGAATGCTTGAGTGCTCTGTGCCATAGATGTAACCATATCTTCAAGTGATGGTTTCGGAGGCTCCACTTGAACCCGATGTTGTGGTAATTGAGCAAAAGGTTGTTGCATTGGTTGATTATTACTCCACCTAAAATTTGGATGATTCCTCCATCCTGGATTGTAGGTAGGAGCAAATGGATCATTCCTTGGCCTTTGCATTTGGTTTTGATTCTGATTTGGATAAGTACCGAATGCATTTATTTGAGCATCCAAGACCGAAACTTCATTTTGTGGACAACTTTCCATAGCATGTCCAGGTGTACTGCACACAGCACACACTTGAGAGCCTGGAACGATTAACTGCTTCACCATATTTGTCAAGTTTGCAATTTGGGCTTCCATGTTTGAACTTGATTGTGCTTCGTAGATTCCAGCCCTTTTCTGAGGTTCTCTCACTCTGTTGTAGCTCCATTGTTGAGAATTAGTTGACAGAGTTTCGAACATCTCCCTGGCTTGTCCGGCATTGTTATTCATCAATCCACCACCAGATGTGGCGTCCACCATTTTGCGATCTGAATCCAGCATCCCTTCATAAAAATATTGCATTAGTAGCCATTCTTGAATATTATGATGAGGACAAGAGCTTAAGAGCCTCTTGTATCTCTCCCAATATTCGTGGAATGCTTCTCCATCATTTTGTTGGATGCTCACTATCTCTTTCCTTATTTTATTTGTCTTTTGAGCTGGAAAGAATTTCGTCAAGAACTTGTTTGCCAAATCTGTCCATGTTCTAATTGAAGCTCTTGGTAAAGAGTGAAGCCATGTCTTTGCTTGTTCCTTCAGACTAAATGGAAACAATCGCAGATGAACCTGCTCATCAGTTAAACCTCTTATTTTAATTGTGGAACAGACATCAGAGAATTCCTTAAGATGCATGTGAGGATCTTCTCCAGCATGGCCTAAGAACGTAGGCAACAAATGAATCATTCCTGACTTTAGTTCAAAGTTGTCTACAGTAGTCTGAGGGTAGACAATGCATGAAGCTTGATCTGCTGCTTGAGGCACAGAGAAATCCTTAAGTGGCTTGTTCATGTTATCTGGTTCTTCTTCCATTTGAACTGGGGCTGTGGGACTTGTAGTTGGTGATGACAAAGGTGATCTCTCTGGAGTGCGATGCTCTCTTTGACAAAATAAACGGATATCCGCTAATTTTGTGCTTAACGAAATGTTGTCACTCGATAAGTTCCCGAGATTTGAGCTGGACATTCATGTATCTACAAAATAGGAAAAATAACAATATAAATGAACTACTTAGGTGGCGAGGCCAACCATGAACATAAATTAATATAGAGAAAATTTGGTGGATGGCAATGCCAATCACAACCAGAGGATTAAAGAAGTTAGTTGACAATATATAAAAAGTTAGTATACAAAAGAAATAAAATGGGGCAGAAAAGGCCAACCATGAAAAAAAAATGATGTTAGTAAATATTAAGGCATATTAATAGGCGGTAGAACCAGCCATTAATATTAATAGATATATACATATATCAACAATAGTAGGTGGTAGAACCAACCATTAATATTAATAGATATATACATATATTAAGAATAGTAGGCGGTTTGAACCAGCCATTAATAGAAAACAAAATGGGGCTTTAAGCCAACCACGTTAAATAATGACATGTAATGTAAAACCTTCCATGTAGGAGGTGCTAACAACAAAAATAAATACATAAATTATATACAAGAGTTAGATGACATTATATTAGATAATCACATCCCCGGCAACGGCGCCAAAAATTGTTATGTCGTTAGTAACAATTTAAAATAACCTACAAATGTACAATTAATATATATAGTGAATAAGTAAGAGTCGATCCCACAAGGAGTGATGCTAATAGATATACAATCTTACACCTGAATATAATTGATACAAGGGGGGTTAAGTCTTACAATAGATAAAAATTAAGACAAAGAAATTGATGTTAAGAACAAGAATGAGAATTGATATTAATGAAAATAATAGCTAAGACTCACTATCCACCACAAGACATTCAAACAATTTATAAGAAATAATAGATTAACAATTTAAACAAGCATACGATGACAACATTCACAACAAGGTCATGGTCAAACTCAAATTGTATGATTCTCTCTTAATTGCATGTAAAGTGTATGGCGTCTACCTCATTACGTGTATTCTTAATTGAAATCTAGCATGGCATTTGCATCAATCAACAATCAAGAATCCAATAAGAGTAAAGAGAATATGAATGTCACAAGAATCCTAATACATGGTATTTGTACTTAGGTATTCAAGAATTGATTTTTCATAATTCATTTTCAACTGAATTATATGTTGCAAGAAAGAACATATTCAACAAGGCAATTGACCATGTTCTACAACAATTAATTCTAATACATGCTTCAAAGTTAGCTAATCAAAGAAACACAATACTAGAACTCACATAACATGGAAAAATCAAAATCATCATGCTTGTAGAAATTGAAATCCACACAACTTATAAAATTGAAAGCATGCTTAGGGCTTCAAGACAAGCCCTAACTAATAAGAGTTTAGTTATACATAACCAAATAAGACATGAAACATAAAAACATAATTACAAACACAAGCCTTGTTTTCTTCTTTTGCTTCTCCTCTTTATGCTTCCAATCCTTCTCCTTCTTTCCTTCTTGTCTCCAAGCTCCCCCTCCTAGCTCCTACTCCTCTCTATTTATAGAGAAAATGAGCACATAGTGGAGGAGTTAGTGCCATCTTTTGGTGGTGGATTGTCCATCAAATTGGTGTGGTGGATTGTCCACTCTTTGAATGGAAATGGTATCATCAATGACATCAACATCCAATTACACACTAATCTTGTAACTACATTCTGGGCCTAAACGAAGCCTATTATGAACTCAAACCCTTCATCAATAATGTCGATACAAATGTGTAGATAATTATGGGCTTTTGAATCACTCAATTTGGATATCAGACGCTCAAGTTATGGGCTTCTAAAGGTCTGGTCTGCAAACAGAAATTCTGCTCCGGATATAACTTCCAAACTTGACTTTGAGGCAACCTTTAGAGGCCCAAATGAACTCTGATTTTTGTGAACCAGCACTTCCTGCAAAGCTTGAAGTGTCCTCTTAACATTTTCTGAAGATCAAATCTCATTCCAATAGCTCTTACTAGCTCTTAACCTGCAAAACATCCAAGAAGATCTTAAGTACAATAATCTTGAAAATTCAGCTTTTAAGCACAATTTCTTGGCATTGCTTTGGTAGTATTTTATCACTTTAAGAACGTACATTCTGGCACTTATCAGTTGAGCAACTTCGGACTATGAAAGTTGCTCGGGATAGAATTTTTATTGTTCTTCTATCTGAAATTTTACGAGTATAAGCATCCTAGATTATTTCGATGCCAAAACACCAACTTTCTATGACAAATAGACAAAACCGTTAAAATCTCCTCCATAGAGAGAGTTGAGCAACTTCGGACGATCAAAGTTGCTCGGGGTAGACTTTTTATTGTTCTTCTATGTCAACTTTTACGAGTATAAGTTTCCTAATTATTTCGATGCCAAAACACCAACTTTCTATGACTTATTGACAAAACCGTTAAAATCTCCTCCATAGAGAGAGTTGAGCAACTTCGAACTATCAAAGTTGCTCGGGATAGACTTTTTATTGTTCTTCTAGGTCAAGTTTTACGAGTATAAGCTTCCTAGATTAGTTCGATGCCAAAACACCAACTTTCTATGACAAATGGACAAAACCGTTAAAAGCTCCTCTATAGAGAGAGTTGAGCAACTTCGGACCATCAAAGTTGCTCGGTGTACACTTTTTATTGTTCTTATATGTCAAATTTTATGAGTATAAGCTTCCTAGATTATTTCGATGCCAAAACACCAACTTTCTTTGACAAATGGACAAAACCGTTAAAAGCTCCTCCACAGAGAGAGTTGAGCAACTTCGGACTATGAAAGTTGCTCGGGATAGACTTTTTATTGTTCTTCTATGTCAAATTTTACGAGTATAAGCTTCCTACATTATTTCGATGCCAAAACACCCACTTTCTATGACAAATAGACAAAACTGTTAAAAGCTCCTCCATAGAGAGAGTTGAGCAACTTCGGACTATCAAAGGTGCTCGGGATATACTTTTTATTGTTCTTCTTTGTCAACTTTAACGAGTATAAGCTTCCTACATTATTTCTATGCCAAAACACCAACTTTCTATGACAAATGTAGAAAACCGTTAAAAGCTCTTCCATAGAGAGAGTTGAGCAACTTCGGACCATCAAAGGTGCTCGGGATATACTTTTTATTGTTCTTCTTTGTCAACTTTAACGAGTATAAGCTTCCTACATTATTTCGATGCCAAAACACCAACTTTCTATGACAAATGGAGAAAACCGTTAAAAGCTCCTCCATAGAGAGAGTTGAGCAACTTCGGCTATCAAAGTTGATCGGGATAGACTTTTTATTGTTCTTCTATGTCAAATTTTATGAGTATAAGCTTCCTAGATTATTTCGATGCCAAAACATCAAATTTCTTTGACAAATGGACAAAACCGTTAAAAGCTCGTCCATAGAGAGAGTTGAGCAACTTCGGACTATGAAAGTTGCTCGGGATAGACTTTTTATTGTTCTTCTATGTGAAATTTTACGAGTATAAGCTTCCTACATTATTTCGATGCTAAAACACCCACTTTCTATGACAAATAGACAAAACCGTTAAAAGCTCCTCCATAGAGAGAGTTGAGCAACTTCGGACTATCAAAGGTGCTCGGGATATACTTTTTATTGTTATTCTTTGTCAACTTTTACGAGTATAAGCTTCCTACATTATTTCGATGCCAAAACAACAACTTTCTATGACAAATAGACAAAACCGTTAAAACTCCTCCATAGAGAGAGTTGAGCAACTCCAAACTATCAAGGATTCTCGGGATAGACTTTTTATTGTTCTTCTATGTCAAATTTTACGAGTATAAGCTTCCTACATTATTTCAATTCCAAAACACCAACTTTCTATGACAAATGGACAAAACCGTTAAAAGCTCCTCTATAGTGAGAGTTGAGCAACTTCGGACCATCAAAGTTGCTCGGTGTACACTTTTTATTGTTCCTATATGTCAAATTTTATGAGTATAAGCTTCCTAGATTATTTCGATGCCAAAACAACAACTTTCTTTGACAAATGGACAAAACCGTTAAAATCTCCTCCATAGAGAGAGTTGAGCAACTTCGGACTGTGAAAGTTGCTCGGGATAGACTTTTTATTGTTCTTCTATGTGAAATTTTACGAGTATAAGCTTCCTACATTATATTGATGCCAAAACACCAACTTTCTATGACAAATGGACAAAACCGTTAAAAGCTTCTCTATAGAGAGAGTTGACCAACTTCGGACTATGAAAGTTGCTCGGGATAGACTTTTTATTGTTCTTCTATGTGAAATTTTACGAGTATAAGCTTCCTACATTATATTGATGCCAAAATACCAACTTTCTATGACAAAAGAACAAAACCGTCAAAAGCTCCTCTATAGAGAGAGTTGAGCAACTTCGGACCTTCAAAGTTGCTCGGTGTATAATTTTTATTGTTCTCATATGTAAAATTTTACGAGTACAAGCTTCATAGATTATTTCAATGCCAAAACACCAACTTTTTTATGACAAATGGACAAAACCGTTAAAAGCTTCTCTATAGAGAGAGTTGAGCAACTTCGGAGCATTAAAATTGCTCTATGTACACTTTTTATTGTTCTTCTATGTCAAGTTTTACGAGTATAAGCTTCCTGGATTATTTCGATGCCAAAACACCAACTTTCTTTGACAAATGGACAAAACCGTTAAAAGCTCCTCCATAGAGAGAGTTGAGCAACTTCGGACCATCAAAGTTGCTCGGTGTACACTTTTTATTGTTCTTATATATCAAATTTTATGAGTATAAGCTTCCTACATTATATTGATGCCAAAACACCAACTTTCTATAACAAATGGACAAAACCGTTAAAAGCTCCTCCATAGAGAGAGTTGAGCAACTTCGGACTATGAAAGTTGCTCGGGATAGACTTTTTATTGTTCTTCTATGTCAAATTTTACGAGTATAAGCTTCCTACATTATTTCGATGCCAAAACACCAACTTTTTATGACAAATGGAAAAAACCGTTAAAAGCTCCTCCATAGAAAGAGTTGAGCAACTCCGAACTATCAAAGTTGCTCGGGATAGACTTTTTATTGTTCTTCTACGTCAAATTTTACGAGTATAAGCTTCCTAGATTATTTCGATTCCAAAACGCCAACTTTCTATGACAAATAGACAAAACCGTTAAAAGCTCCTCCATAGAGAGAGTTGAGCAACTTCGGACTATCAAAGTTGCTCGGGATAGACTTTTTATTATTCTTCTATGTCAAGTTTTACGAGTATAAGCTTCCTAGATTATTTCGGTGGCAAAACACCAACTTTCTATGACCAATAGACAAAACCGTTAAAAGCTCCTCCATAGAGAGAGTTGAGCAACTCCGAACTATCAAAGGTTCTCGGGATAGACTTTTTATTGTTCTTCTATGTCAAATTTTACGAGTATAAGCTTCCTACATTATTTGGATTCCAAAACACCAACTTTCTATGACAAATGGATAAAACCGTTAAAAGCTCCTCCATAGTGAGAGTTGAGCAACTTCGGACCATCAAAGTTGCTCGGTGTTGACTTTTTATTGTTCTTCTATGTCAACTTTTACGAGTATAAGCTTCCTACATTATTTCGATGCCAAAACACCAACTTTCTATGACTAATGGACAAAACCGTTAAAAGCTCCTCCATAGAGAGAGTTGAGCAACTTCGAACTATCAAAGTTGCTCGGGATAGACTTTTTCTTGTTCTTCTATTTCAAGTTTTACGAGTATAAGCTTCCTAGATTATTTCGATGCCAAAACACCAACTTTCTATGACAAATGGAGAAAACCGTTAAAAGCTCCTCCATAGAGAGAGTTGAGCAACTTCGGACCCTCAAAGTTGCTCGGTGTATAATTTTTATTGTTCTCATATGTAAAATTTTACGAGTACAAGCTTCATAGATTATTTCAATGCCAAAACACCAACTTTTTTATGACAAATGGACAAAACCGTTAAAAGCTTCTCTATAGAGAGAGTTGAGCAACTTCGGACCATTAAAATTGCTCTATGTACACTTTTTATTGTTCTTCTATGTCAAGTTTTACGAGTATAAGCTTCCTGGATTATTTCGATGCCAAAACACCAACTTTCTTTGACAAATGGACAAAACCGTTAAAAGCTCCTCCATAGAGAGAGTTGAGCAACTTCGGACCATCAAAGTTGCTCGGTGTACACTTTTTATTGTTCTTATATATCAAATTTTATGAGTATAAGCTTCCTACATTATATTGATGCCAAAACACCAACTTTCTATAACAAATGGACAAAACCGTTAAAAGCTCCTCCATAGAGAGAGTTGAGCAACTTCGGACTATGAAAGTTGCTCGGGATAGACTTTTTATTGTTCTTCTATGTCAAATTTTACGAGTATAAGCTTCCTACATTATTTCGATGCCAAAACACCAACTTTTTATGACAAATGGAAAAAACCGTTAAAAGCTCCTCCATAGAAAGAGTTGAGCAACTCCGAACTATCAAAGTTGCTCGGGATAGACTTTTTATTGTTCTTCTACGTCAAATTTTACGAGTATAAGCTTCCTAGATTATTTCGATTCCAAAACGCCAACTTTCTATGACAAATAGACAAAACCGTTAAAAGCTCCTCCATAGAGAGAGTTGAGCAACTTCGGACTATCAAAGTTGCTCGGGATAGACTTTTTATTATTCTTCTATGTCAAGTTTTACGAGTATAAGCTTCCTAGATTATTTCGGTGGCAAAACACCAACTTTCTATGACCAATAGACAAAACCGTTAAAAGCTCCTCCATAGAGAGAGTTGAGCAACTCCGAACTATCAAAGGTTCTCGGGATAGACTTTTTATTGTTCTTCTATGTCAAATTTTACGAGTATAAGCTTCCTACATTATTTGGATTCCAAAACACCAACTTTCTACGACAAATGGATAAAACCGTTAAAAGCTCCTCCATAGTGAGAGTTGAGCAACTTCGGACCATCAAAGTTGCTCGGTGTTGACTTTTTATTGTTCTTCTATGTCAACTTTTACGAGTATAAGCTTCCTACATTATTTCGATGCCAAAACACCAACTTTCTATGACTAATGGACAAAACCGTTAAAAGCTCATCCATAGAGAGAGTTGAGCAACTTCGAACTATCAAAGTTGCTCGGGATAGACTTTTTCTTGTTCTTCTATTTCAAGTTTTACGAGTATAAGCTTCCTAGATTATTTCGATGCCAAAACACCAACTTTCTATGACAAATGGAGAAAACCGTTAAAAGCTCCTCCATAGAGAGAGTTGAGCAACTTCGGACCCTCAAAGTTGCTCGGTGTATAATTTTTATTGTTCTCATATGTAAAATTTTACGAGTACAAGCTTCATAGATTATTTCAATGCCAAAACACCAACTTTTTTATGACAAATGGACAAAACCGTTAAAAGCTTCTCTATAGAGAGAGTTGAGCAACTTCGGAGCATTAAAATTGCTCTATGTACACTTTTTATTGTTCTTCTATGTCAAGTTTTACGAGTATAAGCTTCCTGGATTATTTCGATGCCAAAACACCAACTTTCTTTGACAAATGGACAAAACCGTTAAAAGCTCCTCCATAGAGAGAGTTGAGCAACTTCGGACCATCAAAGTTGCTCGGTGTACACTTTTTATTGTTCTTATATATCAAATTTTATGAGTATAAGCTTCCTACATTATATTGATGCCAAAACACCAACTTTCTATAACAAATGGACAAAACCGTTAAAAGCTCCTCCATAGAGAGAGTTGAGCAACTTCGGACTATGAAAGTTGCTCGGGATAGACTTTTTATTGTTCTTCTATGTCAAATTTTACGAGTATAAGCTTCCTACATTATTTCGATGCCAAAACACCAACTTTTTATGACAAATGGAAAAAACCGTTAAAAGCTCCTCCATAGAAAGAGTTGAGCAACTCCGAACTATCAAAGTTGCTCGGGATAGACTTTTTATTGTTCTTCTACGTCAAATTTTACGAGTATAAGCTTCCTAGATTATTTCGATTCCAAAACGCCAACTTTCTATGACAAATAGACAAAACCGTTAAAAGCTCCTCCATAGAGAGAGTTGAGCAACTTCGGACTATCAAAGTTGCTCGGGATAGACTTTTTATTATTCTTCTATGTCAAGTTTTACGAGTATAAGCTTCCTAGATTATTTCGGTGGCAAAACACCAACTTTCTATGACCAATAGACAAAACCGTTAAAAGCTCCTCCATAGAGAGAGTTGAGCAACTCCGAACTATCAAAGGTTCTCGGGATAGACTTTTTATTGTTCTTCTATGTCAAATTTTACGAGTATAAGCTTCCTACATTATTTGGATTCCAAAACACCAACTTTCTATGACAAATGGATAAAACCGTTAAAAGCTCCTCCATAGTGAGAGTTGAGCAACTTCGGACCATCAAAGTTGCTCGGTGTTGACTTTTTATTGTTCTTCTATGTCAACTTTTACGAGTATAAGCTTCCTACATTATTTCGATGCCAAAACACCAACTTTCTATGACTAATGGACAAAACCGTTAAAAGCTCCTCCATAGAGAGAGTTGAGCAACTTCGAACTATCAAAGTTGCTCGGGATAGACTTTTTCTTGTTCTTCTATTTCAAGTTTTACGAGTATAAGCTTCCTAGATTATTTCGATGCCAAAACACCAACTTTCTATGACAAATGGAGAAAACCGTTAAAAGCTCCTCCATAGAGAGAGTTGAGCAACTTCGGACCCTCAAAGTTGCTCGGTGTATAATTTTTATTGTTCTCATATGTAAAATTTTACGAGTACAAGCTTCATAGATTATTTCAATGCCAAAACACCAACTTTTTTATGACAAATGGACAAAACCGTTAAAAGCTTCTCTATAGAGAGAGTTGAGCAACTTCGGACCATTAAAATTGCTCTATGTACACTTTTTATTGTTCTTCTATGTCAAGTTTTACGAGTATAAGCTTCCTGGATTATTTCGATGCCAAAACACCAACTTTCTTTGACAAATGGACAAAACCGTTAAAAGCTCCTCCATAGAGAGAGTTGAGCAACTTCGGACCATCAAAGTTGCTCGGTGTACACTTTTTATTGTTCTTATATATCAAATTTTATGAGTATAAGCTTCCTACATTATATTGATGCCAAAACACCAACTTTCTATAACAAATGGACAAAACCGTTAAAAGCTCCTCCATAGAGAGAGTTGAGCAACTTCGGACTATGAAAGTTGCTCGGGATAGACTTTTTATTGTTCTTCTATGTCAAATTTTACGAGTATAAGCTTCCTACATTATTTCGATGCCAAAACACCAACTTTTTATGACAAATGGAAAAAACCGTTAAAAGCTCCTCCATAGAAAGAGTTGAGCAACTCCGAACTATCAAAGTTGCTCGGGATAGACTTTTTATTGTTCTTCTACGTCAAATTTTACGAGTATAAGCTTCCTAGATTATTTCGATTCCAAAACGCCAACTTTCTATGACAAATAGACAAAACCGTTAAAAGCTCCTCCATAGAGAGAGTTGAGCAACTTCGGACTATCAAAGTTGCTCGGGATAGACTTTTTATTATTCTTCTATGTCAAGTTTTACGAGTATAAGCTTCCTAGATTATTTCGGTGGCAAAACACCAACTTTCTATGACCAATAGACAAAACCGTTAAAAGCTCCTCCATAGAGAGAGTTGAGCAACTCCGAACTATCAAAGGTTCTCGGGATAGACTTTTTATTGTTCTTCTATGTCAAATTTTACGAGTATAAGCTTCCTACATTATTTGGATTCCAAAACACCAACTTTCTATGACAAATGGATAAAACCGTTAAAAGCTCCTCCATAGTGAGAGTTGAGCAACTTCGGACCATCAAAGTTGCTCGGTGTTGACTTTTTATTGTTCTTCTATGTCAACTTTTACGAGTATAAGCTTCCTACATTATTTCGATGCCAAAACACCAACTTTCTATGACTAATGGACAAAACCGTTAAAAGCTCATCCATAGAGAGAGTTGAGCAACTTCGAACTATCAAAGTTGCTCGGGATAGACTTTTTCTTGTTCTTCTATTTCAAGTTTTACGAGTATAAGCTTCCTGGATTATTTCGATGCCAAAACACCAACTTTCTATGACAAATGGAGAAAACCGTTAAAAGCTCCTCCATAGAGAGAGTTGAGCAACTTCGGACCCTCAAAGTTGCTCGGTGTATAATTTTTATTGTTCTCATATGTAAAATTTTACGAGTACAAGCTTCATAGATTATTTCAATGCCAAAACACCAACTTTTTTATGACAAATGGACAAAACCGTTAAAAGCTTCTCTATAGAGAGAGTTGAGCAACTTCGGACCATTAAAATTGCTCTATGTACACTTTTTATTGTTCTTCTATGTCAAGTTTTACGAGTATAAGCTTCCTGGATTATTTCGATGCCAAAACACCAACTTTCTTTGACAAATGGACAAAACCGTTAAAAGCTCCTCCATAGAGAGAGTTGAGCAACTTCGGACCATCAAAGTTGCTCGGTGTACACTTTTTATTGTTCTTATATATCAAATTTTATGAGTATAAGCTTCCTACATTATATTGATGCCAAAACACCAACTTTCTATAACAAATGGACAAAACCGTTAAAAGCTCCTCCATAGAGAGAGTTGAGCAACTTCGGACTATGAAAGTTGCTCGGGATAGACTTTTTATTGTTCTTCTATGTCAAATTTTACGAGTATAAGCTTCCTACATTATTTCGATGCCAAAACACCAACTTTTTATGACAAATGGAAAAAACCGTTAAAAGCTCCTCCATAGAAAGAGTTGAGCAACTCCGAACTATCAAAGTTGCTCGGGATAGACTTTTTATTGTTCTTCTACGTCAAATTTTACGAGTATAAGCTTCCTAGATTATTTCGATTCCAAAACGCCAACTTTCTATGACAAATAGACAAAACCGTTAAAAGCTCCTCCATAGAGAGAGTTGAGCAACTTCGGACTATCAAAGTTGCTCGGGATAGACTTTTTATTATTCTTCTATGTCAAGTTTTACGAGTATAAGCTTCCTAGATTATTTCGGTGGCAAAACACCAACTTTCTATGACCAATAGACAAAACCGTTAAAAGCTCCTCCATAGAGAGAGTTGAGCAACTCCGAACTATCAAAGGTTCTCGGGATAGACTTTTTATTGTTCTTCTATGTCAAATTTTACGAGTATAAGCTTCCTACATTATTTGGATTCCAAAACAACAACTTTCTATGACAAATGGATAAAACCGTTAAAAGCTCCTCCATAGTGAGAGTTGAGCAACTTCGGACCATCAAAGTTGCTCGGTGTTGACTTTTTATTGTTCTTCTATGTCAACTTTTACGAGTATAAGCTTCCTACATTATTTCGATGCCAAAACACCAACTTTCTATGACTAATGGACAAAACCGTTAAAAGCTCATCCATAGAGAGAGTTGAGCAACTTCGAACTATCAAAGTTGCTCGGGATAGACTTTTTCTTGTTCTTCTATTTCAAGTTTTACGAGTATAAGCTTCCTGGATTATTTCGATGCCAAAACACCAACTTTCTATGACAAATGGAGAAAACCGTTAAAAGCTCCTCCATAGAGAGAGTTGAGCAACTTCGGACCCTCAAAGTTGCTCGGTGTACACTTTTTATTGTTCCTATATGTCAAATTTTATGAGTATAAGCTTCCTAGATTATTTCGATGCCAAAACACCAACTTTCTTTGACAAATGGACAAAACCGTTAAAAGCTCCTTCATAGAGAGAGTTGAGCAACTTCGGACTATGAAAGTTGCTCGGGATAGAATTTTTATTGTTCTTCTATGTGAAATTTTACGAGTATAAGCTTCCTACATTATATTGATGCCAAAACACCAACTTTCTATGACAAATGGACAAAACCGTTAAAAGCTCCTCCATAGAGAGAGTTGAGCAACTTCGGACTATGAAAGTTGCTCGGGATAGACTTTTTATTATTCTTCTATGTGAAATTTTACGAGTATAAGCTTCCTACAATATATTGATGCCAAAACACCAATTTTCTATGACAAATGGACAAAACCGTTTAAAGCTCCTCCATAGAGAGAGTTGAGCAACTTCGGACTATGAAAGTTGCTCGGGATAGACTTTTTATTGTTCTTCTATGTGAAATTTTACGAGTATAAGCTTCCTACATTATTTCGATGCCAAAACACCCACTTTCTATGACAAATAGACAAAACCGTTAAAAGGTCCTCCAAAGAGAGAGTTGAGCAACTTCGGACTATCAAAGGTGCTCGGGATATACTTTTTATTGTTCTTCTTTATCAACTTTTACGAGTATAAGCTTCCTACATTATTTCGATGCCAAAACAACAACTTTCTATGACAAATAGACAAAACCGTTAAAAGCTCCTCCATAGAGAGAGTTGAGCAACTCCAAACTATCAAGGGTTCTCGGGATAGACTTTTTATTGTTCTTCTATGTCAAATTTTACGAGTATAAGCTTCCTAGATTAGTTCGATGCCAAAACACCAACTTTCTATGACAAATGGACAAAACCGTTAAAAGCTCCTCTATAGTGAGAGTTGAGCAACTTCGGACCATCAAAGTTGCTCGGTGTACACTTTTTATTGTTCCTATATGTCAAATTTTATGAGTATAAGCTTCCTAGATTATTTCGATGCCAAAACACCAACTTTCTTTGACAAATGGACAAAACCGTTAAAAGCTCCTCCACAGAGAGAGTTGAGCAACTTCGGACTATGAAAGTTGCTCGGGATAGACTTTTTATTGTTCTTCTATGTCAAATTTTACGAGTATAAGCTTCCTACATTATTTCGATGCCAAAACACCCACTTTCTATGACAAATAGACAAAACTGTTAAAAGCTCCTCCATAGAGAGAGTTGAGCAACTTCGGACTATCAAAGGTGCTCGGGATATACTTTTTATTGTTCTTCTTTGTCAACTTTAACGAGTATAAGCTTCCTACATTATTTCTATGCCAAAACACCAACTTTCTATGACAAATATAGAAAACCGTTAAAAGCTCTTCCATAGAGAGAGTTGAGCAACTTCGGACCATCAAAGGTGCTCGGGATATACTTTTTATTGTTCTTCTTTGTCAACTTTAACGAGTATAAGCTTCCTACATTATTTCGATGCCAAAACACCAACTTTCTATGACAAATGGAGAAAACCGTTAAAAGCTCCTCCATAGAGAGAGTTGAGCAACTTCGGCTATCAAAGTTGATCGGGATAGACTTTTTATTGTTCTTCTATGTCAAATTTTATGAGTATAAGCTTCCTAGATTATTTCGATGCCAAAACATCAAATTTCTTTGACAAATGGACAAAACCGTTAAAAGCTCGTCCATAGAGAGAGTTGAGCAACTTCGGACTATGAAAGTTGCTCGGGATAGACTTTTTATTGTTCTTCTATGTGAAATTTTACGAGTATAAGCTTCCTAGATTATTTCGATGCCAAAACACCAACTTTCTATGACCAATAGACAAAACCGTTAAAAGCTCCTCCATAGAGAGAGTTGAGCAACTCCGAACTATCAAAGGTTCTCGGGATAGACTTTTTATTGTTCTTCTATGTCAAATTTTACGAGTATAAGCTTCCTACATTATTTGGATTCCAAAACACCAACTTTCTATGACAAATGGATAAAACCGTTAAAAGCTCCTCCATAGTGAGAGTTGAGCAACTTCGGACCACCAAAGTTGCTCGGTGTTGACTTTTTATTGTTCTTCTATGTCAACTTTTATGAGTATAAGCTTCCTACATTATTTCGATGCCAAAACACCAACTTTCTATGACTAATGGACAAAACCGTTAAAAGCTCCTCCAAAGAGAGAGTTGAGCAACTTCGAACTATCAAAGTTGCTCGGGATAGACTTTTTCTTGTTCTTCTATTTCAAGTTTTACGAGTATAAGCTTCCTAGATTATTTCGATGCCAAAACACCAACTTTCTATGACAAACGGAGAAAACCGTTAAAAGCTCCTCCATAGAGAGAGTCGAGCAACTTCGGACCATCAAAGTTGCTCGGTGTACACTTTTTATTGTTCCTATATGTCAAATTTTATGAGTATAAGCTTCCTAGATTATTTCGATGCCAAAACACAAACTTTCTATGACAAATGAACAAAACCGTTAAAAGCTCCTCCATAGAGAGAGTTGAGCAACTGCGGACTATCAAAGTTGCTCGGGATAGACTTTTTATTGTTCTTCTATGTCAAATTTTACGAGTATAAGCTTCCTAGATTATTTCGATGCCAAAACACCAACTTTCTATGACCAATAGACAAAACCGTTAAAAGCTCCTCCATAGAGAGAGTTGAGCAACTTCGGACTATGAAAGTTGCTCGGGATAGACTTTTTATTGTTCTTCTATGTCAAATTTTACGAGTATAAGCTTCCTACATTATTTCGATGCCAAAACACCAACTTTCTATGACCAATAGACAAAACCGTTAAAAGCTCCTCCATAGAGAGAGTTGAGCAACTCCGAACTATCAAAGGTTCTCGGGATAGACTTTTTATTGTTCTTCTATGTCAAATTTTACGAGTATAAGCTTCCTACATTATTTGGATTCCAAAACACCAACTTTCTATGACAAATGGATAAAACCGTTAAAAGCTCCTCCATAGTGAGAGTTGAGCAACTTCGGACCACCAAATTTGCTCGGTGTTGACTTTTTATTGTTCTTCTATGTCAACTTTTACGAGTATAAGCTTCCTACATTATTTCGATGCCAAAACACCAACTTTCTATGACTAATGGACAAAACCGTTAAAAGCTCCTCCAAAGAGAGAGTTGAGCAACTTCGAACTATCAAAGTTGCTCGGGATAGACTTTTTCTTGTTCTTCTATTTCAAGTTTTACGAGTATAAGCTTCCTAGATTATTTCGATGCCAAAACACCAACTTTCTATGACAAATGGAGAAAACCGTTAAAAGCTCCTCCATAGAGAGAGTTGAGCAACTTCGGACCATCAAAGTTGCTCGGTGTACACTTTTTATTGTTCCTATATGTCAAATTTTATGAGTATAAGCTTCCTAGATTATTTCGATGCAAAAACACCAACTTTCTTTGACAAATGAACAAAACCGTTAAAAGCTCCTCCATAGAGAGAGTTGAGCAACTTCGGACCAGGAAAGTTGCTCGGGATAGACTTTTTATTGTTCTTCTATGTAAAATTTTACGAGTATAAGCTTCCTACATTATTTCGATGCCAAAACACCAACTTTCTATGACAAATGGACAAAACCGTTAAAAGCTCCTCCATAGAGAGAGTTGAGCAACTTCGGACTATGAAAGTTGCTCGGGATAGACTTTTTATTGTTCTTCTATCTGAAATTTTACGAGTATAAGCTTCCTACATTATATTGATGCCAAAACACCAACTTTCTATGACAAATGGACAAAACCGTTAAAAGCTCCTCCATAGAGAGAGTTGAGCAACTTCGGACTATGAAAGTTGCTCGGGATAGACTTTTTATTGTTCTTCTATGTCAAATTTTACGAGTATAAGCTTCCTACATTATTTCGATGCCAAAACACCAACTTTCTATGACAAATGGACAAAACCGTTAAAAGCTCCTCCATAGAAAGAGTTGAGCAACTCCGAACTATCAAAGTTGCTCGGGATAGACTTTTATTATTCTTCTACGTCAAATTTTACGAGTATAAGCTTCCTAGATTATTTCGATGCCAAAACACCAACTTTCTATGACAAATAGACAAAACCGTTAAAATCTCCTCCATAGAGAGAGTTGAGCAACTTCGGACTATGAAAGTTGCTCGGGATAGAATTTTTATTGTTCTTCTATCTGAAATTTTACGAGTATAAGCTTCCTAGATTATTTCGATGCCAAAACACCAACTTTCTATGACAAATAGACAAAACCGTTAAAATCTCCTCCATAGAGAGAGTTGATGTTATGTCGTTAGTAACAATTTAAAATAACCTACAAATGTACAATTAATATATATAGTGAATAAGTAAGAGTCGATCCCACAAGGAGTGATGCTAATAGATATACAATCTTACACCTGAATATAATTGATACAAGGGGGGTTAAGTCTTACAATAGATAAAAATTAAGACAAAGAAATTGATGTTAAGAACAAGAATGAGAATTGATATTAATGAAAATAATAGCTAAGACTCACTATCCACCACAAGACATTCAAACAATTTATAAGAAATAATAGATTAACAATTTAAACAAGCATACGATGACAACATTCACAACAAGGTCATGGTCAAACTCAAATTGTATGATTCTCTCTTAATTGCATGTAAAGTGTATGGCGTCTACCTCATTACGTGTATTCTTAATTGAAATCTAGCATGGCATTTGCATCAATCAACAATCAAGAATCCAATAAGAGTAAAGAGAATATGAATGTCACAAGAATCCTAATACATGGTATTTGTACTTAGGTATTCAAGAATTGATTTTTCATAATTCATTTTCAACTGAATTATATGTTGCAAGAAAGAACATATTCAACAAGGCAATTGACCATGTTCTACAACAATTAATTCTAATACATGCTTCAAAGTTAGCTAATCAAAGAAACACAATACTAGAACTCACATAACATGGAAAAATCAAAATCATCATGCTTGTAGAAATTGAAATCCACACAACTTATAAAATTGAAAGCATGCTTAGGGCTTCAAGACAAGCCCTAACTAATAAGAGTTTAGTTATACATAACCAAATAAGACATGAAACATAAAAACATAATTACAAACACAAGCCTTGTTTTCTTCTTTTGCTTCTCCTCTTTATGCTTCCAATCCTTCTCCTTCTTTCCTTCTTGTCTCCAAGCTCCCCCTCCTAGCTCCTACTCCTCTCTATTTATAGAGAAAATGAGCACATAGTGGAGGAGTTAGTGCCATCTTTTGGTGGTGGATTGTCCATCAAATTGGTGTGGTGGATTGTCCACTCTTTGAATGGAAATGGTATCATCAATGACATCAACATCCAATTACACACTAATCTTGTAACTACATTCTGGGCCTAAACGAAGCCTATTATGAACTCAAACCCTTCATCAATAATGTAGATACAAATGTGTAGATAATTATGGGCTTTTGAATCACTCAATTTGGATATCAGACGCTCAAGTTATGGGCTTCTAAAGGTCTGGTCTGCAAACAGAAATTCTGCTCCGGATATAACTTCCAAACTTGACTTTGAGGCAACCTTTAGAGGCCCAAATGAACTCTGATTTTTGTGAACCAGCACTTCCTGCAAAGCTTGAAGTGTCCTCTTAACATTTTCTGAAGATCAAATCTCATTCCAATAGCTCTTACTAGCTCTTAACCTGCAAAACATCCAAGAAGATCTTAAGTACAATAATCTTGAAAATTCAGCTTTTAAGCACAATTTCTTGGCATTGCTTTGGTAGTATTTTATCACTTTAAGAACGTACATTCTGGCACTTATCACAACCCCCAACCAGCTTATTACTAGTCCCTAGTAATTCAAGCGTACAAAATTTTTTGAGAAATGAGTGAAAGTAACAATACTAGAACAAAAGGTAAGAGATCACAATTCCTATCCAGATTAGTATAGTCACAACTTCCAACACTTGTGTGTGTGTGCTAAGCCAAAACCTTCATACCACAATCCATAATGCATATAACCTCAAACAATTTATCCAAGTAAAAGCCTCAACTCCATATTCTCACAGGGTATAGAAGGATTTTTGGGCTATGAATTTCTCTCATGGAGTTGGAAAATAGATATGCACTCAGAAGAAAAGTCAATTTAAGGACAAACAAATAAACAAACATTGACCAAATGATAGGTATATTAGCTGTCAAGAACTTCCATCAGTCTTACCACAAACCTGCTTTGGAATTCTATTGATCAACATTTTCCAATTGACAAACTAATAGGGCCTTATCACAGAAAAACTTATCTACTGACGAATGACGAATACACATAACAATTTTTCCTCTTTTTTTTTCTCTGTCTTCTTTCTTTTTTTTTCTTCTTCTTTCTTTTTTTTTCTTTTCCATCATTGTTTCTTTGTTATGTCTCGAATTCATAATACAGAACATCTCAAACAAAGGCCCAGCAAAATTACAACATTGTTCTTAAACATTGATCAATATCATCCTCAGCATCCATCCAATCATTCCACAAACCATGTAATGGTGCTCATTGACAGCAATTATCCATTTCAAGAGATCAATGCAAGTTCATAAGTTGTTTACTCATTTCTCTCCACTCATTTGTGCTTTAACCAGAAAATATTCTCAGTCATATGCATTATCATCCATCTTACCACAAGGCTTAGTATTGGTGGCCAAAAGTGTGTTAAAAGTTGCTTTCTAATAATCCAGATAGAAAAATGACTCAAACTAATTGTACCAGTACCAAATCATGAAACTGCATATGAAACTGCATAAATATGCCACCACCCCCAACCTAAACTAAACATTGTCCGCAATGTGAAAATGACGAAGTATGGAAAAGCAATGCAATGAAAAGAAACAGAAGATAGAACAATACAACCTGAGGTGGAAGATGCTCGGACAATGGTGGAAGGAGAAGATGGTTAGCGCCGCACCATGTCCATGAGGACATTCAGCATGTGTTCCAGCCGCTGTTGGCCAACCTCCAACCTATGCAGGCGGGCTAAGATGTCGTGAATGTGGTCAGTCGAAGGTAGTGCAGCAGCAGAAGAGTCAGACGCTTCCAGTGGTAAAGCAACTGGACGTCGCGGTGTACGTTGTCTGCGAGCACTGGAAAGCATGTGGCTAGTACTCTGACGCCAGGTAGAGTTCTCCAAAACAGTCACTGGATAATTGGAAGTTGTCTGACTGGGAGGTGGGAGAATGCCCATACTGAAAAGCAACCGTGTGATGAGTCTCGGGAAAAATAATCTCCCAACCTTGGTTTTTTGTCTCTCCACGAGGGTCTTCGCCTTAAGAATGCTCTCAAGGTAAATCCGGCCAATATCAAACCAGGCTCCACGATACATGTAATATAGGACAGAGAGTATGTTACCCTGTCGTTGTTGACTGTGTCCAATGGGGCAAAGGTTACTTCGGATGGCATCATCAAGCATCCACATCGTGGACGGCAAATAAGAGCGGCGTGTAGAAGCAGCGTTATTCGGATCGTGTCGCCCTTGACACAGATCATCAATCATCTCTTGATGGGAAATAGAGATCGGCACTTGAAAACCTTCAGCGACGTCAGCGGTAGGTGGATAACCTAAACATTTGCAAATATCCGCTGAAGTGAATTGAAGCCGAAGACCAGGGATGTCAACCTGATATACTGGTTGAGTGCCAGAAGAGTGGGGTAACTTGAGAAGAGTATGGTAAAAGGAGCGAACGATGTGAGGATACACCGGTAAGTCGTCTTTTGGATCAGGATCAACCAAGAACAGCAGAGAATGGTCACGGAGGTAGCTCATGGCCCATCGGTTGGCAGAATCGTTCAGGATTTTTGAATCGATTCGACGTTCTGGCAGGATCGTAGCTCTGGCGAACAAGTCTACCGTCGCAACGGTATCACGAGGGCTGCGCGACATACTGTGACGGAGGAAGAGAGATGATCTGAAAAGGGAAAGTTGAAAATCAGGAATAAACAGAGTGTGAGAAGAAAACAATTAGGGTTTCGTTTTTTTTTTTTTTTTTTTTTTTTTTTTTTTTTGTAGATCATTGGTGTAGAAGATATAAACAATTATATCACTAATTACACCAGGGAAATTCCCAGGAAAGATTGGAGGGACACAGTGGTCCACTTAAATACCAAACTCCTTAGACAGAATTTCCCTAGACATGCAATTAGTAGCATAATATATCATACTATCTTACCCGATCAAAATATATTTTGCGTAAGCAATCCCAAATATATAAATATATATACTTTTTTTTTTTTTTAACCAATGCACATGCACAAGTAAGGTAACAGAGGCTCATTCCAGTGACTTCTGTGCTAACGCCATCGAGTGTTTTCCCTCGGCCTATCAGGAGACCACAGCTTTTGTCCACAGGATCAAAATGTAAACCTTCAGGTCTTATACTAATGACAATACCGTCATGAGATGCTCTCCCTCCCAGCTGCCCTACAAGTAAACATTTGAAGATCCAAACCACATTAAGCTGGTGGAGAAAGCTCACACCGTAGACATATGGGCGCAATCAAGCCCCACGCACACAAAAGTGTACAGTGACCACCTCAAGGTGAAAGTAAAAGTGAATATGCTAATAAAATGTGCAACTGGACTAAATGCTTGATTGAACACACAAAGATAATGAGAAAGAAATATGGGTTGCCTCCCATAAGCGCTAAATTTAGCGTCGTCAGCCAGACGGAACAGCGTATCAAGTGAGTGGAACAGGATCAGAGAGCCTTAAATTCTCATCAAAATGTTCTGTTGCTGGCTCTAAATAGTGCTTGAGACGATGACCATTCACTTTAAAAATATTTCCCGTCTGTGGGTGTTGAAGATTCACTGCACCATGTGAAAAAACATGAGTAATAAGGAATGGACCATACCATCGTGAACGGAGCTTACCTGGGAATAGTCGGAGGCGTGAGTTATATAATAAAGCTTTCTGCCCAGGTTCAAAATGTTTTCTCAAAATGGTCTTATCATGATAGGCCTTGGTCTTCTCCTTGTATATTTTAGAGCTCTCATAGGCTTCATTTCGGAGTTCTTCCAACTCACTCAACTGCAACTTTCGTTGCTCTCCTGCAGCCTTCATCTCGAAATTGTACTGTTTGATAGCCCAATATGCTTTATGCTCTAATTCGACTGGTAAGTGGCAGGGTTTGCCAAAAACCAACCTGTATGGTGACATTCCAATCGAAGTTTTGTAGGCTGTACGATAAGCCCATAGAGCATCCATGAGACGATCAGACCAATCCTTGCGTGAGGAGCTCACAGTCTTCTCCAATATCTGCTTAATTTCCCTATTACAGATTTCAGCTTGTCCGCTTGTCTGTGGATGATATGGCGTGGACACCTTATGTTTGACTCCGTACTTTTGCAATAGTGCTGCAAAAAGTTTATTATTGAAATGGGACCCTCCATCACTAATGATCGCCCTGGGTGTTCCAAATCTTGCAAATATATTTTCTTTAAGGAATCTGAGAACAACTCGAGAATCATTAGTCTTTGATGGAACTGCTTCCACCCATTTTGAAACATAATCCACAGCAAGTAAGATATATAAATAACCTTTAGATGAAGGAAAAGGTCCCATGAAATCAATACCCCAAACATCAAAAATTTCAACTATTAGAATAGGTGATAAAGGCATCTGATTCCTAGATGAAAGATTACCTAACCTTTGACACCTATCACAAGTAGAGCAGAAAGTATATGCATCTTTGAACAAACTCGGCCAATGAAATCCACATTGCAATACTTTCAAAGCTGTCTTCTTTGGACCAGAATGTCCTCCACAAGCATATGAGTGACAAAACGTGAGTATGGATTGAAATTCTGATTCTGGCACACACCGTCTGATGATTTGGTCAGAACACCATTTGAAAAGGTATGGATCATCCCATATGTAATACTTTGATGTTGTCACGAGCTTATCCTTGTAAGTTCTTGGCACATTTCCTGGAAGATCACCTGTAACAAGGTAATTGACAATGTCAGCATACCATGGTGTAGAAATAGATAAAGATAATAATTGCTCATCAGGAAAATTCTCATTTAGAGGCAAAGAGTCTTCTTCGGTCACTGAATTGTTCACCAAACGGCTGAGGTGATCGGCCACTACATTCTCGGATCCTTTTTTGTCCTTAATCTCCAGATCGAACTCTTGAAGTAGTAGAATCCATCTAATCAAGCGAGGCTTTGCATCCTTCTTTTGAAGAAGGTACCTAAGAGCTGCATGGTCAGAAAATACAATTACTTTAGTACCAATCAAATATGCACGAAATTTTTCTAAAGCAAAAATAACAGAAAGGAGCTCCTTCTCTGTAGTGGAGTAGTTTAATTGGGCATCATTGAGTGTTCTACTGGCATAGTAGATAACATGAGGTACTTTATTTACTCGTTGTCCCAAAACTGCTCCTACAGCATAATCAGAAGCATCACACATTAGTTCAAAAGGGAGGCTCCAATTGGGAGGCATCATGATCGGTGCTGACGTAAGAAGGAGTTTAAGCTTGTTAAAAGCTGTCAAACATGTCTCATCAAACTCAAATGTCACATCCTTGGATAGTAAGTTACACAATGGCTTAGCTATCTTGGAGAAATCCTTGATGAACCTCCTGTAGAAACCTGCATGTCCAAGGAAAGATCTTATTTCCTTAACTGTAGATGGAGGTGGAAGATTACTTACCAGATCCACTTTTGCTTTGTCAACTTCTATTCCCTTGCTAGAGATGATATGACCAAGCACAATTCCTTGTTGTACCATAAAATGACATTTTTCCCAGTTTAAAACTAGATTGCATTCTTGGCATCTTTCTAAGACCAAAGCGAGGTTATGAAGGCATTTATCAAAAGATGAACCAAATACACTAAAATCATCCATAAATACCTCAATAATTTGCTCCACCATATCTGAAAATATGCTCATCATACACCTTTGAAAAGTACCTGGAGCATTGCAAAGACCAAAAGGCATGCGCCTGTAGGCAAATGTACCATATGGACAAGTAAATGTCGTCTTGTCTTGATCTTCTGGTGCTATTGCAATCTGATTGTAGCCCGAATATCCATCAAGAAAACAATAATGGCTATGACCTGCAAGACGTTCCAACATTTGATCAATAAAAGGTAGTGGAAAATGATCTTTTCTAGTACCTGAATTAAGCTTTCTGTAGTCAATGCAAACACGCCATCCTGTTTGAACTCGCGTGGGAACCAACTCATTATCTTCATTAAGGACTACTGTAACTCCAGATTTTTTAGGAACCACTTGTACCGGACTAACCCATTTGCTATCAGAGATAGGGTAAATGATGCCAACATCTAGCAATTTGAGTACTTCTTTTAGCACCACCTCCTTCATTATTGGGTTAAGTCTGCGTTGGGCATCTCTTGTTGGTTTTGTTCCCTCCTCTAGTAGTATTCGATGCATACATCTAGAGGGACTGATTCCTCTGATATCAGCAATACTCCATCCGATTGATGTTTTATGCTCTTTTAGTACCCTCAACAATTTCTCTTCTTCTTCAACGCTGAGGTCAGACGCAATGATTACTGGCAATGTACTTTCTTCGCCCACATACGCGTACTTCAAATGCTTTGGTAGTTCTTTCAACTCCAATTGAGGTGCCTGCACAACAGATGGTACAAGTTTTGTCTTAGGCACTGGTAAAGGCTCAAAGGCAGAAATATACATACCTAAAGAAGGTAAAGCTTCAAGGCGAGCTAAGACTTTGCTAGCTTGTTTATCCTCATCGATGGTTCCAAAGTCATGAATTAAAACTTTGTCCACAATATCTCGACCACAACTGTCATTGAACACTTGTTGACAAATTGTATCTAACGCATCTAAGTGAAAACAGTAATGTTCATCACTTGGTAATTTGAGTGCTCCAAATACCTTGTACTCAATCGTTTGTCCCTGCACATTCATAGTTAGTGTACCCTTTTGAACATCAATTTTAGTACCTGCTGTGGCCATGAATGGACGACCAAGAATTAAGGTTAACTTTACTTCTGACAAAGGAATCGGCTCCATCTCCAATACTAGAAAATCAGCAGGTAAGATTAATCCGTCAACTTTGACTAATACATCTTCTAGAATACCCCTAGGGTATTTGATCGATCTATCTGCCAACTGGATGCTCACAGAGGTCGCCTTTAGTTCCCCTATATTCAAAGATTCAAAAACAGAAAAAGGCATTAGATTGACAGATGCACCTAAGTCAAGAAGAGCTTTCTCAAACCTGTGACCCCCAATGATACAAGGGATAGTAAAACTGCCCGGATCTTTTAGCTTGGGGGGGAGTTTGCTTTGTAGAACAGCTGAAACTTCCTCAGAAACCTTAATCGTTTCAAACTCTTTGAACTTCCTCTTATTTGTGCACAAATCCTTGAGGAATTTTGCATATTTTGGCATTTGTTTGATGGCATCTAAAAGAGGAATGTTAATCTCCACCTTCTTGAAAGTATCCAAGATTCCTTGCATTGGATCTTCTTTCTTTGATTTCTGCAATCTGCTAGGAAAAGGAGCATGTGAAGAAATAGAATTTGGAAGGTTAGAGTTAACCTGAAGGTTTGGCGTTTCCTGGAAAGGAGTAGCACTGCTACTAGAATTTGGATCTAGAACGTCTGGATTGATCATATTGTCAGAGTCAAGGTTCTTCTCTTCTTCTGGCACGCTCATTTTTCCAATTGTTTTCCCTCCCCTCAGAGTGATTGCTTTAGCATGTTCATTAATCTTAGGGTTGACAACAACTTGGCCAGGAAGCATTCCAGGTTCTCTTTGATTTAATGCAGTGGCTAACTGTCCCATTTGTTGTTCCAAATTTGCAATGGCGTTATCAGTTTTCTGCATGAATGCTTGAGTGCTCTGTGCCATAGATGTAACCATATCTTCAAGTGATGGTTTCGGAGGCTCCACTTGAACCCGATGTTGTGGTAATTGAGCAAAAGGTTGTTGCATTGGTTGATTATTACTCCACCTAAAATTTGGATGATTCCTCCATCCTGGATTGTAGGTAGGAGCAAATGGATCATTCCTTGGCCTTTGCATTTGGTTTTGATTCTGATTTGGATAAGTACCGAATGCATTTATTTGAGCATCCAAGACCGAAACTTCATTTTGTGGACAACTTTCCATAGCATGTCCAGGTGTACTGCACACAGCACACACTTGAGAGCCTGGAACGATTAACTGCTTCACCATATTTGTCAAGTTTGCAATTTGGGCTTCCATGTTTGAACTTGATTGTGCTTCGTAGATTCCAGCCCTTTTCTGAGGTTCTCTCACTCTGTTGTAGCTCCATTGTTGAGAATTAGTTGACAGAGTTTCGAACATCTCCCTGGCTTGTCCGGCATTGTTATTCATCAATCCACCACCAGATGTGGCGTCCACCATTTTGCGATCTGAATCCAGCATCCCTTCATAAAAATATTGCATTAGTAGCCATTCTTGAATATTATGATGAGGACAAGAGCTTAAGAGCCTCTTGTATCTCTCCCAATATTCGTGGAATGCTTCTCCATCATTTTGTTGGATGCTCACTATCTCTTTCCTTATTTTATTTGTCTTTTGAGCTGGAAAGAATTTCGTCAAGAACTTGTTTGCCAAATCTGTCCATGTTCTAATTGAAGCTCTTGGTAAAGAGTGAAGCCATGTCTTTGCTTGTTCCTTCAGACTAAATGGAAACAATCGCAGATGAACCTGCTCATCAGTTAAACCTCTTATTTTAATTGTGGAACAGACATCAGAGAATTCCTTAAGATGCATGTGAGGATCTTCTCCAGCATGGCCTAAGAACGTAGGCAACAAATGAATCATTCCTGACTTTAGTTCAAAGTTGTCTACAGTAGTCTGAGGGTAGACAATGCATGAAGCTTGATCTGCTGCTTGAGGCACAGAGAAATCCTTAAGTGGCTTGTTCATGTTATCTGGTTCTTCTTCCATTTGAACTGGGGCTGTGGGACTTGTAGTTGGTGATGACAAAGGTGATCTCTCTGGAGTGCGATGCTCTCTTTGACAAAATAAACGGATATCCGCTAATTTTGTGCTTAACGAAATGTTGTCACTCGATAAGTTCCCGAGATTTGAGCTGGACATTCATGTATCTACAAAATAGGAAAAATAACAATATAAATGAACTACTTAGGTGGCGAGGCCAACCATGAACATAAATTAATATAGAGAAAATTTGGTGGATGGCAATGCCAATCACAACCAGAGGATTAAAGAAGTTAGTTGACAATATATAAAAAGTTAGTATACAAAAGAAATAAAATGGGGCAGAAAAGGCCAACCATGAAAAAAAAATGATGTTAGTAAATATTAAGGCATATTAATAGGCGGTAGAACCAGCCATTAATATTAATAGATATATACATATATCAACAATAGTAGGTGGTAGAACCAACCATTAATATTAATAGATATATACATATATTAAGAATAGTAGGCGGTTTGAACCAGCCATTAATAGAAAACAAAATGGGGCTTTAAGCCAACCACGTTAAATAATGACATGTAATGTAAAACCTTCCATGTAGGAGGTGCTAACAACAAAAATAAATACATAAATTATATACAAGAGTTAGATGACATTATATTAGATAATCACATCCCCGGCAACGGCGCCAAAAATTGTTATGTCGTTAGTAACAATTTAAAATAACCTACAAATGTACAATTAATATATATAGTGAATAAGTAAGAGTCGATCCCACAAGGAGTGATGCTAATAGATATACAATCTTACACCTGAATATAATTGATACAAGGGGGGTTAAGTCTTACAATAGATAAAAATTAAGACAAAGAAATTGATGTTAAGAACAAGAATGAGAATTGATATTAATGAAAATAATAGCTAAGACTCACTATCCACCACAAGACATTCAAACAATTTATAAGAAATAATAGATTAACAATTTAAACAAGCATACGATGACAACATTCACAACAAGGTCATGGTCAAACTCAAATTGTATGATTCTCTCTTAATTGCATGTAAAGTGTATGGCGTCTACCTCATTACGTGTATTCTTAATTGAAATCTAGCATGGCATTTGCATCAATCAACAATCAAGAATCCAATAAGAGTAAAGAGAATATGAATGTCACAAGAATCCTAATACATGGTATTTGTACTTAGGTATTCAAGAATTGATTTTTCATAATTCATTTTCAACTGAATTATATGTTGCAAGAAAGAACATATTCAACAAGGCAATTGACCATGTTCTACAACAATTAATTCTAATACATGCTTCAAAGTTAGCTAATCAAAGAAACACAATACTAGAACTCACATAACATGGAAAAATCAAAATCATCATGCTTGTAGAAATTGAAATCCACACAACTTATAAAATTGAAAGCATGCTTAGGGCTTCAAGACAAGCCCTAACTAATAAGAGTTTAGTTATACATAACCAAATAAGACATGAAACATAAAAACATAATTACAAACACAAGCCTTGTTTTCTTCTTTTGCTTCTCCTCTTTATGCTTCCAATCCTTCTCCTTCTTTCCTTCTTGTCTCCAAGCTCCCCCTCCTAGCTCCTACTCCTCTCTATTTATAGAGAAAATGAGCACATAGTGGAGGAGTTAGTGCCATCTTTTGGTGGTGGATTGTCCATCAAATTGGTGTGGTGGATTGTCCACTCTTTGAATGGAAATGGTATCATCAATGACATCAACATCCAATTACACACTAATCTTGTAACTACATTCTGGGCCTAAACGAAGCCTATTATGAACTCAAACCCTTCATCAATAATGTAGATACAAATGTGTAGATAATTATGGGCTTTTGAATCACTCAATTTGGATATCAGACGCTCAAGTTATGGGCTTCTAAAGGTCTGGTCTGCAAACAGAAATTCTGCTCCGGATATAACTTCCAAACTTGACTTTGAGGCAACCTTTAGAGGCCCAAATGAACTCTGATTTTTGTGAACCAGCACTTCCTGCAAAGCTTGAAGTGTCCTCTTAACATTTTCTGAAGATCAAATCTCATTCCAATAGCTCTTACTAGCTCTTAACCTGCAAAACATCCAAGAAGATCTTAAGTACAATAATCTTGAAAATTCAGCTTTTAAGCACAATTTCTTGGCATTGCTTTGGTAGTATTTTATCACTTTAAGAACGTACATTCTGGCACTTATCAGTTGAGCAACTTCGGACTATGAAAGTTGCTCGGGATAGAATTTTTATTGTTCTTCTATCTGAAATTTTACGAGTATAAGCATCCTAGATTATTTCGATGCCAAAACACCAACTTTCTATGACAAATAGACAAAACCGTTAAAATCTCCTCCATAGAGAGAGTTGAGCAACTTCGGACGATCAAAGTTGCTCGGGGTAGACTTTTTATTGTTCTTCTATGTCAACTTTTACGAGTATAAGTTTCCTAATTATTTCGATGCCAAAACACCAACTTTCTATGACTTATTGACAAAACCGTTAAAATCTCCTCCATAGAGAGAGTTGAGCAACTTCGAACTATCAAAGTTGCTCGGGATAGACTTTTTATTGTTCTTCTAGGTCAAGTTTTACGAGTATAAGCTTCCTAGATTAGTTCGATGCCAAAACACCAACTTTCTATGACAAATGGACAAAACCGTTAAAAGCTCCTCTATAGAGAGAGTTGAGCAACTTCGGACCATCAAAGTTGCTCGGTGTACACTTTTTATTGTTCTTATATGTCAAATTTTATGAGTATAAGCTTCCTAGATTATTTCGATGCCAAAACACCAACTTTCTTTGACAAATGGACAAAACCGTTAAAAGCTCCTCCACAGAGAGAGTTGAGCAACTTCGGACTATGAAAGTTGCTCGGGATAGACTTTTTATTGTTCTTCTATGTCAAATTTTACGAGTATAAGCTTCCTACATTATTTCGATGCCAAAACACCCACTTTCTATGACAAATAGACAAAACTGTTAAAAGCTCCTCCATAGAGAGAGTTGAGCAACTTCGGACTATCAAAGGTGCTCGGGATATACTTTTTATTGTTCTTCTTTGTCAACTTTAACGAGTATAAGCTTCCTACATTATTTCTATGCCAAAACACCAACTTTCTATGACAAATGTAGAAAACCGTTAAAAGCTCTTCCATAGAGAGAGTTGAGCAACTTCGGACCATCAAAGGTGCTCGGGATATACTTTTTATTGTTCTTCTTTGTCAACTTTAACGAGTATAAGCTTCCTACATTATTTCGATGCCAAAACACCAACTTTCTATGACAAATGGAGAAAACCGTTAAAAGCTCCTCCATAGAGAGAGTTGAGCAACTTCGGCTATCAAAGTTGATCGGGATAGACTTTTTATTGTTCTTCTATGTCAAATTTTATGAGTATAAGCTTCCTAGATTATTTCGATGCCAAAACATCAAATTTCTTTGACAAATGGACAAAACCGTTAAAAGCTCGTCCATAGAGAGAGTTGAGCAACTTCGGACTATGAAAGTTGCTCGGGATAGACTTTTTATTGTTCTTCTATGTGAAATTTTACGAGTATAAGCTTCCTACATTATTTCGATGCTAAAACACCCACTTTCTATGACAAATAGACAAAACCGTTAAAAGCTCCTCCATAGAGAGAGTTGAGCAACTTCGGACTATCAAAGGTGCTCGGGATATACTTTTTATTGTTATTCTTTGTCAACTTTTACGAGTATAAGCTTCCTACATTATTTCGATGCCAAAACAACAACTTTCTATGACAAATAGACAAAACCGTTAAAACTCCTCCATAGAGAGAGTTGAGCAACTCCAAACTATCAAGGGTTCTCGGGATAGACTTTTTATTGTTCTTCTATGTCAAATTTTACGAGTATAAGCTTCCTACATTATTTCAATTCCAAAACACCAACTTTCTATGACAAATGGACAAAACCGTTAAAAGCTCCTCTATAGTGAGAGTTGAGCAACTTCGGACCATCAAAGTTGCTCGGTGTACACTTTTTATTGTTCCTATATGTCAAATTTTATGAGTATAAGCTTCCTAGATTATTTCGATGCCAAAACAACAACTTTCTTTGACAAATGGACAAAACCGTTAAAATCTCCTCCATAGAGAGAGTTGAGCAACTTCGGACTATGAAAGTTGCTCGGGATAGACTTTTTATTGTTCTTCTATGTGAAATTTTACGAGTATAAGCTTCCTACATTATATTGATGCCAAAACACCAACTTTCTATGACAAATGGACAAAACCGTTAAAAGCTTCTCTATAGAGAGAGTTGACCAACTTCGGACTATGAAAGTTGCTCGGGATAGACTTTTTATTGTTCTTCTATGTGAAATTTTACGAGTATAAGCTTCCTACATTATATTGATGCCAAAATACCAACTTTCTATGACAAAAGAACAAAACCGTCAAAAGCTCCTCTATAGAGAGAGTTGAGCAACTTCGGACCTTCAAAGTTGCTCGGTGTATAATTTTTATTGTTCTCATATGTAAAATTTTACGAGTACAAGCTTCATAGATTATTTCAATGCCAAAACACCAACTTTTTTATGACAAATGGACAAAACCGTTAAAAGCTTCTCTATAGAGAGAGTTGAGCAACTTCGGAGCATTAAAATTGCTCTATGTACACTTTTTATTGTTCTTCTATGTCAAGTTTTACGAGTATAAGCTTCCTGGATTATTTCGATGCCAAAACACCAACTTTCTTTGACAAATGGACAAAACCGTTAAAAGCTCCTCCATAGAGAGAGTTGAGCAACTTCGGACCATCAAAGTTGCTCGGTGTACACTTTTTATTGTTCTTATATATCAAATTTTATGAGTATAAGCTTCCTACATTATATTGATGCCAAAACACCAACTTTCTATAACAAATGGACAAAACCGTTAAAAGCTCCTCCATAGAGAGAGTTGAGCAACTTCGGACTATGAAAGTTGCTCGGGATAGACTTTTTATTGTTCTTCTATGTCAAATTTTACGAGTATAAGCTTCCTACATTATTTCGATGCCAAAACACCAACTTTTTATGACAAATGGAAAAAACCGTTAAAAGCTCCTCCATAGAAAGAGTTGAGCAACTCCGAACTATCAAAGTTGCTCGGGATAGACTTTTTATTGTTCTTCTACGTCAAATTCTACGAGTATAAGCTTCCTAGATTATTTCGATTCCAAAACGCCAACTTTCTATGACAAATAGACAAAACCGTTAAAAGCTCCTCCATAGAGAGAGTTGAGCAACTTCGGACTATCAAAGTTGCTCGGGATAGACTTTTTATTATTCTTCTATGTCAAGTTTTACGAGTATAAGCTTCCTAGATTATTTCGGTGGCAAAACACCAACTTTCTATGACCAATAGACAAAACCGTTAAAAGCTCCTCCATAGAGAGAGTTGAGCAACTCCGAACTATCAAAGGTTCTCGGGATAGACTTTTTATTGTTCTTCTATGTCAAATTTTACGAGTATAAGCTTCCTACATTATTTGGATTCCAAAACACCAACTTTCTATGACAAATGGATAAAACCGTTAAAAGCTCCTCCATAGTGAGAGTTGAGCAACTTCGGACCATCAAAGTTGCTCGGTGTTGACTTTTTATTGTTCTTCTATGTCAACTTTTACGAGTATAAGCTTCCTACATTATTTCGATGCCAAAACACCAACTTTCTATGACTAATGGACAAAACCGTTAAAAGCTCCTCCATAGAGAGAGTTGAGCAACTTCGAACTATCAAAGTTGCTCGGGATAGACTTTTTCTTGTTCTTCTATTTCAAGTTTTACGAGTATAAGCTTCCTAGATTATTTCGATGCCAAAACACCAACTTTCTATGACAAATGGAGAAAACCGTTAAAAGCTCCTCCATAGAGAGAGTTGAGCAACTTCGGACCCTCAAAGTTGCTCGGTGTATAATTTTTATTGTTCTCATATGTAAAATTTTACGAGTACAAGCTTCATAGATTATTTCAATGCCAAAACACCAACTTTTTTATGACAAATGGACAAAACCGTTAAAAGCTTCTCTATAGAGAGAGTTGAGCAACTTCGGACCATTAAAATTGCTCTATGTACACTTTTTATTGTTCTTCTATGTCAAGTTTTACGAGTATAAGCTTCCTGGATTATTTCGATGCCAAAACACCAACTTTCTTTGACAAATGGACAAAACCGTTAAAAGCTCCTCCATAGAGAGAGTTGAGCAACTTCGGACCATCAAAGTTGCTCGGTGTACACTTTTTATTGTTCTTATATATCAAATTTTATGAGTATAAGCTTCCTACATTATATTGATGCCAAAACACCAACTTTCTATAACAAATGGACAAAACCGTTAAAAGCTCCTCCATAGAGAGAGTTGAGCAACTTCGGACTATGAAAGTTGCTCGGGATAGACTTTTTATTGTTCTTCTATGTCAAATTTTACGAGTATAAGCTTCCTACATTATTTCGATGCCAAAACACCAACTTTTTATGACAAATGGAAAAAACCGTTAAAAGCTCCTCCATAGAAAGAGTTGAGCAACTCCGAACTATCAAAGTTGCTCGGGATAGACTTTTTATTGTTCTTCTACGTCAAATTTTACGAGTATAAGCTTCCTAGATTATTTCGATTCCAAAACGCCAACTTTCTATGACAAATAGACAAAACCGTTAAAAGCTCCTCCATAGAGAGAGTTGAGCAACTTCGGACTATCAAAGTTGCTCGGGATAGACTTTTTATTATTCTTCTATGTCAAGTTTTACGAGTATAAGCTTCCTAGATTATTTCGGTGGCAAAACACCAACTTTCTATGACCAATAGACAAAACCGTTAAAAGCTCCTCCATAGAGAGAGTTGAGCAACTCCGAACTATCAAAGGTTCTCGGGATAGACTTTTTATTGTTCTTCTATGTCAAATTTTACGAGTATAAGCTTCCTACATTATTTGGATTCCAAAACACCAACTTTCTATGACAAATGGATAAAACCGTTAAAAGCTCCTCCATAGTGAGAGTTGAGCAACTTCGGACCATCAAAGTTGCTCGGTGTTGACTTTTTATTGTTCTTCTATGTCAACTTTTACGAGTATAAGCTTCCTACATTATTTCGATGCCAAAACACCAACTTTCTATGACTAATGGACAAAACCGTTAAAAGCTCATCCATAGAGAGAGTTGAGCAACTTCGAACTATCAAAGTTGCTCGGGATAGACTTTTTCTTGTTCTTCTATTTCAAGTTTTACGAGTATAAGCTTCCTAGATTATTTCGATGCCAAAACACCAACTTTCTATGACAAATGGAGAAAACCGTTAAAAGCTCCTCCATAGAGAGAGTTGAGCAACTTCGGACCCTCAAAGTTGCTCGGTGTATAATTTTTATTGTTCTCATATGTAAAATTTTACGAGTACAAGCTTCATAGATTATTTCAATGCCAAAACACCAACTTTTTTATGACAAATGGACAAAACCGTTAAAAGCTTCTCTATAGAGAGAGTTGAGCAACTTCGGACCATTAAAATTGCTCTATGTACACTTTTTATTGTTCTTCTATGTCAAGTTTTACGAGTATAAGCTTCCTGGATTATTTCGATGCCAAAACACCAACTTTCTTTGACAAATGGACAAAACCGTTAAAAGCTCCTCCATAGAGAGAGTTGAGCAACTTCGGACCATCAAAGTTGCTCGGTGTACACTTTTTATTGTTCTTATATATCAAATTTTATGAGTATAAGCTTCCTACATTATATTGATGCCAAAACACCAACTTTCTATAACAAATGGACAAAACCGTTAAAAGCTCCTCCATAGAGAGAGTTGAGCAACTTCGGACTATGAAAGTTGCTCGGGATAGACTTTTTATTGTTCTTCTATGTCAAATTTTACGAGTATAAGCTTCCTACATTATTTCGATGCCAAAACACCAACTTTTTATGACAAATGGAAAAAACCGTTAAAAGCTCCTCCATAGAAAGAGTTGAGCAACTCCGAACTATCAAAGTTGCTCGGGATAGACTTTTTATTGTTCTTCTACGTCAAATTTTACGAGTATAAGCTTCCTAGATTATTTCGATTCCAAAACGCCAACTTTCTATGACAAATAGACAAAACCGTTAAAAGCTCCTCCATAGAGAGAGTTGAGCAACTTCGGACTATCAAAGTTGCTCGGGATAGACTTTTTATTATTCTTCTATGTCAAGTTTTACGAGTATAAGCTTCCTAGATTATTTCGGTGGCAAAACACCAACTTTCTATGACCAATAGACAAAACCGTTAAAAGCTCCTCCATAGAGAGAGTTGAGCAACTCCGAACTATCAAAGGTTCTCGGGATAGACTTTTTATTGTTCTTCTATGTCAAATTTTACGAGTATAAGCTTCCTACATTATTTGGATTCCAAAACAACAACTTTCTATGACAAATGGATAAAACCGTTAAAAGCTCCTCCATAGTGAGAGTTGAGCAACTTCGGACCATCAAAGTTGCTCGGTGTTGACTTTTTATTGTTCTTCTATGTCAACTTTTACGAGTATAAGCTTCCTACATTATTTCGATGCCAAAACACCAACTTTCTATGACTAATGGACAAAACCGTTAAAAGCTCATCCATAGAGAGAGTTGAGCAACTTCGAACTATCAAAGTTGCTCGGGATAGACTTTTTCTTGTTCTTCTATTTCAAGTTTTACGAGTATAAGCTTCCTAGATTATTTCGATGCCAAAACACCAACTTTCTATGACAAATGGAGAAAACCGTTAAAAGCTCCTCCATAGAGAGAGTTGAGCAACTTCGGACCCTCAAAGTTGCTCGGTGTACACTTTTTATTGTTCCTATATGTCAAATTTTATGAGTATAAGCTTCCTAGATTATTTCGATGCCAAAACACCAACTTTCTTTGACAAATGGACAAAACCGTTAAAAGCTCCTTCATAGAGAGAGTTGAGCAACTTCGGACTATGAAAGTTGCTCGGGATAGAATTTTTATTGTTCTTCTATGTGAAATTTTACGAGTATAAGCTTCCTACATTATATTGATGCCAAAACACCAACTTTCTATGACAAATGGACAAAACCGTTAAAAGCTCCTCCATAGAGAGAGTTGAGCAACTTCGGACTATGAAAGTTGCTCGGGATAGACTTTTTATTATTCTTCTATGTGAAATTTTACGAGTATAAGCTTCCTACATTATATTGATGCCAAAACACCAATTTTCTATGACAAATGGACAAAACCGTTTAAAGCTCCTCCATAGAGAGAGTTGAGCAACTTCGGACTATGAAAGTTGCTCGGGATAGACTTTTTATTGTTCTTCTATGTGAAATTTTACGAGTATAAGCTTCCTACATTATTTCGATGCCAAAACACCCACTTTCTATGACAAATAGACAAAACCGTTAAAAGGTCCTCCAAAGAGAGAGTTGAGCAACTTCGGACTATCAAAGGTGCTCGGGATATACTTTTTATTGTTCTTCTTTATCAACTTTTACGAGTATAAGCTTCCTACATTATTTCGATGCCAAAACAACAACTTTCTATGACAAATAGACAAAACCGTTAAAAGCTCCTCCATAGAGAGAGTTGAGCAACTCCAAACTATCAAGGGTTCTCGGGATAGACTTTTTATTGTTCTTCTATGTCAAATTTTACGAGTATAAGCTTCCTACATTATTTCAATTCCAAAACACCAACTTTCTATCACAAATGGACAAAACCGTTAAAAGCTCCTCTATAGTGAGAGTTGAGCAACTTCGGACCATCAAAGTTCCTCGGTGTACACTTTTTATTGTTCCTATATGTCAAATTTTATGAGTATAAGCTTCCTAGATTATTTCGATGCCAAAACAACAACTTTCTTTGACAAATGGACAAAACCGTTAAAATCTCCTCCATAGAGAGAGTTGAGCAACTTCGGACTATGAAAGTTGCTCGGGATAGACTTTTTATTGTTCTTCTATGTGAAATTTTACGAGTATAAGCTTCCTACATTATATTGATGCCAAAACACCAACTTTCTATGACAAATGGACAAAACCGTTAAAAGCTTCTCTATAGAGAGAGTTGAGCAACTTCGGACTTTGAAAGTTGCTCGGGATAGACTTTTTATTGTTCTTCTATGTGAAATTTTACGAGAATAAGCTTCCTACATTATATTGATGCCAAAATACCAACTTTCTATGACAAAAGAACAAAACCGCCAAAAGCTCCTCTATAGAGAGAGTTGAGCAACTTCGGACCTTCAAAGTTGCTCGGTGTATAATTTTTATTGTTCTTCTATGTCAAATTTTACGAGTATAAGCTTCCTACATTATTTGGATTCCAAAACACCAACTTTCTATGACAAATGGACAAAACCGTTAAAAGCTCCTCCAAAGAGAGAGTTGAGCAACTTCGAACTATCAAAGTTGCTCGGGATAGACTTTTTCTTGTTCTTCTATTTCAAGTTTTACGAGTATAAGCTTCCTAGATTATTTCGATGCCAAAACACGAACTTTCTATGACAAATGGAGAAAACCGTTAAAAGCTCCTCCATAGAGAGAGTTGAGCAACTTCGGACCATCAAAGTTGCTCGGTGTACACTTTTTATTGTTCCTATATGTTAAATTTTATGAGTATAAGCTTCCTAGATTATTTCGATGCCAAAACACCAACTTTCTATGACAAATGAACAAAACCGTTAAAAGCTCCTCCATAGAGAGAGTTGAGCAACTGCGGACTATCAAAGTTGCTCGGGATAGACTTTTTATTGTTCTTCTATGTCAAATTTTACGAGTATAAGCTTCCTAGATTATTTCGATGCCAAAACACCAACTTTCTATGACCAATAGACAAAACCGTTAAAAGCTCCTCCATAGAGAGAGTTGAGCAACTCCGAACTATCAAAGGTTCTCGGGATAGACTTTTTATTGTTCTTCTATGTCAAATTTTACGAGTATAAGCTTCCTACATTATTTGGATTCCAAAACACCAACTTTCTATGACAAATGGATAAAACCGTTAAAAGCTCCTCCATAGTGAGAGTTGAGCAACTTCGGACCACCAAATTTGCTCGGTGTTGACTTTTTATTGTTCTTCTATGTCAACTTTTACGAGTATAAGCTTCCTACATTATTTCGATGCCAAAACACCAACTTTCTATGACTAATGGACAAAACCGTTAAAAGCTCCTCCAAAAAGAGAGTTGAGCAACTTCGAACTATCAAAGTTGCTCGGGATAGACTTTTTCTTGTTCTTCTATTTCAAGTTTTACGATTATAAGCTTCCTAGATTATTTCGATGCCAAAACACCAACTTTCTATGACAAATGGAGAAAACCGTTAAAAGCACCTCCATAGAGAGAGTTGAGCAACTTCGGACCATCAAAGTTGCTCGGTGTACACTTTTTATTGTTCCTATATGTCAAATTTTATGAGTATAAGCTTCCTAGATTATTTCGATGCAAAAACACCAACTTTCTTTGACAAATGAACAAAACCGTTAAAAGCTCCTCCATAGAGAGAGTTAAGCAACTTCGGACCAGGAAAGTTGCTCGGGATAGACTTTTTATTGTTCTTCTATGTGAAATTTTACGAGTATAAGCTTCCTACATTATTTCGATGCCAAAACACCAACTTTCTATGACAAATGGACAAAACCGTTAAAAGCTCCTCCATAGAGAGAGTTGAGCAACTCCGAACTATCAAAGGTTCTCGGGATAGACTTTTTATTGTTCTTCTATGTCAAATTTTACGAGTATAAGCTTCCTACATTATTTGGATTCCAAAACACCAACTTTCTATGACAAATGGATAAAACCGTTAAAAGCTCCTCCATAGTGAGAGTTGAGCAACTTCGGACCACCAAATTTGCTCGGTGTTGACTTTTTATTGTTCTTCTATGTCAAGTTTTACGATTATAAGCTTCCTAGATTATTTCGATGCCAAAACACCAACTTTCTATGACAAATGGAGAAAACCGTTAAAAGCTCCTCCATAGAGAGAGTTGAGCAACTTCGGACCATCAAAGTTGCTCGGTGTACACTTTTTATTGTTCCTATATGTCAAATTTTATGAGTATAAGCTTCCTAGATTATTTCGATGCCAAAACACCAACTTTCTATGACCAATAGACAAAACCGTTAAAAGCTCCTCCATAGAGAGAGTTGAGCAACTCCGAACTATCAAAGGTTCTCGGGATAGACTTTTTATTGTTCTTCTATGTCAAATTTTACGAGTATAAGCTTCCTACATTATTTGGATTCCAAAACACCAACTTTCTATGACAAATGGATAAAACCGTTAAAAGCTCCTCCATAGAGAGAGTTGAGCAACTTCGGACCAGGAAAGTTGCTCGGGATAGACTTTTTATTGTTCTTCTATGTGAAATTTTACGAGTATAAGCTTCCTACATTATTTCGATGCCAAAACACCAACTTTCTATGACAAATGGACAAAACCGTTAAAAGCTCCTCCATAGAGAGAGTTGAGCAACTTCGGACTATGAAAGTTGCTCGGGATAGAATTTTTCTTGTTCTTCTATTTCAAGTTTTACGAGTATAAGCTTCCTAGATTATTTCGATGCCAAAACACCAACTTTCTATGACAAATGGACAAAACCGTTAAAAGCTCCTCCATAGAGAGAGTTGAGCAACTGCGGACTATCAAAGTTGCTCGGGATAGACTTTTTATTGTTCTTCTATGTCAAATTTTACGAGTATAAGCTTCCTAGATTATTTCGATGCCAAAACACCAACTTTCTATGACCAATAGACAAAACCGTTAAAAGCTCCTCCATAGAGAGAGTTGAGCAACTCCGAACTATCAAAGGTTCTCGGGATAGACTTTTTATTGTTCTTCTATGTCAAATTTTACGAGTATAAGCTTCCTACATTATTTGGATTCCAAAACACCAACTTTCTATGACAAATGGATAAAACCGTTAAAAGCTCCTCCATAGTGAGAGTTGAGCAACTTCGGACCACCGAATTTGCTCGGTGTTGACTTTTTATTGTTCTTCTATGTCAACTTTTACGAGTATAAGCTTCCTACATTATTTCGATGCCAAAACACCAACTTTCTATGACTAATGGACAAAACCGTTAAAAGGTCCTCCAAAAAGAGAGTTGAGCAACTTCGAACTATCAAAGTTGCTCGGGATAGACTTTTTCTTGTTCTTCTATTTCAAGTTTTACGATTATAAGCTTCCTAGATTATTTCGATGCCAAAACACCAACTTTCTATGACAAATGGAGAAAACCGTTAAAAGCTCCTCCATAGAGAGAGTTGAGCAACTTCGGACCATCAAAGTTGCTCGGTGTACACTTTTTATTGTTCCTATATGTCAAATTTTATGAGTATAAGCTTCCTAGATTATTTCGATGCAAAAACACCAACTTTCTTTGACAAATGAACAAAACCGTTAAAAGCTCCTCCATAGAGAGAGTTGAGCAACTTCGGACCAGGAAAGTTGCTCGGGATAGACTTTTTATTGTTCTTCTATGTGAAATTTTACGAGTATAAGCTTCCTACATTATTTCGATGCCAAAACACCAACTTTCTATGACAAATGGACAAAACCGTTAAAAGCTCCTCCGTAGAGAGAGTTGAGCAATTTCGGACTATGAAAGTTGCTCGGGATAGACTTTTTATTGTTCTTCTATCTGAAATTTTACGAGTATAAGCTTCCTACATTATATTGATACCAAAACACCAACTTTCTATGACAAATGGACAAAACCGTTAAAAGCTCCTCCATAGAGAGAGTTGAGCAACTTCGGACTATGAAAGTTGCTCGGGATAGACTTTTTATTGTTCTTCTATGTCAAATTTTATGAGAATAAATCTTCCTAGATTATGTCGATGCCAAAACATCAAATTTCTTTGACAAATGGACAAAACCGTTTAAAGCTCCTCCATAGAGAGAGTTGAGCAACTTCGGACTATGAAAGTTGCTCGGGATAGACTTTTTATTGTTCTTCTATGTGAAATTTTACGAGTATAAGCTTCCTACATTATTTCGATGCTAAAACACCCACTTTCTATGACAAATAGACAAAACCGTTAAAAGCTCCTCCATAGAGAGAGTTGAGCAACTTCGGACTATCAAAAGTGCTCGGGATATACTTTTTATTGTTCTTCTTTGTCAACTTTTACGAGTATAAGCTTCTTACATTATTTCGATGCCAAAACAACAACTTTCTATGACAAATGGAGAAAACCGTTAAAAGCTCTTCCATAGAGAGAGTTGAGCAACTTCGGACCATCAAAGGTGCTCGGGATATACTTTTTATTATTCTTCTTTGTCAACTTTAACGAGTATAAGCTTCCTACATTATTTCGATGCCAAAACACCAACTTTCTATGACAAATGGAGAAAACCGTTAAAAGCTCCTCCATAGAGAGAGTTGAACAACTTCGGCTATCAAAGTTGATCGGATAGACTTTTTATTGTTCTTCTATGTCAAATTTTATGAGTATAAGCTTCCTAGATTATTTCGATGCCAAAACATCAAATTTCTTTGACAAATGGACAAAACCGTTTAAAGCTCCTCCATAGAGAGAGTTGAGCAACTTCGGACTATGAAAGTTGCTCGGGATAGACTTTTTATTGTTCTTCTATGTGAAATTTTACGAGTATAAGCTTCCTACATTATTTCGATGCTAAAACACCCACTTTCTATGACAAATAGACAAAACCGTTAAAAGCTCCTCCATAGAGAGAGTTGAGCAACTTCGGACTATCAAAAGTGCTCGGGATATACTTTTTATTGTTCTTCTTTGTCAACTTTTACGAGTATAAGCTTCTTACATTATTTCGATGCCAAAACAACAACTTTCTATGACAAATAGACAAAACCGTTAAAACTCCTCCATAGAGAGAGTTGAGCAACTCCAAACTATCAAGGGTTCTCGGGATAGACTTTTTATTGTTCTTCTATGTCAAATTTTACGAGTATAAGCTTCCTACATTATTTCAATTCCAAAACACCAACTTTCTATGACAAATGGACAAAACCGTTAAAAGCTCCTCTATAGTGAGAGTTGAGCAACTTCGGACCATCAAAGTTGCTCGGTGTACACTTTTTATTGTTCCTATATGTCAAATTTTATGAGTATAAGCTTCCTAGATTATTTCGATGCCAAAACAACAACTTTCTTTGACAAATGGACAAAACCGTTAAAATCTCCTCCATAGAGAGAGTTGAGCAACTTCGGACTATGAAAGTTGCTCGGGATAGACTTTTTATTGTTCTTCTATGTGAAATTTTACGAGTATAAGCTTCCTACATTATATTGATGCCAAAACACCAACTTTCTATGACAAATGGACAAAACCGTTAAAAGCTTCTCTATAGAGAGAGTTGAGCAACTTCGGACTATGAAAGTTGCTCGGGATAGACTTTTTATTGTTCTTCTATGTGAAATTTTACGAGTATAAGCTTCCTACATTATATTGATGCCAAAATACCAACTTTCTATGACAAAAGAACAAAACCGTCAAAAGCTCCTCTATAGAGAGAGTTGAGCAACTTCGGACCTTCAAAGTTGCTCGGTGTATAATTTTTATTGTTCTCATATGTAAAATTTTACGAGTATAAGCTTCATAGATTATTTCAATGCAAAACACCAACTTTTTTATGACAAATGGACAAAACCGTTAAAAGCTTCTCTATAGAGAGAGTTGAGCAACTTCGGACCATTAAAATTGCTCTATGTACACTTTTTATTGTTCTTCTATGTCAAGTTTTACGAGTATAAGCTTCCTAGATTATTTCGATGCCAAAACACCAACTTTCTTTGACAAATGGACAAAACCGTTAAAAGCTCCTCCATAGAGAGAGTTGAGCAACTTCGGACCATCAAAGTTGCTCGGTGTACACTTTTAATTGTTCTTATATATCAAATTTTATGAGTATAAGCTTCCTACATTATATTGATGCCAAAACACCAACTTTCTATGACAAATGGACAAAACCGTTAAAAGCTCCTCCATAGAGAGAGTTGAGCAACTTCGGACTATGAAAGTTGCTCGGGATAGACTTTTTATTGTTCTTCTATGTCAAATTTTACGAGTATAAGCTTCCTACATTATTTCGATGCCAAAACACCAACTTTTTATGACAAATGGAAAAAACCGTTAAAAGCTCCTCCATAGAAAGAGTTGAGCAACTCCGAACTATCAAAGTTGCTCGGTATAGACTTTTTATTGTTCTTCTACGTCAATTTTTACGAGTATAAGCTTCCTAGATTATTTCGATTCCAAAACACCAACTTTCTATGACAAATAGACAAAACCGTTAAAAGCTCCTCCATAGAGAGAGTTGAGCAACTTCGGACTATCAAAGTTGCTCGGGATAGACTTTTTATTATTCTTCTATGTCAAGTTTTACGAGTATAAGCTTCCTAGATTATTTCGGTGGCAAAACACCAACTTTCTATGACCAATAGACAAAACCGTTAAAAGCTCCTCCATAGAGAGAGTTGAGCAACTCCGAACTATCAAAGGTTCTCGGGATAGACTTTTTATTGTTCTTCTATGTCAAATTTTACGAGTATAAGCTTCCTACATTATTTGGATTCCAAAACACCAACTTTCTATGACAAATGGATAAGACCGTTAAAAGCTCCTCCATAGTGAGAGTTGAGCAACTTCGGACCATCAAAGTTGCTCGGTGTTGACTTTTTATTGTTCTTCTATGTCAACTTTTACGAGTATAAGCTTCCTACATTATTTCGATGCCAAAACACCAACTTTCTATGACTAATGGACAAAACCGTTAAAAGCTCATCCATAGAGAGAGTTGAGCAACTTCGAACTATCAAAGTTGCTCGGGATAGACTTTTTCTTGTTCTTCTATTTCAAGTTTTACGAGTATAAGCTTCCTAGATTATTTCGATGCCAAAACACCAACTTTCTATGACAAATAGAGAAAACCGTTAAAAGCTCCTCCATAGAGAGAGTTGAGCAACTTCGGACCCTCAAAGTTGCTCGGTGTACACTTTTTATTGTTCCTATATGTCAAATTTTATGAGTATAAGCTTCCTAGATTATTTCGATGCCAAAACACCAACTTTCTTTGACAAATGGACAAAACCGTTAAAAGCTCCTTCATAGAGAGAGTTGAGCAACTTCGGACTATGAAAGTTGCTCGGGATAGACTTTTTATTGTTCTTCTATCTGAAATTTTACGAGTATAAGCTTCCTACATTATATTGATGCCAAAACACCAACTTTCTATGACAAATGGACAAAACCGTTAAAAGCTCCTCCATAGAGAGAGTTGAGCAGCTTCGGACTATGAAAGTTGCTCGGGATAGACTTTTTATTGTTCTTCTATGTGAAATTTTGCGAGTATAAGCTTCCTACATTATATTGATGCCAAAACACCAATTTTCTATGACAAATGGACAAAACCGTTTAAAGCTCCTCCATAGAGAGAGTTGAGCAACTTCGGACTACGAAAGTTGCTCGGGATAGACTTTTTATTGTTCTTCTATGTGAAATTTTACGAGTATAAGCTTCCTACATTATTTCGATGCCAAAACACCCACTTTCTATGACAAATAGACAAAACCGTTAAAAGGTCCTCCATAGAGAGAGTTGAGCAACTTCGGACTATCAAAGGTGCTCGGGATATACTTTTTATTGTTCTTCTTTGTCAACTTTTACGAGTATAAGCTTCCTACATTATTTCGATGCCAAAACAACAACTTTCTATGACAAATAGACAAAACCGTTAAAAGCTCCTCCATAGAGAGAGTTGAGCAACTCCAAACTATCAAGGGTTCTCGGGATAGACTTTTTATTGTTCTTCTATGTCAAATTTTACGAGTATAAGCTTCCTACATTATTTCAATTCCAAAACACCAACTTTCTATCACAAATGGACAAAACCGTTAAAAGCTCCTCTATAGTGAGAGTTGAGCAACTTCGGACCATCAAAGTTGCTCGGTGTACACTTTTTATTGTTCCTATATGTCAAATTTTATCAGTATAAGCTTCCTAGATTATTTCGATGCCAAAACAACAACTTTCTTTGACAAATGGACAAAACCGTTAAAATCTCCTCCATAGAGAGAGTTGAGCAACTTCGGACTATGAAAGTTGCTCGGGATAGACTTTTTATTGTTCTTCTATGTGAAATTTTACGAGTATAAGCTTCCTAAATTATTTCGATGCCAAAACACCAACTTTCTATGACAAATGGACAAAACCGTTAAAAGCTCCTCCATAGAGAGAGTTGAGCAACTTCGGACTTTGAAAGTTGCTCGGGATAGACTTTTTATTGTTCTTCTATGTGAAATTTTATGAGTATAAGCTTCCTACATTATATTGATGCCAAAATACCAACTTTCTATGACAAAAGAACAAAACCGCCAAAAGCTCCTCTATAGAGAGAGTCGAGCAACTTCGGACCTTCAAAGTTGCTCGGTGTATAATTTTTATTGTTCTCATATGTAAAATTTTACGAGTATAAGCTTCATAGATTATTTCAATGCCAAAACACCAACTTTTTTATGACAAATGGACAAAACCGTTAAAAGCTTCTCTATAGACAGAGTTGAGCAACTTCGGACCATTAAAATTGCTCTATGTACACTTTTTATTGTTCTTCTATGTCAAGTTTTACGAGTATAAGCTTTCTAGATTATTTCGATGCCAAATCACCAACTTTCTTTGACAAATGGACAAAACCGTTAAAAGCTCCTCCATAGAGAGAGTTGAGCAACTTCGGACCATCAAAGTTGCTCGGTGTACACTTTTTATTGTTCTTATATATCAAATTTTATGAGTATAAGCTTCCTACATTATATTGATGCCAAAACACCAACTTTCTATGACAAATGGACAAAACCGTTAAAAGCTCCTCCATAGAGAGAGTTGAGCAACTTCGGACTATGAAAGTTGCTCGGGATAGACTTTTTATTGTTCTTCTATGTCAAATTTTACGAGTATAAGCTTCCTACATTATTTCGATGCCAAAACACCAACTTTTTATGACAAATGGAAAAAACCGTTAAAAGCTCCTCCATAGAAAGAGTTGAGCAACTCCGAACTATCAAAGTTGCTCGGGATAGACTTTTTATTGTTCTTCTACGTCAAATTTTACGAGTATAAGCTTCCTAGATTATTTCGATTCCAAAACACCAACTTTCTATGACAAATAGACAAAACCGTTAAAAGCTCCTCCATAGAGAGAGTTGAGCAACTGCGGACTATCAAAGTTGCTCGGGACAGACTTTTTATTATTCTTCTATGTCAAGTTTTTATATTATAAGCTTCCTAGATTATTTCGGTGGCAAAACACCAACTTTCTATGACCAATAGACAAAACCGTTAAAAGCTCCTCCATAGAGAGAGTTGAGCAACTCCGAACTATCAAAGGTTCTCGGGATAGACTTTTTATTGTTCTTCTATGTCAAATTTTACGAGTATAAGCTTCCTACATTATTTGGATTCCAAAACACCAACTTTCTACGACAAATGAATAAAACCGTTAAAAGCTCCTCCATAGTGAGAGTTGAGCAACTTCGGACCATCAAAGTTGCTCGGTGTTGACTTTTTATTGTTCTTCTATGTCAACTTTTACGAGTATAAGCTTCCTACATTATTTCGATGCCAAAACACCAACTTTCTATGACTAATGGACAAAACCGTTAAAAGCTCCTCCATAGAGAGAGTTGAGCAACTTCGGACTATGAAAGTTGCTCGGGATAGACTTTTTATTGTTCTTCTATGTGAAATTTTACGAGTATAAGCTTCCTACATTATATGGATGCCAAAACACCAACTTTCTATGACAAATGGACAAAACCGTTTAAAGCTCCTCCATAGAGAGAGTTGAGCAACTTCGGACTATGAAAGTTGCTCGGGATAGACTTTTTATTGTTCTTCTATGTGAAATTTTACGAGTATAAGCTTCCTACATTATTTCGATGCCAAAACACCCACTTTCTATGACAAATAGACAAAATCGATAAAAGCTCCTCCATAGAGAGAGTAGAGCAACTTCGGACTATCAAAGGTGCTCGGGATATACTTTCTATTGTTCTTCTTTGTCAACTTTTACGAGTATAAGCTTCCTACATTATTTCGATGCCAAAACAACAACTTTCTATGACAAATAGACAAAACCGTTAAAAGCTCCTCCATAGAGAGAGTTGAGCAACTTCGGACTATGAAAGTTGCTCGGGATAGACTTTTTATTGTTCTTCTATGTGAAATTTTACGAGTATAAGCTTCCTACATTATATGGATGCCAAAACACCAACTTTCTATGACAAATGGACAAAACCGTTTAAAGCTCCTCCATAGAGAGAGTTGAGCAACTTCGGACTATGAAAGTTGCTCGGGATAGACTTTTTATTGTTCTTCTATGTGAAATTTTACGAGTATAAGCTTCCTACATTATTTCGATGCCAAAACACCCACTTTCTATGACAAATAGACAAAACCGATAAAAGCTCCTCCATAGAGAGAGTTGAGCAACTTCGGACTATCAAAGGTGCTCGGGATATACTTTCTATTGTTCTTCTTTGTCAACTTTTACGAGTATAAGCTTCCTACATTATTTCGATGCCAAAACAACAACTTTCTATGACAAATAGACAAAACCGTTAAAAGTTCATCCATAGTGAGAGTTGAGCAACTTCGGACCATCAAAGTTGCTCGGTGTACACTTTTTATTGTTCCTATATGTCAAATTTTATGAGTATAAGCTTCCTAGATTATTTCGATGCCAAAACAACAACTTTCTTTGACAAATGGACAAAATCGTTAAAATCTCCTCCATAGAGAGAGTTGAGCAACTTCGGACTATGAAAGTTGCTCGGGATAGACTTTTTATTGTTCTTCTATGTGAAATTTTACGAGTATAAGCTTCCTACATTATATTGATGCCAAAACACCAACTTTCTATGACAAATGGACAAAACCGTTAAAAGCTTCTCTATAGAGAGAGTTGAGCAACTTCGGACTATGAAAGTTGCTCGGGATAGACTTTTTATTGTTCTTCTATGTGAAATTTTACGAGTATAAGCTTCCTACATTATATTGATGCCAAAACACCAACTTTCTATGACAAATGGACAAAACCGTTAAAAGCTTCTCTATAGAGAGAGTTGAGCAACTTCGGACTATGAAAGTTGCTCGGGATAGACTTTTTATTGTTCTTCTATGTGAAATTTTACGAGTATAAGCTTCCTACATTATTTCGATGCCAAAACACCAACTTTTTATGACAAATGGAAAAAACCGTTAAAAGCTCCTCCATAGAAAGAGTTGAGCAACTCCGAACTATCAAAGTTGCTCGGGATAGACTTTTTATTGTTCTTCTACGTCAAATTTTACGAGTATAAGCTTCCTAGATTATTTCGATTCCAAAACACCAACTTTCTATGACAAATAGACAAAACCGTTAAAAGCTCCTCCATAGAGAGAGTTGAGCAACTGCGGACTATCAAAGTTGCTCGGGACAGACTTTTTATTATTCTTCTATGTCAAGTTTTTATATTATAAGCTTCCTAGATTATTTCGGTGGCAAAACACCAACTTTCTATGACCAATAGACAAAACCGTTAAAAGCTCCTCCATAGAGAGAGTTGAGCAACTCCGAACTATCAAAGGTTCTCGGGATAGACTTTTTATTGTTCTTCTATGTCAAATTTTACGAGTATAAGCTTCCTACATTATTTGGATTCCAAAACACCAACTTTCTACGACAAATGAATAAAACCGTTAAAAGCTCCTCCATAGTGAGAGTTGAGCAACTTCGGACCATCAAAGTTGCTCGGTGTTGACTTTTTATTGTTCTTCTATGTCAACTTTTACGAGTATAAGCTTCCTACATTATTTCGATGCCAAAACACCAACTTTCTATGACTAATGGACAAAACCGTTAAAAGCTCCTCCATAGAGAGAGTTGAGCAACTTCGGACTATGAAAGTTGCTCGGGATAGACTTTTTATTGTTCTTCTATGTGAAATTTTACGAGTATAAGCTTCCTACATTATATGGATGCCAAAACACCAACTTTCTATGACAAATGGACAAAACCGTTTAAAGCTCCTCCATAGAGAGAGTTGAGCAACTTCGGACTATGAAAGTTGCTCGGGATAGACTTTTTATTGTTCTTCTATGTGAAATTTTACGAGTATAAGCTTCCTACATTATTTCGATGCCAAAACACCCACTTTCTATGACAAATAGACAAAACCGATAAAAGCTCCTCCATAGAGAGAGTAGAGCAACTTCGGACTATCAAAGGTGCTCGGGATATACTTTCTATTGTTCTTCTTTGTCAACTTTTACGAGTATAAGCTTCCTACATTATTTCGATGCCAAAACAACAACTTTCTATGACAAATAGACAAAACCGTTAAAAGCTCCTCCATAGAGAGAGTTGAGCAACTTCGGACTATGAAAGTTGCTCGGGATAGACTTTTTATTGTTCTTCTATGTGAAATTTTACGAGTATAAGCTTCCTACATTATATGGATGCCAAAACACCAACTTTCTATGACAAATGGACAAAACCGTTTAAAGCTCCTCCATAGAGAGAGTTGAGCAACTTCGGACTATGAAAGTTGCTCGGGATAGACTTTTTATTGTTCTTCTATGTGAAATTTTACGAGTATAAGCTTCCTACATTATTTCGATGCCAAAACACCCACTTTCTATGACAAATAGACAAAACCGATAAAAGCTCCTCCATAGAGAGAGTTGAGCAACTTCGGACTATCAAAGGTGCTCGGGATATACTTTCTATTGTTCTTCTTTGTCAACTTTTACGAGTATAAGCTTCCTACATTATTTCGATGCCAAAACAACAACTTTCTATGACAAATAGACAAAACCGTTAAAAGCTCATCCATAGTGAGAGTTGAGCAACTTCGGACCATCAAAGTTGCTCGGTGTACACTTTTTATTGTTCCTATATGTCAAATTTTATGAGTATAAGCTTCCTAGATTATTTCCATGCCAAAACAACAACTTTCTTTGACAAATGGACAAAATCGTTAAAATCTCCTCCATAGAGAGAGTTGAGCAACTTCGGACTATGAAAGTTGCTCGGGATAGACTTTTTATTGTTCTTCTATGTGAAATTTTACGAGTATAAGCTTCCTACATTATATTGATGCCAAAACACCAACTTTCTATGACAAATGGACAAAACCGTTAAAAGCTTCTCTATAGAGAGAGTTGAGCAACTTCGGACTATGAAAGTTGCTCGGGATAGACTTTTTATTGTTCTTCTATGTGAAATTTTACGAGTATAAGCTTCCTACATTATATTGATGCCAAAACACCAACTTTCTATGACAAATGGACAAAACCGTTAAAAGCTTCTCTATAGAGAGAGTTGAGCAACTTCGGACTATGAAAGTTGCTCGGGATAGACTTTTTATTGTTCTTCTATGTGAAATTTTACGAGTATAAGCTTCCTACATTATATTGATGCCAAAATACCAACTTTCTATGACAAAAGAACAAAACCATTAAAAGCTCCCCTATAGAGAGAGTTGAGCAACTTCGGACCTTCAAAGTTGCTCGGTGTATAATTTTTATTGTTCTCATATGTAAAATTTTACGAGTATAAGCTTCATAGATTATTTCAATGCCAAAACACCAACTTTTTTATGACAAATGGACAAAACCGTTAAAAGCTTCTCTATAGAGAGAGTTGAGCAACTTCGGACCATTAAAATTGCTCTATGTACACTTTTTATTGTTCTTCTATGTCAAGTTTTACGAGTATAAGCTTCCTAGATTATTTCGATGCCAAAACACCAACTTTCTTTGACAAATGGACAAAACCGTTAAAAGCTCCTCCATAGAGAGAGTTGAGCAACTTCGGACCATCAAAGTTGCTCGGTGTACACTTTTTATTGTTCTTATATATCAAATTTTACGAGTATAAGCTTCCTACATTATTTCGATGCCAAAACACCAACTTTTTATGACAAATGGACAAAACCGTTAAAAGCTCCTCCATAGAAAGAGTTGAGCAACTCCGAACTATCAAAGTTGCTCGGGATGGACTTTTTATTGTTCTTCTACGTCAAATTTTACGAGTATAAGCTTCCTAGATTATTTCGATTCCAAAACACCAACTTTCTATGACAAATAGACAAAACCGTTAAAAGCTCCTCCATAGAGAGAATTGAGCAACTGCGGACTATCAAAATTGCTCGGGATAGACTTTTTATTGTTCTTCTATGTCAAGTTTTACTAGTATAAGCTTCCTAGATTATTTCGATGGCAAAACACCAACTTTCTATGACCAATAGACAAAACCGTTAAAAGCTCCTCCATAGTGAGAGTTGAGCAACTTCGGACCATCAAAGTTGCTCGGTGTTGACTTTTTATTGTTCTTCTATGTCAACTTTTACGAGTATAAGCTTCCTACAATATTTCGATGCCAAAACACCAACTTTCTATGACAAATGGACAAAACCGTTAAAAGCTCCTCCATAGAGAGAGTTGAGCAACTTCGAACTATCAAAGTTGCTCGGGATAGACTTTTTCTTGTTCTTCTATTTCAAGTTTTTCTGAGTATAAGCTTCCTAGATTATTTCGATGCCAAAACACCAACTTTCTATGACAAACGGAGAAAACCGTTAAAAGCTCCTCCATAGAGAGAGTTGAGCAACTTCGGACCATCAAAAATGCTCGGGATACACTTTTTCTTCTTCCTATATGTCAAATTTTATGAGTATAAGCTTCCTAGATTATTTCAATGCCAAAACACCAACTTTCTTTGACAAATGGACAAAACCGTTAAAAGCTCCTCCATAGAGAGAGTTGAGCAACTTCGGACTATGAAAGTTGCTCGGGATAGACTTTTTATTGTTCTTCTATGTGAAATTTTACGAGTATAAGCTTCCTACATTATATTGATGCCAAAACACCAACTTTCTATGACAAATGGACAAAACCGTTAAAAGCTCCTCCATAGAGAGAGTTGAGCAACTCCGAACTATCAAAGTTGCTCGGGATAGACTTTTTATTATTCTTCTACGTCAAATTTTACGAGTATAAGCTTCCTAGATTATTTCGATGCTAAAACACTAACTTTCTATGATAAATAGACAAAACCGTTAAAATCTCCTCCATAGAGAGAGTTGAGCAACTTCGGACGATCAAAGTTGCTCGGGATAGACTTTTTATTGTTCTTCTATGTCAACTTTTACGAGTATAAGTTTCCTACATTATTTCGATGCCAAAACACCAACTTTCTATGACTTATTGACAAAACCGTTAAAAGCTCCTCCATAGAGAGAGTTGAGCAACTCCAAACTATCAAGGGTTATCGGGATAGACTTTTTATTGTTCTTCTATGTCAAATTTTACGAGTATAAGCTTCCTACATTATTTCAATTCCAAAACACCAACTTTCTATGACAAATGGACAAAACCGTTAAAAGCTCCTCTATAGTGAGAGTTGAGCAACTTCGGACCATCAAAGTTGCTCGGGATAGACTTTTTATTGTTCTTCTATGTGAAAATTTACGAGTATAAGCTTCCTACATTATTTCGATGCCAAAACACCCACTTTCTATGACAAATAGACAAAACCGTTAAAAGCTCCTCCATAGAGAGAGTTGAGCAACTTCGGACTATCAAAGGTGCTCGGGATATACTTTTTATTGTTCTTCTTTGTCAACTTTTACGAGTATAAACTTCCTACATTATTTCGATGCCAAAACAACAACTTTCTATGACAAATAGACAAAACCGTTAAAAGCTCCTCCATAGAGAGAGTTGAGCAACCCCAAACTATCAAGGGTTCTCTGGATAGACTTTTTATTGTTCTTCTATGTCAAATTTTACGAGTATAAGCTTCCTACATTATTTCAATTCCAAAACACCAACTTTCTATGACAAATGGACAAAACCGTTAAAAGCTCCTCTATAGTGAGAGTTGAGCAACTTCGGACCATCAAAGTTGCTCGGTGTACACTTTTTATTGTTCCTATATGTCAAATTTTATGAGTATAAACTTCCTAGATTATTTCGATGCCAAAACAACAACTTTCTTTGATAAATGGACAAAACCGTTAAAATCTCCTCCATAGAGAGAGTTGAGCAACTTCGAACTATCCAAGTTGCTCGGGATAGACTTTTTATTGTTCTTCTATGTCAAGTTTTACGAGTATAACCTTCCTAGATTATTTCGATGCCAAAACACCAACTTTCTATGACAAATGGAGAAAACCGTTAAAAGCTCCTCCATAGAGAGAGTTGAGCAACTTCGGACCATCAAAGTTGCTCGGTGTACACTTTTTATTGTTCTTATATATCAAATTTTTAGAGTATAAGCTTCCTACTTTATATTGATGCCAAAACACCAACTTTCTATGACAAATGGACAAAACCGTTAAAAGCTCCTCCATAGAGAGAGTTGAGCAACTTCGTACTATGAAAGTTGCTCGGGATAGACTTTTTATTGTTCTTCTATGTCAAATTTTACGAGTATAAGCTTCCTACATTATTTTGATGCCAAAACACCAACTTTTTATGACAAATGGACAAAACCGTTAAAAGCTCCTCCATAGAAAGAGTTGAGCAACTCCGAACTATCAAAGTTGCTCGGGATAGACTTTTTATTGTTCTTCTACGTCAAATTTTACGAGTATAAGCTTCCTAGATTATTTCGATTCCAAAACACCAACTTTCTATGACAAATAGACAAAACCGTTAAAAGCTCCTCCATAGAGAGAGTTGAGCAACTGCGGACTATCAAAGTCGCTTGGGATAGACTTTTTATTGTTCTTCTATGTCAAGTTTTACGAGTATAAGCTTCCTAGATTATTTCGATGGCAAAACACCAACTTTCTATGACCAATAGACAAAACCGTTAAAAGCTCCTCCATAGAGAGAGTTGAGCAACTCCGAACTATCAAAGGTTCTCGGGATAGACTTTTTATTGTTCTTCTATGTCAAATTTTACGAGTATAAGCTTCCTACAACATTATTTGGATTCCAAAACACCAACTTTCTATGACAAATGGATAAAACCGTTAAAAGCTCCTCCATAGTGAGAGTTGAGCAACTTCGGACCATCAAAGTTGATCGGTGTTGACTTTTTATTGTTCTTCTATGTGAAGTTTTACGAGTATAAGCTTCCTACATTATTTCGATGCCCAAACACCAACTTTCTATGACTAATGGACAAAACCGTTAAAAGCTCCTCCATAGAGAGAGTTGAGCAACTTCGAACTATCAAAGTTGCTCGGGATAGACTTTTTCTTGTTCTTCTATTTCAAGTTTTACGAGTATAAGCTTCCTAGATTATTTCGATGCCAAAACACCAACTTTCTATGACAAATGGAGAAAACCGTTAAAAGCTCCTCCATAGAGAGAGTTGAGCAACTTCGGACCATCAAAGTTGCTCGGTGTACACTTTTTATTGTTCCTATATGTCAAATTTTATGAGTATAAGCTTCCTAGATTATTTCGATGCCAAAACACCAACTTTCTTTGACAAATGGACAAAACCGTTAAAAGCTCTTCCATAGAGAGAGTTGAGCAACTTCGGACTATGAAAGTTGCTCGGGATAGACTTTTTATTGTTCTTCTATGTGAAATTTTACGAGTATAAGCTTCCTACATTATATTGATGCCAAAACACCAACTTTCTATGACAAATGGACAAAACCGTTAAAAGCTCCTCCATAGAGAGAGTTGAGCAACTTCGGACCATCAAAGTTGCTCGGTGTACACTTTTTATTGTTCCTATATGTCAAATTTTATGAGTATAAGCTTCCTAGATTATTTCGATGCCAAAACACCAACTTTCTTTGACAAATGGACAAAACCGTTAAAAGCTCCTCCATAGAGAGAGTTGAGCAACTTCGGACTATGAAAGTTGCTCGGGATAGACTTTTTATTGTTCTTCTATGTGAAATTTTACGAGTATAAGCTTCCTACATTATATTGATGCCAAAACACCAACTTTCTATGACAAATGGACAAAACCGTTAAAAGCTCCTCCATAGAGAGAGTTGAGCAACTTCGGACTATGAAAGTTGCTCGGGATAGACTTTTTATTGTTCTTCTATGTCAAATTTTACGAGTATAAGCTTCCTACATTATTTCGATGCCAAAACACCAACTTTCTATGACAAATGGACAAAACCGTTAAAAGCTCCTCCATAGAAAGAGTTGAGCAACTCCGAACTATCAAAGTTGCTCGGGATAGACTTTTTATTGTTCTTCTATGTGAAATTTTACGAGTATAAGCTTCCTATATTATATTGATGCCAAAACACCAACTTTCTATGACAAAAGAACAAAACCGTTAAAAGCTCCTCTATAGAGAGAGTTGAGCAACTTCGGACCTTCAAAGTTGCTCTGTGTATAATTTTTATTGTTCTCATATGTAAAATTTTACGAGTATAAGCTTCATAGATTATTTCAATGCCAAAACACCAACTTTTTTATGACAAATGGACAAAACCGTTAAGAGCTCCTCCATAGAGAGAGTTGAGCAACTTCGGACCATTAAAATTGCTCTATGTACACTTTTTATTGTTTTTCTATGTCAAATTTTATAAGTATAAGCTTCTAGATTATTTCGATGCCAAAACACCAACTTTCTTTGACAAATGGACAAAACCGTTAAAAGCTCCTCCATAGAGAGAGTTGAGCAACTTCGAACTATCCAAGTTGCTCGGGATAGACTTTTTATTGTTCTTCTATGTCAAGTTTTACGAGTATAAGCTTCCTAGATTATTTCGATGCCAAAATACCAACTTTCTAGGACAAATGGAGAAAACCGTTAAAAGCTCCTCCATAGAGAGAGTTGAGCAACTTCGGACCATCAAAGTTGCTCGGTGTACACTTTTTATTGTTCTTATATATCAAATTTTTAGAGTATAAGCTTCCTACATTATATTGATGCCAAAACACCAACTTTCTATGACAAATGGACAAAACCGTTAAAAGCTCCTCCATAGAGAGAGTTGAGCAACTTCGGACTATGAAAGTTGCTCGGGATAGACTTTTTATTGTTCTTCTATGTGAAATTTTACGAGTATAAGCTTCCTACATTATTTCGATGCCAAAACACCAACTTTTTATGACAAATGGAAAAAACCGTTAAAAGCTCCTCCATAGAAAGAGTTGAGCAACTGCGGACTATCAAAGTTGCTCGGGATAGACTTTTTATTGTTCTTCTATGTCAAGTTTTACGAGTATAAGCTTCCTAGATTATTTCGATGGCAAAACACCAACTTTCTATGACCAATAGATAAAACCGTTAAAAGCTCCTCCATAGAGAGAGTTGAGCAACTCCGAACTATCAAAGGTTCTCGGGATAGACTTTTTATTGTTCTTCTATGTCAAATTTTACGAGTATAAGCTTCCTACAACATTATTTGGATTCCAAAACACCAAATTTCTATGACAAATAGACAAAACCGTTAAAAGCTCATCCATAGTGAGAGTTGAGCAACTTCGGACCATCAAAGTTGCTCGGTGTTGACTTTTTATTGTTCTTCTATGTCAACTTTTACGAGTATAAGCTTCCTACATTATTTCGATGCCCAAACACCAACTTTCTATGACTAATGGACAAAATCGTTAAAAGCTCCTCCATAGAGAGAGTTGAGCAACTTCGAACTATCAAAGTTGCTCGGGATAGACTTTTTCTTGTTCTTCTATTTCAAGTTTTACGAGTATAAGCTTCCTAGATTATTTCGATGCCAAAACACCAACTTTCTATGACAAATGGAGAAAACCGTTAAAAGCTCCTCCATAGAGAGAGTTGAGCAACTTCGGACCATCAAAGTTGCTCGGTGTACACTTTTTATTGTTCCTATATGTCAAATTTTATGAGTATAAGCTTCCTAGATTATTTCGATGCCAAAACACCAACTTTCTTTGACAAATGGACAAAACCGTTAAAAGCTCCTCCATAGAGAGAGTTGAGCAACTTCGGACTATCAAAGGTGCTCGGGATATACTTTTTATTGTTCTTCTTTGTCAACTTTAACGAGTATAAGCTTCCTACATTATTTCGATGCCAAAACAACAACTTTCTATGACAAATAGACAAAACCGTTAAAAGCTCCTCCATAGAGAGAGTTGAGCAACTCCAAACTATCAAGGGTTCTCGGGATAGACTTTTTATTGTTCTTCTATGTCAAATTTTACGACTATAAGCTTCCTACATTATATTGATGCCAAAACACCAACTTTCTATGACAAATGGGCAAAACCGTTAAAAGCTCCTCCATAGAGAGAGTTGAGCAACTCCGAACTATCAAAGTTGCTCGGGATAGACTTTTTATTATTCTTCTACGTCAAATTTTACGAGTATAAGCTTCCTAGATTATTTCGATGCCAAAACACTAACTTTCTATGACAAATAGACAAAACCGTTAAAATCTCCTCCATAGAGAGAGTTGAGCAACTTCGGACTATGAAAGTTGCTCGGGATAGACTTTTTGTTGTTCTTCTATGTGAAATTTTACGAGTATAGGCTTCCTACATTATTTCGATGCCAAAACACCCACTTTCTATGACAAATAGACAAAACCGTTAAAAGCTCCTCCATAGAGAGAGTTGAGCAACTTCGGACTATCAAAGGTGCTCGGGATATACTTTTTATTGTTCTTCTTTGTCAACTTTTACGAGTATAAACTTCCTACATTATTTCGATGCCAAAACAACAACTTTCTATGACAAATAGACAAAACCGTTAAAAGCTCCTCCATAGAGAGAGTTGAGCAACTCCAAACTATCAAGGGTTCTCTGGATAGACTTTTTATTGTTCTTCTATGTCAAATTTTACGAGTATAAGCTTCCTACATTATTTCAATTCCAAAACACCAACTTTCTATGACAAATGGACAAAACCGTTAAAAGCTCCTCTATAGTGAGAGTTGAGCAACTTCGGATCATCAAAGTTGCTCGGTGTACACTTTTTATTGTTCCTATATGTCAAATTTTATGAGTATAAGCTTCCTAGATTATTTCGATGCCAAAACAACAACTTTCTTTGACAAATGGACAAAACCGTTAAAATCTCCTCCATAGAGAGAGTTGAGCAACTTCGGACTATGAAAGTTGCTCGGGATAGACTTTTTATTGTTCTTCTATGTGAAATTTTACGAGTATAAGCTTCCTACATTATATTGATGCCAAAACACCAACTTTCTATGACAAATGGACAAAACCGTTAAAAGCTTCTCTATAGAGAGAGTTGAGCAACTTCGAACTATGAAAGTTGCTCGGGATAGACTTTTTATTGTTCTTCTATGTGAAATTTTACGAGTATAAGCTTCCCACATTATATTGATGCCAAAACACTAACTTTCTATGAAAAATGGACAAAACCGTTAAAAGCTTCTCTATAGAGAGAGTTGAGCAACTTCGGACTATGAAAGTTGCTCGGGATAGACTTTTTATTGTTCTTCTATGTGAAATTTTACGAGTATAAGCTTCCTACATTATATTGATGCCAAAACACCAACTTTCTATGACAAAAGAACAAAACAGTTAAAAGCTCCTCTATGGAGAGAGTTGAGCAACTTCGGACCTTCAAAGTTGCTCGGTGAATAATTTTTATTGTTCTCATATGTAAAATTTTACAAGTATAAGCTTCATAGATTATTTCAATGCAAAAACACCAACTTTTTTATGACAAATGGACAAAACCGTTAAGAGCTCCTCCATAGAGAGAGTTGAGCAACTTCGGACCATTAAAATTGCTCTATGTACACTTTTTATTGTTTTTCTATGTCAAATTTTATAAGTATAAGCTTCTAGATTATTTCGATGCCAAAACACCAACTTTCTTTGACAAATGGACAAAACCGTAAAAGCTCCTCCATAGAGAGAGTTGAGCAACTTCGAACTATCCAAGTTGCTCGGGATAGACTTTTTATTGTTCTTCTATGTCAAGTTTTACGAGTATAAGCTTCCTACATTATTTCGATGCCAAAACACCAATTTTCTATGACAAATGGACAAAACCGTTAAAAGCTCCTCCATAGAGAGAGTTGAGCAACTTCGGACCATCAAAGTTGCTCGGTGTACACTTTTTATTGTTCTTATATATCAAATTTTTAGAGTATAAGCTTCCTACATTATATTGATGCCAAAACACCAACTTTCTATGACAAATGGACAAAACCGTTAAAAGCTCCTCCACAGAGAGAGTTGAGCAACTTCGGACTACGAAAGTTGCTCGGGATAGACTTCTTATTGTTCTTCTATGTCAAATTTTACGAGTATAAGCTTCCTACATTATTTCGATGCCAAAACACCAACTTTTTATGACAAATGGACAAAACCGTTAAAAGCTCCTCCATAGAAAGAGTTGAGCAACTCCGAACTATCAAAGTTGCTCGGGATAGACTTTTTATTGTTCTTCTACGTCAAATTTTACGAGTATAAGCTTCCTAGATTATTTCGATTCCAAAACACCAACTTTCTATGACAAATAGACAAAACCGTTAAAAGCTCCTCCATAGAGAGAATTGAGCAACTGCGGACTATCAAAATTGCTCGGGATAGACTTTTTATTGTTCTTCTATGTCAAGTTTTACTAGTATAAGCTTCCTAGATTATTTCGATGGCAAAACACCAACTTTCTATGACCAATAGACAAAACCGTTAAAAGCTCCTCCATAGAGAGAGTTGAGCAACTGCGGACTATCAAAGTTGCTCGGGATAGACTTTTTATTGTTCTTCTAGGTCAAGTTTTACGAGTATAAGCTTCCTAGATTATTTTGATGGAAAAACACCAACTTTCTATGACCAATAGACAAAACCGTTAAAAGCTCCTCCATAGAGAGAGTTGAGCAACTCCGAACTATCAAAGTTTCTCGGGATAGACTTTTTATTGTTCTTCTATGTCAAATTTTACGAGTATAAGCTTCCTACATTATTTCGATGCCCAAACACCAACTTTCTATGACTAATGGACAAAACCGTTAAAAGCTCCTCCATAGAGAGAGTTGAGCAACTTCGAACTATCAAAGTTGCTCGGGATAGACTTTTTCTTGTTCTTCTATTTCAAGTTTTACGAGTATAAGCTTCCTAGATTATTTCGATGCCAAAACACCAACTTTCTATGACAAATGGAGAAAACCGTTAAAAGCTCCTCCATAGAGAGAGTTGAGCAACTTCGGACCATCAAAGTTGCTCGGTGTACACTTTTTATTGTTCTTATATGTCAAATTTTATAAGTATAAGCTTCCTAGATTATGTCGATGCCAAAACACCAACTTTCTTTGACAAATGGACAAAACCGTTAAAAGCTCCTCCATAGAGAGAGTTGAGCAACTTCGGACTATGAAAGTTGCTCGGGATAGACTTTTTATTGTTATTCTATGTGAAATTTTACGAGTATAAGCTTCCTACATTATATTGATGCCAAAACACCAACTTTCTATGAGAAATGGACAAAACCGTTAAAAGCTCCTCCATAGAGAGAGTTGAGCAACTTCGGACTATGAAAGTTGCTCGGGATAGACTTTTTATTGTTCTTCTATGTCAAATTTTACGAGTATAAGCTTCCTACATTATTTCGATGCCAAAACACCAACTTTCTATGACAAATGGACAAAACCGTTAAAAGCCCCTCCATAGAAAGAGTTGAGCAACTCCGAACTATCAAAGTTGCTCGGGATAGACTTTTTATTATTCGTCTACGTCAAATTTTACGAGTACAAGCTTCCTAGATTATTTCGATGCCAAAACACCAACTTTCTATGAGAAATGGAGAAAACCGTTAAAAGCTCCTCCATAGAGAGAGTTGAGCAACTTCGGACCATCAAAGTTGCTCGGTGTACACTTTTTATTGTTCCTATATGTGAAATTTTATGAGTATAAGCTTCCTAGATTATTTCGATGCCAAAACAACAACTTTCTTTGACAAATGGACAAAACCGTTAAAAGCTCCTCCATAGAGAGAGTTGAGCAACTTCGGACTATGAAAGTTGCTCGGGATAGACTTTTTATTGTTCTTCTATGTGAAATTTTACGTGTATAAGCTTCCTACATTATATTGATGCCAAAACACCAACTTTCTATGACAAATGGACAAAACCGTTAAAAGCTCCTCCATAGAGAGAGTTGAGCAACTTCGGACTATGAAAGTTGCTCGGGATAGACTTTTTATTTTTCTTCTATGTGAAATTTTACGAGTATAAGCTTCCTACATTATATTGATGCCAAAACACCAACTTTCTATGACAAATGGACAAAACCGTTAAAAGCTCCTCCATAGAGAGAGTTGAGCAACTTCGGACTATGAAAGTTGCTCGGGATAGACTTTTTATTGTTCTTCTATGTCAAGTTTTACGAGTATAAGCTTCCTAGATTATTTCGATGCCAAAACACCAACTTTCTATGACAAATGGACAAAACCGTTAAAAGCTCCTCCATAGAGAGAGTTGAGCAACTTCGGACCATCAAAGTTGCTCGGTGTACACTTTTTATTGTTCTTATATATCAAATTTTTAGAGTATAAGCTTCCTAGATTATTTCGATGCCAAAACAACAACTGTCTTTGACAAATGGACAAAACCGTTAAAAGCTCCTCCATAGAGAGAGTTGAGCAACTTCGGACTATGAAAGTTGCTCGGGATAGACTTTTTATTGTTCTTCTATGTGAAATTTTACGTGTATAAGCTTCCTACATTATATTGATGCCAAAACACCAACTTTCTATGACAAATGGACAAAACTGTTAAAAGCTCCTCCATAGAGAGAGTTGAGCAACTTCGGACTATGAAAGTTGCTCGGGATAGACTTTTTATTGTTCTTCTATGTGAAATTTTACGAGTATAAGCTTCCTACATTATATTGATGCCAAAACACCAACTTTCTATGACAAATGGACAAAACCGTTAAAAGCTCCTCCATAGAGAGAGTTGAGCAACTTCGGACTATGAAAGTTGCTCGGGATAGACTTTTTATTGTTCTTCTATGTGAAATTTTACGAGTATAAGCTTCCTAGATTATTTCGATGCCAAAACACCAACTTTCTATGACCAATAGACAAAACCGTTAAAAGCTCCTCCATAGAGAGAGTTGAGCAACTCCGAACTATCAAAGGTTCTCGGGATAGACTTTTTATTGTTCTTCTATGTCAAATTTTACGAGTATAAGCTTCCTCCATTATTTCGATGCCAAAACACCAACTTTCTATGACAAATGGACAAAACCGTTAAAAGCTCCTCCATAGAAAGAGTTGAGCAACTCCGAACTATCAAAGTTGCTCGGGTTAAACTATTTATTATTCTTCTACGTCAAATTTTACGAGTATAAGCTTCCTAGATTATTTCGATGCCAAAACACCAACTTTCTATGACAAATAGACAAAACCGTTAAAATCTCCTCCATAGAGAGAGTTGAGCAACTTCGGACGATCAAAGTTGCTCGGGGTAGACTTTTTATTGTTCTTCTATGTCAACTTTTACGAGTATAAGTTTCCTACATTATTTCGATGCCAAAACACCAACTTTCTATGACTTATTGACAAAACCGTTAAAATCTCCTCCATAAAGAGAGTTGAGCAACTTCGAACTATCAAAGTTGCTCGGGATAGACTTTTTCTTGTTCTTCTATTTCAAGTTTTACGAGTATAAGCTTCCTAGATTATTTCGATGCCAAAACACCAACTTTCTATGACAAATAGACAAAACCGTTAAAATCTCCTCCATAGAGAGAGTTGAGCAACTTCGGACGATCAAAGTTGCTCGGGGTAGACTTTTTATTGTTCTTCTAGGTCAAGTTTTACGAGTATAAGCTTCATAGATTAGTTCGATGCCAAAACACCAACTTTCTATGACAAATGGACAAAACCGTTAAAAGCTCCTCCATAGAGAGAGTTGAGCAACTTCGGACCATCAAAGTTGCTCGGTGTACACTTTTTATTGTTCTTATATGTCAAATTTTATGAGTATAAGCTTCCTAGATTATTTCGATGCCAAAACACCAACTTTCTTTGACAAATGGACAAAACCGTTAAAAGCTCCTCCATAGAGAGAGTTGAGCAACTTCGGACTATGAAAGTTGCTCGGGATAGACCTTTTATTGTTCTTCTATGTCAAATTTTACGAGTATAAGCTTCCTACATTATTTCGATGCCAAAACACCCACTTTCTATGACAAATAGATAAAACCGTTAAAAGCTCCTCCATAGAGAGAGTTGAGCAACTTCGGACTATCAAAGGTGCTCGGGATATACTTTTTATTGTTCTTCTTTGTCAACTTTAACGAGTATAAGCTTCCTACATTATTTCGATGCCAAAACAACAACTTTCTATGACAAATAGACAAAACCGTTAAAAGCTCCTCCATAGAGAGAGTTGAGCAACTCCAAACTATCAAGGGTTCTCGGGATAGACTTTTTATTGTTCTTCTATGTCAAATTTTACGAGTATAAGCTTCCTACATTATTTCAATTCCAAAACACCAACTTTCTATGACAAATGGACAAAACCGTTAAAAGCTCCTCTATAGTGAGAGTTGAGCAACTTCGGACCATCAAAGTTGCTCGGTGTACACTTTTTATTGTTCCTATATGTGAAATTTTATGAGTATAAGCTTCCTAGATTATTTCGATGCCAAAACAACAACTTTCTTTGACAAATGGACAAAACCGTTAAAATCTCCTCCATAGAGAGAGTTGAGCAACTTCGGACTATGAAAGTTGCTCGGGATAGACTTTTTATTGTTCTTCTATGTGAAATTTTACGAGTATAAGCTTCCTACATTATATTGATGCCAAAACACCAACTTTCTATGACAAATGGACAAAACCGTTAAAAGCTTCTCTATAGAGAGAGTTGAGCAACTTCGGACTATGAAAGTTGCTCGGGATAGACTTTTTATTGTTCTTCTATGTGAAATTTTACGAGTATAAGCTTCCTACATTATTTCGATGCCAAAACACCAACTTTCTATGACAAAAAAAGAACAAAACCGTTAAAAGCTCCTCTATAGAGAGAGTTGAGCAACTTCGGACCTTCAAAGTTGCTCGGTGTATAATTTTTATTGTTCTCATATGTAAAATTTTACGAGTATAAGCTTCATAGATTATTTCAATGCCAAAACACCAACTTTTTTATGACAAATGGACAAAATCGTTAAGAGCTCCTCCATAGAGAGAGTTGAGCAACTTCGGACCATTAAAATTGCTCTATGTACACTTTTTATTGTTCTTCTATGTCAAATTTTATGAGTATAAGCTTCTAGATTATTTCGATGCCAAAACACCAACTTTCTTTGACAAATGGACAAAACCGTTAAAAGCTCCTCCATAGAGAGAGTTGAGCAACTTCGAACTATCAAAGGTGCTCGGGATAGACTTTTTATTGTTCTTCTATGTCAAGTTTTACGAGTATAAGCTTCCTACATTATTTCGATTCCAAAACACCAACTTTCTATGACAAATAGACAAAACCGTTAAAAGCTCCTCCATAGAGAGAGTTGAGAGACTGCGGACTATCAAAGTTGCTCGAGATAGACTTTTTATTGTTCTTCTATGTCAAGTTTTACGAGTATAAGCTTCCTAGATTATTTCGATGCCAAAACACCAACTTTCTATGACCAATAGACAAAACCGTTAAAAGCTCCTCCATAGAGAGAGTTGAGCAACTCCGAACTATCAAAGGATCTCGGGATAGACTTTTTATTGTTCTTCTATGTCAAATTTTACGAGTACAAGCTTCCTACATTATTTCAATTCCAAAACACCAACTTTCTATGACAAATGGATAAAACCATTAAAAGCTCCTCCATAGTGAGAGTTGAGCAACTTCGGACCATCAAAGTTGCTCGGTGTTGACTTTTTATTGTTCTTCTATGTCAACTTTTACGAGTATAAGCTTCCTACATTATTTCGATGCCAAAACACCAACTTTCTATGACTAATGGACAAAACCATTAAAAGCTCCTCCATAGAGAGGGTTGAGCAACTTCGAACTATCAAAGTTGCTCGGGATAGACTTTTTCCTGTTCTTCTATTTCAAGTTTTACGAGTATAAGCTTCCTAGATTATTTCGATGCCAAAACACCAACTTTTTATGACAAAAGAAAAAAACCGTTAAAAGCTCCTCTATAGAGAGAGTTGAGCAACTTCGGACCTTCAAAGTTGCTCGGTGTATAATTTTTATTGTTCTCATATGTCAAATTTTACGAGTATAAGCTTCATAGATTATTTCAATGCCAAAACACCAACTTTTTATGACAAATGGACAAAACCGTTAAGAGCTCCTCCATAGAGAGAGTTGAGCAACTTCGGACCATTAAAATTGCTCTATGTACACTTTTTATTGTTCTTCTATGTCAAATTTTACGAGTATAAGCTTCTAGATTAATTCGATGCCAAAACACCAACTTTCTTTGACAAATGGACAAAACCGTTAAAAGCTCCTCCATAGAGAGAGTTGAGCAACTTCGGACCTTCAAAGTTGCTCGGTGTACACTTTTTACTGTTCCTATATGTCAAATTTTATGAGTATAAGCTTCCTAGATTATTTTGATGCCAAAACACCAACTTTCTTTGACAAATGGACAAAACCGTTAAAAGCTCCTCCATAAGGAGAGTTGAGCAACTTCGGACTATGAAAGTTGCTCGGGATAGACTGTTTATTGTTCTTCTATGTGAAATTTTACGAGTATAAGCTTCCTACATTATATTGATGCCAAAACACCAACTTTCTATGACAAAAGGACAAAACCGTTAAAATTTCCTCCATAGAGAGGGTTGAACAACTTCGGCTATCAAAGTTGATCGGGATAGACTTTTTATTGTTCTTCTATGTCAAATTTTATGAGTATAAGCTTCATACATTATTTCGATGCCAAAACACCAACTTTTTATGACAAAAGAAAAAAACCGTTAAAAGCTCCTCTATAGAGAGAGTTGAGCAACTTCGGACCTTCAAAGTTGCTCGGTGTATAATTTTTATTGTTCTCATATGCCAAATTTTACGAGTATAAGCTTCATAGATTATTTCAATGCCAAAACACCAACTTTTTATGACAAATGGACAAAACCGTTAAGAGCTCCTCCATAGAGAGAGTTGAGCAACTTCGGACCATTAAAATTGCTCTATGTACACTTTTTATTGTTCTTCTATGTCAAATTTTACGAGTATAAGCTTCTAGATTAATTCGATGCCAAAACACCAACTTTCTTTGACAAATGGACAAAACCGTTAAAAGCTCCTCCATAGAGAGAGTTGAGCAACTTCGGACCTTGAAAGTTGCTCGGTGTATAATTTTTATTGTTCTCATATGTCAAATTTTACGAGTATAAGCTTCCTACATTATTTCGATGCTAAAACACCCACTTTCTATGACAAATAGACAAAACCGTTAAAAGCTCCTTCATAGTGAGAGTTGAGCAACTTCGGACTATCAAAGTTGCTCGGGATATACTTTTTATTGTTCTTCTTTGTCAACTTTTACGAGTATAAGCTTCCTACACTATTTCGATGCCAAAACAACAAATTTCTATGACAAATAGACAAAACCGTTAAAAGCTCCTCCATAGAGAGAGTTGAGCAAACTCCAAACTATCAAGGGTTCTCGGGATAGACTTTTTATTGTTCTTCTATGTCAAATTTTACGAGTATAAGCTTCCTACATTATTTCAATTCCAAAACACCGACTTTCTATGACAAATGGACAAAACCGTTAAAAGCTCCTCTATAGTGAGAGTTGAGCAACTTCGGACCATCAAAGTTGCTCGGTGTACACTTTTTATTGTTCCTATATGTCAAATTTTATGAGTATAAGCTTCCTAGATTATTTCGATGCCAAAACTACAACTTTCTTTGACAAATGGACAAAACCGTTAAAATCTCCTCCATAGAGAGAGTTGAGCAACTTCGGACTATGAAAGTTGCTCGGGATAGACTTTTTATTGTTCTTCTATGTGAAATTTTACGAGTATAAGTTTCCTACATTATATTGATGCCAAAACACCAACTTTCTATGACAAATGGACAAAACCGTTAAAAGCTTCTCGATAGAGAGAGTTGAGCAACTTCGGACTATGAAAGTTGCTCGGGATAGACTTTTTATTGTTCTTCTATGTGAAATTTTACGAGTATAAGCTTCCTACATTATATTGATGCCAAAACACCAACTTTCTATGACAAAAGAACAAAACCGTTAAAAGCTCCTCTATAGAGAGAGTTGAGCAACTTCGGACCTTCAAAGTTGCTCGGTGTATAATTTTTTTTGTTCTCATATGTCAAATTTTACGAGTATAAGCTTCATAGATTATTTCAATGCCAAAACATCAACTTTTTATGACAAATGGACAAAACCGTTAAGAGCTCTTCCATAGAGAGAGTTGAGCAATTCGGACCATTAAAATTGCTCTATGTACACTTTTTATTGTTCTTCTATGTCAAATTTTATGAGTATAATAAGCTTCTAGATTATTTCGATGCCAAAACACCAACTTTCTTTGACAAATGGACAAAACCGTTAAAATCTCCTCCATAGAGAGAGTTGAGCAACTTCGGACTATGAAAGTTTCTCGGGATAGACTTTTTATTGTTCTTCTATGTCAAATTTTATGAGTATAAGCTTCATACATTATTTCGATGCCAAAACACCAACTTTCTATGACAAATGAACAAAACCGTGAAAAGCTCCTCCATAGAGAGAGTTGAGCAACTTCGGACCTTCAAAGTTGCTCGGTGTATAATTTTTATTGTTCTCATATGTCAAATTTTATGAGTCTAAGCTTCATAGATTATTTCAATGCCAAAACACCAACTTTTTATGACAAATGGACAAAACCGTTAAGAGCTCCTCCATAGAGAGAGTTGAGCAACTTCGGACCATTAAAATTGTTCTATGTACACTTTTTATTGTTCTTCTATGTCAAATTTTATGAGTATAATAAGCTTCTAGATTATTTCGATGCCAAAACACCAACTTTCTTTGACAAATGGACAAAACCGTTAAAATCTCCTCCATAGAGAGAGTTGAGCAACTTCGGACTATGAAAGTTTCTCGGGATAGACTTTTTATTGTTCTTCTATGTCAAATTTTATGAGTATAAGCTTCATACATTATTTCGATGCCAAAACACCAACTTTCTATGACAAATGGACAAAACCGTTAAAAGCTCCTCCATAGAGAGAGTTGAACAACTTCGGCTATCAAAGTTGATCGGGATAGACTTTTTATTGTTCTTCTATGTGAAATTTTACGAGTATAAGCTTCCTACATTATTTCGATGCCAAAACACCAACTTTCTATGACAAAAAAAGAACAAAACCGTTAAAAGCTCCTCTATAGAGAGAGTTGAGCAACTTCGGACCTTCAAAGTTGCTCGGTGTATAATTTTTATTGTTCTCATATGTAAAATTTTACGAGTATAAGCTTCATAGATTATTTCAATGCCAAAACACCAACATTTTTATGACAAATGGACAAAACCGTTAAGAGCTCCTCCATAGAGAGAGTTGAGCAACTTCGGACCTTCAAAGTTGCTCGGTGTATAATTTTTATTGTTCTCATATGTCAAATTTTACGAGTATAAGCTTCATAGATTATTTCAATGCCAAAACACCAACTTTTTATGACAAATGGACAAAACCGTTAAGAGCTCCTCCATAGAGAGAGTTGAGCAACTTCGGACCATTAAAATTGCTCTATGTACACTTTTTATTGTTCTTCTATGTCAAATTTTACGAGTATAAGCTTCTAGATTAATTCGATGCCAAAACACCAACTTTCTTTGACAAATGGACAAAACCGTTAAAAGCTCCTCCATAGAGAGAGTTGAGCAACTTCGGACCTTCAAAGTTGCTCGGTGTATAATTTTTATTGTTCTCATATGTCAAATTTTACGAGTATAAGCTTCCTACATTATTTCGATGCCAAAACACCCACTTTCTATGACAAATAGACAAAACCGTTAAAAGCTCCTCCATAGTGAGAGTTGAGCAACTTCGGACTATCAAAGTTGCTCGGGATATACTTTTTATTGTTCTTCTTTGTCAACTTTTACGAGTATAAGCTTCCTACATTATTTCGATGCCAAAACAACAAATTTCTATGACAAATAGACAAAACCGTTAAAAGCTCCTCCATAGAGAGAGTTGAGCAAACTCCAAACTATCAAGGGTTCTCGGGATAGACTTTTTATTGTTCTTCTATGTCAAATTTTACGAGTATAAGCTTCCTACATTATTTCGATACCAAAACACCAACTTTCTATGACAAATGGACAAAACCGTTAAAAGCTCCTCTATAGTGAGAGTTGAGCAACTTCGGACCATCAAAGTTTCTCGGTGTACACTTTTTATTGTTCTTATATGTCAAATTTTATGAGTATAGGCTTCCTAGATTATTTCGATGCCAAAACAACAACTTTCTATGACAAATGGACAAAATCGTTAAAAGCTCCTCCATAGAGAGAGTTGAGCAACTTCGGACTATAAAAGTTGCTCGGGATAGACTTTTTATTGTTCATCTATGTCAAATTTTAAGAGTATAAGCTTCCTACATTATTTCGATGCCAAAACACCCACTTTCTATGACAAATAGACAAAACCGTTAAAAGCTCCTCCATAGTGAGAGTTGAGCAACTTCGGACTATCAAAGTTGCTCGGAATATACTTTTTATTGTTCTTCTTTGTCAACTTTTACGAGTATAAGCTTCCTACATTATTTCGATGCCAAAACAACAAATTTCTATGACAAATAGACAAAACCGTTAAAAGCTCCTCCATAGACAGAGTTGAGCAAACTCCAAACTATCAAGGGTTCTCGGGATAGACTTTTTATTGTTCTTCTATGTCAAATTTTACGAGTATAAGCTTCCTACATTATTTCGATACCAAAACACCAACTTTCTATGACAAATGGACAAAACCGTTAAAAGCTCCTTTATAGTGAGAGTTGAGCAACTTCGGACCATCAAAGTTTCTCGGTGTACACTTTTTATTGTTCTTATATGTCAAATTTTATGAGTATAGGCTTCCCAGATTATTTCGATGCCAAAACAACAACTTTCTTTGACAAATGGACAAAACCGTTAAAATCTCCTCCATAGAGAGAGTTGAGCAACTTCGGACTATGAAAGTTGCTCGGATAGACTTTTTATTGTTCTTCTATGTGAAATTTTACGAGTATAGGCTTCCTACATTATATTGATGCCAAAACACCAACTTTCTATGACAAATGGACAAAACCGTTAAAAGCTCCTCCATAGAGAGAGTTGAACAACTTCGGCTATCAAAGTTGATCGGGATAGACTTTTTATTGTTTTTCTATGTCAAATTTTATGAGTATAAGCTTCATACATTATTTCGATGCCAAAACACGAACCTTTTATGACAAAAGGAAAAAACCGTTAAAAGCTCCTCTATAGAGAAAGTTGCGCAACTTCGGACCTTCAAAGTTGCTCGGTGTACACTTTTTATTGTTCCTATATGTCAAATTTTATAAGTATAAGCTTCCTAGATTATTTCGATGCCAAAACACCAACTTTCTTTGACAAATGGACAAAACCGTTAAAAGCTCCTCCATAGAGAGAGTTGAGCAACTTCGGACTATGAAAGTTGCTCGGGATAGACTTTTTATTGTTCTTCTATGTGAAATTTTACGAGTATAAGCTTCCTACATTATATTGATGCCAAAACACCAACTTTCTATGAGAAATGGACAAAACCGTTAAAAGCTCCTCCATAGAGAGAGTTGAGCAACTTCGGACTATGAAAGTTGCTCGGGATAGACTTTTTATTGTTCTTCTATGTCAAATTTTACGAGTATAAGCTTCCTACATTATTTCGATGCCAAAACACCAACTTTCTATGACAAATGGACAAAACCGTTAAAAGCCCCTCCATAGAAAGAGTTGAGCAACTCCGAACTATCAAAGTTGCTCGGGATAGACTTTTTATTATTCGTCTACGTCAAATTTTACGAGTACAAGCTTCCTAGATTATTTCGATGCCAAAACACCAACTTTCTATGGGAAATGGAGAAAACCGTTAAAAGCTCCTCCATAGAGAGAGTTGAGCAACTTCGGACCATCAAAGTTGCTCGGTGTACACTTTTTATTGTTCCTATATGTGAAATTTTATGAGTATAAGCTTCCTAGATTATTTCGATGCCAAAACAACTTTCTTTGACAAATGGACAAAACCGTTAAAAGCTCCTCCATAGAGAGAGTTGAGCAACTTCGGACTATGAAAGTTGCTCGGGATAGACTTTTTATTGTTCTTCTATGTGAAATTTTACGTGTATAAGCTTCCTACATTATATTGATGCCAAAACACCAACTTTCTATGACAAATGGACAAAACCGTTAAAAGCTCCTCCATAAAGAGAGTTGAGCAACTTCGGACCATGAAAGTTGCTCGGGATAGACTTTTTATTGTTCTTCTATGTGAAATTTTACGAGTATAAGCTTCCTACATTATATTGATGCCAAAACACCAACTTTCTATGACAAATGGACAAAACCGTTAAAAGCTCCTCCATAGAGAGAGTTGAGCAACTTCGGACTATGAAAGTTGATCGGGATAGACTTTTTATTGTTCTTCTATGTCAAATTTTACGAGTATAAGCTTCCTCCATTATTTCGATGCCAAAACACCAACTTTCTATGACAAATGGACAAAACCGTTAAAAGCTCCTCCATAGAAAGAGTTGAGCAACTTCGAACTATCAAAGTTGCTCGGGATAGACTTTTTATTGTTCTTCTATTTCAAGTTTTACGAGTATAAGCTTCCTAGATTATTTCGATGCCAAAACACCAACTTTCTATGACAAATAGACAAAACCGTTAAAATCTCCTCCATAGAGAGAGTTGAGCAACTTCGGACGATCAAAGTTGCTCGGGGTAGACTTTTTATTGTTCTTCTATGTCAAATTTTACGAGTATAAGCTTCCTACATTATATTGATGCCAAAACACCAACTTTCTATGACAAATGGACAAAACCGTTAAAAGCTCCTCCATAGAGAGAGTTGAGCAACTTCGGACCATCAAAGTTGCTCGGTGTACACTTTTTATTGTTCTTATATGTCAAATTTTATGAGTATAAGCTTCCTAGATTATTTCGATGCCAAAACACCAACTTTCTTTGACAAATGGAAAAAACCGTTAAAAGTTCCTCCATAGAGAGAGTTGAGCAACTTCGGACGATCAAAGTTGCTCGGGATAGACCTTTTATTGTTCTTCTATGTCAAGTTTTACGAGTATAAGCTTCCTACATTATTTCGATGCCAAAACACCCACTTTCTATGACAAATAGATAAAACCGTTAAAAGCTCCTCCATAGAGAGAGTTGAGCAACTTCGGACTATCAAAGGTGCTCGGGATATACTTTTTATTGTTCTTCTTTGTCAACTTTAACGAGTATAAGCTTCCTACATTATTTCGATGCCAAAACAACAACTTTCTATGACAAATAGACAAAACCGTTAAAAGCTCCTCCATAGAGAGAGTTGAGCAACTCCAAACTATCAAGGGTTCTCGGGATAGACTTTTTATTGTTCTTCTATGTCAAATTTTACGAGTATAAGCTTCCTACATTATTTCAATTCCAAAACACCAACTTTCTATGACAAATGGACAAAACCGTTAAAAGCTCCTCTATAGTGAGAGTTGAGCAACTTCGGACCATCAAAGTTGCTCGGTGTACACTTTTTATTGTTCCTATATGTCAAATTTTATGAGTATAAGCTTCCTAGATTATTTCGATGCCAAAACAACAACTTTCTTTGACAAATGGACAAAACCGTTAAAATCTCCTCCATAGAGAGAGTTGAGCAACTTCGGACTATGAAAGTTGCTCGGGATAGACTTTTTATTGTTCTTCTATGTGAAATTTTACGAGTATAAGCTTCCTACATTATATTGATGCCAAAACACCAACTTTCTATGACAAATGGACAAAACCGTTAAAAGTTTCTCTATAGAGAGAGTTGAGCAACTTCGGACTATGAAAGTTGCTCGGGATAGACTTTTTATTGTTCTTCTATGTGAAATTTTACGAGTATAAGCTTCCTACATTATTTCGATGCCAAAACACCAACTTTCTATGACAAAAGAACAAAACCGTTAAAAGCTCCTCTATAGAGAGAGTTGAGCAACTTCGGACCTTCAAAGTTGCTCGGTGTATAATTTTTATTGTTCTCATATGTAAAATTTTACGAGTATAAGCTTCATAGATTATTTCAATGCCAAAACACCAACTTTTTTATGACAAATGGACAAAACCGTTAAGAGCTCCTCCATAGAGAGAGTTGAGCAACTTCGGACCATTAAAATTGCTCTATGTACACTTTTTATTGTTCTTCTATGTCAAATTTTACGAGTATAAGCTTCTAGATTAATTCGATGCCAAAACACCAACTTTCTTTGACAAATGGACAAAACCGTTAAAAGCTCCTCCATAGAGAGAGTTGAGCAACTTCGGACCTTCAAAGTTGCTCGGTGTATAATTTTTATTGTTCTCATATGTCAAATTTTACGAGTATAAGCTTCCTACATTATTTCGATGCTAAAACACCCACTTTCTATGACAAATGGATAAAACCATTAAAAGCTCCTCCATAGTGAGAGTTGAGCAACTTCGGACCATCAAAGTTGCTCGGTGTTGACTTTTTATTGTTCTTCTATGTCAACTTTTATGAGTATAAGCTTCCTACATTATTTCGATGCCAAAACACCAACTTTCTATGACTAATGGACAAAACCATTAAAAGCTCCTCCATAGAGAGGGTTGAGCAACTTCGAACTATCAAAGTTGCTCGGGATAGACTTTTTCCTGTTCTTCTATTTCAAGTTTTACGAGTATAAGCTTCCTAGATTATTTCGATGCCAAAACACCAACTTTTTATGACAAAAGAAAAAAACCGTTAAAAGCTCCTCTATAGAGAGAGTTGAGCAACTTCGGACCTTCAAAGTTGCTCGGTGTATAATTTTTATTGTTCTCATATGTCAAATTTACGAGTATAAGCTTCATAGATTATTTCAATGCCAAAACACCAACTTTTTATGACAAATGGACAAAACCGTTAAGAGCTCCTCCATAGAGAGAGTTGAGCAACTTCGGACCATTAAAATTGCTCTATGTACACTTTTTATTGTTCTTCTATGTCAAATTTTACGAGTATAAGCTTCTAGATTAATTCGATGCCAAAACACCAACTTTCTTTGACAAATGGACAAAACCGTTAAAAGCTCCTCCATAGAGAGAGTTGAGCAACTTCGGACCTTCAAAGTTGCTCGGTGTACACTTTTTACTGTTCCTATATGTCAAATTTTATGAGTATAAGCTTCCTAGATTATTTTGATGCCAAAACACCAACTTTCTTTGACAAATGGACAAAACCGTTAAAAGCTCCTCCATAAGGAGAGTTGAGCAACTTCGGACTATGAAAGTTGCTCGGGATAGACTGTTTATTGTTCTTCTATGTGAAATTTTACGAGTATAAGCTTCCTACATTATATTGATGCCAAAACACCAACTTTCTATGACAAATGGACAAAACCGTTAAAATCTCCTCCATAGAGAGGGTTGAACAACTTCGGCTATCAAAGTTGATCGGGATAGACTTTTTATTGTTCTTCTATGTCAAATTTTATGAGTATAAGCTTCATACATTATTTCGATGCCAAAACACCAACTTTTTATGACAAAAGAAAAAACCGTTAAAAGCTCCTCTATAGAGAGAGTTGAGCAACTTCGGACCTTCAAAGTTGCTCGGTGTATAATTTTTATTGTTCTCATATGTCAAATTTTACGAGTATAAGCTTCATAGATTATTTCAATGCCAAAACACCAACTTTTTATGACAAATGGACAAAACCGTTAAGAGCTCCTCCATAGAGAGAGTTGAGCAACTTCGGACCATTAAAATTGCTCTATGTACACTTTTTATTGTTCTTCTATGTCAAATTTTACGAGTATAAGCTTCTAGATTAATTCGATGCCAAAACACCAACTTTCTTTGACAAATGGACAAAACCGTTAAAAGCTCCTCCATAGAGAGAGTTGAGCAACTTCGGACCTTCAAAGTTGCTCGGTGTATAATTTTTATTGTTCTCATATGTCAAATTTTACGAGTATAAGCTTCCTACATTATTTCGATGCTAAAACACCCACTTTCTATGACAAATAGACAAAACCGTTAAAAGCTCCTTCATAGTGAGAGTTGAGCAACTTCGGACTATCAAAGTTGCTCGGGATATACTTTTTATTGTTCTTCTTTGTCAACTTTTACGAGTATAAACTTCCTACACTATTTCGATGCCAAAACAACAAATTTCTATGACAAATAGACAAAACCGTTAAAAGCTCCTCCATAGAGAGAGTTGAGCAAACTCCAAACTATCAAGGGTTCTCGGGATAGACTTTTTATTGTTCTTCTATGTCAAATTTTACGAGTATAAGCTTCCTACATTATTTCAATTCCAAAACACCGACTTTCTATGACAAATGGACAAAACCGTTAAAAGCTCCTCTATAGTGAGAGTTGAGCAACTTCGGACCATCAAAGTTGCTCGGTGTACACTTTTTATTGTTCCTATATGTCAAATTTTATGATTATAAGCTTCCTAGATTATTTCGATGCCAAAACTACAACTTTCTTTGACAAATGGACAAAACCGTTAAAATCTCCTCCATAGAGAGAGTTGAGCAACTTCGGACTATGAAAGTTGCTCGGGATAGACTTTTTATTGTTCTTCTATGTGAAATTTTACGAGTATAAGCTTCCTACATTATATTGATGCCAAAACACCAACTTTATATGACAAATGGACAAAACCGTTAAAAGCTTCTCTATAGAGAGAGTTGAGCAACTTCGGACTATGAAAGTTGCTCGGGATAGACTTTTTATTGTTCTTCTATGTGAAATTTTACGAGTATAAGCTTCCTACATTATATTGATGCCAAAACACCAACTTTCTATGACAAAAGAACAAAACCGTTAAAAGCTCCTCTATAGAGAGAGTTGAGCAACTTCGGACCTTCAAAGTTGCTCGGTGTATAATTTTTTTTGTTCTCATATGTCAAATTTTACGAGTATAAGCTTCATAGATTATTTCAATGCCAAAACATCAACTTTTTATGACAAATGGACAAAACCGTTAAGAGCTCTTCCATAGAGAGAGTTGAGCAACTTCGGACCATTAAAATTGCTCTATGTACACTTTTTATTGTTCTTCTATGTCAAATTTTATGAGTATAATAAGCTTCTAGATTATTTCGATGCCAAAACACCAACTTTCTTTGACAAATGGACAAAACCGTTAAAATCTCCTCCATAGAGAGAGTTGAGCAACTTCGGACTATGAAAGTTTCTCGGGATAGACGTTTTATTGTTCTTCTATGTCAAATTTTATGAGTATAAGCTTCATACATTATTTCGATGCCAAAACACCAACTTTCTATGACAAATGGACAAAACCGTGAAAAGCTCCTCCATAGAGAGAGTTGAGCAACTTCGGACCTTCAAAGTTGCTCGGTGTATAATTTTTATTGTTCTCATATGTCAAATTTTATGAGTCTAAGCTACATAGATTATTTCAATGCCAAAACACCAACTTTTTATGACAAATGGACAAAACCGTTAAGAGCTCCTCCATAGAGAGAGTTGAGCAACTTCGGACCATTAAAATTGTTCTATGTACACTTTTTATTGTTCTTCTATGTCAAATTTTATGAGTATAATAAGCTTCTAGATTATTTCGATGCCAAAACACCAACTTTCTTTGACAAATGGACAAAACCGTTAAAATCTCCTCCATAGAGAGAGTTGAGCAACTTCGGACTATGAAAGTTTCTCGGGATAGACGTTTTATTGTTCTTCTATGTCAAATTTTATGAGTATAAGCTTCATACATTATTTCGATGCCAAAACACTAACTTTCTATGACAAATGGACAAAACCGTGAAAAGCTCCTCCATAGAGAGAGTTGAGCAACTTCGGACCTTCAAAGTTGCTCGGTGTATAATTTTTATTGTTCTCATATGTCAAATTTTATGAGTCTAAGCTACATAGATTATTTCAATGCCAAAACACCAACTTTTTATGACAAATGGACAAAACCGTTAAGAGCTCCTCCATAGAGAGAGTTGAGCAACTTCGGACCATTAAAATTGTTCTATGTACACTTTTTATTGTTCTTCTATGTCAAATTTTATGAGTATAATAAGCTTCTAGATTATTTCGATGCCAAAACACCAACTTTCTTTGACAAATGGACAAAACCGTTAAAATCTCCTCCATAGAGAGAGTTGAGCAACTTCGGACTATGAAAGTTTCTCGGGATAGACTTTTTATTGTTCTTCTATGTCAAATTTTATGAGTATAAGCTTCATACATTATTTCGATGCCAAAACACCAACTTTCTATGACAAATGGACAAAACCGTTAAAAGCTCCTCCATAGAGAGAGTTGAACAACTTCGGCTATCAAAGTTGATCGGGATAGACTTTTTATTGTTCTTCTATGTGAAATTTTACGAGTATAAGCTTCCTACATTATTTCGATGCCAAAACACCAACTTTCTATGACAAAAAAAGAACAAAACCGTTAAAAGCTCCTCTATAGAGAGAGTTGAGCAACTTCGGACCTTCAAAGTTGCTCGGTGTATAATTTTTATTGTTCTCATATGTAAAATTTTACGAGTATAAGCTTCATAGATTATTTCAATGCCAAAACACCAACTTTTTTATGACAAATGGACAAAACCGTTAAGAGCTCCTCCATAGAGAGAGTTGAGCAACTTCGGACCATTAAAATTGCTCTATGTACACTTTTTATTGTTCTTCTATGTCAAATTTTATGAGTATAAGCTTCTAGATTATTTCGATGCCAAAACACCAACTTTCTTTGACAAATGGACAAAACCGTTAAAAGCTCCTCCATAGAGAGAGTTGAGCAACTTCGAACTATCAAAGTTGCTCGGGATAGACTTTTTATTGTTCTTCTATGTCAAGTTTTACGAGTATAAGCTTCCTAGATTATTTCGATTCCAAAACACCAACTTTCTATGACAAATAGACAAAACCGTTAAAAGCTCCTCCATAGAGAGAGTTGAGAGACTGCGGACTATCAAAGTTGCTCGAGATAGACTTTTTATTGTTCTTCTATGTCAAGTTTTACGAGTATAAGCTTCCTAGAATATTTCGATGCCAAAACACCAACTTTCTATGACCAATAGACAAAACCGTTAAAAGCTCCTCCATAGAGAGAGTTGAGCAACTCCGAACTATCAAAGGATCTCGGGATAGACTTTTTATTGTTCTTCTATGTCAAATTTTACGAGTACAAGCTTCCTACATTATTTCAATTCCAAAACACCAACTTTCTATGACAAATGGATAAAACCATTAAAAGCTCCTCCATAGTGAGAGTTGAGCAACTTCGGACTACGAAAGTTGCTCGGGATAGACTGTTTATTTTTCTTCTATGTGAAATTTTACGAGTATAAGCTTCCTACATTATATTGATGCCAAAACACCAACTTTCTATGACAAATGGACAAAACCGTTAAAATCTCCTCCATAGAGAGGGTTGAACAACTTCGGCTATCAAAGTTGATCGGGATAGACTTTTTATTGTTCTTCTATGTCAAATTTTATGAGTATAAGCTTCATACATTATTTCGATGCCAAAACACCAACTTTTTATGACAAAAGAAAAAAACCGTTAAAAGCTCCTCTATAGAGAGAGTTGAGCAACTTCGGACCTTCAAAGTTGCTCGGTGTATAATTTTTATTGTTCTCATATGTCAAATTTTACGAGTATAAGCTTCATAGATTATTTCAATGCCAAAACACCAACTTTTTATGACAAATGGACAAAACCGTTAAGAGCTCCTCCATAGAGAGAGTTGAGCAACTTCGGACCATTAAAATTGCTCTATGTACACTTTTTATTGTTCTTCTATGTCAAATTTTACGAGTATAAGCTTCTAGATTAATTCGATGCCAAAACACCAACTTTCTTTGACAAATGGACAAAACCGTTAAAAGCTCCTCCATAGAGAGAGTTGAGCAACTTCGGACCTTGAAAGTTGCTCGGTGTATAATTTTTATTGTTCTCATATGTCAAATTTTACGAGTATAAGCTTCCTACATTATTTCGATGCTAAAACACCCACTTTCTATGACAAATAGACAAAACCGTTAAAAGCTCCTTCATAGTGAGAGTTGAGCAACTTCGGACTATCAAAGTTGCTCGGGATATACTTTTTATTGTTCTTCTTTGTCAACTTTTACGAGTATAAGCTTCCTACACTATTTCGGTGCCAAAACAACAAATTTCTATGACAAATAGACAAAACCGTTAAAAGCTCCTCCATAGAGAGAGTTGAGCAAACTCCAAACTATCAAGGGTTCTCGGGATAGACTTTTTATTGTTCTTCTATGTCAAATTTTACGAGTATAAGCTTCCTACATTATTTCAATTCCAAAACACCGACTTTCTATGACAAATGGACAAAACCGTTAAAAGCTCCTCTATAGTGAGAGTTGAGCAACTTCGGACCATCAAAGTTGCTCGGTGTACACTTTTTATTGTTCCTATATGTCAAATTTTATGAGTATAAGCTTCCTAGATTATTTCAATGCCAAAACTACAACTTTCTTTGACAAATGGACAAAACCGTTAAAATCTCCTCCATAGAGAGAGTTGAGCAACTTCGGACTATGAAAGTTGCTCGGGATAGACTTTTTATTGTTCTTCTATATGAAATTTTACGAGTATAAGCTTCCTACATTATATTGATGCCAAAACACCAACTTTCTATGACAAATGGACAAAACCGTTAAAAGCTTCTCTATAGAGAGAGTTGAGCAACTTCGGACTATGAAAGTTGCTCGGGATAGACTTTTTATTGTTCTTCTATGTGAAATTTTACGAGTATAAGCTTCCTACATTATATTGATGCCAAAACACCAACTTTCTATGACAAAAGAACAAAACCGTTAAAAGCTCCTCTATAGAGAGAGTTGAGCAACTTCGGACCTTCAAAGTTGCTCGGTGTATAATTTTTTTTGTTCTCATATGTCAAATTTTACGAGTATAAGCTTCATAGATTATTTCAATGCCAAAACATCAACTTTTTATGACAAATGGACAAAACCGTTAAGAGCTCTTCCATAGAGAGAGTTGAGCAACTTCGGACCATTAAAATTGCTCTATGTACACTTTTTATTGTTCTTCTATGTCAAATTTTATGAGTATAATAAGCTTCTAGATTATTTCGATGCCAAAACACCAACTTTCTTTGACAAATGGACAAAACCGTTAAAATCTCCTCCATAGAGAGAGTTGAGCAACTTCGGACTATGAAAGTTTCTCGGGATAGACTTTTTATTGTTCTTCTATGTCAAATTTTATGAGTATAAGCTTCATACATTATTTCGATGCCAAAACACCAACTTTCTATGACAAATGGACAAAACCGTGAAAAGCTCCTCCATAGAGAGAGTTGAGCAACTTCGGACCTTCAAAGTTGCTCGGTGTATAATTTTTATTGTTCTCATATGTCAAATTTTATGAGTCTAAGCTACATAGATTATTTCAATGCCAAAACACCAACTTTTTATGACAAATGGACAAAACCGTTAAGAGCTCCTCCATAGAGAGAGTTGAGCAACTTCGGACCATTAAAATTGTTCTATGTACACTTTTTATTGTTCTTCTATGTCAAATTTTATGAGTATAATAAGCTTCTAGATTATTTCGATGCCAAAACACCAACTTTCTTTGACAAATGGACAAAACCGTTAAAATCTCCTCCATAGAGAGAGTTGAGCAACTTCGGACTATGAAAGTTTCTCGGGATAGACTTTTTATTGTTCTTCTATGTCAAATTTTATGAGTATAAGCTTCATACATTATTTCGATGCCAAAACACCAACTTTCTATGACAAATGGACAAAACCGTTAAAAGCTCCTCCATAGAGAGAGTTGAACAACTTCGGCTATCAAAGTTGATCGGGATAGACTTTTTATTGTTCTTCTATGTCAAATTTTATGAGTATAAGCTTCATACATTATTTCGATGCCAAAACACCAACTTTTTATGACAAAAGAAAAAAACCGTTAAAAGCTCCTCTATAGAGAGAGTTGAGCAACTTCGGACCTTCAAAGTTGCTCGATGTATAATTTTTATTGTTCTCATATGTCAAATTTTACGAGTATAAGCTTCATAGATTATTTCAATGTCAAAACACCAACTTTTTATGACAAATGGACAAAACCGTTAAGAGCTCCTCCATAGAGAGAGTTGAGCAACTTCGGACCATTAAAATTGCTCTATGTACACTTTTTATTGTTCTTCTATGTCAAATTTTACGAGTATAAGCTTCTAGATTAATTCGATGCCAAAACACCAACTTTCTTTGACAAATGGACAAAACCGTTAAAAGCTCCTCCATAGAGAGAGTTGAGCAACTTCGGACCTTCAAAGTTGCTCGGTGTATAATTTTTATTGTTCTCATATGTCAAATTTTACGAGTATAAGCTTCCTACATTATTTCGTTGCCAAAACACCCACTTTCTATGACAAATAGAGAAAACCGTTAAAAGCTCCTCCATAGTGAGAGTTGAGCAACTTCGGACTATCAAAGTTGCTCGGGATATACTTTTTATTGTTCTTCTTTGTCAACTTTTACGAGTATAAGCTTCCTACATTATTTCGATGCCAAAACAACAAATTTCTATGACAAATAGACAAAACCGTTAAAAGCTCCTCCATAGAGAGAGTTGAGCAAACTCCAAACTATCAAGGGTTCTCGGGATAGACTTTTTATTGTTCTTCTATGTCAAATTTTACGAGTATAAGCTTCCTACATTATTTCGATACCAAAACACCAACTTTCTATGACAAATGGACAAAACCGTTAAAAGCTCCTCTATAGTGAGAGTTGAGCAACTTCGGACCATCAAAGTTTCTCGGTGTACACTTTTTATTGTTCTTATATGTCAAATTTTATGAGTATAGGCTTCCTAGATTATTTCGATGCCAAAACAACAACTTTCTATGACAAATGGACAAAATCGTTAAAAGCTCCTCCATAGAGAGAGTTGAGCAACTTCGGACTATAAAAGTTGCTCGGGATAGACTTTTTATTGTTCATCTATGTCAAATTTTACGAGTATAAGCTTCCTACATTATTTCGATGCCAAAACACCCACTTTCTATGACAAATAGACAAAACCGTTAAAAGCTCCTCCATAGTGAGAGTTGAACAACTTCGGCTATCAAAGTTGATCGGGATAGACTTTTTATTGTTTTTCTATGTCAAATTTTATGAGTATAAGCTTCATACATTATTTCGATGCCAAAACACGAACCTTTTATGACAAAAGGAAAAAACCGTTAAAAGCTCCTCTATAGAGAAAGTTGCGCAACTTCGGACCTTCAAAGTTGCTCGGTGTATAATTTTTATTGTTCTCATATGTCAAATTTTACGAGTATAAGCTTCATAGATTATTTCAATGCCAAAACACCAACTTTTTATGACAAATGGACAAAACCGTTAAGAGCTCCTCCATAGAGAGAGTTGAGCAACTTCGGACCATTAAAATTGCTTTATGTACACTTTTTATTGTTCTTCTATGTCAAATTTTACGAGTATAAGCTTCTAGATTAATTCGATGCCAAAACAACAACTTTCTTTGACAAATGGACAAAACCGTTAAAAGCTCCTCCATAGAGAGAGTTGAGCAACTTCGGACTATGAAAGTTGCTCGGGATAGACTTTTTATTGTTCTTCTATGTCAAATTTTACGAGTATAAGCTTTCTACATTATTTCGATGCCAAAACTCCCACTTTCTATGACAAATAGACAAAACCGTTAAAAGCTCCTCCATAGAGAGAGTTGCGCAACTTCGGACTATCAAAGTTGCTCAGGATATACTTTTTATTGTTCTTCTTTGTCAACTTTTACGAGTATAAGCTTCCTACATTATTTCGATGCCAAAACAACAAATTTCTATGACAAATAGACAAAACCGTTAAAAGCTCCTCCATAGAGAGAGTTGAGCAACTCCAAACTATCAAGGGTTCTCGGGATAGACTTTTTATTGTTCTTCTATGTCAAATTTTACGAGTATAAGCTTCCTACATTATTTCGATTCCAAAACACCAACTTTCTATGACAAATGGACAAAACCGTTAAAAGCTCCTCTATAGTGAGAGTTGAGCAACTTCGGACCATCGAAGTTTCTCGGTGTACACTTTTTATTGTTCTTATATGTCAAATTTTATGAGTATAGGCTTCCTAGATTATTTCGATGCCAAAACAACAACTTTCTTTGACAAATGGACAAAACCGTTAAAATCTCCTCCATAGAGAGAGTTGAGCAACTTCGGACTATGAAAGTTGCTCGGGATAGACTTTTTATTGTTCTTCTATGTGAAATTTTACGAGTATAGGCTTCCTACATTATATTGATGCCAAAACACCAACTTTCTATGACAAATGGACAAGACCGTTAAAAGCTCCTCCATAGAGAGAGTTGAACAACTTCGGCTATCAAAGTTGATCGGGATAGACTTTTTATTGTTCTTCTATGTCAAATTTTATGAGTATAAGCTTCATACATTATTTCGATGCCAAAACACCAACTTTTTATGACAAAAGAAAAAAACCGTTAAAAGCTCCTCTATAGAGAGAGTTGAGCAACTTCGGAACTTCAAAGTTGCTCGGTGTATAATTTTTATTGTTCTCATATGTCAAATTTTACGAGTATAAGCTTCATAGATTATTTCAATGCCAAAACACCAACTTTTTATGACAAATGGACAAAACCGTTAAGAGCTCCTCCATAGAGAGAGTTGAGCAACTTCGGACCATTAAAATTGCTCTATGTACACTTTTTATTGTTCTTCTATGTCAAATTTTACGAGTATAAGCTTCTAGATTAATTCGATGCCAAAACACCAACTTTCTTTGACAAATGGACAAAACCGTTAAAAGCTCCTCCATAGAGAGAGTTGAGCAACTTCGGACCTTCAAAGTTGCTCGGTGTATAATTTTTATTGTTCTCATATGTCAAATTTTACGAGTATAAGCTTCCTACATTATTTCGATGCCAAAACACCCACTTTCTATGACAAATAGACAAAACCGTTAAAAGGTCCTCCATAGTGAGAGTTGAGCAACTTCGGACTATCAAATTTGCTCAGGATATACTTTTTATTGTTCTTCTTTGTCAACTTTTACGAGTATAAGCTTCCTACATTATTTCGATGCCAAAACAACAAATTTCTATGACAAATAGACAAAACCGTTAAAAGCTCCTCCATAGAGAGAGTTGAGCAAACTCCAAACTATCAAGGGTTCTCGGGATAGACTTTTTATTGTTCTTCTATGTCAAATTTTACGAGTATAAGCTTCCTACATTATTTCGATACCAAAACACCAACTTTCTATGACAAATGGACAAAACCGTTAAAAGCTCCTCTATAGTGAGAGTTGAGCAACTTCGGACCATCAAAGTTTCTCGGTGTACACTTTTTATTTTTCTTATATGTCAAATTTTATGAGAATAGGCTTCCTAGATTATTTCGATGCCAAAACAACAACTTTCTTTGACAAATGGACAAAACCGTTAAAATCTCCTCCATAGAGAGAGTTGAGCAACTTCGGACTATGAAAGTTGCTCGGGATAGACTTTTTATTGTTCTTCTATGTGAAATTTTACGAGTATAGGCTTCCTACATTATATTGATGCCAAAACACCAACTTTCTATGACAAATGGACAAAACCGTTAAAAGCTCCTCCATAGAGAGAGTTGAACAACTTCGGCTATCAAAGTTGATCGGGATAGACTTTTTATTGTTTTTCTATGTCAAATTTTATGAGTATAAGCTTCATACATTATTTCGATGCCAAAACACGAACTTTTTATGACAAAAGGAAAAAACCGTTAAAAGCTCCTCTATAGAGAGAGTTGAGCAACTTCGGACCTTCAAAGTTGCTCGGTGTATAATTTTTATTGTTCTCATATGTCAAATTTTACGAGTATAAGCTTCATAGATTATTTCAATGCCAAAACACCAACTTTTTATGACAAATGGACAAAACCGTTAAGAGCTCCTCCATAGAGAGAGTTGAGCAACTTCGGACCATTGAAATTGCTCTATGTACACTTTTTATTGTTCTTCTATGTCAAATTTTACGAGTATAAGCTTCTAGATTAATTCGATGCCAAAACACCAACTTTCTTTGACAAATGGACAAAACCGTTAAAAGCTCCTCCATAGAGAGAGTTGAGCAACTTCGGACAATGAAAGTTGCTCGGGATAGACTTTTTATTGTTCTTCTATGTCAAATTTTACGAGTATAAACTTTCTACATTATTTCGATGCCAAAACTCCCACTTTCTATGACAAATAGACAAAACCGTTAAAAGCTCCTCCATAGAGAGAGTTGAGCAACTTCGGACTATCAAAGTTGCTCGGGATATACTTTTTATTGTTCTTCTTTGTCAACTTTTACGAGTATAAGCTTCCTACATTATTTCGATGCCAAAACAACAAATTTCTATGACAAATAGACAAAACCGTTAAAAGCTCCTCCATAGAGAGAGTTGAGCAACTCCAAACTATCAAGGGTTCTCGGGATAGAGTTTTTATTGTTCTTCTATGTCAAATTTTACGAGTATAAGCTTCCTACATTATTTCGATTCCAAAACACCAACTTTCTATGACAAATGGACAAAACCGTTAAAAGCTCCTCTATAGTGAGAGTTGAGCAACTTCGGACCATCGAAGTTTCTCGGTGTACACTTTTTATTGTTCTTATATGTCAAATTTTATGAGTATAGGCTTCCTAGATTATTTCGATGCCAAAACAACAACTTTCTTTGACAAATGGACAAAACCGTTAAAATCTCCTCCATAGAGAGAGTTGAGCAACTTCGGACTATGAAAGTTGCTCGGGATAGACTTTTTATTGTTCTTCTATGTGAAATTTTACGAGTATAGACTTCCTACATTATATTGATGCCAAAACACCAACTTTCTATGACAAATGGTCAAAACCGTTAAAAGCTCCTCCATAGAGAGAGTTGAACAACTTCGGCTATCAAAGTTGATCGGGATAGACTTTTTATTGTTCTTCTACGTCAAATTTTATGAGTATAAGCTTCATACATTATTTCGATGCCAAAACACCAACTTTTTATGACAAAAGAAAAAAACCGTTAAAAGCTCCTCTATAGAGAGAGTTGAGCAACTTCGGAACTTCAAAGTTGCTCGGTGTATAATTTTTATTGTTCTCATATGTCAAATTTTACGAGTATAAGCTTCATAGATTATTTCAATGCCAAAACACCAACTTATTATGACAAATGGACAAAACCGTTAAGAGCTCCTCCATAGAGAGAGTTGAGCAACTTCGGACCATTAAAATTGCTCTATGTACACTTTTTATTGTTCTTCTATGTCAAATTTTACGAGTATAAGCTTCTAGATTATTTCGATGCCAAAACACCAACTTTCTTTGACAAATGGACAAAACCGTTAAAAGCTCCTCCATAGAGAGAGTTGAGCAACTTCGGCTATCAAAGTTGATCGGGATAGACTTTTTATTGTTTTTCTATGTCAAATTTTACGAGTATAAGCTTCCTAGATTATTTCGATGCCAAAACACCAAATTTCTATGACAAATAGACAAAACCGTTAAAAGCTCCTCCATAGAGAGAGTTGAGCAACTTCGGACTATCAAAGTTGCACGGGATATACTTTTTATTGTTCTTCTTTGTCAACTTTTACGAGTATAAGCTTCCTACATTATTTTGATGCCAAAACACCAACTTTCTATGACAAATGGAAAAAACCGTTAAAAGCTCTTCAATAGAGAGTGTTGAGCGACTTTGGATCATCAAAGTTGCTCGGTGTACAATTTTTATTGTTCTTCTATGTTAAATTTTACGAGTATAAGCTTCCTACATTATTTCGATGCCAAAACACCAACTTTCTATGACAAATAGATAAAACCGTTAAAAGCTCCCCCATAGAGAGAGTTGAGCAACTCCGAACTATCAAAGGTTCTAGGGATAGACTTTTTCTTGTTCTTCTATTTCGAGTTTTACGAGTATAAGCTTCCTAGATTATTTCGATGCCAAAACACCAACTTTCTATGACAAATGGACAAAACCGTTAAAATCTCCTCCATAGAGAGAGTTGAGCAACTTCGGACTATGAAAGTTGCTCGGGATAGACTTTTTATTGTTCTTCTATTTGAAATTTTACGAGTATAAGCTTCCTACATTATATTGATGCCAAAACACCAACTTTCTATGACAAATGGACAAAACCGTTAAAAGCTCCTCCATAGAGAGAGTTGAACAACTTCGGCTACCAAAGTTGATCGGGATAGACTTTTTATTGTTCTTCTATGTCAAATTTTATGAGTATAAGCTTCATACATTTTTTGGATGCCAAAACACCAACTTTTTATGACAAAAGGAAAAAACCGTTAAAAGCTCCTCTATAGAGAGAGTTGAGCAACTTCGGACCTTCAAAGTTGCTCGGTGTATAATTTTTATTGTTCTCATATGTCAAATTTTACGAGTATAAGCTTCATAGATTATTTCAATGCCAAAACACCAACTTTTTATGACAAATGGACAAAACCGTTAAAAGCTCCTCCATAGAGAGAGTTGAGCAACTTCGGACCATTAGAATTGCTCTATGTACACTTTTTATTGTTCCTCTATGTCAAATTTTACGAGTATAAGCTTCCTACATTATTTCGATGCCAAAACACCCACTTTCTATGACAAATAGACAAAACCGTTAAAAGCTCCTCCATAGAGAGAGTTGAGCAACTTCGGACTATCAAAGTTGCTAGGGATATACTTTTTATTGTTCTTCTTTGTCAACTTTTACGAGTATAAGCTTCCTACATTATTTCGATGCCAAAACAACAACTTTCTATGACAAATAGACAAAACCGTTAAAAGCTCCTCCATAGAGAGAGTTGAGCAACTCCAAACTATCAAGGGTTCTCGGGATAGACTTTTTATTGTTCTTCTATGTCAAATTTTACGAGTATAAGCTTCCTACATTATTTCGATTCCAAAACACCAACTTTCTATGACAAATGGACAAAACCGTTAAAAGCTCCTCTATAGTGAGAGTTGAGCAACTTCGGACCATCGAAGTTTCTCGGTGTACACTTTTTATTGTTCTTATATGTCAAATTTTATGAGTATAGGCTTCCTAGATTATTTCGATGCCAAAACACCAACTTTCTTTGACAAATGGACAAAACCGTTAAAAGCTCCTCCATAGAGAGAGTTGAGCAACTTCGGCTATCAAAGTTGATCGGGATAGACTTTTTATTGTTTTTCTATGTCAAATTTTACGAGTATAAGCTTCCTAGATTATTTCGATGCCAAAACACCAAATTTCTATGACAAATAGACAAAACCGTTAAAAGCTCCTCCATAGAGAGAGTTGAGCAACTTCGGACTATCAAAGTTGCACGGGATATACTTTTTATTGTTCTTCTTTGTCAACTTTTACGAGTATAAGCTTCCTACATTATTTTGATGCCAAAACACCAACTTTCTATGACAAATGGAAAAAACCGTTAAAAGCTCTTCAATAGAGAGTGTTGAGCGACTTTGGATCATCAAAGTTGCTCGGTGTACAATTTTTATTGTTCTTCTATGTTAAATTTTACGAGTATAAGCTTCCTACATTATTTCGATGCCAAAACACCAACTTTCTATGACAAATAGATAAAACCGTTAAAAGCTCCCCCATAGAGAGAGTTGAGCAACTCCGAACTATCAAAGGTTCTAGGGATAGACTTTTTCTTGTTCTTCTATTTCGAGTTTTACGAGTATAAGCTTCCTAGATTATTTCGATGCCAAAACACCAACTTTCTATGACAAATGGACAAAACCGTTAAAATCTCCTCCATAGAGAGAGTTGAGCAACTTCGGACTATGAAAGTTGCTCGGGATAGACTTTTTATTGTTCTTCTATTTGAAATTTTACGAGTATAAGCTTCCTACATTATATTGATGCCAAAACACCAACTTTCTATGACAAATGGACAAAACCGTTAAAAGCTCCTCCATAGAGAGAGTTGAACAACTTCGGCTACCAAAGTTGATCGGGATAGACTTTTTATTGTTCTTCTATGTCAAATTTTATGAGTATAAGCTTCATACATTTTTTGGATGCCAAAACACCAACTTTTTATGACAAAAGGAAAAAACCGTTAAAAGCTCCTCTATAGAGAGAGTTGAGCAACTTCGGACCTTCAAAGTTGCTCGGTGTATAATTTTTATTGTTCTCATATGTCAAATTTTACGAGTATAAGCTTCATAGATTATTTCAATGCCAAAACACCAACTTTTTATGACAAATGGACAAAACCGTTAAAAGCTCCTCCATAGAGAGAGTTGAGCAACTTCGGACCATTAGAATTGCTCTATGTACACTTTTTATTGTTCCTCTATGTCAAATTTTACGAGTATAAGCTTCCTACATTATTTCGATGCCAAAACACCCACTTTCTATGACAAATAGACAAAACCGTTAAAAGCTCCTCCATAGAGAGAGTTGAGCAACTTCGGACTATCAAAGTTGCTAGGGATATACTTTTTATTGTTCTTCTTTGTCAACTTTTACGAGTATAAGCTTCCTACATTATTTCGATGCCAAAACAACAACTTTCTATGACAAATAGACAAAACCGTTAAAAGCTCCTCCATAGAGAGAGTTGAGCAACTCCAAACTATCAAGGGTTCTCGGGATAGACTTTTTATTGTTCTTCTATGTCAAATTTTACGAGTATAAGCTTCCTACATTATTTCGATTCCAAAACACCAACTTTCTATGACAAATGGACAAAACCGTTAAAAGCTCCTCTATAGTGAGAGTTGAGCAACTTCGGACCATCGAAGTTTCTCGGTGTACACTTTTTATTGTTCTTATATGTCAAATTTTATGAGTATAGGCTTCCTAGATTATTTCGATGCCAAAACAACAACTTTCTTTGACAAATGGACAAAACCGTTAAAATCTCCTCCATAGAGAGAGTTGAGCAACTTCGGACTATGAAAGTTGCTCGGGATAGACTTTTTATTGTTCTTCTATGTGAAATTTTACGAGTATAGGCTTCCTACATTATATTGATGCCAAAACACCAACTTTCTATGACAAATGGACAAAACCGTTAAAAGCTCCTCCATAGAGAGAGTTGAACAACTTCGGCTATCAAAGTTGATCGGGATAGACTTTTTATTGTTCTTCTATGTCAAATTTTATGAGTATAAGCTTCATACATTATTTCGATGCCAAAACACCAACTTTTTATGACAAAAGAAAAAAACCGTTAAAAGCTCCTCTATAGAGAGAGTTGAGCAACTTCGGAACTTCAAAGTTGCTCGGTGTATAATTTTTATTGTTCTCATATGTCAAATTTTACGAGTATAAGCTTCATAGATTATTTCAATGCCAAAACACCAACTTTTTATGACAAATGGACAAAACCGTTAAGAGCTCCTCCATAGAGAGAGTTGAGCAACTTCGGACCATTAGAATTGCTCTATGTACACTTTTTATTGTTCTTCTATGTCAAATTTTACGAGTATAAGCTTCCTAGATTATTTCGATGCTAAAACACCAACTTTCATTGACAAATGGACAAAACCGTTAAAAGCTCCTCCATAGAGAGAGTTGAGCAAATTCGGACTATGAAAGTTGCTCGGGATAGACTTTTTATTGTTCTTCTATGTGAAATTTTACGAGTATAAGCTTCCTACATTATATTGATGCCAAAACACCAACTTTCTATGACAAATAGATAAAACCGTTAAAAGCTCCTCCATAGAGAGAGTTGAGCAACTCCGAACTATCAAAGGTTCTCGGGATAGACTTTTTCTTGTTCTTCTATTTCAAGTTTTACGAGTATAAGCTTCCTAGATTATTTCGATGCCGAAACACCAACTTTCTATGACAAATGAAGAAAACCGTTAAAAGCTCCTCCATAGAGAGAGTTGAGCAACTTCGGACCATCAAAGTTGCTCGGTGTACACTTTTTATTGTTCCTATATGTCAAATTTTATGAGTATAAGCTTCCTAGATTATTTCGATGCTAAAACACCAACTTTCATTGACAAATGGACAAAACCGTTAAAAGCTCCTCCATAGAGAGAGTTGAGCAACTTCGGACTATGAAAGTTGCTCGGGATAGACTTTTTATTGTTCTTCTATGTGAAATTTTACGAGTATAAGCTTCCTACATTATATTGATGCCAAAACACCAACTTTCTATGACAAATGGACAAAACCGTTAAAAGCTCCTCCTTAGAGAGAGTTGAGCAACTTCGGACTATGAAAGTTGCTCGGGATAGACTTTTTATTGTTCTTCTATGTCAAATTTTACGAGTATAAGCTTCCTACATTATATTGATGCCAAAACACCAACTTTCTATGACAAATGGACAAAACCGTTAAAAGCTCCTCCATAGAGAGAGTTGAGCAACTCCGAACTATCAAAGGTTCTCGGGATAGACTTTTTCTTGTTCTTCTATTTCAAGTTTTACGAGTATAAGCTTCCTACATTATTTCAATTCCAAAACACCGACTTTCTATGACAAATGGACAAAACCGTTAAAAACTCCTCCATAGAGAGAGTTGAGCAACTTCGGACTATGAAAGTTGCTCGGGATAGACTTTTTATTGTTCTTCTATGTCAAATTTTACGAGTATAACTTCCTACATTATTTCGATGCCAAAACATCAACTTTCTATGACAAATGGACAAAACCGTTAAAAGCTCCTCCATAGAAAGAGTTGAGCAACTCCGAACTATCAAAGTTGCTTGGGATAGACTTTTTATTGTTCTTCTACGTCAAATTTTACGAGTATAAGCTTCCTAGATTATTTCGATGCCAAAACACCAAATTTCTATGACAAATAGACAAAACCGTTAAAAGCTCCTCCATAGAGAGAGTTGAGCAACTTCGGACTATCAAAGTTGCACGGGATATACTTTTTATTGTTCTTCTTTGTCAACTTTTACGAGTATAAGCTTCCTACATTATTTTGATGCCAAAACACCAACTTTCTATGACAAATGGACAAAACCGTTAAAAGCTCTTCAATAGAGAGTGTTGAGCGACTTTGGATCATCAAAGTTGCTCGGTGTACAATTTTTATTGTTCTTCTAAGTTAAATTTTACGAGTATAAGCTTCCTACATTATTTCGATGACAAAACACCAACTTTCTATGACAAATAGATAAAACCGTTAAAAGCTCCCCCATAGAGAGAGTTGAGCAACTCCGAACTATCAAAGGTTCTAGGGATAGACTTTTTCTTGTTCTTCTATTTCGAGTTTTACGAGTATAAGCTTCCTAGATTATTTCGATGCCAAAACACCAACTTTCTATGACAAATGGACAAAACCGTTAAAATCTCCTCCATAGAGAGAGTTGAGCAACTTCGGACTATGAAAGTTGCTCGGGATAGACTTTTTATTGTTCTTCTATTTGAAATTTTACGAGTATAAGCTTCCTACATTATATTGATGCCAAAACACCAACTTTCTATGACAAATGGACAAAACCGTTAAAAGCTCCTCCATAGAGAGAGTTGAACAACTTAGGCTACCAAAGTTGATCGGGATAGACTTTTTATTGTTCTTCTATGTCAAATTTTATGAGTATAAGCTTCATACATTATTTCGATGCCAAAACACCAACTTTTTATGACAAAAGGAAAAAACCGTTAAAAGCTCCTCTATAGAGAGAGTTGAGCAACTTCGGACCTTCAAAGTTGCTCGGTGTATAATTTTTATTGTTCTCATATGTCAAATTTTATGAGTATAAGCTTCATAGATTATTTCAATGCCAAAACACCAACTTTTTATGACAAATGGACAAAACCGTTAAGAGCTCCTCCATAGAGAGAGTTGAGCAACTTCGCACCATTAAAATTGCTCTATGTACACTATTTATTGTTCTTCTATGTCAAATTTTACAAGTATAAGCTTCTAGATTAATTCGATGCCAAAACACCAACTTTCTTTGACAAATGGACAAAACCGTTAAAAGCTCCTCCATAGAGAGAGTTGAGCAACTTCGGACTATGAAAGTTGCTCGGGATAGACTTTTTATTGTTCTTCTATGTCAAATTTTACGAGTATAAGCTTCCTACATTATATTGATGCCAAAACACCAACTTTCTATGACAAATGGACAAAACCGTTAAAAGCTCTTTCATAGAGAGAGTTGAGCAACTTCGGACTATGAAAGTTGCTCAGGATAGACTTTTTATTTTTCTTCTATGTCAAATTTTACGAGTATAAGCTTCCTACATTATATTGATGCCAAAACACCAACTTTCTATGACAAATGGACAAAACCGTTAAAAGCTCCTTCATAGAGAGAGTTGAGCAACTTCGGACTATGAAAGTTGCTCGGGATAGACTTTTTATTTTTCTTCTATGTCAAATTTTACGAGTATAAGCTTCCTACATTATATTGATGCCAAAACACCAACTTTCTATGACAAATGGACAAAACCGTTAAAAGCTCCTCCATAGAAAGAGTTGAGCAACTCCGAACTATCAAAGTTGCTTGGGATAGACTTTTTATTGTTCTTCTACATCAAATTTTACGAGTATAAGCTTCCTAGATTATTTCGATGCCAAAACACCAAATTTCTATGACAAATAGACAAAACCGTTAAAAGCTCCTCCATAGAGAGAGTTGAGCAACTTCGGACTATCAAAGTTGCACGGCATATACTTTTTATTGTTCTTCTTTGTCAACTTTTACGAGTATAAGCTTCCTACATTATTTTGATGCCAAAACACCAACTTTCTATGACAAATGGACAAAACCGTTAAAAGCTCTTCAATAGAGAGTGTTGAGCGACTTTGGATCATCAAAGTTGCTCGGTGTACAATTTTTATTGTTCTTCTATGTTAAATTTTACGAGTATAAGCTTCCTACATTATTTCGATGCCAAAACACCAACTTTCTATGACAAATAGATAAAACCGTTAAAAGCACCCCCATAGAGAGAGTTGAGCAACTCCGAACTATCAAAGGTTCTAGGGATAGACTTTTTCTTGTTCTTCTATTTCGAGTTTTACGAGTATAAGCTTCCTAGATTATTTCGATGCCAAAACACCAACTTTCTATGACAAATGGACAAAACCGTTAAAATCTCCTCCATAGAGAGAGTTGAGCAACTTCGGACTATGAAAGTTGCTCGGGATAGACTTTTTATTGTTCTTCTATTTCAAATTTTACGAGTATAAGCTTCCTACATTATATTGATGCCAAAACACCAACTTTCTATGACAAATGGACAAAACCGTTAAAAGCTCCTCCTTAGAGAGAGTTGAGCAACTTCGGACTATGAAAGTTGCTCGGGATAGACTTTTTATTGTTCTTCTATGTCAAATTTTACGAGTATAAGCTTCCTACATTATATTGATGCCAAAACACCAACTTTCTATGACAAATGGACAAAACCGTTAAAAGCTCCTCCATAGAGAGAGTTGAGCAACTTCAAACCTTCAAAATTGCTCGGTGTATAATTTTTATTGTTCTCATATGTCAAATTTTACGAGTATAAGCTTCATAGATTATTTCAATGCCAAAACACCAACTTTTTATGACAAATGGACAAAACCGTTAAGAGCTCCTTCATAGAGAGAGTTGAGCAACTTCACACCATTAAAATTGCTCTATGTACACTTTTTATTGTTCTTCTATGTCAAATTTTACAAGTATAAGCTTCTAGATTAATTCGATGCCAAAACACCAACTTTCTTTGACAAATGGACAAAACCGTTAAAAGCTCCTCCATAGAGAGAGTTGAGCAACTTCGGACTATGAAAGTTGCTCGGGATAGACTTTTTATTGTTCTTCTATGTCAAATTTTACGAGTATAAGCTTCCTACACTATATGGATGCGAAAACACTAACTTTCTATGACAAATGGACAAAACCGTTAAAAGCTTCTCCATAGAGAGAGTTGAGCAACTGCGGACTATCAAAGTTGCTCGGAATAAACTTTTTATTGTTCTTCTATGTCATGTTTTACGAGTATAAGCTTCCTAGATTATTTCGATGCCAAAACACCAACTTTCTATGACCAATAGACAAAACCGTTAAAAGCTCCTCCATAGAGAGAGTTGAGCAACTTCGGACTATCAAAGTTGCTCGGTATATAATTTTTTTTGTTCTTCTTTGTCAACTTTTACGAGTATAAGCTTCCTACATTATTTCGATGCCAAAACACCAATTTTCTATGACAAATAGATAAAACCGTTAAAAGCTCCTCCATAGAGAGCGTTGAGCAACTCCGAACTATCAAAGGTTCTCGGGATAGACTTTTTCTTGTTCTTCTATTTCAAGTTTTATGAGTATAAGCTTCCTAGATTATTTCGATGCCAAAACACCAACTTTCTATGAAAAATGAAGAAAACCGTTAAAAGCTCCTCCATAGAGAGAGTTGAGCAACTTCGGACCATCAAAGTTGCTCGGTGTACACTTTTTATTGTTCCTATATGTCAAATTTTATGAGTATAAGCTTCCTAGATTATTTCGATGCTAAAACACCAACTTTCTTTGACAAATGGACAAAACCGTTAAAAGCTCCTCCATAGAGAGAGTTGAGCAACTTCGGACTATGAAAGTTGCTCGGGATAGACTTTTTATTGTTCTTCTATGTCAAATTTTACGAGTATAAGCTTCCTACATTATATTGATGCCAAAACACCAACTTTCTATGACAAATAGACAAAACCGTTAAAAGCTCCTCCATAGAGAGAGTTGAGCTACTTCGGACTATGAAAGTTGCTCGGGATAGACTTTTTATTGTTCTTCTATGTCAAATTTTACTAGTATAAGCTTCCTACATTATATTGATGCCAAAACACCAACTTTCTATGACAAATGGACAAAACCGTTAAAAGCTCCTCCATAGAGAGAGTTGAGCAACTTCGGACTATGAAAGTTGCTCGGGATAGACTTTTTATTGTTCTTCTATGTCAAATTTTACGAGTATAAGCTTCCTACATTATTTTGATGCCAAAACATCAACTTTCTATGACAAATGGACAAAACCGTTAAAAGCCCCTCCATAGAGAGAGTTGAGCAACTGCGGACTATCAAAGTTGCTCGGGAAAGACTTTTTATTGTTCTTCTATGTCAAGTTTTACGAGTATAAGCTTCCTAGATTATTTCGATGCCAAAACAACAACTTTCTATGACAAATAGACAAAACCGTTAAAAGCTCCTCCATAGAGAGAGTTGAGCAACTTCGGACTATCAAAGTTGCACGGGATATACTTTTTATTGTTCTTCTTTGTCAACTTTTACGAGTATAAGCTTCCTACATTATTTTGATGCCAAAACACCAACTTTATATGACAAATGGACAAAACCGTTAAAAGCTCTTCAATAGAGAGTATTGAGCGACTTTGGATCATCAAAGTTGCTCGGTGTACAATTTTTATTGTTCTTCTATGTCAAATTTTACGAGTATAAGCTTCCTACATTATTTCGATGCCAAAACACCAACTTTCTATGACAAATGGACAAAACCGTTAAAAGCCCCTCCATAGAGAGAGTTGAGCAACTGCGGACTATCAAAGTTGCTCGGGATAGACATTTTATTGTTCTTCTATGTCAAGTTTTACGAGTATAAGCTTCCTAGATTATTTCGATGCCAAAACAACAACTTTCTATGACAAATAGACAAAACCGTTAAAAGCTCCTCCATAGAGAGAGTTGAGCAACTTCGGACTATCAAAGTTGCACGGGATATACTTTTTATTGTTCTTCTTTGTCAACTTTTACGAGTATAAGCTTCCTACATTATTTTGATGCCAAAACACCAACTTTCTATGACAAATGGACAAAACCGTTAAAAGCTCTTCAATAGAGAGTATTGAGCGACTTTGGATCATCAAAGTTGCTCGGTGTACAATTTTTATTGTTCTTCTATGTCAAATTTTACGAGTATAAGCTTCCTACATTATTTCGATGCCAAAACACCAACTTTCTATGACAAATAGATAAAACCGTTAAAAGCTCCACCATAGAGAGAGTTGAGCAACTCCGAACTATCAAAGGTTCTAGGGATAGACTTTTTCTTGTTCTTCTATTTCGAGTTTTACGAGTATAAGCTTCCTAGATTATTTCGATGCCAAAACACCAACTTTCTATGACAAATGGACAAAACCGTTAAAATCTCCTCCATAGAGAGAGTTGAGCAACTTCGGACTATGAAAGTTGCTCGGGATAGACTTTTTATTGTTCTTCTATTTGAAATTTTACGAGTATAAGCTTCCTACATTATATTGAGGCCAAAACACCAACTTTCTATGACAAATGGACAAAACCGTTAAAAGCTCCTCCATAGAGAGAGTTGAACAACTTAGGCTACCAAAGTTGATCGGGATAGACTTTTTATTGTTCTTCTATGTCAAATTTTATGAGTATAAGCTTCATACATTATTTCGATGCCAAAACACCAACTTTTTATGACAAAAGGAAAAAACCGTTAAAAGCTCCTCTATAGAGAGAGTTGAGCAACTTCGGACCTTCAAAGTTGCTCGGTGTATAATTTTTATTGTTCTCATATGTCAAATTTTACGAGTATAAGCTTCATAGATTATTTCAATGCCAAAACACCAACTTTCTATGACAAATGGACAAAACCGTTAAGAGCTCCTCCATAGAGAGAGTTGAGCAACTTCGCACCATTAAAATTGCTCTATGTACACTTTTTATTGTTCTTCTATGTCAAATTTTACAAGTATAAGCTTCTAGATTAATTCGATGCCAAAACACCAACTTTCTTTGACAAATGGACAAAACCGTTAAAAGCTCATCCATAGAGAGAGTTGAGCAACTTCGGACTATGAAAGTTGCTCGGGATAGACTTTTTATTGTTCTTCTATGTCAAATTTTACGAGTATAAGCTTCCTACATTATATTGATGCCAAAACACCAACTTTCTATGACAAATGGACAAAACCGTTAAAAGCTCCTCCATAGAGAGAGTTGAGCAACTTCGGACTATGAAAGTTGCTCGGGATAAACTTTTTATTGTTCTTCTATGTCAAATTTTACTAGTATAAGCTTCCTACATTATATTGATGCCAAAACACCAACTTTCTATGACAAATGGACAAAACCGTTAAAAGCTCCTCCATAGAGAGAGTTGAGCAACTTCGGACTATGAAAGTTGCTCGGGATAGACTTTTTATTGTTCTTCTATGTCAAATTTTACGAGTATAAGCTTCCTACATTATTTTGATGCCAAAACATCAACTTTCTATGACAAATGGACAAAACCGTTAAAAGCCCCTCCATAGAGAGAGTTGAGCAACTGCGGACTATCAAAGTTGCTCGGGATAGACTTTTTATTGTTCTTCTATGTCAAGTTTTACGAGTATAAGCTTCCTAGATTATTTCGATGCCAAAACAACAACTTTCTATGACAAATAGACAAAACCGTTAAAAGCTCCTCCATAGAGAGAGTTGAGCAACTTCGGACTATCAAAGTTGCACGGGATATACTTTTTATTGTTCTTCTTTGTCAACTTTTACGAGTATAAGCTTCCTACATTATTTTGATGCCAAAACACCAACTTTCTATGACAAATGGACAAAACCGTTAAAAGCTCTTCAATAGAGAGTATTGAGCGACTTTGGATCATCAAAGTTGCTCGGTGTACAATTTTTATTGTTCTTCTATGTCAAATTTTACGAGTATAAGCTTCCTACATTATTTCGATGCCAAAACACCAACTTTCTATGACAAATAGATAAAACCGTTAAAAGCTCCACCATAGAGAGAGTTGAGCAACTCCGAACTATCAAAGGTTCTAGGGATAGACTTTTTCTTGTTCTTCTATTTCGAGTTTTACGAGTATAAGCTTCCTAGATTATTTCGATGCCAAAACACCAACTTTCTATGACAAATTGGACAAAACCGTTAAAATCTCCTCCATAGAGAGAGTTGAGCAACTTCGGACTATGAAAGTTGCTCGGGATAGACTTTTTATTGTTCTTCTATTTGAAATTTTACGAGTATAAGCTTCCTACATTATATTGATGCCAAAACACCAACTTTCTATGACAAATGGACAAAACCGTTAAAAGCTCCTCCATAGAGAGAGTTGAACAACTTAGGCTACCAAAGTTGATCGGGATAGACTTTTTATTGTTCTTCTATGTCAAATTTTATGAGTATAAGCTTCATACATTATTTCGATGCCAAAACACCAACTTTTTATGACAAAAGGAAAAAACCGTTAAAAGCTCCTCTATAGAGAGAGTTGAGCAACTTCGGACCTTCAAAGTTGCTCGGTGTATAATTTTTATTGTTCTCATATGTCAAATTTTACGAGTATAAGCTTCATAGATTATTTCAATGCCAAAACACCAACTTTCTATGACAAATGGACAAAACCGTTAAGAGCTCCTCCATAGAGAGAGTTGAGCAACTTCGCACCATTAAAATTGCTCTATGTACACTTTTTATTGTTCTTCTATGTCAAATTTTACAAGTATAAGCTTCTAGATTAATTCGATGCCAAAACACCAACTTTCTTTGACAAATGGACAAAACCGTTAAAAGCTCATCCATAGAGAGAGTTGAGCAACTTCGGACTATGAAAGTTGCTCGGGATAGACTTTTTATTGTTCTTCTATGTCAAATTTTACGAGTATAAGCTTCCTACATTATATTGATGCCAAAACACCAACTTTCTATGACAAATGGACAAAACCGTTAAAAGCTCCTCCATAGAGAGAGTTGAGCAACTTCGGACTATGAAAGTTGCTCGGGATAGACTTTTTATTTTTCTTCTATGTCAAATTTTACGAGTATAAGCTTCCTACATTATATTGATGCCAAAACACCAACTTTCTATGACAAATGGACAAAACCGTTAAAAGCTCCTCCATAGAGAGAGTTGAGCAACTTCGGACGATGAAAGTTGCTTGGGATAGACTTTTTATTGTTCTTCTACATCAAATTTTACGAGTATAAGCTTCCTAGATTATTTCGATGCCAAAACACCAACTTTCTATGACAAATAGACAAAACCGTTAAAAGCTTCTCCATAGAGAGAGTTGAGCAACTGCGGACTATCAAAGTTGCTCGGAATAAACTTTTTATTGTTCTTCTATGTCAAGTTTTACGAGTATAAGCTTCCTAGATTATTTCGATGCCAAAACACCAACTTTCTATGACCAATAGACAAAACCGTTAAAAGCTCCTCCATAGAGAGAGTTGAGCAACTTCGGACTATCAAAGTTGCTCGGTATATAATTTTTTTTGTTCTTCTTTGTCAACTTTTACGAGTATAAGCTTCCTAGATTATTTCGATGCCAAAACACCAACTTTCTATGACAAATAGACAAAACCGTTAAAAGCTTCTCCATAGAGAGAGTTGAGCAACTGCATCTATCAAAGTTGCTCGGAATAAACTTTTTATTGTTCTTCTATGTCAAGTTTTACGAGTATAAGCTTCCTAGATTATTTTGATGCCAAAACACCAACTTTCTATGACCAATAGACAAAACCGTTAAAAGCTCCTCCATAGAGAGAGTTGAGCAACTTCGGACTATCAAAGTTGCTCGGTATATAATTTTTTTTGTTCTTCTTTGTCAACTTTTACGAGTATAAGCTTCCTACATTATTTCGATGCCAAAACACCAACTTTCTATGACAAATAGATAAAACCGTTAAAGGCTCCTCCATAGAGAGAGTTGAGCAACTCCGAACTATCAAAGGTTCTCGGGATAGACTTTTTCTTGTTCTTCTATTTCAAGTTTTACGAGTATAAGCTTCCTAGATTATTTCGATGCCAAAACACCAACTTTCTATGACAAATAGACAAAACCGTTAAAAGCTCCTCCATAGAGAGAGTTGAGCAACTTCGGACTATCAAAGTTGCTCGGTATATAATTTTTTTTGTTCTTCTTTGTCAAATTTTACGAGTATAAGCTTCCTAGATTATTTCGATGCCAAAACACCAACTTTCTATGACAAATAGACAAAACCGTTAAAAGCTTCTCCATAGAGAGAGTTGAGCAACTGCGGACTATCAAAGTTGCTCGGAATAAACTTTTTATTGTTCTTCTATGTCAAATTTTACGAGTATAAGCTTCCTACATTATATTGATGCCAAAACACCAACTTTCTATGAAAAATGGACAAAACCGTTAAAAGCTCCTCCTTAGAGAGAGTTGAGCAACTTCGGACTATGAAAGTTGCTCGGGATAGACTTTTTATTGTTCTTCTATGTCAAATTTTACGAGTATAAGCTTCCTACATTATATGGATGCCAAAACACCAACTTTCTATGATAAATGGACAAAACCGTTAAAAGCTCCTCCATAGAGAGAGTTGAGCAACTCCGAACTATCAAAGTTGCTTGGGATAGACTTTTTATTGTTCTTCTACATCAAATTTTACGAGTATAAGCTTCCTAGATTATTTCGATGCCAAAACACCAACTTTCTATGACAAATCGACAAAACCGTTAAAAGCTTCTCCATAGAGAGAGTTGAGCAACTGCGGACTATCAAAGTTGCTCGGAATAAACTTTTTATTGTTCTTCTATGTCAAGTTTTACGAGTATAAGCTTCCTAGATTATTTCGATGCCAAAACACCAACTTTCTATGACCAATAGACAAAACCGTTAAAAGCTCCTCCATAGAGAGAGTTGAGCAACTTCGGACTATCAAAGTTGCTCGGTATATAATTTTTTTTGTTCTTCTTTGTCAACTTTTACGAGTATAAGCTTCCTACATTATTTCGATGCCAAAACACCAACTTTCTATGACAAATAGATAAAACCGTTAAAAGCTCCCCCATATAGAGAGTTGAGCAACTCCGAACTATCAAAGGTTCTCGGGATAGACTTTTTCTTGTTCTTCTATTTCAAGTTTTACGAGTATAAGCTTCCTAGATTATTTCGATGCCAAAACACCAACTTTCTATGAAAAATGAAGAAAACCGTTAAAAGCTCCTCCATAGAGAGAGTTGAGCAACTGCGGACTATCAAAGTTGCTCGGAATAAACTTTTTATTGTTCTTCTATGTCAAGTTTTACGAGTATAAGCTTCCTAGATTATTTCGATGCCAAAACACCAACTTTCTATGACAAATAGATAAAACCGTTAAAAGCTCCACCATAGAGAGAGTTGAGCAACTCCGAACTATCAAAGGTTCTCGGGATAGACTTTTTCTTGTTCTTCTATTTCAAGTTTTACGAGTATAAGCTTCCTAGATTATTTCGATGCCAAAACACCAACTTTCTATGACAAATAGACAAAACCGTTAAAAGCTCCTCCATAGAGAGAGTTGAGCAACTTCGGACTATCAAAGTTGCTCGGTATATAATTTTTTTTGTTCTTCTTTGTCAAATTTTACGAGTATAAGCTTCCTAGATTATTTCGATGCCAAAACACCAACTTTCTATGACAAATAGACAAAACCGTTAAAAGCTTCTCCATAGAGAGAGTTGAGCAACTGCGGACTATCAAAGTTGCTCGGAATAAACTTTTTATTGTTCTTCTATGTCAAGTTTTACGAGTATAAGCTTCCTAGATTATTTCGATGCCAAAACACCAACTTTCTATGACCAATAGACAAAACCGTTAAAAGCTCCTCCATAGAGAGAGTTGAGCAACTTCGGACTATCAAAGTTGCTCGGTATATAATTTTTTTTGTTCTTCTTTGTCAACTTTTACGAGTATAAGCTTCCTAGATTATTTCGATGCCAAAACACCAACTTTCTATGACAAATAGACAAAACCGTTAAAAGCTTCTCCATAGAGAGAGTTGAGCAACTGCATCTATCAAAGTTGCTCGGAATAAACTTTTTATTGTTCTTCTATGTCAAGTTTTACGAGTATAAGCTTCCTAGATTATTTTGATGCCAAAACACCAACTTTCTATGACCAATAGACAAAACCGTTAAAAGCTCCTCCATAGAGAGAGTTGAGCAACTTCGGACTATCAAAGTTGCTCGGTATATAATTTTTTTTGTTCTTCTTTGTCAACTTTTACGAGTATAAGCTTCCTACATTATTTCGATGCCAAAACACCAACTTTCTATGACAAATAGATAAAACCGTTAAAGGCTCCTCCATAGAGAGAGTTGAGCAACTCCGAACTATCAAAGGTTCTCGGGATAGACTTTTTCTTGTTCTTCTATTTCAAGTTTTACGAGTATAAGCTTCCTAGATTATTTCGATGCCAAAACACCAACTTTCTATGACAAATAGACAAAACCGTTAAAAGCTCCTCCATAGAGAGAGTTGAGCAACTTCGGACTATCAAAGTTGCTCGGTATATAATTTTTTTTGTTCTTCTTTGTCAAATTTTACGAGTATAAGCTTCCTAGATTATTTCGATGCCAAAACACCAACTTTCTATGACAAATAGACAAAACCGTTAAAAGCTTCTCCATAGAGAGAGTTGAGCAACTGCGGACTATCAAAGTTGCTCGGAATAAACTTTTTATTGTTCTTCTATGTCAAATTTTACGAGTATAAGCTTCCTACATTATATTGATGCCAAAACACCAACTTTCTATGAAAAATGGACAAAACCGTTAAAAGCTCCTCCTTAGAGAGAGTTGAGCAACTTCGGACTATGAAAGTTGCTCGGGATAGACTTTTTATTGTTCTTCTATGTCAAATTTTACGAGTATAAGCTTCCTACATTATATGGATGCCAAAACACCAACTTTCTATGATAAATGGACAAAACCGTTAAAAGCTCCTCCATAGAGAGAGTTGAGCAACTCCGAACTATCAAAGTTGCTTGGGATAGACTTTTTATTGTTCTTCTACATCAAATTTTACGAGTATAAGCTTCCTAGATTATTTCGATGCCAAAACACCAACTTTCTATGACAAATCGACAAAACCGTTAAAAGCTTCTCCATAGAGAGAGTTGAGCAACTGCGGACTATCAAAGTTGCTCGGAATAAACTTTTTATTGTTCTTCTATGTCAAGTTTTACGAGTATAAGCTTCCTAGATTATTTCGATGCCAAAACACCAACTTTCTATGACCAATAGACAAAACCGTTAAAAGCTCCTCCATAGAGAGAGTTGAGCAACTTCGGAGTATCAAAGTTGCTCGGTATATAATTTTTTTTGTTCTTCTTTGTCAACTTTTACGAGTATAAGCTTCCTACATTATTTCGATGCCAAAACACCAACTTTCTATGACAAATAGATAAAACCGTTAAAAGCTCCTCCATATAGAGAGTTGAGCAACTCCGAACTATCAAAGGTTCTCGGGATAGACTTTTTCTTGTTCTTCTATTTCAAGTTTTACGAGTATAAGCTTCCTAGATTATTTCGATGCCAAAACACCAACTTTCTATGAAAAATGAAGAAAACCGTTAAAAGCTCCTCCATAGAGAGAGTTGAGCAACTGCGGACTATCAAAGTTGCTCGGAATAAACTTTTTATTGTTCTTCTATGTCAAGTTTTACGATTATAAGCTTCCTAGATTATTTCGATGCTAAAACACCAACTTTCTTTGACAAATGGACAAAACCGTTAAAAGCTCCTCCATAGAAAGAGTTGAGCAACTTCGGACTATGAAAGTTGCTCGGGTTAGACTTTTTATTGTTCTTCTATGTGAAATTTTACGAGTATAAGCTTCCTACATTATATTGATGCCAAAACACAAACTTTCTACGAAAAATGGACAAAACCGTTAAAAGCTCCTCCTTAGAGAGAGTTGAGCAACTTCGGACTATGAAAGTTGCTCGGGATAGACTTTTTATTGTTCTTCTATGTCAAATTTTACGAGTATAAGCTTCCTACATTATATGGATGCCAAAACACCAACTTTCTATGACAAATGGACAAAACCGTTAAAAGCTCCTCCATAGAGAGAGTTGAGCAACTCCGAACTATCAAAGTTGCTCGGGATAGACTTTTTATTGTTCTTCTACATCAAATTTTACGAGTATAAGCTTCCTAGATTATTTCGATGCCAAAACACCAACTTTCTATGACAAATGGACAAAACCGTTAAAAGCTCCTCCATAGAGAGAGTTGAGCAACTTCGGACTATGAAAGTTGCTCGGGATAGACTTTTTATTGTTCTTCTATGTCAAATTTTACGAGTATAAGCTTCCTACATTATATGGATGCCAAAACACCAACTTTCTATGACAAATGGACAAAACCGTTAAAAGCTCCTCCATAGAGAGAGTTGAGCAACTCCGAACTATCAAAGTTGCTCGGGATAGACTTTTTATTGTTCTTCTACATCAATTTTTACGAGTATAAGCTTCCTAGATTATTTCGATGCCAAAACACCAACTTTCTATGACAAATGGACAAAACCGTTAAAAGCTCCTCCATAGAGAGAGTTGAGTAACTTCGGACTATGAAAGTTGTTCGGGATATACTTTTTATTGTTCTTCTATGTGAAATTTTACGAGTATAAGCTTCCTACATTATATTGATGCCAAAACACCAACTTTCTATGACCAATAGACAAAACCGTTAAAAGCTCCTCCATAGAGAGAGTTGAGCAACTTCGGACTATCAAAGTTGCTCGGTATATAATTTTTTTTGTTCTTCTTTGTCAACTTTTACGAGTATAAGCTTCCTACATTATTTCGATGCCAAAACACCAACTTTCTATGACAAATAGATAAAACCGTTAAAAGCTCCTCCATATAGAGAGTTGAGCAACTCCGAACTATCAAAGGTTCTCGGGATAGACTTTTTCTTGTTCTTCTATTTCAAGTTTTACGAGTATAAGCTTCCTAGATTATTTCGATGCCAAAACACCAACTTTCTATGAAAAATGAAGAAAACCGTTAAAAGCTCCTCCATAGAGAGAGTTGAGCAACTGCGGACTATCAAAGTTGCTCGGAATAAACTTTTTATTGTTCTTCTATGTCAAGTTTTACGAGTATAAGCTTCCTAGATTATTTCGATGCTAAAACACCAACTTTCTTTGACAAATGGACAAAACCGTTAAAAGCTCCTCCATAGAAAGAGTTGAGCAACTTCGGACTATGAAAGTTGCTCGGGTTAGACTTTTTATTGTTCTTCTATGTGAAATTTTACGAGTATAAGCTTCCTACATTATATTGATGCCAAAACACAAACTTTCTATGAAAAATGGACAAAACCGTTAAAAGCTCCTCCTTAGAGAGAGTTGAGCAACTTCGGACTATGAAAGTTGCTCGGGATAGACTTTTTATTGTTCTTCTATGTCAAATTTTACGAGTATAAGCTTCCTACATTATATGGATGCCAAACACCAACTTTCTATGACAAATGGACAAAACCGTTAAAAGCTCCTCCATAGAGAGAGTTGAGCAACTCCGAACTATCAAAGTTGCTCGGGATAGACTTTTTATTGTTCTTCTAGATCAAATTTTACGAGTATAAGCTTCCTAGATTATTTCGATGCCAAAACACCAACTTTCTATGACAAATGGACAAAACCGTTAAAAGCTCCTCCATAGAGAGAGTTGAGCAACTTCGGACTATGAAAGTTGCTCGGGATAGACTTTTTATTGTTCTTCTATGTCAAATTTTACGAGTATAAGCTTCCTACATTATATGGATGCCAAAACACCAACTTTCTATGACCAATAGACAAAACCGTTAAAAGCTCCTCCGTAGAGAGAGTTGAGCAACTTCGGACTATCAAAGTTGCTCGGTATATAATTTTTTTTGTTCTTCTTTGTCAACTTTTATGATTATAAGCTTCCTACATTATTTCGATGCCAAAACACCAACTTTCTATGACAAATGGACAAAACCGTTAAAAGCTCCTCCATAGAGAGAGTTGAGCAACTGCGGACTATCAAAGTTGTTCGGGATATACTTTTTATTGTTCTTCTATGTGAAATTTTACGAGTATAAGCTTCCTACATTATATTGATGCCAAAACACCAACTTTCTATGACCAATAGACAAAACCGTTAAAAGCTCCTCCGTAGAGAGAGTTGAGCAACTTCGGACTATCAAAGTTGCTCGGTATATAATTTTTTTTGTTCTTCTTTGTCAACTTTTATGATTATAAGCTTCCTACATTATTTCGATGCCAAAACACCAACTTTCTATGACAAATAGATAAAACCGTTAAAAGCCCCTCCATAGAGAGAGTTGAGCAACTGCGGACTATCAAAGTTTCTCGGGATAGACTTTTTATTGTTCTTCTATGTCAAGTTTTACGAGTATAAGCTTCCTAGATTATTTCGATGCCAAAACACCAACTTTCTATGACCAATAGACAAAACCGTTAAAAGCTCCTCCATAGAGAGAGTTGAGCAACTTCGGACTATCAAAGTTGCTCGGGATAGACTTTTTATTGTTCTTCTATGTGAAATTTTACGAGTATAAGCTTCCTAGATTATTTCGATGCCAAAACACCAACTTTCTATGACAAATAGACAAAACCGTTAAAAGCTTCTCCATAGAGAGAGTTGAGCAACTGCATCTATCAAAGTTGCTCGGAATAAACTTTTTATTGTTCTTCTATGTCAAGTTTTACGAGTATAAGCTTCCTAGATTATTTTGATGCCAAAACAACAACTTTCTATGACCAATAGACAAAACCGTTAAAAGCTCCTCCATAGAGAGAGTTGAGCAACTTCGGACTATCAAAGTTGCTCGGTATATAATTTTTTTTGTTCTTCTTTGTCAACTTTTACGAGTATAAGCTTCCTACATTATTTCGATGCCAAAACACCAACTTTCTATGACAAATAGATAAAACCGTTAAAAGCTCCTCCATAGAGAGAGTTGAGCAACTCCGAACTATCAAAGGTTCTCGGGATAGACTTTTTCTTGTTCTTCTATTTCAAGTTTTACGAGTATAAGCTTCCTAGATTATTTCGATGCCAAAACACCAACTTTCTATGAAAAATGAAGAAAACCGTTAAAAGCACCTCCATAGAGAGAGTTGAGCAACTTCGGACCATCAAAGTTGCTCGGTGTACACTTTTTATTGTTCCTATATGTCAAATTTTATGAGTATAAGCTTCCTAGATTATTTCGATGCTAAAACACCAACTTTCTTTGACGAATGGACAAAACCGTTAAAAGCTCCTCCATAGAGAGAGTTGAGCAACTTCGGACTATGAAAGTTGCTCGGGATAGACTTTTTATTGTTCTTCTATGTGAAATTTTACGAGTATAAGCTTCCCACATTATATTGATGCCAAAACACCAACTTTCTATGACAAATGGACAAAACCGTTAAAAGCTCCTCCTTAGAGAGAGTTGAGCAACTTCGGACTATGAAAGTTGCTCGGGATAGACTTTTTATTGTTCTTCTATGTCAAATTTTACGAGTATAAGCTTCCTACATTATATTGATGCCAAAACACCAACTTCCTATGACAAATGGACAAAACCGTTAAAAGCTCCAACATAGAGAGAGTTGAGCTACTTCGGACTATGAAAGTTGCTCGGGATAGACTTTTTATTGTTCTTCTATGTCAAATTTTACGAGTATAAGCTTCCTACATTATATTGATGCCAAAACACCAACTTTCTATGACAAATGGACAAAACCGTTTAAAGCTCCTCCATAGAGAGAGTTGAGCAACTTCGGACTATGAAAGTTGCTCGGGATAGACTTTTTATTGTTCTTCTATGTCAAATTTTACGAGTATAAGCTTCCTACATTATTTCGCTGCCAAAACATCAACTTTCTATGACAAATGGACAAAACCGTTAAAAGCTCCTCCATAGAGAGAGTTGAGCAACTTCGGACTATCAAACTTGCACGGGATATACTTTTTATTGTTCTTCTTTGTCAACTTTTACGAGTATAAGCTTCCTACATTATTTTGATGCCAAAACACCAACTTTCTATGACAAATGGACAAAACCGTTAAAAGCTCTTCAATCGAGAGTGTTGAGCGACTTTAGATCATCAAAGTTGCTCGGTGTACAATTTTTATTGTTCTTCTATGTCAAATTTTACGAGTATAAGCTTCCTACATTATTTCGATGCCAAAACACCAACTTTCTATGACATATAGATAAAACCGTTAAAAGCTCCCCCATAGAGAGAGTTGAGCAACTCCGAACTATCAAAGGTTCTCGGGATAGACTTTTTCTTGTTCTTCTATTTCGAGTTTTACGAGTATAAGCTTCCTAGATTATTTCGATGCCAAAACACCAACTTTCTATGACAAACGAAGAAAACCGTTAAAAGCTCCTCCATAGAGAGAGTTGAGCAACTTCGGACCATCAAAGTTGCTCGGTGTACACTTTTTATTGTTCCTATATGTCAAATTTTATGAGTATAAGCTTCCTAGATTATTTCGATGCTAAAACACCAACTTTCTTTGACAAATGGACAAAACCGTTAAAAGCTCCTCCATAGAGAGAGTTGAGCAACTTCGGACTATGAAAGTTGCTCGGGATAGACTTTTTATTGTTCTTCTATGTGAAATTTTACGAGTATAAGCTTCCTACATTATATTGATGCCAAAACACCAACTTTCTATGACAAATGGACAAAACCGTTAAAAGCTCCTCCATAGAGAGAGTTGAGCAACTGCGGACTATCAAAGTTGCTCAGGATAGACTTTTTATTGTTCCTCTATGTCAAATTTTACGAGTATAAGCTTCCAACATTATATTGATGCCAAAACACCAACTTTCTATGACAAATGGACAAAACTGTTAAAAGCTCCTCGATAGAGAGAGTTGAGCAACTTCGGACTATGAAAGTTGCTCAGGATAGACTTTTTATTGTTCTTCTATGTGAAATTTTACGAGTATAAGCTTCTTACATTATATGGATGCCAAAACACAAACTTTCTATGAAAAATGGACAAAACCGTTAAAAGCTACTCCTTAGAGAGAGTTGAGCAACTTCGGACTATGAAAGTTGCTCGGGATAGACTTTTTATTGTTTTCCTATGTCAAATTTTACGAGTATAAGCTTCCTACATTATATGGATGCCAAAACACCAACTTTCTATGACAAATGGACAAAACCGTTAAAAGCTCCTCCATAGAGAGAGTTGAGCAACTTCGAACTATGAAAGTTGCTCGGGATAGACTTTTTATTGTTCTTCTACATCAAATTTTACGAGTATAAGCTTCCTAGATTATTTCGATGCCAAAACACCAACTTTCTATGACAAATGGACAAAACCGTTAAAAGCTCCTCCATAGAGAGAGTTGAGTAACTTCGGACTATGAAAGTCGTTCGGGATAGACTTTTTATTGTTCTTCTATGTGAAATTTTACGAGTATAAGCTTCCTACATTATATTGATGCCAAAACACCAACTTTCTATGACCAATAGACAAAACCGTTAAAAGCTCCTCCATAGAGAGAGTTGAGCAACTTCGGACTATCAAAGTTGCTCGGTATATAATTTTTTTTGTTCTTCTCTGTCAACTTTTATGATTATAAGCTTCCTACATTATTTCGATGCCAAAACACCAACTTTCTATGACAAATAGACAAAACCGTTAAAAGCCCCTCCATAGAGAGAGTTGAGCAACTGCGGACTATCAAAGTTGCTCGGGATAGACTTTTCATTGTTCTTCTATGTCAAATTTTACGAGTATAAGCTTCCTAGATTATTTCGATGCCAAAACACCAACATTCTATGACCAATAGACAAAACCGTTAAAAGCTCCTCCATAGAGAGAGTTGAGCAACTTCGGATTATCAAAGTTGCTCGGTATATAATATTTTTTGTTCTTCTTTGTCAACTTTTACGAGTATAAGCTTCCTACATTATTTCGATGCCAAAACACCAACTTTCTATGACAAATAGACAAAACCGTTAAAAGCTTCTCCATAGAGAGAGTTGAGCAACTGCGGACTATCAAAGTTGCTCGGAATAAACTTTTTATTGTTCTTCTATGTCAAGTTTTACGAGTATAAGCTTCCTAGATTATTTCGATGCCAAAACACCAACTTTCTATGACCAATAGACAAAACCGCTAAAAGCTCCTCCATAGAGAGAGTTGAGCAACTTCGGACTATCAAAGTTGCTCGGTATATAATTTTTTTTGTTCTTCTTTGTCAACTTTTACGAGTATAAGCTTCCTACATTATTTCGATGCCAAAACACCAACTTTCTATGACAAATAGATAAAACCGTTAAAAGCTCCTCCATAGAGAGAGTTGAGCAACTCCGAACTATCAAAGGTTCTCGGGATAGACTTTTTCTTGTTCTTCTATTTCAAGTTTTACGAGTATAAGCTTCCTAGATTATTTCGATGCCAAAACACCAACTTTCTATGAAAAATGAAGAAAACCGTTAAAAGCTCCTCCATAGAGAGAGTTGAGCAACTGCGGACTATCAAAGTTGCTCGGAATAAACTTTTTATTGTTCTTCTATGTCAAGTTTTACGAGTATAAGCTTCCTAGATTATTTCGATGCTAAAACACAAACTTTCTTTGACAAATGGACAAAACCGTTAAAAGCTCCTCCATAGAAAGAGTTGAGCAACTTCGGACTATGAAAGTTGCTCGGGTTAGACTTTTTATTGTTCTTCTATGTGAAATATTACGAGTATAAGATTCCTACATTATATTGATGCCAAAACACCAACTTTCTATGACAAATGGACAAAACCGTTAAAAGCTCCTCCATAGAGAGAGTTGAGCAACTGCGGACTATCAAAGTTGCTCAGGATAGACTTTTTATTGTTCCTCTATGTCAAATTTTACGAGTATAAGCTTCCAACATTATATTGATGCCAAAACACCAACTTTCTATGACAAATAGACAAAACTGTTAAAAGCTCCTCCATAGAGAGAGTTGAGCAACTTCGGACTATGAAAGTTGCTCAGGATAGACTTTTTATTGTTCTTCTATGTGAAATTTTACGAGTATAAGCTTCCTACATTATATTGATGCCAAAACACAAACTTTCTATGAAAAATGGACAAAACCGTTAAAAGCTCCTCCTTAGAGAGAGTTGAGCAACTTCGGACTATGAAAGTTGCTCGGGATAGACTTTTTATTGTTCTTCTATGTCAAATTTTACGAGTATAAGCTTCCTACATTATATGGATGCCAAAACACCAACTTTCTATGACAAATGGACAAAACCGTTAAAAGCTCCTCCATAGAGAGAGTTGAGCAACTCCGAACTATCAAAGTTGCTCGGGATAGACTTTTTATTGTTCTTCTACATCAAATTTTACGAGTATAAGCTTCCTAGATTATTTCGATGCCAAAACACCAACTTTCTATGACAAATGGACAAAACCGTTAAAAGCTCCTCCATAGAGAGAGTTGAGTAACTTCGGACTATGAAAGTTGTTCGGGATATACTTTTTATTGTTCTTCTATGTGAAATTTTACGAGTATAAGCTTCCTACATTATATTGATGCCAAAACACCAACTTTCTATGACCAATAGACAAAACCGTTAAAAGCTCCTCCGTAGAGAGAGTTGAGCAACTTCGGACTATCAAAGTTGCTCGGTATATAATTTTTTTTGTTCTTCTTTGTCAACTTTTATGATTATAAGCTTCCTACATTATTTCGATGCCAAAACACCAACTTTCTATGACAAATAGATAAAACCGTTAAAAGCCCCTCCATAGAGAGAGTTGAGCAACTGCGGACTATCAAAGTTTCTCGGGATAGACTTTTTATTGTTCTTCTATGTCAAGTTTTACGAGTATAAGCTTCCTAGATTATTTCGATGCCAAAACACCAACTTTCTATGAAAAATGAAGAAAACCGTTAAAAGCTCCTCCATAGAGAGAGTTGAGCAACTGCGGACTATCAAAGTTGCTCGGAATAAACTTTTTATTGTTCTTCTATGTCAAGTTTTACGAGTATAAGCTTCCTAGATTATTTCGATGCTAAAACACAAACTTTCTTTGACAAATGGACAAAACCGTTAAAAGCTCCTCCATAGAAAGAGTTGAGCAACTTCGGACTATGAAAGTTGCTCGGGTTAGACTTTTTATTGTTCTTCTATGTGAAATATTACGAGTATAAGATTCCTACATTATATTGATGCCAAAACACCAACTTTCTATGACAAATGGACAAAACCGTTAAAAGCTCCTCCATAGAGAGAGTTGAGCAACTGCGGACTATCAAAGTTGCTCAGGATAGACTTTTTATTGTTCCTCTATGTCAAATTTTACGAGTATAAGCTTCCAACATTATATTGATGCCAAAACACCAACTTTCTATGACAAATAGACAAAACTGTTAAAAGCTCCTCCATAGAGAGAGTTGAGCAACTTCGGACTATGAAAGTTGCTCAGGATAGACTTTTTATTGTTCTTCTATGTGAAATTTTACGAGTATAAGCTTCCTACATTATATTGATGCCAAAACACAAACTTTCTATGAAAAATGGACAAAACCGTTAAAAGCTCCTCCTTAGAGAGAGTTGAGCAACTTCGGACTATGAAAGTTGCTCGGGATAGACTTTTTATTGTTCTTCTATGTCAAATTTTACGAGTATAAGCTTCCTAAATTATATGGATGCCAAAACACCAACTTTCTATGACAAATGGACAAAACCGTTAAAAGCTCCTCCATAGAGAGAGTTAAGCAACTCCGAACTATCAAAGTTGCTCGGGATAGACTTTTTATTGTTCTTCTACATCAAATTTTACGAGTATAAGCTTCCTAGATTATTTCGATGCCAAAACACCAACTTTCTATGACAAATGGACAAAACCGTTAAAAGCTCCTCCATAGAGAGAGTTGAGTAACTTCGGACTATGAAAGTTGTTCGGGATATACTTTTTATTGTTCTTCTATGTGAAATTTTACGAGTATAAGCTTCCTACATTATATTGATGCCAAAACACCAACTTTCTATGACCAATAGACAAAACCGTTAAAAGCTCCTCCGTAGAGAGAGTTGAGCAACTTCGGACTATCAAAGTTGCTCGGTATATAATTTTTTTTGTTCTTCTTTGTCAACTTTTATGATTATAAGCTTCCTACATTATTTCGATGCCAAAACACCAACTTTCTATGACAAATAGATAAAACCGTTAAAAGCCCCTCCATAGAGAGAGTTGAGCAACTGCGGACTATCAAAGTTTCTCGGGATAGACTTTTTATTGTTCTTCTATGTCAAGTTTTACGAGTATAAGCTTCCTAGATTATTTCGATGCCAAAACACCAACTTTCTATGACCAATAGACAAAACCGTTAAAAGCTCCTCCATAAAGAGAGTTGAGCAACTTCGGACTATCAAAGTTGCTCGGGATAGACTTTTTATTGTTCTTCTATGTGAAATTTTACGAGTATAAGCTTCCTAGATTATTTCGATGCCAAAACACCAACTTTCTATGACAAATAGACAAAACCGTTAAAAGCTTCTCCATAGAGAGAGTTGAGCAACTGCATCTATCAAAGTTGCTCGGAATAAACTTTTTATTGTTCTTCTATGTCAAGTTTTACGAGTATAAGCTTCCTAGATTATTTTGATGCCAAAACACCAACTTTCTATGACCAATAGACAAAACCGTTAAAAGCTCCTCCATAGAGAGAGTTGAGCAACTTCGGACTATCAAAGTTGCTCGGTATATAATTTTTTTTGTTCTTCTTTGTCAACTTTTACGAGTATAAGCTTCCTACATTATTTCGATGCCAAAACACCAACTTTCTATGACAAATAGATAAAACCGTTAAAAGCTCCTCCATAGAGAGAGTTGAGCAACTCCGAACTATCAAAGGTTCTCGGGATAGACTTTTTCTTGTTCTTCTATTTCAAGTTTTACGAGTATAAGCTTCCTAGATTATTTCGATGCCAAAACACCAACTTTCTATGAAAAATGAAGAAAACCGTTAAAAGCACCTCCATAGAGAGAGTTGACCAACTTCGGACCATCAAAGTTGCTCGGTGTACACTTTTTATTGTTCCTATATGTCAAATTTTATGAGTATAAGCTTCCTAGATTATTTCGATGCTAAAACACCAACTTTCTTTGACAAATGGACAAAACCGTTAAAAGCTCCTCCATAGAGAGAGTTGAGCAACTTCGGACTATGAAAGTTGCTCGGGATAGACTTTTTATTGTTCTTCTATGTGAAATTTTACGAGTATAAGCTTCCCACATTATATTGATGCCAAAACACCAACTTTCTATGACAAATGGACAAAACCGTTAAAAGCTCCTCCTTAGAGAGAGTTGAGCAACTTCGGACTATGAAAGTTGCTCGGGATAGACTTTTTATTGTTCTTCTATGTCAAATTTTACGAGTATAAGCTTCCTACATTATATTGATGCCAAAACACCAACTTCCTATGACAAATGGACAAAACCGTTAAAAGCTCCAACATAGAGAGAGTTGAGCTACTTCGGACTATGAAAGTTGCTCGGGATAGACTTTTTATTGTTCTTCTATGTCAAATTTTACGAGTATAAGCTTCCTACATTATATTGATGCCAAAACACCAACTTTCTATGACAAATGGACAAAACCGTTTAAAGCTCCTCCATAGAGAGAGTTGAGCAACTTCGGACTATGAAAGTTGCTCGGGATAGACTTTTTATTGTTCTTCTATGTCAAATTTTACGAGTATAAGCTTCCTACATTATTTCGCTGCCAAAACATCAACTTTCTATGACAAATGGACAAAACCGTTAAAAGCTCCTCCATAGAAAGAGTTGAGCAACTCCGAACTATCGAAGTTGCTTGGGATAGACTTTTTATTGTTCTTCTACGTCAAATTTTACGAGTATAAGCTTCCTAGATTATTTCGATGCCAAAACACCAACTTTCTATGACAAATAGACAAAACCGTTAAAAGCTCCTCCATAGAGAGAGTTGAGCAACTTCGGACTATCAAAGTTGCTCGGGATAGACTTTTTATTGTTCTTCTTTGTCAACTTTTACGAGTATAAGCTTCCTACATTATTTTGATGCCAAAACACCAACTTTCTATGACAAATGGACAAAACCGTTAAAAGCTCTTCAATCGAGAGTGTTGAGCGACTTTAGATCATCAAAGTTGCTCGGTGTACAATTTTTATTGTTCTTCTATGTCAAATTTTACGAGTATAAGCTTCCTACATTATTTCGATGCCAAAACACCAACTTTCTATGACATATAGATAAAACCGTTAAAAGCTCCCCCATAGAGAGAGTTGAGCAACTCCGAACTATCAAAGGTTCTCGGGATAGACTTTTTCTTGTTCTTCTATTTCGAGTTTTACGAGTATAAGCTTCCTAGATTATTTCGATGCCATAACACCAACTTTCTATGACAAACGAAGAAAACCGTTAAAAGCTCCTCCATAGAGAGAGTTGAGCAACTTCGGACCATCAAAGTTGCTCGGTGTACACTTTTTATTGTTCCTATATGTCAAATTTTATGAGTATAAGCTTCCTAGATTATTTCGATGCTAAAACACCAACTTTCTTTGACAAATGGACAAAACCGTTAAAAGCTCCTCCATAGAGAGAGTTGAGCAACTTCGGACTATGAAAGTTGCTCGGGATAGACTTTTTATTGTTCTTCTATGTGAAATTTTACGAGTATAAGCTTCCTACATTATATTGATGCCAAAACACCAACTTTCTATGACAAATGGACAAAACCGTTAAAAGCTCCTCCATAGAGAGAGTTGAGCAACTGCGGACTATCAAAGTTGCTCAGGATAGACTTTTTATTGTTCCTCTATGTCGAATTTTACGAGTATAAGCTTCCAACATTATATTGATGCCAAAACACCAACTTTCTATGACAAATGGACAAAACTGTTAAAAGCTCCTCCATAGAGAGAGTTGAGCAACTTCGGACTATGAAAGTTGCTCAGGATAGACTTTTTATTGTTCTTCTATGTGAAATTTTACGAGTATAAGCTTCTTACATTATATGGATGCCAAAACACAAACTTTCTATGAAAAATGGACAAAACCGTTAAAAGCTCCTCCTTAGAGAGAGTTGAGCAACTTCGGACTATGAAAGTTGCTCGGGATAGACTTTTTATTGTTTTTCTATGTCAAATTTTACGAGTATAAGCTTCCTACATTATATGGATGCCAAAACACCAACTTTCTATGACAAATGGACAAAACCGTTAAAAGCTCCTCCATAGAGAGAGTTGAGCAACTTCGAACTATGAAAGTTGCTCGGGATAGACTTTTTATTGTTCTTCTACATCAAATTTTACGAGTATAAGCTTCCTAGATTATTTCGATGCCAAAACACCAACTTTCTATGACAAATGGACAAAACCGTTAAAAGCTCCTCCATAGAGAGAGTTGAGTAACTTCGGACTATGAAAGTTGTTCGGGATAGACTTTTTATTGTTCTTCTATGTGAAATTTTACGAGTATAAGCTTCCTACATTATATTGATGCCAAAACACCAACTTTCTATGACCAATAGACAAAACCGTTAAAAGCTCCTCCATAGAGAGAGTTGAGCAACTTCGGACTATCAAAGTTGCTCGGTATATAATTTTTTTTGTTCTTCTTTGTCAACTTTTATGATTATAAGCTTCCTACATTATTTCGATGCCAAAACACCAACTTTCTATGACAAATAGACAAAACCGTTAAAAGCCCCTCCATAGAGAGAGTTGAGCAACTGCGGACTATCAAAGTTGCTCGGGATAGACTTTTTATTGTTCTTCTATGTCAAGTTTTACGAGTATAAGCTTCCTAGATTATTTCGATGCCAAAACACCAACATTCTATGACCAATAGACAAAACCGTTAAAAGCTCCTCCATAGAGAGAGTTGAGCAACTTCGGACTATCAAAGTTGCTCGGTATATAATATTTTTTGTTCTTCTTTGTCAACTTTTACGAGTATAAGCTTCCTACATTATTTCGATGCCAAAACACCAACTTTCTATGACAAATAGATAAAACCGTTAAAAGCTCCTCCGTAGAGAGAGTTGAGCAACTCCGAACTATCAAAGGTTCTCGGGATACACTTTTTATTGTTCTTCTATTTCAAGTTTTACGAGTATAAGCTTCCAAGATTATTTCGATGCCAAAACACCAACTTTCTATGACAAATGAAGAAAACCGTTAAAAGCTCCTCCATAGAGAGAGTTGAGCAACTTCGGACCATCAAAGTTGCTCGGTGTACACTTTTTATTGTTCCTATATGTCAAATTTTATGAGTATAAGCTTCCTAGATTATTTCGATGCTAAAACACCAACTTTATTTGACAAATGGACAAAACCATTAAAAGCTCCTCCATAGAGACAGTTGAGCAACTTCGGACTATGAAAGTTGCTCGGGATAGACTTTTTATTGTTCGTCTATGTGAAATTTTACGAGTATAAGCTTCCTACATTATATGGATGCCAAAACACCAACTTTCTATGACAAATGGACAAAACCGTTAAAAGCTCCTCCTTAGAGAGAGTTGAGCAACTTCGGACTATGAAAGTTGCTCGGGATAGACTTTTTATTATTCTTCTATGTGAAATTTTACAAGTATAAGCTTCCTACATTATATTGATGCCAAAACACCAACTTTCTATGACAAATGGACAAAACCGTTAAAAGCTCCTCCATAGAGAGAGTTGAGCAACTTCGGACTATGAAAGTTGCTCGGGATAGACTTTTTATTGTTCTTCTATGTCAAATTTTACGAGTATAAGCTTCCCACATTATATTGATGCCAAAACACCAACTTTCTATGACAAATGGTCAAAACCGTTAAAAGCTCCTCTATAGAGAGAGTTGAGCAACTTCGGACTATGAAAGTTGCTCGGGATAGACTTTTTATTGTTCTTCTATGTCAAATTTTACGAGTATAAGCTTCCTACATTATTTCGATGCCAAAACATCAACTTTCTATGACAAATGGACAAAACCGTTAAAAGCTCCTCCATAGAAAGAGTTGAGCAACTCCGAACTATCAAAGTTGCAAGGGATAGACTTTTTATTGTTCTTCTACGTCAAAGTTTACGAGTATAAGCTTCCAAGATTATTTCGATGCCAAAACACCAACTTTCTATGACAAATGGACAAAACAGTTAAAAGCTCCTCCATAGAGAGAGTTGAGCAACTTCGGACTATCAAAGTTGCACGGGATATACTTTTTATTGTTCTTCTTTGTCAACTTTTACGAGTATAAGCTTCCTACATTATTTTGATGCCAAAACACCAACTTTCTATGAAAAATGGACAAAACCGTTAAAAGCTCTTCAATAGAGAGAGTTGAGCAACTTCGGACCATCAAAGTTGCTCGGTGTACAATTTTTATTGTTCTTCTATGTCAAATTTTACGAGTATAAGCTTCCTACATTATTTCGATTCCAAAACACCAACTTTCTATGACAAATGGACAAAACCGTTAAAAGCTCCTCCATAGAGAGAGTTGAGCAACTTCGGACCATCAAAGTTGCTCGGGATAGACTTTTTATTGTTCTTCTACATCAAATTTTACGAGTATAAGCTTCCTAGATTATTTCGATGCCAAAACACCAACTTTCTATGACAAATGGACAAAACCGTTAAAAGCTCCTCCATAGAGAGAGTTGAGCAACTTCGGACTATCAAAGTTGCTCGGGATAGACTTTTTATTGTTCTTCTACATCAAATTTTACGAGTATAAGCTTCCTAGATTATTTCGATGCCAAAACACCAACTTTCTCTGACCAATAGACAAAACCGTTAAAAGCTCCTCCATAGAGAGAGTTGAGCAACTTCGGACTATCAAAGTTGCTCGGTATATAATTTTTTTTGTTCTTCTTTGTCAACTTTTACGAGTATAAGCTTCCTTCATTATTTTGATGCCAAAACACCAACTTTCTATGACAAATGGACAAAACCGTTAAAAGCTCTTCAATAGAGAGTGTTGAGCGACTTTGGATCATCAAAGTTGCTCGGTGTACAATTTTTATTCTTCTTCTATGTCAAATTTTACGAGTATAAGCTTCCTACATTATTTCGATGCCAAAACACCAACTTTCTATGACAAATAGATAAAACCGTTAAAAGCTCCCCCATAGAGAGAGCTGAGCAACTCCGAACTATCAAAGGTTCTCGGGATAGACTTTTTCTTGTTCTTCTATTTCGAGTTTTACGAGTATAAGCTTCCTAGATTATTTCGATGCCAAAACACCAACTTTCTATGACAAATGAAGAAAACCGTTAAAAGCTCCTCCATAGAGAGAGTTGAGCAACTTCTGACCATCAAAGTTGCTCGGTGTACACTTTTTATTGTTCCTATATGTCAAATTTTATGAGTATAATAAGCTTCCTAGATTATTTCGATGCTAAAACACCAACTTTCTTTGACAAATGGACAAAACCGTTAAAAGCTCCTCCATAGAGAGAGTTGAGCAACTTCGGACTGTGAAAGTTGCTCGGGATAGACTTTTTATTGTTCTTCTATGTGAAATTTTACGAGTATAAGCTTCCTACATTATGTTGATGCCAAAACACCAACTTTCTATGACAAATGGACAAAACCGTTAAAAGCTCCTCCATAGAGAGAGTTGAGCAACTTCGGACTGTGAAAGTTGCTCGGGATAGACTTTTTATTGTTCTTCTATGTGAAATTTTACGAGTATAAGCTTCCTACATTATATTGATGCCAAAACACCAACTTTCTATGACAAATGGACAAAACCGTTAAAAGCTCCTCCATAGAGAGAGTTGAGCAATTGCGGACTATCAAAGTTGCTCGGGATAGACTTTTTATTGTTCTTCTAAGTCAAATTTTACGAGTATAAGCTTCCTACATTTTATTGATGCCAAAACACCAACTTTCTATGACAAATGGACAAAACCGTTAAAAGCTCCTCCATAGAGAGAGTTGAGCAACTTCGGACTATGAAAGTTGCTCAGGATAGACTTTTTATTGTTCTTCTATGTGAAATTTTACGAGAATAAGCTTCCTACATTATATTGATGCCAAAACACCAACTTTCTATGACAAATGGACAAAACCGTTAAAAGCTCCTCCTTAGAGAGAGTTGAGCAACTTCGGACTATGAAAGTTGCTCGGGATAGACTTTTTATTGTTCTTCTATGTCAAATTTTACGAGTATAAGCTTCCTACATTATATGGATGCCGAAACACCACTTTCTTTGACAAATGGACAAAACCGTTAAAAGCTCATCCATAGAGAGAGTTGAGCAACTTCGGACTATCAAAGTTGCTCGGGATAGACTTTTTATTGTTCTTCTACATCAAATTTTACGAGTATAAGCTTCCTAGATTATTTCGATGCCAAAACACCAACTTTCTATGACAAATGGACAAAACCGTTAAAAGCTCCTCCATAGAGAGAGTTGAGCAACTTCGGACTATGAAAGTTGCTCGGGATAGACTTTTTATTGTTCTTCTATGTGAAATTTTACGAGTATAAGCTTCCTACATTATATTGATTCCAAAACACCAACTTTCTATGACCAATAGACCAAACCGTTAAAAGCTCCTCCATAGAGAGAGTTGAGCAACTTCGGACTATCAAAGTTGCTCGGTATATAATTTTTTTTGTTCTTCTTTGTCAACTTTTACGATTATAAGCTTCCTACATTATTTCGATGCCAAAACACCAACTTTCTATGACAAATAGATAAAACCGTTAAAAGCTCCTCCATAGAGAGAGTTGAGCAACTCCGAACTATCAAAGGTTCTCGGGATAGACTTTTTCTTGTTCTTCTATTTCAAGTTTTACGAGTATAAGCTTCCAAGATTATTTCGATGCCAAAACACCAACTTTCTATGACAAATAAAGAAAACCGTTAAAAGCTCCTCCATAGAGAGAGTTGAGCAACTTCGGACCATCAAAGTTGCTCGGTGTACACTTTTTATTGTTCCTATATGTCAAATTTTATGAGTATAAGCTTCCTAGATTATTTCGATGCTAAAACACCAACTTTCTTTGACAAATGGACAAAACCGTTAAAAGCTCCTCCATAGAGAGAGTTGAGCAACTTCGGACTATGAAAGTTGCTCGGGATAGACTTTTTATTGTTCTTCTATGTCAAATTTTACGAGTATAAGCTTCCTACATTATATGGATGCCAAAACACCAACTTTCTATGACAAATGGACAAAACCGTTTAAAGCTCCTCCTTAGAGAGAGTTGAGCAACTTCGGACTATGAAAGTTGCTCGGGATAGACTTTTTATTGTTCTTCTATGTCAAATTTTACGAGTATAAGCTTCCTACATTATATGGATGCCAAAACACCAACTTTCTATGACAAATGGACAAAACCGTTAAAAGCTCCTCCATAGAGAGAGTTGAGCAACTTCGGACTATGAAAGTTGCTCGGGATAGACTTTTTATTGTTCTTCTACATCAAATTTTACGAGTATAAGCTTCCTAGATTATTTCGATGCCAAAACACCAACTTTCTATGACAAATAGACAAAACCGTTAAAAGCCCCTCCATAGAGAGAGTTGAGCAACTGCGGACTATCAAAGTTGCTCGGGATAGACTTTTTATTGTTCTTCTATGTCAAGTTTTACGAGTATAAGCTTCCTAGATTATTTCGATGCGAAAACACCAACTTTCTATGACCAATGAAGAAAACCGTTAAAAGCTCCTCCATAGAGAGAGTTGAGCAACTTCGGACCATCAAAGTTGCTCGGTGTACACTTTTTATTGTTCCTATATGTCAAATTTTATGAGTATAAGTTTCCTAGATTATTTCGATGCTAAAACACCAACTTTCTTTGACAAATGAACAAAACCGTTAAAAGCTCCTCCATAGAGAGAGTTGAGCAACTTCGGACTGTGAAAGTTGCTCGGGATAGACTTTTTATTGTTCTTCTATGTGAAATTTTACGAGTATAAGCTTCCTACATTATATTGATGCCAAAACAACAACTTTCTATGACAAATGGACAAAACCGTTAAAAGCTCCTCCATAGAGAGAGTTGAGCAACTGCGGACTATTAAAGTTGCTCGGGATAGACTTTTTATTGTTCTTCTATGTCAAATTTTACGAGTATAAGCTTCCTACATTATATTGATGCCAAAACACCAACTTTCTATGACAAATGGACAAAACCGTTAAAAGCTCCTCCATAGAGAGAGTTGAGCAACTTCGGACTATGAAAGTTGCTCAGGATAGACTTTTTATTGTTCTTCTATGTGAAATTTTACGAGTATAAGCTTCCTACATTATATTGATGCCAAAACACCAACTTTCTATGACAAATGGACAAAACCGTTAAAAGCTCCTCCTTAGAGAGAGTTGAGCAACTTCGGACTATGAAAGTTGCTCGGGATAGACTTTTTATTGTTCTTCTATGTCAAATTTTACGAGTATAAGCGTCCTACATTATATGGATGCCAAAACACCAACTTTCTATGACAAATGGACAAAACCGTTAAAAGCTACTCCATAGAGAGAGTTGAGCAACTTCGGACTATGAAAGTTGCTCGGGATAGATTTTTATTGTTCTTCTACATCAAATTTTACGAGTATAAGCTTCCTAGATTATTTCGATGCCAAAACACCAACTTTCTATGACAAATGGACAAAACAGTTAAAAGCTCCTCCATAGAGAGAGTTGAGCAACTTCGGACTATGAAAGTTGCTCGGGATAGACTTTTTATTGTTCTTCTATGTGAAATTTTACGAGTATAAGCTTCCTACATTATATTGATGCCAAAACACCAACTTTCTACGACCAATAGACAAAACCGTTAAAAGCTCCTCCATAGAGAGAGTTGAGCAACTTCGGACTATCAAAGTTGCTCGGTATATAGTTTTTTTTGTTCTTTTTTGTCAACTTTTACGATTATAAGCTTCCTACATTATTTCGATGCCAAAACACCAACTTTCTATGACAAATAGACAAAACCGTTAAAAGCCCCTCCATAGAGAGAGTTGAGCAACTTCGGACTATGAAAGTTGCTCGGGATAGACTTTTTATTGTTCTTCTATGTCATGTTTTAAGAGTATAAGCTTCCTAGATTATTTCGATGCCAAAACACCAACTTTCTATGACCAATAGACAAAACCGTTAAAAGCTCCTCCATAGAGAGAGTTGGGCAACTTCGGACTATGAAAGTTGCTCGGTGTACACTTTTTATTGTTCTTCTATGTGAAATTTTACGAGTATAAGCTTCCTAGATTATTTCGATGCCAAAACACCAACTTTCTATGACAAATAGACAAAACCGTTAAAAGCCCCTCCATAGAGAGAGTTGAGCAACTACGGACTATCAAAGTTGCTCGGGATAGACTTTTTATTGTTCTTCTATGTCAAGTTTTACGAGTATAAGCTTCCTAGATTATTTCGATGCGAAAACACCAACTTTCTATGACCAATGAAGAAAACCGTTAAAAGCTCCTCCATAGAGAGAGTTGAGCAACTTCGGACCATCAAAGTTGCTCGGTGTACACTTTTTATTGTTCCTATATGTCAAATTTTATGAGTATAAGTTTCCTAGATTATTTCGATGCTAAAACACCAACTTTATTTGACAAATGAACAAAACCGTTAAAAGCTCCTCCATAGAGAGAGTTGAGCAACTTCGGACTGTGAAAGTTGCTCGGGATAGACTTTTTATTGTTCTTCTATGTGAAATTTTACGAGTATAAGCTTCCTACATTATATTGATGCCAAAACAACAACTTTCTATGACAAATGGACAAAACCGTTAAAAGCTCCTCCATAGAGAGAGTTGAGCAACTGCGGACTATTAAAGTTGCTCGGGATAGACTTTTTATTGTTCTTCTATGTCAAATTTTACGAGTATAAGCTTCCTACATTATATTGATGCCAAAACACCAACTTTCTATGACAAATGGACAAAACCGTTAAAAGCTCCTCCATAGAGAGAGTTGAGCAACTTCGGACTATGAAAGTTGCTCAGGATAGACTTTTTATTGTTCTTCTATGTGAAATTTTACGAGTATAAGCTTCCTACATTATATTGATGCCAAAACACCAACTTTCTATGACAAATGGACAAAACCGTTAAAAGCTCCTCCTTAGAGAGAGTTGAGCAACTTCGGACTATGAAAGTTGCTCGGGATAGACTTTTTATTGTTCTTCTATGTCAAATTTTACGAGTATAAGCGTCCTACATTATATGGATGCCAAAACACCAACTTTCTATGACAAATGGACAAAACCGTTAAAAGCTACTCCATAGAGAGAGTTGAGCAACTTCGGACTATGAAAGTTGCTCGGGATAGACTTTTTATTGTTCTTCTACATCAAATTTTACGAGTATAAGCTTCCTAGATTATTTCGATGCCAAAACACCAACTTTCTATGACAAATGGACAAAACAGTTAAAAGCTCCTCCATAGAGAGAGTTGAGCAACTTCGGACTATGAAAGTTGCTCGGGATAGACTTTTTATTGTTCTTCTATGTGAAATTTTACGAGTATAAGCTTCCTACATTATATTGATGCCAAAACACCAACTTTCTACGACCAATAGACAAAACCGTTAAAAGCTCCTCCATAGAGAGAGTTGAGCAACTTCGGACTATCAAAGTTGCTCGGTATATAGTTTTTTTTGTTCTTTTTTGTCAACTTTTACGATTATAAGCTTCCTACATTATTTCGATGCCAAAACACCAACTTTCTATGACAAATAGACAAAACCGTTAAAAGCCCCTCCATAGAGAGAGTTGAGCAACTGCGGACTATCAAAGTTGCTCGGGATAGACTTTTTATTGTTCTTCTATGTCATGTTTTAAGAGTATAAGCTTCCTAGATTATTTCGATGCCAAAACACCAACTTTCTATGACCAATAGACAAAACCGTTAAAAGCTCCTCCATAGAGAGAGTTGGGCAACTTCGGACTATCAAAGTTGCTCGGTATATAATTTTTTTTTCTTCTTTGTCAACTTTTACGAGTATAAGCTTCCTACATTATTTCGATGCCAAAACACCAACTTTCTATGACAAATAGACAAAACCGTTAAAAGCCACTCCATAGAGAGAGTTGAGCAACTGCGGACTATCAAAGTTGCTCGGGATAGACTTTTTATTGTTCCTATATGTCAAATTTTATGAGTACAAGCTTCCTAGATTATTTCGATGCCAAAACACCAACTTTCTATGACAAATGGACAAAACCGTTAAAAGCTCCTCCATAGAGAGAGTTGAGCAACTTCGGACTATGAAAGTTGCTCGGGATAGACTTTTTATTGTTCTTCTACATCAAATTTTACGAGTATAAGCTTCCTAGATTATTTCGATGCCAAAACACCAACTTTCTATGACAAATGGACAAAACAGTTAAAAGCTCCTCCATAGAGAGAGTTGAGCAACTTCGGACTATGAAAGTTGCTCGGGATAGACTTTTTATTGTTCTTCTATGTGAAATTTTACGAGTATAAGCTTCCTACATTATATTGATGCCAAAACACCAACTTTCTACGACCAATAGACAAAACCGTTAAAAGCTCCTCCATAGAGAGAGTTGAGCAACTTCGGACTATCAAAGTTGCTCGGTATATAGTTTTTTTTGTTCTTTTTTGTCAACTTTTACGATTATAAGCTTCCTACATTATTTCGATGCCAAAACACCAACTTTCTATGACAAATAGACAAAACCGTTAAAAGCCCCTCCATAGAGAGAGTTGAGCAACTGCGGACTATCAAAGTTGCTCGGGATAGACTTTTTATTGTTCTTCTATGTCATGTTTTAAGAGTATAAGCTTCCTAGATTATTTCGATGCCAAAACACCAACTTTCTATGACCAATAGACAAAACCGTTAAAAGCTCCTCCATAGAGAGAGTTGGGCAACTTCGGACTATCAAAGTTGCTCGGTATATAATTTTTTTTTCTTCTTTGTCAACTTTTACGAGTATAAGCTTCCTACATTATTTCGATGCCAAAACACCAACTTTCTATGACAAATAGACAAAACCGTTAAAAGCCACTCCATAGAGAGAGTTGAGCAACTGCGGACTATCAAAGTTGCTCGGGATAGACTTTTTATTGTTCCTATATGTCAAATTTTATGAGTACAAGCTTCCTAGATTATTTCGATGCCAAAACACCAACTTTCTATGACAAATGGACAAAACCGTTAAAAGCTCCTCCATAGAGAGAGTTGAGCAACTTCGGACTATGAAAGTTGCTCGGGATAGACTTTTTATTGTTCTTCTATGTGAAATTTTACGAGTATAAGCTTCCTACATTATATTGATTCCAAAACACCAACTTTCTATGACCAATAGACCAAACCGTTAAAAGCTCCTCCATAGAGAGATTTGAGCAACTTCGGACTATCAAAGTTGCTCGGTATATAATTTTTTTTGTTCTTCTTTGTCAACTTTTACGATTATAAGCTTCTTACATTATTTCGATGCCAAAACACCAACTTTCTATGACAAATAGATAAAACCGTTAAAAGCTCCTCCATAGAGAGAGTTGAGCAACTCCGAACTATCAAAGGTTCTCGGGATAGACTTTTTCTTGTTCTTCTATTTCAAGTTTTACGAGTATAAGCTTCCAAGATTATTTCGATGCCAAAACACCAACTTTCTATGACAAATAAAGAAAACCGTTAAAAGCTCCTCCATAGAGAGAGTTGAGCAACTTCTGACCATCAAAGTTGCTCGGTGTACACTTTTTATTGTTCCTATATGTCAAATTTTATGAGTATAAGCTTCCTAGATTATTTCGATGCTAAAACACCAACTTTCTTTGACAAATGGACAAAACCGTTAAAAGCTCCTCCATAGAGAGAGTTGAGCAACTTCGGACTATGAAAGTTGCTCGGGATAGACTTTTTATTGTTCTTCTATGTCAAATTTTACGAGTATAAGCTTCCTACATTATATGGATGCCAAAACACCAACTTTCTATGACAAATGGACAAAACCGTTTAAAGCTCCTCCTTAGAGAGAGTTGAGCAACTTCGGACTATGAAAGTTGCTCGGGATAGACTTTTTATTGTTCTTCTATGTCAAATTTTACGAGTATAAGCTTCCTACATTATATGGATGCCAAAACACCAACTTTCTATGACAAATGGACAAAACCGTTAGAAGCTCCTCCATAGAGAGAGTTGAGCAACTTCGGACTATGAAAGTTGCTCGGGATAGACTTTTTATTGTTCTTCTACATCAAATTTTACGAGTATAAGCTTCCTAGATTATTTCGATGCCAAAACACCAACTTTCTATGACAAATAGACAAAACCGTTAAAAGCCCCTCCATAGAGAGAGTTGAGCAACTGCGGACTATCAAAGTTGCTCGGGATAGACTTTTTATTGTTCTTCTATGTCAAGTTTTACGAGTATAAGCTTCCTAGATTATTTCGATGCGAAAACACCAACTTTCTATGACCAATGAAGAAAACCGTTAAAAGCTCCTCCATAGAGAGAGTTGAGCAACTTCGGACCATCAAAGTTGCTCGGTGTACACTTTTTATTGTTCCTATATGTCAAATTTTATGAGTATAAGTTTCCTAGATTATTTCGATGCTAAAACACCAACTTTCTTTGACAAATGAACAAAACCGTTAAAAGCTCCTCCATAGAGAGAGTTGAGCAACTTCGGACTGTGAAAGTTGCTCGGGATAGACTTTTTATTGTTCTTCTATGTGAAATTTTACGAGTATAAGCTTCCTACATTATATTGATGCCAAAACAACAACTTTCTATGACAAATGGACAAAACCGTTAAAAGCTCCTCCATAGAGAGAGTTGAGCAACTGCGGACTATTAAAGTTGCTCGGGATAGACTTTTTATTGTTCTTCTATGTCAAATTTTACGAGTATAAGCTTCCTACATTATATTGATGCCAAAACACCAACTTTCTATGACAAATGGACAAAACCGTTAAAAGCTCCTCCATAGAGAGAGTTGAGCAACTTCGGACTATGAAAGTTGCTCAGGATAGACTTTTTATTGTTCTTCTATGTGAAATTTTACGAGTATAAGCTTCCTACATTATATTGATGCCAAAACACCAACTTTCTATGACAAATGGACAAAACCGTTAAAAGCTCCTCCTTAGAGAGAGTTGAGCAACTTCGGACTATGAAAGTTGCTCGGGATAGACTTTTTATTGTTCTTCTATGTCAAATTTTACGAGTATAAGCGTCCTACATTATATGGATGCCAAAACACCAACTTTCTATGACAAATGGACAAAACCGTTAAAAGCTCCTCCATAGAGAGAGTTGAGCAACTTCGGACTATGAAAGTTGCTCGGGATAGACTTTTTATTGTTCTTCTACATCAAATTTTACGAGTATAAGCTTCCTAGATTATTTCGATGCCAAAACACCAACTTTCTATGACAAATGGACAAAACAGTTAAAAGCTCCTCCATAGAGAGAGTTGAGCAACTTCGGACTATGAAAGTTGCTCGGGATAGACTTTTTATTGTTCTTCTATGTGAAATTTTACGAGTATAAGCTTCCTACATTATATTGATGCCAAAACACCAACTTTCTACGACCAATAGACAAAACCGTTAAAAGCTCCTCCATAGAGAGAGTTGAGCAACTTCGGACTATCAAAGTTGCTCGGTATATAGTTTTTTTTGTTCTTTTTTGTCAACTTTTACGATTATAAGCTTCCTACATTATTTCGATGCCAAAACACCAACTTTCTATGACAAATAGACAAAACCGTTAAAAGCCCCTCCATAGAGAGAGTTGAGCAACTGCGGACTATCAAAGTTGCTCGGGATAGACTTTTTATTGTTCTTCTATGTCATGTTTTAAGAGTATAAGCTTCCTAGATTATTTCGATGCCAAAACACCAACTTTCTATGACCAATAGACAAAACCGTTAAAAGCTCCTCCATAGAGAGAGTTGGGCAACTTCGGACTATCAAAGTTGCTCGGTATATAATTTTTTTTTCTTCTTTGTCAACTTTTACGAGTATAAGCTTCCTACATTATTTCGATGCCAAAACACCAACTTTCTATGACAAATAGACAAAACCGTTAAAAGCCACTCCATAGAGAGAGTTGAGCAACTGCGGACTATCAAAGTTGCTCGGGATAGACTTTTTATTGTTCCTATATGTCAAATTTTATGAGTACAAGCTTCCTAGATTATTTCGATGCCAAAACACCAACTTTCTATGACAAATGGACAAAACCGTTAAAAGCTCCTCCATAGAGAGAGTTGAGCAACTTCGGACTATGAAAGTTGCTCGGGATAGACTTTTTATTGTTCTTCTATGTGAAATTTTACGAGTATAAGCTTCCTACATTATATTGATTCCAAAACACCAACTTTCTATGACCAATAGACCAAACCGTTAAAAGCTCCTCCATAGAGAGAGTTGAGCAACTTCGGACTATCAAAGTTGCTCGGTATATAATTTTTTTTGTTCTTCTTTGTCAACTTTTACGATTATAAGCTTCCTACATTATTTCGATGCCAAAACACCAACTTTCTATGACAAATAGATAAAACCGTTAAAAGCTCCTCCATAGAGAGAGTTGAGCAACTCCGAACTATCAAAGGTTCTCGGGATAGACTTTTTCTTGTTCTTCTATTTCAAGTTTTACGAGTATAAGCTTCCTAGATTATTTCGATGCCAAAACACCAACTTTCTATGACAAATAGACAAAACCGTTAAAAGCTTCTCCATAGAGAGAGTTGAGCAACTGCGGACTATCAAAGTTGCTCGGGATAGACTTTTTATTGTTCTTCTATGTCAAGTTTTACGAGTATAAGCTTCCTAGATTATTTCGATGCCAAAACACCAACTTTCTCTGACCAATAGACAAAACCGTTAAGAGCTCCTCCATAGAGAGAGTTGAGCAACTTCGGACTATCAAAGTTGCTCGGTATATAATTTTTTTTGTTCTTCTTTGTCAACTTTTACGAGTATAAGCTTCCTACATTATTTTGACGCCAAAACACCAACTTTCTATGACAAATGGACAAAACCGTTAAAAGCTCTTCAATAGAGAGTGTTGAGCGACTTTGGATCATCAAAGTTGCTCGGTGTACAATTTTTATTGTTCTTCTATGTCAAATTTTACGAGTATAAGCTTCCTACATTATTTCGATGCCAAAGCACCAACTTTCTATGACAAATAGATAAAACCGTTAAAAGCTCCCCCATAGAGAGAGCTGAGCAACTCTGAACTATCAAAGGTTCTCGGGATAGACTTTTTCTTGTTCTTCTATTTCGAGTATTACGAGTATAAGCTTCCTAGATTATTTCGATGCCAAAACACCAACTTTCTATGACAAATGAAGAAAACCGTTAAAAGCTCCTCCATAGAGAGAGTTGAGCAACTTCGGACCATCAAAGTTGCTCGGTGTACACTTTTTATTGTTCCTATATGTCAAATTTTATGAGTATAAGCTTCCTAGATTATTTCGATGCTAAAACACTAACTTTCTTTGACAAATGGACAAAACCGTTAAAAGCTCCTCCATAGAGAGAGAATTGAGCAACTTCGGAATGTGAAAGTTGCTCGGGATAGACTTTTTATTGTTCGTCTATGTGAAATTTTACGAGTATAGGCTTCCTACATTATTTGGATGCCAAAACACCAGCTTTCTATGACAAATGGACAAAACCGTTAAAAGCTCCTCCTTAGAGAGAGTTGAGCAACTTCGGACTATGAAAGTTGCTCGGGATAGACTTTTTATTGTTCTTCTATGTCAAATTTTACGAGTATAAGCTTCCTACATTATATTGATGCCAAAACACCAACTTTCTATGACAAATGGACAAAACCGTTAAAAACTCCTCCATAGAGAGAGTTGAGCAACTTCGGACTATGAAAGTTGCTCGGGATAGACTTTTTATTGTTCTTCTATGTCAAATTTTACGAGTATAAGCTTCACACATTATATTGATGCCAAAACACCAACTTTCTATGACAAATGGTCAAAACCGTTAAAAGCTCTTCCATAGAGAGAGTTGAGCAACTTCGGACTATGAAAGTTGCTCGGGATAGACTTTTTATTGTTCTTCTATGTCAAATTTTACGAGTATAAGCTTCCCACATTATATTGATGCCAAAACACCAACTTTCTATGACAAATGGACAAAACCGTTAAAAGCTCCTCCATAGAGAGAGTTGAGCAACTCCGGACTATGAAAGTTGCTAGGGATAGACTTTTTATTGTTCTTCTACGTCAAAGTTTACGAGTATAAGCTTCCTACATTATTTCGATGCCAAAACACCAACTTTCAATGACAAATGGACAAAACCGTTAAAAGCTCCTCCATAGAGAGAGTTGAGCAACTTCGGACTGTGAAAGTTGCTCGGGATAGACTTTTTATTGTTCTTCTATGTGAAATTTTACGAGTATAAGCTTCCTACATTATATTCATGCCAAAACACCAACTTTCTATGACAAATGGACAAAACCGTTAAAAGCTCCTCCATAGAGAGAGTTGAGCAACTGCGGACTATCAAAGTTGCTCGGGATAGACTTTTTATTGTTCTTCTATGTCAAATTTTACGAGTATAAGCTTCCTACATTTTATTGATGCCAAAACACCAACTTTCTTTGACAAATGGACAAAACCGTTAAAAGCTCCTCCATAGAGAGAGTTGAGCAACTTCGGACTCTGAAAGTTGCTCGGGATAGACTTTTTATTGTTCTTCTACATCAAATTTTACGAGTATAAGCTTCCTAGATTATTTCGATGCCAAAACACCAACTTTCAATGACAAATAGACAAAACCGTTAAATGCCCCTCCATAGAGAGAGTTGAGCAACTGCGGACTATCAAAGTTGCTCGGGATAGACTTTTTATTGTTCTTCTATGTCAAGTTTTACGAGTATAAGCTTCCTAGATTATTTCGATGCGAAAACACCAACTTTCTATGACCAATGAAGAAAACCGTTAAAAGCTCCTCCATAGAGAGAGTTGAGCAACTTCGGACCATCAAAGTTGCTCGGTGTACACTTTTTATTGTTCCTATATGTCAAATTTTATGAGTATAAGTTTCCTAGATTATTTCGATGCTAAAACACCAACTTTCTTTGACAAATGAACAAAACCGTTAAAAGCTCCTCCATAGAGAGAGTTGAGCAACTTCGGACTGAGAAAGTTGCTCGGGATAGACTTTTTATTGTTCTTCTATGTGAAATTTTACGAGTATAAGCTTCCTACATTATATTGATGCCAAAACAACAACTTTCTATGACAAATGGACAAAACCGTTAAAAGCTCCTCCATAGAGAGAGTTGAGCAACTGCGGACTATTAAAGTTGCTCGGGATAGACTTTTTATTGTTCTTCTATGTCAAATTTTACGAGTATAAGCTTCCTACATTATATTGATGCCAAAACACCAACTTTCTATGACAAATGGACAAAACCGTTAAAAGCTCCTCCATAGAGAGAGTTGAGCAACTTCGGACTATGAAAGTTGCTCAGGATAGACTTTTTATTGCTCTTCTATGTGAAATTTTACGAGTATAAGCTTCCTACATTATATTGATGCCAAAACACCAACTTTCTATGACAAATGGACAAAACCGTTAAAAGCTCCTCCTTAGAGAGAGTTGAGCAACTTCGGACTATGAAAGTTGCTCGGGATAGACTTTTTATTGTTCTTCTATGTCAAATTTTACGAGTATAAGCTTCCTACATTATATGGATGCCAAAACACCAACTTTCTATGACAAATGGACAAAACCGTTAAAAGCTCCTCCATAGAGAGAGTTGAGCAACTTCGGATTATGAAAGTTGCTCGGGATAGACTTTTTATTGTTCTTCTACATCAAATTTTACGAGTATAAGCTTCCTAGATTATTTCGATGCCAAAACACCAACTTTCTATGACAAATGGACAAAACAGTTAAAAGCTCCTCCATAGAGAGAGTTGAGCAACTTCGGACTATGAAAGTTGCTCGGGATAGACTTTTTATTGTTCTTCTATGTGAAATTTTACGAGTATAAGCTTCCTACATTATATTGATGCCAAAACACCAACTTTCTACGACCAATAGACAAAACCGTTAAAAGCTCCTCTATAGAGAGAGTTGAGCAACTTCGGACTATCAAAGTTGCTCGGTATATAATTTTTTTTGTTCTTTTTTGTCAACTTTTACGATTATAAGCTTCCTACATTATTTCGATGCCAAAACACCAACTTTCTATGACAAATAGACAAAACCGTTTAAAGCCCCTCCATAGAGAGAGTTGAGCAACTGCGGACTATCAAAGTTGCTCGGGATAGACTTTTTATTGTTCTTCTATGTCATGTTTTAAGAGTATAAGCTTCCTAGATTATTTCGATGCCAAAACACCAACTTTCTATGACCAATAGACAAAACCGTTAAAAGCTCCTCCATAGAGAGAGTTGGGCAACTTCGGACTATCAAAGTTGCACGGTATATAATTTTTTTTTCTTCTTTGTCAACTTTTACGAGTATAAGCTTCCTACATTATTTCGATGCCAAAACACCAACTTTCTATGACAAATAGACAAAACCGTTAAAAGCCACTCCATAGAGAGAGTTGAGCAACTGCGGACTATCAAAGTTGCTCGGGATAGACTTTTTATTGTTCTTCTATGTCATGTTTTAAGAGTTTAAGCTTCCTAGATTATTTCGATGCCCAAACACCAACTTTCTATGACCAATAGACAAAACCGTTAAAAGCTCCTCCATAGAGAGAGTTGAGCAACTTCGGACTATCAAAGTTGCTCGGTATATAATTTTTTTTTTCTTCTTTCTCAACTTTTACGAGTATAAGCTTCCTACATTATTTCGATGCCAAAACACCAACTTTCTATGAGAAATAGATAAAACCGTTAAAAGCTCCTCCATAGAGAGAGTTGAGCAACTCCGAACTATCAAAGGTTCTCGGGATAGACTTTTTCTTGTTCTTCTATTTCAAGTTTTACGAGTATAAGCTTCCAAGATTATTTCAATGCCAAAACAGCAACTTTCTATGACAAATGAAGAAAACCGTTAAAAGCTCCTCAATAGAGAGTGTTGAGCGACTTTGGATCATCAAAGTTGCTCGGTGTACAATTTTTATTGTTCTTCTATGTCAAGTTTTACGAGTATAAGCTTCCTAGATTATTTCGATGCCAAAACACCAACTTTCTATGACAAATAGACAAAACCGTTAAAAGCTTCTCCATAGAGAGAGTTGAGCAACTGCGGACTATCAAAGTTGCTCGGGATAGACTTTTTATTGTTCTTCTATGTCAAGTTTTACGAGTATAAGCTTCCTAGATTATTTCGATGCCAAAACACCAACTTTCTCTGACCAATAGACTTTAAAAGCTCCTCCATAGAGAGAGTTGAGCAACTTCGGACTATCAAAGTTGCTCGGTATATAATTTTTTTTGTTCTTCTTTGTCAACTTTTACGAGTATAAGCTTCCTACATTATTTTGATGCCAAAACACCAACTTTCTATGACAAATGGACAAAACCGTTAAAAGCTCTTCAATAGAGAGTGTTGAGCGACTTTGGATCATCAAAGTTGCTCGGTGTACAATTTTTATTGTTCTTCTATGTCAAATTTTACGAGTATAAGCTTCCTACATTATTTCGATGCCAAAACACCAACTTTCTATGACAAATAGATAAAACCGTTAAAAGCTCCCCCATAGAGAGAGCTGAGCAACTCTGAACTATCAAAGGTTCTCGGGATAGACTTTTTCTCGTTCTTCTATTTCGAGTATTACGAGTATAAGCTTCCTAGATTATTTCGATGCCAAAACACCAACTTTCTATGACAAATGAAGAAAACCGTTAAAAGCTCCTCCATAGAGAGAGTTGAGCAACTTCGGACCATCAAAGTTGCTCGGTGTACACTTTTTATTGTTCCTATATGTCAAATTTTATGAGTATAAGTTTCCTAGATTATTTCGATGCTAAAACACCAACTTTCTTTGACAAATGGACAAAACCGTTAAAAGCTCCTCCATAGAGAGAGAATTGAGCAACTTCGGACTGTGAAAGTTGCTCGGGATAGACTTTTTATTGTTCGTCTATGTGAAATTTTACGAGTATAAGCTTCCTACATTATTTGGATGCCAAAACACCAGCTTTCTATGACAAATGGACAAAACCGTTAAAAGCTCCTCCTTAGAGAGAGTTGAGCAACTTCGGACTATGAAAGTTGCTCGGGATAGACTTTTTATTGTTCTTCTATGTCAAATTTTACGAGTATAAGCTTCCTACATTATATTGATGCCAAAACACCAACTTTCTATGACAAATGGACAAAACCGTTAAAAGCTCCTCCATAGAGAGAGTTGAGCAACTTCGGACTATGAAAGTTGCTCGGGATAGACTTTTTATTGTTCTTCTATGTCAAATTTTACGAGTATAAGCTTCACACATTATATTGATGCCAAAACACCAACTTTCTATGACAAATGGTCAAAACCGTTAAAAGCTCTTCCATAGAGAGAGTTGAGCAACTTCGGACTATGAAAGTTGCTCGGGATAGACTTTTTATTGTTCTTCTATGTCAAATTTTACGAGTATAAGCTTCCCACATTATATTGATGCCAAAACACCAACTTTCTATGACAAATGGACAAAACCGTTAAAAGCTCCTCCATAGAGAGAGTTGAGCAACTCCGGACTATGAAAGTTGCTAGGGATAGACTTTTTATTGTTCTTCTACGTCAAAGTTTACGAGTATAAGCTTCCTACATTATTTCGATGCCAAAACACCAACTTTCAATGACAAATGGACAAAACCGTTAAAATCTCCTCCATAGAGAGAGTTGAGCAACTTCGGACTGTGAAAGTTGCTCGGGATAGACTTTTTATTGTTCTTCTATGTGAAATTTTACGAGTATAAGCTTCCTACATTATATTGATGCCAAAACACCAACTTTCTATGACAAATGGACAAAACCGTTAAAAGCTCCTCCATAGAGAGAGTTGAGCAACTGCGGACTATCAAAGTTGCTCGGGATAGACTTTTTATTGTTCTTCTATGTCAAATTTTACGAGTATAAGCTTCCTACATTTTATTGATGCCAAAACACCAACTTTCTATGACAAATGGACAAAACCGTTAAAAGCTCCTCCATAGAGAGAGTTGAGCAACTTCGGACTATGAAAGTTGCTCAGGATAGACTTTTTATTGTTCTTCTATGTGAAATTTTACGAGAATAAGCTTCCTACATTATATTGATGCCAAAACACCAACTTTCTATGACAAATGGACAAAACCGTTAAAAGCTCCTCCTTAGAGAGAGTTGAGCAACTTCGGATTATGAAAGTTGCTCGGGATAGACTTTTTATTGTTCTTCTATGTCAAATTTTACGAGTATATGCTTCACACATTATATTGATGCCAAAACACCAACTTTCTATGACAAATGGACAAAACCGTTAAAAGTTCCTCCATAGAGAGAGTTGAGCAACTCCGGACTATAAAAGTTGCTCGGGATAGACTTTTTATTGTTCTTCTATGTCAAATTTTACGAGTATAAGCTTCACACATTATATTGATGCCAAAACACCAACTTTCTATGACAAATGGTCAAAACCGTTAAAAGCTCTTCCATAGAGAGAGTTGAGCAACTTCGGACTATGAAAGTTGCTCGGGATAGACTTTTTATTGTCCTTCTATGTCAAATTTTACGAGTATAAGCTTCCCACATTATATTGATGCCAAAACACCAACTTTCTATGACAAATGGACAAAACCGTTAAAAGCTCCTCCATAGAGAGAGTTGAGCAACTCCGGACTATGAAAGTTGCTAGGGATAGACTTTTTATTGTTCTTCTACGTCAAAGTTTACGAGTATAAGCTTCCTACATTATTTCGATGCCAAAACACCAACTTTCAATGACAAATGGACAAAACCGTTAAAAGCTCCTCCATAGAGAGAGTTGAGCAACTTCGGACTATCAAAGTTGCACGGGATATACTTTTTATTGTTCTTCTTTGTAACTTTTACGAGTATAAGCTTCCTACATTATTTCGATGCCAAAACACCAACTTTCTATGACAAATGGACAAAACCGTTAAAAGCTCCTCCATAGAGAGAGTTGAGCAACTTCGGACTATCAAATTTGCACGGGATATACTTTTTATTGTTCTTCTTTGTCAACTTTTACGAGTATAAGCTTCCTACATTATTTTGATGCCAAAACACCAACTTTCTATGAAAAATGGACAAAACCGTTAAAAGCTCTTCAATAGAGAGTGTTGAGCGACTTTGGATCATCAAAGTTGCTCGGTGTACAATTTTTATTGTTCTTCTATGTCAAATTTTACGAGTAAAAACTTCCTACATTATTTCGATGCGAAAACACCAACTTTCTATGACAAATAGATAAAACCGTTAAAAGCTCCTCCATAGAGAGAGTTGAGCAACTTCGGACCATCAAAGTTGCTCGGGATAGACTTTTTATTGTTCTTCTACATCAAATTTTACGAGTATAAGCTTCCTAGATTATTTTGATGCCAAAACACCAACTTTCTATGACAAATGGACAAAACCGTTAAAAGCTCCTCCATAGAGAGAGTTGAGCAACTTCGGACTATGAAAGTTGCTTGGGATAGACTTTTTATTGTTCTTCTACATCAAATTTTACGAGTATAAGCTTCCTAGATTATTTCGATGCCAAAACACCAACTTTCTATGACAAATAGACAAAACCGTTAAAAGCTTCTCCATAGAGAGAGTTGAGCAACTGCGGACTATCAAAGTTGCTCGGGATAGACTTTTTATTGTTCTTCTATGTCAAGTTTTACGAGTATAAGATTCCTAGATTATTTCGATGCCAAAACACCAACTTTCTCTGACCAATAGACAAAACCGTTAAAAGCTCCTCCATAGAGAGAGTTGAGCAACTTCGGACTATCAAAGTTGCTCGGTATATAATTTTTTTTGTTCTTCTTTGTCAACTTTTACGAGTATAAGCTTCCTACATTATTTTGATGCCAAAACACCAACTTTCTATGACAAATGGACAAAACCGTTAAAAGCTCTTCAATAGAGAGTGTTGAGCGACTTTGGATCATCAAAGTTGCTCGGTGTACAATTTTTATTGTTCTTCTATGTCAAATTTTAGGAGTATAAGCTTCCTACATTATTTCGATGCCAAAACACCAACTTTCTATGACAAATAGATAAAACCGTTAAAAGCTCCCCCATAGAGAGAGCTGAGCAACTCCGAACTATCAAAGGTTCTCGGGATAGACTTTTTCTTGTTCTTCTATTTCGAGTTTTACGAGTATAAGCTTCCTAGATTATTTCGATGCCAAAACACCAACTTTCTATGACAAATGAAGAAAACCGTTAAAAGCTCCTCCATGGAGAGAGTTGAGCAACTTCGGACCATCAAAGTTGCTCGGTGTACACTTTTTATTCTTCCTATATGTTAAATTTTATGAGTATAAGCTTCCTAGATTATTTCGATGCTAAAACACCAACTTTCTTTGACAAATGGACAAAACCGTTAAAAGCTCCTCCATAGAGAGAGTTGAGCAACTTCGGATTGTGAAAGTTGCTCGGGATAGACTTTTTATTGTTCTTCTATGTGAAATTTTACGAGTATAAGCTTCCTACATTATATTGATGCCAAACACCAACTTTCTATGACAAATGGACAAAACCGTTAAAAGCTCCTCCATAGAGAGAGTTGAGCAACTGCGCACTATCAAAGTTGCTCGGGATAGACTTTTTATTGTTCTTCTATGTCAAATTTTACGAGTATAAGCTTCCTACATTTTATTGATGCCAAAACACCAACTTTCTATGACAAATGGACAAAACCGTTAAAAGCTCCTCCATAGAGAGAGTTGAGCAACTTCGGACTATGAAAGTTGCTCAGGATAGACTTTTTATTGTTCTTCTATGTGAAATTTTACGAGAATAAGCTTCCTACATTATATTGAGGCCAAAACACCAACTTTCTATGACAAATGGACAAAACCGTTAAAAGCTCCTCCATAGAGAGAGTTGAGCAACTTCGGACTATGAAAGTTGCTCGGGATAGACTTTTTATTGTTCTTCTACATCAAATTTTACGAGTATAAGCTTCCTAGATTATTTCGATGCCAAAACACCAACTTTCTATGACAAATAGACAAAACCGTTAAAAGCTCCTCCATAGTGAGAGTTGAGCAACTTCGGACTATGAAAGTTGCTCAGGATAGACTTTTTATTGTTCTTCTATGTGAAATTTTACGAGTATAAGCTTCCTACATTATATTGATGCCAAAACACCAACTTTCTATGACAAATGGACAAAACCGTTAAAAGCTCCTCCTTAGAGAGAGTTGAGCAACTTCGGACTATGAAAGTTGCTCGGGATAGACTTTTTATTGTTCTTCTATGTTAAATTTTACGAGTATAAGCTTCCTACATTATATGGATGCCAAAACACCAACTTTCTATGACAAATGGACAAAACCGTTAAAAGCTCCTCCATAGAGAGAGTTGAGCAACTTCGGACTATGAAAGTTGCTCGGGATAGACTTTTTATTGTTCTTCTACATCAAATTTTACGAGTATAAGCTTCCTAGATTATTTCGATGCCAAAACACCAACTTTCTATGCCAAATGGACAAAACCGTTAAAAGCTCCTCCATAGAGAGAGTTGAGCAACTTCGGACTATGAAAGTTGGTCGGGATAGACTTTTTATTGTTCTTCTATGTGAAATTTTACGAGTATAAGCTTCCTACATTATATTGATGCCAAAACACCAACTTTCTATGACCAATAGACAAAACCGTTAAAAGCTCCTCCATAGAGAGAGTTGAGCAACTTCGGACCATCAAAGTTGCTCGGTATATAATTTTTTTTGTTCTTTTTTGTCAACTTTTACGATTATAAGCTTCCTACATTATTTCGATACCAAAACACCAACTTTCTATGACAAATAGACAAAACCGTTAAAAGCCCCTCCATAGAGAGAGTTGAGCAACTGCGGAATATCAAAGTTGCTCGGGATAGACTTTTTATTGTTCTTCTATGTCATGTTTTACGAGTATAAGCTTCCTAGATTATTTCGATGCCAAAACACCAACTTTCTATGACCAATAGACAAAACCGTTAAAAGCTCCTCTATAGAGAGAGTTGAGCAACTTCGGACTATCAAAGTTGCTCGGTATATAATTTTTTTTGTTCTTCTTTGTCAACTTTTACGAGTATAAGCTTCCTACATTATTTCGATGCCAAAACACCAACTTTCTATGACAAATAGATAAAACCGTTAAAAGCTCCTCCATAGAGAGAGTTGAGCAACTCCGAACTATCAAAGGTTCTCGGGATAGACTTTTTCTTGTTCTTCTATTTCAAGTTTTACGAGTATAAGCTTCCAAGATTATTTCGATGCCAAAACACCAACTTTCTATGACAAATGAAGAAAACCGTTAAAAGCTCCTCAATAGAGAGTGTTGAGCGACTTTGGATCATCAAAGTTGCTCGGTGTACAATTTTTATTGTTCTTCTATGTCTAGTTTTACGAGTATAAGCTTCCTAGATTATTTCGATGCCAAAACACCAACTTTCTATGACAAATAGACAAAACCGTTAAAAGCTTCTCCATAGAGAGAGTTGAGCAACTGCGGACTATCAAAGTTGCTCGGGATAGACTTTTTATTGTTCTTCTATGTCAAGTTTTACGAGTATAAGCTTCCTAGATTATTTCGATGCCAAAACACCAACTTTCTCTGACCAATAGACAAAACCGTTAAAAGCTCCTCCATAGAGAGAGTTGAGCAACTTCGGACTATCAAAGTTGCTCGGTATATAATTTTTTTTGTTCTTCTTTGTTAACTTTTACGAGTATAAGCTTCCTAAATTATTTTGATGCCAAAACACCAACTTTCTATGACAAATGGACAAAACCGTTAAAAGCTCTTCAATAGAGAGTGTTGAGCGACTTTGGATCATCAAAGTTGCTCGGTGTACAATTTTTATTGTTCTTCTATGTCAAATTTTACGAGTAGAAGCTTCCTACATTATTTCGATGCCAAAACACCAACTTTCTATGACAAATAGATAAAACCGTTAAAAGCTCCCCCATAGAGAGAGCTGAGCAACTCCGAATTATCAAAGGTTCTCGGGATAGACTTTTTCTTGTTCTTCTATTTCGAGTTTTACGAGTATAAGCTTCCTAGATTATTACGATGCCAAAACACCAACTTTCTATGACAAATGAAGAAAACCGTTAAAAGCTCCTCCATAGAGAGAGTTGAGCAACTTCGGACCATCAAAGTTGCTCGGTGTACACTTTTTATTGTTCCTATATGTCAAATTTTATGAGTATAAGCTTCCTAGATTATTTCGATGCTAAAACACCAACTTTCTTTAACAAATGGACAAAACCGTTAAAAGCTCCTCCATAGAGAGAGTTGAGCAACTTCGGACTGTGAAAGTTGCTCGGGATAGACTTTTTATTGTTGTTCTATGTGAAATTTTACGAGTATAAGCTTCCTACATTATATTGATGCCAAAACACCAACTTTCTATGACAAATGGACAAAACCGTTAAAAGCTCCTCCATAGAGAGAGTTGAGCAACTGCGGACTATCAAAGTTGCTCGGGATAGACTTTTTATTGTTCTTCTACATCAAATTTTACGAGTATAAGCTTCCTAGATTATTTCGATGCCAAAACACCAACTTTCTATGACAAATGGACAAAACCGTTAAAAGCTCCTCCATAGAGAGAGTTGAGCAACTTCGGACTATGAAAGTTGCTCGGGATAGACTTTTTATTGTTCTTCTATGTGAAATTTTACGAGTATAAGCTTCCTACATTATATTGATGCCAAAACACCAAATTTCTATGACCAATAGACAAAACCGTTAAAAGCTCCTCCATAGAGAGAGTTGAGCAACTTCGGACTATCAAAGTTGCTCGGTATATAATTTTTTTTGTTCTTCTTTGTCAACTTTTACGATTATAAGCTTCCTACATTATTTCGATGCCAAAACACCAACTTTCTATGACAAATAGATAAAACCGTTAAAAGCTCCTCCATAGAGAGAGTTGAGCACTCCGAACTATCAAAGGTTCTCGGGATAGACTTTTTCTTGTTCTTCTATTTCAAGTTTTACGAGTATAAGCTTCCAAAATTATTTCGATGCCAAAACAACAACTTTCTATGAAAAATAAAGAAAACCGTAAAAAGCTCCTCCATAGAGAGAGTTGAGCAACTTCGGACCATCAAAGTTGCTCGGTGTACACTTTTTATTGTTCCTATATGTCAAATTTTACGAGTATAAGCTTCCTACATTATTTCGATTCCAAAACACCAACTTTCTATGACAAATAGATAAAACCGTTAAAAGCTCCCCCATAGAGAGAGCTGAGCAACTCCGAATTATCAAAGGTTCTCGGGATAGACTTTTTCTTGTTCTTCTATTTCGAGTTTTACGAGTATAAGCTTCCTAGATTATTACGATGCCAAAACACCAACTTTCTATGACAAATGAAGAAAACCGTTAAAAGCTCCTCTATAGAGAGAGTTGAGCAACTTCGGACTATGAAAGTTGCTCGGGATAGACTTTTTATTGTTCTTCTATGTCAAATTTTACGAGTATAAGCTTCCTACATTATATGGATGCCAAAACACCAACTTTCTATGACAAATGGACAAAACCGTTAAAAGCTCCTCCATAGAGAGAGTTGAGCAACTTCGGACTATGAAAGTTGCTCGGGATAGACTTTTTATTGTTCTTCTACATCAAATTTTACGAGTATAAGCTTCCTAGATTATTTCGATGCCAAAACACCAACTTTCTATGACAAATAGACAAAACCGTTAAAAGCCCCTCCATAGAGAGAGTTGAGCAACTGCGGACTATCAAAGTTGCTCGGGATAGACTTTTTATTGTTCTTCTATGTCAAGTTTTACGAGTATAAGCTTCCTAGATTATTTCGATGCCAAAACACCAACTTTCTATGACCAATGAAGAAAACCGTTAAAAGCTCCTCCATAGAGAGAGTTGAGCAACTTCGGACCATCAAAGTTGCTCGGTGTACACTTTTTATTGTTCCTATATGTCAAATTTTATGAGTATAAGCTTCCTAGATTAATTCGATGCTAAAACACCAACTTTCTTTGACAAATGGACAAAACCGTTAAAAGCTCCTCCATAGAGAGAGTTGAGCAACTTCGGACTGTGAAAGTTGCTCGGGATAGACTTTTTATTGTTCTTCTATGTGAAATTTTACGAGTATAAGCTTCCTAGATTATATTGATGCCAAAACACCAACTTTCTATGACAAATGGACAAAACCGTTAAAAGCTCCTCCATAGAGAGAGTTGAGCAACTGCGGACTATTAAAGTTGCTCGGGATAGACTTTTTATTGTTCTTCTATGTCAAATTTTACGAGTATAAGCTTCCTACATTATATTGATGCCAAAACACCAACTTTCTATGACAAATGGACAAAACCGTTAAAAGCTCCTCCATAGAGAGAGTTGAGCAACTTCGGACTATGAAAGTTGCTCAGGATAGACTTTTTATTGTTCTTCTATGTGAAATTTTACGAGTAAAAGCTTCCTACATTATATTGATGCCAAAACACCAACTTTCTATGACAAATGGACAAAACCGTTAAAAGCTCCTCCTTAGAGAGAGTTGAGCAACTTCGGACTATGAAAGTTGCTCGGGATAGACTTTTTATTGTTCTTCTATGTTAAATTTTACGAGTATAAGCTTCCTACATTATATGGATGCCAAAACACCAACTTTCTATGACAAATGGACAAAACCGTTAAAAGCTCCTCCATAGAGAGAGTTGAGCAACTTCGGACTATGAAAGTTGCTCGGGATAGACTTTTTATTGTTCTTCTACATCAAATTTTACGAGTATAAGCTTCCTAGATTATTTCGATGCCAAAACACCAACTTTCTATGCCAAATGGACAAAACCGTTAAAAGCTCCTCCATAGAGAGAGTTTAGCAACTTCGGACTATGAAAGTTGGTCGGGATAGACTTTTTATTGTTATTCTATGTGAAATTTTACGAGTATAGGCTTCCTACATTATATTGATGCCAAAACACCAACTTTCTATGACCAATAGACAAAACCGTTAAAAGCTCCTCCATAGAGAGAGTTGAGCAACTTCGGACCATCAAAGTTGCTCGGTATATAATTTTTTTTGTTCTTTTTTGTCAACTTTTACGATTATAAGCTTCCTACATTATTTCGATACCAAAACACCAACTTTCTATGACAAATAGACAAAACCGTTAAAAGCCCCTCCATAGAGAGAGTTGAGCAACTGCGGACTATCAAAGTTGCTCGGGATAGACTTTTTATTGTTCTTCTATGTCATGTTTTACGAGTATAAGCTTCCTAGATTATTTCGATGCCAAAACACCAACTTTCTATGACCAATAGACAAAACCGTTAAAAGCTCCTCCATAGAGAGAGTTGAGCAACTTCGGACTATCAAAGTTGCTCGGTATATAATTTTTTTTGTTCTTCTTTGTCAACTTTTACGAATATAAGCTTCCTACATTATTTCGATGCCAAAACACCAACTTTCTATGACAAATAGATAAAACCGTTAAAAGCTCCTCCATAGAGAGAGTTGAGCAACTCCGAACTATCAAAGGTTCTCGGGATAGACTTTTTCTTGTTCTTCTATTTCAAGTTTTACGAGTATAAGCTTCCAAGATTATTTCGATGCCAAAACACCAACTTTCTATGACAAATGAAGAAAACCGTTAAAAGCTCCTCAATAGAGAGTGTTGAGCGACTTTGGATCATCAAAGTTGCTCGGTGTACAATTTTTATTGTTCTTCTATGTCAAGTTTTACGAGTATAAGCTTCCTAGATTATTTCGATGCCAAAACACCAACTTTCTATGACAAATAGACAAAACCGTTAAAAGCTTCTCCATAGAGAGAGTTGAGCAACTGCGGACTATCAAAGTTGCTCGGGATAGACTTTTTATTGTTCTTCTATGTCAAGTTTTACGAGTATAAGCTTCCTAGATTATTTCGATGACAAAACACCAACTTTCTCTGACCAATAGACAAAACCGTTAAAAGCTCCTCCATAGAGAGAGTTGATCAACTTCGGACTATCAAAGTTGCTCGGTATATAATTTTTTTTGTTCTTCTTTGTTAACTTTTACGAGTATAAGCTTCCTAAATTATTTTGATGCCAAAACACCAACTTTCTATGACAAATGGACAAAACCGTTAAAAGCTCTTCAATAGAGAGTGTTGAGCGACTTTGGATCATCAAAGTTGCTCGGTGTACAATTTTTATTGTTCTTCTATGTCAAATTTTACGAGTATAAGCTTCCTACATTATTTCGATGCCAAAACACCAACTTTCTATGACAAATAGATAAAACCGTTAAAAGCTCCCCCATAGAGAGAGCTGAGCAACTCCGAATTATCAAAGGTTCTCGGGATAGACTTTTTCTTGTTCTTCTATTTCGAGTTTTACGTGTATAAGCTTCCTAGATTATTACGATGCCAAAACACCAACTTTCTATGACAAATGAAGAAAACCGTTAAAAGCTCCTCCATAGAGAGAGTTGAGCAACTTCGGACCATCAAAGTTGCTCGGTGTACACTTTTTATTGTTCCTATATGTCAAATTTTATGAGTATAAGCTTCCTAGGTTATTTCGATGCTAAAACACCAACTTTCTTTGACAAATGGACAAAACCGTTAAAAGCTCCTCCATAGAGAGAGTTGAGCAACTTCGGACTGTGAAAGTTGCTCGGGATAGACTTTTTATTGTTGTTCTATGTGAAATTTTACGAGTATAAGCTTCCTACATTATATGGATGCCAAAACACCAACTTTCTATGACAAATGGACAAAACCGTTAAAAGCTCCTCCATAGAGAGAGTTGAGCAACTGCGGACTATCAAAGTTGCTCGGGATAGACTTTTTATTGTTCTTCTATGTCAAATTTTACGAGTATAAGCTTCGTACATTATATTGATGCCAAAACACCAACTTTCTATGACAAATGGACAAAACCGTTAAAAGCTCCTCCATAGAGAGAGTTGAGCAACTTCGGACTATGAAAGTTGCTCAGTATAGACTTTTTATTGTTCTTCTATGTGAAATTTTACGAGTATAAGCTTCCTACATTATATTGATGCCAAAACACCAACTTTCTATGACAAATGGACAAAATCGTTAAAAGCTCCTCCTTAGAGAGAGTTGAGCAACTTCGGACTATGAAAGTTGCTCGGGAAAGACTTTTTATTGTTCATCTATGTCAAATTTTACGAGTATAAGCTTCCTACATTATATGGATGCCAAAACACCAACTTTCTATGACAAATGGACAAAACCGTTAAAAGCTTCTCCATAGAGAGAGTTGAGTAACTTCGGACCATCAAAGTTGCTCGGGATAGACTTTTTATTGTTCTTCTACATCAAATTTTACGAGTATAAGCTTCCAAGATTATTTCGATGTCAAAACACCAACTTTCTATGACAAATGAAGAAAACCGTTAAAAGCTCCTCCATAAAGAGAGTTGAGCAACTTCGGACCATCAAAGTTGCTCGGTGTACACTTTTTATTGTTCCTATATGTCAAATTTTACGAGTATAAGCTTCCTAGATTATTTCGATGCTAAAACACCAACTTTCTTTGACAAATGGACAAAACCGTTAAAAGCTCCTCCATAGAGAGAGTTGAGCAACTTCGGACTATGAAAGTTGCTCGGGATAGACTTTTTATTGTTCTTCTACATCAAATTTTACGAGTATAAGCTTCCTAGATTATTTCGATGCCAAAACACCAACTTTCTATGACAAATAGACAAAACCGTTAAAAGCTCCTCCATAGAGAGAGTTGATCAACTGCGGACTATCAAAGTTGCTCGGGATAGACTTTTTATTGTTCTTCTATGTCGAGTTTTACGAGTATAAGCTTCCTAGATTATTTCGATGCCAAAACACCAACTTTCTATGACCAATAGACAAAACCGTTAAAAGCTCCTCCATAGAGAGAGTTGAGCAACTTCGGACTATCAAAGTTGCTCGGTATATAATTTTTTTTGTTCTTCTTTGTCAACTTTTACGAGTATAAGCTTCCTACATTATTTCGATGCCAAAACACCAACTTTCTATGACAAATAGATAAAACCGTTAAAAGCTCCTCCATAGAGAGAGTTGAGCAACTCCGAACTATCAAAGGTTCTCGGGATAGACTTTTTCTTGTTCTTCTATTTCAAGTTTTACGAGTATAAGCTTCCAAGATTATTTCGATGCCAAAACACCAACTTTCTATGACAAATTAAGAAAACCGTTAAAAGCTCCTCCATAAAGAGAGTTGAGCAACTTCGGACCATCAAAGTTGCTCGGTGTACACTTTTTATTGTTCCTATATGTCAAATTTTATGAGTATAAGCTTTCTAGATTATTTCGATGCTAAAACACCAACTTTCTTTGACAAATGGACAAAACAGTTAAAAGCTCCTCCATAGAAAGAGTTGAGCAACTCCGAACTATCAAAGTTGCTCGGGATAGACTTTTTATTGTTCTTCTATGTGAAATTTTACGAGTATAAGCTTCCTACATTATATTGATGCCAAAACACCAACTTTCTATGACAAATGGACAAAACCGTTAAAAGCTCCTCCTTAGAGAGAGTTGAGCAACTTCGGACTATGAAAGTTGCTCGGGATAGACTTTTTATTGTTCTTCTATGTCAAATTTTACGAGTATAAGCTTCCTACATTATATGGATGCCAAAACACCAACTTTCTATGACAAATGGACAAAACCGTTAAAAGCTCCTCCATAGAGAGAGTTGAGCAACTTCGGACTATCAAAGTTGCTCGGGATAGACTTTTTATTGTTCTTCTACATCAAATTTTACGAGTATAAGCTTCCAAGATTATTTCGATGCCAAAACACCTACTTTCTATGACAAATAGACAAAACCGTTAAAAGCTCCTCCATAGAGAGAGTTGAGCAACTTCGGATTATCAAAGTTGCACGGGATATACTTTTTATTGTTCTTCTTTGTCAACTTTTACGAGTATAAGCTTCCTACATTATTTTGATGCCAAAACACCAACTTTCTATGACAAATGGACAAACCGTTAAAAGCTCTTCAATAGAGAGTGTTGAGCGACTTTGGATCATCAAAGTTGCTCGGTGTACAATTTTTATTGTTCTTCTATGTCAAATTTTACGAGTATAAGCTTCCTACATTATTTCGATGCCAAAACACCAACTTTCTATGACAAATATATAAAACCGTTAAAAGCTCCTCCATAGAGAGAGTTGAGCAACTCCGAATTATCAAAGGTTCTCGGGATAGACTTTTTCTTGTTCTTCTATTTCAAGTTTTACGAGTATAAGCTTCCTAGATTATTTCGATGCCAAAACACCAACTTTCTATGACAAATGAAGAAAACCGTTAAAAGCTCCTCTATAGAGAGAGTTGAGCAACTTCGGACCATCAAAGTTGCTCGGTGTACACTTTTTATTGTTCCTATATGTCAAATTTTATGAGTATAAGCTTCCTAGATTATTTCGATGCTAAAACACCAACTTTCTTTGACAAATGGAAAAAACCGTTAAAAGCTCCTCCATAGAGAGAGTTGAGCAACTTCGGACTATGAAAGTTGCTCGGGATAGACTTTTTATTGTTCTTCTATGTGAAATTTTACGAGTATAAGCTTCCTACATTATATTGATGCCAAACAAACAACTTTCTATTACAAATGGACAAAACCGTTAAAAGCTCCTCCATAGAGAGAGTTGAGCAACTTCGGACTATGAAAGTTGCTCGGGATAGACTTTTTATTGTTCTTCTACATCAAATTTTACGAGTATAAGCTTTCTAGATTATTTCGATGCCAAAACACCAACTTTCTATGACAAATAGACAAAACCGTTAAAAGCTCCTCCATAGAGAGAGTTGAGCAACTGCGGACTATCAAAGTTGCTCGGGATAGACTTTTTATTGTTTTTCTATGTCAAGTTTTACGAGTATAAGCTTCCTAGATTATTTCGATGCCAAAACACCAACTTTCTATGACCAATAGACAAAACCGTTAAAAGCTCCTCCATAGAGAGAGTTGAGCAACTTCGGACTATCAAAGTTGCTCGGTATATAATTTTTTTTGTTCTTCTTTGTCAACTTTTACGAGTATAAGCTTCCTACATTATTTCGATGCCAAAACACCAACTTTCTATGACAAATAGATAAAACTGTTAAAAGCTCTTCCATAGAGAGAGTTGAGCAACTCCGAACTATCAAAGGTTCTCGGGATAGACTTTTTCTTGTTCTTCTATTTCAAGTTTTACGAGTATAAGCTTCCAAGATTATTTCGATGCCAAAACACCAACTTTCTATGACAAATGAAGAAAACCGTTAAAAGCTCCTCCATAAAGAGAGTTGAGCAACTTCGGACCATCAAAGTTGCTCGGTGTACACTTTTTATTGTTCCTATATGTCAAATTTTATGAGTATAAGCTTCCTAGATTATTTCGATGCTAAAACACCAACTTTCTTTGACAAATGGACAAAACAGTTAAAAGCTCCTCCATAGAAAGAGTTGAGCAACTCCGAACTATCAAAGTTGCTCGGGATAGACTTTTTATTGTTCTTCTATGTGAAATTTTACGAGTATAAGCTTCCTACATTATATTGATGCCAAAACACCAACTTTCTATGACAAATGGACAAAACCGTTAAAAGCTCCTCCTTAGAGAGAGTTGAGCAACTTCGGACTATGAAAGTTGCTCGGGATAGACTTTTTATTGTTCTTCTATGTCAAATTTTACGAGTATAAGCTTCCTACATTATATGGATGCCAAAACACCAACTTTCTATGACAAATGGACAAAACCGTTAAAAGCTCCTCCATAGAGAGAGTTGAGCAACTTCGGACTATCAAAGTTGCTCGGGATAGACTTTTTATTGTTCTTCTACATCAAATTTTACGAGTATAAGCTTCCAAGATTATTTCGATGCCAAAACACCTACTTTCTATGACAAATAGACAAAACCGTTAAAAGCTCCTCCATAGAGAGAGTTGAGCAACTTCGGACTATCAAAGTTGCACGGGATATACTTTTTATTGTTCTTCTTTGTCAACTTTTACGAGTATAAGCTTCCTACATTATTTTGATGCCAAAACACCAACTTTCTATGACAAATGGACAAACCGTTAAAAGCTCTTCAATAGAGAGTGTTGAGCGACTTTGGATCATCAAAGTTGCTCGGTGTACAATTTTTATTGTTCTTCTATGTCAAATTTTACGAGTATAAGCTTCCTACATTATTTCGATGCCAAAACACCAACTTTCTATGACAAATATATAAAACCGTTAAAAGCTTCTCCATAGAGAGAGTTGAGCAACTCCGAACTATCAAAGGTTCTCGGGAAAGACATTTTCTTGTTCTTCTATTTCAAGTTTTACGAGTATAAGCTTCCTAGATTATTTCGATGCCAAAACACAAACTTTCTATGACAAATGAAGAAAACCGTTAAAAGCTCCTCCATAGAGAGAGTTGAGCAACTTCGGACCATCAAAGTTGCTCGGTGTACAATTTTTATTGTTCCTATATGTCAAATTTTATGAGTATAAGCTTCCTAGATTATTTCGATGCTAAAACACCAACTTTCTTTGACAAATGGACAAAACCGTTAAAAGCTCCTCCATAGAGAGAGTTGAGCAACTTCGGACTATGAAAGTTGCTCGGGATAGACTTTTTATTGTTCTTCTATGTGAAATTTTACGAGTATAAGCTTCCTACATTATATTGATGCCAAACCAACAACTTTCTATGACAAATGGACAAAACCGTTAAAAGCTCCTCCATAGAGAGAGTTGAGCAACTTCGGACTATGAAAGTTGCTCGGGATAGACTTTTTATTGTTCTTCTACATCAAATTTTACGAGTATAAGCTTCCTAGATTATTTCGATGCCAAAACACCAACTTTCTATGACAAATAGACAAAACCGTTAAAAGCTCCTCCATAGAGAGAGTTGAGGAACTGCGGACTATCAAAGTTGCTCGGGATAGACTTTTTATTGTTCTTCTATGTCAAGTTTTACGAGTATAAGCTTCCTAGATTATTTCGATGCCAAAACACCAACTTTCTATGACCAATAGACAAAACCGTTAAAAGCTCCTCCATAGAGAGAGTTGAGCAACTTCGGACTATCAAAGTTGCTCGGTATATAATTTTTTTTGTTCTTCTTTGTCAACTTTTACGAGTATAAGCTTCCTACATTATTTCGATGCCAAAACACCAACTTTCTATGACAAATAGATAAAACTGTTAAAAGCTCCTCCATAGAGAGAGTTGAGCAACTCCGAACTATCAAAGGTTCTCGGGATAGACTTTTTCTTGTTCTTCTATTTCAAGTTTTACGAGTATAAGCTTCCAAGATTATTTCGATGCCAAAACACCAACTTTCTATGACAAATGAAGAAAACCGTTAAAAGCTCCTCCATAAAGAGAGTTGAGCAACTTCGGACCATCAAAGTTGCTCGGTGTACACTTTTTATTGTTCCTATATGTCAAATTTTATGAGTATAAGCTTCCTAGATTATTTCGATGCTAAAACACCAACTTTCTTTGACAAATGGACAAAACAGTTAAAAGCTCCTCCATAGAAAGAGTTGAGCAACTCCGAACTATCAAAGTTGCTCGGGATAGACTTTTTATTGTTCTTCTATGTGAAATTTTACGAGTATGAGCTTCCTACATTATATTGATGCCAAAACACCAACTTTCTATGACAAATGGACAAAACCGTTAAAAGCTCCTCCTTAGAGAGAGTTGAGCAACTTCGGACTATGAAAGTTGCTCGGGATAGACTTTTTATTGTTCTTCTATGTCAAATTTTACGAGTATAAGCTTCCTACATTATATGGATGCCAAAACACCAACTTTCTATGACAAATGGACAAAACCGTTAAAAGCTCCTCCATAGAGAGAGTTGAGCAACTTCGGACTATCAAAGTTGCTCGGGATAGACTTTTTATTGTTCTTCTACATCAAATTTTACGAGTATAAGCTTCCAAGATTATTTCGATGCCAAAACACCTACTTTCTATGACAAATAGACAAAACCGTTAAAAGCTCCTCCATAGAGAGAGTTGAGCAACTTCGGACTATCAAAGTTGCACGGGATATACTTTTTATTGTTCTTCTTTGTCAACTTTTACGAGTATAAGCTTCCTACATTATTTTGATGCCAAAACACCAACTTTCTATGACAAATGGACAAACCGTTAAAAGCTCTTCAATAGAGAGTGTTGAGCGACTTTGGATCATCAAAGTTGCTCGGTGTACAATTTTTATTGTTCTTCTATGTCAAATTTTACGAGTATAAGCTTCCTACATTATTTCGATGCCAAAACACCAACTTTCTATGACAAATATATAAAACCGTTAAAAGCTCCTCCATAGAGAGAGTTGAGCAACTCCGAACTATCAAAGGTTCTCGGGATAGACTTTTTCTTGTTCTTCTATTTCAAGTTTTACGAGCATAACCTTCCTAGATTATTTCGATGCCAAAACACCAACTTTCTATGACAAATGAAGAAAACCGTTAAAAGCTCCTCCATAGAGAGAGTTGAGCAACTTCGGACCATCAAAGTTGCTCGGTGTACACTTTTTATTGTTCCTATATGTCAAATTTTATGAGTATAAGCTTCCTAGATTATTTCGATGCTAAAACACCAACTTTCTTTGACAAATGGACAAAACCGTTAAAAGCTCCTCCATAGAGAGAGTTGAGCAACTTCGGACTATGAAAGTTGCTCGGGATAGACTTTTTATTGTTCTTCTATGTGAAATTTTACGAATATAAGCTTCCTACATTATATTGATGCCAAAACAACAACTTTCTATGACAAATGGACAAAACCGTTAAAAGCTCCTCCATAGAGAGAGTTGAGCAACTTCGGACTATGAAAGTTGCTCGGGATAGACTTTTTATTGTTCTTCTACATCAAATTTTACGAGTATAAGCTTCCTAGATTATTTCGATGCCAAAACACCAACTTTCTATGACAAATAGACAAAACCGTTAAAAGCTCCTCCATAGAGAGAGTTGAGCAACTGCGGACTATCAAAGTTGCTCGGGATAGACTTTTTATTGTTCTTCTATGTCAAGTTTTACGAGTATAAGCTTCCTAGATTATTTCGATGCCAAAACACCAACTTTCTATGACCAATAGACAAAACCGTTAAAAGCTCCTCCATAGAGAGAGTTGAGCAACTCCGAACTATCAAAGGTTCTCGGGATAGACTTTTTCTTGTTCTTCTATTTCATGTTTTACGAGTATAAGCTTCCAAGATTATTTCTATGCCAAAACACCAACTTTCTATGACAAATGAAGAAAACCGTTAAAAGCTCCTTCATAAAGAGAGTTGAGCAACTTCGGACCATCAAAGTTGCTCGGTGTACACTTTTTATTGTTCCTATATGTCAAATTTTATGAGTATAAGCTTCCTAGATTATTTCGATGCTAAAACACCAACTTTCTTTGACAAATGGACAAAACCGTTAAAAGCTCCTCCATAGAAAGAGTTGAGCAACTCCGAACTATCAAAGTTGCTCGGGATAGACTTTTTATTTTTCTTCTATGTGAAATTTTACGAGTATAAGCTTCCTACATTATATTGATGCCAAAACAACAACTTTCTATGATAAATAAAGAAAACCGTTAAAAGCTCCTCCATAGAGAGAGTTGAGCAACTTCGGACTATGAAAGTTGCTCGGGATAGACTTTTTATTGTTCTTCTATGTCAAATTTTACGAGTATAAGCTTCCTACATTATATTGATGCTAAAACACCAACTTTCTATGACAAATGGACAAAACTGTTAAAAGCTCCACCATAGAGAGAGTTGAGCAACTTCGGACTATGAAAGTTGCTCGGGATAGACTTTTTATTGTTCTTCTATGTCAAATTTTACGAGTATAAGCTTCCTACATTATTTCGATGCCAAAACGTCAACTTTCTATGACAAATGGACAAAACCGTTAAAAGCTCCTCCATAGAAAGAGTTGAGCAACTCCGAACTATTAAAGTTGCTCGGGATAGACTTTTTATTGTTCTTCTACGTCAAATTTTACGAGTATAAGCTTCCTAGATTATTTCGATGACAAAACACCAACTTTCTATGACAAATAGACAAAACCGTTAAAAGCTACTCCATAGAGAGAGTTGAGCAACTTCGGACTATCAAAGTTGCACGGGATATACTTTTTATTGTTCTTCTTTGTCAACTTTTACGAGTATAAGCTTCCTACATTATTTTGATGCCAAAACACCAACTTTCTATGACAAATGGACAAAACCGTTAAAAGCTCTTCAATAGAGAGTGTTGAGCGACTTTGGATCATCAAAGTTGCTCGGTGTACAATTTTTATTGTTCTTCTATGTCAAATTTTACGAGTATAAGCTTCCTACATTATTTCGATGCCAAAACACCAACTTTCTATGACAAATAGATAAAACCGTTAAAAACTCCCCCATAGAGAGAGTTGAGCAACTCCGAACTATCAAAGGTTCTCGGGATAGACTTTTTCTTGTTCTTCTATGTCAAATTTTACGAGTATAAGCTTCCTACATTATATTGATGCCAAAACACCAACTTTCTATGACAAATGGACAAAACCATTAAAAGCTCCTCCATAGAGAGAGTTGAGCAACTTCGGACTATCAAAGGTTCTCGGGATAGACTTTTTATTGTTCTTCTATGTCAAATTTTACGAGTATAAGCTTCCTACATTATATTGATGCTAAAACACCAACTTTCTATGACAAATGGACAAAACTGTTAAAAGCTCCACCATAGAGAGAGTTGAGCAACTTCGGACTATGAAAGTTGCTCGGGATAGACTTTTTATTGTTCTTCTATGTCAAATTTTACGAGTATAAGCTTCCTACATTATTTCGATGCCAAAACGTCAACTTTCTATGACAAATGGACAAAACCGTTAAAAGCTCCTCCATAGAAAGAGTTGAGCAACTCCGAACTATTAAAGTTGCTCGGGATAGACTTTTTATTGTTCTTCTACGTCAAATTTTACGAGTATAAGCTTCCTAGATTATTTCGATGACAAAACACCAACTTTCTATGACAAATAGACAAAACCGTTAAAAGCTACTCCATAGAGAGAGTTGAGCAACTTCGGACTATCAAAGTTGCACGGGATATACTTTTTATTGTTCTTCTTTGTCAACTTTTACGAGTATAAGCTTCCTACATTATTTTGATGCCAAAACACCAACTTTCTATGACAAATGGACAAAACCGTTAAAAGCTCTTCAATAGAGAGTGTTGAGCGACTTTGGATCATCAAAGTTGCTCGGTGTACAATTTTTATTGTTCTTCTATGTCAAATTTTACGAGTATAAGCTTCCTACATTATTTCGATGCCAAAACACCAACTTTCTATGACAAATAGATAAAACCGTTAAAAACTCCCCCATAGAGAGAGTTGAGCAACTCCGAACTATCAAAGGTTCTCGGGATAGACTTTTTCTTGTTCTTCTATGTCAAATTTTACGAGTATAAGCTTCCTACATTATATTGATGCCAAAACACCAACTTTCTATGACAAATAGACAAAACCGTTAAAAGCTCCTCCATAGAGAGAGTTGAGCAACTGCGGACTATCAAAGTTGCTCGGGATAGACTTTTTATTGTTCTTCTATGTCAAGTTTTACGAGTATAAGCTTCCTAGATTATTTCGATGCCAAAACACCAACTTTCTATGACCAATAGACAAAACCGTTAAAAGCTCCTCCATAGAGAGAGTTGAGCAACTCCGAACTATCAAAGGTTCTCGGGATAGACTTTTTCTTGTTCTTCTATTTCAAGTTTTACGAGTATAAGCTTCCAAGATTATTTCTATGCCAAAACACCAACTTTCTATGACAAATGAAGAAAACCGTTAAAAGCTCCTTCATAAAGAGAGTTGAGCAACTTCGGACCATCAAAGTTGCTCGGTGTACACTTTTTATTGTTCCTATATGTCAAATTTTATGAGTATAAGCTTCCTAGATTATTTCGATGCTAAAACACCAACTTTCTTTGACAAATGGACAAAACCGTTAAAAGCTCCTCCATAGAAAGAGTTGAGCAACTCCGAACTATCAAAGTTGCTCGGGATAGACTTTTTATTTTTCTTCTATGTGAAATTTTACGAGTATAAGCTTCCTACATTATATTGATGCCAAAACAACAACTTTCTATGATAAATAAAGAAAACCGTTAAAAGCTCCTCCATAGAGAGAGTTGAGCAACTTCGGACTATGAAAGTTGCTCGGGATAGACTTTTTATTGTTCTTCTATGTCAAATTTTACGAGTATAAGCTTCCTACATTATATTGATGCTAAAACACCAACTTTCTATGACAAATGGACAAAACTGTTAAAAGCTCGACCATAGAGAGAGTTGAGCAACTTCGGACTATGAAAGTTGCTCGGGATAGACTTTTTATTGTTCTTCTATGTCAAATTTTACGAGTATAAGCTTCCTACATTATTTCGATGCCAAAACGTCAACTTTCTATGACAAATGGACAAAACCGTTAAAAGCTCCTCCATAGAAAGAGTTGAGCAACTCCGAACTATTAAAGTTGCTCGGGATAGACTTTTTATTGTTCTTCTACGTCAAATTTTACGAGTATAAGCTTCCTAGATTATTTCGATGACAAAACACCAACTTTCTATGACAAATAGACAAGACCGTTAAAAGCTACTCCATAGAGAGAGTTGAGCAACTTCGGACTATCAAAGTTGCACGGGATATACTTTTTATTGTTCTTCTTTGTCAACTTTTACGAGTATAAGCTTCCTACATTATTTTGATGCCAAAACACCAACTTTCTATGACAAATGGACAAAACCGTTAAAAGCTCTTCAATAGAGAGTGTTGAGCGACTTTGGATCATCAAAGTTGCTCGGTGTACAATTTTTATTGTTCTTCTATGTCAAATTTTACGAGTATAAGCTTCCTACATTATTTCGATGCCAAAACACCAACTTTCTATGACAAATAGATAAAACCGTTAAAAACTCCCCCATAGAGAGAGTTGAGCAACTCCGAACTATCAAAGGTTCTCGGGATAGACTTTTTCTTGTTCTTCTATGTCAAATTTTACGAGTATAAGCTTCCTACATTATATTGATGCCAAAACACCAACTTTCTATGACAAATGGACAAAACCATTAAAAGCTCCTCCATAGAGAGAGTTGAGCAACTTCGGAGTATCAAAGGTTCTCGGGATAGACTTTTTATTGTTCTTCTATGTCAAATTTTACGAGTATAAGCTTCCTACATTATATTGATGCTAAAACACCAACTTTCTATGACAAATGGACAAAACTGTTAAAAGCTCCACCATAGAGAGAGTTGAGCAACTTCGGACTATGAAAGTTGCTCGGGATAGACTTTTTATTGTTCTTCTATGTCAAATTTTACGAGTATAAGCTTCCTACATTATTTCGATGCCAAAACGTCAACTTTCTATGACAAATGGACAAAACCGTTAAAAGCTCCTCCATAGAAAGAGTTGAGCAACTCCGAACTATTAAAGTTGCTCGGGATAGACTTTTTATTGTTCTTCTACGTCAAATTTTACGAGTATAAGCTTCCTAGATTATTTCGATGACAAAACACCAACTTTCTATGACAAATAGACAAAACCGTTAAAAGCTACTCCATAGAGAGAGTTGAGCAACTTCGGACTATCAAAGTTGCACGGGATATACTTTTTATTGTTCTTCTTTGTCAACTTTTACGAGTATAAGCTTCCTACATTATATTGATGCCAAAACACCAACTTTCTATGACAAATGGACAAAACCGTTAAAAGCTCTTCAATAGAGAGTGTTGAGCGACTTTGGATCATCGAAGTTGCTCGGTGTACAATTTTTATTGTTCTTCTATGTCAAATTTTACGAGTATAAGCTTCCTACATTATTTCGATGCCAAAACACCAACTTTCTATGACAAATAGATAAAACCGTTAAAAACTCCCCCATAGAGAGAGTTGAGCAACTCCGAACTATCAAAGGTTCTCGGGATAGACTTTTTCTTGTTCTTCTATGTCAAATTTTACGAGTATAAGCTTCCTACATTATATTGATGCCAAAACACCAACTTTCTATGACAAATGGACAAAACCATTAAAAGCTCCTCCATAGAGAGAGTTGAGCAACTTCGGACTATGAAAGTTGCTCGGGATAGACTTTTTATTGTTCTTCTATGTGAAATTTTACGAGTATAAGCTTCCTACATTATATGGATGCCAAAACCCCAACTTTCTATTACAAATGGACAAAACCGTTAAAAGCCCCTCCATAGAGAGAGTTGAGCAACTTCGGACTATCAAAGTTGCTCGGGATAGACTTTTTATTGTTCTTCTATGTCAAGTTTTACGAGTATAAGCTTCCTACATTATTTCGATGCCAAAACACCAACTTTCTATGACCAATAGACAAAACCGTTAAAAGCTCCTCCATAGAGAGAGTTGAGCAACTTCGGACTATCAAAGTTGCTTGGTATATAATTTTTTTTGTTCTTCTTTGTCAACTTTTACGAGTATAAGCTTCCTACATTATTTCGATGACAAAACACCAACTTTCTATGACAAATAGATAAAACCGTTAAAAGCTCCTCCATAGAGAGAGTTGAGCAACTCCGAACTATCAAAGGTTCTCTGGATAGACTTTTTCTTGTTCTTCTATTTCAAGTTTTACGAGTATAAGCTTCCAAGATTATTTCGATGCCAAAACACCAACTTTCTATGACAAATAAAGAAAACCGTTAAAAGCTCCTCCATAGAGAGAGTTGAGCAACTTCGGACCATCAAAGTTGCTCGGTGTACACTTTTTATTGTTCCTATATGTCAAATTTTATGAGTATAAGCTTCCTAGATTATTTCGATGTTAAAACACCAAATTTCTTTGACAAATGGACAAAACCGTTAAAAGCTCCTCCATAGAGAGAGTTGAGCAACTTCGGACTATGAAAGTTGCTCGGGATAGACTTTTTATTCTTCTTCTATGTCAAATTTTACGAGTATAAGCTTCCTACATTATATTGATGGCAAAACACCAACTTTCTATGACAAATGGACAAAACCGTTAAAAGCTCCCCCATAGAGAGAGTTGAGCAACTTCGGACTATGAAAGTTGCTTGGGATAGACTTTTTATTGTTCTTCTACATCAAATTTTACGAGTATAAGCTTCCTAGATTATTTCGATGGCAAAACACCAACTTTCTATGACAAATAGACAAAACCGTTAAAAGCTTCCTCATAGAGAGAGTTGAGCAACTGCGGACTATCAAAGTTGCTCGGGATAGACTTTTTATTGTTCTTCTATGTCAAGTTTTACGAGTATAAGCTTCCTAGATTATTTCGATGCCAAAACACCAACTTTCTCTGACCAATAGACAAAACCGTTAAAAGCTCCTCCATAGAGAGAGTTGAGCAACTTCGGACTATCAAAGTTGCTCGGTATATATTTTTTTTGTTCTTCTTTGTGAACTTTTACGAGTATAAGCTTCCTACATTATTTTGATGCCAAAACACCAACTTTCTATGACAAATGGACAAAACCGTTAAAAGCTCTTCAATAGAGATTGTTGAGCGACTTTGGATCATCAAAGTTGCTCGGTGTACAATTTTTATTGTTCTTCTATGTCAAATTTTACGAGTATAAGCTTGCTACATTATTTCGATGCCAAAACACCAACTTTCTATGACAAATAGATAAAACCGTTAAAAACTCCCCCATAGAGAGAGTTGCGCAACTCCGAACTATCAAAGGTTCTCGGGATAGACTTTTTCTTGTTCTTCTATGTCAAATTTTACGAGTATAAGCTTCCTACATTATATTGATGCCAAAACACCAACTTTCTATGACAAATAGACAAAACCATTAAAAGCTCCTCCATAGAGAGAGTTGAGCAACTTCGGACTATGAAAGTTGCTAGGGATAGACTTTTTATTGTTCTTCTATGTGAAATTTTACGAGTATAAGCTTCCTACATTATATTGATGCCAAAACACCAACTTTCTATGACAAATAGACAAAACCGTTAAAAGCTCCTCCATAGAGAGAGTTGAGCAACTTCGGACTATGAAAGTTGTTCGAGATAGACTTTTTATTGTTCTTCTATATGAAATTTTACGAGTATAAGCTTCCTACATTATATTGATGCAAAAACACCAACTTTCTATGACAAATGGACAAAACCGTTAAAAGCTCCTCCTTAGAGAGAGTTGAGCAACTTCGGACTATCAAAGTTGCACGGGATATACTTTTTATTGTTCTTCTTTGTCAACTTTTACGAGTATAAGCTTCCTACATTATTTTGATGCCAAAACACCAACTTTCTATGACAAATGGACAAAACCGTTAAAAGCTCTTCAATAGAGAGTGTTGAGCGACTTTGGATCATCAAAGTTGCTCGGTGTACAATTTTTATTGTTCTTCTATGTCAAATTTTACGAGTATAAGCTTCCTACATTATTTCGATGCCAAAACACCAACTTTCTATGACAAATAGACAAAACCGTTAAAAGCTTCCTCATAGAGAGAGTTGAGCAACTTCGGACTATCAAAGTTGCTCGGGATAGACTTTTTATTGTTCTTCTACATCAAATTTTACGAGTATAAGCTTCCAAGATTATTTCGATGCCAAAACACCTACTTTCTCTGACAAATAGACAAAACCGTTAAAAGCTCCTCCATAGAGAGAGTTGAGCAACTTCGGACTATCAAAGTTGCACGGGATATACTTTTTATTGTTCTTCTTTGTCAACTTTTACGAGTATAAGCTTCCTACATTATTTTGATGCCAAAACACCAACTTTCTATGACAAATGGACAAACCGTTAAAAGCTCTTCAATAGAGAGTGTTGAGCGACTTTGGATCATCAAAGTTGCTCGGTGTACAATTTTTATTGTTCTTCTATGTCAAATTTTACGAGTATAAGCTTCCAACATTATTTCGATGCCAAAACACCAACTTTCTATGACAAATATATAAAACCGTTAAAAGCTCCTCCATAGAGAGAGTTGAGCAACTCCGAACTATCAAAGGTTCTCGGGATAGACTTTTTCTTGTTCTTCTATTTCAAGTTTTACGAGTATAAGCTTCCTAGATTATTTCGATGCCAAAACACCAACTTTCTATGACAAATGAAGAAAACCGTTAAAAGCTCCTCCATAAAAAGAGTTGAGCAACTTCGGACCATCAAAGTTGCTCGGTGTACACTTTTTATTGTTCCTATAAGTCAAATTTTATGAGTATAAGCTTCCTAGATTATTTTGATGCTAAAACACCAACTTTCTTTGACAAATGGACAAAACAGTTAAAAGCTCCTCCATAGAAAGAGTTGAGCAACTCCGAACTATCAAAGTTGCTCGGGATAGACTTTTTATTGTTCTTCTACGTCAAATTTTACGAGTATAAGCTTCCAAGATTATTTCGATGCCAAAACACCAACTTTCTATGACAAATAGACAAAACCGTTAAAAGCTCCTCCATAGAGAGAGTTGAGCAACTTCGGACTATGAAAGTTGCTCGAGATAGACTTTTTACTGTTCTTCTATATGAAATTTTACGAGTATAAGCTTCCTACATTATATTGATGCAAAAACACCAACTTTCTATGACAAATGGACAAAACCGTTAAAAGCTCCTCCTTAGAGAGAGTTGAGCAACTTCGGACTATCAAAGTTGCACGGGATATACTTTTTATTGTTCTTCTTTGTCAACTTTTACGAGTATAAGCTTCCTACATTATTTTGATGCCAAAACACCAACTTTCTATGACAAATGGACAAAACCGTTAAAAGCTCTTCAATAGAGAGTGTTGAGCGACTTTGGATCATCAAAGTTGCTCGGTGTACAATTTTTATTGTTCTTCTATGTCAAATTTTACGAGTATAAGCTTCCTACATTATTTCGATGCCAAAACACCAACTTTCTATGACAAATAGACAAAACCGTTAAAAGCTTCCCCATAGAGAGAGTTGAGCAACTTCGGACTATCAAAGTTGCTCGGGATAGACTTTTTATTGTTCTTCTACATCAAATTTTACGAGTATAAGCTTCCAAGATTATTTCGATGCCAAAACACCTACTTTCTATGACAAATAGACAAAACCGTTAAAAGCTCCTCCATAGAGAGAGTTGAGCAACTTCGGACTATCAAAGTTGCACGGGATATACTTTTTATTGTTCTTCTTTGTCAACTTTTACGAGTATAAGCTTCCTACATTATTTTGATTCCAAAACACCAACTTTCTATGACAAATGGACAAACCGTTAAAAGCTCTTCAATAGAGAGTGTTGAGCGACTTTGGATCATCAAAGTTGCTCGGTGTACAATTTTTATTGTTCTTCTATGTCAAATTTTACGAGTATAAGCTTCCTACATTATTTCGATGCCAAAACACCAACTTTCTATGACAAATATATAAAACCGTTAAAAGCTCCTCCATAGAGAGAGTTGAGCAAGTCCGAACTATCAAAGGTTCTCGGGATAGACTTTTTCTTGTTCTTCTATTTCAAGTTTTACGAGTATAAGCTTCCTAGATTATTTCGATGCCAAAACACCAACTTTCTATGACAAATGAAGAAAACCGTTAAAAGCTCCTCCATAAAGAGAGTTGAGCAACTTCGGACCATCAAAGTTGCTCGGTGTACACTTTTTATTGTTCCTATATGTCAAATTTTATGAGTATAAGCTTCCTAGATTATTTCGATGCTGAAACACCAACTTTCTTTGACAAATGGACAAAACAGTTAAAAGCTCCTCCATAGAAAGAGTTGAGCAACTACGAACTATCAAAGTTGCTCGGGATAGACTTTTTATTGTTCTTCTACGTCAAATTTTACGAGTATAAGCTTCCTACATTATATTGATGCCAAAACACCAACTTTCTATGACAAATGGACAAAACCATTAAAAGCTCCTCCATAGAGAGAGTTGAGCAACTTCGGACTATGAAAGTTGCTCGGGATAGACTTTTTATTGTTCTTCTATGTGAAATTTTACGAGTATAAGCTTCCTACATTATATGGATGCCAAAACACCAACTTTCTATTACAAATGGACAAAACCGTTAAAAGCCCCTCCATAGAGAGAGTTGAGCAACTGCGGACTATCAAAGTTGCTCGGGATAGACTTTTTATTGTTCTTCTATGTCAAGTTTTACGAGTATAAGCTTCCTAGATTATTTCGATGCCAAAACACCAACTTTCTATGACCAATAGACAAAACCGTTAAAAGCTCCTCCATAGAGAGAGTTGAGCAACTTCGGACTATCAAAGTTGCTTGGTATATAATTTTTTTTGTTCTTCTTTGTCAACTTTTACGAGTATAAGCTTCCTACATTATTTCGATGACAAAACACCAACTTTCTATGACAAATAGATAAAACCGTTAAAAGCTCCTCCATAGAGAGAGTTGAGCAACTCCGAACTATCAAAGGTTCTCTGGATAGACTTTTTCTTGTTCTTCTATTTCAAGTTTTACGAGTATATGCTTCCAAGATTATTTCGATGCCAAAACACCAACTTTCTATGACAAATAAAGAAAACCGTTAAAAGCTCCTCCATAGAGAGAGTTGAGCAACTTCGGACCATCAAAGTTGCTCGGTGTACACTTTTTATTGTTCCTATATGTCAAATTTTATGAGTATAAGCTTCCTAGATTATTTCGATGTTAAAACACCAAATTTCTTTGACAAATGGACAAAACCGTTAAAAGCTTCTCCATAGAGAGAGTTGAGCAACTTCGGACTATGAAAGTTGCTCGGGATAGACTTTTTATTGTTCTTCTATGTCAAATTTTACGAGTATAAGCTTCCTACATTATATTGATGGCAAAACACCAACTTTCTATGACAAATGTACAAAACCGTTAAAAGCTCCCCCATAGAGAGAGTTGAGCAACTTCGGACTATGAAAGTTGCTTGGGATAGACTTTTTATTGTTCTTCTACATCAAATTTTACGAGTATAAGCTTCCTAGATTATTTCGATGCCAGAACACCAACTTTCTATGACAAATAGACAAAACCGTTAAAAGCTTCCTCATAGAGAGAGTTGAGCAACTGCGGACTATCAAAGTTGCTCGGGATAGACTTTTTATTGTTCTTCTATGTCAAGTTTTACGAGTATAAGCTTCCTAGATTATTTCGATGCCAAAACACAAACTTTCTCTGACCAATAGACAAAACCGTTAAAAGCTCCTCCATAGAGAGAGTTGAGCAACTTCGGACTATCAAAGTTGCTCGGTATATATTTTTTTTGTTCTTCTTTGTGAACTTTTACGAGTATAAGCTTCCTACATTATTTTGATGCCAAAACACCAACTTTCTATGACAAATGGACAAAACCGTTAAAAGCTCTTCAATAGAGAGTGTTGAGCGACTTTGGATCATCAAAGTTGCTCGGTGTACAATTTTTATTGTTCTTCTATGTCAAATTTTACGAGTATAAGCTTGCTACATTATTTCGATGCCAAAACACCAACTTTCTATGACAAATAGATAAAACCGTTAAAAACTCCCCCATAGAGAGAGTTGCGCAACTCCGAACTTTCAAAGGTTCTCGGGATAGACTTTTTCTTGTTCTTCTATGTCAAATTTTACGAGTATAAGCTTCCTACATTATATTGATGCCAAAACACCAACTTTCTATGACAAATAGACAAAACCATTAAAAGCTCCTCCATAGAGAGAGTTGAGCAACTTCGGACTATGAAAGTTGCTAGGGATAGACTTTTTATTGTTCTTCTATGTGAAATTTTACGAGTATAAGCTTCCTACATTATATTGATGCCAAAACACCAACTTTCTATGACAAATAGACAAAACCGTTAAAAGCTCCTCCATAGAGAGAGTTGAGCAACTTCGGACTATGAAAGTTGTTCGAGATAGACTTTTTATTGTTCTTCTATATGAAATTTTACGAGTATAAGCTTCCTACATTATATTGATGCAAAAACACCAACTTTCTATGACAAATGGACAAAACCGTTAAAAGCTCCTCCTTAGAGAGAGTTGAGCAACTTCGGACTATCAAAGTTGCACGGGATATACTTTTTATTGTTCTTCTTTGTCAACTTTTACGAGTATAAGCTTCCTACATTATTTTGATGCCAAAACACCAACTTTCTATGACAAATGGACAAAACCGTTAAAAGCTCTTCAATAGAGAGTGTTGAGCGACTTTGGATCATCAAAGTTGCTCGGTGTACAATTTTTATTGTTCTTCTATGTCAAATTTTACGAGTATAAGCTTCCTACATTATTTCGATGCCAAAACACCAACTTTCTATGACAAATAGACAAAACCGTTAAAAGCTTCCTCATAGAGAGAGTTGAGCAACTTCGGACTATCAAAGTTGCTCGGGATAGACTTTTTATTGTTCTTCTACATCAAATTTTACGAGTATAAGCTTCCAAGATTATTTCGATGCCAAAACACCTACTTTCTATGACAAATAGACAAAACCGTTAAAAGCTCCTCCATAGAGAGAGTTGAGCAACTTCGGACTATCAAAGTTGCACGGGATATACTTTTTATTGTTCTTCTTTGTCAACTTTTACGAGTATAACTTCCTACATTATTTTGATGCCAAAACACCAACTTTCTATGACAAATGGACAAACCGTTAAAAGCTCTTCAATAGAGAGTGTTGAGCGACTTTGGATCATCAAAGTTGCTCGGTGTACAATTTTTATTGTTCTTCTATGTCAAATTTTACGAGTATAAGCTTCCTACATTATTTCGATGCCAAAACACCAACTTTCTATGACAAATATATAAAACCGTTAAAAGCTCCTCCATAGAGAGAGTTGAGCAACTCCGAACTATCAAAGGTTCTCGGGATAGACTTTTTCTTGTTCTTCTATTTCAAGTTTTACGAGTATAAGCTTCCTAGATTATTTCGATGCCAAAACACCAACTTTCTATGACAAATGAAGAAAACCATTAAAAGCTCCTCCATAAAGAGAGTTGAGCAACTTCGGACCATCAAAGTTGCTCGGTGTACACTTTTTATTGTTCCTATATGTCAAATTTTATGAGTATAAGCTTCCTAGATTATTTCGATGCTAAAACACCAACTTTCTTTGACAAATGGACAAAACAGTTAAAAGCTCCTCCATAGAAAGAGTTGAGCAACTCCGAACTATCAAAGTTGCTCGGGATAGACTTTTTATTGTTCTTCTACGTCAAATTTTACGAGTATAAGCTTCCAAGATTATTTCGATGCCAAAACACCAACTTTCTATGACAAATAGACAAAACCGTTAAAAGCTCCTCCATAGAGAGAGTTGAGCAACTTCGGACTATGAAAGTTGCTCGAGATAGACTTTTTACTGTTCTTCTATATGAAATTTTACGAGTATAAGCTTCCTACATTATATTGATGCAAAAACACCAACTTTCTATGACAAATGGACAAAACCGTTAAAAGCTCCTCCTTAGAGAGAGTTGAGCAACTTCGGACTATCAAAGTTGCACGGGATATACTTTTTATTGTTCTACTTTGTCAACTTTTACGAGTATAAGCTTCCTACATTATTTTGATGCCAAAACACCAACTTTCTATGACAAATGGACAAAACCGTTAAAAGCTCTTCAATAGAGAGTGTTGAGCGACTTTGAATCATCAAAGTTGCTCGGTGTACAATTTTTATTGTTCTTCTATGTCAAATTTTACGAGTATAAGCTTCCTACATTATTTCGATGCCAAAACACCAACTTTCTATGACAAATAGACAAAACCGTTAAAAGCTTCGTCATAGAGAGAGTTGAGCAACTTCGGACTATCAAAGTTGCTCGGGATAGACTTTTTATTGTTCTTCTACATCAAATTTTACGAGTATAAGCTTCCAAGATTATTTCGATGCCAAAACACCTACTTTCTATGACAAATAGACAAAACCGTTAAAAGCTCCTCCATAGAGAGAGTTGAGCAACTTCGGACTATCAAAGTTGCACGGGATATACTTTTTATTGTTCTTCTTTGTCAACTTTTACGAGTATAAGCTTCCTACATTATTTTGATTCCAAAACACCAACTTTCTATGACAAATGGACAAACCGTTAAAAGCTCTTCAATAGAGAGTGTTGAGCGACTTTGGATCATCAAAGTTGCTCGGTGTACAATTTTTATTGTTCTTCTATGTCAAATTTTACGAGTATAAGCTTCCTACATTATTTCGATGCCAAAACACCAACTTTCTATGACAAATATATAAAACCGTTAAAAGCTCCTCCATAGAGAGAGTTGAGCAAGTCCGAACTATCAAAGGTTCTCGGGATAGACTTTTTCTTGTTCTTCTATTTCAAGTTTTACGAGTATAAGCTTCCTAGATTATTTCGATGCCAAAACACCAACTTTCTATGACAAATGAAGAAAACCGTTAAAAGCTCCTCCATAAAGAGAGTTGAGCAACTTCGGACCATCAAAGTTGCTCGGTGTACACTTTTTATTGTTCCTATATGTCAAATTTTATGAGTATAAGCTTCCTAGATTATTTCGATGCTGAAACACCAACTTTCTTTGACAAATGGACAAAACAGTTAAAAGCTCCTCCATAGAAAGAGTTGAGCAACTCCGAACTATCAAAGTTGCTCGGGATAGACTTTTTATTGTTCTTCTACGTCAAATTTTACGAGTATAAGCTTCCAAGATTATTTCGATGCCAAAACACCAACTTTCTATGACAAATAGACAAAACCGTTAAAAGCTCCTCCATAGAGAGAGTTGAGCAACTTCGGACTATGAAAGTTGCTCGAGATAGACTTTTTATTGTTCTTCTATATGAAATTTTACGAGTATAAGCTTCCTACATTATATTGATGCAAAAACACCAACTTTCTATGACAAATGGACAAAACCGTTAAAAGCTCCTCCTTAGAGAGAGTTGAGCAACTTCGGACTATCAAAGTTGCACGGGATATACTTTTTATTGTTCTTCTTTGTCAACTTTTACGAGTATAAGCTTCCTACATTATTTTGATGCCAAAACACCAACTTTCTATGACAAATGGACAAAACCGTTAAAAGCTCTTCAATAGAGAGTGTTGAGCGACTTTGGATCATCAAAGTTGCTCGGTGTACAATTTTTATTGTTCTTCTATGTCAAATTTTACGAGTATAAGCTTCCTACATTATTTCGATGCCAAAACACCAACTTTCTATGACAAATAGACAAAACCGTTAAAAGCTTCCTCATAGAGAGAGTTGAGCAACTTCGGACTATCAAAGTTGCTCGGGATAGACTTTTTATTGTTCTTCTACATCAAATTTTACGAGTATAAGCTTCCAAGATTATTTCGATGCCAAAACACCTACTTTCTATGACAAATAGACAAAACCGTTAAAAGCTCCTCCATAGAGAGAGTTGAGCAACTTCGGACTATCAAAGTTGCACGGGATATACTTTTTATTGTTCTTCTTTGTCAACTTTTACGAGTATAAGCTTCCTACATTATTTTGATGCCAAAACACCAACTTTCTATGACAAATGGACAAACCGTTAAAAGCTCTTCAATAGAGAGTGTTGAGCGACTTTGGATCATCAAAGTTGCTCGGTGTACAATTTTTATTGTTCTTCTATGTCAAATTTTACGAGTATAAGCTTCCTACATTATTTCGATGCCAAAACACCAACTTTCTATGACAAATATATAAAACCGTTAAAAGCTCCTCCATAGAGAGAGTTGAGCAACTCCGAACTATCAAAGGTTCTCGGGATAGACTTTTTCTTGTTCTTCTATTTCAAGTTTTACGAGTATAAGCTTCCTAGATTATTTCGATGCCAAAACACCAACTTTCTATGACAAATGAAGAAAACCGTTAAAAGCTCCTCCATAGAGAGAGTTGAGCAACTTCGGACCATCAAAGTTGCTCGGTGTACACTTTTTATTGTTCCTATATGTCAAATTTTATGAGTATAAGCTTCCTAGATTATTTCGATGCTAAAACACCAACTTTCTTTGACAAATGGAAAAAACCGTTAAAAGCTCCTCCATAGAGAGAGTTGAGCAACTTCGGACTATGAAAGTTGCTCGGGATACACTTTTTATTGTTCTTCTATGTGAAATTTTACGAGTATAAGCTTCCTACATTATATTGATGCCAAACCAACAACTTTCTATGACAAATGGACAAAACCGTTAAAAGCTCCTCCATAGAGAGAGTTGAGCAACTTCGGACTATGAAAGTTGCTCGGGATAGACTTTTTATTGTTCTTCTACATCAAATTTTACGAGTATAAGCTTCCTAGATTATTTCGATGCCAAAACACCAACTTTCTATGACAAATAGACAAAACCGTTAAAAGCTCCTCCATAGAGAGAGTTGAGCAACTGCGGACTATCAAAGTTGCTCGGGATAGACTTTTTATTGTTCTTCTATGTCAAGTTTTATGAGTATAAGCTTCCTAGATTATTTCGATGCCAAAACACCAACTTTCTATGACCAATGGACAAAACCGTTAAAAGCTCCTTCATAAAGAGAGTTGAGCAACTTCGGACCATCAAAGTTGCTCGGTGTACACTTTTTATTGTTCCTATATGTCAAATTTTATGAGTATAAGCTTCCTAGATTATTTCGATGCTAAAACACCAACTTTCTTTGACAAATGGATAAAACAGTTAAAAGCTCCTCCATAGAAAGAGTTGAGCAACTCCGAACTATCAAAGTTGCTCGGGATAGACTTTTTATTGTTCTTCTATGTGAAATTTTACGAGTATAAGCTTCCTACATTATATTAATGCCAAAACACCAACTTTCTATGACAAATGGACAAAACCGTTAAAAGCTCCTCCTTAGAGAGAGTTGAGCAACTTCGGACTATGAAAGTTGCTCGGGATAGACTTTTTATTGTTCTTCTATGTTAAATTTTACGAGTATAAGCTTCGTACATTATATGGATGCCAAAACACCAACTTTCTATGACAAATGGACAAAACCGTTAAAAGCTCCTCCATAGAGAGAGTTGAGCAACTTCGGACTATCAAAGTTGCTCGGGATAGACTTTTTATTGTTCTTCTACATCAAATTTTACGAGTATAAGCTTCCAAGATTATTTCGATGCCAAAACACCTACTTTCTATGACAAATAGACAAAACCGTTAAAAGCTCCTCCATAGAGAGAGTTGAGCAACTTCGGACTATCAAAGTTGCACGGGATATACTTTTTATTGTTCTTCTTTGTCAACTTTTACGAGTATAAGCTTCCTACATTATTTTGATGCCAAAACACCAACTTTCTATGACAAATGGACAAACCGTTAAAAGCTCTTCAATAGAGAGTGTTGAGCGACTTTGGATCATCAAAGTTGCTCGGTGTACAATTTTTATTGTTCTTCTATGTCAAGTTTTACGAGTATAACTTCCTAGATTATTTCGATGCCAAAACACCAACTTTCTATGACCAATAGACAAAACTGTTAAAAGCTCCTCCATAGAGAGAGTTGAGCAACTTCGGACTATCAAAGTTGCTCGGTATATAATTTTTTTTGTTCTTCTTTGTCAACTTTTACGAGTATAAGCTTCCTACATTATTTCGATGCCAAAACACCAACTTTCTATGACAAATAGATAAAACCGTTAAAAGCTCCTCCTTAGAGAGAGTTGAGCAACTTCGGACTATGAAAGTTGCTCGAGATAGACTTTTTACTGTTCTTCTATATGAAATTTTACGAGTATAAGCTTCCTACATTATATTGATGCAAAAACACCAACTTTCTATGACAAATGGACAAAACCGTTAAAAGCTCCTCCTTAGAGAGAGTTGAGCAACTTCGGACTATCAAAGTTGCACGGGATATACTTTTTATTGTTCTTCTTTGTCAACTTTTACGAGTATAAGCTTCCTAGATTATTTCGATGCCAAAACACCAACTTTCTTTGACAAATGGACAAAACAGTTAAAAGCTCCTCCATAGAAAGAGTTGAGCAACTTCGGACTATCAAAGTTGCTCGGTATATAATTTTTTTTGTTCTTCTTTGTCAACTTTTACGAGTATAAGCTTCCTACATTATTTCGATGCCAAAACACCAACTTTCTATGACAAATAGATAAAACCGTTAAAAGCTCCTCCTTAGAGAGAGTTGAGCAACTTCGGACTATGAAAGTTGCTCGAGATAGACTTTTTACTGTTCTTCTATATGAAATTTTACGAGTATAAGCTTCCTACATTATATTGATGCAAAAACACCAACTTTCTATGACAAATGAAGAAAACCGTTAAAAGCTCCTCCATAAAGAGAGTTGAGCAACTTCGGACCATCAAAGTTGCTCGGTGTACATTTTTATTGTTCCTATATGTCAAATTTTATGAGTATAAACTTCCTAGATTATTTCGATGCTAAAACACCAACTTTCTTTGACAAATGGACAAAACAGTTAAAAGCTCCTCCATAGAAAGAGTTGAGCAACTCCGAACTATCAAAGTTGCTCGGGATAGACTTTTTATTGTTCTTTTCTACGTCAAATTTTACGAGTATAAGCTTCCAAGATTATTTCGATGCCAAAACACCAACTTTCTATGACAAATAGACAAAACCGTTAAAAGCTCCTCCATAGAGAGAGTTGAGCAACTTCGGACTATGAAAGTTGCTCGAGATAGACTTTTTACTGTTCTTCTATATGAAATTTTACGAGTATAAGCTTCCTACATTATATTGATGCAAAAACACCAACTTTCTATGACAAATGGACAAAACCGTTAAAAGCTCCTCCTTAGAGAGAGTTGAGCAACTTCGGACTATCAAAGTTGCACGGGATATACTTTTTATTGTTCTTCTTTGTCAACTTTTACGAGTATAAGCTTCCTACATTATTTTGATGCCAAAACACCAACTTTCTATGACAAATGGACAAAACCGTTAAAAGCTCTTCAATAGAGAGTGTTGAGCGACTTTGGATCATCAAAGTTGCTCGGTGTACAATTTTTATTGTTCTTCTATGTCAAATTTTACGAGTATAAGCTTCCTACATTATTTCGATGCCAAAACACCAACTTTCTATGACAAATAGACAAAACCGTTAAAAGCTTCCTCATAGAGAGAGTTGAGCAACTTCGGACTATCAAAGTTGCTCGGGATAGACTTTTTATTGTTCTTCTACATCAAATTTTACGAGTATAAGCTTCCAAGATTATTTCGATGCCAAAACACCTACTTTCTATGACAAATAGACAAAACCGTTAAAAGCTCCTCCATAGAGAGAGTTGAGCAACTTCGGACTATCAAAGTTGCACGGGATATACTTTTTATTGTTCTTCTTTGTCAACTTTTACGAGTATAAACTTCCTACATTATTTTGATTCCAAAACACCAACTTTCTATGACAAATGGACAAACCGTTAAAAGCTCTTCAATAGAGAGTGTTGAGCGACTTTGGATCATCAAAGTTGCTCGGTGTACAATTTTTATTGTTCTTCTATGTCAAGTTTTACGAGTATAACTTCCTAGATTATTTCGATGCCAAAACACCAACTTTCTATGACCAATAGACAAAACTGTTAAAAGCTCCTCCATAGAGAGAGTTGAGCAACTTCGGACTATCAAAGTTGCTCGGTATATAATTTTTTTTGTTCTTCTTTGTCAACTTTTACGAGTATAAGCTTCCTACATTATTTCGATGCCAAAACACCAACTTTCTATGACAAATAGATAAAACCGTTAAAAGCTCCTCCTTAGAGAGAGTTGAGCAACTTCGGACTATGAAAGTTGCTCGAGATAGACTTTTTACTGTTCTTCTATATGAAATTTTACGAGTATAAGCTTCCTACATTATATTGATGCAAAAACACCAACTTTCTATGACAAATGGACAAAACCGTTAAAAGCTCCTCCTTAGAGAGAGTTGAGCAACTTCGGACTATCAAAGTTGCACGGGATATACTTTTTATTGTTCTTCTTTGTCAACTTTTACGAGTATAAGCTTCCTAGATTATTTCGATGCCAAAACACCAACTTTCTTTGACAAATGGACAAAACAGTTAAAAGCTCCTCCATAGAAAGAGTTGAGCAACTTCGGACTATCAAAGTTGCTCGGTATATAATTTTTTTTGTTCTTCTTTGTCAACTTTTACGAGTATAAGCTTCCTACATTATTTCGATGCCAAAACACCAACTTTCTATGACAAATAGATAAAACCGTTAAAAGCACCTCCTTAGAGAGAGTTGAGCAACTTCGGACTATGAAAGTTGCTCGAGATAGACTTTTTACTGTTCTTCTATATGAAATTTTACGAGTATAAGCTTCCTACATTATATTGATGCAAAAACACCAACTTTCTATGACAAATGAAGAAAACCGTTAAAAGCTCCTCCATAAAGAGAGTTGAGCAACTTCGGACCATCAAAGTTGCTCGGTGTACACTTTTTATTGTTCCTATATGTCAAATTTTATGAGTATAAACTTCCTAGATTATTTCGATGCTAAAACACCAACTTTCTTTGACAAATGGACAAAACAGTTAAAAGCTCCTCCATAGAAAGAGTTGAGCAACTCCGAACTATCAAAGTTGCTCGGGATAGACTTTTTATTGTTCTTTTCTACGTCAAATTTTACGAGTATAAGCTTCCAAGATTATTTCGATGCCAAAACACCAACTTTCTATGACAAATAGACAAAACCGTTAAAAGCTCCTCCATAGAGAGAGTTGAGCAACTTCGGACTATGAAAGTTGCTCGAGATAGACTTTTTACTGTTCTTCTATATGAAATTTTACGAGTATAAGCTTCCTACATTATATTGATGCAAAAACACCAACTTTCTATGACAAATGGACAAAACCGTTAAAAGCTCCTCCTTAGAGAGAGTTGAGCAACTTCGGACTATCAAAGTTGCACGGGATATACTTTTTATTGTTCTTCTTTGTCAACTTTTACGAGTATAAGCTTCCTACATTATTTTGATGCCAAAACACCAACTTTCTATGACAAATGGACAAAACCGTTAAAAGCTCTTCAATAGAGAGTGTTGAGCGACTTTGGATCATCAAAGTTGCTCGGTGTACAATTTTTATTGTTCTTCTATGTCAAATTTTACGAGTATAAGCTTCCTACATTATTTCGATGCCAAAACACCAACTTTCTATGACAAATAGACAAAACCGTTAAAAGCTTCCTCATAGAGAGAGTTGAGCAACTTCGGACTATCAAAGTTGCTCGGGATAGACTTTTTATTGTTCTTCTACATCAAATTTTACGAGTATAAGCTTCCAAGATTATTTCGATGCCAAAACACCTACTTTCTATGACAAATAGACAAAACCGTTAAAAGCTCCTCCATAGAGAGAGTTGAGCAACTTCGGACTATCAAAGTTGCACGGGATATACTTTTTATTGTTCTTCTTTGTCAACTTTTACGAGTATAAACTTCCTACATTATTTTGATTCCAAAACACCAACTTTCTATGACAAATGGACAAACCGTTAAAAGCTCTTCAATAGAGAGTGTTGAGCGACTTTGGATCATCAAAGTTGCTCGGTGTACAATTTTTATTGTTCTTCTATGTCAAATTTTACGAGTATAAGCTTCCTACATTATTTTGATGCCAAAACACCAACTTTCTATGACAAATATATAAAACCGTTAAAAGCTCCTCCATAGAGAGAGTTGAGCAAGTCCGAACTATCAAAGGTTCTCGGGATAGACTTTTTCTTGTTCTTCTATTTCAAGTTTTACGAGTATAAGCTTCCTAGATTATTTCGATGCCAAAACACCAACTTTCTATGACAAATGAAGAAAACCGTTAAAAGCTCCTCCATAAAGAGAGTTGAGCAACTTCGGACCATCAAAGTTGCTCGGTGTACACTTTTTATTGTTCCTATATGTCAAATTTTATGAGTATAAGCTTCCTAGATTATTTCGATGCTGAAACACCAACTTTCTTTGACAAATGGACAAAACAGTTAAAAGCTCCTCCATAGAAAGAGTTGAGCAACTCCGAACTATCAAAGTTGCTCGGGATAGACTTTTTATTGTTCTTCTACGTCAAATTTTACGAGTATAAGCTTCCAAGATTATTTCGATGCCAAAACACCAACTTTCTATGACAAATAGACAAAACCGTTAAAAGCTCCTCCATAGAGAGAGTTGAGCAACTTCGGACTATGAAAGTTGCTCGAGATAGACTTTTTATTGTTCTTCTATATGAAATTTTACGAGTATAAGCTTCCTACATTATATTGATGCAAAAACACCAACTTTCTATGACAAATGGACAAAACCGTTAAAAGCTCCTCCTTAGAGAGAGTTGAGCAACTTCGGACTATCAAAGTTGCACGCGATATACTTTTTATTGTTCTTCTTTGTCAACTTTTACGAGTATAAGTTTCCTACATTATTTTGATGCCAAAACACCAACTTTCTATGACAAATGGACAAAACCGTTAAAAGCTCTTCAATAGAGAGTGTTGAGCGACTTTGGATCATCAAAGTTGCTCGGTGTACAATTTTTATTGTTCTTCTATGTCAAATTTTACGAGTATAAGCTTCCTACATTATTTCGATGCCAAAACACCAACTTTCTATGACAAATAGACAAAACCGTTAAAAGCTTCCTCATAGAGAGAGTTGAGCAACTTCGGACTATCAAAGTTGCTCGGGATAGACTTTTTATTGTTCTTCTACATCAAATTTTACGAGTATAAGCTTCCAAGATTATTTCGATGCCAAAACACCTACTTTCTATGACAAATAGACAAAACCGTTAAAAGCTCCTCCATAGAGAGAGTTGAGCAACTTCGGACTATCAAAGTTGCACGGGATATACTTTTTATTGTTCTTCTTTGTCAACTTTTACGAGTATAAGCTTCCTACATTATTTTGATGCCAAAACACCAACTTTCTATGACAAATGGACAAACCGTTAAAAGCTCTTCAATAGAGAGTGTTGAGCGACTTTGGATCATCAAAGTTGCTCGGTGTACAATTTTTATTGTTCTTCTATGTCAAATTTTACGAGTATAAGCTTCCTACATTATTTCGATGCCAAAACACCAACTTTCTATGACAAATATATAAAACCGTTAAAAGCTCCTCCTTAGAGAGAGTTGAGCAACTTCGGACTATGAAAGTTGCTCGAGATAGACTTTTTACTGTTCTTCTATATGAAATTTTACGAGTATAAGCTTCCTACATTATATTGATGCAAAAACACCAACTTTCTATGACAAATGAAGAAAACCGTTAAAAGCTCCTCCATAAAGAGAGTTGAGCAACTTCGGACCATCAAAGTTGCTCGGTGTACACTTTTTATTGTTCCTATATGTCAAATTTTATGAGTATAAACTTCCTAGATTATTTCGATGCTAAAACACCAACTTTCTTTGACAAATGGACAAAACAGTTAAAAGCTCCTCCATAGAAAGAGTTGAGCAACTCCGAACTATCAAAGTTGCTCGGGATAGACTTTTTATTGTTCTTTTCTACGTCAAATTTTACGAGTATAAGCTTCCAAGATTATTTCGATGCCAAAACACCAACTTTCTATGACAAATAGACAAAACCGTTAAAAGCTCCTCCATAGAGAGAGTTGAGCAACTTCGGACCATCAAAGTTGCTCGGTGTACACTTTTTATTGTTCCTATATGTCAAATTTTATGAGTATAAGCTTCCTAGATTATTTCGATGCTAAAACACCAACTTTCTTTGACAAATGGAAAAAACCGTTAAAAGCTCCTCCATAGAGAGAGTTGAGCAACTTCGGACTATGAAAGTTGCTCGGGATACACTTTTTATTGTTCTTCTATGTGAAATTTTACGAGTATAAGCTTCCTACATTATATTGATGCCAAACCAACAACTTTCTATGACAAATGGACAAAACCGTTAAAAGCTCCTCCATAGAGAGAGTTGAGCAACTTCGGACTATGAAAGTTGCTCGGGATAGACTTTTTATTGTTCTTCTACATCAAATTTTACGAGTATAAGCTTCCTAGATTATTTCGATGCCAAAACACCAACTTTCTATGACAAATAGACAAAACCGTTAAAAGCTCCTCCATAGAGAGAGTTGAGCAACTGCGGACTATCAAAGTTGCTCGGGATAGACTTTTTATTGTTCTTCTATGTCAAGTTTTACGAGTATAAGCTTCCTAGATTATTTCGATGCCAAAACACCAACTTTCTATGACCAATGGACAAAACCGTTAAAAGCTCCTTCATAAAGAGAGTTGAGCAACTTCGGACCATCAAAGTTGCTCGGTGTACACTTTTTATTGTTCCTATATGTCAAATTTTATGAGTATAAGCTTCCTAGATTATTTCGATGCTAAAACACCAACTTTCTTTGACAAATGGACAAAACAGTTAAAAGCTCCTCCATAGAAAGAGTTGAGCAACTCCGAACTATCAAAGTTGCTCGGGATAGACTTTTTATTGTTCTTCTACGTGAAATTTTACGAGTATAAGCTTCCTACATTATATTAATGCCAAAACACCAACTTTCTATGACAAATGGACAAAACCGTTAAAAGCTCCTCCTTAGAGAGAGTTGAGCAACTTCGGACTATGAAAGTTGCTCGGGATAGACTTTTTATTGTTCTTCTATGTCAAATTTTACGAGTATAAGCTTCGTACATTATATGGATGCCAAAACACCAACTTTCTATGACAAATGGACAAAACCGTTAAAAGCTCCTCCATAGAGAGAGTTGAGCAACTTCGGACTATCAAAGTTGCTCGGGATAGACTTTTTATTGTTCTTCTACATCAAATTTTACGAGTATAAGCTTCCAAGATTATTTCGATGCCAAAACACCTACTTTCTATGACAAATAGACAAAACCGTTAAAAGCTCCTCCATAGAGAGAGTTGAGCAACTTCGGACTATCAAAGTTGCACGGGATATACTTTTTATTGTTCTTCTTTGTCAACTTTTACGAGTATAAGCTTCCTACATTATTTTGATGCCAAAACACCAACTTTCTATGACAAATGGACAAACCGTTAAAAGCTCTTCAATAGAGAGTGTCGAGCGACTTTGGATCATCAAAGTTGCTCGGTGTACAATTTTTATTGTTCTTCTATGTCAAGTTTTACGAGTATAACTTCCTAGATTATTTCGATGCCAAAACACCAACTTTCTATGACCAATAGACAAAACTGTTAAAAGCTCCTCCATAGAGAGAGTTGAGCAACTTCGGACTATCAAAGTTCCTCGGTATATAATTTTTTTTGTTCTTCTTTGTCAACTTTTACGAGTATAAGCTTCCTACATTATTTCGATGCCAAAACACCAACTTTCTATGACAAATAGATAAAACCGTTAAAAGCTCCTCCTTAGAGAGAGTTGAGCAACTTCGGACTATGAAAGTTGCTCGGGATAGACTTTTTATTGTTCTTCTACGTCAAATTTTACGAGTATAAGCTTCCAAGATTATTTCGATGCCAAAACACCAACTTTCTATGACAAATAGACAAAACCGTTAAAAGCTCCTCCATAGAGAGAGTTGAGCAACTTCGGACTATCAAAGTTGCACGGGATATACTTTTTATTGTTCTTCTTTGTCAACTTTTACGAGTATAAGCTTCCTACATTATTTTGATGCCAAAACACCAACTTTCTATGACAAATGGACAAAACCGTTAAAAGCTCCCCCTTAGAGAGTGTTGAGCGACTTTGGATCATCAAAGTTGCTCGGTGTACAATTTTTATTGTTCTTCTATGTCAAATTTTACGAGTATAAGCTTCCTACATTATTTCGATGCCAAAACACCAACTTTCTATGACAAATAGATAAAACCGTTAAAAGCTTCTCCATAGAGAGAGTTGAGCAACTCCGAACTATCAAAGGTTCTCGGGATAGACTTTTTCTTGTTCTTCTATTTCAAGTTTTACGAGTATAAGCTTCCTAGATTATTTCGATGCCAAAACACCAACTTTCTATGACAAATGACGAAAACCATTAAAAGCTCCTCCATAGAGAGAGTTGAGCAACTTCGGACCATCAAAGTTGCTCGGTGTACACTTTTTATTGTTCCTATATGTCAAATTTTATGAGTATAAGCTTCCTAGATTATTTCGATGCTAAAACACCAACTTTCTTTGACAAATGGACAAAACCGTTAAAAGCTCCTCCATAGAGAGAGTTGAGCAACTTCGGACTATGAAAGTTGCTCGGGATAGACTTTTTATTGTTCTTCTATGTGAAATTTTACGAGTATAAGCTTCCTACATTATATTGATGCCAAAACACCAACTTTCTATGACAAATAGATAAAACCGATAAAAGCTCCTCCATAGAGAGAGTTGAGCAACTCCGAACTATCAAAGGTTCTCGGGATAGACTTTTTCTTGTTCTTCTATTTCAAGTTTTACTAGTATAAGCTTCCAAGATTATTTCGATGCCAAAACACCAACTTTCTATGACAAATGAAGAAAACCGTTAAAAGCTCCTCCATAGAGAGAGTTGAGCAACTTCGGACCATCAAAGTTGCTCGGTGTACACTTTTTATTGTTCCTATATGTCAAATTTTATGAGTATAAGCTTCCTAGATTATTTCGATGCTAAAATACCAACTTTCTTTGACAAATGGACAAAACCGTTAAAAGCTCCTCCATAGAGAGAGTTGAGCAACTTCGGACTATGAAAGTTGCTCGGGATAGACTTTTTATTGTTCTTCTATGTGAAATTTTACGAGTATAAGCTTCCTACATTATATTGATGCCAAAACACCAACTTTCTATGACAAATGGACAAAACCGTTAAAAGCTCCTCCTTAGAGAGAGTTGAGCAACTTCGGACTATGAAAGTTGCTCGGGATAGACTTTTTATTGTTCTTCTATGTGAAATTTTACGAGTATAAGCTTCCTACATTATATGGATGCCAAAACACCAACTTTCTATGACAAATGGACAAAACCGTTAAAAGCTCCTCCATAGAGAGAGTTGAGCAACTTCGGACTATGAAAGTTGCTCGGGATAGACTTTTTATTGTTCTTCTATGTGAAATTTTACGAGTATAAGCTTCCTACATTATATGGATGCCAAAACACCAACTTTCTATGACAAATGGACAAAACCGTTAAAAGCTCCTCTTTAGAGAGAGTTGAGCAACTTCGGACTATGAAAGTTGCTCGGGATAGACTTTTTATTGTTCTTCTATGTCAAATTTTACGAGTATAAGCTTCCTACATTATATTGATGCCAAAACACAAACATTCTATGACAAATGGACAAAACCGTTAAAAGCTCCTCCATAGAGAGAGTTGAGCAACTTCGGACTATGAAAGTTGCTCGGGATAGACTTTTTATTGTTCTTCTATGTCAAATTTTACGAGTATAAGCTTCCTACATTATTTCGATGCCAAAACATCAACTTTCTATGACAAATGGACAAAACCGTTAAAAGCTCCTCCATAGAAAGAGTTGATCAACTCCGAACTATCAAAGTTGCTCGAGATAGACTTTTTATTGTTCTTCTACGTCAAATTTTACGAGTATAAGCTTCCTAGATTATTTCGATGCGAAAACACCAACTTTCTATGACAAATAGACAAAACCGTTAAAAGCTCCTCCATAGAGAGAGTTGAGCAACTTCGGACTATCAAAGTTGCACGGGATATACTTTTTATTGTTCTTCTATGTGAAATTTTACGAGTATAAGCTTGCTACATTATATGGATGCCAAAACACCAACTTTCTATGACAAATGGACAAAACCGTTAAAAGCTCCTCTTTAGAGAGAGTTGAGCAACTTCGGACTATGAAAGTTGCTCGGGATAGACTTTTTATTGTTCTTCTATGTCAAATTTTACGAGTATAAGCTTCCTACATTATATGGATGCCAAAACACCAACTTTCTATGACAAATGGACAAAACCGTTAAAAGCTCCTCTTTAGAGAGAGTTGAGCAACTTCGGACTATGAAAGTTGCTCGGGATAGACTTTTTATTGTTCTTCTATGTCAAATTTTTCGAGTATAAGCTTCCTACATTATATTGATGCCAAAACACAAACATTCTATGACAAATGGACAAAACCGTTAAAAGCTCCTCCATAGAAAGAGTTGATCAACTCCGAACTATCAAAGTTGCTCGAGATAGACTTTTTATTGTTCTTCTATGTCAAATTTTACGAGTATAAGCTTCCTACATTATATTGATGCCAAAACACCAACTTTCTATGACAAATGGACAAAACCGTTAAAAGCTCCTCCTTAGAGAGAGTTGAGCAACTTCGGACTATGAAAGTTGCTCGGGATAGACTTTTTATTGTTCTTCTATGTCAAATTTTACGAGTATAAGCTTCCTACATTATTTGATGCCAAAACACCCACTTTCTATGACAAATGGACAAAACCCTTAAAAGCTCCTCCATAGAGAGAGTTGAGCAACTTCGGACTATGAAAGTTGCTCGGGATAGACTTTTTATTGTTCTTCTATGTGAAATTTTACGAGTATAAGCTTCCTACATTATATTGATGCCAAAACACCAACTTTCTATGACAAATAGATAAAACCGTTAAAAGCTCCTCCATAGAGAGAGTTGAGCAACTCCGAACTATCAAAGGTTCTCGGGATAGACTTTTTCTTGTTCTTCTATTTCAAGTTTTACTAGTATAAGCTTCCAAGATTATTTCGATGCCAAAACACCAACTTTCTATGACAAATGAAGAAAACCGTTAAAAGCTCCTCCATAGAGAGAGTTGAGCAACTTCGGACCATCAAAGTTGCTCGGTGTACACTTTTTATTGTTCCTATATGTCAAATTTTATGAGTATAAGCTTCCTAGATTATTTCGATGCTAAAATACCAACTTTCTTTGACAAATGGACAAAACCGTTAAAAGCTCCTCCATAGAGAGAGTTGAGCAACTTCGGACTATGAAAGTTGCTCGGGATAGACTTTTTATTGTTCTTCTATGTGAAATTTTACGAGTATAAGCTTCCTACATTATATTGATGCCAAAACACCAACTTTCTATGACAAATGGACAAAACCGTTAAAAGCTCCTCCTTAGAGAGAGTTGAGCAACTTCGGACTATGAAAGTTGCTCGGGATAGACTTTTTATTGTTCTTCTATGTGAAATTTTACGAGTATAAGCTTCCTACATTATATGGATGCCAAAACACCAACTTTCTATGACAAATGGACAAAACCGTTAAAAGCTCCTCCATAGAGAGAGTTGAGCAACTTCGGACTATGAAAGTTGCTCGGGATAGACTTTTTATTGTTCTTCTATGTGAAATTTTACGAGTATAAGCTTCCTACATTATATTGATGCCAAAACACCAACTTTCTATGACAAATGGACAAAACCGTTAAAAGCTCCTCCTTAGAGAGAGTTGAGCAACTTCGGACTATGAAAGTTGCTCGGGATAGACTTTTATTGTTCTTCTATGTCAAATTTTACGAGTATAAGCTTCCTACATTATATTGATGCCAAAACACCAACTTTCTATGACAAATGTACAAAACCGTTAAAAGCTCCTCCATAGAGAGAGTTGAGCAACTTCGGACTATGAAAGTTGCTCGGGATTGACTTTTTATTGTTCTTCTATGTCAAATTTTACGAGTATAAGCTTCCTACATTATATTGATGCCAAAACACCAACTTTCTATGACAAATGGACAAAACCGTTAAAAGCTCCCCCATAGAGAGAGTTGAGCAACTTCGGACTATGAAAGTTGCTCGGGATAGACTTTTTATTGTTCTTCTATGTCAAATTTTAAGAGTATAAGCTTCCTACATTATTTCGATGCCAAAACATCAACTTTCTATGACAAATGGACAAAACCGTTAAAAGCTACTCCATAGAAAGAGTTGATCAACTCCGGACTATGAAAGTTGCTCGGGATAGACTTTTTATTGTTCTTCTATGTCAAATTCTACGAGTATAAGCTTCCTAGATTATTTCGATGCCAAAACACCAATTTTCTATGACAAATAGACAAAACCGTTAAAAGCTACTCCATAGAAAGAGTTGATCAACTCCGAACTATCAAAGTTGCTCGGGATAGACTTTTTATTGTTCTTCTACGTCAAATTCTACGAGTATAAGCTTCCTAGATTATTTCGATGCCAAAATACCAACTTTCTATGACAAATAGACAAAACCGTTAAAAGCTCTTCCATAGAGAGAGTTGAGCAACTTCGGACTATCAAAGTTGCACGGGATATACTTTTAATTGTTCTTCTTTGTCAACTTTTACGAGTATAAGCTTCCTAAATTATTTTGATGCCAAAACACTAACTTTCTATGACAAATGGACAAAACCGTTAAAAGCTCTTCAATAGAGAGTGTTGAGCGACTTTGGATCATCAAAGTTGCTCGGTGTACAATTTTTATTGTTTTTCTATGTCAAATTTTACGAGTATAAGCTTCCTACATTATTTCGATGCCAAAACACCAACTTTCTATGACAAATAGGTAAAACCGTTAAAAGCTCCTCCATAGAGAGAGTTGAGCAACTCCGAACTATCAAAGGTTCTCGGGATAGACTTTTTCTTGTTCTTCTATTTCAAGTTTTACGAGTATAAGCTTCCTAGATTATTTTGATGCCAAAACACCAACTTTCTATGACAAATGAAGAAAACCGTTAAAAGCTCCTCCATAGAGAGAGTTGAGCAACTTCGGACCATCAAAGTTGCTCGGGGTACACTTTTTATTGTTCCTATATGTCAAATTTTATGAGTAGAAGCTTCCTAGATTATTTCGATGCTAAAACACCAACTTTCTTTGACAAATGGGCAAAACCGTTAAAAGCACCTCCATAGAGAGAGTTGAGCAACTTCGGACTATGAAAGTTGCTCGGGATAGACTTTTTATTGTTCTTCTATGTGAAATTTTACGAGTATAAGCTTCCTACATTATATGGATGCCAAAACACCAACTTTCTATGACAAATGGACAAAACCGTTAAAAGCTCCCCCTTAGAGAGTGTTGAGCGACTTTGGATCATCAAAGTTGCTCGGTGTACAATTTTTATTGTTCTTCTATGTCAAATTTTACGAGTATAAGCTTCCTACATTATTTCGATGCCAAAACACCAACTTTCTATGACAAATAGATAAAACCGTTAAAAGCTCCTCCATAGAGAGAGTTGAGCAACTCCGAACTATCAAAGGTTCTCGGGATAGACTTTTTCTTGTTCTTCTATTTCAAGTTTTACGAGTATAAGCTTCCTAGATTATTTCGATGCCAAAACACCAACTTTCTATGACAAATGACGAAAACCATTAAAAGCTCCTCCACAGAGAGAGTTGAGCAACTTCGGACCATCAAAGTTGCTCGGTGTACACTTTTTATTGTTCCTATATGTCAAATTTTATGAGTATAAGCTTCCTAGATTATTTCGATGCTAAAACACCAACTTTCTTTGACAAATGGACAAAACCGTTAAAAGCTCCTCCATAGAGAGAGTTGAGCAACTTCGGACTATGAAAGTTGCTCGGGATAGACTTTTTATTGTTCTTCTATGTGAAATTTTACGAGTATAAGCTTCCTACATTATATTGATTCCAAAACACCAACTTTCTATGACAAATAGATAAAACCGTTAAAAGCTCCTCCATAGAGAGAGTTGAGCAACTCCGAACTATCAAAGGTTCTCGGGATAGACTTTTTCTTGTTCTTCTATTTCAAGTTTTACTAGTATAAGCTTCCAAGATTATTTCGATGCCAAAACACCAACTTTCTATGACAAATGAAGAAAACCGTTAAAAGCTCCTCCATAGAGAGAGTTGAGCAACTTCGGACCATCAAAGTTGCTCGGTGTACACTTTTTATTGTTCCTATATGTCAAATTTTATGAGTATAAGCTTCCTAGATTATTTCGATGCTAAAACACCAACTTTCTTTGACAAATGGACAAAACCGTTAAAAGCTCCTCCATAGAGAGAGTTGAGCAACTTCGGACTATGAAAGTTGCTCGGGATAGACTTTTTATTGTTCTTCTATGTGAAATTTTACGAGTATAAGCTTCCTACATTATATTGATGCCAAAACACCAACTTTCTATGACAAATGGACAAACCGTTAAAAACTCCTCCTTAGAGAGAGTTGAGCAACTTCGGACTATGAAAGTTGCTCGGGATAGACTTTTTATTGTTCTTCTATGTGAAATTTTACGAGTATAAGCTTCCTACATTATATGGATGCCAAAGCACCAACTTTCTATGACAAATGGACAAAACCGTTAAAAGCTCCTCCATAGAGAGAGTTGAGCAACTTCGGACTATGAAAGTTGCTCGGGATAGACTTTTTATTGTTCTTCTATGTGAAATTTTACGAGTATAAGCTTCCTACATTATATTGATGCCAAAACACCAACTTTCTATGACAAATGGACAAAACCGTTAAAAGCTCCTCCTTAGAGAGAGTTGAGCAACTTCGGACTATGAAAGTTGCTCGGGATAGACTTTTATTGTTCTTCTATGTCAAATTTTACGAGTATAAGCTTCCTACATTATATTGATGCCAAAACACCAACTTTCTATGACAAATGTACAAAACCGTTAAAAGCTCCTCCATAGAGAGAGTTGAGCAACTTCGGACTATGAAGGTTGCTCGGGATAGACTTTTTATTGTTCTTCTATGTCAAATTTTACGAGTATAAGCTTCCTACATTATATGGATGCCAAAACACCAACTTTCTATGACAAATGGACAAAACCGTTAAAAGCTCCCCCTTAGAGAGTGTTGAGCGACTTTGGATCATCAAAGTTGCTCGGTGTACAATTTTTATTGTTCTTCTATGTCAAATTTTACGAGTATAAGCTTCCTACATTATTTCGATGCGAAAACACCAACTTTCTATGACAAATAGATAAAACCGTTAAAAGCTCCTCCATAGAGAGAGTTGAGCAACTCCGAACTATCAAAGGTTCTCGGGATAGACTTTTTCTTGTTCTTCTATTTCAAGTTTTACGAGTATAAGCTTCCTAGATTATTTCGATGCCAAAACACCAACTTTCTATGACAAATGACGAAAACCATTAAAAGCTCCTCCATAGAGAGAGTTGAGCAACTTCGGACCATCAAAGTTGCTCGGTGTACACTTTTTATTGTTCCTATATGTCAAATTTTATGAGTATAAGCTTCCTAGATTATTTCGATGCTAAAACACCAACTTTCTTTGACAAATGGACAAAACCGTTAAAAGCTCCTCCATAGAGAGAGTTGAGCAACTTCGGACTATGAAAGTTGCTCGGGATAGACTTTTTATTGTTCTTCTATGTGAAATTTTACGAGTATAAGCTTCCTACATTATATTGATTCCAAAACACCAACTTTCTATGACAAATAGATAAAACCGTTAAAAGCTCCTCCATAGAGAGAGTTGAGCAACTCCAACTATCAAAGGTTCTCGGGATAGACTTTTTCTTGTTCTTCTATTTCAAGTTTTACTAGTATAAGCTTCCAAGATTATTTCGATGCCAAAACACCAACTTTCTATGACAAATGAAGAAAACCGTTAAAAGCTCCTCCATAGAGAGAGTTGAGCAACTTCGGACCATCAAAGTTGCTCGGTGTACACTTTTTATTGTTCCTATATGTCAAATTTTATGAGTATAAGCTTCCTAGATTATTTCGATGCTAAAACACCAACTTTCTTTGACAAATGGACAAAACCGTTAAAAGCTCCTCCATAGAGAGAGTTGAGCAACTTCGGACTATGAAAGTTGCTCGGGATAGACTTTTTATTGTTCTTCTATGTGAAATTTTACGAGTATAAGCTTCCTACATTATATTGATGCCAAAACACCAACTTTCTATGACAAATGGACAAAACCGTTAAAAGCTCCTCCTTAGAGAGAGTTGAGCAACTTCGGACTATGAAAGTTGCTCGGGATAGACTTTTTATTGTTCTTCTATGTGAAATTTTACGAGTGTAAGCTTCCTACATTATATGGATGCCAAAACACCAACTTTCAATGACAAATGGACAAAACCGTTAAAAGCTCCTCCATAGAGAGAGTTGAGCAACTTCGGACTATGAAAGTTGCTCGGGATAGACTTTTTATTGTTCTTCTATGTGAAATTTTACGAGTATAAGCTTCCTACATTATATTGATGCCAAAACACCAACTTTCTATGACAAATGGACAAAACCGTTAAAAGCTCCTCCTTAGAGAGAGTTGAGCAACTTCGGACTATGAAAGTTGCTCGGGATAGACTTTTATTGTTCTTCTATGTCAAATTTTACGAGTATAAGCTTCCTACATTATATTGATGCCAAAACACCAACTTTCTATGACAAATGTACAAAACCGTTAAAAGCTCCTCCATAGAGAGAGTTGAGCAACTTCGGACTATGAAAGTTGCTCGGGATAGACTTTTTATTGTTCTTCTATGTCAAATTTTACGAGTATAAGCTTCCTACATTATATGGATGCCAAAACACCAACTTTCTATGACAAATGGACAAAACCGTTAAAAGCTCCCCCTTAGAGAGTGTTGAGCGACTTTGGATCATCAAAGTTGCTCGGTGTACAATTTTTATTGTTCTTCTATGTCAAATTTTACGAGTATAAGCTTCCTACATTATTTCGATGCCAAAACACCAACTTTCTATGACAAATAGATAAAACCGTTAAAAGCTCCTCCATAGAGAGAGTTGAGCAACTCCGAACTATCAAAGGTTCTCGGGATAGACTTTTTCTTATTCTTCTATTTCAAGTTTTACGAGTATAAGCTTCCTAGATTATTTCGATGCCAAAACACCAACTTTCTATGACAAATGACGAAAACCATTAAAAGCTCCTCCATAGAGAGAGTTGAGCAACTTCGGACCATCAAAGTTGCTCGGTGTACACTTTTTATTGTTCCTATATGTCAAATTTTATGAGTATAAGCTTCCTAGATTATTTCGATGCTAAAACACCAACTTTCTTTGACAAATGGACAAAACCGTTAAAAGCTCCTCCATAGAGAGAGTTGAGCAACTTCGGACTATGAAAGTTGCTCGGGATAGACTTTTTATTGTTCTTCTATGTGAAATTTTACGAGTATAAGCTTCCTACATTATATTGATTCCAAAACACCAACTTTCTATGACAAATAGATAAAACCGTTAAAAGCTCCTCCATAGAGAGAGTTGAGCAACTCCGAACTATCAAAGGTTCTCGGGATAGACTTTTTCTTGTTCTTCTATTTCAAGTTTTACTAGTATAAGCTTCCAAGATTATTTCGATGCCAAAACACCAACTTTCTATGACAAATGAAGAAAACCGTTAAAAGCTCCTCCATAGAGAGAGTTGAGCAACTTCGAACCATCAAAGTTGCTCGGTGTACACTTTTTATTGTTCCTATATGTCAAATTTTATGAGTATAAGCTTCCTAGATTATTTCGATGCTAAAACACCAACTTTCTTTGACAAATGGACAAAACCGTTAAAAGCTCCTCCATAGAGAGAGTTGAGCAACTTCGGACTATGAAAGTTGCTCGGGATAGACTTTTTATTGTTCTTCTATGTCAAATTTTAAGAGTATAAGCTTCCTACATTATTTCGATGCCAAAACATCAACTTTCTATGACAAATGGACAAAACCGTTAAAAGCTACTCCATAGAAAGAGTTGATCAACTCCGGACTATGAAAGTTGCTCGGGATAGACTTTTTATTGTTCTTCTAAGTCAAATTCTACGAGTATAAGCTTCCTAGATTATTTCGATGCCAAAACACCAATTTTCTATGACAAATAGACAAAACCGTTAAAAGCTACTCCATAGAAAGAGTTGATCAACTCCGAACTATCAAAGTTGCTCGGGATAGACTTTTTATTGTTCTTCTACGTCAAATTCTACGAGTATAAGCTTCCTAGATTATTTCGATGCCAAAATACCAACTTTCTATGACAAATAGACAAAACCGTTAAAAGCTCTTCCGTAGAGAGAGTTGAGCAACTTCGGACTATCAAAGTTGCACGGGATATACTTTTAATTGTTCTTCTTTGTCAACTTTTACGAGTATAAGCTTCCTAAATTATTTTGATGCCAAAACACTAACTTTCTATGACAAATGGACAAAACCGTTAAAAGCTCTTCAATAGAGAGTGTTGAGCGACTTTGGATCATCAAAGTTGCTCGGTGTACAATTTTTATTGTTCTTCTATGTCAAATTTTACGAGTATAAGCTTCCTACATTATTTCGATGCCAAAACACCAACTTTCTATGACAAATAGGTAAAACCGTTAAAAGCTCCTCCATAGAGAGAGTTGAGCAACTCCGAACTATCAAAGGTTCTCGGGATAGACTTTTTCTTGTTCTTCTATTTCAAGTTTTACGAGTATAAGCTTCCTAGATTATTTTGATGCCAAAACACCAACTTTCTATGACAAATGAAGAAAACCGTTAAAAGCTCCTCCATAGAGAGAGTTGAGCAACTTCGGATTATCAAAGTTGCTCGGGGTACACTTTTTATTGTTCCTATATGTCAAATTTTATGAGTAGAAGCTTCCTAGATTATTTCGATGCTAAAACACCAACTTTCTTTGACAAATGGACAAAACCGTTAAAAGCTCCTCCATAGAGAGAGTTGAGCAACTTCGGACTATGAAAGTTGCTCGGGATAGACTTTTTATTGTTCTTCTATGTGAAATTTTACGAGTATAAGCTTCCTACATTATATGGATGCCAAAACACCAACTTTCTATGACAAATGGACAAAACCGTTAAAAGCTCCCCCTTAGAGAGAGTTGAGCAACTTCGGACTATGAAAGTGCTCGGGATAGACTTTTTATTGTTCTTCTATGTCAAATTTTACGAGTATAAGCTTCCTACATTATATTGATGCCAAAACACCAACTTTCTATGACAAATGGACAAAACCGTTAAAAGCTCCTCCATAGAGAGAGTTGAGCAACTTCGGACTATGAAAGTTGCTCGGGATAGACTTTTTATTGTTCTTCTATGTGAAATTTTACGAGTATAAGCTTCCTACATTATATTGATGCCAAAACACCAACTTTCTATGACAAATGGACAAAACCGTTAAAAGCTCCTCCTTAGAGAGAGTTGAGCAACTTCGGACTATGAAAGTTGCTCGGGATAGACTTTTATTGTTCTTCAATGTCAAATTTTACGAGTATAAGCTTCCTATATTATATTGATGCCAAAACACCAACTTTCTATGACAAATGTACAAAACCGTTAAAAGCTCCTCCATAGAGAGAGTTGAGCAACTTCGGACTATGAAAGTTGCTCGGGATAGACTTTTTATTGTTCTTCTATGTCAAATTTTACGAGTATAAGCTTCCAACATTATATTGATGCCAAAACACAAACATTCTATGACAAATGGACAAAACCGTTAAAAGCTCCTCCATAGAGAGAGTTGAGCAACTTCGGACTATGAAAGTTGCTCGGGATAGACTTTTTATTGTTCTTCTATGTCAAATTTTACGAGTATAAGCTTCCTACATTATTTCGATGCCAAAACATCAACTTTCTATGACAAATGGACAAAACCGTTAAAAGCTCCTCCATAGAAAGAGTTGATCAACTCCGAACTATCAAAGTTGCTCGAGATAGACTTTTTATTGTTCTTCTACGTCAAATTTTATGAGTATAAGCTTCCTAGATTATTTCGATGCGAAAACACCAACTTTCTATGACAAATAGACAAAACCGTTAAAAGCTCCTCCATAGAGAGAGTTGAGCAACTTCGGACTATCAAAGTTGCACGGGATATACTTTTTATTGTTCTTCTATGTGAAATTTTACGAGTATAAGCTTCCTACATTATATGGATGCCAAAATACCAACTTTCTATGACAAATGGACAAAACCGTTAAAAGCTCCTCTTTAGAGAGAGTTGAGCAACTTCGGACTATGAAAGTTGCTCGGGATAGACTTTTTATTGTTCTTCTATGTCAAATTTTACGAGTATAAGCTTCCTACATTATATGGATGCCAAAATACCAACTTTCTATGACAAATGGACAAAACCGTTAAAAGCTCCTCTTTAGAGAGAGTTGAGCAACTTCGGACTATGAAAGTTGCTCGGGATAGACTTTTTATTGTTCTTCTATGTCAAATTTTACGAGTATAAGCTTCCTACATTATATTGATGCCAAAACACCAACTTTCTATGACAAATAGACAAAATCGTTAAAAGCTCCTCCATAGAGAGAGTTGAGCAACTTTGGACTTTGAAAGTTGCTCGGGATAGACTTTTTATTGTTCTTCTATGTGAAATTTTACGAGCATAAGCTTCCTACATTATATTGATGCCAAAACACCAACTTTCTATGACAAATGGATAAAACCGTTAAAAGCTCCTCCTTAGAGAGAGTTGAGCAACTTCGGACTATGAAAGTTGCTCGGGATAGACTTTTTATTGTTCTTCTATGTCAAATTTTACGAGTATAAGCTTCCTACATTATATTGATGCCAAAACACCAACTTTCTATGACAAATGGACAAAACCATTAAAAGCTCCTCCATAGAGAGAGTTGAGCAACTTCGGACTATGAAAGTTGCTCGGGATAGACTTTTTATTGTTCTTCTATGTGAAATTTTACGAGTATAAGCTTCCTACATTATATTGATGCCAAAACACCAACTTTCTATGACAAATGGACAAAACCGTTAAAAGCTCCTCCTTAGAGAGAGTTGAGCAACTTCGGACTATGAAAGTTGCTCGGGATAGACTTTTTATTGTTCTTCTATCTGAAATTTTACGAGTATAAGCTTCCTACATTATATTGATGCCAAAACACCAACTTTCTATGACAAATGGACAAAACCGTTAAAAGCTCCTCCTTAGAGAGAGTTGAGCAACTTCGGACTATGAAAGTTGCTCGGGATAGACTTTTATTGTTCTTCTATGTCAAATTTTACGAGTATAAGCTTCCTACAATATATTGATGCCAAAACACCAACTTTCTATGACAAATGTACAAAACCGTTAAAAGCTCCTCCATAGAAAGAGTTGAGCAACTTCGGACTATGAAAGTTGCTCGGGATAGACTTTTTATTGTTCTTCTATGTCAAATTTTACGAGTATAAGCTTCCTACATTATATTGATGCCAAAACACCAACTTTCTATGACAAATGGACAAAACCGTTAAAAGCTCCTCCATAGAGAGAGTTGAGCAACTTCGGACTATGAAAGTTGCTCGGGATAGACTTTCAATTGTTCTTCTTTGTCAAATTTTACGAGTATAAGCTTCCTAAATTATTTTGATGCCAAAACATCAACTTTCTATGACAAATGGACAAAACCGTTAAAAGCTCTTCAATAGAGAGTGTTGAGCGACTTTGGATCATCGAAGTTGCTCGGTGTACAATTTTTATTGTTCTTCTATGTCAAATTTTACGAGTATAAGCTTCCTACATTATTTCGATGCCAAAACACCAACTTTCTATGACAAATAGATAAAACCGTTAAAAGCTCCTCCATAGAGAGAGTTGAGCAACTCCGAACTATCAAAGGTTCTCGGGATAGACTTTTTCTTGTTCTTCTATTTCAAGTTTTACGAGTATAAGCTTCCTAGATTATTTTGATGCCAAAACACCAACTTTCTATGACAAATGAAGAAAACCGTTAAAAGCTCCTCCATAGAGAGAGTTGAGCAACTTCGGACCATCAAAGTTGCTCGACGTACACTTTTTATTGTTCCTATATGTCAAATTTTATGAGTAGAAGCTTCCTAGATTAATTCGATGCTAAAACACCAACTTTCTTTGACAAATGGGCAAAACCGTTAAAAGCTCCTCCATAGAGAGAGTTGAGCAACTTCGGACTATGAAAGTTGCTCGGGATAGACTTTTTATTGTTTTTCTATGTGAAATTTTACGAGTATAAGCTTCCTACATTATAAGGATGCCAAAACACCAACTTTCTATGACAAATGGACAAAACCGTTAAAAGCTCGTCCTTAGAGAGAGTTGAGCAACTTCGGACTTTGAAAGTTGCTCGGGATAGACTTTTTATTGTTCTTCTATGTCAAATTTTACGAGTATAAGCTTCCTACATTATATTGATGCCAAAACACCAACTTTCTATGACAAATGGACAAAACCGTTAAAAGCTCCTCCATAGAGAGAGTTGAGCAACTTCGGACTATGAAAGTTGCTCGGGATAGACTTTTTATTGTTCTTCTATGTGAAATTTTACGAGTATGAGCTTCCTACATTATATTGATGCCAAAACACCAACTTTCTATGACAAATGGACAAAACCGTTAAAAGCTCCTCCTTAGAGAGAGTTGAGCAACTTCGGATTATGAAAGTTGCTCGGGATAGACTTTTATTGTTCTTCAATGTCAAATTTTACGAGTATAAGCTTCCTACATTATATTGATGCCAAAACACCAACTTTCTATGACAAATGTACAAAACCGTTAAAAGCTCCTCCATAGAGAGAGTTGAGCAACTTCGGACTATAAAAGTTGCTCGGGATAGACTTTTTATTGTTCTTCTATGTCAAATTTTACGAGTATAAGCTTCCTACATTATATTGATGCCAAAACAGAAACTTTCTATGACAAATGGACAAAACCGTTAAAAGCTCCTCCATAGAGAGAGTTGAGCAACTTCGGACTATGAAAGTTGCTCGGGATAGACTTTTTATTGTTCTTCTATGTCAAATTTTACGAGTATAAGCTTCCTACATTATTTCGATGCCAAAACATCAACTTTCTATGACAAATGGACAAAACCGTTAAAAGCTCCTCCATAGAAAGAGTTGATCAACTCCGAACTATCAAAGTTGCTCGAGATAGACTTTTTATTGTTCTTCTACGTCAAATTTTACGAGTATAAGCTTCCTAGATTATTTCGATGCCAAAACACCAACTTTCTATGATAAATAGACAAAACCGTTAAAAGCTCCTCCATAGAGAGAGTTGAGCAACTTCGGACTATCAAAGTTGCACGGGATATACTTTTTATTGTTCTTCTTTGTCAACTTTTACGGGTATAAGCTTCCTACATTATTTTGATGCCAAAACACCAACTTTCTATGACAAATGGACAAAACCGTTAAAAGCTCTTCAATAGAGAGTGCTGAGCGACTTTGGATCATCAAAGTTGCTCGGTGTACAATTTTTATTGTTCTTCTATGTCAAATTTTACGAGTATAAGCTTCCTACATTATTTCGATGCCAAAACACCAACTTTCTATGACAAATAGATAAAACCGTTAAAAGCTCCTCCATAGAGAGAGTTGAGCAACTCCGAACTATCAAAGGTTCTCGGGATAGACTTTTTCTTGTTCTTCTATTTCACGTTTTACGAGTATAAGCTTCCTAGATTATTTTGATGCCAAAACACCAACTTTCTATGACAAATGAAGAAAACCGTTAAAAGCTCCTCCATAGAGAGAGTTGAGCAACTTCGGACCATCAAAGTTGCTCGGTGTACACTTTTTATTGTTCCTATATGTCAAATTTTATGAGTAGAAGCTTCCTAGATTATTTCGATGCTAAAACACCAACTTTCTTTGACAAATGGACAAAACCGTTAAAAGCTCCTCCATAGAGAGAGTTGAGCAACTTTGTACTATGAAAGTTGCTCGGGATAGACTTTTTATTGTTCTTCTATGTGAAATTTTACGAGTATAAGCTTCCTACATTATATGGATGCCAAAACACCAACTTTCTATGACAAATGGACAAAACCGTTAAAAGCTCGTCCTTAGAGAGAGTTGAGCAATTTCGGACTATGAAAGTTGCTCGGGATAGACTTTTTATTGTTCTTCTATGTCAAATTTTACGAGTATAAGCTTCCTACATTATTTCGATGCCAAAACATCAACTTTCTATGACAAATGGACAAAACCGTTAAAAGCTCCTCCATAGAAAGAGTTGATCAACTCCGAACTATCAAAGTTACTCGAGATAGACTTTTTATTGTTCTTCTACGTCAAATTTTACGAGTATAATCTTCCTAGATTATTTCGATGCGAAAACACCAACTTTTTATGACAAATAGACAAAACCGTTAAAAGCTCCTCCATAGAGAGAGTTGAGCAACTTCGGACTATCAAAGTTGCACGGGATATACTTTTTATTGTTCTTCTATGTGAAATTTTACGAGTATAAGCTTCCTACATTATATGGATGCCAAAACACCAACTTTCTATGACAAATGGACAAAACCGTTAAAAGCTCCTCTTTAGAGAGAGTTGAGCAACTTCGGACTATGAAAGTTGCTCGGGATAGACTTTTTATTGTTCTTCTATGTCAAATTTTACGAGTATAAGCTTCCTACATTATATTGATGCCAAAACACCAACTTTCTATGACAAATAGACAAAACCGTTAAAAGCTCCTCCATAGAGAGAGTTGAGCAACTTTGGACTTTGAAAGTTGCTCGGGATAGACTTTTTATTGTTCTTCTATGTGAAATTTTACGAGCATAAGCTTCCTACATTATATGGATGCCAAAACACCAACTTTCTATGACAAATGGACAAAACCGTTAAAAGCTCCTCCTTAGAGAGAGTTGAGCAACTTCGGACTATGAAAGTTGCTCGGGATAGACTTTTTATTGTTCTTCTATGTCAAATTTTACGAGTATAAGCTTCTTACATTATATTGATGCCAAAACACCAACTTTCTATGACAAATGGACAAAACCATTAAAAGCTCCTCCATAGAGAGAGTTGAGCAACTTCGGACTATGAAAGTTGCTCGGGATAGACTTTTTATTGTTCTTCTATGTGAAATTTTACGAGTATAAGCTTCCTACATTATATTGATGCCAAAACACCAACTTTCTATGACAAATGGACAAAACCGTTAAAAGCTCCTCCTTAGAGAGAGTTGAGCAACTTCGGACTATGAAAGTTGCTCGGGATAGACTTTTTATTGTTCTTCTATCTAAAATTTTACGAGTATAAGCTTCCTACATTATATTGATGCCAAAACACCAACTTTCTATGACAAATGGACAAAACCGTTAAAAGCTCCTCCTTAGAGAGAGTTGAGCAACTTCGGACTATGAAAGTTGCTCGGGATAGACTTTTATTGTTCTTCTATGTCAAATTTTACGAGTATAAGCTTCCTACATTATATTGATGCCAAAACACCAACTTTCTATGACAAATGTACAAAACCGTTAAAAGCTCCTCCATAGAAAGAGTTGAGCAACTTCGGACTATGAAAGTTGCTCGGGATAGACTTTTTATTGTTCTTCTATGTCAAATTTTACGAGTATAAGCTTCCTACATTATATTGATGCCAAAACACCAACTTTCTATGACAAATGGACAAAACCGTTAAAAGCTCCTCCATAGAGAGAGTTGAGCAACTTCGGACTATGAAAGTTGCTCGGGATAGACTTTTAATTGTTCTTCTTTGTCAAATTTTACGAGTATAAGCTTCCTAAATTATTTTGATGCCAAAACATCAACTTTCTATGACAAATGGACAAAACCGTTAAAAGCTCTTCAATAGAGAGTGTTGAGCGACTTTGGATCATCGAAGTTGCACGGTGTACAATTTTTATTGTTCTTCTATGTCAAATTTTACGAGTATAAGCTTCCTACATTATTTCGATGCCAAAACACGAACTTTCTATGACAAATAGATAAAACCGTTAAAAGCTCCTCCATAGAGAGAGTTGAGCAACTCCGAACTATCAAAGGTTCTCGGGATAGACTTTTTCTTGTTCTTCTATTTCAAGTTTTACGAGTATAAGCTTCCTAGATTATTTTGATGCCAAAACACCAACTTTCTATGACAAATGAAGAAAACCGTTAAAAGCTCCTCCATAGAGAGAGTTGAGCAACTTCGGACCATCAAAGTTGCTCGGCGTACACTTTTTATTGTTCCTATATCTCAAATTTTATGAGTAGAAGCTTCCTAGATTATTTCGATGCTAAAACACCAACTTTCTTTGACAAATGGGCAAAACCGTTAAAAGCTCCTCCATAGAGAGAGTTGAGCAACTTCGGACTATGAAAGTTGCTCGGGATAGACTTTTTATTGTTTTTCTATGTGAAATTTTACGAGTATAAGCTTCCTACATTATATGGATGCCAAAACACCAACTTTCTATGACAAATGGACAAAACCGTTAAAAGCTCCTCCTTAGAGAGAGTTGAGCAACTTCGGACTATGAAAGTTGCTCGGGATAGACTTTTTATTGTTCTTCTATGTCAAATTTTACGAGTATAAGCTTCCTATATTATATTGATGCCAAAACACCAACTTTCTATGACAAATGGACAAAACCGTTAAAAGCTCCTCCATAGAGAGAGTTGAGCAACTTCGGACTATGAAAGTTGCTCGGGATAGACTTTTTATTGTTCTTCTATGTGAAATTTTACGAGTATGAGCTTCCTACATTATATTGATGCCAAAACACCAACTTTCTATGACAAATGGACAAAACCGTTAAAAGCTCCTCCTTAGAGAGAGTTGAGCAACTTCGGATTATGAAAGTTGCTCGGGATAGACTTTTATTGTTCTTCAATGTCAAATTTTACAAGTATAAGCTTCCTACATTATATTGATGCCAAAACACCAACTTTCTATGACAAATGTACAAAACCGTTAAAAGCTCCTCCATAGAGAGAGTTGAGCAACTTCGGACTATAAAAGTTGCTCGGGATAGACTTTTTATTGTTCTTCTATGTCAAATTTTACGAGTATAAGCTTCCTACATTATATTGATGCCAAAACAGAAACTTTCTATGACAAATGGACAAAACCGTTAAAAGCTCCTCCATAGAGAGAGTTGAGCAACTTCGGACTATGAAAGTTGCTCGGGATAGACTTTTTATTGTTCTTCTATGTCAAATTTTACGAGTATAAGCTTCCTACATTATTTCGATGCCAAAACATCAACTTTCTATGACAAATGGACAAAACCGTTAAAAGCTCCTCCATAGAAAGAGTTTATCAACTCCGAACTATCAAAGTTGCTCGAGATAGACTTTTTATTGTTCTTCTACGTCAAATTTTACGAGTATAAGCTTCCTAGATTATTTCGATGCCAAAACACCAACTTTCTATGACAAATAGACAAAACCGTTAAAAGCTCCTCCATAGAGAGAGTTGAGCAACTTCGGACTATCAAAGTTGCACGGGATATACTTTTTATTGTTCTTCTTTGTCAACTTTTACGGGTATAAGCTTCCTACATTATTTTGATGCCAAAACACCAACTTTCTATGGCAAATGGACAAAACCGTTAAAAGCTCTTCAATAGAGAGTGTTGAGCGACTTTCGATCATCAAAGTTGCTCGGTGTACAATTTTTATTGTTCTTCTATGTCAAATTTTACGAGTATAAGCTTCCTACATTATTTCGATGCCAAAACACCAACTTTCTATGACAAATAGATAAAACCGTTAAAAGCTCCTCCATAGAGAGAGTTGAGCAACTCCGAACTATCAAAGGTTCTCGGGATAGACTTTTTCTTGTTCTTCTATTTCAAGTTTTACGAGTATAAGCTTCCTAGATTATTTTGATGCCAAAACACCAACTTTCTATGACAAATGAAGAAAACCGTTAAAAGCTCCTCCATAGAGAGAGTTGAGCAACTTCGGACCATCAAAGTTGCTCGGTGTACACTTTTTATTGTTCCTATATGTCAAATTTTATGAGTAGAAGCTTCCTAGATTATTTCGATGCTAAAACACCAACTTTCTTTGACAAATGGGCAAAACCGTTAAAAGCTCCTCCATAGAGAGAGTTGAGCAACTTTGGACTATGAAAGTTGCTCGGGATAGACTTTTTATTGTTCTTCTATGTGAAATTTTACGAGTATAAGCTTCCTACATTATATGGATGCCAAAACACCAACTTTCTATGACAAATGGACAAAACCGTTAAAAGCTCCTCCTTAGAGAGAGTTGAGCAACTTCGGACTATGAAAGTTGCTCGGGATAGACTTTTTATTGTTCTTCTATGTCAAATTTTACGAGTATAAGCTTTCTACATTATATTGATGCCAAAACACCAACTTTCTATGACAGATGGACAAAACCGTTAAAAGCTCCTCCATAGAGAGAGTTGAGCAACTTCGGACTATGAAAGTTGCTCGGGATAGACTTTTTATTGTTCTTCTATGTGAAATTTTACGAGTATAAGCTTCCTACATTATATTGATGCCAAAACACCAACTTTCTATGACAAATGGACAAAACCGTTAAAAGCTCCTCCTTAGAGAGAGTTGAGCAACTTCGAACTATGAAAGTTGCTCGGGATAGACTTTTATTGTTCTTCTATGTCAATTTTTACGAGTATAAGCTTCCTACATTATATGGATGCCAAAACACCAACTTTCTATGACAAATGTACAAAACCGTTAAAAGCTCCTCCATAGAAAGAGTTGAGCAACTTCGGACTATGAAAGTTGCTCGGGATAGACTTTTTATTGTTCTTCTATGTCAAATTTTAAGAGTATAAGCTTCCTACATTATATTGATGCCAAAACACCAACTTTCTATGAAAAATGGACAAAACCGTTAAAAGCTCCTCCATAGAGAGAGTTGAGCAACTTCGGACTATGAAAGTTGCTCGGGATAGACTTTTTATTGTTCTTCTATGTCAAATTTTACGAGTATAAGCTTCCTACATTATTTCGATGCCAAAACATCAACTTTCTATGACAAATGGACAAAACCGTTAAAAGCTATTCCATAGAAAGAGTTGATCAACTCCGAACTATCAAAGTTGCTCGGGATAGACTTTTTATTGTTCTTCTACGTCAAATTCTACGAGTATAAGCTTCCTAGATTATTTCGATGTCAAAACACCAACTTTCTATGACAAATAGACAAAACCGTTAAAAGCTCTTCCATAGAGAGAGTTGAGCAACTTCGGACTATCAAAGTTGCACGGGATATACTTTTAATTGTTCTTCTTTGTCAAATTTTACGAGTATAAGCTTCCTACATTATATTGATGCCAAAACACCAACTTTCTATGACAAATGGACAAAACCGTTAAAAGCTCCTCCATAGAGAGAGTTGAGCAACTTCGGACTATGAAAGTTGCTCGGGATAGACTTTTTATTGTTCTTCTATGTCAAATTTTACGAGTATAAGCTTCCTACATTATTTCGATGCCAAAACATCAACTTTCTATGACAAATGGACAAAACCGTTAAAAGCTATTCCATAGAAAGAGTTGATCAACTCCGAACTATCAAAGTTGCTCGGGATAGACTTTTTATTGTTCTTCTACGTCAAATTCTACGAGTATAAGCTTCCTAGATTATTTCGATGCCAAAACACCAACTTTCTATGACAAATAGACAAAACCGTTAAAAGCTCTTCCATAGAGAGAGTTGAGCAACTTCGGACTATCAAAGTTGCAGGGGATATACTTTTAATTGTTCTTCTTTGTCAACTTTTACGAGTATAAGCTTCCTACATTATTTTGATGCCAAAACACCAACTTTCTATGACAAATGGACAAAACTGTTAAAAGCTCTTCAATAGAGAGTGTTGAGCGACTTTGGATCATCAAAGTTGCTCGGTGTACAATTTTTATTGTTCTTCTATGTCAAATTTTACGAGTATAAGCTTCCTACATTATTTCGATGCCAAAACACCAACTTTCTATGACAAATAGATAAAACCGTTAAAAGCTCCTCCATAGAGAGAGTTGAGCAACTCCGAACTATCAAAGGTTCTCGGGATAGACTTTTTCTTGTTCTTCTATTTCAAGTTTTACGAGTATAAGCTTCCTAGATTATTTTGATGCCAAAACACCAACTTTCTATGACAAATGAAGAAAACCGTTAAAAGCTCCTCCATAGAGAGAGTTGAGCAACTTCGGACCATCAAAGTTGCTCGGTGTACACTTTTTATTGTTCCTATATGTCAAATTTTATGAGTAGAAGCTTCCTAGATTATTTCGATGCTAAAACACCAACTTTCTTTGACAAATGGGCAAAACCGTTAAAAGCTCCTCCATAGAGAGAGTTGAGCAACTTCGGACTATGAAAGTTGCTCGGGATAGACTTTTTATTGTTCTTCTATGTGAAATTTTACGAGTATAAGCTTCCTACATTATATGGATGCCAAAACACCAACTTTCTATGACAAATGGACAAAACCGTTAAAAGCTCCTCCTTAGAGAGAGTTGAGCAACTTCGGACTATGAAAGTTGCTCGGGATGGACTTTTTATTGTTCTTCTATGTCAAATTTTACGAGTATAAGCTTCCTACATTATATTGATGCCAAAACACCAACTTTCTATGACAGATAGATAAAACCGTTAAAAGCTCCTCCATAGAGAGAGTTGAGCAACTCCGAACTATCAAAGGTTCTCGGGATAGACTTTTTCTTGTTCTTCTATTTCAAGTTTTACGAGTATAAGCTTCCTAGATTATTTTGATGCCAAAACACCAACTTTCTATGACAAATGAAGAAAACCGTTAAAAGCTCCTCCATAGAGAGAGTTGAGCAACTTCGGACCATCAAAGTTGCTCGGTGTACACTTTTTATTGTTCCTATATGTCAAATTTTATGAGTAGAAGCTTCCTAGATTATTTCGATGCTAAAACACCAACTTTCTTTGACAAATGGGCAAAACCGTTAAAAGCTCCTCCATAGAGAGAGTTGAGCAACTTTGGACTATGAAAGTTGCTCGGGATAGACTTTTTATTGTTCTTCTATGTGAAATTTTACGAGTATAAGCTTCCTACATTATATGGATGCCAAAACACCAACTTTCTATGACAAATGGACAAAACCGTTAAAAGCTCCTCCTTAGAGAGAGTTGAGCAACTTCGGACTATGAAAGTTGCTCGGGATAGACTTTTTATTGTTCTTCTATGTCAAATTTTACGAGTATAAGCTTCCTACATTATATTGATGCCAAAACACCAACTTTCTATGACAGATGGACAAAACCGTTAAAAGCTCCTCCATAGAGAGAGTTGAGCAACTTCGGACTATGAAAGTTGCTCGGGATAGACTTTTTATTGTTCTTCTATGTGAAATTTTACGAGTATAAGCTTCCTACATTATATTGATGCCAAAACACCAACTTTCTATGACAAATGGACAAAACCGTTAAAAGCTCCTCCTTAGAGAGAGTTGAGCAACTTCGAACTATGAAAGTTGCTCGGGATAGACTTTTATTGTTCTTCTATGTCAAATTTTACGAGTATAAGCTTCCTACATTATATGGATGCCAAAACACCAACTTTCTATGACAAATGTACAAAACCGTTAAAAGCTCCTCCATAGAAAGAGTTGAGCAACTTCGGACTATGAAAGTTGCTCGGGATAGACTTTTTATTGTTCTTCTATGTCAAATTTTAAGAGTATAAGCTTCCTACATTATATTGATGCCAAAACACCAACTTTCTATGAAAAATGGACAAAACCGTTAAAAGCTCCTCCATAGAGAGAGTTGAGCAACTTCGGACTATGAAAGTTGCTCGGGATAGACTTTTTATTGTTCTTCTATGTCAAATTTTACGAGTATAAGCTTCCTACATTATTTCGATGCCAAAACATCAACTTTCTATGACAAATGGACAAAACCGTTAAAAGCTATTCCATAGAAAGAGTTGATCAACTCCGAACTATCAAAGTTGCTCGGGATAGACTTTTTATTGTTCTTCTACGTCAAATTCTACGAGTATAAGCTTCCTAGATTATTTCGATGCCAAAACACCAACTTTCTATGACAAATAGACAAAACCGTTAAAAGCTCTTCCATAGAGAGAGTTGAGCAACTTCGGACTATCAAAGTTGCACGGGATATACTTTTAATTGTTCTTCTTTGTCAAATTTTACGAGTATAAGCTTCCTACATTATATTGATGCCAAAACACCAACTTTCTATGACAAATGGACAAAACCGTTAAAAGCTCCTCCATAGAGAGAGTTGAGCAACTTCGGACTATGAAAGTTGCTCGGGATAGACTTTTTATTGTTCTTCTATGTCAAATTTTACGAGTATAAGCTTCCTACATTATTTCGATGCCAAAACATCAACTTTCTATGACAAATGGACAAAACCGTTAAAAGCTATTCCATAGAAAGAGTTGATCAACTCCGAACTATCAAAGTTGCTCGGGATAGACTTTTTATTGTTCTTCTACGTCAAATTCTACGAGTATAAGCTTCCTAGATTATTTCGATGCCAAAACACCAACTTTCTATGACAAATAGACAAAACCGTTAAAAGCTCTTCCATAGAGAGAGTTGAGCAACTTCGGACTATCAAAGTTGCACGGGATATACTTTTAATTGTTCTTCTTTGTCAACTTTTACGAGTATAAGCTTCCTACATTATTTTGATGCCAAAACACCAACTTTCTATGACAAATGGACAAAACTGTTAAAAGCTCTTCAATAGAGAGTGTTGAGCGACTTTGGATCATCAAAGTTGCTCGGTGTACAATTTTTATTGTTCTTCTATGTCAAATTTTACGAGTATAAGCTTCCTACATTATTTCGATGCCAAAACACCAACTTTCTATGACAAATAGATAAAACCGTTAAAAGCTCCTCCATAGAGAGAGTTGAGCAACTCCGAACTATCAAAGGTTCTCGGGATAGACTTTTTCTTGTTCTTCTATTTCAAGTTTTACGAGTATAAGCTTCCTAGATTATTTTGATGCCAAAACACCAACTTTCTATGACAAATGAAGAAAACCGTTAAAAGCTCCTCCATAGAGAGAGTTGAGCAACTTCGGACCATCAAAGTTGCTCGGTGTACACTTTTTATTGTTCCTATATGTCAAATTTTATGAGTAGAAGCTTCCTAGATTATTTCGATGCTAAAACACCAACTTTCTTTGACAAATGGGCAAAACCGTTAAAAGCTCCTCCATAGAGAGAGTTGAGCAACTTCGGACTATGAAAGTTGCTCGGGATAGACTTTTTATTGTTCTTCTATGTGAAATTTTACGAGTATAAGCTTCCTACATTATATGGATGCCAAAACACCAACTTTCTATGACAAATGGACAAAACCGTTAAAAGCTCCTCCTTAGAGAGAGTTGAGCAACTTCGGACTATGAAAGTTGCTCGGGATGGACTTTTTATTGTTCTTCTATGTCAAATTTTACGAGTATAAGCTTCCTACATTATATTGATGCCAAAACACCAACTTTCTATGACAAATGGACAAAACCGTTAAAAGCTCCTCCATAGAGAGAGTTGAGCAACTTCGGACTATGAAAGTTGCTCGGGATAGACTTTTTATTGTTCTTCTATGTGAAATTTTACGAGTATAAGCTTCCTACATTATATTGATGCCAAAACACCAACTTTCTATGACAAATGGACAAAACCGTTAAAAGCTCCTCCTTAGAGAGAGTTGAGCAACTTCGGACTATGAAAGTTGCTCGGGATAGACTTTTATTGTTCTTCTATGTCAAATTTTACGGGTATAAGCTTCCTACATTATATTGATGCCAAAACACCAACTTTCTATGACAAATGTACAAAACCGTTAAAAGCTACTCCATAGAGAGACTTGAGCAACTTCGGACTATGAAAGTTGCTCGGGATGGACTTTTTATTGTTCTTCTATGTCAAATTTTACGAGTATAAGCTTCCTACATTATATTGATGCCAAAACACCAACTTTCTATGACAAATGGACAAAACCGTTAAAAGCTCCTCCATAGAGAGAGTTGAGCAACTTCGGACTATGAAAGTTGCTCGGGATAGACTTTTTATTGTTCTTCTATGTGAAATTTTACGAGTATAAGCTTCCTACATTATATTGATGCCAAAACACCAACTTTCTATGACAAATGTACAAAACCGTTAAAAGCTCCTCCATAGAAAGAGTTGAGCAACTTCGGACTATGAAAATTGCTCGGGATAGACTTTTTATTGTTCTTCCATGTCAAATTTTACGAGTATAAGCTTCCTACATTATATTGATGCCAAAACACCAACTTTCTATGACAAATGGACAAAACCGTTAAAAGCTCCTCCATAGAGAGAGTTGAGCAACTTCGGACTATGAAAGTTGCTCGGGATAGACTTTTTATTGTTCTTCTATGTGAAATTTTACGAGTATAAGCTTCCTACATTATATGGATGCCAAAACACCAACTTTCTATGACAAATGGACAAAACCGTTAAAAGCTCTTCAATAGAGAGTGTTGAGCGACTTTGGATCATCAAAGTTGCTCGGTGTACAATTTTTATTGTTCTTCTATGTCAAATTTTACGAGTATAAGCTTCCTACATTATTTCGATGCCAAAACACCAACTTTCTATGACAAATAGATAAAACCGTTAAAAGCTCCTCCATAGAGAGAGTTGAGCAACTCCGAACTATCAAAGGTTCTCGGGATAGACTTTTTCTTGTTCTTCTATTTCAAGTTTTACGAGTATAAGCTTCCTAGATTATTTTGATGCCAAAACACCAACTTTCTATGACAAATGAAGAAAACCGTTAAAAGCTCCTCCATAGAGAGAGTTGAGCAACTCCGAACTATCAAAGGTTCTCGGGATAGACTTTTTCTTGTTCTTCTATTTCAAGTTTTACGAGTATAAGCTTCCTAGATTATTTTGATGCCAAAACACCAACTTTCTATGACAAATGAAGAAAACCGTTAAAAGCTCCTCCATAGAGAGAGTTGAGCAACATCGGACCATCAAAGTTGCTCGGTGTACACTTTTTATTGTTCCTATATGTCAAATTTTATGAGTAGAAGCTTCCTAGATTATTTCGATGCTAAAACACCAACTTTCTTTGACAAATGGACAAAACCGTTAAAAGCTCCTCCATAGAGAGAGTTGAGCAACTTTGGACTATGAAAGTTGCTCGGGATAGACTTTTTATTGTTCTTCTATGTGAAATTTTACGAGTATAAGCTTCCTACATTATATGGATGCCAAAACACCAACTTTCTATGACAAATGGACAAAACCGTTAAAAGCTCCTCCTTAGAGAGAGTTGAGCAACTTCGGACTATGAAAGTTGCTCGGGATAGACTTTTTATTGTTCTTCTATGTCAAATTTTACGAGTATAAGCTTCCTACATTATATTGATGCCAAAACACCAACTTTCTATGACATATGGACAAAACCGTTAAAATCTCCTCCATAGAGAGAGTTGAGCAACTTCGGACAATGAAAGTTGCTCGGGATAGACTTTTTATTGTTCTTCTATGAGAAATTTTACGAGTATAAGCTTCCTACATTATATTGATGCCAAAACACCAACTTTCTATGACAAATGGACAAAACCGTTAAAAGCTCCTCCTTAGAGAGAGTTGAGCAACTTCGGACTATGAAAGTTGCTCGGGATAGACTTTTATTGTTCTTCTATGTCAAATTTTACGAGTATAAGCTTCCTACATTATATTGATGCCAAAACACCTACTTTCTATGACAAATGGACAAAACCGTTAAAAGCTCCTCCATAGAGAGAGTTGAGCAACTCCGAACTATGAAAGTTGCTCGGGATAGACTTTTTATTGTTCTTCTATGAGAAATTTTACGAGTATAAGCTTCCTACATTATATTGATGCCAAAACACCAACTTTCTATGACAAATGGACAAAACCGTTAAAAGCTCCTCCTTAGAGAGAGTTGAGCAACTTCGGACTATGAAAGTTGCTCGGGATAGACTTTTTATTGTTCTTCCATGTCAAATTTTACGAGTATAAGCTTCCTACATTATTTCGATGCCAAAACACCAACTTTCTATGACAAATGGACAAAACCGTTAAAAGCTCCTCCTTAGAGAGAGTTGAGCAACTTCGGACTATGAAAGTTGCTCGGGATAGACTTTTTATTGTTCTTCTATGTCAAATTTTACGAGTATAAGCTTCCTACATTATATTGATGCCAAAACACCAACTTTCTATGACAAATGGACAAAACCGTTAAAAGCTCCTCCATAGAGAGAGTTGAGCAACTTCGGACTATGAAAGTTGCTCGGGATAGACTTTTTATTGTTCTTCTATGTGAAATTTTACGAGTATAAGCTTCCTACATTATATTGATGCCAAAACACCAACTTTCTATGACAAATGGACAAAACCGTTAAAAGCTCCTCCTTAGAGAGAGTTGAGCAACTTCGGACTATGAAAGTTGCTCGGGATAGACTTTTATTGTTCTTCTATGTCAAATTTTACGGGTATAAGCTTCCTACATTATATTGATGCCAAAACACCAACTTTCTATGACAAATGTACAAAACCGTTAAAAGCTACTCCATAGAGAGACTTGAGCAACTTCGGACTATGAAAGTTGCTCGGGATGGACTTTTTATTGTTCTTCTATGTCAAATTTTACGAGTATAAGCTTCCTACATTATATTGATGCCAAAACACCAACTTTCTATGACAAATGGACAAAACCGTTAAAAGCTCCTCCATAGAGAGAGTTGAGCAACTTCGGACTATGAAAGTTGCTCGGGATAGACTTTTTATTGTTCTTCTATGTGAAATTTTACGAGTATAAGCTTCCTACATTATATTGATGCCAAAACACCAACTTTCTATGACAAATGTACAAAACCGTTAAAAGCTCCTCCATAGAAAGAGTTGAGCAACTTCGGACTATGAAAGTTGCTCGGGATAGACTTTTTATTGTTCTTCCATGTCAAATTTTACGAGTATAAGCTTCCTACATTATATTGATGCCAAAACACCAACTTTCTATGACAAATGGACAAAACCGTTAAAAGCTCCTCCATAGAGAGAGTTGAGCAACTTCGGACTATGAAAGTTGCTCGGGATAGACTTTTTATTGTTCTTCTATGTGAAATTTTACGAGTATAAGCTTCCTACATTATATGGATGCCAAAACACCAACTTTCTATGACAAATGGACAAAACCGTTAAAAGCTCTTCAATAGAGAGTGTTGAGCGACTTTGGATCATCAAAGTTGCTCGGTGTACAATTTTTATTGTTCTTCTATGTCAAATTTTACGAGTATAAGCTTCCTACATTATTTCGATGCCAAAACACCAACTTTCTATGACAAATAGATAAAACCGTTAAAAGCTCCTCCATAGAGAGAGTTGAGCAACTCCGAACTATCAAAGGTTCTCGGGATAGACTTTTTCTTGTTCTTCTATTTCAAGTTTTACGAGTATAAGCTTCCTAGATTATTTTGATGCCAAAACACCAACTTTCTATGACAAATGAAGAAAACCGTTAAAAGCTCCTCCATAGAGAGAGTTGAGCAACTCCGAACTATCAAAGGTTCTCGGGATAGACTTTTTCTTGTTCTTCTATTTCAAGTTTTACGAGTATAAGCTTCCTAGATTATTTTGATGCCAAAACACCAACTTTCTATGACAAATGAAGAAAACCGTTAAAAGCTCCTCCATAGAGAGAGTTGAGCAACATCGGACCATCAAAGTTGCTCGGTGTACACTTTTTATTGTTCCTATATGTCAAATTTTATGAGTAGAAGCTTCCTAGATTATTTCGATGCTAAAACACCAACTTTCTTTGACAAATGGACAAAACCGTTAAAAGCTCCTCCATAGAGAGAGTTGAGCAACTTTGGACTATGAAAGTTGCTCGGGATAGACTTTTTATTGTTCTTCTATGTGAAATTTTACGAGTATAAGCTTCCTACATTATATGGATGCCAAAACACCAACTTTCTATGACAAATGGACAAAACCGTTAAAAGCTCCTCCTTAGAGAGAGTTGAGCAACTTCGGACTATGAAAGTTGCTCGGGATAGACTTTTTATTGTTCTTCTATGTCAAATTTTACGAGTATAAGCTTCCTACATTATATTGATGCCAAAACACCAACTTTCTATGACATATGGACAAAACCGTTAAAATCTCCTCCATAGAGAGAGTTGAGCAACTTCGGACAATGAAAGTTGCTCGGGATAGACTTTTTATTGTTCTTCTATGAGAAATTTTACGAGTATAAGCTTCCTACATTATATTGATGCCAAAACACCAACTTTCTATGACAAATGGACAAAACCGTTAAAAGCTCCTCCTTAGAGAGAGTTGAGCAACTTCGGACTATGAAAGTTGCTCGGGATAGACTTTTATTGTTCTTCTATGTCAAATTTTACGAGTATAAGCTTCCTACATTATATTGATGCCAAAACACCTACTTTCTATGACAAATGGACAAAACCGTTAAAAGCTCCTCCATAGAGAGAGTTGAGCAACTCCGAACTATGAAAGTTGCTCGGGATAGACTTTTTATTGTTCTTCTATGAGAAATTTTACGAGTATAAGCTTCCTACATTATATTGATGCCAAAACACCAACTTTCTATGACAAATGGACAAAACCGTTAAAAGCTCCTCCTTAGAGAGAGTTGAGCAACTTCGGACTATGAAAGTTGCTCGGGATAGACTTTTTATTGTTCTTCCATGTCAAATTTTACGAGTATAAGCTTCCTACATTATTTCGATGCCAAAACACCAACTTTCTATGACAAATGGATAAAACCGTTAAAAGCTCCTCCATAGAGAGAGTTGAGCAACTTCGGACTATGAAAGTTGCTCGGGATAGACTTTTTATTGTTCTTCTATGTGAAATTTTACGAGTATAAGCTTCCTACATTATATTGATGCCAAAACACCAACTTTCTCTGACAAATGTACAAAACCGTTAAAAGCTCCTCCATAGAAAGAGTTGAGCAACTTCGGACTATGAAAGTTGCTCGGGATAGACTTTTTATTGTTCTTCCATGTCAAATTTTACGAGTATAAGCTTCCTACATTATATTGATGCCAAAACACCAACTTTCTATGACAAATGGACAAAACCGTTAAAAGCTCCTCCATAGAGAGAGTTGAGCAATTTCGGACTATGAAAGTTGCTCGGGATAGACTTTTTATTGTTCTTCTATGTGAAATTTTACGAGTATAAGCTTCCTACATTATATGGATGCCAAAACACCAACTTTCTATGACAAATGGACAAAACCGTTAAAAGCTCTTCAATAGAGAGTGTTGAGCGACTTTGGATCATCAAAGTTGCTCGGTGTACAATTTTTATTGTTCTTCTATGTCAAATTTTACGAGTATAAGCTTCCTACATTATTTCGATGCCAAAACACCAACTTTCTATGACAAATAGATAAAACCGTTAAAAGCTCCTCCATAGAGAGAGTTGAGCAACTCCGAACTATCAAAGGTTCTCGGGATAGACTTTTTCTTGTTCTTCTATTTCAAGTTTTACGAGTATAAGCTTCCTAGATTATTTTGATGCCAAAACACCAACTTTCTATGACAAATGAAGAAAACCGTTAAAAGCTCCTCCATAGAGAGAGTTGAGCAACTTTGGACTATGAAAGTTGCTCGGGATAGACTTTTTATTGTTCTTCTATGTGAAATTTTACGAGTATAAGCTTCCTACATTATATGGATGCCAAAACACCAACTTTCTATGACAAATGGACAAAACCGTTAAAAGCTCCTCCTTAGAGAGAGTTGAGCAACTTCGGACTATGAAAGTTGCTCGGGATAGACTTTTTATTGTTCTTCTATGTCAAATTTTACGAGTATAAGCTTCCTACATTATATTGATGCCAAAACACCAACTTTCTATGACATATGGACAAAACCGTTAAAATCTCCTCCATAGAGAGAGTTGAGCAACTTCGGACAATGAAAGTTGCTCGGGATAGACTTTTTATTGTTCTTCTATGAGAAATTTTACGAGTATAAGCTTCCTACATTATATTGATGCCAAAACACCAACTTTCTATGACAAATGGACAAAACCGTTAAAAGCTCCTCCTTAGAGAGAGTTGAGCAACTTCGGACTATGAAAGTTGCTCGGGATAGACTTTTATTGTTCTTCTATGTCAAATTTTACGAGTATAAGCTTCCTACATTATATTGATGCCAAAACACCTACTTTCTATGACAAATGGACAAAACCGTTAAAAGCTCCTCCATAGAGAGAGTTGAGCAACTCCGAACTATGAAAGTTGCTCGGGATAGACTTTTTATTGTTCTTCTATGTGAAATTTTACGAGTATAAGCTTCCTACATTATATTGATGCCAAAACACCAACTTTCTATGACAAATGTACAAAACCGTTAAAAGCTCCTCCATAGAAAGAGTTGAGCAACTTCGGACTATGAAAGTTGCTCGGGATAGACTTTTTATTGTTCTTCCATGTCAAATTTTACGAGTATAAGCTTCCTACATTATTTCGATGCCAAAACATCAACTTTCTATGACAAATGGACAAAACCGTTAAAAGCTATTCCATAGAAAGAGTTGATCAACTCCGAACTATCAAAGTTGCTCGGGATAGACTTTTTATTGTTCTTCTACGTCAAATTCTACGAGTATAAGCTTCCTAGATTATTTCGATGCCAAAACACCAACTTTCTATGACAAATAGACAAAACCGTTAAAAGCTCTTCCATAGAGAGAGTTGAGCAACTTCGGACTATGAAAGTTGCTCGGGATAGACTTTTTATTGTTCTTCTATTTGAAATTTTACGAGTATAAGCTTCCTACATTATATTGATGCCAAAACACCAACTTTCTATGACAAATGGACAAAACCGTTAAAAGCTCCTCCTTAGAGAGAGTTGAGCAACTTCGAACTATGAAAGTTGCTCGGGATAGACTTTTATTGTTCTTCTATGTCAAATTTTACGAGTATAAGCTTCCTACATTATATGGATGCCAAAACACCAACTTTCTATGACAAATGTACAAAACCGTTAAAAGCTCCTCCATAGAAAGAGTTGAGCAACTTCGGACTATGAAAGTTGCTCGGGATAGACTTTTTATTGTTCTTCTATGTCAAATTTTAAGAGTATAAGCTTCCTACATTATATTGATGCCAAAACACCAACTTTCTATGACAAATGGACAAAACCGTTAAAAGCTCCTCCATAGAGAGAGTTGAGCAACTTCGGACTATGAAAGTTGCTCGGGATAGACTTTTTATTGTTCTTCTATGTCAAATTTTACGAGTATAAGCTTCCTACATTATTTCGATGCCAAAACATCAACTTTCTATGACAAATGGACAAAACCGTTAAAAGCTATTCCATAGAAAGAGTTGATCAACTCCGAACTATCAAAGTTGCTCGGGATAGACTTTTTATTGTTCTTCTACGTCAAATTCTACGAGTATAAGCTTCCTAGATTATTTCGATGCCAAAACACCAACTTTCTATGACAAATAGACAAAACCGTTAAAAGCTCTTCCATAGAGAGAGTTGAGCAACTTCGGACTATCAAAGTTGCACGGGATATACTTTTAATTGTTCTTCTTTGTCAAATTTTACGAGTATAAGCTTCCTACATTATATTGATGCCAAAACACCAACTTTCTATGACAAATGGACAAAACCGTTAAAAGCTCCTCCATAGAGAGAGTTGAGCAACTTCGGACTATGAAAGTTGCTCGGGATAGACTTTTTATTGTTCTTCTATGTCAAATTTTACGAGTATAAGCTTCCTACATTATTTCGATGCCAAAACATCAACTTTCTATGACAAATGGACAAAACCGTTAAAAGCTATTCCATAGAAAGAGTTGATCAACTCCGAACTATCAAAGTTGCTCGGGATAGACTTTTTATTGTTCTTCTACGTCAAATTCTACGAGTATAAGCTTCCTAGATTATTTCGATGCCAAAACACCAACTTTCTATGACAAATAGACAAAACCGTTAAAAGCTCTTCCATAGAGAGAGTTGAGCAACTTCGGACTATCAAAGTTGCACGGGATATACTTTTAATTGTTCTTCTTTGTCAACTTTTACGAGTATAAGCTTCCTACATTATTTTGATGCCAAAACACCAACTTTCTATGACAAATGGACAAAACTGTTAAAAGCTCTTCAATAGAGAGTGTTGAGCGACTTTGGATCATCAAAGTTGCTCGGTGTACAATTTTTATTGTTCTTCTATGTCAAATTTTACGAGTATAAGCTTCCTACATTATTTCGATGCCAAAACACCAACTTTCTATGACAAATAGATAAAACCGTTAAAAGCTCCTCCATAGAGAGAGTTGAGCAACTCCGAACTATCAAAGGTTCTCGGGATAGACTTTTTCTTGTTCTTCTATTTCAAGTTTTACGAGTATAAGCTTCCTAGATTATTTTGATGCCAAAACACCAACTTTCTATGACAAATGAAGAAAACCGTTAAAAGCTCCTCCATAGAGAGAGTTGAGCAACTTCGGACCATCAAAGTTGCTCGGTGTACACTTTTTATTGTTCCTATATGTCAAATTTTATGAGTAGAAGCTTCCTAGATTATTTCGATGCTAAAACACCAACTTTCTTTGACAAATGGGCAAAACCGTTAAAAGCTCCTCCATAGAGAGAGTTGAGCAACTTCGGACTATGAAAGTTGCTCGGGATAGACTTTTTATTGTTCTTCTATGTGAAATTTTACGAGTATAAGCTTCCTACATTATATGGATGCCAAAACACCAACTTTCTATGACAAATGGACAAAACCGTTAAAAGCTCCTCCTTAGAGAGAGTTGAGCAACTTCGGACTATGAAAGTTGCTCGGGATGGACTTTTTATTGTTCTTCTATGTCAAATTTTACGAGTATAAGCTTCCTACATTATATTGATGCCAAAACACCAACTTTCTATGACAAATGGACAAAACCGTTAAAAGCTCCTCCATAGAGAGAGTTGAGCAACTTCGGACTATGAAAGTTGCTCGGGATAGACTTTTTATTGTTCTTCTATGTGAAATTTTACGAGTATAAGCTTCCTACATTATATTGATGCCAAAACACCAACTTTCTATGACAAATGGACAAAACCGTTAAAAGCTCCTCCTTAGAGAGAGTTGAGCAACTTCGGACTATGAAAGTTGCTCGGGATAGACTTTTATTGTTCTTCTATGTCAAATTTTACGGGTATAAGCTTCCTACATTATATTGATGCCAAAACACCAACTTTCTATGACAAATGTACAAAACCGTTAAAAGCTACTCCATAGAGAGACTTGAGCAACTTCGGACTATGAAAGTTGCTCGGGATGGACTTTTTATTGTTCTTCTATGTCAAATTTTACGAGTATAAGCTTCCTACATTATATTGATGCCAAAACACCAACTTTCTATGACAAATGGACAAAACCGTTAAAAGCTCCTCCATAGAGAGAGTTGAGCAACTTCGGACTATGAAAGTTGCTCGGGATAGACTTTTTATTGTTCTTCTATGTGAAATTTTACGAGTATAAGCTTCCTACATTATATTGATGCCAAAACACCAACTTTCTATGACAAATGTACAAAACCGTTAAAAGCTCCTCCATAGAAAGAGTTGAGCAACTTCGGACTATGAAAGTTGCTCGGGATAGACTTTTTATTGTTCTTCCATGTCAAATTTTACGAGTATAAGCTTCCTACATTATATTGATGCCAAAACACCAACTTTCTATGACAAATGGACAAAACCGTTAAAAGCTCCTCCATAGAGAGAGTTGAGCAACTTCGGACTATGAAAGTTGCTCGGGATAGACTTTTTATTGTTCTTCTATGTGAAATTTTACGAGTATAAGCTTCCTACATTATATGGATGCCAAAACACCAACTTTCTATGACAAATGGACAAAACCGTTAAAAGCTCTTCAATAGAGAGTGTTGAGCGACTTTGGATCATCAAAGTTGCTCGGTGTACAATTTTTATTGTTCTTCTATGTCAAATTTTACGAGTATAAGCTTCCTACATTATTTCGATGCCAAAACACCAACTTTCTATGACAAATAGATAAAACCGTTAAAAGCTCCTCCAGAGAGAGAGTTGAGCAACTCCGAACTATCAAAGGTTCTCGGGATAGACTTTTTCTTGTTCTTCTATTTCAAGTTTTACGAGTATAAGCTTCCTAGATTATTTTGATGCCAAAACACCAACTTTCTATGACAAATGAAGAAAACCGTTAAAAGCTACTCCATAGAGAGAGTTGAGCAACTCCGAACTATCAAAGGTTCTCGGGATAGACTTTTTCTTGTTCTTCTATTTCAAGTTTTACGAGTATAAGCTTCCAAGATTATTTTGATGCCAAAACACCAAATTTCTATGACAAATGAAGAAAACCGTTAAAAGCTCCTCCATAGAGAGAGTTGAGCAACATCGGACCATCAAAGTTGCTCGGTGTACACTTTTTATTGTTCCTATATGTCAAATTTTATGAGTAGAAGCTTCCTAGATTATTTCGATGCTAAAACACCAACTTTCTTTGACAAATGGACAAAACCGTTAAAAGCTCCTCCATAGAGAGAGTTGAGCAACTTTGGACTATGAAAGTTGCTCGGGATAGACTTTTTATTGTTCTTCTATGTGAAATTTTACGAGTATAAGCTTCCTACATTATATGGATGCCAAAACACCAACTTTCTATGACAAATGGACAAAACCGTTAAAAGCTCCTCCTTAGAGAGAGTTGAGCAACTTCGGACTATGAAAGTTGCTCGGGATAGACTTTTTATTGTTCTTCTATGTCAAATTTTACGAGTATAAGCTTCCTACATTATATTGATGCCAAAACACCAACTTTCTATGACATATGGACAAAACCGTTAAAATCTACTCCATAGAGAGAGTTGAGCAACTTCGGACTATGAAAGTTGCTCGGGATAGACTTTTTATTGTTCTTCTATGAGAAATTTTACGAGTATAAGCTTCCTACATTATATTGATGCCAAAACACCAACTTTCTATGACAAATCGACAAAACCGTTAAAAGCTCCTCCTTAGAGAGAGTTGAGCAACTTCGGACTATGAAAGTTGCTCGGGATAGACTTTTATTGTTCTTCTATGTCAAATTTTACGAGTATAAGCTTCCTACATTATATTGATGCCAAAACACCTACTTTCTATGACAAATGGACAAAACCGTTAAAAGCTCCTCCATAGAGAGAGTTGAGCAACTCCGAACTATGAAAGTTGCTCGGGATAGACTTTTTATTGTTCTTCTATGTCAAATTTTACGAGTATAAGCTTCCTACATTATATTGATGCCAAAACACCAACTTTCTATGAGAAATGTACAAAACCGTTAAAAGCTCCTCCATAGAGAGAGTTGAGCAACTTCGGACTATGAAAGTTGCTCGGGATAGACATTTTATTGTTCTTCTATGTCAAATTTTACGAGTATAAGCTTCCTACATTATTTCGATGCCAAAACATCAACTTTCTATGACAAATGGACAAAACCGTTAAAAGCTATTCCATAGAAAGAGTTGATCAACTCCGAACTATCAAAGTTGCTCGGGATAGACTTTTTATTGTTCTTCTACGTCAAATTCTACAAGTATAAGCTTCCTAGATTATTTCGATGCCAAAATACCAACTTTCTATGACAAATAGACAAAACCGTTAAAAGCTCTTCCATAGAGAGAGTTGAGCAACTTCGGACTATCGAAGTTGCACGGGATATACTTTTAATTGTTCTTTCTTTGTCAAATTTTACGAGTATAAGCTTCCTACATTATATTCATGCCAAAACACCAACTTTCTATGACAAATGGACAAAACCGTTAAAAGCTCTTCAATAGAGAGAGTGTTGAGCGACTTTGGATCATCAAAGTTGCTCGGTGTACAATTTTTATTGTTCTTCTATGTCAAATTTTACGAGTATAAGCTTCCTACATTATTTCGATGCCAAAACACCAACTTTCTATGACAAATAGATAAAACCGTTAAAAGCTCCTCCATAGAGAGAGTTGAGCAACTCCGAACTATCAAAGGTTCTCGGGATAGACTTTTTCTTGTTCTTCTATTTCAAGTTTTACGAGTATAAGCTTCCTAGATTATTTTGATGCCAAAACACCAACTTTCTATGAGAAATGAAGAAAACCGTTAAAAGCTCCTCCATAGAGAGAGTTGAGCAACTTCGGACCATCAAAGTTGCTCGGTGTACACTTTTTATTGTTCCTATATGTCAAATTTTATGAGTAGAAGCTTCCTAGATTATTTCGATGCTAAAACACCAACTTTCTTTGACAAATGGGCAAAACCGTTAAAAGCTCCTCCTTGGAGAGAGTTGAGCAACTTCGGACTATGAAAGTTGCTCGGGATAGACTTTTTATTGTTCTTCTATGAGAAATTTTACGAGTATAAGCTTCCTACATTATATTGATGCCAAAACACCAACTTTCTATGACAAATGGACAAAACCGTTAAAAGCTCCTCCTTAGAGAGAGTTGAGCAACTTCGGACTATGAAAGTTGCTCGGGATAGACTTTTATTGTTCTTCTATGTCAAATTTTACGAGTATAAGCTTCCTACATTATATTGATGCCAAAACACCAACTTTCTATGACAAATGTACAAAACCGTTAAAAGCTCCTCCATAGAAAGAGTTGAGCAACTTCGGACTATGAAAGTTCCTCGGGATAGACTTTTTATTGTTCTTCTATGTCAAATTTTACGAGTATAAGCTTCCTACATTATATTGATGCCAAAACACCAACTTTCTATGACAAATGGACAAAACCGTTAAAAGCTCCTCCATAGAGAGAGTTGAGCAACTTCGGACTATGAAAGTTGCTCGGGATAGACATTTTATTGTTCTTCTATGTCAAATTTTACGAGTATAAGCTTCCTACATTATTTCGATGCCAAAACATCAACTTTCTATGACAAATGGACAAAACCGTTAAAAGCTATTCGATAGAAAGAGTTGATCAACTCCGAACTATCAAAGTTGCTCGGGATAGACTTTTTATTGTTCTTCTACGTCAAATTCTACGAGTATAAGCTTCCTAGATTATTTCGATGCCAAAATACCAACTTTCTATGACAAATAGACAAAACCGTTAAAAGCTCTTCCATAGAGAGAGTTGAGCAACTTTGGACTATCGAAGTTGCACGGGATATACTTTTAATTGTTCTTCTTTGTCAAATTTTACGAGTATAAGCTTCCTACATTATATTAATGCCAAAACACCAACTTTCTATGACAAATGGACAAAACCGTTAAAAGCTCTTCAATAGAGAGAGTGTTGAGCGACTTTGGATCATCAAAGTTGCTCGGTGTACAATTTTTATTGTTCTTCTATGTCAAATTTTACGAGTATAAGCTTCCTACATTATTTCGATGCCAAAACACCAACTTTCTATGACAAATAGATAAAACCGTTAAAAGCTCCTCCATAGAGAGAGTTGAGCAACTCCGAACTATCAAAGGTTCTCGGGATAGACTTTTTCTTGTTCTTCTATTTCAAGTTTTACGAGTATAAGCTTCCTAGATTATTTTGATGCCAAAACACCAACTTTCTATGAGAAATGAAGAAAACCGTTAAAAGCTCCTCCATAGAGAGAGTTGAGCAACTTCGGACCATCAAAGTTGCTCGGTGTACACTTTTTATTGTTCCTATATGTCAAATTTTATGAGTAGAAGCTTCCTAGATTATTTCGATGCTAAAACACCAACTTTCTTTGACAAATGGGCAAAACCGTTAAAAGCTCCTCCTTGGAGAGAGTTGAGCAACTTCGGACTATGAAAGTTGCTCGGGATAGACTTTTTATTGTTCTTCTATGTCAAATTTTACGAGTATAAGCTTCCTACATTATATTGATGCCAAAACACCAACTTTCTATGACAAATGGACAAAACCGTTAAAAGCTCCTCCATAGAGAGAGTTGAGCAACTTCAGACTATGAAAGTTGCTCGGGATAGACTTTTTATTGTTCTTCTATGTGAAATTTTACGAGTATAAGCTTCCTACATTATATTGATGCCAAAACACCAACTTTCTATGACAAATGGACAAAACCGTTAAAAGCTCCTCCTTAGAGAGAGTTGAGCAACTTCGGACTATGAAAGTTGCTCGGGATAGACTTTTTATTGTTCTTCTATGTGAAATTTTACGAGTATAAGCTTCCTACATTATATTGATGCCAAAACACCAACTTTCTATGACAAATGGACAAAACCGTTAAAAGCTCCTCCATAGAGAGAGTTGAGCAACTTCGGACTATGAAAGTTGCTCGGGATAGACTTTTTATTGTTCTTCTATGTGAAATTTTACGAGTATAAGCTTCCTACATTATATTGATGCCAAAACACCAACTTTCTATGACAAATGGACAAAACCGTTAAAAGCTCCTCCTTAGAGAGAGTTGAGCAACTTCGGACTATGAAAGTTGCTCGGGATAGACTTTTATTGTTCTTCTATGTCAAATTTTATGAGTATAAGATTCCTACATTATATTGGTGCCAAAACACCAACTTTCTATGACAAATGTACAAAACCGTTAAAAGCTCCTCCATAGAGAGAGTTGAGCAACTTCGGACTGTGAAAGTTGCTCGGGATAGACTTTTTATTGTTCTTCTATGTCAAATTTTACGAGTATAAGCTTCCTACATTATATTGATGCCAAAACACCAACTTTCTATGACAAATGGACAAAACCGTTAAAAGCTCCTCCATAGAGAGAGTTGAGCAACTTCGGACTATGAAAGTTGCTCGGGATAGACTTTTTATTGTTCTTCTATGTCAAATTTTACGAGTATAAGCTTCCTACATTATTTCGATGCCAAAACATCAACTTTCTATGACAAATGGACAAAACCGTTAAAAGCTCTTCCATAGAAAGAGTTGATCAACTCCGAACTATCAAAGTTGCTCGAGATAGACTTTTTATTGTTCTTCTACGTCAAATTTTACGAGTATAAGCTTCCTAGATTATTTCGATGCCAAAACACCAACTTTCTATGACAAATAGACAAAACCGTTAAAAGCTCCTCCATAGAAAGAGTTGAGCAACTTCGGACTATCAAAGTTGCACGGGATATACTTTTTATTGTTCTTCTTTGTCAACTTTTACGGGTATAAGCTTCCTACATTATTTTGATGCCAAAACACCAACTTTCTATGACAAATAGACAAAACCGTTAAAAGCTCTTCAATAGAGAGTGTTGAGTGACTTTGGATCATCAAAGTTGCTCGGTGTACAATTTTTATTGTTCTTCTATGTCAAATTTTACGAGTATAAGCTTCCTACATTATTTCGATGCCAAAACACCAACTTTCTATGACAAATAGATAAAACCGTTAAAAGCTCCTCCATAGAGAGAGTTGAGCAACTCCGAACTATCAAATGTTCTCGGGATAGACTTTTTCTTGTTCTTCTATTTCAAGTTTTACGAGTATAAGCTTCCTAGATTATTTTGATGCCAAAACACCAACTTTCTATGACAAATGAAGAAAACCGTTAAAAGCTCCTCCATAGAGAGAGTTGAGCAACTTCGGACCAGCAAAGTTGCTCGGTGTACACTTTTTATTGTTCCTATATGTCAAATTTTATGAGTAGAAGCTTCCTAGATTATTTCGATGCTAAAACACCAACTTTCTTTGACAAATGGACAAAACCGTTAAAAGCTCCTCCATAGAGAGAGTTGAGCAACTTCGGACTATGAAAGTTGCTCGGGATAGACTTTTTATTGTTCTTCTATGTCAAATTTTACGAGTATAAGCTTCCTACATTATATTGATGCCAAAACACCAACTTTCTATGACAAATGGACAAAACCGTTAAAAGCTCCTCCATAGAGAGAGTTGAGCAACTTCGGACTATGAAAGTTGCTCGGGATAGACATTTTATTGTTCTTCTATGTCAAATTTTACGAGTATAAGCTTCCTACATTATTTCGATGCCAAAACATCAACTTTCTATGACAAATGGACAAAACCGTTAAAAGCTATTCCATAGAAAGAGTTGATCAACTCCGAACTATCAAAGTTGCTCGGGATAGACTTTTTATTGTTCTTCTACGTCAAATTCTACGAGTATAAGCTTCCTAGATTATTTCGATGCCAAAATACCAACTTTCTATGACAAATAGACAAAACCGTTAAAAGCTCTTCCATAGAGAGAGTTGAGCAACTTCGGACTATCGAAGTTGCACGGGATATACTTTTAATTGTTCTTCTTTGTCAAATTTTACGAGTATAAGCTTCCTACATTATATTAATGCCAAAACACCAACTTTCTATGACAAATGGACAAAACCGTTAAAAGCTCTTCAATAGAGAGAGTGTTGAGCGACTTTGGATCATCAAAGTTGCTCGGTGTACAATTTTTATTGTTCTTCTATGTCAAATTTTACGAGTATAAGCTTCCTACATTATTTCGATGCCAAAACACCAACTTTCTATGACAAATAGATAAAACCGTTAAAAGCTCCTCCATAGAGAGAGTTGAGCAACTCCGAACTATCAAAGGTTCTCGGGATAGACTTTTTCTTGTTCTTCTATTTCAAGTTTTACGAGTATAAGCTTCCTAGATTATTTTGATGCCAAAACACCAACTTTCTATGAGAAATGAAGAAAACCGTTAAAAGCTCCTCCATAGAGAGAGTTGAGCAACTTCGGACCATCAAAGTTGCTCGGTGTACACTTTTTATTGTTCCTATATGTCAAATTTTATGAGTAGAAGCTTCCTAGATTATTTCGATGCTAAAACACCAACTTTCTTTGACAAATGGGCAAAACCGTTAAAAGCTCCTCCTTGGAGAGAGTTGAGCAACTTCGGACTATGAAAGTTGCTCGGGATAGACTTTTTATTGTTCTTCTATGTCAAATTTTACGAGTATATGCTTCCTACATTATATTGATGCCAAAACACCAACTTTCTATGACAAATGGACAAAACCGTTAAAAGCTCCTCCATAGAGAGAGTTGAGTAACTTCAGACTATGAAAGTTACTCGGGATAGACTTTTTATTGTTCTTCTATGTGAAATTTTATGAGTATAAGCTTCCTACATTATATTGATGCCAAAACACCAACTTTCTATGACAAATGGACAAAACCGTTAAAAGCTCCTCCTTAGAGAGAGTTGAGCAACTTCGGACTATGAAAGTTGCTCGGGATAGACTTTTTATTGTTCTTCTATGTGAAATTTTACGAGTATAAGCTTCCTACATTATATTGATGCCAAAACACCAACTTTCTATGACAAATGGACAAAACCGTTAAAAGCTCCTCCATAGAGAGAGTTGAGCAACTTCGGACTATGAAAGTTGCTCGGGATAGACTTTTTATTGTTCTTCTATGTGAAATTTTACGAGTATAACTTCCTACATTATATTGATGCCAAAACACCAACTTTCTATGACAAATGGACAAAACCGTTAAAAGCTCCTCCTTAGAGAGAGTTGAGCAACTTCGGACTATGAAAGTTGCTCGGGATAGACTTTTATTGTTCTTCTATGTCAAATTTTATGAGTATAAGATTCCTACATTATATTGGTGCCAAAACACCAACTTTCTATGACAAATGTACAAAACCGTTAAAAGCTCCTCCATAGAGAGAGTTGAGCAACTTCGGACTGTGAAAGTTGCTCGTGATAGACTTTTTATTGTTCTTCTATGTCAAATTTTACGAGTATAAGCTTCCTACATTATATTGATGCCAAAACACCAACTTTCTATGACAAATGGACAAAACCGTTAAAAGCTCCTCCATAGAGAGAGTTGAGCAACTTCGGACTATGAAAGTTGCTCGGGATAGACTTTTTATTGTTCTTCTATGTCAAATTTTACGAGTATAAGCTTCCTACATTATTTCGATGCCAAAACATCAACTTTCTATGACAAATGGACAAAACCGTTAAAAGCTCTTCCATAGAAAGAGTTGATCAACTCCGAACTATCAAAGTTGCTCGAGATAGACTTTTTATTGTTCTTCTACGTCAAATTTTACGAGTATAAGCTTCCTAGATTATTTCGATGCCAAAACACCAACTTTCTATGACAAATAGACAAAACCGTTAAAAGCTCCTCCATAGAAAGAGTTGAGCAACTTCGGACTATCAAAGTTGCACGGGATATACTTTTTATTGTTCTTCTTTGTCAACTTTTACGGGTATAAGCTTCCTACATTATTTTGATGTCAAAACACCAACTTTCTATGACAAATAGACAAAACCGTTAAAAGCTCTTCAATAGAGAGTGTTGAGTGACTTTGGATCATCAAAGTTGCTCGGTGTACAATTTTTATTGTTCTTCTAAGTCAAATTTTACGAGTATAAGCTTCCTACATTATTTCGATGCCAAAACACCAACTTTCTATGACAAATAGATAAAACCGTTAAAAGCTCCTCCATAGAGAGAGTTGAGAAACTCCGAACTATCAAATGTTCTCGGGATAGACTTTTTCTTGTTCTTCTATTTCAAGTTTTACGAGTATAAGCTTCCTAGATTATTTTGATGCCAAAACACCAACTTTCTATGACAAATGAAGAAAACCGTTAAAAGCTCCTCCATAGAGAGAGTTGAGCAACTTCGGACCAGCAAAGTTGCTCGGTGTACACTTTTTATTGTTCCTATATGTCAAATTTTATGAGTAGAAGCTTCCTAGATTATTTCGATGCTAAAACACCAACTTTCTTTGACAAATGGACAAAACCGTTAAAAGCTCCTCCATAGAGAGAGTTGAGCAACTTCGGACTATGAAAGTTGCTCGGGATAGACTTTTTATTGTTCTTCTATGTCAAATTTTACGAGTATAAGCTTCCTACATTATATTGATGCCAAAACACCAACTTTCTATGACAAATGGACAAAACCGTTAAAAGCTCCTCCATAGAGAGAGTTGAGCAACTTCGGACTATGAAAGTTGCTCGGGATAGACATTTTATTGTTCTTCTATGTCAAATTTTACGAGTATAAGCTTCCTACATTATTTCGATGCCAAAACATCAACTTTCTATGACAAATGGACAAAACCGTTAAAAGCTATTCCATAGAAAGAGTTGATCAACTCCGAACTATCAAAGTTGCTCGGGATAGACTTTTTATTGTTCTTCTACGTCAAATTCTACGAGTATAAGCTTCCTAGATTATTTCGATGCCAAAATACCAACTTTCTATGACAAATAGACAAAACCGTTAAAAGCTCTTCCATAGAGAGAGTTGAGCAACTTCGGACTATCGAAGTTGCACGGGATATACTTTTAATTGTTCTTCTTTGTCAAATTTTACGAGTATAAGCTTCCTACATTATATTAATGCCAAAACACCAACTTTCTATGACAAATGGACAAAACCGTTAAAAGCTCTTCAATAGAGAGAGTGTTGAGCGACTTTGGATCATCAAAGTTGCTCGGTGTACAATTTTTATTGTTCTTCTATGTCAAATTTTACGAGTATAAGCTTCCTACATTATTTCGATGCCAAAACACCAACTTTCTATGACAAATAGATAAAACCGTTAAAAGCTCCTCCATAGAGAGAGTTGAGCAACTCCGAACTATCAAAGGTTCTCGGGATAGACTTTTTCTTGTTCTTCTATTTCAAGTGTTACGAGTATAAGCTTCCTAGATTATTTTGATGCCAAAACACCAACTTTCTATGAGAAATGAAGAAAACCGTTAAAAGCTCCTCCATAGAGAGAGTTGAGCAACTTCGGACCATCAAAGTTGCTCGGTGTACACTTTTTATTGTTCCTATATGTCAAATTTTATGAGTAGAAGCTTCCTAGATTATTTCGATGCTAAAACACCAACTTTCTTTGACAAATGGGCAAAACCGTTAAAAGCTCCTCCTTGGAGAGAGTTGAGCAACTTCGGACTATGAAAGTTGCTCGGGATAGACTTTTTATTGTTCTTCTATGTCAAATTTTACGAGTATAAGCTTCCTACATTATATTGATGCCAAAACACCAACTTTCTATGACAAATGGACAAAACCGTTTAAAGCTCCTCCATAGAGAGAGTTGAGTAACTTCAGACTATGAAAGTTACTCGGGATAGACTTTTTATTGTTCTTCTATGTGAAATTTTATGAGTATAAGCTTCCTACATTATATTGATGCCAAAACACCAACTTTCTATGACAAATGGACAAAACCGTTAAAATCTCCTCCTTAGAGAGAGTTGAGCAACTTCGGACTATGAAAGTTGCTCGGGATAGACTTTTTATTGTTCTTCTATGTGAAATTTTACGAGTATAAGCTTCCTACATTATATTGATGCCAAAACACCAACTTTCTATGACAAATGGACAAAACCGTTAAAAGCTCCTCCATAGAGAGAGTTGAGCAACTTCGGACTATGAAAGTTGCTCGGGATAGACTTTTTATTGTTCTTCTATGTGAAATTTTACGAGTATAACTTCCTACATTATATTGATGCCAAAACACCAACTTTCTATGACAAATGGACAAAACCGTTAAAAGCTCCTCCTTAGAGAGAGTTGAGCAACTTCGGACTATGAAAGTTGCTCGGGATAGACTTTTATTGTTCTTCTATGTCAAATTTTATGAGTATAAGATTCCTACATTATATTGGTGCCAAAACACCAACTTTCTATGACAAATGTACAAAACCGTTAAAAGCTCCTCCATAGAGAGAGTTGAGCAACTTCGGACTGTGAAAGTTGCTCGGGATAGACTTTTTATTGTTCTTCTATGTCAAATTTTACGAGTATAAGCTTCCTACATTATATTGATGCCAAAACACCAACTTTCTATGACAAATGGACAAAACCGTTAAAAGCTCCTCCATAGAGAGAGTTGAGCAACTTCGGACTATGAAAGTTGCTCGGGATAGACTTTTTATTGTTCTTCTATGTCAAATTTTACGAGTATAAGCTTCCTACATTATTTCGATGCCAAAACATCAACTTTCTATGACAAATGGACAAAACCGTTAAAAGCTCTTCCATAGAAAGAGTTGATCAACTCCGAACTATCAAAGTTGCTCGAGATAGACTTTTTATTGTTCTTCTACGTCAAATTTTACGAGTATAAGCTTCCTAGATTATTTCGATGCCAAAACACCAACTTTCTATGACAAATAGACAAAACCGTTAAAAGCTCCTCCATAGAAAGAGTTGAGCAACTTCGGACTATCAAAGTTGCACGGGATATACTTTTTATTGTTCTTCTTTGTCAACTTTTACGGGTATAAGCTTCCTACATTATTTTGATGCCAAAACACCAACTTTCTATGACAAATAGACAAAACCGTTAAAAGCTCTTCAATAGAGAGTGTTGAGTGACTTTGGATCATCAAAGTTGCTCGGTGTACAATTTTTATTGTTCTTCTATGTCAAATTTTACGAGTATAAGCTTCCTACATTATTTCGATGCCAAAACACCAACTTTCTATGACAAATAGATAAAACCGTTAAAAGCTCCTCCATAGAGAGAGTTGAGCAACTCCGAACTATCAAATGTTCTCGGGATAGACTTTTTCTTGTTCTTCTATTTCAAGTTTTACGAGTATAAGCTTCCTAGATTATTTTGATGCCAAAACACCAACTTTCTATGACAAATGAAGAAAACCGTTAAAAGCTCCTCCATAGAGAGAGTTGAGCAACTTCGGACCAGCAAAGTTGCTCGGTGTACACTTTTTATTGTTCCTATATGTCAAATTTTATGAGTAGAAGCTTCCTAGATTATTTCGATGCTAAAACACCAACTTTCTTTGACAAATGGACAAAACCGTTAAAAGCTCCTCCATAGAGAGAGTTGAGCAACTTCGGACTATGAAAGTTGCTCGGGATAGACTTTTTATTGTTCTTCTATGTGAAATTTTACGAGTATAAGCTTCCTACATTATATGGATGCCAAAACACCAACTTTCTATGACAAATGGACAAAACCGTTAAAAGCTCCTCCATAGAGAGAGTTGAGCAACTTCGGACTATGAAAGTTGCTCGGGATAGACTTTTTATTGTTCTTCTATGTCAAATTTTACGAGTATAAGCTTCCTACATTATATTGATGCCAAAACACCTACTTTCTATGACAAATGGACAAAACCGTTAAAAGCTCCTCCATAGAGAGAGTTGAGCAACTCCGAACTATGAAAGTTGCTCGGGATAGACTTTTTATTGTTCTTCTATGTGAAATTTTACGAGTATAAGCTTCCTACATTATATTGATGCCAAAACGCCAACTTTCTATGACAAATGTACAAAACCGTTAAAAGCTCCTCCATAGAAAGAGTTGAGCAACTTCGGACTATGAAAGTTGCTCGGGATAGACTTTTTATTGTTCTTCCATGTCAAATTTTACGAGTATAAGCTTCCTACATTATTTCGATGCCAAAACATCAACTTTCTATGACAAATGGACAAAACCGTTAAAAGCTATTCCATAGAAAGAGTTGATCAACTCCGAACTATCAAAGTTGCTCGGGATAGACTTTTTATTGTTCTTCTACGTCAAATTCTACGAGTATAAGCTTCCTAGATTATTTCGATGCCAAAACACCAACTTTCTATGACAAATAGACAAAACCGTTAAAAGCTCTTACATAGAGAGAGTTGAGCAACTTCGGACTATCAAAGTTGCACGGGATATACTTTTAATTGTTCTTCTTTGTCAACTTTTACGAGTATAAGCTTCCTACATTATTTTGATGCCAAAACACCAACTTTCTATGACAAATGGACAAAACCGTTAAAAGCTCTTCAATAGAGAGTGTTGAGCGACTTTGGATCATCAAAGTTGCTCGGTGTACAATTTTTATTGTTCTTCTATGTCAAATTTTACGAGTATAAGCTTCCTACATTATTTCGATGCCAAAACACCAACTTTCTATGACAAATAGATTAAACCGTTAAAAGCTCCTCCATAGAGAGAGTTGAGCAACTCCGAACTATCAAAGGTTCTCGGGATAGACTTTTTCTTGTTCTTCTATTTCAAGTTTTATGAGTATAAGCTTCCTAGATTATTTTGATGCCAAAACACCAACTTTCTTTGACAAATGAAGAAAACCGTTAAAAGCTCCTCCATAGAGAGAGTTGAGCAACTTCGGACCATCAAAGTTGCTCGGTGTACACTTTTTATTGTTCCTATATGTCAAATTTTATGAGTAGAAGCTTCCTAGATTATTTCGATGCTAAAACACCAACTTTCTTTGACAAATGGGCAAAACCGTTAAAAGCTCCTCCATAGAGAGAGTTGAGCAACTTCGGACTATGAAAGTTGCTCGGGATAGACTTTTTATTGTTCTTCTATGTGAAATTTTACGAGTATAAGCTTCCTACATTATATGGATGCCAAAACACCAACTTTCTATGACAAATGGACAAAACCGTTAAAAGCTCCTCCATAGAGAGAGTTGAGCAACTTCAGACTATGAAAGTTCTCGGGATGGACTTTTTATTGTTCTTCTATGTCAAATTTTACGAGTATAAGCTTCCTACATTATATTGATGCCAAAACACCAACTTTCTATGACAAATGGACAAAACCGTTAAAAGCTCCTCCTTAGAGAGAGTTGAGCAACTTCGGACTATGAAAGTTGCTCGGGATAGACTTTTATTGTTCTTCTATGTCAAATTTTACGAGTATAAGCTTCCTACATTATATTGATGCCAAAACACCAACTTTCTATGACAAATGTACAAAACCGATAAAAGCTCCTCCATAGAGAGAGTTGAGCAACTTCGGACTATGAAAGTTGCTCGGGATAGACTTTTTATTGTTCTTCTATGTCAAATTTTACGAGTATAAGCTTCCTACATTATATTGATGCCAAAACACCTACTTTCTATGACAAATGGACAAAACCGTTAAAAGCTCCTCCATAGAGAGAGTTGAGCAACTTCGGACTATGAAAGTTGCTCGGGATAGACTTTTTATTGTTCTTCTATGTCAAATTTTACGAGTATAAGCTTCCTACATTATTTCGATGCCAAAACATCAACTTTCTATGACAAATGGACAAAACCGTTAAAAGCTCCTCCATAGAAAGAGTTGATCAACTCCGAACTATCAAAGTTGCTCGGGATAGACTTTTTATTGTTCTTCTACGTCAAATTTTACGAGTATAAGCTTCCTAGATTATTTGGATGCCAAAACACCAACTTTCTATGACAAATAGACAAAACCGTTAAAAGCTCCTCCATAGAGAGAGTTGAGCAACTTCGGACTATCAAAGTTGCACGGGATATACTTTTTATTGTTCTTCTTTGTCAACTTTTACGGGTATAAGCTTCCTACATTATTTTGATGCCAAAACACCAACTTTCTATGACAAATGGACAAAACCGTTAAAAGCTCTTCAATAGAGAGTGTTGAGCGACTTTGGATCATCAAAGTTGCTCGCTGTACAAATTTTATTGTTCTTCTATGTCAAATTTTATGAGTATAAGCTTCCTACATTATATTGATGCCAAAACACCAACTTTCTATGACAAATGGACAAAACCGTTAAAAGCTCCTCCATAGAGAGAGTTGAGCAACTTCGGACAATGAAAGTTGCTCGGGATAGACTTTTTATTGTTCTTCTATGTCAAATTTTACGAGTATAAGCTTCCAACATTATTTCGATGCCAAAACATCAACTTTCTATGACAAATGGACAAAACCGTTAAAAGCTCCTCCATAGAGAGAGTTGAGCAACTTAGGACTATCAAAGTTGCTCGTGATATACTTTTTATTGTTCTTCTTTGTCAACTTTTACGAGTATAAGCTTCCTACATTACTTCGATGCCAAAACACCAACTTTCTATGACAAATGGACAAAACCGTTAAGAGCTCCTCCATAGAGAGAGTTGAGCAACTTCGGACCATCAAAGTTGCTCGGGATAGACTTTTTATTGTTCTTCTATGTCAAATTTTACGAGTATAAGCTTCCTAGATTATTTCGATGCTAAAACACCAACTTTCTATGACAAATAGACAAAACCGTTAAAAGCTCCTCCATAGAGAGAGTTGAGCAACTTCGGACTATCAAAGTTGCTCGGGATATACTTTTTATTATTCTTCTTTGTCAACTTTTACGAGTATAAGCTTCCTAGATTATTTCGATGCCAAAACACCAACTTTCTATGACAAATGGAAAAAACCGTTAAAAGCTCCTCCATAGAGAAAATTCAGCGACTTCGGACCATCAAAGTTGTTCGGTGTACATTTTGTATTGTTCTCATATGTCAAATTTTACGGGTATAAGCTTCATAGATTATTTCGATGCCAGAAACACCAACTTTCTATGACAAATAGACAAAACCGTTAATATAGCTCCTCCATAGAGAGAGTTGAGCAACTTCGGACCATCAAAGTTGCTCGGGATAGAATTTTTATTGTTCTTCTATGTCAAGTTTTACGAGTATAAGCTTCCTTGATTACTTCGATGCCAAGACACCAACTTTCTATGACAAATTTACAAAACCGTTAAAAGCTCCTCCATAGAGAGAGTTGAGCAACTTCGGACTATCAAAGTTGCTCGGGATATACCTTTTATTGTTCTTCTTTGTCAAATTTTACGAGTATAAGCTTCCTACATTACTTCGATGCCAAAACACCAACTTTCTATGACAAATGGACAAAACCGTTAAGAGCTCCTCCATAGAGAGAGTTGAGCAACTTCGGACTATCAAAGTTGCTCGGGATATACTTTTTATTGTTCTTCTTTGTCAACTTTTACGAGTATATGCTTCCTACATTACTTCGATGCCAAAACACCAACTTTCTATGACAAATGGACAAAACCGTTAAGAGCTCCTCCATAGAGAGAGTTGAGCAACTTCGGACTATCAAAGTTGCTCGGGATATACTTTTTATTGTTCTTCTTTGTCAACTTTTACGAGTATAAGCTTCCTAGATTATTTCGATGCCAAAACACCAACTTTCTATGACAAATGGACAAAACCGTTAAAAGCTCCTCCATAGAGAAAATTCAGCGACTTCGGACCATCAAAGTTGTTCAGTGTACATTTTGTATTGTTCTCATATGTCAAATTTTACGGGTATAAGCTTCATAGATTATTTCGATGCCAAAACACCAACTTTCTATGACAAATAGACAAAACCGTTAAGAGCTCCTCCATAAAGAGATTTGAGCAACTTCGGACCATCAAAGTTGCTCGGGATATACTTTTTATTGTTCATCTATGTCAAATTTTACGAGTATAAGCTTCCTAGATTCCAAAACACCAACTTTCTATGACAAATAGACAAAACCGTTAAAAGCTCCTCCATAGAGAGAGTTGAGCAACTTCGGACGATCAAAGTTGCTCGGGGTAGACTGTTTATTGTTCTTCTATGTCAACTTTTACGAGTATAAGCTTCCTACATTATTTCGATTCCAAAACACCAACTTTCTATGACAAATAGATAAAACCGTTAAAAGCTCCTCCATAGAGAGAGTTGAGCAACTCCGAAATATCAAAGGTTCTCGGGATAGACTTTTTATTGTTCTTCTATGTCAAATTTTACGAGTATAAGCTTCCTACATTATTTGGATTCCAAAACATCAACTTTCTATGACAAATGGATAAAACAGTTAAAAGAGTCCTCCATAGTGAGAGTTGAGCAACTTCGGACCATCAAAGTTGCTCGGTGTTGACTTTTTATTGTTCTTCTATGTCAACTTTTACGAGTATAAGCTTCCTACATTATTTCGATGCTAAAACACCAACTTTCTACGACTAATGGACAAAACCGTTAAAAGCTCCTCCATAGAGAGAGTTGAGCAACTTCGGACTATCAAAGTTGCTCGGGATAGACTTTTTATTGTTCTTCTATGTCAACTTTAACGAGTATAAGCTTCCTACATTATTTTGATGCCAAAACACCAACTTTCTATGACAAATAGACAAAACCGTTAAGAGCTCCTCCATAGAGAGAGTTGAGCAACTTCGGACCATCAAAGTTGCTCGGGATTGACTTTTTATTGTTCATGTATGTCAAATTTTACGAGTATAAGCTTCCTAGATTCCAAAACACCAACTTTCTATGACAAATAGACAAAACCGTTAAAAGCTCCTCCATAGAGAGAGTTGAGCAACTACGGACGATCAAAGTTGCTCGGGGTAGACTGTTTATTGTTCTTCTATGTCAACTTTTACGAGTATAAGCTTCCTACATTATTTTGATTCCAAAACACCAACTTTCTATGACAAATAGATAAAACCGTTAAAAGCTCCTCCATAGAGAAAGTTGAGCAACTCCGAACTATCAAAGGTTCTCGGGATAGACTTTTTATTGTTCTTCTATGTCTAATTTTACGAGTATAAGCTTCCTACATTATTTGGATTCCAAAACACCAACTTTCTATGACAAATGGATAAAACAGTTAAAAGAGTCCTCCATAGTGAGAGTTGAGCAACTTCGGACCATCAAAGTTGCTCGGTGTTGACTTTTTATTGTTCTTCTATGTCAACTTTTACGAGTATAAGCTTCCTACATTATTTCGATGCCAAAACACCAACTTTCTATGACAAATAGATAAAACCGTTAAAAGCTCCTCCATAGAGAGAGTTGAGCAACTCCGAACTATCAAAGGTTCTCGGGATAGACTTTTTATTGTTCTTCTATGTCTAATTTTACGAGTATAAGCTTCCTACATTATTTGGATTCCAAAACACCAACTTTCTATGACAAATGGACAAAACCGTTAAAAGCTCTTCAATAGAGAGTGTTGAGCGACTTTGGATCATCAAAGTTGCTCGCTGTACAAATTTTATTGTTCTTCTATGTCAAATTTTATGAGTATAAGCTTCCTACATTATATTGATGCCAAAACACCAACTTTCTATGACAAATGGACAAAACCGTTAAAAGCTCCTCCATAGAGAGAGTTGAGCAACTTCGGACAATGAAAGTTGCTCGGGATAGACTTTTTATTGTTCTTCTATGTCAAATTTTACGAGTATAAGCTTCCAACATTATTTCGATGCCAAAACATCAACTTTCTATGACAAATGGACAAAACCGTTAAAAGCTCCTCCATAGAGAGAGTTGAGCAACTTAGGACTATCAAAGTTGCTCGTGATATACTTTTTATTGTTCTTCTTTGTCAACTTTTACGAGTATAAGCTTCCTACATTACTTCGATGCCAAAACACCAACTTTCTATGACAAATGGACAAAACCGTTAAGAGCTCCTCCATAGAGAGAGTTGAGCAACTTCGGACCATCAAAGTTGCTCGGGATAGACTTTTTATTGTTCTTCTATGTCAAATTTTACGAGTATAAGCTTCCTAGATTATTTCGATGCTAAAACACCAACTTTCTATGACAAATAGACAAAACCGTTAAAAGCTCCTCCATAGAGAGAGTTGAGCAACTTCGGACTATCAAAGTTGCTCGGGATATACTTTTTATTATTCTTCTTTGTCAACTTTTACGAGTATAAGCTTCCTAGATTATTTCGATGCCAAAACACCAACTTTCTATGACAAATGTACAAAACCGATAAAAGCTCCTCCATAGAGAGAGTTGAGCAACTTCGGACTATGAAAGTTGCTCGGGATAGACTTTTTATTGTTCTTCTATGTCAAATTTTACGAGTATAAGCTTCCTACATTATTTCGATGCCAAAACATCAACTTTCTATGACAAATGGACAAAACCGTTAAAAGCTCCTCCATAGAAAGAGTTGATCAACTCCGAACTATCAAAGTTGCTCGGGATAGACTTTTTATTGTTCTTCTACGTCAAATTTTACGAGTATAAGCTTCCTAGATTATTTGGATGCCAAAACACCAACTTTCTATGACAAATAGACAAAACCGTTAAAAGCTCCTCCATAGAGAGAGTTGAGCAACTTCGGACTATCAAAGTTGCACGGGATATACTTTTTATTGTTCTTCTTTGTCAACTTTTACGGGTATAAGCTTCCTACATTATTTTGATGCCAAAACACCAACTTTCTATGACAAATGGACAAAACCGTTAAAAGCTCTTCAATAGAGAGTGTTGAGCGACTTTGGATCATCAAAGTTGCTCGCTGTACAAATTTTATTGTTCTTCTATGTCAAATTTTATGAGTATAAGCTTCCTACATTATATTGATGCCAAAACACCAACTTTCTATGACAAATGGACAAAACCGTTAAAAGCTCCTCCATAGAGAGAGTTGAGCAACTTCGGACAATGAAAGTTGCTCGGGATAGACTTTTTATTGTTCTTCTATGTCAAATTTTACGAGTATAAGCTTCCAACATTATTTCGATGCCAAAACATCAACTTTCTATGACAAATGGACAAAACCGTTAAAAGCTCCTCCATAGAGAGAGTTGAGCAACTTAGGACTATCAAAGTTGCTCGTGATATACTTTTTATTGTTCTTCTTTGTCAACTTTTACGAGTATAAGCTTCCTACATTACTTCGATGCCAAAACACCAACTTTCTATGACAAATGGACAAAACCGTTAAGAGCTCCTCCATAGAGAGAGTTGAGCAACTTCGGACCATCAAAGTTGCTCGGGATAGACTTTTTATTGTTCTTCTATGTCAAATTTTACGAGTATAAGCTTCCTAGATTATTTCGATGCTAAAACACCAACTTTCTATGACAAATAGACAAAACCGTTAAAAGCTCCTCCATAGAGAGAGTTGAGCAACTTCGGACTATCAAAGTTGCTCGGGATATACTTTTTATTATTCTTCTTTGTCAACTTTTACGAGTATAAGCTTCCTAGATTATTTCGATGCCAAAACACCAACTTTCTATGACAAATGGAAAAAACCGTTAAAAGCTCCTCCATAGAGAAAATTCAGCGACTTCGGACCATCAAAGTTGTTCGGTGTACATTTTGTATTGTTCTCATATGTCAAATTTTACGGGTATAAGCTTCATAGATTATTTCGATGCCAAAACACCAACTTTCTATGACAAATAGACAAAACCGTTAATATAGCTCCTCCATAGAGAGAGTTGAGCAACTTCGGACCATCAAAGTTGCTCGGGATAGAATTTTTATTGTTCTTCTATGTCAAGTTTTACGAGTATAAGCTTCCTTGATTACTTCGATGCCAAGACACCAACTTTCTATGACAAATTTACAAAACCGTTAAAAGCTCCTCCATAGAGAGAGTTGAGCAACTTCGGACTATCAAAGTTGCTCGGGATATACCTTTTATTGTTCTTCTTTGTCAAATTTTACGAGTATAAGCTTCCTACATTACTTCGATGCCAAAACACCAACTTTCTATGACAAATGGACAAAACCGTTAAGAGCTCCTCCATAGAGAGAGTTGAGCAACTTCGGACTATCAAAGTTGCTCGGGATATACTTTTTATTGTTCTTCTTTGTCAACTTTTACGAGTATATGCTTCCTACATTACTTCGATGCCAAAACACCAACTTTCTATGACAAATGGACAAAACCGTTAAGAGCTCCTCCATAGAGAGAGTTGAGCAACTTCGGACTATCAAAGTTGCTCGGGATATACTTTTTATTGTTCTTCTTTGTCAACTTTTACGAGTATAAGCTTCCTAGATTATTTCGATGCCAAAACACCAACTTTCTATGACAAATGGACAAAACCGTTAAAAGCTCCTCCATAGAGAAAATTCAGCGACTTCGGACCATCAAAGTTGTTCAGTGTACATTTTGTATTGTTCTCATATGTCAAATTTTACGGGTATAAGCTTCATAGATTATTTCGATGCCAAAACACCAACTTTCTATGACAAATAGACAAAACCGTTAAGAGCTCCTCCATAAAGAGATTTGAGCAACTTCGGACCATCAAAGTTGCTCGGGATATACTTTTTATTGTTCATCTATGTCAAATTTTACGAGTATAAGCTTCCTAGATTCCAAAACACCAACTTTCTATGACAAATAGACAAAACCGTTAAAAGCTCCTCCATAGAGAGAGTTGAGCAACTTCGGACGATCAAAGTTGCTCGGGGTAGACTGTTTATTATTCTTCTATGTCAACTTTTACGAGTATAAGCTTCCTACATTATTTCGATTCCAAAACACCAACTTTCTATGACAAATAGATAAAACCGTTAAAAGCTCCTCCATAGAGAGAGTTGAGCAACTCCGAAATATCAAAGGTTCTCGGGATAGACTTTTTATTGTTCTTCTATGTCAAATTTTACGAGTATAAGCTTCCTACATTATTTGGATTCCAAAACATCAACTTTCTATGACAAATGGATAAAACAGTTAAAAGAGTCCTCCATAGTGAGAGTTGAGCAACTTCGGACCATCAAAGTTGCTCGGTGTTGACTTTTTATTGTTCTTCTATGTCAACTTTTACGAGTATAAGCTTCCTACATTATTTCGATGCTAAAACACCAACTTTCTACGACTAATGGACAAAACCGTTAAAAGCTCCTCCATAGAGAGAGTTGAGCAACTTCGGACTATCAAAGTTGCTCGGGATAGACTTTTTATTGTTCTTCTATGTCAACTTTAACGAGTATAAGCTTCCTACATTATTTTGATGCCAAAACACCAACTTTCTATGACAAATAGACAAAACCGTTAAGAGCTCCTCCATAGAGAGAGTTGAGCAACTTCGGACCATCAAAGTTGCTCGGGATTGACTTTTTATTGTTCATGTATGTCAAATTTTACGAGTATAAGCTTCCTAGATTCCAAAACACCAACTTTCTATGACAAATAGACAAAACCGTTAAAAGCTCCTCCATAGAGAGAGTTGAGCAACTACGGACGATCAAAGTTGCTCGGGGTAGACTGTTTATTGTTCTTCTATGTCAACTTTTACGAGTATAAGCTTCCTACATTATTTCGATTCCAAAACACCAACTTTCTATGACAAATAGATAAAACCGTTAAAAGCTCCTCCATAGAGAAAGTTGAGCAACTCCGAACTATCAAAGGTTCTCGGGATAGACTTTTTATTGTTCTTCTATGTCTAATTTTACGAGTATAAGCTTCCTACATTATTTGGATTCCAAAACACCAACTTTCTATGACAAATGGATAAAACAGTTAAAAGAGTCCTCCATAGTGAGAGTTGAGCAACTTCGGACCATCAAAGTTGCTCGGTGTTGACTTTTTATTGTTCTTCTATGTCAACTTTTACGAGTATAAGCTTCCTACATTATTTCGATGCCAAAACACCAACTTTCTATGACAAATAGATAAAACCGTTAAAAGCTCCTCCATAGAGAGAGTTGAGCAACTCCGAACTATCAAAGGTTCTCGGGATAGACTTTTTATTGTTCTTCTATGTCTAATTTTACGAGTATAAGCTTCCTACATTATTTGGATTCCAAAACACCAACTTTCTATGACAAATGGATAAAACAGTTAAAAGAGTCCTCCATAGTGAGAGTTGAGCAACTTCGGACCATCAAAGTTGCTCGGTGTTGACTTTTTCTTGTTCTTCTATTTCAAGTTTTACGAGTTTAAGCTTCCTAGATTATTTTGATGCCAAAACACCAACTTTCTATGACAAATGAAGAAAACCGTTAAAAGCTCCTCCATAGAGAGAGTTGAGCAACTTCGGACCATCAAAGTTGCTCGGTGTACACTTTTTATTGTTCCTATATGTCAAATTTTATGAGTAGAAGCTTCCTAGATTATTTCGATGCTAAAACACCAACTTTCTTTGACAAATGGACAAAACCGTTAAAAGCTCCTCCATAGAGAGAGTTGAGCAACTTTGGACTATGAAAGTTGCTCGGGATAGACTTTTTATTGTTCTTCTATGTGAAATTTTACGAGTATAAGCTTCCTACATTATATTGATGCCAAAACACCAACTTTCTATGACAAATGGACAAAACCGTTAAAAGCTCCTCCATAGAGAGAGTTGAGCAACTCCGAACTATCAAAGGTTCTCGGGATAGACTTTTTCTTGTTCTTCTATTTCAAGTTTTACGAGTATAAGCTTCCTAGATTATTTTGATGCCAAAACACCAACTTTCTATGACAAATGAAGACAACCGTTAAAAGCTCCTCCATAGAGAGAGTTGAGCAACTTCGGACTATGAAAGTTGCTCGGGATAGACTTTTTATTGTTCTTCTATGTGAAATTTTACGAGTATAAGCTTCCTACATTATATTGATGCCAAAACACCAACTTTCTATGACAAATGGACAAAACCGTTAAAAGCTCCTCCTTAGAGAGAGTTGAGCAACTTCGGACTATGAAAGTTGCTCGGGATAGACTTTTTATTGTTCTTCTATGTCAAATTTTACGAGTATAAGCTTCCTACATTATATTGATGCCAAAACACCAACTTTCTATGACAAATGGACAAAACCGTTAAAAGCTCCTCCACAGAGAGAGTTGAGCAATTTCGGACTATGAAAGTTGCTCGGGATAGACTTTTTATTGTTCTTCTATGTGAAATTTTACGAGTATAAGCTTCCTACATTATATTGATGCCAAAACACCAACTTTCTATGACAAATGGACAAAACCGTTAAAAGCTCCTCCTTAGAGAGAGTTGAGCAACTTCGGACTATGAAAGTTGCTCGGGATAGACTTTTATTGTTCTTCTATGTCAAATTTTACGAGTATAAGCTTCCTACATTATATTGATGCCAAAACACCAACTTTCTATGACAAATGTACAAAACCGATAAAAGCTCCTCCATAGAGAGAGTTGAGCAACTTCGGACTATGAAAGTTGCTCGGGATAGACTTTTTATTGTTCTTCTATGTCAAATTTTACGAGTATAAGCTTCCTACATTATATTGATGCCAAAACACCTACTTTCTATGACAAATGGACAAAACCGTTAAAAGCTCCTCCATAGAGAGAGTTGAGCAACTTCGGACTATGAAAGTTGCTCGGGATAGACTTTTTATTGTTCTTCTATGTCAAATTTTACGAGTATAAGCTTCCTACATTATTTCGATGCCAAAACATCAACTTTCTATGACAAATGGACAAAACCGTTAAAAGCTCCTCCATAGAAAGAGTTGATCAACTCCGAACTATCAAAGTTGCTCGGGATAGACTTTTTATTGTTCTTCTACGTCAAATTTTACGAGTATAAGCTTCCTAGATTATTTCGATGCCAAAACACCAACTTTCTATGACAAATAGACAAAACCGTTAAAAGCTCTTCCATAGAGAGAGTTGAGCAACTTCGGACTATCAAAGTTGCACGGGATATACTTTTTATTGTTCTTCTTTGTCAACTTTTACGGGTATAAGCTTCCTACATTATTTTGATGCCAAAACACCAACTTTCTATGACAAATGGACAAAACCGTTAAAAGCTCTTCAATAGAGAGTGTTGAGCGACTTTGGATCATCAAAGTTGCTCGCTGTACAAATTTTATTGTTCTTCTATGTCAAATTTTATGAGTATAAGCTTCCTACATTATATTGATGCCAAAACACCAACTTTCTATGACAAATGGACAAAACCGTTAAAAGCTCCTCCATAGAGAGAGTTGAGCAACTTCGGACAATGAAAGTTGCTCGGGATAGACTTTTTATTGTTCTTCTATGTCAAATTTTACGAGTATAAGCTTCCAACATTATTTCGATGCCAAAACATCAACTTTCTATGACAAATGGACAAAACCGTTAAAAGCTCCTCCATAGAGAGAGTTGAGCAACTTAGGACTATCAAAGTTGCTCGTGATATACTTTTTATTGTTCTTCTTTGTCAACTTTTACGAGTATAAGCTTCCTACATTACTTCGATGCCAAAACACCAACTTTCTATGACAAATGGACAAAACCGTTAAGAGCTCCTCCATAGAGAGAGTTGAGCAACTTCGGACCATCAAAGTTGCTCGGGATAGACTTTTTATTGTTCTTCTATGTCAAATTTTACGAGTATAAGCTTCCTAGATTATTTCGATGCTAAAACACCAACTTTCTATGACAAATAGACAAAACCGTTAAAAGCTCCTCCATAGAGAGAGTTGAGCAACTTCGGACTATCAAAGTTGCTCGGGATATACTTTTTATTGTTCTTCTTTGTCAACTTTTACGAGTATAAGCTTCCTAGATTATTTCGATGCCAAAACACCAACTTTCTATGACAAATGGAAAAAACCGTTAAAAGCTCCTCCATAGAGAAAATTCAGCGACTTCGGACCATCAAAGTTGTTCGGTGTACATTTTGTATTGTTCTCATATGTCAAATTTTACGGGTATAAGCTTCATAGATTATTTCGATGCCAAAACACCAACTTTCTATGACAAATAGACAAAACCGTTAATAGCTCATCCATAGAGAGAGTTGAGCAACTTCGGACCATCAAAGTTGCTCGGGATAGAATTTTTATTGTTCTTCTATGTCAAGTTTTACGAGTATAAGCTTCCTTGATTACTTCGATGCCAAGACACCAACTTTCTATGACAAATTTACAAAACCGTTAAAAGCTCCTCCATAGAGAGAGTTGAGCAACTTCGGACTATCAAAGTTGCTCGGGATATACCTTTTATTGTTCTTCTTTGTCAAATTTTACGAGTATAAGCTTCCTACATTACTTCGATGCCAAAACACCAACTTTCTATGACAAATGGACAAAACCGTTAAGAGCTCCTCCATAGAGAGAGTTGAGCAACTTCGGACTATCAAAGTTGCTCGGGATATACTTTTTATTGTTCTTCTTTGTCAACTTTTACGAGTATATGCTTCCTACATTACTTCGATGCCAAAACACCAACTTTCTATGACAAATGGACAAAACCGTTAAGAGCTCCTCCATAGAGAGAGTTGAGCAACTTTGGACTATCAAAGTTGCTCGGGATATACTTTTTATTGTTCTTCTTTGTCAACTTTTACGGGTATAAGCTTCCTACATTATTTTGATGCCAAAACACCAACTTTCTATGACAAATGGACAAAACCGTTAAAAGCTCTTCAATAGAGAGTGTTGAGCGACTTTGGATCATCAAAGTTGCTCGCTGTACAAATTTTATTGTTCTTCTATGTCAAATTTTATGAGTATAAGCTTCCTACATTATATTGATGCCAAAACACCAACTTTCTATGACAAATGGACAAAACCGTTAAAAGCTCCTCCATAGAGAGAGTTGAGCAACTTCGGACAATGAAAGTTGCTCGGGATAGACTTTTTATTGTTCTTCTATGTCAAATTTTACGAGTATAAGCTTCCAACATTATTTCGATGCCAAAACATCAACTTTTTCTATGACAAATGGACAAAACCGTTAAAAGCTCCTCCATAGAGAGAGTTGAGCAACTTAGGACTATCAAAGTTGCTCGTGATATACTTTTTATTGTTCTTCTTTGTCAACTTTTACGAGTATAAGCTTCCTACATTACTTCGATGCCAAAACACCAACTTTCTATGACAAATGGACAAAACCGTTAAGAGCTCCTCCATAGAGAGAGTTGAGCAACTTCGGACCATCAAAGTTGCACGGGATAGACTTTTTATTGTTCTTCTATGTCAAATTTTACGAGTATAAGCTTCCTAGATTATTTCGATGCTAAAACACCAACTTTCTATGACAAATAGACAAAACCGTTAAAAGCTCCTCCATAGGGAGAGTTGAGCAACTTCGGACTATCAAAGTTGCTCGGGATATACTTTTTATTGTTCTTCTTTGTCAACTTTTACGAGTATAAGCTTCCTAGATTATTTCGATGCCAAAACACCAACTTTCTATGACAAATGGAAAAAACCGTTAAAAGCTCCTCCATAGAGAAAATTCAGCGACTTCGGACCATCAAAGTTGTTCGGTGTACATTTTGTATTGTTCTCATATGTCAAATTTTACGGGTATAAGCTTCATAGACTATTTCGATGCCAAAACACCAACTTTCTATGACAAATAGACAAAACCGTTAATAGCTCCTCCATAGAGAGAGTTGAGCAACTTCGGACCATCAAAGTTGCTCGGGATAGAATTTTTATTGTTCTTCTATGTCAAGTTTTACGAGTATAAGCTTCCTTGATTACTTCGATGCCAAGACACCAACTTTCTATGACAAATTTACAAAACCGTTAAAAGCTCCTCCATAGAGAGAGTTGAGCAACTTCGGACTATCAAAGTTGCTCGGGATATACCTTTTATTGTTCTTCTTTGTCAAATTTTACGAGTATAAGCTTCGTACATTACTTCGATGCCAAAACACCAACTTTCTATGACAAATGGACAAAACCGTTAAGAGCTCCTCCATAGAGAGAGTTGAGCAACTTCGGACTATCAAAGTTGCTCGGGATATACTTTTTATTGTTCTTCTTTGTCAACTTTTACGGGTATATGCTTCCTACATTACTTCGATGCCAAAACACCAACTTTCTATGACAAATGGACAAAACCGTTAAGAGCTCCTCCATAGAGAGAGTTGAGCAACTTCGGACTATCAAAGTTGCTCGGGATATACTTTTTATTGTTCTTCTTTGTCAACTTTTACGGGTATAAGCTTCCTACATTATTTTGATGCCAAAACACCAACTTTCTATGACAAATGGACAAAACCGTTAAAAGCTCTTCAATAGAGAGTGTTGAGCGACTTTGGATCATCAAAGTTGCTCGCTGTACAAATTTTATTGTTCTTCTATGTCAAATTTTATGAGTATAAGCTTCCTACATTATATTGATGCCAAAACACCAACTTTCTATGACAAATGGACAAAACCGTTAAAAGCTCCTCCATAGAGAGAGTTGAGCAACTTCGGACAATGAAAGCTGCTCGGGATAGACTTTTTATTGTTCTTCTATGTCAAATTTTACGAGTATAAGCTTCCAACATTATTTCGATGCCAAAACATCAACTTTCTATGACAAATGGACAAAACCGTTAAAAGCTCCTCAATAGAGAGAGTTGAGCAACTTAGGACTATCAAAGTTGCTCGTGATATACTTTTTATTGTTCTTCTTTGTCAACTTTTACGAGTATAAGCTTCCTACATTACTTCGATGCCAAAACACCAACTTTCTATGACAAATGGACAAAACCGTTAAGAGCTCCTCCATAGAGAGAGTTGAGCAACTTCGGACCATCAAAGTTGCTCGGGATAGACTTTTTATTGTTCTTCTATGTCAAATTTTACGAGTATAAGCTTCCTAGATTATTTCGATGCTAAAACACCAACTTTCTATGACAAATAGACAAAACCGTTAAAAGCTCCTCCATAGAGAGAGTTGAGCAACTTCGGACTATCAAAGTTGCTCGGGATATACTTTTTATTGTTCTTCTTTGTCAACTTTTACGAGTATAAGCTTCCTAGATTATTTCGATGCCAAAACACCAACTTTCTATGACAAATGGAAAAAACCGTTAAAAGCTCCTCCATAGAGAAAATTCAGCGACTTCGGACCATCAAAGTTGTTCGGTGTACATTTTGTATTGTTCTCATATGTCAAATTTTACGGGTATAAGCTTCATAGATTATTTCGATGCCAAAACACCAACTTTCTATGACAAATAGACAAAACCGTTAATAGCTCCTCCATAGAGAGAGTTGAGCAACTTCGGACCATCAAAGTTGCTCGGGATAGAATTTTTATTGTTCTTCTATGTCAAGTTTTACGAGTATAAGCTTCCTTGATTACTTCGATGCCAAGACACCAACTTTCTATGACAAATTTACAAAACCGTTAAAAGCTCCTCCATAGAGAGAGTTGAGCAACTTCGGACTATCAAAGTTGCTCGGGATATACCTTTTATTGTTCTTCTTTGTCAAATTTTACGAGTATAAGCTTCCTACATTACTTCGATGCCAAAACACCAACTTTCTATGACAAATGGACAAAACCGTTAAGAGCTCCTCCATAGAGAGAGTTGAGCAACTTCGGACTATCAAAGTTGCTCGGGATATACTTTTTATTGTTCTTCTTTGTCAACTTTTACGAGTATAAGCTTCCTAGATTATTTCGATGCCAAAACACCAACTTTCTATGACAAATGGACAAAACCGTTAAAAGCTCCTCCATAGAGAAAATTCAGCGACTTCGGACCATCAAAGTTGTTCAGTGTACATTTTGTATTGTTCTCATATGTCAAATTTTACGGGTATAAGCTTCATAGATTATTTCGATGCCAAAACACCAACTTTCTATGACAAATAGACAAAACCGTTAAGAGCTCCTCCATAGAGAGAGTTGAGCAACTTCGGACCATCAAAGTTGCTCGGGATAGACTTTTTATTGTTCATCTATGTCAAATTTTACGAGTATAAGCTTCCTAGATTCCAAAACACCAACTTTCTATGACAAATAGACAAAACCGTTAAAAGCTCCTCCATAGAGAGAGTTGAGCAACTTCGGACGATCAAAGTTGCTCGGGGTAGACTGTTTATTGTTCTTCTATGTCAACTTTTACGAGTATAAGCTTCCTACATTATTTCGATTCCAAAACACCAACTTTCTATGACAAATAGATAAAACCGTTAAAAGCTCCTCCATAGAGAGAGTTGAGCAACTCCGAAATATCAAAGGTTCTCGGGATAGACTTTTTATTGTTCTTCTATGTCAAATTTTACGAGTATAAGCTTCCTACATTATTTGGATTCCAAAACATCAACTTTCTATGACAAATGGATAAAACAGTTAAAAGAGTCCTCCATAGTGAGAGTTGAGCAACTTCGGACCATCAAAGTTGCTCGGTGTTGACTTTTTATTGTTCTTCTATGTCAACTTTTACGAGTATAAGCTTCCTACATTATTTCGATGCTAAAACACCAACTTTCTACGACTAATGGACAAAACCGTTAAAAGCTCCTCCATAGAGAGAGTTGAGCAACTTCGGACTATCAAAGTTGCTCGGGATAGACTTTTTATTGTTCTTCTATGTCAACTTTTACGAGTATAAGCTTCCTACATTATTTTGATGCCAAAACACCAACTTTCTATGACAAATAGACAAAACCGTTAAGAGCTCCTCCATAGAGAGAGTTGAGCAACTTCGGACCATCAAAGTTGCTCGGGATTGACTTTTTATTGTTCATGTATGTCAAATTTTACGAGTATAAGCTTCCTAGATTCCAAAACACCAACTTTCTATGACAAATAGACAAAAGCGTTAAAAGCTCCTCCATAGAGAGAGTTGAGCAACTACGGACGATCAAAGTTGCTCGGGGTAGACTGTTTATTGTTCTTCTATGTCAACTTTTACGAGTATAAGCTTCCTACATTATTTCGATTCCAAAACACCAACTTTCTATGACAAATAGATAAAACCGTTAAAAGCTCCTCCATAGAGAGAGTTGAGCAACTCCGAACTATCAAAGGTTCTCGGGATAGACTTTTTATTGTTCTTCTATGTCTAATTTTACGAGTATAAGCTTCCTACATTATTTGGATTCCAAAACACCAACTTTCTATGACAAATGGATAAAACAGTTAAAAGAGTCCTCCATAGTGAGAGTTGAGCAACTTCGGACCATCAAAGTTGCTCGGTGTTGACTTTTTCTTGTTCTTCTATGTCAACTTTTACGAGTATAAGCTTCCTAGATTATTTCGATGCCAAAACACCAACTTTCTATGACAAATGAAGAAAACCGTTAAAAGCTCCTCCATAGAGAGAGTTGAGCAACTTCGGACCATCAAAGTTGCTCGGTGTACACTTTTTATTGTTCCTATATGTCAAATTTTATGAGTATAAGCTTCCTAGATTATTTCGATGTTAAAACACCAACTTTCTTTGACAAATGGACAAAACCGTTAAAAGCTCCTCCATAGAGAGAGTTGAGCAACTTCGGACTATGAAAGTTGTTCGGGATAGACTTTTTATTGTTCTTCTATGTCAAATTTTACGAGTATAAGCTTCCTACATTATATTGATGCCAAAACACCAACTTTCTATGACAAATAGATAAAACCGTTAAAAGCTCCTCCATAGAGAGAGTTGAGCAACTTCGGACTATGAAAGTTGCTCGGGATAGACTTTTTATTGTTCTTCTATGTCAAATTTTACGAGTATAAGCTTCCTACATTATATTGATGCCAAAACACCAACTTTCTATGACAAATGGACAAAACCGTTAAAAGCTCCTCCATAGAGAGAGTTGAGCAACTTCGGACTATGAAAGTTGCTCGGGATAGACTTTTTATTGTTCTTCTATGTCAACTTTTACGAGTATAAGCTTCCTAGATTATTTTGATGCCAAAACACCAAATTTCTATGAAAAATGGACAAAACCGTTAAAAGCTCCTCCATAGAGAAAATTCAGCGACTTCGGACCATCAAAGTTGTTCGGTGTACATTTTGTATTGTTCTCATATGTCAAATTTTACGGGTATAAGCTTCATAGATTATTTCGATGCCAAAACACCAACTTTCTATGACAAATAGACAAAACCGTTAAAAGCTCCTCCATAGAGAGAGTTGAGCAACTTCGGACCATCAAAGTTGCTCGGGATAGACTTTTTATTGTTCTTCTATGTCAAGTTTTACGAGTATAAGCTTCCTTGATTACTTCGATGCCAAAACACCAACTTTCTATGACAAATTTACAAAACCGTTAAAAGCTCCTCCATAGAGAGAGTTGAGCAACTTCGGACTATCAAAGTTGCTCGGGATATACTTTTTATTGTTCTTCTTTGTCAACTTTTACGAGTATAAGCTTCCTACATTACTTCGATGCCAAAACACCAACTTTCTATGACAAATGGACAAAACCGTTAAGAGCTCCTCCATAGAGAGAGTTGAGCAACTTCGGACTATCAAAGTTGCTCGGGATATACTTTTTATTTTTCTTCTTTGTCAACTTTTACGAGTATATGCTTCCTACATTACTTCGATGCCAAAACACCAACTTTCTATGACAAATGGACAAAACCGTTAAGAGCTCCTCCATAGAGAGAGTTGAGCAACTTCGGACTATCAAAGTTGCTCGGGATATACTTTTTATTGTTCTTCTTTGTCAACTTTTACGAGTATAAGCTTCCTAGATTATTTCGATGCCAAAACACCAACTTTCTATGACAAATGGACAAAGCCGTTAAAAGCTCCTCCATAGAGAAAATTCAGCGACTTCGGACCATCAAAGTTGTTCAGTGTACATTTTGTATTGTTCTCATATGTCAAATTTTACGGGTATAAGCTTCATAGATTATTTCGATGCCAAAACACCAACTTTCTATGACAAATAGACAAAACCGTTAAGAGCTCCTCATTAGAGAGAGTTGAGCAACTTCGGACCATCAAAGTTGCTTGGGATAGACTTTTTATTGTTCATCTATGTCAAATTTTATGAGTATAAGCTTCCTAGATTCCAAAACACCAACTTTCTATGACAAATAGACAAAACCGTTAAAAGCTCCTCCATAGAGAGAGTTGAGCAACTTCGGACGATCAAAGTTGCTCGGGATAGACTGTTTATTGTTCTTCTATGTCAACTTTTACGAGTATAAGCTTCCTACATTATTTCGATTCCAAAACACCAACTTTCTATGACAAATAGATAAAACCGTTAAAAGCTCCTCCATAGAGAGAGTTGAGCAACTCCGAAATATCAAAGGTTCTTGGGATAGACTTTTTATTGTTCTTCTATGTCAAATTTTACGAGTATAAGCTTCCTACATTATTTGGATTCCAAAACACCAACTTTCTATGACAAATGGATAAAACAGTTAAAAGAGTCCTCCATAGTGAGAGTTGAGCAACTTCGGACCATCAAAGTTGCTCTGTGTTGACTTTTTATTGTTCTTCTATGTCAACTTTTACGAGTATAAGCTTCCTACATTATTTCGATGCTAAAACACCAAATTTCTACGACTAATGGACAAAACCGTTTAAAGCTCCTCCATAAAGAGAGTTGAGCAACTTCGGACTATCAAAGTTGCTCGAGATAGACTTTTTATTGTTCTTCTATGTCAACTTTTACGAGTATAAGCTTCCTACATTATTTTGATGCCAAAACACAAACTTTCTATGAAAAATGGACAAAACCGTTAAAAGCTCTTCAATAGAGAGTGTTGAGCGACTTTGGATCATCAAAGTTGCTCGGTGTACAATTTTTATTGTTCTTCTATGTCAAATTTTACGAGTATAAGCTTCCTACAGTATTTCGATGCCAAAACACCAACTTTCTATGACAAATAGATAAAACCGTTAAAAGCTCCTCCATAGAGAGAGTTGAGCAACTCCGAACTATCAAAGGTTCTCGGGATAGACTTTTTCTTGTTCTTCTATTTCAAGTTTTAAGAGTATAAGCTTCCTAGATTATTTCGATGCCAAAACACCAACTTTCTATGACAAATGAAGAAAACCGTTAAAAGCTCCTCCATAGAGAGAGTTGAGCAACTTCGGACCATCAAAGTTGCTCGGTGTACACTTTTTATTGTTCCTATATGTCAAATTTTATGAGTATAAGCTTCCTAGATTATTTCGATGTTAAAACACCAACTTTCTTTGACAAATGGACAAAACCGTTAAAAGCTCCTCCATAGAGAGAGTTGAGCAACTTCGGACTATGAAAGTTGCTCGGGATAGACTTTTTATTGTTCTTCTATGTCAAATTTTACGAGTATAAGCTTCCTACATTATATTGATGCCAAAACACCAACTTTCTATGACAAATAGACAAAACCGTTAAAAGCTCCTCCATAGAGAGAGTTGAGCAACTTCGGACCATCAAAGTTGCTCGGGATAGACTTTTTATTGTTCTTCTATGTCAAGTTTTACGAGTATAAGCTTCCTAGATTATTTCGATGCCAAAACACCAACTTTCTATGACAAATTTAAAAAACCGTTAAAAGCTCCTCCATAGAGAGAGTTGAGCAACTTCGGACTATCAAAGTTGCTCGTGATATACTTTTTATTGTTCTTCTTTGTCAACTTTTACGAGTATAAGCTTCCTACATTACTTCGATGCCAAAACACCAACTTTCTATGACAAATGGACAAAACCGTTAAAAGCTCCTCCATAGAGAGAGTTGAGCAACTTCGGACTATCAAAGTTGCTCGAGATATACTTTTTATTGTTCTTCTTTGTCAACTTTTACGAGTATAAGCTTCCTACATTACTTCGATGCGAAAACACCAACTTTCTATGACAAATGGACAAAACCGTTAAGAGCTCCTCCATAGAGAGAGTTGAGCAACTTCGGACTATCAAAGTTGCTCGGGATATACTTTTTATTGTTCTTCTTTGTCAACTTTTACGAGTACAAGCTTCCTAGATTATTTCGATGCCAAAACACCAACTTTCTATGACAAATGGACAAAACCGTTAAAAGCTCCTCCATTGAGAAAATTCAGCGACTTCGGACCATCAAAGTTGTTCGGTGTACATTTTGTATTGTTCTCATATGTCAAATTTTACGGGTATAAGCTTCATAGATTATTTCGATGCCAAAACACCAACTTTCTATGACAAATAGAAAAAACCGTTAAGAGCTCCTCCATAGAGAGAGTTGAGCAACTTCGGACCATCAAAGTTGCTCGGGATAGACTTTTTATTGTTCTTCTATGTCAAATTTTACGAGTATAAGCTTCCTAGATTCCAAAACACCAACTTTCTATGACAAATAGACAAAACTGTTAAAAGCTCCTCCATAGAGAGAGTTGAGCAACTTCGGACGATCAAAGTTGCTCGGGGTAGACTGTATATTGTTCTTCTATGTCAACTTTTACGAGTATAAGCTTCCAACATTATTTCGATTCCAAAACACCAACTTTCTATGACAAATAGATAAAACCGTTAAAAGCTCCTCCATAGAGAGAGTTGAGCAACTCCGAACTATCAATGGTTCTCGGGATAGACTTTTTATTGTTCTTCTATGTCAAATTTTACGAGTATAAGCTTCCTACATTATTTGGATTCCAAAACACCAACTTTCTATGACGAATGGATAAAACCGTTAAAAACTCCTCCATAGTGAGAGTTGAGCAACTTCGGACCATCAAAGTTGCTCGGTGTTGACTTTTTATTGTTCTTCTATGTCAACTTTTACGAGTATAAGCTTCCTACATTATTTCGATGCCAAAACACCAACTTTCTTTGACAAATGGACAAAACCGTTAAAAGCTCCTCCATAGAGAGAGTTGAGCAACTTCGGACTATGAAAGTTGCTCGGGATAGACTTTTTCTTGTTCTTCTATTTCAAGTTTTACGAGTATAAGCTTCCTACATTATTTGGATTCCAAAACACCAACTTTCTATGACAAATGGATAAAACAGTTAAAAGAGTCCTCCATAGTGAGAGTTGAGCAACTTCGGACCATCAAAGTTGCTCGGTGTTGACTTTTTATTGTTCTTCTATGTCAACTTTTACGAGTATAAGCTTCCTACATTATTTCGATGCCAAAACACCAACTTTCTACGACTAATGGACAAAACCGTTAAAAGCTCCTCCATAGAGAGAGTTGAGCAACTTCGGACTATCAAAGTTGCTCGGGATAGACTTTTTATTGTTCTTCTATGTCAACTTTTACGAGTATAAGCTTCCTACATTATTTTGATGCCAAAACACCAACTTTCTATGACAAATGGACAAAACCGTTAAAAGCTCTTCAATAGAGAGTGTTGAGCGACTTTGGATCATCAAAGTTGCTCGGTGTACAATTTTTATTGTTATTCTATGTCAAATTTTACGAGTATAAGCTTCCTACAGTATTTCGATGCCAAAACACCAACTTTCTATGACAAATAGATAAAACCGTTAAAAGCTCCTCCATAGAGAGAGTTGAGCAACTCCGAACTATCAAAGGTACTCGGGATAGACTTTTTCTTGTTCTTCTATTTCAAGTTTTAAGAGTATAAGCTTCCTAGATTATTTCGATGCCAAAACACCAACTTTCTATGACAAATGAAGAAAACCGTTAAAAGCTCCTCCATAGAGAGAGTTGAGCAACTTCGGACCATCAAAGTTGCTCGGTGTACACTTTTTATTGTTCCTATATGTCAAATTTTATGAGTATAAGCTTCCTAGATTATTTCGATGTTAAAACACCAACTTTCTTTGACAAATGGACAAAGCCGTTAAAAGCTCCTCCATAGAGAGAGTTGAGCAACTTCGGACTATGAAAGTTGCTCGGGATAGACTTTTTATTGTTCTTCTATGTCAAATTTTACGAGTATAAGCTTCCTACATTATATTGATGCCAAAACACCAACTTTCTATGACAAATAGGCAAAACCGTTAAAAGCTCCTCCATAGAGAGAGTTGAGCAACTTCGGACCATCAAAGTTGCTCGGGATAGACTTTTTATTGTTCTTCTATGTCAAGTTTTACGAGTATAAGCTTCCTAGATTATTTCGATGCCAAAACACCAACTTTCTATGACAAATTTAAAAAACCGTTAAAAGCTCCTCCATAGAGAGAGTTGAGCAACTTCGGATTATCAAAGTTGCTCGTGATATACTTTTTATTGTTCTTCTTTGTCAACTTTTACGAGTATAAGCTTCCTACATTACTTCGATGCCAAAACACCAACTTTCTATGACAAATGGATAAAACCGTTAAAAGCTCCTCCATAGAGAGAGTTGAGCAACTTCGGACTATCAAAGTTGCTCGAGATATACTTTTTATTGTTCTTCTTTGTCAACTTTTACGAGTATAAGCTTCCTACATTACTTCGATGCCAAAACACCAACTTTCTATGACAAATGGACAAAACCGTTAAGAGCTCCTCCATAGAGAGAGTTGAGCAACTTCGGACTATCAAAGTTGCTCGGGATATACTTTTTATTGTTCTTCTTTGTCAACTTTTACGAGTACAAGCTTCCTAGATTATTTCGATGCCAAAACACCAACTTTCTATGACAAATGGACAAAACCGTTAAAAGCTCCTCCATTGAGAAAATTCAGCGACTTCGGACCATCAAAGTTGTTCGGTGTACATTTTGTATTGTTCTCATATGTCAAATTTTACGGGTATAAGCTTCATAGATTATTTCGATGCCAAAATACCAACTTTCTATGACAAATAGAAAAAACCGTTAAGAGCTCCTCCATAGAGAGAGTTGAGCAACTTCGGACCATCAAAGTTGCTCGGGATAGACTTTTTATTGTTCTTCTATGTCAAATTTTACGAGTATAAGCTTCCTAGATTCCAAAACACCAACTTTCTATGACAAATAGACAAAACCGTTAAAAGCTCCTCCATAGAGAGAGTTGAGCAACTTCAAACGATCAAAGTTGCTCGGGGTAGACTGTTTATTGTTCTTCTATGTCAACTTTTACGAGTATAAGCTTCCTACATTATTTCGATTCCAAAACACCAACTTTCTATGACAAATAGATAAAACCGTTAAAAGCTCCTCCATAGAGAGAGTTGAGCAACTCCGAACTATCAAAGGTTCTCGGGATAGACTTTTTATTGTTCTTCTATGTCTAATTTTACGAGTATAAGCTTCCTACATTATTTGGATTCCAAAACACCAACTTTCTATGACAAATGGATAAAACAGTTAAAAGAGTCCTCCATAGTGAGAGTTGAGCAACTTCGGACCATCAAAGTTGCTCGGTGTTGACTTTTTATTGTTCTTCTATGTCAACTTTTACGAGTATAAGCTTCCTACATTATTTCGATGCCAAAACACCAACTTTCTATGACAAATAGATAAAACCGTTAAAGCTCCTCCATAGAGAGAGTTGAGCAACTCCGAACTATCAAAGTTGCTCGGGATAGACTTTTTCTTGTTCTTCTATTTCAAGTTTTAAGAGTATAAGCTTCGTAGATTATTTCGATGCCAAAACACCAACTTTCTATGACAAATGAAGAAAACCGTTAAAAGCTCCTCCATAGAGAGAGTTGAGCAACTTCGGACCATCAAAGTTGCTCGGTGTACACTTTTTATTGTTCCTATATGTCAACTTTTACGAGTATAAGCTTCCTACGTTATTTCGATGCCAAAACACCAACTTTCTACGACTAATGGACAAAACCGTTAAAAGCTCCTCCATAGAGAGAGTTGAGCAACTTCGGACTATGAAAGTTGCTCGGGATAGACTTTTTATTGTTCTTCTATGTCAAATTTAACGAGTATAAGCTTCCTACATTATATTGATGCCAAAACACCAACTTTCTATGACAAATAGATAAAACCGTTAAAAGCTCCTCCATAGAGAGAGTTGAGCAACTCCGAACTATCAAAGGTTCTCTGGATAGACTTTTTCTTGTTCTTCTATTTCAAGTTTTACGAGTATAAGCTTCCTAGATTATTTTGATGCCAAAACACCAACTTTCTATGACAAATGAAGAAACCCGTTAAAAGCTCCTCCATAGAGAGAGTTGAGCAACTTCGGACCATCAAAGTTGCTCGCTGTACACTTTTTATTGTTCCTATATGTCAAATTTTATGAGTAGAAGCTTCCTAGATTATTTCGATGCTAAAACACCAACTTTCTTTGACAAATGGACAAAACCGTTAAAAGCTCCTCCATAGAGAGAGTTGAGCAACTTCGGACTATGAAAGTTGCTCGTGATAGACTTTTTATTTTTCTTCTATGTGAAATTTTACGAGTATAAGCTTCCTACATTATATGGATGCCAAAACACCAACTTTCTATGACAAATGGACAAAACCGTTAAAAGCTCCTCCTTAGAGAGAGTTGAGCAACTTCGGACTATGAAAGTTGCGCGGGATAGACTTTTTATTGTTCTTCTATGTCAAATTTTACGAGTATAAGCTTCCTACATTATATTGATGCCGAAACACCAACTTTCTATGACAAATGGACAAAACAGTTAAAAGCTCCTCCATAGAGAGAGTTGAGCAACTTCGGACTATGAAAGTTGCTCGGGATAGACTTTTTATTGTTCTTCTATGTCAACTTTTACGAGTATAAGCTTCCTAGATTATTTCGATGCCAAAACACCAACTTTCTATGAAAAATGGACAAAACCGTTAAAAGCTCCTCCATAGAGAAAATTCGGCGACTTCGGACCATCAAAGTTGTTCGGTGTACATTTTGTATTGTTCTCATATGTCAAATTTTACGGGTATAAGCTTCATAGATTATTTCGATGCCAAAACACCAACTTTCTATGACAAATAGACAAAACCGTTAAAAGCTCCTCCATAGAGAGAGTTGAGCAACTTCGGACCATCAAAGTTGCTCGGGATAGACTTTTTATTGTTCTTCTATGTCAAGTTTTACGAGTATAAGCTTCCTTGATTACTTCGATGCCAAAACACCAACTTTCTATGACAAATTTACAAAACCGTTAAAAGCTCCTCCATAGAGAGAGTTGAGCAACTTCGGACTATCAAAGTTGCTCGGGATATACTTTTTATTGTTCTTCTTTGTCAACTTTTACGAGTATAAGCTTCCTACATTACTTCGATGCCAAAACACCAACTTTCTATGACAAATGGACAAAACCGTTAAGAGCTCCTCCATAGAGAGAGTTGAGCAACTTCGGACTATCAAAGTTGCTCGGGATAGACTTTTTATTGTTCTTCTTTGTCAAATTTTACGAGTATAAGCTTCCTACATTACTTCGATGCCAAAACACCAACTTTCTATGACAAATGGACAAAACCGTTAAGAGCTCCTCCATAGAGAGAGTTGAGCAACTTCGGACTATCAAAGTTGCTCGGGATATACTTTTTATTGTTCTTCTTTGTCAACTTTTACGAGTATAAGCTTCCTAGATTATTTCGATGCCAAAACACCAACTTTCTATGACAAATGGACAAAACCGTTAAAAGCTCCTCCATAGAGAAAATTCAGCGACTTCGGACCATCAAAGTTGTTCAGTGTACATTTTGTATTGTTCTCATATGTCAAATTTTACGGGTATAAGCTTCATAGATTATTTCGATGCCAAAACACCAACTTTCTATGACAAATAGACAAAACCGTTAAGAGCTCCTCCATAGAGAGAGTTGAGCAACTTCGGACCATCAAAGTTGCTCGGGATAGACTTTTTATTGTTCATCTATGTCAAATTTTACGAGTATAAGCTTCCTAGATTCAAAAACACCAACTTTCTATGACAAATAGACAAAACCGTTAAAAGCTCCTCCATAGAGAGAGTTGAGCAACTTCGGACGATCAAAGTTGCTCGGGGTAGACTGTTTATTGTTCTTCTATGTCAACTTTTACGAGTATAAGCTTCCTACATTATTTCGATTCCAAAACACCAACTTTCTATGACAAATAGATAAAACCGTTAAAAGCTCCTCCATAGAGAGAGTTGAGCAACTCCGAAATATCAAAGGTTCTTGGGATAGACTTTTTATTGTTCTTCTATGTCAAATTTTACGAGTATAAGCTTCCTACATTATTTGGATTCCAAAACACCAACTTTCTATGACAAATGGATAAAACAGTTAAAAGAGTCCTCCATAGTGAGAGTTGAGCAACTTCGGACCATCAAAGTTGCTCGGTGTTGACTTTTTATTGTTCTTCTATGTCAACTTTTACGAGTATAAGCTTCCTACATTATTTCGATGCTAAAACACCTACTTTCTACGACTAATGGACAAAACCGTTAAAAGCTCCTCCATAGAGAGAGTTGAGCAACTTCGGACTATCAAAGTTGCTCGGGATAGACTTTTTATTGTTCTTCTATGTCAACTTTTACGAGTATAAGCTTCCTACATTATTTTGATGCCAAAACACCAACTTTCTATGAAAAATGGACAAAACCGTTAAAAGCTCTTCAATAGAGAGTGTTGAGCGACTTTGGATCATCAAAGTTGCTCGGTGTACAATTTTTATTGTTCTTCTATGTCAAATTTTACGAGTATAAGCTTCCTACAGTATTTCGATGCCAAAACACCAACTTTCTATGACAAATAGATAAAACCGTTAAAAGCTCCTCCATAGAGAGAGTTGAGCAACTTCGAACTATCAAAGGTTCTCGGGATAGACTTTTTCTTGTTCTTCTATTTCAAGTTTTAAGAGTATAAGCTTCCTAGATTATTTCGATGCCAAAACACCAACTTTCTATGACAAATGAAGAAAACCGTTAAAAGCTCCTCCATAGAGAGAGTTGCGCAACTTCGGACCATCAAAGTTGCTTGGTGTACACTTTTTATTGTTCCTATATGTCAAATTTTATGAGTATAAGCTTCCTAGATTATTTCGATGTTAAAACACCAACTTTCTTTGACAAATGGACAAAACCGTTAAAAGCTCCTCCATAGAGAGAGTTGAGCAACTTCGGACTATGAAAGTTGCTCGGGATAGACTTTTTATTGTTCTTCTATGTCAAATTTTACGAGTATAAGCTTCCTACATTATATTGATGCCAAAACACCAACTTTCTATGACAAATAGACAAAACCGTTAAAAGCTCCTCCATAGAGAGAGTTGAGCAACTTCGGACCATCAAAGTTGCTCGGGATAGACTTTTTATTGTTCTTCTATGTCAAGTTTTACGAGTATAAGCTTCCTAGATTATTTCGATGCCAAAACACCAACTTTCTATGACAAATTTAAAAAACCGTTAAAAGCTCCTCCATAGAGAGAGTTGAGCAACTTCGGACTATCAAAGTTGCTCGTGATATACTTTTTATTGTTCTTCTTTGTCAACTTTTACGAGTATAAGCTTCCTACATTACTTCGATGCCAAAACACCAACTTTCTATGACAAATGGACAAAACCGTTAAAAGCTCCTCCATAGAGAGAGTTGAGCAACTTCGGACTATCAAAGTTGCTCGAGATATACTTTTTATTGTTCTTCTTTGTCAACTTTTACGAGTATAAGCTTCCTACATTACTTCGATGCCAAAACAACAACTTTCTATGACAAATGGACAAAACCGTTAAGAGCTCCTCCATAGAGAGAGTTGAGCAACTTCGGACTATCAAAGTTGCTCGGGATATACTTTTTATTGTTCTTCTTTGTCAACTTTTACGAGTACAAGCTTCCTAGATTATTTTGATGCCAAAACACCAACTTTCTATGACAAATGGACAAAACCGTTAAAAGCTCCTCCATTGAGAAAATTCAGCGACTTCGGACCATCAAAGTTGTTCGGTGTACATTTTGTATTGTTCTCATATGTCAAATTTTACGGGTCTAAGCTTCATAGATTATTTCGATGCCAAAACACCAACTCTCTATGACAAATAGAAAAAACCGTTAAGAGCTCCTCCATAGAGAGAGTTGAGCAACTTCGGACCATCAAAGTTGCTCGGGATAGACTTTTTATTGTTCTTCTATGTCAAATTTTACGAGTATAAGCTTCCTAGATTCCAAAACACCAACTTTCTATGACAAATAGACAAAACTGTTAAAAGCTCCTCCATAGAGAGAGTTGAGCAACTTCGGACGATCAAAGTTGCTCGGGGTAGACTGTATATTGTTCTTCTATGTCAACTTTTACGAGTATAAGCTTCCTACATTATTTCGATTCCAAAACACCAACTTTCTATGACAAATAGATAAAACCGTTAAAAGCTCCTCCATAGAGAGAGTTGAGCAACTCCGAACTATCAAAGGTTCTCGGGATAAACTTTTTATTGTTCTTCTATGTCAAATTTTACGAGTATAAGCTTCCTACATTATTTGGATTCCAAAACACCAACTTTCTATGACAAATGGATAAAACCGTTAAAAACTCCTCCATAGTGAGAGTTGAGCAACTTCGGACCATCAAAGTTGCTCGGTGTTGACTTTTTATTGTTCTTCTATGTCAACTTTTACGAGTATAAGCTTCCTACATTATTTCGATGCCAAAACACGAACTTTCTTTGACAAATGGACAAAACCGTTAAAAGCTCCTCCATAGAGAGAGTTGAGCAACTTCGGACTATGAAAGTTGCTCGGGATAGACTTTTTCTTGTTCTTCTATTTCAAGTTTTACGAGTATAAGCTTCCTACATTATTTGGATTCCAAAACACCAACTTTCTATGACAAATGGATAAAACGGTTAAAAGAGTCCTCCATAGTGAGAGTTGAGCAACTTCGGACCACCAAAGTTGCTCGGTGTTGACTTTTTATTGTTCTTCTATGTCAACTTTTACGAGTATAAGCTTCCTACATTATTTCGATGCCAAAACACCAACTTTCTACGACTAATGGACAAAACCGTTAAAAGCTCCTCCATAGAGAGAGTTGAGCAACTTCGGACTATCAAAGTTGCTCGGGATAGACTTTTTATTATTCTTCTATGTCAACTTTTACGAGTATAAGCTTCCTACATTATTTTGATGCCAAAACACCAACTTTCTATGACAAATGGACAAAACCGTTAAAAGCTCTTCAATAGAGAGTGTTGAGCGACTTTGGATCATCAAAGTTGCTCGGTGTACAATTTTTATTGTTCTTCTATGTCAAATTTTACGAGTATAAGCTTCCTACAGTATTTCGATGCCAAAACACCAACTTTCTATGACAAATAGATAAAACCGTTAAAAGCTCCTCCATAGAGAGAGTTGAGCAACTCCGAACTATCAAAGGTTCTCGGGATAGACTTTTTCTTGTTCTTCTATTTCAAGTTTTAAGAGTATAAGCTTCCTAGATTATTTCGATGCCAAAACACCAACTTTCTATGACAAATGAAGAAAACCGTTAAAAGCTCCTCCATAGAAAGAGTTGAGCAACTTCGGACCATCAAAGTTGCTCGGTGTACACTTTTTATTGTTCCTATATGTCAAATTTTATGAGTATAAGCTTCCTAGATTATTTCGATGTTAAAACACCAACTTTCTTTGACAAATGGACAAAACCGTTAAAAGCTCCTCCATAGAGAGAGTTGAGCAACTTCGGACTATGAAAGTTGCTCGGGATAGACTTTTTATTGTTCTTCTATGTCAAATTTTACGAGTATAAGCTTCCTACATTATATTGATGCCAAAACACCAACTTTCTATGACAAATAGACAAAACCGTTAAAAGCTCCTCCATAGAGAGAGTTGAGCAACTTCGGACCATCAAAGTTGCTCGGGATAGACTTTTTATTGTTCTTCTATGTCAAGTTTTACGAGTATAAGCTTCCTAGATTATTTCGATGCCAAAACACCAACTTTCTATGACAAATTTAAAAAACCGTTAAAAGCTCCTCCATAGTGAGAGTTGAGCAACTTCGGACTATCAAAGTTGCTCGTGATATACTTTTTATTGTTCTTCTTTGTCAACTTTTACGAGTATAAGCTTCCTACATTACTTCGATGCCAAAACACCAACTTTCTATGACAAATGGACAAAACCGTTAAAAGCTCCTCCATAGAGAGAGTTGAGCATCTTCGGACTATCAAAGTTGCTCGAGATATACTTTTTATTGTTCTTCTTTGTCAACTTTTACGAGTATAAGCTTCCTACATTACTTCGATGCCAAAACACCAACTTTCTATGACAAATGGACAAAACCGTTAAGAGCTCCTCCATAGAGAGAGTTGAGCAACTTCGGACTATCAAAGTTGCTCGGGATATACTTTTTATTGTTCTTCTTTGTCAACTTTTACGAGTACAAGCTTCCTAGATTATTTCGATGCCAAAACACCAACTTTCTATGACAAATGGACAAAACCGTTAAAAGCTCCTCCATTGAGAAAATTCAGCGACTTCGGACCATCAAAGTTGTTCGGTGTACATTTTGTATTGTTCTCATATGTCAAATTTTAGGGGTATAAGCTTCATAGATTATTTCGATGCCAAAACACCAACTTTCTATGACAAATAGAAAAAACCGTTAAGAGCTCCTCCATAGAGAGAGTTGAGCAACTTCGGACCATCAAAGTTGCTCGGGATAGACTTTTTATTGTTCTTCTATGTCAAATTTTACGAGTATAAGCTTCCAAGATTCCAAAACACCAACTTTCTATGACAAATAGACAAAACTGTTAAAAGCTCCTCCATAGAGAGAGTTGAGCAACTTCGGACGATCAAAGTTGCTCGGGGTAGACTGTATATTGTTCTTCTATGGCAACTTTTACGAGTATAAGCTTCCTACATTATTTCGATTCCAAAACACCAACTTTCTATGACAAATAGATAAAACCGTTAAAAGCTCCTCCATAGAGAGAGTTGAGCAACTCCGAACTATCAAAGGTTCTCGGGATAGACTTTTTATTGTTCTTCTATGTCAAATTTTACGAGTATAAGCTTCCTACATTATTTGGATTCCAAAACAACAACTTTCTATGACAAATGGATAAAACCGTTAAAAACTCCTCCATAGTGAGAGTTGAGCAACTTCGGACCATCAAAGTTGCTCGGTGTTCACTTTTTATTGTTCTTCTATGTCAACTTTTACGAGTATAAGCTTCCTACATTATTTCGATGCCAAAACACCAACTTTCTTTGACAAATGGACAAAACCGTTAAAAGCTCCTCCATAGAGAGAGTTGAGCAACTTCGGACTATGAAAGTTGCTCGGGATAGACTTTTCTTGTTCTTCTATTTCAAGTTTTACGAGTATAAGCTACCGACATTATTTGGATTCCAAAACACCAACTTTCTATGACAAATGGATAAAACAGTTAAAAGAGTCCTCCATAGTGAGAGTTGAGCAACTTCGGACCATCAAAGTTGCTCGGTGTTGACTTTTTATTGTTCTTCTATGTCAACTTTTACGAGTATAAGCTTCCTACATTATTTCGATGCCAAAACACCAACTTTCTACGACTAATGGACAAAACCGTTAAAAGATCCTCCATAGAGAGAGTTGAGCAACTTCGGACTATCAAAGTTGCTCGGGATAGACTTTTTATTGTTCTTCTATGTCAACCTTTACGAGTATAAGCTTCCTACATTATTTTGATGCCAAAACACCAACTTTCTATGACAAATGGACAAAACCGTTAAAAGCTCTTCAATAGAGAGTGTTGAGCGACTTTGGATCATCAAAGTTGCTCGGTGTACAATTTTTATTGTTCTTCTATGTCAAATTTTACGAGTATAAGCTTCCTACAGTATTTCGATGCCAAAACACCAACTTTCTATGACAAATAGATAAAACCGTTAAAAGCTCCTCCATAGAGAGAGTTGAGCAACTCCGAACTATCAAAGGTTCTCGGGATAGACTTTTTCTTGTTCTTCTATTTCAAGTTTTAAGAGTATAAGCTTCCTAGATTATTTCGATGCCAAAACACCAACTTTCTATGACAAATGAAGAAAACCGTTAAAAGCTCCTCCATAGATAGAGTTGAGCAACTTCGGACCATCAAAGTTGCTCGGTGTACACTTTTTATTGTTCCTATATGTCAAATTTTATGAGTATAAGCTTCCTAGATTATTTCGATGTTAAAACACCAACTTTCTTTGACAAATGGACAAAACCGTTAAAAGCTCCTCCATAGAGAGAGTTGAGCAACTTCGGACTATGAAAGTTGCTCGGGATAGACTTTTTATTGTTCTTCTATGTCAAATTTTACGAGTATAAGCTTGCTACATTATATTGATGCCAAAACACCAACTTTCTATGACAAATAGACAAAACCGTTAAAAGCTCCTCCATAGAGAGAGTTGAGCAACTTCGGACCATCAAAGTTGCTCGGGATAGACTTTTTATTGTTCTTCTATGTCAAGTTTTACGAGTATAAGCTTCCTAGATTATTTCGATGCCAAAACACCAACTTTCTATGACAAATTTACAAAACCGTTAAAAGCTCCTCCATAGAGAGAGTTGAGCAACTTCGGACTATCAAAGTTGCTCGTGATATACTTTTTATTGTTCTTCTTTGTCAACTTTTACGAGTATAAGCTTCCTACATTACTTCGATTCCAAAACAACAACTTTCTATGACAAATGGACAAAACCGTTAAGAGCTCCACCATAGAGAGAGTTGAGCAACTTCGGACTATCAAAGTTGCTCGAGATATACTTTTTATTGTTCTTCTTTGTCAACTTTTACGAGTATAAGCTTCCTACATTACTTCGATGCCAAAACACCAACTTTCTATGACAAATGGAGAAAACCGTTAAGAGCTCCTCCATAGAGAGAGTTGAGCAACTTCGGACTATCAAAGTTGCTCGGGATATACTTTTTATTGTTCTTCTTTGTCAACTTTTACGAGTATAAGCTTCCTAGATTATTTCGATGCCAAAACACCAACTTTCTATGACAAATGGACAAAACCGTTAAAAGCTCCTCCATAGAGAAAATTCAGCGACTTCGGACCGTCAAAGTTGTTCGGTGTACATTTTGTATTGTTCTCATATGTCAAATTTTACGGGTATAAGCTTCATAGATTATTTCGATGCCAAAACACCAACTTTCTATGACAAATAGAAAAAACCGTTAAGAGCTCCTCCATAGAGAGAGTTGAGCAACTTCGGACCATCAAAGTTGCTCGGGATAGACTTTTTATTGTTCCTCTATGTCAAATTTTACGAGTATAAGCTTCCTAGATTCCAAAACACCAACTTTCTATGACAAATAGACAAAACCGTTAAGAGCTCCTCCATAGAGAGAGTTGAGCAACTTCGGACCATCAAAGTTGCTCGGGATAGACTTTTTATTGTTCTTCTATGTCAAATTTTACGAGTATAAGCTTCCTAGATTCCAAAACACCAACTTTCTATGACAAATAGACAAAACCGTTAAAAGCTCCCCCATAGAGAGAGTTGAGCAACTTCGGACGATCAAAGTTGCTCGGGGTAGACTGTTTATTGTTCTTCTATGTCAACTTTTACGAGTATAAGTTTCCTACATTATTTCGATTCCAAAACACCAACTTTCTATGACAAATAGATAAAACCGTTAAAAGCTCCTCCATAGAGAGAGTTGAGCAAGTCCGAACTATCAAAGGGTCTCGGGATAGACTTTTTATTGTTCTTCTATGTCAAATTTTACGAGTATAAGCTTCCTACATTATTTGGATTCCAAAACAACAACTTTCTATGACAAATGGATAAAACCGTTAAAAACTCCTCCATAGTGAGAGTTGAGCAACTTCGGACCATCAAAGTTGCTCGGTGTTCACTTTTTATTGTTCTTCTATGTCAACTTTTACGAGTATAAGCTTCCTACATTATTTCGATGCCAAAACACCAACTTTCTATGACTAATGGACAAAACCGTTAAAAGCTCCTCCATAGAGAGAGTTGAGCAACTTCGGACTATCAAAGTTGCTCGGGATAGACTTTTTATTGTTCTTCTATGTGAAATTTTACGAGTATAAGCTTCCTACATTATATGGATGCCAAAACACCAACTTTCTATGACAAATGGACAAAACCGTTAAAAGCTCCTCCTTAGAGAGAGTTGAGCAACTTCGGAATATGAAAGTTGCTCGGGATAGACTTTTTGTTGTTCTTCTATGTTAAATTTTACGAGTATAAGCTTCCTACATTATATTGATGCCAAAACACCAACTTTCTATGACAAATAGACAAAACCGTTAAAAGCTCCTCCATAGAGAGAGTTGAGCAACTTCGGACCATCAAAGTTGCTCGTGATAGATTTTTATTGTTCTTCTATGTCAAGTTTTACGAGTATAAGCTTCCTAGATTATTTCGATGCCAAAACACCAACTTTCTATGACAAATTTACAAAACCGTTCAAAGCTCCTCCATAGAGAGAGTTGAGCAACTTCGGACTATCAAAGGTTCTCGGGATAGACTTTTTATTGTTCTTCTTTGTCAACTTTTACGAGTATAAGCTTCCTACATTACTTCGATGCCAAAACACCAACTTTCTATGACAAATGGACAAAACCGTTAAGAGCTCCTATATAGAGAGAGTTGAGCAACTTCGGACTATCAAAGTTGCTCGAGATATACTTTTTATTGTTCTTCTTTGTCAACTTTTACGAGTGTAAGCTTCCTACATTACTTCGATGCCAAAACACCAACTTTCTATGACAAATAGACAAAACCGTTAAGAGCTCCTCCATAGAGAGAGTTGAGCAACTTCGGACTATCAAAGTTGCTCGGGATATACTTTTTATTGTTCTTCTTTGTCAACTTTTACGAGTATAAGCTTCCTAGATTATTTCGATGCCAAAACACCAACTTTCTATGACAAATGGACAAAACCGTTAAAAGCTCCTCCATAGAGAAAATTCAGCGACTTCGGACCATCAAAGTTGTTCGGTGTACATTTTGTATTGTTCTCATATGTCAAATTTTACGGGTATAAGCTTCATAGATTATTTCGATGCCAAAACACCAACTTTCTATGACAAATAGACAAAACCGTTAAGAGCTCCTCCATAGAGAGAGTTGAGCAACTTCGGACCATCAAAGTTGCTCGGGATAGACTTTTTATTGTTCTTCTATGTCAAATTTTACGAGTATAAGCTTCCTAGATTCCAAAACACCAACTTTCTATGACAAATAGACAAAACCGTTAAAAGCTCCTCCATAGAGAGAGTTGAGCAACTTCGGACCATCAAAGTTGCTCGGGATAGACTTTTTATTGTTCTTCTATGTCAAGTTTTACGAGTATAAGCTTCCTAGATTATTTCGATGCCAAAACACCAACTTTCTATGACAAATTTACATAACCGTTAAAAGCTCCTCCATAGAGAGAGTTGAGCAACTTCGGACTGTCAAAGTTGCTCGGGATATACTTTTTATTGTTCTTCTTTGTCAACTTTTACGAGTATAAGCTTCCTACATTACTTCGATGCCAAAACACCAACTTTCTATGACAAATGGACAAAACCGTTAAGAGCTCCTCCATAGAGAGACTTGAGCAACTTCGGACTATCAAAGTTGCTCGGGATATACTTTTTATTGTTCTTCTTTGTCAACTTTTACGAGTATAAGCTTCCTACATTACTTCGATGCCAAAACACCAACTTTCTATGACAAATGGAGAAAACCGTTAAGAGCTCCTCCATAGAGAGAGTTGAGCAACTTCGGACTATCAAAGTTGCTCGGGATATACTTTTTATTGTTCTTCTTTGTCAACTTTTACGAGTATAAGCTTCCTAGATTATTTCGATGCCAAAACACCAACTTTCTATGACAAATAGACAAAACCGTTAAAAGCTCCTCCATAGAGAAAATTCAGCGTCTTCGGACCATCAAAGTTGTTCGGTGTACATTTTGTATTATTCTCATATGTCAAATTTTACGGGTATAAGCTTCATAGATTATTTCGATGCCAAAACACCAACTTTCTATGACAAATAGACAAAACCGTTAAGAGCTCCTCCATAGAGAGAGTTGAGCAACTTCGGACCATCAAAGTTGCTCGGGATAGACTTTTTATTGTTCTTCTATGTCAAATTTTACGAGTATAAGCTTCCTAGATTCCAAAACACCAACTTTCTATGACAAATAGACAAAACCGTTAAAAGCTCCTCCATAGAGAGAGTTGAGCAACTTCGGACGATCAAAGTTGCTCGGGGTAGACTGTTTATTGTTCTTCTATGTCAACTTTTACGAGTATAAGCTTCCTACATTATTTCGATTCCAAAACACCAACTTTCTATGACAAATAGATAAAACCGTTAAAAGCTCCTCCATAGAGAGAGTTGAGCAACTCCGAACTATCAAAGGTTCTCGGGATAGACTTTTTATTGTTCTTCTATGTCAAATTTTACGAGTATAAGCTTCCTACATTATTTGGATTCCAAAACACCAACTTTCTATGACAAATGGACAAAACCGTTAAAAGCTCCTCCATAGAGAGAGTTGAGCAACTTCGGACTATCAAAGTTGCTCGGGATAGACTTTTTATTGTTCTTCTATGTCAACTTTTACGAGTATAAACTTCCTACATTATTTTGATGCCAAAACACCAACTTTCTATGACAAATGGACAAAACCGTTAAAAGCTCTTCAATAGAGAGTGTTGAGCGACTTTGGATCATCAAAGTTGCTCGGTGTACAATTTTTATTGTTCTTCTATGTCAAATTTTACGAGTATAAGCTTCCTACATTATTTCGATGCCAAAACACCAACTTTCTATGACAAATAGATAAAACCGTTAAAAGCTCCTCCATAGAGAGAGTTGAGCAACTCCGAACTATCAAAGGTTCTCGGGATAGACTTTTTCTTGTTCTTCTATTTCAAGTTTTAAGAGTATAAGCTTCCTAGATTATTTCGATGCCAAAACACCAACTTTCTATGACAAATGAAGAAAACCGTTAAAAGCTCCTCCATAGAGAGAGTTGAGCAACTTCGGACCATCAAAGTTGCTCGGTGTACACTTTTTATTGTTCCTATATGTCAAATTTTATGAGTATAAGCTTCCTAGATTATTTCGATGTTAAAACACCAACTTTCTTTGACAAATTGACAAAACCGTTAAAAGCTCCTCCATAGAGAGAGTTGAGCAACTTCGGACTATGAAAGTTGCTCGGGATAGACTTTTTATTGTTCTTCTATGTGAAATTTTACGAGTAAAAGCTTCCTACATTATATGGATGCCAAAACACCAACTTTCTATGACAAATGGACAAAACCGTTAAAAGCTCCTCTTTAGAGAGAGTTGAGCAACTTCGGACTATGAAAGTTGCTCGGGATAGACTTTTTATTGTTCTTCTATGTCAAATTTTACGAGTATAAGCTTCCTACATTATATTGATGCCAAAACACCAACTTTCTATGACAAATAGACAAAACCGTTAAAAGCTCCTCCATAGAGAGAGTTGAGCAACTTCGGACCATCAAAGTTGCTCGGGATAGACTTTTTATTGTTCTTCTATGTCAAGTTTTATGAGTATAAGCTTCCTAGATTATTTCGATGCCAAAACACCAACTTTCTATGACAAATTTACAAAACCGTTAAAAGCTCCTCCATAGAGAGAGTTGAGCAACTTCGGACTATCAAAGTTGCTCGCGATATACTTTTTATTGTTCTTCTTTGTCAACTTTTACGAGTATAAGCTTCCTACATTACTTCGATGCCAAAACACCAACTTTCTATGACAAATGGACAAAACCGTTAAGAGCTCCTCCATAGAGAGAGTTGAGCAACTTCGGACTATCAAAGTTGCTCGGGATATACTTTTTATTGTTCTTCTTTGTCAACTTTTACGAGTATAAGCTTCCTACATTACTTCGATGCCAAAACACCAACTTTCTATGACAAATGGACAAAACCGTTAAGAGCTCCTCCATAGAGAGACTTGAGCAACTTCGGACTATCAAAGTTGCTCGGGATATACTTTTTATTGTTCTTCTTTGTCAACTTTTACGAGTATAAGCTTCCTAGATTATTTCGATGCCAAAACACCAACTTTCTATGACAAATGGACAAAACCGTTAAAAGCTCCTCCATAGAGAAAATTCAGCGACTTCGGACCATCAAAGTTGTTCGGTGTACATTTTGTATTGTTCTCATATGTCAAATTTTACGGGTATAAGCTTCATAGATTATTTCGATGCCAAAACACCAACTTTCTATGACAAATAGACAAAACCGTTAAGAGCTCCTCCATAGAGAGAGTTGAGCAACTTCGGACCATCAAAGTTGCTCGGGATAGACTTTTTATTATTCTTCTATGTCAAATTTTACGAGTATAAGCTTCCTACATTATTTCGATGCCAAAACACCAACTTTCTATGACAAATTGACAAAACCGTTAAAAGCTCCTCCACAGAGAGAATTGAGCAACTCCGAAATATCAAAGGTTCTCGGGATAGACTTTTTATTGTTCTTCTATGTCAAATTTTACGAGTATAAGCTTCCTACATTATTTGGATTCCAAAACAACAACTTTCTATGACAAATGGATAAAACCGTTAAAAACTCCTCCATAGTGAGAATTGAGCAACTTCGGACCATCAAAGTTGCTCGGTGTTCACTTTTTATTGTTCTTCTATGTCAACTTTTACGAGTATAAGCTTCCTACATTATTTCGATGCCAAAACACCAACTTTCTATGACTAATGGACAGAACCGTTAAAAGCTCCTCCATAGAGAGAGTTGAGCAATTTCGGACTATCAAAGTTGCTCGGGATAGACTTTTTATTGTTCTTCTATGTCAACTTTTACGAGTATAAGCTTCCTACATTATTTTGATGCCAAAACACCAACTTTCTATGACAAATGGACAAAACCGTTAAAAGCTCTTCAATAGAGAGTGTTGTGCGACTTTGGATCATCAAAGTTGCTCGGTGTACAATTTTTATTGTTCTTCTATGTTAAATTTTACGAGTATAAGCTTCCTACATTATTTCGATGCCAAAACACCAACTTTCTATGACAAATAGATAAAACCGTTAAAAGCTCCTCCATAGAGAGAGTTGAGCAACTCCGAACTATCAAAGGTTCTCGGGATAGACTTTTTCTTGTTCTTCTATTTCAAGTTTTAAGAGTATAAGCTTCCTAGATTATTTCGATGCCAAAACACCAACTTTCTATGACAAATGAAGAAAACCGTTAAAAGCTCCTCCATAGAGAGAGTTGAGCAACTTCGGACCAACAAAGTTGCTCGGTGTACACTTTTTATTGTTCCTATATGTCAAATTTTATGAGTATAAGCTTCCTAGATTATTTCGATGCCAAAACACCAACTTTCTTTGACAAATGGACAAAACCGTTAAAAGCTCCTCCATAGAGAGAGTTGAGCAACTTCGGACTATGAAAGTTGCTCGGGATAGAATTTTTATTATTCTTCTATGTGAAATTTTACGAGTATAAGCTTTCTACATTGTATGGATGCCAAAACACCAACTTTCTATGACAAATGGACAAAACCGTTAAAAGCTCCTCCATAGAGAGAGTTGAGTAACTTCGGACCATCAAAGTTGCTCGGGATAGACTTTTTATTGTTCTTCTATGTCAAGTTTTACGAGTATAAGCTTCCTAGATTATTTCGATGCCAAAACACCAACTTTATATGACAAATTTACAAAACCGTTAAAAGCTCCTCCATAGAGAGAGTTGAGCAACTTCGGACTATCAAAGTCGCTCGGGATATACTTTTTATTGTTCTTCTTTTTCAACTTTTACGAGTATAAGCTTCCTACATTACTTCGATGCCAAAAGACCAACTTTCTATGACAAATGGACAAAACCGTTAAGAGCTCCCCCATAGAGAGAGTTGAGCAACTTCGGACTATCAAAGTTGCTCGGGATATACTTTTTATTGTTCTTCTTTGTCAACTTTTACGAGTATAAGCTTCCTACATTACTTCGATGCCAAAACACTAACTTTCTATGACAAATGGACAAAACCGTTAAGAGCTCCTCCATAGAGAGAGTTGAGCAACTTCGGACTATCAAAGTTGCTCGGGATATACTTTTTATTGTTCTTCTTTGTCAACTTTTACGAGTATGAGCTTCCTAGATTATTTCGATGCCAAAACACCAACTTTCTATGACAAATGGAAAAAACCGTTAAAAGCTCCTCCATAGAGAAAATTCAGCGACTTCGGACCATCAAAGTTGTTCGGTATACATTTTGTATTGTTCTCATATGTCAAATTTTACGGGTATAAGCTTCATAGATTATTTCGATGCCAAAACACCAACTTTCTATGACAAATAGACAAAACCGTTAAGAGCTCCTCCATAGAGAGAGTTGAGCAACTTCGGACTATGAAAGTTGCTCGGGATAGACTTTTTATTGTTCTTCTATGTCAAATTTTACGAGTATAAGCTTCCTACATTATTTCGATGCCAAAACATCAACTTTCTATGGCAAATGGACAAAACCGTTAAAAGCTCCTCCTTAGAGAGAGTTGAGCAACTTCGGACTATAAAAGTTGCTCGTGATAGACCTTTTATTGTTCTTCTATGTCAAATTTTACGAGTATAATAAGCTTCCTACATTATATTGATGCCAAAACACCAACTTTCTATGACAAATGGACAAAACCGTTAAAAGCTCCTCCATAGAGAGAGTTGAGCAACTTCGGACTATGAAAGTTGCTCGGGATAGACTTTTTATTGTTCTTCTACGTCAAATTTTACGAGTATAAGCTCCTACATTATTTCGATGCCAAAACATCAACTTTCTATGGCAAATGGACAAAACCGTTAAAAGCTCCTCCATAGAGAGAGTTGAGCAACTTCGGACTATCAAAGTTGCTCGGGATATACTTTTTATTGTTCTTCTATGTCAACTTTTACCAGTATAAGCTTCCTACATTATTTTGATGCCAAAACACCAACTTTCTATGACAAATGGACAAAACCGTTAAAAGCTCTTCAATAGAGAGTGTTGAGCGACTTTGGATCATCAAAGTTGCTCGGTGTACAATTTTTATTGTTCTTCTATGTCAAATTTTACGAGTATAAGCTTCCTATATTATTTCGATGCCAAAACACCAACTTTCTATGACAAATAGATAAAACCGTTAAAAGCTCCTCCATAGAGAGAGTTGAGCAACTCCGAACTATCAAAGGTTCTCGGGATAGACTTTTTCTTGTTCTTCTATTTCAAGTTTTAAGAGTATAAGCTTCCTAGATTATTTCGATGCCAAAACACCAACTTTCTATGACAAATGAAGAAAACCGTTAATAGCTCCTCCATAGAGAGAGTTGAGCAACTTCGGACCATCAAAGTTGCTCGGTGTACACTTTTTATTGTTCCTATATGTCAAATTTTATGAGTATAAGCTTCCTAGATTATTTCGATGTTAAAACACCAACTTTCTTTGACAAATGGACAAAACCGTTAAAAGCTCCTCCAAAGAGAGAGTTGAGCAACTTCGGACTATGAAAGTTGCTCGGGATAGTCTTTTTATTGTTCTTCTATGTGAAATTTTACGAGTATAAGCTTCCTACATTATTTGGATTCCAAAACAACAACTTTCTATGACAAATGGATAAAACCGTTAAAAACTCCTCCATAGTGAGAATTGAGCAACTTCGGACCATCAAAGTTGCTCGGTGTTCACTTTTTATTGTTCTTCTATGTCAACTTTTACGAGTATAAGCTTCCTACATTATTTCGATGCCAAAACACCAACTTTCTATGACTAATGGACAGAACCGTTAAAAGCTCCTCCATAGAGAGAGTTGAGCAATTTCGGACTATCAAAGTTGCTCGGGATAGACTTTTTATTGTTCTTCTATGTCAACTTTTACGAGTATAAGCTTCCTACATTATTTTGATGCCAAAACACCAACTTTCTATGACAAATGGACAAAACCGTTAAAAGCTCTTCAATAGAGAGTGTTGTGCGACTTTGGATCATCAAAGTTGCTCGGTGTACAATTTTTATTGTTCTTCTATGTTAAATTTTACGAGTATAAGCTTCCTACATTATTTCGATGCCAAAACACCAACTTTCTATGACAAATAGATAAAACCGTTAAAAGCTCCTCCATAGAGAGAGTTGAGCAACTCCGAACTATCAAAGGTTCTCGGGATAGACTTTTTCTTGTTCTTCTATTTCAAGTTTTAAGAGTATAAGCTTCCTAGATTATTTCGATGCCAAAACACCAACTTTCTATGACAAATGAAGAAAACCGTTAAAAGCTCCTCCATAGAGAGAGTTGAGCAACTTCGGACCAACAAAGTTGCTCGGTGTACACTTTTTATTGTTCCTATATGTCAAATTTTATGAGTATAAGCTTCCTAGATTATTTCGATGCCAAAACACCAACTTTCTTTGACAAATGGACAAAACCGTTAAAAGCTCCTCCATAGAGAGAGTTGAGCAACTTCGGACTATGAAAGTTGCTCGGGATAGAATTTTTATTATTCTTCTATGTGAAATTTTACGAGTATAAGCTTTCTACATTGTATGGATGCCAAAACACCAACTTTCTATGACAAATGGACAAAACCGTTAAAAGCACCTCCATAGAGAGAGTTGAGTAACTTCGGACCATCAAAGTTGCTCGGGATAGACTTTTTATTGTTCTTCTATGTCAAGTTTTACGAGTATAAGCTTCCTAGATTATTTCGATGCCAAAACACCAACTTTATATGACAAATTTACAAAACCGTTAAAAGCTCCTCCATAGAGAGAGTTGAGCAACTTCGGACTATCAAAGTTGCTCGGGATATACTTTTTATTGTTCTTCTTTTTCAACTTTTAAAAGTATAAGCTTCCTACATTACTTCAATGCCAAAACACCAACTTTCTATGACAAATAGACAAAACCGTTAAGAGCTCCCCCATAGAGAGAGTTGAGCAACTTCGGACTATCAAAGTTGCTCGGGATATACTTTTTATTGTTCTTCTTTGTCAACTTTTACGAGTATAAGCTTCCTACATTACTTCGATGCCAAAACACTAACTTTCTATGACAAATGGACAAAACCGTTAAGAGCTCCTCCATAGAGAGAGTTGAGCAACTTCGGACTATCAAAGTTGCTCGGGATATACTTTTTATTGTTCTTCTTTGTCAACTTTTACGAGTATGAGCTTCCTAGATTATTTCGATGCCAAAACACCAACTTTCTATGACAAATGGAAAAAACCGTTAAAAGCTCCTCCATAGAGAAAATTCAGCGACTTCGGACCATCAAAGTTGTTCGGTATACATTTTGTATTGTTCTCATATGTCAAATTTTACGGGTATAAGCTTCATAGATTATTTCGATGCCAAAACACCAACTTTCTATGACAAATAGACAAAACCGTTAAGAGCTCCTCCATAGAGAGAGTTGAGCAACTTCGGACTATGAAAGTTGCTCGGGATAGACTTTTTATTGTTCTTCTATGTCAAATTTTACGAGTATAAGCTTCCTACATTATTTCGATGCCAAAACATCAACTTTCTATGGCAAATGGACAAAACCGTTAAAAGCTCCTCCTTAGAGAGAGTTGAGCAACTTCGGACTATAAAAGTTGCTCGTGATAGACTTTTTATTGTTCTTCTATGTCAAATTTTACGAGTATAATAAGCTTCCTACATTATATTGATGCCAAAACACCAACTTTCTATGACAAATGGACAAAACCGTTAAAAGCTCCTCCATAGAGAGAGTTGAGCAACTTCGGACTATGAAAGTTGCTCGGGATAGACTTTTTATTGTTCTTCTACGTCAAATTTTACGAGTATAAGCTCCTACATTATTTCGATGCCAAAACATCAACTTTCTATGGCAAATGGACAAAACCGTTAAAAGCTCCTCCATAGAGAGAGTTGAGCAACTTCGGACTATCAAAGTTGCTCGGGATATACTTTTTATTGTTCTTCTATGTCAACTTTTACCAGTATAAGCTTCCTACATTATTTTGATGCCAAAACACCAACTTTCTATGACAAATGGACAAAACCGTTAAAAGCTCTTCAATAGAGAGTGTTGAGCGACTTTGGATCATCAAAGTTGCTCGGTGTACAATTTTTATTGTTCTTCTATGTCAAATTTTACGAGTATAAGCTTCCTATATTATTTCGATGCCAAAACACCAACTTTCTATGACAAATAGATAAAACCGTTAAAAGCTCCTCCATAGAGAGAGTTGAGCAACTCCGAACTATCAAAGGTTCTCGGGATAGACTTTTTCTTGTTCTTCTATTTCAAGTTTTAAGAGTATAAGCTTCCTAGATTATTTCGATGCCAAAACACCGACTTTCTATGACAAATGAAGAAAACCGTTAATAGCTCCTCCATAGAGAGAGTTGAGCAACTTCGGACCATCAAAGTTGCTCGGTGTACACTTTTTATTGTTCCTATATGTCAAATTTTATGAGTATAAGCTTCCTAGATTATTTCGATGTTAAAACACCAACTTTCTTTGACAAATGGACAAAACCGTTAAAAGCTCCTCCAAAGAGAGAGTTGAGCAACTTCGGACTATGAAAGTTGCTCGGGATAGACTTTTTATTGTTCTTCTATGTGAAATTTTACGAGTATAAGCTTCCTACATTATATGGATGCCAAAACACCGACTTTCTATGACAAATGAAGAAAACCGTTAATAGCTCCTCCATAGAGAGAGTTGAGCAACTTCGGACCATCAAAGTTGCTCGGTGTACACTTTTTATTGTTCCTATATGTCAAATTTTATGAGTATAAGCTTCCTAGATTATTTCGATGTTAAAACACCAACTTTCTTTGACAAATGGACAAAACCGTTAAAAGCTCCTCCAAAGAGAGAGTTGAGCAACTTCGGACTATGAAAGTTGCTCGGGATAGACTTTTTATTGTTCTTCTATGTGAAATTTTACGAGTATAAGCTTCCTACATTATATGGATGCCAAAACACCAACTTTCTATGACAAATGGACAAAACCGTTAAAAGCTCCTCCTTAGAGAGAGTTGAGCAACTTCGGACTATGAAAGTTGCTCGGGATAGACTTTTTATTGTTCTTCTATGTCAAATTTTACGAGTATAAGCTTCCTACATTATATTGATGCCAAAACACCAACTTTCTATGACAAATAGACAAAACCGTTAAAAGCTCCTCCATAGAGAGAGTTGAGCAACTTCGGACCATCAAAGTTGCTCGGGATACAGTTTTTATTGTTCTTCTATGTCAAGTTTTACGAGTATAAGCTTACTAGATTATTTCGATGCCAAAACATCAACTTTCTATGACAAATGGACAAAACCGTTAAGAGCTCCTCCATAGAGAGAGTTGAGCAACTTCAGACTATCAAAGTTGCTCGGGATATACTTTTTATTGTTCTTCTTTGTCAACTTTTACGAGTATAAGCTTCATACATTACTTCGATGCCAAAACACCAACTTTCTATGACAAATGGACAAAACCGTTAAAAGCTCTTGAATAGAGAGTGTTGAGCGACTTTGGATCATCAAAGTTGCTCGGTGTACAATTTTTATTGTTCTTCTATGTCAAATTTTACGAGTATAAGCTTCCTATATTATTTCGATGCCAAAACACCAACTTTCTATGACAAATAGATAAAACCGTTAAAAGCTCCTCCATAGAGAGAGTTGAGCAACTCCGAACTATCAAAGGTTCTCGGGATAGACTTTTTCTTGTTCTTCTATTTCAAGTTTTAAGAGTATAAGCTTCCTAGATTATTTCGATGCCAAAACACCGACTTTCTATGACAAATGAAGAAAACCGTTAATAGCTCCTCCATAGAGAGAGTTGAGCAACTTCGGACCATCAAAGTTGCTCGGTGTACACTTTTTATTGTTCCTATATGTCAAATTTTATGAGTATAAGCTTCCTAGATTATTTCGATGTTAAAACACCAACTTTCTTTGACAAATGGACAAAACCGTTAAAAGCTCCTCCAAAGAGAGAGTTGAGCAACTTCGGACTATGAAAGTTGCTCGGGATAGACTTTTTATTGTTCTTCTATGTGAAATTTTACGAGTATAAGCTTCCTACATTATATGGATGCCAAAACACCGACTTTCTATGACAAATGAAGAAAACCGTTAATAGCTCCTCCATAGAGAGAGTTGAGCAACTTCGGACCATCAAAGTTGCTCGGTGTACACTTTTTATTGTTCCTATATGTCAAATTTTATGAGTATAAGCTTCCTAGATTATTTCGATGTTAAAACACCAACTTTCTTTGACAAATGGACAAAACCGTTAAAAGCTCCTCCAAAGAGAGAGTTGAGCAACTTCGGACTATGAAAGTTGCTCGGGATAGACTTTTTATTGTTCTTCTATGTGAAATTTTACGAGTATAAGCTTCCTACATTATATGGATGCCAAAACACCAACTTTCTATGACAAATGGACAAAACCGTTAAAAGCTCCTCCTTAGAGAGAGTTGAGCAACTTCGGACTATGAAAGTTGCTCGGGATAGACTTTTTATTGTTCTTCTATGTCAAATTTTACGAGTATAAGCTTCCTACATTATATTGATGCCAAAACACCAACTTTCTATGACAAATAGACAAAACCGTTAAAAGCTCCTCCATAGAGAGAGTTGAGCAACTTCGGACCATCAAAGTTGCTCGGGATACACTTTTTATTGTTCTTCTATGTCAAGTTTTACAAGTATAAGCTTACTAGATTATTTCGATGCCAAAACATCAACTTTCTATGACAAATGGACAAAACCGTTAAGAGCTCCTCCATAGAGAGAGTTGAGCAACTTCGGACTATCAAAGTTGCTCGGGATATACTTTTTATTGTTCTTCTTTGTCAACTTTTACGAGTATAAGCTTCCTACATTACTTCGATGCCAAAACACCAACTTTCTATGACAAATGGACAAAACCGTTAAGAGCTCCTCTATAGAGAGAGTTGAGCAACTTCGGACTATCAAAGTTGCTGGGGATATACTTTTTATTGTTCTTCTTTGTCAAGTTTTACGAGTATAAGCTTCCTACATTACTTCGATGCCAAAACACCAACTTTCTATGACAAATTGACAAAACCGTTAAGAGCTCCTCCATAGAGAGAGTTGAGCAACTTCCGACTATCAAAGTTGCGCGGGATATACTTTTTATTGTTTTTCTTTGTCAACTTTTACGAGTATAAGCTTCCTAGATTATTTCGATGCCGAAACACCAATTTTCTATGACAAATGGACAAAACCGTTAAAAGCTCCTCTATAGAGAAAATTCAGCGACTTCGGACCATCAAAGTTGTTCGGTGTACATTTTGTATTGTTCTCATATGTCAAATTTTACGGGTATAAGCTTCATAGATTATTTCGATGCCAAAACACCAACTTTCTATGACAAATAGACAAAACCGTTAAGAGCTCCTCCATAGAGAGAGTTGAGCAACTTCGGATCATCAAAGTTGCTCGGGATAGACTTTTTATTGTTCTTCTATGTCAAATTTTACGAGTATAAGCTTCCTAGATTCCAAAACACCAACTTTCTATGACAAATTTACAAAACCGTTAAAAGCTCCTCCATAGAGAGAGTTGAGCAACTCCGAACTATCAAAGTTGCTCGGGATAGACTTTTTATTGTTCTTCTATGTCAAGTTTTACGAGTATAAGCTGCCTAGATTATTTCGATGCAAAAACACCAACTTTCTATGACAAATGGAGAAAACCGTTAAAACTCCTCCTTTGAGAGAGTTGAGCAACTTCGGACTATAAAAGTTGCTCGTGATAGACTTTTTATTGTTCTTCTATGTCAAATTTTACGAGTATAATAAGCTTCCTAGATTATATTGATGCCAAAACACCAACTTTCTATGACAAATGGACAAAACCGTTAAAAGCTCCTCGATAGAGAGAGTTGAGCAACTTCGGACTATGAAAGTTGCTCGGGATAGACTTTTTATTGTTCTTCTATGTAAAATTTTACGAGTATAAGCTTCCTACATTATTTCGATGCCAAAACACCAACTTTCTATGACAAATTTAAAAAACCGTTAAAAGCTCCTCCATAGAGAGAGTTGAGCAACTTCGGACTATCAAAGTTGCTCGTGATATACTTTTTATTGTTCTTCTTTGTCAACTTTTACGAGTATAAGCTTCCTACATTACTTCGATGCCAAAACAACAACTTTCTATGACAAATGGACAAAACCGTTAAAAGCTCCTCCATAGAGAGAGTTGAGCAACTTCGGACTATCAAAGTTGCTCGAGATATACTTTTTAGTGTTCTTCTTTGTCAACTTTTACGAGTATAAGCTTCCTACATTACTTCGATGCCAAAACACCAACTTTCTATGACAAATGAAGAAAACCGTTAATAGCTCCTCCATAGAGAGAGTTGAGCAACTTCGGACCATCAAAGTTGCTCGGTGTACACTTTTTATTGTTCCTATATGTCAAATTTTATGAGTATAAGCTTCCTAGATTATTTCGATGTTAAAACATCAATTTTCTTTGACAAATGGACAAAACCGTTAAAAGCTCCTCCAAAGAGAGAGTTGAGCAACTTCGGACTATGAAAGTTGCTCGGGATAGACTTTTTATTGTTCTTCTATGTGAAATTTTACGAGTATAAGCTTCCTACATTATATGGATGCCAAAACACCGACTTTCTATGACAAATGAAGAAAACCGTTAATAGCTCCTCCATAGAGAGAGTTGAGCAACTTCGGACCATCAAAGTTGCTCGGTGTACACTTTTTATTGTTCCTATATGTCAAATTTTATGAGTATAAGCTTCCTAGATTATTTCGATGTTAAAACACCAACTTTCTTTGACAAATGGACAAAACCGTTAAAAGCTCCTCCAAAGAGAGAGTTGAGCAACTTCGGACTATGAAAGTTGCTCGGGATAGACTTTTTATTGTTCTTCTATGTGAAATTTTACGAGTATAAGCTTCCTACATTATATGGATGCCAAAACACCAACTTTCTATGACAAATGGACAAAACCGTTAAAAGCTCCTCCTTAGAGAGAGTTGAGCAACTTCGGACTATGAAAGTTGCTCGGGATAGACTTTTTATTGTTCTTCTATGTCAAATTTTACGAGTATAAGCTTCCTACATTATATTGATGCCAAAACACCAACTTTCTATGACAAATAGACAAAACCGTTAAAAGCTCCTCCATAGAGAGAGTTGAGCAACTTCGGACCATCAAAGTTGCTCGGGATACACTTTTTATTGTTCTTCTATGTCAAGTTTTACGAGTATAAGCTTACTAGATTATTTCGATGCCAAAACATCAACTTTCTATGACAAATGGACAAAACCGTTAAGAGCTCCTCCATAGAGAGAGTTGAGCAACTTCGGACTATCAAAGTTGCTCGGGATATACTTTTTATTGTTCTTCTTTGTCAACTTTTACGAGTATAAGCTTCCTACATTACTTCGATGCCAAAACACCAACTTTCTATGACAAATGGACAAAACCGTTAAAAGCTCTTCAATAGAGAGTGTTGAGCGACTTTGGATCATCAAAGTTGCTCGGTGTACAATTTTTATTGTTCTTCTATGTCAAATTTTACGAGTATAAGCTTCCTATATTATTTCGATGCCAAAACACCAACTTTCTATGACAAATAGATAAAACCGTTAAAAGCTCCTCCATAGAGAGAGTTGAGCAACTCCGAACTATCAAAGGTTCTCGGGATAGACTTTTTCTTGTTCTTCTATTTCAAGTTTTAAGAGTATAAGCTTCCTAGATTATTTCGATGCCAAAACACCAACTTTCTATGACAAATGAAGAAAACCGTCAATAGCTCCTCCATAGAGAGAGTTGAGCAACTTCGGACCATCAAAGTTGCTCGGTGTACACTTTTTATTGTTCCTATATGTCAAATTTTATGAGTATAAGCTTCCTAGATTATTTCGATGTTAAAACACCAACTTTCTTTGACAAATGGACAAAACCGTTAAAAGCTCCTCCAAAGAGAGAGTTGAGCAACTTCGGACTATGAAAGTTGCTCGGGATAGACTTTTTATTGTTCTTCTATGTCAAATTTTACGAGTATAAGCTTCCTACATTATATTGATGCCAAAACACCAACTTTCTATGACAAATAGACAAAACCGTTAAAATCTCCTCCATAGAGAGAGTTGAGCAACTTCGGACCATCAAAGTTGCTTGGGATACACTTTTTATTGTTCTTCTATGTCAAGTTTTACGAGTATAAGCTTACTAGATTATTTCGATGCCAAAACATCAACTTTCTATGACAAATGGACAAAACCGTTAAGAGCTCCTCAATAGAGAGAGTTGAGCAACTTCGGACTATCAAAGTTGCTCGGGATATACTTTTTATTGTTCTTCTTTGTCAACTTTTACGAGTATAAGCTTCTTACATTACTTCGATGCCAAAACACCAACTTTCTATGACAAATGGACAAAACCGTTAAGAGCTCCTCTATAGAGAGAGTTGAGCAACTTCGGACTATCAAAGTTGCTGGGGATAGACTTTTTATTGTTCTTCTATGTCAAATTTTACGAGTATAAGCTTCCTAGATTTCAAAACACCAACTTTCTATGACAAATTTACAAAACCGTTAAAAGCTCCTCCATAGAGAGAGTTGAGCAACTCCGAACTATCAAAGTTGCTCGGGATAGACTTTTTATTGTTCTTCTATGTCAAGTTTTACGAGTATAAGCTGCCTAGATTATTTCGATGCAAAAACACCAACTTTCTATGACAAATGGAGAAAACCGTTAAAAGCTCCTCCTTAGAGAGAGTTGAGCAACTTCGGACTGTAAAAGTTGCTCGTGATAGACTTTTTATTGTTCTTCTATGTCAAATTTTACGAGTATAATAAGCTTCCTACATTATATTGATGCCAAAACACCAACTTTCTATGACAAATGGACAAAACCGTTAAAAGCTCCTCCATAGAGAGAGTTGAGCAACTTCGGACTATGAAAGTTGCTCGGGATAGACTTTTTATTGTTCTTCTATGTCAAATTTTACGAGTATAAGCTTCCTACATTATTTCGATGCCAAAACATCAACTTTTTATGGCAAATGGACAAAACCGTTAAAAGCTCCTCCATAGAGAGAGTTGAGCAACTTCGGACTATCAAAGTTGCTCGGGATATACTTTTTATTGTTCTTCTTTGTCAACTTTTACGAGTATAAGCTTCCTACATTACTTCGATGCCAAAACACCAACTTTCTATGACAAATTTACAAAACCGTTAAAAGCTCCTCCATAGAGAGAGTTGAGCAACTTCAGACCATCAAACTTGCTCGGTGTACACTTTTTATTGTTCTTATATGTCAAATTTTATGTGTATAAGCTTCCTAGATTATTTCGATGCAAAAACACCAACTTTCTATGACAAATGAAGAAAACCGTTAAAAGCTCCTCCATAGAGAGAGTTGAGCAACTTCGGACCATCAAAGTTGCTCGGTGTACACTTTTTATTGTTCCTATATGTAAAAAATTTTATGAGTATAAGCTTCCTAGATTATTTCGATGTTAAAACACCAACTTTCTTTGACAAATGGACAAAACCGTTAAAAGCTCCTCCATAGAGAGAGTTGAGCAACTTCGGACTATGAAAGTTGCTCGGGATAGACTTTTTATTTTTCTTCTATGTCAAATTTTACGAGTATAATAAGCTTCCTACATTATATTGATGCCAAAACACCAACTTTCTATGACAAATGGACAAAACCGTTAAAAGCTCCTCCTTAGAGAGAGTTGAGCAACTTCGGACTATGAAAGTTGCTCGGGATAGACTTTTTATTGTTCTTCTATGTCAAATTTTACGAGTATATGCTTCCTACATTATATTGATGCCAAAACAACAACTTTCTATGACAAATTTACAAAACCGTTAAAAGCTCCTCCATAGAGAGAGTTGAGCAACTCCGAACTATCAAAGTTGCTCGGGATAGACTTTTTATTGTTCTTCTATGTCAAGTTTTACGAGTATAAGCTGCCTAGATTATTTCGATGCAAAAACACCAACTTTCTATGACAAATGGAGAAAACCGTTAAAAGCTCCTCCTTAGAGAGAGTTGAGCAACTTCGGACTGTAAAAGTTGCTCGTGATAGACTTTTTATTGTTCTTCTATGTCAAATTTTACGAGTATAATAAGCTTCCTACATTATATTGATGCCAAAACACCAACTTTCTATGACAAATGGACAAAACCGTTAAAAGCTCCTCCATAGAGAGAGTTGAGCAACTTCGGACTATGAAAGTTGCTCGGGATAGACTTTTTATTGTTCTTCTATGTCAAATTTTACGAGTATAAGCTTCCTACATTATTTCGATGCCAAAACATCAACTTTTTATGGCAAATGGACAAAACCGTTAAAAGCTCCTCCATAGAGAGAGTTGAGCAACTTCGGACTATCAAAGTTGCTCGGGATATACTTTTTATTGTTCTTCTTTGTCAACTTTTACGAGTATAAGCTTCCTACATTACTTCGATGCCAAAACACCAACTTTCTATGACAAATTTACAAAACCGTTAAAAGCTCCTCCATAGAGAGAGTTGAGCAACTTCAGACCATCAAACTTGCTCGGTGTACACTTTTTATTGTTCTTATATGTCAAATTTTATGTGTATAAGCTTCCTAGATTATTTCGATGCAAAAACACCAACTTTCTATGACAAATGAAGAAAACCGTTAAAAGCTCCTCCATAGAGAGAGTTGAGCAACTTCGGACCATCAAAGTTGCTCGGTGTACACTTTTTATTGTTCCTATATGTAAAAAATTTTATGAGTATAAGCTTCCTAGATTATTTCGATGTTAAAACACCAACTTTCTTTGACAAATGGACAAAACCGTTAAAAGCTCCTCCATAGAGAGAGTTGAGCAACTTCGGACTATGAAAGTTGCTCGGGATAGACTTTTTATTTTTCTTCTATGTCAAATTTTACGAGTATAATAAGCTTCCTACATTATATTGATGCCAAAACACCAACTTTCTATGACAAATGGACAAAACCGTTAAAAGCTCCTCCTTAGAGAGAGTTGAGCAACTTCGGACTATGAAAGTTGCTCGGGATAGACTTTTTATTGTTCTTCTATGTCAAATTTTACGAGTATAAGCTTCCTACATTATTTCGATGCCAAAACACCAACTTTCTATGACAAATTTAAAAAACCGTTAAAAGCTCCTCCATAGAGAGAGTTGAGCAACTTCGGACTATCAAAGTTGCTCGTGATATACTTTTTACTGTTCTTCTTTGTCAACTTTTACGAGTATAAGCTTCCTACATTACTTCGATGCCAAAACACCAACTTTCTATGACAAATGGACAAAACCGTTAAAAGTTCCTCCATAGAGAGAGTTGAGCAACTTCGGACTACCAAAGTTGCTCGAGATATACTTTTTATTGTTCTTCTTTGTCAACTTTTACGAGTATAAGCTTCCTACATTACTTCGATGCCAAAACACCAACTTTCTATGACAAATGGACAAAACCGTTAAGAGCTCCTCCATAGAGAGAGTTGAGCAACTTCGGACTATCAAAGTTGCTCGGGATATACTTTTTATTGTTCTTCTTTTTCAACTTTTACGAGTACAAGCTTCCTAGATTATTTCGATGCCAAAACACCAACTTTCTATGAAAAATGGACAAAACCGTTAAAAGCTCCTCCATTGAGAAAATTCAGCGACTTCGGACCGTCAAAGTTGTTCGGTGTACATTTTGTATTGTTCTCATATGTCAAATTTTACGGGTATAAGCTTCATAGATTATTTCGATGCCAAAACACCAACTTTCTATGACAAATAGAAAAAACCGTTAAGAGCTCCTCCATAGAGAGAGTTGAGCAACTTCGGACCATCAAAGTTGCTCGGGATAGACTTTTTATTGTTCTTCTATGTCAAATTTTACGAGTATAAGCTTCCTAGATTCCAAAACACCAACTTTCTATGACAAATAGACAAAACGGTTAAAAGCTCCTCCATAGAGAGAGTTGAGCAACTTCGGACGATCAAAGTTGCTCGGGGTAGACTGTATATTGTTCTTCTATGTCAACTTTTACGAGTATAAGCTTCCTACATTATTTCGATTCCAAAACACCAACTTTCTATGACAAATAGATAAAACCGTTAAAAGCTCCTCCATAGAGAGAGTTGAGCAACTCCGAACTATCAAAGGTTCTCGGGATAGACTTTTTATTGTTCTTCTATGTCAAATTTTACGAGTATAAGCTTCCTACTTTATTTGGATTCCAAAACACCAACTTTCTATGACAAATGGATAAAACCGTTAAAAACTCCTCCATAGTGAGAGTTGAGCAACTTCGGACCATCAGAGTTGCTCGGTGTTGACTTTTTATTGTTCTTCTATGTCAACTTTTACGAGTATAAGCTTCCTACATTATTTCGATGCCAAAACACCAACTTTCTATGACAAATGGACAAAACCGTTAAAAGCTCCTCCATAGAGAGAGTTGAGCAACTTCGGACTATGAAAGTTGCTCGGGATAGACTTTTTCTTGTTCTTCTATTTCAAGTTTTACGAGTATAAGCTTCCTACATTATTTGGATTCCAAAACACCAACTTTCTATGACAAATGGATAAAACAGTTAAAAGAGTCCTCCATAGTGAGAGTTGAGCAACTTCGGACCATCAAAGTTGCTCGGTGTTGACTTTTTATTGTTCTTCTATGTCAACTTTTACGAGTATAAGCTTCCTACATTATTTCGATGCCAAAACACCAACTTTCTACGACTAATGGACAAAACCGTTAAAAGCTCCTCCATAGAGAGAGTTGAGCAACTTCGGACTATCAAAGTTGCTCGGGATAGACTTTTTATTGTTCTTCTATGTCAACTTTTACGAGTATAAGCTTCCTACATTATTTTGATGCCAAAACACCAACTTTCTTGACAAATGGACAAAACCGTTAAAAGCTCTTCAATAGAGAGTGTTGAGCGACTTTGGATCATCAAAGTTGCTCGTTGTACAATTTTTATTGTTCTTCTATGTCAAATTTTACGAGTATAAGCTTCCTACAGTATTTCGATGCCAAAACACCAACTTTCTATGACAAATAGATAAAACCGTTAAAAGCTCCTCCATAGAGAGAGTTGAGCAACTCCGAACTATCAAAGGTTCTCGGGATTGACTTTTTCTTGTTCTTCTATTTCAAGTTTTAAGAGTATAAGCTTCCTAGATTATTTCGATGCCAAAACACCAACTTTCTATGACAAATGAAGAAAACCGTTAAAAGCTCCTCCATAGAGAGAGTTGAGCAACTTCGGACCATCAAAGTTGCTCGGTGTACACTTTTTATTGTTCTTATATGTCAAATTTTATGAGTATAAGCTTCCTAGATTATTTCGATGTTAAAATACCAACTTTCTTTGACAAATGGACAAAACCGTTAAAAGCTCCTCCATAGAGAGAGTTGAGCAACTTCGGACTATGAAAGTTGCTCGTGATAGACTTTTTATTGTTCTTCTATGTCAAATTTTACGAGTATAAGCTTGCTACATTATATTGATGCCAAAACACCAACTTTCTATGACAAATAGACAAAACCGTTAAAAGCTCCTCCATAGAGAGAGTTGAGCAACTTCGGACCATCAAAGTTGCTCGGGATAGACTTTTTATTGTTCTTCTATGTCAAGTTTTACGAGTATAAGCTTCCTAGATTATTTCGATGCCAAAACACCAACTTTCTATGACAAATTTACAAAACCGTTAAAAGCTCCTCCATAGAGAGAGTTGAGCAACTTCGGACTTTCAAAGTTGCTCGTGATATACTTTTTATTGTTCTTCTTTGTCAACTTTTACGAGTATAAGCTTCCTACATTACTTCGATGCCAAAACAACAACTTTCTATGACAAATGGACAAAACCGTTAAGAGCTCCTCCATAGAGAGAGTTGAGCAACTTCGGACTATCAAAGTTGCTCGAGATATACTTTTTATTGTTCTTCTTTGTCAACTTTTACGAGTATAAGCTTCCTACATTACTTCGATGCCAAAACACCAACTTTCTATGACAAATGGAGAAAACCGTTAAGAGCTCCTCCATAGAGAGAGTTGAGCAACTTCGGACTATCAAAGTTGCTCGGGATATACTTTTTATTGTTCTTCTTTGTCAACTTTTACGAGTATAAGCTTCCTAGATTATTTCGATGCCAAAACACCAACTTTCTATGACAAATGGACAAAACCGTTAAAAGCTCCTCCATAGAGAAAATTCAGCGACTTCGGACCGTCAAAGTTGTTCGGTGTACATTTTGTATTGTTCTCATATGTCAAATTTTACGGGTATAAGCTTCATAGATTATTTCGATGCCAAAACACCAACTTTCTATGACAAATAGAAAAAACCGTTAAGAGCTCCTCCATAGAGAGAGTTGAGCAACTTCGGACCATCAAAGTTGCTCGGGATAGACTATTTATTGTTCTTCTATGTCAAATTTTACGAGTATAAGCTTCCTAGATTCCAAAACACCAACTTTCTATGACAAATAGACAAAACCGTTAAAAGCTCCTCCATAGAGAGAGTTGAGCAACTTCGGACGATCAAAGTTGCTCGGGGTAGACTGTTTATTGTTCTTCTATGTCAACTTTTACGAGTATAAGCTTCCTACATTATTTCGATTCCAAAACACCAACTTTCTATGACAAATAGATAAAACCGTTAAAAGCTCCTCCATAGAGAGAGTTGAGCAACTCCGAACTATCAAAGGTTCTCGGGATAGACTTTTTATTGTTCTTCTATGTCAAATTTTACGAGTATAAGCTTCCTACATTATTTGGATTCCAAAACAACAACTTTCTATGACAAATGGATAAAACCGTTAAAAACTCCTCCATAGTGAGAGTTGAGCAACTTCGGACCATCAAAGTTGCTCGGTGTTCACTTTTTATTGTTCTTCTATGTGAACTTTTACGATTATAAGCTTCCTACATTATTTCGATGCCAAAACACCAACTTTCTATGACTAATGGACAAAACCGTTAAAAGCTCCTCCATAGAGAGAGTTGAGCAACTTCGGACTATCAAAGTTGCTCGGGATAGACTTTTTATTGTTCTTCTATGTGAAATTTTACGAGTATAAGCTTCCTACATTATATTGATGCCAAAACACCAACTTTCTATGACAAATAGACAAAACCGTTAAAAGCTCCTCCATAGAGAGAGTTGAGCAACTTCGGACCATCAAAGTTGCTCGTGATAGACTTTTTATTGTTCTTCTATGTCAAGTTTTACGAGTATAAGCTTCCTAGATTATTTCGATGCCAAAACACCAATTTTCTATGACAAATTTACAAAACCGTTAAAAGCACCTCCATAGAGAGAGTTGAGCAACTTCGGACTATCAAAGTTGCTCGGGATATACTTTTTATTGTTCTTCTATGTCAAGTTTTACGAGTATAAGCTTCCTACATTATATTGATGCCAAAACACCAACTTTCTATGACAAATAGACAAAACCGTTAAAAGCTCCTCCATAGAGAGAGTTGAGCAACTTCGGACCATCAAAGTTGCTCGGGATAGACTTTTTATTGTTCTTCTATGTCAAGTCTTACGAGTATAAGCTTCCTAGATTATTTCGATTCCAAAACACCAACTTTCTATGACAAATTTACAAAACCGTTAAAAGCTCCTCCATAGAGAGAGTTGAGCAACTTCGGACTATCAAAGTTGCTCGTGATATACTTTTTATTGTTCTTCTTTGTCAACTTTTACGAGTATAAGCTTCCTACATTACTTCGATGCCAAAACACCAACTTTCTATGACAAATGGACAAAACCGTTAAGAGCTACTCCATAGAGAGAGTTGAGCAACTTCGGACTATCAAAGTTGCTCGAGATATACTTTTTATTGTTCTTCTTTGTCAACTTTTACGAGTATAAGCTTCCTACATTACTTCGATGCCAAAACACCAACTTTCTATGACAAATGGACAAAACCGTTAAGAGCTCCTCCATAGAGAGAGTTGAGCAACTTCGGACTATCAAAGTTGCTCGGGATATACTTTTTATTGTTCTTCTTTGTCAACTTTTACGAGTATAAGCTTCCTAGATTATTTCGATGCCAAAACACCAACTTTATATGACAAATGGACAAAACCGTTAAAAGCTCCTCCATAGAGAAAATTCAGCGACTTCGGACCATCAAAGTTGTTCGGTGTACATTTTGTATTGTTCTCATATGTCAAATTTTACGGGTATAAGCTTCATAGATTATTTCGATGCCAAAACACCAACTTTCTATGACAAATAGACAAAACCGTTAAGAGCTCCTCCATAGAGAGAGTTGAGCAACTTCGGACCATCAAAGTTGCTCGGGATAGACTTTTTATTGTTCTTCTATGTCAAATTTTACGAGTATAAGCTTCCTAGATTCCAAAACACCAACTTTCTATGACAAATAGACAAAACCGTTAAGAGCTCCTCCATAGAGAGAGTTGAGCAACTTCGGACCATCAAAGTTGCTCGGGATAGACTTTTTATTGTTCTTCTATGTCAAATTTTACGAGTATAAGCTTCCTAGATTCCAAAACACCAATTTTCTATGACAAATAGACAAAACCGTTAAAAGCTCCTCCATAGAGAGAGTTGAGCAACTTCGGACGATCAAAGTTGCTCGGGGTAGACTGTTTATTGTTCTTCTATGTCAACTTTTACGAGTATAAGTTTCCTACATTATTTCGATTCCAAAAGACCAACTTTCTATGACAAATAGATAAAACCGTTAAAAGCTCCTCCATAGAGAGAGTTGAGCAAGTCCGAACTATCAAAGGTTTTCGGGATAGACTTTTTATTGTTCTTCTATGTCAAATTTTACGAGTATAAGCTTCCTACATTATTTGGATTCCAAAACAACAACTTTCTATGACAAATGGATAAAACCGTTAAAAACTCCTCCATAGTGAGAGTTGAGCAACTTCGGACCATCAAAGTTGCTCGGTGTTCACTTTTTATTGTTCTTCTATGTCAACTTTTACGAGTATAAGCTTCCTACATTATTTCGATGCCAAAACACCAACTTTCTATGACTAATGGATAAAACCGTTAAAAGCTCCTCCATAGAGAGAGTTGAGCAACTTCGGACTATCAAAGTTGCTCGGGATAGACTTTTTATTGTTCTTCTATGTGAAATTTTACGAGTATAAGCTTCCTACATTATATGGATGCCAAAACACCAACTTTCTATGACAAATGGACAAAACCGTTAAAAGCTCTTCCTTAGAGAGAGTTGAGCAACTTCGGAATATGAAAGTTGCTCGGGATAGACTTTTTTATTGTTCTTCTATGTTAAATTTTACGAGTATAAGCTTCCTACATTATATTGATGCCAAAACACCAACTTTCTATGACAAATAGAGAAAACCGTTAAAAGCTCCTCCATAGAGAGAGTTGAGCAACTTCGGACCATCAAAGTTGCTCGTGATAGACTTTTTATTGTTCTTCTATGTCAAGTTTTACGAGTATAAGCTTCCTAGATTATTTCGATGCCAAAACACCAACTTTCTATGACAAATTTACAAAACCGTTAAAAGCTCCTCCATAGAGAGAGTTGAGCAACTTCGGACTATCAAAGTTGCTCGTGATATACGTTTTATTGTTCTTCTTTGTCAACTTTTACGAGTATAAGCTTCCTACATTACTTCGATGCCAAAACACCAACTTTCTATGACAAATGGACAAAACCGTTAAGAGCTCCTCCATAGAGAGAGTTGAGCAACTTCGGACTATCAAAGTTGCTCGAGATATACTTTTTATTGTTCTTCTTTGTCAACTTTTACGAGTGTAAGCTTCCTACATTACTTCGATGCCAAAACACCAACTTTCTATGACAAATGGACAAAACCGTTAAGAGCTCCTCCATAGAGAGAGTTGAGCAACTTCGGACTATCAAAGTTGCTCGGGATATACTTTTTATTGTTCTTCTTTGTCAACTTTTACGAGTATAAGCTTCCTAGATTATTTCGATGCCAAAACACCAACTTTCTATGACAAATGGACAAAACCGTTAAAAGCTCCTCCATAGAGAAAATTCAGCGACTTCGGACCATCAAAGTTGTTCGGTGTACATTTTGTATTGTTCTCATATGTCAAATTTTACGGGTATAAGCTTCATAGATTATTTCGATGCCAAAACACCAACTTTCTATGACAAATAGACAAAACCGTTAAGAGCTCCTCCATAGAGAGAGTTGAGCAACTTCAGACCATCAAAGTTGCTCGGGATAGACTTTTTATTGTTCTTCTATGTCAAATTTTACGAGTATAAGCTTCCTAGATTCCAAAACACCAACTTTCTATGACAAATAGACAAAACCGTTAAAAGCTCCTCCATAGAGAGAGTTGAGCAACTTCGGACCATCAAAGTTGCTCGGGATAGACTTTTTATTGTTCTTCTATGTCAAGTTTTACGAGTATAAGCTTCCTAGATTATTTCGATGCCAAAACACCAACTTTCTATGACAAATTTACATAACCGTTAAAAGCTCCTCCATAGAGAGAGTTGAGCAACTTCGGACTGTCAAAGTTGCTCGGGATATACTTTTTATTGTTCTTCTTTGTCAACTTTTACGAGTATAAGCTTCCTACATTACTTCGATGCCAAAACACCAACTTTCTATGACAAATGGACAAAACCGTTAAGAGCTCCTCCATAGAGAGAGTTGAGCAACTTCGGACTATCAAAGTTGCTCGGGATATACTTTTTATTGTTCTTCTTTGTCAACTTTTACGAGTATAAGCTTCCTACATTACTTCGATGCCAAAACACCAACTTTCTATGACAAATGGAGAAAACCGTTAAGAGCTCCTCCATAGAGAGAGTTGAGCAACTTCGGACTATCAAAGTTGCTCGGGATATACTTTTTATTGTTCTTCTTTGTCAACTTTTACGAGTATAAGCTTCCTAGATTATTTCGATGCCAAAACACCAACTTTCTATGACAAATAGACAAAACCGTTAAAAGCTCCTCCATAGAGAAAATTCAGCGACTTCGGACCATCAAAGTTGTTCGGTTTACATTTTGTATTATTCTCATATGTCAAATTTTACGGGTATAAGCTTCATAGATTATTTCGATGCCAAAACACCAACTTTCTATGACAAATAGACAAAACCGTTAAGAGCTCCTCCATAGAGAGAGTTGAGCAACTTCGGACCATCAAAGTTGCTCGGGATAGACTTTTTATTGTTCTTCTATGTCAAATTTTACGAGTATAAGCTTCCTAGATTCCAAAACACCAACTTTCTATGACAAATAGACAAAACCGTTAAAAGCTCCTCCATAGAGAGAGTTGAGCAACTTCGGACGATCAAAGTTGCTCGGGGTAGACTGTTTATTGTTCTTCTATGTCAACTTTTACGAGTATAAGCTTCCTACATTATTTCGATTCCAAAACACCAACTTTCTATGACAAATAGATAAAACCGTTAAAAGCTCCTCCATAGAGAGAGTTGAGCAACTCCGAACTATCAAAGGTTCTCGGGATAGACTTTTTATTGTTCTTCTATGTCAAATTTTACGAGTATAAGCTTCCTACATTATTTGGATTCCAAAACACCAACTTTCTATGACAAATGGACAAAACCGTTAAAAGCTCCTCCATAGAGAGAGTTGAGCAACTTCGGACTATCAAAGTTGCTCGGTGTACAATTTTTATTGTTCTTCTATGTCAAATTTTACGAGTATAAGCTTCCTACATTATTTCGATGCCAAAACACCAACTTTCTATGACAAATAGATAAAACCGTTAAAAGCTCCTCCATAGAGAGAGTTGAGCAACTCCGAACTATCAAAGGTTCTCGGGATAGACTTTTTCTTGTTCTTCTATTTCAAGTTTCAAGAGTATAAGCTTCCTAGATTATTTCGATGCCAAAACACCAACTTTCTATGACAAATGAAGAAAACCGTTAAAAGCTCCTCCATAGAGAGAGTTGAGCAACTTCGGACCATCAAAGTTGCTCGGTGTACACTTTTTATTGTTCCTATATGTCAAATTTTATGAGTATAAGCTTCCTAGATTATTTCGATGTTAAAACACCAACTTTCTGTGACAAATTGACAAAACCGTTAAAAGCTCCTCCATAGAGAGAGTTGAGCAACTTCGGACTATGAAAGTTGCTCGGGATAGACTTTTTATTGTTCTTCTATGTGAAATTTTACGAGTAAAAGCTTCCTACATTATATGGATGCCAAAACACCGACTTTCTATGACAAATGGACAAAACCGTTAAAAGCTCCTCCTTAGAGAGAGTTGAGCAACTTCGGACTATGAAAGTTGCTCGGGATAGACTTTTTACTGTTCTTCTATGTGAAATTTTACGAGTATAAGCTTCCTACATTATATGGATGCCAAAACACCAACTTTCTATGACAAATGGACAAAACCGTTAAAAGCTCCTCCTTAGAGAGAGTTGAGCAACTTCGGAATATGAAAGTTGCTCGGGATAGACTTTTTTATTGTTCTTCTATGTTAAATTTTACGAGTATAAGCTTCCTACATTATACTGATGCCAAAACACCAACTTTCTATGACAAATAGAGAAAACCGTTAAAAGCTCCTCCATAGAGAGAGTTGAGCAACTTCGGACCATCAAAGTTGCTCGTGATAGACTTTTTATTGTTCTTCTATATCAAGTTTTACGAGTATAAGCTTCCTAGATTATTTCGATTACAAAACACCAACTTTCTATGACAAATTTACAAAACCGTTAAAAGCTCCTCCATAGAGAGAGTTGAGCAACTTCGGACTATCAAAGTTGCTCGTGATATACGTTTTATTGTTCTTCTTTGTCAACTTTTACGAGTATAAGCTTCCTACATTACTTCGATGCCAAAACACCAACTTTCTATGACAAATGGACAAAACCGTTAAGAGCTCCTCCATAGAGAGAGTTGAGCAACTTCGGACTATCAAAGTTGCTCGAGATATACTTTTTATTGTTCTTCTTTGTCAACTTTTACGAGTGTAAGCTTCCTACATTACTTCGATGCAAAAACACCAACTTTCTATGACAAATGGACAAAACCGTTAAGAGCTCCTCCATAGAGAGAGTTGAGCAACTTCGGACTATCAAAGTTGCTCGGGATATACTTTTTATTGTTCTTCTTTGTCAACTTTTACGAGTATAAGCTTCCTAGATTATTTCGATGCCAAAACACCAACTTTCTATGACAAATGGACAAAACCGTTAAAAGCTCCTCCATAGAGAAAATTCAGCGACTTCGGACCATCAAAGTTGTTCGGTGTACATTTTGTATTGTTCTCATATGTCAAATTTTACGGGTATAAGCTTCATAGATTATTTCGATGCCAAAACACCAACTTTCTATGACAAATAGACAAAACCGTTAAGAGCTCCTCCATAGAGAGAGTTGAGCAACTTCAGACCATCAAAGTTGCTCGGGATAGACTTTTTATTGTTCTTCTATGTCAAATTTTACGAGTATAAGCTTCCTAGATTCCAAAACACCAACTTTCTATGACAAATAGACAAAACCGTTAAAAGCTCCTCCATAGAGAGAGTTGAGCAACTTCGGACGATCAAAGTTGCTCGGGGTAGACTGTTTATTGTTCTTCTATGTCAACTTTTACGAGTATAAGCTTCCTACATTATTTCGATTCCAAAACACCAACTTTCTATGACAAATAGATAAAACCGTTAAAAGCTCCTCCATAGAGAGAGTTGAGCAACTCCGAACTATCAAAGGTTCTCGGGATAGACTTTTTATTGTTCTTCTATGTCAAATTTTACGAGTATAAGCTTCCTACATTATTTGGATTCCAAAACACCAACTTTCTATGACAAATGGACAAAACCTTTAAAAGCTCCTCCATAGAGAGAGTTGAGCAACTTCGGACTATCAAAGTTGCTCGGGATATACTTTTTATTGTTCTTCTTTGTCAACTTTTACGAGTATAAGCTTCCTAGATTATTTCGATGCCAAAACACCAACTTTCTATGACAAATGGACAAAACCGTTAAAAGCTCCTCCATAGAGAAAATTCAGCGACTTCGGACCATCAAAGTTGTTCGGTGTACATTTTGTATTGTTCTCATATGTCAAATTTTACGGGTATAAGCTTCATAGATTATTTCGATGCCAAAACACCAACTTTCTATGACAAATAGACAAAACCGTTAAGAGCCCCTCCATAGAGAGAGTTGAGCAACTTCAGACCATCAAAGTTGCTCGGGATAGACTTTTTATTGTTCTTCTATGTCAAATTTTACGAGTATAAGCTTCCTAGATTCCAAAACACCAACTTTCTATGACAAATAGACAAAACCGTTAAAAGCTCCTCCATAGAGAGAGTTGAGCAACTTCGGACGATCAAAGTTGCTCGGGGTAGACTGTTTATTGTTCTTCTATGTCAACTTTTACGAGTATAAGCTTCCTACATTATTTCGATTCCAAAACACCAACTTTCTATGACAAATAGATAAAACCGTTAAAAGCTCCTCCATAGAGAGAGTTGAGCAACTCCGAACTATCAAAGGTTCTCGGGATAGACTTTTTATTGTTCTTCTATGTCAAATTTTACGAGTATAAGCTTCCTACATTATTTGGATTCCAAAACACCAACTTTCTATGACAAATGGACAAAACCGTTAAAAGCTCCTCCATAGAGAGAGTTGAGCAACTTCGGACTATCAAAGTTGCTCGGTGTACAATTTTTATTGTTCTTCTATGTCAAATTTTACGAGTATAAGCTTCCTACATTATTTCGATGCCAAAACACCAACTTTCTATGACAAATAGATAAAACCGTTAAAAGCTCCTCCATAGAGAGAGTTGAGCAACTCCGAACTATCAAAGGTTCTCGGGATAGACTTTTTCTTGTTCTTCTATTTCAAGTTTCAAGAGTATAAGCTTCCTAGATTATTTCGATGCCAAAACACCAACTTTCTATGACAAATGAAGAAAACCGTTAAAAGCTCCTCCATAGAGAGAGTTGAGCAACTTCGGACCATCAAAGTTGCTCGGTGTACACTTTTTATTGTTCCTATATGTCAAATTTTATGAGTATAAGCTTCCTAGATTCCAAAACACCAACTTTCTATGACAAATAGACAAAACCGTTAAAAGCTCCTCCATAGAGAGAGTTGAGCAACTTCGGACGATCAAAGTTGCTCGGGGTAGACTGTTTATTGTTCTTCTATGTCAACTTTTACGAGTATAAGCTTCCTACATTATTTCGATTCCAAAACACCAACTTTCTATGACAAATAGATAAAACCGTTAAAAGCTCCTCCATAGAGAGAGTTGAGCAACTCCGAACTATCAAAGGTTCTCGGGATAGACTTTTTATTGTTCTTCTATGTCAAATTTTACGAGTATAAGCTTCCTACATTATTTGGATTCCAAAACACCAACTTTCTATGACAAATGGACAAAACCGTTAAAAGCTCCTCCATAGAGAGAGTTGAGCAACTTCGGACTATCAAAGTTGCTCGGTGTACAATTTTTATTGTTCTTCTATGTCAAATTTTACGAGTATAAGCTTCCTACATTATTTCGATGCCAAAACACCAACTTTCTATGACAAATAGATAAAACCGTTAAAAGCTCCTCCATAGAGAGAGTTGAGCAACTCCGAACTATCAAAGGTTCTCGGGATAGACTTTTTCTTGTTCTTCTATTTCAAGTTTCAAGAGTATAAGCTTCCTAGATTATTTCGATGCCAAAACACCAACTTTCTATGACAAATGAAGAAAACCGTTAAAAGCTCCTCCATAGAGAGAGTTGAGCAACTTCGGACCATCAAAGTTGCTCGGTGTACACTTTTTATTGTTCCTATATGTCAAATTTTATGAGTATAAGCTTCCTAGATTATTTCGATGTTAAAACACCAACTTTCTGTGACAAATTGACAAAACCGTTAAAAGCTCCTCCATAGAGAGAGTTGAGCAACTTCGGACTATGAAAGTTGCTCGGGATAGACTTTTTATTGTTCTTCTATGTGAAATTTTACGAGTAAAAGCTTCCTACATTATATGGATGCCAAAACACCGACTTTCTATGACAAATGGACAAAACCGCTAAAAGCTCCTCCTTAGAGAGAGTTGAGCAACTTCGGACTATGAAAGTTGCTCGGGATAGACTTTTTACTGTTCTTCTATGTGAAATTTTACGAGTATAAGCTTCCTACATTATATGGATCCCAAAACACCAACTTTCTATGACAAATGGACAAAACCGTTAAAAGCTCCTCCTTAGAGAGAGTTGAGCAACTTCGGAATATGAAAGTTGCTCGGGATAGACTTTTTTATTGTTCTTCTATGTTAAATTTTACGAGTATAAGCTTCCTACATTATACTGATGCCAAAACACCAACTTTCTATGACAAATAGAGAAAACCGTTAAAAGCTCCTCCATAGAGAGAGTTGAGCAACTTCGGACCATCAAATTTGCTCGTGATAGACTTTTTATTGTTCTTCTATATCAAGTTTTACGAGTATAAGCTTCCTAGATTATTTCGATGCCAAAACACCAACTTTCTATGACAAATTTACAAAACCGTTAAAAGCTCCTCCATAGAGAGAGTTGAGCAACTTCGGACTATCAAAGTTGCTCGTGATATACGTTTTATTGTTCTTCTTTGTCAACTTTTACGAGTATAAGCTTCCTACATTACTTCGATGCCAAAACACCAACTTTCTATGACAAATGGACAAAACCGTTAAGAGCTCCTCCATAGAGAGAGTTGAGCAACTTCGGACTATCAAAGTTGCTCGTGATATACGTTTTATTGTTCTTCTTTGTCAACTTTTACGAGTATAAGCTTCCTACATTACTTCGATGCCAAAACACCAACTTTCTATGACAAATGGACAAAACCGTTAAGAGCTCCTCCATAGAGAGAGTTGAGCAACTTCGGACTATCAAAGTTGCTCGAGATATACTTTTTATTGTTCTTCTTTGTCAACTTTTACGAGTGTAAGCTTCCTACATTACTTCGATGCAAAAACACCAACTTTCTATGACAAATGGACAAAACCGTTAAGAGCTCCTCCATAGAGAGAGTTGAGCAACTTCGGACTATCAAAGTTGCTCGGGATATACTTTTTATTGTTCTTCTTTGTCAACTTTTACGAGTATAAGCTTCCTAGATTATTTCGATGCCAAAACACCAACTTTCTATGACAAATGGACAAAACCGTTAAAAGCTCCTCCATAGAGAAAATTCAGCGACTTCGGACCATCAAAGTTGTTCGGTGTACATTTTGTATTGTTCTCATATGTCAAATTTTACGGGTATAAGCTTCATAGATTATTTCGATGCCAAAACACCAACTTTCTATGACAAATAGACAAAACCGTTAAGAGCTCCTCCATAGAGAGAGTTGAGCAACTTCAGACCATCAAAGTTGCTCGGGATAGACTTTTTATTGTTCTTCTATGTCAAATTTTACGAGTATAAGCTTCCTAGATTCCAAAACACCAACTTTCTATGACAAATAGACAAAACCGTTAAAAGCTCCTCCATAGAGAGAGTTGAGCAACTTCGGACCATCAAAGTTGCTCGGGATAGACTTTTTATTGTTCTTCTATGTCAAGTTTTACGAGTATAAGCTTCCTAGATTATTTCGATGCCAAAACACCAACTTTCTATGACAAATTTACATAACCGTTAAAAGCTCCTCCATAGAGAGAGTTGAGCAACTTCGGACTGTCAAAGTTGCTCGGGATATACTTTTTATTGTTCTTCTTTGTCAACTTTTACGAGTATAAGCTTCCTACATTACTTCGATGCCAAAACACCAACTTTCTATGACAAATGGGCAAAACCGTTAAGAGCTCCTCCATAGAGAGAGTTGAGCAACTTCGGACTATCAAAGTTGCTCGGGATATACTTTTTATTGTTCTTCTTTGTCAACTTTTACGAGTATAGGCTTCCTACATTACTTCGATGCCAAAACACCAACTTTCTATGACAAATGGAGAAAACCGTTAAGAGCTCCTCCATAGAGAGAGTTGAGCAACTTCGGACTATCAAAGTTGCTCGGGATATACTTTTTATTGTTCTTCTTTGTCAACTTTTACGAGTATAAGCTTCCTAGATTATTTCGATGCCAAAACACCAACTTTCTATGACAAATAGACAAAACCGTTAAAAGCTCCTCCATAGAGAAAATTCTGCGACTTCGGACCATCAAAGTTGTTCGGTGTACATTTTGTATTATTCTCATATGTCAAATTTTACGGGTATAAGCTTCATAGATTATTTCGATGCCAAAACACCAACTTTCTATGACAAATAGACAAAACCGTTAAGAGCTCCTCCATAGAGAGAGTTGAGCAACTTCGGACCATCAAAGTTGCTCGGGATAGACTTTTTATTGTTCTTCTATGTCAAATTTTACGAGTATAAGCTTCCTAGATTCCAAAACACCAACTTTCTATGACAAATAGACAAAACCGTTAAAAGCTCCTCCATAGAGAGAGTTGAGCAACTTCGGACGATCAAAGTTGCTCGGGGTAGACTGTTTATTGTTCTTCTATGTCAACTTTTACGAGTATAAGCTTCCAACATTATTTCGATTCCAAAACACCAACTTTCTATGACAAATAGATAAAACCGTTAAAAGCTCCTCCATAGAGAGAGTTGAGCAACGCCGAACTATCAAAGGTTCTCGGGATAGACTTTTTATTGTTCTTCTATGTCAAATTTTACGAGTATAAGCTTCCTACATTATTTGGATTCCAAAACACCAACTTTCTATGACAAATGGACAAAACCGTTAAAAGCTCCTCCATAGAGAGAGTTGAGCAACTTCGGACTATCAAAGTTGCTCGGTGTACAATTTTTATTGTTCTTCTATGTCAAATTTTACGAGTATAAGCTTCCTACATTATTTCGATGCCAAAACACCAACTTTCTATGACAAATAGATAAAACCGTTAAAAGCTCCTCCATAGAGAGAGTTGAGCAACTCCGAACTATCAAAGGTTCTCGGGATAGACTTTTTCTTGTTCTTCTATTTCAAGTTTTAAGAGTATAAGCTTCCTAGATTATTTCGATGCCAAAACACCAACTTTCTATGACAAATGAAGAAAACCGTTAAAAGCTCCTCCATAGAGAGAGTTGAGCAACTTCGGACCATCAAAGTTGCTCGGTGTACACTTTTTATTGTTCCTATATGTCAAATTTTATGAGTATAAGCTTCCTAGATTATTTCGATGTTAAAACACCAACTTTCTGTGACAAATTGACAAAACCGTTAAAAGCTCCTCCATAGAGAGAGTTGAGCAACTTCGGACTATGAAAGTTGCTCGGGATAGACTTTTTATTGTTCTTCTATGTGAAATTTTACGAGTAAAAGCTTCCTACATTATATGGATGCCAAAACACCGACTTTCTATGACAAATGGACAAAACCGTTAAAAGCTCCTCCTTAGAGAGAGTTGAGCAACTTCGGACTATGAAAGTTGCTCGGGATAGACTTTTTACTGTTCTTCTATGTGAAATTTTACGAGTATAAGCTTCCTACATTATATTGATGCCAAAACACCAACTTTCTATGACAAATAGACAAAACCGTTAAAAGCTCCTCCATAGAGAGAGTTGAGCAACTTCGGACTATCAAAGTTGCTCGGGATAGACTTTTTATTGTTCTTCTATGTCAACTTTTACGAGTATAAACTTCCTACATTATTTTGATGACAAAACACCAACTTTCTATGACAAATGGACAAAACCGTTAAAAGCTCCTCCATAGAGAGAGTTGAGCAACTTCGGACTATCAAAGTTGCTCGGGATATACTTTTTATTGTTCTTCTATGTCAACTTTTACGAGTATAAGCTTCCTACATTATTTTGATGCCAAAACACCAACTTTCTAAGACAAATGGACAAAACCGTTAAAAGCTCTTCAATAGAGAGTGTTGAGCGACTTTGGATCATCAAAGTTGCTCGGTGTATAATTTTTATTGTTCTTTTATGTCAAATTTTACGAGTATAAGCTTCCTACATTATTTCGATGCCAAAACACCAACTTTCTATGACAAATAGATAAAACCGTTAAAAGCTCCTCCATAGAGAGAGTTGAGCAACTCCGAACTATCAAAGGTTCTCGGGATAGAATTTTTCTTGTTCTTCTATTTCAAGTTTTAAGAGTATAAGCTTCCTAGATTATTTCGATGCCAAAACACCGACTTTCTATGACAAATGAAGAAAACCGTTAAAAGCTCCTCCATAGAGAGAGTTGAGCAACTTCGGACCATCAAAGTTGCTCGGTGTACACTTTTTATCGTTCCTATATGTCAAATTTTATGAGTATAATCTTCCTAGATTATTTCGATGTTAAAACACCACCTTTCTTTGACAAATGGACAAAACCGTTAAAAGCTCCTCCATAGAGAGAGTTGAGCAACTTCGGACTATGAAAGTTGCTCGGGATAGACTATTTATTGTTCTTCTATGTGAAATTTTACGAGTATATGCTTCCTACATTATATGGATGCCAAAACACCGACTTTCTATGACAAATGGAAAAAACCGTTAAAAGCTCCACCTTAGAGAGAGTTGAGCAACTTCGGACTATGAAAGTTGCTCGGGATAGACTTTTTATTGTTCTTCTATGTCAAATTTTACGAGTATAAGCTTCCTAGATTCCAAAACACCAACTTTTTATGACAAATAGACAAAACCGTTAAAAGCTCCTCCATAGAGAGAGTTGAGCAACTTCGGACCATCAAAGTTGTTCGGTGTACATTTTGGATTGTTCTCATATGTCAAGTTTTACGAGTATAAGCTTCATAGATTATTTCGATGCCAAAACACCAACTTTCTATGACAAATAGACAAAACCGTTAAGAGCTCCTCCATAGAGAGAGTTGAGCAACTTCGGACCATCAAAGTTGCTCGGGATAGACTTTTTATTGTTCTTCTATGTCAAATTTTACGAGTATAAGCTTCCTACATTATATTGATGCCAAAACACCAACTTTCTATGACAAATAGACAAAACCGTTAAAAGCTCCTCCATAGAGAAAGTTGAGCAACGTCGGACGATCAAAGTTGCTCGGGGTAGACTGTTTATTGTTCTTCTATGTCAACTTTTACGAGTATAAGCTTCCTACATTATTTCGATTCCAAAACACCAACTTTCTATGACAAATAGATAAAACCGTTAAAAGCTCCTCCATAGAGAGAGTTGAGCAACTCCGAACTATCAAAGGTTCTCGGGATAGACTTTTTATTGTTCTTCTATGTCAAATTTTACGAGTATAAGCTTCCTACATTATTTGGATTCCAAAACAACGACTTTCTATGACAAATGGATAAAACCGTTAAAAACTCCTCCATAGTGAGAGTTGAGCAACTTCGGACCATCAAAGTTGCTCGGTGTTCACTTTTTATTGTTCTTCTATGTCAACTTTTACGAGTATAAGCTTCCTACATTATTTCGATGCCAAAACACCAACTTTCTATGACTAATGGACAAAACCGTTAAAAGCTCCTCCATAGAGAGAGTTGAGCAACTTCGGACTATCAAAGTTGCTCGGGATAGACTTTTTATTGTTCTTCTATGTGAAATTTTACGAGTATAAGCTTCCTACATTATATGGATGCCAAAACACCAACTTTCTATGACAAATGGACAAAACCGTTAAAAGCTCCTCCTTAGAGAGAGTTGAGCAACTTCGGAATATGAAAGTTGCTCGGGATAGACTTTTTATTGTTCTTCTATGTTAAATTTTACGAGTATAAGCTTCCTACATTATATTGATGCCAAAACACCAACTTTCTATGACAAATAGACAAAACCGTTAAAAGCTCCTCCATAGAGAGAGTTGAGCAACTTCGGACCATCAAAGTTGCTCGTGATAGACTTTTTATTGTTCTTCTATGTCAAGTTTTACGAGTATAAGCTTCCTAGATTATTTCGATGCCAAAACACCAACTTTCTATGACAAATTTACAAAACCGTTAAAAGCTCCTCCATAGAGAGAGTTGAGCAACTTCGGACTATGAAAGTTGCTCGTGATATACGTTTTATTGTTCTTCTTTGTCAACTTTTACGAGTATAAGCTTCCTACATTACTTCGATGCCAAAACACCAACTTTCTATGACAAATGGACAAAACCGTTAAGAGCTCCTCCATAGAGAGAGTTGAGCAACTTCGGACTATCAAAGTTGCTCGGGATATACTTTTTATTGTTCTTGTTTGTCAACTTTTACGAGTATAAGCTTCCTAGATTATTTCGATGCCAAAACACCAACTTTCTATGACAAATGGACAAAACCGTTAAATGCTCCTCAATAGAGAAAATTCAGCGAGTTCGGACCATCAAAGTTGTTCGGTGTACATTTTGTATTGTTCTCATATGTCAAATTTTACGGGTATAAGCTTCATAGATTATTTCGATGCCAAAACACCAACTTTCTATGACAAATAGACAAAACCGTTAAGAGCTCCTCCATAGAGAGAGTTGAGCAAATTCGGACCATCAAAGTTGCTCGGGATAGACTTTTTATTGTTCTTCTATGTCAAATTTTACGAGTATAAGCTTCCTAGATTCCAAAACACCAACTTTCTATGACAAATAGACAAAACCGCTAAAAGCTCCTCCATAGAGAGAGTTGAGCAACTTCGGACCATCAAAGTTGCTCGGGATAGACTTTTTATTGTTCTTCTATGTCAAGTTTTAGGAGTATAAGCTTCCTAGATTATTTCGATGCCAAAACACCAACTTTCTATGACAAATTTACATAACCGTTAAAAGCTCCTCCATAGAGAGAGTTGAGCAACTTCGGACTGTCAAAGTTGCTCGGGATATACTTTTTATTGTTCTTCTTTGTCAACTTTTACGAGTATAAGCTTCCTACATTACTTCGATGCCAAAACACCAACTTTCTATGACAAATGGACAAAACCGTTAAGAGCTCCTCCATAGAGAGAGTTGAGCAACTTCGGACTATCAAAGTTGCTCGGGATATACTTTTTATTGTTCTTCTTTGTCAACTTTTACGAGTATAAGCTTCCTACATTACTTCGATGCCAAAACACCAACTTTCTATGACAAAGGGAGAAAACCGTTAAGAGCTCCTCCATAGAGAGAGTTGAGCAACTTCGGACTATCAAAGTTGCTCGGGATATACTTTTTATTGTTCTTCTTTGTCAACTTTTACGAGTATAAGCTTCCTAGATTATTTCGATGCCAAAACACCAACTTTCTATGACAAATAGACAAAACCGTTAAAAGTTCCTCCAAAGAGAAAATTCAGCGACTTCGGACCATCAAAGTTGCTCGGTGTACATTTTGTATTATTCTCATATGTCAAATTTTACGGGTATAAGCTTCATAGATTATTTCGATGCCAAAACACCAACTTTCTATGACAAATAGACAAAACCGTTAAGAGCTCCTCCATAGAGAGAGTTGAGCAACTTCGGACCATCAAAGTTGCTCGGGATAGACTTTTTATTGTTCTTCTATGTCAAATTTTACGAGTATAAGCTTCCTAGATTCCAAAACACCAACTTTCTATGACAAATAGACAAAACCGTTAAAAGCTCCTCCATAGAGACAGTTGAGCAACTTCGGACGATCAAAGTTGCTCGGGGTAGACTGTTTATTGTTCTTCTATGTCAACTTTTACGAGTATAAGCTTCCTACATTATTTCGATTCCAAAACACCAACTTTCTATGACAAATAGATAAAACCGTTAAAAGCTCCTCCATAGAGAGAGTTGAGCAACTTCGAACTATCAAAGGTTCTCGGGATAGACTTTTTATTGTTCTTCTATGTCAAATTTTACGAGTATAAGCTTCCTACATTATTTGGATTCCAAAACACCAACTTTCTATGAAAAATGGACAAAACCGTTAAAAGCTCCTCCATAGAGAGAGTTGAGCAACTTCGGACTATCAAAGTTGCTCGGGATAGACTTTTTATTGTTCTTCTATGTCAACTTTTACGAGTATAAACTTCCTACATTATTTTGATGCCAAAACACCAACTTTCTATGACAAATGGACAAAACCGTTAAAAGCTCTTCAATAGAGAGTGTTGAGCGACTTTGGATCATCAAAGTTGCTCGGTGTACAATTTTTATTGTTCTTCTATGTCAAATTTTACGAGTATAAGCTTCCTACAATATTTCGATGCCAAAACACCAACTTTCTATGACAAATAGATAAAACCGTTAAAAGCTCCTCCATAGAGAGAGTTGAGCAACTCCGAACTATCAAAGGTTCTCGGGATAGACTTTTTCTTGTTCTTCTATTTCAAGTTTTAAGAGTATAAGCTTCCTAGATTATTTCGATGCCAAAACACCAACTTTCTATGACAAATGAAGAAAACCGTTAAAAGCTCCTCCATAGAGAGAGTTGAGCAACTTCGGACCATCAAAGTTGCTCGGTGTACACTTTTTATTGTTCCTATATGTCAAATTTTATGAGTATAAGCTTCCTAGATTATTTCGATGTTAAAACACCAACTTTCTTTGACAAATTGACAAAACCGTTAAAAGCTCCTCCATAGAGAGAGTTGAGCAACTTCGGACTATGAAAGTTGCTCGGGATAGACTTTTTATTGTTCTTCTATGTGAAATTTTACGAGTAAAAGCTTCCTACATTATATGGATGCCAAAACATCGACTTTCTATGACAAATGGACAAAACCGTTAAAAGCTCCTCCTTAGAGAGAGTTGAGCAACTTCGGACTATGAAAGTTGCTCGGGATAGACTTTTTACTGTTCTTCTATGTGAAATTTTACGAGTATAAGCTTCCTACATTATATTGATGCCAAAACACCAACTTTCTATGACAAATAGACAAAACCGTTAAAAGCTCCTCCATAGAGAGAGTTGAGCAACTTCGGACTATCAAAGTTGCTCGGGATAGACTTTTTATTGTTCTTCTATGTCAACTTTTACGAGTATAAACTTCCTACATTATTTTGATGACAAAACACCAACTTTCTATGACAAATGGACAAAACCGTTAAAAGCTCCTCCATAGAGAGAGTTGAGCAACTTCGGACTATCAAAGTTGCTCGGGATATACTTTTTATTGTTCTTCTATGTCAACTTTTACGAGTATAAGCTTCCTACATTATTTTGATGCCAAAACACCAACTTTCTAAGAGAAATGGACAAAACCGTTAAAAGCTCTTCAATAGAGAGTGTTGAGCGACTTTGGATCATCAAAGTTGCTCGGTGTACAATTTTTATTGTTCTTCTATGTCAAATTTTACGAGTATAAGCTTCCTACATTATTTCGATGCCAAAACACCAACTTTCTATGACAAATAGATAAAACCGTTAAAAGCACCTCCATAGAGAGAGTTGAGCAACTCCGAACTATCAAAGGTTCTCGGGATAGACTTTTTCTTGTTCTTCTATTTCAAGTTTTAAGAGTATAAGCTTCCTAGATTATTTCGATGCCAAAACACCGACTTTCTATGACAAATGAAGAAAACCGTTAAAAGCTCCTCCATAGAGAGAGTTGAGCAACTTCGGACCATCAAAGTTGCTCGATGTACACTTTTTATTGTTCCTATATGTCAAATTTTATGAGTATAATCTTCCTAGATTATTTCGATGTTAAAACACCACCTTTCTTTGACAAATGGACAAAACCGTTAAAAGCTCCCCCATAGAGAGAGTTGAGCAACTTCGGACTATGAAAGTTGCTCGGGATAGACTTTTTATTGTTCTTCTATGTGAAATTTTACGAGTATATGCTTCCTACATTACTTCGATGCCAAAACACCAACTTTCTATGACAAATGGACAAAACCGTTAAGAGCTCCTCCATGGAGAGAGTTGAGCAACTTCGGACTATCAAAGTTGCTCGGGATATACTTTTTATTGTTCTTCTTTGTCAACTTTTACGAGTATAAGCTTCCTACATTACTTCGATGCCAAAACACCAACTTTCTATGACAAATGGACAAAACCGTTAAGAGCTCCTCCATGGAGAGAGTTGAGCAACTTCGGACTATCAAAGTTGCTCGGGATATACTTTTTATTGTTCTTCTTTGTCAACTTTTACGAGTATAAGCTTCCTAGATTATTTCGATGCCAAAACACCAACTTTCTATGACAAATGGACAAAACCGTTAAAAGCTCCTTCATAGCGAAAATTCAGCGACTTCGGACCATCAAAGTTGTTCGGTGTACATTTTGCATTGTTCTCAATGTCAAATTTTACGGGTATAAGCTTCATAGATTATTTCGATGCCAAAACACCAACTTTCTATGACAAATAGACAAAACCGTTAAGAGCTCCTCCATAGAGAGAGTTGAGCAACTTCGGACCATCAAAGTTGCTCGGGATAGACTTTTTATTGTTCTTCTATGTCAAATTTTACGAGTATAAGCTTCCTACATTATATTGATGCCAAAACACCAACTTTCTATGACAAATAGACAAAACCGTTAAAAGCTCCTCCATAGAGACAGTTGAGCAACTTCGGACGATCAAAGTTGCTCGGGGTAGACTGTTGATTGTTCTTCTATGTCAACTTTTACGAGTATAAGCTTCCTACATTATTTCGATTCCAAAACACCAACTTTCTATGACAAATAGATAAAACCGTTAAAAGCTCCTCCATAGAGAGAGTTGAGCAACTCCGAACTATCAAAGGTTCTCGGGATAGACTTTTTATTGTTCTTCTATGTCAAATTTTACGAGTATAAGCTTCCTACATTATTTGGATTCCAAAACACCAACTTTCTATGATAAATGGACAAAACCGTTAAAAGCTCCTCCATAGAGAGAGTTGAGCAACTTCGGACTATCAAAGTTGCTCGGGATAGACTTTTTATTGTTCTTCTATGTCAACTTTTACGAGTATAAACTTCCTACATTATTTTGATGCCAAAACACCAACTTTCTATGACAAATGGACAAAACCGTTAAAAGCTCTTCAATAGAGAGTGTTGAGCGACTTTGGATCATCAAAGTTGCTCGGTGTACAATTTTTATTGTTCTTCTATGTCAAATTTTACGAGTATAAGCTTCCTACATTATTTCGATGCCAAAACACCAACTTTCTATGACAAATAGATAAAACCGTTAAAAGCTCCTCCATAGAGAGAGTTGAGCAACTCCGAACTATCAAAGGTTCTCGGGATAGACTTTTTCTTGTTCTTCTATTTCAAGTTTTAAGAGTATAAGCTTCCTAGATTATTTCGATGCCAAAACACCAACTTTCTATGACAAATGAAGAAAACCGTTAAAAGCTCCTCCATAGAGAGAGTTGAGCAACTTCGGACCATCAAAGTTGCTCGGTGTACACTTTTTATTGTTCCTATATGTCAAATTTTATGAGTATAAGCTTCCTAGATTATTTCGATGTTAAAACACCAACTTTCTTTGACAAATTGACAAAACCGTTAAAAGCTCCTCCATAGAGAGAGTTGAGCAACTTCGGACTATGAAAGTTGCTCGGGATAGACTTTTTATTGTTCTTCTATGTGAAATTTTACGAGTAAAAGCTTCCTACATTATATGGATGCCAAAACACCGACTTTCTTTGACAAATGGACAAAACCGTTAAAAGCTCCTCCTTAGAGAGAGTTGAGCAACTTCGGACTATGAAAGTTGCTCGAGATAGACTTTTTACTGTTCTTCTATGTGAAATTTTACGAGTATAAGCTTCCTACATTATATTGATGCCAAAACACCAACTTTCTATGACAAATAGACAAAACCGTTAAAAGCTCCTCCATAGAGAGAGTTGAGCAACTTCGGACTATCAAAGTTGCTCGGGATAGACTTTTTATTGTTCTTCTATGTCAACTTTTACGAGTATAAACTTCATACATTATTTTGATGACAAAACACCAACTTTCTATGACAAATGGATAAAACCGTTAAAAGCTCCTCCATAGAGAGAGTTGAGCAACTTCGGACTATCAAAGTTGCTCGGGATATACTTTTTATTGTTCTTCTATGTCAACTTTTACGAGTATAAGCTTTCTACATTATTTTGATCCCAAAACACCAACTTTCTAAGACAAATGGACAAAACCGTTAAAAGCTCTTCAATAGAGAGTGTTGAGCGACTTTGGATCATCAAAGTTGCTCGGTGTACAATTTTTATTGTTCTTCTATGTCAAATTTTACGAGTATAAGCTTCCTACATTATTTCGATGCCAAAACACCAACTTTCTATGACAAATAGATAAAACCGTTAAAAGCTCCTCCATAGAGAGAGTTGAGCAACTCCGAACTATCAAAGGTTCTCGGGATAGACTTTTTCTTGTTCTTCTATTTCAAGTTTTAAGAGTATAAGCTTCCTAGATTATTTCGATGCCAAAACACCGACTTTCTATGACAAATGAAGAAAACCGTTAAAAGCTCCTCCATAGAGAGAGTTGAGCAACTTCGGACCATCAAAGTTGCTCGGTGTACACTTTTCATTGTTCCTATATGTCAAATTTTATGAGTATAATCTTCCTAGATTATTTCGATGTTAAAACACCAACTTTCTTTGACAAATGGACAAAACCGTTAAAAGCTCCTCCATAGAGAGAGTTGAGCAACTTCGGACTATGAAAGTTGTTCGGGATAGACTTTTTATTGTTCTTCTATGTGAAATTTTACGAGTACATGCTTCCTACATTATATGGATGCCAAAACACCGACTTTCTATGACAAATGGACAAAACCGTTAAAAGCTCCTCCTTAGAGAGAGTTGAGCAACTTCGGACTATGAAAGTTGCTCGTGATAGACTTTTTATTGTTCTTCTATGTCAAATTTTACGAGTATAAGCTTCTTAGATTCCAAAACACCAACTTTTTATGACAAATAGACAAAACCGTTAAAAGCTCCTCCATAGAGAGAGTTGAGCAACTTCGGACCATCAAAGTTGCTCGGGATAGACTTTTTATTGTTCTTCTATGTCAAGTTTTACGAGTATAAGCTTCCTAGATTATTTCGATGCCAAAACACCAACTTTCTATGACAAATTTACAAAACCGTTAAAAGCTCCTCCATAGAGAGAGTTGAGCAACTCCGGACTATCAAAGTTGCTCGGGATATACTTTTTATTGTTCTTCTTTGTCAACTTTTACGAGTATAAGCTTCCTACATTACTTCGATGCCAAAACACCAACTTTCTATGACAAATGGACAAAACCGTTAAGAGCTCCTCCATAGAGAGAGTTGAGCAACTTCGGACTATCAAAGTTGCTCGGGATATACTTTTTATTGTTCTTCTTTGTCAACTTTTACGAGTATAAGCTTCCTACATTACTTCGATGCCAAAACACCAACTTTCTATGACAAATGGACAAAACCGTTAAGAGCTCCTCCATAGAGAGAGTTGAGCAACTTCGGACTATCAAAGTTGCTCGGGATAGACTTTTTATTGTTCTTCTATGTCAACTTTTACGAGTATAAGCTTCCTACATTATTTTGATGCCAAATCACCAACTTTCTATGACAAATGGACGAAACCGTTAAAAGCCCTTCAATAGAGAAAATTCAGCGACTTCGGACCATCAAAGTTGTTCGGTGTACATTTCGTATTGTTCTCATATGTCAAATTTTACGGGTATAAGCTTCATAGATTATTTCGATGCCAAAACACCAACTTTCTATGACAAATAGACAAAACCGTTAAAAGCTCCTCCATAGAGAGAGTTGAGCAACTTCGGACTATCAAAGTTGCTCGGGATATACTTTTTATTGTTCTTCTTTGTCAACTTTTACGAGTATAAGCTTCCTAGATTATTTCGATGCCAAAACACCAACTTTCTATGACAAATGGACAAAACCGTTAAAAGCTCCTCCATAGAGAAAATTCAGCGACTTCGGACCATCAAAGTTGTTCGGTGTACATTTTGTATTGTTCTCATATGTCAAATTTTACGGGTATAAGCTTCATAGATTATTTCGATGCCAAAACACCAACTTTCTATGACAAATAGACAAAACCGTTAAGAGCTCCTCCATAGAGAGAGTTGAGCAACTTCGGACCATCAAAGTTGCTCGGGATAGACTTTTTATTGTTCTTCTATGTCAAATTTTACGAGTATAAGCTTCCTAGATTCCAAAACACCAACTTTCTATGACAAATGGACAAAACCGTTAAGAGCTCCTCCATAGAGAGAGTTGAGCAACTTCGGACTATCAAAGTTGCTCGGGATATACTTTTTATTGTTCTTCTTTGTCAACTTTTACGAGTATAAGCTTCCTAGATTATTTCGATGCCAAAACACCAACTTTCTATGACAAATTTACAAAACCGTTAAAAGCTCCTCCATAGAGAAAATTCAGCGACTTCGGACCATCAAAGTTGTTCGGTGTACATTTTGTATTGTTCTCATATGTCAAATTTTACGGGTATAAGCTTCATAGATTATTTCGATGCCAAAACACCAACTTTCTATGACAAATAGACAAAACCGTTAAGAGCTCCTCCATAGAGAGAGTTGAGCAACTTCGGACCATCAAAGTTGCTCGGGATAGACTTTTTATTGTTCTTCTATGTCAAATTTTAGGAGTATAAGCTTCCTAGATTCCAAAACACCAACTTTCTATGACAAATAGACAAAACCGTTAAAAGCTCCTCCATAGAGAGAGTTGAGCAACTTCGGACCATCAAAGTTGCTCGGGATAGACTTTTTATTGTTCTTCTATGTCAAGTTTTACGAGTATAAGCTTCCTAGATTATTTCGATACCAAAACACCAACTTTCTATGACAAATTTACATAACCGTTAAAAGCTCCTCCATAGAGAGAGTTGAGCAACTTCGGACTATCAAAGTTGCTCGGGATATAGTTTTTATTGTTCTTCTTTGTCAACTTTTACGAGTATAAGCTTCCTACATTACTTCGATGCCAAAACACCAACTTTCTATGACAAATGGACAAAACCGTTAAAAGCTCTTCAATGGAGAGTGTTGTGCGACTTTGGATCATCAAAGTTGCTCGGTGTACAATTTTTATTGTTCTTCTATGTTAAATTTTACGAGTATAAGCTTCCTACATTATTTCGATGCCTAAACACCAACTTTCTATGACAAATAGATAAAACCGTTAAAAGCTCCTCCATAGAGAGAGTTGAGCAACTCCGAACTATCAAAGGTTCTCGGGATAGACTTTTTCTTGTTCTTCTATTTCAAGTTTTAAGAATATAAGCTTCCTAGATTATTTCGATGCCAAAACACCAACTTTCTATGACAAATGAACAAAACCGTTAAAAGCTCCTCCATAGAGAGTGTTGAGCAACTTCGGACCATCAAAGTTGCTCGGTGTACACTTTTTATTGTTCCTATATGTCAAATTTTATGAGTATAAGCTTCCTAGATTATTTCGATGTTAAAACACCAACTTTCTTTGACAAATGGACAAAACCGTTAAAAGCTCCTCCATAGAGATACTTGAGCAACTTCGGACTATGAAAGTTGCTCGGGATAGACTTTTTATTGTTCTTCTATGTGAAATTTTACGAGTATAAGCTTCCTACATTATATGGATGCCAAAACACCGACTTTCTATGACAAATGGACAAAACCGTTAAAAGCTCCTCCTTAGAGAGAGTTGAGCAACTTCGGACTATGAATGTTGCTCGGGATAGACTTTTTATTGTTCTTCTATGTCAAATTTTACGAGTATAAGCTTCCTACATTATATTGATGCCAAAACACCAACTTTCTATGACAAATAGACAAAACCGTTAAAAGCTCCTCCATAGAGAGAGTTGAGCAACTTCGGACCATCAAAGTTGCTCGGGATAGACTTTTTATTGTTCTTCTATGTCATGTTTTACGAGTATAAGCTTCCTAGATTATTTCGATGCCAAAACGCCAACTTTCTATGACAAATTTAGAAAACCGTTAAAAGCTCCTCCATAGAGAGAGTTGAGCAACTTCGGACTATCAAAGTTGCTCGTGATATACTTTTTATTGTTCTTCTTTGTCAACTTTTACGAGTATAAGCTTCCTACATTACTTCGATGCCAAAACACCAACTTTCTATGACAAATGGACAAAACCGTTAAGAGCTCCTCCATAGAGAGAGTTGACCAACTTCGGACTATCAAAGTTGCTCGAGATATACTTTTTATTGTTCTTCTTTGTCAACTTTTACGAGTATAAGCTTCCTACATTACTTCGATGCCAAAACACCAACTTTCTATGACAAATGGACAAAACCGTTAAGAGCTCCTCCATAGAGAGAGTTGAGCAACTTCGGACTATCAAAGTTGCTCGGGATATACTTTTTATTGTTCTTCTTTGTCAACTTTTACGAGTATAAGCTTCCTAGATTATTTCGATGCCAAAACACCAACTTTCTATGACAAATGGACAAAACCGTTAAAAGCTCCTCCATAGAGAAAATTCAGCGACTTCGGACCATCAAAGTTGTTCGGTGTACATTTTGCATTGTTCTCATATGTCAAATTTTACGGGTATAAGCTTCATAGATTATTTCGATGCCAAAACACCAACTTTCTATGACAAATAGACAAAACCGTTAAGAGCTCCTCCATAGAGAGAGTTGAGCAACTTCGGACCATCAAAGTTGCTCGGGATAGACTTTTTATTGTTCTTCTATGTCAAATTTTACGAGTATAAGCTTCCTACATTATATTGATGCCAAAACACCAACTTTCTATGACAAATAGACAAACCCGTTAAAAGCTCCTTCATAGAGACAGTTGAGCAACTTCGGACGATCAAAGTTGCTCGGGATAGACTGTTTATTGTTCTTCTATGTCAACTTTTACGAGTATAAGCTTCCTACATTATTTCGATTCCAAAACACCAACTTTCTATGACAAATAGATAAAACCGTTAAAAGCTCCTCCATAGAGAGAGTTGAGCAAGTCCGAACTATCAAAGGTTCTCGGGAAAGACTTTTTATTGTTCTTCTATGTCAAATTTTACGAGTATAGGCTTCCTACATTATTTGGATTCCAAAACAACAACTTTCTATGACAAATGGATAAAACCGTTAAAAACTCCTCCATAGTGAGAGTTGAGCAACTTCAGACCATCAAAGTTGCTCGGTGTTCACTTTTTATTGTTCTTCTATGTCAACTTTTACGAGTATAAGCTTCCTACATTATTTCGATGCCAAAACACCAACTTTCTATGACTAATGGACAAAACCGTTAAAAGCTCCTCCATAGAGAGAGTTGAGCAACTTCGGACTATCAAAGTTGCTCGGGATAGACTTTTTATTGTTCTTCTATGTCAACTTTTACGAGTATAAGCTTCCTACATTATTTTGATGCCAAAACACCAACTTTCTATGACAAATGGACAAAACCGTTAAAAGCTCTTCAATAGAGAGTGTTGAGCGACATTGGATCATCAAAGTTGCTCGGTGTACAATTTTTATTGTTCTTCTATGTCAAATTTTACGAGTATAGGCTTCCTACATTATTTCGATGCCAAAACACCAACTTTCTTTGACAAATAGATAAAACCGTTAAAAGCTCCTCCATAGAGAGAGTTGAGCAACTCCGAACTATCAAAGGTTCTCGGGAAAGACTTTTTCTTGTTCTTCTATTTCAAGTTTTAAGAGTATAAGCTTCCTAGATTATTTCGATGCCAAAACACCAACTTTCTATGACAAATGAAGAAAACCGTTAAAAGCTCCTCCATAGAGAGAGTTGAGCAACTTCGGACCATCAAAGTTGCTCAGTGTACACTTTTTATTGTTCCTATATGTCAAATTTTATGAGTATAAGCTTCCTAGATTATTTCGATGCCAAAACACCAACTTTCTTTGACAAATGGACAAAACCGTTAAAAGCTACTCCATAGAGAGAGTTGAGCAACTTCGGACTATGAAAGTTGCTCGGGATAGACTTTTTATTGTTCTTCTATGTGAAATTTTACGAGTATAAGCTTCCTACATTATATGGATGCCAAAACACCAACTTTCTATGACAAATGGACAAAACCGTTAAAAGCTCCTCCTTAGAGAGAGTTGAGCAACTTCGGACTATGAAAGTTGCTCGGGATAGACTTTTTATTGTTCTTCTATTTCAAATTTTACGAGTATAAGCTTCCTACATTATATTGATGCCAAAACACCAACTTTCTATGACAAATAGACAAAACCGTTAAAAGCTCCTCTATAGAGAGAGTTGAGCAACTTCGGACCATCAAAGTTGCTCGGGATAGACTTTTTATTGTTCTTCTATGTCAAGTTTTACGAGTATAAGCTTCCTAGATTATTTCGATGCCAAAACACCAACTTTCTATGACAAATTTACAAAACCGTTAAAAGCTCCTCCATAGAGAGAGTTGAGCAACTTCGGACTATCAAAGTTGCTCGCGATATACTTTTTATTGTTCTTCTTTGTCAACTTTTACGAGTATAAGCTTCCTACATTACTTCGATGCCAAAACACCAACTTTCTATGACAAATGGACAAAACCGTTAAGAGCTCCTCCATAGAGAGAGTTGAGCAACTTCGGACTATCAAAGTTGCTCGGGATATACTTTTTATTGTTCTTCTTTGTCAACTTTTACGAGTATAAGCTTCCTACATTACTTCGATGCCAAAATACCAACTTTCTATGACAAATGGACAAAACCGTTAAGAGCTCCTCCATAGAGAGACTTGAGCAACTTCGGACTATCAAAGTTGCTCGGGATATACTTTTTATTGTTCTTCTTTGTCAACTTTTACGAGTATAAGCTTCCTAGATTATTTCGATGCCAAAACACCAACTTTCTATGACAAATGGACAAAACCGTTAAAAGGTCCTCCTTAGAGAGAGTTGAGCAACTTCGGACTATAAACGTTGCTTGTGATAGACTTTTTATTGTTCTTCTATGTCAAATTTTACGAGTATAATAAGCTTCCTACATTACTTCGATGCCAAAACACCAACTTTCTATGACAAATGGACAAAACCGTTAAGAGCTCCTCCATAGAGAGAGTTGAGCAACTTCGGACTATCAAAGTTGCTCGGGATATACTTTTTATTGTTCTTCTTTGTCAACTTTTACGAGTATGAGCTTCCTAGATTATTTCGATGCCAAAACACCAACTTTCTATGACAAATGGAAAAAACCGTTAAAAGCTCCTCCATAGAGAAAATTCAGCGACTTCGGACCATCAAAGTTGTTCGGTGTACATTTTGTATTGTTCTCATATGTCAAATTTTACGGGTATAAGCTTCATAGATTATTTCGATGCCAAAACACCAACTTTCTATGACAAATAGACAAAACCGTTAAGAGCTCCTCCATAGAGAGAGTTGAGCAACTTCGGACTATGAAAGTTGCTCGGGATAGACTTTTTATTGTTCTTCTATGTCAAATTTTACGAGTATAAGCTTCCTACATTATTTCGATGCCAAAACATCAACTTTCTATGGCAAATGGACAAAACCGTTAAAAGCTCCTCCTTAGAGAGAGTTGAGCAACTTCGGACTATAAAAGTTGCTCGTGATAGACTTTTTATTGTTCTTCTATGTCAAATTTTACGAGTATAATAAGCTTCCTACATTATATTGATGCCAAAACACCAACTTTCTATGACAAATGGACAAAACCGTTAAAAGCTCCTCCATAGAGAGAGTTGAGCAACTTCGGACTATGAAAGTTGCTCGGGATAGACTTTTTATTGTTCTTCTATGTCAAATTTTACGAGTATAAGCTCCTACATTATTTCGATGCCAAAACATCAACTTTCTATGGCAAATGGACAAAACCGTTAAAAGCTCCTCCATAGAGAGAGTTGAGCAACTTCGGACTATCAAAGTTGCTCGGGATATACTTTTTATTGTTCTTCTATGTCAACTTTTACGAGTATAAGCTTCCTACATTATTTTGATGCCAAAACACCAACTTTCTATGACAAATGGACAAAACCGTTAAAAGCTCTTCAATAGAGAGTGTTGAGCGACTTTGGATCATCAAAGTTGTTCGGTGTACAATTTTTATTGTTCTTCTATGTCAAATTTTACGAGTATAAGCTTCCTATATTATTTCGATGCCAAAACACCAACTTTCTATGACAAATAGATAAAACCGTTAAAAGCTCCTCCATAGAGAGAGTTGAGCAACTCCGAACTATCAAAGGTTCTCGGGATAGACTTTTTCTTGTTCTTCTATTTCAAGTTTTAAGAGTATAAGCTTCCTAGATTATTTCGATGCCAAAACACCAACTTTCTATGACAAATGAAGAAAACCGTTAATAGCTCCTCCATAGAGAGAGTTGAGCAACTTCGGACCATCAAAGTTGCTCGGTGTACACTTTTTATTGTTCCTATATGTCAAATTTTATGAGTATAAGCTTCCTAGATTATTTCGATGTTAAAACACCAACTTTCTTTGACAAATGGACAAAACCGTTAAAAGCTCCTCCAAAGAGAGAGTTGAGCAACTTCGGACTATGAAAGTTGCTCGGGATAGACTTTTTATTGTTCTTCTATGTGAAATTTTACGAGTATAAGCTTCCTACATTATATGGATGCCAAAACACCAACTTTCTATGACAAATGGACAAAACCGTTAAAAGCTCCTCCTTAGAGAGAATTGAGCAACTTCGGACTATGAAAGTTGCTCGGGATAGACTTTTTATTGTTCTTCTTTGTCAACTTTTACGAGTATAAGCTTCCTACATTACTTCGATGCCAAAACACCAACTTTCTATGACAAATGGACAAAACCGTTAAGAGCTCCTCCATAGAGAGAGTTGAGCAACTTTGGACTATCAAAGTTGCTCGGGATATACTTTTTATTGTTCTTCTTTGTCAACTTTTACGAGTATAAGCTTCCTACATTACTTCGATGCCAAAACACCAACTTTCTATGACAAATGGACAAAACCGTTAAGAGCTCCCCCATAGAGAGAGTTGAGCAACTTCGGACTATCAAAGTTGCTCGGGATATACTTTTTATTGTTCTTCTTTGTCAACTTTTACGAGTATAAGCTTCCTACATTACTTCGATGCCAAAACACCAACTTTCTATGACAAATGGACAAAACCGTTAAGAGCTCCTCCATAGAGAGAGTTCAGCAACTTCGGACTATCAAAGTTGCTCGGGATATACTTTTTATTGTTCTTCTTTGTCAACTTTTACGAGTATGAGCTTCCTAGATTATTTCGATGCCAAAACACCAACTTTCTATGACAAATGGAAAAAACCGTTAAAAGCTCCTCCATAGAGAAAATTCAGCGACTTCGGACCATCAAAGTTGTTCGGTGTACATTTTGTATTGTTCTCATATGTCAAATTTTACGGGTATAAGCTTCATAGATTATTTCGATGCCAAAACACCAACTTTCTATGACAAATAGACAAAACCGTTAAGAGCTCCTCCATAGAGAGAGTTGAGCAACTTCGGACTATGAAAGTTGCTCGGGATAGACTTTTTATTGTTCTTCTATGTCAAATTTTACGAGTATAAGCTTCCTACATTATTTCGATGCCAAAACATCAACTTTCTATGGCAAATGGACAAAACCGTTAAAAGCTCCTCCTTAGAGAGAGTTGAGCAACTTCGGACTATAAAAGTTGCTCGTGATAGACTTTTTATTGTTCTTCTATGTCAAATTTTACGAGTATAATAAGCTTCCTACATTATATTGATGCCAAAACACCAACTTTCTATGACAAATGGACAAAACCGTTAAAAGCTCCTCCATAGAGAGAGTTGAGCAACTTCGGACTATGAAAGTTGCTCGGGATAGACTTTTTATTGTTCTTCTATGTCAAATTTTACGAGTATAAGCTCCTACATTATTTCGATGCCAAAACATCAACTTTCTATGGCAAATGGACAAAACCGTTAAAAGCTCCTCCATAGAGAGAGTTGAGCAACTTCGGACTATCAAAGTTGCTCGGGATATACTTTTTATTGTTCTTCTATGTCAACTTTTACGAGTATAAGCTTCCTACATTATTTTGATGCCAAAACACCAACTTTCTATGACAAATGGACAAAACCGTTAAAAGCTCTTCAATAGAGAGTGTTGAGCGACTTTGGATCATCAAAGTTGTTCGGTGTACAATTTTTATTGTTCTTCTATGTCAAATTTTACGAGTATAAGCTTCCTATATTATTTCGATGCCAAAACACCAACTTTCTATGACAAATAGATAAAACCGTTAAAAGCTCCTCCATAGAGAGAGTTGAGCAACTCCGAACTATCAAAGGTTTTCGGGATAGACTTTTTCTTGTTCTTCTATTTCAAGTTTTAAGAGTATAAGCTTCCTAGATTATTTCGATGCCAAAACACCAACTTTCTATGACAAATGAAGAAAACCGTTAATAGCTCCTCCATAGAGAGAGTTGAGCAACTTCGGACCATCAAAGTTGCTCGGTGTACACTTTTTATTGTTCCTATATGTCAAATTTTATGAGTATAAGCTTCCTAGATTATTTCGATGTTAAAACACCAACTTTCTTTGACAAATGGACAAAACCGTTAAAAGCTCCTCCAAAGAGAGAGTTGAGCAACTTCGGACTATGAAAGTTGCTCGGGATAGACTTTTTATTGTTCTTCTATGTGAAATTTTACGAGTATAAGCTTCCTACATTATATGGATGCCAAAACACCAACTTTCTATGACAAATGGACAAAACCGTTAAAAGCTCCTCCTTAGAGAGAGTTGAGCAACTTCGGACTATGAAAGTTGCTCGGGATAGACTTTTTATTGTTCTTCTTTGTCAACTTTTACGAGTATAAGCTTCCTACATTACTTCGATGCCAAAACACCAACTTTCTATGACAAATGGACAAAACCGTTAAGAGCTCCTCCATAGAGAGAGTTGAGCAACTTTGGACTATCAAAGTTGCTCGGGATATACTTTTTATTGTTCTTCTTTGTCAACTTTTACGAGTATAAGCTTCATACATTACTTCGATGCCAAAACACCAACTTTCTATGACAAATGGACAAAACCGTTAAGAGCTCCTCTATAGAGAGAGTTGAGCAACTTCGGACTATCAAAGTTGCTGGGGATATACTTTTTATTGTTCTTCTTTGTCAACTTTTACGAGTATAAGCTTCCTACATTACTTCGATGCCAAAACACCAACTTTCTATGACAAATGGACAAAACCGTTAAGAGCTCTTCCATAGAGAGAGTTGAGCAAACTTCGGACTATCAAAGTTGCGCGGGATATACTTTTTATTGTTTTTCTTTGTCAACTTTTACGAGTATAAGCTTCCTAGATTCCAAAACACCAACTTTCTATGACAAATTTACAAAACCGTTAAAAGCTCCTCCATAGAGAGAGTTGAGCAACTCCGAACTATGAAAGTTGCTCGGGATAGACTTTTTATTGTTCTTCTATGTCAAATTTTACGAGTATAAGCTTCCTACATTATATTGATGCCAAAACAACAAATTTCTATGACAAATAGATAAAACCGTTAAAAGCTCCTCCATAGAGAAAGTTGAGCAACTTCGGACCATCAAAGTTGCTCGGGATACACTTTTTATTGTTCTTCTATGTCAAGTTTTACGAGTATAAGCTTCCTAGATTATTTCGATGCCAAAACATCAACTTTCTATGACAAATGGACAAAACCGTTAAGAGCTCCTCCATAGAGAGAGTTGAGCAACTTCGGACTATCAAAGTTGCTCGGGATATACTTTTTATTGTTCTTCTTTGTAAACTTTTACGAGTATAAGCTTCCTACATTACTTCGATGCCAAAACACCAACTTTCTATGACAAATGGACAAAACCGTTAAGAGCTCCTCTAGAGAGAGAGTTGAGCAACTTCGGACTATCAAAGTTGCTGGGGATATACTTTTTATTGTTCTTCTTTGTCAACTTTTACGAGTATAAGCTTCCTACATTACTTCGATGCCAAAACACCAACTTTCTATGACAAATGGACAAAACCGTTAAGAGCTCCTCCATAGAGACAGTTGAGCAACTTCGGACTATGAAAGTTGCTCGGGATAGACTTTTTATTGTTCTTCTATGTCAACTTTTACGAGTATAAGCTTCCTACATTATTTCGATGCCAAAACATCAACTTTTTATGGCAAATGGACAAAACCGTTAAAAGCTCCTCCATAGAGAGAGTTGAGCAACTTCGGACTATGAAAGTTGCTCGGGATAGACTTTTTATTGTTCTTCTATGTCAAATTTTACGGGTATAAGCTTCATAGATTATTTCGATGCCAAAACACCAACTTTCTATGACAAATAGACAAAACCGTTAAGAGCTCCTCCATAGAGAGAGTTGAGCAACTTCGGATCATCAAAGTTGCTCGGGATAGACTTTTTATTGTTCTTCTATGTCAAATTTTACGAGTATAAGCTTCCTAGATTCCAAAACACCAACTTTCTATGACAAATTTACAAAACCGTTAAAAGCTCCTCCATAGAGAGAGTTGAGCAACTCCGAACTATCAAAGTTGCTCGGGATATACTTTTTATTGTTCTTCTTTGTCAACTTTTACGAGTATAAGCTTCCTACATTACTTCGATGCCAAAACACCAACTTTCTATGACAAATTTACAAAACCGTTAAAAGCTCCTCCATAGAGAGAGTTGAGCAACTTCGGACTATCAAACTTGCTCGGGATAGACTTTTTATTGTTCTTCTATGTCAACTTTTACGAGTATAAGCTTCCTACATTATTTCGATGCCAAAACATCGACTTTCTATGACAAATGGACAAAACCGTTAAAAGCTCCTCCATAGAGAGAGTTGAGCAACTTCGGACTATCAAAGTTGCTCGGGATAGACTTTTTATTGTTCTTCTACGTCAAATTTTACGAGTATAAGCTTCCTAGATTATTTCGATGCCAAAACACCAACTTTCTATGACAAATGGACAAAACCGTTAAAAGCTCCTCCTTAGAGAGAGTTGAGCAACTTCGGACTATCAAAGTTGCTCGGGATAGGCTTTTTATTGTTCTTCTATGTGAAATTTTACGAGTATAAGCTTCCTACATTATATTGATGCCAAAACACCAACTTTCTATGACAAATAGACAAAACCGTTAAAAGCTCCTCCATAGAGAGAGTTGAGCAACTTCGGACCATCAAAGTTGCTCGGGATAGACTTTTTATTGTTCTTCTACGTCAAATTTTACGAGTATAAGCTTCCTACATTATTTCGATGCCAAAACATCAACTTTTTATGGCAAATGGACAAAACCGTTAAAAGCTCCTCCATAGAGAGAGTTGAGCAACTTCGGACTATCAAAGTTGCTCGGGATAGACTTTTTATTGTTCTTCTACGTCAAATTTTACGAGTATAAGCTTCCTACATTATTTCGATGCCAAAACATCAACTTTTTATGGCAAATGGACAAAACCGTTAAAAGCTCCTCCATAGAGAGAGTTGAGCAACTTCGGACTATCAAACTTGCTCGGGATAGACTTTTTATTGTTCTTCTATGTCAACTTTTACGAGTATAAGCTTCCTACATTATTTCGATGCCAAAACATCGACTTTCTATGACAAATGGACAAAACCGTTAAAAGCTCCTCCATAGAGAGAGTTGAGCAACTTCGGACTATCAAAGTTGCTCGGGATAGACTTTTTATTGTTCTTCTACGTCAAATTTTACGAGTATAAGCTTCCTAGATTATTTCGATGCCAAAACACCAACTTTCTATGACAAATGGACAAAACCGTTAAAAGCTCCTCCTTAGAGAGAGTTGAGCAACTTCGGACTATCAAAGTTGCTCGGGATAGGCTTTTTATTGTTCTTCTATGTCAAGTTTTACGAGTATAAGCTGCCTAGATTATTTCGATGCAAAAACACCAACTTTCTATGACAAATGGAGAAAACCGTTAAAAGCTCCTCGTTAGAGAGAGTTGAGCAACTTCGGACTATAAAAGTTGCTCGTGATAGACTTTTTATTGTTCTTCTATGTCAAATTTTACGAGTATAATAAGCTTCCTACATTATATTGATGCCAAAACACCAACTTTCTATGACAAATGGACAAAACCGTTAAAAGCTCCTCCATAGAGAGAGTTGAGCAACTTCGGACTATGAAAGTTGCTCGGGATAGACTTTTTATTGTTCTTCTATGTCAAATTTTACGAGTATAAGCTTCCTACATTATTTCGATGCCAAAACATCAACTTTTTATGGCAAATGGACAAAACCGTTAAAAGCTCCTCCATAGAGAGAGTTGAGCAACTTCGGACTATCAAAGTTGCCCGGGATATACTTTTTATTGTTCTTCTTTGTCAACTTTTACGAGTATAAGCTTCCTACATTACTTCGATGCCAAAACACCAACTTTCTATGACAAATTTACAAAACCGTTAAAAGCTCCTCCATAGAGAGAGTTGAGCAACTTCAGACCATCAAACTTGCTCGGTGTACACTTTTTATTGTTCTTATATGTCAAATTTTATGTGTATAAGCTTCCTAGATTATTTCGATGCAAAAACATTAACTTTCTATGACAAATGAAGAAAACCGTTAAAAGCTCCTCCACAGAGAGAGTTGAGCAACTTCGGACCATCAAAGTTGCTCGGTGTACACTTTTTATTGTTCCTATATGTAAAAAATTTTATGAGTATAACTTCCTAGATTATTTCGATGTTAAAACACCAACTTTCTTTGACAAATGAACAAAACCGTTAAAAGCTCCTCCATAGAGAGAGTTGAGCAACTTCGGACTATGAAAGTTGCTCGGGATAGACTTTTTATTGTTCTTCTATGTCAAATTTTACGAGTATAAGCTTCCTACATTATATTGATGCCAAAACACCAACTTTCTATGACAAATGGACAAAACCGTTAAAAGCTCCTCCTTAGAGAGAGTTGAGCAACTTCGGACTATGAAAGTTGCTCGGGATAGACTTTTTATTGTTCTTCTATGTCAAATTTTACGAGTATATGCTTCCTACATTATATTGATGCCAAAACAACAACTTTCTATGACAAATGGACAAAACCGTTAAAAGCTCCTCCATAGAGAGAGTTGAGAAACTTCGGACTATGAAAGTTGCTCGGGATAGACTTTTTATTGTTCTTCTATGTCAAATTTTACGAGTATAAGCTTCCTACATTATTTCGATGCCAAAACATCAACTTTCTATGGCAAATGGATAAAAACCGTTAAAAGCTCCTCCATAGAGAGAGTTGAGCAACTTCGGACGATCAAAGTTGCTCGGGATATACTTTTTATTGTTCTTCTTTGTCAACTTTTACGAGTATAAGCTTCCTACATTACTTCGATGCCAAAACACCAACTTTCTATGACAAATTTACAAAACCGTTAAAAGCTCCTCCATAGATAGAGCTGAGCAACTGCGGACTATCAAAGTTGCTCGGGATAGACTTTTTATTGTTCTTCTATGTCAAGTTTTATGTGTATAAGCTTCCTAGATTATTTCGATGCAAAAACACCAACTTTCTATGACAAATGAAGAAAACCGTTAAAAGCTCCTCCATAGAGAGAGTTGAGCAACTTCGGACCATCGAAGTTGCTCGGTGTACACTTTTTATTGTTCCTATATGTAAATATTTTTATGAGTATAAGCTTCCTAGATTATTTCGATGTTAAAACACCAACTTTATTTGACAAATGGACAAAACCGTTAAAAGCTCCTCCATAGAGAGAGTTGAGCAACTTCGGACTATGAAAGTTGCTCGGGATAGACTTTTTATTGTTCTTCTATGTGAAATTTTACGAGTATAAGCTTCCTACATTATATTGATGCCAAAACACCAGCTTTCTATGACAAATGGACAAAACCGTTAAAAGCTCCTCCTTAGAGAGAGTTGAGCAACTTCGGACTATGAAAGTTGCTCGGGATAGACTTTTTATTGTTCTTCTATGTCAAATTTTACGAGTATAAGCTTCCTACATTACTTCGATGCCAAAACACCAACTTTCTATGACAAATTTACAAAACCGTTAAAAGCTCCTCCATAGATAGAGTTGAGCAACTGCGGACTATCAAAGTTGCTCGGGATAGACTTTTTGTTGTTCTTCTATGTCAAGTTTTACGAGTATAAGCTTCCTAGATTATTTCGATGCCAAAACACCAACTTTCTATGACAAATGGACAAAACCGTTAAAAGCTCCTCCTTAGAGAGAGTTGAGCAACTTCGGACTATAAAAGTTGCTCGTGATAGACTTTTTATTGTTCTTCTATGTCAAATTTTACGAGTATAATAAGCTTCCTACATTATATTGATGCCAAAACACCAACTTTCTATGACAAATGGACAAAACCGTTAAAAGCTCCTCCATAGAGAGAGTTGAGCAACTTCGGACTATGAAAGTTGCTCGGGATAGACTTTTTATTGTTCTTCTATGTCAAATTTTACGAGTATAAGCTTCCTACATTATTTCGATGCCAAAACATCAACTTTCTATGGCAAATGGACAAAACCGTTAAAAGCTCCTCCATAGAGAGAGTTGAGCAACTTCGGACTATCAAAGTTGCTCGGGATATACTTTTTATTGTTCTTCTTTGTCAACTTTTATGAGTATAAGCTTCCTACATTACTTCGATGCCAAAACACAACTTTCTATGACAAATTTACAAAACCGTTAAAAGCTCCTCCATAGAGAGAGTTGAGCAACTTCGGACTATCAAACTTGCTCGGGATAGACTTTTTATTGTTCTTCTATGTCAACTTTTACGAGTATAAGCTTCCTACATTATTTCGATGCCAAAACACCAACTTTCTATGACAAATTTACAAAACCGTTAAAAGCTCCTCCATAGAAAGAGTTGAGCAACTGCGAACTATCAAAGTTGCTCGGGATAGACTTTTTATTGTTCTTCTATGTCAAGTTTTACGAGTATAAGCTTCCTAGATTATTTCGATGCCAAAACACCAACTTTCTATGACAAATGGACAAAACCGTTAAAAGCTCCTCCTTAGAGAGAGTTGAGCAACTTCGGACTATAAAAGTTGCTCGTGATAGACTTTTTATTATTCTTCTATGTCAAATTTTACGAGTATAATAAGCTTCCTACATTATATTGATGCCAAAACACCAACTTTCTATGACAAATGGACAAAACCGTTAAAAGCTCCTCCATAGAGAGAGTTGAGCAACTTCGGACTATGAAAGTTGCTCGGGATAGACTTTTTATTGTTCTTCTATGTCAACTTTTACGAGTATAAGCTTCCTACATTATTTCGATGCCAAAACATCAACTTTTTATGGAAATGGACAAAACCGTTAAAAGCTCCTCCATAGAGAGAGTTGAGCAACTTCGGACTATGAAAGTTGCTCGGGATAGACTTTTTATTGTTCTTCTATGTCAACTTTTACGAGTATAAGCTTCCTACATTATTTCGATGCCAAAACATCAACTTTTAATGCAAATGGACAAAACCGTTAAAAGCTCCACCATAGAGAGAGTTGAGCAACTTCGAACTATCAAAGTTGTTCGGGATAGACTTTTTATTGTTCTTCTATGTGAAATTTTACGAGTATAAGCTTCCTAGATTATTTCGATGCCAAAACACCAACTATCTATGACAAATGGACAAAACCATTAAAAGCTCCTCCATAGAGAGAGTTGAGCAACTGCGGACTATCAAAGTTGCTCGGGATAGATTTTTTATTGTTCTTCTATGTCAAGTTTTACGAGTATAAGCTTCCTAGATTATTTCGATGCCAAAACTCCAACTTTCTATGACAAATGGACAAAACCTTTAAAAGCTCCTCCTTAGAAAGAGTTGAGCAACTTCGGACTATAAAAGTTGCTCGTGATAGACTTTTTATTGTTCTTCTATGTCAAATTTTACGAGTATAATAAGCTTCCTAAATTATATTGATGCCAAAACACCAACTTTCTATGACAAATGGACAAAACCGTTAAAAGCTCCTCCATAGAGAGAGTTGAGCAACTTCGGACTATGAAAGTTGCTCGGGATAGACTTTTTTATTGTTCTTCTATGTCAAATTTTACGAGTATAAGCTTCCTACATTATTTCGATGCCAAAACATCAACTTTCTATGGCAAATGGACAAAACCGTTAAAAGCTCCACCATAGAGATAGTTGAGCAACTTCGGACTATCAAAGTTGCTCGGGATATTCTTTTTATTGTTCTTCTTTGTCAACTTTTACGAGTATAAGCTTCCTACATTACTTCGATGCCAAAACACCAACTTTCTATGACAAATTTACAAAACCGTTAAAAGCTCCTCCATAGAGAGAGTTGAGCAACTTCAGACCATCAAACTTGCTCGGTGTACACTTTTTATTGTTCTTATATGTCAAATTTTATGTGTATAAGCTTCCTAGATTATTTCGATGCAAAAACACCAACTTTCTACGACAAATGAAGAAAACCGTTAAAAGCTCCTCCATAGAGAGAGTTGTGCAACTTCGGACCATCAAAGTTGCTCGGTGTACACTTTTTATTGTTCCTATATGTAAAAAATTTTATGAGTATAAGCTTCCTAGATTATTTCGATGTTAAAACACCAACTTTCTTTGACAAATGGACAAAACCGTTAAAAGCTCCTCCATAGAGAGAGTTGAGCAACTACGGACTATGAAAGTTGCTCGGGATAGACTTTTTATTGTTCTTCTATGTGAAATTTTACGAGTATAAGCTTCCTACATTATATTGATGCCAAAACACCAACTTTCTATGACAAATGGACAAAACCGTTTAAAGGTCCTCCTTAGAGAGAGTTGAGCAACTTCGGACTATGAAAGTTGCTCGGGATAGACTTTTTATTGTTCTTCTATGTCAAATTTTACGAGTATAAGCTTCCTACATTATTTCGATGCCAAAACATCAACTTTCTATGGCAAATGGACAAAACCGTTAAAAGCTCCACCATAGAGAGAGTTGAGCAACTTCGGACTATCAAAGTTGCTCGGGATATACTTTTTATTGTTCTTCTTTGTCAACTTTTACGAGTATAAGCTTCCTACATTACTTCGATGCCAAAACACCAACTTTCTATGACAAATTTACAAAACCGTTAAAAGCTCCTCCATAGAGAGAGTTGAGCAACTTCAGACCATCAAACTTGCTCGGTGTACACTTTTTATTGTTCTTATATGTCAAATTTTATGTGTATAAGCTTCCTAGATTATTTCGATGCAAAAACACCAACTTTCTACGACAAATGAAGAAAACCGTTAAAAGCTCCTCCATAGAGAGAGTTGTGCAACTTCGGACCATCAAAGTTGCTCGGTGTACACTTTTTATTGTTCCTATATGTAAAAAATTTTATGAGTATAAGCTTCCTAGATTATTTCGATGTTAAAACACCAACTTTCTTTGACAAATGGACAAAACCGTTAAAAGCTCCTCCATAGAGAGAGTTGAGCAACTACGGACTATGAAAGTTGCTCGGGATAGACTTTTTATTGTTCTTCTATGTGAAATTTTTCGAGTATAAGCTTCCTACATTATATTGATGCCAAAACACCAACTTTCTATGACAAATGGACAAAACCGTTTAAAGGTCCTCCTTAGAGAGAGTTGAGCAACTTCGGACTATGAAAGTTGCTCGGGATAGACTTTTTATTGTTCTTCTATGTCAAATTTTACGAGTATAAGCTTCCAACATTATATTGATGCCAAAACAACAACTTTCTATGACAAATGGACAAAACCGTTAAAAGCTCCTCCTTAGAGAGAGTTGAGCAACTTCGGACTATGAAAGTTGCTCGGGATAGACTTTTTATTGTTCTTCTATGTCAAGTTTTACGAGTATAAGCTTCCTAGATTATTTCGATGCCAAAACACCAACTTTCTATGACAAATTTACAAAACCGTTAAAAGCTCCTCTATAGAGAGAGTTGAGCAACTTCGGACTATCAAAGTCGCTCGGGATATACTTTTTATTGTTCTTCTTTGTCAACTTTTACGAGTATAAGCTTCCTACATTACTTCGATGCCAAAACACCAACTTTCTATGACAAATGGACAAAACCGTTAAAAGCTCCTCCTTAGAGAGAGTTGAGCAACTTCGGACTATAAAAGTTGCTCGTGATAGACTTTTTATTGTTCTTCTATGTCAAATTTTACGAGTATAATAAGCTTCCTACATTATATTGATGCCAAAACACCAACTTTCTATGACAAATGGACAAAACCGTTAAAAGCTCCTCCATAGAGAGAGTTGAGCAACTTCGGACTATGAAAGTTGCTCGGGATAGACTTTTTATTGTTCTTCTATGTCAAATTTTACGAGTATAAGCTTCCTACATTATTTCGATGCCAAAACATCAACTTTCTATGGCAAATGGACAAAACCGTTAAAAGCTCCTCCATAGAGAGAGTTGAGCAACTTCGGACTATCAAAGTTGCTCGGGATATACTTTTTATTGTTCTTCTTTGTCAACTTTTATGAGTATAAGCTTCCTACATTACTTCGATGCCAAAACACAACTTTCTATGACAAATTTACAAAACCGTTAAAAGCTCCTCCATAGAGAGAGTTGAGCAACTTCGGACTATCAAACTTGCTCGGGATACACTTTTTATTGTTCTTCTATGTCAACTTTTACGAGTATAAGCTTCCTACATTATTTCGATGCCAAAACACCAACTTTCTATGACAAATTTACAAAACCGTTAAAAGCTCCTCCATAGAAAGAGTTGAGCAACTGCGAACTATCAAAGTTGCTCGGGATAGACTTTTTATTGTTCTTCTATGTCAAGTTTTACGAGTATAAGCTTCCTAGATTATTTCGATGCCAAAACACCAACTTTCTATGACAAATGGACAAAACCGTTAAAAGCTCCTCCTTAGAGAGAGTTGAGCAACTTCGGACTATAAAAGTTGCTCGTGATAGACTTTTTATTATTCTTCTATGTCAAATTTTACGAGTATAATAAGCTTCCTACATTATATTGATGCCAAAACACCAACTTTCTATGACAAATGGACAAAACCGTTAAAAGCTCCTCCATAGAGAGAGTTGAGCAACTTCGGACTATGAAAGTTGCTCGGGATAGACTTTTTATTGTTCTTCTATGTCAACTTTTACGAGTATAAGCTTCCTACATTATTTCGATGCCAAAACATCAACTTTTTATGGAAATGGACAAAACCGTTAAAAGCTCCTCCATAGAGAGAGTTGAGCAACTTCGGACTATGAAAGTTGCTCGGGATAGACTTTTTATTGTTCTTCTATGTCAACTTTTACGAGTATAAGCTTCCTACATTATTTCGATGCCAAAACATCAACTTTTTATGGCAAATGGACAAAACCATTAAAAGCTCCACCATAGAGAGAGTTGAGCAACTTCGAACTATCAAAGTTGTTCGGGATAGACTTTTTATTGTTCTTCTATGTGAAATTTTACGAGTATAAGCTTCCTAGATTATTTCGATGCCAAAACACCAACTATCTATGACAAATGGACAAAACCGTTAAAAGCTCCTCCATAGAGAGAGTTGAGCAACTGCGGACTATCAAAGTTGCTCGGGATAGATTTTTTATTGTTCTTCTATGTCAAGTTTGACGAGTATAAGCTTCCTAGATTATTTCGATGCCAAAACTCCAACTTTCTATGACAAATGGACAAAACCTTAAAAAGCTCCTCCTTAGAAAGAGTTGAGCAACTTCGGACTATAAAAGTTGCTCGTGATAGACTTTTTATTGTTCTTCTATGTCAAATTTTACGAGTATAATAAGCTTCCTAAATTATATTGATGCCAAAACACCAACTTTCTATGACAAATGGACAAAACCGTTAAAAGCTCCTCCATAGAGAGAGTTGAGCAACTTCGGACTATGAAAGTTGCTCGGGATAGACTTTTTATTGTTCTTCTATGTCAAATTTTACGAGTATAAGCTTCCTACATTATTTCGATGCCAAAACATCAACTTTCTATGGCAAATGGACAAAACCGTTAAAAGCTCCACCATAGAGAGAGTTGAGCAACTTCGGACTATCAAAGTTGCTCGGGATATACTTTTTATTGTTCTTCTTTGTCAACTTTTACGAGTATAAGCTTCCTACATTACTTCGATGCCAAAACACCAACTTTCTATGACAAATTTACAAAACCGTTAAAAGCTCCTCCATAGAGAGAGTTGAGCAACTTCAGACCATCAAACTTGCTCGGTGTACACTTTTTATTGTTCTTATATGTCAAATTTTATGTGTATAAGCTTCCTAGATTATTTCGATGCAAAAACACCAACTTTCTACGACAAATGAAGAAAACCGTTAAAAGCTCCTCCATAGAGAGAGTTGTGCAACTTCGGACCATCAAAGTTGCTCGGTGTACACTTTTTATTGTTCCTATATGTAAAAAATTTTATGAGTATAAGCTTCCTAGATTATTTCGATGTTAAAACACCAACTTTCTTTGACAAATGGACAAAACCGTTAAAAGCTCCTCCATAGAGAGAGTTGAGCAACTACGGACTATGAAAGTTGCTCGGGATAGACTTTTTATTGTTCTTCTATGTGAAATTTTACGAGTATAAGCTTCCTACATTATATTGATGCCAAAACACCAACTTTCTATGACAAATGGACAAAACCGTTTAAAGGTCCTCCTTAGAGAGAGTTGAGCAACTTCGGACTATGAAAGTTGCTCGGGATAGACTTTTTATTGTTCTTCTATGTCAAATTTTACGAGTATAAGCTTCCTACATTATATTGATGCCAAAACAACAACTTTCTATGACAAATGGACAAAACCGTTAAAAGCTCCTCCTTAGAGAGAGTTGAGCAACTTCGGACTATGAAAGTTGCTCGGGATAGACTTTTTATTGTTCTTCTATGTCAAATTTTACGAGTATAAGCTTCCTACATTATTTCGATGCCAAAACATCAACTTTCTATGGCAAATGGACAAAACCGTTAAAAGCTCCTCCATAGAGAGAGTTGAGCAACTTCGGACTATCAAAGTTGCTCGGGATATACTTTTTATTGTTCTTCTTTGTCAACTTTTACGAGTATAAGCTTCCTACATTACCTCGATGCCAAAACACCAACTTTCTATGACAAATTTACAAAACCGTTAAAAGCTCCTCCATAGATAGAGTTGAGCAACTGCGGACTATCAAAGTTGCTCGGGATAGACTTTTTATTGTTCTTCTATGTCAAATTTTACGAGTATAAGCTTCCTACATTATTTCGATGCCAAAACATCAACTTTCTGTGGCAAATGGACAAAACCGTTAAAAGCTCCTCCATAGAGAGAGTTCAGCAACTTCGGACTATCAAAGTTGCTCGGGATATACTTTTTATTGTTCTTCTTTGTCAACTTTTACGAGTATAAGCTTCCTACATTACTTCGATGCCAAAACATCAACTTTCTATGACAAATTTACAAAACCGTTAAAAGCTCCTCCATAGAGAGAGTTGAGCAACTTCGGACTATCAAACTTGCTCGGGATAGACTTTTTATTGTTCTTCTATGTCAACTTTTACGAGTATAAGCTTCCTACATTATTTCGATGCCAAAACATCGACTTTCTATGACAAATGGACAAAACCGTTAAAAGCTCCTCCATAGAGAGAGTTGAGCAACTTCGGACTATCAAAGTTGCTCGGGATAGACTTTTTATTGTTCTACTACGTCAAATTTTACGAGTATAAGCTTCCTAGATTATTTCGATGCCAAAACACCAACTTTCTATGACAAATGGACAAAACCATTAAAAGCTCCTCCTTAGAGAGAGTTGAGCAACTTCGGACTATCAAAGTTGCTCGGGATAGGCTTTTTATTGTTCTTCTATGTCAAATTTTACGAGTATAAGCTTCCTACATTATATTGATGCCAAAACACCAACTTTCTATGACAAATAGACAAAACCGTTAAAAGCTCCTCCATAGAGAGAGTTGAGCAACTTCGGACCATCAAAGTTGCTCGGGATAGACTTTTTATTGTTCTTCTATGTCAAGTTTTACGAGTATAAGCTTCCTAGATTATTTCGATGCCAAAACACCAACTTTCTATGACAAATTTACAAAACCGTTAAAAGCTCCTCTATAGAGAGAGTTGAGCAACTTCGGACTATCAAAGTCGCTCGGGATATACTTTTTATTGTTCTTCTTTGTCAACTTTTACGAGTATAAGCTTCCTACATTACTTCGATGCCAAAACACCAACTTTCTATGACAAATGGACAAAACCGTTAAGAGCTCCTCCATAGAGAGAGTTGAGCAACTTCGGACTATCAAAGTTGCTCGGGATATACTTTTTATTGTTCTTCTTTGTCAACTTTTACGAGTATAAGCTTCCTACATTACTTCGATGCCAAAACACCAACTTTCTATGACAAATGGACAAAACCGTTAAGAGCTCCTCCATAGAGAGAGTTGAGCAACTTCGGACTATCAAAGTTGCTCGGGATATACTTTTTATTGTTCTTCTTTGTCAACTTTTACGAGTATAAGCTTCCTACATTATTTCGATGCCAAAACACCAACTTTCTATGACAAATGGACAAAACCGTTAAAAGCTCCTCCATAGAGAAAATTCAGCGACTTCGGACCATCAAAGTTGCTCGGGATATACTTTTTATTGTTCTTCTTTGTCAACTTTTACGAGTATAAACTTCCTAGATTATTTCGATGCCAAAACACCAACTTTCTATGACAAATGGACAAAACCGTTAAAAGCTCCTCCATAGAGAAAATTCAGCGACTTCGGACCATCAAAGTTGTTCGGTGTACATTTTGTATTGTTCTCATATGTCAAATTTTACGGGTATAAGCTTCATAGATTATTTCGATGCCAAAACACCAAATTTCTATGACAAATAGACAAAACCGTTAAGAGCTCCTCCATAGAGAGAGTTGAGCAACTTCGGACCATCAAAGTTGCTCGGGATAGACTTTTTATTGTTCTTCTATGTCAAATTTTACGAGTATAAGCTTCCTACATTATTTCGATGCCAAAACATCGACTTTCTATGACAAATGGACAAAACCGTTAAAAGCTCCTCCATAGAGAGAGTTGAGCAACTTCGGACTATCAAAGTTGCTCGGGATAGACTTTTTATTGTTCTTGTACGTCAAATTTTACGAGTATAAGCTTCCTAGATTATTTCGATGCCAAAACACCAACTTTCTATGACAAATGGACAAAACCGTTAAAAGCTCCTCCTTAGAGAGAGTTGAGCAACTTCGGACTATCAAAGTTGCTCGGGATAGGCTTTTTATTGTTCTTCTATGTCAAATTTTACGAGTATAAGCTTCCTACATTATATTGATGCCAAAACACCAACTTTCTATGACAAATAGACAAAACCGTTAAAAGCTCCTCCATAGAGAGAGTTGAGCAACTTCGGACCATCAAAGTTGCTCGGGATAGACTTTTTATTGTTCTTCTATGTCAAGTTTTACGAGTATAAGCTTCCTAGATTATTTCGATGCCAAAACACCAACTTTCTATGACAAATTTACAAAACCGTTAAAAGCTCCTCCATAGAGAGAGTTGAGCAACTTCGGACTATCAAAGTCGCTCGGGATATACTTTTTATTGTTCTTCTTTGTCAACTTTTACGAGTATAAGCTTCCTACATTACTTCGATGCCAAAACACCAACTTTCTATGACAAATGGACAAAACCGTTAAGAGCTCCTCCATAGAGAGAGTTGAGCAACTTCGGACTATCAAAGTTGCTCGGGATATACTTTTTATTGTTCTTCTTTGTCAACTTTTACGAGTATAAGCTTCCTACATTACTTCGATGCCAAAACACCAACTTTCTATGACAAATGGACAAAACCGTTAAGAGCTCCTCCATAGAGAGAGTTGAGCAACTTCGGACTATCAAAGTTGCTCGGGATATACTTTTTATTGTTCTTCTTTGTCAACTTTTACGAGTATAAGCTTCCTACATTATTTCGATGCCAAAACACCAACTTTCTATGACAAATGGACAAAACCGTTAAAAGCTCCTCCATAGAGAAAATTCAGCGACTTCGGACCATCAAAGTTGCTCGGGATATACTTTTTATTGTTCTTCTTTGTCAACTTTTACGAGTATAAACTTCCTAGATTATTTCGATGCCAAAACACCAACTTTCTATGACAAATGGACAAAACCGTTAAAAGCTCCTCCATAGAGAAAATTCAGCGACTTCGGACCATCAAAGTTGTTCGGTGTACATTTTGTATTGTTCTCATATGTCAAATTTTACGGGTATAAGCTTCATAGATTATTCCGATGCCAAAACACCAAATTTCTATGACAAATAGACAAAACCGTTCAGAGCTCCTCCATAGAGAGAGTTGAGCAACTTCGGACCATCAAAGTTGCTCGGGATAGACTTTTTATTGTTCTTCTATGTCAAATTTTACGAGTATAAGCTTCCTAGATTCCAAAACACCAACTTTCTATGACAAGTAGATAAAACCGTTAAAAGCTCCTCCATAGAGAGAGTTGAGCAACTCCGAACGATCAAAGTTGCTCGGGGTAGACTTTTTATTGTTCTTCTATGTCAACTTTTACGAGTATAAGCTTCCTACATAATTTGGATTCCAAAACACCAACTTTCTATGACAAATGGATAAAACCGTTAAAAACTCCTCCATAGTGAGAGTTGAGCAACTTCGGACCATCAAAGTTGCTCGTTGTTGACTTTTTATTGTTCTTCTATGTCAACTTTTAGGAGTATAAGCTTCCTACATTATTTCGATGCCAAAACACCAACTTTCTATGACTAATGGACAAAACCGTTAAAAGCTCCTCCATAGAGAGAGTTGAGCAACTTCGGACTATCAAAGTTGCTCGGGATAGACTTTTTATTGTTCTTCTATGTCAACGTTTAGGAGTATAAGCTTCCTACATTATTTGGATGCCAAAACACCAACTTTCTATGACAAATGGACAAAACCGTTAAAAGCTCTTCAATAGAGAGTGTTGAGCGACTTTGGATCATCAAAGTTGCTCGGTGTACAATTTTTATTGTTCTTCTATGTCAAATTTTACGAGTATAGGCTTCCTACATTATTTCGATGCCAAAACACCAACTTTCTATGACAAATAGATAAAACTGTTAAAAGCTCCTCCATAGAGAGAGTTGAGCAACTCCGAACTATCAAAGGTTCTCGGGATAGACTTTTTCTTGTTCTTCTATTTCAAGTTTTAAGAGTATAAGCTTCCTAGATTATTTCGATGCCAAAACACCAACTTTCTATGACAAATGAAGAAAACCGTTAAAAGCTCCTCCATAGAGAGAGTTGAGCAACTTCGGACCATCAAAGTTGCTCGGTGTACGCTTTTTATTGTTCCTATATGTCAATTTTTATGAGTATAAGCTTCCTAGATTATTTCGATGTTAAAACAACGACTTTCTTTGACAAATGGACAAAACCGTTAAAAGCTCCTCCATAGAGAGAGTTGAGCAACTTCGGACTATGAAAGTTGCTCGGGATAGACTTTTTATTGTTCTTCTATGTGAAATTTTACGAGTATAAGCTTCCTACATTATATTGATGCCAAAACACCAACTTTCTATGACAAATGGACAAAACCGTTAAAAGCTCCTCCTTAGAGAGAGTTGAGCAACTTCGGACTATGAAAGTTGCTCGGGATAGACTTTTTATTGTTCTTCTATGTCAAATTTTATGAATATAAGCTTCCTACATTATATGGATGCCAAAACAACAACTTTCTATGACAAATGGACAAAACCATTAAAAACTCCTCCATAGAGAGAGTTGAGCAACTTCGGACTATGAAAGTTGCTCGGGATAGACTTTTTATTGTTCTTCTATGTCAAATTTTACGAGTATAAGCTTCCTACATTATTTCGATGCCAAAACATCAACTTTCTATGGCAAATGGACAAAACCGTTAAAAGCTCCTCCATAGAGAGAGTTGAGCAACTTCGGACTATCAAAGTTGCTCGGGATATACTTTTTATTGTTCTTCTTTGTCAACTTTTACGAGTATAAGCTTCCTACATTACTTCGATGCCAAAACACCAACTTTCTATGACAAATTTACAAAACCGTTAAAAGCTCCTCCATAGAGAGAGTTGAGCAACTTCGGACTATCAAAGTTGCTCGGGATAGACTTTTTATTGTTCTTCTATGTCAAATTTTACGAGTATAAGCTTCCTACATTATTTCGATGCCAAAACATCAACTTTCTATGGCAAATGGACAAAACCGTTAAAAGCTCCTCCATTGAGAGAGTTGAGCAACTGCGGACTATTAAAGTTGCTCGGTATAGACTTTTTATTGTTCTTCTATGTCAAGTTTTACGAGTATAAGCTTCCCAGATTATTTCGATGCCAAAACACCAACTTTCTATAACAAATGGACAAAACCGTTAAAAGCTCCTCCTTAGAGAGAGTTGAGCAACTTCGGACTATGAAAGTTGCTCGGGATAGACTTTTTATTGTTCTTCTATGTCAAATTTTACGAGTATAATAAGCTTCCTACATTATATTGATGCCAAAACACCAACTTTCTATGACAAATCTACAAAACCGTTAAAAGCTCCTCCATAGAGAGAGTTGAGCAACATCGGACTATGAAAGTTGCTCGGGATAGACTTTTTATTGTTCTTCTATGTCAAATTTTACGAGTATAAGCTTCCTACATTATTTCGATGCCAAAACATCAACTTTCTATGGCAAATGGACAAAACCGTTAAAAGCTCCTCCATAGAGAGAGTTGAGCAACTTCGGACTATCAAAGTTGCTCGGGATATACTTTTTATTGTTCTTCTTTGTCAAATTTTACGAGTATAAGCTTCCTACATTACTTCGATGCCAAAACACCAACTTTCTATGACAAATTTACAAAACCGTTCTAAGCTCCTCCATAGAGAGAGTTGAGCAACTTCGGACTATCAAAGTTGCTCGGGATAGACTTTTTATTGTTCCTCTATGTCAACTTTTACGAGTATAAGATTCCTACATTATTTCGATGCCAAAACATCAACTTTCTATGACAAATGGACAAAACCGTTAAAAGCTCCTGCATAGAGAGAGTTGAGCAACTTCGGACTATCAAAGTTGCTCGGGATAGACTTTTTATTGTTCTTCTACGTCAAATTTTACGAGTATAAGCTTCCTAGATTATTTCGATGCCAAAACACCAACTTTCTATGACAATTAGACAAAACCGTTAAATGCTCCTCCATAAAGAGAGTTGAGCAACTGCGGACTATCAAAGTTGCTCGGGATAGACTTTTTATTGTTCTTCTATGTCAAGTTTTACGAGTATAAGCTTCCTAGATTATTTCGATGCCAAAACACCAACTTTCTATGACAAATGGATAAAACCGTTAAAAACTCCTCCATAGTGAGAGTTGAGCAACTTCGGACCATCAAAGTTGCTCGGTGTTGACTTTTTATTGTTCTTCTATGTCAAATTTTACGAGTATAATAAGCTTCCTACATTATATTGATGCCAAAACACCAACTTTCTATGACAAATGGACAAAACCGTTAAAAGCTCCTCCATAGAGAGAGTTGAGCAACATCGGACTATGAAAGTTGCTCGGGATAGACTTTTTATTGTTCTTCTATGTCAAATTTTACGAGTATAAGCTTCCTACATTATTTCGATGCCAAAACATCAACTTTCTATGGCAAATGGACAAAACCGTTAAAAGCTCCTCCACAGAGAGAGTTGAGCAACTTCGGACTATCAAAGTTGCTCGGGATATACTTTTTATTGTTCTTCTTTGTCAAATTTTACGAGTATAAGCTTCCTACATTACTTCGATGCCAAAACACCAACTTTCTATGACAAATTTACAAAACCGTTCTAAGCTCCTCCATAGAGAGAGTTGAGCAACTTCGGACTATCAAAGTTGCTCGGGATAGACTTTTTATTGTTCCTCTATGTCAACTTTTACGAGTATAAGCTTCCTACATTATTTCGATGCCAGAACATCAACTTTCTATGACAAATGGACAAAACCGTTAAAAGCTCCTGCATAGAGGGAGTTGAGCAACTTCGGACTATGAAAGTTGCTCGGGATAGACTTTTTATTGTTCTTCTACGTCAAATTTTACGAGTATAAGCTTCCTAGATTATTTCGATGCCAAAACACCAACTTTCTATGACAATTAGACAAAACCGTTAAATGCTCCTCCATAAAGAGAGTTGAGCAACTGCGGACTATCAAAGTTGCTCGGGACAGACTTTTTATTGTTCTTCTATGTCAAGTTTTACGAGTATAAGCTTCCTAGATTATTTCGATGCCAAAACACCAACTTTCTATGACAAATGGATAAAACCGTTAAAAACTCCTCCATAGTGAGAGTTGAGCAACTTCGGACCATCAAAGTTGCTCGGTGTTGACTTTTTATTGTTCTTCTATGTCAACTTTTACGAGTATAAGCTTCCTACATTATTTCGATGCCAAAACACCAACTTTCTTTGACAAATGGACAAAACCGTTAAGAGCTCCTCCATAGAGAGAGTTGAGCAACTTCGGACGATCAAAGTTGCTCGGGATAGACTTTTTATTGTTCTTCTTTGTCAAATTTTACGAGTATAAGCTTCCTACATTACTTCGATGCCAAAACACCAACTTTCTATGACAAATTTACAAAACCGTTCTAAGCTCCTCCATAGAGAGACTTGAGCAACTTCGGACTATCAAAGTTGCTCGGGATAGACTTTTTATTGTTCCTCTATGTTAACTTTTACGAGTATAAGCTTCCTACATTATTTCGATGCCAAAACATCAACTTTCTATGACAAATGGACAAAACCGTTAAAAGCTCCTGCATAGAGAGAGTTGAGCAACTTCGGACTATCAAAGTTGCTCGGGATAGACTTTTTATTGTTCTTCTACGTCAAATTTTACGAGTATAAGCTTCCTAGATTATTTCGATGCCAAAACACCAACTTTCTATGACAATTAGACAAAACCGTTAAATGCTCCTCCATAAAGAGAGTTGAGCAACTGCGGACTATCAAAGTTGCTCGGGATAGACTTTTTATTGTTCTTCTATGTCAAGTTTTACGAGTATAAGCTTCCTAGATTATTTCGATGCCAAAACACCAACTTTCTATGACAAATGGATAAAACCGTTAAAAACTCCTCCATAGTGAGAGTTGAGCAACTTCGGACCATCAAAGTTGCTCGGTGTTGACTTTTTATTGTTCTTCTATGTCAAATTTTACGAGTATAATAAGCTTCCTACATTATATTGATGCCAAAACACCAACTTTCTATGACAAATGGACAAAACCGTTAAAAGCTCCTCCATAGAGAGAGTTGAGCAACATCGGACTATGAAAGTTGCTCGGGATAGACTTTTTATTGTTCTTCTATGTCAAATTTTACGAGTATAAGCTTCCTACATTATTTCGATGCCAAAACATCAACTTTCTATGGCAAATGGACAAAACCGTTAAAAGCTCCTCCACAGAGAGAGTTGAGCAACTTCGGACTATCAAAGTTGCTCGGGATATACTTTTTATTGTTCTTCTTTGTCAAATTTTACGAGTATAAGCTTCCTACATTACTTCGATGCCAAAACACCAACTTTCTATGACAAATTTACAAAACCGTTCTAAGCTCCTCCATAGAGAGAGTTGAGCAACTTCGGACTATCAAAGTTGCTCGGGATAGACTTTTTATTGTTCCTCTATGTCAACTTTTACGAGTATAAGCTTCCTACATTATTTCGATGCCAGAACATCAACTTTCTATGACAAATGGACAAAACCGTTAAAAGCTCCTGCATAGAGGGAGTTGAGCAACTTCGGACTATGAAAGTTGCTCGGGATAGACTTTTTATTGTTCTTCTACGTCAAATTTTACGAGTATAAGCTTCCTAGATTATTTCGATGCCAAAACACCAACTTTCTATGACAATTAGACAAAACCGTTAAATGCTCCTCCATAAAGAGAGTTGAGCAACTGCGGACTATCAAAGTTGCTCGGGACAGACTTTTTATTGTTCTTCTATGTCAAGTTTTACGAGTATAAGCTTCCTAGATTATTTCGATGCCAAAACACCAACTTTCTATGACAAATGGATAAAACCGTTAAAAACTCCTCCATAGTGAGAGTTGAGCAACTTCGGACCATCAAAGTTGCTCGGTGTTGACTTTTTATTGTTCTTCTATGTCAACTTTTACGAGTATAAGCTTCCTACATTATTTCGATGCCAAAACACCAACTTTCTTTGACAAATGGACAAAACCGTTAAGAGCTCCTCCATAGAGAGAGTTGAGCAACTTCGGACGATCAAAGTTGCTCGGGATAGACTTTTTATTGTTCTTCTTTGTCAAATTTTACGAGTATAAGCTTCCTACATTACTTCGATGCCAAAACACCAACTTTCTATGACAAATTTACAAAACCGTTCTAAGCTCCTCCATAGAGAGACTTGAGCAACTTCGGACTATCAAAGTTGCTCGGGATAGACTTTTTATTGTTCCTCTATGTTAACTTTTACGAGTATAAGCTTCCTACATTATTTCGATGCCAAAACATCAACTTTCTATGACAAATGGACAAAACCGTTAAAAGCTCCTGCATAGAGAGAGTTGAGCAACTTCGGACTATCAAAGTTGCTCGGGATAGACTTTTTATTGTTCTTCTACGTCAAATTTTACGAGTATAAGCTTCCTAGATTATTTCGATGCCAAAACACCAACTTTCTATGACAATTAGACAAAACCGTTAAATGCTCCTACATAAAGAGAGTTGAGCAACTGCGGACTATCAAACTTGCTCGGGATAGACTTTTTATTGTTCTTCTATGTCAAGTTTTACGAGTATAAGCTTCCTAGATTATTTCGATGCCAAAACACCAACTTTCTATGACAAATGGACAAAACCGTTAAAAGCTCCTGCATAGAGGGAGTTGAGCAACTTCGGACTATGAAAGTTGCTCGGGATAGACTTTTTATTGTTCTTCTACGTCAAATTTTACGAGTACAAGCTTCCTAGATTATTTCGATGCCAAAACACCAACTTTCTATGACAATTAGACAAAACCGTTAAATGCTCCTCATAAAGAGAGTTGAGCAACTGCGGACTATCAAAGTTGCTCGGGACAGACTTTTTATTGTTCTTCTATGTCAAGTTTTACGAGTATAAGCTTCCTAGATTATTTCGATGCCAAAACACCAACTTTCTATGACAAATGGATAAAACCGTTAAAAACTCCTCCATAGTGAGAGTTGAGCAACTTCGGACCATCAAAGTTGCTCGGTGTTGACTTTTTATTGTTCTTCTATGTCAACTTTTACGAGTATAAGCTTCCTACGTTATTTCGATGCCAAAACACCAACTTTCTTTGACAAATGGACAAAACCGTTAAGAGCTCCTCCATAGAGAGAGTTGAGCAACTTCGGACGATCAAAGTTGCTCGGGATAGACTTTTTATTGTTCTTCTTTGTCAAATTTTACGAGTATAAGCTTCCTACATTACTTCGATGCCAAAACACCAACTTTCTATGACAAATTTACAAAACCGTTCTAAGCTCCTCCATAGAGAGAGTTGAGCAACTTCGGACTATCAAAGTTGCTCGGGATAGACTTTTTATTGTTCCTCTATGTTAACTTTTACGAGTATAAGCTTCCTACATTATTTCGATGCCAAAACATCAACTTTCTATGACAAATGGACAAACCCGTTAAAAGCTCCTGCATAGAGAGAGTTGAGCAACTTCGGACTATCAAAGTTGCTCGGGATAGACTTTTTATTGTTCTTCTACGTCAAATTTTACGAGTATAAGCTTCCTAGATTATTTCGATGCCAAAACACCAACTTTCTATGACAATTAGACAAAACCGTTAAATGCTCCTACATAAAGAGAGTTGAGCAACTGCGGACTATCAAAGTTGCTCGGGATAGACTTTTTATTGTTCTTCTATGTCAAGTTTTACGAGTATAAGCTTCCTAGATTATTTCGATGCCAAAACACCAACTTTCTATGACAAATGGAGAAAACCGTTAAAAACTCCTCCATAGTGAGAGTTGAGCAACTTCGGACCATCAAAGTTGCTCGGTGTTGACTTTTTATTGTTCTTCTATGTCAACTTTTACGAGTATAAGCTTCCTACATTATTTCGATGCCAAAACACCAACTTTCTATGACAAATGGACAAAACCGTTAAGAGCTCCTCCATAGAGAGAGTTGAGCAACTTCGGACGATCAAAGTTGCTCGGGGTAGACTGTTTATTGTTCTTCTATGTCAACTTTTACGAGTATAAGCTTCCTACATTATTTCGATTCCAAAACACCAACTTTCTATGACAAATAGATAAAACCGTTAAAAGCTCCTCCATAGAGAGAGTTGAGCAACTTCGGACCATCAAAGTTGCTCGGTGTACACTTTTTATTGTTCCTATATGTCAAATTTTATGAGTATAAGCTTCCTAGATTATTTCGATGCCAAAACACCAACTTTCTTTGACAAATGGACAAAACCGTTAAGAGCTCCTCCATAGAGAGAGTTGAGCAACTTCGGACGATCAAAGTTGCTCGGGATAGACTTTTTATTGTTCTTCTTTGTCAAATTTTACGAGTATAAGCTTCCTACATTACTTCGATGCCAAAACACCAACTTTCTATGACAAATTTACAAAACCGTTCTAAGCTCCTCCATAGAGAGAGTTGAGCAACTTCGGACTATCAAAGTTGCTCGGGATAGACTTTTTATTGTTCCTCTATGTTAACTTTTACGAGTATAAGCTTCCTACATTATTTCGATGCCAAAACATCAACTTTCTATGACAAATGGACAAAACCGTTAAAAGCTCCTGCATAGAGAGAGTTGAGCAACTTCGGACTATCAAAGTTGCTCGGGATAGACTTTTTATTGTTCTTCTACGTCAAATTTTACGAGTATAAGCTTCCTAGATTATTTCGATGCCGAAACACCAACTTTCTATGACAATTAGACAAAACCGTTAAATGCTCCTACATAAAGAGAGTTGAGCAACTGCGGACTATCATAGTTGCTCGGGATAGACTTTTTATTGTTCTTCTATGTCAAGTTTTACGAGTATAAGCTTCCTAGATTATTTCGATGCCAAAACACCAACTTTCTATGACAAATGGAGAAAACCGTTAAAAACTCCTCCATAGTGAGAGTTGAGCAACTTCGGACCATCAAAGTTGCTCGGTGTTGACTTTTTATTGTTCTTCTATGTCAACTTTTACGAGTATAAGCTTCCTACATTATTTCGATGCCAAAACACCAACTTTCTATGACAAATGGACAAAACCGTTAAGAGCTCCTCCATAGAGAGAGTTGAGCAACTTCGGACGATCAAAGTTGCTCGGGGTAGACTGTTTATTGTTCTTCTATGTCAACTTTTACGAGTATAAGCTTCCTACATTATTTCGATTCCAAAACACCAACTTTCTATGACAAATAGATAAAACCGTTAAAAGCTCCTCCATAGAGAGAGTTGAGCAACTTCGGACCATCAAAGTTGCTCGGTGTACACTTTTTATTGTTCCTATATGTCAAATTTTATGAGTATAAGCTTCCTAGATTATTTCGATGCCAAAACACCAACTTTCTTTGACAAATGGACAAAACCGTTAAGAGCTCCTCCATAGAGAGAGTTGAGCAACTTCGGACGATCAAAGTTGCTCGGGATAGACTTTTTATTGTTCTTCTTTGTCAAATTTTACGAGTATAAGCTTCCTACATTACTTCGATGCCAAAACACCAACTTTCTATGACAAATTTACAAAACCGTTCTAAGCTCCTCCATAGAGAGAGTTGAGCAACTTCGGACTATCAAAGTTGCTCGGGATAGACTTTTTATTGTTCCTCTATGTTAACTTTTACGAGTATAAGCTTCCTACATTATTTCGATGCCAAAACATCAACTTTCTATGACAAATGGACAAAACCGTTAAAAGCTCCTGCATAGAGAGAGTTGAGCAACTTCGGACTATCAAAGTTGCTCGGGATAGACTTTTTATTGTTCTTCTACGTCAAATTTTACGAGTATAAGCTTCCTAGATTATTTCGATGCCGAAACACCAACTTTCTATGACAATTAGACAAAACCGTTAAATGCTCCTACATAAAGAGAGTTGAGCAACTGCGGACTATCATAGTTGCTCGGGATAGACTTTTTATTGTTCTTCTATGTCAAGTTTTACGAGTATAAGCTTCCTAGATTATTTCGATGCCAAAACACCAACTTTCTATGACAAATGGAGAAAACCGTTAAAAACTCCTCCATAGTGAGAGTTGAGCAACTTCGGACCATCAAAGTTGCTCGGTGTTGACTTTTTATTGTTCTTCTATGTCAACTTTTACGAGTATAAGCTTCCTACATTATTTCGATGCCAAAACACCAACTTTCTATGACAAATGGACAAAACCGTTAAGAGCTCCTCCATAGAGAGAGTTGAGCAACTTCGGACGATCAAAGTTGCTCGGGGTAGACTGTTTATTGTTCTTCTATGTCAACTTTTACGAGTATAAGCTTCCTACATTATTTCGATTCCAAAACACCAACTTTCTATGACAAATAGATAAAACCGTTAAAAGCTCCTCCATAGAGAGAGTTGAGCAACTTCGGACCATCAAAGTTGCTCGGTGTACACTTTTTATTGTTCCTATATGTCAAATTTTATGAGTATAAGCTTCCTAGATTATTTCGATGCCAAAACACCAACTTTCTTTGACAAATGGACAAAACCGTTAAGAGCTCCTCCATAGAGAGAGTTGAGCAACTTCGGACGATCAAAGTTGCTCGGGATAGACTTTTTATTGTTCTTCTATGTCAAATTTTACGGGTATAAGCTTCCTACAATATTTGGATTCCAAACCACCAACTTTCTAAGACAAATGGATAAAACCGTTAACAACTCCTCCATAGTGAGAGTTGAGCAACTTCGGACCATCAAAGTTGCTCGGTGTTGACTTTTTATTGTTCTTCTATGTCAACTTTTACGACTATTAGCTTCCTACATTATTTCGATGCCAAAACACCAACTTTCTATGACTAATGGACAAAACCGTTAAAAGCTCCTCCATAGAGAAAGTTGAGCAACTTCGGACTATCAAAGTTGCTCGGGATAGACTTTTTATTGTTCTTCTATGTCAACTTTTACGAGTATAAGCTTCCTACATTATTTTGATGCCAAAACACCAACTTTCTATGACAAATGGACAAAACCGTTAAAAGCTCCTGCATAGAGAGAGTTGAGCAACTTCGGACTATCAAAGTTGCTCGGGATAGACTTTTTATTGTTCTTCTACGTCGAATTTTACGAGTATAAGCTTCCTAGATTATTTCGATGCCAAAACACCAACTTTCTATGACAATTAGACAAAACCGTTAAATGCTCCTCCATAAAGAGAGTTGAGCAACTGCGGACTATCAAAGTTGCTCGGGATAGACTTTTTATTGTTCTTCTATGTCAAGTTTTACGAGTATAAGCTTCCTAGATTATTTCGATGCCAAAACACCAACTTTCTATGACAAATGGATAAAACCGTTAAAAACTCCTCCATAGTGAGAGTTGAGCAACTTCGGACCATCAAAGTTGCTCGGTGTTGACTTTTTATTGTTCTTCTATGTCAACTTTTACGAGTATAAGCTTCCTACATTATTTCGATGCCAAAACACCAACTTTCTATGACTAATGGACAAAACCGTTAAAAGCTCCTCCATAGAGAGGGTTGAGCAACTTCGGACTATCAAAGTTGCACGGGATATACTTTTTATTGTTCTTCTTTGTCAACTTTTACGAGTATAAGCTTCCTACATTATTTTGATGCCAAAACACCAACTTTCTATGACAAATGGACAAAACCGTTAAAAGCTCTTCAATAGAGAGTGTTGAGCGACTTTGGATCATCAGAGTTGCTCGGTGTACAATTTTTATTGTTCTTCTATGTCGAATTTTACGAGTATAAGCTTCCTACATTATTTCGATGCCAAAACAACAACTTTCTATGACAAATAGATAAAACCCTTAAAAGCTCCTCCATAGAGAGAGTTGAGCAACTCCGAACTATCAAAGGTTCTCGGGATAGACTTTTTCTTGTTCTTCTATTTCAAGTTTTAAGAGTATAAGCTTCCTAGATTATTTCGATGCCAAAACACCAACTTTCTATGACAAATGGATAAAACCGTTAACAACTCCTCCATAGTGAGAGTTGAGCAACTTCGGACCATCAACGTTGCTCGGTGTTGACTTTTTATTGTTCTTCTATGTCAACTTTTACGAGTATAAGCTTCCTACATTATTTCGATGCCAAAACACCAACTTTCTTTGACAAATGGACAAAACCGTTAAAAGCTCCTCCATAGAGAGAGTTGAGCAACTTCGGACTATGAAAGTTGCTCGAGATAGACTTTTTCTTGTTCTTCTATTTCAAGTTTTACGAGTATAAGCTTCCTACATTATTTCGATGCCAAAACACCAACTTTCTATGACAAATGAAGAAAACCGTTAAAAGCTCCTCCATAGAGAGAGTTGAGCAACTTCGGACCATCAAAGTTGCTCGGTATACACTTTTTATTGTTCCTATATGTCAAATTTTATAAGTATAAGCATCCTAGATTATTTCGATGCCAAAACACCAACTTTCTTTGACAAATGGACAAAACCGTTAAAAGCTCCTCCTTAGAGAGAGTTGAGCAACTTCGGACTATGAAAGTTGCTCGGGATAGACTTTTTATTGTTCTTCTATGTCAAATTTTACGAGTATAATAAGCTTCCTACATTATATTGATGCCAAAACACCAACTTTCTATGACAAATCTACAAAACCGTTAAAAGCTCCTCCATAGAGAGAGTTGAGCAACATCGGACTATGAAAGTTGCTCGGGATAGACTTTTTATTGTTCTTCTATGTCAAATTTTACGAGTATAAGCTTCCTACATTATTTCGATGCCAAAACATCAACTTTCTATGGCAAATGGACAAAACCGTTAAAAGCTCCTCCATAGAGAGAGTTGAGCAACTTCGGACTATCAAAGTTGCTCGGGATATACTTTTTATTGTTCTTCTTTGTCAAATTTTACGAGTATAAGCTTCCTACATTACTTCGATGCCAAAACACCAACTTTCTATGACAAATTTACAAAACCGTTCTAAGCTCCTCCATAGAGAGAGTTGAGCAACTTCGGACTATCAAAGTTGCTCGGGATAGACTTTTTATTATTCCTCTATGTCAACTTTTACGAGTATAAGATTCCTACATTATTTCGATGCCAAAACATCAACTTTCTATGACAAATGGACAAAACCGTTAAAAGCTCCTGCATAGAGAGAGTTGAGCAACTTCGGACTATCAAAGTTGCTCGGGATAGACTTTTTATTGTTCTTCTACGTCAAATTTTACGAGTATAAGCTTCCTAGATTATTTCGATGCCAAAACACCAACTTTCTATGACAATAAGACAAAACCGTTAAATGCTCCTCCATAAAGAGAGTTGAGCAACTGCGGACTATCAAAGTTGCTCGGGATAGACTTTTTATTGTTCTTCTATGTCAAGTTTTACGAGTATAAGCTTCCTAGATTATTTCGATGCCAAAACACCAACTTTCTATGACAAATGGATAAAACCGTTAAAAACTCCTCCATAGTGAGAGTTGAGCAACTTCGGACCATCAAAGTTGCTCGGTGTTGACTTTTTATTGTTCTTCTATGTCAAATTTTACGAGTATAATAAGCTTCCTACATTATATTGATGCCAAAACACCAACTTTCTATGACAAATGGACAAAACCGTTAAAAGCTCCTCCATAGAGAGAGTTGAGCAACATCGGACTATGAAAGTTGCTCGGGATAGACTTTTTATTGTTCTTCTATGTCAAATTTTACGAGTATAAGCTTCCTACATTATTTCGATGCCAAAACATCAACTTTCTATGGCAAATGGACAAAACCGTTAAAAGCTCCTCCACAGAGAGAGTTGAGCAACTTCGGACTATCAAAGTTGCTCGGGATATACTTTTTATTGTTCTTCTTTGTCAAATTTTACGAGTATAAGCTTCCTACATTACTTCGATGCCAAAACACCAACTTTCTATGACAAATTTACAAAACCGTTCTAAGCTCCTCCATAGAGAGAGTTGAGCAACTTCGGACTATCAAAGTTGCTCGGGATAGACTTTTTATTGTTCCTCTATGTCAACTTTTACGAGTATAAGCTTCCTACATTATTTCGATGCCAAAACATCAACTTTCTATGACAAATGGACAAAACCGTTAAAAGCTCCTGCATAGAGGGAGTTGAGCAACTTCGGACTATGAAACTTGCTCGGGATAGACTTTTTATTGTTCTTCTACGTCAAATTTTACGAGTATAAGCTTCCTAGATTATTTCGATGCCAAAACACCAACTTTCTATGACAATTAGACAAAACCGTTAAATGCTCCTCCATAAAGAGAGTTGAGCAACTGCGGACTGTCAAAGTTGCTCGGGATAGACTTTTTATTGTTCTTCTATGTCAAGTTTTACGAGTATAAGCTTCCTAGATTATTTCGATGCCAAAACACCAACTTTCTATGACAAATGGATAAAACCGTTAAAAACTCCTCCATAGTGAGAGTTGAGCAACTTCGGACCATCAAAGTTGCTCGGTGTTGACTTTTTATTGTTCTTCTATGTCAACTTTTACGAGTATAAGCTTCCTACATTATTTCGATGCCAAAACACCAACTTTCTTTGAAAAATGGACAAAACCGTTAAGAGCTCCTCCATAGAGAGAGTTGAACAACTTCGGACGATCAAAGTTGCTCGGGATAGACTTTTTATTGTTCTTCTTTGTCAAATTTTACGAGTATAAGCTTCCTACATTACTTCGATGCGAAAACACCAACTTTCTATGACAAATTTACAAAACCGTTCTAAGCTCCTCCATAGAGAGAGTTGAGCAACTTCGGACTATCAAAGTTGCTCGGGATAGACTTTTTATTGTTCCTCTATGTTAACTTTTACGAGTATAAGCTTCCTACATTATTTCGATGCCAAAACATCAACTTTCTATGACAAATGGACAAAACCGTTAAAAGCTCCTGCATAGAGAGAGTTGAGCAACTTCGGACTATCAAAGTTGCTCGGGATAGACTTTTTATTGTTCTTCTACGTCAAATTTTACGAGTATAAGCTTCCTAGATTATTTCGATGCCAAAACACCAACTTTCTATGACAATTAGACAAAACCGTTAAATGTTCCTACATAAAGAGAGTTGAGCAACTGCGGACTATCAAAGTTGCTCGGGATAGACTTTTTATTGTTCTTCTATGTCAAGTTTTACGAGTATAAGCTTCCTAGATTATTTCGATGCCAAAACACCAACTTTCTATGACAAATGGAAAAAACCGTTAAAAACTCCTCCATAGTGAGAGTTGAGCAACTTCGGACCATCAAAGTTGCTCGGTGTTGACTTTTTATTGTTCTTCTATGTCAACTTTTACGAGTATGAGCTTCCTACATTATTTCGATGCCAAAACACCAACTTTCTATGACAAATGGACAAAACCGTTAAGAGCTCCTCCATAGAGAGAGTTGAGCAACTTCGGACGATCAAAGTTGCTCGGGGTAGACTGTTTATTGTTCTTCTATGTCAACTTTTACGAGTATAAGCTTCCTACATTATTTCGATTCCAAAACACCAACTTTCTATGACAAATAGATAAAACCGTTAAAAGCTCCTCCATAGAGAGAGTTGAGCAACTTCGGACCATCAAAGTTGCTCGGTGTACACTTTTTATTGTTCCTATATGTCAAATTTTATGAGTATAAGCTTCCTAGATTATTTCGATGCCAAAACACCAACTTTCTTTGACAAATGGACAAAACCGTTAAGAGCTCCTCCATAGAGAGAGTTGAGCAACTTCGGACGATCAAAGTTGCTCGGGATAGACTTTTTATTGTTCTTCTTTGTCAAATTTTACGAGTATAAGCTTCCTACATTACTTCGATGCCAAAACACCAACTTTCTATGACAAATTTACAAAACCGTTCTAAGCTCCTACATAGAGAGAGTTGAGCAACTTCGGACTATCAAAGTTGCTCGGGATAGACTTTTTATTGTTCCTCTATGTTAACTTTTACGAGTATAAGCTTCCTACATTATTTCGATGCCAAAACATCAACTTTCTATGACAAATGGACAAAACCGTTAAAAGCTCCTGCATAGAGAGAGTTGAGCAACTTCGGACTATCAAAGTTGCTCGGGATAGACTTTTTATTGTTCTTCTACGTCAAATTTTACGAGTATAAGCTTCCTAGATTATTTCGATGCCGAAACACCAACTTTCTATGACAATTAGACAAAACCGTTAAATGCTCCTACATAAAGAGAGTTGAGCAACTGCGGACTATCATAGTTGCTCGGGATAGACTTTTTATTGTTCTTCTATGTCAAGTTTTACGAGTATAAGCTTCCTAGATTATTTCGATGCCAAAACACCAACTTTCTATGACAAATGGAGAAAACCGTTAAAAACTCCTCCATAGTGAGAGTTGAGCAACTTCGGACCATCAAAGTTGCTCGGTGTTGACTTTTTATTGTTCTTCTATGTCAACTTTTACGAGTATAAGCTTCCTACATTATTTCGATGCCAAAACACCAACTTTCTATGACAAATGGACAAAACCGTTAAGAGCTCCTCCATAGAGAGAGTTGAGCAACTTCGGACGATCAAAGTTGCTCGGGGTAGACTGTTTATTGTTCTTCTATGTCAACTTTTACGAGTATAAGCTTCCTACATTATTTCGATTCCAAAACACCAACTTTCTATGACAAATAGATAAAACCGTTAAAAGCTCCTCCATAGAGAGAGTTGAGCAACTTCGGACCATCAAAGTTGCTCGGTGTACACTTTTTATTGTTCCTATATGTCAAATTTTATGAGTATAAGCTTCCTAGATTATTTCGATGCCAAAACACCAACTTTCTTTGACAAATGGACAAAACCGTTAAGAGCTCCTCCATAGAGAGAGTTGAGCAACTTCGGACGATCAAAGTTGCTCGGGATAGACTTTTTATTGTTCTTCTATGTCAAATTTTACGGGTATAAGCTTCCTACAATATTTGGATTCCAAACCACCAACTTTCCTACAAATTTTACGACTATTAGCTTCCTACATTATTTCGATGCCAAAACACCAACTTTCTATGACTAATGGACAAAACCGTTAAAAGCTCCTCCATAGAGAAAGTTGAGCAACTTCGGACTATCAAAGTTGCTCGGGATAGACTTTTTATTGTTCTTCTATGTCAACTTTTACGAGTATAAGCTTCCTACATTATTTTGATGCCAAAACACCAACTTTCTATGACAAATGGACAAAACCGTTAAAAGCTCCTGCATAGAGAGAGTTGAGCAACTTCGGACTATCAAAGTTGCTCGGGATAGACTTTTTATTGTTCTTCTACGTCGAATTTTACGAGTATAAGCTTCCTAGATTATTTCGATGCCAAAACACCAACTTTCTATGACAATTAGACAAAACCGTTAAATGCTCCTCCATAGTGAGAGTTGAGCAACTTCGGACCATCAAAGTTGCTCGGTGTTGACTTTTTATTGTTCTTCTATGTCAACTTTTACGAGTATAAGCTTCCTACATTATTTCGATGCCAAAACACCAACTTTCTATGACTAATGAACAAAACCGTTAAAAGCTCCTCCATAGAGAGAGTTGAGCAACTTCGGACTATCAAAGTTGCTCGGGATAGACTTTTTATTGTTCTTCTATGTCAACTTTTACGAGTATAAGCTTCCTACATTATTTTGATGCCAAAACACCAACTTTCTATGACAAATGGACAAAACCGTTAAAAGCTCCTGCATAGAGAGAGTTGAACAACTTCGAACTATCAAAGTTGCTCGGGATAGACTTTTTATTGTTCTTCTATGTCAAGTTTTACGAGTATAAGCTTCCTAGATTATTTCGATGCCAAAACACCAACTTTCTATGACAAATGGATAAAACCGTTAAAAACTCCTCCATAGTGAGAGTTGAGCAACTTCGGACCATCAAAGTTGCTCGGTGTTGACTTTTTATTGTTCTTCTATGTCAACTTTTACGAGTATAAGCTTCCTACATTATTTCGATGCCAAAACACCAACTTTCTATGACTAATGAACAAAACCGTTAAAAGCTCCTCCATAGAGAGAGTTGAGCAACTTCGGACTATCAAAGTTGCACGGGATATACTTTTTATTGTTCTTCTTTGTCAACTTTTACGAGTATAAGCTTCCTACATTATTTTGATGCCAAAACACCAACTTTCTATGACAAATGGACAAAACCGTTAAAAGCTCTTCAATAGAGAGTGTTGAGCGACTTTGGATCATCAGAGTTGCTCGGTGTACAATTTTTATTGTTCTTCTATGTCGAATTTTACGAGTATAAGCTTCCTACATTATTTCGATGCCAAAACAACAACTTTCTATGACAAATAGATAAAACCCTTAAAAGCTCCTCCATAGAGAGAGTTGAGCAACTCCGAACTATCAAAGGTTCTCGGGATAGACTTTTTCTTGTTCTTCTATTTCAAGTTTTAAGAGTATAAGCTTCCTAGATTATTTCGATGCCAAAACACCAACTTTCTATGACAAATGGATAAAACCGTTAACAACTCCTCCATAGTGAGAGTTGAGCAACTTCGGACCATCAACGTTGCTCGGTGTTGACTTTTTATTGTTCTTCTATGTCAACTTTTACGAGTATAAGCTTCCTACATTATTTCGATGCCAAAACACCAACTTTCTTTGACAAATGGACAAAACCGTTAAAAGCTCCTCCATAGAGAGAGTTGAGCAACTTCGGACTATGAAAGTTGCTCGAGATAGACTTTTTCTTGTTCTTCTATTTCAAGTTTTACGAGTATAAGCTTCCTACATTATTTCGATGCCAAAACACCAACTTTCTATGACAAATGAAGAAAACCGTTAAAAGCTCCTCCATAGAGAGAGTTGAGCAACTTCGGACCATCAAAGTTGCTCGGTATACACTTTTTATTGTTCCTATATGTCAAATTTTATGAGTATAAGCATCCTAGATTATTTCGATGCCAAAACACCAACTTTCTTTGACAAATGGACAAAACCGTTAAAAGCTCCTCCATAGAGAGAGTTGAGCAACTTCGGACTATGAAAGTTGCTCGGGATAGACTTTTTATTGTTCTTCTATGTGAAATTTTACGAGTATAAGCTTCCTACATTATATTGATGCCAAAACACCAACTTTCTATGACAAATGGACAAAAACGTTAAAAGCTCCTCCTTAGAGAGAGTTGAGCAACTTCGGACTATGAAAGTTGCTCGGGATAGACTTTTTATTGTTCTTCTATGTCAAATTTTACGAGTATAAGCTTCGTACATTATATTGATGCCAAAACACCAACTTTCTACGACAAATGGACAAAACCGTTAAAAGCTCCTCCATAGAGAGAGTCGAGCAACTTCGGACTATGAAAGTTGCTCGGGATAGACTTTTTATTGTTCTTCTATGTCAAATTTTACGAGTATAAGCTTCCTACATTATTTCGATGTCAAAACATCAACTTTCTATGACAAATGGACAAAACCGTTAAAAGCTCCTCCATAGAAAGAGTTGAGCAACTCTGAACTATCAAAGTTGCTCGGGATAGACTTTTTATTGTTCTTCTACGTCAAATTTTACGAGTATAAGCTACCTAGATTATTTCGATGCCAAAACACCAACTTTCTATGACAAATAGACAAAACCGTTAAAAGCTCCTCTATAGAGAGAGTTGAGCAACTGCGGACTATCAAAGTTGCTCGGGATAGACTTTTTATTGTTCTTCTATGTCAAGTTTTACGAGTATAAGCTTCCTAGATTATTTCGATGCCAAAACACCAACTTTCTATGACAAATTTACAAAACCGTTAAAAGCTCCTCCATAGAGAGAGTTGAGCAACTTCGGACTATCAAAGTTGATCGGGATATACTTTTTATTGTTCTTCTTTGTCAACTTTTACGAGTATAAGCTTCCTACATTACTTCGATGCCAAAACACCAACTTTCTATGACAAATGGACAAAACCGTTAAGAGCTCCTCCTTAGAGAGAGTTGAGCAACTTCGGACCATCAAAGTTGCTCGGGATAGACTTTTTATTGTTCTTCTATGTCAAATTATACGAGTATATGCTTCCTAGATTATTTCGATGCCAAAACACCAACTTTCTATGACAAATAGACAAAACCGTTAAAAGCTCCTCCATAGAGAGAGTTGAGCAACTTCGGACTATCAAAGTTGCTCGGGATATACTTTTTATTGTTCTTCTTTGTCAACTTTTACGAGTATAAGTTTCCTAGATTATTTCGATGCCAAAACACCAACTTTCTATGACAAATGGACAAAACCGTTAAAAGCTCCTCCATAGAGAAAATTCAGCGACTTCGGACCATCAAAGTTGTTCGGTGTACATTTTGTATTGTTCTCATATGTCAAATTTTACAGGTATAAGCTTCATAGATTATTTCGATGCCAAAACACCAACTTTCTATGACAAATAGACAAAACCGTTAAGAGCTCCTCCATAGAGAGAGTTGAGCAACTTCGGACCAGCAAAGTTGCTCGGGAATGACTTTTTATTGTTCTTCTATGTCAAATTTTACGAGTATAAGCTTCCTACATTATTTCGATGCCAAAACACCAACTTTCTATGACAAATGGACAAAACCGTTAAAAGCTCCTCCATAGAAAGAGTTGAGCAACTCCGAACTATCAAAGTTGCTCGGGATAGACTTTTATTGTTCTTCTACATCAAATTTTACGAGTATAAGCTTCCTAAATTATTTCGATGCCAAAACACCAACTTTCTATGACAAATAGACAAAACCGTTAAAAGCTCCTCCATAGAGAGAGTTGAGCAACTGCGGACTATCAAAGTTGCTCGGGATAGACTTTTTATTGTTCTTCTATGTCAAGTTTTACGAGTATAAGCTTTTTAGATTATTTCGATGCCAAAACAACAACTTTCTTTGACCAATAGACAAAACCGTTAAAAGCTCCTCCATAGAGAGAGTTGAGCAACTTCGGACTATCAAAGTTGCTCGGTATATAATTTTTATTGTTCTTCTTTGTCAACTTTTACGAGTATAAGCTTCCTACATTATTTTGATGCCAAAACACCAACTTTCTATGAGAAATGGACAAAACCGTTAAAATCTCTTCAATAGAGTGTGTTGAGCGACTTTGGATCATCAAAGTTGCTCAGTGTACAACTTTTTTTGTTCTTCTATGTCAAATTTTATGAGTATAAGCTTCCTATATTATTTCGATTCCAAAACACCAACTTTCTATGACAAATAGACAAAACCGTTAAAAGCTCCTCCATAGAGAGAGTTGAGCAACTGCGTACTATCAAAGTTGCTCGGGATAGACTTTTTATTGTTCTTCTATGTCAAGTTTTACGAGTATAAGCTTCCTAGATTATTTCGATGCCAAAACACCAACTTTCTATGACAAATTTACAAAACCGTTAAAAGCTCCTCCATAGAGAGAGTTGAGCAACTTCGGACTATCAAAGTTGATCGGGATATACTTTTTATTGTTCTTCTTTGTCAACTTTTACGAGTATAAGCTTCCTACATTACTTCGATGCCAAAACACCAACTTTCTATGACAAATGGACAAAACCGTTAAGAGCTCCTCCTTAGAGAGAGTTGAGCAACTTCGGACCATCAAAGTTGCTCGGGATAGACTTTTTATTGTTCTTCTATGTCAAATTATACGAGTATATGCTTCCTAGATTATTTCGATGCCAAAACACCAACTTTCTATGACAAATAGACAAAACCGTTAAAAGCTCCTCCATAGAGAGAGTTGAGCAACTTCGGACTATCAAAGTTGCTCGGGATATACTTTTTATTGTTCTTCTTTGTCAACTTTTACGAGTATAAGCTTCCTAGATTATTTCGATGCCAAAACACCAACTTTCTATGACAAATGGACAAAACCGTTAAAAGCTCCTCCATAGAGAAAATTCAGCGACTTCGGACCATCAAAGTTGTTCGGTGTACATTTTGTATTGTTCTCATATGTCAAATTTTACAGGTATAAGCTTCATAGATTATTTCGATGCCAAAACACCAACTTTCTATGACAAATAGACAAAACCGTTAAGAGCTCCTCCATAGAGAGAGTTGAGCAACTTCGGACCAGCAAAGTTGCTCGGGAATGACTTTTTATTGTTCTTCTATGTCAAATTTTACGAGTATAAGCTTCCTACATTATTTCGATGCCAAAACACCAACTTTCTATGACAAATGGACAAAACCGTTAAAAGCTCCTCCATAGAAAGAGTTGAGCAACTCCGAACTATCAAAGTTGCTCGGGATAGACTTTTATTGTTCTTCTACGTCAAATTTTACGAGTATAAGCTTCCTAAATTATTTCGATGCCAAAACACCAACTTTCTATGACAAATAGACAAAACCGTTAAAAGCTCCTCCATAGAGAGAGTTGAGCAACTGCGGACTATCAAAGTTGCTCGGGATAGACTTTTTATTGTTCTTCTATGTCAAGTTTTACGAGTATAAGCTTTTTAGATTATTTCGATGCCAAAACAACAACTTTCTTTGGCCAATAGACAAAACCGTTAAAAGCTCCTCCATAGAGAGAGTTGAGCAACTTCGGACTATCAAAGTTGCTCGGTATATAATTTTTATTGTTCTTCTTTGTCAACTTTTACGAGTATAAGCTTCCTACATTATTTTGATGCCAAAACACCAACTTTCTATGAGAAATGGACAAAACCGTTAAAAGCTCTTCAATAGAGTGTGTTGAGCGACTTTGGATCATCAAAGTTGCTCAGTGTACAACTTTTTTTGTTCTTCTATGTCAAATTTTATGAGTATAAGCTTCCTATATTATTTGGATTCCAAAACACCAACTTTCTATGACAAATGGATAGAACCGTTAAAAGCTCCTCCATAGTGAGAGTTGAGCAACTTCGGACCATCAAAGTTGCTCGGTGTTGAATTTTTATTGTTTTTCTATGTCAACTTTTACGAGTATAAGCTTCCTATATTATTTCGATGCCAAAACACCAACTTTCTATGACTAATGGACAAAACCGTTAAAAGCTCCTCCATAGAGAGAGTTGAGCAACTTCGAACTATCAAAGTTGCTCGGGATAGACTTTTTCTTGTTCTTCTATTTCGAGTTTTACGAGTATAAGCTTCCTAGATTATTTCGATGCCAAAACACCAACTTTCTATGACAAATGGAGAAAACCGTTAAAAGCTCCTCCATAGAGAGAGTTGAGCAACTTCGGACCATCAAAGTTGCTCGGTGTACACTTTTCATTGTTCCTATATGTCAAATTTTATGAGTATAAGCTTCCTAGATTATTTCGATGCCAAAACACCAACTTTCTTTGACAAATGGACAAAACCGTTAAAAGCTCCTCCAAAGAGAGAGTTGAGCAACTTCGGACTATGAAATTTGCTCGGGATAGGCTTTTTATTGTTCATCTATGTGAAATTTTACGAGTATAAGCTTCCTACGTTATATTGATGCCAAAACACCAACTTTCTATGACAAATGGACAAAACCGTTAAAAGCTCCTCCATAGAGAGAGTTGAGCAACTTCGGACTATGAAAGTTGCTCGGGATAGACTTTTTATTGTTCTTCTATGTGAAATTTTATGAGTATAAGCTTCTTACATTATATTGATGCCAAAACACCAACTTTCTATGACAAATGGACAAAACCGTTAAAAGCACTTCAATAGAGAGTGTTGAGCAACTTCGGACTATCAAAGTTGCACGGGATATACTTTTTATTGTTCTTCTTTGTCAACTTTTACGAGTATAAGCTTCCTACATTATTTTGATGCAAAAACACCAACTTTCTATGACAAATGGACAAAACCGTTAAAAGCTCTTCAATAGAGAGTGTTGAGCGACTTTGGATCATCAAAGTTGCTTGGTGTACAATTTTTATTGTTCTTCTATGTCAAATTTTACGAGTATAAGCTTCCTACATTATTTCGATGCCAAAACACCAACTTTCTATGACAAATAGATAAAACCGTTAAAAGCTCTTCCATAGAGAGAGTTGAGCAACTCCGAACTATCAAAGGTTCTCGGGATAGACTTTTTATTGTTCTTCTATGTCAAATTTTACGAGTATAAGCTTCCTACATTATTTGGATTCCAAAACACCAACTTTCTATGACAAATGAATAAAACCGTTAAAAACTCCTCCATAGTGAGAGTTGAGCAACTTCGGACCATCAAAGTTGCTCGGGATAGACTTTTTATTGTTCTTCTATGTCAACTTTTACGAGTATAAGCTTCCTACATTATTTCGATGGCAAAACACAAACTTTCTATGACAAATAGACAAAACCGTTAAAAGCTCCTCCATAGAGAGAGTTGAGCAACTCCGAACTATCAAACGTTCTCGGGATAGACATTTTATTGTTCTTCTATGTCAAATTTTAGGAGTATAAGCTTCCTACATTATTTGGATTCCAAAACACCAACTTTCTATGACAAATGGATAAAACCGTTAAAAGCTCCTCCATAGAAAGAGTTGAGCAACTCCGAACTATCAAAGTTGCTCGCGATAGACTTTTTATTGTTCTTCTATGTGAAATTTTACGAGTATAAGATTCCTACATTATATTGATGCCAAAACGCCAACTTTCTATGACAAATGGACAAAACAGTTAAAAGCTCTTCCATAGTGAGAGTTGAGCAACTTCGGACCATCAAAGTTGCTCGGTGTTGACTTTTTATTGTTCTTCTATGTCAACTTTTACAAGTATAAGCTTCCTACATTATTTCGATGCCAAAACACCAACTTTCTATGACTAATGGACAAAACAGTTAAAAGCTCCTCCATAGAGAGAGTTGAGCAACTTCGAACTATCAAAGTTGCTCGGTGTTGACTTTTTATTGTTCTTCTATTTCAAGTTTTACGAGTATAAGCTTCCTACATTATTTCGATGCCAAAACACCAACTTTCTATGACTAATGGACAAAACCGTTAAAAGCTCCTCCATAGAGAGAGTTGAGCAACTTCGAACTATCCAAGTTGTTCGGGATAGACTTTTTCTTGTTCTTCTATTTCATGTTTTACGAGTATAAGCTTCCTTGATTATTTCGATGCTAAAACACCAACTTTCTATGACAAATGGAGAAAACCGTTAAAAGCTCCTCCATAGAGAGAGTTGAGCAACTTCGGAGTATGAAAGTTGCTTGGGATAGACTTTTTATTGTTCTTCTATGTGAAATTTTACGAGTATAGCTTCCTACATTATATTGATGCCAAAACACCAACTTTCTATGACAAATGGACAAAACCGTTAAAAGCTCCTCCATAGAAAGAGTTGAGCAACTCCGAACTATCAAAGTTGCTTGGGATAGACTTTTTATTGTTCTTCTACGTCAAATTTTATGAGTATAAGCTTCCTAGATTATTTCGATCCCAAAACACCAACTTTCTATGACAAATAGACAAAACCGTTAAAAGCTCCTCCATAGAGAGAGTTGAGCAACTGCGGACTATCAAAGTTGCTCGGGATAGACTTTTTATTGTTCTTCTATGTCAAGTTTTACGAGTATAAGCTTCGTAGATTATTTCGATGCCAATACACCAACTTTCTATGACAAATGGAGAAAACCGTTAAAAGCTCCTCCATAGAGAGAGTTGAGCAACTTCGGACTATGAAAGTTGCTGGGGATAGACTTTTTATTGTTCTTCTATGTGAAATTTTACGAGTATAAGCTTCCTACATTATATTGATGCCAAAACACCAACTTTCTATGACAAATGGACAAAACCGTTAAAAGCTCCTCCATAGAGAGAGTTGAGCAACTTCGGACTATGAAAGTTGCTCGCGATAGACTTTTTATTTTTTCTTCTATGTCAAATTTTACGAGTATAAGCTTCCTACATTATTTCGATGCCAAAACACCAACTTTCTATGACTAATGGACAAAACCGTTAAAAGCTCCTCCATAGAGAGAGTTGAGCAACTTCGGACTATGAAAGTTGCTCGGGATAGACTTTTTATTGTTCTTCTATGTGAAATTTTACGAGTATCAGATTCCTACATTATATCGATTCCAAAACACCAACTTTCTATGACGAATGGACAAAACCGTTAAAAGCTCCTCCATAGTGAGAGTTGAGCAACTTCGGACCATAAAAGTTGCTCGGTGTACAATTTTTATTGTTCTTATATGTCAAATTTTATGAGTATAAGCTTCCTAAATTATTTCGATGCCAAAACACCAACTTTCTTTGACAAATTGACAAAACCGTTAAAATCTCCTCCATAGAGAGAGTTGAGCAACTTCGGACTATGAAAGTTGCTCGCGATAGACTTTTTATTGTTCTTCTATGTGAAATTTTACGAGTATAAGATTCCTACATTATATTGATGCCAAAACGCCAACTTTCTATGACAAATGGACAAAACCGTTAAAAGCTCTTCCATAGTGAGAGTTGAGCAACTTCGGACCATCAAAGTTGCTCGGTGTTGACTTTTTATTGTTCTTCTATGTCAACTTTTACAAGTATAAGCTTCCTACATTATTTCGATGCCAAAACACCAACTTTCTATGACTAATGGACAAAACAGTTAAAAGCTCCTCCATAGAGAGAGTTGAGCAACTTCGAACTATCAAAGTTGCTCGGGATAGACTTTTTCTTGTTCTTCTATTTCAAGTTTTACGAGTATAAGCTTCCTAGATTATTTCGATTCCAAAACACCAACTTTCTATGACAAATGGAGAAACCCGTTAAAAGCTCCTCCATAGAGAGAGTTGAGCAACTTCAGACTATGGAAGTTGCTCGGGATAGACTTTTTATTGTTCTTCTATGTCAAATTTTACGAGTATAAGCTTCCTACATTATATGGATGCCAAAACACCAACTTTCTATGACAAATGGACAAAACCGTTAAAAGCTCCTCCACAGAGAGAGTTGAGCAAGTTCGGACTATAAAAGTTGCTCGGGATAGCTTTTTATTGTTCTTCTATGTCAAATTTTACGAGTATAAGCTTCCTACATTATTTTGATGCCAAAACACCAACTTTCTATGACTAATGGACAAAACCGTTAAAAGCTCCTCCATAGAGAGCGTTGAGCAACTTCGAACTATCAAAGTTGCTCGGGATAGACTTTTTCTTGTTCTTCTATGTCTAGTTTTACGGGTATAAGCTTCCTACATTATTTCGATGCCAAAACACAAACTTTCTATGACAAATAGACAAAACCGTTAAAAGCTCCTCCATAGAGAGAGTTGAGCAACTCCGAACTATCAAACGTTCTCGGGATAGACATTTTATTGTTCTTCTATGTCAAATTTTAGGAGTATAAGCTTCCTACATTATTTGGATTCCAAAACACCAACTTTCTATGACAAATGGATAAAACCGTTAAAAGCTCCTCCATAGTGAGAGTTGAGCAACTTCGGACCATCAAAGTTGCTCGGTGTTGACTTTTTATTGTTCTTATATGTCAACTTTTACGCGTATAAGCTTCCTACATTATTTCGATGCCAAAACACCAACTTTCTATGACTAATGGACAAAACCGTTAAAAGCTCCTCCATAGAGAGAGTTGAGCAACTTCGAACTATCCAAGTTGTTCGGGATAGACTTTTTCTTGTTCTTCTATTTCAAGTTTTACGAGTGTAAGCTTCCTTGATTATTTCGATGCTAAAACACCAACTTTCTATGACAAATGGAGAAAACCGTTAAAAGCTCCTCCATAGAGAGAGTTGAGCAACTTCGGACTATGAAAGTTGCTTGGGATAGACTTTTTATTGTTCTTCTATGTGAAATTTTACGAGTATAGCTTCCTACATTATATTGATGCCAAAACACCAACTTTCTATGACAAATGGACAAAACCGTTAAAAGCTCCTCCATAGAAAGAGTTGAGCAACTCCGAACTATCAAAGTTGCTCGGGATAGACTTTTTATTGTTCTTCTACGTCAAATTTTATGAGTATAAGCTTCCTAGATTATTTCGATCCCAAAACACCAACTTTCTATGACAAATAGACAAAACCGTTAAAAGCTCCTCCATAGAGAGAGTTGAGCAACTGCGGACTATCAAAGTTGCTCGGGATAGACTTTTTATTGTTCTTCTATGTCAAGTTTTACGAGTATAAGCTTCGTAGATTATTTCGATGCCAATACACCAACTTTCTATGACAAATGGAGAAAACCGTTAAAAGCTCCTCCATAGAGAGAGTTGAGCAACTTCGGACTATGAAAGTTGCTGGGGATAGACTTTTTATTGTTCTTCTATGTGAAATTTTACGAGTATAAGCTTCCTACATTATATTGATGTAGAGAGAGTTGAGCAACTTCGGACTATGAAAGTTGCTCGGTGTTGACTTTTTATTGTTCTTCTATGTCAACTTTTACAAGTATAAGCTTCCTACATTATTTCGATGCCAAAACACCAACTTTCTATGACTAATGGACAAAACAGTTAAAAGCTCCTCCATAGAGAGAGTTGAGCAACTTCGAACTATCAAAGTTGCTCGGGATAGACTTTTTATTGTTCTTCTATGTCAAATTTTACGAGTATAAGCTTCCTACATTATATGGATGCCAAAACACCAACTTTCTATGACAAATGGACAAAACCGTTAAAAGCTCCTCCACAGAGAGAGTTGAGCAACTTCGGACTATGAAAGTTGCTCGGGATTGACTTTTTATTGTTCTTCTATGTCGAATTTTACGAGTATAAGCTTCCTACATTATTTCGATTGCAAAACACCAACTTTCTATGACAAATGGACAAAACCGTTAAAAGCTCTTGATTAGAGAGTGTTGAGCGACTTCGAACCATCAAAGTTGCCCGGTCTACAGTTTTTATTGTTCTTCTATGTCAAATTTTACGAGTATAAGCTTCTAACATTATTTTGATGCCAAAACACCAACTTTCTATGACAAATAGACAAAACCGTTAAAAGCTCCTCCATAGAGAGAGTTGAACAACTTCGAACTATCAAAGTTGCTCGGGATAGACTTTTTCTTGTTCTTCTATGTCATGTTTTACGAGTATAAGCTTCCTAGATTATTTTGATGCCAAAACACCAACTTTCTATGACAAATCGAGAAAACCGTTAAAAGCTCCTCCATAGAGAGAGTTGAGCAACTTCGGACCATCAAAGTTGCTCGGGATAGACTTTTTATTGTTCTTCTATGTCAAATTTTACGAGTATAAACTTCCCACATTATTTCGATTCCAAAACACCAACTTGCTATGACAAATGGACAAAACCGTTAAAAGCTCCTCCATAGTGAGAGTTCAGCAACTTCGGACTATGAAAGTTTCTCGGGATAGACTTTTTATTGTTCTTCTATTTGAAATTTTACGAGTATAAGCTTCCTACATTATATTGATGCCAAAACACCAACTTTCTATGACAAATGGACAAAACCGTTAAAAGCTCCTCCATAGAGAGAGAGTTGAGCAACTTCGGACTATGAAAGTTGCTCGAGATAGACTTTTAATTGTTCTTCTACGTTAAATTTTACGAGTATAAGCTTCCTACATTATATTGATGCCAAAATACCAAATTTCTATGACAAATGGACAAAACCGTTAAAAGCTCCTCCTTAGAGAGAGTTGAGCAACTTCGGACTATGAAAGTTGCTCGGGATAGACTTTTTATTGTTCTTCTATGTCAAATTTTACGAGTATAAGCTTCCTACATTATTTCGATGCCAAAACAACAACTTTCTATGACAAATGGACAAAACCGTTAAAAGCTCTTCCATAGTGAGAGTTGAGCAACTTCGGACCATCAAAGTTGCTCGGTGTTGACTTTTTATTGTTCTTCTATGTCAACTTTTACAAGTATAAGCTTCCTACATTATTTCGATGCCAAAACACCAACTTTCTATGACTAATGGACAAAACAGTTAAAAGCTCCTCCATAGAGAGAGTTGAGCAACTTCGAACTATCAAAGTTGCTCGGGATAGACTTTTTCTTGTTCTTCTATTTCAAGTTTTACGAGTATAAGCTTCCTACATTATTTCGATGCCAAAACACCAACTTTCTATGACAAATGGACAAAACCGTTAAAAGCTCCTCCATAGAGAGAGTTGAGCAACTTCGGACTATGAAAGTTGCTTGGGATAGACTTTTTATTGTTCTTCTATGTGAAATTTTACGAGTATAGCTTCCTACATTATATTGATGCCAAAACACCAACTTTCTATGACAAATGGACAAAACCGTTAAAAGCTCCTCCATAGAAAGAGTTGAGCAACTCCGAACTATCAAAGTTGCTCGGGATAGACTTTTTATTGTTCTTCTACGTCAAATTTTATGAGTATAAGCTTCCTAGATTATTTCGATCCCAAAACACCAACTTTCTATGACAAATAGACAAAACCGTTAAAAGCTCCTCCATAGAGAGAGTTGAGCAACTGCGGACTATCAAAGTTGCTCGGGATAGACTTTTTATTGTTCTTCTATGTCAAGTTTTACGAGTATAAGCTTCGTAGATTATTTCGATGCCAATACACCAACTTTCTATGACAAATGGAGAAAACCGTTAAAAGCTCCTCCATAGAGAGAGTTGAGCAACTTCGGACTATGAAAGTTGTTGGGGATAGACTTTTTATTGTTCTTCTATGTGAAATTTTACGAGTATAAGCTTCCTACATTATATTGATGCCAAAACACCAACTTTCTATGACAAATGGACAAAACCGTTAAAAGCTCCTCCATAGAGAGAGTTGAGCAACTTCGGACTATGAAAGTTGCTCGCGATAGACTTTTTATTGTTTCTTCTATGTCAAATTTTACGAGTATAAGCTTCCTACATTATTTCGATGCCAAAACACCAACTTTCTATGACTAATGGACAAAACCGTTAAAAGCTCCTCCATAGAGAGAGTTGAGCAACTTCGGACTATGAAAGTTGCTCGGGATAGACTTTTTATTGTTCTTCTATGTGAAATTTTACGAGTATCAGATTCCTACATTATATCGATTCCAAAACACCAACTTTCTATGACGAATGGACAAAACCGTTAAAAGCTCCTCCATAGTGAGAGTTGAGCAACTTCGAACCATAAAAGTTGCTCGGTGTACAATTTTTATTGTTCTTATATGTCAAATTTTATGAGTATAAGCTTCCTAAATTATTTCGATGCCAAAACACCAACTTTCTTTGACAAATGGACAAAACCGTTAAAATCTCCTCCATAGAGAGAGTTGAGCAACTTCGGACTATGAAAGTTGCTCGCGATAGACTTTTTATTGTTCTTCTATGTGAAATTTTACGAGTATAAGATTCCTACATTATATTGATGCCAAAACGCCAACTTTCTATGACAAATGGACAAAACCGTTAAAAGCTCTTCCATAGTGAGAGTTGAGCAACTTCGGACCATCAAAGTTGCTCGGTGTTGACTTTTTATTGTTCTTCTATGTCAACTTTTACAAGTATAAGCTTCCTACATTATTTCGCTGCCAAAACACCAACTTTCTATGACTAATGGACAAAACAGTTAAAAGCTCCTCCATAGAGAGAGTTGAGCAACTTCGAACTATCAAAGTTGCTCGGGATAGACTTTTTCTTGTTCTTCTATTTCAAGTTTTACGAGTATAAGCTTTCTAGATTATTTCGATTCCAAAACAACAACTTTCTATGACAAATGGAGAAAACCGTTAAAAGCTCCTCCATAGAGAGAGTTGAGCAACTTCGGACTATGAAAGTTGCTCGGGATAGACTTTTTATTGTTCTTCTATGTCAAATTTTACGAGTATAAGCTTCCTACATTATATGGATGCCAAAACACCAACTTTCTATGACAAATGGACAAAACCGTTAAAAGCTCCTCCACAGAGAGAGTTGAGCAAGTTCAGACTATAAAAGTTGCTTGGGATAGCTTTTTATTGTTCTTCTATGTCAAATTTTACGAGTATAAGCTTCCTACATTATTTCGATGCCAAAACACCAACTTTCTATGACAAATGGACAAAACCGTTAAAAGCTCCTCCATAGTGAGAGTTGAGCAACTTCGGACAATAAAAGTTGCTCGGTGTACAATTTTTATTGTTCTTATATGTGAAATTTTACGAGTATAAGATTCCTACATTATATTGATGCCAAAACACCAACTTTCTATGACAAATGGACAAAACCGTTAAAAGCACCTCCACAGAGAGAGTTGAGCAACTTCGGACTATGAAAGTTGCTCGGGATAGACTTTTTATTGTTCTTCTATGTCAAATTTTACGAGTATAAGCTTCCTACATTATTTCGATGCCAAAACACCAACTTTCTATGACAAATGAAAAAAACCGTTAAAAGCTCCTCCATAGAAAGAGTTGAGCAACTCCGATCTATCAAAGTTGCTCGGGATAGACTTTTTATTGTTCTTCTATGTCAAATTTTACGAGTATAAGCTTCCTAAATTATTTCGATGCCAAAACACCAACTTTCTTTGACAAATGGACAAAACCGTTAAAATCTCCTCCATAGAGAGAGTTGAGCAACTTCGGACTATGAAAGTTGCTCGCGATAGACTTTTTATTGTTCTTCTATGTGAAATTTTACGAGTATAAGATTCCTACATTATTTTGATGCCAAAATACCAACTTTCTATGACAAATGGACAAAACCATTAAAAGCTCCTCCATAGAGAGAGTTGAGCAACTTCGGACTATGAAAGTTGCCCGGGGTAGACTTTTTATTGTTCTTCTATGTCAAATTTTACGAGTATAAGCTTCCTAAATTATTTCGATGCCAAAACACCAACTTTCTTTGACAAATGGACAAAACCGTTAAAATCTCCTCTACAGAGAGAGTTGAGCAACTTCGGACTATGAAAGTTGCTCGCGATAGACTTTTTATTGTTCTTCTATGTGAAATTTTAGGAGTATAAGATTCCTACATTATATTGATGCCAAAACACCAACTTTCTATGACAAATGAAAAAAACCGTTAAAAGCTCCTCCATAGAGAGAGTTGAGCAGCTTCGGACTATGAAAGTTGCTCGGGATAGACTTTTTATTGTTCTTCTATGTCAAATTTTACGAGTATAAACTTGCTACATTATTTCGATGCCAAAACACCAACTTTCTATGACAAATATACAAAACCGTTAAAAGCTCCTCTACAGAGAGAGTTGAGCAACTGCGGACTATCAAAGTTGCTCGGTGTTAACTTTTTATTGTTCTTCTATGTCAACTTATACGAGTATAAGCTTCCTACATTATTTCGATGCCAAAACACCAACATTCTATGACAAATGGAGAAAACCGTTAAAAGCTCCTCCATAGAGAGAGTTGAGCAACTTCGGATCATCAATGTTGCTCAGTGTACACTTTTTATTGTTCCTATATGTCAAATTTTATGTGTATAAGCTTCCTAGATTATTTCGATGCCAAAACACCAACTTTCTTTGACAAATGGACAAAACCGTTAAAAGCTCCTCCATAGAGAGAGTTGAGGAACTTCGGACTATGAAAGTTGCTCGGGATAGACTTTTTATTTTTCTTCTATGTTAAATTTTACGAGTATAAGCTTCCTACATTATATTGATGCCAAAATACCAACTTTCTATGACAAATGGACAAAAACGTTAAAAGCTCCTCCTTAGAGAGAGTTGAGCAACTTCGGACTATGAAAGTTGCTCGGGATAGACTTTTTATTGTTCTTCTATGTCAAATTTTACGAGTATAAGCTTCCTACATTATATGGATGCCAAAACACCAACTTTCTATGACAAATGGACAAAACCGTTAAAAGCTCCTCCACAGAGAGAGTTGAGCAAGTTCGGACTATGAAAGTTGCTCGGGATAGACTTTTTTTTGTTCTTCTATGTCAAATTTTACGAGTATAAGCTTCCTACATTATTTCGATGCCAAAACACCAACTTTCTATGACAAATGGACAAAACCCTTAAATGCTCCTCCATAGAAAGAGTTGAGCAACTCCGAACTATCAAAGTTGCTCGGGATAGACTTTTTATTGTTCTTCTACGTCAAATTTTACGAGTATAAGCTTCCTAGATTATTTCGATGCCAAAACACCAACTTTCTATGACAAATAGACAAAACCGTTAAAAGCTCCTCTACAGAGAGAGTTGAGCAACTGCGGACTATCAAAGTTGCTCGGTGTTAACTTTTTATTGTTCTTCTATGTCAACTTATACGAGTATAAGCTTCCTACATTATTTCGATGCCAAAACACCAACATTCTATGACTAATGGACAAAACCGTTAAAAGCTCCTCTACAGAGAGAGTTGAGCAACTGCGGACTATCAAAGTTGCTCGGTGTTAACTTTTTATTGTTCTTCTATGTCAACTTATACGAGTATAAGCTTCCTACATTATTTCGATGCCAAAACACCAACATTCTATGACTAATGGACAAAACCGTTAAAAGCTCCTCCATAGAGAGAGTTGAGCAACTTCGAACTATCAAAGTTGCTCGGGATAGACTTTTTCTTGTTCTTCTATTTCAAGTTTTACGAGTATAAGCTTCCTAGATTATTTCGATGCCAAAACACCAGCTTTCTATGACAAATGGAGAAAACCGTTAAAAGCTCCTCCATAGAGAGAGTTGAGCAACTTCGGATCATCAATGTTGCTCAGTGTACACTTTTTATTGTTCCTATATGTCAAATTTTATGTGTATAAGCTTCCTAGATTATTTCGATGCCAAAACACCAACTTTCTTTGACAAATGGACAAAACCGTTAAAAGCTCCTCCATAGAGAGAGTTGAGCAACTTCGGACTATGAAAGTTGCTCGGGATAGACTTTTTATTTTTCTTCTATGTGAAATTTTACGAGTATAAGCTTCCTACATTATATTGATGCCAAAACACCAACTTTCTATGACAAATGGACAAAACCGTTAAAAGCTCCTCCATAGAGAGAGTTGAGCAACTTCGGACTATGAAAGTTGCTTGGGATCGACTTTTTATTGTTCTTCTATGTGAAATTTTACGAGTATAAGCTTCCTACATTATATTGATGCCAAAACACCAACTTTCTATGACAAATGGACAAAACCGTTAAAAGCACCTCCATAGAGAGAGTTGAGCAACTTCGGACTATGAAAGTTGCTCGGGATAGACTTTTTATTTTTCTTCTATGTTAAATTTTACGAGTATAAGCTTCCTACATTATATTGATGCCAAAATACCAACTTTCTATGACAAATGGACAAAAACGTTAAAAGCTCCTCCTTAGAGAGAGTTGAGCAACTTCGGACTATGAAAGTTGCTCGGGATAGACTTTTTATTGTTCTTCTATGTCAAATTTTACGAGTATAAGCTTCCTACATTATATGGATGCCAAAACACCAACTTTCTATGACAAATGGACAAAACCGTTAAAAGCTCCTCCACAGAGAGAGTTGAGCAAGTTCGGACTATGAAAGTTGCTCGGGATAGACTTTTTATTGTTCTTCTATGTCAAATTTTACGAGTATAAGCTTCCTACATTATTTCGATGCCAAAACACCAACTTTCTATGACAAATGGACAAAACCCTTAAATGCTCCTCCATAGAAAGAGTTGAGCAACTCCGAACTATCAAAGTTGCTCGGGATAGACTTTTTATTGTTCTTCTACGTCAAATTTTACGAGTATAAGCTTCCTAGATTATTTCGATGCCAAAACACCAACTTTCTATGACAAATAGACAAAACCGTTAAAAGCTCCTCTACAGAGAGAGTTGAGCAACTGCGGACTATCAAAGTTGCTCGGTGTTAACTTTTTATTGTTCTTCTATGTCAACTTATACGAGTATAAGCTTCCTACATTATTTCGATGCCAAAACACCAACATTCTATGACTAATGGACAAAACCGTTAAAAGCTCCTCTACAGAGAGAGTTGAGCAACTGCGGACTATCAAAGTTGCTCGGTGTTAACTTTTTATTGTTCTTCTATGTCAACTTATACGAGTATAAGCTTCCTACATTATTTCGATGCCAAAACACCAACATTCTATGACTAATGGACAAAACCGTTAAAAGCTCCTCCATAGAGAGAGTTGAGCAACTTCGAACTATCAAAGTTGCTCGGGATAGACTTTTTCTTGTTCTTCTATTTCAAGTTTTACGAGTATAAGCTTCCTAGATTATTTCGATGCCAAAACACCAGCTTTCTATGACAAATGGAGAAAACCGTTAAAAGCTCCTCCATAGAGAGAGTTGAGCAACTTCGGATCATCAATGTTGCTCAGTGTACACTTTTTATTGTTCCTATATGTCAAATTTTATGTGTATAAGCTTCCTAGATTATTTCGATGCCAAAACACCAACTTTCTTTGACAAATGGACAAAACCGTTAAAAGCTCCTCCATAGAGAGAGTTGAGCAACTTCGGACTATGAAAGTTGCTCGGGATAGACTTTTTATTTTTCTTCTATGTGAAATTTTACGAGTATAAGCTTCCTACATTATATTGATGCCAAAACACCAACTTTCTATGACAAATGGACAAAACCGTTAAAAGCTCCTCCATAGAGAGAGTTGAGCAACTTCGGACTATGAAAGTTGCTTGGGATCGACTTTTTATTGTTCTTCTATGTGAAATTTTACGAGTATAAGCTTCCTACATTATATTGATGCCAAAACACCAACTTTCTATGACAAATGGACAAAACCGTTAAAAGCACCTCCATAGAGAGAGTTGAGCAACTTCGGACTATGAAAGTTGCTCGGGATAGACTTTTTATTGTTCTTCTATGTCGAATTTTACGAGTATAAGCTTCCTACATTATTTCGATTGCAAAACACCAACTTTCTATGACAAATGGACAAAACCGTTAAAAGCTCCTCCATAGTGAGAGTTGAGCAACTTCGGACTATAAAAGTTGCTCGGTGTACAATTTTTATTGTTCTTATATGTCAAATTTTATGAGTATAAGCTTCCTAAATTATTTCGATACCAAAACACCAACTTTCTTTGACAAATGGACAAAACCGTCAAAATCTCTTCCATAGAGAGAGTTGAGCAACTTCGGACTATGAAAGTTGCTCGCGATAGACTTTTTATTGTTCTTTTATGTGAAATTCTACGAGTATAAGATTCCTACATTATATTGATGCCAAAACACCAACTTTCTATGACAAATGTATAAAACCGTTAAAAGCTCCTCCATAGAAAGAGTTGAGCAACTTCGGACTATGAAAGTTGCTCGGGATAGACTTTTTATTATTCTTCTATGTCAAATTTTACGAGTATAAGCTTCCTAGATTATTTCGATGCCAAAACACCAACTTTCTTTGACAAATGGACAAAACCGTTAAAAGCTCCTCCATAGAGAGAGTTGAGCAACTTCGGACTATGAAAGTTGCTCGGGATTGACTTTTTATTGTTCTTCTATGTCATGTTTTACGAGTATAAGCTTCCTAGATTATTTTGATGCCAAAACAGCAACTTTCTATGACAAATGGAGAAAACCGTTAAAAGCTCTTGATTAGAGAGTGTTGAGCGACTTCGAACCATCAAAGTTGCCCGGTGTACAATTTTTATTGTTCTTCTATGTCAAATTTTACGAGTATAAGCTTCCTACATTATTTTGATGCCAAAACACCAACTTTCTATGACAAATAGACAAAACCGTTAAAAGCTCCTCCATAGAGAGAGTTGAACAACTTCGAACTATCAAAGTTGCTCGGGATAGACTTTTTCTTGTTCTTCTATGTCAAGTTTTACGAGTATAAGCTTCCTAGATTATTTCGATGCCAAAACACCAACTTTCTATGACAAATGGAGAAAACCGTTAAAAGCTCCTCCATAGAGAGAGAGTTGAGCAACTTCGGACTATGAAAGTTGCTCGAGATAGACTTTTAATTGTTCTTCTATGTTAAATTTTACGAGTATAAGCTTCCTACATTATATTGATGCCAAAATACCAACTTTCTATGACAAATGAACAAAACCGTTAAAAGCTCCTCCTTAGAGAGAGTTGAGCAACTTCGGACTATGAAAGTTGCTCGGGATAGACTTTTTATTGTTCTTCTATGTCAAATTTTACGAGTATAAGCTTCCTACATTATATGGATGCCAAAACACCAACTTTCTATGACAAATGGACAAAACCGTTAAAAGCTCCTCCACAGAGAGAGTTGAGCAAGTTCGGACTATGAAAGTTGCTCGGGATAGACTTTTTATTGTTCTTCTATGTCAAATTTTACGAGTATAAGCTTCCTACATTATTTCGATGCCAAAACACCAACTTTCTATGACAAATGGACAAAACCCTTAAATGCTCCTCCATAGAAAGAGTTGAGCAACTCCGAACTATCAAAGTTGCTCGGGATAGACTTTTTATTGTTCTTCTACGTCAAATTTTACGAGTATAAGCTTCCTAGATTATTTCGATGCCAAAACACCAACTTTCTATGACAAATAGACAAAACCGTTAAAAGCTCCTCTACAGAGAGAGTTGAGCAACTGCGGACTATCAAAGTTGCTCGGTGTTAACTTTTTATTGTTCTTCTATGTCAACTTATACGAGTATAAGCTTCCTACATTATTTCGATGCCAAAACACCAACATTCTATGACTAATGGACAAAACCGTTAAAAGCTCCTCTACAGAGAGAGTTGAGCAACTGCGGACTATCAAAGTTGCTCGGTGTTAACTTTTTATTGTTCTTCTATGTCAACTTATACGAGTATAAGCTTCCTACATTATTTCGATGCCAAAACACCAACATTCTATGACTAATGGACAAAACCGTTAAAAGCTCCTCCATAGAGAGAGTTGAGCAACTTCGAACTATCAAAGTTGCTCGGGATAGACTTTTTCTTGTTCTTCTATTTCAAGTTTTACGAGTATAAGCTTCCTAGATTATTTCGATGCCAAAACACCAGCTTTCTATGACAAATGGAGAAAACCGTTAAAAGCTCCTCCATAGAGAGAGTTGAGCAACTTCGGATCATCAATGTTGCTCAGTGTACACTTTTTATTGTTCCTATATGTCAAATTTTATGTGTATAAGCTTCCTAGATTATTTCGATGCCAAAACACCAACTTTCTTTGACAAATGGACAAAACCGTTAAAAGCTCCTCCATAGAGAGAGTTGAGCAACTTCGGACTATGAAAGTTGCTCGGGATAGACTTTTTATTTTTCTTCTATGTGAAATTTTACGAGTATAAGCTTCCTACATTATATTGATGCCAAAACACCAACTTTCTATGACAAATGGACAAAACCGTTAAAAGCTCCTCCATAGAGAGAGTTGAGCAACTTCGGACTATGAAAGTTGCTTGGGATCGACTTTTTATTGTTCTTCTATGTGAAATTTTACGAGTATAAGCTTCCTACATTATATTGATGCCAAAACACCAACTTTCTATGACAAATGGACAAAACCGTTAAAAGCACCTCCATAGAGAGAGTTGAGCAACTTCGGACTATGAAAGTTGCTCGGGATAGACTTTTTATTGTTCTTCTATGTCGAATTTTACGAGTATAAGCTTCCTACATTATTTCGATTGCAAAACACCAACTTTCTATGACAAATGGACAAAACCGTTAAAAGCTCCTCCATAGTGAGAGTTGAGCAACTTCGGACTATAAAAGTTGCTCGGTGTACAATTTTTATTGTTCTTATATGTCAAATTTTATGAGTATAAGCTTCCTAAATTATTTCGATACCAAAACACCAACTTTCTTTGACAAATGGACAAAACCGTCAAAATCTCTTCCATAGAGAGAGTTGAGCAACTTCGGACTATGAAAGTTGCTCGCGATAGACTTTTTATTGTTCTTTTATGTGAAATTCTACGAGTATAAGATTCCTACATTATATTGATGCCAAAACACCAACTTTCTATGACAAATGTATAAAACCGTTAAAAGCTCCTCCATAGAAAGAGTTGAGCAACTTCGGACTATGAAAGTTGCTCGGGATAGACTTTTTATTATTCTTCTATGTCAAATTTTACGAGTATAAGCTTCCTAGATTATTTCGATGCCAAAACACCAACTTTCTTTGACAAATGGACAAAACCGTTAAAAGCTCCTCCATAGAGAGAGTTGAGCAACTTCGGACTATGAAAGTTGCTCGGGATTGACTTTTTATTGTTCTTCTATGTCATGTTTTACGAGTATAAGCTTCCTAGATTATTTTGATGCCAAAACAGCAACTTTCTATGACAAATGGAGAAAACCGTTAAAAGCTCTTGATTAGAGAGTGTTGAGCGACTTCGAACCATCAAAGTTGCCCGGTGTACAATTTTTATTGTTCTTCTATGTCAAATTTTACGAGTATAAGCTTCCTACATTATTTTGATGCCAAAACACCAACTTTCTATGACAAATAGACAAAACCGTTAAAAGCTCCTCCATAGAGAGAGTTGAACAACTTCGAACTATCAAAGTTGCTCGGGATAGACTTTTTCTTGTTCTTCTATGTCAAGTTTTACGAGTATAAGCTTCCTAGATTATTTCGATGCCAAAACACCAACTTTCTATGACAAATGGAGAAAACCGTTAAAAGCTCCTCCATAGAGAGAGAGTTGAGCAACTTCGGACTATGAAAGTTGCTCGAGATAGACTTTTAATTGTTCTTCTATGTTAAATTTTACGAGTATAAGCTTCCTACATTATATTGATGCCAAAATACCAACTTTCTATGACAAATGAACAAAACCGTTAAAAGCTCCTCCTTAGAGAGAGTTGAGCAACTTCGGACTATGAAAGTTGCTCGGGATAGACTTTTTGTTGTTCTTCTATGTCAAATTTTACGAGTATAAGCTTCCTACATTATATGGATGACAAAACACCAACTTTCTATGACAAATGGACAAAACCGTTAAAAGCTCCTCCACAGAGAGAGTTGAGCAAGTTCGGACTATGAAAGTTGCTCGGGATAGACTTTTTATTGTTCTTCTATGTCAAATTTTACGAGTATAAGCTTCCTACATTATTTCGATGCCAAAACACCAACTTTCAATGACAAATGGACAAAACCGTTAAAAGCTCCTCTATAGTGAGAGTTGAGCAACTTCGGACTATGAAAGTTTCTCGGGATAGACTTTTTATTTTTCTTCTATGTGAAATTTTACGAGTATAAGCTTCCTACATTATATTGATGGCAAAACACCAACTTTCTATGACAAATGGACAAAACCGTTAAAAGCTCCTCCATAGAGAGAGTTGAGCAACTTCGGACTATGAAAGTTGCTTGGGATAGACTTTTTATTGTTCTTCTATGTGAAATTTTACGAGTATAAGCTTCCTACATTATATTGATGCCAAAACACCAACTTTCTATGACAAATGGACAAAACCGTTAAAAGCTCCTCCATAGAGAGAGTTGAGCAACTTCGGACTATGAAAGTTGCTCGGGATTGACTTTTTATTGTTCTTCTATGTCGAATTTTACGAGTATAAGCTTCCTACATTATTTCGATTGCAAAACACCAACTTTCTATGACAAATGCACAAAACCGTTAAAAGCTCTTGATTAGAGAGTGTTGAGCGACTTCGAACCATCAAAGTTGCCCGGTGTACAGTTTTTATTGTTCTTCTATGTCAAATTTTACGAGTATAAGCTTCTAACATTATTTTGATGCCAAAACACCAACTTTCTATGACAAATAGACAAAACCGTTAAAAGCTCCTCCATAGAGAGAGTTGAACAACTTCGAACTATCAAAGTTGCTCGGGATAGACTTTTTCTTGTTCTTCTATGTCATGTTTTACGAGTATAAGCTTCCTAGATTATTTTGATGCCAAAACACCAACTTTCTATGACAAATGGAGAAAACCGTTAAAAGCTCCTCCATAGAGAGAGTTGAGCAACTTCGGACCATCAAAGTTGCTCGGGATAGACTTTTTATTTTTCTTCTATGTCAAATTTTACGAGTATAAACTTCCCACATTATTTCGATTCCAAAACACCAACTTGCTATGACAAATGGACAAAACCGTTAAAAGCTCCTCCATAGTGAGAGTTCAGCAACTTCGGACTATGAAAGTTTCTCGGGATAGACTTTTTATTGTTCTTCTATTTGAAATTTTACGAGTATAAGCTTCCTACATTATATTGATGCCAAAACACCAACTTTCTATGACAAATGGACAAAACCGTTAAAAGCTCCTCCATAGAGAGAGAGTTGAGCAACTTCGGACTATGAAAGTTGCTCGAGATAGACTTTTAATTGTTCTTCTACGTTAAATTTTACGAGTATAAGCTTCCTACATTATATTGATGCCAAAATACCAAATTTCTATGACAAATGGACAAAACCGTTAAAAGCTCCTCCTTAGAGAGAGTTGAGCAACTTCGGACTATGAAAGTTGCTCGGGATAGACTTTTTATTGTTCTTCTATGTCAAATTTTACGAGTATAAGCTTCCTACATTATATGGATGCCAAAACACCAACTTTCTATGACAAATGGACAAAACCGTTAAAAGCTCCTCCACAGAGAGAGTTGAGCAAGTTCGGACTATGAAAGTTGCTCGGGATAGACTTTTTATTGTTCTTCTATGTAAAATTTTACGAGTATAAGCTTCCTACATTATTTCGATGCCAAAACACCAACTTTCTATGAGAAATGGACAAAACCGTTAAAAGCTCCTCTATAGTGAGAGTTGAGCAACTTCGGACTATAAAAGTTGCTCGGTGTACAATTTTTATTGTTCTTATATGTCAAATTTTATGAGTATAAAGCTTCCTAAATTATTTCGATGCCAAAACACCAACTTTCTTTGACAAATGGACAAAACCGTTAAAATCTCTTCCATAGAGAGAGTTGAGCAACTTCGGACTATGAAAGCTGCTCGGGATAGACTTTTTATTGTTCTTCTATGTCAAATTTTACGAGTATAAGCTTCCTACATTATTTCGATGCCAAAACACCAACTTTCTATGACAAATGGACAAAACCGTTAAAAGCTCCTCCATAGAAAGAGTTGAGCAACTCCGATCTATCAAAGTTGCTCGGGATAGACTTTTTATTGTTCTTCTATGTCAAATTTTACGAGTATAAGCTTCCTAAATTATTTCGATGCCAAAACACCAACTTTCTTTGACAAATGGACAAAACCGTTAAAATCTCCTCCATAGAGAGAGTTGAGCAACTTCGGACTATGAAAGTTGCTCGCGATAGACTTTTTATTGTTCTTCTATGTGAAATTTTACGAGTATAAGATTCCTACATTATTTTGATGCCAAAATACCAACTTTCTATGACAAATGGACAAAACCGTTAAAAGCTCCTCCATAGAGAGAGTTAAGCAACTTCGGACTATGAAAGTTGCTCGGGGTAGACTTTTTATTGTTCTTCTATGTCAAATTTTACGAGTCTAAGCTTCCTAAATTATTTCGATGCCCAAACACCAACTTTCTTTGACAAATGGACAAAACCGTTAAAATCTCCTCCATAGAGAGAGTTGAGCAACTTCGGACTATGAAAGTTGCTCGCGATAGACTTTTTATTGTTCTTCTATGTGAAATTTTACGAGTATAAGATTCCTACATTATATTGATGCCAAAACACCAACTTTCTATGACAAATGGACAAAACCGTTAAAAGCTCCTCGATAGAGAGAGTTGAGCAGCTTCGGACTATGAAAGTTGCTCGGGATAGACTTTTTATTGTTCTTCTATGTCAAATTTTACGAGTATAAGCTTCCTACATTATTTTGATGCCAAAACACCAACTTTCTATGACAAATGGACAAAACCGTTAAAAGCTCTTCTATAGTGAGAGTTGAGCAACTTCGGACCATCAAAGTTGCTCGGTGTTAACTTTTTATTGTTCTTCTATGTCAACTTTTACGAGTATAAGCTTCCTACATTATTTCGATGCCAAAACACCAACTTTCTATGACTAATGGACAAAACCGTTAAAAGCTCCTCCATAGAGAGAGTTGAGCAACTTCGAACTATCAAAGTTGCTCGGGATAGACTTTTTCTTTTTCTTCTATTTCAAGTTTTACGAGTATAAGCTTCCTAGATTATTTCGATGCCAAAACACCAACTTTCTATGACAAATGGAGAAAACCGTTAAAAGCTCCTCCATAGAGAGAGTTGAGCAACGTCGGACCATCAAAGTTGCTCGGTGTACACTTTTTATTGTTCCTATATGTCAAATTTTATGAGTATAAGCTTCCTAGATCATTTCGATGCCAAAACACCAACTTTCATTGACAAATGGACAAAACCGTTAAAAGCTCCTCCATAGAAAGAGTTGAGCAACTCCGAATTATCAAAGTTGCTCGGAATAGACTTTTTATTGTTCTTCTACGTCAAATTTTACGAGTATAAGCTTCCTAGTTATTTCGATGCCAAAACACCAACTTTCTATGACAAATAGACAAAATCGTTAAAAGCTCCTCCATAGAGAGAGTTGAGCAACTTCGGACTATCAAAGTTGCTCGGGATAGACTTTTTACTGTTCTTCTATGTCAAGTTTTACGAGTATAAGCTTCCTAGATTATTTCGATGCCAAAACACCTACTTTCTATGACAAATAGACAAAACCGTTAAAAGCCCCTCCATAGAGAGAGTTGAGCAACTTCGGACTATCAAAGTTGCTCGGGATATACTTTTTACTGTTCTTCTTTGTCAACTTTTACGAGTATAGGTTTCCTACATTATTTCGATGCCAAAACACCAACTTTCTATGACAAATAGACAAAACCGTTAAAAGCTCTTCAATAGAGTGTGTTGAGCGACTTTGGATCATCAAAGTTGCTCGGTGTATAACTTTTATTGTTCTTCTAAGTCAAATTTTACGAGTATAAGCTTCCTACATTATTTCGATGCCAAAACACCAACTTTCTATGACAAATAGACAAAACCGTTAAAAGCTCCTCCATAAAGAGAGTTGAGCAACTCCGAACTATCAAAGGTTCTCGGGATAGACTTTTTATTTTTCTTATATGTCAAATTTTACGAGTATAAGCTCCTACATTTTTTGGATTCCAAAACACCAACTTTCTATGACAAATGGACAAAACCGTTAAAAGCTCCTCCATAGAGAGAGAGTTGAGCAACTTCGGACTATGAAAGTTGCTCGAGATAGACTTTTAATTGTTCTTCTACGTTAAATTTTACGAGTATAAGCTTCCTACATTATATTGATGCCAAAATACCAAATTTCTATGACAAATGGACAAAACCGTTAAAAGCTCCTCCTTAGAGAGAGTTGAGCAACTTCGGACTATGAAAGTTTCTCGGGATAGACTTTTTATTGTTCTTCTATGTCAAATTTTACGAGTATAAGCTTCCTACATTATATGGATGCCAAAACACCAACTTTCTATGACAAATGGACAAAACCGTTAAAAGCTCCTCCACAGAGAGAGTTGAGCAAGTTCGGACTATGAAAGTTGCTCGGGATAGACTTTTTATTGTTCTTCTATGTAAAATTTTACGAGTATAAGCTTCCTACATTATTTCGATGCCAAAACACCAACTTTCTATGAGAAATGGACAAAACCGTTAAAAGCTCCTCTATAGTGAGAGTTGAGCAACTTCGGACTATAAAAGTTGCTCGGTGTACAATTTTTATTGTTCTTATATGTCAAATTTTATGAGTATAAAGCTTCCTAAATTATTTCGATGCCAAAACACCAACTTTCTTTGACAAATGGACAAAACCGTTAAAATCTCTTCCATAGAGAGAGTTGAGCAACTTCGGACTATGAAAGCTGCTCGGGATAGACTTTTTATTGTTCTTCTATGTCAAATTTTACGAGTATAAGCTTCCTACATTATTTCGATGCCAAAACACCAACTTTCTATGACAAATGGACAAAACCGTTAAAAGCTCCTCCATAGAAAGAGTTGAGCAACTCCGATCTATCAAAGTTGCTCGGGATAGACTTTTTATTGTTCTTCTATGTCAAATTTTACGAGTATAAGCTTCCTAAATTATTTCGATGCCAAAACACCAACTTTCTTTGACAAATGGACAAAACCGTTAAAATCTCCTCCATAGAGAGAGTTGAGCAACTTCGGACTATGAAAGTTGCTCGCGATAGACTTTTTATTGTTCTTCTATGTGAAATTTTACGAGTATAAGATTCCTACATTATTTTGATGCCAAAATACCAACTTTCTATGACAAATGGACAAAACCGTTAAAAGCTCCTCCATAGAGAGAGTTAAGCAACTTCGGACTATGAAAGTTGCTCGGGGTAGACTTTTTATTGTTCTTCTATGTCAAATTTTACGAGTCTAAGCTTCCTAAATTATTTCGATGCCCAAACACCAACTTTCTTTGACAAATGGACAAAACCGTTAAAATCTCCTCCATAGAGAGAGTTGAGCAACTTCGGACTATGAAAGTTGCTCGCGATAGACTTTTTATTGTTCTTCTATGTGAAATTTTACGAGTATAAGATTCCTACATTATATTGATGCCAAAACACCAACTTTCTATGACAAATGGACAAAACCGTTAAAAGCTCCTCGATAGAGAGAGTTGAGCAGCTTCGGACTATGAAAGTTGCTCGGGATAGACTTTTTATTGTTCTTCTATGTCAAATTTTACGAGTATAAGCTTCCTACATTATTTTGATGCCAAAACACCAACTTTCTATGACAAATGGACAAAACCGTTAAAAGCTCTTCTATAGTGAGAGTTGAGCAACTTCGGACCATCAAAGTTGCTCGGTGTTAACTTTTTATTGTTCTTCTATGTCAACTTTTACGAGTATAAGCTTCCTACATTATTTCGATGCCAAAACACCAACTTTCTATGACTAATGGACAAAACCGTTAAAAGCTCCTCCATAGAGAGAGTTGAGCAACTTCGAACTATCAAAGTTGCTCGGGATAGACTTTTTCTTTTTCTTCTATTTCAAGTTTTACGAGTATAAGCTTCCTAGATTATTTCGATGCCAAAACACCAACTTTCTATGACAAATGGAGAAAACCGTTAAAAGCTCCTCCATAGAGAGAGTTGAGCAACGTCGGACCATCAAAGTTGCTCGGTGTACACTTTTTATTGTTCCTATATGTCAAATTTTATGAGTATAAGCTTCCTAGATCATTTCGATGCCAAAACACCAACTTTCATTGACAAATGGACAAAACCGTTAAAAGCTCCTCCATAGAAAGAGTTGAGCAACTCCGAATTATCAAAGTTGCTCGGAATAGACTTTTTATTGTTCTTCTACGTCAAATTTTACGAGTATAAGCTTCCTAGTTATTTCGATGCCAAAACACCAACTTTCTATGACAAATAGACAAAATCGTTAAAAGCTCCTCCATAGAGAGAGTTGAGCAACTTCGGACTATCAAAGTTGCTCGGGATAGACTTTTTACTGTTCTTCTATGTCAAGTTTTACGAGTATAAGCTTCCTAGATTATTTCGATGCCAAAACACCTACTTTCTATGACAAATAGACAAAACCGTTAAAAGCTCCTCCATAGAGAGAGTTGAGCAACTTCGGACTATCAAAGTTGCTCGGGATATACTTTTTACTGTTCTTCTTTGTCAACTTTTACGAGTATAGGTTTCCTACATTATTTTGATGCCAAAACACCAACTTTCTATGACAAATGGACAAAACCGTTAAAAGCTCTTCAATAGAGTGTGTTGAGCGACTTTGGATCATCAAAGTTGCTCGGTGTATAACTTTTATTGTTCTTCTAAGTCAAATTTTACGAGTATAAGCTTCCTACATTATTTCGATGCCAAAACACCAACTTTCTATGACAAATAGACAAAACCGTTAAAAGCTCCTCCATAAAGAGAGTTGAGCAACTCCGAACTATCAAAGGTTCTCGGGATAGACTTTTTATTGTTCTTATATGTCAAATTTTACGAGTATAAGCTCCTACATTTTTTGGATTCCAAAACACCAACTTTCTATGACAAATGGACAAAACCGTTAAAAGCTCCTCCATAGAGAGAGAGTTGAGCAACTTCGGACTATGAAAGTTGCTCGAGATAGACTTTTAATTGTTCTTCTACGTTAAATTTTACGAGTATAAGCTTCCTACATTATATTGATGCCAAAATACCAAATTTCTATGACAAATGGACAAAACCGTTAAAAGCTCCTCCTTAGAGAGAGTTGAGCAACTTCGGACTATGAAAGTTGCTCGGGATAGACTTTTTATTGTTCTTCTATGTCAAATTTTACGAGTATAAGCTTCCTACATTATATGGATGCCAAAACACCAACTTTCTATGACAAATGGACAAAACCGTTAAAAGCTCCTCCACAGAGAGAGTTGAGCAAGTTCGGACTATGAAAGTTGCTCGGGATAGACTTTTTATTGTTCTTCTATGTAAAATTTTACGAGTATAAGCTTCCTACATTATTTCGATGCCAAAACACCAACTTTCTATGAGAAATGGACAAAACCGTTAAAAGCTCCTCTATAGTGAGAGTTGAGCAACTTCGGACTATAAAAGTTGCTCGGTGTACAATTTTTATTGTTCTTATATGTCAAATTTTATGAGAATAAAGCTTCCTAAATTATTTCGATGCCAAAACACCAACTTTCTTTGACAAATGGACAAAACCGTTAAAATCTCTTCCATAGAGAGAGTTGAGCAATTTCGGACTATGAAAGCTGCTCGGGATAGACTTTTTATTGTTCTTCTATGTCAAATTTTACGAGTATAAGCTTCCTACATTATTTCGATGCCAAAACACCAACTTTCTATGACAAATGGACAAAACCGTTAAAAGCTCCTCCATAGAAAGAGTTGAGCAACTCCGATCTATCAAAGTTGCTCGGGATAGACTTTTTATTGTTCTTCTATGTCAAATTTTACGAGTCTAAGCTTCCTAAATTATTTCGATGCCCAAACACCAACTTTCTTTGACAAATGGACAAAACCGTTAAAATCTCCTCCATAGAGAGAGTTGAGCAACTTCGGACTATGAAAGTTGCTCGCGATAGACTTTTTATTGTTCTTCTATGTGAAATTTTACGAGTATAAGATTCCTACATTATATTGATGCCAAAACACCAACTTTCTATGACAAATGGACAAAACCGTTAAAAGCTCCTCGATAGAGAGAGTTGAGCAGCTTCGGACTATGAAAGTTGCTCGGGATAGACTTTTTATTGTTCTTCTATGTCAAATTTTACGAGTATAAGCTTCCTACATTATTTTGATGCCAAAACACCAACTTTCTATGACAAATGGACAAAACCGTTAAAATCTCCTCCATAGAGAGAGTTGAGCAACTTCGGACTATGAAAGTTGCTCGCGATAGACTTTTTATTGTTCTTCTATGTGAAATTTTACGAGTATAAGATTCCTACATTATATTGATGCCAAAACACCAACTTTCTATGACAAATGGACAAAACCGTTAAAAGCTCCTCGATAGAGAGAGTTGAGCAGCTTCGGACTATGAAAGTTGCTCGGGATAGACTTTTTATTGTTCTTCTATGTCAAATTTTACGAGTATAAGCTTCCTACATTATTTTGATGCCAAAACACCAACTTTCTATGACAAATGGACAAAACCGTTAAAAGCTCTTCTATAGTGAGAGTTGAGCAACTTCGGACCATCAAAGTTGCTCGGTGTTAACTTTTTATTGTTCTTCTATGTCAACTTTTACGAGTATAAGCTTCCTACATTATTTCGATGCCAAAACACCAACTTTCTATGACTAATGGACAAAACCGTTAAAAGCTCCTCCATAGAGAGAGTTGAGCAACTTTGAACTATCAAAGTTGCTCGGGATAGACTTTTTCTTTTTCTTCTATTTCAAGTTTTACGAGTATAAGCTTCCTAGATTATTTCGATGCCAAAACACCAACTTTCTATGACAAATGGAGAAAACCGTTAAAAGCTCCTCCATAGAGAGAGTTGAGCAACGTCGGACCATCAAAGTTGCTCGGTGTACACTTTTTATTGTTCCTATATGTCAAATTTTATGAGTATAAGCTTCCTAGATCATTTCGATGCCAAAACACCAACTTTCATTGACAAATGGACAAAACCGTTAAAAGCTCCTCCATAGAAAGAGTTGAGCAACTCCGAATTATCAAAGTTGCTCGGAATAGACTTTTTATTGTTCTTCTACGTCAAATTTTACGAGTATAAGCTTCCTAGTTATTTCGATGCCAAAACACCAACTTTCTATGACAAATAGACAAAATCGTTAAAAGCTCCTCCATAGAGAGAGTTGAGCAACTTCGGACTATCAAAGTTGCTCGGGATAGACTTTTTACTGTTCTTCTATGTCAAGTTTTACGAGTATAAGCTTCCTAGATTATTTCGATGCCAAAACACCTACTTTCTATGACAAATAGACAAAACCGTTAAAAGCTCCTCCATAGAGAGAGTTGAGCAACTTCGGACTATCAAAGTTGCTCGGGATATACTTTTTACTGTTCTTCTTTGTCAACTTTTACGAGTATAGGTTTCCTACATTATTTTGATGCCAAAACACCAACTTTCTATGACAAATGGACAAAACCGTTAAAAGCTCTTCAATAGAGTGTGTTGAGCGACTTTGGATCATCAAAGTTGCTCGGTGTATAACTTTTATTGTTCTTCTAAGTCAAATTTTACGAGTATAAGCTTCCTACATTATTTCGATGCCAAAACACCAACTTTCTATGACAAATAGACAAAACCGTTAAAAGCTCCTCCATAAAGAGAGTTGAGCAACTCCGAACTATCAAAGGTTCTCGGGATAGACTTTTTATTGTTCTTATATGTCAAATTTTACGAGTATAAGCTCCTACATTTTTTGGATTCCAAAACACCAACTTTCTATGACAAATGGATAAAACCGTTAAAAGCTCCTCCATAGTGAGAGTTGAGCAACTTCGGACCATCAAAGTTGCTCGGTGTTGAATTTTTATTGTTCTTCTATGTCAACTATTACGAGTATAGGCTTGCTACATTATTTCGATGCCAAAACACCAACTTTCTATGACTAATGGACAAAACCGTTAAAAGCTCCTCCATAGACAGAGTTGAGCAACTTCGAACTATCAAAGTTGCTCGGGATAGACTTTTTCTTGTTCTTCTATTTCAAGTTTTACGAGTATAAGCTTCCTACATTATTTTGATGCCAAAACACCAACTTTCTATGACAAATAGACAAAACCGTTAAAAGCTCCTCCATAGAGAGAGTTGAGCAACTCCGAACTATCAAAGTTGCTCGGGATAGACTTTTTATTGTTCTTCTATGTCAAATTTTACGAGTATAAGCTTCTCACATTATTTCGATTCCAAAACACCAACTTTCTATGACAAATGGAGAAAACCGTTAAAAGCTCCTCCATAGAGAGAGTTGAGCAACTTCGGACCATCAAAGTTGCTCGGGATAGACTTTTTATTTTTCTTCTATGTCAAATTTTACGAGTATAAACTTCCCACATTATTTCGATTCCAAAACACCAACTTGCTATGACAAATGGACAAAACCGTTAAAAGCTCCTCCATAGTGAGAGTTCAGCAACTTCGGACTATGAAAGTTTCTCGGGATAGACTTTTTATTGTTCTTCTATTTGAAATTTTACGAGTATAAGCTTCCTACATTATATTGATGCCAAAACACCAACTTTCTATGACAAATGGACAAAACCGTTAAAAGCTCCTCCATAGAGAGAGAGTTGAGCAACTTCGGACTATGAAAGTTGCTCGAGATAGACTTTTAATTGTTCTTCTACGTTAAATTTTACGAGTATAAGCTTCCTACATTATATTGATGCCAAAATACCAAATTTCTATGACAAATGGACAAAACCGTTAAAAGCTCCTCCTTAGAGAGAGTTGAGCAACTTCGGACTATGAAAGTTGCTCGGGATAGACTTTTTATTGTTCTTCTATGTCAAATTTTACGAGTATAAGCTTCCTACATTATATGGATGCCAAAACACCAACTTTCTATGACAAATGGACAAAACCGTTAAAAGCTCCTCCACAGAGAGAGTTGAGCAAGTTCGGACTATGAAAGTTGCTCGGGATAGACTTTTTATTGTTCTTCTATGTAAAATTTTACGAGTATAAGCTTCCTACATTATTTCGATGCCAAAACACCAACTTTCTATGAGAAATGGACAAAACCGTTAAAAGCTCCTCTATAGTGAGAGTTGAGCAACTTCGGACTATAAAAGTTGCTCGGTGTACAATTTTTATTGTTCTTATATGTCAAATTTTATGAGTATAAAGCTTCCTAAATTATTTCGATGCCAAAACACCAACTTTCTTTGACAAATGGACAAAACCGTTAAAATCTCTTCCATAGAGAGAGTTGAGCAACTTCGGACTATGAAAGCTGCTCGGGATAGACTTTTTATTGTTCTTCTATGTCAAATTTTACGAGTATAAGCTTCCTACATTATTTCGATGCCAAAACACCAACTTTCTATGACAAATGGACAAAACCGTTAAAAGCTCCTCCATAGAAAGAGTTGAGCAACTCCGATCTATCAAAGTTGCTCGGGATAGACTTTTTATTGTTCTTCTATGTCAAATTTTACGAGTATAAGCTTCCTAAATTATTTCGATGCCAAAACACCAACTTTCTTTGACAAATGGACAAAACCGTTAAAATCTCCTCCATAGAGAGAGTTGAGCAACTTCGGACTATGAAAGTTGCTCGCGATAGACTTTTTATTGTTCTTCTATGTGAAATTTTACGAGTATAAGATTCCTACATTATTTTGATGCCAAAATACCAACTTTCTATGACAAATGGACAAAACCGTTAAAAGCTCCTCGATAGAGAGAGTTGAGCAGCTTCGGACTATGAAAGTTGCTCGGGATAGACTTTTTATTGTTCTTCTATGTCAAATTTTACGAGTATAAGCTTCCTACATTATTTTGATGCCAAAACACCAACTTTCTATGACAAATGGACAAAACCGTTAAAAGCTCTTCTATAGTGAGAGTTGAGCAACTTCGGACCATCAAAGTTGCTCGGTGTTAACTTTTTATTGTTCTTCTATGTCAACTTTTACGAGTATAAGCTTCCTACATTATTTCGATGCCAAAACACCAACTTTCTATGACTAATGGACAAAACCGTTAAAAGCTCCTCCATAGAGAGAGTTGAGCAACTTTGAACTATCAAAGTTGCTCGGGATAGACTTTTTCTTTTTCTTCTATTTCAAGTTTTACGAGTATAAGCTTCCTAGATTATTTCGATGCCAAAACACCAACTTTCTATGACAAATGGAGAAAACCGTTAAAAGCTCCTCCATAGAGAGAGTTGAGCAACGTCGGACCATCAAAGTTGCTCGGTGTACACTTTTTATTGTTCCTATATGTCAAATTTTATGAGTATAAGCTTCCTAGATCATTTCGATGCCAAAACACCAACTTTCATTGACAAATGGACAAAACCGTTAAAAGCTCCTCCATAGAAAGAGTTGAGCAACTCCGAATTATCAAAGTTGCTCGGAATAGACTTTTTATTGTTCTTCTACGTCAAATTTTACGAGTATAAGCTTCCTAGTTATTTCGATGCCAAAACACCAACTTTCTATGACAAATAGACAAAATCGTTAAAAGCTCCTCCATAGAGAGAGTTGAGCAACTTCGGACTATCAAAGTTGCTCGGGATAGACTTTTTACTGTTCTTCTATGTCAAGTTTTACGAGTATAAGCTTCCTAGATTATTTCGATGCCAAAACACCTACTTTCTATGACAAATAGACAAAACCGTTAAAAGCTCCTCCATAGAGAGAGTTGAGCAACTTCGGACTATCAAAGTTGCTCGGGATATACTTTTTACTGTTCTTCTTTGTCAACTTTTACGAGTATAGGTTTCCTACATTATTTTGATGCCAAAACACCAACTTTCTATGACAAATGGACAAAACCGTTAAAAGCTCTTCAATAGAGTGTGTTGAGCGACTTTGGATCATCAAAGTTGCTCGGTGTATAACTTTTATTGTTCTTCTAAGTCAAATTTTACGAGTATAAGCTTCCTACATTATTTCGATGCCAAAATACCAACTTTCTATGACAAATAGACAAAACCGTTAAAAGCTCCTCCATAAAGAGAGTTGAGCAACTCCGAACTATCAAAGGTTCTCGGGATAGACTTTTTATTGTTCTTATATGTCAAATTTTACGAGTATAAGCTCCTACATTTTTTGGATTCCAAAACACCAACTTTCTATGACAAATGGATAAAACCGTTAAAAGCTCCTCCATAGTGAGAGTTGAGCAACTTCGGACCATCAAAGTTGCTCGGTGTTGAATTTTTATTGTTCTTCTATGTCAACTATTACGAGTATAGGCTTGCTACATTATTTCGATGCCAAAACACCAACTTTCTATGACTAATGGACAAAACCGTTAAAAGCTCCTCCATAGACAGAGTTGAGCAACTTCGAACTATCAAAGTTGCTCGGGATAGACTTTTTCTTGTTCTTCTATTTCAAGTTTTACGAGTATAAGCTTCCTACATTATTTTGATGCCAAAACACCAACTTTCTATGACAAATAGACAAAACCGTTAAAAGCTCCTCCATAGAGAGAGTTGAGCAACTCCGAACTATCAAAGTTGCTCGGGATAGACTTTTTATTGTTCTTCTATGTCAAATTTTACGAGTATAAGCTTCTCACATTATTTCGATTCCAAAACACCAACTTTCTATGACAAATGGACAAAACCGTTAAAAGCTCCTCCATAGTGAGAGTTCAGCAACTTCGGACCATCAAAGTTTCTCGGTGTACACTTTTTATTGTTCTTATATGTCAAATTTTATGAGTATAAGCTTCCTAGATTATTTCGATGCCAAAACAACAACTTTCTTTAACAAATGGACAAAACCGTTAAAATCTCCTCCATAGAGAGAGTTGAGCAACTTCGGACTATGAAAGTTTCTCGGGATAGACTTTTTATTGTTCTTCTATGTGAAATTTTACGAGTACAAGCTTCCTACATTATATTGATGCCAAAACACCAACTTTCTATGACAAATGGACAAAACCGTTAAAAGCTCCTCCATAGAGAGAGAGTTGAGCAACTTCGCACTATGAAAATTGCTCGGGATAGACTTTTTATTGTTCTTCTATGTCAAATTTTACGAGTATAGGATTCCTACATTATTTCGATGCCAAAACATCAACTTTTTATGACAAATGGACAAAACCGTTAAAAGCTCCTCCATAGAAAGAGTTGAGCAACTCCGAATTATCAAAGTTGCTCGGAATAGACTTTGTATTGTTCTTCTACGTCAAATTTTACGAGTATAAGCTTCCTAGTTATTTCGATGCCAAAACACCAACTTTCTATGACAAATAGACAAAATCGTTAAAAGCTCCTCCATAGAGAGAGTTGAGCAACTTCGGACTATCAAAGTTGCTCGGGATAGACTTTTTACTGTTCTTCTATGTCAAGTTTTACGAGTATAAGCTTCCTAGATTATTTCGATGCCAAAACACCTACTTTCTATGACAAATAGACAAAACCGTAAAAAGCTCCTCCATAGAGAGAGTTGAGCAACTTCGGACTATCAAAGTTGCTCGGGATATACTTTTTACTGTTCTTCTTTGTCAACTTTTACGAGTATAGGTTTCCTAAATTATTTTGATGCCAAAACACCAACTTTCTATGACAAATGGACAAAACCGTTAAAAGCTCTTCAATAGAGTGTGTTGAGCGACTTTTATTGTTCTTCTAAGTCAAATTTTACGAGTATAAGCTTCCTACATTATTTCGATGCCAAAACACCAACTTTCTATGACAAATAGACAAAACCGTTAAAAGCTCCTCCATAAAGAGAGTTGAGCAACTCCGAACTATCAAAGGTTCTCGGGATAGACTTTTTATTGTTCTTATATGTCAAATTTTACGAGTATAAGCTTCCTACATTATTTGGATTCCAAAACACCAACTTTCTATGACAAATGGATAAAACCGTTAAAAGCTCCTCCATAGTGAGAGTTGAGCAACTTCGGACCATCAAAGTTGCTCGGTGTTGACTTTTTATTGTTCTTCTATGTCAACTTTTACGAGTATAGGCTTGCTACATTATTTCGATGCCAAAACACCAACTTTCTATGACTAATGGACAAAACCGTTAAGAGCTCCTCCATAGAGAGAGTTGAACAACTTCGAACTATCAAAGTTGCTCGGGATAGACTTTTTCTTGTTCTTCTATGTCAAGTTTTACGAGTATAAGCTTCCTAGATTATTTCGATGCCAAAACACCAACTTTCTATGACAAATGGAGAAAACCGTTAAAAGCTCCTCAATAGAGAGAGTTGAGCAACTTCGGACCATCAAAGTTGCTCGGTGTACACTTTTTATTGTTCTTCTATGTCAAATTTTATGAGTATAAGCTTCCTAGATTATTTCGATGCCAAAAAACTAACTTTCTTTGACAAATGGACAAAACCGTTAAAAGCTCCTTCATAGAGAGAGTTGAGCAACTTCGGACAGTGAAAGTTGCTCGGGATAGACTTTTTATTGTTCTTCTATGTCATTTTTTACGTGTATAAGCTTCCTACATTTTTTCGATGCCAAAACACCAACTTTCTATGACAAATGGACAAAACCGTTAAAAGCTCTTCCATAGAGAGAGTTGAGCAACTTCGAACTATCAAAGTTGCTCGGGATAGACTTTTTATTGTTCTTCTACGTCAAATTTTACGAGTATAAGCTTCCTAGATTATTTCGATGCCAAAACACCAACTTTCTATGACAAATAGACAAAACCGTTAAAAGCTCCTCCATAGAGAGTTGGGCAACTTCGGACTATCAAAGTTGCTCGGGATAGACTTTTTATTGTTCTTCTATGTCAAGTTATACGAGTATAAGCTTCCTATATTATTTCGATGCCAAAACACCAACTTTCTATGACAAATAGACAAAACCGTTAAAAGCTCCTCCATAGAGAGAGTTGAGCAACTTTGGACTATCAAAATTGCTCGGTGTACAATTTTTATTGTTCTTATATGTTAAATTTTACGAGTATAAGCTTCTGAGATTATTTCGATGCCAAAACACCAACTTTCTATGACAAATAGACAAAACCGTTAAAATTTCCTCCATTGAGAGAGTTGAGCAACTTCGGATCTTCAAAGTTGCTCGGTGTATAATTTTTATTGTTCTCATATGTCAAATTTTACGAGTATAAGCTTCATAGATTATTTCAACGCCAAAACATCAACTTTTTATGACAAATGGACAAAACCGTTAAAAGCTCCTCCATAGAGAGAGTTGAGCAACTTCGGACCATTAAAATTGCTCTATGTACACTTTTTATTGTTCTTCTATGTCAAATTTTATGAGTATAAGCTTCCTAGATTATTTCGATGCCAAAACACCAACTTTCTATGACAAATGGAGAAAACCAATAAAAGCTCCTCCATAGAGAGAGTTGAGCAACTTCGGACCATCAAAGTTGCTCGGTGTACACTTTTTATTGTTCCTATATGTTGAATTTTATGTGTATAAGCTTCCTAGATTATTTCGATGCCAAAACACGAACTTTCTTTGACAAATGAACAAAACCGTTAAAAGCTCCTCCATAGAGAGAGTTGAGCAACTTCGGACTATGAAAATTGCTTGGGATAGACTTTTTATTGTTCTTCTATGTGAAATTTTACGAGTATAAGCTTCTTACATTATATTGATGCCAAAACACCAACTTTCTATGACAAATGGACAAAAACGTTAAAAGCTCCTCCATAGAGAGAGTTGAGCAACTTCGGACTATGAAAGTTGCTCGGGATAGACTTTTTATTGTTCTTCTATGTCAAATTTTACGAGTATAAGCTTCCTACATTATTTCGATTCCAAAACACCAACTTTCTATGACAAATGGACAAAACCGTTAAAAGCTCCTCCATAGTGAGAGTTGAGCAACTTCGGACCACAAAAGTTGCTCGGTGTACAATTTTTATTGTTCTTATATGTCAAATTTTATGAGTATAAGCTTCCTAAATTATTTCGATGCCAAAACACCAACTTTCTTTGACAAATGGACAAAACCGTTAAAATCTCTTCCATAGTGAGAGTTGAGCAACTTCGGACCATCAAAGTTGCTCGGTGTTGACTTTTTATTGTTCTTCTATGTCAACTTTTACGAGTATAGGCTTGCAACATTATTTTGATGCCAAAACACCAACTTTCTATGACTAATGGACAAAACCGTTAAAAGCTCCTCCATAGAGAGAGTTGAACAACTTCGAACTATCAAAGTTGCTCGGGATAGACTTTTTCTTGTTCTTCTATGTCAAGTTTTACGAGTATAAGCTTCCTAGATTATTTCGATGCCAAAACACCAACTTTCTATGACAAATAGACAAAACCGTTAAAAGCTCCTCCATAGAGAGAGTTGAGCAACTTCGGACTATGAAAGTTGCTCGGGAAAGACTTTTTATTGTTATTCTATGTCAAATTTTACGAGTATAAGCTTCCTACATTATTTCGATTCCAAAACACCAACTTTCTATGACAAATAGACAAAACCGTTAAAAGCTCATCCATAGTGAGAGTTGAGCAACTTCGGACCACAAAAGTTGCTCGGTGTACAATTTTTATTGTTCTTATATGTCAAATTTTATGAGTATAAGCTTCCTAGATTATTTCGATGCCAAAAAACCAACTTTCTTTGACAAATGGACAAAACCGTTAAAAGCTCCTTCATAGAGAGAGTTGAGCAACTTCGGACGATGAAAGTTGCTCGGAGTAGACTTTTTATTGTTCTTCTATGTCATTTTTTACGAGTATAAGCTTCAGAGATTATTTCGATGCCAAAACACCAACTTTCTATGACAAATAGACAAAACCGTTAAAAGTTCCTCCATAGAGAGAGTTGAGCAACTTCGGAGCTTCAAAGTTGCTCGGTGTATAATTTTTATTGTTCTCATATGTCAAATTTTACGAGTATAAGCTTCATAGATTATTTCAACGCCAAAACATCAACTTTCTATGACAAATGGACAAAACCGTTAAGAGCTCCTCCATCGAGAGAGTTGAGCAACTTCGGACCATTAAAATTGCTCTATGTACACTTTTTATTGTTCTTCTATGTCAAATTTTATGAGTATAAGCTTCCTAGATTATTTCGATGCCAAAACACCAACTTTCTATGACAAATAGAGAAAACCGTTAAAAGCTCCTCCATAGAGAGAGTTGAGCAACTTCGGACCATCAAAGTTGCTCGGTGTACACTTTTTATTGTTCCTATATGTCAAATTTTATGTGTATAAGCTTCCTAGATTATTTCGATGCCAAAACACGAACTTTCTTTGACAAATGAACAAAACCGTTAAAAGCTCCTCCATAGAGAGAGTTGAACAACTTCGGACCATCAAAGTTGCTCGGTGTTGACTTTTTATTGTTCTTCTATGTCAACTTTTACGAGTATAGGCTTGCTACATTATTTCGATGCCAAAACACCAACTTTCTATGACTAATGGACAAAACCGTTAAAAGCTCCTCCATAGACAGAGTTGAGCAACTTCGAACTATCAAAGTTGCTCGGGATAGACTTTTTCTTGTTCTTCTATTTCAAGTTTTACGAGTATAAGCTTCCTACATTATATTGATGCCAAAACACCAACTTTCTATGACAAATGGACAAAACCGTTAAAAGCTCCTCCATAGAGAGAGTTGAGCAACTTCGGACAATGAAAGTTGCTCGGGATAGACTTTTTATTGTTCTTCTATGTCAAATTTTACGAGTGTAAGCTTTCTACATTATTTCGATTCCAAAACACCAACTTTCTATGACAAATAGAGAAAACCGTTAAAAGCTCCTCCATAGAGAGAGTTGAGCAACTTCGGACCATCAAAGTTGCTCGGTGTACACTTTTTATTGTTCCTATATGTCAAATTTTATGTGTATAAGCTCCCTAGATTATTTCGATGCCAAAACACGAACTTTCTTTGACAAATGAACAAAACCGTTAAAATCTCCTCCATAGAGAGAGTTGAACAACTTCGGACCATCAAAGTTGCTCGGTGTTGACTTTTTATTGTTCTTCTATGTCAACTTTTACGAGTATAGGCTTGCTACATTATTTCGATGCCAAAACACCAACTTTCTATGACTAATGGACAAAACCGTTAAAAGCTCCTCCATAGACAGAGTTGAGCAACTTCGAACTATCAAAGTTGCTCGGGATAGACTTTTTCTTGTTCTTCTATTTCAAGTTTTACGAGTATAAGCTTCCTACATTATATTGATGCCAAAACACCAACTTTCTATGACAAATGGACAAAACCGTTAAAAGCTCCTCCATAGAGAGAGTGGAGCAACTTCGGACAATGAAAGTTGCTCGGGATAGACTTTTTATTGTTCTTCTATGTCAAATTTTACGAGTATAAGCTTTCTACATTATTTCGATTCCAAAACACCAACTTTCTATCACAAATGGACAAAACCGTTAAAAGCTCCTCCATAGTGAGAGTTGAGCAACTTCGGACCACAAAAGTTGCTCGGTGTACAATTTTTATTGTTCTTATTTGTCAAATTTTATGAGTATAAGCTTCCTAAATTATTTCGATGCCAAAACACCAACTTTCTTTGACAAATGGACAAAACCGTTAAAATCTCTTCCATAGTGAGAGTTGAGCAACTTCGGACCATCAAAGTTGCTCGGTGTTGACTTTTTATTGTTCTTCTATGTCAACTTTGACGAGTATAGGCTTGCAACATTATTTTGATGCCAAAACACCAACTTTCTATGACTAATGGACAAAACCGTTAAAAGCTCCTCCATAGAGAGAGTTGAACAACTTCGAACCATCAAAGTTGATAGGGATAGACTTTTTCTTGTTCTTCTATGTCAAGTTTTACGAGTATAAGCTTCCTAGATTATTTCGATGCCAAAACACCAACTTTCTATGACAAATGGAGAAAACCGTTAAAAGCTCCTCCATAGAGAGAGTTGAGCAACTTCGGACCATCAAAGTTGCTCGGTGTACACTTTTTATTGTTCCTATATGTCAAATTTTATGAGTATAAGCTTCCTAGATTATTTCGATGCCAAAAAACCAACTTTCTTTGACAAATGGACAAAACCGTTAAAAGCTCCTTCATAGAGAGAGTTGAGCAACTTCGGACAATGAAAGTTGCTCGGGATAGACTTTTTATTGTTCTTCTATGTCATTTTTTACGAGTATAAGCTTCAGAGATTATTTCGATGCCAAAACACCAACTTTCTATGACAAATAGACAAAACCGTTAAAAGTTCCTCCATAGAGAGAGTTGAGCAACTTCGGACCTTCAAAGTTGCTCGGTGTATAATTTTTATTGTTCTCATATGTCAAATTTTACGAGTATAAGCTTCATAGATTATTTCAACGCCAAAACATCAACTTTCTATGACAAATGAACAAAACCGTTAAGAGCTCCTCCATAGAGAGAGTTGAGCAACTTCGGACCATTAAAATTGCTCTATGTACACTTTTTATTGTTCTTCTATGTCAAATTTTATGAGTATAAGCTTCCTAGATTATTTCGATGCCAAAACACCAACTTTCTATGACAAATAGAGAAAACCGTTAAAAGCTCCTCCATAGAGAGAGTTGAGCAACTTCGGACCATCAAAGTTGCTCGGTGTACACTTTTTATTGTTCCTATATGTCAAATTTTACGAGTATAAGCTTCGTAGATTATTTCGATGCCAAAACACGAACTTTCATTGACAAATGAACAAAACCGTTAAAAGCTCCTCCATAGAGAGAGTTGAACAACTTCGGACCATCAAAGTTGCTCGGTGTTGACTTTTTATTGTTCTTCTATGTCAACTTTTACGAGTATAGGCTTGCTACATTATTTCGATGCCAAAACACCAACTTTCTATGACTAATGGACAAAACCGTTAAAAGCTCCTCCATAGACAGAGTTGAGCAACTTCGAACTATCAAAGTTGCTCGGGATAGACTTTTTCTTGTTCTTCTATTTCAAGTTTTACGAGTATAAGCTTCCTACATTATATTGATGCCAAAACACCAACTTTCTATGACAAATGGACAAAACCGTTAAAAGCTCCTTCATAGAGAGAGTTGAGCAACTTCGGACAATGAAAATTTCTTGGGATAGACTTTTTATTGTTCTTCTATGTGAAATTTTACGAGTATAAGCTTCTTACATTATATTGATGCCAAAACACCAACTTTCTATGACAAATGGACAAAACCGTTAAAAGCTCCTCCATAGAGAGAGTTGAGCAACTTCGGACTATGAAAGTTGCTCGGGATAGACTTTTTATTGTTCTTCTATGTCAAATTTTACGAGTATAAGCTTCCTACATTATTTCGATTCCAAAACACCAACTTTCTATGACAAATGGACAAAACCGTTAAAAGCTCTTCCATAGTGAGAGTTGAGCAACTTCGGACCACAAAAGTTGCTCGGTGTACAATTTTTATTGTTCTTATATGTCAAATTTTATGAGTATAAGCTTCCTAAATTATTTCGATGCCAAAACACCAACTTTCTTTGACAAATGGACAAAACCGTTAAAATCTGTTCCATAGAGAGAGTTGAGCAACTTCGGACTATGAAAGTTGCTCGCGATAGACTTTTTATTGTTCTTCTATGTGAAATTTTACGAGTATAAGATTCCTACATTATATTGATGCCAAAACACCAACTTTCTATGACAAATGGACAAAACCGTTAAAAGCTCTTGATTAGAGAGTGTTGAGCGACTTCGAACCATCAAAGTTGCTCGGTGTACAATTTTTATTGTTCTTTTATGTCAAATTTTACGTGTATAAGCTTCCTACATTATTTTGATGCCAAAACACCAACTTTCTATGACAAATAGACAAAACCGTTAAAAGCTCCTCCATAGAGAGAGTTGAGCAACACCGAACTATCAAAGTTGCTCGGGATAGACTTTTTATTGTTCTTCTATGTCAAATTTACGAGTATAAGCTTCCCACATTATTTCGATTCCAAAACACCAACTTTCTATGACAAATGGACAAAACCGTTAAAAGCTCCTCCATAGTGAGAGTTCAGCAACTTCGGACCATCAAAGTTTCTCGGTGTACACTTTTTATTGTTCTTATATGTCAAATTTTATGAGTATAAGCTTCCTATATTATTTCGATGCCAAAACAACAACTTTCTTTAACAAAAGGACAAAACCGTTAAAATCTCCTCCATAGAGAGAGTTGAGCAACTTCGGACTATGAAAGTTGCTCGGGATAGACTTTTTATTTTTCTTCTATGTGAAATTTTACGAGTATAAGCTTCCTACATTATATTGATGCCAAAACACCAACTTTCTATGACAAATGGACAAAACCGTTAAAAGCTCCTCCATAGAGAGAGTTGAGCAACTTCGGACTATGAAAGTTGCTTGGGATAGACTTTCTATTGTTCTTCTATGTGAAATTTTACGAGTATAAGCTTCCTACATTATATTGATGCCAAAACACCAACTTTCTATGACAAATGGACAAAACCGTTAAAAGCTCCTCCATAGAGAGAGTTGAGCAACTTCGGACTATGAAAGTTGCTCGGGATAGACTTTTTATTGTTCTTCTATGTCGAATTTTACGAGTATAAGCTTCCTACATTATTTCGATTGCAAAACACCAACTTTCTATGACAAATGGACAAAACCGTTAAAAGCTCTTGATTAGAGAGTGTTGAGCGACTTCGAACCATCAAAGTTACCCGGTGTACAATTTTTATTGTTCTTCTATGTCAAGTTTTACGAGTATAAGCTTCCTACATTATTTTGATGCCAAAACACCAACTTTCTATGACAAATAGTCAAAACCGTTAAAAGCTCCTCCATAGAGAGAGTTGAACAACTTCGAACTATCAAAGTTGCTCGGGATAGACTTTTTCTTGTTCTTCTATGTCAAGTTTTACGAGTATAAGCTTCCTAGATTACTTCGATGCCAAAACACCAACTTTCTATGACAAATGGAGAAAACCGTTAAAAGCTCCTCCATAGAGAGGTTGAGCAACTTCGGACCATCAAAGTTGCTCGGTGTACAATTTTTATTGTTCCTATATGTCAAATTTTATGAGTATAAGCTTCCTAGATTATTTCGATGCCAAAAAACCAACTTTCTTTGACAAATGGACAAAACCGTTAAAAGCTCCTTCATAGAGAGAGTTGAGCAACTTCGGACAATGAAAGTTGCTCGGGATAGACTTTTTATTGTTCTTCTATGTCATTTTTTACGAGTATAAGCTTCAGAGATTATTTCGATGCCAAAACACCAACTTTCTATGACAAATATACAAAACCGTTAAAAGTTCCTCCATAGAGAGAGTTGAGCAACTTCGGACCTTCGAAGTTGCTCAGTGTATAATTTTTATTGTTCTCATATGTCAAATTTTACGAGTATAAGCTTCATAGATTATTTCAACGCCAAAACATCAACTTTCTATGACAAATGGACAAAACCGTTAAGAGCTCCTCCATAGAGAGAGTTGAGCAACTTCGGACCATTAAAATTGCTCTATGTACACTTTTTATTGTTCTTCTATGTCAAATTTTATGAGTATAAGCTTCCTAGATTATTTCGATGCCAAAACACCAACTTTCTATGACAAATAGAGAAAACCGTTAAAAGCTCCTCCATAGAGAGAGTTGAGCAACTTCGGACCATCAAAGTTGCTCGGGATAGACTTTTTATTGTTCTTCTATGTGAAATTTTACGAGTATAAGCTTCCTACATTATATTGATGCCAAAACACCAACTTTCTATGACAAATGGACAAAACCGTTAAAAGCTCCTCCATAGAGAGAGTTGAGCAATTTCGGACTATGAAAATTGCTGGGGATAGACTTTTTATTGTTCTTCTATGTGAAATTTTACGAGTATAAGCTTCTTACATTATATTGATGCCAAAACACCAACTTTCTATGACAAATAGACAAAATCGTTAAAAGCTCCTCCATAGAGAGAGTTGAGCAACTTCGGACTATGAAAGTTGCTCGGGATAGACTTTTTATTGTTCTTCTATGTCAAATTTTACGAGTATAAGCTTCCTACATTATTTCGATTCCAAAACACCAACTTTCTATGACAAATGGACAAAACCGTTAAAAGCTCATCCATAGTGAGAGTTGAGCAACTTCGGACCACAAAAGTTGCTCGGTGTACAATTTTTATTGTTCTTATATGTCAAATTTTATGAGTATAAGCTTCCTAAATTATTTCGATGCCAAAACACCAACTTTCTTTGACAAATGGACAAAACCGTTAAAATCTCGTCCATAGAGAGAGTTGAGCAACTTCGGACTATGAAAGTTGCTCGCGATAGACTTTTTATTGTTCTTCTATGTGAAATTTTACGAGTATAAGATTCCTACATTATATTGATGCCAAAACACCAACTTTCTATGACAAATGGACAAAACCGTTAAAAGCTCTTGATTAGAGAGTGTTGAGCGACTTCGAACCATCAAAGTTGCTCGGTGTACAATTTTTATTGTTCTTTTATGTCAAATTTTACGAGTATAAGCTTCCTACATTATTTTGATGCCAAAACACCAACTTTCTATGACAAATAGACAAAACCGTTAAAAGCTCCTCCATAGAGAGAGTTGAGCAACTCCGAACTATCAAAGTTTCTCGGGATAGACTTTTTCTTGTTCTTCTATGTCAAGTTTTACGAGTATAAGCTTCCTACATTATTTCGATGCCAAAACGCCAACTTTCTATGACAAATGGATAAAACCGTTAAAAGCTCCTCCATAGTGAGAGTTGAGCAACTTCGGACCATCAAAGTTGCTCGGTGTTGACTTTTTATTGTTCTTCTATGTCAACTTTTACGAGTATAGGCTTGCTACATTATTTCGATGCCAAAACGCCAACTTTCTATGACTAATGGACAAAACCGTTAAAAGCTCCTCCATAGTGAGAGTTGAGCAACTTCGGACCATCAAAGTTGCTCGGTGTTGACTTTTTATTGTTCTTCTATGTCAACTTTTACGAGTATAGGCTTGCTACATTATTTCGATGCCAAAACGCCAACTTTCTATGACTAATGGACAAAACCGTTAAAAGCTCCTCCATAGAGAGAGTTGAACAACTTCGAACTATCAAAGTTGCTCGTGATAGACTTTTTATTGTTCTTCTATGTCGAATTTTACGAGTATAAGCTTCCCACATTATTTGGATTCCAAAACACCAACTTTCTATGACAAATGGATAAAACCGTTAAAAGCTCCTCCATAGTGAGAGTTGAGCAACTTCGGACCATCAAAGTTGCTCGGTGTTGACTTTTTATTGTTCTTCTATGTCAACTTTTACGAGTATAGGCTTGCTACATTATTTCGATGCCAAAACGCCAACTTTCTATGACTAATGGACAAAACCGTTAAAAGCTCCTCCATAGAGAGAGTTGAACAACTTCGAACTATCAAAGTTGCTCGTGATAGACTTTTTCTTGTTCTTCTATGTCAAGTTTTACGAGTATAAGCTTCCTAGATTATTTCGATGCCAAAACACCAACTTTCTATGACAAATGGAGAAAACCGTTAAAAGCTCCTCCATAGAGAGAGTTGAGCAACTTCGGACCATCAAAGTTGCTCGGTGTACACTTTTTATTGTTCCTATATGTCAAATTTTATGAGTATTAGCTTCCTAGATTTTTTCGATGCCAAAAAACTAACTTTCTTTGACAAATGGACAAAACCGTTAAAAGCTCCTTCATAGAGAGAGTTGAGCAACTTCGGACAGTGAAAGTTGCTCGGGATAGACTTTTTATTGTTCTTCTATGTCATTTTTTACGAGTATAAGCTTCCTACATTATTTCGATGCCAAAACACCAACTTTCTATGACAAATGGACAAAACCGTTAGAAGCTCTTCCATTGAGAGAGTTGAGCAACTTCGAACTATCAAAGTTGCTCGGGATAGACTTTTTATTGTTCTTCTACGTCAAATTTTACGAGTATAAGCTTCCTAGATTATTTCGATGCCAAAACACCAACTTTTATGACAAATAGAGAAAACCGTTAAAAGCTCCTCCATAGAGAGTTGGGCAACTTCGGACTATCGAAGTTGCTCGGGATAGACTTTTTATTGTTGTTCTATGTCAAGTTATACGAGTATAAGCTTCCTAGATTATTTCGATGCCAAAACACCAACTTTCTATGACAAATAGACAAAACCGTTAAAAGCTCCTCCATAGAGAGAGTTGAGCAACTTTGGACTATCAAAATTGCTCGGTGTACAATTTTTATTGTTCTTATATGTTAAATTTTACGAGTATAAGCTTCAGAGATTATTTCGATGCCAAAACACCAACTTTCTATGACAAATAGACAAAACCGTTAAATGCTCCTTCATAGAGAGAGTTGAGCAACTCCGAACTATCAAAGTTGCTCGGGATAGACTTTTTATTGTTCTTCTATGTCAAATTTTACGAGTATAAGCTTCCCACATTATTTCGATTCCAAAACACCAACTTTCTATGACAAATGGACAAAACCGTTAAAAGCTCCTCCATAGTGAGAGTTCAGCAACTTCGGACCTTTAAAGTTTCTCGGTGTACACTTTTTATTGTTCTTATATGTGAAATTTTATGAGTATAAGCTTCCTAGATTATTTTGATGCCAAAACAACAACTTTCTTTAACAAATGGACAAAACCGTTAAAATCTCCTCCATAGAGAGAGTTGAGCAACTTCGGACTATGAAAACTGCTCGGGATAGACTTTTTATTTTTCTTCTATGTGAAATTTTACGAGTATAAGCTTCCTACATTATATTGATGCCAAAACACCAACTTTCTATGACAAATGGAGAAAACCATTAAAAGCTCCTCCATAGAGAGAGTTGAGCAACTTCGGACTATGAAATTTGCTTGGGATAGACTTTCTATTGTTCTTCTATGTGAAATTTTACGAGTATAAGCTTCCTACATTATATTGATGCCAAAACACCAACTTTCTATGACAAATGGACAAAACCGTTAAAAGCTCATCCATAGAGAGAGTTGAGCAACTTCGGACTATGAAAGTTGCTCGGGATAGACTTTTTATTGTTCTTCTATGTCGAATTTTACGAGTATAAGCTTCCTTCATTATTTCGATTGCAAAACACCAACTTTCTATGACAAATGGACAAAACCGTTAAAAGCTCTTGATTAGAGAGTGTTGAGCGACTTCGAACCACCAAAGTTGCCCGGTGTACAATTTTTATTGTTCTTCTATGTCAAATTTTACGAGTATAAGCTTCCTACATTATTTTGATGCCAAAACACCAACTTTCTATGACAAATAGACAAAACCGTTAAAAGCTCCTCCATAGAGAGAGTTGAACAACTTCGAACTATCAAAGTTGCTCGGGATAGACTTTTTCTTGTTCTTCTATGTCAGGTTTTACGAGTATAAGCTTCCTAGATTATTTCGATGCCAAAACACCAACTTTCTATGACAAATGGAGAAAACCGTTAAAAGCTCCTCCATAGAGAGAGTTGAGCAACTTCGGACCATCAAAGTTGCTCGGTGTACAATTTTTATTGTTCCTATATGTCAAATTTTATGAGTATAAGCTTCCTAGATTATTTCGATGCCAAAAAACCAACTTTCTTTGACAAATGGACAAAACCGTTAAAAGATCCTTCATAGAGAGAGTTGAGCAACTTCGGACAATGAAAGTTGCTCGAGATGGACTTTTTATTGTTGTTCTATGTCATTTTTTACGAGTATAAGCTTCAGAGATTATTTCGATGCCAAAACACCAACTTTCTATGACAAATAGACAAAACCGTTAAAAGTTCCTCCATAGAGAGAGTTGAGCAACTTCGGACCTTCAAAGTTGCTCGGTGTATAATTTTTATTGTTCTCATATGTCAAATTTTACGAGTATAAGCTTCATAGATTATTTCAACGCCAAAACATCAACTTTCTATGACAAATGGACAAAACCGTTAAGAGCTCCTCCATAGAGAGAGTTGAGCAACTTCGGACCATTAAAATTGCTCTATGTACACTTTTTATTGTTCTTCTATGTCAAATTTTATGAGTATAAGCTTCCTAGATTATTTCGATGCCAAAACACCAACTTTCTATGACAAATAGAGAAAACCGTTAAAAGCTCCTCCATAGAGAGAGTTGAGCAACTTCGGACCATCAAAGTTGCTCGGTGTACACTTTTTATTGTTCCTATATGTTGAATTTTATGTGTATAAGCTTCCTAGATTATTTCGATGCCAAAACACGAACTTTCTTTGACAAATGAACAAAACCGTTAAAAGCTCCTTCATAGAGAGAGTTGAGCAACTTCGGACTATGAAAGTTGCTCGGGATAGACTTTTTATTGTTCTTCTATGTGAAATTTTACGAGTATAAGCTTCCTACATTATATTGATGCCAAAACACCAACTTTCTATGACAAATGGACAAAACCGTTAAAAGCTCCTCCATAGAGAGAGTTGAGCAATTTCGGACTATGAAAATTGCTTGGGATAGACTTTTTATTGTTCTTCTATGCGAAATTTTACGAGTATAAGCTTCTTACATTATATTGATGCCAAAACACCAACTTTCTATGACAAATAGATAAAACCGTTAAAAGCTCCTCCATAGAGAGAGTTGAGCAACTTCGGACTATGAAAGTTGCTCGGGATAGACTTTTTATTGTTCTTCTATGTCAAATTTTACGAGTATAAGCTTCCCACATTATTTGGATTCCAAAACACCAACTTTCTATGACAAATGGATAAAACCGTTAAAAGCTCCTCCATAGTGAGAGTTGAGCAACTTCGGACCATCAAAGTTGCTCGGTGTTGACTTTTTATTGTTCTTCTATGTCAACTTTTACGAGTATAGGCTTGCTACATTATTTCGATGCCAAAACACCAACTTTCTATGACTAATGGACAAAACCGTTAAAAGCTCCTCCATAGAGAGAGTTGAACAACTTCGAACTATCAAAGTTGCTCGGGATAGACTTTTTCTTGTTCTTCTATGTCAAGTTTTACGAGTATAAGCTTGCTAGATTATTTCGATGCCAAAACACCAACTTTCTATGACAAATGGAGAAAATCGTTAAAAGCTCCTCCATAGAGAGAGTTGAGCAACTTCGGACCATCAAAGTTGCTCGGTGTACACTTTTTATTGTTCCTATATGTCAAATTTTATGAGTATAAGCTTCCTAGATTATTTCGATGCCAAAAAACTAACTTTCTTTGACAACTGGACAAAACCGTTAAAAGCTCCTTCATAGAGAGAGTTGAGCAACTTCGGACAGTGAAAGTTGCTCGGGATAGACTTTTTATTGTTCTTCTATGTCATTTTTTACGAGTATAAGCTTCCTACATTATTTCGATGCCAAAACACCAACTTTCTATGACAAATGGACAAAACCGTTAAAAGCTCTTCCATAGAGAGAGTTGAGCAACTTCGAACTATCAAAGTTGCTCGGGATAGACTTTTTATTGTTCTTCTACGTCAAATTTTACGAGTATAAGCTTCCTAGATTATTTCGATGCCAAAACACCAACTTTCTATGACAAATAGACAAAACCGTTAAAAGCTCCTCCATAGAGAGTTGGGCAACTTCGGACTATCAAAGTTTCTCGGGATAAACTTTTTATTGTTGTTCTATGTCAAGTTATACGAGTATAAGCTTCCAAGATTATTTCGATGCCAAAACACCAACTTTCTATGACAAATAGACAAAACCGTTAAAAGCTCCTCCATAGAGAGAGTTGAGCAACTTTGGACTATCAAAATTGCTCGGTGTACAATTTTTATTGTTCTTATATGTTAAATTTTACGAGTATAAGCTTCAGAGATTATTTCGATGCCAAAACACCAACTTTCTATGACAAATAGAGAAAACCGTTAAAAGCTCCTCCATAGAGAGAGTTGAGCAACTTCGGACTATGAAAGTTGCTCGGGATAGACTTTTTATTGTTCTTCTATGTCGAATTTTACGAGTATAAGCTTCCTACATTATTTCGATTGCAAAACACCAACTTTCTATGACAAATGGACAAAACCGTTAAAAGCTCTTGATTAGAGAGTGTTGAGCGACTTCGAACCATCAAAGTTACCCGGTGTACAATTTTTATTGTTCTTCTATGTCAAGTTTTACGAGTATAAGCTTCCTACATTATTTTGATGCCAAAACACCAACTTTCTATGACAAATAGTCAAAACCGTTAAAAGCTCCTCCATAGAGAGAGTTGAACAACTTCGAACTATCAAAGTTGCTCGGGATAGACTTTTTCTTGTTCTTCTATGTCAAGTTTTACGAGTATAAGCTTCCTAGATTACTTCGATGCCAAAACACCAACTTTCTATGACAAATGGACAAAACCGTTAAAAGCTCCTCCATAGAGAGGTTGAGCAACTTCGGACCATCAAAGTTGCTCGGTGTACAATTTTTATTGTTCCTATATGTCAAATTTTATGAGTATAAGCTTCCTAGATTATTTCGATGCCAAAAAACCAACTTTCTTTGACAAATGGACAAAACCGTTAAAAGCTCCTTCATAGAGAGAGTTGAGCAACTTCGGACAATGAAAGTTGCTCGGGATAGACTTTTTATTGTTCTTCTATGTCATTTTTTACGAGTATAAGCTTCAGAGATTATTTCGATGCCAAAACACCAACTTTCTATGACAAATATACAAAACCGTTAAAAGTTCCTCCATAGAGAGAGTTGAGCAACTTCGGACCTTCGAAGTTGCTCAGTGTATAATTTTTATTGTTCTCATATGTCAAATTTTACGAGTATAAGCTTCATAGATTATTTCAACGCCAAAACATCAACTTTCTATGACAAATGGACAAAACCGTTAAGAGCTCCTCCATAGAGAGAGTTGAGCAACTTCGGACCATTAAAATTGCTCTATGTACACTTTTTATTGTTCTTCTATGTCAAATTTTATGAGTATAAGCTTCCTAGATTATTTCGATGCCAAAACACCAACTTTCTATGACAAATAGAGAAAACCGTTAAAAGCTCCTCCATAGAGAGAGTTGAGCAACTTCGGACCATCAAAGTTGCTCGGGATAGACTTTTTATTGTTCTTCTATGTGAAATTTTACGAGTATAAGCTTCCTACATTATATTGATGCCAAAACACCAACTTTCTATGACAAATGGACAAAACCGTTAAAAGCTCCTCCATAGAGAGAGTTGAGCAATTTCGGACTATGAAAATTGCTGGGGATAGACTTTTTATTGTTCTTCTATGTGAAATTTTACGAGTATAAGCTTCTTACATTATATTGATGCCAAAACACCAACTTTCTATGACAAATAGACAAAATCGTTAAAAGCTCCTCCATAGAGAGAGTTGAGCAACTTCGGACTATGAAAGTTGCTCGGGATAGACTTTTTATTGTTCTTCTATGTCAAATTTTACGAGTATAAGCTTCCTACATTATTTCGATTCCAAAACACCAACTTTCTATGACAAATGGACAAAACCGTTAAAAGCTCATCCATAGTGAGAGTTGAGCAACTTCGGACCACAAAAGTTGCTCGGTGTACAATTTTTATTGTTCTTATATGTCAAATTTTATGAGTATAAGCTTCCTAAATTATTTCGATGCCAAAACACCAACTTTCTTTGACAAATGGACAAAACCGTTAAAATCTCGTCCATAGAGAGAGTTGAGCAACTTCGGACTATGAAAGTTGCTCGCGATAGACTTTTTATTGTTCTTCTATGTGAAATTTTACGAGTATAAGATTCCTACATTATATTGATGCCAAAACACCAACTTTCTATGACAAATGGACAAAACCGTTAAAAGCTCTTGATTAGAGAGTGTTGAGCGACTTCGAACCATCAAAGTTGCTCGGTGTACAATTTTTATTGTTCTTTTATGTCAAATTTTACGAGTATAAGCTTCCTACATTATTTTGATGCCAAAACACCAACTTTCTATGACAAATAGACAAAACCGTTAAAAGCTCCTCCATAGAGAGAGTTGAGCAACTCCGAACTATCAAAGTTTCTCGGGATAGACTTTTTCTTGTTCTTCTATGTCAAGTTTTACGAGTATAAGCTTCCTACATTATTTCGATGCCAAAACGCCAACTTTCTATGACAAATGGATAAAACCGTTAAAAGCTCCTCCATAGTGAGAGTTGAGCAACTTCGGACCATCAAAGTTGCTCGGTGTTGACTTTTTATTGTTCTTCTATGTCAACTTTTACGAGTATAGGCTTGCTACATTATTTCGATGCCAAAACGCCAACTTTCTATGACTAATGGACAAAACCGTTAAAAGCTCCTCCATAGTGAGAGTTGAGCAACTTCGGACCATCAAAGTTGCTCGGTGTTGACTTTTTATTGTTCTTCTATGTCAACTTTTACGAGTATAGGCTTGCTACATTATTTCGATGCCAAAACGCCAACTTTCTATGACTAAAGGACAAAACCGTTAAAAGCTCCTCCATAGAGAGAGTTGAACAACTTCGAACTATCAAAGTTGCTCGTGATAGACTTTTTATTGTTCTTCTATGTCGAATTTTACGAGTATAAGCTTCCCACATTATTTGGATTCCAAAACACCAACTTTCTATGACAAATGGATAAAACCGTTAAAAGCTCCTCCATAGTGAGAGTTGAGCAACTTCGGACCATCAAAGTTGCTCGGTGTTGACTTTTTATTGTTCTTCTATGTCAACTTTTACGAGTATAGGCTTGCTACATTATTTCGATGCCAAAACGCCAACTTTCTATGACTAATGGACAAAACCGTTAAAAGCTCCTCCATAGAGAGAGTTGAACAACTTCGAACTATCAAAGTTGCTCGTGATAGACTTTTTCTTGTTCTTCTATGTCAAGTTTTACGAGTATAAGCTTCCTAGATTATTTCGATGCCAAAACACCAACTTTCTATGACAAATGGAGAAAACCGTTAAAAGCTCCTCCATAGAGAGAGTTGAGCAACTTCGGACCATCAAAGTTGCTCGGTGTACACTTTTTATTGTTCCTATATGTCAAATTTTATGAGTATTAGCTTCCTAGATTTTTTCGATGCCAAAAAACTAACTTTCTTTGACAAATGGACAAAACCGTTAAAAGCTCCTTCATAGAGAGAGTTGAGCAACTTCGGACAGTGAAAGTTGCTCGGGATAGACTTTTTATTGTTCTTCTATGTCATTTTTTACGAGTATAAGCTTCCTACATTATTTCGATGCCAAAACACCAACTTTCTATGACAAATGGACAAAACCGTTAGAAGCTCTTCCATTGAGAGAGTTGAGCAACTTCGAACTATCAAAGTTGCTCGGGATAGACTTTTTATTGTTCTTCTACGTCAAATTTTACGAGTATAAGCTTCCTAGATTATTTCGATGCCAAAACACCAACTTTTATGACAAATAGAGAAAACCGTTAAAAGCTCCTCCATAGAGAGTTGGGCAACTTCGGACTATCGAAGTTGCTCGGGATAGACTTTTTATTGTTGTTCTATGTCAAGTTATACGAGTATAAGCTTCCTAGATTATTTCGATGCCAAAACACCAACTTTCTATGACAAATAGACAAAACCGTTAAAAGCTCCTCCATAGAGAGAGTTGAGCAACTTTGGACTATCAAAATTGCTCGGTGTACAATTTTTATTGTTCTTATATGTTAAATTTTACGAGTATAAGCTTCAGAGATTATTTCGATGCCAAAACACCAACTTTCTATGACAAATAGACAAAACCGTTAAATGCTCCTTCATAGAGAGAGTTGAGCAACTCCGAACTATCAAAGTTGCTCGGGATAGACTTTTTATTGTTCTTCTATGTCAAATTTTACGAGTATAAGCTTCCCACATTATTTCGATTCCAAAACACCAACTTTCTATGACAAATGGACAAAACCGTTAAAAGCTCCTCCATAGTGAGAGTTCAGCAACTTCGGACCTTTAAAGTTTCTCGGTGTACACTTTTTATTGTTCTTATATGTGAAATTTTATGAGTATAAGCTTCCTAGATTATTTTGATGCCAAAACAACAACTTTCTTTAACAAATGGACAAAACCGTTAAAATCTCCTCCATAGAGAGAGTTGAGCAACTTCGGACTATGAAAACTGCTCGGGATAGACTTTTTATTTTTCTTCTATGTGAAATTTTACGAGTATAAGCTTCCTACATTATATTGATGCCAAAACACCAACTTTCTATGACAAATGGAGAAAACCATTAAAAGCTCCTCCATAGAGAGAGTTGAGCAACTTCGGACTATGAAATTTGCTTGGGATAGACTTTCTATTGTTCTTCTATGTGAAATTTTACGAGTATAAGCTTCCTACATTATATTGATGCCAAAACACCAACTTTCTATGACAAATGGACAAAACCGTTAAAAGCTCATCCATAGAGAGAGTTGAGCAACTTCGGACTATGAAAGTTGCTCGGGATAGACTTTTTATTGTTCTTCTATGTCGAATTTTACGAGTATAAGCTTCCTTCATTATTTCGATTGCAAAACACCAACTTTCTATGACAAATGGACAAAACCGTTAAAAGCTCTTGATTAGAGAGTGTTGAGCGACTTCGAACCACCAAAGTTGCCCGGTGTACAATTTTTATTGTTCTTCTATGTCAAATTTTACGAGTATAAGCTTCCTACATTATTTTGATGCCAAAACACCAACTTTCTATGACAAATAGACAAAACCGTTAAAAGCTCCTCCATAGAGAGAGTTGAACAACTTCGAACTATCAAAGTTGCTCGGGATAGACTTTTTCTTGTTCTTCTATGTCAGGTTTTACGAGTATAAGCTTCCTAGATTATTTCGATGCCAAAACACCAACTTTCTATGACAAATGGAGAAAACCGTTAAAAGCTCCTCCATAGAGAGAGTTGAGCAACTTCGGACCATCAAAGTTGCTCGGTGTACAATTTTTATTGTTCCTATATGTCAAATTTTATGAGTATAAGCTTCCTAGATTATTTCGATGCCAAAAAACCAACTTTCTTTGACAAATGGACAAAACCGTTAAAAGATCCTTCATAGAGAGAGTTGAGCAACTTCGGACAATGAAAGTTGCTCGAGATGGACTTTTTATTGTTGTTCTATGTCATTTTTTACGAGTATAAGCTTCAGAGATTATTTCGATGCCAAAACACCAACTTTCTATGACAAATAGACAAAACCGTTAAAAGTTCCTCCATAGAGAGAGTTGAGCAACTTCGGACCTTCAAAGTTGCTCGGTGTATAATTTTTATTGTTCTCATATGTCAAATTTTACGAGTATAAGCTTCATAGATTATTTCAACGCCAAAACATCAACTTTCTATGACAAATGGACAAAACCGTTAAGAGCTCCTCCATAGAGAGAGTTGAGCAACTTCGGACCATTAAAATTGCTCTATGTACACTTTTTATTGTTCTTCTATGTCAAATTTTATGAGTATAAGCTTCCTAGATTATTTCGATGCCAAAACACCAACTTTCTATGACAAATAGAGAAAACCGTTAAAAGCTCCTCCATAGAGAGAGTTGAGCAACTTCGGACCATCAAAGTTGCTCGGTGTACACTTTTTATTGTTCCTATATGTTGAATTTTATGTGTATAAGCTTCCTAGATTATTTCGATGCCAAAACACGAACTTTCTTTGACAAATGAACAAAACCGTTAAAAGCTCCTTCATAGAGAGAGTTGAGCAACTTCGGACTATGAAAGTTGCTCGGGATAGACTTTTTATTGTTCTTCTATGTGAAATTTTACGAGTATAAGCTTCCTACATTATATTGATGCCAAAACACCAACTTTCTATGACAAATGGACAAAACCGTTAAAAGCTCCTCCATAGAGAGAGTTGAGCAATTTCGGACTATGAAAATTGCTTGGGATAGACTTTTTATTGTTCTTCTATGCGAAATTTTACGAGTATAAGCTTCTTACATTATATTGATGCCAAAACACCAACTTTCTATGACAAATAGATAAAACCGTTAAAAGCTCCTCCATAGAGAGAGTTGAGCAACTTCGGACTATGAAAGTTGCTCGGGATAGACTTTTTATTGTTCTTCTATGTCAAATTTTACGAGTATAAGCTTCCCACATTATTTGGATTCCAAAACACCAACTTTCTATGACAAATGGATAAAACCGTTAAAAGCTCCTCCATAGTGAGAGTTGAGCAACTTCGGACCATCAAAGTTGCTCGGTGTTGACTTTTTATTGTTCTTCTATGTCAACTTTTACGAGTATAGGCTTGCTACATTATTTCGATGCCAAAACACCAACTTTCTATGACTAATGGACAAAACCGTTAAAAGCTCCTCCATAGAGAGAGTTGAACAACTTCGAACTATCAAAGTTGCTCGGGATAGACTTTTTCTTGTTCTTCTATGTCAAGTTTTACGAGTATAAGCTTGCTAGATTATTTCGATGCCAAAACACCAACTTTCTATGACAAATGGAGAAAATCGTTAAAAGCTCCTCCATAGAGAGAGTTGAGCAACTTCGGACCATCAAAGTTGCTCGGTGTACACTTTTTATTGTTCCTATATGTCAAATTTTATGAGTATAAGCTTCCTAGATTATTTCGATGCCAAAAAACTAACTTTCTTTGACAACTGGACAAAACCGTTAAAAGCTCCTTCATAGAGAGAGTTGAGCAACTTCGGACAGTGAAAGTTGCTCGGGATAGACTTTTTATTGTTCTTCTATGTCATTTTTTACGAGTATAAGCTTCCTACATTATTTCGATGCCAAAACACCAACTTTCTATGACAAATGGACAAAACCTTTAAAAGCTCTTCCATAGAGAGAGTTGAGCAACTTCGAACTATCAAAGTTGCTCGGGATAGACTTTTTATTGTTCTTCTACGTCAAATTTTACGAGTATAAGCTTCCTAGATTATTTCGATGCCAAAACACCAACTTTCTATGACAAATAGACAAAACCGTTAAAAGCTCCTCCATAGAGAGTTGGGCAACTTCGGACTATCAAAGTTTCTCGGGATAAACTTTTTATTGTTGTTCTATGTCAAGTTATACGAGTATAAGCTTCCAAGATTATTTCGATGCCAAAACACCAACTTTCTATGACAAATAGACAAAACCGTTAAAAGCTCCTCCATAGAGAGAGTTGAGCAACTTTGGACTATCAAAATTGCTCGGTGTACAATTTTTATTGTTCTTATATGTTAAATTTTACGAGTATAAGCTTCAGAGATTATTTCGATGCCAAAACACCAACTTTCTATGACAAATAGAGAAAACCGTTAAAAGCTCCTCCATAGAGAGAGTTGGGCAACTCCGAACTATCAAAGTTGCTCGGGATAGACTTTTTATTGTTCTTCTATGTCAAATTTTACGAGTATAAGCTTCCTACATTATTTCGATTCCAAAACACCAACTTTCTATGACAAATGGACAAAACCGTTAAAAGCTCCTCCATAGTGAGAGTTCAGCAACTTCGGACCATCAAAGTTTCTCGGTGTACACTTTTTATTGTTCTTATATGTCAAATTTTATGAGTATAAGCTTCTTACATTATATTGATGCCAAAACACCAACTTTCTATGACAAATAGATAAAACCGTTAAAAGCTCCTCCATAGAGAGAGTTGAGCAACTTCGGACTATGAAAGTTGCTCGGGATAGACATTTTATTTTTCTTCTATGTGAAATTTTACGAGTATAAGCTTCCTACATTATATTGATGCCAAAACACCAACTTTCTATGACAAATGGACAAAACCGTTAAAAGCTCCTCCATAGAGAGAGTTGAGCAACTTCGGACTATGAAAGTTGCTTGGGATAGACTTTCTATTGTTCTTCTATGTGAAATTTTACGAGTATAAGCTTCCTACATTATATTGATGCCAAAACACCAACTTTCTATGACAAATGGACAAAACCGTTAAAAGCTCCTCCATAGAGAGAGTTGAGCAACTTCGGACTATGAAAGTTGCTCGGGATAGACTTTTTATTGTTCTTCTATGTCGAATTTTACGAGTATAAGCTTCCTACATTATTTCGATTGCAAAACACCAACTTTCTATGACAAATGGACAAAACCGTTAAAAGCTCTTGATTAGAGAGTGTTGAGCGACTTCGAACCATCAAAGTCGCCCGGTGTACAATTTTTATTGTTCTTCTATGTCAAATTTTACGAGTATAAGCTTCCTACATTATTTTGATGCCAAAACACCAACTTTCTATGACAAATAGACAAAACCGTTAAAAGCTCCTCCATAGAGAGAGTTGAACAACTTCGAACAATCAAAGTTGCTCGGGATAGACTTTTTCTTGTTCTTCTATGTCAAGTTTTACGAGTATAAGCTTCCTAGATTATTTCGATGCCAAAACACCAACTTTCTATGACAAATGGAGAAAACCGTTAAAAGCTCCTCCATAGAGAGAGTTGAGCAACTTCGGACCATCAAAGTTGCTCGGTGTACAATTTTTATTGTTCCTATATGTCAAATTTTATGAGTATAAGCTTCCTAGATTATTTCGATGCCAAAAAACCAACTTTCTTTGACAAATGGACAAAACCGTTAAAAGATCCTTCATAGAGAGAGTTGAGCAACTTCGGACAATGAAAGTTGCTCGGGATAGACTTTTTATTGTTCTTCTATGTCATTTTTTACGAGTATAAGCTTCAGAGATTATTTCGATGCCAAAACACCAACTTTCTATGACAAATAGACAAAACCGTTAAAAGTTCCTCCATAGAGAGAGTTGAGCAACTTCGGACCTTCAAAGTTGCTCGGTGTATAATTTTTATTGTTCTCATATGTCAAATTTTACGAGTATAAGCTTCATAGATTATTTCAACGCCAAAACATCAACTTTCTATGACAAATGGACAAAACCGTTAAGAGCTCCTCCATAGAGAGAGTTGAGCAACTTCGGACCATTAAAATTGCTCTATGTACACTTTTTATTGTTCTTCTATGTCAAATTTTATGAGTATAAGCTTCCTAGATTATTTCGATGCCAAAACACCAACTTTCTATGACAAATAGAGAAAACCGTTAAAAGCTCCTCCATAGAGAGAGTTGAGCAACTTCGGACCATCAAAGTTGCTCGGTATACACTTTTTATTGTTCCTATATGTTGAATTTTATGTGTATAAGCTTCCTAGATTATTTCGATGCCAAAACACGAACTTTCTTTGACAAATGAACAAAACCGTTAAAAGCTCCTCCATAGAGAGAGTTGAGCAACTTCGGACTATGAAAGTTGCTCGGGATAGACTTTTTATTGTTCTTCTATTTGAAATTTTACGAGTATAAGCTTTCTACATTATATTGATGACAAAACACCAACTTTCTATGACAAATGGACAAAACCGTTAAAAGCTCCTCCAGAGAGAGAGTTGAGCTTGGGATAGACTTTTTATTGTTCTTCAATGTGAAATTTTACGAGTATAAGCTTCTTACATTATATTGATGCCAAAACACCAACTTTCTATGACAAATAGACAAAACCGTTAAAAGCTCCTCCATAGAGAGAGTTGAACAACTTCGGACTATGAAAGTTGCTCGGGATAGACTTTTTATTGTTATTCTATGTCAAATTTTACGAGTATAAGCTTCCTACATTATTTCGATTCCAAAACACCAACTTTCTATGACAAATAGACAAAACCGTTAAAAGCTCATCCATAGTGAGAGTTGAGCAACTTCGGACCACAAAAGTTGCTCGGTGTACAATTTTTATTGTTCTTATATGTCAAATTTTATGAGTATAAGCTTCCTAAATTATTTCGATGCCAAAACACCAACTTTCTTTGACAAATGGACAAAACCGTTAAAATCTCCTCCATAGAGAGAGTTGAGCAACTTCGGACTATGAAAGTTGCTCGCGATAGACTTTTTATTGTTCTTCTATGTGAAATTTTACGAGTATAAGATTCCTACATTATATTGATGCCAAAACACCAACTTTCTATGACAAATGGACAAAACCGTTAAAAGCTCTTGATTAGAGAGTGTTGAGCGACTTCGAACCATCAAAGTTGCTCGGTGTACAATTTTTATTGTTCTTTTATGTCAAATTTTACGAGTATAAGCTTCCTACATTATTTTGATGCCAAAACGCCAACTTTCTATGACAAATAGACAAAACCGTTAAAAGCTCCTCCATAGAGAGAGTTGAGCAACTCCGAACTATCAAAGTTGCTCGGGATAGACTTTTTATTGTTCTTCTATGTTAAATTTTACGAGTATAAGCTTCCCACATTATTTCGATTCCAAAACACCAACTTTCTATGACAAATGGACAAAACCGTTAAAAGCTCCTCCATAGTGAGAGTTCAGCAACTTCGGACCATCAAAGTTTCTCGGTGTACACTTTTTATTGTTCTTATATGTCAAATTTTATGAGTATAAGCTTCCTAGATTATTTCGATGCCAAAACAACAACTTTCTTTAACAAATGGAAAAACCGTTAAAATCTCCTCCATAGAGAGAGTTGAGCAACTTCGGACTATGAAAGTTGCCCGGGATAGACTTTTTATTTTTCTTCTATGTGAAATTTTACGAGTATAAGCTTCCTACATTATATTGATGCCAAAACACCAACTTTCTATGACAAATGGACAAAACCGTTAAAAGCTCCTCCATAGAGAGAGTTGAGCAACTTCGGACTATGAAAGTTGCTGGGGATAGACTTTCTATTGTTCTTCTATGTGAAATTTTACGAGTATAAGCTTCCTACATTATATTGATGCCAAAACACCAACTTTCTATGACAAATGGACAAAACCGTTAAAAGCTCCTCCATAGAGAGAGTTGAGCAACTTCGGACTATTAAAGTTGCTCGGGATAGACTTTTTATTGTTCTTCTATGTCGAATTTTACGAGTATAAGCTTCCTACATTATTTCGATTGGAAAACACCAACTTTCTATGACAAATGGACAAAACCGTTAAAAGCTCTTGATTAGAGAGTGTTGAGCGACTTCGAACCATCAAAGTTGCCCGGTGTACAATTTTTATTGTTCTTCTATGTCAAATTTTACGAGTATAAGCTTCCTACATTATTTTGATGCCAAAACACCAACTTTCTATGACAAATAGACAAAACCGTTAAAAGCTCCTCCATAGAGAGAGTTGAGCAACTCCGAACTATCAAAGTTGCTCGGGATAAACTTTTTATTGTTCTTCTATGTCAAATTTTACGAGTATAAGCTTCCTACATTATTTCGATTCCAAAACACCAACTTTCTATGACAAATGGACAAAACCGTTAAAAGCTCCTCCATAGTGAGAGTTCAGCAACTTCGGACTATGAAAGTTTCTCGGGATAGACTTTTTATTGTTCTTCTATTTGAAATTTTACGAGTATAAGCTTCCTACATTATATTGATGCCAAAACACCAACTTTCTATAACAAATGGACAAAACCGTTAAAAGCTCCTCCATAGAGAGAGAGTTGAGCAACTTCGGACTATGAAAGTTGCTCGAGATAGACTTTTAATTGTTCTTCTATGTCAAATTTTACGAGTATAGGCTTCCTATATTATTTCGATGCCAAAACACCAACTTTCTATGACAAATGGACAAAACCGTTAAAAGCTCCTCCATAGAAAGAGTTGAGCAACTCCGAATTATCAAAGTTGCTCGGAATAGACTTTTTATTGTTCTTCTACGTCAAATTTTACGAGTATAAGCTTCCTAGATTATTTCGATGCCAAAACAACAACTTTCTATGACAAATAGACAAAACCGTTAAAAGCTCCTCCATAGAGAGAGTTGAGCAACTTCGGACTATCAAAGTTGCTCGGGGTAGACTTTTTATTGTTCTTCTATGTCAAGTTTTATGAGTATAAGCTTCCTAGATTATTTCGATGCCAAAACACCTACTTTCTATGACAAATAGACAAAACCGTTAAAAGCTCCTCCATAGAGAGAGTTGAGCAACTTCGGACTATCAAAGTTGCTCGGGATATACTTTTTATTGTTCTTCTTTGTCAACTTTTACGAGTATAAGCTTCCTAGATTATTTTGATGCCAAAACACCAACTTTCTATGACAAATGGACAAAACCGTTAAAAGCTCTTCAATAAAGTGTGTTGAGCGACTTTGGATCATCAAAGTTGCCCGGTGTACAACTTTTATTGTTCTTCTATGTCAAATTTTACGAGTATAAGCTTCCTACATTATTTCGATTCCAAAACACAAACTTTCTATGACAAATAGACAAAACCGTTAAAAGCTCCTCCATAGAGAGAGTTGAGCAACTTCGGACTATCAAAGTTGCTCGGGATAGACTTTTTATTGTTCTTCTATGTCAAGTTTTACGAGTATAAGCTTCCTACATTATTTCTATTCCAAGACACAAACTTTCTATGACAAATAGACAAAACCGTTAAAAGCTCCTCCATAGAGAGAGTTGAGCAACTTCGGACTATCAAAGTTGCTCGGGATATACATTTTACTGTTCTTCTTTGTCAACTTTTACGAGTATAGGTTTCCTACATTATTTTGATGCCAAAACACCAACTTTCTATGACAAATGGACAAAACCGTTAAAAGCTCCTCCACAGAGAGAGTTGAACAACTTCGAACTATCAAAGTTGCTCGGGATAGACTTTTTCTTGTTCTTCTATGTCAAGTTTTACGAGTATAAGCTTCCTAGATTATTTCGATGCCAAAAAACCAACTTTCTATGACAAATGGAGAAAACCGTTAAAAGCTCCTCCATAGACAGAGTTGAGCAACTTCGGAACATCAAAGTTGCTCGGTGTACACTTTTTATTGTTCCTATATGTCAAATTTTATAAGTATAAGCTTCCTAGATTATTTCGATGCCAAAAAACTAACTTTCTTTGACAAATGGACAAAACCTTTAAAAGCTCCTTCATAGAGAGAGTTGAGCAACTTCGGACAATGAAAGTTGCTCGGGATAGACTTTTTATTGTTCTTCTATGTCATTTTTTACGAGTATAAGCTTCCTACATTATTTCGATGCCAAAACACCAACTTTCTATGACAAATGGACAAAACCGTTAAAAGCTCTTCCATAGAGAGAGTTGAGCAACTTCGAACTATCAAAGTTGCTCGGGATAGACTTTTTATTGTTCTTCTACGTCAAATTTTACGAGTATGAGCTTCCTAGATTATTTCGATGCCAAAACACCAACTTTCTATGACAAATAGACAAAACCGTTAAAAGCTCCTCCATAGAGAGTTGGGCAACTTCGGACTATCAAAGTTGCTCGGGATAGACTTTTTATTGTTCTTCTATGTCAAGTTATACGTGTATAAGCTTCCTAGATTATTTCGATGCCAAAACACCAACTTTCTATGACAAATAGACAAAACCGTTAAAAGCTCCTCCATAGAGAGAGTTGAGCAACTTTGGACCATTAAAATTGCTCTATGTACACTTTTTATTGTTCTTCTATGTCAAATTTTATGAGTATAAGCTTCCTAGATTATTTCGATGCCAAAACACCAACTTTCTATGACAAATGGAGAAAACCGTTAAAAGCTCCTCCATAGAAAGAGTTGAGCAACTTCGGACCATCAAAGTTGCTCGGGATAGACTTTTTATTGTTCTTCTATATCAAGTTATACGAGTATAAGCTTCATAGATTATTTCAACGCCAAAACATCAACTTTTTATGACAAATGGACAAAACCGTTAAGAGCTCCTCCATAGAGAGAGTTGAGCAACTTCGGACCATTAAAATTACTCTATGTACACTTTTTCTTGTTCTTCTATGTCAAATTTTATGAGTATAAGCTTCCTAGATTATTTCGATGCCAAAACACCAACTTTCTATGACAAATGGAGAAAACCGTTAAAAGCTCCTCCATAGAGAGAGTTGAGCAACTTCGGACCATCAAAGTTGCTCGGTGTACACTTTTTATTGTTCCTATATGTTGAATTTTATGTGTATAAGCTTCCTAGATTATTTCGATGCCAAAACACGAACTTTCTTTGACAAATGAACAAAACCGTTAAAAGCTCCTTCATAGAGAGAGTTGAGCAACTTCGGACTATGAAAGTTGCTCGGGATAGACTTTTTATTGTTCTTCTATGTGAAATTTTACGAGTATAAGCTTCCTACATTATATTGATGCCAAAACACCAACTTTCTATGACAAATGGACAAAACCGTTAAAAGCTCCTCCATAGAGAGAGTTGAGCAACTTCGGACCATCAAAGTTGCTCGGTGTACACTTTTTATTGTTCCTATATGTTGAATTTTATGTGTATAAGCTTCCTAGATTATTTCGATGCCAAAACACGAACTTTCTTTGACAAATGAACAAAACCGTTAAAAGCTCCTCCATAGAGAGAGTTGAGCAACTTCGGACTATGAAAGTTGCTCGGGATAGACTTTTTATTGTTATTCTATGTGAAATTTTACGAGTATAAGCTTCCTACATTATATTGATGCCAAAACACCAACTTTCTATGACAAATGGACAAAACCGTTAAAAGCTCCTCCATAGAGAGAGTTGAGCAACTTCGGACTATGAAAATTGCTCGGGATAGACTTTTTATTGTTCTTCTACATCAAATTTTACGAGTATAACCTTCCTAGATTATTTCGATGCCAAAACACCAACTTTCTATGACAAATAGACAAAACCGTTAAAAGCTCCTCCATAGAGAGTTGGGCAACTTCGGACTATCAAAGTTGCTCGGGATAGACTTTTTATTGTTCTTCTATGTCAAGTTATACGAGTATAAGCTTCATAGATTATTTCAACGCCAAAACATCAACTTTTTATGACAAATGGACAAAACCGTTAAGAGCTCCTCCATAGAGAGAGTTGAGCAACTTCGGACCATTAAAATTGCTCTATGTACACTTTTTATTGTTCTTCTATGTCAAATTTTATGAGTATAAGCTTCCTAGATTATTTCGATGCCAAAACACCAACTTTCTATGACAAATGGAGAAAACCGTTAAAAGCTCCTCCATAGAGAGAGTTGAGCAACTTCTAACTATTAAAGTTGCTCGGGATAGACTTTTTATTGTTCTTCTATGTCGAATTTTACGAGTATAAGCTTCCTACATTATTTCGATTGGAAAACACCAACTTTCTATGACAAATGGACAAAACCGTTAAAAGCTCTTGATTAGAGAGTGTTGAGCGACTTCGAACCATCAAAGTTGCCCGGTGTACAATTTTTATTGTTCTTCTATGTCAAATTTTACGAGTATAAGCTTCCTACATTATTTTGATGCCAAAACACCAACTTTCTATGACAAATAGACAAAACCGTTAAAAGCTCCTCCATAGAGAGAGTTGAGCAACTCCGAACTATCAAAGTTGCTCGGGATAAACTTTTTATTGTTCTTCTATGTCAAATTTTACGAGTATAAGCTTCCTACATTATTTCGATTCCAAAACACCAACTTTCTATGACAAATGGACAAAACCGTTAAAAGCTCCTCCATAGTGAGAGTTCAGCAACTTCGGACTATGAAAGTTTCTCGGGATAGACTTTTTATTGTTCTTCTATTTGAAATTTTACGAGTATAAGCTTCCTACATTATATTGATGCCAAAACACCAACTTTCTATAACAAATGGACAAAACCGTTAAAAGCTCCTCCATAGAGAGAGAGTTGAGCAACTTCGGACTATGAAAGTTGCTCGAGATAGACTTTTAATTGTTCTTCTATGTCAAATTTTACGAGTATAGGCTTCCTATATTATTTCGATGCCAAAACACCAACTTTCTATGACAAATGGACAAAACCGTTAAAAGCTCCTCCATAGAAAGAGTTGAGCAACTCCGAATTATCAAAGTTGCTCGGAATAGACTTTTTATTGTTCTTCTACGTCAAATTTTACGAGTATAAGCTTCCTAGATTATTTCGATGCCAAAACAACAACTTTCTATGACAAATAGACAAAACCGTTAAAAGCTCCTCCATAGAGAGAGTTGAGCAACTTCGGACTATCAAAGTTGCTCGGGGTAGACTTTTTATTGTTCTTCTATGTCAAGTTTTATGAGTATAAGCTTCCTAGATTATTTCGATGCCAAAACACCTACTTTCTATGACAAATAGACAAAACCGTTAAAAGCTCCTCCATAGAGAGAGTTGAGCAACTTCGGACTATCAAAGTTGCTCGGGATATACTTTTTATTGTTCTTCTTTGTCAACTTTTACGAGTATAAGCTTCCTAGATTATTTTGATGCCAAAACACCAACTTTCTATGACAAATGGACAAAACCGTTAAAAGCTCTTCAATAAAGTGTGTTGAGCGACTTTGGATCATCAAAGTTGCCCGGTGTACAACTTTTATTGTTCTTCTATGTCAAATTTTACGAGTATAAGCTTCCTACATTATTTCGATTCCAAAACACAAACTTTCTATGACAAATAGACAAAACCGTTAAAAGCTCCTCCATAGAGAGAGTTGAGCAACTTCGGACTATCAAAGTTGCTCGGGATAGACTTTTTATTGTTCTTCTATGTCAAGTTTTACGAGTATAAGCTTCCTACATTATTTCTATTCCAAGACACAAACTTTCTATGACAAATAGACAAAACCGTTAAAAGCTCCTCCATAGAGAGAGTTGAGCAACTTCGGACTATCAAAGTTGCTCGGGATATACATTTTACTGTTCTTCTTTGTCAACTTTTACGAGTATAGGTTTCCTACATTATTTTGATGCCAAAACACCAACTTTCTATGACAAATGGACAAAACCGTTAAAAGCTCCTCCACAGAGAGAGTTGAACAACTTCGAACTATCAAAGTTGCTCGGGATAGACTTTTTCTTGTTCTTCTATGTCAAGTTTTACGAGTATAAGCTTCCTAGATTATTTCGATGCCAAAAAACCAACTTTCTATGACAAATGGAGAAAACCGTTAAAAGCTCCTCCATAGACAGAGTTGAGCAACTTCGGAACATCAAAGTTGCTCGGTGTACACTTTTTATTGTTCCTATATGTCAAATTTTATAAGTATAAGCTTCCTAGATTATTTCGATGCCAAAAAACTAACTTTCTTTGACAAATGGACAAAACCTTTAAAAGCTCCTTCATAGAGAGAGTTGAGCAACTTCGGACAATGAAAGTTGCTCGGGATAGACTTTTTATTGTTCTTCTATGTCATTTTTTACGAGTATAAGCTTCCTACATTATTTCGATGCCAAAACACCAACTTTCTATGACAAATGGACAAAACCGTTAAAAGCTCTTCCATAGAGAGAGTTGAGCAACTTCGAACTATCAAAGTTGCTCGGGATAGACTTTTTATTGTTCTTCTACGTCAAATTTTACGAGTATGAGCTTCCTAGATTATTTCGATGCCAAAACACCAACTTTCTATGACAAATAGACAAAACCGTTAAAAGCTCCTCCATAGAGAGTTGGGCAACTTCGGACTATCAAAGTTGCTCGGGATAGACTTTTTATTGTTCTTCTATGTCAAGTTATACGTGTATAAGCTTCCTAGATTATTTCGATGCCAAAACACCAACTTTCTATGACAAATAGACAAAACCGTTAAAAGCTCCTCCATAGAGAGAGTTGAGCAACTTTGGACCATTAAAATTGCTCTATGTACACTTTTTATTGTTCTTCTATGTCAAATTTTATGAGTATAAGCTTCCTAGATTATTTCGATGCCAAAACACCAACTTTCTATGACAAATGGAGAAAACCGTTAAAAGCTCCTCCATAGAAAGAGTTGAGCAACTTCGGACCATCAAAGTTGCTCGGGATAGACTTTTTATTGTTCTTCTATATCAAGTTATACGAGTATAAGCTTCATAGATTATTTCAACGCCAAAACATCAACTTTTTATGACAAATGGACAAAACCGTTAAGAGCTCCTCCATAGAGAGAGTTGAGCAACTTCGGACCATTAAAATTACTCTATGTACACTTTTTCTTGTTCTTCTATGTCAAATTTTATGAGTATAAGCTTCCTAGATTATTTCGATGCCAAAACACCAACTTTCTATGACAAATGGAGAAAACCGTTAAAAGCTCCTCCATAGAGAGAGTTGAGCAACTTCGGACCATCAAAGTTGCTCGGTGTACACTTTTTATTGTTCCTATATGTTGAATTTTATGTGTATAAGCTTCCTAGATTATTTCGATGCCAAAACACGAACTTTCTTTGACAAATGAACAAAACCGTTAAAAGCTCCTTCATAGAGAGAGTTGAGCAACTTCGGACTATGAAAGTTGCTCGGGATAGACTTTTTATTGTTCTTCTATGTGAAATTTTACGAGTATAAGCTTCCTACATTATATTGATGCCAAAACACCAACTTTCTATGACAAATGGACAAAACCGTTAAAAGCTCCTCCATAGAGAGAGTTGAGCAACTTCGGACCATCAAAGTTGCTCGGTGTACACTTTTTATTGTTCCTATATGTTGAATTTTATGTGTATAAGCTTCCTAGATTATTTCGATGCCAAAACACGAACTTTCTTTGACAAATGAACAAAACCGTTAAAAGCTCCTCCATAGAGAGAGTTGAGCAACTTCGGACTATGAAAGTTGCTCGGGATAGACTTTTTATTGTTATTCTATGTGAAATTTTACGAGTATAAGCTTCCTACATTATATTGATGCCAAAACACCAACTTTCTATGACAAATGGACAAAACCGTTAAAAGCTCCTCCATAGAGAGAGTTGAGCAACTTCGGACTATGAAAATTGCTCGGGATAGACTTTTTATTGTTCTTCTACATCAAATTTTACGAGTATAACCTTCCTAGATTATTTCGATGCCAAAACACCAACTTTCTATGACAAATAGACAAAACCGTTAAAAGCTCCTCCATAGAGAGTTGGGCAACTTCGGACTATCAAAGTTGCTCGGGATAGACTTTTTATTGTTCTTCTATGTCAAGTTATACGAGTATAAGCTTCATAGATTATTTCAACGCCAAAACATCAACTTTTTATGACAAATGGACAAAACCGTTAAGAGCTCCTCCATAGAGAGAGTTGAGCAACTTCGGACCATTAAAATTGCTCTATGTACACTTTTTATTGTTCTTCTATGTCAAATTTTATGAGTATAAGCTTCCTAGATTATTTCGATGCCAAAACACCAACTTTCTATGACAAATGGAGAAAACCGTTAAAAGCTCCTCCATAGAGAGAGTTGAGCAACTTCGGACCATCAAAGTTGCTCGGTGTACACTTTTTATTGTTCCTATATGTCAAATTTTATGTGTATAAGCTTCCTAGATTATTTCGATGCCAATACACGAACTTTCTTTGACAAATGAACAAAACCGTTAAAAGCTCCTCCATAGAGAGAGTTGAGCAACTTCGGACTATGAAAGTTGCTCAGGATAGACTTTTAATTGTTCTTCTATGTGAAATTTTACGAGTATAAGCTTCCTACATTATATTGATGCCAAAACACCAACTTTCTATGACAAATGGACAAAACCGTTAAAAGCTCCTCCATAGAGAGAGTTGAGCAACTTCGGACTATGAAAATTGCTTGGGATAGACTTTTTATTGTTCTTCTATGTGAAATTTTACGAGTATAAGCTTCTTACATTATATTGATGCCAAAACACCAACTTTCTATGACAAATGGACAAAACCGTTAAAAGCTCCTTCATAGAGAGAGTTGAGCAACTTCGGACTATGAAAGTTGCTCGGGATAGACTTTTTCTTGTTCTTCTATGTCAAGTTTTACGAGTATAAGCTTCCTAGATTATTTCGATGCCAAAACACCAACTTTCTATGACAAATGGAGAAAACCGTTAAAAGCTCCTCCATAGAGAGAGTTGAGCAACTTCGGACCATCAAAGTTGCTCGGTGTACACTTTTTATTCTTCCTATATGTCAAATTTTATGAGTATAAGCTTCCTAGATTATTTCGATGCCAAAAAACCAACTTTCTTTGACAAATGGACAAAACCGTTAAAAGCTCCTTCATAGAGAGAGTTGAGCAACTTCGGACAATGAAAGTTGCTCGGGATAGACTTTTTATTGTTCTTCTATGTCATTTTTTACGAGTATAAGCTTCAGAGATTATTTCGATGCCAAAACACCAACTTTCTATGACAAATAGATAAAACCGTTAAAAGTTCCTCCATAGAGAGAGTTGAGCAACTTCGGACCTTCAAAGTTGCTCGGTTTATAATTTTTATTGTTCTCATATGTCAAATTTTACGAGTATAAGCTTCATAGATTATTTCAACGCCAAAACATCAACTTTCTATGACAAATGGACAAAACCGTTAAGAGCTCCTCCATAGAGAGAGTTGAGAAACTTCGGACCATTAAAATTGCTCTATGTACACTTTTTATTGTTCTTCTATGTCAAATTTTATGAGTATAAGCTTCCTAGATTATTTCGATGCCAAAACACCAATTTTCTATGACAAATAGAGAAAACCGTTAAAAGCTCCTCCATAGAGAGAGTTGAGCAACTTCGGACCATCAAAAGTTGCTCGGTGTACACTTTTTATTGTTCCTATATGTCAAATTTTATGTGTATAAGCTTCCTAGATTATTTCGATGCCAAAACACGAACTTTCTTTGACAAATGAACAAAACCGTTAAAAGCTCCTCCTCCATAGAGAGAGTTGAACAACTTCGGACCATCAAAGTTGCTCGGTGTTGACTTTTTATTGTTCTTCTATGTCAACTTTTACGAGTATAGGCTTGCTACATTATTTCGATGCCAAAACACCAACTTTCTATGACTAATGGACAAAACCGTTAAAAGCTCCTCCATAGACAGAGTTGAGCAACTTCGAACTATCAAAGTTGCTCGGGATAGACTTTTTCTTGTTCTTCTATTTCAAGTTTTACGAGTATAAGCTTTCTACATTATATTGATGCCAAAACACCAACTTTCTATGACAAATGGACAAAACCGTTAAAAGCTCCTCCATAGAGAGAGTTGAGCAACTTCGGACAATGAAAATTTCTTGGGATAGACTTTTTATTGTTCTTCTATCTGAAATTTTACGAGTATAAGCTTCCTAGATTATTTCGATGCCAAAACACCAACTTTCTATGACAAATGCAGAAAACCGTTAAAAGCTCCTCCATAGAGAGAGTTGAGCAACTTCGGACCATCAAAGTTGCTCGGTGTACACTTTTTATTGTTCCTATATGTCAAATTTTATGTGTATAAGCTTCCTATATTATTTCGATGTCAAAACACGAACTTTCTTTGACAAATGAACAAAACCGTTAAAAGCTCCTCCATAGAGAGAGTTGAGCAACTTCGGACTATGAAAGTTGCTCGGGATAGACTTTTTATTGTTCTTCTATGTGAAATTTTACGAGTATAAGCTTCCTACATTATATTGATGCTAAAACACCAACTTTCTATGACAAATGGACAAAACCGTTAAAAGCTCCGCCATAGAGAGAGTTGAGCAACTTCGGACTATGAAAATTGCTTGGGATAGACTTTTTATTGTTCTTCTATGTGAAATTTTACGAGTATAAGCTTCTTACATTATATTGATGCCAAAACACCAACTTTCTATGACAAATGGACAAAACCGTTAAAAGCTCCTCCATAGAGAGAGTTGAGCAACTTCGGACTATGAAAGTTGCTCGGGATAGACTTTTTATTGTTCTTCTATGTCAAATTTTACGAGTATAAGCTTCCTACATTATTTCGATTCCAAAACACCAACTTTCTATGACAAATGGACAAAACCGTTAAAAGCTCCTCCACAGTGAGAGTTGAGCAACTTCGGACCACAAAAGTTGCTCGGTGTACAATTTTTATTGTTCTTATATGTCAAATTTTATGAGTATAAGCTTCCTAAATTATTTCGATGCCAAAACCCCAACTTTCTTTGACAAATGGACAAAACCGTTAAAATCTCTTCCATAGTGAGAGTTGAGCAACTTCGGACCATCAAAGTTGCTCGGTGTTGACTTTTTATTGTTCTTCTATGTCAACTTTTACGAGTATAGGCTTGCTACATTATTTTGATGCCAAAACACCAACTTTCTATGACTAATGGACAAAACCGTTAAAAGCTCCTCCATAGAGAGAGTTGAACAACTTCGAACTATCAAAGTTGCTCGGGATAGACTTTTTCTTGTTCTTCTATGTCGAGTTTTACGAGTATAAGCTTCCTAGATTATTTCGATGCCAAAACACCAACTTTCTATGACAAATGGAGAAAACCGTTAAAAGCTCCTCCATAGAGAGAGTTGAGCAACTTCGGACCATCAAAGTTGCTCGGTGTACACTTTTTATTGTTCCTATATGTCAAATTTTATGAGTATAAGCTTCCTAGATTATTTCGATGCCAAAAAACCAACTTTCTTTGACAAATGGACAAAACCGTTAAAAGCTCCTTCATAGAGAGAGTTGAGCAACTTCGGACAATGAAAGTTGCTCGGGATAGACTTTTTATTGTTCTTCTATGTCATTTTTTACGAGTATAAGCTTCAGAGATTATTTCGATGCCAAAACACCAACTTTCTATGACAAATCGACAAAACCGTTAAACGTTCCTCGATAGAGAGAGTTGAGCAACTTCGGACCTTCAAAGTTGCTCGGTGTATAATTTTTATTGTTCTCATATGTCAAATTTTACGAGTATAAGCTTCATAGATTATTTCAACGCCAAAACATCAACTTTCTATGACAAATGGACAAAACCGTTAAGAGCTCCTCCATAGAGAGAGTTGAGCAACTTCGGACCATTAAAATTGCTCTATGTACACTTTTTATTGTTCTTCTATGTCAAATTATATGAGTATAAGCTTTCTAGATTATTTCGATGCCAAAACACCAACTTTCTATGACAAATGGAGAAAACCGTTAAAAGCTCCTCCATAGAGAGAGTTGAGCAACTTCGGACCATCAAAGTTGCTCGGTGTACACTTTTTATTGTTCCTATATGTCAAATTTTATGTGTATAAGCTTTCTAGATTATTTCGATGCCAAAACACGAACTTTCTTTGACAAATGAACAAAACCGTTAAAAGCTCCTCCATAGTGAGAGTTCAGCAACTTCGGACTATGAAAGTTTCTCGGGATAGACTTTTTATTGTTCTTCTATTTGAAATTTTACGAGTATAAGCTTCCTACATTATATTGATGCCAAAACACCAACTTTCTATGACAAATGGACAAAACCGTTAAAAGCTCCTCCATAGAGAGAGAGTTGAGCAACTTCGGACTATGAAAGTTGCTCGAGATAGACTTTTAATTGTTCTTCTATGTCAAATTTTACGAGTATAGGCTTCCTATATTATTTCGATGCCAAAACACCAACTTTCTATGACAAATGGACAAAACCGTTAAAAGCTCCTCCATAGAAAGAGTTGAGCAACTCCGAATTATCAAAGTTGCTCGGAATAGACTTTTTATTGTTATTCTACGTCAAATTTTACGAGTATAAGCTTCCTAGATTATTTCGATGCCAAAACACCAACTTTCTATGACAAATAGACAAAACCGTTAAAAGCTCCTCCATAGAGAGAGTTGAGCAACTTCGGACTATCAAAGTTGCTCGGGATAGACTTTTTATTGTTCTTCTATGTCAAGTTTTATGAGTATAAGCTTCCTAGATTATTTCGATGCCAAAACACCTACTTTCTATGATAAATAGACAAAACCGTTAAAAGGTCTTCCATAGAGAGAGTTGAGCAACTTCGGACTATCAAAGTTGCTCGGGATATACTTTTTATTGTTCTTCTTTGTCAACTTTTACGAGTATAAGCTTCCTAGATTATTTTGATGCCAAAACACCAACTTTCTATGACAAATGGACAAAACCGTTAAAAGCTCTTCAATAAAGTGTGTTGAGCGACTTTGGATCATCAAAGTTGCTCGGTGTACAACTTTTATTGTTCTTCTATGTCAAATTTTACGAGTATAAGCTTCCTACATTATTTCGATTCCAAAACACAAACTTTCTATGACAAATAGACAAAACCGTTAAAAGCTCCTCCATAGAGAGAGTTGAGAAACTTCGGACTATCAAAGTTGCTCGGGATATACATTTTACTGTTCTTCTTTGTCAACTTTTACGAGTATAGGTTTCCTACATTATTTTGATGCCAAAACACCAACTTTCTATGACAAATGGACAAAACCGTTAAAAGCTCTTCAATAGAGTGTGTTGAGCGACTTTGGATCATCAAAGTTGCTCGGTGTACAACTTTTATTGTTCTTCTAAGCTTAAATTTTACGAGTATAAGCTTCCTACATTATTTCGATGCCAAAACACCAACTTTCTATGACAAATAGACAAAACCGTTAAAAGCTCCTCCATAAAGAGAGTTGAGCAAATCCGAACTATCAAAGGTTCTCGGGATAGACTTTTTATTGTTCTTATATGTCAAATTTTACGAGTATAAGCTTCCTACATTATTTGGATTCCAAAACACCAACTTTCTATGACAAATGGATAAAACCGTTAAAAGCTCCTCCATAGTGAGAGTTGAGCAACTTCGGACCATCAAAGTTGCTCGGTGTTGACTGTTTATTGTTCTTCTATGTCAACTTTTACGAGTATAGGCTTGCTACATTATTTCGATGCCAAAACACCAACTTTCTATGACTAATGGACAAAACCGTTAAAAGCACCTCCATAGAGAGAGTTGAACAACTTCGAACTATCAAAGTTGCTCGGGATAGACTTTTTCTTGTTCTTCTATGTCAAGTTTTACGAGTATAAGCTTCCTAGATTATTTCGATGCCAAAAAACCAACTTTCTATGACAAATGGAGAAAACCGTTAAAAGCTCCTCCATAGACAGAGTTGAGCAACTTCGGACCATCAAAGTTGCTCGGTGTACACTTTTTATTGTTCCTATATGTCAAATTTTATGAGTATAAGCTTCCTAGATTATTTCGATGCCAAAAAACTAACTTTCTTTGACAAATGGACAAAACCTTTAAAAGCTCCTTCATAGAGAGAGTTGAGCAACATCGGACAATGAAAGTTGCTCGGGATAGACTTTTTATTGTTCTTCTATGTCATTTTTTACGAGTATAAGCTTCCTACATTATTTCGATGCCAAAACACCAACTTTCTATGACAAATGGACAAAACCGTTAAAAGCTCTTCCATAGAGAGAGTTGAGCAACTTCGAACTATCAAAGTTGCTCGGGATAGACTTTTTATTGTTCTTCTACGTCAAATTTTACGAGTATGAGCTTCCTAGATTATTTCGATGCCAAAACACCAACTTTCTATGACAAATAGACAAAACTGTTAAAAGCTCCTCCATAGAGAGTTGGGCAACTTCGGACTATCAAAGTTGCTCGGGATAGACTTTTTATTGTTCTTCTATGTCAAGTTATACGAGTATAAGCTTCCTAGATTATTTCGATGCCAAAACACCAACTTTCTATGACAAATTGACAAAACCGTTAAAAGCTCCTCCATAGAGAGAGTTGAGCAACTTCGGACCATTAAAATTGCTCTATGTACACTTTTTATTGTTCTTCTATGTCAAATTTTATGAGTATAAGCTTCCTAGATTATTTCGATGCCAAAACACCAACTTTCTATGACAAATGGAGAAAACCAATAAAAGCTCCTCCATAGAGAGAGTTGAGCAACTTCGGACCATCAAAGTTGCTCGGTGTACACTTTTTATTGTTCCTATATGTTGAATTTTATGTGTATAAGCTTCCTAGATTATTTCGATGCCAAAACACGAACTTTCTTTGACAAATGAACAAAACCGTTAAAAGCTCCTCCATAGAGAGAGTTGAGCAACTTCGGACTATGAAAGTTGCTCGGGATAGACTTTTTATTGTTATTCTATGTGAAATTTTACGAGTATAAGCTTCCTACATTATATTGATGCCAAAACACCAACTTTCTATGACAAATGGACAAAACCGTTAAAAGCTCCTCCATAGAGAGAGTTGAGCAACTTCGGACTATGAAAATTGCTCGGGATAGACTTTTTATTGTTCTTCTACGTCAAATTTTACGAGTATAACCTTCCTAGATTATTTCGATGCCAAAACACCAACTTTCTATGACAAATAGACAAAACCGTTAAAAGCTCCTCCATAGAGAGTTGGGCAACTTCGGACTATCAAAGTTGCTCGGGATAGACTTTTTATTGTTCTTCTATGTCAAGTTATACGAGTATAAGCTTCATAGATTATTTCAACGCCAAAACATCAACTTTTTATGACAAATGGACAAAACCGTTAAGAGCTCCTCCATAGAGAGAGTTGAGCAACTTCGGACCATTAAAATTGCTCTATGTACACTTTTTATTGTTCTTCTATGTCAAATTTTATGAGTATAAGCTTCCTAGATTATTTCGATGCCAAAACACCAACTTTCTATGACAAATGGAGAAAACCGTTAAAAGCTCCTCCATAGAGAGAGTTGAGCAACTTCGGACCATCAAAGTTGCTCGGTGTACACTTTTTATTGTTCCTATATGTCAAATTTTATGTGTATAAGCTTCCTAGATTATTTCGATGCCAATACACGAACTTTCTTTGACAAATGAACAAAACCGTTAAAAGCTCCTCCATAGAGAGAGTTGAGCAACTTCGGACTATGAAAGTTGCTCGGGATAGACTTTTTATTGTTCTTCTATGTGAAATTTTACGAGTATAAGCTTCCTACATTATATTGATGCCAAAACACCGACTTTCTATGACAAATGGACAAAACCGTTAAAAGCTCCTCCATAGAGAGAGTTGAGCAACTTCGGACTATGAAAATTGCTTGGGATAGACTTTTTATTTTTCTTCTATGTGAAATTTTACGAGTATAAGCTTCTTACATTATATTGATGCCAAAACACCAACTTTCTATGACAAATGGACAAAATCGTTAAAAGCTCCTCCATAGAGAGAGTTGAGCAACTTCGGACTATGAAAGTTGCTCGGGATAGACTTTTTATTGTTCTTCTATGTCAAATTTTACGAGTCTAAGCTTTCTACATTATTTCGATTCCAAAACACCAACTTTCTATGACAAATGGACAAAACCGTTAAAAGCTCCTCCATAGTGAGAGTTGAGCAACTTCGGACCACAAAAGTTGCTCGGTGTACAATTTTTATTGTTCTTATATGTCAAATTTTATGAGTATAAGCTTCCTAAATTATTTCGATGCCAAAACACCAACTTTCTATGACAAATGGACAAAACCGTTAAAAGCTCCTCCATAGTGAGAGTTGAGCAACTTCGGACCACAAAAGTTGCTCGGTGTACAATTTTTATTGTTCTTATATGTCAAATTTTATGAGTATAAGCTTCCTAAATTATTTCGATGCCAAAACACCAACTTTCTTTGACAAATGGACAAAACCGTTAAAATCTCTTCCATAGTGAGAGTTGAGCAACTTCGGACCATCAAAGTTGCTCGGTGTTGACTTTTTATTGTTCTTCTATGTCAACTTTTACGAGTATAGGCTTGCTACATTATTTTGATGCCAAAACACCAACTTTCTATGACTAATGGACAAAACCGTTAAAAGCTCCTCCATAGAGACAGTTGAACAACTTCGAACTATCAAAGTTGCTCGGGATAGACTTTTTCTTGTTCTTCTATGTCAAGTTTTACGAGTATAAGCTTCCTAGATTATTTCGATGCCAAAACACCAACTTTCTATGACAAATGGAGAAAACCGTTAAAAGCTCCTCCATAGAGAGAATTGAGCAACTTCGGACCATCAAAGTTGCTCGGTGTACACTTTTTATTGTTCCTATATGTCAAATTTTATGAGTATAAGCTTCCTAGATTATTTCGATGCCAAAAAACCAACTTTCTTTGACAAATGGACAAAACCGTTAAAAGCTCCTTCATAGAGAGAGTTGAGCAACTTCGGACAATGAAAGTTGCTCGGGATAGACTTTTTATTGTTCTTCTATGTCATTTTTTACGAGTATAAGCTTCAGAGATTATTTCGATGCCAAAACACCAACTTTCTTTGACAAATAGACAAAACCGTTAAAAGTTCCTCCATAGAGAGAGTTGAGCAACTTCGGACCTTCAAAGTTGCTCGGTGTATAATTTTTATTGTTCTCATATGTCAAATTTTACGAGTATAAGCTTCATAGACTATTTCAACGCCAAAACATCAACTTTCTATGACAAATGGACAAAACCGTTAAGAGCTCCTCCATAGAGAGAGTTTAGCAACTTCGGACCATTAAAATTGCTCTATGTACACTTTTTATTGTTCTTCTATGTCAAATTTTATGAGTATAAGCTTCCTAGATTATTTCGATGCCAAAACACCAACTTTCTATGACAAATGCAGAAAACCGTTAAAAGCTCCTCCATAGAGAGAGTTGAGCAACTTCGGACCATCAAAGTTGCTCGGTGTACACTTTTTATTGTTCCTATATGTCAAATTTTATGTGTATAAGCTTCCTAGATTATTTCGATGCCAAAACACGAACTTTCTTTGACAAATGAACAAAACCGTTAAAAGCTCCTCCATAGAGAGAGTTGAGCAACTTCGGACTATGAAAATTGCTTGGGATAGACTTTTTATTGTTCTTCTATGTGAAATTTTACGAGTATAAGCTTCTTACATTATATTGATGCCAAAACACCAACTTTCTATGACAAATGGACAAAACCGTTAAAAGCTCCTCCATAGAGAGAGTTGAGCAACTTCGGACTATGAAAGTTGCTCGGGATAGACTTTTTATTGTTCTTCTATGTCAAATTTTACGAGTATAAGCTTCCTACATTATTTCGATTCCAAAACACCAACTTTCTATGACAAATGGATAAAACCGTTAAAAGCTCCTCCATAGTGAGAGTTGAGCAACTTCGGACCACAAAAGTTGCTCGGTGTACAATTTTTATTGTTCTTATATGTCAAATTTTATGAGTATAAGCTTCCTAAATTATTTCGATGCCAAAACACCAACTTTCTTTGACAAATGGACAAAACCGTTAAAATCTCTTCCATAGTGAGAGTTGAGCAACTTCGGACCATCAAAGTTGCTCGGTGTTGACTTTTTATTGTTCTTCTATGTCAACTTTTACGAGTATAGGCTTGCTACATTATTTTGATGCCAAAACACCAACTTTCTATGACTAATGGACAAAACCGTTAAAAGCTCCTCCATAGAGAGAGTTGAACAACTTCGAACTATCAAAGTTGCTCGGGATAGACTTTTTCTTGTTCTTCTATGTCAAGTTTTACGAGTATAAGCTTCCTAGATTATTTCGATGCCAAAACACCAACTTTCTATGACAAATGGACAAAACCGTTAAAAGCTCCTCCATAGAGAGAGTTGAGCAACTTCGGACCATCAAAGTTGCTCGGTGTACAATTTTTATTGTTCCTATATGTCAAATTTTATGAGTATAAGCTTCCTAGATTATTTCGATGCCAAAAAACCAACTTTCTTTGACAAATGGACAAAACCGTTAAAAGCTCCTTCATAGAGAGAGTTGAGCAACTTCGGACAATGAAAGTTGCTCGGGATAGACTTTTTATTGTTCTTCTATGTCATTTTTTACGAGTATAAGCTTCGGAGATTATTTCGACGCCAAAACATCAACTTTCTATGACAAATGGACAAAACCGTTAAGAGCTCCTCCATAGAGAGAGTTGAGCAACTTCGGACCATTAAAATTGCTCTATGTACACTTTTTATTGTTCTTCTATGTCAAATTTTATGAGTATAAGCTTCCTAGATTATTTCGATGCCAAAACAACAACTTTCTTTAACAAATGGACAAAACCGTTAAAATCTCCTCCATAGAGAGAGTTGAGCAACTCCGAACTATCAAAGTTGCTCGGGATAGACTTTTTATTGTTCTTCTATGTGAAATTTTACGAGTATAAGCTTACTAGGTTATTTCGATTCCAAAACACCAACTTTCTATGACAAATGGACAAAACCGTTAAAAGCTCTTGATTAGAGAGTGTTGAGCGACTTCGAACCATCAAAGTTGCTCGGTGTACAATTTTTATTGTTCTTTTATGTCAAATTTTCGAGTATAAGCTTCCTACATTATTTTGATGCCAAAACACCAACTTTCTATGACAAATAGACAAAACCGTTAAAAGCTCCTCCATAGAGAGAGTTGAGCAACTCCGAACTATCAAAGTTGCTCGGGATACACTTTTTATTGTTCTTCTATGTGAAATTTTACGAGTATAAGCTTCCTAGATTATTTCGATTCCAAAACACCAACTTTCTATGACAAATGGACAAAACCGTTAAAAGCTCCTCCATAGTGAGAGTTCAGCAACTTCGGACCATCAAAGTTTCTCGGTGTACACTTTTTATTGTTCTTATATGTCAAATTTTATGAGTATAAGCTTCCTAGATTATTTCGATGCCAAAACAACAACTTTCTTTAACAAATGGACAAAACCGTTAAAATCTCCTCCATAAAGAGAGTTGAGCAACTTCGGACTATGAAAGTTTCTCGGGATAGACTTTTTATTGTTCTTCTATGTGAAATTTTACGAGTATAAGCTTCCTACATTATATTGATGCCAAAACACCAACTTTCTTTGACAAATGGACAAAACCGTTAAAAGCTCCTCCATAGAAAGTGTTGAGCAACTCCGAATTATCAAAGTTGCTCGGAATAGGCTTTTTATTGTTCTTCTACGTCAAATTTTACGAGTATAAGCTTCCTAGATTATTTCGATGCCAAAACACCAACTTTCTATGACAAATAGACAAAACCGTTAAAAGCTCCTCCATAGAGAGAGTTGAGCAACTTCGGACTATCAAAGTTGCTCGGGATAGACTTTTTACTGTTCTTCTGTGTCAAGTTTTACGAGTATAAGCTTTCTAGATTATTTCGATGCCAAAACACCTACTTTCTATGAAAAATAGACAAAACCATTAAAAGCTCCTCCATAGAGAGAGTTGAGCAACTTCGGACTATCAAAGTTGCTCGGGATATACTTTTTATTGTTCTTCTTTGTCAACTTTTACGAGTATAAGTTTCCTACATTATTTTGATGCCAAAACACCAACTTTCTATGACAAATGGACAAAACCGTTAAAAGCTCTTCAATAGAGTGTGTTGAGCGACTTTGGATCATCAAAGTTGCTCGGTGTACAACTTTTATTGTTCTTCTAAGTCAAATTTTACGAGTATAAACTTCCTACATTATTTCGATGCCAAAACACCAACTTTCTATGACAAATAGACAAAACCGTTAAAAGCTCCTCCTTAAAGAGAGTTGAGCAACTCCGAACTATCAAAGGTTCTCGGGATAGACTTTTTATTGTTCTTATATGTCAAATTTTACGAGTATAAACTTCCTACATTATTTGGATTCCAAAACACCAACTTTCTATGACAAAAGGATAAAACCGTTAAAAGCTCCTCCATAGTGAGAGTTGAGCAACTTCGGACCATCAAAGTTGCTCGGTGTTGACTTTTTATTGTTCTTCTTTGTCAACTTTTACGAGTATAGGCTTGCTACATTATTTCGATGCCAAAACACCAACTTTCTATGACTAATGGACAAAACCGTTAAAAACTCCTCCATAGAGAGAGTTGAACAACTTCGAACTATCAAAGTTGCTCGGGATAGACTTTTTCTTGTTCTTCTATGTCAAGTTTTACGAGTATAAGCTTCCTAGATTATTTCGATGCCAAAACACCAACTTTCTATGACAAATGGAGAAAACCGTTAAAAGCTCCTCCATAGAGAGAGTTGAGCAACTTCGGACCATCAAAGTTGCTCGGTGTACAATTTTTATTGTTCCTATATGTCAAATTTTATGAGTATAAGCTTCCTAGATTATTTCGATGCCAAAAAACCAACTTTCTTTGACAAATGGACAAAACCGTTAAAAGCTCCTTCATAGAGAGAGTTGAGCAACTTCGGACAATGAAAGTTGCTCGGGATAGACTTTTTATTGTTCTTCTATGTCATTTTTTACTAGTATAAGCTTCAGAGTTTATTTCGATGCCAAAACACCAACTTTCTATGACAAATAGACAAAACCGTTAAAAGTTCCTCCATAGAGAGAGTTGAGCAACTTCGGACCTTCAAAGTTGCTCGGTGTATAATTTTTATTGTTCTCATATGTCAAATTTTACGAGTATAAGCTTCATAGATTATTTCAACGCCAAAACATCAACTTTCTATGACAAATGGACAAAACCGTTAAGAGCTCCTCCATAGAGAGAGTTGAGCAACTTCGGACCATTAAAATTGCTCTATGTACACTTTTTATTGTTCTTCTATGTCAAATTATATGAGTATAAGCTTTCTAGATTATTTCGATGCCAAAACACCAACTTTCTATGACAAATGGAGAAAACCGTTAAAAGCTCCTCCATTGAGAGAGTTGAGCAACTTCGGACCATCAAAGTTGCTCGGTGTACACTTTTTATTGTTCCTATATGTCAAATTTTATGTGTATAAGCTTCCTAGATTATTTCGATGCCAAAACACGAACTTTCTTTGACAAATGAACAAAACCGTTAAAAGCTCCTCCATAGAGAGAGTTGAGCAACTTCGGACTATGAAAGTTGCTCGGGATAGACTTTTTATTGTTCTTTTATGTGAAATTTAACGAGTATAAGCTTCCTACATTATATTGATGCCAAAACACCAACTTTCTATGACAAATGGACAAAACCGTTAAAAGCTCCTCCATAGAGAGAGTTGAGCAACTTCGGACTATGAAAATTTCTTGGGATAGACTTTTTATTGTTCTTCTATGTGAAATTTTACGAGTATAAGCTTCTTACATTATATTGATGCCAAAACACCAACTTTCTATGACAAATGGACAAAACCGTTAAAAGCTCCTCCATAGAGAGAGTTGAGCAACTTCGGACTATGAAAGTTGCTCGGGATAGACTTTTTATTGTTCTTCTATGCCAAATTTTACGAGTATAAGCTTCCTACATTATTTCGATTCCAAAACACCAACTTTCTATGACAAATGGACAAAACCGTTAAAAGCTCCTCCATAGTGAGAGTTGAGCAACTTCGGACCACAAAAGTTGCTCGGTGTACAATTTTTATTGTTCTTATATGTCAAATTTTATGAGTATAAGCTTCCTAAATTATTTCGATGCCAAAACACCAACTTTCTTTGACAAATGGACAAAACCGTTAAAATCTCTTCCATAGAGAGAGTTGAGCAACTTCGGACTATCAAAGTTGCTCGGGATATACTTTTTATTGTTCTTCTTTGTCAACTTTTACGAGTATAAGCTTCCTACATTATTTCGATGCCAAAACACCAACTTTCTATGACAAATAGACAAAACCGTTAAAAGCTCCACCATAGAGAGAGTTGAGCAACTTCGAACTATCAAAGTTGTTCGGGATAGACTTTTTATTGTTCTTCTATGTGAAATTTTACGAGTATAAGCTTCCTAGATTATTTCGATGCCAAAACACCAACTATCTATGACAAATGGACAAAACCGTTAAAAGCTCCTCCATAGAGAGAGTTGAGCAACTTCGGACTATCAAAGTTGCTCGGGATATACTTTTTATTGTTCTTCTTTGTCAAGTTTTACGAGTATAAGCTTTCTAGATTATTTCGATGCCAAAACACCTACTTTCTATGACAAATAGACAAAACCATTAAAAGCTCCTCCATAGAGAGAGTTGAGCAACTTCGGACTATCAAAGTTGCTCGGGATATACTTTTTATTGTTCTTCTTTGTCAACTTTTACGAGTATAAGTTTCCTACATTATTTTGATGCCAAAACACCAACTTTCTATGACAAATGGACAAAACCGTTAAAAGCTCTTCAATAGAGTGTGTTGAGCGACTTTGGATCATCAAAGTTGCTCGGTGTACAACTTTTATTGTTCTTCTAAGTCAAATTTTACGAGTATAAACTTCCTACATTATTTCGATGCCAAAACACCAACTTTCTATGACAAATAGACAAAACCGTTAAAAGCTCCTCCTTAAAGAGAGTTGAGCAACTCCGAACTATCAAAGGTTCTCGGGATAGACTTTTTATTGTTCTTATATGTCAAATTTTACGAGTATAAGCTTCCTACATTATTTGGATTCCAAAACACCAACTTTCTATGACAAAAGGATAAAACCGTTAAAAGCTCCTCCATAGTGAGAGTTGAGCAACTTCGGACCATCAAAGTTGCTCGGTGTTGACTTTTTATTGTTCTTCTTTGTCAACTTTTACGAGTATAGGCTTGCTACATTATTTCGATGCCAAAACACCAACTTTCTATGACTAATGGACAAAACCGTTAAAAACTCCTCCATAGAGAGAGTTGAACAACTTCGAACTATCAAAGTTGCTCGGGATAGACTTTTTCTTGTTCTTCTATGTCAAGTTTTACGAGTATAAGCTTCCTAGATTATTTCGATGCCAAAACACCAACTTTCTATGACAAATGGAGAAAACCGTTAAAAGCTCCTCCATAGAGAGAGTTGAGCAACTTCGGACCATCAAAGTTGCTCGGTGTACAATTTTTATTGTTCCTATATGTCAAATTTTATGAGTATAAGCTTCCTAGATTATTTCGATGCCAAAAAACCAACTTTCTTTGACAAATGGACAAAACCGTTAAAAGCTCCTTCATAGAGAGAGTTGAGCAACTTCGGACAATGAAAGTTGCTCGGGATAGACTTTTTATTGTTCTTCTATGTCATTTTTTACTAGTATAAGCTTCAGAGTTTATTTCGATGCCAAAACACCAACTTTCTATGACAAATAGACAAAACCGTTAAAAGTTCCTCCATAGAGAGAGTTGAGCAACTTCGGACCTTCAAAGTTGCTCGGTGTATAATTTTTATTGTTCTCATATGTCAAATTTTACGAGTATAAGCTTCATAGATTATTTCAACGCCAAAACATCAACTTTCTATGACAAATGGACAAAACCGTTAAGAGCTCCTCCATAGAGAGAGTTGAGCAACTTCGGACCATTAAAATTGCTCTATGTACACTTTTTATTGTTCTTCTATGTCAAATTATATGAGTATAAGCTTTCTAGATTATTTCGATGCCAAAACACCAACTTTCTATGACAAATGGAGAAAACCGTTAAAAGCTCCTCCATTGAGAGAGTTGAGCAACTTCGGACCATCAAAGTTGCTCGGTGTACACTTTTTATTGTTCCTATATGTCAAATTTTATGTGTATAAGCTTCCTAGATTATTTCGATGCCAAAACACGAACTTTCTTTGACAAATGAACAAAACCGTTAAAAGCTCCTCCATAGAGAGAGTTGAGCAACTTCGGACTATGAAAGTTGCTCGGGATAGACTTTTTATTGTTCTTTTATGTGAAATTTAACGAGTATAAGCTTCCTACATTATATTGATGCCAAAACACCAACTTTCTATGACAAATGGACAAAACCGTTAAAAGCTCCTCCATAGAGAGAGTTGAGCAACTTCGGACTATGAAAATTTCTTGGGATAGACTTTTTATTGTTCTTCTATGTGAAATTTTACGAGTATAAGCTTCTTACATTATATTGATGCCAAAACACCAACTTTCTATGACAAATGGACAAAACCGTTAAAAGCTCCTCCATAGAGAGAGTTGAGCAACTTCGGACTATGAAAGTTGCTCGGGATAGACTTTTTATTGTTCTTCTATGCCAAATTTTACGAGTATAAGCTTCCTACATTATTTCGATTCCAAAACACCAACTTTCTATGACAAATGGACAAAACCGTTAAAAGCTCCTCCATAGTGAGAGTTGAGCAACTTCGGACCACAAAAGTTGCTCGGTGTACAATTTTTATTGTTCTTATATGTCAAATTTTATGAGTATAAGCTTCCTAAATTATTTCGATGCCAAAACACCAACTTTCTTTGACAAATGGACAAAACCGTTAAAATCTCTTCCATAGAGAGAGTTGAGCAACTTCGGACTATCAAAGTTGCTCGGGATATACTTTTTATTGTTCTTCTTTGTCAACTTTTACGAGTATAAGCTTCCTACATTATTTCGATGCCAAAACACCAACTTTCTATGACAAATAGACAAAACCGTTAAAAGCTCCACCATAGAGAGAGTTGAGCAACTTCGAACTATCAAAGTTGTTCGGGATAGACTTTTTATTGTTCTTCTATGTGAAATTTTACGAGTATAAGCTTCCTAGATTATTTCGATGCCAAAACACCAACTATCTATGACAAATGGACAAAACCGTTAAAAGCTCCTCCATAGAGAGAGTTGAGCAACTTCGGACCATCAAAGTTGCTCGGGATAGACTTTTTATTGTTCTTCTTTGTCAACTTTTACGAGTATAAGCTTCCTACATTATTTCGATGACAAAACACCAACTTTCTATGACAAATGGACAAAACCGTTAAAAGCTCCTCCATAGAGAGAGTGGATCAAGTTCGGACAATCAAAGTTGCTCGGTGTACGGTTTATAATGTTCTACTAAGTCAAATTTTACGAGTATAGGCTTGCAAGATTATTTCGATGCCAAAACACCAACTTTCTATGACAAATAGACAAAACCGTTAAAAGCTCCTCCAAAGAGAGAGTCGAGCAACTTCGGACAATCAAAGTTGCTCGGCGTACAGTTTATAATGTTCTACTAAGTCAAATTTTACGAGTATAGGCTTCCAAGATTATTTCGATGCCAAAACACCAACTTTCTAAGACAAATAGACAAAACCGTTAAAAGCTCCTCCATAGAGAGAGTTGAGCAACTTCGAACTATCAAAGTTGCTCGGGATAGACTTTTTATTGTTCTTCTATGTCAAATTTTACGAGTATAAGCTTCCCACATTATTTCGATTCCAAAACACCAACTTTCTATGACAAATGGACAAAACCGTTAAAAGCTCCTCCATAGAGAGTTGAGCAACTTCGGACTATCAAAGTTGCTCGGGATAGACTTTTTATTGTTCTTCTATGTCAAGTTTTACGAGTATAAGCTTCCTAGATTATTTCGATGCCAAAACAACAACTTTCTTGACAAATAGACAAAACCGTTAAAAGCTCCTCCATAGAGAGAGTTGAGCAACTTCGGACCATCAAAGTTGCTCGGTGTTGACTTTTTATTGTTTTTCTATGTCAACTTTTACGAGTATAAGCTTCCTACATTATTTCGATGCCAAAACACCAACTTTCTATGACTAATGGACAAAACCGTTAAAAGCTCCTCCATAGAGAGAGTTGAGCAACTTCGGACCATCAAAGTTGCTCGGTGTACACTTTTTATTGTTCCTATATGTCAAATTTTATGAGTATAAGCTTCCTAGATTATTTCGATGCTAAAACACCAATTTTCTTTGACAAATGGACAAAAATCGTTAAAATCTCCTCCATAGAGAGAGTTGAGCAACTTCGGACTATGAAAGTTGCTTGGGATAGACTTTTTATTGTTCTTCTATGTCAAATTTTACGAGTATAAGCTTCCTACATTATTTCGATGCCAAAACACCAACTTTCTATGACAAATAGACAAAACCGTTAAAAGCTCCTCCATAGAGAGAGTTGAGCAACTTCGAACTATCAAAGTTGTTCGGGATAGACTTTTTATTGTTCTTCTATGTGAAATTTTACGAGTATAAGCTTCCTAGATTATTTCGATGCCAAAACACCAACTATCTATGACAAATGGACAAAACCGTTAAAAGCTCCTCCATAGAGAGAGTTGAGCAACTTCGGACTATCAAAGTTGCTCGGGATAGACTTTTTATTGTTCTTCTTTGTCAACTTTTACGAGTATAAGCTTCCTACATTATTTCGATGACAAAACACCAACTTTCTATGACAAATGGAAAAAACCGTTAAAAGCTCCTCCATAGAGAGAGTTGAACAACTTCGGACAATCAAAGTTGCTCGGCGTACGGTTTATAATGTTCTACTAAGTCAAATTTTACGAGTATAGGCTTCCAAGATTATTTCGATGCCAAAACACCAACTTTCTATGACAAATAGACAAAACCGTTAAAAGCTCCTCCAAAGAGAGAGTCGAGCAACTTCGGACAATCAAAGTTGCTCGGCGTACGGTTTATAATGTTCTACTAAGTCAAATTTTACGAGTATAGGCTTCCAAGATTATTTCGATGCCAAAACACCAACTTTCTATGACAAATAGACAAAACCGTTAAAAGCTCCTCCATAGAGAGAGTTGAGCAACTTCGAACTATCAAAGTTGTTCGGGATAGACTTTTTATTGTTCTTCTATGTGAAATTTTACGAGTATAAGCTTCCTAGATTATTTCGATGCCAAAACACCAACTATCTATGACAAATGGACAAAACCGTTAAAAGCTCCTCCATAGAGAGAGTTGAACAACTTCGGACCATCAAAATTGCTCTATGTACACTTTTTATTGTTCTTCTAAGTGAAATTTTACGAGAATAAGCTTCCTAGATTATTTCGATGACAAAACACCAACTTTCTATGACAAATGGAAAAAACCGTTAAAAGCTCCTCCATAGAGAGAGTTGACCAACTTCGGACTATGAAAGTTGCTTGGGATAGACTTTTTATTGTTCTTCTATGTCAAATTTTACGAGTATAGGCTTCCTATATTATTTCGATGCCAAAACACCAACTTTGTATGACAAATGGACAAAACCGTTAAAAGCTCCTCCATAGAAAGAGTTGAGCAACTCCGAATTATCAAAGTTGCTCGGAATAAACTTTTTATTGTTATTCTACGTCAAATTTTACGAGTATAAGCTTCCTAGATTATTTCGATGCCAAAACACCAACTTTCTATGACAAATAGACAAAACCGTTAAAAGCTCCTCCATAGAGAGAGTTGAGCAACTTTGGACTATCAAAGTTGCTCGGGATAGACTTTTTATTGTTATTCTATGTGAAATTTTACGAGTATAAGCTTCCTACATTATATTGATGCCAAAACACCAACTTTTTACGAGTATATGCTTCCTACATTATTTGGATTCCAAAACACCAACTTTCTATGACAAATGGATAAAACCGTTAAAAGCTCCTACATAGTGAGAGTTGAGCAACTTCAGACCATCAAAGTTGCTCGGTGTTGACTTTTTATTGTTTTTCTTTGTCAACTTTTACGAGTATAAGCTTCCTACATTATTTCGATGCCAAAACACGAACTTTCTATGACTAATGGACAAAACCGTTAAAAACTCCTCCATAGAGAGAGTTGAACAACTTCGAACTATCAAAGTTGCTCGGGATAGACTTTTTCTTGTTCTTCTATGTCAAGTTTTACGAGTATAAGCTTCCTAGATTATTTCGATGCCAAAACACCAACTTTCTATGACAAATAGACAAAACCGTTAAAAGCTCCTCCATAGAGAGTTGAGCAACTTCGGACTATCAAAGTTGCTCGGGATAGACTTTTTATTGTTCTTCTATGTCAAGTTTTACGAGTATAAGCTTCCTAGATTATTTCGATGCCAAAACAACAACTTTCTATGACAAATAGACAAAACCGTTAAAAGCTCCTCCATAGAGAGAGTTGAGCAACTTCGGACCATCAAAGTTGCTCGGTGTTGACTTTTTATTGTTTTTCTATGTCAACTTTTACGAGTATAAGCTTCCTACATTATTTCGATGCCAAAACACCAACTTTCTATGACTAATGGACAAAACCGTTAAAAGCTCCTCTATAGAGAGAGTTGAACAACTTCGAACTATCAAAGTTGCTCGGGATAGACTTTTTCTTGTTCTTCTATGTCAAGTTTTACGAGTATAAGCTTCCTAGATTATTTCGACGCTAAAACACCAATTTTCTTTGACAAATGGACAAAAATCGTTAAAATCTCCTCCATAGAGAGAGTTGAGCAACTTCGGACTATGAAAGTTGCTTGGGATAGACTTTTTATTGTTCTTCTATGTCAAATTTTACGAGTATAAGCTTCCTACATTATTTCGATGCCAAAACACCAACTTTCTATGACAATGGACAAAACCGTTAAAAGCTCCTCCATAGAAAGAGTTGAGCAACTCCGAACTATCAAAGTTGCTCGGGATAGACTTTTTATTGTTCTTCTACGTCAAATTTTACGAGTATAAGCTTCCTAGATTATTTCGATGCCAAAACACCAACTTTCTATGACAAATAGACAAAACCGTTAAAAGCTCCTCCATAGAGAGTTGAGCAACTTCGGACTATCAAAGTTGCTCGGGATAGACTTTTTATTGTTCTTCTATGTCAAGTTTTACGAGTATAAGCTTCCTAGATTATTTCGATGCCAAAACAACAACTTTCTATGACAAATAGACAAAACCGTTAAAAGCTCATCCATAGAGAGAGTTGAGCAACTTCGGACCATCAAAGTTGCTCGGTGTTGACTTTTTATTGTTTTTCTATGTCAACTTTTACGAGTATAAGCTTCCTACATTATTTCGATGCCAAAACACGAACTTTCTATGACTAATGGACAAAACCGTTAAAAACTCCTCCATAGAGAGAGTTGAACAACTTCGAACTATCAAAGTTGCTCGGGATAGACTTTTTCTTGTTCTTCTATGTCAAGTTTTACGAGTATAAGCTTCCTAGATTATTTCGATGCCAAAACACCAACTTTCTATGACAAATAGACAAAACCGTTAAAAGCTCCTCCATAGAGAGTTGAGCAACTTCGGACTATCAAAGTTGCTCGGGATAGACTTTTTATTGTTCTTCTATGTCAAGTTTTACGAGTATAAGCTTCCTAGATTATTTCGATGCGAAAACACCAACTTTCTATGACAAATGGACAAAACCGTTAAAAGCTCCTCCATAGAGAGAGTTGAACAGCTTCGGACCATCAAAATTTTTCTATGTACATTTTTATTGTTCTTCTATGTGAGATTTTACGAGTATAAGCTTCCTAGATTATTTCGATGCCAAAACACCAACTTTCTATGACAAATGGACAAAACCGTTAAAAGCTCCTCCATAGATAGTGTTGAGCGACTTTGGACCATCATAGTTGCTCGGTGTACAATTTTTATTGTTCTTATATGTCAAATTTTACGAGTATCAACTTCGTAGATTATTTCGATGCCAAAACACCAACTTTCTATGACAAATAGACAAAACCATTAAAAGCTCCTCCATAGAGAGAGTTGAGCAACTTCGAACTATCAAAGTTGTTCGGGATAGACTTTTTATTGTTCTTCTATGTGAAATTTTACGAGTATAAGCTTCCTAGATTATTTCGATGCCAAAACACCAACTATCTATGACAAATGGACAAAACCGTTAAAAGCTCCTCCATAGAGAGAGTTGAGCAACTTCGGACTATCAAAGTTGCTCGGGATAGACTTTTTATTGTTCTTCTTTGTCAACTTTTACGAGTATAAGCTTCCTACATTATTTCGATGACAAAACACCAACTTTCTATGACAAATGGAAAAAACCGTTAAAAGCTCCTCCATAGAGAGAGTTGAACAACTTCGGACAATCAAAGTTGCTCGGCGTACGGTTTATAATGTTCTACTAAGTCAAATTTTACGAGTATAGGCTTCCAAGATTATTTCGATGCCAAAACACCAACTTTCTATGACAAATAGACAAAACCGTTAAAAGCTCCTCCAAAGAGAGAGTCGAGCAACTTCGGACAATCAAAGTTGCTCGGCGTACGGTTTATAATGTTCTACTAAGTCAAATTTTACGAGTATAGGCTTCCAAGATTATTTCGATGCCAAAACACCAACTTTCTATGACAAATAGACAAAACCGTTAAAAGCTCCTCCATAGAGAGAGTTGAGCAACTTCGAACTATCAAAGTTGTTCGGGATAGACTTTTTATTGTTCTTCTATGTGAAATTTTACGAGTATAAGCTTCCTAGATTATTTCGATGCCAAAACACCAACTATCTATGACAAATGGACAAAACCGTTAAAAGCTCCTCCATAGAGAGAGTTGAACAACTTCGGACCATCAAAATTGCTCTATGTACACTTTTTATTGTTCTTCTAAGTGAAATTTTACGAGAATAAGCTTCCTAGATTATTTCGATGACAAAACACCAACTTTCTATGACAAATGGACAAAACCGTTAAAAGCTCCTCCATAGAAAGAGTTGAGCAACTCCGAATTATCAAAGTTGCTCGGAATAAACTTTTTATTGTTATTCTACGTCAAATTTTACGAGTATAAGCTTCCTAGATTATTTCGATGCCAAAACACCAACTTTCTATGACAAATAGACAAAACCGTTAAAAGCTCCTCCATAGAGAGAGTTGAGCAACTTTGGACTATCAAAGTTGCTCGGGATAGACTTTTTATTGTTCTTCTTTGTCAACTTTTACGAGTATAAGCTTCCTCCATTATTTCGATGACAAAACACCAACTTTCTATGACAAATGGACAAAACCGTTAAAAGCTCTTCAATAGAGAGTGTTGAGCGACTTTGGATCATCAAAGTTGCTCGGTGTACAATTTTTATTGTTCTTCTATGTCAAATTTTACGAGTATAAGCTTCCTACATTATTTCGATGCCAAAACACCAACTTTCTATGACAATGGACAAAACCGTTAAAAGCTCCTCCATAGAAAGAGTTGAGCAACTCCGAACTATCAAAGTTGCTCGGGATAGACTTTTTATTGTTCTTCTACGTCAAATTTTACGAGTATAAGCTTCCTAGATTATTTCGATGCCAAAACACCAACTTTCTATGACAAATAGACAAAACCGTTAAAAGCTCCTCCATAGAGAGTTGAGCAACTTCGGACTATCAAAGTTGCTCGGGATAGACTTTTTATTGTTCTTCTATGTCAAGTTTTACGAGTATAAGCTTCCTAGATTATTTCGATGCCAAAACAACAACTTTCTATGACAAATAGACAAAACCGTTAAAAGCTCATCCATAGAGAGAGTTGAGCAACTTCGGACCATCAAAGTTGCTCGGTGTTGACTTTTTATTGTTTTTCTATGTCAACTTTTACGAGTATAAGCTTCCTACATTATTTCGATGCCAAAACACGAACTTTCTATGACTAATGGACAAAACCGTTAAAAACTCCTCCATAGAGAGAGTTGAACAACTTCGAACTATCAAAGTTGCTCGGGATAGACTTTTTCTTGTTCTTCTATGTCAAGTTTTACGAGTATAAGCTTCCTAGATTATTTCGATGCCAAAACACCAACTTTCTATGACAAATAGACAAAACCGTTAAAAGCTCCTCCATAGAGAGTTGAGCAACTTCGGACTATCAAAGTTGCTCGGGATAGACTTTTTATTGTTCTTCTATGTCAAGTTTTACGAGTATAAGCTTCCTAGATTATTTCGATGCGAAAACACCAACTTTCTATGACAAATGGACAAAACCGTTAAAAGCTCCTCCATAGAGAGAGTTGAACAGCTTCGGACCATCAAAATTTTTCTATGTACATTTTTATTGTTCTTCTATGTGAGATTTTACGAGTATAAGCTTCCTAGATTATTTCGATGCCAAAACACCAACTTTCTATGACAAATGGACAAAACCGTTAAAAGCTCCTCCATAGATAGTGTTGAGCGACTTTGGACCATCATAGTTGCTCGGTGTACAATTTTTATTGTTCTTATATGTCAAATTTTACGAGTATCAACTTCGTAGATTATTTCGATGCCAAAACACCAACTTTCTATGACAAATAGACAAAACCATTAAAAGCTCCTCCATAGAGAGAGTTGAGCAACTTCGAACTATCAAAGTTGTTCGGGATAGACTTTTTATTGTTCTTCTATGTGAAATTTTACGAGTATAAGCTTCCTAGATTATTTCGATGCCAAAACACCAACTATCTATGACAAATGGACAAAACCGTTAAAAGCTCCTCCATAGAGAGAGTTGAGCAACTTCGGACTATCAAAGTTGCTCGGGATAGACTTTTTATTGTTCTTCTTTGTCAACTTTTACGAGTATAAGCTTCCTACATTATTTCGATGACAAAACACCAACTTTCTATGACAAATGGAAAAAACCGTTAAAAGCTCCTCCATAGAGAGAGTTGAACAACTTCGGACAATCAAAGTTGCTCGGCGTACGGTTTATAATGTTCTACTAAGTCAAATTTTACGAGTATAGGCTTCCAAGATTATTTCGATGCCAAAACACCAACTTTCTATGACAAATAGACAAAACCGTTAAAAGCTCCTCCAAAGAGAGAGTCGAGCAACTTCGGACAATCAAAGTTGCTCGGCGTACGGTTTATAATGTTCTACTAAGTCAAATTTTACGAGTATAGGCTTCCAAGATTATTTCGATGCCAAAACACCAACTTTCTATGACAAATAGACAAAACCGTTAAAAGCTCCTCCATAGAGAGAGTTGAGCAACTTCGAACTATCAAAGTTGTTCGGGATAGACTTTTTATTGTTCTTCTATGTGAAATTTTACGAGTATAAGCTTCCTAGATTATTTCGATGCCAAAACACCAACTATCTATGACAAATGGACAAAACCGTTAAAAGCTCCTCCATAGAGAGAGTTGAACAACTTCGGACCATCAAAATTGCTCTATGTACACTTTTTATTGTTCTTCTAAGTGAAATTTTACGAGAATAAGCTTCCTAGATTATTTCGATGACAAAACACCAACTTTCTATGACAAATGGACAAAACCGTTAAAAGCTCCTCCATAGAAAGAGTTGAGCAACTCCGAATTATCAAAGTTGCTCGGAATAAACTTTTTATTGTTATTCTACGTCAAATTTTACGAGTATAAGCTTCCTAGATTATTTCGATGCCAAAACACCAACTTTCTATGACAAATAGACAAAACCGTTAAAAGCTCCTCCATAGAGAGAGTTGAGCAACTTTGGACTATCAAAGTTGCTCGGGATAGACTTTTTATTGTTCTTCTTTGTCAACTTTTACGAGTATAAGCTTCCTACATTATTTCGATGACAAAACACCAACTTTCTATGACAAATGGACAAAACCGTTAAAAGCTCTTCAATAGAGAGTGTTGAGCGACTTTGGATCATCAAAGTTGCTCGGTGTACAATTTTTATTGTTCTTCTATGTCAAATTTTACGAGTATAAGCTTCCTACATTATTTCGATGCCAAAACACCAACTTTCTATGACAAATAGACAAAACCGTTAAAAGCACCTCCATAGAGAGAGTTGAGCAACTCCGAACTATCAAAGGTTCTCAGGATAGACTTTTTATTGTTCTTATATGTCAAATTTTACGAGTATATGCTTCCTACATTATTTGGATTCCAAAACACCAACTTTCTATGACAAATGGATAAAACCGTTAAAAGCTCCTCCATAGTGAGAGTTGAGCAACTTCAGACCATCAAAGTTGCTCGGTGTTGACTTTTTATTGTTTTTCTTTGTCAACTTTTACGAGTATAAGCTTCCTACATTATTTCGATGCCAAAACACGAACTTTCTATGACTAATGGACAAAACCGTTAAAAACTCCTCCATAGAAAGAGTTGAACAACTTCGAACTATCAAAGTTGCTCGGGATAGACTTTTTCTTGTTCTTCTATGTCAAGTTTTACGAGTATAAGCTTCCTAGATTATTTCGATGCCAAAACACCAACTTTCTATGACAAATAGACAAAACCGTTAAAAGCTCCTCCATAGAGAGTTGAGCAACTTCGGACTATCAAAGTTGCTCGGGATAGACTTTTTATTGTTCTTCTATGTCAAGTTTTACGAGTATAAGCTTCCTAGATTATTTCGATGCCAAAACAACAACTTTCTATGACAAATAGACAAAACCGTTAAAAGCTCCTCCATAGAGAGAGTTGAGCAACTTCGGACCATCAAAGTTGCTCGGTGTTGACTTTTTATTGTTTTTCTATGTCAACTTTTACGAGTATAAGCTTCCTACATTATTTCGATGCCAAAACACCAACTTTCTATGACTAATGGACAAAACCGTTAAAAGCTCCTCTATAGAGAGAGTTGAACAACTTCGAACTATCAAAGTTGCTCGGGATAGACTTTTTCTTGTTCTTCTATGTCAAGTTTTACGAGTATAAGCTTCCTAGATTATTTCGATGCGAAAACACCAACTTTCTATGACAAATGGACAAAACCGTTAAAAGCTCCTCCATAGAGAGAGTTGAACAGCTTCGGACCATCAAAATTTTTCTATGTACATTTTTATTGTTCTTCTATGTGAGATTTTACGAGTATAAGCTTCCTAGATTATTTCGATGCCAAAACACCAACTTTCTATGACAAATGGACAAAACCGTTAAAAGCTCCTCCATAGATAGTGTTGAGCGACTTTGGACCATCATAGTTGCTTGGTGTACAATTTTTATTGTTCTTATATGTCAAATTTTACGAGTATCAACTTCGTAGATTATTTCGATGCCAAAACACCAACTTTCTATGACAAATAGACAAAACCGTTAAAAGCTCCTCCATAAAGAGAGTTGAGCAACTTCGGACCATCTAAGTTGCTCGATGTACAATTTTTATTGCTCTTATATGTCAAATTTTATGAGTATAAGCTTCCTTGATTATTTCGATGCCAAAACACCAACTTTCTATGACAAATAGAAAAAACCGATAAGAGCTCCTCCATAGAGAGAGTTGAGAAACTTCGGACCATTAAAACTGCTCTATGTACACTTTTTATTGTTCTTCTATGTCAAATTTTATGAGTATAAGCTTCCTAGATTATTTCGATGCCAAAACACCAACTTTCTATGACAAATGGACAGAACCGTTAAATGCTCTTCAATAGAGAGTGTTGAGCGACTTCGGACCATCAAAGTTGCTCGGTGTACAATTTTTATTATTCTTCTATGTCAAATTTTACGAGTATAAGCTTCCTACATTATTTCGATGCCAAAACACCAACTTTCTATGACAAATAGACAAACTCGTTAAAAGCTCCTCCATAGAGAGAGTTGAGCAACTTCGAACTATCAAAGTTGTTCGGGATAGACTTTTTATTGTTCTTCTATGTGAAATTTTACGAGTATAAGCTTCCTAGATTATTTCGATGCCAAAACACCAACTATCTATGACAAATGGACAAAACCGTTAAAAGCTCCTCCATAGAGAGAGTTGAACAACTTCGGACCATCAAAATTGCTCTATGTACACTTTTTATTGTTCTTCTAAGTGAAATTTTACGAGAATAAGCTTCCTAGATTATTTCGATGCCAAAACACCAACTTTCTATGACAAATGGAAAAAACCGTTAAAAGCTCCTCCATAGAGAGAGTTGACCAACTTCGGACTATGAATGTTGCTTGGGATAGACTTTTTATTGTTCCTCTATGTCAAATTTTACGAGTATAGGCTTCCTATATTATTTTGATGCCAAAACACCAACTTTGTATGACAAATGGACAAAACCGTTAAAAGCTCCTCCATAAAAAGAGTTGAGCAACTCCGAATTATCAAAGTTGCTCGGAATAGACTTTTTATTGTTATTCTACGTCAAATTTTACGAGTATAAGCTTCCTAGATTATTTCGATGCCAAAACACCAACTTTCTATGACAAATAGACAAAACCGTTAAAAAGCTCCTCCATAGAGAGAGTTGAGCAACTTCGGACTATCAAAGTTGCTCGGGATAGACTTTTTATTGTTCTTCTTTGTCAACTTTTACGAGTATAAGCTTCCTACATTATTTCGATGACAAAACACCAACTTTCTATGACAAATGGACAAAACCGTTAAAAGCTCCTCCATAGAGAGAGTTGAACAACTTCGGACAATCAAAGTTGCTCGGCGTACGGTTTATAATGTTCTACTAAGTCAAATTTTACGAGTATAGGCTTCCAAGATTATTTCGATGCCAAAACACCAACTTTCTATGACAAATAGACAAAACCGTTAAAAGCTCCTCCAAAGAGAGAGTCGAGAAACTTCGGACAATCAAAGTTTCTCGGCGTACGGTTTATAATGTTCTAATAAGTCAAATTTTACGAGTATAGGCTTCCAAGATTATTTCGATGCCAAAACACCAACTTTCAATGACAAATAGACAAAACCGTTAAAAGCTCCTCCATAGAGAGAGTTGAGCAACTTCGAACTATCAAAGTTGTTCGGGATAGACTTTTTATTGTTCTTCTATGTGAAATTTTACGAGTATAAGCTTCCTAGATTATTTCGATGCCAAAACACCAGCTATCTTTGACAAATGGACAAAACCGTTAAAAGCTCCTCCATAGAGAGTGTTGAGCGACTTTGGATCATCAAAGTTGCTCTATGTACACTTTTTATTCTTCTTCTAAGTGAAATTTTACGAGTATAAGCTTCCTACATTATTTCGATGCCAAAACACCAACTTTCTATGACAAATGGAAAAAACCGTTAAAAGCTCCTCCATAGAGAGAGTTGACCAACTTCGGACTATGAAAGTTGCTTGGGATAGACTTTTTATTGTTCTTCTATGTCAAATTTTAAGAGTATAGGCTTTCTATATTATTTCGATGCCAAAACACCAACTTTGTATGACAAATGGACAAAACCGTTAAAAGCTCCTCCATAGAAAGAGTTGAGCAACTCCGAATTACCAAAGTTGCTCGGAATTGACTTTTTATTGTTATTCTACGTCAAATTTTACGAGTATAAGCTTCCTAGATTATTTCGATGCCAAAACACCAACTTTCTATGACAAATAGACAAAACCGTTAAAAGCTCCTCCATAGAGAGAGTTGAGCAACTTCGGACTATCAAAGTTGCTCGGGATAGACTTTTTATTGTTCTTCTTTGTCAACTTTTACGAGTATAAGCTTCCTACATTATTTCGATGATAAAACACCAACTTTCTATGACAAATGGACAAAACCGTTAAAAGCTCTTAAATAGAGAGTGTTGAGCGACTTTGGATCATCAAAGTTGCTCGGTGTACAATTTTTATTGTTCTTCTATGTCAAATTTTACGAGTATAAGCTTCCTACATTATTTCGATGCCAAAACACCAACTTTCTATGACAAATAGACAAAACTGTTAAAAGCACCTCCATAGAGAGAGTTGAGCAACTCCGAACTATCAAAGGTTCTCAGGATAGACTTTTTATTGTTCTTATATGTCAAATTTTACGAGTATATGCTTCCTACATTATTTGGATTCCAAAACACCAACTTTCTATGACAAATGGATAAAACCGTTAAAAGCTCCTCCATAGTGAGAGTTGAGCAACTTCAAACCATCAAAGTTGCTCGGTGTTGACTTTTTATTGTTTTTCTATGTCAACTTTTACGAGTATAAGCTTCCTACATTATTTCGATGACAAAACACCAACTTTCTATGACTAATGGACAAAACCGTTAAAAGCTCCTCCATAGAGAGAGTTGAACAACTTCGAACTATCAAAGTTGCTCGGGATAGACTTTTTCTTGTTCTTCTATGTCAAGTTTTACGAGTATAAGCTTCCTAGATTATTTCGATGCCAAAACACCAACTTTCTATGACAAATGGAGAAAACCGTTAAAAGCTCGTCCATAGAGAGTGTTCAGCGACTTCGGACCATCAAAGTTGTTCGGTGTACAATTTTTATTGTTCTCATATGTCAAATTTTACGAGTATAAGCTTCATAGATTATTTCAATGCCAAAACATCAACTTTTTATGACAAATGGACAAAACCGTTAAAAGCTCCTCCATAGAGAGAGTTGAGCAACTTCGGACCATCAAAGTTGCACGGGATAGACTTTTTATTGTACTTCTATGTCAAATTTTACGAGTATAAGCTTCCTACATTATTTCGATGCCAAAACACCAACTTTCTATGACAAATAGACAAAACCGTTAAAAGCACCTCCATAGAGAGAGTTGAGCAACTCCAAACTATCAAAGGTTCTCAGGATAGACTTTTTATTGTTCTTATATGTCAAATTTTACGAGTATATGCTTCTCACATTATTTGGATTCCAAAACACCAACTTTCTATGACAAATGGATAAAACCGTTAAAAGCTCCCCCATAGTGAGAGTTGAGCAACTTCGGACCATCAAAGTTGCTCGGTGTTGACTTTTTATTGTTCTTCTATGTCAACTTTTACGAGTATAAGCTTCCTACATTATTTCGATGCCAAAACACCAACTTTCTATGACTAATGGACAAAACCGTTAAAAGCTCCTCCATAGAGAGAGTTGAACAACTTCGAACTATCAAAGTTGCTCGGGATAGACATTTTCTTGTTCTTCTATGTCAAGTTTTACGAGTATAAGCTTCCTAGATTATTTCGATGCCAAAACACCAACTTTCTATGACAAATGGAGAAAACCGTTAAAAGCTCCTCCATAGAGAGAGTTGAGCAACTTCGGACCATCAAAGTTGCTCGGTGTACACTTTTTATTGTTCCTATATGTCAAATTTTATGAGTATAAGCTTCCTAGATTATTTCGATGCCAAAAAACCAACTTTCTCTGACAAATGAACAAAACCGTTAAAAGCTCCTCCATAGAGAGATTTGAGCAACTTCGGACTATGAAAGTTGCTCGGGATAGACTTTTTATTGTTCTTCTATGTCATTTTTTACGAGTATAAGCTTCCTACATTATTTCGATGCCAAAACACCAACTTTCTATGACAAATGGACAAAACCGTTAAAAGCTCTTCCATAGAAAGAGTTGAGCAACCTCGGACCATCAAAGTTGCACGGGATAGACTTTTTATTGTTCTTTTATGGCAAATTTTACGAGTATAAACTTCGTAGATTATTTTGATGCCAAAACACCAACTTTCTATAACAAATAGACAAAACCGTTAAAAGCTCCTCCATCGAGAGAGTTGAGCAACTTCGGACTATCAAAGTTTCTCGGGGTTGACTTTTTATTGTTCTTCTTTTTCAACTTTTTCGAGTATAAGCTTCCTACATTATTTCGATGCCAAAACACCTACTTTCTCTGACTAAAGGACAAAACCGTTAAAAGTTCCTCCATAGAGAGAGTTGAGCAAATTCGAACAATCAAAGTTGCTCGGGATAGACTTTTTATTGTTCTTCTACGTCAAGTTTTACGAGTATAAGGTTCCTAGATTATTTCGATGCCAAAACACCAACTTTCTATGACAAATAGACAAAACCGTTAAAAGCTCTTCAATAGAGAGTGTTGAGCGACTTTGGATCATCAAAGTTGCTCGGTGTACAATTTTTATTGTTCTTCTATGTCAAATTTTACGAGTATAAGCTTCCTACATTATTTCGATGCCAAAACACCAACTTTCTATGACAAATAGACAAAACCGTTAAAAGCACCTCCATAGAGAGAGTTGAGCAACTTCGGACTATCAAAGTTGCTCGAGATAGACTTTTTATTGTTCTTCTTTGTCAACTTTTACGAGTATAAGCTTCCTACATTATTTCGATGACAAAACACCAACTTTCTATGACCAATGGACAAAACCGTTAAAAGCTCTTCAATAGAGAGTGTTGAGCGACTTTGGATCATCAAAGTTGCTCGGTGTACAATTTTTATTGTTCTTCTATGTCAAATTTTACGAGTATAAGCTTCCTACATTATTTCGATGCCAAAACACCAACTTTCTATGACAAATAGACAAAACCGTTAAAAGCTCCTCCATAGAGAGAGTTGAGCAACTTCGGACCATCAAAGTTGTTCGGTGTACAATTTTTATTGTTCTCATATGTCAAATTTTACGAGTATAAGCTTCCTACATTATTTCGATGCCGAAACACCAACTTTCTCAGACTAAAGGACAAAACCGTTAAAAGTTCCTCCATAGAGAGAGTTGAGCAACTTTGAACTATCAAAGTTGCTCGGGATAGACTTTTTATTGTTCTTCTATGTCAAGTTTTACGAGTATAAGCTTCCTGGATTATTTCGATGCCAAAACACCAACTTTCTATGACAAATGGACAAAACCGTTAAAAGCTCTTCAATAGAGAGTGTTGAGCAACTTTGGATCATCAAAGTTGCACGGTGTACAATTTTTATTGTTCTTCTATGTCAAATTTTACGAGTATAAGCTTCCTACATTATTTCGATGCCAAAACACCAACTTTCTATGACAAATAGACAAAACCGTTAAAAGCACCTCCATAGAGAGAGTTGAGCAACTTCGGACTATCAAAGTTGCTCGGGATAGACTTTTTATTGTTCTTCTTTGTCAACTTTTACGAGTATAAGCTTCCTACATTATTTCGATGACAAAACACCAACTTTCTATGACAAATGGACAAAACCGTTAAAAGCTCTTTAATTGAGAGTGTTGAGCGACTTTGGATCATCAAAGTTGCACGGGATAGACTTTTTATTGTACTTCTATGTCAAATTTTACGAGTATAAGCTTCCTACATTATTTCGATGCCAAAATACCAACTTTCTATGACAAATAGACAAAACCGTTAAATAGAGAGAGTTGAGCAACTCCGAACTATCAAAGGTTCTCAGGATAGACTTTTTATTGTTCTTATATGTCAAATTTTACGAGTATATGCTTCCTACATTATTTGGATTCCAAAACACCAACTTTCTATGACAAATGGATAAAACCGTTAAAAGCTCGTCCATAGAGAGTGTTCAGCGACTTCGGACCATCAAAGTTGTTCGGTGTACAATTTTTATTGTTCTCATATGTCAAATTTTACGAGTATAAGCTTCATAGATTATTTCCATGCCAAAACATCAACTTTTTATGACAAATGGACAAAACCGTTAAAAGCTCATCCATAGAGAGAGTTGAGCAACTTCGGACCATCAAAGTTGCTCGGTGTACACTTTTTATTGTTCCTATATGTCAAATTTTATGAGTATAAGCTTCCTAGATTATTTCGATGCCAAAAAACCAACTTTCTCTGACAAATGGACAAAACCGTTAAAAGCTCCTCCATAGAGAGATTTGAGCAACTTCGGACTATGAAAGTTGCTCGGGATAGACTTTTTATTGTTCTTCTATGACATTTTTTACGAGTATAAGCTTCCTACATTATTTCGATGCCAAAACACCAACTTTCTATGACAAATGGACAAAACCGTTAAAAGCTCTTCCATAGAAAGAGTTGAGCAACCTCGGACCATCAAAGTTGCACGAGATAGACTTTTTATTGTTCTTTTATGGCAAATTTTACGAGTATAAACTTCCTAGATTATTTTAATGCCAAAACACCAACTTTCTATGACAAATAGACAAAACCGTTAAAAGCTCCTCCATAGAGAGAGTTGAGCAACTTCGGACTATCAAAGTTTCTCGGGGTAGACTTTTTATTGTTCTTCTTTTTCAACTTTTTCGAGTATAAGCTTCCTACATTATTTCGATGCCAAAACACCAACTTTCTATGACTAATGGACAAAACCGTTAAAAGCTCCTCCATAGAGAGAGTTGAGCAACTTCGAACTATCAAAGTTGCTCGGGATAGACTTTTTCTTGTTCTTCTATGTCAAGTTTTACGAGTATAAGCTTCCTAGATTATTTCGATGCCAAAACACCAACTTTCTATGACAAATGGAGAAAACCGATAAAAGCTCCTCCATAGAGAGAGTTGAGCAACTTCGGACTATCAAAGTTTCTCGGGGTAGACTTTTTATTGTTCTTCTTTTTCAACTTTTTCGAGTATAAGCTTCCTACATTATTTGGATGCCAAAACACCAACTTTCTATGACTAATGGACAAAACCGTTAAAAGCTCCTCCACAGAGAGAGTTGAGCAACTTCGGACTATCAAAGTTTCTCGGAGTTGACTTTTTATTGTTTTTCTTTGTCAACTTTTACGAGTATAAGCTTCCTACATTATTTCGATGCCAAAACACCAACTTTCTATGACTAATGGACAAAACCGTTAAAAGCTCCTCCATAGAGAGAGTTGAACAACTTCGAACTATCAAAGTTGCTCGGGATAGACTTTTTCTTGTTCTTCTATGTCAAGTTTTACGAGTATAAGCTTCCTAGATTATTTCGATGCCAAAACACCAACTTTCTATGACAAATGGAGAAAATCGTTAAAAGCTCCTCCATAGAGAGAGTTGAGCAACTTCGGACCATCAAAGTTGCTCGGTGTACACTTTTTATTGTTCCTATATGTCAAATTTTATGAGTATAAGCTTCCTAGATTATTTCGATGCCAAAAAACCAACTTTCTCTGACAAATGAACAAAACCGTTAAAAGCTCCTCCATAGAGAGATTTGAGCAACTTCGGACTATGAAAGTTGCTCGGGATAGACTTTTTATTGTTCTTCTATGTCATTTTTTACGAGTATAAGCTTCCTACATTATTTCGATGCCAAAACACCAACTTTCTATGACAAATGGACAAAACCGTTAAAAGCTCTTCCATAGAAAGAGTTGAGCAACCTCGGACCATCAAAGTTGCACGGGATAGACTTTTTATTGTTCTTTTATGGCAAATTTTACGAGTATAAACTTCGTAGATTATTTTGATGCCAAAACACCAACTTTCTATAACAAATAGACAAAACCGTTAAAAGCTCCTCCATAGAGAGAGTTGAGCAACTTCGGACTATCAAAGTTTCTCGGGGTTGACTTTTTATTGTTCTTCTTTTTCAACTTTTTCGAGTATAAGCTTCCTACATTATTTCGATGCCAAAACACCTACTTTCTCTGACTAAAGGACAAAACCGTTAAAAGTTCCTCCATAGAGAGAGTTGAGCAAATTCGAACAATCAAAGTTGCTCGGGATAGACTTTTTATTGTTCTTCTATGTCAAGTTTTACGAGTATAAGCTTCCTAGATTATTTCGATGCCAAAACACCAACTTTCTATGACAAATAGACAAAACCGTTAAAAGCTCTTCAATAGAGAGTGTTGAGCGACTTTGGATCATCAAAGTTGCTCGGTGTACAATTTTTATTGTTCTTCTATGTCAAATTTTATGAGTATAAGCTTCCTACATTATTTCGATGCCAAAACACCAACTTTCTATGACAAATAGACAAAACCGTTAAAAGCACCTCCATAGAGAGAGTTGAGCAACTTCGGACTATCAAAGTTGCTCGGGATAGACTTTTTATTGTTCTTCTTTGTCAACTTTTACGAGTATAAGCTTCCTACATTATTTCGATGACAAAACACCAACTTTCTATGACAAATGGACAAAACCGTTAAAAGCTCTTCAATAGAGAGTGTTGAGCGACTTTGGATCATCAAAGTTGCTCGGTGTACAATTTTTATTGTTCTTCTATGTCAAATTTTACGAGTATAAGCTTCCTACATTATTTCGATGCCAAAACACCAACTTTCTATGACAAATAGACAAAACCGTTAAAAGCACCTCCATAGAGAGAGTTGAGCAACTCCGAACTATCAAAGGTTCTCAGGATAGACTTTTTATTGTTCTTATATGTCAAATTTTACGAGTATATGCTTCCTACATTATTTGGATTCCAAAACACCAACTTTCTATGACAAATGGATAAAACCGTTAAAAGCTCCTCCATAGTGAGAGTTGAGCAACTTCAGACCATCAAAGTTGCTCGGTGTTGACTTTTTATTGTTTTTCTTTGTCAACTTTTACGAGTATAAGCTTCCTACATTATTTCGATGCCAAAACACCAACTTTCTATGAATAATGGACAAAACCGTTAAAAGCTCCTCCATAGAGAGAGTTGAACAACTTCGAACTATCAAAGTTGCTCGGGATAGACTTTTTCTTGTTCTTCTATGTCAAGTTTTACGAGTATAAGCTTCCTAGATTATTTCGATGCCAAAACACCAACTTTCTATGACAAATGGACAAAACCGTTAAAAGCTCCTCCATAGAGAGAGTTGAGCAACTTCGGACCATCAAAGTTGCTCGGTGTACACTTTTTATTGTTCCTATATGTCAAATTTTATGAGTATAAGCTTCCTAGATTATTTCGATGCCAAAAAACCAACTTTCTCTGACAAATGGACAAAACCGTTAAAAGCTCCTCCATAGAGAGATTTGAGCAACTTCGGACTATGAAAGTTGCTCGGGATAGACTTTTTATTGTTCTTCTATGTCATTTTTTACGAGTATAAGCTTCCTACATTATTTCGATGCCAAAACACCAACTTTCTATGACAAATGGACAAAACCGTTAAAAGCTCTTCCATAGAAAGAGTTGAGCAACCTCGGACCATCAAAGTTGCACGGGATAGACTTTTTATTTTTCTTTTATGGCAAATTTTACGAGTATAAACTTCCTAGATTATTTTCATGCCAAAACACCAACTTTCTATGACAAATAGACAAAACCGTTAAAAGCTCCTCCATAGAGAGAGTTGAGCAACTTCGGACTATCAAAGTTTCTCGGGGTAGACTTTTTATTGTTCTTCTTTTTCAACTTTTACGAGTATAAGCTTCCTACATTATTTCGATGCCGAAACACCAACTTTCTCTGACTAAAGGACAAAACCGTTAAAAGGTCCTCCATAGAGAGAGTTGAGCAACTTCGAACTATCAAAGTTGCTCGGGATAGACTTTTTATTGTTCTTCTATGTCAAGTTTTACGAGTATAAGCTTCCTAGATTATTTCGATGCCAAAACACCAACTTTCTATGACAAATGGACAAAACCGTTAAAAGCTCTTCAATAGAGAGTGTTGAGCGACTTTGGATCATCAAAGTTGCACGGTGTACAATTTTTATTGTTCTTCTATGTCAAATTTTACGAGTATAAGCTTCCTACATTATTTCGATGCCAAAACACCAACTTTCTATGACAAATAGACAAAACCGTTAAAAGCACCTCCATAGAGAGAGTTGAGCAACTTCGGACTATCAAAGTTGCTCGGGATAGACTTTTTATTGTTCTTCTTTGTCAACTTTTACGAGTATAAGCTTCCTACATTATTTCGATGACAAAACACCAACTTTCTATGACAAATGGACAAAACCGTTAAAAGCTCTTTAATTGAGAGTGTTGAGCGACTTTGGATCATCAAAGTTGCACGGGATAGACTTTTTATTGTACTTCTATGTCAAATTTTACGAGTATAAGCTTCCTACATTATTTCGATGCCAAAACACCAACTTTCTATGACAAATAGACAAAACCGTTAAATAGAGAGAGTTGAGCAACTCCGAACTATCAAAGGTTCTCAGGATAGACTTTTTATTGTTCTTATATGTCAAATTTTACGAGTATATGCTTCCTACATTATTTGGATTCCAAAACACCAACTTTCTATGACAAATGGATAAAACCGTTAAAAGCTCGTCCATAGAGAGTGTTCAGCGACTTCGGACCATCAAAGTTGTTCGGTGTACTTTTTTTATTGTTCTCATATGTCAAATTTTACGAGTATAAGCTTCATAGATTATTTCAATGCCAAAACATCAACTTTTTATGACAAATGGACAAAACCTTTAAAAGCTCCTCCATAGAGAGAGTTGAGCAACTTCGGACCATCAAAGTTGCACGGGATAGACTTTTTATTGTACTTCTATGTCAAATTTTACGAGTATAAGCTTCCTACATTATTTCGATGCCAAAACACCAACTTTCTATGACAAATAGACAAAACCGTTAAAAGCACCTCCATAGAGAGAGTTGAGCAACTCCGAACTATCAAGGGTTCTCAGGATAGACTTTTTATTGTTCTTCTATGTCATTTTTTACGAGTATATGCTTCCTACATTATTTGGATTCCAAAACACCAACTTTCTATGACAAATGGATAAAACCGTTAAAAGCCCCTCCATAGTGAGAGTTGAGCAACTTCAGACCATCAAAGTTGCTCGGTGTTGACTTTTTATTGTTTTTCTTTGTCAACTTTTACGAGTATAAGCTTCCTACATTATTTCGATGCCAAAACACCAACTTTCTATGACTAATGGACAAAACCGTTAAAAACTCCTCCATAGAGAGAGTTGAGCAACTTCGAACTATCAAAGTTGCTCGGGATAGACTTTTTCTTGTTCTTCTATGTCAAGTTTTACGAGTATAAGCTTCCTAGATTATTTCGATGCCAAAACACCAACTTTCTATGACAAATAGTGAAAACCGTTAAAGCTCCTCCATAGAGAGAGTTGAGCAACTTTGGACCATCAAAATTGCTCGGTGTACAATTTTTATTGTTCTTATATGTTAAATTTTACGAGTATAAGCCTCAGAGATTATTTCGATGCCAAAACACCAACTTTCTATGACAAATAGACAAAACCGTTAAAAGCTCCTCTATAGAGAGAGTTGAGCAACTTCGGACCTTCAAAGTTGCTCGGTGTATAATTTTTATTGTTCTCATATGTCAAATTTTACGAGTATAAGCTTCATAGATTATTTCAATGCCAAAACATCAACTTTTTATGACAAATGGACAAAACCGTTAAGAGCTCCTCCATAGAGAGAGTTGAGCAACTTCGGACCACTAAAATTGCTCTATGTACACTTTTTATTGTTCTTCTATGTCAAATTTTATGAGTATAAGCTTCCTAGATTATTTCGATGCCAAAACACCAACTTTCTATGACAAATGGACAAAACCGTTAAAAGCTCGTCCATAGAGAGTGTTCAGCGACTTCGGACCATCAAAGTTGTTCGGTGTACAATTTTTATTGTTCTCATATGTCAAATTTTACGAGTATAAGCTTCATAGATTATTTCAATGCCAAAACATCAACTTTTTATGACAAATGGACAAAACCGTTAAAAGCTCCTCCATAGAGAGAGTTGAGCAACTTCGGACCATCAAAGTTGAACGGGATAGACTTTTTATTGTACTTCTATGTCAAATTTTACGAGTATAAGCTTCCTACATTATTTCGATGCCAAAACACCAACTTTCTATGACAAATAGAAAAAACCGTTAAAAGCACCTCCATAGAGAGAGTTGAGCAACTCCGAACTATCAAAGGTTCTCAGGATAGACTTTTTATTGTCCTTATATGTCAAATTTTACGAGTATATGCTTCCTACATTATTTGGATTCCAAAACACCAACTTTCTATGACAAATGGATAAAACCGTTAAAAGCTCGTCCATAGAGAGTGTTCAGCGACTTCGGACCATCAAAGTTGTTCGGTGTACAATTTTTATTGTTCTCATATGTCAAATTTTACGAGTATAAGCTTCATAGATTATTTCAATGCCAAAACATCAACTTTTTATGACAAATGGACAAAACCGTTAAAAGCTCCTCCATAGAGAGAGTTGAGCAACTTCGGACCATCAAAGTTGCACGGGATAGACTTTTTATTGTACTTCTATGTCAAATTTTACGAGTATAAGCTTCCTACATTATTTCGATGCCAAAACACCAACTTTCTATGACAAATAGACAAAACCGTTAAAAGCACCTCCATAGAGAGAGTTGAGCAACTCCGAACTATCAAAGGTTCTCAGGATAGACTTTTTATTGTTCTTATATGTCAAATTTTACGAGTATATGCTTCCTACATTATTTGGATTCCAAAACACCAACTTTCTATGACAAATGGATAAAACTGTTAAAAGCTCCCCCATAGTGAGAGTTGAGCAACTTCGGACCATCAAAGTTGCTCGGTGTTGACTTTTTATTGTTTTTCTTTGTCAACTTTTACGAGTATAAGCTTCCTACATTATTTCGATGCCAAAACACCAACTTTCTATGACTAATGGACAAAACCGTTAAAAACTCCTCCATAGAGAGAGTTGAACAACTTCGAACTATCAAAGTTGCTCGGGATAGACTTTTTCTTGTTCTTCTATGTCAAGTTTTACGAGTATAAGCTTCCTAGATTATTTCGATGCCAAAACACCAACTTTCTATGACAAATGGTGAAAACCGTTAAAGTTCCTCCATAGAGAGAGTTGAGCAACTTTGGACCATCAAAATTGCTCGGTGTACAATTTTTATTGTTCTTATATGTTAAATTTTACGAGTATAAGCTTCAGAGATTATTTCGATGCCAAAGCACCAACTTTCTATGACAAATAGACAAAACCGTTAAAAGCTCCTCTATAGAGAGAGTTGAGCAACTTCGGACCTTCAAAGTTGCTCGGTGTATAATTTTTATTGTTCTCATATGTCAAATTTTACGAGTATAAGCTTCATAGATTATTTCAATGCCAAAACATCAACTTTTTATGACAAATGGACAAAACCGTTAAGAGCTCCTCCATAGAGAGAGTTGAGCAACTTCAGACCACTAAAATTGCTCTATGTACACTTTTTATTGTTCTTCTATGTCAAATTTTATGAGTATAAGCTTCCTAGATTATTTCGATGCCAAAACACCAACTTTCTATGACAAATGGACAAAACCGTTAAAAGCTCGTCCATAGAGAGTGTTCAGCGACTTCGGACCATCAAAGTTGTTCGGTGTACAATTTTTATTGTTCTCATATGTCAAATTTTACGAGTATAAGCTTCATAGATTATTTCAATGCCAAAACATCAACTTTTTATGACAAATGGACAAAACCGTTAAAAGCTCCTCCATAGAGAGAGTTGAGCAACTTCGGACCATCAAAGTTGAACGGGATAGACTTTTATTGTACTTCTATGTCAAATTTTACGAGTATAAGCTTCCTACATTATATCGATGCCAAAACACCAGCTTTCTATGACAAATAGACAAAACCGTTAAAAGCACCTCCATAGAGAGAGTTGAGCAACTCCGAACTATCAAAGGTTCTCAGGATAGACTTTTTATTGTCCTTATATGTCAAATTTTACGAGTATATGCTTCCTACATTATTTGGATTCCAAAACACCAACTTTCTATGACAAATGGATAAAACCGTTAAAAGCTCGTCCATAGAGAGTGTTCAGCGACTTCGGACCATCAAAGTTGTTCGGTGTACAATTTTTATTGTTCTCATATGTCAAATTTTACGAGTATAAGCTTCATAGATTATTTCAATGCCAAAACATCAACTTTTTATGACAAATGGACAAAACCGTTAAAAGCTCCTCCATAGAGAGAGTTGAGCAACTTCGGACCATCAAAGTTGCACGGGATAGACTTTTTATTGTACTTCTATGTCAAATTTTACGACTATAAGCTTCCTACATTATTTCGATGCCAAAACACCAACTTTCTATGACAAATAGACAAAACCGTTAAAAACACCTCCATAGAGAGAGTTGAGCAACTCCGAACTATCAAAGGTTCTCAGGATAGACTTTTTATTGTTCTTATATGTCAAATTTTACGAGTATATGCTTCCTACATTATTTGGATTCCAAAACACCAACTTTCTATGACAAATGGATAAAACCGTTAAAAGCTCCTCCATAGTGAGAGTTGAGCAACTTCAGACCATCAAAGTTGCTCGGTGTTGACTTTTTATTGTTTTTCTTTGTCAACTTTTACGAGTATAAGCTTCCTACATTATTTCGATGCCAAAACACCAACTTTCTATGACTAATGGACAAAACCGTTAAAAACTCCTCCATAGAGAGAGTTGAACAACTTCGAACTATCAAAGTTGCTCGGGATAGACTTTTTCTTGTTCTTCTATGTCAAGTTTTACGAGTATAAGCTTCCTAGATTATTTCGATGCCAAAACACCAACTTTCTATGACAAATGGTGAAAACCGTTAAAGCTCCTCCATAGAGAGAGTTGAGCAACTTTGGACCATCAAAATTGCTCGGTGTACAATTTTTATTGTTCTTTTATGTTAAATTTTACGAGTATAAGCGTCAGAGATTATTTCGATGCCAAAACACCAACTTTCTATGACAAACAGACAAAACCGTTAAAAGCTCCTCTATAGAGAGAGTTGAGCAACTTCGGACCTTCAAAGTTGCTCGGTGTATAATTTTTATTGTTCTCATATGTCAAATTTTACGAGTATAAGCTTCATAGATTATTTCAATGCCAAAACATCAACTTTTTATGACAAATGGACAAAACCGTTAAGAGCTCCTCCATAGAGAGAGTTGAGCAACTTCGGACCACTAAAATTGCTCTATGTACACTTTTTATTGTTCTTCTATGTCAAATTTTATGAGTATAAGCTTCCTAGATTATTTCGATGCCAAAACACCAACTTTCTATGACAAATGGACAAAACCGTTAAAAGCTCGTCCATAGAGAGTGTTCAGCGACTTCGGACCATCAAAGTTGTTCGGTGTACAATTTTTATTGTTCTCATATGTCAAATTTTACGAGTATAAGCTTCATAGATTATTTCAATGCCAAAACATCAACTTTTTATGACAAATGGACAAAACCGTTAAAAGCTCCTCCATAGAGAGAGTTGAGCAACTTCGGACCATCAAAGTTGCACGGGATAGACTTTTTATTGTACTTTTATGTCAAATTTTACGAGTATAAGCTTCCTACATTATTTCGATGCCAAAACACCAACTTTCTATGACAAATAGACAAAACCGTTAAAAGCACCTCCATAGAGAGAGTTGAGCAACACCGAACTATCAAAGGTTCTCAGGATAGACTTTTTATTGTTCTTATATGTCAAATTTTACGAGTATATGCTTCCTACATTATTTGGATTCCAAAACACCAACTTTCTATGACAAATGGATAAAACCGTTAAAAGCTCCCCCATAGTGAGAGTTGAGCAACTTCGGACCATCAAAGTTGCTCGGTGTTGACTTTTTATTGTTCTTCTATGTCAACTTTTACGAGTATAAGCTTCCTACATTATTTCGATGCCAAAACACCAACTTTCTATGACTAATGGACAAAACCGTTAAAAGCTCCTCCATAGAGAGAGTTGAACAACTTCGAACTATCAAAGTTGCTCGGGATAGACTTTTTCTTGTTCTTCTATGTCAAGTTTTACGAGTATAAGCTTCCTAGATTATTTCGATGCCAAAACACCAACTTTCAATGACAAATGGAGAAAACCGTTAAAAGCTCCTCCATAGAGAGGGTTGAGCAACTTCGGACCATCAAAGTTGCTCGGTGTACACTTTTTATTGTTCCTATATGTCAAATTTTATGAGTATAAGCTTCCTAGATTATTTCGATGCCAAAAAACCAACTTTCTCTGACAAATGGACAAAACCGTTAAAAGCTCCTCCATAGAGAGATTTGAGCAACTTCGGACTATGAAAGTTGCTCGGGATAGACTTTTTATTGTCTTCTATGTCATTTTTTACGAGTATAAGCTTCCTACATTATTTCGATGCCAAAACACCAACTTTCTATGACAAATGGACAAAACCGTTAAAAGCTCTTCCATAGAAAGAGTTGAGCAACCTCGGACCATCAAAGTTGCACGGGATAGACTTTTTATTGTTCTTTTATGGCAAATTTTACGAGTATAAACTTCGTAGATTATTTTGATGCCAAAACACCAACTTTCTATGACAAATAGACAAAACCGTTAAAAGCTCCTCCATAGAGAGAGTTGAGCAACTTCGGACTATCAAAGTTTCTCGGGGTAGACTTTTTATTGTTCTTCTTTTTCAACTTTTACGAGTATAAGCTTCCTACATTATTTCGATGCCGAAACACCAACTTTCTCTGACTAAAGGACAAAACCGTTAAAAGTTCCTCCATAGAGAGAGTTGAGCAAATTCGAACAATCAAAGTTGCTCGGGATAGACTTTTTATTGTTCTTCTATGTCAAGTTTTACGAGTATAAGCTTCCTAGATTATTTCGATGCCAAAACACCAACTTTCTATGACAAATGGACAAAACCGTTAAAAGCGCTTCAATGGAGAGTGTTGAGCGACTTTGGATCATCAAAGTTGCTCGGTGTACAATTTTTATTGTTCTTCTATGTCAAATTTTACGAGTATAAGCTTCCTACATTATTTCGATGCCAAAACACCAACTTTCTATGACAAATAGACAAAACCGTTAAAAGCACCTCCATAGAGAGAGTTGAGCAACTCCGAACTATCAAAGGTTCTCAGGATAGACTTTTTATTGTTCTTATATGTCAAATTTTACGAGTATATGCTTCCTACATTATTTGGATTCCAAAACACCAACTTTCTATGACAAATGGATAAAACCGTTAAAAGCTCCTCCATAGTTAGAGTTGAGCAACTTCAGACAATCAAAGTTGCTCGGTGTTGACTTTTTATTGTTTTTCTTTGTCAACTTTTACGAGTATAAGCTTCCTACATTATTTCGATGCCAAAACACAAACTTTCTATGACAAATAGACAAAACCGTTAAAAGCACCTCCATAGAGAGAGTTGAGCAACTTCGGACTATCAAAGTTGCTCGGGATAGACTTTTTATTGTTCTTCTTTGTCAACTTTTACGAGTATAAGCTTCCTACATTATTTCGATGACAAAACACCAACTTTCTATGACAAATGGACAAAACCGTTAAAAGCTCTTCAATTGAGAGTGTTGAACGACTTTGGATCATCAAAGTTGCTCGGTGTACAATTTTTATTGTTCTTCTATGTCAAATTTTACGAGTATAAGCTTCCTACATTATTTCGATGCCAAAACACCAACTTTCTATGACAAATAGACAAAACCGTTAAAAGCACCTCCATAGAGAGAGTTGAGCAACTCCGAACTATCAAAGGTTCTCAGGATAGACTTTTTATTGTTCTTATATGTCAAATTTTACGAGTATATGCTTGCTACATTATTTGGATTCCAAAACACCAACTTTCTATGACAAATGGATAAAACCGTTAAAAGCTCCCCCATAGTGAGAGTTGAGCAACTTCGGACCATCAAAGTTGCTCGGTGTTGACTTTTTATTGTTCTTCTATGTCAACTTTTACGAGTATAAGCTTCCTACATTATTTCGATGCCAAAACACCAACTTTCTATGACTAATGGACAAAACCGTTAAAAGCTCCTCCATAGAGAGAGTTGAACAACTTCGAACTATCAAAGTTGCTCGGGATAGACTTTTTCTTGTTCTTCTATGTCAAGTTTTACGAGTATAAGCTTCCTAGATTATTTCGATGCCAAAACACCAACTTTCTATGACAAATGGAGAAAACCGTTAAAAGCTCCTCCATAGAGAGAGTTGAGCAACTTCGGACCATCAAAGTTGCTCGGTGTACACTTTTTATTGTTCCTATATGTCAAATTTTATGAGTATAAGCTTCCTAGATTATTTCGATGCCAAAAAACAACCTTTCTCTGACAAATGGACAAAACCGTTAAAAGCTCCTCCATAGAGAGATTTGAGCAACTTCGGACTATGAAAGTTGCTCGGGATAGACTTTTTATTGTTCTTCTATGTCATTTTTTACGAGTATAAGCTTCATACATTATTTCGATGCCAAAACACCAACTTTCTATGACAAATGGACAAAACCGTTAAAAGCTCTTCCATAGAAAGAGTTGAGCAACCTCGGACCATCAAAGTTGCACGGGATAGACTTTTTATTGTTCTTTTATGGCAAATTTTACGAGTATAAACTTCCTAGATTATTTTAATGCCAAAACACCAACTTTCTATGAAAAATAGACAAAACCGTTAAAAGCTCCTCCATAGATAGAGTTGAGCAACTTAGGACTATCAAAGTTTCTCGGGGTAGACTTTTTATTGTTCTTCTTTTTCAACTTTTACGAGTATAAGCTTCCTACATTATTTCGATGCCGAAACACCAACTTTCTCTGACTAAAGGACAAAACCGTTAAAAGTTCCTCCATAGAGAGAGTTGAGCAAATTCGAACAATCAAAGTTGCTCGGGATAGACTTTTTATTGTTCTTCTATGTCAAGTTTTACGAGTATAAGCTTCCTAGATTATTTCGATGCCAAAACACCAACTTTCTATGACAAATGGACAAAACCGTTAAAAGCGCTTCAATGGAGAGTGTTGAGCGACTTTGGATCATCAAAGTTGCTCGGTGTACAATTTTTATTGTTCTTCTATGTCAAATTTTACGAGTATAAGCTTCCTACATTATTTCGATGCCAAAACACCAACTTTCTATGACAAATAGACAAAACCGTTAAAAGCACCTCCATAGAGAGAGTTGAGCAACTCCGAACTATCAAAGGTTCTCAGGATAGACTTTTTATTGTTCTTATATGTCAAATTTTACGAGTATATGCTTCCTACATTATTTGGATTCCAAAACACCAACTTTCTATGACAAATGGATAAAACCGTTAAAAGCTCCTCCATAGTTAGAGTTGAGCAACTTCAGACAATCAAAGTTGCTCGGTGTTGACTTTTTATTGTTTTTCTTTGTCAACTTTTACGAGTATAAGCTTCCTACATTATTTCGATGCCAAAACACAAACTTTCTATGACAAATAGACAAAACCGTTAAAAGCACCTCCATAGAGAGAGTTGAGCAACTTCGGACTATCAAAGTTGCTCGGGATAGAGTTTTTATTGTTCTTCTTTGTCAACTTTTACGAGTATAAGCTTCCTACATTATTTCGATGACAAAACACCAACTTTCTATGACAAATGGACAAAACCGTTAAAAGCTCTTCAATTGAGAGTGTTGAGCGACTTTGGATCATCAAAGTTGCTCGGTGTACAATTTTTATTGTTCTTCTATGTCAAATTTTACGAGTATAAGCTTCCTACATTATTTCGATGCCAAAACACCAACTTTCTATGACAAATAGACAAAACCGTTAAAAGCACCTCCATAGAGAGAGTTCAGCAACTCCGAACTATCAAAGGTTCTCAGGATAGACTTTTTATTGTTCTTATATGTCAAATTTTACGAGTATATGCTTGCTACATTATTTGGATTCCAAAACACCAACTTTCTATGACAAATGGATAAAACCGTTAAAAGCTCCCCCATAGTGAGAGTTGAGCAACTTCGGACCATCAAAGTTCCTCGGTGTTGACTTTTTATTGTTCTTCTATGTCAACTTTTACGAGTATAAGCTTCCTACATTATTTCGATGCCAAAACACCAACTTTCTATGACTAATGGACAAAACCGTTAAAAGCTCCTCCATAGAGAGAGTTGAACAACTTCGAACTATCAAAGTTGCTCGGGATAGACTTTTTCTTGTTCTTCTATGTCAAGTTTTACGAGTATAAGCTTCCTAGATTATTTCGATGCCAAAACACCAACTTTCTATGACAAATGGAGAAAACCGTTAAAAGCTCCTCCATAGAGAGAGTTGAGCAACTTCGGACCATCAAAGTTGCTCGGTGTACACTTTTTATTGTTCCTATATGTCAAATTTTATGAGTATAAGCTTCCTAGATTATTTCGATGCCAAAAAACAACCTTTCTCTGACAAATGGACAAAACCGTTAAAAGCTCCTCCATAGAGAGATTTGAGCAACTTCGGACTATGAAAGTTGCTCGGGATAGACTTTTTATTGTTCTTCTATGTCATTTTTTACGAGTATAAGCTTCATACATTATTTCGATGCCAAAACACCAACTTTCTATGACAAATGGACAAAACCGTTAAAAGCTCTTCCATAGAAAGAGTTGAGCAACCTCGGACCATCAAAGTTGCACGGGATAGACTTTTTATTGTTCTTTTATGGAAAATTTTACGAGTATAAACTTCCTAGATTATTTTAATGCCAAAACACCAACTTTCTATGACAAATAGACAAAACCGTTAAAAGCTCCTCCATAGATAGAGTTGAGCAACTTAGGACTATCAAAGTTTCTCGGGGTAGACTTTTTATTGTTCTTCTTTTTCAACTTTTACGAGTATAAGCTTCCTACATTATTTCGATGCCGAAACACCAACTTTCTCTGACTAAAGGACAAAACCGTTAAAAGTTCCTCCATAGAGAGAGTTGAGCAAATTCGAACAATCAAAGTTGCTCGGGATAGACTTTTTATTGTTCTTCTATGTCAAGTTTTACGAGTATAAGCTTCCTAGATTATTTCGATGCCAAAACACCAACTTTCTATGACAAATGGACAAAACCGTTAAAAGCGCTTCAATGGAGAGTGTTGAGCGACTTTGGATCATCAAAGTTGCTCGGTGTACAATTTTTATTGTTCTTCTATGTCAAATTTTACGAGTATAAGCTTCCTACATTATTTCGATGCCAAAACACCAACTTTCTATGACAAATAGACAAAACCGTTAAAAGCACCTCCATAGAGAGAGTTGAGCAACTCCGAACTATCAAAGGTTCTCAGGATAGACTTTTTATTGTTCTTATATGTCAAATTTTACGAGTATATGCTTCCTACATTATTTGGATTCCAAAACACCAACTTTCTATGACAAATGGATAAAACCGTTAAAAGCTCGTCCGTAGAGAGTGTTCAGCGACTTCGGACCATCAAATTTGTTCGGTGTACAATTTTTATTGTTCTCATATGTCAAATTTTACGAGTATAAGCTTCATAGATTATTTCAATGCCAAAACATCAACTTTTTATGACAAATGGACAAAACCGTTAAAAGCTCCTCCATAGAGAGAGTTGAGCAACTTCGGACCATCAAAGTTGCACGGGATAGACTTTTTATTGTACTTCTATGTCGAATTTTACGAGTATAAGCTTCCTACATTATTTCGATGCCAAAACACCAACTTTCTATGACAAATAGACAAAACCGTTAAAAGCACCTCCATAGAGAGAGTTGAGCAACTCCGAACTATCAAAGGTTCTCGGGATAGACTTTTTATTGTTCTTATATGTCAAATTTTACGAGTATATGCTTCCTACATTATTTGGATTCCAAAACACCAACTTTCTATGACAAATGGATAAAACCGTTAAAAGCTCCTCCATAGTGAGAGTTGAGCAACTTCAGACCATCAAAGTTGCTCGGTGTTGACTTTTTATTGTTTTTCTTTGTCAACTTTTACGAGTATAAGCTTCCTACATTATTTCGATGCCAAAACACCAACTTTCTATGACTAATGGACAAAACCGTTAAAAACTCCTCCATAGAGAGATTTGAACAACTTCGAACTATCAAAGTTGCTCGGGATAGACTTTTTCTTGTTCTTCTATGTCAAGTTTTACGAGTATAAGCTTCCTAGATTATTTCGATGCCAAAACACCAACTTTCTATGACAAATGGTGAAAACCGTTAAAGCTCCTCCATAGAGAGAGTTGAGCAACTTTGGACCATCAAAATTGCTCGGTGTACAATTTTTATTGTTCTTATATGTTAAATTTTACGAGTATAAGCTTCAAAGATTATTTCGATGCCAAAACACCAACTTTCTATGACAAATAGACAAAACCGTTAAAAGCTCCTCTATAGAGAGAGTTGAGCAACTTCGGACCTTCAAAGTTGCTCGGTGTATAATTTTTATTGTTCTCATATGTCAAATTTTACGAGTATAAGCTTCATAGATTATTTCAATGCCAAAACATCAACTTTTTATGACAAATGGACAAAACCGTTAAGAGCTCCTCCATAGAGAGAGTTGAGCAACTTCGGACCACTAAAATTGCTCTATGTACACTTTTTATTGTTCTTCTATGTCAAATTTTATGAGTATAAGCTTCCTAGATTATTTCGATGCCAAAACACCAACTTTCTATGACAAATGGACAAAACCGTTAAAAGCTCGTCCATAGAGAGTGTTCAGCGACTTCGGAACATCAAAGTTGTTCGGTGTACAATTTTTATTGTTCTCATATGTCAAATTTTACGAGTATAAGCTTCATAGATTATTTCAATGCCAAAACATCAACTTTTTATGACAAAACCGTTAAAAGCTCCTCCATAGAGAGAGTTGAGCAACTTCGGACCATCAAAGTTGAACGGGATAGACTTTTTATTGTACTTCTATGTCAAATTTTACGAGTATAAGCTTCCTACATTATTTCGATGCCAAAACACCAACTTTCTATGACAAATAGACAAAACCGTTAAAAGCACCTCCATAGAAAGAGTTGAGCAACTCCGAACTATCAAAGGTTATCAGGATAGACTTTTTATTGTCCTTATATGTCAAATTTTACGAGTATATGCTTCCTACATTATTTGGATTCCAAAACACCAACTTTCTATGACAAATGGATAAAACCGTTAAAAGCTCGTCCATAGAGAGTGTTCAGCGACTTCGGACCATCAAAGTTGTTCGGTGTACAATTTTTATTGTTCTCATATGTCAAATTTTACGAGTATAAGCTTCATAGATTATTTCAATGCCAAAACATCAACTTTTTATGACAAATGGACAAAACCGTTAAAAGCTCCTCCATAGAGAGAGTTGAGCAACTTCGGACCATCAAAGTTGCACGGGATAGACTTTTTATTGTACTTCTATGTCAAATTTTACGAGTATAAGCTTCCTACATTATTTCGGTGCCAAAACACCAACTTTCTATGACAAATAGACAAAACCGTTAAAAGCACCTCCATAGAGAGAGTTGAGCAACTCCGAACTATCAAAGGTTCTCAGGATAGACTTTTTACTGTTCTTATATGTCAAATTTTACGAGTATATGCTTCCTACATTATTTGGATTCCAAAACACCAACTTTCTATGACAAATGGATAAAACCGTTAAAAGCTCCTCCATAGTGAGAGTTGAGCAACTTCAGACCATCAAAGTTGCTCGGTGTTGACTTTTTATTGTTTTTCTTTGTCAACTTTTACGAGTATAAGCTTCCTACATTATTTCGATGCCAAAACACCAACTTTCTATGACTAATGGACAAAACCGTTAAAAACTCCTCCATAGAGAGAGTTGAACAACTTCGAACTATCAAAGTTGATCGGGATAGACTTTTTCTTGTTCTTCTATGTCAAGTTTTACGAGTATAAGCTTCCTAGATTATTTCGATGCCAAAACACCAACTTTCTATGACAAATAGTGAAAACCGTTAAAGCTCCTCCATAGAGAGAGTTGAGCAACTTTGGACCATCAAAATTGCTCGGTGTACAATTTTTATTGTTCTTATATGTTAAATTTTACGAGTATAAGCTTCAGAGATTATTTCGATGCCAAAACACCAACTTTCTATGACAAATAGACAAAACCGTTAAAAGCTCCTCTATAGAGAGAGTTGATCAACTTCGGACCTTCAAAGTTGCTCGGTGTATAATTTTTATTGTTCTCATATGTCAAATTTTACGAGTATAAGCTTCATAGATTATTTCAATGCCAAAACATCAACTTTTTATGACAAATGGACAAAACCGTTAAGAGCTCCTCCATAGAGAGAGTTGAGCAACTTCGGACCACTAAAATTGCTCTATGTACACTTTTTATTGTTCTTCTATGTCAAATTTTATGAGTATAAGCTTCCTAGATTATTTCGATGCCAAAACACCAACTTTCTATGACAAATGGACAAAACCGTTAAAAGCTCGTCCATAGAGAGTGTTCAGCGACGTCGGACCATCAAAGTTGTTCGGTGTACAATTTTTATTGTTCTCATATGTCAAATTTTACGAGTATAAGCTTCATAGATTATTTCAATGCCAAAACATCAACTTTTTATGACAAATGGACAAAACCGTTAAAAGCTCCTCCATAGAAAGAGTTGAGCAACTTCGGACCATCAAAGTTGCACGGGATAGACTTTTTATTGTACTTCTATGTCAAATTTTACGAGTATAAGCTTCCTACATTATTTCGATGCCAAAACACCAACTTTCTATGACAAATAGACAAAACCGTTAAAAGCACCTCCATAGAGAGAGTTCAGCAACTCCGAACTATCAAAGGTTCTCAGGATAGACTTTTTATTGTTCTTATATGTCAAATTTTACGAGTATATGCTTCCTACATTATTTGGATTCCAAAACACCAACTTTCTATGACAAATGGATAAAACCGTTAAAAGCTCCCCCATAGTGAGAGTTGAGCAACTTCGGACCATCAAAGTTGCTCGGTGTTGACTTTTTATTGTTCTTCTATGTCAACTTTTACGAGTATAAGCTTCCTACATTATTTCGATGCCAAAACACCAACTTTCTATGACTAATGGACAAAACCGTTAAAAGCTCCTCCATAGAGAGAGTTGAACAACTTCGAACTATCAAAGTTGCTCGGGATAGACTTTTTCTTGTTCTTCTATGTCAAGTTTTACGAGTATAAGCTTCCTAGATTATTTCGATGCCAAAACACCAACTTTCTATGACAAATTGAGAAAACCGTTAAAAGCTCCTCCATAGAGAGAGTTGAGCAACTTCGGACCATCAAAGTTGCTCGGTGTACACTTTTTATTGTTCCTATATGTCAAATTTTATGAGTATAAGCTTCCCAGATTATTTCGATGCCAAAAAACCAACTTTCTCTGACAAATGGACAAAACCGTTAAAAGCTCCTCCATAGAGAGATTTGAGCAACTTCGGACTATGAAAGTTGCTCAGGATAGACTTTTTATTGTTCTTCTATGTCATTTTTTACGAGTATAAGCTTCCTACATTATTTCGATGCCAAAACACCAACTTTCTATGACAAATGGACAAAACCGTTAAAAGCTCTTCCATAGAAAGAGTTGAGCAACCTCGGACCATCAAAGTTGCACGGGATAGACTTTTTATTGTTCTTTTATGGCAAATTTTACGAGTATAAACTTCGTAGATTATTTTGATGCCAAAACACCAACTTTCTATGACAAATAGACAAAACCGTTAAAAGCTCCTCCATAGAGAGAGTTGAGCAACTTCGGACTATCAAAGTTTCTCGGGGTAGACTTTTTATTGTTCTTCTTTTTCAACTTTTACGAGTATAAGCTTCCTACATTATTTCGATGCCAAAACACCTACTTTCTCTGACTAAAGGACAAAACCGTTAAAAGTTCCTCCATAGAGAGAGTTGAGCAAATTCGAACTGTCAAAGTTGCTCGGGATAGACTTTTTATTGTTCTTCTATGTCAAGTTTTACGAGTATAAGCTTCCTAGATTATTTCGATGCCAAAACACCAACTTTCTATGACAAATGGACAAAACCGTTAAAAGCGCTTCAATAGAGAGTGTTGAGCGACTTTGGATCATCAAAGTTGCTCGGTGTACAATTTTTATTGTTCTTCTACGTCAAATTTTACGTGTATAAGCTTCCTACATTATTTCGATGCCAAAACACCAACTTTCTATGACAAATAGACAAAACCGTTAAAAGCACCTCCATAGAGAGAGTTGAGCAACTTCGGACTATCAATGTTGCTCGGGATAGACTTTTTATTGTTCTTCTTTGTCAACTTTTACGAGTATAAGCTTCCTACATTATTTCGATGACAAAACACCAACTTTCTATGACAAATGGACAAAACCGTTAAAAGCTCTTCAATAGAGAGTGTTGAGCGACTTTGGATCATCAAAGTTGCTCGGTGTACAATTTTTATTGTTCTTCTATGTCAAATTTTACGAGTATAAGCTTCCTACATTATTTCGATGCCAAAACACCAACTTTCTATGACAAATAGACAAAACCGTTAAAAGCACCTCCATAGAGAGAGTTGAGCAACTCCGAACTATCAAAGGTTCTCTGGATAGACTTTTTATTGTTCTTATATGTCAAATTTTACGAGTATATGCTTCCTACATTATTTGGATTCCAAAACACCAACTTTCTATGACAAATGGATAAAACCGTTAAAAGCTCCTCCATAGTTAGAGTTGAGCAACTTCAGACCATCAAAGTTGCTCGGTGTTGACTTTTTATTGTTTTTCTTTGTCAACTTTTACGAGTATAAGCTTCCTACATTATTTCGATGCCAAAACACAAACTTTCTATGACAAATAGACAAAACCGTTAAAGCACCTCCATAGAGAGAGTTGAGCAACTTCGGACTATCAAAGTTGCTCGGGATAGACTTTTTATTGTTCTTCTTTGTCAACTTTTACGAGTATAAGCTTCCTACATTATTTCGATGACAAAACACCAACTTACTATGACAAATGGACAAAACCGTTAAAAGCTCTTCAATAGAGAGTGTTGAGCGACTTTGGATCATCAAAGTTGCTCGGTGTACAATTTTTATTGTTCTTCTATGTTAAATTTTACGAGTATAAGCTTCCTACATTATTTCGATGCCAAAACACCAACTTTCTATGACAAATAGACAAAACCGTTAAAAGCACCTCCATAGAGAGAGTTCAGCAACTCCGAACTATCAAAGGTTCTCAGGATAGACTTTTTATTGTTCTTATATGTCAAATTTTACGAGTATATGCTTCCTACATTATTTGGATTCCAAAACACCAACTTTCTATGACAAATGGATAAAACCGTTAAAAGCTCCTCCATAGTGAGAGTTGAGCAACTTCAGACCATCAAAGTTGCTCCGTGTTGACTTTTTATTGTTTTTCTTTGTCAACTTTTACGAGTATAAGCTTCCTACATTATTTCGATGCCAAAACACCAACTTTCTATGACTAATGGACAAAACCGTTAAAAGCTCCTCCATAGAGAGAGTTGAACAACTTCGAACTATCAAAGTTGCTCGGGATAGACTTTTTCTTGTTCTTCTATGTCAAGTTTTACGAGTATAAGCTTCCTAGATTATTTCGATGCCAAAACACCAACTTTCTATGACAAATGGAGAAAAACGTTAAAAGCTCCTCCATAGAGAGAGTTGAGCAACTTCGGACCATCAAAGTTGCTCGGTGTACACTTTTTATTGTTCCTATATGTCAAATTTTATGAGTATAAGCTTCCTAGATTATTTCGATGCCAAAAAACCAACTTTCTCTGACAAATGAACAAAACCGTTAAAAGCTCCTCCATAGAGAGATTTGAGCAACTTCGGACTATGAAAGGTGCTCGGGATAGACTTTTTATTGTTCTTCTATGTCATTTTTTACGAGTATAAGCTTCCTACATTATTTCGATGCCAAACACCAACTTTCTATGACAAATGGACAAAACCGTTAAAAGCTCTTCCATAGAAAGAGTTGAGCAACCTCGGACCATCAAAGTTGCACGGGATAGACTTTTTATTGTTCTTTTATGGCAAATTTTACGAGTATAAACTTCCTAGATTATTTTAATGCCAAAACACCAACTTTCTATGACAAATAGACAAAACCGTTAAAAGCTCCTCCATAGAGAGAGTTGAGCAACTTCGGACTATCAAAGTTTCTCGGGGTAGACTTTTTATTGTTCTTCTTTTTCAACTTTTACGAGTATAAGCTTCCTACATTATTCCGATGCCGAAACACCAACTTTCTCTGACTAAAGGACAAAACCGTTAAAAGTTCCTCCATAGAGAGAGTTGAGCAACTTCGAACTATCAAAGTTGCTCGGGATAGACTTTTTATTGTTCTTCTATGTCAAGTTTTACGAGTATAAGCTTCCTAGATTATTTCGATGTCAAAACACCAACTTTCTATGACAAATGGACAAAACCGTTAAAAGCTCTTCAATAGAGAGTGTTGAGCGACTTTGGATCATCAAAGTTGCTCGGTGTACAATTTTTATTGTTCTTCTATGTCAAATTTTACGAGTATAAGCTTCCTACATTATTTCGATGCCAAAACACCAACTTTCTATGACAAATAGACAAAACCGTTAAAAGCACCTCCATAGAGAGAGTTGAGCAACTTCGGACTATCAAAGTTGCTCGGGATAGACTTTTTATTGTTCTTCTTTGTCAACTTTTACGAGTATAAGCTTTCTACATTATTTCGATGACAAAACACCAACTTTCTATGACAAATGGACAAAACCGTTAAAAGCTCTTCAATTGAGAGTGTTGAGCGACTTTGGATCATCAAAGTTGCACGGGATAGACTTTTTATTGTACTTCTATGTCAAATTTTACGAGTATAAGCTTCCTACATTATTTCGATGCCAAAACACCAACTTTCTATGACAAATAGACAAAACCGTTAAATAGAGAGAGTTGAGCAACTCCGAACTATCAAAGGTTCTCAGGATAGACTTTTTATTGTTCTTATATGTCAAATTTTACGAGTATATGCTTCCTACATTATTTGGATTCCAAAACACCAACTTTCTATGACAAATGGATAAAACCGTTAAAAGCTCGTCCATAGAGAGTGTTCAGCGACTTCGGACCATCAAAGTTGTTCGGTGTACAATTTTTATTGTTCTCATATGTCAAATTTTACGAGTATAAGCTTCATAGATTATTTCAATGCCAAAACATCAACTTTTTATGACAAATGGACAAAACCGTTAAAAGCTCCTCCATAGAGAGAGTTGAGCAACTTCGGACCATCAAAGTTGCACGGGATAGACTTTTTATTGTACTTCTATGTCAAATTTTACGAGTATAAGCTTCCTACATTATTTCGATGCCAAAACACCAACTTTCTATGACAAATAGACAAAACCGTTAAAAGCACCTCCATAGAGAGAGTTGAGCAACTCCGAACTATCAAAGGTTCTCAGGATAGACTTTTTATTGTTCTTATATGTCAAATTTTACGAGTATATGCTTCCTACATTATTTGGATTCCAAAACACCAACTTTCTATGACAAATGGATAAAACCGTTAAAAGCTCCTCCATAGTGAGAGTTGAGCAACTTCAGACCATCAAAGTTGCTCGGTGTTGACTTTTTATTGTTTTTCTTTGTCAACTTTTTTCGAGTATAAGCTTCCTACATTATTTCGATGCCAAAACACCAACTTTCTATGACTAATGGACAAAACCGTTAAAAACTCCTCCATAGAGAGAGTTGAACAACTTCGAACTATCAAAGTTGCTCGGGATAGACTTTTTCTTGTTCTTCTATGTCAAGTTTTACGAGTATAAGCTTCCTAGATTATTTCGATGCCAAAACACCAACTTTCTATGACAAATAGTGAAAACCGTTAAAGCTCCTCCATAAAGAGAGTTGAGCAACTTTGGACCATCAAAATTGCTCGGTGTACAATTTTTATTGTTCTTATATGTTAAAATTTACGAGTATAAGCTTCAGAGATTATTTCGATGCCAAAACACCAACTTTCTATGACAAATAGACAAAACCGTTAAAAGCTCCTCTATAGAGAGAGTTGAGCAACTTCGGACCTTCAAAGTTGCTCGGTGTATAATTTTTATTGTTCTCATATGTCATATTTTACGAGTATAAGCTTCATAGATTATTTCAATGCCAAAACATCAACTTTTTATGACAAATGGACAAAACCGTTAAGAGCTCCTCCATAGAGAGAGTTGAGCAACTTCGGACCACTAAAATTGCTCTATGTACACTTTTTATTGTTCTTCTATGTCAAATTTTATGAGTATAAGGTTCCTAGATTATTTCGATGCCAAAACACCAACTTTCTATGACAAATGGACAAAACCGTTAAAAGCTCGTCCATAGAGAGTGTTCAGCGACCTCGGACCATCAAAGTTGTTCGGTGTACAATTTTTATTGTTCTCATATGTCAAATTTTACGAGTATAAGCTTCATAGATTATTTCAATGCCAAAACATCAACTTTTTATGACAAATGGACAAAACCGTTAAAAGCTCCTCCATAGAGAGAGTTGAGCAACTTCGGACCATCAAAGTTGAACGGGATAGACTTTTTATTGTACTTCTTTGTCAACTTTTACGAGTATAAGCTTCCTACATTATTTCGATGCCAAAACACCAACTTTCTATGACTAATGGACAAAACCGTTAAAAGTTCCTCCATAGAGAGAGTTGAGCAACTTCGAACTATCAAAGTTGCTCGGGATAGAATTTTTATTGTTCTTCTATGTCAAGTTTTACGAGTATAAGCTTCCTAGATTATTTCGATGCCAAAACACCAACTTTCTATGACAAATGGACAAAACCGTTAAAAGCTCTTCAATAGAGAGTGTTGAGCGACTTTGGATCATCAAAGTTGCTCGGTGTACAATTTTTATTGTTCTTCTATGTCAAATTTTACGAGTATAAGCTTCCTACATTATTTCGATGCCAAAACACCAACTTTCTATGACAAATAGACAAAACCGTTAAAAGCACCTCCATAGAGAGAGTTGAGCAACTTCGGACTATCAAAGTTGCTCGGGATAGACTTTTTATTGTTCTTCTTTGTCAACTTTTACGAGTATAAGCTTCCTACATTATTTCGATGACAAAACACCAACTTTCTATGACAAATGGACAAAACCGTTAAAAGCTCTTCAATTGAGAGTGTTGAGCGACTTTGGATCATCAAAGTTGCACGGGATAGACTTTTTATTGTACTTCTATGTCAAATTTTACGAGTATAAGCTTCCTACATTATTTCGATGCCAAAACACCAACTTTCTATGACAAATAGACAAAACCGTTAAATAGAGAGAGTTGAGCAACTCCGAACTATCAAAGGTTCTCAGGATAGACTTTTTATTGTTCTTATATGTCAAATTTTACGAGTATATGCTTCCTACATTATTTGGATTCCAAAACACCAACTTTCTATGACAAATGGATAAAACCGTTAAAAGCTCGTCCATAGAGAGTGTTCAGCGACTTCGGACCATCAAAGTTGTTCGGTGTACAATTTTTATTGTTCTCATATGTCAAATTTTACGAGTATAAGCTTCATAGATTATTTCAATGCCAAAACATCAACTTTTTATGACAAATGGACAAAACCGTTAAAAGCTCCTCCATAGAGAGAGTTGAGCAACTTCGGACCATCAAAGTTGCACGGGATAGACTTTTTATTGTACTTCTATGTCAAATTTTACGAGTATAAGCTTCCTACATTATTTCGATGCCAAAACACCAACTTTCTATGACAAATAGACAAAACCGTTAAAAGCACCTCCATAGAGAGAGTTGAGCAACTCCGAACTATCAAAGGTTCTCAGGATAGACTTTTTATTGTTCTTATATGTCAAATTTTACGAGTATATGCTTCCTACATTATTTGGATTCCAAAACACCAACTTTCTATGACAAATGGATAAAACCGTTAAAAGCTCCCCCATAGTGAGAGTTGAGCAACTTCAGACCATCAAAGTTGCTCGGTGTTGACTTTTTATTGTTTTTCTTTGTCAACTTTTACGAGTATAAGCTTCCTACATTATTTCGATGCCAAAACACCAACTTTCTATGACTAATGGACAAAACCGTTAAAAACTCCTCCATATAGAGAGTTGAACAACTTCGAACTATCAAAGTTGCTCGGGATAGACTTTTTCTTGTTCTTCTATGTCAAGTTTTACGAGTATAAGCTTCCTAGATTATTTCGATGCCAAAACACCAACTTTCTATGACAAATAGACAAAACCGTTAAAAGCTCCTCTATAGAGAGAGTTGAGCAACTTCGGAGCTTCAAAGTTGCTCGGTGTATAATTTTTATTGTTCTCATATGTCAAATTTTACGAGTATAAGCTTCATAGATTATTTCAATGCCAAAACATCAACTTTTTATGACAAATGGACAAAACCGTTAAGAGCTCCTCCATAGAGAGAGTTGAGCAACTTCGGACCACTAAAATTGCTCTATGTACACTTTTTATTGTTCTTCTATGTCAAATTTTATGAGTATAAGCTTCCTAGATTATTTCGATGCCAAAACACCAACTTTCTATGACAAATGGACAAAACCGTTAAAAGCTCGTCCATAGAGAGTGTTCAGCGACTTCGGACCATCAAAGTTGTTCGGTGTACAATTTTTATTGTTCTCATATGTCAAATTTTACGAGTATAAGCTTCATAGATTATTTCAATGCCAAAACATCAACTTTTTATGACAAATGGACAAAACCGTTAAAAGCTCCTCCATAGAGAGAGTTGAGCAACTTCGGACCATCAAAGTTGAACGGGATAGACTTTTTATTGTACTTCTATGTCAAATTTTACGAGTATAAGCTTCCTACATTATTTCGATGCCAAAACACCAACTTTCTATGACAATTAGACAAAACCGTTAAAAGCACCTCCATAGAGAGAGTTGAGCTACTCCGAACTATCAAAGCTACTCAGGATAGACTTTTTATTGTCCTTATATGTCAAACTTTACGAGTATATGCTTCCTACATTATTTGGATTCCAAAACACCAACTTTCTATGACAAATGGATAAAACCGTTAAAAGCTCGTCCATAGAGAGTGTTCAGCGACTTCGGACCATCAAAGTTGTTCGGTGTACAATTTTTATTGTTCTCATATGTCAAATTTTACGAGTATAAGCTTCATAGATTATTTCAATGCCAAAACATCAACTTTTTATGACAAATGGACAAAATCGTTAAAAGCTCCTCCATAGAGAGAGTTGAGCAACTTCGGACCATCAAAGCTGCACGGGATAGACTTTTTATTGTACTTCTATGTCAAATTTTACGAGTATAAGCTTCCTACATTATTTCGATGCCAAAACACCAACTTTCTATGACAAATAGACAAAACCGTTAAAAGCACCTCCATAGAGAGAGTTGAGCAACTTCAGACCATCAAAGTTGCTTGGTGTTGACTTTTTATTGTTCTTCTTTTTCAACTTTTACGAGTATAAGCTTCCTACATTATTTCGATGCCGAAACACCAACTTTCTCTGACTAAAGGACAAAACCGTTAAAAGTTCCTGCATAGAGAGAGTTGAGCAACTTCGAACTATCAAAGTTGCTCGGGATAGACTTTTTATTGTTCTTCTATGTCAAGTTTTACGAGTATAAGCTTCCTAGATTATTTCGATGCCAAAACACCAACTTTCTATGACAAATGGACAAAACCGTTAAAAGCTCTTCAATAGAGAGTGTTGAGCGACTTTGGATCATCAAAGTTGCTCGGGATAGACTTTTTCTTGTTCTTCTATGTCAAATTTTACGAGTATAAGCTTCCTAGATTATTTCGATGCCAAAACACCAACTTTCTATGACAAATGGTGAAAACCGTTAAAGCTCCTCCATAGAGAGAGTTGAGCAACTTTGGACCATCAAAATTGCTCGGTGTACAATTTTTATTGTTCTTATATGTTAAATTTTACGAGTATAAGCTTCAGAGATTATTTCGATGCCAAAACACCAACTTTCTATGACAAATAGACAAAACCGTTAAAAGCTCCTCTATAGAGAGAGTTGAGCAACTTCGGACCTTCAAACTTGCTCGGTGTATAATTTTTATTGTTCTCATATGTCAAATTTTACGAGTATAAGCTTCATAGATTATTTCAATGCCAAAACATCAACTTTTTATGACAAATGGACAAAACCGTTAAGAGCTCCTCCATAGAGAGAGTTGAGCAACTTCGGACCACTAAAATTGCTCTGTGTACACTTTTTATTGTTCTTCTATGTCAAATTTTATGAGTATAAGCTTCCTAGATTATTTCGATGCCAAAACACCAACTTTCTATAACAAATGGACAAAACCGTTAAAAGCTCGTCCATAGAGAGTGTTCAGCGACTTCGGACCATCAAAGTTGCTCGGTGTACACTTTTTATTGTTCCTATATGTCAAATTTTATGAGTATAAGCTTCCTAGATTATTTCGATGCCAAAAAACCAACTTTCTCTGACAAATGGACAAAACCGTTAAAAGCTCCTCCATAGAGAGATTTGAGCAACTTCGGACTATGAAAGTTGCTCAGGATAGACTTTTTATTGTTCTTCTATGTCATTTTTTACGAGTATAAGCTTCCTACATTATTTCGATGCCAAAACACCAACTTTCTATGACAAATGGACAAAACCGTTAAAAGCTCTTCCATAGAAAGAGTTGAGCAACCTCGGACCATCAAAGTTGCACGGGATAGACTTTTTATTGTTCTTTTATGGCAAATTTTACGAGTATAAACTTCGTAGATTATTTTGATGCCAAAACACCAACTTTCTATGACAAATAGACAAAACCGTTAAAAGCTCCTCCATAGAGAGAGTTGAGCAACTTCGGACTATCAAAGTTTCTCGGGGTAGACTTTTTATTGTTCTTCTTTTTCAACTTTTACGAGTATAAGCTTCCTACATTATTTCGATGCCAAAACACCTACTTTCTCTGACTAAAGGACAAAACCGTTAAAAGTTCCTCCATAGAGAGAGTTGAGCAAATTCGAACTATCAAAGTTGCTCGGGATAGACTTTTTATTGTTCTTCTATCTCAAGTTTTACGAGTATAAGCTTCCTAGATTATTTCGATGCCAAAACACCAACTTTCTATGACAAATGGACAAAACCGTTAAAAGCGCTTCAATAGAGAGTGTTGAGCGACTTTGGATCATCAAAGTTGCTCGGTGTACAATTTTTATTGTTCTTCTATGTCAAATTTTACGAGTATAAGCTTCCTACATTATTTCGATGCCAAAACACCAACTTTCTATGACAAATAGACAAAACCGTTAAAAGCACCTCCATAGAGAGAGTTGAGCAACTTCGGACTATCAATGTTGCTCGGGATAGACTTTTTATTGTTCTTCTTTGTCAACTTTTACGAGTATAAGCTTCCTACATTATTTCGATGACAAAACACCAACTTTCTATGACAAATGGACAAAACCGTTAAAAGCTCTTCAATAGAGAGTGTTGAGCGACTTTGGATCATCAAAGTTGCTCGTTGCACAATTTTTATTGTTCTTCTATGTCAAATTTTACGAGTATAAGCTTCCTACATTATTTCGATGCCAAAACACCAACTTTCTATGACAAATAGACAAAACCGTTAAAAGCACCTCCATAGAGAGAGTTGAGCAACTCCGAACTATCAAAGGTTCTCAGGATAGACTTTTTATTGTTCTTATATGTCAAATTTTACGAGTATATGCTTCCTACATTATTTGGATTCCAAAACACCAACTTTCTATGACAAATGGATAAAACCGTTAAAAGCTCCTCCATAGTTAGAGTTGAGCAACTTCAGACCATCAAAGTTGCTCGGTGTTGACTTTTTATTGTTTTTCTTTGTCAACTTTTACGAGTATAAGCTTCCTACATTATTTCGATGCCAAAACACAAACTTTCTATGACAAATGGACAAAACCGTTAAAAGCACCTCCATAGAGAGAGTTGAGCAACTTCGGACTATCAAAGTTGCTCGGGATAGACTTTTTATTGTTCTTTTTTGTCAACTTTTACGAGTATAAGCTTCCTACATTATTTCGATGACAAAACACCAACTTTCTATGACAAATGGACAAAACCGTTAAAAGCTCTTCAATTGAGAGTGTTGAGCGACTTTGGATCATCAAAGTTGCTCGGTGTACAATTTTTATTGTTCTTCTATGTCAAATTTTACGAGTATAAGCTTCCTACATTATTTTGATGCCAAAACACCAACTTTCTATGACAAATAGACAAAACCGTTAAAAGCACCTCCATAGAGAGAGTTGAGCAACTCCGAACTATCAAAGGTTCTCAGGATAGACTTTTTATTGTTCTTATATGTCAAATTTTACGAGTATATGCTTCCTACATTATTTGGATTCCAAAACACCAACTTTCTATGACAAATGGATAAAACCGTTAAAAGCTCCTCCATAGTGAGAGTTGAGCAACTTCAGACCATCAAAGTTGCTCGGTGTTGACTTTTTATTGTTTTTCTTTGTCAACTTTTACGAGTATAAGCTTCCTACATTATTTCGATGCCAAAACACCAACTTTCTATGACTAATGGACAAAACCGTTAAAAGCTCCTCCATAGAGAGAGTTGAACAACTTCGAACTATCAAAGTTGCTCGGGATAGACTTTTTCTTGTTCTTCTATGTCAAGTTTTACGAGTATAAGCTTCCTAGATTATTTCGATGCCAAAACACCAACTTTCCATGACAAATGGAGAAAAACGTTAAAAGCTCCTCCATAGAGAGAGTTGAGCAACTTCGGACCATCAAAGTTGCTCGGTGTACACTTTTTATTGTTCCTATATGTCAAATTTTATGAGTATAAGCTTCCTAGATTATTTCGATGCCAAAAAACCAACTTTCTCTGACAAATGGACAAAACCGTTAAAAGCTCCTCCATAGAGAGATTTGAGCAACTTCGGACTATGAAAGGTGCTCGGGATAGACTTTTTATTGTTCTTCTATGTCATTTTTTACGAGTATAAGCTTCCTAGATTATTTCGATGCCAAAACACCAACTTTCTATGACAAATGGACAAAACCGTTAAAAGCTCTTCCATAGAAAGAGTTGAGCAACCTCGGACCATCAAAGTTGCACGGGATAGACTTTTTATTGTTCTTTTATGGCAAATTTTACGAGTATAAACTTCCTAGATTATTTTAATGCCAAAACACCAACTTTCTATGACAAATAGACAAAACCGTTAAAAGCTCCTCCATAGAGAGAGTTGAGCAACTTCGGACTATCAAAGTTTCTCGGGGTAGACTTTTTATTGTTCTTCTTTTTCAACTTTTACGAGTATAAGCTTCCTACATTATTTCGATGCCGAAACACCAACTTTCTCTGACTAAAGGACAAAACCGTTAAAAGTTCCTCCATAGAGAGAGTTGAGCAACTTCGAACTATCAAAGTTGCTCGGGATAGACTTTTTATTGTTCTTCTATGTCAAGTTTTACGAGTATAAGCTTCCTAGATTATTTCGATGCCAAAACACCAACTTTCTATGACAAATGGACAAAACCGTTAAAAGCTCTTCAATAGAGAGTGTTGAGCGACTTTGGATCATCAAAGTTGCTCGGTGTACAATTTTTATTGTTCTTCTATGTCAAATTTTACGAGTATAAGCTTCCTACATTATTTCGATGCCAAAACACCAACTTTCTATGACAAATAGACAAAACCGTTAAAACCACCTCCATAGAGAGAGTTGAGCAACTTCGGACTATCAAAGTTGCTCGGGATAGACTTTTTATTGTTCTTCTTTGTCAACTTTTACGAGTATAAGCTTCCTACATTATTTCGATGACAAAACACCAACTTTCTATGACAAATGGACAAAACCGTTAAAAGCTCTTCAATTGAGAGTGTTGAGCGACTTTGGATCATCAAAGTTGCACGGGATAGACTTTTTATTGTACTTCTATGTCAAATTTTACGAGTATAAGCTTCCTACATTATTTCGATGCCAAAACACCAACTTTCTATGACAAATAGACAAAACCGTTAAATAGAGAGAGTTGAGCAACTCCGAACTATCAAAGGTTCTCAGGATAGACTTTTTATTGTTCTTATATGTCAAATTTTACGAGTATATGCTTCCTACATTATTTGGATTCCAAAACACCAACTTTCTATGACAAATGGATAAAACCGTTAAAAGCTCGTCCATAGAGAGTGTTCAGCGACTTCGGACCATCAAAGTTGTTCGGTGTACAATTTTTATTGTTCTCATATGTCAAATTTTACGAGTATAAGCTTCATAGATTATTTCAATGCCAAAACATCAACTTTTTATGACAAATGGACAAAACCGTTAAAAGCTCCTCCATAGAGAGAGTTGAGCAACTTCGGACCATCAAAGTTGCACGGGATAGACTTTTTATTGTACTTCTATGTCAAATTTTACGAGTATAAGCTTCCCACATTATTTCGATGCCAAAACACCAACTTTCTATGACAAATAGACAAAACCGTTAAAAGCACCTCCATAGAGAGAGTTGAGCAACTCCGAACTATCAAAGGTTCTCAGGATAGACTTTTTATTGTTCTTATATGTCAAATTTTACGAGTATATGCTTCCTACATTATTTGGATTCCAAAACACCAACTTTCTATGACAAATGGATAAAACCGTTAAAAGCTCCTCCATAGTGAGAGTTGAGCACCTTCAGACCATCAAAGTTGCTCGGTGTTGACTTTTTATTGTTTTTCTTTGTCAACTTTTACGAGTATAAGCTTCCTACATTATTTCGATGCCAAAACACCAACTTTCTATGACTAATGGACAAAACCGTTAAAAACTCCTCCATAGAGAGAGTTGAACAACTTCGAACTATCAAAGTTGCTCGGGATAGACTTTTCTTCTTCTTCTATGTCAAGTTTTACGAGTATAAGCTTCCTAGATTATTTCGATGCCAAAACACCAACTTTCTATGACAAATGGTGAAAACCGTTAAAGCTCCTCCATAGAGAGAGTTGAGCAACTTTGGACCATCAAAATTGCTCGGTGTACAATTTTTATTGTTCTTATATGTTAAATTTTACGAGTATAAGTTTCAGAGATTATTTCGATGCCAAAACACCAACTTTCTATGACAAATAGACAAAACCGTTAAAAGCTCCTCTATAGAGAGAGTTGAGCAACTTCGGACCTTCAAAGTTGCTCGGTGTATAATTTTTATTGTTCTCATATGTCAAATTTTACGAGTATAAGCTTCATAGATTATTTCAATGCCAAAACATCAACTTTTTATGACAAATGGACAAAACCGTTAAGAGCTCCTCCATAGAGAGAGTTGAGCAACTTCGGACCACTAAAATTGCTCTATGTACACTTTTTATTGTTCTTCTATGTCAAATTTTATGAGTATAAGCTTCCTAGATTATTTCGATGCCAAAACACCAACTTTCTATGACAAATGGACAAAACCGTTAAAAGCTCGTCCATAGAGAGTGTTCAGCGACTTCGGACCATCAAAGTTGTTCGGTGTACAATTTTTATTGTTCTCATATGTCAAATTTTACGAGTATAAGCTTCATAGATTATTTCAATGCCAAAACATCAACTTTTTATGACAAATGGACAAAACCGTTAAAAGCTCCTCCATAGAGAGAGTTGAGCAACTTCGGACCATCAAAGTTGAACGGGATAGACTTTTTATTGTACTTATATGTCAAATTTTACGAGTATAAGCTTCCTACATTATTTCGATGTCAAAACACCAACTTTCTATGACAATTAGACAAAACCGTTAAAAGCACCTCCATAGAGAGAGTTGAGCAACTCCGAACTATCAAAGGTTCTCAGGATAGACTTTTTATTGTCCTTATATGTCAAATTTTACGAGTATATGCTTCCTACATTATTTGGATTCCAAAACACCAACTTTCTATGACAAATGGATAAAACCGTTAAAAGCTCGTCCATAGAGAGTGTTCAGCGACTTCGGACCATCAAAGTTGTTCGGTGTACAATTTTTATTGTTCTCATATGTCAAATTTTACGAGTATAAGCTTCATAGATTATTTCAATGCCAAAACATCAACTTTTTATGACAAATGGACAAAACCGTTAAAAGCTCCTCCATAGAGAGAGTTGAGCAACTTCGGACCATCAAAGTTGCACGGGATAGACTTTTTATTGTACTTCTATGTCAAATTTTACGAGTATAAGCTTCCTACATTATTTCGATGCCAAAACACCAACTTTCTATGACAAATAGACAAAACCGTTAAAAGCACCTCCATAGAGAGAGTTGAGCAACTTCAGACCAGCAAAGTTGCTCGGTGTTGACTTTTTATTGTTCTTCTTTTTCAACTTTTACGAGTATAAGCTTCCTACATTATTTCGATGCCGAAACACCAACTTTCTCTGACTAAAGGACAACACCGTTAAAAGTTCCTCCATAGAGAGAGTTGAGCAACTTCGAACTATCAAAGTTGCTCGGGATAGACTTTTTATTGTTCTTCTATGTCAAGTTTTACGAGTATAAGCTTCCTAGATTATTTCGATGCCAAAACACCAACTTTCTATGACAAATGGACAAAACCGTTAAAAGCTCTTCAATAGAGAGTGTTGAGCGACTTTGGATCATCAAAGCTGCTCGGTGTACAATTTTTATTGTTCTTCTATGTCAAATTTTACGAGTATAAGCTTCCTACATTATTTCGATGCCAAAACACCAACTTTCTATGACAAATAGACAAAACCGTTAAAAGCACCTCCATAGAGAGAGTTGAGCAACTTCGGACTATCAAAGTTGCTCGGGATAGACTTTTTATTGTTCTTCTTTGTCAACTTTTACGAGTATAAGCTTCCTACATTAATTCGATGACAAAACACCAACTTTCTATGACAAATGGACAAAACCGTTAAAAGCTCTTCAATAGAGAGTGTTGAGCGACTTTGGATCATCAAAGTTGCTCGGTGTACAATTTTTATTGTTCTTCTATGTCAAATTTTACGAGTATAAGCTTCCTACATTATTTCGATGCCAAAACACCAACTTTCTATGACAAATAGACAAAACCGTTAAAACCACCTCCATAGAGAGAGTTGAGCAACTTCGGACTATCAAAGTTGCTCGGGATAGACTTTTTATTGTTCTTCTTTGTCAACTTTTACGAGTATAAGCTTCCTACATTATTTCGATGACAAAACACCAACTTTCTATGACAAATGGACAAAACCGTTAAAAGCTCTTCAATTGAGAGTGTTGAGCGACTTTGGATCATCAAAGTTGCACGGGATAGACTTTTTATTGTACTTCTATGTCAAATTTTACGAGTATAAGCTTCCTACATTATTTCGATGCCAAAACACCAACTTTCTATGACAAATAGACAAAACCGTTAAATAGAGAGAGTTGAGCAACTCCGAACTATCAAAGGTTCTCAGGATAGACTTTTTATTGTTCTTATATGTCAAATTTTACGAGTATATGCTTCCTACATTATTTGGATTCCAAAACACCAACTTTCTATGACAAATGGATAAAACCGTTAAAAGCTCGTCCATAGAGAGTGTTCAGCGACTTCGGACCATCAAAGTTGTTCGGTGTACAATTTTTATTGTTCTCATATGTCAAATTTTACGAGTATAAGCTTCATAGATTATTTCAATGCCAAAACATCAACTTTTTATGACAAATGGACAAAACCGTTAAAAGCTCCTCCATAGAGAGAGTTGAGCAACTTCGGACCATCAAAGTTGCACGGGATAGACTTTTTATTGTACTTCTATGTCAAATTTTACGAGTATAAGCTTCCTACATTATTTCGATGCCAAAACACCAACTTTCTATGACAAATAGACAAAACCGTTAAAAGCACCTCCATAGAGAGAGTTGAGCAACTCCGAACTATCAAAGGTTCTCAGGATAGACTTTTTATTGTTCTTATATGTCAAATTTTACGAGTATATGCTTCCTACATTATTTGGATTCCAAAACACCAACTTTCTATGACAAATGGATAAAACCGTTAAAAGCTCCTCCATAGTGAGAGTTGAGCAACTTCAGACCATCAAAGTTGCTCGGTGTTGACTTTTTATTGTTTTTCTTTGTTAACTTTTACGAGTATAAGCTTCCTACATTATTTCGATGCCAAAACACCAACTTTCTATGACTAATGGACAAAACCGTTAAAAACTCCTCCATAGAGAGAGTTGAACAACTTCGAACTATCAAAGTTGCTCGGGATAGACTTTTTCTTGTTCTTCTATGTCAAGTTTTACGAGTATAAGCTTCCTAGATTATTTCGATGCCAAAACACCAACTTTCTATGACAAATGGTGAAAACCGTTAAAGCTCCTCCATAGAGAGAGTTGAGCAACTTTGGACCATCAAAATTGCTCGGTGTACAATTTTTATTGTTCTTATATGTTAAATTTTACGAGTATAAGCTTCAGAGATTATTTCGATGCCAAAACACCAACTTTCTATGACAAATAGACAAAACCGTTAAAAGCTCCTCTATAGAGAGAGTTGAGCAACTTCGGACCTTCAAAGTTGCTCGGTGTATAATTTTTATTGTTCTCATATGTCAAATTTTACGAGTATAAGCTTCATAGATTATTTCAATGCCAAAACATCAACTTTTTATGACAAATGGACAAAACCGTTAAGAGCTCCTCCATAGAGAGAGTTGAGCAACTTCGGACCACTAAAATTGCTCTATGTACACTTTTTATTGTTCTTCTATGTCAAATTTTATGAGTATAAGCTTCCTAGATTATTTCGATGCCAAAACACCAACTTTCTATGACAAATGGACAAAACCGTTAAAAGCTCGTCCATAGAGAGTGTTCAGCGACTTCGGACCATCAAAGTTGTTCGGTGTACAATTTTTATTGTTCTCATATGTCAAATTTTACGAGTATAAGCTTCATAGATTATTTCAATGCCAAAACATCAACTTTTTATGACAAATGGACAAAACCGTTAAAAGCTCCTCCATAGAGAGAGTTGAGCAACTTCGGACCATCAAAGTTGAACGGGATAGACTTTTTATTGTACTTCTATGTCAAATTTTACGAGTATAAGCTTCCTACATTATTTCGATGCCAAAACACCAACTTTCTATGACAATTAGACAAAACCGTTAAAAGCACCTCCATAGAGAGAGTTGAGCAACTCCGAACAATCAAAGGTTCTCAGGATAGACTTTTTATTGTCCTTATATGTCAAATTTTACGAGTATATGCTTCCTACATTATTTGGATTCCAAAACACCAACTTTCTATGACAAATGGATAAAACCGTTAAAAGCTCGTCCATAGAGAGTGTTCAGCGACTTCGGACCATCAAAGTTGTTCGGTGTACAATTTTTATTGTTCTCATATGTCAAATTTTACGAGTATAAGCTTCATAGATTATTTCAATGCCAAAACATCAACTTTTTATGACAAATGGACAAAACCGTTAAAAGCTCCTCCATAGAGAGAGTTGAGCAACTTCGTACCATCAAAGTTGCACGGGATAGACTTTTTATTGTACTTCTATGTCAAATTTTACGAGTATAAGCTTCCTACATTATTTCGATGCCAAAACACCAACTTTCTATGACAAATAGACAAAACCGTTAAATAGAGAGAGTTGAGCAACTCCGAACTATCAAAGGTTCTCAGGATAGACTTTTTATTGTTCTTATATGTCAAATTTTACGAGTATATGCTTCCTACATTATTTGGATTCCAAAACACCAACTTTCTATGACAAATGGATAAAACCGTTAAAAGCTCGTCCATAGAGAGTGTTCAGCGACTTCGGACCATCAAAGTTGTTCGGTGTACAATTTTTATTGTTCTCATATGTCAAATTTTACGAGTATAAGCTTCATAGATTATTTCAATTCCAAAACATCAACTTTTTATGACAAATGGACAAAACCGTTAAAAGCTCCTCCATAGAGAGAGTTGAGCAACTTCGGACCATCAAAGTTGCACGGGATAGACTTTTTATTGTACTTCTATGTCAAATTTTACGAGTATAAGCTTCCTACATTATTTCGATGCCAAAACACCAACTTTCTATGACAAATAGACAAAACCGTTAAAAGCACCTCCATAGAGAGAGTTGAGCAACTCCGAACTATCAAAGGTTCTCAGGATAGACTTTTTATTGTTCTTATATGTCAAATTTTACGAGTATATGCTTCCTACATTATTTGGATTCCAAAACACCAACTTTCTATGACAAATGGATAAAACCGTTAAAAGCTCCTCCATAGTGAGAGTTGAGCAACTTCAGACCATCAAAGTTGCTCGGTGTTGACTTTTTATTGTTTTTCTTTGTCAACTTTTACGAGTATAAGCTTCCTACATTATTTCGATGCCAAAACACCAACTTTCTATGACTAATGGACAAAACCGTTAAAAACTCCTCCATAGAGAGAGTTGAACAACTTCGAACTATCAAAGTTGCTCGGGATAGACTTTTTCTTGTTCTTCTATGTCAAGTTTTACGAGTATAAGCTTCCTAGATTATTTCGATGCCAAAACACCAACTTTCTATGACAAATGGTGAAAACCGTTAAAGCTCCTCCATAGAGAGAGTTGAGCAACTTTGGACCATCAAAATTGCTCGGTGTACAATTTTTATTGTTCTTATATGTTAAATTTTACGAGTATAAGCTTCAGAGATTATTTCGATGCCAAAACACCAACTTTCTATGACAAATAGACAAAACCGTTAAAAGCTCCTCTATAGAGAGAGTTGAGCAACTTCGGACCTTCAAAGTTGCTCGGTGTATAATTTTTATTGTTCTCATATGTCAAATTTTACGAGTATAAGCTTCATAGATTATTTCAATGCCAAAACATCAACTTTTTATGACAAATGGACAAAACCGTTAAGAGCTCCTCCATAGAGAGAGTTGAGCAACTTCGGACCACTAAAATTGCTCTATGTACACTTTTTATTGTTCTTCTATGTCAAATTTTATGAGTATAAGCTTCCTAGATTATTTCGATGCCAAAACACCAACTTTCTATGACAAATGGACAAAACCGTTAAAAGCTCGTCCATAGAGAGTGTTCAGCGACTTCGGACCATCAAAGTTGTTCGGTGTACAATTTTTATTGTTCTCATATGTCAAATTTTACGAGTATAAGCTTCATAGATTATTTCAATGCCAAAACATCAACTTTTTATGACAAATGGACAAAACCGTTAAAAGCTCCTCCATAGAGAGAGTTGAGCAACTTCGGACCATCAAAGTTGAACGGGATAGACTTTTTATTGTACTTCTATGTCAAATTTTACGAGTATAAGCTTCCTACATTATTTCGATGCCAAAACACCAACTTTCTATGACAATTAGACAAAACCGTTAAAAGCACCTCCATAGAGAGAGTTGAGCAACTCCGAACAATCAAAGGTTCTCAGGATAGACTTTTTATTGTCCTTATATGTCAAATTTTACGAGTATATGCTTCCTACATTATTTGGATTCCAAAACACCAACTTTCTATGACAAATGGATAAAACCGTTAAAAGCTCGTCCATAGAGAGTGTTCAGCGACTTCGGACCATCAAAGTTGTTCGGTGTACAATTTTTATTGTTCTCATATGTCAAATTTTACGAGTATAAGCTTCATAGATTATTTCAATGCCAAAACATCAACTTTTTATGACAAATGGACAAAACCGTTAAAAGCTCCTCCATAGAGAGAGTTGAGCAACTTCGGACCATCAAAGTTGCACGGGATAGACTTTTTATTGTACTTCTATGTCAAATTTTACGAGTATAAGCTTCCTACATTATTTCGATGCCAAAACACCAACTTTCTATGACAAATAGACAAAACCGTTAAAAGCACCTCCATAGAGAGAGTTGAGCAACTTCAGACCATCAAAGTTGCTCGTTGTTGACTTTTTATTGTTCTTCTTTTTCAACTTTTACGAGTATAAGCTTCCTACATTATTTCGATGCCGAAACACCAACTTTCTCTGACTAAAGGACAAAACCGTTAAAAGTTCCTCCATAGAGAGAGTTGAGCAACTTCGAACTATCAAAGTTGCTCGGGATAGACTTTTTATTGTTCTTCTATGTCAAGTTTTACGAGTATAAGCTTCCTAGATTATTTCGATGCCAAAACACCAACTTTCTATGACAAATGGACAAAACCGTTAAAAGCTCTTCAATAGAGAGTGTTGAGCGACTTTGGATCATCAAAGTTGCTCGGTGTACAATTTTTATTGTTCTTCTATGTCAAATTTTACGAGTATAAGCTTCCTACATTATTTCGATGCCAAAACACCAACTTTCTATGACAAATAGACAAAACCGTTAAAAGCACCTCCATAGAGAGAGTTGAGCAACTTCGGACTATCAAAGTTGCTCGGGATAGACTTTTTATTGTTCTTCTTTGTCAACTTTTACGAGTATAAGCTTCCTACATTATTTCGATGACAAAACACCAACTTTCTATGACAAATGGACAAAACCGTTAAAAGCTCTTCAATAGAGAGTGTTGAGCGACTTTGGATCATCAAAGTTGCTTGGTGTACAATTTTTATTGTTCTTCTATGTCAAATTTTACGAGTATAAGCTTCCTACATTATTTCGATGCCAAAACACCAACTTTCTATGACAAATAGACAAAACCGTTAAAAGCACCTCCATAGAGAGAGTTGAGCAACTTCGGACTATCAAAGTTGCTCGGGATAGACTTTTTATTGTTCTTCTTTGTCAACTTTTACGAGTATAAGCTTCCTACATTATTTCGATGACAAAACACCAACTTTCTATGACAAATGGACAAAACCGTTAAAAGCTCTTCAATTGATAGTGTTGAGCGACTTTGGATCATCAAAGTTGCACGGGATAGACTTTTTATTGTACTTCTATGTCAAATTTTACGAGTATAAGCTTCCTACATTATTTCGATGCCAAAACACCAACTTTCTATGACAAATAGACAAAACCGTTAAATAGAGAGAGTTGAGCAACTCCGAACTATCAAAGGTTCTCAGGATAGACTTTTTATTGTTCTTATATGTCAAATTTTACGAGTATATGCTTCCTACATTATTTGGATTCCAAAACACCAACTTTCTATGACAAATGGATAAAACCGTTAAAAGCTCGTCCATAGAGAGTGTTCAGCGACTTCGGACCATCAAAGTTGTTCGGTGTACAATTTTTATTGTTCTCATATGTCAAATTTTACGAGTATAAGCTTCATAGATTATTTCAATGCCAAAACATCAACTTTTTATGACAAATGGACAAAACCGTTAAAAGCTCCTCCATAGAGAGAGTTGAGCAACTTCGGACCATCAAAGTTGCACGGGATAGACTTTTTATTGTACTTCTATGTCAAATTTTACGAGTATAAGCTTCCTACATTATTTCGATGCCAAAACACCAACTTTCTATGACAAATAGACAAAACCGTTAAAAGCACCTCCATAGAGAGAGTTGAGCAACTCCGAACTATCAAAGGTTCTCAGGATAGACTTTTTATTGTTCTTATATGTCAAATTTTACGAGTATATGCTTCCTACATTATTTGGATTCCAAAACACCAACTTTCTATGACAAATGGATAAAACCGTTAAAAGCTCCTCCATAGTGAGAGTTGAGCAACTTCAGACCATCAAAGTTGCTCGTTGTTGACTTTTTATTGTTCTTCTTTTTCAACTTTTACGAGTATAAGCTTCCTACATTATTTCGATGCCGAAACACCAACTTTCTCTGACTAAAGGACAAAACCGTTAAAAGTTCCTCCATAGAGAGAGTTGAGCAACTTCGAACTATCAAAGTTGCTCGGGATAGACTTTTTATTGTTCTTCTATGTCAAGTTTTACGAGTATAAGCTTCCTAGATTATTTCGATGCCAAAACACCAACTTTCTATGACAAATGGACAAAACCGTTAAAAGCTCTTCAATAGAGAGTGTTGAGCGACTTTGGATCATCAAAGTTGCTCGGTGTACAATTTTTATTGTTCTTCTATGTCAAATTTTACGAGTATAAGCTTCCTACATTATTTCGATGCCAAAACACCAACTTTCTATGACAAATAGACAAAACCGTTAAAAGCACCTCCATAGAGAGAGTTGAGCAACTTCGGACTATCAAAGTTGCTCGGGATAGACTTTTTATTGTTCTTCTTTGTCAACTTTTACGAGTATAAGCTTCCTACATTATTTCGATGACAAAACACCAACTTTCTATGACAAATGGACAAAACCGTTAAAAGCTCTTCAATAGAGAGTGTTGAGCGACTTTGGATCATCAAAGTTGCTTGGTGTACAATTTTTATTGTTCTTCTATGTCAAATTTTACGAGTATAAGCTTCCTACATTATTTCGATGCCAAAACACCAACTTTCTATGACAAATAGACAAAACCGTTAAAAGCACCTCCATAGAGAGAGTTGAGCAACTTCGGACTATCAAAGTTGCTCGGGATAGACTTTTTATTGTTCTTCTTTGTCAACTTTTACGAGTATAAGCTTCCTACATTATTTCGATGACAAAACACCAACTTTCTATGACAAATGGACAAAACCGTTAAAAGCTCTTCAATTGATAGTGTTGAGCGACTTTGGATCATCAAAGTTGCACGGGATAGACTTTTTATTGTACTTCTATGTCAAATTTTACGAGTATAAGCTTCCTACATTATTTCGATGCCAAAACACCAACTTTCTATGACAAATAGACAAAACCGTTAAATAGAGAGAGTTGAGCAACTCCGAACTATCAAAGGTTCTCAGGATAGACTTTTTATTGTTCTTATATGTCAAATTTTACGAGTATATGCTTCCTACATTATTTGGATTCCAAAACACCAACTTTCTATGACAAATGGATAAAACCGTTAAAAGCTCGTCCATAGAGAGTGTTCAGCGACTTCGGACCATCAAAGTTGTTCGGTGTACAATTTTTATTGTTCTCATATGTCAAATTTTACGAGTATAAGCTTCATAGATTATTTCAATGCCAAAACATCAACTTTTTATGACAAATGGACAAAACCGTTAAAAGCTCCTCCATAGAGAGAGTTGAGCAACTTCGGACCATCAAAGTTGCACGGGATAGACTTTTTATTGTACTTCTATGTCAAATTTTACGAGTATAAGCTTCCTACATTATTTCGATGCCAAAACACCAACTTTCTATGACAAATAGACAAAACCGTTAAAAGCACCTCCATAGAGAGAGTTGAGCAACTCCGAACTATCAAAGGTTCTCAGGATAGACTTTTTATTGTTCTTATATGTCAAATTTTACGAGTATATGCTTCCTACATTATTTGGATTCCAAAACACCAACTTTCTATGACAAATGGATAAAACCGTTAAAAGCTCCTCCATAGTGAGAGTTGAGCAACTTCAGACCATCAAAGTTGCTCGTTGTTGACTTTTTATTGTTCTTCTTTTTCAACTTTTACGAGTATAAGCTTCCTACATTATTTCGATGCCGAAACACCAACTTTCTCTGACTAAAGGACAAAACCGTTAAAAGTTCCTCCATAGAGAGAGTTGAGCAACTTCGAACTATCAAAGTTGCTCGGGATAGACTTTTTATTGTTCTTCTATGTCAAGTTTTACGAGTATAAGCTTCCTAGATTATTTCGATGCCAAAACACCAACTTTCTATGACAAATGGACAAAACCGTTAAAAGCTCTTCAATAGAGAGTGTTGAGCGACTTTGGATCATCAAAGTTGCTCGGTGTACAATTTTTATTGTTCTTCTATGTCAAATTTTACGAGTATAAGCTTCCTACATTATTTCGATGCCAAAACACCAACTTTCTATGACAAATAGACAAAACCGTTAAAAGCACCTCCATAGAGAGAGTTGAGCAACTTCGGACTATCAAAGTTGCTCGGGATAGACTTTTTATTGTTCTTCTTTGTCAACTTTTACGAGTATAAGCTTCCTACATTATTTCGATGACAAAACACCAACTTTCTATGACAAATGGACAAAACCGTTAAAAGCTCTTCAATAGAGAGTGTTGAGCGACTTTGGATCATCAAAGTTGCTTGGTGTACAATTTTTATTGTTCTTCTATGTCAAATTTTACGAGTATAAGCTTCCTACATTATTTCGATGCCAAAACACCAACTTTCTATGACAAATAGACAAAACCGTTAAAAGCACCTCCATAGAGAGAGTTGAGCAACTTCGGACTATCAAAGTTGCTCGGGATAGACTTTTTATTGTTCTTCTTTGTCAACTTTTACGAGTATAAGCTTCCTACATTATTTCGATGACAAAACACCAACTTTCTATGACAAATGGACAAAACCGTTAAAAGCTCTTCAATTGATAGTGTTGAGCGACTTTGGATCATCAAAGTTGCACGGGATAGACTTTTTATTGTACTTCTATGTCAAATTTTACGAGTATAAGCTTCCTACATTATTTCGATGCCAAAACACCAACTTTCTATGACAAATAGACAAAACCGTTAAATAGAGAGAGTTGAGCAACTCCGAACTATCAAAGGTTCTCAGGATAGACTTTTTATTGTTCTTATATGTCAAATTTTACGAGTATATGCTTCCTACATTATTTGGATTCCAAAACACCAACTTTCTATGACAAATGGATAAAACCGTTAAAAGCTCGTCCATAGAGAGTGTTCAGCGACTTCGGACCATCAAAGTTGTTCGGTGTACAATTTTTATTGTTCTCATATGTCAAATTTTACGAGTATAAGCTTCATAGATTATTTCAATGCCAAAACATCAACTTTTTATGACAAATGGACAAAACCGTTAAAAGCTCCTCCATAGAGAGAGTTGAGCAACTTCGGACCATCAAAGTTGCACGGGATAGACTTTTTATTGTACTTCTATGTCAAATTTTACGAGTATAAGCTTCCTACATTATTTCGATGCCAAAACACCAACTTTCTATGACAAATAGACAAAACCGTTAAAAGCACCTCCATAGAGAGAGTTGAGCAACTCCGAACTATCAAAGGTTCTCAGGATAGACTTTTTATTGTTCTTATATGTCAAATTTTACGAGTATATGCTTCCTACATTATTTGGATTCCAAAACACCAACTTTCTATGACAAATGGATAAAACCGTTAAAAGCTCCTCCATAGTGAGAGTTGAGCAACTTCAGACCATCAAAGTTGCTCGTTGTTGACTTTTTATTGTTCTTCTTTTTCAACTTTTACGAGTATAAGCTTCCTACATTATTTCGATGCCGAAACACCAACTTTCTCTGACTAAAGGACAAAACCGTTAAAAGTTCCTCCATAGAGAGAGTTGAGCAACTTCGAACTATCAAAGTTGCTCGGGATAGACTTTTTATTGTTCTTCTATGTCAAGTTTTACGAGTATAAGCTTCCTAGATTATTTCGATGCCAAAACACCAACTTTCTATGACAAATGGACAAAACCGTTAAAAGCTCTTCAATAGAGAGTGTTGAGCGACTTTGGATCATCAAAGTTGCTCTGTGTACAATTTTTATTGTTCTTCTATGTCAAATTTTACGAGTATAAGCTTCCTACATTATTTCGATGCCAAAACACCAACTTTCTATGACAAATAGACAAAACCGTTAAAAGCACCTCCATAGAGAGAGTTGAGCAACTTCGGACTATCAAAGTTGCTCGGGATAGACTTTTTATTGTTCTTCTTTGTCAACTTTTACGAGTATAAGCTTCCTACATTATTTCGATGACAAAACACCAACTTTCTATGACAAATGGACAAAACCGTTAAAAGCTCTTCAATAGAGAGTGTTGAGCGACTTTGGATCATCAAAGTTGCTTGGTGTACAATTTTTATTGTTCTTCTATGTCAAATTTTACGAGTATAAGCTTCCTACATTATTTCGATGCCAAAACACCAACTTTCTATGACAAATAGACAAAACCGTTAAAAGCACCTCCATAGAGAGAGTTGAGCAACTTCGGACTATCAAAGTTGCTCGGGATAGACTTTTTATTGTTCTTCTTTGTCAACTTTTACGAGTATAAGCTTCCTACATTATTTCGATGACAAAACACCAACTTTCTATGACAAATGGACAAAACCGTTAAAAGCTCTTCAATTGATAGTGTTGAGCGACTTTGGATCATCAAAGTTGCACGGGATAGACTTTTTATTGTACTTCTATGTCAAATTTTACGAGTATAAGCTTCCTACATTATTTCGATGCCAAAACACCAACTTTCTATGACAAATAGACAAAACCGTTAAATAGAGAGAGTTGAGCAACTCCGAACTATCAAAGGTTCTCAGGATAGACTTTTTATTGTTCTTATATGTCAAATTTTACGAGTATATGCTTCCTACATTATTTGGATTCCAAAACACCAACTTTCTATGACAAATGGATAAAACCGTTAAAAGCTCGTCCATAGAGAGTGTTCAACGACTTCGGACCATCAAAGTTGTTCGGTGTACAATTTTTATTGTTCTCATATGTCAAATTTTACGAGTATAAGCTTCATAGATTATTTCAATGCCAAAACATCAACTTTTTATGACAAATGGACAAAACCGTTAAAAGCTCCTCCATAGAGAGAGTTGAGCAACTTCGGACCATCAAAGTTGCACGGGATAGACTTTTTATTGTACTTCTATGTCAAATTTTACGAGTATAAGCTTCCTACATTATTTCGATGCCAAAACACCAACTTTCTATGACAAATAGACAAAACCGTTAAAAGCACCTCCATAGAGAGAGTTGAGCAACTCCGAACTATCAAAGGTTCTCAGGATAGACTTTTTATTGTTCTTATATGTCAAATTTTACGAGTATATGCTTCCTACATTATTTGGATTCCAAAACACCAACTTTCTATGACAAATGGATAAAACCGTTAAAAGCTCCTCCATAGTGAGAGTTGAGCAACTTCAGACCATCAAAGTTGCTCGGTGTTGACTTTTTATTGTTCTTCTTTTTCAACTTTTACGAGTATAAGCTTCCTACATTATTTCGATGCCAAAACACCAACTTTCTCTGACTAAAGGACAAAACCGTTAAAAGTTCCTCCATAGAGAGAGTTGAGCAACTTCGAACTATCAAAGTTGCTCGGGATAGACTTTTTATTGTTCTTCTATGTCAAGTTTTACGAGTATAAGCTTCCTAGATTATTTCGATGCCAAAACACCAACTTTCTATGACAAATGGACAAAACCGTTAAAAGCTCTTCAATAGAGAGTGTTGAGCGACTTTGGATCATCAAAGTTGCTCGGTGTACAATTTTTATTGTTCTTCTATGTCAAATTTTACGAGTATAAGCTTCCTACATTATTTCGATGCCAAAACACCAACTTTCTATGACAAATAGACAAAACCGTTAAAAGCACCTCCATAGAGAGAGTTGAGCAACTTCGGACTATCAAAGTTGCTCGGGATAGACTTTTTATTGTTCTTCTTTGTCAACTTTTACGAGTATAAGCTTCCTACATTATTTCGATGACAAAACACCAACTTTCTATGACAAATGGACAAAACCGTTAAAAGCTCTTCAATAGAGAGTGTTGAGCGACTTTGGATCATCAAAGTTGCTTGGTGTACAATTTTTATTGTTCTTCTATGTCAAATTTTACGAGTATAAGCTTCCTACATTATTTCGATGCCAAAACACCAACTTTCTATGACAAATAGACAAAACCGTTAAAAGCACCTCCATAGAGAGAGTTGAGCAACTTCGGACTATCAAAGTTGCTCGGGATAGACTTTTTATTGTTCTTCTTTGTCAACTTTTACGAGTATAAGCTTCCTACATTATTTCGATGACAAAACACCAACTTTCTATGACAAATGGACAAAACCGTTAAAAGCTCTTCAATTGATAGTGTTGAGCGACTTTGGATCATCAAAGTTGCACGGGATAGACTTTTTATTGTACTTCTATGTCAAATTTTACGAGTATAAGCTTCCTACATTATTTCGATGCCAAAACACCAACTTTCTATGACAAATAGACAAAACCGTTAAATAGAGAGAGTTGAGCAACTCCGAACTATCAAAGGTTCTCAGGATAGACTTTTTATTGTTCTTATATGTCAAATTTTACGAGTATATGCTTCCTACATTATTTGGATTCCAAAACACCAACTTTCTATGACAAATGGATAAAACCGTTAAAAGCTCGTCCATAGAGAGTGTTCAGCGACTTCGGACCATCAAAGTTGTTCGGTGTACAATTTTTATTGTTCTCATATGTCAAATTTTACGAGTATAAGCTTCATAGATTATTTCAATGCCAAAACATCAACTTTTTATGACAAATGGACAAAACCGTTAAAAGCTCCTCCATAGAGAGAGTTGAGCAACTTCGGACCATCAAAGTTGCACGGGATAGACTTTTTATTGTACTTCTATGTCAAATTTTACGAGTATAAGCTTCCTACATTATTTCGATGCCAAAACACCAACTTTCTATGACAAATAGACAAAACCGTTAAAAGCACCTCCATAGAGAGAGTTGAGCAACTCCGAACTATCAAAGGTTCTCAGGATAGACTTTTTATTGTTCTTATATGTCAAATTTTACGAGTATATGCTTCCTACATTATTTGGATTCCAAAACACCAACTTTCTATGACAAATGGATAAAACCGTTAAAAGCTCCTCCATAGTGAGAGTTGAGCAACTTCAGACCATCAAAGTTGCTCGGTGTTGACTTTTTATTGTTTTTCTTTGTCAACTTTTACGAGTATAAGCTTCCTACATTATTTCGATGCCAAAACACCAACTTTCTATGACTAATGGACAAAACCGTTAAAAACTCCTCCATAGAGAGAGTTGAACAACTTCGAACTATCAAAGTTGCTCGGGATAGACTTTTTCTTGTTCTTCTATGTCAAGTTTTACGAGTATAAGCTTCCTAGATTATTTCGATGCCAAAACACCAACTTTCTATGACAAATGGTGAAAACCGTTAAAGCTCCTCCATAGAGAGAGTTGAGCAACTTTGGACCATCAAAATTGCTCGGTGTACAATTTTTATTGTTCTTATATGTTAAATTTTACGAGTATAAGCTTCAGAGATTATTTCGATGCCAAAACACCAACTTTCTATGACAAATAGACAAAACCGTTAAAAGCTCCTCTATAGAGAGAGTTGAGCAACTTCGGACCTTCAAAGTTGCTCGGTGTATAATTTTTATTGTTCTCATATGTCAAATTTTACGAGTATAAGCTTCATAGATTATTTCAATGCCAAAACATCAACTTTTTATGACAAATGGACAAAACCGTTAAGAGCTCCTCCATAGAGAGAGTTGAGCAACTTCGGACCACTAAAATTGCTCTATGTACACTTTTTATTGTTCTTCTATGTCAAATTTTATGAGTATAAGCTTCCTAGATTATTTCGATGCCAAAACACCAACTTTCTATGACAAATGGACAAAACCGTTAAAAGCTCGTCCATAGAGAGTGTTCAGCGACTTCGGACCATCAAAGTTGTTCGGTGTACAATTTTTATTGTTCTCATATGTCAAATTTTACGAGTATAAGCTTCATAGATTATTTCAATGCCAAAACATCAACTTTTTATGACAAATGGACAAAACCGTTAAAAGCTCCTCCATAGAGAGAGTTGAGCAACTTCGGACCATCAAAGTTGAACGGGATAGACTTTTTATTGTACTTCTATGTCAAATTTTACGAGTATAAGCTTCCTACATTATTTCGATGCCAAAACACCAACTTTCTATGACAATTAGACAAAACCGTTAAAAGCACCTCCATAGAGAGAGTTGAGCAACTCCGAACAATCAAAGGTTGTCAGGATAGACTTTTTATTGTCCTTATATGTCAAATTTTACGAGTATATGCTTCCTACATTATTTGGATTCCAAAACACCAACTTTCTATGACAAATGGATAAAACCGTTAAAAGCTCGTCCATAGAGAGTGTTCAGCGACTTCGGACCATCAAAGTTGTTCGGTGTACAATTTTTATTGTTCTCATATGTCAAATTTTACGAGTATAAGCTTCATAGATTATTTCAATGCCAAAACATCAACTTTTTATGACAAATGGACAAAACCGTTAAAAGCTCCTCCATAGAGAGAGTTGAGCAACTTCGGACCATCAAAGTTGCACGGGATAGACTTTTTATTGTACTTCTATGTCAAATTTTACGAGTATAAGCTTCCTACATTATTTCGATGCCAAAACACCAACTTTCTATGACAAATAGACAAAACCGTTAAAAGCACCTCCATAGAGAGAGTTGAGCAACTTCAGACCATCAAAGTTGCTCGTTTTTGACTTTTTATTGTTCTTCTTTTTCAACTTTTACGAGTATAAGCTTCCTACATTATTTCGATGCCGAAACACCAACTTTCTCTGACTAAAGGACAAAACCGTTAAAGGTTCCTCCATAGAGAGAGTTGAGCAACTTCGAACTATCAAAGTTGCTCGGGATAGACTTTTTATTGTTCTTCTATGTCAAGTTTTACGAGTATAAGCTTCCTAGATTATTTCGATGCCAAAACACCAACTTTCTATGACAAATGGACAAAACCGTTAAAAGCTCTTCAATAGAGAGTGTTGAGCGACTTTGGATCATCAAATTTGCTCGGTGTACAATTTTTATTGTTCTTCTATGTCAAATTTTACGAGTATAAGCTTCCTACATTATTTCGATGCCAAAACACCAACTTTCTATGACAAATAGACAAAACCGTTAAAAGCACCTCCATAGAGAGAGTTGAGCAACTTCGGACTATCAAAGTTGCTCGGGATAGACTTTTTATTGTTCTTCTTTGTCAACTTTTACGAGTATAAGCTTCCTACATTATTTCGATGACAAAACACCAACTTTCTATGACAAATGGACAAAACCGTTAAAAGCTCTTCAATTGAGAGTGTTGAGCGACTTTGGATCATCAAAGTTGCACGGGATAGACTTTTTATTGTACTTCTATGTCAAATTTTACGAGTATAAGCTTCCTACATTATTTCGATGCCAAAACACCAACTTTCTATGACAAATAGACAAAACCGTTAAATTGAGATAGTTGAGCAACTCCGAACTATCAAAGGTTCTCAGGATAGACTTTTTATTGTTCTTATATGTCAAATTTTACGAGTATATGCTTCCTACATTATTTGGATTCCAAAACACCAACTTTCTATTACAAATGGATAAAACCGTTAAAAGCTCGTCCATAGAGAGTGTTCAGCGACCTCGGACCATCAAAGTTGTTCGGTGTACAATTTTTATTGTTCTCATATGTCAAATTTTACGAGTATAAGCTTCATAGATTATTTCAATGCCAAAACATCAACTTTTTATGACAAATGGACAAAACCGTTAAAAGCTCCTCCATAGAGAGAGTTGAGCAACTTCGGACCATCAAAGTTGCACGGGATAGACTTTTTATTGTACTTCTATGTCAAATTTTACGAGTATAAGCTTCCTACATTATTTCGATGCCAAAACACCAACTTTCTATGACAAATAGACAAAACCGTTAAAAGCACCTCCATAGAGAGAGTTGAGCAACTCCGAACTATCAAAGGTTCTCAGGATAGACTTTTTATTGTTCTTATATGTCAAATTTTACGAGTATATGCTTCCTACATTATTTGGATTCCAAAACACCAACTTTCTATGACAAATGGATAAAACCGTTAAAAGCTCCTCCATAGTGAGAGTTGAGCAACTTCAGACCATCAAAGTTGCTCGGTGTTGACTTTTTATTGTTTTTCTTTGTCAACTTTTACGAGTATAAGCTTCCTACATTATTTCGATGCCAAAACACCAACTTTCTATGACTAATGGACAAAACCGTTAAAAACTCCTCCATAGAGAGAGTTGAACAACTTCGAACTATCAAAGTTGCTCGGGATAGACTTTTTCTTGTTCTTCTATGTCAAGTTTTACGAGTATAAGCTTCCTAGATTATTTCGATGCCAAAACACCAACTTTCTATGACAAATGGTGAAAACCGTTAAAGCTCCTCCATAGAGAGAGTTGAGCAACTTTGGACCATCAAAATTGCTCGGTGTACAATTTTTATTGTTCTTATATGTTAAATTTTACGAGTATAAGCTTCAGAGATTATTTCGATGCCAAAACACCAACTTTCTATGACAAATAGACAAAACCGTTAAAAGCTCCTCTATAGAGAGAGTTGAGCAACTTCGGACCTTCAAAGTTGCTCGGTGTATAATTTTTATTGTTCTCATATGTCAAATTTTACGAGTATAAGCTTCATAGATTATTTCAATGCCAAAACATCAACTTTTTATGACAAATGGACAAAACCGTTAAGAGCTCCTCCATAGAGAGAGTTGAGCAACTTCGGACCACTAAAATTGCTCTATGTACACTTTTTATTGTTCTTCTATGTCAAATTTTATGAGTATAAGCTTCCTAGATTATTTCGATGCCAAAACACCAACTTTCTATGACAAATGGACAAAACCGTTAAAAGCTCGTCCATAGAGAGTGTTCAGCGACTTCGGACCATCAAAGTTGTTCGGTGTACAATTTTTATTGTTCTCATATGTCAAATTTTACGAGTATAAGCTTCATAGATTATTTCAATGCCAAAACATCAACTTTTTATGACAAATGGACAAAACCGTTAAAAGCTCCTCCATAGAGAGAGTTGAGCAACTTCGGACCATCAAAGTTGAACGGGATAGACTTTTTATTGTACTTCTATGTCAAATTTTACGAGTATAAGCTTCCTACATTATTTCGATGCCAAAACACCAACTTTCTATGACAATTAGACAAAACCGTTAAAAGCACCTCCATAGAGAGAGTTGAGCAACTCCGAACAATCAAAGGTTGTCAGGATAGACTTTTTATTGTCCTTATATGTCAAATTTTACGAGTATATGCTTCCTACATTATTTGGATTCCAAAACACCAACTTTCTATGACAAATGGATAAAACCGTTAAAAGCTCGTCCATAGAGAGTGTTCAGCGACTTCGGACCATCAAAGTTGTTCGGTGTACAATTTTTATTGTTCTCATATGTCAAATTTTACGAGTATAAGCTTCATAGATTATTTCAATGCCAAAACATCAACTTTTTATGACAAATGGACAAAACCGTTAAAAGCTCCTCCATAGAGAGAGTTGAGCAACTTCGGACCATCAAAGTTGCACGGGATAGACTTTTTATTGTACTTCTATGTCAAATTTTACGAGTATAAGCTTCCTACATTATTTCGATGCCAAAACACCAACTTTCTATGACAAATAGACAAAACCGTTAAAAGCACCTCCATAGAGAGAGTTGAGCAACTTCAGACCATCAAAGTTGCTCGTTTTTGACTTTTTATTGTTCTTCTTTTTCAACTTTTACGAGTATAAGCTTCCTACATTATTTCGATGCCGAAACACCAACTTTCTCTGACTAAAGGACAAAACCGTTAAAAGTTCCTCCATAGAGAGAGTTGAGCAACTTCGAACTATCAAAGTTGCTCGGGATAGACTTTTTATTGTTCTTCTATGTCAAGTTTTACGAGTATAAGCTTCCTAGATTATTTCGATGCCAAAACACCAACTTTCTATGACAAATGGACAAAACCGTTAAAAGCTCTTCAATAGAGAGTGTTGAGCGACTTTGGATCATCAAAGTTGCTCGGTGTACAATTTTTATTGTTCTTCTATGTCAAATTTTACGAGTATAAGCTTCCTACATTATTTCGATGCCAAAACACCAACTTTCTATGACAAATAGACAAAACCGTTAAAAGCACCTCCATAGAGAGAGTTGAGCAACTTCGGACTATCAAAGTTGCTCGGGATAGACTTTTTATTGTTCTTCTTTGTCAACTTTTACGAGTATAAGCTTCCTACATTATTTCGATGACAAAACACCAACTTTCTATGACAAATGGACAAAACCGTTAAAAGCTCTTCAATTGAGAGTGTTGAGCGACTTTGGATCATCAAAGTTGCACGGGATAGACTTTTTATTGTACTTCTATGTCAAATTTTACGAGTATAAGCTTCCTACATTATTTCGATGCCAAAACACCAACTTTCTATGACAAATAGACAAAACCGTTAAATTGAGATAGTTGAGCAACTCCGAACTATCAAAGGTTCTCAGGATAGACTTTTTATTGTTCTTATATGTCAAATTTTACGAGTATATGCTTCCTACATTATTTGGATTCCAAAACACCAACTTTCTATGACAAATGGATAAAACCGTTAAAAGCTCGTCCATAGAGAGTGTTCAGCGACTTCGGACCATCAAAGTTGTTCGGTGTACAATTTTTATTGTTCTCATATGTCAAATTTTACGAGTATAAGCTTCATAGATTATTTCAATGCCAAAACATCAACTTTTTATGACAAATGGACAAAACCGTTAAAAGCTCCTCCATAGAGAGAGTTGAGCAACTTCGGACCATCAAAGTTGCACGGGATAGACTTTTTATTGTACTTCTATGTCAAATTTTACGAGTATAAGCTTCCTACATTATTTCGATGCCAAAACACCAACTTTCTATGACAAATAGACAAAACCGTTAAAAGCACCTCCATAGAGAGAGTTGAGCAACTCCGAACTATCAAAGGTTCTCAGGATAGACTTTTTATTGTTCTTATATGTCAAATTTTACGAGTATATGCTTCCTACATTATTTGGATTCCAAAACACCAACTTTCTATGACAAATGGATAAAACCGTTAAAAGCTCCTCCATAGTGAGAGTTGAGCAACTTCAGACCATCAAAGTTGCTCGGTGTTGACTTTTTATTGTTTTTCTTTGTCAACTTTTACGAGTATAAGCTTCCTACATTATTTCGATGCCAAAACACCAACTTTCTATGACTAATGGACAAAACCGTTAAAAACTCCTCCATAGAGAGAGTTGAACAACTTCGAACTATCAAAGTTGCTCGGGATAGACTTTTTCTTGTTCTTCTATGTCAAGTTTTACGAGTATAAGCTTCCTAGATTATTTCGATGCCAAAACACCAACTTTCTATGACAAATGGTGAAAACCGTTAAAGCTCCTCCATAGAGAGAGTTGAGCAACTTTGGACCATCAAAATTGCTCGGTGTACAATTTTTATTGTTCTTATATGTTAAATTTTACGAGTATAAGCTTCAGAGATTATTTCGATGCCAAAACACCAACTTTCTATGACAAATAGACAAAACCGTTAAAAGCTCCTCTATAGAGAGAGTTGAGCAACTTCGGACCTTCAAAGTTGCTCGGTGTATAATTTTTATTGTTCTCATATGTCAAATTTTACGAGTATAAGCTTCATAGATTATTTCAATGCCAAAACATCAACTTTTTATGACAAATGGACAAAACCGTTAAGAGCTCCTCCATAGAGAGAGTTGAGCAACTTCGGACCACTAAAATTGCTCTATGTACACTTTTTATTGTTCTTCTATGTCAAATTTTATGAGTATAAGCTTCCTAGATTATTTCGATGCCAAAACACCAACTTTCTATGACAAATGGACAAAACCGTTAAAAGCTCGTCCATAGAGAGTGTTCAGCGACTTCGGACCATCAAAGTTGTTCGGTGTACAATTTTTATTGTTCTCATATGTCAAATTTTACGAGTATAAGCTTCATAGATTATTTCAATGCCAAAACATCAACTTTTTATGACAAATGGACAAAACCGTTAAAAGCTCCTCCATAGAGAGAGTTGAGCAACTTCGGACCATCAAAGTTGAACGGGATAGACTTTTTATTGTACTTCTATGTCAAATTTTACGAGTATAAGCTTCCTACATTATTTCGATGCCAAAACACCAACTTTCTATGACAATTAGACAAAACCGTTAAAAGCACCTCCATAGAGAGAGTTGAGCAACTCCGAACTATCAAAGGTTCTCAGGATAGACTTTTTATTGTCCTTATATGTCAAATTTTACGAGTATATGCTTCCTACATTATTTGGATTCCAAAACACCAACTTTCTATGACAAATGGATAAAACCGTTAAAAGCTCGTCCATAGAGAGTGTTCAGCGACTTCGGACCATCAAAGTTGTTCGGTGTACAATTTTTATTGTTCTTCTGAGTCAACTTTTACGAGTATAAGCTTCATAGATTATTTCAATGCCAAAACATCAACTTTTTATGACAAATGGACAAAACCGTTAAAAGCTCCTCCATAGAGAGAGTTGAGCAACTTCGGACCATCAAAGTTGCACGGGATAGACTTTTTGTTGTACTTCTATGTCAAATTTTACGAGTATAAGCTTCCTACATTATTTCGATGCCAAAACACCAACTTTCTATGACAAATAGACAAAACCGTTAAAAGCACCTCCATAGAGAGAGTTGAGCAACTTCAGACCAGCAAAGTTGCTCGGTGTTGACTTTTTATTGTTCTTCTTTTTCAACTTTTACGAGTATAAGCTTCCTACATTATTTCGATGCCGAAACACCAACTTTCTCTGACTAAAGGACAAAACCGTTAAAAGTTCCTCCATAGAGAGAGTTGAGCAACTTCGAACTATCAAAGTTGCTCGGGATAGACTTTTTATTGTTTTTCTTTGTCAACTTTTACGAGTATAAGCTTCCTACATTATTTCGATGCCAAAACACAAACTTTCTATGACAAATAGACAAAACCGTTAAAAGCACCTCCATAGAGAGAGTTGAGCAACTTCGGACTATCAAAGTTGCTCGGGATAGACTTTTTATTGTTCTTCTTTGTCAACTTTTACGAGTATAAGCTTCCTACATTATTTCGATGACAAAACACCAACTTTCTATGACAAATGGACAAAACCGTTAAAAGCTCTTCAATTGAGAGTGTTGAGCGACTTTGGATCATCAAAGTTGCACGGGATAGACTTTTTATTGTACTTCTATGTCAAATTTTACGAGTATAAGCTTCCTACATTATTTCGATGCCAAAACACCAACTTTCTATGACAAATAGACAAAACCGTTAAATAGAGAGAGTTGAGCAACTCCGAACTATCAAAGGTTCTCAGGATAGACTTTTTATTGTTCTTATATGTCAAATTTTACGAGTATATGCTTCCTACATTATTTGGATTCCAAAACACCAACTTTCTATGACAAATGGATAAAATCGTTAAAAGCTCGTCCATAGAGAGTGTTCAGCGACTTCGGACCATCAAAGTTGTTCGGTGTACAATTTTTATTGTTCTCATATGTCAAATTTTACGAGTATAAGCTTCATAGATTATTTCAATGCCAAAACATCAACTTTTTATGACAAATGGACAAAACCGTTAAAAGCTCCTCCATAGAGAGAGTTGAGCAACTTCGGACCATCAAAGTTGCTCGGTGTTGACTTTTTATTGTTCTTCTATGTCAACTTTTACGAGTATAAGCTTCCTACATTATTTCGATGCCAAAACACCAACTTTCTATGACTAATGGACAAAACCGTTAAAAGCTCCTCCATAGAGAGAGTTGAACAACTTCGAACTATCAAAGTTGCTCGGGATAGACTTTTTCTTGTTCTTCTATGTCAAGTTTTACGAGTATAAGCTTCCTAGATTATTTCGATGCCAAAACACCAACTTTCTATGACAAATGGAGAAAATCGTTAAAAGCTCCTCCATAGAGAGAGTTGAGCAACTTCGGACCATCAAAGTTGCTCGGTGTACACTTTGTATTGTTCCTATATGTCAAATTTTATGAATATATGCTTCCTAGATTATTTCGATGCCAAAAAACCAACTTTCTCTGACAAATAGACAAAACCGTTAAAAGCTCCTCCATAGAGAGATTTGAGCAACTTCGGACTATGAAAGTTGCTCGGGATAGACTTTTTATTGTTCTTCTATGTCATTTTTTACGAGTATAAGCTTCCTACATTATTTCGATGCCAAAACACCAACTTTCTATGACAAATGGACAAAACCGTTAAAAACTCTTCTATAGAAAGAGTTGAGCAACCTCGGACCATCAAAGTTGCACGGGATAGACTTTTTATTGTTCTTTTATGGCAAATTTTACGAGTATAAACTTCGTAGATTATTTTGATGCCAAAACACCAACTTTCTATGACAAATAGACAAAACCGTTAAAAGCTCCTCCATAGAGAGAGTTGAGCAACTTCAGACTATCAAAGTTTCTCGGGGTAGACTTTTTATTGTTCTTCTTTTTCAACTTTTACGAGTATAAGCTTCCTACATTATTTCGATGCCAAAACACCTACTTTCTCTGACTAAAGAACAAAACCGTTAAAAGTTCCTCCATAGAGAGAGTTGAGCAAATTCGAACTATCAAAGTTGCTCGGGATAGACTTTTTATTGTTCTTCTATGTCAAGTTTTACGAGTATAAGCTTCCTAGATTATTTCGATGCCAAAACACCAACTTTCTATGACAAATGGACAAAACCGTTAAAAGCGCTTCAATAGAGAGTGTTGAGCGACTTTGGATCATCAAAGTTGCTCGGTGTACAATTTTTATTGTTCTTCTATGTCAAATTTTACGAGTATAAGCTTCCTACATTATTTCGATGCCAAAACACCAACTTTCTATGACAAATAGACAAAACCGTTAAAAGCACCTCCATAGAGAGAGTTGAGCAACTTCGGACTATCAATGTTGCTCGGGATAGACTTTTTATTGTTCTTCTTTGTCAACTTTTACGAGTATAAGCTTCCTACATTATTTCGATGACAAAACACCAACTTTCTATGACAAATGGACAAAACCGTTAAAAGCTCTTCAATAGAGAGTGTTGAGCGACTTTGGATCATCAAAGTTGCTCGGTGTACAATTTTTATTGTTCTTCTATGTCAAATTTTACGAGTATAAGCTTCCTACATTATTTCGATGCCAAAACACCAACTTTCTATGACAAATAGACAAAACCGTTAAAAGCACCTCCATAGAGAGAGTTGAGCAACTCCGAACTATCAAAGGTTCTCAGGATAGACTTTTTATTCTTCTTATATGTCAAATTTTACGAGTATATGCTTCCTACATTATTTGGATTCCAAAACACCAACTTTCTATGACAAATGGATAAAACCGTTAAAAGCTCCTCCATAGTTAGAGTTGAGCAACTTCAGACCATCAAAATTGCTCGGTGTTGACTTTTTATTGTTTTTCTTTGTCAACTTTTACGAGTATAAGCTTCCTACATTATTTCGATGCCAAAACACAAACTTTCTATGACAAATAGACAAAACCGTTAAAAGCACCTCCATAGAGAGAGTTGAGCAACTTCGGACTATCAAAGTTGCTCGGGATAGACTTTTTATTGTTCTTCTTTGTCAACTTTTACGAGTATAAGCTTCCTACATTATTTCGATGACAAAACACCAACTTTCTATGACAAATGGACAAAACCGTTAAAAGCTCTTCAATTGAGAGTGTTGAGCGACTTTGGATCATCAAAGTTGCTCGGTGTACAATTTTTATTGTTCTTCTATGTCAAATTTTACGAGTATAAGCTTCCTACATTATTTCGATGCCAAAACACCAACTTTCTATGACAAATAGACAAAACCGTTAAAAGCACCTCCATAGAGAGAGTTGAGCAACTCCGAACTATCAAAGGTTCTCAGGATAGACTTTTTATTGTTCTTATATGTCAAATTTTACGAGTATATGCTTCCTACATTATTTGGATTCCAAAACACCAATTTTCTATGACAAATGGATAAAACCGTTAAAAGCTCCTCCATAGTGAGAGTTGAGCAACTTCAGACCATCAAAGTTGCTCGGTGTTGACTTTTTATTGTTTTTCTTTGTCAACTTTTACGAGTATAAGCTTCCTACATTATTTCGATGCCAAAACACCAACTTTCTATGACTAATGGACAAAACCGTTAAAAGCTCCTCCATAGAGAGATTTGAACAACTTCGAACTATCAAAGTTGCTCGGGATAGACTTTTTCTTGTTCTTCTATGTCAAGTTTTACGAGTATAAGCTTCCTAGAATATTTCGATGCCAAAACACCAACTTTCTATGACAAATGGACAAAAACGTTAAAAGCTCCTCCATAGAGAGAGTTGAGCAACTTCGGACCATCAAAGTTGCTCGGTGTACACTTTTTATTGTTCCTATATGTCAAATTTTATGAGTATAAGCTTCCTAGATTATTTCGATGCCAAAAAACCAACTTTCTCTGACAAATGGACAAAACCGTTAAAAGCTCCTCCATAGAGAGATTTTAGCAACTTCGGACTATGAAAGGTGCTCGGGATAGACTTTTTATTGTTCTTCTATGTCATTTTTTACGAGTATAAGCTTCCTACATTATTTCGATGCCAAAACACCAACTTTCTATGACAAATGGACAAAACCGTTAAAAGCTCTTCCATAGAAAGAGTTGAGCAACCTCGGACCATCAAAGTTGCACGGGATAGACTTTTTATTGTTCTTTTATGGCAAATTTTACGAGTATAAACTTCCTAGATTATTTTAATGCCAAAACACCAACTTTCTATGACAAATAGACAAAACCGTTAAAAGCTCCTCCATAGAGAGAGTTGAGCAACTTCGGACTATCAAAGTTTCTCGGGGTAGACTTTTTATTGTTCTTCTTTTTAAACTTTTACGAGTATAAGCTTCCTACATTATTTCGATGCCGAAACACCAACTTTCTCTGACTAAAGGACAAAACCGTTAAAAGTTCCTCCATAGAGAGAGTTGAGCAACTTCGAACTATCAAAGTTGCTCGGGATAGACATTTTATTGTTCTTCTATGTCAAGTTTTACGAGTATAAGCTTCCTAGATTATTTCGATGCCAAAACACCAACTTTCTATGACAAATGGACAAAACCGTTAAAAGCTCTTCAATAGAGAGTGTTGAGCGACTTTGGATCATCAAAGTTGCTCGGTGTACAATTTTCATTGTTCTTCTATGTCAAATTTTACGAGTATAAGCTTCCTACATTATTTCGATGCCAAAACACCAACTTTCTATGACAAATAGACAAAACCGTTAAAAGCACCTCCATAGAAAGAGTTGAGCAACTTCGGACTATCAAAGTTGCTCGGGATAGACTTTTTATTGTTCTTCTTTGTCAACTTTTACGAGTATAAGCTTCCTACATTATTTCGATGACAAAACACCAACTTTCTATGACAAATGGACAAAACCGTTAAAAGCTCTTCAATTGAGAGTGTTGAGCGACTTTGGATCATCAAAGTTGCACGGGATAGACTTTTTATTGTACTTCTATGTCAAATTTTACGAGTATAAGCTTCCTACATTATTTCGATGCCAAAACACCAACTTTCTATGACAAATAGACAAAACCGTTAAATAGAGAGAGTTGAGCAACTCCGAACTATCAAAGGTTCTCAGGATAGACTTTTTATTGTTCTTATATGTCAAATTTTACGAGTATATGCTTCCTACATTATTTGGATTCCAAAACACCAACTTTCTATGACAAATGGATAAAACCGTTAAAAGCTCGTCCATAGAGAGTGTTCAGCGACTTCGGACCATCAAAGTTGTTCGGTGTACAATTTTTATTGTTCTCATATGTCAAATTTTACGAGTATAAGCTTCATAGATTATTTCAATGCCAAAACATCAACTTTTTATGACAAATGGACAAAACCGTTAAAAGCTCCTCCATAGAGAGAGTTGAGCAACTTCGGACCATCAAAGTTGCACGGGATAGACTTTTTATTGTACTTCTATGTCAAATTTTACGAGTATAAGCTTCCTACATTATTTCGATGCCAAAACACCAACTTTCTATGACAAATAGACAAAACCGTTAAAAGCACCTCCATAGAGAGAGTTGAGCAACTCCGAACTATCAAAGGTTCTCAGGATAGACTTTTTATTGTTCTTATATGTCAAATTTTACGAGTATATGCTTCCTACATTATTTGGATTCCAAAACACCAACTTTCTATGACAAATGGATAAAACCGTTAAAAGCTCCTCCATAGTGAGAGTTGAGCAACTTCAGACCATCAAAGTTGCTCGGTGTTGACTTTTTATTGTTTTTCTTTGTCAACTTTTACGAGTATAAGCTTCCTACATTATTTCGATGCCAAAACACCAACTTTCTATGACTAATGGACAAAACCGTTAAAAAGTCCTCCATAGAGAGAGTTGAACAACTTCGAACTATCAAAGTTGCTCGGGATAGACTTTTTCTTGTTCTTCTATGTCAAGTTTTACGAGTATAAGCTTCCTAGATTATTTCGATGCCAAAACACCAACTTTCTATGACAAATGGTGAAAACCGTTAAAGCTCCTCCATAGAGAGAGTTGAGCAACTTTGGACCATCAAAATTGCTCGGTGTACAATTTTTATTGTTCTTATATGTTAAATTTTACGAGTATAAGCTTCCTAGATTATTTCGATGCCAAAACACCAACTTTCTATGACAAATGGACAAAACCGTTAAAAGCTCCTCTATAGAGAGAGTTGAGCAACTTCGGACCATCAAAGTTGTTCGGTGTACAATTTTTATTGTTCTCATATGTCAAATTTTACGAGTATAAGCTTCATAGATTATTTCAATGCCAAAACATCAACTTTTTAAGACAAATGGACAAAACCGTTAAAAGCTCCTCCATAGAGAGAGTTGAGCAACTTCGGACCATCAAAGTTGAACGAGATAGACTTTTTTATTGTACTTCTATGTCAAATTTTACGAGTATAAGCTTCCTACATTATTTCGATGCCAAAACACCAACTTTCTATGACAATTAGACAAAACCGTTAAAAGCACCTCCATAGAGAGAGTTGAGCAACTCCGAACTATCAAAGGTTCTCAGGATAGACTTTTTATTGTTCTTATATGTCAAATTTTACGAGTATATGCTTCCTACATTATTTGGATTCCAAAACACCAACTTTCTATGACAAATGGATAAAACCGTTAAAAGCTCCTCCATAGTGAGAGTTGAGCAACTTCAGACCATCAAAGTTGCTCGGTGTTGACTTTTTATTGTTTTTCTTTGTCAACTTTTACGAGTATAAGCTTCCTACATTATTTCGATGCCAAAACACCAACTTTCTATGACTAATGGACAAAACCGTTAAAAACTCCTCCATAGAGAGAGTTGAACAACTTCGAACTATCAAAGTTGCTCGGGATAGACTTTTTCTTGTTCTTCTATGTCAAGTTTTACGAGTATAAGCTTCCTAGATTATTTCGATGCCAAAACACCAACTTTCTATGACAAATGGTGAAAACCGTTAAAGCTCCTCCATAGAGAGAGTTGAGCAACTTTGGACCATCAAAATTGCTCGGTGTACAATTCTTATTGTTCTTATATGTTAAATTTTACGAGTATAAGCTTCAGAGATTATTTCGATGCCAAAACACCAACTTTCTATGACAAATAGACAAAACCGTTAAAAGCTCCTCTATAGAGAGAGTAGAGCAACTTCGGACCTTCAAAGTTGCTCGGTGTATAATTTTTATTGTTCTCATATGTCAAATTTTACGAGTATAAGCTTCATAGATTATTTCAATGCCAAAACATCAACTTTTTATGACAAATGGACAAAACCGTTAAGAGCTCCTCCATAGAGAGAGTTGAGCAACTTCGGACCACTAAAATTGCTCTATGTACACTTTTTATTGTTCTTCTATGTCAAATTTTATGAGTATAAGCTTCCTAGATTATTTCGATGCCAAAACACCAACTTTCTATGACAAATGGACAAAACCGTTAAAAGCTCGTCCATAGAGAGTGTTCAGCGACTTCGGACCATCAAAGTTGTTCGGTGTACAATTTTTATTGTTCTCATATGTCAAATTTTACGAGTATAAGCTTCATAGATTATTTCAATGCTAAAACATCAACTTTTTATGACAAATGGACAAAACCGTTAAAAGCTCCTCCATAGAGAGAGTTGAGCAACTTCGGACCATCGAAGTTGAACGGGATAGACTTTTTATTGTGCTTCTATGTCAAATTTTACGAGTATAAGCTTCCTACATTATTTCGATGCCAAAACACCAACTTTCTATGACAATTAGACAAAACCGTTAAAAGCACCTCCATAGAGAGAGTTGAGCAACTCCGAACTATCAAAGGTTCTCAGGATAGACCTTTTATTGTCCTTATATGTCAAATTTTACGAGTATATGCTTCCTACATTATTTGGATTCCAAAACACCAACTTTCTATGACAAATGGATAAAACCGTTAAAAGCTCCTCCATAGTGAGAGTTGAGCAACTTCAGACCATCAAAGTTGCTCGGTGTTGACTTTTTATTGTTTTTCTTTGTCAACTTTTACGAGTATAAGCTTCCTACATTATTTCGATGCCAAAACACCAACTTTCTATGACTAATGGACAAAACCGTTAAAAACTCCTCCATAGAGAGAGTTGAACAACTTCGAACTATCAAAGTTGCTCGGGATAGACTTTTTCTTGTTCTTCTATGTCAAGTTTTACGAGTATAAGCTTCCTAGATTATTTCGATGCCAAAACACCAACTTTCTATGACAAATAGACAAAACCGTTAAAAGCAACTCCATAGAGAGAGTTGAGCAACTCCGAACTATCAAAGGTTCTCAGGATAGACTTTTTATTGTTCTTATATGTCAAATTTTACGAGTATATGCTTCCTACATTATTTGGATTCCAAAACACCAACTTTCTATGACAAATGGATAAAACCGTTAAAAGCTCCTCCATAGTGAGAGTTGAGCAACTTCAGACCATCAAAGTTGCTCGGTGTTGACTTTTTATTGTTTTTCTTTGTCAACTTTTACGAGTATAAGCATCCTACATTATTTCGATGCCAAAACACCAACTTTCTATGACTAATGGACAAAACCGTTAAAAACTCCTCCATAGAGAGAGTTGAACAACTTCGAACTATCAAAGTTGCTCGGGATAGACTTTTTCTTGTTCTTCTATGTCAAGTTTTACGAGTATAAGCTTCCTAGATTATTTCGATGCTAAAACACCAACTTTCTATGACAAATGGTGAAAACCGTTAAAGCTCCTCCATAGAGAGAGTTGAGCAACTTTGGACCATCAAAATTGCTCGGTGTACAATTTTTATTGTTCTTATATGTTAAATTTTACGAGTATAAGCTTCAGAGATTATTTCGATGCCAAAACACCAACTTTCTATGACAAATAGACAAAACCGTTAAAAGCTCCTCTATAGAGAGAGTAGAGCAACTTCGGACCTTCAAAGTTGCTCGGTGTATAATTTTTATTGTTCTCATATGTCAAATTTTACGAGTATAAGCTTCATAGATTATTTCAATGCCAAAACATCAACTTTTTATGACAAATGGACAAAACCGTTAAGAGCTCCTCCATAGAGAGAGTTGAGCAACTTCGGACCACTAAAATTGCTCTATGTACACTTTTTATTGTTCTTCTATGTCAAATTTTATGAGTATAAGCTTCCTAGATTATTTCGATGCCAAAACACCAACTTTCTATGACAAATGGACAAAACCGTTAAAAGCTCGTCCATAGAGAGTGTTCAGCGACTTCGGACCATCAAAGTTGTTCGGTGTACAATTTTTATTGTTCTCATATGTCAAATTTTACGAGTATAAGCTTCATAGATTATTTCAATGCAAAAACATCAACTTTTTATGACAAATGGACAAAACCGTTAAAAGCTCCTCCATAGAGAGAGTTGAGCAACTTCGGATCATCAAAGTTGCACGGGATAGACTTTTTATTGTACTTCTATGTCAAATTTTACGAGTATAAGCTTCCTACATTATTTCGATGCCCAAACACCTACTTTCTCTGACTAAAGGACAAAACCGTTAAAAGTTCCTCCATAGAGAGAGTTGAGCAAATTCGAACTATCAAAGTTGCTCGGGATAGACTTTTTATTGTTCTTCTATGTCAAGTTTTACGAGTATAAGCTTCCTAGATTATTTCGATGCCAAAACACCAACTTTCTATGACAAATGGACAAAACCGTTAAAAGCACTTCAATAGAGAGTGTTGAGCGACTTTGGATCTTCAAAGTTGCTCGCTGTACAATTTTTATTGTTCTTCTATGTCAAATTTTACGAGTATAAGCTTCCCACATTATTTCGATGCCAAAACACCAACTTTCTATGACAAATAGACAAAACCGTTAAAAGCACCTTCATAGAGAGAGTTGAGCAATTTCGGACTATCAATGTTGCTCGGGATAGACTTTCTATTGTTCTTCTTTGTCAACTTTTACGAGTATAAGCTTCCTACATTATTTCGATGACAAAACACCAACTTTCTATGACAAATGGACAAAACCGTTAAAAGCTCTTCAATAGAGAGTGTTGAGCGACTTTGGATCATCAAAGTTGCTCGGTGTACAATTTTTATTGTTCTTCTATGTCAAATTTTACGAGTATAAGCTTCCTACATTATTTCGATGCCAAAACACCAACTTTCTATGACAAATAGACAAAACCGTTAAAAGCACCTCCATAGAGAGAGTTGAGCAACTCCGAACTATCAAAGGTTCTCAGGATAGACTTTTTATTGTTCTTATATGTCAAATTTTACGAGTATATGCTTCCTACATTATTTGGATTCCAAAACACCAACTTTCTATGACAAATGGATAAAACCGTTAAAAGCTCCCCAATAGTGAGAGTTGAGCAACTTCGGACCATCAAAGTTGCTCGGTGTTGACTTTTTATTGTTCTTCTATGTCAACTTTTACGAGTATAAGCTTCCTACATTATTTCGATGCCAAAACACCAACTTTCTATGACTAATGGACAAAACCGTTAAAAGCTCCTCCATAGAGAGAGTTGAACAACTTCGAACTATCAAAGTTGCTCGGGATAGACTTTTTCTTGTTCTTCTATGTCATGTTTTACGAGTATAAGCTTCCTAGATTATTTCGATGCCAAAACACCAACTTTCTATGACAAATGGACAAAACCGTTAAAAGCTCGTCCATAGAGAGTGTTCAGCGACTTCGGACCATCAAAGTTGTTCGGTGTACAATTTTTATTGTTCTCATATGTCAAATTTTACGAGTATAAGCTTCATAGATTATTTCAATGCCAAAACATCAACTTTTTAAGACAAATGGACAAAACCGTTAAAAGCTCCTCCATAGAGAGAGTTGAGCAACTTCGGACCATCAAAGTTGAACGAGATAGACTTTTTTATTGTACTTCTATGTCAAATTTTACGAGTATAAGCTTCCTACATTATTTCGATGCCAAAACACCAACTTTCTATGACAATTAGACAAAACCGTTAAAAGCACCTCCATAGAGAGAGTTGAGCAACTCCGAACTTTCAAAGGTTCTCAGGATAGACTTTTTATTGTCCTTATATGTCAAATTTTACGAGTATATGCTTCCTACATTATTTGGATTCCAAAACACCAACTTTCTATGACAAATGGATAAAACCGTTAAAAGCTCGTCCATAGAGGGTGTTCAGCGACTTCGGACCATCAAAGTTGTTCGGTGTACAATTTTTATTGTTCTCATATGTCAAATTTTACGAGTATAAGCTTCATAGATTATTTCAATGCCAAAACATCAACTTTTCATGACAAATGGACAAAACCGTTAAAAGCTCCTCCATAGAGAGAGTTGAGCAACTTCGGACCATCAAAGTTGCACGGGATAGACTTTTTATTGTACTTCTATGTCAAATTTTACGAGTATAAGCTTCCTACATTATTTCGATGCCAAAACACCAACTTTCTATGACAAATAGACAAAACCGTTAAAAGCACCTCCATAGAGAGAGTTGAGCAACTCCGAACTATCAAAGGTTCTCAGGATAGACTTTTTATTGTTCTTATATGTCAAATTTTACGAGTATATGCTTCCTACATTATTTGGATTCCAAAACACCAACTTTCTATGACAAATGGATAAAACCGTTAAAAGCTCCTCCATAGTGAGAGTTGAGCAACTTCAGACCATCAAAGTTGCTCGGTGTTGACTTTTTATTGTTTTTCTTTGTCAACTTTTACGAGTATAAGCTTCCTACATTATTTCGATGCCAAAACACCAACTTTCTATGACTAATGGACAAAACCGTTAAAAACTCCTCCATAGAGAGAGTTGAACAACTTCGAACTATCAAAGTTGCTCGGGATAGACTTTTTCTTGTTCTTCTATGTCAAGTTTTACGAGTATAAGCTTCCTAGATTATTTCGATGCCAAAACACCAACTTTCTATGACAAATGGTGAAAACCGTTAAAGCTCCTCCATAGAGAGAGTTGAGCAACTTTGGACCATCAAAATTGCTCGGTGTACAATTCTTATTGTTCTTATATGTTAAATTTTACGAGTATAAGCTTCAGAGATTATTTCGATGCCAAAACACCAACTTTCTATGACAAATAGACAAAACCGTTAAAAGCTCCTCTATAGAGAGAGTAGAGCAACTTCGGACCTTCAAAGTTGCTCGGTGTATAATTTTTATTGTTCTCATATGTCAAATTTTACGAGTATAAGCTTCATAGATTATTTCAATGCCAAAACATCAACTTTTTATGACAAATGGACAAAACCGTTAAGAGCTCCTCCATAGAGAGAGTTGAGCAACTTCGGACCACTAAAATTGCTCTATGTACACTTTTTATTGTTCTTCTATGTCAAATTTTATGAGTATAAGCTTCCTAGATTATTTCGATGCCAAAACACCAACTTTCTATGACAAATGGACAAAACCGTTAAAAGCTCGTCCATAGAGAGTGTTCAGCGACTTCGGACCATCAAAGTTGTTCGGTGTACAATTTTTATTGTTCTCATATGTCAAATTTTACGAGTATAAGCTTCATAGATTATTTCAATGCTAAAACATCAACTTTTTATGACAAATGGACAAAACCGTTAAAAGCTCCTCCATAGAGAGAGTTGAGCAACTTCGGACCATCGAAGTTGAACGGGATAGACTTTTTATTGTGCTTCTATGTCAAATTTTACGAGTATAAGCTTCCTACATTATTTCGATGCCAAAACACCAACTTTCTATGACAATTAGACAAAACCGTTAAAAGCACCTCCATAGAGAGAGTTGAGCAACTCCGAACTATCAAAGGTTCTCAGGATAGACCTTTTATTGTCCTTATATGTCAAATTTTACGAGTATATGCTTCCTACATTATTTGGATTCCAAAACACCAACTTTCTATGACAAATGGATAAAACCGTTAAAAGCTCCTCCATAGTGAGAGTTGAGCAACTTCAGACCATCAAAGTTGCTCGGTGTTGACTTTTTATTGTTTTTCTTTGTCAACTTTTACGAGTATAAGCTTCCTACATTATTTCGATGCCAAAACACCAACTTTCTATGACTAATGGACAAAACCGTTAAAAACTCCTCCATAGAGAGAGTTGAACAACTTCGAACTATCAAAGTTGCTCGGGATAGACTTTTTCTTGTTCTTCTATGTCAAGTTTTACGAGTATAAGCTTCCTAGATTATTTCGATGCCAAAACACCAACTTTCTATGACAAATAGACAAAACCGTTAAAAGCAACTCCATAGAGAGAGTTGAGCAACTCCGAACTATCAAAGGTTCTCAGGATAGACTTTTTATTGTTCTTATATGTCAAATTTTACGAGTATATGCTTCCTACATTATTTGGATTCCAAAACACCAACTTTCTATGACAAATGGATAAAACCGTTAAAAGCTCCTCCATAGTGAGAGTTGAGCAACTTCAGACCATCAAAGTTGCTCGGTGTTGACTTTTTATTGTTTTTCTTTGTCAACTTTTACGAGTATAAGCATCCTACATTATTTCGATGCCAAAACACCAACTTTCTATGACTAATGGACAAAACCGTTAAAAACTCCTCCATAGAGAGAGTTGAACAACTTCGAACTATCAAAGTTGCTCGGGATAGACTTTTTCTTGTTCTTCTATGTCAAGTTTTACGAGTATAAGCTTCCTAGATTATTTCGATGCTAAAACACCAACTTTCTATGACAAATGGTGAAAACCGTTAAAGCTCCTCCATAGAGAGAGTTGAGCAACTTTGGACCATCAAAATTGCTCGGTGTACAATTTTTATTGTTCTTATATGTTAAATTTTACGAGTATAAGCTTCAGAGATTATTTCGATGCCAAAACACCAACTTTCTATGACAAATAGACAAAACCGTTAAAAGCTCCTCTATAGAGAGAGTAGAGCAACTTCGGACCTTCAAAGTTGCTCGGTGTATAATTTTTATTGTTCTCATATGTCAAATTTTACGAGTATAAGCTTCATAGATTATTTCAATGCCAAAACATCAACTTTTTATGACAAATGGACAAAACCGTTAAGAGCTCCTCCATAGAGAGAGTTGAGCAACTTCGGACCACTAAAATTGCTCTATGTACACTTTTTATTGTTCTTCTATGTCAAATTTTATGAGTATAAGCTTCCTAGATTATTTCGATGCCAAAACACCAACTTTCTATGACAAATGGACAAAACCGTTAAAAGCTCGTCCATAGAGAGTGTTCAGCGACTTCGGACCATCAAAGTTGTTCGGTGTACAATTTTTATTGTTCTCATATGTCAAATTTTACGAGTATAAGCTTCATAGATTATTTCAATGCAAAAACATCAACTTTTTATGACAAATGGACAAAACCGTTAAAAGCTCCTCCATAGAGAGAGTTGAGCAACTTCGGATCATCAAAGTTGCACGGGATAGACTTTTTATTGTACTTCTATGTCAAATTTTACGAGTATAAGCTTCCTACATTATTTCGATGCCCAAACACCTACTTTCTCTGACTAAAGGACAAAACCGTTAAAAGTTCCTCCATAGAGAGAGTTGAGCAAATTCGAACTATCAAAGTTGCTCGGGATAGACTTTTTATTGTTCTTCTATGTCAAGTTTTACGAGTATAAGCTTCCTAGATTATTTCGATGCCAAAACACCAACTTTCTATGACAAATGGACAAAACCGTTAAAAGCACTTCAATAGAGAGTGTTGAGCGACTTTGGATCTTCAAAGTTGCTCGCTGTACAATTTTTATTGTTCTTCTATGTCAAATTTTACGAGTATAAGCTTCCCACATTATTTCGATGCCAAAACACCAACTTTCTATGACAAATAGACAAAACCGTTAAAAGCACCTTCATAGAGAGAGTTGAGCAATTTCGGACTATCAATGTTGCTCGGGATAGACTTTCTATTGTTCTTCTTTGTCAACTTTTACGAGTATAAGCTTCCTACATTATTTCGATGACAAAACACCAACTTTCTATGACAAATGGACAAAACCGTTAAAAGCTCTTCAATAGAGAGTGTTGAGCGACTTTGGATCATCAAAGTTGCTCGGTGTACAATTTTTATTGTTCTTCTATGTCAAATTTTACGAGTATAAGCTTCCTACATTATTTCGATGCCAAAACACCAACTTTCTATGACAAATAGACAAAACCGTTAAAAGCACCTCCATAGAGAGAGTTGAGCAACTCCGAACTATCAAAGGTTCTCAGGATAGACTTTTTATTGTTCTTATATGTCAAATTTTACGAGTATATGCTTCCTACATTATTTGGATTCCAAAACACCAACTTTCTATGACAAATGGATAAAACCGTTAAAAGCTCCCCAATAGTGAGAGTTGAGCAACTTCGGACCATCAAAGTTGCTCGGTGTTGACTTTTTATTGTTCTTCTATGTCAACTTTTACGAGTATAAGCTTCCTACATTATTTCGATGCCAAAACACCAACTTTCTATGACTAATGGACAAAACCGTTAAAAGCTCCTCCATAGAGAGAGTTGAACAACTTCGAACTATCAAAGTTGCTCGGGATAGACTTTTTCTTGTTCTTCTATGTCATGTTTTACGAGTATAAGCTTCCTAGATTATTTCGATGCCAAAACACCAACTTTCTATGACAAATGGAGAAAACCGTTAAAAGCTCCTCCATAGAGAGAGTTGAGCAACTTCGGACCGTCAAAGTTGCTCGGTGTACAATTTTTATTGTTCCTATATGTCAAATTTTATGAGTATCAGCTTCCTAGATTATTTCGATGCCAAAACATCAACTTTTTAAGACAAATGGACAAAACCGTTAAAAGCTCCTCCATAGAGAGAGTTGAGCAACTTCGGACCATCAAAGTTGAACGAGATAGACTTTTTTATTGTACTTCTATGTCAAATTTTACGAGTATAAGCTTCCTACATTATTTCGATGCCAAAACACCAACTTTCTATGACAATTAGACAAAACCGTTAAAAGCACCTCCATAGAGAGAGTTGAGCAACTCCGAACTTTCAAAGGTTCTCAGGATAGACTTTTTATTGTCCTTATATGTCAAATTTTACGAGTATATGCTTCCTACATTATTTGGATTCCAAAACACCAACTTTCTATGACAAATGGATAAAACCGTTAAAAGCTCGTCCATAGAGGGTGTTCAGCGACTTCGGACCATCAAAGTTGTTCGGTGTACAATTTTTATTGTTCTCATATGTCAAATTTTACGAGTATAAGCTTCATAGATTATTTCAATGCCAAAACATCAACTTTTCATGACAAATGGACAAAACCGTTAAAAGCTCCTCCATAGAGAGAGTTGAGCAACTTCGGACCATCAAAGTTGCACGGGATAGACTTTTTATTGTACTTCTATGTCAAATTTTACGAGTATAAGCTTCCTACATTATTTCGATGCCAAAACACCAACTTTCTATGACAAATAGACAAAACCGTTAAAAGCACCTCCATAGAGAGAGTTGAGCAACTCCGAACTATCAAAGGTTCTCAGGATAGACTTTTTATTGTTCTTATATGTCAAATTTTACGAGTATATGCTTCCTACATTATTTGGATTCCAAAACACCAACTTTCTATGACAAATGGATAAAACCGTTAAAAGCTCCTCCATAGTGAGAGTTGAGCAACTTCAGACCATCAAAGTTGCTCGGTGTTGACTTTTTATTGTTTTTCTTTGTCAACTTTTACGAGTATAAGCTTCCTACATTATTTCGATGCCAAAACACCAACTTTCTATGACTAATGGACAAAACCGTTAAAAACTCCTCCATAGAGAGAGTTGAACAACTTCGAACTATCAAAGTTGCTCGGGATAGACTTTTTCTTGTTCTTCTATGTCAAGTTTTACGAGTATAAGCTTCCTAGATTATTTCGATGCCAAAACACCAACTTTCTATGACAAATGGTGAAAACCGTTAAAGCTCCTCCATAGAGAGAGTTGAGCAACTTTGGACCATCAAAATTGCTCGGTGTACAATTCTTATTGTTCTTATATGTTAAATTTTACGAGTATAAGCTTCAGAGATTATTTCGATGCCAAAACACCAACTTTCTATGACAAATAGACAAAACCGTTAAAAGCTCCTCTATAGAGAGAGTAGAGCAACTTCGGACCTTCAAAGTTGCTCGGTGTATAATTTTTATTGTTCTCATATGTCAAATTTTACGAGTATAAGCTTCATAGATTATTTCAATGCCAAAACATCAACTTTTTATGACAAATGGACAAAACCGTTAAGAGCTCCTCCATAGAGAGAGTTGAGCAACTTCGGACCACTAAAATTGCTCTATGTACACTTTTTATTGTTCTTCTATGTCAAATTTTATGAGTATAAGCTTCCTAGATTATTTCGATGCCAAAACACCAACTTTCTATGACAAATGGACAAAACCGTTAAAAGCTCGTCCATAGAGAGTGTTCAGCGACTTCGGACCATCAAAGTTGTTCGGTGTACAATTTTTATTGTTCTCATATGTCAAATTTTACGAGTATAAGCTTCATAGATTATTTCAATGCTAAAACATCAACTTTTTATGACAAATGGACAAAACCGTTAAAAGCTCCTCCATAGAGAGAGTTGAGCAACTTCGGACCATCGAAGTTGAACGGGATAGACTTTTTATTGTGCTTCTATGTCAAATTTTACGAGTATAAGCTTCCTACATTATTTCGATGCCAAAACACCAACTTTCTATGACAATTAGACAAAACCGTTAAAAGCACCTCCATAGAGAGAGTTGAGCAACTCCGAACTATCAAAGGTTCTCAGGATAGACCTTTTATTGTCCTTATATGTCAAATTTTACGAGTATATGCTTCCTACATTATTTGGATTCCAAAACACCAACTTTCTATGACAAATGGATAAAACCGTTAAAAGCTCCTCCATAGTGAGAGTTGAGCAACTTCAGACCATCAAAGTTGCTCGGTGTTGACTTTTTATTGTTTTTCTTTGTCAACTTTTACGAGTATAAGCTTCCTACATTATTTCGATGCCAAAACACCAACTTTCTATGACTAATGGACAAAACCGTTAAAAACTCCTCCATAGAGAGAGTTGAACAACTTCGAACTATCAAAGTTGCTCGGGATAGACTTTTTCTTGTTCTTCTATGTCAAGTTTTACGAGTATAAGCTTCCTAGATTATTTCGATGCCAAAACACCAACTTTCTATGACAAATAGACAAAACCGTTAAAAGCAACTCCATAGAGAGAGTTGAGCAACTCCGAACTATCAAAGGTTCTCAGGATAGACTTTTTATTGTTCTTATATGTCAAATTTTACGAGTATATGCTTCCTACATTATTTGGATTCCAAAACACCAACTTTCTATGACAAATGGATAAAACCGTTAAAAGCTCCTCCATAGTGAGAGTTGAGCAACTTCAGACCATCAAAGTTGCTCGGTGTTGACTTTTTATTGTTTTTCTTTGTCAACTTTTACGAGTATAAGCATCCTACATTATTTCGATGCCAAAACACCAACTTTCTATGACTAATGGACAAAACCGTTAAAAACTCCTCCATAGAGAGAGTTGAACAACTTCGAACTATCAAAGTTGCTCGGGATAGACTTTTTCTTGTTCTTCTATGTCAAGTTTTACGAGTATAAGCTTCCTAGATTATTTCGATGCTAAAACACCAACTTTCTATGACAAATGGTGAAAACCGTTAAAGCTCCTCCATAGAGAGAGTTGAGCAACTTTGGACCATCAAAATTGCTCGGTGTACAATTTTTATTGTTCTTATATGTTAAATTTTACGAGTATAAGCTTCAGAGATTATTTCGATGCCAAAACACCAACTTTCTATGACAAATAGACAAAACCGTTAAAAGCTCCTCTATAGAGAGAGTAGAGCAACTTCGGACCTTCAAAGTTGCTCGGTGTATAATTTTTATTGTTCTCATATGTCAAATTTTACGAGTATAAGCTTCATAGATTATTTCAATGCCAAAACATCAACTTTTTATGACAAATGGACAAAACCGTTAAGAGCTCCTCCATAGAGAGAGTTGAGCAACTTCGGACCACTAAAATTGCTCTATGTACACTTTTTATTGTTCTTCTATGTCAAATTTTATGAGTATAAGCTTCCTAGATTATTTCGATGCCAAAACACCAACTTTCTATGACAAATGGACAAAACCGTTAAAAGCTCGTCCATAGAGAGTGTTCAGCGACTTCGGACCATCAAAGTTGTTCGGTGTACAATTTTTATTGTTCTCATATGTCAAATTTTACGAGTATAAGCTTCATAGATTATTTCAATGCAAAAACATCAACTTTTTATGACAAATGGACAAAACCGTTAAAAGCTCCTCCATAGAGAGAGTTGAGCAACTTCGGATCATCAAAGTTGCACGGGATAGACTTTTTATTGTACTTCTATGTCAAATTTTACGAGTATAAGCTTCCTACATTATTTCGATGCCCAAACACCTACTTTCTCTGACTAAAGGACAAAACCGTTAAAAGTTCCTCCATAGAGAGAGTTGAGCAAATTCGAACTATCAAAGTTGCTCGGGATAGACTTTTTATTGTTCTTCTATGTCAAGTTTTACGAGTATAAGCTTCCTAGATTATTTCGATGCCAAAACACCAACTTTCTATGACAAATGGACAAAACCGTTAAAAGCACTTCAATAGAGAGTGTTGAGCGACTTTGGATCTTCAAAGTTGCTCGCTGTACAATTTTTATTGTTCTTCTATGTCAAATTTTACGAGTATAAGCTTCCCACATTATTTCGATGCCAAAACACCAACTTTCTATGACAAATAGACAAAACCGTTAAAAGCACCTTCATAGAGAGAGTTGAGCAATTTCGGACTATCAATGTTGCTCGGGATAGACTTTCTATTGTTCTTCTTTGTCAACTTTTACGAGTATAAGCTTCCTACATTATTTCGATGACAAAACACCAACTTTCTATGACAAATGGACAAAACCGTTAAAAGCTCTTCAATAGAGAGTGTTGAGCGACTTTGGATCATCAAAGTTGCTCGGTGTACAATTTTTATTGTTCTTCTATGTCAAATTTTACGAGTATAAGCTTCCTACATTATTTCGATGCCAAAACACCAACTTTCTATGACAAATAGACAAAACCGTTAAAAGCACCTCCATAGAGAGAGTTGAGCAACTCCGAACTATCAAAGGTTCTCAGGATAGACTTTTTATTGTTCTTATATGTCAAATTTTACGAGTATATGCTTCCTACATTATTTGGATTCCAAAACACCAACTTTCTATGACAAATGGATAAAACCGTTAAAAGCTCCCCAATAGTGAGAGTTGAGCAACTTCGGACCATCAAAGTTGCTCGGTGTTGACTTTTTATTGTTCTTCTATGTCAACTTTTACGAGTATAAGCTTCCTACATTATTTCGATGCCAAAACACCAACTTTCTATGACTAATGGACAAAACCGTTAAAAGCTCCTCCATAGAGAGAGTTGAACAACTTCGAACTATCAAAGTTGCTCGGGATAGACTTTTTCTTGTTCTTCTATGTCATGTTTTACGAGTATAAGCTTCCTAGATTATTTCGATGCCAAAACACCAACTTTCTATGACAAATGGAGAAAACCGTTAAAAGCTCCTCCATAGAGAGAGTTGAGCAACTTCGGACCGTCAAAGTTGCTCGGTGTACACTTTTTATTGTTCCTATATGTCAAATTTTATGAGTATCAGCTTCCTAGATTATTTCGATGCCAAAAAACCAACTTTCTCTGACAAATGGACAAAACCGTTAAAAGCTCCTCCATAGAGAGAGTTGAACAACTTCGAACTATCAAAGTTGCTCGGGATAGACTTTTTCTTGTTCTTCTATGTCAAGTTTTACGAGTATAAGCTTCCCAGATTATTTCGATGCCAAAACACCAACTTTCTATGACAAATGAAGAAAACCGTTAAAAGCTCCTCCATAGAAAGAGTTGAGCAACCTCGGACCATCAAAGTTGCTCGGTGATGACTTTTTATTGTTTTTCTTTGTCAACTTTTACGAGTATAAGCTTCCTACATTATTTCGATGCCAAAACACAAACTTTCTATGACAAATAGACAAAACCGTTAAAAGCACCTCCATAGAGAGAGTTGAGCAACTTCGGACTATCAAAGTTGCTCGGGATAGACTTTTTATTGTTCTTCTTTGTCAACTTTTACGAGTATAAGCTTCCTACATTATTTCTATGACAAAACACCAACTTTCTATGACAAATGGACAAAATCGTTAAAAGCTCTTCAATTGAGAGTGTTGAGCGACTTTGGATCATCAAAGTTGCTCGGTGTACAATTTTTATTGTTCTTCTATGTCAAATTTTACGAGTATAAGCTTCCTACATTATTTCGATGCCAAAACACCAACTTTCTATGACAAATAGACAAAACCGTTAAAAGCACTTCCATAGAGAGAGTTGAGCAAATCCGAACTTTCAAAGGTTCTCAGGATAGACTTTTTGTTGTTCTTATATGTCAAATTTTACGAGTATATGCTTCCTACATTATTTGGATTCCAAAACACCAACTTTCTATGACAAATGGATAAAACCGTTAAAAGCTCCTCCATAGTGAGAGTTGAGCAACTTCCGACCATCAAAGTTGCTCGGTGTTGACTTTTTATTGTTTTTCTTTGTCAACTTTTACGAGTATAAGCTTCCTACATTATTTCGATGCCAAAACACCAACTTTCTATGACTAATGGACAAAACCGTTAAAAACTCCTCCATAGAGAGAGTTGAACAACTTCGAACTATCAAAGTTGCTCGGGATAGACTTTTTCTTGTTCTTCTATGTCAAGTTTTACGAGTATAAGCTTCCTAGATTATTTCGATGCCAAAACACCAACTTTCTATGACAAATGGTGAAAACCGTTAAAGCTCCTCCATAGAGAGAGTTGAGCAACTTTGGACCATCAAAATTGCTCGGTGTACAATTTTTATTGTTCTTATATGTTAAATTTTACGAGTATAAGCTTCAGAGATTATTTCGATGCCAAAACACCAACTTTCTATGACAAATGGACAAAACCGTTAAAAGCTCTTCAATAGTGAGTGTTGAGCGACTTCGGATCATCAAAGTTGCTCGGTGTACAATTTTTATTGTTCTTCTATGTCAAATTTTACGAGTATAAGCTTCCTACATTATTTCGATGCCAAAACACCAACTTTCTATGACAAATGGACAAAACCGTTAAGAGCTCCTCCATTGAGAGAGTTGAGCAACTTCGGACTATCAAAGTTGCTCGGGATAGACTTTTTATTGTTCTTCTTTGTCAACTTTTACGAGTATAAGCTTCCTACATTATTTCGATGACAAAACGCCAACTTTCTATGACAAATGGACAAAACCGTTAAAAGCTCTTCAATAGAGAGTGTTGAGCGACTTTGGATCATCAAAGTTGCTCGGTGTACAATTTTTATTGTTCTTCTATGTAAAATTTTACGAGTATAAGCTTCCTACATTATTTCGATGCCAAAACACCAACTTTCTATGACAAATAGACAAAACCGTTAAAAGCACCTCCATAGAGAGAGTTGAGCAACTTCAGACCATCAAAGTTGCTCGGTGTTGACTTTTTATTGTTTTTCTTTGTCAACTTTTACGAGTATAAGCTTCCTACATTATTTCGATGCCAAAACACCAACTTTCTATGACTAATGGACAAAACCGTTAAAAGCTCCTCCATAGAGAGAGTTGAACAACTTCGAACTATCAAAGTTGCTCGGGATAGACTTTTTCTTGTTCTTCTATGTCAAGTTTTACGAGTATAAGCTTCCTAGATTATTTCGATGCCAAAACACCAACTTTCTATGACAAATGGAGAAAACCGTTAAAAGCTCCTCCATAGAGAGAGTTGAGCAACTTCGGACCATCAAAGTTGCTCGGTGTACACTTTTTATTGTTCTTCTATGTCATTTTTTACGAGTATAAGCTTCCTACATTATTTCGATGCCAAAACACCAACTTTCTATGACAAATGGAGAAAACCGTTAAAGCTCCTCCATAGAGAGAGTTGAGCAACTTTGGTCCATCAAAATTGCTCGGTGTACAATTTTTATTGTTCATATATGTTATATTTTACGAGTATAAGCTTCAGAGATTATTTCGATGCCAAAACACCAACTTTCTATGACAAATAGACAAAACCGTTAAAAGCTCCTCTATAGAGAGAGTTGAGCAACTTCGGACTATCAAATTTTCTCGGGGTAGACTTTTTATTGTTCTTCTTTTTCAACTTTTACGAGTATAAGCTTCCTACATTATTTCGATGCCAAAAAACCAACTTTCTTTGACAAATGGACAAAACCGTTAAAAGCTCCTCCATAGAGAGATTTGAGCAACTTCGGACTATGAAAGTTGCACGGGATAGACCTTTTATTGTTCTTCTATGTCATTTTTTACGAGTATAAGCTTCCCGCATTATTTCGATGCCAAAACACCAACTTTCTATGACAAATGGACAAAACCGTTAAAAGCTCTTCCATAGAAAGAGTTGAGCAACTTCGGACCATCAAAGTTGCGCGGGATAGACTTTTTATTGTTCTTTTATGGCAAATTTTACGAGTATAAGCTTCCTAGATTATTTTGATGCCAAAACACCAACTTTCTATGAAAAATAGACAAAACCGTTAAAAGCTCCTCCATAGAGAGAGTTGAGCAACTTCGGACTATCAAATTTTCTCGGGGTAGACTTTTTATTGTTCTTCTTTTTCAACTTTTACGAGTATAAGCTTCCTACATTATTTCGATGCCAAAACACCAACTTTCTCTGACTAATGGACAAAACCGTTAAAAGTTCCTCCATAGAGAGAGTTGAGCAACTTCGAACTATCAAAGTTGCTCGGGATAGACTTTTTATTGTACTTCTATGTCAAGTTTTACGAGTATAAGCTTCCTAGATTATTTCGATGCCAAAACACCAACTTTCTATGACAAATAGACAAAACCGTTAAAAGCTCCTCCATAGAGAGAGTTGAGTTACTTTTGACCATCAAAATTGCTCAGTGTACATTTTTTATTGTTCTTATATGTTAAATTTTACGAGTATAAGCTTCAGAGATTATTTCGATGCCAAAACACCAACTTTCTATGACAAATAGACAAAACCGTTAAAAGCTCCTCCATAAAGAGAGTTGAGCAACTTCGGACTATCAAAGTTGCTCGGGATATACTTTTTATTGTTCTTCTTTGTCAACTTTTACGAGTATAAGCTTCCTAGATTATTTTGATGCCAAAACACCAACTTTCTATGACAAATGGACAAAACCGTTAAAAGCTCCTCCATCGAACGAGTTGAAAGTTTCTCGGGATAGACTTTTTATTGTTCTTCTATGTGAAATTTTACGAGTATAAGCTTCCTACATTATATTGATGCCAAAACACCAACTTTCTATGACAAATGGACAAAACCGTTAAAAGCTCCTCCATAGAGAGTTGAGCAACTTCGGACTATGAAAGTTGCTCGGGATAGACTTTTATTGTTCTTCTATGTCAAGTTTTACGAGTATAAGCTTCCTAGATTATTTCGATGCCAAAACACCAACTTTCTATGACAAATAGACAAAAACGTTAAAAGCTCCTCCATAGAGAGAGTTGAGCAACTTTGGACCATCAAAATTGCTCGGTGTGCAATTTTTATTGTTCTTATATGTTAAATTTTACGAGTATAAGCTTCAGAGATTATTTCGATGCCAAAACACCAACTTTCTATGACAAATAGACAAAACCGTTAAAAGCTCCTCCATAGAAATAGTTGAAAGTTTCTCGGGATAGACTTTTTATTGTTCTTCTATGTGAAATTTTACGAGTATAAGCTTCCTACATTATATTGATGCCAAAACACCAACTTTCTATGACAAATGGACAAAACCGTTAGAAGCTCCTCCATAGGGAGAGTTGAGCAACTTCGGACCATGAAAGTTGCTCGGGATAGACTTTTTATTGTTCTTCTATGTCAAATTTTACGAGTATAAGCTTCCTACATTATTTCGATGCCAAAACACCAACTTTCTATGACAAATGGACAAAACCGTTAAAATCTCCTCCATAGAAAGAGTTGAGCAACTCCGAACTATCAAAGTTGCTCGGGATAGACTTTTTATTGTTCTTCTATGTCAATTTTTACGAGTATAAGCTTCTTAGATTATTTCGATGCCAAAACACCAACTTTCTATGACAAATAGACAAAACCGTTAAAAGCTCCTCCATAGAGAGAGTTGAGCAACTTCGGACTATCAAAGTTGCTCGGGATAGACTTTTTATTGTTCTTCTATGTCAAGTTTTACGAGTATAAGCTTCCTAGATTATTTCGATGCCAAAACACCTACTTTCTATGACAAATAGACCAAACCGTTAAAAGCTCCTCCATAGAGAGAGTTGAGCAACTTTGGACTATCAAAGTTGCTCGGGATATACTTTTTATTGTTCTTCTATGTCAAATTTTACGAGTATAAGCTTTCTACATTATTTGGATTCCAAAACACCAACTTTCTATGACAAATGGATAAAACCCGTTAAAAGCTCCTCCATTGTGAGAGTTGAGCAACTTCGGACCATCAAAGTTGCTCGGTGTTGACTTTTTATTGTTCTTCTATGTCAACTTTTACGAGTATAAGTTTCCTACATTATTTCGATGCCAAAACACCAACTTTCTATGACTAATGGACAAAACCGTTAAAAGCTCCTCCATAGAGAGAGTTGAACAACTTCGAACTATCAAAATTGCTCGGAATAGACTTTTTCTTGTTCTTCTTTGTCAACTTTTACGAGTATAAGATTCCTACATTATATTGATGCCAAAACACCAACTTTCTACGACAAATAGACAAAACCGTTAAAAGCTCCTCCATAGAGAGAGTTGAGCAACTTCGGACCATCAAAGTTGCTCGGGATAGACTTTTTATTGTTCTTCTATGTCAAATTTTACGAGTATAAGCTTCCTAGATTATTTCGATGCGAAAACACCATCTTCCTTTGACAAATGGACAAAACCGTTAAAAGCTCCTCCATAGAGAGAGTTGAACAGCTTCGGACCATCAAAATTGTTCTATGTACATTTTTATTGTTCTTCTATGTGAGATTTTACGAGTATAAGCTTCCTAGATTATTTCGATCCCAAAACACCAACTTTCTATGACAAATGGACAAAACCATTAAAAGCTCCTCCATAGAGAGTGTTGAGCGACTTCGGACCATCATAGTTGCTCGGTGTACAATTTTTATTGTTCTTATATGTCAAATTTTACGAGTATCAGCTTCCTAGATTATTTCGACGCCAAAACATCAACTTTCTATGACAAATGGACAAAACCGTTAAAAGCTCCTCCATAGAGAGAGTTGACCAACTTCGGACTATCAAAATTGCTCTATGTACACTTTTTATTGTTCTTCTATGTGAAATTTTACGAGTATAAGCTTCCTATATTATTTCGATGCCAAAACACCAACTTTCTATGACAAATAGAAAAAACCGATAAGAGCTCCTCCATAGAGAGAGTTGAGCAACTTCGGACCATTAAAATTGCTCTATGTACACTTTTTATTGTTCTTCTATGTCAAATTTTATGAGTATAAGCTTCCTAGATTATTTCGATGCCAAAACACCAACTTTCTATGACAAATGGACAAAACCGTTAAAAGCTCTTCAATAGAGAGTGTTGAGCGACTTCGGACCATCAAAGTTGCTCGGTGTACAATTTTTATTATTCTTCTATGTCAAATTTTACGAGTATAAGCTTCCTACATTATTTCGATGCCAAAACACCAACTTTCTATGACAAATAGACAAAACCGTTAAAAGCTCCTCCATAGAGAGAGTTGAGCAACTTCGAACTATCAAAGTTGTTCGGGATAGACTTTTTATTGTTCTTCTATGTGAAATTTTACGAGTATAAGCTTCCTAGATTATTTCGATGCCAAAACACCAACTATCTATGACAAATGGACAAAACCGTTAAAAGCTCCTCCATAGAGAGAGTTGAAAAACTTCGGACCATCAAAATTGCCCTATGTACACTTTTTATTGTTCTTCTAAGTGAAAATTTACGAGATTAAGCTTCTATATTATTTCGATGCCAAAACACCAACTTTCTATGACAAATGGACAAAACCGTTCAAAGCTCCTCCATAGAGAGAGTTGACCAACTTCGGACCATCAAAATTGCTCTATGTACACTTTTTATTGTTCTTCTAAGTGAAATTTTATGAGAATAAGCTTCCTAGATTATTTCGATGCCAAAACACCAACTTTCTATGACAAATGGACAAAACCGTTAAAAGCTCCTCCATAGAGAGAGTTGACCAACTTCGGACCATCAAAATTGCTCTATGTACACTTTTTATTGTTCTTCTAAGTGAAATTTTACGAGTATAAGCTTCCTAGATTATTTCGATGCCAAAACACCAACTTTCTATGACAAATGGACAAAACCGTTAAAAGCTCCTCCATAGAGAGCGTTGAGCAACATCGGACCATCAAAGTTGCTCGGTATACAATTTTTGTTGTTCTTATATGTCAAATGTTATGAGTATAAGCTTCCTAGATTATTTCGATGCCAAAACACCAACTTTCTTTGACAAATGGACAAAACCGTTAAGAGCTCATCCATAGAGAGAGTTGAGCGACTTCGGACCATCAAAATTGCTCGGTGTACAATTTTTATTGTTCGTATATGTTAAATTTTACGAGTATAAGCTTCAGAGATTATTTCGATGCCAAAACACCAACTTTCTATGACAAATAGACAAAACCTTTAAAAGCTCCTCCATAGAGAGAGTTGAGCCACTTCGGACCATCAAATTTGCTAGGTGTACAATTTTTATAGCTCTTATATGTCAAATTTTATGAGTATAAGCTTCCTTGATTATTTCGATGCCAAAACACCAAATTTCTATGACAAATAGAAAAAACCGATAAGAGCTCTTCCATAGAGAGAGTTGAGCAACTTCGGACTATTAAAATTGCTCTATGTACACTTTTTATTGTTCTTCTATGTCAAATTTTATGAGTATAAGCTTCCTAGATTATTTTGATGCCAAAACACCAACTTTCTATGACAAATGGACAAAACCATTAAAAACACTTCAATAGAGAGTGTTGAGCGACTTCAGACCATCAAAGTTGCTCGGTGTACAATTTTTATTGTTCTTCTATGTCAAATTTTACGAGTATAAGCTTCCTACATTATTTCGATGCCAAAAAACCAACTATCTATGACAAATGAACAAAACCGTTAAAAGCTCCTCCATAGAGAGAGTTGAACAACTTCGGACCATCAAAATTGCTCTAGGTGCACTTTTTATTGTTCTTCTAAGTGAAATTTTATGAGAATAAGCTTCCTAGATTATTTCGATGCCAAAACACCAACTTTCTATGACAAATGCACAAAACCGTTAAAAGCTCCTCCATAGAGAGAGTTGACCAACTTCGGACCATCAAAATTGCTCTATGTACACTTTTTATTGTTCTTCTAAGTGAAACTTTATGAGAATAAGCTTCCTAGATTATTTCGATGCCAAAACACCAACTTTCTATGACAAATGGACAAAACCGTTAAAAGCTCCTCCATAGAGAGAGTTGACCAACTTCGGACCATCAAAATCGCTCTATGTACACTTTTTATTGTTCTTCTATGTGAAATTTTACGAGCATAAGCTTCCGAGATTATTTCGATGCCAAAACACCAACTTTCTATGACAAATGGACAAAACCGTTAAAAACTCCTCCATAGAGAGAGTTGAGCAACTTCGGACCATCAAAGTTGCTCGGTGTACAATTTTTATTGTTCTTATATGTCAAATTTTATCAGTATAAGCTTCCTAGATTATTTCGATGCCAAAACACAAACTTTCTTTGACAAATGGACAAAACCGTTAAGAGCTCCTCCATAGAGAGAGTTGAACGACTTCGGACCATCAAAATTGCTCAGTGTACAATTTTTATTGCTCTTATATGTCAAATTTTATGAGTATAAGCTTCCTTCATTATTTTGATGCCAAAACACCAACTTTCTATGACAAATGGACAAAACCGTTAAAAGCTCTTCAATAGAGAGTGTTGAGCGACTTCGGACCATCAAAGTTGCTCGGTGTACAATTTTTATTGTTCTTCTATGTCAAATTTTACGAGTATAAGCTTCCTACATTATTTCGATGCCAAAACACCAACTTTCTATGACAAATAGACAAAACCGTTAAAAGCTCCTCCATAGAGATTGTTGAGCAACTCCGAACTATCAAAGTTGTTCGGGATAGACTTTTTATTGTTATCTATGTGAAATTTTACGAGTATAAGCTTCTGAGATTATTTCGATGCCAAAACACCAACTATCTATGACAAATTGAAAAAACCGTTCAAAGCTCCTCCATAGAGAGAGTTGAACAACTTCGGACCATCAAAATTGCTCTATGTACACTTTTTATTGTTCTTCTAAGTGAAATTTTATGAGAATAAGCTTCCTAGATTATTTCGACGCCAAAACACCAACTTTCTATGACAAATGGACAAAACCGTTAAAAGCTCCTCCATAGAGAGAGTTGACCAACTTCGGACTATCAAAATGGCTCTTTCTACACTTTTTATTGTTCTTCTATGTGAAATTTTACGAGTATAAGCTTCCTATATTATTTCGATGCCAAAACACCAACTTTCTATGACAAATGGACAAAATCGTTAAAAGCTCCTCCATAGAGAGAGTTGAGCAACATCGGACCATCAAAGTTGCTCGGTGTACAATTTTCATTGTTCTTATATGTCAAATTTTATGAGTATAAGCTTCCTAGATTATTTCGATGCCAAAACACCAACTTTCTTTTACAAATGGACAAAACCGTTAAGAGCTGCTCCATAGAGAGAGTTGAGCGACTTCGGACCATCAAAATTACTCGGTGTACAATTTTTATTGTTCGTATATGTTAAATTTTACAAGTATAAGCTTCTGAGATTATTTCGATGCCAAAACACCAACTTTCTATGACAAATACACAAAACCGTTAAAAGCTCTTCCATAGAGAGAGTTGAGCAACTTCGGACTATCAAAGTTTCTCGGGGTAGACTTTTTATTGTTCTTCTTTTTCAACTTTTACGAGTATAAGCTTCCTACATTATTTCGATGCCAAAACACCAACTTTCTCTGACTAATGGACAAAACCGTTAAAAGTTCCTCCATAGAGAGAGTTGAGCAACTTCGAACTATCAAAGTTGCTCGGGATAGACTTTTTATTGTTCTTCTATGTCAAGTTTTACGAGTATAAGCTTCCTAGATTATTTCGATGCCAAAACACCAACTTTCTATGACAAATAGACAAAACCGTTAAAAGCTCCTCCATAGAGAGAGTTGAGCAACTTCGGACTATGAAAGTTGCTCGGGATATACTTTTTATTGTTCTTCTTTGTCAACTTTTACGAGTATAAGCTTCCTAGATTATTTTGATGCCAAAACACCAACTTTCTATGACAAATGGACAAAACCGTTAAAAGCTCCTCCATAGAAAGAGTTGAGCAACTCCGAACTATCAAAGTTGCTCGGGATAGACTTTTTATTGTTCTTCTATGTCAAATTTTACGAGTATAAGATTCCTACATTATTTCGATTCCAAAACACCAACTTTCTATGACAAATGGACAAAACCGTTAAAAGCTCCTTCATAGTGAGAGTTGAGCAACTTCGGAACATAAAAGTTGCTCGGTGTACAATTTTTATTGTTCTTATATGTCAAATTTTATGAGTATAAGCTTCGTAGATTATTTCGATGCCAAAACACCAACTTTCTATGACAAATGGACAAAACCTTTAAAAGCTCCTCCATAGAAAGAGTGGAAAGTTTCTCGGGATAGACTTTTTATTGTTCTTCTATCTGATATTTTACGAGTATAAGCTTCCTACATTATATTGATGCCAAAACACCAACTTTCTATGACAAATGGACAAAACCGTTAAAAGCTCCTCCATAGACAGTTGAGCAACTTCGGACTATGAAAGTTGCTCGGGATAGACTTTTTATTGTTCTTCTATGTCAAGTTTTACGAGTATAAGCTTCCTAGATTATTTCGATGCCAAAACACCAACTTTCTATGACAAATAGACAAAACCGTTAAAAGCTCCTCCATAGAGAGAGTTGAGTTACTTTTGACCATCAAAATTGCTCGGTGTAAAATTTTTATTGTTCTTATATGTTAAATTTTACGAGTATAAGCTTCAGAGATTATTTCGATGCCAAAACACCAACTTTCTATGACAAATAGACAAAACCGTTAAAAGCTCCTCCATAAAGAGAGTTGAGCAACTTCGGACTATCAAAGTTGCTCGGGATATACTTTTTATTGTTCTTCTTTGTCAACTTTTACGAGTATAAGCTTCCTAGATTATTTTGATGCCAAAACACCAACTTTCTATGACAAATGGACAAAACCGTTAAAAGCTCCTCCATCGAAAGAGTTGAAAGTTTCTCGGGATAGACCTTTTATTGTTCTTCTATGTGAAATTTTACGAGTATAAGCTTCCTACATTATATTGATGCCAAAACACCAACTTTCTATGACAAATGGACAAAACCGTTAAAAGCTCCTCCATAGAGAGTTAAGCAACTTCGGACTATGAAAGTTGCTCGGGATAGACTTTTTATTGTTCTTTTATGTCAAGTTTTACGAGTATAAGCTTCCTTGATTATTTCGATGCCAAAACACCAACTTTCTATGACAAATAGACAAAAACGTTAAAAGCTCCTCCATAGAGAGAGTTGAGCAACTTTGGACAATCAAAATTGCTCGGTGTGCAATTTTTATTGGTCTTATATGTTAAATTTTACGAGTATAAGCTTCAGAGATTATTTCGATGCCAAAACACCAACTTTCTATGACAAATAGACAAAACCGTTAAAAGCTCCTCCATAGAAAGAGTTGAAAGTTTCTCGGGATAGACTTTTTATTGTTCTTCTATGTGAAATTTTACGAGTATAAGATTCCTACATTATATTGATGCCAAAACACCAACTTTCTATGACAAATGGACAAAACCGTTAGAAGCTCCTCCATAGAGAGAGTTGAGCAACTTCGGACTATGAAAGTTGCTCGGGATAGACTTTTTATTGTTCTTCTATGTCAAATTTTACGAGTATAAGCTTCCTACATTATTTCGATGCCAAAACACCAACTTTCTATGACAAATGGACAAAACTGTTAAAATCTCCTCCATAGAAAGAGTTGAGCAACTCCGAACTATCAAAGTTGCTCGGGATAGACTTTTTATTGTTCTTCTACGTCAAATTTTACGAGTATAAGCTTCTTAGATTATTTCGATGCCAAAACACCAACTTTCTATGACAAATAGACAAAACCGTTAAAAGCTCCTCCATAGGGAGAGTTGAGCAACTTCGGACTATCAAAGTTGCTCGGGATAGACTTTTTATTGTTCTTCTATGTCAAGTTTTACGAGTATTAGCTTCCTAGATTATTTCGATGCCAAAACACCTACTTTCTATGACAAATAGACCAAACCGTTAAAAGCTCCTCCATAGAGAGAGTTGAGCAACTTCGGACTATCAAAGTTGCTCGGGATATACTTTTTATTGTTCTTCTATGTCAAATTTTACGAGTATAAGCTTTCTACATTATTTTGATTCCAAAACACCAACTTTCTATGACAAATGGATAAAACCGTTAAAAGCTCCTCCATTGTGAGAGTTGAGCAACTTCGGACCATCAAAGTTGCTCGGTGTTGACTTTTTATTGTTCTTCTATGTCAACTTTTACGAGTATAAGCTTTCTACATTATTTCGATGCCAAAACACCAACTTTCTATGACTAATGGACAAAACCGTTAAAAGCTCCTCCATAGAGAGAGTTGAACAACTTCGAACTATCAAAATTGCTCGGGATAGACTTTTTCTTGTTCTTCTTTGTCAACTTTTACGAGTATAAGATTCCTACATTATATTGATGCCAAAACACCAACTTTCTACGACAAATAGACAAAACCGTTAAAAGCTCCTCTATAGAGAGAGTTGAGCAACTTCGGACCATCAAAGTTGCTCGGGATAGACTTTTTATTGTTCTTCTATGTCAAATTTTACGAGTATAAGCTTCCTAGATTATTTCGATGCGAAAACACCAAATTTCTATGACAAATGGACAAAACCGTTAAAAGCTCCTCCATATAGAGAGTTGAACAGCTTCGGACCATCAAAATTGTTCTATGTACATTTTTATTGTTCTTCTATGTGAGATTTTACGAGTATAAGCTTCCTAGATTATTTCGATGCCAAAACACCAACTATCTACGACAAATGGACAAAACCGTTAAAAGCTCCTCCATAGAGAGAGTTGAAAAACTTCGGACCATCAAAATTGCTCTATGTAAACTTTTTATTGTTCTTGTAAGTGAAATTTTACGAGAATAAGCTTCCTAGATTATTTCGATGCCAAAACACCAACTTTCTATGACAAATGGACAAAACCGTTCAAAGCTCCTCCATAGAGAGAGTTGACCAACTTCGGACCATCAAAATTGCTCTATGTACACTTTTTATTGTTCTTCTAAGTGAAATTTTATGAGAATAAGCTTCCTAGATTATTTCGATGCCAAAACACCAACATTCTATGACAAATGGACAAAACCGTTAAAAGCTCCTCCATAGAGAGAGTTGACCAACTTCGGACCATCAAAGTTGCTCGGGATAGACTTTTTATTGTTCTTCTATGTCAAATTTTACGAGTATAAGCTTCCTAGATTATTTCGATGCGAAAACACCAACTTTCTATGACAAATGGAAAAAACCGTTAAAAGCTCCTCCATAGAGAGAGTTGAACAGCTTCGGACCATCAAAATTGTTCTATGTACATTTTTATTGTTCTTCTATGTGAGATTTTACGAGTATAAGCTTCCTAGATTATTTCGATCCCAAAACACCAACTTTCTATGACAAATGGACAAAACCATTAAAAGCTCCTCCATAGAGAGTGTTGAGCGACTTCGGACAATCATAGTTGCTCGGTGTACAATTTTTATTGTTCTTATATGTCAAATTTTACGAGTATCAGCTTCCTAGATTATTTCGACGCCAAAACACCAACTTTCTATGACTAATGGACAAAACCGTTAAAAGCTCCTCCATAGAGAGAGTTGACCAACTTCGGACTATCAAAATTGCTCTATGTACACTTTTTATTGTTCTTCTATGTGAAATTTTACGAGTATAAGCTTCCTATATTATTTCGATGCCAAAACACCAACTTTCTATGACAAATAGAAAAAACCGATAAGAGCTCCTCCATAGAGAGAGTTGAGCAACTTCGGACCATTAAAATTGCTCTATGTACACTTTTTATTGTTCTTCTATGTCAAATTTTATGAGTATAAGCTTCCTAGATTATTTCGATGCCAAAACACCAACTTTCTATGACAAATGGACAAAACCGTTAAAAGCTCTTCAATAGAGAGTGTTGAGCGACTTCGGACCATCAAAGTTGCTCGGTGTACAATTTTTATTATTCCTCTATGTCAAATTTTACGAGTATAAGCTTCCTACATTATTTCGATGCCAAAACACCAACTTTCTATGACAAATAGACAAAACCGTTAAAAGCTCCTCCATAGAGAGAGTTGAGCAACTTCGAACTATCAAAGTTGTTCGGGATAGACTTTTTATTGTTCTTCTATGTGAAATTTTACGAGTATAAGCTTCCTAGATTATTTCGATGCCAAAACACCAACTATCTATGACAAATGGAAAAAACCGTTAAAAGCTCCTCCATAGAGAGAGTTGAAAAACTTCGGACCATCAAAATTGCTCTATGTACACTTTTTATTGTTCTTCTAAGTGAAATTTTACGAGATTAAGCTTCCTAGATTATTTCGATGCCAAAACACCAACTTTCTATGACAAATGGACAAAACCGTTCAAAGCTCCTCCATAGAGAGAGTTGACCAACTTCGGACCATCAAAATTGCTCTATGTACACTTTTTATTGTTCTTCTAAGTAAAATTTTATGAGAATAAGCTTCCTAGATTATTTCGATGCCAAAACACCAACTTTCTATGACAAATGGACAAAACCGTTAAAAGCTCCTCCATAGATAGAGTTGACCAACTTCGGACCATCAAAATTGCTCTATGTACACTTTTTATTGTTCTTTTAAGTGAAATTTTACGAGTATAAGCTTCCTAGATTATTTCGATGCCAAAACACCAACTTTCTATGACAAATGGACAAAACCGTTAAAAGCTCCTCCATAGAGAGAGTTGAGCAATAATCAGACCATCGAAGTTGCTCGGTGTACAATTTTTATTGTTCTTATATGTTAAATTTTATGAGTATAAGCTTCCTAGATTATTTCGATGCCAAAACACCAACTTTCTTTGACAAATGGACAAAACCGTTAAGAGCTCCTCCATAGAGAGAGTTGAGCGACTTCGGACCATCAAAATTGCTCGGTGTACAATTTTTATTGTTCTTATATATTAAATTTTACGAGTATAAGCTTCCTAGATTATTTCGATGCCAAAACACCAACTTTCTATGACAAATGGACAAAACCGTTCAAAGCTCCTCCATAGAGAGAGTTGACCAACTTCGGACCATCAAAATTGCTCTATGTACACTTTTTATTGTTCTTCTAAGTGAAATTTTATGAGAATAAGCTTCCTAGATTATTTCGATGCCAAAACACCAACATTCTATGACAAATGGACAAAACCGTTAAAAGCTCCTCCATAGAGAGAGTTGACCAACTTCGGACCATCAAAGTTGCTCGGGATAGACTTTTTATTGTTCTTCTATGTCAAATTTTACGAGTATAAGCTTCCTAGATTATTTCGATGCGAAAACACCAACTTTCTATGACAAATGGAAAAAACCGTTAAAAGCTCCTCCATAGAGAGAGTTGAACAGCTTCGGACCATCAAAATTGTTCTATGTACATTTTTATTGTTCTTCTATGTGAGATTTTACGAGTATAAGCTTCCTAGATTATTTCGATCCCAAAACACCAACTTTCTATGACAAATGGACAAAACCATTAAAAGCTCCTCCATAGAGAGTGTTGAGCGACTTCGGACAATCATAGTTGCTCGGTGTACAATTTTTATTGTTCTTATATGTCAAATTTTACGAGTATCAGCTTCCTAGATTATTTCGACGCCAAAACACCAACTTTCTATGACTAATGGACAAAACCGTTAAAAGCTCCTCCATAGAGAGAGTTGACCAACTTCGGACTATCAAAATTGCTCTATGTACACTTTTTATTGTTCTTCTATGTGAAATTTTACGAGTATAAGCTTCCTATATTATTTCGATGCCAAAACACCAACTTTCTATGACAAATAGAAAAAACCGATAAGAGCTCCTCCATAGAGAGAGTTGAGCAACTTCGGACCATTAAAATTGCTCTATGTACACTTTTTATTGTTCTTCTATGTCAAATTTTATGAGTATAAGCTTCCTAGATTATTTCGATGCCAAAACACCAACTTTCTATGACAAATGGACAAAACCGTTAAAAGCTCTTCAATAGAGAGTGTTGAGCGACTTCGGACCATCAAAGTTGCTCGGTGTACAATTTTTATTATTCCTCTATGTCAAATTTTACGAGTATAAGCTTCCTACATTATTTCGATGCCAAAACACCAACTTTCTATGACAAATAGACAAAACCGTTAAAAGCTCCTCCATAGAGAGAGTTGAGCAACTTCGAACTATCAAAGTTGTTCGGGATAGACTTTTTATTGTTCTTCTATGTGAAATTTTACGAGTATAAGCTTCCTAGATTATTTCGATGCCAAAACACCAACTATCTATGACAAATGGAAAAAACCGTTAAAAGCTCCTCCATAGAGAGAGTTGAAAAACTTCGGACCATCAAAATTGCTCTATGTACACTTTTTATTGTTCTTCTAAGTGAAATTTTACGAGATTAAGCTTCCTAGATTATTTCGATGCCAAAACACCAACTTTCTATGACAAATGGACAAAACCGTTCAAAGCTCCTCCATAGAGAGAGTTGACCAACTTCGGACCATCAAAATTGCTCTATGTACACTTTTTATTGTTCTTCTAAGTGAAATTTTATGAGAATAAGCTTCCTAGATTATTTCGATGCCAAAACACCAACTTTCTATGACAAATGGACAAAACCGTTAAAAGCTCCTCCATAGATAGAGTTGACCAACTTCGGACCATCAAAATTGCTCTATGTACACTTTTTATTGTTCTTTTAAGTGAAATTTTACGAGTATAAGCTTCCTAGATTATTTCGATGCCAAAACACCAACTTTCTATGACAAATGGACAAAACCGTTAAAAGCTCCTCCATAGAGAGAGTTGAGCAATAATCAGACCATCGAAGTTGCTCGGTGTACAATTTTTATTGTTCTTATATGTTAAATTTTATGAGTATAAGCTTCCTAGATTATTTCGATGCCAAAACACCAACTTTCTTTGACAAATGGACAAAACCGTTAAGAGCTCCTCCATAGAGAGAGTTGAGCGACTTCGGACCATCAAAATTGCTCGGTGTACAATTTTTATTGTTCTTATATATTAAATTTTACGAGTATAAGCTTCCTAGATTATTTCGATGCCAAAACACCAACTTTCTATGACAAATGGACAAAACCGTTAAAAGCTCCTCCATAGAGAGAGTTGAGCAATAATCGGACCATCAAAGTTGCTCGGTGTATAATTTTTATTGTTCTTATATGTTAAATTTTATGAGTATAAGCTTCCTAGATTATTTCGATGCCAAAACACCAACTTTCTTTGACAAATGGACAAAACCGTTAAGAGCTCCTCTATAGAGAGAGTGGAGCGACTTCGGACCATCAAAATTGCTCGGTGTACAATTTTTATTGTTCGTATATGTTAAATTTTACGAGTATAAGCTTCAGAGATTATTTAGATGCCAAAACACCAACTTTCTATGACAAATAGACAAAACCGTTAAAAGCTCCTCCATAGAGAGAGTTGAGCCACTTCGGACCATCAAATTTGCTAGGTGTACAATTTTTATTGCTCTTATATGTCAAATTTTATGAGTATAAGCTTCCTTGATTATTTCGATGCCAAAACACCAAATTTCTATGACAAATAGAAAAAACCGATAAGAGCTCCTCCATAGAGAGAGTTGAGCAACTTCGGACTATTAAAATTGCTCTATGTACACTTTTTATTGTTCTTCTATGTCAAATTTTATGAGTATAAGCTTCCTAGATTATTTTGATGCCAAAACACCAACTTTCTATGACAAATGGACAAAACCATTAAAAACACTTCAATAGAGACTGTTGAGCGACTTCAGACCATCAAAGTTGCTCGGTGTACAATTTTTATTGTTCTTCTATGTCAAAGTTTACGAGTATAAGCTTCCTACATTATTTCGATGCCAAAAAACCAACTATCTATGACAAATGGACAAAACCGTTAAAAGCTCCTCCATAGAGAGAGTTGAACAACTTCAGACCATCAAAATTGCTCTATGTACACTTTTTATTGTTCTTCTAAGTGAAATTTTATGAGAATAAGCTTCCTAGATTATTTCGATGCCAAAACACCAACTTTCTATGACAAATGCACAAAACCGTTAAAAGTTCCTCCATAGAGAGAGTTGACCAACTTCGGACCATCAAAATTGCTCTATGTACAGTTTTTATTGTTCTTCTAAGTGAAATTTTATGAGAATAAGCTTCCTAGATTATTTCGATGCCAAAACACCAACTTTCTATGACAAATGGACAAAACCGTTAAAAGCTCCTCCATAGAGAGTTGACCAACTTCGGACCATCAAAATCGCTCTATGTACACTTTTTATTGTTCTTCTATGTGAAATTTTACGAGCATAAGCTTCCGAGATTATTTCGATGCCAAAACACCAACTTTCTATGACAAATGGACAAAACCGTTAAAAACTCCTCCATAGAGAGAGTTGAGCAACTTCGGACCATCAAAGTTGCTCGGTGTACAATTTTTATTGTTCTTATATGTCAAATTTTGTGAGTATAAGCTTCCTAGATTATTTCGATGCCAAAACACAAACTTTCTTTGACAAATGGACAAAACCGTTAAGAGCTCCTCTATAGAGAGAGTTGAGCGACTTCGGACCATCAAAATTGCTCAGTGTACAATTTTTATTGCTCTTATATGTCAAATTTTATGAGTATAAGCTTCCTTGATTATTTTGATGCCAAAACACCAACTTTCTATGACAAATGGACAAAACCGTTAAAAGCTCTTCAATAGAGAGTGTTGAGCGACTTCGGACCATCAAAGTTGCTCGGTGTACAATTTTTATTGTTCTTCTATGTCAAATTTTACGAGTATAAGCTTCCTACATTATTTCGATGCCAAAACACCAACTTTCTATGACAAATAGACAAAACCGTTAAAAGCTCCTCCATAGAGATTGTTGAGCAACTCCGAACTATCAAAGTTGTTCGGGATAGACTTTTTATTGTTATCTATGTGAAATTTTACGAGTATAAGCTTCCTAGATTATTTCGATGTCAAAACACCAACTATCTATGACAAATTGAAAAAACCGTTCAAAGCTCCTCCATAGAGAGAGGTGAACAACTTCGGACCATCAAAATTGCTCTATGTACACTTTTTATTGTTCTTCTAAGTGAATTTTTATGAGAATAAGCTTCCTAGATTATTTCGACGCCAAAACACCAACTTTCTATGACAAATGGACAAAACCGTTAAAAGCTCCTCCATAGAGAGAGTTGACCAACTTCGGACTATCAAAATTGCTCTTTGTACACTTTTTATTGTTCTTCTATGTGAAATTTTACGAGTATAAGCTTCTTATATTATTTCGATGCCAAAACACCAACTTTCTATGACAAATGGACAAAATCGTTAAAAGCTCTTCCATAGAGAGCGTTGAGCAACATCGGACCATCAAAGTTGCTCGGTGTACAATTTTTATTGTTCTTATATGTCAAATTTTATGAGTATAAGCTTCCTAGATTATTTCGATGCCAAAACACCAACTTTCTTTGACAAATGGACAAAACCGTTAAGAGCTGCTCCATAGAGAGAGTTGAGCGACTTCGGACTATCAAAATTACTCGGTGTACAATTTTTATTGTTCGTATATGTTAAATTTTACGAGTATAAGCTTCAGAGATTATTTCAATGCCAAAACACCAACTTTCTATGACAAATACACAAAACCGTTAAAAGCTCCTCCATAGAGAGAGTTGAGCAACTTCAGACTATCAAAGTTTCTCGGGGTAGACTTTTTATTGTTCTTCTTTTTCAACTTTTACGAGTATAAGCTTCCTACATTATTTCGATGCCAAAACACCAACTTTCTCTGACTAATGGACAAAACCGTTAAAAGTTCCTCCATAGAGAGAGTTGAGCAACTTCGAACTATCAAAGTTGCTCGGGATAGACTTTTTATTGTTCTTCTATGTCAAGTTTTACGAGTATAAGCTTCCTAGATTATTTCGATGCCAAAACACCAACTTTCTATGACAAATAGAAAAAACCGTTAAAAGCTCCTCCATAGAGAGAGTTGAGCAACTTCGGACTATGAAAGTTGCTCGGGATATATTTTTTATTGTTCTTCTTTGTCAACTTTTACGAGTATAAGCTTCCTAGATTATTTTGATGCCAAAACACCAACTTTCTATGACAAATGGACAAAACCGTTAAAAGCTCCTCCATAGAAAGAGTTGAGCAACTCCGAACTATCAAAGTTGCTCGGGATAGACTTTTTATTGTTCTTCTATGTCAAATTTTACGAGTATAAGCTTCCCACATTATTTCGATTCCAAAACACCAACTTTCTATGACAAATGGACAAAACCGTTAAAAGCTCCTCCATAGTGAGAGTTCAGCAACTTCGGACCATCAAAGTTTCTCGGTGTACACTTTTTATTGTTCTTATATGTCAAATTTTATGAGTATTAGCTTCGTAGATTATTTCGATGCCAAAACACAAACTTTCTATGAAAAATGGACAAAACCTTTAAAAGCTCCTCCATAGAAAGAGTTGAAAGTTTCTCGAGATAGACTTTTTATTGCTCTTCTATGTGAAATTTTAGGAGTATAAACTTTCTACATTATATTGATGCCAAAACACCAACTTTCTATGACAAATGGACAAAACCGTTAAAAGCTCCTCCATAGACAGTTGAGCAACTTCGGACTATGAAAGTTGCTCGGGATAGACTTTTTATTGTTCTTATATGTCAAATTTTATGAGTATAAGCTTCCTACATTATTTCGATGCCAAAACACCAACTTTCTCTGACTAATGGACAAAACCGTTAAAAGTTCCTCCATAGAGAGAGTTGAGCAACTTCGAACTATCAAAGTTGCTCGGGATAGACTTTTTATTGTTCTTCTATGTCAAGTTTTACGAGTATAAGCTTCCTAGATTATTTCGATGCCAAAACACCAACTTTCTTTGACAAATGGACAAAACCGTTAAGAGCTCCTCTATAGAGAGAGTGGAGCGACTTCGGACCATCAAAATTGCTCGGTGTACAATTTTTATTGTTCGTATATGTTAAATTTTACGAGTATAAGCTTCAGAGATTATTTAGATGCCAAAACACCAACTTTCTATGACAAATAGACAAAACCGTTAAAAGCTCCTCCATAGAGAGAGTTGAGCCACTTCGGACCATCAAATTTGCTAGGTGTACAATTTTTATTGCTCTTATATGTCAAATTTTATGAGTATAAGCTTCCTTGATTATTTCGATGCCAAAACACCAAATTTCTATGACAAATAGAAAAAACCGATAAGAGCTCCTCCATAGAGAGAGTTGAGCAACTTCGGACTATTAAAATTGCTCTATGTACACTTTTTATTGTTCTTCTATGTCAAATTTTATGAGTATAAGCTTCCTAGATTATTTTGATGCCAAAACACCAACTTTCTATGACAAATGGACAAAACCATTAAAAACACTTCAATAGAGACTGTTGAGCGACTTCAGACCATCAAAGTTGCTCGGTGTACAATTTTTATTGTTCTTCTATGTCAAAGTTTAAAGGTATAAGCTTCCTACATTATTTCGATGCCAAAAAACCAACTATCTATGACAAATGGACAAAACCGTTAAAAGCTCCTCCATAGAGAGAGTTGAACAACTTCAGACCATCAAAATTGCTCTATGTACACTTTTTATTGTTCTTCTAAGTGAAATTTTATGAGAATAAGCTTCCTAGATTATTTCGATGCCAAAACACCAACTTTCTATGACAAATGCACAAAACCGTTAAAAGTTCCTCCATAGAGAGAGTTGACCAACTTCGGACCATCAAAATTGCTCTATGTACAGTTTTTATTGTTCTTCTAAGTGAAATTTTATGAGAATAAGCTTCCTAGATTATTTCGATGCCAAAACACCAACTTTCTATGACAAATGGACAAAACCGTTAAAAGCTCCTCCATAGAGAGTTGACCAACTTCGGACCATCAAAATCGCTCTATGTACACTTTTTATTGTTCTTCTATGTGAAATTTTACGAGCATAAGCTTCCGAGATTATTTCGATGCCAAAACACCAACTTTCTATGACAAATGGACAAAACCGTTAAAAACTCCTCCATAGAGAGAGTTGAGCAACTTCGGACCATCAAAGTTGCTCGGTGTACAATTTTTATTGTTCTTATATGTCAAATTTTGTGAGTATAAGCTTCCTAGATTATTTCGATGCCAAAACACAAACTTTCTTTGACAAATGGACAAAACCGTTAAGAGCTCCTCTATAGAGAGAGTTGAGCAACTTCGGACCATCAAAATTGCTCAGTGTACAATTTTTATTGCTCTTATATGTCAAATTTTATGAGTATAAGCTTCCTTGATTATTTTGATGCCAAAACACCAACTTTCTATGACAAATGGACAAAACCGTTAAAAGCTCTTCAATAGAGAGTGCTGAGCGACTTCGGACCATCAAAGTTGCTCGGTGTACAATTTTTATTGTTCTTCTATGTCAAATTTTACGAGTATAAGCTTCCTACATTATTTCGATGCCAAAACACCAACTTTCTATGACAAATAGACAAAACCGTTAAAAGCTCCTCCATAGAGATTGTTGAGCAACTCCGAACTATCAAAGTTGTTCGGGATAGACTTTTTATTGTTATCTATGTGAAATTTTACGAGTATAAGCTTCCTAGATTATTTCGATGCCAAAACACCAACTATCTATGACAAATTGAAAAAACCGTTCAAAGCTCCTCCATAGAGAGAGTTGAACAACTTCGGACCATCAAAATTGCTCTATGTACACTTTTTATTGTTCTTCTAAGTGAAATTTTATGAGAATAAGCTTCCTAGATTATTTCGACGCCAAAACACCAACTTTCTATGACAAATGGACAAAACCGTTAAAAGCTCCTCCATAGAGAGAGTTGACCAACTTCGGACTATCAAAATTGCTCTTTGTACACTTTTTATTGTTCTTCTATGTGAAATTTTACGAGTATAAGCTTCTTATATTATTTCGATGCCAAAACACCAACTTTCTATGACAAATGGACAAAATCGTTAAAAGCTCCTCCATAGAGAGCGTTGAGCAACATCGGACCATCAAAGTTGCTCGGTGTACAATTTTTATTGTTCTTATATGTCAAATTTTATGAGTATAAGCTTCCTAGATTATTTCGATGCCAAAACACCAACTTTCTTTGACAAATGGACAAAACCGTTAAGAGCTGCTCCATAGAGAGAGTTGAGCGACTTCGGACTATCAAAATTACTCGGTGTACAATTTTTATTGTTCGTATATGTTAAATTTTACGAGTATAAGCTTCAGAGATTATTTCAATGCCAAAACACCAATTTTCTATGACAAATACACAAAACCGTTAAAAGCTCCTCCATAGAGAGAGTTGAGCAACTTCGGACTATCAAAGTTTCTCGGGGTAGACTTTTTATTGTTCTTCTTTTTCAACTTTTACGAGTATAAGCTTCCTACATTATTTCGATGCCAAAACACCAACTTTCTCTGACTAATGGACAAAACCGTTAAAAGTTCCTCCATAGAGAGAGTTGAGCAACTTCGAACTATCAAAGTTGCTCGGGATAGACTTTTTATTGTTCTTCTATGTCAAGTTTTACGAGTATAAGCTTCCTAGATTATTTCGATGCCAAAACACCAACTTTCTATGACAAATAGAAAAAACCGTTAAAAGCTCCTCCATAGAGAGAGTTGAGCAACTTCGGACTATGAAAGTTGCTCGGGATATATTTTTTATTGTTCTTCTTTGTCAACTTTTACGAGTATAAGCTTCCTAGATTATTTTGATGCCAAAACACCAACTTTCTATGACAAATGGACAAAACCGTTAAAAGCTCCTCCATAGAAAGAGTTGAGCAACTCCGAACTATCAAAGTTGCTCGGGATAGACTTTTTATTGTTCTTCTATGTCAAATTTTACGAGTATAAGCTTCCCACATTATTTCGATTCCAAAACACCAACTTTCTATGACAAATGGACAAAACCGTTAAAAGCTCCTCCATAGTGAGAGTTCAGCAACTTCGGACCATCAAAGTTTCTCGGTGTACACTTTTTATTGTTCTTATATGTCAAATTTTATGAGTATTAGCTTCGTAGATTATTTCGATGCCAAAACACAAACTTTCTATGAAAAATGGACAAAACCTTTAAAAGCTCCTCCATAGAAAGAGTTGAAAGTTTCTCGAGATAGACTTTTTATTGTTCTTCTATGTGAAATTTTAGGAGTATAAACTTCCTACATTATATTGATGCCAAAACACCAACTTTCTATGACAAATGGACAAAACCGTTAAAAGCTCCTCCATAGACAGTTGAGCAACTTCGGACTATGAAAGTTGCTCGGGATAGACTTTTTATTGTTCTTATATGTCAAATTTTATGAGTATAAGCTTCCTACATTATTTCGATGCCAAAACACCAACTTTCTCTGACTAATGGACAAAACCGTTAAAAGTTCCTCCATAGAGAGAGTTGAGCAACTTCGAACTATCAAAGTTGCTCGGGATAGACTTTTTATTGTTCTTCTATGTCAAGTTTTACGAGTATAAGCTTCCTAGATTATTTTGATGCCAAAACACCAACTTTCTATGACAAATAGACAAAACCGTTAAAAGCTCCTCCATAGAGAGAGTTGAGCAACTTCGGACTATGAAAGTTGTTCGGGATATACTTTTTATTGTTCTTCTTTGTCAAGTTTTACGAGTATAAGCTTCCTAGATTATTTTGATGCCAAAACACCAACTTTCTATGACAAATGGACAAAACCGTTAAAAGCTCCTCCATAGAAAGAGTTGAGCAACTCCGAACTATCAAAGTTGCTCGTGATAGACTTTTTATTGTTCTTCTATGTCAAATTTTACGAGTATAAGCTTCCTACATTATTTCGATTCCAAAACACCAACTTTCTATGACAAATGGACAAAACCGTTAAAAGCTCCTTCATAGTGAGAGTTGAGCAACTTCGGAACATAAAAGTTGCTCGGTGTACAATTTTTATTGTTCTTATATGTCAAATTTTATGAGTATAAGCTTGGTAGATTATTTCGATGCCAAAACACCAACTTTCTATGAAAAATGGACAAAACCTTTAAAAGCTCCTCCATAGAAAGAGTTGAAAGTTTCTCGGGATAGACTTTTTATTGTTCTTCTATGTGAAATTTTACGAGTATAAACTTCCTACATTATATTGATGCCAAAACACCAACTTTCTATGACAAATGGACAAAACCGTTAAAAGCTCCTCCATAGACAGTTGAGCAACTTCGGACTATGAAAGTTGCTCGGGATAGACTTTTTATTGTTCTTCTATGTCAAGTTTTACGAGTATAAGCTTCCTAGATTATTTCGATGCCAAAACACCAACTTTCTATGACAAATAGACAAAACCGTTAAAAGCTCCACCATAGAGAGAGTTGAGTTACTTTTGACCATCAAAATTGCTCGGTGTACAATTTTTATTGTTCTTATATGTTAAATTTTACGAGTATAAGCTTCAGAGATTATTTCGATGCCAAAACACCAACTTTCTATGACAAATAGACAAAACCGTTAAAAGCTCCTCCATCAAGAGAGTTGGGCAACTTCGGACTATCAAAGTTGCTCGGGATATACTTTTTATTGTTCTTCTTTGTCAACTTTTACGAGTATAAGCTTCCTAGATTATTTTGATGCCAAAACACCAACTTTCTATGACAAATGGACAAAACCGTTAAAAGCTCCTCCATAGAAAGAGTTGAAAGTTTCTCGGGATAGACTTTTTATTGTTCTTCTATGTGAAATTTTACGAGTATAAGCTTCCTACATTATATTGATGCCAAAACACCAACTTTCTATGACAAATGGACAAAACCGTTAAAAGCTCCTCCATAGAGAGTTGAGCAACTTCGGACTATGAAAGTTGCTCGGGATAGACTTTTTATTGTTCTTTTATGTCAAATTTTACGAGTATAAGCTTCCTTGATTATTTCGATGCCAAAACACCAACTTTCTATGACAAATAGACAAAAACGTTAAAAGCTCCTCCATAGAAAGAGTTGAGCAACTTCGAACTATCAAAGTTGCTCGGGATAGACTTTTTATTGTTCTTCTACGTCAAATTTTACGAGTATAAGCTTCTTAGATTATTTCGATGCCAAAACACCAACTTTCTATGACAAATAGACAAAACCGTTAAAAGCTCCTCCATAGGGAGAGTTGAGCAACTTCGGACTATCAAATTTGCTCGGGATAGACTTTTCATTGTTCTTCTATGTCAAGTTATACGAGTATAAGCTTCCTAGATTATTTCGATGCCAAAACACCTACTTTCTATGAAAAATAGACCAAACCGTTTAAAGCTCCTCCATAGAGAGAGTTGAGCAACTTTGGACTATCAAAGTTGCTCGGGATATACTTTTTATTGTTCTTCTATGCCAAATTTTACGAGTATAAGCTTTCTACATTATTTTGATTCCAAAACACCAAGTTTCTATGACAAATGGATAAAACCGTTAAAAGCTCCTCCATTGTGAGAGTTGAGCAACTTCGGACCATCAAAGTTGCTCGGTGTTGACTTTTTATTGTTCTTCTATGTCAACTTTTACGAGTATAAGCTTCCTACATTATTTCGATGCCAAAACACCAACTTTCTATGACTAATGGACAAAACCGTTAAAAGCTCCTCCATAGAGAGAGTTGAACAACTTCGAACTATCAAAATTGCTCGGGATAGACTTTTTCTTGTTCTTCTTTGTCAACTTTTACGAGTATAAGATTCCTACATTATATTGATGCTAAAACACCAACTTTCTACGACAAATAGACAAAACCGTTAAAAGCTCCTCCAAAGAGAGAGTTGAGCAACTTCGGACGATCAAAGTTGCTCGGGATAGACTTTTTATTGTTCTTCTATGTCAAATTTTACGAGTATAAGCTTCCTAGATTATTTCGATGCGAAAACACCAACTTTCTATGACAAATGGACAAAACCGTTAAAAGCTCCTCCATAGAGAGAGTTGAACAGCTTCAGACCATCAAAATTGTTCTATGTACATTTTTATTGTTCTTCTATGTGAGATTTTACGAGTATAAGCTTCCTAGATTATTTCGATCCCAAAACACCAACTTTCTATGACAAATGGACAAAACCGTTAAAAGCTCCTCCATAGAGAGTGTTGAGCGACTTCGGACCATCATAGTTGCTCGGTGTACAATTTTTCTTGTTCGTATATGTCAAATTTTACGAGTATCAGCTTCGTAGATTATTTCGATGCCAAAACACCAACTTTCTATGACAAATAGACAAAACCGTTAAAAGCTCCTCCATAAAGAGAGTTGAGCAACTTCGGACCATCTAAGTTGCTCGATGTACAATTTTTATTGTTCTTATATGTCAAATTTTATGAGTATAAGCTTCCTTGATTATTTTGATGCCAAAACACCAACTTTCTATGACAAATAGAAAAAACCGATAAGAGCTCCTCCATAGAGAGAGTTGAGCAACTTCGTACCATTAAAATTGCTCTATGTACACTTTTTATTGTTCTTCTATGTCAAATTTTATGAGTATAAGCTTCCTAGATTATTTCGATGCCAAAACACCAACTTTCTATGACAAATGGACAAAACCGTTAAAAGCTCTTCAATAGAGAGTGTTGAGCGACTTCGGACCATCAAAGTTGCTCGGTGTACAATTTTTATTATTCTTCTATGTCAAATTTTACGAGTATAAGCTTCCTACATTATTTCGATTCCAAAACACCAACTTTCTATGACAAATAGACAAAACCGATAAAAGCTCCTCCATAGAGAGAGTTGGGCAACTTCGAACTATCAAAGTTGTTCGGGATAGACTTTTTATTGCTCTTCTATGTGAAATTTTACGAGTATAAGCTTCCTAGATTATTTCGATGCCAAAACACCAACTATCTATGACAAATGGACAAAACCGTTAAAAGCTCTTCCATAGAGAGAGTTGAAAAACTTCGGACCATCAAAATTGCTCTATGTACAATTTTTATTGTTCTTCTAAGTGAAATTTTACGAGATTAAGCTTCCTAGATTATTTCGATGCCAAAACACCAACTTTCTATGACAAATGGACAAAACCGTTCAAAGCTCCTCCATAGAGAGAGTTGACCAACTTCGGACCATCAAAATTGCTCTATGTACACTTTTTATTGTTCTTCTAAGTGAAATTTTATGAGAATAAGCTTCCTAGATTATTTCGATGCCAAAACACCAACTTTCTTTGACAAATGGACAAAACCGTTAAAAGCTCCTCCATAGAGAGAGTTGACCAACTTCGGACCATCAAAATTGCTCTATGTACACTTTTTATTGTTCTTCTATGTCAAATTTTACGAGTATAAGCTTCCTAGATTATTTCGATGCCAAAACACCAACTTTCTATGACAAATGGACAAAACCGTTAAAAGCTCCTCCATAGAGAGAGTTGAGCAACATCGGACCATCAAAGTTGCTCGGTGTACAATTTTTATTGTTCTTATATGTCAAATTTTATGAGTATAAGCTTCCTAGATTATTTCGATGCCAAAACACCAACTTTCTTTGACAAATGGACAAAACCGTTAAGAGCTCCTCCATAGAGAGAGTTGAGCGACTTCGGACCATCAAAATTGCTCAGTGTACAATTTTTATTGTTCGTATATGTTAAATTTTACGAGTATAAGCTTCAGAGATTATTTCGATGCCAAAACACCAACTTTCTATGACAAATAGACAAAACCGTTAAAAGCTCCTCCATAGAGAGAGTTGAGCCACTTCGGACCATCAAATTTGCTAGGTGTACAATTTTTATTGTTCTTATATGTCAAATTTTATGAGTATAAGCTTCCTTGATTATTTCGATGCCAAAACACCAAATTTCTATGACAAATAGAAAAAGCCGATAAGAGCTCCTCCATAGAGAGAGTTGAGCAACTTCGGACTATTAAAATTGCTCTATGTACACTTTTTATAGTTCTTCTATGTCACATTTTATGAGTATAAGCTTCCTAGATTATTTTGATGCCAAAACACCAACTTTCTATGACAAATGGACAAAACCATTAAAAACACTTCAATAGAGAGTGTTGAGCGACTTCAGACCATCAAAGTTGCTCGTTGTACAATTTTTATTGTTCTTCTATGTCAAATTTTACGAGTATAAGCATCCTACATTATTTCGATGCCAAAAAACCAACTATCTATGACAAATGGACAAAACCGTTAAAAGCTCCTCCACAGAGAGAGTTGAACAACTTCGGACCATCAAAATTGCTCTATGTACACTTTTTATTGTTCTTCTAAGTGAAATTTTATGAGAATAAGGTTCCTAGATTATTTCGATGCCAAAACACCAACTTTCTATGACAAATGCACAAAACCGTTAAAAGCTCCTCCATAGAGAGAGTTGACCAACTTCGGACCATCAAAATTGCTCTATGTACACTTTTTATTGTTCTTCTAAGTGAAATTTTATGAGAATAAGCTTCCTAGATTATTTCGATGCCAAAACACCAACTTTCTATGACAAATGGACAAAACCGTTAAAAGCTCCTCCATAGAGAGAGTTGACCAACTTCGGACCATCAAAATTGCTCTATGTACACTTTTTATTGTTCTTCTATGTGAAATTTTACGAGCATAAGCTTCCGAGATTATTTCGATGCCAAAACACCAACTTTCTATGACAAATGGACAAAACCGTTAAAAGCTCCTCCATAGAGTGAGTTGAGCAACTTCGAACCATCAAAGTTGCTCGGTGTACAATTTTTATTGTTCTTATATGTCAAATTTTATGAGTATAAGCTTCCTAGATTATTTCGATGCCAAAACACAAACTTTCTTTGACAAATGGACAAAACCGTTAAGAGCTCCTCCATAGAGAGAGTTGAGCGACTTCGGACCATCAAAATTTCTCAGTGTACATTTTTTATTGCTCTTATATGTCAAATTTTATGAGTATAAGCTTCCTTGATTATTTTGATGTCAAAACACCAACTTTCTATGACAAATGGACAAAACCGTTAAAAGCTCTTCAATAGAGAGTGTTGAGCAACTTCGGACCATCAAAGTTGCTCGGTGTACAATTTTTATTGTTCTTCTATGTGAAATTTTACGAGTATAAGCTTCCTACATTATTTCGATGCCAAAACACCAACTTTCTATGACAAATAGACAAAACCGTTAAAAGCTCTTCCATAGAGATTGTTGAGCAACTCCGAACTATCAAAGTTGTTCGGATAGACTTTTTATTGTTATCTATGTGAAATTTTACGAGTATAAGCTTCCTAGATTATTTCGATGCCAAAACACCAACTATCTATGACAAATTGAAAAAACCGTTCAAAGCTCCTCCATAGAGAGAGTTGAACAACTTCGGACCATCAAAATTGCTCTATGTACACTTTTTATTGTTCTTCTAAGTGAAATTTTATGAGAATAAGCTTCCTAGATTATTTCGACGCCAAAACACCAACTTTCTATGACAAATGGACAAAACCGTTAAAAGCTCCTCCATAGAGAGAGTTGACCAACTTCGGACTATCAAAATTGCTCTATGTACACTTTTTATTGTTCTTCTATGTGAAATTTTACGAGTATAAGATTCCTACATTATTTCGATGCCAAAACACCAACTTTCTATGACAAATAGACAAAACCGTTAAAAGCTCCTCCATAGAGAGAGTTTGGCAACTTCGAACTATCAAAGTTGTTCGGGATAGACTTTTTATTGTTCTTCTATGTGAAATTTTACGAGTATAAACTTCCTAGATTATTTCGATGCCAAAACACCAACTATCTATGACAAATGGACAAAACCGTTAAAAGCTCCTCTATAGAGAGAGTTGAAAAACTTCGGACCATCAAAATTGCTCTATGTACACTTTTTATTGTTCTTCTAAGTGAAATTTTACGAGTATAAGCTTCCTAGATTATTTCGATGCCAAAACACCAACTTTCTATGACAAATGGACAAAACCGTTAAAAGCTCCTCCATAGAGAGAGTTGAGCAACATCGGACCATCAAAGTTGCTCGGTGTACAATTTTTATTGTTCTTATATGTCAAATTTTATGAGTATAAGCTTCCTAGATTATTTCGATGCCAAAACACCAACTTTCTTTGACAAATGGACAAAACCGTTAAGAGCTCCTCCATAGAGAGAGTTGAGCGACTTCGGACCATCAAAATTGCTCGGTGTACAATTTTTATTGTTCGTATATGTTAAATTTTACGAGTATAAGCTTCAGAGATTATTTCGATGCCAAAACACCAACTTTCTATGACAAATAGACAAAACCGTTAAAAGCTCCTCCATAGAGAGAGTTGAGCCACTTCGGACCATCAAATTTGCTAGGTGTACAATTTTTATTGCTCTTATATGTCAAATTTTATGAGTATAAGCTTCCTTGATTATTTCGATGCCAAAACACCAAATTTCTATGACAAATAGAAAAAGCCGATAAGAGCTCCTCCATAGAGAGAGTTGAGCAACTTCGGACTATTAAAATTGCTCTATGTACACTTTTTATAGTTCTTCTATGTCACATTTTATGAGTATAAGCTTTCTAGATTATTTTGATGCCAAAACACCAACTTTCTATGACAAATGGACAAAACCATTAAAAACACTTCAATAGAGAGTGTTGAGCGACTTCAGACCATCAAAGTTTCTCGGTGTACAATTTTTATTGTTCTTCTATGTCAAATTTTACGAGTATAAGCATCCTACATTATTTCGATGCCAAAAAACCAACTATCTATGACAAATGGACAAAACCGTTAAAAGCTCCTCCATAGAGAGAGTTGAACAACTTCGGACCATCAAAATTGCTCTATGTACACTTTTTATTGTTCTTCTAAGTGAAATTTTATGAGAATAAGGTTCCTAGATTATTTCGATGCCAAAACACCAACTTTCTATGACAAATGCACAAAACCGTTAAAAGCTTCTCCATAGAGAGAGTTGACCAACTTCGGACCATCAAAATTGCTCTATGTACACTTTTTATTGTTCTTCTAAGTGAAATTTTATGAGAATAAGCTTCCTAGATTATTTCGATGCCAAAACACCAACTTTCTATGACAAATGGACAAAACCGTTAAAAGCTCCTCCATAGAGAGAGTTGACCAACTTCGGACCATCAAAATTGCTCTATGTACACTTTTTATTGTTCTTCTATGTGAAATTTTACGAGCATAAGCTTCCGAGATTATTTCGATGCCAAAACACCAACTTTCTATGACAAATGGACAAAACCGTTAAAAGCTCCTCCATAGAGTGAGTTGAGCAACTTCGAACCATCAAAGTTGCTCGGTGTACAATTTTTATTGTTCTTATATGTCAAATTTTATGAGTATAAGCTTCCTAGATTATTTCGATGCCAAAACACAAACTTTCTTTGACAAATGGACAAAACCGTTAAGAGCTCCTCCATAGAGAGAGTTGAGCGACTTCGGACCATCAAAATTTCTCAGTGTACATTTTTTATTGCTCTTATATGTCAAATTTTATGAGTATAAGCTTCCTAGATTATTTCGATGCCAAAACACAAACTTTCTTTGACAAATGGACAAAACCGTTAAGAGCTCCTCCATAGAGAGAGTTGAGCGACTTCGGACCATCAAAGTTGCTCGGTGTACAATTTTTATTGTTCTTATATGTCAAATTTTACGAGTATAAGCTTCCTACATTATTTCGATGCCAAAACACCAACTTTCTATGACAAATAAACAAAACCGTTAAAAGCTCCTCCATAGAGAGAGTTGAGCAACTCCGAACTATCAAAGTTGTTCGGGATAGACTTTTTATTGCTCCTCTATGTGAAATTTTACGAGTATAAGCTTCCTAGATTATTTCGATGCCAAAACACCAACTTTCTATGATAAATGGACAAAACCGTTAAAAGCTCCTCTATAGAGAGAGTTGACCAACTTCGGACCATCAAAATTACTCTATGTACACTTTTTATTGTTCTTCTATGTGAAATTTTACGAGTATAAGCTTCCTAGATTATTTCGATGGCAAAACACCAACTTTCTATGACAAATGGACAAAACCGTTAAAAGCTCCTCCATAGAGAGAGTTGAGCAACTTCGGACCATCAAAGTTGCTCGGTGTACAATTTTTATTGTTCTTATATGTCAAATTTTATGAGTATAAGCTTCCTAGATTATTTCGATGCCAAAACAGAAACTTTCTTTGAGAAATGGACAAAACCGTTAAGAGCTCCTCCATAGAGAGAGTTGAGCGACTACGGACCATCAAAATTGCTCGGTGTACAATTTTTATTGTTCTTATATGTTAAATTTTACGAGTATAAGCTTCAGAGATTATTTCGATGCCAAAACACCAACTTTCTATGACAAATAGACAAAACCGTTAAAAGCTCCTCCATAGAGAGAGTTGAGCCACTTCGGACCATCAAGGTTGCTCGGTGTACAATTTTTATTGCTCTTATATGTCAAATTTTATGAGTATAAGCTTCCTTGATTATTTCGATGCCAAAACACCAACTTTCTATGACAAATAGAAAAAATCGATAAGAGCTCCTCCATAGAGAGAGTTGAGCAACTTCGGACCATTAAAATTGCTCTATGTACTCTTTTTACTGTTCTTCTATGTCAAATTTTATGAGTATAAGCTTCCTAGATTATTTCGATGCCAAAACACCAACTTTCTATGACAAATGGACAAAACCGTTAAAAGATCTTCAATAGAGAGTGTTGAGCGACTTCGGACCATCAAAGTTGCTCGGTGTACAATTTTTATTGCTCTTATATGTCAAATTTTATGAGTATAAGCTTCCTTGATTATTTCGATGCCAAAACACCAACTTTCTATGACAAATAGAAAAAATCGATAAGAGCTCCTCCATAGAGAGAGTTGAGCAACTTCGGACCATTAAAATTGCTCTATGTACTCTTTTTACTGTTCTTCTATGTCAAATTTTATGAGTATAAGCTTCCTAGATTATTTCGATGCCAAAACACCAACTTTCTATGACAAATGGACAAAACCGTTAAAAGCTCTTCCATAGAGAGAGTTGAGCAACTTCGGACCATCAAAGTTGCTCGGTGTACAATTTTTATTGTTCTTATATGTCAAATTTTATGAGCATAAGCTTCGTAGATTATTTCGATGCTAAAACACCAACTTTCTTTGACAAATGGACAAAACCCTTAAGAGCTCCTCCATAGAGAGAGTTGAGCAACATCGGACCATCAAAGTTGCTCGGTGTACAATTTTTATTGTTCTTATATGTCAAATTTTATGAGTATAAGCTTCCTAGATTATTTCGATGCCAAAACACCAACTTTCTTTGACAAATGGACAAAACCGTTAAAAGCTCCTCCATAGAGAGACTTGAGCTACATCGGACCATCAAAGTTGCTTGGTGTACAATTTTTATTGTACTTATATGTCAAATTTTATGAGTATAAGCTTCCTAGATTATTTCGATGCCAAAACACCAACTTTCTTTGACAAATGGACAAAACCGTTAAGAGCTCCTCCATAGAGAGAGTTGAGCAACATCGGACCATCAAAGTTGCTCGGTGTACAATTTTTATTGTTCTTATATGTAAAATTTTATGAGTATAAGCTTCCTAGATTATTTCGATGCCAACACACCAACTTTCTATGACAAATGGACAAAACCGTTAAAAGCTCCTCCATAGAGAGACTTGAGCTACATCGGACCATCAAAGTTGCTTGGTGTACAATTTTTATTGTACTTATATGTCAAATTTTATGAGTATAAGCTTCCTAGATTATTTCGATGCGAAAACACCAACTTTCTTTGACAAATGGACAAAACCGTTAAGAGCTGCTCCATAGAGAGAGTTGAGCGACTTCGGACCATCAAAATTACTCGGTGTACAATTTTTATTGTTCGTATATGTTAAATTTTACGAGTATAAGCTTCCTAGATTATTTCGATGCCAAAACACCAACTTTCTATGACAAATGGACAAAACCGTTAAAAGCTCCTCCATAGAGAGACTTGAGCTACATCGGACCATCAAAGTTGCTTGGTGTACAATTTTTATTGTACTTATATGTCAAATTTTATGAGTATAAGCTTCCTAGATTATTTCAATGCGAAAACACCAACTTTCTTTGACAAATGGACAAAACCGTTAAGAGCTCCTCCATAGAGAGAGTTGAGCGACTTCGGACCATCAAAATTGCTCGGTGTATAATTTTTATTGTTCTTATATGTCAAATTTTATGAGCATAAGCTTCCTAGATTATTTCGATGCCAAAACCCCAACTTTCTTTGACAAATGGACAAAACCGTTAAGAGCTCCTGCATAGAGAGAGTTGAGCAACTTCAGACCATCAAAATTGCTCGGTGTACAAATTTTATTGTTCTTATATGTTAAATTTTACGAGTATAAGCTTCAGAGATTATTTCGATGCCAAAACACCAACTTTCTATGACAAATAGACAAACCGTTAAAAGCTCCTCCATAGAGAGAGTTAAGCCACTTCAGACCATCAAGGTTGCTCGGTGTACAATTTTTATTGCTCTTATATGTCAAATTTTATGAGTATAAGCTTCCTTGATTATTTCGATGCCAAAACACCAACTTTCTATGACAAATGGACAAAACCGTTAAAAGCTCCTCCATAGAGAGAGTTGAGCAACTTCGGACCATCAAAGTTGCTCGGTGTACTTTTTATTGTTCTTATATGTCAAATTTTATGAGCATAAGCTTTGTAGATTATTTCGATGCTAAAACACCAACTTTCTTTGACAAATGGACAAAACCGTTAAGAGCTCCTCCATAGAGAGAGTTGACCAACTTCGGACTATCAAAATTGCTCTATGTACACTTTTTATTGTTCTTCTATGTGAAATTTTACGAGTATAAGCTTCCTAGATTATTTCGATGCCAAAACACCAACTTTCTATGACAAATGGACAAAATCGTTAAAAGCTCCTCCATAGAGAGAGTTGAGCAACATCGGACCATCAAAGTTGCTCGGTGTACAATTTTTATTGTTCTTCTATGTCAAATTTTATGAGTATAAGCTTCCTAGATTATTTCGATGCCAAAACACCAACTTTCTTTGACAAATGGACAAAACCGTTAAGAGCTGCTCCATAGAGAGAGTTGAGCGACTTCGGACCATCAAAATTTCTCGGTGTACAATTTTTATTGTTCGTATATGTTAAATTTTACGAGTATAAGCTTCAGAGATTATTTCGATGCCAAAACACCAACTTTCTATGACAAATAGACAAAACCGTTAAAAGCTCCTCCATAGAAAGAGTTGAGCCACTTCGGACCATCAAAGTTGCTAGGTGTACAATTTTTATTGTTCGTATATGTTAAATTTTACGAGTATAAGCTTCAGAGATTATTTCGATGCCAAAACACCAACTTTCTATGACAAATAGACAAAACCGTTAAAAGCTTTTCAATAGAGAGTGTTGAGCGACTTCGGACCATCAAAGTTGCTCGGTGTACAATTTTTACTGTTCTTCTATGTCAAATTTTACGAGTATAAGCTTCCTACATTATTTCGATGCCAAAACACCAACTTTCTATGACAAATGGACAAAACCGTTAAAAGCTTTTCAATAGAGAGTGTTGAGCGACTTCGGACCATCAAAGTTGCTCGGTGTACAATTTTTATTGTTCTTCTATGTCAAATTTTACGAGTATAAGCTTCCTACATTATTTCGATGCCAAAACACGAACTTTCTATGACAAATAGACAAAACCGTTAAAAGCTCCTCCATAGAGATTGTTGAGCAACTCCGAACTATCAAAGTTGTTCGGGATAGACTTTTTATTGTTCTTCTATGTGAAATTTTACGAGTATAAGCTTCCTAGATTATTTCGATGCCAAAACACCAACTATCTATGACAAATGGAAAAAACCGTTCAAAGCTCCTCCATAGAGAGAGTTGAACAACTTCGGACAATCAAAATTGCTCTATGTACACTTTTTATTGTTCTTATATGTCAAATTTTATGAGCATAAGCTTCCTAGATTATTTCGATGCCAAAACACCAACTTTCTTTGACAAATGGACAAAACCGTTAAGAGCTCCTCCATAGAGAGAGTTGAGCGACTTCGGACCGTCAAAATTGCTCGGTGTACAATTTTTATTGTTCTTATATGTTAAATTTTACGAGTATAAGCTTCCTAGATTATTTCGATGCCAAAACACCAACTTTCTATGACAAATGGACAAAACCGTTAAAAGCTCCTCCATAGAGAGACTTGAGCTACATCGGACCATCAAAGTTGCTTGGTGTACAATTTTTATTGTACTTATATGTCAAATTTTATGAGTATAAGCTTCCTAGATTATTTCGATGCGAAAACACCAACTTTCTTTGACAAATGGACAAAACCGTTAAGAGCTCCTCCATAGAGAGAGTTGAGCGACTTCGGACCATCAAAATTGCTCGGTGTATAATTTTTATTGTTCTTATATGTCAAATTTTATGAGCATAAGCTTCCTAGATTATTTCGATGCCAAAACACCAACTTTCTTTGACAAATGGACAAAACCGTTAAGAGCTCCTGCATAGAGAGAGTTGTGCGACTTCAGACTATCAAAATTGCTCGGTGTACAATTTTTATTGTTCTTATATGTTAAATTTTACGAGTATAAGCTTCAGAGATTATTTCGATGCCAAAACACCAACTTTCTATGACAAATAGACAAACCGTTAAAAGCTCCTCCATAGAGAGAGTTAAGCCACTTCAGACCATCAAGGTTGCTCGGTGTACAATTTTTATTGCTCTTATATGTCAAATTTTATGAGTATAAGCTTCCTTGATTATTTCGATGCCAAAACACCAACTTTCTATGACAAATAGAAAAAATCGATAAAAGCTCCTTCATAGAGAGAGTTCAGCAACTTCGGACCATTAAAATTGCTCTATGTACTCTTTTTATTGTTCTTATATGTCAAATTTTATGAGTATAAGCTTCCTAGATTATTTCGATGCCAAAACACCAACTTTCTTTGACAAATGGAAAAAACCGTTAAGAGCTCCTCCATAGAGAGAGTTGAGCGACTTCGGACCGTCAAAATTGCTCGGTGTACAAATTTTATTGTTCTTATATGTTAAATTTTACGAGTATAAGCTTCAGAGATTATTTCGATGCCAAAACACCAACTTTCTATGACAAATGGACAAAACCGTTAAAAGCTCCTCCATAGAGAGACTTGAGCTACATCGGACCATCAAAGTTGCTCGGTGTACAATTTTTATTGCTCTTATATGTCAAATTTTATGAGTATAAGCTTCCTAGATTATTTCGATGGTAAAACACCAACTTTCTTTGACAAATGGACAAAACCGTTAAGAGCTCCTCCATAGAGAGAGTTGAGCGACTTCGGACCATCAAAATTGCTCGGTGTATAATTTTTATTGTTCTTATATGTCAAATTTTATGAGCATAAGCTTCCTAGATTATTTCGATGCCAAAACACCAACTTTCTTTGACAAATGGACAAAACCGTTAAGAGCTCCTCCATAGAGAGAGTTGAGCGATTTCGGACCGTCAAAATTGCTCGGTGTACAATTTTTATTGTTCTTATATGTTAAATTTTACGAGTATAAGCTTCCTAGATTATTTCGATGCCAAAACACCAACTTTCTATGACAAATGGACAAAACCGTTAAAAGCTCCTCCATAGAGAGACTTGAGATACATCGGACCATCAAAGTTGCTTGGTGTACAATTTTTATTGTACTTATATGTCAAATTTTATGAGTATAAGCTTCCTAGATTATTTCGATGCGAAAACACCAACTTTCTTTGACAAATGGACAAAACCGTTAAGAGCTCCTCCATAGAGAGAGTTGAGCGACTTCGGACCATCAAAATTGCTCGGTGTATAATTTTTATTGTTCTTATATGTCAAATTTTATGAGCATAAGCTTCTTAGATTATTTCGATGCCAAAACACCAACTTTCTTTGACAAATGGACAAAACCGTTAAGAGCTCCTCCATAGAGAGAGTTGAGCGACTTCGGACCGTCAAAATTGCTCGGTGTACAATTTTTATTGTTCTTATATGTTAAATTTTACGAGTATAAGCTTCCTAGATTATTTCGATGCCAAAACACCAACTTTCTATGACAAATGGACAAAACCGTTAAAAGCTCCTCCATAGAGAGACTTGAGCTACATCGGACCATCAAAGTTGCTTGGTGTACAATTTTTATTGTACTTATATGTCAAATTTTATGAGTATAAGCTTCCTAGATTATTTCGATGCTAAAACACCAACTTTCTTTGACAAATGGACAAAACCGTTAAGAGCTCCTCCATAGAGAGAGTTGAGCGACTTCGGACCATCAAAATTGCTCGGTGTATAATTTTTATTGTTCTTATATGTCAAATTTTATGAGCATAAGCTTCCTAGATTATTTCGATGCCAAAACACCAACTTTCTTTGACAAATGGACAAAACCGTTAAGAGCTCCTGCATAGAGAGAGTTGAGCGACTTCAGACCATCAAAATTGCTCGGTGTACAAATTTTATTGTTCTTATATGTTAAATTTTACGAGTATAAGCTTCAGAGATTATTTCGATGCCAAAACACCAACTTTCTATGACAAATAGACAAACCGTTAAAAGCTCCTCCATAGAGAGAGTTAAGCAACTTCAGACCATCAAGGTTGCTCGGTGTACAATTTTTATTGCTCTTATATGTCAAATTTTATGAGTATAAGCTTCCTTGATTATTTCGATGCCAAAACACCAACTTTCTATGACAAATGGACAAAACCGTTAAAAGCTCCTCCATAGAGAGAGTTGAGCAACTTCGGACCATCAAAGTTGCTCGGTGTACAATTTTTATTGTTCTTATATGTCAAATTTTATGAGCATAAGCTTCGTAGATTATTTCGATGCTAAAACACCAACTTTCTTTGACAAATGGACAAAACCGTTAAGAGCTCCTCCATAGAGAGAGTTGAACAACTTCGGACTATCAAAATTGCTCTATGTACACTTTTTATTGTTCTTCTATGTGAAATTTTACGAGTATAAGCTTCCTAGATTATTTCGATGCCAAAACACCAACTTTCTATGACAAATGGACAAAACCGTTAAAAGCTCCTCCATAGAGAGACTTGAGCTACATCGGACCATCAAAGTTGCTTGGTGTACAATTTTTATTGTACTTATATGTCAAATTTTATGAGTATAAGCTTCCTAGATTATTTCGATGCGAAAACACCAACTTTCTTTGACAAATGGACAAAACCGTTAAGAGCTCCTCCATAGAGAGAGTTGAGCGACTTCGGACCATCAAAATTGCTCGGTGTATAATTTTTATTGTTCTTATATGTCAAATTTTATGAGCATAAGCTTCCTAGATTATTTCGATGCCAAAACACCAACTTTCTTTGACAAATGGACAAAACCGTTAAGAGCTCCTGCATAGAGAGAGTTGTGCGACTTCAGACTATCAAAATTGCTCGGTGTACAATTTTTATTGTTCTTATATGTTAAATTTTACGAGTATAAGCTTCAGAGATTATTTCGATGCCAAAACACCAACTTTCTATGACAAATAGACAAACCGTTAAAAGCTCCTCCATAGAGAGAGTTAAGCCACTTCAGACCATCAAGGTTGCTCGGTGTACAATTTTTATTGCTCTTATATGTCAAATTTTATGAGTATAAGCTTCCTTGATTATTTCGATGCCAAAACACCAACTTTCTATGACAAATAGAAAAAATCGATAAAAGCTCCTTCATAGAGAGAGTTCAGCAACTTCGGACCATTAAAATTGCTCTATGTACTCTTTTTATTGTTCTTATATGTCAAATTTTATGAGTATAAGCTTCCTAGATTATTTCGATGCCAAAACACCAACTTTCTTTGACAAATGGAAAAAACCGTTAAGAGCTCCTCCATAGAGAGAGTTGAGCGACTTCGGACCGTCAAAATTGCTCGGTGTACAAATTTTATTGTTCTTATATGTTAAATTTTACGAGTATAAGCTTCAGAGATTATTTCGATGCCAAAACACCAACTTTCTATGACAAATGGACAAAACCGTTAAAAGCTCCTCCATAGAGAGACTTGAGCTACATCGGACCATCAAAGTTGCTCGGTGTACAATTTTTATTGCTCTTATATGTCAAATTTTATGAGTATAAGCTTCCTAGATTATTTCGATGGTAAAACACCAACTTTCTTTGACAAATGGACAAAACCGTTAAGAGCTCCTCCATAGAGAGAGTTGAGCGACTTCGGACCATCAAAATTGCTCGGTGTATAATTTTTATTGTTCTTATATGTCAAATTTTATGAGCATAAGCTTCCTAGATTATTTCGATGCCAAAACACCAACTTTCTTTGACAAATGGACAAAACCGTTAAGAGCTCCTCCATAGAGAGAGTTGAGCGATTTCGGACCGTCAAAATTGCTCGGTGTACAATTTTTATTGTTCTTATATGTTAAATTTTACGAGTATAAGCTTCCTAGATTATTTCGATGCCAAAACACCAACTTTCTATGACAAATGGACAAAACCGTTAAAAGCTCCTCCATAGAGAGACTTGAGATACATCGGACCATCAAAGTTGCTTGGTGTACAATTTTTATTGTACTTATATGTCAAATTTTATGAGTATAAGCTTCCTAGATTATTTCGATGCGAAAACACCAACTTTCTTTGACAAATGGACAAAACCGTTAAGAGCTCCTCCATAGAGAGAGTTGAGCGACTTCGGACCATCAAAATTGCTCGGTGTATAATTTTTATTGTTCTTATATGTCAAATTTTATGAGCATAAGCTTCCTAGATTATTTCGATGCCAAAACACCAACTTTCTTTGACAAATGGACAAAACCGTTAAGAGCTCCTCCATAGAGAGAGTTGAGCGACTTCGGACCGTCAAAATTGCTCGGTGTACAATTTTTATTGTTCTTATATGTTAAATTTTACGAGTATAAGCTTCCTAGATTATTTCGATGCCAAAACACCAACTTTCTATGACAAATGGACAAAACCGTTAAAAGCTCCTCCATAGAGAGACTTGAGCTACATCGGACCATCAAAGTTGCTTGGTGTACAATTTTTATTGTACTTATATGTCAAATTTTATGAGTATAAGCTTCCTAGATTATTTCGATGCTAAAACACCAACTTTCTTTGACAAATGGACAAAACCGTTAAGAGCTCCTCCATAGAGAGAGTTGAGCGACTTCGGACCATCAAAATTGCTCGGTGTATAATTTTTATTGTTCTTATATGTCAAATTTTATGAGCATAAGCTTCCTAGATTATTTCGATGCCAAAACACCAACTTTCTTTGACAAATGGACAAAACCGTTAAGAGCTCCTGCATAGAGAGAGTTGAGCGACTTCAGACCATCAAAATTGCTCGGTGTACAAATTTTATTGTTCTTATATGTTAAATTTTACGAGTATAAGCTTCAGAGATTATTTCGATGCCAAAACACCAACTTTCTATGACAAATAGACAAACCGTTAAAAGCTCCTCCATAGAGAGAGTTAAGCAACTTCAGACCATCAAGGTTGCTCGGTGTACAATTTTTATTGCTCTTATATGTCAAATTTTATGAGTATAAGCTTCCTTGATTATTTCGATGCCAAAACACCAACTTTCTATGACAAATGGACAAAACCGTTAAAAGCTCCTCCATAGAGAGAGTTGAGCAACTTCGGACCATCAAAGTTGCTCGGTGTACAATTTTTATTGTTCTTATATGTCAAATTTTATGAGCATAAGCTTCGTAGATTATTTCGATGCTAAAACACCAACTTTCTTTGACAAATGGACAAAACCGTTAAGAGCTCCTCCATAGAGAGAGTTGAACAACTTCGGACTATCAAAATTGCTCTATGTACACTTTTTATTGTTCTTCTATGTGAAATTTTACGAGTATAAGCTTCCTAGATTATTTCGATGCCAAAACACCAACTTTCTATGACAAATGGACAAAATCGTTAAAAGCTCCTCCATAGAGAGAGTTGAGCAACATCGGACCATCAAAGTTGCTCGGTGTAAAATTTTTATTGTTCTTATATGTCAAATTTTATGAGTATAAGCTTCCTAGATTATTTCGATGCCAAAACACCAACTTTCTTTGACAAATGGACAAAACCGTTAAGAGCTCCTCCATAGAGAGAGTTGAGCGACTTCGGACCATCAAAATTACTCGGTGTACAATTTTTATTGTTCGTATATGTTAAATTTTACGAGTATAAGCTTCAGAGATTATTTCGATGCCAAAACACCAACTTTCTATGACAAATAGACAAAACCGTTAAAAGCCTCCTCCATAGAAAGAGTTGAGCCACTTCGGACCATCAAAGTTGCTAGGTGTACAATTTTTATTGTTCGTATATGTTAAATTTTACGAGTATAAGCTTCAGAGATTATTTCGATGCCAAAACACCAACTTTCTATGACAAATAGACAAAACCGTTAAAAGCTTTTCAATAGAGAGTGTTGAGCGACTTCGGACCATCAAAGTTGCTCGGTGTACAATTTTTATTGTTCTTCTATGTCAAATTTTACGAGTATAAGCTTCCTACATTATTTCGATGCCAAAACACCAACTTTCTATGACAAATGGACAAAACCGTTAAAAGCTTTTCAATAGAGAGTGTTGAGCGACTTCGGACCATCAAAGTTGCTCGGTGTACAATTTTTATTGTTCTTCTATGTCAAATTTTACGAGTATAAGCTTCCTACATTATTTCGATGCCAAAACACGAACTTTCTATGACAAATAGACAAAACCGTTAAAAGCTCCTCCATAGAGATTGTTGAGCAACTCCGAACTATCAAAGTTGTTCGGGATAGACTTTTTATTGTTCTTCTATGTGAAATTTTACGAGTATAAGCTTCCTAGATTATTTCGATGCCAAAACACCAACTATCTATGAAAAATGGAAAAAACCGTTCAAAGCTCCTCCATAGAGAGAGTTGAACAACTTCGGACAATCAAAATTGCTCTATGTACACTTTTTATTGTTCTTATATGTCAAATTTTATGAGCATAAGCTTCCTAGATTATTTCGATGCCAAAACACCAACTTTCTTTGACAAATGGACAAAACCGTTAAGAGCTCCTGCATAGAGAGAGTTGAGCGACTTCAGACCATCAAAATTGCTCGGTGTACAAATTTTATTGTTCTTATATGTTAAATTTTACGAGTATAAGCTTCAGAGATTATTTCGATGCCAAAACACCAACTTTCTATGACAAATAGACAAACCGTTAAAAGCTCCTCCATAGAGAGAGTTAAGCCACTTCAGACCATCAAGGTTGCTCGGTGTACAATTTTTATTGCTCTTATATGTCAAATTTTATGAGTATAAGCTTCCTTGATTATTTCGATGCCAAAACACCAACTTTCTATGACAAATGGACAAAACCGTTAAAAGCTCCTCCATAGAGAGAGTTGAGCAACTTCGGACCATCAAAGTTGCTCGGTGTACAATTTTTATTGTTCTTATATGTCAAATTTTATGAGCATAAGCTTCGTAGATTATTTCGATGCTAAAACACCAACTTTCTTTGACAAATGGACAAAACCGTTAAGAGCTCCTCCATAGAGAGAGTTGACCAACTTCGGACTATCAAAATTGCTCTATGTACACTTTTTATTGTTCTTCTATGTGAAATTTTACGAGTATAAGCTTCCTAGATTATTTCGATGCCAAAACACCAACTTTCTATGACAAATGGACAAAATCGTTAAAAGCTCCTCCATAGAGAGAGTTTAGCAACATCGGACCATCAAAGTTGCTCGGTGTACAATTTTTATTGTTCTTATATGTCAAATTTTATGAGTATAAGCTTCCTAGATTATTTCGATGCCAAAACACCAACTTTCTTTGACAAATGGACAAAACCGTTAAGAGCTCCTCCATAGAGAGAGTTGAGCGACTTCGGACCATCAAAATTACTCGGTGTACAATTTTTATTGTTCGTATATGTTAAATTTTACGAGTATAAGCTTCAGAGATTATTTCGATGCCAAAACACCAACTTTCTATGACAAATAGACAAAACCGTTAAAAGCCTCCTCCATAGAAAGAGTTGAGCCACTTCGGACCATCAAAGTTGCTAGGTGTACAATTTTTATTGTTCGTATATGTTAAATTTTACGAGTATAAGCTTCAGAGATTATTTCGATGCCAAAACACCAACTTTCTATGACAAATAGACAAAACCGTTAAAAGCTTTTCAATAGAGAGTGTTGAGCGACTTCGGACCATCAAAGTTGCTCGGTGTACAATTTTTATTGTTCTTCTATGTCAAATTTTACGAGTATAAGCTTCCTACATTATTTCGATGCCAAAACACCAACTTTCTATGACAAATGGACAAAACCGTTAAAAGCTTTTCAATAGGGAGTGTTGAGCGACTTCGGACCATCAAAGTTGCTCGGTGTACAATTTTTATTGTTCTTCTATGTCAAATTTTACGAGTATAAGCTTCCTACATTATTTCGATGCCAAAACACGAACTTTCTATGACAAATAGACAAAACCGTTAAAAGCTCCTCCATAGAGATTGTTGAGCAACTCCGAACTATCAAAGTTGTTCGGGATAGACTTTTTATTGTTCTTCTATGTGAAATTTTACGAGTATAAGCTTCCTAGATTATTTCGATGCCAAAACACCAACTATCTATGACAAATGGAAAAAACCGTTCAAAGCTCCTCCATAGAGAGAGTTGAACAACTTCGGACAATCAAAATTGCTCTATGTACACTTTTTATTGTTCTTATATGTCAAATGTTATGAGCATAAGCTTCCTAGATTATTTCGATGCCAAAACACCAACTTTCTTTGACAAATGGACAAAACCGTTAAGAGCTCCTGCATAGAGAGAGTTGAGCGACTTCAGACCATCAAAATTGCTCGGTGTACAAATTTTATTGTTCTTATATGTTAAATTTTACGAGTATAAGCTTCAGAGATTATTTCGATGCCAAAACACCAACTTTCTATGACAAATAGACAAACCGTTAAAAGCTCCTCCACAGAGAGAGTTAAGCCACTTCAGACCATCAAGGTTGCTCGGTGTACAATTTTTATTGCTCTTATATGTCAAATTTTATGAGTATAAGCTTCCTTGATTATTTCGATGCCAAAACACCAACTTTCTATGACAAATGGACAAAACCGTTAAAAGCTCCTCCATAGAGAGAGTTGAGCAACTTCGGACCATCAAAGTTGCTCGGTGTACAATTTTTATTGTTCTTATATGTCAAATTTTATGAGCATAAGCTTCGTAGATTATTTCGATGCTAAAACACCAACTTTCTTTGACAAATGGACAAAACCGTTAAGAGCTCCTCCATAGAGAGAGTTGACCAACTTCGGACTATCAAAATTGCTCTATGTACACTTTTTATTGTTCTTCTATGTGAAATTTTACGAGTATAAGCTTCCTAGATTATTTCGATGCCAAAACACCAACTTTCTATGACAAATGGACAAAATCGTTAAAAGCTCCTCCATAGAGAGAGTTGAGCAACATCGGACCATCAAAGTTGCTCGTTGTACAATTTTTATTGTTCTTATATGTCAAATTTTATGAGTATAAGCTTCCTAGATTATTTCGATGCCAAAACACCAACTTTCTTTGACAAATGGACAAAACCGTTAAGAGCTCCTCCATAGAGAGAGTTGAGCGACTTCGGACCATCAAAATTACTCGGTGTACAATTTTTATTGTTCGTATATGTTAAATTTTACGAGTATAAGCTTCAGAGATTATTTCGATGCCAAAACACCAACTTTCTATGACAAATAGACAAAACCGTTAAAAGCCTCCTCCATAGAAAGAGTTGAGCCACTTCGGACCATCAAAGTTGCTAGGTGTACAATTTTTATTGTTCGTATATGTTAAATTTTACGAGTATAAGCTTCAGAGATTATTTCGATGCCAAAACACCAACTTTCTATGACAAATAGACAAAACCGTTAAAAGCTTTTCAATAGAGAGTGTTGAGCGACTTCGGACCATCAAAGTTGCTCGGTGTACAATTTTTATTGTTCTTCTATGTCAAATTTTACGAGTATAAGCTTCCTACATTATTTCGATGCCAAAACACCAACTTTCTATGACAAATGGACAAAACCGTTAAAAGCTTTTCAATAGAGAGTGTTGAGCGACTTCGGACCATCAAAGTTGCTCGGTGTACAATTTTTATTGTTCTTCTATGTCAAATTTTACGAGTATAAGCTTCCTACATTATTTCGATGCCAAAACACGAACTTTCTATGACAAATAGACAAAACCGTTAAAAGCTCCTCCATAGAGATTGTTGAGCAACTCCGAACTATCAAAGTTGTTCGGGATAGACTTTTTATTGTTCTTCTATGTGAAATTTTACGAGTATAAGCTTCCTAGATTATTTCGATGCCAAAACACCAACTATCTATGACAAATGGACAAAACCGTTAAAAGCTCCTCCATAGAGAGACTTGAGCTACATCGGACCATCAAAGTTGCTTGGTGTACAATTTTTATTGTACTTATATGTCAAATTTTATGAGTATAAGCTTCCTAGATTATTTCGATGCGAAAACACCAACTTTCTTTGACAAATGGACAAAACCGTTAAGAGCTCCTCCATAGAGAGAGTTGAGCGACTTCGGACCATCAAAATTGCTCGGTGTATAATTTTTATTGTTCTTATATGTCAAATTTTATGAGCATAAGCTTCCTAGATTATTTCGATGCCAAAACACCAACTTTCTTTGACAAATGGACAAAACCGTTAAGAGCTCCTGCATAGAGAGAGTTGTGCGACTTCAGACTATCAAAATTGCTCGGTGTACAATTTTTATTGTTCTTATATGTTAAATTTTACGAGTATAAGCTTCCTAGATTATTTCGATGCCAAAACACCAACTTTCTATGACAAATGGACAAAACCGTTAAAAGCTCCTCCATAGAGAGACTTGAGCTACATCGGACCATCAAAGTTGCTTGGTGTACAATTTTTATTGTACTTATATGTCAAATTTTATGAGTATAAGCTTCCTAGATTATTTCGATGCGAAAACACCAACTTTCTTTGACAAATGGACAAAACCGTTAAGAGCTCCTCCATAGAGAGAGTTGAGCGACTTCGGACCATCAAAATTGCTCGGTGTATAATTTTTATTGTTCTTATATGTCAAATTTTATGAGCATAAGCTTCCTAGATTATTTCGATGCCAAAACACCAACTTTCTTTGACAAATGGACAAAACCGTTAAGAGCTCCTGCATAGAGAGAGTTGTGCGACTTCAGACTATCAAAATTGCTCGGTGTACAATTTTTATTGTTCTTATATGTTAAATTTTAGGAGTATAAGCTTCCTAGATTATTTCGATGCCAAAACACCAACTTTCTATGACAAATGGACAAAACCGTTAAAAGCTCCTCCATAGAGAGACTTGAGCTACATCGGACCATCAAAGTTGCTTGGTGTACAATTTTTATTGTACTTATATGTCAAATTTTATGAGTATAAGCTTCCTAGATTATTTCGATGCGAAAACACCAACTTTCTTTGACAAATGGACAAAACCGTTAAGAGCTCCTCCATAGAGAGAGTTGAGCGACTTCGGACCATCAAAATTGCTCGGTGTATAATTTTTATTGTTCTTATATGTCAAATTTTATGAGCATAAGCTTCCTAGATTATTTCGATGCCAAAACACCAACTTTCTTTGACAAATGGACAAAACCGTTAAGAGCTCCTGCATAGAGAGAGTTGTGCGACTTCAGACTATCAAAATTGCTCGGTGTACAATTTTTATTGTTCTTATATGTTAAATTTTACGAGTATAAGCTTCAGAGATTATTTCGATGCCAAAACACCAACTTTCTATGACAAATAGACAAACCGTTAAAAGCTCCTCCATAGAGAGAGTTAAGCCACTTCAGACCATCAAGGTTGCTCGGTGTACAATTTTTATTGCTCTTATATGTCAAATTTTATGAGTATAAGCTTCCTTGATTATTTCGATGCCAAAACACCAACTTTCTATGACAAATAGAAAAAATCGATAAAAGCTCCTTCATAGAGAGAGTTCAGCAACTTCGGACCATTAAAATTGCTCTATGTACTCTTTGTATTGTTCTTATATGTCAAATTTTATGAGTATAAGGTTCCTAGATTATTTCGATGCCAAAACACAAACTTTCTTTGACAAATGGACAAAACCGTTAAGAGCTCCTCCATAGAGAGAGTTGAGCGACTTCGGACCATCAAAATTGCTCGGTGTACAATTTTTATTGTTCTTATATGTTAAATTTTACGAGTATAAGCTTCCTAGATTATTTCGATGCCAAAACACCAACTTTCTATGACAAATGGACAAAACCGTTAAAAGCTCCTCCATAAAGAGAGTTGACTAACTTCGGACCATCAAAATTGCTCTATGTACACTTTTTTATTGTTCTTCTATGTGAAATTTTACGAGTATAAGCTTCCTAGATTATTTCGACGCCAAAACACCAACTTTCTATGACAAATGGACAAAACCGTTAAAAGCTCCTCCATAGAGAGACTTGAGCAACATCGGACCATCAAAGTTGCTCGGTGTACAATTTTTATTGCTCTTATATGTCAAATTTTATGACTATAAGCTTCAGAGATTATTTCGATGCCAAAACACTAACTTTCTATGACAAATAGACAAAACCGTTAAGAGCTCCTCCATAGAGAGAGTTGAGCGACTTCGGACCATCAAAATTGCTCGGTGTACAATTTTTATTGTTCTTATATGTTAAATTTTACGAGTATAAGCTTCAGAGATTATTTCGATGCCAAAACACTAACTTTCTATGACAAATAGACAAAACCGTTAAAAGCTCCTCCATAGAGAGAGTTGAGCCACTTCGGACCATCAAAGTTGCTCGGTGTACAATTTTTATTGTTCTTATATGTCAAATTTTACGAGAAAAAGCTTCCTAGATTATTTCGATGCCAAAACACCAACTTTCTATGACAAATGGACAAAACCGTTAACAGCTCCTCCATCGAGAGAGTTGACCAACTTCGGACCATCAAAATTGTTCTATGTACACTTTTATTGTTCTTCTATTTGAAATTTTACGAGTATAAGCTTCAGAGATTATTTCGATGCCAAAACACTAACTTTCTATGACAAATAGACAAAACCGTTAAAAGCTCCTCCATAGAGAGAGTTGAGCCACTTCGGACAATCAAAGTTGCTCGGTGTACAATTTTTATTGCTCTTATATGTCAAATTTTATGAGTATAAGCTTCAGAGATTATTTCGATACCAAAACACTAACTTTCTATGACAAATAGACAAAACCATTAAGAGCTCCTCCATAGAGAGAGTTGAGCGACTTCGGACCATCAAAATTGCTCGGTGTACTATTTTTATTTTTCTTATATGTTAAATTTTACGAGTATAAGCTTTAGAGATTATTTCGATGCCAAAACACTAACTTTCTATGACAAATAGACAAAACCGTTAAAAGCTCCTCCATAGAGAGAGTTGAGCCACTTCGGACCATCAAAGTTGCTCGGTGTACAATTTTTATTGCTCTTATATGTCAAATTTTATGAGTATAAGCTTCAGAGATTATTTCGATGCCAAAACACTAACTTTCTTTGACAAATAGACAAAACCGTTAAGAGCTCCTCCATAGAGAGAGTTGAGCGACTTCGGACCATCAAAATTGCTCGGTGTACAATTTTTATTGTTCTTATATGTTAAATTTTATGAGTATAAGCTTCAGAGATTATTTCGATGCCAAAACACTAACTTTCTATGACAAATAGACAAAACCATTAAAAGCTCCTCCATAGAGAGAGTTGAGCCACTTCGGACCATCAAATTTGCTCGGTGTACAATTTTTATTGCTCTTATATGTGAAATTTTATGAGTATAAGCTTCTTAGATTATTTCGATGCCAAAACACTAACTTTCTATGACAAATAGACAAAACCGTTAAAAGCTCCTCCATAGAGAGAGTTGAGCCACTTCGGACCATCAAAGTTGCTCGGTGTACAATTTTTATTGCTCTTATATATCAAATTTTATGAGTATAAGCTTCCTTGATTATTTCGATGCCAAAACACTAACTTTCTGTGACAAATAGAAAAAACCGATAAGAGCTCCTCCATAGAGAGAGTTGAGCAACTTCGGACAATTAAAATTGCTCTATGTACACTTTTCATTGTTCTTCTATGTCAAATTTTATGAGTATAAGCTTCGTAGATTATTTCGATGCCAAAACACCAACTTTCTATGACAAATAGACAAAACCGTTAAAAGCTCCTCCGTAGAGAGAGTTGAGCCACTTCGGACCATCAAAGTTGCTCGGTGTACAATTTTTATTGTTCTTATATGTCAAATTTTACGAGAATAAGCTTCCTAGATTATTTCGATGCCAAAACACCAACTTTCTATGACAAATGGAGAAAACCGTTAACAGCTCCTCCATCGAGAGAGTTGACCAACTTCGGACCATCAAAATTGCTCTATGTACACTTTTATTGTTCTTCTATTTGAAATTTTACGAGTATAAGCTTCCTAGATTATTTCGATGCCAAAACACCAACTTTCTATGACAAATAGACAAAACCGTTAAGAGCTCCTCCATAGAGAGAGTTGAGCGACTTCGGACCATCAAAATTGCTCGGTGTACAATTTTTATTGTTCTTATATGTTAAATTTTACGAGTATAAGCTTCAGAGATTATTTCGATGCCAAAACACTAACTTTCTATGACAAATAGACAAAACCGTTAAAAGCTCCTCCATAGAGAGAGTTGAGCCACTTCGGACCATCAAAATTGCTCTTTGTACACTTTTTATTGTTCTTCTAAGTGAAATTTTACGAGAATAAGCTTCCTAGATTATTTCGATGCCAAAACACCAACTTTCTATGAGAAATGGACAAAACCGTTAAAAGCTCCTCCATAAAGAGAGTTGACCAACTTCGGACCATCAAAATTGCTCTATGTACACTTTTTATTGTTCTTCTATGTGAAATTTTATGAGTATAAGCTTCCTAGATTATTTCGATGCCAAAACACCAACTTTCTATGACAAACGGACAAAACCATTAAAAGCTTCTCCATAGAGAGAGCTGAGCAACTTCGGACCATCAAAGTTGCTCGGTGTACAATTTTTATTGTTCTTATATGTTAAATTTTATGAGTATAAGCTTCAGAGATTATTTCGATGCCAAAACACTAACTTTCCATGACAAATAGACAAAACCGTTAAAAGCTCCTCCATAGAGAGAGTTGAGCCACTTCGGACCATCAAAATTGCTCTATGTACACTTTTTGATCAGAAGATGTAAGTATATTTACTGTTCAAAAAAGAAATACAAACTGAGCAAGCTCAGTAATTCCAACTCACGGGGACAGGCCCCCATAAGTTCCAAGTTTTTACCCTTTCAAGTCATGGGCATACATAATAAAACCAGAATTTAGAACCCCTATTTAATCCACCATATGACTACCGTGTACAAAGAATTGGGTAACCCAACTAGTCCAGCCCATAACCACATGCAGCCCATCTGAAATTGGGCTGCCATATTTGTCACAGATGCTGAAATTTTATGAGAATAAGCTTCCTAGATTATTTCGATGCCAAAACACCAACTTTCTATGAGAAATGGACAAAACCGTTAAAAGCTCCTCCACAGAGAGAGTTGACCAACTTCAGACCATCAAAATTGCTCTATGTACACTTTTTATTGTTCTTCTATGTGAAATTTTACGAGTATAAGCTTCCTAGATTATTTCGATGCCAAAACACCAACTTTCTATGACAAATAGACAAAACCGTTAAGAGCTCCTCCATAGAGAGAGTTGAGCGACTTCGGACCATCAAAATTGCTCGGTGTACAATTTTTATTGTTCTTATATGTCAAATTTTACGAGTATAAGCTTTAGAGATTATTTCGATGCCAAAACACCAACTTTCTATGACAAATAGACAAAACCGTTAAAAGCTCCTCCATGGAGAGAGTTGACCAACTTCGGACATCAAAGTTGCTCTATGTACACTTTTTATTGTTCTTCTAAGTGAAATTTTACGAGAATAAGCTTCCTAGATTATTTCGATGCCAAAACACCAACTTTCTTTGACAAATGGACAAAACCGTTAAAAGCTCCTCCATAGAGAGAGTTGACCAACTTCGGACCATCAAAATTGCTCTATGTACACTTTTTATTGTTCTTCTATGTGAAATTTTACGAGTATAAGCTTCCTAGATTATTTCGATGCCAAAACACCAACTTTCTATGACAAACGGACAAAACCATTAAAAGCTCCTCCATAGAGAGAGTTGAGCAACTTCGGACCATAAAAGTTGCTCGGTGTACAATTTTTATTGTTCTTATCTGTCAAATTTTATGAGTATAAGCTTCCTAGATTATTTCGATGCCAAAACACCAACTTTCTTTGACAAATGGACAAAACCGTTAAGAGCTCCTCCATAGAGAGAGTTGAGCGACTTCGGACCATCAAAATTGCTCGGTGTACAATTTTTATTGCTCTTATATGTGAAATTTTACGAGTATAAGCTTCCTACATTATTTCGATGCCAAAACACCAACTTTCTATCACAAATAGAAAAAATCGATAAGAGCTCCTCCATAGAGAGACTTGAGCCACTTCGGACCATCAAAGTTGCTCGGTGTACAATTTTTATTGCTCTTATATGTCAAATTTTATGAGTATAAGCTTCCTAGATTATTTCGATGCCTAAACACCAACTTTCTTTGACAAATGGACAAAACCGTTAAGAGCTCCTCCATAGAGAGAGTTGAGCGACTTCGAACCATCAAAGTTGCTCGGTGTACAATTTTTATTGTTCTTCTATGTCAAATTTTACGAGTATAAGCTTCCTACATTATTTCGATGCCAAAACACCAACTTTCTATGACAAATAGACAAAACCGTTAAAAGCTCCTCCATAGAGATTGTTGAGCAACTCCGAACTATCAAAGTTGTTCGGGATAGACTTTTTTGTTGGACCATAGGTCCTACATTTGTGATTTTGATGATATACATACATCCTTATGTGCTATTTGAGAATGCTTTGAATGATGATTAATATTGATTGAGTTTGAATATCCATGTAGCCTTGAGGTAGCTTACCTATGCCAAGTGCACTCTATGACTATACTTGACTAATGCATAACTTATTCATTTGTGATTCTATTGAGCTGAAATTTTGTGTGAACACTATGCTATACATATTATTTGATAACAATATCTTTCATACAAGATTTATGCATGCCTCATGGGGATTTTCCATTGGCAGTAGCTATAACACTTAGAAAATTCAGAATTGTGCACATTGAGTGAATTACTTGATTGAGTGATCAAATGTTGTCCAATTGCTTTGAAATTTGACATGGACATTGTAATGTGCCTAATATGATTTATCATCTATTAATTTGAATTTTCTGGGTGCGCCTTAAATGAGATTGACCTAATTGCAATGCATGAAGCTCTTTTGAGCTTACAAGCAAAATTGAGGTGTTCGATCACCTATTTATTTGTAGGTACAATCCGTTAATCAAGATTTGAGTTATCTGAGCTGAATGTAGTTGTATTTAATCCGGCCATCCAAGAATGGACTTGGAGTTCTAGGATGTGCTAAGAAAAGCCTAGAGTTCACCAATGCCACTAAGGATAAAATCAAGATGATATGGAACTAGACTTTGTGCTACATTATTCTGAGACTTTGCATCCATGAAGATCAACAAATTTCAGCTATTATGGTGCATTACATGAATGGACCAGTTCAGGCATGTTCGAAGAAGTTGACTCTACAATGGACCAGGTGCAACCATGCATATACATGCACTTATATGAGCTGTTTTAAATAAAGAATATGCTTGGAATCCTCCTAGAAGAGCTGAAAGAGGTGCTGGACGTTTTGCCTTCTTGAGAGGGAAGTTTCAAGTTTAAAAAAAAAAAAAAGGAGAGTGGAGACAACACTCAACTAGGAGAGTGACAACAAACCTACTACCATCAATAAACAAGGCAGTGTTTGGCTGGAGCTCATTATCAAGTGTTGTTTTTATGCAAGAAATGGAAGATGCAAACATGGCCCAAGTTAGAGACCTACTCTTAAAGAAAAAATGGCTCCAACGTCTCTTTATTTGATGGCTCAGATTTGTTTGTTATTTTGAATCAATGGTCCAGATTAGAAGCTGAGATGAATGGTCAAGATTTGATTTTAAGGAAGATCCAAGGGTCGGAGATTGTCACAGCAATTGCAACAAAAGAGAGGTCTCTCTCTCATTTGGATTCTGGAGAAGCCAAACGATATTTTCAGAGAAATTTCAAAGATTTGCCATCAAAGCTTTCTTGCTGCCATCTTCAAGCTTCTTCTCCAAGTGTGCTACCATAACTTCATCCAACAAATTGCTTTTGCAAGAGGTTGAAACTTTTACAGCCCATAGCCACTGATTTCAAGAACCCAAAAAGAGCCTCACTTGTTCTTACCTTCATGTTCAGTCTTGAGTCTTGTTTGAGAGTTCTTGAGTGTTCTACACAAAGCTACACCAGATTTTATTTCATATCAAACCAGTGAGCTTGTGTGTTATTGTTGAGAGTTCCTCTACCCAAACTTGCCTAGAGCAAACCTAGAGTGAACCAAAATATCCATCACTTGTGAAAGTCCCATTTTTGGGCAAAGCCTTTTGAGGTGTTGAAGTTTTGGGTGAGCTGTAAACCCTAGTGTGAAAGTTTGGAGATTGTCTTGTAAAATCTCTAGTTGGAGGTTATCTTTAAACCTTGTGAAGTTTGGGGTTAGCTTGGCTAAAACCCTAAGTTAGTGGTGAACTTGTAAAACCACATTCCTTAGTGGATTTGAAAAGTCCTAAGTTGGTGAACTTAGGTAGTGGATGTAGGAGAAGTTCTCCGAACCACTCTAAATCTCTTGTGTGATTTACTTGCTGTCTTGAGTTGTTTTTGGTGTGAAAATCTGATTTGTGAATTACTTGCTGCCTAGAAGTGTTATTAGGTTGTTTGTGTGCTCTTTGATCCAGCCTTGCTTCCTTGCATTGATTTTAGGTTGCTTACTAGAAGTTGAGATTGCTTGCTGCCATAGAAACCATATTAGGGTGCTTGCTTGTTACTTGGAGTGATCTTATATCTTGTTGGTTCAATTTGAACAAATCTGCCTTTGAGTGTTAATTGTGCTTAGATTGATCTTTTGAGCATTCATACATTGTCTATAGGTTGCTAGAGTTCATTTGCATTAATTGAGTGAAATTGAATTAGGCTAAATCAATTAGAGACCAAACTTGCTTGTGTATTGACATTAGAATCAAGTTTGAGTATTTTGTGAACTAGGGGATCCTAAACAGAATTTAGAGACACAATTCACCCCCCCTCTTGTGTTTAGCTAGGTTCTTCATTTTTATTGCTCCTCTATGTGAAATTTTACGAGTATAAGCTTCCTAGATTATTTCGATGCCAAAACACCAACTATCTATGACAAATGGAAAAAACCGTTCAAAGCACCTCCATAGAGAGAGTTGAACAACTTCGGACCATCAAAATTGCTCTATGTACACTTTTTATTGTTCTTCTATGTGAAATTTTACGAGTATAAGCTTCCTAGATTATTTCGATGCCAAAACACCAACTTTATTTGACAAATGGACAAAACCGTTAAGAGCTCCTCCATAGAGAGAGTTGAGCGACTTCGGACCATCAAAATTGCTCGGTGTACAATTTTTATTGTTCTTATATGTCAAATTTTATGAGTATAAGCTTCCTAGATTATTTCGATGCCAAAACACCAACTTTCTATGACAAATGGACAAAACCGTTAAAAGCTCTTCAATAGAGAGTGTTGAGCAACTTCGGACCATCAAAGTTGCTCGGTGTACAATTTTTATTATTCTTCTATGTCAAATTTTACGAGTATAAGCTTCCTACATTATTTCGATGCCAAAACACCAACTTTCTATGACAAAGAGACAAAACCGTTAAAAGCTCCTCCATAGAGAGAGTTCAGCAACTCCGAACTATCAAAGTTGTTCGGGATAGACTTTTTATTGTTCTTTTATGTGAAATTTTACGAGTATAAGCTTCCTAGATTATTTCGATGCCAAAACACCAACTATCTATGACAAATAGACAAAACCGTTAAAAGCTCCTCCGTAGAGAGAGTTGAACAACTTCGGACCATAAAAATTGCTCTATGTACACTTTTTATTGTTCTTCTAAGTGAAATTTTACGAGAATAAGCTTCCTAGATTATTTCGATGCCAAAACACCAACTTTCTATGAGAAATGGACAAAACCGTTAAAAGCTCCTCCATAGAGAGAGATGACCAACTTCGGACATCAAAGTTGCACTATGTACACTTTTTATTGTTCTTCTAAGTGAAATTTTACGAGAATAAGCTTCCTAGATTATTTTGATGCCAAAACACCAACTTTCTTTGACAAATGGATAAAACGGTTAAAAGCTCCTCCATAGAGAGAGTTGAGCGACTTCAGACCATCAAAGTTGCTCGGTGTACAATTTTTATTGTTCTTATATGTTAAATTTTACGAGTATAAGCTTCAGAGATTATTTCGATGCCAAAACACTAACTTTCTATGACAAATGGACAAAACCGTTAAGAGCTCCTCCATAGAGAGAGTTGAGCGACTTCGGACCATCAAAATTGCTCTCTGTACACTTTTTATTGTTCTTATATGTTAAATTTTATGAGAATAAGCTTCAGAGATTATTTCGATGCCAAAACACCAACTTTCTATGAGAAATGGACAAAACCGTTAAAAGCTCCTCCATAGAGAGAGTTGACCAACTTCGGACCATCAAAATTGCTCTATGTACACTTTTTATTGCTCTTATATGTCAAATTTTACGAGTATAAGCTTCCTTGATTATTTCGATGCCAAAACACCAATTTTCTATGACAAATAGAAAAAATCGATAAGAGCTCCTCCATAGAGAGAGTTGAGCAACTTCGGACCATTAAAATTGCTCTATGACAACTTTTTATTGTTCTTCTATGTCAAATTTTATGAGTATAACTTTCCTAGATTGTTTCGATGCCAAAACACCGACTTTCTATGACAAATGGACAAAACCGTTAAAAGCTCTTCAATAGAGAGAGTTGAGCGACTTCGGACCATCAAAGTTGCTCGGTGTACAATTTTTATTGTTCTTCTACGTCAAATTTTACGAGTATAAGCTTCCTAGATTATTTCGATGCCAAAACACCAACTATCTATGGCAAATGGAAAAAACCGTTCAAAGCTCCTCCATAGAGAGAGTTGAACAACTTCGGACCATCAATATTGCTCTATGTACACTTTTTATTGTTCTTCTATGTGAAATTTTACGAGTATAAACTTCCTAGATTATTTCGATGCCAAAACACCAACTTTCTATGACAAATGGACAAAACCGTTAAAAGCTCCTCCATAGAGAGAGTTGACCAACTTTGGACCATCAAAGTTGCTCGTTGTACAATTTTTATTGTTCTTATATGTCAAATTTTATGAGTATAAGCTTCCTAGATTATTTCGATGCCAAAACACCAACTTTATTTGACAAATGGACAAAACCGTTAAGAGCTCCTCCAAAGAGAGAGTTGAGCGACTTCGGACCATCAAAATTGCTCGGTGTACAATTTTTATTGTTCTTATATTTTAATTTTAAGAGTATAAGCTTCAGAGATTATTTCGATGCCAAAACACTAACTTTCTATGACAAATAGACAAAACCGTTAAATGCTTCTCCATAGAGAGAGTTGAGCCACTTCGGACCATCAAAGTTGCTCGGTGTACAATTTTTATTGCTCTTATATGTCAAATTTTATGAGTATAAGCTTCCTAGATTATTTCGATGCCAAAACACCAACTTTCTATGACAAATGAACAAAACCGTTAAAAGCTCTTCAATAGAGAGTGTTGAGCGACTTTGGACCATCGAAGTTGTTCGGGATAGACTTTTTATTGTTCTTCTATGTGAAATTTTACGAGTATAAGCTTCCTAGATTATTTCGATGCCAAAACACCAACTATCTATGACAAATGGACAAAACCGTTAAAAGCTCCTCCATTGAGAGAGTTGAATAACTTCGGACCATCAAAATTGCTCTATGTACACTTTTTATTGTTCTTCTAAGTGAAATTTTACGAGAATAAGCTTCCTAGATTATTTCGATGCCAAAACACCAACTATCTATGACAAATGGATAAAACCGTTAAAAGCTCCTCCATAGAGAGAGTTGAACAACTTCGGATCATCAAAATTGCTCTATGTACACTTTTTATTGTTCTTCTAAGTGAAATTTTACGAGAATAAGCTTCCTAGATTATTTCGATGCCAAAACACTAACTTTCTATGATAAACGGACAAAACCGTTAAAAGCTCCTCCATAGAGAGAGTTGAGCGACTTCGGACCATCAAAGTTGCTCGGTGTACAATTTTTATTGTTCTTATATGTCAAATTTTATGAGTATAAGCTTCCTAGATTATTTCGATGCCAAAACACCAACTTTCTTTGACAAATGGACAAAACCGTTAAGAGCTTCTCCATAGAGAGAGTTGAGCGACTTCGGACCATCAAAATTGCTCGGTGTACAATTTTTATTGTTCTTATATGTTAAATTTTACGAGTATAAGCTTCAGAGATTATTTCGATGCCAAAACACTAACTTTCTATGACAAATAGACAAAACCGTTAAAAGCTCCTCCATAGAGAGAGTTGAGCCACTTCGGACCATCAAAATTGCTCTATGTACACTTTTTGATCAGAAGATGTAAGTATATTTACTGTTCAAAAAACAAATACAAACTGAGCAAGCTCAGTAATTCCAACTCACGGGGACAGGCCCCCATAAGTTCCAAGTTTTTACCCTTTCAAGTCATGGGCTTACATAATAAAACCAGAATTTAGAACCCCTATTTAATCCACCATATGACTACCGTGTACAAAGAATTGGGTAACCCAACTAGTCCAGCCCATAACCACATGCAGCCTATCTGAAATTGGGCTGCCATATTTGTCACAGATGCTGAAATTTTACGAGAATAAGCTTCCTAGATTATTTCGATGCCAAAACACCAACTTTCTATGAGAAATGGACAAAACCGTTAAAAGCTCCTCCATAGAGAGAGTTGACCAACTTCGGACCATCAAAATTGCTCTATGTACACTTTTTATTGTTCTTCTATGTGAAATTTTACGAGTATAAGCTTCATAGATTATTTCGATGCAAAAACACCAACTTTCTATGACAAATAGACAAAACCGTTAAGAGCTCCTCCATAGAGAGAGTTGACTGACTTCGGACCATCAAAATTGCTCGGTGTACAATTTTTATGGTTCTTATATGTCAAATTTTATGAGTATAAGCTTCAGAGATTATTTCGATGCCAAAACACTAACTTTCTATGACAAATAGACAAAACCGTTAAAAGCTCCTCCATAGAGATAGTTGAGCCACTTCGGACCATCAAAATTGCTCTATGTACACTTTTTATTGTTCTTCTAAGTGAAATTTTACGAGAATAAGCTTCCTAGATTATTTCGATGCCAAAACACCAACTTTCTATGAGAAATGGACAAAACCGTTAAAAGCTCCTCCATAGAGAGAGTTGACCAACTTCGGACCATCAAAATTGCTCTATGTACACTTTTTATTGTTCTTCTATGTGAAATTTTACGAGTATAAGCTTCCTAGATTATTTCGATGACAAAACACCAACTTTCTATGACAAACGGACAAAACCATTAAAAGCTCCTCCATAGAGAGAGTTGAGCAACTTCGGACCATCAAAGTTGCTCGGTGTACAATTTTTATTGTTCTTATATGTCAAATTTTATGAGTATAAGCTTCCTAGATTATTTCGATGCCAAAACACCAACTTTCTTTGACAAATGGACAAAACCGTTAAGAGCTCCTCCATAGAGAGAGTTGAGCGACTTCGGACCATCAAAATTGCTCGGTGTACAATTTTTATTGCTCTTATATGTGAAATTTTACGAGTATAAGCTTCCTACATTATTTCGATGCCAAAACACCAACTTTCTATGACAAATAGAAAAAATCGATAAGAGCTCCTCCATAGAGAGACTTGAGCCACTTCGGACCATCAAAGTTGCTCGGTGTACAATTTTTATTGCTCTTATATGTCAAATTCTATGAGTATAAGCTTCCTAGATTATTTCGATGCCTAAACACCAACTTTCTTTGACAAATGGACAAAACCGTTAAGAGCTCCTCCATAGAGAGAGTTGAGCGACTTCGAAACATCAAAGTTGCTCGGTGTACAATTTTTATTGTTCTTCTATGTCACATTTTACGAGTATAAGCTTCCTACATTATTTCGATGCCAAAACACCAACTTTCTATGACAAATAGACAAAACCGTTAAAAGCTCCTCCATAGAGATTGTTGAGCAACTCCGAACTATCAAAGTTGTTCGGGATAGACTTTTTATTGCTCCTCTATGTGAAATTTTACGAGTATAAGCTTCCTAGATTATTTCGATGCCAAAACACCAACTATCTATGACAAATGGAAAAAACCGTTCACAGCTCCTCCATAGAGAGAGTTGAACAACTTCGGACCATCAAAATTGTTCTATGTACACTTTTTGTTGTTCTTCTATGTGAAATTTTACGAGTATAAGCTTCCTAGATTATTTCGATGCCAAAACACCAACTTTCTATGACAAATGGACAAAACCGTTAAAAGCTCCTCCATAGAGAGAGTTGAGCAACTTTGGACCATCAAAGTTGCTCGGTGTACAATTTTTATTATTCTTATATGTCAAATTTTATGAGTATAAGCTTCCTAGATTATTTCGATGCCAAAACACCAACTTTCTTTGACAAATGGACAAAACCGTTAAGAGCTTCTCCATAGAGAGAGTTGAGCGACTTCGGACCATCAAAATTGCTCGGTGTACAATTTTTATTGTTCTTGTATGTTAAATTTTACGAGTATAAGCTTCAGAGATTATTTCGATGCCAAAACACTAACTTTCTATGACAAATAGACAAAACCGTTAAAAGCTCCTCCATAGAGAGTGTTGAGCCACTTCGAACCATCAAAATTGCTCTATGTACACTTTTTGATCAGAAGATGTAAGTATATTTACTGTTCAAAAAACAAATACAAACTGAGCAAGCTCAGTAATTCCAACTCACGGGGACAGGCCCCCATAAGTTCCAAGTTTTTACCCTTTCAAGTCATGGGCTTACATAATAAAACCAGAATTTAGAACCCCTATTTAATCCACCATATGACTACCGTGTACAAAGAATTGGGTAACCCAACTAGTCCAGCCCATAACCACATGCAGCCCATCTGAAATTGGGCTGCCATATTTGTCACAGATGCTGAAATTTTACGAGAATAAGCTTCCTAGATTATTTCGATGCCAAAACACCAACTTTCTATGACAAATGGACAAAACCGTTAAAAGCTCCTCCATAGAGAGAGTTGAGCAACTTCGGACCATCAAAGTTGCTCGGTGTACAATTTTTATTGTTCTTATATGTCAAATTTTATGAGTATAAGCTTCCTAGATTATTTCGATGCCAAAACACCAACTTTCTTTGACAAATGGACAAAACCGTTAAGAGCTCCTCCATAGAGAGAGTTGAGCGACTTCGGACCATCAAAATTACTCGGTGTAAAATTTTTATTGTTCTTATATGTTAAATTTTACGAGTATAAGCTTCAGAGATTATTTCGATGCCAAAACACCAACTTTCTATGACAAATAGACATAACCGTTAACAGCTCCTCCATAGAGAGAGTTAAGCCACTTCGGACCATCAAAGTTGCTCGGTGTACAATTTTTATTGCTCTTATATGTCAAATTTTACGAGTATAAGCTTCAGAGATTATTTCGATGCCAAAACACTAACTTTCTATGACAAATAGACAAAATCGTTAAAAGCTCCTCCATAGATAGAGTTGAGCCACTTCGGACAATCAAAGTTGCTCGGTGTATAATTTTTATTGCTCTTCTATGTCAAATTTTATGAGTATAAGCGTCCTAGATTATTTCGATGCCAAAACACCAACTTTCTTTGACAAATGGACAAAACCGTTAGGAGCTCCTTCATAGAGAGAGTTGAGCGACTTCGGACCATCAAAATTGCTCGGTGTACAATTTTTATTGTTCTTATATGTCAAATTTTATGAGTATAAGCTTCCTAGATTATTTCGATGCCAAAACACCAACTTTCTTTGACAAATGGACAAAACCGTTAAGAGCTCCTCCATAGAGAGAGTTGAACGACTTCGGACCATCAAAATTGCTCAGTGTACAATTTTTATTGCTCTTCTATGTCAAATTTTATGAGTATAAGCTTCCTAGATTATTTCGATGCCAAAACACTAACTTTCTATGACAAATAGACAAAACCGTTAAAAGCTCCTCCATAGAGAGAGTTGAGACACTTCGGACAATCAAAGTTGCTCTGTGTATAATTTTTATTGCTCTTCTATGTCAAATTTTATGAGTATAAGCTTCCTAGATTATTTCGATGCCAAAACACCAACTTTCTTTGACAAATGGACAAAACCGTTAAGAGCTCCTCCATAGAGAGAGTTGAGCGACTTCGGACCATCAAAATTGCTCGGTGTACAATTTTTATTGTTCTTATATGTTAAATTTTACGAGTATAAGCTTCCTAGATTATTTCGATGCCAAAACACTAACTTTCTATGACAAATAGACAAAACCGTTAAAAGCTCCTCCATAGAGAGAGTTGAGCCACTTCGGACAATCAAAGTTGCTCGGTGTATAATTTTTATTGCTCTTCTATGTGAAATTTTATGAGTATAAGCTTCCTAGATTATTTCGATGCCAAAACACCAACTATCTATGACAAATGGACAAAACCGTTAAAAGCTCCTCCATTGAGAGAGTTGAATAACTTCGGACCATCAAAATTGTTCTATGTACACTTTTTATTGTTCTTCTAAGTGAAATTTTACGAGAATAAGCTTCCTAGATTATTTCGATGCCAAAACACCAATTATCTATGACAAATGGATAAAACCGTTAAAAGCTCCTCCATAGAGAGAGTTGAACAACTTCGGATGATCAAAATTGCTCTATGTACACTTTTTATTGTTCTTCTAAGTGAAATTTTACGAGAATAAGCTTCCTAGATTATTTCGATGCCAAAACACTAACTTTCTATGACAAACGGACAAAACCGTTAAAAGCTCCTCCATAGAGAGAGTTGAGCGACTTCGGACCATCAAAGTTGCTCGGTGTACAATTTTTATTGTTCTTATATGTCAAATTTTATGAGTATAAGCTTCCTAGATTATTTCGATGCCAAAACACCAACTTTCTTTGACAAATGGACAAAACCGTTAAGAGCTTCTCCATAGAGAGAGTTGAGCGACTTCGGACCATCAAAATTGCTCGGTGTACAATTTTTATTGTTCTTATATGTTAAATTTTACGAGTATAAGCTTCAGAGATTATTTCGATGCCAAAACACTAACTTTCTATGACAAATAGACAAAACCGTTAAAAGCTCCTCCATAGAGAGAGTTGAGCCACTTCGGACCATCAAAATTGCTCTATGTACACTTTTTGATCAGAAGATGTAAGTATATTTACTGTTCAAAAAACAAATACAAACTGAGCAAGCTCAGTAATTCCAACTCACGGGGACAGGCCCCCATAAGTTCCAAGTTTTTACCCTTTCAAGTCATGGGCTTACATAATAAAACCAGAATTTAGAACCCCTATTTAATCCACCATATGACTACCGTGTACAAAGAATTGGGTAACCCAACTAGTCCAGCCCATAACCACATGCAGCCCATCTGAAATTGGGCTGCCATATTTGTCACAGATGCTGAAATTTTACGAGAATAAGCTTCCTAGATTATTTCGATGCCAAAACACCAACTTTCTATGACAAATGGACAAAACCGTTAAAAGCTCCTCCATAGAGAGAGTTGAGCAACTTCGGACCATCAAAGTTGCTCGGTGTACAATTTTTATTGTTCTTATATGTCAAATTTTATGAGTATAAGCTTCCTAGATTATTTCGATGCCAAAACACCAACTTTCTTTGACAAATGGACAAAACCGTTAAGAGCTCCTCCATAGAGAGAGTTGAGCGACTTCGGACCATCAAAATTGCTCGGTGTACAATTTTTATTGTTCTTATATGTTAAATTTTACGAGTATAAGCTTCAGAGATTATTTCGATGCCAAAACACCAACTTTCTATGACAAATAGACATAACCGTTAACAGCTCCTCCATAGAGAGAGTTAAGCCACTTCGGACCATCAAAGTTGCTCGGTGTACAATTTTTATTGCTCTTATATGTCAAATTTTACGAGTATAAGCTTCAGAGATTATTTCGATGCCAAAACACTAACTTTCTATGACAAATAGACAAAATCGTTAAAAGCTCCTCCATAGATAGAGTTGAGCCACTTCGGACAATCAAAGTTGCTCGGTGTATAATTTTTATTGCTCTTCTATGTCAAATTTTATGAGTATAAGCGTCCTAGATTATTTCGATGCCAAAACACCAACTTTCTTTGACAAATGGACAAAACCGTTAGGAGCTCCTTCATAGAGAGAGTTGAGCGACTTCGGACCATCAAAATTGCTCGGTGTACAATTTTTATTGTTCTTATATGTCAAATTTTATGAGTATAAGCTTCCTAGATTATTTCGATGCCAAAACACCAACTTTCTTTGACAAATGGACAAAACCGTTAAGAGCTCCTCCATAGAGAGAGTTGAACGACTTCGGACCATCAAAATTGCTCAGTGTACAATTTTTATTGCTCTTCTATGTCAAATTTTATGAGTATAAGCTTCCTAGATTATTTCGATGCCAAAACACCAACTTTCTTTGACAAATGGACAAAACCGTTAAGAGCTCCTCCATAGAGAGAGTTGAGCGACTTCGGACCATCAAAATTGCTCGGTGTACAATTTTTATTGTTCTTATATGTTAAATTTTACGAGTATAAGCTTCAGAGATTATTTCGATGCCAAAACACCAACTTTCTATGACAAATAGACAAAACCGTTAAAAGCTCCTCCATAGAGAGAGTTGAGACACTTCGGACAATCAAAGTTGCTCGGTGTATAATTTTTATTGCTCTTCTATGTCAAATTTTATGAGTATAAGCTTCCTAGATTATTTCGATGCCAAAACACCAACTTTCTTTGACAAATGGACAAAACCGTTAAGAGCTCCTCCATAGAGAGAGTTGAGCGACTTCGAAACATCAAAGTTGCTCGGTGTACAATTTTTATTGTTCTTCTATGTCACATTTTACGAGTATAAGCTTCCTACATTATTTCGATGCCAAAACACCAACTTTCTATGACAAATAGACAAAACCGTTAAAAGCTCCTCCATAGAGATTGTTGAGCCACTTCGGACTATCAAAGTTGTTCGGGATAGACTTTTTATTGCTCCTCTATGTGAAATTTTACGAGTATAAGCTTCCTAGATTATTTCGATGCCAAAACACCAACTATCTATGACAAATGGAAAAAACCGTTCAAAGCTCCTCCATAGAGAGAGTTGAACAACTTCGGACCATCAAAATTGTTCTATGTACACTTTTTGTTGTTCTTCTATGTGAAATTTTACGAGTATAAGCTTCCTAGATTATTTCGATGCCAAAACACCAACTTTCTATGACAAATGGACAAAACCGTTAAAAGCTCCTCCATAGAGAGAGTTGAGCAACTTTGGACCATCAAAGTTGCTCGGTGTACAATTTTTATTATTCTTATATGTCAAATTTTATGAGTATAAGCTTCCTAGATTATTTCGATGCCAAAACACCAACTTTCTTTGACAAATGGACAAAACCGTTAAGAGCTCCTCCATAGAGAGAGTTGAGCGACTTCGGACCATCAAAATTGCTCGGTGTACAATTTTTATTGTTCTTATATGTTAAATTTTACGAGTATAAGCTTCAGAGATTATTTCGATGCCAAAACACTAACTTTCTATGACAAATAGACAAAACCGTTAAAAGCTCCTCCATAGAGAGAGTTGAGCCACTTCGAACCATCAAAATTGCTCTATGTACACTTTTTGATCAGAAGATGTAAGTATATTTACTGTTCAAAAAACAAATACAAACTGAGCAAGCTCAGTAATTCCAACTCACGGGGACAGGCCCCCATAAGTTCCAAGTTTTTACCCATTCAAGTCATGGGCTTACATAATAAAACCAGAATTTAGAACCCCTATTTAATCCACCATATGACTACCGTGTACAAAGAATTGGGTAACCCAACTAGTCCAGCCCATAACCACATGCAGCCCATCTGAAATTGGGCTGCCATATTTGTCACAGATGCTGAAATTTTACGAGAATAAGCTTCCTAGATTATTTCGATGCCAAAACACCAACTTTCTATGACAAATGGACAAAACCGTTAAAAGCACCTCCATAGAGAGAGTTGAGCAACTTCGGACCATCAAATTTGCTCGGTGTACAATTTTTATTGTTCTTATATGTCAAATTTTATGAGTATAAGCTTCCTAGATTATTTCGATGCCAAAACACCAACTTTCTTTGACAAATGGACAAAACCGTTAAGAGCTCCTCCATAGAGAGAGTTGAGCGACTTCGGACCATCAAAATTGCTCGGTGTACAATTTTTATTGTTCTTATATGTTAAATTTTACGAGTATAAGCTTCAGAGATTATTTCGATGCCAAAACACCAACTTTCTATGACAAATAGACATAACCGTTAACAGCTCCTCCATAGAGAGAGTTAAGCCACTTCGGACCATCAAAGTTGCTCGGTGTACAATTTTTATTGCTCTTATATGTCAAATTTTACGAGTATAAGCTTCAGAGATTATTTCGATGCCAAAACACTAACTTTCTATGACAAATAGACAAAACCGTTAAAAGCTCCTCCATAGATAGAGTTGAGCCACTTCGGACAATCAAAGTTGCTCGGTGTATAATTTTTATTGCTCTTCTATGTCAAATTTTATGAGTATAAGCGTCCTAGATTATTTCGATGCCAAAACACCAACTTTCTTTGACAAATGGACAAAACCGTTAGGAGCTCCTCCATAGAGAGAGTTGAGCGACTTCGGACCATCAAAATTGCTCGGTGTACAATTTTTATTGTTCTTATATGTCAAATTTTATGAGTATAAGCTTCCTAGATTATTTTGATGCCAAAACACCAACTTTCTTTGACAAATGGACAAAACCGTTAAGAGCTCCTCCATAGAGAGAGTTGAACGACTTCGGACCATCAAAATTGCTCAGTGTACAATTTTTATTGCTCTTCTATGTCAAATTTTATGAGTATAAGCTTCCTAGATTATTTCGATGCCAAAACACTAACTTTCTATGACAAATAGACAAAACCGTTAAAAGCTCCTCCATAGAGAGAGTTGAGACACTTCGGACAATCAAAGTTGCTCGGTGTATAATTTTTATTGCTCTTCTATGTCAAATTTTATGAGTATAAGCTTCCTAGATTATTTCGATGCCAAAACACCAACTTTCTTTGACAAATGGACAAAACCGTTAAGAGCTCCTCCATAGAGAGAGTTGAGCGACTTCGGACCATCAAAATTGCTCGGTGTACAATTTTTATTGTTCTTATATGTTAAATTTTACGAGTATAAGCTTCAGAGATTATTTCGATGCCAAAACACTAACTTTCTATGACAAATAGACAAAACCGTTAAAAGCTCCTCCATAGAGAGAGTTGAGCCACTTCGAACCATCAAAATTGCTCTATGTACACTTTTTGATCAGAAAATGTAAGTATATTTACTGTTCAAAAAACAAATACAAACTGAGCAAGCTCAGTAATTCCAACTCACGGGGACAGGCCCCCATAAGTTCCAAGTTTTTACCCTTTCAAGTCATGGGCTTACATAATAAAACCAGAATTTAAAACCCCTATTTAATCCACCATATGACTACCGTGTACAAAGAATTGGGTAACCCAACTAGTCCAGCCCATAACCACATGCAGCCCATCTGAAATTGGGCTGCCATATTTGTCACAGATGCTGAAATTTTACGAGAATAAGCTTCCTAGATTATTTCGATGCCAAAACACCAACTTTCTATGACAAATGGACAAAACCGTTAAAAGCTCCTCCATAGAGAGAGTTGAGCAACTTCGGACCATCAAAGTTGCTCGGTGTACAATTTTTATTGTTCTTATATGTCAAATTTTATGAGTATAAGCTTCCTAGATTATTTCGATGCCAAAACACCAACTTTCTTTGACAAATGGACAAAACCGTTAAGAGCTCCTCCATAGAGAGAGTTGAGCGACTTCGGACCATCAAAATTGCTCGGTGTACAATTTTTATTGTTCTTATATGTTAAATTTTACGAGTATAAGCTTCAGAGATTATTTCGATGCCAAAACACCAACTTTCTATGACAAATAGACATAACCGTTAACAGCTCCTCCATAGAGAGAGTTAAGCCACTTCGGACCATCAAAGTTGCTCGGTGTACAATTTTTATTGCTCTTATATGTCAAATTTTACGAGTATAAGCTTCAGAGATTATTTCGATGCCAAAACACTAACTTTCTATGACAAATAGACAAAACCGTTAAAAGCTCCTCCATAGATAGAGTTGAGCCACTTCGGACAATCAAAGTTGCTCGGTGTATAATTTTTATTGCTCTTCTATGTCAAATTTTATGAGTATAAGCGTCCTAGATTATTTCGATGCCAAAACACCAACTTTCTTTGACAAATGGACAAAACCGTTAGGAGCTCCTCCATAGAGAGAGTTGAGCGACTTCGGACCATCAAAATTGCTCGGTGTACAATTTTTATTGTTCTTATATGTCAAATTTTATGAGTATAAGCTTCCTAGATTATTTCGATGCCAAAACACCAACTTTCTTTGACAAATGGACAAAACCGTTAAGAGCTCCTCCATAGAGAGAGTTGAACGACTTCGGACCATCAAAATTGCTCAGTGTACAATTTTTATTGCTCTTCTATGTCAAATTTTATGAGTATAAGCTTCCTAGATTATTTCGATGCCAAAACACTAACTTTCTATGACAAATAGACAAAACCGTTAAAAGCTCCTCCATAGAGAGAGTTGAGACACTTCGGACAATCAAAGTTGCTCGGTGTATAATTTTTATTGCTCTTCTATGTCAAATTTTATGAGTATAAGCTTCCTAGATTATTTCGATGCCAAAATACCAACTTTCTTTGACAAATGGACAAAACCGTTAAGAGCTCCTCCATAGAGAGAGTTGAGCGACTTCGGACCATCAAAATTGCTCGGTGTACAATTTTTATTGTTCTTATATGTTAAATTTTACGAGTATAAGCTTCAGAGATTATTTCGATGCCAAAACACTAACTTTCTATGACAAATAGACAAAACCGTTAAAAGCTCCTCCATAGAGAGAGTTGAGCCACTTCGAACCATCAAAATTGCTCTATGTACACTTTTTCATCAGAAAATGTAAGTATATTTACTGTTCAAAAAACAAATACAAACTGAGCAAGCTCAGTAATTCCAACTCACGGGGACAGGCCCCCATAAGTTCCAAGTTTTTACCCTTTCAAGTCATGGGCTTACATAATAAAACCAGAATTTAAAACCCCTATTTAATCCACCATATGACTACCGTGTACAAAGAATTGGGTAACCCAACTAGTCCAGCCCATAACCACATGCAGCCCATCTGAAATTGGGCTGCCATATTTGTCACAGATGCTGAAATTTTACGAGAATAAGCTTCCTAGATTATTTCGATGCCAAAACACCAACTTTCTATGACAAATGGACAAAACCGTTAAAAGCTCCTCCATAGAGAGAGTTGAGCAACTTCGGACCATCAAAGTTGCTCGGTGTACAATTTTTATTGTTCTTATATGTCAAATTTTATGAGTATAAGCTTCCTAGATTATTTCGATGCCAAAACACCAACTTTCTTTGACAAATGGACAAAACCGTTAAGAGCTCCTCCATAGAGAGAGTTGAGCGACTTCGGACCATCAAAATTGCTCGGTGTACAATTTTTATTGTTCTTATATGTTAAATTTTACGAGTATAAGCTTCAGAGATTATTTCGATGCCAAAACACCAACTTTCTATGACAAATAGACATAACCGTTAACAGCTCCTCCATAGAGAGAGTTAAGCCACTTCGGACCATCAAAGTTGCTCGGTGTACAATTTTTATTGCTCTTATATGTCAAATTTTACGAGTATAAGCTTCAGAGATTATTTCGATGCCAAAACACTAACTTTCTATGACAAATAGACAAAACCGTTAAAAGCTCCTCCATAGATAGAGTTGAGCCACTTCGGACAATCAAAGTTGCTCGGTGTATAATTTTTATTGCTCTTCTATGTCAAATTTTATGAGTATAAGCGTCCTAGATTATTTCGATGCCAAAACACCAACTTTCTTTGACAAATGGACAAAACCGTTAGGAGCTCCTCCATAGAGAGAGTTGAGCGACTTCGGACCATCAAAATTGCTCGGTGTACAATTTTTATTGTTCTTATATGTCAAATTTTATGAGTATAAGCTTCCTAGATTATTTCGATGCCAAAACACCAACTTTCTTTGACAAATGGACAAAACCGTTAAGAGCTCCTCCATAGAGAGAGTTGAACGACTTCGGACCATCAAAATTACTCAGTGTACAATTTTTATTGCTCTTCTATGTCAAATTTTATGAGTATAAGCTTCCTAGATTATTTCGATGCCAAAACACTAACTTTCTATGACAAATAGACAAAACCGTTAAAAGCTCCTCCATAGAGAGAGTTGAGACACTTCGGACAATCAAAGTTGCTCGGTGTATAATTTTTATTGCTCTTCTATGTCAAATTTTATGAGTATAAGCTTCCTAGATTATTTCGATGCCAAAACACCAACTTTCTTTGACAAATGGACAAAACCGTTAAGAGCTCCTCCATAGAGAGAGTTGAGCGACTTCGGACCATCAAAATTGCTCGGTGTACAATTTTTATTGTTCTTATATGTTAAATTTTACGAGTATAAGCTTCAGAGATTATTTCGATGCCAAAACACTAACTTTCTATGACAAATAGACAAAACCGTTAAAAGCTCCTCCATAGAGAGAGTTGAGCCACTTCGGACCATCAAAATTGCTCGGTGTACAATTTTTATTGTTCTTATATGTTAAATTTTACGAGTATAAGCTTCAGAGATTATTTGGATGCCAAAACACTAACTTTCTATGACAAATAGACAAAACCGTTAAAAGCTTCTCCATAGAGAGAGTTGAGCCACTTCGGACCATCAAAATTGCTCTATGTACACTTTTTGATCAGAAGATGTAAGTATATTTACTGTTCAAAAAACAAATACAAACTGAGCAAGCTCAGTAATTCCAACTCACGGGGACAGGCCCCCATAACTTTCAAGTTTTTACCCTTTCAAGTCATGGGCTTACATAATAAAACCAGAATTTAGAACCCCTATTTAATCCACCATATGACTACCGTGTACAAAGAATTGGTTAACCCAACTAGTGAAGCCCATAACCACATGCAGCCCATCTGAAATTGGGCTGCCATATTTGTCACAGATGCTGAAATTTTACGAGAATATGCTTCCTAGATTATTTCGATGCCAAAACACCAACTTTCTATGACAAATGGACAAAACCGTTAAAAGCTCCTCCATAGAGAGAGTTGAGCAACTTTGGACCATCAAAGTTGCTCGGTGTACAATTTTTATTGTTCTTATATGTCAAATTTTATGAGTATAAGCTTCCTAGATTATTTCGATGCCAAAACACCAACTTTCTTTGACAAATGGACAAAACCGTTAAGAGCTCCTCCATAGAGAGAGTTGAGCGACTTCGGACCATCAAAATTGCTCGGTGTACAATTTTTATTGTTCTTATATGTTAAATTTTACGAGTATAAGCTTCAGAGATTATTTCGATGCCAAAACACTAACTTTCTATGACAAATAGACAAAACCGTTAAAAGCTCCTCCATAGAGAGAGTTGAGCCACTTCGGACAATCAAAGTTGCTCGGTGTAGAATTTTTATTGCTCTTCTATGTCAAATTTTATTAGTATAAGCTTCCTAGATTATTTCGATGCCAAAACACCAACTTTCTAATGCAAATGGACAAAACCGTTAAAAGCTCTTCAATAGAGAGTGTTGAGCGACTTCGGACCATCAAAGTTGCTCGGTGTACAATTTTTATTATTCTTCTATGTCAAATTTTACGAGTATAAGCTTCCTACATTATTTCGATGCCAAAACACCAACTTTCTATGACAAATAGACAAAACCGTTAAAAGCTCCTCCATAGAGAGAGTTGAGCAACTCCGAACTATCAAAGTTGTTCGGGATAGACTTTTTATTGTTCTTCTATGTAAAATTTTACGAGTATAAGCTTCGTAGATTATTTCGATGCCAAAACACCAACTATCTATGACAAATGGACAAAACCGTTAAAAGCTCCTCTACTGAGAGAGTTGAACAACTTTGGACCATCAAAATTGCTCTATGTACACTTTTTATTGTTCTTCTAAGTGAAATTTTACGAGAATAAGCTTCCTAGATTATTTCGATGCCAAAACACCAACTTTCTATGAGAAATAGACAAAACCGTTAAAAGCTCCTCCATAGAGAGAGTTGACCAACTTCGGACATCAAAGTTGCTCTATGTACACTTTTTATTGTTCTTCTATGTGAAATTTTACGAGTATAAGCTTCCTAGATTATTTCGATGCCAAAACACCAACTTTCTTTGACAAATGGACAAAACCGTTAAAAGCTCCTCCATAGAGAGAGATGACCAACTTCGGACATCAAAGTTGCTCTATGTACACTTTTTATTGTTCTTTTATGTGAAATTTTACGAGTATAAGCTTCCTAGATTATTTCGATGCCAAAACACTAACTTTCTATGACAAACGGACAAAACCGTTAAAAGCTCCTCCATAGAGAGAGTTGAGCAACTTCGGACCATCAAAGTTGCTCGGTGTACAATTTTTATTGTTCTTATATGTCAAATTTTATGAGTATAAGCTTCCTAGATTATTTCGATGCCAAAACACCAACTTTCTTTGACAAATGGACAAAACCGTTAAGAGCTTCTCCATAGAGAGAGTTGAGCGACTTCGGACCATCAAAATTGCTCGGTGTATAATTTTTATTGTTCTTATATGTTAAATTTTACGAGTATAAGCTTCAGAGATTATTTCGATGCCAAAACACTAACTTTCTATGACAAATAGACAAAACCGTTAAAAGCTTCTCCATAGAGAGAGTTGAGCCACTTCGGACCATCAAAATTGCTCTATGTACACTTTTTGATCAGAAGATGTAAGTATATTTACTGTTCAAAAAACAAATACAAACTGAGCAAGCTCAGTAATTCCAACTCACGGGGACAGGCCCCCATAAGTTCCAAGTTTTTACCCTTTCAAGTCATGGGCTTACATAATAAAACCAGAATTTAGAACCCTTATTTAATACACCATATGACTACCGTGTACAAAGAATTGGGTAACCCAACTAGTCCAGCCCATAACCACATGTTGCCCATCTGAAATTGGGCTGCCATATTTGTCACAGATGCTGAAATTTTACGAGAATAAGCTTCCTAGATTATTTTGATGCCAAAACACCAACTTTCTATGAGAAATGGACAAAACCGTTAAAAGCTCCTCCATAGAGAGAGTTGACCAACTTCGGACCATCAAAATTGCTCTATGTACACTTTTTATTGTTCTTCTATGTGAAATTTTACGAGTATAAGCTTCCTAGATTATTTCGATGCAAAAACACCAACTTTCTACGACAAATAGACAAAACCGTTAAGAGCTCCTCCATAGAGAGAGTTGAGCGACTTCGAACCATCAAAATTGCAAGGTGTACAATTTTTATTGTTCTTATATGTCAAATTTTATGAGTATAAGCTTCAGAGATTATTTCGATGCCAAAACACTAACTTTCTATGACAAATAGACAAAACCGTTAAAAGCTCCTCCATAGAGAGAGTTGAGCCACTTCGAACCATCAAAATTGCTCTATGTACACTTTTTATTGTTCTTCTAAGTGAAATTTTACGAGAATAAGCTTCCTAGATTATTTCGATGCCAAAACACCAACTTTCTATGAGAAATGGACAACACCGTTAAAAGCCCCTCCATAGAGAGAGTTGACCAATTTCGGACCATCAAAATTGCTCTATGTACACTTTCTATTGTTCTTCTATGTGAAATTTTACGAGTATAAGCTTCCTAGATTATTTCGATGCCAAAACACCAACTTTCTATGACAAACGGACAAAACCATTAAAAGCTCCTACATAGAGAGAGTTGAGCAACTTCGGACCATCAAAGTTGCTCGGTGTACAATTTTTATTGCTCTTATATGTCAAATTTTATGAGTATAAGCTTCCTAGATTATTTCGATGCCAAAACACCAACTTTCTTTGACAAATGGACAAAACCGTTAAAAGCTCCTCCATATTGAGAGTTAAGCCACTTCGGACCATCAAAGTTGCTCGGTGTACAATTTTTATTGCTCTTATATGTCAAATTTTACGAGTATAAGCTTCCTTGATTATTTCGATGCCAAAACACCAACTTTCTATGACAAATAGAAAAAATCGATAAGAGCTCCTCCATAGAGAGAGTTGAGCCACTTCGGACCATCAAAGTTGCTCGGTGTACAATTTTTATTGCTCTTATATGTCAAATTTTATGAGTATAAGCTTCCTAGATTATTTCGATGCCTAAACACCAACTTTCTTTGACAAATGGACAAAACCGTTAAGAGCTCCTCCATAGAGAGAGTTGAGCGACTTCGAACCATCAAAGTTGCTCGGTGTACAATTTTTATTGTTCTTCTATGTCAAATTTTACGAGTATAAGCTTCCTGCATTATTTCGATGCCAAAACACCAACTTTCTATGACAAATAGACAAAACCGTTAACAGCTCCTCCATAGAGATTGTTGAGCAACTCCGAACTATCAAAGTTGTTCGGGATAGACTTTTTATTGCTCTTCTATGTGAAATTTTACGAGTATAAGCTTCCTAGATCATTTCGATGCCAAAACACCAACTTTCTATGACAAACGGACAAAACGATTAAAAGCTCCTCCATAGAGAGAGTTGAGCAACTTCGGACCATCAAAGTTGCTCGGTGTACAATTTTTATTGTTCTTATATGTCAAATTTTATGAGTATAAGCTTCCTAGATTATTTCGATGCCAAAACACCAACTTTCTTTGACAAATGGACAAAACCGTTAAGAGCTCCTCCATAGAGAGAGTTGACCAACTTCGGACATCAAAGTTGCTCTATGTACACTTTTTATTGTTCTTCTATGTGAAATTTTACGAGTATAAGCTTCCTAGATTATTTCGATGCAAAAACACCAACTTTCTATGACAAATAGACAAAACCGTTAAGAGCTCCTCCATAGAGAGAGTTGAGCGACTTCGGACCATCAAAATTGCACGGTGTACAATTTTTATTGTTCTTATATGTCAAATTTTATGAGTATAAGCTTCAGAGATTATTTCGATGCCAAAACACTAACTTTCTATGACAAATAGACAAAACCGTTAAAAGCTCCTCCATAGAGAGAGTTGAGCAACTTCGGACCATCAAAGTTGCTCGGTGTACAATTTTTATTGCTCTTATATGTCAAATTTTATGAGTATAAGCTTCAGAGATTATTTCGATGCCAAAACACCAACTTTCTATGACAAACGGACAAAACCATTAAAAGCTCCTCCATAGAGAGAGTTGAGCAACTTCGGACCATCAAAGTTGCTCGGTGTACAATTTTTATTGTTCTTATATGTCAAATTTTATGAGTATAAGCTTCCTAGATTATTTCGATGCCAAAACACCAACTTTCTATGACAAATAGACAAAACCGTTAACAGCTCCTCCATAGAGATTGTTGAGCAACTCCGAACTATCAAAGTTGTTCGGGATAGACTTTTTATTGCTCTTCTATGTGAAATTTTACGAGTATAAGCTTCCTAGATTATTTCGATGCCAAAACACCAACTTTCTATGACAAACGGACAAAACCATTAAAAGCTCGTCCATAGAGAGAGTTGAGCAACTTCGGACCATCAAAGTTGCTCGGTGTACAATTTTTATTGTTCTTATATGTCAAATTTTATGAGTATAAGCTTCCTAGATTATTTCGATGCCAAAACACCAACTTTCTTTGACAAATGGACAAAACCGTTAAGAGCTCCTCCATAGAGAGAGTTGAGCGACTTCGGACCATCAAAATTGCTCGGTGTACAATTTTTATTGTTCTTATATGTTAAATTTTACGAGTATAAGCTTCAGAGATTATTTCGATGCCAAAACACTAACTTTCTATGACAAATAGACAAAACCGTTAAAAGCTCCTCCATAGAGAGAGTTGAGCCACTTCGGACAATCAAAGTTGCTCTATGTACACTATTTGATCAGAAGATGTAAGTATATTTACTGTTCAAAAAACAAATACAAACTGAGCAAGCTCAGTAATTCCAACTCACGGGGACCGGCCCCCATAAGTTCCAAGTTTTTACGCTTTCAAGTCATGGGCTTACATAATAAAACCAGAATTTAGAACCCCTACTTAATCCACCATATGACTACCGTGTACAAAGAATTGGGTAACCCAACTAGTCCAGCCCATAACCACATGCAGCCCATCTGAAATTGGGCTGCCATATTTGTCACAGATGCTGAAATTTTACGAGAATAAGCTTCCTAGCTTATTTTGATGCCAAAACACCAACTTTCTATGAGAAATGGACAAAACCGTTAAAAGCTCCTCCATAGAGAGAGTTGACAAACTTCGGACCATCAAAATTGCTCTATGTACACTTTTTATTGTTCTTCTATGTGAAATTTTACGAGTATAAGCTTCCTAGATTATTTCGATGCCAAAACACCAACTTTCTATGACAAACGGACAAAACCATTAAAAGCTCCTCCATAGAGAGGGTTCACCAACTTCGGACCATCAAAATTGCTCTATGTACACTTTTTATTGTTCTTCTATGTGAAATTTTACGAGTATAAGCTTCATAGATTATTTCGATGCCAAAACACCAACTTTCTTTGACAAATGGACAAAACCGTGAAGAGCTCCTCCATAGAGAGAGTTGACCAACTTCGGACCATCAAAGTTGCTCGGTGTACAATTTTTATTGCTCTTATATGTCAAATTTTACGATTATAAGCTTCCTTGATTATTTCGATGCCAAAACACCAACTTTCTATGACAAATAGAAAAAATCGATAAGAGCTCCTCCATAGAGAGAGTTGAGCCACTTCGGACCATCAAAGTTGCTCGGTGTACAATTTTTATTGCTCTTATATGTCAAATTTTATGAGTATAAGCTTCCTAGATTATTTCGATGCCAAAACACCAACTTTCTTTGACAAATGGACAAAACCGTTAAGAGCTCCTCCATAGAAAGCGTTGAGCGAATTCGGACCATCAAAGTTGCTCGATGTACAATTTTTATTGTTCTTCTATGTCAAATTTTACGAGTATAAGCTTCCTACATTATTTCAATGCCAAAACACCAACTTTCTATGACAAATAGACAAAACCGTTAAAAGCTCCTCCATATAGATTGTTGAGCAACTCCGAACTATCAAAGTTGTTCGGGATAGACTTTTTATTGTTCTTCCATGTGAAATTTTACGATTATAAGCTTCCTAGATTATTTCGATGCCAAAACACCAACTATGTATGACAAATGGAAAAAACCATTCAAAGCTCCTCCATAGAGAGAGTTGAACAACTTCGGACCATCAAAATTGCTCTATGTACACTTTTTATTTTTCTTCTATGTGAAATTTTACGAGTATAAGCTTCCTAGGTTATTTCGATGCCAAAACACCAACTTTCTATGACAAATGGACAAAACCGTTAAAAGCTCCTCCATAGAGAGAGTTGAGCAACTTTGGACCATCAAAGTTGCTCGGTGTACAATTTTTATTGTTCTTATATGTCAAATTTTATGAGTATAAGCTTCCTAGATTATTTCGATGCCAAAACAACAACTTTCTTTGACAAATGGACAAAACCGTTAAGAGCTCTTCCATAGAGAGAGTTGAGCGACTTCGGCCATCAAAATTGCTCGGTGTACAATTTTTATTGTTCTTATATGTTTTATTTTACGAGTATAAGCTTCAGAGATTATTTCGATGCCAAAACACTAACTTTCTATGACAAATAGACAAAACCGTTAAAAGCTCCTCCATAGAGAGAGTTGAGCCACTTCGGACCATCAAAGTTGCTCGGTGTATAATTTTTATTGCTCTTCTATGTCAAATTTTATGAGTATAAGCTTCCTAGATTATTTCGATGCCAAAACACCGACTTTCTATGACAAATGGACAAAACCGTTAAAAGCTCTTCAATAGAGAGTGTTGAGCGACTTCGGACCATCAAATTTGCTCGGTGTACAATTTTTATTATTCTTCTATGTCAAATTTTACGAGTATAAGCTTCCTACATTATTTCGATGCCAAAACACCAACTTTCTATGACAAATAGACAAAACCGTTAAAAGCTCCTCCATAGAGAGAGTTGAGCAACTCCGAACTATCAAAGTTGTTCGGGATAGACTTTTTATTGTTCTTCTAAGTGAAATTTACGAGAATAAGCTTCCTAGATTATTTCGATGCCAAAACACCAACTTTCTTTGACAAATTGACAAAACCGTTAAAAGCTCCTCAATAGAGAGATTTGAGCCACTTCGGACCATCAAAATTGCTCTCTGTACACTTTTTATTGTTCTTCTAAGTGAAATTTACGAGAATAAGCTTCCTAGATTATTTCGATGCCAAAACACCAACTTTCTATGAGAAATGGACAAAACCGTTAAAAGCTCCTCCATAGAGAGAGTTGACCAACTTCGGACCATCAAAATTGCTCTATGCACACTTTTTATTGTTCTTCTATGTGAAATTTTACGAGTATAAGCTTCCTAGATTATTTCGATGCCAAAACACCAACTTTCTATGACAAACGGACAAAACCATTAAAAGCTCATCCATAGAGAGAGTTGACCAACTTCGGACCATCAAAATTGCTCTATGTACACTTTTTATTGTTCTTCTAAGTGAAATTTTACGAGAATAAGCTTCCTAGATTATTTCGATGCCAAAACACCAACTTTCTATGACAAACGGACAAAACCGTTAAAAGCTCCTCCATAGAGAGAGTTGAGCAACTTCGGACCATGAAAGTTGCTCGGTGTACAATTTTTATTGTTCTTATATGTCAAATTTTATGATTATAAGCTTCCTAGATTATTTCGATGGCAAAACACCAACTTTCTTTGACAAATGGACAAAACCGTTAAGAGCTCCTCCATAGAGAGAGTTGAGCGACTTCGGACCATCAAAATTGCTCGATGTACAATTTTTATTGTTCTTATATGTTAAATTTTACGAGTATAGGCTTAAGAGATTATTTCGATGACAAAACACTAACTTTCTATGACAAATAGACAAAACCGTTAAAAGCTCCTCCATAGAGAGAGTTGAGCCACTTCGGACCATCAAAATTGCTCTTTGTACAGTTTTTATTGTTCTTCTAAGTGAAATTTACGAGAATAAGCTTCCTACATTATTTCGATGCCAAAACACCAACTTTCTATGAGAAATGGACAAAACCGTTAAAAGCTTCTCCATAGAGAGAGTTGACCAACTTCACACCATCAAAATTGCTCTATGTACACTTTTTATTGTTCTTCTATGTGAAATTTTACGAGTATAAGCTTCCTAGATTATTTCGATGCCAAAACACCAACTTTCTATGACAAATGAACAAAACCGTTAAAAGCTCTTCAATAGAGAGTGTTGAGCGACTTCGGTCCATCAAAGTTGCTCGGTGTACAATTTTTATTATTCTTCTATGTCAAATTTTACGAGTATAAGCTTCCTACATTATTTCGATGCCAAAACACCAACTTTCTATGACAAATAGACAAAACCGTTAAAAGCTCTTCCATAGAGAGAGTTGAGCAACTCCGAACTATCAAAGTTGTTCGGGATAGACTTTTTATTGTTCTTCTATGTGAAATTTTACGAGTATAAGCTTCCTAGATTATTTCGATGCCAAAACACCAACTATCTATGACAAATGGACAAAACCGTTAAAAGCTCCTCCATAGAGAGAGTTGAACAACTTCGGATCATCAAAATTGCTCTATGTACACTTTTTATTGTTCTTCTAAGTGAAATTTTACGAGAATAAGCTTCCTAGATTATTTCGATGCCAAAACACTAACTTTCTATGACAAACGGACAAAACCGTTAAAAGCTCCTCCATAGAGAGAGTTAAGCAACTTCAGACCATCAAAGTTGCTCGGTGTACAATTTTTATTGTTCTTATATGTCAAATTTTATGAGTATAAGCTTCCTAGATTATTTCGATGCCAAAACACCAACTTTCTTTGACAAATGGACAAAACCGTTAAGAGGTCCTCCATAGAGAGAGTTGAGCGACTTCGGACCATCAAAATTGCTCGGTGTACAATTTTTATTGTTCTTATATGTTAAATTTTACGAGTATAAGCTTCAGAGATTATTTCGATGCCAAAACACTAACTTTCTATGACAAATAGACAAAACCGTTAAAAGCTCCTCCATAGAGAGAGTTGAGCCACTTCGGACCATCAAAATTGCTCTATGTACACTTTTTGATCAGAAGATGTAAGTATATTTACTGTTCAAAAAACAAATACAAACTGAGCAAGCTCAGTAATTCCAACTCACGGGGACCGGCCCCCATAAGTTCCATGTTTTTACCCTTTCAAGTCATGGGCTTACATAATAAAACCAGAATTTTGAACCCCTATTTAATCCACAATATGACTACCGTGTACAAAGAATTGGGTAACCCAAATAGTCCAGCCCATAACCACATGCAGCCCATCTGAAATTGGGCTGCCATATTTGTCACAGATGCTGAAATTTTACGAGAATAAGCTTCCTAGATTATTTTGATGCCAAAACACCAACTTTCTATGAGAAATGGACAAAACCGTTAAAAGCTCCTCCATAGAGAGAGTTGACAAACTTCGGACCATCAAAATTGCTCTATGTATACTTTTTATTGTTCTTCTATGTGAAATTTTACGAGTATAAGCTTCCTAGATTATTTCGATGCCAAAACACCAACTTTCTTTGAAAAACGGACAAAACCGTTAAGAGCTCCTCCATAGAGAGAGTTGAGCGACTTCGGACCATCAAAATTGCTCGATGTACAATTTTTATTGTTCTTATATGTTAAATTTTACGAGTATAAGCTTCAGAGATTATTTCGATGACAAAAAACTAACTTTCTATGACAAATAGACAAAACCGTTAAAAGCTCCTCCATAGAGAGAGTTGAGCCACTTCAGACCATCAAAATTGCTCTATGTACACTTTTTATTGTTCTTCTAAGTGAAATTTACGAGAATAAGCTTCCTAGATTATTTCGATGCCAAAACACCAACTTTCTATGAGAAATGGACAAAACCGTTAAAAGCTTCTCCATAGAGAGAGTTGACCAACTTCGGACCATCAAAATTGCTCTATGTACACTTTTTATTGTTCTTCTATGTGAAATTTTACGAGTATAAGCTTCCTAGATTATTTCGATGCCAAAACACCAACTTTCTTTGACAAATGGACAAAACCGTGAAGAGCTCCTCCATAGAGAGAGTTGACCAACTTCGGACCATCAAAGTTGCTCGGTGTACAATTTTTATTGCTCTTATATGTCAAATTTTACGATTATAAGCTTCCTTGATTATTTCGATGCCAAAACACCAACTTTCTATGACAAATAGAAAAAATCGATAAGAGCTCCTCCATAGAGAGAGTTGAGCAACTCGGAACTTTCAAAGTTGTTCGGGATAGACTTTTTATTGTTCTTCTATGTGAAATTTTACGTGTATAAGCTTCCTAGATTATTTCGATGCCAAAACACCAACTATCTATGACAAATGGATAAAACCGTTAAAAGCTCCTCCATAGAGAGAGTTGAACAACTTCGGATCATCAAAATTGCTCTATGTACACTTTTTATTGTTCTTCTAAGTGAAATTTTACGAGAATAAGCTTCCTAGATTATTTCGATGCCAAAACACTAACTTTCTTTGACAAACGGACAAAACCGTTAAAAGCTCCTCCATAGAGAGAGTTGAGCAACTTCGGACCATCAAAGTTGCTCGGTGTACAATTTTTATTGTTCTTATATGTCAAATTTTATGAGTATAAGCTTCCTAGATTATTTCGATGCCAAAACACCAACTTTCTTTGACAAATGGACAAAACCGTTAAGAGCTCCTCCATAGAGAGGGTTGAGCGACTTCGGACCATCAAAATTGCTCGGTGTACAATTTTTATTGTTCTTATATGTTAAATTTTACGAGTATAAGCTTCAGAGATTATTTCGATGCCAAAACACTAACTTTCTATGACAAATAGACAAAACCGTTAAAAGCTCCTCCATAGAGAGAGTTGAGCCACTTCGGACCATCAAAATTGCTCTATGTACACTTTTTGATCAGAAGATGTATGTATATTTACTGTTCAAAAAACAAATACAAACTGAGCAAGCTCAGTAATTCCAACTCACGGGGACAGGCCCTCATAAGTTCCAAGTTTTTACCCTTTCAAGTCATGGGCTTACATAATAAAATCAGAATTTAGAACCCCTATTTAATCCACCATATGACTACCGTGTACAAAGAATTGGGTAACCCAACTAGTCCAGCCCATAACCACATGCAGCCCATAAGAAATTGGGCTGCCATATTTGTCACTGATGCTGAAATTTTACGAGAATAAGCTTCCTAGATTATTTTGATGCCAAAACACCAACTTTCTATGAGAAATGGACAGAACCGTTAAAAGCTCCTCCATAGAGAGAGTTGACAAACTTCGGACCATCAAAATTGCTCTATGTACACTTTTTATTGTTCTTCTATGTGAAATTTTACGAGTATAAGCTTCCTAGATTATTTCGTTGCCAAAACACCAACTTTCTATGACAAACGGACAAAACCATTAAAAGCTCCTCCATAGAGAGAGTTGACCAACTTCGGACCATCAAAATTGCTCTATGTACACTTTTTATTGTTCTTCTATGTGAAATTTTACGAGTATAAGCTTCCTAGATTATTTCGATGCCAAAACACCAACTTTCTTTGACAAATGGACAAAACCGTTAAGAGCTCCTCCATAGAGAGAGTTGACCAACTTCGGACCATCAAAGTTGCTCGGTGTACAATTTTTATTGCTCTTATATGTCAAATTTTACGATTATAAGCTTCCTTGATTATTTCGATGCCAAAACACCAATTTTCTATGACAAATAGAAAAAATCGATAAGAGCTCCTCCATAGAGAGAGTTGAGCCACTTCGGACCATCAAAGTTGCTCGGTGTACAATTTTTATTGCTCTTATATGTCAAATTTTATGAGTATAAGCTTCCTAGATTATTTCGATGCCAAAACACCAACTTTCTTTGACAAATGGACAAAACCGTTAAGAGCTCCTCCATAGAGAGAGTTGAGCGAATTCGGACCATCAAAGTTGCTCGGTGTACAATTTTTATTGTTCTTCTATGTCAAATTTTATGAGTATAAGCTTCCTACATTATTTCGATGCCAAAACACCAACTTTCTATGACAAATAGACAAAACCGTTAAAAGCTCCTCCATATAGATTGTTGAGCAACTCCGAACTATCAAAGTTGTTCGGGATAGACTTTTTATTGTTCTTCTATGTGAAATTTTACGAGTATAAGCTTCCTAGATTATTTCGATGCCAAAACACCAACTATGTATGACAAATGGACAAAACCGTTAAGAGCTCCTCCATAGAGAGAGTTGAGCAACTTCGGACCATCAAAGTTGCTCGGTGTACAATTTTTATTGTTCTTATATGTCAAATTTTATGAGTATAAGCTTCCTAGATTATTTCGATGCCAAAACACCAACTTTCTTTGAAAAACGGACAAAACCGTTAAGAGCTCCTCCATAGAGAGAGTTGAGCGACTTCGGACCATCAAAATTGCTCGATGTACAATTTTTATTGTTCTTATATGTTAAATTTTACGAGTATAAGCTTCAGAGATTATTTCGATGACAAAACACTAACTTTCTATGACAAATAGACAAAACCGTTAAAAGCTCCTCCATAGAGAGAGTTGAGCCACTTCAGACCATCAAAATTGCTCTATGTACACTTTTTATTGTTCTTCTAAGTGAAATTTACGAGAATAAGCTTCCTAGATTATTTCGATGCCAAAACACAAACTTTCTATGAGAAATGGACAAAACCGTTAAAAGCTTCTCCATAGAGAGAGTTGACCAACTTCGGACCATCAAAATTGCTCTATGTACACTTTTTATTGTTCTTCTATGTGAAATTTTACGAGTATAAGCTTCCTAGATTATTTCGATGCCAAAACACCAACTTTCTATGACAAATGAACAAAACCGTTAAAAGCTCTTCAATAGAGAGTGTTGAGCGACTTCGGTCCATCAAAGTTGCTCGGTGTACAATTTTTATTATTCTTCTATGTCAAATTTTACGAGTATAAGCTTCCTACATTATTTCGATGCGAAAACACCAACTTTCTATGACAAATAGACAAAACCGTTAAAAGCTCCTCCATAGAGAGAGTTGAGCAACTCGGAACTTTCAAAGTTGTTCGGGATAGACTTTTTATTGTTCTTCTATGTGAAATTTTACGAGTATAAGCTTCCTAGATTATTTCGATGCCAAAACACCAACTATCTATGACAAATGGATAAAACCGTTAAAAGCTCTTCCATAGAGAGAGTTGAACAACTTCGGATCATCAAAATTGCTCTATGTACACTTTTTATTGTTCTTCTAAGTGAAATTTTACGAGAATAAGCTTCCTAGATTATTTCGATGCCAAAACACTAACTTTCTATGACAAACGGACAAAACCGTTAAAAGCTCCTCCATAGAGAGAGTTGAGCAACTTCGGACCATCAAAGTTGCTTGGTGTACAATTTTTATTGTTCTTATATGTCAAATTTTATGAGTATAAGCTTCCTAGATTATTTCGATGCCAAAACACCAACTTTCTTTGACAAATGGACAAAACCGTTAAGAGCTCCTCCATAGAGAGGGTTGAGCGACTTCGGACCATCAAAATTGCTCGGTGTACAATTTTTATTGTTCTTATATGTTAAATTTTACGAGTATAAGCTTCAGAGATAATTTCGATGCCAAAACACTAACTTTCTATGACAAATAGACAAAACCGTTAAAAGCTCCTCCATAGAGAGAGTTGAGCCACTTCGGACCATCAAAATTGCTCTATGTACACTTTTTGATCAGAAGATGTATGTATATTTACTGTTCAAAAAACAAATACAAACTGAGCAAGCTCAGTAATTCCAACTCACGGGGACAGGCCCTCATAAGTTCCAAGTTTTTACCCTTTCAAGTCATGGGCTTACATAATAAAACCAGAATTTAGAACCCCTATTTAATCCACCATATGACTACCGTGTACAAAGAATTGGGTAACCCAACTAGTCCAGCCCATAACCACATGCAGCCCATCAGAAATTGGGCTGCCATATTTGTCACAGATGCTGAAATTTTACGAGAATAAGCTTCCTAGATTATTTTGATGCCAAAACACCAACTTTCTATGAGAAATGGACAGAACCGTTAAAAGCTCCTCCATAGAGAGAGTTGACAAACTTCGGACCATCAAAATTGCTCTATGTACACTTTTTATTGTTCTTCTATGTGAAATTTTACGAGTATAAGCTTCCTAGATTATTTCGATGCCAAAACACCAACTTTCTATGACAAACGGACAAAACCATTAAAAGCTCCTCCATAGAGAGAGTTGACCAACTTCGGACCATAAAAATTGCTCTATGTACACTTTTTATTGTTCTTCTATGTGAAATTTTACGAGTATAAGCTTCCTAGATTATTTCGATGCCAAAACACCAACTTTCTTTGACAAATGGACAAAACCGTTAAGAGCTCCTCCATAGAGAGAGTTGACCAACTTCGGACCATCAAAGTTGCTCGGTGTACAATTTTTATTGCTCTTATATGTCAAATTTTACGATTATAAGCTTCCTTGATTATTTCGATGCCAAAACACCAACTTTCTATGACAAATAGAAAAAATCGATAAGAGCTCCTCCATAGAGAGAGTTGAGCCACTTCGGACCATCAAAGTTGCTCGGTGTACAATTTTTATTGCTCTTATATGTCAAATTTTATGAGTATAAGCTTCCTAGATTATTTCGATGCCAAAACACCAACTTTCTTTGACAAATGGACAAAACCGTTAAGAGCTCCTCCATAGAGAGAGTTGAGCGAATTCGGACCATCAAAGTTGCTCGGTGTACAATTTTTATTGTTCTTCTATGTCAAATTTTACGAGTATAAGCTTCCTACATTATTTCGATGCCAAAACACCAACTTTCTATGACAAATAGACAAAACCGTTAAAAGCTCCTCCATATAGATTGTTGAGCAACTCCGAACTATCAAAGTTGTTCGGGATAGACTTTTTATTGTTCTTCTATGTGAAATTTTACGAGTATAAGCTTCCTAGATTATTTCGATGCCAAAACACCAACTATGTATGACAAATGGACAAAACCGTTAAGAGCTCCTCCATAGAGAGAGTTGAGCAACTTCGGACCATCAAAGTTGCTCGGTGTACAATTTTTATTGTTCTTATATGTCAAATTTTATGAGTATAAGCTTCCTAGATTATTTCGATGCCAAAACACCAACTTTCTTTGACAAATGGACAAAACCGTTATGAGCTCCTCCATAGAGAAGGTTGAGCGACTTCGGACCATCAAAGTTGCTCGGTGTACAATTTTTATTGTTCTTATATGTTAAATTTTACGAGTATAAGCTTCAGAGATTATTTTGATGCCAAAACACTAACTTTCTATGACAAATAGACAAAACCGTTAAAAGCTCCTCCATAGAGAGAGTTGAGCCACTTCGGACCATCAAAATTGCTCTATGTACACTTTTTGATCAGAAGATGTAAGTATATTTACTGTTCAAAAAACAAATACAAACTGAGCAAGCTCAGTAATTCCAACTCACGGGGACCGGCCCCCATAAGTTCCATGTTTTTACCCTTTCAAGTCATGGGCTTACATAATAAAACCAGAATTTAGAACCCCTATTTAATCCACAATATGACTACCGTGTACAAAGAATTGGGTAACCCAAATAGTCCAGCCCATAACCACATGCAGCCCATCTGAAATTGGGCTGCCATATTTGTCACAGATGCTGAAATTTTACGAGAATAAGCTTCGTAGATTATTTTGATGCCAAAACACCAACTTTCTATGAGAAATGGACAAAACCGTTAAAAGCTCCTCCATAGAGAGAGTTGACAAACTTCGGACCATCAAAATTGCTCTATGTATACTTTTTATTGTTCTTCTATGTGAAATTTTACGAGTATAAGCTTCCTAGATTATTTCGATGCCAAAACACCAACTTTCTTTGAAAAACGGACAAAACCGTTAAGAGCTCCTCCATAGAGAGAGTTGAGCGACTTCGGACCATCAAAATTGCTCGATGTACAATTTTTATTGTTCTTATATGTTAAATTTTACGAGTATAAGCTTCAGAGATTATTTCGATGACAAAACACTAACTTTCTATGACAAATAGACAAAACCGTTAAAAGCTCCTCCATAGAGAGAGTTGAGCCACTTCAGACCATCAAAATTGCTCTATGTACACTTTTTATTGTTCTTCTAAGTGAAATTTACGAGAATAAGCTACCTAGATTATTTCGATGCCAAAACACCAACTTTCTATGAGAAATGAACAAAACCGTTAAAAGCTTCTCCATAGAGAGAGTTGACCAACTTCGGACCATCAAAATTGCTCTATGTACACTTTTTATTGTTCTTCTATGTGAAATTTTACGAGTATAAGCTTCCTAGATTATTTCGATGCCAAAACACCAACTTTCTATGACAAATGAACAAAACCGTTAAAAGCTCTTCAATAGAGAGTGTTGAGCGACTTCGGTCCATCAAAGTTGCTCGGTGTACAATTTTTATTATTCTTCTATGTCAAATTTTACGAGTATAAGCTTCCTACATTATTTCGATGCGAAAACACCAACTTTCTATGACAAATAGACAAAACCGTTAAAAGCTCCTCCATAGAGAGAGTTGAGCAACTCGGAACTTTCAAAGTTGTTCGGGATAGACTTTTTATTGTTCTTCTATGTGAAATTTTACGAGTATAAGCTTCCTAGATTATTTCGATGCCAAAACACCAACTATCTATGACAAATGGATAAAACCGTTAAAAGCTCCTCCATAGAGAGAGTTGAACAACTTCGGATCATCAAAATTGCTCTATGTACACTTTTTATTGTTCTTCTAAGTGAAATTTTACGAGAATAAGCTTCCTAGATTATTTCGATGCCAAAACACTAACTTTCTATGACAAACGGACAAAAACGTTAAAAGCTCCTCCATAGAGAGAGTTGAGCAACTTCGGACCATCAAAGTTGCTCGGTGTACAATTTTTATTGTTCTTATATGTCAAATTTTATGAGTATAAGCTTCCTAGATTATTTCGATGCCAAAACACCAACTTTCTTTGACAAATGGACAAAACCGTTAAGAGCTCCTCCATAGAGAGGGTTGAGCGACTTCGGACCATCAAAATTGCTCGGTGTACAATTTTTATTGTTCTTATATGTTAAATTTTACGAGTATAATCTTCAGAGATTATTTCGATGCCAAAACACTAACTTTCTATGACAAATAGACAAAACCGTTAAAAGCTCCTCCATAGAGAGAGTTGAGCCACTTCGGACCATCAAAATTGCTCTATGTACACTTTTTGATCAGAAGATGTATGTATATTTACTGTTCAAAAAACAAATACAAACTGAGCAAGCTCAGTAATTCCAACTCACGGGGACAGGCCCGCATAAGTTCCAAGTTTTTACCCTTTCAAGTCATGGGCTTACATAATAAAACCAGAATTTAGAACCCCTATTTAATCCACCATATGACTACCGTGTACAAAGAATTGGGTAACCCAACTAGTCCAGCCCATAACCACATGCAGCCCATCAGAAATTGGGCTGCCATATTTGTCACAGATGCTGAAATTTTACGAGAATAAGCTTCCTAGATTATTTTGATGCCAAAACACCAACTTTCTATGAGAAATGGACAGAACCGTTAAAAGCTCCTCCATAGAGAGAGTTGACAAACTTCGGACCATCAAAATTGCTCTATGTACACTTTTTATTGTTCTTCTATGTGAAATTTTACGAGTATAAGCTTCCTAGATTATTTCGATGCCAAAACACCATTTTTCTATGACAAACGGACAAAACCATTAAAAGCTCCTCCATAGAGAGAGTTGACCAACTTCGGACCATCAAAATTGCTCTATGTACACTTTTTATTGTTCTTCTATGTGAAATTTTACGAGTATAAGCTTCCTAGATTATTTCGATGCCAAAACACCAACTTTCTTTGACAAATGGACAAAACTGTTAAGAGCTCCTCCATAGAGAGAGTTGACCAACTTCGGACCATCAAAGTTGCTCGGTGTACAATTTTTATTGCTCTTATATGTCAAATTTTACGATTATAAGCTTCCTTGATTATTTCGATGCCAAAACACCAACTTTCTATGACAAATAGAAAAAATCGATAAGAGCTCCTCCATAGAGAGAGTTGAGCCACTTCGGACCATCAAAGTTGCTCGGTGTACAATTTTTATTGCTCTTATATGTCAAACTTTATGAGTATAAGCTTCCTAGATTATTTCGATGCCAAAACACCAACTTTCTTTGACAAATGGACAAAACCGTTAAGAGCTCCTCCATAGAGAGAGTTGAGCGAATTCGGACCATCAAAGTTGCTCGGTGTACAATTTTTATTGTTCTTCTATGTCAAATTTTACGAGTATAAGCTTCCTACATTATTTCGATGCCAAAACACCAACTTTCTATGACAAATAGACAAAACCGTTAAAAGCTCCTCCATATAGATTGTTGAGCAACTCCGAACTATCAAAGTTGTTCGGGATAGACTTTTTATTGTTCTTCTATGTGAAATTTTACGAGTATAAGCTTCCTAGATTATTTCGATGCCAAAACACCAACTATGTATGACAAATGGACAAAACCGTTAAGAGCTCCTCCATAGAGAGAGTTGAGCAACTTCGGACCATCAAAGTTGCTCGGTGTACAATTTTTATTGTTCTTATATGTCAAATTTTATGAGTATAAGCTTCCTAGATTATTTCGATGCCAAAACACCAACTTTCTTTGACAAATGGACAAAACCGTTATGAGCTCCTCCATAGAGAGGGTTGAGCGACTTCGGACCATCAAAATTGCTCGGTGTACAATTTTTATTGTTCTTATATGTTAAATTTTACGAGTATAAGCTTCAGAGATTATTTCGATGCCAAAACACTAACTTTCTATGACAAATAGACAAAACCGTTAAAAGCTCCTCCATAGAGAGAGTTGAGCCACTTCGGACCATCAAAATTGCTCTATGTACACTTTTTGATCAGAAGATGTATGTATATTTACTGTTCAAAAAACAAATACAAACTGAGCAAGCTCAGTAATTCCAACTCACGGGGACAGGCCCCCATAAGTTCCAAGTTTTTACCCTTTCAAGTCATGGGCTTACATAATAAAACCAGAATTTAGAACCCCTATTTAATCCACCATATGACTACCGTGTACAAAGAATTGGGTAACCCAACTAGTCCAGCCCATAACCACATGCAGCCCATCAGAAATTGGGCTGCCATATTTGTCACAGATGCTGAAATTTTACGAGAATAAGCTTCCTAGATTATTTTGATGCCAAAACACCAACTTTCTATGAGAAATGGACAGAACCGTTAAAAGCTCCTCCATAGAGAGAGTTGACAAACTTCGGACCATCAAAATTGCTCTATGTACACTTTTTATTGTTCTTCTATGTGAAATTTTACGAGTATAAGCTTCCTAGATTATTTCGATGCCAAAACACCAACTTTCTATGACAAACGGACAAAACCATTAAAAGCTCCTCCATAGAGAGAGTTGACCAACTTCGGACCATCAAAATTGCTCTATGTACACTTTTTATTGTTCTTCTATGTGAAATTTTACGAGTATAAGCTTCCTAGATTATTTCGATGCCAAAACACCAACTTTCTTTGACAAATGGACAAAACCGTTAAGAGCTCCTCCATAGAGAGAGTTGACCAACTTCGGACCATCAAAGTTGCTCGGTGTACAATTTTTATTGCTCTTATATGTCAAATTTTACGATTATAAGCTTCCTTGATTATTTCGATGCCAAAACACCAACTTTCTATGACAAATAGAAAAAATCGATAAGAGCTCCTCCATAGAGAGAGTTGAGCCACTTCGGACCATCAAAGTTGCTCGGTGTACAATTTTTATTGCTCTTATATGTCAAATTTTATGAGTATAAGATTCCTAGATTATTTCGATGCCAAAACACCAACTTTCTTTGACAAATGGACAAAACCGTTAAGAGCTCCTCCATAGAGAGAGTTGAGCGAATTCGGATCATCAAAGTTGCTCGGTGTACAATTTTTATTGTTCTTCTATGTCAAATTTTACGAGTATAAGCTTCCTACATTATTTCGATGCCAAAACACCAACTTTCTATGACAAATAGACAAAACCGTTAAAAGCTCCTCCATATAGATTGTTGAGCAACTCCGAACTATCAAAGTTGTTCGGGATAGACTTTTTATTGTTCTTCTATGTGAAATTTTACGAGTATAAGCTTCCTAGATTATTTCGATGCCAAAACACCAACTATGTATGACAAATGGAAAAAACCATTCAAAGCTCCTCCATAGAGAGAGTTGAACAACTTCGGACCATCAAAATTGCTCTATGTACACTTTTTATTTTTCTTCTATGTGAAATTTTACGAGTATAAGCTTCCTAGATTATTTCGATGCCAAAACACCAACTTTCTATGACAAATGGACAAAACCGTTAAAAGCTCCTCCATAGGGAGAGTTGAGCAACTTTGGACCATCAAAGTTGCTCGGTGTACAATTTTTATTGTTCTTATATGTCAAATTTTATGAGTATAAGCTTCCTAGATTATTTCGATGCCAAAACAACAACTTTCTTTGACAAATGGACAAAAACGTTAAGAGCTCCTCCATAGAGAGAGTTGAGCGAATTCGGACCATCAAAGTTGCTCTCTGTACACATTTTATTGTTCTTATATGTTAAATTTTACGAGAATAAGCTTCAGAGATTATTTCGATGCCAAAACACCAACTTTCTATGAGAAATGGACAAAACCGTTAAAAGCTCCTCCATAGAGAGAGTTGACGAACTTCGGATCATCAAAATTGCTCTATGTACACTTTTTATTGCTCTTATATGTCAAATTTTACGAGAATAACCTTCCTAGATTATTTCGATGCCAAAACACCAACTTTCTATGAAAAATGGACAAAACCGTTAAAAGCTCTTCAATAGAGAGAGTTGAGCGACTTCGGACCATCAAAGTTGCTCGGTGAACAATTTTTATTGTTCTTCTACGTCAAATTTTACGAGTATAAGCTTCCTAGATTATTTCGATGCCAAAACACCAACTATCTATGACAAATGGAAAAAACCGTTCAAAGCTCCTCCATAGAGAGAGTTGAACAACTTCGGACCATCAATATTGCTCTATGTACACTTTTTATTGTTCTTCTATGTGAAATTTTACGAGTATAAGCTTCCTAGATTATTTCGATGTCAAAACACCAACTTTCTATGACAAAAGGACAAAACCTTTAAAAGCTGCTCCACAGAGAGAGTTGAGCAACTTCGGACCATCAAAGTTACTCGGTGTATAATTTTTATTTTTCTCATATGTCAAATTTTACGAGTATAAGCTTCATAGATTATTTCGATGCCAAAACACCAACTTTCTTTGACAAATGGACAAATCCGTTAAGAGCTCCTCCAAAGAGAGAGTTGAGCGACTTCGAACCATCAAAATTGCTCGGTGTACAATTTTTATTGTTTTTATAAGTTAAATTTTACGAGTATAAGCTTCAGAGATTATTTCAATGCAAAACACTAACTTTCTATGACAAATAGACAAAACCGTTAAATGCTCCTCCATAGAGAGAGTTGAGCCACTTCGGACCATCAAAGTTGCTCGGTGTACAATTTTTATTGCTCTTATATGTCAAATTTTATGAGTATAAGCTTCCTAGATTATTTCGATGCCAAAACACCAACTTTCTATGACAAATGAACAAAACCGTTAAAAGCTCTTCAATAGAGAGTGTTGAGCGACTTCGGTCCATCAAAGTTGCTCGGTGTACAATTTTTATTATTCTTCTATGTCAAATTTTACGAGTATAAGCTTCCTACATTATTTCGATGTCAAAACACCAACTTTCTATGACAAATGGACAAAACCGTTAAAAGCTCCTCCATAGAGAGAGTTGACCAACTTCGGACCATCAAAATTGCTCTATGTACACTTTTTATTGTTCTTCTATGTGAAATTTTACGAGTATAAGCTTCCTAGATTATTTCGATGCCAAAACACCAACTTTCTATGACAAATGAACAAAACCGTTAAAAGCTCTTCAAATAGAGAGTGTTGAGCGACTTCGGTCCATCAAAGTTGCTCGGTGTACAATTTTTATTATTCTTCTATGTCAAATTTTACGAGTATAAGCTTCCTACATTATTTCGATGCCAAAACACCAACTTTCTATGACAAATAGACAAAACCGTTAAAAGCTCCTCCATAGAGAGAGTTGAGCAACTCCGAACTATCAAAGTTGTTCGGGATAGACATTTTATTGTTCTTCTATGTGAAATTTTACGAGTATAACCTTCCTAGATTATTTCGATGCCAAAACACCAACTATCTATGACAAATGGACAAAACCGTTAAAAGCTCCTCCATAGAGAGAGTTGAACAACTTCGGATCATCAAAATTGCTCTATGTACACTTTTTTATTGTTCTTCTAAGTGAAATTTTACGAGAATAAGCTTCCTAGATTTTTCGATGCCAAAACACTAACTTTCTATGACAAACGGACAAAACCATTAAAAGCTCCTCCATAGAGAGAGTTGAGCAACTTCGGACCATCAAAGTTGCTCGGTGTACAATTTTTATTGTTCTTATATGTCAAATTTTATGAGTATAAGCTTCCTAGATTATTTCGATGCCAAAACACCAACTTTCTTTGACAAATGGACAAAACCGTTAAGAGCTCCTCCATAGAGAGAGTTGAGCGACTTCGGACCATCAAAATTGCTCGGTGTACAATTTTTATTGTTCTTATATGTTAAATTTTACGAGTATAAGCTTCAGAGATTATTTCGATGCGAAAACACTAACTTTCTATGACAAATAGACAAAACCGTTAAAAGCCCCTCCATAGAGAGAGTTGAGCCACTTCGGACCATTAAAATTGCTCTATGTACACTTTTTACTGTTCTTCTATGTCAAATTTTATGAGTATAACCTTCCTAGATTATTTCGATGCAAAAACACCAACTTTCTATGACAAATGAACAAAACCGTTAAAAGCTCTTCAATAGAGAGTGTTGAGCGACTTCGGACCATCAAAGTTGCTCGGTGTACAATTTTTATTATTCTTCTATGTCAAATTTTACGAGTATAAGCTTCCTACATTATTTCGACGCCAAAACACCAACTTTCTATGACAAATAGACAAAACCGTTAAAAGCTCCTCCATAGAGAGAGTTAAGCAACTCCGAACTATCAAAGTTGTTCGGGATAGACTTTTTATTGTTCTTCTATTTGAAATTTTACGAGTATAAGCTTCCTAGATTATTTCGATGCCAAAACACCAACTATCTATGACAAATGGACAAAACCGTTAAAAGCTACTCCATAGAGAGAGTTGAACAACTTCGGATCATCAAAATTGCTCTATGTACACTTTTTATTGTTCTTCTAAGTGAAATTTTATGAGAATAAGCTTCCTAGATTATTTCGATGCCAAAACACTAACTTTCTATGACAAACGGACAAAACCGTTAAAAGCTCCTCCATGGAGAGAGTTGAGCAACTTCGGACCATCAAAGTTGCTCGGTGTACAATTTTTATTGTTCTTATATGTCAAATTTTATGAGTATAAGCTTCCTAGATTATTTCGATGGCATAACACCAACTTTCTTTGACAAATGGACAAAACCGTTAAGAGCTCCTCCATAGAGAAAGTTGAGCGACTTCGGACCATCAAAGTTGCTCGGTGTACAATTTTTATTGTTCTTATATGTCAAATTTTATGAGTATAAGCTTCCTAGATTATTTCGATGCCAAAACACCAACTTTCTTTGACAAATGGACAAATCCGTTAAGAGCTCCTCCAAAGAGAGAGTTGAGCGACTTCGGACCATCAAAGTTGCTCGGTGTACAATTTTTATTGCTCTTATATGTCAAATTTTATGAGTATAAGCTTCCTAGATTATTTCGATGCCAAAACACCAACTTTCTATGACAAATGAACAAAACCGTTAAAAGCTCTTCAATAGAGATTGTTGAGCGACTTCGGTCCATCAAAGTTGCTCGGTGTACAATTTTTATTATTCTTCTATGTCAAATTTTACGAGTATAAGCTTCCTACATTATTTCGAAGCCAAAACACCAACTTTCTATGACAAATAGACAAAACCGTTAAAAGCTCCTCCATAGAGAGAGTTGAGCAACTCCGAACTATCAAAGTTGTTCGGGATAGACTTTTTATTGTTCTTCTATGTGAAATTTTACGAGTATAAGCTTCCTAGATTATTTCGATGCCAAAACACCAACTATCTATGACAAATGGACAAAACCGTTAAAAGCTCCTCCATAGAGAGAGTTGAACAACTTCGGATCATCAAAATTGCTCTATGTACACTTTTTATTGTTCTTCAAAGTGAAATTTTACGAGAATAAGCTTCCTAGATTATTTCGATGCCAAAACACTAACTTTCTATGACAAACAGACAAAACCGTTAAAAGCTCCTCCATAGAGAGAGTTGAGCAACTTCAGACCATCAAAGTTGCTCGGTGTACAATTTTTATTGTTCTTATATGTCAAATTTTATGAGTATAAGCTTCCTAGATTATTTCGATGCCAAAACACCAACTTTCTTTGACAAATGGAGAAAACCGTTAAGAGCTCCTCCATAGAGAGAGTTGAGCGACTTCGGACCATCAAAATTGCTCGGTGTACAATTTTTATTGTTCTTATATGTTTAATTTTACGAGTATAAGCTTCAGAGATTATTTCGATGCCAAAACACTAACTTTCTATGACAAATAGACAAAACCGTTAAAAGCTCCTCCATAGAGAGAGTTGAGCCACTTCGGACCATCAAAATTGCTCTATGTACACTTTTTGATCAGAAGATGTATGTATATTTACTGTTCAAAAAACAAATACAAACTGAGCAAGCTCAGTAATTCCAACTCACGGGGACAGGCCCCCATAAGTTCCAAGTTTTTACCCTTTCAAGTCATGGGCTTACATAATAAAACCAGAATTTAGAACCCCTATTTAATCCACCATATGACTACCGTGTACAAAGAATTGGGTAACCCAACTAGTCCAGCCCATAACCACATGCAGCCCATCAGAAATTGGGCTGCCATATTTGTCACAGATGCTGAAATTTTACGAGAATAAGCTTCCTAGATTATTTTGATGCCAAAACACCAACTTTCTATGAGAAATGGACAGAATCGTTAAAAGCTCCTCCATAGAGAGAGTTGACAAACTTCGGACCATCAAAATTGCTCTATGTACACTTTTTATTGTTCTTCTATGTGAAATTTTACGAGTATAAGCTTCCTAGATTATTTCGATGCCAAAACACCAACTTTCTATGACAAACGGACAAAACCATTAAAAGCTCCTACATAGAGAGAGTTGACCAACTTCGGACCATCAAAATTGCTCTATGTACACTTTTTATTGTTCTTCTTTGTGAAATTTTACGAGTATAAGCTTCCTAGATTATTTCGATGCCAAAACACCAACTTTCTTTGACAAATGGACAAAACCGTTAAGAGCTCCTCCATAGAGAGAGTTGACCAACTTCGGACCATCAAAGTTGCTCGGTGTACAATTTTTATTGCTCTTATATGTCAAATTTTATGATTATAAGCTTCCTTGATTATTTCGATGCCAAAACACCAACTTTCTATGACAAATAGAAAAAATCGATAAGAGCTCCTCCATAGAGAGAGTTGAGCCACTTCGGACCATCAAAGTTGCTCGGTGTACAATTTTTATTGCTCTTATATGTCAAATTTTATGAGTATAAGCTTCCTAGATTATTTCGATGCCAAAACACCAACTTTCTTTGACAAATGGAGAAAACCGTTAAGAGCTCCTCCATAGAGAGAGTTGAGCGAATTCGGACCATCAAAGTTGCTCGTTGTACAATTTTTACTGTTCTTCTATGTCAAATTTTACGAGTATAAGCTTCCTACATTATTTCGATGCCAAAACACCAACTTTCTATGACAAATAGACAAAACCGTTAAAAGCTCCTCCATATAGATTGTTGAGCAACTCCGAACTATCAAAGTTGTTCGGGATAGACTTTTTATTGTTCTTCTATGTGAAATTTTACGAGTATAAGCTTCCTAGATTATTTCGATGCCAAAACACCAACTATGTATGACAAATGGAAAAAACCATTCAAAGCTCCTCCATAGAGAGAGTTGAACAACTTCGGACCATCAAAATTGCTCTATGTACACTTTTTATTTTTCTTCTATGTGAAATTTTACGAGTATAAGCTTCCTAGATTATTTCGATGCCAAAACACCAACTTTCTATGACAAATGGACAAAACCGTTAAAAGCTCCTCCATAGAGAGAGTTGAGCAACTTTGGACCATCAAAGTTGCTCGGTGTACAATTTTTATTGTTCTTATATGTCAAATTTTATGAGTATAAGCTTCCTAGATTATTTCGATGCCAAAACAACAACTTTCTTTGACAAATGGACAAAACCGTTAAGAGCTCCTCCATAGAGAGAGTTGAAATTCGGACCATCAAAGTTGCTCTCTGTACACTTTTTATTGTTCTTATATGTTAAATTTTACGAGAATAAGCTTCAGAGATTATTTCGATGCCAAAACACCAACTTTCTATGAGAAATGGACAAAACCGTTAAAAGCTCCTCCATAGAGAGAGTTGACGAACTTCGGACCATCAAAATTGCTCTATGTACACTTTTTATTGCTCTTATATGTCAAATTTTACGAGAATAACCTTCCTAGATTATTTCGATGCCAAAACACCAACTTTCTATGACAAATGGACAAAACCGTTAAAAGCTCTTCAATAGAGAGAGTTGAGCGACTTCGGACCATCAAAGTTGCTCGGTGAACAATTTTTATTGTTCTTCTACGTCAAATTTTACGAGTATAAGCTTCCTAGATTATTTCGATGCCAAAACACCAACTATCTATGACAAATGGAAAAAACCGTTCAAAGCTCCTCCATAGAGAGAGTTGAACAACTTCGGACCATCAATATTGCTCTATGTACACTTTTTATTGTTCTTCTATGTGAAATTTTACGAGTATAAGCTTCCTAGATTATTTCGATGTCAAAACACCAACTTTCTATGACAAAAGGACAAAACCTTTAAAAGCTGCTCCACAGAGAGAGTTGAGCAACTTCGGACCATCAAAGTTACTCGGTGTATAATTTTTATTTTTCTCATATGTCAAATTTTACGAGTATAAGCTTCATAGATTATTTCGATGCCAAAACACCAACTTTCTTTGACAAATGGACAAATCCGTTAAGAGCTCCTCCAAAGAGAGAGTTGAGCGACTTCGGACCATCAAAATTGCTCGGTGTACAATTTTTATTGTTCTTATAAGTTAAATTTTACGAGTATAAGCTTCAGAGATTATTTCAATGCAAAACACTAACTTTCTATGACAAATAGACAAAACCGTTAAATGCTCCTCCATAGAGAGAGTTGAGCCACTTCGGACCATCAAAGTTGCTCGGTGTACAATTTTTATTGCTCTTATATGTCAAATTTTATGAGTATAAGCTTCCTAGATTATTTCGATGCCAAAACACCAACTTTCTATGACAAATGAACAAAACCGTTAAAAGCTCTTCAATAGAGAGTGTTGAGCGACTTCGGTCCATCAAAGTTGCTCGGTGTACAATTTTTATTATTCTTCTATGTCAAATTTTACGAGTATAAGCTTCCTACATTATTTCGATGCCAAAACACCAACTTTCTATGACAAATGGACAAAACCGTTAAAAGCTCCTCTATAGAGAGAGTTGACCAACTTCGGACCATCAAAATTGCTCTATGTACACTTTTTATTGTTCTTCTATGTGAAATTTTACGAGTATAAGCTTCCTAGATTATTTCGATGCCAAAACACCAACTTTCTATGACAAATGAACAAAACCGTTAAAAGCTCTTCAAATAGAGAGTGTTGAGCGACTTCGGTCCATCAAAGTTGCTCGGTGTACAATTTTTATTATTCTTCTATGTCAAATTTTACGAGTATAAGCTTCCTACATTATTTCGATGCCAAAACACCAACTTTCTATGACAAATAGACAAAACCGTTAAAAGCTCCTCCATAGAGAGAGTTGAGCAACTCCGAACTATCAAAGTTGTTCGGGATAGACTTTTTATTGTTCTTCTATGTGAAATTTTACGAGTATAACCTTCCTAGATTATTTCGATGCCAAAACACCAACTATCTATGACAAATGGACAAAACCGTTAAAAGCTCCTCCATAGAGAGAGTTGAACAACTTCGGATCATCAAAATTGCTCTATGTACACTTTTTATTGTTCTTCTAAGTGAAATTTTACGAGAATAAGCTTCCTAGATTATTTTGATGCCAAAACACTAACTTTCTATGACAAACGGACAAAACCATTAAAAGCTCCTCCATAGAGAGAGTTGAGCAACTTCGGACCATCAAAGTTGCTCGGTGTACAATTTTTATTGTCCTTATATGTCAAATTTTATGAGTATAAGCTTCCTAGATTATTTCGATGCCAAAACACCAACTTTCTTTGACAAATGGACAAAACCGTTAAGAGCTCCTACATAGAGAGAGTTGAGCGACTTCGGACCATCAAAATTGCTCGGTGTACAATTTTTATTGTTCTTATATGTTAAATTTTACGAGTATAAGCTTCAGAGATTATTTCGATGCGAAAACACTAACTTTCTATGACAAATAGACAAAACCGTTAAAAGCTCCTCCATAGAGAGAGTTGAGCCACTTCGGACCATTAAAATTGCTCTATGTACACTTTTTACTGTTCTTCTATGTCAAATTTTATGAGTATAACCTTCCTAGATTATTTCGATGCAAAAACACCAACTTTCTATGACAAATGAACAAAACCGTTAAAAGCTCTTCAATAGAGAGTGTTGAGCGACTTCGGACCATCAAAGTTGCTCGGTGTACAATTTTTATTATTCTTCTATGTCAAATTTTACGAGTATAAGCTTCCTACATTATTTCGACGCCAAAACACCAACTTTCTATGACAAATAGACAAAACCGTTAAAAGCTCCTCCATAGAGAGAGTTAAGCAACTCCGAACTATCAAAGTTGTTCGGGATAGACTTTTTATTGTTCTTCTATTTGAAATTTTACGAGTATAAGCTTCCTAGATTATTTCGATGCCAAAACACCAACTATCTATGACAAATGGACCAAACCGTTAAAAGCTACTCCATAGAGAGAGTTGAACAACTTCGGATCATCAAAATTGCTCTATGTACACTTTTTATTGTTCTTCTAAGTGAAATTTTATGAGAATAAGCTTCCTAGATTATTTCGATGCCAAAACACTAACTTTCTATGACAAACGGACAAAACCGTTAAAAGCTCCTCCATGGAGAGAGTTGAGCAACTTCGGACCATCAAAGTTGCTCGGTGTACAATTTTTATTGTTCTTATATGTCAAATTTTATGAGTATAAGCTTCCTAGATTATTTCGATGGCATAACACCAACTTTCTTTGACAAATGGACAAAACCGTTAAGAGCTCCTCCATAGAGAGAGTTGAGCGACTTCGGACCATCAAAGTTGCTCGGTGTACAATTTTTATTGTTCTTATATGTCAAATTTTATGAGTATAAGCTTCCTAGATTATTTCGATGCCAAAACACCAACTTTCTTTGACAAATGGACAAATCCGTTAAGAGCTCCTCCAAAGAGAGAGTTGAGCGACTTCGGACCATCAAAGTTGCTCGGTGTACAATTTTTATTGCTCTTATATGTCAAATTTTATGAGTATAAGCTTCCTAGATTATTTCGATGCCAAAACACCAACTTTCTATGACAAATGAACAAAACCGTTAAAAGCTCTTCAATAGAGATTGTTGAGCGACTTCGGTCCATCAAAGTTGCTCGGTGTACAATTTTTATTATTCTTCTATGTCAAATTTTACGAGTATAAGCTTCCTACATTATTTCGAAGCCAAAACACCAACTTTCTATGACAAATAGACAAAACCGTTAAAAGCTCCTCCATAGAGAGAGTTGAGCAACTCCGAACTATCAAAGTTGTTCGGGATAGACTTTTTATTGTTCTTCTATGTGAAATTTTAGGAGTATAAGCTTCCTAGATTATTTCGATGCCAAAACACCAACTATCTATGACAAATGGATAAAACCGTTAAAAGCTCCTCCATAGAGAGAGTTGAACAACTTCGGATCATCAAAATTGCTCTATGTACACTTTTTATTGTTCTTCTAAGTGAAATTTTACGAGAATAAGCTTCCTAGATTATTTCGATGCCAAAACACTAACTTTCTATGACAAACGGACAAAACCGTTAAAAGCTCCTCCATAGAGAGAGTTGAGCAACTTCAGACCATCAAAGTTGCTCGGTGTACAATTTTTATTGTTCTTATATGTCAAATTTTATGAGTATAAGCTTCCTAGATTATTTCGATGCCAAAACACCAACTTTCTTTGACAAATGGAGAAAACCGTTAAGAGCTCCTCCATAGAGAGAGTTGAGCGACTTCGGACCATCAAAATTGCTCGGTGTACAATTTTTATTGTTCTTATATGTTTAATTTTACGAGTATAAGCTTCAGAGATTATTTCGATGCCAAAACACTAACTTTCTATGACAAATAGACAAAACCGTTAAAAGCTCCTCCATAGAGAGAGTTGAGCCACTTCGGACCATCAAAATTGCTCTATGTACACTTTTTGTTCAGAAGATGTAAGTATATTTACTGTTCAAAAAACAAATACAAACTGAGCAAGCTCAGTAATTCCAACTCACGGGGACCGGCCCCCATAAGTTCCACGTTTTTACCCTTTCAAGTCATGGGCTTACATAATAAAACCAGAATTTAGAACCCCTATTTAATCCACCATATGACTACCGTGTACAAAGAATTGGGTAACCCAACTAGTCCAGCCCATAACCACATGCAGCCCATCTGAAATTGGGCTGCCATATTTGTCACAGATGCTGAAATTTTACGAGAATAAGCTTCCTAGATTATTTTGATGCCAAAACACCAACTTTCTATGAGAAATGGACAAAACCGTTAAAAGCTCCTCCATAGAGAGAGTTGACAAACTTCGGACCATCAAAATTGCTCTATGTATACTTTTTATTGTTCTTCTATGTGAAATTTTACGAGTATAAGCTTCCTAGATTATTTCGATGCCAAAACACCAACTTTCTATGACAAACGGACAAAACCGTTAAGAGCTCCTCCATAGAGAGAGTTGAGCGACTTCGGACCATCAAAATTGCTCGATGTACAATTTTTATTGTTCTTATATGTTAAATTTTACGAGTATAAGCTTCAGAGATTATTTCGATGACAAAACACTAACTTTCTATGACAAATAGACAAAACCGTTAAAAGCTCCTCCATAGAGAGAGTTGAGCCACTTCGGACCATCAAAATTGCTCTCTGTACACTTTTTATTGTTCTTCTATGTGAAATTTACGAGAATAAGCTTCCTAGATTATTTCGATGCCAAAACACCAACTTTCTATGAGAAATGGACAAAACCGTTAAAAGCTTCTCCATAGAGAGAGTTGACCAACTTCGGACCATCAAAATTGCTCTATGTACACTTTTTATTGTTCTTCTATGTGAAATTTTACGAGTATAAGCTTCCCAGATTATTTCGATGCCAAAACACCAACTTTCTATGACAAATGAACAAAACCGTTAAAAGCTCTTCAATAGAGAGTGTTGAGCGACTTCGGTCCATCAAAGTTGCTCGGTGTACAATTTTTATTATTCTTCTATGTCAAATTTTACGAGTATAAGCTTCCTACATTATTTCGATGCCAAAACACCAACTTTCTATGACAAATAGACAAAACCGTTAAAAGCTCCTCCATAGAGAGAGTTGAGCAACTCCGAACTATCAAAGTTGTTCGGGATAGACTTTTTACTGTTCTTCTATATGAAATTTTACGAGTATAAGCTTCCTAGATTATTTCGATGCCAAAACACCAACTATCTATGACAAATGGATAAAACCGTTAAAAGCTCCTCCATAGAGAGAGTTGAACAACTTCGGATCATCAAAATTTCTCTATGTACACTTTTTATTGTTCTTCTAAGTGAAATTTTACGAGAATAAGCTTCCTAGATTATTTCGATGCCAAAACACTAACTTTCTATGACAAACGGACAAAACCGTTAAAAGCTCCTCCATAGAGAGAGTTGAGCAACTTCGGACCATCAAAGTTGCTCGGTGTACAATTTTTATTGTTCTTATTTGTCAAATTTTATGAGTATAAGCTTCCTAGATTATTTCGATGCCAAAACACCAACTTTCTATGACAAACGGACAAAACCGTTAAAAGCTTCTCCATAGAGAGAGTTGACCAACTTCGGACCATCAAAATTGCTCTATGTACACTTTTTATTGTTCTTCTATGTGAAATTTTACGAGTATAAGCTTCCCAGATTATTTCGATGCCAAAACACCAACTTTCTATGACAAATGAACAAAACCGTTAAAAGCTCTTCAATAGAGAGTGTTGAGCGACTTCGGTCCATCAAAGTTGCTCGGTGTACAATTTTTATTATTCTTCTATGTCAAATTTTACGAGTATAAGCTTCCTACATTATTTCGATGCCAAAACACCAACTTTCTATGACAAATAGACAAAACCGTTAAAAGCTCCTCCATAGAGAGAGTTGAGCAACTCCGAACTATCAAAGTTGTTCGGGATAGACTTTTTACTGTTCTTCTATATGAAATTTTACGAGTATAAGCTTCCTAGATTATTTCGATGCCAAAACACCAACTATCTATGACAAATGGATAAAACCGTTAAAAGCTCCTCCATAGAGAGAGTTGAACAACTTCGGATCATCAAAATTTCTCTATGTACACTTTTTATTGTTCTTCTAAGTGAAATTTTACGAGAATAAGCTTCCTAGATTATTTCGATGCCAAAACACTAACTTTCTATGACAAACGGACAAAACCGTTAAAAGCTCCTCCATAGAGAGAGTTGAGCAACTTCGGACCATCAAAGTTGCTCGGTGTACAATTTTTATTGTTCTTATTTGTCAAATTTTATGAGTATAAGCTTCCTAGATTATTTCGATGCCAAAACACCAACTTTCTTTGATAAATGGACAAATCCGTTAAGAGCTCCTCCAAAGAGAGAGTTGAGCGACTTCGGACCATCAAAGTTGCTCGGTGTACAATTTTTATTGCTCTTATATGTCAAATTTTATGAGTATAAGCTTCCTAGATTATTTCGATGCCAAAACACCAACTTTCTTTGACAAATGGACAAATCCGTTAAGAGCTCCTCCAAAGAGAGAGTTGAGCGACTTCGGACCATCAAAGTTGCTCGGTGTACAATTTTTATTGCTCTTATATGTCAAATTTTATGAGTATAAGCTTCCTAGATTATTTCGATGCCAAAACACCAACTTTCTATGACAAATGAACAAAACCGTTAAAAGCTCTTCAATAGAGATTGTTGAGCGACTTCGGTCCATCAAAGTTGCTCGGTGTACAATTTTTATTATTCTTCTATGTCAAATTTTACGAGTATAAGCTTCCTACATTATTTCGAAGCCAAAACACCAACTTTCTATGACAAATAGACAAAACCGTTAAAAGCTCCTCCATAGAGAGAGTTGAGCAACTCCGAACTATCAAAGTTGTTCGGGATAGACTTTTTATTGTTCTTCTATGTGAAATTTTACGAGTATAAGCTTCCTAGATTATTTCGATGCCAAAACACCAACTATCTATGACAAATGGACAAAACCGTTAAAAGCTCCTCCATAGAGAGAGTTGAACAACTTCGGATCATCAAAATTGCTCTATGTACACTTTTTATTGTTCTTCTAAGTGAAATTTTACGAGAATAAGCTTCCTAGATTATTTCGATGCCAAAACACTAACTTTCTACGACAAACGGACAAAACCGTTAAAAGCTCCTCCATAGAGAGAGTTGAGCAACTTCAGACCATCAAAGTTGCTCGGTGTACAATTTTTATTGTTCTTATATGTCAAATTTTATGAGTATAAGCTTCCTAGATTATTTCGATGCCAAAACACCAACTTTCTTTGACAAATGGAGAAAACCGTTAAGAGCTCCTCCATAGAGAGAGTTGAGCGACTTCGGACCATCAAAATTGCTCGGTGTACAATTTTTATTGTTCTTATATGTTTAATTTTACGAGTATAAGCTTCAGAGATTATTTCGATGCCAAAACACTAACTTTCTATGACAAATAGACAAAACCGTTAAAAGCTCCTCCATAGAGAGAGTTGAGCCACTTCGGACCATCAAAATTGCTCTATGTACACTTTTTGATCAGAAGATGTATGTATATTTACTGTTCAAAAAACAAATACAAACTGAGCAAGCTCAGTAATTCCAACTCACGGGGACCGGCCCCCATAAGTTCCAAGTTTTTACCCTTTCAAGTCATGGGCTTACATAATAAAACCAGAATTTAGAACCCCTATTTAATCCACCATATGACTACCGTGTACAAAGAATTGGGTAACCCAACTAGTCCAGCCCATAACCACATGCAGCCCATCAGAAATTGGGCTGCCATATTTGTCACAGATGCTGAAATTTTACGAGAATAAGCTTCCTAGATTATTTTGATGCCAAAACACCAACTTTCTATGAGAAATGGACAGAACCGTTAAAAGCTCCTCCATAGAGAGAGTTGACAAACTTCGGACCATCAAAATTGCTCTATGTACACTTTTTATTGTTCTTCTATGTGAAATTTTACGAGTATAAGCTTCCTAGATTATTTCGATGCCAAAACACCAACTTTCTATGACAAACGGACAAAACCATTAAAAGCTCCTCCATAGAGAGAGTTGACCAACTTCGGACCATCAAAATTGCTCTATGTACACTTTTTATTGTTCTTCTATGTGAAATTTTACGAGTATAAGCTTCCTAGATTATTTCGATGCCAAAACACCAACTTTCTTTGACAAATGGACAAAACCGTTAAGAGCTCCTCCATAGAGAGAGTTGACCAACTTCGGACCATCAAAGTTGCTCGGTGTACAATTTTTATTGCTCTTATATGTCAAATTTTACGATTATAAGCTTCCTTGATTATTTCGATGCCAAAACACCAACTTTCTATGACAAATAGAAAAAATCGATAAGAGCTCCTCCATAGAGAGAGTTGAGCCACTTCGGACCATCAAAGTTGCTCGGTGTACAATTTTTATTGCTCTTATATGTCAAATTTTATGAGTATAAGCTTCCTAGATTATTTCGATGCCAAACACCAACTTTCTTTGACAAATGGACAAAACCGTTAAGAGCTCCTCCATAGAGAGAGTTGAGCGAATTCGGACCATCAAAGTTGCTCGGTGTACAATTTTTATTGTTCTTCTATGTCAAATTTTACGAGTATAAGCTTCCTACATTATTTCGATGCCAAAACACCAACTTTCTATGACAAATAGACAAAACCGTTAAAAGCTCCTCCATATAGATTGTTGAGCAACTCCGAACTATCAAAGTTGTTCGGGATAGACTTTTTATTGTTCTTCTATGTGAAATTTTACGAGTATAAGCTTCCTAGATTATTTCGATACCAAAACACCAACTATGTATGACAAATGGAAAAAACCATTCAAAGGTCCTCCATAGAGAGAGTTGAACAACTTCGGACCATCAAAATTGCTCTATGTACACTTTTTATTTTTCATCTATGTGAAATTTTACGAGTATAAGCTTCCTAGATTATTTCGATGCCAAAACACCAACTTTCTATGACAAATGGACAAAACCGTTAAAAGCTCCTCCATAGAGAGAGTTGAGCAACTTTGGACCATCAAAGTTGCTCGGTGTACAATTTTTATTGTTCTTATATGTCAAATTTTATGAGTATAAGCTTCCTAGATTATTTCGATGCCAAAACAACAACTTTCTTTGACAAATGGACAAAACCGTTAAGAGCTCCTCCATAGAGAGAGTTGAGCAAATTCGGACCATCAAAGTTGCTCTCTGTACACTTTTTATTGTTCTTATATGTTAAATTTTACGAGAATAAGCTTCAGAGATTATTTCGATGCCAAAACACCAACTTTCTATGAGAAATGGACAAAACCGTTAAAAGCTCCTCCATAGAGAGAGTTGACGAACTTCGGACCATCAAAATTGCTCTATGTACACTTTTTATTGCTCTTATATGTCAAATTTTACGAGAATAACCTTCCTAGATTATTTCGATGCCAAAACACCAACTTTCTATGACAAATGGACAAAACCGTTAAAAGCTCTTCAATAGAGAGAGTTGAGCGACTTCGGACCATCAAAGTTGCTCGGTGAACAATTTTTATTGTTCTTCTACGTCAAATTTTACGAGTATAAGCTTCCTAGATTATTTCGATGCCAAAACACCAACTATCTATGACAAATGGAAAAAACCGTTCAAAGCTCCTCCATAGAGAGAGTTGAACAACTTCGGACCATCAATATTGCTCTATGTACACTTTTTATTGTTCTTCTATGTGAAATTTTACGAGTATAAGCTTCCTAGATTATTTCGATGTCAAAACACCAACTTTCTATGACAAAAGGACAAAACCTTTAAAAGCTGCTCCACAGAGAGAGTTGAGCAACTTCGGACCATCAAAGTTACTCGGTGTATAATTTTTATTTTTCTCATATGTCAAATTTTACGAGTATAAGCTTCATAGATTATTTCGATGCCAAAACACCAACTTTCTTTGACAAATGGACAAATCCGTTAAGAGCTCCTCCAAAGAGAGAGTTGAGCGACTTCGGACCATCAAAATTGCTCGGTGTACAATTTTTATTGTTCTTATAAGTTAAATTTTACGAATATAAGCTTCAGAGATTATTTCAATGCAAAACACTAACTTTCTATGACAAATAGACAAAACCGTTAAATGCTCCTCCATAGAGAGAGTTGAGCCACTTCGGACCATCAAAGTTGCTCGGTGTACAATTTTTATTGCTCTTATATGTCAAATTTTATGAGTATAAGCTTCCTAGATTATTTCGATGCCAAAACACCAACTTTCTATGACAAATGAACAAAACCGTTAAAAGCTCTTCAATAGAGAGTGTTGAGCGACTTCGGTCCATCAAAGTTGCTCGGTGTACAATTTTTATTATTCTTCTATGTCAAATTTTACGAGTATAAGCTTCCTACATTATTTCGATGCCAAAACACCAACTTTCTATGACAAATGGACAAAACCGTTAAAAGCTCCTCCATAGAGAGAGTTGACCAACTTCGGACCATCAAAATTGCTCTATGTACACTTTTTATTGTTCTTCTATGTGAAATTTTACGAGTATAAGCTTCCTAGATTATTTCGATGCCAAAACACCAACTTTCTATGACAAATGAACAAAACCGTTAAAAGCTCTTCAAATAGAGAGTGTTGAGCGACTTCGGTCCATCAAAGTTGCTCGGTGTAAAATTTTTATTATTCTTCTATGTCAAATTTTACGAGTATAAGCTTCCTACATTATTTCGATGCCAAAACACCAACTTTCTATGACAAATAGACAAAACCGTTAAAAGCTCCTCCATAGAGAGAGTTGAGCAACTCCGAACTATCAAAGTTGTTCGGGATAGACTTTTTATTGTTCTTCTATGTGAAATTTTACGAGTATAACCTTCCTAGATTATTTCGATGCCAAAACACCAACTATCTATGACAAATGGACAAAACCGTTAAAAGCTCCTCCATAGAGAGAGTTGAACAACTTCGGATCATCAAAATTGCTCTATGTACACTTTTTATTGTTCTTCTAAGTGAAATTTTACGAGAATAAGCTTCCTAGATTATTTCGATGCCAAAACACTAACTTTCTACGACAAACGGACAAAACCGTTAAAAGCTCCTCCATAGAGAGAGTTGAGCAACTTCAGACCATCAAAGTTGCTCGGTATATAATTTTTATTGTTCTTATATGTCAAATTTTATGAGTATAAGCTTCCTAGATTATTTCGATGCCAAAACACCAACTTTCTTTGACAAATGGAGAAAACCGTTAAGAGCTCCTCCATAGAGAGAGTTGAGCGACTTCGGACCATCAAAATTGCTCGGTGTACAATTTTTATTGTTCTTATATGTTTAATTTTACGAGTATAAGCTTCAGAGATTATTTCGATGCCAAAACACTAACTTTCTATGACAAATAGACAAAACCGTTAAAAGCTCCTCCATAGAGAGAGTTGAGCCACTTCGGACCATCAAAATTGCTCTATGTACACTTTTTGTTCAGAAGATGTAAGTATATTTACTGTTCAAAAAACAAATACAAACTGAGCAAGCTCAGTAATTCCAACTCACGGGGACCGGCCCCCATAAGTTCCACGTTTTTACCCTTTCAAGTCATGGGCTTACATAATAAAACCAGAATTTAGAACCCCTATTTAATCCACCATATGACTACCGTGTACAAAGAATTGGGTAACCCAACTAGTCCAGCCCATAACCACATGCAGCCCATCTGAAATTGGGCTGCCATATTTGTCACAGATGCTGAAATTTTACGAGAATAAGCTTCCTAGATTATTTTGATGCCAAAACACCAACTTTCTATGAGAAATGGACAAAACCGTTAAAAGCTCCTCCATAGAGAGAGTTGACAAACTTCGGACCATCAAAATTGCTCTATGTATACTTTTTATTGTTCTTCTATGTGAAATTTTACGAGTATAAGCTTCCTAGATTATTTCGATGCCAAAACACCAACTTTCTATGACAAACGGACAAAACCGTTAAGAGCTCCTCCATAGAGAGAGTTGAGCGACTTCGGACCATCAAAATTGCTCGATGTACAATTTTTATTGTTCTTATATGTTAAATTTTACGAGTATAAGCTTCAGAGATTATTTCGATGACAAAACACTAACTTTCTATGACAAATAGACAAAACCGTTAAAAGCTCCTCCATAGAGAGAGTTGAGCCACTTCGGACCATCAAAATTGCTCTCTGTACACTTTTTATTGTTCTTCTATGTGAAATTTACGAGAATAAGCTTCCTAGATTATTTCGATGCCAAAACACCAACTTTCTATGAGAAATGGACAAAACCGTTAAAAGCTTCTCCATAGAGAGAGTTGACCAACTTCGGACCATCAAAATTGCTCTATGTACACTTTTTATTGTTCTTCTATGTGAAATTTTACGAGTATAAGCTTCCTAGATTATTTCGATGCCAAAACACCAACTTTCTATGACAAATGTGATAAAACCGTTAAAAGCTCCTCCATAGAGAGAGTTGAACAACTTCGGATCATCAAAATTTCTCTATGTACACTTTTTATTGTTCTTCTAAGTGAAATTTTACGAGAATAAGCTTCCTAGATTATTTCGATGCCAAAACACTAACTTTCTATGACAAACGGACAAAACCGTTAAAAGCTCCTCCATAGAGAGAGTTGAGCAACTTCGGACCATCAAAGTTGCTCGGTGTACAATTTTTATTGTTCTTATATGTCAAATTTTATGAGTATAAGCTTCCTAGATTATTTCGATGCCAAAACACCAACTTTCTTTGACAAATGGACAAAACCGTTAAGAGCTCCTCCATAGAGAGAGTTGAGCGACTTCGGACCATCAAAATTGCTCGGTGTACAATTTTTATTGTTCTTATATGTTAAATTTTACGAGTATAAGCTTCAGAGATTATTTCGATGCCAAAACACTAACTTTCTATGACAAATAGACAAAACCGTTAAAAGCTCCTCCATAGAGAGAGTTGAGCCACTTCGGACCATCAAAATTGCTCTATGTACACTTTTTGATCAGAAGATGTATGTATATTTACTGTTCAAAAAACAAATACAAACTGAGCAAGCTCAGTAATTCCAACTCACGGGGACAGGCCCCCATAAGTTCCAAGTTTTTACCCTTTCAAGTCATGGGCTTACATAATAAAACCAGAATTTAGAACCCCTATTTAATCCACCATATGACTACCGTGTACAAAGAATTGGGTAACCCAACTAGTCCAGCCCATAACCACATGCAGCCCATCAGAAATTGGGCTGCCATATTTGTCACAGATGCTGAAATTTTACGAGAATAAGCTTCCTAGATTATTTTGATGCCAAAACACCAACTTTCTATGAGAAATGGACAAAACCGTTAAAAGCTCCTCCATAGAGAGAGTTGACAAACTTCGGACCATCAAAATTGCTCTATGTACACTTTTTATTGTTCTTCTACGTGAAATTTTACGAGTATAAGCTTCCTAGATTATTTCGATGCCAAAACACCAACTTTCTATGACAAACGGACAAAACCATTAAAAGCTCCTCCATAGAGAGAGTTGACCAACTTCGGACCATCAAAATTGCTCTATGTACACTTTTTATTGTTCTTCTATGTGAAATTTTACGAGTATAAGCTTCCTAGATTATTTCGATGCCAAAACACCAACTTTCTTTGACAAATGGACAAAACCGTTAAGAGCTCCTCCATAGAGAGAGTTGACCAACTTCGGACCATCAAAGTTGCTCGGTGTACAATTTTTATTGCTCTCATATGTCAAATTTTACGATTATAAGCTTCCTTGATTATTTCGATGCCAAAACACCAACTTTCTATGACAAATAGAAAAAATCGATAAGAGCTCCTCCATAGAGAGAGTTGAGCCACTTCGGACCATCAAAGTTGCTCGGTGTACAATTTTTATTGCTCTTATATGTCAAATTTTATGAGTATAAGCTTCCTAGATTATTTCGATGCCAAAACACCAACTTTCTTTGACAAATGGACAAAACCGTTAAGAGCTCCTCCATAGAGAGAGTTGAGCGAATTCGGACCATCAAAGTTGCTCGGTGTACAATTTTTATTGTTCTTCTATGTCAAATTTTACGAGTATAAGCTTCCTACATTATTTCGATGCCAAAACACCAACTTTCTATGACAAATAGACAAAACCGTTAAAAGCTCCTCCATATAGATTGTTGAGCAACTCCGAACTATCAAAGTTGTTCGGGATAGACTTTTTATTGTTCTTCTATGTGAAATTTTACGAGTATAAGCTTCCTAGATTATTTCGATGCCAAAACACCAACTATGTATGACAAATGGAAAAAACCATTCAAAGCTCCTCCTTAGAGAGAGTTGAACAACTTCGGACCATCAAAATTGCTCTATGTACACTTTTTATTTTTCTTCTATGTGAAATTTTACGAGTATAAGCTTCCTAGATTATTTCGATGCCAAAACACCAACTTTCTATGACAAATGGACAAAACCGTTAAAAGCTCCTCCATAGAGAGAGTTGAGCAACTTTGGACCATCAAAGTTGCTCGGTGTACAATTTTTATTTTTCTTATATGTCAAATTTTATGAGTATAAGCTTCCTAGATTATTTCGATGCCAAAACAACAACTTTCTTTGACAAATGGACAAAACCGTTAAGAGCTCCTCCATAGAGAGAGTTGAGCGAATTCGGACCATCAAAGTTGCTCTCTGTACACTTTTTATTGTTCTTATATGTTAAATTTTACGAGAATAAGCTTCAGAGATTATTTCGATGCCAAAACACCAACTTTCTATGAGAAATGGACAAAACCGTTAAAAGCTCCTCCATAGAGAGAGTTGACCAACTTCGGACCATCAAAATTGCTCTATGTACACTTTTTATTGCTCTTATATGTCAAATTTTACGAGTATAAGCTTCCTTGATTATTTCGATGCCAAAACACCAATTTTCTATGACAAATAGAAAAAATCGATAAGAGCTCCTCCATAGAGAGAGTTGAGCAACTTCGGACCATTAAAATTGCTCTATGTACACTTTTTACTGTTCTTCTATGTCAAATTTTATGAGTATAACCTTCCTAGATTATTTCGATGCCAAAACACCAACTTTCTATGACAAATGGACAAAACCGTTAAAAGCTCTTCGGTAGAGAGAGTTGAGTGACTTCGGACCATCAAAGTTGCTCGGTGAACAATTTTTATTGTTCTTCTACGTCAAATTTTACGAGTATAAGCTTCCTAGATTATTTCGATGACAAAACACCAACTATCTATGACAAATGGAAAAAACCGTTCAAAGCTCCTTCATAGAGAGAGTTGAACAACTTCGGACCATCAATATTGCTCTATGTACACTTTTTATTGTTCTTCTATGTGAAATTTTACGAGTATAAGCTTCCTAGATTATTTCGATGTCAAAACACCAACTTTCTATGACAAAAGGACAAAACCTTTAAAAGCTCCTCCACAGAGAGAGTTGAGCAACTTCGGACCATCAAAGTTACTCGGTGTATAATTTTTATTTTTCTCATATGTCAAATTTTACGAGTATAAGCTTCATAGATTATTTCGATGCCAAAACACCAACTTTCTTTGACAAATGGACAAATCCGTTAAGAGCTCCTCCAAAGAGAGAGTTGAGCGACTTCGGACCATCAAAATTGCTCGGTGTACAATTTTTATTGTTCTTATAAGTTAAATTTTACGAGTATAAGCTTCAGAGATTATTTCAATGCCAAAACACTAACTTTCTATGACAAATAGACAAAACCGTTAAATGCTCCTCCATAGAGAGAGTTGAGCCACTTCGGACCATCAAAGTTGCTCGGTGTACAATTTTTATTGCTCTTATATGTCAAATTTTATGAGTATAAGCTTCCTAGATTATTTCGATGCCAAAACACCAACTTTCTATGACAAATGAACAAAACCGTTAAAAGCTCTTCAATAGAGAGTGTTGAGCGACTTCGGTGCATCAAAGTTCCTCGGTGTACAATTTTTATTATTCTTCTATGTCAAATTTTACGAGTATAAGCTTCCTACATTATTTCGATGCCAAAACACCAACTTTCTATGACAAATGGACAAAACCGTTAAAAGCTCCTCCATAGAGAGAGTTGACCAACTTCGGACCATCAAAATTGCTCTATGTACACTTTTTATTGCTCTTATATGTCAAATTTTACGAGTATAAGCTTCCTTGATTATTTCGAAGCCAAAACACCAATTTTCTATGACAAATAGAAAAAATCGATAAGAGCTCCTCCATAGAGAGAGTTGAGCAACTTCGGATCATTAAAGTTGCTCGGTGAACAATTTTTATTGTTCTTCTACGTCAAATTTTACGAGTATAAGCTTCCTAGATTATTTCGATGCCAAAACACCAACTATCTATGACAAATGGAAAAAACCGTTCAAAGCTCCTCCATAGAGAGAGTTGAACAACTTCGGACCATCAATATTGCTCTATGTACACTTTTTATTGTTCTTCTATGTGAAATTTTACGAGTATAAGCTTCCTAGATTATTTCGATGTCAAAACACCAACTTTCTATGACAAAAGGACAAAACCTTTAAAAGCTCCACCACAGAGAGAGTTGAGCAACTTCGGACCATCAAAGTTACTCGGTGTATAATTTTTATTTTTCTCATATGTCAAATTTTACGAGTATAAGCTTCCTAGATTATTTCGATGTCAAAACACCAACTTTCTATGACAAAAGGACAAAACCTTTAAAAGCTCCTCCACAGAGAGAGTTGAGCAACTTCGGACCATCAAAGTTACTCGGTGTATAATTTTTATTGCTCTTATATGTCAAATTTTATGAGTATAAGCTTCATAGATTATTTCGATGCCAAAACACCAACTTTCTTTGACAAATGAACAAAACCGTTAAAAGCTCTTCAATAGAGAGTGTTGAGCGACTTCGGTGCATCAAAGTTCCTCGGTGTACAATTTTTATTATTCTTCTATGTCAAATTTTACGAGTATAAGCTTCCTACATTATTTCGATGCCAAAACACCAACTTTCTATGACAAATGGACAAAACCGTTAAAAGCTCCTCCATAGAGAGAGTTGACCAACTTCGGACCATCAAAATTGCTCTATGTACACTTTTTATTGCTCTTATATGTCAAATTTTACGAGTATAAGCTTCCTTGATTATTTCGAAGCCAAAACACCAATTTTCTATGACAAATAGAAAAAATCGATAAGAGCTCCTCCATAGAGAGAGTTGAGCAACTTCGGATCATTAAAGTTGCTCGGTGAACAATTTTTATTGTTCTTCTACGTCAAATTTTACGAGTATAAGCTTCCTAGATTATTTCGATGCCAAAACACCAACTATCTATGACAAATGGAAAAAACCGTTCAAAGCTCCTCCATAGAGAGAGTTGAACAACTTCGGACCATCAATATTGCTCTATGTACACTTTTTATTGTTCTTCTATGTGAAATTTTACGAGTATAAGCTTCCTAGATTATTTCGATGTCAAAACACCAACTTTCTATGACAGAAGGACAAAACCTTTAAAAGCTCCTCCACAGAGAGAGTTGAACAACTTCGGACCATCAATATTGCTCTATGTACACTTTTTATTGTTCTTCTATGTGAAATTTTACGAGTATAAGCTTCCTAGATTATTTCGATGTCAAAACACCAACTTTCTATAACAAAAGGACAAAACCTTTAAAAGCTCCTCCACAGAGAGAGTTGAGCAACTTCGGACCATCAAAGTTACTCGGTGTATAATTTTTATTTTTCTCATATGTCAAATTTTACGAGTATAAGCTTCATAGATTATTTCGATGCCAAAACACCAACTTTCTTTGACAAATGGACAAATCCGTTAAGAGCTCCTCCAAAGAGAGAGTTGAGCGACTTCGGACCATCAAAGTTGCTCGGTGTACAATTTTTATTGCTCTTATATGTCAAATTTTATGAGTATAAGCTTCCTAGATTATTTCGATGCCAAAACACCAACTTTCTATGACAAATGCACAAAACCGTTAAAAGCTCTTCAATAGAGAGTGTTGAGCGACTTCGGTCCATCAAAGTTGCTCGGTGTACAATTTTTATTATTCTTATATGTCAAATTTTACGAGTATAAGCTTCCTACATTATTTCGATGCCAAAACACCAACTTTCTATGACAAATGGACAAAACCGTTAAAAGCTCCTCCATAGAGAGAGTTGACCAACTTCGGACCATCAAAATTGCTCTATGTACACTTTTTATTGTTCTTCTATGTGAAATTTTACGAGTATAAGCTTCCTAGATTATTTCGATGCCAAAACACCAACTTTCTATGACAAATGAACAAAACCGTTAAAAGCTCTTCAAATAGAGAGTGTTGAGCGACTTCGGTCCATCAAAGTTGCTCGGTGTACAATTTTTATTATTCTTCTATGTCAAATTTTACGAGTATAAGCTTCCTACATTATTTCGATGCCAAAACACCAACTTTCTATGACAAATAGACAAAACCGTTAAAAGCTCCTCCTTAGAGAGAGTTGAGCAACTCCGAACTATCAAAGTTGTTCGGGATAGACTTTTTATTGTTCTTCTATGTGAAATTTTACGAGTATAAGCTTCCTAGATTATTTCGATGCCAAAACACCAACTATCTATGACAAATGGACAAAACCGTTAAAAGCTCCTCCATAGAGAGAGTTGAACAACTTCGGATCATCAAAATTGCTCTATGTACACTTTTTATTGTTCTTCTAAGTGAAATTTTACGAGAATAAGCTTCCTAGATTATTTCGATGCCAAAACACTAACTTTCTATGACAAACGGACAAAACCGTTAAAAGCTCCTCCATAGAGAGAGTTGAGCAACTTCGGACCATCAAAGTTGCTCGGTGTACAATTTTTATTGTTCTTATATGTCAAATTTTATGAGTATAAGCTTCCTAGATTATTTCGATGCCAAAACACCAACTTTCTTTGACAAATGGACAAAACCGTTAAGAGCTCCTCCATAGAGAGAGTTGAGCGACTTCGGACCATCAAAATTGCTCGGTGTACAATTTTTATTGTTCTTATATGTTAAATTTTACGAGTATAAGCTTCAGAGATTATTTCGATGCCAAAACACTAACTTTCTATGACAAATAGACAAAACCGTTAAAAGCTCCTCCATAGAGAGAGTTGAGCCACTTCGGACCATTAAAATTGCTCTATGTACACTTTTTACTGTTCTTCTATGTCAAATTTTATGAGTATAACCTTCCTAGATTATTTCGATGCAAAAACACCAACTTTCTATGACAAATGAACAAAACCGTTAAAAGCTCTTCAATAGAGAGTGTTGAGCGACTTCGGACCATCAAAGTTGCTCGGTGTACAATTTTTATTATTCTTCTATGTCAAATTTTACGAGTATAAGCTTCCTACATTATTTCGATGCCAAAACACCAACTTTCTATGACAAATAGACAAAACCGTTAAAAGCTCCTCCATAGACAGAGTTGAGCAACTCCGAACTATCAAAGTTGTTCGGGATAGACTTTTTATTGTTCTTCTATTTGAAATTTTACGAGTATAAGCTTCCTAGATTATTTCGATGCCAAAACACCAACTATCTATGACAAATGGACAAAACCGTTAAAAGCTCCTCCATAGAGAGAGTTGAACAACTTCGGATCATCAAAATTGCTCTATGTACACTTTTTATTGTTCTTCTAAGTGAAATTTTATGAGAATAAGCTTCCTAGATTATTTCGATGCCAAAACACTAACTTTCTATGACAAACGGACAAAACCGTTAAAAGCTCCTCCATGGAGAGAGTTGAGCAACTTCGGACCATCAAAGTTGCTCGGTGTACAATTTTTATTGTTCTTATATGTCAAATTTTATGAGTATAAGCTTCCTAGATTATTTCGATGGCAAAACACCAACTTTCTTTGACAAATGGACAAAACCGTTAAGAGCTCCTCCATAGAGAGAGTTGAGCGACTTCGGACCATCAAAGTTTCTCGGTGTACAATTTTTATTGTTCTTACATGTCAAATTTTATGAGTATAAGCTTCCTAGATTATTTCGATGCCAAAACACCAACTTTCTTTGACAAATAGACAAAACCGTTAAAAGCTCCTCCATAGAGAGAGTTGAACAACTTCGGATCATCAAAATTGCTCTATGTACACTTTTTATTGTTCTTCTAAGTGAAATTTTACGAGAATAAGCTTCCTAGATTATTTCGATGCCAAAAAACTAACTTTCTATGACAAACGGACAAAACCGTTAAAAGCTCCTCCATAGAGAGAGTTGAGCAACTTCAGACCATCAAAGTTGCTCGGTGTACAATTTTTATTGTTCTTATATTTCAAATTTTATGAGTATAAGCTTCCTAGATTATTTCGATGCCAAAACACCAACTTTCTTTGACAAATGGAGAAAACCGTTAAGAGCTCCTCCATAGAGAGAGTTGAGCGACTTCGGACCATCAAAATTGCTCGGTGTACAATTTTTATTGTTCTTATATGTTTAATTTTACGAGTATAAGCTTCAGAGATTATTTCGATGCCAAAACACTAACTTTCTATGACAAATAGACAAAACCGTTAAAAGCTCCTCCATAGAGAGAGTTGAGCCACTTCGGACCATCAAAATTGCTCTATGTACACTTTTTGATCAGAAGATGTAAGTATATTTACTGTTCAAAAAACAAATACAAACTGAGCAAACTCAGTAACTCCAACTCACGGGGACCGGCCCCCATAAGTTCCACGTTTTTACCCTTTCAAGTCATGGGCTTACATAATAAAACCAGAATTTAGAACCCCTATTTAATCCACCATATGACTACCGTGTACAAAGAATTGGGTAACCCAACTAGTCCAGCCCATAACCACATGCAGCCCATCTGAAATTGGGCTGCCATATTTGTCACAGATGCTGAAATTTTACGAGAATAAGCTTCCTAGATTATTTTGATGCCAAAACACCAACTTTCTATGAGAAATGGACAAAACCGTTAAAAGCTCCTCCATAGAGAGAGTTGACAAACTTCGGACCATCAAAATTGCTCTATGTATACTTTTTATTGTTCTTCTATGTGAAATTTTACGAGTATAAGCTTCCTCGATTATTTCGATGCCAAAACACCAACTTTCTATGACAAACGGACAAAACCGTTAAGAGCTCCTCCATAGAGAGAGTTGAGCGACTTCGGACCATCAAAAGTGCTCGATGTACAATTTTTATTGTTCTTATATGTTAAATTTTACGAGTATAAGCTTCAGAGATTATTTCGATTACAAAACACTAACTTTCTATGACAAATAGACAAAACCGTTAAAAGCTCCTCCATAGAGAGAGTTGAGCCACTTCGGACCATCAAAATTGCTCTCTGTACACTTTTTATTGTTCTTCTATGTGAAATTTACGAGAATAAGCTTCCTAGATTATTTCGATGCCAAAACACCAACTTTCTATGAGAAATGGACAAAACCGTTAAAAGCTTCTCCATAGAGAGAGTTGACCAACTTCGGACCATCAAAATTGCTCTATGTACACTTTTTATTGTTCTTCTATGTGAAATTTTACGAGTATAAGCTTCCTAGATTATTTCGATGCCAAAACACCAACTTTCTATGACAAATGAACAAAACCGTTAAAAGCTCTTCAATAGAGAGTGTTGAGCGACTTCGGTCCATCAAAGTTGCTCGGTGTACAATTTTTATTATTCTTCTATGTCAAATTTTACGAGTATAAGCTTCCTACATTATTTCGATGCCAAAACACCAACTTTCTATGACAAATAGACAAAACCGTTAAAAGCTCCTCCATAGAGAGAGTTGAGCAACTCCGAACTATCAAAGTTGTTCGGGATAGACTTTTTATTGTTCTTATATGTGAAATTTTACGAGTATAAGCTTCCTAGATTATTTCGATGCCAAAACACCAACTATCTATGACAAATGGACAAAACCGTTAAAAGCTCCTCCATAGAGAGAGTTGAACAACTTTGGATCATCAAAATTGCTCTATGTACACTTTTTATTGTTCGTCTAAGTGAAATTTTACGAGAATAAGCTTCCTAGATTATTTCGATGACAAAACACCAACTTTCTATGACAAACGGACAAAACCGTTAAAAGCTCCTCCATAGAGAGAGTTGAGCAACTTCGGACCATCAAAGTTGCTCGGTGTACAATTTTTATTGTTCTTATATGTCAAATTTTATGAGTATAAGCTTCCTAGATTATTTCGATGGCAAAACACCAACTTTCTTTGACAAATGGACAAAACCGTTAAGAGCTCCTCCATAGAGAGAGTTGAGCGACTTCGGACCATCAAAGTTGCTCGGTGTACAATTTTTATTGTTCTTACATGTCAAATTTTATGAGTATAAGCTTCCTAGATTATTTCGATGCCAAAACACCAACTTTCTTTGACAAATGGACAAAACCGTTAAAAGCTCCTCCATAGAGAGAGTTGAACAACTTCGGATCATCAAAATTGCTCTATGTACACTTTTTATTGTTCTTCTAAGTGAAATTTTACGAGAATAAGCTTCCTAGATTATTTCGATGCCAAATCACTAACTTTCTATGACAAACGGACAAAACCGTTAAAAGCTCCTCCATAGAGAGAGTTGAGCAACTTCAGACCATCAAAGTTGCTCGGTGTACAATTTTTATTGTTCTTATATTTCAAATTTTATGAGTATAAGCTTCCTAGATTATTTCGATGCCAAAACACCAACTTTCTTTGACAAATGGAGAAAACCGTTAAGAGCTCCTCCATAGAGAGAGTTGAGCGACTTCGGACCATCAAAATTGCTCGGTGTACAATTTTTATTGTTCTTATATGTTTAATTTTACGAGTATAAGCTTCAGAGATTATTTCGATGCCAAAACACTAACTTTCTATGACAAATAGACAAAACCGTTAAAAGCTCCTCCATAGAGAGAGTTGAGCCACTTCGGACCATCAAAATTGCTCTATGTACACTTTTTGATCAGAAGATGTAAGTATATTTACTGTTCAAAAAACAAATACAAACTGAGCAAACTCAGTAACTCCAACTCACGGGGACCGGCCCCCATAAGTTCCACGTTTTTGCCCTTTCAAGTCATGGGCTTACATAATAAAACCAGAATTTAGAACCCCTATTTAATCCACCATATGACTACCGTGTACAAAGAATTGGGTAAGCCAACTAGTCCAGCCCATAACCACATGCAGCCCATCTGAAATTGGGCTGCCATATTTGTCACAGATGCTGAAATTTTACGAGAATAAGCTTCCTAGATTATTTTGATGCCAAAACACCAACTTTCTATGAGAAATGGACAAAACCGTTAAAAGCTCCTCCATAGAGAGAGTTGACAAACTTCGGACCATCAAAATTGCTCTATGTATACTTTTTATTGTTCTTCTATGTGAAATTTTACGAGTATAAGCTTCCTCGATTATTTCGATGCCAAAACACCAACTTTCTATGACAAACGGACAAAACCGTTAAGAGCTCCTCCATAGAGAGAGTTGAGCGACTTCGGACCATCAAAAGTGCTCGATGTACAATTTTTATTGTTCTTATATGTTAAATTTTACGAGTATAAGCTTCAGAGATTATTTCGATTACAAAACACTAACTTTCTATGACAAATAGACAAAACCGTTAAAAGCTCCTCCATAGAGAGAGTTGAGCCACTTCGGACCATCAAAATTGCTCTCTGTACACTTTTTATTGTTCTTCTATGTGAAATTTACGAGAATAAGCTTCCTAGATTATTTCGATGCCAAAACACCAACTTTCTATGAGAAATGGACAAAACCGTTAAAAGCTTCTCCATAGAGAGAGTTGACCAACTTCGGACCATCAAAATTGCTCTATGTACACTTTTTATTGTTCTTCTATGTGAAATTTTACGAGTATAAGCTTCCTAGATTATTTCGATGCCAAAACACCAACTTTCTATGACAAATGAACAAAACCGTTAAAAGCTCTTCAATAGAGAGTGTTGAGCGACTTCGGTCCATCAAAGTTGCTCGGTGTACAATTTTTATTATTCTTCTATGTCAAATTTTACGAGTATAAGCTTCCTACACTATTTCGATGCCAAAACACCAACTTTCTATGACAAATAGACAAAACCGTTAAAAGCTCCTCCATAGAGAGAGTTGAGCAACTCCGAACTATCAAAGTTGTTCGGGATAGACTTTTTATTGTTCTTATATGTGAAATTTTACGAGTATAAGCTTCCTAGATTATTTCGATGCCAAAACACCAACTATCTATGACAAATGGACAAAACCGTTAAAAGCTCCTCCATAGAGAGAGTTGAACAACTTTGGATCATCAAAATTGCTCTATGTACACTTTTTATTGTTCTTCTAAGTGAAATTTTACGAGAATAAGCTTCCTAGATTATTTCGATGACAAAACACCAACTTTCTATGACAAACGGACAAACCCGTTAAAAGCTCCTTCATAGAGAGAGTTGAGCAACTTCGGACCATCAAAGTTGCTCGGTGTACAATTTTTATTGTTCTTATATGTCAAATTTTATGAGTATAAGCTTCCTAGATTATTTCGATGGCAAAACACCAACTTTCTTTGACAAACGGACAAAACCGTTAAGAGCTCCTCCATAGAGAGAGTTGAGCGACTTCGGACCATCAAAATTGCTCGATGTACAATTTTTATTGTTCTTATATGTTAAATTTTACGAGTATAAGCTTCAGAGATTATTTCGATGACAAAACACTAACTTTCTATGACAAATAGACAAAACCGTTAAAAGCTCCTCCATAGAGAGAGTTGAGCCACTTCGGACCATCAAAATTGCTCTCTGTACACTTTTTATTGTTCTTCTAAGTGAAATTTACGAGAATAAGCTTCCTAGATTATTTCGATGCCAAAACACCAACTTTCTATGAGAAATGGACAAAACCGTTAAAAGCTTCTCCATAGAGAGAGTTGACCAACTTCGGACCATCAAAATTGCTCTATGTACACTTTTTATTGTTCTTCTATGTGAAATTTTACGAGTATAAGCTTCCTAGATTATTTCGATGCGAAAACACCAACTTTCTATGACAAATGAACAAAACCGTTAAAAGCTCTTCAATAGAGAGTGTTGAGCGACTTCGGTCCATCAAAGTTGCTCGGTGTACAATTTTTATTATTCTTCTATGTCAAATTTTACGAGTATAAGCTTCCTACATTATTTCGATGCCAAAACACCAACTTTCTATGACAAATAGACAAAACCGTTAAAAGCTCCTCCATAGAGAGAGTTGGGCAACTCCGAACTATCAAAGTTGTTCGGGATAGACTTTTTATTGTTCTTCTATGTGAAATTTTACGAGTATAAGCTTCCTAGATTATTTCGATGCCAAAACACCAACTATCTATGACAAATGGACAAAACCGTTAAAAGCTCCTCCATAGAGAGAGTTGAACAACTTCGGATCATCAAAATTGCTCTATGTACACTTTTTATTGTTCTTCTAAGTGAAATTTTACGAGAATAAGCTTCCTAGATTATTTCGATGCCAAAACACTAACTTTCTATGACAAACGGACAAAACCGTTAAAAGCTCCTCCATAGAGAGAGTTGAGCAACTTCGGACCATCAAAGTTGCTCGGTGTACAATTTTTATTGTTCTTATATGTCAAATTTTATGAGTATAAGCTTCCTAGATTATTTCGATGCCAAAACACCAACTTTCTTTGACAAATGGACAAAACCGTTAAGAGCTCCTCCATAGAGAGAGTTGAGCGACTTCGGACCATCAAAATTGCTCGGTGTACAATTTTTATTGTTCTTATATGTTAAATTTTACGAGTATAAGCTTCAGAGATTATTTCGATGCCAAAACACTAACTTTCTATGAAAAATAGACAAAACCGTTAAAAGCTCCTCCATAGAGAGAGTTGAGCCACTTCGGACCATCAAAATTGCTCTATGTACACTTTTTGATCAGAAGATGTAAGTATATTTACTGTTCAAAAAACAAATACAAACTGAGCAAGCTCAGTAATTCCAACTCACGGGGACAGGCCCCCATAAGTTCCAAGTTTTTACCCTTTCAAGTCATGGGCTTACATAATAAAACCAGAATTTAGAACCCCTATTTAATCCACCATATGACTACCGTGTACAAAGAATTGGGTAACCCAACTAGTCCAGCCCATAACCACATGCAGCCCATCTGAAATTGGGCTGCCATATTTGTCACAGATGCTGAAATTTTACGAGAATAAGCTTCCTAGATTATTTTGATGCCAAAACACCAACTTTCTATGAGAAATGGACAAAACCGTTAAAAGCTCCTCCATAGAGAGAGTTGACAAACTTCGGACCATCAAAATTGCTCTATGTACACTTTTTATTGTTCTTCTATGTGAAAATTTACGAGTATAAGCTTCCTAGATTATTTCGATGCCAAAACACCAACTTTCTATGACAAACGAACAAAACCATTAAAAGCTCCTCCATAGAGAGAGTTGACAAACTTCGGACCATCAAAATTGCTCTATGTACACTTTTTATTGTTCTTCTATGTGAAATTTTACGAGTATAAGCTTCCTAGATTATTTCGATGACAAAACACCAACTTTCTTTGACAAATGGACAAAACCGTTAAGAGCTCCTCCATAGAGAGAGTTGACCAACTTCGGACCATCAAAGTTGCTCGGTGTACAATTTTTATTGCTCTTATATGTCAAATTTTACGATTGTAAGCTTCTTTGATTATTTCGATGCCAAAACACCAACTTTCTATGAAAAATAGAAAAAATCGATAAGAGCTCCTCCATAGAGAGAGTTGAGCCACTTCGGACCATCAAAGTTGCTCGGTGTACAATTTTTATTGCTCTTATATGTCAAATTTTATGAGTATAAGCTTCCTAGATTATTTCAATGCCAAAACACCAACTTTCTTTGACAAATGGACAAAACCGTTAAGAGCTCCTCCATAGAGAGAGTTGAGCGAATTTGGACCATCAAAGTTGCTCGGTGTACAATTTTTATTGTTCTTCTATGTCAATTTTTACGAGTATAAGCTTCCTACATTATTTCGATGCCAAAACACCAACTTTCTATGACAAATAGACAAAACCGTTAAAAGCTCCTCCATATAGATTGTTGAGCAACTCCGAACTATCAAAGTTGTTCGGGATAGACTTTTTATTGTTCTTCTATGTGAAATTTTACGAGTATAAGCTTCCTAGATTATTTCGATGCCAAAACACCAACTATGTATGACAAATGGAAAAAACCATTCAAAGCTCCTCCATAGAGAGAGTTGAACAACTTCGGACAATCAAAATTGCTCTATGTACACTTTTTATTTTTCTTCTATGTGAAATTTTACGACTATAAGCTTCCTAGATTATTTCGATGCCAAAACACCAACTTTCTATGACAAATGGACAAAACCGTTAAAAGCTCCTCCATAGAGAGAGTTGACCAACTTTGGACCATCAAAGTTGCTCGATGTACAATTTTTATTGTTCTTATATGTCAAATTTTATGAGTATAAGCTTCCTAGATTATTTTGATGCCAAAACAACAACTTTCTTTGACAAATGGACAAAACCGTTAAGAGCTCTTCCATAGAGAGAGTTGAGTGACTTCGGCCATCGAAATTGCTCGGTGTACAATTTTTATTGTTCTTATATGTTACATTTTACGAGTATAAGCTTCAGAGATTATTTCGATGCCAAAACACTAACTTTCTATGACAAATAGACAAAACCGTTAAAAGCTCCTCCATAGAGAGAGTTGAGCCACTTCGGACCATCAAAGTTTCTCGGTGTATAATTTTTATTGCTCTTCTTTGTCAAATTTTATGAGTATAAGCTTCCTAGATTATTTCGATGCCAAAACACCGACTTTCTATGACAAATGGACAAAACCGTTAAAAGCTCTTCAATAGAGAGTGTTGAGCGACTTCGGACCATCAAATTTGCTCGGTGTACAATTTTTATTATTCTTCTATGTCAAATTTTACGAGTATAAGCTTCCTACATTATTTCGATGCCAAAACACCAACTTTCTATGACAAATAGACAAAACCGTTAAAAGCTCCTCCATAGAGAGAGTTGAACAACTCCGAACTATCAAAGTTGTTCGGGATAGACTTTTTATTGTTTTTCTATGTGAAATTTTACGAGTATAAGCTTCCTAGATTATTTCGATGCCAAAAGACCAACTATCTATGACAAATGGACAAAACCGTTAAAAGCTCCTCCAAAGAGAGAGTTGAACAACTTCGGACCATCAAAATTGCTCTATGTACACTTTTTATTGTTCTTCTAAGTGAAATTTTACGAGAATAAGCTTCCTAGATTATTTCGATGCCAAAACACCAACTTTCTATGACAAACGGACAAAACCGTTAGAAGCTCCTCCATAGAGAGAGTTGGGCAACTTCGGACCATCAAAGTTGCTCGGTGTACAATTTTTATTGTTCTTATATGCCAAATTTTATGAGTATAAGCTTCCTAGATTATTTCGATGGCAAAACACCAACTTTCTTTGATAAATGAACAAAACCGTTAAGAGCTCCTCCACAGAGAGAGTTGAGCGACTTCGGACCATCAAAATTGCTCGATGTACAATTTTTATTATTCTTATATGTTAAATTTTACGAGTATAAGCTTTAGAGATTATTTCGATGACAAAACACTAACTTTCTATGACAAATAGACAAAACTGTTAAAAGCTCCTCCATAGAGAGAGTTGAGCCGCTTCGGACCATCAAAATTGCTCTCTGTACACTTTTTATTGTTCTTCTAAGTGAAATTTACGAGAATAAGCTTCCTAGATTATTTCGATGCCAAAACACCAACTTTCTATGAGAAATGGACAAAACCGTTAAAAGCTCCTCCATAGAGAGAGTTGACCAACTTCGGACCATCAAAATTGCTCTATGTACACTTTTTATTGTTCTTCTATGTGAAATTTTACGAGTATAGGCTTCCTAGATTATTTCGATGCCAAAACACCAACTATGTATGACAAATGGAAAAAACCATTCAAAGCTCCTCCATAGAGAGAGTTGAACAACTTCGGACCATCAAAATTGCTCTATGTACACTTTTTATTTTTCTTCTATGTGAAATTTTACGAGTATAAGATTCCTAGATTATTTCGATGCCAAAACACCAACTTTCTATGACAAATGGACAAAACCGTTAAAAGCTCCTCCATAGAGAGAGTTGAGCAACTTTGGACCATCAAAGTTGCTCGGTGTACAATTTTTATTGTTCTTATATGTCAAATTTTATGAGTATAAGCTTCCTAGATTATTTCGATGCCAAAACAACAACTTTCTTTGACAAATGGACAAAACCGTTAAGAGCTCTTCCATAGAGAGAGTTGAGCAACTTCGGCCATCGAAATTGCTCGGTGTACAATTTTTATTGTTCTTATATGTTATATTTTACGAGTATAAGCTTCAGAGATTATTTCGATGCCAAAACACTAACTTTCTATGACAAATAGACAAAACCGTTAAAAGCTCCTCCATAGAGAGAGTTGAGCCACTTCGGACCATCAAAGTTTCTCGGTGTATAATTTTTATTTCTCTTCTATGTCAAATTTTATGAGTATAAGCTTCCTAGATTATTTCGATGCCAAAACACCGACTTTCTATGACAAATGGACAAAACCGTTAAAAGCTCTTCAATAGAGAGTGTTGAGCGACTTCGGACCATCAAATTTGCTCGGTGTACAATTTTTATTATTCTTCTATGTCAAATTTTACGAGTATAAGCTTCCTACATTATTTCGATGCCAAAACACCAACTTTCTATGACAAATAGACAAAACCGTTAAAAGCTCCTCCATAGAGAGAGTTGAGCAACTCCGAACTATCAAAGTTGTTCGGGATAGACTTTTTATTGTTTTTCTATGTGAAATTTTACGAGTATAAGCTTCCTAGATTATTTCGATGCCAAAATACCAACTATCTATGACAAATGGACAAAACCGTTAAAAGCTCCTCCATAGAGAGAGTTGAACAACTTCGGACCATCAAAATTGCTCTATGTACACTTTTTATTGTTCTTCTAAGTGAAATTTTACGAGAATAAGCTTCCTAGATTATTTCGATGCCAAAACATTAACTTTCTATGACAAACGGACAAAACCGTTAGAAGCTCCTCCATAGAGAGAGTTGAGCAACTTCGGACCATCAAAGTTGCTCGGTGTACAATTTTTATTGTTCTTATATGTCAAATTTTATGAGTATAAGCTTCCTAGATTATTTCGATGGCAAAACACCAACTTTCTTTGATAAATGAACAAAACCGTTAAGAGCTCCTCCATAGAGAGAGTTGAGCGACTTCGGACCATCAAAATTGCTCGATGTACAATTTTTATTGTTCTTATATGTTAAATTTTACGAGTATAAGCTTTAGAGATTATTTCGATGACAAAACACTAACTTTCTATGACAAATAGACAAAACCGTTAAAAGCTCCTCCATAGAGAGAGTTGAGCCGCTTCGGACCATCAAAATTGCTCTCTGTACACTTTTTATTGTTCTTCTAAGTGAAATTTACGAGAATAAGCTTCCTAGATTATTTCGATGCCAAAACACCAACTTTCTATGAGAAATGGACAAAACCGTTAAAAGCTCCTCCATAGAGAGAGTTGACCAACTTCGGACCATCAAAATTGCTCTATGTACACTTTTTATTGTTCTCCTATGTGAAATTTTACGAGTATAAGCTTCCTAGATTATTTCGATGCCAAAACACCAACTTTCTATGACAAACAGACAAAACCATTAAAAGCTCCTCCATAGAGAGAGTTGACCAACTTCGGACCATCAAAATTGCTCTATGTACACTTTTTATTGTTCTTCTAAGTGAAATTTTACGAGAATAAGCTTCCTAGATTATTTCGATACCAAAACACCAACTTTCTATGACAAACGGACAAAACCGTTAAAAGCTCCTCCATAGAGAGAGTTGAGCGACTTTGGACCATCAAAGTTGCTCGGTGTACAATTTTTATTGTTCTTATATGTCAAATTTTATGAGTATAAGCTTCCTAGATTATTTCGATGCCAAAACAACAACTTTCTTTGACAAATGGACAAAACCGTTAAGAGCTCTTCCATAGAGAGAGTTGAGCGACTACGGCCATCGAAATTGCTCGGTGTACAATTTTTATTGTTCTTATATGTTATATTTTACGAGTATAAGCTTCAGAGATTATTTCGATGCCAAAACACTAACTTTCTATGACAAATAGACAAAACCGTTAAAAGCTCCTCCATAGAGAGAGTTGAGCCACTTCGGACCATCAAAGTTTCTCGGTGTATAATTTTTATTTCTCTTCTATGTCAAATTTTATGAGTATAAGCTTCCTAGATTATTTCGATGCCAAAACACCGACTTTCTATGACAAATGGACAAAACCGTTAAAAGCTCTTCAATAGAGAGTGTTGAGCGACTTCGGACCATCAAATTTGCTCGGTGTACAATTTTTATTATTCTTCTATGTCAAATTTTACGAGTATAAGCTTCCTACATTATTTCGATGCCAAAACACCAACTTTCTATGACAAATAGACAAAACCGTTAAAAGCTCCTCCATAGAGAGAGTTGAGCAACTCCGAACTATCAAAGTTGTTCGGGATAGACTTTTTATTGTTTTTCTATGTGAAATTTTACGAGTATAAGCTTCCTAGATTATTTCGATGCCAAAATACCAACTATCTATGACAAATGGACAAAACCGTTAAAAGCTCCTCCATAGAGAGAGTTGAACAACTTCGGACCATCAAAATTGCTCTATGTACACTTTTTATTGTTCTTCTAAGTGAAATTTTACGAGAATAAGCTTCCTAGATTATTTCGATGCCAAAACATTAACTTTCTATGACAAACGGACAAAACCGTTAGAAGCTCCACCATAGAGAGAGTTGAGCAACTTCGGACCATCAAAGTTGCTCGGTGTACAATTTTTATTGTTCTTATATGTCAAATTTTATGAGTATAAGCTTCCTAGATTATTTCGATGGCAAAACACCAACTTTCTTTGATAAATGAACAAAACCGTTAAGAGCTCCTCCATAGAGAGAGTTGAGCGACTTCGGACCATCAAAATTGCTCGATGTACAATTTTTATTGTTCTTATATGTTAAATTTTACGAGTATAAGCTTTAGAGATTATTTCGATGACAAAACACTAACTTTCTATGACAAATAGACAAAACCGTTAAAAGCTCCTCCATAGAGAGAGTTGAGCCGCTTCGGACCATCAAAATTGCTCTCTGTACACTTTTTATTGTTCTTCTAAGTGAAATTTACGAGAATAAGCTTCCTAGATTATTTCGATGCCAAAACACCAACTTTCTATGAGAAATGGACAAAACCGTTAAAAGCTCCTCCATAGAGAGAGTTGACCAACTTCGGACCATCAAAATTGCTCTATGTACACTTTTTATTGTTCTTCTATGTGAAATTTTACGAGTATAAGCTTCCTAGATTATTTCGATGCCAAAACACCAACTTTCTATGACAAACAGACAAAACCATTAAAAGCTCCTCCATAGAGAGAGTTGACCAACTTCGGACCATCAAAATTGCTCTATGTACACTTTTTATTGTTCTTCTAAGTGAAATTTTACGAGAATAAGCTTCCTAGATTATTTCGATGCCAAAACACCAACTTTCTATGACAAACGGACAAAACCGTTAAAAGCTCCTCCATAGAGAGAGTTGAGCGACCTTGGACCATCAAAGTTGCTCGGTGTACAATTTTTATTGTTCTTATATGTCAAATTTTATGAGTATAAGCTTCCTAGATTATTTCGATGCCAAAACAACAACTTTCTTTGACAAATGGACAAAACCGTTAAGAGCTCTTCCATAGAGAGAGTTGAGCGACTTCGGCCATCGAAATTGCTCGGTGTACAATTTTTATTGTTCTTATATGTTATATTTTACGAGTATAAGCTTCAGAGATTATTTCGATGCCAAAACACTAACTTTCTATGACAAATAGACAAAACCGTTAAAAGCTCCTCCATAGAGAGAGTTGAGCCACTTCGGACCATCAAAGTTTCTCGGTGTATAATTTTTATTTCTCTTCTATGTCAAATTTTATGAGTATAAGCTTCCTAGATTATTTCGATGCCAAAACACCGACTTTCTATGACAAATGGACAAAACCGTTAAAAGCTCTTCAATAGAGAGTGTTGAGCGACTTCGGACCATCAAATTTGCTCGGTGTACAATTTTTATTATTCTTCTATGTCAAATTTTACGAGTATAAGCTTCCTACATTATTTCGATGCCAAAACACCAACTTTCTATGACAAATAGACAAAACCGTTAAAAGCTCCTCCATAGAGAGAGTTGAGCAACTCCGAACTATCAAAGTTGTTCGGGATAGACTTTTTATTGTTTTTCTATGTGAAATTTTACGAGTATAAGCTTCCTAGATTATTTCGATGCCAAAATACCAACTATCTATGACAAATGGACAAAACCGTTAAAAGCTCCTCCATAGAGAGAGTTGAACAACTTCGGACCATCAAAATTGCTCTATGTACACTTTTTATTGTTCTTCTAAGTGAAATTTTACGAGAATAAGCTTCCTAGATTATTTCGATGCCAAAACACCAACTTTCTATGACAAACGGACAAAACCGTTAGAAGCTCCTCCATAGAGAGAGTTGAGCAACTTCGGACCATCAAAGTTGCTCGGTGTACAATTTTTATTGTTCTTATATGTCAAATTTTATGAGTATAAGCTTCCTAGATTATTTCGATGGCAAAACACCAACTTTCTTTGATAAATGAACAAAACCGTTAAGAGCTCCTCCATAGAGAGAGTTGAGCGACTTCGGACCATCAAAATTGCTCGATGTACAATTTTTATTGTTCTTATATGTTAAATTTTACGAGTATAAGCTTTAGAGATTATTTCGATGACAAAACACTAACTTTCTATGACAAATAGACAAAACCGTTAAAAGCTGCTCCATAGAGAGAGTTGAGCCGCTTCGGACCATCAAAATTGCTCTCTGTACACTTTTTATTGTTCTTCTAAGTGAAATTTACGAGAATAAGCTTCCTAGATTATTTCGATGCCAAAACACCAACTTTCTATGAGAAATGGACAAAACCGTTAAAAGCTCCTCCATAGAGAGAGTTGACCAACTTCGGACCATCAAAATTGCTCTATGTACACTTTTTATTGTTCTTCTATGTGAAATTTTACGAGTATAAGCTTCCTAGATTATTTCGATGCCAAAACACCAACTTTCTATGACAAACAGACAAAACCATTAAAAGCTCCTCCATAGAGAGAGTTGACCAACTTCGGACCATCAAAATTGCTCTATGTACACTTTTTATTGTTCTTCTAAGTGAAATTTTACGAGAATAAGCTTCCTAGATTATTTCGATGCCAAAACACCAACTTTCTATGACGAACGGACAAAACCGTTAAAAGCTCCTCCATAGAGAGAGTTGAGCGACTTTGGACCATCAAAGTTGCTCGGTGTACAATTTTTATTGTTCTTATATGTCAAATTTTATGAGTATAAGCTTCCTAGATTATTTCGATGGCAAAACACCAACTTTCTTTGACAAATGGACAAAACCGTTAAAAGCTCCTCCATAGAGAGAGTTGAGCCACTTCGGACCATCAAAATTGCTCTCTGTACACTTTTTATTGTTCTTCTAAGTGAAATTTACGAGAATAAGCTTCCTAGATTATTTCGATGCCAAAACACCAACTTTCTATGAGAAATGGACAAAACCGTTAAAAGCTCCTCCATAGAGAGAGTTGACCAACTTCGGACCATCAAAATTGCTCTATGTACACTTTTTATTGTTCTTCTATGTGAAATTTTACGAGTATAAGCTTCCTAGATTATTTCGATGCCAAAACACCAACTTTCTATGACAAACGGACAAAACCATTAAAAGCTCCTCCATAGAGAGAGTTGACCAACTTCGGACCATCAAAATTGCTCTATGTACACTTTTTATTGTTCTTCTATGTGAAATTTTACGAGTATAAGCTTCCTAGATTATTTCGATGCCAAAACACCAACTTGTTATGACAAACGGACAAAACCATTAAAAGCTCCTCCATAGAGAGAGTTGAGCAACTTCGGACCATCAAAATTGCTCTGTGTACAATTTTTATTGTTCTTATATGTTAAATTTTACGAGTATAAGGTTCATAGATTATTTCGATGCCAAAACACCAACTTTCTATGATAAATTGACAAAACCGTTAAAAGCTCCTCCATAGAGAGAGTTAAGCCACTTCGAACCATCAAAGTTGCTCAGTGTACAATTTTTATTGCTCTTATATGTCAAATTTTACGAGTATAAGCTTCCTTGATTATTTCGATGCCAAAACACCAACTTTCTATGACAAATAGAAAAAATCGATAAGAGCTCCTCCATAGAGAGAGTTGAGCAACTTCGAACCATTAAAATTGCACTATGTACACTTTTTACTGTTCTTCTATGTCAAATTTTATGAGTATAAGCTTCCTAGATCATTTCGATGCCAAAACACCAACTTTCTATGACAAATGGACAAAACCGTTAAAAGCTCTTCAATAGAGAGTGTTGAGCGACTTCGGACCATCAAAGTTGCTCGGTGTACAATTTTTATTGTTTTTCTATGTCAAATTTTACGAGTATAAGCTTCCTACATTATTTCGATGCCAAAACACCAACTTTCAATGACAAATACACAAAACCGTAAAAAGCTCCTCCATAGAGATTGTTGAGCAACTCCGAACTATCAAAGTTGTTCGGGATGGACTTTTTATTGTTCTTCTATGTGAAATTTTACGAGTATAAGCTTCCTAGATTTTTTCGATGCCAAAACACCCACTATCTATGACAAATGGAAAAAACCGTTCAAAGCTCCTCCATAGAGAGAGTTGAACAACTTCGGACCATCAAAATTGCTCTATGTACACTTTTTATTGTTCTTCTATGTGAAATTTTACGAGTATAAGCTTCCTAGATTATTTCGATGCCAAAACACCAACTATGTATGACAAATGGAAAAAACCATTCAAAGCTCTTCAATAGAGAGTGTTAGGCGACTTCGGACCATCAAAGTTGGTCGGTGTACAATTTTTATTGTTCTTCTATGTCAAATTTTACGCGTATAAGCTTCCTACATTATTTCGATGCCAAAACACCAACTTTCTATGACAAATAGACAAAACCGTTAAAAACTCCTCCATAGAGATTGTTGAGCAACTCCGAACTATCAAAGTTGTTCGGGATAGACTTTTTATTGTTCTTCTATGTGAAATTTTACGAGTATAAGCTTCCTAGATTATTTCGATGCCAAAACACCAACTATCTATGACAAATGGAAAAAACCGTTCAAAGCTCCTCCATAGAGAGAGTTGAACAACATCGGACCATCAAAATTGCTCTATGTACACTTTTTATTATTCTTCTATGTGAAATTTTACGAGTTTAAGCTTCCTAGATTATTTCGATGCCAAAACACCAACTTTCTATGACAAATAGACAAAACCGTTAAAAGCTCCTCCATAAAGAGAGTTGAGCAACTTCGGACCATCTAAGTTACTCGATGTACAATTTTTATTGCTCTTATATGTCAAATTTTATGAGTATAAGCTTCCTTGATTATTTCGATGCCAAAATACCAACTTTCTATGACAAATAGAAAAATCGATAAAAGCTCCTCCATAGAGAGAGTTAAGCCACTTCGGACCATTAAAGTTGCTCGATGTACAATTTTTATTGCTCTTCTATGTCAAATTTTATGTGTATAAGCTTCCTAGATTATTTCGATGCCAAAACACCAACTTTCTATGACAAATGGACAAAATAGATAAAAGCTCTTCAATAAAGAGTGTTGAGCAACTTCGGACCATCGAAGTTGCTCGGTGTACAATTTTTATTGTTCTTATATGTCAAATTTTATGAGTATAAGCTTCCTAGATTATTTCAATGCCAAAACACCAACTTTCTTTGACAAATGGACAAACCCGTTAAGAGCTCCTCCATAGAGAGAGTTGAGCGACTTCGGACCATCAAAATTGCTCGGTGTACAATTTTTATTGTTCTTATATGTTAAATTTTACGAGTATAAGCTTCAGAGATTATTTCGATGACAAAACACTAACTTTCTATGATAAATAGACAAAACAGTTAAAAGCTCCTCCATAGAGAGAGTTGAGCCACTTCGGACCATCAAAATTGCTCTCTGTACACTTTTTATTGTTCTTCTAAGTGAAATTTACGAGAATAAGCTTCCAAGATTATTTCGATGCCAAAACACCAACTTTCTATGAGAAATGGACAAAACCGTTAAAAGCTCCTCCATAGAGAGAGTTGACCAACTTCGGACCATCAAAATTGCTCTATGTACACTTTTTATTGTTCTTCTATGTGAAATTTTACGAGTATAAGCTTCCTAGATTATTTCGATGCCAAAACACCAACTTTCTATGACAAACGGACAAAACCATTAAAAGCTCCTCCATAGAGAGAGTTGACCAACTTCGGACCATCAAAATTGCTCTATGTACACTTTTTATTGTTCTTCTATGTGAAATTTTACGAGTATAAGCTTCCTAGATTATTTCGATGCCAAAACACCAACTTGTTATGACAAACGGACAAAACCATTAAAAGCTCCTCCATAGAGAGAGTTGAGCAACTTCGGACCATCAAAATTGCTCGGTGTACAATTTTTATTGTTCTTATATGTTAAATTTTACGAGTATAAGCTTCAGAAATTACTTCGATGCCAAAACACCAACTTTCTATGACAAATAGACAAAACCGTTAAAAGCTCCTCCATTGAGAGAGTTGAGCCGATTCGGACCATCAAAATTGCTCTCTGTACACTTTTTATTGTTCTTCTAAGTGAAATTTACGAGAATAAGCTTCCTAGATTATTTCGACGCCAAAACACCAACTTTCTATGAGAAATTGACAAAACCGTTAAAAGCTCCTCCATAGAGAGAGTTGACCAACTTCGGACCATCAAAATTGCTCTATGTACACTTTTTATTGTTCTTCTATGTGAAATTTTACGAGTATAAGCTTCCTAGATTATTTCGATGCCAAAACACCAACTTTCTATGACAAACAGACAAAACCATTAAAAGCTCCTCCATAGAGAGAGTTGACCAACTTCGGACCATCAAAATTGCTCTATGTACACTTTTTATTGTTCTTCTAAGTGAAATTTTACGAGAATAAGCTTCCTAGATTATTTCGATGCCAAAACACCAACTTTCTATGACAAACGGACAAAACCGTTAAAAGCTCCTCCATAGAGAGAGTTGAGCGACTTTGGACCATCAAAGTTGCTCGGTGTACAATTTTTATTGTTCTTATATGTCAAATTTTATGAGTATAAGCTTCCTAGATTATTTCGATGGCAAAACACCAACTTTCTTTGACAAATGGACAAAACCATTAAAAGCTCCTCCATAGAGAGAGTTGAGCCACTTCGGACCATCAAAATTGCTCTCTGTACACTTTTTATTGTTCTTCTAAGTGAAATTTACGAGAATAAGCTTCCTAGATTATTTCGATGCCAAAACACCAACTTTCTATGAGAAATGGACAAAACCGTTAAAAGCTCCTCCATAGAGAGAGTTGACCAACTTCGGACCATCAAAATTGCTCTATGTACACTTTTTACTGTTCTTCTATGTCAAATTTTATGACTATAAGCTTCCTAGATTATTTCGATGCCAAAACACCAACTTTCTATGAGAAATGGACAAAACCGTTAAAAGCTCCTCCATAGAGAGAGTTGACCAACTTCGGACCATCAAAATTGCTCTATGTACACTTTTTATTGTTCTTCTATGTGAAATTTTACGAGTATAAGCTTCCTAGATTATTTCTATGCCAAAACACCAACTTGTTATGACAAACGGACAAAACCATTAAAAGCTCCTCCATAGAGAGAGTTGAGCAACTTCGGACCATCAAAATTGCTCGGTGTACAATTTTTATTGTTCTTATATGTTAAATTTTACGAGTATAAGCTTCCTAGATTATTTCGATGCCAAAACACCAACTTTCTATGATAAATTGACAAAACCATTAAAAGCTCCTCCATAGAGAGAGTTAAGCCACTTCGAACCATCAAAGTTGCTCAGTGTACAATTTTTATTGCTCTTATATGTCAAATTTTACGAGTATAAGCTTCCTTGATTATTTCGATGCCAAAACACCAACTTTCTATGACAAATAGACAAAACCGTTAAAAGCTCCTCCATAGAGAGAGTTGAGCCACTTCGAACCATCAAAGTTGCTCGGTGTACAATTTTTATTGCTCTTATATGTCAAATTTTACGAGTATAAGCTTCCTTGATTATTTCGATGCCAAAACACCAACTTTCTATGACAAATAGAAAAAATCGATAAGAGCTCCTCCATAGAGAGAGTTGAGCGACTTCGGACCATTAAAATTGCTCTATGTACACTTTTTACTGTTCTTCTATGTCAAATTTTATGACTATAAGCTTCCTAGATTATTTCGATGCCAAAACACCAACTTTCTATGACAAATGGACAAAACCGTTAAAAGCTCTTCAATAGAGAGTGTTGAGCGACTTTGAACCATCAAAGTTGCTCGTTGTACAATTTTTATTGTTTTTCTATGTCAAATTTTACGAGTATAAGCTTCCTACATTATTTCGATGCCAAAACACCAACTTTCTATGACAAATACACAAAACCGTTAAAAGCTCCTCCATAGAGATTGTTGAGCAACTCCGAACTATCAAAGTTGTTCGGGATAGACTTTTTATTGTTCTTCTAAGTGAAATTTTTCGAGTATAAGCTTCCTAGATTATTTCGATGCCAAAACACCAACTTTCTATGATAAATGGACAAAACCGTTAAAAGCTCCTCCATAGAGAGAGTTGACCAACTTCGGACCATCAAAATTGCTCTATGTACACTTTTTATTGTTCTTCTATGTGAAATTTTACGAGTATAAGCTTCCTAGATTATTTCGATGCCAAAACACCAACTTTCTATGACAAACGGACAAAACCGTTAAGAGCTCCTCCACAGAGAGAGTTGAGCAACTTCGGACCATCAAAGTTGCTCGGTGTACAATTTTTATTGTTCTTATATGTCAAATTTTATGAGTATAAGCTTCCTAGATTATTTCGATGCCAAAACACCAACTTTCTTTGACAAATGGACAAAACCGTTAAAAGCTCTTCAATAGAGAGAGTTGAACAACTTCGAACCATCAAAATTGCTCTATGTACACTTTTTATTGTTCTTCTATGTGAAATTTTACGAGTATAAGCTTCCTAGATTATTTCGATGCCAAAACACCAACTTTCTATGACAAATGGACAAAACCGTTAAAGGCTCCTCCATAGAGAGAGTTGAGCAACTTCGGACCATCAAAGTTGCTCGGTGTACAATTTTTATTGTTCTTATATGTCAAATTTTATGAGTATAAGCTTCCTAGATTATTTCGATGCCAAAACACTAACTTTCTTTGACAAATGGACAAAACCGTTCAAAGCTCCTCCATAGAGAGAGTTGACCAACTTCGGACCATCAAAATTGCTCTATGTACACTTTTTATTGTTCTTCTATGTGAAATTTTACGAGTATAAGCTTCCTAGATTATTTCGATGCCAAAACACCAACTTTCTATGACAAACGGACAAAACCATTAAAAGCTCCTCCATAGAGAGAGTTGACCAACTTCGGACCATCAAAATTGCTCTATGTACACTTTTTATTGTTCTTCTATGTGAAATTTTACGAGTATAAGCTTCCTAGATTATTTCGATGCCAAAACACCAACTTGTTATGACAAACGGACAAAACCATTAAAAGCTCCTCCATAGAGAGAGTTGAGCAACTTCGGACCATCAAAATTGCTCGGTGTACAATTTTTATTGTTCTTATATGTTAAATTTTACGAGTATAAGCTTCAGAAATTATTTCGATGCCAAAACACCAACTTTCTATGACAAATAGACAAAACCGTTAAAAGCTCCTCCATTGAGAGAGTTGAGCCGATTCGGACCATCAAAATTGCTCTCTGTACACTTTTTATTGTTCTTCTAAGTGAAATTTACGAGAATAAGCTTCCTAGATTATTTCGATGCCAAAACACCAACTTTCTATGAGAAATTGACAAAACCGTTAAAAGCTCCTCCATAGAGAGAGTTGACCAACTTCGGACCATCAAAATTGCTCTATGTACACTTTTTATTGTTCTTCTATGTGAAATTTTACGAGTATAAGCTTCCTAGATTATTTCGATGCCAAAACACCAACTTTCTATGACAAACAGACAAAACCATTAAAAGCTCCTCCATAGAGAGAGTTGACCAACTTCGGACCATCAAAATTGCTCTATGTACACTTTTTATTGTTCTTCTAAGTGAAATTTTACGAGAATAAGCTTCCTAGATTATTTCGATGCCAAAACACCAACTTTCAATGACAAACGGACAAAACCGTTAAAAGCTCCTCCATAGAGAGAGTTGAGCGACTTTGGACCATCAAAGTTGCTCGGTGTACAATTTTTATTGTTCTTATATGTCAAATTTTATGAGTATAAGCTTCCTAGATTATTTCGATGGCAAAACACCAACTTTCTTTGACAAATGGACAAAACCGTTAAAAGCTCCTCCATAAAGAGAGTTGAGTCACTTCGGACCATCAAAATTGCTCTCTGTACACTTTTTATTGTTCTTCTAAGTGAAATTTACGAGAATAAGCTTCCTAGATTATTTCGATGCCAAAACACCAACTTTCTATGAGAAATGGACAAAACCGTTAAAAGCTCCTCCATAGAGAGAGAGTTGAGCAACTCCGAACTATCAAAGTTGTTCGGGATAGACTTTTTATTGTTTTTCTATGTGAAATTTTACGAGTATAAGCTTCCTAGATTATTTCGATGCCAAAATACCAACTATCTATGACAAATGGACAAAACCGTTAAAAGCTCCTCCATAGAGAGAGTTGAACAACTTCGGACCATCAAAATTGCTCTATGTACACTTTTTATTGTTCTTCTAAGTGAAATTTTACGAGAATAAGCTTCCTAGATTATTTCGATGCCAAAACACCAACTTTCTATGACAAACGGACAAAACCGTTAGAAGCTCCTCCATAGAGAGAGTTGAGCAACTTCGGACCATCAAAGTTGCTCGGTGTACAATTTTTATTGTTCTTATATGTCAAATTTTATGAGTATAAGCTTCCTAGATTATTTCGATGGCAAAACACCAACTTTCTTTGATAAATGAACAAAACCGTTAAGAGCTCCTCCATAGAGAGAGTTGAGCGACTTCGGACCATCAAAATTGCTCGATGTACAATTTTTATTGTTCTTATATGTTAAATTTTACGAGTATAAGCTTTAGAGATTATTTCGATGACAAAACACTAACTTTCTATGACAAATAGACAAAACCGTTAAAAGCTGCTCCATAGAGAGAGTTGAGCCGCTTCGGACCATCAAAATTGCTCTCTGTACACTTTTTATTGTTCTTCTAAGTGAAATTTACGAGAATAAGCTTCCTAGATTATTTCGATGCCAAAACACCAACTTTCTATGAGAAATGGACAAAACCGTTAAAAGCTCCTCCATAGAGAGAGTTGACCAACTTCGGACCATCAAAATTGCTCTATGTACACTTTTTATTGTTCTTCTATGTGAAATTTTACGAGTATAAGCTTCCTAGATTATTTCGATGCCAAAACACCAACTTTCTATGACAAACAGACAAAACCATTAAAAGCTCCTCCATAGAGAGAGTTGACCAACTTCGGACCATCAAAATTGCTCTATGTACACTTTTTATTGTTCTTCTAAGTGAAATTTTACGAGAATAAGCTTCCTAGATTATTTCGATGCCAAAACACCAACTTTCTATGACAAACGGACAAAACCGTTAAAAGCTCCTCCATAGAGAGAGTTGAGCGACTTTGGACCATTAAAGTTGCTCGGTGTACAATTTTTATTGTTCTTATATGTCAAATTTTATGAGTATAAGCTTCCTAGATTATTTCGATGGCAAAACACCAACTTTCTTTGACAAATGGACAAAACCGTTAAAAGCTCCTCCATAGAGAGAGTTGAGCCACTTCGGACCATCAAAATTGCTCTCTGTACACTTTTTATTGTTCTTCTAAGTGAAATTTACGAGAATAAGCTTCCTAGATTATTTCGATGCCAAAACACCAACTTTCTATGAGAAATGGACAAAACCGTTAAAAGCTCCTCCATAGAGAGAGTTGACCAACTTCGGACCATCAAAATTGCTCTATGTACACTTTTTATTGTTCTTCTATGTGAAATTTTACGAGTATAAGCTTCCTAGATTATTTCGATGCCAAAACACCAACTTTCTATGACAAACGGACAAAACCATTAAAAGCTCCTCCATAGAGAGAGTTGACCAACTTCGGACCATCAAAATTGCTCTATGTACACTTTTTATTGTTCTTCTATGTGAAATTTTACGAGTATAAGCTTCCTAGATTATTTCGATGCCAAAACACCAACTTGTTATGACAAACGGACAAAACCATTAAAAGCTCCTCCATAGAGAGAGTTGAGCAACTTCGGACCATCAAAATTGCTCGGTGTACAATTTTTATTGTTCTTATATGTTAAATTTTACGAGTATAAGGTTCATAGATTATTTCGATGCCAAAACACCAACTTTCTATGATAAATTGACAAAACCGTTAAAAGCTCCTCCATAGAGAGAGTTAAGCCACTTCGAACCATCAAAGTTGCTCAGTGTACAATTTTTATTGCTCTTATATGTCAAATTTTACGAGTATAAGCTTCCTTGATTATTTCGATGCCAAAACACCAACTTTCTATGACAAATAGAAAAAATCGATAAGAGCTCCTCCATAGAGAGAGTTGAGCAACTTCGAACCATTAAAATTGCACTATGTACACTTTTTACTGTTCTTCTATGTCAAATTTTATGAGTATAAGCTTCCTAGATCATTTCGATGCCAAAACACCAACTTTCTATGACAAATGGACAAAACCGTTAAAAGCTCTTCAATAGAGAGTGTTGAGCGACTTCGGACCATCAAAGTTGCTCGGTGTACAATTTTTATTGTTTTTCTATGTCAAATTTTACGAGTATAAGCTTCCTACATTATTTCGATGCCAAAACACCAACTTTCAATGACAAATACACAAAACCGTAAAAAGCTCCTCCATAGAGATTGTTGAGCAACTCCGAACTATCAAAGTTGTTCGGGATAGACTTTTTATTGTTCTTCTATGTGAAATTTTACGAGTATAAGCTTCCTAGATTTTTTCAATGCCAAAACACCCACTATCTATGACAAATGGAAAAAACCGTTCAAAGCTCCTCCATAGAGAGAGTTGAACAACTTCGGACCATCAAAATTGCTCTATGTACACTTTTTATTGTTCTTCTATGTGAAATTTTACGAGTATAAGCTTCCTAGATTATTTCGATGCCAAAACACCAACTATGTATGACAAATGGAAAAAACCATTCAAAGCTCTTCAATAGAGAGTGTTAGGCGACTTCGGACCATCAAAGTTGGTCGGTGTACAATTTTTATTGTTCTTCTATGTCAAATTTTACGCGTATAAGCTTCCTACATTATTTCGATGCCAAAACACCAACTTTCTATGACAAATAGACAAAACCGTTAAAAACTCCTCCATAGAGATTGTTGAGCAACTCCGAACTATCAAAGTTGTTCGGGATAGACTTTTTATTGTTCTTCTATGTGAAATTTTACGAGTATAAGCTTCCTAGATTATTTCGATGCCAAAACACCAACTATCTATGACAAATGGAAAAAACCGTTCAAAGCTCCTCCATAGAGAGAGTTGAACAACATCGGACCATCAAAATTGCTCTATGTACACTTTTTATTATTCTTCTATGTGAAATTTTACGAGTTTAAGCTTCCTAGATTATTTCGATGCCAAAACACCAACTTTCTATGACAAATAGACAAAACCGTTAAAAGCTCCTCCATAAAGAGAGTTGAGCAACTTCGGACCATCTAAGTTACTCGATGTACAATTTTTATTGCTCTTATATGTCAAATTTTATGAGTATAAGCTTCCTTGATTATTTCGATGCCAAAATACCAACTTTCTATGACAAATAGAAAAATCGATAAAAGCTCCTCCATAGAGAGAGTTAAGCCACTTCGGACCATTAAAGTTGCTCGATGTACAATTTTTATTGCTCTTCTATGTCAAATTTTATGTGTATAAGCTTCCTAGATTATTTCGATGCCAAAACACCAACTTTCTATGACAAATGGACAAAATAGATAAAAGCTCTTCAATAAAGAGTGTTGAGCAACTTCGGACCATCGAAGTTGCTCGGTGTACAATTTTTATTGTTCTTATATGTCAAATTTTATGAGTATAAGCTTCCTAGATTATTTCAATGCCAAAACACCAACTTTCTTTGACAAATGGACAAACCCGTTAAGAGCTCCTCCATAGAGAGAGTTGAGCGACTTCGGACCATCAAAATTGCTCGGTGTACAATTTTTATTGTTCTTATATGTTAAATTTTACGAGTATAAGCTTCAGAGATTATTTCGATGACAAAACACTAACTTTCTATGATAAATAGACAAAACAGTTAAAAGCTCCTCCATAGAGAGAGTTGAGCCACTTCGGACCATCAAAATTGCTCTCTGTACACTTTTTATTGTTCTTCTAAGTGAAATTTACGAGAATAAGCTTCCTAGATTATTTCGATGCCAAAACACCAACTTTCTATGAGAAATGGACAAAACCGTTAAAAGCTCCTCCATAGAGAGAGTTGACCAACTTCGGACCATCAAAATTGCTCTATGTACACTTTTTATTGTTCTTCTATGTGAAATTTTACGAGTATAAGCTTCCTAGATTATTTCGATGCCAAAACACCAACTTTCTATGACAAACGGACAAAACCATTAAAAGCTCCTCCATAGAGAGAGTTGACCAACTTCGGACCATCAAAATTGCTCTATGTACACTTTTTATTGTTCTTCTATGTGAAATTTTACGAGTATAAGCTTCCTAGATTATTTCGATGCCAAAACACCAACTTGTTATGACAAACGGACAAAACCATTAAAAGCTCCTCCATAGAGAGAGTTGAGCAACTTCGGACCATCAAAATTGCTCGGTGTACAATTTTTATTGTTCTTATATGTTAAATTTTACGAGTATAAGCTTCAGAAATTATTTCGATGCCAAAACACCAACTTTCTATGACAAATAGACAAAACCGTTAAAAGCTCCTCCATTGAGAGAGTTGAGCCGATTCGGACCATCAAAATTGCTCTCTGTACACTTTTTATTGTTCTTCTAAGTGAAATTTACGAGAATAAGCTTCCTAGATTATTTCGACGCCAAAACACCAACTTTCTATGAGAAATTGACAAAACCGTTAAAAGCTCCTCCATAGAGAGAGTTGACCAACTTCGGACCATCAAAATTGCTCTATGTACACTTTTTATTGTTCTTCTATGTGAAATTTTACGAGTATAAGCTTCCTAGATTATTTCGATGCCAAAACACCAACTTTCTATGACAAACAGACAAAACCATTAAAAGCTCCTCCATAGAGAGAGTTGACTAACTTCGGACCATCAAAATTGCTCTATGTACACTTTTTATTGTTCTTCTAAGTGAAATTTTACGAGAATAAGCTTCCTAGATTATTTCGATGCCAAAACACCAACTTTCTATGACAAACGGACAAAACCGTTAAAAGCTCCTCCATAGAGAGAGTTGAGCGACTTTGGACCATCAAAGTTGCTCGGTGTACAATTTTTATTGTTCTTATATGTCAAATTTTATGAGTATAAGCTTCCTAGATTATTTCGATGGCAAAACACCAACTTTCTTTGACAAATGGACAAAACCATTAAAAGCTCCTCCATAGAGAGAGTTGAGCCACTTCGGACCATCAAAATTGCTCTCTGTACACTTTTTATTGTTCTTCTAAGTGAAACTTACGAGAATAAGCTTCTTAGATTATTTCGATGCCAAAACACCAACTTTCTATGAGAAATGGACAAAACCGTTAAAAGCTCCTCCATAGAGAGAGTTGACCAACTTCGGACCATCAAAATTGCTCTATGTACACTTTTTACTGTTCTTCTATGTCAAATTTTATGACTATAAGCTTCCTAGATTATTTCGATGCCAAAACACCAACTTTCTATGAGAAATGGACAAAACCGTTAAAAGCTCCTCCATAGAGAGAGTTGACCAACTTCGGACCATCAAAATTGCTCTATGTACACTTTTTATTGTTCTTCTATGTGAAATTTTACGAGTATAAGCTTCCTAGATTATTTCTATGCCAAAACACCAACTTGTTATGACAAACGGACAAAACCATTAAAAGCTCCTCCATAGAGAGAGTTGAGCAACTTCGGACCATCAAAATTGCTCGGTGTACAATTTTTATTGTTCTTATATGTTAAATTTTACGAGTATAAGCTTCCTAGATTATTTCGATGCCAAAACACCAACTTTCTATGATAAATTGACAAAACCATTAAAAGCTCCTCCATAGAGAGAGTTAAGCCACTTCGAACCATCAAAGTTGCTCAGTGTACAATTTTTATTGCTCTTATATGTCAAATTTTACGAGTATAAGCTTCCTTGATTATTTCGATGCCAAAACACCAACTTTCTATGACAAATAGACAAAACCGTTAAAAGCTCCTCCATAGAGAGAGTTGAGCCACTTCGAACCATCAAAGTTGCTCGGTGTACAATTTTTATTGCTCTTATATGTCAAATTTTACGAGTATAAGCTTCCTTGATTATTTCGATGCCAAAACACCAACTTTCTATGACAAATAGAAAAAATCGATAAGAGCTCCTCCATAGAGAGAGTTGAGCGACTTCGGACCATTAAAATTGCTCTATGTACACTTTTTACTGTTCTTCTATGTCAAATTTTATGACTATAAGCTTCCTAGATTATTTCGATGCCAAAACACCAACTTTCTATGACAAATGGACAAAACCGTTAAAAGCTCTTCAATAGAGAGTGTTGAGCGACTTTGAACCATCAAAGTTGCTCGTTGTACAATTTTTATTGTTTTTCTATGTCAAATTTTACGAGTATAAGCTTCCTACATTATTTCGATGCCAAAACACCAACTTTCTATGACAAATACACAAAACCGTTAAAAGCTCCTCCATAGAGATTGTTGAGCAACTCCGAACTATCAAAGTTGTTCGGGATAGACTTTTTATTGTTCTTCTAAGTGAAATTTTTCGAGTATAAGCTTCCTAGATTATTTCGATGCCAAAACACCAACTTTCTATGATAAATGGACAAAACCGTTAAAAGCTCCTCCATAGAGAGAGTTGACCAACTTCGGACCATCAAAATTGCTCTATGTACACTTTTTATTGTTCTTCTATGTGAAATTTTACGAGTATAAGCTTCCTAGATTATTTCGATGCCAAAACACCAACTTTCTATGACAAACGGACAAAACCGTTAAGAGCTCCTCCACAGAGAGAGTTGAGCAACTTCGGACCATCAAAGTTGCTCGGTGTACAATTTTTATTGTTCTTATATGTCAAATTTTATGAGTATAAGCTTCCTAGATTATTTCGATGCCAAAACACCAACTTTCTTTGACAAATGGACAAAACCGTTAAAAGCTCTTCAATAGAGAGAGTTGAACAACTTCGAACCATCAAAATTGCTCTATGTACACTTTTTATTGTTCTTCTATGTGAAATTTTACGAGTATAAGCTTCCTAGATTATTTCGATGCCAAAACACCAACTTTCTATGACAAATGGACAAAACCGTTAAAGGCTCCTCCATAGAGAGAGTTGAGCAACTTCGGACCATCAAAGTTGCTCGGTGTACAATTTTTATTGTTCTTATATGTCAAATTTTATGAGTATAAGCTTCCTAGATTATTTCGATGCCAAAACACTAACTTTCTTTGACAAATGGACAAAACCGTTCAAAGCTCCTCCATAGAGAGAGTTGAACAACTTCAAACCATCAAAATTGCTCTATGTACACTTTTTATTGTTCTTCTATGTGAAATTTTACGAGTATAAGCTTCCTAGATTATTTCGATGCCAAAACACCAACTTTCTATGACAAATGGACAAAACCGTTAAAAGCTCCTCCATAGAGAGAGTTGAGCAACTTCGGACCATCAAAGTTGCTCGGTGTACAATTTTTATTGTTCTTATATGTCAAATTTTATGAGTATAAGCTTCCTAGATTATTTCGATGCCAAAACACCAACTTTCTTTGACAAATGGACAAAATCGTTAAGAGCTCCTCCATAGAGAGAGTTGAGCGACTTCGGACCATCAAAATTGCTCGGTGTACAATTTTTATTGTTCTTATATGTTAAATTTTACGAGTATAAGCTTCAGAGATTATTTCGATGTCAAAACACCAACTTTCTATGACAAATACACAAAACCGTTAAAAGCTCCTCCATAGAGAGAGTTGAGCCACTTCGGACCATCAAAGTTGCTCGGTGTACAATTTTTATTGCTCTTATATGTCAAATTTTATGAGTATAAGCTTCCTAGATTATTTCGATGCCAAAACACCAACTTTCTTTGACAAATGGACAAAACCGTTAAGAGCTCCTCCATAGAGAGAGTTGAGCGACTTCGGAGCATCAAAATTGTTCGGGATAGACTTTTTATTGTTCTTATATGTTAAATTTTACGAGTATATGCTTCAGAGATTATTTCGATGCCAAAACACCAGCTTTCTATGACAAATAGACAAAACCGTTAAAAGCTCCTCCATAGAGAGAGTTGAGCCACTTCGGACCATCAAAGTTTCTCGGTGTACAATTTTTATTGCTCTTATATGTCAAATTTTATGAGTATAAGCTTCCTAGATTATTTCGATGCCAAAACACCAACTTTCTATGAAAAATGGAGAAACTCATTAAAAGCGCTTCCATAGAGAGAGTTGAGAAACTTCGGACCATCAAAGTTGCTCGGTGTACACTTTTTATTGTTCTTATATGTCAAATTTTATGAGTATAAGCTTCCTAGATTATTTCGATGCCAAAACACCAACTTTCTTTGACAAATGGACAAAATCGTTAAGAGCTCCTCCATAGAGAGAGTTGAGCGACTTCGGACCATCAAAATTGCTCGGTGTACAATTTTTATTGTTCTTATATGTTAAATTTTACGAGTATAAGCTTCAGAGATTATTTCGATGTCAAAACACCAACTTTCTATGACAAATACACAAAACCGTTAAAAGCTCCTCCATAGAGAGAGTTGAGCCACTTCGGACCATCAAAGTTGCTCGGTGTACAATTTTTATTGCTCTTATATGTCAAATTTTATGAGTATAAGCTTCCTAGATTATTTCGATGCCAAAACACCAACTTTCTTTGACAAATGGACAAAACCGTTAAGAGCTCCTCCATAGAGAGAGTTGAGCGACTTCGGAGCATCAAAATTGTTCGGGATAGACTTTTTATTGTTCTTATATGTTAAATTTTACGAGTATATGCTTCAGAGATTATTTCGATGCCAAAACACCAGCTTTCTATGACAAATAGACAAAACCGTTAAAAGCTCCTCCATAGAGAGAGTTGAGCCACTTCGGACCATCAAAGTTTCTCGGTGTACAATTTTTATTGCTCTTATATGTCAAATTTTATGAGTATAAGCTTCCTAGATTATTTCGATGCCAAAACACCAACTTTCTATGAAAAATGGAGAAACTCATTAAAAGCGCTTCCATAGAGAGAGTTGAGCAACTTCGGACCATCAAAGTTGCTCGGTGTACACTTTTTATTGTTCTTATATGTCAAATTTTATGAGTATAAGCTTCCTAGATTATTTTGATGCCAAAACACCAACTTTCTATGACAAATGGACAAAACCGTTAAAAGGTCCTCCAAAGAGAGTGTTGAGCGACTTCGGAGCATCAAAGTTGCTCGGTGTACAATTTTTATTGTTCTTCTATGTCAAATTTTACGAGTATAAGCTTCATAGATTATTTCGATGCCAAAACACCAATTTTCTATGACAAATAGACAAAACCGTTAAATGCTTCTCCATAGAGAAAGTTGAGCAACTTCAGATCATCAAAGTTGCTCGGGATAGACTTTTTATTGTTCATCTATGTCAAATTTTACGAGTATAAGCTTCCTAGATTATTTCGATGCCAAAACACCAACTTTCTACGACAAATAGACAAAACCGTTAAATGCTTCTTTATAGAGAGAGTTGAGCAACTTCGGACCATCAAAGTTGCTTGGGATAGACTTTTTATTGTTCATCTATGTCAAATGGACAAAACCGTTAAAAGCTCCTCCATAGAGAGTGTTGAGCGACTTCGGAACAGCAAAATTGCTCTATGTACACTTTTTATTGTTCTTCTAAGTGAAATTTTACGAGAATAAGCTTCCTAGATTATTTCGATGCCAAAATACCAACTATCTATGACAAATGGAAAAAACCGTTCAAAGCTCTTCCATAGAGAGAGTTGAACAACTTCGGACCATCAAAATTGCTCTATGTACACCTTTTATTCTTCTTCTAAGTGAAATTTTACGAGAATAAGCTTCCTAGATTATTTCGATGCCAAAACACCAACTATCTATGACAAATGGAAGAAACCGTTCAAAGCTCCTCCATAGAGAGAGTTGAACAACTTCGAACCATCAAAATTGCTCGATGTACACTTTTTATTGTTCTGCTAAGTGAAATTTTTCGAGTATAAGCTTCCTAGATTATTTCGATGCCAAAACACCAACTATCTATGACAAATGGACAAAACCGTTAAAAGCTCCTCCATAGAGAGAGTTGAACAACTTCGGACCATCAAAATTGCTCTATGTACACTTTTTATTGTTCTTCTAAGTGAAATTTTACGAGAATAAGCTTCCTAGATTTTTTCGATGTCAAAACACCAACTTTCTATGACAAACGGACAAAACCGTTAAAAGCTACTCCATAGAGAGAGTTGAGCAACTTCGGGGCATCAAAATTGCTCTATGTACACTTTTTATTGTTCTTCTATGTGAAATTTTACGAGTATAAGCTTCCTAGATTATTTCGATGCCAAAACACCAACTATCTATGACAAATGGACAAAACCGTTAAAAGCTCCTCCATAGAGAGAGTTGAACAACTTCGGACCATCAAAATTGCTCTATGTACACTTTTTATTGTTCTTCTAAGTGAAATTTTACGAGAATAAGCTTCCTAGATTATTTCGATGCCAAAACACCAACTTTCTATGACAAACGGACAAAACCGTTAAAAGCTCCTCCATAGAGAGAGTTGAGCAACTTCGGGGCATCAAAATTGCTCTATGTACACTTTTTATTGTTCTTCTATGTGAAATTTTACGAGTATAAGCTTCCTAGATTATTTCGATGCCAAAACACCAACTATCTATGACAAATGGACAAAACCGTTAAAAGCTCCTCCATAGAGAGAGTTGAGCAACTTCGGGGCATCAAAATTGCTCTATGTACACTTTTTATTGTTCTTCTGTGTGAAATTTTACGAGTATAAGCTTCCTAGATTATTTCGATGCCAAAAGAAGAACTTTTTATGACAAATGGACAAAACCGTTAAAAGCTCCTCCATAGAGAGTGTTGTGCGACTTCGGACCATCATAGTTGCTCGGTTTACAATTTTTGTTGTTCTTATATGTCAAATTTTACGAGTATAAGCTTCCTAAATTATTTCGATGCCAAAACACCAACTTTCTATGATAAATAGATAAAACCGTTAAAAGCTCCTCCATAGAGAGAGTTGAGCAACTTCGGAACAGCAAAATTGCTCGCTGTACAATTTTTATTGTTCTTCTTTGTCAACTTTTACTAGTATAAGCTTCCTACATTATTTTGATGCCAAAACACCAACTTTCTATGACAAATGGACAAAACCGTTAAAAGCTCCTCCATAGAAAGAGTTGAACAATTTCGGACCATCAAAATTGCTCTATGTACACTTTTTATTGTTCTTCTAAGTGAAATTTTACGAGAAAAAGCTTCCTAGATTATTTCGATGCCAAAACACCAACTATCTATGACAAATGGAAAAAACCGTTCAAAGCTCCTCCATAGAGAGAGTTGAACAACTTCGGACCATCAAAATTGCTCTATGTACACTTTTTATTGTTCTTCTAAGTGAAATTTTACGAGAATAAGCTTCCTAGATTATTTCGATGCCAAAACACCAACTATCTATGACAAATAGAAAAAACCGTTCAAAGCTCCTCCATAGAGAGAATTGAACAACTTCGAACCATCAAAATTGCTTGATGTACACTTTTTATTGTTCTTCTAAGTGAAATTTTTCGAGTATAAGCCTCCTAGATTATTTCGATGCCAAAACACCAACTTTCTATGACAAACGGACAAAACCGTTAAAAGCTCCTCCATAGAGAGAGTTGAGCAACTTCGGGGCATCAAAATTGCTCTATGTACACTTTTTATTTTTCTTCTATGTGAAATTTTACGAGTATAAGCTTCCTAGATTATTTCGATGCCAAAACACCAACTATCTATGACAAATGAAAAAAACCGTTCAAAGCTCCTTCATAGAGAGAGTTGAACAACTTCGGACCATCAAAATTGCTCTATGTACACTTTTTATTGTTCTTCTATGTGAAATTTTACGAGAATAAGCTTCCTAGATTATTTAGATGCCAAAACACCAACTTTCTTTGACAAATGGACAAAAACGTTAAGAGCTCCTCCATAGAGAGAGTTGAGCGACTTCGGACCATCAAAATTGCTCGGTGTACAATTTTTATTGCTCTTATATGTCAAATTTTATGAGTATAAGCTTCCTTGACTATTTCGATACCAAAACACCAACTTTCTATGACAAATTGACAAAACCGTTAAGAGCTCCTCCATAGAGAGAGTTGAGCGACATCGGACCATCAAAATTGCTCAGTGTACAATTTTTATTGTTCTTATATGTTAAATTTTACGAGTATAAGCTTCAGAGATTATTTCGATGACAAAACACTAACTTTCTATGACAAATAGAAAAAACCGTTAAAAGCTCCTCCATAGAGAGAGTTGAGCAACTTCGGGGCATCAAAATTGCTCGATGTACACTTTTTATTGTTCTTCTAAGTGAAATTTTACGAGTATAAGCTTCCTAGATTATTTCGATGCCAAAACACCAACTATCTATGACAAACGGACAAAACCGTTAAAAGCTCCTCCATAGAGAGAGTTGAGCGACTTCGGGGCATCAAAATTGCTTTATGTACACTTTTTATTGTTCTTCTATGTGAAATTTTACGAGTATAAGCTTCCTAGATTATTTAGATGCCAAAACACCAACTTTCTTTGACAAATGGACAAAAACGTTAAGAGCTCCTCCATAGAGAGAGTTGAGCGACTTCGGACCATCAAAATTGCTCGGTGTACAATTTTTTTTGCTCTTATATGTCAAATTTTATGAGTATAAGCTTCCTTGACTATTTCGATCCCAAAACACCAACTTTCTATGACAAATTGACAAAACCGTTAAGAGCTCCTCCATAGAGAGAGTTGAGCGACATCGGACCACCAAAATTGCTCGGTGTACAATTTTTATTGCTCTTATATGTCAAATTTTATGAGTATAAGCTTCCTTGACTATTTCGATGCCAAAACACAAACTTTCTATGACAAATTGACAAAACCGTTAAGAGCTCCTCCATAGAGAGAGTTGAGCGACATCGGACCATCAAAATTGCTCGGTGTACAATTTTTATTGTTCTTATATGTTAAATTTTACGAGTATAAGCTTCAGAGATTATTTCGATGACAAAACACTAACCAAAATTGCTCCTCCATAGAGAGAGTTGACCAACTTCGGACCATCAAAATTGCACTATGTACACTTTTTATTGTTCTTCTATGTGAAATTTTACGAGTATAAGCTTCCTAGATTATTTCGATGCCAAAACACCAACTATCTATGACAAATGAAAAAAACCGTTCAAAGCTCCTTCATAGAGAGAGTTGAACAACTTCGGACCATCAAAATTGCTCTATGTACACTTTTTATTGTTCTTCTATGTGAAATTTTACGAGTATAAGCTTCCTAGATTATTTAGATGCCAAAACACCAACTATCTATGACAAATGGAAAAAACCGTTCAAAGCTCCTTCATAGAGAGAGTTGAACAACTTCGGACTATCAAAATTGCTCTATGTACACTTTTTATTGTTCTTCTATGTGAAATTTTACGAGTATAAGCTTCCTAGATTATTTAGATGCCAAAACACCAACTTTCTTTGACAAATGGACAAAAACGTTAAGAGCTCCTCCATAGAGAGAGTTGAGCGACTTCGGACCATCAAAATTGCTCGGTGTACAATTTTTATTGCTCTTATATGTCAAATTTTATGAGTATAAGCTTCCTTGACTATTTCGATGCCAAAACACCAACTTTCTATGACAAATTGACAAAACCGTTAAGAGCTCCTTCATAGAGAGAGTTGAGCGACATCGGACCATCAAAATTGCTCGGTGTACAATTTTTATTGTTCTTATATGTTAAATTTTACGAGTATAAGCTTCAGAGATTATTTCGATGACAAAACACTAACCAAAATTGCTCCTCCATAGAGAGAGTTGACCAACTTCGGACCATCAAAATTGCACTATGTACACTTTTTATTGTTCTTCTATGTGAAATTTTACGAGTATAAGCTTCCTAGATTATTTCGATGCCAAAACACCAACTATCTATGACAAATGAAAAAAACCGTTCAAAGCTCCTTCATAGAGAGAGTTGAACAACTTCGGACCATCAAAATTGCTCTATGTACACTTTTTATTGTTCTTCTATGTGAAATTTTACGAGTATAAGCTTCCTAGATTATTTAGATGCCAAAACACCAACTTTCTTTGACAAATGGACAAAAACGTTAAGAGCTCCTCTATAGAGAGAGTTGAGCGACTTCGGACCATCAAAATTGCTCGGTGTACAATTTTTATTGCTCTTATATGTCAAATTTTATGAGTATAAGCTTCCTTGACTATTTCGATACCAAAACACCAACTTTCTATGACAAATTGACAAAACCGTTAAGAGCTCCTCCATAGAGAGAGTTGAGCGACATCGGACCATCAAAATTGCTCAGTGTACAATTTTTATTGTTCTTATATGTTAAATTTTACGAGTATAAGCTTCAGAGATTATTTCGATGACAAAACACTAACTTTCTATGACAAATAGAAAAAACCGTTAAAAGCTCCTCCATAGAGAGAGTTGAGCAACTTCGGGGCATCAAAATTGCTCGATGTACACTTTTTATTGTTCTTCTAAGTGAAATTTTACGAGTATAAGCTTCCTAGATTATTTCGATGCCAAAACACCAACTATCTATGACAAACGGACAAAACCGTTAAAAGCTCCTCCATAGAGAGAGTTGAGCGACTTCGGGGCATCAAAATTGCTCTATGTACAATTTTTATTGTTCTTCTATGTGAAATTTTACGAGTATAAGCTTCCTAGATTATTTCGATGCCAAAACAACAACTTTTTATGACAAATGGACAAAACCGTTAAAAGCTCCTCCATAGAGAGTGTTGAGCGACTTCGGACCATCATAGTTGCTCGGTTTACAATTTTTGTTGTTCTTATATGTCAAATTTTACGAGTATAAGCTTCCTAGATTATTTCGATGTCAAAACACCAACTTTCTATGATAAATAGATAAAACCGTTAAAAGCTCCTCCATAGAGAGAGTTGAGCAACTTCAGAACATCAAAATTGCTCGGTGTACAATTTTTATTGTTCTTCTTTGTCAACTTTTACTAGTATAAGCTTCCTACATTATTTTGATGCCAAAACACCAACTTTCTATGACAAATGGACAAAACCGTTAAAAGCTCCTCCATAGAAAGAGTTGAACAACTTCGGACCATCAAAATTGCTCTATGTACACTTTTTATTGTTCTTCTAAGTGAAATTTTACGAGAATAAGCTTCCTAGATTATTTCGATGCCAAAACACCAACTATCTATGACAAATAGACAAAACCGTTAAAAGCTCCTCCATAGAGAGAGTTGAGCAACTTCAGAACATCAAAATTGCTCGGTGTACAATTTTTATTGTTCTTCTTTGTCAACTTTTACTAGTATAAGCTTCCTACATTATTTTGATGCCAAAACACCAACTTTCTATGACAAATGGACAAAACCGTTAAAAGCTCCTCCATAGAAAGAGTTGAACAACTTCGGACCATCAAAATTGCTCTATGTACACTTTTTATTGTTCTTCTAAGTGAAATTTTACGAGAATAAGCTTCCTAGATTATTTCGATGCCAAAACACCAACTATCTATGACAAATGGAAAAAACCGTTCAAAGCTCCTCCATAGAGAGAGTTGAACAACTTCGGACCATCAAAATTGCTCTATGTACACTTTTTATTGTTCTTCTAAGTGAAATTTTACGAGAATAAGTTTCCTAGATTATTTCGATGCCAAAACACCAACTATCTATGACCGTTAAAAGCTCCTCCATAGAGAGAGTTGAGCAACTTCAGAACATCAAAATTGCTCGGTGTACAATTTTTATTGTTCTTCTTTGTCAACTTTTACTAGTATAAGCTTCCTACATTATTTTGATGCCAAAACACCAACTTTCTATGACAAATGGACAAAACCGTTAAAAGCTCCTCCATAGAAAGAGTTGAACAATTTCGGACCATCAAAATTGCTCTATGTACACTTTTTATTGTTCTTCTAAGTGAAATTTTACGAGAATAAGCTTCCTAGATTATTTCGATGCCAAAACACCAACTATCTACGACAAATGGAAAAAACCGTTCAAAGCTCCTCCATAGAGAGAGTTGAACAACTTCGGACCATCAAAATTGCTCTATGTACACTTTTTATTGTTCTTCTAAGTGAAATTTTACGAGAATAAGCTTCCTAGATTATTTCGAGGCCAAAACACCAACTATCTATGACAAATGGAAAAAATCGTTCAAAGCTCCTCCATAGAGAGAGTTGAACAACTTCGAACCATCAAAATTGCTCGATGTACACTTTTTATTGTTCTTCTAAATGAAATTTTTCGAGTATAAGCTTCCTAGATTATTTCGATGCCAAAACACCAACTATCTATGACAAATGGACAAAACCGTTAAAAGCTCCTCCATAGAGAGAGTTGAACAACTTCGGACCATCAAAATTGCTCTATGTACACTTTTTATTGTTCTTCTAAGTGAAATTTTTCGAGAATAAGCTTCCTAGATTATTTCGATGCCAAAACACCAACTTTCTATGACAAACGGACAAAACCGTTAAAAGCTCCCCCATAGAGAGAGTTGAGCAACTTCGGGGCATCAAAATTGCTCTATGTACACTTTTTATTGTTCGTCTATGTGAAATTTTACGAGTATAAGCTTCCTAGATTATTTCGATGCCAAAACACCAACTATCTATGACAAATGGACAAAACCGTTTAAAGGTCCTCCATAGAGAGAGTTGAACAACTTCGGACCATCAAAATTGCTCTATGTACACTTTTTATTGTTCTTCTAAGTGAAATTTTACGAGAATAAGCTTCCTAGATTATTTCGATGCCAAAACACCAACTTTCTATGACAAACGGACAAAACCGTTAAAAGCTCCTCCATAGAGAGAGTTGAGCAACTTCGGGGAATCAAAATTGCTCTATGTACACTTTTTATTGTTCTTCTATGTGAAATTTTACGAGTATAAGCTTCCTAGATTATTTCGATGCCAAAAAAACAACTTTTTATGACAAATGGACAAAACCGTTAAAAGCTCCTCCATAGAGAGTGTTGAGTGACTTCGGACCATCATAGTTGCTTGGTTTACAATTTTTATTGTTTATCTATGTCAAATTTTACGAGTATAAGCTTCCTAGATTATTTCGATGCCAAAACACCAACTTTCTACGACAAATAGACAAAACCGTTAAAAGCTCCTCCATAGAGAGAGTTGAGCGACTTCGGACCATTAAAGTTGCTTGGGATAGACTTTTTATTGTTCATCTATGTCAAATTTTACGAGTATAAGCTTCCTAGATTATTTCGATGCCAAAACACCAACTTTCTATGACAAATGGATAAAACCGTTAAAAGCTCCTCCATAGAGAGAGTTGAGCAACTTCGGACCATCAAAATTGCTCTATGTACACTTTTTATTGTTCTTCTATGTGAAATTTTACGAGTATAAGCTTCCTAGATTATTTCGATGCCAAAACACCAACTTTCTATGATAAATAGATAAAACCGTTAAAAGCTCCTCCACAGAGAGTGTTGAGCGACTTCGGACCATCATAGTTGCTCGGTTTACAATTTTTATTGTTCTTCTTTGTCAACTTTTACTAGTATAAGCTTCCTACATTATTTTGATGCCAAAACACCAACTTTCTATGACAAATGGACAAAACCGTTAAAAGCTCCTCCATAGAAAGAGTTGAACAATTTCGGACCATCAAAATTGCTCTATGTACACTTTTTATTGTTCTTCTATGTGAAATTTTACGAGAATAAGCTTCCTAGATTATTTCGATGCCAAAACACCAACTATCTAAGACAAATGGAAAAAACCGTTCAAAGCTCCTCCATAGATAGAGTTGAACAACTTCGGACCATCAAAATTGCTCTATGTACACTTTTTATTGTTCTTCTAAGTGAAATTTTACGAGAATAAGCTTCCTAGATTATTTCGATGCGAAAACACCAACTATCTATGACAAATGGAAAAAACCGTTCAAAGCTCCTCCATAGAGAGAGTTGAACAACTTCGAATCATCAAAATTGCTCGATGTACACTTTTTATTGTACTTCTAAGTGAAATTTTACGAGTATAAGCTTCCTAGATTATTTCGATGCCAAAACACCAACTATCTATGACAAATGGACAAAACCGTTAAAAGCTCCTCCATAGAGAGAGTTGAACAACTTCGGACCATCAAAATTGCTCTATGTACACTTTTTATTGTTCTTCTAAGTTAAATTTTACGAGAATAAGCTTCCTAGATTATTTCGATACCAAAACACCAACTTTCAATGACAAACGGACAAAACCATTAAAAGCTCCTCCATAGAGAGAGTTGAGCAACTTCGGACCATCAAAGTTGCTCGGTGTACAATTTTTATTGTTCTTATATGTCAAATTATATGAGTATAAGCTTCCTAGATTATTTCGATGCCAAAACACCAACTTTCTATGAAAAACGGACAAAACCGTTAAGAGCTCCTCCATAGAGAGAGTTGAGCGACTTCGGACCATCAAAATTGCTCGATGTACAATTTTTATTGTTCTTATATGTTAAATTTTACGAGTATAAGCTTCAGAGATTATTTCGATGACAAAACACTAACTTTCTATGACAAATAGACAAAACCGTTAAAAGCTCCTCCATAGAGAGAGTTGAGCAACTTCGGACCATCAAAATTGCTCTCTGTACACTTTTTATTGTTCTTCTAAGTGAAATTTACGAGAATAAGCTTCCTAGATTATTTCGATGCCAAAACACCAACTTTTTATGAGAAATGGACAAAACCGTTAAAAGCTCCTCCATAGAGAGAGTTGACCGATTTCGGACCATCAAAATTGCACTATGTACACTTTTTATTGTTCTTCTATGTGAAATTTTACGAGTATAAGCTTCCTAGATTATTTCGATGCCAAAACACCAACTATCTATGACAAATGGAAAAAACGGTTCAAAGCTCCTCCATAGAGAGAGTTGAACAACTTCGGACCATCAAAATTGCTCTATGTACACTTTTTATTGTTCTTCTATGTGAAATTTTACGAGTATAAGCTTCCTAGATTATTTAGATGCCAAAACACCAACTTTGTATGACAAATAGACAAAACCGTTAAAAGCTCCTCCATAGAGAGAGTTGAGCAACTTTGGACCATCAAAGTTGCTCGGTGTACAATTTTTATTGTTCTTATATGTCAAATTATATGAGTATAAGCTTCCTAGATTATTTCGATGCCAAAACACCAACTTTCTATGAAAAACGGACAAAACCGTTAAGAGCTCCTCCATAGAGAGAGTTGAGCGACTTCGGACCATCAAAATTGCTCGATGTACACTTTTTATTGTTCTTCTAAATGAAATTTTTCGAGTATAAGCTTCCTAGATTATTTCGATGCCAAAACACCAACTATCTATGACAAATGGACAAAACCGTTAAAAGCTCCTCCATAGAGAGAGTTGAACAACTTCGGACCATCAAAATTGCTCTATGTACACTTTTTATTGTTCTTCTAAGTGAAATTTTTCGAGAATAAGCTTCCTAGATTATTTCGATGCCAAAACACCAACTTTCTATGACAAACGGACAAAACCGTTAAAAGCTCCCCCATAGAGAGAGTTGAGCAACTTCGGGGTATCAAAATTGCTCTATGTACACTTTTTATTGTTCGTCTATGTGAAATTTTACGAGTATAAGCTTCCTAGATTATTTCGATGCCAAAACACCAACTATCTATGACAAATGGACAAAACCGTTAAAAGCTCCTCCATAGAGAGAGTTGAACAACTTCGGACCATCAAAATTGCTCTATGTACACTTTTTATTGTTCTTCTAAGTGAAATTTTACGAGAATAAGCTTCCTAGATTATTTCGATGCCAAAACACCAACTTTCTATGACAAACGGACAAAACCGTTAAAAGCTCCTCTATAGAGAGAGTTGAGCAACTTCGGGGAATCAAAATTGCTCTATGTACACTTTTTATTGTTCTTCTATGTGAAATTTTACGAGTATAAGCTTCCTAGATTATTTCGATGCCAAAAAAACAACTTTTTATGACAAATGGACAAAACCGTTAAAAGCTCCTCCATAGAGAGTGTTGAGCGACTTCGGACCATCATAGTTGCTTGGTTTACAATTTTTATTGTTTATCTATGTCAAATTTTACGAGTATAAGCTTCCTAGATTATTTCGATGCCAAAACACCAACTTTCTACGACAAATAGACAAAACCGTTAAAAGCTCCTCCATAGAGAGAGTTGAGCGACTTCGGACCATTAAAGTTGCTTGGGATAGACTTTTTATTGTTCATCTATGTCAAATTTTTCGAGTATAAGCTTCCTAGATTATTTCGATGCCAAAACACCAACTATCTATGACAAATGGACAAAACCGTTAAAAGCTCCTCCATAGAGAGAGTTGAACAACTTCGGACCATCAAAATTGCTCTATGTACACTTTTTATTGTTCTTCTAAGTGAAATTTTTCGAGAATAAGCTTCCTAGATTATTTCGATGCCAAAACACCAACTTTCTATGACAAATGGACAAAACCGTTAAAAGCTCCTCCATAGAAAGAGTTGAACAATTTCGGACCATCAAAATTGCTCTATGTACACTTTTTATTGTTCTTCTAAGTGAAATTTTACGAGAATAAGCTTCCTAGATTATTTCGATGCCAAAACACCAACTATCTACGACAAATGGAAAAAACCGTTCAAAGCTCCTCCATAGAGAGAGTTGAACAACTTCGGACCATCAAAATTGCTCTATGTACACTTTTTATTGTTCTTCTAAGTGAAATTTTACGAGAATAAGCTTCCTAGATTATTTCGATGCGAAAACACCAACTATCTATGACAAATGGAAAAAACCGTTCAAAGCTCCTCCATAGAGAGAGTTGAACAACTTCGAACAATCAAAATTGCTCGATGTACACTTTTTATTGTTCTTCTAAGTGAAATTTTACGAGTATAAGCTTCCTAGATTATTTCGATGCCAAAACACCAACTATCTATGACAAATGGACAAAACCGCTAAAAGCTCCTCCATAGAGAGAGTTGAACAACTTCGGACCATCAAAATTGCTCTATGTACACTTTTTATTGTTCTTCTAAGTTAAATTTTACGAGAATAAGCTTCCTAGATTATTTCGATGCCAAAACACCAACTTTCTATGAAAAACGGACAAAACCGTTAAGAGCTCCTCCATAGAGAGAGTTGAGCGACTTCGGACCATCAAAATTGCTCGATGTACAATTTTTATTGTTCTTATATGTTAAATTTTACGAGTATAAGCTTCAGAGATTATTTCGATGACAAAACACTAACTTTCTATGACAAATAGACAAAACCGTTAAAAGCTCCTCCATAGAGAGAGTTGAGCAACTTCGGACCATCAAAATTGCTCTCTGTACACTTTTTACTGTTCTTCTAAGTGAAATTTACGAGAATAAGCTTCCTAGATTATTTCGATGCCAAAACACCAACTTTTTATGAGAAATGGACAAAACCGTTAAAAGCTCCTCCATAGAGAGAGTTGACCGATTTCGGACCATCAAAATTGCACTATGTACACTTTTTATTGTTCTTCTATGTGAAATTTTACGAGTATAAGCTTCCTAGATTATTTCGATGCCAAAACACCAACTATCTATGACAAATGGAAAAAACGGTTCAAAGCTCCTCCATAGAGAGAGTTGAACAACTTCGGACCATCAAAATTGCTCTATGTACACTTTTTATTGTTCTTCTATGTGAAATTTTACGAGTATAAGCTGCCTAGATTATTTCTATACCAAAACACCAACTTTCTATGACAAATGGACAAAACCGTTAAAAGCTCCTCCATAGAGAGAGTTGAGCCACTTCGGACCATCAAAGTTGCTCGGTGTACAATTTTTATTGTTCTTATATGTCAAATTTTATGAGTATAAGCTTCCTAGATTATTTCGATGCCAAAACACCAACTTTCTTTGACAAATGGACAAAACCGTTAAAAGCTCTTCAATAGAGAGTGTTGAGCGACTTCGGAGCATCAAAGTTGCTCGGTGTACAATTTTTATTGTTCTTCTATGTCAAATTTTACGAGTATAAGCTTCCTACATTATTTCGATGCCAAAACACCAACTTTCTATGACAAATAGACAAAACCGCTAAAAGCTCCTCCATAGAGAGAGTTGAGCAACTCCGAACTATCAAAGTTGTTCGGGATAGACTTTTTATTGTTCTTCTATGTGAAATTTTACGAGTATAAGCTTCCTAGATTATTTCGATGCCAAAACACCAACTATCTATGACATATGGACAAAACCGTTAAAAGCTCCTCCATAGAGAGAGTTGAACAACTTCGGACCATCAAAATTGCTCTATGTACACTTTTTATTGTTCTTCTAAGTGAAATTTTACGAGAATAAGCTTCCTAGATTATTTCGATGCCAAAACACCAACTTTCTATGACAAACGGACAAAATCGTTAAAAGCTCCTCCATAGAGAGAGTTTAGCAACTTCGTACCATCAAAGTTGCTCGGTGTACAATTTTTATTGTTCTTATATGTCAAATTTTATGAGTATAAGCTTCCTAGATTATTTCGATGACAAAACACCAACTTTCTTTGACAGATAGAAAAAATGGATAAGAGCTTCTCCATAGAGAGAGTTGAGCGACTTCGGACAATCAAAATTGCTCGGTGTACAATTTTTATTGTTCTTATATGTTAAATTTTACGAGTATAAGCTTCAGAGATTATTTCGATGCCAAAACACCAACTTTCTATGACAAATAGACAAAACCGTTAAAAGCTCCTCCATAGAGAGAGTTAAGCAACTTCGTACCATCAAAGTTGCTCGGTGTACAATTTTTATTGCTCTTATATGTCAAATTTTATGAGTATAAGCTTCCTTGATTATTTCGATCCCAAAACAAACACTTTCTATGACAAATAAAAAAAATCGATAAGAGCTCCTCCATCGAGAGAGTTGAGCAACTTCGGACCATTAAAATTGCTTTATGTGCACTTTTTATTGTTCTTCTATGTGAAATTTTACGAGTATAAGCTTCCTAGATTATTTCGATGCCAAAACACCAACTTTCTATGACAAATGGACAAAACCGTTAAAAGCTCTTCAATAGAGAGTGTTGAGCGACTTCGGACTATCAAAATTGCTCGGTGTACAATTTTTATTGTTCTTATATATTAAATTTTATGTGTATAAGCTTCCTAGATTATTTCGATGCCAAAACACCAACTTTCTTTGACAAATGGACAAAACCGTTAAAAGCTCTTCAATAGAGAGTGTTGAGCGACTTCGGAGCATCAAAGTTGCTCGGTGTACAATTTTTATTGTTCTTCTATGTCAAATTTTATGAGTATAAGCTTCCTACATTATTTCGATGCCAAAACACCAACTTTCTATGACAAATAGACAAAACCGTTAAAAGCTCCTCCATAGAGAGAGTTGAGCAACTCCGAACTATCAAAGTTGGTCGGGATAGACTTTTTATTGTTCTTCTATGTGAAATTTTACGAGTATAAGCTTCTTAGATTATTTCGATGCCAAAACACCAACTATCTATGACATATGGACAAAACCGTTAAAAGCTCCTCCATAGAGAGAGTTGAACAACTTCGGACCATCAAAATTGCTCTATGTACACTTTTTATTGTTCTTCTAAGTGAAATTTTACGAGAATAAGCTTCCTAGATTATTTCGATGCCAAAACACCAACTTTCTATGACAAATGGACAAAATCGTTAAAAGCTCCTCCATAGAGAGAGTTTAGCAACTTCGGACCATCAAAGTTGCTCGGTGTACAATTTTTATTGTTCTTATATGTCAAATTTTATGAGTATAAGCTTCCTAGATTATTTCGATGCCAAAACACCAACTTTCTTTGACAAATAGAAAAAATGGATAAGAGCTTCTCCATAGAGAGAGTTGAGCGACTTCGGACCATCAAAATTGCTCGGTGTACAATTTTTATTGTTCTTATATGTTAAATTTTACGAGTATAAGCTTCAGAGATTATTTCGATGCCAAAACACCAACTTTCTATGACAAATAGACAAAACCGTTAAAAGCTCCTCCATAGAGAGAGTTAAGCAACTTCGGACCATCAAAGTTGCTCGGTGTACAATTTTTATTGCTCTTATATGTCAAATTTTATGAGTATAAGCTTCCTTGATTATTTGGATGCCAAAACACCAACTTTCTATGACAAATAGAAAAAATCGATAAGAGCTCCTCCATAGAGAGAGTTGAGCTACTTCGGACCATTAAAATTGCTCTATGTACACTTTTTACTGTTCTTCTATGTCAAATTTTATGAGTTTGTTTCCTAGATTATTTCGATGCCAAAACACCAACTTTCTATGACAAATGGACAAAACCGTTAAAAGCTCTTCAATAGAGAGTGTTGAGCGACTTCGGACCATCAAAGTTGGTCGGTGTACAATTTTTATTGTTCTTCTATGTCAAATTTTACGAGTATAAGCTTCCAACATTATTTCGATGCCAAAACACCAACTTTCTATGACAAATAGACAAAACCGTTAAAAGCTCCTCCATAGAGATTGTTGAGCAACTCCGAACTATCAAAGTTGTTCGGGATAGACTTTTTATTGTTCTTCTAAGTGAAATTTTACGAGAATAAGCTTTCTAGATTATTTCGATGCCAAAACACCAACTATCTATGACAAATGGAAAAAACCGTTCAAAGCTCCTCCATAGAGAGAGTTGAACAACTTCGAACCATCAAAATTGCTCGATGTACACTTTTTATTGTTCTTCTAAGTGAAATTTTTCGAGTATAAGTTTCCTAGATTATTTCAATGCCAAAACACCAACTTTCTATGACAAATGGACAAAACCGTTAAAAGCTCCTCCATAGAGAGAGTTGACCAACTTCGGACCATCAAAATTGCTCTATGTACACTTTTTATTGTTCTTCTATGTGAAATTTTACGAGTATAAGCTTCCTAGATTATTTCTATGCCAAAACATCAACTTTCTATGACAAATGGATAAAACCGTTAAAAGCTCTTTAATAGAGACTGTTGAGCGACTTCGGACCATCAAAGTTGGTCGGTGTACAATTTTTATTGTTCTTCTATGTCAAATTTTACGAGTATAAGCTTCCTACATTATTTCGATGCCAAAACACCAACTTTCTACGACAAATCGACAAAACCGTTAAAAGCTCCTCCATAGAGATTGTTGAGCAACTCCGAAATATCAAAGTTGTTCGGGATAGACTTTTTATTGTTCTTCTATGTGAAATTTTACGAGTATAAGCTTCCTAGATTATTCCGATGCCAAAACACCAACTATCTATGACAAATGGAAAAAACCGTTCAAAGCTCCTCCATAGAGAGAGTTGAACAACTTCGGACCATCAAAATTGCTCTATGTACACTTTTTATTGTTCTTCTAAGTGAAATTTTACGAGAATAAGCTTCCTAGATTATTTCGATGCCAAAACACCAACTATCTAAGACAAATGGAAAAAACCGTTCAAAGCTCCTCCATAGAGAGAGTTGAACAACTTCGAACCATCAAAATTGCTCGATGTACACTTTTTATTGTTCTTCTAAGTAAAATTTTTCGAGTATAAGCTTCCTAGATTATTTCGATGCCAAAACACCAACTTTCTATGACAAATGGACAAAACCGTTAAAAACTCCTCCATAGAGAGAGTTGACCAACTTCGGACCATCAAAATTGCTCTATGTACACTTTTTATTGTTCTTCTATGTGAAATTTTACGAGTATAAGCTTCCTAGATTATTTCTATGTCAAAACACCAACTTTCTATGACAAATGGACAAAACCGTTAAAAGCTCCTCCATAGAGAGAGTTGAGCCACTTCGGACCATCAAAGTTGCTCGGTGTACAATTTTTATTGTTCTTATATGTCGAATTTTATGAGTATAAGCTTCCTAGATTATTTTGATGCCAAAACACCAACTTTCTTTGACAAATGGACAAAACCGTTAAGAGCTCTTCCATAGAGAGAGTTGAGTGACTTCAGACCATCAAAATTGCTCGGTGTACAATTTTTATTGTTCTTATATGTTAAATTTTATGTGTATAAGCTTCCTAGATTATTTCGATGCCAAAACACCAACTTTCTTTGACAAATGGACAAAACCGTTAAAAGCTCTTCAATAGAGAGTGTTGAGCGACTTCGGACCATCAAAGTTGCTCGGTGTACAATTTTTATTGTTCTTCTATGTCAAATTTTACGAGTATAAGCTTCCTACATTATTTCGATGCCAAAACACCAACTTTCTATGACAAATAGACAAAACCGTTAAAAGCTCCTCCATAGAGAGAGTTGAGCAACTCCGAACTATCAAAGTTGTTCGGGATAGACTTTTTATTGTTCTTCTATGTGAAATTTTACGAGTATAAGCTTCCTAGATTATTTCGATGCCAAAACACCAACTATCTATGACATATGGACAAAACCGTTAAAAGCTCCTCCATAGAGAGAGTTGAACAACTTCGGACCATCAAAATTGCTCTATGTACACTTTTTATTGTTCTTCTAAGTGAAATTTTACGAGAATAAGCTTCCTAGATTATTTCGATGCCAAAACACCAACTTTCTATGACAAACGGACAAAATCGTTAAAAGCTCCTCCATAGAGAGAGTTTAGCAACTTCGGACCATCAAAGTTGCTCGGTGTACAATTTTTATTGTTCTTATATGTCAAATTTTATGAGTATAAGCTTCCTAGATTATTTCGATGCCAAAACACCAACTTTCTTTGACAGATAGAAAAAATGGATAAGAGCTTCTCCATAGAGAGAGTTGAGCGACTTCGGACCATCAAAATTGCTCGGTGTACAATTTTTATTGTTCTTATATGTTAAATTTTACGAGTATAAGCTTCAGAGATTATTTCGATGCCAAAACACCAACTTTCTATGACAAATAGACAAAACCGTTAAAAGCTCCTCCATAGAGAGAGTTAAGCCACTTCGGACCATCAAAGGTGCTCGGTGTACAATTTTTATTGCTCTTATATGTCAAATTTTATGAGTATAAGCTTCCTTGACTATTTCAATGCCAAAACACCAACTTTCTATGACAAATAGAAAAAATCGATAAGAGCTCCTCCATAGAGAGAGTTGAGCTACTTCGGACCATTAAAATTGCTCTATGTACACTTTTTACTGTTCTTCTATGTCAAATTTTATGAGTTTGTTTCCTAGATTATTTCGATGCCAAAACACCAACTTTCTATGACAAATGGACAGAACCGTTAAAAGCTCTTCAATAGAGAGTGTTGAGCGACTTCCGACCATCAAAGTTGGTCGGTGTACAATTTTTATTGTTCTTCTATGTCAAATTTTACGAGTATAAGCTTCCTACATTATTTCGATGCCAAAACACCAACTTTCTATGACAAATAGATAAAACCGTTAAAAGCTCCTCCATAGAGATTGTTGAGCAACTCCGAACTATCAAAGTTGTTCGGGATAGACTTTTTATTGTTCTTCTAAGTCAAATTTTACGAGAATAAGCTTCCTAGATTATTTCGATGCCAAAACACCAACTATCTATGACAAATGGAAAAAACCGTTCAAAGCTCCTCCATAGAGAGAGTTGAACAACTTCGAACCATCAAAATTGCTCGATGTACACTTTTTATTGTTCTTCTAAGTGAAATTTTTCGAGTATAAGCTTCCTAGATTATTTCAATGCCAAAACACCAACTTTCTATGACAAATGGACAAAACCGTTAAAAGCTCCTCCATAGAGAGAGTTGACCAACTTCGGACCATCAAAATTGCTCTATGTACACTTTTTATTGTTCTTCTATGTGAAATTTTATGAGTATAAGCTTCCTAGATTATTTCTATGCCAAAACATCAACTTTCTATGACAAATGGACAAAACCGTTAAAAGCTCCCCCATAGAGAGAGTTGAGCCACTTCGGACCATCAAAGTTGCTCTATGTACACTTTTTATTGTTTTTCTAAGTGAAATTTTACGAGAATAAGCTTCCTAAATTATTTCGATGCCAAAACATCAACTTTCTATGACAAACGGACAAAACCGTTAAGAGCTCCTCCATAGAGAGAGTTGAGCAACTTCGGACCATCAAAGTTGCTCGGTGTACAATTTTTATTGTTCTTATATGTCAAATTTTATGAGTATAAGCTTCCTAGATTATTTCGATGCCAAAACACCAACTTTCTTTGACAAATGGACAAAACCGTTAAAAGCTCTTCAATAGAGAGAGTTGAACAACTTCGAACCATCAAAATTTCTCTATGTACACTTTTTACTGTTCTTCTATGTGAAATTTTACGAGTATAAGCTTCCTAGATTATTTCGATGCCAAAACATCAACTTTCTATGACAAATGGACAAAACCGTTAAAAGCTCCTCCATAGAGAGAGTTGAGCAACTTCGGACCATCAAAGTTGCTCGGTGTACAATTTTTATTGTTCTTATATGTCAAATTTTATGAGTATAAGCTTCCTAGATTATTTCGATGCCAAAACACCAACTTTCTTTGACAGATGGACAAAACCGTTCAAAGCTCCTCCATAGAGAGAGTTGAACAACTTCGAACCATCAAAATTGCTCTATGTACACTTTTTATTGTTCTTCTATGTGAAATTTTACGAGTATAAGCTTCCTAGATTATTTCGATGCCAAAACACCAATTATCTATGACAAATGGACAAAACCGTTAAAAGCTCCTCCATAGAGAGAGTTGAGCAACTTCAGACCATCAAAGTTGCTCGGTGTACAATTTTTATTGTTCTTATATGTCAAATTTTAGGAGTATAAGCTTCCTAGATTATTTCGATGCCAAAACACCAACTTTCTTTGACAAATGGACAAAACCGTTAAGAGCTCCTCCATAGAGAGAGTTGAGCGACTTCGGACAATCAAAATTGCTCGGTGTACAATTTTTATTGTTCTTATATGTTAAATTTTATGAGTATAAGCTTTCGAGATTATTTCGATGCCAAAACAACAACTTTCTTTGACAAATGGACAAAAACGTTAAGAGCTCCTCCATAGAGAGAGTTGAGCGACTTCGGACCATCAAAATTGCTCGGTGTACAATTTTTATTGCTCTTATATGTCAAATTTTATGAGTATAAGCTTCCTTCACTATTTCGATGCCAAAACACCAACTTTCTATGACAAATAGAAAAAATTGATAAGAGCTCCTCCATAGAGAGAGTTGAGCTACTTCGGACCATTAAAATTGCTCTATGTACACTTTTTACTGTTCTTCTATGTCAAATTTTATGAGTTTGCTTCCTAAATTATTTCGATGCCAAAACACCAACTTTCTATGACAAATGGACAAAACCGTTAAAAGCTCTTCAATAGAGAGTGTTGACCGACTTCGGACCATCAAAGTTGGTCGGTGTACAATTTTTATTGTTCTTCTATGTCAAATTTTACGAGTATAAGCTTCCTACATTATTTCGATACCAAAACACCAACTTTCTATGACAAATAGACAAAACCGTTAAAAGCTCCTCCATAGAGATTGTTGAGCAACTCCGAACTATCAAAGTTGTTCGGGATAGAATTTTTATTGTTCTTCTATGTGAAATTTTACGAGTATAAGCTTCCTAGATTATTTCGATGCCAAAACACCAACTTTCTATGACAAATGGAAAAAACCGTTCAAAGCTCCTCCATAGAGAGAGTTGAACAACTTCGGACAATCAAAATTGCTCTATGTACACTTTTTATTATTCTTCTATGTCAAATTTTACGAGTATAAGCTTCCTAGATTATTTCGATGCCAAAACACCAACTTTCTATGACAAATAGACAAAACCGTTAAAAGCTCCTCCATAGAGAGAGTTCAGCCACTTCGGACCATCAAAGTTGCTCGGTGTACAATTTTTATTGCTCTTATATGTCAAATTTTATGAGTATAAGCTTTCTTGACTATTTCGATGCCAAAACGCCAACTTTCTATGACAAATAGAAAAAATTGATAAGAGCTTCTCCATAGAGAGAGTTGAGCTACTTCGGACCATTAAAATTGCATTATGTACACTTTTTACTGTTCTTCTATGCCAAATTTTATGAGTTTGCTTCCTAGATTATTTCGATGCGAAAACACCAACTTTCTATGACAAATGGACAAAACCGTTAAAAGCACTTTAATAGAAAGTGTTGAGCGACTTCGGACCATCAAAGTTGGTCGGTGTACAATTTTTATTGTTCTTCTATGTCAAATTTTACGAGTATAAGCTTCCTACATTATTTCGATGCCAAAACACCAACTTTCTATGACAAATCGACAAAACCGTTAAAAGCTCCTCCATAGAGATTGTTGAGCAACTCCGAAATATCAAAGTTGTTCGGGATAGACTTTTTATTGTTCTTCTATGTGAAATTTTACGAGAATAAGCTTTCCTAGATTATTTCGATGCCAAAACACCAACTATCTATGACAAATGGAAAAAACCGTTCAAAGCACCTCCATAGAGAGAGTTGAACAACTTCGGACCATCAAAATTGCTCTATGTACACTTTTTATTGTTCTTCTAAGTAAAATTTTACGAGAATAAGCTTCCTAGATTATTTCGATGCCAAAACACCAACTATCTAAGACAAATGGAAAAAACCGTTCAAAGCTCCTCCATAGAGAGAGTTGAACAACTTCGAACCATCAAAATTGCTCGATGTACAGTTTTTATTGTTCTTCTAAGTGAAATTTTTCGAGTATAAGCTTCCTAGATTATTTCGATGCCAAAACACCAACTTTCTATGACAAATGGACAAAACCGTTAAAAGCTCCTCCATAGAGAGAGTTGACCAACTTCGGACCATCAAAATTGCTCTATGTACACTTTTTATTGTTCTTCTATGTGAAATTTTACGAGTATAAGCTTCCTAGATTATTTCTATGCGAAAACACCAACTTTCTATGAGAAATGGACAAAACCGTTAAAAGATCCTCCATAGAGAGAGTTGAGCAATTTCGGACCATCAAAGTTGCTTGGTGTACAATTTTTATTGTTCTTATATGTCAAATTTTATGAGTATAAGCTTCCTAGATTATTTCGATGCCAAAACACCAACTATCTATGACAAATGGAAAAAACCGTTCAAAGCTCCTCCATAGAGAGAGTTGAACAACTTCGGACCATCAAAATTGCTCTATGTACACTTTTTATTATTCTTCTATGTCAAATTTTACGAGTATAAGCTGCCTAGATTATTTCGATGCCAAAACACCAACTTTCTATTACAAATAGACAAAACCGTTAAAAGCTCCTCCATAGAGAGAGTTCAGCCACTTCGGACCATCAAAGTTGCTCGGTGTACAATTTTTATTGCTCTTATATGTCAAATTTTATGAGTATAAGCTTCCTTGACTATTTCGATGCCAAAAAACCAACTTTCTATGACAAATAGAAAAAATTGATAAGAGCTTCTCCATAGAGAGAGTTGAGCTACTTCGGACCATTAAAATTGCTCTATGTACACTTTCTACTGTTCTTCTATGTCAAATTTTATGAGTTTGCTTCCTAGATTATTTCGATGCCAAAACACCAACTTTCTATGACAAATGGACAAAACCGTTAAAAGCTCTTTAATAGAGAGTGTTGAGCGACTTCGGACCATCAAAGTTGGTCGGTGTACAATTTTTATTGTTCTTCTATGTCAAATTTTACGAGTATAAGCTTCCTACATTATTTCGATGCCAAAACACCAACTTTCTACGACAAATCGACAAAACCGTTAAAAGCTCCTCCATAGAGATTGTTGAGCAACTCCGAAATATCAAAGTTGTTCGGGATAGACTTTTTATTGTTCTTCTATGTGAAATTTTACGAGTATAAGCTTCCTAGATTATTTCGATGCCAAAACACCAACTATCTATGACAAATGGAAAAAACCGTTCAAAGCTCCTCCATAGAGAGAGTTGAACAACTTCGGACCATCAAAATTGCTCTATGTACACTTTTTATTGTTCTTCTAAGTGAAATTTTACGAGAATAAGCTTCCTAGATTATTTCGATGCCAAAACACCAACTATCTAAGACAAATGGAAAAAACCGTTCAAAGCTCCTCCATAGAGAGAGTTGAACAACTTCGAACCATCAAAATTGCTCGATGTACACTTTTTATTGTTCTTCTAAGTGAAATTTTTCGAGTATAAGCTTCCTAGATTATTTCGATGCCAAAACACCAACTTTCTATGACAAATGGACAAAACCGTTAAAAGCTCCTCCATAGAGAGAGTTGACCAACTTCGGACCATCAAAATTGCTCTATGTACACTTTTTATTGTTCTTCTATGTGAAATTTTACGAGTATAAGCTTCCTAGATTATTTCTATGCGAAAACACCAACTTTCTATGACAAATGGACAAAACCGTTAAAAGCTCCTCCATAGAGAGAGTTGAGCGACTTCGGACCATCAAAGTTGCTCGGTGTACAATTTTTATTGTTCTTATATGTCAAATTTTATGAGTATAAGCTTCCTAGATTATTTCGATGCCAAAACACCAACTTTCTTTGACAAATGGACAAAACCGTTAAGAGCTCCTCCATAGAGAGAGTTGAACAACTTCGGACCATCAAAATTGCTCTATGTACACTTTTTATTATTCTTCTATGTCAAATTTTACGAGTATAAGCTTCCTAGATTATTTCGATGCCAAAACACCAACTTTCTATTACAAATGGACAAAACCGTTAAAAGCTCTTCAATAGAGAGTGTTGAGCGACTTCGGACCATCAAAGTTGGTCGGTGTACAATTTTTATTGTTCTTCTATGTCAAATTTTACGAGTATAAGCTTCCTACATTATTTCGATGCCAAAACACCAACTTTCTATGACAAATCGACAAAACCGTTAAAAGCTCCTCCATAGAGATTGTTGAGCAACTCCGAAATATCAAAGTTGTTCGGGATAGACTTTTTATTGTTCTTCTATGTGAAATTTTACGAGAATAAGCTTTCCTAGATTATTTCGATGCCAAAACACCAACTATCTATGACAAATGGAAAAAACCGTTCAAAGCACCTCCATAGAGAGAGTTGAACAACTTCGGACCATCAAAATTGCTCTATGTACACTTTTTATTGTTCTTCTAAGTAAAATTTTACGAGAATAAGCTTCCTAGATTATTTCGATGCCAAAACACCAACTATCTAAGACAAATGGAAAAAACCGTTCAAAGCTCCTCCATAGAGAGAGTTGAACAACTTCGAACCATCAAAATTGCTCGATGTACAGTTTTTATTGTTCTTCTAAGTGAAATTTTTCGAGTATAAGCTTCCTAGATTATTTCGATGCCAAAACACCAACTTTCTATGACAAATGGACAAAACCGTTAAAAGCTCCTCCATAGAGAGAGTTGACCAACTTCGGACCATCAAAATTGCTCTATGTACACTTTTTATTGTTCTTCTATGTGAAATTTTACGAGTATAAGCTTCCTAGATTATTTCTATGCGAAAACACCAACTTTCTATGAGAAATGGACAAAACCGTTAAAAGCTCCTCCATAGAGAGAGTTGAGCAATTTCGGACCATCAAAGTTGCTTGGTGTACAATTTTTATTGTTCTTATATGTCAAATTTTATGAGTATAAGCTTCCTAGATTATTTCGATGCCAAAACACCAACTATCTATGACAAATGGAAAAAACCGTTCAAAGCTCCTCCATAGAGAGAGTTGAACAACTTCGGACCATCAAAATTGCTCTATGTACACTTTTTATTATTCTTCTATGTCAAATTTTACGAGTATAAGCTGCCTAGATTATTTCGATGCCAAAACACCAACTTTCTATTACAAATAGACAAAACCGTTAAAAGCTCCTCCATAGAGAGAGTTCAGCCACTTCGGACCATCAAAGTTGCTCGGTGTACAATTTTTATTGCTCTTATATGTCAAATTTTATGAGTATAAGCTTCCTTGACTATTTCGATGCCAAAAAACCAACTTTCTATGACAAATAGAAAAAATTGATAAGAGCTTCTCCATAGAGAGAGTTGAGCTACTTCGGACCATTAAAATTGCTCTATGTACACTTTCTACTGTTCTTCTATGTCAAATTTTATGAGTTTGCTTCCTAGATTATTTCGATGCCAAAACACCAACTTTCTATGACAAATGGACAAAACCGTTAAAAGCTCTTTAATAGAGAGTGTTGAGCGACTTCGGACCATCAAAGTTGGTCGGTGTACAATTTTTATTGTTCTTCTATGTCAAATTTTACGAGTATAAGCTTCCTACATTATTTCGATGCCAAAACACCAACTTTCTACGACAAATCGACAAAACCGTTAAAAGCTCCTCCATAGAGATTGTTGAGCAACTCCGAAATATCAAAGTTGTTCGGGATAGACTTTTTATTGTTCTTCTATGTGAAATTTTACGAGTATTAGCTTCCTAGATTATTTCGATGCCAAAACACCAACTATCTATGACAAATGGAAAAAACCGTTCAAAGCTCCTCCATAGAGAGAGTTGAACAACTTCGGACCATCAAAATTGCTCTATGTACACTTTTTATTGTTCTTCTAAGTGAAATTTTACGAGAATAAGCTTCCTAGATTATTTCGATGCCAAAACACCAACTATCTAAGACAAATGGAAAAAACCGTTCAAAGCTCCTCCATAGAGAGAGTTGAACAACTTCGAACCATCAAAATTGCTCGATGTACACTTTTTATTGTTCTTCTAAGTGAAATTTTTCGAGTATAAGCTTCCTAGATTATTTCGATGCCAAAACACCAACTTTCTATGACAAATGGACAAAACCGTTAAAAGCTCCTCCATAGAGAGAGTTGACCAACTTCGGACCATCAAAATTGCTCTATGTACACTTTTTATTGTTCTTCTATGTGAAATTTTACGAGTATAAGCTTCCTAGATTATTTCTATGCGAAAACACCAACTTTCTATGACAAATGGACAAAACCGTTAAAAGCTCCTCCATAGAGAGAGTTGAGCGACTTCGGACCATCAAAGTTGCTCGGTGTACAATTTTTATTGTTCTTATATGTCAAATTTTATGAGTATAAGCTTCCTAGATTATTTCGATGCCAAAACACCAACTTTCTTTGACAAATGGACAAAACCGTTAAGAGCTCCTCCATAGAGAGAGTTGAACAACTTCGGACCATCAAAATTGCTCTATGTACACTTTTTATTATTCTTCTATGTCAAATTTTACGAGTATAAGCTTCCTAGATTATTTCGATGCCAAAACACCAACTTTCTATTACAAATGGACAAAACCGTTAAAAGCTCTTCAATAGAGAGTGTTGAGCGACTTCGGACCATCAAAGTTGCTCGGTGTACAATTTTTATTGCTCTTATATGTCAAATTTTACGAGTATAAGCTTCCTTGACTATTTCGATGCCAAAAAACCAACTTTCTATGACAAATAGAAAAAATTGATAAGAGCTTCTCCATAGAGAGAGTTGAGCTACTTCGGACCATTAAAATTGCTCTATGTACACTTTCTACTGTTCTTCTATGTCAAATTTTATGAGTTTGCTTCCTAGATTATTTCGATGCCAAAACACCCACTTTGTATGACAAATGGACAAAACCGTTAAAAGCTCTTTAATAGAGAGTGTTGAGCGACTTCGGACCATCAAAGTTGGTCGGTGTACAATTTTTATTGTTCTTCTATGTCAAATTTTACTAGTATAAGCTTCCTACATTATTTCGATGCCAAAACACCAACTTTCTACGACAAATCGACAAAACCGTTAAAAGCTCCTCCATAGAGATTGTTGAGCAACTCCGAAATATCAAAGTTGTTCGGGATAGACTTTTTATTGTTCTTCTATGTGAAATTTTACGAGTATAAGCTTCCTAGATTATTTCGATGCCAAAACACCAACTATCTAAGACAAATGGAAAAAACCGTTCAAAGCTCCTCCATAGAGAGAGTTGAACAACTTCGAACCATCAAAATTGCTCGATGTACACTTTTTATTGTTCTTCTAAGTGAAATTTTTCGAGTATAAGCTTCCTAGATTATTTCGATGCCAAAACACCAACTTTCTATGACAAATGGACAAAACCGTTAAAAGCTCCTCCATAGAGAGAGTTGACCAACTTCGGACCATCAAAATTGCTCTATGTACACTTTTTATTGTTCTTCTATGTGAAATTTTACGAGTATAAGCATCCTAGATTATTTCTATGGGAAAACACCAACTTTCTATGACAAATGGACAAAACCGTTAAAAGCTCCTCCATAGAGAGAGTTGAGCGACTTCGGACCATCAAAGTTGCTCGGTGTACAATTTTTATTGTTCTTATATGTCAAATTTTATGAGTATAAGCTTCCTAGATTATTTCGATGCCAAAACACCAACTTTCTTTGACAAATGGAAAAAACCGTTAAGAGCTCCTCCATAGAGAGAGTTGAGCGACTTCAGACCATCAAAATTGCTCGGTGTACAATTTTTATTGTTCTTATATGTCAAATTTTATGTGTATAAGCTTCCTAGATTATTTCGATGCCAAAACACCAACTTTCCTTGACAAATGGACAAAACCGTTAAAAGCTCTTCAATAGAGAGTGTTGAGCGACTTCGGACCATCAAAGTTGCTCGGTGTACAATTTTTATTGTTCTTCTATGTCAAATTTTACGAGTATAAGCTTCCTACATTATTTCGATGCCAAAACACCAACTTTCTATGACAAATAGACAAAACCGTTAAAAGCTCCTCCATAGAGAGAGTTGAGCAACTCCGAACTATCAAAGTTGTTCGGGATAGACTTTTTATTGTTCTTCTATGTGAATTTTACGAGTATAAGCTTCCTAGATTATTTCGATGCCAAAACACCAACTTTCTATGACAAACGGACAAAATCGTTAAAAGCTCCTCCATAGAGAGAGTTTAGCAACTTCGGACCATCAAAGTTGCTCTATGTACACTTTTTATTGTTCTTATATGTCAAATTTTATGAGTATAAGCTTCCTAGATTATTTCGATGCCAAAACACCAACTTTCTATGACAAACGGACAAAATCGTTAAAAGCTCCACCATAGAAAGAGTTTAGCAACTTCGGACCATCAAAGTTGTTCGGTGTACAATTTTTATTGTTCTTATATGTCAAATTTTATGAGTATAAGCTTCCTAGATTATTTCGATGCCAAAACACCAACTTTCTTTGACAAATAGAAAAAATGGATAAGAGCTTCTCCATAGAGAGAGTTGAGCGACTTCGGACCATCAAAATTGCTCGGTGTACAATTTTTATTGTTCTTATATGTTAAATTTTACGAGTATAAGCTTCAGAGATTATTTCGATGCCAAAACACCAACTTTCTATGACAAATAGACAAAACCGTTAAAAGCTCCTCCATAGAGAGAGTTAAGCAACTTCGGACCATCAAAGTTGCTCGGTGTACAATTTTTATTGCTCTTATATGTCAAATTTTATGAGTATAAGCTTCCTTGATTATTTCGATCCCAAAACAACAACTTTCTATGACAAATAAAAAAAATCGATAAGAGCTCCTCCATAGAGAGAGTTGAGCAACTTCGGACCATTAAAATTGCTCTATGTACACTTTTTATTGTTCTTCTATGTGAAATTTTACGAGTATAAGCTTCCTAGATTATTTCGATGCCAAAACACCAACTTTCTATGACAAATGGACAAAACCGTTAAAAGCTCTTCAATAGAGAGTGTTGAGCGACTTCGGACTATCAAAATTGCTCGGTGTACAATTTTTATTGTTCTTATAAATTAAATTTTACGAGTATAAGCTTCAGAGATTATTTCGATGCCAAAACACCAACTTTCTATGACAAATAGACAAAACCGTTAAAAGCTCCTCCATAGAGAGAGTTAAGCCACTTCGGACCATCAAAGTTGCTCGGTGTACAATTTTTATTGCTCTTATATGTCAAATTTTATGAGTATAAGCTTCCTTGACTATTTCGATGCCAAAACACCAACTTTCTATGACAAATAGAAAAAATCGATAAGAGCTCCTCCATAGAGAGAGTTGAGCTACTTCGGACCATTAAAATTGCTCTATGTACACTTTTTACTGTTCTTCTATGTCAAATTTTATGAGTTTGTTTCCTAGACTATTTCGATGCCAAAACACCAACTTTCTATGACAAATGGACAAAACCGTTAAAAGCTCTTCAATAGAGAGTGTTGAGCGACTTCGGACCACCAAAGTTGGTCGGTGTACAATTTTTATTGTTCTTCTATGTCAAATTTTACGAGTATAAGCTTCCTACATTATTTCGATGCCAAAACACCAACTTTCTATGACAAATAGACAAAACCGTTAAAAGCTCCTCCATAGAGATTGTTGAGCAACTCTGAACTATCAAAGTTGTTCGGGATAGACTTTTTATTGTTCTTCTAAGTGAAATTTTACGAGAATAAGCTTCCTAGATTATTTCGATGCCAAAACACCAACTATCTATGACAAATGGAAAAAACCGTTCAAAGCTCCTCCATAGAGAGAGTTGAACAACTTCGAACCATCAAAATTGCTCGATGTACACTTTTTATTGTTCTTCTAAGTGAAATTTTTCGAGTATAAGCTTCCTAGATTATTTCAATGCCAAAACACCAACTTTCTATGACAAATGGACAAAACCGTTAAAAGCTCCTCCATAGAGAGAGTTGACCAACTTCGGACCATCAAAATTGCTCTATGTACACTTTTTATTGTTCTTCTATGTGAAATTTTACGAGTATAAGCTTCCTAGATTATTTCTATGCCAAAACATCAACTTTCTATGACAAATGGACAAAACCGTTAAAAGCTCCCCCATAGAGAGAGTTGAGCCACTTCGGACCATCAAAGTTGCTCTACGTACACTTTTTATTGTTTTTCTAAGTGAAATTTTACGAGAATAGGCTTCCTAAATTATTTCGATGCCAAAACATCAACTTTCTATGACAAACGGACAAAACCGTTAAGAGCTCCTCCATAGAGAGAGTTGAGCAACTTCGGACCATCAAAGTTGCTCGGTGTACAATTTTTATTGTTCTTATATGTCAAATTTTATGAGTATAAGCTTCCTAGATTATTTCGATGCCAAAACACCAACTTTCTTTGACAAATGGACAAAACCGTTAAAAGCTCTTCAATAGAGAGAGTTGAACAACTTCGAACCATCAAAATTGCTCTATGTACACTTTTTACTGTTCTTCTATGTGAAATTTTACGAGTATAAGCTTCCTAGATTATTTCGATGCCAAAACATCAACTTTCTATGACAAATGGACAAAACCGTTAAAAGCTCCTCCATAGAGAGAGTTGAGCAACTTCGGACCATCAAAGTTGCTCGGTGTATAATTTTTATTGTTCTTATATGTCAAATTTTATGAGTATAAGCTTCCTAGATTATTTCGATGCCAAAACACCAACTTTCTTTGACAAATGGACAAAACCGTTCAAAGCTCCTCCATAGAGAGAGTTGAACAACTTCGAACCATCAAAATTGCTCTATGTACACTTTTTATTGTTCTTCTATGTGAAATTTTATGAGTATAGGCTTCCTAAATTATTTCGATGCCAAAACACCAACTATCTATGACAAATGGACAAAACCGTTAAAAGCTCCTCCATAGAGAGAGTTGAGCAACTTCAGACCATCAAAGTTGCTCGGTGTACAATTTTTATTGTTCTTATATGTCAAATTTTAGGAGTATAAGCTTCCTAGATTATTTCGATGCCAAAACACCAACTTTCTTTGACAAATGGACAAAACCGTTAAGAGCTCCTCCATAGAGAGAGTTGAGCGACTTCGGACCATCAAAATTGCTCGGTGTACAATTTTTATTGTTCTTATATGTTAAATTTTACGAGTATAAGCTTCAGAGATTATTTCGATGCCAAAATACGAACTTTCTATGACAAATACACAAAACCGTTAAAAGCTCCTCCATAGAGAGAGTTGAGCCACTTCGGACCATCAAAGTTGCTCGGTGTACAATTTTTATTGCTCTTATATGTCATATTTTATGAGTATATGCTTCCTAGATTATTTCGATGCCAAAACACCAACTTTCTTTGACAAATGGACAAAACCGTTAAGAGCTCCTCCATAGAGAGAGTTGAGCGACTTCGGACCATCAAAATTGCTCGGTGTACAATTTTTATTGTTCTTATATGTTAAATTTTACGAGTATAAGCTTCAGAGATTATTTCGATGCCAAAATACGAACTTTCTATGACAAATGGACAAAACCGTTAAGAGCTCCTCCATAGAGAGAGTTGAACAACTTCGAACCATCAAAATTGCTCGATGTACACTTTTTATTGTTCTTCTAAGTGAAATTTTTCGAGTATAAGCTTCCTAGATTATTTCGATGCCGAAACACCAACTATCTATGACAAATGGACAAAACCGTTAAAAGCTCCTCCATAGAGAGAGTTGAACAACTTCGGACCATCAAAATTGCTCTATGTACACTTTTTATTGTTCTTCTAAGTGAAATTTTACGAGAATAAGCTTCCTAGACTATTTCGATGCCAAAATACCAACTTTCTATGACAAACGGACAAAACCGTTAAAAGCTCCTCCATAGAGAGAGTTGAGCAACTTCGGACCATCAAAGTTGCTCGGTGTACAATTTTTATTGTTCTTATATGTCAAATTTTATGAGTATAAGCTTCCTAGAATATTTCGATGCCAAAACACCAACTTTCTTTGACAAATGGACAAAACCGTTAAGAGCTCCTCCATAGAGAGAGTTGAGCGACTTCGGACCATCAAAATTGCTCGGTGTACAATTTTTATTGTTCTTATATGTTAAATTTTACGAGTATAAGCTTCAGAGATTATTTCGATGACAAAACACTAACTTTCTATGACAAATAGACAAAACCGTTAAAAGCTCCTACATAAAGAGAGTAGAGCCACTTCGGACCATCAAAATTGCTCTCTGTACACTTTTTATTGTTCTTCTAAGTGAAATTTACGAGAATAAGCTTCCTAGATTATTTCGATGCCAAAACACCAACTTTCTATGACAAATGAACAAAACCGTTAAAAGCTCCTCCATAGAGAGAGTTGAACAACTTCGGACCATCAAAATTGCTCTATGTACACTTTTTATTGTTCTTCTAAGTGAAATTTTACGAGAATAAGCTTCCTAGACTATTTCGATGCCAAAACACCAACTTTCTATGACAAACGGACAAAACCGTTAAAAGCCCCTCCATAGAGAGAGTTGAGCAACTTCGGACCATCAAATTTGCTCGGTGTACAATTTTTATTGTTCTTATATGTCAAATTTTATGAGTATAAGCTTCCTAGAATATTTCGATGCCAAAACACCAACTTTCTTTGACAAATGGACAAAACCGTTAAGAGCTCCTCCATAGAGAGAGTTGAGCGACTTCGGACCATCAAAATTGCTCGGTGTACAATTTTTATTGTTCTTATATGTTAAATTTTACGAGTATAAACTTCAGAGATTATTTCGATGACAAAACACTAACTTTCTATGACAAATAGACAAAACCGTTAAAAGCTCCTACATAGAGAGAGTTGAGCCACTTCGGACCATCAAAATTGCTCTCTGTACACTTTTTATTGTTCTTCTAAGTGAAATTTACGAGAATAAGCTTCCTAGATTATTTCGATGCCAAAACACCAACTTTCTATGACAAATCGACAAAACCGATAAAAGCTCCTCCATAGAGAGAGTTGAGCAACTTCGGACTATAAAAGTTGCTCGGTATATAATTTTTTTTGTTCTTCTTTGTCAACTTTTACGAGTATAAGCTTCCTACATTATTTCGATGCCAAAACACCAACTTTCTATGACAAATGGATAAAACCGTTAAAAGCTCCTCCATAGAGAGAGTAGAGCAACTTCGGGGCATCAAAATTGCTCTATGTACACTTTTTATTGTTCTTCTATGTGAAATTTTACGAGTATAAGCTTCCTAGATTATTTCGATGCCAAAACAACAACTTTTTATGACAAATGGACAAAACCGTTAAAAGCTTTTCCATAGAGAGTGTTGAGCGACTTCGGACCATCATAGTTGCTCGGTTTACAATTTTTATTGTTTTTATATGTCAAATTTTACGAGTATAAGCTTCCTACATTATTTCGATGCCAAAACACCAACTATCTATGACAAATGGGCAAAACCGTTAAAAGCTCCTCCATAGAGAGAGTTGAGCAACTTCGGACCATCAAAGTTGCTCGGTGTATAATTTTTATTGTTCTTATATGTCAAATTTTAGGAGTATAAGCTTCCTAGATTATTTCGATGCCAAAACACCAACTTTCTTTGACAAATGGACAAAACCGTTAAGAGCTCCTCCATAGAGAGAGTTGAGCGACTTCGGACCATCAAAATTGCTCGGTGTACAATTTTTATTGTTCTTATATGTTAAATTTTACGAGTATAAGCTTCAGAGATTATTTCGATGACAAAACACTAACTTTCTATGACAAATAGACAAAACCGTTAAGAGCTCCTACATAGAGAGAGTTGAGCCACTTCGGACCATCAAAATTGCTCTCTGTACACTTTTTATTGTTGTTCTAAGAGAAATTTACGAGAATAAGCTTCCTAGATTATTTCGATGCCAAAACACCAACTTTCTATGACAAATGGACAAAACCGTTAAAAGCTCTTCCATAGAGAGAGTTGAACAACTTCGGACCATCAAAATTGCTCTATGTACACTTTTTATTGTTCTTCTAAGTGAAATTTTACGAGAATAAGCTTCCTAGACTATTTCGATGCCAAAACACCAACTTTCTATGACAAACGGACAAAACCGTTAAAAGCTCCTCCATAGAGAGAGTTGAGCAACTTCGGACCATCAAATTTGCTCGGTGTACAATTTTTATTGTTCTTATATGTCAAATTTTATGAGTATAAGCTTCCTAGAATATTTCGATGCCAAAACACCAACTTTCTTTGACAAATGGACAAAACCGTTAAGAGCTCCTCCATAGAGAGAGTTGAGCGACTTCGGACCATCAAAATTGCTCGGTGTACAATTTTTATTGTTCTTATATGTTAAATTTTACGATTATAAGCTTCAGAGATTATTTCGATGACAAAACACTAACTTTCTATGACAAATAGACAAAACCGTTAAAAGCTCCTACATAGAGAGAGTTGAGCCACTTCGGACCATCAAAATTGCTCTCTGTACACTTTTTATTGTTCTTCTAAGTGAAATTTACGAGAATAAGCTTCCTAGATTATTTCGATGCCAAAACACCAACTTTCTATGACAAATCGACAAAACCGTTAAAAGCTCCTCCATAGAGAGAGTGGAGCAACTTCGGACTATAAAAGTTGCTCGGTATATAATTTTTTTTGTTCTTCTTTGTCAACTTTTACGAGTATAAGCTTCCTACATTATTTCGATGCCAAAACACCAACTTTCTATGACAAATGGATAAAACCGTTAAAAGCTCCTCCATAGAGAGAGTAGAGCAACTTCGGGGCATCAAAATTGCTCTATGTACACTTTTTATTGTTCTTCTATGTGAAATTTTACGAGTATAAGCTTCCTAGATTATTTCGATGCCAAAACAACAACTTTTTATGACAAATGGACAAAACCGTTAAAAGCTCCTCCATAGAGAGTGTTGAGCGACTTCGGACCATCATAGTTGCTCGGTTTACAATTTTTATTGTTCTTATATGTCAAATTTTAGGAGTATAAGCTTCCTAGATTATTTCGATGCCAAAACACCAACTTTCTTTGACAAATGGAAAAAACCGTTAAGAGCTCCTCCATAGAGAGAGTTGAGCGACTTCGGACCATCAAAATTGCTCGGTGTACAATTTTTATTGTTCTTATATGTTAAATTTTACGAGTATAAGCTTCAGAGATTATTTCGATGACAAAACACTAACTTTCTATGACAAATAGACAAAATCGTTAAAAGCTCCTACATACAGAGAGTTGAGCCACTTCGGACCATCAAAATTGCTCTCTGTACACTTTTTATTGTTCTTCTAAGTGAAATTTACGAGAATAAGCTTCCTAGATTATTTCGATGCCAAAACACCAACTTTCTATGACAAATGAACAAAACCGTTAAAAGCTCCTCCATAGAGAGAGTTGAACAACTTCGGACCATCAAAATTGCTCTATGTACACTTTTTATTGTTCTTCTAAGTGAAATTTTACGAGAATAAGCTTCCTAGACTATTTCGATGCCAAAACACCAACTTTCTATGACAAACGGACAAAACCGTTAAAAGCTCCTCCATAGAGAGAGTTGAGCAACTTCGGACCATCAAATTTGCTCGGTGTACAATTTTTATTGTTCTTATATGTCAAATTTTATGAGTATAAGCTTCCTAGAATATTTCGATGCCAAAACACCAACTTTCTTTGACAAATGGACAAAACCGTTAAGAGCTCCTCCATAGAGAGAGTTGAGCGACTTCGGACCATCAAAATTGCTCGGTGTACAATTTTTATTGTTCTTATAAGTTAAATTTTACGAGTATAAGCTTCAGAGATTATTTCGATGACAAAACACTAACTTTCTATGACAAATAGACAAAACCGTTAAAAGCTCCTACATAGAGAGAGTTGAGCCACTTCGGACCATCAAAATTGCTCTCTGTACACTTTTTATTGTTCTTCTAAGTGAAATTTACGAGAATAAGCTTCCTAGATTATTTCGATGCCAAAACACCAACTTTCTATGACAAATCGACAAAACCGATAAAAGCTCCTCCATAGAGAGAGTTGAGCAACTTCGGACTATAAAAGTTGCTCGGTATATAATTTTTTTTGTTCTTCTTTGTCAACTTTTACGAGTATAAGCTTCCTACATTATTTCGATGCCAAAACACCAACTTTCTATGACAAATGGATAAAACCGTTAAAAGCTCCTCCATAGAGAGAGTAGAGCAACTTCGGGGCATCAAAATTGCTCTATGTACACTTTTTATTGTTCTTCTATGTGAAATTTTACGAGTATAAGCTTCCTAGATTATTTCGATGCCAAAACAACAACTTTTTATGACAAATGGACAAAACCGTTAAAAGCTTTTCCATAGAGAGTGTTGAGCGACTTCGGACCATCATAGTTGCTCGGTTTACAATTTTTATTGTTTTTATATGTCAAATTTTACGAGTATAAGCTTCCTACATTATTTCGATGCCAAAACCCCAACTATCTATGACAAATGGGCAAAACCGTTAAAAGCTCCTCCATAGAGAGAGTTGAGCAACTTCGGACCATCAAAGTTGCTCGGTGTACAATTTTTATTGTTCTTATATGTCAAATTTTAGGAGTATAAGCTTCCTAGATTATTTCGATGCCAAAACACCAACTTTCTTTGACAAATGGACAAAACCGTTAAGAGCTCCTCCATAGAGAGAGTTGAGCGACTTCGGACCATCAAAATTGCTCGGTGTACAATTTTTATTGTTCTTATATGTTAAATTTTACGAGTATAAGCTTCAGAGATTATTTCGATGACAAAACACTAACTTTCTATGACAAATAGACAAAACCGTTAAGAGCTCCTACATAGAGAGAGTTGAGCCACTTCGGACCATCAAAATTGCTCTCTGTACACTTTTTATTGTTGTTCTAAGAGAAATTTACGAGAATAAGCTTCCTAGATTATTTCGATGCCAAAACACCAACTTTCTATGGCAAATGGACAAAACCGTTAAAAGCTCTTCCATAGAGAGAGTTGAACAACTTCGGACCATCAAAATTGCTCTATGTACACTTTTTATTGTTCTTCTAAGTGAAATTTTACGAGAATAAGCTTCCTAGACTATTTCGATGCCAAAACACCAACTTTCTATGACAAACGGACAAAACCGTTAAAAGCTCCTCCATAGAGAGAGTTGAGCAACTTCGGACCATCAAATTTGCTCGGTGTACAATTTTTATTGTTCTTATATGTCAAATTTTATGAGTATAAGCTTCCTAGAATATTTCGATGCCAAAACACCAACTTTCTTTGACAAATGGACAAAACCGTTAAGAGCTCCTCCATAGAGAGAGTTGAGCGACTTCGGACCATCAAAATTGCTCGGTGTACAATTTTTATTGTTCTTATATGTTAAATTTTACGATTATAAGCTTCAGAGATTATTTCGATGACAAAACACTAACTTTCTATGACAAATAGACAAAACCGTTAAAAGCTCCTACATAGAGAGAGTTGAGCCACTTCGGACCATCAAAATTGCTCTCTGTACACTTTTTATTGTTCTTCTAAGTGAAATTTACGAGAATAAGCTTCCTAGATTATTTCGATGCCAAAACACCAACTTTCTATGACAAATCGACAAAACCGTTAAAAGCTCCTCCATAGAGAGAGTTGAGCAACTTCGGACTATAAAAGTTGCTCGGTATATAATTTTTTTTGTTCTTCTTTGTCAACTTTTACGAGTATAAGCTTCCTACATTATTTCGATGCCAAAACACCAACTTTCTATGACAAATGGATAAAACCGTTAAAAGCTCCTCCATAGAGAGAGTAGAGCAACTTCGGGGCATCAAAATTGCTCTATGTACACTTTTTATTGTTCTTCTATGTGAAATTTTACGAGTATAAGCTTCCTAGATTATTTCGATGCCAAAACAACAACTTTTTATGACAAATGGACAAAACCGTTAAAAGCTCCTCCATAGAGAGTGTTGAGCGACTTCGGACCATCATAGTTGCTCGGTTTACAATTTTTATTGTTCTTATATGTCAAATTTTAGGAGTATAAGCTTCCTAGATTATTTCGATGCCAAAACACCAACTTTCTTTGACAAATGGAAAAAACCGTTAAGAGCTCCTCCATAGAGAGAGTTGAGCGACTTCGGACCATCAAAATTGCTCGGTGTACAATTTTTATTGTTCTTATATGTTAAATTTTACGAGTATAAGCTTCAGAGATTATTTCGATGCCAAAATACGAACTTTCTATGACAAATACACAAAACCGTTAAAAGCTCCTCCATAGAGAGAGTTGAGCCACTTCGGACCATCAAAGTTGCTCGGTGTACAATTTTTATTGCTCTTATATGTCAAATTTTATGAGTATAAGCTTCCTAGATTATTTCGATGCCAAAACACCAACTTTCTTTGACAAATTGACAAAACCGTTAAGAGCTCCTCCATAGAGAGAGTTGAGCGACTTCAGACCATCAAAATTGCTCGGTGTACAATTTTTATTGTTCTTATATGTTAAATTTTACGAGTATAAGCTTCAGAGATTATTTCGATGCCAAAATACGAACTTTCTATGACAAATGGACAAAACCGTTAAGAGCTCCTCCATAGAGAGAGTGGAACAACTTCGAACCATCAAAATTGCTCGATGTACACTTTTTGTTGTTCTTCTAAGTGAAATTTTTCGAGTATAAGCTTCCTAGATTATTTCGATGCCAAAACACCAACTATCTATGACAAATCGACAAAACCGTTAAAAACTCCTCCATAGAGAGAGTTGAACAACTTCGGACCATCAAAATTGCTCTATGTACACTTTTTATTGTTCTTCTAAGTGAAATTTTACGAGAATAAGCTTCCTAGACTATTTCGATGCCAAAACACCAACTTTCTATGACAAACGGACAAAACCGTTAAAAGCTCCTCCATAGAGAGAGTTGAGCAACTTCGGACCATCAAATTTGCTCGGTGTACAATTTTTATTGTTCTTATATGTCAAATTTTATGAGTATAAGCTTCCTAGAATATTTCGATGCCAAAACACCAACTTTCTTTGACAAATGGACAAAACCGTTAAGAGCTCCTCCATAGAGAGAGTTGAGCGACTTCGGACCATCAAAATTGCTCGGTGTACAATTTTTATTGTTCTTATATGTTAAATTTTACGAGTATAAGCTTCAGAGATTATTTCGATGACAAAACACTAACTTTCTATGACAAATAGACAAAACCGTTAAAAGCTCCTACATAGAGAGAGTTGAGCCACTTCGGACCATCAAAATTGCTCTCTGTACACTTTTTATAGTTCTTCTAAGTGAAATTTACGTGAATAAGCTTCCTAGATTATTTCGATGCCAAAACACCAACTTTCTATGACAAATAGACAAAACCGTTAAATGCTTCTTTATAGAGAGAGTTGAGCAACTTCGGACTATAAAAGTTGCTCGGGATAGACTTTTTATTGTTCATCTATGTCAACTTTTACGAGTATAAGCTTCCTAGATTATTTCGATGCCAAAAACCAACTTTCTATGACAAATGGATAAAACCGTTAAAAGCTCCTCCATAGAGAGAGTTGAGCAACTTCGGGGCATCAAAATTGCTCTATGTACACTTTTTATTGTTCTTCTATGTGAAATTTTACGAGTATAAGCTTCCTAGATTATTTCGATCCCAAAACAACAACTTTTTATGACAAATGGACAAAACCGTTAAAAGCTCCTCCATAGAGAGTGTTGAGCGACTTCGGACCATCATAGTTGCTCGGTTTACAATTTTTATTGTTCTTATATGTCAAATTTTACGAGTATAAGCTTCCTAGATTATTTCGATGCCAAAACACCAACTTTCTATGATAAATAGATAAAACCGTTAAAAGCTCCTCCATAGAGAGAGTTGAGCAACTTCGGAACATCAAAATTGCTCGGTGTACAATTTTTATTGTTCTTCTTTGTCAACTTTTACTAGTATAAGCTTCCTACATTATTTTGATGCCAAAACACCAACTTTCTATGACAAATAGACAAAACCGTTAAGAGCTCCTCCATTGAAAGAGTTGAACAATTTCGGACCATCAAAATTGCTCTATGTACACTTTTTATTGTTCTTCTAAGTGAAATTTTACGAGAATAAGCTTCCTAGATTATTTCGATGCCAAAACAACAACTATCTATGACAAATGGAAAAAACCGTTCAAAGCTCCTCCATAGAGAGAGTTGAACAACTTCGGACCATCAAAATTGTTCTATGTACACTTTTTATTGTTCTTCTAAGTGAAATTTTACGAGAATAAGCTTCCTAGATTATTTCGATGCCAAAACACCAACTATCTATGACAAATGGAAAAAACCGTTCAAAGCTCCTCCATAGAGAGAGTTGAACAACTTCGAACCATCAAAATTGCTCGATGTACACTTTTTATTGTTCTTCTAAGTGAAATTTTTCGAGTATAAGCTTCCTAGATTATTTCGATGCCAAAACACCAACTATCTATGACAAATGGACAAAACCGTTAAAAGCTCCTCCATAGAGAGAGTTGAACAACTTCGGACCATCAAAATTGCTCTATGTACACTTTTTATTGTTCTTCTAAGTGAAATTTTACGAGAATAAGCTTCCTACTCTATTTCGATGCCAAAACACCAACTTTCTATGACAAACGGACAAAACCGTTAAAAGCTCCTCCATAGAGAGAGTTGAGCAACTTCGGACCATCAAAGTTGCTCGGTGTACAATTTTTATTGTTCTTATATGTCAAATTTTATGAGTATAAGCTTCCTAGAATATTTCGATGCCAAAACACCAACTTTCTTTGACAAATGGACAAAACCGTTAAGAGCTCCTCCATAGAGAGAGTTGAGCGACTTCGGACCATCAAAATTGCTCGGTGTACAATTTTTACTGTTCTTATATGTTAAATTTTACGAGTATAAGCTTCAGAGATTATTTCGATGACAAAACACTAACTTTCTATGACAAATAGACAAAACCGTTAAAAGCTCCTACATAGAGAGAGTTGAGCCACTTCGGACCATCAAAATTGCTCTCTGTACACTTTTTATTGTTCTTCTAAGTGAAATTTACGAGAATAAGCTTCCTAGATTATTTCGATGCCAAAACACCAACTTTTTATGACAAATCGACAAAACCGTTAAAAGCTCCTCCATAGAGATTGTTGAGCAACTCCGAAATATCAAAGTTGTTCGGGATAGACTTTTTATTGTTCTTCTATGTGAAATTTTACAAGTATAAGCTTCCTAGATTATTTCGATTCCAAAACACCAACTATCTATGACAAATGGACAAAACCGTTAAAAGCTCCTCCATAGAGAGAGTTGAGCAACTTCAGACCATCAAAGTTGCTCGGTGTACAATTTTTATTGTTCTTATATGTCAAATTTTAGGAGTATAAGCTTCCTAGATTATTTCGATGCCAAAACACCAACTTTCTTTGACAAATGGACAAAACCGTTAAGAGCTCCTCCATAGAGAGAGTTGAGCGACTTCGGACCATCAAAATTGCTCGGTGTACAATTTTTATTGTTCTTATATGTTAAATTTTACGAGTATAAGCTTCAGAGATTATTTCGATGCCAAAATACGAACTTTCTATGACAAATACACAAAACCGTTAAAAGCTCCTCCATAGAGAGAGTTGAGCCACTTCGGACCATCAAAGTTGCTCGGTGTACAATTTTTATTGCTCTTATATGTCAAATTTTATGAGTATATGCTTCCTAGATTATTTCGATGCCAAAACACCAACTTTCTTTGACAAATGGACAAAACCGTTAAGAGCTCCTCCATAGAGAGAGTTGAGCGACTTCGGACCATCAAAATTGCTCGGTGTACAATTTTTATTGTTCTTATATGTTAAATTTTACGAGTATAAGCTTCAGAGATTATTTCGATGCCAAAATACGAACTTTCTATGACAAATGGACAAAACCGTTAAGAGCTCCTCCATAGAGAGAGTTGAACAACTTCGAACCATCAAAATTGCTCGATGTACACTTTTTATTGTTCTTCTAAGTGAAATTTTTCGAGTATAAGCTTCCTAGATTATTTCGATGCCGAAACACCAACTATCTATGACAAATGGACAAAACCGTTAAAAGCTCCTCCATAGAGAGAGTTGAACAACTTCGGACCATCAAAATTGCTCTATGTACACTTTTTATTGTTCTTCTAAGTGAAATTTTACGAGAATAAGCTTCCTAGACTATTTCGATGCCAAAATACCAACTTTCTATGACAAACGGACAAAACCGTTAAAAGCTCCTCCATAGAGAGAGTTGAGCAACTTCGGACCATCAAAGTTGCTCGGTGTACAATTTTTATTGTTCTTATATGTCAAATTTTATGAGTATAAGCTTCCTAGAATATTTCGATGCCAAAACACCAACTTTCTTTGACAAATGGACAAAACCGTTAAGAGCTCCTCCATAGAGAGAGTTGAGCGACTTCGGACCATCAAAATTGCTCGGTGTACAATTTTTATTGTTCTTATATGTTAAATTTTACGAGTATAAGCTTCAGAGATTATTTCGATGACAAAACACTAACTTTCTATGACAAATAGACAAAACCGTTAAAAGCTCCTACATAAAGAGAGTTAAGCCACTTCGGACCATCAAAATTGCTCTCTGTACACTTTTTATTTTTCTTCTAAGTGAAATTTACGAGAATAAGCTTCCTAGATTATTTCGATGCCAAAACACCAACTTTCTATGACAAATGAACAAAACCGTTAAAAGCTCCTCCATAGAGAGAGTTGAACAACTTCGGACCATCAAAATTGCTCTATGTACACTTTTTATTGTTCTTCTAAGTGAAATTTTACGAGAATAAGCTTCCTAGACTATTTCGATGCCAAAACACCAACTTTCTATGACAAACGGACAAAACCGTTAAAAGCTCCTCCATAGAGAGAGTTGAGCAACTTCGGACCATCAAATTTGCTCGGTGTACAATTTTTATTGTTCTTATATGTCAAATTTTATGAGTATAAGCTTCCTAGAATATTTCGATGCCAAAACACCAACTTTCTTTGACAAATGGACAAAACCGTTAAGAGCTCCTCCATAGAGAGAGTTGAGCGACTTCGGACCATCAAAATTGCTCGGTGTACAATTTTTATTGTTCTTATATGTTAAATTTTACGAGTATAAGCTTCAGAGATTATTTCGATGACAAAACACTAACTTTCTATGACAAATAGACAAAACCGTTAAAAGCTCCTACATAGAGAGAGTTGAGCCACTTCGGACCATCAAAATTGCTCTCTGTACACTTTTTATTGTTCTTCTAAGTGAAATTTACGAGAATAAGCTTCCTAGATTATTTCGATGCCAAAACACCAACTTTCTATGACAAATCGACAAAACCGATAAAAGCTCCTCCATAGAGAGAGTTGAGCAACTTCGGACTATAAAAGTTGCTCGGTATATAAGTTTTTTTGTTCTTCTTTGTCAACTTTTACGAGTATAAGCTTCCTACATTATTTCGATGCCAAAACACCAACTTTCTATGACAAATGGATAAAACCGTTAAAAGCTCCTCCATAGAGAGAGTAGAGCAACTTCGGGGCATCAAAATTGCTCTATGTACACTTTTTATTGTTCTTCTATGTGAAATTTTACGAGTATAAGCTTCCTAGATTATTTCGATGCCAAAACAACAACTTTTTCTGACAAATGGACAAAACCGTTAAAAGCTTATCCATAGAGAGTGTTGAGCGACTTCGGACCATCATAGTTGCTCGGTTTACAATTTTTATTGTTCTTATATGTCAAATTTTACGAGTATAAGCTTCCTACATTATTTCGATGCCAAAACACCAACTATCTATGACAAATGGGCAAAACCGTTAAAAGCTCCTCCATAGAGAGAGTTGAGCAACTTCGGACCATCAAAGTTGCTCGGTGTACAATTTTTATTGTTCTTATATGTCAAATTTTAGGAGTATAAGCTTCCTAGATTATTTCGATGCCAAAACACCAACTTTCTTTGACAAATGGACAAAACCGTTAAGAGCTCCTCCATAGAGAGAGTTGAGCGACTTCGGACCATCAAAATTGCTCGGTGTACAATTTTTATTGTTCTTATATGTTAAATTTTACGAGTATAAGCTTCAGAGATTATTTCGATGACAAAACACTAACTTTCTATGACAAATAGACAAAACCGTTAAGAGCTCCTACATAGAGAGAGTTGAGCCACTTCGGACCATCAAAATTGCTCTCTGTACACTTTTTATTGTTGTTCTAAGTGAAATTTACGAGAATAAGCTTCCTAGATTATTTCGATGCCAAAACACCAACTTTCTATGACAAATGGACAAAACCGTTAAAAGCTCTTCCATAGAGAGAGTTGAACAACTTCGGACCATCAAAATTGCTCTATGTACACTTTTTATTGTTCTTCTAAGTGAAATTTTACGAGAATAAGCTTCCTAGACTATTTCGATGCCAAAACACCAACTTTCTATGACAAACGGACAAAACCGTTAAAAGCTCCTCCATAGAGAGAGTTGAGCAACTTCGGACCATCAAATTTGCTCGGTGTACAATTTTTATTGTTCTTATATGTCAAATTTTATGAGTATAAGCTTCCTAGAATATTTCGATGCCAAAACACCAACTTTCTTTGACAAATGGACAAAACCGTTAAGAGCTCCTCCATAGAGAGAGTTGAGCGACTTCGGACCATCAAAATTGCTCGGTGTACAATTTTTATTGTTCTTATATGTTAAATTTTACGATTATAAGCTTCAGAGATTATTTCGATGACAAAACACTAACTTTCTATGACAAATAGACAAAACCGTTAAAAGCTCCTACATAGAGAGAGTTGAGCCACTTCGGACCATCAAAATTGCTCTCTGTACACTTTTTATTGTTCTTCTAAGTGAAATTTACGAGAATAAGCTTCCTAGATTATTTCGATGCCAAAACACCAACTTTCTATGACAAATCGACAAAACCGTTAAAAGCTCCTCCATAGAGAGAGTTGAGCAACTTCGGACTATAAAAGTTGCTCGGTATATAATTTTTTTTGTTCTTCTTTGTCAACTTTTACGAGTATAAGCTTCCTACATTATTTCGATGCCAAAACACCAACTTTCTATGACAAATGGATAAAACCGTTAAAAGCTCCTCCATAGAGAGAGTAGAGCAACTTCGGGGCATCAAAATTGCTCTATGTACACTTTTTATTGTTCTTCTATGTGAAATTTTACGAGTATAAGCTTCCTAGATTATTTCGATGCCAAAACAACAACTTTTTATGACAAATGGACAAAACCGTTAAAAGCTCCTCCATAGAGAGTGTTGAGCGACTTCGGACCATCATAGTTGCTCGGTTTACAATTTTTATTGTTCTTATATGTCAAATTTTAGGAGTATAAGCTTCCTAGATTATTTCGATGCCAAAACACCAACTTTCTTTGACAAATGGAAAAAACCGTTAAGAGCTCCTCCATAGAGAGAGTTGAGCGACTTCGGACCATCAAAATTGCTCGGTGTACAATTTTTATTGTTCTTATATGTTAAATTTTACGAGTATAAGCTTCAGAGATTATTTCGATGCCAAAATACGAACTTTCTATGACAAATACACAAAACCGTTAAAAGCTCCTCCATAGAGAGAGTTGAGCCACTTCGGACCATCAAAGTTGCTCGGTGTACAATTTTTATTGCTCTTATATGTCAAATTTTATGAGTATAAGCTTCCTAGATTATTTCGATGCCAAAACACCAACTTTCTTTGACAAATGGACAAAACCGTTAAGAGCTCCTCCATAGAGAGAGTTGAGCGACTTCAGACCATCAAAATTGCTCGGTGTACAATTTTTATTGTTCTTATATGTTAAATTTTACGAGTATAAGCTTCAGAGATTATTTCGATGCCAAAATACGAACTTTCTATGACAAATGGACAAAACCGTTAAGAGCTCCTCCATAGAGAGAGTGGAACAACTTCGAACCATCAAAATTGCTCGATGTACACTTTTTGTTGTTCTTCTAAGTGAAATTTTTCGAGTATAAGCTTCATAGATTATTTCGATGCCAAAACACCAACTATCTATGACAAATCGACAAAACAGTTAAAAGCTCCTCCATAGAGAGAGTTGAACAACTTCGGACCATCAAAATTGCTCTATGTACACTTTTTATTGTTCTTCTAAGTGAAATTTTACGAGAATAAGCTTCCTAGACTATTTCGATGCCAAAACACCAACTTTCTATGACAAACGGACAAAACCGTTAAAAGCTCCTCCATAGAGAGAGTTGAGCAACTTCGGACCATCAAATTTGCTCGGTGTACAATTTTTATTGTTCTTATATGTCAAATTTTATGAGTATAAGCTTCCTAGAATATTTCGATGCCAAAACACCAACTTTCTTTGACAAATAGACAAAACCGTTAAGAGCTCCTCCGTAGAGAGAGTTGAGCGACTTCGGACCATCAAAATTGCTCGGTGTACAATTTTTATTGTTCTTATATGTTAAATTTTACGAGTATAAGCTTCAGAGATTATTTCGATGACAAAACACTAACTTTCTATGACAAATAGACAAAACCGTTAAAAGCTCCTACATAGAGAGAGTTGAGCCACTTCGGACCATCAAAATTGCTCTCTGTACACTTTTTATAGTTCTTCTAAGTGAAATTTACGAGAATAAGCTTCCTAGATTATTTCGATGCCAAAACACCAACTTTCTATGACAAATAGACAAAACCGTTAAATGCTTCTTTATAGAGAGAGTTGAGCAACTTCGGACTATAAAAGTTGCTCGGGATAGACTTTTTATTGTTCATCTATGTCAACTTTTACGAGTATAAGCTTCCTAGATTATTTCGATGCCAAAACACCAACTTTCTATGACAAATGGATAAAACCGTTAAAAGCTCCTCCATAGAGAGAGTTGAGCAACTTCGGGGCATCAAAATTGCTCTATGTACACTTTTTATTGTTCTTCTATGTGAAATTTTACGAGTATAAGCTTCCTAGATTATTTCGATGCCAAAACAACAACTTTTTATGACAAATGGACAAAACCGTTAAAAGCTCCTCCATAGAGAGTGTTGAGCGACTTCGGACCATCATAGTTGCTCGGTTTACAATTTTTATTGTTCTTATATGTCAAATTTTACGAGTATAAGCTTCCTAGATTATTTCGATGCCAAAACACCAACTTTCTATGATAAATAGATAAAACCGTTAAAAGCTCCTCCATAGAGAGAGTTGAGCAACTTCGGAACATCAAAATTGCTCGGTGTACAATTTTTATTGTTCTTCTTTGTCAACTTTTACTAGTATAAGCTTCCTACATTATTTTGATTCCAAAACACCAACTTTCTATGACAAATGGACAAAACCGTTAAGAGCTCCTCCATTGAAAGAGTTGAACAATTTCGGACCATCAAAATTGCTCTATGTACACTTTTTATTGTTCTTCTAAGTGAAATTTTACGAGAATAAGCTTCCTAGATTATTTCGATGCCAAAACACCAACTATCTATGACAAATGGAAAAAACCGTTCAAAGCTCCTCCATAGAGAGAGTTGAACAACTTCGGACCATCAAAATTGTTCTATGTACACTTTTTATTGTTCTTCTAAGTGAAATTTTACGAGAATAAGCTTCCTAGATTATTTCGATGCCAAAACACCAACTTTCTATGATAAATAGATAAAACCGTTAAAAGCTCCTCCATAGAGAGAGTTGAGCAACTTCGGAACATCAAAATTGCTCGGTGTACAATTTTTATTGTTCTTCTTTGTCAACTTTTACTAGTATAAGCTTCCTACATTATTTTGATGCCAAAACACCAACTTTCTATGACAAATGGACAAAACCGTTAAGAGCTCCTCCATTGAAAGAGTTGAACAATTTCGGACCATCAAAATTGCTCTATGTACACTTTTTATTGTTCTTCTAAGTGAAATTTTACGAGAATAAGCTTCCTAGATTATTTCGATGCCAAAACAACAACTATCTATGACAAATGGAAAAAACCGTTCAAAGCTCCTCCATAGAGAGAGTTGAACAACTTCGGACCATCAAAATTGTTCTATGTACACTTTTTATTGTTCTTCTAAGTGAAATTTTACGAGAATAAGCTTTCTAGATTATTTCGATGCCAAAACACCAACTATCTATGACAAATGGAAAAAACCGTTCAAAGCTCCTCCATAGAGAGAGTTGAACAACTTCGAACCATCAAAATTGCTCGATGTACACTTTTTATTGTTCTTCTAAGTGAAATTTTTCGAGTATAAGCTTCCTAGATTATTTCGATGCCAAAACACCAACTATCTATGACAAATGGACAAAACCGTTAAAAGCTCCTCCATAGAGAGAGTTGAACAATTTCGGACCATCAAAATTGCTCTATGTACACTTTTTATTGTTCTTCTAAGTGAAATTTTACGAGAATAAGCTTCCTACTCTATTTCGATGCCAAAACACCAACTTTCTATGACAAACGGACAAAACCGTTAAAAGCTCCTCCATAGAGAGAGTTGAGCAACTTCGGACCATCAAAGTTGCTCGGTGTACAATTTTTATTGTTCTTATATGTCAAATTTTATGAGTATAAGCTTCCTAGAATATTTCGATGCCAAAACACCAACTTTTTTTGACAAATGGACAAAACCGTTAAGAGCTCCTCCATAGAGAGAGTTGAGCGACTTCGGACCATCAAAATTGCTCGGTGTACAATTTTTATTGTTCTTATATGTTAAATTTTACGAGTATAAGCTTCAGAGATTATTTCGATGACAAAACACTAACTTTCTATGACAAATAGACAAAACCGTTAAAAGCTCCTACATAGAGAGTGTTGAGCCACTTCGGACCATCAAAATTGCTCTCTGTACACTTTTTATTGTTCTTCTAAGTGAAATTTACGAGAATAAGCTTCCTAGATTATTTCGATGCCAAAACACCAACTTTTTATGTCAAATCGACAAAACCGTTAAAAGCTCCTCCATAGAGATTGTTGAGCAACTCCGAAATATCAAAGTTGTTCGGGATAGACTTTTTATTGTTCTTCTATGTGAAATTTTACGAGTATAAGCTTCCTAGATTATTTCGATGCCAAAACACCAACTATCTATGACAAATGGAAAAAACCGTTCAAAGCTCCTCCATAGAGAGAGTTGAACAACTTTGGACCATCAAAATTGCTCTATGTACACTTTTTATTGTTCTTCTAAGTGAAATTTTACGAGAATAAGCTTCCTAGATTATTTCGATGCCAAAACACCAACTATCTAAGACAAATGGAAAAAACCGTTCAAAGCTCCTCCATAGAGAGAGTTGAACAACTTCGAACCATCAAAATTGCTCGATGTACACTTTTTATTGTTCTTCTAAGTGAAATTTTTCGAGTATAAGCTTCCTAGATTATTTTGATGCCAAAACACCAACTTTCTATGACAAATGGACAAAACCTTTAAAAGCTCCTCCATAGAGAGAGTTGACCAACTTCGGACCATCAAAATTGCTCTATGTACACTTTTTATTGTTCTTCTATGTGAAATTTTACGAGTTTAAGCTTCCTAGATTATTTCTATGCCAAAACACCAACTTTTTATGACAAATAGACAAAACCGTTAAAAGCTCCTCCATAGAGAGAGTTGAGCCACTTCGGACCATCAAAGTTGCTCGGTGTACAATTTTTATTGTTCTTATATGTCAAATTTTGTGAGTATAAGCTTCCTAGATTATTTCGATGCCAAAACACCAACTTTCTTTGACAAATGGACAAAACCGTTAAGAGCTCCTCCATAGAGAGAGTTCAGCGACTTCAGACCATCAAAATTGCTCGGTGTACAATTTTTATTGTTCTTATATGTCAAATTTTATGTGTATAAGCTTCCTAGATTATTTCGATGCCAAAACACCAACTTTCTTTGACAAATGGACAAAACCGTTAAAAGCACTTCAATAGAGAGTGTTGAGCGACTTCGGACCATCAAAGTTGCTCGGTGTACAATTTTTATTGTTCTTCTATGTCAAATTTTACGAGTATAAGCTTCCTACATTATTTCGATGCCAAAACACCAACTTTCTATGACAAATAGACAAAACCGTTAAAAGCTCCTCCATAGAGAGAGTTGAGCAACTCCGAACTATCAAAGTTGTTCGGGATAGACTTTTTATTGTTCTTCTATGTGAAATTTTACGAGTATAAGCTTCCTAGATTATTTCGATGCCAAAACACCAACTATCTATGACATATGGACAAAACCGTTAAAAGCTCCTCCATAGAGAGAGTTGAACAACTTCGGATCATCAAAATTGCTCTATGTACACTTTTTATTGTTCTTCTAAGTGAAATTTTACGAGAATAAGCTTCCTAGATTATTTCGATGGCAAAACACCAACTTTCTATGACAAACGGACAAAATCGTTAAAAGCTCCTCCATAGAGAGAGTTGAGCAACTTCGGACCATCAAAGTTGCTCGGTGTACAATTTTTATTGTTCTTATATGTCAAATTTTATGAGTTTAGCTTCCTAGATTATTTCGATGCCAAAACACCAACTTTCTATGACAAATGGACAAAACCGTTAAAAGGTCCTCCAAAGAGAGTGTTGAGCGACTTCGGAGCATCAAAGTTGCTCGGTGTACAATTTTTATTGTTCTTCTATGTCAAATTTTACGAGTATAAGCTTCAAAGATTATTTCGATGCCAAAACACCAATTTTCTCCGACAAATAGACAAAACCGTTAAATGCTTCTCCATAGAGAAAGTTGAGCAACTTCAGACCATCAAAGTTGCTCGGGATAGACTTTTTATTGTTCATCTATGTCAAATTTTAGGAGTATAAGCTTCCTAGATTATTTAGATGCCAAAACACCAACTTTCTATGACAAATAGACAAAACCGTTAAATGCTTCTTTATAGAGAGAGTTGAGCAACTTCGGACCATCAAAGTTGCTCGGGATAGACTTTTTATTGTTCATCTATGTCAAATTTTACGAGTATAAGCTTCCTAGATTATTTAGATGCCAAAACACCAACTTTCTATGACAAATAGACAAAACCGTTAAATGCTTCTTTATAGAGAGAGTTGAGCAACTTCGGACCATCAAAGTTGCTCGGGATAGACTTTTTATTGTTCAACTATGTCAAATTTTACGAGTATAAGCTTCCTAGATTATTTAGATGCCAAAACACCAACTTTCTATGACAAATAGACAAAACCGTTAAATGCTTCTTTATAGAGAGAGTTGAGCAACTTCGGACCATCAAAGTTGCTCGGGATAGACTTTTTATTGTTCATCTATGTCAAATTTTACGAGTATAAGCTTCCTAGATTATTTCGATGCCAAAACACCAACTTTCTATGACAAATGGATAAAACCGTTAAAAGCTCCTCCATAGAGAGAGTTGAGCAACTTCGGGGCATCAAAATTGCTCTATGTACACTTTTTATTGTTCTTCTATGTGAAATTTTACGAGTATAAGCTTCCTAGATTATTTCGATGCCAAAACAACAACTTTTTATGACAAATGGACAAAACCGTTAAAAGCTCCTCCATAGAGAGTGTTGAGCGACTTCGGACCATCATAGTTGCTCGGTTTACAATTTTTATTGTTCTTATATGTCAAATTTTACGAGTATAAGCTTCCTAGATTATTTCGATGCCAAAACACCAACTTTCTATGATAAATAGATAAAACCGTTAAAAGCTCCTCCATAGAGAGAGTTGAGCAACTTCGGAACATCAAAATTGCTCGGTGTACAATTTTTATTGTTCTTCTTTGTCAACTTTTACTAGTATAAGCTTCCTACATTATTTTGATGCCAAAACACCAACTATCTATGACAAATGGAAAAAACCGTTCAAAGCTCCTCCATAGAAAGAGTTGAACAATTTCGGACCATCAAAATTGCTCTATGTAGACTTTTTATTGTTCTTCTATGTGAAATTTTACGAGTATAAGCTTCCTAGATTATTTCGATGCCAAAACAACAACTTTTTATGACAAATGGACAAAACCGTTAAAAGCTCCTCCATAGAGAGTGTTGAGCGACTTCGGACCATCATAGTTGCTCGGTTTACAATTTTTATTGTTCTTATATGTCAAATTTTACGAGTATAAGCTTCCTAGATTATTTCGATGCCAAAACACCAACTTTCTATGATAAATAGATAAAACCGTTAAAAGCTCCTCCATAGAGAGAGTTGAGCAACTTCGGAACATCAAAATTGCTCGGTGTACAATTTTTATTGTTCTTCTTTGTCAACTTTTACTAGTATAAGCTTCCTACATTATTTTGATGCCAAAACACCAACTTTCTATGACAAATGGACAAAACCGTTAAAAGCTCCTCCATAGAAAGAGTTGAACAATTTCGGACCATCAAAATTGCTCTATGTACACTTTTTATTGTTCTTCTAAGTGAAATTTTACAAGAATAAGCTTCCTAGATTATTTCGATGCCAAAACACCAACTATCTATGACAAATGGAAAAAACCGTTCAAAGCTCCTCCATAGAGAGAGTTGAACAACTTCGGACCATCAAAATTGTTCTATGTACACTTTTTATTGTTCTTCTAAGTGAAATTTTACGAGAATAAGCTTCCTAGATTATTTCGATGCCAAAACACCAACTATCTATGACAAATGGAAAAAATCGTTCAAAGATCCTCCATAGAGAGAGTTGAACAACTTCGAACCATCAAAATTGCTCGATGTACACTTTTTATTGTTCTTCTAAGTGAAATTTTTCGAGTATAAGCTTCCTAGATTATTTCGATGCCAAAACACCAACTATCTATGACAAATGGACAAAACCGTTAAAAGCTCCTCCATAGAGAGAGTTGAACAACTTCGGACCATCAAAATTGCTCTATGTACACTTTTTATTGTTCTTCTAAGTGAAATTTTACGAGAATAAGCTTCCTAGACTATTTCGATGCCAAAACACCAACTTTCTATGACAAACGGACAAAACCGTTAAAAGCTCCTCCATAGAGAGAGTTGAGCAACTTCGGACCATCAAAGTTGCTCGGTGTACAATTTTTATTGTTCTTATATGTCAAATTTTATGAGTATAAGCTTCCTAGAATATTTCGATGCCAAAACACCAACTTTCTTTGACAAATGGACAAAACCGTTAAGAGCTCCTCCATAGAGAGAGTTGAGCGACTTCGGACCATCAAAATTGCTCGGTGTACAATTTTTATTGTTCTTATATGTTAAATTTTACAAGTATAAGCTTCAGAGATTATTTCGATGACAAAACACTAACTTTCTATGACAAATAGACAAAACCGTTAAAAGCTCCTACATAGAGAGAGTTGAGCCACTTCGGACCATCAAAATTGCTCTCTGTACACTTTTTATTGTTCTTCTAAGTGAAATTTACGAGAATTAGCTTCCTAGATTATTTCGATGCCAAAACACCAACTTTCTATGACAAATCGACAAAACCGTTAAAAGCTCCTCCATAGAGATTGTTGAGCAACTCCGAAATATCAAAGTTGTTCGGGATAGACTTTTTATTGTTCTTCTATGTGAAATTTTACGAGTATAAGCTTCCTAGATTATTTCGATGCCAAAACACCAACTATCTATGACAAATGGAAAAAACCGTTCAAAGCTCCTCCATAGAGAGAGTTGAACAACTTCGGACCATCAAAATTGCTCTATGTACACTTTTTATTGTTCTTCTAAGTGAAATTTTACGAGAATAAGCTTCCTAGATTATTTCGATGCAAAAACACCAACTATCTAAGACAAATGGAAAAAACCGTTCAAAGCTCCTCCATAGAGAGAGTTGAACAACTTCGAACCATCAAAATTGCTCGATGTACACTTTTTATTATTCTTCTAAGTGAAATTTTTCGAGTATAAGCTTCCTAGATTATTTCGATGCCAAAACACCAACTTTCTATGATAAATGGACAAAACCGTTAAAAGCTCCTCCATAGAGAGAGTTGACCAACTTCGGACCATCAAAATTGCTCTATGTACACTTTTTATTGTTCTTCTAAGTGAAATTTTACGAGAATAAGCTTCCTAGATTATTTCGATGCCAAAACACCAACTATCTAAGACAAATGGAAAAAACCGTTCAAAGCTCCTCCATAGAGAGAGTTGAACAACTTCGAACCATCAAAATTGCTCGATGTACACTTTTTATTATTCTTCTAAGTGAAATTTTTCGAGTATAAGCTTCCTAGATTATTTCGATGCCAAAACACCAACTTTCTATGATAAATGGAGAAAACCGTTAAAAGCTCCTCCATAGAGAGAGTTGACCAACTTCGGACCATCAAAATTGCTCTATGTACACTTTTTATTGTTCTTCTATGTGAAATTTTACGAGTATAAGCTTCCTAGATTATTTCTATGCCAAAACACCAACTTTCTATGACAAATGGACAAAACCGTTAAAAGCTCCTCCATAGAGAGAGTTGAGCCACTTCGGACCATCAAAGTTGCTCGGTGTACAATTTTTACTGTTCTTATATGTCAAATTTTATGAGTATAAGCTTCCTAGATTATTTCGATGCCAAAACACCAACTTTCTTTGACAAATGGACAAAACCGTTAAGAGCTCCTCCTTAGAGAGAGTTGAGCGACTTCAGACCATCAAAATTGCTCGGTGTACAATTTTTATTGTTCTTATATGTCAAATTTTATGTGTATAAGCTTCCTAGATTATTTCGATGCCAAAACACCAACTTTCTTTGACAAATGGACAAAACCGTTAAAAGCTCTTCAATAGAGAGTGTTGAGCGACTTCGGACCATCAAAGTTGCTCGGTGTACAATTTTTATTGTTCTTCTATGTCAAATTTTACGAGTATAAGCTTCCTACATTATTTCGATGCCAAAACACCAACTTTCTATGACAAATAGACAAAACCGTTAAAAGCTCCTCCATAGAGAGAGTTGAGCAACTCCGAACTATCAAAGTTGTTCGGGATAGACTTTTTATTGTTCTTCTATGTGAAATTTTACGAGTATAAGCTTCCTAGATTATTTCTATGCCAAAACACCAACTATCTATGACATATGGACAAAACCGTTAAAAGCTCCTCCATAGAGAGAGTTGAACAACTTCGGACCATCAAAATTGCTCTATGTACACTTTTTATTGTTTTTCTAAGTGAAATTTTACGAGAATAAGCTTCCTAGATTATTTCGATGCCAAAACACCAACTTTCTATGACAAACGGACAAAATCGTTAAAAGCTCCTCCATAGAGAGTGTTGAGCAACTTCGGACCATCAAAGTTGCTCGGTGTACAATTTTTATTGTTCTTATATGTCAAATTTTATGAGTATAAGCTTCCTAGATTATTTCGATGCCAAAACACCAACTTTCTTTGACAAATAGAAAAAATTGATAAGAGCTTCTCCATAGAGAGAGTTGAGCGACTTCGGACCATCAAAATTGCTCGGTGTACAATTTTTATTGTTCTTATATGTTAAATTTTACGAGTATAAGCTTCAGAGATTCTTTCGATGCCAAAACACCAACTTTCTATGACAAATAGACAAAACCGTTAAAAGCTCCTCCATAGAGAGAGTTGAACAACTTCGAACCATCAATGTTGCTCGGTGTACAATTTTTATTGCTCTTATATGTCAAATTTTACGAGTATAAGCTTCCTTGATTATTTCGATCCCAAAACACCAACTTTCTATGACAAATAAAAAAAATCGATAAGAGCTCCTCCATAGAGAGAGTTGAGCAACTTCGGACCATTAAAATTGCTCTATGTACACTTTTTATTGTTCTTCTATGTGAAATTTTACGAGTATAAGCTTCCTAGATTATTTCGATGCCACAACACAAACTTTCTATGACAAATGGACAAAACCGTTAAAAGCTCTTCAATAGAGAGTGTTGAGCGACTTCGGACCATCAAAATTGTATGTGTACAATTTTTATTGTTCTTATATATTAAATTTTACGAGTATAAGCTTCAGAGATTATTTCGATGCCAAAACACCAACTTTCTATGACAAATAGACAAAACCGTTAAAAGCTCCTCCATAGAGAGAGTTAAGCCACTTCGGACCATCAAAGTTGCTCGGTGTACAATTTTTATTGCTCTTATATGTCAAATTTTATGAGTATAAGCTTCCTAGATTATTTCGATGCCAAAACACCAACTTTCTTTGACAAATGGACAAAACCGTTAAGAGCTCCTCCATAGAGAGAGTTGAGCGACTTCGGAATATGAAAGTTGCTCGGGATAGACTTTTTTATTGTTCTTCTATGTTAAATTTTACGAGTATAAGCTTCCTACATTATACTGATGCCAAAACACCAACTTTCTATGACAAATAGAGAAAACCGTTAAAAGCTCCTCCATAGAGAGAGTTGAGCCACTTCGGACCATCAAAGTTGCTCGGTGTACAATTTTTATTGCTCTTATATGTCAAATTTTATGAGTATAAGCTTCCTAGATTATTTCGATGCCAAAACACCAACTTTCTATGAAAAATGGAGAAACTCATTAAAAGCGCTTCCATAGAGAGAGTTGAGCAACTTCGGACTATCAAAGTTGCTCGGTGTACACTTTTTATTGTTCTTATATGTCAAATTTTATGAGTATAAGCTTCCTAGATTATTTCGATGCCAAAACACCAACTTTCTATGACAAATGGACAAAACAGTTAAAAGGTCCTCCAAAGAGAGTGTTGAGCGACTTCGGAGCATCAAAGTTGCTCGGTGTACAATTTTTATTGTTCTTCTATGTCAAATTTTACGAGTATAAGCTTCATAGATTATTTCGATGCCAAAACACCTATTTTCTATGACAAATAGACAAAACCGTTAAATGCTTCTCCATAGAGAAAGTTGAGCAACTTCAGACCATCAAAGTTGCTCGGGATAGACTTTTTATTGTTCATCTATGTCAAATTTTATGAGTATAAGCTTCCTAGATTATTTCGATGCCAAAACACCAACTTTCTATGACAAATAGACAAAACCGTTAAATGCTTCTTTATAGAGAGAGTTGAGCAACTTCGGACCATCAAAGTTGCTCGGGATAGACTTTTTATTGTTCATCTATGTCAAATTTTACGAGTATAAGCTTCCTAGATTATTTCGATGCCAAAACACCAACTTTCTATGACAAATGGATAAAACCGTTAAAAGCTCCTCCATAGAGAGAGTTGAGCAACTTCGGGGCATCAAAATTGCTCTATGTACACTTTTTATTGTTCTTCTATGTGAAATTTTACGAGTATAAGCTTCCTAGATTATTTCGATGCCAAAACAACAACTTTTTATGACAAATGGACAAAACCGTTAAAAGCTCCTCCATAGAGAGTGTTGAGCGACTTCGGACCATCATAGTTGCTCGGTTTACAATTTTTATTGTTCTTATATGTCAAATTTTACGAGTATAAGCTTCCTAGATTATTTCGATGCCAAAACACCAACTTTCTATGATAAATAGATAAAACCGTTAAAGCTCCTCCATAGAGAGAGTTGAGCAACTTCGGAACATCAAAATTGCTCGGTGTACAATTTTTATTGTTCTTCTTTGTCAACTTTTACTAGTATAAGCTTCCTACATTATTTTGATGCCAAAACACCAACTATCTATGACAAATGGAAAAAACCGTTCAAAGCTCCTCCATAGAAAGAGTTGAACAATTTCGGACCATCAAAATTGCTCTATGTAGACTTTTTATTGTTCTTCTATGTGAAATTTTACGAGTATAAGCTTCCTAGATTATTTCGATGCCAAAACACCAACTATCTATGACAAATGGAAAAAACCGTTCAAAGCTCCTCCATAGAGAGAGTTGAACAACTTCGGACCATCAAAATTGCTCTATGTACACTTTTTATTGTTCTTCTAAGTGAAATTTTACGAGAATAAGCTTCCTAGATTATTTCGATGCCAAAACGCCAACTATCTAAGACAAATGGAAAAAACCGTTCAAAGTTCCTCCATAGAGAGAGTTGAACAACTTCGAACCATCAAAATTGCTCGATGTACACTTTTTATTATTCTTCTAAGTGAAATTTTTCGAGTATAAGCTTCCTAGATTATTTCGATGCCAAAACACCAACTTTCTATGATAAATGGACAAAACCGTTAAAAGCTCCTCCATAGAGAGAGTTGACCAACTTCGGACCATCAAAATTGCTCTATGTACACTTTTTATTGTTCTTCTATGTGAAATTTTACGAGTATAAGCTTCCTAGATTATTTCTATGCAAAAACACCAACTTTCTATGACAAATGGACAAAACCGTTAAAAGCTCCTCCATAGAGAGAGTTGAGCCACTTCGGACCATCAAAGTTGCTCGGTGTACAATTTTTACTGTTCTTATATGTCAAATTTTATGAGTATAAGCTTCCTAGATTATTTCGATGCCAAAACACCAACTTTCTTTGACAAATGGACAAAACCGTTAAGAGCTCCTCCTTAGAGAGAGTTGAGCGACTTCAGACCATCAAAATTGCTCGGTGTACAATTTTTATTGTTCTTATATGTCAAATTTTATGTGTATAAGCTTCCTAGATTATTTCGATGCCAAAACACCAACTTTCTTTGACAAATGGACAAAACCGTTAAAAGCTCTTCAATAGAGAGTGTTGAGCGACTTCGGACCATCAAAGTTGCTCGGTGTACAATTTTTATTGTTCTTCTATGTCAAATTTTACGAGTATAAGCTTCCTACATTATTTCGATGCCAAAACACCAACTTTCTATGACAAATAGACAAAACCGTTAAAAGCTCCTCCATAGAGAGAGTTGAGCAACTCCGAACTATCAAAGTTGTTCGGGATAGACTTTTTATTGTTCTTCTATGTGAAATTTTACGAGTATAAGCTTCCTAGATTATTTCTATGCCAAAACACCAACTATCTATGACATATGGACAAAACCGTTAAAAGCTCCTCCATAGAGAGAGTTGAACAACTTCGGACCATCAAAATTGCTCTATGTACACTTTTTATTGTTCTTCTAAGTGAAATTTTACGAGAATAAGCTTCCTAGATTATTTCGATGCCAAAACACCAACTTTCTATGACAAACGGACAAAATCGTTAAAAGCTCCTCCATAGAGAGAGTTGAGCAACTTCGGACCATCAAAGTTGCTCGGTGTATAATTTTTATTGTTCTTATATGTCAAATTTTATGAGTATAAGCTTCCTAGATTATTTCGATGCCAAAACACCAACTTTCTTTGACAAATAGAAAAAATTGATAAGAGCTTCTCCATAGAGAGAGTTGAGCGACTTCGGACCATCAAAATTGCTCGGTGTACAATTTTTATTGTTCTTATATGTTAAATTTTACGAGTATAAGCTTCAGAGATTATTTCGATGCCAAAAGACCAACTTTCTATGACAAATAGACAAAACCGTTAAAAGCTCCTCCATAGAGAGAGTTAAGCAACTTCGGACCATCAATGTTGCTCGGTGTACAATTTTTATTGCTCTTATATGTCAAATTTTATGAGTATAAGCTTCCTTGATTATTTCGATCCCAAAACACCAACTTTCTATGACAAAAAAAAAAAATCGATAAGAGCTCCTCCATAGAGAGAGTTGAGCAACTTCGGACCATTAAAATTGCTCTATGTACACTTTTTATTGTTCTTCTAAGTGAAATTTTACGGGAATAAGCTTCCTAGATTATTTCGATGCCAAAACACCGACTATCTATGACAAATGGAAAAAACCGTTAAAAGCTCCTCCAAAGAGAGAGTTGAACAACTTCGAACCATCAAAATTGCTCGATGAACACTTTTTATTGTTCTTCTAAGTGAAATTTTTCGAGTATAAGCTTCCTAGATTATTTCGATGCCAAAACACCAACTTTCTATGACAAATGGACAAAACCGTTAAAAGCTCCTCCATAGAGAGAGTTGAGCCACTTCGGACCATCAAAGTTGCTCGGTGTACAATTTTTATTGTTCTTATATGTCAAATTTTATGAGTATAAGCTTCCTAGATTATTTCGATGCCAAAACACCAACTTTCTTTGACAAATGGACAAAACCGTTAAGAGCTCCTCCTTAGAGAGAGTTGAGCGACTTCATACCATCAAAATTGCTCGGTGTACAATTTTTATTGTTCTTATATGTCAAATTTTATGTGTATAAGCTTCCTAGATTATTTCGATGCCAAAACACCAACTTTCTTTGACAAATGGACAAAACCGTTAAAAGCTCTTCAATAGAGAGTGTTGAGCGACTTCGGACCATCAAAGTTGCTCGGTGTACAATTTTTATTGTTCTTCTATGTCAAATTTTACGAGTATAAGCTTCCTACATTATTTCGATGCCAAAACACCAACTTTCTATGATAAATAGATAAAACCGTTAAAGCTCCTCCATAGAGAGAGTTGAGCAACTTCGGAACATCAAAATTGCTCGGTGTACAATTTTTATTGTTCTTCTTTGTCAACTTTTACTAGTATAAGCTTCCTACATTATTTTGATGCCAAAACACCAACTATCTATGACAAATGGAAAAAACCGTTCAAAGCTCCTCCATAGAAAGAGTTGAACAATTTCGGACCATCAAAATTGCTCTATGTAGACTTTTTATTGTTCTTCTATGTGAAATTTTACGAGTATAAGCTTCCTAGATTATTTCGATGCCAAAACACCAACTATCTATGACAAATGGAAAAAACCGTTCAAAGCTCCTCCATAGAGAGAGTTGAACAACTTCGGACCATCAAAATTGCTCTATGTACACTTTTTATTGTTCTTCTAAGTGAAATTTTACGAGAATAAGCTTCCTAGATTATTTCGATGCCAAAACGCCAACTATCTAAGACAAATGGAAAAAACCGTTCAAAGTTCCTCCATAGAGAGAGTTGAACAACTTCGAACCATCAAAATTGCTCGATGTACACTTTTTATTATTCTTCTAAGTGAAATTTTTCGAGTATAAGCTTCCTAGATTATTTCGATGCCAAAACACCAACTTTCTATGATAAATGGACAAAACCGTTAAAAGCTCCTCCATAGAGAGAGTTGACCAACTTCGGACCATCAAAATTGCTCTATGTACACTTTTTATTGTTCTTCTATGTGAAATTTTACGAGTATAAGCTTCCTAGATTATTTCTATGCCAAAACACCAACTTTCTATGACAAATGGACAAAACCGTTAAAAGCTCCTCCATAGAGAGAGTTGAGCCACTTCGGACCATCAAAGTTGCTCGGTGTACAATTTTTACTGTTCTTATATGTCAAATTTTATGAGTATAAGCTTCCTAGATTATTTCGATGCCAAAACACCAACTTTCTTTGACAAATGGACAAAACCGTTAAGAGCTCCTCCTTAGAGAGAGTTGAGCGACTTCAGACCATCAAAATTGCTCGGTGTACAATTTTTATTGTTCTTATATGTCAAATTTTATGTGTATAAGCTTCCTAGATTATTTCGATGCCAAAACACCAACTTTCTTTGACAAATGGACAAAACCGTTAAAAGCTCTTCAATAGAGAGTGTTGAGCGACTTCGGACCATCAAAGTTGCTCGGTGTACAATTTTTATTGTTCTTCTATGTCAAATTTTACGAGTATAAGCTTCCTACATTATTTCGATGCCAAAACACCAACTTTCTATGACAAATAGACAAAACCGTTAAAAGCTCCTCCATAGAGAGAGTTGAGCAACTCCGAACTATCAAAGTTGTTCGGGATAGACTTTTTATTGTTCTTCTATGTGAAATTTTACGAGTATAAGCTTCCTAGATTATTTCTATGCCAAAACACCAACTATCTATGACATATGGACAAAACCGTTAAAAGCTCCTCCATAGAGAGAGTTGAACAACTTCGGACCATCAAAATTGCTCTATGTACACTTTTTATTGTTCTTCTAAGTGAAATTTTACGAGAATAAGCTTCCTAGATTATTTCGATGCCAAAACACCAACTTTCTATGACAAACGGACAAAATCGTTAAAAGCTCCTCCATAGAGAGAGTTGAGCAACTTCGGACCATCAAAGTTGCTCGGTGTATAATTTTTATTGTTCTTATATGTCAAATTTTATGAGTATAAGCTTCCTAGATTATTTCGATGCCAAAACACCAACTTTCTTTGACAAATAGAAAAAATTGATAAGAGCTTCTCCATAGAGAGAGTTGAGCGACTTCGGACCATCAAAATTGCTCGGTGTACAATTTTTATTGTTCTTATATGTTAAATTTTACGAGTATAAGCTTCAGAGATTATTTCGATGCCAAAAGACCAACTTTCTATGACAAATAGACAAAACCGTTAAAAGCTCCTCCATAGAGAGAGTTAAGCAACTTCGGACCATCAATGTTGCTCGGTGTACAATTTTTATTGCTCTTATATGTCAAATTTTATGAGTATAAGCTTCCTTGATTATTTCGATCCCAAAACACCAACTTTCTATGACAAATAAAAAAAATCGATAAGAGCACCTCCATAGAGAGAGTTGAGCAACTTCGGACCATTAAAATTGCTCTATGTACACTTTTTATTGTTCTTCTAAGTGAAATTTTACGGGAATAAGCTTCCTAGATTATTTCGATGCCAAAACACCGACTATCTATGACAAATGGAAAAAACCGTTAAAAGCTCCTCCAAAGAGAGAGTTGAACAACTTCGAACCATCAAAATTGCTCGATGAACACTTTTTATTGTTCTTCTAAGTGAAATTTTTCGAGTATAAGCTTCCTAGATTATTTCGATGCCAAAACACCAACTTTCTATGACAAATGGACAAAACCGTTAAAAGCTCCTCCATAGAGAGAGTTGAGCCACTTCGGACCATCAAAGTTGCTCGGTGTACAATTTTTATTGTTCTTATATGTCAAATTTTATGAGTATAAGCTTCCTAGATTATTTCGATGCCAAAACACCAACTTTCTTTGACAAATGGACAAAACCGTTAAGAGCTCCTCCTTAGAGAGAGTTGAGCGACTTCATACCATCAAAATTGCTCGGTGTACAATTTTTATTGTTCTTATATGTCAAATTTTATGTGTATAAGCTTCCTAGATTATTTCGATGCCAAAACACCAACTTTCTTTGACAAATGGACAAAACCGTTAAAAGCTCTTCAATAGAGAGTGTTGAGCGACTTCGGACCATCAAAGTTGCTCGGTGTACAATTTTTATTGTTCTTCTATGTCAAATTTTACGAGTATAAGCTTCCTACATTATTTCGATGCCAAAACACCAACTTTCTATGACAAATAGATAAAACCGTTAAAAGCTCCTCCATAGAGAGAGTTGAGCAACTCCGAACTATCAAAGTTGTTCGGGATAGACTTTTTATTGTTCTTCTATGTGAAATTTTACGAGTATAAGCTTCCTAGATTATTTCGATGCCAAAACACCAACTATCTATGACATATGGACAAAACCGTTAAAAGCTCCTCCATAGAGAGAGTTGAACAACTTCGAACCATCAATGTTGCTCGGTGTACAATTTTTATTGCTCTTATATGTCAAATTTTATGAGTATAAGCTTCCTTGATTATTTCGATCCCAAAACACCAACTTTCTATGACAAATAAAAAAAATCGATAAGAGCTCCTCCATAGAGAGAGTTGAGCAACTTCGGACCATTAAAATTGCTCTATGTACACTTTTTATTGTTCTTCTATGTGAAATTTTACGAGTATAAGCTTCCTAGATTATTTCGATGCCACAACACCAACTTTCTATGACAAATGGACAAAACCGTTAAAAGCTCTTCAATAGAGAGTGTTGAGCGACCTCGGACCATCAAAATTGCTCGGTGTACAATTTTTATTGTTCTTATATATTAAATTTTACGAGTATAAGCTTCAGAGATTATTTCGATGCCAAATCACCAACTTTCTATGACAAATAGACAAAACCGTTAAAAGCTCCTCCATAGAGAGAGTTAATCCACTTCGGACCATCAAAGTTGCTCGGTGTACAATTTTTATTGCTCTTATATGTCAAATTTTATGAGTATAAGCTTCCTAGATTATTTCGATGCCAAAACACCAACTTTCTTTGACAAATGGACAAAACCGTTAAGAGCTCCTCCATAGAGAGACTTGAGCGACTTCGGACCATCAAAATTGCTCGGTGTACAATTTGTATTGTTCTTATATGTTAAATTTTACGAGTATAAGCTTCAGAGATTATTTCGATGCCAAAACACCAACTTTCTATGACAAATAGACAAAACCGTTAAAAGCTCCTCCATAGAGAGAGTTGAGCCACTTCGGACCATCAAAGTTGCTCGGTGTACAATTTTTATTGCTCTTATATGTCAAATTTTATGAGTATAAGCTTCCTAGATTATTTCGATGCCAAAACACCAACTTTCTATGAAAAATGGAGAAACTCATTAAAAGCGCTTCCATAGAGAGAGTTGAGCAACTTCGGACCATCAAAGTTGCTCGGTGTACACTTTTTATTGTTCTTATATGTCAAATTTTATGAGTATAAGCTTCCTAGATTATTTCGATGCCAAAACACCAACTTTCTATGACAAATGGACAAAACCGTTAAAAGGTCCTCCAAAGAGAGTGTTGAGCGACTTCGGAGCATCAAAGTTGCTCGGTGTTCAATTTTTATTGTTCTTCTATGTCAAATTTTACGAGTATAAGCTTCATAGATTATTTAGATGCCAAAACACCAATTTTCTATGACAAATAGACAAAACCGTTAAATGCTTCTCCATAGAGAAAGTTGAGCAACTTCAGACCATCAAAGTTGCTCGGGATAGACTTTTTATTGTTCATCTATGTCAAATTTTATGAGTATAAGCTTCCTAGATTATTTCGATGCCAAAACACCAACTTTCTATGACAAATAGACAAAACCGTTAAATGCTTCTTTATAGAGAGAGTTGAGCAACTTCGGACCATCAAAGTTGCTCGGGATAGACTTTTTATTGTTCATCTATGTCAAATTTTACGAGTATAAGCTTCCTAGATTATTTCGATGCCAAAACACCAACTTTCTATGACAAATGGATAAAACCGTTAAAAGCTCCTCCATAGAGAGAGTTGAGCAACTTCGGGGCATCAAAATTGCTCTATGTACACTTTTTATTGTTCTTCTATGTGAAATTTTACGAGTATAAGCTTCCTAGATTATTTCGATGCCAAAACAACAACTTTTTATGACAAATGGACAAAACCGTTAAAAGCTCCTCCATAGAGAGTGTTGAGCGACTTCGGACCATCATAGTTGCTCGGTTTACAATTTTTATTGTTCTTATATGTCAAATTTTACGAGTCTAAGCTTCCTAGATTATTTCGATGCCAAAACACCAACTTTCTATGATAAATAGATAAAACCGTTAAAAGCTCCTCCATAGAGAGAGTTGAGCAACTTCGGAACATCAAAATTGCTCGGTGTACAATTTTTATTGTTCTTCTTTGTCAACTTTTACTAGTATAAGCTTCCTACATTATTTTGATGCCAAAACACCAACTATCTATGACAAATGGAAAAAACCGTTCAAAGCTCCTCCATAGAAAGAGTTGAACAATTTCGGACCATCAAAATTGCTCTATGTAGACTTTTTATTGTTCTTCTATGTGAAATTTTACGAGTATAAGCTTCCTAGATTATTTCGATGCCAAAACAACAACTTTTTATGACAAATGGACAAAACCGTTAAAAGCTCCTCCATAGAGAGTGTTGAGCGACTTCGGACCATCATAGTTGCTCGGTTTACAATTTTTATTGTTCTTATATGTCAAATTTTACGAGTATAAGCTTCCTAGATTATTTCGATGCCAAAACACCAACTTTCTATGATAAATAGATAAAACCGTTAAAAGCTCCTCCATAGAGAGAGTTGAGCAACTTCGGAACATCAAAATTGCTCGGTGTACAATTTTTATTGTTCTTCTTTGTTAACTTTTACTAGTATAAGCTTCCTACATTATTTTGATGCCAAAACACCAACTTTCTATGACAAATGGACAAAACCGTTAAAAGCTCCTCCATAGAAAGAGTTGAACAATTTCGGACCATCAAAATTGCTCTATGTACACTTTTTATTGTTCTTCTAAGTGAAATTTTACAAGAATAAGCTTCCTAGATTATTTCGATGCCAAAACACCAACTATCTATGACAAATGGAAAAAACCGTTCAAAGCTCCTCCATAGAGAGAGTTGAACAACTTCGGACCATCAAAATTGTTCTATGTACACTTTTTATTGTTCTTCTAAGTGAAATTTTACGAGAATAAGCTTCCTAGATTATTTCGATGCCAAAACACCAACTATCTATGACAAATGGAAAAAATCGTTCAAAGCTCCTCCATAGAGAGAGTTGAACAACTTCGGACCATCAAAATTGCTCTATGTACACTTTTTATTGTTCTTCTAAGTGAAATTTTACGAGAATAAGCTTCCTAGATTATTTCGATGCCAAAACGCCAACTATCTATGATAAATAGATAAAATCGTTAAAAGCTCCTCCATAGAGAGAGTTGAGCAACTTCGGAACATCAAAATTGCTCGGTGTACAATTTTTATTGTTCTTCTATGTGAAATTTTACGAGTATAAGCTTCCTAGATTATTTCGATGCCAAAACACCAACTATCTATGACAAATGGAAAAAACCGTTCAAAGCTCCTCCATAGAGAGAGCTGAACAACTTCGGACCATCAAAATTGCTCTATGTACACTTTTTATTGTTCTTCTAAGTGAAATTTTACGAGAATAAGCTTCCTAGATTATTTCGATGCCAAAACGCCAACTATCTAAGACAAATGGAAAAAACCGTTCAAAGTTCCTCCATAGAGAGAGTTGAACAACTTCGAACCATCAAAATTGCTCGATGTACACTTTTTATTATTCTTCTAAGTGAAATTTTTCGAGTATAAGCTTCCTAGATTATTTCGATGCCAAAACACCAACTTTCTATGATAAATGGACAAAACCGTTAAAAGCTCCTCCATAGAGAGAGTTGACCAACTTCGGACCATCAAAATTGCTCTATGTACACTTTTTATTGTTCTTCTATGTGAAATTTTACGAGTATAAGCTTCCTAGATTATTTCTATGCCAAAACACCAACTTTCTATGACAAATGGACAAAACCGTTAAAAGCTCCTCCATAGAGAGAGTTGAGCCACTTCGGACCATCAAAGTTGCTCGGTGTACAATTTTTACTGTTCTTATATGTCAAATTTTATGAGTATAAGCTTCCTAGATTATTTCGATGCCAAAACACCAACTTTCTTTGACAAATGGACAAAACCGTTAAGAGCTCCTCCTTAGAGAGAGTTGAGCGACTTCAGACCATCAAAATTGCTCGGTGTACAATTTTTATTGTTCTTATATGTCAAATTTTATGTGTATAAGCTTCCTAGATTATTTCGATGCCAAAACACCAACTTTCTTTGACAAATGGACAAAACCGTTAAAAGCTCTTCAATAGAGAGTGTTGAGCGACTTCGGACCATCAAAGTTGCTCGGTGTACAATTTTTATTGTTCTTCTATGTCAAATTTTACGAGTATAAGCTTCCTACATTATTTCGATGCCAAAACACCAACTTTCTATGACAAATAGACAAAACCGTTAAAAGCTCCTCCATAGAGAGAGTTGAGCAACTCCGAACTATCAAAGTTGTTCGGGATAGACTTTTTATTGTTCTTCTATGTGAAATTTTACGAGTATAAGCTTCCTAGATTATTTCTATGCCAAAACACCAACTATCTATGACATATGGACAAAACCGTTAAAAGCTCCTCCATAGAGAGAGTTGAACAACTTCGGACCATCAAAATTGCTCTATGTACACTTTTTATTGTTCTTCTAAGTGAAATTTTACGAGAATAAGCTTCCTAGATTATTTCGATGCCAAAACACCAACTTTCTATGACAAACGGACAAAATCGTTAAAAGCTCCTCCATAGAGAGAGTTGAGCAACTTCGGACCATCAAAGTTGCTCGGTGTATAATTTTTATTGTTCTTATATGTCAAATTTTATGAGTATAAGCTTCCTAGATTATTTCGATGCCAAAACACCAACTTTCTTTGACAAATAGAAAAAATTGATAAGAGCTTCTCCATAGAGAGAGTTGAGCGACTTCGGACCATCAAAATTGCTCGGTGTACAATTTTTATTGTTCTTATATGTTAAATTTTACGAGTATAAGCTTCAGAGATTATTTCGATGCCAAAAGACCAACTTTCTATGACAAATAGACAAAACCGTTAAAAGCTCCTCCATAGAGAGAGTTAAGCAACTTCGGACCATCAATGTTGCTCGGTGTACAATTTTTATTGCTCTTATATGTCAAATTTTATGAGTATAAGCTTCCTTGATTATTTCGATCCCAAAACACCAACTTTCTATGACAAATAAAAAAAATCGATAAGAGCTCCTCCATAGAGAGAGTTGAGCAACTTCGGACCATTAAAATTGCTCTATGTACACTTTTTATTGTTCTTCTAAGTGAAATTTTACGGGAATAAGCTTCCTAGATTATTTCGATGCCAAAACACCGACTATCTATGACAAATGGAAAAAACCGTTAAAAGCTCCTCCAAAGAGAGAGTTGAACAACTTCGAACCATCAAAATTGCTCGATGAACACTTTTTATTGTTCTTCTAAGTGAAATTTTTCGAGTATAAGCTTCCTAGATTATTTCGATGCCAAAACACCAACTTTCTATGACAAATGGACAAAACCGTTAAAAGCTCCTCCATAGAGAGAGTTGAGCCACTTCGGACCATCAAAGTTGCTCGGTGTACAATTTTTATTGTTCTTATATGTCAAATTTTATGAGTATAAGCTTCCTAGATTATTTCGATGCCAAAACACCAACTTTCTTTGACAAATGGACAAAACCGTTAAGAGCTCCTCCTTAGAGAGAGTTGAGCGACTTCATACCATCAAAATTGCTCGGTGTACAATTTTTATTGTTCTTATATGTCAAATTTTATGTGTATAAGCTTCCTAGATTATTTCGATGCCAAAACACCAACTTTCTTTGACAAATGGACAAAACCGTTAAAAGCTCTTCAATAGAGAGTGTTGAGCGACTTCGGACCATCAAAGTTGCTCGGTGTACAATTTTTATTGTTCTTCTATGTCAAATTTTACGAGTATAAGCTTCCTACATTATTTCGATGCCAAAACACCAACTTTCTATGACAAATAGATAAAACCGTTAAAAGCTCCTCCATAGAGAGAGTTGAGCAACTCCGAACTATCAAAGTTGTTCGGGATAGACTTTTTATTGTTCTTCTATGTGAAATTTTACGAGTATAAGCTTCCTAGATTATTTCGATGCCAAAACACCAACTATCTATGACATATGGACAAAACCGTTAAAAGCTCCTCCATAGAGAGAGTTGAACAACTTCGAACCATCAATGTTGCTCGGTGTACAATTTTTATTGCTCTTATATGTCAAATTTTATGAGTATAAGCTTCCTTGATTATTTCGATCCCAAAACACCAACTTTCTATGACAAATAAAAAAAATCGATAAGAGCTCCTCCATAGAGAGAGTTGAGCAACTTCGGACCATTAAAATTGCTCTATGTACACTTTTTATTGTTCTTCTATGTGAAATTTTACGAGTATAAGCTTCCTAGATTATTTCGATGCCACAACACCAACTTTCTATGACAAATGGACAAAACCGTTAAAAGCTCTTCAATAGAGAGTGTTGAGCGACCTCGGACCATCAAAATTGCTCGGTGTACAATTTTTATTGTTCTTATATATTAAATTTTACGAGTATAAGCTTCAGAGATTATTTCGATGCCAAATCACCAACTTTCTATGACAAATAGACAAAACCGTTAAAAGCTCCTCCATAGAGAGAGTTAATCCACTTCGGACCATCAAAGTTGCTCGGTGTACAATTTTTATTGCTCTTATATGTCAAATTTTATGAGTATAAGCTTCCTAGATTATTTCGATGCCAAAACACCAACTTTCTTTGACAAATGGACAAAACCGTTAAGAGCTCCTCCATAGAGAGACTTGAGCGACTTCGGACCATCAAAATTGCTCGGTGTACAATTTTTATTGTTCTTATATGTTAAATTTTACGAGTATAAGCTTCAGAGATTATTTCGATGCCAAAACACCAACTTTCTATGACAAATAGACAAAACCGTTAAAAGCTCCTCCATAGAGAGAGTTGAGCCACTTCGGACCATCAAAGTTGCTCGGTGTACAATTTTTATTGCTCTTATATGTCAAATTTTATGAGTATAAGCTTCCTAGATTATTTCGATGCCAAAACACCAACTTTCTATGAAAAATGGAGAAACTCATTAAAAGCGCTTCCATAGAGAGAGTTGAGCAACTTCGGACCATCAAAGTTGCTCGGTGTACACTTTTTATTGTTCTTATATGTCAAATTTTATGAGTATAAGCTTCCTAGATTATTTCGATGCCAAAACACCAACTTTCTATGACAAATGGACAAAACCGTTAAAAGGTCCTCCAAAGATAGTGTTGAGCGACTTCGGAGCATCAAAGTTGCTCGGTGTTCAATTTTTATTGTTCTTCTATGTCAAATTTTACGAGTATAAGCTTCATAGATTATTTAGATGCCAAAACACCAATTTTCTATGACAAATAGACAAAACCGTTAAATGCTTCTCCATAGAGAAAGTTGAGCAACTTCAGACCATCAAAGTTGCTCGGGATAGACTTTTTATTGTTCATCTATGTCAAATTTTATGAGTATAAGCTTCCTAGATTATTTCGATGCCAAAACACCAACTTTCTATGACAAATAGACAAAACCGTTAAATGCTTCTTTATAGAGAGAGTTGAGCAACTTCGGACCATCAAAGTTGCTCGGGATAGACTTTTTATTGTTCATCTATGTCAAATTTTACGAGTATAAGCTTCCTAGATTATTTCGATGCCAAAACACCAACTTTCTATGACAAATGGATAAAACCGTTAAAAGCTCCTCCATAGAGAGAGTTGAGCAACTTCGGGGCATCAAAATTGCTCTATGTACACTTTTTATTGTTCTTCTATGTGAAATTTTACGAGTATAAGCTTCCTAGATTATTTCGATGCCAAAACAACAACTTTTTATGACAAATGGACAAAACCGTTAAAAGCTCCTCCATAGAGAGTGTTGAGCGACTTCGGACCATCATAGTTGCTCGGTTTACAATTTTTATTGTTCTTATATGTCAAATTTTACGAGTATAAGCTTCCTAGATTATTTCGATGCCAAAACACCAACTTTCTATGATAAATAGATAAAACCGTTAAAAGCTCCTCCATAGAGAGAGTTGAGCAACTTCGGAACATCAAAATTGCTCGGTGTACAATTTTTATTGTTCTTCTTTGTCAACTTTTACTAGTATAAGCTTCCTACATTATTTTGATGCCAAAACACCAACTATCTATGACAAATGGAAAAAAACCGTTCAAAGCTCCTCCATAGAAAGAGTTGAACAATTTCGGACCATCAAAATTGCTCTATGTAGACTTTTTATTGTTCTTCTATGTGAAATTTTACGAGTATAAGCTTCCTAGATTATTTCGATGCCAAAACAACAACTTTTTATGACAAATGGACAAAACCGTTAAAAGCTCCTCCATAGAGAGTGTTGAGCGACTTCGGACCATCATAGTTGCTCGGTTTACAATTTTTATTGTTCTTATATGTCAAATTTTACGAGTATAAGCTTCCTAGATTATTTCGATGCCAAAACACCAACTTTCTATGATAAATAGATAAAACCGTTAAAAGCTCCTCCATAGAGAGAGTTGAGCAACTTCGGAACATCAAAATTGCTCGGTGTATAATTTTTATTGTTCTTCTTTGTCAACTTTTACTAGTATAAGCTTCCTACATTATTTTGATGCCAAAACACCAACTTTCTATGACAAATGGACAAAACCGTTAAAAGCTCCTCCATAGAAAGAGTTGAACAATTTCGGACCATCAAAATTGCTCTATGTACACTTTTTATTGTTCTTCTAAGTGAAATTTTACAAGAATAAGCTTCCTAGATTATTTCGATGCCAAAACACCAACTATCTATGACAAATGGAAAAAACCGTTCAAAGCTCCTCCATAGAGAGAGTTGAACAACTTCGGACCATCAAAATTGTTCTATGTACACTTTTTATTGTTCTTCTAAGTGAAATTTTACGAGAATAAGCTTCCTAGATTATTTCGATGCCAAAACACCAACTATCTATGACAAATGGAAAAAATCGTTCAAAGCTCCTCCATAGAGAGAGTTGAACAACTTCGGACCATCAAAATTGCTCTATGTACACTTTTTATTGTTCTTCTAAGTGAAATTTTACGAGAATAAGCTTCCTAGATTATTTCGATGCCAAAACGCCAACTATCTAAGACAAATGGAAAAAACCGTTCAAAGCTCCTCCATAGAGAGAGTTGAACAACTTCGAACCATCAAAATTGCTCGATGTACACTTTTTATTATTCTTCTAAGTGAAATTTTTCGAGTATAAGCTTCCTAGATTATTTCGATGCCAAAACACCAACTTTCTATGATAAATGGACAAAACCGTTAAAAGCTCCTCCATAGAGAGAGTTGACCAACTTCGGACCATCAAAATTGCTCTATGTACACTTTTTATTGTTCTTCTATGTGAAATTTTACGAGTATAAGCTTCCTAGATTATTTCTATGCCAAAACACCAACTTTCTATGACAAATGGACAAAACCGTTAAAAGCTCCTCCATAGAGAGAGTTGAGCCACTTCGGACCATCAAAGTTGCTCGGTGTACAATTTTTACTGTTCTTATATGTCAAATTTTATGAGTATAAGCTTCCTAGATTATTTCGATGCCAAAACACCAACTTTCTTTGACAAATGGACAAAACCGTTAAGAGCTCCTCCTTAGAGAGAGTTGAGCGACTTCAGACCATCAAAATTGCTCGGTGTACAATTTTTATTGTTCTTATATGTCAAATTTTATGTGTATAAGCTTCCTAGATTATTTCGATGCCAAAACACCAACTTTCTTTGACAAATGGACAAAACCGTTAAAAGCTCTTCAATAGAGAGTGTAGAGCGACTTCGGACCATCAAAGTTGCTCGGTGTACAATTTTTATTGTTCTTCTATGTCAAATTTTACGAGTATAAGCTTCCTACATTATTTCGATGCCAAAACACCAACTTTCTATGACAAATAGACAAAACCGTTAAAAGCTCCTCCATAGAGAGAGTTGAGCAACTCCGAACTATCAAAGTTGTTCGGGATAGACTTTTTATTGTTCTTCTATGTGAAATTTTACGAGTATAAGCTTCCTAGATTATTTCGATGCCAAAACACCAACTATCTATGACATATGGACAAAACCGTTAAAAGCTCCTCCATAGAGAGAGTTGAACAACTTCGGACCATCAAAATTGCTCTATGTACACTTTTTATTGTTCTTCTAAGTGAAATTTTACGAGAATAAGCTTCCTAGATTATTTCGATGCCAAAACACCAACTTTCTATGACAAACGGACAAAATCGTTAAAAGCTCCTCCATAGAGAGAGTTGAGCAACTTCGGACCATCAAAGTTGCTCGGTGTACAATTTTTATTGGTCTTATATGTCAAATTTTATGAGTATAAGCTTCCTAGATTATTACGATGCCAAAACACCAACTTTCTTTGACAAATAGAAAAAATTGATAAGAGCTTCTCCATAGAGAGAGTTGAGCGACTTCGGACCATCAAAATTGCTCGGTGTACAATTTTTATTGTTCTTATATGTTAAATTTTACGAGTATAAGCTTCAGAGATTATTTCGATGCCAAAAGACCAACTTTCTATGACAAATAGACAAAACCGTTAAAAGCTCCTCCATAGAGAGAGTTAAGCAACTTCGGACCATCAATGTTGCTCGGTGTACAATTTTTATTGCTCTTATATGTCAAATTTTATGAGTATAAGCTTCCTTGATTATTTCGATCCCAAAACACCAACTTTCTATGACAAATAAAAAAAATCGATAAGAGCTCCTCCATAGAGAGAGTTGAGCAACTTCGGACCATTAAAATTACTCTATGTACACTTTTTATTGTTCTTCTAAGTGAAATTTTACGAGAATAAGCTTCCTAGATTATTTCGATGCCAAAACACCAACTATCTATGACAAATGGAAAAAACCGTTAAAAGCTCCTCCATAGAGAGAGTTGAACAACTTCGAACCATCAAAATTGCTCGATGTACACTTTTTATTGTTCTTCTAAGTGAAATTTTTCGAGTATAAGCTTCCTAGATTATTTCGATGCCAAAACACCAACTATCTATGACAAATGGACAAAACCGTTAAAAGCTCCTCCATAGAGAGAGTTGAACAACTTCGGACCATCAAAATTGCTCTATGTACACTTTTTATTGTTCTTCTATGTGAAATTTTACGAGTATAAGCTTCCTAGATTATTTCTATGCCAAAACACCAACTTTCTATGACAAATGGACAAAACCGTTAAAAGCTCCTCCATAGAGAGAGTTGAGCCACTTCGGACCATCAAAGTTGCTCGGTGTACAATTTTTATTGTTCTTATATGTCAAATTTTAAGAGTATAAGCTTCCTAGATTATTTCGATGCCAAAACACCAACTTTCTTTGACAAATGGACAAAACCGTTAAAAGCTCCTCCTTAGAGAGAGTTGAGCGACTTCAGACCATCAAAATTGCTCGATGTACAATTTTTATTGTTCTTATATGTCAAATTTTATGTGTATAAGCTTCCTAGATTATTTCGATGCCAAAACACCAACTTTCTTTGACAAATGGACAAAACCGTTAAAAGCTCTTCAATAGAGAGTGTTGAGCGACTTCGGACCGTCAAAGTTGCTCGGTGTACAATTTTTATTGTTCTTCTATGTCAAATTTTACGAGTATAAGCTTCCTACATTATTTCGATGCCAAAACACCAACTTTCAATGACAAATAGATAAAACCGTTAAAAGCTCCTCCATAGAGAGAGTTGAGCAACTCCGAACTATCAAAGTTGTTCGGGATAGACTTTTTATTGTTCTTCTATGTGAAATTTTACGAGTATAAGCTTCCTAGATTATTTCGATGCCAAAACACCAACTATCTATGACATATGGACAAAACCGTTAAAAGCTCCTCCATAGAGAGAGTTGAACAACTTCGAACCATCAATGTTGCTCGGTGTACAATTTTTATTGCTCTTATATGTCAAATTTTATGAGTATAAGCTTCCTTGATTATTTCGATCCCAAAACACCAACTTTCTATGACAAATAAAAAAAATCGATAAGAGCTCCTCCATAGAGAGAGTTGAGCAACTTCGGACCATTAAAATTGCTCTATGTACACTTTTTATTGTTCTTCTATGTGAAATTTTACGAGTATAAGCTTCCTAGATTATTTCGATGCCACAACACCAACTTTCTATGACAAATGGACAAAACCGTTAAAAGCTCTTCAATAGAGAGTGTTGAGCGACCTCGAATCATCAAAATTGCTGGGTGTACAATTTTTATTGTTCTTATATATTAAATTTTACGAGTATAAGCTTCAGAGATTATTTCGATGCCAAAACACCAACTTTCTATGACAAATAGACAAAACCGTTAAAAGCTCCTCCATAGAGAGAGTTAAGCCACTTCGGACCATCAAAGTTGCTCGGTGTACGATTTTTATTGCTCTTATATGTCAAATTTTATGAGTATAAGCTTCCTAGATTATTTCGATGCCAAAACACCAACTTTCTTTGACAAATGGACAAAACCGTTAAGAGCTCCTCCATAGAGAGAGTTGAGCGACTTCGGACCATCAAAATTGCTCGGTGTACAATTTTTATTGTTCTTATATGTTAAATTTTACGAGTATAAGCTTCAGAGATTATTTCGATGCCAAAACACCAACTTTCTATGACAAATAGACAAAACCGTTAAAAGCTCCTCCATAGAGAGAATTGAGCCACTTCGGACCATCAAAGTTGCTCGGTGTACAATTTTTATTGCTCTTATATGTCAAATTTTATGAGTATAAGCTTCCTAGATTATTTCGATGCCAAAACACCAACTTTCTATGAAAAATGGAGAAACTCATTAAAAGCGCTTCCATAGAGAGAGAGTTGAGCAACTTCGGACCATCAAAGTTGCTCGGTGTACACTTTTTATTGTTCTTATATGTCAAATTTTATGAGTATAAGCTTCCTAGATTATTTCGATGCCAAAACACCAACTTTCTATGACAAATGGACAAAACCGTTAAAAGGTCCTCCAAAGAGAGTGTTGAGCGACTTCGGAGCATCAAAGTTGCTCGGTGTTCAATTTTTATTGTTCTTCTATGTCAAATTTTACGAGTATAAGCTTCATAGATTATTTCGATGCCAAAACACCAATTTTCTATGACAAATAGACAAAACCGTTAAATGCTTCTCCATAGAGAAAGTTGAGCAACTTCAGACCATCAAAGTTGCTCGGGATAGACTTTTTATTGTTCATCTATGTCAACTTTTATGAGTATAAGATTCCTAGATTATTTCGATGCCAAAACACCAACTTTCTATGACAAATTGACAAAACCGTTAAATGCTTCTTTATAGAGAGAGTTGAGCAACTTCGGACCATCAAAGTTGCTCGGGATAGACTTTTTATTGTTCATCTATGTCAAATTTTACGAGTATAAGCTTCCTAGATTATTTCGATGCCAAAACACCAACTTTCTATGACAAATGGATAAAACCGTTAAAAGCTCCTCCATAGAGAGAGTTGAGCAACTTCGGGGCATCAAAATTGCTCTATGTACACTTTTTATTGTTCTTCTATGTGAAATTTTACGAGTATAAGCTTCCTAGATTATTTCGATGCCAAAACAACAACTTTTTATGACAAATGGACAAAACCGTTAAAAGCTCCTCCATAGAGAGTGTTGAGCGACTTCGGACCATCATAGTTGCTCGGTTTACAATTTTTATTGTTCTTATATGTCAAATTTTACGAGTATAAGCTTCCTAGATTATTTCGATGCCAAAACACCAACTTTCTATGATAAATAGATAAAACCGTTAAAAGCTCCTCCATAGAGAGAGTTGAGCAACTTCGGAACATCAAAATTGCTCGGTGTACAATTTTTATTGTTCTTCTTTGTCAACTTTTACTAGTATAAGCTTCCTACATTATTTTGATGCCAAAACACCAACTATCAATGACAAATGGAAAAAACCGTTCAAAGCTCCTCCATAGAAAGAGTTGAACAATTTCGGACCATCAAAATTGCTCTATGTACACTTTTTATTGTTCTTCTAAGTGAAATTTTACGAGAATAAGCTTCCTAGATTATTTCGATGCCAAAACACCAACTATCTATGACAAATGGAAAAAACCGTTCAAAGCTCCTCCATAGAGAGAGTTGAACAACTTCGGACCATCAAAATTGTTCTATGTACACTTTTTATTGTTCTTCTAATTGAAATTTTACGAGAATAAGCTTCCTAGATTATTTCGATGCCAAAACACCAACTATCTATGACAAATGGAAAAAACCGTTAAAAGCTCCTCCATAGAGAGAGTTGAACAACTTCGAACCATCAAAATTGCTCGATGTACACTTTTTATTGTTCTTCTAAGTGAAATTTTTCGAGTATAAGCTTCCTAGATTATTTCGATGCCAAAACACCAACTATCTATGACAAATGGACAAAACCGTTAAAAGCTCCTCCATAGAGAGAGTTGAACAACTTCGGACCATCAAAATTGCTCTATGTACACTTTTTATTGTTCTTCTATGTGAAATTTTACGAGTATAAGCTTCCTAGATTATTTCTATGCCAAAACACCAACTTTCTATGACAAATGGACAAAACCGTTAAAAGCTCCTCCATAGAGAGAGTTGAGCCACTTCGGACCATCAAAGTTGCTCGGTGTACAATTTTTATTGTTCTTATATGTCAAATTTTATGAGTACAAGCTTCCTAGATTATTTCGATGCCAAAACACCAACTTTCTTTGACAAATGGACAAAACCGTTAAGAGCTCCTCCTTAGAGAGAGTTGAGCGACTTCAGACCATCAAAATTGCTCGGTGTACAATTTTTATTGTTCTTATATGTCAAATTTTATGTGTATAAGCTTCCTAGATTATTTCGATGCCAAAACACCAACTTTCTTTGACAAATGGACAAAACCGTTAAAAGCTCTTCAATAGAGAGTGTTGAGCGACTTCGGACCATCAAAGTTGCTCGGTGTACAATTTTTATTGTTCTTCTATGTCAAATTTTACGAGTATAAGCTTCCTACATTATTTCGATGCCAAAACACCAACTTTCTATGACAAATAGACAAAACCGTTAAAAGCTCCTCCATAGAGAGAGTTGAGCAACTCCGAACTATCAAAGTTGTTCGGGATAGACTTTTTATTGTTCTTCTATGTGAAATTTTACGAGTATAAGCTTCCTAGATTATTTCGATGCCAAAACACCAACTATCTATGACATATGGACAAAACCGTTAAAAGCTCCTCCATAGAGAGAGTTGAACAACTTCGGACCATCAAAATTGCTCTATGTACACTTTTTATTGTTCTTCTAAGTGAAATTTTACGAGAATAAGCTTCCTAGATTATTTCGATGCCAAAACACCAACTTTCTATGACAAACGGACAAAATCGTTAAAAGCTCCTCCATAGAGAGAGTTGAGCAACTTCGGACCATCAAAGTTGCTCGGTGTACAATTTTTATTGTTCTTATATGTCAAATTTTATGAGTATAAAGCTTCCTAGATTATTTCGATGCCAAAACACCCACTTTCTTTGACAAATAGAAAAAATTGATAAGAGCTTCTCCATAGAGAGAGTTGAGCGACTTCGGACCATCAAAATTGCTCGGTGTACAATTTTTATTGTTCTTATATGTTAAATTTTACGAGTATAAGCTTCAGAGATTATTTCGATGCCAAAACACCAACTTTCTATGACAAATAGACAAAACCGTTAAAAGCTCCTCCATAGAGAGAGTTAAGCAACTTTGGACCATCAAAGTTGCTCGGTGTACAATTTTTATTGCTCTTATATGTCAAATTTTATGAGTGTAAGCTTCCTTGATTATTTCGATCCCAAAACACCAATTTTCTATGACAAATAAAAAAAATCAATAAGAGCTCCTCCATAGAGAGAGTTGAGCAACTTCGGACCATTAAAATTGCTCTATGTACACTTTTTATTGTTCTTCTATGTGAAATTTTACGAGTATAAGCTTCCTAGATTATTTCGATGCCACAACACCAACTTTCTATGACAAATGGACAAAACCGTTAAAAGCTCTTCAATAGAGAGTGTTGAGCGACTTCGGACCATCAAAATTGCTCGGTGTACAATTTTTATTGTTCTTATATATTAAATTTTACGAGTATAAGCTTCAGAGATTATTTCGATGCCAAAACACCAACTTTCTATGACAAATAGACAAAACCGTTAAAAGCTCCTCCATAGAGAGAGTTAAGCCACTTCGGACCATCAAAGTTGCTCGGTGTACAATTTTTATTGCTCTTATATGTCAAATTTTATGAGTAAAAGCTTCCTAGATTATTTCGATGCCAAAACACCAACTTTCTTTGACAAATGGACAAAACCGTTAAGAGCTCCTCCATAGAGAGAGTTGAGCGACTTCGGACCATCAAAATTGCTCGGTGTACAATTTTTATTGTTCTTATATATTAAATTTTACGAGTATAAGCTTCAGAGATTATTTCGATGCCAAAACACCAACTTTCTATGACAAATAGACAAAACCGTTAAAAGCTCCTCCATAGAGAGAGTTGAGCCACTTCGGACCATCAAAGTTGCTCGGTGTACAATTTTTATTGCTCTTATATGTCAAATTTTATGAGTATAAGCTTCCTAGATTATTTCGATGCCAAAACACCAACTTTCTATGAAAAATGGAGAAACTCATTAAAAGCGCTTCCATAGAGAGAGTTGAGCAACTTCGGACCATCAAAGTTGCTCGGTGTACACTTTTTATTGTTCTTATATGTCAAATTTTATGAGTATAAGCTTCCTAGATTATTTCGATGCCAAAACAACAACTTTCTATGACAAATGGACAAAACCGTTAAAAGGTCCTCCAAAGAGAGTGTTGAGCGACTTCGGAGCATCAAAGTTGCTCGGTGTACAATTTTTATTGTTCTTCTATGTCAAATTTTACGAGTATAAGCTTCATAGATTATTTCGATGCCAAAACACCAATTTTCTATGACAAATAGACAAAACCGTTAAATGCTTCTCCATAGAGAAAGTTGAGCAACTTCAGACCATCAAAGTTGCTCGGGATATACTTTTTATTGTTCATCTATGTCAAATTTTACGAGTATAAGCTTCCTAGATTATTTCGATGCCAAAACACCAACTTTCTATGACAAATAGACAAAACCGTTAAATGCTTCTTTATAGAGAGAGTTGAGCAACTTCGGACCATCAAAGTTGCTCGGGATAGACATTTTATTGTTCATCTATGTCAAATTTTACGAGTATAAGCTTCCTAGATTATTTCGATGCCAAAACACCAACTTTCTATGACAAATGGATAAAACAGTTAAAAGCTCCTCCATAGAGAGAGTTGAGCAACTTCGGGGCATCAAAATTGCTCTATGTACACTTTTTATTATTCTTCTATGTGAAATTTTACGAGTATAAGCTTCCTAGATTATTTCGATGCCAAAACAACAACTTTTTATGACAAATGGACAAAACCGTTAAAAGCTCCTCCATAGAGAGTGTTGAGCGACTTCGGACCATCATAGTTGCTCGGTTTACAATTTTTATTGTTCTTATATGTCAAATTTTACGAGTATAAGCTTCCTAGATTATTTCGATGCCAAAACACCAACTTTCTATGATAAATAGATAAAACCGTTAAAAGCTCCTCCATAGAGAGAGTTGAGCAACTTCGGAACATCAAAATTGCTCGGTGTACAATTTTTATTGTTCTTCTTTGTCAACTTTTACTAGTATAAGCTTCCTACATTATTTTGATGCCAAAACACCAACTATCTATGACAAATGGAAAAAACCGTTCAAAGCTCCTCCATAGAAAGAGTTGAACAATTTCGGAGCATCAAAATTGCTCTATGTACACTTTTTATTGTTCTTCTAAGTGAAATTTTACGAGAATAAGCTTCCTAGATTATTTCGATGCCAAAACACCAACTATCTATGACAAATGGAAAAAACCGTTCAAAGCTCCTCCATAGAGAGAGTTGAACAACTTCGGACCATCAAAATTGTTCTATGTACACTTTTTATTGTTCTTCTAAGTGAAATTTTACGAGAATAAGCTTCCTAGATTATTTCGATGCCAAAACACCAACTATCTATGACAAATGGAAAAAACCGTTAAAAGCTCCTCCATAGAGAGAGTTGAACAACTTCGAACCATCAAAATTGCTCGATGTATACTTTTTATTGTTCTTCTAAGTGAAATTTTTCGAGTATAAGCTTCCTAGATTATTTCGATGCCAAAACACCAACTATCTATGACAAATGGACAAAACCGTTAAAAGCTCCTCCATAGAGAGAGTTGAACAACTGCGGACCATCAAAATTGCTCTATGTACACTTTTTATTGTTCTTCTATGTGAAATTTTACGAGTATAAGCTTCCTAGATTATTTCGATGCCAAAACACCAACTATCTATGACAAATGGAAAAAACCGTTAAAAGCTCCTCCATAGAGAGAGTTGAACAACTTCGAACCATCAAAATTGCTCGATGTACACTTTTTATTGTTCTTCTAAGTGAAATTTTTCGAGTATAAGCTTCCTAGATTATTTCGATACCAAAACACCAACTATCTATGACAAATGGACAAAACCGTTAAAAACTCCTCCATAGAGAGAGTTGAACAACTTCGGACCATCAAAATTGCTCTATGTACACTTTTTATTGTTCTTCTATGTGAAATTTTACGAGTATAAGCTTCCTAGATTATTTCTATGCCAAAACACCAACTTTCTATGACAAATGGACAAAACCGTTAAAAGCTCCTCCATAGAGAGAGTTGAGCCACTTCGGACCATCAAAGTTGCTCGGTGTACAATTTTTATTGTTCTTATATGTCAAATTTTATGAGTATAAGCTTCCTAGATTATTTCGATGCCAAAACACCAACTTTCTTTGACAAATGGACAAAACCGTTAAGAGCTCCTCCTTAGAGAGAGTTGAGCGACTTCAGACCATCAAAATTGCTCGGTGTACAATTTTTATTGTTCTTATATGTCAAATTTTATGTGTATAAGCTTCCTAGATTATTTCGATGCCAAAACACCAACTTTCTTTGACAAATGGACAAAACCGTTAAAAGCTCTTCAATAGAGAGTGTTGAGCGACTTCGGACCATCAAAGTTGCTCGGTGTACAATTTTTATTGTTCTTCTATGTCAAATTTTACGAGTATAAGCTTCCTACATTATTTCGATGCCAAAACACCAACTTTCTATGACAAATAGACAAAACCGTTAAAAGCTCCTCCATAGAGAGAGTTGAGCAACTCCGAACTATCAAAGTTGTTCTGGATAGACTTTTTATTGTTCTTCTATGTGAAATTTTACGAGTATAAGCTTCCTAGATTATTTCGATGCCAAAACACCAACTATCTATGACATATGGACAAAACCGTTAAAAGCTCCTCCATAGAGAGAGTTGAACAACTTCGGACCATCAAAGTTGCTCGGTGTACAATTTTTATTGTTCTTATATGTCAAATTTTATGAGTATAAAGCTTCCTAGATTATTTCGATGCCAAAACACCAACTTTCTTTGACAAATAGAAAAAATTGATAAGAGCTTCTCCATAGAGAGAGTTAAGCAACTTCGGACCATCAAAGTTGCTCGGTGTACAATTTTTATTGTTCTTATATGTTAAATTTTACGAGTATAAGCTTCAGAGATTATTTCGATGCCAAAACACCAACTTTCTATGACAAATAGACAAAACCGTTAAAAGCTCCTCCATAGAGAGAGTTAAGCAACTTCGGACCATCAAAGTTGCTCGGTGTACAATTTTTATTGCTCTTATATGTCAAATTTTATGAGTATAAGCTTCCTTGATTATTTCGATCCCAAAACACCAATTTTCTATGACAAATAAAAAAAATCGATAAGAGCTCCTCCATAGAGAGAGTTGAGCAACTTCGGACCATTAAAATTGCTCTATGTACACTTTTTATTGTTCTTCTATGTGAAATTTTACGAGTATAAGATTCCTAGATTATTTCGATGCCACAACACCAACTTTCTATGACAAATGGACAAAACCGTTAAAAGCTCTTGAATAGAGAGTGTTGAGCGACTTCGGACCATCAAAATTGCTCGGTGTACAATTTTTATTGTTCTTATATATTAAATTTTACGAGTATAAGCTTCAGAGATTATTTCGATGCCAAAACACCAACTTTCTATGACAAATAGACAAAACCGTTAAAAGCTCCTCCATAGAGAGAGTTAAGCCACTTCTGACCATCAAAGTTGCTCGGTGTACAATTTTTATTGCTCTTATATGTCAAATTTTATGAGTATAAGCTTCCTAGATTATTTCGATGCCAAAACACCAACTTTCTTTGACAAATGGACAAAACCGTTAAGAGCTCCTCCATAGAGAGAGTTGAGCGACTTCGGACCATCAAAATTGCTCGGTGTACAATTTTTATTGTTCTTATATGTTAAATTTTACGAGTATAAGCTTCAGAGATTATTTCGATGCCAAAACACCAACTTTCTATGACAAATAGACAAAACCGTTAAAAGCTCCTCCATAGAGAGAGTTGAGCCACTTCGGACCATCAAAGTTGCTCGGTGTACAATTTTTATTGCTCTTATATGTCAAATTTTATGAGTATAAGCTTCCTAGATTATTTCGATGCCAAAACAACAACTTTCTATGACAAATGGACAAAACCGTTAAAAGGTCCTCCAAAGAGAGTGTTGAGCGACTTCGGAGCATCAAAGTTGCTCGGTGTACAATTTTTATTGTTCTTCTATGTCAAATTTTACGAGTATAAGCTTCATAGATTATTTCGATGCCAAAACACCAATTTTCTATGACAAATAGACAAAACCGTTAAATGCTTCTCCATAGAGAAAGTTGAGCAACTTCAGACCATCAAAGTTGCTCGGGATAGACTTTTTATTGTTCATCTATGTCAAATTTTACGAGTATAAGCTTCCTAGATTATTTCGATGCCAAAACACCAACTTTCTATGACAAATAGACAAAACCGTTAAATGCTTCTTTATAGAGAGAGTTGAGCAACTTCGGACCATCAAAGTTGCTCGGGATAGACTTTTTATTGTTCATCTATGTCAAATTTTACGAGTATAAGCTTCCTAGATTATTTCGATGCCAAAACACCAACTTTCTATGACAAATGGATAAAACCGTTAAAAGCTCCTCCATAGAGAGAGTTGAGCAACTTCGGGGCATCAAAATTGTTCTATGTACACTTTTTATTGTTCTTCTATGTGAAATTTTACGAGTATAAGCTTTCTAGATTATTTCGATGCCAAAACAACAACTTTTTATGACAAATGGACAAAACCGTTAAAAGCTCCTCCATAGAGAGTGTTGAGCGACTTCGGACCATCATAGTTGCTCGTTTTACAATTTTTATTGTTCTTATATGTCAAATTTTACGAGTATAAGCTTCCTAGATTATTTCGATGCCAAAACACCAACTTTCTATGATAAATAGATAAAACCGTTAAAAGCTCCTCCATAGAGAGAGTTGAGCAACTTCGGAACATCAAAATTGCTCGGTGTACAATTTTTATTGTTCTTCTTTGTCAACTTTTACTAGTATAAGCTTCCTACATTATTTTGATGCCAAAACACCAACTATCTATGACAAATGGAAAAAACCGTTCAAAGCTCCTCCATAGAAAGAGTTGAACAATTTCGGAGCATCAAAATTGCTCTATGTACACTTTTTATTGTTCTTCTAAGTGAAATTTTACGAGAATAAGCTTCCTAGATTATTTCGATGCCAAATTACCAACTATCTATGACAAATGGAAAAAACCGTTCAAAGCTCCTCCATAGAGAGAGTTGAACAACTTCGGACCATCAAAATTGTTCTATGTACACTTTTTATTGTTCTTCTAAGTGAAATTTTACGAGAATAAGCTTCCTAGATTATTTCGATGCCAAAACACCAACTATCTATGACAAATGGAAAAAACCGTTAAAAGCTCCTCCATAGAGAGAGTTGAACAACTTCGAACCATCAAAATTGCTCGATGTACACTTTTTATTGTTCTTCTAAGTGAAATTTTTCGAGTATAAGCCTCCTAGATTATTTCGATGCCAAAACACCAACTATCTATGACAAATGGACAAAACCGTTAAAAGCTCCTCCATAGAGAGAGTTGAACAACTTCGGACCATCAAAATTGCTCTATGTACACTTTTTATTGTTCTTCTATGTGAAATTTTACGAGTATAAGCTTCCTAGATTATTTCGATGCCAAAACACCAACTATCTATGACAAATGGAAAAAACCGTTAAAAGCTCCTCCATAGAGAGAGTTGAACAACTTCGAACCATCAAAATTACTCGATGTACACTTTTTATTGTTCTTCTAAGTGAAATTTTTCGAGTATAAGCTTCCTAGATTATTTCGATGCCAAAACACCAACTATCTATGACAAATGGACAAAACCGTTAAAAACTCCTCCATAGAGAGAGTTGAACAACTTCGGACCATCAAAATTGCTCTATGTACACTTTTTATTGTTCTTCTATGTGAAATTTTACGAGTATAAGCTTCCTAGATTATTTCTATGCCAAAACACCAACTTTCTATGACAAATGGACAAAACCGTTAAAAGCTTCTCCATAGAGAGAGTTGAGCCACTTCGGACCATCAAAGTTGCTCGGTGTACAATTTTTATTGTTCTTATATGTCAAATTTTATGAATATAAGCTTCCTAGATTATTTCGATGCCAAAACACCAACTTTCTTTGACAAATGGACAAAACCGTTAAGAGCTCCTCCTTAGAGAGAGTTGAGCGACTTCAGACCATCAAAATTGCTCGGTGTACAATTTTTATTGTTCTTATATGTCAAATTTTATGTGTATAAGCTTCCTAGATTATTTCGATGCCAAAACACCAACTTTCTTTGACAAATGGACAAAACCGTTAAAAGCTCTTCAATAGAGAGTGTTGAGCGACTTCGGACCATCAAAGTTGCTCGGTGTACAATTTTTATTGTTCTTCTATGTCAAATTTTACGAGTATAAGCTTCCTACATTATTTCGATGCCAAAACACCAACTTTCTATGACAAATAGACAAAACCGTTAAAAGCTCCTCCATAGAGAGAGTTGAGCAACTCCGAACTATCAAAGTTGTTCGGGATAGACTTTTTATTGTTCTTCTATGTGAAATTTTACGAGTATAAGCTTCCTAGATTATTTCGATGCCAAAACACCAACTATCTATGACATATGGACAAAACCGTTAAAAGCTCCTCCATAGAGAGAGTTGAACAACTTCGGACCATCAAAATTGCTCTATGTACACTTTTTATTGTTCTTCTAAGTGAAATTTTACGAGAATAAGCTTCCTAGATTATTTCAATGCCAAAACACCAACTTTCTTTGACAAACGGACAAAATCGTTAAAAGCTCCTCCATAGAGAGAGTTGAGCAACTTCGGACCATCAAAGTTGCTCGGTGTACAATTTTTATTGTTCTTATATGTCAAATTTTATGAGTATAAAGCTTCCTAGATTATTTCGATGCCAAAACACCAACTTTCTTTGACAAATAGAAAAAATTGATAAGAGCTTCTCCATAGAGAGAGTTGAGCGACTTCGGACCATCAAAATTGCTCGGTGTACAATTTTTATTGTTCTTATATGTTAAATTTTACGAGTATAAGCTTCAGAGATTATTTCGATGCCAAAACACCAACTTTCTATGACAAATAGACAAAACCGTTAAAAGCTCCTCCATAAAGAGAGTTAAGCAACTTCGGACCATCAAAGTTGCTCGGTGTACAATTTTTATTGCTCTTATATGTCAAATTTTATGAGTATAAGCTTCCTTGATTATTTCGATCCCAAAACACCAACTTTCTATGACAAATAAAAAAAATCGATAAGAGCTCCTCCATAGAGAGAGTTGAGCAACTTCGGACCATTAAAATTGCTCTATGTACACTTTTTATTGTTCTTCTATGTGAAATTTTACGAGTATAAGCTTCCTAGATTATTTCGATGCTACAACACCAACTTTCTATGACAAATGGACAAAACCGTTAAAAGCTCTTCAATAGAGAGTGTTGAGCGACTTCGGACCATCAAAATTGCTCGGTGTACAATTTTTATTGTTCTTATATATTAAATTTTACGAGTATAAGCTTCAGAGATTATTTCGATGCCAAAACACCAACTTTCTATGACAAATAGACAAAACCGTTAAAAGCTCCTCCATAGAGAGAGTTAAGCCACTTCGGACCATCAAAGTTGCTCGGTGTACAATTTTTATTGCTCTTATATGTCAAATTTTATGAGTATAAGCTTCCTAGATTATTTCGATGCCAAAACACCAACTTTCTTTGACAAATGGACAAAACCGTTAAGAGCTCCTCCATAGAGAGAGTTGAGCGACTTCGGACCATCAAAATTGCTCGGTGTACAATTTTTATTGTTCTTATATGTTAAATTTTACGAGTATAAGCTTCGGAGATTATTTCGATGCCAAAACACCAACTTTCTATGACAAATAGACAAAACCGTTAAAAGCTCCTCGATAGAGAGAGTTGAGCCACTTCGGACCATCAAAGTTGCTCGGTGTACAATTTTTATTGCTCTTATATGTCAAATTTTATGAGTATAAGCTTCCTAGATTATTTCGATGCCAAAACACCAACTTTCTATGAAAAATGGAGAAACTCATTAAAAGCGCTTCCATAGAGAGAGTTGAGCAACTTCGGACCATCAAAGTTGCTCGGTGTACACTTTTTATTGTTCTTATATGTCAAATTTTATGAGTATAAGCTTCCTAGATTATTTCGATGCCAAAACAACAACTTTCTATGACAAATGGACAAAACCGTTAAAAGGTCCTCCAAAGAGAGTGTTGAGCGACTTCGGAGCATCAAAGTTGCTCGGTGTACAATTTTTATTGTTCTTCTATGCTAAATTTTACGAGTATAAGCTTCCTAGATTATTTCGATGCCAAAACACCAATTTTCTATGACAAATAGACAAAACCGTTAAAAGCTCTTCAATAGAGAAAGTTGAGCGACTTCGGACCATCAAAGTTGCTCGGGATAGACTTTTTATTGTTCTTCTATGTCAAATTTTACGAGTATAAGCTTCCTACATTATTTCGATGCCAAAACACCAACTTTCTATGACAAATAGACAAAACGGTTAAATGCTTCTTTATAGAGAGAGTTGAGCAACTCCGAACTATCAAAGTTGTTCGGGATAGACTTTTTATTGTTCTTCTATGTGAAATTTTATGAGTATAAGCTTCCTAGATTATTTCGATGCCAAAACACCAACTATCTATGACATATGGACAAAACCGTTAAAAGCTCCTCCATAGAGAGAGTTGAACAACTTCGGACCATCAAAATTGCTCTATGTACACTTTTTATTGTTCTTCAAAGTGAAATTTTACGAGAATAAGCTTCCTAGATTATTTCGATGCCAAAACACCAACTTTCTTTGACAAACGGACAAAATCGTTAAAAGCTCCTCCATAGAGAGAGTTGAGCAACTTCGGACCATCAAAGTTGCTCGGTGTACAATTTTTATTGTTCTTATATGTCAAATTTTATGAGTATAAAGCTTCCTAGATTATTTCGATGCCAAAACACCAACTTTCTTTGACAAATAGAAAAAATTGATAAGAGCTTCTCCATAGAGAGAGTTGAGCGACTTCGGACCATCAAAATTGCTCGGTGTACAATTTTTATTGTTCTTATATGTTAAATTTTACGAGTATAAGCTTTAGAGATTATTTCGATGCCAAAACACCAACTTTCTATGACAAATAGACAAAACCGTTAAAAGCTCCTCCATAGAGAGAGTTAAGCAACTTCGGACCATCAAAGTTGCTCGGTGTACAATTTTTATTGCTCTTATATGTCAAATTTTATGAGTATAAGCTTCCTTGATTATTTCGATCCCAAAACACCAACTTTCTATGACAAATAAAAAAAATCGATAAGAGCTCCTCCATAGAGAGAGTTGAGCAACTTCGGACCATTAAAATTGCTCTATGTACACTTTTTATTGTTCTTCTATGTGAAATTTTACGAGTATAAGCTTCCTAGATTATTTCGATGCTACAACACCAACTTTCTATGACAAATGGACAAAACCGTTAAAAGCTCTTGAATAGAGAGTGTTGAGCGACTTCGGACCATCAAAATTGCTCGGTGTACAATTTTTATTGTTCTTATATATTAAATTTTACGAGTATAAGCTTCAGAGATTATTTCGATGCCAAAACACCAACTTTCTATGACAAATAGACAAAACCGTTAAAAGCTCCTCCATAGAGAGAGTTAAGCCACTTCGGACCATCAAAGTTGCTCGGTGTACAATTTTTATTGCTCTTATATGTCAAATTTTATGAGTATAAGCTTCCTAGATTATTTCGATGCCAAAACACCAACTTTCTTTGACAAATGGACAAAACCGTTAAGAGCTCCTCCATAGAGAGAGTTGAGCGACTTCGGACCATCAAAATTGCTCGGTGTACAATTTTTATTGTTCTTATATGTTAAATTTTACGAGTATAAGCTTCCGAGATTATTTCGATGCCAAAACACCAACTTTCTATGACAAATAGACAAAACCGTTAAAAGCTCCTCCATAGAGAGAGTTGAGCCACTTCGGACCATCAAAGTTGCTCGGTGTACAATTTTTATTGCTCTTATATGTCAAATTTTATGAGTATAAGCTTCCTAGATTATTTCGATGCCAAAACACCAACTTTCTATGAAAAATGGAGAAACTCATTAAAAGCGCTTCCATAGAGAGAGTTGAGCAACTTCGGACCATCAAAGTTGCTCGGTGTACACTTTTTATTGTTCTTATATGTCAAATTTTATGAGTATAAGCTTCCTAGATTATTTCGATGCCAAAACAACAACTTTCTATGACAAATGGACAAAACCGTTGAAAGGTCCTCCAAAGAGAGTGTTGAGCGACTTCGGAGCATCAAAGTTGCTCGGTGTACAATTTTTATTGTTCTTCTATGCTAAATTTTACGAGTATAAGCTTCCTAGATTATTTCGATGCCAAAACACCAATTTTCTATGACAAATAGACAAAACCGTTAAAAGCTCTTCAATAGAGAAAGTTGAGCGACTTCGGACCATCAAAGTTGCTCGGGATAGACTTTTTATTGTTCTTCTATATCAAATTTTACGAGTATAAGCTTCCTACATTATTTCGATGCCAAAACACCAACTTTCTATGACAAATAGACAAAACCGTTAAATGCTTCTTTATAGAGAGAGTTGAGCAACTCCGAACTATCAAAGTTGTTCGGGATAGACTTTTTATTGTTCTTCTATGTGAAATTTTACGAGTATAAGCTTCCTAGATTATTTCGATGCCAAAACACCAACTATCTATGACATATGGACAAAACCGTTAAAAGCTCCTCCATAGAGAGAGTTGAACAACTTCGGACCATCAAAATTGCTCTATGTACACTTTTTATTGTTCTTCAAAGTGAAATTTTACGAGAATAAGCTTCCTAGATTATTTCGATGCCAAAACACCAACTTTCTTTGACAAACGGACAAAATCGTTAAAAGCTCCTCCATAGAGAGAGTTGAGCAACTTCGGACCATCAAAGTTGCTCGGTGTACAATTTTTATTGTTCTTATATGTCAAATTTTATGAGTATAAAGCTTCTTAGATTATTTCGATGCCAAAACACCAACTTTCTTTGACAAATAGAAAAAATTGATAAGAGCTTCTCCATAGAGAGAGTTGAGCGACTTCGGACCATCAAAATTGCTCGGTGTACAATTTTTATTGTTCTTATATGTTAAATTTTACGAGTATAAGCTTCCGAGATTATTTCGATGCCAAAACACCAACTTTCTATGACAAATAGACAAAACCGTTAAAAGCTCCTCCATAGAGAGAGTTAAGCAACTTCGGACCATCAAAGTTGCTCGGTGTACAATTTTTATTGCTCTTATATGTCAAATTTTATGAGTATAAGCTTCCTTGATTATTTCGATCCCAAAACACCAACTTTCTATGACAAATAAAAAAAATCGATAAGAGCTCCTCCATAGAGAGAGTTGAGCAACTTCGGACCATTAAAATTGCTCTATGTACACTTTTTATTGTTCTTCTATGTGAAATTTTACGAGTATAAGCTTCCTAGATTATTTCGATGCTACAACACCAACTTTCTATGACAAATGGACAAAACCGTTAAAAGCTCTTCAATAGAGAGTGTTGAGCGACTTCGGACCATCAAAATTGCTCGGTGTACAATTTTTATTGTTCTTATATATTAAATTTTACGAGTATAAGCTTCAGAGATTATTTCGATGCCAAAACAACAACTTTCTATGACAAATAGACAAAACCGTTAAAAGGTCCTCCAAAGAGAGTGTTGAGCGACTTCGGAGCATCAAAGTTGCTCGGTGTACAATTTTTATTGTTCTTCTATGCTAAATTTTACGAGTATAAGCTTCATAGATTATTTCGATGCCAAAACACCAATTTTCTATGACAAATAGACAAAACCGTTAAATGCTTCTCCATAGAGAAAGTTGAGCAACTTCAGACCATCAAAGTTGCTCGGGATAGACTTTTTATTGTTCATCTATGTCAAATTTTACGAGTATAAGCTTCCTAGATTATTTCGATGCCAAAACACCAACTTTCTATGACAAATAGACAAAACCGTTAAATGCTTCTTTATAGAGAGAGTTGAGCAACTTCGGACCATCAAAGTTGCTCGGGATAGACTTTTTATTGTTCATCTATGTCAAATTTTACGAGTATAAGCTTCCTAGATTATTTCGATGCCAAAACACCAACTTTCTATGACAAATGGATAAAACCGTTAAAAGCTCCTCCATAGATAGAGTTGAGCAACTTCGGGGCATCAAAATTGCTCTATGTACACTTTTTATTGTTCTTCTATGTGAAATTTTACGAGTATAAGCTTCCTAGATTATTTCGATGCCAAAACAACAACTTTCTATGACAAATGGACAAAACCGTTAAAAGGTCCTCCAAAGAGAGTGTTGAGCGACTTCGGAGCATCAAAGTTGCTCGGTGTACAATTTTTATTGTTCTTCTATGCTAAATTTTACGAGTATAAGCTTCCTAGATTATTTCGATGCCAAAACACCAATTTTCTATGACAAATAGACAAAACCGTTAAAAGCTCTTCAATAGAGAAAGTTGAGCGACTTCGGACCATCAAAGTTGCTCGGGATAGACTTTTTATTGTTCTTCTATGTCAAATTTTACGAGTATAAGCTTCCTACATTATTTCGATGCCAAAACACCAACTTTCTATGACAAATAGACAAAACGGTTAAATGCTTCTTTATAGAGAGAGTTGAGCAACTCCGAACTATCAAAGTTGTTCGGGATAGACTTTTTATTGTTCTTCTATGTGAAATTTTATGAGTACAAGCTTCCTAGATTATTTCGATGCCAAAACACCAACTATCTATGACATATGGACAAAACCGTTAAAAGCTCCTCCATAGAGAGAGTTGAACAACTTCGGACCATCAAAATTGCTCTATGTACACTTTTTATTGTTCTTCAAAGTGAAATTTTACGAGAATAAGCTTCCTAGATTATTTCGATGCCAAAACACCAACTTTCTTTGACAAACGGACAAAATCGTTAAAAGCTCCTCCATAGAGAGAGTTGAGCAACTTCGGACCATCAAAGTTGCTCGGTGTACAATTTTTATTGTTCTTATATGTCAAATTTTATGAGTATAAAGCTTCCTAGATTATTTCGATGCCAAAACACCAACTTTCTTTGACAAATAGAAAAAATTGATAAGAGCTTCTCCATAGAGAGAGTTGAGCGACTTCGGACCATCAAAATTGCTCGGTGTACAATTTTTATTGTTCTTATATGTTAAATTTTACGAGTATAAGCTTCAGAGATTATTTCGATGCCAAAACACCAACTTTCTATGACAAATAGACAAAACCGTTAAAAGCTCCTCCATAGAGAGAGTTAAGCAACTTCGGACCATCAAAGTTGCTCGGTGTACAATTTTTATTGCTCTTATATGTCAAATTTTATGAGTATAAGCTTCCTTGATTATTTCGATCCCAAAACACCAACTTTCTATGACAAATAAAAAAAATCGATAAGAGCTCCTCCATAGAGAGAGTTGAGCAACTTCGGACCATTAAAATTGCTCTATGTACACTTTTTATTGTTCTTCTATGTGAAATTTTACGAGTATAAGCTTCCTAGATTATTTCGATGCTACAACACCAACTTTCTATGACAAATGGACAAAACCGTTAAAAGCTCTTGAATAGAGAGTGTTGAGCGACTTCGGACCATCAAAATTGCTCGGTGTACAATTTTTATTGTTCTTATATATTAAATTTTACGAGTATAAGCTTCAGAGATTATTTCGATGCCAAAACACCAACTTTCTATGACAAATAGACAAAACCGTTAAAAGCTCCTCCATAGAGAGAGTTAAGCCACTTCGGACCATCAAAGTTGCTCGGTGTACAATTTTTATTGCTCTTATATGTCAAATTTTATGAGTATAAGCTTCCTAGATTATTTCGATGCCAAAACACCAACTTTCTTTGACAAATGGACAAAACCGTTAAGAGCTCCTCCATAGAGAGAGTTGAGCGACTTCGGACCATCAAAATTGCTCGGTGTACAATTTTTATTGTTCTTATATGTTAAATTTTACGAGTATAAGCTTCCGAGATTATTTCGATGCCAAAACACCAACTTTCTATGACAAATAGACAAAACCGTTAAAAGCTCCTCCATAGAGAGAGTTGAGCCACTTCGGACCATCAAAGTTGCTCGGTGTACAATTTTTATTGCTCTTATATGTCAAATTTTATGAGTATAAGCTTCCTAGATTATTTCGATGCCAAAACACCAACTTTCTATGAAAAATGGAGAAACTCATTAAAAGCGCTTCCATAGAGAGAGTTGAGCAACTTCGGACCATCAAAGTTGCTCGGTGTACACTTTTTATTGTTCTTATATGTCAAATTTTATAAGTATAAGCTTCCTAGATTATTTCGATGCCAAAACAACAACTTTCTATGACAAATGGACAAAACCGTTGAAAGGTCCTCCAAAGAGAGTGTTGAGCGACTTCGGAGCATCAAAGTTGCTCGGTGTACAATTTTTATTGTTCTTCTATGCTAAATTTTACGAGTATAAGCTTCCTAGATTATTTCGATGCCAAAACACCAATTTTCTATGACAAATAGACAAAACCGTTAAAAGCTCTTCAATAGAGAAAGTTGAGCGACTTCGGACCATCAAAGTTGCTCGGGATAGACTTTTTATTGTTCTTCTATATCAAATTTTACGAGTATAAGCTTCCTACATTATTTCGATGCCAAAACACCAACTTTCTATGACAAATAGACAAAACCGTTAAATGCTTCTTTATAGAGAGAGTTGAGCAACTCCGAACTATCAAAGTTGTTCGGGATAGACTTTTTATTGTTCTTCTATGTGAAATTTTACGAGTATAAGCTTCCTAGATTATTTCGATGCCAAAACACCAACTATCTATGACATATGGACAAAACCGTTAAAAGCTCCTCCATAGAGAGAGTTGAACAACTTCGGACCATCAAAATTGCTCTATGTACACTTTTTATTGTTCTTCAAAGTGAAATTTTACGAGAATAAGCTTCCTAGATTATTTCGATGCCAAAACACCAACTTTCTTTGACAAACGGACAAAATCGTTAAAAGCTCCTCCATAGAGAGAGTTGAGCAACTTCGGACCATCAAAGTTGCTCGGTGTACAATTTTTATTGTTCTTATATGTCAAATTTTATGAGTATAAAGCTTCTTAGATTATTTCGATGCCAAAACACCAACTTTCTTTGACAAATAGAAAAAATTGATAAGAGCTTCTCCATAGAGAGAGTTGAGCGACTTCGGACCATCAAAATTGCTCGGTGTACAATTTTTATTGTTCTTATATGTTAAATTTTACGAGTATAAGCTTCAGAGATTATTTCGATGCCAAAACACCAACTTTCTATGACAAATAGACAAAACCGTTAAAAGCTCCTCCATAGAGAGAGTTAAGCAACTTCGGACCATCAAAGTTGCTCGGTGTACAATTTTTATTGCTCTTATATGTCAAATTTTATGAGTATAAGCTTCCTTGATTATTTCGATCCCAAAACACCAACTTTCTATGACAAATAAAAAAAATCGATAAGAGCTCCTCCATAGAGAGAGTTGAGCAACTTCGGACCATTAAAATTGCTCTATGTACACTTTTTATTGTTCTTCTATGTGAAATTTTACGAGTATAAGCTTCCTAGATTATTTCGATGCTACAACACCAACTTTCTATGACAAATGGACAAAACCGTTAAAAGCTCTTCAATAGAGAGTGTTGAGCGACTTCGGACCATCAAAATTGCTCGGTGTACAATTTTTATTGTTCTTATATATTAAATTTTACGAGTATAAGCTTCAGAGATTATTTCGATGCCAAAACAACAACTTTCTATGACAAATAGACAAAACCGTTAAAAGGTCCTCCAAAGAGAGTGTTGAGCGACTTCGGAGCATCAAAGTTGCTCGGTGTACAATTTTTATTGTTCTTCTATGCTAAATTTTACGAGTATAAGCTTCATAGATTATTTCGATGCCAAAACACCAATTTTCTATGACAAATAGACAAAACCGTTAAATGCTTCTCCATAGAGAAAGTTGAGCAACTTCAGACCATCAAAGTTGCTCGGGATAGACTTTTTATTGTTCATCTATGTCAAATTTTACGAGTATAAGCTTCCTAGATTATTTCGATGCCAAAACACCAACTTTCTATGACAAATAGACAAAACCGTTAAATGCTTCTTTATAGAGAGAGTTGAGCAACTTCGGACCATCAAAGTTGCTCGGGATAGACTTTTTATTGTTCATCTATGTCAAATTTTACGAGTATAAGCTTCCTAGATTATTTCGATGCCAAAACACCAACTTTCTATGACAAATGGATAAAACCGTTAAAAGCTCCTCCATAGAGAGAGTTGAGCAACTTCGGGGCATCAAAATTGCTCTATGTACACTTTTTATTGTTCTTCTATGTGAAATTTTACGAGTATAAGCTTCCTAGATTATTTCGATGCCAAAACAACAACTTTCTATGACAAATGGACAAAACCGTTAAAAGGTCCTCCAAAGAGAGTGTTGAGCGACTTCGGAGCATCAAAGTTGCTCGGTGTACAATTTTTATTGTTCTTCTATGCTAAATTTTACGAGTATAAGCTTCCTAGATTATTTCAATGCCAAAACACCAATTTTCTATGACAAATAGACAAAACCGTTAAAAGCTCTTCAATAGAGAAAGTTGAGCGACTTCGGACCATCAAAGTTGCTCGGGATAGACTTTTTATTGTTCTTCTATGTCAAATTTTACGAGTATAAGCTTCCTACATTATTTCGATGCCAAAACACCAACTTTCTATGACAAATAGACAAAACCGTTAAATGCTTCTTTATAGAGAGAGTTGAGCAACTCCGAACTATCAAAGTTGTTCGGGATAGACTTTTTATTGTTCTTCTATGTGAAATTTTACGAGTATAAGCTTCCTAGATTATTTCGATGCCAAAACACCAACTATCTATGACATATGGACAAAACCGTTAAAAGCTCCTCCATAGAGAGAGTTGAACAACTTCGGACCATCAAAATTGCTCTATGTACACTTTTTATTGTTCTTCTAAGTGAAATTTTACGAGAATAAGCTTCCTAGATTATTTCGATGCCAAAACACCAACTTTCTTTGACAAACGGACAAAATCGTTAAAAGCTCCTGCATAGAGAGAGTTGAGCAACTTCGGACCATCAAAGTTGCTCGGTGTACAATTTTTATTGTTCTTATATGTCAAATTTTATGAGTATAAAGCTTCTTAGATTATTTCGATGCCAAAACACCAACTTTCTTTGACAAATAGAAAAAATTGATAAGAGCTTCTCCATAGAGAGAGTTGAGCGACTTCGGACCATCAAAATTGCTCGGTGTACAATTTTTATTGTTCTTATATGTTAAATTTTACGAGTATAAGCTTCAGAGATTATTTCGATGCCAAAACACCAATTTTCTATGACAAATAGACAAAACCGTTAAAAGCTCCTCCATAGAGAGAGTTAAGCAACTTCGGACCATCAAAGTTGCTCGGTGTACAATTTTTATTGCTCTTATATGTCAAATTTTATGAGTATAAGCTTCCTTGATTATTTCGATCCCAAAACACCAACTTTCTATGACAAATAAAAAAAATCGATAAGAGCTCCTCCATAGAGAGAGTTGAGCAACTTCGGACCATTAAAATTGCTCTATGTACACTTTTTATTGTTCTTCTATGTGAAATTTTACGAGTATAAGCTTCCTAGATTATTTCGATGCTACAACACCAACTTTCTATGACAAATGGACAAAACCGTTAAAAGCTCTTCAATAGAGAGTGTTGAGCGACTTCGGACCATCAAAATTGCTCGGTGTACAATTTTTATTGTTCTTATATATTAAATTTTACGAGTATAAGCTTCAGAGATTATTTCGATGCCAAAACAACAACTTTCTATGACAAATAGACAAAACCGTTAAAAGGTCCTCCAAAGAGAGTGTTGAGCGACTTCGGAGCATCAAAGTTGCTCGGTGTACAATTTTTATTGTTCTTCTATGCTAAATTTTACGAGTATAAGCTTCATAGATTATTTCGATGCCAAAACACCAATTTTCTATGACAAATAGACAAAACCGTTAAATGCTTCTCCATAGAGAAAGTTGAGCAACTTCAGACCATCAAAGTTGCTCGGGATAGACTTTTTATTGTTCATCTATGTCAAATTTTACGAGTATAAGCTTCCTAGATTATTTCGATGCCAAAACACCAACTTTCTATGACAAATAGACAAAACCGTTAAATGCTTCTTTATAGAGAGAGTTGAGCAACTTCGGACCATCAAAGTTGCTCGGGATAGACTTTTTATTGTTCATCTATGTCAAATTTTACGAGTATAAGCTTCCTAGATTATTTCGATGCCAAAACACCAACTTTCTATGACAAATGGATAAAACCGTTAAAAGCTCCTCCATAGAGAGAGTTGAGCAACTTCGGGGCATCAAAATTGCTCTATGTACACTTTTTATTGTTCTTCTATGTGAAATTTTACGAGTATAAGCTTCCTAGATTATTTCGATGCCAAAACAACAACTTTCTATGACAAATGGACAAAACCGTTAAAAGGTCCTCCAAAGAGAGTGTTGAGCGACTTCGGAGCATCAAAGTTGCTCGGTGTACAATTTTTATTGTTCTTCTATGCTAAATTTTACGAGTATAAGCTTCCTAGATTATTTCGATGCCAAAACACCAATTTTCTATGACAAATAGACAAAACCGTTAAAAGCTCTTCAATAGAGAAAGTTGAGCGACTTCGGACCATCAAAGTTGCTCGGGATAGACTTTTTATTGTTCTTCTATGTCAAATTTTACGAGTATAAGCTTCCTACATTATTTCGATGCCAAAACACCAACTTTCTATGACAAATAGACAAAACCGTTAAATGCTTCTTTATAGAGAGAGTTGAGCAAGTCCGAACTATCAAAGTTGTTCGGGATAGACTTTTTATTGTTCTTCTATGTGAAATTTTACGAGTATAAGCTTCCTAGATTATTTCGATGCCAAAACACCAACTATCTATGACAAATGGAAAAAACCGTTAAAAGCTCCTCCATAGAGAGAGTTGAACAACTTCGGACCATCAAAATTGTTCTATGTACACTTTTTATTGTTCTTCTAAGTGAAATTTTACGAGAATAAGCTTCCTAGATTATTTCGATGCCAAAACACCAACTTTCTTTGACAAACGGACAAAATCGTTAAAAGCTCCTCCATAGAGAGAGTTGAACAACTTCGTACCATCAAAATTGCTCGATGTACACTTTTTATTGTTCTTCTAAGTGAAATTTTTCGAGTATAAGCTTCCTAGATTATTTCGATGCCAAAACACCAACTTTCTATGACAAATGGATAAAACCGTTAAAAGCTCCTCCATAGAGAGAGTTGAGCAACTTCGGGGCATCAAAATTGCTCTATGTACACTTTTTATTGTTCTTCTATGTGAAATTTTACGAGTATAAGCTTCCTAGATTATTTCGATGCCAAAACAACAACTTTTTATGACAAATGGACAAAACCGTTAAAAGCTCCTCCATAGAGAGTGTTGAGCGACTTCGGACCATCATAGTTGCTCGGTTTACAATTTTTATTGTTCTTATATGTCAAATTTTACGAGTATAAGCTTCCTAGATTATTTCGATGCCAAAACACCAACTTTCTATGATAAATAGATAAAACCGTTAAAAGCTCCTCCATAGAGAGAGTTGAGCAACTTCGGAACATCAAAATTGCTCGGTGTACAATTTTTATTGTTCTTCTTTGTCAACTTTTACTAGTATAAGCTTCCTACATTATTTTGATGCCAAAACACCAACTATCTATGACAAATGGAAAAAACCGTTCAAAGCTCCTCCATAGAAAGAGTTGAACAATTTCGGACCATCAAAATTGCTCTATGTACACTTTTTATTGTTCTTCTAAGTGAAATTTTACGAGAATAAGCTTCCTAGATTATTTCGATGCCAAAACACCAACTATCTATGACAAATGGAAAAAACCGTTCAAAGCTCCTCCATAGAGAGGGTTGAACAATTTCGGACCATCAAAATTGTTCTATGTACACTTTTTATTGTTCTTCTAAGTGAAATTTTACGAGAATAAGCTTCCTAGATTATTTCGATGCCAAAACACAAACTATCTATGACAAATGGAAAAAACCGTTAAAAGCTCCTCCATAGAGAGAGTTGAACAACTTCGAACCATCAAAATTGCTCGATGTACACTTTTTATTGTTCTTCTAAGTGAAATTTTTTGAGTATAAGCTTCCTAGATTATTTCGATGCCAAAACACCAACTATCTATGACAAATGGACAAAACCGTTAAAAGCTCCTCCATAGAGAGAGTTGAACAACTTCGGACCATCAAAATTGCTCTATGTACACTTTTTATTGTTCTTCTAAGTGAAATTTTACGAGAATAAGCTTCCTAGATTATTTCGATGCCAAAACACCAACTTTCTATGACAAACGGACAAAACCGTTAAGAGCTCCTCCATAGAGAGAGTTGAGCAACTTCGGACCATCAAAGTTGCTCGGTGTACAATTTTTATTGCTCTTATATGTCAAATTTTATGAGTATAAGCTTCCTAGATTATTTCGATGCCAAAACAACAACTTTCTTTGACAAATGGACAAAACCGTTAAGAGCTCCTCCATAGAGAGAGTTGAGCGACTTCGGACCATCAAAATTGCTCGGTGTATAATTTTTACTATTCTTATATGTTAAATTTTACGAGTATAAGCTTCAGAGATTATGTCGATGCCAAAACACGAACTTTCTATGACAAATACACAAAACCGTTAAAAGCTCTTCCATAGAGAGAGTTGAGCCACTTCGGATCATCAAAGTTGCTCGGTGTACAATTTTTATTGCTCTTATATGTCAAATTTTATGAGTATAAGCTTCCAAGATTATTTCGATGCCAAAACACCAACTTTCTTTGACAAATGGACAAAACCGTTAAGAGCTCCTCCATAGAGAGAGTTGAGCGACTTCGGACCATCAAAATTGCTCGGTGTACAATTTTTATTGTTCTTATATGTTAAATTTTACGAGTATAAGCTTCGGAGATTATTTCGATGCCAAATCACCAACTTTCTATGACAAATAGACAAAACCGTTAAAAGCTCCTCCATAGAGAGAGTTGAGCCACTTCGGACCATCAAAGTTGCTCGGTGTACAATTTTTATTGCTCTTATATGTCAAATTTTATGAGTATAAACTTCCTAGATTATTTCGATGCCAAAACACCAACTTTCTATGAAAAATGGAGAAACTCATTAAAAGCGCTTCCATAGAGAGAGTTGAGCAACTTCGGACCATCAAAAGTTGCTCGGTGTACACTTTTTATTGTTCTTATATGTCAAATTTTATGAGTATAAGCTTCCTAGATTATTTCGATGCCAAAACACCAACTTTCTATGACAAATGGACAAAACCATTAAAAGGTCCTCCAAAGAGAGTGTTGAGCGACTTCGGAGCATCAAAGTTGCTCGGTGTACAATTTTTATTGTTCTTATATGTCAAATTTTAGGAGTATAAGCTTCCTAGATTATTTCGATGCCAAAACACCAACTTTCTTTGACAAATGGACAAAACCGTTAAGAGCTCCTCCTTAGAGAGAGTTGAGCGACTTCGGACCATCAAAATTGCTCGGTGTACAATTTTTATTGTTCTTATATGTTAAATTTTACGAGTATAAGCTTCAGAGATTATTTCGATGCCAAAACACGAACTTTCTATGACAAATACACAAAACCGTTAAAAGCTCCTCCATAGAGAGAGTTGAGCCACTTCGGACCATCAAAGTTGCTCGGTGTACAATTTTTATTGCTCTTATATGTCAAATTTTATGAGTATAAGCTTCCTAGATTATTTCGATGCCAAAACACCAACTTTCTTTGACAAATGGACAAAACCGTTAAGAGCTCCTCCATAGAGATAGTTGAGCGACTTCGGACCATCAAAATTGCTCGGTGTACAATTTTTATTGTTCTTATATGTTAAATTTTACGAGTATAAGCTTCAGAGATTATTTCGATGCCAAAACACCAACTTTCTATGACAAATAGACAAAACCGTGAAAAGTTCCTCCATAGAGAGAGTTGAGCCACTTCGGACCATCAAAGTTGCTCGGTGTACAATTTTTATTGCTCTTATATGTCAAATTTTATGAGTATAAGCTTCCTAGATTATTTCGATGCCAAAACACCAACTTTCTATGAAAAATGGAGAAACTCATTAAAAGCGCTTCCATAGAGAGAGTTGAGCAACTTCGGACCATCAAAGTTGCTCGGTGTACACTTTTTATTGTTCTTATATGTCAAATTTTATGAGTATAAGCTTCCTAGATTATTTCGATGCCAAAACACCAACTTTCTATGACAAATGGACAAAACCGTTAAAAGGTCCTCCAAAGAGATTGTTGAGCGACTTCGGAGCATCAAAGTTGCTCGGTGTACAATTTTTATTGTTCTTCTATGTCAAATTTTACGAGTATAAGCTTCATAGATTATTTCGATGCCAAAACACCAATTTTCTATGACAAATAAACAAAACCGTTAAATGCTTCTCCATAGAGAAAGTTGAGCAACTTCAGACCAACAAAGTTGCTCGGGATAGACTTTTTATTGTTCATCTATGTCAAATTTTACGAGTATAGGCTTCCTTGATTATTTCGATGCCAAAACACCAACTTTCTCTGACAAATAGACAAAACCGTTAAATGCTTCTTTATAGAGAGAGTTGAGCAACTTCGGACCATCAAAGTTGCTCGGGATAGACTTTTTTTTGTTCATCTATGTCAAATTTTACGAGTATAAGCTTCCTAGATTATGTCGATGCCAAAACACCAACTTTCTATGACAAATGGATAAAACCGTTAAAAGCTCCTCCATAGAGAGAGTTGAGCAACTTCGGGGCATCAAAATTGCTCTATGTACACTTTTTATTGTTCTTCTATGTGAAATTTTATGAGTATAAGCTTCCTAGATTATTTCGATGCCAAAACAACAACTTTTTATGACAAATGGACAAAACCGTTAAAAGCTCCTCCATAGAGAGTGTTGAGCGACTTCAGACCATCATAGTTGCTCGGTTTACAATTTTTATTGTTCTTATATGTCAAATTTTACGAGTATAAGCTTCCTAGATTATTTCGATGCCAAAACACCAACTTTCTATGATAAATAGATAAAACCGTTAAAAGCTCCTCCATAGAGAGAGTTGAGCAACTTCGGAACATCAAAATTGCTCGGTGTACAATTTTTATTGTTCTTCTTTGTCAACTTTTACTAGTATAAGCTTCCTACATTATTTTGATGCCAAAACACCAACTTTCTATGACAAATGGACAAAACCGTTAAAAGCTCCTCCATAGAAAGAGTTGAACAATTTCGGACCATCAAAATTGCTCTATGTACACTTTTTATTGTTCTTCTAAGTGAAATTTTATGAGAATAAGCTTCCTAGATTATTTCGATGCCAAAACACCAACTATCTATGACAAATGGAAAAAACCGTTCAAAGCTCCTCCATAGAGAGAGTTGAACAACTTCGGACCATCAAAATTGTTCTATGTACACTTTTTATTGTTCTTCTAAGTGAAATTTTACGAGAATAAGCTTCCTAGATTATTTCGATGCCAAAACACCAACTATCTATGACAAATGGAAAAAACCGTTAAAAGCTCCTCCATAGAGAGAGTTGAACAACTTCGAACCATCAAAATTGCTCGATGTACACTTTTTATTGTTCTTCTAAGTGAAATTTTTCGAGTATAAGCTTCCTAGATTATTTCGATGCCAAAACACCAACTATCTATGACAAATGGACAAAACCGTTAAAAGCTCCTCCATAGAGAGAGTTGAACAACTTCGGACCATCAAAATTGCTCTATGTACACTTTTTATTGTTCTTCTAAGTGAAATTTTACGAGAATAAGCTTCCTAGATTCTTTCGATGCCAAAACACCAACTTTCTATGACAAACGAACAAAACCGTTAAAAGCTCCTCCATAGAGAGAGTTGAGAAACTTCGGACCATCAAAGTTGCTCGGTGTACAATTTTTATTGCTCTTATATGTCAAATTTTATGAGTATAAGCTTCCTAGATTATTTCGATGCCAAAACACCAACTTTCTTTGACAAATGGACAAAACCGTTAAGAGCTCCTCCATAGAGAGAGTTGAGCGACTTCGGACCATTAAAATTGCTCGGTGTACAATTTTTATTGTTCTTATATGTTAAATTTTACGAGTATAAGATTCAGAGATTATTTCGATGCCAAAACACCAACTTTCTATGACAAATAGACAAAACCGTTAAAAGCTCCTCCATAGAGAGAGTTGAGCCACTTCGGACCATCAAAGTTGCTCGGTGTACAATTTTTATTGCTCTTATATGTCAAATTTTATGAGTATAAGCTTCCTAGATTATTTCGATGCCAAAACACCAACTTTCTATGACAAATGGACAAAACCATTAAAAGGTCCTCCAAAGAGAGTTTTGAGCGACTTCGGAGCATCAAAGTTGCTCGGTGTACAATTTTTATTGTTCTTATATGTCAAATTTTAGGAGTATAAGCTTCCTAGATTATTTCGATGCCAAAACACCAACTTTCTTTGACAAATGGACAAAACCGTTAAGAGCTCCTCCATAGAGAGAGTTGAGCGACTTCGGACCATCAAAATTGCTCGGTGTACAATTTTTATTATTCTTATATGTTAAATTTTACGAGTATAAGCTTCAGAGATTATTTCGATGCCAAAACACGAACTTTCTATGACAAATTCGCAAAACCGTTAAAAGCTCCTCCATAGAGAGAGTTGAGCCACTTCGGACCATCAAAGTTGCTCGGTGTACAATTTTTATTGCTCTTATATGTCAAATTTTATGAGTATAAGCTTCCTAGATTATTTCGATGCCAAAACACCAACTTTCTATGAAAAATGGAGAAACTCATTAAAAGCGCTTCCATAGAGAGAGTTGAGCAACTTCGGACCATGAAAGTTGCTCGGTGTACACTTTTCATTGTTCTTATATGTCAAATTTTATGAGTATAAGCTTCCTAGATTATTTCGATGCCAAAACACCAACTTTCTATGACAAATGGACAAAACCGTTAAAAGGTCCTCCAAAGAGAGTGTTGAGCGACTTCGGAGCATCAAAGTTGCTCTCTGTACACTTTTTATTGTTCTTCTAAGTGAAATTTACGAGAATAAGCTTCCTAGATTATTTCGATGCCAAAACACCAACTTTCTATGAGAAATGGATAAAACCGTTAAAAGCTCATCCATAGAGAGAGTTGACCAACTTCGGACCATCAAAATTGCTCTATGTACACTTTTTATTGTTCTTCTATGTGAAATTTTTCGAGTATAAGCTTCCTAGATTATTTCGATGCCAAAACACCAACTTTCTATGACAAACGGACAAAACCATTAAAAGCTCCTTCATAGAGAGAGTTGACCAACTTCGGACCATCAAAATTGCTCTATGTACACTTTTTATTGTTCTTCTATGTGAAATTTTACGAGTACAAGCTTCATAGATTATTTCGATGCCAAAACACCAACTTTCTATGACAAACGGATAAAACCATTAAAAGCTCCTCCATAGAGAGAGTTGAGCAACTTCGGACCATCAAAATTGCTCGGTGTACAATTTTTATTGTTCTTATATGTTAAATTTTACGAGTATAAGCTTCAGAGATTATTTCGATGCCAAAACACCAACTTTCTATGACAAATAGACAAAACCGTTAAAAGCTCCTCCATAGAGAGAGTTAAGCCACTTCGAACCATCAAAGTTGCTCGGTGTACAATTTTTATTGCTCTTATATGTCAAATTTTACGAGTATAAGCTTCCTTGATTATTTCGATGCCAAAACAACAACTTTCTATGACAAATAGAAAAAATCGATAAGTGCTCCTCCATAGAGAGAGTTGAGCAACTTCGGACCATTAAAATTGCTCTATGTACACTTTTTACTGTTCTTCTATGTCAAATTTTATGAGTATAAGCTTCCTAGATTATTTCGATGCCAAAACACCAACTTTCTATGACAAATGGACAAAACCGTTAAAAGCTCTTCAATAGAGAGTGTTGAGCGACTTCGGATCATCAAAGTTGGTCGGTGTACAATTTTTATTGTTCTTCTATGTCAAATTTTATGAGTATAAGCTTCCGAGATTATTTCGATGCCAAAACACCAACTTTCTTTGACAAATGGACAAAAACGTTAAGAGCTCCTCCATAGAGAGAGTTGAGCGACTTCGGACCATCAAAATTGCTCGGTGTACAATTTTTATTGCTCTTATATGTCAATTTTTATGAGTATAAGCTTCCTTGACTATTTCGATGCCAAAACACCAACTTTCTATGACAAATAGAAAAAATTGATAAGAGCTCCTCCATAGAGAGAGTTGAGCTACTTCGGACCATTAAAATTGCTCTATGTACACTTTTTACTGTTCTTCTATGTCAAATTTTATGAGTTTGCTTCCTAGATTATTTCGATGCCAAAACACCAACTTTCTATGACAAATGGACAAAACCGTTAAAAGCTCTTCAATAGAGAGTGTTGAGCGACTTCGGACCATCAAAGTTGGTCGGTGTACAATTTTTATTGTTCTTCTATGTCAAATTTTACAAGTGTAAGCTTCCTACATTATTTCGATGCCAAAACACCAACTTTTTATGACAAATAGACAAAACCGTTAAAAGCTCTTCCATAGAGATTATTGAGCAACTCCGAACTATCAAAGTTGTTCGGGATAGACTTTTTATTGTTCTTCTATGTGAAATTTTACGAGTATAAGCTTCATAGATTATTTCGATGCCAAAACACCAACTATCTATGACAAATGGAAAAAACCGTTCAAAGCTCCTCCATAGAGAGAGTTGAACAACTTCGGACCATCAAAATTGCTCTATGTACACTTTTTATTATTCTTCTATGTCAAATTTTACGAGTATAAGCTTCCTAGATTATTTCGATGCCAAAACACCAACTTTCTATGACAAATAGACAAAACCGTTAAAAGTTCCTCCATAAAGAGAGTTGAGCAACTTCGGACCATCTAAGTTACTCGATGTACAATTTTTATTGCTCTTATTTGTCAAATTTTATGAGTATAAGCTTCCTTGATTATTTCGATGCGAAAACACCAACTTTCTATGACAAATAGAAAAACCGATAAAAGCTCCTCCATAGAGAGAGTTAAGCCACTTCGGACCATCAAAGTTGCTCGGTGTACAATTTTTATTGCTCTTCTATGTCAAATTTTATGAGCTTCCTAGATTATTTCGATGCAAAACACCAACTTTCTATGACAAATGGACAAAACCGTTAAAAGCTCTTCAATAGAGAGTGTTGAGCAACTTCGGACCATCAAAGTTGCTCGGTGTATAATTTTTATTATTCTTCTATGTCAAATTTTACGAGTATAAGCTTCCTACATTATTTCGATGCCAAAACACCAACTTTCTATGACAAATACACAAAACCGTTAAAAGCTCCTCCATAGAGAGAGTTGAGCAACTCCGAACTATCAAAGTTGTTCGGGATAGACTTTTTATTGTTCTTCAATGTGAAATTTTACGAGTATAAGCTTCCTAGATTATTTCGATGCCAAAACACCAACTATCTATGACAAATGGACAAAACCGTTAAAAGCTCTTCCATAGAGAGGGTTGAGCAACTTCGGACCATCAAAGTTGCTCGGTGTACAATTTTTATTGTTCTTCTATGTGAAATTTTACGAGTATAAGCTTCCTAGATTATTTCGATCCCAAAACACCAACTTTCTTTGACAAATGGACAAAACCGTTAAGAGCTCCTCCATAGAGAGAGTTGAGCAACTTCGGACCATCAAAGTTGCTCGGTGTACAATTTTTATTGTTCCTCTATGTGAAATTTTACGAGTATAAGCTTCCTAGATTATTTCGATGCCAAAACACCAACTCTCTATGACAAACGGACAAAACCGTTAAAAGCTCCTCCATAGAGAGAGTTGAGCAACTTCGGACCATCAAAGTTGCTCGGTGTACAATTTTTATTGTTCTTATATGTCAAATTTTATGAGTATAAGCTTCCTAGATTATTTCGATGCCAAAACACCAACTTTCTTTGACAAATGGACAAAACCGTTAAGAGCTCCTCCATAGAGAGAGTTGAGCGACTTCAGACCATCAAAATTGCTCGTTGTACAATTTTTATTGTTCTTATATGTTAAATTTTACGAGTATAAGCTTCAGAGATTATTTCGATGCCAAAACACCAACCTTCTATGACAAATGGACAAAACCGTTAAAAGCTCCTCCATAGAGAGAGTTGAGCAACTTCGGACCATCAAAGTTGCTCGGTGTACAATTTTTATCGTTCTTATATGTCAAATTTTATGAGTATAAGCTTCCTAGATTATTTCAATGCCAAAACACCAACTTTTTTTGACAAATGGACAAAACCGTTAAGAGGTCCTCCATAGAGAGAGTTGAGCGACTTCGGACCATCAAAATTGCTCGGTGTACAATTTTTATTGTTCTTATATGTTAAATTTTATGAGTATAAGCTTCAGAGATTATTTCGATGCCAAAACACGAACTTTCTATGACAAATACACAAAACCGTTAAAAGCTCCTTCATAGAGAGAGTTGAGCCACTTCGGACCATCAATGTTGCTCGGTGTACAATTTTTATTGCTCTTATTTGTCAAATTTTATGAGTATAAGCTTCCTAGATTATTTCGATGCCAAAACACCAACTTTCTTTGACAAATGGACAAAACCGTTAATAGCTCCTCCATAGAGAGAGTTGAGCGACTTCGGACCATCAAAATTGCTCGGTCTACAATTTTTATTGTTCTTATATGTTAAATTTTACAAGTATAAGCTTCAGAGATTATTTCGATGCCAAAACACCAACTTTCTATGACAAATAGACAAAACCTTTAAAAGCTACTCCATAGAGAGAGTTGTTCGGTGTACAATGTTTATTGTTCTTTTTTGTCAACTTTTACTAGTATAAGCTTCCTACATTATTTTGATGCCAAAACACAAACTTTCTATGACAAATGGACAAAACCGTTAAAAGCTCCTCCATAGAAAGAGTTGAACAATTTCGGACAATCAAAATTGCTCTATGTACACTTTTTATTGTTCTTCTTAGTGAAATTTTACGAGAATAAGCTTCCTAGATTATTTCGATGCCAAAACACCAACTATCTATGACAAATGGAAAAAACCGTTCAAAGCTCCTCCATAGAGAGAGTTGAACAACTTCGGACCATCAAAATTGCTCTATGTACACTTTTTATTGTTCTTCTAAGTGAAATTTTACGAGAATAAGCTTCCTAGATTATTTCGATGCCAAAACACCAACTATCTATGACAAATGGAAAAAACCGTTCAAAGCTCCTCCATAGAGAGAGTTGAACAACTTCGAACCATCAAAATTGCTCGATGTACACTTTTTATTGTTCTTCTAAGTGAAATTTTTCGAGTATAAGCTTCCTAGATTATTTCGATGCCAAAACACCAACTATCTATGACAAATGGAAAAAACCGTTCAAAGCTCCTCCATAGAGAGAGTTGAACAACTTCGAACCATCAAAATTGCTCGATGTACACTTTTTATTGTTCTTCTAAGTGAAATTTTACGAGTATAAGCTTCCTAGATTATTTCGATGCCAAAACACCAACTCTCTATGACAAACGGACAAAACCGTTAAAAGCTCCTCCATAGAGAGAGTTGAGCAACTTCGGACCATCAAAGTTGCTCGGTGTACAATTTTTATTGTTCTTATATGTCAAATTTTATGAGTATAAGCTTCCTAGATTATTTCGATGCCAAAACACCAACTTTCTTTGACAAATGGACAAAACCGTTAAGAGCTCCTCCATAGAGAGAGTTGAGCGACTTCAGACCATCAAAATTGCTCGTTGTACAATTTTTATTGTTCTTATATGTTAAATTTTACGAGTATAAGCTTCAGAGATTATTTCGATGCCAAAACACCAACCTTCTATGACAAATGGACAAAACCGTTAAAAGCTCCTCCATAGAGAGAGTTGAGCAACTTCGGACCATCAAAGTTGCTCGGTGTACAATTTTTATCGTTCTTATATGTCAAATTTTATGAGTATAAGCTTCCTAGATTATTTCAATGCCAAAACACCAACTTTTTTTGACAAATGGACAAAACCGTTAAGAGGTCCTCCATAGAGAGAGTTGAGCGACTTCGGACCATCAAAATTGCTCGGTGTACAATTTTTATTGTTCTTATATGTTAAATTTTATGAGTATAAGCTTCAGAGATTATTTCGATGCCAAAACACGAACTTTCTATGACAAATACACAAAACCGTTAAAAGCTCCTTCATAGAGAGAGTTGAGCCACTTCGGACCATCAATGTTGCTCGGTGTACAATTTTTATTGCTCTTATATGTCAAATTTTATGAGTATAAGCTTCCTAGATTATTTCGATGCCAAAACACCAACTTTCTTTGACAAATGGACAAAACCGTTAATAGCTCCTCCATAGAGAGAGTTGAGCGACTTCGGACCATCAAAATTGCTCGGTCTACAATTTTTATTGTTCTTATATGTTAAATTTTACAAGTATAAGCTTCAGAGATTATTTCGATGCCAAAACACCAACTTTCTATGACAAATAGACAAAACCTTTAAAAGCTACTCCATAGAGAGAGTTGTTCGGTGTACAATGTTTATTGTTCTTTTTTGTCAACTTTTACTAGTATAAGCTTCCTACATTATTTTGATGCCAAAACACAAACTTTCTATGACAAATGGACAAAACCGTTAAAAGCTCCTCCATAGAAAGAGTTGAACAATTTCGGACAATCAAAATTGCTCTATGTACACTTTTTATTGTTCTTCTTAGTGAAATTTTACGAGAATAAGCTTCCTAGATTATTTCGATGCCAAAACACCAACTATCTATGACAAATGGAAAAAACCGTTCAAAGCTCCTCCATAGAGAGAGTTGAACAACTTCGGACCATCAAAATTGCTCTATGTACACTTTTTATTGTTCTTCTAAGTGAAATTTTACGAGAATAAGCTTCCTAGATTATTTCGATGCCAAAACACCAACTATCTATGACAAATGGAAAAAACCGTTCAAAGCTCCTCCATAGAGAGAGTTGAACAACTTCGAACCATCAAAATTGCTCGATGTACACTTTTTATTGTTCTTCTAAGTGAAATTTTTCGAGTATAAGCTTCCTAGATTATTTCGATGCCAAAACACCAACTATCTATGACAAATGGAAAAAACCGTTCAAAGCTCCTCCATAGAGAGAGTTGAACAACTTCGAACCATCAAAATTGCTCGATGTACACTTTTTATTGTTCTTCTAAGTGAAATTTTACGAGTATAAGCTTCCTAGATTATTTCGATGCCAAAACACCAACTCTCTATGACAAACGGACAAAACCGTTAAAAGCTCCTCCATAGAGAGAGTTGAGCAACTTCGGACCATCAAAGTTGCTCGGTGTACAATTTTTATTGTTCTTATATGTCAAATTTTATGAGTATAAGCTTCCTAGATTATTTCGATGCCAAAACAACAACTTTCTTTGACAAATGGACAAAACCGTTAAGAGCTCCTCCATAGAGAGAGTTGAGCGACTTCAGACCATCAAAATTGCTCGTTGTACAATTTTTATTGTTCTTATATGTTAAATTTTACGAGTATAAGCTTCAGAGATTATTTCGATGCCAAAACACCAACTTTCTATGACAAATATACAAAAATCGTTAAAAGCTCCTCCATAGAGCAATTTTAATGGTCCGAAGTTGCTCAACTCTCTCTATGGAGGAGCTCTTAACGGTTTTGTCCATTTGTCATAGAAAGTTAGTGTTTTCGAATCGAAATAATGTAGGAAGCTTATACTCGTAAAATTTGACATAGAAGAACAATAAAAAGTCTATCCCGAGAATCCTTGATAGTTTGGAGTTGCTCAACTCTCTCTATGGAGGAGCTTTTAACGGTTTTGTCTATTTGTCATAGAAAGTTGTTGTTTTGGCATCGAAATAATGTAGGAAACTTATACTCGTAAAAGTTGACAAAGAAGAACAATAAAAAGTATATCCCGAGCAACTTTGATAGTCCGAAGTTGCTCAACTCTCTCTATGGAGGAGCTTTTAACGGTTTTGTCTATTTGTCATAGAAAGTGGGTGTTTTGGCATCGAAATAATGTAGGAAGCTTATACTCGTAAAATTTGACATAGAAGAACAATAAAAAGTATATCGCGAGCAACTTTCATAGTCCGAAGTTGCTCAACTCTCTCTATGGAGGAGCTTTTAACGGTTTTGTCCATTTGTCAAAGAAAGTTGGTGTTTTGGCATCGAAATAATCTAGAAGCTTATACTCATAAAATTTGACATAGAAGAACAATAAAAAGTATACATAGAGCAATTTTAATGGTCCGAAGTTGCTCAACTCTCTCTATGGAGGAGCTCTTAACGGTTTTGTCCATTTGTCATAAAAAGTTGGTGTTTTGGCATTGAAATAATCTATGAAGCTTATACTCGTAAAATTTGACATATGAGAACAATAAAAATTATACACCGAGCAACTTTGAAGGTCCGAAGTTGCTCAACTCTCTCTATAGAGGAGCTTTTAACGGTTTTGTTCTTTTGTCATAGAAAGTTGGTGTTTTGGCATCGAAATAATGTATGAAGCTTATACTCATAAAATTTGACATAGAAGAACAATAAAAAGTCTATCCCGAGCAACTTTGATAGCCGAAGTTGTTCAACTCTCTCTATGGAGGAGCTTTTAACGGTTTTGTCCATTTTGTCATAGAAAGTTGGTGTTTTGGCATCAATATAATGTAGGAAGCCTATACTCGTAAAATTTCACATAGAAGAACAATAAAAAGTCTATCCCGAGCAACTTTCATAGTCCGAAGTTGCTCAACTCTCTCTACGGAGGAGCTTTTAACGGTTTTGTCTATTTGTCATAGAAAGTGGGTGTTTTGGCATCGAAATAATGTAGGAAGCTTATACTCGTAAAATTTGACATAGAAGAACAATAAAAAGTCTATCGCGAGCAACTTTCATAGTCCGAAGTTGCTCAACTCTCTCTATGGAGGAGCTTTTAACGGTTTTGTCCATTTGTCAAAGAAAGTTGGTGTTTTGGCATCGAAATAATCTAGAAGCTTATACTCATAAAATTTGACATAGAAGAACAATAAAAAGTGTACATAGAGCAATTTTAATGGTCCAAAGTTGCTCAACTCCCTCTATGGAGTAGCTCTTAACGGTTTTGTCCATTTGTCATAAAAAGTTGGTGTTTTGGCATTGAAATAATCTATGAAGCTTATACTCGTAAAATTTGACATAGAAGAACAATAAAAAGTCTATCCCGAGAACCCTTGATAGTTTGGAGTTGCTCAACTCTCTCTATGGAGGAGCTTTTAACGGTTTTGTCTATTTGTCATAGAAAGTTGTTGTTTTGGCATCGAAATAATGTATGAAGCTTATACTCATAAAATTTGACATAGAAGAACAATAAAAAGTCTATCCCGACCAACTTTGATAGCCGAAGTTGTTCAACTCTCTCTATGGAGGAGCTTTTAACGGTTTTGTCCATTTGTCATAGAAAGTTGGTGTTTTTGCATCCATATAATGTAGGAAGCTTATACTCGTAAAATTTGACATAGAAGAACAATAAAAAGTCTATCCCGAGCAACTTTCATAGTCCGAAGTTGCTCAACTCACTCTATGGAGGAGATTTTAACGGTTTTGTCCATTTGTCAAAGAAAGTTGTTGCTTTGGCATCGAAATTATCTAGGAAGCTTATACTCATAAAATTTGACATATAAGAACAACAAAAAGTGTACACCGAGAAACTTTGATGGTCCGGAGTTGCTCAACTCTCACTATAGAGGAGCTTTTAACGGTTTTGTCCATTTGTCATAGTAAGTTGGTGTTTTGGAATCGAAATAATGTAGGAAGCTTATACTCGTAAAATTTGACATAGAAGAACAATAAAAAGTCTATCCCGGGAACCCTTGATAGTTTGGAGTTGCTCAACTCTCTCTATGGAGGAGCTTTTAACGGTTTTGTCCATTTGTCAAAGAAAGTTGGTGTTTTGGCATCGAAATAATCTAAAAGCTTATACTCATAAAATTTGACATAGAAGAACAATAAAAAGTGTACATAGAGCAATTTTAATGGTCCGAAGTTGCTCAACTCTCTCTATGGAGGAGCTCTTAACGGTTTTGTCAATTTGTCATAAAAAGTTGGTGTTTTTGAATCGAAATAATGTAGGAAGCTTATACTCGTAAAATTTGACATAGAAGAACAATAAAAAGTCTATCCCGAGAATCCTTGATAGTTTGCAGTTGCTCAACTCTCTCTATGGAGGAGCTTTTAACGGTTTTGTCTATTTGTCATAGAAAGTTGTTGTTTTGGCATAGAAATAATGTATGAAGCTTATACTCATAAAATTTGACATAGAAGAACAATAAAAAGTCTATCCCGAGCAACTTTGATAGCCGAAGTTGTTCAACTCTCTCTATGGAGGAGCTTTTAATGGTTTTGTCCATTTGTCATAGATAGTTGGTGTTTTGGCATCCATATAATGTAGGAAGCTTATACTCGTAAAATTTGACATAGAAGAACAATAAAAAGTCTATCCCGAGCAACTTTCATAGTCCGAAGTTGCTCAACTCACTCTATGGAGGAGATTTTAACGGTTTTGTCCATTTGTCAAAGAAAGTTGTTGCTTTGGCATCGAAATTATCTAGGAAGCTTATACTCATAAAATTTGACATATAAGAACAATAAAAAGTGTACACCGAGAAACTTTGATGGTCCGGAGTTGCTCAACTCTCACTATAGAGGAGCTTTTAACGGTTTTGTCCATTTGTCATAGAAAGTTGGTGTTTTGGAATCGAAATAATGTAGGAAGCTTATACTCGTAAAATTTGACATAGAAGAACAATAAAAAGTCTATCTCGGGAACCCTTGATAGTTTGGAGTTGCTCAACTCTCTCTATGGAGGAGCTTTTAACGGTTTTGTCTATTTGTCATAGAAAGTTGTTGTTTTGGCATCGAAATAATGTAGGAAGCTTATACTCGTAAAATTTTACATAGAAGAACAATAAAAAGTCTATCCCGAGCAACTTTCATAGTCCGAAGTTGCTCAACTCTCTCTATGGAGGAGCTTTTAACGGTTTTGTCCATTTGTCAAAGAAAGTTGGTGTTTTGGCATCGAAATAATCTAAAAGCTTATACTCATAAAATTTGACATAGAAGAACAATAAAAAGTGTACATAGAGCAATTTTAATGGTCCGAAGTTGCTCAACTCTCTCTATGGAGGAGCTCTTAACGGTTTTGTCCATTTGTCATAGAAAGTTGGTGTTTTCGAATCGAAATAATGTAGGAAGCTTATACTCGTAAAATTTGACATAGAAGAACAATAAAAAGTCTATCCCGAGAATCCTTGATAGTTTGGAGTTGCTCAACTCTCTCTATGGAGGAGCTTTTAACGGTTTTGTCTATTTGTCATAGAAAGTTGTTGTTTTGGCATCGAAATAATGTAGGAAACTTATACTCGTAAAAGTTGACAAAGAAGAACAATAAAAAGTATATCTCGAGCAACTTTGATAGTCCGAAGTTGCTCAACTCTCTCTATGGAGGAGCTTTTAACGGTTTTGTCTATTTGTCATAGAAAGTGGGTGTTTTGGCATCGAAATAATGTAGGAAGCTTACACTCGTAAAATTTGACATACAAGAACAATAAAAAGTCTATCGCGAGCAACTTTCATAGTCCGAAGTTGCTCAACTCTCTCTATGGAGGAGCTTTTAACGGTTTTGTCCATTTGTCAAAGAAAGTTGGTGTTTTGGCATCGAAATAATCTAGAAGCTAATACTCATAAAATTTGACATAGAAGAACAATAAAAAGTGTACATAGAGCAATTTTAATGGTCCGAAGTTGCTCAACTCACTCTATAGTGGAGCTTTTAACGGTTTTGTTCTTTTGTCATAGAAAGTTGGTGTTTTGGCATCGAAATAATGTATGAAGCTTATACTCATAAAATTTGACATAGAAGAACAATAAAAAGTCTATCCCGAACAACTTTGATAGCCGAAGTTGTTCAACTCTCTCTATGGAGGAGCTTTTAACGGTTTTGTCCATTTTGTCATAGAAAGTTGGTGTTTTGGCATCAATATAATGTAGGAAGCCTATACTCGTAAAATTTCACATAGAAGAACAATAAAAAGTCTATCCCGAGCAACTTTCATAGTCCGAAGTTGCTCAACTCTCTCTACGGAGGAGCTTTTAACGGTTTTGTCTATTTGTCATAGAAAGTGGGTGTTTTGGCATCGAAATAATGTAGGAAGCTTATACTCGTAAAATTTGACATAGAAGAACAATAAAAAGTCTATCGCGAGCAACTTTCATAGTCCGAAGTTGCTCAACTCTCTCTATGGAGGAGCTTTTAACGGTTTTGTCCATTTGTCAAAGAAAGTTGGTGTTTTGGCATCGAAATAATCTAGAAGCTTATACTCATAAAATTTGACATAGAAGAACAATAAAAAGTGTACATAGAGCAATTTTAATGGTCCGAAGTTGCTCAACTCTCTCTATGGAGGAGCTCTTAACGGTTTTGTCCATTTGTCATAAAAAGTTGGTGTTTTGGCATTGAAATAATCTATGAAGCTTATACTCGTAAAATTTGACATAGAAGAACACTAAAAAGTCTATCCCGTGAACCCTTGATAGTTTGGAGTTGCTCAACTCTCTCTATGGAGGAGCTTTTAACGGTTTTGTCTATTTGTCATAGAAAGTTGTTGTTTTGGCATCGAAATAATGTATGAAGCTTATACTCATAAAATTTGACATAGAAGAACAATAAAAAGTCTATCCCGAGCAACTTTGATATCCGAAGTTGTTCAACTCTCTCTATGGAGGAGCTTTTAACGGTTTTGTCCATTTGTCATAGAAAGTTGGTGTTTTTACATCCATATAATGTAGGAAGCTTATACTCGTAAAATTTGACATAGAAGAACAATAAAAAGTCTATCCCGAGCAACTTTCATAACTTTCATAGTCCGAAGTTGCTCAACTCACTCTATGGAGGAGATTTTAACGGTTTTGTCCATTTGTCAAAGAAAGTTGTTGCTTTGGCATCGAAATTATCTAGGAAGCTTATACTCATAAAATTTGACATATAAGAACAATAAAAAGTGTACACCGAGAAACTTTGATGGTCCGGAGTTGCTCAACTCTCACTATAGAGGAGCTTTTAACGGTTTTGTCCATTTGTCATAGAAAGTTGGTGTTTTGGAATCGAAATAATGTAGGAAGCTTATACTCGTAAAATTTGACATAGAAGAACAATAAAAAGTCTATCCCGGGAACCCTTGATAGTTTGGAGTTGCTCAACTCTCTCTATGGAGGAGCTGTTAACGGTTTTGTCCATTTGTCAAAGAAAGTTGGTGTTTTGGCATCGAAATAATCTAAAAGCTTATACTCATAAAATTTGACTTAGAAGAACAATAAAAGGTGTACATAGAGCAATTTTAATGGTCCGAAGTTGCTCAACTCTCTCTATGGAGGAGCTCTTAACGGTTTTGTCCATTTGTCATAGAAAGTTGGTGTTTTCGAATCGAAATAATGTAGGAAGCTTATACTCGTAAAATTTGACATAGAAGAACAATAAAAAGTCTATCCCAAGAATCCTTGATAGTTTGGAGTTGCTCAACTCTCTCTACGGAGGAGCTTTTAACGGTTTTGTCTATTTGTCATAGAAAGTTGTTGTTTTGGCATCGAAATAATGTATGAAGCTTATACTCATAAAATTTGACATAGAAGAACAATAAAAAGTCTATCCCGAGCAACTTTGATAGCCGAAGTTGTTCAACTCTCTCTATGGAGGAGCTTTTAACGGTTTTGTCCATTTGTCATAGAAAGTTGGTGTTTTGGCGTCCATATAATGTAGGAAGCTTATACTCGTAAAATTTGACATAGAAGAACAATAAAAAGTCAATCCCGAGCAACTTTCATAGTCCGAAGTTGCTCAACTCACTCTATGGAGGAGATTTTAACGGTTTTGTCCATTTGTCAAAGAAAGTTGTTGCTTTGGCATCGAAATTATCTAGGAAGCTTATACTCATAAAATTTGACATATAAGAACAATAAAAAGTGTACACCGAGAAACTTTAATGGTCCGGAGTTGCTCAACTCTCACTATAGAGGAGCTTTTAACGGTTTTGTCAATTTGTCATAGAAAGTTGGTGTTTTGGAATCTAAATAATGTAGGAAGCTTATACTCGTAAAATAAGACATAGAAGAACAATAAAAAGTCTATCCCGGGAACCCTTGATAGTTTGGAGTTGCTCAACTCTCTCTATGGAGGAGCTTTTAACGGTTTTGTCTATTTGTCATAGAAAGTTGTTGTTTTGGAATCGAAATAATGTAGGAAGCTTATACTCGTAAAATTTGACATAGAAGAACAATAAAAAGTCTATCCCGAGCAACTTTCATAGTCCGAAGTTGCTCAACTCTCTCTATGGAGGAGCTTTTAACGGTTTTGTCCATTTGTCAAAGAAAGTTGGTGTTTTGGCATCGAAATAATCTAAAAGCTTATACTCATAAAATTTGACATAGAAGAACAATAAAAAGTGTACATAGAGCAATTTTAATGGTCCGAAGTTGCTCAACTCTCTCTATGAAGGAGCTCTTAACGGTTTTGTCCATTTGTCATAGAAAGTTGGTGTTTTCGAATCGAAATAATGTAGGAAGCTTATACTCGTAAAATTTGACATATGAGAACAATAAAAATTTTACACCGAGCAACTTTGAAGGTCCGAAGTTGCTCAACTCTCTCTATAGAGGAGCTTTTAACGGTTTTGTTCTTTTGTCATAGAAAGTTGGTGTTTTGGCATCGAAATAATGTATGAAGCTTATACTCATAAAATTTGACATAGAAGAACAATAAAAAGTCTATCCCGAGCAAATTTGATAGCCGAAGTTGTTCAACTCTCTCTATGGAGGAGCTTTTAACGGTTTTGTCCATTTTGTCATAGAAAGTTGGTGTTTCGGCATCAATATAATGTAGGAAGCTTATACTCGTAAAATTTCACATAGAAGAATAATAAAAAGTCTATCCCGAGCAACTTTCATAGTCCGAAGTTGCTCAACTCTCTCTATGGAGGAGATTTTAACGGTTTTGTCCATTTGTCAAAGAAAGTCGTTGTTTTGGCATCGAAATAATCTAGGAAGCTTATACTCATAAAATTTGACATATAAGAACAATAAAAAGTGTACACCGAGAAACTTTGATGGTCCGAAGTTGCTCAACTCTCACTATAGAGGAGCTTTTAACGGTTTTGTCCATTTGTCATAGAAAGTTGGTGTTTTGGAATCGAAATAATATAGGAAGCTTATACTCATAAAATTTGACATAGAAGAACAATAAAAAGTCTATCCCGAGAACCCTTGATAGTTTGGAGTTGCTCAACTCTCTCTATGGAGGAGCTTTTAACGGTTTTGTCTATTTGTCATAGAAAGTTGTTGTTTTGGCATCGAAATAATGTAGGAAACTTATACTCGTAAACGTTGACAAAGAAGAACAATAAAAAGTATATCCCGAGCAACTTTGATAGTCCGAAGTTGCTCAACTCTCTCTATGGAGGAGCTTTTAACGGTTTTGTCTATTTGTCATAGAAAGTGGGTGTTTTGGCATCGAAATAATGTAGGAAGCTTATACTCGTAAAATTTGACATAGAAGAACAATAAAAAGTCTATCGCGAGCAACTTTCATAGTCCGAAGTTGCTCAACTCTCTCTATGGAGGAGCTTTTAACGGTTTTGTCCATTTGTCAAAGAAAGTTGGTGTTTTGACATCGAAATAATCTAGAAGCTTATACTCATAAAATTTGACATATAAGAACAATAAAAAGTATACATAGAGCAATTTTAATGGTCCGAAGTTGCTCAACTCTCTCTATGGAGGAGCTCTTAACGGTTTTGTCCATTTGTCATAAAAAGTTGGTGTTTTGGCATTGAAATAATCTATGAAGCTTATACTCGTAAAATTTGACATATGACAACAATAAAAATTATACACCGAGCAACTTTGAAGGTCCGAAGTTGCTCAACTCTCTCTATAGTGGAGCTTTTAACGGTTTTGTTCGTTTGTCATAGAAAGTTGGTGTTTTGCCATCGAAATAATGTATGAAGCTTATACTCATAAAATTTGACATAGAAGAACAATAAAAAGTCTATCCCGAGCAACTTTGATAGCCGAAGTTGTTCAACTCTCTATATGGAGGAGCTTTTAACGGTTTTGTCCATTTCGTCATAGAAAGTTGGTGTTTTGGCATCAATATAATGTAGGAAGCTTATACTCGTAAAATTTCACATAGAAGAACAATAAAAAGTCTATCCCGAGCAACTTTCATAGTCCGAAGTTGCTCAACTCTCTCTATGGAGGAGATTTTAACGGTTTTGTCCATTTGTCAAAGAAAGTCGTTGTTTTGGCATCGAAATAATCTAGGAAGCTTATACTCATAAAATTTGACATATAAGAACAATAAAAAGTGTACACCGAGAAACTTTGATGGTCCGAAGTTGCTCAACTCTCACTATAGAGGAGCTTTTAACGGTTTTGTCCATTTGTCATAGAAAGTTGGTGTTTTGGAATCGAAATAATATAGGAAGCTTATACTCGAAAAATTTGACATAGAAGAACAATAAAAAGTCTATCCCGAGAACCCTTGATAGTTTGGAGTTGCTCAACTCTCTCTATGGAGGAGCTTTTAACGGTTTTGTCTATTTGTCATAGAAAGTTGTTGTTTTGGCATCGAAATAATGTAGGAAACTTATACTCGTAAAAGTTGACAAAGAAGAACAATAAAAAGTATATCCCGAGCAACTTTGATAGTCCGAAGTTGCTCAACTCTCTCTATAGAGAAGCTTTTAACGGTTTTGTCTATTTGTCATAGAAAGTGGGTGTTTTGGCATCGAAATAATGTAGGAAGCTTATACTCGTAAAATTTGACATAGAAGAACAATAAAAAGTCTATCGCGAGCAACTTTCATAGTCCGAAGTTGCTCAACTCTCTCTATGGAGGAGCTTTTAACGGTTTTGTCCATTTGTCAAAGAAAGTTGGTGTTTTGGCATCGAAATAATCTAGAAGCTTATACTCATAAAATTTGACATAGAAGAACAATAAAAAGTATACATAGAGCAATTTTAATGGTCCGAAGTTGCTCAACTCTCTCTATGGAGGAGCTCTTAACGGTTTTGTCCATTTGTCATAAAAAGTTGGTGTTTTGGCATTGAAATAATCTATGAAGCTTATACTCGTAAAATTTGACATATGAGAACAATAAAAATTATACACCGAGCAACTTTGAAGGTCCGAAGTTGCTCAACTCTCTCTATAGAGGAGCTTTTAACGGTTTTGTTCTTTTGTCATAGAAAGTTGGTGTTTTGGCATCGAAATAATGTATGAAGCTTATACTCATAAAATTTGACATAGAAGAACAATAAAAAGTCTATCCCGAGCAACTTTGATAGCCGAAGTTGTTCAACTCTCTCTATGGAGGAGCTTTTAACGGTTTTGTCCATTTTGTCATAGAAAGTTGGTGTTTTGGCATCAATATAATGTAGGAAGCTTATACTCGTAAAATTTCACATAGAAGAACAATAAAAAGTATATCCCGAGCAACTTTGATAGTCCGAAGTTGCTCAACTCTCTCTATGGAGGAGCTTTTAACGGTTTTGTCTATTTGTCATAGAAAGTGGGTGTTTTGGCATCGAAATAATGTAGGAAGCTTATACTCGTAAAATTTGACATAGAAGAACAATAAAAAGTCTATCGCGAGCAACTTTCATAGTCCGAAGTTGCTCAACTCTCTCTATGGAGGAGCTTTTAACGGTTTTGTCCATTTGTCAAAGAAAGTTGGTGTTTTGGCATCGAAATAATCTAGAAGCTTATACTCATAAAATTTGACATAGAAGAACAATAAAAAGTATACATAGAGCAATTTTAATGGTCCGAAGTTGCTCAACTCTCTCTATGGAGTAGCTCTTAACGGTTTTGTCCATTTGTCATAAAAAGTTGGTGTTTTGGCATTGAAATAATCTATGAAGCTTATACTCGTAAAATTTGACATATGACAACAATAAAAATTATACACCGAGCAACTTTGAAGGTCCGAAGTTGCTCAACTCTCTCTATAGTGGAGCTTTTAACAGTTTTGTTCGTTTGTCATAGAAAGTTGGTGTTTTGCCATCGAAATAATGTATGAAGCTTATACTCATAAAATTTGACATAGAAGAACAATAAAAAGTCTATCCCGAGCAACTTTGATAGCCGAAGTTGTTCAACTCTCTCTATGGAGCAGCTTTTAACGGTTTTGTCCATTTTGTCATAGAAAGTTGGTGTTTTGGCATCAATATAATGTAGGAAGCTTATAGTCGTAAAATTTCACATAGAAGAACAATAAAAAGTCTATCCCGAGCAACTTTCATAGTCCGAAGTTGCTCAACTCTCTCTATGGAGGAGATTTTAACGGTTTTGTCCATTTGTCAAAGAAAGTCGTTGTTTTGGCATCGAAATAATCTAGGAAGCTTATACTCATAAAATTTGACATATAAGAACAATAAAAAGTGTACACCGAGAAACTTTGATGGTCCGAAGTTGCTCAACTCTCACTATAGAGGAGCTTTTAACGGTTTTGTCCATTTGTCATAGAAAGTTGGTGTTTTGGAATCGAAATAATATAGGAAGCTTATACTCGAAAAATTTGACATAGAAGAACAATAAAAAGTCTATCCCGAGAACCCTTGATAGTTTGGAGTTGCTCAACTCTCTCTATGGAGGAGCTTTTAACGGTTTTGTCTATTTGTCATAGAAAGTTGTTGTTTTGGCATCGAAATAATGTAAGAAACTTATACTCGTAAAAGTTGACAAAGAAGAACAATAAAAAGTATATCCCGAGCAACTTTGATAGTCCGAAGTTGCTCAACTCTCTCTATAGAGAAGCTTTTAACGGTTTTGTCTATTTGTCATAGAAAGTGGGTGTTTTGGCATCGAAATAATGTAGGAAGCTTATACTCGTAAAATTTGACATAGAAGAACAATAAAAAGTCTATCGCGAGCAACTTTCATAGTCCGAAGTTGCTCAACTCTCTCTATGGAGGAGCTTTTAACGGTTTTGTCCATTTGTCAAAGAAAGTTGGTGTTTTGGCATCGAAATAATCTAGAAGCTTATACTCATAAAATTTGACATAGAAGAACAATAAAAAGTATACATAGAGCAATTTTAATGGTCCGAAGTTGCTCAACTCTCTCTATGGAGGAGCTCTTAACGGTTTTGTCCATTTGTCATAAAAAGTTGGTGTTTTGGCATTGAAATAATCTATGAAGCTTATACTCGTAAAATTTGACATATGAGAACAATAAAAATTATACACCGAGCAACTTTGAAGGTCCGAAGTTGCTCAACTCTCTCTATAGAGGAGCTTTTAACGGTTTTGTTCTTTTGTCATAGAAAGTTGGTGTTTTGGCATCGAAATAATGTATGAAGCTTATACTCATAAAATTTGACATAGAAGAACAATAAAAAGTCTATCCCGAGCAACTTTGATAGCCGAAGTTGTTCAACTCTCTCTATGGAGGAGCTTTTAACGGTTTTGTCCATTTTGTCATAGAAAGTTGGTGTTTTGGCATCAATATAATGTAGGAAGCTTATACTCGTAAAATTTCACATAGAAGAACAATAAAAAGTATATCCCGAGCAACTTTGATAGTCCGAAGTTGCTCAACTCTCTCTATGGAGGAGCTTTTAACGGTTTTGTCTATTTGTCATAGAAAGTGGGTGTTTTGGCATCGAAATAATGTAGGAAGCTTATACTCGTAAAATTTGACATAGAAGAACAATAAAAAGTCTATCGCGAGCAACTTTCATAGTCCGAAGTTGCTCAACTCTCTCTATGGAGGAGCTTTTAACGGTTTTGTCCATTTGTCAAAGAAAGTTGGTGTTTTGGCATCGAAATAATCTAGAAGCTTATACTCATAAAATTTGACATAGAAGAACAATAAAAAGTATACATAGAGCAATTTTAATGGTCCGAAGTTGCTCAACTCTCTCTATGGAGGAGCTCTTAACGGTTTTGTCCATTTGTCATAAAAAGTTGGTGTTTTGGCATTGAAATAATCTATGAAGCTTATACTCGTAAAATTTGACATATGACAACAATAAAAATTATACACCGAGCAACTTTGAAGGTCCGAAGTTGCTCAACTCTCTCTATAGTGGAGCTTTTAACGGTTTTGTTCGTTTGTCATAGAAAGTTGGTGTTTTGGCATCGAAATAATGTATGAAGCTTATACTCATAAAATTTGACATAGAAGAACAATAAAAAGTCTATCCCGAGCAACTTTGATAGCCGAAGTTGTTCAACTCTCTCTATGGAGGAGCTTTTAACGGTTTTGTCCATTTTGTCATAGAAAGTTGGTGTTTTGGCATCAATATAATGTAGGAAGCTTATAGTCGTAAAATTTCACATAAAAGAACAATAAAAAGTCTATCCCGAGCAACTTTCATAGTCCGAAGTTGCTCAACTCTCTCTATGGAGGAGATTTTAACGGTTTTGTCCATTTGTCAAAGAAAGTCGTTGTTTTGGCATCGAAATAATCTAGGAAGCTTATACTCATAAAATTTGACATATAAGAACAATAAAAAGTGTACACCGAGAAACTTTGATGGTCCGAAGTTGCTCAACTCTCACTATAGAGGAACTTTTGACGGTTTTGTCCATTTGTCATAGAAAATTGGTGTTTTGGAATCGAAATAATATAGGAAGCTTATACTCGTAAAATTTGACATAGAAGAACAATAAAAAGTCTATCCCGAGAACCCTTGATAGTTTGGAGTTGCTCAACTCTCTCTATGGAGGAGCTTTTAACGGTTTTGTCTATTTGTCATAGAAAGTTGTTGTTTTGGCATCGAAATAATGTAGGAAACTTATACTCGTAAAAGTTGACAAAGAAGAACAATAAAAAGTATATCCCGAGCAACTTTGATAGTCCGAAGTTGCTCAACTCTCTCTATGGAGAAGCTTTTAACGGTTTTGTCTATTTGTCATAGAAAGTGGGTGTTTTGGCATCGAAATAATGTAGGAAGCTTATACTCGTAAAATTTGACATAGAAGAACAATAAAAAGTCTATCGCGAGCAACTTTCATAGTCCGAAGTTGCTCAACTCTCTCTATGGAGGAGCTTTTAACGGTTTTGTCCATTTGTCAAAGAAAGTTGGTGTTTTGGCATCGAAATAGTCTAGAAGCTTATACTCATAAAATTTGACATAGAAGAACAATAAAAAGTATACATAGAGCAATTTTAATGGTCCGAAGTTGCTCAACTCTCTCTATGGAGGAGCTCTTAACGGTTTTGTCCATTTGTCATAAAAAGTTGGTGTTTTGGCATTGAAATAATCTACGAAGCTTATACTCGTAAAATTTGACATATGAGAACAATAAAAATTATACACCGAGCAACTTTGAAGGTCCGAAGTTGCTCAACTCTCTCTATAGAGGAGCTTTTAACGGTTTTGTTCTTTTGTCATAGAAAGTTGGTGTTTTGGCATCGAAATAATGTATGAAGCTTATACTCATAAAATTTGACATAGAAGAACAATAAAAAGTCTATCCCGAGCAACTTTGATAGCCGAAGTTGTTCAACTCTCTCTATGGAGGAGCTTTTAACGGTTTTGTCCATTTTGTCATAGAAAGTTGGTGTTTTGGCATCAATATAATGTAGGAAGCTTATACTCGTAAAATTTCACATAGAAGAACAATAAAAAGTCTATCCCGAGCAACTTTCATAGTCCGAAGTTGCTCAACTCTCTCTATGGAGGAGCTTTTAACGGTTTTGTCTATTTGTCATAGAAAGTGGGTGTTTTGGCATCGAAATAATGTAGGAAGCTTATACTCGTAAAATTTGACATAGAAGAACAATAAAAAGTCTATCGCGAGCAATTTTCATAGTCCGAAGTTGCTCAACTCTCTCTATGGAGGAGCTTTTAACGGTTTTGTCCATTTGTCAAAGAAAGTTGGTGTTTTGGCATCGAAATAATCTAGAAGCTTATACTCATAAAATTTGACATAGAAGAACAATAAAAAGTGTACATAGAGCAATTTTAATGGTCCGAAGTTGCTCAACTCTCTCTATGGAGGAGCTCTTAACGGTTTTGTCCATTTGTCATAAAAAGTTGGTGTTTTGGCATTGAAATAATCTATGAAGCTTATACTCGTAAAATTTGACATAGAAGAACAATAAAAAGTCTATCCCGAGAACCCTTGATAGTTTGGAGTTGCTCAACTCTCTCTGTGGAGGAGTTTTAACGGTTTTGTCTATTTGTCATAGAAAGTTGTTGTTTTGGGATCGAAATAATGTATGAAGCTTATACTCATAAAATTTGACATAGAAGAAGTCTATCCCGAGCAACTTTGATAGCCGAAGTTGTTCAACTCTCTCTATGGAGGAGCTTTTAACGGTTTTGTCCATTTGTCATAGAAAGTTGGTGTTTTCGCATCCATATAATGTAGGAAGCTTATACTCGTAAAATTTGACATAGAAGAACAATAAAAACTCTATCCCGAGCAACTTTCATAGTCCGAAGTTGCTCAACTCACTCTATGGAGGAGATTTTAACGGTTTTGTCCATTTGTCAAAGAAAGTTGTTGCTTTGGCATCGAAATTATCTAGGAAGCTTATACTCATAAAATTTGACATATAAGAACAATAAAAAGTGTACACCGAGAAACTTTGATGGTCCGGAGTTGCTCAACTCTCACTATAGAGGAGCTTTTAACGGTTTTGTCCATTTGTCATAGAAAGTTGGTGTTTTGGAATCGAAATAATGTAGGAAGCTTATACTCGTAAAATTTGACATAGAAGAACAATAAAAAGTCTATCCCGGGAACCCTTGATAGTTTGGAGTTGCTCAACTCTCTCTATGGAGGAGCTTTTAACGGTTTTGTCCATTTGTCAAAGAAAGTTGGTGTTTTGGCATCGAAATAATCTAAAAGCTTATACTCATAAAATTTGACATAGAAGAACAATAAAAAGTGTACATAGAGCAATTTTAATGGTCCGAAGTTGCTCAACTCTCTCTATGGAGGAGCTCTTAACGGTTTTGTCAATTTGTCATAGAAAGTTGGCGTTTTTGAATCGAAATAATGTAGGAAGCTTATACTCGTAAAATTTGACATAGAAGAACAATAAAAAGTCTATCCCGAGAATCCTTGATAGTTTGGAGTTGCTCAACTCTCTCTATGGAGGAGCTTTTAACGGTTTTGTCTATTTGTCATAGAAAGTTGTTGTTTTGGCATAGAAATAATGTATGAAGCTTATACTCATAAAATTTGACATAGAAGAACAATAAAAAGTCTATCCCGAGCAACTTTTATAGCCGAAGTTGTTCAACTCTCTCTATGGAGGAGGTTTTAATGGTTTTGTCCATTTGTCATAGAAAGTTGGTGTTTTGGCATCCATATAATGTAGGAAGCTTATACTCGTAAAATTTGACATAGAAGAACAATAAAAAGTCTATCCCGAGCAACTTTCATAGTCCGAAGTTGCTCAACTCACTCTATGGAGGAGATTTTAACGGTTTTGTCCATTTGTCAAAGAAAGTTGTTGCTTTGGCATCGAAATTATCTAGGAAGCTTATACTCGTAAAACTTGACATAGAAGAACAATAAAAAGTCTATCCCGAGCAACTTGGATAGTTCGAAGTTGCTCAACTCTCTCTATGGAGGAGCTTTTAACGGTTTTGTCCATTTGTCATAGAAAGTTGGTGTTTTGGAATCGAAATAATGTAGGAAGCTTATACTCGTAAAATTTGACATAGAAGAACAATAAAAAGTCTATCTCGGGAACCCTTGATAGTTTGGAGTTGCTCAACTCTCTCTATGGAGGAGCTTTTAACGGTTTTGTCTATTTGTCATAGAAAGTTGTTGTTTTGGCATCGAAATAATGTAGGAAGCTTATACTCGTAAAATTTTACATAGAAGAACAATAAAAAGTCTATCCCGAGCAACTTTCATAGTCCGAAGTTGCTCAACTCTCTCTATGGAGGAGCTTTTAACGGTTTTGTCCATTTGTCAAAGAAAGTTGGTGTTTTGGCATCGAAATAATCTAAAAGCTTATACTCATAAAATTTGACATAGAAGAACAATAAAAAGTGTACATAGAGCAATTTTAATGGTCCGTAGTTGCTCAACTCTCTCTATGGAGGAGCTCTTAACGGTTTTGTCCATTTGTCATAGAAAGTTGGTGTTTTCGAATCGAAATAATGTAGGAAGCTTATACTCGTAAAATTTGACATAGAAGAACAATAAAAAGTCTATCCCGAGAATCCTTGATAGTTTGGAGTTGCTCAACTCTCTCTATGGAGGAGCTTTTAACGGTTTTGTCTATTTGTCATAGAAAGTTGTTGTTTTGCCATCGAAATAATGTAGGAAACTTATACTCGTAAAAGTTGACAAAGAAGAACAATAAAAAGTATATCCCGAGCAACTTTGATAGTCCGAAGTTGCTCAACTCTCTCTATGGAGGAGCTTTTAACGGTTTTGTCTATTTGTCATAGAAAGTGGGTGTTTTGGCATCGAAATAATGTAGGAAGCTTATACTCGTAAAATTTGACATAGAAGAACAATAAAAAGTCTATCGCGAGCAACTTTCATAGTCCGAAGTTGCTCAACTCTCTCTATGGAGGAGCTTTTAACGGTTTTGTCCATTTGTCAAAGAAAGTTGGTGTTTTGGCATCGAAATAATCTAGAAGCTAATACTCATAAAATTTGACATAGAAGAACAATAAAAAGTGTACATAGCGCAATTTTAATGGTCCGAAGTTGCTCAACTCTCTCTATGGAGGAGCTCTTAACGGTTTTGTCCATTTGTCATAAAAAGTTGGTGTTTTGGCATTGAAATAATCTATGAAGCTTATACTCGTAAAATTTGACATATGAGAACAATAAAAATTATACACCGAGCAACTTTGAAGGTCCGAAGTTGCTCAACTCTCTCTATAGTGGAGCTTTTAACGGTTTTGTTCTTTTGTCATAGAAAGTTGGTGTTTTGGCATTGAAATAATGTATGAAGCTTATACTCATAAAATTTGACATAGAAGAACAATAAAAAGTCTATCCCGAGCAACTTTGATAGCCGAAGTTGTTCAACTCTCTCTATGGAGGAGCTTTTAACGGTTTTGTCCATTTTGTCATAGAAAGTTGGTGTTTTGGCATCAATATAATGTAGGAAGCTTATACTCGTAAAATTTCACATAGAAGAACAATAAAAAGTTTATCCCGAGCAACTTTCATAGTCCGAAGTTGCTCAACTCTCTCTATGGAGGAGCTTTTAACGGTTTTGTCTATTTGTCAAAGAAAGTGGGTGTTTTGGCATCGAAATAATGTAGGAAGCTTATACTCGTAAAATTTGACATAGAAGAACAATAAAAAGTCTATCGCGAGCAACTTTCATAGTCCGAAGTTGCTCAACTCTCTCTATGGAGGAGCTTTTAACGGTTTTGTCCATTTGTCAAAGAAAGTTGGTGTTTTGGCATCGAAATAATCTAGAAGCTTATACTCATAAAATTTGACATAGAAGAACAATAAAAAGTGTACATAGAGCAATTTTAATGGTCCGAAGTTGCTCAACTCTTTCTATGGAGGAGCTCTTAACGGTTTTGTCCATTTGTCATAAAAAGTTGGTGTTTTGGCATTGAAATAATCTATGAAGCTTATACTCGTAAAATTTGACATAGAAGAACAATAAAAAAGTCTATCCCGAGAACCCTTGATAGTTTGGAGTTGCTCAACTCTCTCTGTGGAGGAGCTTTTAACGGTTTTGTCTATTTGTCATAGAAAGTTGTTGTTTTGGCATCGAAATAATGTATGAAGCTTATACTCATAAAATTTGACATAGAAGAACAATAAAAAGTCTATCCCGAGCAACTTTGATAGCCGAAGTTGTTCAACTCTCTCTATGGAGGAGCTTTTAACGGTTTTGTCCATTTGTCATAGAAAGTTGGTGTTTTTGCATCCATATAATGTAGGAAGCTTATACTCGTAAAATTTGACATAGAAGAACAATAAAAAGTCTATCCCGAGCAACTTTCATAGTCCGAAGTTGCTCAACTCACTCTATGGAGGAGATTTTAACGGTTTTGTCCATTTGTCAAAGAAAGTTGTTGCTTTGGCATCGAAATTATCTTGGAAGCTTATACTCAAAAAATTTGACATATAAGAACAATAAAAAGTGTACACCGAGAAACTTTGATGGTCCGGAGTTGCTCAACTCTCACTATAGAGGAGCTTTTAACGGTTTTGTCCATTTGTCATAGAAAGTTGGTGTTTTGGAATCGAAATAATGTAGGAAGCTTATACTCGTAAAATTTGACATAGAAGAACAATAAAAAGTCTATCCCGGGAACCCTTGATAGTTTGGAGTTGCTCAACTCTCTCTATGGAGGAGCTTTTAACGGTTTTGTCCATTTGTCAAAGAAAGTTGGTGTTTTGGCATCGAAATAATCTAAAAGCTTATACTCATAAAATTTGACTTAGAAGAACAATAAAAGGTGTACATAGAGCAATTTTAATGGTCCGAAGTTGCTCAACTCTCTCTATGGAGGAGCTCTTAACGGTTTTGTCCATTTGTCATAGAAAGTTGGTGTTTTCGAATCGAAATAATGTAGGAAGCTTATACTCGTAAAATTTGACATAGAAGAACAATAAAAAGTCTATCCCGAGAATCCTTGATAGTTTGGAGTTGCTCAACTCTCTCTACGGAGGAGCTTTTAACGGTTTTGTCTATTTGTCATAGAAAGTTGTTGTTTTGGCATCGAAATAATGTATGAAGCTTATACTCATAAAATTTGACATAGAAGAACAATAAAAAGTCTATCCCGAGCAACTTTGATAGCCGAAGTTGTTCAACTCTCTCTATGGAGGAGCTTTTAACGGTTTTGTCCATTTGTCATAGAAAGTTGGTGTTTTGGCATCCATATAATGTAGGAAGCTTATACTCGTAAAATTTGACATAGAAGAACAATAAAAAGTCTATCCCGAGCAACTTTCATAGTCCGAAGTTGCTCAACTCACTCTATGGAGGAGATTTTAACGGTTTTGTCCATTTGTCAAAGAAAGTTGTTGCTTTGGCATCGAAATTATCTAGGAAGCTTATACTCATAAAATTTGACATATAAGAACAATAAAAAGTGTACACCGAGAAACTTTGATGGTCCGGAGTTGCTCAACTCTCACTATAGAGGAGCTTTTAACGGTTTTGTCCATTTGTCATAGAAAGTTGGTGTTTTGGAATCGAAATAATGTAGGAAGCTTATACTCGTAAAATTTGACATAGAAGAACAATAAAAAGTCTATCTCGGGAACCCTTGATAGTTTGGAGTTGCTCAACTCTCTCTATGGAGGAGCTTTTAACGGTTTTGTCTATTTGTCATAGAAAGTTGTTGTTTTGGCATCGAAATAATGTAGGAAGCTTATACTCGTAAAATTTTACATAGAAGAACAATAAAAAGTCTATCCCGAGCAACTTTCATAGTCCGAAGTTGCTCAACTCTCTCTATGGAGGAGCTTTTAACGGTTTTGTCCATTTGTCAAAGAAAGTTGGTGTTTTTGCATCGAAATAATCTAAAAGCTTATACTCATAAAATTTGACATAGAAGAACAATAAAAAGTGTACATAGAGCAATTTTAATGGTCCGTAGTTGCTCAACTCTCTCTATGGAGGAGCTCTTAACGGTTTTGTCCATTTGTCATAGAAAGTTGGTGTTTTCGAATCGAAATAATGTAGGAAGCTTATACTCGTAAAATTTGACATAGAAGAACAATAAAAAGTCTATCCCGAGAATCCTTGATAGTTTGGAGTTGCTCAACTCTCTCTATGGAGGAGCTTTTAACGGTTTTGTCTATTTGTCATAGAAAGTTGTTGTTTTGCCATCGAAATAATGTAGGAAACTTATACTCGTAAAAGTTGACAAAGAAGAACAATAAAAAGTATATCCCGAGCAACTTTGATAGTCCGAAGTTGCTCAACTCTCTCTATGGAGGAGCTTTTAACGGTTTTGTCTATTTGTCATAGAAAGTGGGTGTTTTGGCATCGAAATAATGTAGGAAGCTTATACTCGTAAAATTTGACATAGAAGAACAATAAAAAGTATATCCCGAGAATCCTTGATAGTTTGGAGTTGCTCAACTCTCTCTATGGAGGAGCTTTTAACGGTTTTGTCTATTTGTCATAGAAAGTTGTTGTTTTGGCATAGAAATAATGTAGGAAGCTTATACTCGTAAAATTTTACATAGAAGAACAATAAAAAGTCTATCCCGAGCAACTTTCATAGTCCGAAGTTGCTCAACTCTCTCTATGGAGGAGCTTTTAATGGTTTTGTCCATTTGTCATAGAAAGTTGGTGTTTTGGCATCCATATAATGTAGGAAGCTTATACTCGTAAAATTTGACATAGAAGAACAATAAAAAGTCTATCCCGAGCAACTTTCATAGTCCGAAGTTGCTCAACTCACTCTATGGAGGAGATTTTAACGGTTTTGTCCATTTGTCAATGAAAGTTGTTGCTTTGGCATCGAAATTATCTAGGAAGCTTATACTCATAAAATTTGACATATAAGAACAATAAAAAGTGTACACCGAGAAACTTTGATGGTCCGGAGTTGCTCAACTCTCACTATAGAGGAGCTTTTAACGGTTTTGTCCATTTGTCATAGAAAGTTGGTGTTTTGGAATCGAAATAATGTAGGAAGCTTATACTCGTAAAATTTGACATAGAAGAACAATAAAAAGTCTATCTCGGGAACCCTTGATAGTTTGGAGTTGCTCAACTCTCTCTATGGAGGAGCTTTTAACGGTTTTGTCTATTTGTCATAGAAAGTGGGTGTTTTGGCATCGAAATAATGTAGGAAGCTTATACTCGTAAAATTTGACATAGAAGAACAATAAAAAGTCTATCCCGAGCAACTTTCATAGTCCGAAGTTGCTCAACTCTCTCTATGGAGGAACTTTTAACGATTTTGTCCATTTGTCAAAGAAAGTTGGTGTTTTGGCATCGAAATAATCTAGGAAGCTTATACTCATAAAATTTGGCATATAAGAACAATAAAAAGTGTACACCGAGCAACTTTGATGATCCGAAGTTGCTCAACTCTCTCTATGGAGGAGCTTTTAACAGTTTTGTCCATTTGTCATAGAAAGTTGGTGTTTTGGCATTGAAATAATCTATGAAGCTTATACTCGTAAAACTTGACATAGAAGAACAATAAAAAGTCTATCCCGAGCAACTTGGATAGTTCGAAGTTGCTCAACTCTCTCTATGGAGGAGCTTTTAACGGTTTTGTCCGTAAGTCATTGAAAGTTGATGTTTTGGTATCGAAATAATGTAGGAAGCTTATACTCGTAAAAGTTGACATAGAAGAACAATAAAAAGTCTACCCCGAGCAACTTTGATCGTCCGAAGTTGCTCAACTCTCTCTATGGAGGAGCTTTTAACGGTTTTGTCTATTTGTCATAGAAAGTAGGTGTTTTGGAATCGAAATAATCTAGGAAGCTTATACTCGTAAAATTTGACATAGAAGAACAATAATAAATCTATCCGGAGCAACTTTGATGGTCCGAAGTTGCTCAACTCTCTCTATGGAGGAGCTATTAACGGTTTTGTCTATTTGTCATAGAAAGTTGGTGTTTTGGCATCGAAATAATCTATGAAGCTTATACTCGTAAAATTTGACATATGGGAACAATACAAATTGTACACCGAACAACTTTGATGGTACGAAGTCGCTGAATTTTCTCTATGGAGGAGCTTTTAACGGTTTTGTCCATTTGTCATAGAAAGTTGGTGTTTTGGAATCGAAATAATGTAGGAAGCTTATACTCGTAAAATTTGACATAGAAGAACAATAAAAAGTCTATCCCGAGAACCCTTGATAGTTTGGAGTTGCTCAACTCTCTCTATGGAGGAGCTTTTAACGGTTTTGTCTATTTGTCATAGAAAGTTGTTGTTTTGGCATCGAAATAATGTAGGAAGCTTATACTCGTAAAAGTTGACAAAGAAGAACAATAAAAAGTATATCCCGAGCAACTTTGATATTCCGAAGTTGCTCAACTCTCTCTATCGAGGAGCTTTTAACGGTTTTGTCTATTTGTCATAGAAAGTGGGTGTTTTGGCATCGAAATAATGTAGGAAGCTTATACTCGTAAAATTTGACATAGAAGAACAATAAAAAGTCTATCCCGAGCAACTTTCATAGTCCGAAGTTGCTCAACTCTCTCTATGGAGGAGCTTTTAACGGTTTTGTCCATTCGTCATAGAAAGTTGGTGTTTTGGCATCGAAATAATGTAGGAAGCTTATACTCGTAAAATTTGACATAGAAGAACAATAAAAAGCCTACCCCGAGAAACTTTGATAGTCCGAAGTTGCTCAACTCTCTCTATGGAGGAGCTTTTAACGGTTTTGTCTATTTGTCATAGAAAGTTGTTGTTTTGGCATCGAAATAATCTAGGAAGCTTATACTCATAAAATTTGACATATAAGAACAATAAAAATTGTAAATCGAGCAACTTTGATGGTCCGAAGTTGCTCAACACTCTCTATGGAGGAGCTCTTAACGGTTTTGTCTATTTGTCATAGAAAGTTGTTGTTTTGGCATCGAAATAATCTATGAAGCTTATACTCATAAAATTTGACATAGAAGAACAACAAAAAGTCTATCCCGAGCAACTTTGATGGTCCGAAGTTGCTCAACTCTCTCTATGGAGGAGCTCTTAACGGTTTTGTCTATTTGTCATAGAAAGTTGGTGTTTTGCCATCGAAATAATCTATGAAGCTTATACTCGTAAAATTTGACATATGAGAACAATAAAAATTGTACACCGAACAACTTTGATGGTCCGAAGTTGCTCAACACTCTCTATGGAGGAGCTTTTAACGGTTTTGTCCATTTGTCATAGAAACTTGGTGTTTTGACATCGAAATAATCTAGATTGCTTATACTCATAAAATTCGACATAGAAGAACAATAAAAAGTGTACATAGAGCAATTTTAACGGTTCGAAGTCGCTCAACTCTCTCTATGGAGGAGCTCTTATCGGTTTTGTCCATTTGTCATAAAAAAGTTGGTGTTTTGGCATCGAAATAATCAATGAAGCTTATACTCGTAAAATTTGACATATGAGAACAATAAAAATTATACACCGAGCAACTTATATGGTCCGAAGTTGCTCAACACTCTCTATGGAGGACCTCTTAACGGTTTTGTTTTTTGTCATAGAAAGTTAGTGTTTTGGCACCGAAATAATGGGGGATCTCTTATACTCGTAAAATTTGACATAGAAAAAACAATAAAAAGTCTATCCCGAGCAACTTTGATTGTCCGAAGTTGCTCAACTTTCTCTATGGAGGTGCTTTTAACGGTTTTGTCTATTTGTCATAGAAAGTTGGTGTTTTGGCATCGAAATAATGTAGGAAGCTTATACTCGTAAAATTTGACATAGAAAGACAATAAAAAGTCTTTCCCGAGCAACTTTGATAGTCCGAAGTTGCTCAACTCTCTCTATGGAGGAGCTTTTAATGGTTTTGTCTATTTGTCATAGAAAGTTGGTGTTTTGGCATCGAAATAATGTAGGAAGCTTATATTCGTAAAATTTGACATATAAGAACAATAAAAAGTCTATCCCGAGCAACTTTCATAGTCCGAAGTTGCTCAACTCTCTCTATGGAGGAACTTTTAACGGTTTTGTCCATTTGTCAAAGAAAGTTGGTGTTTTGGCATCGAAATAATCTAGGAAGCTTATACTCATAAAATTTGACATATAAGAACAATAAAAAGTGTACACCGAGCAACTTTGATGATCCGAAGTTGCTCAACTCTCTCTATGGAGGAGCTTTTAACGGTTTTGTCCATTTGTCATAGAAAGTTGGTGTTTTGGCATTGAAATAATCTATGAAGCTTATACTCGTAAAACTTGACATAGAAGAACAATAAAAAGTCTATTCCGAGCAACTTGGATAGTTCGAAGTTGCTCAACTCTCTCTATGGAGGAGCTTTTAACGGTTTTGTCCGTAAGTCATAGAAAGTTGGTGTTTTGGCATCGAAATAATGTAGGAAGCTTATACTCGTAAAAGTTGACATAGAAGAACAATAAAAAGTCTACCCCGAGCAACTTTGATCGTCCGAAGTTGCTCAACTCTCTCTATGGAGGAGCTTTTAACGGTTTTGTCTATTTGTCATAGAAAGTAGGTGTTTTGGAATCGAAATAATCTAGGAAGCTTATACTCGTAAAATTTGACATAGAAGAACAATAAAAAATCTATCCCGAGCAACTTTGATGGTCCGAAGTTGCTCAACTCTCTCTATGGAGGAGCTATTAACGGTTTTGTCTATTTGTCATAGAAAGTTGGTGTTTTGGCATCGAAATAATCTATGAAGCTTATACTCGTAAAATTTGACATATGGGAACAATACAAATTGTACACCGAACAACTTTGATGGTACGAAGTCGCTGAATTTTCTCTATGGAGGAGCTTTTAACGGTTTTGTCCATTTGTCATAGAAAGTTGGTGTTTTGGCATCGAAATAATCTAGGAAATTAATACTAATAAAATTTGACATAGAAGAACAATAAAAAGTGTACATGAGCAGTTTAATGGTCCGAAGTTGCTCAACTCTCTCTATGGAGGAGCTCTTAACGGTTTTGTCCATTTGTCATAAAAAGTTGGTGTGTTGGCATCGAAATAATCTATGAAGCTTATACTTGTAAAATTTGACATATGAGAACAATAAAAATTATACACTGAGCAACTTTGAAGGTCCGATGTTGCTCAACTCTCTCTATAGAGGAGCTTTTAACGGTTTTGTTCTTTTGTCATAGAAAGTTTGTGTTTTGGCATCGAAATAATGTAGGAAGCTTATACTCATAAAATTTGACATAGAAGAACAATAAAAAGTCTATCCCGAGCAACTTTGATTGTCCGAAGTTGCTCAACTGTCTCTATGGAGGAACTTTTAACGGTTTTGTCTATTCGTCATAGAAAGTTGGTGTTTTGGCATCGAAATAATGTAGGAAGCTTATACTCGTAAAATTTGACATAGAAGAACAATAAAAAGTCTACCCCGAGAAACTTTGATAGTCCGAAGTTGCTCAACCCTCTCTATGGAGGAGCTTTTAACGGTTTTGTCTATTTGTCATAGAAAGTTGTTGTTTTGGCATCGAAATAATCTAGGAAGCTTATACTCATAAAATTTGACATATAAGAACAATAAAAATTGTAAATCGAGCAACTTTGATGGTCCGAAGTTGCTCAACACTCTCTATGGAGGAGCTCTTAACGGTTTTGTCTATTTGTCATAGAAAGTTGTTGTTTTGGCATCGAAATAATCTATGAAGCTTATACTCATAAAATTTGACATAGAAGAACAATAAAAAGTCTATCCCGAGCAACTTTGATGGTCCGAAGTTGCTCAACTCTCTCTATGGAGGAGCTCTTAACGGTTTTGTCTATTTGTCATAGAAAGTTGGTGTTTTGCCATCGAAATAATCTATGAAGCTTATACTCGTAAAATTTGACATATGAGAACAATAAAAATTAAACACCGAACAACTTTGATGGTCCGAAGTTGCTCAACACTCTCTATGGAGGAGCTTTTAACGGTTTTGTCCATTTGTCATAGAAACTTGGTGTTTTGACATCGAAATAATCTAGATTGCTTATACTCATAAAATTTGACATAGAAGAACAATAAAAAGTGTACATAGAGCAATTTTAACGGTTCGAAGTCGCTCAACTCTCTCTATGGAGGAGCTCTTATCGGTTTTGTCCATTTGTCATAAAAAAGTTGTTGTTTTGGCATCGAAATAATCAATGAAGCTTATACTCGTAAAATTTGACATATGAGAACAATAAAAATTATACACCGAGCAACTTATATGGTCCGAAGTTGCTCAACACTCTCTATGGAGGACCTCTTAACGGTTTTGTTTTTTGTCATAGAAAGTTGGTGTTTTGGCATCGAAATAATGGGGGATCTCTTATACTCGTAAAATTTGACATAGAAAAAACAATAAAAAGTCTATCCCGAGCAACTTTGATAGTCCGAAGTTGCTCAACTTTCTCTATGGAGGTGCTTTTAACGGTTTTGTCTATTTGTCATAGAAAGTTGGTGTTTTGGCATCGAAATAATGTAGGAAGCTTATACTCGTAAAATTTGACATAGAAAGACAATAAAAAGTCTTTCCCGAGCAACTTTGATAGTCCGAAGTTGCTCAACTCTCTCTATGGAGGAGCTTTTAACGGTTTTGTCTATTTGTCATAGAAAGTTGGTGTTTTGGCATCGAAATAATGTAGGAAGCTTATACTCGTAAAATTTGACATATAAGAACAATAAAAAGTCTATCCCGAGCAACTTTCATAGTCCGAAGTTGCTCAACTCTCTCTATGGAGGAACTTTTAACGGTTTTGTCCATTTGTCAAAGAAAGTTGGTGTTTTGGCATCGAAATAATCTAGGAAGCTTAAACTCATAAAATTTGACATATAAGAACAATAAAAAGTGTACACCGAGCAACTTTGATGATCCGAAGTTGCTCAACTCTCTCTATGGAGGAGCTTTTAACGGTTTTGTCCATTTGTCATAGAAAGTTGGTGTTTTGGCATTGAAATAATCTATGAAGCTTATACTCGTAAAACTTGACATAGAAGAACAATAAAAAGTCTATTCCGAGCAACTTGGATAGTTCGAAGTTGCTCAACTCTCTCTATGGAGGAGCTTTTAACGGTTTTGTCCGTAAGTCATAGAAAGTTGGTGTTTTGGCATCGAAATAATGTAGGAAGCTTATACTCGTAAAAGTTGACATAGAAGAACAATAAAAAGTCTACCCCGAGCAACTTTGATCGTCCGAAGTTGCTCAACTCTCTCTATGGAGGAGCTTTTAACGGTTTTGTATATTTGTCATAGAAAGTAGGTGTTTTGGAATCGAAATAATCTAGGAAGCTTATACTCGTAAAATTTGACATAGAAGAACAATAAAAAATCTATCCCGAGCAACTTTGATGGTCCGAAGTTGCTCAACTCTCTCTATGGAGGAGCTATTAACGGTTTTGTCTATTTGTCATAGAAAGTTGGTGTTTTGGCATCGAACTAATCTATGAAGCTTATACTCGTAAAATTTGACATATGGGAACAATACAAATTGTACACCGAACAACTTTGATGGTACGAAGTCGCTGAATTTTCTCTATGGAGGAGCTTTTAACGGTTTTGTCCATTTGTCATAGAAAGTTGGTGTTTTGGCATCGAAATAATCTAGGAAATTAATACTAATAAAATTTGACATAGAAGAACAATAAAAAGTGTACATAGAGCAGTTTAATGGTCCGAAGTTGCTCAACTCTCTCTATGGAGGAGCTCTTAACGGTTTTGTCCATTTGTCATAAAAAGTTGGTGTGTTGGCATCGAAATAATCTATGAAGCTTATACTTGTAAAATTTGACATATGAGAACAATAAAAATTATACACTGAGCAACTTTGAAGGTCCGATGTTGCTCAACTCTCTCTATAGAGGAGCTTTTAACGGTTTTGTTCTTTTGTCATAGAAAGTTTGTGTGTTGGCATCGAAATAATGTAGGAAGCTTATACTCATAAAATTTGACATAGAAGAACAATAAAAAGTCTATCCCGAGCAACTTTGATAGTCCGAAGTTGCTCAACTGTCTCTATGGAGGAGCTTTTAACGGTTTTGTCCATTCGTCATAGAAAGTTGGTGTTTTGGCATCGAAATAATGTAGGAAGCTTATACTCGTAAAATTTGACATAGAAGAACAATAAAAAGTCTACCCCGAGAAACTTTGATAGTCCGAAGTTGCTCAACTCTCTCTATGGAGGAGCTTTTAACGGTTTTGTCTATTTGTCATAGAAAGTTGTTGTTTTGGCATCGAAATAATCTAGGAAGCTTATACTCATAAAATTTGACATATAAGAACAATAAAAATTGTAAATCGAGCAACTTTGATGGTCCGAAGTTGCTCAACACTCTCTATGGAGGAGCTCTTAACGGTTTTGTCTATTTGTCATAGAAAGTTGTTGTTTTGGCATCGAAATAATCTATGAAGCTTATACTCATAAAATTTGACATAGAAGAACAATAAAAAGTCTATCCCGAGCAACTTTGATGGTCCGAAGTTGCTCAACTCTCTCTATGGAGGAGCTCTTAACGGTTTTGTCTATTTGTCATAGAAAGTTGGTGTTTTGCCATCGAAATAATCTATGAAGCTTATACTCGTAAAATTTGACATATGAGAACAATAAAAATTGTACACCGAACAACTTTGATGGTCCGAAGTTGCTCAACACTCTCTATGGAGGAGCTTTTAACGGTTTTGTCCATTTGTCATAGAAACTTGGTGTTTTGACATCGAAATAATCTAGATTGCTTATACTCATAAAATTTGACATAGAAGAACAATAAAAAGTGTACATAGAGCAATTTTAACGGTTCGAAGTCGCTCAACTCTCTCTATGGAGGAGCTCTTATCGGTTTTGTCCATTTGTCATAAAAAAGTTGGTGTTTTGGCATCGAAATAATCAATGAAGCTTATACTCGTAAAATTTGACATATGAGAACAATAAAAATTATACACCGAGCAACTTATATGGTCCGAAGTTGCTCAACACTCTCTATGGATGACCTCTTAACGGTTTTGTTTTTTGTCATAGAAAGTTGGTGTTTTGGCATCGAAATAATGGGGGATCTCTTATACTCGTAAAATTTGACATAGAAAAAACAATAAAAAGTCTATCCCGAGCAACTTTGATAGTCCGAAGTTGCTCAACTTTCTCTATGGAGGTGCTTTTAACGGTTTTGTCTATTTGTCATAGAAAGTTGGTGTTTTGGCATCGAAATAATGTAGGAAGCTTATACTCGTAAAATTTGACATAGAAAGACAATAAAAAGTCTTTCCCGAGCAACTTTGATAGTCCGAAGTTGCTCAACTCTCTCTACGGAGGAGCTTTTAACGGTTTTGTCTATTTGTCATAGAAAGTTGGTGTTTTGGCATCGAAATAATGTAGAAAGCTTATACTCATAAAATTTGACATATAAGAACAATAAAAAGTCTATCCCGAGCAACTTTCATAGTCCGAAGTTGCTCAACTCTCTCTATGGAGGAACTTTTAACGGTTTTGTCCATTTGTCAAAGAAAGTTGGTGTTTTGGCATCGAAATAATCTAGGAAGCTTATACTCATAAAATTTGACATATAAGAACAATAAAAAGTGTACACAGAGCAACTTTGATGATCCGAAGTTGCTCAACTCTCTCTATAGAGGAGCTTTTAACGGTTTTGTCCATTTGTCATAGAAAGTTGGTGTTTTGGCATTGAAATAATCTATGAAGCTTATACTCGTAAAACTTGACATAGAAGAACAATAAAAAGTCTATCCCGAGCAACTTTCATAGCCGAAGTTGTTCAACTCTCTCTATGGAGGAGCTTTTAACGGTTTTGTCTATTTGTCATAGAAAGTTGGTGTTTTGGCATCGAAATAATGTAGGAAGCTTATACTCGTAAAATTTGACATAGAAAGACAATAAAAAGTCTTTCCTGAGCAACTTTGATAGTCCGAAGTTGCTCAACTCTCTCTATGGAGGAGCTTTTAACGGTTTTGTCTATTTGTCATAGAAAGTTGGTGTTTTGGCATCGAAATAATGTAGGAAGCTTATACTCGTAAAATTTGACATAGAAAGACAATAAAAAGTCTTTCCCGAGCAACTTTCATAGTCCGAAGTTGCTCAACTCTCTCTATGGAGGAGCTTTTAACGGTTTTGTCCATTTGTCATAGAAAGTTGGTGTTTTGGCATCGAAATAATGTAGGAAGCTTATACTCGTAAAATTTGACATAGAAGAACAATAAAAAGTCTATCCTGAGCAACTTTCATTGTCCGAAGTTGCTCAACTCTCTCTATGGAGGAGCTTTTAACGGTTTTGTCCATTTGTCAAAGAAAGTTGGTGTTTTGGCATCGAAATAATCTAAAAGCTTATACTCATAAAATTTGACATAGAAGAACAATAAAAAGTGTACATAGAGTAATTTTAATGGTCCGAAGTTGCTCAACTCTCTCTATGGAGGAGCTCTTAACGGTTTTGTCCATTTGTCATAGAAAGTTGGTGTTTTCGAATCGAAATAATGTAGGAAGCTTATACTCGTAAAATTTGACATAGAAGAACAATAAAAAGTCTATCCCGAACAACTTTGATAGTCCGAAGTTGCTCAACTTTCTCTATGGAGGTGCTTTTAACGGTTTTGTCTATTTGTCATAGAAAGTTGGTGTTTTGGCATCGAAATAATGTAGGAAGCTTATACTCGTAAAATTTGACATAGAAAGACAATAAAAAGTCTTTCCTGAGCAACTTTGATAGTCCGAAGTTGCTCAACTCTCTCTATGGAGGAGCTTTTAACGGTTTTGTCTATTTGTCACAGAAAGTTGGTGTTTTGGCATCGAAATAATGTAGGAAGCTTATACTCGTAAAATTTGACATAGAAAGACAATAAAAAGTCTTTCCCGAGCAACTTTCATAGTCCGAAGTTGCTCAACTCTCTCTATGGAGGAGCTTTTAACGGTTTTGTCCATTTGTCATAGAAAGTTGGTGTTTTGGCATCGAAATAATGTAGGAAGCTTATACTCGTAAAATTTGACATAGAAGAACAATAAAAAGTCTATCCCGAGCAACTTTCATAGTCCGAAGTTGCTCAACTCTCTCTATGGAGGAGCTTTTAACGGTTTTGTCCATTTGTCAAAGAAAGTTGGTGTTTTGGCATCGAAATAATCTAAAAGCTTATACTCATAAAATTTGACATAGAAGAACAATAAAAAGTGTACATAGAGCAATTTTAATGGTCCGAAGTTGCTCAACTCTCTCTATGGAGGAGCTCTTAACGGTTTTGTCCATTTGTCATAGAAAGTTGGTGTTTTCGAATCGAAATAATGTAGGAAGCTTATACTCGTAAAATTTGACATAGAAGAACAATAAAAAGTCTATGCCGAGAATCCTTGATAGTTTGGAGTTGCTCAACTCTCTCTATGGAGGAGCTTTTAACGGTTTTGTCTATTTGTCATAGAAAGTTGTTGTTCTGGCATCGAAATAATGTATGAAGCTTATACTCATAAAATTTGACATAGAAGAACAATAAAAAGTCTATCCCGAGCAACTTTTATAGCCGAAGTTGTTCAACTCTCTCTATGGAGGAGCTTTTAACGGTTTTGTCCATTTGTCATAGAAAGTTGGTGTTTTGGCATCAATATAATGTAGGAAGCTTATACTCGTAAAATTTGACATAGAAGAACAATAAAAAGTCTATCCCGAGCAACTTTCATAGTCCGAAGTTGCTCAACTCACTCTATGGAGGAGATTTTAACGGTTTTGTCCATTTGTCAAAGAAAGTTGTTGCTTTGGCATCGAAATTATCTAGGAAGCTTATACTCATAAAATTTGACATATAAGAACAATAAAAGGTGTACACCGAGAAACTTTGACGGTCCGGAGTTGCTCAACTCTCACTATAGAGGAGCTTTTAACGGTTTTGTCCATTTGTCATAGAAAGTTGGTGTTTTGGAATCGAAATAATGTAGGAAGCTTATACTCGTAAAATTTGACATAGAAGAACAATAAAAAGTCTATCCCGGGAACCCTTGATAGTTTGGAGTTGCTCAACTCTCTCTATGGAGGAGCTTTTAACGGTTTTGTCTATTTGTCATAGAAAGTTGTTGTTTTGGCATCGAAATAATGTAGGAAGCTTATACTCGTAAAAGTTGACAAAGAAGAACAATAAAAAGTATATCCCGAGCAACTTTGATAGTCCGAAGTTGCTCAACTCTCTCTATGGAGGAGCTTTTAACGGTTTTGTCTATTTATCATAGAAAGTGGGTGTTTTGGCATCGAAATAATCTAGGAAGCTTATACTCGTAAAATTTGACATAGAAGAACAATAAAAAGTCTATCCCGAGCAACTTTCATAGTCCGAAGTTGCTCAACTCTCTCTATGGAGGAGCTTTTAACGGTTTTGTCCATTTGTCAAAGAAAGTTGGTGTTTTGGCATCGAAATAATCTAAAAGCTTATACTCATAAAATTTGACATAGAAGAACAATAAAAAGTGTACACCGAGAAACTTTGATGGTCCGAAGTTGCTCAACTCTCTCTATGGAGGAGCTCTTAACGGTTTTGTTCATTTGTCATAGAAAGTTGGTGTTTTGGAATCGAAATAATGTAGGAAGCTTATACTCGTAAAATTTGACATAGAAGAACAATAAAAAGTCTATCCCGGGAACCCTTGATAGTTTGGAGTTGCTCAACTCTCTCTATGGAGGAGCTTTTAACGGTTTTGTCTATTTGTCATAGAAAGTTGTTGTTGTGGCATCGAAATAATGTAGGAAGCTTATACTCGTAAAAGTTGACAAAGAAGAACAATAAAAAGTATATCCCGAGCAACTTTGATAGTCCGAAGTTGCTCAACTCTCTCTATGGAGGAGCTTTTAACGGTTTTGTCTATTTATCATAGAAAGTGGGTGTTTTAGCATCGAAATAATGTAGGAAGCTTATACTCGTAAAATTTGACATAGAAGAACAATAAAAAGTCTATCCCGAGCAACTTTCATAGTCCGAAGTTGGTCAACTCTATCTATGCAGGAGCTTTTAACGGTTTTGTCCATTTGTCGAAGAAAGTTGGTGTTTTGGCGTCGAAATAATCTAAAAGCTTATACTCATAAAATTTGACATATAAGAACAGTAAAAAGTGTACATAGAGCAATTTTAATGGTCCGAAGTTGCTCAACTCTCTCTATGGAGGAGCTCTTAACGGTTTTGTCCATTTGTCATAGAAAGTTGGTGTTTTGGAATCGAAATAATGTAGGAAGCTTATACTCGTAAAATTTGACATAGAAGAACAATAAAAAGTCTATCCCGAGAACCCTTGATAGTTTGGAGTTGCTCAACTCTCTCTATGGAGGAGCTTTTAACGGTTTTGTCTATTTGTCATAGAAAGTTGTTGTTTTGGCATCGAAATAATGTAGGAAGCTTATACTCGTAAAAGTTGACAAAGAAGAACAATAAAAAGTCTATCCCGAGCAACTTTCATAGTACGAAGTTGCTCAACTCACTCTATGGAAGAGATTTTAACGGTTTTGTCCATTTGTCAAATAAAGTTGTTGTTTTGGCATCGAAATAATCTTGGAAGCTTATACTCATAAAATTTGACATATAAGAACAATAAAAAGTGTACACCGAGAAACTTTGATGGTCCGAAGTTGCTCAACTCTCACTATAGTGGAGCTTTTAACGGTTTTGTCCATTTGTCATAGAAAGTTGGTGATTTGGCATCGAAATAATCTAGGAAGCTTATACTCATAAAATTTGACATAGAAGAACAATAAAAAGTGTACATAGAGCAACTTTGATGGTCCGAAGTTGCTCAACTCTCTCTATGGAGGGGCTATTAACGGTTTTGTCTATTTGTCATAGAAAGTTGGTGTTTTGGCATCGAAATAATCTATGAAGCTTATACTCGTAAAATTTGACATATGAAGAACAATAAAAATTGTACACCGAACAACTTTGATGGTCCGAAGTCGCTCAACACTCTCTATGGAGGAGCTTTTAACGGTTTTGTCCATTTGTCATAGAAAGTTGGTGTTTTGGCATCGAAATAATATAGGAAGCTTATACTCGTAAAAGTTGACAAAGAAGAACAATAAAAAGTATATCCCGAGCAACTTTCATAGTCCGAAGTTGCTCAACTCTCTCTATGGAGGAACTTTTAACGGTTTTGTCCATTTGTAAAAGAAAGTTGGTGTTTTGGCATCGGAATAATCTAGGAAGCTTATACTCATAAAATTTGACATATAAGAACAATAAAAAGTGTACACCGAGCAACTTTGATGATCCGAAGTTGCTCAACTCTCTCTATGGAGGAGCTTTTAACGGTTTTGTCCATTTGTCATAGAAAGTTGGTGTTTTGGCATCGAATTAATCTAGGAAGCTTATACTCGTAAAACTTGACATAGAAGAACAATAAAAAGTCTATCCCGAGTAACTTTGATAGTTCGAAGTTGCTCAACTCTCTCTATGGAGGAGCTTTTAACGGTTTTGTCCGTAAGTCATAGAAAGTTGGTGTTTTGGCATCGAAATAATGTAGGAAGCTTATACTCGTAAAAGTTGACATAGAAGAACAATAAAAAGTCTACCCCGAGCAACTTTGATCGTCCGAAGTTGCTCAACTCTCTCTATGGAGGAGCTTTTAACGGTTTTGTCTATTTATCATAGAAAGTTGGTGTTTTGGCATCGAAATAATCTAGGAAGCTTATACTCGTAAAATTTGACATAGAAGAACAATAAAAAATCTATCCCGAGCAACTTTGAAGGTCCGAAGTTGCTCAACTCTCTCTATGGAGGAGCTATTAACGGTTTTGACGATTTGTCATAGAAAGTTGGTGTTTTGGCATCGAAATAATCTATGAAGCTTATACTCCTAAAATTTTACACATGGGAACAATACAAATTGTACACCGAACAACTTTGATGGTCCGAAGTCGCTGAATTTTCTCTATGGAGGAGCTTTTAACGGTTTTGTCCATTTGTCATAGAAAGTTGGTGTTTTGGCATCGAAATAATCTAGGAAACTTATACTAATAAAATTTGACATAGAAGAACAATAAAAAGTGTACATAGAGCAGTTTTAATGGTCCGAAGTTGCTCAACTCTCTCTATGGAGGAGCTCTTAACGGTTTTGTCCATTTGTCATAGAAAGTCGGTGTTTTGGAATCGAAATAATGTAGGAAGCTTATACTCGTAAAATTTGACATAGAAGAACAATAAAAAGTCTATCCCGAGAACCCTTGATAGTTTGGAGTTGCTCAACTCTCTCTATGGAGGAGCTTTCAACGGTTTTGTCTATTTGTCATAGAAAGTTGTTGTTTTGGCATCGAAATAATGTAGGAAGCTTATACTCGTAAAAGTTGACAAAGAAGAACAATAAAAAGTATATCCCGAGCAACTTTGATAGTCCGAAGTTGCTCAACTCTCTTTATGGAGGAGCTTTTAACGGTTTTGTCTATTTGTCAAAGAAAGTGGGCGTTTTGGCATCGAAATAATGTAGGAAGCTTATACTCGTAAAATTTGACATAGAAGAACAATAAAAAGTCTATCTCGAGCAACTTTCATAGTCCGAAGTTGCTCAACTCTCTCTATGGAGGAGCTTTTAACGGTTTTGTCCATTTGTCAAAGAAAGTTGGTGTTTTGGCATCGAAATAATCTAGAAGCTTATACTCATAAAATTTGACATAGAAGAACAATAAAAAGTGTACATAGAGCAATTTTAATGGTCCGAAGTTGCTCAACTCTCTCTATGGAGGAGCTCTTAACGGTTTTGTCCATTTGTCATAAAAAGTTGGTGTTTTGCCATTGAAATAATCTATGAAGCTTATACTCGTAAAATTTGACATATGAGAACAATAAAAATTATACACCGAGCAACTTTGAAGGTCCGAAGTTGCTCAACTCTCTCTATGGAGGAGCTTTTAACGGTTTTGTTCTTTTGTCATAGAAAGTTGGTGTTTTGGCATCGAAATAATGTATGAAGCTTATACTCATAAAATTTGACATAGAAGAACAATAAAAAGTCTATCCCGAGAACCTTTGATAGCCGAAGTTGTACAACTCTCTCTATGGAGGAGCTTTTAACGGTTTTGTCCATTTGTCATAGAAAGTTTGTGTTTCGGCATCAATATAATGTAGGAAGCTTATACTCGTAAAATTTTACATAGAAGAACAATAAAAAGTCTATCCCGAGCAACTTTCATAGTACGAAGTTGCTCAACTCACTCTATGGAAGAGATTTTAGCGGTTTTGTCCATTTGTCAAAGAAAGTTGTTGTTTTGGCATCGAAATAATCTAGGAAGCTTATACTCATAAAATTTGACATATAAGAACAATAAAAAGTGTACACCGAGAACTTTGATGGTCCGTAGTTGCTCAACTCTCACTATAGAGGAGCTTTTAACGGTTTTGTCCATTTGTCATAGAAAGTTGGTGTTTTGGAATCGAAATAATGTAGGAAGCTTATACTCGTAAAATTTGACATAGAAGAACAATAAAAAGTCTATCCCGAGAACCCTTGACAGTTTGGAGTTGCTCAACTCTCTCTATGGAGGAGCTTTTAACGGTTTTGTCTATTTGTCATAGAAAGTTGTTGTTTTGGCATCGAAATAATGTAGGAAGCTTATACTCGTAAAAGTTGACAAAGAAGAACAATAAAAAGTATATCCCGAGCAACTTTGATAGTCCGAAGTTGCTCAACTCTCTCTATCGGGGAGCTTTTAACGGTTTTGTCTATTTGTCATAGAAAGTGGGTGTTTTGGCATCGAAATAATGTAGGAAGCTTATACTCGTAAAATTTTACATAGAAGAACAATAAAAAGTCTATCCCGAGCAACTTTCATAGTCCAAAGTTGCTCAACTCTCTCCATGGAGGAACTTTTAACGGTTTTGTCCATTTGTCAAAGAAAGTTGGTGTTTTGGCATCGAAATAATCTAGGAAGCTTATACTCATAAAATTTGGCATATAAGAACAATAAAAAGTGTACACCGAGTAACTTTGATGATCCGAAGTTGCTCAACTCTCTCTATGGAGGAGCTTTTAACGGTTTTGTCCATCTGTCATAGAAAGTTGGTGTTTTGGCATTGAAATAATCTATGAAGCTTATACTCGTAAAACTTGACATAGAAGAACAATAAAAAGTCTATCCCGAGCAACTTGGATAGTTCGAAGTTGCTCAACTCTCTCTATGGAGGAGCTTTTAACGGTTTTGTCCGTAAGTCATTGAAAGTTGGTGTTTTGGTATCGAAATAATGTAGGAAGCTTATACTCGTAAAAGTTGACATAGAAGAACAATAAAAAGTCTACCCCGAGCAACTTTGATCGTCCGAAGTTGCTCAACTCTCTCTATGGAGGAGCTTTTAACGGTTTTGTCTATTTGTCATAGAAAGTAGGTGTTTTGGAATCGAAATAATCTAGGAAGCTTATACTCGTAAAATTTGACATAGAAGAACAATAATAAATCTATCCGGAGCAACTTTGATGGTCCGAAGTTGCTCAACTCTCTCTATGGAGGAGCTATTAACGGTTTTGTCTATTTGTCATAGAAAGTTGGTGTTTTGGCATCGAAATAATCTATGAAGCTTATACTCGTAAAATTTGACATATGGGAACAATACAAATTGTACACCGAACAACTTTGATGGTACGAAGTCGCTGAATTTTCTCTATGGAGGAGCTTTTAACGGTTTTGTCCATTTGTCATAGAAAGTTGGTGTTTTGGAATCGAAATAATGTAGGAAGCTTATACTCGTAAAATTTGACATAGAAGATCAATAAAAAGTCTATCCCGAGAACCCTTGATAGTTTGGAGTTGCTCAACTCTCTCTATGGAGGAGCTTTTAACGGTTTTGTCTATTTGTCATAGAAAGTTGTTGTTTTGGCATCGAAATAATGTAGGAAGCTTATACTCGTAAAAGTTGACAAAGAAGAACAATAAAAAGTATATCCCGAGCAACTTTGATAGTCCGAAGTTGCTCAACTCTCTCTATCGAGGAGCTTTTAACGGTTTTGTCTATTTGTCATAGAAAGTGGGTGTTTTGGCATCGAAATAATGTAGGAAGCTTATACTCGTAAAATTTGACATAGAAGAACAATAAAAAGTCTATCCCGAGCAACTTTCATAGTCCGAAGTTGCTCAACTCTCTCTATGGAGGAACTTTTAACGGTTTTGTCCATTTGTCAAAGAAAGTTGGTGTTTTGGCATCGAAATAATCTAGGAAGCTTATACTCATAAAATTTGACATATAAGAACAATAAAAAGTGTACACCGAGCAACTTTGATGATCCGAAGTTGCTCAACTCTCTCTATGGAGGAGCTTTTAACGGTTTTGTCCATTTGTCATAGAAAGTTGTTGTTTTGGCATTGAAATAATCTATGAAGCTTATACTCATAAAATTTGACATATAAGAACAATAAAAAGTGTACACCGAGAACTTTGATGGTCCGTAGTTGCTCAACTCTCACTATAGAGGAGCTTTTAACGGTTTTGTCCATTTGTCATAGAAAGTTGGTGTTTTGGAATCGAAATAATGTAGGAAGCTTATACTCGTAAAATTTGACATAGAAGAACAATAAAAAGTCTATCCCGAGAACCCTTGACAGTTTGGAGTTGCTCAACTCTCTCTATGGAGGAGCTTTTAACGGTTTTGTCTATTTGTCATAGAAAGTTGTTGTTTTGGCATCGAAATAATGTAGGAAGCTTATACTCGTAAAAGTTGACAAAGAAGAACAATAAAAAGTATATCCCGAGCAACTTTGATAGTCCGAAGTTGCTCAACTCTCTCTATCGAGGAGCTTTTAACGGTTTTGTCTATTTGTCATAGAAAGTGGGTGTTTTGGCATCGAAATAATGTAGGAAGCTTATACTCGTAAAATTTTACATAGAAGAACAATAAAAAGTCTATCCCGAGCAACTTTCATAGTCCAAAGTTGCTCAACTCTCTCTATGGAGGAACTTTTAACGGTTTTGTCCATTTGTCAAAGAAAGTTGGTGTTTTGGCATCGAAATAATCTAGGAAGCTTATACTCATAAAATTTGGCATATAAGAACAATAAAAAGTGTACACCGAGTAACTTTGATGATCCGAAGTTGCTCAACTCTCTCTATGGAGGAGCTTTTAACGGTTTTGTCCATTTGTCATAGAAAGTTGGTGTTTTGGCATTGAAATAATCTATGAAGCTTATACTCGTAAAACTTGACATAGAAGAACAATAAAAAGTCTATCCCGAGCAACTTGGATAGTTCGAAGTTGCTCAACTCTCTCTATGGAGGAGCTTTTAACGGTTTTGTCCGTAAGTCATTGAAAGTTGGTGTTTTGGTATCGAAATAATGTAGGAAGCTTATACTCGTAAAAGTTGACATAGAAGAACAATAAAAAGTCTACCCCGAGCAACTTTGATCGTCCGAAGTTGCTCAACTCTCTCTATGGAGGAGCTTTTAACGGTTTTGTCTATTTGTCATAGAAAGTAGGTGTTTTGGAATCGAAATAATCTAGGAAGCTTATACTCGTAAAATTTGACATAGAAGAACAATAATAAATCTATCCGGAGCAACTTTGATGGTCCGAAGTTGCTCAACTCTCTCTATGGAGGAGCTATTAACGGTTTTGTCTATTTGTCATAGAAAGTTGGTGTTTTGGCATCGAAATAATCTATGAAGCTTATACTCGTAAAATTTGACATATGGGAACAATACAAATTGTACACCGAACAACTTTGATGGTACGAAGTTGCTGAATTTTCTCTATGGAGGAGCTTTTAACGGTTTTGTCCATTTGTCATAGAAAGTTGGTGTTTTGGAATCGAAATAATGTAGGAAGCTTATACTCGTAAAATTTGACATAGAAGATCAATAAAAAGTCTATCCCGAGAACCCTTGATAGTTTGGAGTTGCTCAACTCTCTCTATGGAGGAGCTTTTAACGGTTTTGTCTATTTGTCATAGAAAGTTGTTGTTTTGGCATCGAAATAATGTAGGAAGCTTATACTCGTAAAAGTTGACAAAGAAGAACAATAAAAAGTATATCCCGAGCAACTTTGATAGTCCGAAGTTGCTCAACTCTCTCTATCGAGGAGCTTTTAACGGTTTTGTCTATTTGTCATAGAAAGTGGGTGTTTTGGCATCGAAATAATGTAGGAAGCTTATACTCGTAAAATTTGACATAGAAGAACAATAAAAAGTCTATCCCGAGCAACTTTCATAGTCCGAAGTTGCTCAACTCTCTCTATGGAGGAACTTTTAACGGTTTTGTCCATTTGTCAAAGAAAGTTGGTGTTTTGGCATCGAAATAATCTAGGAAGCTTATACTCATAAAATTTGACATATAAGAACAATAAAAAGTGTACACCGAGCAACTTTGATGATCCGAAGTTGCTCAACTCTCTCTATGGAGGAGCTTTTAACGGTTTTGTCCATTTGTCATAGAAAGTTGTTGTTTTGGCATTGAAATAATCTATGAAGCTTATACTCGTAAAACATGACATAGAAGAACAATAAAAAGTCTATTCCGAGCAACTTGGATAGTTCGAAGTTGCTCAACTCTCTCTATGGAGGAGCTTTTAACGGTTTTGTCCGTAAGTCATAGAAAGTTGGTGTTTTGGCATCGAAATAATGTAGGAAGCTTATACTCGTAAAAGTTGACATAGAAGAACAATAAAAAGTCTACCCCGAGCAACTTTGATCGTCCGAAGTTGCTCAACTCTCTCTATGGAGGAGCTTTTAACGGTTTTGTCTATTTGTCATAGAAAGTAAGTGTTTTGGAATCGAAATAATCTAGGAAGCTTATACTCGTAAAATTTGACATAGAAGAACAATAAAAAATCTATCCCGAGCAACTTTGATGGTCCGAAGTTGCTCAACTCTCTCTATGGAGGAGCTATTAACGGTTTTGTCTATTTGTCATAGAAAGTTGGTGTTTTGGCATCGAAATAATCTATGAAGCTTATACTCGTAAAATTTGACATATGGGAACAATACAAATTGTACACCGAACAACTTTGATGGTACGAAGTCGCTGAATTTTCTCTATGGAGGAGCTTTTAACGGTTTTGTCCATTTGTCATAGAAAGTTGGTGTTTTGGCATCGAAATAATCTAAAAATTAATACTAATAAAATTTGACATAGAAGAACAATAAAAAGTGTACATAGAGCAGTTTAATGGTCCGAAGTTGCTCAACTCTCTCTATGGAGGAGCTCTTAACGGTTTTGTCCATTTGTCATAAAAAGTTGGTGTGTTGGCATCGAAATAATCTATGAAGCTTATACTTGTAAAATTTGACATATGAGAACAATAAAAATTATACACTGAGCAACTTTGAAGGTCCGATGTTGCTCAACTCTCTCTATAGAGGAGCTTTTAACGGTTTTGTTCTTTTGTCATAGAAAGTTTGTGTTTTGGCATCGAAATAATGTAGGAAGCTTATACTCATAAAATTTGACATAGAAGAACAATAAAAAGTCTATCCCGAGCAACTTTGATAGTCCGAAGTTGCTCAACTGTCTCTATGGAGGAGCTTTTAACGGTTTTGTCCATTCGTCATAGAAAGTTGGTGTTTTGGCATCGAAATAATGTAGGAAGCTTATACTCGTAAAATTTGACATAGAAGAACAATAAAAAGTCTACCCCGAGAAACTTTGATAGTCCGAAGTTGCTCAACTTCTCTATGGAGGAGCTTTTAACGGTTTTGTCTATTTGTCATAGAAAGTTGTTGTTTTGGCATCGAAATAATCTAGGAAGCTTATACTCATAAAATTTGACATATAAGAACAATAAAAATTGTAAATCGAGCAACTTTGATGGTCCGAAGTTGCTCAACACTCTCTATGGAGGAGCTCTTAACGGTTTTGTCTATTTGTCATAGAAAGTTGGTGTTTTGGCATCGAAATAATCTATGAAGCTTATACTCATAAAATTTGACATAGAAGAACAATAAAAAGTCTATCCCGAGCAACTTTCATGGTCCGAAGTTGCTCAACTCTCTCTATGGAGGAGCTCTTAACGGTTTTGTCTATTTGTCATAGAAAGTTGGTGTATTGCCATCGAAATAATCTATGAAGCTTATACTCGTAAAATTTGACATATGAGAACAATAAAAATTGTACACCGAACAACTTTGATGGTCCGAAGTTGCTCAACACTCTCTATGGAGGAGCTTTTAACGGTTTTGTCCATTTGTCATAGAAACTTGGTGTTTTGACATCGAAATAATCTAGATTGCTTATACTCATAAAATTTGACATAGAAGAACAATAAAAAGTGTACATAGAGCAATTTTAACGGTTCGAAGTCGCTCAACTCTCTCTATGGAGGAGCTCTTATCGGTTTTGTCCATTTGTCATAAAAAAGTTGGTGTTTTGGCATCGAAATAATCAATGAAGCTTATACTCGTAAAATTTGACATATGAGAACAATAAAAATTATACACCGAGCAACTTATATGGTCCGAAGTTGCTCAACACTCTCTATGGAGGACCTCTTAACGGTTTTGTTTTTTGTCATAGAAAGTTGGTGTTTTGGCATCGAAATAATGGGGGACCTCTTATACTCGTAAAATTTGACAAAGAAAAAATAATAAAAGTCTATCCCGAGCAACTTTGATAGTCCGAAGTTGCTCAACTTTCTCTATGGAGGTGCTTTTAACGGTTTTGTCTATTTGTCATAGAAAGTTGGTGTTTTGGCATCGAAATAATGTAGGAAGCTTATACTCGTAAAATTTGACATAGAAGAACAATAAAAAGTCTATCCCGAGCAACTTTGATAGTCCGAAGTTGCTCAACTCTCTCTATCGAGGAGCTTTTAACGGTTTTGTCTATTTGTCATAGAAAGTGGGTGTTTTGGCATCGAAATAATGTAGGAAGCTTATACTCGTCAAGCTTGACATAGAAGAACAATAAAAAGTCTATCCCGAGCAACTTTCATAGTCCAAAGTTGCTCAACTCTCTCTATGGAGGAACTTTTAACGGTTTTGTCCATTTGTCAAAGAAAGTTGGTGTTTTGGCATCGAAATAATCTAGGAAGCTTATACTCATAAAATTTGGCATATAAGAACAATAAAAAGTGTACACCGAGCAACTTTGATGATCCGAAGTTGCTCAACTCTCTCTATGGAGGAGCTTTTAACGGTTTTGTCCATTTGTCATAGAAAGTTGGTGTTTTGGCATTGAAATAATCTATGAAGCTTATACTCGTAAAACTTGACATAGAAGAACAATAAAAAGTCTATCCCGAGCAACTTGGATAGTTCGAAGTTGCTCAACTCTCTCTATGGAGGAGCTTTTAACGGTTTTGTCCGTAAGTCATTGAAAGTTGGTGTTTTGGTATCGAAATAATGTAGGAAGCTTATACTCGTAAAAGTTGACATAGAAGAACAATAAAAAGTCTACCCCGAGCAACTTTGATCGTCCGAAGTTGCTCAACTCTCTCTATGGAGGAGCTTTTAACGGTTTTGTCTATTTGTCATAGAAAGTAGGTGTTTTGGAATCGAAATAATCTAGGAAGCTTATACTCGTAAAATTTGACATAGAAGAACAATAATAAATCTATCCGGAGCAACTTTGATGGTCCGAAGTTGCTCAACTCTCTCTATGGAGGAGCTATTAACGGTTTTGTCTATTTGTCATAGAAAGTTGGTGTTTTGGCATCGAAATAATCTATGAAGCTTATACTCGTAAAATTTGACATATGGGAACAATACAAATTGTACACCGAACAACTTTGATGGTACGAAGTCGCTGAATTTTCTCTATGGAGGAGCTTTTAACGGTTTTGTCCATTTGTCATAGAAAGTTGGTGTTTTGGAATCGAAATAATGTAGGAAGCTTATACTCGTAAAATTTGACATAGAAGATCAATAAAAAGTCTATCCCGAGAACCCTTGATAGTTTGGAGTTGCTCAACTCTCTCTATGGAGGAGCTTTTAACGGTTTTGTCTATTTGTCATAGAAAGTTGTTGTTTTGGCATCGAAATAATGTAGGAAGCTTATACTCGTAAAAGTTGACAAAGAAGAACAATAAAAAGTATATCCCGAGCAACTTTGATAGTCCGAAGTTGCTCAACTCTCTCTATCGAGGAGCTTTTAACGGTTTTGTCTATTTGTCATAGAAAGTGGGTGTTTTGGCATCGAAATAATGTAGGAAGCTTATACTCGTAAAATTTGACATAGAAGAACAATAAAAAGTCTATCCCGAGCAACTTTCATAGTCCGAAGTTGCTCAACTCTCTCTATGGAGGAACTTTTAACGGTTTTGTCCATTTGTCAAAGAAAGTTGGTGTTTTGGCATCGAAATAATCTAGGAAGCTTATACTCATAAAATTTGACATATAAGAACAATAAAAAGTGTACACCGAGCAACTTTGATGATCCGAAGTTGCTCAACTCTCTCTATGGAGGAGCTTTTAACGGTTTTGTCCATTTGTCATAGAAAGTTGTTGTTTTGGCATTGAAATAATCTATGAAGCTTATACTCGTAAAACTTGACATAGAAGAACAATAAAAAGTCTATTCCGAGCAACTTGGATAGTTCGAAGTTGCTCAACTCTCTCTATGGAGTAGCTTTTAACGGTTTTGTCCGTAAGTCATAGAAAGTTGGTGTTTTGGCATCGAAATAATGTAGGAAGCTTATACTCGTAAAAGTTGACATAGAAGAACAATAAAAAGTCTACCCCGAGCAACTTTGATCGTCCGAAGTTGCTCAACTCTCTCTATGGAGGAGCTTTTAACGGTTTTGTCTATTTGTCATAGAAAGTTGGTGTTTTGGCATCGAAATAATCTATGAAGCTTATACTCGTAAAATTTGACATATGGGAACAATACAAATTGTACACCGAACAACTTTGATGGTACGAAGTCGCTGAATTTTCTCTATGGAGGAGCTTTTAACGGTTTTGTCCATTTGTCATAGAAAGTTGGTGTTTTGGCATCGAAATAATCTAGGAAATTAATACTAATAAAATTTGACATAGAAGAACAATAAAAAGTGTACATAGAGCAGTTTAATGGTCCGAAGTTGCTCAACTCTCTCTATGGAGGAGCTCTTAACGGTTTTGTCCATTTGTCATAAAAAGTTGGTGTGTTGGCATCGAAATAATCTATGAAGCTTATACTTGTAAAATTTGACATATGAGAACAATAAAAATTATACACTGAGCAACTTTGAAGGTCCGATGTTGCTCAACTCTCTCTATAGAGGAGCTTTTAACGGTTTTGTTCTTTTGTCATAGAAAGTTTGTGTTTTGGCATCGAAATAATGTAGGAAGCTTATACTCATAAAATTTGACATAGAAGAACAATAAAAAGTCTATCCCGAGCAACTTTGATAGTCCGAAGTTGCTCAACTGTCTCTATGGAGGAGCTTTTAACGGTTTTGTCCATTCGTCATAGAAAGTTGGTGTTTTGGCATCGAAATAATGTAGGAAGCTTATACTCGTAAAATTTGACATAGAAGAACAATAAAAAGTCTACCCCGAGAAACTTTGATAGTCCGAAGTTGCTCAACTCTCTCTATGGAGGAGCTTTTAACGGTTTTGTCTATTTGTCATAGAAAGTTGTTGTTTTGGCATCGAAATAATCTAGGAAGCTTATACTCATAAAATTTGACATATAAGAACAATAAAAATTGTAAATCGAGCAACTTTGATGGTCCGAAGTTGCTCAACACTCTCTATGGAGGAGCTCTTAACGGTTTTGTCTATTTGTCATAGAAAGTTGGTGTTTTGGCATCGAAATAATCTATGAAGCCTATACTCATAAAATTTGACATAGAAGAACAATAAAAAGTCTATCCCGAGCAACTTTGATGGTCCGAAGTTGCTCAACTCTCTCTATGGAGGAGCTCTTAACGGTTTTGTCTATTTGTCATAGAAAGTTGGTGTTTTGCCATCGAAATAATCTATGAAGCTTATACTCGTAAAATTTGACATATGAGAACAATAAAAATTGTACACCGAACAACTTTGATGGTCCGAAGTTGCTCAACACTCTCTATGGAGGAGCTTTTAACGGTTTTGTCCATTTGTCATAGAAACTTGGTGTTTTGACATCGAAATAATCTAGATTGCTTATACTCATAAAATTTGACATAGAAGAACAATAAAAAGTGTACATAGAGCAATTTTAACGGTTCGAAGTCGCTCAACTCTCTCTATGGAGGAGCTCTTATCGGTTTTGTCCATTTGTCATAAAAAAGTTGGTGTTTTGGCATCGAAATAATCAATGAAGCTTATACTCGTAAAATTTGACATATGAGAACAATAAAAATTATACACCGAGCAACTTATATGGTCCGAAGTTGCTCAACTCTCTCTATGGAGGACCTCTTAACGGTTTTGTTTTTTGTCATAGAAAGTTGGTGTTTTGGCATCGAAATAATGGGGGACCTCTTATACTCGTAAAATTTGACATAGAAAAAACAATAAAAAGTCTATCCCGAGCAACTTTGATAGTCCGAAGTTGCTCAACTTTCTCTATGGAGGTGCTTTTAACGGTTTTGTCTATTTGTCATAGAAAGTTGGTGTTTTGGCATCGAAATAATGTAGGAAGCTTATACTCGTAAAATTTGACATAGAAAGACAATAAAAAGTCTTTCCCGAGCAACTTTGATAGTCCGAAGTTGCTCAACTCTCTCTATGGAGGAGCTTTTAACGGTTTTGTCTATTTGTCATAGAAAGTTGGTGTTTTGGCATCGAAATAATGTAGGAAGCTTATACTCGTAAAATTTGACATGGAAGAACAATAAAAAGTCTATCCCGAGCAACTTTCATAGTCCGAAGTTGCTCAACTCTCTCTATGGAGGAGCTTTTAACGGTTTTGTCCATTTGTCATAGAAAGTTGGTGTTTTGGCATCGAAATAATGTAGGAAGCTTATACTCGTAAAATTTGACATAGAAGAACAATAAAAAGTCTATCCCGAGCAACTTTCATAGTCCAAAGTTGCTCAACTCTCTCTATGGAGGAGCTTTTAACGGTTTTGTCAATTTGTCAAAGAAAGTTGGTGTTTTGGCATCGAAATAATCTAGGAAGCTTATACTCATAAAATTTGACATATAAGAACAATAAAAATTGTACATAGAGCAATTTTAACGGTTCGAAGTCGCTCAACTCTCTCTATAGAGGAGCTCTTATCGGTTTTGTCCATTTGTCATAAAAAAGTTGGTGTTTTGGCATCGAAATAATCAATGAAGCTTATACTCGTAAAATTTGACATATGAGAACAATAAAAATTATACACCGAGCAACTTATATGGTCCGAAGTTGCTCAACTCTCTCTATGGAGGACCTCTTAACGGTTTTGTCTTTTGTCATAGAAAGTTGGTGTTTTGGCATCGAAATAATGTAGGAAGCTTATACTCGTAAAATTTGACATAGAAAAAACAATAAAAAGTCTATCCCGAGCAACTTTGATAGTCCGAAGTTGCTCAACTCTCTCTATGGAGGTGCTTTTAACGGTTTTGTCTATTTGTCATAGAAAGTTGGTGTTTTGTCATCGAAATAATGGAGGAAGCTTATACTCGTAAAATTTGACATAGAAGAACAATAAAAAGTCTATCCCAAGCAACTTTCATAGTCCGAAGTTGCTCAACTCTCTCTATGGAGGAGCTTTTAACGATTTTGTCTATTTGTCATAGAAAGTTGGTGTTTTGGCATTGAAATAATCTAGGAAGCTTATACTCGTAAAATTTGACATAGAAGAACAATAAAAAGTCTATCCCGAGCAACTTTGATAGTCCGAAGTTGCACAACTCTCTCTATAGAGGAGCTTTTAACGGTTTTGTCCATTTGTCATAGAAAGTTGGTGTTTTGGCATCGAATTAATCTATGAAGCTTATACTCGTAAAATTTGACATATAAGAACAATAAAAATTGTACACCAAGCAAATTTGATGGTCCGAAGTCGCTCGACACTCTATATTGAAGAGATTTTAAAGGTTTTGTCCATTTGTCATAGAAAGTTGGTGTTTTGGCATCGAAATAATCTTGGAAGCTTATACTCATAAAATTTGACATAGAAGAACAATAAAAAGTGTACATAGGGCAATTTTAATGGTCCGAAGCTGCTCAACTCTCTCTATGCCGGAGCTCTTATCGGTTTTGTCCATTTGTCATAAAAAGTTGGTGTTTTGGCATCGAAATAATCTATGAAGCTTATACTCGTAAAATTTGTCATATGAGAACAATACAAATTCTACACCGAGCAACTTTGATGGTCCGAAGTCGCTCAACACTCTCTATTGAAGAGCTTTTAACGATTTTATCCATTTGTCATAGAAAGTTGGTGTTTTGGCATCGAAATAATCTAGGAAGCTTATACTCATAAAATTTGACATAGAAGAACAATAAAAAGTATACATAGAGCAATTTTAATGGTCCGAAGTCGCTCAACTCTCTCTATGGAGGAGCTCTTATCGGTTTTGTCCATTTGTCATAAAAAAGTTGGTGTTTTGGCATCGAAATAATCTATGAAGCTTATACACGTAAAATTTGACATATGAGAACAATAAAAATTATACACCGAGCAACTTTTATGGTCCGAAGTCGCTCGACACTCTCTATTGAAGAGCTTTTAACGGTTTTGTCCATTTGTCAAAGAAAGTTGGTGTTTTGGCATCGAAATAATCTAGGAAGCTTATACTCATAAAATTTGACATATAAGAACAATAAAAATTGTAAATCGAGCAACTTTGATGGTCTGAAGTTGCTCAACACTCTCTATGAAGGAGCTCTTAACGGTTTTGTCCATTTATCAAAGAAAGTTGGTGTTTTGGCATCGAAATAATCTAGGAAGCTTATATTCATAAAATTTGACATATAAGAACAATAAAAATTGTAAACCGAGCAACTTTGATTAACGGTTTTGTCCATTTGTCAAAGAAAGTTGGTGTTTTGGCATCGAAATAATCTAGGAAGCTTATATTCATAAAATTTGACATATAAGAACAATAAAAATTGTAAACCGAGCAACTTTGATTAACGGTTTTGTCCATTTGTCATAGAAAGTTGGTGTTTTGGTATCGAAATAATCTAGGAAGCTTATACTCGTAAAATCTCACATAGAAGAAAAACAATAAAAAGTGTACATAGAGCAATTTTGATGGTCCGAAGCTGTTCAACTCTCTCTATGGAGGAGCTTTTAACTGTTTTGTCCATTTGTCATAGAAAGTTGGTGTTTTGGCATCGAAAAAATCTAGGAAGCTTATACTCGTAAAATTTCACATAGAAGAACAATAAAAAGTGTACATAGAGCAATTTTGATAGTCCGAAGTTGCTCAACTCTCTCTATGGAAGAGCTTTTAACGGTTTTGTCTATTTGTCTTAGAAAGTTCGTGTTTTGGCATCGAAATAATCTATGAAGCTTATACTCATAAAATTTGACATATAAGAACAATAAAAAGTGTACACCAAGCAACTTCGATAGTCCGAAGTTGCTCAACTCTCTCTATAGGTGAGCTTTTAACGGTTTTGTCTATTTGTCATAGAAAGTTGGTGTTTTGGCATGGAAATAATCTATGAAGCTTATACTCGTAAAATTTGACATATGAGAACAATAAAAATTATACACCGAGCAACTTTTATGGTCCGAAGTCGCTCGACACTCTCTATTAAAGAGCTTTTAACGGTTTTGTCCATTTGTCAAAGAAAGTTGGTGTTTTGGCATCGAAATAATCTACGAAGCTTATACTCATAAAATTTGACATATAAGAACAATAAAAATTATAAATCGAGCAACTTTGATGGTCTGAAGTTGCTCAACACTCTCTATGAAGGAGCTCTTAACGGTTTTGTCCATTTATCAAAGAAAGTTGGTGTTTTGGCATCGAAATAATCTAGGAAGCTTATATTCATAAAATTTGACATATAAGAACAATAAAAATTGTAAACCGAGCAACTTTGATTAACGGTTTTGTCCATTTGTCAAAGAAAGTTGGTGTTTTGGCATCGAAATAATCTAGGAAGCTTATATTCATAAAATTTGACATATAAGAACAATAATAATTGTAAACCGAGCAACTTTGATTAACGGTTTTGTCCATTTGTCATAGAAAGTTGGTGTTTTGGTATCGAAATAATCTAGGAAGCTTATACTCGTAAAATCTCACATAGAAGAAAAACAATAAAAAGTGTACATAGAGCAATTTTGATGGTCCGAAGCTGTTCAACTCTCTCTATGGAGGAGCGTTTAACTGTTTTGTCCATTTGTCATAGAAAGTTGGTGTTTTGGCATCGAAAAAATCTAGGAAGCTTATACTCGTAAAATTTCACATAGAAGAACAATAAAAATTCTATCCCGAGCAACTTTCATAGTCCAAAGTTGCTCAACTCTCTCTATGGAGGAGCTTTTAACGGTTTTGTCAATTTGTCAAAGAAAGTTTTGGCATCGAAATAATCTAGGAAGCTTATACTCATAAAATTTGACATATAAGAACAATAAAAATTGTACATAGAGCAATTTTAACGGTTCGAAGTCGCTCAACTCTCTCTATAGAGGAGCTCTTATCGGTTTTGTCCATTTGTCATAAAAAAGTTGGTGTTTTGGCATCGAAATAATCAATGAAGCTTATACTCGTAAAATTTGACATATGAGAACAATAAAAATTATACACCGAGCAACTTATATGGTCCGAAGTTGCTCAACTCTCTCTATGGAGGACCTCTTAACGGTTTTGTCTTTTGTCATAGAAAGTTGGTGTTTTGGCATCGAAATAATGTAGGAAGCTTATACTCGTAAAATTTGACATAGAAAAAACAATAAAAAGTCTATCCCGAGCAACTTTGATAGTCCGAAGTTGCTCAACTCTCTCTATGGAAGTGCTTTTAACGGTTTTGTCTATTTGTCATAGAAAGTTGGTGTTTTGTCATCGAAATAATAGAGGAAGCTTATACTCGTAAAATTTGACATAGAAGAACAATAAAAAGTCTATCCCGAGCAACTTTGATGGTCCGAAGTTGGTCAACTCTCTCTATGGAGGAGCGCTTAACGGTTTTGTCTATTTGTCATAGAAAGTTGGTGTTTTGGCATTGAAATAATCTAGGAAGCTTATACTCGTAAAATTTGACATAGAAGAACAATAAAAAGTCTATCCCGAGCAACTTTGATAGTCCGAAGTTGCACAACTCTCTCTATAGAGGAGCTTTTAACGGTTTTGTCCATTTGTCATAGAAAGTTGGTGTTTTGGCATCGAATTAATCTATGAAGCTTATACTCGTAAAATTTGACATATAAGAACAATAAAAATTGTACACCAAGCAAATTTGATGGTCCGAAGTCGCTCGACACTCTATATTGAAGAGATTTTAAAGGTTTTGTCCATTTGTCATAGAAAGTTGGTGTTTTGGCATCGAAATAATCTTGGAAGCATATACTCATAAAATTTGACATAGAAGAACAATAAAAAGTGTTCATAGGGCAATTTTAATGGTCCGAGGCTGCTCAACTCTCTCTTTGCCGGAGCTCTTATCGGTTTTGTCCATTTGTCATAAAAAGTTGGTGTTTTGGCATCGAAATAATCTATGAAGCTTATACTCGTAAAATTTGTCATATGAGAACAATACAAATTCTACACCGAGCAACTTTGATGGTCCGAAGTCGCTCAACACTCTCTATTGAAGAGCTTTTAACGATTTTATCCATTTGTCATAGAAAGTTGGTGTTTTGGCATCGAAATAATCTAGGAAGCTTATACTCATAAAATTTGACATAGAAGAACAATAAAAAGTATACATAGAGCAATTTTAATGGTCCGAAGTCGCTCAACTCTCTCTATGGAGGAGCTCTTATCGGTTTTGTCCATTTGTCATAAAAAAGTTGGTGTTTTGGCATCGAAATAATCTATGAAGCTTATACACGTAAAATTTGACATATGAGAACAATAAAAATTATACACCGAGCAACTTTTATGGTCCGAAGTCGCTCGACACTCTCTATTGAAGAGCTTTTAACGGTTTTGTCCATTTGTCAAAGAAAGTTGGTGTTTTGGCATCGAAATAATCTAGGAAGCTTATACTCATAAAATTTGACATATAAGAACAATAAAAATTGTAAATCGAGCAACTTTGATGGTCTGAAGTTGCTCAACACTCTCTATGAAGGAGCTCTTAACGGTTTTGTCCATTTATCAAAGAAAGTTGGTGTTTTGGCATCGAAATAATCTAGGAAGCTTATATTCATAAAATTTGACATATAAGAACAATAAAAATTGTAAACCGAGCAACTTTGATTAGCGGTTTTGTCCATTTGTCAAAGAAAGTTGGTGTTTTGGCATCGAAATAATCTAGGAAGCTTATATTCATAAAATTTGACATATAAGAACAATAAAAATTGTAAACCGAGCAACTTTGATTAACGGTTTTGTCCATTTGTCATTGAAAGTTGGTGTTTTGGTATCGAAATAATCTAGGAAGCTTATACTCGTAAAATCTCACATAGAAGAAAAACAATAAAAAGTGTACATAGAGCAATTTTGATGGTCTGAAGCTGTTCAACTCTCTCTATGGAGGAGCTTTTAACTGTTTTGTCCATTTGTCATAGAAAGTTGGTGTTTTGGCATCGAAAAAATCTAGGAAGCTTATACTCGTAAAATTTCACATAGAAGAACAATAAAAAGTGTACATAGAGCAATTTTGATAGTCCGAAGTTGCTCAACTCTCTCTATGGAAGAGCTTTTAACGGTTTTGTGTATTTGTCTTAGAAAGTTAGTGTTTTGGCATCGAAATAATCTATGAAGCTTATACTCATAAAATTTGACATATAAGAACAATAAAAAGTGTACACCAAGCAACTTTGATAGTCCGAAGTTGCTCAACTCTCTCTATAGGTGAGCTTTTAACGGTTTTGTCTATTTGTCATAGAAAGTTGGTGTTTTGGCATGGAAATAATCTATGAAGCTTATACTCGTAAAATTTGACATATGAGAACAATAAAAATTATACACCGAGCAACTTTTATGGTCCGAAGTCGCTCGACACTTTCTATTAAAGAGCTTTTAACGGTTTTGTCCATTTGTCAAAGAAAGTTGGTGTTTTGGCATCGAAATAATCTACGAATCTTATACTCATAAAATTTGACATATAAGAACAATAAAAATTATAAATCGAGCAACTTTGATGGTCTGAAGTTGCTCAACACTCTCTATGAAGGAGCTCTTAACGGTTTTGTCCATTTATCAAAGAAAGTTGGTGTTTTGGCATCGAAATAATCTAGGAAGCTTATATTCATAAAATTTGACATATAAGAACAATAAAAATTGTAAACCGAGCAACTTTGATTAACGGTTTTGTCCATTTGTCAAAGAAAGTTGGTGTTTTGGCATCGAAATAATCTAGGAAGCTTATATTCATAAAATTTGACATATAAGAACAATAAAAATTGTAAACCGAGCAACTTTGATTAACGGTTTTGTCCATTTGTCATAGAAAGTTGGTGTTTTGGTATCGAAATAATCTAGGAAGCTTATACTCGTAAAATCTCACATAGAAGAAAAACAATAAAAAGTGTACATAGAGCAATTTTGATGGTCCGAAGCTGTTCAACTCTCTCTATGGAGGAGCTTTTAACTGTTTTGTCCATTTGTCATAGAAAGTTGGTGTTTTGGCATCGAAAAAATCTAGGAAGCTTATACTCGTAAAATTTCACATAGAAGAACAATAAAAAGTGTACATAGAGCAATTTTGATAGTCCGAAGTTGCTCAACTCTCTCTATGGAAGAGCTTTTAACGGTTTTGTCTATTTGTCTTAGAAAGTTCGTGTTTTGGCATCGAAATAATCTATGAAGCTTATACTCATAAAATTTGACATATAAGAACAATAAAAAGTGTACACCAAGCAACTTTGATAGTCCGAAGTTGCTCAACTCTCTCTATAGGTGAGCTTTTAACGGTTTTGTCTATTTGTCATAGAAAGTTGGTGTTTTGGCATGGAAATAATCTATGAAGCTTATACTCGTAGAATTTGACATATGAGAACAATAAAAATTATACACCGAGCAACTTTTATGGTCCGAAGTCGCTCGAACCTCTCTATTAAAGAGCTTTTAACGGTTTTGTCCATTTGTCAAAGAAAGTTGGTGTTTTGGCATCGAAATAATCTACGAAGCTTATACTCATAAAATTTGACATATAAGAACAATAAAAATTGTAAATCGAGCAACTTTGATGGTCTGAAGTTGCTCAACACTCTCTATGAAGGAGCTCTTAACGGTTTTGTCCATTTATCAAAGAAAGTTGGTGTTTTGGCATCGAAATAATCTAGGAAGCTTATATTCATAAAATTTGACATATAAGAACAATAAAAATTGTAAACCGATCAACTTTGATTAACGGTTTTGTCCATTTGTCAAAGAAAGTTGGTGTTTTGGCATCGAAATAATCTAGGAAGCTTATATTCATAAAATTTGACATATAAGAACAATAAAAATTGTAAACCGAGCAACTTTGATTAACGGTTTTGTCCATTTGTCATAGAAAGTTGGTGTTTTGGCATCGAAATAATGTAGGAAGCTTATACTCGTAAAATTTGACATAGAAGAACAATAAAAATTCTATCCCGAGCAACTTTCATAGTCCAAAGTTGCTCAACTCTCTCTATGGAGGAGCTTTTAACGGTTTTGTCAATTTGTCAAAGAAAGTTGGTGTTTTGGCATCGAAATAATCTAGGAAGCTTATATTCATAAAATTTGACATATAAGAACAATAAAAATTGTAAACCGAGCAACTTTGATTAACGGTTTTGTCCATTTGTCAAAGAAAGTTGGTGTTTTGGCATCGAAATAATCTAGGAAGCTTATATTCATAAAATTTGACATATAAGAACAATAAAAATTGTAAACCGAGCAACTTTGATTAACGGTTTTGTCCATTTGTCATAGAAAGTTGGTGTTTTGGTATCGAAATAATCTAGGAAGCTTATACTCGTAAAATCTCACATAGAAGAAAAACAATAAAAAGTGTACATAGAGCAATTTTGATGGTCCGAAGCTGTTCAACTCTCTCTATGGAGGAGCTTTTAACTGTTTTGTCCATTTGTCATAGAAAGTTGGTGTTTTGGCATCGAAAAAATCTAGGAAGCTTATACTCGTAAAATTTCACATAGAAGAACAATAAAAAGTGTACATAGAGCAATTTTGATAGTCCGAAGTTGCTCAACTCTCTCTATGGAAGAGCTTTTAACGGTTTTGTCTATTTGTCTTAGAAAGTTCGTGTTTTGGCATCGAAATAATCTATGAAGCTTATACTCATAAAATTTGACATATAAGAACAATAAAAAGTGTACACCAAGCAACTTTGATAGTCCGAAGTTGCTCAACTCTCTCTATAGGTGAGCTTTTAACGGTTTTGTCTATTTGTCATAGAAAGTTGGTGTTTTGGCATGGAAATAATCTATGAAGCTTATACTCGTAAAATTTGACATATGAGAACAATAAAAATTATACACCGAGCAACTTTTATGGTCCGAAGTCGCTCGACACTCTCTATTAAAGAGCTTTTAACGGTTTTGTCCATTTGTCAAAGAAAGTTGGTGTTTTGGCATCGAAATAATCTACGAAGCTTATACTCATAAAATTTGACATATAAGAACAATAAAAATTGTAAATCGAGCAACTTTGATGGTCTGAAGTTGCTCAACACTCTCTATGAAGGAGCTCTTAACGGTTTTGTCCATTTATCAAAGAAAGTTGGTGTTTTGGCATCGAAATAATCTAGGAAGCTTATATTCATAAAATTTGACATATAAGAACAATAAAAATTGTAAACCGATCAACTTTGATTAACGCTTTTGTCCATTTGTCAAAGAAAGTTGGTGTTTTGGCATCGAAATAATCTAGGAAGCTTATATTCATAAAATTTGACATATAAGAACAATAAAAATTGTAAACCGAGCAACTTTGATTAACGGTTTTGTCCATTTGTCATAGAAAGTTGGTGTTTTGGTATCGAAATAATCTAGGAAGCTTATACTCGTAAAATCTCACATAGAAGAAAAACAATAAAAAGTGTACATAGAGCAATTTTGATGGTCCGAAGCTGTTCAACTCTCTCTATGGAGGAGCTTTTAACTGTTTTGTCCATTTGCCATAGAAAGTTGGTGTTTTGGCATCGAAAAAATCTAGGAAGCTTATACTCGTAAAATTTCACATAGAAGAACAATAAAAAGTGTACATAGAGCAATTTTGATAGTCCGAAGTTGCTCAACTCTCTCTATGGAAGAGCTTTTAACGGTTTTGTCTATTTGTCTTAGAAAGTTCGTGTTTTGGCATCGAAATAATCTATGAAGCTTATACTCATAAAATTTGACATATAAGAACAATAAAAAGTGTACACCAAGCAACTTTGATAGTCCGAAGTTGCTCAACTCTCTCTATAGGTGAGCCTTTAACGGTTTTGTCTATTTGTCATAGAAAGTTGGTGTTTTGGCATGGAAATAATCTATGAAGCTTATACTCGTAAAATTTGACATATGAGAACAATAAAAATTATACACCGAGCAACTTTTATGGTCCGAAGTCGCTCGACACTCTCTATTAAAGAGCTTTTAACGGTTTTGTCCATTTGTCAAAGAAAGTTGGTGTTTTGGCATCGAAATAATCTACGAAGCTTATACTCATAAAATTTGACATATAAGAACAATAAAAATTGTAAATCGAGCAACTTTGATGGTCTGAAGTTGCTCAACACTCTCTATGAAGGAGCTCTTAACGGTTTTGTCCATTTATCAAAGAAAGTTGGTGTTTTGGCATCGAAATAATCTAGGAAGCTTATATTCATAAAATTTGACATATAAGAACAATAAAAATTGTAAACCGATCAACTTTGATTAACGGTTTTGTCCATTTGTCAAAGAAAGTTGGTGTTTTGGCATCGAAATAATCTAGGAAGCTTATATTCATAAAATTTGACATATAAGAACAATAAAAATTGTAAACCGAGCAACTTTGATTAACGGTTTTGTCCATTTGTCATAGAAAGTTGGTGTTTTGGTATCGAAATAATCTAGGAAGCTTATACTCGTAAAATCTCACATAGAAGAAAAACAATAAAAAGTGTACATAGAGCAATTTTGATGGTCCGAAGCTGTTCAACTCTCTCTATGGAGGAGCTTTTAACTGTTTTGTCCATTTGTCATAGAAAGTTGGTGTTTTGGCATCAAAAAAATCTAGGAAGCTTATACTCGTAAAATTTCACATAGAAGAACAATAAAAAGTGTACATAGAGCAATTTTGATAGTCCGAAGTTGCTCAACTCTCTCTATGGAAGAGCTTTTAACGGTTTTGTCTATTTGTCTTAGAAAGTTCGTGTTTTGGCATCGAAATAATCTATGAAGCTTATACTCATAAAATTTGACATATAAGAACAATAAAAAGTGTACACCAAGCAACTTTGATAGTCCGAAGTTGCTCAACTCTCTCTATAGGTGAGCTTTTAACGGTTTTGTCTATTTGTCATAGAAAGTTGGTGTTTTGGCATGGAAATAATCTATGAAGCTTATACTCGTAAAATTTGACATATGAGAACAATAAAAATTATACACCGAGCAACTTTTATGGTCCGAAGTCGCTCGACACTCTCTATTAAAGAGCTTTTAACGGTTTTGTCCATTTGTCAAAGAAAGTTGGTGTTTTGGCATCGAAATAATCTACGAAGCTTATACTCATAAAATTTGACATATAAGAACAATAAAAATTGTAAATCGAGCAACTTTGATGGTCTGAAGTTGCTCAACACTCTCTATGAAGGAGCTCTTAACGGTTTTGTCCATTTATCAAAGAAAGTTGGTGTTTTGGCATCGAAATAATCTAGGAAGCTTATATTCATAAAATTTGACATATAAGAACAATTAAAATTGTAAACCGAGCAACTTTGATTAACGGTTTTGTCCATTTGTCAAAGAAAGTTGGTGTTTTGGCATCGAAATAATCTAGGAAGCTTATATTCATAAAATTTGACATATAAGAACAATAAAAATTGTAAACCGAGCAACTTTGATTAACGGTTTTGTCCATTTGTCATAGAAAGTTGGTGTTTTGGTATCGAAATAATCTAGGAAGCTTATACTCGTAAAATCTCACATAGAAGAAAAACAATAAAAAGTGTACATAGAGCAATTTTGATGGTCCGAAGCTGTTCAACTCTCTCTATGGAGGAGCTTTTAACTGTTTTGTCCATTTGTCATAGAAAGTTGGTGTTTTGGCATCGAAAAAATCTAGGAAGCTTATACTCGTAAAATTTCACATAGAAGAACAATAAAAAGTGTACATAGAGCAATTTTGATAGTCCGAAGTTGCTCAACTCTCTCTATGGAAGAGCTTTTAACGGTTTTGTCTATTTGTCTTAGAAAGTTGGTGTTTTGGCATCGAAATAATCTATGAAGCTTATACTCATAAAATTTGACATATAAGAACAATAAAAAGTGTACACCAAGCAACTTTGATAGTCCGAAGTTGCTCAACTCTCTCTATAGGTGAGCTTTTAACGGTTTTGTCTATTTGTCATAGAAAGTTGGTGTTTTGGCATGGAAATAATCTATGAAGCTTATACTCGTAAAATTTGACATATGAGAACAATAAAAATTATACACCGAGCAACTTTTATGGTCCGAAGTCGCTCGACACTCTCTATTAAAGAGCTTTTAACGGTTTTGTCCATTTGTCAAAGAAAGTTGGTGTTTTGGCATCGAAATAATCTACGAAGCTTATACTCATAAAATTTGACATATAAGAACAATAAAAATTATAAATCGAGCAACTTTGATGGTCTGAAGTTGCTCAACACTCTCTATGAAGGAGCTCTTAACGGTTTTGTCCATTTATCAAAGAAAGTTGGTGTTTTGGCATCGAAATAATCTAGGAAGCTTATATTCATAAAATTTGACATATAAGAACAATAAAAATTGTAAACCGAGCAACTTTGATTAACGGTTTTGTCCATTTGTCAAAGAAAGTTGGTGTTTTGGCATCGAAATAATCTAGGAAGCTTATATTCATAAAATTTGACATATAAGAACAATAATAATTGTAAACCGAGCAACTTTGATTAACGGTTTTGTCCATTTGTCATAGAAAGTTGGTGTTTTGGTATCGAAATAATCTAGGAAGCTTATACTCGTAAAATCTCACATAGAAGAAAAACAATAAAAAGTGTACATAGAGCAATTTTGATGGTCCGAAGCTGTTCAACTCTCTCTATGGATGAGCGTTTAACTGTTTTGTCCATTTTTCATAGAAAGTTGGTGTTTTGGCATCGAAAAAATCTAGGAAGCTTATACTCGTAAAATTTCATATAGAAGAACAATAAAAAGTGTAAATAGAGCAATTTTGATAGTCCGAAGTTGCTCAACTCTCTCTATGGAAGAGCTTTTAACGGTTTTGTCTATTTGTCTTAGAAAGTTGGTATTTTGGCATCGAAATAATCTATGAAGATTATACTCATAAAATTTGACATATAAGAACAATAAAAAGTGTACACCAAGCAACTTTGATAGTCCGAAGTTGCTCAACTCTCTCTATAGGTGAGCTTTTAACGGTTTTGTCTATTTGTCATAGAAAGTTGGTGTTTTGGCATGGAAATAATCTATGAAGCTTATACTCGTAAAATTTGACATATGAGAACAATAAAAATTATACACCGAGCAACTTTTATGGTCCGAAGTCGCTCGACACTCTCTATTAAAGAGCTTTTAACGGTTTTGTCCATTTGTCAAAGAAAGTTGGTGTTTTGGCATCGAAATAATCTACGAAGCTTATTCTCATAAAATTTGACATATAAGAACAATAAAAATTGTAAATCGAGCAACTTTGATGGTCTGAAGTTGCTCAACACTCTCTATGAAGGAGCTCTTAACGGTTTTGTCCATTTATCAAAGAAAGTTGGTGTTTTGGCATCGAAATAATCTAGGAAGCTTATATTCATAAAATTTGACATATAAGAACAATAAAAATTGTAAACCGATCAACTTTGATTAACGGTTTTGTCCATTTGTCAAAGAAAGTTGGTGTTTTGGCATCGAAATAATCTAGGAAGCTTATATTCATAAAATTTGACATATAAGAACAATAAAAATTGTAAACCGAGCAACTTTGATTAACGGTTTTGTCCATTTGTCATAGAAAGTTGGTGTTTTGGTATCGAAATAATCTAGGAAGCTTATACTCGTAAAATCTCACATAGAAGAAAAACAATAAAAAGTGTACATAGAGCAATTTTGATGGTCCGAAGCTGTTCAACTCTCTCTATGGAGGAGCTTTTAACTGTTTTGTCCATTTGTCATAGAAAGTTGGTGTTTTGGCATCAAAAAAATCTAGGAAGCTTATACTCGTAAAATTTCACATAGAAGAACAATAAAAAGTGTACATAGAGCAATTTTGATAGTCCGAAGTTGCTCAACTCTCTCTATGGAAGAGCTTTTAACGGTTTTGTCTATTTGTCTTAGAAAGTTGGTGTTTTGGCATCGAAATAATCTATGAAGCTTATACTCATAAAATTTGACATATAAGAACAATAAAAAGTGTACACCAAGCAACTTTGATAGTCCGAAGTTGCTCAACTCTCTCTATAGGTGAGCTTTTAACGGTTTTGTCTATTTGTCATAGAAAGTTGGTGTTTTGGCATGGAAATAATCTATGAAGCTTATACTCGTAAAATTTGACATATGAGAACAATAAAAATTATACACCGAGCAACTTTTACGGTCCGAAGTCGCTCGACACTCTCTATTAAAGAGCTTTTAACGGTTTTGTCCATTTGTCAAAGAAAGTTGGTGTTTTGGCATCGAAATAATCTACGAAGCTTATACTCATAAAATTTGACATATAAGAACAATAAAAATTGTAAATCGAGCAACTTTGATGATCTGAAGTTGCTCAACACTCTCTATGAAGGAGCTCTTAACGGTTTTGTCCATTTATCAAAGAAAGTTGGTGTTTTGGCATCGAAATAATCTAGGAAGCTTATATTCATAAAATTTGACATATAAGAACAATAAAAATTGTAAACCGAGCAACTTTGATTAACGGTTTTGTCCATTTGTCAAAGAAAGTTGGTGTTTTGGCATCGAAATAATCTAGGAAGCTTATATTCATAAAATTTGACATATAAGAACAATAAAAATTGTAAACCTCGCAACTTTGATTAACGGTTTTGTCCATTTGTCATAGAAAGTTGGTGTTTTGGTATCGAAATAATCTAGGAAGCTTATACTCGTAAAATCTCACATAGAAGAAAAACAATAAAAAGTGTACATAGAGCAATTTTGATGGTCCGAAGCTGTTCAACTCTCTCTATGGAGGAGCTTTTAACTGTTTTGTCCATTTGTCATAGAAAGTTGGTGTTTTGGCATCGAAAAAATCTAGGAAGCTTATACTCGTAAAATTTCACATAGAAGAACAATAAAAAGTGTACATAGAGCAATTTTGATAGTCCGAAGTTGCTCAACTCTCTCTATGGAAGAGCTTTTAACGGTTTTGTCTATTTGTCTTAGAAAGTTGGTGTTTTGGCATCGAAATAATCTATGAAGCTTATACTCATAAAATTTGACATATAAGAACAATAAAAAGTGTACACCAAGCAACTTTGATAGTCCGAAGTTGCTCAACTCTCTCTATAGGTGAGCTTTTAACGGTTTTGTCTATTTGTCATAGAAAGTTGGTGTTTTGGCATGGAAATAATCTATGAAGCTTATACTCGTAAAATTTGACATATGAGAACAATAAAAATTATACACCGAGCAACTTTTATGGTCCGAAGTCGCTCGACACTCTCTATTAAAGAGCTTTTAACGGTTTTGTCCATTTGTCAAAGAAAGTTGGTGTTTTGGCATCGAAATAATCTACGAAGCTTATACTCATAAAATTTGACATATAAGAACAATAAAAATTATAAATCGAGCAACTTTGATGGTCTGAAGTTGCTCAACACTCTCTATGAAGGAGCTCTTAACGGTTTTGTCCATTTATCAAAGAAAGTTGGTGTTTTGGCATCGAAATAATCTAGGAAGCTTATATTCATAAAATTTGACATATAAGAACAATAAAAATTGTAAACCGAGCAACTTTGATTAACGGTTTTGTCCATTTGTCAAAGAAAGTTGGTGTTTTGGCATCGAAATAATCTAGGAAGCTTATATTCATAAAATTTGACATATAAGAACAATAATAATTGTAAACCGAGCAACTTTGATTAACGGTTTTGTCCATTTGTCATAGAAAGTTGGTGTTTTGGTATCGAAATAATCTAGGAAGCTTATACTCGTAAAATCTCACATAGAAGAAAAACAATAAAAAGTGTACATAGAGCAATTTTGATGGTCCGAAGCTGTTCAACTCTCTCTATGGAGGAGCGTTTAACTGTTTTGTCCATTTGTCATAGAAAGTTGGTGTTTTGGCATCGAAAAAATCTAGGAAGCTTATACTCGTAAAATTTCACATAGAAGAACAATAAAAAGTGTAAATAGAGCAATTTTGATAGTCCGAAGTTGCTCAACTCTCTCTATGGAAGAGCTTTTAACGGTTTTGTCTATTTGTCTTAGAAAGTTGGTGTTTTGGCATCGAAATAATCTATGAAGCTTATACTCATAAAATTTGACATATAAGAACAATAAAAAGTGTACACCAAGCAACTTTGATAGTCCGAAGTTGCTCAACTCTCTCTATAGGTGAGCTTTTAACGGTTTTGTCTATTTGTCATAGAAAGTTGGTGTTTTGGCATGGAAATAATCTATGAAGCTTATACTCGTAAAATTTGACATATGAGAACAATAAAAATTATACACCGAGCAACTTTTATGGTCTGAAGTCGCTCGACACTCTCTATTAAAGAGCTTTTAACGGTTTTGTCCATTTGTCAAAGAAAGTTGGTGTTTTGGCATCGAAATAATCTACGAAGCTTATACTCATAAAATTTGACATATAAGAACAATAAAAATTGTAAATCGAGCAACTTTGATGGTCTGAAGTTGCTCAACACTCTCTATGAAGGAGCCTTAACGGTTTTGTCCATTTATCAAAGAAAGTTGGTGTTTTGGCATCGAAATAATCTAGGAAGCTTATATTCATAAAATTTGACATATAAGAACAATAAAAATTGTAAACCGAGCAACTTTGATTAACGGTTTTGTCCATTTGTCAAAGAAAGTTGGTGTTTTGGCATCGAAATAATCTAGGAAGCTTATATTCATAAAATTTGACATATAAGAACAATAAAAATTGTAAACCGAGCAACTTTGATTAACGGTTTTGTCCATTTGTCATAGAAAGTTGGTGTTTTGGTATCGAAATAATCTAGGAAGCTTATACTCGTAAAATCTCACAGAGAAGAAAAACAATAAAAAGTGTACATAGAGCAATTTTGATGGTCCGAAGCTGTTCAACTCTCTCTATGGAGGAGCGTTTAACTGTTTTGTCCATTTGTCATAGAAAGTTGGTGTTTTGGCATCGAAAAAATCTAGGAAGCTTATACTCGTAAAATTTCACATAGAAGAACAATAAAAAGTGTAAATAGAGCAATTTTGATAGTCCGAAGTTGCTCAACTCTCTCTATGGAAGAGCTTTTAACGGTTTTGTCTATTTGTTTTAGAAAGTTGGTGTTTTGGCATCGAAATAATCTATGAAGCTTATACTCATAAAATTTGACATATAAGAACAATAAAAAGTGTACACCAAGCAACTTTGATAGTCCGAAGTTGCTCAACTCTCTCTATAGGTGAGCTTTTAACGGTTTTGTCTATTTGTCATAGAAAGTTGGTGTTTTGGCATGGAAATAATCTATGAAGCTTATACTCATAAAATTTGACATATAAGAACAATAAAAATTGTACACCGAGCAATTTTGATGGTCCGAAGTCGCTCAACACTCTCTATGGAGGAGCTTTTAACGGTTTTGTCCATTTGTCATAGAAAGTTGGTGTTTTGGCATCGAAATAATCTAGAAAGCTTATACTCGTAAAATTTCACATAGAAGAAAAATAAAAAGTATACATAGAGCAATTTTGATAGTCCGAAGTTGCTCAACTCTCTCTATGGAGGAGCTTTTAACGGTTTTGTCCATTTGTCATAGAAAGTTGGTGTTTTGGCATCGGAATAATGTAGGAAGCTTATACTCGTAAAATGTCACATAGAAGAACAATAAAAAGTCTATCCCGAGCAACTTTGATAGTCCGAAGTTGCTCAACTCTCCCTATGGAGGAGCTTTTAACGGTTTTGTCTATTTGTCATAGAAAGTTGGTGTTTTGGCATCGAAATAATCCAGGAAGCTTATACTCGTAAAATTTCACATAGAAGAACAATAAAAAGTGTACATAGAGCAATTTTGATAGTCCGAAGATGCTCAACTCTCTCTATGGAGGAGCTTTTAACGGTTTTGTCCATTTGTCATATAAAGTTGGTGTTTTGGCATCGGAATATTGTAGGAAGCTTATACTCGTAAAATTTCACATAGAAGAACAATAAAAAATCTACCCCGAGCAACTTTGATCGTCCGAAGTTGCTCAACTCTCTCCATGGAGGAGCTTTTAACGGTTTTGTCTATAAGTCATACAAAGTTGGTGTTTTGGCATCGAAATAATGTATGAAGCTTATACTCGTAAAAGTTGACATGGAAGAGCAATAAAAAGTCTACCCCGAGCAACTTTGATCGTCCGAAGTTGCTCAACTCTCTCTATGGAGGAGATTTTAATGGTTTTGTCTATTTGTCATAGAAAGTTGGTGTTTTGGCATCGAAATAATCTAGGAATCTTATACTCGTAAAATTTGACATAGAAGAACAATAAAAAATCTATCCCGAGCAACTTTGATGGTCCGAAGTTGCTCAACTCTCTCTATGGAGGAGCTATTAACGGTTTTGTCTATTTGTCATAGAAAGTCGGTGTTTTGGCATCGAAATAATCTATGAAGCTTATACTCGTAAAATTTCACATAGAAGAACAATAAAAAGTGTACATAGAGCAATTTTGATAGTCGGAAGTTGCTCAACTCTCTCTATGGAAGAGCTTTTAACGGTTTTGTCTATTTGTCTTAGAAAGTTGGTGTTTTGGCGTCGAAATAATCTATGAAGCTTATACTCATAAAATTTGACATATAAGAACAATAAAAAGTGTACAGCGAGCAACTTTGATGGTCCGAAGTTGCTCAACTCTCTCTATAGGTGAGCTTTTAACGGTTTTGTCTATTTGTCATAGAAAGTTGGTGTTTTGGCATGGAAATAATCTATGAAGCTTATACTCATAAAATTTGACATATAAGAACAATAAAAATTGTACACCGAGCAACTTTGATGGTCCGAAGTCGCTCAACACTCTCTATGGTGGAGCTTTTAACGGTTTTGTCCATTTGTCATAGAAAGTTGGTGTTTTGGCATCGGAATAATGTAGGAAGCTTATACTCGTAAAATTTCACATAGAAGAACAATAAAAAGTCTATCCCGAGCAACTTTGATAGTCCGAAGTTGCTCAACTCTCTCTATGGAGGAGCTTTTAACGGTTTTGTCTATTTGTCATAGAAAGTTGGTGTTTTGGCATCGAAATAATCTAGGAAGCTTATACTCGTAAAATTGCACATAGAAGAACAATAAAAAGTGTACATAGAGCAATTTTGATAGTCCGAAGATGCTCAACTCTCTCTATGGAGGAGCTTTTAACGGTTTTGTCCATTTGTCATATAAAGTTGGTGATTTGGCATCGGAATATTGTAGGAAGCTTATACTCGTAAAATTTCACATAGAAGAACAATAAAAAATCTACCCCGAGCAACTTTGATCGTCCGAAGTTGCTCAACTCTCTCTATAGAGGAGCTTTTAACGGTTTGGTCCATAAGTCATAGAAAGATGGTGTTTTGGCATCGAAATAATGTAGGAAGCTTATACTCGTAAAAGTTGACATAGAAGAACAATAAAAAGTCTACCCCGAGCAACTTTGATCGTCCGAAGTTGCTCAACTCTCTCTATGGAGGAGCTTTTAACGGTTTTGTCCATTTGTCATATAAAGTTGGTGTTTTGGCATCGGAATATTGTAGGAAGCTTATACTCGTAAAATTTCACATAGAAGAACAATAAAAAATCTACCCCGAGCAACTTTGATCGTCCGAAGTTGCTCAACTCTCTCCATGGAGGAGCTTTTAACGGTTTTGTCTATAAGTCATAGAAAGATGGTGTTTTGGCATCGAAATAATGTAGGAAGCTTATACTCGTAAAAGTTGACATAGAAGAACAATAAAAAGTCTACCCCGAGCAACTTTGATCGTCCGAAGTTGCTCAACTCTCTCTATGGAGGAGCTTTTAACGGTTTTGTCTATTTGTCATAGAAAGTTGGTGTTTTGGCATCGAAATAATCTAGGAAGCTTATACTCGTAAAAATTGATATAGAAGAACAATAAAAAATCCATCCCGAGCAACTTTGATGGTCCGAAGTTGCTCAACTCTCTCTATGGAGGAGCTATTAACGGTTTTGTCCATTTGTCATAGAAAGTTGGTGTTTTGGCATCGAAATAATCTATGAAGCTTATAGTCGTAAAATTTGACATATGGGAACAATACAAATTGTACAGCGAACAACTTTGATGGTCCGAAGTCGCTGAATTTTCTCTATGGAGGAGCTTTTAACGGTTTTGTCCATTTGTCATAGAAAGTTGGTGTTTTGGCATCGAAATAATCTAGGAAACTTATACTCATAAAATTTGACATAGAAGAACAATAAAAAGTGTACATAGAGCAGTTTTAATGGTCCGAAGTTGCTCAACTCTCTCTATGGAGGAGCTCTTAACGGTTTTGTCCATTTGTCATAAAAAGTTGTTGTGTTGGCATCGAAATAATCTATGAAGCTTATACTCGTAAAATTTGACATATGAGAACAATAAAAATTATACACCGAGCAACTTTGAAGGTCCGAAGTTGCTCAACTCTCTCTATAGAGGAGCTTTTAACGGTTTTGTTCTTTTGTCATAGAAAGTTGGTGTTTTGGCATCGAAATAATGTAGGAAGCTTATACTCATAAAATTTGACATAGAAGAACAATAAAAAGTCTATCCCGAGCAACTTTGATAGTCCGAAGTTGCTCAACTTTCTCTATGGAGTAGCTTTTAACGGTTTTGTCCATTTGTCATAGAAAGTTGGTGTTTTGGCATCGGAATAATGTAGGAAGCTTATACTCGTAAAATTTGACATAGAAGAACAATAAAAAGTCTATCCCGAGCAACTTTCATAGTCCGAAGTTGCTCAACTCTCTCTATGGAGGAGCTTTTAACGGTTTTGTCCATTTGTCATAGAAAGTTGGTGTTTTGGCATCGAAATAATGTAGGAAGCTTATACTCGTAAAATTTGACGTAGAAGAACAATAAAAAGTCTATCCCGAGCAACTTTCATAGTCCAAAGTTGCTCAATTCTCTCTATGGAGGAGCTTTTAACGGTTTTGTCAATTTGTCAAAGAAAGTTGGTGTTTTGGCATCGAAATAATCCAGGAAGCTTATACTCATAAAATTTGACATATAAGAACCATAAAAATTGTAAATCGAGCAACTTTGATGGTCCGAAGTTGCTCAACACTCTCTATGGAGGAGCTCTTAACGGTTTTGTCTATTTGTCATAGAAAGTTGGTGTTTTGGCATCGAAATAATCTATGAAGCTTATTCTCGTAAAATTTGACATATAAGAACAATAAAATCTGTACACCGAACAACTTTGATGGTCCGAAGTCGCAGAACACTCTCTATGGAGTAGCTTTTAACAGTTTTGTCCATTTGTCATAGAAACTTGGTGTTTTGACATCGAAATAATCTAGATAGCTTATACTCATAAAATTTGACATAGAAGAACAATAAAAAGTGTACAGAGAGCAATTTTAATGGTTCGAAGTCGCTCAACTCTCTCTATGGAGGAGCTCTTATCGGTTTTGTCCATTTGTCATAAAAAAGTTGGTGTTTTGGCATCGAAATAATCTATGAAGCTTATACTCGTAAAATTTGACATATGAGAATAATAAAAATTATACACCGAGCAACTTATATGGTCCGAAGTTGCTCAACTCTCTCTATGGAGGACCTCTTAACGGTTTTGTCTTTTGTCATAGAAAGTTGCTGTTTTGGCATCGAAATAATGTAGGAAGCTTATACTCGTAAAATTTGACATAGAAAAAACAATAAAAAGTCTATCCCGAGCAACTTTGATAGTCCGAAGTTGCTCAACTCTCTCTATGGAGGTGCTTTTAACGGTTTTGTCTATTTGCCATAGAAAGTTGGTGTTTTGGCATCGAAATAATGGAGGAAGCTTATACTCGAAAAATTTGACATAGAAGAACAATAAAAAGTCTATCCCGAGCAACTTTCAGAGTTTGAAGTTGCTCAACTCTCTCTATAGAAGAGCTTTTAACGGTTTTGTCTATTTGTCATAGAAAGTTGGTGTTTTGGCATTGAAATAATCTAGGAAGCTTATACTCGTAAAAGTTGACATAGAAGAACAATAAAAAGTCAATCCCGAGCAACTTTGATAGTCCGAAGTTGCACAACTCTCTCTATGGAGGAGCTTTTAACGGTTTTGCCCATTTGTCATAGAAAGTTGGTGTTTTGGCATCGAATTAATCTATGAAGCTTATACTCGTAAAATTTGACATATAAGAACAATAAAAATTGTACACCGAGCAACTTTGATGGTCCGAAGTCGCTCGACACTCTATATTGAAGAGATTTTAAAGGTTTTGTCCATTTGTCATAGAAAGTTGGTGTTTTGGCATCGAAATAATCTAGGAAGCTTATACTCATAAAATTTGACATAGAAGAACAATAAAAATTGTACATAGGGCAATTTTAATGGTCCGAAGCCGCTCAACTCTCTCTATGCAGGAGCTCTTATCGGTTTTGTCCATTTGTCATAAAAAGTTGGTGTTTTGGCATCGAAATAATCTGTGAAGCTTATATTCGTAAAATTTGTCATATGAGAACAATACAAATTCTACACCGAGCAAGTTTGATGGTCCGAAGTCGCTCAACACTCTCTATTGAAGAGCTTTTAACGGTTTTGTCCATTTGTAATAGAAAGTTGGTGTTTTGGCATCGAAATAATCTAGCAAGCTTATACTCATAAAATTTGACATAGAAGAACAATAAAAAGTGTACATCGAGCAATTTTAATGGTCCGAAGTCGCTCAACTCTCTCTATGGAGGAGCTCTTATCGGTTTTGTCCATTTGTCATAAAAAAGTTGGTGTTTTGGCATCGAAATAATCTATGAAGCTTATACTCGTAAAATTTGACATATGAGAACAATAAAAATTATACACTGAGCAACTTTTATGGTCCGAAGTCGCTCGACACTCTCTATTGAAGAGCTTTTAACGGTTTTGTCCATTTTTCAAAGAAAGTTGGTGTTTTGGCATCGAAATAATCTAGAAAGCTTATACTCATAAAATTTGACATATAAGAACAATAAAAATTGTAAATCGAGCAACTTTGATGGTCCGAAGTTGCTCAACACTCTCTATGGAGGAGCTCTTAACGGTTTTGTCCATTTGTCAAAGAAAGTTGGTGTTTTGGCATCGAAAAAATCTAGGAAGCTTATATTCATAAAATTTGACATATAAGAACAATAAAAATTGTAAACCGAGCAACTTTGATTAACGGTTTTGTCCATTTGTCATGGAAAGTTGGTGTTTTGGTATCGAAATTATCTAGCAAGCTTATACTCGTAAAATCTCACATAGAAGAAGAACAATAAAAAGTGTACATAGAGCAATTTTGATGGTCCGAAGCTGTTCAACTCTCTCTATGGAGGAGCTTTTAACTGTTTTGTCCATTTGTCATAGAAAGTTGGTGTTTTGGCATCGAAATAATCTAGGAAGCTTATACTCGTAAAATTTGACATAGAAGAACAATATAAATTGTACACCGAGTACCTTTGATGGTCCGAAGTCGCTCAACACTCTCTATTGAAGAGCTTTTAACGGTTTTGTCCATTTGTCATAGAAAGTTGGTGTTTTGGCATCGAAATAATCTAGGAAGCTTATACTCGTAAAATTTCACATAGAAGAACAATAAAAAGTGTACATAGAGCAATTTTGATAGTCCGAAGTTGCTCAACTCTCTCTATGGAGGAGCTTTTAACGGTTTTGTCCATTTGTCATAGAAAGTTGGTTATTTTGGCATCGGAATAATGTAGGAAGCTTATACTCGTAAAATTTCACGTAGAAGAACAATAAAAAGTCTATCCCGAGCAACTTTGAAAGTCCGAAGTTGCTCAACTATCTCTATGGAGGAGCTTTTAACGGTTTTGTCTATTTGTCATAGAAAGTTGGTGTTTTGACATTGAAATAATCTAGGAAGCTTATACTTGTAAAATTTCACATAGAAGAACAATAAAAAGTGTACATAGAGCAATTTTGATAGTCCGAAGTTGCTCAACTCTCTCTATGGAGGAGCTTTTAACGGTTTTGTCCATTTGTCATATAAAGTTGGTGTTTTGGCATCGGAATATTGTAGGAAGCTTATACTCGTAAAATTTCACATAGAAGAACAATAAAAAGTCTATCCCGAGCAACTTTGATAGTCCGAAGTTGCTCAACTCTCTCTATGGAGGAGCTTTTAACGGTTTTGTCTATTTGTCATAGAAATTTGGTGTCTTGGCATCGAAATAATCTAGGAAGCTTATACTCGTAAAATTTCACATAGAAGAACAATAAAAATTGTACACCGAGCAACTTTGATGGTCCGAAGTCGCTCAACACTCTCTATTGAAGAGCTTTTAACGGTTTTGTCCATTTGTCATAGAAAGTTGGTGTTTTGGCATCGAAATAATCTAGGAAGCTTATACTCATAAAATTTGACATAGAAGAACAATAAAAAGTGTACATAGAGCATTTTTAATGGTCCGAAGTTGCTGAACTCTCTCTGTGGAGGAGCTCTTATCGGTTTTGTCCATTTGTCATAAAAAGTTGGTGTTTTGGCATCAATATAATGTAGGAAGCTTATGCTCTTATAATTTGACATAGAAGAACAATAAAAAGTCTATCCCGAACAACTTTGATAGTTCGGAGTTGCTCAACTCTCTATATGGAGGAGCTTTTAACGGTTTTGTCTATTTGTCATAGAAAGTTGGTGTTTTGGCATCGAAATAATGTAGGAAGCTTATACTCGTAAAATTTGACATAGAAGAACAATATAAATTGTACACCGAGTACCTTTGATGGTCCGAAGTCGCTCAACACTCTCTATTGAAGAGCTTTTAACGGTTTTGTCCATCTGTCATAGAAAGTTGGTGTTTTGGCATCGAAATAATCTAGGAAGCTTATACTCATAAAATTTGACATAGAAGAACAATAAAAAGTGTACATAGAGCAATTTTAATGGTCCGAAGTTGCTCAACTCTCTCTATGGAGGAGCTCTTATCGGTTTTGTCCATTTGTCATAAAAAGTTGGTGTTTTGGCATCGAAATAATCTATGAAGCTTATACTCGTAAAATTTGACATATGAGAACAATAAAAATTATACACCGAGAAACTTTGATGGTCCGAAGTTTCTCAACTCTCTCTATGGAAGAGCTTTTAACGGTTTTGTCCATTTGTCATAGAAAGTTGGTGTTTTGGCATCGAAATAATCTAGGAAGCTTATACTCGTAAAATTTCAAATAGAAGAACAATAAAAAGTGTACATAGAGCAATTTTGATAGTCCGAAGTTGCTCAACTCTCTCTATGGAGGAGCTTTTAACAGTTTTGTCCATTAGTCATAGAAAGTTAGTGTTTTGGCATCAATATAATGTAGGAAGCTTATACTCGTAAAATTTGACATAGAAGAACAATAAAAAGTCTATCCCGAACAACTTTGATAGCTCGGAGTTGCTCAACTCTCTCTATGGAGAAGCTTTTAACGGTTTTGTCCATTTGTCATAGAAAGTTGGTGTTTTGGCATCGAAATAATCTAGGAATCTTATACTCGTAAAATTTCACATAGAAGAACAATAAAAAGCGTACATAGAGCAATTTTGATAGTCCGAAGTTGCTCAACTCTCTCTATGGAGGAGCTTTTAACGGTTTTGTCCATTTGTCATAGAAAGTTGGCTATTTTGGCATCGGAATAATGTAGGAAGCTTATACTCGTAAAATTTCACGTAGAAGAACAATAAAAAGTCTATCCCGAGCAACTTTGATAGTCCGAAGTTGCTCAACTCTCTCTATGGAGGAGCTTTTAACGGTTTTGTCTATTTGTCATAGAAAGTTGGTGTTTTGACATCGAAATAATGTAGGAAGCTTATACTCGTAAAATTTGACATAGAAGAACAATAAAAATTGTACACCGAGCAACTTTGATGGTCAGAAGTCGCTCAACACTCTCTATTGAAGAGCTTTTAACGGTTTTGTCCATTTGTCATCGAAAGTTGGTGTTTTGGCATCGAAATAATCTAGGAAGCTTATACTCATAAAATTTGACATAGAAGAACAATAAAAAGTGTACATAGAGCAATTTTAATGGTCCGAAATTGCTCAACTCTCTCTGTGGAGGAGCTCTTATCGGTTTTGTCCATTTGTCATAAAAAGTTGGTGTTTTGGCATCGAAATAATCTATGAAGCTTATACTCATAAAATTTGACATATGAGAACAATAAAAAGTGTACATAGAGCAATTTTAATGGTCCGAAGTTGCTGAACTCTCTCTATGGAGGAGCTCTTATCGGTTTTGTCCATTTGTCATAAAAAGTTGGTGTTTTGGCATCAATATAATGTAGGAAGCTTATGCTCTTAAAATTTGACATAGAAGAACAATAAAAAGTCTATCCCGAACAACTTTGATAGTTCGGAGTTGCTCAACTCTCTATATGGAGGAGCTTTTAACGGTTTTGTCTATTTGTCATAGAAAGTTGGTGTTTTGGCATCGAAATAATGTAGGAAGCTTATACTCGTAAAATTTGACATAGAAGAACAATATAAATTGTACACCGAGTACCTTTGATGGTCCGAAGTCGCTCAACACTCTCTATTGAAGAGCTTTTAACGGTTTTGTCCATCTGTCATAGAAAGTTGGTGTTTTGGCATCGAAATAATCTAGGAAGCTTATACTCATAAAATTTGACATAGAAGAACAATAAAAAGTGTACATAGAGCAATTTTAATGGTCCGAAGTTGCTCAACTCTCTCTATGGAGGAGCTCTTATCGGTTTTGTCCATTTGTCATCAAAAGTTGGTGTTTTGGCATCGAAATAATCTATGAAGCTTATACTCGTAAAATTTGACATATGAGAACAATAAAAATTATATACCGAGAAACTTTGATGGTCCGAAGTTTCTCAACTCTCTCTATGGAAGAGCTTTTAATGGTTTTGTCCATTTGTCATAGAAAGTTGGTGTTTTGGCATCGAAATAATCTAGGAAGTTTATACTCGTAAAATTTCACATAGAAGAACAATAAAAAGTGTACATAGAGCAATTTTGATAGTCCGAAGTTGCTCAACTCTCTCTATGGAGGAGCTTTTAACAGTTTTGTCCATTAGTCATAGAAAGTTGGTGTTTTGGCATCGAAATAATCTAGGAAGCTTATACTCGTAAAATCTCACATAGAAGAAGAACAATAAAAAGTGTACATAGAGCAATTTTGATGGTCCGAAGCTGTTCAACTCTCTCTATGGAGGAGCTTTTAACGATTTTGTCCATTTGTCATTGAAAGTTGGTGTTTTGGCATCGAAATAATCTAGGAAGCTTATACTCGTAAAATTTCACATAGAAGAACAATAAAAAAAGTGTACATAGAGCAATTTTGATAGTCCGAAGTTGCTCAACTCTCTCTATGGAAGAGCTTTTAACGGTTTTGTCTATTTGTCTTAGAAAGTTGGTGTTTTGGCATCGAAATAATCTATGAAGCTTATACTCATAAAATTTGACATATAAGAACAGTAAAAAGTGTACACCGAGCAACTTTGATGGTCCGAAGTTGCTCAACTCTCTCTATAGGTGAGCTTTTAACGGTTTTGTCTATTTGTCATAGAAAGTTGGTGTTTTGGCATGGAAATAATCTATGAAGCTTATACTCATAAAATTTGACATATAAGAACAATAAAAATTGTACACCGAGCAACTTTGATGGTCCGAAGTCGCTCAACACTCTCTATGGAGGAGCTTTTAACGGTTTTGTCCATTTGTCATAAAAAGTTGGTGTTTTGGCATCGAAATAATCTAGGAAGCTTATACTCGTAAAATTTCACATAGAAGAACGATAAAAAGTGTACATAGAGCAATTTTGATAGTCCGAAGTTGCTCAACTCTCTCTATGGAGGAGCTTTTAACGGTTTTGTCCATTTGTCATAGAAAGTTGGTGTTTTGGCATCGGAATAATGTAGGAAGCTTATACTCGTAAAATTTGACATAGAAGAACAATAAAAAGTCTATCCCGAACAACTTTGATAGTTCGGAGTCGCTCAACTCTCTCTATAGAGGAGCTTTTAACGGTTTTGTCTATTTGTCATAGAAAGTTGGTGTTGTGGCATCGAAATAATGTAGGAAGCTTATACTCGTAAAATTTGACATAGAAAAACAATAAAAATTGTACACCGAAAACTTTGATGGTCCGAAGTCGCTCAACACTCTCTATTGAAAAGCTTTTAACGGTTTTGTCCATTTGTCATAGAAAGTTGGTGTTTTAGCATCGAAATAATCTAGGAAGCTTATACTCATAAAATTTGACATAGAAGAACAATAAAAAGTGTACATAGAGCAATTTTAATGGTCCGAAGTTGCTCAACTCTCTCTATGGAGGAGCTCTTATCGGTTTTGTCCATTTGTCATAAAAAGTTGGTGTTTTGGCATCGAAATAATCTATGAAGCTTATACTAGTAAAATTTGACATATGAGAACAATAAAAATTATACACCGAGCAACTTTGATGGTCCGAAGTTGCTCAACTCTCTCTATGGAAGAGCTTTTAACGGTTTTGTCCATTTGTCATAGAAAGTTGGTGTTTTGGCATCGAAATAATGTAGGAAGCTTATACTCATAAAATTTGACATAGAAGAACAATAAAAAGTCTATCCCGAGCAACTTTGATAGTCCGAAATTGCTGAACTCTCTCTATGGAGGAGCTTTTAACGATTTTGTCCATTTGTCATTGAAAGTTGGTGTTTTGGAATCGAAAAAATATAGGAAGTTTATACTCGTATAATTTGACATAGAAGAACAATAAAAAGTCTATCCCGAGCAACTTTGATAGTTCGGAGTTGCTCAACCCTTTCTATGGAGGAGCTTTTAACGGTTTTGTCCATTTGTCATAGAAAGTTGGTGTTTTGGCATCAAAATAATGTAGGAAGCTTATACTAGTAAAAGTTGACAAAGAATAACAATAAAAATTGTACACCGAGCAATTTTGATATTCCGAAGTTGCTCAACTCTCTCTATGGAGGAGCTTTTAACGGTTTTATCTATTTATCATAGAAAGTTGGTGTTTTGGCATCGAAATAATCTAGGAAGCTTATACTCGTAAAATTTGACATATAAGAACAATAAAAATTATAAACCGAGCAACTATGATGGTCCGAAGTCGCTCAACACTCTCTATGGAGGAGCTTTTAACGGTTTTGTCCATTTGTCATGAAAAGTTGTTGTTTTGGCATCGAAATAATCTAGGAAGCTTATACTCGTAAAATTTGACATATGAGAACAATAAAAAGTGTACATAGAGCATTTTTGATGCCCCGAAGTTGCTCAACTCTCTCTATGGAGGAGCTTTTAACGGTTTTATCCATTTGTCATAGAAAGTTGGTGTTTTGGCATCGAAATAATCTAGGAAGCTTATACTCGTAAAATTTGACATAGATGAACAATAAAAAGTCTATCCCGAGCAACTTTGATGGTCCGAAGTTGCTCAACTCACTCTATAAAGAAGCATTTAACGGTTTTGTCTATTTGTCATAGAAAGTTGGTGTTTTGGCATCGAAATAATCTAGGAAGCTTATACTCGTAAAATTTGACATAGATGAACAATAAAAAGTCTATCCCGAGCAACTTTGATGGTCTGAAGTTGCTCAACATTCTCTATGGAGAAGCATTTAACGGTTTTGTCTATTTGTCATAGAAAATTGGTGTTTTGGCATCGAAATAATCTATGAAGCTTATACTCATAATATTTGACATATAAGAACAATAAAAATTGTACATCGAGCAACATTGATGGTCCGAAGTCGCTCCACACTCTCTTTGAAGGACCTTTTTAACGGTTTTGTCCATTTGTCATAGAAAATTGGTGTTTTGGCATCGAAATAATCTATGAAGCTTATACTCATAAAATTTGACATATAAGAACAATAAAAAGTGTACACCGAGCAACTTTGATGGTCCGAAGTTGCTCAACTCTCTCTATGGAGGCGCTTTTAATGACTTTCTCCATTTTTCATAGAAAGTTGGTGTTTTGGCATCGAAATAATCTAGGAAACTTATACTCATAAAATTTGACATATAAGAGCAATAAAAATTGTACACCGAGCAACTTTGATGGTCCGAAGTGGCACAACTCTCTCTATGGCGGAGCTTTTAACGGTTTTGTCTATTTGTCATAGAAAGTTGGTGTTTTGGCATCGAAATAATCTCTGAAGCTTATACTCGTAAAATTTAACATATAAGAACAATAAAAATTGTACACCGAGCAATTTTGATGGTCCGAAGTCGCTCAACTCTCTCTATGGAGGAGCTCTTAACGGTTTTGTCCATTTGTCATAGAAAGTTGGTGTTGTGGCATCGAAATAATGTAGGAAGGTTATACTCGTAAAATTTGACATAGAAGAACAATAAAAATTGTACACCGAAAACTTTGATGGTCCGAAGTCGCTCAACACTATCTATTGAAGAGCTTTTAACGGTTTAGTCCATTTGTCATAGAAAGTTGGTGTTTTGGCATCGAAATAATCTAGGAAGCTTATACTCATAAAATTTGACATAGAAGAACAATAAAAAGTGTACATAGAGCAATTTTAATGATCCGAAGTTGCTCAACTCTCTCTATGGAGGAGCTCTTAACGGTTTTGTCCATTTGTCAAAGAAAGTTGGTGTTTTGGCATCGAAATAATCTAGGAAGCTTATACTCATAAAATTTGACATATAAGAACAATAAAAATTGTACACCGAGCAACTTTGATGGTCCGAAATTGCTCAACTCTATCTATGGAGGAGCTTTTAACGGTTTTGTCCATTTGTCATAGAAAGTTGGTGTTTTGGCTTCGAAATAATCTAGAAAGCTTATACTCGTAAAATTTCACTTAGAAGAACAATAAAAAGTGTACATAGAGCAATTTTGATGGTCCGAAGTTGGTCAACTCTCTCTATGGAGGAGTTTTTAACGGTTTTGTCCATTTCTCATAGAAAATTGGTGTTTTGGCATCGAAATAATCTAGGAAGCTTATTCTTGTAAAATTTCACTTAGAAGAACAATAAAAAGTGTACATAGAGCAATTTTGATGGTCCGAAGTTGTTCAACTCTCTCTATGGAGGAGCTTTAAACGGTTTTGTCCATTTGTCATAGATAGTTGGTGTTTTGGCATCGAAATAATCTAGGAAGCTTATACTCGTAAAATTTCACATTGAAGAACAATAAAAAGTCTATCCCGAACAACTTTGATAGTTCGGAGTTGCTCAACTCTCTCTATGGAGGAGCTTTTAACGGTTTTGTCTATTTGTCATAGAAAGTTGGTGTTTTGGCATTGAAATAATGTAGGAAGCTTATACTCGTAAAATTTCACATAGAAGAACAATAAAAATTGTACACCGAGCAACTTTGTTGGTACGAAGTCGCTCAACACACTCTATTGAAGAGCTTTTAACGGTTTTGTCCATTTGTCATAGAAAGTTAGTGTTTTGGCATCGAAATATTCTAGGAAGCTTATACTCATAAAATTTGACATAAAAAGAACGGTAAAAAGTGTACATAGAGCAATTTTAATGGTCCGAAGTTGCTCAACTCTCTCTATGGAGGAGCTCTTATCGATTTTTTCTATTTGTCATAGAAAGTTGGTGTTTTGGCATCGAAATAGTCAAGGAAGCTTATACTCATAAAATTTGACATATAAGAGCAATAACAATTGTACACCGAGCAACTTTGATGGTCCGAAGTGGCTTAACTCTCTCTATGGAGAAGTTTTTAACGGTTTTGTCCATTCGTCATAGAAAGTTGGTGTTTTTGCATCGAAATAATCTCTGAAGCTTATACTCGTAAAATTTAACATATAAGAACAATAAAAATTGTACACCGAGCAATTTTGATGGTCCGAAGTCGCTCAACTCTCTCTATGGAGGAGCTCTTAACGGTTTTGTCCATTTGTCAAAGAAAGTTGGTGTTTTGGCATCGAAATAATCTAGGAAGCTTATACTCGTAAAATTTGACATATAGGAACAATAAAAAGTCTATCCCGAGCAGCTTTGATAGTCCGAAGTTGCTCAACTCTCTCTATGGAGGAGCTTTTAACGGTTTTTTCCTTTCGTCATAGAAAGTTGGTTTTTTGGCAACGAAATAATCTAGGAAGCTTATACTCGTAAAATTTGACATAGAAGAACAATAAAAAGTCTACCCGAACAACTTTGATAGTTCGAAGTTGCTCAACTCTCTCTATGGAGGAGCTTTTAACGGTTTTGTCGTTTTGTCATAGAAAGTTGGTGATTTGGCATCGAAATAATCTAGGAAGCTTATACTCGTAAATTTAGACATAGAAGAACAATAAAAAGTCTATCCCGAGCAACTTTGATAGTCCGAAGTTGCTCAACTCTCTCTATGGAGGAGCTTTTAACGGTTTTTTCCTTTCGTCATAGAAAGTTGGTGTTTTGGCAACGAAATAATCTAGGAAGCTTATACTCGTAAAATTTGACATAGAAGAACAATAACAAGTCTACCCGACCAACTTTGATGGTTCGAAGTTGCTCAACTCTCTCTATTGAGGAGCTTTTAAAGGTTTTGTCCATTTGTCATACAAAGTTGGTGTTTTGGCATCGAAATAATGTAGGAAGCTTATACTCGTAAAATTTGACCTAGAAGAACAATAAAAAGTCTATCCCGAGCAACTTTGATAGTCCGAAGTTGCTCAACTCTCTCTAAGGAGGAGCTCTTAACGGTTTTGTCCATTTGTCATAGAAAGTTGGTGTTTTGGCATCGAAATAATGTAGGAAGCTTATACTCTTAAAATTTGACATATGAGAACAATAAAAATTATACACCGAGCAACTTTGACGGTCCGAAGTTGTTCAACTCTCTCTATGGAGGAGCTTTTAACGGTTTTGTCCTTTTGTCATAGAAAGTTGGTGTTTTGGCATCGAAATAATCTGGGAAGCTTATACTCGTAAAATTTGACGTAGAAGAACAATAAAAAGTCTACCCCGAGCAACTTCGATAGTCCCGAAGTTGCTCAACTCTCTCCATGGCGGAGATTTTAACGGTTTTGTTCTTTTTTTATAGAAAGTTGGTGTTTTGGCATCGAAATAATCTAGGAAGCTTATACTCGTAAAATTAGACATAGAAGAACAATAAAAAGTCTATCCCGAGCAACTTTGATGGTCCGAAGTTGTTCAACTCTCTCTATGGAGGAGCTTTTAACGGTTTTTTCCTTTTTTTATAGAAAGTTGGTGTTTTGGCATCGAAATAATCTAGGAAGCTTATACTCGTAAAATTAGACATAGAAGAACAATAAAAAGTCTATCCCGAGCAACTTTGATGGTCCGAAGTTGTTCAACTCTCTCTATGGAGGAGCTTTTAACGGTTTTTTCCTTTTGTCATAGAAAGTTTGTGTTTTGGCATCGAAATAATCTAGGAAGCTTATACTCGTAAAATTTGACATATAAGAACAATAAAAAGTCTATCCCGAGCAACTTTGATGTTCCGAAGTTGCTCAACTCTCTCTATGGATGAGCTTTTAACGGTTTTGTCCTTTTGTCATAGAAAGTTGGTGTTTTAGCATCGAAATAATCTAGGAAGCTTACACTCGTAAAATTTGACATATAAGAACAATAAAAAGTCTATCCCAAGCAACTTTGATGGTCCGAAGTCGCTCAACTCTCTCTATGGAGGAGCTTTTAACGGTTTTGTCCTTTTGTCATAGAAAGTTGGTGTTTTGGCATCGAAATAATCTAGGAAACTTATACTCGTAAAATTAGACATAGAAGAACAATAAAAAGTCTATCCATATCAACTTTGATAGTCCGAAGTTGCTCAACTCTCTCTATGGAGGAGATTTTAACGGTTTTGTCCTTTTGTCATAGAAAGTTGGTGTTTTGGCATCGAAATTATGTAGGAAGCTTATACTCGTAAAATTTGACATATAAGAACAATAAAAAGTCTATCCCGAGAAACTTTGATATTCCGAAGCTGCTCAGCTCTCTCTATGGATGAGATTTTAACCGTTTTGTCTATTTGTCATAGAAAGTTGGTGTTTTGGCATCGAAATAATCTCTATGAAGCTATTACTCGTAAAATTTGACATATAAGAACAATAAAAATTGTACACCGAGCAACTTTGATGGTTCGTTGTCGCTCAACACCCTCTACAGAGGAGCTTTTAACGGTTTTGTCCATTTTTCATAGAAAGTTGGTGTTTTGGCATCGAAATAATCTAGGAAGCTTATACTCGTAAAATTTGACATAGAAGAACAATAAAAAGTGTATCCCGAGCAACTTTGATAGTCTGAAGTTGCTCAACACTCTCTATGGAGGAGCTTTTAATGGTTTTGTCTATTTGTCATAGAAAGTTAGTGTTTTGGCATCGAAATAATCTATGAAGCTTATACTCTTAAAATTTGACATATGAGAACAATAAAAATTATACACCGAGCAACTTTGATGGTCCGAAGTTGTTCAACTCTCTCTATGGAAGAGCTTTTAACGGTTTTGTCCTTTTGTCATAGAAAGTTGGTGTTTTGGCATCGAAATAATCTAGGAAGCTTATACTCGTAAAATTTGACATAGAAGAACAATAAAAAGTGTATCCCGAGCAACTTTGATAGTCTGAAGTTGCTCAACACTCTCTATGGAGGAGCTTTTAATGGTTTTGTCCATTTGTCATAGAATGTTAGTGTTTTGACATCGAAATAATATAGGAAGCTTATACTCGTAAAATTTGACATAGAAGAACGATAAAAAGTCTATCCCGAGCAACTTTAATTGTCCGAAGTTGCTCAACTCTCTCTAAGGAGGAGCTCTCAACGGTTTTGTCCATTTGTCATTAAAAGTTGGTGTTTTGGCATCGAAATAATCTATGAAGCTTATAATCGTAAAATTTGACATATGAGAACAATAAAAATTATACACCGAGCAACTTTAAGGGTCTGAAGTTGCTCAACTCTCTTTATGGAGGAGCTTTTAACGGTTTTGTCCATTTGTCAAAGAAAGTTGGTGTTTTGGCATGGAAATAATCTAGGAAGCTTATACTCGTAAAATTTGACATATAAGAACAACAAAAATATTATACCGAGCAACTTTGATGGTCTGACGTCGCTCAACACTCTCTAGGGAGAAGCTTTTAACGGTTTTGTCCATTTGTCATAGAAAGTTGGTATTTTGGCATCGAAATAATCTAGGAAGCTTATACTCATAAAATTTGACATATAAAAACAATAAAAAGTGTACACCGAGAAACTTTGATGGTCTGAAGTCGCTCAATACTCTCTATGGAGGAGCTTTTAACGGTTTCGTCCATTTGTCAAAGAAAGTTGGTGTTTTGGCATCGAAATAATCTAGGAAGCTTATACTCGTAAAATTTGACATATAAGAACAATAAAAATATTATACCGAGCAACTTTGATGGTCTGAAGTCGCTCAACACTCTCTACGGAGAAGCTTTTAACGGTTTTGTCCATATGTCATAGAAAGTTGGTGTTTTGGCATCAAAATAATCTAGGAAGCTTATACTCGTAAAATTTCACATAGAAGAACAATAAAAAGTCTATCCCGAGAAACTTTGATAGTCCGAAGTTGCTCAACTCCTTCTATGGAGGAGCTTTTAGCGGTTTTATCCATTTGTCAAAAAAAGATGGTGTTTTGGCATCGAAATAATCTAGGAAGCTTATACTTATAAAATTTGACATATAAAAACAATAAAAAGTGTACACCGAGCAAATTTGATGGTCCGAAGTTGCTCAACTCTCTCTATGGAGGCGCTTTTAACGGTTTTGTCCATTTGTCATAAAAAGTTGGTGTTTTGGGATCGAAATAATCTAGGAAGGTTATACTCATAAAATTTGACATATAAGAACAACAAAAATTGTACACCGAGCAACTTTGATGGTCCGAAGTTGCTCAACACTCTCTATGGAAGAGCTATTCACAGTTTTGTCCTTTTGTCATAGAAAGTTGGTGTTTTGGCATCGAAATAATCTAGGAAGCTTATACTCGTAAAATTTGACATATAGGAACAATAAAAAGTCTATCCCGAGCAGCTTTGATGGTCCGAAGTTGCTCAACTCTCTCTATGGAGGAGCTTTTAAAGGTTTTTTCCTTTCGTCATAGAAAGTTGGTGTTTTGGCAACGAAATAATCTAGGAAGCTTATACTCGTAAAATTTGACATAGAAGAACAATAAAAAGTCTGTCCCGAGAAACTTTGATGGTCCGAAGTTGCTCAACTCTCTCTATCGAGGAGCTCTTACCGGTTTTGTCTATTTGTCATAGAAAGTTGGTGTTTTGGCATCGAAATAATCTAGGAAGCTTATACTCATAAAATTTGACATAGAAGAACAATAAAAAGTGTACATAGAGCAATTTTAATGGTCCGAAGTTGCTTAACTCTCTCTATGGAGAAGTTTTTAACGGTTTTGTCCATTTGTCATAGAAAGTTGGTGTTTTTGCATCGAAATAATCTCTGAAGCTTATACTCGTAAAATTTAACATATAAGAACAATAAAAATTGTACACCGAGCAATTTTGATGGTCCGAAGTCGCTCAACTCTCTCTATGGAGGAGCTCTTAACGGTTTTGTCCATTTGTCAAAGAAAGTTGGTGTTTTGGCATCGAAATAATCTAGGAAGCTTATACTCGTAAAATTTGACATATAGGAACAATAAAAAGTCTATCCCGAGCAGCTTTGATAGTCCGTAGTTGCTCAACTCTCTCTATGGAGGAGCTTTTAAAGGTTTTTTCCTTTCGTCATAGAAAGTTGGTGTTTTTGCATCGAAATAATCTATGAAGCTTATAATCGTAAAATTTGACATATGAGAACAATAAAAATTATACACCGAGCAACTTTAAGGGTCCGAAGTTGCTCAACTCTCTTTATGGAGGAGCTTTTAACGGTTTTGTCCATTTGTCAAAGAAAGTTGGTGTTTTGGCATGGAAATAATCTAGGAAGCTTATACTCGTAAAATTTGACATATAAGAAAAACAAAAATATTATACCGAGCAACTTTGATGGTCTGACGTCGCTCAACACTCTCTAGGGAGAAGCTTTTAACGGTTTTGTCCATTTGTCATAGAAAGTTGGTATTTTGGCATCGAAATAATCTAGGAAGCTTATACTCATAAAATTTGACATATAAAAACAATAAAAAGTGTACACCGAGAAACTTTGATGGTCTGAAGTCGCTCAATACTCTCTATGGAGGAGCTTTTAACGGTTTCGTCCATTTGTCAAAGAAAGTTGGTGTTTTGGCATCGAAATAATCTAGGAAGCATATACTCGTAAAATTTGACATATAAGAACAATAAAAATATTATACCGAGCAACTTTGATGGTCTGAAGTCGCTCAACACTCTCTACCGAGAAGCTTTAACGGTTTTGTCCATATGTCATAGGAAGTTGGTGTTTTGGCATCGAAATAATCTAGGAAGCTTATACTCGTAAAATTTCACATAGAAGAACAATAAAAAGTCTATCCCGAGAAACTTTGATAGTCCGAAGTTGCTCAACTCCTTCTATGGAGGAGCTTTTAGCGGTTTTGTCCATTTGTCAAAAAAAGATGGTGTTTTGGCATCGAAATAATCTAGGAAGCTTATACTTATAAAATTTGACATATAAAAACAATAAAAAGTGTACACCGAGCAAATTTGATGGTCCGAAGTTGCTCAACTCTCTCTATGGAGGCGCTTTTAACGGTTTTGTCCATTTGTCATAAAAAGTTGGTGTTTTGGGATCGAAATAATCTAGGAAGGTTATACTCATAAAATTTGACATATAAGAACAACAAAAATTGTACACCGAGCAACTTTGATGGTCCGAAGTTGCTCAACACTCTCTATGGAAGAGCTATTCACAGTTTTGTCCTTTTGTCATAGAAAGTTGGTGTTTTGGCATCGAAATAATCTAGGAAGCTTATACTCGTAAAATTTGACATATAGGAACAATAAAAAGTCTATCCCGAGCAGCTTTGATAGTCCGAAGTTGCTCAACTCTCTCTATGGAGGAGCTTTTAAAGGTTTTTTCCTTTCGTCATAGAAAGTTGGTGTTTTGGCAACGAAATAATCTAGGAAGCTTATACTCGTAAAATTTGACATAGAAGAACAATAAAAAGTCTGTCCCGAGAAACTTTGATGGTCCGAAGTTGCTCAACTCTCTCTATGGAGGAGCTCTTACCGGTTTTGTCTATTTGTCATAGAAAGTTGGTGTTTTGGCATCGAAATAATCTAGGAAGCTTATACTCATAAAATTTGACATAGAAGAACAATAAAAAGTGTACATAGAGCAATTTTAATGGTCCGAAGTTGCTTAACTCTCTCTATGGAGGAGCTCTTAACGGTTTTGTCCATTTGTCATAAAATGTTGGTGTTTTGGCATCGAAATAATCTATGAAGCTTATACTCGTAAAAATTGACATATAAGAACAAAAAAAAGTGTACAAAGTGTATACCGAGCAAATTTGATGGTCCGAAGTTGCTCAACTCTCTCTATGGAGGGGCTATTAACGGTTTTGTCTATTTGTCATAGAAAGTTGGTGTTTTGGCATCGAAATAATCTATGAAGCTTATACTCGTAAAATTTGACATATGAGAACATTAAAAATTGTACACCGAACAACTTTGATGGTCCGAAGTCGCTCAACACTCTCTATGGAGGAGCTTTTAACGGTTTTGTCCATTTGTAATAGAAAGTTGGTGTTTTGGCATCGAAATAATCTAGGAAGCTTATACTCGTAAAATTTCACATAGAAGAACAATAAAAAGTGTACATATTGCAATTTTGACGGTCCGAAGTTGCTCAACTCTCTCTATGGAGGAGATCTTAACGGTTTTTTCCATTTGTCATAGAAAGTTAGTGTTTTGGCATCGAAATAATGTAGGAAGCTTATACTCATAAAATTTGACATATAAGAACAATAAAAATTGTACACCGAGCAACTTTGATGGTCCGAAGTCGCTCAACACTCTCTATGGAGGAGCTTTTAACGGTTTTGTCCATTTGTCATAGAAAGTTGGTGTTTTGGCATCGAAATAATCTAGGAAGCTTATTCTCGTAAAATTTCACATAGAAGAACAATAAAAAGTGTACATAGAGCAATTTTAATGGTCCAAAGTTGCTCAACTCTCTCTATGGAGGAGCTCTTAACGGTTTTGTCCATTTGTCATAAAAAGTTGGTCTTTTGTCATCGAAATAATCTATGAAGCTTATACTCGTAAAATTTGACATATGAGAACAATAAAAATTATACACCGAGCAACTTTGACGGTCCGAAGTTGCTCAACACTCTGTATGGAGGAGCTTTTAACGGTTTTGTCCATTTGTCATAGAAAGTTGGTGTTTTGGCATCGAAATAATGTAGGAAGCTTATACTCGTAAATGTTGACGTAGAAGAACAATAAAAAGTATATCCCGAGCAACTTTGATAGTCCGAAGTTGCTCAACTCTCTCTATGGAGGAGCTTTTAACGGTTTTGTCTATTTGTCATAGAAAGTTGGTGTTTTGGCATCGAAATAATCTAGGAAGCTTATACTCGTAAAATTTGACATAGAAGAACAATAAAAAGTCTATCCCGAGCAAATTTGCTGGTCCGAAGTTGCTCAACTCTCTCTATGGAGGGGCTTTTAACGGTTTTGTCTATTTGTCATAGAAAGTTGGTGTTTTGGCATTGAAATAATCTATGAAGCTTATACTCGTAAAATTTGACATATGGGAACATTAAAAATTGTACACGGAACAACTTTGATGGTCCGAAGTCGCTCAACACTCTCTATGGAGGAGCTTTTAACGGTTTTGTCCATTTGTCATCGAAAGTTGGTGTTTTTGCATCGAAATAATCTCGGAAGCTTATACTCATAAAATTTGACATAGAAGAACAATAAAAAGTGTACATAGAGCAATTTTAAGGGTCCGGAGTTGCTCAACTCTCTCTATGGAGGAGTTTAACGGTTTTGTCCATTTGTCATAGAAAGTTAGTGTTTTGGCATCGAAATAATGTAGGAAGCTTATACTCATAAAATTTGACATATAAGAACAATAAAAATTGTACACCGACCAACTTTTATGTTCCGAAGTCGCTCAACACTCTCTATGGAGGAGCTTTTAACGGTTTTGTCCATTTGTCATAGAACGTTGGTGTTTTGGCATCGAAATAATCTAGGAAGCTTATACTGGTAAAATTTCACATAGAATAACAATAAAAAGTGTACATAGAGCAATTTTAATGGTCCAAAGTTGCTCAACTCTCTCTATGGAGGGGCTATTTACGGTTTTGTCTATTTGTCATAGAAAGTTGGTGTTTTGGCATCGAAATAATCTATGAAGCATATACTCGTAAAATTTGACATATGAGAACATTAAAAATTGTACACCGAACAACTTTGATGGTCCGAAGTCGCTCAACACTCTCTATGGAGGAGCTTTTAACGGTTTTGTCCACTTGTAATAGAAAGTTGGTGTTTTGGCATCGAAATAATCTAGGAAGCTTATACTCGTAAAATTTCACATAGAAGAACAATAAAAAGTGTACATATTGCAATTTTGACGGTCCGAAGTTGTCAACTCTCTCTATGGAGGAGCTTTTAACGGTTTTGTCTTTTTGTCATAGAAATGTGATGTTTTGGCATCGAAATAATGTAGGAAGCTTATACTCGTAAAATTTGACATAGAAGAACAATAAAAAGTCTATCGCAAGCAACTTTGATAGTCCGAAGTTGCTCAACTCTCTCTATGGAGGAGTTTAACGGTTTTGTCCTTTTGTCATAGAAAGTTGTTGTTTTGGCATCGAAATAATGTAGGAAGCTTATACTCATAAAATTTGACATAGAAGAACAATAAAAAGTCTATCCCGAGCAACTTTCATAGTCCGAAGTTGCTCAACTCTCTCTATGGAGGAGCTTTTAACGGTTTTGTCCATTTGTCAAAGAAAGTTGGTGTTTTCGCATCGAAATAATCTTGGAAGCTTATACACATAAAATTTGACATATAAGAACAATAAAAATTGTACTCCGAGCAACTTGGTGGTCCGAAGTTGCTCAACACTCTCTATGGAGGAGTTTTTAACGGTTTTCTCTTTTTGTCATAGAAAGTTGGTGTTTTGGCATCGAAATAATGTAGGAAGCTTATACTTGTAAAATTTGACATAGAAGAACAATAAAAAGTCTATCCCAAGCAATTTTGATAATCCGAAGTTGCTCAACTCTCTCTATGGAGGAGTTTAACGGTTTTGTCCTTTTGTCATAGAAAGTTGGTGTTTTGGCATCGAAATAATGTAGGAAGCTTATACTCATAAAATTTGACATAGAAGAACAATAAAAAGTCTATCCCGAGCAACTTTCATAGTCCGAAGTTGCTCAACTCTCTCTATGGAGGAGCTTTTAACGGTTTTGTCCATTTGTCAAAGAAAGTTGGTGTTTTGGCATCGAAATAATGTAGAAAGCTTATACTCATAAAATTTGACATAGAAGAACAATAAAAAGTCTATCCCGAGCAACTTTGATGGTCCGAAGTTGCTCAACTCTCTCTATGGAGGACCTTTTAACGGTTTTGTCCTTTTGTCAAAGAAAGTTGGTGTTTTCACATCGAAATAATCTTGGAAGCTTATACACATAAAATTTGACATATTAGAACAATAAAAATTGTACACCGAGCAACTTTCATGGTCCGAAGTTGCTCAACTCTCTCTATGGAGGAGATTTTAACGGTTTTGTAGTTTTGTCATTTAAAATTGGTGTTTTGGCATCGAAATAATGTAGGAAGCTTATACTCGTAAAATTTGACATAGAAGAACAATAAAAAGTCTATCCCAAGCAACTTTGATAGTCCGAAGTTTCTCAACTCTCTCTATGGAGGAGTTTAACGGTTTTGTCCTTTTGTCATAGAAAGTTGGTGTTTTGGCATCGAAATAATGTAGGAAGCTTATACTCATAAAATTTGACATAGAAGAACAATAAAAAGTCTATCCCGAGCAACTTTCATAGTCCGAAGTTGCTCAACTCTCTCTATGGAGGAGCTTTTAACGGTTTTGTCCATTTGTCAAAGAAAGTTGGTGTTTTCGCAACGAAATAATCTTGGAAGCTTATACACATAAAATTTGACATATTAGAACAATAAAAATTGTACACCGAGCAACTTTGATGGTCCGAAGTTGCTCAACTCTCTCTATGGAGGAGCTTTTAACGGTTTTGTCTTTTTGTCATAGAAAGTTGGTGTTTTGGCATCGAAATAATGTAGGAAGCTTATACTCGAAAAATTTGACATAGAAGAACAATAAAAAGTCTATCCCAAGCAACTTTGATAGTCCGAAGTTGCTCAACTCTCTCTATGGAGGAGTTTAACGGTTTTGTCCTTTTGTCATAGAAAGTTGATGTTTTGGCATCGAAATAATGTAGGAAGCTTATACTCATAAAATTTGACATAAAAGAACAATAAAAGGTCTATCCCGAGCAACTTTCATAGTCCGAAGTTGCTCAACTCTCTCTATGGAGGAGCTTTTAACGGTTTTGTCCATTTGTCAAAGAAAGTTGGTGTTTTGGCATCGAAATAATCTAGGAAGCTTATAAACATAAAATTTGACATATTAGAACAATAAAAATTGTACACCGAGCAACTTTGATGGTCCGAAGTTGCTCAACACTCTCTATGGAGGAGCTCTTAACAGTTTTGTCTATTTGTTATAGAAAGTTGTTGTTTTGGCATCGAAATAATCTATGAAGCTTGTACTCGTAAAATTTGACATATGAGAACAATAAAAATTGTACACCGAGCACTTTTGATGGTCCGAAGTCGCTCAACACTCTCTATGGAGGAGCTTTTAACGGTTTTGTCCATTTGTCATAGTAAGTTGGTGTTTTGGCATCGAAATAATGTAGGAAGCTTATACTCGTAAAATTTGACATAGAAGAACCATAAAAAGTCTATCCCGAGCAACTTTGATAGTCTAAAGTTGCTCAACTCTCTCTATGGAGGAGCTTTTAACGGTTTTGTTCATTTGTCTTAGAAAGCTGGTGTTTTGGCATCGGAATAATCTAGGAAGCTTATACTCGAAAAATTTCACATAGAAGAACAATAAAAAGTCTATCCCAAGCAACTTTGATCGTTTGAAGTTGCTCAACTCTCTCTATGGAGGAGCATCTAACGGTTTTGTCCATTTGTCATAGAAAGTTGGTGTTTTGTCATCGAAATAATTTAGAAAGCTTATACGTGTAAAATTTGACATATAAGAACAATAAAAAGTCTATCCCGAGCAACTTTGATGGTCCGAAGTCGCTGAACTCTCTCTATGGAGGAGCATCTAACGGTTTTGTCCATTTGTCATAGAAAGTTGGTGTTTTGGCTTCGAAATAATGTAGGAAGCTTATACTCGTAAAATTTGACATAGAAGAACAATAAAAAGTCTATCCCAAGCAAGTTTGATAGTCCGAAGTCGCTCAACTCTCTCTATGGAGGAGTTTAACGGTTTTGTCCTTTTGTCATAGAAAGTTGGTGTTTTGGCATCGAAATAATGTAGAGAGAGCTTATACTCATAAAATTTGACATAGAAGAACAATAAAAAGTCTATCCCGAGCAACTTTCATAGTCCAAAGTTGCTCAACTCTCTCTATGGAGGAGCTTTTAACGGTTTTGTCCATTTGTCATAGAAAGTTGGTGTTTTGGCATCGAAATAATCTAGGAAGCTTATACTCATAAAATTTGACATAGAAGAACAGTAAAAAGTGTACATAGAGCAATTTTAATGGTCCGAAGTTGCTCAACACTCATTATGGAGGTGCTTTTAACGATTTTGTCCTTTTGTCATAGAAAGTTGGTGTTTTGGCATCGAAATAATGTAGGAAGCTTATGCTCATAAAATTTGATATAGAAGAACAATAAAAAGTCTATCCCGAGCAACTTTCATAGTCCGAAGTTGCTCAACTCTCTCTATGGAGGAGCTTTTAACGGTCTTGTCCATTTGTCAAAGAAAGTTGGTGTTTTGGAATCGAAATAATCTAGGAAGCTTATACACATAAAATTTGACATATTAGAACAATAAAAATTGTACACCGAGCAACTTTGATGGTCCGAAGTTGCTCAACACTCTCTATGGAAGAGCTCTTAACGGTTTTGTCTATTTGTCATAGAAAGTTGTTGTTTTGGCATCGAAAAAATCTATGAAGCTTGTACTCGTAAAATTTGACATATGAGAACAATAAAAATTGTACACCGAGCAACTTTGATGGTCCGAAGTCGCTCAACACTCTCTATGGAGGAGCTTTTAACGGTTTTGTCCATTTTTCGTAGAAAGTTGGTGTTTTGGCATCGAAATAATCTAGGAAGCTTATACTCATAAAATTTGACATAAAAGAACAATAAAAAGTGTACATAGAGCAATTTTAAATGGTCTGAAGTTGCTCAACTCTCTCTATGGACGAGCTCTTAACGGTTTCGTCCATTTTTTATAGAAAGATGGTGTTTTGGCATCGAAATAATCTAGGAAGCTTATACTCGTAAAATTTGACATATGAGAACAATAAAAATTATACACCGAGCAACTTTGATGGTCCGAAGTTGCTCAACTCTCTCTATGGAGGAGCTTTTAACGGTTTTGTCCATTTGTCATAGAAAGTTGGTGTTTTGGCATCGAAATAATCTAGGAAGCTTATACTCATAAAATTTGACATAGAAGAACAGTAAAAAGTGTACATAGAGCAATTCTAATGGTCCGAAGTTGCTCAACTCTCATTATGGAGGTGCTTTTAACGGTTTTGTCCTTTTGTCATAGAAAGTTGGTGTTTTGGCATCGAAATAATGTAGGAAGCTTATGCTCATAAAATTTGACATAGAAAAACAATAAAAAGTCTATCCCGAGCAACTTTCATAGTCTGAAGTTGCTCAACTCTCTCTATGGAGGAGCTTTTAATGGTTTTGTCCATTTGTCAAAGAAAGTTGGTGTTTTGGAATCGAAATAATCTAGGAAGTTTATACACATAAAATTTGACATATTAGAACAATAAAAATTGTACACCGAGCAACTTTGATGGTCCGAAGTTGCTCAACACTCTCTATGGAAGAGCTCTTAACGGTTTTGTCTATTTGTCATAGAAAGTTGTAGTTTTGGCATCGAAATAATCTATGAAGCTTGTACTCGTAAAATTTGACATATGAGAACAATAAAAATTGTACACCGAGCAACTTTGATGGTCCGAAGTCGCTCAACACTCTCTATGGAGGAGCTTTTAACGGTTTTGTCCATTTTTCGTAGAAAGTTGGTGTTTTGGCATCGAAATAATCTAGGAAGCTTATACTCATAAAATTTGACATAAAAGAACAACAAAAAGTGTACATAGAGCAATTTTAAATGGTCCGAGGTTGCTCAACTCTCTCTATGGACGAGCTCTTAACGGTTTCGTCCATTTTTCATAGAAAGTTGGTGTTTTGGCATCGAAATAATCTAGGAAGCTTATACTCGTAAAATTTGACATATGAGAACAATAAAAATTATACACCGAGCAACTTTGATGGTCCGAAGTTGCTCAACTCTCTCTATGGAGGAGCTTTTAACGGTCTTGTCCTTTTGTCATAGAAAGTTGGTGTTTTGGCATCGAAATAATGTAGGAAGCTTATACTCATAAAATTTGACATAGAAGAACAATAAAAAGTCTATCCCGAGCAACTTTCATAGTCCGAAGTTGCTCAACTCTCTCTATGGAGGAGCTTTTAACGGTTTTGTCCATTTGTCAAAGAAAGTTGGTGTTTTCGCAACGAAATAATCTTGGAAGCTTATACACATAAAATTTGACATATTAGAACAATAAAAATTGTACACCGAGCAACTTTGATGGTCCGAAGTTGCTCAACTCTCTCTATGGAGGAGCTTTTAACGGTTTTGTCTTTTTGTCATAGAAAGTTGGTGTTTTGGCATCGAAATAATGTAGGAAGCTTATACTCGAAAAATTTGACATAGAAGAACAATAAAAAGTCTATCCCAAGCAACTTTGATAGTCCGAAGTTGCTCAACTCTCTCTATGGAGGAGTTTAACGGTTTTGTCCTTTTGTCATAGAAAGTTGATGTTTTGGCATCGAAATAATGTAGGAAGCTTATACTCATAAAATTTGACATAAAAGAACAATAAAAGGTCTATCCCGAGCAACTTTCATAGTCCGAAGTTGCTCAACTCTCTCTATGGAGGAGCTTTTAACGGTTTTGTCCATTTGTCAAAGAAAGTTGGTGTTTTGGCATCGAAATAATCTAGGAAGCTTATAAACATAAAATTTGACATATTAGAACAATAAAAATTGTACACCGAGCAACTTTGATGGTCCGAAGTTGCTCAACACTCTCTATGGAGGAGCTCTTAACAGTTTTGTCTATTTGTTATAGAAAGTTGTTGTTTTGGCATCGAAATAATCTATGAAGCTTGTACTCGTAAAATTTGACATATGAGAACAATAAAAATTGTACACCGAGCACTTTTGATGGTCCGAAGTCGCTCAACACTCTCTATGGAGGAGCTTTTAACGGTTTTGTCCATTTGTCATAGTAAGTTGGTGTTTTGGCATCGAAATAATGTAGGAAGCTTATACTCGTAAAATTTGACATAGAAGAACCATAAAAAGTCTATCCCGAGCAACTTTGATAGTCTAAAGTTGCTCAACTCTCTCTATGGAGGAGCTTTTAACGGTTTTGTTCATTTGTCTTAGAAAGCTGGTGTTTTGGCATCGGAATAATCTAGGAAGCTTATACTCGAAAAATTTCACATAGAAGAACAATAAAAAGTCTATCCCAAGCAACTTTGATCGTTTGAAGTTGCTCAACTCTCTCTATGGAGGAGCATCTAACGGTTTTGTCCATTTGTCATAGAAAGTTGGTGTTTTGTCATCGAAATAATTTAGAAAGCTTATACGTGTAAAATTTGACATATAAGAACAATAAAAAGTCTATCCCGAGCAACTTTGATGGTCCGAAGTCGCTGAACTCTCTCTATGGAGGAGCATCTAACGGTTTTGTCCATTTGTCATAGAAAGTTGGTGTTTTGGCTTCGAAATAATGTAGGAAGCTTATACTCGTAAAATTTGACATAGAAGAACAATAAAAAGTCTATCCCAAGCAAGTTTGATAGTCCGAAGTCGCTCAACTCTCTCTATGGAGGAGTTTAACGGTTTTGTCCTTTTGTCATAGAAAGTTGGTGTTTTGGCATCGAAATAATGTAGAGAGAGCTTATACTCATAAAATTTGACATAGAAGAACAATAAAAAGTCTATCCCGAGCAACTTTCATAGTCCAAAGTTGCTCAACTCTCTCTATGGAGGAGCTTTTAACGGTTTTGTCCATTTGTCATAGAAAGTTGGTGTTTTGGCATCGAAATAATCTAGGAAGCTTATACTCATAAAATTTGACATAGAAGAACAGTAAAAAGTGTACATAGAGCAATTTTAATGGTCCGAAGTTGCTCAACACTCATTATGGAGGTGCTTTTAACGATTTTGTCCTTTTGTCATAGAAAGTTGGTGTTTTGGCATCGAAATAATGTAGGAAGCTTATGCTCATAAAATTTGATATAGAAGAACAATAAAAAGTCTATCCCGAGCAACTTTCATAGTCCGAAGTTGCTCAACTCTCTCTATGGAGGAGCTTTTAACGGTCTTGTCCATTTGTCAAAGAAAGTTGGTGTTTTGGAATCGAAATAATCTAGGAAGCTTATACACATAAAATTTGACATATTAGAACAATAAAAATTGTACACCGAGCAACTTTGATGGTCCGAAGTTGCTCAACACTCTCTATGGAAGAGCTCTTAACGGTTTTGTCTATTTGTCATAGAAAGTTGTTGTTTTGGCATCGAAAAAATCTATGAAGCTTGTACTCGTAAAATTTGACATATGAGAACAATAAAAATTGTACACCGAGCAACTTTGATGGTCCGAAGTCGCTCAACACTCTCTATGGAGGAGCTTTTAACGGTTTTGTCCATTTTTCGTAGAAAGTTGGTGTTTTGGCATCGAAATAATCTAGGAAGCTTATACTCATAAAATTTGACATAAAAGAACAATAAAAAGTGTACATAGAGCAATTTTAAATGGTCTGAAGTTGCTCAACTCTCTCTATGGACGAGCTCTTAACGGTTTCGTCCATTTTTTATAGAAAGATGGTGTTTTGGCATCGAAATAATCTAGGAAGCTTATACTCGTAAAATTTGACATATGAGAACAATAAAAATTATACACCGAGCAACTTTGATGGTCCGAAGTTGCTCAACTCTCTCTATGGAGGAGCTTTTAACGGTTTTGTCCATTTGTCATAGAAAGTTGGTGTTTTGGCATCGAAATAATCTAGGAAGCTTATACTCATAAAATTTGACATAGAAGAACAGTAAAAAGTGTACATAGAGCAATTCTAATGGTCCGAAGTTGCTCAACTCTCATTATGGAGGTGCTTTTAACGGTTTTGTCCTTTTGTCATAGAAAGTTGGTGTTTTGGCATCGAAATAATGTAGGAAGCTTATGCTCATAAAATTTGACATAGAAAAACAATAAAAAGTCTATCCCGAGCAACTTTCATAGTCTGAAGTTGCTCAACTCTCTCTATGGAGGAGCTTTTAATGGTTTTGTCCATTTGTCAAAGAAAGTTGGTGTTTTGGAATCGAAATAATCTAGGAAGTTTATACACATAAAATTTGACATATTAGAACAATAAAAATTGTACACCGAGCAACTTTGATGGTCCGAAGTTGCTCAACACTCTCTATGGAAGAGCTCTTAACGGTTTTGTCTATTTGTCATAGAAAGTTGTAGTTTTGGCATCGAAATAATCTATGAAGCTTGTACTCGTAAAATTTGACATATGAGAACAATAAAAATTGTACACCGAGCAACTTTGATGGTCCGAAGTCGCTCAACACTCTCTATGGAGGAGCTTTTAACGGTTTTGTCCATTTTTCGTAGAAAGTTGGTGTTTTGGCATCGAAATAATCTAGGAAGCTTATACTCATAAAATTTGACATAAAAGAACAACAAAAAGTGTACATAGAGCAATTTTAAATGGTCCGAGGTTGCTCAACTCTCTCTATGGACGAGCTCTTAACGGTTTCGTCCATTTTTCATAGAAAGTTGGTGTTTTGGCATCGAAATAATCTAGGAAGCTTATACTCGTAAAATTTGACATATGAGAACAATAAAAATTATACACCGAGCAACTTTGATGGTCCGAAGTTGCTCAACTCTCTCTATGGAGGAGCTTTTAACGGTCTTGTCCATTTGTCATAGAAAGTTGGTGTTTTGGCATCGAAATAATCTAGGAAGCTTATACTCATAAAATTTGACATAGAAGAACAGTAAAAAGTGTACATAGAGCAATTCTAATGGTCCGAAGTTGCTCAACTCTCATTATGGAGGTGCTTTTAACGGTTTTTTCCTTTTGTCATAGAAAGTTGGTGTTTTGGCATCGAAATAATGTAGGAAGCTTATGCTCATAAAATTTGACATAGAAAAACAATAAAAAGTCTATCCCGAGCAACTTTCATAGTCTGAAGTTGCTCAACTCTCTCTATGGAGGAGCTTTTAATGGTTTTGTCCATTTGTCAAAGAAAGTTGGTGTTTTGGAATCGAAATAATCTAGGAAGTTTATACACATAAAATTTGACATATTAGAACAATAAAAATTGTACACCGAGCAACTTTGATGGTCCGAAGTTGCTCAACACTCTCTATGGAAGAGCTCTTAACGGTTTTGTCTATTTGTCATAGAAAGTTGTAGTTTTGGCATCGAAATAATCTATGAAGCTTGTACTCGTAAAATTTGACATATGAGAACAATAAAAATTGTACACCGAGCAACTTTGATGGTCCGAAGTCGCTCAACACTCTCTATGGAGGAGCTTTTAACGGTTTTGTCCATTTTTCGTAGAAAGTTGGTGTTTTGGCATCGAAATAATCTAGGAAGCTTATACTCATAAAATTTGACATAAAAGAACAATAAAAAGTGTACATAGAGCAATTTTAAATGGTCCGAGGTTGCTAAACTCTCTCTATGGACGAGCTCTTAACGGTTTCGTCCATTTTTCATAGAAAGTTGGTGTTTTGGCATCGAAATAATCTAGGAAGCTTATACTCGTAAAATTTGACATATGAGAACAATAAAAGTTATACACCGAGTAACTTTGATGGTCCGAAGTTGCTCAACTCTCTCTATGGAGGAGCTTTTAACGGTTTTGTCCATTTGTCATAGAAAGTTGGTGTTTTGGCATCGAAATAATCTAGGAAGCTTATACTCATAAAATTTGACATAGAAGAACAGTAAAAAGTGTACATAGAGCAATTTTAATGGTCCGAAGTTGCTCAACTCTCTTTATGGAGGTGCTTTTAACGGTTTTTTCCATTTGTCATAGAAAGTTGGTGTTTTGGCATCGGAATAATCTAGGAAACTCATACTCGTAAAATTTGACATAGAAGAACAATAAAAAGTCTATCCCGAGCAACTTTGATGGTCCGAAGTTGCTCAACTCTCTCTATGGAGGAGCTCTTAACGGTTTTGTCTATTTGTCATAGAAAGTTGGTGTTTTGGCATCGAAATAATCTATGAAGCTTATACTCGTAAAATTTGACATATGAGAACAATAAAAATTCTACACCGAACAACTTTGATGGTCCGAAGTCGCACAACACTCTCTATGGAGGAGCTTTTAACGGTTTTGTCAATTTGTCATAGAAAGTTGGTGTTTTGGCATCGAAATAATCTAGGAAGCTTATACTTATAAAATTTGACATAGAAGAACAGTAAAAAGTCTACATAGAGCAATTTTAATGGTCCGAAGTTGCTCAACTCTCTCTATGGAGGAGCACTTAACGGTTTTGTCCATTTATCATAAAAAGTTGGTGTTTTGGCATCGAAATAATCTATGAAGCTTGTACACATAAAATTTGACATATTAGAACAATAAAAATTGTACACCGAGCAACTTTGATGGTCCGAAGTTGCTCAACACTCTCTATGGAGGAGCTCTTAACGGTTTTGTCTATTTGTCATAGAAAGTTGTTGTTTTGGCATCGAAATAATATATGAAGCTTGTACTCGTAAAATTTGACATATGAGAACAATAAAAATTGTACACCGAGCACTTTTGATGGTCCGAAGTCGCTCAACACTCTCTATGGAGGAGCTTTTAACGGTTTTGTCCATTTGGCATAGAAAGTTGGTGTTTTGGCATCGGAAAAATCTAGGAAGCTTATACTCGAAAAATTTCACATAGAAGAACAATAAAAAGTCTATCCCAAGCAACTTTGATGGTTTGAAGTTGCTCAACTCTCTCTATGGAGGAGCTTTTAACGGTTTTGTCCATTTGTCATAGAAAGTTGTTGTTTTGGCATCGAAATAATCTAGGAAGCTTATACTCGTAAAATTTGACATATGAGAACAATAAAAATTATACACCGAGCAACTTTGATGGTCCGAAGTTGCTCAACTCTTTCTATGGAGGAGCTTTTAACGGTTTTGTCAATTTGTGATAGAAAGTTGGTGTTTTGGCATCTATATAATGTAGGAAGCTTATACTCGTAAAATTTGACATAGATTAACAATAAAAAGTCTATCCCGAGCAACTCTGATAGTCCGAAGTTGGTCAACTCTCTCTATGGAGGAGCTTTTAACGGTTTTGTCCATTTGTCATAGAAAGTTGGTGTTTTGGCCTCGAAATAATGTAGGAAGCTTATACTCGTAAAATTTGACATAGAAGAACCATAAAAAGTCTATCCCGAGCAACTTTGATAGTCTAAAGTTGCTCAACTCTCTCTTTGGAGGAGCTTTTAACGGTTTTGTCCATTTGTCTTATAAAGTTGGTGTTTTGGCATCGGAATAATCTAGGAAGCTTATACTCGTAAAATTTGACATAGAAGAACAATAAAAAGTCTATCCCGAGCAACTTTGATGGTCCGAAGTCGCTCAACACTCTCTATGGAGGAGCTTTTAACGGTTTTGTCCATTTGTCATAGAAAGTTGGTGTTTTGGCATCGAAATAATGTAGGAAGCTTATACTCGTAAAATTTGACATAGAAGAACCATAAAAAGTCTATCCCGAGCAACTTTGATAGTCTAAAGTTGCTCAACTCTCTCTATGGAGGAGCTTTTAACGGTTTTGTCCATTTGTCTTAGAAAGTTGTTGTTTTGGCATCGGAAATAATCAAGGAAGCTTATACTCGAAAAATTTGACATAGAAAAACAATAAAAAGTCTATCCCAAGCAACTTTGATGGTTTGAAGTTGCTCAACTCTCTCTATGGAGGAGCTTTTAACGGTTTTGTCCATTTGTCATAGAAAGTTGGTGTTTTGTCAACGAAATAATTTTGAAAGCTTATACGCGTAAAATTTGACATATAAGAACAATAAAAAGTCTATCCCGAGCAACTTTGATGGTCCGAAGTCGCTCAACTCTCTCTATGGAGGAGCTTTTAACGGTTTTGTCTTTTTGTCATAGAAAGTTGGTGTTTTGGCATCGAAATAATGTAGGAAGCTTATAATCGTAAAATTTGACATAGAAGAACAAAAAAAAGTCTATCCCAAGCAAGTTTGATAGTCCGAAGTTGCTCAACTCTCTCTATGGAGGAGTTTAACGGTTTTGTCCTTTTGTCATAGAAAGTTGGTGTTTTTGGCATCGAAATAATGTAGAAAGCTTATACTCATAAAAAATTTTCATAGAAGAACAATAAAAAGTCTATCCCGAGCAACTTTCATAGTCCGAAGTTGCTCAACTCTCTCTATGGAGGAGCTTTTAACGGTTTTGTCCATTTGTCAAAGAGAGTTGGTGTTTTGGCTTCGGAATAATCTAGGAAGCTTATACACATAAAATTTGACATACTAGAACAATAGAAATTGTACACCGAGCAACTTTAATGGTCCGAAGTTGCTCAACACTCTCTATGGAGGAGTTTAACGGTTTTGTCCTTTTGTCATAGAAAGTTGGTGTTTTGGCATCGAAATAATGTAGAAAGCTTATACTCATAAAATTTGACATAGAAGAACAACAAAAAGTCTATCCCGAGCAACTTTCATAGTCCGAAGTTGCTCAACTCTCTCTATGGAGGAGCTTTTAACGGTTTTGTCCATTTGTCAAAGAAAGTTGGTGTTTTGGCATCGGAATAATCTAGGAAGCTTATTCACATAAAATTTGACATATTAGAACAATAGAAATTGTACACCGAGCAACTTTGATGGTCCGAAGTCGCTCAACACTCTCTATGGAGGAGCTTTTAACGGTTTTGTCCATTTGTCTTAGAAAGTTGGTGTTTTGGCATCGGAAATAATCTAGGAAGCTTATACTCGAAAAATTTCACATAGAAGAACAATAAAAAGTCTATCCCAAGCAACTTTGATGGTTTGAAGTTGCTCAACTCTCTCTATGGAGGAGCTTTTAACGGTTTTGTCCATTTGTCATAGAAAGTTGGTGTTTTGTCATCGAAATAATTTTGAAAGCTTATACGCGTAAAATTTGACATATAAGAACAATAAAAAGTCTATCCCGAGCAACTTTGATGGTCCGAAGTCGCTCAACTCTCTCTATGGAGGAGCTTTTAACGGTTTTGTCTTTTTGTCATAGAAAGTTGGTGTTTTGGCATCGAAATAATGTAGGAAGCTTATACTCGTAAAAGTTGACGTAGAAGAACAATAAAAAGTATATCCCGACCAACTTTGATATTCCGAAGTTGCTCAACTCTCTCTATGGAGGAGCTTTTAACGGTTTTGTCTATTTGTCATAGAAAGTTGGTGTTTTGGCATCGAAATAATCTAGGAAGCTTATACTCGTAAAATTTGACATAGAAGAACAATAAAAAGTCTATCCCGAGCAACTTTGATGGTCCGAAGTTGCTCAACTCTCTCTATGGAGGGGCTTTTAACGGTTTTGTCCATTTGTCATAGAAAGTTGGTGTTTTGGCATCGAAATAATCTCGGAAGCTTATACTCATAAAATTTGACATAGAAGAACAATAAAAAGTGTACATAGAGCAATTTTAAGGGTCCGGAGTTGCTCAACTCTCTCTATGGAGGAGTTTAACGGTTTTGTCCATTTGTCATAGAAAGTTAGTGTTTTGGCATCGAAATAATATAGGAAGCTTATACTCATAAAATTTGACATATAAGAACAATAAAAATTGTAAACCGAGCAACTTTGATGGTCCGAAGTCGCTCAACACTCTCTATGGAGGAGCTTTTAACGGTTTTGTCCATTTGTCATAGAACGTTGGTGTTTTGGCATCGAAATAATCTAGGAAGCTTATACTCGTAAAATTTCACATAGAATAACAATAAAAAGTGTACATAGAGCAATTTTAATGGTCCAAAGTTGCTCAACTCTCTCTATGGAGGAGCTCTTAACGGTTTTGTCCATTTGTCATAAAAAGTTTGTGTTTTGGCATCGAAATAATCTATGAAGCTTATACTCCTAAAATTTGACATATGAGAACAATAAAAATTATACACCGAGCAACTTTGACGGTCCGAAGTTGCTCAACTCTCTGTATGGAGGAGCTTTTAACGGTTTTGTCCATTTGTCATAGAAAGTTGGTGTTTTGGCATCGGAATAATCTAGGAAGCTTATACTCGTAAAATTTGACATATGAAAACAATAAAAATTATACACCGAGCAACTTTGATGGTCCGAAGTCGCTCAACACTCTCTATGGAGGAGCTTTTAACTGTTTTGTCCATTTGTCAAAGAAAGTTGGTGTTTTGGCTTCGAAATAATCTAGGAAGCTTATACTCGTAAAATTTGACATATGAGAACAATAAAAAGTGTACATAGAGCAATTTTGATGGTCCGAAATTGCTCAACTCTCTTTATGGAGGTGCTTTTAACGGTTTTGTCCATTTGTCATAGAAAGTTGGTGTTTTGGCATCGAAATAATCTAGGAAGCTTATACTCGTAAAATTTGACATATAAGAATAATAAAAAGTCTATCCCGAGCAACTTTGATAGTCCGAAGTTGCTCAACTCTCTCTATGGAGGAGCTTTTAACGGTTTTGTCTATTTGTCATAGAAAGTTGGTGTTTTGGCATCGAAATAATCTCTGAAGCTTATACTCGTAAAATTTGACATATAAGAACAATAAAAATTGTACACCGAGCAACTTTGATGGTCCGAAGTCGCTCAACACTCTCTATGGAGGAGCTTTTAACAGTTTTGTCCATTTTTCATAGAAAGTTGGTGTTTTGGCATCGAAATAATCTAGGAAGCTTATACTCATAAAATTTAACATAGAAGAACAGTAAAAAGTGTACATAGAGCAATTTTAATGGTCCGAAGTTGCTCAACTCTCTTTATGGAGGTGCTTTTAACGGTTTTGTCCATTTGTCATAGAAAGTTGGTGTTTTGGCATCGAAATAATCTAGGAAGCTTATACTCGTAAAATTTGAGACAGAAGAACAATAAAAAGTCTTTCTCGAGCAACTTTGATGGTCCGAAGTTGCTCAACTCTCTCTATGGAGGAGCTATTACCGGTTTTGTCTATTTGTCATAGAAAGTTGGTGTTTTGGCATGGAAATAATCTATGAAGCTTATACTCGTAAAATTTGACATATGAGAACAATAAAAATTGTACACCGAACCACTTTGATGGTCCGAAGTCGCTCAACACTCTCTATGGAGGAGCTTTTAACGGTTTTGTCAATTTGTGATAGAAAGTTGGTGTTTTGGCATCGAAATAATCCAGGAAGCTTATACTCATAAAATTTGACATAGAAGAACAGCAAAAAGTGTACATAGAGCAATTTTAATGGTCCGAAGTTGCTCAACTCTCTCTATGGAGGAGCTCTTAACGGTTTTGTCCATTTATCATAAAAAGTTGGTGTTTTGGCATCGAAATAATCTATGAAGCTTATACTCGTAAAATTTGACATATGAGAACAATAAAAATTATACACCGAGCAACTTTGATGGTCCGAAGTTGCTCAACTCTCTCTATGGAGGAGCTTTTAACGGTTTTGTCTTTTTGTCATAGAAATGTGATGTTTTGGCATCGAAATAATGTAGGAAGCTTATACTCGTAAAATTTGACATAGAAGAACAATAAAAAGTCTATCGCAAGAACCTTTGATAGTCCGAAGTTGCTCAACTCTCTCTATGGAGGAGTTTAACGGTTTTGTCCTTTTGTCATAGAAAGTTGTTGTTTTGGCATCGAAATAATGTAGGAAGCTTATACTCATAAAATTTGACATAGAAGAACAATAAAAAGTCTATCCCGAGCAACTTTCATAGTCCGAAGTTGCTCAACTCTCTCTATGGAGGAGCTTTTAACGGTTTTGTCCATTTGTCAAAGAAAGTTGGTGTTTTCGCATCCAAATAATCTTGGAAGCTTATACACATAAAATTGGACATATAAGAACAATAAAAATTGTACACCGAGCAACTTTGATGGTCCGAAGTTGCTCAACTCTCTCTATGGAGGAGCTTTTAACGGTTTTGTCTTTTTGTCATAGAAAGTTGGTGTTTTGGCATCGAAATAATGTAGGAAGCTTATACTCGAAAAATTTGACATAGAAGAACAATAAAAAGTCTATCCCAAGCAACTTTGATAGTCCGAAGTTTCTCAACTCTCTCTATGGAGGAGTTTAACGGTTTTGTCCTTTTGTCATAGAAAGTTGGTGTTTTGGCATCGAAATAATGTAGGAAGCTTATACTCATAAAATTTGACATAGAAGAACAATAAAAGGTCTATCCCAAGCAACTTTCATAGTCCGAAGTCGCTCAACTCTCTCTATGGAGGAGCTTTTAACGGTTTTGTCCATTTGTCAAAGAAAGTTGGTGTTTTGGCATCGAAATAATCTAGGAAGCTTATACACATAAAATTTGACATATTAAAACAATAAAAATTGTACACCGAGCAACTTTGATGGTCCGAAGTTGCTCAACACTCTCTATGGATGAGCTCTTAACGGTTTTGTCTATTTGTTGTAGAAAGTTGTTGTTTTGGCATCGAAATAATCTATGAAGCTTGTACTCGTAAAATTTGACATATGAGAACAATAAAAATTGTACACCGAGCACTTTTGATGGTCCGAAGTCGCTCAACACTCTCTATGGAGGAGCTTTTAACGGTTTTGTCCATTTGTCATAGTAAGTTGGTGTTTTGGCATCGAAATAATGTAGGAAGCTTATACTCGTAAAATTTGACATAGAAGAACCATAAAAAGTCTATCCCGAGCAACTTTGATAGTCTAAAGTTGCTCAACTCTCTCTATGGAGGACCTTTTAACGGTTTTGTTCATTTGTCTTAGAAAACTGGTGTTTTGGCATCGGAATAATCTAGGAAGCTTATACTCGAAAAATTTCACATAGAAGAACAATAAAAAGTCTATCCCAAGCTACTTTGATGGTTTGAAGTTGCTCAACTCTCTCTATGGAGGAGCATTTAACGGTTTTGTCCATTTGTCATAGAGAGTTGGTGTTTTGTCATCGAAATAATTTAGAAAGCTTATACGCGTAAAATTTGACATATAAGAACAATAAAAAGTCTATCCTGAGCAACTTTGATGGTCCGAAGTCGCTCAACTCTCTCTATGGAGGAGCTTTTAACGGTTTTGTCTTTTTGTCATAGAAAGTTGGTGTTTTGGCATCGAAATAATGTAGGAAGCTTATACTCGTAAAATTTGACATAGAAGAACAATAAAAAGTCTATCCCAAGCAAGTTTGATAGTCCGAAGTCGCTCAACTCTCTCTATGGAGGAGTTTAACGGTTTTGTCCTTTTGTCATAGAAAGTTGGTGTTTTGGCATCGAAATAATGTAGAGAGAGCTTATACTCATAAAATTTGACATAGAAGAACAATAAAAAGTCTATCCCGAGCAACTTTCATCGTCCGAAGTTGCTCAACTCTCTCTATGGAGGAGCTTTTAACGGTTTTGTCCATTTGTCATAGAAAGTTGGTGTTTTGGCATCGAAATAATCTAGGAAGCTTATACTCATAAAATTTGACATAGAAGAACAGTAAAAAGTGTACATAGAGCAATTTTAATGGTCCGAAGTTGCTCAACTCTCATTATGGAGGTGCTTTTAACGGTTTTGTCTATTTGTCATAGAAAGTTGGTGTTTTGGCATCGAAATAATCTATGAAGCTTGTACTCGTAAAATTTGACATTTGAGAACAATAAAAATTGTACACCGAGCAACTTTGATGGTCCGAAGTCGCTCAACACTCTCTATGGAGGAGCTTTTAACGGTTTTGTCCATTTTTCGTAGAAAGTTCGTGTTTTGGCATCGAAATAATCTAGGAAGCTTATACTCATAAAATTTGACATAAAAGAACAATAAAAAGTGTACATAGAGCAATTTTAAATGGTCTGAAGTTGCTCAACTCTCTCTATGGACGAGCTCTTAACGGTTTCGTCCATTTTTCATAGAAAGTTGGTGTTTTGGCATCGAAATAATCTAGGAAGCTTATACTCGAAAAATTTGACATATGAGAACAATAAAAATTATACACCGAGCAACTTTGATGGTCCGAAGTTGCTCAACTCTCTCTATGGAGGAGCTTTTAACGGTTTTGTCCATTTGTCATAGAAAGTTGGTGTTTTGGCATCGAAATAATCTAGGAAGCTTATACTCATAAAATTTGACATAGAAGAACAGTTAAAAGTGTACATAGAGCAATTTTAATGGTCCGAAGTTGCTCAACTCTCATTATGGAGGTGCTTTTAACGGTTTTGTCCTTTTGTCATAGAAAGCTGGTGTTTTGGCATCGAAATAATGTAGGAAGCTTATGCTCATAAAATTTGACATAGAAGAACAATAAAAAGTCTATCCCGAGCAACTTTCATAGTCGGAAGTTGCTCAACTCTCTCTATGGAGGAGCTTTTAACGGTTTTGTCCATTTGTCAAAGAAAGTTGGTGTTTTGGAATCGAAATAATCTAGGAAGCTTATACACATAAAATTTGACATATTAGAACAATAAAAATTGTACACCGAGCAACTTTGATGGTCTGAAGTTGCTCAACACTCTCTATGGAAGAGCTCTTAACGGTTTTGTCTATTTGTCATAGAAAGTTGTAGTTTTGGCATCGAAATAATCTATGAAGCTTGTACTCGTAAAATTTGACATATGAGAACAATAAAAATTGTACACCGAGCAACTTTGATGGTCCGAAGTCGCTCAACACTCTCTATGGAGGAGCTTTTAACGGTTTTGTCCATTTTTCGTAGAAAGTTGGTGTTTTGGCATCGAAATAATCTAGGAAGCTTATACTCATAAAATTTGACATAAAAGAACAATAAAAAGTGTACATAGAGCAATTTTAAATGGTCCGAGGTTGCTAAACTCTCTCTATGGACGAGCTCTTAACGGTTTCGTCCATTTTTCATAGAAAGTTGGTGTTTTGGCATCGAAATAATCTAGGAAGCTTATACTCGTAAAATTTGACATATGAGAACAATAAAAATTATACACCGAGCAACTTTGATGGTCCGAAGTTGCTCAACTCTCTCTATGGAGGAGCTTTTAACGGTTTTGTCCATTTGTCATAGAAAGTTGGTGTTTTGGCATCGAAATAATCTAGGAAGCTTATACTCATAAAATTTGACATAGAAGAACAGTAAAAAGTGTACATAGAGCAATTTTAATGGTCCGAAGTTGCTCAACTCTCTTTATGGAGGTGCTTTTAACGGTTTTGTCCATTTGTCATAGAAAGTTGGTGTTTTGGCATCGGAATAATCTAGGAAACTCATACTCGTAAAATTTGACATAGAAGAACAATAAAAAGTCTATCCCGAGCAACTTTGATGGTCCGAAGTTGCTCAACTCTCTCTATGGAGGAGCTCTTAACGGTTTTGTCTATTTGTCATAGAAAGTTGGTGTTTTGGCATCGAAATAATCTATGAAGCTTATACTCGTAAAATTTGACATATGAGAACAATAAAAATTGTACACCGAACAACTTTGATGGTCCGAAGTCGCACAACACTCTCTATGGAGGAGCTTTTAACGGTTTTGTCAATTTGTCATAGAAAGTTGGTGTTTTGGCATCGAAATAATCTAGGAAGCTTATACTTATAAAATTTGACATAGAAGAACAGTAAAAAGTGTACATAGAGCAATTTTAATGGTCCGAAGTTGCTCAACTCTCTCTATGGAGGAGCACTTAACGGTTTTGTCCATTTATCATAAAAAGTTGGTGTTTTGGCATCGAAATAATCTATGAAGCTTGTACACATAAAATTTGACATATTAGAACAATAAAAATTGTACACCGAGCAACTTTGATAGTCCGAAGTTGCTCAACACTCTCTATGGAGGAGCTCTTAACGGTTTTGTCTATTTGTCATAGAAAGTTGTTGTTTTGGCATCGAAATAATATATGAAGCTTGTACTCGTAAAATTTGACATATGAGAACAATAAAAATTGTACACCGAGCACTTTTGATGGTCCGAAGTCGCTCAACACTCTCTATGAAGGAGCTTTTAACGGTTTTGTCCATTTGGCATAGAAAGTTGGTGTTTTGGCATCGGAAAAATCTAGGAAGCTTATACTCGAAAAATTTCACATAGAAGAACAATAAAAAGTCTATCCCAAGCAACTTTGATGGTTTGAAGTTGCTCAACTCTCTCTATGGAGGAGCTTTTAACGGTTTTGTCCATTTGTCATAGAAAGTTGTTGTTTTGGCATCGAAATAATCTAGGAAGCTTATACTCGTAAAATTTGACATATGAGAACAATAAAAATTATACACCGAGCAACTTTGATGGTCCGAAGTTGCTCAACTCTTTCTATGGAGGAGCTTTTAACGGTTTTGTCAATTTGTGATAGAAAGTTGGTGTTTTGGCATCTATATAATGTTAGAAGCTTATACTCGTAAAATTTGACATAGATTAACAATAAAAAGTCTATCCCGAGCAACTCTGATAGTCCGAAGTTGGTCAACTCTCTCTATGGAGGAGCTTTTAACGGTTTTGTCCATTTGTCATAGAAAGTTGGTGTTTTGGCCTCGAAATAATGTAGGAAGCTTATACTCGTAAAATTTGACATAGAAGAACCATAAAAAGTCTATCCCGAGCAACTTTGATAGTCTAAAGTTGCTCAACTCTCTCTTTGGAGGAGCTTTTAACGGTTTTGTCCATTTGTCTTATAAAGTTGGTGTTTTGGCATCGGAATAATCTAGGAAGCTTATACTCGTAAAATTTGACATAGAAGAACAATAAAAAGTCTATCCCGAGCAACTTTGATGGTCCGAAGTCGCTCAACACTCTCTATGGAGGAGCTTTTAACGGTTTTGTCCATTTGTCATAGAAAGTTGGTGTTTTGGCATCGAAATAATGTAGGAAGCTTATACTCGTAAAATTTGACATAGAAGAACCATAAAAAGTCTATCCCGAGCAACTTTGATAGTCTAAAGTTGCTCAACTCTCTCTATGGAGGAGCTTTTAACGGTTTTGTCCATTTGTCTTAGAAAGTTGTTGTTTTGGCATCGGAAATAATCAAGGAAGCTTATACTCGAAAAATTTGACATAGAAAAACAATAAAAAGTCTATCCCAAGCAACTTTGATGGTTTGAAGTTGCTCAACTCTCTCTATGGAGGAGCTTTTAACGGTTTTGTCCATTTGTCATAGAAAGTTGGTGTTTTGTCAACGAAATAATTTTGAAAGCTTATACGCGTAAAATTTGACATATAAGAACAATAAAAAGTCTATCCCGAGCAACTTTGATGGTCCGAAGTCGCTCAACTCTCTCTATGGAGGAGCTTTTAACGGTTTTGTCTTTTTGTCATAGAAAGTTGGTGTTTTGGCATCGAAATAATGTAGGAAGCTTATACTCGTAAAATTTGACATAGAAGAACAAAAAAAAGTCTATTCCAAGCAAGTTTGATAGTCCGAAGTTGCTCAACTCTCTCTATGGAGGAGTTTAACGATTTTGTCCTTTTGTCATAGAAAGTTGGTGTTTTGGCATCGAAATAATGTAGAAAGCTTATACTCATAAAAATTTTTCATAGAAGAACAATAAAAAGTCTATCCCGAGCAACTTTCATAGTCCGAAGTTGCTCAACTCTCTCTATGGAGGAGCTTTTAACGGTTTTGTCCATTTGTCAAAGAGAGTTGGTGTTTTGGCTTCGGAATAATCTAGGAAGCTTATACACATAAAATTTGACATATTAGAACAATAGAAATTGTACACCGAGCAACTTTAATGGTCCGAAGTTGCTCAACACTCTCTATGGAGGAGTTTAACGGTTTTGTCCTTTTGTCATAGAAAGTTGGTGTTTTGGCATCGAAATAATGTAGAAAGCTTATACTCATAAAATTTGACATAGAAGAACAACAAAAAGTCTATCCCGAGCAACTTTCATAGTCCGAAGTTGCTCAACTCTCTCTATGGAGGAGCTTTTAACGGTTTTGTCCATTTGTCAAAGAAAGTTGGTGTTTTGGCATCGGAATAATCTAGGAAGCTTATACACATAAAATTTGACATATTAGAACAATAGAAATTGTACACCGAGCAACTTTGATGGTCCGAAGTCGCTCAACACTCTCTATGGAGGAGCTTTTAACGGTTTTGTCCATTTGTCTTAGAAAGTTGGTGTTTTGGCATCGGAAATAATCTAGGAAGCTTATACTCGAAAAATTTCACATAGAAGAACAATAAAAAGTCTATCCCAAGCAACTTTGATGGTTTGAAGTTGCTCAACTCTCTCTATGGAGGAGCTTTTAACGGTTTTGTCCATTTGTCATAGAAAGTTGGTGTTTTGTCATCGAAATAATTTTGAAAGCTTATACGCGTAAAATTTGACATATAAGAACAATAAAAAGTCTATCCCGAGCAACTTTGATGGTCCGAAGTCGCTCAACTCTCTCTATGGAGGAGCTTTTAACGGTTTTGTCTTTTTGTCATAGAAAGTTGGTGTTTTGGCATCGAAATAATGTAGGAAGCTTATACTCGTAAAAGTTGACGTAGAAGAACAATAAAAAGTATATCCCGACCAACTTTGATATTCCGAAGTTGCTCAACTCTCTCTATGGAGGAGCTTTTAACGGTTTTGTCTATTTGTCATAGAAAGTTGGTGTTTTGGCATCGAAATAATCTAGGAAGCTTATACTCGTAAAATTTGACATAGAAGAACAATAAAAAGTCTATCCCGAGCAACTTTGATGGTCCGAAGTTGCTCAACTCTCTCTATGGAGGGGCTTTTAACGGTTTTGTCCATTTGTCATAGAAAGTTGGTGTTTTGGCATCGAAATAATCTCGGAAGCTTATACTCATAAAATTTGACATAGAAGAACAATAAAAAGTGTACATAGAGCAATTTTAAGGGTCCGGAGTTGCTCAACTCTCTCTATGGAGGAGTTTAACGGTTTTGTCCATTTGTCATAGAAAGTTAGTGTTTTGGCATCGAAATAATATAGGAAGCTTATACTCATAAAGTTTGACATATAAGAACAATAAAAATTGTAAACCGAGCAACTTTGATGGTCCGAAGTCGCTCAACACTCTCTATGGAGGAGATTTTAACGGTTTTGTCCATTTGTCATAGAACGTTGGTGTTTTGGCATCGAAATAATCTAGGAAGCTTATACTCGTAAAATTTCACATAGAATAACAATAAAAAGTGTACATAGAGCAATTTTAATGGTCCAAAGTTGCTCAACTCTCTCTATGGAGGAGCTCTTAACGGTTTTGTCCATTTGTCATAAAAAGTTGGTGTTTTGGCATCGAAATAATCTATGAAGCTTATACTCCTAAAATTTGACATATGAGAACAATAAAAATTATACACCGAGCAACTTTGACGGTCCGAAGTTGCTCAACTCTCTGTATGGAGGAGCTTTTAACGGTTTTGTCCATTTGTCATAGAAAGTTGGTGTTTTGGCATCGGAATAATCTAGGAAGCTTATACTCGTAAAATTTGACATATGAAAACAATAAAAATTATACACCGAGCAACTTTGATGGTCCGAAGTCGCTCAACACTCTCTATGGAGGAGCTTTTAACTGTTTTGTCCATTTGTCAAAGAAAGTTGGTGTTTTGGCTTCGAAATAATCTAGGAAGCTTATACTCGTAAAATTTGACATATGAGAACAATAAAAAGTGTACATAGAGCAATTTTGATGGTCCGAAATTGCTCAACTCTCTTTATGGAGGTGCTTTTAACGGTTTTGTCCATTTGTCATAGAAAGTTGGTGTTTTGGCATCGAAATAATCTAGGAAGCTTATACTCGTAAAATTTGACATATAAGAATAATAAAAAGTCTATCCCGAGCAACTTTGATAGTCCGAAGTTGCTCAACTCTCTCTATGCAGGAGCTTTTAACGGTTTTGTCTATTTGTCATAGAAAGTTGGTGTTTTGGCATCGAAATAATCTCTGAAGCTTATACTCGTAAAATTTGACATATAAGAACAATAAAAATTGTACACCGAGCAACTTTGATGGTCCGAAGTCGATCAACACTCTCTATGGAGGAGCTTTTAACAGTTTTGTCCATTTTTCATAGAAAGTTGGTGTTTTGGCATCGAAATAATCTAGGAAGCTTATACTCATAAAATTTAACATAGAAGAACAGTAAAAAGTGTACATAGAGCAATTTTAATGGTCCGAAGTTGCTCAACTCTCTTTATGGAGGTGCTTTTAACGGTTTTGTCCATTTGTCATAGAAAGTTGGTGTTTTGGCATCGAAATAATCTAGGAAGCTTATACTCGTAAAATTTGACACAGAAGAACAATAAAAAGTCTTTCTCGAGCAACTTTGATGGTCCGAAGTTGCTCAACTCTCTCTATGGAGGAGCTATTACCGGTTTTGTCTATTTGTCATAGAAAGTTGGTGTTTTGGCATGGAAATAATCTATGAAGCTTATACTCGTGAAATTTGACATATGAGAACAATAAAAATTGTACACCGAACCACTTTGATGGTCCGAAGTCGCTCAACACTCTCTATGGAGGAGCTTTTAACGGTTTTGTCAATTTGTGATAGAAAGTTGGTGTTTTGGCATCGAAATAATCCAGGAAGCTTATACTCATAAAATTTGACATAGAAGAACAGCAAAAAGTGTACATAGAGCAATTTTAATGGTCCGAAGTTGCTCAACTCTCTCTATGGAGGAGCTCTTAACGGTTTTGTCCATTTATCATAAAAAGTTGGTGTTTTGGCATCGAAATAATCTATGAAGCTTATACTCGTAAAATTTGACATATGAGAACAATAAAAATTATACACCGAGCAACTTTGATGGTCCGAAGTTGCTCAACTCTCTCTATGGAGGAGCTTTTAACGGTTTTGTCTTTTTGTCATAGAAAGTTGGTGTTTTGGCATCGAAATAATGTAGGAAGCTTGTACTCGTAAAATTTGACATAGAAGAACAATAAAAAGTCTATCCCAAGCAACTTTGATAGTCCGAAGTTGCTCAACTCTCTCTATGGAGGAGTTTAACGGTTTTGTCCTTTTGTCAAAGAAAGTTGGTGTTTTCGCAACGAAATAATCTTGGAAGCTTATACACATAAAATTTGACATATTAGAACAATAAAAAATGTACACCGAGCAACTTTGATGGTCCGAAGTTGCTCAACTCTCTCTATGGATGAGCTTTTAACGGTTTTGTCCATTTGTCAAAGAAAGTTGGTGTTTTGGCATCGAAATAATCTAGGAAGCTTATACACATAAAATTTGACATATTAGAACAATAAAAAATGTACACCGAGCAACTTTGATGGTCCGAAGTTGCTCAACTCTCTCTATGGATGAGCTTTTAACGGTTTTGTCCTTTTGTCAAAGAAAGTTGGTGTTTTGGCATCGAAATAATGTAGGAAGCTTATACTCATAAAATTTGACATAGAAGAACAATAAAAGGTCTATCCCAAGCAACTTTCATAGTCCGAAGTTGCTCAACTCTCTCTATGGATGAGCTTTTAACGGTTTTGTCCATTTGTCAAAGAAAGTTGGTGTTTTGGCATCGAAATAATCTAGGAAGCTTATACACATAAAATTTGACATATTAGAACAATAAAAATTGTACACCGAGCAACTTTGATGGTCCGAAGTTGCTCAACACTCTCTATGGATGAGCTCTTAACGGTTTTGTCTATTTGTTGTAGAAAGTTGTTGTTTTGGCATCGAAATAATCTATGAAGCTTGCACTCGTAAAATTTGACATATGAGAACAATAAAAATTGTACACCGAGCACTTTTGATGGTCCGAAGTCGCTCAACACTCTCTATGGAGGAGCTTTTAACGGTTTTGTCCATTTGTCATAGTAAGTTAGTGTTTTGGCATCGAAATAATGTAGGAAGCTTATACTCGTAAAATTTGACATAGAAGAACCATAAAAAGTCTATCCCGAGCAACTTTGATAGTCTAAAGTTGCTCAACTCTCTCTATGGAGGACCTTTTAACGGTTTTGTTCATTTGTCTTAGAAAGCTGGTGTTTTGGCATCGGAATAATCTAGGAAGCTTATACTCGAAAAATTTCACATAGAAGAACAATAAAAAGTCTATCCCAAGCTACTTTGATGGTTTGAAGTTGCTCAACTCTCTCTATGGAGGAGCATTTAACGGTTTTGTCCATTTGTCATAGAGAGTTGGTGTTTTGTCATCGAAATAATTTAGAAAGCTTATACGCGTAAAATTTGACATATAAGAACAATAAAAAGTCTATCCTGAGCAACTTTGATGGTCCGAAGTCGCTCAACTCTCTCTATGGAGGAGCTTTTAACGGTTTTGTCTTTTTGTCATAGAAAGTTGGTGTTTTGGCATCGAAATAATGTAGGAAGTTATACTCGTAAAATTTGACATAGAAGAACAATAAAAAGTCTATCCCAAGCAAGTTTGATAGTCCGAAGTCGCTCAACTCTCTCTATGGAGGAGTTTAACGGTTTTGTCCTTTTGTCATAGAAAGTTGGTGTTTTGGCATCGAAATAATGTAGAGAGAGCTTATACTCATAAAATTTGACATAGAAGAACAATAAAAAGTCTATCCCGAGCAACTTTCATCGTCCGAAGTTGCTCAACTCTCTCTATGGAGGAGCTTTTAACGGTTTTGTCCATTTGTCATAGAAAGTTGGTGTTTTGGCATCGAAATAATCTAGGAAGCTTATACTCATAAAATTTGACATAGAAGAACAGTAAAAAGTGTACATAGAGCAATTTTAATGGTCCGAAGTTGCTCAACTCTCATTATGGAGGTGCTTTTAACGGTTTTGTCCTTTTGTCATAGAAAGTTGGTGTTTTGGCATCGAAATAATGTAGGAAGCTTATGCTCATAAAATTTGATATAGAAGAACAATAAAAAGTCTATCCCGAGCAACTTTCATAGTCCGAAGTTGCTCAACTCTCTCTATGGAGGAGCTTTTAACGGTCTTGTCCATTTGTCAAAGAAAGTTGGTGTTTTGGAATCGAAATAATATAGGAAGCTTATACACATAAAATTTGACATATTAGAACAATAAAAATTGTACACCGAGCAACTTTGATGGTCCGAAGTTGCTCATCACTCTCTATGGAAGAGCTCTTAACGGTTTTGTCTATTTGTCATAGAAAGTTGGTGTTTTGGCATCGAAATAATCTATGAAGCTTGTACTCGTAAAATTTGACATTTGAGAACAATAAAAATTGTACACCGAGCAACTTTGATGGTCCGAAGTCGCTCAACACTCTCTATGGAGGAGCTTTTAACGGTTTTGTCCATTTTTCGTAGAAAGTTGGTGTTTTGGCATCGAAATAATCTAGGAAGCTTATACTCATAAAATTTGACATAAAAGAACAATAAAAAGTGTACATAGAGCAATTTTAAATGGTCTGAAGTTGCTCAACTCTCTCTATGGACGAGCTCTTAACGGTTTCGTCCATTTTTCATAGAAAGTTGGTGTTTTGGCATCGAAATAATCTAGGAAGCTTATACTCGAAAAATTTGACATATGAGAACAATAAAAATTATACACCGAGCAACTTTGATGGTCCGAAGTTGCTCAACTCTCTCTATGGAGGAGCTTTTAACGGTTTTGTCCATTTGTCATAGAAAGCTGGTGTTTTGGCATCGAAATAATCTAGGAAGCTTATACTCATAAAATTTGACATAGAAGAACAGTTAAAAGTGTACATAGAGCAATTTTAATGGTCCGAAGTTGCTCAACTCTCATTATGGAGGTGCTTTTAACGGTTTTGTCCTTTTGTCATAGAAAGCTGGTGTTTTGGCATCGAAATAATGTAGGAAGCTTATGCTCATAAAATTTGACATAGAAGAACAATAAAAAGTCTATCCCGAGCAACTTTCATAGTCGGAAGTTGCTCAACTCTCTCTATGGAGGAGCTTTTAACGGTTTTGTCCATTTGTCAAAGAAAGTTGGTGTTTTGGAATCGAAATAATCTAGGAAGCTTATACACATAAAATTTGACATATTAGAACAATAAAAATTGTACACCGAGCAACTTTGATGGTCCGAAGTTGCTCAACACTCTCTATGGAAGAGCTCTTAACGGTTTTGTCTATTTGTCATAGAAAGTTGTTGTTTTGGCATCGAAATAATATATGAAGCTTGTACTCGTAAAATTTGACATATGAGAACAATAAAAATTGTACACCGAGCAACTTTGATGGTCCGAAGTCGCTCAACACTCTCTATGGAGGAGCTTTTAACGGTTTTGTCCATTTTTCGTAGAAAGTTGGTGTTTTGGCATCGAAATAATCTAGGAAGCTTATACTCATAAAATTTGACATAAAAGAACAATAAAAAGTGTACATAGAGCAATTTTAAATGGTCCGATGTTGCTCAACTCTCTCTATGGACGAGCTCTTAACGGTTTCGTCCATTTTTCATAGAAAGTTGGTGTTTTGGCATCGAAATAATCTAGGAAGCTTATACTCGTAAAATTTGACATATGAGAACAATAAAAATTATACACCGAGCAACTTTGATGGTCCGAAGTTGCTCAACTCTCTCTATGGAGGAGCTTTTAACGGTTTTGTCCATTTGTCATAGAAAGTTGGTGTTTTGGCATCGAAATAATCTAGGAAGCTTATACTCATAAAATTTGACATAGAAGAACAGTAAAAAGTGTACATAGAGCAATTTTAATGGTCCGAAGTTGCTCAACTCTCTTTATGGAAGTGCTTTTAACGGTTTTGTCCATTTGTCATAGAAAGTTGGTGTTTTGGCATCGGAATAATCTAGGAAACTCATACTCGTAAAATTTGACATAGAAGAACAATAAAAAGTCTATCCCGAGCAACTTTGATGGTCCGAAGTTGCTCAACTCTCTCTATGGAGGAGCTCTTAACGGTTTTGTCTATCTGTCATAGAAAGTTGGTGTTTTGGCATCGAAATAATCTATGAAGCTTATACTCGTAAAATTTGACATATGAGAACAATAAAAATTGTACACCGAACAACTTTGATGGTCCGAAGTCGCTCAACACTCTCTATGGAAGAGCTTTTAACGGTTTTGTCCATTTGGCATAGAAAGTTGGTGTTTTGGCATCGGAAAAATCTAGGAAGCTTATACTCGAAAAATTTCACATAGAAGAACAATAAAAAGTCTATCCCAAGCAACTTTGATGGTTTGAAGTTGCTCAACTCTCTCTATGGAGGAGCTTTTAACGGTTTTGTCCATTTGTCATAGAAAGTTGTTGTTTTGGCATCGAAATAATCTAGGAAGCTTATACTCGTAAAATTTGATATATGGGAACAATAAAAATTATACACCGAGCAACTTTGATGGTCCGAAGTTGCTCAACTCTTTCTATGGAGGAGCTTTTAACGGTTTTGTCAATTTGTGATAGAAAGTTGGTGTTTTGGCATCTAAATAATGTAGGAAGCTTATACTCGTAAAATTTGACATAGATTAACAATAAAAAGTCTATCCCGAGCAACTCTAATAGTCCGAAGTTGGTCAACTCTCTCTATGGAGGAGCTTTTAACGGTTTTGTCCATTTGTCATAGAAAGTTGGTGTTTTGGCCTCGAAATAATGTAGGAAGCTTATACTCGTAAAATTTGACATAGAAGAACCATAAAAAGTCTATCCCGAGCAACTTTGATAGTCTAAAGTTGCTCAACTCTCTCTTTGGAGGAGCTTTTAACGGTTTTGTCCATTTGTCTAAGAAAGTTGGTGTTTTGGCATCGGAAAAATCTAGGAAGCTTATACTCGTAAAATTTGACATAGAAGAACAATAAAAAGTCTATCCCGAGCAACTTTGATGGTCCGAAGTCGCTCAACACTCTCTATGGAGGAGCTTTTAACGGTTTTGTCCATTTGTCATAAAAAGTTGGTGTTTTGGCATCGAAATAATGTAGGAAGCTTATACTCGTAAAATTTGACATAGAAGAACCATAAAAAGTCTATCCCGAGCAACTTTGATAGTCTAAAGTTGCTCAACTCTCTCTATGGAGGAGCCTTTAACGGTTTTGTCCATTTGTCTTAGAAAGTTGGTGTTTTGGCATCGGAAATAATCTTGGAAACTTATACTCGAAAAATTTCACATAGAAGAACAATAAAAAGTCTATCCCAAGCAACTTTGATGGTTTGAAGTTGCTCAACTCTCTCTATGGAGGAGGTTTTAACGGTTTTGTCCATTTGTCATAGAAAGTTGGTGTTTTGTCATCGAAATAATTTTGAAAGCTTATACGCGTAAAATTTGACATATAAGAACAATAAAAAGTCTATCCCGAGCAACTTTGATGGTCCGAAGTCGCTCAACTCTCTCTATGGAGGAGCTTTTAACGCTTTTGTCTTTTTGTCATAGAAAGTTGGTGTTTTGGCATCGAAATAATGTAGGAAGCTTATACTCGTAAAATTTGACATAGAAGAACAAAAAAAAGTCTATCCCAAGCAAGTTTGATAGTCCGAAGTTGCTCAACTCTCTCTATGGAGGAGTTTAACGGTTTTGTCCTTTTGTCATAGAAAGTTGGTGTTTTGGCATCGAAATAATGTAGAAAGCTTATACTCATAAAATTTTTTCATAGAAGAACAATAAAATGTCTATCCCGAGCAACTTTCATAGTCCGAAGTTGCTCAACTCTCTCTATGGAGGAGCTTTTAACGGTTTTGTCCATTTGTCAAAGAAAGTTGGTGTTTTGGCATCGGAATAATCTAGGAAGCTTATACACATAAAATTTGACATATTAGAACAATAGAAATTGTACACCGAGCAACTTTGATGGTCCGAAGTTGCTCAACACTCTCTATGGAGGAGTTTAACGGTTTTGTCCTTTTGTCTTAGAAAGTTGTTGTTTTGGCATCGAAATAATGTAGAAAGCTTATACTCATAAAATTTTTTCATAGAAGAACAATAAAAAGTCTATCCCGAGCAACTTTCATAGTCCGAAGTTGCTCAACTCTCTCTATGGAGGAGCTTTTAACGATTTTGTCCATTTGTCAAAGAAAGTTGGTGTTTTGGCATCGGAATAATCTAGGAAGCTTATACACATAAAATTTGACATATTAGAACAATAGAAATTGTACACCGAGCAACTTTGATGGTCCGAAGTTGCTCAACACTCTCTATGGAGGAGTTTAACGGTTTTGTCCTTTTGTCTTAGAAAGTTGTTGTTTTGGCATCGAAATAATGTAGAAAGCTTATACTCATAAAATTTGACATAGAAGAACAATAAAAAGTCTATCCCGAGCAACTTTGATGGTCCGAAGTCGCTCAACACTCTCTATGGAGGAGCTTTTAACGGTTTTGTCCATTTGTCATAAAAAGTTGGTGTTTTGGCATCGAAATAATGTAGGAAGCTTATACTCGTAAAATTTGACATAGAAGAACCATAAAAAGTCTATCCCGAGCAACTTTGATAGTCTAAAGTTGCTCAACTCTCTCTATGGAGGAGCTTTTAACGGTTTTGTCCATTTGTCTTAGAAAGTTGGTGTTTTGGCATCGGAAATAATCTTGGAAACTTATACTCGAAAAATTTCACATAGAAGAACAATAAAAAGTCTATCCCAAGCAACTTTGATGGTTTGAAGTTGCTCAACTCTCTCTATGGAGGAGCTTTTAACGGTTTTGTCCATTTGTCATAGAAAGTTGGTGTTTTGTCATCGAAATAATTTTAAAAGCTTATACGCGTAAAATTTCACATATAAGAACAATAAAAAGTCTATCCCGAGCAACTTTGATGGTCCGAAGTCGATCAACTCTCTCTATGGAGGAGCTTTTAACGGTTTTGTCTTTTTGTCATAGAAAGTTGGTTTTTTGGCATCGAAATAATGTAGGAAGCTTATACTCGTAAAAGTTGACGTAGAAGAACAATAAAAAGTATATCCCGAGCAACTTTGATACTCCGAAGTTGCTCAACTCTCTCTATGGAGGAGCTTTTAACGGTTTTGTCTATTTGTCATAGAAAGTTGGTGTTTTGGCATCGAAATAATCTAGGAAGCCTATACTCGTAAAATTTGACATAGAAGAACAATAAAAAGTCTATCCCGAGCAACTTTGATGGTCCGAAGTTGCTCAACGCTCTCTATGGAGGGGCTTTTAACGGTTTTGTCCATTTGTCATAGAAAGTTGGTGTTTTGGCATCGAAATAATCTCGGAAGCTTATACTCATAAAATTTGACATAGAAGAACAATAAAAAGTGTACATAGAGCAATTTTAAGGGTCCGGAGTTGCTCAACTCTCTCTATGGAGGAGTTTAACGGTTTTGTCCATTTGTCATAGAAAGTTAGTGTTTTGGCATCGAAATAATGTAGGAAGCTTATACTCATAAAATTTGACATATAAGAACAATAAAAATTGTACACCGAGCAACTTTGATGGTCCGAAGTCGCTCAACACTCTCTATGGAGGAGCTTTTAACGGTTTTGTCCATTTGTCATAGAACGTTGGTGTTTTGGCATCGAAATAATCTAGGAAGCTTATACTGGTAAATTTTCACATAGAATAACAATAAAAAGTGTACATAGAGCAATTTTAATGGTCCAAAGTTGCTCAAATCTCTCTATGGAGGAGCTCTTAACGGTTTTGTCCATTTGTCATAAAAAGTTGGTGTTTTGGCATCGAAATAATCTATGAAGCTTATACTCGTAAAATTTGACATATGAGAACAATAAAAATTATACACCGAGCAACTTTGACGGTCCGAAGTTGCTCAACTCTCTGTATGGAGGAGCTTTTAACGGTTTTGTCCATTTGTCATAGAAAGTTGGTGTTTTGGCATCGGAATAATCTAGGAAGCTTATACTCGTAAAATTTGACATATGAAAACAATAAAAATTATACACCGAGCAACTTTGATGGTCCGAAGTCGCTCAACACTCTCTATGGAGGAGCTTTTAACTGTTTTGTCCATTTGTCAAAGAAAGTTGGTGTTTTGGCTTCGAAATAATCTAGGAAGCTTATACTCGTAAAATTTGACATATGAGAACAATAAAAAGTGTACATAGAGCAATTTTGATGGTCCGAAATTGCTCAACTCTCTTTATGGAGGTGCTTTTAACGGTTTTGTCCATTTGTCATAGAAAGTTGGTGTTTTGGCATCGAAATAATCTAGGAAGCTTATACTCGTAAAATTTGACATATAAGAATAATAAAAAGTCTATCCCGAGCAACTTTGATAGTCCGAAGTTGCTCAACTCTCTCTATGCAGGGGCTTTTAACGGTTTTGTCTATTTGTCATAGAAAGTTGGTGTTTTGGCATCGAAATAATCTCTGAAGCTTATACTCGTAAAATTTGACATATAAGAACAATAAAAATTGAACACCGAGCAACTTTGATGGTCCGAAGTCGCTCAACACTCTCTATGGAGGAGCTTTTAACGGTTTTGTCCATTTTTCATAGAAAGTTGGTGTTTTGGCATCGAAATAATCTGGGAAGCTTATACTCATAAAATTTAACATAGAAGAACAGTAAAAAGTGTACATAGAGCAATTTTAATGGTCCGAAGTTGCTCAACTCTCTTTATGGAGGTGCTTTTAACGGTTTTGTCCATTTGTCATAGAAAGTTGGTGTTTTGGCATCGAAATAATCTAGGAAGCTTATAATCGAAAAAATTTGACACAGAAGAACAATAAAAAGTCTTTCTCGAGCAACTTTGATGGTCCGAAGTTGCTCAACTCTCTCTATGGAGGAGCTATTACCGGTTTTGTCTATTTGTCATAGAAAGTTGGTGTTTTGGCATCGAAATAATCTATGAAGCTTATACTCGTAAAATTTAACATATGAGAACAATAAAAATTGTACACCGAACAACTTTGATGGTCCGAAGTCGCTCAACACTCTCTATGGAGGAGCTTTTAACGGTTTTGTCAATTTGTGATAGAAAGTTGGTGTTTTGGCATCGAAATATTCTAGGAAGCTTATACTCATAAAATTTGACATAGAAGAACAGCAAAAAGTGTACATAGAGCAATTTTAATGGTCCGAAGTTGCTCAACTCTCTCTATGAAGGAGCTCTTAACGATTTTGTCCATTTATCATAAAAAGTTGGTGTTTTGGCATCGAAATAATCTATGAAGCTTATACTCGTAAAATTTGACATATGAGAACAGTAAAAATTATACACCGAGCAACTTTGATGGTCCGAAGTTGCTCAACTCTTTCTATGGAGGAGCTTTTAACGGTTTTGTCAATTTGTGATAGAAAGTTGGTGTTTTGGCATCTAAATAATGTAGGAAGCTTATACTCGTAAAATTTGACATAGATTAACAATAAAAAGTCTATCCCGAGCAACTCTAATAGTCCGAAGTTGGTCAACTCTCTCTATGGAGGAGCTTTTAACGGTTTTGTCCATTTGTCATAGAAAGTTGGTGTTTTGGCCTCGAAATAATGTAGGAAGCTTATACTCGTAAAATTTGACATAGAAGAACCATAAAAAGTCTATCCCGAGCAACTTTGATAGTCTAAAGTTGCTCAACTCTCTCTTTGGAGGAGCTTTTAACGGTTTTATCCATTTGTCTAAGAAAGTTGGTGTTTTGGCATCGGAAAAATCTAGGAAGCTTATACTCGTAAAATTTGACATAGAAGAACAATAAAAAGTCTATCCCGAGCAACTTTGATGGTCCGAAGTCGCTCAACACTCTCTATGGAGGAGCTTTTAACGGTTTTGTCCATTTGTCATAAAAAGTTGGTGTTTTGGCATCGAAATAATGTAGGAAGCTTATACTCGTAAAATTTGACATAGAAGAACCATAAAAAGTCTATCCCGAGCAACTTTGATAGTCTAAAGTTGCTCAACTCTCTCTATGGAGGAGCTTTTAACGGTTTTGTCCATTTGTCTTAGAAAGTTGGTGTTTTGGCATCGGAAATAATCTTGGAAACTTATACTCGAAAAATTTCACATAGAAGAACAATAAAAAGTCTATCCCAAGCAACTTTGATGGTTTGAAGTTGCTCAACTCTCTCTATGGAGGAGCTTTTAACGGTTTTGTCCATTTGTCATAGAAAGTTGGTGTTTTGTCATCGAAATAATTTTAAAAGCTTATACGCGTAAAATTTCACATATAAGAACAATAAAAAGTCTATCCCGAGCAACTTTGATGGTCCGAAGTCGATCAACTCTCTCTATGGAGGAGCTTTTAACGGTTTTGTCTTTTTGTCATAGAAAGTTGGTTTTTTGGCATCGAAATAATGTAGGAAGCTTATACTCGTAAAAGTTGACGTAGAAGAACAATAAAAAGTATATCCCGAGCAACTTTGATAGTCCGAAGTTGCTCAACTCTCTCTATGGAGGAGCTTTTAACGGTTTTGTCTATTTGTCATAGAAAGTTGGTGTTTTGGCATCGAAATAATCTAGGAAGCCTATACTCGTAAAATTTGACATAGAAGAACAATAAAAAGTCTATCCCGAGCAACTTTGATGTTCCGAAGTTGCTCAACGCTCTCTATGGAGGGGCTTTTAACGGTTTTGTCCATTTGTCATAGAAAGTTGGTGTTTTGGCATCGAAATAATCTCGGAAGCTTATACTCATAAAATTTGACATAGAAGAACAATAAAAAGTGTACATAGAGCAATTTTAAGGGTCCGGAGTTGCTCAACTCTCTCTATGGAGGAGTTTAACGGTTTTGTCCATTTGTCATAGAAAGTTAGTGTTTTGGCATCGAAATAATGTAGGAAGCTTATACTCATAAAATTTGACATATAAGAACAATAAAAATTGTACACCGAGCAACTTTGATGGTCCGAAGTCGCTCAACACTCTCTATGGAGGAGCTTTTAACGGTTTTGTCCATTTGTCATAGAACGTTGGTGTTTTGGCATCGAAATAATCTAGGAAGCTTATACTGGTAAAATTTCACATAGAATAACAATAAAAAGTGTACATAGAGCAATTTTAATGGTCCAAAGTTGCTCAAATCTCTCTATGGAGGAGCTCTTAACGGTTTTGTCCATTTGTCATAAAAAGTTGGTGTTTTGGCATCGAAATAATCTATGAAGCTTATACTCGTAAAATTTGACATATGAGAACAATAAAAATTATACACCGAGCAACTTTGACGGTCCGAAGTTGCTCAACTCTCTGTATGGAGGAGCTTTTAACGGTTTTGTCCATTTGTCATAGAAAGTTGGTGTTTTGGCATCGGAATAATCTAGGAAGCTTATACTCGTAAAATTTGACATATGAAAACAATAAAAATTATACACCGAGCAACTTTGATGGTCCGAAGTCGCTCAACACTCTCTATGGAGGAGCTTTTAACTGTTTTGTCCATTTGTCAAAGAAAGTTGGTGTTTTGGCTTCGAAATAATCTAGGAAGCTTATACTCGTAAAATTTGACATATGAGAACAATAAAAAGTGTACATAGAGCAATTTTGATGGTCCGAAATTGCTCAACTCTCTTTATGGAGGTGCTTTTAACGGTTTTGTCCATTTGTCATAGAAAGTTGGTGTTTTGGCATCGAAATAATCTAGGAAGCTTATACTCGTAAAATTTGACATATAAGAATAATAAAAAGTCTATCCCGAGCAACTTTGATAGTCCGAAGTTGCTCAACTCTCTCTATGCAGGGGCTTTTAACGGTTTTGTCTATTTGTCATAGAAAGTTGGTGTTTTGGCATCGAAATAATCTCTGAAGCTTATACTCGTAAAATTTGACATATAAGAACAATAAAAATTGAACACCGAGCAACTTTGATGGTCCGAAGTCGCTCAACACTCTCTATGGAGGAGCTTTTAACGGTTTTGTCCATTTTTCATAGAAAGTTGGTGTTTTGGCATCGAAATAATCTAGGAAGCTTATACTCATAAAATTTAACATAGAAGAACAGTAAAAAGTGTACATAGAGCAATTTTAATGGTCCGAAGTTGCTCAACTCTCTTTATGGAGGTGCTTTTAACGGTTTTGTCCATTTGTCATAGAAAGTTGGTGTTTTGGCATCGAAATAATCCAGGAAGCTTATAATCGAAAAAATTTGACACAGAAGAACAATAAAACGTCTTTCTCGAGCAACTTTGATGGTCCGAAGTTGCTCAACTCTCTCTATGGAGGAGTTTTTACCGGTTTTGTCTATTTGTCATAGAAAGTTGGTGTTTTGGCATCGAAATAATCTATGAAGCTTATACTCGTAAAATTTAACATATGAGAACAATAAAAATTGTACACCGAACAACTTTGATGGTCCGAAGTCGCTCAACACTCTCTATGGAGGAGCTTTTAACGGTTTTGTCAATTTGTGATAGAAAGTTGGTGTTTTGGCATCGAAATAATCTAGGAAGCTTATACTCATCAAATTTGACATAGAAGAACAGCAAAAAGTGTACATAGAGCAATTTTAATGGTCCGAAGTTGCTCAACTCTCTCTATGAAGGAGCTCTTAACGATTTTCTCCATTTATCATAAAAAGTTGGTGTTTTGGCATCGAAATAATCTATGAAGCTTATACTCGTAAAATTTGACATATGAGAACAATAAAAATTATACACCGAGCAACTTTGATGGTCCGAAGTTGCTCAACTCTCTCTATGGAGGAGCTTTTAACGGTTTTGTCTTTTTGTCATAGAAATGTGATGTTTTGGCATCGAAATAATGTAGGAAGCTTATACTCGTAAAATTTGACATAGAAGAACAATAAAAAGTCTATCGCAAGCAACTTTGATAGTCCGAAGTTGCTCAACTCTCTCTATGGAGGAGTTTAACGGTTTTGTCCTTTTGTCATAGAAAGTTGTTGTTTTGGCATCGAAATAATGTAGGAAGCTTATACTCATAAAATTTGACATAGAAGAACAATAAAAAGTCTATCCCGAGCAACTTTCATAGTCCGAAGTTGCTCAACTCTCTCTATGGAGGAGCTTTTAACGGTTTTGTCCATTTGTCAAAGAAAGTTGGTGTTTTCGCATCGAAATAATCTTGGAAGCTTATACACATAAAATTTGACATATAAGAACAATAAAAATTGTACACCGAGCAACTTTGATGGTCCGAAGTTGCTCAACTCTCTCTATGGAGGAGCTTTTAACGGTTTTGTCTTTTTGTCATAGAAAGTTGGTGTTTTGGCATCGAAATAATGTAGGAAGCTTATACTTGTAAAATTTGACATAGAAGAACAATAAAAAGTCTATCCCAAGCAATTTTGATAGTCCGAAGTTGCTCAACTCTCTCTATGGAGGAGTTTAACGGTTTTGTCCTTTTGTCATAGAAAGTTGGTGTTTTGGCATCGAAATAATGTAGGAAGCTTATACTCATAAAATTTGACATAGAAGAACAATAAAAAGTCTATCCCGAGCAACTTTCATAGTCCGAAGTTGCTCAACTCTCTCTATGGAGGGGCTTTTAACGGTTTTGTCTTTTTGTCATAGAAAGTTGGTGTTTTGGCATCGAAATAATGTAGGAAGCTTATACTCGAAAAATTTGACATAGAAGAACAATAAAAAGTCTATCCCAAGCAACTTTGATAGTCCGAAGTTGCTCAATTCTCTCTATGGAGGAGTTTAAAGGTTTTGTCCTTTTGTCATAGAAAGTTGGTGTTTTGGCATCGAAATAATGTAGGAAGCTTGTACTCATAAAATTTGACATAGAAGAACAATAAAAGGTCTATCCCGAGCAACTTTCATAGTCCGAAGTTGCTCAACTCTCTCTATGGAGGAGCTTTTAACGGTTTTGTCCATTTGTCAAAGAAAGTTGGTGTTTTGGCATCGAAATAGTCTAGGAAGCTTATACACATAAAATTTGACATATTAGAACAATAAAAATTGTACACCGAGCAACTTTGATGGTCCGAAGTCGCTCAACACTCTCTATGGAGGAGCTTTTAACTGTTTTGTCCATTTGTCAAAGAAAGTTGGTGTTTTGGCTTCGAAATAATCTAGGAAGCTTATACTCGTAAAATTTGACATATGAGAACAATAAAAAGTGTACATAGAGCAATTTTGATGGTCCGAAATTGCTCAACTCTCTTTATGGAGGTGCTTTTAACGGTTTTGTCCATTTGTCATAGAACGTTGGTGTTTTGGCATCGAAATAATCTAGGAAGCTTATACTAGTAAAATTTGACATATAAGTACAATAAAAAGTGTACATAGAGCAATTTTAATGGTCCAAAGTTGTTCAACTCTCTCTATGGAGGAGCTCTTAACGGTTTTGTCCATTTGTCATAAAAAGTTGGTGTTTTGGCATCGAAATAATCTATGAAGCTTATACTCGTAAAATTTGACATATGAGAACAATAAAAATTATACACCGAGCAACTTTGAAGGTCCGAATGTTGCTCAACTCTCTGTATGGAGGAGCTTTTAACGGTTTTGTCCATTTGTCATAGAAAGTTGGTGTTTTGGCATCGGAATAATCTAGGAAGCTTATACTCGTAAAATTTGACATATGAAAACAATAAAAATTATACACCGAGCAACTTTGATGGTCCGAAGTCGCTCAACACTCTCTATGGAGGAGCTTTTAACTGTTTTGTCCATTTGTCAAAGAAAGTTGGTGTTTTGGCTTCGAAATAATCTAGGAAGCTTATACTCGTAAAATTTGACATATGAGAACAATAAAAAGTGTACATAGAGCAATTTTGATGGTCCGAAATTGCTCAACTCTCTTTATGGAGGTGCTTTTAACGGTTTTGTCCATTTGTCATAGAAAGTTGGTGTTTTGGCATCGAAATAATCTAGGAAGCTTATACTCGTAAAATTTGACATATAAGAATAATAAAAAGTCTATCCCAAGCAACTTTGATAGTCCGAAGTTGCTCAACTCTCTCTATGCAGGAGCTTTTAACGGTTTTGTCTATTTGTCATAGAAAGTTGGTGTTTTGACATCGAAATAATCTCGGAAGCTTATACTCGTAAAATTTGACATATAAGAACAATAAAAATTGAACACCGAGCAACTTTGATGGTCCGAAGTCGCTCAACACTCTCTATGGAGGAGCTTTTAACGGTTTTGTCCATTTTTCATAGAAAGTTGGTGTTTTGGCATCGAAATAATCTAGGAAGCTTATACTCATAAAATTTAACATAGAAGAACAGTAAAAAGTGTACATAGAGCAATTTTAATGGTCCGAAGTTGCTCAACTCTCTTTATGGAGGTGCTTTTAACGGTTTTGTCCATTTGTCATAGAAAGTTGGTGTTTTGGCATCGAAATAATCTAGGAAGCTTATACTCGTAAAATTTGACACAGAAGAACAATAAAAAGTCTTTCTCGAGCAACTTTGATTGTCCGAAGTTGCTCAACTCTCTCTATGGAGGAGCTATTACCGGTTTTGTCTATTTGTCATAGAAAGTTGGTGTTTTGGCATCGAAATAATCTATGAAGCTTATACTCGTAAAATTTGACATATGAGAACAATAAAAATTGTACACCGAACAACTTTGATGGTCCGAAGTCGCTCAACACTCTCTATGGAGGAGCTTTTAACGGTTTTGTCAATTTGTGATAGAAAGTTGGTGTTTTGGCATCGAAATAATCTAGGAAGCTTATACTCATAAAATTTGACATAGAAGAACAGCAAAAAGTGTACATAGAGCAATTTTAATGGTCCGAAGTTGCTCAACTCTCTCTATGGAGGAGCTCTTAACGATTTTGTCCATTTATCATAAAAAGTTGGTGTTTTGGCATCGAAATAATCTATGAAGCTTATACTCGTAAAATTTGACATATGAGAACAATAAAAATTATACACCGAGCAACTTTGATGGTCCGAAGTTGCTCAACTCTCTCTATGGAGGAGCTTTTAACGGTTTTGTCTTTTTGTCATAGAAATGTGATGTTTTGGCATCGAAATAATGTAGGAAGCTTATACTCGTAAAATTTGACATAGAAGAACAATAAAAAGTCTATCGCAAGCAACTTTGATAGTCCGAAGTTGCTCAACTCTCTCTATAGAGGAGTTTAACGGTTTTGTCCTTTTGTCATAGAAAGTTGTTGTTTTGTCTTCGAAATAATGTAGGAAGCTTATACTCATAAAATTTGACATAGAAGAACAATAAAAAGTCTATCCCGAGCAACTTTCATAGTCCGAAGTTGCTCAACTCTCTCTATGGAGGAGCTTTTAACGGTTTTGTCCATTTGTCAAAGAAAGTTGGTGTTTTCGCATCGAAATAATCTTGGAAGCTTATACACATAAAATTTGACATATAAGAACAATAAAAATTGTACACCGAGCAACATTGATGGTCCGAAGTTGCTCAACTCTCTCTATGGAGGAGCTTTTAACGGTTTTGTCTTTTTGTCATAGAAAGTTGGTGTTTTGGCATCGAAATAATGTAGGAAGCTTATACTTGTAAAATTTGACATAGAAGAACAATAAAAAGTCTATCCCAAGCAATTTTGATAGTCCGAAGTTGCTCAACTCTCTCTATCGAGGAGTTTAACGGTTTTGTCCTTTTGTCATAGAAAGTTGGTGTTTTGGCATCGAAATAATGTAGGAAGCTTATACTCATAAAATTTGACGTAGAAGAACAATAAAAAGTCTATCCCGAGCAACTTTCATAGTCCGACGTTGCTCAACTCTCTCTATGGAGGAGCTTTTAACGGTTTTGTCCATTCGTCAAAGAAAGTTGGTGTTTTGGCATCGAAATAATGTAGAAAGCTTATACTCATAAAATTTGACATAGAAGAACAATAAAAAGTCTATCCCGAGCAACTTTCATAGTCCGAAGTTGCTCAACTCTCTCTATGGAGGAGCTTTTAACGGTTTTGTCCATTTGTCAAAGAAAGTTGGTGTTTCCGCATCGAAATAATCTTGGAAGCTTATACACATAAAATTTGACATATTAGAACAATAAAAATTGTACACCGAGCAACTTTGATGGTCCGAAGTTTCTCAATTCTCTCTATGGAGGAGATTTTAACGGTTTTGTCGTTTTGTCATTTAAAGTTGGTGTTTTGGCATCGAAATAATGTAGGAAGCTTATACTCGTAAAATTTGACATAGAAGAACAATAAAAAGTCTATCCCAAGCAACTTTGATAGTCCGAAGTTTCTCAACTCTCTCTATGGAGGAGTTTAACGGTTTTGTCCTTTTGTCATAGAAAGTTGGTGTTTTGGCATCGAAATAATGTAGGAAGCCTATACTCATAAAATTTGACATAGAAGAACAATAAAAAGTCTATCCCGAGCAACTTTCATAGTCCGAAGTTGCTCAACTCTCTCTATGGAGGAGCTTTTAACGGTTTTGTCCATTTGTCTAAGAAAGTTGGTGTTTTCGCAACGAAATAATCTTGGAAGCTTATACACATAAAATTTGACATATTAGAACAATAAAAATTGTACACCGAGCAACTTTGATGGTCCGAAGTTGCTCAACTCTCTCTATGGAGGAGCTTTTAACGGTTTTGTCTTTTTGTCATAGAAAGTTGGTGTTTTGGCATCGAAATAATGTAGGAAGCTTATACTCGAAAAATTTGACATAGAAGAACAATAAAAAGTCTATCCCAAGCAACTTTGATAGTCCGAAGTTGCTCAATTCTCTCTATGGAGGAGTTTAAAGGTTTTGTCCTTTTGTCATAGAAAGTTGGTGTTTTGGCATCGAAATAATGTAGGAAGCTTGTACTCATAAAATTTGACATAGAAGAACAATAAAAGGTCTATCCCGAGCAACTTTCATAGTCCGAAGTTGCTCAACTCTCTCTATGGAGGAGCTTTTAACGGTTTTGTCCATTTGTCAAAGAAAGTTGGTGTTTTGGCATCGAAATAGTCTAGGAAGCTTATACACATAAAATTTGACATATTAGAACAATAAAAATTGTACACCGAGCAACTTTGATGGTCCGAAGTCGCTCAACACTCTCTATGGAGGAGCTTTTAACTGTTTTGTCCATTTGTCAAAGAAAGTTGGTGTTTTGGCTTCGAAATAATCTAGGAAGCTTATACTCGTAAAATTTGACATATGAGAACAATAAAAAGTGTACATAGAGCAATTTTGATGGTCCGAAATTGCTCAACTCTCTTTATGGAGGTGCTTTTAACGGTTTTGTCCATTTGTCATAGAACGTTGGTGTTTTGGCATCGAAATAATCTAGGAAGCTTATACTAGTAAAATTTGACATATAAGTACAATAAAAAGTGTACATAGAGCAATTTTAATGGTCCAAAGTTGTTCAACTCTCTCTATGGAGGAGCTCTTAACGGTTTTGTCCATTTGTCATAAAAAGTTGGTGTTTTGGCATCGAAATAATCTATGAAGCTTATACTCGTAAAATTTGACATATGAGAACAATAAAAATTATACACCGAGCAACTTTGAAGGTCCGAATGTTGCTCAACTCTCTGTATGGAGGAGCTTTTAACGGTTTTGTCCATTTGTCATAGAAAGTTGGTGTTTTGGCATCGGAATAATCTAGGAAGCTTATACTCGTAAAATTTGACATATGAAAACAATAAAAATTATACACCGAGCAACTTTGATGGTCCGAAGTCGCTCAACACTCTCTATGGAGGAGCTTTTAACTGTTTTGTCCATTTGTCAAAGAAAGTTGGTGTTTTGGCTTCGAAATAATCTAGGAAGCTTATACTCGTAAAATTTGACATATGAGAACAATAAAAAGTGTACATAGAGCAATTTTGATGGTCCGAAATTGCTCAACTCTCTTTATGGAGGTGCTTTTAACGGTTTTGTCCATTTGTCATAGAAAGTTGGTGTTTTGGCATCGAAATAATCTAGGAAGCTTATACTCGTAAAATTTGACATATAAGAATAATAAAAAGTCTATCCCAAGCAACTTTGATAGTCCGAAGTTGCTCAACTCTCTCTATGCAGGAGCTTTTAACGGTTTTGTCTATTTGTCATAGAAAGTTGGTGTTTTGACATCGAAATAATCTCGGAAGCTTATACTCGTAAAATTTGACATATAAGAACAATAAAAATTGAACACCGAGCAACTTTGATGGTCCGAAGTCGCTCAACACTCTCTATGGAGGAGCTTTTAACGGTTTTGTCCATTTTTCATAGAAAGTTGGTGTTTTGGCATCGAAATAATCTAGGAAGCTTATACTCATAAAATTTAACATAGAAGAACAGTAAAAAGTGTACATAGAGCAATTTTAATGGTCCGAAGTTGCTCAACTCTCTTTATGGAGGTGCTTTTAACGGTTTTGTCCATTTGTCATAGAAAGTTGGTGTTTTGGCATCGAAATAATCTAGGAAGCTTATACTCGTAAAATTTGACACAGAAGAACAATAAAAAGTCTTTCTCGAGCAACTTTGATTGTCCGAAGTTGCTCAACTCTCTCTATGGAGGAGCTATTACCGGTTTTGTCTATTTGTCATAGAAAGTTGGTGTTTTGGCATCGAAATAATCTATGAAGCTTATACTCGTAAAATTTGACATATGAGAACAATAAAAATTGTACACCGAACAACTTTGATGGTCCGAAGTCGCTCAACACTCTCTATGGAGGAGCTTTTAACGGTTTTGTCAATTTGTGATAGAAAGTTGGTGTTTTGGCATCGAAATAATCTAGGAAGCTTATACTCATAAAATTTGACATAGAAGAACAGCAAAAAGTGTACATAGAGCAATTTTAATGGTCCGAAGTTGCTCAACTCTCTCTATGGAGGAGCTCTTAACGATTTTGTCCATTTATCATAAAAAGTTGGTGTTTTGGCATCGAAATAATCTATGAAGCTTATACTCGTAAAATTTGACATATGAGAACAATAAAAATTATACACCGAGCAACTTTGATGGTCCGAAGTTGCTCAACTCTCTCTATGGAGGAGCTTTTAACGGTTTTGTCTTTTTGTCATAGAAATGTGATGTTTTGGCATCGAAATAATGTAGGAAGCTTATACTCGTAAAATTTGACATAGAAGAACAATAAAAAGTCTATCGCAAGCAACTTTGATAGTCCGAAGTTGCTCAACTCTCTCTATAGAGGAGTTTAACGGTTTTGTCCTTTTGTCATAGAAAGTTGTTGTTTTGTCTTCGAAATAATGTAGGAAGCTTATACTCATAAAATTTGACATAGAAGAACAATAAAAAGTCTATCCCGAGCAACTTTCATAGTCCGAAGTTGCTCAACTCTCTCTATGGAGGAGCTTTTAACGGTTTTGTCCATTTGTCAAAGAAAGTTGGTGTTTTCGCATCGAAATAATCTTGGAAGCTTATACACATAAAATTTGACATATAAGAACAATAAAAATTGTACACCGAGCAACATTGATGGTCCGAAGTTGCTCAACTCTCTCTATGGAGGAGCTTTTAACGGTTTTGTCTTTTTGTCATAGAAAGTTGGTGTTTTGGCATCGAAATAATGTAGGAAGCTTATACTTGTAAAATTTGACATAGAAGAACAATAAAAAGTCTATCCCAAGCAATTTTGATAGTCCGAAGTTGCTCAACTCTCTCTATCGAGGAGTTTAACGGTTTTGTCCTTTTGTCATAGAAAGTTGGTGTTTTGGCATCGAAATAATGTAGGAAGCTTATACTCATAAAATTTGACGTAGAAGAACAATAAAAAGTCTATCCCGAGCAACTTTCATAGTCCGACGTTGCTCAACTCTCTCTATGGAGGAGCTTTTAACGGTTTTGTCCATTCGTCAAAGAAAGTTGGTGTTTTGGCATCGAAATAATGTAGAAAGCTTATACTCATAAAATTTGACATAGAAGAACAATAAAAAGTCTATCCCGAGCAACTTTCATAGTCCGAAGTTGCTCAACTCTCTCTATGGAGGAGCTTTTAACGGTTTTGTCCATTTGTCAAAGAAAGTTGGTGTTTCCGCATCGAAATAATCTTGGAAGCTTATACACATAAAATTTGACATATTAGAACAATAAAAATTGTACACCGAGCAACTTTGATGGTCCGAAGTTTCTCAATTCTCTCTATGGAGGAGATTTTAACGGTTTTGTCGTTTTGTCATTTAAAGTTGGTGTTTTGGCATCGAAATAATGTAGGAAGCTTATACTCGTAAAATTTGACATAGAAGAACAATAAAAAGTCTATCCCAAGCAACTTTGATAGTCCGAAGTTTCTCAACTCTCTCTATGGAGGAGTTTAACGGTTTTGTCCTTTTGTCATAGAAAGTTGGTGTTTTGGCATCGAAATAATGTAGGAAGCCTATACTCATAAAATTTGACATAGAAGAACAATAAAAAGTCTATCCCGAGCAACTTTCATAGTCCGAAGTTGCTCAACTCTCTCTATGGAGGAGCTTTTAACGGTTTTGTCCATTTGTCTAAGAAAGTTGGTGTTTTCGCAACGAAATAATCTTGGAAGCTTATACACATAAAATTTGACATATTAGGACAATAAAAATTGTACACCGAGCAACTTTGATGGTCCGAAGTTGCTCAACTCTCTCTATGGAGGAGCTTTTAACGGTTTTGTCTTTTTGTCATAGAAAGTTGGTGTTTTGGCATCGAAATAATGTAGGAAGCTTATACTCGAAAAATTTGACATAGAAGAACAATAAAAAGTCTATCCCAAGCAACTTTGATAGTCCGAAGTTGCTCAATTCTCTCTATGGAGGAGTTTAAAGGTTTTGTCCTTTTGTCATAGAAAGTTGGTGTTTTGGCATCGAAATAATGTAGGAAGCTTGTACTCATAAAATTTGACATAGAAGAACAATAAAAGGTCTATCCCGAGCAACTTTCATAGTCCGAAGTTGCTCAACTCTCTCTATGGAGGAGCTTTTAACGGTTTTGTCCATTTGTCAAAGAAAGTTGGTGTTTTGGCATCGAAATAGTCTAGGAAGCTTATACACATAAAATTTGACATATTAGAACAATAAAAATTGTACACCGAGCAACTTTGATGGTCCGAAGTCGCTCAACACTCTCTATGGAGGAGCTTTTAACTGTTTTGTCCATTTGTCAAAGAAAGTTGGTGTTTTGGCTTCGAAATAATCTAGGAAGCTTATACTCGTAAAATTTGACATATGAGAACAATAAAAAGTGTACATAGAGCAATTTTGATGGTCCGAAATTGCTCAACTCTCTTTATGGAGGTGCTTTTAACAGTTTTGTCCATTTGTCATAGAAAGTTGGTGTTTTGGCATCGAAATAATCTAGGAAGCTTATACTCGTAAAATTTGACATATAAGAATAATAAAAAGTCTATCCCAAGCAACTTTGATAGTCCGAAGTTGCTCAACTCTCTCTATGCAGGAGCTTTTAACGGTTTTGTCTATTTGTCATAGAAAGTTGGCGTTTTGACATCGAAATAATCTCTGAAGCTTATACTCGTAAAATTTGACATATAAGAACAATAAAAATTGAACACCGAGCAACTTTGATGGTCCGAAGTCGCTCAACACTCTCTATGGAGGAGCTTTTAACGGTTTTGTCCATTTTTCATAGAAAGTTGGTGTTTTGGCATCGAAATAATCTAGGAAGCTTATACTCATAAAATTTAACATAGAAGAACAGTAAAAAGTGTACATAGAGCAATTTTAATGGTCCGAAGTTGCTCAACTCTCTTTATGGAGGTGCTTTTAACGGTTTTGTCCATTTGTCATAGAAAGTTGGTGTTTTGGCATCGAAATAATCTAGGAAGCTTATACTCGTAAAATTTGACACAGAAGAACAATAAAAAGTCTTTCTCGAGCAACTTTGATTGTCCGAAGTTGCTCAACTCTCTCTATGGAGGAGCTATTACCGGTTTTGTCTATTTGTCATAGAAAGTTGGTGTTTTGGCATCGAAATAATCTATGAAGCTTATACTCGTAAAATTTGACATATGAGAACAATAAAAATTGTACACCGAACAACTTTGATGGTCCGAAGTCGCTCAACACTCTCTATGGAGGAGCTTTTAACGGTTTTGTCAATTTGTGATAGAAAGTTGGTGTTTTGGCATCGAAATAATCTAGGAAGCTTATACTCATAAAATTTGACATAGAAGAACAGCAAAAAGTGTACATAGAGCAATTTTAATGGTCCGAAGTTGCTCAACTCTCTCTATGGAGGAGCTCTTAACGATTTTGTCCATTTATCATAAAAAGTTGGTGTTTTGGCATCGAAATAATCTATGAAGCTTATACTCGTAAAATTTGACATATGAGAACAATAAAAATTATACACCGAGCAACTTTGATGGTCCGAAGTTGCTCAACTCTCTCTATGGAGGAGCTTTTAACGGTTTTGTCTTTTTGTCATAGAAATGTGATGTTTTGGCATCGAAATAATGTAGGAAGCTTATACTCGTAAAATTTGACATAGAAGAACAATAAAAAGTCTATCGCAAGCAACTTTGATAGTCCGAAGTTGCTCAACTCTCTCTATGGAGGAGTTTAACGGTTTTGTCCTTTTGTCATAGAAAGTTGTTGTTTTGGCATCGAAATAATGTAGGAAGCTTATACTCATAAAATTTGACATAGAAGAACAATAAAAAGTCTATCCCGAGCAACTTTCATAGTCCGAAGTTGCTCAACTCTCTCTATGGAGGAGCTTTTAACGGTTTTGTCCATTTGTCAAAGAAAGTTGGTGTTTTCGCATCGAAATAATCTTGGAAGCTTATACACATAAAATTTGACATATAAGAACAATAAAAATTGTACACCGAGCAACATTGATGGTCCGAAGTTGCTCAACTCTCTCTATGGAGGAGCTTTTAACGGTTTTGTCTTTTTGTCATAGAAAGTTGGTGTTTTGGCATCGAAATAATGTAGGAAGCTTATACTTGTAAAATTTGACATAGAAGAACAATAAAAAGTCTATCCCAAGCAATTTTGATAGTCCGAAGTTGCTCAACTCTCTCTATCGAGGAGTTTAACGGTTTTGTCCTTTTGTCATAGAAAGTTGGTGTTTTGGCATCGAAATAATGTAGGAAGCTTATACTCATAAAATTTGACGTAGAAGAACAATAAAAAGTCTATCCCGAGCAACTTTCATAGTCCGACGTTGCTCAACTCTCTCTATGGAGGAGCTTTTAACGGTTTTGTCCATTCGTCAAAGAAAGTTGGTGTTTTGGCATCGAAATAATGTAGAAAGCTTATACTCATAAAATTTGACATAGAAGAACAATAAAAAGTCTATCCCGAGCAACTTTCATAGTCCGAAGTTGCTCAACTCTCTCTATGGAGGAGCTTTTAACGGTTTTGTCCATTTGTCAAAGAAAGTTGGTGTTTCCGCATCGAAATAATCTTGGAAGCTTATACACATAAAATTTGACATATTAGAACAATAAAAATTGTACACCGAGCAACTTTGATGGTCCGAAGTTTCTCAATTCTCTCTATGGAGGAGATTTTAACGGTTTTGTCGTTTTGTCATTTAAAGTTGGTGTTTTGGCATCGAAATAATGTAGGAAGCTTATACTCGTAAAATTTGACATAGAAGAACAATAAACAGTCTATCCCAAGCAACTTTGATAGTCCGAAGTTTCTCAACTCTCTCTATGGAGGAGTTTAACGGTTTTGTCCTTTTGTCATAGAAAGTTGGTGTTTTGGCATCGAAATAATGTAGGAAGCCTATACTCATAAAATTTGACATAGAAGAACAATAAAAAGTCTATCCCGAGCAACTTTCATATTCCGAAGTTGCTCAACTCTCTCTATGGAGGAGCTTTTAACGGTTTTGTCCATTTGTCTAAGAAAGTTGGTGTTTTCGCAACGAAATAATCTTGGAAGCTTATACACATAAAATTTGACATATTAGAACAATAAAAATTGTACACCGAGCAACTTTGATGGTCCGAAGTTGCTCAACTCTCTCTATGGAGGAGCTTTTAACGGTTTTGTCTTTTTGTCATAGAAAGTTGGTGTTTTGGCATCGAAATAATGTAGGAAGCTTATACTCGAAAAATTTGACATAGAAGAACAATAAAAAGTCTATCCCAAGCAACTTTGATAGTCCGAAGTTGCTCAATTCTCTCTATGGAGGAGTTTAAAGGTTTTGTCCTTTTGTCATAGAAAGTTGGTGTTTTGGCATCGAAATAATGTAGGAAGCTTGTACTCATAAAATTTGACATAGAAAACAATAAAAGGTCTATCCCGAGCAACTTTCATAGTCCGAAGTTGCTCAACTCTCTCTATGGAGGAGCTTTTAACGGTTTTGTCCATTTGTCAAAGAAAGTTGGTGTTTTGGCATCGAAATAGTCTAGGAAGCTTATACACATAAAATTTGACATATTAGAACAATAAAAATTGTACACCGAGCAACTTTGATGGTCCGAAGTTGCTCAACACTCTCTATGGAGGAGCTCTTAACGGTTTTGTCTATTTGTTATAGAAAGTTGTTGTTTTGGCATCGAAATAATCTATGAATCTTGTACTCGTAAAATTTGACATATGAGAACAATAAAAATTGTACACCGAGCACTTTTGATGGTCCGAAGTCGCTCAACACTCTCTATGGAGGAGCTTTAACGGTTTTGTCCATTTGTCTTAGAAAGCTGGTGTTTTGGCATCGGAATAATCTAGGAAGCTTATACTCGAAAAATTTCACATAGAAGAACAATAAAAAGTCTATCCCAAGCAACTTTGATGGTTTGAAGTTGCTCAACTCTCTCTATGGAGGAGCATTTAACGGTTTTGTCCATTTGTCATAGAAAGTTGGTGTTTTGTCATCGAAATAATTTAGAAAGCTTATACACGTAAAATTTGACATATAAGAACAATAAAAAGTCTATCCCGAGCAACTTTGATGGTCCGAAGTCGCTCAACTCTCTCTATGGAGGAGCTTTTAACGGTTTTGTCTTTTTGTCATAGAAAGTTGGTGTTTTGGCATCGAAATAATGTAGGAAGCTTATACTCGTAAAATTTGACATAGAAGAACAATAAAAACTCTATCCCAAGCAAGTTTGATAGTCCGAAGTCGCTCAACTCTCTCTATGGAGGAGTTTAACGGTTTTGTCCTTTTGTCATAGAAAGTTGGTGTTTTGGCATCGAAATAATGTAGAGAGAGCTTATACTCATAAAATTTGACATAGAAGAACAATAAAAAGTCTATCCCGAGCAACTTTCATAGTCCGGAGTTGCTCAACTCTCTCTATGGAGGAGCTTTTAACGGTTTTGTCCATTTGTCATAGAAAGTTGGTGTTTTGGCATCGAAATAATCTAGGAAGCTTATACTCATAAAATTTGACATAGAAGAACAGTAAAAAGTGTACATAGAGCAATTTTAATGGTCCGAAGTCGCTAAACTCTCTCTATGGAGGAGTTTAACGGTTTTGTCCTTTTGTCATAGAAAGTTGGTGTTTTGGCATCGAAATAATGTAGGAAGCTTATGCTCATAAAATTTGACATTGAAGAACAATAAAAAGTCTATCCCGAGCAACTTTCATAGTCCGAAGTTGCTCAACTCTCTCTATGGAGGAGCTTTTAACGGTCTTGTCCATTTGTCAAAGAAAGTTGGTGTTTTCGAATCGAAATAATCTAGGAAGCTTATACACATAAAATTTGACATATTAGAACAATAAAAATTGTACACCGAGCAACTTTGATGGTCCGAAGTTGCTCAACACTCTCTATGGAAGAGCTCTTAACGGTTTTGTCTATTTGTCATAGAAAGTTGTTGTTTTGGCATCGAAATAATCTATGAAGTTTGTACTCGTAAAATTTGACATATGAGAACAATAAAAATTGTACACCGAGCAACTTTGATGGTCCGAGGTCGCTCAACACTCTCTATGGAGGAGCTTTTAACGGTTTTGTCCATTTTTCGTAGAAAGTTGGTGTTTTGGCATCGGAATAATCTAGGAAGCTTATACTCATAAAATTTGACATAAAAGAACAATAAAAAGTGTACATAGAGCAATTTTAAATGGTCTGAAGTTGCTCAACTCTCTCTATGGACGAGCTCTTAACGGTTTCGTCCATTTTTCATAAAAAGTTGGTGTTTTGGCATCTAAATAATCTAGGAAGCTTATACTCGTAAAATTTGACATATGAGAACAATAAAAATTATACACCGAGCAACTTTGATGGTCTGAAGTTGCTCAACTCTCTCTATGGAGGAGCTTTTAACGGTTTTGTCCATTTGTCATAGAAAGTTGGTGTTTTGGCATCGAAATAATCTAGGAAGCTTATACTCATAAAATTTGACATAGAAGAACAGTAAAAAGTGTACATAGAGCAATTTTAATGGTCCGAAGTTGCTCAACTCTCATTATGGAGGTGCTTTTAACGGTTTTGTCCTTTTGTCATAGAAAGTTGGTGTTTTGGCATCGAAATAATGTAGGAAGCTTATGCTCATAAAATTTGACATAGAAGAACAATAAAAAGTCTATCCCGAGCAACTTTCATAGTCTGAAGTTGCTCAACTCTCTCTATGGAGGAGCTTTTAACGGTTTTGTCTATTTGTCAAAGAAAGTTGGTGTTTTGGAATCGAAATAATCTAGGAAGCTTATACACATAAAATTTGACATATTAGAACAATAAAAATTGTACACCGAGCAACTTTGATGGTCCGAAGTTGCTCAACACTCTCTATGGAAGAGCTCTTAACGGTTTTGTCTATTTGTCATAGAAAGTTGTTGTTTTGGCATCGAAATAATCTATGAAGCTTGTACTCGTAAAATTTGACGTATGAGAACAATAAAAATTGTACACCGAGCAACTTTGATGGTCCGAAGTCTCTCAACACTCTCTATGGAGGAGCTTTTAACGGTTTTGTCCATTTTTCGTAGAAAGTTGGTGTTTTGGCATCGAAATAATCTAGGAAGCTTATACTCATAAAATTTGACATAAAAGAACAATAAAAAGTGTACATAGAGCAATTTTAAATGGTCCGAAGTTGCTCAACTCTCTCTATGGACGAGCTCTTAACGGTTTCGTCCATTTTTCATAGAAAGTTGGTGTTTTGGCATCGAAATAATCTAGGAAGCTTATACTCGTAAAATTTGAAATATGAGAACAATAAAAATTATACACAGAGCAACTTTGATGGTCCGAAGTTGCTCAACTCTCTCTATGGAGGAGCTTTTAACGGTTTTGTCCATTTGTCATAGAAAGTTGGTGTTTTGGCATCGAAATAATCTAGGAAGCTTATACTCATAAAATTTGACATAGAAGAACAGTAAAAAGTGTACATAGAGCAATTTTAATGGTCCGAAGTTGCTCAACTCTCTTTATGGAGGTGCTTTTAACGGTTTTGTCCATTTGTCATAGAAAGTTGGTGTTTTGGCATCGGAATAATCTAGGAAACTCATACTCGTAAAATTTGACATAGAAGAACAATAAAAAGTCTATCCCGAGCAACTTTGATGGTTCGAAGTTGCTCAACTCTCTCTATGGAGGAGCTCTTAACGGTTTTGTCTATTTGTCATAGAAAGTTGGTGTTTTGGCATCGAAATAATCTATGAAGCTTATACTCGTAAAATTTGACATATGAGAACAATAAAAATTGTACACCGAACAACTTTGATGGTCCGAAGTTGCTCAACACTCTCTATGGAGGAGCTCTTAACGGTTTTGTCAATTTGTCATAGAAAGTTGTTGTTTTGGCATCGAAATAATATATGAAGCTTGTACTCGTAAAATTTGACATATGAGAACAATAAAAATTGTACACCGAGCACATTTGATGGTCCGAAGTCGATCAACACTCTCTATGGAGGAGCTTTTAACGGTTTTGTACATTTGGCATAGAAAGTTGGTGTTTTGGCATCGGAAAAATCTAGGAAGCTTATACTCGAAAAATTTCACATAGAAGAACAATAAAAAGTCTATCCCAAGCAACTTTGACGGTTTGAAGTTGCTCAACTCTCTCTATGGAGGAGCTTTTAACGGTTTTGTCCATTTGTCATAGAAAGTTGTTGTTTTGGCATCGAAATAATCTAGGAAGCTTATACTCGTAAAATTTGACATATGAGAACAATAAAAATTATACACCGAGCAACTTTGATGGTCCGAAGTTGCTCAACTCTTTCTATGGAGGATCTTTTAACGGTTTTGTCAATTTGTGATAGAAAGTTGGTGTTTTGGCATCTAAATAATGTAGGAAGCTTATACTCGTAAAATTTGACATAGATTAACAATAAAAAGTCTATCCCGAGCAACTCTGATAGTCCGAAGTTGGTCAACTCTCTCTATGGAGGAGCTTTTAACGATTTTGTCCATTTGTCATAGAAAGTTGGTGTTTTGGCCTCGAAATAACGTAGGAAGCTTATACTCGTAAAATTTGACATAGAAGAACTATAAAAAGTCTATCCCGAGCAACTTTGATAGTCTAAAGTTGCTCAACTCTCTCTTTGGAGGAGCTTTTAACGGTTTTGTCCATTTGTCTTAGAAAGTTGGTGTTTTGGGTTCAAAATAATCTAGGAAGCTTATACTCGTAAAATTTGACATAGAAGAACAATAAAAAGTCTATCCCGAGCAACTTTGATGGTCCGAAGTCGCTCAACACTCTCTATGGAGGAGCTTTTAACGGTTTTGTCCATTTGTCATAGAAAGTTGGTGTTTTGGCATCGAAATAATGTAGGAAGCTTATACTCGTAAAATTTCACATAGAAAAACAATAAAAAGTCTATCCCAAGCAACTTTGATGGTTTGAAGTTGCTCAACTCTCTCTATGGAGGAGCTTTTAACGGTTTTGTCCATTTGTCATAGAAAGTTGGTGTTTTGTCATCGAAATAATTTTGAAAGCTTATACGCGTAAAATTTGACATATAAGAACAATAAAAAGTCTATCCCGAGCAACTTTGATGGTCCGAAGTCGCTCAACTCTCTCTATGGAGGAGCTTTTAACGGTTTTGTCTTTTTGTCATAGAAAGTTGGTGTTTTGGCATCGAAATAATGTAGGAAGCTTATACTCGTAAAATTTGACATAGAAGAACAAAAAAAAGTCTATCCCAAGCAAGTTTGATAGTCCGAAGTTGGTCAACTCTCTCTATGGAGGAGTTTAACGGTTTTGTCCTTTTGTCATAGAAAGTTGGTGTTTTGGCATCGAAATAATGTAGAAAGCTTATACTCATAAATTTTTTTCATAGAAGAACAATAAAAAGTCTATCCCGAGAAACTTTCATAGTCCGAAGTTGCTCAACTCTCTCTATGGAGGAGCTTTTAACGGTTTTGTCCATTTGTCAAAGGGAGTTGGTGTTTTGGCTTCGGAATAATCTAGGAAGCTTATACACATAAAATTTGACATATTAGAACAATAGAAATTGTACACCGAGCAACTTTAATGGTCCGAAGTTGCTCAACACTCTCTATGGAGGAGTTTAACGGTTTTGTCCTTTTGTCATAGAAAGTTGGTGTTTTGGCATCGAAATAATGTAGAAAGCTTATACTCATAAAATTTGACATAGAAGAACAATAAAAAGTCTATCCCGAGCAACTTTCATAGTCCGAAGTTGCTCAACTCTCTCTATGGAGGAGCTTTTAACGGTTTTGTCCATTTGTCAAAGAAAGTTGGTGTTTTGGCATCGGAATAATCTAGGAAGCTTATACACATAAAATTTGACATATTAGAACAATAGAAATTGTACACCGAGCAACTTTGATGGTCTGAAGTCGCTCAACACTCTCTATGGAGGAGCTTTTAACGGTTTTGTCCATTTGTCTTAGAAAGTTGGTGTTTTGGCATCGGAAATAATCTAGGAAGCTTATACTCGAAAAATTTCACATAGAAGAACAATAAAAAGTCTATCCCAAGCAACTTTGATGGTTTGAAGTTGCTCAACTCTCTCTATGGAGGAGCTTTTAACGGTTTTGTCCATTTGTCATAGAAAGTTGGTGTTTTGTCATCGAAATAATTTTGAAAGCTTATACGCGTAAAATTTGACATATAAGAACAATATAAAGTCTATCGCGAGCAACTTTGATGGTCCGAAGTCGCTCAACTCTCTCTATGGAGGAGCTTTTAACGGTTTTGTCTTTTTGTCATAGAAAGTTGGTGTTTTGGCATCGAAATAATGTAGGAAGCTTATACTCGTAAAAGTTGACGTAGAAGAACAATAAAAGTATATCCCGACCAACTTTGATATTCCGAAGTTGCTCAACTCTCTCTATGGAGGAGCTTTTAACGGTTTTGTCTATTTGTCATAGAAAGTTGGTGTTTTGGCATCGAAATAATCTAGGAAGCTTATACTCGTAAAATTTGACATAGAAGAACAATAAAAAGTCTATCCCGAGCAACTTTGATGGTCCGAAGTTGCTCAACTCTCTCTATGGAGGGGCTTTTAACGGTTTTGTCCATTTGTCATAGAAAGTTGGTGTTTTGGCATCGAAATAATCTCGGAAGCTTATACTCTTAAAATTTGACATAGAAGAACAATAAAAAGTGTACATAGAGCAATTTTAAGGGTCCGGAGTTGCTCAACTCTCTCTATGGAGGAGTTTAACGGTTTTGTCCATTTGTCATAGAAAGTTAGTGTTTTGGCATCGAAATAATATACGAAGCTTATACTCATAAAATTTGACATATAAGAACAATAAAAATTATACACCGAGCAACTTTGATGGTCCGAAGTCGCTCAACACTCTCTATGGAGGAGCTTTTAACGGTTTTGTCCATTTGTCATAGAACGTTGGTGTTTTGGCATCGAAATAATCTAGGAAGCTTATACTGGTAAAATTTCACATAGAATAACAATAAAAAGTGTACATAGAGCAATTTTAATGGTCCAAAGTTGCTCAACTCTCTCTATGGAGGAGCTCTTAACGGTTTTGTCCATTTGTCATAAAAAGTTGGTGTTTTGGCATCGAAATAATCTATGAAGCTTATACTCCTAAAATTTGACATATGAGAACAATAAAAAATTATACACCGAGCAACTTTGACGGTCCGAAGTTGCTCAACTCTCTGTATGGAGGAGCTTTTAACGGTTTTGTCCATTTGTCATAGAAAAGTGGTGTTTTGGCATCGGAATAATCTAGGAAGCTTATACTCGTAAAATTTGACATATGAAAACAATAAAAATTATACACCGAGCAACTTTGATGGTCCGAAGTCGCTCAACACTCTCTATGGAGGAGCTTTTAACTGTTTTGTCCATTTGTCAAAGAAAGTTGGTGTTTTGGCTTCGAAATAATCTAGGAAGCTTATACTCGTAAAATTTGACATATGAGAACAATAAAAAGTGTACATAGAGCAATTTTGATGGTCCGAAATTGCTCAACTCTCTTTATGGAGGTGCTTTTAACGGTTTTGTTCATTTGTCATAGAAAGTTGGTGTTTTGGCATCGAAATAATCTAGGAAGCTTATACTCGTAAAATTTGACATATGGGAATAATAAAAAGTCTATCCCGAGCAACTTTGATAGTCCGAAGTTGCTCAACTCTCTCTATGCAGGAGCTTTTAATGGTTTTATCTATTTGTCATAGAAAGTTGGTGTTTTGGCATCGAAATAATCTCTGAAGCTTATACTCGTAAAATTTGACATATAAGAACAATAAAAATTGTACACCGAGCAACTTTGATGGTCCGAAGTCGCTCAACACTCTCTATGGAGGAGCTTTTAACGGTTTTGTCCATTTTTCATAGAAAGTTGGTGTTTTGGCATCGAAATAATCTAGGAAGCTTATACTCATAAAATTTAACATAGAAGAACAGTAAAAAGTGTACATAGAGCAATTTTAATGGTCCGAAGTTGCTCAACTCTCTTTATGGAGGTGCTTTTAACGGTTTTGTCCATTTGTCATAGAAAGTTGGTGTTTTGGCATCGAAATAATCTAGGAAGCTTATACTCGTAAAATTTGACACAGAAGAACAATAAAAAGTCTTTCTCGAGCAACTTTGATGGTCCGAAGTTGCTCAACTCTCTCTATGGAGGAGCTATTACCGGTTTTGTCTATTTGTCATAGAAAGTTGGTGTTTTGGCATCGAAATAATCTATGAAGCTTATACTCGTAAAATTTGACATATGAGAACAATAAAAATTGTACACCGAACCACTTTGATGGTCCGAAGTCGCTCAACACTCTCTATGGAGGAGCTTTTAACGGTTTTGTCAATTTGTGATAGAAAGTTGGTGTTTTGGCATCGAAATAATCTAGGAAGCTTATACTCATAAAATTTGACATAGAAGAACAGCAAAAAGTGTACATAAAGCAATTTTAATGGTCCGAAGTTGCTCAACTCTCTCTATGGAGGAGCTCCTAACGGTTTTGTCCATTTATCATAAAAAGTTGGTGTTTTGGCATCGAAATAATCTATGAAGCTTATACTCGTAAAATTTGACATATGAGAACAATAAAAATTATACACCGAGCAACTTTGATGGTCCGAAGTTGCTCAACTCTCTCTATGGAGGAGCTTTTAACGGTTTTGTCTTTTTGTCATAGAAATGTGATGTTTTGGCATCGAAATAATGTAGGAAGCTTATACTCATAAAATTTGACATAGAAGAACAATAAAAAGTCTATCCCGAGCAACTTTCATAGTCCGAAGTTGCTCAACTCTCTCTATGGAGGAGCTTTTAACGGTTTTGTCCATTTGTCAAAGAAAGTTGGTGTTTTCGCATCGAAATAATCTTGGAAGCTTATACACATAAAATTGGACATATAAGAACAATAAAAATTGTACACCGAGCAACTTTGATGGTCCGAAGTTGCTCAACTCTCTCTATGGAGGAGCTTTTAACGGTTTTGTCTTTTTGTCATAGAAAGTTGGTGTTTTGGCATCGAAATAATGTAGGAAACTTATACTTGTAAAATTTGACATAGAAGAACAATAAAAAGTCTATTCCAAGCAATTTTGATAGTCCGAAGTTGCTCAACTCTCTCTATGGAGGAGTTTAACGGTTTTGTCCTTTTGTCATAGAAAGTTGGTGTTTTGGCATGGAAATAATGTAGGAAGCTTATACTCATAAAATTTGACATAGAAGAACAATAAAAAGTCTATCCCGAGCAACTTTCATAGTCCGAAGTTGCTCAACACTCTCTATGGAGGAGCTTTTAACGGTTTTGTCCATTTGTCAAAGAAAGTTGGTGTTTTGGCATCGAAATAATGTAGAAAGCTTATACTCATAAAATTTGACATAGAAGAACAATAAAAAGTCTATCCCGAGCAACTTTCATAGTCCGAAGTTGCTCAACTCTCTCTATGGAGGAGCTTTTAACGGTTTTGTCCATTTGTCAAAGAAAGTTGGTGTTTTCGCATCGAAATAATCTTGGAAGCTTATACACATAAAATTTGACATATTAGAACAATAAAAATTGTACACCGAGCAACTTTGATGGTCCGATGTTGCTCAACTCTCTCTATGGAGGAGATTTTAACGGTTTTGTCGTTTTGTCATTTAAAGTTGGTGTTTTGGCATCGAAATAATGTAGGAAGCTTATACTCGTAAAATTTGACATAGAAGAACAATAAAAAGTCTATCCCAAGCAACTTTGATAGTCCGAAGTTTCTCAACTCTCTCTATGGAGGAGTTTAACGGTTTTGTCCTTTTGTCATAGAAAGTTGGTGTTTTGGCATCGAAATAATGTAGGAAGCTTATACTCATAAAATTTGACATAGAAGAACAATAAAAAGTCTATCCCGAGCAACTTTCATAGTCCGAAGTTGCTCAACTCTCTCTATGGAGGAGCTTTTAACGGTTTTGTCCATTTGTCAAAGAAAGTTGGTGTTTTCGCAACGAAATAATCTTGGAAGCTTATACACATAAAATTTGACATATTAGAACAATAAAAAATGTACACCGAGCAACTTTGATGGTCCGAAGTTGCTAAACTCTCTCTATGGAGGAGCTTTTAACGGTTTTGTCTTTTTGTCATAGAAAGTTGGTGTTTTGGCATCGAAATAATGTAGGAAGCTTATACTCGAAAAATTTGACATAGAAGAACAATAAAAAGTCTATCCCAAGCAACTTTGATAGTCCGAAGTTGCTCAACTCTCTCTATGGAGGAGTTTAACGGTTTTGTCCTTTTGTCATAGAAAGTTGGTGTTTTGGCATCGAAATAATGTAGGAAGCTTATACTCATAAAATTTGACATAGAAGAACAATAAAAGGTCTATCCCAAGCAACTTTCATAGTCCGAAGTTGCTCAACTCTCTCTATGGAGGAGCTTTTAACGGTTTTGTCCATTTGTCAAAGAAAGTTGGTGTTTTGGCATCGAAATAATCTAGGAAGCTTATACACATAAAATTTGACATATTAGAACAATAAAAATTGTACACCGAGCAACTTTGATGGTCCGAAGTTGCTCAACACTCTCTATGGATGAGCTCTTAATGGTTTTGTCTATTTGTTATAGAAAGTTGTTGTTTTGGCATCGAAATAATCTATGAAGCTTGTACTCGTAAAATTTGACATATGAGAACAATAAAAATTGTACACCGAGCACTTTTGATTGTCCGAAGTCGCTCAACACTCTCTATGGAGGAGCTTTTAACGGTTTTGTCCATTTGTCATAGAAAGTTGGTGTTTTGGCATCGAAATAATGTAGGAAGCTTATACTCGTAAAATTTGACATAGAAGAACCATAAAAACTCTATCCCGAGCAACTTTGATAGTCTAAAGTTGCTCAACTCTCACTATGGAGGAGCTTTTAACGGTTTTGTTCATTTGTCTTAGAAAGCTGGTGTTTTGGCATCGGAATAATCTAGGAAGCTTATACTCGAAAAATTTCACATAGAAGAACAATAAAAAGTCTATCCCAAGCAACTTTGATGGTTTGAAGTTGCTCAACTCTCTCTATGGAGGAGCATTTAACGGTTTTGTCCATTTGTCATAGAGAGTTGGTGTTTTGTCATCGAAATAATTTAGAAAGCTTATACGCGTAAAATTTGACATATAAGAACAATAAAAAGTCTATCCTGAGCAACTTTGATGGTCCGAAGTCGCTCAACTCTCTCTATGGAGGAGCTTTTAACGGTTTTGTCTTTTTGTCATAGAAAGTTGGTGTTTTGGCATCGAAATAATGTAGGAAGCTTATACTCGTAAAATTTGACATAGAAGAACAATAAAAAGTCTATCCCAAGCAAGTTTGATAGTCCGAAGTCGCTCAACTCTCTCTATGGAGGAGTAACGGTTTTGTCCTTTTGTCATAGAAAGTTGGTGTTTTGGCATCGAAATAATGTAGAGAGAGCTTATACTCATAAAATTTGACATAGAAGAACAATAAAAAGTCTATCCCGAGCAACTTTCATAGTCCGAAGTTGCTCAACTCTCTCTATGGAGGAGCTTTTAACGGTTTTGTCCATTTGTCATAGAAAGTTGGTGTTTTGGCATCGAAATAATCTAGGAAGCTTATACTCATAAAATTTGACATAGAAGAACAGTAAAAAGTGTACATAGAGCAATTTTAATGGTCCGAAGTTGCTCAACTCTCATTATGGAGGTGCTTTTAACGGTTTTGTCCTTTTGTCATAGAAAGTTGGTGTTTTGGCATCGAAATAATGTAGGAAGCTTATGCTCATAAAATTTGATATAGAAGAACAATAAAAAGTCTATCCCGAGCAACTTTCATAGTCCGAAGTTGCTCAACTCTCTCTATGGAGGAGCTTTTAACGGTCTTGTCCATTTGTCAAAGAAAGTTGGTGTTTTGGAATCGAAATAATCTAGGAAGGTTATACACATAAAATTTGACATATTAGAACAATAAAAATTGTACATCGAGCAACTTTGATGGTCCGAAGTTGCTCAACACTCTCTATGGAAGAGCTCTTAACGGTTTTGTCTATTTGTCATAGAAAGTTGGTGTTTTGGCATCGAAATAATCTATGAAGCTTGTACTCGTAAAATTTGACATATGAGAACAATAAAAATTGTACAGCGAGCAACTTTGATGGTCCGAAGTCGCTCAACACTCTCTATGGAGGAGCTTTTAACGGTTTTGTCCATTTTTCGTAGAAAGTTGGTGTTTTGGCATCGAAATAATCTAGGAAGCTTATACTCATAAAATTTGACATAAAAGAAGAATAAAAAGTGTACATAGAGCAATTTTAAATGGTCTGAAGTTGCTCAACTCTCTCTATGGACGAGCTCTTAACGGTTTTGTCCTTTTGTCATAGAAAGTTGGTGTTTTGGCATGGAAATAATGTAGGAAGCTTATACTCATAAAATTTGACATAGAAGAACAATAAAAAGTCTATCCCGAGCAACTTTCATAGTCCGAAGTTGCTCAACTCTCTCTATGGAGGAGCTTTTAACGGTTTTGTCCATTTGTCAAAGAAAGTTGGTGTTTTGGCATCGAAATAATGTAGAAAGCTTATACTCATAAAATTTGACATAGAAGAACAATAAAAAGTCTATCCCGAGCAACTTTCATAGTCCGAAGTTGCTCAACTCTCTCTATGGAGGAGCTTTTAACGGTTTTGTCCATTTGTCAAAGAAAGTTGGTGTTTTCGCATCGAAATAATCTTGGAAGCTTATACACATAAAATTTGACATATTAGAACAATAAAAATTGTACACCGAGCAACTTTGATGGTCCGATGTTGCTCAACTCTCTCTATGGAGGAGATTTTAACGGTTTTGTCATTTTGTCATTTAAAGTTGGTGTTTTGGCATCGAAATAATGTAGGAAGCTTATACTCGTAAAATTTGACATAGAAGAACAATAAAAAGTCTATCCCAAGCAACTTTGATAGTCCGAAGTTTCTCAACTCTCTCTATGGAGGAGTTTAACGGTTTTGTCCTTTTGTCATAGAAAGTTGGTGTTTTGGCATCGAAATAATGTAGGAAGCTTATACTCATAAAATTTGACATAGAAGAACAATAAAAAGTCTATCCCGAGCAACTTTCATAGTCCGAAGTTGCTCAACTCTCTCTATGGAGGAGCTTTTAACGGTTTTGTCCATTTGTCAAAGAAAGTTGGTGTTTTCGCAACGAAATAATCTTGGAAGCTTATACACATAAAATTTGACATATTAGAACAATAAAAAATGTACACCGAGCAACTTTGATGGTCCGAAGTTGCTAAACTCTCTCTATGGAGGAGCTTTTAACGGTTTTGTCTTTTTGTCATAGAAAGTTGGTGTTTTGGCATCGAAATAATGTAGGAAGCTTATACTCGAAAAATTTGACATAGAAGAACAATAAAAAGTCTATCCCAGGCAACTTTGATAGTCCGAAGTTGCTCAACTCTCTCTATGGAGGAGTTTAACGGTTTTGTCCTTTTGTCATAGAAAGTTGGTGTTTTGGCATCGAAATAATGTAGGAAGCTTATACTCATAAAATTTGACATAGAAGAACAATAAAAGGTCTATCCCAAGCAACTTTCATAGTCCGTAGTTGCTCAACTCTCTCTATGGAGGAGCTTTTAACGGTTTTGTCCATTTGTCAAAGAAAGTTGGTGTTTTGGCATCGAAATAATCTTGGAAGCTTATACACATAAAATTTGACATATTAGAACAATAAAAATTGTACACCGAGCAACTTTGATGGTCCGAAGTTGCTCAACACTCTCTATGGATGAGCTCTTAATGGTTTTGTCTATTTGTTATAGAAAGTTGTTGTTTTGGCATCGAAATAATCTATGAAGCTTGTACTCGTAAAATTTGACATATGAGAACAATAAAAATTGTACACCGAGCACTTTTGATGGTCCGAAGTCGCTCAACACTCTCTATGGAGGAGCTTTTAACGGTTTTGTCCATTTGTCATAGAAAGTTGGTGTTTTGGCATCGAAATAATGTAGGAAGCTTATACTCGTAAAATTTGACATAGAAGAACCATAAAAACTCTATCCCGAGCAACTTTGATAGTCTAAAGTTGCTCAACTCTCTCTATGGAGGAGCTTTTAACGGTTTTGTTCATTTGTCTTAGAAAGCTGGTGTTTTGGCATCGGAATAATCTAGGAAGCTTATACTCGAAAAATTTCACATAGAAGAACAATAAAAAGTCTATCCCAAGCAACTTTGAGGGTTTGAAGTTGCTCAACTCTCTCTATGGAGGAGCATTTAACGGTTTTGTCCATTTGTCATAGAGAGTTGGTGTTTTGTCATCGAAATAATTTAGAAAGCTTATACGCGTAAAATTTGACATATAAGAACAATAAAAAGTCTATCCTGAGCAACTTTGATGGTCCGAAGTCGCTCAACTCTCTCTATGGAGGAGCTTTTAACGGTTTTGTCTTTTTGTCATAGAAAGTAGGTGTTTTGGCATCGAAATAATGTAGGAAGCTTATACTCGTAAAATTTGACATAGAAGAACAATAAAAAGTCTATCCCAAGCAAGTTTGATAGTCCGAAGTCGCTCAACTCTCTCTATGGAGGAGTAACGGTTTTGTCCTTTTGTCATAGAAAGTTGGTGTTTTGGCATCGAAATAATGTAGAGAGAGCTTATACTCATAAAATTTGACGTAGAAGAACAATAAAAAGTCTATCCCGAGCAACTTTCATAGTCCGAAGTTGCTCAACTCTCTCTATGGAGGAGCTTTTAATGGTTTTGTCCATTTGTCATAGAAAGTTGGTGTTTTGGCATCGAAATAATCTAGGAAGCTTATACTCATAAAATTTGACATAGAAGAACAGTAAAAAGTGTACATAGAGCAATTTTAATGGTCCGAAGTTGCTCAACTCTCATTATGGAGGTTCTTTTAACGGTTTTGTCCTTTTGTCATAGAAAGTTGGTGTTTTGGCATCGAAATAATGTAGGAAGCTTATGCTCATAAAATTTGATATAGAAGAACAATAAAAAGTCTATCCCGAGCAACTTTCATAGTCCGAAGTTGCTCAACTCTCTCTATGGAGGAGCTTTTAACGGTCTTGTCCATTTGTCAAAGAAAGTTGGTGTTTTGGAATCGAAATAATCTAGGAAGGTTATACACATAAAATTTGACATATTAGAACAATAAAAATTGTACATCGAGCAACTTTGATGGTCCGAAGTTGCTCAACACTCTCTATGGAAGAGCTCTTAACGGTTTTGTCTATTTGTCATAGAAAGTTGGTGTTTTGGCATCGAAATAATCTATGAAGCTTGTACTCGTAAAATTTGACATATGAGAACAATAAAAATTGTACAGCGAGCAACTTTGATGGTCCGAAGTCGCTCAACACTCTCTATGGAGGAGCTTTTAACGGTTTTGTCCATTTTTCGTAGAAAGTTGGTGTTTTGGCATCGAAATAATCTAGGAAGCTTATACTCATAAAATTTGACATAAAAGAAGAATAAAAAGTGTACATAGAGCAATTTTAAATGGTCTGAAGTTGCTCAACTCTCTCTATGGACGAGCTCTTAACGGTTTCGTCCATTTTTCATAGAAAGTTGGTGTTTTGGCATCGAAATAATCTAGGAAGCTTATACTCGTAAAATTTGACATATGAGAACAATAAAAATTATACACCGAGCAACTTTGATGGTCCGAAGTTGCTCAACTCTCTCAATGGAGGAGCTTTTAACGGTTTTGTCCATTTGTCATAGAAAGTTGGTGTTTTGGCATCGAAATAATCTAGGAAGCTTATACTCATAAAATTTGACATAGAAGAACAGTAAAAAGTGTACATAGAGCAATTTTAATGGTCCGAAGTTGCTCAACTCTCATTATGGAGGTGCTTTTAACGGTTTTTTCTTTTTTCATAGAAAGTTGGTGTTTTGGCATCGAAATAATGTAGGAAGCTTATGCTCATAAAATTTGACATAGAAGAACAATAAAAAGTCTATCCCGAGCAACTTTCATAGTCGGAAGTTGCTCAACTCTCTCTATGGAGGAGCTTTTAACGGTTTTGTCCATTTGTTAAAGAAAGTTGGTGTTTTGGAATCGAAATAATCTAGGAAGCTTATACACATAAAATTTGACATATTAGAACAATAAAAATTGTACACCGAGCAACTTTGATGGTCCGAAGTTGCTCAACACTCTCTATGGAAGAGCTCTTAACGGTTTTGTCTATTTATCATAGAAAGTTGTTGTTTTGGCATCGAAATAATCTATGAAGCTTGTACTCGTAAAATTTGACATATGAGAACAATAAAAATTGTACACCGAGCAACTTTGATGGTCCGAAGTCGCTCAACACTCTCTATGGAGGAGCTTTTAACGGTTTTGTCCATTTTTCGTAGAAAGTTGGTGTTTTGGCATCGAAATAATCTAGGAAGCTTATACTCATAAAATTTGACATAAAAGAACAATAAAAAGTGTACATAGAGCAATTTTAAATGGTCCGAAGTTGCTCAACTCTCTCTATGGACGAGCTCTTAACGGTTTCGTCCAATTTTCATAGAAAGTTGGTGTTTTGGCATCGAAATAATCTAGGAAGCTTATACTCGTAAAATTTGACATATGAGAACAATAAAAATTATACACCGAGCAACTTTGATGGTCCGAAGTTGCTCAATTCTCTCTATGGAGGAGCTTTTAACGGTTTTGTCCATTTGTCATAGAAAGTTGGTGTTTTGGCATCGAAATAATCTAGGAAGCTTATACTCATAAAATTTAACATAGAAGAACAGTAAAAAGTGTACATAGAGCAATTTTAATGGTCCGAAGTTGCTCAACTCTTTTTATGGAAGTGCTTTTAACGGTTTTGTCCATTTGTCATAGAAAGTTGGTGTTTTGGCATCGGAATAATCTAGGAAACTCATACTCGTAAAATTTGACATAGAAGAACAATAAAAAGTCTATCCCGAGCAACTTTGATGGTCCGAAGTTGCTCAACTCTCTCTATGGAGGAGCTCTTAACGGTTTTGTCTATTTGTCATAGAAAGTTGGTGTTTTGGCGTCGAAATAATCTATGAAGCTTATACTCGTAAAATTTGACATATGAGAACAATAAAAATTGTACACCGAACAACTTTGATGGTCCGAAGTCGCTCAACACTCTCTATGGAGGAGCTTTTAACGGTTTTGTCAATTTGTCATAGAAAGTTGGTGTTTTGGCATCGAAATAATCTAGGAAGCTTATACTTATAAAATTTGACATAGAAGAACAGTAAAAAGTGTACATAGAGCAATTTTAATGGTCCGAAGTTGCTCAACTCTCTCTATGGAGGAGCTCTTAACGGTTTTGTCCATTTATCATAAAAAGTTGGTGTTTTGGCATCGAAATAATCTATGAAGCTTATACACATAAAATTTGACATATTAAAACAATAAAAATTGTACACCGAGCAACTTTGATATTCCGAAGTTGCTCAACACTCTCTATGGAGGAGCTCTTAACGGTTTTGTCTATTTGTCATAGAAAGTTGTTGTTTTGGCATCGAAATAATATATGAAGCTTGTACTCGTAAAATTTGACATATGAGAACAATAAAAATTGTACACCGAGCTCTTTTGATGGTCCGAAGTCGCTCAACACTCTCTATGGAGGAGCTTTTAACGGTTTTGTCCATTTGGCATAGAAAGTTGGTGTTTTGGCATCGGAAAAATCTAGGAAGCTTATACTCGAAAAATTTCACATAGAAGAACAATAAAAAGTCTATCCCAAGCAACTTTGATGGTTTGAAGTTGCTCAACTCTCTCTATGGAGGAGCTTTTAACGGTTTTGTCCATTTGTCATAGAAAGTTGTTGTTTTGGCATCGAAATAATCAAGGAAGCTTATACTCGTAAAATTTGACATATGAGAACAATAAAAATTATACACCGAGCAACTTTGATGGTCCGAAGTTGCTCAACTCTTTCTATGGAGGAGCTTTTAACGGTTTTGTCAATTTGTGATAGAAAGTTGGTGTTTTGGCATCTAAATAATGTAGGAAGCTTATACTCGTAAAATTTGACATAGATTAACAATAAAAAGTCTATCCCGAGCAACTCTGATAGTCCGAAGTTGGTCAACTCTCTCTATGGAGGAGCTTTTAACGGTTTTGTCCATTTGTCATAGAAAGTTGGTGTTTTGGCCTCGAAATAATGTAGGAAGCTTATACTCGTAAAATTTGACATAGAAGAACCATAAAAAGTCTATCCCGAGCAACTTTGATAGTCTAAAGTTGCTCAACTCTCTCTTTGGAGGAGCTTTTAACGGTTTTGTCCATTTGTCTTAGAAAGTTGGTGTTTTGGCATCGGAAAAATCTAGGAATCTTATACTCGTAAAATTTGACATAAAAGAACAATAAAAAGTCTATCCCGAGCAACTTTGATGGTCCGAAGTCGCTCAACACTCTCTATGGAGGAGCTTTTAACGGTTTTGTCCATTTGTCATAAAAAGTTGGTGTTTTGGCATCGAAATAATGTAGGAAGCTTATACTCGTAAAATTTGACATAGAAGAACCATAAAAAGTCTATCCCGAGCAACTTTGATAGTCTAAAGTTGCTCAACTCTCTCTATGGAGGAGCTTTTAACGGTTTTGTCCATTTGTCTTAGAAAGTTGGTGTTTTGGCATCGGAAATAATCTTGGAAGCTTATACTCGAAAAATTTCACATAGAAGAACAATAAAAAGTCTATCCCAAGCAACTTTGATGGTTTGAAGTTGCTCAACTCTCTCTATGGGGGAGCTTTTAACGGTTTTGTCCATTTGTCATAGAAAGTTGGTGTTTTGTCATCGAAATAATCTTGGAAGCTTATACACATAAAATTTGACATATAAGAACAATAAAAAGTCTATCCCGAGCAACTTTGATGGTCCGAAGTCGCTCAACTCTCTCTATGGAGGAGCTTTTAACGGTTTTGTCTTTTTGTCATAGAAAGTTGGTGTTTTGGCATCGAAATAATGTAGGAAGCTTATACTCGTAAAATTTGACATAGAAGAACAAAAAAAAGTCTATCCCAAGCAAGTTTGATAGTCCGAAGTTGCTCAACTCTCTCTATGGAGGAGTTTAACGGTTTTGTCCTTTTGTCATAGAAAGTTGGTGTTTTGGCATCGAAATAATGTAGAAAGCTTATACTCATAAATATTTTTCATAGAAGAACAATAAAAAGTCTATCCCGAGCAACTTTCATAGTCCGAAGTTGCTCAACTCTCTCTATGGAGGAGCTTTTAACGGTTTTGTCCATTTGTCAAAGAAAGTTGGTGTTTTGGCATCGGAATAATCTAGGAAGCTTATAAACATAAAATTTGACATATTAGAACAATAGAAATTGTACACCGAGCAACTTTGATGGTCCGAAGTTGCTCAACACTCTCTATGGAAGAGTTTAACGGTTTTGTCCTTTTGTCTTAGAAAGTTGGTGTTTTGGCATCGAAATAATGTAGAAAGCTTATACTCATAAAATTTGACATAGAAGAACAATAAAAAGTCTATCCCGAGCAACTTTCATAGTCCGAAGTTGCTCAACTCTCTCTATGGAGGAGCTTTTAACGGTTTTGTCCATTTGTCAAAGAAAGTTGGTGTTTTGGCATCGGAATAATCTAGGAAGCTTATACACATAAAATTTGACATATTAGAACAATAGAAATTGTACACCGAGCAACTTTGATGGTCCGAAGTCGTTCAACACTCTCTATTGAGGAGCTTTTAACGGTTTTGTCCATTTGTCTTAGAAAGTTGGTGTTTTGGCATCGGAAATAATCTAGGAAGCTTATACTCGAAAAATTTCACATAGAAGAACAATAAAAAGTCTATCCCAAGCAACTTTGATGGTTTGAAGTTGCTCAACTCTCTCTATGGAGGAGCTTTTAACGGTTTTGTCCATTTGTCATAGAAAGTTGGTGTTTTGTCATCGAAATAATTTTGAAAGCTTATACGCGTAAAATTTGACATATAAGAACACTAAAAAGTCTATCCCGAGCAACTTTGATGGTCCGATGTCGATCAACTTTCTCTATGGAGGAGCTTTTAACAGTTTTGTCTTTTTGTCATAGAAAGTTGGTGTTTTGGCATCGAAATAATGTAGGAAGCTTATACTCGTAAAAGTTGACGTAGAAGAACAATAAAAAGTATATCCCGAGCAACTTTGATAGTCCGAAGTTGCTCAACTCTCTCTATGGAGGAGCTTTTAACGGTTTTGTCTATTTGTCATAGAAAGTTGGTGTTTTGGCATCGAAATAATCTAGGAAGCTTATACTCGTAAAATTTGACATAGAAGAACAATAAAAAGTCTATCCCGAGCAACTTTGATGGTCCGAAGTTGCTCAACGCTCTCTATGGAGGGGCTTTTAACGGTTTTGTCCATTTGTCATAGAAAGTTGGTGTTTTGGCATCGAAATAATCTCGGAAGCTTATACTCATAAAATTTGACATAGAAGAACAATAAAAAGTGTACATAGAGCAATTATAAGGGTCCGGAGTTGCTCAACTTTCTCTATGGAGGAGTTTAACGGTTTTGTCCATTTGTCATAGAAAGTTAGTGTTTTGGCATCGAAATAATGTAGGAAGCTTATACTCATAAAATTTGACATATAAGAACAATAAAAATTGTACACCGAGCAACTTTGATGGTCCGAAGTCGCTCAACACTCTCTATGGAGGAGCTTTTAACGGTTTTGTCCATTTGTCATAGAACGTTGGTGTTTTGGCATCGAAATAATCTAGGAAGCTTATACTGGTAAAATTTCACATAGAATAACAATAAAAAGTGTACATAGAGCAATTTTAATGGTCCAAAGTTGCTCAACTCTCTCTATGGAGGAGCTCTTAACGGTTTTGTCCATTTGTCATAAAAAGTTGGTGTTTTGGCATCGAAATAACCTATGAAGCTTATACTCGTAAAATTTGACATATGAGAACAATAAAAATTATACACCGAGCAACTTTGATGGTCCGAAGTCGCTCAACACTCTCTATGGAGGAGCTTTTAACTGTTTTGTCCATTTGTCAAAGAAAGTTGGTGTTTTGGCTTCGAAATAATCTAGGAAGCTTATACTCGTAAAATTTGACATATGAGAACAATAAAAAGTGTACATAGAGCAATTTTGATGGTCCGAAATTGCTCAACTCTCTTTATGGAGGTGCTTTTAACGGTTTTGTCCATTTGTCATAGAAAGTTGGTGTTTTGGCATCGAAATAATCTAGGAAGCTTATACTCGTAAAATTTGACATATAAGAATAATAAAAAGTCTATCCCGAGCAACTTTGATAGTCCGAAGTTGCTCAACTCTCTCTATGCAGGAGCTTTTAACGGTTTTGTCTATTTGTCATAGAAAGTTGGTGTTTTGGCATCGAAATAATCTCTGAAACTTATACTCGTAAAATTTGACATATAAGAACAATAAAAATTGAACACCGAGCAACTTTGATGGTCCGAAGTCGCTCAACACTCTCTATGGAGGAGCTTTTAACGGTTTTGTCCATTTTTCATAGAAAGTTGGTGTTATGGCATCGAAATAATCTAGGAAGCTTATACTCATAAAATTTAACATAGAAGAACAGTAAAAAGTGTACATAGAGCAATTTTAATGGTCCGAAGTTGCTCAACTCTCTTTATGGAGGTGCTTTTAACGGTTTTGTCCATTTGTCATAGAAAGTTGGTGTTTTGGCATCGAAATAATCTAGGAAGCTTATACTCGTAAAATTTGACACAGAAGAACAATAAAAAGTCTTTCTCGAGCAACTTTGATGGTCCGAAGTTGCTCAACTCTCTCTATGGAGGAGCTATTACCGGTTTTGTCTATTTGTCATAGAAAGTTGGTGTTTTGGCATCGAAATAATCTATGAAGCTTATACTCGTAAAATTTGACATATGAGAACAATAAAAATTGTACACCGAACAACTTTGATGGTCCGAAGTCGCTCAACACTCTCTATGGAGGAGCTTTTAACGGTTTTGTCAATTTGTGATAGAAAGTTGGTGTTTTGGCATCGAAATAATCTAGGAACCTTATACTCATAAAATTTGACATAGAAGAACAGCAAAAAGTGTACACAGAGCAATTTTAATGGTCCGAAGTTGCTCAACTCTCTCTATGGAGGAGCTCTGAACGATTTTGTCCATTTATCATAAAAAGTTGGTGTTTTGGCATCGAAATAATCTATGAAGCTTATACTCGTAAAATTTGACATATGAGAACAATAAAAATTATACACCGAGCAACTTTGATGGTCCGAAGTTGCTCAACTCTCTCTATGGAGGAGCTTTTAACGGTTTTGTCTTTTTGTCATAGAAATGTGATGTTTTGGCATCGAAATAATGTAGGAAGCTTATACTCGTAAAATTTGACATAGAAGAACAATAAAAAGTCTATCGCAAGCAACTTTGATAGTCCGAAGTTGCTCAACTCTCTCTATGGAGGAGTTTAACGGTTTTGTCCTTTTGTCATAGAAAGTTGTTGTTTTGGCATCGAAATAATGTAGGAAGCTTATACTCAGAAAATTTGACATAGAAGAACAATAAAAAGTCTATCCCGAGCAACTTTCATAGTCCGAAGTTGCTCAACTCTCTCTATGGAGGAGCTTTTAACGGTTTTGTCCATTTGTCAAAGAAAGTTGGTGTTTTCGCATCGAAATAATCTTGGAAGCTTATACACATAAAATTTGACATATAAGAACAATAAAAATTGTACACCGAGCAACTTTGATGGTCCGAAGTTGCTCAACTCTCTCTATGGAGGAGCTTTTAACGGTTTTGTCTTTTTGTCATAGAAAGTTGGTGTTTTGGCATCGAAATAATGTAGGAAGCTTATACTTGTAAAATTTGACATAGAAGAACAATAAAAAGTCTATCCCAAGCAATTTTGATAGTCCGAAGTTGCTCAACTCTCTCTATGGAGGAGTTTAACGGTTTTGTCCTTTTGTCATAGAAAGTTGGTGTTTTGGCATCGAAATAATGTAGGAAGCTTATACTCATAAAATTTGTCATAGAAGAACAATAAAAAGTCTATCCCGAGCAACTTTCATAGTCCGAAGTTGCTCAACTCTCTCTATGGAGGAGCTTTTAACGGTTTTGTCTTTTTGTCATAGAAAGTTGGTGTTTTGGCATCGAAATAATGTAGGAAGCTTATACTCGTAAAAGTCGACGTAGAAGAACAATAAAAAGTATATCCCGAGCAACTTTGATAGTCCGAAGTTGCACAACTCTCTCTATGGAATAGCTTTTAACGGTTTTGTCTATTTGTCATAGAAAGTTGGTGTTTTGGCATCGAAATAATCTAGGAAGCTTATACTCGTAAAATTTGACATAGAAGAACAATAAAAAGTCTATCCCGAGCAACTTTGATGGTCCGAAGTTGCTCAACTCTCTCTATGGAGGGGCTTTTAACGGTTTTGTCCATTTGTCATAGAAAGTTGGTGTTTTGGAATCGAAATAATCTCGGAAGCTTATACTCATAAAATTTGACATAGAAGAACAATAAAAAGTGTACATAGAGCAATTTTAAGGGTCCGGAGTTGCTCAACTCTCTCTATGGAGGAGTTTAACGGTTTTGTCCATTTGTCGTAGAAAGTTAGTGTTTTGGCATCGAAATAATGTAGGAAGCTTATACTCATAAAATTTGACATATGAGAACAATAAAAATTATACACCGAGCAACTTTGATGGTCCGAAGTTGCTCAACTCTTTCTATGGAGGAGCTTTTAACGGTTTTGTCAATTTGTGATAGAAAGTTGGTGTTTTGGCATCTAAATAATCTATGAAGCTTATACACATAAAATTTGACATATTAAAACAATAAAAATTGTACACCGAGCAACTTTGATATTCCGAAGTTGCTCAACACTCTCTATGGAGGAGCTCTTAACGGTTTTGTCTATTTGTCATAGAAAGTTGTTGTTTTGGCATCGAAATAATATATGAAGCTTGTACTCGTAAAATTTGACATATGAGAACAATAAAAATTGTACACCGAGCTCTTTTGATGGTCCGAAGTCGCTCAACACTCTCTATGGAGGAGCTTTTAACGGTTTTGTCCATTTGGCATAGAAAGTTGGTGTTTTGGCATCGGAAAAATCTAGGAAGCTTATACTCGAAAAATTTCACATAGAAGAACAATAAAAAGTCTATCCCAAGCAACTTTGATGGTTTGAAGTTGCTCAACTCTCTCTATGGAGGAGCTTTTAACGGTTTTGTCCATTTGTCATAGAAAGTTGTTGTTTTGGCATCGAAATAATCAAGGAAGCTTATACTCGTAAAATTTGACATATGAGAACAATAAAAATTATACACCGAGCAACTTTGATGGTCCGAAGTTGCTCAACTCTTTCTATGGAGGAGCTTTTAACGGTTTTGTCAATTTGTGATAGAAAGTTGGTGTTTTGGCATCTAAATAATGTAGGAAGCTTATACTCGTAAAATTTGACATAGATTAACAATAAAAAGTCTATCCCGAGCAACTCTGATAGTCCGAAGTTGGTCAACTCTCTCTATGGAGGAGCTTTTAACGGTTTTGTCCATTTGTCATAGAAAGTTGGTGTTTTGGCCTCGAAATAATGTAGGAAGCTTATACTCGTAAAATTTGACATAGAAGAACCATAAAAAGTCTATCCCGAGCAACTTTGATAGTCTAAAGTTGCTCAACTCTCTCTTTGGAGGAGCTTTTAACGGTTTTGTCCATTTGTCTTAGAAAGTTGGTGTTTTGGCATCGGAAAAATCTAGGAATCTTATACTCGTAAAATTTGACATAAAAGAACAATAAAAAGTCTATCCCGAGCAACTTTGATGGTCCGAAGTCGCTCAACACTCTCTATGGAGGAGCTTTTAACGGTTTTGTCCATTTGTCATAAAAAGTTGGTGTTTTGGCATCGAAATAATGTAGGAAGCTTATACTCGTAAAATTTGACATAGAAGAACCATAAAAAGTCTATCCCGAGCAACTTTGATAGTCTAAAGTTGCTCAACTCTCTCTATGGAGGAGCTTTTAACGGTTTTGTCCATTTGTCTTAGAAAGTTGGTGTTTTGGCATCGGAAATAATCTTGGAAGCTTATACTCGAAAAATTTCACATAGAAGAACAATAAAAAGTCTATCCCAAGCAACTTTGATGGTTTGAAGTTGCTCAACTCTCTCTATGGGGGAGCTTTTAACGGTTTTGTCCATTTGTCATAGAAAGTTGGTGTTTTGTCATCGAAATAATCTTGGAAGCTTATACACATAAAATTTGACATATAAGAACAATAAAAAGTCTATCCCGAGCAACTTTGATGGTCCGAAGTCGCTCAACTCTCTCTATGGAGGAGCTTTTAACGGTTTTGTCTTTTTGTCATAGAAAGTTGGTGTTTTGGCATCGAAATAATGTAGGAAGCTTATACTCGTAAAATTTGACATAGAAGAACAAAAAAAAGTCTATCCCAAGCAAGTTTGATAGTCCGAAGTTGCTCAACTCTCTCTATGGAGGAGTTTAACGGTTTTGTCCTTTTGTCATAGAAAGTTGGTGTTTTGGCATCGAAATAATGTAGAAAGCTTATACTCATAAATTTTTTTCATAGAAGAACAATAAAAAGTCTATCCCGAGCAACTTTCATAGTCCGAAGTTGCTCAACTCTCTCTATGGAGGAGCTTTTAACGGTTTTGTCCATTTGTCAAAGAAAGTTGGTGTTTTGGCATCGGAATAATCTAGGAAGCTTATAAACATAAAATTTGACATATTAGAACAATAGAAATTGTACACCGAGCAACTTTGATGGTCCGAAGTTGCTCAACACTCTCTATGGAAGAGTTTAACGGTTTTGTCCTTTTGTCTTAGAAAGTTGGTGTTTTGGCATCGAAATAATGTAGAAAGCTTATACTCATAAAATTTGACATAGAAGAACAATAAAAAGTCTATCCCGAGCAACTTTCATAGTCCGAAGTTGCTCAACTCTCTCTATGGAGGAGCTTTTAACGGTTTTGTCCATTTGTCAAAGAAAGTTGGTGTTTTGGCATCGGAATAATCTAGGAAGCTTATACACATAAAATTTGACATATTAGAACAATAGAAATTGTACACCGAGCAACTTTGATGGTCCGAAGTCGTTCAACACTCTCTATTGAGGAGCTTTTAACGGTTTTGTCCATTTGTCTTAGAAAGTTGGTGTTTTGGCATCGGAAATAATCTAGGAAGCTTATACTCGAAAAATTTCACATAGAAGAACAATAAAAAGTCTATCCCAAGCAACTTTGATGGTTTGAAGTTGCTCAACTCTCTCTATGGAGGAGCTTTTAACGGTTTTGTCCATTTGTCATAGAAAGTTGGTGTTTTGTCATCGAAATAATTTTGAAAGCTTATACGCGTAAAATTTGACATATAAGAACACTAAAAAGTCTATCCCGAGCAACTTTGATGGTCCGATGTCGATCAACTTTCTCTATGGAGGAGCTTTTAACAGTTTTGTCTTTTTGTCATAGAAAGTTGGTGTTTTGGCATCGAAATAATGTAGGAAGCTTATACTCGTAAAAGTTGACGTAGAAGAACAATAAAAAGTATATCCCGAGCAACTTTGATAGTCCGAAGTTGCTCAACTCTCTCTATGGAGGAGCTTTTAACGGTTTTGTCTATTTGTCATAGAAAGTTGGTGTTTTGGCATCGAAATAATCTAGGAAGCTTATACTCGTAAAATTTGACATAGAAGAACAATAAAAAGTCTATCCCGAGCAACTTTGATGGTCCGAAGTTGCTCAACGCTCTCTATGGAGGGGCTTTTAACGGTTTTGTCCATTTGTCATAGAAAGTTGGTGTTTTGGCATCGAAATAATCTCGGAAGCTTATACTCATAAAATTTGACATAGAAGAACAATAAAATGTGTACATAGAGCAATTTTAAGGGTCCGGAGTTGCTCAACTTTCTCTATGGAGGAGTTTAACGGTTTTGTCCATTTGTCATAGAAAGTTAGTGTTTTGGCATCGAAATAATGTAGGAAGCTTATACTCATAAAATTTGACATATAAGAACAATAAAAATTGTACACCGAGCAACTTTGATGGTCCGAAGTCGCTCAACACTCTCTATGGAGGAGCTTTTAACGGTTTTGTCCATTTGTCATAGAACGTTGGTGTTTTGGCATCGAAATAATCTAGGAAGCTTATACTGGTAAAATTTCACATAGAATAACAATAAAAAGTGTACATAGAGCAATTTTAATGGTCCAAAGTTGCTCAACTCTCTCTATGGAGGAGCTCTTAACGGTTTTGTCCATTTGTCATAAAAAGTTGGTGTTTTGGCATCGAAATAACCTATGAAGCTTATACTCGTAAAATTTGACATATGAGAACAATAAAAATTATACACCGAGCAACTTTGATGGTCCGAAGTCGCTCAACACTCTCTATGGAGGAGCTTTTAACTGTTTTGTCCATTTGTCAAAGAAAGTTGGTGTTTTGGCTTCGAAATAATCTAGGAAGCTTATACTCGTAAAATTTGACATATGAGAACAATAAAAAGTGTACATAGAGCAATTTTGATGGTCCGAAATTGCTCAACTCTCTTTATGGAGGTGCTTTTAACGGTTTTGTCCATTTGTCATAGAAAGTTGGTGTTTTGGCATCGAAATAATCTAGGAAGCTTATACTCGTAAAATTTGACATATAAGAATAATAAAAAGTCTATCCCGAGCAACTTTGATAGTCCGAAGTTGCTCAACTCTCTCTATGCAGGAGCTTTTAACGGTTTTGTCTATTTGTCATAGAAAGTTGGTGTTTTGGCATCGAAATAATCTCTGAAACTTATACTCGTAAAATTTGACATATAAGAACAATAAAAATTGAACACCGAGCAACTTTGATGGTCCGAAGTCGCTCAACACTCTCTATGGAGGAGCTTTTAACGGTTTTGTCCATTTTTCATAGAAAGTTGGTGTTTTGGCATCGAAATAATCTAGGAAGCTTATACTCATAAAATTTAACATAGAAGAACAGTAAAAAGTGTACATAGAGCAATTTTAATGGTCCGAAGTTGCTCAACTCTCTTTATGGAGGTGCTTTTAACGGTTTTGTCCATTTGTCATAGAAAGTTGGTGTTTTGGCATCGAAATAATCTAGGAAGCTTATACTCGTAAAATTTGACACAGAAGAACAATAAAAAGTCTTTCTCGAGCAACTTTGATGGTCCGAAGTTGCTCAACTCTCTCTATGGAGGAGCTATTACCGGTTTTGTCTATTTGTCATAGAAAGTTGGTGTTTTGGCATCGAAATAATCTATGAAGCTTATACTCGTAAAATTTGACATATGAGAACAATAAAAATTGTACACCGAACAACTTTGATGGTCCGAAGTCGCTCAACACTCTCTATGGAGGAGCTTTTAACGGTTTTGTCAATTTGTGATAGAAAGTTGGTGTTTTGGCATCGAAATAATCTAGGAACCTTATACTCATAAAATTTGACATAGAAGAACAGCAAAAAGTGTACACAGAGCAATTTTAATGGTCCGAAGTTGCTCAACTCTCTCTATGGAGGAGCTCTGAACGATTTTGTCCATTTATCATAAAAAGTTGGTGTTTTGGCATCGAAATAATCTATGAAGCTTATACTCGTAAAATTTGACATATGAGAACAATAAAAATTATACACCGAGCAACTTTGATGGTCCGAAGTTGCTCAACTCTCTCTATGGAGGAGCTTTTAACGGTTTTGTCTTTTTGTCATAGAAATGTGATGTTTTGGCATCGAAATAATGTAGGAAGCTTATACTCGTAAAATTTGACATAGAAGAACAATAAAAAGTCTATCGCAAGCAACTTTGATAGTCCGAAGTTGCTCAACTCTCTCTATGGAGGAGTTTAACGGTTTTGTCCTTTTGTCATAGAAAGTTGTTGTTTTGGCATCGAAATAATGTAGGAAGCTTATACTCAGAAAATTTGACATAGAAGAACAATAAAAAGTCTATCCCGAGCAACTTTCATAGTCCGAAGTTGCTCAACTCTCTCTATGGAGGAGCTTTTAACGGTTTTGTCCATTTGTCAAAGAAAGTTGGTGTTTTCGCATCGAAATAATCTTGGAAGCTTATACACATAAAATTTGACATATAAGAACAATAAAAATTGTACACCGAGCAACTTTGATGGTCCGAAGTTGCTCAACTCTCTCTATGGAGGAGCTTTTAACGGTTTTGTCTTTTTGTCATAGAAAGTTGGTGTTTTGGCATCGAAATAATGTAGGAAGCTTATACTTGTAAAATTTGACATAGAAGAACAATAAAAAGTCTATCCCAAGCAATTTTGATAGTCCGAAGTTGCTCAACTCTCTCTATGGAGGAGTTTAACGGTTTTGTCCTTTTGTCATAGAAAGTTGGTGTTTTGGCATCGAAATAATGTAGGAAGCTTATACTCATAAAATTTGACATAGAAGAACAATAAAAAGTCTATCCCGAGCAACTTTCATAGTCCGAAGTTGCTCAACTCTCTCTATGGAGGAGCTTTTAACGGTTTTGTCTTTTTGTCATAGAAAGTTGGTGTTTTGGCATCGAAATAATGTAGGAAGCTTATACTCGTAAAAGTCGACGTAGAAGAACAATAAAAAGTATATCCCGAGCAACTTTGATAGTCCGAAGTTGCACAACTCTCTCTATGGAATAGCTTTTAACGGTTTTGTCTATTTGTCATAGAAAGTTGGTGTTTTGGCATCGAAATAATCTAGGAAGCTTATACTCGTAAAATTTGACATAGAAGAACAATAAAAAGTCTATCCCGAGCAACTTTGATGGTCCGAAGTTGCTCAACTCTCTCTATGGAGGGGCTTTTAACGGTTTTGTCCATTTGTCATAGAAAGTTGGTGTTTTGGAATCGAAATAATCTCGGAAGCTTATACTCATAAAATTTGACATAGAAGAACAATAAAAAGTGTACATAGAGCAATTTTAAGGGTCCGGAGTTGCTCAACTCTCTCTATGGAGGAGTTTAACGGTTTTGTCCATTTGTCGTAGAAAGTTAGTGTTTTGGCATCGAAATAATGTAGGAAGCTTATACTCATAAAATTTGACATATAAGAACAATAAAAATTGTACACCGAGCAACTTTGATGGTCCGAAGTCGCTCAACACTCTCTATGGAGGAGCCTTTAACGGTTTTGTTCATTTGTCATAGAACGTTGGTGTTTTGGCATCGAAATAATCTAGGAAGCTTATACTGGTAAAATTTCACATAGAATAACACTAAAAAGTGTACATAGAGCAATTTTAATGGTCCAAAGTTGTTCAACTCTCTCTGTGGAGGAGCTCTTAACGGTTTTGTCCATTTGTCATAAAAAGTTGGTGTTTTGGCATCGAAATAATCTATGAAGCTTATACTCGTAAAATTTGACATATGAGAACAATAAAAATTATACACCGAGCAACTTTGACGGTCCGAAGTTGCTCAACTCTCTGTATGGAGGAGCTTTTAACGGTTTTGTCCATTTGTCATAGAAAGTTGGTGTTTTGGCATCGAAATAATCTAGGACGCTTATACTCGTAAAATTTGACATATAAGAATAATAAAAAGTCTATCCCGAGCAACTTTGATAGTCCGAAGTTGCTCAACTCTCTCTATGCAGGAGCTTTTAACGGTTTTGTCTATTTGTCATAGAAAGTTGGTGTTTTGACATCGAAATAATCTCTGAAGCTTATACTCGTAAAATTTGACATATAAGAACAATAAAAATTTAACACCGAGCAACTTTGATGGTCCGAAGTCGCTCAACACTCTCTATGGAGGAGCTTTTAACGGTTTTGTCCATTTTTCATAGAAAGTTGGTGTTTTGGCATCGAGATAATCTTGGAAGCTTATACTCATAAAATTTAACATAGAAGAACAGTAAAAAGTGTACATAGAGCAATTTTAATGGTCCGAAGTTGCTCAACTCTCTTTATGGAGGTGCTTTTAACGGTTTTGTCCATTTGTCATAGAAAGTTGGTGTTTTGGCATCGAAATAATCTAGGAAGCTTATACTCGTAAAATTTGACACAGAAGAACAATAAAAAGTCTTTCTCGAGCAACTTTGATGGTCCGAAGTTGCTCAACTCTCTCTATGGAGGAGCTATTACCGGTTTTGTCTATTTGTCATAGAAAGTTGGTGTTTTGGCATCGAAATAATCTATGAAGCTTATACTCGTAAAATTTGACATATGAGAACAATAAAAATTGTACACCGAACAACTTTGATGGTCCGAAGTCGCTCAACACTCTCTATGGAGGAGCTTTTAACGGTTTTGTCAATTTGTGATAGAAAGTTGGTGTTTTGGCATCGAAATAATCTAGGAAGCTTATACTCATAAAATTTGACATAGAAGAATAGCAAAAAGTGTACATAGAGCAATTTTAATGGTCCGAAGTTGTTCAACTCTCTCTATGGAGGAGCTCTTAACGATTTTGTCCATTTATCATAAAAAGTTGATGTTTTGGCATCGAAATAATCTATGAAGCTTATACTCGTAAAATTTGACATATGAGAACAATAAAAATTATACACCGAGCAACTTTGATGGTCCGAAGTTGCTCAACTCTCTCTATGGAGGAGCTTTTAACGGTTTTGTCTTTTTGTCATAGAAATGTGATGTTTTGGCATCGAAATAATGTAGGAAGCTTATACTCATAAAATTTGACATAGAAGAACAATAAAAAGTCTATCCCGAGCAACTTTCATAGTCCGAAGTTGCTCAACTCTCTCTATCGAGGAGTTTAACGGTTTTGTCCTTTTGTCATAGAAAGTTGGTGTTTTGGCATCGAAATAATGTAGGAAGCTTATACTCATAAAATTTGACATAGAAAAACAATAAAAAGTCTATCCCGAGCAACTTTCAAAGTCCGAAGTTGCTCAACTCTCTCTATGGAGGAGCTTTTAACGGTTTTCTCCATTTGTCAAAGAAAGTTGGTGTTTTCGCAACGAAATAATCTTGGAAGCTTATACACATAAAATTTGACATATTAGAACAATAAAAATTGTACACCGAGCAACTTTGATGGTCCGAAGTTGCTCAACTCTCTCTATGGAGGAGCTTTTAACGGTTTTGTCTTTTTGTCATAGAAAGTTGGTGTTTTGGCATCGAAATAATGTAGGAAGCTTATACTCATAAAATTTGACATAGAAGAACAATAAAAAGTCTATCCCGAGCAACTTTCATAGTCCGAAGTTGCTCAACTCTCTCTATGGAGGAGCTTTTAACGGTTTTGTCCATTTGTCAAAGAAAGTTGGTGTTTTCGCAACGAAATAATCTTGGAAGCTTATACACATAAAATTTGACATATTAGAACAATAAAAATTGTACAATGAGCAACTTTGATGGTCCGAAGTTGCTCAACTCTCTCTATGGAGGAGCTTTTAACGGTTTTGTCCATTTTTCATAGAAAGTTGGTGTTTTGGCATCGAAATAATCTAGGAAGCTTATACTCATAAAATTTAACATAGAAAAACAGTAAAAAGTGTACATAGAGCAATTTTAATGGTCCGAAGTTGCTCAACTCTCTTTATGGAGGTGCTTTTAACGGTTTTGTCCATTTGTCATAGAAAGTTGGTGTTTTGGCATCGAAATAATCTAGGAAGCTTATACTCGTAAAATTTGACACAGAAGAACAATAAAAAGTCTTTCTCGAGCAACTTTGATGGTCCGAAGTTGCTCAACTCTCTCTATGGAGGAGCTATTACCGGTTTTGTCTATTTGTCATAGAAAGTTGGTGTTTTGGCATCGAAATAATCTATGAAGCTTATACTCGTAAAATTTGACATATGAGAACAATAAAAATTGTACACCGAACAACTTTGATGGTCTCAACACTCTCTATGGAGGAGCTTTTAACGGTTTTGTCAATTTGTGATAGAAAGTTGGTGTTTTGGCATCGAAATAATCTAGGAAGCTTATACTCATAAAATTTGACATAGAAGAATAGCAAAAAGTGTACATAGAGCAATTTTAATGGTCCGAAGTTGTTCAACTCTCTCTATGGAGGAGCTCTTAACGATTTTGTCCATTTATCATAAAAATTTGATGTTTTGGCATCGAAATAATCTATGAAGCTTATACTCGTAAAATTTGACATATGAGAACAATAAAAATTATACACCGAGCAACTTTGATGGTCCGAAGTTGCTCAACTCTCTCTATGGAGGAGCTTTTAACGGTTTTGTCTTTTTGTCATAGAAATGTGATGTTTTGGCATCGAAATAATGTAGGAAGCTTATACTCGTAAAATTTGACATAGAAGAACAATAAAAAGTTTATCGCAAGCAACTTTGATAGTCCGAAGTTGCTCAACTCTCTCTATGGAGGAGTTTAATGGTTTTGTCCTTTTGTCATAGAAAGTTCTTGTTTTGGCATCGAAATAATGTACGAAGCTTATACTCATAAAATTTGACATAGAAGAACAATAAAAAGTCTATCCCGAGCAACTTTCATAGTCCAAAGTTGCTCAACTCTCTCTATGGAGGAGCTTTTAACGGTTTTGTCCATTTGTCAAAGAAAGTTGGTGTTTTCGCATCGAAATAATCTTGGAAGCTTATACACATAAAGTTTGACATATAAGAACAATAAAAATTTTACACCGAGCAACTTTGATGGTCCGAAGTTGCTCAACTCTCTCTATGGAGGAGCTTTTAACGGTTTTGTCTTTTTGTCATAGAAAGTTGGTGTTTTGGCATGGAAATAATGTAGGAAGCTTATACTTGTAAAATTTGACATAGAAGAACAATAAAAAGTCTATCCCAAGCAATTTTGATAGTCCGAAGTTGCTCAACTCTCTCTATCGAGGAGTTTAACGGTTTTGTCCTTTTGTCATAGAAAGTTGGTGTTTTGGCATCGAAATAATGTAGGAAGCTTATACTCATAAAATTTGACATAGAAAAACAATAAAAAGTCTATCCCGAGCAACTTTCATGGTCCGAAGTTGCTCAACTCTCTCTATGGAGGAGCTTTTAACGGTTTTGTCCATTTGTCAAAGACAGTTGGTGTTTTGGCATCGAAATAATGTAGAAAGCTTATACTCATAAAATTTGACATAGAAGAACAATAAAAAGTCTATCCCGAGCAACTTTCATAGTCCGAAGTTGCTCAACTCTCTCTATGGAGGAGCTTTTAACGGTTTTGTCCATTTGTCAAAGAAAGTTGGTGTTTTCGCATCGAAATAATCTTGGAAGCTTATACACATAAAATTTGACATATTAGAACAATAAAAATTGTACACCGAGCAACTTTGATGGTCCGAAGTTTCTCAACTCTCTCTATGGAGGAGATTTTAACGGTTTTGTCGTTTTGTCATTTAAAGTTGGAGTTTTGGCATCGAAATAATGTAGGAAGCTTATACTCGTAAAATTTGACATAGAAGAACAATAAAAAGTCTATCCCAAGCAACTTTGATAGTCCGAAGTTTCTCAACTCTCTCTATGGAGGAGTTTAACGGTTTTGTCCTTTTGTCATAGAAAGTTGGTGTTTTGGCATCGAAATAATGTAGGAAGCTTATACTCATAAAATTTGACATAGAAGAACAATAAAAAGTCTATCCAGAGCAACTTTTATAGTCCGAAGTTGCTCAACTCTCTCTATGGAGGAGCTTTTAACGGTTTTGTCCATTTGTCAAAGAAAGTTGGTGTTTTCGCAACGAAATAATCTTGGAAGCTTATACACATAAAATTTGACATATTAGAACAATAAAAATTGTACACCGAGCAACTTTGATGGTCCGAAGTTGCTCAACTCTCTCTATGGAGGAGCTTTTAACGGTTTTGTCTTTTTGTCATAGAAAGTTGGTGTTTTGGCATCGAAATAATGTAGGAAGCTTATACTCGAAAAATTTGACATAGAAGAACAATAAAAAGTCTATCCCAAGCAACTTTGATAGTCCGAAGTTGCTCAACTCTCTCTATGGAGGAGTTTAACGGTTTTGTCCTTTTGTCATAGAAAGTTGGTGTTTTGGTATCGAAATAATGTAGGAAGCTTGTACTCATAAAATTTGACATAGAAGAACAATAAAAGGTCTATCCCGAGCAACTTTCATAGTCCGAAGTTGCTCAACTCTCTCTATGGAGGAGCTTTTAACGGTTTTGTCCATTTGTCAAAGAAAGTTGGTGTTTTGGCATCGAAATAATCTAGGAAGCTTATACACATAAAATTTGACATATAAGAACAATAAAAATTGTACACCGAGCAACTTTGATGGTCCGAAGTTGCTCAACACTCTCTATGGAGGAGCTCTTAACGGTTTTGTCTATTTGTTATAGAAAGTTGTTGTTTTGGCATCGAAATAATCTATGAATCTTGTACTCGTAAAATTTGACATATGAGAACAATAAAAATTGTACACCGAGCACTTTTGATGGTCCGAAGTCGCTCAACACTCTCTATGGAGGAGCTTTTAACGGTTTTGTCCATTTGTCATAGTAAGTTGGTGTTTTGGCATCGAAATAATGTAGGAAGCTTATACTCGTAAAATTTGACATAGAAGAACCATAAAAAGTCTATCCCGAGCAACTTTGATAGTCTAAAGTTGCTCAACTCTCTCTATGGAGGAGCTTTTAACGGTTTTGTTCATTTGTCTTAGAAAGCTGGTGTTTTGGCATCGGAATAATCTAGGAAGCTTATACTCGAAAAATTTCACATAGAAGAACAATAAAAAGTCTATCCCAAGCAACTTTGATGGTTTGAAGTTGCTCAACTCTCTCTATGGAGGAGCATTTAACGGTTTTGTCCATTTGTCATAGAAAGTTGGTGTTTTGTCATCGAAATAATTTAGAAAGCTTATACACGTAAAATTTGACATATAAGAACAATAAAAAGTCTATCCCGAGCAACTTTGATGGTCCGAAGTCGCTCAACTCTCTCTATGGAGGAGCTTTTAACGGTTTTGTCTTTTTGTCATAGAAAGTTGGTGTTTTGGCATCGAAATAATGTAGGAAGCTTATACTCGTAAAATTTGACATAGAAGAACAATAAAAAGTCTATCCCAAGCAAGTTTGATAGTCCGAAGTCGCTCAACTCTCTCTATGGAGGAGTTTAACGGTTTTGTCCTTTTGTCATAGAAAGTTGGTGTTTTGGCATCGAAATAATGTAGAGAGAGCTTATACTCATAAAATTTCACATAGAAGAACAATAAAAAGTCTATCCGAGCAACTTTCATAGTCCGAAGTTGCTCAACTCTCTCTATGGAGGAGCTTTTAACGGTTTTGTCCATTTGTCATAGAAAGTTGGTGTTTTGGCATCGAAATAATCTAGGAAGCTTATACTCATAAAATTTGACATAGAAGAACAGTAAAAAGTGTACATAGAGCAATTTTAATGGTCCGAAGTCGCTCAACTCTCTCTATGGAGGAGTTTAACGGTTTTGTCCTTTTGTCATAGAAAGTTGGTGTTTTGGCATCGAAATAATCTAGGAAGCTTATACTCATAAAATTTGACATAGAAGAATAGTAAAAAGTGTACATAGAGCAATTTTAATGGTCCGAAGTTGCTCAACTCTCATTATGGAGGTGCTTTTAACGGTTTTGTCTATTTGTCAAAGAAAGTTGGTGTTTTGGAATCGAAATAATCTAGGAAGCTTATACACATAAAATTTGACATATTAGAACAATAAAAATTGTACACCGAGCAACTTTGATGGTCCGAAGTTGCTCAACACTCTCTATGGAAGAGCTCTTAACGGTTTTGTCTATTTGTCATAGAAAGTTGTTGTTTTGGCATCGAAATAATCTATGAAGCTTGTACTCGTAAAATTTGACATATGAGAACAATAAAAATTGTACACCGAGCAACTTTGATGGTCCGAAGTCGCTCAACACTCTCTATGGAGGAGCTTTTAACGGTTTTGTCCATTTTTCGTAGAAAGTTGGTGTTTTGGCATCGAAATAATCTAGGAAGCCTATACTCATAAAATTTGACATAAAAGAACAATAAAAAGTGTACATAGAGCAATTTTAAATGGTCCGAAGTTACTCAACTCTCTCTATGGACGAGCTCTTAACGGTTTCGTCCATTTTTCATAGAAAGTTGGTGTTTTGGCATCGAAATAATCTAGGAAGCTTATACTCGTAAAATTTGAAATATGAGAACAATAAAAATTATACACAGAGCAACTTTGATAGTCCGAAGTTGCTCAACTCTCTCTATGGAGGAGCTTTTAACGGTTTTGTCCATTTGTCATAGAAAGTTGGTGTTTTGGCATCGAAATAATCTAGGAAGCTTATACTCATAAAATTTGACATAGAAGAACAGTAAAAAGTGTACATAGAGCAATTTTAATGGTCCGAAGTTGCTCAACTCTCTTTATGGAGGTGGTTTTAACGGTTTTGTCCATTTGTCATAGAAAGTTGATGTTTTGGCATCGGAATAATCTAGGAAACTCATACTCGTAAAATTTGACATAGAAGAACAATAAAAAGTCTATCCCGAGCAACTTTGATGGTTCGAAGTTGCTCAACTCTCTCTATGGAGGAGCTCTTAACGGTTTTGTCTATTTGTCATAGAAAGTTGGTGTTTTGGCATCGAAATAATCTATGAAGCTTATACTCGTAAAATTTGACATATGAGAACAATAAAAATTGTACACCGAACAACTTTGATGGTCCGAAGTCGCTCAACACTCTCTATGGAGGAGCTTTTAACGGTTTTGTCAATTTGTCATAGAAAGTTGGTGTTTTGGCATCGAAATAATCTAGGAAGCTTATACTTATAAAATTTGACATAGAAGAACAGTAAAAAGTGTACATAGAGCAATTTTAATGGTCCGAAGTTGCTCAACTCTCTCTATGGAGGAGCTCTTAACGGTTTTGTCCATTTATCATAAAAAGTTGGTGTTTTGGCATCGAAATAATCTATGAAGCTTATACACATAAAATTTGACATATTAGAACAATAAAAATTGTACACCGAGCAACTTTGATGGTCCGAAGTTGCTCAACACTCTCTATGGAGGAGCTCTTAACGGTTTTGTCTATTTGTCATAGAAAGTTGTTGTTTTGGCATCGAAATAATATATGAAGCTTGTACTCGTAAAATTTGACATATGAGAACAATAAAAATTGTACACCGAGCACTTTTGATGGTCCGAAGTCGCTCAACACTCTCTATGGAGGAGCTTTTAACGGTTTTGTCCATTTGGCATAGAAAGTTGGTGTTTTGGCATCGGAAAAATCTAGGAAGCTTATACTCGAAAAATTTCACATAGAAGAACAATAAAAAGTCTATCCCAAGCAACTTTGATGGTTTGAAGTTGCTCAACTCTCTCTATGGAGGAGCTTTTAACGGTTTTGTCCATTTGTCATAGAAAGTTGTTGTTTTGGCATCGAAATAATCTAGGAAGCTTATACTCGTAAAATTTGACATATGAGAACAATAAAAATTATACACCGAGCAAATTTGATGGTCCGAAGTTGCTCAACTCTTTCTATGGAGGAGCGTTTAACGGTTTTGTCAATTTGTGATAGAAAGTTGGTGTTTTGGCATCTAAATAATGTAGGAAGCTTATACTCGTAAAATTTGACATAGATTAACAATAAAAAGTCTATCCCGAGCAACTCTGATAGTCCGAAGTTGGTCAACTCTCTCTATGGAGGAGCTTTTAACGGTTTTGTCCATTTGTCATAGAAAGTTGGTGTTTTGGCCTCGAAATAATGTAGGAAGCTTATACTCGTAAAATTTGACATAGAAGAACCATAAAAAGTCTATCCCGAGCAACTTTGATAGTCTAAAGTTGCTCAACTCTCTCTTTGGAGGAGCTTTTAACGGTTTTGTCCATTTGTCTTAGAAAGTTGGTGTTTTGGCATCGGAATAATCTAGGAAGCTTATACTCGTAAAATTTGACATAGAAGAACAATAAAAGTCTATTTTGAGCAACTTTGATGGTCCGAAGTCGCTCAACACTCTCTATGGAGGAGCTTTTAACGGTTTTGTCCATTTGTCATAGAAAGTTGGTGTTTTGGCATCGAAATAATGTAGGAAGCTTATACTCGTAAAATTTGACATAGAAGAACCATAAAAAGTCTATCCCGAGCAACTTTGATAGTCTAAAGTTGCTCAACTCTCTCTATGGAGGAGCTTTTAACGGTTTTGTCCATTTGTCTTAGAAAGTTGGTGTTTTGGCATCGGAAATAATCTAGGAAGCTTATACTCGAAAAATTTCACATAGAAGAACAATAAAAAGTCTATCCCAAGCAACTTTGATGGTTTGAAGTTGCTCAACTCTCTCTATGGAGGAGCTTTTAACGGTTTTGTCCATTTGTCATAGAAAGTTGGTGTTTTGTCATCGAAATAATTTTGAAAGCTTATACGCGTAAAATTTGACATATAAGAACAATAAAAAGTCTATCCCGAGCAACTTTGATGGTCCGAAGTCGCTCAACTCTCTCTATTGAGGAGCTTTTAACGGTTTTGTCTTTTTGTCATAGAAAGTTGGTGTTTTGGCATCGAAATAATGTAGGAAGCTTATACTCGTAAAATTTGACATAGAAGAACAAAAAAAAGTCTATCCCAAGCAAGTTTGATAGTCCGAAGTTGCTCAACTCTCTCTATGGAGGAGTTTAACGGTTTTGTCCTTTTGTCATAGAAAGTTGGTGTTTTGGCATCGAAATAATGTAGAAAGCTTATACTCCAAAAATTTGACATAGAAGAACAATAAAAAGTCTATCCCGAGCAACTTTCATAGTCCGAAGTTGCTCAACTCTCTCTATGGAGGAGCTTTTAACGGTTTTGTCCATTTGTCAAAGAAAGTTGGTGTTTTGGCATCGGAATAATCTAGGAAGCTTATACACATAAAATTTGACATATTAGAACAATAGAAATTGTACACCGAGCAACTTTGATGGTCCGAAGTTGCTCAACACTCTTTATGGAGGAGCTCTTAACGGTTTTGTCTATTTGTCATAGAAAGTTGTTGTTTTGGCATCGAAATAATCTATGAAGCTTGTACTCGTAAAATTTGACATATGAGAACAATAAAAATTGTACACCGAGCACTTTTGATGGTCCGAAGTCGCTCAACACTCTCTATGGGGGAGCTTTTAACGGTTTTGTGCATTTGTCATAGAAAGTTGGTGTTTTGGCATCGAAATAATGTAGGAAGCTTATACTCGTAAAATTTGACATAGAAGAACCATAAAAAGTCTATCCCGAGCAACTTTGATAGTCTAAAGTTGCTCAACTCTCTCTATGGAGGAGCTTTTAACGGTTTTGTCCATTTGTCTTAGAAAGTTGGTGTTTTGGCATCAGAATAATCTAGGAAGCTTATACTCGAAAAATTTCACATAGAAGAACTATAAAAATTCTATCCCTATCCCCAGCAACTTTGATGGTTTGAAGTTGCTCAACTCTCTCTATGGAGGAGCTTTTAACGGTTTTGTCCATTTGTTATAGAAAGTTCGTATTTTGGCATCGAAATAATCTAGGAAGCTTATACTCGTAAAATTTCACATAGAAGAACAATAAAAGGTCTATCCCGAGCAACTTTGATAGTCCGAAGTTGCTCAACTCTCTCTATGGAGGAGCACTTAACGGTTTTGTCCATTTATCATAAAAAGTAGGTGTTTTGGCATCGAAATAATCTATGAAGCTTATACTCGTAAAATTTGACATATGAGAACAATAAAAATTATACACCGAGCAACTTTGATTGTCCGAAGTTGGTCAACTCTCTCTATGGAGGAGCTTTTAACGGTTTTGTCTTTTTGTCATAGAAAGTTGGTGTTTTGGCATCCAAATAATGTAGGAAGCTTATAATCGTAAAATTTGACATAGAAGAACAATAAAAAGTCTATCCCAAGCAAGTTTGATAGTCCGAAGTCGCTCAACTCTCTCTATGGAGGAGTTTAACGGTTTTGTCCTTCTGTCATAGAAAGTTGGTGTTTTGGCATCGAAATAATGTAGAGAGAGCTTATACTCATAAAATTTGACATAGAAGAACAATAAAAAGTCTATCCCGAGCAACTTTCATAGTCCGAAGTTGCTCAACTCTCTCTATGGAGGAGCTTTTAACGGTTTTGTCCATTTGTCATAGAAAGTTGGTGTTTTGGCATCGAAATAATCTAGGAAGCTTATACTCATAAAATTTGACATAGAAGAACAGTAAAAAGTGTACATAGAGCAATTTTAATGTTCCGAAGTCGCTCAACTCTCTCTATGGAGGAGTTTAACGGTTTTGTCCTTTTGTCATAGAAAGTTGGTGTTTTGGCATCGAAATAATGTAGGAAGCTTATGCTCATAAAATTTGACATAGAAGAACAATAAAAAGTCTATCCCGAGCAACTTTCATAGTCCGAAGTTGCTCAACTCTCTCTATGGAGGAGCTTTTAACGGTCTTGTCCATTTGTCAAAGAAAGTTGGTGTTTTGGAATCGAAATAATCTAGGAACCTTATACACATAAAATTTGACATATTAGAACAATAAAAATTGTACACCGAGCAACTTTGATGGTCCGAAGTTGCTCAACACTCTCTATGGAAGAGCTCTTACCGGTTTTGTCTATTTGTCATAGAAAGTTGTTGTTTTGGCATCGAAATAATCTATGAAGCTTGTACTCGTAAAATTTGACATATGAGAACAATAAAAATTGTACACCGAGCAACTTTGATGGTCCGAAGTCGCTCAACACTCTCTATGGAGGAGCTTTTAACGGTTTTGTCCATTTTTCGTAGAAAGTTGGTGTTTTGGCATCGAAATAATCTAGGAAGCTTATACTCATAAAATTTGACATAAAAGAACAATAAAAAGTGTACATAGAACAATTTTAAATGGTCTGAAGTTGCTCAACTCTCTCTATGGACGAGCTCTTAACGGTTTCGTCCAATTTTCATAGAAAGTTGGTGTTTTGGCATCGAAATAATCTAGGAAGCTTATACTCGTAAAATTTGACATATGAGAACAATAAAAATTATACACCGAGCAACTTTGATGGTCCGAAGTTGCTCAACTCTCTCTATGGAGGAGCTTTTAACGGTTTTGTCCATTTGTCATAGAAAGTTGTTGTTTTGGCATCGAAATAATCTAGGAAGCTTATACTCATAAAATTTGACGTAGAAGAACAGTAAAAAGTGTACATAGAGCAATTTTAATGGTCCGAAGTTGCTCAACTCTCATTATGGAGGTGCTTTTAACGGTTTTGTCCTTTTGTCATAGAAAGTTGGTGTTTTGGCATCGAAATAATGTAGGAAGCTTATGCTCATAAAATTTGACATAGAAGAACAATAAAAAGTCTATCCCGAGCAACTTTCATAGTCTGAAGTTGCTCAACTCTCTCTATGGAGGAGCTTTTAACGGTTTTGTCTATTTGTCAAAGAAAGTTGGTGTTTTGGAATCGAAATAATCTAGAAAGCTTATACACATAAAATTTGACATATTAGAACAATAAAAATTGTACACCGAGCAACTTTGATGGTCCGAAGTTGCTCAACACTCTCTATGGAAGAGCTCTTAACGGTTTTGTCTATTTGTCATAGAAAGTTGTTGTTTTGGCATCGAAATAATCTATGAAGCTTGTACTCGTAAAATTTGACATATGAGAACAATAAAAATTGTACACCGAGCAACCTTGATGGTCCGAAGTCGCTCAACACTCTCTATGGAGGAGCTTTTAACGGTTTTGTCCATTTTTCGTAGAAAGTTGGTGTTTTGGCATCGAAATAATCTAGGAAGCTTATACTCATAAAATTTGACATAAAAGAACAATAAAAAGTGTACATAGAGCAATTTTAAATGGTCCGAAGTTGCTCAACTCTCTCTATGGACGAGCTCTTAATGGTTTCGTCCATTTTTCATAGAAATTTGGTGTTTTGGCATCGAAATAATCTAGGAAGCTTATACTCGTAAAATTTGAAATATGAGAACAATAAAAATTATACACAGCGCAACTTTGATGGTCCGAAGTTGCTCAACTCTCTCTATGGAGGAGCTTTTAACGGTTTTGTCCATTTGTCATAGAAAGTTGGTGTTTTGGCATCGAAATAATCTAGGAAGCTTATACTCATAAAATTTGACATAGAAGAACAGTAAAAAGTGTACATAGAGCAATTTTAATGGTCCGAAGTTGCTCAACTCTTTTTATGGAGGTGCTTTTAACGGTTTTGTCCATTTGTCATAGAAAGTTGGTGTTTTGGCATCGGAATAATCTAGGAAACTCATACTCGTAAAATTTGACATAGAAGAACAATAAAAAGTCTATCCCGAGCAACTTTGATGGTTCGAAGTTGCTCAACTCTCTCTATGGAGGAGCTCTTAACGGTTTTGTCTATTTGTCATAGAAAGTTGGTGTTTTGGCATCGAAATAATCTATGAAGCTTATACTCGTAAAATTTGACATATGATAACAATAAAAATTGTACACAGAACAACTTTGATGGTCCGAAGTCGCTCAACACTCTCTATGGAGGAGCTTTTAACGGTTTTGTCAATTTGTCATAGAAAGTTGGTGTTTTGGCATCGAAATAATCTAGGAAGCTTATACTTATAAAATTTAACATAGAAGAACAGTAAAAAGTGTACATAGAGCAATTTTAATGGTCCGAAGTTGCTCAACTCTCTCTATGGAGGAGCTCTTAACGGTTTTGTCCATTTATCATAAAAAGTTGGTGTTTTGGCATTGAAATAATCTATGAAGCTTATACACATAAAATTTGACATATTAGAACAATAAAAATTGTACACCGAGCAACTTTGATGGTCCGAAGTTGCTCAACACTCTCTATGGAGGAGCTCTTAACGGTTTTGTCTATTTGTCATAGAAAGTTGTTGTTTTGGCATCGAAATAATATATGAAGCTTGTACTCGTAAAATTTGACATATGAGAAAAATAAAAATTGTACACCGTGCACTTTTGATGGTCCGAAGTCGCTCAACACTCTCTATGGAGGTGCTTTTAACGGTTTTGTCCATTTGGCATAGAAAGTTCGTGTTTTGGCATCGAAAAAATCTAGGAAGCTTATACTCGAAAAATTTCACATAGAAGAACAATAAAAAGTCTATCCCAAGCAACTTTGATGGTTTGAAATTGCTCAACTCTCTCTATGGAGGAGCTTTTAACGGTTTTGTCCATTTGTCATAGAAAGTTGTTGTTTTGGCATCGAAATAATCTAGGAAGCTTATACTCGTAAAATTTGACATATGAGAACAATAAAAATTATACACCGAGCAAATTTGATGGTCCGAAGTTGCTCAACTCTTTCTATGGAGGAGCGTTTAACGGTTTTGTCAATTTGTGATAGAAAGTTGGTGTTTTGGCATCTAAATAATGTAGGAAGCTTATACTCGTAAAATTTGACATAGATTAACAATAAAAAGCCTATCCCGAGCAACTCTGATAGTCCGAAGTTGGTCAACTCTCTCTATGGAGGAGCTTTTAACGGTTTTGTCCATTTGTCATAGAAAGTTGGTGTTTTGGCCTCGAAATAATGTAGGAAGCTTATACTCGTAAAATTTGACATAGAAGAACCATAAAAAGTCTATCCCGAGCAACTTTGATAGTCTAAAGTTGCTCAACTCTCTCTTTGGAGGAGCTTTTAACGGTTTTGTCCATTTGTCTTAGAAAGTTGGTCTTTTGGCATCGGAATAATCTAGGAAGCTTATACTCGTAAAATTTGACATAGAAGAACAATAAAAAGTCTATTTTGAGCAACTTTGATGGTCCGAAGTCGCTCAACACTCTTTATGGAGGAGCTTTTAACGGTTTTGTCCATTTGTCATAGAAAGTTGGTGTTTTGGCATCGAAATAATGTAGGAAGCTTATACTCGTAAAATTTGACATAGAAGAACCATAAAAAGTCTATCACGAGCAACTTTGATAGTCTAAAGTTGCTCAACTCTCTCTATGGAGGAGCTTTTAACGGTTTTGTCCATTTCTCTTAGAAAGTTGGTGTTTTGGCATCGGAAATAATCTAGGAAGCTTATACTCGAAAAATTTCACATAGAAGAACAATAAAAAGTCTATCCCAAGGAACTTTGATGGTTTGAAGTTGCTCAACTCTCTCTATGGAGGAGCTTTTAACGGTTTTGTCCATTTTTCATAGAAAGTTGGTGTTTTGTCATCGAAATAATTTTGAAAGCTTATACGCGTAAAATTTGACATATAAGAACAATAAAAAGTCTATCCCGAGCAACTTTGATGGTCCGAAGTCGCTCAACTCTCTCTATGGAGGAGCTTTTAACGGTTTTGTCTTTTTGTCATAGAAAGTTGGTGTTTTGGCATCGAAATAATGTAGGAAGCTTATACTCGTAAAATTTGACATTGAAGAACAAAAAAAAGTCTATCCCAAGCAAGTTTGATAGTCCGAAGTTGCTCAACTCTCTCTATGGAGGAGTTTAACGGTTTTGTCCTTTTGTCATAGAAAGTTGGTGTTTTGGCATCGAAATAATGTAGAAAGCTTATACTCATAAAATTTGACATAGAAGAACAATAAAAAGTCTATCCCGAGCAACTTTCATAGTCCGAAGTTGCTCAACTCTCTCTATGGAGGAGCTTTTAACGGTTTTGTCCATTTGTCAAAGAAAGTTGGTGTTTTGGCATCGGAATAATCTAGGAAGCTTATACACATAAAATTTGACATATTAGAACAATAGAAATTGTACACCGAGAAACTTTGATGATCCGAAGTTGCTCAACACTCTCTATGGAGGAGCTCTTAACGGTTTTGTCTATTTGTCATAGAAAGTTGTTATTTTGGCATCGAAATAATCTATGAAGCTTGTACTCGTAAAATTTGACATATGAGAACAATAAAAATTGTACACCGAGCACTTTTGATGGTCCGAAGTCGCTCAACACTCTCTATGGAGGAGCTTTTAACGGTTTTGTGCATTTGTCATAGAAAGTTGGTGTTTTGGCATCGGAAATAATCTAGGAAGCTTATACTCGAAAAATTTCACATAGAAGAACAATAAAAAGTCTATCCCAAGGAACTTTGATGGTTTGAAGTTGCTCAACTCTCTCTATGGAGGAGCTTTTAACGGTTTTGTCCATTTTTCATAGAAAGTTGGTGTTTTGTCATCGAAATAATTTTGAAAGCTTATACGCGTAAAATTTGACATATAAGAACAATAAAAAGTCTATCCCGAGCAACTTTGATGGTCCGAAGTCGCTCAACTCTCTCTATGGAGGAGCTTTTAACGGTTTTGTCTTTTTGTCATAGAAAGTTGGTGTTTTGGCATCGAAATAATGTAGGAAGCTTATACTCGTAAAATTTGACATTGAAGAACAAAAAAAAGTCTATCCCAAGCAAGTTTGATAGTCCGAAGTTGCTCAACTCTCTCTATGGAGGAGTTTAACGGTTTTGTCCTTTTGTCATAGAAAGTTGGTGTTTTGGCATCGAAATAATGTAGAAAGCTTATACTCATAAAATTTGACATAGAAGAACAATAAAAAGTCTATCCCGAGCAACTTTCATAGTCCGAAGTTGCTCAACTCTCTCTATGGAGGAGCTTTTAACGGTTTTGTCCATTTGTCAAAGAAAGTTGGTGTTTTGGCATCGGAATAATCTAGGAAGCTTATACACATAAAATTTGACATATTAGAACAATAGAAATTGTACACCGAGAAACTTTGATGATCCGAAGTTGCTCAACACTCTCTATGGAGGAGCTCTTAACGGTTTTGTCTATTTGTCATAGAAAGTTGTTATTTTGGCATCGAAATAATCTATGAAGCTTGTACTCGTAAAATTTGACATATGAGAACAATAAAAATTGTACACCGAGCACTTTTGATGGTCCGAAGTCGCTCAACACTCTCTATGGAGGAGCTTTTAACGGTTTTGTGCATTTGTCATAGAAAGTTGGTGTTTTGGCATCGAAATAATGTAGGAAGCTTATACTCGTAAAATTTGACATAGAAGAACCGTAAAAAGTCTATCCCGAGCAACTTTGATAGTCTAAAGTTGCTCAACTCTCTCTATGGAGGAGCTTTTAACGGTTTTGTCCATTTGTCTTAGAAAGTTGGTGTTTTTGCATCAGAATAATCTAGGAAGCTTATACTCGAAAAATTTCACATAGAAGAACTATAAAAATTCTATCCCAAGCAACTTTGATGGTTTGAAGTTGCTCAACTCTCTCTATGGAGGAGCTTTTAACGGTTTTGTCCATTTGTTATAGAAAGTTGGTATTTTGGCATCGAAATAATCTAGGAAGCTTATACTCGTAAAATTTCACATAGAAGAACAATAAAAGGTCTATCCCGAGCAACTTTGATAGTCCGAAGTTGCTCAACTCTCTCTATGGAGGAGCACTTAACGGTTTTGTCCATTTATCATAAAAAGTAGGTGTTTTGGCATCGAAATAATCTATGAAGCTTATACTCGTAAAATTTGACATATGAGAACAATAAAAATTATACACCGAGCAACTTTGATGGTCCGAAGTTGGTCAACTCTCTCTATGGAGGAGCTTTTAACGGTTTTGTCTTTTTGTCATAGAAAGTTGGTGTTTTGGCATCCAAATAATGTAGGAAGCTTATACTCGTAAAATTTGACATAGAAGAACAATAAAAAGTCTATCCCAAGCAATTTTGATAGTCCGAAGTTGCTCAACTCTCTCTATGGAGGAGTTTAACGGTTTTGTCCTTTTGTCATAGAAAGTTGGTGTTTTGGCATCGAAATAATGTAGGAAGCTTATACTCATAAAATTTGACATAGAAGAACAATAAAATGTCTATCCCGAGCAACTTTCATAGTCCGAAGTTGCTCAACTCTCTCTATGGAGGAGCTTTTAATGGTTTTGTCCATTTGTCAAAGAAAGTTGGTGTTTTCGCATCGAAATAATCTTGAAAGCTTATACACATAAAATTTGACATATTAGAACAATAAAAATTGTACACCGAGCAACTTTGTTGGTCCGAAGTTGCTCAACTCTCTCTATGGAGGAGCTTTTAACGGTTTTGTCTTTTTGTCATAGAAAGTTGGTGTTTTGGCATCGAAATAATGTAGGAAGCTTATACTCGTAAAATTTGACATAGAAGAACCATAAAAAGTCTATCACGAGCAACTTTGATAGTCTAAAGTTGCTCAACTCTCTCTATGGAGGAGCTTTTAACGGTTTTGTCCATTTGTCTTAGAAAGTTGGTGTTTTGGCATCGGAAATAATCTAGGAAGCTTATACTCGAAAAATTTCACATAGAAGAACAATAAAAAGTCTATCCCAAGCAACTTCGATGGTTTGAAGTTGCTCAACTCTCTCTATGGAGGAGCTTTTAACGGTTTTGTCCATTTGTCATAGAAAGTTGGTGTTTTGTCATCGAAATAATTTTGAAAGCTTATACGCGTAAAATTTGACATATAAGAACAATAAAAAGTCTATCCCGAGCAACTTTGATGGTCCGAAGTCGCTCAACTCTCTCTATGCAGGAGCTTTTAACGGTTTTGTCTTTTTGTCATCGAAAGTTGGTGTTTTGGCATCGAAATAATGTAGGAAGCTTATACTTGTAAAATTTGACATAGAAGAACAATAAAAAGTCTATCCCAAGCAAGTTTGATAGTCCGAAGTTGCTCAACTCTCTCTATGGAGTAGTTTAACGGTTTTGTCCTTTTGTCATAGAAAGTTGGTGTTTTGACATCGAAATAATCTAGGAAGCTTATACTCATAAAATTTGACATAGAAGAACAATAAAAAGTCTATCCCGAGCAACTTTCATAGTCCGAAGTTGCTCAACTCTCTCTATGGAGGAGCTTTTAACGGTTTTGTCCATTTGTCAAAGAAAGTTAGTGTTTTGGCATCGAAATAATCTAGGAAGCTTATACACATAAAATTTGACATATTAGAACAATAAAAATTGTACACCGAGCAACTTTGATGGTCCGAAGTTGCTCAACACTCTCTATGGAGGAGCTCTTAACGGTTTTGTCTATTTGTCATAGAAAGTTGTTGTTTTGGCATCGAAATAATCTATGAAGCTTGTACTCGTAAAATTTGACATATGAGAACACTAAAAATTGTACACCGAGCACTTTTGATGGTCCGAAGTCGCTCAACACTCTCTATGGAGGAGCTTTTAACGGTTTTGTCCATTTGTCATAGAAAGTTGGTGTTTTGGAATCGAAATAATGTAGGAAGCTTATACTCAAAAAATTTGACATAGAAGAACCATAAAAAGTCTATCCCGAGCAACTTTGATAGTCTAAAGTTGCTCAACTCTCTCTTTGGAGGAGCTTTTAACGGTTTTGTCCATTTGTCTTAGAAAGTTGGTGTTTTGGCATCGAAATAATCTAGGAAGCTTATACTCGAAAAATTTCACATAGAAGAACAATAAAAAGTCTATCCCAAGCAACTTTGATGGTTTGAAGATGCTCAACTCTCTCTATGGAGGAGCTTTTAACGGTATTGTCCATTTGTCATAGAAAGTTGGTGTTTTGGCATCGAAATAATCTAGGAATCTTATACTCGTAAAATTTGACATATGAGAACAATAAAAATTATACACCGAGCAACTTTGATGGTCCGAAGTTGCTCAACACTCTCTATGGAGGAGCTCTTAACGGTTTTGTCTATTTGTCATAGAAAGTTGTTGTTTTGGCATCGAAATAATCTATGAAGCTTGTACTCGTAAAATTTGACATATGAGAACAATAAAAATTGTACACCGAGCACTTTTGATGGTCCGAAGTCGCTCAACACTCTCTATGGAGGAGCTTTTAACGGTTTTGTGCATTTGTCATAGAAAGTTGGTGTTTTGGCATCGAAATAATGTAGGAAGCTTATACTCGTAAAATTTGACATAGAAGAACCATAAAAAGTCTATCCCGAGCAACTTTGATAGTCTAAAGTTGCTCAACTCTCTCTATGGAGGAGCTTTTAACGGTTTTGTCCATTTGTCTTAGAAAGTTGGTGTTTTTGCATCAGAATAATCTAGGAAGCTTATACTCGAAAAATTTCACATAGAAGAACTATAAAAATTCTATCCCAAGCAACTTTGATGGTTTGAAGTTGCTCGACTCTCTCTATGGAGGAGCTTTTAACGGTTTTGTCCATTTGTTATAGAAAGTTGGTATTTTGGCATCGAAATAATCTAGGAAGCTTATACTCGTAAAATTTCACATAGAAGAACAATAAAAGGTCTATCCCGAGCAACTTTGATAGTCCGAAGTTGCTCAACTCTCTCTATGGAGGAGCACTTCACGGTTTTGTCCATTTATCATAAAAAGTAGGTGTTTTGGCATCGAAATAATCTATGAAGCTTATACTCGTAAAATTTGACATATGAGAACAATAAAAATTATACACCGAGCAACTTTGATGGTCCGAAGTTGGTCAACTCTCTCTATGGAGGAGCTTTTAACGGTTTTGTCTTTTTGTCATAGAAAGTTGGTGTTTTGGCATCCAAATAATGTAGGAAGCTTATACTCGTAAAATTTGACATAGAAGAACAATAAAAAGTCTATCCCAAGCAATTTTGATAGTCCGAAGTTGCTCAACTCTCTCTATGGAGGAGTTTAACGGTTTTGTCCTTTTGTCATAGAAAGTTGGTGTTTTGGCATCGAAATAATGTAGGAAGCTTATACTCATAAAATTTGACATAGAAGAACAATAAAATGTCTATCCCGAGCAACTTTCATAGTCCGAAGTTGCTCAACTCTCTCTATGGAGGAGCTTTTAATGGTTTTGTCCATTTGTCAAAGAAAGTTGGTGTTTTCGCATCGAAATAATCTTGGAAGCTTATACACATAAAATTTGACATATTAGAACAATAAAAATTGTACACCGAGCAACTTTGTTGGTCCGAAGTTGCTCAACTCTCTCTATGGAGGAGCTTTTAACGGTTTTGTCTTTTTGTCATAGAAAGTTGGTGTTTTGGCATCGAAATAATGTAGGAAGCTTATACTTGTAAAATTTGACATAGAAGAACAATAAAAAGTCTATCCCAAGCAAGTTTGATAGTCCGAAGTTGCTCAACTCTCTCTATGGAGTAGTTTAACGGTTTTGTCCTTTTGTCATAGAAAGTTGGTGTTTTGACATCGAAATAATCTAGGAAGCTTATACTCATAAAATTTGACATAGAAGAACAATAAAAAGTCTATCCCGAGCAACTTTCATAGTCCGAAGTTGCTCAACTCTCTCTATGGAGGAGCTTTTAACGGTTTTGTCCATTTGTCAAAGAAAGTTAGTGTTTTGGCATCGAAATAATCTAGGAAGCTTATACACATAAAATTTGACATATTAGAACAATAAAAATTGTATACCGAGCAACTTTGATGGTCCGAAGTTGCTCAACACTCTCTATGGAGGAGCTCTTAACGGTTTTGTCTATTTGTCATAGAAAGTTGTTGTTTTGGCATCGAAATAATCTATGAAGCTTGTACTCGTAAAATTTGACATATGAGAACACTAAAAATTGTACACCGAGCACTTTTGATGGTCCGAAGTCGCTCAACACTCTCTATGGAGGAGCTTTTAACGGCTTTGTCCATTTGTCATAGAAAGTTGGTGTTTTGGAATCGAAATAATGTAGGAAGCTTATACTCAAAAAATTTGACATAGAAGAACCATAAAAAGTCTATCCCGAGCAACTTTGATAGTCTAAAGTTGCTCAACTCTCTCTTTGTAGGAGCTTTTAACGGTTTTGTCCATTTGTCTTAGAAAGTTGGTGTTTTGGCATCGAAATAATCTAGGAAGCTTATACTCGAAAAATTTCACGTAGAAGAACCATAAAAAGTCTATCCCGAGCAACTTTGATAGTCTAAAGTTGCTCAACTCTCTCTTTGGAGGAGCTTTTAACGGTTTTGTCCATTTGTCTTAGAAAGTTGGTCTTTTGGCATCGGAATAATCTAGGAAGCTTATACTCGTAAAATTTGACATAGAAGAACAATAAAAAGTCTATTTTGAGCAACTTTGATGGTCCGAAGTCGCTCAACACTCTTTATGGAGGAGCTTTTAACGGTTTTGTCCATTTGTCATAGAAAGTTGGTGTTTTGGCATCGAAATAATGTAGGAAGCTTATACTCGTAAAATTTGACATAGAAGAACCATAAAAAGTCTATCACGAGCAACTTTGATAGTCTAAAGTTGCTCAACTCTCTCTATGGAGGAGCTTTTAACGGTTTTGTCCATTTGTCTTAGAAAGTTGGTGTTTTGGCATCGGAAATAATCTAGGAAGCTTATACTCGAAAAATTTCACATAGAAGAACAATAAAAAGTCTATCCCAAGCAACTTTGATGGTTTGAAGTTGCTCAACTCTCTCTATGGAGGAGCTTTTAACGGTTTTGTCCATTTGTCATAGAAAGTTGGTGTTTTGTCATCGAAATAATTTTGAAAGCTTATACGCGTAAAATTTGACATATAAGAACAATAAAAAGTCTATCCCGAGCAACTTTGATGGTCCGAAGTCGCTCAACTCTCTCTATGGAGGAGCTTTTAACGGTTTTGTCTTTTTGTCATAGAAAGTTGGTGTTTTGGCATCGAAATAATGTAGGAAGCTTATACTCGTAAAATTTGACATAGAAGAACAATAAAAAGTCTATCCCGAGCAACTTTCATAGTCCGAAGTTGCTCAACTCTCTCTATGGAGGAGCTTTTAACGGTTTTGTCCATTTGTCAAAGAAAGTTGGTGTTTTGGCATCGGAATAATCTAGGAAGCTTATACACATAAAATTTGACATATTAGAACAATAGAAATTGTACACCGAGAAACTTTGATGATCCGAAGTTGCTCAACACTCTCTATGGAGGAGCTCTTAACGGTTTTGTCTATTTGTCATAGAAAGTTGTTATTTTGGCATCGAAATAATCTATGAAGCTTGTACTCGTAAAATTTGACATATGAGAACAATAAAAATTGTACACCGAGCACTTTTGATGGTCCGAAGTCGCTCAACACTCTCTATGGAGGAGCTTTTAACGGTTTTGTGCATTTGTCATAGAAAGTTGGTGTTTTGGCATCGAAATAATGTTGGAAGCTTATACTCGTAAAATTTGACATAGAAGAACCATAAAAAGTCTATCCCGAGCAACTTTGATAGTCTAAAGTTGCTCAACTCTCTCTATGGAGGAGCTTTTAACGGTTTTGTCCATTTGTCTTAGAAAGTTGGTGTTTTTGCATCAGAATAATCTAGGAAGCTTATACTCGAAAAATTTCACATAGAAGAACTATAAAAATTCTATCTCAAGCAACTTTGATGGTTTGAAGTTGCTCAACTCTCTCTATGGAGGAGCTTTTAACGGTTTTGTCCATTTGTTATAGAAAGTTGGTATTTTGGCATCGAAATAATCTAGGAAGCTTATACTCGTAAAATTTCACATAGAAGAACAATAAAAGGTCTATCCCGAGCAACTTTGATAGTCCGAAGTTGCTCAACTCTCTCTATGGAGGAGCACTTCACGGTTTTGTCCATTTATCATAAAAAGTAGGTGTTTTGGCATCGAAATAATCTATGAAGCTTATACTCGTAAAATTTGACATATGAGAACAATAAAAATTATACACCGAGCAACTTTGATGGTCCGAAGTTGGTCAACTCTCTCTATGGAGGAGCTTTTAACGGTTTTGTCTTTTTGTCATAGAAAGTTGGTGTTTTGGCATCCAAATAATGTAGGAAGCTTATACTCGTAAAATTTGACATAGAAGAACAATAAAAAGTCTATCCCAAGCAATTTTGATAGTCCGAAGTTGCTCAACTCTCTCTATGGAGGAGTTTAACGGTTTTGTCCTTTTGTCATAGAAAGTTGGTGTTTTGGCATCGAAATAATGTAGGAAGCTTATACTCATAAAATTTGACATAGAAGAACAATAAAATGTCTATCCCGAGCAACTTTCATAGTCCAAAGTTGCTCAACTCTCTCTATGGAGGAGCTTTTAATGGTTTTGTCCATTTGTCAAAGAAAGTTGGTGTTTTCGCATCGAAATAATCTTGGAAGCTTATACACATAAAATTTGACATATTAGAACAATAAAAATTGTACACCGAGCAACTTTGTTGGTCCGAAGTTGCTCAACTCTCTCTATGGAGGAGCTTTTAACGGTTTTGTCTTTTTGTCATAGAAAGTTGGTGTTTTGGCATCGAAATAATGTAGGAAGCTTATACTTGTAAAATTTGACATAGAAGAACAATAAAAAGTCTATCCCAAGCAAGTTTGATAGTCCGAAGTTGCTCAACTCTCTCTATGGAGTAGTTTAACGGTTTTGTCCTTTTGTCATAGAAAGTTGGTGTTTTGACATCGAAATAATCTAGGAAGCTTATACTCATAAAATTTGACATAGAAGAACAATAAAAAGTCTATCCCGAGCAACTTTCATAGTCCGAAGTTGCTCAACTCTCTCTATGGAGGAGCTTTTAACGGTTTTGTCCATTTGTCAAAGAAAGTTAGTGTTTTGGCATCGAAATAATCTAGGAAGCTTATACACATAAAATTTGACATATTAGAACAATAAAAATTGTACACCGAGCAACTTTGATGGTCCGAAGTTGCTCAACACTCTCTATGGAGGAGCTCTTAACGGTTTTGTCTATTTGTCATAGAAAGTTGTTGTTTTGGCATCGAAATAATCTATGAAGCTTGTACTCGTAAAATTTGACATATGAGAACACTAAAAATTGTACACCGAGCACTTTTGATGGTCCGAAGTCGCTCAACACTCTCTATGGAGGAGCTTTTAACGGTTTTGTCCATTTGTCATAGAAAGTTGGTGTTTTGGAATCGAAATAATGTAGGAAGCTTATACTCAAAAAATTTGACATAGAAGAACCATAAAAAGTCTATCCCGAGCAACTTTGATAGTCTAAAGTTGCTCAACTCTCTCTTTGGAGGAGCTTTTAACGGTTTTGTCCATTTGTCTTAGAAAGTTGGTGTTTTGGCATCGAAATAATCTAGGAAGCTTATACTCAAAAAATTTCACATAGAAGAACCATAAAAAGTCTATCCCGAGCAACTTTGATAGTCTAAAGTTGCTCAACTCTCTCTTTGGAGGAGCTTTTAACGGTTTTGTCCATTTGTCTTAGAAAGTTGGTCTTTTGGCATCGGAATAATCTAGGAAGCTTATACTCGTAAAATTTGACATAGAAGAACAATAAAAAGTCTATTTTGAGCAACTTTGATGGTCCGAAGTCGCTCAACACTCTTTATGGAGGAGCTTTTAACGGTTTTGTCCATTTGTCATAGAAAGTTGGTGTTTTGGCATCGAAATAATGTAGGAAGCTTATACTCGTAAAATTTGACATAGAAGAACCATAAAAAGTCTATGACGAGCAACTTTGATAGTCTAAAGTTGCTCAACTCTCTCTATGGAGGAGCTTTTAACGGTTTTGTCCATTTGTCTTAGAAAGTTGGTGTTTCGGCATCGGAAATAATCTAGGAAGCTTATACTCGAAAAATTTCACATAGAAGAACAATAAAAAGTCTATCCCGAGCAACTTTCATAGTCCGAAGTTGCTCAACTCTCTCTATGGAGGAGCTTTTAACGGTTTTGTCCATTTGTCAAAGAAAGTTAGTGTTTTGGCATCGAAATAATCTAGGAAGCTTATACACATAAAATTTGACATATTAGAACAATAGAAATTGTACACCGAGAAACTTTGATGGTCCGAAGTCGCTCAACACTCTCTATGGAGGAGCTTTTAACGGTTTTGTGCATTTGTCATAGAAAGTTGGTGTTTTGGCATCGGAAATAATCTAGGAAGCTTATACTCGAAAAATTTCACATAGAAGAACAATAAAAAGTCTATCCCAAGGAACTTTGATGGTTTGAAGTTGCTCAACTCTCTCTATGGAGGAGCTTTTAACGGTTTTGTCCATTTTTCATAGAAAGTTGGTGTTTTGTCATCGAAATAATTTTGAAAGCTTATACGCGTAAAATTTGACATATAAGAACAATAAAAAGTCTATCCCGAGCAACTTTGATGGTCCGAAGTCGCTCAACTCTCTCTATGGAGGAGCTTTTAACGGTTTTGTCTTTTTGTCATAGAAAGTTGGTGTTTTGGCATCGAAATAATGTTGGAAGCTTATACTCGTAAAATTTGACATTGAAGAACAAAAAAAAGTCTATCCCAAGCAAGTTTGATAGTCCGAAGTTGCTCAACTCTCTCTATGGAGGAGTTTAACGGTTTTGTCCTTTTGTCATAGAAAGTTGGTGTTTTGGCATCGAAATAATGTAGAAAGCTTATACTCATAAAATTTGACATAGAAGAACAATAAAAAGTCTATCCCGAGCAACTTTCATAGTCCGAAGTTGCTCAACTCTCTCTATGGAGGAGCTTTTAACGGTTTTGTCCATTTGTCAAAGAAAGTTGGTGTTTTGGCATCGGAATAATCTAGGAAGCTTATACACATAAAATTTGACATATTAGAACAATAGAAATTGTACACCGAGAAACTTTGATGATCCGAAGTTGCTCAACACTCTCTATGGAGGAGCTCTTAACGGTTTTGTCTATTTGTCATAGAAAGTTGTTATTTTGGCATCGAAATAATCTATGAAGCTTGTACTCGTAAAATTTGACATATGAGAACAATAAAAATTGTACACCGAGCACTTTTGATGGTCCGAAGTCGCTCAACACTCTCTATGGAGGAGCTTTTAACGGTTTTGTGCATTTGTCATAGAAAGTTGGTGTTTTGGCATCGGAAATAATCTAGGAAGCTTATACTCGAAAAATTTCACATAGAAGAACAATAAAAAGTCTATCCCAAGGAACTTTGATGGTTTGAAGTTGCTCAACTCTCTCTATGGAGGAGCTTTTAACGGTTTTGTCCATTTTTCATAGAAAGTTGGTGTTTTGTCATCGAAATAATTTTGAAAGCTTATACGCGTAAAATTTGACATATAAGAACAATAAAAAGTCTATCCCGAGCAACTTTGATGGTCCGAAGTCGCTCAACTCTCTCTATGGAGGAGCTTTTAACGGTTTTGTCTTTTTGTCATAGAAAGTTGGTGTTTTGGCATCGAAATAATGTAGGAAGCTTATACTCGTAAAATTTGACATTGAAGAACAAAAAAAAGTCTATCCCAAGCAAGTTTGATAGTCCGAAGTTGCTCAACTCTCTCTATGGAGGAGTTTAACGGTTTTGTCCTTTTGTCATAGAAAGTTGGTGTTTTGGCATCGAAATAATGTAGAAAGCTTATACTCATAAAATTTGACATAGAAGAACAATAAAAAGTCTATCCCGAGCAACTTTCATAGTCCGAAGTTGCTCAACTCTCTCTATGGAGGAGCTTTTAACGGTTTTGTCCATTTGTCAAAGAAAGTTGGTGTTTTGGCATCGGAATAATCTAGGAAGCTTATACACATAAAATTTGACATATTAGAACAATAGAAATTGTACACCGAGAAACTTTGATGATCCGAAGTTGCTCAACACTCTCTATGGAGGAGCTCTTAACGGTTTTGTCTATTTGTCATAGAAAGTTGTTATTTTGGCATCGAAATAATCTATGAAGCTTGTACTCGTAAAATTTGACATATGAGAACAATAAAAATTGTACACCGAGCACTTTTGATGGTCCGAAGTCGCTCAACACTCTCTATGGAGGAGCTTTTAACGGTTTTGTGCATTTGTCATAGAAAGTTGGTGTTTTGGCATCGAAATAATGTAGGAAGCTTATACTCGTAAAATTTGACATAGAAGAACCGTAAAAAGTCTATCCCGAGCAACTTTGATAGTCTAAAGTTGCTCAACTCTCTCTATGGAGGAGCTTTTAACGGTTTTGTCCATTTGTCTTAGAAAGTTGGTGTTTTTGCATCAGAATAATCTAGGAAGCTTATACTCGAAAAATTTCACATAGAAGAACTATAAAAATTCTATCCCAAGCAACTTTGATGGTTTGAAGTTGCTCAACTCTCTCTATGGAGGAGCTTTTAACGGTTTTGTCCATTTGTTATAGAAAGTTGGTATTTTGGCATCGAAATAATCTAGGAAGCTTATACTCGTAAAATTTCACATAGAAGAACAATAAAAGGTCTATCCCGAGCAACTTTGATAGTCCGAAGTTGCTCAACTCTCTCTATGGAGGAGCACTTAACGGTTTTGTCCATTTATCATAAAAAGTAGGTGTTTTGGCATCGAAATAATCTATGAAGCTTATACTCGTAAAATTTGACATATGAGAACAATAAAAATTATACACCGAGCAACTTTGATGGTCCGAAGTTGGTCAACTCTCTCTATGGAGGAGCTTTTAACGGTTTTGTCTTTTTGTCATAGAAAGTTGGTGTTTTGGCATCCAAATAATGTAGGAAGCTTATACTCGTAAAATTTGACATAGAAGAACAATAAAAAGTCTATCCCAAGCAATTTTGATAGTCCGAAGTTGCTCAACTCTCTCTATGGAGGAGTTTAACGGTTTTGTCCTTTTGTCATAGAAAGTTGGTGTTTTGGCATCGAAATAATGTAGGAAGCTTATACTCATAAAATTTGACATAGAAGAACAATAAAATGTCTATCCCGAGCAACTTTCATAGTCCGAAGTTGCTCAACTCTCTCTATGGAGGAGCTTTTAATGGTTTTGTCCATTTGTCAAAGAAAGTTGGTGTTTTCGCATCGAAATAATCTTGAAAGCTTATACACATAAAATTTGACATATTAGAACAATAAAAATTGTACACCGAGCAACTTTGTTGGTCCGAAGTTGCTCAACTCTCTCTATGGAGGAGCTTTTAACGGTTTTGTCTTTTTGTCATAGAAAGTTGGTGTTTTGGCATCGAAATAATGTAGGAAGCTTATACTCGTAAAATTTGACATAGAAGAACCATAAAAAGTCTATCACGAGCAACTTTGATAGTCTAAAGTTGCTCAACTCTCTCTATGGAGGAGCTTTTAACGGTTTTGTCCATTTGTCTTAGAAAGTTGGTGTTTTGGCATCGGAAATAATCTAGGAAGCTTATACTCGAAAAATTTCACATAGAAGAACAATAAAAAGTCTATCCCAAGCAACTTCGATGGTTTGAAGTTGCTCAACTCTCTCTATGGAGGAGCTTTTAACGGTTTTGTCCATTTGTCATAGAAAGTTGGTGTTTTGTCATCGAAATAATTTTGAAAGCTTATACGCGTAAAATTTGACATATAAGAACAATAAAAAGTCTATCCCGAGCAACTTTGATGGTCCGAAGTCGCTCAACTCTCTCTATGCAGGAGCTTTTAACGGTTTTGTCTTTTTGTCATCGAAAGTTGGTGTTTTGGCATCGAAATAATGTAGGAAGCTTATACTTGTAAAATTTGACATAGAAGAACAATAAAAAGTCTATCCCAAGCAAGTTTGATAGTCCGAAGTTGCTCAACTCTCTCTATGGAGTAGTTTAACGGTTTTGTCCTTTTGTCATAGAAAGTTGGTGTTTTGACATCGAAATAATCTAGGAAGCTTATACTCATAAAATTTGACATAGAAGAACAATAAAAAGTCTATCCCGAGCAACTTTCATAGTCCGAAGTTGCTCAACTCTCTCTATGGAGGAGCTTTTAACGGTTTTGTCCATTTGTCAAAGAAAGTTAGTGTTTTGGCATCGAAATAATCTAGGAAGCTTATACACATAAAATTTGACATATTAGAACAATAAAAATTGTACACCGAGCAACTTTGATGGTCCGAAGTTGCTCAACACTCTCTATGGAGGAGCTCTTAACGGTTTTGTCTATTTGTCATAGAAAGTTGTTGTTTTGGCATCGAAATAATCTATGAAGCTTGTACTCGTAAAATTTGACATATGAGAACACTAAAAATTGTACACCGAGCACTTTTGATGGTCCGAAGTCGCTCAACACTCTCTATGGAGGAGCTTTTAACGGTTTTGTCCATTTGTCATAGAAAGTTGGTGTTTTGGAATCGAAATAATGTAGGAAGCTTATACTCAAAAAATTTGACATAGAAGAACCATAAAAAGTCTATCCCGAGCAACTTTGATAGTCTAAAGTTGCTCAACTCTCTCTTTGGAGGAGCTTTTAACGGTTTTGTCCATTTGTCTTAGAAAGTTGGTGTTTTGGCATCGAAATAATCTAGGAAGCTTATACTCGAAAAATTTCACATAGAAGAACAATAAAAAGTCTATCCCAAGCAACTTTGATGGTTTGAAGATGCTCAACTCTCTCTATGGAGGAGCTTTTAACGGTATTGTCCATTTGTCATAGAAAGTTGGTGTTTTGGCATCGAAATAATCTAGGAATCTTATACTCGTAAAATTTGACATATGAGAACAATAAAAATTATACACCGAGCAACTTTGATGGTCCGAAGTTGCTCAACACTCTCTATGGAGGAGCTCTTAACGGTTTTGTCTATTTGTCATAGAAAGTTGTTGTTTTGGCATCGAAATAATCTATGAAGCTTGTACTCGTAAAATTTGACATATGAGAACAATAAAAATTGTACACCGAGCACTTTTGATGGTCCGAAGTCGCTCAACACTCTCTATGGAGGAGCTTTTAACGGTTTTGTGCATTTGTCATAGAAAGTTGGTGTTTTGGCATCGAAATAATGTAGGAAGCTTATACTCGTAAAATTTGACATAGAAGAACCATAAAAAGTCTATCCCGAGCAACTTTGATAGTCTAAAGTTGCTCAACTCTCTCTATGGAGGAGCTTTTAACGGTTTTGTCCATTTGTCTTAGAAAGTTGGTGTTTTTGCATCAGAATAATCTAGGAAGCTTATACTCGAAAAATTTCACATAGAAGAACTATAAAAATTCTATCCCAAGCAACTTTGATGGTTTGAAGTTGCTCGACTCTCTCTATGGAGGAGCTTTTAACGGTTTTGTCCATTTGTTATAGAAAGTTGGTATTTTGGCATCGAAATAATCTAGGAAGCTTATACTCGTAAAATTTCACATAGAAGAACAATAAAAGGTCTATCCCGAGCAACTTTGATAGTCCGAAGTTGCTCAACTCTCTCTATGGAGGAGCACTTCACGGTTTTGTCCATTTATCATAAAAAGTAGGTGTTTTGGCATCGAAATAATCTATGAAGCTTATACTCGTAAAATTTGACATATGAGAACAATAAAAATTATACACCGAGCAACTTTGATGGTCCGAAGTTGGTCAACTCTCTCTATGGAGGAGCTTTTAACGGTTTTGTCTTTTTGTCATAGAAAGTTGGTGTTTTGGCATCCAAATAATGTAGGAAGCTTATACTCGTAAAATTTGACATAGAAGAACAATAAAAAGTCTATCCCAAGCAATTTTGATAGTCCGAAGTTGCTCAACTCTCTCTATGGAGGAGTTTAACGGTTTTGTCCTTTTGTCATAGAAAGTTGGTGTTTTGGCATCGAAATAATGTAGGAAGCTTATACTCATAAAATTTGACATAGAAGAACAATAAAATGTCTATCCCGAGCAACTTTCATAGTCCGAAGTTGCTCAACTCTCTCTATGGAGGAGCTTTTAATGGTTTTGTCCATTTGTCAAAGAAAGTTGGTGTTTTCGCATCGAAATAATCTTGGAAGCTTATACACATAAAATTTGACATATTAGAACAATAAAAATTGTACACCGAGCAACTTTGTTGGTCCGAAGTTGCTCAACTCTCTCTATGGAGGAGCTTTTAACGGTTTTGTCTTTTTGTCATAGAAAGTTGGTGTTTTGGCATCGAAATAATGTAGGAAGCTTATACTTGTAAAATTTGACATAGAAGAACAATAAAAAGTCTATCCCAAGCAAGTTTGATAGTCCGAAGTTGCTCAACTCTCTCTATGGAGTAGTTTAACGGTTTTGTCCTTTTGTCATAGAAAGTTGGTGTTTTGACATCGAAATAATCTAGGAAGCTTATACTCATAAAATTTGACATAGAAGAACAATAAAAAGTCTATCCCGAGCAACTTTCATAGTCCGAAGTTGCTCAACTCTCTCTATGGAGGAGCTTTTAACGGTTTTGTCCATTTGTCAAAGAAAGTTAGTGTTTTGGCATCGAAATAATCTAGGAAGCTTATACACATAAAATTTGACATATTAGAACAATAAAAATTGTATACCGAGCAACTTTGATGGTCCGAAGTTGCTCAACACTCTCTATGGAGGAGCTCTTAACGGTTTTGTCTATTTGTCATAGAAAGTTGTTGTTTTGGCATCGAAATAATCTATGAAGCTTGTACTCGTAAAATTTGACATATGAGAACACTAAAAATTGTACACCGAGCACTTTTGATGGTCCGAAGTCGCTCAACACTCTCTATGGAGGAGCTTTTAACGGCTTTGTCCATTTGTCATAGAAAGTTGGTGTTTTGGAATCGAAATAATGTAGGAAGCTTATACTCAAAAAATTTGACATAGAAGAACCATAAAAAGTCTATCCCGAGCAACTTTGATAGTCTAAAGTTGCTCAACTCTCTCTTTGTAGGAGCTTTTAACGGTTTTGTCCATTTGTCTTAGAAAGTTGGTGTTTTGGCATCGAAATAATCTAGGAAGCTTATACTCGAAAAATTTCACGTAGAAGAACCATAAAAAGTCTATCCCGAGCAACTTTGATAGTCTAAAGTTGCTCAACTCTCTCTTTGGAGGAGCTTTTAACGGTTTTGTCCATTTGTCTTAGAAAGTTGGTCTTTTGGCATCGGAATAATCTAGGAAGCTTATACTCGTAAAATTTGACATAGAAGAACAATAAAAAGTCTATTTTGAGCAACTTTGATGGTCCGAAGTCGCTCAACACTCTTTATGGAGGAGCTTTTAACGGTTTTGTCCATTTGTCATAGAAAGTTGGTGTTTTGGCATCGAAATAATGTAGGAAGCTTATACTCGTAAAATTTGACATAGAAGAACCATAAAAAGTCTATCACGAGCAACTTTGATAGTCTAAAGTTGCTCAACTCTCTCTATGGAGGAGCTTTTAACGGTTTTGTCCATTTGTCTTAGAAAGTTGGTGTTTTGGCATCGGAAATAATCTAGGAAGCTTATACTCGAAAAATTTCACATAGAAGAACAATAAAAAGTCTATCCCAAGCAACTTTGATGGTTTGAAGTTGCTCAACTCTCTCTATGGAGGAGCTTTTAACGGTTTTGTCCATTTGTCATAGAAAGTTGGTGTTTTGTCATCGAAATAATTTTGAAAGCTTATACGCGTAAAATTTGACATATAAGAACAATAAAAAGTCTATCCCGAGCAACTTTGATGGTCCGAAGTCGCTCAACTCTCTCTATGGAGGAGCTTTTAACGGTTTTGTCTTTTTGTCATAGAAAGTTGGTGTTTTGGCATCGAAATAATGTAGGAAGCTTATACTCGTAAAATTTGACATAGAAGAACAATAAAAAGTCTATCCCGAGCAACTTTCATAGTCCGAAGTTGCTCAACTCTCTCTATGGAGGAGCTTTTAACGGTTTTGTCCATTTGTCAAAGAAAGTTGGTGTTTTGGCATCGGAATAATCTAGGAAGCTTATACACATAAAATTTGACATATTAGAACAATAGAAATTGTACACCGAGAAACTTTGATGATCCGAAGTTGCTCAACACTCTCTATGGAGGAGCTCTTAACGGTTTTGTCTATTTGTCATAGAAAGTTGTTATTTTGGCATCGAAATAATCTATGAAGCTTGTACTCGTAAAATTTGACATATGAGAACAATAAAAATTGTACACCGAGCACTTTTGATGGTCCGAAGTCGCTCAACACTCTCTATGGAGGAGCTTTTAACGGTTTTGTGCATTTGTCATAGAAAGTTGGTGTTTTGGCATCGAAATAATGTTGGAAGCTTATACTCGTAAAATTTGACATAGAAGAACCATAAAAAGTCTATCCCGAGCAACTTTGATAGTCTAAAGTTGCTCAACTCTCTCTATGGAGGAGCTTTTAACGGTTTTGTCCATTTGTCTTAGAAAGTTGGTGTTTTTGCATCAGAATAATCTAGGAAGCTTATACTCGAAAAATTTCACATAGAAGAACTATAAAAATTCTATCTCAAGCAACTTTGATGGTTTGAAGTTGCTCAACTCTCTCTATGGAGGAGCTTTTAACGGTTTTGTCCATTTGTTATAGAAAGTTGGTATTTTGGCATCGAAATAATCTAGGAAGCTTATACTCGTAAAATTTCACATAGAAGAACAATAAAAGGTCTATCCCGAGCAACTTTGATAGTCCGAAGTTGCTCAACTCTCTCTATGGAGGAGCACTTCACGGTTTTGTCCATTTATCATAAAAAGTAGGTGTTTTGGCATCGAAATAATCTATGAAGCTTATACTCGTAAAATTTGACATATGAGAACAATAAAAATTATACACCGAGCAACTTTGATGGTCCGAAGTTGGTCAACTCTCTCTATGGAGGAGCTTTTAACGGTTTTGTCTTTTTGTCATAGAAAGTTGGTGTTTTGGCATCCAAATAATGTAGGAAGCTTATACTCGTAAAATTTGACATAGAAGAACAATAAAAAGTCTATCCCAAGCAATTTTGATAGTCCGAAGTTGCTCAACTCTCTCTATGGAGGAGTTTAACGGTTTTGTCCTTTTGTCATAGAAAGTTGGTGTTTTGGCATCGAAATAATGTAGGAAGCTTATACTCATAAAATTTGACATAGAAGAACAATAAAATGTCTATCCCGAGCAACTTTCATAGTCCAAAGTTGCTCAACTCTCTCTATGGAGGAGCTTTTAATGGTTTTGTCCATTTGTCAAAGAAAGTTGGTGTTTTCGCATCGAAATAATCTTGGAAGCTTATACACATAAAATTTGACATATTAGAACAATAAAAATTGTACACCGAGCAACTTTGTTGGTCCGAAGTTGCTCAACTCTCTCTATGGAGGAGCTTTTAACGGTTTTGTCTTTTTGTCATAGAAAGTTGGTGTTTTGGCATCGAAATAATGTAGGAAGCTTATACTTGTAAAATTTGACATAGAAGAACAATAAAAAGTCTATCCCAAGCAAGTTTGATAGTCCGAAGTTGCTCAACTCTCTCTATGGAGTAGTTTAACGGTTTTGTCCTTTTGTCATAGAAAGTTGGTGTTTTGACATCGAAATAATCTAGGAAGCTTATACTCATAAAATTTGACATAGAAGAACAATAAAAAGTCTATCCCGAGCAACTTTCATAGTCCGAAGTTGCTCAACTCTCTCTATGGAGGAGCTTTTAACGGTTTTGTCCATTTGTCAAAGAAAGTTAGTGTTTTGGCATCGAAATAATCTAGGAAGCTTATACACATAAAATTTGACATATTAGAACAATAAAAATTGTACACCGAGCAACTTTGATGGTCCGAAGTTGCTCAACACTCTCTATGGAGGAGCTCTTAACGGTTTTGTCTATTTGTCATAGAAAGTTGTTGTTTTGGCATCGAAATAATCTATGAAGCTTGTACTCGTAAAATTTGACATATGAGAACACTAAAAATTGTACACCGAGCACTTTTGATGGTCCGAAGTCGCTCAACACTCTCTATGGAGGAGCTTTTAACGGTTTTGTCCATTTGTCATAGAAAGTTGGTGTTTTGGAATCGAAATAATGTAGGAAGCTTATACTCAAAAAATTTGACATAGAAGAACCATAAAAAGTCTATCCCGAGCAACTTTGATAGTCTAAAGTTGCTCAACTCTCTCTTTGGAGGAGCTTTTAACGGTTTTGTCCATTTGTCTTAGAAAGTTGGTGTTTTGGCATCGAAATAATCTAGGAAGCTTATACTCAAAAAATTTCACATAGAAGAACCATAAAAAGTCTATCCCGAGCAACTTTGATAGTCTAAAGTTGCTCAACTCTCTCTTTGGAGGAGCTTTTAACGGTTTTGTCCATTTGTCTTAGAAAGTTGGTCTTTTGGCATCGGAATAATCTAGGAAGCTTATACTCGTAAAATTTGACATAGAAGAACAATAAAAAGTCTATTTTGAGCAACTTTGATGGTCCGAAGTCGCTCAACACTCTTTATGGAGGAGCTTTTAACGGTTTTGTCCATTTGTCATAGAAAGTTGGTGTTTTGGCATCGAAATAATGTAGGAAGCTTATACTCGTAAAATTTGACATAGAAGAACCATAAAAAGTCTATGACGAGCAACTTTGATAGTCTAAAGTTGCTCAACTCTCTCTATGGAGGAGCTTTTAACGGTTTTGTCCATTTGTCTTAGAAAGTTGGTGTTTCGGCATCGGAAATAATCTAGGAAGCTTATACTCGAAAAATTTCACATAGAAGAACAATAAAAAGTCTATCCCGAGCAACTTTCATAGTCCGAAGTTGCTCAACTCTCTCTATGGAGGAGCTTTTAACGGTTTTGTCCATTTGTCAAAGAAAGTTAGTGTTTTGGCATCGAAATAATCTAGGAAGCTTATACACATAAAATTTGACATATTAGAACAATAAAAATTGTATACCGAGCAACTTTGATGGTCCGAAGTTGCTCAACACTCTCTATGGAGGAGCTCTTAACGGTTTTGTCTATTTGTCATAGAAAGTTGTTGTTTTGGCATCGAAATAATCTATGAAGCTTGTACTCGTAAAATTTGACATATGAGAACACTAAAAATTGTACACCGAGCACTTTTGATGGTCCGAAGTCGCTCAACACTCTCTATGGAGGAGCTTTTAACGGTTTTGTCCATTTGTCATAGAAAGTTGGTGTTTTGGCATCGAAATAATGTAGGAAGCTTATACTTGTAAAATTTGACATAGAAGAACCATAAAAAGTCTATCCCGAGCAACTTTGATAGTCTAAAGTTGCTCAACTCTCTCTTTGGAGGAGCTTTTAACGGTTTTGTCCATTTGTCTTAGAAAGTTGGTGTTTTGGCATCGAAATAATCTAGGAAGCTTATACTCGAAAAATTTCACATAGAAGAACAATAAAAAGTCTATCCCGAGCAACTTTCATAGTCCGAAGTTGCTCAACTCTCTCTATGGAGGAGCTTTTAACGGTTTTGTCCATTTGTCAAAGAAAGTTAGTGTTTTGGCATCGAAATAATCTAGGAAGCTTATACACATAAAATTTGACATATTAGAACAATAAAAATTGTATACCGAGCAACTTTGATGGTCCGAAGTTGCTCAACACTCTCTATGGAGGAGCTCTTAACGGTTTTGTCTATTTGTCATAGAAAGTTGTTGTTTTGGCATCGAAATAATCTATGAAGCTTGTACTCGTAAAATTTGACATATGAGAACACTAAAAATTGTACACCGAGCACTTTTGATGGTCCGAAGTCGCTCAACACTCTCTATGGAGGAGCTTTTAACGGTTTTGTCCATTTGTCATAGAAAGTTGGTGTTTTGGAATCGAAATAATGTAGGAAGCTTATACTCAAAAAATTTGACATAGAAGAACCATAAAAAGTCTATCCCGAGCAACTTTGATAGTCTAAAGTTGCTCAACTCTCTCTTTGTAGGAGCTTTTAACGGTTTTGTCCATTTGTCTTAGAAAGTTGGTGTTTTGGCATCGAAATAATCTAGGAAGCTTATACTCGAAAAATTTCACGTAGAAGAACCATAAAAAGTCTATCCCGAGCAACTTTGATAGTCTAAAGTTGCTCAACTCTCTCTTTGGAGGAGCTTTTAACGGTTTTGTCCATTTGTCTTAGAAAGTTGGTCTTTTGGCATCGGAATAATCTAGGAAGCTTATACTCGTAAAATTTGACATAGAAGAACAATAAAAAGTCTATTTTGTGCAACTTTGATGGTCCGAAGTCGCTCAACACTCTTTATGGAGGAGCTTTTAACGGTTTTGTCCATTTGTCATAGAAAGTTGGTGTTTTGGCATCGAAATAATGTAGGAAGCTTATACTCGTAAAATTTGACATAGAAGAACCATAAAAAGTCTATCACGAGCAACTTTGATAGTCTAAAGTTGCTCAACTCTCTCTATGGAGGAGCTTTTAACGGTTTTGTCCATTTGTCTTAGAAAGTTGGTGTTTTGGCATCGGAAATAATCTAGGAAGCTTATACTCGAAAAATTTCACATAGAAGAACAATAAAAAGTCTATCCCAAGCAACTTTGATGGTTTGAAGTTGCTCAACTCTCTCTATGGAGGAGCTTTTAACGGTTTTGTCCATTTGTCATAGAAAGTTGGTGTTTTGTCATCGAAATAATTTTGAAAGCTTATACGCGTAAAATTTGACATATAAGAACAATAAAAAGTCTATCCCGAGCAACTTTGATGGTCCGAAGTCGCTCAACTCTCTCTATGGAGGAGCTTTTAACGGTTTTGTCTTTTTGTCATAGAAAGTTGGTGTTTTGGCATCGAAATAATGTAGGAAGCTTATACTCGTAAAATTTGACATAGAAGAACAATAAAAAGTCTATCCCGAGCAACTTTCATAGTCCGAAGTTGCTCAACTCTCTCTATGGAGGAGCTTTTAACGGTTTTGTCCATTTGTCAAAGAAAGTTGGTGTTTTGGCATCGGAATAATCTAGGAAGCTTATACACATAAAATTTGACATATTAGAACAATAGAAATTGTACACCGAGAAACTTTGATGATCCGAAGTTGCTCAACACTCTCTATGGAGGAGCTTTTAACGGTTTTGTCTATTTGTCATAGAAAGTTGTTATTTTGGCATCGAAATAATCTATGAAGCTTGTACTCGTAAAATTTGACATATGAGAACAATAAAAATTGTACACCGAGCACTTTTGATGGTCCGAAGTCGCTCAACACTCTCTATGGAGGAGCTTTTAACGGTTTTGTGCATTTGTCATAGAAAGTTGGTGTTTTGGCATCGAAATAATGTTGGAAGCTTATACTCGTAAAATTTGACATAGAAGAACCATAAAAAGTCTATCCCGAGCAACTTTGATAGTCTAAAGTTGCTCAACTCTCTCTATGGAGGAGCTTTTAACGGTTTTGTCCATTTGTCTTAGAAAGTTGGTGTTTTTGCATCAGAATAATCTAGGAAGCTTATACTCGAAAAATTTCACATAGAAGAACTATAAAAATTCTATCTCAAGCAACTTTGATGGTTTGAAGTTGCTCAACTCTCTCTATGGAGGAGCTTTTAACGGTTTTGTCCATTTGTTATAGAAAGTTGGTATTTTGGCATCGAAATAATCTAGGAAGCTTATACTCGTAAAATTTCACATAGAAGAACAATAAAAGGTCTATCCCGAGCAACTTTGATAGTCCGAAGTTGCTCAACTCTCTCTATGGAGGAGCACTTCACGGTTTTGTCCATTTATCATAAAAAGTAGGTGTTTTGGCATCGAAATAATCTATGAAGCTTATACTCGTAAAATTTGACATATGAGAACAATAAAAATTATACACCGAGCAACTTTGATGGTCCGAAGTTGGTCAACTCTCTCTATGGAGGAGCTTTTAACGGTTTTGTCTTTTTGTCATAGAAAGTTGGTGTTTTGGCATCCAAATAATGTAGGAAGCTTATACTCGTAAAATTTGACATAGAAGAACAATAAAAAGTCTATCCCATGCAATTTTGATAGTCCGAAGTTGCTCAACTCTCTCTATGGAGGAGTTTAACGGTTTTGTCCTTTTGTCATAGAAAGTTGGTGTTTTGGCATCGAAATAATGTAGGAAGCTTATACTCATAAAATTTGACATAGAAGAACAATAAAATGTCTATCCCGAGCAACTTTCATAGTCCAAAGTTGCTCAACTCTCTCTATGGAGGAGCTTTTAATGGTTTTGTCCATTTGTCAAAGAAAGTTGGTGTTTTCGCATCGAAATAATCTTGGAAGCTTATACACATAAAATTTGACATATTAGAACAATAAAAATTGTACACCGAGCAACTTTGTTGGTCCGAAGTTGCTCAACTCTCTCTATGGAGGAGCTTTTAACGGTTTTGTCTTTTTGTCATAGAAAGTTGGTGTTTTGGCATCGAAATAATGTAGGAAGCTTATACTTGTAAAATTTGACATAGAAGAACAATAAAAAGTCTATCCCAAGCAAGTTTGATAGTCCGAAGTTGCTCAACTCTCTCTATGGAGTAGTTTAACGGTTTTGTCCTTTTGTCATAGAAAGTTGGTGTTTTGACATCGAAATAATCTAGGAAGCTTATACTCATAAAATTTGACATAGAAGAACAATAAAAAGTCTATCCCGAGCAACTTTCATAGTCCGAAGTTGCTCAACTCTCTCTATGGAGGAGCTTTTAACGGTTTTGTCCATTTGTCAAAGAAAGTTAGTGTTTTGGCATCGAAATAATCTAGGAAGCTTATACACATAAAATTTGACATATTAGAACAATAAAAATTGTACACCGAGCAACTTTGATGGTCCGAAGTTGCTCAACACTCTCTATGGAGGAGCTCTTAACGGTTTTGTCTATTTGTCATAGAAAGTTGTTGTTTTGGCATCGAAATAATCTATGAAGCTTGTACTCGTAAAATTTGACATATGAGAACACTAAAAATTGTACACCGAGCACTTTTGATGGTCCGAAGTCGCTCAACACTCTCTATGGAGGAGCTTTTAACGGTTTTGTCCATTTGTCATAGAAAGTTGGTGTTTTGGAATCGAAATAATGTAGGAAGCTTATACTCAAAAAATTTGACATAGAAGAACCATAAAAAGTCTATCCCGAGCAACTTTGATAGTCTAAAGTTGCTCAACTCTCTCTTTGGAGGAGCTTTTAACGGTTTTGTCCATTTGTCTTAGAAAGTTGGTGTTTTGGCATCGAAATAATCTAGGAAGCTTATACTCAAAAAATTTCACATAGAAGAACCATAAAAAGTCTATCCCGAGCAACTTTGATAGTCTAAAGTTGCTCAACTCTCTCTTTGGAGGAGCTTTTAACGGTTTTGTCCATTTGTCTTAGAAAGTTGGTCTTTTGGCATCGGAATAATCTAGGAAGCTTATACTCGTAAAATTTGACATAGAAGAACAATAAAAAGTCTATTTTGAGCAACTTTGATGGTCCGAAGTCGCTCAACACTCTTTATGGAGGAGCTTTTAACGGTTTTGTCCATTTGTCATAGAAAGTTGGTGTTTTGGCATCGAAATAATGTAGGAAGCTTATACTCGTAAAATTTGACATAGAAGAACCATAAAAAGTCTATCACGAGCAACTTTGATAGTCTAAAGTTGCTCAACTCTCTCTATGGAGGAGCTTTTAACGGTTTTGTCCATTTGTCTTAGAAAGTTGGTGTTTCGGCATCGGAAATAATCTAGGAAGCTTATACTCGAAAAATTTCACATAGAAGAACAATAAAAAGTCTATCCCGAGCAACTTTCATAGTCCGAAGTTGCTCAACTCTCTCTATGGAGGAGCTTTTAACGGTTTTGTCCATTTGTCAAAGAAAGTTAGTGTTTTGGCATCGAAATAATCTAGGAAGCTTATACACATAAAATTTGACATATTAGAACAATAAAAATTGTATACCGAGCAACTTTGATGGTCCGAAGTTGCTCAATACTCTCTATGGAGGAGCTCTTAACGGTTTTGTCTATTTGTCATAGAAAGTTGTTGTTTTGGCATCGAAATAATCTATGAAGCTTGTACTCGTAAAATTTGACATATGAGAACACTAAAAATTGTACACCGAGCACTTTTGATGGTCCGAAGTCGCTCAACACTCTCTATGGAGGAGCTTTTAACGGTTTTGTCCATTTGTCATAGAAAGTTGGTGTTTTGGAATCGAAATAATGTAGGAAGCTTATACTCAAAAAATTTGACATAGAAGAACCATAAAAAGTCTATCCCGAGCAACTTTGATAGTCTAAAGTTGCTCAACTCTCTCTTTGGAGGAGCTTTTAACGGTTTTGTCCATTTGTCTTAGAAAGTTGGTGTTTTGGCATCGAAATAATCTAGGAAGCTTATACTCGAAAAATTTCACATAGAAGAACAATAAAAAGTCTATCCCAAGCATCTTTGATGGTTTGAAGTTGCTCAACTCTCTCTATGGAGGAGCTTTTAACGGTATTGTCCATTTGTCATAGAAAGTTGGTGTTTTGGCATCGAAATAATCTAGGAATCTTATACTCGTAAAATTTGACATATGAGAACAATAAAAATTATACACCGAGCAACTTTGATGGTCCGAAGTTGCTCAACTCTTTCTATGGAGGAGCTTTTAACGGTTTTGTCAATTTGTCATAGAAAGTTGGTGTTTTGGCATCTAAATAATGTAGGAAGCTTATCCTCGTAAAATTTGACATAGAAGAACAATAAAAAGTCTATCCCGAGCAACTCTGATAGTCCGAAGTTGCTCAACTCTCTCTATGGAGGAGCTTTTAACGGTTTTGTCCATTTGTCATAGAAAGTTGGTGTTTTGGCATCGAAATAATGTAGGAAGCTTATACTCGTAAAATTTGACATAGAAAAAAAATAAAAATTCTATCCCGAGTAACTTTCATAGTCCGAAGTTGCTCAACTCTCTCTATGGAGTAGCTTGTAACGGTTTTGTCCATTTGTCAAAGAAAGTTGGTGTTTTGGCATCGAAATAATCTAGGAAGCTTATACTCAAAAAATTTGACATATAAGAACAACAAAAATTGTACACCGAGCAACTTTGATGGTCCGAAGTTGCTCAACACTCTCTATGGAAGAGCTCTTAACGGTTTTTTCTATTTGTCTTGGAAAGTTGGTGTTTTGGCATCGAAATAATCTATGAAGCTTATACTCGTAAAATTTGACATATGAGAACAATAAAAATTGTACATAGAGCAACTTTGATGGTCTGAAGTCACTCAACACTCTCTATGGACGAGCTTTTAACGGTTTTGTTCATTTTTCGTAGAAAGTTGGTGTTTTGGCATCGAAATAATCTGGGATGCTTATACTCATAAAATTTGACATAGAAGAACAATAAAAAGTGTACATAGAGCAATTTTAATGGTCCGAAGTTGCTCAACTCTCTCTATGGACGAGCTCTTAACGTTTTTGTCCATTTGTCATAGAAAGTTGGTGTTTTGGCATCGAAATAATCTAGGAAGCTTATACTCGTAAAATTTGACATATGAGAACAATAAAAATTATACACCGAGCAACTTTGATGGTCCGAAGTTGCTCAACTCTCTCTATGGAGGAGCTTTTACAGGTTTTGTCCATTTGTCATAGAAAGTTGGTGTTTTGGCATCGAAATAATCTAGGAAGCTTATACTCATAAAATTTGACATAGAAGAACAGTAAAAAGTGTACATAGAGCAATTTTAATGGTCCGAAGTTCCTCAACTCTCTTTATGGAGGTGCTTTTAACGGTTCTGTCCATTTATCATAGAAAGTTAGTGTTTTGGTATCGAAATAATCTAGGAAGCTTATACTCGTAAAATTTGACATAGAAGAACAATAAAAAGTCTATCCCGAGCAACTTTGATGGTCCGAAGTTGCTCAACTCTCTCTATGGAGGAGCTCTTAACGGTTTTGTCTATTTGTCATAGAAAGTTGGTGTTTTGGCATCGAAATAATCTATGAAGCTTATACTCGTAAAATTTGACATATGAGAACAATAAAAATTGTACACCGAACAACTTTGATGGTCCGAAGTCGCTCAACACTCTCTATGGAGGAGCTTTTAACGGTTTTGTCAATTTGTCATAGAAAGTTGGTGTTTTGGCATCGAAATAATCTAGGAAGCTTATACTTATAAAATTTGACATAGAAGAACAGTAAAAAGTGTACATAGAGCAATTTTAATGGTCCGAAGTTGCTCAACTCTCTCTATGGAGGAGCACTTAACGGTTTTGTCCATTTATCATAAAAAGTTGGTGTTTTGGCATCGAAATAATGTAGGAAGCTTATACTCGTAAAATTTGACATAGAAGAACAATAAAAAGTCTATCCCAAGCAACTTTGATAGTCCGAAGTTGCTCAACTCTCTCTATGGAGGAGTTTAACGGTTTTGTCCATTTGTCATAGAAAGTTGGTGTTTTGGCATCGAAATAATGTAGGAAGCTTATACTCATAAAATTTGACATAGAAGAACAATAAAAAGTCTATCCTGAGCAACTTTCATAGTCCGAAGTTGCTCAACTCTCTCTATGGGCGAGCTTTTAACGGTTTTGTCCATTTGTCAAAGAAAGTTGGTGTTTTCGCATCGAAATAATCTTGGAAGATTATACACATAAAATTTGACATATTAGAACAATAAAAATTGTACACCGAGCAACTTTGATGGTCCGAAGTTGCTCAACTCTCTCTATGGAGGAGCTTTTAACGGTTTTGTCTTTTTGTCATAGAAAGTTGGTGTTTTGGCATCGAAATAATGTAGGAAGCTTATACTTGTAAAATTTGACATAGAAGAACAATAAAAAGTCTATCCCAAGCAAGTTTGATAGTCCGAAGTTGCTGAACTCTCTCTATGGAGGAGTTTAACGGTTTTGTCCTTTTGTCATAGAAAGTTGGTGTTTTGGAATCGAAATAATGTTGGAAGCTTATACTCATAAAAATTGACATAGAAGAACAATAAAAAGTCTATCCCGAGCAACTTTCATAGTCCGAAGTTGCTCAACTCTCTCTATGGAGGAGGTTTTAACGGTTTTGTCCATTTGTCAAAGAAAGTTGGTGTTTTGGCATCGAAATAATCTAGGAAGCTTATACACATAAAATTTGACATATTAGAACAATAAAAATTGTACACCGAGCAACTTTGATGGTCCGAAGTTGCTCAACACTCGCTATGGAGGAGCTCTTAACGGTTTTGTCTATTTGTCATAGAAAGTTGTTGTTTTGGCATCGAAATAATCTATGAAGCTTGTACTCGTAAAATTTGGCATATGAGAACAATAAAAATTGTACACCAAGCACTTTTGATGGTCCGAAGTCGCTCAACACTCTCTATGGAGGAGCTTTTAACGGTTTTGTGCATTTGGCATAGAAAGATGGTGTTTTGGAATCGAAATAATGTAGGAAGCTTATACTCGTAAAATTTGACATAGAAGAACCATAAAAAGTCTATCCCGAGCAACTTTGATAGTCTAAAGTTGCTCAACTCTCTCTATGGAGGAGCTTTTAACGGTTTTGTCCATTTGTCTTAGAAAGTTGGTGTTTTGGCATCGGAATAATCTAGGAAGCTTATACTCGAAAAATTTCACATAGAAGAACAATAAAAATTCTATCCCAAGCAACTTTGATGGTTTGAAGTTGCTCAACTCTCTCTATGGAGGAGCTTTTAACGGTTTTGTCCATTTGTTATAGAAAGTTGGTATTTTGGCATCGAAATAATCTAGGAAGCTTATACTCGTAAAATTTCACATAGAAGAACAAGAAAAGGTTTATCCCGAGCAACTTTGATAGTCCGAAGTTGCTCAACTCTCTCTATGGAGTAGCTTGTAACGGTTTTGTCCATTTGTCAAAGAAAGTTGGTGTTTTGGCATCGAAATAATCTAGGAAGCTTATACTCAAAAAATTTGACATATAAGAACAACAAAAATTATACACCGAGCAACTTTGATGGTCCGAAGTTGCTCAACACTCTCTATGGAAGAGCTCTTAACGGTTTTTTCTATTTGTCTTGGAAAGTTGGTGTTTTGGCATCGAAATAATCTATGAAGCTTATACTCGTAAAATTTGACATATGAGAACAATAAAAATTGTACACCGTGCAACTTTGATGGTCTGAAGTCACTCAACACTCTCTATGGAGGAGCTTTTAACGGTTTTGTCCATTTTTCGTAGAAAGTTGGTGTTTTGGCATCGAAATAATCTGGGATGCTTATACTCATAAAATTTGACATAGAAGAACAATAAAAAGTGTACATAGAGCAATTTTAATGGTCCGAAGTTGCTCAACTCTCTCTATGGACGAGCTCTTAACGTTTTTGTCCATTTGTCATAGAAAGTTGGTGTTTTGGCATCAAAATAATCTAGGAAGCTTATACTCGTAAAATTTGACATATGAGAACAATAAAAATTATACACCGAGCAACTTTGATGGTCCGAAGTTGCTCAACTCTCTCTATGGAGGAGCTTTTAACGGTTTTGTCCATTTGTCATAGAAAGTTGGTGTTTTGGCATCGAAATAATCTAGGAAGCTTATACTCATAAAATTTGACATAGAAGAACAGTAAAAAGTGTACATAGAGCAATTTTAATGGTCCGAAGTTCCTCAACTCTCTTTATGGAGGTGCTTTTAACGGTTTTGTCCATTTGTCATAGAAAGTTAGTGTTTTGGTATCGAAATAATCTAGGAAGCTTATACTCGTAAAATTTGACATAGAAGAACAATAAAAAGTCTATCCCGAGCAACTTTGATGGTCCGAAGTTGCTCAACTCTCTCTATGGAGGAGCTCTTAACGGTTTTGTCTATTTGTCATAGAAAGTTGGTGTTTTGGCATCGAAATAATCTATGAAGCTTATACTCATAAAATTTGACATATGAGAACAATAAAAATTGTACACCGAACAACTTTGATGGTCTGAAGTCGCTCAACACTCTCTATGGAAAAGCTTTTAACGGTTTTGTCAATTTGTCATAGAAAGTTGGTGTTTTGGCATCGAAATAATCTAGGACGCTTATACTTATAAAATTTGACATAGAAGAACAGTAAAAAGTGTACATAGAGCAATTTTAATGGTCCGAAGTTCCTCAACTCTCTCTATGGAGGAGTACTTAACGGTTTTGTCCATTTATCATAAAAAGTTGGTGTTTTGGCATCGAAATAATGTAGGAAGCTTATACTCGTAAAATTTGACATAGAAGAACAATAAAAAGTCTATCCCAAGCAACTTTGATAGTCCGAAGTTGCTCAACTCTCTCTATGGAGGAGTTTAACGTTTTTGTCCTTTTGTCATAGAAAGTTGGTGTTTTGGCATCGAAATAATGTAGGAAGCTTATACTCATAAAATTTGACATAGAAGAACAATAAAAAGTCTATCCTGAGAAACTTTCATAGTCCGAAGTTGCTCAACTCTCTCTATGGACGAGCTTTTAACGGTTTTGTCCATTTGTCAAAGAAAGTTGGTGTTTTCGTATCGAAATAATCTTGGAAGATTATACACATAAAATTTGACATATTAGAACAATAAAAATTGTACACCGAGCAACTTTGATGGTCCGAAGTTGCTCAACTCTCTCTATGGAGGAGCACTTAACGGTTTTGTCCATTTATCATAAAAAGTAGGTGTTTTGGCATCGAAATAATCTTTGAAGCTTATACTCGTAAAATTTGACATATGAGAACAATAAAAATTATACACCGAGCAACTTTGATGGTCCGAAGTTGGTCAACTCTCTCTATGGAGGAGCTTTTAACGGTTTTGTCTTTTTGTCATAGAAAGTTGGTGTTTTGGCATCGAAATAATGTAGGAAGCTTATACTTGTAAAATTTGACATAGAAGAACAATAAAAAGTCTATCCCAAGCAACTTTGATAGTCCGAAGTTGCTCAACTCTCTCTATGGAGGAGTTTAACGGTTTTGTCCTTTTGTCATAGAAAGTTGGTGTTTTGGCATCGAAATAATGTTGGAAGCTTATACTCATAAAAATTGACATAGAAGAACAATAAAAAGTCTATCCCGAGCAACTTTCATAGTCCGAAGTTGCTCAACTCTCTCTATGGAGGAGGTTTTAACGGTTTTGTCCATTTGTCAAAGAAAGTTGGTGTTTTGGCATCGAAATAATCTAGGAAGCTTATACACATAAAATTTGACATATTAGAACAATAAAAATTGTACACCGAGCAACTTTGATGGTCCGAAGTTGCTCAATACTCGCTATGGAGGAGCTCTTAACGGTTTTGTCTATTTGTCATAGAAAGTTGTTGTTTTGGCATCGAAATAATCTATGAAGCTTGTACTCGTAAAATTTGGCATATGAGAACAATAAAAATTGTACACCGAGCACTTTTGATGGTCCGAAGTCGCTCAACACTCTCTATGGAGGAGCTTTTAACGGTTTTGTGCATTTGGCATCGAAAGTTGGTGTTTTGGAATCGAAATAATGTAGGAAGCTTATACTCGTAAAATTTGACATAGAAGAACCATAAAAAGTCTATCCCGAGAAACTTTGATAGTCTAAAGTTGCTCAACTCTCTCTATGGAGGAGCTTTTAACGGTTTTGTCCATTTGTCTTAGAAAGTTGGTGTTTTGGCATCGGAATAATCTAGGAAGCTTATACTCGAAAAATTTCACATAGAAGAACAATAAAAATTGTATCCCAAGCAACTTTGATGGTTTGAAGTTGCTCAACTCTCTCTATGGAGGAGCTTTTAACGGTTTTGTCCATTTGTTATAGAAAGTTAGTATTTTGGCATCGAAATAATCTAGGAAGCTTATACTCGTAAAATTTCACATAGAAGAACAACAAAAGGTCTATCCCGAGCAACTTTGATAGTCCGAAGTTGCTCAACTCTCTCTATGGAGGAGCACTTAACGGTTTTGTCCATTTATCATAAAAAGTAGGTGTTTTGGCATCGAAATAATCTATGAATCTTATACTCGTAAAATTTGACATATGAGAACAATAAAAATTATACACCGAGCAACTTTGATGGTCCGAAGTTGGTCAACTCTCTCTATGGAGGAGCTTTTAACGGTTTTGTCTTTTTGTCATAGAAAGTTGGTGTTTTGGCATCCAAATAATGTAGGAAGCTTATACTCGTAAAATTTGACATAGAAGAACAATAAAAAGTCTATCCCAAGCAATTTTGATAGTCCGAAGTTGCTCAACTCTCTCTATGGAGGAGTTTAACGGTTCTGTCCTTTTGTCATAGAAAGTTGGTGTTTTGGCATCGAAATAATGTAGAAAGCTTATACTCATAAAATTTGACATAGAAGAACAATGAAATGTCTATCCCGAGCAACTTTCATAGTCCGAAGTTGCTCAACTCTCTCTATGGAGGAGCTTTTAACGGTTTTGTCCATTTGTCAAAGAGAGTTGGTGTTTTCGCATCGAAATAATCTTGGAAGCTTATACACATAAAATTTGACATATTAGAACAATAAAAATTGTACACCGAGCAACTTTGATGGTCCGAAGTTGCTCAACTCTCTCTATGGAGGAGCTTTTAACGGTTTTGTCTTTTTGTCATAGAAAGTTGGTGTTTTGGCATCGAAATAATGTAGGAAGCTTATACTTGTAAAATTTGACATAGAAGAACAATAAAAATTCTATCCCAAGCAAGTTTGATAGTCCGAAGTTGCTCAACTCTCTCTATGGAGTAGTTTAACGGTTCTGTCCTTTTGTCATAGAAAGTTGGTGTTTTGACATCGAAATAATCTAGGAAGCTTATACTCATAAAATTTGACATAGAAGAACAATAAAAAGTCTATCCCGAGCAACTTTCATAGTCCGAAGTTGCTCAACTCTCTTTATGGAGGAGCTTTTAACGGTTTTGTCCATTTGTCAAAGAAAGTTAGTGTTTTGGCATCGAAATAATCTAGGAAGCTTATACACATAAAATTTGACATATTAGAACAATAAAAATTGTACACCGAGCAACTTTGATGGTCCGAAGTTGCTCAACACTCTCTATGGCGGAGCTCTTAACGGTTTTGTCTATTTGTCATAGAAAGTTGTTGTTTTGGCATCGAAATAATCTATGAAGCTTGTACTCGTAAAATTTGACATATGAGAACAATAAAAATTGTACACGAACACTTTTGATGGTCCGAAGTCGCTCAACACTCTCTATGGAGGAGCTTTTAACGGTTTTGTCCATTTGTCATAGAAAGTTGGTGTTTTGGCATCGAAATAATGTAGGAAGCTTATACTCAAAAAATTTGACATAGAAGAACCATAAAAAGTCTATCCCGAGCAACTTTGATAGTCTAAAGTTGCTCAACTCTCTCTTTGGAGGAGCTATTAATGGTTTTGTCCATTTGTCTTAGAAAGTTGGTGTTTTGGCATCGGAATAATCTAGGAAGCTTATACTCGAAAAATTTCACATAGAAGAACAATAAAAAGTCTATCCCAAGCAACTTTGATGGTTTGAAGTTGCTCAACTCTCTCTATGGAGGAGCTTTTAACGGTTTTGTCCATTTGTCATAGAAAGTTGGTGTTTTGGCATGAAAATAATCTAGGAAGCTTATACTCGTAAAATTTGACATATGAGAACAATAAAAATTATACACCGAGCAACTTTGATGGTCCAAAGTTGCTCAACTCTTTCTATGGAGGAGCTTTTAACGGTTTTGTCAATTTGTCATAGAAAGTTGGTGTTTTGGCATCTAAATAATGTAGGAAGCTTATACTCGTAAAATTTGACATAGAAGAACAATAAAAAGTCTATCCCGAGCAACTCTGATAGTCCGAAGTTCCTCAACTCTCTCTATGGAGGAGCTTTTAACGGTTTTGTCCATTTGTCATAGAAAGTTGGTGTTTTGGCATCGAAATAATCTGGGAAGCTTATACTCGTAAAATTTGACATAGAAGAACAATAAAAAGTGTACATAGAGCAATTTTAATGGTCCGAAGTTGCTCAACTCTCTCTATGGACGAGCTCTTAACGGTTTTGTCCATTTGTCATAGAAAGTTGGTGTTTTGGCATCGAAATAATCTAGGAAGCTTATACTCGTAAAATTTGACATATGAGAACAATAAAAATTATACACCGAGCAACTTTGATGGTCCGAAGTTGCTCAACTCTCTCTATGGAGGAGCTTTTAACGGTTTTGTCCATTTGTCATAGAAAGTTGGTGTTTTGGCATCGAAATAATCTAGGAAGCTTATACTTGTAAAATTTGACATAGAAGAACAATAAAAAGTCTATCCCGAGCTACTTTCATAGTCCGAAGTTGCTCAACTCTCTCTATGGAGGAGGTTTTAACGGTTTTGTCCATTTGTCAAAGAAAGTTGGTGTTTTGGCATCGAAATAATCTAGGAAGCTTATACACATAAAATTTGACATATTAGAACAATAAAAATTGTACACCGAGCAACTTTGATGGTCCGAAGTTGCTCAATACTCGCTATGGAGGAGCTCTTAACGGTTTTGTCTATTTGTCATAGAAAGTTGTTGTTTTGGCATCGAAATAATCTATGAAGCTTGTACTCGTAAAATTTGGCATATGAGAACAATAAAAATTGTACACCGAGCACTTTTGATGGTCCGAAGTCGCTCAGCACTCTCTATGGAGGAGCTTTTAACGGTTTTGTGCATTTGGCATCGAAAGTTGGTGTTTTGGAATCGAAATAATGTAGGAAGCTTATACTCGTAAAATTTGACATAGAAGAACCATAAAAAGTCTATCCCGAGAAACTTTGATAGTCTAAAGTTGCTCAACTCTCTCTATGGAGGAGCTTTTAACGGTTTTGTCCATTTGTCTTAGAAAGTTGGTGTTTTGGCATCGGAATAATCTAGGAAGCTTATACTCGAAAAATTTCACATAGAAGAACAATAAAAATTGTATCCCAAGCAACTTTGATGGTTTGAAGTTGCTCAACTCTCTCTATGGAGGAGCTTTTAACGGTTTTGTCCATTTGTTATAGAAAGTTAGTATTTTGGCATCGAAATAATCTAGGAAGCTTATACTCGTAAAATTTCACATAGAAGAACAACAAAAGGTCTATCCCGAGCAACTTTGATAGTCCGAAGTTGCTCAACTCTCTCTATGGAGGAGCACTTAACGGTTTTGTCCATTTATCATAAAAAGTAGGTGTTTTGGCATCGAAATAATCTATGAATCTTATACTCGTAAAATTTGACATATGAGAACAATAAAAATTATACACCGAGCAACTTTGATGGTCCGAAGTTGGTCAACTCTCTCTATGGAGGTGCTTTTAACGGTTTTGTCTTTTTGTCATAGAAAGTTGGTGTTTTGGCATCCAAATAATGTAGGAAGCTTATACTCGTAAAATTTGACATAGAAGAACAATAAAAAGTCTATCCCAAGCAATTTTGATAGTCCGAAGTTGCTCAACTCTCTCTATGGAGGAGTTTAACGGTTCTGTCCTTTTGTCATAGAAAGTTGGTGTTTTGGCATCGAAATAATGTAGGAAGCTTATACTCATAAAATTTGACATAGAAGAACAATAAAATGTCTATCCCGAGCAACTTTCATAGTCCGAAGTTGCTCAACTCTCTCTATGGAGGAGCTTTTAACGGTTTTGTCCATTTGTCAAAGAGAGTTGGTGTTTTCGAATCGAAATAATCTTGGAAGCTTATACACATAAAATTTGACATATTAGAACAATAAAAATTGTACACCGAGCAACTTTGATGGTCCGAAGTTGCTCAACTCTCTCTATGGAGGAGCTTTTAACGGTTTTGTCTTTTTGTCATAGAAAGTTGGTGTTTTGGCATCGAAATAATGTAGGAAGCTTATACTTGTAAAATTTGACATAGAAGAACAATAAAAATTCTATCCCAAGCAAGTTTGATAGTCCGAAGTTGCTCAACTCTCTCTATGGAGTAGTTTAACGGTTCTGTCCTTTTGTCATAGAAAGTTGGTGTTTTGACATCGAAATAATCTAGGAAGCTTATACTCATAAAATTTGACATAGAAGAACAATAAAAAGTCTATCCCGAGCAACTTTCATAGTCCGAAGTTGCTCAACTCTCTCTATGGAGGAGCTTTTAACGGTTTTGTCCATTTGTCAAAGAAAGTTAGTGTTTTGGCATCGAAATAATCTAGGAAGCTTATACACATAAAATTTGACATATTAGAACAATAAAAATTGTACACCGAGCAACTTTGATGGTCCGAAGTTGCTCAACACTCTCTATGGCGGAGCTCTTAACGGTTTTGTCTATTTGTCATAGAAAGTTGTTGTTTTGGCATCGAAATAATCTATGAAGCTTGTACTCGTAAAATTTGACATATGAGAACAATAAAAATTGTACACCGAGCACTTTTGATGGTCCGAAGTCGCTCAACACTCTCTATGGAGGAGCTTTTAACGGTTTTGTCCATTTGTCATAGAAAGTTGGTGTTTTGGCATCGAAATAATGTAGGAAGCTTATACTCAAAAAATTTGACATAGAAGAACCATAAAAAGTCTATCCCGAGCAACTTTGATAGTCTAAAGTTGCTCAACTCTCTCTTTGGAGGAGTTTTAATGGTTTTGTCCATTTGTCTTAGAAAGTTGGTGTTTTGGCATCGGAATAATCTAGGAAGCTTATACTCGAAAAATTTCACATAGAAGAACAATAAAAAGTCTATCCCAAGCAACTTTGATGGTTTGAAGTTGCTCAACTCTCTCTATGGAGGAGCTTTTAACGGTTTTGTCCATTTGTCATAGAAAGTTGGTGTTTTGGCATGAAAATAATCTAGGAAGCTTATACTCGTAAAATTTGACATATGAGAACAATAAAAATTATACACCGAGCAACTTTGATGGTCCAAAGTTGCTCAACTCTTTCTATGGAGGAGCTTTTAACGGTTTTGTCAATTTGTCATAGAAAGTTGGTGTTTTGGCATCTAAATAATGTAGGAAGCTTATACTCGTAAAATTTGACATAGAAGAACAATAAAAAGTCTATCCCGAGCAACTCTGATAGTCCGAAGTTCCTCAACTCTCTCTATGGAGGAGCTTTTAACGGTTTTGTCCATTTGTCATAGAAAGTTGGTGTTTTGGCATCGAAATAATCTGGGAAGCTTATACTCGTAAAATTTGACATAGAAGAACAATAAAAAGTGTACATAGAGCAATTTTAATGGTCCGAAGTTGCTCAACTCTCTCTATGGACGAGCTCTTAACGGTTTTGTCCATTTGTCATAGAAAGTTGGTGTTTTGGCATCGAAATAATCTAGGAAGCTTATACTCGTAAAATTTGACATATGAGAACAATAAAAATTATACACCGAGCAACTTTGATGGTCCGAAGTTGCTCAACTCTCTCTATGGAGGAGCTTTTAACGGTTTTGTCCATTTTTCATAGAAAGTTGGTGTTTTGGCATCGAAATAATCTAGGAAGTTTATACTCATAAAATTTGACATAGAAGAACAGTAAAAAGTGTACATAGAGCAATTTTAATGGTCCGAAGTTCCTCAACTCTCTTTATGCAGGTGCTTTTAACGGTTTTTTCCATTTGTTATAGAAAGTTAGTGTTTCGGTATCGAAATAATCTAGGAAGCTTATACTCGTAAAATTTGACATAGAAGAACAATAAAAAGTCTATCCCGAGCAACTTTGATGGTCCGAAGTTGCTCAACTCTCTCTATGGAGGAGCTCTTAACGGTTTTGTCTATTTGTCATAGAAAGTTGGTGTTTTGGCATCGAAATAATCTATGAAGCTTATACTCGTAAAATTTGACATATGAGAACAATAAAAATTGTACACCGAACAACTTTGATGGTCCGAAGTCGCTCAACACTCTCTATGGAGGAGCTTTTAACGGTTTTGTCAATTTGTCATAGAAAGTTGGTGTTTTGGCATCGAAATAATCTAGGAAGCTTATACTTATAAAATTTGACATAGAAGAACAGTAAAAAGTGTACATAAAGCAATTTTAATGGTCCGAAGTTTCTCAACTCTCTCTATGGAGGAGCTCTTAACGGTTTTGTCCATTTATCATAAAAAGTTGGTGTTTTGGCATCGAAATTATGTAGGAAACTTATACTCATAAAATTTGACATAGAAGAACAATAAAAAGTCTATCCCAAGCAACTTTGATAGTCCGAAGTTGCTCAACTCTCTCTATGGAGGAGTTTAACGGTTTTGTCTTTTTGTCATAGAAAGTTGGTGTTTTGGCATCGAAATAATGTAGGAAGCTTATACTCATAAAATTTGACATAGAAGAACAATAAAAAGTCTATCCCGAGCAACTTTCATAGTCCGAAGTTGCTCAACTCTCTCTATGGACGAGCTTTTAACGGTTTTGTCCATTTGTCAAAGAAAATTGGTGTTTTCGCATCGAAATAATCTTGGAAGATTATACACATAAAATTTGACATATTAGAACAATAAAAATTGTACACCGAGCAACTTTGATGGTCCGAAGTTGCTCAACACTCTCTATGGAGGAGCTCTTAACGGTTTTGTCTATTTGTCATAGAAAGTTGGTGTTTTGGCATCGAAATAATGTAGGAAGTTTATACTTGTAAAATTTGACATACAAGAACAATAAAAAGTCTATCCCAAGCAACTTTGATAGTCCGAAGTTGCTCAACTCTTTCTATGGAGGAGCTTTTAACGGTTTTGTCTATTTGTCATAAAAATTGTACACCGAGCAACTTTGATGGTCATAAGTTGCTCAACTCTCTCTATGGAGGAGCTTTTAACGGTTTTGTCTTTTTGTCATAGAAAGTTGGTGTTTTGGCATCGAAATAATGTAGGAAGTTTATACTTGTAAAATTTGACATACAAGAACAATAAAAAGTCTATCCCAAGCAACTTTGATAGTCCGAAGTTGCTCAACTCTCTCTATGGAGGAGTTTAACGGTTTTGTCCTTTTGTCATAGAAAGTTGGTGTTTTGGCATCGAAATAATGTAGGAAGCTCATACTCATAAAATTTGACATAGAAGAACAATAAAATGTCTATCCCGAGCAACTTTCATAGTCCGAAGTTGCTCAACTCTCTCTATGGAGGAGCTTTTAACGGTTTTGTCCATTTGTCAAAGAAAGTTGGTGTTTTGGCATCGAAATAATCTAGGAATCTTATACACATAAAATTAGACATATTAGAACAATAAAAATTGTACACCGAGCAACTTTGATGGTCCGAAGTTGCTCAACACTCTCTATGGAGGAGCTCTTAACGGTTTTGTCTATTTATCATAGAAAGTTGTTGTTTTGGCATCGAAATAATCTAGGAAGCTTATACTCGTAAAATTTGACATATTAGAACAATAAAAATTGTACACCGAGCAACTTTGATGGTCCGAAGTTGCTCAACACTCTCTATGGAGGAGCTCTTAACGGTTTTGTCTATTTGTCATAGAAAGTTGTTGTTTTGGCATCGGAATAATCTAGGAAGCTTATACTCGAAAAATTTCACATAGAAGAACAATAAAAAGTCTATCCCAAGCAACTTTGATGGTTTGAAGTTGCTCAACTCTCTTTATGGAGGAGCTTTTAACGGTTTTGTCCATTTGTCATAGAAAGTTGGTGTTTTGGCATCGAAATAATCTAGGAAGCTTATACTCGTAAAATTTGACATATGAGAACAATAAAAATTATACACCGAGCAACTTTGATGGTCCGAAGTTGCTCAACTCTTTCTATGGAGGAGCTTTTAACGGTTTTGTCAATTTGTCATAGAAAGTTGGTGTTTTGGCATCTAAATAATGTAGGAAGCTTATACTCGTAAAATTTGACATAGAAGAACAATAAAAAGTCTATCCCGAGCAACTCTGATAGTCCGAAGTTGCTCAACTCTCTCTATGGAGGAGCTTTTAACGGTTTTGTCCATTTGTCCTAGAAAGTTGGTGTTTTGGCATCAAAATAATGTAGGAAGCTTATACTCGTAAAATTTGACATAGAAAAAAAATAAAAATTCTATCCCGAGTAACTTTCATAGTCCGAAGTTGCTCAACTCTCTATGGAGGAGCTTGTAACGGTTTTGTCCATTTGTCAAAGAAAGTTGGTGTTTTGGCATCGAAATAATCTAGGAAGCTTATACTCATAAAATTTGACATATAAGAACAACAAAAATTGTACACCGAGCAACTTTGATGGTCCGAAGTTGCCCAACACTCTCTACGGAAGAGCTCTTAACGGTTTTTTCTATTTGTCATGGAAAGTTGGTGTTTTGGCATCGAAATAATCTATGAAGCTTATACTCGTAAAATTTGACATATGAGAACAATAAAAATTGTACACCGAGCAACTTTGATGGTCTGAAGTCGCACAACACTCTCTATGGAGGAGCTTTTAACGGTTTTGTCCATTTTTCGTAGAAAGTTGGTGTTTTGGCATCGAAATAATGTAGGAAGCTTATAATCATAAAATTTGACATAGAAGAACAATAAAAAGTGTACATAGAGCAATTTTAATGGTCCGAAGTTGCTCAACTCTCTCTATGGAGGAGCTCTTAACGGTTTTGTCCATTTATCATAAAAAGTTGGTGTTTTGGCATCGAAATAATCTACGAAGCTTATACTGATAAAATTTGACATATAAGAACAACAAAAATTGTACACCGAGCAACTTTGATGGTCCGAAGTTGCTCAACACTCTCTATGGAAGAGCTCTTAACGGTTTTTTCTACTTGTCATGGAAAGTTGGTGTTTTGGCATCGAAATAATCTATGAAGCTTATACACATAAAAATTGAAATATTAGAACAATAAAAATTGTACACCGAGCAACTTTGATGGTCCGAAGTTGCTCAACACTCTCTATGGAGGAGCTCTTAACGGTTTTGTCGATTTGTCATAGAAAGTTGTTGTTTTGGCATCGAAATAATGTAGGAAGCTTATACTCGTAAAATTTGACATAGAAGAACAATAAAAAGTCTATCCCGAGCAACTTTGATAGTTCGAAGTTGCTCAACTCTCTCTATGGAGTTGCTTTTAACGGTTTTGTCCATTTGTCATAGAAAGTTGGTGTTTTGGCATCGAAATAATCTAGGAATCTTATACTCATAAAATTTGACATATAAGAACAATAAAAATTATACACCGAGCAACTTTGATGGTCCGAAGTTGCTCAACTCTCTCTATGGAGGAGCTCTTAACGGTTTTGTCCATTTGTCATATAAAGTTGGTGTTTTGGCATCGAAATAATGTAGGAAGCTTATTTTCGTAAAAGTTGACGTAGAAGAACAATAAAAAGTATATCCCGAGCAACTTTGATAGTCCGAAGTTGCTCAACTCTCTCTATGGAGGAGCTTTTAACGGTTTTGTCTATTTGTCATAGAAAGTTGGTGTTTTGGCATCGAAATAATCTAGGAAGCTTATACTTGTAAAATTTGACATAGAAGAACAATAAAAAGTCTATCTCGAGCAACTTTGATGGTCCGAAGTTGCCCAACTCTCTTTATGGAGGAGTTTTTAACGGTTTTGTCTATTTGTCATAGAAAGTTGGTATTTTGGCATCGAAATAATCTAGGAAGCTTATACTCATAAAATTTGATATAGAAGTACAATAAAAAGTCTATCCCGAGCAACTTTGATAGTCTGAAGTTGCTCAACTCTCTCTATGGAGGAGCTTTTAACGGTTTTGTCCATTTGTCATAGAAAGTTGGTGTTTTGGCATCGAAATAATGTAGGAAGCTTATACTCGTAAAATTTGACATAGAAGAACAATAAAAAGTCTATCCCGAGTAACTTTGATAGTCTAATGTTGCTCAATTCTCACTATGGAGGAGCTTTTAACGGTTTTGTCCATTTGTCATAGAAAGTTGGTGTTTTGGCATCGAAATAATGTAGGAAGCTTATACTCGTAAAATTTGACATAGAAGAACAATAAATTGTCTATCCCGAGCAACCTTGATAGTCTGAAGTTGCTCAACTCTCTCTATGGAGGAGCTTTTAACGGTTTTGTCCATTTTTCATTGAAAGTTGGCGTTTTGGCATCAAAATAATGTAGGAAGCTTATACTCATAAAATTTGACATAGAAGAACAATAAAAAGTCTATCCCGAGCAACTTTGATAGTCTAAAGTTGCTCAACTCTCTCTATGGAGGAGCTTTTAACGGTTTTGTCCATTTGTCATAGAAAGTTGTTGTTTTGGCATCGAAATAATCTAGGAAGCTTATACTCATAAAATTTGACATATAAGAACAACAAAAAGTGTACATAGACCAATTTTAATGGTCCGAAGTTGCTCAACTCTCTCTATGGAGGAGCTCTTAACGGTTTTGTCCATTTATCATGAAAAGTTGGTGTTTTGGCATCGAAATAATCTATGAAGCTTATACTCATAAAATTTGACATATAAGAACAACAAAAATTGTACACCGAGCAACTTTGATGGTCCGAACTTGCTCAACACTCTCTATGGAAGAGCTCTTAACGGTTTTTTCTACTTGTCATGGAAAGTTGGTGTTTTGGCATCGAAATAATCTATGAAGCTTATACTCGTAAAATTTGACATATGAGAACAATAAAAATTGTACACCGAGCAACTTTGATAGTCTAAAGTTGCTCAACTCTCTCTATGGAGGAGCTTTTAACGGTTTTGTCCATTTGTCATAGAAAGTTGTTGTTTTGGCATCGAAATAATCTAGGAAGCTTATACTCATAAAATTTGACATATAAGAACAACAAAAAGTGTACATAGAGCAATTTTAATGGTCCGAAATTGCTCAACTCTCTCTATGGAGGAGCTCTTAACGGTTTTGTCCATTTATCATAAAAAGTTGGTGTTTTGGCATCGAAATAATCTATGAAGCTTATACTCATAAAATTTGACATATAAGAACAACCAAAATTGTACACCGAGCAACTTTGATGGTCCGAAGTTGCTCAACACTCTCTATGGAAGAGCTCTTAACGGTTTTTTCTACTTGTCATGGAATGTTGGTGTTTTGGCATCGAAATAATCTATGAAGCTTATACACATAAAAATTGAAATATTAGAACAATAAAAATTGTACACCGAGCAACTTTGATGGTCCGAATTTTCTCAACACTCTCTATGGAGGAGCTCTTAACGGTTTTGTCGATTTGTCATAGAAAGTTGTTGTTTTGGCATCGAAATAATGTAGGAAGCTTATACTCGTAAAATTTGACATAGAAGAACAATAAAAAGTCTATCCCGAGCAACTTTGATGGTCCGAAGTTGCTCAACACTCTCTATGGAGGAGCTCTTAACGGTTTTGTCGATTTGTCATAGAAAGTTGTTGTTTTGGCATCGAAATAATGTAGGAAGCTTATACTCGTAAAATTTGACATAGAAGAACAATAAAAAGTCTATCCCGAGCAACTTTGATAGTTCGAAGTTGCTCAACTCTCTCTATGGAGTTGCTTTTAACGGTTTTGTCCATTTGTCATAGAAAGTTGGTGTTTTGGCATCGAAATAATCTAGGAAGCTTATACTTATAAAATTTGACATATAAGAACAATAAAAATTATACACCGAGCAACTTTGATGGTCCGAAGTTGCTCAACTCTCTCTATGGAGGAGCTCTTAACGGTTTTGTCTATTTGTCATATAAAGTTGGTGTTTTGGCATCGAAATAATGAAGGAAGCTTATTTTCGTAAAAGTTGATGTAGAAGAACAATAAAATGTATATCCCGAGCAACTTTGATAGTCCGAAGTTGCTCAACTCTCTCTATGGAGGAGCTTTTAACGGTTTTGTCTATTTGTCGTAGAAAGTTGGTGTTTTGGCATCGAAATAATCTAGGAAGCTTATACTTGTAAAATTTGACATAGAAGAACAATAAAAAGTCTATCTCGAGCAACTTTGATGGTCCGAAGTTGCCGAACTCTCTTTATGGAGGAGCTTTTAACGGTTTTGTCTATTTGTCATAGAAAGTTGGTATTTTGGCATCGAAATAATCTAGGAAGCTTATACTCATAAAATTTGACATAGAAGAACAATAAAAAGTCTATCCCGAGTAACTTTGATAGTCTAAAGTTGCTCAATTCTCTCTATGGTGGAGCTTTTAACGGTTTTGTCCATTTGTCATAGAAAGTTGGTGTTTTGGCATCGAAATAATGTAGGAAGCTTATACTCGTAAAATTTGACATAGAAGAACAATAAAAAGTCCATCCCGAGCAACCTTGATAGTCTGAAGTTGCTCAACTCTCTCTATGGAGGAGCTTTTAACGGTTTTGTCCATTTTTCATAGAAAGTTGGTGTTTTGGCATCAAAATAATGTAGGAAGCTTATACTCGTAAAATTTGACATAGAAGAACAATAAAAAGTCTATCCCGAGCAACTTTGATAGTCTAAAGTTGCTCAACTCTCTCTATGGAGGAGCTTTTAACGGTTTTGTCCATTTGTCATAGAAAGTTGGTGTTTTGGCATCGAAATAATCTAGGAAGCTTATACTCATAAAATTTGACATATAAGAACAATAAAAATTATACACCGAGCAACTTTGATGGTCCGAAATTGCTCAACTCTCTCTATGGAGGAGCTCTTAACGGTTTTGTCCATTTGTCATATAAAGTTGGTGTTTTGGCATCGAAATAATATAGGAAGCTTATACTCGTAAAATTTGACATAGAGGAACAATAAAAAGTCTATCCCGAGCAACTTTGATGGTCCGAAGTTGCTCAACTCTCTCTATGGAGGAGCTTTTAACGGTTTTGTCTATTTGTCATAGAAAGTTGGTGTTTTGGCATCGAAATAATCTAGGAAGCTTATACTAGTAAAATTTGACATAGAAGAACAATAAAAAGTCTAACTCGAGCAACTTTGATGGTCCGAAGTTGCCCAACTCTCTTTATGGAGGAGCTTTTAACGGTTTTGTCTATTTGTCATAGAAAGTTGGTATTTTGGCATCGAAATAATCTAGGAAGCTTATACTCGTAGAATTTGATATAGAAGAACAATAAAAAGTCTATCCCGAGCAACTTTGATAGTCTAAAGTTGCTCAACTCTCTCTTGGAGGAGCTTTTAACGGTTTTGTCCATTTGTCATAGAAAGTTGGTGTTTTGGCATCGAAATAATGTAGGAAGCTTATACTCGTAAAATTTGACATAGAAGAACAATAAAAAGTCTATCCCGAGCAACTTTGATAGTCTGAAGTTGCTCAACTCTCTCTATGGAGGAGCTTTTAACGGTTTTGTCCATTTTTAATAGAAAGTTGGTGTTTTGGCATCGAAATAATCTAGGAAGCTTATACTCATAAAATTTGACATATAAGAACAATAAAAATTATACACCGAGCAACTTTGATGGTCCGAAGTTGCTCAACTCTCTCTATGGAGGAGCTCTTAACGGTTTTGTCTATTTGTCATATAAAGTTGGTGTTTTGGCATCGAAATAATGAAGGAAGCTTATTTTCGTAAAAGTTGATGTAGAAGAACAATAAAATGTATATCCCGAGCAACTTTGATAGTCCGAAGTTGCTCAACTCTCTCTATGGAGGAGCTTTTAACGGTTTTGTCTATTTGTCGTAGAAAGTTGGTGTTTTGGCATCGAAATAATCTAGGAAGCTTATACTTGTAAAATTTGACATAGAAGAACAATAAAAAGTCTATCTCGAGCAACTTTGATGGTCCGAAGTTGCCGAACTCTCTTTATGGAGGAGCTTTTAACGGTTTTGTCTATTTGTCATAGAAAGTTGGTATTTTGGCATCGAAATAATCTAGGAAGCTTATACTCATAAAATTTGACATAGAAGAACAATAAAAAGTCTATCCCGAGTAACTTTGATAGTCTAAAGTTGCTCAATTCTCTCTATGGTGGAGCTTTTAACGGTTTTGTCCATTTGTCATAGAAAGTTGGTGTTTTGGCATCGAAATAATGTAGGAAGCTTATACTCGTAAAATTTGACATAGAAGAACAATAAAAAGTCCATCCCGAGCAACCTTGATAGTCTGAAGTTGCTCAACTCTCTCTATGGAGGAGCTTTTAACGGTTTTGTCCATTTTTCATAGAAAGTTGGTGTTTTGGCATCAAAATAATGTAGGAAGCTTATACTCGTAAAATTTGACATAGAAGAACAATAAAAAGTCTATCCCGAGCAACTTTGATAGTCTAAAGTTGCTCAACTCTCTCTATGGAGGAGCTTTTAACGGTTTTGTCCATTTGTCATAGAAAGTTGGTGTTTTGGCATCGAAATAATCTAGGAAGCTTATACTCATAAAATTTGACATATAAGAACAATAAAAATTATACACCGAGCAACTTTGATGGTCCGAAATTGCTCAACTCTCTCTATGGAGGAGCTCTTAACGGTTTTGTCCATTTGTCATATAAAGTTGGTGTTTTGGCATCGAAATAATATAGGAAGCTTATACTCGTAAAATTTGACATAGAGGAACAATAAAAAGTCTATCCCGAGCAACTTTGATGGTCCGAAGTTGCTCAACTCTCTCTATGGAGGAGCTTTTAACGGTTTTGTCTATTTGTCATAGAAAGTTGGTGTTTTGGCATCGAAATAATCTAGGAAGCTTATACTAGTAAAATTTGACATAGAAGAACAATAAAAAGTCTAACTCGAGCAACTTTGATGGTCCGAAGTTGCCCAACTCTTTTTATGGAGGAGCTTTTAACGGTTTTGTCTATTTGTCATAGAAAGTTGGTATTTTGGCATCGAAATAATCTAGGAAGCTTATACTCGTAGAATTTGATATAGAAGAACAATAAAAAGTCTATCCCGAGCAACTTTGATAGTCTAAAGTTGCTCAACTCTCTCTTGGAGGAGCTTTTAACGGTTTTGTCCATTTGTCATAGAAAGTTGGTGTTTTGGCATCGAAATAATGTAGGAAGCTTATACTCGTAAAATTTGACATAGAAGAACAATAAAAAGTCTATCCCGAGCAACTTTGATAGTCTGAAGTTGCTCAACTCTCTCTATGGAGGAGCTTTTAACGGTTTTGTCCATTTTTAATAGAAAGTTGGTGTTTTGGCATCGAAATAATGTAGGAAGCTTATACTCGTAAAATTTGACATAGAAGAACAATAAAAAGTCTATCCCGAGCAACTTTGATAGTCTAAAGTTGCTCAACTCTCTCTATGGAGGAGCTTTTAACGGTTTTGTCCATTTGTCTTAGAAAGTTGGTGTCTTGGCATCGGAATAATCTAGGAAGCTTATACTCGAAAAATTTCACATAGAAGAACAATAAAAAGTCTATCCCATGCAACTTTGATGGTTTGAAGTTGCTCAACTCTCTCTATGGAGGAGCTTTTAACGGTTTTGTCCATTTGTCATAGAAAGTTGGTGTTTTGGCATCGAAATAATCTAGGAAGCTTATACTCGTAAAATTTGACATATAAGAACTATAAAAAGTGTACATAGAGCAATTTTAATGGTCCGAAGTTGCTCAACTCTCTCTATGGACGAGCTCTTAACGGTTTTGTCCATTTGTCATAGAAAGTTGGTGTTTTGGCATCGAAATAATATAGGAAGCTTATACTCGTAAAATTTGACATAAGAGAACAATAAAAATTATACACCGAGCAACTTTGATGGTCCGAAGTTGCTCAACTCTCTCTATGGAGGAGCTTTTAACGGTTTTGTCCATTTGTCATAGAAAGTTGGTGTTTTGGCATCGAAATAATCTAGGAAGCTTATACTCATAAAATTTGACATAGAAGAACAGTAAAAAGTGTACATAGAGCAATTTTAATGGTCCGAAGTTCCTCAACTCTCTTTATGGAGGTGCTTTTAACGGTTTTGTCCATTTGTCATAGAAAGTTGGTGTTTTGGTATCGAAATAATCTAGGAAGCTTATACTCGTAAAATTTGACATAGAAGAACAATAAAAAGTCTATCCCGAGCAACTTTGATGGTCCGAAGTTGCTCAACTCTCTCTATGGATGAGCTCTTAACGGTTTTGTCTATTTGTAAAAGAAAGTTGGTGTTTTGGCATCGAAATAATCTATGAAGCTTATACTCGTAAAATTTGACATATGAGAACAATAAAAATTGTACACCGAACAACTTCGATGGTCCGAAGTCGCTCAACACTCTCTATGGAGGACCTTTTAACGGTTTTGTCAATTTGTCATAGAAAGTTAGTGTTTTGGCATCGAAATAATCTAGGAAGCTTATACTTATAAAATTTGACATAGAAGAACAGTAAAAAGTGTACATAGAGCAATTTTAATGGTCCGAAGTTGCTCAACTCTCTCTATGGAGGAGCTCTTAACGGTTTTGTCCATTTATCATAAAAAGTTGGTGTTTTGGCATTGAAATAATCTATGAAGCTTATACTCATAAAATTTGACATATAAGAACAACAAAAATTGTACACCGAGCAACTTCGATGGTCCGAAGTTGCTCAACATTCTCTATGGAAGAGCTCTTAACGGTTTTTTCTACTTGTCATGGAAAGTTGGTGTTTTGGAATCGAAATAATCTATGAAGCTTATACACATAAAATTTGACATATTAGAACAATAAAAATTGTACACCGAGCAACTTTGATGGTCCGAAGTTGCTCAACAATCTCTATGGAGGAGCTCTTAACGGTTTTGTCGATTTGTCATAGAAAGTTGTTGTTTTGGCATCGAAATAATGTAGGAAGCTTATACTCGTAAAATTTGACATACAAGAACAATAAAAAGTCTATCCCGAGCAACTTTGATAGTTCGATGTTGCTCAACTCTCTCTATGGAGGAGCTTTTAACGGTTTTGTCCATTTGTCATAGAAAGTTGGTGTTTTGGCATCGAAATAATCTAGGAAGCTTATACTCATAAAATTTGACATATAAGAACAATAAAAATTATACACCGAGCAACTTTGATGGTCCGAAATTGCTCAACTCTCTCTATGGAGGAGCTCTTAACGGTTTTGTCCATTTGTCATATAAAGTTGGTGTTTTGGCATCGAAATAATATAGGAAGCTTATACTCGTAAAATTTGACATAGAGGAACAATAAAAAGTCTATCCCGAGCAACTTTGATGGTCCGAAGTTGCTCAACTCTCTCTATGGAGGAGCTTTTAACGGTTTTGTCTATTTGTCATAGAAAGTTGGTGTTTTGGCATCGAAATAATCTAGGAAGCTTATACTAGTAAAATTTGACATAGAAGAACAATAAAAAGTCTAACTCGAGCAACTTTGATGGTCCGAAGTTGCCCAACTCTCTTTATGGAGGAGCTTTTAACGGTTTTGTCTATTTGTCATAGAAAGTTGGTATTTTGGCATCGAAATAATCTAGGAAGCTTATACTCGTAGAATTTGATATAGAAGAACAATAAAAAGTCTATCCCGAGCAACTTTGATAGTCTAAAGTTGCTCAACTCTCTCTTGGAGGAGCTTTTAACGGTTTTGTCCATTTGTCATAGAAAGTTGGTGTTTTGGCATCGAAATAATGTAGGAAGCTTATACTCGTAAAATTTGACATAGAAGAACAATAAAAAGTCTATCCCGAGCAACTTTGATAGTCTGAAGTTGCTCAACTCTCTCTATGGAGGAGCTTTTAACGGTTTTGTCCATTTTTAATAGAAAGTTGGTGTTTTGGCATCGAAATAATGTAGGAAGCTTATACTCGTAAAATTTGACATAGAAGAACAATAAAAAGTCTATCCCGAGCAACTTTGATAGTCTAAAGTTGCTCAACTCTCTCTATGGAGGAGCTTTTAACGGTTTTGTCCATTTGTCTTAGAAAGTTGGTGTCTTGGCATCGGAATAATCTAGGAAGCTTATACTCGAAAAATTTCACATAGAAGAACAATAAAAAGTCTATCCCATGCAACTTTGATGGTTTGAAGTTGCTCAACTCTCTCTATGGAGGAGCTTTTAACGGTTTTGTCCATTTGTCATAGAAAGTTGGTGTTTTGGCATCGAAATAATCTAGGAAGCTTATACTCGTAAAATTTGACATATAAGAACTATAAAAAGTGTACATAGAGCAATTTTAATGGTCCGAAGTTGCTCAACTCTCTCTATGGACGAGCTCTTAACGGTTTTGTCCATTTGTCATAGAAAGTTGGTGTTTTGGCATCGAAATAATATAGGAAGCTTATACTCGTAAAATTTGACATAAGAGAACAATAAAAATTATACATCGAGCAACTTTGATGGTCCGAAGTTGCTCAACTCTCTCTATGGAGGAGCTTTTAACGGTTTTGTCCATTTGTCATAGAAAGTTGGTGTTTTGGCATCGAAATAATCTAGGAAGCTTATACTCATAAAATTTGACATAGAAGAACAGTAAAAAGTGTACATAGAGCAATTTTAATGGTCCGAAGTTCCTCAACTCTCTTTATGGAGGTGCTTTTAACGGTTTTGTCCATTTGTCATAGAAAGTTGGTGTTTTGGTATCGAAATAATCTAGGAAGCTTATACTCGTAAAATTTGACATAGAAGAACAATAAAAAGTCTATCCCGAGCAACTTTGATGGTCCGAAGTTGCTCAACTCTCTCTATGGATGAGCTCTTAACGGTTTTGTCTATTTGTAAAAGAAAGTTGGTGTTTTGGCATCGAAATAATCTATGAAGCTTATACTCGTAAAATTTGACATATGAGAACAATAAAAATTGTACACCGAACAACTTCGATGGTCCGAAGTCGCTCAACACTCTCTATGGAGGACCTTTTAACGGTTTTGTCAATTTGTCATAGAAAGTTGGTGTTTTGGCATCGAAATAATCTAGGAAGCTTATACTTATAAAATTTGACATAGAAGAACAGTAAAAAGTGTACATAGAGCAATTTTAATGGTCCGAAGTTGCTCAACTCTCTCTATGGAGGAGCTCTTAACGGTTTTGTCCATTTATCATAAAAAGTTGGTGTTTTGGCATCGAAATAATCTATGAAGCTTATACTCATAAAATTTGACATATAAGAACAACAAAAATTGTACACCGAGCAACTTCGATGGTCCGAAATTGCTCAACATTCTCTATGGAAGAGCTCTTAACGGTTTTTTCTACTTGTCATGGAAAGTTGGTGTTTTGGCATCGAAATAATCTATGAAGCTTATACACATAAAATTTGACATATTAGAACAATAAAAATTGTACACCGAGCAACTTTGATGGTCCGAAGTTGCTCAACAATCTCTATGGAGGAGCTCTTAACGGTTTTGTCGATTTGTCATAGAAAGTTGTTGTTTTGGCATCGAAATAATGTAGGAAGCTTATACTCGTAAAATTTGACATACAAGAACAATAAAAAGTCTATCCCGAGCAACTTTGATAGTTCGATGTTGCTCAACTCTCTCTATGGAGGAGCTTTTAACGGTTTTGTCCATTTGTCATAGAAAGTTGGTGTTTTGGCATCGAAATAATCTAGGAAGCTTATACTCATAAAATTTGACATATAAGAACAATAAAAATTATACACCGAGCAACTTTGATGGTCCGAAGTTGCTCAAATCTCTCTATGGAGGAGCTCTTAACGGTTTTGTCCATTTGTCATATAATGTTGGTGTTTTGGCACCGAAATAATGTAGGAAGCTTATTTTCGTAAAAGTTGACGTAGAAGAACAATAAAAAGTATATCCCGAGCAACTTTGATAGTCCGAAGTTGCTCAACTCTCTCCATGGAGGAGCTTTTAACGGTTTTGTCTATTTGTCATAGAAAGTTGTTGTTTTGGCATCGAAATAATCTAGGAAGCTTATACAAGTAAAATTTGACATAGAAGAATAATAAAAAGTCTATCTCGAGCAACTTTGATGGTCCGAAGTTGCCCAACTCTCTTTATGGAGGAGCTTTTAACGGTTTTGTCTATTTGTCATAGAAAGTTGGTATTTTGGCATTGAAATAATCTAGGAAGCTTATACTCGTAAAATTTGATATAGATGAACAATAAAAAGTCTATCCCGAGCAACTTTGATAGTCTGAAGTTGATCAACTCTCTCTATGGAGGAGCTTTTAACGGTTTTGTCCATTTGTCATAGAAAGTTGGTGTTTTGGCATCGAAATAATCTAGGAAGCTTATACTCGTAAAATTTGACATATAAGAACTATAAAAAGTGTACATAGAGCAATTTTAATGGTCCGAAGTTGCTCAACTCTCTCTATGGACGAGCTCTTAACGGTTTTGTCCATTTGTCATAGAAAGTTGGTGTTTTGGCATCGAAATAATCTAGGAAGCTTATACTCGTAAAATTTGACATATGAGAACAATAAAAATTATACAACGAGCAACTTTGATGGTCCGAAGTTGCTCAACTCTCTCTATGGAGGAGCTTTTAACGGTTTTGTCCATTTGTCATAGAAAGTTGGTGTTTTGGCATCGAAATAATCTAGGAAGCTTATACTCATTAAATTTGACATAGAAGAACAGTAAAAAGTGTACATAGAGCAATTTTAATGGTCCGAAGTTCCTCAACTCTCTTTATGGAGTTGCTTTTAACAGTTTTGTCCATTTGTCATAGAAAGTTGGTGTTTTGGTATCGAAATAATCTAGGAAGCTTATACTCGTAAAATTTGACATAGAAGAACAATAAAAAGTCTATCCCGAGCAACTTTGATGGTCCGAAGTTGCTCAACTCTCTCTATGGAGGAGCTCTTAACGGTTTTGTCCATTTATCATGAAAAGTTGGTGTTTTGGCATCGAAATAATCTATGAAGCTTATACTCATAAAATTTGACATATAAGAACAACAAAAATTGTACACCGAGCAACTTTGATGGTCCGAAGTTGCTCAACACTCTCTATGGAAGAGCTCTTAACGGTTTTTTCTACTTGTCATGGAAAGTTGGTGTTTTGGCATCGAAATAATCTATGAAGCTTATACTCGTAAAATTTGACATATGAGAACAATAAAAATTGTACACCGAGCAACTTTGATGGTCTGAAGTCGCTCAACACTCTCTATGGAGGAGCTTTTAACGTTTTTGTCCATTTTTCGTAGAAAGTTGGTGTTTTGGCATCGAAATAATCTAGGAAGCTTATACTCATAAAATTTGACATAGAAGAACAATAAAAAGTGTACATAGAGCAATTTTAATGGTCCGAAGTTGCTCAACTCTCTCTATGGAGGAGCTCTTAACGGTTTTGTCCATTTATCATAAAAAGTTGGTGTTTTGGCATCGAAATAATCTATGAAGCTTATACTTATAAAATTTGACATATAAGAACAACCAAAATTGTACACCGAGCAACTTTGATGGTCCGAAGTTGCTCAACACTCTCTATGGAAGAGCTCTTAACGGTTTTTTCTACTTGTCATGGAAAGTTGGTGTTTTGGCATCGAAATAATCTATGAAGCTTATACACATAAAAATTGAAATATTAGAACAATAAAAATTGTACACCGAGCAACTTTGATGGTCCGAAGTTGCTCAACACTCTCTATGGAGGAGCTCTTAACGGTTTTGTCGATTTGTCATAGAAAGTTGTTGTTTTGGCATCGAAATAATGTAGGAAGCTTATACTCGTAAAATTTGACATAGAAGAACAATAAAAAGTCTATCCCGAGCAACTTTGATAGTTCGAAGTTGCTCAACTCTCTCTATGGAGTTGCTTTTAACGGTTTTGTCCATTTGTCATAGAAAGTTGGTGTTTTGGCATCGAAATAATCTAGGAAGCTTATACTCATAAAATTTGACATATAAGAACAATAAAAATTATACACCGAGCAACTTTGATGGTCCGAAGTTGCTCAACTCTCTCTATGGAGGAGCTCTTAACGGTTTTGTCCATTTATCATATAATGTTGGTGTTTTGGCATCGAAATAATGTAGGAAGCTTATTTTCGTAAAAGTTGACGTAGAAGAACAATAAAAAGTATATCCCGAGCAACTTTGATAGTCCGAAGTTGCTCAACTCTCTCTATGGAGGAGCTTTTAACGGTTTTGTCTATTTGTCATAGAAAGTTGGTGTTTTGGCATCGAAATAATCTAGGAAGCTTATACTAGTAAAATTTGACATAGAAGAACAATAAAAAGTCTATCTCGAGCAACTTTGATGGTCCGAAGTTGCCCAACTCTCTTTATGGAGGAGCTTTTAACGGTTTTGTCTATTTGTCATAGAAAGTTGGTATTTTGGCATTGAAATAATCTAGGAAGCTTATACTCGTAAAATTTGATATAGATGAACAATAAAAAGTCTATCCCGAGCAACTTTGATAGTCTGAAGTTGCTCAACTCTCTCTATGGAGGAGCTTTTAACGGTTTTGTCCATTTGTCATAGAAAGTTGGTGTTTTGGCATCGAAATAATGTAGGAAGCTTATACTCGTAAAATTTGACATAGAAGAACAATAAAAAGTCTATCCCGAGTAACTATGATAGTCCGAAGTTGCTCAACTCTCTCTATGGAGGAGCTTTTAACGGTTTTGTCCATTTGTCATAGAAAGTTGGTGTTTTGGCATCGAAATAATGTAGGAAGCTTATACTCGTAAAATTTGACATAGAAGAACAATAAAAAGTCTATCCCGAGCAACTTTGATAGTCTGAAGTTCCTCAACTCTCTCTATGGAGGAGCTTTTAACGGTTTTGTCCATTTTTCATAGAAAGTTGGTGTTTTGGCATCGAAATAATGTAGGAAGCTTATACTCGTAAAATTTGACATAGAAGAACAATAAAAAGTCTATCCCGAGCAACTTTGATAGTCTGAAGTTGCTCAACTCTCTCTATGGAGGAGCTTTTAACGGTTTTGTCCATTTGTCATAGAAAGTTGGTGTCTTGGCATCGGAATAATCTAGGAAGCTTATACTCGAAAAATTTCACATAGAAGAACAATAAAAAGTCTATCCCAAGCAACTTTGATGGTTTGAAGTTGCTCAACTCTCTCTATGGAGGTGCTTTTAACGGTTTTGTCCATTTGTCATAGAAAGTTGGTGTTTTGGCATCGAAATAATCTAGGAAGCTTATACTCGTAAAATTTGACATATAAGAACAATAAAAAGTGTACATAGAGCAATTTTAATGGTCCGAAGTTGCTCAACTCTCTCTATGGACGAGCTCTTAACGGTTTTGTCCATTTGTCATAGAAAGTTGGTGTTTTGGCATCGAAATAATCTAGGAAGCTTATACTCGTAAAATTTGACATATGAGAACAATAAAAATTATACAACGAGCAACTTTGATGGTCCGAAGTTGCTCAACTCTCTCTATGGAGGAGCTTTTAACGGTTTTGTCCATTTGTCATAGAAAGTTGGTGTTTTGGCATCGAAATAATCTAGGAAGCTTATACTCATTAAATTTGACATAGAAGAACAGTAAAAAGTGTACATAGAGCAATTTTAATGGTCCGAAGTTCCTCAACTCTCTTTATGGAGGTGCTTTTAACGGTTTTGTCCATTTGTCATAGAAAGTTGGTGTTTTGGTATCGAAATAATCTAGGAAGCTTATACTCGTAAAATTTGACATAGAAGAACAATAAAAAGTCTATCCCGAGCAACTTTGATGGTCCGAAGTTGCTCAACTCTCTCTATGGAGGAGCTCTTAACGGTTTTGTCCATTTATCATGAAAAGTTGGTGTTTTGGCATCGAAATAATCTATGAAGCTTATACTCATAAAATTTGACATATAAGAACAACCAAAATTGTACACCGAGCAACTTTGATGGTCCGAAGTTGCTCAACACTCTCTATGGAAGAGCTCTTAACGGTTTTTTCTACTTGTCATGGAAAGTTGGTGTTTTGGCATCGAAATAATCTATGAAGCTTATACTCGTAAAATTTGACATATGAGAACAATAAAAATTGTACACCGAGCAACTTTGATGGTCTGAAGTCGCTCAACACTCTCTATGGAGGAGCTTTTAACGGGTTTGTCCATTTTTCGTAGAAAGTTGGTGTTTTGGCATCGAAATAATCTAGGAAGCTTATACTCATAAAATTTGACATAGAAGAACAATAAAAAGTGTACATAGAGCAATTTTAATGGTCCGAAGTTGCTCAACTCTCTCTATGGAGGAGCTCTTAACGGTTTTGTCCATTTATCATAAAAAGTTGGTGTTTTGGCATCGAAATAATCTATGAAGCTTATACTCATAAAATTTGACATATAAGAACAACCAAAATTGTACACCGAGCAACTTTGATGGTCCGAAGTTGCTCAACACTCTCTATGGAAGAGCTCTTAACGGTTTTTTCTACTTGTCATGGAAAGTTGGTGTTTTGGCATCGAAATAATCTATGAAGCTTATACACATAAAAATTGAAATATTAGAACAATAAAAATTGTACACCGAGCAACTTTGATGGTCCAAAGTTGCTCAACACTCTCTATGGAGGAGCTCTTAACGGTTTTGTCCATTTGTCATATAAAGTTGGTGTTTTGGCATCGAAATAATGTAGGAAGCTTATTTTCGTAAAAGTTGACATAGAAGAACAATAAAATGTATATCCAGAGCAACTTTGATAGTCCGAAGTTGCTCAACTCTCTCTATGGAGGAGCTTTTAACGGTTTTGTCTATTTGTCATAGAAAGTTGGTGTTTTGGCATCGAAATAATCTAGGAAGCTTATACTCATAAAATTTGACATATAAGAACAATAAAAATTATACACCGAGCAACTTTGATGGTCCGAAGTTGCTCAACTCTCTCTATGGAGGAGCTCTTAACGGTTTTGTCTATTTGTCATAGAAAGTTGGTGTTTTGGCATCGAAATAATCTAGGAAGCTTATACTTGTAAAATTTGACATAGAAGAACAATAAAAAGTCTATCTCGAGCAACTTTGATGGTCCGAAGTTGCCCAACTCTCTTTATGGAGGAGCTTTTAACGGTTTTGTCTATTTGTCATAGAAAGTTGGTATTTTGGCATCGAAATAATCTAGGAAGCTTATACTCGTAAAATTTGATATAGAAGTACAATAAAAAGTCTATCCCGAGCAACTTTGATAGTCTGAAGTTGCTCAACTCTCTCTATGGAGGAGCTTTTAACGGTTTTGTCCATTTGTCATAGAAAGTTGGTGTTTTGGCATCGAAATAATGTAGGAAGCTTATACTCGTAAAATTTGACATAGAAGAACAATAAAAAGTCTATCCCGAGCAACTTTGATAGTCTAAAGTTGCTCAACTCTCTCTATGGAGGAGCTTTTAACGGTTTTGTCCATTTGTCATAGAAAGTTGGTGTCTTGGCATCGGAATAATCTAGGAAGCTTATACTCGAAAAATTTCACATAGAAGAACAATAAAAAGTCTATCCCAAGCAACTTTGATGGTTTGAAGTTGCTCAACTCTCTCTATGAAGGAGCTTTTAACGGTTTTGTCCATTTGTCATAGAAAGTTGGTGTTTTGGCATCGAAATAATCTAGGAAGCATATACTCGTAAAATTTGACATATGAGAACAATAAAAATTATACACCGAGCAACTTTGATGGTCCGAAGTTGCTCAACTCTCTCTATGGAGGAGCTTTTAACGGTTTTGTCCATTTGTCATAGAAAGTTGGTGTTTTGGCATCGAAATAATCTAGGAAGCTTATACTCATTAAATTTGACATAGAAGAACAGTAAAAAGTGTACATAGAGCAATTTTAATGGTCCGAAGTTCCTCAACTCTCTTTATGGAGGTGCTTTTAACGGTTTTGTCCATTTGTCATAGAAAGTTGGTGTTTTGGTATCGAAATAATCTAGGAAGCTTATACTCGTAAAATTTGACATAGAAGAACAATAAAAAGTCTATCCCGAGCAACTTTGATGGTCCGAAGTTGCTCAACTCTCTCTATGGAGGAGCTCTTAACGGTTTTGTCCATTTATCATGAAAAGTTGGTGTTTTGGCATCGAAATAATCTATGAAGCTTATACTCATAAAATTTGACATATAAGAACAACAAAAATTGTACACCGAGCAACTTTGATGGTCCGAAGTTGCTCAACACTCTCTATGGAAGAGCTCTTAACGGTTTTTTCTACTTGTCATGGAAAGTTGGTGTTTTGGCATCGAAATAATCTATGAAGCTTATACTCGTAAAATTTGACATATGAGAACAATAAAAATTGTACACCGAGAAACTTTGATGGTCTGAAGTCGCTCAACACTCTCTATGGAGGAGCTTTTAACGGTTTTGTCCATTTTTCGTAGAAAGTTGGTGTTTTGGCATCGAAATAATCTAGGAAGCTTATACTCATAAAATTTGACATATAAGAACAATAAAAATTATACACCGAGAACCTTTGATGGTCCGAAGTTGCTCAACTCTCTCTATGGAGGAGCTCTTAACGGTTTTGTCCATTTATCATGAAAAGTTGGTGTTTTGTCATCGAAATAATCTATGAAGCTTATACTCATAAAATTTGACATATAAGAACAACCAAAATTGTACACCGAGCAACTTTGATGGTCCGAAGTTGCTCAACACTCTCTATGGAAGAGCTCTTAACGGTTTTTTCTACTTGTCATGGAAAGTTGGTGTTTTGGCATCGAAATAATCTATGAAGCTTATACACATAAAAATTGAAATATTAGAACAATAAAAATTGTACACCGAGCAACTTTGATGGTCCGAAGTTGCTCAACACTCTCTATGGAGGAGCTATTAACGGTTTTGTCCATTTGTCATATAAAGTTGGCGTTTTGGCATCGAAATAATGTAGGAAGCTTATTTTCGTAAAAGTTGACATAGAAGAACAATAAAATGTATATCCCGAGCAACTTTGATAGTCCGAAGCTGCTCAACTCTCTCTATGGAGGAGCTTTTAACGGTTTTGTCTATTTGTCATAGAAAGTTGGTGTTTTGGCATCGAAATAATCTAGGAAGCTTATACTCATAAAATTTGACATATAAGAACAATAAAAATTATACACCGAGCAACTTTGATGGTCCGAAGTTGCTCAACTCTCTCTATGGAGGAGCTCTTAACGGTTTTGTCCATTTATCATGAAAAGTTGGTGTTTTGGCATCGAAATAATCTATGAAGCTTATACTCATAAAATTTGACATATAAGAACAACAAAAATTGTACACCGAGCAACTTTGATGGTCCGAAGTTGCTCAACACTCTCTATGGAGGAGCCCTTAACGGTTTTGTCTATTTGTCATAGAAAGTTGGTGTTTTGGCATCGAAATAATCTAGGAAGCTTATACTTGTAAAATTTGACATAGAAGAACAATAAAAAGTCTATCTCGAGCAACTTTGATGGTCCGAAGTTGCCCAACTCTCTTTATGGAGGAGCTTTTAACGGTTTTGTCTATTTGTCATAGAAAGTTGGTATTTTGGCATCGAAATAATCTAGGAAGCTTATACTCGTAAAATTTGATATAGAAGTACAATAAAAAGTCTATCCCGAGCAACTTTGATAGTCTGAAGTTGCTCAACTCTCTCTATGGAGGAGCTTTTAACGGTTTTGTCCATTTGTCATAGAAAGTTGGTGTTTTGGCATCGAAATAATGTAGGAAGCTTATACTCGTAAAATTTGACCTAGAAGAACAATAAAAAGTCTATCCCGAGCAACTTTGATAGTCTAAAGTTGCTCAACTCTCTCTATGGAGGAGCTTTTAACGGTTTTGTCCATTTGTCATAGAAAGTTGGTGTCTTGGCATCGGAATAATCTAGGAAGCTTATACTCGAAAAATTTCACATAGAAGAACAATAAAAAGTCTATCCCAAGCAACTTTGATGGTTTGAAGTTGCTCAACTCTCTCTATGGAGGAGCTTTTAACGGTTTTGTCCATTTGTCATAGAAAGTTGGTGTTTTGGCATCGAAATAATCTAGGAAGCTTATACTCGTAAAATTTGACATATAAGAACAATAAAAAGTGTACATAGAGCAATTTTAATGGTCCGAAGTTGCTCAACTCTCTCTATGGACGAGCTCTTAACGGTTTTGTCCATTTGTCATAGAAAGTTGGTGTTTTGGCATCGAAATAATCTAGGAAGCTTATACTCGTAAAATTTGACATATGAGAACAATAAAAATTATACACCGAGCAACTTTGATGGTCCGAAGTTGCTCAACTCTCTCTATGGAGGAGCTTTTAACGGTTTTGTCCATTTGTCATAGAAAGTTGGTGTTTTGGCATCGAAATAATCTAGGAAGGTTATACTCATTAAATTTGACATAGAAGAACAGTAAAAAGTGTACATAGAGCAATTTTAATGGTCCGAAGTTCCTCAACTCTCTTTATGGAGGTGCTTTTAGCGGTTTTGTCCATTTGTCATAGAAAGTTGGTGTTTTGGCATCGAAATAATGTAGGAAGCTTATTTTCGTAAAAGTTGACATAGAAGAACAATAAAATGTATATCCCGAGCAACTTTGATAGTCCGAAGTTGCTCAACTCTCTCTATGGAGGAGCTTTTAACGGTTTTGTCTATTTGTCATAGAAAGTTGGTGTTTTGGCATCGAAATAATCTAGGAAGCTTATACTCATAAAATTTGACATATAAGAACAATAAAAATTATACACCGAGCAACTTTGATGGTCCGAAGTTGCTCAACTCTCTCTATGGAGGAGCTCTTAACGGTTTTGTCTATTTGTCATAGAAAGTTGGTGTTTTGGCATCGAAATAATCTAGGAAGCTTATACTTGTAAAATTTGACATAGAAGAACAATAAAAAGTCTATCTCGAGCAACTTTGATGGTCCGAAGTTGCCCAACTCTCTTTATGGAGGAGCTTTTAACGGTTTTGTCTATTTGTCATAGAAAGTTGGTATTTTGGCATCGAAATAATCTAGGAAGCTTATACTCGTAAAATTTGATATAGAAGTACAATAAAAAGTCTATCCCGAGCAACTTTGATAGTCTGAAGTTGCTCAACTCTCTCTATGGAGGAGCTTTTAACAGTTTTGTCCATTTGTCATAGAAAGTTGGTGTTTTGGCATCGAAATAATGTAGGAAGCTTATACTCGTAAAATTTGACATAGAAGAACAATAAAAAGTCTATCCCGAGCAACTTTGATAGTCTAAAGTTGCTCAACTCTCTCTATGGAGGAGCTTTTAACGGTTTTGTCCATTTGTCATAGAAAGTTGGTGTCTTGGCATCGGAATAATCTAGGAAGCTTATACTCGAAAAATTTCACATAGAAGAACAATAAAAAGTCTATCCCAAGCAACTTTGATGGTTTGAAGTTGCTCAACTCTCTCTATGGAGGAGCTTTTAACGGTTTTGTCCATTTGTCATAGAAAGTTGGTGTTTTGGCATCGAAATAATCTAGGAAGCTTATACTCGTAAAATTTGACATATAAGAACAATAAAAAGTGTACATAGAGCAATTTTAATGGTCCGAAGTTGCTCAACTCTCTCTATAGACGAGCTCTTAACGGTTTTGTCCATTTGTCATAGAAAGTTGGTGTTTTGGCATCGAAATAATCTAGGAAGCATATACTCATAAAATTTGACATATGAGAACAATAAAAATTATACACCGAGCAACTTTGATGGTCCGAAGTTGCTCAACTCTCTCTAAGGAGGAGCTTTTAACGGTTTTGTCCATTTGTCATAAAAAGTTGGTGTTTTGGCATCGAAATAATCTAGGAAGCTTATACTCATTAAATTTGACATAGAAGAACAGTAAAAAGTGTACATAGAGCAATTTTAATGGTCCGAAGTTCCTCAACTCTCTTTATGGAGGTGCTTTTAACGGTTTTGTCCATTTGTCATAGAAAGTTGGTGTTTTGGTATCGAAATAATCTAGGAAGCTTATACTCGTAAAATTTGACATAGAAGAACAATAAAAAGTCTATCCCGAGCAACTTTGATGGTCCGAAGTTGCTCAACTCTCTCTATGGAGGAGCTCTTAACGGTTTTGTCCATTTATCATGAAAAGTTGTTGTTTTGGCATCGAAATAATCTATGAAGCTTATACTCATAAAATTTGACATATAAGAACAACAAAAATTGTACACCGAGCAACTTTGATGGTCCGAAGTTGCTCAACAATCTCTATGGAAGAGCTCTTAACGGTTTTTTCTACTTGTCATGGAAAGTTGGTGTTTTGGCATCGAAATAATCTATGAAGCTTATACTCGTAAAATTTGACATATGAGAACAATAAAAATTGTACACCGAGCAACTTTGATGGTCTGAAGTCGCTCAACACTCTCTATGGAGGAGCTTTTAACGGTTTTGTCCATTTTTCGTAGAAAGTTGGTGTTTTGGCATCGAAATAATCTAGGAAGCTTATACTCATAAAATTTGACATAGAAGAACAATAAAAAGTGTACATAGAGCAATTTTAATGGTCCGAAGTTGCTCAACTCTCTCTATGGAGGAGCTCTTAACGGTTTTGTCCATTTATCATAAAAAGTTGGTGTTTTGGCATCGAAATAATCTAGGAAGCTTATACAAGTAAAATTTGACATAGAAGAATAATAAAAAGTCTATCTCGAGCAACTTTGATGGTCCGAAGTTGCCCAACTCTCTTTATGGAGGAGCTTTTAACGGTTTTGTCTATTTGTCATAGAAAGTTGGTATTTTGGCATTGAAATAATCTAGGAAGCTTATACTCGTAAAATTTGATATAGATGAACAATAAAAAGTCTATCCCGAGCAACTTTGATAGTCTGAAGTTGCTCAACTCTCTCTATGGAGGAGCTTTTAACGGTTTTGTCCATTTGTCATAGAAAGTTGGTGTTTTGGCATCGAAATAATCTAGGAAGCTTATACTCGTAAAATTTGACATATAAGAACTATAAAAAGTGTACATAGAGCAATTTTAATGGTCCGAAGTTGCTCAACTCTCTCTATGGACGAGCTCTTAACGGTTTTGTCCATTTGTCATAGAAAGTTGGTGTTTTGGCATCGAAATAATCTAGGAAGCTTATACTCGTAAAATTTGACATATGAGAACAATAAAAATTATACAACGAGCAACTTTGATGGTCCGAAGTTGCTCAACTCTCTCTATGGAGGAGCTTTTAACGGTTTTGTCCATTTGTCATAGAAAGTTGGTGTTTTGGCATCGAAATAATCTAGGAAGCTTATACTCATTAAATTTGACATAGAAGAACAGTAAAAAGTGTACATAGAGCAATTTTAATGGTCCGAAGTTCCTCAACTCTCTTTATGGAGTTGCTTTTAACAGTTTTGTCCATTTGTCATAGAAAGTTGGTGTTTTGGTATCGAAATAATCTAGGAAGCTTATACTCGTAAAATTTGACATAGAAGAACAATAAAAAGTCTATCCCGAGCAACTTTGATGGTCCGAAGTTGCTCAACTCTCTCTATGGAGGAGCTCTTAACGGTTTTGTCCATTTATCATGAAAAGTTGGTGTTTTGGCATCGAAATAATCTATGAAGCTTATACTCATAAAATTTGACATATAAGAACAACAAAAATTGTACACCGAGCAACTTTGATGGTCCGAAGTTGCTCAACACTCTCTATGGAAGAGCTCTTAACGGTTTTTTCTACTTGTCATGGAAAGTTGGTGTTTTGGCATCGAAATAATCTATGAAGCTTATACTCGTAAAATTTGACATATGAGAACAATAAAAATTGTACACCGAGCAACTTTGATGGTCTGAAGTTGCCCAACTCTCTTTATGGAGGAGCTTTTAACGGTTTTGTCTATTTGTCATAGAAAGTTGGTATTTTGGCATCGAAATAATCTAGGAAGCTTATACTCGTAAAATTTGATATAGAAGTACAGTAAAAAGTCTATCCCGAGCAACTTTGATAGTCTGAAGTTGCTCAACTCTCTCTATGGAGGAGCTTTTAACAGTTTTGTCCATTTGTCATAGAAAGTTGGTGTTTTGGCATCGAAATAATGTAGGAAGCTTATACTCGTAAAATTTGACATAGAAGAACAATAAAAAGTCTATCCCGAGCAACTTTGATAGTCTAAAGTTGCTCAACTCTCTCTATGGAGGAGCTTTTAACGGTTTTCTCCATTTGTCATAGAAAGTTGGTGTCTTGGCATCGGAATAATCTAGGAAGCTTATACTCGAAAAATTTCACATAGAAGAACAATAAAAAGTCTATCCCAAGCAACTTTGATGGTTTGAAGTTGCTCAACTCTCTCTATGGAGGAGCTTTTAACGGTTTTGTCCATTTGTCATAGAAAGTTGGTGTTTTGGCATCGAAATAATCTAGGAAGCTTATACTCGTAAAATTTGACATATAAGAACAATAAAAAGTGTACATAGAGCAATTTTAATGGTCCGAAGTTGCTCAACTCTCTCTATAGACGAGCTCTTAACGGTTTTGTCCATTTGTCATAGAAAGTTGGTGTTTTGGCATCGAAATAATCTAGGAAGCATATACTCGTAAAATTTGACATATGAGAACAATAAAAATTATACACCGAGCAACTTTGATGGTCCGAAGTTGCTCAACTCTCTCTAAGGAGGAGCTTTTAACGGTTTTGTCCATTTGTCATAGAAAGTTGGTGTTTTGGCATCGAAATAATCTAGGAAGCTTATACTCATTAAATTTGACATAGAAGAACAGTAAAAAGTGTACATAGAGCAATTTTAATGGTCCGAAGTTCCTCAACTCTCTTTATGGAGGTGCTTTTAACGGTTTTGTCCATTTGTCATAGAAAGTTGGTGTTTTGGTATCGAAATAATCTAGGAAGCTTATACTCGTAAAATTTGACATAGAAGAACAATAAAAAGTCTATCCCGAGCAACTTTGATGGTCCGAAGTTGCTCAACTCTCTCTATGGAGGAGCTCTTAACGGTTTTGTCCATTTATCATGAAAAGTTGTTGTTTTGGCATCGAAATAATCTATGAAGCTTATACTCATAAAATTTGACATATAAGAACAACAAAAATTGTACACCGAGCAACTTTGATGGTCCGAAGTTGCTCAACACTCTCTATGGAAGAGCTCTTAACGGTTTTTTCTACTTGTCATGGAAAGTTGGTGTTTTGGCATCGAAATAATCTATGAAGCTTATACTCGTAAAATTTGACATATGAGAACAATAAAAATTGTACACCGAGCAACTTTGATGGTCTGAAGTCGCTCAACACTCTCTATGGAGGAGCTTTTAACGGTTTTGTCCATTTTTCGTAGAAAGTTGGTGTTTTGGCATCGAAATAATCTAGGAAGCTTATACTCATAAAATTTGACATAGAAGAACAATAAAAAGTGTACATAGAGCAATTTTAATGGTCCGAAGTTGCTCAACTCTCTCTATGGAGGAGCTCTTAACGGTTTTGTCCATTTATCATAAAAAGTTGGTGTTTTGGCATCGAAATAATCTAGGAAGCTTATACAAGTAAAATTTGACATAGAAGAATAATAAAAAGTCTATCTCGAGCAACTTTGATGGTCCGAAGTTGCCCAACTCTCTTTATGGAGGAGCTTTTAACGGTTTTGTCTATTTGTCATAGAAAGTTGGTATTTTGGCATTGAAATAATCTAGGAAGCTTATACTCGTAAAATTTGATATAGATGAACAATAAAAAGTCTATCCCGAGCAACTTTGATAGTCTGAAGTTGCTCAACTCTCTCTATGGAGGAGCTTTTAACGGTTTTGTCCATTTGTCATAGAAAGTTGGTGTTTTGGCATCGAAATAATCTAGCAAGCTTATACTCGTAAAATTTGACATATAAGAACTATAAAAAGTGTACATAGAGCAATTTTAATGGTCCGAAGTTGCTCAACTCTCTCTATGGACGAGCTCTTAACGGTTTTGTCCATTTGTCATAGAAAGTTGGTGTTTTGGCATCGAAATAATCTAGGAAGCTTATACTCGTAAAATTTTACATATGAGAACAATAAAAATTATACAACGAGCAACTTTGATGGTCCGAAGTTGCTCAACTCTCTCTATGGAGGAGCTTTTAACGGTTTTGTCCATTTGTCATAGAAAGTTGGTGTTTTGGCATCGAAATAATCTAGGAAGCTTATACTCATTAAATTTGACATAGAAGAACAGTAAAAAGTGTACATAGAGCAATTTTAATGGTCCGAAGTTCCTCAACTCTCTTTATGGAGTTGCTTTTAACAGTTTTGTCCATTTGTCATAGAAAGTTGGTGTTTTGGTATCGAAATAATCTAGGAAGCTTATACTCGTAAAATTTGACATAGAAGAACAATAAAAAGTCTATCCCGAGCAACTTTGATGGTCCGAAGTTGCTCAACTCTCTCTATGGAGGAGCTCTTAACGGTTTTGTCCATTTATCATGAAAAGTTGGTGTTTTGGCATCGAAATAATCTATGAAGCTTATACTCATAAAATTTGACATATAAGAACAACAAAAATTGTACACCGAGCAACTTTGATGGTCCGAAGTTGCTCAACACTCTCTATGGAAGAGCTCTTAACGGTTTTTTCTACTTGTCATGGAAAGTTGGTGTTTTGGCATCGAAATAATCTATGAAGCTTATACTCGTAAAATTTGACATATGAGAACAATAAAAATTGTACACCGAGCAACTTTGATGGTCTGAAGTCGCTCAACACTCTCTATGGAGGAGCTTTTAACGGTTTTGTCCATTTTTCGTAGAAAGTTGGTGTTTTGGCATCGAAATAATCTAGGAAGCTTATACTCATAAAATTTGACATAGAAGAACAATAAAAAGTGTACATAGAGCAATTTTAATGGTCCGAAGTTGCTCAACTCTCTCTATGGAGGAGCTCTTAACGGTTTTGTCCATTTATCATAAAAAGTTGGTGTTTTGGCATCGAAATAATCTATGAAGCTTATACTCATAAAATTTGACATATAAGAACAACCAAAATTGTACACCGAGCAACTTTGATGGTCCGAAGTTGCTCAACACTCTCTATGGAAGAGCTCTTAACGGTTTTTTCTACTTGTCATGGAAAGTTGGTGTTTTGGCATCGAAATAATCTATGAAGCTTATACACATAAAAATTGAAATATTAGAACAATAAAAATTGTACACCGAGCAACTTTGATGGTCCGAAGTTGCTCAACACTCTCTATGGAGGAGCTCTTAACGGTTTTGTCCATTTGTCATATAAAGTTGGTGTTTTGGCATCGAAATAATGTAGGAAGCTTATTTTCGTAAAAGTTGACATAGAAGAACAATAAAATGTATATCCCGAGCAACTTTGATAGTCCGAAGCTGCTCAACTCTCTCTATGGAGGAGCTTTTAACGGTTTTGTCTATTTGTCATAGAAAGTTGGTGTTTTGGCATCGAAATAATCTAGGAAGCTTATACTCATAAAATTTGACATATAAGAACAATAAAAATTATACACCGAGCAACTTTGATGGTCCGAAGTTGCTCAACTCTCTCTATGGAGGAGCTCTTAACGGTTTTGTCCATTTATCATGAAAAGTTGGTGTTTTGGCATCGAAATAATCTATGAAGCTTATACTCATAAAATTTGACATATAAGAACAACAAAAATTGTACACCGAGCAACTTTGATGGTCCGAAGTTGCTCAACACTCTCTATGGAGGAGCTCTTAACGGTTTTGTCTATTTGTCATAGAAAGTTGGTGTTTTGGCATCGAAATAATCTAGGAAGCTTATACTTGTAAAATTTGACATAGAAGAACAATAAAAAGTCTATCTCGAGCAACTTTGATGGTCCGAAGTTGCCCAACTCTCTTTATGGAGGAGCTTTTAACGGTTTTGTCTATTTGTCATAGAAAGTTGGTATTTTGGCATCGAAATAATCTAGGAAGCTTATACTCGTAAAATTTGATATAGAAGTACAATAAAAAGTCTATCCCGAGCAACTTTGATAGTCTGAAGTTGCTCAACTCTCTCTATGGAGGAGCTTTTAACGGTTTTGTCCATTTGTCATAGAAAGTTGGTGTTTTGGCATCGAAATAATGTAGGAAGCTTATACTCGTAAAATTTGACATAGAAGAACAATAAAAAGTCTATCCCGAGCAACTTTGATATTCTAAAGTTGCTCAACTCTCTCTATGGAGGAGCTTTTAACGGTTTTGTCCATTTGTCATAGAAAGTTGGTGTCTTGGCATCGGAATAATCTAGGAAGCTTATACTCGAAAAATTTCACATAGAAGAACAATAAAAAGTCTATCCCAAGCAACTTTGATGGTTTGAAGTTGCTCAACTCTCTCTATGGAGGAGCTTTTAACGGTTTTGTCCATTTGTCATAGAAAGTTGGTGTTTTGGCATCGAAATAATCTAGGAAGCTTATACTCGTAAAATTTGACATATAAGAACAATAAAAAGTGTACATAGAGCAATTTTAATGGTCCGAAGTTGCTCAACTCTCTCTATAGACGAGCTCTTAACGGTTTTGTCCATTTGTCGTAGAAAGTTGGTGTTTTGGCATCGAAATAATCTAGGAAGCATATACTCGTAAAATTTGACATATGAGAACAATAAAAATTATACACCGAGCAACTTTGATGGTCCGAAGTTGCTCAACTCTCTCTAAGGAGGAGCTTTTAACGGTTTTGTCCATTTGTCATAGAAAGTTGGTGTTTTGGCATCGAAATAATCTAGGAAGCTTATACTCATTAAATTTGACATAGAAGAACAGTAAAAAGTGTACATAGAGCAATTTTAATGGTCCGAAGTTCCTCAACTCTCTTTATGGAGGTGCTTTTAACGGTTTTGTCCATTTGTCATAGAAAGTTGGTGTTTTGGTATCGAAATAATCTAGGAAGCTTATACTCGTAAAATTTGACATAGAAGAACAATAAAAAGTCTATCCCGAGCAACTTTGATGGTCCGAAGTTGCTCAACTCTCTCTATGGAGGAGCTCTTAACGGTTTTGTCCATTTATCATGAAAAGTTGGTGTTTTGGCATCGAAATAATCTATGAAGCTTATACTCATAAAATTTGACATATAAGAACAACAAAAATTGTACACCGAGCAACTTTGATGGTCCGAAGTTGCTCAACACTCTCTATGGAAGAGCTCTTAACGGTTTTTTCTACTTGTCATGGAAAGTTGGTGTTTTGGCATCGAAATAATCTATGAAGCTTATACTCGTAAAATTTGACATATGAGAACAATAAAAATTGTACACCGAGCAACTTTGATGGTCTGAAGTCGCTCAACACTCTCTATGGAGGAGCTTTTAACGGTTTTGTCCATTTTTCGTAGAAAGTTGGTGTTTTGGCATCGAAATAATCTAGGAAGCTTATACTCATAAAATTTGACATAGAAGAACAATAAAAAGTGTACATAGAGCAATTTTAATGGTCCGAAGTTGCTCAACTCTCTCTATGGAGGAGCTCTTAACGGTTTTGTCCATTTATCATAAAAAGTTGGTGTTTTGGCATCGAAATAATCTATGAAGCTTATACTCATAAAATTTGACATATAAGAACAACCAAAATTGTACACCGAGCAACTTTGATGGTCCGAAGTTGCTCAACACTCTCTATGGAAGAGCTCTTAACGGTTTTTTCTACTTGTCATGGAAAGTTGGTGTTTTGGCATCGAAATAATCTATGAAGCTTATACACATAAAAATTGAAATATTAGAACAATAAAAATTGTACACCGAGCAACTTTGATGGTCCGAAGTTGCTCAACACTCTCTATGGAGGAGCTCTTAACGGTTTTGTCCATTTGTCATATAAAGTTGGTGTTTTGGCATCGAAATAATGTAGGAAGCTTATTTTCGTAAAAGTTGACATAGAAGAACAATAAAATGTATATCCCGAGCAACTTTGATAGTCCGAAGCTGCTCAACTCTCTCTATGGAGGAGCTTTTAACGGTTTTGTCTATTTGTCATAGAAAGTTGGTGTTTTGGCATCGAAATAATCTAGGAAGCTTATACTCATAAAATTTGACATATAAGAACAATAAAAATTATACACCGAGCAACTTTGATGGTCCGAAGTTGCTCAACTCTCTCTATGGAGGAGCTCTTAACGGTTTTGTCCATTTATCATGAAAAGTTGGTGTTTTGGCATCGAAATAATCTATGAAGCTTATACTCATAAAATTTGACATATAAGAACAACAAAAATTATACACCGAGCAACTTTGATGGTCCGAAGTTGCTCAACACTCTCTATGGAGGAGCTCTTAACGGTTTTGTCTATTTGTCATAGAAAGTTGGTGTTTTGGCATCGAAATAATCTAGGAAGCTTATACTTGTAAAATTTGACATAGAAGAACAATAAAAAGTCTATCTCGAGCAACTTTGATGGTCCGAAGTTGCCCAACTCTCTTTATGGAGGAGCTTTTAACGGTTTTGTCTATTTGTCATAGAAAGTTGGTATTTTGGCATCGAAATAATCTAGGAAGCTTATACTCGTAAAATTTGATATAGAAGTAGAATAAAAAGTCTATCCCGAGCAACTTTGATAGTCTGAAGTTGCTCAACTCTCTCTATGGAGGAGCTTTTAACGGTTTTGTCCATTTGTCATAGAAAGTTGGTGTTTTGGCATCGAAATAATGTAGGAAGCTTATACTCGTAAAATTTGACATAGAAGAACAATAAAAAGTCTATCCCGAGCAACTTTGATAGTCTAAAGTTGCTCAACTCTCTCTATGGAGGAGCTTTTAACGGTTTTGTCCATTTGTCATAGAAAGTTGGTGTCTTGGCATCGGAATAATCTAGGAAGCTTATACTCGAAAAATTTCACATAGAAGAACAATAAAAAGTCTATCCCAAGCAACTTTGATGGTTTGAAGTTCCTCAACTCTCTCTATGGAGGAGCTTTTAACGGTTTTGTCCATTTGTCATAGAAAGTTGGTGTTTTGCATCGAAATAATCTAGGAAGCTTATACTCGTAAAATTTGGTATATAAGAACAATAAAAAGTGTACATAGAGCAATTTTAATGGTCCGAAGTTGCTCAACTCTCTCTATGGACGAGCTCTTAACGGTTTTGTCCATTTGTCATAGAAAGTTGGTGTTTTGGCATCGAAATAATCTAGGAAGCTTATACTCGTAAAATTTGACATATGAGAACAATAAAAATTATACACCGAGCAACTTTGATGGTCCGAAGTTGCTCAACTCTCTCTATGGAGGAGCTTTTAACGGTTTTGTCCATTTGTCATAGAAAGTTGGTGTTTTGGCATCGAAATAATCTAGGAAGCTTATACTTGTAAAATTTGACATAGAAGAACAATAAAAAGTCTATCTCGAGCAACTTTGATGGTCCGAAGTTGCCCAACTCTCTTTATGGAGGAGCTTTTAACGGTTTTGTCTATTTGTCATAGAAAGTTGGTATTTTGGCATCGAAATAATCTAGGAAGCTTATACTCGTAAAATTTGATATAGAAGTACAATAAAAAGTCTATCCCGAGCAACTTTGATAGTCTGAAGTTGCTCAACTCTCTCTATGGAGGAGCTTTTAACGGTTTTGTCCATTTGTCATAGAAAGTTGGTGTTTTGGCATCGAAATAATGTAGGAAGCTTATACTCGTAAAATTTGACATAGAAGAACAATAAAAAGTCTATCCCGAGCAACTTTGATAGTCTAAAGTTGCTCAACTCTCTCTATGGAGGAGCTTTTAACGGTTTTGTCCATTTGTCATAGAAAGTTGGTGTCTTGGCATCGGAATAATCTAGGAAGCTTATACTCGAAAAATTTCACATAGAAGAACAATAAAAAGTCTATCCCAAGCAACTTTGATGGTTTGAAGTTCCTCAACTCTCTCTATGGAGGAGCTTTTAACGGTTTTGTCCATTTGTCATAGAAAGTTGGTGTTTTGCATCGAAATAATCTAGGAAGCTTATACTCGTAAAATTTGGTATATAAGAACAATAAAAAGTGTACATAGAGCAATTTTAATGGTCCGAAGTTGCTCAACTCTCTCTATGGACGAGCTCTTAACGGTTTTGTCCATTTGTCATAGAAAGTTGGTGTTTTGGCATCGAAATAATCTAGGAAGCTTATACTCGTAAAATTTGACATATGAGAACAATAAAAATTATACACCGAGCAACTTTGATGGTCCGAAGTTGCTCAACTCTCTCTATGGAGGAGCTTTTAACGGTTTTGTCCATTTGTCATAGAAAGTTGGTGTTTTGGCATCGAAATAATCTAGGAATCTTATACTCATTAAATTTGACATAGAAGAACAGTAAAAAGTGTACATAGAGCAATTTTAATGGTCCGAAGTTCCTCAACTCTCTTTATGGAGGTGCTTTTAACGGTTTTGTCCATTTGTCATAGAAAGTTGGTGTTTTGGTATCGAAATAATCTAGGAAGCTTATACTCGTAAAATTTGACATAGAAGAACAATAAAAAGTCTCTCCCGAGCAACTTTGATGGTCCGAAATTGCTCAACTCTCTCTATGGAGGAGCTCTTAACGGTTTTGTCCATTTATCATGAAAAGTTGGTGTTTTGGCATCGAAATAATCTATGAAGCTTATACTCATAAAATTTGACATATAAGAACAACAAAAATTGTACACCGAGCAACTTTGATGGTCCGAAGTTGCTCAACACTCTCTATGGAAGAGCTCTTAACGGTTTTTTCTACTTGTCATGGAAAGTTGGTGTTTTGGCATCGAAATAATCTATGAAGCTTATACTCGTAAAATTTGACATATGAGAACAATAAAAATTGTACACCGAGCAACTTTGATGGTCTGAAGTCGCTCAACACTCTCTATGGAGGAGCTTTTAACGGTTTTGTCCATTTTTCGTAGAAAGTTGGTGTTTTGGCATCGAAATAATCTAGGAAGCTTATACTCATAAAATTTGACATAGAAGAACAATAAAAAGTGTACCTAGAGCAATTTTAATGGTCCGAAGTTGCTCAACTCTCTCTATGGAGGAGCTCTTAACGGTTTTGTCCATTTATGATAAAAAGTTGGTGTTTTGGCATCGAAATAATCTATGAAGCTTATACTCATAAAATTTGACATATAAGAACAACAAAAATTGTACACCGGGCAACTTTGATGGTCCGAAGTTGCTCAACACTCTCTATGGATGAGCTCTTAACGGTTTTTTCTACTTGTCATGGAAAGTTGGTGTTTTGGCATCGAAATAATCTATGAAGCTTATACACATAAAAATTGAAATATTAGAACAATAAAAATTGTACACCGAGCAACTTTGATGGTCCGAAGTTGCTCAACACTCTCTATGGAGGAGCTCTTAACGGTTTTGTCGATTTGTCATAGAAAGTTGTTGTTTTGGCATCGAAATAATGTAGGAAGCTTATACTCGTAAAATTTGACATAGAAGAACAATAAAAAGTCTATCCCGAGCAACTTTGATAGTTCGAAGTTGCTCAACTCTCTCTATGGAGTTGCTTTTAACGGTTTTGTCCATTTGTCATAGAAAGTTGGTGTTTTGGCATCGAAATAATCTAGGAAGCTTATACTCATAAAATTTGACATATAAGAACAATAAAAATTATACACCGAGCAACTTTGATGGTCCGAAGTTGCTCAACTCTCTCTATGGAGGACCTCTTAACGGTTTTGTCCATTTGTCATATAAAGTTGATGTTTTGGCATCGAAATAATGTAGGAAGCTTATTTTCGTAAAAGTTGACGTAGAAGAACAATAAAAAGTATATCCCGAGCAACTTTGATAGTCCGAAGTTGCTCAACTCTCTCTATGGAGGAGCTTTTAACGGTTTTGTCTATTTGTCATAGAAAGTTGGTGTTTTGGCATCGAAATAATTTAGGAAGCTTATACTTGTAAAATTTGACATAGAAGAACAATAAAAAGTCTATCTCGAGCAACTTTGATGGTCCGAAGTTGCTCAACTCTCTTTATGGAGGAGCTTTTAACGGTTTTGTCTATTTGTCATAGAAAGTTGGTATTTTGGCATCGAAATAATCTAGGAAGCTTATACTCGTAAAATTTGATATAGAAGTACAATAAAAAGTCTATCCCGAGCAACTTTGATAGTCTGAAGTTGCTCAACTCTCTCTATGGAGGAGCTTTTAACGGTTTTGTCCATTTGTCATAGAAAGTTGGTGTTTTGGCATCGAAATAATGTAGGAAGCTTATACTCGTAAAATTTGACATAGAAGAACAATAAAAAGTCTATCCCAAGTAACTTTGATAGTCTAAAGTTGCTCAATTCTCTCTATGGAGGAGCTTTTAACGGTTTTGTCCATTTGTCATAGAAAGTTGGTGTTTTGGCATCGAAATAATGTAGGAAGCTTATACTCGTAAAATTTAACATAGAAAAACAATAAAAAGTCTATCCCGAGCAACCTTGATAGTCTGAAGTTGCTCAACTCTCTCTATGGAGGAGCTTTTAACGGTTTTGTCCATTTTTCATAGAAAGTTGGTGTTTTGGCATCAAAATAATGTAGGAAGCTTATACTCGTAAAATTTGACATAGAAGAACAATAAAAAGTCTATCCCGAGCAACTTTGATAGTCTAAAGTTGCTCAACTCTCTCTATGGAGGAGCTTTTAACGGTTTTGTCCATTTGTCATAGAAAGTTGGTGTTTTGGCATCGAAATAATCTCGGGAGCTTATACTCATAAAATTTGACATATAAGAACAACAAAAAGTGTACATAGAGCAATTTTAATGGTCCGAAGTTGCTCAACTCTCTCTATGGAGGAGCTCTTAACGGTTTTGTCCATTTATCATAAAAAGTTGGTGTTTTGGCATCGAAATAATCTATGAAGCTTATACTCATAAAATTTGACATATAAGAACAACAAAAATTGTACACCGAGCAACTTTGATGGTCCGAAGTTGCCCAACACTCTCTATGGAAGAGCTCTTAACGGTTTTTTCTACTTGTCATGGAAAGTTGGTGTTTTGGCATCGAAATAATCTATGAAGCTTATACTCGTGAAATTTGACATATGAGAACAATAAAAATTGTACACCGAGCAACTTTGATGGTCTGAAATCGCTCAACACTCTCTATGGAGGAGCTTTTAACGGTTTTGTCCATTTTTCGTAGAAAGTTGGTGTTTTGGCATCGAAATAATCTAGGAAGCTTATACTCATAAAATTTGACATAGAAGAACAATAAAAAGTGTACATAGAGCAATTTTAATGGTCCGAAGTTGCTCAACTCTCTCTATGGAGGAGCTCTTAACGGTTTTGTCCATTTATCATAAAAAGTTGGTGTTTTGGCATCGAAATAATCTATGAAGCTTATACTCATAAAATTTGACATATAAGAACAACAAAAATTGTACACCGAGCAACTTTGATGGTCCGAAGTTGCTCAACACTCTCTATGGATGAGCTCTTAACGGTTTTTTCTACTTGTCATGGAAAGTTGGTGTTTTGGCATCGAAATAATCTATGAAGCTTATACACATAAAAATTGAAATATTAGAACAATAAAAATTGTACACCGAGCAACTTTGATGGTCCGAAGTTGCTCAACACTCTCTATGGAGGAGCTCTTAATGGTTTTGTCGATTTGTCATAGAAAGTTGTTGTTTTGGCATCGAAATAATGTAGGAAGCTTATACTCGTAAAATTTGACATAGAAGAACAATAAAAAGTCTATCCCGAGCAACTTTGATAGTTCGAAGTTGCTCAACTCTCTCTATGGAGTTGCTTTTAACGGTTTTGTCCATTTGTCATAGAAAGTTGGTGTTTTGGCATCAAAATAATCTAGGAAGCTTATACTCATAAAATTTGACATATAAGAACAATAAAAATTATACACCGAGCAACTTTGATGGTCCGAAGTTGCTCAACTCTCTCTATGGAGGAGCTCTTAACGGTTTTGTCCATTTGTCATATAAAGTTGATGTTTTGGCATCGAAATAATGTAGGAAGCTTATACTCGTAAAATTTGACATAGAAGAACAATAAAAAGTCTATCCCGAGCAACTTTGATGGTCCGAAAATGCTCAACTCTCTCTATGGAGGAGCTTTTAACGGTTTTGTCTATTTGTCATAGAAAGTTGGTGTTTTGGCATCGAAATAATCTAGGAAGCTTATACTAGTAAAATTTGACATAGAAGAACAATAAAAAGTCTAACTCGAGCAACTTTGATGGTCCGAAGTTGCCCCACTCTCTGTATGGAGGAGCTTTTAACGGTTTTGTCTATTTGTCATAGAAAGTTGGTATTTTGGCATCGATATAATCTAGGAAGCTTATACTCGTAAAATTTGATATAGAAGAACAGTAAAAAGTCTATCCCGAGCAACTTTGATAGTCTGAAGTTGCTCAACTCTCTTTATGGAGGAGCTTTTAACGGTTTTGTCCATTTGTCATAGAAAGTTGGTGTTTTGGCATCGAAATAATGTATGAAGCTTATACTCGTGAAATTTGACATATGAGAACAATAAAAATTGTACACCGAGCAACTTTGATGGTCTGAAGTCGCTCAACACTCTCTATGGAGGAGCTTTTAACGGTTTTGTCCATTTTTCGTAGAAAGTTGGTGTTTTGGCATCGAAATAATCTAGGAAGCTTATACTCATAAAATTTGACATAGAAGAACAATAAAAAGTGTACATAGAGCAATTTTAATGGTCCGAAGTTGCTCAACTCTCTCTATGGACGAGCTCTTAACGGTTTTGTCCATTTGTCATAGAAAGTTGGTGTTTTGGCATCGAAATAATCTACGAAGCTTATACTCGTAAAATTTGACATATGAGAACAATAAAAATTATACACCGAGCAATTTTGATGGTCCGAAGTTGCTCAACTCTCTCTATGGAGGAGCTTTTAACGGTTTTGTCCATTTGTCATAGAAAGTTGGTGTTTTGGCATCGAAATAATCTAGGAAGCTTATACTCATAAAATTTGACATAGAAGAACAGTAAAAAGTGTACATAGAGCAATTTTAATGGTCCGAAGTTCCTCAACTCTCTTTATGGAGGTGCTTTTAACGGTTTTGTCCATTTGTCATAGAAAGTTGGTGTTTTGGTATCGAAATAATCTGGGAAGCTTATACTCGTAAAATTTGAAATAGAAGAACAATAAAAAGTCTATCCCGAGCAACTTTGATGGTCCGAAGTTGCTCAACTCTCTCTATGGAGGAGCTCTTAACGGTTTTGTCTATTTGTCATAGAAAGTTGGTGTTTTGGCATCGAAATAATCTATGAAGCTTATACTCGTGAAATTTGACATATGAGAACAATAAAAATTGTACACCGAACAACTTCGATGGTCTGAAGTCGCTCAACACTCTCTATGGAGGAGCTTTTAACGTTTTTGTCAATTTGTCATAGAAAGTTGGTGTTTTGGCATCGAAATAATCTAGGAAGCTTATACTTATAAAATTTGACATAGAAGAACAGTAAAAAGTGTACATAGAGCAATTTTAATGGTCCGAAGTTGCTCAACTCTCTCTATGGAGGAGCTCTTAACGGTTTTGTCCATTTATCATAAAAAGTTGGTGTTTTGGCATCGAAATAATCTATGAAGCTTATACTCATAAAATTTGACATATAAGAACAACAAAAATTGTACACCGAGCAACTTTGATGGTCCGAAGTTGCTCAACACTCTCTATGGAAGAGCTCTTTACGGTTTTTTCTACTTGTCATGGAAAGTTGGTGTTTTGGCATCGAAATAATCTATGAAGCTTATACACATAAAATTTGACATATTAGAACAATAAAAATTGTACACCGAGCAACTTTGATGCTCCGAAGTTGCTCAACACTCTCTATGGAGGAGCTCTTAACGGTTTTGTCGATTTGTCATAGAAAGTTGTTGTTTTAGCATCGAAATAATGTAGGAAGCTTATACTCGTAAAATTTGACATAGAAGAACAATAAAAAGTCTATCCCGAGCAACTTAGATAGTTCGATGTTGCTCAACTCTCTCTATGGAGGAGCTTTTAACGGTTTTGTCCATTTGTCATAGAAAGTTGGTGTTTTGGCATCGAAATAATCTAGGAAGCTTATACTCATAAAATTTGACATATAAGAACAATAAAAATTATACACCGAGCAACTTTGATGGTCCGAAGTTGCTCAACTCTCTCTATGGAGGAGCTCTTAACGGTTTTGTCCATTTGTCATATAATGTTGGTGTTTTGGCATCGAAATAATGTAGAAAGCCTATTTTCGTAAAAGTTGACGTAGAAGAACAATAAAAAGTATATCCCGAGCAACTTTGATAGTCCGAAGTTGCTCAACTCTCTCTATGGAGGAGCTTTTAACGGTTTTGTCTATTTGTCATAGAAAGTTGGTGTTTTGGCATCGAAATAATCTAGGAAGCTTATACTTGTAAAATTTGACATAGAAGAACAATAAAAAGTCTATCTCGAGCAACTTTGATGGTCCGAAGTTGCCCAACTCTCTTTATGGAGGAGCTTTTAACGGTTTTGTCGATTTGTCATAGAAAGTTGGTATTTTGGCATCGAAATAATCTAGGAAGCTTATACTCGTAAAATTTGATATAGATGAACAATAAAAAGTCTATCCCGAGCAACTATGATAGTCTGAAGTTGCTCAACTCTCTCTATGGAGGAGCTTTTAACGGTTTTGTCCATTTGTCATAGAAAGTTGGTGTTTTGGCATCGAAATAATGTAGGAAGCTTATACTCGTAAAATTTGACATAGAAGAACAATAAAAAGTCTATCCCGAGTAACTTTGATAGTCTGAAGTTGCTCAACTCTCTCTATGGAGGAGCTTTTAACGGTTTTGTCCATTTTTCACAGAAAGTTGGTGTTTTGGCATCGAAATAATGTAGGAAGCTTATACTCAAAAAATTTGACATAGAAGAACAATAAAAAGTCTATCCCGAGCAACTTTGATAGTCAGACGTTCCTCAACTCTCTCTATGGAGGAGCTTTTAACGGTTTTGTCCATTTTTCATAGAAAGTTGGTGTTTTGGCATCGAAATAATGTAGGAAGCTTATACTCGTAAAATTTGACATAGAAGAACAATAAAAAGTCTATCCCGAGCAACTTTGATAGTCTAAAGTTGCTCAACTCTCTCTATGGAGGAGCTTTTAACGGTTTTGTCCATTTGTCTTAGAAAGTTGGTGTTTTGGCATCGAAATAATCTAGGAAGCTTATACTCGAAAAATTTCACATAGAAGAACAATAAAAAGTCTATCCCAAGCAACTTTGATGGTTTGAAGTTGCTCAACTCTCTCTATGGAGGAGCTTTTAACGGTTTTGTCCATTTGTCATAGAAAGTTGGTGTTTTGGCATCGAAATAATCTAGGAGGCTTATACTCGTAAAATTTGACATATGAGAACAATAAAAATTATACACCGAGCAACTTCGATGGTCCGAAGTTGCTCAACACTTTCTATGGAGGAGCTTTTAACGGTTTTGTCAATTTGTCATAGAAAGTTGGTGTTTTGGCATCTAAATAATGTAGGAGGCTTATACTCGTAAAATTTGACATAGAAGAACAATAAAAAGTCTATCCCGAGAAACTTTGATAGTCCGAAGTTGCTCAACTCTCTCTATGGAGGAGCTTTTAACGGTTTTGTCCATTTGTCATAGAAAGTTGGTGTTTTGGCATCGAAATAATGTAGGAAGCTTATACTCGTAAAATTTGACATATAAGAACAATAAAAAGTGTACATAGAGCAATTTTGATGGTCTGAAGTTGCTCAACTATCTCTGTGGAGGAGCTTTTACCGGTTTTGTCCATTTGTCAAAGAAAGATGGTGTTTTGGCATCGAAATAATCTAGGAAGTTTATACTCGTAAAATATGACATATAAGAACAATAAAAATTGTACACCGAGAAACTTTGATGGTCCGATGTCGCTCAACACTCTCTATGGAGGAGCTTTTAACGGTTTTGTCCATTTGTCATAGATAGTTGGTGTTTTGGCATCGAAATAATCTATGAAGCTTATACTCGTAAAATTTCACATAGAAGAACAACAAAAGGTCTATCTCGAGCAACTTTGATAGTCCGAAGTTGCTCAACTCTCTCTATGGAGGAGCTTTTGACGGTTTTGTCCATTTGTCATAGAAAGTTGGTGTTTTGGCATCGAAATAATGTAGGAAGCTTATACTCGTAAAATTTGACATATAAGAACAATAAAAAGTGTACATAGAGCAATTTTGATGGTCTGAAGTTGCTCAACTATCTCTGTGGAGGAGCTTTTACCGATTTTGTCCATTTGTCAAAGAAAGATGGTGTTTTGGCATCGAAATAATCTAGGAAGCTTATACTCATAAATTTGACATATAAGAACAATAAAAAGTGTACACCGAGAAACTTTGATGGTCCGAAGTCGCTCAACACTCTCTATGGAGGAGCTTTTAACGTTTTTGTCCATTTGTCAAAGAAAGTTGGTGTTTTGACATCGAAATAATCTAGGAAGCTTATACTCATAAAATTTGACATATAAGAACAACAAAAATTGTACACCGAGCAACTTTGATAGTCCGAAGTTGCTCAACTCTCTCTATGGAGGAGCTTTTAACGGTTTTGTCCATTTGTCAAAGAAAAATGGTGTTTTGGCATCGAAATAATCTAGGAAGCTTATACTCGTAAAATTTGACATATAAGAACAATAAAAAGTGTACATAGAGCAATTTTGATGGTCCGAAATTGCTTAACTCTCTCTATGGAGGAGCTTTTAACGGTTTTGTCCATTTGTCAAAGAAAGATGGTGTTTTGGCATCGAAATAATCTAGGAAGCTTATACTCGTAAAATTTGACATATAAGAACAATAAAAATTGTACACCGAGCAACTTTGATGGTTTGAAGTCGCTCAACTCTCTCTATGGACGAGCTTTTAACGGTTTTGTCCATTTGTCATAGAAAGTTGGTGTTTTGGCATCGAAATAATCTAGGAAGCTTATACTCGTAAAATTTGACATAAAAGAACAATAAAAAGTCTTTCCCGAGCAACATTGATAATCCGAAGTTGCTGAACTCTCTCTATGGAGGAGCTTTTACCGGTTTTTTCTATTTGTCATAGAAAGCTGGTGTTTTGGCATTGAAATAATCTAGGAAGCTTATACTCGTAAAATTTGACATAGAAGAACAATAAAAAGTCTATCTTGAGCAACTTTGATAATCCGAAGTTGCTCAACTCTCTCTATGGAGGAGCTTTTAACGGTTTTGTCTATTTGTCATAGATAGTTGGTGTTTTGGCATCGAAATAATCTATGAAGCTTATACTCGTAAAATGTGACATAGAAGAACAATAAAAAGTGTACATAGAGCAATTTTGATGGTCCGAAGTTGCTCAACTCTCTCTATGGAGGAGCTTTTAACGGTTTTGTCTATTTGTCATAGATAGTTGGTGTTTTGGCATCGAAATAATCTGGGAAGCTTATACTCGTAAAATTTGACATAGAAGAACAATAAAAAGTCTATCCCGAGCAACTTTGATAGTCCGAAGTTGCTCAACTCTCTCTATGGAAGAGCTCTTAACGGTTTTGTCTATTTGTCATAGAAAGTTGGGGTTTTGGCATCGAAATAATCTATGAAGCTTATACACGTAAAATTTGACATATGAGAACAATAAAAATTATACACCGAGCAACTTTGATGGTCCGAAGTCGCTCAAGACTCTCTATGGAGGAGCTTTTAACGGTTTTGTCCATTTGTCATAGAAAGTTGGTGTTTTGGCATCGAAATAATCTAGGAAGCTTATACTCATAAAAATTGACATAGAAGAACAGTAAAAAGTCTGCATAGAGCAATTTTGATTGTCCGAAGTTCCTCAACTCTCTCTATGGAGGTGCTTTTAACGGTTTTGTCCATTTGTCATTGAAAGTTGGTGTTTTGGCATTGAAATAATCTAGGAAGCTTATACTCGTAAAATTTGACATAGAAGAACAATAAAAAGTCTATCCCGAGCAACTTTGATGGTCCGAAGTTGCTCAACTCTCTCTATGGAGGAGCTCTTAACGGTTTTGTCTATTTGTCATAGATAGTTGGTGTTTTGGCATCGAAATAATCTAGGAAGCTTATACTCGTAAAATTTGACATATAAGAACAATAAAAAGTGTACATAGAGCAATTTTGATGGTCCGAAATTGCTTAACTCTCTCTATGGAGGAGCTTTTAACGGTTTTGTCCATTTGTCAAAGAAAGATGGTGTTTTGGCATCGAAATAATCTAGGAAGCTTATACTCGTAAAATTTGACATATAAGAACAATAAAAATTGTACACCGAGCAACTTTGATGGTTTGAAGTCGCTCAACTCTCTCTATGGACGAGCTTTTAACGGTTTTGTCCATTTGTCATAGAAAGTTGGTGTTTTGGCATCGAAATAATCTAGGAAGCTTATACTCGTAAAATTTGACATAAAAGAACAATAAAAAGTCTTTCCCGAGCAACATTGATAATCCGAAGTTGCTGAACTCTCTCTATGGAGGAGCTTTTACCAGTTTTTTCTATTTGTCATAGAAAGCTGGTGTTTTGGCATTGAAATAATCTAGGAAGCTTATACTCGTAAAATTTGACATAGAAGAACAATAAAAAGTCTATCTTGAGCAACTTTGATAGTCCGAAGTTGCTCAACTCTCTCTATGGAGGAGCTTTTAACGGTTTTGTCTATTTGTCATAGATAGTTGGTGTTTTGGCATCGAAATAATCTATGAAGCTTATACTCGTAAAATGTGACATAGAAGAACAATAAAAAGTGTACATAGAGCAATTTTGATGGTCCGAAGTTGCTCAATTCTCTCTATGGAGGAGCTTTTAACGGTTTTGTCTATTTGTCATTGAAAGTTGGTGTTTTGGCATCGAAATAATCTATGAAGCTTATACTCGTAAAATTTGACATATGAGAACAATAAAAATTGTACACCGAACAACTTCGATGGTCCGAAGTTGCTCAACACTCTCTATGGAAGAGCTCTTTACGGTTTTTTCTACTTGTCATGGAAAGTTGGTGTTTTGGCATCGAAATAATCTATGAAGCTTATACACATAAAATTTGACATATTAGAACAATAAAAATTGTACACCGAGCAACTTTGATGCTCCGAAGTTGCTCAACACTCTCTATGGAGGAGCTCTTAACGGTTTTGTCGATTTGTCATAGAAAGTTGTTGTTTTGGCATCGAAATAATGTAGGAAGCTTATACTCGTAAAATTTGACATAGAAGAACAATAAAAAGTCTATCCCGAGCAACTTAGATAGTTCGATGTTGCTCAACTCTCTCTATGGAGGAGCTTTTAACGGTTTTGTCCAATTGTCATAGAAAGTTGGTGTTTTGGCATCGAAATAATCTAGGAAGCTTATACTCATAAAATTTGACATATAAGAACAATAAAAATTATACACCGAGCAACTTTGATGGTCCGAAGTTGCTCAATTCTCTCTATGGAGGAGCTCTTAACGGTTTTGTCCATTTGTCATATAATGTTGGTGTTTTGGCATCGAAATAATGTAGGAAGCATATTTTCGTAAAAGTTGACGTAGAAGAACAATAAAAAGTATATCCCGAGCAACTTTGATAGTCCGAAGTTGCTCAACTCTCTCTATGGAGGAGCTTTTAACGGTTTTGTCTATTTGTCATAGAAAGTTGGTGTTTTGGCATCGAAATAATCTAGGAAGCTTATACTTGTAAAATTTGACATAGAAGAACAATAAAAAGTCTATCTCGAGCAACTTTGATGGTCCGAAGTTGCCCAACTCTCTTTATGGAGGAGCTTTTAACGGTTTTGTCTATTTGTCATAGAAAGTTGGTATTTTGGCATCGAAATAATCTAGGAAGCTTATACTCATAAAATTTGATATAGATGAACAATAAAAAGTCTATCCCGAGCAACTTTGATAGTCTGAAGTTGCTCAACTCTCTCTATGGAGGAGCTTTTAACGGTTTTGTCCATTTGTCATAGAAAGTTGTTGTTTTGGCATCCAAATAATGTAGGAAGCTTATACTCGTAAAATTTGACATAGAAGAACAATAAAAAGTCTATCCCGAGCAACTTTGATAGTCTGAAGTTCCTCAACTCTCTCTATGGAGGAGCTTTTAACGGTTTTGTCCATTTTTCATAGAAAGTTGGTGTTTTGGCATCGAAATAATGTAGGAAGCTTATACTCGTAAAATTTGACATAGAAGAACAATAAAAAGTCTATCCCGAGCAACTTTGATAGTCTAAAGTTGCTCAACTCTCTCTATGGAGGAGCTTTTAACGGTTTTGTCCATTTGTCTTAGAAAGTTGGTGTTTTGGCATCGAAATAATCTAGGAAGCTTATACTCGAAAAATTTCACATAGAAGAACAATAAAAAGTCTATCCCAAGCAACTTTGATGGTTTGAAGTTGCTCAACTCTCTCTATGGAGGAGCTTTTAACAGTTTTGTCCATTTGTCATAGAAAGTTGGTGTTTTGGCATCGAAATAATCTAGGAGGCTTATACTCGTAAAATTTGACATATGAGAACAATAAAAATTATACACCGAGCAACTTCGATGGTCCGAAGTTGCTCAACTCTTTCTATGGAGGAGCTTTTAACGGTTTTGTCAATTTGTCATAGAAAGTTGGTGTTTTGGCATCTAAATAATGTAGGAGGCTTATACTCGTAAAATTTGACATATAAGAACAATAAAAAGTGTACATAGAGCAATTTTGATGGTCTGAAGTTGCTCAACTATCTCTGTGGAGGAGCTTTTACCGATTTTGTCCATTTGTCAAAGAAAGATGGTGTTTTGGCATCGAAATAATCTAGGAAGTTTATACTCGTAAAATATGACATATAAGAACAATAAAAATTGTACACCGAGAAACTTTGATGGTCCGATGTCGCTCAACACTCTCTATGGAGGAGCTTTTAACGGTTTTGTCCATTTGTCATAGATAGTTGGTGTTTTGGCATAGAAATAATCTATGAAGCTTATACTCGTAAAATTTCACATAGAAGAACAACAAAAGGTCTATCTCGAGCAACTTTGATGGTCCGAAGTCGCTCAACACTCTCTATGAAGAAGCTTTGAACGGTTTTGTCCATTTGTCTTAGAAAGTTGGTGTTTTGGCATCGAAATAATCTAGGAAGCTTATACTCATAAATTTGACATATAAGAATAATAAAAAGTGTACACCGAGAAACTTTGATGGTCCGAAGTCGCTCAACACTCTCTGTGGAGGAGCTTTTAACGTTTTTGTCCATTTGTCAAAGAAAGTTGGTGTTTTGACATCGAAATAATCTAGGAAGCTTATACTCATAAAATTTGACATATAAGAACAACAAAAATTGTACACCGAGCAACTTTGATAGTCCGAAGTTGCTCAACTCTCTCTATGGAGGAGCTTTTAACGGTTTTGTCCATTTGTCAAAGAAAAATGGTGTTTTGGCATCGAAATAATCTAGGAAGCTTATACTCGTAAAATTTGACATATAAGAACAATAAAAAGTGTACATAGAGCAATTTTGATGGTCCGAAATTGCTTAACTCTCTCTATGGAGGAGCTTTTAACGGTTTTGTCCATTTGTCAAAGAAAGATGGTGTTTTGGCATCGAAATAATCTAGGAAGCTTATACACATAAAATTTGACATATTAGAACAATAAAAATTGTACACCGAGCAACTTTGATGGTCCGAAGTTGCTCAACACTCTCTATGGAGGAGCTTTTAACGGTTTTGTCCATTTGTCATAGATAGTTGGTGTTTTGGCATCGAAATAATCTATGAAGCTTATACTCGTAAAATTTCACATAGAAGAACAACAAAAGGTCTATCCCGAGCAACTTTGATAGTCCGAAGTTGCTCAACTCTCTCTATGGAGGAGCTTTTAACGGTTTTGTCCATTTGTCAAAAAAAGATGGGGTTTTGGCATCGAAATAATCTAGGAAGGTTATACTCATAAAATTTGACATATAAGAACAACAAAAATTGTACACCAAGCAACTTTGATAGTCCGAAGTTGCTCAACTCTCTCTATGGAGGAGCTTTTAACGGTTTTGTCCATTTGTCAAAGAAAAATGGTGTTTTGGCATCGAAATAATCTAGGAAGCTTATACTCGTAAAATTTGACATATAAGAACAATAAAAAGTGTACATAGAGCAATTTTGATGGTCCGAAATTGCTTAACTCTCTCTATGGAGGAGCTTTTAACGGTTTTGTCCATTTGTCAAAGAAAGATGGTGTTTTGGCATCGAAATAATCTAGGAAGCTTATACACATAAAATTTGACATATTAGAACAATAAAAATTGTACACCGAGCAACTTTGATGGTCCGAAGTTGCTCAACACTCTCTATGGAGGAGCTTTTAACGGTTTTGTCCATTTGTCATAGATAGTTGGTGTTTTGGCATCGAAATAATCTATGAAGCTTATACTCGTAAAATTTCACATAGAAGAACAACAAAAGGTCTATCCCGAGCAACTTTGATAGTCCGAAGTTGCTCAACTCTCTCTATGGAGGAGCTTTTAACGGTTTTGTCCATTTGTCAAAAAAAGATGGGGTTTTGACATTGAAATAATCTAGGAAGCTTATACTCATAAAATTTGACATATAAGAACAACAAAAATTGTACACCGAGCAACTTTGATAGTCCGAAGTTGCTCAACTCTCTCTATGGAGGAGCTTTTAACGGTTTTTACATTTGTCAAAGAAAAATGGTGTTTTGGCATCGAAATAATCTAGGAAGCTTATACTCGTAAAATTTGACATATAAGAACAATAAAAAGTGTACATAGAGCAATTTTGATGGTCCGAAATTGCTTAACTCTCTCTATGGAGGAGCTTTTAACGGTTTTGTCCATTTGTCAAAGAAAGATGGTGTTTTGGCATCGAAATAATCTAGGAAGCTTATACTCGTAAAATTTGACATATAAGAACAATAAAAATTGTACACCGAGCAACTTTGATGGTTTGAAGTCGCTCAACTCTCTCTATGGAGGAGCTTTTAACGGTTTTGTCCATTTGTCTTAGAAAGTTGGTGTTTTGGCATCGAAATAATCTAGGAAGCTTATACTCGAAAAATTTTACATAGAAGAACAATAAAAAGTCTATCCCAAGCAACTTTGATGGTTTGAAGTTGCTCAACTCTCTCTATGGAGGAGCTTTTAACGGTTTTGTCCATTTGTCATAGAAAGTTGGTGTTTTGGCATCGAAATAATCTAGGAGGCTTATACTCGTAAAATTTGACATATGAGAACAATAAAAATTATACACCGAGCAACTTCGATGGTCCGAAGTTGCTCAACTCTTTCTATGGAGGAGCTTTTAACGGTTTTGTCAATTTGTCATAGAAAGTTGGTGTTTTGGCATCTAAATAATGTAGGAGGCTTATACTCGTAAAATTTGACATATAAGAACAATAAAAAGTGTACATAGAGCAATTTTGATGGTCTGAAGTTGCTCAACTATCTCTGTGGAGGAGCTTTTACCGATTTTGTCCATTTGTCAAAGAAAGATGGTGTTTTGGCATCGAAATAATCTAGGAAGTTTATACTCGTAAAATATGACATATAAGAACAATAAAAATTGTACACCGAGAAACTTTGATGGTCCGATGTCGCTCAACACTCTCTATGGAGGAGCTTTTAACGGTTTTGTCCATTTGTCATAGATAGTTGGTGTTTTGGCATCGAAATAATCTATGAAGCTTATACTCGTAAAATTTCACATAGAAGAACAACAAAAGGTCTATCTCGAGCAACTTTGATGGTCCGAAGTCGCTCAACACTCTCTATGAAGAAGCTTTGAACGGTTTTGTCCATTTGTCTTAGAAAGTTGGTGTTTTGGCATCGAAATAATCTAGGAAGCTTATACTCATAAATTTGACATATAAGAATAATAAAAAGTGTACACCGAGAAACTTTGATGGTCCGAAGTCGCTCAACACTCTCTATGGAGGAGCTTTTAACGTTTTTGTCCATTTGTCAAAGAAAGGTGGTGTTTTGACATCGAAATAATCTAGGAAGCTTATACTCATAAAATTTGACATATAAGAACAACAAAAATTGTACACCGAGCAACTTTGATAGTCCGAAGTTGCTCAACTCTCTCTATGGAGGAGCTTTTAACGGTTTTGTCCATTTGTCAAAGAAAAATGGTGTTTTGGCATCGAAATAATCTAGGAAGCTTATACTCGTAAAATTTGACATATAAGAACAATAAAAAGTGTACATAGAGCAATTTTGATGGTCCGAAATTGCTTAACTCTCTCTATGGAGGAGCTTTTAACGGTTTTGTCCATTTGTCAAAGAAAGATGGTGTTTTGGCATCGAAATAATCTAGGAAGCTTATACACATAAAATTTGACATATTAGAACAATAAAAATTGTACACCGAGCAACTTTGATGGTCCGAAGTTGCTCAACACTCTCTATGGAGGAGCTTTTAACGGTTTTGTCCATTTGTCATAGATAGTTGGTGTTTTGGCATCGAAATAATCTATGAAGCTTATACTCGTAAAATTTCACATAGAAGAACAACAAAAGGTCTATCCCGAGCAACTTTGATAGTCCGAAGTTGCTCAACTCTCTCTATGGAGGAGCTTTTAACGGTTTTGTCCATTTGTCAAAAAAAGATGGGGTTTTGGCATCGAAATAATCTAGGAAGCTTATACTCATAAAATTTGACATATAAGAACAACAAAAATTGTACACCAAGCAACTTTGATAGTCCGAAGTTGCTCAACTCTCTCTATGGAGGAGCTTTTAACGGTTTTGTCCATTTGTCAAAGAAAAATGGTGTTTTGGCATCGAAATAATCTAGGAAGCTTATACTCGTAAAATTTGACATATAAGAACAATAAAAAGTGTACATAGAGCAATTTTGATGGTCCGAAATTGCTTAACTCTCTCTATGGAGGAGCTTTTAACGGTTTTGTCCATTTGTCAAAGAAAGATGGTGTTTTGGCATCGAAATAATCTAGGAAGCTTATACACATAAAATTTGACATATTAGAACAATAAAAATTGTACACCGAGCAACTTTGATGGTCCGAAGTTGCTCAACACTCTCTATGGAGGAGCTTTTAACGGTTTTGTCCATTTGTCATAGATAGTTGGTGTTTTGGCATCGAAATAATCTATGAAGCTTATACTCGTAAAATTTCACATAGAAGAACAACAAAAGGTCTATCCCGAGCAACTTTGATAGTCCGAAGTTGCTCAACTCTCTCTATGGAGGAGCTTTTAACGGTTTTGTCCATTTGTCAAAAAAAGATGGGGTTTTGACATTGAAATAATCTAGGAAGCTTATACTCATAAAATTTGACATATAAGAACAACAAAAATTGTACACCGAGCAACTTTGATAGTCCGAAGTTGCTCAACTCTCTCTATGGAGGAGCTTTTAACGGTTTTGTCCATTTGTCAAAGAAAAATGGTGTTTTGGCATCGAAATAATCTAGGAAGCTTATACTCGTAAAATTTGACATATAAGAACAATAAAAAGTGTACATAGAGCAATTTTGATGGTCCGAAATTGCTTAACTCTCTCTATGGAGGAGCTTTTAACGGTTTTGTCCATTTGTCAAAGAAAGATGGTGTTTTGGCATCGAAATAATCTAGGAAGCTTATACACATAAAATTTGACATATAAGAACAATAAAAAGTGTACATAGAGCAATTTTGATGGTCCGAAGTTGCTCAACACTCTCTATGGAGGAGCTTTTAACGGTTTTGTCCATTTGTCATAGATAGTTGGTGTTTTGGCATCGAAATAATCTATGAAGCTTATACTCGTAAAATTTCACATAGAAGAACAACAAAAGGTCTATCCCGAGCAACTTTGATAGTCCGAAGTTGCTCAACTCTCTCTATGGAGGAGCTTTTAACGGTTTTGTCCATTTGTCAAAAAAAGATGGGGTTTTGGCATCGAAATAATCTAGGAAGCTTATACTCGTAAAATTTGACATATAAGAACAATAAAAAGTGTACACTGAGAAACTTTGATGGTCCGAAGTCGCTCAACACTCTCTATGGAGGAGCTTTTAATGGTTTTGTCCATTTGTCATAGATAGTTGGTGTTATGGCATCGAAATAATCTAGGAAGCATATACTCGTAAAATTTGACATAGAAGAACAATAAAAATTGTACACCGAGCAAATTTGATGGTCCGAAGTCGCCCAACACTCTCTATCGAGGAGCTTTTAACGGTTTTGTCCATTTGTCAAAAAAAGATGGTGTTTTGGCATCGAAATAATATAGGAAGCTTATACTCGTAAAATTTCACATAGAAGAACAACAAAAGGTCTATCCCGAGCAACTTTCATAGTCCGAAGTTGCTCAACTCTCTCTAAGGATGAGCTTTTTACGGTTTTGTCCATTTGTCAAAGAAAGAAGGTGTTTTCGCATCGAAATAATCTAGGAAGCTTATACTCGTAAAATTTGACATATAAGAACAATAAAAAGTGTACACCGAGAAACTTTGATGGTCCGAAGTCGCTCAACACTCTCTATGGAGGAGCTTTTAACAATTTCGTCCATTTGTCATAGAAAGTTGGTGTTTTGGCATCGAAATAATCTAGGAAGCTTATACTCGTAAAATTTCACATAGAAGAACAACAAAAGGTCTATCCCGAGCAACTTTCATAGTCCGAAGTTGCTCAACTCTCTCTAAGGATGAGCTTTTTACGGTTTTGTCCATTTGTCAAAGAAAGAAGGTGTTTTCGCATCGAAATAATCTAGGAAGCTTATACTCGTAAAATTTGACATATAAGAACAATAAAAAGTGTACATAGAGCAATTTTGATGGTCCGAAATTGCTTAACTCTCTCTATGGAGGAGCTTTTAACGGTTTTGTCCATTTGTCAAAGAAAGATGGTGTTTTGGCATCGAAATAATCTAGGAAGCTTATACACATAAAATTTGACATATAAGAACAATAAAAATTGTACACCGAGCAACTTTGATGGTTTGAAGTCGCTCAACTCTCTCTATGGAGGAGCTTTTAACGGTTTTGTCCATTTGTCTTAGAAAGTTGGTGTTTTGGCATCGAAATAATCTAGGAAGCTTATACTCGAAAAATTTCACATAGAAGAACAATAAAAAGTCTATCCCAAGCAACTTTGATGGTTTGAAGTTGCTCAACTCTCTCTATGGAGGAGCTTTTAACGGTTTTGTCCATTTGTCATAGAAAGTTGGTGTTTTGGCATCGAAATAATCTAGGAGGCTTATACTCGTAAAATTTGACATATGAGAACAATAAAAATTATACACCGAGCAACTTCGATGGTCCGAAGTTGCTCAACTCTTTCTATGGAGGAGCTTTTAACGGTTTTGTCAATTTGTCATAGAAAGTTGGTGTTTTGGCATCTAAATAATGTAGGAGGCTTATACTCGTAAAATTTGACATATAAGAACAATAAAAAGTGTACATAGAGCAATTTTGATGGTCTGAAGTTGCTCAACTATCTCTGTGGAGGAGCTTTTACCGATTTTGTCCATTTGTCAAAGAAAGATGGTGTTTTGGCATCGAAATAATCTAGGAAGTTTATACTCGTAAAATATGACATATAAGAACAATAAAAATTGTACACCGAGAAACTTTGATGGTCCGATGTCGCTCAACACTCTCTATGGAGGAGCTTTTAACGGTTTTGTCCATTTGTCATAGATAGTTGGTGTTTTGGCATCGAAATAATCTATGAAGCTTATACTCGTAAAATTTCACATAGAAGAACAACAAAAGGTCTATCTCGAGCAACTTTGATGGTCCGAAGTCGCTCAACACTCTCTATGAAGAAGCTTTGAACGGTTTTGTCCATTTGTCTTAGAAAGTTGGTGTTTTGGCATCGAAATAATCTAGGAAGCTTATACTCATAAATTTGACATATAAGAATAATAAAAAGTGTACACCGAGAAACTTTGATGGTCCGAAGTCGCTCAACACTCTCTATGGAGGAGCTTTTAACGTTTTTGTCCATTTGTCAAAGAAAGCTGGTGTTTTGACATCGAAATAATCTAGGAAGCTTATACTCATAAAATTTGACATATAAGAACAACAAAAATTGTACACCGAGCAACTTTGATAGTCCGAAGTTGCTCAACTCTCTCTATGGAGGAGCTTTTAACGGTTTTGTCCATTTGTCAAAGAAAAATGGTGTTTTGGCATCGAAATAATCTAGGAAGCTTATACTCGTAAAATTTGACATATAAGAACAATAAAAAGTGTACATAGAGCAATTTTGATGGTCCGAAATTGCTTAACTCTCTCTATGGAGGAGCTTTTAACGGTTTTGTCCATTTGTCAAAGAAAGATGGTGTTTTGGCATCGAAATAATCTAGGAAGCTTATACACATAAAATTTGACATATTAGAACAATAAAAATTGTACACCGAGCAACTTTGATGGTCCGAAGTTGCTCAACACTCTCTATGGAGGAGCTTTTAACGGTTTTGTCCATTTGTCATAGATAGTTGGTGTTTTGGCATCGAAATAATCTATGAAGCTTATACTCGTAAAATTTCACATAGAAGAACAACAAAAGGTCTATCCCGAGCAACTTTGATAGTCCGAAGTTGCTCAACTCTCTCTATGGAGGAGCTTTTAACGGTTTTGTCCATTTGTCAAAAAAAGATGGGGTTTTGGCATCGAAATAATCTAGGAAGCTTATACTCATAAAATTTGACATATAAGAACAACAAAAATTGTACACCAAGCAACTTTGATAGTCCGAAGTTGCTCAACTCTCTCTATGGAGGAGCTTTTAACGGTTTTGTCCATTTGTCAAAGAAAAATGGTGTTTTGGCATCGAAATAATCTAGGAAGCTTATACTCGTAAAATTTGACATATAAGAACAATAAAAAGTGTACATAGAGCAATTTTGATGGTCCGAAATTGCTTAACTCTCTCTATGGAGGAGCTTTTAACGGTTTTGTCCATTTGTCAAAGAAAGATGGTGTTTTGGCATCGAAATAATCTAGGAAGCTTATACACATAAAATTTGACATATTAGAACAATAAAAATTGTACACCGAGCAACTTTGATGGTCCGAAGTTGCTCAACACTCTCTATGGAGGAGCTTTTAACGGTTTTGTCCATTTGTCATAGATAGTTGGTGTTTTGGCATCGAAATAATCTATGAAGCTTATACTCGTAAAATTTCACATAGAAGAACAACAAAAGGTCTATCCCGAGCAACTTTGATAGTCCGAAGTTGCTCAACTCTCTCTATGGAGGAGCTTTTAACGGTTTTGTCCATTTGTCAAAAAAAGATGGGGTTTTGACATTGAAATAATCTAGGAAGCTTATACTCATAAAATTTGACATATAAGAACAACAAAAATTGTACACCGAGCAACTTTGATAGTCCGAAGTTGCTCAACTCTCTCTATGGAGGAGCTTTTAACGGTTTTGTCCATTTGTCAAAGAAAAATGGTGTTTTGGCATCGAAATAATCTAGGAAGCTTATACTCGTAAAATTTGACATATAAGAACAATAAAAAGTGTACATAGAGCAATTTTGATGGTCCGAAATTGCTTAACTCTCTCTATGGAGGAGCTTTTAACGGTTTTGTCCATTTGTCAAAGAAAGATGGTGTTTTGGCATCGAAATAATCTAGGAAGCTTATACACATAAAATTTGACATATAAGAACAATAAAAAGTGTACATAGAGCAATTTTGATGGTCCGAAGTTGCTCAACACTCTCTATGGAGGAGCTTTTAACGGTTTTGTCCATTTGTCATAGATAGTTGGTGTTTTGGCATCGAAATAATCTATGAAGCTTATACTCGTAAAATTTCACATAGAAGAACAACAAAAGGTCTATCCCGAGCAACTTTGATAGTCCGAAGTTGCTCAACTCTCTCTATGGAGGAGCTTTTAACGGTTTTGTCCATTTGTCAAAAAAAGATGGGGTTTTGGCATCGAAATAATCTAGGAAGCTTATACTCGTAAAATTTGACATATAAGAACAATAAAAAGTGTACACTGAGAAACTTTGATGGTCCGAAGTCGCTCAACACTCTCTATGGAGGAGCTTTTAATGGTTTTGTCCATTTGTCATAGATAGTTGGTGTTATGGCATCGAAATAATCTATGAAGCATATACTCGTAAAATTTGACATAGAAGAACAATAAAAATTGTACACCGAGCAAATTTGATGGTCCGAAGTCGCCCAACACTCTCTATGGAGGAGCTTTTAACGGTTTTGTCCATTTGTCAAAAAAAGATGGTGTTTTGGCATCGAAATAATATAGGAAGCTTATACTCGTAAAATTTCACATAGAAGAACAACAAAAGGTCTATCCCGAGCAACTTTCATAGTCCGAAGTTGCTCAACTCTCTCTAAGGATGAGCTTTTTACGGTTTTGTCCATTTGTCAAAGAAAGAAGGTGTTTTCGCATCGAAATAATCTAGGAAGCTTATACTCGTAAAATTTGACATATAAGAACAATAAAAAGTGTACACCGAGAAACTTTGATGGTCCGAAGTCGCTCAACACTCTCTATGGAGGAGCTTTTAACAATTTCGTCCATTTGTCATAGAAAGTTGGTGTTTTGGCATCGAAATAATCTAGGAAGCTTATACTCGTAAAATTTCACATAGAAGAACAACAAAAGGTCTATCCCGAGCAACTTTCATAGTCCGAAGTTGCTCAACTCTCTCTAAGGATGAGCTTTTTACGGTTTTGTCCATTTGTCAAAGAAAGAAGGTGTTTTCGAATCGAAATAATCTAGGAAGCTTATACTCGTAAAATTTGACATATAAGAACAATAAAAAGTGTACACCGAGAAACTTTGATGGTCCGAAGTCGCTCAACACTCTCTATGGAGGAGCTTTTAACAATTTCGTCCATTTGTCATAGAAAGTTGGTGTTTTGGCATCGAAATAGTCTATGAAGTTTATACTCTTAAAATTTGACATATAAGAACAATAAAAAGTGTACACCGAGCAACTTTGATGGTCCGAAGTTGCTCAACTCTCTCTATAGAGGAGCTTTTAACGGTTTTGTCTATTTGTTATAGATAGTTGGTGTTTTGGCATCGAAATAATCTAGGATGCTTATACTCGTAAAATTTGACATAGAAGAACAATAAAAAGTCTATCCCGAGCAACTTTGATAGTCCGAAGTTGCTCAACTCTCTCTATGGAGGAGCTTTTAACAATTTTGTCTATTTGTCATAGATAGTTGGTGTTTTGGCATCGAAATAATCTATGAAGCTTATACTCGTAAAATTTGACATATAAGAACAATAAAAATCGTACACCGAGCAACTTTGATGGTCCGAAGTCGCTCAACACTCTCTATGGAGGGGCTTTTAACGGTTTTGTCCATTTGTCATAGAAAGTTGGTGTTTTGGCATCGAAATAATCTAGGAAGCTTATACTCGTAAAATTTCACATAGAAGAACAACAAAAGGTCTATCCCGAGCAACTTTCATAGTCCGAAGTTGCTCAATTCTCTCTATGGAGGAGCTTTTTACTGTTTTGTCCATTTGTCAAAGAAAGAAGGTGTTTTCGTATCAAAATAATCTAGGAAGCTTATACTCGTAAAATTTGACATATAAGAACAATAAAAAGTGTACACCGAGAAACTTTGATGGTCCGAAGTCGCTCAACACTCTCTATGGAGGAGCTTTTAACGATTTCGTCAATTTGTCATAAAAAGTTGGTGTTTTGGCATCGAAATAATCTATGAAGTTTATACTCTTAAAATTTGACATATAAGAACAATAAAAAGTGTACACCGAGAAACTTTGATGGTCCGAAGTCGCTCAATACTCTCTATGGAGGAGCTTTTAATGGTTTTGTCCATTTGTCATAGATAGTTGGTGTTTTGGCATCGAAATAATCTAGGAAGCGTATATTCGTAAAATTTGACATAGAAGAACAATAAAAATTGTACACCGAGCAACTTTGATGGTCCGAAGTCGCTCAACATTCTCTATGGAGGAGCTTTTAACGGTTTTGTCCATTTGTCAAAAAAAGATGGTGTTTTGGCATCGAAATAATATAGGAAGCTTATACCCGTAAAATTTGACATAGAAGAACAATAAAAAGTCTATCCCGAGCAACTTTGATAGTCCGAAGTTGCTCAACTCTCTCTATGGAGGAGCTTTTAACAATTTTGTCTATTTGTCATAGATAGTTGGTGTTTTGGCATCGAAATAATCTATGAAGCTTATACTCGTAAAATTTGACATATAAGAATAATAAAAATTGTACACCGAGCAACTTTGATGGTCCGAAGTCGATCAACACTCTCTATGGAGGGGCTTTTAACGGTTTTGTCCATTTGTCATAGAAAGTTGGTGTTTTGGCATCGAAATAATCTAGGAAGCTTATACTCGTAAAATTTCACATAGAAGAACAACAAAAGGTCTATCCCGAGCAACTTTCATAGTCCGAAGTTGCTCAACTCTCTCTAAGGAGGAGCTTTTTACGGTTTTGTCCGTTTGTCAAAGAAAGAAGGTGTTTTCGCATCGAAATAATCTAGGAAGCTTATACTCGTAATATTTGACATATAAGAACAATAAAAAGTGTACACCGAGAAACTTTGATGGTCCGAAGTCGCTCAACACTCTCTATGGAGGAGCATTTAACGATTTCGTCCATTTGTCATAGAAAGTTGGTGTTTTGGCATCGAAATAATCTATGAAGTTTATACTCTTAAAATTTGACATATAAGAACAATAAAAAGTGTACACCGAGCAACTTTGATGGTCCGAAGTTGCTCAACTCTCTCTATGGAGGAGCTTTTAACGGTTTTGTCTATTTGTTATAGATAGTTGGTGTTTTGACATCGAAATAATCTAGGAAGCTTATACTCGTAAAATTTGACATAGAAGAACAATAAAAAGTCTATCCCGAGCAACTTTGATGGTCCGAAGTTGCTCAACTCTCTCTATGGAGGAGCTCTTAACGGTTTTGTCTATTTGTCATAGAAAGTTGTTGTTTTGGCATCGAAATAATCTATGAAGCTTATACTCGTAAAATTTGACATGTGAGAACAATAAAAATTATACACCGAGCAACTTTGATGGTCCGAAGTTGCTCAACTCTCTATGGAGGAGCTTTTAACGGTTTTGTCCATTTGTCATAGAAAGTTGGTGTTTTGGCATCGAAATAATGTAGGAAGCTTATACTCGTAAAATTTGACATAGAAGAACAATAAAAAGTCTATCCCGAGCAACTTTGATAGTCTAAAGTTGCTCAACTCTCTCTTGGAGGAGCTTTTAACGGTTTTGTCCATTTGTCATAGAAAGTTGGTGTTTTGGCATCGAAATAATGTAGGAAGCTTATACTCATAAAATTTGACATAGAAGAACAATAAAAAGTCTATCCCGAGCAACTTTCATAGTCCGAAGTTTCTCAACTCTCTCTATGGAGGAGCTTTTAACGGTTTTGTCCATTTGTCAAAGAATGTTAGTTTTTTGGCATCGAAATAATCTAGGAAGCTTATACACATAAAATTTGACATATTAGAACAATAAAAATTGCTCACCGAGCAACTTTGATGGTCCGTAGTTGCTCAACACTCTCTATGGAGGAGCTCTTAACGGTTTTGTCTATTTGTCATAGAAAGTTGGTGTTTTGGCATCGAAATAATCTATGAAGCCTGTACTCGTAAAATTTGACATATGAGAACAATAAAAATTGTACACCGAGCACTTTTGCTGGTCCGAAGTCGCTCAACACTCTCTATGGAGGAGCTTTTAACGGTTTTGTCCATTTGTCATAGATAGTTGGTGTTTTGGCATCGAAATAATCTAGGAAGCATATACTCGTAAAATTTGACATATAAGAACAATAAAAATTGTACACCGAGCAACTTTGATGGTCCGAAGTCGCTCAACACTCTCTATAGAGGAGCTTTTAACGGTTTTGTCCATTTGTCATAGAAAGTTGGTGTTTTGACATCGAAATAATCTAGGAAGCTTATACTCGTAAAATTTCACATAGAAGAACAACAAAAGGTCTATCCCGAGCAACTTTGATAGTCCGAAGTTGCTCAACTCTCTCTATGGAGGTGCTTTTAACGGTTTTGTCCATTTGTCAAAGAAAGATGGTGTTTTGGCATCGAAATAATCTAGGAAGCTTATACTCGTAAAATTTGACATATAAGAACAATAAAAAGTGTACACCGAGAAACTTTGATGGTCCTAAGTCGCTGAACACTCTCCATGGAGGAGCTTTTAACGGTTTTGTCCATTTGTCAAAGAAAGTTGGTGTTTTGGCATCGAAATAATCTAGGAATCTTATACTCATAAAATTTGACATATAAGAACAACAAAAATTGTACACCGAGTAGTTTTGATAGTCCGAAGTTGCTCAACTCTCTCTATGGAGGAGTTTTTAACGGTTTTGTCCATTTGCAAAGAAAGATGGTGTTTTGGCATCGAAATAATATAGGAAGCTTATACTCGTAAAATTTGACATATAAGAACAATAAAAAGTGTACACCGAGAAACTTTGATGGTCCGAAGTCGCTAAACACTCTCTATGGAGGAGCTTTTAACGGTTTTGTCCATTTGTCAAAGAAAGTTGGTGTTTTGGCATCGAAATAATCTAGGAAGCTTATACTCATAAAATTTGACATATAAGAAAAACAAAAATTGTACACCGAGCAACTTTGATAGTCCGAAGTTGCTCAACTCTCTCTATGGAGGAGCTTTTAACGGTTTTGTCCATTTGTCAAAGAAAGTTGGTGTTTTGGCATCGAAATAATCTAGGAAGCTTATACTCGTAAAATTTGACATATAAGAACAATAAAAATTGTACACCGAACAACTTTGATGGTTTGAAGTCGCTCAACTCTCTCTATGGAGGCGCTTTTAACGGTTTTGTCCATTTGTCATAGAAAGTTGGTGTTTTGGAATCTAAATAATCTAGGAAGCTTATACTCGTAAAATTTGACATAGAAGAACAATAAAAAGTCTATCCCGAGCAACTTTGATAGTCCGAAGTTGCTCAACTCTCTCTATGGAGGAGCTTTTAACGGTTTTGTCTATTTGTCATAGAAAGTTGGTGTTTTGGCATTTAAATAATCTAGGAAGCTTATACTCGTAAAATTTGACATAGAAGAACAATAAAAAGTCTATCCCGAGCAACTTTGATACTCCGAAGTTGCTCAACTCTCTCTATGGAGGAGCTTTTAACAATTTTGTCTATTTGTCATAGATAGTTGGTGTTTTGGCATCGAAATAATCTATGAAGTTTATACTCTTAAAATTTGACATATAAGAACAATAAAAAGTGTACACCGAGCAACTTTGATGGTCCGAAGTTGCTCAACTCTCTCTATAGAGGAGCTTTTAACGGTTTTGTCTATTTGTTATAGATAGTTGGTGTTTTGGCATCGAAATAATCTAGGATGCTTATACTCGTAAAATTTGACATAGAAGAACAATAAAAAGTCTATCCCGAGCAACTTTGATAGTCCGAAGTTGCTCAACTCTCTCTATGGAGGAGCTTTTAACAATTTTGTCTATTTGTCATAGATAGTTGGTGTTTTGGCATCGAAATAATCTATGAAGCTTATACTCGTAAAATTTGACATATAAGAACAATAAAAATCGTACACCGAGCAACTTTGATGGTCCGAAGTCGCTCAACACTCTCTATGGAGGGGCTTTTAACGGTTTTGTCCATTTGTCATAGAAAGTTGGTGTTTTGGCATCGAAATAATCTAGGAAGCTTATACTCGTAAAATTTCACATAGAAGAACAACAAAAGGTCTATCCCGAGCAACTTTCATAGTCCGAAGTTGCTCAATTCTCTCTATGGAGGAGCTTTTTACTGTTTTGTCCATTTGTCAAAGAAAGAAGGTGTTTTCGTATCAAAATAATCTAGGAAGCTTGTACTCGTAAAATTTGACATATAAGAACAATAAAAAGTGTACACCGAGAAACTTTGATGGTCCGAAGTCGCTCAACACTCTCTATGGAGGAGCTTTTAACGATTTCGTCAATTTGTCATAAAAAGTTGGTGTTTTGGCATCGAAATAATCTATGAAGTTTATACTCTTAAAATTTGACATATAAGAACAATAAAAAGTGTACACCGAGAAACTTTGATGGTCCGAAGTCGCTCAATACTCTCTATGGAGGAGCTTTTAATGGTTTTGTCCATTTGTCATAGATAGTTGGTGTTTTGGCATCGAAATAATCTAGGAAGCGTATATTCGTAAAATTTGACATAGAAGAACAATAAAAATTGTACACCGAGCAACTTTGATGGTCCGAAGTCGCTCAACATTCTCTATGGAGGAGCTTTTAACGGTTTTGTCCATTTGTCAAAAAAAGATGGTGTTTTGGCATCGAAATAATATAGGAAGCTTATACCCGTAAAATTTGACATAGAAGAACAATAAAAAGTCTATCCCGAGCAACTTTGATAGTCCGAAGTTGCTCAACTCTCTCTATGGAGGAGCTTTTAACAATTTTGTCTATTTGTCATAGATAGTTGGTGTTTTGGCATCGAAATAATCTATGAAGCTTATACTCGTAAAATTTGACATATAAGAACAATAAAAATTGTACACCGAGCAACTTTGATGGTCCGAAGTCGATCAACACTCTCTATGGAGGGGCTTTTAACGGTTTTGTCCATTTGTCATAGAAAGTTGGTGTTTTGGCATCGAAATAATCTAGGAAGCTTATACTCGTAAAATTTCACATAGAAGAACAACAAAAGGTCTATCCCGAGCAACTTTCATAGTCCGAAGTTGCTCAACTCTCTCTAAGGAGGAGCTTTTTACGGTTTTGTCCGTTTGTCAAAGAAAGAAGGTGTTTTCGCATCGAAATAATCTAGGAAGCTTATACTCGTAATATTTGACATATAAGAACAATAAAAAGTGTACACCGAGAAACTTTGATGGTCCGAAGTCGCTCAACACTCTCTATGGAGGAGCATTTAACGATTTCGTCCATTTGTCATAGAAAGTTGGTGTTTTGGCATCGAAATAATCTATGAAGTTTATACTCTTAAAATTTGACATATAAGAACAATAAAAACTGTACACCGAGCAACTTTGATGGTCCGAAGTTGCTCAACTCTCTCTATGGAGGAGCTTTTAACGGTTTTGTCTATTTGTTATAGATAGTTGGTGTTTTGACATCGAAATAATCTAGGAAGCTTATACTCGTAAAATTTGACATAGAAGAACAATAAAAAGTCTATCCCGAGCAACTTTGATGGTCCGAAGTTGCTCAACTCTCTCTATGGAGGAGCTCTTAACGGTTTTGTCTATTTGTCATAGAAAGTTGTTGTTTTGGCATCGAAATAATCTATGAAGCTTATACTCGTAAAATTTGACATGTGAGAACAATAAAAATTATACACCGAGCAACTTTGATGGTCCGAAGTTGCTCAACTCTCTATGGAGGAGCTTTTAACGGTTTTGTCCATTTGTCATAGAAAGTTGGTGTTTTGGCATCGAAATAATGTAGGAAGCTTATACTCGTAAAATTTGACATAGAAGAACAATAAAAAGTCTATCCCGAGCAACTTTGATAGTCTAAAGTTGCTCAACTCTCTCTTGGAGGAGCTTTTAACGGTTTTGTCCATTTGTCATAGAAAGTTGGTGTTTTGGCATCGAAATAATGTAGGAAGCTTATACTCATAAAATTTGACATAGAAGAACAATAAAAAGTCTATCCCGAGCAACTTTCATAGTCCGAAGTTTCTCAACTCTCTCTATGGAGGAGCTTTTAACGGTTTTGTCCATTTGTCAAAGAATGTTAGTTTTTTGGCATCGAAATAATCTAGGAAGCTTATACACATAAAATTTGACATATTAGAACAATAAAAATTGCTCACCGAGCAACTTTGATGGTCCGTAGTTGCTCAACACTCTCTATGGAGGAGCTCTTAACGGTTTTGTCTATTTGTCATAGAAAGTTGGTGTTTTGGCATCGAAATAATCTATGAAGCCTGTACTCGTAAAATTTGACATATGAGAACAATAAAAATTGTACACCGAGCACTTTTGCTGGTCCGAAGTCGCTCAACACTCTCTATGGAGGAGCTTTTAACGGTTTTGTCCATTTGTCATAGATAGTTGGTGTTTTGGCATCGAAATAATCTAGGAAGCATATACTCGTAAAATTTGACATATAAGAACAATAAAAATTGTACACCGAGCAACTTTGATGGTCCGAAGTCGCTCAACACTCTCTATAGAGGAGCTTTTAACGGTTTTGTCCATTTGTCATAGAAAGTTGGTGTTTTGACATCGAAATAATCTAGGAAGCTTATACTCGTAAAATTTCACATAGAAGAACAACAAAAGGTCTATCCCGAGCAACTTTGATAGTCCGAAGTTGCTCAACTCTCTCTATGGAGGTGCTTTTAACGGTTTTGTCCATTTGTCAAAGAAAGATGGTGTTTTGGCATCGAAATAATCTAGGAAGCTTATACTCGTAAAATTTGACATATAAGAACAATAAAAAGTGTACACCGAGAAACTTTGATGGTCCTAAGTCGCTGAACACTCTCCATGGAGGAGCTTTTAACGGTTTTGTCCATTTGTCAAAGAAAGTTGGTGTTTTGGCATCGAAATAATCTAGGAATCTTATACTCATAAAATTTGACATATAAGAACAACAAAAATTGTACACCGAGTAGTTTTGATAGTCCGAAGTTGCTCAACTCTCTCTATGGAGGAGTTTTTAACGGTTTTGTCCATTTGCAAAGAAAGATGGTGTTTTGGCATCGAAATAATATAGGAAGCTTATACTCGTAAAATTTGACATATAAGAACAATAAAAAGTGTACACCGAGAAACTTTGATGGTCCGAAGTCGCTAAACACTCTCTATGGAGGAGCTTTTAACGGTTTTGTCCATTTGTCAAAGAAAGTTGGTGTTTTGGCATCGAAATAATCTAGGAAGCTTATACTCATAAAATTTGACATATAAGAAAAACAAAAATTGTACAACGAGCAACTTTGATAGTCCGAAGTTGCTCAACTCTCTCTATGGAGGAGCTTTTAACGGTTTTGTCCATTTGTCAAAGAAAGTTGGTGTTTTGGCATCGAAATAATCTAGGAAGCTTATACTCGTAAAATTTGACATATAAGAACAATAAAAATTGTACACCGAACAACTTTGATGGTTTGAAGTCGCTCAACTCTCTCTATGGAGGCGCTTTTAACGGTTTTGTCCATTTGTCATAGAAAGTTGGTGTTTTGGAATCTAAATAATCTAGGAAGCTTATACTCGTAAAATTTGACATAGAAGAACAATAAAAAGTCTATCCCGAGCAACTTTGATAGTCCGAAGTTGCTCAACTCTCTCTATGGAGGAGCTTTTAACGGTTTTGTTTATTTGTCATAGAAAGTTGGTGTTTTGGCATTTAAATAATCTAGGAAGCTTATACTCGTAAAATTTGACATAGAAGAACAATAAAAAGTCTATCCCGAGCAACTTTGATACTCCGAAGTTGCTCAACTCTCTCTATGGAGGAGCTTTTAACAATTTTGTCTATTTGTCATAGATAGTTGGTGTTTTGGCATCGAAATAATCTATGAAGTTTATACTCGTAAAATTTGACATATAAGAACAATAAAAAGTGTACACCGAGCAACTTTGATGGTCCGAAGTTGCTCAACTCTCTCTATAGAGGAGCTTTTAACGGTTTTGTCTATTTGTTATAGATAGTTGGTGTTTTGGCATCGAAATAATCTAGGATGCTTATACTCGTAAAATTTGACATAGAAGAACAATAAAAAGTCTATCCCGAGCAACTTTGATAGTCCGAAGTTGCTCAACTCTCTCTATGGAGGAGCTTTTAACAATTTTGTCTATTTGTCATAGATAGTTGGTGTTTTGGCATCGAAATAATCTATGAAGCTTATACTCGTAAAATTTGACATATAAGAACAATAAAAATCGTACACCGAGCAACTTTGATGGTCCGAAGTCGCTCAACACTCTCTATGGAGGGGCTTTTAACGGTTTTGTCCATTTGTCATAGAAAGTTGGTGTTTTGGCATCGAAATAATCTAGGAAGCTTATACTCGTAAAATTTCACATAGAAGAACAACAAAAGGTCTATCCCGAGCAACTTTCATAGTCCGAAGTTGCTCAATTCTCTCTATGGAGGAGCTTTTTACTGTTTTGTCCATTTGTCAAAGAAAGAAGGTGTTTTCGTATCAAAATAATCTAGGAAGCTTATACTCGTAAAATTTGACATATAAGAACAATAAAAAGTGTACACCGAGAAACTTTGATGGTCCGAAGTCGCTCAACACTCTCTATGGAGGAGCTTTTAACGATTTCGTCAATTTGTCATAAAAAGTTGGTGTTTTGGCATCGAAATAATCTATGAAGTTTATACTCTTAAAATTTGACGTATAAGAACAATAAAAAGTGTACACCGAGAAACTTTGATGGTCCGAAGTCGCTCAATACTCTCTATGGAGGAGCTTTTAACGGTTTTGTCCATTTGTCATAGATAGTTGGTGTTTTGGCATCGAAATAATCTAGGAAGCGTATATTCGTAAAATTTGACATAGAAGAACAATAAAAATTGTACACCGAGCAACTTTGATGGTCCGAAGTCGCTCAACATTCTCTATGGAGGAGCTTTTAACGGTTTTGTCCATTTGTCAAAAAAAGATGGTGTTTTGGCATCGAAATAATATAGGAAGCTTATACTCGTAAAATTTGACATAGAAGAACAATAAAAAGTCTATCCCGAGCAACTTTGATAGTCCGAAGTTGCTCAACTCTCTCTATGGAGGAGCTTTTAACGGTTTTGTCCATTTGTCAAAGAATGTTGGTTTTTTGGCATCGAAATAATTTAGGAAGCTTATACACATAAAATTTGACATATTAGAACAATAAAAATTGCTCACCGAGCAACTTTGATGGTCCGTAGTTGCTCAACACTCTCTATGGAGGAGCTCTTAACGGTTTTGTCTATTTGTCATAGAAAGTTGGTGTTTTGGCATCGAAATAATCTATGAAGCCTGTACTCGTAAAATTTGACATATGAGAACAATAAAAATTGTACACCGAGCACTTTTGCTGGTCCGAAGTCGCTCAACACTCTCTATGGAGGAGCTTTTAACGGTTTTGTCCATTTGTCATAGATAGTTGGTGTTTTGGCATCGAAATAATCTAGGAAGCATATACTCGTAAAATTTGACATATAAGAACAATAAAAATTGTACACCGAGCAACTTTGATGATCCGAAGTCGCTCAACACTCTCTATAGAGGAGCTTTTAACGGTTTTGTCCATTTGTCATAGAAAGTTGGTGTTTTGACATCGAAATAATCTAGGAAGCTTATACTCGTAAAATTTCACATAGAAGAACAACAAAAGGTCTATCCCGAGCAACTTTGATAGTCCGAAGTCGCTCAACACTCTCTATGGAGGAGCTTTTAACGGTTTTGTCCATTTGTCATAGATAGTTGGTGTTTTGGCATCGAAATAATCTAGGAAGCATATACTCGTAAAATTTGACATATAAGAACAATAAAAATTGTACACCGAGCAACTTTGATGGTCCGAAGTCGCTCAACACTCTCTATAGAGGAGCTTTTAACGGTTTTGTCCATTTGTCATAGAAAGTTGGTGTTTTGACATCGAAATAATCTAGGAAGCTTATACTCGTAAAATTTCACATAGAAGAACAACAAAAGGTCTATCCCGAGCAACTTTGATAGTCCGAAGTTGCTCAACTCTCTCTATGGAGGTGCTTTTAACGGTTTTGTCCATTTGTCAAAGAAAGATGGTGTTTTGGCATCGAAATAATCTAGGAAGCTTATACTCGTAAAATTTGACATATAAGAACAATAAAAAGTGTACACCGAGAAACTTTGATGGTCCTAAGTCGCTGAACACTCTCCATGGAGGAGCTTTTAACGGTTTTGTCCATTTGTCAAAGAAAGTTGGTGTTTTGGCATCGAAATAATCTAGGAATCTTATACTCATAAAATTTGACATATAAGAACAACAAAAATTGTACACCGAGTAGTTTTGATAGTCCGAAGTTGCTCAACTCTCTCTATGGAGGAGTTTTTAACGGTTTTGTCCATTTGCAAAGAAAGATGGTGTTTTGGCATCGAAATAATATAGGAAGCTTATACTCGTAAAATTTGACATATAAGAACAATAAAAAGTGTACACCGAGAAACTTTGATGGTCCGAAGTCGCTAAACACTCTCTATGGAGGAGCTTTTAACGGTTTTGTCCATTTGTCAAAGAAAGTTGGTGTTTTGGCATCGAAATAATCTAGGAAGCTTATACTCATAAAATTTGACATATAAGAAAAACAAAAATTGTACAACGAGCAACTTTGATAGTCCGAAGTTGCTCAACTCTCTCTATGGAGGAGCTTTTAACGGTTTTGTCCATTTGTCAAAGAAAGTTGGTGTTTTGGCATCGAAATAATCTAGGAAGCTTATACTCGTAAAATTTGACATATAAGAACAATAAAAATTGTACACCGAACAACTTTGATGGTTTGAAGTCGCTCAACTCTCTCTATGGAGGCGCTTTTAACGGTTTTGTCCATTTGTCATAGAAAGTTGGTGTTTTGGAATCTAAATAATCTAGGAAGCTTATACTCGTAAAATTTGACATAGAAGAACAATAAAAAGTCTATCCCGAGCAACTTTGATAGTCCGAAGTTGCTCAACTCTCTCTATGGAGGAGCTTTTAACGGTTTTGTCTATTTGTCATAGAAAGTTGGTGTTTTGGCATTTAAATAATCTAGGAAGCTTATACTCGTAAAATTTGACATAGAAGAACAATAAAAAGTCTATCCCGAGCAACTTTGATACTCCGAAGTTGCTCAACTCTCTCTATGGAGGAGCTTTTAACAATTTTGTCTATTTGTCATAGATAGTTGGTGTTTTGGCATCGAAATAATCTATGAAGTTTATACTCGTAAAATTTGACATATAAGAACAATAAAAAGTGTACACCGAGCAACTTTGATGGTCCGAAGTTGCTCAACTCTCTCTATAGAGGAGCTTTTAACGGTTTTGTCTATTTGTTATAGATAGTTGTTGTTTTGGCATCGAAATAATCTAGGATGCTTATACTCGTAAAATTTGACATAGAAGAACAATAAAAAGTCTATCCCGAGCAACTTTGATAGTCCGAAGTTGCTCAACTCTCTCTATGGAGGAGCTTTTAACAATTTTGTCTATTTGTCATAGATAGTTGGTGTTTTGGCATCGAAATAATCTATGAAGCTTATACTCGTAAAATTTGACATATAAGAACAATAAAAATCGTACACCGAGCAACTTTGATGGTCCGAAGTCGCTCAACACTCTCTATGGAGGGGCTTTTAACGGTTTTGTCCATTTGTCATAGAAAGTTGGTGTTTTGGCATCGAAATAATCTAGGAAGCTTATACTCGTAAAATTTCACATAGAAGAACAACAAAAGGTCTATCCCGAGCAACTTTCATAGTCCGAAGTTGCTCAATTCTCTCTATGGAGGAGCTTTTTACTGTTTTGTCCATTTGTCAAAGAAAGAAGGTGTTTTCGTATCAAAATAATCTAGGAAGCTTATACTCGTAAAATTTGACATATAAGAACAATAAAAAGTGTACACCGAGAAACTTTGATGGTCCGAAGTCGCTCAACACTCTCTATGGAGGAGCTTTTAACGATTTCGTCAATTTGTCATAAAAAGTTGGTGTTTTGGCATCGAAATAATCTATGAAGTTTATACTCTTAAAATTTGACGTATAAGAACAATAAAAAGTGTACACCGAGAAACTTTGATGGTCCGAAGTCGCTCAATACTCTCTATGGAGGAGCTTTTAACGGTTTTGTCCATTTGTCATAGATAGTTGGTGTTTTGGCATCGAAATAATCTAGGAAGCGTATATTCGTAAAATTTGACATAGAAGAACAATAAAAATTGTACACCGAGCAACTTTGATGGTCCGAAGTCGCTCAACATTCTCTATGGAGGAGCTTTTAACGGTTTTGTCCATTTGTCAAAAAAAGATGGTGTTTTGGCATCGAAATAATATAGGAAGCTTATACTCGTAAAATTTGACATAGAAGAACAATAAAAAGTCTATCCCGAGCAACTTTGATAGTCCGAAGTTGCTCAACTCTCTCTATGGAGGAGCTTTTAACGGTTTTGTCCATTTGTCAAAGAATGTTGGTTTTTTGGCATCGAAATAATTTAGGAAGCTTATACACATAAAATTTGACATATTAGAACAATAAAAATTGCTCACCGAGCAACTTTGATGGTCCGTAGTTGCTCAACACTCTCTATGGAGGAGCTCTTAACGGTTTTGTCTATTTGTCATAGAAAGTTGGTGTTTTGGCATCGAAATAATCTATGAAGCCTGTACTCGTAAAATTTGACATATGAGAACAATAAAAATTGTACACCGAGCACTTTTGCTGGTCCGAAGTCGCTCAACACTCTCTATGGAGGAGCTTTTAACGGTTTTGTCCATTTGTCATAGATAGTTGGTGTTTTGGCATCGAAATAATCTAGGAAGCATATACTCGTAAAATTTGACATATAAGAACAATAAAAATTGTACACCGAGCAACTTTGATGATCCGAAGTCGCTCAACACTCTCTATAGAGGAGCTTTTAACGGTTTTGTCCATTTGTCATAGAAAGTTGGTGTTTTGACATCGAAATAATCTAGGAAGCTTATACTCGTAAAATTTCACATAGAAGAACAACAAAAGGTCTATCCCGAGCAACTTTGATAGTCCGAAGTTGCTCAACTCTCTCTATGGAGGTGCTTTTAACGGTTTTGTCCATTTGTCAAAGAAAGATGGTGTTTTGGCATCGAAATAATCTAGGAAGCTTATACTCGTAAAATTTGACATATAAGAACAATAAAAAGTGTACACCGAGAAACTTTGATGGTCCTAAGTCGCTGAACACTCTCCATGGAGGAGCTTTTAACGGTTTTGTCCATTTGTCAAAGAAAGTTGGTGTTTTGGCATCGAAATAATCTAGGAAGCTTATACTCATAAAATTTAAAATATAAGAACAACAAAAATTGTACACCGAGTAGCTTTGATAGTCCGAAGTTGCTCAACTCTCTCTATGGAGGAGTTTTTAACGGTTTTGTCCATTTGCAAAGAAAGATGGTGTTTTGGCATCGAAATAATATAGGAAGCTTATACTCGTAAAATTTGACATATAAGAACAATAAAAAGTGTACACCGAGAAACTTTGATGGTCCGAAGTCGCTAAACACTCTCTATGGAGGAGCTTTTAACGGTTTTGTCCATTTGTCAAAGAAAGTTGGTGTTTTGGCATCGAAATAATCTAGGAAGCTTATACTCATAAAATTTGACATATAAGAAAAACAAAAATTGTACACCGAGCAACTTTGATAGTCCGAAGTTGCTCAACTCTCTCTATGGAGGAGCTTTTAACGGTTTTGTCCATTTGTCAAAGAAAGTTGGTGTTTTGGCATCGAAATAATCTAGGAAGCTTATACTCGTAAAATTTGACATATAAGAACAATAAAAATTGTACACCGAACAACTTTGATGGTTTGAAGTCGCTCAACTCTCTCTATGGAGGCGCTTTTAACGGTTTTGTCCATTTGTCATAGAAAGTTGGTGTTTTGGAATCTAAATAATCTAGGAAGCTTATACTCGTAAAATTTGACATAGAAGAACAATAAAAAGTCTATCCCGAGCAACTTTGATAGTCCGAAGTTGCTCAACTCTCTCTATGGAGGAGCTTTTAACGGTTTTGTCTATTTGTCATAGAAAGTTGGTGTTTTGGCATTTAAATAATCTAGGAAGCTTATACTCGTAAAATTTGACATAGAAGAACAATAAAAAGTCTATCCCGAGCAACTTTGATACTCCGAAGTTGCTCAACTCTCTCTATGGAGGAGCTTTTAACAATTTTGTCTATTTGTCATAGATAGTTGGTGTTTTGGCATCGAAATAATCTATGAAGTTTATACTCGTAAAATTTGACATATAAGAACAATAAAAAGTGTACACCGAGCAACTTTGATGGTCCGAAGTTGCTCAACTCTCTCTATAGAGGAGCTTTTAACGGTTTTGTCTATTTGTTATAGATAGTTGTTGTTTTGGCATCGAAATAATCTAGGATGCTTATACTCGTAAAATTTGACATAGAAGAACAATAAAAAGTCTATCCCGAGCAACTTTGATAGTCCGAAGTTGCTCAACTCTCTCTATGGAGGAGCTTTTAACAATTTTGTCTATTTGTCATAGATAGTTGGTGTTTTGGCATCGAAATAATCTATGAAGCTTATACTCGTAAAATTTGACATATAAGAACAATAAAAATCGTACACCGAGCAACTTTGATGGTCCGAAGTCGCTCAACACTCTCTATGGAGGGGCTTTTAACGGTTTTGTCCATTTGTCATAGAAAGTTGGTGTTTTGGCATCGAAATAATCTAGGAAGCTTATACTCGTAAAATTTCACATAGAAGAACAACAAAAGGTCTATCCCGAGCAACTTTCATAGTCCGAAGTTGCTCAATTCTCTCTATGGAGGAGCTTTTTACTGTTTTGTCCATTTGTCAAAGAAAGAAGGTGTTTTCGTATCAAAATAATCTAGGAAGCTTATACTCGTAAAATTTGACATATAAGAACAATAAAAAGTGTACACCGAGAAACTTTGATGGTCCGAAGTCGCTCAACACTCTCTATGGAGGAGCTTTTAACGATTTCGTCAATTTGTCATAAAAAGTTGGTGTTTTGGCATCGAAATAATCTATGAAGTTTATACTCTTAAAATTTGACGTATAAGAACAATAAAAAGTGTACACCGAGAAACTTTGATGGTCCGAAGTCGCTCAATACTCTCTATGGAGGAGCTTTTAACGGTTTTGTCCATTTGTCATAGATAGTTGGTGTTTTGGCATCGAAATAATCTAGGAAGCGTATATTCGTAAAATTTGACATAGAAGAACAATAAAAATTGTACACCGAGCAACTTTGATGGTCCGAAGTCGCTCAACATTCTCTATGGAGGAGCTTTTAACGGTTTTGTCCATTTGTCAAAAAAAGATGGTGTTTTGGCATCGAAATAATATAGGAAGCTTATACTCGTAAAATTTGACATAGAAGAACAATAAAAAGTCTATCCCGAGCAACTTTGATAGTCCGAAGTTGCTCAACTCTCTCTATGGAGGAGCTTTTAACGGTTTTGTCCATTTGTCAAAGAATGTTGGTTTTTTGGCATCGAAATAATTTAGGAAGCTTATACACATAAAATTTGACATATTAGAACAATAAAAATTGCTCACCGAGCAACTTTGATGGTCCGTAGTTGCTCAACACTCTCTATGGAGGAGCTCTTAACGGTTTTGTCTATTTGTCATAGAAAGTTGGTGTTTTGGCATCGAAATAATCTATGAAGCCTGTACTCGTAAAATTTGACATATGAGAACAATAAAAATTGTACACCGAGCACTTTTGCTGGTCCGAAGTCGCTCAACACTCTCTATGGAGGAGCTTTTAACGGTTTTGTCCATTTGTCATAGATAGTTGGTGTTTTGGCATCGAAATAATCTAGGAAGCATATACTCGTAAAATTTGACATATAAGAACAATAAAAATTGTACACCGAGCAACTTTGATGATCCGAAGTCGCTCAACACTCTCTATAGAGGAGCTTTTAACGGTTTTGTCCATTTGTCATAGAAAGTTGGTGTTTTGACATCGAAATAATCTAGGAAGCTTATACTCGTAAAATTTCACATAGAAGAACAACAAAAGGTCTATCCCGAGCAACTTTGATAGTCCGAAGTTGCTCAACTCTCTCTATGGAGGTGCTTTTAACGGTTTTGTCCATTTGTCAAAGAAAGATGGTGTTTTGGCATCGAAATAATCTAGGAAGCTTATACTCGTAAAATTTGACATATAAGAACAATAAAAAGTGTACACCGAGAAACTTTGATGGTCCTAAGTCGCTGAACACTCTCCATGGAGGAGCTTTTAACGGTTTTGTCCATTTGTCAAAGAAAGTTGGTGTTTTGGCATCGAAATAATCTAGGAAGCTTATACTCATAAAATTTAAAATATAAGAACAACAAAAATTGTACACCGAGTAGCTTTGATAGTCCGAAGTTGCTCAACTCTCTCTATGGAGGAGTTTTTAACGGTTTTGTCCATTTGCAAAGAAAGATGGTGTTTTGGCATCGAAATAATATAGGAAGCTTATACTCGTAAAATTTGACATATAAGAACAATAAAAAGTGTACACCGAGAAACTTTGATGGTCCGAAGTCGCTAAACACTCTCTATGGAGGAGCTTTTAACGGTTTTGTCCATTTGTCAAAGAAAGTTGGTGTTTTGGCATCGAAATAATCTAGGAAGCTTATACTCATAAAATTTGACATATAAGAAAAACAAAAATTGTACACCGAGCAACTTTGATAGTCCGAAGTTGCTCAACTCTCTCTATGGAGGAGCTTTTAACGGTTTTGTCCATTTGTCAAAGAAAGTTGGTGTTTTGGCATCGAAATAATCTAGGAAGCTTATACTCGTAAAATTTGACATATAAGAACAATAAAAATTGTACACCGAACAACTTTGATGGTTTGAAGTCGCTCAACTCTCTCTATGGAGGCGCTTTTAACGGTTTTGTCCATTTGTCATAGAAAGTTGGTGTTTTGGAATCGAAATAATCTAGGAAGCTTATACTCGTAAAATTTGACATAGAAGAACAATAAAAAGTCTATCCCGAGCAACTTTGATAGTCCGAAGTTGCTCAACTCTCTCTATGGAGGAGCTTTTAACGATTTTGTCTATTTGTCATAGAAAGTTGGTGTTTTGGCATTTAAATAATCTAGGAAGCTTATACTCATAAAATTTGACATAGAAGAACAATAAAAAGTCTATCCCGAGCAACTTTGATACTCCGAAGTTGCTCAACTCTCTCTATGGAGGAGCTTTTAACAATTTTGTCTATTTGTCATAGATAGTTGGTGTTTTGGCATCGAAATAATCTATGAAGCTTATACTCGTAAAATTTGACATATAAGAACAATAAAAATTGTACACCGAGCAACTTTGATGGTCCGAAGTCGCTCAACACTCTCTATGGAGGGGCTTTTAACGGTTTTGTCCATTTGTCATAAAAAGTTGGTGTTTTGGCATCGAAATAATCTAGGAAGCATATACTCGTAAAATTTGACATATAAGAACAATAAAAATTGTACACCGAGCAACTTTGATGGTCCGAAGTCGCTCAACACTCTCTATAGAGGAGCTTTTAACGGTTTTGTCCATTTGTCATAGAAAGTTGGTGTTTTGACATCGAAATAATCTAGGAAGCTTATACTCGTAAAATTTCACATAGAAGAACAACAAAAGGTCTATCCCGAGCAACTTTCATAGTCCGAAGTTGCTCAACTCTCTCTATGGAGGTGCTTTTAACGGTTTTGTCCATTTGTCAAAGAAAGATGGTGTTTTGGCATCGAAATAATCTAGGAAGCTTATACTCGTAAAATTTGACATATAAGAACAATAAAAAGTGTACACCGAGAAACTTTGATGGTCCTAAGTCGCTGAACACTCTTCATGGAGGAGCTTTTAACGGTTTTGTCCATTTGTCAAAGAAAGTTGGTGTTTTGGCATCGAAATAATCTAGGAAGCTTATACTCAAAAAATTTGACATATAAGAACAACAAAAATTGTACACCGAGTAGCTTTGATAGTCCGAAGTTGCTCAACTCTCTCTATGGTGGAGTTTTTAACGGTTTTGTCCATTTCCAAAGAAAGATGGTGTTTTGGCATCGAAATAATATAGGAAGCTTATACTCGTAAAATTTGACATATAAGAACAATAAAAAGTGTACACCGAGAAACTTTGATGGTCCGAAGTCGCTAAACACTCTCTATGGAGGAGCTTTTAACGGTTTTGTCCATTTGTCAAAGAAAGTTGGTGTTTTGGCATCGAAATAATCTAGGAAGCTTATACTCGTAAAATTTGACATAGAAGAACAATAAAAAGTCTATCCCGAGCAACTTTGATAGTCCGAAGTTGCTCAACTCTCTCTATGGAGGAGCTTTTAACGGTTTTGTCTATTTGTCATAGAAAGTTGGTGTTTTGGCATTTAAATAATCTAGGAAGCTTATACTCGTAAAATTTGACATAGAAGAACAAACAAAAGTCTATCCCGAGCAACTTTGATAGTCCGAAGTTGCTCAACTCTCTCTATGGAGGAGCTTTTAACAATTTTGTCTATTTGTCATAGATAGTTGGTGTTTTGGCATCGAAATAATCTATGAAGCTTATACTCGTAAAATTTGACATATAAGAACAATAAAAATTGTACACCGAGCAACTTTGATGGTCCGAAGTCGCTCAACACTCTCTATGGAGGGGCTTTTAACGGTTTTGTCCATTTGTCATAAAAAGTTTGTGTTTTGGCATCGAAATAATCTAGGAAGCTTACACTCGTAAAATTTCACATAGAAGAACAACAAAAGTCTATCTCGAGCAACTTTCATAGTCCGAAGTTGCTCAACTCTCTCTATGGAGGAGCCTTTTACGGTTTTTTCATTTGTCAAAGAAAGAAGGTGTTTTCGCATCGAAATAATCTAGGAAGCTTATACTAGTAAAATTTGACATATAAGAACAATAAAAAGTGTACACCGAGAAACTTTGATGGTCCGAAGTCGCTCAACACTCTCTATGGAGAAGCTTTTAACGATTTCGTCCATTTGTCATAGAAAGTTGGTGTTTTGGCATCGATATAATCTATGAAGTTTATACTCTTAAAATTTGACATATAAGAACAATAAAAAGTGTACACCGAGCAACTTTGATGGTCCGAAGTTGCTAAACTCTCTCTATGGAGGAGCTTTTAACGGTTTTGTCTATTTGTTATAGATAGTTGGTGTTTTGGCATCGAAATAATCTAGGAAGCTTATACTCGTAAAATTTGACATAGAAGAACAATAAAAAGTCTATCCCGAGCAACTTTGATGGTCCGAAGTTGCTCAACTCTCTCTATGGAGTAGCTCTTAACGGTTTTGTCTATTTGTCATAGAAAGTTGTTGTTTTGGCATCGAAATAATCTAGGAAGCTTATACTCGTAAAATTTCACATAGAAGAACAACAAAAGGTCTATCCCGAGCAACTTTCATAGTCCGAAGTTGCTCAACTCTCTCTAAGGAGGAGCTTTTTACGGTTTTGTCCATTTGTCAAAGAAAGAAGGTGTTTTCGCATCGAAATAATCTAGGAAGCTTATACTCGTAATATTTGACATATAAGAACAATAAAAAGTGTACACCGAGAAACTTTGATGGTCCGAAGTCGCTCAACACTCTCTATGGAGGAGCATTTAACGATTTCGTCCATTTGTCATAGAAAGTTGGTGTTTTGGCATCGAAATAATCTATGAAGTTTATACTCTTAAAATTTGACATATAAGAACAATAAAAAGTATACACCGAGCAACTTTGATGGTCCGAAGTTGCTCAACTCTCTCTATGGAGAAGCTTTTAACGGTTTTGTCTATTTGTTATAGATAGTTGGTGTTTTGACATCGAAATAATCTAGGAAGCTTATACTCGTAAAATTTGACATAGAAGAACAATAAAAAGTCTATCCCGAGCAACTTTGATGGTCCGAAGTTGCTCAACTCTCTCTATGGAGGAGCTCTTAACGGTTTTGTCTATTTGTCATAGAAAGTTGTTGTTTTGGCATCGAAATAATCTATGAAGCTTATACTCGTAAAATTTGACATGTGAGAACAATAAAAATTATACACCGAGCAACTTTGATGGTCCGAAGTTGCTCAACTCTCTATGGAGGAGCTTTTAACGGTTTTGTCCATTTGTCATAGAAAGTTGGTGTTTTGGCATCGAAATAATGTAGGAAGCTTATACTCGTAAAATTTGACATAGAAGAACAATAAAAAGTCTATCCCGAGCAACTTTGATAGTCTAAAGTTGCTCAACTCTCTCTTGGAGGAGCTTTTAACGGTTTTGTACATTTGTCATAGAAAGTTGGTGTTTTGGCATCGAAATAATGTAGGAAGCTTATACTCATAAAATTTGACATAGAAGAACAATAAAAAGTCTATCCCGAGCAACTTTCATAGTCCGAAGTTTCTCAACTCTCTCTATGGAGGAGCTTTTAACGGTTTTGTCCATTTGTCAAAGAATGTTGGTTTTTTGGCATCGAAATAATCTAGGAAGCTTATACACATAAAATTTGACATATTAGAACAATAAAAATTGCTCACCGAGCAACTTTGATGGTCCGTAGTTGCTCAACACTCTCTATGGAGGAGCTCTTAACGGTTTTGTCTATTTGTCATAGAAAGTTGGTGTTTTGGCATCGAAATAATCTATGAAGCCTGTACTCGTAAAATTTGACATATGAGAACAATAAAAATTGTACACCGAGCACTTTTGCTGGTCCGAAGTCGCTCAACACTCTCTATGGAGGAGCTTTTAACGGTTTTGTCCATTTGTCATAGATAGTTGGTGTTTTGGCATCGAAATAATCTAGGAAGCATATACTCGTAAAATTTGACATATAAGAACAATAAAAATTGTACACCGAGCAACTTTGATGGTCCGAAGTCGCTCAACACTCTCTATAGAGGAGCTTTTAACGGTTTTGTCCATTTGTCATAGAAAGTTGGTGTTTTGACATCGAAATAATCTAGGAAGCTTATACTCGTAAAATTTCACATAGAAGAACAACAAAAGGTCTATCCCGAGCAACTTTGATAGTCCGAAGTTGCTCAACTCTCTCTATGGAGGTGCTTTTAACGGTTTTGTCCATTTGTCAAAGAAAGATGTTGTTTTGGCATCGAAATAATCTAGGAAGCTTATACTCGTAAAATTTGACATATAAGAACAATAAAAAGTGTACACCGAGAAACTTTGATGGTCCTAAGTCGCTGAACACTCTCCATGGAGGAGCTTTTAACGGTTTTGTCCATTTGTCAAAGAAAGTTGGTGTTTTGGCATCGAAATAATCTAGGAATCTTATACTCATAAAATTTGACATATAAGAACAACAAAAATTGTACACCGAGTAGCTTTGATAGTCCGAAGTTGCTCAACTCTCTCTATGGAGGAGTTTTTAACGGTTTTTTCCATTTGCAAAGAAAGATGGTGTTTTGGCATCGAAATAATATAGGAAGCTTATACTCGTAAAATTTGACATATAAGAACAATAAAAAGTGTACACCGAGAAACTTTGATGGTCCGAAGTCGCTAAACACTCTCTATGGAGGAGCTTTTAACGGTTTTGTCCATTTGTCCAAGAAAGTTGGTGTTTTGGCATCGAAATAATCTAGGAAGCTTATACTCATAAAATTTGACATATAAGAAAAACAAAAATTGTACACCGAGCAACTTTGATAGTCCGAAGTTGCTCAACTCTCTCTATGGAGGAGCTTTTAACGGTTTTGTCCATTTGTCAAAGAAAGTTGGTGTTTTGGCATCGAAATAATCTAGGAAGCTTATACTCGTAAAATTTGACATATAAGAACAATAAAAATTGTACACCGAACAACTTTGATGGTTTGAAGTCGCTCAACTCTCTCTATGGAGGCGCTTTTAACGGTTTTGTCCATTTGTCATAGAAAGTTGGTGTTTTGGAATCTAAATAATCTAGGAAGCTTATACTCGTAAAATTTGACATAGAAGAACAATAAAAAGTCTATCTCGAGCAACTTTGATAGTCCGAAGTTGCTCAACTCTCTCTATGGAGGAGCTTTTAACGGTTTTGTCTATTTGTCATAGAAAGTTGGTGTTTTGGCATTTAAATAATCTAGGAAGCTTATACTCGTAAAATTTGACATAGAAGAACAATAAAAAGTCTATCCCGAGCAACTTTGATACTCCGAAGTTGCTCAACTCTCTCTATGGAGGAGCTTTTAACAATTTTGTCTATTTGTCATAGATAGTTGGTGTTTTGGCATCGAAATAATCTATGAAGCTTATACTCGTAAAATTTGACATATAAGAACAATAAAAATTGTACACCGAGCAACTTTGATGGTCCGAAGTCGATCAACACTCTCTATGGAGGGGCTTTTAACGGTTTTGTCCATTTGTCATAGAAAGTTGGTGTTTTGGCATCGAAATAATCTAGGAAGCTTATACTCGTAAAATTTCACATAGAAGAACAACAAAAGGTCTATCCCGAGCAACTTTCATAGTCCGAAGTTGCTCAACTCTCTCTAAGGAGGAGCTTTTTACGGTTTTGTCCATTTGTCAAAGAAAGAAGGTGTTTTCGCATCGAAATAATCTAGGAAGCTTATACTCGTAATATTTGACATATAAGAACAATAAAAAGTGTACACCGAGAAACTTTGATGGTCCGAAGTCGCTCAACACTCTCTATGGAGGAGCTTTTAACGATTTCGTCCATTTGTCATAGAAAGTTGGTGTTTTGGCATCGAAATAATCTATGAAGTTTATACTCTTAAAATTTGACATATAAGAACAATAAAAAGTGTACACCGAGCAACTTTGATGGTCCGAAGTTGCTCAACTCTCTCTATGGAGGAGCTTTTAACGGTTTTGTCTATTTGTTATAGATAGTTGGTGTTTTGGCATCGAAATAATCTAGGAAGCTTATACTCGTAAAATTTGACATAGAAGAACAATAAAAAGTCTATCCCGAGCAACTTTGATGGTCTGAAGTTGCTCAACTCTCTCTATGGAGGAGCTCTTAACGGTTTTGTCTATTTGTCATAGAAAGTTGTTGTTTTGGCATCGAAATAATCTATGAAGCTTATACTCGTAAAATTTGACATGTGAGAACAATAAAAATTATACACCGAGCAACTTTGATGGTCCGAAGTTGCTCAACTCTCTATGGAGGAGCTTTTAACGGTTTTGTCCATTTGTCATAGAAAGTTGGTGTTTTGGCATCGAAATAATGTAGGAAGCTTATACTCGTAAAATTTGACATAGAAGAACAATAAAAAGTCTATCCCGAGCAACTTTGATAGTCTAAAGTTGCTCAACTCTCTCTTGGAGGAGCTTTTAACGGTTTTGTCCATTTGTCATAGAAAGTTGGTGTTTTGGCATCGAAATAATGTAGGAAGCTTATACTCATAAAATTTGACATAGAAGAACAATAAAAAGTCTATCCCGAGCAACTTTCATAGTCCGAAGTTTCTCAACTCTCTCTATGGAGGAGCTTTTAACGGTTTTGTCCATTTGTCAAAGAATGTTGGTTTTTTGGCATCGAAATAATTTAGGAAGCTTATACACATAAAATTTGACATATTAGAACAATAAAAATTGCTCACCGAGCAACTTTGATGGTCCGTAGTTGCTCAACACTCTCTATGGAGGAGCTCTTAACGGTTTTGTCTATTTGTCATAGAAAGTTGGTGTTTTGGCATCGAAATAATCTATGAAGCCTGTACTCGTAAAATTTGACATATGAGAACAATAAAAATTGTACACCGAGCACTTTTGCTGGTCCGAAGTCGCTCAACACTCTCTATGGAGGAGCTTTTAACGGTTTTGTCCATTTGTCATAGATAGTTGGTGTTTTGGCATCAAAATAATCTAGGAAGCATATACTCGTAAAATTTGACATATAAGAACAATAAAAATTGTACACCGAGCAACTTTGATGATCCGAAGTCGCTCAACACTCTCTATAGAGGAGCTTTTAACGGTTTTGTCCATTTGTCATAGAAAGTTGGTGTTTTGACATCGAAATAATCTAGGAAGCTTATACTCGTAAAATTTCACATAGAAGAACAACAAAAGGTCTATCCCGAGCAACTTTGATAGTCCGAAGTTGCTCAACTCTCTCTATGGAGGTGCTTTTAACGGTTTTGTCCATTTGTCAAAGAAAGATGGTGTTTTGGCATCGAAATAATCTAGGAAGCTTATACTCGTAAAATTTGACATATAAGAACAATAAAAAGTGTACACCGAGAAACTTTGATGGTCCTAAGTCGCTGAACACTCTCCATGGAGGAGCTTTTAACGGTTTTGTCCATTTGTCAAAGAAAGTTGGTGTTTTGGCATCGAAATAATCTAGGAAGCTTATACTCATAAAATTTGACATATAAGAACAACAAAAATTGTACACCGAGTAGCTTTGATAGTCCGAAGTTGCTCAACTCTCTCTATGGAGGAGTTTTTAACGGTTTTGTCCATTTGCAAAGAAAGATGGTGTTTTGGCATCGAAATAATATAGGAAGCTTATACTCGTAAAATTTGACATATAAGAACAATAAAAAGTGTACACCGAGAAACTTTGATGGTCCGAAGTCGCTAAACACTCTCTATGGAGGAGCTTTTAACGGTTTTGTCCATTTGTCAAAGAAAGTTGGTGTTTTGGCATCGAAATAATCTAGGAAGCTTATACTCATAAAATTTGACATATAAGAAAAACAAAAATTGTACACCGAGCAACTTTGATAGTCCGAAGTTGCTCAACTCTCTCTATGGAGGAGCTTTTAACGGTTTTGTCCATTTGTCAAAGAAAGTTGGTGTTTTGGCATCGAAATAATCTAGGAAGCTTATACTCGTAAAATTTGACATATAAGAACAATAAAAATTGTACACCGAACAACTTTGATGGTTTGAAGTCGCTCAACTCTCTCTATGGAGGCGCTTTTAACGGTTTTGTACATTTGTCATAGAAAGTTGGTGTTTTGGAATCGAAATAATCTAGGAAGCTTATACTCGTAAAATTTGACATAGAAGAACAATAAAAAGTCTATCCCGAGCAACTTTGATAGTCCGAAGTTGCTCAACTCTCTCTATGGAGGAGCTTTTAACGATTTTGTCTATTTGTCATAGAAAGTTGGTGTTTTGGCATTTAAATAATCTAGGAAGCTTATACTCGTAAAATTTGACATAGAAGAACAATAAAAAGTCTATCCCGAGCAACTTTGATACTCCGAAGTTGCTCAACTCTCTCTATGGAGGAGCTTTTAACAATTTTGTCTATTTGTCATAGATAGTTGGTGTTTTGGCATCGAAATAATCTATGAAGCTTATACTCGTAAAATTTGACATATAAGAACAATAAAAATTGTACAACGAGCAACTTTGATGGTCCGAAGTCGCTCAACACTCTCTATGGAGGAGCTTTTAACGGTTTTGTCCATTTGTCATAGATAGTTGGTGTTTTGGCATCAAAATAATCTAGGAAGCATATACTCGTAAAATTTGACATATAAGAACAATAAAAATTGTACACCGAGCAACTTTGATGATCCGAAGTCGCTCAACACTCTCTATAGAGGAGCTTTTAACGGTTTTGTCCATTTGTCATAGAAAGTTGGTGTTTTGACATCGAAATAATCTAGGAAGCTTATACTCGTAAAATTTCACATAGAAGAACAACAAAAGGTCTATCCCGAGCAACTTTGATAGTCCGAAGTTGCTCAACTCTCTCTATGGAGGTGCTTTTAACGGTTTTGTCCATTTGTCAAAGAAAGATGGTGTTTTGGCATCGAAATAATCTAGGAAGCTTATACTCGTAAAATTTGACATATAAGAACAATAAAAAGTGTACACCGAGAAACTTTGATGGTCCTAAGTCGCTGAACACTCTCCATGGAGGAGCTTTTAACGGTTTTGTCCATTTGTCAAAGAAAGTTGGTGTTTTGGCATCGAAATAATCTAGGAAGCTTATACTCATAAAATTTGACATATAAGAACAACAAAAATTGTACACCGAGTAGCTTTGATAGTCCGAAGTTGCTCAACTCTCTCTATGGAGGAGTTTTTAACGGTTTTGTCCATTTGCAAAGAAAGATGGTGTTTTGGCATCGAAATAATATAGGAAGCTTATACTCGTAAAATTTGACATATAAGAACAATAAAAAGTGTACACCGAGAAACTTTGATGGTCCGAAGTCGCTAAACACTCTCTATGGAGGAGCTTTTAACGGTTTTGTCCATTTGTCAAAGAAAGTTGGTGTTTTGGCATCGAAATAATCTAGGAAGCTTATACTCATAAAATTTGACATATAAGAAAAACAAAAATTGTACACCGAGCAACTTTGATAGTCCGAAGTTGCTCAACTCTCTCTATGGAGGAGCTTTTAACGGTTTTGTCCATTTGTCAAAGAAAGTTGGTGTTTTGGCATCGAAATAATCTAGGAAGCTTATACTCGTAAAATTTGACATATAAGAACAATAAAAATTGTACACCGAACAACTTTGATGGTTTGAAGTCGCTCAACTCTCTCTATGGAGGCGCTTTTAACGGTTTTGTACATTTGTCATAGAAAGTTGGTGTTTTGGAATCGAAATAATCTAGGAAGCTTATACTCGTAAAATTTGACATAGAAGAACAATAAAAAGTCTATCCCGAGCAACTTTGATAGTCCGAAGTTGCTCAACTCTCTCTATGGAGGAGCTTTTAACGATTTTGTCTATTTGTCATAGAAAGTTGGTGTTTTGGCATTTAAATAATCTAGGAAGCTTATACTCGTAAAATTTGACATAGAAGAACAATAAAAAGTCTATCCCGAGCAACTTTGATACTCCGAAGTTGCTCAACTCTCTCTATGGAGGAGCTTTTAACAATTTTGTCTATTTGTCATAGATAGTTGGTGTTTTGGCATCGAAATAATCTATGAAGCTTATACTCGTAAAATTTGACATATAAGAACAATAAAAATTGTACAACGAGCAACTTTGATGGTCCGAAGTCGCTCAACACTCTCTATGGAGGGGCTTTTAACGGTTTTGTCCATTTGTCATAAAAAGTTGGTGTTTTGGCATCGAAATAATCTAGGAAGCATATACTCGTAAAATTTGACATATAAGAACAATAAAAATTGTACACCGAGCAACTTTGATGGTCCGAAGTCGCTCAACACTCTCTATAGAGGAGCTTTTAACGGTTTTGTCCATTTGTCATAGAAAGTTGGTGTTTTGACATCGAAATAATCTAGGAAGCTTATACTCGTAAAATTTCACATAGAAGAACAACAAAAGGTCTATCCCGAGCAACTTTGATAGTCCGAAGTTGCTCAACTCTCTCTATGGAGGTGCTTTTTACGGTTTTGTCCATTTGTCAAAGAAAGATGGTGTTTTGGCATCGAAATAATCTAGGAAGCTTATACTCGTAAAATTTGACATATAAGAACAATAAAAAGTGTACACCGAGAAACTTTGATGGTCCTAAGTCGCTGAACACTCTTCATGGAGGAGCTTTTAACGGTTTTGTCCATTTGTCAAAGAAAGTTGGTGTTTTGGCATCGAAATAATCTAGGAAGCTTATACTCAAAAAATTTGACATATAAGAACAACAAAAATTGTACACCGAGTAGCTTTGATAGTCCGAAGTTGCTCAACTCTCTCTATGGAGGAGTTTTTAACGGTTTTGTCCATTTCCAAAGAAAGATGGTGTTTTGGCATCGAAATAATATAGGAAGCTTATACTCGTAAAATTTGACATATAAGAACAATAAAAAGTGTACACCGAGAAACTTTGATGGTCCGAAGTCGCTAAACACTCTCTATGGAGGAGCTTTTAACGGTTTTGTCCATTTGTCAAAGAAAGTTGGTGTTTTGGCATCGAAATAATCTAGGAAGCTTATACTCGTAAAATTTGACATAGAAGAACAATAAAAAGTCTATCCCGAGCAACTTTGATAGTCCGAAGTTGCTCAACTCTCTCTATGGAGGAGCTTTTAACGGTTTTGTCTATTTGTCATAGAAAGTTGGTGTTTTGGCATTTAAATAATCTAGGAAGCTTATACTCGTAAAATTTGACATAGAAGAACAAACAAAAGTCTATCCCGAGCAACTTTGATAGTCCGAAGTTGCTCAACTCTCTCTATGGAGGAGCTTTTAACAATTTTGTCTATTTGTCATAGATAGTTGGTGTTTTGGCATCGAAATAATCTATGAAGCTTATACTCGTAAAATTTGACATATAAGAACAATAAAAATTGTACACCGAGCAACTTTGATGGTCCGAAGTCGCTCAACACTCTCTATGGAGGGGCTTTTAACGGTTTTGTCCATTTGTCATAAAAAGTTTGTGTTTTGGCATCGAAATAATCTAGGATTCTTACACTCGTAAAATTTCACATAGAAGAACAACAAAAGTCTATCTCGAGCAACTTTCATAGTCCGAAGTTGCTCAACTCTCTCTATGGAGGAGCCTTTTACGGTTTTTTCATTTGTCAAAGAAAGAAGGTGTTTTCGCATCGAAATAATCTAGGAAGCTTATACTCGTAAAATTTGACATATAAGAACAATAAAAAGTGTACACCGAGAAACTTTGATGGTCCGAAGTCGCTCAACACTCTCTATGGAGAAGCTTTTAACGATTTCGTCCATTTGTCATAGAAAGTTGGTGTTTTGGCATCGATATAATCTATGAAGTTTATACTCTTAAAATTTGACATATAAGAACAATAAAAAGTGTACACCGAGCAACTTTGATGGTCCGAAGTTGCTCAACTCTCTCTATGGAGGAGCTTTTAACGGTTTTGTCTATTTGTTATAGATAGTTGGTGTTTTGGCATCGAAATAATCTAGGAAGCTTATACTCGTAAAATTTGACATAGAAGAACAATAAAAAGTCTATCCCGAGCAACTTTGATGGTCCGAAGTTGCTCAACTCTCTCTATGAAGTAGCTCTTAACGGTTTTGTCTATTTGTCATAGAAAGTTGTTGTTTTGGCATCGAAATAATCTATGAAGCTTATACTCGTAAAATTTGACATTTGAGAACAATAAAAATTATACACCGAGCAACTTTGATGGTCCGAAGTTGCTCAACTCTCTCTATGGAGGAGCTTTTAACGGTTTTGTCCATTTGTCATAGAAAGTTGGTGTTTTGGCATCGAAATAATGTAGGAAGCTTATACTCGTAAAATTTGACATAGAAGAACAATAAAAAGTCTATCCCGAGCAACTTTGATAGTCTAAAGTTGCTCAACTCTCTCTTGGAGAAGCTTTTAACGGTTTTGTCCATTTGTCATAGAAAGTTGGTGTTTTGGCATCGAAATAATGTAGGAAGCTTATACTCGTAAAATTTGACATAGAAGAACAACAAAAAGTCTATCCCGAGCAACTTTCATAGTCCGAAGTTTCTCAACTCTCTCTATGGAGGAGCTTTTAACGGTTTTGTCCATTTGTCAAAGAATGTTGGTTTTTTGGCATCGAAATAATCTAGGAAGCTTATACACATAAAATTTGACATATTAGAACAATAAAAATTGTTCACCGAGCAACTTTGATGGTCCGTAGTTGCTCAACACTCTCTATGGAGGAGCTCTTAACGGTTTTGTCTATTTGTCATAGAAAGTTGGTGTTTTGGCATCGAAATAATCTATGAAGCCTGTACTCGTAAAATTTGACATATGAGAACAATAAAAATTGTACACCGAGCACTTTTGCTGGTCCGAAGTCGCTCAACACTCTCTATGGAGGAGCTTTTAACGGTTTTGTCCATTTGTCATAGATAGTTGGTGTTTTGTCATCGAAATAATCTAGGAAGCATATACTCGTAAAATTTGACATATAAGAACAATAAAAATTGTACACCGAGCAACTTTGATGGTCCGAAGTCGCTCAACACTCTCTATAGAGGAGCTTTTAACGGTTTTGTCCATTTGTCATAGAAAGTTGGTGTTTTGGCATCGAAATAATCTATGAAGCTTATACTCGTAAAATTTCACATAGAAGAACAACAAAAGGTCTATCCCGAGCAACTTTGATAGTCCGAAGTTGCTCAACTCTCTCTATGGAGGTGCTTTTAACGGTTTTGTCCATTTGTCAAAGAAAGATGGTGTTTTGGCATCGAAATAATCTAGGAAGCTTATACTCGTAAAATTTGACATATAAGAACAATAAAAAGTGTACACCGAGAAACTTTGATGGTCCGAAGTCGCTAAACACTCTCTATGGAGGAGCTTTTAACGGTTTTGTCCATTTGTCAAAGAAAGTTGGTGTTTTGGCATCGAAATAATCTAGGAAGCTTATACTCGTAAAATTTGACATAGAAGAACAATAAAAAGTCTATCCCGAGCAACTTTGATAGTCCGAAGTTGCTCAACTCTCTCTATGAAGGAGCTTTTAACGGTTTTGTCTATTTGTCATAGAAAGTTGGTGTTTTGGCATTTAAATAATGTAGGAAGCTTATACTCGTAAAATTTGACATAGAAGAACAAACAAAAGTCTATCCCGAGCAACTTTGATAGTCCGAAGTTGCTCAACTCTCTCTATGGAGGAGCTTTTAACAATTTTGTCTATTTGTCATAGATAGTTGGTGTTTTGGCATCGAAATAATCTATGAAGCTTATACTCGTAAAATTTGACATATAAGAACAATAAAAATTGTACACCGAGCAACTTTGATGGTCCGAAGTCGCTCAACACTCTCTATGGAGGGGCTTTTAACGGTTTTGTCCATTTGTCATAAAAAGTTTGTGTTTTGGCATCGAAATAATCTAGGAAGCTTACACTCGTAAAATTTCACATAGAAGAACAACAAAAGTCTATCTCGAGCAACTTTCATAGTCCGAAGTTGCTCAACTCTCTCTATGGAGGAGCCTTTTACGGTTTTTTCATTTGTCAAAGAAAGAAGGTGTTTTCGCATCGAAATAATCTAGGAAGCTTATACTCGTAAAATTTGACATATAAGAACAATAAAAAGTGTACACCGAGAAACTTTGATGGTCCGAAGTCGCTCAACACTCTCTATGGAGGAGCTTTTAACGATTTCGTCCATTTGTCATAGAAAGTTGGTGTTTTGGCATCGATATAATCTATGAAGTTTATACTCTTAAAATTTGACATATAAGAACAATAAAAAGTGTACACCGAGCAACTTTGATGGTCCGAAGTTGCTCAACTCTCTCTATGGAGGAGCTTTTAACGGTTTTGTCTATTTGTTATAGATAGTTGGTGTTTTGGCATCGAAATAATCTAGGAAGCTTATACTCGTAAAATTTGACATAGAAGAACAATAAAAAGTCTATCCCGAGCAACTTTGATGGTCCGAAGTTGCTCAACTCTCTCTATGGAGTAGCTCTTAACGGTTTTGTCTATTTGTCATAGAAAGTTGTTGTTTTGGCATCGAAATAATCTATGAAGCTTATACTCGTAAAATTTGACATTTGAGAACAATAAAAATTATACACCGAGCAACTTTGATGGTCCGAAGTTGCTCAACTCTCTCTATGGAGGAGCTTTTAACGGTTTTGTCCATTTGTCATAGAAAGTTGGTGTTTTGGCATCGAAATAATGTAGGAAGCTTATACTCGTAAAATTTGACATAGAAGAACAATAAAAAGTCTATCCCGAGCAACTTTGATAGTCTAAAGTTGCTCAACTCTCTCTTGGAGGAGCTTTTAACGGTTTTGTCCATTTGTCATAGAAAGTTGGTGTTTTGGCATCGAAATAATGTAGGAAGCTTATACTCGTAAAATTTGACATAGAAGAACAACAAAAAGTCTATCCCGAGCAACTTTCATAGTCCGAAGTTTCTCAACTCTCTCTATGGAGGAGCTTTTAACGGTTTTGTCCATTTGTCAAAGAATGTTGGTTTTTTGGCATCGAAATAATCTAGGAAGCTTATACACATAAAATTTGACATATTAGAACAATAAAAATTGTTCACCGAGCAACTTTGATGGTCCGTAGTTGCTCAACACTCTCTATGGAGGAGCTCTTAACGGTTTTGTCTATTTGTCATAGAAAGTTGGTGTTTTGGCATCGAAATAATCTATGAAGCCTGTACTCGTAAAATTTGACATATGAGAACAATAAAAATTGTACACCGAGCACTTTTGCTGGTCCGAAGTCGCTCAACACTCTCTATGGAGGAGCTTTTAACGGTTTTGTCCATTTGTCATAGATAGTTGGTGTTTTGTCATCGAAATAATCTAGGAAGCATATACTCGTAAAATTTGACATATAAGAACAATAAAAATTGTACACCGAGCAACTTCGATGGTCCGAAGTCGCTCAACACTCTCTATAGAGGAGCTTTTAACGGTTTTGTCCATTTGTCATAGAAAGTTGGTGTTTTCACATCGAAATAATCTAGGAAGCTTATACTCGTAAAATTTCACATAGAAGAACAACAAAAGGTCTATCCCGAGCAACTTTGATAGTCCGAAGTTGCTCAACTCTCTCTATGGAGGTGCTTTTAACGGTTTTGTCCATTTGTCAAAGAAAGATGGTGTTTTGGCATCGAAATAATCTAGGAAGCTTATACTCGTAAAATTTGACATATAAGAACAATAAAAAGTGTACACCGAGAAACTTTGATGGTCCTAAGTCGCTGAACACTCTCCATGGAGGAGCTTTTAACGGTTTTGTCCATTTGTCAAAGAAAGTTGGTGTTTTGGCATCGAAATAATCTAGGAAGCTTATACTCATAAAATTTGACATATAAGAACAACAAAAATTGTACACCGAGTAGCTTTGATAGTCCGAAGTTGCTCAACTCTCTCTATGGAGGAGTTTTTAACGGTTTTGTCCATTTGCAAAGAAAGATGGTGTTTTGGCATCGAAATAATATAGGAAGCTTATACTCGTAAAATTTGACATATAAGAACAATAAAAAGTGTACACCGAGAAACTTTGATGGTCCGAAGTCGCTAAACACTCTCTATGGAGGAGCTTTTAACGGTTTTGTCCATTTGTCAAAGAAAGTTGGTGTTTTGGCATCGAAATAATCTAGGAAGCTTATACTCATAAAATTTGACATATAAGAAAAACAAAAATTGTACACCGAGCAACTTTGATAGTCCGAAGTTGCTCAACTCTCTCTATGGAGGTGCTTTTAACGGTTTTGTCCATTTGCAAAGAAAGATGGTGTTTTGGCATCGAAATAATATAGGAAGCTTATACTCGTAAAATTTGACATATAAGAACAATAAAAAGTGTACACCGAGAAACTTTGATGGTCCGAAGTCGCTAAACACTCTCTATGGAGGAGCTTTTAACGGTTTTGTCCATTTGTCAAAGAAAGTTGGTGTTTTGGCATCGAAATAATCTAGGAAGCTTATACTCGTAAAATTTGACATAGAAGAACAATAAAAAGTCTATCCCGAGCAACTTTGATAGTCCGAAGTTGCTCAACTCTCTCTATGGAGGAGCTTTTAACGGTTTTGTCTATTTGTCATAGAAAGTTGGTGTTTTCGCATTTAAATAATCTAGGAAGCTTATACTCGTAAAATTTGACATAGAAGAACAAACAAAAGTCTATCCCGAGCAACTTTGATAGTCCGAAGTTGCTCAACTCTCTCTATGGAGGAGCTTTTAACAATTTTGTCTATTTGTCATAGATAGTTGGTGTTTTGGCATCGAAATAATCTATGAAGCTTATACTCGTAAAATTTGACATATAAGAACAATAAAAATTGTACACCGAGCAACTTTGATGGTCCGAAGTCGCTCAACACTCTCTTTGGAGGGGCTTTTAACGGTTTTGTCCATTTGTCATAAAAAGTTGGTGTTTTGGCATCGAAATAATCTAGGAAGCTTACACTCGTAAAATTTCACATAGAAGAACAACAAAAGGTCTATCTCGAGCAACTTTCATAGTCCGAAGTTGCTCAACTCTCTCTATGGAGGAGCTTTTTACGGTTTTTTCATTTGTCAAAGAAAGAAGGTGTTTTCGCATCGAAATAATCTAGGAAGCTTATACTCGTAAAATTTTTCATATAAGAACAATAAAAAGTGTACACCGAGAAACTTTGATGGTCCGAAGTCGCTCAACACTCTCTATGGAGGAGCTTTTAACGATTTCGTCCATTTGTCATAGAAAGTTGGTGTTTTGGCATCGATATAATCTATGAAGTTTATACTCTTAAAATTTGACATATAAGAACAATAAAAAGTGTACACCGAGCAACTTTGATGGTCCGAAGTTGCTCAACTCTCTCTATGGAGGAGCTTTTAACGGTTTTGTCTATTTGTTATAGATAGTTGGTGTTTTGGCATCGAAATAATCTAGGAAGCTTATACTCGTAAAATTTGACATAGAAGAACAATAAAAAGTCTATCCCGAGCAACTTTGATGGTCCGAAGTTGCTCAACTCTCTCTATGGAGTAGCTCTTAACGGTTTTGTCTATTTGTCATAGAAAGTTGTTGTTTTGGCATCGAAATAATCTATGAAGCTTATACTCGTAAAATTTGACATTTGAGAACAATAAAAATTATACACCGAGCAACTTTGATGGTCCGAAGTTGCTCAACTCTCTCTATGGAGGAGCTTTTAACGGTTTTGTCCATTTGTCAAAGAAAGTTGGTGTTTTGGCATCGAAATAATCTAGGAAGCTTATACTCGTAAAATTTGACATATAAGAACAATAAAAATTGTACACCGAATAACTTTGATGGTTTGAAGTCGCTCAACTCTCTCTATGGAGGCGCTTTTAACGGTTTTGTCCATTTGTCATAGAAAGTTGGTGTTTTGGAATCGAAATAATCTAGGAATCTTATACTCGTAAAATTTGACATAGAAGAACAATAAAAAGTCTATCCCGAGCAACTTTGATAGTCCGAAGTTGCTCAACTCTCTCTATGGAGGAGCTTTTAACGGTTTTGTCTATTTGTCATAGAAAGTTGGTGTTTTGGCATTTAAATAATCTAGGAAGCTTATACTCGTAAAATTTGACATAGAAGAACAATAAAAAGTCTATCCCGAGCAACTTTGATACTCCGAAGTTGCTCAACTCTCTCCATGGAGGAGCTTTTAACAATTTTGTCTATTTGTCATAGATAGTTGGTGTTTTGGCATCGAAATAATCTATGAAGCTTATACTCGTAAAATTTGACATATAAGAACAATAAAAATTGTACACCGAGCAACTTTGATGGTCCGAAGTCGCTCAACACTCTCTATGGAGGGGCTTTTAACGGTTTTGTCCATTTGTCATAAAAAGTTGGTGTTTTGGCATCGAAATAATCTAGGAAGCATATACTCGTAAAATTTGACATATAAAAACAATAAAAATTGTACACCGAGCAACTTTGATGGTCCGAAGTCGCTCAACACTCTCTATAGAGGAGCTTTTAACGATTTTGTCCATTTGTCATAGAAAGTTGGTGTTTTGACATCGAAATAATCTAGGAAGCTTATACTCGTAAAATTTCACATAGAAGAACAACAAAAGGTCTATCCCGAGCAACTTTGATAGTCCGAAGTTGCTCAACTCTCTCTATGGAGGTGCTTTTAACGGTTTTGTCCATTTGTCAAAGAAAGATGGTATTTTGGCATCGAAATAATCTAGGAAGCTTATACTCGTAAAATTTGACATATAAGAACAATAAAAAGTGTACACCGAGAAACTTTGATGGTCCTAAGTCGCTGAACACTCTTCATGGAGGAGCTTTTAACGGTTTTGTCCATTTGTCAAAGAAAGTTGGTGTTTTGGCATCGAAATAATCTAGGAAGCTTATACTCAAAAAATTTGACATATAAGAACAACAAAAATTGTACACCGAGTAGCTTTGATAGTCCGAAGTTGCTCAACTCTCTCTATGGAGGAGTTTTTAACGGTTTTGTCCATTTGCAAAGAAAGATGGTGTTTTGGCATCGAAATAATATAGGAAGCTTATACTCGTAAAATTTGACATATAAGAACAATAAAAAGTGTACACCGAGAAACTTTGATGGTCCGAAGTCGCTAAACACTCACTATGGAGGAGCTTTTAACGGTTTCGTCCATTTGTCAAAGAAAGTTGGTGTTTTGGCATCGAAATAATCTAGGAAGCTTGTACTCGTAAAATTTGACATAGAAGAACAATAAAAAGTCTACACCGAGCAACTTTGATGGTCCGAAGTTGCTCAACTCTCTCTATGGAGGAGCTTTTAACGGTTTTGTCTATTTGTTATAGATAGTTGGTGTTTTGGCATCGAAATAATCTAGGAAGCTTATACTCGTAAAATTTGACATAGAAGAACAATAAAAAGTCTATCCCGAGCAACTTTGATGGTCCGAAGTTGCTCAACTCTCTCTATGGAGTAGCTCTTAACGGTTTTGTCTATTTGTCATAGAAAGTTGTTGTTTTGGCATCGAAATAATCTATGAAGCTTATACTCGTAAAATTTGACATTTGAGAACAATAAAAATTATACACCGAGCAACTTTGATGGTCCGAAGTTGCTCAACTCTCTCTATGGAGGAGCTTTTAACGGTTTTGTCCATTTGTCAAAGAAAGTTGGTGTTTTGGCATCGAAATAATCTAGGAAGCTTATACTCATAAAATTTGACATAGAAGAACAATAAAAAGTCTATCCCGAGCAACTTTGATAGTCCGAAGTTGCTCAACTCTCTCTATGGAGGAGCTTTTAACGGTTTTGTCTATTTGTCATAGAAAGTTGGTGTTTTGGCATTTAAATAATCTAGGAAGCTTATACTCGTAAAATTTGACATAGAAGAACAATAAAAAGTCTATCCCGAGCAACTTTGATACTCCGAAGTTGCTCAGCTCTCTCTATGGAGGAGCTTTTAACAATTTTGTCTATTTGTCATAGATAGTTGGTGTTTTGGCATCGAAATAATCTATGAAGTTTATACTCGTAAAATTTGACATATAAGAACAATAAAAATTGTACACCGAGCAACTTTGATGGTCCGAAGTCGCTCAACACTCTCTATGAAGGGGCTTTTAACGGTTTTGTCCATTTGTCATAAAAAGTTTTTGTTTTGGCATCGAAATAATCTAGGAAGCATATACTCGTAAAATTTGACATATAAAAACAATAAAAATTGTACACCGAGCAACTTTGATGGTCCGAAGTCGCTCAACACTCTCTATAGAGGAGCTTTTAACGGTTTTGTCCATTTGTCATAGAAAGTTGGTGTTTTGACATCGAAATAATCTAGGAAGCTTATACTCGTAAAATTTCACATAGAAGAACAACAAAAGGTCTATCCCGAGCAACTTTGATAGTCCGAAGTTGCTCAACTCTCTCTATGGAGGTGCTTTTAACGGTTTTGTCCATTTGTCAAAGAAAGATGGTGTTTTGGCATCGAAATAATCTAGGAAGCTTATACTCGTAAAATTTGACATATAAGAACAATAAAAAGTGTACACCGAGAAACTTTGATGGTCCTAAGTCGCTGAACACTCTTCATGGAGGAGCTTTTAACGGTTTTGTCCATTTGTCAAAGAAAGTTGGTGTTTTGGCATCGAAATAATCTAGGAAGCTTATACTCATAAAATTTGACATATAAGAACAACAAAAATTGTACACCGAGTAGCTTTGATAGTCCGAAGTTGCTCAACTCTCTCTATGGAGGAGTTTTTAACGGTTTTGTCCATTTGCAAAGAAAGATGGTGTTTTGGCATCGAAATAATATGGGAAGCTTATACTCGTAAAATTTGACATATAAGAACAATAAAAAGTGTACACCGAGAAACTTTGATGGTCCGAAGAAGCTAAACACTCTCTATGGAGGAGCTTTTAACGGTTTTGTCCATTTGTCAAAGAAAGTTGGTGTTTTGGCATCGAAATAATCTAGGAAGCTTATACTCGTAAAATTTGACATAGAAGAACAATAAAAAGTCTATCCCGAGCAACTTTAATAGTCCGAAGTTGCTCAACTCTCTCTATGGAGGAGCTTTTAACGGTTTTGTCTATTTGTTATAGATAGTTGGTGTTTTGGCATCGAAATAATCTAGGAAGCTTATACTCGTAAAATTTGACATAGAAGAACAATAAAAAGTCTATCCCGAGCAACTTTGATGGTCCGAAGTTGCTCAACTCTCTCTATGGAGTAGCTCTTAACGGTTTTGTCTATTTGTCATAGAAAGTTGTTGTTTTGGCATCGAAATAATCTATGAAGCTTATACTCGTAAAATTTGACATTTGAGAACAATAAAAATTATACACCGAGCAACTTTGATGGTCCGAAGTTGCTCAACTCTCTCTATGGAGGAGCTTTTAACGGTTTTGTCCATTTGTCAAAGAAAGTTGGTGTTTTGGCATCGAAATAATCTAGGAAGCTTATACTCGTAAAATTTGACATATAAGAACAATAAAAATTGTACACCGAACAACTTTGATGGTTTGAAGTCGCTCAACTCTCTCTATGGAGGCGCTTTTAACGGTTTTGTCCATTTGTCATAGAAAGTTGGTGTTTTGGAATCGAAATAATCTAGGAAGCTTATACTCGTAAAATTTGACATAGAAGAACAATAAAAAGTCTATCCCGAGCAACTTTGATAGTCCGAAGTTGCTCAACTCTCTCTATGGAGGAGCTTTTAACGGTTTTGTCTTTTTGTCATAGAAAGTTGGTGTTTTGGCATTTAAATAATCTAGGAAGCTTATACTCGTAAAATTTGACATAGAAGAACAATAAAAAGTCTATCCCGAGCAACTTTGATACTCCGAAGTTGCTCAACTCTCTCTATGGAGGAGCTTTTAACAATTTTGTCTATTTGTCATAGATAGTTGGTGTTTTGGCATCGAAATAATCTACGAAGCTTATACTCGTAAAATTTGACATATAAGAACAATAAAAATTGTACACCGAGCAACTTTGATGGTCCGAAGTCGCTCAACACTCTCTATGGAGGGGCTTTTAACGGTTTTGTCCATTTGTCATAAAAAGTTGGTGTTTTGTCATCGAAATAATCTAGGAAGCATATACTCGTAAAATTTGACATATAAAAACAATAAAAATTGTACACCGAGCAACTTTGATGGTCCGAAGTCGCTCAACACTCTCTATAGAGGAGCTTTTAACGATTTTGTCCATTTGTCATAGAAAGTTGGTGTTTTGACATCGAAATAATCTAGGAAGCTTATACTCGTAAAATTTCACATAGAAGAACAACAAAAGGTCTATCCCGAGCAACTTTGATAGTCCGAAGTTGCTCAACTCTCTCTATGGAGGTGCTTTTAACGGTTTTGTCCATTTGTCAAAGAAAGATGGTATTTTGGCATCGAAATAATCTAGGAAGCTTATACTCGTAAAATTTGACATATAAGAACAATAAAAAGTGTACACCGAGAAACTTTGATGGTCCTAAGTCGCTGAACACTCTTCATGGAGGAGCTTTTAACGGTTTTGTCCATTTGTCAAAGAAAGTTGGTGTTTTGGCATCGAAATAATCTAGGAAGCTTATACTCATAAAATTTGACATATAAGAACAACAAAAATTGTACACCGAGTAGCTTTGATAGTCCAAAGTTGCTCAACTCTCTCTATGGAGGAGTTTTTAACGGTTTTGTCCATTTGCAAAGAAAGATGGTGTTTTGGCATCGAAATAATATAGGAAGCTTATACTCGTAAAATTTGACATATAAGAACAATAAAAAGTGTACACCGAGAAACTTTGATGGTCCGAAGTCGCTAAACACTCTCTATGGAGGAGCTTTTAACGGTTTCGTCCATTTGTCAAAGAAAGTTGGTGTTTTGGCATCGAAATAATCTAGGAAGCTTATACTCGTAAAATTTGACATAGAAGAACAATAAAAAGTCTACACCGAGCAACTTTGATGGTCCGAAGTTTCTCAACTCTCTCTATGGAGGAGCTTTTAACGGTTTTGTCTATTTGTTATAGATAGTTGGTGTTTTGGCATCGAAATAATCTAGGAAGCTTATACTCGTAAAATTTGACATAGAAGAACAATAAAAAGTCTATCCCGAGCAACTTTGATGGTCCGAAGTTGCTCAACTCTCTCTATGGAGTAGCTCTTAACGGTTTTGTCTATTTGTCATAGAAAGTTGTTGTTTTGGCATCGAAATAATCTATGAAGCTTATACTCGTAAAATTTGACATTTGAGAACAATAAAAATTATACACCGAGCAACTTTGATGGTCCGAAGTTGCTCAACTCTCTCTATGGAGGAGCTTTTAACGGTTTTGTCCATTTGTCAAAGAAAGTTGGTGTTTTGGCATCGAAATAATCTAGGAAGCTTATACTCGTAAAATTTGACATATAAGAACAATAAAAATTGTACACCGAACAACTTTGATGGTTTGAAGTCGCTCAACTCTCTCTATGGAGGCGCTTTTAACGATTTTGTCCATTTGTCATAGAAAGTTGGTGTTTTGGAATCGAAATAATCTAGGAAGCTTATACTCGTAAAATTTGACATAGAAGAACAATAAAAAGTCTATCCCGAGCAACTTTGATAGTCCGAAGTTGCTCAACTCTCTCTATGGAGGAGCTTTTAACGGTTTTGTCTATTTGTCATAGAAAGTTGGTGTTTTGGCATTTAAATAATCTAGGAAGCTTATACTCGTAAAATTTGACATAGAAGAACAATAAAAAGTCTATCCCGAGCAACTTTGATACTCCGAAGTTGCTCAACTCTCTCTATGGAGGAGCTTTTAACAATTTTGTCTATTTGTCATAGATAGTTGGTGTTTTGGCATCGAAATAATCTATGAAGCTTATACTCGTAAAATTTGACATATAAGAACAATAAAAATTGTACACCGAGCAACTTTGATGGTCCGAAGTCGCTCAACACTCTCTATCGAGGGGCTTTTAACGGTTTTGTCCATTTGTCATAAAAAGTTGGTGTTTTGGCATCGAAATAATCTAGGAAGCATATACTCGTAAAATTTGACATATAAAAACAATAAAAATTGTACACCGAGCAACTTTGATGGTCCGAAGTCGCTCAACACTCTCTATAGAGGAGCTTTTAACGGTTTTGTCCATTTGTCATAGAAAGTTGGTGTTTTGACATCGAAATAATCTAGGAAGCTTATACTCGTAAAATTTCACATAGAAGAACGACAAAAGGTCTATCCCGAGCAACTTTGATAGTCCGAAGTTGCTCAACTCTCTCTATGGAGGTGCTTTTAACGGTTTTGTCCATTTGTCAAAGAAAGATGGTGTTTTGGCATCGAAATAATCTAGGAAGCTTATACTCGTAAAATTTGACATATAAGAACAATAAAAAGTGTACACCGAGAAACTTTGATGGTCCTAAGTCGCTGAACACTCTTCATGGAGGAGCTTTTAACGGTTTTGTCCATTTGTCAAAGAAAGATGGTGTTTTGGCATCGAAATAATATAGGAAGCTTATACTCGTAAAATTTGACATATAAGAACAATAAAAAGTGTACACCGAGAAACTTTGATGGTCCGAAGTCGCTAAACACTCTCTATGGAGGAGCTTTTAACGGTTTTGTCCATTTGTCAAAGAAAGTTGTTGTTTTGGCATCGAAATAATCTAGGAAGCTTATACTCGTAAAATTTGACATAGAAGAACAATAAAAAGTCTATCCCGAGCAACTTTAATAGTCCGAAGTTGCTCAACTCTCTCTATGGAGGAGCTTTTAACGGTTTTGTCTATTTGTTATAGATAGTTGGTGTTTTGGCATTGAAATAATCTAGGAAGCTTATACTCGTAAAATTTGACATAGAAGAACAATAAAAAGTCTATCCCGAGCAACTTTGATGGTCCGAAGTTCCTCAACTCTCTCTATGGAGTAGCTCTTAACGGTTTTGTCTATTTGTCATAGAAAGTTGTTGTTTTGGCATCGAAATAATCTATGAAGCTTATACTCGTAAAATTTGACATTTGAGAACAATAAAAATTATACACCGAGCAACTTTGATGGTCCGAAGTTGCTCAGCTCTCTCTATGGAGGAGCTTTTAACGGTTTTGTCCATTTGTCAAAGAAAGTTGGTGTTCTGGCATCGAAATAATCTAGGAAGCTTATACTCGTAAAATTTGACATATAAGAACAATAAAAATTGTACACCGAACAACTTTGATGGTTTGAAGTCGCTCAACTCTCTCTATGGAGGCGCTTTTAACGGTTTTGTCCATTTGTCATAGAAAGTTGGTGTTTTGGAATCGAAATAATCTAGGAAGCTTATACTCGTAAAATTTGACATAGAAGAACAATAAAAAGTCTATCCCGAGCAACTTTGATAGTCCGAAGTTGCTCAACTCTCTCTATGGAGGAGCTTTTAACGGTTTTGTCTATTTGTCATAGAAAGTTGGTGTTTTGGCATTTAAATAATCTAGGAAGCTTATACTCGTAAAATTTGACATAGAAGAACAATAAAAAGTCTATCCCGAGCAACTTTGATACTCCGAAGTTGCTCAACTCTCTCTATGGAGGAGCTTTTAACAATTTTGTCTATTTGTCATAGATAGTTGGTGTTTTGGCATCGAAATAATCTACGAAGCTTATACTCGTAAAATTTGACATATAAGAACAATAAAAATTGTACACCGAACAACTTTGATGGTTTGAAGTCGCTCAACTCTCTCTATGGAGGCGCTTTTAACGATTTTGTCCATTTGTCATAGAAAGTTGGTGTTTTGGAATCGAAATAATCTAGGAAGCTTATACTCGTAAAATTTGACATAGAAGAACAATAAAAAGTCTATCCCGAGCAACTTTGATAGTCCGAAGTTGCTCAACTCTCTCTATGGAGGAGCTTTTAACGGTTTTGTCTATTTGTCATAGAAAGTTGGTGTTTTGGCATTTAAATAATCTAGGAAGCTTATACTCGTAAAATTTGACATAGAAGAACAATAAAAAGTCTATCCCGAGCAACTTTGATACTCCGAAGTTGCTCAACTCTCTCTATGGAGGAGCTTTTAACAATTTTGTCTATTTGTCATAGATAGTTGGTGTTTTGGCATCGAAATAATCTATGAAGCTTATACTCGTAAAATTTGACATATAAGAACAATAAAAATTGTACACCGAGCAACTTTGATGGTCCGAAGTCGCTCAACACTCTCTATGGAGGGGCTTTTAACGGTTTTGTCCATTTGTCATAAAAAGTTGGTGTTTTGGCATCGAAATAATCTAGGAAGCATATACTCGTAAAATTTGACATATAAAAACAATAAAAATTGTACACCGAGCAACTTTGATGGTCCGAAGTCGCTCAACACTCTCTATAGAGGAGCTTTTAACGGTTTTGTCCATTTGTCATAGAAAGTTGGTGTTTTGACATCGAAATAATCTAGGAAGCTTATACTCGTAAAATTTCACATAGAAGAACAACAAAAGGTCTATCCCGAGCAACTTTGATAGTCCGAAGTTGCTCAACTCTCTCTATGGAGGTGCTTTTAACGGTTTTGTCCATTTGTCAAAGAAAGATGGTGTTTTGGCATCGAAATAATCTAGGAAGCTTATACTCGTAAAATTTGACATATAAGAACAATAAAAAGTGTACACCGAGAAACTTTGATGGTCCTAAGTCGCTGAACACTCTTCATGGAGGAGCTTTTAACGGTTTTGTCCATTTGTCAAAGAAAGTTGGTGTTTTGGCATCGAAATAATCTAGGAAGCTTATACTCATAAAATTTGACATATAAGAACAACAAAAATTGTACACCGAGTAGCTTTGATAGTCCGAAGTTGCTCAACTCTCTCTATGGAGGAGTTTTTAACGGTTTTGTCCATTTGCAAAGAAAGATGGTGTTTTGGCATCGAAATAATATAGGAAGCTTATACTCGTAAAATTTGACATATAAGAACAATAAAAAGTGTACACCGAGAAACTTTGATGGTCCGAAGTCGCTAAACACTCTCTATGGAGGAGCTTTTAACGGTTTTGTCCATTTGTCAAAGAAAGTTGGTGTTTTGGCATCGAAATAATCTAGGAAGCTTATACTCGTAAAATTTGACATAGAAGAACAATAAAAAGTCTATCCCGAGCAACTTTGATAGTCCGAAGTTGCTCAACTCTCTCTATGGAGGAGTTTTTAACGGTTTTGTCTATTTGTCATAGAAAGTTGGTGTTTTGGCATTTAAATAATCTAGGAAGCTTATACTCGTAAAATTTGACATAGAAGAACAACAAAAAGTCTATCCCGAGCAACTTTGATGGTCCGAAGTTGCTCAACTCTCTCTATGGAGTAGCTCTTAACGGTTTTGTCCATTTGTCATAGAAAGTTGTTGTTTTGGCATCGAAATAATCTATGAAGCTTATACTCGTAAAATTTGACATTTGAGAACAATAAAAATTATACACCGAGCAACTTTGATGGTCCGAAGTCGCTCAACACTCTCTATGGAGGGGCTTTTAACGGTTTTGTCCATTTGTCATAAAAAGTTGGTGTTTTGGCATCGAAATAATCTAGGAAGCTTACACTCGTAAAATTTCACATAGAAGAACAACAAAAGGTCTATCTCGAGCAACTTTCATAGTCCGAAGTTGCTCAACTCTCTCTATGGAGGAGCTTTTTACGGTTTTTTCATTTGTCAAAGAAAGAAGGTGTTTTCGCATCGAAATAATCTAGGAAGCTTATACTCGTAAAATTTGACATATAAGAACAATAAAAAGTGTACACCGAGAAACTTTGATGGTCCGAAGTCGCTCAACACTCTCTATGGAGGAGCTTTTAACGATTTCGTCCATTTGTCATAGAAAGTTGGTGTTTTGGCATCGATATAATCTATGAAGTTTATACTCTTAAAATTTGACATATAAGAACAATAAAAAGTGTACACCGAGCAACTTTGATGGTCCGAAGTTGCTCAACTCTCTCTATGGAGGAGCTTTTAACGGTTTTGTCTATTTGTTATAGATAGTTGGTGTTTTGGCATCGAAATAATCTAGGAAGCTTATACTCGTAAAATTTGACATAGAAGAACAATAAAAAGTCTATCCCGAGCAACTTTGATGGTCCGAAGTTGCTCAACTCTCTCTATGGAGTAGCTCTTAACGGTTTTGTCTATTTGTCATAGAAAGTTGTTGTTTTGGCATCGAAATAATCTATGAAGCTTATACTCGTAAAATTTGACATTTGAGAACAATAAAAATTATACACCGAGCAACTTTGATGGTCCGAAGTTGCTCAACTCTCTCTATGGAGGAGCTTTTAACGGTTTTGTCCGTTTGTCAAAGAAAGTTGGTGTTTTGGCATCGAAATAATCTACGAAGCTTATACTCGTAAAATTTGACATATAAGAACAATAAAAATTGTACACCGAACAACTTTGATGGTTTGAAGTCGCTCAACTCTCTCTATGGAGGCGCTTTTAACGGTTTTGTCCATTTGTCATAGAAAGTTGGTGTTTTGGAATCGAAATAATCTAGGAAGCTTATACTCGTAAAATTTGACATAGAAGAACAATAAAAAGTCTATCCCGAGCAACTTTGATAGTCCGAAGTTGCTCAACTCTCTCTATGGAGGAGCTTTTAACGGTTTTGTCTATTTGTCATAGAAAGTTGGTGTTTTGGCATTTAAATAATCTAGGAAGCTTATACTCGTAAAATTTGACATAGAAGAACAATAAAAAGTCTATCCCGAGCAACTTTGATAATCCGAAGTTGCTCAACTCTCTCTATGAAGGAGCTTTTAACAATTTTGTCTATTTGTCATAGATAGTTGGTGTTTTGGCATCGAAATAATCTATGAAGCTTATACTCGTAAAATTTGACATATAAGAACAATAAAAATTGTACACCGAGCAACTTTGATGGTCCGAAGTCGCTCAACACTCTCTATGGAGGGGCTTTTAACGGTTTTGTCCATTTGTCATAAAAAGTTGGTGTTTTGGCATCGAAATAATCTAGGAAGCATATACTCGTAAAATTTGACATATAAGAACAATAAAAATTGTACACCGAGCAACTTTGATGGTCCGAAGTCGCTCAACACTCTCTATAGAGGAGCTTTTAACGGTTTTGTCCATTTGTCATAGAAAGTTGGTGTTTTGACATCGAAATAATCTAGGAAGCTTATACTCGTAAAATTTCACATAGAAGAACAACAAAAGGTCTATCCCGAGCAACTTTGATAGTCCGAAGTTGCTCAACTCTCTCTATGGAGGTGCTTTTAACGGTTTTGTCCATTTGTCAAAGAAAGATGGTGTTTTGGCATCGAAATAATCTAGGAAGCTTATACTCGTAAAATTTGACATATAAGAACAATAAAAAGTGTACAACGAGAAACTTTGATGGTCCTAAGTCGCTGAACACTCTTCATGGAGGAGCTTTTAACGGTTTTGTCCATTTGTCAAAGAAAGTTGGTGTTTTGGCATCGAAATAATCTAGGAAGCTTATACTCATAAAATTTGACATATAAGAACAACAAAAATTGTACACCGAGTAGCTTTGATAGTCCGAAGTTGCTCAACTCTCTCTATGGAGGAGTTTTTAACGGTTTTGTCCATTTGCAAAGAAAGATGGTGTTTTGGCATCGAAATAATATAGGAAGCTTATACTCGTAAAATTTGACATATAAGAACAATAAAAAGTGTACACCGAGAAACTTTGATGGTCCGAAGTCGCTAAACACTCTCTATGGAGGAGCTTTTAACGGTTTTGTCCATTTGTCAAAGAAAGTTGGTGTTTTGGCATCGAAATAATCTAGGAAGCTTATACTCGTAAAATTTGACATAGAAGAACAATAAAAAGTCTATCCCGAGCAACTTTGATAGTCCGAAGTTGCTCAACTCTCTCTATGAAGGAGCTTTTAACGGTTTTGTCTATTTGTCATAGAAAGTTGGTGTTTTGGCATTTAAATAATCTAGGAAGCTTATACTCGTAAAATTTGACATAGAAGAACAAACAAAAGTCTATCCCGAGCAACTTTGATAGTCCGAAGTTGCTCAACTCTCTCTATGGAGGAGCTTTTAACAATTTTTTCTATTTGTCATAGATAGTTGGTGTTTTGGCATCGAAATAATCTATGAAGCTTATACTCGTAAAATTTGACATATAAGAACAATAAAAATTGTACACCGAGCAACTTTGATGGTCCGAAGTCGCTCAACACTCTCTATGGAGGGGCTTTTAACGGTTTTGTCCATTTGTCATAAAAAGTTGTTGTTTTGGCATCGAAATAATCTAGGAAGCTTACACTCGTAAAATTTCACATAGAAGAACAACAAAAGGTCTATCTCGAGCAACTTTCATAGTCCGAAGTTGCTAAACTCTCTCTATGGAGGAGCTTTTTACGGTTTTTTCATTTGTCAAAGAAAGAAGGTGTTTTCGCATCGAAATAATCTAGGAAGCTTATACTCGTAAAATTTGACATTTAAGAACAATAAAAAGTGTACACCGAGAAACTTTGATGGTCCGAAGTCGCTCAACACTCTCTATGGAGGAACTTTTAACGATTTCGTCCATTTGTCATAGAAAGTTGGTGTTTTGGCATCGATATAATCTATGAAGTTTATACTCTTAAAATTTGACATATAAGAACAATAAAAAGTGTACACAGAGCAACTTTGATGGTCCGAAGTTGCTCAACTCTCTCTATGGAGGAGCTTTTAACGGTTTTGTCTATTTGTTATAGATAGTTGGTGTTTTGGCATCGAAATAATCTAGGAAGCTTATACTCGTAAAATTTGACATAGAAGAACAACAAAAAGTCTATCCCGAGCAACTTTGGTGGTCCGAAGTTGCTCAACTCTCTCTATGGAGTAGCTCTTAACGGTTTTGTCTATTTGTCATAGAAAGTTGTTGTTTTGGCATCGAAATAATCTATGAAGCTTATACTCGTAAAATTTGACATTTGAGAACAATAAAAATTATACACCGAGCAACTTTGATGGTCCGAAGTTGCTCAACTCTCTCTATGGAGGAGCTTTTAACGGTTTTGTCTATTTGTTATAGATAGTTGGTGTTTTGGCATCGAAATAATCTAGGAAGCTTATACTCGTAAAATTTGACATAGAAGAACAATAAAAAGTCTATCCCGAGCAACTTTGGTGGTCCGAAGTTGCTCAACTCTCTCTATGGAGTAGCTCTTAACGGTTTTGTCTATTTGTCATAGAAAGTTGTTGTTTTGGCATCGAAATAATCTATGAAGCTTATACTCGTAAAATTTGACATTTGAGAACCATAAAAATTATACACCGAGCAACTTTGATGGTCCGAAGTTGCTCAACTCTCTCTATGGAGGAGCTTTTAACGGTTTTGTCCATTTGTCAAAGAAAGTTGGTGTTTTGGCATCGAAATAATCTAGGAAGCTTATACTCGTAAAATTTGACATATAAGAACAATAAAAAGTGTACACCGAGAAACTTTGATGGTCCGAAGTCGCTAAACACTCTCTATGGAGGAGCCTTTAACGGTTTTGTCCATTTGTCAAAGAAAGTTGGTGTTTTGGCATCGAAATAATCTAGGAAGCATATACTCGTAAAATTTGACATATAAGAACAATAAAAATTGTACACCGAGCAACTTTGATGGTCCGAAGTCGATCAACACTCTCTATGGAGGAGCTTTTAATGGTTTTGTCCATTTGTCATAGAAAGTTGGTGTTTTGACATCGAAATAATCTAGGAAGCTTATACTCGTAAAATTTCACATAGAAGAACCACAAAAGGTCTATCCCGAGCAACTTTGATAGTCCGAAGTTGCTCAACTCTCTCTATGGAGGTGCTTTTAACGGTTTTGTCCATTTGTCAAAGAAAGATGGTGTTTTGGCATCGAAATAATCTAGGAAGCTTATACTCGTAAAATTTGACATATAAGAACAATTAAAAGTGTACACCGAGAAACTTTGATGGTCCTAAGTCGCTGAACACTCTCAATGGAGGAGCTTTTAACGGTTTTGTCCATTTGTCAAAGAAAGTTGGTGTTTTGGCATCGAAATAATCTAGGAAGCTTATACTCATAAAATTTGACATATAAGAACAACAAAAATTGTACACCGAGCAGCTTTGATAGTCCGAAGTTGCTCAACTCTCTCTATGGAGGAGTTTTTAACGGTTTTGTCCATTTGCAAAGAAAGATGGTGTTTTGGCATCGAAATAATATAGGAAGCTTATACTCGTAAAATTTGACATATAAGAACAATAAAAAGTGTACACCGAGAAACTTTGATGGTCCGAAGTCGCTCAACACTCTCTATGGAGGCGCTTTTAACGGTTTTGTCCATTTGTCAAAGAAAGTTGGTGTTTTGGCATCGAAATAATCTAGGAAGCTTATACTCATAAAATTTGACATAGAAGAACAATAAAAAGTCTATCCCGAGCAACTTTGATAGTCCGAAGTTGCTCAACTCTCTCTATGGAGGAGTTTTTAACGGTTTTGTCCATTTGCAAAGAAAGATGGTTTTTTGGCATCGAAATAATATAGGAAGCTTATACTCGTAAAATTTGACATATAAGAACAATAAAAAGTGTACACCGAGAAACTTTGATGTTCCGAAGTCGCTAAACACTCTCTATGGGGGAGCTTTTAACGGTTTTGTCCATTTGTCAAAGAAAGTTGGTGTTTTGGCATCGAAATAATCTAGGAAGCTTATACTCGTAAAATTTGACATATAAGAACAATAAAAATTGTACACCGAACAACTTTGATGGTTTGAAGTCGCTCAACTCTCTCTATGGAGGCGCTTTTAACGGTTTTTTCCATTTGTCATAGAAAGTTGGTGTTTTGGCATCGAAATAATCTAGGAAGCTTATACTCGTAAAATTTGACATAGAAGAACAATAAAAAGTCTATCCCGAGCAACTTTGATAGTCCGAAGTTGCTCAACTCTCTCTATGGAGGAGCTTTTTACGGTTTTGTCCATTTGTGAAAGAAAGAATGTGTTTTCGCATCGAAATAATCTATGAAGCCTGTACTCGTAAAATTTGACATATGAGAACAATAAAAATTGTACACCGAGCACTTTTGCTGGTCCGAAGTCGCTCAACACTCTCTATGGAGGAGCTTTTAACGGTTTTGTCCATTTGTCATAGATAGTTGGTGTTTTGGCATCGAAATAATCTAGGAAGCATATACTCGTAAAATTTGACATATAAGAACAATAAAAATTGTACACCGAGCAACTTTGATGGTCCGAAGTCGCTCAACACTCTCTATGGAGGCGCTTTTAACGGTTTTGTCCATTTGTCAAAGAAAGTTGGTGTTTTGGCATCGAAATAATCTAGGAAGCTTATACTCGTAAAATTTGACATATAAGAACAATAAAAAGTGTACACCGAGAAACTTTGATGGTCCGAAGTCGCTAAACACTCTCTATGGGGGAGCTTTTAACAGTTTTGTCCATTTGTCAAAGAAAGTTGGTGTTTTGGCATCGAAATAATCTAGGAAGCTTATACTCGTAAAATTTGACATATAAGAACAATAAAAATTGTACACCGAACAACTTTGATGGTTTGAAGTCGCTCAACTCTCTCTATGGAGGCGCTTTTAACGGTTTTGTCCATTTGTCATAGAAAGTTGGTGTTTTGGCATCGAAATAATCTAGGAAGCTTATACTCGTAAAATTTGACATAGAAGAACAATAAAAAGTCTATCCCGAGCAACTTTGATAGTCCGAAGTTGCTCAACTCTCTCTATGGAGGAGCTTTTTACGGTTTTGTCCATTTGTGAAAGAAAGAATGTGTTTTCGCATCGAAATAATCTATGAAGCCTGTACTCGTAAAATTTGACATATGAGAACAATAAAAATTGTACACCGAGCACTTTTGCTGGTCCGAAGTCGCTCAACACTCTCTATGGAGGAGCTTTTAACGGTTTTGTCCATTTGTCATAGATAGTTGGTGTTTTGGCATCGAAATAATCTAGGAAGCATATACTCGTAAAATTTGACATATAAGAAAAATAAAAATTGTACACCGAGCAACTTTGATGGTCCGAAGTCGCTCAACACTCTCTATGGAGGAGCTTTTAACTGTTTTGTCCATTTGCCATAGAAAGTTGGTGTTTTGACATCGAAATAATCTAAGAAGCTTATACTCGTAAAATTTCACATAGAAGAACAACAAAAGGTCTATCCCGAGCAAGTTTGATAGTCCGAAGTTGCTCAACTCTCTCTATGGAGGTGCTTTTAACGGTTTTGTCCATTTGTCAAAGAAAGATGGTGTTTTGGCATCGAAATAATCTACGAAGCTTATAATCATAAAATTTGACATATAAGAACAACAAAAATTGTACACCGAGCAGCTTTGATAGTCCGAAGTTGCTCAACTCTCTCTATGGAGGAGTTTTTAACGGTTTTGTCCATTTGCAAAGAAAGATGGTGTTTTGGCATCGAAATAATATAGGAAGCTTATACTCGTAAAATTTCACATAGAAGAACAACAAAAGGTCTATCCCGAGCAACTTTGATAATCCGAAGTTGCTCAACTCTCTCTATGGAGGTGCTTTTAACGGTTTTGTCCATTTGTCAGAGAAAGATGGTGTTTTGGAATCGAAATAATCTAGGAAGCTTATAATCATAAAATTTGACATATAAGAACAATAAAAAGTGTACACCGAGAAACTTTGATGGTCCTAAGTCGCTGAACACTCTCCATGGAGGAGCTTTTAACGGTTTTGTCCATTTGTCAAAGAAAGTTGGTGTTTTGGCATCGAAATAATCTAGGAAGCTTATAATCATAAAATTTGACATATAAGAACAACAAAAATTGTACACCGAGCAGCTTTGATAGTCCGAAGTTGCTCAACTCTCTCTATGGAGGAGTTTTTAACGGTTTTGTCCATTTGCAAAGAAAGATGGTGTTTTGGCATCGAAATAATATAGGAAGCTTATACTCGTAAAATTTGACATATAAGAACAATAAAAAGTGTACACCGAGAAACTTTGATGTTCCGAAGTCGCTAAACACTCTCTATGGGGGAGCTTTTAACAGTTTTGTCCATTTGTCAAAGAAAGTTGGTGTTTTGGCATCGAAATAATCTAGGAAGCTTATACTCGTAAAATTTGACATATAAGAACAATAAAAATTGTACACCGAACAACTTTGATGGTTTGAAGTCGGTCAACTCTCTCTATGGAGGCGCTTTTAACGGTTTTGTCCATTTGTCATAGAAAGTTGGTGTTTTGGCATCGAAATAATCTAGGAAGCTTATACTCATAAAATTTGACATAGAAGAACAATAAAAAGTCTATCCCGAGCAACTTTGATAGTCCAAAGTTGCTCAACTCTCTCTATGGAGGAGCTTTTAACGGTTTTGTCTATTTGTCATAGAAAGTTGGTGTTTTGGCATTGAAATAATCTAGGAAGCTTATACTCGTAAAATTTGACATAGAAGAACAATAAAAAGTCTATCCCGAGCAACTTTGATAGTCCGAAGTTGCTCAACTCTCTCTATGGAGGAGCTTTTAACAATTTTGTCTATTTGTCATAGATAGTTGGTGTTTTGGCATCGAAATAATCTATGAAGCTTATACTCGTAAAATTTGACATATAAGAACAATAAAAATTGTACACCGAGCAACTTTGATGGTCCGAAGTCGCTCAACACTCTCTATGGAGGGGCTTTTAACGGTTTTGTCCATTTGTCATAGAAAGTTGGTGTTTTGGCATCGAAATAATCTAGGAAGCTTACACTCGTAAAATTTCACATAGAAGAACAACAAAAGGTCTATCTCGAGCAACTTTCATAGTCCGAAGTTGCTCAACTCTCTCTATGGAGGAGCTTTTTACGGTTTTGTCCATTTGTCAAAGAAAGAAGGTGTTTTCGCATCGAAATAATCTAGGAAGCTTATACTCCTAAATTTGATATATAAGAACAATAAAAAGTGTACACCGAGAAACTTTGATGGTCCGAAGTCGCTCAACACTCTCTATGGAGGAGCTTTTAACGATTTCGTCCATTTGTCATAGAAAGTTGGTGTTTTGGCATCGAAATAATCTATGAAGTTTATACTCTTAAAATTTGACATATAAGAACAATAAAAAGTGTACACCGAGCAACTTTGATGGTCCGAAGTTGCTCAACTCTCTCTATGGAGGAGCTTTTAACGGTTTTGTCTATTTGTTATAGATAATTGGTGTTTTGGCATCGAAATAATCTAGGAAGCTTATACTCGTAAAATTTGACATAGAAGAACAATAAAAAGTCTATCCCGAGCAACTTTGATGGTCCGAAGTTGCTCAACTCTCTCTATGGAGTAGCTCTTAACGGTTTTGTCTATTTGTCATAGAAAGTTGTTGTTTTGGCATCGAAATAATCTATGAAGCTTATACTCGTAAAATTTGACATGTGAGAACAATAAAAATTATACACCGAGCAACTTTGATGGTCCGAAGTTGCTCAACTCTCTCTATGGAGGAGCTTTTAACGGTTTTGTCCATTTGTCATAGAAAGTTGGTGTTTTGGCATCGAAATAATGTAGGAAGCTTATACTCGTAAAATTTGACATAGAAGAACAATAAAAAGTCTATCCCGAGCAACTTTGATAGTCTAAAGTTGCTCAACTCTCTCTTGGAGGAGCTTTTAAAGGTTTTGTCCATTTGTCATAGAAAGTTGGTGTTTTGACATCGAAATAATCTAGGAAGCTTATACTCGTAAAATTTGACATAGAAGAACAATAAAAAGTCTATCCCGAGCAACTTTCATAGTCCGAAGTTTCTCAACTCTCTCTATGGAGGAGCTTTTAACGGTTTTGTCCATTTGTCAAAGAATGTTGGTTTTTTGGCATCGAAATATCTAGGAAGCTTATACACATAAAATTTGACATATTAGAACAATAAAAATTGTTCACCGAGCAACTTTGATGGTCCGTAGTTGCTCAACACTCTCTATGGAGGAGCTCTTAACGGTTTTGTCTATTTGTCATAGAAAGTTGGTGTTTTGACATCGAAATAATCTATGAAGCCTGTACTCGTAAAATTTGACATATGAGAACAATAAAAATTGTACACCGAGCACTTTTGCTGGTCCGAAGTCGCTCAACACTCTCTATGGAGGAGTTCTTAACGGTTTTGTCCATTTGCAAAGAAAGATGGTGTTTTGGCATCGAAATAATATAGGAAGCTTATACTCGTAAAATTTGACATATAAGAACAATAAAAAGTGTACACCGAGAAACTTTGATGGTCCGAAGTCGCTCAACACTCTCTATGGAGGCGCTTTTAACGGTTTTGTCCATTTGTCAAAGAAAGTTGGTGTTTTGGCATCGAAATAATCTAGGAAGCTTATACTCGTAAAATTTGACATAGAAGAACAATAAAAAGTCTATCCCGAGCAACTTTGATAGTCCGAAGTTGCTCAACTCTCTCTATGGAGGAGCTTTTAACGGTTTTGTCCATTTGTCAAAGAAAGTTGGTGTTTTGGCATCGAAATAATCTAGGAAGCTTATACTCGTAAAATTTGACATATAAGAACAATAAAAATTGTACACCGAGGAACTTTTATGGTTTGAAGTCGCTCAACTCTCTCTATGGAGGCGCTTTTAACGGTTTTGTCCATTTGTCATAGAAAGTTGGTGTTTTGGCATCGAAATAATCTAGGAAGCTTATACTCGTAAAATTTGACATAGAAGAACAATAAAAAGTCTATCCCGAGCAACTTTGATAGTCCGAAGTTGCTCAACTCTCTCTATGGAGGAGCTTTTAACGGTTTTGTCTATTTGTCATAGAAAGTTGGTGTTTTGGCATTGAAATAATCTAGGAAGCTTATACTCGTAAAATTTGACATAGAAGAACAATAAAAAGTCTATCCCGAGCAACTTTGATAGTCCGAAGTTGCTCAACTCTCTCTATGGAGGAGCTTTTAACAATTTTGTCTATTTGTCATAGATAGTTGGTGTTTTGGCATCGAAATAATCTATGAAGCTTATACTCGTAAAATTTGACATATAAGAACAATAAAAATTGTACACCGAGCAACTTTGATGGTCCGAAGTCGCTCAACACTCTCTATGGAGGGGCTTTTAACGGTTTTGTCCATTTGTCATAGAAAGTTGGTGTTTTGCCATCGAAATAATCTAGGAAGCTTACACTCGTAAAATTTCACATAGAAGAACAACAAAAGGTCTATCCCGAGCAACTTTCATAGTCCGAAGTTGCTCAACTCTCTCTATGGAGGAGCTTTTTACGGTTTTGTCCATTTGTCAAAGAAAGAAGGTGGTTTCGCATCGAAATAATCTAGGAAGCTTATACTCGTAAAATTTGACATATAAGAACAATAAAAAGTGTACACCGAGAAACTTTGATGGTCCGAAGTCGCTCAACACTCTCTATGGAGGAGCTTTTAACGATTTCGTCCATTTGTCATAGAAAGTTGGTGTTTTGGCATCGAAATAATCTATGAAGTTTATACTCTTAAAATTTGACGTATAAGAACAATAAAAAGTGTACACCGAGCAACTTTGATGGTCCGAAGTTGCTTAACTCTCTCTATGGAGGAGCTTCTAACGGTTTTGTCTATTTGTTATAGATAGTTGGTGTTTTGGCATCGAAATAATCTAGGAAGCTTATACTCGTAAAATTTGACATAGAAGAACAATAAAAAGTCTATCCCGAGCAACTTTGATGGTCCGAAGTTGCTCAACTCTCTCTATGGAGGAGCTCTTAACGGTTTTGTCTATTTGTCATAGAAAGTTGTTGTTTTGGCATCGAAATAATCCATGAAGCTTATACTCATAAAATTTGACATGTGAGAACAATAAAAATTATACACCGAGCAACTCTGATGGTCCGAAGTTGCTCAACTCTCTCTATGGAGCAGCTTTTAACGGTTTTATCCATTTGTCATAGAAAGTTGGTGTTTTGGCATCGAAATAATCTATGAAGCCTGTACTCGTAAAATTTGACATATGAGAACAATAAAAATTGTACACCGAGCACTTTTGCTGGTGCGAAGTCGCTCAACACTCTCTATGGAGGAGTTCTTAACGGTTTTATCCATTTGCAAAGAAAGATGGTGTTTTGGCATCGAAATAATATAGGAAGCTTATACTCTTAAAATTTGACATATAAGAACAATAAAAATTGTACACCGAGCAACTTTGATGGTCCGAAGTTGCTCAACTCTCTCTATGGAGGAGCTTTTAACGGTTTTGTCTATTTGTTATAGATAGTTGGTGTTTTGGCATCGAAATAATCTAGGAAGCTTATACTCGTAAAATTTGACATAGAAGAACAATAAAAAGTCTATCCCGAGCAGCTTTGATGGTCCGAAGTTGCTCAACTCTCTCTATGGAGGAGCTCTTAACGGTTTTGTCTATTTGTCATAGAAAGTTGTTGTTTTGGCATCGAAATAATCCATGAAGCTTATACTCGTAAAATTTGACATGTGAGAACAATAAAAATTATACACCGAGCAACTCTGATGGTCCGAAGTTGCTCAACTCTCTCTATGGAGGAGCTTTTAACGGTTTTATCCATTTGTCATAGAAAGTTGGTGTTTTGGCATCGAAATAATGTAGGAAGCTTATACTCGTAAAATTTGACATAGAAGAACAATAAAAAGTCTATCCCGAGCAACTTTGATGGTCCGAAGTTGCTCAACTCTCTCTATGGAGGAGCTCTTAACGGTTTTGTCTATTTGTCATAGAAAGTTGTTGTTTTGGCATCGAAATAATCTAGGAAGCTTATACTCGTAAAATTTGACATGTGAGAACAATAAAAATTATACACCGAGCAACTTTGATGGTCCGAAGTCGCTCAACACTCTCTATGGAGGAGCTCTTAACGGTTTTGTCTATTTGTCATAGAAAGTTGGTGTTTTGGCATCGAAATAATCTATGAAGCCTGTACTCGTAAAATTTGACATATGAGAACAATAAAAATTGTACACCGAGCACTTTTGCTGGTGCGAAGTCGCTCAACACTCTCTATGGAGGAGTTCTTAACGGTTTTATCCATTTGCAAAGAAAGATGGTGTTTTGGCATCGAAATAATATAGGAAGCTTATACTCTTAAAATTTGACATATAAGAACAATAAAAATTGTACACCGAGCAACTTTGATGGTCCGAAGTTGCTCAACTCTCTCTATGGAGGAGCTTTTAACGGTTTTGTCTATTTGTTATAGATAGTTGGTGTTTTGGCATCGAAATAATCTAGGAAGCTTATACTCGTAAAATTTGACATAGAAGAACAATAAAAAGTCTATCCCGAGCAACTTTGATGGTCCGAAGTTGCTCAACTCTCTCTATGGAGGAGCTCTTAACGGTTTTGTCTATTTGTCATAGAAAGTTGTTGTTTTGGCATCGAAATAATCCATGATGCTTATACTCGTAAAATTTGACATGTGAGAACAATAAAAATTATACACCGAGCAACTTTGATGGTCCGAAGTTGCTCAACTCTCTCTATGGAGGAGCTTTTAACGGTTTTGTCCATTTGTCATAGAAAGTTGTTGTTTTGGCATCGAAATAATGTAGGAAGCTTATACTCGTAAAATTTGACATAGAAGAACAATAAAAAGTCTATCCCGAGCAACTTTGATAGTCTAAAGTTGCTCAACTCTCTCTTGGTGGAGCTTTTAACGGTTTTGTGCATTTGTCATAGAAAGTTGGTGTTTTGGCATCGAAATAATGTAGGAAGCTTATACTCATAAAATTTGACATAGAAGAACAATAAAAAGTCTATCCCGAGCAACTTTGATGGTCCGAAGTTGCTCAACTCTCTCTATGGAGGAGCTCTTAACGGTTTTGTCTATTTGTCATAGAAAGTTGTTGTTTTGGCATCGAAATAATCCATGAAGCTTATACTCGTAAAATTTGACATGTGAGAACAATAAAAATTATACACCGAGCAACTCTGATGGTCCGAAGTTGCTCAACTCTCTCTATGGAGGAGCTTTTAACGGTTTTATCCATTTGTCATAGAAAGTTGGTGTTTTGGCATCGAAATAATGTAGGAAGCTTATACTCGTAAAATTTGACATAGAAGAACAATAAAAAGTCTATCCCGAGCAACTTTGATAGTCTAAAGCTGCTCAACTCCCTCTTGGAGGAGCTTTTAACGGTTTTGTCCATTTGTCATAGAAAGTTGGTGTTTTGGCATCTAAATAATGTTGGAAGCTTATACTCGTAAAATTTGACATATAAGAACAATAAAAAGTGTACACCGAGAAACTTTGATGGTCCGAAGTCGCTAAACACTCTCTATGGGGGAGCTTTTAACGGTTTTGTCCATTTGTCAAAGAAAGTTGGTGTTTTGGCATCGAAATAATCTAGGAAGCTTATACTCGTAAAATTTGACAAATAAGAACAATAAAAATTGTACACCGAGCAACTTTGATGGTCCGAAGTTGCTCAACTCTCTCTATGGAGGAGCTTTTAACGGTTTTGTCTATTTGTTATAGATAGTTGGTGTTTTGGCATCGAAATAATCTAGGAAGCTTATACTCGTAAAATTTGACATAGAAGAACAATAAAAAGTCTATCCCGAGCAACTTTGATGGTCCGAAGTTGCTCAACTCTCTCTATGGAGGAGCTCTTAACGGTTTTGTCTATTTGTCATAGAAAGTTGTTGTTTTGGCATCGAAATAATCCATGAAGCTTATACTCGTAAAATTTGACATGTGAGAACAATAAAAATTATACACCGAGCAACTTTGATGGTCCGAAGTTGCTCAACTCTCTCTATGGAGGAGCTTTTAACGGTTTTGTCCATTTGTCAAAGAAAGTTGGTGTTTTGGCATCGAAATAATCTAGGAAGCTTATACTCATAAAATTTGACATATAAGAACAACAAAAATTGTACACCGAGCAACTTTGATACTCCGAAGTTGCTCAACTCTCTCTATGGAGGAGCTTTTAACGGTTTTGTCCATTTGTCAAAGAAAAATGGTGTTTTGGCATCGAAATAATCTAGGAAGCTTATACTCGTAAAATTTGACATATAAGAACAAGAAAAAGTGTACACCGAGAAACTTTGATGGTCCGTTGTCCCTCAACACTCTCTATGGAGGAGCTTTTAACGGTTTTGTCAATTTGTCATAGATAGTTGGTGTTTTGGCATCGAAATAATCTAGGAAGCTTATACTCATAAAATTTGACATATAAGAAAAACAAAAATTGTACACCGAGCAACTTTGATAGTCCGAAGTTGCTCAACTCTCTCTATGGAGGAGCTTTTAACGGTTTTGTCAATTTGTCAAAGAAAGATGGTGTTTTGGCATCGAAATAATCTAGGAAGCTTATACTCTTAAAATTTGACATATAAGAACAATAAAAAGTGTACATAGAGCAATTTTGATGGTCTGAAGTCGCTCAACACTCTCTATGGAGGAGCTTTTAACGGTTTTGTCCATTTGTCATAGAAAGTTGGTGTTTTGGCATCGAAATAATCTAGGAAGCTTATACTCGTAAAATTTCACATAGAAGATCAATAAAAAGTCTATCCCGAGCAACTTTGATAGTCTGAAGTTGCTCAACTCTCTCTATGGAGGACCTTTTAACGGTTTTGTACATTTGTCATAGAAAGTTGGTGTTTTGGCATCGAAATAATCTAGGATGCTTATACTCATAAAATTCGACATAGAAGAACAATAAAAAGTCCATCCCGAGCAACTTTGATAGTCCGAAGTTGCTCAACTCTCTCTATGGAGGAGCTTTTAACGGTTTTGTCTATTTGTCATAGATAGTTGGTGTTTTGGCATCGAAATAATCTAGGAAGCTTCTACTCATAAAATTTGACATATAAGAATAACAAAAATTGTACATAGAGCAATTTTAATGGTCCGAAGTTGCTCAACTATCTCTATGGAGGAGCTCTTAACGATTTGTCCATTTGTCATAAAAAGTTTGTGTTTTGGCATCGAAATAATCTAGGAAGCTTATACTCATAAAATTTGACATAGAAGAACAATAAAAAGTGTACAGAGAGCAATTTTAAGGGTCCGAAGTTGCTCAACTCTCTCTATAGAGGAGCTCTTAACGGTTTTGTCTATTTGTCATAAAAAGTTGGCGTTTTAGCATCGAAATAATCTATGAAGCTTATACTCGTAAAATTTGACATATGAGAAAAATAAAAATTATACACCGAGCCACTTTGATGGTCCGAAGTTGCTCAACACTCTCTATGGAGGAGCTTTTAACGGTTTTGTCTATTTGTCAAAGAAAGTTGGTGTTTTGGCATCGAAATAATCTAGGAAGCTTATACTCGTAAATTTGACATAGAAGAACAATAAAAAGTCTATCCCGAGCAACTTTGATGGTCCGAAGTTGCTCAACTCTCTCTATGGAGGAGCTCTTAACGGTTTTGTCTATTTGTCATAGAAAGTTGGTGTTTTGGCATCGAAATAATCTAGGAAGCTTATACACATAAAATTTGACATATTAGAACAATAAAAATAGTACACCGAGCAACTTTGATGGTCCGAAGTTGCTCAACAATCTCTATGGAGGAGCTCTTAACGGTTTTGTCTATTTGTCATAGAAAGTTGGTGTTTTGGCATCGAAATAATCTATGAAGCTTATACTCGTAAAATTTGACATATGAGAACAATAAAAATTATACACCGAGCAAATTTGATGGTCCGAAGTCGCTCAACACTCTCTATGGAGGAGCTTTTTACTGTTTTGTCCATTTGTCAAAGAAAGTTGGTGTTTTGGCATCGAAATAATCTAGGAAGCTTATACTGGTAAAATGTGACATAGAAGAACAATAAAAAGTGTACATAGAGCAATTTTGATGGTCCGAAGTTGCTCAACTCTCTCTATGGAGGAGCTTTTAACGGTTTTGTCTATTTGTCATAGATAGTTGTTTTTTTGGCATCGAAATAATCTGGGAAGCTTATACTCGTAAAATTTGACATAGAAGAACAATAAAAAGTCTATCCCGAGCAACTTTGATAGTCCGAAGTTGCTCAACTCTCTCTATGGAGGAGCTCTTAAAGGTTTTGTCTATTTGTCATAGAAAGTTGGTGTTTTGGCATCGAAATAATCTATGAAGCTTATACATGTAAAATTTGACATATGAGAACAATAAAAATTGTACACCGAACAACTTTGATGGTCCAAAGTCGCTCAACACTCTCTATGGTGGAGCTTTTAACGGTTTTGTCCATTTGTCATAGAAAGTTGGTGTTTTGTCATCGAAATAATCTAGGAAGCTTATACTCATAAAATTTGACATAGAAGAACAGTAAAAAGTGTACATAGAGCAATTTTAATGGCCCGAAGTTGCTCAACTCTCTCTATAGAGGAGCTCTTAACGGTTTTGTCCATTTGTCATAGAAAGTTGGTGTTTTGGCATCGAAATAATCAAGGAAGCTTATACTCGTAAAATTTCACATAGAAGATCAATAAAAAGTCTATATCAAGCAACTTTGATAGTCCGAAGTTGCTCAACTCTCTCTATGGAGGACCTTTTAACGGTTTTGCACATTTGTCATAGAAAGTTGGTGTTTTGGCATCGAAATAATCTAGGATGCTTATAGTCGTAAAATTTGACATAGAAGAACAATAAAAAGTCTATCCCGAGCAACTTTGATAGTCCGAAGTTCCTCAACTCTCTCTATGGAGGAGCTTTTGATGGTTTTGTCCATTTGTCAAAGAAAGTTGGTGTTTTGGCATCGAAATAATCTAGGAAGCTTATACTCCTAAAATTTGACATATAAGAACAACAAAAATTGTACACGGAGCAACTTTGATGGTCCGAAGTTGCTCAACACTCTCTATGGAAGAGCTCTTAACGGTTTTGTCCATTTGTCATAGAAAGTTGGTGTTTTGGCATCAAAATAATCTAGGAAGCATATACTCGTAAAATTTCACATAGAAGAACAACAAAAGGTCTATCCCGAGCAACTTTCATAGTCCGAAGTTGCTCAACTCTCTCTATGGAGGAGCTCTTAACGGTTTTGTCTATTTGTCATAGAAAGTTGGTGTTTTGGCAACGAAATAATCTAGCAAGCTTATACTCGTAAAATTTCACATATAAGAACAATAAAAATTGTACACCGAGCAACTTTGATGGTTTGAAGTCGCTCAACTCTCTCTATGGAGGCGCTTTTAACGGTTTTGTCCATTTGTCAAAGAAAGATGGTGTTTTGGCATCGAAATAATCTAGGAAGCTTATACTCGTAAAATTTGACATATAAGAACAATAATTGTGTACACCGAGAAACTTTGATGGTCCGAAATTGCTCAACACTCTCTATGGAGGAGCTTTTAACGGTTTTGTCCATTTGTCATAGATAGTTGGTGTTTTGGCATCGAAATAATCTAGGAAGCATATACTCGTAAAATTTGACATATAAGAACAATAAAAATTGTACACCGAGCAACTTTGATGGTCCGAAGTCGCTCAACACTCTCTATGGAGGAGCTCTTAACGGTTTTGTCCATTTGTCATAGAAAGTTGGTGTTTTGGCATCGAAATAATCTAGGAAGCTTATACTCGTAAAATTTCATATGTGAGAACAATAAAAATTATACACCGAGCAACTTTGATGGTCCGAAGTTGCTCAACTCTCTCTATGGAGGAGCTTTTAACGGTTTTGTCTTTTTATCATAGAAAGTTGGTGTTTTGGCATCGAATTAATGTAGGAAGCTTATACTCGTAAAATTTGACATAAAAGAACAATAAAAAGTCTATCCCAAGCAACTTTGATAGTCCGAAGTTGCTCAACTCTCTTTATGGAGGAGTTTAACGGTTTTGTCCTTTTGGCATAGAAAGTTGGTGTTTTGGCATCGAAATAATGTAGGAAGCTTATACTCATAAAATTTGACATAGAAGAACAATAAAAAGTCTATCCCGAGCAACTTTCATAGTCCGAAGTTTCTCAACTCTCTCTATGGAGGAGCTTTTAACGGTTTTGTCCATTTGTCAAGGAATGTTGTTGTTTTGGCATCGAAATAATCTAGGAAGCTTATACACATAAAATTTGACATATGAGAATAATAAAAATTGTACACCGAGCAACTTTGATGGTCCGTAGTTGCTCAACACTCTCTATGGAGGAGCTCTTAACGGTTTTGTCTATTTGTCATAGAAAGTTGGTGTTTTGGCATCGAAATAATCTATGAAGCCTGTACTCGTAAAATTTGACATATGAGAACAATAAAAATTGTACACCGAGCACTTTTGCTGGTCCGAAGTCGCTCAACACTCTCTATGGAGGAGCTTTTAACGGTTTTGTCCATTTGTCATAGAAAGTTGGTGTTTTGGCATCGAAATAATCTAGGAAGCTTATACTCCTAAAATTTCACATAGAAGAACAATAAAAATTGTACATAGAGCAATTTTAATGGTCCGAAGTTGCTCAACTCTCTCTATGGAGGAGCTCTTAACGGTTTTGTCCATTTGTCATAAAAAGTTTGTGTTTTGGCATCGAAATAATCTAGGAAGCTTATACTCGTAAAATTTGACATATAAGAAGAATAAAAAGTGTACACCGAGAAACTTTGATGGTCCGAAGTCGCTCAACACTCTCTATGGAGGAGCTTTTAACGTTTTTGCCCATTTGTCAAAGAAAGTTGTTGTTTTGGCATCGAAATAATCTAGGAAGCCTATACTCATAAAATTTGACATATAAGAACAACAAAATTTGTACCACGAGCAACTTTGATAGTGCGAAGTTGCTCAACTCTCTCTATGGAGGAGCTTTTAACGGTTTTGTCCATTTTTCAAAGAAAGATGGTGTTTTGGCATCGAAATAATCTAGGAAGCTTATACTCATAAAATTTGACACAGAAGAACAATAAAAAGTGTACATAGAGCAATTTTAATGGTCCGAAGTTGCTCAACTATCTCTATGGAGGAGCTCTTAACGATTTGTCCATTTGTCATAAAAAGTTTGTGTTTTGGCATCGAAATAATCTAGGAAGCTTATACTCATAAAATTTGACATAGAAGAACAATAAAAAGTGTACAGAGAGCAATTTTAAGGGTCCGAAGTTGCTCAACTCTCTCTATAGAGGAGCTCTTAACGGTTTTGTCTATTTGTCATAAAAAGTTGGCGTTTTAGCATCGAAATAATCTATGAAGCTTATACTCGTAAAATTTGACATATGAGAAAAATAAAAATTATACACCGAGCCACTTTGATGGTCCGAAGTTGCTCAACACTCTCTATGGAGGAGCTTTTAACGGTTTTGTCTATTTGTCAAAGAAAGTTGGTGTTTTGGCATCGAAATAATCTAGGAAGCTTATACTCGTAAATTTGACATAGAAGAACAATAAAAAGTCTATCCCGAGCAACTTTGATGGTCCGAAGTTGCTCAACTCTCTCTATGGAGGAGCTCTTAACGGTTTTGTCTATTTGTCATAGAAAGTTGGTGTTTTGGCATCGAAATAATCTAGGAAGCTTATACACATAAAATTTGACATATTAGAACAATAAAAATAGTACACCGAGCAACTTTGATGGTCCGAAGTTGCTCAACAATCTCTATGGAGGAGCTCTTAACGGTTTTGTCTATTTGTCATAGAAAGTTGGTGTTTTGGCATCGAAATAATCTATGAAGCTTATACTCGTAAAATTTGACATATGAGAACAATAAAAATTATACACCGAGCAAATTTGATGGTCCGAAGTCGCTCAACACTCTCTATGGAGGAGCTTTTTACTGTTTTGTCCATTTGTCAAAGAAAGTTGGTGTTTTGGCATCGAAATAATCTAGGAAGCTTATACTGGTAAAATGTGACATAGAAGAACAATAAAAAGTGTACATAGAGCAATTTTGATGGTCCGAAGTTGCTCAACTCTCTCTATGGAGGAGCTTTTAACGGTTTTGTCTATTTGTCATAGATAGTTGTTTTTTTGGCATCGAAATAATCTGGGAAGCTTATACTCGTAAAATTTGACATAGAAGAACAATAAAAAGTCTATCCCGAGCAACTTTGATAGTCCGAAGTTGCTCAACTCTCTCTATGGAGGAGCTCTTAAAGGTTTTGTCTATTTGTCATAGAAAGTTGGTGTTTTGGCATCGAAATAATCTATGAAGCTTATACATGTAAAATTTGACATATGAGAACAATAAAAATTGTACACCGAACAACTTTGATGGTCCAAAGTCGCTCAACACTCTCTATGGTGGAGCTTTTAACGGTTTTGTCCATTTGTCATAGAAAGTTGGTGTTTTGTCATCGAAATAATCTAGGAAGCTTATACTCATAAAATTTGACATAGAAGAACAGTAAAAAGTGTACATAGAGCAATTTTAATGGCCCGAAGTTGCTCAACTCTCTCTATAGAGGAGCTCTTAACGGTTTTGTCCATTTGTCATAGAAAGTTGGTGTTTTGGCATCGAAATAATCAAGGAAGCTTATACTCGTAAAATTTCACATAGAAGATCAATAAAAAGTCTATATCAAGCAACTTTGATAGTCCGAAGTTGCTCAACTCTCTCTATGGAGGACCTTTTAACGGTTTTGCACATTTGTCATAGAAAGTTGGTGTTTTGGCATCGAAATAATCTAGGATGCTTATAGTCGTAAAATTTGACATAGAAGAACAATAAAAAGTCTATCCCGAGCAACTTTGATAGTCCGAAGTTCCTCAACTCTCTCTATGGAGGAGCTTTTGATGGTTTTGTCCATTTGTCAAAGAAAGTTGGTGTTTTGGCATCGAAATAATCTAGGAAGCTTATACTCCTAAAATTTGACATATAAGAACAACAAAAATTGTACACGGAGCAACTTTGATGGTCCGAAGTTGCTCAACACTCTCTATGGAAGAGCTCTTAACGGTTTTGTCCATTTGTCATAGAAAGTTGGTGTTTTGGCATCAAAATAATCTAGGAAGCATATACTCGTAAAATTTCACATAGAAGAACAACAAAAGGTCTATCCCGAGCAACTTTCATAGTCCGAAGTTGCTCAACTCTCTCTATGGAGGAGCTCTTAACGGTTTTGTCTATTTGTCATAGAAAGTTGGTGTTTTGGCAACGAAATAATCTAGCAAGCTTATACTCGTAAAATTTCACATATAAGAACAATAAAAATTGTACACCGAGCAACTTTGATGGTTTGAAGTCGCTCAACTCTCTCTATGGAGGCGCTTTTAACGGTTTTGTCCATTTGTCAAAGAAAGATGGTGTTTTGGCATCGAAATAATCTAGGAAGCTTATACTCGTAAAATTTGACATATAAGAACAATAATTGTGTACACCGAGAAACTTTGATGGTCCGAAATTGCTCAACACTCTCTATGGAGGAGCTTTTAACGGTTTTGTCCATTTGTCATAGATAGTTGGTGTTTTGGCATCGAAATAATCTAGGAAGCATATACTCGTAAAATTTGACATATAAGAACAATAAAAATTGTACACCGAGCAACTTTGATGGTCCGAAGTCGCTCAACACTCTCTATGGAGGAGCTCTTAACGGTTTTGTCCATTTGTCATAGAAAGTTGGTGTTTTGGCATCGAAATAATCTAGGAAGCTTATACTCGTAAAATTTCATATGTGAGAACAATAAAAATTATACACCGAGCAACTTTGATGGTCCGAAGTTGCTCAACTCTCTCTATGGAGGAGCTTTTAACGGTTTTGTCTTTTTATCATAGAAAGTTGGTGTTTTGGCATCGAATTAATGTAGGAAGCTTATACTCGTAAAATTTGACATAAAAGAACAATAAAAAGTCTATCCCAAGCAACTTTGATAGTCCGAAGTTGCTCAACTCTCTTTATGGAGGAGTTTAACGGTTTTGTCCTTTTGGCATAGAAAGTTGGTGTTTTGGCATCGAAATAATGTAGGAAGCTTATACTCATAAAATTTGACATAGAAGAACAATAAAAAGTCTATCCCGAGCAACTTTCATAGTCCGAAGTTTCTCAACTCTCTCTATGGAGGAGCTTTTAACGGTTTTGTCCATTTGTCAAGGAATGTTGTTGTTTTGGCATCGAAATAATCTAGGAAGCTTATACACATAAAATTTGACATATGAGAATAATAAAAATTGTACACCGAGCAACTTTGATGGTCCGTAGTTGCTCAACACTCTCTATGGAGGAGCTCTTAACGGTTTTGTCTATTTGTCATAGAAAGTTGGTGTTTTGGCATCGAAATAATCTATGAAGCCTGTACTCGTAAAATTTGACATATGAGAACAATAAAAATTGTACACCGAGCACTTTTGCTGGTCCGAAGTCGCTCAACACTCTCTATGGAGGAGCTTTTAACGGTTTTGTCCATTTGTCATAGAAAGTTGGTGTTTTGGCATCGAAATAATCTAGGAAGCTTATACTCCTAAAATTTCACATAGAAGAACAATAAAAATTGTACATAGAGCAATTTTAATGGTCCGAAGTTGCTCAACTCTCTCTATGGAGGAGCTCTTAACGGTTTTGTCCATTTGTCATAAAAAGTTTGTGTTTTGGCATCGAAATAATCTAGGAAGCTTATACTCGTAAAATTTGACATATAAGAAGAATAAAAAGTGTACACCGAGAAACTTTGATGGTCCGAAGTCGCTCAACACTCTCTATGGAGGAGCTTTTAACGTTTTTGCCCATTTGTCAAAGAAAGTTGTTGTTTTGGCATCGAAATAATCTAGGAAGCCTATACTCATAAAATTTGACATATAAGAACAACAAAATTTGTACCACGAGCAACTTTGATAGTGCGAAGTTGCTCAACTCTCTCTATGGAGGAGCTTTTAACGGTTTTGTCCATTTTTCAAAGAAAGATGGTGTTTTGGCATCGAAATAATCTAGGAAGCTTATACTCATAAAATTTGACACAGAAGAACAATAAAAAGTGTACATAGAGCAATTTTAATGGTCCGAAGTTGCTCAACTATCTCTATGGAGGAGCTCTTAACGATTTGTCCATTTGTCATAAAAAGTTTGTGTTTTGGCATCGAAATAATCTAGGAAGCTTATACTCATAAAATTTGACATAGAAGAACAATAAAAAGTGTACATAGAGCAATTTTAAGGGTCCGAAGTTGCTCAACTCTCTCTATAGAGGAGCTCTTAACGGTTTTGTCTATTTGTCATAAAAAGTTGGCGTTTTAGCATCGAAATAATCTATGAAGCTTATACTCGTAAAATTTGACATATGAGAAAAATAAAAATTATACACCGAGCCACTTTGATGGTCCGAAGTTGCTCAACACTCTCTATGGAGGAGCTTTTAACGGTTTTGTCTATTTGTCAAAGAAAGTTGGTGTTTTGGCATCGAAATAATCTAGGAAGCTTATACTCGTAAATTTGACATAGAAGAACAATAAAAAGTCTATCCCGAGCAACTTTGATGGTCCGAAGTTGCTCAACTCTCTCTATGGAGGAGCTCTTAACGGTTTTGTCTATTTGTCATAGAAAGTTGGTGTTTTGGCATCGAAATAATCTAGGAAGCTTATACACATAAAATTTGACATATTAGAACAATAAAAATAGTACACCGAGCAACTTTGATGGTCCGAAGTTGCTCAACAATCTCTATGGAGGAGCTCTTAACGGTTTTGTCTATTTGTCATAGAAAGTTGGTGTTTTGGCATCGAAATAATCTATGAAGCTTATACTCGTAAAATTTGACATATGAGAACAATAAAAATTATACACCGAGCAAATTTGATGGTCCGAAGTCGCTCAACACTCTCTATGGAGGAGCTTTTTACTGTTTTGTCCATTTGTCAAAGAAAGTTGGTGTTTTGGCATCGAAATAATCTAGGAAGCTTATACTGGTAAAATGTGACATAGAAGAACAATAAAAAGTGTACATAGAGCAATTTTGATGGTCCGAAGTTGCTCAACTCTCTCTATGGAGGAGCTTTTAACGGTTTTGTCTATTTGTCATAGATAGTTGTTTTTTTGGCATCGAAATAATCTGGGAAGCTTATACTCGTAAAATTTGACATAGAAGAACAATAAAAAGTCTATCCCGAGCAACTTTGATAGTCCGAAGTTGCTCAACTCTCTCTATGGAGGAGCTCTTAAAGGTTTTGTCTATTTGTCATAGAAAGTTGGTGTTTTGGCATCGAAATAATCTATGAAGCTTATACATGTAAAATTTGACATATGAGAACAATAAAAATTGTACACCGAACAACTTTGATGGTCCAAAGTCGCTCAACACTCTCTATGGTGGAACTTTTAACGGTTTTGTCCATTTGTCATAGAAAGTTGGTGTTTTGTCATCGAAATAATCTAGGAAGCTTATACTCATAAAATTTGACATAGAAGAACAGTAAAAAGTGTACATAGAGCAATTTTAATGGCCCGAAGTTGCTCAACTCTCTCTATAGAGGAGCTCTTAACGGTTTTGTCCATTTGTCATAGAAAGTTGGTGTTTTGGCATCGAAATAATCAAGGAAGCTTATACTCGTAAAATTTCACATAGAAGATCAATAAAAAGTCTATATCAAGCAACTTTGATAGTCCGAAGTTGCTCAACTCTCTCTATGGAGGACCTTTTAACGGTTTTGCACATTTGTCATAGAAAGTTGGTGTTTTGGCATCGAAATAATCTAGGATGCTTATAGTCGTAAAATTTGACATAGAAGAACAATAAAAAGTCTATCCCGAGCAACTTTGATAGTCCGAAGTTCCTCAACTCTCTCTATGGAGGAGCTTTTGATGGTTTTGTCCATTTGTCAAAGAAAGTTGGTGTTTTGGCATCGAAATAATCTAGGAAGCTTATACTCCTAAAATTTGACATATAAGAACAACAAAAATTGTACACGGAGCAACTTTGATGGTCCGAAGTTGCTCAACACTCTCTATGGAAGAGCTCTTAACGGTTTTGTCCATTTGTCATAGAAAGTTGGTGTTTTGGCATCAAAATAATCTAGGAAGCATATACTCGTAAAATTTCACATAGAAGAACAACAAAAGGTCTATCCCGAGCAACTTTCATAGTCCGAAGTTGCTCAACTCTCTCTATGGAGGAGCTCTTAACGGTTTTGTCTATTTGTCATAGAAAGTTGGTGTTTTGGCAACGAAATAATCTAGCAAGCTTATACTCGTAAAATTTCACATATAAGAACAATAAAAATTGTACACCGAGCAACTTTGATGGTTTGAAGTCGCTCAACTCTCTCTATGGAGGCGCTTTTAACGGTTTTGTCCATTTGTCAAAGAAAGATGGTGTTTTGGCATCGAAATAATCTAGGAAGCTTATACTCGTAAAATTTGACATATAAGAACAATAATTGTGTACACCGAGAAACTTTGATGGTCCGAAATTGCTCAACACTCTCTATGGAGGAGCTTTTAACGGTTTTGTCCATTTGTCATAGATAGTTGGTGTTTTGGCATCGAAATAATCTAGGAAGCATATACTCGTAAAATTTGACATATAAGAACAATAAAAATTGTACACCGAGCAACTTTGATGGTCCGAAGTCGCTCAACACTCTCTATGGAGGAGCTCTTAACGGTTTTGTCCATTTGTCATAGAAAGTTGGTGTTTTGGCATCGAAATAATCTAGGAAGCTTATACTCGTAAAATTTCATATGTGAGAACAATAAAAATTATACACCGAGCAACTTTGATGGTCCGAAGTTGCTCAACTCTCTCTATGGAGGAGCTTTTAACGGTTTTGTCTTTTTATCATAGAAAGTTGGTGTTTTGGCATCGAATTAATGTAGGAAGCTTATACTCGTAAAATTTGACATAAAAGAACAATAAAAAGTCTATCCCAAGCAACTTTGATAGTCCGAAGTTGCTCAACTCTCTTTATGGAGGAGTTTAACGGTTTTGTCCTTTTGGCATAGAAAGTTGGTGTTTTGGCATCGAAATAATGTAGGAAGCTTATACTCATAAAATTTGACATAGAAGAACAATAAAAAGTCTATCCCGAGCAACTTTCATAGTCCGAAGTTTCTCAACTCTCTCTATGGAGGAGCTTTTAACGGTTTTGTCCATTTGTCAAGGAATGTTGTTGTTTTGGCATCGAAATAATCTAGGAAGCTTATACACATAAAATTTGACATATGAGAATAATAAAAATTGTACACCGAGCAACTTTGATGGTCCGTAGTTGCTCAACACTCTCTATGGAGGAGCTCTTAACGGTTTTGTCTATTTGTCATAGAAAGTTGGTGTTTTGGCATCGAAATAATCTATGAAGCCTGTACTCGTAAAATTTGACATATGAGAACAATAAAAATTGTACACCGAGCACTTTTGCTGGTCCGAAGTCGCTCAACACTCTCTATGGAGGAGCTTTTAACGGTTTTGTCCATTTGTCATAGAAAGTTGGTGTTTTGGCATCGAAATAATCTAGGAAGCTTATACTCCTAAAATTTCACATAGAAGAACAATAAAAATTGTACATAGAGCAATTTTAATGGTCCGAAGTTGCTCAACTCTCTCTATGGAGGAGCTCTTAACGGTTTTGTCCATTTGTCATAAAAAGTTTGTGTTTTGGCATCGAAATAATCTAGGAAGCTTATACTCGTAAAATTTGACATATAAGAAGAATAAAAAGTGTACACCGAGAAACTTTGATGGTCCGAAGTCGCTCAACACTCTCTATGGAGGAGCTTTTAACGTTTTTGCCCATTTGTCAAAGAAAGTTGTTGTTTTGGCATCGAAATAATCTAGGAAGCCTATACTCATAAAATTTGACATATAAGAACAACAAAATTTGTACCACGAGCAACTTTGATAGTGCGAAGTTGCTCAACTCTCTCTATGGAGGAGCTTTTAACGGTTTTGTCCATTTTTCAAAGAAAGATGGTGTTTTGGCATCGAAATAATCTAGGAAGCTTATACTCATAAAATTTGACACAGAAGAACAATAAAAAGTGTACATAGAGCAATTTTAATGGTCCGAAGTTGCTCAACTATCTCTATGGAGGAGCTCTTAACGATTTGTCCATTTGTCATAAAAAGTTTGTGTTTTGGCATCGAAATAATCTAGGAAGCTTATACTCATAAAATTTGACATAGAAGAACAATAAAAAGTGTACATAGAGCAATTTTAAGGGTCCGAAGTTGCTCAACTCTCTCTATAGAGGAGCTCTTAACGGTTTTGTCTATTTGTCATAAAAAGTTGGCGTTTTAGCATCGAAATAATCTATGAAGCTTATACTCGTAAAATTTGACATATGAGAAAAATAAAAATTATACACCGAGCCACTTTGATGGTCCGAAGTTGCTCAACACTCTCTATGGAGGAGCTTTTAACGGTTTTGTCTATTTGTCAAAGAAAGTTGGTGTTTTGGCATCGAAATAATCTAGGAAGCTTATACTCGTAAATTTGACATAGAAGAACAATAAAAAGTCTATCCCGAGCAACTTTGATGGTCCGAAGTTGCTCAACTCTCTCTATGGAGGAGCTCTTAACGGTTTTGTCTATTTGTCATAGAAAGTTGGTGTTTTGGCATCGAAATAATCTAGGAAGCTTATACACATAAAATTTGACATATTAGAACAATAAAAATAGTACACCGAGCAACGTTGATGGTCCGAAGTTGCTCAACAATCTCTATGGAGGAGCTCTTAACGGTTTTGTCTATTTGTCATAGAAAGTTGGCGTTTTGGCATCAAAATTATCTATGAAGTTTGTATTCGTAAAATTTGACATATGAGAATAATAAAAATTGTACACCGAGCAGCTTTGATGGTCCGTAGTTGCTCAACACTCTCTATGGAGGAGCTCTTAACGGTTTTGTCTATTTGTCATAGAAAGTTGGTGTTTTGGCATCGAAATAATCTATGAAGCCTGTACTCGTAAAATTTGACATATGAGAACAATAAAAATTGTACACCGAGCACTTTTGCTGGTCCGAAGTCGCTCAAGACTCTCTATGGAGGAGCTTTTAACGGTTTTGTCCATTTGTCATAGAAAGTTGGTGTTTTGGCATCGAAATAATCTAGGAAGCTTATACTCCTAAAATTTCACATAGAAGAACAATAAAAATTGTACATAGAGCAATTTTAATGGTCCGAAGTTGCTCAACTCTCTCTATGGAGGAGCTCTTAACGGTTTTGTCCATTTGTCATAAAAAGTTTGTGTTTTGGCATCGAAATAATCTAGGAAGCTTATACTCGTAAAATTTGACATATAAGAACAATAAAAAGTGTACACCGAGAAACTTTGATGGTCCGAAGTCGCTCAACACTCTCTATGGAGGAGCTTTTAACGTTTTTGCCCATTTGTCAAAGAAAGTTGTTGTTTTGGCATCGAAATAATCTAGGAAGCCTATACTCATAAAATTTGACATATAAGAACAACAAAATTTGTACCACGAGCAACTTTGATAGTGCGAAGTTGCTCAACTCTCTCTATGGAGGAGCTTTTAACGGTTTTGTCCATTTGTCAAAGAAAGATGGTGTTTTGGCATCGAAATAATCTAGGAAGCTTATACTCATAAAATTTGACACAGAAGAACAATAAAAAGTGTACATAGAGCAATTTTAATGGTCCGAAGTTGCTCAACTATCTCTATGGAGGAGCTCTTAACGATTTGTCCATTTGTCATAAAAAGTTTGTGTTTTGGCATCGAAATAATCTAGGAAGCTTATACTCATAAAATTTGACATAGAAGAACAATAAAAAGTGTACATAGAGCAATTTTAAGGGTCCGAAGTTGCTCAACTCTCTCTATAGAGGATCTCTTAACGGTTTTGTCTATTTGTCATAAAAAGTTGGCGTTTTAGCATCGAAATAATCTATGAAGCTTATACTCGTAAAATTTGACATATGAGAAAAATAAAAATTATACACCGAGCCACTTTGATGGTCCGAAGTTGCTCAACACTCTCTATGGAGGAGCTTTTAACGGTTTTGTCTATTTGTCAAAGAAAGTTGGTGTTTTGGCATCGAAATAATCTAGGAAGCTTATACTCGTAAATTTGACATAGAAGAACAATAAAAAGTCTATCCCGAGCAACTTTGATGGTCCGAAGTTGCTCAACTCTCTCTATGGAGGAGCTCTTAACGGTTTTGTCTATTTGTCATAGAAAGTTGGTGTTTTGGCATCGAAATAATCTAGGAAGCTTATACACATAAAATTTGACATATTAGAACAATAAAAATAGTACACCGAGCAACTTTGATGGTCCGAAGTTGCTCAACAATCTCTATGGAGGAGCTCTTAACGGTTTTGTCTATTTGTCATAGAAAGTTGGCGTTTTGGCATCAAAATTATCTATGAAGCTTGTATTCGTAAAATTTGACATATGAGAATAATAAAAATTGTACACCGAGCACTTTTGATGGTCCGAAGTAGCTCAACACTCTATGGAGGAGCTTTTAACGGTTTTGTCCATTTGCCATAGAAAGTTGGTGTTTTGGCATCGAAATAATCTAGGAAGCTTAAACTCGTAAAATTTCACATAGAAGAACAACAAAAGGTCTATCACGAGCAACTTTGATAGTCCGAAGTTGCTCAACTCTCTCTATGGAGGAGCTTTTAACGGTTTTGTCCATTTGTCAAAGAAAGATGGTGTTTTGGCATCGAAATAATCTAGGAAGCTTATACTCGTAAAATTTGACATATAAGAACAATAAAAAGTGTACACCGAGAAACTTTGATGGTCCGAAGTCGCTCAACACTCTCTATGGAGGAGCTTTTAACGGTTTTGTCCATTTGTCACAGATAGTTTGTGTTTTGGCATCGAAATAATCTAGGAAGCATATACTCTTAAAATTTGACACATAAGAACAATAAAAATTGTACACCGAGCAACTTTGATGGTCCGAAGTCGCTCAACACTCTCTATGGAGGAGCTTTTAACGGTTTTGTCCATTTGTCATAAAAAGTTGGTGTTTTGGCATCGAAATAATCTAGGAAGCTTATACTCGTAAAATTTCACATAGAAGAACAACAAAAGGTCTATCCCGAGCAACTTTGATCGTCCGAAGTTGCTCAACTCTCTCTATGGAGGGGCTTTTAACGGTTTTGTCCATTTGTCAAAGAAAGATGGTGTTTTGGAATCGAAATAATCTAGGAAGCTTATACTCATAAAATTTGACATATAAGAACAACAAAAATTGTACACCGAGCAGCTTTGATAGTCCGAAGTTGCTCAACTCTCTCTATGGAGGAGTTTTTAACGGTTTTGTCCATTTGTCAAAGAAAGATAGTGTTTTGGCATCGAAATAATCTAGGAAGCTTATACTCGTAAAATTTGACATATAAGAACAATAAAAAGTGTACACTGAGAAACATTGATGGTCCGAAGTCGCTCAACACTCTCTATGGAGGAGCTTTTAACGGTTTTGTCCATTTGTCAAAGAAAGTTCGTGTTTTGGCATCGAAATAATCTAGGAAGCTTATACTCATGAAATTTGACATATAAGAACAACAAAAATTGTACACCGAGCAGCTTTGATAGTCCGAAGTTGCTCAACTCTCTCTATGGAGGAGTTTTTAACGGTTTTGTCCATTTGTCAAAGAAAGATAGTATTTTGGCATCGAAATAATCTAGGAAGCTTATACTCGTAAAATTTGACATATAAGAACAATAAAAAGTGTACACCGAGAAACTTTGATGGTTTGAAGTCGCTCAACTCTCTCTATGGACGCGCTTTTAACGGTTTTGTCCATTTGTCAAAGAAAGATGGTGTTTTGGCATCGAAATAATCTAGGAAGCTTATACTCATAAAATTTGACATATAAGAACAACAAAAATTGTACACCGAGCAGCTTTGATAGTCCGAAGTTGCTCAACTCTCTCTATGGAGGAATTTTTAACGGTTTTGTCCATTTGTCAAAGAAAGATAGTGTTTTGGCATCGAAATAATCTAGGAAGCTTATACTCGTAAAATTTGACATATAAGAACAATAAAAAGTGTACACCGAGAAACTTTGATGGTCCGAAGTCGCTCAACACTCTCTATGGAGAAGCTTTTAACGGTTTTGTCCATTTGTCAAAGAATGTTGGTGTTTTGGCATCGAAATAATCTAGGAAGCTTATACTCATAAAATTTGACATATAAGAACAACAAAAATTGTACACCGAGCAGCTTTGATAGTCCGAAGTTGCTCAACTCTCTTTATGGAGGAGTTTTTAACGGTTTTGTCCATTTGTCAAGGAAAGATAGTGTTTTGGCATCGAAATAATCTAGGAAGCTTATACTCGTAAAATTTGACATATAAGAACAATAAAAAGTGTACACCGAGAAACTTTGATGGTCCGAAGTCGCTCAACACTCTCTATGGAGGAGCTTTTAACGGTTTTGTCCATTTGTCAAAGAAAGTTGGTGTTTTGGCATCGAAATAATCTAGCAAGCTTATACTCGTAAAATTTGACATATAAGAACAATAAAAATTGTACACCGAGCAACTTTGATGGTCCGAAGTCGCTCAACACTCTCTATGGAGGAGCTTTTAACGGTTTTGTCCATTTGTCAAAGAAAGATAGTGTTTTGGCATCGAAATAATCTAGGAAGCTTATACTCGTAAAATTTGACATATAAGAACAATAATTGTGTACACCGAGAAACTTTGATGGTCCGAAGTCGCTCAATACTCTCTATGGAGGAGCTTTTAACGGTTTTGTCCATTTGTCATAGATAGTTGGTGTTTTGGCATCGAAATAATCTAGGAAGCATATACTCGTAAAATTTGACATATAAGAACAATAAAAATTGTACACCGAGCAACTTTGATGGTCCGAAGTCGCTCAACACTCTCTATGGAGGAGCTTTTAACGGTTTTGTCCATTTGTCATAGAAAGTTGGTGTTTTGGCATCGAAATAATCTAGGAAGCTTATACTCATAAAATTTGACATATAAGAACAATAAAAAGTGTACACCGAGAAACTTTGATGGTCCGAAGTCGCTCAACACTCTCTATGAAGGAGCTTTTAACGATTTCGTCCATTTGTCATAGAAAGTTGTTGTTTTGGCATCGAAATAATCTATGAAGTTTATACTCTTAAAATTTGACATATAAGAACAATAAAAAGTGTACACCGAGCAACTTTGATGGTCCGAAGTTGCTCAACTCTCTCCATGGAGGCGCTTTTAACGGTTTTGTCCATTTGTCATAGAAAGGTGGTGTTTTGGCATCGAAATAATCTAGGAAGCTTATACTCATAAAATTTGACATATAAGAACAATAAAAAGTGTACACCGAGAAACTTTGATGGTTCGAAGTCGCTCAACACTCTCTATGGAGGAGCTTTTAACGGTTTTGTCCATTTGTCATAGATAGTTGGTGTTTTGGCATCGAAATAATCTAGGAAGCATATACTCGTCAAATTTGACATATAAGAACAATAAAAATTGTACACCGAGCAACTTTGATGGTCCGAAGTCGCTCAACTCTCTCTATGGAGGAGCTTGTAACGGTTTTGTCTATTTGTCATAGAAAGTTGGTGTTTTGGCATCGAAATAATCTCTGAAGCTTATACTCGTAAAATTGGACATATAAGAACAATAAAAATTGTACACCGATCAACTTTGATGGTCCGAAGTCGCTCAACACTCTCTATGGAAGAGCTCTTAACAGTTTTGTCTATTTGTCGTAAAAAGTTGGTGTTTTGGCATCGAAATAATCTAGGAAGCTTATACTCGTAAAATTTCACATAGAAGAACAACAAAAGGTCTATCCCGAGCAACTTTGATAGTGCGAAGTTGCTCAACTCTCTCTATGGAGGCGCTTTTAACGGTTTTGTCCATTTGTGAAAGAAAGATGGTGTTTTGGCATCGAAATAATCTAGGAAGCTTATACTCGTAAAATTTGACATATAAGAACAATAACAAGTGTACACCGAGAAACTTTGATGGTTTGAAGTCGCTCAACTCTCTCTATGGAGGCGCTTTTAACGGTTTTGTCCATTTGTCAAAGAAAGATGGTGTTTTGGCATCGAAATAATCTAGGAAGCTTATACTCGTAAAATTTGACATATAAGAACAATAAAAAGTGTACACCGAGAAACTTTAATGGTCCGAAGTCGCTCAACACTCTCTATGGAGGAGCTTTTAACGATTTCGTCCATTTGTCATAGAAAGTTGGTGTTTTGGCATCGAAATAATCTATGAAGTTTATACTCTTAAAATTTGACATATAAGAACAATAAAAAGTGTATACCGAGCAACTTTGATGGTCCGAAGTTGCTCAACTCTCTCTATGGACGCGCTTTTAACGGTTTTGTCCATTTGTCATAGAAAGTTGGTGTTTTGGCATCGAAATAATCTAGGAAGCTTATACTCATAAAATTTGACATATAAGAACAATAAAAATTGTACACCGAGCAACTTTGATGGTCCGAAGTCGCTCAACTCTCTCTATGGAGGAGCTTGTAACGGTTTTTCTATTTGTCATAGAAAGTTGGTGTTTTGGCATCGAAATAATCTCTGAAGCTTATACTCGTAAAATTAGACATATAAGAACAATAAAAATTGTACAACGATCAACTTTGATGGTCCGAAGTCGCTCAACACTCTCTATGGAAGAGCTCTTAACGGTTTTGTCTATTTGTCGTAAAAAGTTGCTGTTTTGTCATCGAAATAATCTAGGAAGCTTATACTCATAAAATTTCACATAGAAGAACAACAAAAGGTCTATCCCGAGCAACTTTCATAGTTCGAAGTTGCTCAACTCTCTCTATGGTGGAGCTTTTAACGGTTTTGTCCATTTGTCAGAGAAAGAAGGTGTTTTGGCATCGAAATAATCTAGGAAGCTTATACTCGTAAAATTTGACATATAAGAACAATAAAAATTGTACACTGAGAAACTTTGATGCTCCGAAGTCGCTCAACTCTCTCTATGGAGGAGCTTGTAACGGTTTCGTCCATTTGTCATAGAAAGTTGGTGTTTCGGCATCGAAATAATCTATGAAGTTTATACTCTTAAAATTTGACATATAAGAACAATAAAAAGTGTACACCGAGCAACTATGATGGTGCGAAGTTGCTCAACTCTCTCTATGGAGGAGCTTTTAACGGTTTTGTCCATTTGTCATAGAAAGTTGGTGTTTTGGCAACGAAATAATCTAGGAAGCTTATACTCGTAAAATTTCACATAGAAGAACAATAAAAGGTCTATCCCGAGCAACTTTGATAGTCCGAAGTTGCTCAACTCTCTCTATGGAAGAGCTTTTACCGGTTTTGTCCATTTGTCAAAGAAAGATGGTGTTTCGGCATCGAAATAATCTAGGAAGCTTATACTCGTAAAATTTGACATATAAGAACAATAAAAAGTTTACACCGAGAAACTTTGATGGTCCGATGTCGCTCAACACTCTTTATGGAGGAGCTTTTAACGGTTTTGTCCATTTGTCACAGATAGTTGGTGTTTTGGCATCGAAATAATCTATGAAGCCTATACTCATAAAATTTCACATAGAAGAACAACAAAAGGTCTATCCCGAGCAACTTTGATAGTCCGAAGTTGCTCAACTCTCTCTATGGAGGAGCTTTTAACGGTTTTGTCCATTTGTCAAAGAAAGATGGTGTTTTGGCATCGAAATAATCTAGGAAGCTTATACTCGTAAAATTTGACATATAAGAACAATAATTGTGTACAGCGAGAAACTTCGATGGTTCGAAGTCGCTCAACACTCTCTATCGAGGAGCTTTTAACGGTTTTGTCCATTTGTCATAGATAGTTGGTGTTTTGGCATCGAAAAAATCCAGGAAGCATATACTCGTAAAATTTGACATATAAGAACAATAAAAATTGTACACCGAGCAACTTTGATGGTCCGAAGTCGCTCAACTCTCTCTATGGAGGAGCTTGTAACGGTTTTTCTATTTGTCATAGAAAGTTGGTGTTTTGGCATCGAAATAATCTCTGAAGCTTATACTCGTAAAATTAGACATATAAGAACAATAAAAATTGTACAACGATCAACTTTGATGGTCCGAAGTCGCTCAACACTCTCTATGGAAGAGCTCTTAACGGTTTTGTCTATTTGTCGTAAAAAGTTGCTGTTTTGTCATCGAAATAATCTAGGAAGCTTATACTCATAAAATTTCACATAGAAGAACAACAAAAGGTCTATCCCGAGCAACTTTCATAGTTCGAAGTTGCTCAACTCTCTCTATGGTGGAGCTTTTAACGGTTTTGTCCATTTGTCAGAGAAAGAAGGTGTTTTGGCATCGAAATAATCTAGGAAGCTTATACTCGTAAAATTTGACATATAAGAACAATAAAAATTGTACACTGAGAAACTTTGATGCTCCGAAGTCGCTCAACTCTCTCTATGGAGGAGCTTGTAACGGTTTCGTCCATTTGTCATAGAAAGTTGGTGTTTCGGCATCGAAATAATCTATGAAGTTTATACTCTTAAAATTTGACATATAAGAACAATAAAAAGTGTACACCGAGCAACTATGATGGTGCGAAGTTGCTCAACTCTCTCTATGGAGGAGCTTTTAACGGTTTTGTCCATTTGTCATAGAAAGTTGGTGTTTTGGCAACGAAATAATCTAGGAAGCTTATACTCGTAAAATTTCACATAGAAGAACAATAAAAGGTCTATCCCGAGCAACTTTGATAGTCCGAAGTTGCTCAACTCTCTCTATGGAAGAGCTTTTACCGGTTTTGTCCATTTGTCAAAGAAAGATGGTGTTTCGGCATCGAAATAATCTAGGAAGCTTATACTCGTAAAATTTGACATATAAGAACAATAAAAAGTTTACACCGAGAAACTTTGATGGTCCGATGTCGCTCAACACTCTTTATGGAGGAGCTTTTAACGGTTTTGTCCATTTGTCACAGATAGTTGGTGTTTTGGCATCGAAATAATCTATGAAGCCTATACTCATAAAATTTCACATAGAAGAACAACAAAAGGTCTATCCCGAGCAACTTTGATAGTCCGAAGTTGCTCAACTCTCTCTATGGAGGAGCTTTTAACGGTTTTGTCCATTTGTCAAAGAAAGATGGTGTTTTGGCATCGAAATAATCTAGGAAGCTTATACTCGTAAAATTTGACATATAAGAACAATAATTGTGTACAGCGAGAAACTTCGATGGTTCGAAGTCGCTCAACACTCTCTATCGAGGAGCTTTTAACGGTTTTGTCCATTTGTCATAGATAGTTGGTGTTTTGGCATCGAAATAATCCAGGAAGCATATACTCGTAAAATTTGACATATAAGAACAATAAAAATTGTACACCGAGCAACTTTGATGGTCCGAAGTCGCTCAACACTCTCTATGGAGGAGCTTTTAACGGTTTTGTCCATTTGTCATAGAAAGTTGGTGTTTTGGCATCGAAATAATCTAGGAAGCTTATACTCATAAAATTTCACATAGAAGAACAACAAAAGGTCTATCCCGAGCAACTTTGATAGTGCGAAGTTGCTCAACTCTCTCTATGGAAGCGCTTTTAACGGTTTTGTCCATTTGTGAAAGAAAGATGGTGTTTTGGCATCGAAATAATCTAGGAAGCTTATACTCGTAAAATTTGACATATAAGAACAATAACAAGTGTACACCGAGAAACTTTGATGGTTTGAAGTCGCTCAACTCTCTCTATGGAGGCGCTTTTAACGGTTTTGTCCATTTGTCAAAGAAAGATGGTGTTTTGGCATCGAAATAATCTAGGAAGCTTATACTCGTAAAATTTGACATATAAGAACAATAAAAAGTGTACACCGAGAAACTTTAATGGTCCGAAGTCGCTCAACACTCTCTATGGAGGAGCTTTTAACGATTTCGTCCATTTGTCATAGAAAGTTGGTGTTTTGGCATCGAAATAATCTATGAAGTTTATACTCTTAAAATTTGACATATAAGAACAATAAAAAGTGTATACCGAGCAACTTTGATGGTCCGAAGTTGCTCAACTCTCTCTATGGAGGCGCTTTTAACGGTTTTGTCCATTTGTCATAGAAAGTTGGTGTTTTGGCATCGAAATAATCTAGGAAGCTTATACTCATAAAATTTGACATATAAGAACAATAAAAATTGTACACCGAGCAACTTTGATGGTCCGAAGTCGCTCAACTCTCTCTATGGAGGAGCTTGTAACGGTTTTTTCTATTTGTCATAGAAAGTTGGTGTTTTGGCATCGAAATAATCTCTGAAGCTTATACTCGTAAAATTGGACATATAAGAACAATAAAAATTGTACAACGATCAACTTTGATGGTCCGAAGTCGCTCAACACTCTCTATGGAAGAGCTCTTAACGGTTTTGTCTATTTGTCGTAAAAAGTTGCTGTTTTGTCATCGAAATAATCTAGGAAGCTTATACTCATAAAATTTCACATAGAAGAACAACAAAAGGTCTATCCCGAGCAACTTTCATAGTTCGAAGTTGCTCAACTCTCTCTATGGAGGAGCTTTTAACGGTTTTGTCCATTTGTCAGATAAAGAAGGTGTTTTGGCATCGAAATAATCTAGGAAGCTTATACTCGTAAAATTTGACATATAAGAACAATAAAAATTGTACACTGAGAAACTTTGATGCTCCGAAGTCGCTCAACTCTCTCTATGGAGGAGCTTGTAACGGTTTTGTCTATTTGTCATAGAAAGTTGGTGTTTTGGCATCGAAATAATCTAGGAAGCTTATACTCGTAAAATTTCACATAGAAGAACAACAAAAGGTCTATCCCGAGCAACTTTCATAGTTCGAAGTTGCTCAACTCTCTCTATGGAGGAGCTTTTAACGGTTTTGTCCATTTGTCAGAGAAAGAAGGTGTTTTGGCATCGAAATAATCTAGGAAGCTTATACTCGTAAAATAGGACATATAAGAACAATAAAAATTGTACACCGAGTAACTTTGATGGTCCGAAGTTGCTCAACTCTCTCTATGGAGGAGCTTGTAACGGTTTTGTCTATTTGTCATAGAAAGTTGGTGTTTTGGCATCGAAATAATCTCTGAAGCTTATACTCGTAAAATTGGACAAATAAGAAAAATAAAAATTGTACACCGAGTAACTTTGATGGTCCGAAGTCGCTTAACACTCTCTATGGAAGAGCTTTTAACGGTTTTGTCCATTTGTCATAGAAAGTTGGTTTTTTGTCATCGAAATAATCTAGGAAGCTTATACTCATAAAATTTGACATAAAAGAACAATAAAAGGTGTACAAAGAGCACTTTTAATGGTCCGAAGTTGCTCAATTCTCTCTGTGGAGGAGCTTTTAACGGTTTTGTCAATTTGTCATAGAAAGTTGGTGTTTTGGCATCGAAATAATGTAGGAAGCTTATACTCGTAAAATTTGACATAGAAGAACAATAAAAAGTCTATCCCGAGCAACTTTGATAGTCCGAAGTTGCTCAACTCTCTCTTTGGAGGAGCTTTTAACGGTTTTGTCAATTTGTCATAGAAAGTTGGTGTTTTGGCATCGAAATAATGTAGGAAGCTTATACTCGTAAAATTTGACATAGAAGAACAATAAAAAGTCTATCCCGAGCAACTTTGATGCTCCGAAGTCGCTCAACTCTCTCTATGGAGGAACTTTTAACGGTTTCGTCCATTTGTCATAGAAAGTTGGTGTTTCGGCATCGAAATAATCTATGAAGTTTATACTCTTAAAATTTGACATATAAGAACAATAAAAAGTGTACACCGAGCAACTATGATGGTGCGAAGTTGCTCAACTCTCTCTATGGAGGAGCTTTTAACGGTTTTGTCCATTTGTCATAGAAAGTTGGTGTTTTGGCAACGAAATAATCTAGGAAGCTTATACTCGTAAAATTTCACATAGAAGAACAATAAAAGGTCTATCCCGAGCAACTTTGATAGTCCGAAGTTGCTCAACTCTCTCTATGGAAGAGCTTTTACCGGTTTTGTCCATTTGTCAAAGAAAGATGGTGTTTCGGCATCGAAATAATCTAGGAAGCTTATACTCGTAAAATTTGACATATAAGAACAATAAAAAGTGTACACCGAGAAACTTTGATGGTCCGATGTCGCTCAACACTCTTTATGGAGGAGCTTTTAACGGTTTTGTCCATTTGTCACAGATAGTTGGTGTTTTGGCATCGAAATAATCTATGAAGCCTATACTCATAAAATTTCACATAGAAGAACAACAAAAGGTCTATCTCGAGCAACTTTGATAGTCCGAAGTTGCTCAACTCTCTCTATGGAGGAGCTTTTAACGGTTTTGTCCATTTGTCAAAGAAAGATGGTGTTTTGGCATCGAAATAATCTAGGAAGCTTATACTCGTAAAATTTGACATATAAGAACAATAATTGTGTACACCGAGAAACTTCGATGGTCCGAAGTCGCTCAACACTCTCTATCGAGGAGCTTTTAACGGTTTTGTCCATTTGTCATAGATAGTTGGTGTTTTGGCATCGAAATAATCCAGGAAGCATATACTCGTAAAATTTGACATATAAGAACAATAAAAATTGTACACCGAGCAACTTTGATGGTCCGAAGTCGCTCAACACTCTCTAGGGAGGAGCTTTTAACGGTTTTGTCCATTTGTCATAGAAAGTTGGTGTTTTGGCATCGAAATAATCTAGGAAGCTTATACTCATAAAATTTCACATAGACGAACAACAAAAGGTCTATCCCGAGCAACTTTGATAGTGCGAAGTTGCTCAACTCTCTCTATGGAGGCGCTTTTAACGGTTTTGTCCATTTGTGAAAGAAAGATGGTGTTTTGGCATCGAAATAATCTAGGAAGCTTATACTCGTAAAATTTGACATATAAGAACAATAACAAGTGTACACCGAGAAACTTTGATGGTTTGAAGTCGCTCAACTCTCTCTATGGAGGCGCTTTTAACGGTTTTGTCCATTTGTCAAAGAAAGATGGTGTTTTGGCATCGAAATAATCTAGGAAGCTTATACTCGTAAAATTTGACATATAAGAACAATAAAAAGTGTACACCGAAAAACTTTAATGGTCCGAAGTCGCTCAACACTCTCTATGGAGGAGCTTTTAACGATTTCGTCCATTTGTCATAGAAAGTTGGTGTTTTGGCATCGAAATAATCTATGAAGTTTATACTCTTAAAATTTGACATATAAGAACAATAAAAAGTGTATACCGAGCAACTTTGATGGTCCGAAGTTGCTCAACTCTCTCTATGGAGGCGCTTTTAACGGTTTTGTCCATTTGTCAAAGAAAGTTGGTGTTTTGGCATCGAAATAATCTAGGAAGCTTATACTCATAAAATTTGACATATAAGAACAATAAAAATTGTACACCGAGCAACTTTGATGGTCCGAAGTCGCTCAACTCTCTCTATGGAGGAGCTTGTAACGGTTTTTTATATTTGTCAAAGTTGGTGTTTTGGCATCGAAATAATCTCTGAAGCTTATACTCGTAAAATTAGACATATAAGAACAATAAAAATTGTACAACGATCAACTTTGATGGTCCGAAGTCGCTCAACACTCTCTATGGAAGAGCTCTTAACGGTTTTGTCTATTTGTCGTAAAAAGTTGCTGTTTTGTCATCGAAATAATCTAGGAAGCTTATACTCATAAAATTTCACATAGAAGAACAACAAAAGGTCTATCCCGAGCAACTTTCATAGTTCGAAGTTGCTCAACTCTCTCTATGGAGGAGCTTTTAACGGTTTTGTCCATTTGTCAGAGAAAGAAGGTGTTTTGGCATCGAAATAATCTAGGAAGCTTATACTCGTAAAATTTGACATATAAGAACAATAAAAATTGTACACTGAGAAACTTTGATGCTCCGAAGTCGCTCAACTCTCTCTATGGAGGAGCTTGTAACGGTTTTGTCTATTTGTCATAGAAAGTTGGTGTTTTGGCATCGAAATAATCTAGGAAGCTTATACTCGTAAAATTTCACATAGAAGAACAACAAAAGGTCTATCCCGAGCAACTTTCATAGTTCGAAGTTGCTCAACTCTCTCTATGTAGGAGCTTTTAACGGTTTTGTCCATTTGTCAGAGAAAGAAGGTGTTTTGGCATCGAAATAATCTAGGAAGCTTATACTCGTAAAATAGGACATATAAGAACAATAAAAATTGTACACCGAGTAACTTTGATGGTCCGAAGTTGGTCAACTCTCTCTATGGAGGAGCTTGTAACGGTTTTGTCTATTTGTCATAGAAAGTTGGTGTTTTGGCATCGAAATAATCTCTGAAGCTTATACTCGTAAAATTTGACATAGAAAAACAATAAAAAGTCTTTCCCGAGCAACTTTGATAGTCTGAAGTTGCTCATCTCTCTCTATGGAGGAGGTTTTAACGGTTTTGTCTATTTGTCATAGATAATTGGTGTTTTGGCATCGAAATAATCTCTGAAGCTTATACTCGTAAAATTGGACAAATAAGAAAAATAAAAATTGTACACCGAGTAACTTTGATGGTCCGAAGTCGCTTAACACTCTCTATGGAAGAGCTTTTAACGGTTTTGTCCATTTGTTATAGAAAGTTGGTTTTTTGGCATCGAAATAATCTAGGAAGCTTATACTCATAAAATTTGACATAAAAGAACAATAAAAAGTGTACAAAGAGCACTTTTAATGGTCCGAAGTTGCTCAATTCTCTCTGTGGAGGAGCTTTTAACGGTTTTGTCAATTTGTCATAGAAAGTTGGTGTTTTGTCATCGAAATAATGTAGGAAGCTTATACTCGTAAAATTTGACATAGAAGAACAATAAAAAGTCTATCCCGAGCAACTTTGATAGTCCAAAGTTGCTCAACTCTCTCTTTGGAGGAGCTTTTAACGGTTTTGTCCATTTGTCATAGAAAGTTGGTGTTTTGGAATCGAAATAGTGTAGGAAGCTTATACTCGTAAAATTTGACATAGAAAAACAATAAAAAGTCTATCCCGAGTAACTTTCATAGTCCGAAGTTGCCCAACTCTCTCTATGGAGGAGCTTTTAACGGTTTCGTCCATTTGTCATAGAAAGTTGGTGTTTTCGCATCGAAATAATCTATGAAGCTTATACTCATAAAATTTGACATATAAGAACAATAAAAATTGTACACCGAGCAACTTTGATGGTCCGAAGTTGCTCAACTCTCTCTATGGAGGAGCTTGTAACGGTTTTGTCTATTTGTCATAGAAAGTTGGTGTTTTGGCATCGAAATAATGTAGGAAGCTTATACTCGTAAAATTTGACATAAAAGAACAATAAAAAGTCTATCCCGAGCAACTTTGATAGTCCGAAGTTGCTCAACTCTCTCTATGGAGGAGCTTTTAACGGTTTTGTCCATTTGTCATAGAAAGTTGGTGTTTTGGCATCGAAATAATGTACGAATCTTATACTTGTAAAATTTGACATAGAAAAACAATAAAAAGTCTTTCCCGAGCAACTTTGATAGTCCGAAGTTGCTCATCTCTCTCTATGGAGGAGGTTTTAACGGTTTTGTCTATTTGTCATAGATAGTTGGTGTTTTGGCATCGAAATAATCTCTGAAGCTTATACTCGTAAAATTGGACAAATAAGAAAAATAAAAATTGTACACCGAGTAACTTTGATGGTCCGAAGTCGCTTAACACTCTCTATGGAAGAGCTTTTAACGGTTTTGTCCATTTGTCATAGAAAGTTGGTTTTTTGGCATCGAAATAATCTAGGAAGCTTATACTCATAAAATTTGACATAAAAGAACAATAAAAAGTGTACAAAGAGCACTTTTAATGGTCCGAAGTTGCTCAATTCTCTCTGTGGAGGAGCTTTTAACGGTTTTGTCAATTTGTCATAGAAAGTTGGTGTTTTGTCATCGAAATAATGTAGGAAGCTTATACTCGTAAAATTTGACATAGAAGAACAATAAAAAGTCTATCCCGAGCAACTTTGATAGTCCGAAGTTGCTCAACTCTCTCTTTGGAGGAGCTTTTAACGGTTTTGTCCATTTGTCATAGAAAGTTGGTGTTTTGGAATCGAAATAGTGTAGGAAGCTTATACTCGTAAAATTTGACATAGAAAAACAATAAAAAGTCTATCCCGAGTAACTTTCATAGTCCGAAGTTGCCCAACTCTCTCTATGGAGGAGCTTTTAACGGTTTCGTCCATTTGTCATAGAAAGTTGGTGTTTTCGCATCGAAATAATCTATGAAGCTTATACTCATAAAATTTGACATATAAGAACAATAAAAATTGTACACCGAGCAACTTTGATGGTCCGAAGTTGCTCAACTCTCTCTATGGAGGAGCTTGTAACGGTTTTGTCTATTTGTCATAGAAAGTTGGTGTTTTTGCATCGAAATAAACTCTGAAGCTTATACTCGTAAAATTGAACATATAAGAACAATAAAAATTGTACACCGAGTAACTTTGATGGTCCGAAGTCGCTTAACACTCTCTATGGAGGTGCTTTTAACGGTTTTGTCCATTTGTCATAGAAAGTTGGTTTTTTGGCATCGAAATAATCTAGGAAGCTTAAACTCATAAAATTTGACATAGAAGAACAATAAAAAGTGTACAAAGAGCACTTTTAATGGTCCGAAGTTGCTCAACTCTCTCTGTGGAGGAGCTTTAACGGTTTTGTCAATTTGTCATAGAAAGTTGGTGTTTTGGCATCGAAATAATGTAGGAAGCTTATACTCGTAAAATTTGACATAGAAGAACAATAAAAAGTCTATCGCGAGCAACTTTGATAGTCCGAAGTTGCTCAACTCTCTCTATGGAGGAGCTTTTAACGGTTTTGTCCATTTGTCATAGAAAGTTGGTGTTTTGGAATCGAAATAATGTGGGAAGCTTATACTCGTAAAATTTGACATAGAAAAACAATAAAAAGTCTATCCCGAGTAACTTTCATAGTCCGAAGTTGCTCAAATCTCTCTATGGAGGAGCTTTTAACGGTTTCGTCCATTTGTCATAGAAAGTTGGTGTTTTGGCATCGAAATAATCTATGAAGCTTATACTCATAAAATTTGACATATAAGAACAATAAAAATTGTACACCGAGCAACTTTGATGGTCCGAAGTCGCTCAACTCTCTCTATGGAGGAGCTTGTAACGGTTTTTTCTATTTGTCATAGAAAGTTGGTGTTTTGGCATCGAAATAATCTCTGAAGCTTATACTCGTAAAATTAGACATATAAGAACAATAAAAATTGTACAACGATCAACTTTGATGGTCCGAAGTCGCTCAACACTCTCTATGGAAGAGCTCTTAACGGTTTTGTCTATTTGTCGTAAAAAGTTGCTGTTTTGTCATCGAAATAATCTAGGAAGCTTATACTCATAAAATTTCACATAGAAGAACAACAAAAGGTCTATCCCGAGCAACTTTCATAGTTCGAAGTTGCTCAACTCTCTCTATGGAGGAGCTTTTAACGGTTTTGTCCATTTGTCAGAGAAAGAAGGTGTTTTGGCATCGAAATAATCTAGGAAGCTTATACTCGTAAAATTTGACATATAAGAACAATAAAAATTGTACACTGAGAAACTTTGATGCTCCGAAGTCGCTCAACTCTCTCTATGGAGGAGCTTGTAACGGTTTTGTCTATTTGTCATAGAAAGTTGGTGTTTTGGCATCGAAATAATCTAGGAAGCTTATACTCGTAAAATTTCACATAGAAGAACAACAAAAGGTCTATCCCGAGCAACTTTCATAGTTCGAAGTTGCTCAACTCTCTCTATGGAGGAGCTTTTAACGGTTTTGTCCATTTGTCAGAGAAAGAAGGTGTTTTGGCATCGAAATAATCTAGGAAGCTTATACTCGTAAAATAGGACATATAAGAACAATAAAAATTGTACACCGAGTAACTTTGATGGTCCGAAGTTGGTCAACTCTCTCTATGGAGGAGCTTGTAACGGTTTTGTCTATTTGTCATAGAAAGTTGGTGTTTTGGCATCGAAATAATCTCTGAAGCTTATACTCGTAAAATTTGACATAGAAAAACAATAAAAAGTCTTTCCCGAGCAACTTTGATAGTCTGAAGTTGCTCATCTCTCTCTATGGAGGAGGTTTTAACGGTTTTGTCTATTTGTCATAGATAATTGGTGTTTTGGCATCGAAATAATCTCTGAAGCTTATACTCGTAAAATAGGACATATAAGAACAATAAAAATTGTACACCGAGTAACTTTGATGGTCCGAAGTTGGTCAACTCTCTCTATGGAGGAGCTTGTAACGGTTTTGTCTATTTGTCATAGAAAGTTGGTGTTTTGGCATCGAAATAATCTCTGAAGCTTATACTCGTAAAATTTGACATAGAAAAACAATAAAAAGTCTTTCCCGAGCAACTTTGATAGTCTGAAGTTGCTCATCTCTCTCTATGGAGGAGGTTTTAACGGTTTTGTCTATTTGTCATAGATAATTGGTGTTTTGGCATCGAAATAATCTCTGAAGCTTATACTCGTAAAATTGGACAAATAAGAAAAATAAAAATTGTACACCGAGTAACTTTGATGGTCCGAAGTCGCTTAACACTCTCTATGGAAGAGCTTTTAACGGTTTTGTCCATTTGTTATAGAAAGTTGGTTTTTTGGCATCGAAATAATCTAGGAAGCTTATACTCATAAAATTTGACATAAAAGAACAATAAAAAGTGTACAAAGAGCACTTTTAATGGTCCGAAGTTGCTCAATTCTCTCTGTGGAGGAGCTTTTAACGGTTTTGTCAATTTGTCATAGAAAGTTGGTGTTTTGTCATCGAAATAATGTAGGAAGCTTATACTCGTAAAATTTGACATAGAAGAACAATAAAAAGTCTATCCCGAGCAACTTTGATAGTCCAAAGTTGCTCAACTCTCTCTTTGGAGGAGCTTTTAACGGTTTTGTCCATTTGTCATAGAAAGTTGGTGTTTTGGAATCGAAATAATGTAGGAAGCTTATACTCGTAAAATTTGACATAGAAAAACAATAAAAAGTCTATCCCGAGTAACTTTCATAGTCCGAAGTTGCCCAACTCTCTCTATGGAGGAGCTTTTAACGGTTTCGTCCATTTGTCATAGAAAGTTGGTGTTTTCGCATCGAAATAATCTATGAAGCTTATACTCATAAAATTTGACATATAAGAACAATAAAAATTGTACACCGAGCAACTTTGATGGTCCGAAGTTGCTCAACTCTCTCTATGGAGGAGCTTGTAACGGTTTTGTCTATTTGTCATAGAAAGTTGGTGTTTTGGCATCGAAATAATGTAGGAAGCTTATACTCGTAAAATTTGACATAAAAGAACAATAAAAAGTCTATCCCGAGCAACTTTGATAGTCCGAAGTTGCTCAACTCTCTCTATGGAGGAGCTTTTAACGGTTTTGTCCATTTGTCATAGAAAGTTGGTGTTTTGGCATCGAAATAATGTACGAATCTTATACTTGTAAAATTTGACATAGAAAAACAATAAAAAGTCTTTCGCGAGCAACTTTGATAGTCCGAAGTTGCTCATCTCTCTCTATGGAGGAGGTTTTAACGGTTTTGTCTATTTGTCATAGATAGTTGGTGTTTTGGCATCGAAATAATCTCTGAAGCTTATACTCGTAAAATTGGACAAATAAGAAAAATAAAAATTGTACACCGAGTAACTTTGATGGTCCGAAGTCGCTTAACACTCTCTATGGAAGAGCTTTTAACGGTTTTCTCCATTTGTCATAGAAAGTTGGTTTTTTGGCATCGAAATAATCTAGGAAGCTTATACTCATAAAATTTGACATAAAAGAACAATAAAAAGTGTACAAAGAGCACTTTTAATGGTCCGAAGTTGCTCAATTCTCTCTGTGGAGGAGCTTTTAACGGTTTTGTCAATTTGTCATAGAAAGTTGGTGTTTTGTCATCGAAATAATGTAGGAAGCTTATACTCGTAAAATTTGACATAGAAGAACAATAAAAAGTCTATCCCGAGCAACTTTGATAGTCCGAAGTTGCTCAACTCTCTCTTTGGAGGAGCTTTTAACGGTTTTGTCCATTTGTCATAGAAAGTTGGTGTTTTGGAATCGAAATAGTGTAGGAAGCTTATACTCGTAAAATTTGACATAGAAAAACAATAAAAAGTCTATCCCGAGTAACTTTCATAGTCCGAAGTTGCCCAACTCTCTCTATGGAGGAGCTTTTAACGGTTTCGTCCATTTGTCATAGAAAGTTGGTGTTTTCGCATCGAAATAATCTATGAAGCTTATACTCATAAAATTTGACATATAAGAACAATAAAAATTGTACACCAAGCAACTTTGATGGTCCGAAGTTGCTCAACTCTCTCTATGGAGGAGCTTGTAACGGTTTTGTCTATTTGTCATAGAAAGTTGGTGTTTTTGCATCGAAATAAACTCTGAAGCTTATACTCGTAAAATTGAACATATAAGAACAATAAAAATTGTACACCGAGTAACTTTGATGGTCCGAAGTCGCTTAACACTCTCTATGGAGGTGCTTTTAACGGTTTTGTCCATTTGTCATAGAAAGTTGGTTTTTTGGCATCGAAATAATCTAGGAAGCTTAAACTCATAAAATTTGACATAGAAGAACAATAAAAAGTGTACAAAGAGCACTTTTAATGGTCCGAAGTTGCTCAACTCTCTCTGTGGAGGAGCTTTAACGGTTTTGTCAATTTGTCATAGAAAGTTGGTGTTTTGGCATCGAAATAATGTAGGAAGCTTATACTCGTAAAATTTGACATAGAAGAACAATAAAAAGTCTATCCCGAGCAACTTTGATAGTCCGAAGTTGCTCAACTCTCTCTATGGAGGAGCTTTTAACGGTTTTGTCCATTTGTCATAGAAAGTTGGTGTTTTGGAATCGAAATAATGTGGGAAGCTTATACTCGTAAAATTTGACATAGAAAAACAATAAAAAGTCTATCCCGAGTAACTTTCATAGTCCGAAGTTGCTCAAATCTCTCTATGGAGGAGCTTTTAACGGTTTCGTCCATTTGTCATAGAAAGTTGGTGTTTTGGCATCGAAATAATCTATGAAGCTTATACTCATAAAATTTGACATATAAGAACAATAAAAATTGTACACCGAGCAACTTTGATGGTCCGAAGTTGGTCAACTCTCTCTATGGAGGAGCTTGTAACGGTTTTGTCTATTTGTCATAGAAAGTTGGTGTTTTTGCATCGAAATAATCTCTGAAGCATATACTCGTAAAATTTGACATATAAGAACAATAAAAATTGTACACCGAATAACTTTGATGGTTAGAAGTCGCTCAACACTCTCTATGGAGGAGCTTTTAACGGTTTTGTCCATTTGTCATAGAAAGTTGGCGTTTTGGCATCGAAATAATCTAGAAAGCTTATACTCATAAAATTTGACATAAAAGAACAATAAAAAGTGTACATAGAGCAATTTTAATGGTCCGAAGTTTCTCAACTCTCTCTATGGAGGAGCTTTTAACGGTTTTGTCAATTTGTCATAGAAAGTTGGTGTTTTGGCATCGAAATAATGTAGGAAGCTTATACTCGTAAAATTTGACATAAAAGAACAATAAAAAGTCTATCCCGAGCAACTTTGATAGTCCGAAGTTGCTCAAATCTCTCTATGGAGGAGCTTTTAACGGTTTTGTCCATTTGTCATAGAAAGTTGGTGTTTTGGCATCGAAATAATGTACGAATCTTATACTTGTAAAATTTGACATAGAAAAACAATAAAAAGTCTTTCCCGAGCAACTTTGATAGTCCGAAGTTGCTCATCTCTCTCTATGGAGGAGGTTTTAACGATTTTGTCTATTTGTCATAGATAGTTGGTGTTTTGGCATCGAAATAATCTATGAAGCTTATACTCGTAAAATTTGACATATAAGAACAATAAAAATTGTACACCGAGCAACTTCGATGGTCCGAAGTCGCTCAACACTCTCTATGGAGGAGCTTGTAACGGTTTTGTCTATTTGTCATAGATAGTTGGTGTTTCGGCATCGAAATAATCTATGAAGCTTATACTCGTAAAATTTGACATATAAGAACAATAAAAATTGTACACCGAGCAACTTTGATGGTCCGAAGTCGCTCAACACTCTCTATGGAGGAGCTTGTAACGGTTTTGTCTATTTGTCTTTGAAAGTTGGTGTTTTGGCATCGAAATAATCTCGGAAGCTTATACTCATAAAATTTGACATAGAAGAACAATAAAAAGTGTACATAGAGCAATTTTAATGGTCCGAAGTTGCTCAACTCTCTCTATGGAGGAGCTTTTAATGGTTTTGTCAATTTGTCATAAAAAGTTGGTGTTTTGGCATCGAAATAATGTAGGAAGCTTATACTCGTAAAATTTGACATAGAAGAACAACAAAAAGTCTATCCCGAGCAACTTTGATAGTCCGAAGTTGCTCAACTCTCTCTATGGAGGAGCTTTTAACGGTTTTGTCCATTTGTCATAGAAAGTTGTTATTTTGTCATCGAAATAATGTAGGAAGTTTATACTCGTAAAATTTGACATAGAAAAACAATAAAAAGTCTATCCCGAGTAACTTTCATAGTCCGAAGTTGCTCAACTCTCTCTATGGAGGAGCTTTTAACGGTTTTGTCCATTTGTCAAAGAAAGTTGGTGTTTTGGCATCGAAATAATCTAGGAAGCTTATACTCATAAAATTTGACATATGAGAACAACAAAAATTGTACACCGAGCAACTTTGATGGTCCGAAGTTGCTCAACACTCTTTATGGTAGAGCTCTTAACGGTTTTGTCTATTTGTCGTAGAAAGTTGGTGTTTTGGCACCGAAATAATCTATGAAGCTTATACTCGTAAAATTTGACATATGAGAACAATAAAAATTGTACACCGAGCAACTTTGATGGTCCGAAGTCGCTCAACACTCTCTATGGAGGAGCTTTTAACGGTTTTGTCCATTTGTCATAGAAAGTTGGTGTTTTGGCATCGAAATAATCTAGGAAGCTTATACTCATAAAATTTCACATAGAAGAACAACAAAAGGTCTATCCCGAGCAACTTTGATAGTGCGAAGTTGCTCAACTCTCTCTATGGAGGCGCTTTTAACGGTTTTGTCCATTTGTCAAAGAAAGATGGTGTTTTGGCATCGAAATAATCTAGGAAGCTTATACTCGTAAAATTTGACATATAAGAACAATAACAAGTGTACACCGAGCAACTTTGATGGTCCGAAGTTGCTCAACTCTCTCTATGGAGGAGCTTGTAACGGTTTTGTCTATTTGTCATAGAAAGTTGTTGTTTTGGCATCGAAATAATCTAGGAAGCTTATACTCATAAAATTTGACATAGAAGAACAATAAAAAGTGTACATAGAGCAATTTTAATGGCCCGAAGTTGCTCAACTCTCTCTACGGAGGAGCTTTTAACGGTTTTGTCAATTTGTCATTGAAAGTTGGTGTTTTGGCATCGAAATAATGTAGGAAGCTTATACTCGTAAAATTTGACATAGAAAAACAATAAAAAGTCTTTCCCGAGCAAAATTGATAGTCCGAAGTTGCTCAACTTTCTCTATGGAGGAGCTTTTAACGGTTTTGTCTATTTGTCATAGAAAGTTGGTGTTTTGGCATAAAAAATAATGTAGGACACCTATACTCGTAAAATTTGACATAGAAAAATAATAAAAAGTCTTTCCCGAGCAACTTTGATAGTCCGAAGTTGCTCAACTCTCTCTATGGAGGAGCTTTTAACGGTTTTGTCCATTTGTCATAGAAAGTTGTTATTTTGTCATCGAAATAATGTAGGAAGTTTATACTCGTAAAATTTGACATAGAAAAACAATAAAAAGTCTATCCCGAGTAACTTTCATAGTCCGAAGTTGCTCAACTCTCTCTATGGAGGAGCTTTTAACGGTTTTGTCCATTTGTCATAGAAAGTTGGTGTTTTGGCATCGAAATAATCTAGGAAGCTTATACTCATAAAATTTGACATATAAGAACAACAAAAATTGTACACCGAGCAACTTTGATGGTCCGAAGTTGCTCAACACTCTTTATGGTAGAGCTCTTAACGGTTTTGTCTATTTGTCGTAGAAAGTTGGTGTTTTGGCACCGAAATAATCTATGAAGCTTATACTCGTAAAATTTGACATATGAGAACAATAAAAATTGTACACCGAGCAACTTTGATGGTCCGAAGTCGCTCAACACTCTCTATGGAGGAGCTTTTAACGGTTTTGTCCATTTGTCATAGAAAGTTGGTGTTTTGGCATCGAAATAATCTAGGAAGCTTATACCCATAAAATTTCACATAGAAGAACAACAAAAGGTCTATCCCGAGCAACTTTGATGGTCCGAAGTCGCTCAACACTCTCTATGGAGGAGCTTTTAACGGTTTTGTCCATTTGTCATAGAAAGTTGGTGTTTTGGCATCAAAATAATCTATGAAGTTTATACTCTTAAAATTTGACATATAAGAACAATAAAAAGTGTACACCGAGCAAATTTGATGGTCCGAAGTTGCTCAACTCTCTCTATGGAGGCGCTTTTAACGGTTTTGTCCATTTGTCATAGAAAGATGGTGTTTTGGCATCGAAATAATCTAGGAAGCTTATACTCGTAAAATTTGACATATAAGAACAATAAAAAGTGTACACCGAGAAACTTTGATGGTCCGAAGTCGCTCAACACTCTCTATGGAGGAGCTTTTAACGGTTTTGTCCATTTGTCATAGATAGTTGGTGTTTTGGCATCGAAATAATCTAGGAAGCATATACTCGTAAAATTTGACATATAAGAACAATAAAAATTGTACACCGAGCAACTTTGATGGTCCGAAGTCGCTCAACTCTCTCTTTGGAGGAGCTTGTAACGGTTTTGTCTATTTGTCATAGAAAGTTGGTGTTTTGGCATCGAAATAATCTCTGAAGCTTATACTCGTAAAATTGGACATATAAGAACAATAAAAATTGTACACCGATCAACTTTGATGGTCCGAAGTCGTTCAACACTCTCTATGGAAGAGCTCTTAACAGTTTTGTCTATTTGTCATAAAAAGTTGGTGTTTTGGCATCGAAATAATCTAGGAAGCTTATACTCGTAAAATTTCACATAGAAGAACAACAAAAGGTCTATCCCGAGCAACATTCATAGTCCGAAGTTGCTCAACTCTCTCTATGGAGGAGCTTTTAACGGTTTTGTCCATTTGTCAGAGAAAGATGGTGTTTTGGCATCGAAATAATCTAGGAAGCTTATACTCGTAAAATTTGACATATAAGAACAATAAAAAGTGTACAACGAGAAACTTTGATGGTCCGAAGTCGCTCAACACTCTCTATGGAGGAGCTTTTAACGGTTTCGTCCATTTGTCATAGAAAGTTGGTGTTTTGGCATCGAAATAATGTAGGAAGCTTATACTAATAAAATTTGACATAAAAGAACAATAAAAAGTCTATCCCGAGCAACTTTGATAGTCCGAAGTTGCTCAACTCTCTCTATGGAGGGGCTTTTAAAGGTTTTGTCCATTTGTCATTAGAAAGTTGGTGTTTTGGCATCGAAATAATGTAGGAAGCTTATACTTGTAAAATTTGACATAGAAAAACAATAAAAAGTCTTTCCCGAGCAACTTTGATAGTCCGAAGTTGCTCATCTCTCTCTATGGAGGAGCTTTTAACGGTTTTGTCTATTTGTCATAGATAGTTGGTGTTTTGGCATCGAAATAATCTATGAAGCTTATACTCGTAAAATTTGACATATAAGAACAATAAAAATTGTACACCGAGCAACTTTGATGGTCCGAAGTCGCTCAACACTCTCTATGGAGGAGCTTGTAACGGTTTTGTCTATTTGTCATAGATAGTTGGTGTTTTGGCATCGAAATAATCTATGAAGCTTATACTCTTAAAATTTGACATATAAGAACAATAAAAATTGTACACCGAGCAACTTTGATGGTCCGAAGTCGCTCAACACTCTCTATGGAGGAGCATGTAATGGTTTTGTCTATTTGTCATAGAAAGTTGGTGTTTTGGCATCAAAATAATCTCGGAAGCTTATACTCGTAAAATTGGACATATAAGAACAATAAAAATTGTACACCGAGCAACTTTGATGGTTCGAAGTTGCCCAACTCTCTCTATGGAGGAGCTTGTAACAGTTTTGCCCATTTGTCATAGAAAGTTGGGGTTTTGGCATCGAAATAATCTAGGAAGCTTATACTAATAAAATTTGACATAGAAGAACAATAAAAAGTGTACATAGAGCAATTTTAATGGTCCGAAGTTGCTCAACTCTCTCTAGGGAGGAGCTTTTAACGGTTTTGTCAATTTGTCATAGAAAGTTGGTGTTTTGGCATCGAAATAATGTAGGAAGCTTATACTCGTAAAATTTGACATAGAAAAACAATAAAAAGTCTTTCCAGAGCAACTTTGATAGTCCGAAGTTGCTCAACTCTCTCTATGGAGGAGTTTTTAACGGCTTTGTCCATTTGTCATAGAAAGTTGGTGTTTTGGCATAAAAAATAATGTAGGAAGCTTATACTCGTAAAATTTGACATAGAAAAACAATAAAAAGTCTCTCCCGAGCAACTTTGATAGTCCGAAGTTGCTCAACTCTCTCTATGGAGGAGCTTTTAACAGTTTTGTCCATTTGTCATAGAAAGTTGGTGTTTTGGCATAAAAAATAATGTAGGAAGCTTATAGTCGTAAAATTTGACATAGAAAAACAATAAAAAGTCTTTCCCGAGCAACTTTGATGGTCCGAAGTTGCTCAACTCTCTCTATGGAGGAGCTTTTAACGGTTTTGTCTATTTGTCATAGATAGTTGGTGTTTTGGCATCGAAATAATCTATGAAGCTTATACTCGTAAAATTTGACATATAAGAACAATAAAAATTGTACACCGAGCAACTTTGATGGTCCGAAGTTGCTCAACTCTCTCTATGGAGGAGCTTGTAACGGTTTTGTCTATTTGTCATAGAAAGTTGTTGTTTTGGCATCGAAATAATCTAGGAAGCTTATACTCATAAAATTTGACATAGAAGAACAATAAAAAGTGTACATAGAGCAATTTTAATGGCCCGAAGTTGCTCAACTCTCTCTACGGAGGAGCTTTTAACGGTTTTGTCAATTTGTCATAGAAAGTTGGTGTTTTGGCATCGAAATAATGTAGGAAGCTTATACTCGTAAAATTTGACATAGAAAAAAGTCTTTCCCGAGCAACTTTGATAGTCCGAAGTTGCTCAACTCTCTCTATGGAGGAGCTTTTAACGGTTTTGTCTATTTGTCATAGAAAGTTGGTGTTTTGGCATAAAAAATAATGTAGGACACCTATACTCGTAAAATTTGACATAGAAAAATAATAAAAAGTCTTTCCCGAGCAACTTTGATAGTCTGAAGTTGGTCAACTCTCTCTATGGAGGAGCTTTTAACGGTTTTGTCTATTTGTCATAGATAGTTGGTGTTTTGGCATCGAAATAATCTATGAAGCTTATACTCGAAAAATTGGACATATAAGAACAATAAAAATTGTACACCGAGTAACTTTGATGGTCCGAAGTCGCTTAACACTCTCTATGGAGGAGCTTTTAACGGTTTTGTCCATTTGTCATAGAAAGTTGGTGTTTTGGCATCGAAATAATCTAGGAAGCTTATACTCATAAAATTTGACATAGAAGAACAATAAAAAGTGTACATAGAGCAATTTTAATGGTCCGAAGTTGCTCAACTCTCTCTATGGAGGAGCTTTTAATGGTTTTGTCAATTTGTCATAGAAAGTTGGTGTTTTGGCATCGAAATAATGTAGGAAGCTTATACTCGTAAAATTTGACATAGAAGAACAACAAAAAGTCTATCCCGAGCAACTTTGATAGTCCGAAGTTGCTCAACTCTCTCTATGGAGGAGCTTTTAACGGTTTTGTCCATTTGTCATAGAAAGTTGTTATTTTGTCATCGAAATAATGTAGGAAGTTTATACTCGTAAAATTTGACATAGAAAAACCATAAAAAGTCTATCCCGAGTAACTTTCATAGTCCGAAGTTGCTCAACTCTCTCTATGGAGGAGCTTTTAACGGTTTTGTCCATTTGTCAAAGAAAGTTGTTGTTTTGGCATCGAAATAATCTAGGAAGCTTATACTCATAAAATTTGACATATAAGAAAAACAAAAATTGTACACCGAGCAACTTTGATGGTCCGAAGTTGCTCAACACTCTTTATGGTAGAGCTCTTAACGGTTTTGTCTATTTGTCGTAGAAAGTTGGTGTTTTGGCACCGAAATAATCTATGAAGCTTATACTCGTAAAATTTGACATATGAGAACAATAAAAATTGTACACCGAGCAACTTTGATGGTCCGAAGTCGCTCAACACTCTCTATGGAGGAGCTTTTAACGGTTTTGTCCATTTGTCATAGAAAGTTGGTGTTTTGGCATCGAAATAATCTAGGAAGCTTATACTCATAAAATTTCACATAGAAGAACAGCAAAAGGTCTGTCCCGAGCAACTTTGATAGTGCGAAGTTGCTCAACTCTCTCTATGGAGGCGCTTTTAACGGTTTTGTCCATTTGTCAAAGAAAGATGGTGTTTTGGCATCGAAATAATCTAGGAAGCTTATACTCGTAAAATTTGACATATAAGAACAATAAAAAGTGTACTCCGAGAAACTTTGATGGTCCGAAGTCGCTCAACACTCTCTATGGAGGAGCTTTTAACGATTTCGTCCATTTGTCATAGAAAGTTGGTGTTTTGGCATCGAAATAATCTATGAAGTTTATACTCTTAAAATTTGACATATAAGAACAATAAAAAGTGTACACCGAGCAACTTTGATGGTCCGAAGTTGCTCAACTCTCTCTATGGAGGCGCTTTTAACGGTTTTGTCCATTTGTCATAGAAAGATGGTGTTTTGGCATCGAAATAATCTAGGAAGCTTATACTCGTAAAATTTGACATATAAGAACAATAAAAAGTGTACACCGAGAAACTTTTATGGTCCGAAGTCGCTCAACACTCTCTATGGAGGAGCTTTTAACGGTTTTGTCCATTTGTCATAGATAGTTGGTGTTTTGGCATCGAAATAATCTAGGAAGCATATACTCGTAAAATTTGACATATAAGAACAATAAAAATTGTACACCGAGCAACTTTGATGGTCCGAAGTCACTCAACTCTCTCTATGGAGGAGCTTGTAACGGTTTTGTCTATTTGTCATAGAAAGTTGGTGTTTTGGCATCGAAATAATCTCTGAAGCTTATACTCGTAAAATTGGACATATAAGAACAATAAAAATTGTACACCGATCAACTTTGATGGTCCGAAGTCGTTCAACACTCTCTCTGGAAGAGCTCTTAACAGTTTTGTCTATTTGTCGTAAAAAGTTGGTGTTTTGGCATCGAAATAATCTAGGAAGCTTATACTCGTAAAATTTCACATAGAAGAACAACAAAAGGTCTATCCCGAGCAACATTCATAGTCCGAAGTTGCTCAACTCTCTCTATGGAGGAGCTTTTAACGGTTTTGTCCATTTGTCAGAGAAAGATGGTGTTTTGGCATCGAAATAATCTAGGAAGCTTATACTCGTAAAATTTGACATATAAGAACAATAAAAAGTGTACAACGAGAAACTTTGATGGTCCGAAGTCGCTCAACACTCTCTATGGAGGAGCTCTTAACAGTTTTGTCTATTTATCATAAAAAGTTGGTGTTTTGGCATCGAAATAATCTAGGAAGCTTATACTCGTAAAATTTCACATAGAAGAACAACAAAAGGTCTATCCCGAGCAACATTCATAGTCCGAAGTTGCTCAACTCTTTCTATGGAGGAGCTTTTAACGGTTTTGTCCATTTGTCAGAGAAAGATGGTGTTTTGGCATCGAAATAATCTAGGAAGCTTATACTCGTAAAATTTGACATATAAGAACAATAAAAAGTGTACAACGAGAAACTTTGATGGTCCGAAGTCGCTCAACACTCTCTATGGAGGAGCTTTTAACGGTTTCGTCCATTTGTCATAGAAAGTTGGTGTTTTGGCATCGAAATAATGTAGGAAGCTTATACTAATAAAATTTGACATAAAAGAACAATAAAAAGTCTATCCCGAGCAACTTTGATAGTCCGAAGTTGCTCAACTCTCTCTATGGAGGGGCTTTTAAAGGTTTTGTCCATTTGTCATTAGAAAGTTGGTGTTTTGGCATCGAAATAATGTAGGAAGCTTATACTTGTAAAATTTGACATAGAAAAACAATAAAAAGTCTTTCCCGAGCAACTTTGATAGTCCGAAGTTGCTCATCTCTCTCTATGGAGGAGCTTTTAACGGTTTTGTCTATTTGTCATAGATAGTTGGTGTTTTGGCATCGAAATAATCTATGAAGCTTATACTCGTAAAATTTGACATATAAGAACAATAAAAATTGTACACCGAGCAACTTTGATGGTCCGAAGTCGCTCAACACTCTCTATGGAGGAGCTTGTAACGGTTTTGTCTATTTGTCATAGATAGTTGGTGTTTTGGCATCGAAATAATCTATGAAGCTTATACTCTTAAAATTTGACATATAAGAACAATAAAAATTGTACACCGAGCAACTTTGATGGTCCGAAGTCGCTCAACATTCTCTATGGAGGAGCTTGTAATGGTTTTGTCTATTTGTCATAGAAAATTGGTGTTTTGGCATCAAAATAATCTCGGAAGCTTATACTCGTAAAATTGGACATATAAGAACAATAAAAATTGTACACCGAGCAACTTTGATGGTTCGAAGTTGCCCAACTCTCTCTATGGAGGAGCTTGTAACAGTTTTGCCCATTTGTCATAGAAAGTTGGGGTTTTGGCATCGAAATAATCTAGGAAGCTTATACTAATAAAATTTGACATAGAAGAACAATAAAAAGTGTACATAGAGCAATTTTAATGGTCCGAAGTTGCTCAACTCTCTCTAGGGAGGAGCTTTTAACGGTTTTGTCAATTTGTCATAGAAAGTTGGTGTTTTGGCATCGAAATAATGTAGGAAGCTTATACTCGTAAAATTTGACATAGAAAAACAATAAAAAGTCTTTCCAGAGCAACTTTGATAGTCCGAAGTTGCTCAACTCTCTCTATGGAGGAGTTTTTAACGGCTTTGTCGATTTGTCATAGAAAGTTGGTGTTTTGGCATAAAAAATAATGTAGGAAGCTTATACTCGTAAAATTTGACATAGAAAAACAATAAAAAGTCTCTCCCGAGCAACTTTGATAGTCCGAAGTTGCTCAACTCTCTCTATGGAGGAGCTTTTAACAGTTTTGTCCATTTGTCATAGAAAGTTGGTGTTTTGGCATAAAAAATAATGTAGGAAGCTTATAGTCGTAAAATTTGACATAGAAAAACAATAAAAAGTCTTTCCCGAGCAACTTTGATGGTCCGAAGTTGCTCAACTCTCTCTATGGAGGAGCTTTTAACGGTTTTGTCTATTTGTCATAGATAGTTGGTGTTTTGGCATCGAAATAATCTATGAAGCTTATACTCGTAAAATTTGACATATAAGAACAATAAAAATTGTACACCGAGCAACTTTGATGGTCCGAAGTTGCTCAACTCTCTCTATGGAGGAGCTTGTAACGGTTTTGTCTATTTGTCATAGAAAGTTGTTGTTTTGGCATCGAAATAATCTAGGAAGCTTATACTCATAAAATTTGACATAGAAGAACAATAAAAAGTGTACATAGAGCAATTTTAATGGCCCGAAGTTGCTCAACTCTCTCTACGGAGGAGCTTTTAACGGTTTTGTCAATTTGTCATAGAAAGTTGGTGTTTTGGCATCGAAATAATGTAGGAAGCTTATACTCGTAAAATTTGACATAGAAAAAAGTCTTTCCCGAGCAACTTTGATAGTCCGAAGTTGCTCAACTCTCTCTATGGAGGAGCTTTTAACGGTTTTGTCTATTTGTCATAGAAAGTTGGTGTTTTGGCATAAAAAATAATGTAGGACACCTATACTCGTAAAATTTGACATAGAAAAATAATAAAAAGTCTTTCCCGAGCAACTTTGATAGTCTGAAGTTGGTCAACTCTCTCTATGGAGGAGCTTTTAACGGTTTTGTCTATTTGTCATAGATAGTTGGTGTTTTGGCATCGAAATAATCTATGAAGCTTATACTCGAAAAATTGGACATATAAGAACAATAAAAATTGTACACCGAGCAACTTTGATGGTCCGAAGTCGCTCAACACTCTCTATGGAGGAGCTTTTAACGGTTTTGTCCATTTGTCATAGAAAGTTGGTGTTTTGGCATCGAAATAATCTAGGAAGCTTATACTCATAAAATTTCACATAGAAGAACAACAAAAGGTCTGTCCCGAGCAACTTTGATAGTGCGAAGTTGCTCAACTCTCTCTATGGAGGCGCTTTTAACGGTTTTGTCCATTTGTCAAAGAAAGATGGTGTTTTGGCATCGAAATAATCTAGGAAGCTTATACTCGTAAAATTTGACATATAAGAACAATAAAAAGTGTACTCCGAGAAACTTTGATGGTCCGAAGTCGCTCAACACTCTCTATGGAGGAGCTTTAACGATTTCGTCCATTTGTCATAGAAAGTTGGTGTTTTGGCATCGAAATAATCTATGAAGTTTATACTCTTAAAATTTGACATATAAGAACAATAAAAAGTGTACACCGAGCAACTTTGATGGTCCGAAGTTGCTCAACTCTCTCTATGGAGGCGCTTTTAACGGTTTTGTCCATTTGTCATAGAAAGATGGTGTTTTGGCATCGAAATAATCTAGGAAGCTTATACTCGTAAAATTTGACATATAAGAACAATAAAAAGTGTACACCGAGAAACTTTTATGGTCCGAAGTCGCTCAACACTCTCTATGGAGGAGCTTTTAACGGTTTTGTCCATTTGTCATAGATAGTTGGTGTTTTGGCATCGAAATAATCTAGGAAGCATATACTCGTAAAATTTGACATATAAGAACAATAAAAATTGTACACCGAGCAACTTTGATGGTCCGAAGTCACTCAACTCTCTCTATGGAGGAGCTTGTAACGGTTTTATCTATTTGTCATAGAAAGTTGGTGTTTTGGCATCGAAATAATCTCTGAAGCTTATACTCGTAAAATTGGACATATAAGAACAATAAAAATTGTACACCGATCAACTTTGATGGTCCGAAGTCGTTCAACACTCTCTATGGAAGAGCTCTTAACAGTTTTGTCTATTTGTCGTAAAAAGTTGGTGTTTTGGCATCGAAATAATCTAGGAAGCTTATACTCGTAAAATTTCACATAGAAGAACAACAAAAGGTCTATCCCGAGCAACATTCATAGTCCGAAGTTGCTCAACTCTCTCTATGGAGGAGCTTTTAACGGTTTTGTCCATTTGTCAGAGAAAGATGGTGTTTTGACATCGAAATAATCTAGGAAGCTTATACTCGTAAAATTTGACATATAAGAACAGTAAAAAGTGTACACCGAGAAACTTTGATGGTCCGAAGTCGCTCAACACTCTCTATGGAGGAGCTTTTAACGGTTTCGTCCATTTGTCATAGAAACTTGGTGTTTCGGCATCGAAATAATCTAGGAAGCTTATACTCGTAAAATTTGACACAGAAGAACAATAAAAAGTCTATCCCGAGCAACTTTGATAGTCCGAAGTAGCTCAACTATCTCTATGGAGGAGCTTTTAACGGTTTTGTCTATTTGTCATAGAAAGTTGGTGTTTTGGCATTGAAATAATCTAGGAAGCTTATACTCGTAAAATTTGACATAGAAGAACAATAAAAAGTCTATCCCGAGCAACTTTGATAGTCCGAAGTTGCTCAACTCTCTCTATGGAGGAGCTTTTAACAATTTTGTCTATTTGTCATAGATAGTTGGTGTTTTGGCATCGAAATAATCTATGAAGCTTATACTCGTAAAATTTGACATATAAGAACAATAAAAATTGTACACCGAGCAACTTTGATGGTCCGAAGTCGCTCAACACTCTCTATGGAGGGGCTTTTAACGGTTTTGTCCATTTGTCATAGAAAGTTGGTGTTTTGCCATCGAAATAATCTAGGAATCTTACACTCGTAAAATTTCACATAGAAGAACAACAAAAGGTCTATCCCGAGCAACTTTGATAGTCCGAAGTTGCTCAACTCTCTCTATGGAGGAGCTTTTAACGGTTTTGTCCATTTGTCAAAGAAAGATGGTGTTTTGGCATCGAAATAATCTAGGAAGCTTATACTCGTAAAATTTGACATATAAGAACAATAATTGTGTACACCGAGAAACTTCGATGGTCCGAAGTCGCTCAACACTCTCTATCGAGGAGCTTTTAACGGTTTTGTCCATTTGTCATAGATAGTTGGTGTTTTGGCATCGAAATAATCTAGGAAGCATATACTCGTATAATTTGACATATAAGAACAATAAAAATTGTACACCGAGCAACTTTGATGGTCCGAAGTCGCTCAACACTCTCTATGGAGGAGCTTTTAACGGTTTTGTCCATTTGTCATTGAAAGTTGGTGTTTTGCATCGAAATAATCTAGGAAGCTTATACTCATAAAATTTCACATAGAAGAACAACAAAAGGTCTATCCCGAGCAACTTTGATAGTGCGAAGTTGCTCAACTCTCTCTATGGAGGCGCTTTTAACGGTTTTGTCCATTTGTCAAAGAAAGATGGTGTTTTGGCATCGAAATAATCTAGGAAGCTTATACTCGTAAAATTTGACATATAAGAACAATAACAAGTGTACACCGAGAAACTTTGATGGTTTGAAGTCGCTCAACTCTCTCTATGGAGGCGCTTTTAACGGTTTTGTCCATTTGTCAAAGAAAGATGGTGTTTTGGCATCGAAATAATCTAGGAAGCTTATACTCGTAAAATTTGACATATAAGAACAATAACAAGTGTACACCGAGCAACTTTGATGGTCCGAAGTTGCTCAACTCTCTCTATGGAGGAGCTTGTAACGGTTTTGTCTATTTGTCATAGAAAGTTGTTGTTTTGGCATCGAAATAATCTAGGAAGCTTATACTCATAAAATTTGACATAGAAGAACAATAAAAAGTGTACATAGAGCAATTTTAATGGCCCGAAGTTGCTCAACTCTCTCTACGGAGGAGCTTTTAACGGTTTTGTCAATTTGTCATAGAAAGTTGGTGTTTTGGCATCGAAATAATGTAGGAAGCTTATACTCGTAAAATTTGACATAGAAAAACAATAAAAAGTCTTTCCCGAGCAAAATTGATAGTCCGAAGTTGCTCAACTCTCTCTATAGAGGAGCTTTTAACGGTTTTGTCTATTTGTCATAGAAAGTTGGTGTTTTGGCATAAAAAATAATGTAGGACACCTATACTCGTAAAATTTGACATAGAAAAATAATAAAAAGTCTTTCCCGAGCAACTTTGATAGTCCGAAGTTGCTCAACTCTCTCTATGGAGGAGCTTTTAACGGTTTTGTCCATTTGTCATAGAAAGTTGTTATTTTGTCATCGAAATAATGTAGGAAGTTTATACTCGTAAAATTTGACATAGAAAAACAATAAAAAGTCTATCCCGAGTAACTTTCATAGTCCGAAGTTGCTCAACTCTCTCTATGGAGGAGCTTTTAACGGTTTTGTCCATTTGTCATAGAAAGTTGGTGTTTTGGCATCGAAATAATCTAGGAAGCTTATACTCATAAAATTTGACATATAAGAACAACAAAAATTGTACACCGAGCAACTTTGATGGTCCGAAGTTGCTCAACACTCTTTATGGTGGAGCTCTTAACGGTTTTGTCTATTTGTCGTAGAAAGTTGGTGTTTTGGCACCGAAATAATCTATGAAGCTTATACTCGTAAAATTTGACATATGAGAACAATAAAAATTGTACACCGAGCAACTTTGATGGTCCGAAGTCGCTCAACACTCTCTATGGAGGAGCTTTTAACGGTTTTGTCCATTTGTCATAGAAAGTTGGTGTTTTGGCATCGAAATAATCTAGGAAGCTTATACTCATAAAATTTGACATAGAAGAACAATAAAAAGTGTACATAGAGCAATTTTAATGGTCCGAAGTTGCTCAACTCTCTCTATGGAGGAGCTTTTAATGGTTTTGTCAATTTGTCATAGAAAGTTGGTGTTTTGGCATCGAAATAATGTAGGAAGCTTATACTCGTAAAATTTGACATAGAAGAACAACAAAAAGTCTATCCCGAGCAACTTTGATAGTCCGAAGTTGCTCAACTCTCTCTATGGAGGAGCTTTTAACGGTTTTGTCCATTTGTCATAGAAAGTTGTTATTTTGTCATCGAAATAATGTAGGAAGTTTATACTCGTAAAATTTGACATAGAAAAACCATAAAAAGTCTATCCCTAGTAACTTTCATAGTCCGAAGTTGCTCAACTCTCTCTATGGAGGAGCTTTTAACGGTTTTGTCCATTTGTCAAAGAAAGTTGTTGTTTTGGCATCGAAATAATCTAGGAAGCTTATACTCATAAAATTTGACATATAAGAAAAACAAAAATTGTACACCGAGCAACTTTGATGGTCCGAAGTTGCTCAACACTCTTTATGGTAGAGCTCTTAACGGTTTTGTCTATTTGTCGTAGAAATTTGGTGTTTTGGCACCGAAATAATCTATGAAGCTTATACTCGTAAAATTTGACATATGAGAACAATAAAAATTGTACACCGAGCAACTTTGATGGTCCGAAGTCGCTCAACACTCTCTATGGAGGAGCTTTTAACGGTTTTGTCCATTTGTCATAGAAAGTTGGTGTTTTGGCATCGAAATAATCTAGGAAGCTTATACTCATAAAATTTCACATAGAAGAACAACAAAAGGTCTGTCCCGAGCAACTTTGATAGTGCGAAGTTGCTCAACTCTCTCTATGGAGGCGCTTTTAACGGTTTTGTCCATTTGTCAAAGAAAGATGGTGTTTTGGCATCGAAATAATCTAGGAAGCTTATACTCGTAAAATTTGACATATAAGAACAATAAAAAGTGTACTCCGAGAAACTTTGATGGTCCGAAGTCGCTCAACACTCTCTATGGAGGAGCTTTTAACGATTTCGTCCATTTGTCATAGAAAGTTGGTGTTTTGGCATCGAAATAATCTATGAAGTTTATACTCTTAAAATTTGACATATAAGAACAATAAAAAGTGTACACCGAGCAACTTTGATGGTCCGAAGTTGCTCAACTCTCTCTATGGAGGCGCTTTTAACGGTTTTGTCCATTTGTCATAGAAAGATGGTGTTTTGGCATCGAAATAATCTAGGAAGCTTATACTCGTAAAATTTGACATATAAGAACAATAAAAAGTGTACACCGAGAAACTTTTATGGTCCGAAGTCGCTCAACACTCTCTATGGAGGAGCTTTTAACGGTTTTGTCCATTTGTCATAGATAGTTGGTGTTTTGGCATCGAAATAATCTAGGAAGCATATACTCGTAAAATTTGACATATAAGAACAATAAAAATTGTACACCGAGCAACTTTGATGGTCCGAAGTCACTCAACTCTCTCTATGGAGGAGCTTGTAACGGTTTTATCTATTTGTCATAGAAAGTTGGTGTTTTGGCATCGAAATAATCTCTGAAGCTTATACTCGTAAAATTGGACATATAAGAACAATAAAAATTGTACACCGATCAACTTTGATGGTCCGAAGTCGTTCAACACTCTCTATGGAAGAGCTCTTAACAGTTTTGTCTATTTGTCGTAAAAAGTTGGTGTTTTGGCATCGAAATAATCTAGGAAGCTTATACTCGTAAAATTTCACATAGAAGAACAACAAAAGGTCTATCCCGAGCAACATTCATAGTCCGAAGTTGCTCAACTCTCTCTATGGAGGAGCTTTTAACGGTTTTGTCCATTTGTCAGAGAAAGATGGTGTTTTGACATCGAAATAATCTAGGAAGCTTATACTCGTAAAATTTGACATATAAGAACAGTAAAAAGTGTACACCGAGAAACTTTGATGGTCCGAAGTCGCTCAACACTCTCTATGGAGGAGCTTTTAACGGTTTCGTCCATTTGTCATAGAAACTTGGTGTTTCGGCATCGAAATAATCTAGGAAGCTTATACTCGTAAAATTTGACACAGAAGAACAATAAAAAGTCTATCCCGAGCAACTTTGATAGTCCGAAGTAGCTCAACTATCTCTATGGAGGAGCTTTTAACGGTTTTGTCTATTTGTCATAGAAAGTTGGTGTTTTGGCATTGAAATAATCTAGGAAGCTTATACTCGTAAAATTTGACATAGAAGAACAATAAAAAGTCTATCCCGAGCAACTTTGATAGTCCGAAGTTGCTCAACTCTCTCTATGGAGGAGCTTTTAACAATTTTGTCTATTTGTCATAGATAGTTGGTGTTTTGGCATCGAAATAATCTATGAAGCTTATACTCGTAAAATTTGACATATAAGAACAATAAAAATTGTACACCGAGCAACTTTGATGGTCCGAAGTCGCTCAACACTCTCTATGGAGGGGCTTTTAACGGTTTTGTCCATTTGTCATAGAAAGTTGGTGTTTTGCCATCGAAATAATCTAGGAATCTTACACTCGTAAAATTTCACATAGAAGAACAACAAAAGGTCTATCCCGAGCAACTTTGATAGTCCGAAGTTGCTCAACTCTCTCTATGGAGGAGCTTTTAACGGTTTTGTCCATTTGTCAAAGAAAGATGGTGTTTTGGCATCGAAATAATCTAGGAAGCTTATACTCGTAAAATTTGACATATAAGAACAATAATTGTGTACACCGAGAAACTTCGATGGTCCGAAGTCGCTCAACACTCTCTATCGAGGAGCTTTTAACGGTTTTGTCCATTTGTCATAGATAGTTGGTGTTTTGGCATCGAAATAATCTAGGAAGCATATACTCGTATAATTTGACATATAAGAACAATAAAAATTGTACACCGAGCAACTTTGATGGTCCGAAGTCGCTCAACACTCTCTATGGAGGAGCTTTTAACGGTTTTGTCCATTTGTCATTGAAAGTTGGTGTTTTGGCATCGAAATAATCTAGGAAGCTTATACTCATAAAATTTCACATAGAAGAACAACAAAAGGTCTATCCCGAGCAACTTTGATAGTGCGAAGTTGCTCAACTCTCTCTATGGAGGCGCTTTTAACGGTTTTGTCCATTTGTCAAAGAAAGATGGTGTTTTGGCATCGAAATAATCTACGAAGCTTATACTCGTAAAATTTGACATATAAGAACAATAACAAGTGTACACCGAGAAACTTTGATGGTTTGAAGTCGCTCAACTCTCTCTATGGAGGCGCTTTTAACGGTTTTGTCCATTTGTCAAAGAAAGATGGTGTTTTGGCATCGAAATAATCTAGGAAGCTTATACTCGTAAAATTTGACATATAAGAACAATAACAAGTGTACACCGAGCAACTTTGATGGTCCGAAGTTGCTCAACTCTCTCTATGGAGGAGCTTGTAACGGTTTTGTCTATTTGTCATAGAAAGTTGTTGTTTTGGCATCGAAATAATCTAGGAAGCTTATACTCATAAAATTTGACACAGAAGAACAATAAAAAGTGTACATAGAGCAATTTTAATGGCCCGAAGTTGCTCAACTCTCTCTACGGAGGAGCTTTTAACGGTTTTGTCAATTTGTCATAGAAAGTTGGTGTTTTGGCATCGAAATAATGTAGGAAGCTTATACTCGTAAAATTTGACATAGAAAAACAATAAAAAGTCTTTCCCGAGCAAAATTGATAGTCCGAAGTTGCTCAACTCTCTCTATAGAGGAGCTTTTAACGGTTTTGTTTATTTGTCATAGAAAGTTGGTGTTTTGGCATAAAAAATAATGTAGGACACCTATACTCGTAAAATTTGACATAGAAAAATAATAAAAAGTCTTTCCCGAGCAACTTTGATAGTCCGAAGTTGCTCAACTCTCTCTATGGAGGAGCTTTTAACGGTTTTGTCCATTTGTCATAGAAAGTTGTTATTTTGTCATCGAAATAATGTAGGAAGTTTATACTCGTAAAATTTGACATAGAAAAACAATAAAAAGTCTATCCCGAGTAACTTTCATAGTCCGAAGTTGCTCAACTCTCTCTATGGAGGAGCTTTTAACGGTTTTGTCCATTTGTCATAGAAAGTTGGTGTTTTGGCATCGAAATAATCTAGGAAGCTTATACTCATAAAATTTGACATATAAGAACAACAAAAATTGTACACCGAGCAACTTTGATGGTCCGAAGTTGCTCAACACTCTTTATGGTAGAGCTCTTAACGGTTTTGTCTATTTGTCGTAGAAAGTTGGTGTTTTGGCACCAAAATAATCTATGAAGCTTATACTCGTAAAATTTGACATATGAGAACAATAAAAATTGTACACCGAGCAACTTTGATGGTCCGAAGTCGCTCAACACTCTCTATGGAGGAGCTTTTAACGGTTTTGTCCATTTGTCATAGAAAGTTGGTGTTTTGGCATCGAAATAATCTAGGAAGCTTATACTCATAAAATTTCACATAGAAGAACAACAAAAGGTCTATCCCGAGCAACTTTGATAGTGCGAAGTTGCTCAACTCTCTCTATGGAGGCGCTTTTAACGGTTTTGTCCATTTGTCAAAGAAAGATGGTGTTTTGGCATCGAAATAATCTAGGAAGCCTATACTCGTAAAATTTGACATATAAGAACAATAAAAAGTGTACACCGAGAAACTTTGATGGTCCGAAGTCGCTCAACACTCTCTATGGAGGAGCTTTTAACGATTTCGTCCATTTGTCATAGAAAGTTGGTGTTTTGGCATCAAAATAATCTATGAAGTTTATACTCTTAAAATTTGACATATAAGAACAATAAAAAGTGTACACCGAGCAAATTTGATGGTCCGAAGTTGCTCAACTCTCTCTATGGAGGCGCTTTTAACGGTTTTGTCCATTTGTCATAGAAAGATGGTGTTTTGGCATCGAAATAATCTAGGAAGCTTATACTCGTAAAATTTGACATATAAGAACAATAAAAAGTGTACACCGAGAAACTTTGATGGTCCGAAGTCGCTCAACACTCTCTATGGAGGAGCTTTTAACGGTTTTGTCCATTTGTCATAGATAGTTGGTGTTTTAGCATCGAAATAATCTAGGAAGCATATACTCGTAAAATTTGACATATAAGAACAATAAAAATTGTACACCGAGCAACTTTGATGGTCCGAAGTCGCTCAACTCTCTCTATGGAGGAGCTTGTAACGGTTTTGTCTATTTGTCATAGAAAGTTGGTGTTTTGGCATCGAAATAATCTCTGAAGCTTATACTCGTAAAATTGGACATATAAGAACAATAAAAATTGTACACCGATCAACTTTGATGGTCCGAAGTCGTTCAACACTCTCTATGGAAGAGCTCTTAACAGTGTTGTCCATTTGTCATAAAAAGTTGGTGTTTTGGCATCGAAATAATCTAGGAAGCTTATACTCGTAAAATTTCACATAGAAGAACAACAAAAGGTCTATCCCGAGCAACATTCATAGTCCGAAGTTGCTCAACTCTCTCTATGGAGGAGCTTTTAACGGTTTTGTCCATTTGTCAGAGAAAGATGGTGTTTTGGCATCGAAATAATCTAGGAAGCTTATACTCGTAAAATTTGACATATAAGAACAATAAAAAGTGTACAACGAGAAACTTTGATGGTCCGAAGTCGCTCAACACTCTCTATGGAGGAGCTTTTAACGGTTTCGTCCATTTGTCATAGAAAGTTGGTGTTTTGGCATCGAAATAATGTAGGAAGCTTATACTAATAAAATTTGACATAAAAGAACAATAAAAAGTCTATCCCGAGCAACTTTGATAGTCCGAAGTTGCTCAACTCTCTCTATGGAGGGGCTTTTAAAGGTTTTGTCCATTTGTCATTAGAAAGTTGGTGTTTTGGCATCGAAATAATGTAGGAAGCTTATACTTGTAAAATTTGACATAGAAAAACAATAAAAAGTCTTTCCCGAGCAACTTTGATAGTCCGAAGTTGCTCATCTCTCTCTATGGAGGAGCTTTTAACGGTTTTGTCTATTTGTCATAGATAGTTGGTGTTTTGGCATCGAAATAATCTATGAAGCTTATACTCGTAAAATTTGACATATAAGAACAATAAAAATTGTACACCGAGCAACTTTGATGGTCCGAAGTCGCTCAACACTCTCTATGGAGGGGCTTTTAACGGTTTTGTCTATTTGTCATAGATAGTTGGTGTTTTGGCATCGAAATAATCTATGAAGCTTATACTCTTAAAATTTGACATATAAGAACAATAAAAATTGTACACCGAACAACTTTGATGGTACGAAGTCGCTCAACACTCTCTATGGAGGAGCTTGTAATGGTTTTGTCTATTTGTCATAGAAAGTTGGTGTTTTGGCATCAAAATAATCTCGGAAGCTTATACTCGTAAAATTGGACATATAAGAACAATAAAAATTGTACACCGAGCAACTTTGATGGTTCGAAGTTGCCCAACTCTCTTTATGGAGGAGCTTGTAACAGTTTTGCCCATTTGTCATAGAAAGTTGGGGTTTTGGCATCGAAATAATCTAGGAAGCTTATACTAATAAAATTTGACATAGAAGAATAATAAAAAGTGTACATAGAGCAATTTTAATGGTCCGAAGTTGCTCAACTCTCTCTAGGGAGGAGCTTTTAACGGTTTTGTCAATTTGTCATAGAAAGTTGGTGTTTTGGCATCGAAATAATGTAGGAAGCTTATACTCGTAAAATTTGACATAGAAAAACAATAAAAAGTCTTTCCAGAGCAACTTTGATAGTCCGAAGTTGCTCAACTCTCTCTATGGAGGAGCTTTTAACGGCTTTGTCCATTTGTCATAGAAAGTTGGTGTTTTGGCATAAAAAATAATGTAGGAAGCTTATACTCGTAAAATTTGACATAGAAAAACAATAAAAAGTCTCTCCCGAGCAACTTTGATAGTCCGAAGTTGCTCAACTCTCTCTATGGAGGAGCTTTTAACAGTTTTGTCCATTTGTCATAGAAAGTTGGTGTTTTGGCATAAAAAATAATGTAGGAAGCTTATAGTCGTAAAATTTGACATAGAAAAACAATAAAAAGTCTTTCCCGAGCAACTTTGATGGTCCGAAGTTGCTCAACTCTCTCTATGGAGGAGCTTTTAACGGTTTTGTCTATTTGTCATAGATAGTTGGTGTTTTGGCATCGAAATAATCTAGGAAGCTTATACTCATAAAATTTGACATAGAAGAACAATAAAAAGTGTACATAGAGCAATTTTAATGGCCCGAAGTTGCTCAACTCTCTCTACGGAGGAGCTTTTAACGGTTTTGTCAATTTGTCATAGAAAGTTGGTGTTTTGGCATCGAAATAATGTAGGAAGCTTATACTCGTAAAATTTGACATAGAAAAAAGTCTTTCCCGAGCAACTTTGATAGTCTGAAGTTGCTCAACTCTCTCTATGGAGGAGCTTTTAACGGTTTTGTCTATTTGTCATAGAAAGTTGGTGTTTTGGCATAAAAAATAATGTAGGACACCTATACTCGTAAAATTTGACATAGAAAAATAATAAAAAGTCTTTCCCGAGCAACTTTGATAGTCCGAAGTTGGTCAACTCTCTCTATGGAGGAGCTTTTAACGGTTTTGTCTATTTGTCATAGATAGTTGGTGTTTTGGCATCGAAATAATCTATGAAGCTTATACTCGAAAAATTGGACATATAAGAACAATAAAAATTGTACACCGAGCAACTTTGATGGTCCGAAGTTGCTCAACTCTCTCTATGGAGGAGCTTGTAACGGTTTTGTCTATTTGTCATAGAAAGTTGTTGTTTTGGCATCGAAATAATCTAGGAAGCTTATACTCATAAAATTTGACATAGAAGAACAATAAAAAGTGTACATAGAGCAATTTTAATGGCCCGAAGTTGCTCAACTCTCTCTACGGAGGAGCTTTTAACGGTTTTGTCAATTTGTCATAGAAAGTTGGTGTTTTGGCATCGAAATAATGTAGGAAGCTTATACTCGTAAAATTTGACATAGAAAAAAGTCTTTCCCGAGCAACTTTGATAGTCTGAAGTTGCTCAACTCTCTCTATGGAGGAGCTTTTAACGGTTTTGTCTATTTGTCATAGAAAGTTGGTGTTTTGGCATAAAAAATAATGTAGGACACCTATACTCGTAAAATTTGACATAGAAAAATAATAAAAAGTCTTTCCCGAGCAACTTTGATAGTCCGAAGTTGGTCAACTCTCTCTATGGAGGAGCTTTTAACGGTTTTGTCTATTTGTCATAGATAGTTGGTGTTTTGGCATCGAAATAATCTATGAAGCTTATACTCGAAAAATTGGACATATAAGAACAATAAAAATTGTACACCGAGTAACTTTGATGGTCCGAAGTCGCTTAACACTCTCTATGGAGGAGCTTTTAACGGTTTTGTCCATTTGTCATAGAAAGTTGGTGTTTTGGCATCGAAATAATCTAGGAAGCTTATACTCATAAAATTTCACATAGAAGAACAACAAAAGGTCTATCCCGAGCAACTTTGATAGTGCGAAGTTGCTCAACTCTCTCTATGGAGGCGCTTTTAACGGTTTTGTCCATTTGTCAAAGAAAGATGGTGTTTTGGCATCGAAATAATCTAGGAAGCCTATACTCGTAAAATTTGACATATAAGAACAATAAAAAGTGTACACCGAGAAACTTTGATGGTCCGAAGTCGCTCAACACTCTCTATGGAGGAGCTTTTAACGATTTCGTCCATTTGTCATAGAAAGTTGGTGTTTTGGCATCAAAATAATCTATGAAGTTTATACTCTTAAAATTTGACATATAAGAACAATAAAAAGTGTACACCGAGCAAATTTGATGGTCCGAAGTTGCTCAACTCTCTCTATGGAGGCGCTTTTAACGGTTTTGTCCATTTGTCATAGAAAGATGGTGTTTTGGCATCGAAATAATCTAGGAAGCTTATACTCGTAAAATTTGACATATAAGAACAATAAAAAGTGTACACCGAGAAACTTTGATGGTCCGAAGTCGCTCAACACTCTCTATGGAGGAGCTTTTAACGGTTTTGTCCATTTGTCATAGATAGTTGGTGTTTTAGCATCGAAATAATCTAGGAAGCATATACTCGTAAAATTTGACATATAAGAACAATAAAAATTGTACACCGAGCAACTTTGATGGTCCGAAGTCGCTCAACTCTCTCTATGGAGGAGCTTGTAACGGTTTTGTCTATTTGTCATAGAAAGTTGGTGTTTTGGCATCGAAATAATCTCTGAAGCTTATACTCGTAAAATTGGACATATAAGAACAATAAAAATTGTACACCGATCAACTTTGATGGTCCGAAGTCGTTCAACACTCTCTATGGAAGAGCTCTTAACAGTGTTGTCCATTTGTCATAAAAAGTTGGTGTTTTGGCATCGAAATAATCTAGGAAGCTTATACTCGTAAAATTTCACATAGAAGAACAACAAAAGGTCTATCCCGAGCAACATTCATAGTCCGAAGTTGCTCAACTCTCTCTATGGAGGAGCTTTTAACGGTTTTGTCCATTTGTCAGAGAAAGATGGTGTTTTGGCATCGAAATAATCTAGGAAGCTTATACTCGTAAAATTTGACATATAAGAACAATAAAAAGTGTACAACGAGAAACTTTGATGGTCCGAAGTCGCTCAACACTCTCTATGGACGAGCTTTTAACGGTTTCGTCCATTTGTCATAGAAAGTTGGTGTTTTGGCATCGAAATAATGTAGGAAGCTTATACTAATAAAATTTGACATAAAAGAACAATAAAAAGTCTATCCCGAGCAACTTTGATAGTCCGAAGTTGCTCAACTCTCTCTATGGAGGGGCTTTTAAAGGTTTTGTCCATTTGTCATTAGAAAGTTGGTGTTTTGGCATCGAAATAATGTAGGAAGCTTATACTTGTAAAATTTGACATAGAAAAACAATAAAAAGTCTTTCCCGAGCAACTTTGATAGTCCGAAGTTGCTCATCTCTCTCTATGGAGGAGCTTTTAACGGTTTTGTCTATTTGTCATAGATAGTTGGTGTTTTGGCATCGAAATAATCTATGAAGCTTATACTCGTAAAATTTGACATATAAGAACAATAAAAATTGTACACCGAGCAACTTTGATGGTCCGAAGTCGCTCAACACTCTCTATGGAGGGGCTTTTAACGGTTTTGTCTATTTGTCATAGATAGTTGGTGTTTTGGCATCGAAATAATCTATGAAGCTTATACTCTTAAAATTTGACATATAAGAACAATAAAAATTGTACACCGAACAACTTTGATGGTACGAAGTCGCTCAACACTCTCTATGGAGGAGCTTGTAATGGTTTTGTCTATTTGTCATAGAAAGTTGGTGTTTTGGCATCAAAATAATCTCGGAAGCTTATACTCGTAAAATTGGACATATAAGAACAATAAAAATTGTACACCGAGCAACTTTGATGGTTCGAAGTTGCCCAACTCTCTTTATGGAGGAGCTTGTAACAGTTTTGCCCATTTGTCATAGAAAGTTGGGGTTTTGGCATCGAAATAATCTAGGAAGCTTATACTAATAAAATTTGACATAGAAGAATAATAAAAAGTGTACATAGAGCAATTTTAATGGTCCGAAGTTGCTCAACTCTCTCTAGGGAGGAGCTTTTAACGGTTTTGTCAATTTGTCATAGAAAGTTGGTGTTTTGGCATCGAAATAATGTAGGAAGCTTATACTCGTAAAATTTGACATAGAAAAACAATAAAAAGTCTTTCCAGAGCAACTTTGATAGTCCGAAGTTGCTCAACTCTCTCTATGGAGGAGCTTTTAACGGCTTTGTCCATTTGTCATAGAAAGTTGGTGTTTTGGCATAAAAAATAATGTAGGAAGCTTATACTCGTAAAATTTGACATAGAAAAACAATAAAAAGTCTCTCCCGAGCAACTTTGATAGTCCGAAGTTGCTCAACTCTCTCTATGGAGGAGCTTTTAACAGTTTTGTCCATTTGTCATAGAAAGTTGGTGTTTTGGCATAAAAAATAATGTAGGAAGCTTATAGTCGTAAAATTTGACATAGAAAAACAATAAAAAGTCTTTCCCGAGCAACTTTGATGGTCCGAAGTTGCTCAACTCTCTCTATGGAGGAGCTTTTAACGGTTTTGTCTATTTGTCATAGATAGTTGGTGTTTTGGCATCGAAATAATCTAGGAAGCTTATACTCATAAAATTTGACATAGAAGAACAATAAAAAGTGTACATAGAGCAATTTTAATGGCCCGAAGTTGCTCAACTCTCTCTACGGAGGAGCTTTTAACGGTTTTGTCAATTTGTCATAGAAAGTTGGTGTTTTGGCATCGAAATAATGTAGGAAGCTTATACTCGTAAAATTTGACATAGAAAAAAGTCTTTCCCGAGCAACTTTGATAGTCTGAAGTTGCTCAACTCTCTCTATGGAGGAGCTTTTAACGGTTTTGTCTATTTGTCATAGAAAGTTGGTGTTTTGGCATAAAAAATAATGTAGGACACCTATACTCGTAAAATTTGACATAGAAAAATAATAAAAAGTCTTTCCCGAGCAACTTTGATAGTCCGAAGTTGGTCAACTCTCTCTATGGAGGAGCTTTTAACGGTTTTGTCTATTTGTCATAGATAGTTGGTGTTTTGGCATCGAAATAATCTATGAAGCTTATACTCGAAAAATTGGACATATAAGAACAATAAAAATTGTACACCGAGCAACTTTGATGGTCCGAAGTTGCTCAACTCTCTCTATGGAGGAGCTTGTAACGGTTTTGTCTATTTGTCATAGAAAGTTGTTGTTTTGGCATCGAAATAATCTAGGAAGCTTATACTCATAAAATTTGACATAGAAGAACAATAAAAAGTGTACATAGAGCAATTTTAATGGCCCGAAGTTGCTCAACTCTCTCTACGGAGGAGCTTTTAACGGTTTTGTCAATTTGTCATAGAAAGTTGGTGTTTTGGCATCGAAATAATGTAGGAAGCTTATACTCGTAAAATTTGACATAGAAAAAAGTCTTTCCCGAGCAACTTTGATAGTCTGAAGTTGCTCAACTCTCTCTATGGAGGAGCTTTTAACGGTTTTGTCTATTTGTCATAGAAAGTTGGTGTTTTGGCATAAAAAATAATGTAGGACACCTATACTCGTAAAATTTGACATAGAAAAATAATAAAAAGTCTTTCCCGAGCAACTTTGATAGTCCGAAGTTGGTCAACTCTCTCTATGGAGGAGCTTTTAACGGTTTTGTCTATTTGTCATAGATAGTTGGTGTTTTGGCATCGAAATAATCTATGAAGCTTATACTCGAAAAATTGGACATATAAGAACAATAAAAATTGTACACCGAGTAACTTTGATGGTCCGAAGTCGCTTAACACTCTCTATGGAGGAGCTTTTAACGGTTTTGTCCATTTGTCATAGAAAGTTGGTGTTTTGGCATCGAAATAATCTAGGAAGCTTATACTCTTAAAATTTGACATAGAAGAACAATAAAAAGTGTACATAGAGCAATTTTAATGGTCCGAAGTTGCTCAACTCTCTCTATGGAGGAGCTTTTAATGGTTTTGTCAATTTGTCATAGAAAGTTGGTGTTTTGGCATCGAAATAATGTAGGAAGCTTATACTCGTAAAATTTGACATAGAAGAACAACAAAAAGTCTATCCCGAGCAACTTTGATAGTCCGAAGTTGCTCAACTCTCTCTATGGAGGAGCTTTTAACGGTTTTGTCCATTTGTCATAGAAAGTTGTTATTTTGTCATCGAAATAATGTAGGAAGTTTATACTCGTAAAATTTGACATAGAAAAACCATAAAAAGTCTATCCCGAGTAACTTTCATAGTCCGAAGTTGCTCAACTCTCTCTATGGAGGAGCTTTTAACGGTTTTGTCCATTTGTCAAAGAAAGTTGTTGTTTTGGCATCGAAATAATCTAGGAAGCTTATACTCATAAAATTTGACATATAAGAACAACAAAAATTGTACACCGAGCAACTTTGATGGTCCGAAGTTGCTCAACACTCTTTATGGTAGAGCTCTTAACGGTTTTGTCTATTTGTCGTAGAAAGTTGGTGTTTTGGCACCGAAATAATCTATGAAGCTTATACTCGTAAAATTTGACATATGAGAACAATAAAAATTGTACACCGAGCAACTTTGATGGTCCGAAGTCGCTCAACACTCTCTATGGAGGAGCTTTTAACGGTTTTGTCCATTTGTCATAGAAAGTTGGTGTTTTGGCATCGAAATAATCTAGGAAGCTTATACTCATAAAATTTCACATAGAAGAACAACAAAAGGTCTGTCCCGAGCAACTTTGATAGTGCGAAGTTGCTCAACTCTCTCTATGGAGGCGCTTTTAACGGTTTTGTCCATTTGTCAAAGAAAGATGGTGTTTTGGCATCGAAATAATCTAGGAAGCTTATACTCGTAAAATTTGACATATAAGAACAATAAAAAGTGTACTCCGAGAAACTTTGATGGTCCGAAGTCGCTCAACACTCTCTATGGAGGAGCTTTTAACGATTTCGTCCATTTGTCATAGAAAGTTGGTGTTTTGGCATCGAAATAATCTATGAAGTTTATACTCTTAAAATTTGACATATAAGAACAATAAAAAGTGTACACCGAGCAACTTTGATGGTCCGAAGTTGCTCAACTCTCTCTATGGAGGCGCTTTTAACGGTTTTGTCCATTTGTCATAGAAAGATGGTGTTTTCGCATCGAAATAATCTAGGAAGCTTATACTCGTAAAATTTGACATATAAGAACAATAAAAAGTGTACACCGAGAAACTTTTATGGTCCGAAGTCGCTCAACACTCTCTATGGAGGAGCTTTTAACGGTTTTGTCCATTTGTCATAGATAGTTGGTGTTTTGGCATCGAAATAATCTAGGAAGCATATACTCGTAAAATTTGACATATAAGAACAATAAAAATTGTACACCGAGCAACTTTGATGGTCCGAAGTCGCTCAACTCTCTCTATGGAGGAGCTTGTAACGGTTTTGTCTATTTGTCATAGAAAGTTGGTGTTTTGGCATCGAAATAATCTCTGAAGCTTATACTCGTAAAATTGGACATATAAGAACAATAAAAATTGTACACCGATCAACTTTGATGGTCCGAAGTCGTTCAACACTCTCTATGGAAGAGCTCTTAACAGTTTTGTCTATTTGTCGTAAAAAGTTGGTGTTTTGGCATCGAAATAATCTAGGAAGCTTATACTCGTAAAATTTCACATAGAAGAACAACAAAAGGTCTATCCCGAGCAACATTCATAGTCCGAAGTTGCTCAACTCTCTCTATGGAGGAGCTTTTAACGGTTTTGTCCATTTGTCAGAGAAAGATGGTGTTTTGACATCGAAATAATCTAGGAAGCTTATACTCGTAAAATTTGACATATAAGAACAGTAAAAAGTGTACACCGAGAAACTTTGATGGTCCGAAGTCGCTCAACACTCTCTATGGAGGAGCTTTTAACGGTTTCGTCCATTTGTCATAGAAACTTGGTGTTTCGGCATCGAAATAATCTATGAAGTTTATACTCTTAAAATTTTACATATAAGAACAATAAAAAGTGTACACCGAGCAACTATGATGGTGCGAAGTTGCTCAACTCTCTCTATGGAGGAGCTTTTAACGGTTTTGTCCATTTGTCATAGAAAGTTGGTGTTTTGGCAACGAAATAATCTAGGAAGCTTATACTCGTAAAATTTCACATAGAAGAACAATAAAAGGTCTATCCCGAGCAACTTTGATAGTCCGAAGTTGCTCAACTCTCTCTATGGAAGAGCTTTTACCGGTTTTTTCCATTTGTCAAAGAAAGATGGTGTTTCGGCATCGAAATAATCTAGGAAGCTTATACTCGTAAAATTTGACATATAAGAACAATAAAAAGTGTACACCGAGAAACTTTGATGGTCCGATGTCGCTCAACACTCTTTATGGAGGAGCTTTTAACGGTTTTGTCCATTTGTCACAGATAGTTGGTGTTTTGGCATCGAAATAATCTATGAAGCCTATACTCATAAAATTTCACATAGAAGAACAACAAAAGGTCTATCCCGAGCAACTTTGATAGTCCGAAGTTGCTCAACTCTCTCTATGGAGGAGCTTTTAACGGTTTTGTCTATTTGTCAAAGAAAGATGGTGTTTTGGCATCGAAATAATCTAGGAAGCTTATACTCGTAAAATTTGACATATAAGAACAATAATTGTGTACACCGAGAAACTTCGATGGTCCGAAGTCGCTCAACACTCTCTATCGAGGAGCTTTTAACGGTTTTGTCCATTTGTCATAGATAGTTGGTGTTTTGGCATCGAAATAATCTTGGAAGCATATACTCGTATAATTTGACATATAAGAACAATAAAAATTGTACACCGAGCAACTTTGATGGTCCGAAGTCGCTCAACACTCTCTATGGAGGAGCTTTTAACGGTTTTGTCCATTTGTCATAGAAAGTTGGTGTTTTGGCATCGAAATAATCTAGGAAGCTTATACTCATAAAATTTCACATAGAAGAACAACAAAAGGTCTATCCCGAGCAACTTTGATAGTGCGAAGTTGCTCAACTCTCTCTATGGAGGCGCTTTTAACGGTTTTGTCCATTTGTCAAAGAAAGATGGTGTTTTGGCATCGAAATAATCTAGGAAGCTTATACTCGTAAACTTTGACATATAAGAACAATAACAAGTGTACACCGAGAAACTTTGATGGTTTGAAGTCGCTCAACTCTCTCTATGGAGGCGCTTTTAACGGTTTTGTCCATTTGTCAAAGAAAGATGGTGTTTTGGCATCGAAATAATCTAGGAAGCTTATACTCATAAAATTTGACATATAAGAACAATAAAAAGTGTACACCGAGAAACTTTAATGGTCCGAAGTCGCTCAACACTCTCTATGGAGGAGCTTTTAACGATTTCGTTCATTTGTCATAGAAAGTTGGTGTTTTGGCATCGAAATAATCTATGAAGTTTATACTCTTAAAATTTGACATATAAGAACAATAAAAAGTGTACACCGAGCAACTTTGATAGTCCGAAGTTGCTCAACTCTCTCTATGGAGGCGCTTGTAACGGTTTTGTCCATTTGTCATAGAATGTTGGTGTTTTGGCATCGAAATAATCTAGGAAGCTTATACTCATAAAATTTGACATATAAGAACAATAAAAATTGTACACCGAGCAACTTTGATGGTCCGAAGTCGCTCAACTCTCTCTATGGAGGAGCTTCTAACGGTTTTGTCTATTTGTCATAGAAAGTTGGTGTTTTGGCATCGAAATAATCTCTGAAGCTTATACTCGTAAAATTGGATATATAAGAACAATAAAAATTGTACAACGATCAACTTTGATGGTCCGAAGTCGCTCAACACTCTCTATGGAAGAGCTCTTAACGGTTTTGTCTATTTGTCGTAAAAAGTTGCTGTTTTGGCATCGAAATAATCTAGGAAGCTTATACTCATAAAATTTCACATAGAAGAACAACAAAAGGTCTATCCCGAGCAACTTTTATAGTTCGAAGTTGCTCAACTCTCTCTATGGAGGAGCTTTTAACGGTTTTGTCCATTTGTCAGAGAAAGAAGGTGTTTTGGCATCGAAATAATCTCTGAAGCTTATACTCGTAAAATTGGACATATAAGAAAAATAAAAATTGTACAACGATCAACTTTGATTGTCCGAAGTCGCTCAACACTCTCTATGGAAGAGCTCTTAACGGTTTTGTCTATTTGTCGTAAAAAGTCGCTGTTTTGGCATCGAAATAATCTAGGAAGCTTATACTCATAAAATTTCACATAGAAGAACAACAAAATGTCTATCCCGAGCAACTTTCATAGTTCGAAGTTGCTCAACTCTCTCTATGGAGGAGCTTTTAACGGTTTTGTCCATTTGTCAGAGAAAGAAGGTGTTTTGGCATCGAAATAATCTAGGAAGCTTATACTAGTAAAATTTGACATATAAGAACAATAAAAAGTGTACACTGAGAAACTTTGATGGTCCGAAGTCGCTCAACTCTCTCTATGGAGGAGCTTGTAACGGTTCTGTCTATTTGTCATAGAAAGTTGGTGTTTTGGCATCGAAATAATCTAGGAAGCTTATACTCGTAAAATTTCACATAGAAGAACAACAAAAGGTCTATCCCGAGCAACTTTCATAGTTCGAAGTTGCTCAACTCTCTCTATGGAGGAGCTTTTAACGGTTTTGTCCATTTGTTAGAGAAAGAAGGTGTTTTGGCATCGAAATAATCTAGGAAGCTTATACTCGTAAAATAGGACATATAAGAACAATAAAAATTGTACACCGAGTAACTTTGATGGTCCGAAGTCGCTTAACACTCTCTATGGAAGAGCTTTCAACGGTTTTGTCCATTTATCATAGAAAGTTGGTTTTTTGGCATCGAAATAATCTAGGAAGCTTATACTCATAAAATTTGACATAAAAGAACAATAAAAAGTGTACAAAGAGCACTTTTAATGGTCCGAAGTTGCTCAATTCTCTCTGTGGAGGAGATTTTAACGGTTTTGTCAATTTGTCATAGAAAGTTGGTGTTTTGGCATCGAAATAATGTAGGAAGCTTATACTCGTAAAATTTGACATAGAAGAACAATAAAAAGTCTATCCCGAGCAACTTTGATAGTCCGAAGTTGCTCAACTCTCTCTTTGGAGGAGCTTTTAACGGTTTTGTCCATTTGTCATAGAAAGTTGATGTTTTGGAATCGAATAATGTAAGAAGCTTATACTCGTAAAATTTGACATAGAAAAACAATAAAAAGTCTATCCCGAGTAACTTTCATAGTCCGAAGTTGCTCAACTCTCTCTATGGAGGAGCTTTTAACGGTTTCGTCCATTTGTCATAGAAAGTTGGTGTTTTCGCATCGAAATAATCTATGAAGCTTATACTCATAAAATTTGACATATAAGAACAATAAAAATTGTACAACGAGCAACTTTGATGGTCCGAAGTTGCTCAACTCTCTCTATGGAGGAGCTTGTAACGGTTTTGTCTATTTGTCATAGAAAGTTGGTGTTTTTGCATCGAAATAAACTCTGAAGCTTATACTCGTAAAATTGAACATATAAGAACAATAAAAATTGTACACCGAGTAACTTTGATGGTCCGAAGTCGCTTAACACTCTCTATGGAGGTGCTTTTAACGGTTTTGTCCATTTGTCATAGAAAGTTGGTTTTTTGGCATCGAAATAATCTAGGAAGCTTATACTCATAAAATTTGACATAGAAGAACAATAAAAAGTGTACAAAGAGCACTTTTAATGGTCCGAAGTTGCTCAACTCTCTCTGTGGAGGAGCTTTTAACGGTTTTGTCAATTTGTCATAGAAAGTTGGTGTTTCGGCATCGAAATAATCTAGGAAGCTTATACTCGTAAAATTTGACATAGAAGAACAATAAAAAGTCTATCCCGAGCAACTTTGATAGTCCGAAGTTGCTCAACTCTCTCTATGGAGGAGCTTTTAACGGTTTTGTCCATTTGTCATAGAAAATTGGTGTTTTGGAATCGAAATAATGTAGGAAGCTTATACTCGTAAAATTTGACATAGAAAAACAATAAAAAGTCTATCCCGAGTAACTTTCATAGTACGAAGTTGCTCAAATCTCTCTATGGAGGAGCTTTTAACGGTTTCGTCCATTTGTCATAGAAAGTTGGTGTTTTGGCATCGATATAATCTATGAAGCTTATACTCATAAAATTTGACATAGAAGAACAATAAAAATTGTACACCAGCAACTTTGATTGTCCGAAGTTGGTCAACTCTCTCTATGGAGGAGCTTGTAACGGTTTTGTCTATTTGTCATAGAAAGTTGGTGTTTTTGCATCGAAATAATCTCTGAAGCATATACTCGTAAAATTTGACATATAAGAACAATAAAAATTGTACACCAAATAACTTTGATGGTTAGAAGTCGCTCAACACTCTCTATGGAGGAGCTTTTAACGGTTTTGTCCATTTGTCATAGAAAGTTGGCGTTTTGGCATCGAAATAATCTAGAAAGCTTATACTCATAAAATTTGACATAAAAGAACAATAAAAAGTGTACATAGAGCAATTTTAATGGTCCGAAGTTGCTCAACTCTCTCTATGGAGGAGCTTTTAACGGTTTTGTCAATTTGTCATAGAAAGTTGGTGTTTTGGCATCGAAATAATGTAGGAAGCTTATACTCGTAAAATTTGACATAAAAGAACAATAAAAAGTCTATCCCGAGCAACTTTGATAGTCCGAAGTTGCTCAACTCTCTCTATGGAGGAGCTTTTAACGGCTTTGTCCATTTGTCATAGAAAGTTGGTGTTTTGGCATAAAAAATAATGTAGGAAGCTTATACTCGTAAAATTTGACATAGAAAAACAATAAAAAGTCTTTCCCGAGCAACTTTGATAGTCCGAAGTTGGTCAACTCTCTCTATGGAGGAGCTTTTAACGGTTTTGTCCATTTGTCATAGAAAAATGGTGTTTTGGCATAAAAAATAATGTAGGAAGCTTATAGTCGTAAAATTTGACATAGAAAAACAATAAAATGTCTTTTCCGAGCAACTTTGATGGTCCGAAGTTGCTCAACTCTCTCTATGGAAGAGCTTTTAACGGTTTTGTCAATTTGTCATAGAAAGTTGGTGTGTCGGCATCGAAATAATGTAGGAAGCTTATACTCGTAAAATTTGACATAGAAGAACAATAAAAAGTCTATCCCTAGCAACTTTGATAGTCCAAAGTTGCTCAACTCTCTCTATGGAGGAGCTTTTAACGGTTTTGTCCATTTGTCATAGAAAGTTGGTGTTTTGGCATGGAAATAATGTAGGAAGCTTATACTCGTAAAATTTGACATAGAAAGACAATAAAAAGTCTTTCCCGAGCAACTTTGATAGTCCGAAGTTGCTCAACTCTCTCTATGGAGGAGCTTTTAACGGTTTTGTCTATTTGTCATAGATAGTTGCTGTTTTGGCATCGAAATAATCTATGAAGCTTATACTCGTAAAATTTGACATATAAGAACAATAAAAATTGTACACCGAGCAACTTTGATGGTCCGAAGTCTCTCAACACTCTCTATGGAGGAGCTTGTAACGGTTTTGTCTATTTGTCATAGATAGTTGGTGTTTTGGCATCGAAATAATCTAGGAAGCATATACTCGTATAATTTGACATATAAGAACAATAAAAATTGTACACCGAGCAACTTTGATGGTCCGAAGTCGCTCAACACTCTCTATGGAGGAGCTTTTAACGGTTTTGTCCATTTGTCATGGAAAGTTGGTGTTTTGGCATCGAAATAATCTAGGAAGCTTATACTCATAAAATTTCACATAGAAGAACAACAAAAGGTCTATCCCGAGCAACTTTGATAGTGCGAAGTTGCTCAACTCTCTCTATGGAGGCGCTTTTAACGGTTTTGTCCATTTGTCAAAGAAAGATGGTGTTTTGGCATCGAAATAATCTAGGAAGCTTATACTCGTAAAATTTGACATATAAGAACAATAACAAGTGTACACCGAGAAACTTTGATGGTTTGAAGTCGCTCAACTCTCTCTATGGAGGCGCTTTTAACGGTTTTGTCCATTTGTCAAAGAAAGATGGTGTTTTGGCATCGAAATAATCTAGGAAGCATATACTCGTAAAATTTGACATATAAGAACAATAAAAAGTGTACACCGAGAAACTTTAATGGTCCGAAGTCGCTCAACACTCTCTATGGAGGAGCTTTTAACGATTTCGTCCATTTGTCATAGAAAGTTGGTGTTTTGGCATCGAAATAATCCATGAAGTTTATACTCTTAAAATTTGACATATAAGAACAATAAAAAGTGTACACCGAGCAACTTTGATGGTCCGAAGTTGCTCAACTCTCTCTATGGAGGCGCTTTTAACGGTTTTGTCCATTTGTCATAGAAAGTTGGTGTTTTGGCATCGAAATAATCTAGGAAGCTTATACTCATAAAATTTGACATATAAGAACAATAAAAATTGTACACCGAGCAACTTTGATGGTCCGAAGTCGCTCAACTCTCTCTATGGAGGAGCTTCTAACGGTTTTGTCTATTTGTCATAGAAAGTTGGTGTTTTGGCATCGAAATAATCTCTGAAGCTTATACTCGTAAAATTGGACATATAAGAACAATAAAAATTGTACAACGATCAACTTTGATGGTCCGAAGTCGCTCAACACTCTCTATGGAAGAGCTCTTAACGGTTTTGTCTATTTGTCTTAAAAAGTTGCTGTTTTGGCATCGAAATAATCTAGGAAGCTTATACTCATAAAATTTCACATAGAAGAACAACAAAAGGTCTATCCCGAGCAACTTTCATAGTTCGAAGTTGCTCAACTCTCTCTATGGAGGAGCTTTTAACGGTTTTGTCCATTTGTCAGAGAAAGAAGGTGTTTTGGCATCGAAATAATCTCTGAAGCTTATACTCGTAAAATTGGAAATATAAGAACAATAAAAATTGTACAACGATCAACTTTGATGGTCCGAAGTCGCTCAACACTCTCTATGGAAGAGCTCTTAACGGTTTTGTCTATTTGTCGTAAAAAGTCGCTGTTTTGGCATCGAAATAATCTAGGAAGCTTATACTCATAAAATTTCACATAGAAGAACAACAAAAGGTCTATCCCGAGCAACTTTCATAGTTCGAAGTTGCTCAACTCTCTCTATGGAGGAGCTTTTAACGGTTTTGTCCATTTGTCAGAGAAAGAAGGTGTTTTGGCATCGAAATAATCTAGGAAGCTTATACTAGTAAAATTTGACATATAAGAACAATAAAAAGTGTACACTGAGAAACTTTGATGGTCCGAAGTCGCTCAACTCTCTCTATGGAGGAGCTTGTAACGGTTTTGTCTATTTGTCATAGAAAGTTGGTGTTTTGGCATCGAAATAATCTAGGAAGCTTATACTCGTAAAATTTCACATAGAAGAACAACAAAAGGTCTATCCCGAGCAACTTTCATAGTTCGAAGTTGCTCAACTCTCTCTATGGAGGAGCTTTTAACGGTTTTGTCCATTTGTTAGAGAAAGAAGGTGTTTTGGCATCGAAATAATCTAGGAAGCTTATACTCGTAAAATAGGACATATAAGAACAATAAAAATTGTACACCGAGTAACTTTGATGGTCCGAAGTCGCTTAACACTCTCTATAGAAGAGCTTTTAACGGTTTTGTCCATTTATCATAGAAAGTTGGTTTTTTGGCATCGAAATAATCTAGGAAGCTTATACTCATAAAATTTGACATAAAAGAACAATAAAAAGTGTACAAAGAGCACTTTTAATGGTCCGAAGTTGCTCAATTCTCTCTGTGGAGGAGCTTTTAACGGTTTTGTCAATTTGTCATAGAAAGTTGGTGTTTTGGCATCGAAATAATGTAGGAAGCTTATACTCGTAAAATTTGACATAGAAGAACAATAAAAAGTCTATCCCGAGCAACTTTGATAGTCCGAAGTTGCTCAACTCTCTCTTTGGAGGAGCTTTTATTGGTTTTGTCCATTTGTCATAGAAAGTTGGTGTTTTGGAATCGAAATAATGTAGGAAGCTTATACTCGTAAAATTTGACATAGAAAAACAATAAAAAGTCTATCCCGAGTAACTTTCATAGTCCGAAGTTGCCCAACTCTCTCTATGGGGGAACTTGTAACAGTTTTGACCATTTGTCATAGAAAGTTGGTGTTTTCGCATCGAAATAATCTATGAAGCTTATACTCATAAAATTTGACATATAAGAACAATAAAAATTGTACAACGAGCAACTTTGATGGTCCGAAGTTGCTCAACTCTCTCTATGGAGGAGCTTGTAACGGTTTTGTCTATTTGTCATAGAAAGTTGGTGTTTTTGCATCGAAATAAACTCTGAAGCTTATACTCGTAAAATTGAACATATAAGAACAATAAAAATTGTACACCGAGTAACTTTGATTGTCCGAAGTCGCTTAACACTCTCTATGGAGGTGCTTTTAACGGTTTTGTCCATTTGTCATAGAAAGTTGGTTTTTTGGCATCGAAATAATGTAGGAAGCTTATACTCGTAAAATTTGACATAGAAGAACAATAAAAAGTCTATCCCGAGCAACTTTGATAGTCCGAAGTTGCTCAACTCTCTCTATGGAGGAGCTTTTAACGGTTTTGTCCATTTGTCTTAGAAAATTGGTGTTTTGGAATCGAAATAATGTAGGAAGCTTATACTCGTAAAATTTGACATAGAAAAACAATAAAAAGTCTATCCCGAGTAACTTTCATAGTCCGAAGTTGCTCAAATCAATCTATGGAGGAGCTTTTAACGGTTTCGTCCATTTGTCATAGAAAGTTGGTGTTTTGGCATCGAAATAATCTATGAAGCTTATACTCATAAAATTTGACATATAAGAACAATAAAAATTGTACACCGAGCAACTTTGATGGTCCGAAGTTGCTCAACTCTCTCTATGGAGGAGCTTTTAACGGTTTTGTCAATTTGTCATAGAAAGTTGGTGTTTTGGCATCGAAATAATGTAGGAAGCTTATACTCGTAAAATTTGACATAAAAGAACAATAAAAAGTCTATCCCGAGCAACTTTGATAGTCCGAAGTTGCTCAACTCTCTCTATGGAGGAGCTTTTAACGGCTTTGTCCATTTGTCATAGAAAGTTGGTGTTTTGGCATAAAAAATAATGTAGGAAGCTTATACTCGTAAAATTTGACATAGAAAAACAATAAAAAGTCTTTCCCGAGCAACTTTGATAGTCCGAAGTTGTTCAACTCTCTCTATAGAGGAGCTTTTAACGGTTTTGTCCATTTGTCATAGAAAGTTGGTGTTTTGGCATAAAAAATAATGTAGGAAGCTTATAGTCGTAAAATTTGACATAGAAAAACAATAAAATGTCTTTTCCGAGCAACTTTGATGGTCCGAAGTTGCTCAACTCTCTCTATGGAAGAGCTTTTAACGGTTTTGTCAATTTGTCATAGAAAGTTGGTGTGTCGGCATCGAAATAATGTAGGAAGCTTATACTCGTAAAATTTGACATAGAAGAACAATAAAAAGTCTATCCCTAGCAACTTTGATAGTCCAAAGTTGCTCAACTCTCTCTATGGAGGAGCTTTTAACGGTTTTGTCCATTTCTCATAGAAAGTTTGTGTTTTGGCATGGAAATAATGTAGGAAGCTTATACTCGTAAAATTTGACATAGAAAGACAATAAAAAGTCTTTCCCGAGCAACTTTGATAGTCCGAAGTTGCTCAACTCTCTCTATGGAGGAGCTTTTAACGGTTATGTCTATTTGTCATAGATAGTTGGTGTTTTGGCATCGAAATAATCTATGAAGCTTATACTCGTAAAATTTGACATATAAGAACAATAAAAATTGTACACCGAGCAACTTTGATGGTCCGAAGTCTCTCAACACTCTCTATGGAGGAGCTTGTAACGGTTTTGTCTATTTGTCATAGAAAGTTGGTGTTTTGGCATCGAAATAATCTCTGAAGCTTATACTCGTAAAATTGGACATATAAGAACAATAAAAATTGTACACCGAGCAACTTTGATGGTTCGAAGTTGCCCAACTCTCTCTATGGAGGAGCTTGTAACAGTTTTGCCCATTTGTGATAGAAAGTTGGTGTTTTGGCATCGAAATAATCTAGGAAGCTTATACTAATAAAATTTGACATAGAAGAACAATAAAAAGTGTACATAGAGCAATTTTAATGGTCCGAAGTTGCTCAACTCTCTCCAGGGAGGACTTTTTAACGGTTTTGTCAATTTGTCATAGAAAGTTGGTGTTTTGGCATCGAAATAATGTAGGAAGCTTATACTCGTAAAATTAGACATAGAAAAACAATAAAAAGTCTTTCCCGAGCAACTTTGATAGTACGAAGTTGCTCAACTCTCTCTATGGAGGAGCTTTTAACGGTTTTGTCCATTTGTCATAGAAAGTTGGTGTTTTGGCATCGAAATAATCTATGAAGCTTATACTCATAAAATTTGACATATAAGAACAATAAAAATTGTACACCGAGCAACTTTTATGGTCCGAAGTTGCTCAACTCTCTCTATGGAGGAGCTTGTAACGGTTTTTTCTATTTGTCATAGAAAGTTGGTGTTTTTGCATCGAAATAATCTCTGAAGCTTATACTCATAAAATTTGACATATAAGAACAATAAAAATTGTACACCGAATAACTTTGATGGTTCGAAGTTGCCCAACACTCTCTATGGAGTAGCTTTTAACGGTTTTGCCCATTTGTCATAGAAAGTTGGTGTTTTGGCATCGAAATAATCTCGGAAGCTTATACTCATAAAATTTGACATAGAAGAACAATAAAAAGTGTACATAGAGCAATTTTAATGGTCCGAAGTTGCTCAACTCTCTCTATGGAAGAGCTTTTAACGGTTTTGTCAATTTCTCAAAGAAAGTTGGTGTTTTGGCATCGAAATAATGTAGGAAGCTTATACTAATAAAATTTGACATAAAAGAACAATAAAAAGTCTATCCCGAGCAACTTTGATAGTCCGAAGTTGCTCAACTCTCTCTACGGAGGGGCTTTTAAAGGTTTTGTCCATTTGTCATAGAAAGTTGGTGTTTTGGCATCGAAATAATGTAGGAAGCTTATACTTGTAAAATTTGACATAGAAAAACAATAAAAAGTCTTTCCCGAGCAACTTTGATAGTCCGAAGTTGCTCATCTCTCTCTATGGAGGAGCTTTTAACGGTTTTGTCTATTTGTCATAAATAGTTGGTGTTTTGGCATCGAAATAATCTATGAAGCTTATACTCGTAAAATTTGACAAATAAGAACAATAAAAATTGTACACCGAGCAACTTTGATGGTCCGAAGTCGCTCAACACTCTCTATGGAGGAGCTTGTAACGGTTTTGTCTATTTGTCATAGATAGTTGGTGTTTTGGCATCGAAATAATCTATGAAGCTTATACTCGTAAAATTTGACATATAAGAACAATAAAAATTGTACACCGAGCAACTTTGATGGTCCGAAGTCGCTCAACACACTCTATGGAGGAGCTTGTAACGGTTTTGTCTATTTGTCATAGAAAGTTGGTGTTTTGGCATCAAAATAATCTCTGAAGCTTATACTCATAAAATTGGACATAAAAGAACAATAAAAATTGTACACCGAGCAACTTTGATGGTTCGAAGTTGCCCAACTCTCTCTATGGAGGAGCTTGTAACAGTTTTGCCCATTTGTCATAGAAAGTTGGGGTTTTGGCATCGAAATAATCTAGGAAGCTTATACTAATAAAATTTGACATAGAAGAACAATAAAAAGTGTACATAGAGCAATTTTAATGGTCCGAAGTTGCTCAACTCTCTCTAGGGAGGAGCTTTTAACGGTTTTGTCAATTTGTCATAGAAAGTTGGTGTTTTGGCATCGAAATAAAGCTTATACTCGTAAAATTTGACATAGAAAAACAATAAAAAGTCTTTCCCGAGCAACTTTAATGGTCCGAAGTTGCTCAACTCTCTCTATGGAAGAGCTTTTAACGGCTTTGTCCATTTGTCATAGAAAGTTGGTGTTTTGGCATAAAAAATAATGTAGGAAGCTTATACTCGTAAAATTTGACATAGAAAAACAATAAAAAGTCTCTCCCGAGCAACTTTGATAGTCCGAAGTTGCTCAACTCTCTCTATGGAGGAGCTTTTAACAGTTTTGTCCATTTGTCATAGAAAGTTGGTGTTTTGGCATGGAAATAATGTAGGAAGCTTATACTCGTAAAATTTGACATAGAAAAACAATAAAAAGTCTTTCCCGAGCAACTTTGATAGTCCGAAGTTGCTCAACTCTCTCTATGGAGGAGCTTTTAACGGTTTTGTCTATTTGTCATAGATAGTTGGTGTTTTGGCATCGAAATAATCTATGAAGCTTATACTCGTAAAATTTGACATATAAGAACAATAAAAATTGTACACCGAGCAACTTTGATGGTCCGAAGTCGCTCAACACTCTCTATGGAGGAGCTTGTAACGGTTTTGTCTATTTGTCATAGATAGTTGTTGTTTTGGCATCGAAATAATCTATGAAGCTTATACTCGTAAAATTTGACATATAAGAACAATAAAAATTGTACTCCGAGAAACTTTGATGGTCCAAAGTCGCTCAACACTCTCTATGGAGGAGCATGTAATGGTTTTGTCTATTTGTCATAGAAATTTGGTGTTTTAGCATCGAAATAATCTCTGAAGCTTATACTCGTAAAATTGGACATATAAGAACAATAAAAATTGTACACCGAGCAACTTTGAGGGTTCGAAGTTGCCCAACTCTCTCTATGGGGAACTTGTAACAGTTTTGACCATTTGTCATAGAAAGTTGGTGTTTTGGCATCGAAATAATGTAGGAAGCTTATACTAATAAAATTTGACATAGAAGAACAATAAAATGTGTACATAGAGCAATTTTAATGGTCCGAAGTTGCTCAACTCTCTCTACGGAGGAGCTTTTAACGGTTTTGTCAATTTGTCATAGAAAGTTGGTGTTTTGGCATCGAAATAATGTAGGAAGCTTATACTCGTAAAATTTGACATAGAAAAACAATAAAAAGTCTTTCCCGAGCAACTTTGATAGTCCGAAGTTGCTCAACTCTCTCTATGGAGGAGCTTTTAACGGTTTTGTCCATTTGTCATAGAAAGTTGGTGTTTTGGCATAAAAAATAATGTAGGAAACTTATAGTCGTAAAATTTGACATAGAAAAACAATAAAATGTGTACATAGAGCAATTTTAATGGTCCGAAGTTGCTCAACTCTCTCTACGGAGGAGCTTTTAACGGTTTTGTCAATTTGTCATAGAAAGTTGGTGTTTTGGCATCGAAATAATGTAGGAAGCTTATACTAATAACATTTGACATAGAAGAACAATAAAATGTGTACATAGAGCAATTTTAATGGTCCGAAGTTGCTCAACTCTCTCTACGGAGGAGCTTTTAACGGTTTTGTCAATTTGTCATAGAAAGTTGGTGTTTTGGCATCGAAATAATGTAGGAAGCTTATACTCGTAAAATTTGACATAGAAAAACAATAAAAAGTCTTTCCCGAGCAACTTTGATAGTCCGAAGTTGCTCAACTCTCTCTATGGAGGAGCTTTTAACGGCTTTGTCCATTTGTCATAGAAAGTTGGTGTTTTGGCATAAAAAATAATGTAGGAAGCTTATACTCGTAAAATTTGACATAGAAAAACAATAAAAAGTCTTTCCCGAGCAACTTTGATAGTCCGAAGTTGCTCAACTCTCTCTATGGAGGACCTTTTAACGGCTTTGTCCATTTGTCATAGAAAGTTGGTGTTTTGGCATAAAAAATAATGTAGGAAGCTTATACTCGTAAAATTTGACATAGAAAAACAATAAAAAGTCTTTCCCGAGCAACTTTGATAGTCCGAAGTTGCTCAACTCTCTCTATGGAGGAGCTTTTAACGGCTTTGTCCATTTGTCATAGAAAGTTGGTGTTTTGGCATAAAAAATAATGTAGGAAGCTTATACTCGTAAAATTTGACATAGAAAAACAATAAAAAGTCTTTCCCGAGCAACTTTGATAGTCCGAAGTTGCTCAACTCTCTCTATGGAGGAGCTTTTAACGGTTTTGTCCATTTGTCATAGAAAGTTGGTGTTTTGGCATAAAAAATAATGTAGGAAACTTATAGTCGTAAAATTTGACATAGAAAAACAATAAAACGTCTTTCCCGAGCAACTTTGATAGTCCGAAGTTGGTCAACTCTCTCTATGGAGGAGCTTTTAATGGTTTTGTCTATTTGTCATAGATAGTTGGTGTTTTTGCATCGAAATAATCTATGAAGCTTATACTCGTAAAATTTGACATATAAGAACAATAAAAATTGTACACCGAGCAACTTTGATGGTCCGAAGTTGCTCAACTCTCTCTATGGAGGAGCTTGTAACGGTTTTGTCTATTTGTCATAGAAAGTTCTTGTTTTGGCATCGAAATAATCTCTGAAGCTTATACTCGTAAAATTGGACATATAAGAACAATAAAAATTGTACACCGAGTAACTTTGATGGTTCGAAGTCGCTTAACACTCTCTATGGAGGAGCTTTTAACGGCTTTGTCCATTTGTCATAGAAAGTTGGTGTTTTGGCATCGAAATAATCTAGAAAGCTTATACTCATAAAATTTGACATAGAAGAACAATAAAAAGTGTACATAGCGCAATTTTAATGGTCCGAAGTTGCTCAACTCTCTCTATGGAGGAGCTTTTAATGGTTTTGTCAATTTGTCATAGAAAGTTGGTGTTTTGGCATCGAAATAATGTAGGAAGCTTATACTCGTAAAATTTGACATAGAAGAACAACAAAAAGTCTATCCCGAGCAACTTTGATAGTCCGAAGTTGCTCAACTCTCTCTATGGAGGAGCTTTTAATGGTTTTGTCTATTTGTCATAGATAGTTGGTGTTTTGGCATCGAAATAATCTATGAAGCTTATACTCGTAAAATTTGACATATAAGAACAATAAAAATTGTACACCAAGCAACTTTGATGGTCTGAAGTCGCTCAACACTCTCTATGGAGGAGCTTGTAATGGTTTTGTCTATTTGTCATAGATAGTTGGTGTTTTGGCATCGAAATAATCTATGAAGCTTATACTCGTAAAATTTGACATATAAGAACAATAAAAATTGTACTCCGAGTAACTTTGATGGTCCAAAGTCGCTCAACACTCTCTATGGAGGAGCTTGTAATGGTTTTTTCTATTTGTCATAGAAATTTGGTGTTTTAGCATCGAAATAATCTCTGAAGCTTATACTCATAAAATTGGACATATAAGAACAATAAAAATTGTACACCGAGCAACTTTGAGGGTTCGAAGTTGCCCAACTCTCTCTATGGGGGAACTTGTAACAGTTTTGCCCATTTGTCATAGAAAGTTGGTGTTTTGGCATCGAAATAATCTAGGAAGCTTATACTAATAAAATTTGACATAGAAGAACAATAAAAAGTGTACATAGAGCAATTTTAATGGTGCGAAGTTGCTCAACTCTCTCTACGGAGGAGCTTTTAACGGTTTTGTCAATTTGTCATAGAAAGTTGGTGTTTTGGCATCGAAATAATGTAGGAAGCTTATACTCGTAAAATTTGACATAGAAAAACAATAAAAAGTCTTTCCCGAGCAACTTTGATTGTCCGAAGTTGCTCAACTCTCTCTATGGAGGAGCTTTTAACGGCTTTGTCCATTTGTCATAGAAAGTTGGTGTTTTGGCATAAAAAATAATGTAGGAAGCTTATACTCGTAAAATTTGACATATAAAAACAATAAAAAGTCTTTCTTGAGCAACTTTGATAGTCCGAAGTTGCTCAACTCTCTCTATGGAGGAGCTTTTAACGGCTTTGTCCATTTGTCATAGAAAGTTGGTGTTTTGGCATAAAAATAATGTAGGACGCTTATACTCGTAAAATTTGACATAGAAAAACAATAAAAAGTCTTTCCCGAGCAACTTTGATAGTCCGAAGTTGGTCAACTCTCTCTTTGGAGGAGCTTTTAACGGTTTTGTCTATTTGTCATAGATAGTTGGTGTTTTGGCATCGAAATAATCTATGAAGCTTATACTCGTAAAATTTGACATATAAGAACCATAAAAATTGTACACCGAGCAACTTTGATGGTCCGAAGTTGCTCAACTCTCTCTATGGAGGAGCTTGTAACGGTTTTGTCTATTTGTCATAGAAAGTTGGTGTTTTGGCATCGAAATAATCTCTGAAGCTTATACTCGTAAAATTGGACATATAAGAACAATAAAAATTGTACACCGAGTAACTTTGATGGTCCGAAGTTGCTTAACACTCTCTATGGAGGAGCTTTTAACGGTTTTGTCCATATGTCATAGAAAGTTGGTGTTTTGGCATCGAAATAATCTAGGAAGCTTATACTCATAAAATTTGACATAGAAGAACAATAAAAAGTGTACATAGCGCAATTTTAATGGTCCGAAGTTGCTCAACTCTCTCTATGGAGGAGCTTTTAATGGTTTTGTCAATTTGTCATAGAAAGTTGGTGTTTTGGCATCGAAATAATGTAGGAAGCTTATACTCGTAAAATTTGACATAGAAGAACAACAAAAAGTCTATCCCGAGCAACTTTGATAGTCCGAAGTTGCTCAACTCTCTCTATGGAGGAGCTTTTAATGGTTTTGTCAATTTGTCATAGAAAGTTGGTGTTTTGGCATCGAAATAATGTGGGAAGCTTATACTCGTAAAATTTGACATAGAAGAACAACAAAAAGTCTATCCCGAGCAACTTTGATAGTCCGATGTTGCTCAACTCTCTCTATGGAGGAGCTTTTAACGGTTTTATCCATTTGTCAAAGAAAGTTGTTGTTTTGTCATCGAAATAATGTAGGAAGTTTATACTCGTAAAATTTGACATAGAAAAACAATAAAAAGTCTATCCCGAGCAACTTTCATCGTCCGAAGTTGCTCAACTCTCTCTATGGAGGAGCTTTTAACGGTTTTGTCCATTTGTCAAAGAAAGTTGGTGTTTTGCCATCGAAATAATCTAGGAAGCTTATACTCATAAAATTTGACATAGAAAAACAATAAAAAGTCTTTCCCGAGCAACTTTGATAGTCCGAAGTTGCTCAACTCTCTCTATGGGGGAGCTTTTAATGGTTTTGTCTATTTGTCATAGATAGTTGGTGTTTTGGCATCGAAATAATCTCTGAAGCTTATACTCGTAAAATTTGACATATAAGAACAATAAAAGTTGTACACCGAGTAACTTTGATGGTCCGAAGTCGCTTAACACTCTCTATGGAGGAGCTTTTAACGGTTTTGTCCATTTGTCATAGAAAGTTGGTGTTTTGGCATCGAAATAATCTAGGAAGCTTATACTCATAAAATTTGACAAAGAAGAACAATAAAAAGTGTACATAGAGCAATTTTAATGGTCCGAAGTTGCTCAACTTTCTATATGGAGGAGCTTTTAACAGTTTTGTCAATTTGTCATAGAAAGTTGGTGTTTTGGCATCGAAATAATGTAGGAAGCTTATACTCGAAAAATTTGACATAGAAGAACAATAAAAAGTCTATCCCGAGCAACTTTGATAGTCCGAAGTTGCTCAACTCTCTCTATGGAGGAGCTTTTAACGGTTTTGTCCATTTGTCATAGAAAGTTGGTGTTTTGGCATCGAAATAATGTAAGAAGCTTATACTCGTAAAATTTGACATAGAAAAACAATAAAAAGTCTTTCCCGAGCAACTTTGATAGTCCGAAGTTGCTCAACTCTCTCTATGGGGGAGCTTTTAATGGTTTTGTCTATTTGTCATAGATAGTTGGTGTTTTGGCATCGAAATAATGTAGGAAGCTTATACTCGTAAAATTTGACATAGAAGAACAATAAAAAGTCTATCCCGAGAAACTTTGATAGTCCAAAGTTGCTCAACTCTCTCTATGGATGAGCTTTTAACGGTTTTGTCCATTTGTCATAGAAAGTTGGTGTTTTGGAATGGAAATAATGTAGGAAGCCTATACTCGTAAAATTTGACATAGAAAGACAATAAAAAGTCTTTCCCGAGCAACTTTGATAGTCCGAAGTTGCTCAACTCTCTCTATATAGGAGCTTTTAACGGTTTTGTCTATTTGTCATAGAAAGTTGGTGTTTTGGCATCAAAATAATCTCTGAAGCTTATACTCGTAAAATTGGACATATAAAAACAATAAAAATTGTACACCGAGTAACTTTGATGGTCCGTAGTCGCTTAACACTCTCTATGGAGGAGCTTTTAACGGTTTTGTCCATTTGTCACAGAAAGTTGGTGTTTTGGCATCGAAATAATCTAGGAAGCTTATACTCATAAAATTTGACATAGAAAAACAATAAAAAGTGTACATAGAGCAATTTTAATGGTCCGAAGTTGCCCAACTCTCTCTATGGAGGAGCTTTTAATGGTTTTGTCAATTTGTCATAGAAAGTTGGTGTTTTGGCATCGAAATTATGTAGGAAGCTTACACTCGTAAAATTTGACATAGAAGAACAACAAAAAGTCTATCCCGAGCAACTTTGATAGTCCGAAGTTGCTCAACTCTCTCTATGGAGGAGCTTTTAACGGTTTTGTCCATTTGTCATAGAAAGTTGTTGTTTTGTCATCGAAATAATATAGGAAGTTTATACTCGTAAAATTTGACATAGAAAAACAATAAAAAGTCTATCCCGAGTAACTTTCATAGTCCGAAGTTGCTCAACTCTCTCTATGGAGGAGCTTTTAACGGTTTTTTCCATTTGTCAAAGAAAGTTGGTGTTTTGGCATCGAAATAATCTAGGAAGCTTATACTCATAAAATATGACATATAAGAACAACAAAAATTGTACACCGAGCAACTTTGATGGTCCGAAGTTGCTCAACACTCTTTATGGAAGAGCTCTTAACGGTTTTGTCTATTTGTCGTAGAAAGTTGGTGTTTTGGCACCGAAATAATCTATGAAGCTTATACTCGTAAAATTTGACATATGAGAACAATAAAAATTGTACACCGAGCAACTTTGATGGTCCGAAGTCGCTCAACACTCTCTATGGAGGAGCTTTTAACTATTTTGTCCATTTGTCAAAGAAAGTTGTTGTTTTGGCATCGAAATAATCTAGGAAGCTTATACTGGTAAAATGTGACATAGAAGAACAATAAAAAGTGTACATAGAGCAATTTTGATGGTCCGAAGTTGCTCAACTCTCACTATGGAGGTGCTTTTAACGGTTTTGTCTATTTGTCATAGAAAGTTGGAGTTTTGGCATCGAAATAATCTAGGAAGCTTATAGTCGTAAAATTTGACATAGAAGAACAATAAAAAGTCTTTTCCGAGCAACTTTGATAGTCCGAAGTTTGTCAACTCTCCCTATGGAGGAGCTTTTAACGGTTTTGTCTATTTGTCATAGATAGTTGGTGTTTTGGCATCGAAATAATCTAGGAAGCTTATACTCGTAAAATTTGACATATAAGAACAATAAAAATTGTACACCGAGCAACTTTGATGGTCCGAAGTCGCTCAACACTCTCTATGGAGGAGCTTGTAACGGTTTTGTCTATTTGTCATAGAAAGTTGTTGTTTTGGCATCGAAATAATCTATGAAGCTTATACTCGTAAAATTGGACATATAAGAACAATAAAAATTGTACACCGAGTAACTTTGATGGTCCGAAGTCGCTTAACACTCCCTATGGAGGAGCTTTTAACGGTTTTGTCCATTTGTCATAGAAAGTTGGTGTTTTGGCATCGAAATAATCTAGGAAGCTTATACTCATAAAATTTGACATAGAATAACAATAAAAAGTGTACATAGAGCAATTTTAATGGTCCGAAGTTGCTCAACTCTCTCTATGGAAGAGCTTTTAACGGTTTTGTCCATTTGTCATAGAAAGTTGGTGTTTTGGCATGGAAATAATGTAGGAAGCTTATACTCGTAAAATTTGACATAGAAAGACAATAAAAGTCTTTCCCGAGCAACTTTGATAGTCCGAAGTTGCTCAACTCTCTCTATGGAGGAGCTTTTAACGGTTTTGTCTATTTGTCATAGATAGTTGGTGTTTTGGCATCGAAATAATCTATGAAGCTTATACTCGTAAAATTTGACATATAAGAACAATAAAAATTGTACACCAAGCAACTTTGATGGTCCGAAGTCGCTCAACACTCTCTATGGAGGAGCTTGTAACGGTTTTGTCTATTTGTCATAGATAGTTGGTGTTTTGGCATCGAAATAATCTATGAAGCTTATACTCGTAAAATTTGACATATAAGAACAATAAAAATTGTACACTGAGCAACTTTGATGGTCTGAAGTCGCTCAACACTCTCTATGGAGGAGATTGTAACGGTTTTGTCTATTTGTCATAGAAAGTTGGTGTTTTAGCATCGAAATAATCTCTGAAGCTTATACTCGTAAAATTGGACATATAAGAACAATAAAAATTGTACACCGAGCAACTTTGATGGTTCGAAGTTGCCCAACTCTCTCTATGGAGGAGCTTGTAACAGTTTTGCCCATTTGTCATAGAAAGTTAGTGTTTTGGCATCGAAATAATCTAGGAAGCTTATACTAATAAAATTTGACATAGAAGAACAATAAAAAGTGTACATAGAGCAATTTTAATGGTCCGAAGTTGCTCAACTCTCTCTATGGAGGAGCTTCTAACGGTTTTGTCAATTTGTCATAGAAAGTTGGTGTTTTGGCATCGAAATAATATAGGAAGCCTATACTCGTAAAATTTGACATAGAAAAACAATAAAAAGTCTTTCCCGAGCAACTTTGATAGTCCGAAGTTGCTCAACTCTCTCTATGGAGGAGCTTTTAACCGCTTTGTCCATTTGTCATAGAAAGTTGGTGTTTTGGCATGAAAAATAATGTAGGAAGCTTATACTCGTAAAATTTGACATAGAAAAACAATAAAAAGTCTTTCACGAGCAACTTTGATAGTCCGAAGTTGCTCAACTCTCTCTATGGAGGAGCTTTTAACGGTTTTGTCCATTTGTCATAGAAAGTTGGTGTTTTGGCATAAAAAATAATGTAGGAAGCTTATAGTCGTAAAATTTGACATAGAAAAACAATAAAAAGTCTTTCCCGAGCAACTTTGATAGTCCGAAGTTGCTCAACTCTCTCTATGGAGGAGCTTTTAACGGTTTTGTCTATTTGTCATAGATAGTTGGTGTTTTGGCATCGAAATAATCTATGAAGCTTATACTCGTAAAATTTGACATATAAGTACAATAAAAATTGTACACCGAGCATCTTTGATGGTCCGAAGTTGCTCAACTCTCTCTATGGAGGAGCTTGTAACAATTTTGCCCATTTGTCATAGAAAGTTAGTGTTTTGGCATCGAAATAATCTAGGAAGCTTATACTCATAAAATTTGACATAGAAGAACAATAAAAAGTGTACATAGAGCAATTTTAATGGTCCGAAGTTGCTCAACTCTCTCTACGGATGAGCTTTTAACGGTTTTGTCAATTTATCATAGAAAGTTGGTGTTTTGGCATCGAAATAATGTAGGAAGCTTATACTCGTAAAATTTGACATAGAAAAACAATAAAAAGTCTTTCCCGAGCAACTTCGATAGTCCGAAGTTGGTCAACTCTCTCTATGGAGGAGCTTTTAACGGTTTTGTCTATTTGTCATAGATAGTTGGTGTTTTGGCATCGAAATAATCTATGAAGCTTATACTCGTAAAATTTGACATATAAGAAAAATAAAAATTGTACACCGAGCAACTTTGATGGTCTGAAGTTGCTCAACTCTCTCTATGGAGGAGCTTGTAACGGTTTTGTCTATTTGTCATAGAAAGTTCGTGTTTTGGCATCGAAATAATCTCTGAAGCTTATACTCGTAAAATTGGACATATAAGAACAATAAAAATTGTACACTGAGCAACTTTGATGATCCGAAGTCGCTCAACACTCTCTATGGAGGAGCTTTTAACGGTTTTGTCCATTTGTCATAGAAAGTTGGTGTTTTGGCATCGAAATAATCTAGGAAGCTTATACTCATAAAATTTGAAAAAGAAGAACAATAAAAAGTGTACATAGAGCAATTTTAATGGTCCGAAGTTGCTCAACTTTCTATATGGAGGAGCTTTTAACGGTTTTGTCAATTTGTCATAGAAAGTTGGTGTTTTGGCATTGAAATAATGTAGGAAGCTTATACTCGAAAAATTTGACATAGAAGAACAATAAAAAGTCTATCCCGAGCAACTTTGATAGTCCGAAGTTGCTCAACTCTCTCTATGGAGGAGCTTTTAACGGTTTTGTCCATTTGTCGTAGAAAGTTGGTGTTTTGGCATCGAAATAATGTAGGAAGCTTATACTCGTAAAATTTGACATAGAAAAACAATAAAAAGTCTTTCCCGAGCAACTTTGATAGTCCGAAGTTGCTCAACTCTCTCTCTATGGAGGAGCTTTTAATGGTTTTGTCTATTTGTCATAGATAGTTGGTGTTTTGGCATCGAAATAATGTAGGAAGCTTATACTCGTAAAATTTGACATAGAAGAACAATAAAAAGTCTATCCCGAGCAACTTTGATAGTCCAAAGTTGCTCAACTCTCTCTATGGAGGAGCTTTTAACGGTTTTGTCCATTTGTCATAGAAAGTTGGTGTTTTGGAATGGAAATAATGTAGGAAGCTTATACTCGTAAAATTTGACATAGAAAGACAATAAAAAGTCTTTCCCGAGCAACTTTGATAGTCCGAAGTTGCTCAACTCTCTCTATGGAGGAGCTTTTAACGGTTTTGTCTATTTGTCATAGATAGTTGGTGTTTGGGCATCGAAATAATCTATGAAGCTTATACTCGTAAAATTTGACATATAAGAACAATAAAAATTGTACACCGAGCAACTTTGATGGTCTGAAGTCGCTCAACACTCTCTATGGAGGAGCTTTTAACGGTTTCGTCCATTTGTCATAGAAAGTTGGTGTTTTGGCATCGAAATAATCTATGAAGCTTATACTCTTAAAATTTGACATATAAGAACAATAAAAAAGTGTACACCGAGCAACTATGATAGTCCGAAATTGCTCAACTCTCTCTGTGGAGGCGCTTTTAACGGTTTTGTGCATTTGTCATAGAAAGTTGGTGTTTTGGCATCGAAATAATCTAGGAAGCTTATACTCTTAAAATTTGACATATAAGAACAATAAAAATTGTACACCGAGCAACATTGATGGTCCGAAGTTGCTCAACTCTCTCTATGGAGGAGCTTGTAACGGTTTTGTCTATTTGTCATAGAAAGTTTGTGTTTTGGCATCGAAATAATCTCTGAAGCTTATACTCATAAAATTTGACAAAGAAGAACAATAAAAAGTGTACATAGAGCAATTTTAATGGTCCGAAGTTGCTCAACTTTCTATATGGAGGAGCTTTTAACGGTTTTGTCAATTTGTCATAGAAAGTTGGTGTTTTGGCATCGAAATAATGTAGGAAGCTTATACTCGAAAACTTTGACATAGAAGAACAATAAAAAGTCTATCCCGAGCAACTTTGATAGTCCGAAGTTGCTCAACTCTCTCTATGGAGGAGCTTTTAACGGTTTTGTCCATTTGTCATAGAAAGTTGGTGTTTTGGCAACGAAATAATGTAGGAAGCCTATACTCGTAAAATTTGACATAGAAAAACAATAAAAAGTCTTTCCCGAGCAACTTTGATAGTCCGAAGTTGCTCAACTCTCTCTCTATGGAGGAGCTTTTAATGGTTTTGTCTATTTGTCATAGAAAGTTGGTGTTTTGGCATCGAAATAATGTAGGAAGCTTATACTCGTAAAATTTGACATAGAAGAACAATAAAAGTCTATCCCGAGCAACTTTGATAGTCCGAAGTTGCTCAACTCTCTCTATGGATGAGCTTTTAACGGTTTTGTCCATTTGTCATAGAAAGTTGGTGTTTTGGCATCGAAATAATGTAGGAAGCTTATACTCGTAAAATTTGACATAGAAGAACAATAAAAAGTCTATCCCGAGCAACTTTGATAGTCCAAAGTTGCTCAACTCTCTCTATGGAGGAGCTTTTAACGGTTTTGTCCATTTGTCATAGAAAGTTGGTGTTTTGGAATGGAAATAATGTAGGAAGCTTATACTCGTAAAATTTGACATAGAAAGACAATAAAAAGTCTTTCCCGAGCAACTTTGATAGTCCGAAGTTGCTGAACTTTCTATATGGAGGAGCTTTTAACGGTTTTGTCAATTTGTCATAGAAAGTTGGTGTTTTGGCATCGAAATAATGTAGGAAGCTTATACTCGTAAAATTTGACATAGAAGAACAATAAAAGTCTATCCCGAGCAACTTTGATAGTCCGAAGTTGCTCAACTCTCTCTATGGAGGAGCTTTTAACGGTTTTGTCCATTTGTCATAGAAAGTTGTTGTTTTGTCATCGAAATAATGTAGGAAGCTTATACTCGTAAAATTTGACATAGAAGAACAATAAAAAGTCTATCCCGAGCAACTTTGATAGTCCAAAGTTGCTCAACTCTCTCTATGGAGGAGCTTTTAACGGTTTTGTCCATTTGTCATAGAAAGTTGGTGTTTTGGAATGGAAATAATGTAGGAAGCTTATACTCGTAAAATTTGACATAGAAAGACAATAAAAAGTCTTTCCCGAGGAACTTTGATAGTCCGAAGTTGCTCAACTTTCTATATGGAGGAGCTTTTAACGGTTTTGTCAATTTGTCATAGAAAGTTGGTGTTTTGGCATCGAAATAATGTAGGAAGCTTATACTCGTAAAATTTGACATAGAAGAACAATAAAAGTCTATCCCGAGCAACTTTGATAGTCCGAAGTTGCTCAACTCTCTCTATGGAGGAGCTTTTAACGGTTTTGTCCATTTGTCATAGAAAGTTGGTGTTTTGGCATCGAAATAATGTAGGAAGCTTATACTCGTAAAATTTGACATAGAAAAACAATAAAAAGTCTTTCCCGAGCAACTTTGATAGTCCGAAGTTGCTCAACTCTCTCTCTATGGAGGAGCTTTTAATGGTTTTGTCTATTTGTCATAGATAGTTGGTGTTTTGGCATCGAAATAATGTAGGAAGCTTATACTCGTAAAATTTGACATAGAAGAACAATAAAAAGTCTATCCCGAGCAACTTTGATAGTCCAAAGTTGCTCAACTCTCTCTATGGAGGAGCTTTTAACGGTTTTGTCCATTTGTCATAGAAAGTTGGTGTTTTGGAATGGAAATAATGTAGGAAGCTTATACTCGTAAAATTTGACATAGAAAGACAATAAAAAGTCTATCCCGAGCAACTTTGATAGTCCAAAGTTGCTCAACTCTCTCTATGGAGGAGCTTTTAACGGTTTTGTCCATTTGTCAAAGAAAGTTGGTGTTTTGGAATGGAAATAATGTAGGAAGCTTATACTCGTAAAATTTGACATAGAAAGACAATAAAAAGTCTTTCCCGAGCAACTTTGATAGTCCGAAGTTGCTCAACTCTCTCTATGGAGGAGCTTTTAACGGTTTTGTCTATTTGTCATAGATAGTTGGTGTTTTGGCATCGAAATAATCTATGTAGCTTATACTCGTAAAATTTGACATATAAGAACAATAAAAGTTGTACACCGAGTAACTTTGATGGTCCGAAGTCGCTTAACACTCTCTATGGAGGAGCTTTTAACGGTTTTGTCCATTTGTCATAGAAAGTTGGTGTTTTGGCATCGAAATAATGTAGGAAGCTTATACTCGTAAAATTTGACATAGAAGAACAATAAAAAGTCTATCCCGGGCAACTTTGATAGTCCGAAGTTGCTCAACTCTCTCTATGGAGGAGCTTTTAACGGTTTTGTCCATTTGTCATAGAAAGTTGGTGTTTTGGCATCGAAATAATGTAGGAAGCTTTTACTCGTAAAATTTGACATAGAAAAATAATAAAAAGTCTTTCCCGAGCAACTTTGATAGTCCGAAGTTGTTCAACTCTCTCTATGGAGGAGCTTTTAATGGTTTTGTCTATTTGTCATAGATAGTTGGAGTTTTGGCATCGAAATAATCTATGAAGCTTATACTCATAAAATTTGACATATAAGAACAATAAAAATTGTACACTGAGCAACTTTGATGGTCCGAAGTCGCTCAACACTCTCGATGGAGGAGCTTTTAACGGTTTTGTCCATTTGTCATATAAAGTTGGTGTTTTGGCATCGAAATAATCTAGGAAGCTTATACTCATAAAATTCGACAAAGAAGAACAATAAAAAGTGTACATAGAGCAATTTTAATGGTCCGAAGTTGCTCAACTTTCTATACGGAGGAGCTTTTAACGGTTTTGTCAATTTGTCATAGAAAGTTGGTGTTTTGGCATCGAAATAATGTAGGAAGCTTATACTCGAAAAATTTGACATAGAAGAACAATAAAAAGTCTATCCCGAGCAACTTTGATAGTCCGAAGTTGCTCAATTCTCTCTATGGAGGAGCTTTTAACGGTTTTGTCCATTTGTCATAGAAAGTTGGTGTTTTGGCATCGAAATAATGTAGGAAGCTTATACTCGTAAAATTTGACATAGAAAAACAATAAAAAGTCTTTCCCGAGCAACTTTGATAGTCCGAAGTTGCTCAACTCTCTCTCTATGGAGGAGCTTTTAATGGTTTTGTCTATTTGTCATAGATAGTTGGTGTTTTGGCATCGAAATAATGTAGGAAGCTTATACTCGTAAAATTTGACATAGAAGAACAATAAAAAGTCTATCCCGAGCAACTTTGATAGTCCAAAGTTGCTCAACTCTCTCTATGGAGGAGCTTTTAACGGTTTTGTCCATTTGTCATAGAAAGTTGGTGTTTTGGAATGGAAATAATGTAGGAAGCTTTTACTCGTAAAATTTGACATAGAAAAATAATAAAAAGTCTTTCCCGAGCAACTTTGATAGTCCGAAGTTGCTCAACTCTCTCTATGGAGGAGCTTTTAATGGTTTTGTCTATTTGTCATAGATAGTTGGTGTTTTGGCATCGAAATAATCTATGAAGCTTATACTCATAAAATTTGACATATAAGAACAATAAAAATTGTACACCGAGCAACTTTGATGGTCCGAAGTCGCTCAACACTCTCTATGGAGGAGCTTTTAACGGTTTTTTCCATTTGTCATAGAAAGTTGGTGTTTTGGCATCGAAATAATCTAGGAAGCTTATACTCGTAAAATTTGACATAGAAAGACAATAAAAAGTCTTTCCCGAGCAACTTTGATATTCCGAAGTTGCTCAACTCTCTCTATGGAGGAGCTTTTAACGATTTTGTCTATTTGTCATAGATAGTTGGTGTTTTGGCATCGAAATAATCTATGAAGCTTATACTCGTAAAATTTGACATATAAGAACAATAAAAATTGTACATCGAGCAACTTTGATGGTCCGAAGTCGCTCAACACTCTCTATGGAGGAGCTTTTAACGGTTTCGTCCATTTGTCATAGAAAGTTGGTGTTTTGGCATCGAAATAATCTATGAAGCTTATACTCTTAAAATTTGACATATAAGAACAATAAAAAAGTGTACACCGAGCAACTATGATAGTCCGAAGTTACTCAACTCTCTCTATGGAGGCGCTTTTAACGGTTTTGTGCATTTGTCATAGAAAGTTGGTGTTTTGGCAACGAAATAATCTAGGAAGCTTATACTCTTAAAATTTGACATATAAGAACAATAAAAATTGTACACCGAGCAACTTTGATGGTCCGAAGTTGGTCAACTCTCTCTATGGAGGAGCTCGTAACGGTTTTGTCTATTTGTCATAGAAAGTTTGTGTTTTGGCATCGAAATAATCTCTGAAGCTTATACTCGTAAAATTTGACATATAAGAACAATAAAAGTTGTACACCGAGTAACTTTGATGGTCCGAAGTCGCTTAACACTCTCTATGGAGGAGCTTTTAACGGTTTTGTCCATTTGTCATAGAAAGTTGGTGTTTTGGCATCGAAATAATCTAGGAAGCTTATACTCATAAAATTTGACAAAGAAGAACAATAAAAAGTGTACATAGAGCAATTTTAATGATCCGAAGTTGCTCAACTTTCTATATGGAGGAGCTTTTAACGGTTTTGTCAATTTGTCATAGATAGTTGGTGTTTTGGCATCGAAATAATGTAGGAAGCTTATACTCGTAAAATTTGACATAGAAGAACAATAAAAAGTCTATCCCGAGCAACTTTGATAGTCCGAAGTTGCTCAACTCTCTCTATGGAGGAGCTTTTAACGGTTTTGTCCATTTGTCATAGAAAGTTGGTGTTTTGGCATCGAAATAATGTAGGAAGCTTTTACTCGTAAAATTTGACATAGAAAAATAATAAAAAGTCTTTCCCGAGCAACTTTGATAGTCCGAAGTTGCTCAACTCTCTCTATGGAGGAGCTTTTAATGGTTTTGTCTATTTGTCATAGATAGTTGGTGTTTTGGCATCGAAATAATCTATGAAGCTTATACTCATAAAATTTGACATATAAGAACAATAAAAATTGTACACCGAGCAACTTTGATGGTCCGAAGTCGCTCAACACTCTCTATGGAGGAGCTTTTAACGGTTTTTTCCATTTGTCATAGAAAGTTGGTGTTTTGGCATCGAAATAATCTAGGAAGCTTATACTCGTAAAATTTCACATAGAAGAACAATAAAAAGTCTATCCCGAGCAACTTTGATAGTCTGAAGTTGCTCAACTCTCTTTATGGAGGAGGTTTTAACGGTTTTGTCCATTTGTCAAAGAAAGATGGTGTTTTGGCATCGAAATAATCTAGGAAGCTTATACTCGTAAAATTTGACATATAAGAACAATAAAAAGTGTACACCGAGAAACTTTGATGGTCCGAAGTAGTTCAACACTCTCTATAGAGGAGCTTTTAACGGTTTCGTCCATTTTTCATAGAAAGTTGGTGTTTTGGCATCGAAATAATCTATGAAGCTTATACTCTTAAAATTTGACATGTATGAACAATAAAAAGTGTACACCGAGCAACTATGATGGTCCGAAGTGATAAGTTCCAGAATATACGTTTTTAAAGTGATAAAATACTACCAAGCAATGCCAAGAAATTCTGCTTAAAAGCTGAATTTTAAGGATTATTGTACTTAAGATCTTCTTGGATGTTTTGTAGCTTAAGAGGCAGTAAGAGCTGTCGGAATGCGATTTGATCTTCAGTAAATGTTTAGAGGACACTTCAAGCTTTTCAGGAAGTATTGGTTCACAGAAATCGGAGTTCATTTGGGCCTCTAAGGGTTGCCTTGAAGTCAAGTTTGGAAGTTATATCCGAAGCAGAATTTCTGCTTGCAGACCAGACCTTTAGAAGCCCATAACTTGATCTTCTGATATCCAAATTGAGTGATTCAAAAGCCCATAATTATCTACACATTTGTATCTACATTATTGATGAAGGGTGTGAGTTCATAATAGGCTTCGTTTAGGCCCAGAATGTAGTTACAAGATTAGTGTGTAATTGGATGTTGATGTCATTGATGATACCATTTCCATTCAAAGGGTGGACAATCCACCACACCAATTTGATGGACAATCCACCACCAAAAGATGGCACTAACTCCTCCACTATGTGCTCATTTTCTCTATAAATAGAGAGGAGTAGGAGCTAGGAGGGAGAGCTTGGAGACAAGAAGGAAGAGAAGCTAGGATTGGAGGCAAAAAGAGGAGAATGAAAAGAAGAAAACAAGGCTTGTGTTTGTAATTATATTTTTATGTTTCATGTTTTATTTGGTTATGTATAACTAAACTCTTGTTAGTTAGGGCTTGTCTTGAAGCCCAAGCATGCTTTCAATTTTATAAGTTGTGTGTGGATTTCAATTTCTACAAGCATGATGATTTTGATTTTTCAATGTTATGTGAGTTCTAGTATTGTGTTTCTTTGATTAGCTAACTTTGAAGCATGTATTAGAATTAATTGTTGTAGAACATGGTCAATTGCCTTGTTGAATATGTTCTTTCTTGCAACATATAATTCAGTTGAAAATGAATTATGAAAAATCAATTCTTGAATACCTAAGTACAAATACCATTTATTAGGATTCTTGTGACATTCATATTCTATTTGCTCTTATTGGATTCTTGATTGTTGATTGATGCAGACGCCATGCTAGATTTCGATTAAGAATACACGTAATGAGGTAGACACCATACACTTTACATGCAATTAAGAGAGAATCATACAACTTGAGTTTGGCCATAACCTTGTTGTGAATGTTGTCATCATATGCTTGTTTAAATTGTTAGTCTATTATTTCTTATAAATTGTTTGAATGTCTTGTGGTGGATAGTGAGCCTTAGCTATTATTTTCATTAATATCAATTCTTATTTTTGTTCTCAACATCAATTTCTTTGTCTTAATTTTTATCTATTACAAGATTTAACCCCCCCCCCCCCCCTTTCCCGCTTTTATAATTGTATCAATTATATTCAAGTGTTAGATTATATATCTATTAGCATCACTTCTTGTGGGATCGACTCTTACTTGTTCACTATATATTAATTGTACATTTGTAGGTTATTTTAAATTGTTACTAACGACATAACAATTTTTGGCGCCGTTGCCGGGGATGTGATTACCTAATATAATGTCATCTAACTCTTGTATATAATTTATTTATTTATTTTTGTTGTTAGCACCTCCTACATGGAAGGTTTTACATTATATGTCATTATTTAACGTGGTTGGCTTAAAGCCCCATTTTGTTTTCTATTAATGGCTGGTTCAAACCGCCTACTATTCTTAATATATGTATATATCTATTAATATTAATGGTTGGTTCTACCACCTACTATTGTTGATATATGTATATATCTATTAATATTAATGGCTGGTTCTACCGCCTATTAATATGCCTTAATATTTACTAACATCATTTTTTTTATGGTTGGCCTTTTCTGCCCCATTTTATTTCTTCTGTATACTAACTTGTTATATATTGTCAACTAACTTCTTTATATAACTCACGCCTCCGACTATTCCCCGGTAAGCTCCGTTCACGATGGTATGGTCCATTCCTTATTACTCATGTTTTTTCACATGGTGCAGTGAATCTTCAACACCCACAGACGGGAAATATTTTTAAAGTGAATGGTCATCGTCTCAAGCACTATTTAGAGCCAGCAACAGAACATTTTGATGAGAATTTAAGGCTCTCTGATCCTGTTCCACTCACTTGATACGCTGTTCCGTCTGGCTGACGACGCTAAATTTAGCGCTTATGGGAGGCAACCCATATTTCTTTCTCATTATCTTTGTGTGTTCAATCAAGCATTTAGTTCAGTTGCACATTTTATTTGCATATTCACTTTTACTTTCACCTTGAGGTGGTCACTGTACACTTTTGTGTGCGTGGGGCTTGATTGCGCCCATATGTCTACGGTGTGAGCTTTCTCCACCAGCTTAATGTGGTTTGGATCTTCAAATGTTTACTTATAGGGCAGCTGGGAGGGAAAGCATCTCATGACGGTATTGTCATTAGTGTAAGACCTGAAGGTTTACATTTTGATCCTGTGGACAAAAGTTGTGGTCTCCTAATAGGCCGAAGGAAAACACTCGATGGCGTTAGCACAGAAGTCACTGGAATGAGCCTCTGTTACCTTACTTGTGCATGTGCATTGGTTGAAAAAAATAGTGTATCTATTTATATTTATATATTTCGGTTCCGCAAATATATTTTGATCGGGTAAGATAATATGATATATTATGCTACTAATTGCATGTCTAGGGAAATTCTGTCTAAGGAGTTTGGTATTTAAGTGGACCACTGTGTCCCTCCAATCTTTCCTGGGAATTTCCCTGGTGTAATTAGTGATATAATTGTTTATATCTTCTTCACCAATGATCTAAAAAAAAGAAAAAAAAGAAACCCTAATTGTTTTCTTCTCATACTCTGTTTATTCCTGATTTTCAACTCTCTTTCTTTTCAGATCGTCTTTCTCTTCCTCCGTCACAGTATGTCGCGCAGCCCCCGTGATGCCGTTGCGACGGTCGACTTATTCGCCAGAGCTACAATCCTGCCAGAACGTCGAATCGATTCCAAAATCCTGAACGATTCTGCCAACCGATGGGCCATGAGCTACCTCCGTGACCATTCTCTGCTGTTCTTGGTCGATCCTGATCCAAAAGACGACTTACCGGTGTATCCTCACATCGTTCGCTCCTTTTACCATACTCTTCTCAAGTTACCCCACTCTTCTGGCACTCCACCAGTGTATCAGGTTGACATCCCTGGTCTTCGGCTTCAATTCACGTCAGCGGATATTTGCAAGTGTTTAGGTTATCCACCTACCGCTGACGTCGCTGTAGGTTTCCAAGCGCCGATCTCTATTTCCCATCAAGAGATGATTGATGATATGTGTCAAGGGCGACACGATCCAAATAATGCTGCTTCTACACGCCGCTCTTATTTGCCGTCCACGATGTGGATGCTTGATGATGCCATCCGAAGTAACCTTTGCCCCATTGGACACAGTCAACAACGCCAGGGTAACATACTTTCCGTCCTGTATTACATGTATCGCGGAGCCTGGTTTGATATTGGCCGGATTTACCTTGAGAGCATTCTTAAGGCGAAGACCCTTGTGGAGAAACAAAAAACCAAGGTCGGGAGATTATTTTCCCCAAGGCTCATCACGCGGTTGCTTTTCAGTATGGGAATTCTCCTACCTCCCAGTCAGACAACTTCCAATTATCCGGTGACTGTTTTGGAGAACTCTACCTGGCGTCAGAGTACTAGCCACATGCTTTCCAGTGCTCGCAGACAATGAACACCGCGACGTCCAATTGCTTTACCACTGGAAGCGTCTGAATCTTCTGCTGCTGCACTACCTTCGACTGACCACATTCACGACATCTTAGCCCGCCTGCATAGGTTGGAGGTTGGCCAACAGCGGCTGGAACACATGCTGAATGTCCTCATGGACATGGTGCGGTGCTAACCATCTTCTCCTTCCACCATTGTCCGAGCATCTTCCACCTCAGGTTGTATTGTTCTATCCTCTGTTTCTTTGCATTGCATTGCTTTTCCATACTTCTTCATTTTTCACATTGCGGACAATGTTTGGTTTAGGTTGGGGGTGGCATATTCATGCACTTTGATGTTTTGGTACTGGTACAATTAGTTTGAGTCATTTTTTTTATCTGGATTATTAGAAAGCAACTTTTAACACACTTTTGTCCACAAATACTAAGCCTTGTGGTAAGATGGATGATGATGCATATGACTGAGAATATTTTCTGGTTAAAGCACAAATGAGTGGAGAGAAATGAGTAAACAACTTATGAACTTGCATTGATCTCTTGAAACGGATAATTGGTGTCAATGAACACGAAGTTGCTCAACTCTCTCTATGGAGGCGCTTTTAACGGTTTTGTCCATTTGTCATAGAAAGTTGGTGTTTTGGCATCGAAATAATCTAGGAAAATTATACTCATAAAATTTGACATATAAGAACAATAAAAATTGTACACCGAGCAACTTTGATGGTCCGAAGTTGCTCAACTCTCTCTATGGAGGAGCTTTTAACGGTTTTGTCTATTTGTCATAGAAAGTTGGTGTTTTGGCATCGAAATAATCTCTGAAGCTTATACTCGTAAAATTTGACATATAAGAACAATAAAAATTGTACACCGAGTAACTTTGATGGTCCGAAGTCGCTTAACACTCTCTAGGGAGGAACTTTTAACGGTTTTGTCCATTTGTCATAGAAAGTTGGTGTTTTGGCATCGAAATAATCTAGGAAGCTTATACTCGTAAAATTTCACATAGAAGAACAATAAAAAGTCTTTCCCGAGCAACTTTGACAGTCCGAAGTTGCTCAACTCTCTTTATGGAGGAGCTTTTAACGGTTTTGTCCATTTGTCAAAGAAAGATGGTGTTTTGGCATCGAAATAATCTAGGAAGCTTATACTCGTAAAATTTGACATATAAGAACAATAAAAAGTGTACACCGAGAAACTTTGATGGTCCGAAGTCGCTCAACACCCTCTATCAAGGAGTTGTTAACGGTTTCGTCCATTTGTCATAGAAAGTTGGTGTTTTGGCATCGAAATAATCTATGAAGCTTATACTCTTAAAATTTGACATATATGAACAATAAAAAGTGTACACGGAGCAACTATTATGGTCCGAAGTTGCTCAACTCTCTCTATGGAGGCGCTTTTAACGGTTTTGTCCATTTGTCATAGAAAGTTGGTGTTTTGTCATCGAAATAATCTAGGAAGCTTATACACATAAAATTTGACATATAAGAACAATAAAAATTGTACACCGAGCAACTTTGATGGTCCGAAGTCGCTCAACACTCTCTATGGAGAAGCTTGTAACGGTTTTGCCCATTTGTCATAGAAAGTTGGTGTTTTGGCATCGAAATAATCTAGGAAGCTTATACTCATAAAATTTGACATAGAAGAACAATAAAAGGTGTACATAGAGCAATTTTAATGGTCCGAAGTTGCTCAACTCTCTCTATGGAGGAGCTTTTAACGGTTTTGTCCATTTGTCAAAGAAAGATGGTGTTTTGGCATCGAAATAATCTAGGAAGCTTATACTCATAAAATTTGACATATAAGAACAATAAAAAGTGTACACCGAGAAACTTTGATGGTATGAAGTCGCTCAACACTCTCTATGGAGTAGCTTTTAACAGTTTCGTCCATTTGTCATAGAAAGTTGCTGTTTTGGCATCGAAATAATCTAGGAAGCTTATACTCATAAAATTTGACATAGAAGAACAATAAAAAGTGTACATAAGCAATTTTAATGGTCCGAAGTTGCTCAACTCTCTCTATGGAGGAGCTTTTAACGGTTTTGTCAATTTGTCATACAAAGTCGGTGTTTTGGCATCGAAATAATGTAGGAAGCTTATACTCGTAAAATTTGACATAGAAGAACAATAAAAAGTCTATCCCGAGCAACTTTAATAGTCCGAAGTTGCTCAACTCTCTCTATGGAAGAGCTTTTAACGGTTTTGTCCATTTGTCATAGAAAGTTGGTGTTTTGGAATGGAAATAATGTAGGAAGCTTATACTCGTAAAATTTGACATAGAAGAACAATAAAAAGTCTATCCCGAGCAACTTTAATAGTCCGAAGTTGCTCAACTCTCTCTATGGAAGAGCTTTTAACGGTTTTGTCCATTTGTCATAGAAAGTTGGTGTTTTGGAATGGAAATAATGTAGGAAGCTTATACTCGTAAAATTTGACATATAAGAACAATAAAAAGTGTACACCGAGAAACTTTGATGGTCCGAAGTCGCTCAACACCCTCTATCAAGGAGTTTTTAACGGTTTCGTCCATTTGTCATAGAAAGTTGGTGTTTTGGCATCGAAATAATATATGAAGCTTATACTCTTAAAATTTGACATATATGAACAATAAAAAGTGTACACGGAGCAACTATTATGGTCCGAAGTTGCTCAACTCTCTCTATGGAGGCGCTTTTAACGGTTTTGTCCATTTGTCATAGAAAGTTGGTGTTTTGTCATCGAAATAATCTAGGAAGCTTATACACATAAAATTTGACATATAAGAACAATAAAAATTGTACACCGAGCAACTTTGATGGTCCGAAGTCGCTCAACACTCTCTATGGAGAAGCTTGTAACGGTTTTGCCCATTTGTCATAGAAAGTTGGTGTTTTGGCATCGAAATAATCTAGGAAGCTTATACTCATAAAATTTGACATAGAAGAACAATAAAAGGTGTACATAGAGCAATTTTAATGGTCCGAAGTTGCTCAACTCTCTCTATGGAGGAGCTTTTAACGGTTTTGTCCATTTGTCAAAGAAAGATGGTGTTTTGGCATCGAAATAATCTAGGAAGCTTATACTCATAAAATTTGACATATAAGAACAATAAAAAGTGTACACCGAGAAACTTTGATGGTATGAAGTCGCTCAACACTCTCTATGGAGTAGCTTTTAACAGTTTCGTCCATTTGTCATAGAAAGTTGCTGTTTTGGCATCGAAATAATCTAGGAAGCTTATACTCATAAAATTTGACATAGAAGAACAATAAAAAGTGTACATAAGCAATTTTAATGGTCCGAAGTTGCTCAACTCTCTCTATGGAGGAGCTTTTAACGGTTTTGTCAATTTGTCATACAAAGTCGGTGTTTTGGCATCGAAATAATGTAGGAAGCTTATACTCGTAAAATTTGACATAGAAGAACAATAAAAAGTCTATCCCGAGCAACTTTAATAGTCCGAAGTTGCTCAACTCTCTCTATGGAAGAGCTTTTAACGGTTTTGTCCATTTGTCATAGAAAGTTGGTGTTTTGGAATGGAAATAATGTAGGAAGCTTATACTCGTAAAATTTGACATAGAAGAACAATAAAAAGTCTATCCCGAGCAACTTTAATAGTCCGAAGTTGCTCAACTCTCTCTATGGAAGAGCTTTTAACGGTTTTGTCCATTTGTCAAAGAAAGATGGTGTTTTGGCATCGAAATAATCTAGGAAGCTTATACTCATAAAATTTGACATATAAGAACAATAAAAAGTGTACACCGAGAAACTTTGATGGTATGAAGTCGCTCAACACTCTCTATGGAGTAGCTTTTAACAGTTTCGTCCATTTGTCATAGAAAGTTGCTGTTTTGGCATCGAAATAATCTAGGAAGCTTATACTCATAAAATTTGACATAGAAGAACAATAAAAAGTGTACATAAGCAATTTTAATGGTCCGAAGTTGCTCAACTCTCTCTATGGAGGAGCTTTTAACGGTTTTGTCAATTTGTCGTACAAAGTCGGTGTTTTGGCATCGAAATAATGTAGGAAGCTTATACTCGTAAAATTTGACATAGAAGAACAATAAAAAGTCTTTCCCGAGCAACTTTGATAGTCCGAAGTCGCTCAACTCTCTCTATGGAAGAGCTTTTAACGGTTTATTCTATTTGTCATAGATAGTTGGTGTTTTGGCATCGAAATAATCTATGAAGCTTATACTCGTAAAATTTGACATATAAGAACAAGAAAAGTGTACACCGAGAAACTTTGATGGTCCGAAGTCGCTCAACACTCTCTATAGAGGAGCCTTTAACGGTTTCGTCAATTTTTCATAGAAAGTTGGTGTTTTGGCATCGAAATAATCTATGAAGCTTATACTCTTAAAATTTGACATATATGAACAATAAAAAGTGTACACCGAGCAACTATGATGGTCCGAAGTTGCTCAACTCTCTCTATGGAGGCGATTTTAACGGTTTTGTCCATTTGTCATAGAAAGTTGGTGTTTTGTCATCGAAATAATCTAGGAAGCTTATACACATAAAATTTGACATATAAGAACAATAAAAATTGTACACCGAGCAACTTTGATGGTCCGAAGTTGCTCAACTCTCTCTATGGAGGAGCTTGTAACGGTTTTGTCTATTTGTCATAGAAATTTGGTGTTTTGGCATCGAAATAATCTCTGAAGCTTATACTCGTAAAATTTGACATATAAGAACAATAAAGATTGTACACCGAGTTACTTTGATGGTCCGAAGTCGCTTAAAACTCTCTATGGAGGAACTTTTAACGGTTTTGTCCATTTGTCATAGAAAGTTGGTGTTTTGGCATCGAAATAATCTAGAAAGCTTATACTCATAAAATTTGACATAGAAGAACAATAAAAAGTGTACATAAGCAATTTTAATGGTTCGAAGTTGCTCAACTCTCTCTATGGAGGAGCTTTTAACGGTTTTGTCAATTTGTCATAGAAAGTCGGTGTTTTGGCATCGAAATAATGTAGGAAGCTTATACTCGTAAAATTTGACATAGAAGAACAATAAAAAGTCTATCCCGAGCAACTTTGATAGTCCGAAGTTGCTCAACTCTCTCTATGGAGGAGCTTTTAACGGTTTTGTCCATTTGTCATAGAAAGTTGGTGTTTTCGCATCGAAATAATGTAGGAAGCTTATACTCGTAAAATTTCACATAGAAAAACAATAAAAAGTCTTTCCCGAGCAACTTTGATAGTCCGAAGTTGCTTAACTCTCTCTATGGAGGAGCTTTTAACGGTTATGTCTATTTGTCATAGATAGTTGGTGTTTTGGCATCGAAATAATCTATGAAGCTTATACTCGTAAAATTTGACATATAAGAACAATAAAAATTGTACACCGAGCAACTTTGATGGTCCGATGTCGCTCAACACCCTCTATGGAGGAGCTTTTAACGGTTTTGTCCATTTGTCATAGAAAGTTGGTGTTTTGGCATCGAAATAATCTAGGAAGCTTGTACTCGTAAAATTTCAAATAGAAGAACAATAAAAAGTCTATCCCGAGCAACTTTGATAGTCCGAAGTTGCTCAACTCTCTCTACGGAGGAGCTTTTAACGGTTTTGTCCATTTGTCAAAGAAAGATGGTGTTTTAGCATCGAAATAATCTAGGAAGCTTATACTCGTAAAATTTGACATATAAGAACAATAAAAAGTGTACACCGAGAAACTTTGATGGTCCCAAGTCGCTCTACACTCTCTATGGAGGAGCTTTTAACGGTTTCGTCCATTTGTCATAGAAAGTTGGTGTTTTGGCATCGCAATAATCTATGAAGCTTATACTCTTAAAATTTGACATATAAGAACAATAAAAAGTGTACACCGAGCAACTATGATGGTCCGAAGTTGCTCAACTCTCTCTATGGAGGCGCTTTTAACGGTTTTGTCCATTTGTCATAGTAAGTTGGTGTTTTGGCATCGAAATAAACTAGGAAGCTTATACTCATAAAAATCGACATATAAGAACAACAAAAATTGTACACCGAGCAACTTTGATAGTTTGAAGTTGCTCAACTCTCTCTATGGAGGAGCTTTTAACGGTTTTCTCCATTTGTCAAAGAACGATGGTGTTTTGGCATCGAAATAATCTAGGAAGCTTATACTCGTAAAATTTGACATATAAGAACAATAAAAATTGTACACCGAGCAACTTTGATGGTTTGAAGTCGCTCAACTCTCTCTATGGAGGTGCTTTTAACGATTTTGTCCAATTGTCATAGAAAGTTGGTGTTTTGGGATCGAAATAATCTAGGAAGCTTATACTCGTAAAATTTCACATAGAAGAACAATAAAAAGTCTATCCCGGGCAACTTTGATAGTCCGAAGTTACTCACCTCTCTCTATGGAGGAGCTTTTAACGGTTTTGTCCTTTTGTCAAAGAAAGATGGTGTTTTGGCATCGAAATAATCTAGGAAGCTTATACTCGTAAAATTTTACATATAAGAACAATAAAAAGTGTACACCGAGAAACTTTGATGGTCCGAAGTCGCTCAACACTCTCTATGGATGAGCTTTTAATGGTTTCGTCCCTTTGTCATAGAAAGTTTGTGTTTTGGCATCGAAATAATCTATGAAGCTTATACTCTTAAAATTTGACATATAAGAATAATAAAAAGTGTACACCGAGCAACTATGATGGTCCGAAGTTGCTCAACTCTCTCTATGGAGGAGCTTTTAACGATTTTGTCTATTTGTCATAGATAGTTGGTGTTTTGGCATCGAAATAATCTATGAAGCTTATACTCGTAAAATTTGACATATAAGAACAATAAAAAATGTACACCGAGCAACTTTGATGGTCCGAAGTAACCCAACACTCTCTATGGAGGAGCTTTTAACGGTTTTGTCCATTTGTCATAGAAAGTTGGTGTTTTGGCATCGAAATAATCTAGGAAGCTTATACTCGTAAAATTTCACATAGAAGAACAACAAAAGGTCTATCCCGAGCAACTTTCATAGTCCGAAGTTGCTCAACTCTCTCTATGGAGGAGCTTTTAACGGTTTTGTCCATTTGTCAAAGAAAGATGGTGTTTTGGCATCGAAATAATCTAGGAAGCTTATACTCGTAACATTTGACATATAAGAACAATAAAAAGTGTACACCGAGAAACTTTGATGGTCCGAAGTCGTTCAACACTCTCTATGGAGGTGCTTTTAACGGTTTCATCCATTTGTCATAGAAAGTTGGTGTTTTGGCATCGAAATAATCTATGAAGTTTAGACTCTTAAAATTTGACATATAAGAACAATAAAAAGTGTACACCGAGCAACTTTGATGGTCCGAAGTTGCTCAACTCTCTCTATGGAGGCGCTTTTAACGGTTTCGTCCATTTGTCATAGAAAGTTGGTGTTTTGGCATCGAAATAATCTCTGAAGCTTATACTCGTAAAGTTTGACATATAAGAACAATAAAAATTGTACACCGAGCAACTTTGATGGTCCGAAGTTGCTCAACACTCTCTATGGAAGAGCTCTTAACGGTTTTGTCTATTTGTCATAGAAAGTTGGTGTTTTGGCATCGAAATAATCTATGAAGCTTATACTCATAAAATTTGACATATGAGAACAATAAAAATTGTACACCGAGCAACTTTGATGGTCTGAAGTCGCTCAACACTCTCTATGGAGGAGCTTTTTACTGTTTTGTCAATTTGTCAAAAAAAGTTGGTGTTTTGGCATCGAAATAATCTAGGAAGCTTATACTGGTAAAATGTGACATAGAAGAACAATAAAAAGTGTACATAGAGCAAGTTTGATGGTCCGAAGTTGCTCAACTCTCTCTATGGAGGAGCTTTTAACGGTTTTGTCCAGTTGTCATAGAAAGTTGGTGTTTTGGCATCGAAATAATCTAGGAAGCTTATACTCGTAAAATTTGACATATAAGAACAATAAAAAGTCTATCCCGAGCAACTTTGATAATCCGAAGTTGCTCAACTCTCTCTATGGAGGAGCTTTTAACGGTTTTGTCCATTTGTCATAGAAAATTGGTGTTTTGGCATCGAAATAATATAGGAAGCTTATACTCGTAAAATTTGACATAGAAAAACAATAAAAACTCTATCCCGAGCAACTTTCATAGTCCGATGTTGCTCAACTCTCTCTATGGAGGCGCTTTTAACGGTTTCGTCCATTTGTCATAGAAAGTTGGTGTTTTGGCATCGAAATAATCTCTGAAGCTTATACTCGTAAAGTTTGACATATAAGAACAATAAAAATTGTACACCGAGCAACTTTGATGGTCCGAAGTTGCTCAACACTCTCTATGGAAGAGCTCTTAACGGTTTTGTCTATTTGTCATAGAAAGTTGGTGTTTTGGCATCGAAATAATCTATGAAGCTTATACTCATAAAATTTGACATATGAGAACAATAAAAATTGTACACCGAGCAACTTTGATGGTCTGAAGTCGCTCAACACTCTCTATGGAGGAGCTTTTTACTGTTTTGTCAATTTGTCAAAAAAAGTTGGTGTTTTGGCATCGAAATAATCTAGGAAGCTTATACTGGTAAAATGTGACATAGAAGAACAATAAAAAGTGTACATAGAGCAAGTTTGATGGTCCGAAGTTGCTCAACTCTCTCTATGGAGGAGCTTTTAACGGTTTTGTCCAGTTGTCATAGAAAGTTGGTGTTTTGGCATCGAAATAATCTAGGAAGCTTATACTCGTAAAATTTGACATATAAGAACAATAAAAAGTCTATCCCGAGCAACTTTGATAATCCGAAGTTGCTCAACTCTCTCTATGGAGGAGCTTTTAACGGTTTTGTCCATTTGTCATAGAAAATTGGTGTTTTGGCATCGAAATAATGTAGGAAGCTTATACTCGTAAAATTTGACATAGAAAAACAATAAAAACTCTATCCCGAGCAACTTTCATAGTCCGATGTTGCTCAACTCTCTCTATGGAGGAGCTTTTAACGGTTTCGTCCATTTGTCATAGAAAGTTGGTGTTTTGGCATCGAAATAATCTATGAAGCTTATACTCATAAAATTTGACATATAAGAACAATAAAAATTGTACACCGAGCAACTTTGATGGTCCGAAGTCGCTCAACACTCTCTGTCGAGGAGCTTGTAACGGTTTTGTCTATTTGTCATAGATAGTTGGTGTTTTGGCATCGAAATAATCTATGAAGCTTATACTCGTAAAATTTTATATATAAGAACAATAAAAATTGTACACCGAGCAACTTTGATGGTCCGAAGTCGCTCAACACTCTCTATGGAGGAGCTTGTAACGGTTTTGCCCATTTGTCATAGAAAGTTGGTGTTTTGGCATCGAAATAATCTAGAAAGCTTATACTCATAAAATTTGACATAGAAGAACAATAAAAAGTGTACATAGAGCAATTTTAATGGTCCGAAGTTGCTCAACTCTCTCTATGGAGGAGCTTTTAACGGTTTTGTCAATTTGTCATAGAAAGTTGGTGTTTTGGCATCGGAATAATGTAGGAAGCTTATACTCGTAAAATTTGACATAGAAGAACAATAAAAAGTCTATCCCGAGCAACTTTGATAGTCCGAAGTTGCTCAACTCTCTCTATGGAGGAGCTTTTAACGGTTTTGTCCATTTGTCATAGAAAGTTGGTGTTTTGGCATCGAAATAATGTAGGAAGTTATACTCGTAAAATTTGACATAGAAGAACAATAAAAGTCTATCCCTAGCAACTTTGATAGTCCGAAGTTGCTCAACTCTCTCTATGGAGGAGCTTTTAACGGTTTTGTCCATTTGTCATAGAAAGTTGATGTTTTGGCATCGAAATAATGTAGGAAGTTATACTCGTAAAATTTGACATAGAAAAACAATAAAAACTCTATCCCGAGCAACTTTCATAGTCCGAAGTTGCTCAACTCTCTCTATGGAGGAGGTTTTAACGGTTTCGTCCATTTGTCATAAAAAGTTGGTGTTTTGGCATCGAAATAATCTCTGAAGCTAATACTCGTAAAGTTTGACATATAAGAACAATAAAAATTGTACACCGAGCAACTTTGATGGTCCGAAGTTGCTCAACACTCTCTATGGAAGAGCTCTTAACGGTTTTGTCTATTTGTCATAGAAAGTTGGTGTTTTGGCATCGAAATAATCTATGAAGCTTATACTCGTAAAATTTGACATATGCGAACAATAAAAATTGTACACCGAGCAACTTTGATGGTCTGAAGTCGCTCAACACTCTCTATGGAGGAGCTTTTTACTGTTTTGTCAATTTGTCAAAGAAAGTTGGTGTTTTGGCATCGAAATAATCTAGGAAGCTTATACTGGTAAAATGTGACATAGAAGAACAATAAAAAGTGTAAATAGAGCAAGTTTGATGGTCCGAAGTTGCTCAACTCTCTCTACGGAGGAGCTTTTAACGGTTTTGTCCAGTTGTCATAGAAAGTTGGTGTTTTGGCATCGAAATAATCTAGGAAGCTTATACTCGTAAAATTTAACATATAAGAACAATAAAAAGTCTATCCCGAGAAACTTTGATAATCCGAAGTTGCTCAACTCTCTCTATGGAGGAGCTTTTAACGGTTTTGTCCATTTGTCATAGAAAGTTGGTGTTTTGGCATCGAAATAATGTAGGAAGCTTATACTCGTAAAATTTGACATAGAAAAACAATAAAAACTCTATCCCGAGCAACTTTCATAGTCCGAAGTTGCTCAACTCTCTCTATGGAGGAGCTTTTAACGGTTTCATCCATTTGTCATAGAAAGTTGGTGTTTTGGCATCGAAATAATGTAGGAAGCTTATACCCGTAAAATTTAACATAGAAGAACAATAAAAAGTCTATCCCGAGCAACTTTGATAGTCCGAAGTTGGTCAACTCTCTCTATGGAGGAGCTTTTAACGGTTTTGTCCATTTGTCATAGAAAGTTGGTGTTTTGGCATCGAAATAATGTAGTAAGCTTATACTTGTAAAATTTGACATAGAAAAACAATAAAAAGTCTTTCCCGAGCAACTTTGATAGTCCGAAGTTGCTCAACTCTCTCTATGGAGGAGCCTTTAACGGTTTTGTCTATTTGTCATAGATAGTTAGTGTTTTCGCATCGAAATAATCGATGAAGCATATACTCGTAAAATTTGACATAGAAGAACAATAAAAAGTGTACATAGAGCAATTTTAATGGTCCGAAGTTGCTCAACTCTCTCTATGGAGGAGCTTTTAACGGTTTTGTCAATTTGTCATAGAAAGTTGGTGTTTTGGCATCGAAATAATGTAGGAAGCTTATACTCGTAAAATTTGACATAGAAGAACAATAAAAAGTCTATCCCGAGCAACTTTGATAGTCCGAAGTTGCTCAATCTCTCTATGGAGGAGCTTTTAACGGTTTTGTCCATTTGTCATAGAAAGTTGTTGTTTTAGCATCGAAATAATCTAGGAAGCTTATACTCATAAAATTTGACATAGAAGAACAATAAAAAGTGTACATAGAGCAATTTTAATGGTCCGAAGTTGCTCAACTCTCTCTATGGGGGTGCTTTTAACGGTTTTGTCAATTTGTCATAGAAAGTTGGTGTTTTGGCATCGAAATAATGTAGAAAGCTTATACTCGTAAAATTTGACATAGAAGAACAATAAAAAGTCTATCCCGAGCAACTTTGATAGTCCGAAGTTGCTCAACTCCCTCTATGGAGGAGCTTTTAACGGTTTTGTCCATTTGTCATAGAAAGTTGGTGTTTTGGCATCGAAATAATGTAGGAAGCTTATACTCGTAAAATTTGACATAGAAAAACAATAAAAACTCCATCCCGAGCAACTTTCATAGTCCGAAGTTGCTCAACTCTCTCTATGGAGGAGCTTGTAACGGTTTCGTCTATTTGTCATAGAAAGTTGGTGTTTTTGCATCGAAATAATCTCTGAAGCTTATACTCGTAAAATTTGACATATAAGAACAATAAAAATTGTACACCGAGTAACTTTGATGGTTAGAAGTCGCTCAACACTTTCTACGGAGTAGCTTTTAACGGTTTTGTCAATTTGTCATAGAAAGTTGGTGTTTTGGCATCGAAATAATCTATGAAGCTTATACTCATAAAATTTGACATATAAGAACAATAAAAATTGTACACCGAGCAACTTTGATGGTCCGAAGTCGCTCAACACTCTCTGTCGAGGAGCTTGTAACGGTTTTGTCTATTTGTCATAGATAGTTGGTGTTTTGGCATCGAAATAATCTATGAAGCTTATACTCGTAAAATTTTATATATAAGAACAATAAAAATTGTACACCGAGCAACTTTGATGGTCCGAAGTCGCTCAACACTCTCTATGGAGGAGCTTGTAACGGTTTTGCCCATTTGTCATAGAAAGTTGGTGTTTTGGCATCGAAATAATCTAGAAAGCTTATACTCATAAAATTTGACATAGAAGAACAATAAAAAGTGTACATAGAGCAATTTTAATGGTCCGAAGTTGCTCAACTCTCTCTATGGAGGAGCTTTTAACGGTTTTGTCAATTTGTCATCGAAAGTTGGTGTTTTGGCATCGGAATAATGTAGGAAGCTTATACTCGTAAAATTTGACATAGAAGAACAATAAAAAGTCTATCCCGAGCAACTTTGATAGTCCGAAGTTGCTCAACTCTCTCTATGGAGGAGCTTTTAACGGTTTTGTCCATTTGTCATAGAAAGTTGGTGTTTTGGCATCGAAATAATGTAGGAAGTTATACTCGTAAAATTTGACATAGAAGAACAATAAAAAGTCTATCCCTAGCAACTTTGATAGTCCGAAGTTGCTCAACTCTCTCTATGGAGGAGCTTTTAACGGTTTTGTCCATTTGTCATAGAAAGCTGATGTTTTGGCATCGAAATAATATAGGAAGTTATACTCGTAAAATTTGACATAGAAAAACAATAAAAACTCTATCCCGAGCAACTTTCATAGTCCGAAGTTGCTCAACTCTCTCTATGGAGGAGGTTTTCACGGTTTCGTCCATTTGTCATAAAAAGTTGGTGTTTTGGCATCGAAATAATCTCTGAAGCTAATACTCGTAAAGTTTGACATATAAGAACAATAAAAATTGTACACCGAGCAACTTTGATGGTCCGAAGTTGCTCAACACTCTCTATGGAAGAGCTCTTAACGGTTTTGTCTATTTGTCATAGAAAGTTGGTGTTTTGGCATCGAAATAATCTATGAAGCTTATACTCGTAAAATTTGACATATGAGAACAATAAAAATTGTACACCGAGCAACTTTGATGGTCTGAAGTCGCTCAACACTCTCTATGGAGGAGCTTTTTACTGTTTTGTCAATTTGCCAAAGAAACTTGGTGTTTTGGCATCGAAATAATCTAGGAATCTTATACTGGTAAAATGTGACATAGAAGAACAATAAAAAGTGTACATAGAGCAAGTTTGATGGTCCGAAGTTGCTCAACTCTTTCTATGGAGGAACTTTTAACGGTTTTGTCCAGTTGTCATAGAAAGTTGGTGTTTTGGCATCGAAATAATCTAGGAAGCTTATACTCGTAAAATTTGACATATAAGAACAATAAAAAGTCTATCCCGAGAAACTTTGATAATCCGAAGTTGCTCAACTCTCTCTATGGAGGAGCTTTTAACGGTTTTGTCCATTTGTCATAGAAAGTTGGTGTTTTGGCATCGAAATAATGTAGGAAGCTTATACTCGTAAAATTTGACATAGAAAAACAATAAAAACTCTATCCCGAGCAACTTTCATAGTCCGAAGTTGCTCAACTCTCTCTATGGAGGAGCTTTTAACGGTTTCGTCCATTTGTCATAGAAAGTTAGTGTTTTGGCATCGAAATAATGTAGGAAGCTTATACCCGTAAAATTTAACACAGAAGAACAATAAAAAGTCTATCCCGAGCAACTTTGATAGTCCGAAGTTGCTCAACTCTCTCTATGGAGGAGCTTTTAACGGTTTTGTCCATTTGTCATAGAAAGTTGGTGTTTTGGCATCGAAATAATGTAGGAAGCTTATACTTGTAAAATTTGACATAGAAAAACAATAAAAAGTCTTTCCCGAGCAACTTTGATAGTCCGAAGTTGCTCAACTCTCTCTATGGAGGAGCCTTTAACGGTTTTGTCTATTTGTCATAGATAGTTGGTGTTTTGGCATCGAAATAATCTATGAAGCATATACTCGTAAAATTTGACATAGAAGAACAATAAAAAGTGTACATAGACCAATTTTAATGGTCCGAATTTGCTCAACTCTCTCTATGGAGAAGCTTTTAACGGTTTTGTCAATTTGTCATAGAAAGTTGGTGTTTTGGCATCGAAATAATGTAGGAAGCTTATACTCGTAAAATTTGACATAGAAGAACAATAAAAAGTCTATCCCGAGCAACTTTGATAGTCCGAAGTTGCTCAACTCTCTCTATGGAGGAGCTTTTAACGGTTTTGTCCATTTGTCATAGAAAGTTGTTGTTTTAGCATCGAAATATTCTAGGAAGCTTATACTCATAAAATTTGACATAGAAGAACAATAAAAAGTGTACATAGAGCAATTTTAATGGTCCGAAGTTGCTCAACTCTCTCTATGGGGGTGCTTTTAACGGTTTTGTCAATTTGTCATAGAAAGTTGGTGTTTTGGCATCGAAATAATGTAGAAAGCTTATACTCGTAAAATTTGACATAGAAGAACAATAAAAAGTCTATCCCGAGCAACTTTGATAGTCCGAAGTTGCTCAACTCTCTCTATGGAGGAGCTTTTATCGGTTTTGTCCATTTGTCATAGAAAGTTGGTGTTTTGGCATCGAAATAATGTAGGAAGCTTATACTCGTAAAATTTGACATAGAAAAACAATAAAAACTCTATCCCGAGCAACTTTCATAGTCCGAAGTTGCTCAACTCTCTCAATGGAGGAGCTTTTAACGGTTTCGTCCATTTGTCAAAGAAAGTTGGTGTTTTGGCATCGAAATATTCTATGAAGCTTATACTCATAAAATTTGACATATAAGAACAATAAAAATTGCACCGAGCAACTTTGATTGTTCGAAGTTGCTCAACTCTCTCTATGGAGGAGCTTGTAACGGTTACGTCTATTTGTCATAGAAAGTTGGTGTTTTTGAATCGAAATAATCTCTGAAGCTTATACTCGTAAAATTTGACATATAAGAACAATAAAAATTGTACACCGAGTAACTTTGATGGTTAGAAGTCGCTCAACACTTTCTACGGAGGAGCTTTTAACGGTTTTGTCCATTTGTCATAGAAAGTTGGTGTTTTTGCATCGAAATAATCTACGAAGCTTATACTCATAAAATTTGACATAGAAGAACAATAAAAAGTGTACATAAAGCAATTTTAATGGTCCGAAGTTGCTCAACTCTCTCTATGGAGGAGCTTTTAACGGTTTTGTCAAATTGTCATAGAAAGTTGGTGTTTTGGCATCGAAATAATGTAGGAAGCTTATACTTGTAAAATTTGACATAGAAAAACAATAAAAAGTCTTTCCCGAGCAACTTTGATAGTCCGAAGTTGCTCAACTCTCTCTATGGAGGAGCTTTTAACGGTTTTGTCTATTTGTCATAGATAGTTGGTGTTTTGGCATCGAAATAATCTATGAAGCATATACTCGTAATATTTGACGTATAAGAACAATAAAAATTGTACACCGAGCAACTTTGATGGTCCGAAGTCGCTCAACACTCTCTGTGGAGGAGCTTGTAACGGTTTTGTCTATTTGTCATTGATAGTTGGTGTTTTGGCATCGAAATAATCTATGAAGCTTATACTCGTAAAATTTGAGATATAAGAACAATAAAAATTGTACACCGAGCAACTTTGATGGTCCGAACTCGCTCAACACTCTCTATGGAGGAGCTTGTAACGGTTTTGCCCATTTGTCATAGAAAGTTGGTGTTTTGGCATCGAAATAATCTAGGAAGCTTATACTCATAAAATTTGACATAGAAGAACTATAAAAAGTGTACATACAGCAATTTTAATGGTCCGAAGTTGCTCAACTCTCCCTATGGAGGAGCTTTTAACGGTTTTTTCAATTTGTCATAGAAAGTTGGTTTTTTGGCATCGAAATAATGTAGGAAGCTTATACTCGTAAAATTTGACAAATAAGAACAATAAAAAGTGTACACCGAGAAACTTTGATGGTCCGAAGTCGCTCAACACTCTCTATGGAGGAGCTTTTAACAGTTTCGTCCATTTGTCATAGAAAGTTGGTGTTTTGGCATCGAAATATTCTATGAAGTTTATACTCTTAAAATTTGACATATAAGAACAATAAAAATTGTACACCGAGCAACTTTGATGGTCCGAAGTTGCTCAACTCTCTCTATGGAGACGCTTTTAACGGTTTTGTCCATTGTCATAGAAAGTTGGTGTTTTGGCATCGAAATAATCTAGGAAGCTTATACACCTAAAATTTGACATATAAGAACAATAAAAATTTTACACCGAGCAACTTTGATGGTCCGAAGTTGCTCAACTCTCTCTATGGAGCAGCTTGTAACGGTTTTGTCTATTTGTCATAGAAAGTTGGTGTTTTGGCATCGAAATAATCTTGGAAGCTTATATTCGTAAAATTGGACATATAAGAACAATAAAAATTGTACACCGAGTAACTTTGATGGTCCGAAGTCGCTTAACACTCTCTATGGAGGAGCTTTTAACGGTTTTGTCCATTTGTCATAGAAAGTTGCTGTTTTGGCATCGAAACAATCTAGGAAGCTTATACTCAAAAAATTTGACATAGAAGAACAATAAAAAGTGTACATAGAGCAATTTTAATGGTCCGAAGTTGCTCAACTCTCTTTATGGAGGAGCTTTTAACGGTTTTGTCAATTTGTCATAGAAAGTTGGTGTTTTGGCATCGAAATAATGTAGGAAGCTTATACTCGTAAAATTTGACATAGAAAAACAATAAAAACTCTATCCCAAGCAACTTTCATAGTCTGAAGTTTCTCAACTCTCTCTATGGAGGAGCTTTTAACGGTTTCGTCCATTTGTCATAGAAAGTTGGTGTTTTGGCATCGAAATAATCTATGAAGCTTATACTCAAAAAATTTGACATATAAAAACAAGAAAAATTGTACACCGAGCAACTTTGATGGTCCGAAGTTGCTCAACCCTCTCTATGGAGGAGCTTGTAACGATTTCGTCTATTTGTCATAGAAAGTTGGTGTTTTTGCATCGAAATAATCTCTGAAGCTTATACTCGTAAAATTTGACATATAAGAACAATAAAAATTGTACACCGAGTAACTTTGATGGTTAGAAGTCGCTCAACACTCTCTACGGAGGAGCTTTTTAACGGTTTTGTCCATTTGTCATAGAAAGTTGGTGTTTTGGCATCGAAATAATCTACGAAACTTATACTCATAAAATTTGACATAGAAGAACAATAAAAAGTGTACATAGAGCAATTTTAATGGTCCGAAGTTGCTCAACTCTCTCTATGGAGGTGCTTTTAACGGTTTTGTCAATTTGTCATAGAAAGTTGGTGTTTTGGCATCGAAATAATGTAGGAAGCTTATACTCGTAAAATTTAACATAGAAGCACAATAAAAAGTCTATCCCGAGCAACTTTGATAGTCCGAAGTTGCTCAACTCTCTCTATGGAGGAGCTTTTAACGATTTTGTCCATTTGTCATAGAAAGTTGGTGTTTTGGCATCGAAATAATGTAGGAAGCTTATACTTGTAAAATTTGATATAGAAAAACAACAAAAAGTCTTTCCCGAGCAACTTTGATTGTCCGAAGTTGCTCAACTCTCTCTATGGGGGAGCTTTTAATGGTTTTGTCTATTTGTCATAGATAGTTGGTGTTTTGGCATCGAAATAATCTATGAAGCATATACTCGTAAAATTTGACATATAAGAACAATAAAAATTGTACACCGAGCAACTTGGATGGTCCGAAGTCGCTCAACACTCTCTGTGGAGGAGCTTGTAACGGTTTTGTCTATTTGTCATAGATAGTTGGTGTTTTGGCATCGAAATAATCTATGAAGCTTATACTCGTAAAATTTGACATATAAGAACAATAAAAATTATAAACCAAGCAACTTTGATGGTCCGAAGTCGCTCAACACTCTCTATGGAGGAGCTTGTAACGGTTTTGCCCATTTGTCATAGAAAGTTGGTGTTTTGGCATCGAAATAATCTAGGAAGCTTATACTCATAAAATTTGACATATAAGAACAATAAAAGGTGTACATAGAGCAATTTTAATGGTCCGAAGTTGCTCAACTCTCTCTATGGAGGAGCTTTTAACGGTTTTGTCCATTTGTCAAAGGAAGATGGTGTTTTGGCATCGAAATAATCTAGGAAGCTTATACTCTTAAAATTTGACATATAAGAACAATAAAAATTGTACACCGAGCAACTTTGATGGTCCGAAGTTGCTCAACTCTCTCTATGGAGTCGCTTTTAACGGTTTTGTCCATTTGTCATAGAAAGTTGGTGTTTTGGCATCGAAATAATCTAGGAAGCTTATACTCCTAAAATTTGACATATAAGAACAATAAAAATTGTACACCGAGCAACTTTGATGGTCTGAAGTTGCTCAACTCTCTCTATGGAGGAGCTTGTAACGGTTTTGTCTATTTGTCATAGAAAGTTGGTGTTTTGGCATCGAAATAATCTTGGAAGCTTATACTCGTAAAATTGGACATATAAGAACAATAAAAATTGTACACCGAGTAACTTTGATGGTCCGAAGTCGCTAAACACTCTCTATGGAGGAGCTTGTAACGGTTTTGTCCATTTGTCATAGAAAGTTGGTGTTTTGGCATCGAAATAATCTAGGAAGCTTATACTCCTAAAATTTGACATATAAGAACAATAAAAATTGTACACCGAGCAACTTTGATGGTCCGAAGTTGCTCAACTCTCTCTATGGAGGAGCTTGTAACGGTTTTGTCTATTTGTCATAGAAAGTTGCTGTTTTGGCATCGAAATAATCTAAGAAGCTTATACTCATAAAATTTGACATAGAAGAACAATAAAAAGTGTACATAGAGCAATTTTAATGGTCCGAAGTTGCTCAACTCTCTCTATGGACGAGCTTTTAACGGTTTTGTCAATTTGTCATAGAAAGTTGGTGTTTTGGCATCGAAATAATATAGGAAGCTTATACTCATAAAATTTCACATAGAAAAAGAATAAAAAGTCTTTCCCGAGCAACATTGATGGCCCGAAGTCGCTAAACACTCTCTATGGAGGAGCTTGTAACGGTTTTGTCCATTTGTCATAGAAAGTTGGTGTTTTGACATCGAAATAATCTAGGAAGCTTATACTCATAAAATTTGACATAGAAGAACAATAAAAAGTGTACATAGAGCAATTTTAATGGTCCGAAGTTGCTCAACTCTCTCTATGGAGGAGCTTGTAACGGTTTTGTCTATTTGTCATAGAAAGTTGGTGTTTTGGCATCGAAATAATCTTGGAAGCTTATACTCGTAAAATTGGACATATAAGAACAATAAAAATTGTACACCGAGTAACTTTGATGGTCCGAAGTCGCTAAACACTCTCTATGGAGGAGCTTGTAACGGTTTTGTCCATTTGTCATAGAAAGTTGGTGTTTTGGCATCGAAATAATCTAGGAAGCTTATACTCCTAAAATTTGACATATAAGAACAATAAAAATTGTACACCGAGCAACTTTGATGGTCCGAAGTTGCTCAACTCTCTCTATGGAGGAGCTTGTAACGGTTTTGTCTATTTGTCATAGAAAGTTGCTGTTTTGGCATCGAAATAATCTAAGAAGCTTATACTCATAAAATTTGACATAGAAGAACAATAAAAAGTGTAGATAGAGCAATTTTAATGGTCCGAAGTTGCTCAACTCTCTCTATGGATGAGCTTTTAATGGTTTTGTCAATTTGTCATAGAAAGTTGGTGTTTTGGCATCGAAATAATGTAGGAAGCTTATACTCGTAAAATTTGACATAGAAAAAGAATAAAAAGTCTTTCCCGAGCAACATTGATGGTCCGAAGTTGCTCAACTCTCTCTATGGAGGAGCTTTTAACGGTTTTGTCTATTTGTCATAGAAAGTTGCTGTTTTGGCATCGAAATAATCTAAGAAGCTTATACTCATAAAATTTGACATAGAAGAACAATAAAAAGTGTACATAGAGCAATTTTAATGGTCCGAAGTTGCTCAACTCTCTCTATGGAGGAGCTTGTAACGGTTTTGTCTATTTGTCATAGAAAGTTGGTGTTTTGGCATCGAAATAATCTTGGAAGCTTATACTCGTAAAATTGGATATATAAGAACAATAAAAATTGTACACCGAGTAACTTTGATGGTCCGGAGTCGCTAAACACTCTCTATGGAGGAGCTTGTAACGGTTTTGTCCATTTGTCATAGAAAGTTGGTGCTTTGGCATCGAAATAATCTAGGAAGCTTATACTCCTAAAATTTGACATATAAGAACAATAAAAATTGTACACCGAGCAACTTTGATGGTCCGAAGTTGCTCAACTCTCTCTATGGAGGAGCTTGTAACGGTTTTGTCTATTTGTCATAGAAAGTTGATGTTTTGGCATCGAAATAATCTAAGAAGCTTATTCTCATAAAATTTGACATAGAAGAACAATAAAAAGTGTACATAGAGCAGTTTTAATGGTCCGAAGTTGCTCAACTGTCTTTATGGAGGAGCTTTTAACGGTTTTGTCAATTTGTCATAGAAAGTTGGTGTTTTGGCATCGAAATAATGTAGGAAGCTTATACTCGTAAAATTTGACATAGAAGAACAATAAAAAGTCTATCCCGAGCAACTTTGATAGTCTGAAGTTGCTCAACTCTCTCTATGGAGGAGCTTTTAAAGGTTTTGTCCATTTGTCATAGAAAGTTGGTGTTTTGGCATCGAAATAATGTAGGAAGCTTATACTCGTAAAATTTGACATAGAAAAACAATAAAAACTCTATCCCAAGCAACTTTCATAGTCTGAAGTTTCTCAACTCTCTCTATGGAGGAGCTTTTAACGGTTTCGTCCATTTGTCATAGAAAGTTGGTGTTTTGGCATCGAAATAATCTATGAAGCTTATACTCAAAAAATTTGACATATAAAAACAATAAAAATTGTACACCGAGCAACTTTGATGGTCCGAAGTTGCTCAACTCTCTCTATGGAGGAGCTTGTAACGGTTTTGTCCATTTGTCATAGAAAGTTGGTGTTTTGGCATCGAAATAATCTAGGAAGCTTATACTCCAAAAATTTGACATATAAGAACAATAAAAATTGTACACCGAGCAACTTTGATGGTCCGAAGTTGCTCAACTCTCTCTATGGAGGTGCTTTTAACGGTTTTGTCAATTTGTCATAGAAAGTTGGTGTTTTGGCATCGAAATAATGTAGGAAGCTTATACTCGTAAAATTTAACATAGAAGAACAATAAAAAGTCTATCCCGAGCAACTTTGATAGTCCGAAGTTGCTCAACTCTCTCTATGGAGGAGCTTTTAACGATTTTGTCCATTTGTCATAGAAAGTTGGTGTTTTGGCATCGAAATAATGTAGGAAGCTTATACTCGTAAAATTTGACATAGATAAAGAATAAAAAGTCTTTCCCGAGCAACATTGATGGTCCGAAGTTGCTCAACTCTCTCTATGGAGGAGCTTTTAACGGTTTTGTCTATTTGTCATAGAAAGTTGCTGTTTGGCATCGAAATAATCTAAGAAGCTTATACTCATAAAATTTGACATAGAAGAACAATAAAAAGTGTACATAGAGCAATTTTAATGGTCCGAAGTTGCTCAACTCTCTCTATGGAGGAGCTTGTAACGGTTTTGTCTATTTGTCATAGAAAGTTGGTGTTTTGGCATCGAAATAATCTTGGAAGCTTATACTCGTAAAATTGGACATATAAGAACAATAAAAATTGTACACCGAGTAACTTTGATGGTCCGAAGTCGCTAAACACTCTCTATGGAGGAGCTTGTAACGGTTTTGTCCATTTGTCATAGAAAGTTGGTGTTTTGGCATCGAAATAATCTAGGAAGCTTATACTCCTAAAATTTGACATATAAGAACAATAAAAATTGTACACCGAGCAACTTTGATGGTCCGAAGTTGCTCAACTCTCTCTATGGAGGAGCTTGTAACGGTTTTGTCTATTTGTCATAGAAAGTTGATGTTTTGGCATCGAAATAATCTAAGAAGCTTATTCTCATAAAATTTGACATAGAAGAACAATAAAAAGTGTACATAGAGCAGTTTTAATGGTCCGAAGTTGCTCAACTGTCTTTATGGAGGAGCTTTTAACGGTTTTGTCAATTTGTCATAGAAAGTTGGTGTTTTGGCATCGAAATAATGTAGGAAGCTTATACTCGTAAAATTTGACATAGAAGAACAATAAAAAGTCTATCCCGAGCAACTTTGATAGTCTGAAGTTGCTCAACTCTCTCTATGGAGGAGCTTTTAAAGGTTTTGTCCATTTGTCATAGAAAGTTGGTGTTTTGGCATCGAAATAATGTAGGAAGCTTATACTCGTAAAATTTGACATAGAAAAACAATAAAAACTCTATCCCAAGCAACTTTCATAGTCTGAAGTTTCTCAACTCTCTCTATGTAGGAGCTTTTAACGGTTTCGTCCATTTGTCATAGAAAGTTGGTGTTTTGGCATCGAAATAATCTATGAAGCTTATACTCAAAAAGTTTGACATATAAAAACAATAAAAATTGTACACCGAGCAACTTTGATGGTCCGAAGTTGCTCAACTCTCTCTATGGAGGAGCTTGTAACGGTTTCGTCTATTTGTCATAGAAAGTTGGTGTTTTTGCATCGAAATAATCTCTGAAGCTTATACTCGTAAAATTTGACATATAAGAACAATAAAAATTGTACACCGAGTAACTTTGATGGTGAGAAGTCGCTCAACACTCTCTACGGAGGAGCTTTTTAACGGTTTTGTCCATTTGTCATAGAAAGTTGGTGTTTTGGCATCGAAATAATCTACGAAACTTATACTCATAAAATTTGACATAGAAGAACAATAAAAAGTGTACATAGAGCAATTTTAATGGTCCGAAGTTGCTCAACTCTCTCTATGGAGGAGCTTTTAACGGTTTTGTCAATTTGTCATAGAAAGTTGGTGTTTTGGCATCGAAATAATGTAGGAAGCTTATACTCGTAAAATTTAACATAGAAGAACAATAAAAAGTCTATCCCGAGCAACTTTGATAGTCCGAAGTTGCTCAACTCTCTCTATGGAGGAGCTTTTAACGATTTTGTCCATTTGTCATAGAAAGTTGGTGTTTTGGCATCGAAATAATGTAGGAAGCTTATACTTGTAAAATTTGATATAGAGAAACAACAAAAAGTCTTTCCCGAGCAACTTTGATTGTCCGAAGTTGCTCAACTCTCTCTATGGGGGAGCTTTTAATGGTTTTGTCTATTTGTCATAGATAGTTGGTGTTTTGGCATCGAAATAATCTATGAAGCATATACTCGTAAAATTTGACATATAAGAACAATAAAAATTGTACACCGAGCAACTTGGATGGTCCGAAGTCGCTCAACACTCTCTGTGGAGGAGCTTGTAACGGTTTTGTCTATTTGTCATAGATAGTTGGTGTTTTGGCATCGAAATAATCTATGAAGCTTATACTCGTAAAATTTGACATATAAGAACAATAAAAATTATAAACCAAGCAACTTTGATGGTCCGAAGTCGCTCAACACTCTCTATGGAGGAGCTTGTAACGGTTTTGCCCATTTGTCATAGAAAGTTGGTGTTTTGGCATCGAAATAATCTAGGAAGCTTATACTCATAAAATTTGACATATAAGAACAATAAAAGGTGTACATAGAGCAATTTTAATGGTCCGAAGTTGCTCAACTCTCTCTATGGAGGAGCTTTTAACGGTTTTGTCCATTTGTCAAAGGAAGATGGTGTTTTGGCATCGAAATAATCTAGGAAGCTTATACTCATAAAATTTGACATATAAGAACAATAAAAAGTGTACACCGAGAAACTTTGATGGTATGAAGTCACTCAACACTCTCTATGGAGTAGCTTTTAACAGTTTCGTCAATTTGTCATAGAAAGTTGGTGTTTTGGCATCGAAATATTCTATGAAGTTTATACTCTTAAAATTTGACATATAAGAACAATAAAAATTGTACACCGAGCAACTTTGATGGTCCGAAGTTGCTCAACTCTCTCTATGGAGTCGCTTTTAACGGTTTTGTCCATTTGTCATAGAAAGTTGGTGTTTTGGCATCGAAATAATCTAGGAAGCTTATACTCCTAAAATTTGACATATAAGAACAATAAAAATTGTACACCGAGCAACTTTGATGGTCCGAAGTTGCTCAACTCTCTCTATGGAGGAGCTTGTAACGGTTTTGTCTATTTGTCATAGAAAGTTGGTGTTTTGGCATCGAAATAATCTTGGAAGCTTATACTCGTAAAATTGGACATATAAGAACAATAAAAATTGTACACCGAGTAACTTTGATGGTCCGAAGTCGCTAAACACTCTCTATGGAGGAGTTGTAACGGTTTTGTCCATTTGTCATAGAAAGTTGGTGTTTTGGCATCGAAATAATCTAGGAAGCTTATACTCCTAAAATTTGACATATAAGAACAATAAAAATTGTACACCGAGCAACTTTGATGGTCCGAAGTTGCTCAACTCTCTCTATGGAGGAGCTTGTAACGGTTTTGTCTATTTGTCATAGAAAGTTGCTGTTTTGGCATCGAAATAATCTAAGAAGCTTATACTCATAAAATTTGACATAGAAGAACAATAAAAAGTGTACATAGAGCAATTTTAATTGTCCGAAGTTGCTCAACTCTCTCTATGGACGAGCTTTTAACGGTTTTGTCAAATTGTCATAGAAAGTTGGTGTTTTGGCATCGAAATAATGTAGGAAGCTTATACTCGTAAAATTTGACATAGAAAAAGAATAAAAAGTCTTTCCCGAGCAACATTGATGGTCCGAAGTTGCTCAACTCTCTCTATGGAGGAGCTTCTAACAGTTTTGTCTATTTGTCATAGAAAGTTGCTGTTTTGGCATCGAAATAATCTAAGAAGCTTATACTCCTAAAATTTGACATAGAAGAACAATAAAAAGTGTACATAGAGCAATTTTAATGGTCCGAAGTTGCTCAACTCCCTCTATGGAGGAGCTTGTAACGGTTTTGTCTATTTGTCATAGAAAGTTGGTGTTTTGGCATGGAAATAATCTTGGAAGCTTATACTCGTAAAATTGGACATATAAGAACATTAAAAATTGTACACCGAGTAACTTTGATGGTCCGAAGTCGCTAAACACTCTCTATGGAGGAGCTTGTAACGGTTTTGTCCATTTGTCATAGAAAGTTGGTGTTTTGGAATCGAAATAATCTAGGAAGCTTATACTCCTAAAATTTGACATATAAGAACAATAAAAATTGTACACCGAGCAACTTTGATGGTCCGAAGTTGCTCAACTCTCTCTATGGAGGAGCTTGTAACGGTTTTGTCTATTTGTCATAGAAAGTTGCTGTTTTAGCATCGAAATAATCTAAGAAGCTTATACTCATAAAATTTGACATAGAAGAACAATAAAAAGTGTACATAGAGCAATTTTAATGGTCCGAAGTTGCTCAACTCTCTCTATGGACGAGCTTTTAACGGTTTTGTCAATTTGTCATAGAAAGTTGGTGTTTTGGCATCGAAATAATGTACGAAGCTTGTACTCGTAAAATTTGACATAGAAGAACAATATAAAGTCTATCCCGAGCAACTTTGATAGTCCGAAGTTGCTCAACTCTCTCTATGGAGGAGCTTTTAACGGTTTTGTCCATTTTTCATAGAAAGTTGGTGTTTTGGCATCGAAATAATGTAGGAAGCATATACTCGTAAAAATTGACATAGAAAAACAATAAAAACTATATCCCGAGCAACTTTCACAGTCTGAAGTTGCTCAACTCTCTCTATGGAGGAGCTTGTAACGGTTTCGTCTATTTGTCATAGAAAGTTGGTGTTTTTGCATTGAAATAATCTCCGAAGCTTATACTCGTAAAATTTGACATATAAGAACAATAAAAACTGTACACCGAGTAACTTTGATGGTTAGAAGTCACTCAACACTCTCCACGGAGGAGCTTTTAACGGTTTTGTCCATTTGTCATAGAAAATTGGTGTTTTGGCATCGAAATAATCTACGAAGCTTATACTCATAAAATTTGACATAGAAGAACAATAAAAAGTGTACATAGAGCAATTTTAATGGTCCGAAGTTGCTCAACTCTCTCTATGGAGGAGCTTTTAACGGTTTTGTCAATTTGTCATAGAAAGTTGGTGTTTTGACATCGAAATAATGTAGGAAGCTTATACTCTTAAAATTTAACATAGAAGAACAATAAAAAGTCTATCCCGAGCAACTTTGATAGTCCGAAGTTGCTCAACTCTCTCTATGGAGGAGCTTTTAACGGTTTTGTCCATTTGTCATAGAAAGTTGGTGTTTTGGCATCGAAATAATGTAGGAAGCTTATACTTGTAAAATTTGACATAGAAAAACAACAAAAAGTCTTTCCTGAGCAACTTTGATAGTCCGAAGTTGCTCAACTCTCTCTATGGAGGTGCTTTTAACGGTTTTGTCTATTTGTCATAGATAGTTGGTGTTTTGGCATCGAAATAATCTATGAAGCATATACTCGTAAAATTTGACATATAAGAACAATAAAAATTGTACACCGAGCAACTTTGATGGTCCGAAGTCGCTCAACACTATCTGTGGAGGAGCTTGTAACGGTTTTGTCGATTTGTCATAGATAGTTGGTGTTTTGGCATCGAAATAATCTATGAAGCTTATACTCGTAAAATTTGACATATAAGAACAATAAAAATTGTACACCGAGCAACTTTGATGGTCCGAAATCGCTCAATACTCTCTATGGAGGAGCTTTTAACGGTTTTGCCCATTTGTCATAGAAAGTTGGTGTTTTGGCATCGAAATAATCTAGGAAGCTTATACTCATAAAATTTGACATAGAAGAACAATAAAAAGTGTACATAGAGTAATTTTAATGGTCCGAAGTTGCTCAACTCTCTCTATGGAGGAGCTTTTAACGGTTTTGTCAATTTGTCATAGAAAGTTGGTGTTTTGGCATCGAAATAATGTGGGAAGCTTATACTCGTAAAATTTGACATAGAAAAAGAATAAAAAGTCTTTCCCGAGCAACTTTGATACTCCGAAGTTGCTCAACTCTCTCTATGGAGGAGCTTTTAACGGTTTTTTCCATTTGTCATAGAAAGTTGGTGTTTTGGCATAAAAAATAATGTAGGAAGCTTATACTCGTAAAATTTGACATAGAAAAACAATAAAAAGTCTTTCCCGAGCAACATTGATAGTCCGAAGTTGATCAACTCTCTCTATGGAGGAGCTTTTAACGGTTTTGTCTATTTGTCATAGATAGTTGGTGTTTTGGCATCGAAATAATCTATGAAGCTTATACTCGTAAAATTTGACATATAAGAACAATAAAAATTGTACACCGAGCAACTTTGATGGTCCGAAGTTGCTCAACTCTCTCTATGGAGGAGCTTGTAACGGTTTTGTCAATTTGTCATAGAAAGTTGGTGTTTTGGCATCGAAATAATGTAGGAAGCTTATACTCGTAAAATTTGACATAGAAAAACAATAAAAAGTCTTTCCCGACCAACTTTGATACTCCGAAGTTGGTCAACTCTCTCTATGGAGGAGCTTTTAACGGTTTTGTCCATTTGTCATAGAAAGTTGGTGTTTTGGCATAAAAAATAATGTAGGAAGCTTATACTCGTAAAATTTGACATAGAAAAACAATAAAAAGTCTTTCCCGAGCAACTTTGATAGTCCGAAGTTGATCAACTCTCTCTATGGAGGAGCTTTTAACGGTTTTGTCTATTTGTCATAGATAGTTGGTGTTTTGGCATCGAAATAATCTATGAAGCTTATACTCGTAAAATTTGACATATAAGAACAATAAAAATTGTACACCGAGCAACTTTGATGGTCCGAAGTCGCTCAACACTCTCTGTGGAGGAGCTTGTAACGGTTTTGTCTATTTGTCATAGATAGTTGGTATTTTGGCATCGAAATAATCTAGGAAGCTTATACTCGTAAAATTTGACATATAAGAACAATAAAAATTGTACACCGAGCAACTTTGATGGTCCGAAATCGCTCAATACTCTCTATGGAGGAGCTTTTAACGGTTTTGCCCATTTGTCATAGAAAGTTGGTGTTTTGGCATCGAAATAATCTAGGAAGCTTATACTCATAAAATTTGACATAGAAGAACAATAAAAAGTGTACATAGAGCAATTTTAATGGTCCGAAGTTGCTCAACTCTCTCTATGGAGGAGCTTTTAACGGTTTTGTCAATTTGTCATAGAAAGTTGGTGTTTTGACATCGAAATAATGTAGGAAGCTTATACTCTTAAAATTTAACATAGAAGAACAATAAAAAGTCTATCCCGAGCAACTTTGATAGTCCGAAGTTGCTCAACTCTCTCTATGGAGGAGCTTTTAACGGTTTTGTCCATTTGTCATAGAAAGTTGGTGTTTTGGCATTGAAATAATGTAGGAAGCTTATACTTGTAAAATTTGACATAGAAAAACAACAAAAAGTCTTTCCTGAGCAACTTTGATAGTCCGAAGTTGCTCAACTCTCTCTATGGAGGTGCTTTTAACGGTTTTGTCTATTTGTCATAGATAGTTGGTGTTTTGGCATCGAAATAATCTATGAAGCATATACTCGTAAAATTTGACATATAAGAACAATAAAAATTGTACACCGAGCAACTTTGATGGTCCGAAGTCGCTCAACACTATCTGTGGAGGAGCTTGTAACGGTTTTGTCGATTTGTCATAGATAGTTGGTGTTTTGGCATCGAAATAATCTATGAAGCTTATACTCGTAAAATATGACATATAAGAACAATAAAAATTGTACACCGAGCAACTTTGATGGTCCGAAATCGCTCAATACTCTCTATGGAGGAGCTTTTAACGGTTTTGCCCATTTGTCATAGAAAGTTGGTGTTTTGGCATCGAAATAATCTAGGAAGCTTATACTCATAAAATTTGACATAGAAGAACAATAAAAATTGTACATAGAGTAATTTTAATGGTCCGAAGTTGCTCAACTCTCTCTATGGAGGAGCTTTTAACGGTTTTGTCAATTTGTCATAGAAAGTTGGTGTTTTGGCATCGAAATAATGTGGGAAGCTTATACTCGTAAAATTTGACATAGAAAAAGAATAAAAAGTCTTTCCCGAGCAACTTTGATACTCCGAAGTTGCTCAACTCTCTCTATGGAGGAGCTTTTAACGGTTTTGTCCATTTGTCATAGAAAGTTGGTGTTTTGGCAAAAAAATAATGTAGGAAGCTTATACTCGTAAAATTTGACATAGAAAAACAATAAAAAGTCTTTCCCGAGCAACATTGATAGTCCGAAGTTGATCAACTCTCTCTATGGAGGAGCTTTTAACGGTTTTGTCTATTTGTCATAGATAGTTGGTGTTTTGGCATCGAAATAATCTATGAAGCTTATACTCGTAAAATTTGACATATAAGAACAATAAAAATTGTACACCGAGCAACTTTGATGGTCCGAAGTTGATCAACTCTCTCTATGGAGGAGCTTGTAACGGTTTTGTCAATTTGTCATAGAAAGTTGGTGTTTTGGCATCGAAATAATGTAGGAAGCTTATACTCGTAAAATTTGACATAGAAAAACAATAAAAAGTCTTTCCCGACCAACTTTGATACTCCGAAGTTGGTCAACTCTCTCTATGGAGGAGCTTTTAACGGTTTTGTCCATTTGTCATAGAAAGTTGGTGTTTTGGCATAAAAAATAATGTAGGAAGCTTATACTCGTAAAATTTGACATAGAAAAACAATAAAAAGTCTTTCCCGAGCAACTTTGATAGTCCGAAGTTGATCAACTCTCTCTATGGAGGAGCTTTTAACGGTTTTGTCTATTTGTCATAGATAGTTGGTGTTTTGGCATCGAAATAATCTATGAAGCTTATACTCGTAAAATTTGACATATAAGAACAATAAAAATTGTACACCGAGCAACTTTGATGGTCCGAAGTCGCTCAACACTCTCTATGGAGGAGCTTTTAACGGTTTTGTCCATTTGTCATAGAAAGTTGGTGTTTTGGCATCGAAGTAATCTAGGAAGCTTATACTCATAAAATTTGACATAGAAGAACAATAAAAAGTGTACATAGAGCAATTTTAATGGTCGGAAGTTGCTCAACTCTCTCTATGGAGGAGCTTTTAACGGTTTTGTCAATTTGTCATAGAAAGTTGATGTTTTCGCATCGAAATAATGTAGGAAGCTTATACTCGTAAAATTTGACATATAAGAACAATAAAAAGTCTTTCCCGAGCAACTTTGATACTCCGAAGTTGCGCAACTCTCTATATGGAGGAGCTTTTAACGGTTTTGTCTATTTGTCATAGATAGTTGGTGTTTTGGCATCGAAATAATCTAGGAAGCTTATACTCGTAAAATTTGACATATAAGAACAATAAAAATTGTACACCGAGCAACTTTGATGGTCCGAAGTCGCTCAACACTCTCTGTGGAGGAGCTTGTAACGGTTTTGTCTATTTGTCATAGATAGTTGGTATTTTGGCATCGAAATAATCTATGAAGCTTATACTCGTAAAATTTGACATATAAGAACAATAAAAATTGTACACCGAGCAACTTTGATGTTCCGAAGTCGCTCAACACTCTCTATGGAGGAGCTTGTAACGGTTTTGCCCATTTGTCAAAGAAAGTTGGTGTTTTGGCATCGAAATAATCTAGGAAGCTTATACTCATAAAATTTGACATAGAAGAACAATAAAAAGTGTACATAGAGCAATTTTGATAGTCCGAAGTTGCTCAACTCTCTCTATGGAGGAGATTTTAACTGTTTTGTCCATTTGTCATAGAAAGTTCGTGTTTTAGCATCGAAATAATCTAGGAAGCTTATACTCGTAAAATTTGACATATAAGAACAATAAAAAGTCTATCCCGAGCAACTTTGATAGTCCGAAGTTGCTCAACTCTCTCTATGGAGGAGCTTTTAACGGTTTTGTCCATTTGTCATAGATAGTTGGTGTTTTGGCATCGAAATAATCTATGAAGCATATACTCGTAAAATTTGACATATCAGATCAATAAAAATTGTACACCGAGCAACTTTGATCGTCCGAAGTCGCTCAACACTCTCTGTGGAGGAGCTTGTAACGGTTTTGTCTATTTGTCATAGATAGTTGGTGTTTTGGCATCGAAATAATCTATGAAGCTTATACTCGTAAAATTTGACATATAAGAACAATAAAAAGTGTACATAGAGCAATTTTAATGGTCCGAAGTCGCTCAACACTCTCTATGGAGGAGCTTGTAACGGTTTTGCCCATTTGTCATAAAAAGTTGGTGTTTTGGCATCGAAATAATCTAGGAAGCTTATACTCATAAAATTTGACATAGAAGAACAATAAAAAGTCTATCCCGAGCAACTTTGATAGTCCGAAGTTGCTCAACTCTCTCTATGGAGGAGCTTTTAATGGTTTTGTCCATTTGTCATAGAAAGTTGGTGTTTTGGCATCGAAATAATGTACGAAGCTTATACTCGTAAAATTTGACATAGAACAACAATAAAAAGTCTATCCCGAGCAACTTTGATAGTCCGAATTTGCTCAACTCTCTCTATGGAGGAGCTTTTAATGGTTTTGTCCATTTGTCATAGAAAGTTGGTGTTTTGGCATCGAAATAATCTAGGAAGCTTATACTCGTAAAATTTGACATATAAGAACAATAAAAAGTCTATCCCGAGCAACTTTGATAGTCCGAAGTTGCTCAACTCTCTCTATGGAGGAGCTTTTAACGGTTTTGTCAATTTGTCATAGAAAGTTGTTGTTTTGGCATTGAAATAATCTACGAAGCTTAAACTCGTAAAATTTGACATAGAAGAATAATAAAAAGTCTTTCCCGAGCAACTTTGATAGTCCGAAGTTGCTCAACTTTCTCTATGGAAGGGCTTTTAACGGTTTATTCTATTTGTCATAGATAGTTGGTGTTTTGGCATCGAAATAATCTATGAAGCTTATACTCATAAAATTTGACATATAAGAACAATAAAAATTGTACATCGAGCAACTTTGATGATCCGAAGTCGCTCAACACTCTCTATGGAGGAGCTTTTAACAGTTTTGCCCATTTGTCATTGAAAGTTGGTGTTTTGGCATCGAAATAATCTAGGAAGCTTATACTCGTAAAATTTCACATAGAAGAACAATAAAAAGTCTATCCCGAGCAACTTTGATTGTCCGAAGTTGCTCAACTCTCTCTATGAAGGAGCGTTTAACGGTTTTGTCCATTTGTCAAAGAAAGATGGTGTTTTGGCATCGAAATAATCTACGAAGCACATACTCGTAAATTTGACATATAACAACAATAAAAAGTGTACACCGAGAAACTTTGATATTCCGAAGTCGCTCAACACTCTCTTTGGAGGAGCTTTTAACGGTTTCGTCCATTTGTCATAGAAAGTAGGTGTTTTGCCATCGAAATAATCTATGAAGCTTATACTCGTAAAATTTGACATATGAGAACAATAAAAATTGTACACCGAGCAACTTTGATGGTCCGAAGTCGCTCAACACTCTCTATAGAGGAGCTTTTAACTGTTTTGTCCATTTGTCAAAGAAAGTTGGTGTTTTGGCATCGAAATAATCTAGGAAGCTTATACTGGTAAAATGTGACATAGAAAAACAATAAAAAGTGTAGATAGAGCAATTTTGATGTTCCGAAGTTGCTCAACTCTCTCTATGGAGGAGCTTTTAGCGGTTTTGTCCATTTTTCATAGAAAGTTGGTGTTTTGGCATCGAAATAATCTAGGAAGCTTATACTCGTAAAATTTCACATAGAAAAACAATAAAAAGTCTATCCCGAGCAACTTTGATAGTCCGAAGTTGCTCAACTCTCTCTATGGAGGAGCGTTTAACGGTTTTGTCCATTTGTCAAAGAAAGATGGTGTTTTGGCATCGAAATAATCTAGGAAGCACATATTCGAAAATTTGACATATAACAACAATAAAAAGTGTACACCGAGAAACTTTGATGTTCCGAAGTCGCTCAACACTCTCTTTGGAGGAGCTTTTAACGGTTTCGTCCATTTGTCATAGAAAGTAGGTGTTTTGGCATCGAAATAATCTATGAAGCTTATACTCGTAAAATTTGACATATGAGAACAATAAAAATTGTACACCGAGCAACTTTGATGGTCCGAAGTCGCTCAACACTCTCTATAGAGGAGCTTTTAAATGTTTTGTCCATTTGTCAAAGAAAGTTGGTGTTTTGTCATCGAAATAATCTAGGAAGCTTATACTGGTAAAATGTGACATAGAAGAACAATAAAAAGTGTAGATAGAGCAATTTTGATGGTCCGAAGTTGCTCAACTCTCTCTATGGAGGAGCTTTTAACGGTTTTGTCCATTTTTCATAGAAAGTTGGTATTTTGGCATCGAAATAATCTAGGAAGCTTATACTCGTAAAATTTGACATATAAGAACAATAAAAAGTCTATCCCGAGCAACTTTGATAGTCCGAAGTTGCTCAACTCTCTCTATGGAGAAGCTTTTAACGGTTTTGTCTATTTGTCATAGAAAGTTGGTGTTTTGGCATTGAAATAATCTATGAAGCTTATACTCGTAAAATTTGACATAGAAGAACAATAAAAAGTCTTTCCCGAGCAACTGTGATAGTCCGAAGTTGCTCAACTCTCACTATGGAGGAGCTTTTAACGGTTTATTCTATTTGTCATAGATAGTTGGTGTTTTGGCATCGAAATAATCTATAAAGCTTATACTCGTAAAATTTGACATATAAGAACAATAAAAATTGTACACCGAGCAACTTTGATGGTCCGAAGTTGCTCAACTCTCTCTATGGAGGAGCGTTTAACGGTTTTGTCCATTTGTCAAAGAAAGATGGTGTTTTGGCATCGAAATAATCTAGGAAGCTTATACTCGTAAATTTGACATATAAGAACAATAAAAAGTGAAATCCGAGAAACTTTGATGGTCCGATGTCGCTCAACACTCTCTTTGGAGGAGCTTTTAACGGTTTCGTCCATTTGTCATAGAAAGTTGGTGTTTTGGCATCGAAATAATCTATGAAGTAAATACTCCTAAAATTTGACATATGAGAACAATAAAAATTGTACACCGAGCAACTTTGATGGTCCGAAGTCGCTCAACACTCTCTATAGAGGAGCTTTTAAATCTTTTGTCCATTTGTCAAAGAAAGTTGGTGTTTTGGCATCGAAATAATCTAGGAAGCTTATACTGGTAAAATGTTACATAGAAGAACAATAAAAAGTGTACGTAGAGCAATTTTGATGGTCCGAAGTTGCTCAACTCTCTCTATGGAGGAGATTTTAACAGTTTTGTCCATATGTCATAGAAAGTTCGTGTTTTGGCATCGAAATAATCTAGGAAGCTTATACTCATAAAATTTGACATAGAAGAACAATAAAAAGTCTTTCCCGAGCAACTTTGATAGTCCGAAGTTGCTCAACTCTCACTATGGAAGAGCTTTTAACGGTTTATTCTATTTGTCATAGATAGTTGGTGTTTTGGCATCGAAATAATCTATGAAGCTTATACTCGTAAAATTTGACATATATGAACAATAAAAAGTGTACACCGAGCAACTATGATGGTCCGAAGTTGCTCAACTCTCTCTATGGAGGAGATTTTAACAGTTTTGTCATTATGTCATAGAAAGTTGGTGTTTTGGCATCGAAATAATCTAGGAAGCTTATACTGGTAAAATGTTACATAGAAGAACAATAAAAAGTGTACGTAGAGCAATTTTGATGGTCCGAAGTTGCTCAACTCTCTCTATGGAGGAGATTTTAACAGTTTTGTCCATATGTCATAGATAGTTCGTGTTTTGGCATCGAAATAATCTATGAAGCATACACTCGTAAAATTTGACATATAAGAACAATAAAAATTGTATAACGAGCAACTTTGATGGTCCGAAGTCGCTCAACACTCTCTCTGGAGGAGCTTGTAACGGTTTTGCCCATTTGTCATAGAAAGTTGGTGTTTTGGCATCGAAATAATCTAGGAAGCTTATACTCATAAAAATTGACATAGAAGAACAATAAAAAGTGTACATAGAGCAATTTTAATAGTCCGAAGTTGCTCAACTCTCTCTATGGAGGAGCTTTTAATGGTTTTGTCCATTTGTCATAGAAAGTTGGTGTTTTGGCATCGAAATAATGTACGAAGCTTATACTCGTAAAATTTGACATAGAACAACAATAAAAAGTCTATCCCGAGCAACTTTGATAGTCCGAAATTGCTCAACTCTCTCTATGGAGGAGCTTTTAATGGTTTTGTCCATTTGTCATAGAAAGTTGGTGTTTTGGCATCGAAATAATCTAGGAAGCTTATACTCATAAAATTTGACATAAAAGATCAATAAAAAGTCTATCCCGAGCAACTTTGATAGTCCGAAGTTGCTCAACTCTCACTATGGAGGTGCTTTTAACGGTTTTGTCTATTTGTCATAGAAAGTTGATGTTTTGGCATTGAAATAATCTATGAAACTTATACTCGTAAAATTTGACATAGAAGAACAATAAAAAGTCTTTCCCGAGCAACTTTGATAGTCCGAAGTTGCTCAACTCTCTCTATGGAAGAGCTTTTAACGGTTTATTCTATTTGTCATAGATAGTTGGTGTTTTGGCATCGAAATAATCTATGAAGCTTATACTCGTAAAATTTGACATATAAGAACAATAGAAATTGTACGCCGAGCAACTTTGATGGTCCGAAGTCACTCAACACTCTCTATGGAGGAGCTTTTAACAGTTTTGTCCATTTGTCATAGAAAGTTGGTGTTTTGGCATCGAAATAATCTAGGAAGCTTATACTCGTAAAATTTCACATAGAAAAACAATAAAAAGTCTATCCCGAGCAACTTTGATAGTCCGAAGTTGCTCAACTCTCTCTATGGAGGAGCGTTTAAGGGTTTTGTCCATTTGTCAAAGAAAGATGGTGTTTTGGCATCGAAATAATCTAGGAAGCACATACTCGTAAATTTGACATATAACAACAATAAAAAGTGTACACCGAGAAACTTTGATTTTCCGAAGTCGCTCAACACTCTCTTTGAGGAGCTTTTAACGGTTTCGTCCATTTGTCATAGAAAGTTGGTGTTTTGGCATCGAAATAATCTATGAAGCTTATACTCGTAAAATTTGACATATGAGAACAATAAAAATTGTACACCGAGCAACTTTGATGGTCCGAAGTCGCTCAAAACTCTCTATAGAGGAGCTTTTAACTGTTTTGTCCATTTGTCAAAGAAAGTTGGTGTTTTGGCATCGAAATAATCTAGGAAGCTTATACTAGTAAAATGTGACATAGAACAACAATAAAAAGTGTACATAGAGCAATTTTGATGGTCCGAAGTTGCTCAACTCTCTCTATGGAGGAGATTTTAACGGTTTTGTCCATTTGTCATAGAAAGTTCGTGTTTTGGCATCGAAATAATCTAGGAAGCTTATACTCGTAAAATTTGACATATAAGAACAATAAAAAGTCTATCCCGAGCAACTTTGATAGTCCGAAGTTGCTCAACTCTCTCTATGGAGGAGCTTTTAACGGTTTTGTCTATTTGTCATAGATAGTTCGTGTTTTGGCATCGAAATAATCTATGAAGCATATACTCGTAAAATTTGACATATAAGAACAATAAAAATTGTACACCGAGCAACTTTGATGGTCCGAAGTCGCTCAACACTCTCTCTTGAGGGGCTTGTAACGGTTTTGCCCATTTGTCATAGAAAGTTGGTGTTTTGGCATCGAAATAATCTAGGAAGCTTATACTCATAAAAATTGACATAGAAGAACAATAAAAAGTGTACATAGAGCAATTTTAATAGCCCGAAGTTGCTCAACTCTCTCTATGGAGGAGCTTTTAATGGTTTTGTCCATTTGTCATAGAAAGTTGGTGTTTTGGCATCGAAATAATGTACGAAGCTTATACTCGTAAAATTTGACATAGAACAACAATAAAAAGTCTATCCCGAGCAACTTTGATAGTCCGAAGTTGCTCAACTCTCTCTATGGAGGAGCATTTAATGGTTTTGTCCATTTGTCATAGAAAGTTGGTATTTTGGCATCGAAATAATCTAGGAAGCTTATACTCGTAAAATTTGACATATAAGAACAATAAAAAGTCTATCCCGAGCAACATTGATAGTCCGAAGTTGCTTAACTCTCTCTATGGAGGAGCTTTTAACGGTTTTGTCTATTCGTCATAGAAAGTTGGTGTTTTGGCATTGAAATAATCTATGAAACTTATACTCGTAAAATTTGACATAGAAGAACAATAAAAAGTCTTTCCCGAGCAACTTTGATAGTCCGAAGTTGCTCAACTCTCACTATGGAAGAGCTTTTAACGGTTTATTCTATTTGTCATAGATAGTTGGTGTTTTGGCATCGAAATAATCTATGAAGCTTATACTCGTAAAATTTGACATATATGAACAATAAAAAGTGTACACCGAGCAACTATGATGGTCCGAAGTTGCTCAACTCTCTCTATGGAGGAGATTTTAACAGTTTTGTCCATTTGTCATAGAAAGTTCGTGTTTTGGCATCGAAATAATCTAGGAAGGTTATACTCGTAAAATTTGACATATAAGAACAATAAAAAGTCTATCCCGAGCAACTTTGATAGTCCGAAGTTGCTCCACTCTCTCTATGGAGGAGCTTTTAACGGTTTTGCCTATTTGTCATAGATAGTTCGTGTTTTGGCATCGAAATAATCTATGAAGCATACACTCGTAAAATTTGACATATAAGAACAATAAAAATTGTACACCGAGCAACTTTGATGGTCCGAAGTCGCTCAACACTCTCTCTGGAGGAGCTTGTAACGGTTTTGCCCATTTGTCATAGAAAGTTGGTGTTTTGGCATCGAAATAATCTAGGAAGCTTATACTCATAAAAATTGACATAGAAGAACAATAAAAAGTGTACATAGAGCAATTTTAATAGTCCGAAGTTGCTCAACTCTCTCTATGGAGGAGCTTTTAATGGTTTTGTCCATTTGTCATAGAAAGTTGGTGTTTTGGCATCGAAATAATGTACGAAGCTTATACTCGTAAAATTTGACATAGAACAACAATAAAAAGTCTATCCCGAGCAACTTTGATAGTCCGAAGTTGCTCAATTCTCTCTATGGAGGAGCTTTTAATGTTTTTGTCCATTTGTCATAGAAAGTTGGTGTTTTGGCATCGAAATAATCTAGGAAGCTTATACTCATAAAATTTGACATAAAAGATCAATAAAAAGTCTATCCCGAGCAACTTTGATAGTCCGAAGTTGCTCAACTCTCACTATGGAGGTGCTTTTAACGGTTTTGTCTATTTGTCATAGAAAGTTGATGTTTTGGCATTGAAATAATCTATGAAACTTATACTCGTAAAATTTGACATAGAAGAACAATAAAAAGTCTTTCCCGAGCAACTTTGATAGTCCGAAGTTGCTCAACTCTCTCTATGGAAGAGCTTTTAACGGTTTATTCTATTTGTCATAGATAGTTGGTGTTTTGGCATCGAAATAATCTATGAAGCTTATACTCGTAAAATTTGACATATAAGAACAATAGAAATTGTACACCGAGCAACTTTGATGGTCCGAAGTCACTCAACACTCTCTATGGAGGAGCTTTTAACAGTTTTGTCCATTTGTCATAGAAAGTTGGTGTTTTGGCATCGAAATAATCTAGGAAGCTTATACTCGTAAAATTTCACATAGAAAAACAATAAAAAGTCTATCCCGAGCAACTTTGATAGTCCGAAGTTGCTCAACTCTCTCTATGGAGGAGCGTTTAATGGTTTTTTCCATTTGTCAAAGAAAGATGGTGTTTTGGCATCGAAATAATCTAGGAAGCACATACTCGTAAATTTGACATATAACAACAATAAAAATTGTACACCGAGAAACTTTGATTTTCCGAAGTCGGTCAACACTCTCTTTGGAGGAGCTTTTAACGGTTTCGTCCATTTGTCATAGAAAGTTGGTGTTTTGGCATCGAAATAATCTATGAAGCTTATACTCATAAAATTTGACATATGAGAACAATAAAAATTGTACACAGAGCAACTTTGATGGTCCGAAGTCGCTCAACACTCTCTATAGAGGAGCTTTTAACTGTTTTGTCCATTTGTCAAAGAAAGTTGGTGTTTTGGCATCGAAATAATCTAGGAAGCTTATACTAGTAAAATGTGACATAGAAGAACAATAAAAAGTGTACATAGAGCAATTTTGATGGTCCGAAGTTGCTCAACTCTCTCTATGGAGGAGATTTTAACGGTTTTGTCCATTTGTCATAGAAAGTTCGTGTTTTGGCATCGAAATAATCTAGGAAGCTTATACTCCTAAAATTTGACATATAAGAACAATAAAAAGTCTATCCCGAGCAACTTTGATAGTCCGACGTTGCTCAACTCTCTCTATGGAGGAGCTTGTAACGGTTTTGTCTATTTGTCATAGATAGTTCATGTTTTGGCATCGAAATAATCTATGAAGCATATACTCGTAAAATTTGACATATAAGAACAATAAAAATTGTACACCGAGCAACTTTGATGGTCCGAAGACGCTCAACACTCTCTCTGGAGGAGCTTGTAACGGTTTTGCCCATTTGTCATAGAAAGTTGGTGTTTTCGCATCGAAATAATCTAGGAAGCTTATACTCATAAAAATTGACATAGAAGAACAATAAAAAGTGTACATAGAGCAATTTTAATAGCCCGAAGTTGCTCAACTCTCTCTATGGAGGAGCTTTTAACGGTTTTGTCCATTTGTCATAGAAAGTTGGTGTTTTTGCATCGAAATAATGTACGAAGCTTATACTCGTAAAATTTGACATAGAACAACAATAAAAAGTCTATCCCGAGCAACTTTGATAGTCCGAAGTTGCTCAACTCTCTCTATGGAGGAGCATTTAATGGTTTTTTCCATTTGTCATAGAAAGTTGGTATTTTGGCATCGAAATAATCTAGGAAGCTTATACTCGTAAAATTTGACATATAAGAACAATAAAAAGTCTATCCCGAGCAACTTTGATAGTCCGAAGTTGCTCAACTCTCTCTATGGAGGAGCTTTTAACGGTTTTGTCTATTCGTCATAGAAAGTTGGTGTTTTGGCATTGAAATAATCTATGAAACTTATACTCGTAAAATTTGACATAGAAGAACAATAAAAAGTCTTTCCCGAGCAACTTTGATAGTCCGAAGTTGCTCAACTCTCACTATGGAAGAGCTTTTAACGGTTTATTCTATTTGTCATAGATAGTTGGTGTTTTGTCATCGAAATAATCTATGAAGCTTATACTCGTAAAATTTGACATATATGAACAATAAAAAGTGTACACCGAGCAACTATGATGGTCCGAAGTTGCTCAACTCTCTCTATGGAGGAGATTTTAACAGTTTTGTCCATATGTCATAGAAAGTTTGTGTTTTGGCATCAAAATAATCTAGGAAGGTTATACTCGTAAAATTTGACATATAAGAACAATAAAAAGTCTATCCCGAGCAACTTTGATAGTCCGAAGTTGCTCCACTCTCTCTATGGAGGAGCTTTTAACGGTTTTGTCTATTTCTCATAGATAGTTCGTGTTTTGGCATCGAAATAATCTATGAAGCATACACTCGTAAAATTTGACATATAAGAACAATAAAAATTGTACACCGAGCAACTTTGATGGTCCGAAGTCGCTCAACACTCTCTCTGGAGGAGCTTGTAACGGTTTTGCCCATTTGTCATAGAAAGTTGGTGTTTTGGCATCGAAATAATCTACGAAGCTTATACTCATAAAAATTGACATAGAAGAACAATAAAAAGTGTACATAGAGCAATTTTAATAGTCCGAAGTTGCTCAACTCTCTCTATGGAGGAGCTTTTAATGGTTTTGTCCATTTGTCATAGAAAGTTGGTGTTTTGGCATCGAAATAATGTACGAAGCTTATACTCGTAAAATTTGACATAGAACAACAATAAAAAGTCTATCCCGAGCAACTTTGATAGTCCGAAGTTGCTCAACTCTCTCTATGGAGGAGCTTTTAATGGTTTTGTCCATTTGTCATAGAAAGTTGGTGTTTTGGCATCGAAATAATCTACGAAGCTTATACTCGTAAAATTTGACATAAAAGATCAATAAAAAGTCTATCCCGAGCAACTTTGATAGTCCGAAGTTGCTCAACTCTCACTATGGAGGTGCTTTTAACGGTTTTGTCTATTTGTCATAGAAAGTTGATGTTTTGGCATTGAAATAATCTATGAAACTTATACTCATAAAATTTGACATAGAAGAACAATAAAAAGTCTTTCCCGAGCAACTTTGATAGTCCGAAGTTGCTCAACTCTCTCTATGGAAGAGCTTTTAACGGTTTATTCTATTTGTCATAGATAGTTGGTGTTTTGGCATCGAAATAATCTATGAAGCTTATACTCGTAAAATTTGACATATAAGAACAATAGAAATTGTACACCGAGCAACTTTGATGGTCCGAAGTCACTCAACACTCTCTATGGAGGAGCTTTTAACAGTTTTGTCCATTTGTCATAGAAAGTTGGTGTTTTGGCATCGAAATAATCTAGGAAGCTTATACTCGTAAAATTTCACATAGAAAAACAATAAAAAGTCTATCCCGAGCAACTTTGATAGTCCGAAGTTGCTCAACTCTCTCTATGGAGGAGCGTTTAACGGTTTTGTCCATTTGTCAAAGAAAGATGGTGTTTTGGCATCGAAATAATCTAGGAAGCACATACTCGTAAATTTGACATATAACAACAATAAAAAGTGTACACCGAGAAACTTTGATTTTCCGAAGTCGCTCAACACTCTCTTTGGAGGAGCTTTTAACGGTTTCGTCCATTTGTCATAGAAAGTTGGTGTTTTGGCATCGAAATAATCTATGAAGCTTATACTCGTAAAATTTGACATATGAGAACAATAAAAATTGTACACCGAGCAACTTTGATGGTCCGAAGTCGCTCAACACTCTCTATAGAGGAGCTCTTAACTGTTTTGTCCATTTGTCAAAGAAAGTTGGTGTTTTGGCATCGAAATAATCTAGGAAGCTTATACTAGTAAAATGTGACATAGAAGAACAATAAAAAGTGTACATAGAGCAATTTTGATGGTCCGAAGTTGCTCAACTCTCTCTATGGAGGAGATTTTAACGGTTTTGTCCATTTGTCATAGAAAGTTCGTGTTTTGGCATCGAAATAATCTAGGAAGCTTATACTCGTAAAATTTGACATAGAAGAACAATAAAAAGTCTATCCCGAGCAACTTTGATAGTCCGAAGTTGCTCAACTCTCTCTATGGAGGAGCTTTTAACGGTTTTGTCTATTTGTCATAGATAGTTCGTGTTTTGGCATCGAAATAATCTATGAAGCACATACTCGTAAATTTGACATATAACAACAATAAAAAGTGTACACCGAGAAACTTTGATTTTCCGAAGTCGCTCAACACTCTCTTTGGAGGAGCTTTTAACGGTTTCGTCCATTTGTCATAGAAAGTTGGTGTTTTGGCATCGAAATAATCTATGAAGCTTATACTCGTAAAATTTGACATATGAGAACAATAAAAATTGTACACCGAGCAACTTTGATAGTCCGAAGTTGCTCAACTCTCTCTATGGAGGAGCTTTTAACGGTTTTGTCCATTTGTCAAAGATAGTTCGTGTTTTGGCATCGAAATAATCTATGAAGCATATACTCGTAAAATGTGACATAGAAGAACAATAAAAATTGTACACCGAGCAACTTTGATGGTCCGAAGTCGCTCAACACTCTCTCTGGAGGAGCTTGTAACGGTTTTGCCCATTTGTCATAGAAAGTTGGTGTTTTGGCATCGAAATAATCTGGGAAGCTTATACTCATAAAAATTGACATAGAAGAACAATAAATAGTGTACATAGAGCAATTTTAATAGCCCGAAGTTGCTCAACTCTCTCTATGGAGGAGCTTTTAATGGTTTTGTCCATTTGTCATAGAAAGTTGGTGTTTTGGCATCGGAATAATGTACGAAGCTTATACTCGTAAAATTTGACATAGAACAACAATAAAAAGTCTATCCCGAGCAACTTTGATAGTCCGAAGTTGCTCAACTCTCTCTATGGAGGAGCATTTAATGGTTTTGTCCATTTGTCATAGAAAGTTGGTATTTTGGCATCGAAATAATCTAGGAAGCTTATACTCGTAAAATTTGACATATAAGAACAATAAAAAGTCTATCCCGAGCAACTTTGATAGTCCGAAGTTGCTCAACTCTCTCTATGGAGGAGCTTTTAACGGTTTTGTCTATTCGTCATAGAAAGTTGGTGTTTTGGCATTGAAATAATCTATGAAACTTATACTCGTAAAATTTGACATAGAAGAACAATAAAAAGTCTTTCCCGAGCAACTTTGATAGTCCGAAGTTGCTCAACTCTCACTATGGAAGAGCTTTTAACGGTTTATTCTATTTGTCATAGATAGTTGGTGTTTTGGCATCGAAATAATCTATGAAGCTTATACTCGTAAAATTTGACATATAAGAACAATAAAAATTGTACACCGAGCAACTTTGATGGTCCGAAGTCGCTTAACACTCTCTATGGAGGAGCTTTTAACAGTTTTGTCCATTTGTCATAGAAAGTTGGTGTTTTGGCATCGAAATAATCTAGGAAGCTTATACTCGTAAAATTTCACATAGAAGGACAATAAAAAGTCTATCCCGAGCAACTTTGATAGTCCGAAGTTGCTCAACTCTCTCTATGGAGGAGCGTTTAACGGTTTTGTCCATTTGTCAAAGAAAGATGGTGTTTTGGCATCGAAATAATCTAGGAAGCACATACTCGTAAATTTGACATATAACAACAATAAAAAGTGTACACCGAGAAACTTTGATGTTCCGAAGTCGCTCAACACTCTCTTTGGAGGAGCTTTTAACGGTTTCGTCCATTTGTCATAGAAAGTTGGTGTTTCGGCATCGAAATAATCTATGAAGCTTATACTCGTAAAATTTGACATATGAGAACAATAAAAATTGTACACAGAGCAACTTTGATGGTCCGAAGTCGCTCAACACTCTCTATAGAGGAGCTTTTAACTGTTTTGTCCATTTGTCAAAGAAAGTTGGTGTTTTGCATCGAAATAATCTAGGAAGCTTATACTGGTAAAATGTGACATAGAAGAACAATAAAAAGTGTACATAGAGCAATTTTGATGGTCCGAAGTTGCTCAACTCTCTCTATGGAGGAGCTTTTAACGGTTTTGTCCATTTGTCATAGAAAGTTGGTGTTTTGGCATCGAAATAATCTAGGAAGCTTATACTCGTAAAATTTGACATATAAGAACAATAAAAAGTCTATCCCGAGCAACTTTGATAGTCCGAAGTTGCTCAACTCTCTCTATAGAGGAGCTTTTAACGGTTTTGTCTATTTGTCATAGAAAGTTGGTGTTTTGGCATTGAAATAATCTATGAAGCTTATACTCGTAAAATTTGACATAGAAGAACAATAAAAAGTCTTTCCCGAGCAGCTTTGATAGTCCGAAGTTGCTCAACTCTCACTATGGAGGAGCTTTTAACGGTTTATTCTATTTGTCATAGATAGTTGGTGTTTTGGCATCGAAATAATCTATGAAGCTTATACTCGTAAAATTTGACATATAAGAACAATAAAAATTGTACACCGAGCAACTTTGATGGTCCGAGGTCGCTCAACACTCTGTATGGAGGAGCTTTTAACGGTTTTGTCCATTTGTCATAGAAGGTTGGTGTTTTGGCATCGAAATAATCTAGGAAGCTTATACTCGTAAAATTTCACATAGAGGAACAATAAAAAGTCTATCCCGAGCAACTTTGATAGTACGAAGTTGCTCAACTCTCTCTGTGGAGGAGCGTTTAACGGTTTTGTCCATTTGTCAAAGAAAGATGGTGTTTTGGCATCGAAATAATCTAGGAAGCTTATACTCGTAAATTTGACATATAAGAACAATAAAAAGTGTACACCGAGAAACTTTGATGTTCCGAAGTCGCTCAACACTCTCTTTGGAGGAGCTTTTAACGGTTTTGTCCATTTGTCATAGAAAGTTGGTGTTTTGGCATCGAAATAATCTATGAAGCTTATACTCGTAAAATTTGACATATGAGAACAATAAAAATTGTACATCGCGCAACTTTGATGGTCCGAAGTCGCTCAACACTCTCTATAGAGGAGCTTTTAACTGTTTTGTCCATTTGTCAAAGAAAGTTGGTGTTTTGGCATCGAAATAATCTAGGAAGCTTATACTGGTAAAATGTGACATAGAAGAACAATAAAAAGTGTACATAGAGCAATTTTGATGGTCCGAAGTTGCTCAACTCTCTCTATGGAAGAGCTTTTAATGGTTTTGTCCATTTGTCATAGAAAGTTGGTGTTTTGGCATCGAAATAATGTACGAAGCTTATACTCGTAAAATTTGACATATGAGAACAACAAAAATTGTACACAGAGCAACTTTGATGGTCCGAAGTCGCTCAACACTCTCTATAGAAGAGCTTTTAATGGTTTTGTCCATTTGTCATAGAAAGTTGGTGTTTTGGCATCGAAATAATCTATGAAGCTTATACTCGTAAAATTTGACATATAAGAACAATAAAAAGTCTATCCCGAGCAACTTTGATAGTCCGAAGTTGCTCAACTCTCTCTATAGAGGAGCTTTTAACGGTTTTGTCTATTTGTCATAGAAAGTTGGTGTTTTGGCATTGAAATAATCTATGAAGCTTATACTCGTAAAATTTGACATAGAAGAACAATAAAAAGTCTTTCCCGAGCAACTTTGATAGTCCGAAGTTGCTCAACTCTCACTATGTAGGAGCTTTTAACGGTTTATTATATTTGTCATAGATAGTTGGTGTTTTGGCATCGAAATAATCTATGAAGCTTATACTCGTAAAATTTGACATATAAGAACAATAAAAAGTGTACATAGAGCAATTTTGATGGTCTGAAGTTGCTCAACTCTCTCTATGGAGGAGCTTTTCACGGTTTTGTCCATTTGTCATAGAAAGTTGGTGTTTTGGTATCGAAATAATCTAGGAAGCTTATACTCGTAAAATTTGACATATAAGAACAATAAAAAGTCTATCCCGAGCAACTTTCATAGTCCGAAGTTGCTCAACTCTCTCTATGGAGGAGCTTTTAACGGTTTATTATATTTGTCATAGATAGTTGGTGTTTTGGCATCGAAATAATCTATGAAGCTTATACTCGTAAAATTTGACATATAAGAACAATAAAAAGTGTACACCGAGAAACTTTGATGTTCCGAAGCCGCTCAACACTCTCTTTGGAGGAGCTTTTAACGGTTTTGTCCATTTGTCATAGAAAGTTGGTGTTTTGGCATCGAAATAATCTATGAAGCTTATACTCGTAAAATTTGACATATAAGAACAATAAAAAGTGTACATAGAGCAATTTTGATTGTCTGAAGTTGCTCAACTCTCTCTATGGAGGAGCTTTTAACGGTTTTGTCCATTTGTCATAGAAGGTTGGTGTTTTGGCATCGAAATAATCTAGGAAGCTTATACTCGTAAAATTTCACATAGAAGAACAATAAAAAGTCTATCCCGAGCAACTTTGATAGTACGAAGTTGCTCAACTCTCTCTGTGGAGGAGCGTTTAACGGTTTTGTCCATTTGTCAAAGAAAGATGGTGTTTTGGCATCGAAATAATCTAGGAGGCTTATACTCGTAAATTTGACATATAAGAACAATAAAAAGTGTACACCGAGAAACTTTGATGTTCCGAAGTCGCTCAACACTCTCTTTGGAGGAGCCTTTAACGGTTTTGTCCATTTGTCATAGAAAGTTGGTGTTTTGGCATCGAAATAATCTATGAAGCTTATACTCGTAAAATTTGACATATGAGAACAATAAAAATTGTACACCGAGCAACTTTGATGGTCCGAAGTCGCTCAACACTCTCTATAGAGGAGCTTTTAACTGTTTTGTCCATTTGTCAAAGAAAGTTGGTGTTTTGGCATCGAAATAATCTAGGAAGCTTATACTGGTAAAATGTGACATAGAAGAACAATAAAAAGTGTACATAGAGCAATTTTGATGGTCCGAAGTTGCTCAACTCTCTCTATAGAAGAGCTTTTAATGGTTTTGTCCATTTGTCATAGAAAGTTGGTGTTTTGGCATCGAAATAATGTACGAAGCTTATACTCGTAAAATTTGACATAGACCAATAATAAAAAGTCTATCCCGAGCAACTTTGATAGTCCGAAGTTGCTCAACTCTCTCTATGGAGGAGCATTTAATGGTTTTGTCCATTTGTCAAAGAAAGTTGGTGTTTTGCATCGAAATAATCTAGGAAGCTTATACTGGTAAAATGTGACATAGAAGAACAATAAAAAGTGTACATAGAGCAATTTTGATGGTCCGAAGTTGCTCAACTCTCTCTATGGAGGAGCTTTTAACGGTTTTGTCCATTTGTCATAGAAAGTTGGTGTTTTGGCATCGAAATAATCTAGGAAGCTTATACTCGTAAAATTTGACATATAAGAACAATAAAAAGTCTATCCCGAGCAACTTTGATAGTCCGAAGTTGCTCAACTCTCTCTATAGAGGAGCTTTTAACGGTTTTGTCTATTTGTCATAGAAAGTTGGTGTTTTGGCGTTGAAATAATCTATGAAGCTTATACTCGTAAAATTTGACATAGAAGAACAATAAAAAGTCTTTCTCGAGCAACTTTGATAGTCCGAAGTTGCTCAACTCTCACTATGGAGGAGCTTTTAACGGTTTATTATATTTGTCATAGATAGTTGGTGTTTTGGCATCGAAATAATCTATGAAGCTTATACTCGTAAAATTTGACATATAAGAACAATAAAAAGTGTACATAGAGCAATTTTGATGGTCTGAAGTTGCTCAACTCTCTCTATGGAGGAGCTTTTAACGGTTTTGTCCATTTGTCATAGAAAGTTGGTGTTTTGGTATCGAAATAATCTAGGAAGCTTATACTGGTAAAATGTGACATAGAAGAACAATAAAAAGTGTACATAGAGCAATTTTGATGGTCCGAAGTTGCTCAACTCTCTCTATGGAAGAGCTTTTAATGGTTTTGTCCATTTGTCATAGAAAGTTGGTGTTTTGGCATCGAAATAATGTACGAAGCTTATACTCGTAAAATTTGACATAGACCAATAATAAAAAGTCTATCCCGAGCAACTTTGATAGTCCGAAGTTGCTCAACTCTCTCTATGGAGGAGCATTTAATGGTTTTGTCCATTTGTCAAAAAAAGTTGGTGTTTTGGCATCGAAATAATCTAGGAAGCTTATACTCGTAAAATTTGACATATAAGAACAATAAAAAGTCTATCCTGAGCAACTTTGATAGTCCGAAGTTGTTCAACTCTCTCTATGGAGGTGCTTTTAACGGTTTTGTCTATTTGTCATAGAAAGTTGGTGTTTTGGCATTGAAATAATCTATGAAACTTATACTCGTAAAATTTGACATAGAAGAACATTAAAAAGTCTTTCCCGAGCAACTTTGATAGTCCGAAGTTGCTCAACTCTCTCTATGGAAGAGCTTTTAACGGTTTATTCTATTTGTCATAGATAGTTGGTGTTTTGGCATCGAAATAATCTATGAAGCTTATACTCGTACAATTTGACATATAAGAACAATAGAAATTGTACACCGAGCAACTTTGATGGTCCGAAGTCGCTCAAAACTCTCTATGGAGGAGCTTTTAACTGTTTTGTTCATTTGTCATAGAAAGTTGGTGTTTTGGCATCGAAATAATCTAGGAAGCTTATACTCGTAAAATTTCACATAGAAGAACAATAAAAAGTCTATCCCGAGCAACTTTGATAGTCCGAAGTTTCTCAACTCTCTCTATGGAGGAGCGTTTAACGGTTTTGTCCATTTGTCAAAGAAAGATGGTGTTTTGGTATCGAAATAATCTAGGAAGCACATACTCGTAAATTTGACATATAACAACAACAAAAAGTGTACACCGAGAAACTTTGATGTTCCGAAGTCGCTCAACACTCTCTTTGGAGGAGCTTTTAACGGTTTCGTCCATTTGTCATAGAAAGTTGGTGTTTTGGCATCGAAATAATCTCTGAAGCTTATACTCGTAAAATTTGACATATGAGAACAATAAAAATTGTACACCGAGCAACTTTGATGGTCCGAAGTCGCTCAACACTCTCTATAGAGGAGGTTTTAACTGTTTTGTCCATTTGTCAAAGAAAGTTGGTGTTTTGGCATCGAAATAATCTAGGAAGCTTATACTGGTAAAATGTGACATAGAAGAACAATAAAAAGTGTACATAGAGCAATTTTGATGGTCCGAAGTTGCTCAACTCTCTCTATGGAGGAGCTTTTAACGGTTTTGTCCATTTGTCATAGAAAGTTGGTGTTTTGGCATCGAAATAATCTAGGAAGCTTATACTCGTAAAATTTGACATATAAGAACAATAAAAAGTCTATCCCGAGCAACTTTGATAGTCCGAAGTTGCTCAACTCTCTCTATGGAGGAGCTTTTAACGGTTTTGTCTATTTGTCATAGAAAGTTGGTGTTTTGGCATTGAAATAATCTATGAAGCTTATACTCGTAAAATTTGACATAGAAGAACAATAAAATGTCTTTCCCGAGCAACTTTGATAGTCCGAAGTTGCTCAACTCTCACTATGGAGGAGCTTTTAACGGTTTATTCTATTTGTCATAGATAGTTGGTGTTTTGTCATCGAAATAATCTATGAAGCTTATACTCGTAAAATTTGACATATAAGAACAATAAAAATTATACACCGAGCAACTTTGATGGTCCGAAGTCGCTCAACACTCTTTATGGAGGAGCTTTTAACGGTTTTGTCCATTTGTTATAGAAAGTTGGTGTTTTGGCATCGAAATAATCTAGGAAGCTTATACTCGTAAAATTTCACATAGAAGAACAATAAAAAGTCTATCCCAAGCAACTTTGATAGTCCGAAGTTGCTCAACTCTCTCTATGGAGGAGCGTTTAACGGTTTTGTCCATTTGTCAAAGAAAGATGGTGTTTTGGCATCGAAATAATCTAGGAAGCTTATACTCGTAAAATTTGACATATAAGAACAATAAAAAGTCTATCCCGAGCAACTTTGATAGTCCGAAGTTGCTCAACTCTCTCTATGGAGGTGCGTTTAACGGTTTTGTCCATTTGTCAAAGAAAGATGGTGTTTTGGTATCGAAATAATCTAGGAAGCACATACTCGTAAATTTGACATATAACAACAACAAAAAGTGTACACCGAGAAACTTTGATGTTCCGAAGTCGCTCAACACTCTCTTTGGAGGAGCTTTTAACGGTTTCGTCCATTTGTCATAGAAAGTTGGTGTTTTGGCATCGAAATAATCTCTGAAGCTTATACTCGTAAAATTTGACATATGAGAACAATAAAAATTGTACACCGAGCAACTTTGATGGTCCGAAGTCGCTCAACACTCTCTATAGAGGAGGTTTTAACTGTTTTGTCCATTTGTCAAAGAAAGTTGGTGTTTTGGCATCGAAATAATCTAGGAAGCTTATACTGGTAAAATGTGACATAGAAGAACAATAAAAAGTGTACATAGAGCAATTTTGATGGTCCGAAGTTGCTCAACTCTCTCTATGGAGGAGCTTTTAACGGTTTTGTCCATTTGTCATAGAAAGTTGGTGTTTTGGCATCGAAATAATCTAGGAAGCTTATACTCCTAAAATTTGACATATAAGAACAATAAAAAGTCTATCCCGAGCAACTTTGATAGTCCGAAGTTGCTCAACTCTCTCTATGGAGGAGCTTTTAACGGTTTTGTCTATTTGTCATAGAAAGTTGGTGTTTTGGCATTGAAATAATCTATGAAGCTTATACTCGTAAAATTTGACATAGAAGAACAATAAAATGTCTTTCCCGAGCAACTTTGATAGTCCGAAGTTGCTCAACTCTCACTATGGAGGAGCTTTTAACGGTTTATTCTATTTGTCATAGATAGTTGGTGTTTTGTCATCGAAATAATCTATGAAGCTTATACTCGTAAAATTTGACATATAAGAACAATAAAAATTATACACCGAGCAACTTTGATGGTCCGAAGTCGCTCAACACTCTTTATGGAGGAGCTTTTAACGGTTTTGTCCATTTGTTATAGAAAGTTGGTGTTTTGGCATCGAAATAATCTAGGAAGCTTATACTCGTAAAATTTCACATAGAAGAACAATAAAAAGTCTATCCCAAGCAACTTTGATAGTCCGAAGTTGCTCAACTCTCTCTATGGAGGAGCGTTTAACGGTTTTGTCCATTTGTCAAAGAAAGATGGTGTTTTGGCATCGAAATAATCTAGGAAGCTTATACTCGTAAATTTGACATATAAGAACAATAAAAAGTGTACACCGAGAAACTTTGATGTTCCGAACTCGCTCAACACTCTCTTTGGAGGAGCTTTTAACGGTTTCGTCCATTTGTCATAGAAAGTTGGTGTTTTGGCATCGAAATAATCTATGAAGCTTATACTCGTAAAATTTGACATATGAGAACAATAAAAATTGTACACAGAGCAACTTTGATGGTCCGAAGTCGCTCAACACTCTCTATAGAGGAGCTTTTAACTGTTTTGTCCATTTGTCAAAGAAAGTTGGTGTTTTGGCATCGAAATAATCTAGGAAGCTTATACTGGTAAAATGTGACATAGAAGAACAATAAAAAGTGTACATAGAGCAATTTTGATGGTCCGAAGTTGCTCAACTCTCTCTATGGAAGAGCTTTTAATGGTTTTGTCCATTTGTCATAGAAAGTTGGTGTTTTGGCATCGAAATAATGTACGAAGCTTATACTCGTAAAATTTGACATAGACCAACAATAAAAAGTCTATCCCGAGCAACTTTGATAGTCCGAAGTTGCTCAACTCTCTCTATGGAGGAGCATTTAATGGTTTTGTCCATTTGTCAAAAAAAGTTGGTGTTTTGGCATCGAAATAATCTAGGAAGCTTATACTCGTAAAATTTGACATATAAGAACAATAAAAAGTCTATCCCGAGCAACTTTGATAGTCCGAAGTTGCTCAACTCTCTCTATGGAGGTGCTTTTAACGGTTTTATCTATTTGTCATAGAAAGTTGGTGTTTTCGCATTGAAATAATCTATGAAACTTATACTCGTAAAATTTGACATAGAAGAACATTAAAAAGTCTTTCCCGAGCAACTTTGATAGTCCGAAGTTGCTCAACTCTCTCTATGGAAGAGCTTTTAACGGTTTATTCTATTTGTCATAGATAGTTGGTGTTTTGGCATCGAAATAATCTATGAAGCTTATACTCGTAAAATTTGACATATAAGAACAATAGAAATTTTACACCGAGCAACTTTGATGGTCCGAAGTCGCTCAACACTCTCTATGGAGGAGCTTTTAACTGTTTTGTCCATTTGTCATAGAAAGTTGGTGTTTTGGCATCGAAATAATCTAGGAAGCTTATACTCGTAAAATTTCACATAGAAGAACAATAAAAAGTCTATCCCGAGCAACTTTGATAGTCCGAAGTTTCTCAACTCTCTCTATGGAGGAGCGTTTAACGGTTTTGTCCATTTGTCAAAGAAAGATGGTGTTTTGGTATCGAAATAATCTAGGAAGCACATACTCATAAATTTGACATATAACAACAACAAAAAGTGTACACCAAGAAACTTTGATGTTCCGAAGACGCTCAACACTCTCTTTGGAGGAGCTTTTAACGGTTTCGTCCATTTGTCATAGAAAGTTGGTGTTTTGGCATCGAAATAATCTCTGAAGCTTATACTCGTAAAATTTGACATATGAGAACAATAAAAATTGTACACCGAGCAACTTTGATGGTCCGAAGTCGCTCAACACTCTCTATGGAGGAGCTTTTAACGGTTTTGTCCATTTGTCATAGAAGGTTGGTGTTTTGGCATCGAAATAATCTAGGAAGCTTATACTCGTAAAATTTCACATAGAATAACAATAAAAAGTCTATCCCGAGCAACTTTGATAGTACGAAGTTGCTCAACTCTCTCTGTGGAGGAGCGTTTAACGGTTTTGTCCATTTGTCAAAGAAAGATGGTGTTTTGGCATCGAAATAATCTAGGAAGCTTATACTCGTAAATTTGACATATAAGAACAATAAAAAGTGTACACCGAGAAACTTTGATGTTCCGAAGTCGCTCAACACTCTCTTTGGAGGAGCCTTTAACGGTTTTGTCCATTTGTCATAGAAAGTTGGTGTTTTGGCATCGAAATAATCTATGAAGCTTATACTCGTAAAATTTGACATATGAGAACAATAAAAATTGTACACCGAGCAACTTTGATGGTCCGAAGTCGCTCAACACTCTCTATAGAGGAGCTTTTAACTGTTTTGTCCATTTGTCAAAGAAAGTTGGTGTTTTGGCATCGAAATAATCTAGGAAGCTTATACTGGTAAAATGTGACATAGAAGAACAATAAAAAGTGTACATAGAGCAATTTTGATGGTCCGAAGTTGCTCAACTCTCTCTATGGAAGAGCTTTTAATGGTTTTGTCCATTTGTCATAGAAAGTTGGTGTTTTGGCATCGAAATAATGTACGAAGCTTATACTCGTAAAATTTGACATAGACCAATAATAAAAAGTCTATCCCGAGCAACTTTGATAGTCCGAAGTTGCTCAACTCTCTCTATGGAGGAGCATTTAATGGTTTTGTCCATTTGTCAAAAAAAGTTGGTGTTTTGGCATCGAAATAATCTAGGAAGCTTATACTCGTAAAATTTGACATATAAGAACAATAAAAAGTCTATCCCGAGCAACTTTGATAGTCCGAAGTTGCTCAACTCTCTCTATGGAGGTGCTTTTACCGGTTTTGTCTATTTGTCATAGAAAGTTGGTGGTTTGGCATTGAAATAATCTATGAAACTTATACTCGTAAAATTTGACTTAGAAGAAGATTAAAAAGTCTTTCCCGAGCAACTTTGATAGTCCGAAGTTGCTCAACTCTCTCTATGGAAGAGCTTTTAACGGTTTATTCTATTTGTCATAGATAGTTGGTGTTTTGGCATCGAAATAATCTATGAAGCTTATACTCGTAAAATTTGACATATAAGAACAATAGAAATTGTACACCGAGCAACTTTGATGGTCCGAAGTCGCTCAACACTCTCTATGGAGGAGCTTTTAACTGTTTTGTTCATTTGTCATAGAAAGTTGGTGTTTTGGCATCGAAATAATCTAGGAAGCTTATACTGCTAAAATGTGACATAGAAGAACAATAAAAAGTGTACATAGAGCAATTTTGATGGTCCGAAGTTGCTCAACTCTCTCTATGGAGGAGCTTTTAACGGTTTTGTCCATTTGTCATAGAAAGTTGGTGTTTTGGCATCGAAATAATCTAGGAAGCTTATACTCGTAAAATTTGACATATAAGAACAATAAAAAGTCTATCCCGAGCAACTTTGATAGTCCGAAGTTGCTCAACTCTCTCTATGGAGGAGCTTTTAACGGTTTTGTCTATTTGTCATAGAAAGTTGGTGTTTTGGCATTGAAATAATCTATGAAGCTTATACTCGTAAAATTTGACATAGAAGAACAATAAAATGTCTTTCCCGAGCAACTTTGATAGTCCGAAGTTGCTCAACTCTCACTATGGAGGAGCTTTTAACGGTTTATTCTATTTGTTATAGATAGTTGGTGTTTTGGCATCGAAATAATCTATGAAGCTTATACTCGTAAAATTTGACATATAAGAACAATAAAAATTGTACACCGAGAAACTTTGATGTTCCGAAGTCGCTCAACACTCTCTTTGGAGGAGCTTTTAACGGTTTCGTCCATTTGTCATAGAAAGTTGGTGTTTTGGCATCGAAATAATCTATGAAGCTTATACTCGTAAAATTTGACATATGAGAACAATAAAAATTGTACACCGAGCAACTTTCATGGTCCGAAGTCGCTCAACACTCTCTATAGAGGAGCTTTTAACTGTTTTGTCCATTTGTCAAAGAAAGTTGGTGTTTTGGCATCGAAATAATCTAGGAAGCTTATACTGGTAAAATGTGACATAGAAGAACAATAAAAAGTGTACATAGAGCAATTTTGATGGTCCGAAGTTGCTCAACTCTCTCTATGGAGGAGCTTTTAACGGTTTTGTCCATTTGTCATAGAAAGTTGGTGTTTTGGCATCAATATAATGTGGGAAGCTTATACTCGTAAAATTTCACATAGAAGAACAATAAAAAGTCTATCCCGAGCAACTTTCATAGTCCGAAGTTGCTCAACTCTCTCTATGGAGGAGCATTTAATGGTTTTGTCCATTTGTCAAAAAAAGTTGGTGTTTTGGCATCGAAATAATCTAGGAAGCTTATATTCGTAAAATTTGACATATAAGAACAATAAAAAGTCTATCCCGAGCAACTTTCATAGTCCGAAGTTGCTCAACTCTCTCTAAGGAGGAGCTTTTAACGGTTTTGTCCATTTGTCATAGAAAGTTGGTGTTTTGGCATCAATATAATGTGGGAAGCTTATACTCGTAAAATTTCACATAGAAGAACAATAAAAAGTCTATCCCGAGCAACTTTCATAGTCCGAAGTTGCTCAACTCTCTCTATGGAGGAGCTTTTAATGGTTTTGTCCATTTGTCATAGAAAGTTGGTGTTTTGGCATCGAAATAATGTACGAAGCTTATACTCGTAAAATTTGACATAGACCAATAATAAAAAGTCTATCCCGAGCAACTTTGATAGTCCGAAGTTGCTCAACTCTCTCTATGGAGGAGCATTTAATGGTTTTGTCCATTTGTCAAAAAAAGTTGGTGTTTTGGCATCGAAATAATCTAGGAAGCTTATACTCGTAAAATTTGACATATAAGAACAATAAAAAGTCTATCCCGAGCAACTTTGATAGTCCGAAGTTGCTCAACTCTCTCTATGGAGGTGCTTTTACCGGTTTTGTCTATTTGTCATAGAAAGTTGGTGTTTTGGCATTGAAATAATCTATGAAACTTATACTCGTAAAATTTGACTTAGAAGAAGATTAAAAAGTCTTTCCCGAGCAACTTTGATAGTCCGAAGTTGCTCAACTCTCTCTATGGAAGAGCTTTTAACGGTTTATTCTATTTGTTATATATAGTTGGTGTTTTGGCATCGAAATAATCTATGAAGCTTATACTCGTAAAATTTGACATATAAGAACAATAAAAATTGTACACCGAGAAACTTTGATGTTTCGAAGTCGCTCAACACTCTCTTTGGAGGAGCTTTTAACGGTTTCGTCCATTTGTCATAGAAAGTTGGTGTTTTGGCATCGAAATAATCTATGAAGCTTATACTCGTAAAATTTGACATATGAGAACAATAAAAATTGTACACCGAGCAACTTTCATGGTCCGAAGTCGCTCAACACTCTCTATAGAGGAGCTTTTAACTGTTTTGTCCATTTGTCAAAGAAAGTTGGTGTTTTGGCATCGAAATAATCTAGGAAGCTTATACTGGTAAAATGTGACATAGAAGAACAATAAAAAGTGTACATAGAGCAATTTTGATGGTCCGAAGTTGCTCAACTCTCTCTATGGAGGAGCTTTTAACGGTTTTGTCCATTTGTCATAGAAAGTTGGTGTTTTGGCATCAATATAATGTGGGAAGCTTATACTCGTAAAATTTCACATAGAAGAACAATAAAAAGTCTATCCCGAGCAACTTTCATAGTCCGAAGTTGCTCAACTCTCTCTATGGAGGAGCATTTAATGGTTTTGTCCATTTGTCAAAAAAAGTTGGTGTTTTGGCATCGAAATAATCTAGGAAGCTTATATTCGTAAAATTTGACATATAAGAACAATAAAAAGTCTATCCCGAGCAACTTTCATAGTCCGAAGTTGCTCAACTCTCTCTAAGGAGGAGCTTTTAACGGTTTTGTCCATTTGTCATAGAAAGTTGGTGTTTTGGCATCAATATAATGTGGGAAGCTTATACTCGTAAAATTTCACATAGAAGAACAATAAAAAGTCTATCCCGAGCAACTTTCATAGTCCGAAGTTGCTCAACTCTCTCTATGGAGGAGCTTTTAATGGTTTTGTCCATTTGTCATAGAAAGTTGGTGTTTTGGCATCGAAATAATGTACGAAGCTTATACTCGTAAAATTTGACATAGACCAATAATAAAAAGTCTATCCCGAGCAACTTTGATAGTCCGAAGTTGCTCAACTCTCTCTATGGAGGAGCATTTAATGGTTTTGTCCATTTGTCAAAAAAAGTTGGTGTTTTGGCATCGAAATAATCTAGGAAGCTTATACTCGTAAAATTTGACATATAAGAACAATAAAAAGTCTATCCCGAGCAACTTTGATAGTCCGAAGTTGCTCAACTCTCTCTATGGAGGTGCTTTTACCGGTTTTGTCTATTTGTCATAGAAAGTTGGTGTTTTGGCATTGAAATAATCTATGAAACTTATACTCGTAAAATTTGACTTAGAAGAAGATTAAAAAGTCTTTCCCGAGCAACTTTGATAGTCCGAAGTTGCTCAACTCTCTCTATGGAAGAGCTTTTAACGGTTTATTCTATTTGTCATAGATAGTTGGTGTTTTGGCATCGAAATAATCTATGAAGCTTATACTCGTAAAATTTGACATATAAGAACAATAGAAATTGTACACCGAGCAACTTTGATGGTCCGAAGTCGCTCAACACTCTCTATGGAGGAGCTTTTAACTGTTTTGTTCATTTGTCATAGAAAGTTGGTGTTTTGGCATCGAAATAATCTAGGAAGCTTATACTGGTAAAATGTGACATAGAAGAACAATAAAAAGTGTACATAGAGCAATTTTGATGGTCCGAAGTTGCTCAACTCTCTCTATGGAGGAGCTTTTAACGGTTTTGTCCATTTGTCATAGAAAGTTGGTGTTTTGGCATCGAAATAATCTAGGAAGCTTATACTCGTAAAATTTGACATATAAGAACAATAAAAAGTCTATCCCGAGCAACTTTGATAGTCCGAAGTTGCTCAACTCTCTCTATGGAGGAGCTTTTAACGGTTTTGTCTATTTGTCATAGAAAGTTGGTGTTTTGGCATTGAAATAATCTATGAAGCTTATACTCGTAAAATTTGACATAGAAGAACAATAAAATGTCTTTCCCGAGCAACTTTGATAGTCCGAAGTTGCTCAACTCTCACTATGGAGGAGCTTTTAACGGTTTATTCTATTTGTTATAGATAGTTGGTGTTTTGGCATCAAAATAATCTATGAAGCTTATACTCGTAAAATTTGACATATAAAAACAATAAAAATTGTACACCGAGAAACTTTGATGTTCCGAAGTCGCTCAACACTCTCTTTGGAGGAGCTTTTAACGGTTTCGTCCATTTGTCATAGAAAGTTGGTGTTTTGGCATCGAAATAATCTATGAAGCTTATACTCGTAAAATTTGACATATGAGAACAATAAAAATTGTACACCGAGCAACTTTCATGGTCCGAAGTCGCTCAACACTCTCTATAGAGGAGCTTTTAACTGTTTTGTCCATTTGTCAAAGAAAGTTGGTGTTTTGGCATCGAAATAATCTAGGAAGCTTATACTGGTAAAATGTGACATAGAAGAACAATAAAAAGTGTACATAGAGCAATTTTGATGGTCCGAAGTTGCTCAACTCTCTCTATGGAAGAGCTTTTAATGGTTTTGTCCATTTGTCACAGAAATTTGGTGTTTTGGCATCGAAATAATGTACGAAGCTTATACTCGTAAAATTTGACATAGACCAACAATAAAATGTCTATCCCGAGCAACTTTGATAGTCCGAAGTTGCTCAACTCTCTCTATGGAGGAGCATTTAATGGTTTTGTCCATTTGTCAAAAAAAGTTGGTGTTTTGGCATCGAAATAATCTAGGAAGCTTATATTCGTAAAATTTGACATATAAGAACAATAAAAAGTCTATCCCGAGCAACTTTGATAGTCCGAAGTTGCTCAACTCTCTCTATGGAGGTGCTTTTAACGGTTTTGTCTATTTGTCATAGAAAGTTGGTGTTTTGGCATTGAAATAATCTATGAAACTTATACTCGTAAAATTTGACATAGAAGAACATTAAAAAGTCTTTCCCGAGCAACTTTGATAGTCCGAAGTTGCTCAACTCTCTCTATGGAAGAGCTTTTAACGGTTTATTCTATTTGTCATAGATAGTTCGTGTTTTGGCATCGAAATAATCTATGAAGCTTATACTCGTAAAATTTCACATAGAAGAACAATAAAAAGTCTATCCCGAGCAACTTTGATAGTACGAAGTTGCTCAACTCTCTCTGTGGAGGAGCGTTTAACGGTTTTGTCCATTTGTCAAAGAAAGATGGTGTTTTGGCATCGAAATAATCTAGGAAGCTTATACTCGTAAATTTGACATATAAGAACAATAAAAAGTGTACACCGAGAAACTTTGATGTTCCGAAGTCGCTCAACACTCTCTTTGGAGGAGCTTTTAACGGTTTCGTCCATTTGTCATAGAAAGTTGGTGTTTTGGCATCGAAATAATCTATGAAGCTTATACTCGTAAAATTTGACATATGAGAACAATAAAAATTGTACACCGAGCAACTTTGATGGTCCGAAGTCGCTCAACACTCTCTATAGAGGAGCTTTTAACTGTTTTGTCCATTTGTCAAAAAAAGTTGGTGTTTTGGCATCGAAATAATGTACAAAGCTTATACTCGTAAAATTTGACATAGAACAACAATAAAAAGTCTATCCCGAGCAACTTTGATAGTCCGAAGTTGCTCAACTCTCTCTATGGAGGAGCATTTAATGGTTTTGTCCATTTGTCATAGAAAGTTGGTGTTTTGGCATCGAAATAATCTAGGAAGCTTATACTCGTAAAATTTGACATATATCCCGAGCAACTTTGATAGTTCGAAGTTGCTCAACTCTCTATATGGAGGAGCTTTTAACGGTTTTGTCTATTTGTCATAGAAAGTTGGTGTTTTGGCATCGAAATAATCTATGAAGCTTATACTCGTAAAATTTGACATATGAGAACAATAAAAATTGTAAACCGAGCAACTTTGATGGTCCGAAGTCGCTCAACACTCTCTATAGAGGAGCTTTTAACTGTTTTGTCCATTTGTCAAAGAAAGTTGGTGTTTTGGCATCGAAATAATCTAGGAAGCTTATACTGGTAAAATGTGACATAGAAGAACAATAAAAAGTGTACATAGAGCAATTTTGATGGTCCGAAGTTGCTCAACTCTCTCTATGGAGGAGATTTTAACGGTTTTGTCCATTTGTCATAGAAAGTTCGTGTTTTGGCATCGAAATAATCTAGGAAGCTTATACTCATAAAATTTGACATATAAGAACAATAAAAAGTCTATCCCGAGCAACTTTGATAATCCGAAGTTGCTCAACTCTCTCTATGAGGAGCTTTTAACGGTTTTGTCTATTTGTCATAGATAGTTCGTGTTTTGGCATCGAAATAATCTATGAAGCATATACTCGTAAAATTTGACATAAAAGAACAATAAAAATTGTACACCGAGCAACTTTGATGATCCGAAGTCGCTCAACACTCTCTCTGGAGGAGCTTGTAACGGTTTTGCCCATTTGTCGTAGAAAGTTGGTGTTTTGGCATCGAAATAATCTAGGAAGCTTATACTCATAAAAATTGACATAGAAGAACAATAAAAAGTGTACATAGAGCAATTTTAATAGTCTGAAGTTGCTCAACTCTCTCTATGGAGGAGCTTTTAATGGTTTTGTCCATTTGTCATAGAAAGTTGGTGTTTTGGCATCGAAATAATGTACGAAGCTTATACTCGTAAAATTTGACATAGAAAAACAATAAAAAGTCTATCCCGAGCAACTTTGATAGTCCGAAGTTGCTCAACTCTCTCTATGGAGGAGCATTTAATGGTTTTGTCCATTTGTCATAGAAAGTTGGTGTTTTGGCATCGAAATAATCTAGGAAGCTTATACTCGTAAAATTTGACATATAAGAACAATAAAAAGTCTATCCCGAGCAACTTTGATAGTCCGAAGTTGCTCAACTCTCTCTAAGGAGGAGCTTTTAACGGTTTTGTCAATTTGTCATAGAAAGTTGGTGTTTTGGCATTGAAATAATCTATGAAACTTATACTCGTAAAATTTGACATAGAAGAACAATAAAAAGTCTTTCCCGAGCAACTTTGATGGTCCGAAGTTGCTCAACTCTCTCTATGGAAGAGCTTTTAACGGTTTATTCTATTTGTCATAGATAGTTGGTGTTTTGGCATCGAAATAATCTATGAAGCTTATACTCGTAAAATTTGACATATAAGAACAATAAAAATTGTACACTGAGCAACTTTGATGGTCCGAAGTCGCTCAACACTCTCTGTGGAGGAGCTTTTAACAGTTTTGTCCATTTGTCATAGAAAGTTGGTGTTTTGGCATCGAAATAATCCAGGAAGCTTATACTCGTAAAATTTCACATAGAAGAACAATAAAAAGTCTATCCCGAGCAACTTTGACAGTCCGAAGTTGCTCAACTCTCTCTATGGAGGAGCGTTTAACGGTTTTGTCCATTTGTCAAAGAAAGATGGTGTTTTGGCATCGAAATAATCTAGGAAGCACATACTCGTAAATTTGACATATAACAACAATAAAAAGTGTACACCGAGAAACTTTGATGTTCCGAAGTCGCTCAACACTCTTTTTGGAGGAGCTTTTAACGGTTTCGTCCATTTGTCATAGAAAGTTGGTGTTTTGGCATCGAAATAATCTATGAAGCTTATACTCGTAAAATTTGACATATGAGAACAATAAAAATTGTACACCGAGCAACTTTGATGGTCCGAAGTCGCTCAACACTCTCTATAGAGGAGCTTTTAACTGTTTTGTCCATTTGCCAAAGAAAGTTGGTGTTTTGGCATCGAAATAATCTAGGAAGCTTATACTGGTAAAATGTGACATAGAAGAACAATAAGAAGTGTACATAGAGCAATTTTGATGGTCCGAAGTTGCTCAACTCTCTCTATGGAGGAGCTTTTAACGGTTTCGTCCATTTGTCATAGAAAGTTGGTGTTTTGGCATCGAAATAATCTAGGAAGCTTATACTCATAAAATTTGACATATAAGAACAATAAAAAGTCTATCCCGAGTAACTTTGATAGTCCGAAATTGCTCAACTCTCTCTATGGAGGAGCTTTTAACGGTTTTGTCTATTTGTCATAGAAAGTTGGTGTTTTGGCATTGAAATAATCTATGAAGCTTATACTCGTAAAATTTGAAATATAAGAACAATAAAAAGTCTATCCCGAGCAACTTTGATAGTCCGAAGTTGCTCAACTCTCTCTATGGAGGAGCTTTTAACGGTTTTGTCTATTTGTCATAGAAAGTTGGTGTTTTGGCATCGAAATAATCTATGAAGCTTATACTCGTAAAATTTGACATATGAGAACAATAAAAATTGTACACCGAGCAACTTTGATGGTCCGAAGTTGCTCAACTCTCTCTATGGAGGAGCTATTAAGGGTTTTGTCCATTTGTCATAGAAAGTTGGTGTTTTGGCATCGAAATAATCTAGGAAGCTTATACTCGTAAAATTTGACATATAAGAACAATAAAAAGTCTATCCCGAGCAACTTTGATAGTCCGAAGTTGCTCAACTCTCTCTATGGAGGAGCTTTTAACGGTTTTGTCTATTTGTCATAGAAAATTGGTGTTTTGGCATTGAAATAATCTAAGAAGCTTATACTCGTAAAATTTGACATAGAAGAACAATAAAAAGTCTTTCCCGAGCAACTTTGATAGTCCGAAGTTGCTCAACTCTCACTATGGAGGAGCTTTTAACGGTTTATTCTATTTGTCATAGATAGTTGGTGTTTTGGCATCGAAATAATCTATGAAGCTTATACTCGTAAAATTTGACATATAGGAACAATAAAAATTGTACACCGAGCAACTTTGATGGTCCGAAGTCGCTCAACACTCTCTATGAAGGAGCTTTTAACGGTTTTGTCCATTTGTCATAGAAAGTTGGTGTTTTGGCATCGAAATAATCTAGGAAGCTTATACTCGTAAAATTTCACATGGAAGAACAATAAAAAGTCTATCCCGAGCAACTTTGATAGTCCGAAGTTGCTCAACTCTCTCTATGGAGGAGCGTTTAACGGTTTTGTCCATTTGTCAAAGAAAGATGGTGTTTTGGCATCGAAATAATCTAGGAAGCTTATACTCGTAAATTTGACATATAAGAACAATAAAAAGTGTACACCGAGAAACTTTGATGTTCCGAAGTCGCTCAACACTCTCTTTGGAGGAGCTTTTAACGGTTTCGTCCATTTGTCATAGAAAGTTGGTGTTTTGGCTTCGAAATAATCTATGAAGCTTATACTCGTAAAATTTGACATATGAGAACAATAAAAATTGTACACCGAGCAACTTTGATGGTCCGAAGTCGCTCAACACTCTCTATAGAGGAGGTTTTAACTGTTTTGTCCATTTGTCAAAGAAAGTTGGTGTTTTGGCATCGAAATAATCTAGGAAGCTTATACTGGTAAAATGTGACATAGAAGAACAATAAAAAGTGTACATATAGCAATTTTGATGGTCCGAAGTTGCTCAACTCTCTCTATGGAGGAGCTTTTAATGGTTTTGTCCATTTGTCATAGAAAGTTGGTGTTTTGGCATCGAAATAATGTACGAAGCTTATACTCGTACAATTTGACATAGAACAACAATAAAAAGTCTATCCCGAGAAACTTTGATAGTCCGATGTTGCTCAACTCTCTCTGTGGAGGAGCATTTAATGGTTTTGTCCATTTGTCAAAAAAAGTTGGTGTTTTGGCATCGAAATAATCTAGGAAGCTTATACTCGTAAAATTTGACATATAAGAACAATAAAAAGTCTATCCCGAGCAACTTTGATAGTCCGAAGTTGCTCAACTCTCTCTATGGAGGAGCTTTTAACGGTTTTGTCTATTTGTCATAGAAAGTTGGTGTTTTGGCATTGAAATAATCTATGAAACTTATACTCATAAAATTTGACATAGAAGAACAATAAAAAGTCTTTCCCGAGAAACTTTGATAGTCCGAAGTTGCTCAACTCTCTCTATGGAAGAGCTTTTAACGGTTTATTCTATTTGTCATAGATAGTTGGTGTTTTGGCATCGAAATAATCTATGAAGCTTATACTCGTAAAATTTGACATATAAGAACAATAAAAATTGTACACCGAGCAACTTTGATGGTCCGAAGTCGCTCAACACTCTCTATGGAGGAGCTTTTAACAGTTTTGTCCATTTGTCATAAAAAGTTGGTGTTTTGGCATCGAAATAATCTAGGAAGCTTATACTCGTAAAATTTCACATAGAAGAACAATAAAAAGTCTATCCCGAGCAACTTTGATAGTCCGAAGTTGCTCAACTCTCTCTATGGAGGAGCGTTTAACGGTTTTGTCCATTTGTCAAAGAAAGATGGTGTTTTGGCATCGAAATAATCTAGGAAGCACATACTCGTAAATTTGACATATAACAACAATAAAAAGTGTACACCGAGAAACTTTGATGTTCTGAAGTCGCTCAACACTCTCTTTGGAGGAGCTTTTAACGGTTTCATCCATTTGTCATAGAAAGTTGGTGTTTTGGCATCGAAATAATCTATGAAGCTTAAACTCGTAAAATTTGACATATGAGAACAATAAAAATTGTACACCGAGAAACTTTGATGGTCCGAAGTCGCTCAACACTCTCTATAGAGGAGCTTTTAACTGTTTTATCCATTTGTCAAAGAAAGTTGGTGTTTTGGCATCGAAATAATCTAGGAAGCTTATACTGGTAAAATGTGACATAGAAGAACAATAAAAAGTGTACATAGAGCAATTTTGATGGTCCGAAGTTGCTCAACTCTCTCTATGGAGGAGCTTTTAACGGTTTTGTCCATTTGTCATAGAAAGTTGGTGTTTTGGCATCGAAATAATCTAGGAAGCTTATACTCGTAAAATTTCACATATAAGAACAATAAAAAGTCTATCCCGAGCAACTTTGATAGTCCGAAGTTGCTCAACTCTCTCTATGGAGGAGCTTTTAACGGTTTTGTCTATTTGTCATAGAAAGTTTGTGTTTTGGCATTGAAATAATCTATGAAGCTTATACTCGTAAAATTGGACATAGAAGAACAATAAAATGTCTTTCCCGAGCAACTTTGATTGTCCGAAGTTGCTCAACTCTCACTATGGAGGAGCTTTTAACGGTTTATTCTATTTGTCATAGATAGTTGGTGTTTTGGCATCGAAATAATCTATGAAGCTTAGACTCGTAAAATTTGACATATAAGAACAATAAAAATTGTACACCGAGCAACTTTGATGGTCCGAAGTCGCTCAACACTCTCTATGGAGGAGCTTTTAACGGTTTTGTCCATTTGTCATAGAAAGTTGGTGTTTTGGCATCGAAATAATCTAGGAAGCTTATACTCGTAAAATTTCACATAGAAGAACAATAAAAAGTCTATCCCGAGCAACTTAGATAGTCCAAAGTTGCTCAACTCTCTCTATGGAGGAGCGTTTAACGGTTTTGTCCATTTGTCAAAGAAATATGGTGTTTTGGCATCGAAATAATCTAGGAAGCTTATACTCGTAAAATTTGACATATAAGAACAATAAAAAGTGTACACCGAGAAACTTTGATGGTCCGAAGTCGCTCAACACTCTCTTTGGAGGAGCTTTTAACGGTTTCGTCCATTTGTCATAGAAAGTTGGTGTTTTGGCATCGAAATAATCTATGAAGCTTATACTCTTAAAATTGGACATATAAGAACAATAAAAAGTGTACACCGAGCAACTATGATGGTCCGAAGTTGCTCAACTCTCTCTATGGAGGAGCTTTTAATGGTTTTGTCCATTTGTCATAGAAAGTTGGTGTTTTGGCATCGAAATAAACTAGGAAGCTTATACTCGTAAAATTTGACATATAAGAACAATAAAAAGTCTATCCCGAGCAACTTTGATAGTCCGAAGTTGCTCAACTCTCTTTATGGAGGAGCTTTTAACGGTTTTGTCTATTTGTCATAGAAAGTTGGTGTTTTGGCATTGAAATATTCTACGAAGCTTATACTCGTAAAATTTGACATAGAATAACAATAAAAAGTCTTTCCCGAGCAACTTTGATAGTCCGAAGTTGCTCAACTCTCTCTATGGAAGAGCTTTTAACGGTTTATTCTATTTGTCATAGATAGTTGGTGTTTTGGCATCGAAATAATCTATGAAGCTTATACTCGTAAAATTTGACATATAAGAACAATAAAAATTGTACACCGAGCAACTTCGATGGTCCGAAGTCGCTCAACACTCTCTATGGAGGAGCTTTTAACAGTTTTGTCCATTTGTCATAGAAAGTTGGTGTTTTGGCATCGAAATAATCTAGGAAGCTTATACTCGTAAAATTTCACATAGAAGAACAATAAAAAGTCTATCCCGAGCAACTTTGATAGTCCGAAGTTGTTCAACTCTCTCTATGGAGGAACGTTTAACGGTTTTGTCCATTTGTCAAAGAAAGATGGTGTTTTGGCATCGAAATAATCTAGGAAGCTTATACTCATAAATTTGACATATAACAACAATAAAAAGTGTACACCGAGAAACTTTGATGTTCCGAAGTCGCTCAACACTCTCTTTGGAGGAGCTTTTAACGGTTTCGTCCATTTGTCATAGAAAGTTGGTGTTTTGGCATCGAAATAATCTATGAAGCTTATACTCGTAAAATTTGACATATGAGAACAATAAAAATTGTACACCGAGCAAATTTGATGGTCCGAAGTCGCTCAACACTATCTATAGAGGAGCTTTTAACTGTTTTGTCCATTTGTCAAAGAAAGTTAGTGTTTTGGCATCGAAATAATCTACGAAGCTTATACTGGTAAAATGTGACATAGAAGAACAATAAAAAGTGTACATAGAGAAATTTTGATGGTCCAAAGTTGCTCAACTCTCTCTATGGAGGAGCTTTTAACGGTTTTGTTCATTTTTCATAGAAAGTTGATGTTTTGGCATCGAAATAATCTAAGAAGCTTATACTCGTAAAATTTGACATATAAGAACAATAAAAAGTCTATCCCGAGCAACTTTGATAGTCCGAAGTTGCTCAACTCTCTCTATGGAGGAGCTTTTAACGGTTTTGTCTATTTGTCATAGAAAGTTGGTGTTTTGGCATCGAAATAATCTAGGAAGCTTATACTCGTAAAATTTGACATATAAGAACAATAAAAAGTCTATCCCGAGCAACTTTGATAGTCCGAAGTTGCTCAACTCTCTCTATGGAGGAGCTTTTAACGGTTTTGTCCATTTGTCAAAGAAAGATGGTGTTTTGGCATCGAAATAATCTAGGAAGCTTATACTCATAAATTTGACATATAACAACAATAAAAAGTGTACACCGAGAAACTTTGATGTTCCGAAGTCGCTCAACACTCTCTTTGGAGGAGCTTTTAACGGTTTCGTCCATTTGTCATAGAAAGTTGGTGTTTTGGCATCGAAATAATCTATGAAGCTTATACTCGTAAAATTTGACATATGAGAACCTGGCTCTGATACCACTCAGGTTTTCTACGTGCAGCGCAGCGTCGGGGTTAGTCGGAGTTGGTCGACCTTCGACGTTAGCTATTAGATGTGTGGAAGCTACTTGGATTATATTGTTATGGATGCGAATAGTGGACATAAGATTTCAGAGAAAACTTATTATTGATTTCCAACTTTGATTTACAAATGAAACTTCAAACCATTATATAGGCTTGAAGGGCATCTACAATAATTACAAAAGCCAAACTAAAATGACATAAAGTAAAGGTGTCGGTCAATTATACATGTGCCGACGAAAACTTTAATAATGTAAAAGATACTTTAAATAAAGCAAAAGTTGAAACTGACTAAAGTAGAATAATACTTTAGCAGATGTCGTGTGGCAAGAACTGATAGGACCGAATATCTTTTTTAAAGATCATACGGATCCTGTGATTCTTCATAAGGGTCCCTTGACTGATGTGACACAATCTTGATTGAGTCATCGTCTTCCTCTTCTTCTTCATCTTCAGTAAGGACCGCCATGAACTGCTTTTTAAGTTCTTCTTTTGAAATTGATGAAAGAAGATCCTTGATTAATTCCTTTGCATTAGGAGTCTTTGGAGCAGGTGGCGTGATTGGTTCCGGATCAAGGTTTACCAATCCTTTTTTAGCAAACATTGATTCTTTAGCAAAAAATTCAAATTTGTTCCACCATTTGATCATAACTCTACGTCCTAGATAAAGGATGTGAGCATGACTTTCTCCATGCTTTTCTTTAGACTGTCCTCGGATTTGGTAGTCCCATCTCAAAATCCATGGAACTCGGTAGAGGATGGAAAATAACAGTCTACAATTCTGCTGTTTAGTATTTAGTTTCACAAAATCATCATAGACCTGCCTTACAGATAAAGGCAAAATATAGGGATATAATCCCCATGTCACAAACCATGACAAGAACCATTGTGGGATGTTCTGTTGAGGATTCTCAAGTTGAAACTGAATCCACCAACTGAACTTTTCCTGCCTGTTGTCATATAAGAGAGATCCTTCCCAAGCATTGATATAATCAAAGTAATTAAACAGCTTGGGTCCATAAACATTTTTTAATTCTTTAAAATGAAAGAAATCAGAACCCCATTCTTCAGGAGTAATAATTTTTCTGATTGTCAGCTTTGAATAAGCGACTTCTTCTCCTCTGTTATATGGAGAGAAATAGGCGGAATCCTCTGTTATATGGAGAGAAATAGGCGGAACCCGTCTCACCTAAAACAGCTTGATAATATGAAAATGTTTTTGGATAGAAAGAAGGATCTGCATAATCCTTGCAGTAAAATTTTGCAACTTCTCTAGCTGATAAGCTAAAGTATTTTTTCTCAATTGGAATGAGATGAATCCAATTGGTTTCAATATAGGGATATTTATAATCCCCAGCATATTCTTTCACTGTACGCTCATAAGCGTCATCTCAAAGTTTTTCTCTTTCAATAGAGGAAGAGGGGGTGTATGATACGTAATAATCATACTTACCAGAAGGCTGTCCAAGAAGACCAACTGATGGATCACCTTCTTCATATTTTTTCTTGAGATTTGCCTGAGAATTAGGCACTTCTTGTTGTTTCTTTTTCTTTCTGCTATCCATGTCCCTGCAAGAACTCTCGAGTTAAGAAATCAGGAAGAGAGTTAGTGCTTCCTTTTATAAACTCGATGTCAAAGTCAAAAGCAGATAAGATTCCTTGCCACCTAGCAAAGATTTGCTTTGAGGCAATATTTTTAACGTCTTTGCTTTGAGGCAATATTTTTAACGTCTTTCAATAAAACGTCTTTAGCTGCTTTGCAGTCAATTCTTAAAAGAAATTTCTGATTCAATAAATCAGATTCAAATTTAGTAATGCATAGTACCACAGATAAAATTTCTTTTTTAATAGTAGAATAATTTAATCTAGCTCCTTTCCATAAGCCAGATGTGAAACGAACCAACTGTTCTTTATCATTAATCCTTTGTTTAAGGATGCCACCATAGCCTTGATCCGAAGCATCTGTTTCAACGATTTTTAAAGCTTCAGGATTGGCTAATGATAAACAAGGAAGCTCTTTAGCTTTCTTCTTTATCTTTTTGACAGCTGATGTATGAACATCAGTCCATTCAGGAGGATTGGCTTTAAGCCGATCAAAAAGTGGTTTAGCATCTTGTGCTAAATTCTTGTAGAAGTCTGCGAGATAATTAAGACTTCCAAGAAATCTCTGTAACTGAGTTTTTTCTTTGATCTCATCTGGAAAATAAGACGAGAATTGTATAGCTCGATCAATAGGCACAATTGATCCATTCTCAATATTATGGCCTAAGAATCGAATCTTCGTCTGTAATATCTTTACTTTCTTCTGAGATATTGCCAAACCTGCACTTTCAACAATCTTAATAAAGATGTTGAGATGTTTGAAATGCTGATCCAATGTGTTAGAATAAACCAACACATCATCAATATAAACAATAGTAAAGCTTGTATAAGCATTAAAGATATCATTCATAATCTTCTGATATTCAGATGGCGCATTCTTAAGTCCAAAAGGCATCACATTCCATTCGTAATGTCCAAATGGAACTGTAAATGCTGTTTTGTACTTATCTTCTTCAGCAATTTGAATCTGCCAATAACCAGATTTCATATCGAATTTTGAAAATATATTGGCTTCATAAAGCCTTCCCAACAGATCTTTTTTATTGGGTATTGGATATCTAATCCAACGTAAAACCTTATTTAAAGGTTTATAATTGATTACTAACCTGGGAACTCCTCGTTCAAGTTCAGCAGCATTTTCAACATAAAATGCCGGGCAGCTCCAAGGGCTTTTACTAGGCCTGATAAGACCTTTGTCCAAAAGAGTCTGTATCTCTTTTTTACAAATTTCCATATGCTTTGGTCCCATAGCAATAGGTCTAGCACGGGTATTAATCTGACTTTCATTAAAGTCAGGTTCATAAGGAAGATTGACAACATGTTTCTTTCTGTTCCAGAAAGCATTAGGTAGTTCTGCACAAACAGTTTTTTCAATCTTATCCTGTATGTCCTGGATCCTTTTAGATATTAAAGGATCTTCCAGTTTCTTCTTTATTTGTTCAAAAGTTACTTCTTTCTGAATTGAGTTTAGAAATTTTTCTTTATTTTTTATCTGTCTTCTCAATTCATCTATAAAAAGTAATTCTGGAGGTTTTAATAATTCAAAACTGATAAGTTCTCCATCAATGTTAGTCATAATTTCTTTATGGTCAATTTTATGAATAGGGTAAAGCATATGCAAAAATGGATTCCCTAAAATGACCTGATTAGATAAGCCTTTGACAAGAATAAAAGGCATCTTAAAGCACCGACCTTTATGGTAGATACTTGCATCCGATATTTTATATCGAATATTCAACCGGGCTCCATCAGCAGTACTAAGCTGTTCAGAAGTCTTTGTCCAGTACTTAGATGGAATCAGTCCTTCATTGATACAGTTCTGATCTGCTCCTGAGTCTATTAGGGCAGTAACAGAGGAAACAATATACTCATTATTAATGACAAGAGAGATTCGAGTGTACCAGCGATGGGTTGTTACTTTATCAATCAGATTTAATCCTGGCTCTGCTTGTCCTTCAAATTGAGCAATCAATGATTCAATTGCTAGCTTTTCTGGATTATCATCAATCTTTTCTTTACCTTTATCCAATTGTTGACTGCTTTCTCCCCGGGAAAAAGAAGAATGATGTTCGAGTAGAGAGACTCGAGAACCCAGAGCTTTAAGCTCACTTTTAAGCTGATTAACTTCATATTTTAAATCAGAAATAGAAGTAGGAACAGAAGATAAAGATGGAGGTTTAGGTTTAAATCTGTCATAAACAGTTTTCAAATCATAAACTTGAGAGTGTTTAGACAAAGTATTTTGTAAAGGAGTAGAAGAAGTGTGAGGAGAATCCTGACCTTTCATGTAATGGAGAATGGCGTCCATGCGAGCTTCAGGGTCAGTGATTGAATCAATAAATTCAAGAATAGAGCTTTCAGCAGAAGAAATGACTAATAAGCCATTGGTTTTCAATAGTGATTTATAAGTGTCACAATCACAATCTGTTTTATCATTAGTGGTAGAATAACCACTGGACGAATCGTCAGATTCAAAGATTAATTCCTTGAACTGCTGTTTAGTTTCATCATTAATTTTCAAATGATCGATAGCAGTTCGTAATTCAGCGATTTCCAAAGAGTTAGCTTTTCGTTGTGTACAACGATTAGCATAATGTCCTTGCTTTCCACAATTAAAGCAAACAATCTTAGTACGTGGTCTAGTAGACTGAGATTGAGAACCAGAGGGTTTGGCCTTAGTCAAATTAGACCTCTTTTTCTTCGGAACATTTTTAGGAAAAGACCTAGAATAAGATCTTTTAACAGGTTTATCATATTGATAAGATTTAGAAGATTTAAACCTCTTTTTTGAAGATTTATAAGCCTTGTGAGACTTATGAGACTTATTAGGTAAACCCATCTGTTGACAAAAGTCACCAAGAATGGATTTTCCTAATCGTCGTTCTTTAGCTATCTGATCTTGCATTTTATGATCAGTACAGAGAGACACACCTTCAGCGACTGTCTCAGCAGAGAGTTCACCATAAGTATAATGGTTAAAATCAAGAATTCCATCCGTTAGATTTTTTAATCTAGTACGGACCTTTTCAGCAAAGAAAGGAGGTAAACCTGCAATGAACTTTTCTTTCCAAAAAGCATTATTACAGTCAGGTCGTTCAAAGACTTTAGCAAAGAAAACGTCTTTGTACCAACGATAATGAGAAAGTTTAGGACAGCGTAAATTCATAAGCTGTTCTTGTGACTTATCCATAAAGGATTGACTGTGACCTAAGAAATGATGTACAATGGTATAAATCAAAGTATTCGTACAGTCAGATACATCGATGTTACCTTCAATTTTAATTGCAGACCAAATACTGGATCTTTGCTCCATGGAAAGATAATTATCCCACCACATCTTGAGCATACCAGAAAAACCTGCAGTAATGGCCTTAGCAATATTTTGATCAGTATTACCTTTCTGTTTAGCAGCTGTAGCATACATCATCATATGCTGCAGTACCTTTTCAACTTGTCGTTCAGTCATGGCATCAATATTCCATTCAACAATGGAATCGCCTGAATAGGTAACCTGGTCAAACATATTATCTTCTTCCATTTGAAGATCTATAGGTGTAGGTCGAGGATAACCATACCTAGTAGGGAACTTAGAGTATTTAATTTTATTAATCTCTAAGGGCTGTTGTTCTGATAAGAACATCTTATGTGTTCGATCTAAGGAATCAGAACTATCATCTGACTCAGTAGATGAACTTGGTGATGAATTGACTTCAGCTTGAGTTAAAACTGATAAAGATTTCTTTCCTTTTGTATCAGATAGTTTTTGAAAGAGTTCCAACATAAACTCTGGAGAAGGAGAACCAGACATTTTAAAGGAAAAATCCTTTTCAAGAAAGGGCTGGAACCTAGGAATATCTGGAAAGTTTCTCTTGGAAGATGACGGACCTTTAACATACGTGGAAAGCTGGAGTGGCTTTTTCGTTAAAGGCGTACCAGAAGTAGACAGCTGTGATTGAGCTATCTGAGGTTGAGAAGTACTTCCACTAAGATGAGCGGAAATATCATTCAGTTGTTCACCAATTGTTTGTAAATATAAATTGGTATAATTAACTTGTTGAACCACATTTTCAACAGTTCCTTCCTTTTTATAAGGAGCAGCAGCTACTTCCTCTGAATCTATGCGATGCACAATATTACTTTCAGGAGGATGAATAGCTTGAACAGTTTTTCCTGATTTAAGGACAAATGTTCGATGATTGGACTCTAGAGTGGCTAGAGAGGACAAATCATTAAAGTCGGGAATATGATAGTTACTGTTTCTGGCAATATAAAACACAAAGTCAAGGAAAGATTCTGATGGATCTAACCTTTTAATCATTTGAAATCTATCAATAAAGAATTCCCTTTGTTTTTCAGAAAAGGTTTTTACAAACCAGAAGTATTTTGCATATAAAATACTCTTCTCATTTGAACGAATTGTCATCACACTTTTATCCTCATCATATCCCATTTCAGAAGGAGTAGGTGACACGGAATTATGAGCATGGGAAGATTCAGGATATTCAACATTATATTCAGGATGACTTACCTGTTCAGGAGTGTGAAAGACTCCTTTGACAGCTCCATGGGAAGTAGGTTGTGTATGTAGATCTGGAAAAGAAGATATCGAATGTCTAGCAGGAACATAAGACTTAGATCTTCCTATCCTTACAGATCTATCCGCAGAGAAACGAATAACTACCTCACCATCAGGTTGTTCTATTACATCCTGGAGTTGTCTTGTAGGTTGTACTTTGGGTGGAATAGCCTTTTCTAATACCCAATCTTCAGGTAGCTTAACCTGATCCCACTTAATAGTTTTTGGAACCACAATATTGGATTTAGCCAAATCAGTAATGAACAGAGTGGTTGATTGGGAATCAGAAAGATGATTTTTAGGAATATTCCTCATATTAGGAATAGTAGTGTTCATAACCTTATAGAAGACTCTATACACCAAAATCACATTCTTAGAGGTATCCATCATGTCAAATCCAGCAGTCTTAATGTCTAAAGACAAAGAGTGCATAAGAGTTGGATCATCTAAAGCCAAAGTGAAATTGGGAAAGCATGTGAAATGCACTGGTCCATCACATAAGGTTGATTCAATGATTCCTAATAAAGAATCGTGAAATTTATTATGTCTCTTATCTCTAAGACACATAACCACGGATGTATTTAATCCTAAGCGAGTAGCTGGTTTTAAACCAACTTGGACAAGTCCGAGATGAAGAAATTGATATTTCTTTTGATGTTCCTTAATTAAGGATTCAGAAAGCAATTGATAAGCTTCATATCCCGAAGCAGGCGGGATTGCTTGTTCAACAGTTTTAATAATATAATCTGTCTCAGATGAAAAAGTACCTTTAGACTTATATACTTGACTAGCTGTATAATTAGGTAACTGCCAATTTTGCAAACGTTTATTAAAATTCTCATTAATAACTATTTCTTTATTTTTTTGAGTACCTGACTCTTTTCTACCAAAGTATCTAACTAGATTCATACTGATATACGTAGGCAGTCAACGACTTGCTCGACAAGAGGGGTCTGAAAGGCCTTCCCGGCGACGATACCCGTAGCGATGCGCGACGAAGCTTCCTTGTATCAAAATTTATCTAAAAAGAGACTTTAGAGAAGAAAGACTTGTAACCCTTTTTTTTTTTTTATAAACGTGATAAAATAGCAAGCTGAGACTCTAACTGATTCAGTTGCATATAAAGATTATCTAAAACACCTTGCAAATCTTGACGTTCTACTAAATATCTCCCAACAGTTTCCCAAGTACCACGTGGGATAAATACAACATTTAATACATCAATACGATATTCTATTTCACAAATACGATGACATATACGTCTTATTTCAGACTTAATATTTCCAATATAAGGACAAACCATATTTAAACCCTAGATAAGAGTTCCATTTGCCTGATCAAAGCACGTCTAGCATTTTTTAATGCAGTGACAATATCAGAAAGTTGTATATACAGATCCATGAGCATTATGAATCTTGGATGATCTGGAGCAGTCCTTTGCCCTAGACTATTAAGCAGATCTAGTATTAACAGACCCAGACCTCATTAGGCGATAAGCAAAATCATCTGAATTAAAGTAAACATTCAAATTATGAAAAAACCTTAACATAATCATATCTACTACCCCTCCCGGGAACACAGAAGCGAGACATAGGCGAGCAGTAGCACATAGACGATAAACATTAGGCATACGAAAGAAAGGCAACCAATTTACATAGCAATATACAGGAGATGGAAGTATAATTTGCGTAGGAAGTAAAACAGAGATCGTAAGTACCTCACGGAGGCGTCTGGCTCCGATACCACTCAGGTTTTCTACGTGCAGCGCAGCGTCGGGGTTAGTCGGAGTTGGTCGACCATCAAAGATTCTCGGTGTACACTTTTTATTGTTCTAATATGTCCAATTTTATGAGTATAAGCTTCCTAGATTGTTTCGATGCTAAAACACCAACTTTCTACGACAGATGGACAAAACCGTTAAAAGCTCCTCCATAGAGAGAGTTGAGCAACTTCGGACAATCAAAGTTGCTCGGGACAGACTTTTTATTGTTCTTCTATGTCAATTTTTATAAGTATAAGCTTCCTAGATTATTTCGATGCTAAAACACCAACTTTCTATGACAAATGGACAAAACCATTAAAAGCTCCTCCATAGAGAGAGTTGAGTAACTTCGGACAATCAAAGTTGCTCGGGATCGACTTTTTATTGTTCTTCTATGTCAATTTTTATGAGTATAAGCTTCCTAGATTATTTCGATGCTAAAACACCAACTTTCTATGACAAATGGACAAAACCGTTAAAAGCTCCTCCATAGAGAGAGTTCAGCAACTTCGGACCATCGAAGTTGCTCTGTTTATACTTTTTTTGGTTCTTCTATGTCAAATTTTATGACTATAAGCTTTCTAGATTATTTCGATGCCAAAACACCAACTTTCTATGACAAATGGACAAAACCGTTAAAAGCTCCTCCATAGAGAGAGTTCAGCAACTTCGGACAATCAAAGTTGCTCGGGATAGACTTTTTATTGTTCTTCTATGTCAATTTTTATGAGTATAAAGCTTCCTAGATTATTTCGATGCCAAAACACCAACTTTCTATGACAAATGAACAAAACCGTTAAAAGCTCCTCCATAGAGAGAGTTGAGCAACTTCGGACAATCAAAGTTGCTTGGGATAGACTTTTTATTGTTCTTCTATGTCAATTTTTATGAGTATAAGCTTCCTAGATTATTTCGATGCGAAAACACCAACTTTCTTTGACAAATGGACAAAACCGTTAAAAGCTCCTCCATAGAGAGAGTTGAGCAACTTCGGACCATCGAAGTTGCTCGGGATAGACTTTTTATTGTTCTTCTATGTCAAATTTTACGAGTATAAGCTTCCTAGATTATTTCGATGCTAAAACACCAACTTTCTATGACAAATTGACAAAACCGTTAAAAGCTCCTCCATAGAGAGAGTTGAGCAACTTCGGACCATCGAAGTTGCTCTGTGTAAACTTTTTATGGTTCTTCTATGTCAAATTTTATGACTATAAGCTTCCTAGATTATTTCGATGCCAAAACACCAACTTTCTATGACAAATGGACAAAACCGTTAAAAGCTCCTCCATAGAGAGAGTTGAGCAACTTCAGACCATCAAAGATTCTCGGTGTACACTTTTTATTGTTCTTCTATGTCAAATTTTACGAGTATAAGCTTCCCAGATTATTTCGATGCCAAAACAACAACTTTCTATAACAAATAGACAAAACCGTAAAAGCTCCTATATAGAGAGAGAGTTGAGCAACTTCGGACCATCGAAGTTGCTCTGTGTATACTTTTTATGGTTTTTCTACGTCAAATTTTACGAGTATAAGCTTCCTAGATTATTTCGATGCTAAAACACCAACTTTCTATGACAAATGGACAAAATCGTTAAAAGAGCCCATAGAGAGAGTTGAGCAACTTCAGACAACCAAAGTTGCTCGGATAGACTTTTTATTGTTCTTCTATGTCAATTTTTATGAGTATAAGCTTCCTAGATTATTTCGATGCTAAAACACCAACTTTCTATGACAAATGGACAAAACCGTTAAAAGCTCCTCCATAGAGAGAGTTGAGCAACTTCGGACCATCGAAGTTGCTCTGTGTATACTTTTTATGGTTCTTCTATGTCAAATTTTATGAGTATAAGCTACCTAGATTATTTCGATGCTAAAACACCAACTTTCTATGACAAATGGACAAAACCGTTAAAAGCTCCTCCATAGAGAGAGTTGAGTAACTTCGGACAATCAAAGTTGCTCGGGATCGACTTTTTATTGTTCTTCTATGTCAATTTTTATGAGTATAAGCTTCCTAGATTATTTCGATGCTAAAACTGCAACTTTCTATGACAAATGGACAAAACCGTTAAAAGCTCCTCCATAGAGAGAGTTGAGCAACTTCGGACCATCGAAGTTGCTCTGTTTATACTTTTTATGGTTCTTCTATGTCAAATTTTATGACTATAAGCTTCCTAGATTATTTCGTTGCCAAAACACCAACTTTCTATGACAAATGGACAAATCCGTTAAAAGCTCCTCTATAGGAAGCTTATACTCATAAAAATTGAAATAGAAGAACAATAAAAAGTCTATCCCGAGCAACTTTGATTGTCCGAAGTTGCTCAACTCTCTCTATGGAGGAGCTTTTAACGGTTTTGTCCATTTGTCATAGAAAGTTGGTGTTTTGGCATCGAAATAATCTAGGAAGCTTTATACTCATAAAAATTGACATAGAAGAACAATAAAAAGTCTATCCCGAGCAACTTTGATTGTCCGAAGTTGCTGAACTCTCTCTATGGAAGAGCTTTTAACGGTTTTGTCCATTTGTCATAGAAAGTTGGTGTTTTGGCATCGAAATAATCTAGGAAGTTTATACTCATAAGATTTGACATAGAAGAACCATAAAAAGTATACACAGAGCAACTTCGATGGTCCGAAGTTGCTCAACTCTTTCTATGGAGGAGCTTTTAACGGTTTTGTCCATTTGTCATAGAAAGTTGGTGTTTTAGCATCGAAATAATCTAGGAAGCTTATAGTCATAAAAATTGATGTAGAAGAACCATAAAAAGTATACACAGAGCAACTTCGATTGTCCGAAGTTGCTCAACTCTCTCTATATAGGAGCTTTTAACGGTTTTGTCCATTTGTCATAGAAAGTTAGTGTTTTGGCATCGAAATAATCTAGGAAGCTTTTACTCATAAAAATTGACATAGAAGAACAATAAAAAGTCTATTCCGAGCAACTTTGATTGTCCGAAGTTGCTCAACTCTCTCTATGGAGGAGCTTTTAACGGTTTTGTCCATTTGACATAGAAAGTTGGTGTTTTAGCATCGAAATAATCTAGGAAGCTTATACTCGTAAAATTTGACGTAGAACAACCATAAAAAGTATACACAGAGCAACTTCGATGGTCCGAATTTGCTCAACTCTCTCTATATAGGAGCTTTTACGGTTTTGTCCATTTGTCATAGAAAGTTGGTGTTTTGGCATCGAAATAATCTGGGAAGCTTATACTCGTAAAATTTGACATAGAAGAACAATAAAAAGTATACACAGAGCAACTTCGATGTTCCGAAGTTGCTCAACTCTCTCTATGGAGGAGCTTTTAACGGTTTTGTCCATTTGTCATAGAAAGTTGGTGTTTTAGCATCGAAAAAATCAAGGAAGCTTATACTCATAAAATTGGACATATTAGAACAATAAAAAGTGTACACCGAGAATCTTTGATGGTCTGAAGTTGCTCAACTCTCTCTATGGAGGAGCTTTTAACGATTTTGTCCATTTGTCATAGAAAGTTGGTGTTTTGGCATCGAAACAATCTAGGACGTTTATACTCATAAAGTTTGACGTATCAGAACAATAAAAAGTGTACACCGAGAAAGTTTGATGGTCCGAAGTTGCTGAACTCTCTCTATGGAGGAGCTTTTAACGGTTTTGTCCATTTGTCATAGAAAGTTGGTGTTTTGGCATCGAAATAATGTAGGAAGCTTATACTCGTAAAATTTGACATAGAAGAACCATAAAAAGTATACACAGAGCAACTTCGATGGTCCGAAGTTGCTCAACTCTCTCTATATAGGAGCTTTTAACGGTTTTGTCCATTTGTCATAGAAAGTTGGTGTTTTGGTATCGAAATAATCTAGGAAGCTTATACGCGTAAAATTTGACGTAGAAGAACCATAAAAAGTATACACAGAGCAACTTCGATGGTCCGAAGTTGCTCAAATCTCTCTATATAGGAGCTTTTAACGGTTTTATCCATTTGTCATAGAAAGTTGGTGTTTTGACATCGAAATAATCTAGGAAGCTTATACTCGTAAAATTTGACATAGAAGAACAATAAAAAGTATACAGAGAGCAACTTCGATGGTCCGAAGTTGCTCAACTCTCTCTATGGAGGAGCTTTTAACGGTTTTGTCCATTTGTCATAAAAAGTTGGTGTTTTGGCATCGAAATAATCTAGGAAGCTTATACTCATAAAAATTGACATAGAAGAACAATAAAAAGTCTATCCCGAGCAACTTTGATTGTCCGAAGTTGCTCAACTCTCTCTATGGAGGAGCTTTTTACGGTTTTGTCCATTTGTCAGAGAAAGTTGGTGTTTTGGCATCGAAATAATCTAGGAAGCTTTATACTCGTAAAATTTGACATAGAAGAACAATAAAAAGTCTATCCCGAGCAACTTTGATTGTCCGAAGTTGCTGAACTCTCTCTATGGAGGAGCTTTTAACGGTTTTGTCCATTTGTCATAGAAAGTTGGTGTTTTGGCATCGAAATATTGTAGGAAGCTTATACTCGTAAAATTTGACATAGAAGAACCATAAAAAGTATACACAGAGCAACTTCGATGGTCCGAAGTTGCTCAACTCTCTCTATATAGGAGCTTTTAACGGTTTTGTCCATTTGTCATAGAAAGTTGGTGTTTTGGTATCGAAATAATCTAGGAAGCTTATACGCGTAAAATTTGACGTAGAAGAACCATAAAAAGTATACACAGAGCAACTTCGATGGTCCGAAGTTGCTCAAATCTCTCTATATAGGAGCTTTTAACGGTTTTATCCATTTGTCATAGAAAGTTGGTGTTTTGACATCGAAATAATCTAGGAAGCTTATACTCGTAAAATTTGACATAGAAGAACAATAAAAAGTATACAGAGAGCAACTTCGATGGTCCGAAGTTGCTCAACTCTCTCTATGGAGGAGCTTTTAACGGTTTTGTCCATTTGTCATAGAAAGTTGGTGTTTTGGCATCGAAATAATCTAGGAAGCTTTATACTCGTAAAATTTGACATAGAAGAACAATAAAAAGTCTATCCCGAGCAACTTTGATTGTCCGAAGTTGCTGAACTCTCTCTATGGAGGAGCTTTTAACGGTTTTGTCCATTTGTCATAGAAAGTTGGTGTTTTGGCATCGAAATAATCTAGGAAGCTTATACTCATAAAAATTGACATAGAAGAACAATAAAAAGTCTATCCCGAGCAACTTTGATTGTCCGAAGTTGCTCAACTCTCTCTATGGAGGAGCTTTTAACGGTTTTGTCCATTTGTCATAGAAAGTTGGTGTTTTGGCATCGAAATAATCTAGGAAGCTTTATACTCGTAAAATTTGACATAGAAGAACAATAAAAAGTCTATCCCGAGCAACTTTGATTGTCCGAAGTTGCTGAACTCTCTCTATGGAGGAGCTTTTAACGGTTTTGTCCATTTGTCATAGAAAGTTGGTGTTTTGGCATCGAAATAATCTAGGAAGTTTATACTCGTAAGATTTGACATAGAAAAACCATAAAAAGTATACACAGAGCAACTTCGATGGTCCGAAGTTGCTCAACTCTCTCTATGGAGGAGCTTTTAACGGTTTTGTCTATTTGTCATAGAAAGTTGGTGTTTTAGCATCGAAATAATCTAGGAAGCTTATAGTCATAAAAATTGACATAGAAGAACAATAAAAAGTCTATCCCGAGCAACTTTGATTGTCCGAAGTCGCTCAACACTCTCTATGGAGGAGCTTTTAATGGTTTTGTTCATTTGTCAAAGAAAGTTGGTGTTTTGGCATCGAAATAATCTCGGAAGCTTATACTGGTAAAATGTGACATAGAAGAACAATAAAAAGTGTACATAGAGTAATTTTGATGGTCCGAAGGTTGTGTAGCGCTATCCACCACCGAGGCTGAATATATGGCCGTAGGGAGTTGTTGTGCTCAACTTCTCTATTTAAAACAACAACTTGCTGATTATGGAGTAAGTGTAGATGAGATCCCCATCTATTGTGATAATACTAGTGCAATTAGTTTATCTAAGAACCTCATTCTTCATTCAAAAGCCAAACACATTGAGATAAGACACCATTTCCTTAGGGATCATGTTTCTCAAGGTCATATTAAGGTTGAGTATATTGATACTATGAATCAAGTGGCAGATATTTTTACCAAGCCTTTAAACCAAGATAGGTTTGAGTTTCTTTGAAATCAGCTCAATATGAGATCACTTGTTTGATATCTTTTGCATAATTTCCAAACTAAAGGGGGAGAAATATAGGATCTTTGGTATATGTTGAGGAGGAGAGCCTAAGTTAAGGGGGAGCTTAGAAACCAAAGATAGTTATTTTTGAAATTATCAAAAGGGGGAGAATGTTGAAGCATAGGTTTCAAGCTTAAGTTTGATGAATTTCGAAAATGCTAAGTGGCTGAATATGTGTGTGAAATACTTAATTCATGTAGCCTTGATTCTATATATGGTAATTCATGTGATCTTAGTCTTATATTTATGATCTGCACTTTAATAATTGATCAAAACATTCTCATATATATATGCACGTTTTTCTTTCATATAGTTGTCATAATGTGTTTCATTTATGGAAACTAACTTGTGTTGACAAAAATGTTAGAAATCCTTTTTGGATTATCTTTTGAAAGTTTGTAGGCATGGAATATGGAAAGAAATCATGAAAAGTTCAGGAATTCAATTCTTATGGAAAGAGATCAAGAAAGGTTCAATTCTTATGGAAAGAGATCAAGTCTTGCATTCCATATGTAAAAAATCAAAAGGTGATCAAGTTTTATGGAAAGATAACACAAGAAGAGCATGGAATTGTCATTTTTCTACCGTATGGAAGGAAAATCCGAATTTCAACTAAAAAGAAGATCATGAGATCAACATCAAATCAAGGAGAAGATCAATCCCAACCGTTGGAGGGTTTTCTATATATAAGAAGAGATCTTGACCATTGGTGACATTCTGGAACATCAAGAAGATTCACTCAAGAAGGAAACAAGATCAAGATGAAGACTTATTCAAGCTTACAAGAAAGGAAACGAGATCATGAAGAATTCTCTTAGGAGAATTGAAAAGGAAAGCCAACCTTCATTGTGTCAAATTATGTGTGATTAGCCAAAATCCCATAAACACAAATACTAGCCTATCCTAGCCGATTCTCCTACATCTTCAATACCTAATTTTCGTCCATTTTCCTTCTCCAAAAAGATTTCACCAAGAATCATTCCTTTCTCACCTCAAATGAGCCGTTGGACCTAAGCCATTTAATCAATCATTCTCTATAAGTCCAACTAAGAAAGCTTGCTGCGTTTTAACCTTATTCTCTCTAATTTCAAGCCAAAAACGTTCTTGAGCCCTATTGTTACTATCTTGAGTTCTCATCTTCCGAAAACCAATTTTGAGAGAACCTATCTTGCCAATACTCAGCCATACTTTGAGCTTTGCATACTTTGAACGTTATTTCTCATATCTAGCTATCAAAGAGCCATCCTTGAGCCAAAGCCATTATACACATTGAGTCAAGTATCATATTTGCTTATTGAATTGTAAGGGTTCGTTGATTCAGCCATAAAATCAACAAGATTTTAACTTGTACTTTGAAGTGCATTCATAGTGGAGGTGTTGGCAAGTCCCTTTGAAGGAGGGCCGTGGATGTACTCAGTTTGAGGAACCACGTAAAAATCTCGGTGTCATCTCTCTATCTCTTTATTATTTCGTACTTGTGATTATTACTTAGACAACAAAAGTTTTCAAAATCACAAAAGAGTTAGAATTCAGTAAATTGAAATTGGTTTGATTAATCAGGGTGTTAAAGATTAAGAAAACAAAATTTTCATATTGTTTTATATTGTGTTGTTATTACTAACTATCTCATTCAAGTGTGCAGACTATATTACATATTCATCATCATTTGGAGTGCTACAAGAATTGGTTCTTCAAGTTTCTATAATCGGTTAAATTAGAAATTTATTGTTGTTTTGTTTGTGAACTTATTTGTTATATCTTGTGCATTGAGTTGTCATATTATACTATTTGTGATCAAGACCATTTTAACTAAAAAGTAGACATAGTCTTAATTCATCCCCCCTCTTAAGTCTAGAAACGATCCTAACAAGTGGTATCGAAGCAGGTTTAGTGCATTAAGAAGTAATTTGTCTTGTGCCTATTGTGTGATTTATTTGATTGTTTGATCATTCTACATGGCATCTAGAAGTCAAGAGGGACAATCTAGCACTAGGCCTCCATTTTTTGATGGAGAAGACTATACGCATTGGTGTTTTTGCATCGAAATAATCTAAGAAGCTTACACTCATAAAATTTGAAGTAGAAGAACACTAAAAAGTTTACACCGAGCAACTTTGATTGTCCGAAGTTGCTCAACTCTCTCTATGGAGGAGCTTTTAACGGTTTTGTCAATTTTTCATTAAAAGTTGGTGTTTTGGCATCGAAATAATCTTGGAAGCCTATACACGTAAAATTTGACATAAAAAAACAATAAAAAGTGTACACCGAGCAACTTCGATTATCCGGAGTTGCTCAACTCTCTCTATAGACGTTCTTTTAACGGCTTTGTCCATTTATCATAGAAAGTTAGTGTTTTTTCATCGAAATAATCCAGGAAGCTTGTACTAGTTAAATTTGACATAGAAGAACATTAAAAGGTGTACACCGAGCAACTTTGATGGTCCGACGTTGCTCAACTCTCTCGATGGAGGAGCTTTTAACGGTTTTTTCCATTTGTCATAGAAAGTTGATGTTTTGGCATCGAAATAATCCTGGAAGCTTATACTTGTAAAATTTGACATAGAAGAACAATAAAAAGTGTACACCGAGCAACTTTGATTGTCTGAAGTTGCTCAACTCTATCTATGGAGGAGCTTTTAACGGTTTTGTTCATTTTTCATTAAAAGTTGGTGTTTTGGCATCGAAATAATCTTGGAAGCCTATACACGTAAAATTTGACATAAAAAAACAATAAAAAGTGTACACCGAGCAACTTCGATTGTCCGAAGTTGCTCAACTCTCTCTATAGACGTGCTTTTAACGGCTTTGTCCATTTATCATAGAAAGTTAGTCTTTTTTCATCGAAATAATCTAGGAAGCTTATAATCGTAAAATTTGACAAAGAAGAACATTAAAAGGTGTACACCGAGCAACTTTGATGGTCCGACGTTGCTAAACTCTCTCTATGGAGGAGCTTTTAACGATTTTGTCCATTTGTCATAGAAAGTTGCTGTTTTGGCATCGAAATAATCTTGGAAGCTTATACTCATAAAATTTGACATAGAAGAACAATAAAACGTGTACACCGAGCATCTTTGATGGTCCAAAATTGGTCAAATCTCTCTATGAAGGAGCTTTTAACAGTTTTCTCCATTTGTCATAGAAACCTGGGATTTTGGCATTGAAATAATCAAGGAAGCTTATACTCATAAAATTTGACATAGAAGAACAATAAAAAGTGTACTCCGAAGTTGCTCAACACTCTCTATGGAGGAGCTTTTAAAGGTTTTGTCCATTTGTCATCAAAAGTTGGTCTTTTGCCATCGAAATAATCTTGGAAGCTTATACTCATAAAATTTGACATAGAAGAACATCAAAAAGTGTACACCGAGCAACTTTGATAGTCCGAAGTTGCTCAACTCTCTCTATGGAGGAGCTTTTAACGGTTTTGTCTATTTGTCACCGAAAGTTGGCGTTTTGGCATCAAAATAATTCTGGAAGCTCATTTTCGTAAAATTTAACATAGAAGAACAGTAAAAAGTGTACACCGAGCAACTTTGATAGTCCGAAGTTGCTCAACTCTCTCTATGGAGGAGTTTTTAACGGTTTTGTTCATTTGTCATAGAAAGTTGGTGTTTTGGCATCGAAATAATCCGGAAGCTCATTTTCGTAAAATTTAACATAGAAGAACATTAAAAAGTGTACATCGAGCAACTTTGATAGTCCGAAGTTGCTCAACTCTCTCTATGGAGGAGCTTTTAACGGTTTTGTCCATTTTTCATTGAAAATTGGTGTTTTGGCATCGAAATAATCCTGGAAGCTCATTTTCGTAAAATTTAACATAGAAGAACAATAAAAAGTGTACACCGAGCAACTTTGATAGTCCGAAGTTGCTCAACTCTCTCTATGGAGGAGCTTTTAACGGTTTTGTCCATTTGTCATTGAAAGTTGGTGTTTTAGCATCGAAATAATCTTTGAAGCCTATACACGTAAAATTTGACATAAAAAAGCAATAAAAAGTGTACACCGAGCAACTTCGATTGTCCGAAGTTGCTCAACTCTCTCTGTAGACGTGGTTTTAACGGCTTTGTCCATTTATCATAGAAAGTTAGTCTTTTTTCATCGAAATAATCTAGGAAGCTTATACTCGTAAAATTTGACATAGAAGAACATTAAAAGATGTACACCGAGCAACTTTGATTGTCCGAAGTTGCTCAACTCTCTCTATGGAGGAGCTTTTAACGGTTTTGTCCATTTGTCATTGAAAGTTGGTGTTTTGGCATCGAAGTAATTCTGGAAGCTCATTTTCGTAAAATTTAACATAGAAGAACAATAAAAAGTGTACACCGAGCAACTTTGATAGTCCGAAGTTTCTCAACTCTCTCTATAGACGTGCTTTTAACGGCTTTGTCCATTTATCATAGAAAGCTAATGTTTTTTCATCGAAATAATCTAGGAAGCTTGTACTCGTTAAATTTGACATAGAAGAACATTAAAAGGTGTACACCGAGCAACTTTGATGGTCCGACGTTGCTCAACTCTCTCTAGGGATGAGCTTTTAACGGTTTTTTCCATTTCTCATAGAAAGTTGGTGTTTTGGCATCGAAATAATCCTGGAAGATTATACTCGTAAAATTTGACATAGAAGAACAATAAAAAGTGTACACCGAGCAACTTTGATTGTCTAAAGTTGCTCAACTCTCTCTATGGAGGAGCTTTTAACGGTTTTGTTCATTTTTCATTAAAAGTTGATGTTTTGGCATCTAAATAATCTTGGAAGCCTATACACCAAAAATTTGAAATAAAAAAACAATAAAAAGTGTACACCGAGCAACTTCGATTGTCCGAAGTTGCTCAACTCTCTCTATAGACGTGCTTTTAACGGCTTTGTCCATTTATCATAGAAAGTTAGTCTTTTTTCATCGAAATAATCTAGGAAGCTTATAATCGTAAAATTTGACATAGAAGAACATTAAAAGGTGTACACCGAGCAACTTTGATGGTACGACGTTGCTAAACTCTCTCTATGGAGGAGCTTTTAACGGTTTTGTCCATTTGTCATAGAAAGTTGCTGTTTTGGCATCGAAATAATCTTGGAAGCTTATACTCATAAAATTTGACATAGAAGAACATCAAAAAGTGTACACTGAGCAACTTTGATAGTCCGAAGTTGCTCAACTCTCTCTATGGAGAAACTTTTAACGGTTTTGTCCATTTGTCATCGAAAGTTGGTGTTTTGGCATCAAAATAATCCTGAAAGGTCATTTTCGTAAAATTTAACATAGAAGAACAGTAAAAAGTGTACACCGAGCAACTTTGATAGTCCGAAGTTGCTCAACTCTTTCTATGGAGGAGCTTTTAACGGTTTTTTCCATTTGTCATAGAAAGTTGGTGTTTTTTCATCGAAATAATCTAAGAAGCTTACACTCATAAAATTTGAAGTAGAAGAACACTAAAAAGTTTACACCGAGCAAGTTTGATTGTCCGAAGTTGCTCAACTCTCTCTATGGAGGAGCTTTTAACGGTTTTGTCAATTTTTCATTAAAAGTTGGTGTTTTGGCATCGAAATAATCTTGGAAGCCTATACACGTAAAATTTGACATAAAAAAACAATAAAAAATGTACACTGAGCAACTTCGATTATCCGAAGTTGCTCAACTATCTCTATAGACGTTCTTTTAACGGCTTTGTCCATTTATCATAGAAAGTTAGTGTTTTTTCATCGAAATAATCCAGGAAGCTTGTACTAGTTAAATTTGACATAGAAGAACATTAAAAGGTGTACACCGAGCAACTTTGATGGTCCGACGTTGCTCAACTCTCTCGATGGAGGAGCTTTTAACGGTTTTTTCCATTTGTCATTGAAAGTTGGTGTTTTGGCATCGAAATAATCTTGGAAGCCTATACACGTAAAATTTGACATAAAAAAGCAATAAAAAGTGTACACCGAGCAACTTCGATTGTCGGAAGTTGCTCAACTCTCTCTATAGACGTGCTTTTAACGGTTTTGTCCATTTATCATAGAAAGTTGGTGTTTTTTCATCGAAATAATCTAGGAAGCTTATAGTCGTAAAATTTGACATAGAAGAACATTAAAAGGTGTATACCGAGCAACTTTGATAGTCCGACGTTGCTCAACTCTCTCTATGGAGGAGCTTTTAACGGTTTTTTCCATTTGTCATAGAAAGTTGGTGTTTTTGCATCGAAATAATCTAAGAAGCTTACACTCATAAAATTTGAAGTAGAAGAACACTAAAAAGTTTACACCGAGCAACTTTGATTGTCCGAAGTTGCTCAACTCTCTCTATGGAGGAGCTTTTAACGGTTTTGTCCCTTTTTCATTAAAAGTTGGTGTTTTGGCATCGAAATAATCTTGGAAGCCTATACAAGTAAAATTTGACATAAAAAAAACAATAAAAAGTGTACACCGAGCAACTTCGATTATCCGAAGTTGCTCAACTCTCTCTATAGACGTTCTTTTAACGGCTTTGTCAATTTATCATAGAAAGTTAGTGTTTTTTCATCGAAATAATCCAGGAAGCTTGTACTAGTTAAATTTGACATAGAAGAACATTAAAAGGTGTACACCGAGCAACTTTGATGGTCCAACGTTGCTCAACTCTCTCTATGGAGGAGCTTTTAACGGTTTTTCCATTTGTCATAGAAAGTTGATGTTTTGACATCGAAATAATCCTGGAAGCTTATACTTGTAAAATTTGACATAGAAGAACAATAAAAAGTGTACACCGAGCAACTTTGATTGTCTGAAGTTGCTCAACTCTTTCTATGGAGGAGCTTTTAACGGTTTTATCCATTTGTCATTGAAAGTTGGTGTTTTGGCATCGAAATAATCCTGGAAGCTCATTTTCATAAAATTTAACATAGAAGAACAATAAAAAGTGTACACCGAGCAACTTTGATAGTCCAAAGTTGCTCAACTCTCTCTATGGAGGAGCTTTTAACGGTTTTGTCCATTTGTCATTGAAAGTTGGTGTTTTGGCATCGAAATAATCTTGGAAGCCTATACACGTAAAATTTGACATAAAAAAGCAATAAAAAGTGTACACCGAGCAACTTCGATTGTCCGAAGTTGCTCAACTCTCTCTATAGACGTGCTTTTAACGGCTTTGTCCATTTATCATAGAAAGTTAGTCTTTTCTCATCGAAATAATCTAGGAAGCTTATACTCGTAAAATTTGACATAGAAGAACATTAAAAGGTGTACACCGAGCAACTTTGATTGTCCGAAGTTGCTCAACTCTCTCTATGGAGGAGCTTTTAACGGTTTTGTCCATTTGTCATTGAAAGTTGGTGTTTTGGCATCGAAGTAATCCTGGAAGCTCATTTTCGTAAAATTTAACATAGAAGAACAATAAAAAGTGTACACCGAGCAACTTTGATAGTCCGAAGTTGCTCAACTCTCTCTATAGACGTGCTTTTAACGGCTTTGTCCATTTGTCATAGAAAGTTAGTGTTTTTTCATCGAAATAATCTAGGAAGCTTGTACTCGTTAAATTTGACATAGAAGAACATTAAAAGGTGTACACCGAGCAACTTTGATGGTCCGACGTTGCTCAACTCTCTCTATGGACGAGCTTTTAACGGTTTTTTCTATTTGTCATAGAAAGTTGGTGTTTTGGCATCGAAATAATCCTGGAAGCTTATACTCGTAAAATTTGACATAGAAAAACAATAAAAAGTGTACACCGAGCAACTTTTATAGTCCGAAGTTGCTCAACTCTTTCTATAGACGTGCTTTTAACGGCTTTGTCCATTTATCATAGAAAGTGAGTGTTTTTTCATCGAAATAATCTAGGAAGCTTGTACTCGTTAAATTTTACATAGAAGAACATTAAAAGGTGTACACCGAGCAACTTTGATGGTCCGACGTTGCTCAACTCTCTCTATGGACGAGCTTTTAACGTTTTTTTCCATTTGTCATAGAAAGTTGCTGTTTTGGCATCGAAATAATCTTGGAAGCTTATACTCATAACATTTGACATAGAAGAACGTCAAAAAGTGTACACTGAGCAACTTTGATAGTCCGAAGTAGTTCAACTCTCTTTATGGAGAACCTTTTAACCGTTTTGTCCATTTGTCATTGAAAGTTGGTGTTTTGGCATGAAAATAATCCTGAAAGCTCATTTTCATAAAATTTAACATAGAAGAACAGTAAAAAGTGTACACCGAGCAACTTTGATAGTCCGAAGTTGCTCAACTCTCTCTATGGAGGAGCTTTTAACTGTTTTGTTCATTTGTCATAGAAAGTTGGTGTTTTGGCATCGAAATAATCCTGGAAGCTCATTTTCGTAAAATTTAACTTAGAAGAACAATAAAATGTGTACACCGAGCAACTTTGATAGTCAGAAGTTGCTCAACTCTCTCTATGGAGGAGCTTTTAACGGTTTTGTCCATTTGTCATTGAAAGTTGGTGTTTTGGCATCGAAATAATCCTGGAAGCTCATTTTCGTAAAATTTAACATAGAAGAACAATAAAAAGTGTACACCGAGCAACTTTGATAGTCCGAAGTTGCTCAACTCTCTCTATGGAGGAGCTTTTAACGGTTTTGTCCATTTGTCATTGAAAGTTGGTGTTTTGGCATCGAAATAATCTTGGAAGCCTATACACGTAAAATTTGACATAAAAAAGCAATAAAAAGTGTACACCGAGCAACTTCGATTGTCCGAAGTTGGTCAACTCTCTCTATAGACGTGCATTTAACGGCTTTGTCCATTTATCATAGAAAGTTAGTCTTTTTTCATCGAAATAATCTAGGAAGCTTATACTCGTAAAATTTGACATAGAAGAACATTAAAAGGTGTACACCGAGCAACTTTGATTGTCCGAAGTTGCTCAACTCTCTCTATGGAGGAGCTTTTAACGGTTTTGTCCATTTGTCATTGAAAGTTGGTGTTTTGGCATCGAAGTAATCCTGGAAGCTCATTTTCGTAAAATTTAACATAGAAGAACAATAAAAAGTGTACACCGAGCAACTTTGATAGTCCGAAGTTGCTCAACTCTCTCTATAGACGTGCTTTTAACGGCTTTGTCCATTTGTCATAGAAAGTTAGTGTTTTTTCATCGAAATAATCTAGGAAGCTTGTACTCGTTAAATTTGACATAGAAGAACATTAAAAGGTGTACACCGAGCAACTTTGATGGTCCGACGTTGCTCAACTCTCTCTATGGACGAGCTTTTAACGGTTTTTTCTATTTGTCATAGAAAGTTGGTGTTTTGGCATCGAAATAATCCTGGAAGCTTATACTCGTAAAATTTGACATAGAAGAACAATAAAAAGTGTACACCGAGCAACTTTTATAGTCCGAAGTTGCTCAACTCTCTCTATAGACGTGCTTTTAACGGCTTTGTCCATTTATCATAGAAAGTTAGTATTTTTTCATCGAAATAATCTAGGAAGCTTGTACTCGTTAAATTTTACATAGAAGAACATTAAAAGGTGTACACCGAGCAACTTTGATGGTCCGACGTTGCTCAACTCTCTCTATGGACGAGCTTTTAACGGTTTTTTCCATTTGTCATAGAAAGTTGCTGTTTTGGCATCGAAATAATCTTGGAAGCTTATACTCATAAAATTTGACATAGAAGAACGTCAAAAAGTGTACACTGAGCAACTTTGATAGTCCGAAGTAGTTCAACTCTCTTTATGGAGAACCTTTTAACCGTTTTGTCCATTTGTCATTGAAAGTTGGTGTTTTGGCATGAAAATAATCCTGAAAGCTCATTTTCGTAAAATTTAACATAGAAGAACAGTAAAAAGTGTACACCGAGCAACTTTGATAGTCCGAAGTTGCTCAACTCTCTCTATGGAGGAGCTTTTAACTGTTTTGTTCATTTGTCATAGAAAGTTGGTGTTTTGGCATCGAAATAATCCTGGAAGCTCATTTTCGTAAAATTTAACTTAGAAGAACAATAAAAAGTGTACACCGAGCAACTTTGATAGTCCGAAGTTGCTCAACTCTCTCTATGGAGGAGCTTTTAACGGTTTTGTCCATTTGTCATTGAAAGTTGGTGTTTTGGCATCGAAATAATCCTGGAAGCTCATTTTCGTAAAATTTAACATAGAAGAACAATAAAAAGTGTACACCGAGCAACTTTGATAGTCCGAAGTTGCTCAACTCTCTCTATGGAGGAGCTTTTAACGGTTTTGTCCATTTGTCATTGAAAGTTGGTGTTTTGGCATCGAAATAATCTTGGAAGCCTATACACGAAAAATTTGACATAAAAAAGCAATAAAAAGTGTACACCGAGCAACTTCGAATGTCCGAAGTTGCTCAACTCTCTCTATAGACGTGCTTTTAACGGTTTTGTCCATTTATCATAGAAAGTTATTCTTTTTTCGACGAAATAATCTAGGAAGCTTATACTCGTAAAATTTGACATAGAAGAACGTTAAAAGGTGTAAACCGAGCAACTTTGATTGTCCGAAGTTGCTCAACTCTCTCTATGGAGGAGCTTTTAACGATTTTGTCCATTGGTCATTGAAAGTTGGTGTTTTGGCATCGAAGTAATCCTGGAAGCTCATTTTCGTAAAATTTAACATAGAAGAACAACAAGAAGTGTACACCGAGCAACTTTGATACTCCGAAGTTGCTCAACTCTCTCTATGGAGGTGCTTTTAACGGTTTTGTTCATTCGTCATAAAAAGTGGTATTTTGGCATCGAAACTATCCTAGAAACTCATTTTCGTAAAATTTAACATAGAAGAACAATAAAAAGTGTACACCGAGCAACTTTGATTGTCCGAAGTTGCTCAACTCTCTCTATGGAGGAGCTTTTAACAATTTTGTCCATTTGTCATAGAAAGTTGGTGTTTTGGCATCGAAATAATCCTGGAAGCTCATTTTTGTAAAATTTAACATAAAAGAACAATAAAAAGTGTACACTGAGCAACTTTGATTGTCCGAAGTTGCTCAACTCTCTCTATGGAGGAGCTTTTAACGGTTTTGTCCATTTGTCATTGAAAGTTGGTGTTTTGGCATCGAAATAATCTTGGAAGCCTATACACATAAAATTTGACATAAAAAAGCAATAAAAAGTGTACACCGAGCAACTTCGATTGTCGGAAGTTGCTCAACTCTCTCTATAGACGTGCTTTTAACGGTTTTGTCCATTTATCATAGAAAGTTGGTGTTTTTTCATCGAAATAATCTAGGAAGCTTATAGTCGTAAAATTTGACATAGAAGAACATTAAAAGGTGTATACCGAGCAACTTTGATAGTCCGACGTTGCTCAACTCTCTCTATGGAGGAGCTTTTAACGGTTTTTTCCATTTGTCATAGAAAGTTGGTGTTTTTGCATCGAAATAATCCTGCAAGCTTATACTTGTAAAATTTGACATAGAAGAACAATAAAAAGTGTACACCGAGCAACTTTGATTGTCTGAAGTTGCTCAACTCTCTCTGTGGAGGAGCTTTTAACGGTTTTGTTCATTTTTCATTAAAAGTTAGTGTTTTGGCATCGAAATAATCTTGGAAGCCTATACACGTAAAATTTGACATAAAAAAACAATAAAAAGTGTACACCGAGCAACTTCGATTATCCGAAGTTGCTCAACTCTCTCTATAGACGTTCTTTTAACGGCTTTGTCCATTTATCATAGAAAGTTAGTGTTTTTTCATCGAAATAATCCAGGAAGCTTGTACTAGTTAAATTTGACATAGAAGAACATTAAAAGGTGTACACCGAGCAACTTTGATGGTCCGACGTTGCTCAACTCTCTCGATGGAGGAGCTTTTAACGGTTTTTTCCATTTGTCATAGAAAGTTGGTGTTTTGGCATCGAAATAATCCTGGAAGCTTATACTTGTAAAATTTGACATAGAAGAACAATAAAAAGTGTACACCGAGCAACTTTGATTGTCTGAAGTTGCTCAACTCTCTCTGTGGAGGAGCTTTTAACGGTTTTGTTCATTTTTCATTAAAAGTTAGTGTTTTGGCATCGAAATAATCTTGGAAGCCTATACACGTAAAATTTGACATAAAAAAACAATAAAAAGTGTACACCGAGCAACTTCGATTGTCCGAAGTTACTCAACTCTCTCTATAGACATGCTTTTAACGGTTTTGTCCATTTATCATAGAAAGTTAGTCTTTTTTCATCGAAATAATCTAGGAAGCTTATAATCGTAAAATTTGACATAGAAGAACATTAAAAGGTGTACACCGAGCAACTTTGATGATCCGACGTTGCTAAACTCTCTCTATGGAGGAGCTTTTAACGGTTTTGTCCATTTGTCATAGAAAGTTGCTGTTTTGGCATCGAAATAATCTTCGAAGCTTATACTCATAAAATTTGACATAGAAGAACAATAAAACGTGTACACCGAGCATCTTTGATGGTCCGAAATTGGTCAAATCTCTTTATGAAGGAGCTTTTAACAGTTTTCTCCATTTGTCATAGAAACCTGGGATTTTGGCATTGAAATAATCGAGGAAGCTTATACTCATAAAGTTTGACATAGAAGAACAATAAAAAGTGTACACCGAGCAACTTTGATGTTCCGAAGTTGCTCAACTCTCTCTATCGAAGAGCTTTTAACGGTTTTGTCCATTTGTCATTGAAAGTTGGTGTTTTGGCATCGAATTAATCCTGGAAGCTCATTTTCGTAAAATTTAACATAGAAGAACAATAAAAAGTGTACACCGAGCAACTTTGATAGTCCGAAGTTGCTCAACTCTCTCTATGGAAGAGCTTTTAACGGTTTTGTCCATTTGTCATTGAAAGTTGGTGTTTTGGCATCGAAATAATCCTGGAAGCTCATTTTCATAAAATTTAACATAGAAGAACAATAAAAAGTGTACACCGAGCAACTTTGACAGTCCAAAGTTGGTCAACTCTCCCTATGGAGGAGCTTTTAACGGTTTTGTCCATTTGTCACTGAAAGTTGGTGTTTTGGCATCGAAATAATCTTGGAAGCCTATAAACGTAAAATTTGACATAAAAAAGCAATAAAAAGTGTACACCGACCAACTTCGATTGTCCGAAGTTGCTCAACTCTCTCTATAGACGTGCTTTTAACGGCTTTGTCCATTTATCATAGAAAGTTAGTCTTTTTTCATCGAGATAATCAAGGAAGCTTATACTCGTAAAATTTGACATAGAAGAACATTAAAAGGTGTACACCGAGCAACTTTGATTGTCCGAAGTTGCTCAACTCTCTCTATGGAGGAGCTTTTAACGGTTTTGTCCATTTGTCATTGAAAGTTGGTGTTTTGGCATCGAAGTAATCCTGGAAGCTCATTTTCGTAAAATTTAACATAGAAGAACAATAAAAAGTGTACACCGAGCAACTTTGATAGTCCGAAGTTGCTCAACTCTCTCTATAGACGTGCTTTTAACGGCTTTGTCCATTTGTCATAGAAAGTTAGTGTTTTTTCATCGAAATAATCTAGGAAGCTTGTACTCGTTAAATTTGACATAGAAGAACATTAAAAGGTGTACACCGAGCAACTTTGATGGTCCGACGTTGCTCAACTCTCTCTATGGACGAGCTTTTAACGGTTTTTTCTATTTGTCATAGAAAGTTGGTGTTTTGGCATCGAAATAATCCTGGAAACTTATACTCGTAAAATTTGACATAGAAGAACAATAAAAAGTGTACACCGAGCAACTTTGATAGTCCGAAGTTGCTCAACTCTCTCTATAGACGTGCTTTTAACGGCTTTGTCCATTTATCATAGAAAGTTAGTGTTTTTTCATCGAAATAATCTAGGAAGCTTGTACTCGTTAAATTTTACATAGAAGAACATTAAAAGGTGTACACCGAGCAACTTTGATGGTCCGACGTTGCTCAACTCTCTCTATGAACGAGCTTTTAACGGTTTTTTCCATTTGTCATAGAAAGTTGCTGTTTTGGCATCGAAATAATCTTGGAAGCTTATACTCATAAAATTTGACATAGAAGAACATCAAAAAGTGTACACTGAGCAACTTTGATAGTCCGAAGTAGTTCAACTCTCTTTATGGAGAAGCTTTTAACCGTTTTGTCCATTTATCAATGAAAGTTGGTGTTTTGGCATGAAAATAATCCTGAAAGCTCATTTTCGTAAAATTTAACATAGAAGAACAGTAAAAAGTGTACACCGAGCAACTTTGATAGTCCGAAGTTGCTCAACTCTCTCTATGGAGGAGCTTTTAACGGTTTTGTTCATTTGTCATAGAAAGTTGGTGTTTTGGCATCGAAATAATCCTGGAAGCTCATTTTCGTAAAATTTAACTTAGAAGAACAATAAAAAGTGTACACCGAGCAACTTTGATAGTCCGAAGTTGCTCAACTCTCTCTATGGAGGAGCTTTTAACGGTTTTGTCCATTTGTCATTGAAAGTTGGTGTTTTGGCATCGAAGTAATCCTGGAAGCTCATTTTCGTAAAATTTAACATAGAAGAACAACAAGAAGTGTACACCGAGCAACTTTGATACTCCGAAGTTGCTCAACTCTCTCTATGGAGGTGCTTTTAACGGTTTTGTTCATTCGTCATAAAAAGTGGTATTTTGGCATCGAAACTATCCTAGAATCTCATTTTCGTAAAATTTAACATAGAAGAACAATAAAAAGTGTACACCGAGCAACTTTGATTGTCCGAAGTTGCTCAACTCTCTCTATGGAGGAGCTTTTAACAATTTTGTCCATTTGTCATAGAAAGTTGGTGTTTTGGCATCGAAATAATCCTGGAAGCTCATTTTTGTAAAATTTAACATAAAAGAACAATAAAAAGTGTACACTGAGCAACTTTGATTGTCCGAAGTTGCTCAACTCTCTCTATGGAGGAGCTTTTAACGGTTTTGTCCATTTGTCATTGAAAGTTGGTGTTTTGGCATCGAAATAATCTTGGAAGCCTATACACATAAAATTTGACATAAAAAAGCAATAAAAAGTGTACACCGAGCAACTTCGATTGTCGGAAGTTGCTCAACTCTCTCTATAGACGTGCTTTTAACGGTTTTGTCCATTTATCATAGAAAGTTGGTGTTTTTTCATCGAAATAATCTAGGAAGCTTATAGTCGTAAAATTTGACATAGAAGAACATTAAAAGGTGTATACCGAGCAACTTTGATAGTCCGACGTTGCTCAACTCTCTCTATGGAGGAGCTTTTAACGGTTTTTTCCATTTGTCATAGAAAGTTGGTGTTTTTGCATCGAAATAATCCTGGAAGCTTATACTTGTAAAATTTGACATAGAAGAACAATAAAAAGTGTACACCGAGCAACTTTGATTGTCTGAAGTTGCTCAACTCTCTCTGTGGAGGAGCTTTTAACGGTTTTGTTCATTTTTCATTAAAAGTTAGTGTTTTGGCATCGAAATAATCTTGGAAGCCTATACACGTAAAATTTGACATAAAAAAACAATAAAAAGTGTACACCGAGCAACTTCGATTATCCGAAGTTGCTCAACTCTCTCTATAGACGTTCTTTTAACGGCTTTGTCCATTTATCATAGAAAGTTAGTGTTTTTTCATCGAAATAATCCAGGAAGCTTGTACTAGTTAAATTTGACATAGAAGAACATTAAAAGGTGTACACCGAGCAACTTTGATGGTCCGACGTTGCTCAACTCTCTCGATGGAGGAGCTTTTAACGGTTTTTTCCATTTGTCATAGAAAGTTGGTGTTTTGGCATCGAAATAATCCTGGAAGCTTATACTTGTAAAATTTGACATAGAAGAACAATAAAAAGTGTACACCGAGCAACTTTGATTGTCTGAAGTTGCTCAACTCTCTCTGTGGAGGAGCTTTTAACGGTTTTGTTCATTTTTCATTAAAAGTTAGTGTTTTGGCATCGAAATAATCTTGGAAGCCTATACACGTAAAATTTGACATAAAAAAACAATAAAAAGTGTACACCGAGCAACTTCGATTGTCCGAAGTTACTCAACTCTCTCTATAGACATGCTTTTAACGGTTTTGTCCATTTATCATAGAAAGTTAGTCTTTTTTCATCGAAATAATCTAGGAAGCTTATAATCGTAAAATTTGACATAGAAGAACATTAAAAGGTGTACACCGAGCAACTTTGATGATCCGACGTTGCTAAACTCTCTCTATGGAGGAGCTTTTAACGGTTTTGTCCATTTGTCATAGAAAGTTGCTGTTTTGGCATCGAAATAATCTTCGAAGCTTATACTCATAAAATTTGACATAGAAGAACAATAAAACGTGTACACCGAGCATCTTTGATGGTCCGAAATTGGTCAAATCTCTTTATGAAGGAGCTTTTAACAGTTTTCTCCATTTGTCATAGAAACCTGGGATTTTGGCATTGAAATAATCGAGGAAGCTTATACTCATAAAGTTTGACATAGAAGAACAATAAAAAGTGTACACCGAGCAACTTTGATGTTCCGAAGTTGCTCAACTCTCTCTATCGAAGAGCTTTTAACGGTTTTGTCCATTTGTCATTGAAAGTTGGTGTTTTGGCATCGAATTAATCCTGGAAGCTCATTTTCGTAAAATTTAACATAGAAGAACAATAAAAAGTGTACACCGAGCAACTTTGATAGTCCGAAGTTGCTCAACTCTCTCTATGGAAGAGCTTTTAACGGTTTTGTCCATTTGTCATTGAAAGTTGGTGTTTTGGCATCGAAATAATCCTGGAAGCTCATTTTCATAAAATTTAACATAGAAGAACAATAAAAAGTGTACACCGAGCAACTTTGACAGTCCAAAGTTGGTCAACTCTCCCTATGGAGGAGCTTTTAACGGTTTTGTCCATTTGTCACTGAAAGTTGGTGTTTTGGCATCGAAATAATCTTGGAAGCCTATAAACGTAAAATTTGACATAAAAAAGCAATAAAAAGTGTACACCGACCAACTTCGATTGTCCGAAGTTGCTCAACTCTCTCTATAGACGTGCTTTTAACGGCTTTGTCCATTTATCATAGAAAGTTAGTCTTTTTTCATCGAGATAATCAAGGAAGCTTATACTCGTAAAATTTGACATAGAAGAACATTAAAAGGTGTACACCGAGCAACTTTGATTGTCCGAAGTTGCTCAACTCTCTCTATGGAGGAGCTTTTAACGGTTTTGTCCATTTGTCATTGAAAGTTGGTGTTTTGGCATCGAAGTAATCCTGGAAGCTCATTTTCGTAAAATTTAACATAGAAGAACAATAAAAAGTGTACACCGAGCAACTTTGATAGTCCGAAGTTGCTCAACTCTCTCTATAGACGTGCTTTTAACGGCTTTGTCCATTTGTCATAGAAAGTTAGTGTTTTTTCATCGAAATAATCTAGGAAGCTTGTACTCGTTAAATTTGACATAGAAGAACATTAAAAGGTGTACACCGAGCAACTTTGATGGTCCGACGTTGCTCAACTCTCTCTATGGACGAGCTTTTAACGGTTTTTTCTATTTGTCATAGAAAGTTGGTGTTTTGGCATCGAAATAATCCTGGAAACTTATACTCGTAAAATTTGACATAGAAGAACAATAAAAAGTGTACACCGAGCAACTTTGATAGTCCGAAGTTGCTCAACTCTCTCTATAGACGTGCTTTTAACGGCTTTGTCCATTTATCATAGAAAGTTAGTGTTTTTTCATCGAAATAATCTAGGAAGCTTGTACTCGTTAAATTTTACATAGAAGAACATTAAAAGGTGTACACCGAGCAACTTTGATGGTCCGACGTTGCTCAACTCTCTCTATGAACGAGCTTTTAACGGTTTTTTCCATTTGTCATAGAAAGTTGCTGTTTTGGCATCGAAATAATCTTGGAAGCTTATACTCATAAAATTTGACATAGAAGAACATCAAAAAGTGTACACTGAGCAACTTTGATAGTCCGAAGTAGTTCAACTCTCTTTATGGAGAAGCTTTTAACCGTTTTGTCCATTTATCATTGAAAGTTGGTGTTTTGGCATGAAAATAATCCTGAAAGCTCATTTTCGTAAAATTTAACATAGAAGAACAGTAAAAAGTGTACACCGAGCAACTTTGATAGTCCGAAGTTGCTCAACTCTCTCTATGGAGGAGCTTTTAACGGTTTTGTTCATTTGTCATAGAAAGTTGGTGTTTTGGCATCGAAATAATCCTGGAAGCTCATTTTCGTAAAATTTAACTTAGAAGAACAATAAAAAGTGTACACCGAGCAACTTTGATAGTCCGAAGTTGCTCAACTCTCTCTATGGAGGAGCTTTTAACGGTTTTGTCCATTTGTCATTGAAAGTTGGTGTTTTGGCATCGAAATAATCCTGGAAGCTCATTTTCGAAAAATTTAACATAGAAGAAAAATAAAAGGTGTACACCGAGCAACTTTGATTGTCTGAAGTTGCTCAACTCTCTCTGTGGAGGAGCTTTTAACGGTTTTGTTCATTTTTCATTAAAAGTTAGTGTTTTGTCATCGAAATAATCTTGGAAGCCTATACACGTAAAATTTAACATAGAAGAACAGTAAAAAGTGTACACCGAGCAACTTTGATTGTCCGAAGTTACTCAACTCTCTCTATAGACATGCTTTTAACGGTTTTGTCCATTTATCATAGAAAGTTAGTCTTTTTTCATCGAAATAATCTAGGAAGCTTATAATCGTAAAATTTGACATAGAAGAACATTAAAAGGTGTACACCGAGCAACTTTGATGATCCGACGTTGCTAAACTCTCTCTATGGAGGAGCTTTTAACGGTTTTGTCCATTTGTCATAGAAAGTTGCTGTTTTGGCATCGAAATAATCTTCGAAGCTTATACTCATAAAATTTGACATAGAAGAACAATAAAACGTGTACACCGAGCATCTTTGATGGTCCGAAATCGGTCAAATCTCTTTATGAAGGAGCTTTTAACAGTTTTCTCCATTTGTCATAGAAACCTGGGATTTTGGCATTGAAATAATCGAGGAAGCTTATACTCATAAAGTTTGACATAGAAGAACAATAAAAAGTGTACACCGAGCAACTTTGATGTTCCGAAGTTGCTCAACTCTCTCTATGGAAGAGCTTTTAACGGTTTTGTCCATTTGTCATTGAAAGTTGGTGTTTTGGCATCGAAGTAATCCTGGAAGCCCATTTTCGTAAAATTTAACATAGAAGAACAATAAAAAGTGTACACCGAGCAACTTTGATAGTCCGAAGTTGCTCAACTCTCTCTATGGAGGAGCTTTTAACGGTTTTGTCCATTTGTCATTGAAAGTTGGTGTTTTGACATCGAAATAATCCTGGAAGCTCATTTTCATAAAATTTAACATAGAAGAACAATAAAAAGTGTACACCGAGCAACTTTGACAGTCCAAAGTTGCTCAACTCTCCCTATGGAGGAGCTTTTAACGGTTTTGTCCATTTGTCATTGAAAGTTGGTGTTTTGGCATCGAAATAATCTTGGAAGCCTATAAACGTAAAATTTGACATAAAAAAGCAATAAAAAGTGTACACCGAGCAACTTCGATTGTCCGAAGTTGCTCAACTCTCTCTATAGACGTGCTTTTAACGGCTTTGTCCATTTATCATAGAAAGTTAGTCTTTTTTCATCGAAATAATCAAGGAAGCTTATACTCGTAAAATTTGACATAGAAGAACATTAAAAGGTGTACACCGAGCAACTTTGATTGTCCGAAGTTGCTCAACTCTCTCTATGGAGGAGCTTTTAACGGTTTTGTCCATTTGTCATTGAAAGTTGGTGTTTTGGCATCGAAGTAATCCTGGAAGCTCATTTTCGTAAAATTTAACATAGAAGAACAATAAAAAGTGTACACCGAGCAACTTTGATAGTCCGAAGTTGCTCAACTCTCTCTATAGACGTGCTTTTAACGGCTTTGTCCATTTGTCATAGAAAGTTAGTGTTTTTCATCGAAATAATCTAGGAAGCTTGTACTCGTTAAATTTGACATAGAAGAACATTAAAAGGTGTACACCGAGCAACTTTGATGGTCCGACGTTGCTCAACTCTCTCTATGGACGAGCTTTTAACGGTTTTTTCTATTTGTCATAGAAAGTTGGTGTTTTGGCATCGAAATAATCCTGGAAACTTATACTCGTAAAATTTGACATAGAAGAACAATAAAAAGTGTACACCGAGCAACTTTGATAGTCCGAAGTTGCTCAACTCTCTCTATAGACGTGCTTTTAACGGCTTTGTCCATTTATCATAGAAAGTTAGTGTTTTTTCATCGAAATAATCTAGGAAGATTGTACTCGTTAAATTTTACATAGAAGAACATTAAAAGGTGTACACCGAGCAACTTTGATGGTCCGACGTTGCTCAACTCTCTCTATGGACGAGCTTTTAACGGTTTTTTCCATTTGTCATAGAAAGTTGCTGTTTTGGCATCGAAATAATCTGGAAGCTGATACTCATAAAATTTGACATAGAAGAACATCAAAAAGTGTACACTGAGCAACTTTGATAGTCCGAAGTAGTTCAACTCTCTTTATGGAGAAAATTTTAACCGTTTTGTCCATTTGTCATTGAAAGTTGGTGTTTTGGCATGAAAATAATCCTGAAAGCTCATTTTCGTAAAATTTAACATAGAAGAACAGTAAAAAGTGTACACCGAGCAACTTTGATAGTCCGAAGTTGCTCAACTCTCTCTATGGAGGAGCTTTTAACGGTTTTGTTCATTTGTCATAGAAAGTTGTTGTTTTGGCATCGAAATAATCCTGGAAGCTCATTTTCGTAAAATTTAACTTAGAAGAACAATAAAAAGTGTACACCGAGCAACTTTGATAGTCCGAAGTTGCTCAACTCTCTCTATGGAGGAGCTTTTAACGGTTTTGTCCATTTGTCATTGAAAGTTGGTGTTTTGGCATCGAAATAATCCTGGAAGCTCATTTTCGTAAAATTTAACATAGAAGAAAAATAAAAAGTGTACACCGAGCAACTTTGATAGTCCGAAGTTGCTCAACTCTCTCTATGGAGGAGCTTTTAACGGTTTTGTCCATTTGTCATTGAAAGTTGGTGTTTTGGCATCGAAATAATCTTGGAAGCCTATACACGAAAAATTTGACATAAAAAAGCAATAAAAAGTGTACACCGAGCAACTTCGAATGTCCGAAGTTGCTCAACTCTCTCTATAGACGTGCTTTTAACGGCTTTGTCCATTTATCATAGAAAGTTAGTCTTTTTTCAACGAAATAATCTAGGAAGCTTATACTCGTAAAATTTGACATAGAAGAACGTTAGAAGGTGTAGACCGAGAAACTTTGATTGTCCGAAGTTGCTCAACTCTCTCTATGGAGGAGCTTTTAACGATTTTGTCCATTTGTCATTGAAAGTTGGTGTTTTGGCATCGAAGTAATCCTGGAAGCTCATTTTCGTAAAATTTAACATAGAAGAACAACAAAAAGTGTACACCGAGCAACTTTGATACTCCGAAGTTGCTCAACTCTCTCTATGGATGAGCTTTTAACGGTTTTGTTCATTCGTCATAAAAATGGTATTTTGGCATCGAAACTATCCTAGAAGCTCATTTTCGTAAAATTTAACATAGAAGAACAATAAAAAGTGTACACCGAGCAACTTTGATTGTCCGAAGTTGCTCAACTCTCTCTATGGAGGAGCTTTTAACGATTTTGTCCATTTGTCATAGAAAGTTGGTGTTTTGGCATCGAAATAATCCTGGAAGCTCATTTTTGTAAAATTTAACATAAAAGAACAATAAAAAGTGTACACTGAGCAACTTTGATTGTCCGAAGTTGCTCAACTCTCTCTATGGAGGAGCTTTTAACGGTTTTGTCTATTTGTCATTGAAAGTTGGTGTTTTGGCATCGAAATAATCTTGGAAGCCTATACACGTAAAATTTGACATAAAAAAGCAATAAAAAGTGTACACCGAGCAACTTCGATTGTCGGAAGTTGCTCAACTCTCTCTATAGACGTGCTTTTAACGGCTTTGTCCATTTATCATAGAAAGTTGGTGTTTTTTCATCGAAATAATCTAGGAAGCTTATAGTCGTAAAATTTGACATAGAAGAACATTAAAAGGTGATACCGAGCAACTTTGATAGTCCGACGTTGCTCAACTCTCTCTATGGAGGAGCTTTTAACGGTTTTTTCCATTTGTCATAGAAAGTTGGTGTTTTTGCATCGAAATAATCTAAGAAGCTTACACTCATAAAATTTGAAGTAGAAGAACACTAAAAAGTTTACACCGAGCAACTTTGATTGTCCGAAGTTGCTCAACTCTCTCTATGGAGGAGCTTTTAACGGTTTTTTCCATTTTTCAATTAAAAGTTGGTGTTTTGGCATCGAAATAATCTTGGAAGCCTATACACGTAAAATTTGACATAAAAAACAATAAAAAGTGTACACCGAGCAACTTCGATTATCCGAAGTTGCTCAACTCTCTCTATAGAGGTTCTTTTAACGGCTTTGTCCATTTATCATAGAAAGTTAGTGTTTTTTCATCGAAATAATCCAGGAAGCGTGTACTAGTTAAATTTGACATAGAAGAACATTAAAAGGTGTACACCGAGCAACTTTGATGGTCCGACGTTGCTCAACTCTCTCTATGGAGGAGCTTTTAACGGTTTTTTCCATTTGTCATAGAAAGTTGATGTTTTGACATCGAAATAATCCTGGAAGCTTATACTTGTAAAATTTGACATAGAAGAACAATAAAAAGTGTACACCGAGCAACTTTGATTGTCTGAAGTTGCTCAACTCTTTCTATGGAGGAGCTTTTAACGGTTTTGTCCATTTTTCATAAAAAGTTGATGTTTTGACTTCGAAATAATCCTGGAAGCTTATACTTGTAAAATTTGACATAGAAGAACAATAAAAAGTGTACACCGTGCAACTTTGATTGTCTGAAGTTGCTCAACTCTTTCTATGGAGGAGCTTTTAACGGTTTTGTCCATTTTTCATTCAAAGTTGGTGTCTTGGCATCGAAATAATCTTGGAAGCCTATACACGTAAAATTTGACATAAAAAAATAATAAAAAGTGTACACCGAGCAACTTCGATTGTCCGAAGTTGCTCAACTCTCTCTATAGACGTGATTTTAACGGATTTGTCCATTTATCATAGAAAGTTAGTCTTTTTTCATCGAAATAATCTAGGAAGCTTATAATCGTAAAATTTGACATAGAAGAACATTAAAAGGTGTACACCGAGCAACTTTGATGGTCGGACGTTGCTAAACTCTCTCTATGGAGGAGCTTTTAACGGTTTTGTCCATTTGTCATAGAAAGCTGGTGTTTTGGCATTGAAATAATCCTAGAAGCTCATTTTCGTAAAATTTAACATAGAAGAACAATAAAAAGTGTACACCGAGCAACTTTGATAGTCCGAAGTTGCTCAACTCTCTCTATGGAGGAGCTTTTAACGGTTTTGTCCATTTGTCATTGAAAGTTGGTGTTTTGGCATCGAAATAATCCTGGAAGCTCATTTTCGTAAAATTTAACATAGAAGAACAATAAAAAGTGTACACCGAGAACCTTTGATAGTCCGAAGTTGCTCAACTCTCTCTATGGAGGAGCTTTTAACGGTTTTGTCCATTTGTCATTGAAAGTTGGTGTTTTGGCATGAAAATAATCTTGGAAGCCTATACACGAAAAATTTGACATAAAAAAGCAATAAAAAGTGTACACCGAGCAACTTCGATTGTCCGAAGTTGCTCAACTCTCTCTATAGACGTGCTTTTAACGGCTTTGTCCATTTATCATAGAAAGTTAGTGTTTTTTCATCGAAATAATCTAGGAAGCTTGTACTCGTTAAATTTTACATAGAAGAACATTAAAAGGTGTACACCGAGCAACTTTGATGGTGCGACGTTGCTCAACTCTCTCTATGGACGAGCTTTTAACGGTTTTTTCCATTTGTCATAGAAAGTTGCTGTTTTGGCATCGAAATAATCTTGGAAGCTTATACTCATAAAATTTGACATAGAAGAACGTCAAAAAGTGTACACTGAGCAACTTCGATAGTCCGAAGTAGTTCAACTCTCTTTATGGAGAAGCTTTTAACCGTTTTGTCCATTTGTCATTGAAAGTTGGTGCTTTGGCATGAAAATAATCCTGAAAGCTCATTTTCGTAAAATTTAACATAGAAGAACAGTAAAAAGTGTACACCGAGCAACTTTGATAGTCCGAAGTTGCTCAACTCTCTCTATGGAGGAGCTTTTAACTGTTTTGTTCATTTGTCATAGAAAGTTGGTGTTTTGGCATCGAAGTAATCCTGGAAGCTCATTTTCGTAAAATTTAACTTAGAAGAACAATAAAAAGTGTACACCGAGCAACTTTGATAGTCCGAAGTTGCTCAACTCTCTCTATGGAGGAGCTTTTAACGGTTTTGTCCATTTGTCATTGAAAGTTGGTGTTTTGGCATGAAAATAATCTTGGAAGCCTATACACGTAAAATTTGACATAAAAAACAATAAAAAGTGTACAACGAGCAACTTCGATTGTCCGAAGTTGCTCAACTCTCTCTATAGACGTGATTTTAACGGATTTGTCCATTTATCATAGAAAGTTAGTCTTTTTTCATCGAAATAATCTAGGAAGCTTATAATCGTAAAATTTGACATAGAAGAACATTAAAAGGTGTACACCGAGCAACTTTGATGGTCGGACGTTGCTAAACTCTCTCTATGGAGGAGCTTTTAACGGTTTTGTCCATTTGTCATAGAAAGCTGGTGTTTTGGCATTGAAATAATCCTAGAAGCTCATTTTCGTAAAATTTAACATAGAAGAACAATAAAAAGTGTACACCGAGCAACTTTGATAGTCCGAAGTTGCTCAACTCTCTCTATGGAGGAGCTTTTAACGGTTTTGTCCATTTGTCATTGAAAGTTGGTGTTTTGGCATCGAAATAATCCTGGAAGCTCATTTTCGTAAAATTTAACATAGAAGAACAATAAAAAGTGTACACCGAGAACCTTTGATAGTCCGAAGTTGCTCAACTCTCTCTATGGAGGAGCTTTTAACGGTTTTGTCCATTTGTCATTGAAAGTTGGTGTTTTGGCATGAAAATAATCTTGGAAGCCTATACACGAAAAATTTGACATAAAAAAGCAATAAAAAGTGTACACCGAGCAACTTCGATTGTCCGAAGTTGCTCAACTCTCTCTATAGACGTGCTTTTAACGGCTTTGTCCATTTATCATAGAAAGTTAGTGTTTTTTCATCGAAATAATCTAGGAAGCTTGTACTCGTTAAATTTTACATAGAAGAACATTAAAAGGTGTACACCGAGCAACTTTGATGGTGCGACGTTGCTCAACTCTCTCTATGGACGAGCTTTTAACGGTTTTTTCCATTTGTCATAGAAAGTTGCTGTTTTGGCATCGAAATAATCTTGGAAGCTTATACTCATAAAATTTGACATAGAAGAACGTCAAAAAGTGTACACTGAGCAACTTCGATAGTCCGAAGTAGTTCAACTCTCTTTATGGAGAAGCTTTTAACCGTTATGTCCATTTGTCATTGAAAGTTGGTGTTTTGGCATGAAAATAATCCTGAAAGCTCATTTTCGTAAAATTTAACATAGAAGAACAGTAAAAAGTGTACACCGAGCAACTTTGATAGTCCGAAGTTGCTCAACTCTCTCTATGGAGGAGCTTTTAACTGTTTTGTTCATTTGTCATAGAAAGTTGGTGTTTTGGCATCGAAGTAATCCTGGAAGCTCATTTTCATAAAATTTAACTTAGATGAACAATAAAAAGTGTACACCGAGCAACTTTGATAGTCCGAAGTTGCTCAACTCTCTCTATGGAGGAGCTTTTAACGGTTTTGTCCATTTGTCATTGAAAGTTGGTGTTTTGGCATCGAAATAATCATGGAAGCTCATTTTCGTAAAATTTAACATAGAAGAACAATAAAAAGTGTACACCGAGCAACTTTGATAGTCCGAAGTTGCTCAACCCTCTCTATGGAGGAGCTTTTAACGGTTTTGTCCATTTGTCATTGAAAGTTGGTGTTTTGGCATCGAAATAATCTTTGAAGCCTATACACGAAAAATTTGACATAAAAAAGCAATAAAAAGTGTACACCGAGCAACTTCGAATGTCCGAAGTTGCTCAACTCTCTCTATAGACGTGCCTTTAACGGCTTTGTCCATTTATCATAGAAAGTTAGTCTTTTTTCAACGAAATAATCTAGGAAGCTTATACTCGTAAAATTTGACATAGATGAACGTTAAAAGGTGTAGACCGAGCAACTTTGATTGTCCGAAGTTGCTCAACTCTCTCTATGGAGGAGCTTTTAACGATTTTGTCCATTTGTCATTGAAAGTTGGTGTTTTGGCATCGAAGTAATCCTGGAAGCTCATTTTCGTAAAATTTAACATAGAAGAACAACAAGAAGTGTACACCGAGCAACTTTGATACTCCCTAGTTTCTCAACTCTCTCTATGGAGGAGCTTTTAACGGTTTTGTTCATTCGTCATAAAAAGTGGTATTTTGGCATCGAAACTATCCTAGAAGCTCATTTTCGTAAAATTTAACATAGAAGAACAATAAAAAGTGTACACCGAGCAACTTTGATTGTCCGAAGTTGCTCAACTCTCTCTATGGAGGAGCTTTTCACGATTTTGTCCATTTGTCATAGAAAGTTGGTGTTTTGGCATCGAAATAATCCTGGAAGCTCATTTTTGTAAAATTTAACATAAAAGAACAATAAAAAGTGTACACTGAGCAACTTTGATTGTCCGAAGTTGCTCAACTCTCTCTACGGAGGAGCTTTTAACGGTTTTGTCCATTTGTCATTGAAAGTTGGTGTTTTGGCATCGAAATAATCTTGGAAGCCTATACACGTAAAATTTGACATAAAAAAGGAATAAAAAAAGTACACCGAGAAACTTCGATTGTCGGAAGTTGCTCAACTCTCTCTATAGACGTGCTTTTAACGGTTTTGTCCATTTATCATAGAAAGTTGGTGTTTTGGCATCGAAATAATCTTGGAAGCCTATACAAGTAAAATTTGACATAAAAAAAACAATAAAAAGTGTACACCGAGCAACTTCGATTATCCGAAGTTGCTCAACTCTCTCTATAGACGTTCTTTTAACGGCTTTGTCCATTTATCATAGAAAGTTAGTGTTTTTTCATCGAAATAATCCAGGAAGCTTGTACTAGTTAAATTTGACATAGAAGAACATTAAAAGTTGTACACCGAGCAACTTTGATGGTCCGACGTTGCTCAACTCTCTCTATGGAGGAGCTTTTAACGGTTTTTTCCATTTGTCATAGAAAGTTGATGTTTTGACATCGAAATAATCCTGGAAGCTTATACTTGTAAAATTTGACATAGAAGAACAATAAAAAGTGTACACCGAGCAACTTTGATTGTCTGAAGTTGCTCAACTCTTTCTATGGAGGAGCTTTTAACGGTTTTGTCCATTTTTCATTCAAAGTTGGTGTTTTGGCATCAAAATAATCTTGGAAGCCTATACACGTAAAATTTGACATAAAAAAACAATAAAAAGTGTACACCGAGCAACTTCGATTGTCCGAAGTTGCTCAACTCTCTCTATAGACGTGCTTTTAACGGATTTGTTCATTTATCATAGAAAGTTAGTCTTTTTTCATCGAAATAATCTAGGAAGCTTATAATCATAAAATTTGACATAGAAGAACATTAAAAGGTGTACACCGAGCAACTTTGATGGTCCGACGTTGCTAAACTCTCTCTATGGAAGAGCTTTTAACGGTTTTGTCCATTTGTCATAGAAAGTTGGTGTTTTGGCATCGAAATAATCCTAGAAGCTCATTTTCGTAAAATTTGACATAGAAGAACAATAAAAAGTGTACACCGAGCAACTTTGATAGTCCGAAGTTGCTCAACTCTCTCTATGGAGGAGCTTTTAACGGTTTTGTCCATTTGTCATTGAAAGTTCGTGTTTTGGCATGGAAATAATCTTGGAAGCCTATACACGAAAAATTTGACATAAAAAAGCAATAAAAAGTGTATACCGAGCAACTTCGATTGTCCGAAGTTGCTCAACTCTCTCTATAGACGTGCTTTTAACGGCTTTGTCCATTTATCATAGAAAGTTAGTCGTTTTTCAATGAAATAATCTAGGAAGCTTATACTCGTAAAATTTGACATAGAAGAACATTAAAAGGTGTAGACCGAGCAACTTTGATTGTCCGAAGTTGCTCAACTCTCTCTATGGAGGAGCTTTTAACGATTTTGTCCATTTGTCATTGAAAGTTGTTGTTTTGGCATCGAAGTAATCCTAGAAGCTCATTTTCGTAAAATTTAACATAGAAGAACAACAAAAAGTGTACACCGAGCAACTTTGATAGTCCGAAGTTGCTCAACTCTCTCTATGGAGGAGCTTTTAACGGTTTTGTTCATTTGTCATAGAAAGTTGGTATTTTGGCATCGAAACTATCCTAGAAGCTCATTTTCGTAAAATTTAACATAGAAGAACAATAAAAAGTGTACACCGAGCAACTTTGATTCTCCGAAGTTGCTCAACTCTCTCTATGGAGGAGCTTTTAACGATTTTGTCCATTTGTCATAGAAAGTTGGTGTTTTGGCATCGAAATAATCCTGAAAGCTCATTTTTGTAAAATTTAACATAAAAGAACAATAAAAAGTGTAAACTGAGCAACTTTGATTGTCCGAAGTTGCTCAACTCTCTCTATGAAGGAGCTTTTAACGGTTTTGTCCATTTGTCATTGAAAGTTGGTGTTTTGGCATCGAAATAATCTTGGAAGCCTATACACGTAAAATTTGACATAAAAAAGCAATAAAAAGTGTACACCGAGCAACTTCGATTGTCGGAAGTTGCTCAACTCTCTCTATAGACGTGCTTTTAACGGTTTTGTCCATTTATCATAGAAAGTTGGTGTTTTTTCATCGAAATAATCTAGGAAGCTTATAGTCATAAAATTTGACATAGAAGAACATTAAAAGGTGTATACCGAGCAACTTTGATAGTCCGAAGTTGCTCAACTCTCTCTATGGAGGAGCTTTTAACGGTTTTTTCCATTTGTCATAGAAAGTTGTTGTTTTTGCATCGAAATAATCTAAGAAGCTTACACTCATAAAATTTGAAGTAGAAGAACACTAAAAAGTTTACATCGAGCAACTTTGATTGTCCGAAGTTGCTCAACTCTCTCTATGGAGGAGCTTTTAACGGTTTTGTCCAATTTTCATTAAAAGTTGGTGTTTTGGCATCGAAATAATCTTGGAAGCCTATACCAGTAAAATTTGACATAAAAAAACAATAAAAAGTGTACACCGAGCAACTTCGATTATCCGAAGTTGCTCAACTCTCTCTATAGACGTTCTTTTAACGGCTTTGTCCATTTATCATAGAAATTTAGTGTTTTATCATCGAAATAATCCAGGAAGCTTGTACTAGTTAAATTTGACATAGAAGAACATTAAAAGGTGTACACCGAGCAACTTTGATGGTCCAACGTTGCTCAACTCTCTCTATGGAGGAGCTTTTAACGGTTTTTTCCATTTGTCATAGAAAGTTGATGTTTTGACATCGAAATTATCCTGGAAGCTTATACTTGTAAAATTTGACATAGAAGAACAATAAAAAGTGTACACCGAGCAACTTTGATTGTCTGAAGTTGCTCAACTCTTTCTATGGAGGAGCTTTTAACGGTTTTGTCCATTTTTCATTCAAAGTTGGTGTTTTGGCATCGAAATAATCTTGGAAACCAATACACGTAAAATTTGACATAAAAAAATAATAAAAAGTGTACACCGAGCAACTTCGATTGTCCGAAGTTTCTCAACTCTCTCTATAGACGTGCTTTTAACGGATTTGTCCATTTATCATAGAAAGTTAGTCTTTTTTCATCGAAATAATCTAGGAAGCTTATAATCGTAAAATTTGACATAGAAGAACATTAAAAGGTGTACACCGAGCAACTTTGATGGTCCGACGTTGCAAAACTCTCTCTATGAAGGAGCTTTTAACAGTTTTCTCCATTTGTCATAGAAACCTATGATTTTGGCATCGAAATAATCGAGGAAGCTTATACTCATAAAATTTGAAATACAAGAACAATAAAAAGTGTACACCGAGCAACTTTGATGTTCCGAAGTTGCTCAACTCTCTCTATGGAGGAGCTTCTAAAGGTTTTGTCCATTTGTCATCGAAAGTTGGTCTTTTGCCATCGAAATAATCTTGGAAGCTTATCCTCATAAAATTTGACATAGAAGAACATCAAAAAGTGTACACCGAGCAACTTTGATAGTCCGAAGTTGCTCAACTCTCTCTATGGAAGAGCTTTTAACGGTTTTGTCTATTTGTCATCGAAAGTTAGTGTTTTGGCATCAAAATAATTCTGGAAGATCATTTTCGTAAAATTTAACATAGAAGAACAGTAAAAAGTGTACACCGAGCAACTTTCATAGTCCGAAGTTGCTCAACTCTCTCTATGGAGGAGCTTTTAACGGTTTTGTTCATTTGTCATAGAAAGTTGGTGTTTTGGCATCGAAATAATCCTGGAAGCTCATTTTCGTAAAATTTAACATAGAAGAACAATAAAAAGTGTACATCGAGCAACTTTGACAGTCCGAAGTTGCTCAACTCTTTCTATGGAGGAGCTTTTAACGGTTTTGTCCATTTGTCATTGAAAGTTGGTGTTTTGGCATCGAAATAATCCTGGAAGCTCATTTTCGTAAAATTTAACATAGAAGAACAATAAAAAGTGTACACCGAGCAACTTTGATAGTCCGAAGTTGCTCAACTCTCTCTATGGAGGAGCTTTTAACGGTTTTGTCTATTTGTCATTGAAAGTTGGTGTTTTGGCATCGAAATAATCTTGGAAGCCTATACACGTAAAATTTGACATGACAAAGCAACAAAATGTGTACACCAAGCAACTTCGATTGTCCGAAGTTGCTCAACTCTCTCTATAGACGTGCTTTTAACGGCTTTGTCCATTTATCATAGAAAGTTAGTCTTTTTTCATCGAAATAATCTAGGAAGCTTATACCCGTAAAATTTGACATAGAAGAACATTAAAAGGTGTACACCGAGCAACTTTGATTGTCCGAAGTTGCTCAACTCTCTCTATGGAGTAGCTTTTAACGGTTTTAACCATTTGTCATTGAAAGTTGGTGTTTTGGCATCGAAGTAATCCTGGAAGCTCATTTTCGTAAAATTTAACATAGAAGAACAATAAAAAGTGTACACCGAGCAACTTTGATAGTCCGAAGTTGTTCAACTCTCTCTATAGACGTTCTTTTAACGACTTTGTCCATTTATCATAGAAGTTTGTGTTTTTTCATCGAAATAATCTAGGAAGCTTGTACTCGTTAAATTTGACATAGAAGAACATTAAAAGGTGTACACCGAGCAACTTTGATGGTCCGACGTTGCTCAACTCTCTCTATGGAGGAGCTTTTAACAATTTTTTCCATTTGTCATAGAAAGTTCGTGTTTTGGTATCGAAATAATCCTGGAAGCTTATACTCGTAAAATTTGACATAGAAGAACAGTAAAAAGTGTACACTGACAACTTTGATTGTCTGAAGTTGCTCAACTCTCTCTATGGATAAGCTTTTAACGGTTTTGTCCATTTTTCATTCAAAGTTGGTGTTTTGGCATCGAAATAATCTTGGAAGCCTATACACATAAAATTTGAATTAAAAAAACAATAAAAAGTGTACACCGAGCAACTTCGATTGTCCGAAGTTGCTCAACTCTCTCTATAGACGTGCTTTTAACGGCTTTGTCCATTTATCATAGAAAGTTAGTCTTTTTTCATCGAAATAATCTAGGAAGCTTATAATCGTAAAATTTGACATAGAAGAACATTAAAAGGTGTACACCGAGCAACTTTGATTGTCCGACGTTGCCAAACTCTCTCTATGGAGGAGCTTTTAACGATTTTGTCCATTTGTCATCGAAAGTTGGTGTTTTGGCATCAAAATAATCCTGGAAGCTCATTTTCGTAAAATTTAACATAGAAGAACAATAAAAAGTGTACACCGAGCAACTTTGATAGTCCGAAGTTGCTCAACTCTCTCTATGGAGGAGCTTTTAACGGTTTTGTCCATTTGTCATTGAAAGTTGGTGTTTTGGCATCGAAATAATCCTGGAAGCTCATTTTTGTAAAATTTAACATAGAAGAACAATAAAAAGTGTACACCGAGCAACTTTGATAGTCCGAAGTTGCTCAACTCTCTCTATGGCGGAGCTTTTAACGGTTTTGTCCATTTGTCATTGAAAGTTGGTGTTTTGGCATCGAAATAATCCTTGAAGCTCATTTTCGTAAAATTTAACATAGAAGAACAATAAAAAGTGTACACCGAGCAACTTTGATAGTCAAAGTTGCTCAACTATCTCTATGGCGGAGCTTTTAACGGTTTTGTCCATTTGTCATTGAAAGTTGGTGTTTTGGCATCGAAATAATCTAGGAAGCCTATACACGAAAAATTTGACATAAAAAATCAATAAAAAGTGTACACCGAGCAACTTCGATTGTCCGAAGTTGCTCAACTCTCTCTATAAACGTGCTTTTAACGGCTTTGTCCATTTATCATAGAAAGTTAGTCTTTTTTCAACGAAATAATCTAGGAAGCTTATACTCGTAAAATTTGACATAGAAGAACATTAAAAGGTGTACACCGAGCAACTTTGATTGTCCGAAATTGCTCAACTCTTTCTATGGAGGAGCTTTTAACGGTTTTTTCCATTTGTCATAGAAAGTTGGTGTTTTTGCATCGAAATAATCTAAGAAGCTTACACTCATAAAATTTGAAGTAGAAGAACAATAAAAAGTTTACACAGAGCAACTTTGATTGTCCGAAGTTGCTCAACTCTCTCTATGGAGGAGCTTTTAACGGTTTTGTCCATTTTTCATTAAAAGTTGGTGTTTTGGCATCAAAATAATCTTGGAAGCCTATACACGTAAAATTTGACATAAAAAAACAATAAAAAGTGTACACCGAGCAACTTCGATTATCCGAAGTTGCTCAACTCTCTCTATAGACGTTCTTTTAACGGCTTTGTCCATTTATCATAGAAAGTTAGTGTTTTTTCATCGAAATAATCTAGGAAGCTTGTACTCGTTAAATTTGACATAGAAGAACATTAAAAGGTGTACACCGAGCAACTTTGATAGTCCGACGTTGCTCAACTCTCTCTATGGAGGAGCTTTTAACGGTTTTTTCCATTTGTCATAGAAAGTTGGTGTTTTGGCATCGAAATAATCCTGGAAGCTTATACTCGTAAAATTTGACATAGAAGAACATCAAAAAGTGTACACCGAGCAACTTTGATAGTCCGAAGTTGCTCAACTCTCTCTATGGAGGAGCTTTTAACGGTTTTGTCCATTTGTCATCGAAAGTTGGTGTTTTGGCATCGAAATAATCTTGGAAGCTTATACTCATAAAATTTGACGTAGAAGAACATTAAAAGGTGTACACCGAGCATCTTTGATGGTCCCAAATTGGTCAAATCTCTCTATGAAGGAGTTTTTAACAGTTTTCTCCATTTGTCATAGAAACCTGGGATTTTGGAATCGAAATAATCGAGGAAGCTTATATTCGTAAAATTTAACATAAAAGAACAATAAAAAGTGTACACCGAGCAACTTTGATTGTCTGAAGTTGCTCAACTCTCTCTATGGAGGAGCTTTTAACGGTTTTGTCCATTTGTCATTGAAAGTTGGTGTTTTGGCATCGAAATAATCATGGAAGCTCATTTTCGTAAAATTTAACATAGAAGAACAATAAAAAGTGTACACCGAGCAACTTTGATAGTCCGAAGTTGCTCAACTCTCTCTATGGAGGAGCTTTTAACGGTTTTGTCCATTTGTCATTGAAAGTTGGTGTTTTGGCATCGAAATAATCTTGGAAGCCTATACACGTAAAATTTGACATAGAAGAACATCAAAAAGTGTACACCGAGCAACTTTGATAGTCCGAAGTTGCTCAACTCTCTCTATGGAGTAGCTTTTAACGGTTTTGTCCATTTTTCATTAAAAGTTGGTGTTTTGGCATCAAAATAATCTTGGAAGCCTATACACGTAAAATTTGACATAAAAAAACAATAAAAAGTGTACACCGAGCAACTTCGATTATCCGAAGTTGCTCAACACTCTCTATAGACGTTCTTTTAACGGCTTTGTCCATTTATCATAGAAAGTTAGTGTTTTTTCATCGAAATAATCTAGGAAGCTTGTACTCGTTAAATTTGACATAGAAGAACATTAAAAGGTGTACACCGAGCAACTTTGATGGTCCGACGTTGCTCAACTCTCTCTATGGAGGAGCTTTTAACAATTTTTTCCATTTGTCATAGAAAGTTCGTGTTTTGGTATCGAAATAATCCTGGAAGCTTATACTCGTAAAATTTGACATAGAAGAACAGTAAAAAGTGTACACTGACAACTTTGATTGTCTGAAGTTGCTCAACTCTCTCTATGGATGAGCTTTTAACGGTTTTGTCCATTTTTCATTCAAAGTTGGTGTTTTGGCATCGAAATAATCTTGGAAGCCTATACACATAAAATTTGAATTAAAAAAACAATAAAAAGTGTACACCGAGCAACTTCGATTGTCCGAAGTTGCTCAACTCTCTCTATAGACGTGCTTTTAACGGCTTTGTCCATTTATCATAGAAAGTTAGTCTTTTTTCATCGAAATAATCTAGGAAGCTTATAATCGTAAAATTTGACATAGAAGAACATTAAAAGGTGTACACCGAGCAACTTTGATTGTCCGACGTTGCCAAACTCTCTCTATGGAGGAGCTTTTAACGATTTTGTCCATTTGTCATCGAAAGTGGGTGTTTTGGCATCAAAATAATCCTGGAAGCTCATTTTCGTAAAATTTAACATAGAAGAACAATAAAAAGTGTACACCGAGCAACTTTGATAGTCCGAAGTTGCTCAACTCTCTCTATGGAGGAGCTTTTAACGGTTTTGTCCATTTGTCATTGAAAGTTGGTGTTTTGGCATCGAAATAATCCTGGAAGCTCATTTTTGTAAAATTTAACATAGAAGAACAATAAAAAGTGTACACCGAGCAACTTTGATAGTCCGAAGTTGCTCAACTCTCTCTATGGCGGAGCTTTTAACGGTTTTGTCCATTTGTCATTGAAAGTTGGTGTTTTGGCATCGAAATAATCCTTGAAGCTCATTTTCGTAAAATTTAACATAGAAGAACAATAAAAAGTGTACACCGAGCAACTTTGATAGTCAAAGTTGCTCAACTATCTCTATGGCGGAGCTTTTAACGGTTTTGTCCATTTGTCATTGAAAGTTGGTGTTTTGGCATCGAAATAATCTAGGAAGCCTATACACGAAAAATTTGACATAAAAAATCAATAAAAAGTGTACACCGAGCAACTTCGATTGTCCGAAGTTGCTCAACTCTCTCTATAAACGTGCTTTTAACGGCTTTGTCCATTTATCATAGAAAGTTAGTCTTTTTTCAACGAAATAATCTAGGAAGCTTATACTCGTAAAATTTGACATAGAAGAACATTAAAAGGTGTACACCGAGCAACTTTGATTGTCCGAAATTGCTCAACTCTTTCTATGGAGGAGCTTTTAACGGTTTTTTCCATTTGTCATAGAAAGTTGGTGTTTTTGCATCGAAATAATCTAAGAAGCTTACACTCATAAAATTTGAAGTAGAAGAACAATAAAAAGTTTACACAGAGCAACTTTGATTGTCCGAAGTTGCTCAACTCTCTCTATGGAGGAGCTTTTAACGGTTTTGTCCATTTTTCATTAAAAGTTGGTGTTTTGGCATCAAAATAATCTTGGAAGCCTATACACGTAAAATTTGACATAAAAAAACAATAAAAAGTGTACACCGAGCAACTTCGATTATCCGAAGTTGCTCAACTCTCTCTATAGACGTTCTTTTAACGGCTTTGTCCATTTATCATAGAAAGTTAGTGTTTTTTCATCGAAATAATCTAGGAAGCTTGTACTCGTTAAATTTGACATAGAAGAACATTAAAAGGTGTACACCGAGCAACTTTGATAGTCCGACGTTGCTCAACTCTCTCTATGGAGGAGCTTTTAACGGTTTTTTCCATTTGTCATAGAAAGTTGGTGTTTTGGCATCGAAATAATCCTGGAAGCTTATACTCGTAAAATTTGACATAGAAGAACATCAAAAAGTGTACACCGAGCAACTTTGATAGTCCGAAGTTGCTCAACTCTCTCTATGGAGGAGCTTTTAACGGTTTTGTCCATTTGTCATCGAAAGTTGGTGTTTTGGCATCGAAATAATCTTGGAAGCTTATACTCATAAAATTTGACGTAGAAGAACATTAAAAGGTGTACACCGAGCATCTTTGATGGTCCCAAATTGGTCAAATCTCTCTATGAAGGAGTTTTTAACAGTTTTCTCCATTTGTCATAGAAACCTGGGATTTTGGAATCGAAATAATCGAGGAAGCTTATATTCGTAAAATTTAACATAAAAGAACAATAAAAAGTGTACACCGAGCAACTTTGATTGTCTGAAGTTGCTCAACTCTCTCTATGGAGGAGCTTTTAACGGTTTTGTCCATTTGTCATTGAAAGTTGGTGTTTTGGCATCGAAATAATCATGGAAGCTCATTTTCGTAAAATTTAACATAGAAGAACAATAAAAAGTGTACACCGAGCAACTTTGATAGTCCGAAGTTGCTCAACTCTCTCTATGGAGGAGCTTTTAACGGTTTTGTCCATTTGTCATTGAAAGTTGGTGTTTTGGCATCGAAATAATCTTGGAAGCCTATACACGTAAAATTTGACATAGAAGAACATCAAAAAGTGTACACCGAGCAACTTTGATAGTCCGAAGTTGCTCAACTCTCTCTATGGAGGAGCTTTTAACGGTTTTGTCCATTTTTCATTAAAAGTTGGTGTTTTGGCATCAAAATAATCTTGGAAGCCTATACACGTAAAATTTGACATAAAAAAACAATAAAAAGTGTACACCGAGCAACTTCGATTATCCGAAGTTGCTCAACACTCTCTATAGACGTTCTTTTAACGGCTTTGTCCATTTATCATAGAAAGTTAGTGTTTTTTCATCGAAATAATCTAGGAAGCTTGTACTCGTTAAATTTGACATAGAAGAACATTAAAAGGTGTACACCGAGCAACTTTGATAGTCCGACGTTGCTCAACTCTCTCTATGGAGGAGCTTTTAACGGTTTTTTCCATTTTTTATAGAAAGTTGGTGTTTTGGCATCGAAATAATCCTGGAAGCTTATACTCGTAAAATTTGACATAGAAGAACAATAAAAAGTGTAGACCGAGCAACTTTGATTGTCTAAAGTTGCTCAACTCTCTCTATGGAGGAGCTTTTAACGGTTTTGTCCATTTTTCATTAAAAGTTGGTGTTTTGGCATTGAAATAATCTTGGAAGCCTATACACGTAAAATTTGAAATAAAAAAACAATAAATATTGTACACCGATAAACTTCGATTGTCTGAAGTTGCTCAACTCTCTCTATAGACGTGCTTTTAACGGCTTTGTCCATTTATCATAGAAAGTTGGTCTTTTTTCATCGAAATAATCTAGGAAGCTTATAATCGTAAAATTTGACATAGAAGAACGTTAAAAGGTGTACACCGAGCAACTTTGATGGTCCGACGTTGCTAAACTCTCTCTATGGAGGAGCTTTTAACGGTTTTGTCCTTTTGTCATAGAAAGTTGCTGTTTTGGCATCGAAATAATCTTGGAAGCTTATACTCATAAAATTTGACATAGAAGAACATCAAAAAGTGTACACCGAGCAACTTTGATAGTCCGAAGTTGCTCAACTCTCTCTATGGAGGAGCTTTTAACGGTTTTGTCCATTTGTCATCGAAAGTTGGTGTTTTGGCATCGAAATAATCTTGGAAGCTTATACTCATAAAATTTGACGTAGAAGAACATTAAAAGGTGTACACCGAGCATCTTTGATGGTCCCAAATTGGTCAAATCTCTCTATGAAGGAGTTTTTAACAGTTTTCTCCATTTGTCATAGAAACCTGGGATTTTGGAATCGAAATAATCGAGGAAGCTTATATTCGTAAAATTTAACATAAAAGAACAATAAAAAGTGTACACCGAGCAACTTTGATTGTCTGAAGTTGCTCAACTCTCTCTATGGAGGAGCTTTTAACGGTTTTGTCCATTTGTCATTGAAAGTTGGTGTTTTGGCATCGAAATAATCTTGGAAGCCTATACACGTAAAATTTGACATAGAAGAACATCAAAAAGTGTACACCGAGCAACTTTGATAGTCCGAAGTTGCTCAACTCTCTCTATGGAGGTGCTTTTAACGGTTTTGTCCATTTGTCATCGAAAGTTGGTGTTTTGGCATCAAAATAATCCTGGAAGCTCATTTTCGTAAAATTTAACATAGAAGAACAGTAAAAAGTGTACACCGAGCAACTTTGATAGTCCGAAGTTGCTCAACTCTCTCTATGGAAGAGCTTTTAACGGTTTTGTCCATTTGTCATTGAAAGTTGGTGTTTTGGCATCGAAATAATCCTGGAAGCTCAATTTCGTAAAATTTAACATAGAAGAACAATAAAAAGTCTACACCGAGCAACTTTGATAGTCCGAAGTTGCTCAACTCTATCTATGGAGGAGCTTTTAACGGTTTTGTCCATTTTTCATTGAAAGTTGGTGTTTTGGCATCGAAATAATCATGGAAGCTCATTTTCGTAAAAGTTAACATAGAAGAACAATAAAAAGTGTACACCGAGCAACTTTGATAGTCCGAAGTTCCTCAACTCTCTCTATGGAGGAGCTTTTAACGGTTTTGTCCATTTGTCATTGAAAGTTGGTGTTTTGGCGTCGAAATAATCTTGGAAGCCTATACACCTAAAATTTGACATAAAAAAGCAATAAAAAGTGTACACCGAGCAACTTCGATTGTCCGAAGTTGCTTAACTCTCTCTATAGACGTGCTTTTAACGGCTATGTCCATTTATCATAGAAAGTTAGTCTTTTTTCATCGAAATAATCTAGGAAGCTTATACTCGTAAAATTTGACATAGAAGATTATTAAAAGGTGAACACCGAGCAACTTTGATTGTCCGAAGTTGCTCAACTCTCTCTATGGAGGAGCTTTTAACGGTTTTGTCCATTTCTCATTGAAAGTTGGTGTTTTGGCATCGAAGTAATCCTGGAAGCTCATTTTCATAAAATTTAACATAGAAGAACAATAAAAAGTGTACACCGAGCAACTTTGATATTCTGAAGTTGCTCAACTCTCTCTATGGAGGGGTTTTTAACGGTTTTGTTCATTTGCCATAGAAAGTTGGTATTTTGGCATCGAAAGTATCCTAGAAGCTAATTTTCGTAAAATTTAACATAGAAGAACAATAAAAAGTGTACACCGAGCAACTTTTATTGTCCGAAGTTGGTCAACTCTCTCTATGGAGGAGCTTTTAACGGTTTTGTCCATTTGTGATTGAAAGTTGGTGTTTTGGCATCGAATTAATCTTAGAAGCCTATACACGTAAAATTTGACATAAAAAAGCAATAAAAAGTGTACACCGAGCAACTTCGATTGTCGGAAGTTGCTCAACTCTCTCTATAGACGTGCTTTTAACGGCTTTGTCCATTTATCATAGAAAGTTGGTGTTTTTTTCACCGAAATAATCTAGGAAGCTTATACTCGTAAAATTTGACATTGAAGAACATTAAAAGTTGTAGACCGAGCAACTTTGATGGTCCGACGTTGCTCAACTCTCTCTATGGAGGAGCTTTTAACGGTTTTTTTCATTTGTCATAGAAAGTTGGTGTTTTAACATCGAAATAATCCTGGAAGCTTATACTCGTAAAATTTGACATAGAAGAACAATAAAAAGTGTACACCGAGCAACTTTGATTGTCTGAAGTTGCTCAACTCTCTCTATGGAGGAGCTTTTAACGGTTTTGTCCATTTTTCATTAAAAGTTGGTGTTTTGGCATCGAAATAATCTTGGAAGCCTATACACGTAAAATTTAACATAAAAAAACAAAAAAAAGTGTACACCGAGCAACTTCGGTTGTCCGAAGTTGCTCAACTCTCTCTATAGACGTGCTTTTAAGGGCTGTGTCCATTTATCATAGAAAGTTGGTCTTTTTTTATCGAAATAATCTAGGAAGCTTATAATCGTAAAATTTGACATAGAAGAACATTAAAAGGTGTACACCGAGCAACTTTGATGGTCCGACGTTGCTCAACTCTCTCTATGAAGGAGCTTTTAACGGTTTTTTACATTTGTCATAGAAAGTTGGTGTTTTGGCATCGAAATAATCCTGGAAGCTTATACTCGTAAAATTTGACATAGAAGAACAATAAAAAGTGTACACCGAGCAACTTTGATTGTCTGAAGTTGCTCAACTCTCTCTATGGAGGAGCTTTTAACGGTTTTGTCCATTTTTCATTAAAAGTTGGTGTTTTGGCATCGAAATAATCTTGGAAGCCTATACACGTAAAATTTGAAATAAAAAACAATAAAAATTGTACACCGATCAACTTCGATTGTCCGAAGTTGCTCAACTCTCTCTATAGACGTGCTTTTAACGACTTTGTCCATTTATCATAGAAAGATAGTCTTTTTTCATCGAAATAATCTAGGAAGCTTATAATCGTAAAATTTGACATAGAAGAACATTAAAAGGTGTACACCGAGCAACTTTGATGGTCCGACGTTGCTAAACTCTCTCTATGGAGGAGCTTTTAACGGTTTTGTCCATTTGTCATAGAAAGTTGCTGCTTTGGCATCGAAATAATCTTGGATGCTTATACTCATAAAATTTGACATAGAAGAACATCAAAAAGTGTACACCGAGCAACTTTGATAGTCCGAAGTTGCTCAACTCTCTCTATAGAGGAGCTTTTAACGGTTTTGTCCACTTGTCATCGAAAGTTGGTGCTTTGTCATCGAAATAATCTTGGAAGCTTATACTCATAAAATTTGACATAGAAGAACATTAAAAGGTGTACACCGAGCATCTTTGATGGTCCGAAATTGGTCAAATCTCTCTATGAAGGATCTTTTAACAGTTTTCTCCATTTGTCATAGAAACCTGGGATTTTTCATCGAAATAATCGAGGAAGCTTATACTCATAAAATTTGACATTAAAGAACAATAAAAAGTGTACACCGAGCAACTTTGATGTTCCGAAGTTGCTCAACTCTCTCTATGGAGGAGCTTTTAAAGGTTTTGTCCATTTGTCATCGAAAGTTGGTCTTTTGCCGTCGAAATAATCTTGGAAGCTTATACTCATAAAATTTGACATAGAAGAACATCAAAAAGTGTACACCGAGCAACTTTGATAGTCCGAAGTTGCTCAACTCTCTCTATGGAGGAGCTTTTAACGGTTTTGTCCATTTGTCATCGAAAGTTGGTGTTTTGGCATCAAAAGAATCCTGGAAGCTCATTTTCGTAAAATTTAACATAGAAGAACAGTAAAAAGTGTACACCGAGCAACTTTGATAGTCCGAAGTTGCTCAACTCTCTCTATGGAGGAGCTTTTAATGGTTTTGTCCATTTGTCATCGAAAGTTGGTGTTTTGGCATCAAAATAATCCTGGAAGCTCATTTTCGTAAAATTTAACATAGAAGAACAGTAAAAAGTGTACACAGAGCAATTTTGATAGTCCGAAGTTGCTCAACTCTCTCTATGGAGGAGCTTTTAACGGTTTTGTTCATTTGTCATAGAAAGTTAGTGTTTTGGCATCGAAATAATCCTGGAAGCTCATTTTCGTAAAATTTAACATAGAAGAACAATAAAAAGTGTACACCGAGCAACTTTGATAGTCCGAAGTTGCTCAACTCTCTCTATGGAGGAGCTTTTAACGGTTTTGTCCATTTGTCATTGAAAGTTGGTGTTTTGGCATCGAAATAATCTTGGAAACCTATACACGTAAATTTTTACATAAAAAAGCAATAAGAAGTGTACACCGAGCAACTTCGATTGTCTGAAGTTGCTCAACTCTCTCTATAGACGTGCTTTTAACGGCTTTGTCCATTTATCATAGAAAGTTAGTGTTTTGGCATCGAAATAATCTAGGAAGATTATAATCGTAAAATTTGACATAGAAGAACATTAAAAGGTGTACACCGAGCAACTTTGATGGTCCGACGTTGCTCAACTCTCTCTATGAAGGAGCTTTTAACGGTTTTTTCCATTTGTCATAGAAAGTTGGTGTTTTGGCATCGAAATAATCCTGGAAGCTTATACTCGTAAAATTTGACATAGAAGAACAATAAAAAGTGTACACCGAGCAACTTTGATTGTCTGAAGTTGCTCAACTCTCTCTATGGAGGAGCTTTTAACGGTTTTGTCCATTTTTCATTAAAAGTTGGTGTTTTGGCATCGAACTAATCTTGGAAGCCTATACACGTAAAATTTGAAATAAAAAAACAATAAAAAGTGTACACCGAGCAACTTTGATTGTCTGAAGTTGCTCAACTCTCTCTATAGACGTGCTTTTAACGGCTTTGTCCATTTATCATAGAAAGTTAGTCTTTTTTCATCGAAATAATCTAGGAAGCTTATAATCGTAAAATTTGACATACAAGAACATTAAAAGATGTACACCGAGCAACTTTGATGGTCCGACGTTGCTAAACTCTCTCTATGGGGGAGCTTTTAACGGTTTTGTCCATTTGTCATAGAAAGTTGCTGTTTTGGCATCGAAATAATCTTGGAAGCTTATACTCATAAAATTAGACATAGAAGAACATCAAAAAGTGTACACCGAGCAACTTTGATAGTCCGAAGTTGCTCAACTCTCTCTATGGAGGAGCTTTTAACGGTTTTGTCCATTTGTCATCGAAAGTTGGTGTTTTGGCATCGAAATAATCTTGGAAGCTTATACTCATAAAATTTGACATAGAAGAACATTAAAAGGTGTACACCGAGCATCTTTGATTTTCCGAAGATGCTCAACCCTCTCTATGGAGGAGCTTTTAACGATTTTGTCCATTTGTCATAGAAAGTTGGTGTTTTGGCATCGAAATAATCTTGGAAGCTTATACACATAAAATTTGACATAGAAGAACATTAAAAAGTGTGCACCGAGCAACTTTGATAGTCCGAAGTTGCTCAACTCTCTCTATGGAGGAGCTTTTAACGATTTTGTCCATTTGTCATAGAAAGTTGGTGTTTTGGCATCGAAATAATCCTGGAAGCTCATTTTTGTAAAATTTAACATAAAAGAACAATAAAAATTGTACACCGAGCAACTTCGATTGTCCGAAGTTGCTCAACTCTCTCTATAGAAGTGCTTTTAACGGCTTTGTCCATTTATCATAGAAAGTTAGTCTTTTTTCATCGAAATAATCTAGGAAGCTTGTACTCGAAAAATTTGACATAGAAGATTATTAAAAGGTGTACACCGAGCAAGTTTGATAGTCCGAAGTTGCTCAACTCTCTCTATGGAGGAGCTTTTAACGGTTTTGTCCATTTGTCTTGAAAGTTGGTGTTTTGGCATCGAAATAATCTTGGAAGCCTATACACGTAAAATTTGACATAAAAAAGCAATAAAAAGTGTACACCGAGCAACTTCGATTGTCCGAAGTTGCTCAACTCTCTCTATAGAAGTGCTTTTAACGGCTTTGTCCATTTATCATAGAAAGTTAGTCTTTTTTCATCGAAATAATCTAGGAAGCTTATACTCGTAAAATTTGACATAGAAGATTATTAAAAGGTGTACACCGAGCAACTTTGATAGTCCGAAGTTGCTCAACCCTCTCTATGGAGGAGCTTTTAACGGTTTTGTCCATTTGTCATTGAAAGTTGGTGTTTTGGCATCGAAATCATCCTGGAAGCTCATTTTCGTAAAATTTAACATAGAAGAATAATAAAAAGTGTACACCGAGCAACTTTGATAGTCCGAAGTTGCTCAACTCTCTCTATCGAGGAGCTTTTAACGGTTTTGTCCCTTTGTCATTGAAAGTTGGTGTTTTGGCATCGAAATAATCTTGGAAGCCTATACACGTAAAATTTGACATAAAAAAACAATAAAGAGTGTACACCGAGCAACTTCGATTTTCCGAAGTTGCCCAACTCTCTCTATAGACGTTCTTTTAACGGCTTTGTCCATTTATCATAGAAAGTTAGTGTTTTTTCATCGAAATAATCTAGGAATCTTGTACTCGTTAAATTTGACATAGAAGAACATTAAAAGGTGTACACCGAGCAACTTTGATGGTCCGACGTTGCTCAACTCTCTCTATGGAGGAGCTTTTAACGGTTTTTTCCATTTGTCGTAGAAAGTTGGTGTTTTAACATCGAAATAATCCTGGAAGCTTATACTCGTAAAATTTGACATAGAAGAACAATAAAAATTGTACACTGAGCAACTTTGATTGTCCGAACTTGCGCAACTCTCTCTATGTTGGAGCTTTTAACGGTTTTGTCCATTTGTCATTGAAAGTTGGTGTTTTGGCATCGAAATAATCTTGGAAGCCTATACACGTAAAATTTGACATAAAATAGCAATAAAAAGTGTACACCGAGCAACTTCGATTGTCGGAAGTTGCTCAACTCTCTCTATAGACGTGCTTTTAACGGCTTTGTCCATTTATCATAGAAAGTTAGTCTTTTTTCATCGAAATAATCTAAGAAGCTTATACTCGTAAAATTTGACATAGAAGAACATTAAAAGGTGTACACCGAGCAACTTTGATTGTACGAAGTTGCTCAACTCTCTCTATGGAGGAGCTTTTAACGGTTTTGTCCATTTGTCATAGAAAGTTGGTGTTTTTGCATCGAAATAATCTAAGAAGCTTACACTCATAAAATTTGAAGTAGAAAAACAATAAAAAGTTTACACCGAGCAACTTTGATTGTCCGAAGTTGCTCAACTCTCTCTATGGAGGAGCTTTCAACGGTTTTGTCCATTTTTCGTTAAAAGTTGGTGTTTTGGCATCGAAATAATCTTGGAAGCCTATACACGTAAAATTTGACATAAAAAACAATAAAGAGTGTACACTGAGCAACTTCGATTGTCCGAAGTTGCTCAACTCTCTCTATAGACGTGCTTTTAACGGCTTTGTCCATTTATGATAGAAAGTTAGTCTTTTTTCATCGAAATAATTTAGGAAGCTTATAATCGTAAAATTTGACATAGAAGAACATTAAAAGGTGTACACCGAGCAACTGTGATGGTCCGACGTTGCTAAACTCTCTCTATGAAGGAGCTTTTAACGGTTTTGTCCATTTGTCATAGAAAGTTGCTGTTTTGGCATCGAAATAAGCTTGGAAGCTTATATTCATAAAATTTGACATAGAAGAATAATAAAACGTGTACACCGAGCATCTTTGATGGTCCGAAATTGGTCAAATCTCTCTATGAAGGAGCTTTTAACAGTTTTCTCCATTTGTCATAGAAACCTGGGATTTTGGCATCGAAATAATCGAGGAAGCTTATACTCATAAAATTTGACATAGAAGAACAATAAAAAGTGTACACAAAGCAACTTTGATGTTCCGAAGTTGCTCAACTCTCTTTATGGAGGAGCTTTTAAAGGTTTTGTCCATTTGTCATCGAAAGTTGTTCTTTTGCCATCGAAATAATCTTGGAAGCTTATACTCATAAAATTTGACATAGAAGAACATCAAAAAGTGTACACCGAGCAACTTTGATAGTCCGAAGTTGCTCAACTCTCTCTATGGAGGAGCTTTTAACAGTTTTGTCCATTTGTCATCGAAAGTTGGTGTTTTGGCATCAAAATAGTCTTGGAAGCTCATTTTCGTAAAATTTAACTTAGAAGAACAGTAAAAAGTGTACACCGACAACTTTGATAGTCCGAAGTTGCTCAACTCTCTCTATGGAGGAGCTTTTAACGGTTTTGTTCATTTGTCATAGAAAGTTGGTGTTTGGCATCGAAATAATCTTGGAAGCTCATTTTCGTAAAATTTAACATAGAAGAACAATAAAAAGTGTACACCGAGCAACTTTGATAGTCCGAAGTTGCTCAACTCTCTCTATGGAGGAGCTTTTAACGGTTTTGTCCATTTGTCATTGAAAGTTGGTGTTTTGGCATCGAAATAATCTTGGAAGCCTATACACGTAAAATTTGACATAAAAAATCAATAAAAAGTGTACACCGAGCAACTTCGATTGTCCGAAGTTGCTCAACTCTCTCTATTGACGTGCTTTTAACGGCTTTGTCCATTTATCATAGAAAGTTAGTGTTTTTTCATCGAAATAATCTAGGAAGCTTATACTCGTAAAATTTGACATAGAAGAACATTAAAAGGTGTACACCGAGCAACTTTGATTGTACGAAGTTGCTCAAGTCTCTCTATGGAGGAGCTTTTAAAGGTTTTGTCCATTTGTCATTGAAAGTTGGTGTTTTGGCATCGAATTAATCCTGGAAGCTCATATTCGTAAAATTTAACATAGAAGAACATTAAAAGGTGTACACCGAGCAACTTTGATAGTCCGAAGTTGCTCAACTCTCTCTATGGAGGAGCTTTTAACGGTTTTGCTCATTTGTCATGGAAAGTTGGTATTTTGGCATCGAAACTGTCCTGGAAGCTCATTTTCGTAAACCTTAACATAGAAGAACAATAAAAAGTGTACACCGAGCAACTTTGATTTTCCGAAGATGCTCAACCCTCTCTATGGAGGAGCTTTTAACGATTTTGTCCATTTGTCATAGAAAGTTGGTGTTTTGGCATCGAAATAATCTTGGAAGCTTATACACATAAAATTTGACATAGAAGAACATTAAAAAGTGTGCACCGAGCAACTTTGATAGTCCGAAGGTGCTCAACTCTCTCTATGGAGGAGCTTTTAACGATTTTGTCCATTTTTCATAGAAAGTTGGTGTTTTGGCAGCGAAATAATCCTGGAAGCTCATTTTTGTAAAATTTAACATAAAAGAACAATAAAAATTGTACACCGAGCAACTTCGATTGTCCGAAGTTGCTCAACTCTCTCTATATAAGTGCTTTTAACGGCTTAGTCCATTTATCATAGAAAGTTAGTCTTTTTTCATCGAAATAATCTAGGAAGCTTATACTCGTAAAATTTGACATAGAAGATTATTAAAAGGTGTACACCGAGCAAGTTTGATAGTCCGAAGTTGCTCAACTCTCTCTATGGAGGAGCTTTTAACGGTTTTGTCCATTTGTCATTGAAAGTTGGTGTTTTGGCATCGAAATAATCTTGGAAGCCTATACACGTAAAATTTGACATAAAAAAGCAATAAAAAGTGTACACCGAGCAACTTCGATTGTCCGAAGTTGCTCAACTCTCTCTATAGAAGTGCTTTTAACGGCTTTGTCCATTTATCATAGAAAGTTAGTCTTTTTTCATCGAAATAATCTAGGAAGCTTATACTCGTAAAATTTGACATAGAAGATTATTAAAAGGTGTACACCGAGCAACTTTGATAGTCCGAAGTTGCTCAACTCTCTCTATGGAGGAGCTTTTAACGGTTTTGTCCATTTGTCATTGAAAGTTGGTGTTTTGGCATCGAAATAATCTTGGAAGCTTATACTCGTAAAATTTGACATAGAAGAACAATAAAAAGTGTACACCGAGCAACTTTGATTGTCGGAAGTTGCTCAACTCTCTCTATGGAGGAGCTTTTAACGGTTTTGTCCATTTTTCATTAAAAGTTGGTGTTTTGGCATCGAAATAATCTTGGAAGCCTATACACGTAAAATTTGACATAAAAAAACAATAAAAAGTGTACACCGAGCAACTTCGATTGTCCGAAGTTGCTCAACTCTCTCTATAGACGTGCTTTTAACGGCTTTGTCCATTTATCATAGAAAGTTAGTCTTTTTTCATCGAAATAATCTAGGAAGCTTATAATCGTAAAATTCGACATAGAAGAACATTAAAAGGTCTACACCAAGCAACTTTGATGGTCCGACGTTGCTCAACTTTCTCTATGGAAGAGCTTTTAACGGTTTTTTCCATTTGTCATAGAAAGTTGGTGTTTTGGCATCGAAATAATCTTGGAAGCTTATACTCGTAAAATTTGACATAGAAGAACAATAAAAAGTGTACACCGAGCAACTTTGATTGTCTGAAGTTGCTCAACTCTCTCTATGGAGGAGCTTTTAACGGTTTTGTCCATTTTTCATTAAAAGTTGGTGTTTTGGCATCGAACTAATCTTGGAAGCCTATACACGTAAAATTTGAAATAAAAAAATAATAAAAATTGTACATCGATCAACTTCGATTGTCCGAAGTTGCTCAACTCTCTCTATAGACGTGCTTTTAACGGCTTTGTCCATTTATCATAGAAAGTTAGTCTTTTTTCATCGAAATAATCTAGGAAGCTTATAATCGTAAAATTTGACATAGAAGAACATTAAAAGGTGTACACCGAGCAACTGTGATGGTCCGACGTTGCTAAACTCTCTCTATGAAGGAGCTTTTAACGGTTTTGTCCATTTGTCATAGAAAGTTGCTGTTTTGGCATCGAAATAAGCTTGGAAGCTTATATTCATAAAATTTGACATAGAAGAACAATAAAACGTGTACACCGAGCATCTTTGATGGTCCGAAATTGGTCAAATCTCTCTATGAAGGAGCTTTTAACAGTTTTCTCCATTTGTCATAGAAACCTGGGATTTTGGCATCGAAATAATCGAGGAAGCTTATACTCATAAAATTTGACATAGAAGAACAATAAAAAGTGTACACAAAGCAACTTTGATGTTCCGAAGTTGCTCAACTCTCTTTATGGAGGAGCTTTTAAAGGTTTTGTCCATTTGTCATCGAAAGTTGTTCTTTTGCCATCGAAATAATCTTGGAAGCTTATACTCATAAAATTTGACATAGAAGAACATCAAAAAGTGTACACCGAGCAACTTTGATAGTCCGAAGTTGCTCAACTCTCTCTATGGAGGAGCTTTTAACAGTTTTGTCCATTTGTCATCGAAAGTTGGTGTTTTGGCAACAAAATAGTCTTGGAAGCTCATTTTCGTAAAATTTAACTTAGAAGAACAGTAAAAAGTGTACACCGACAACTTTGATAGTCCGAAGTTGCTCAACTCTCTCTATGGAGGAGCTTTTAACGGTTTTGTTCATTTGTCATAGAAAGTTGGTGTTTGGCATCGAAATAATCTTGGAAGCTCATTTTCGTAAAATTTAACATAGAAGAACAATAAAAAGTGTACACCGAGCAACTTTGATAGTCCGAAGTTGCTCAACTCTCTCTATGGAGGAGCTTTTAACGGTTTTGTCCATTTGTCATTGAAAGTTGGTGTTTTGGCATCGAAATAATCTTGGAAGCCTATACACGTAAAATTTGACATAAAAAATCAATAAAAAGTGTACACCGAGCAACTTCGATTGTCCGAAGTTGCTCAACTCTCTCTATTGACGTGCTTTTAACGGCTTTGTCCATTTATCATAGAAAGTTAGTGTTTTTTCATCGAAATAATCTAGGAAGCTTATACTCGTAAAATTTGACATAGAAGAACATTAAAAGGTGTACACCGAGCAACTTTGATTGTACGAAGTTGCTCAAGTCTCTCTATGGAGGAGCTTTTAAAGGTTTTGTCCATTTGTCATTGAAAGTTGGTGTTTTGGCATCGAATTAATCCTGGAAGCTCATATTCGTAAAATTTAACATAGAAGAACATTAAAAGGTGTACACCGAGCAACTTTGATAGTCCGAAGTTGCTCAACTCTCTCTATGGAGGAGCTTTTAACGGTTTTGCTCATTTGTCATGGAAAGTTGGTATTTTGGCATCGAAACTGTCCTGGAAGCTCATTTTCGTAAACCTTAACATAGAAGAACAATAAAAAGTGTACACCGAGCAACTTTGATTTTCCGAAGATGCTCAACCCTCTCTATGGAGGAGCTTTTAACGATTTTGTCCATTTGTCATAGAAAGTTGGTGTTTTGGCATCGAAATAATCTTGGAAGCTTATACACATAAAATTTGACATAGAAGAACATTAAAAAGTGTGCACCGAGCAACTTTGATAGTCCGAAGGTGCTCAACTCTCTCTATGGAGGAGCTTTTAACGATTTTGTCCATTTTTCATAGAAAGTTGGTGTTTTGGCAGCGAAATAATCCTGGAAGCTCATTTTTGTAAAATTTAACATAAAAGAACAATAAAAATTGTACACCGAGCAACTTCGATTGTCCGAAGTTGCTCAACTCTCTCTATATAAGTGCTTTTAACGGCTTTGTCCATTTATCATAGAAAGTTAGTCTTTTTTCATCGAAATAATCTAGGAAGCTTATACTCGTAAAATTTGACATAGAAGATTATTAAAAGGTGTACACCGAGCAAGTTTGATAGTCCGAAGTTGCTCAACTCTCTCTATGGAGGAGCTTTTAACGGTTTTGTCCATTTGTCATTGAAAGTTGGTGTTTTGGCATCGAAATAATCTTGGAAGCCTATACACGTAAAATTTGACATAAAAAAGCAATAAAAAGTGTACACCGAGCAACTTCGATTGTCCGAAGTTGCTCAACTCTCTCTATAGAAGTGCTTTTAACGGCTTTGTCCATTTATCATAGAAAGTTAGTCTTTTTTCATCGAAATAATCTAGGAAGCTTATACTCGTAAAATTTGACATAGAAGATTATTAAAAGGTGTACACCGAGCAACTTTGATAGTCCGAAGTTGCTCAACTCTCTCTATGGAGGAGCTTTTAACGGTTTTGTCCATTTGTCATTGAAAGTTGGTGTTTTGGCATCGAAATAATCTTGGAAGCTTATACTCGTAAAATTTGACATAGAAGAACAATAAAAAGTGTACACCGAGCAACTTTGATTGTCGGAAGTTGCTCAACTCTCTCTATGGAGGAGCTTTTAACGGTTTTGTCCATTTTTCATTAAAAGTTGGTGTTTTGGCATCGAAATAATCTTGGAAGCCTATACACGTAAAATTTGACATAAAAAAACAATAAAAAGTGTACACCGAGCAACTTCGATTGTCCGAAGTTGCTCAACTCTCTCTATAGACGTGCTTTTAACGGCTTTGTCCATTTATCATAGAAAGTTAGTCTTTTTTCATCGAAATAATCTAGGAAGCTTATAATCGTAAAATTCGACATAGAAGAACATTAAAAGGTCTACACCAAGCAACTTTGATGGTCCGACGTTGCTCAACTTTCTCTATGGAAGAGCTTTTAACGGTTTTTTCCATTTGTCATAGAAAGTTGGTGTTTTGGCATCGAAATAATCTTGGAAGCTTATACTCGTAAAATTTGACATAGAAGAACAATAAAAAGTGTACACCGAGCAACTTTGATTGTCTGAAGTTGCTCAACTCTCTCTATGGAGGAGCTTTTAACGGTTTTGTCCATTTTTCATTAAAAGTTGGTGTTTTGGCATCGAACTAATCTTGGAAGCCTATACACGTAAAATTTGAAATAAAAAAATAATAAAAATTGTACATCGATCAACTTCGATTGTCCGAAGTTGCTCAACTCTCTCTATAGACGTGCTTTTAACGGCTTTGTCCATTTATCATAGAAAGTTAGTCTTTTTTCATCGAAATAATCTAGGAAGCTTATAATCGTAAAATTTGACATACAAGAACATTAAAAGATGTACACCGAGCAACTTTGATGGTCCGACGTTGCTAAACTCTCTCTATGGGGGAGCTTTTAACGGTTTTGTCCATTTGTCATAGAAAGTTGCTGTTTTGGCATCGAAATAATCTTGGAAGCTTATACTCATAAAATTAGACATAGAAGAACATCAAAAAGTGTACACCGAGCAACTTTGATAGTCCGAAGTTGCTCAACTCTCTCTATGGAGGAGCTTTTAACGGTTTTGTCCATTTGTCATCGAAAGTTGGTGTTTTGGCATCGAAATAATCTTGGAAGCTTATACTCATAAAATTTGACATAGAAGAACATTAAAAGGTGTACACCGAGCATCTTTGATTTTCCGAAGATGCTCAACCCTCTCTATGGAGGAGCTTTTAACGATTTTGTCCATTTGTCATAGAAAGTTGGTGTTTTGGCATCGAAATAATCTTGGAAGCTTATACACATAAAATTTGACATAGAAGAACATTAAAAAGTGTGCACCGAGCAACTTTGATAGTCCGAAGTTGCTCAACTCTCTCTATGGAGGAGCTTTTAACGATTTTGTCCATTTGTCATAGAAAGTTGGTGTTTTGGCATCGAAATAATCCTGGAAGCTCATTTTTGTAAAATTTAACATAAAAGAACAATAAAAATTGTACACCGAGCAACTTCGATTGTCCGAAGTTGCTCAACTCTCTCTATAGAAGTGCTTTTAACGGCTTTGTCCATTTATCATAGAAAGTTAGTCTTTTTTCATCGAAATAATCTAGGAAGCTTATACTCGTAAAATTTGACATAGAAGATTATTAAAAGGTGTACACCGAGCAAGTTTGATAGTCCGAAGTTGCTCAACTCTCTCTATGGAGGAGCTTTTAACGGTTTTGTCCATTTGTCATTGAAAGTTGGTGTTTTGGCATCGAAATAATCTTGGAAGCCTATACACGTAAAATTTGACATAAAAAAGCAATAAAAAGTGTACACCGAGCAACTTCGATTGTCCGAAGTTGCTCAACTCTCTCTATAGAAGTGCTTTTAACGGCTTTGTCCATTTATCATAGAAAGTTAGTCTTTTTTCATCGAAATAATCTAGGAAGCTTATACTCGTAAAATTTGACATAGAAGATTATTAAAAGGTGTACACCGAGCAACTTTGATAGTCCGAAGTTGCTCAACTCTCTCTATGGAGGAGCTTTTAACGGTTTTGTCCATTTGTCATTGAAAGTTGGTGTTTTGGCATCGAAATCATCCTGGAAGCTCATTTTCGTAAAATTTAACATAGAAGAATAATAAAAAGTGTACACCGAGCAACTTTGATAGTCCGAAGTTGCTCAACTCTCTCTATCGAGGAGCTTTTAACGGTTTTGTCCCTTTGTCATTGAAAGTTGGTGTTTTGGCATCGAAATAATCTTGGAAGCCTATACACGTAAAATTTGACATAAAAAAACAATAAAGAGTGTACACCGAGCAACTTCGATTATCCGAAGTTGCCCAACTCTCTCTATAGACGTTCTTTTAACGGCTTTGTCCATTTATCATAGAAAGTTAGTGTTTTTTCATCGAAATAATCTAGGAATCTTGTACTCGTTAAATTTGACATAGAAGAACATTAAAAGGTGTACACCGAGCAACTTTGATGGTCCGACGTTGCTCAACTCTCTCTATGGAGGAGCTTTTAACGGTTTTTTCCATTTGTCATAGAAAGTTGGTGTTTTAACATCGAAATAATCCTGGAAGCTTATACTCGTAAAATTTGACATAGAAGAACAATAAAAATTGTACACTGAGCAACTTTGATTGTCCGAAGTTGCTCAACTCTCTCTATGTTGGAGCTTTTAACGGTTTTGTTCATTTGTCATTGAAAGTTGGTGTTTTGGCATCGAAATAATCTTGGAAGCCTATACACGTAAAATTTGACATAAAAAAGCAATAAAAAGTGTACACCGAGCAACTTCGATTGTCGGAAGTTGCTCAACTCTCTCTATAGACGTGCTTTTAACGGCTTTGTCCATTTATCATAGAAAGTTAGTCTTTTTTCATCGAAATAATCTAGGAAGCTTATACTCGTAAAATTTGACATAGAAGAACATTAAAAGGTGTACACCGAGCAACTTTGATTGTACGAAGTTGCTCAACTCTCTCTATGGAGGAGCTTTTAACGGTTTTGTCCATTTGTCATAGAAAGTTGGTGTTTTTGCATCGAAATAATCTAAGAAGCTTACACTCATAAAATTTGAAGTAGAAAAACAATAAAAAGTTTACACCGAGGAACTTTGATTGTCCGAAGTTGCTCAACTCTCTCTATGGAGGAGCTTTCAACGGTTTTGTCCATTTTTCGTTAAAAGTTGGTGTTTTGGCATCGAAATAATCTTGGAAGCCTATACACGTAAAATTTGACATAAAAAACAATAAAGAGTGTACACTGAGCAACTTCGATTGTCCGAAGTTGCTCAACTCTCTCTATAGACGTGCTTTTAACGGCTTTGTCCATTTATGATAGAAAGTTAGTCTTTTTTCATCGAAATAATTTAGGAAGCTTATAATCGTAAAATTTGACATAGAAGAACAATAAAAAGTGTACACCGAGCAACTTTGATTGTCGGAAGTTGCTCAACTCTCTCTATGGAGGAGCTTTTAACGGTTTTGTCCATTTTTCATTAAAAGTTGGTGTTTTGGCATCGAAATAATCTTGGAAGCCTATACACGTAAAATTTGACATAAAAAAACAATAAAAAGTGTACACCGAGCAACTTCGATTGTCCGAAGTTGCTCAACTCTCTCTATAGACGTGCTTTTAACGGCTTTGTCCATTTATCATAGAAAGTTAGTCTTTTTTCATCGAAATAATCTAGGAAGCTTATAATCGTAAAATTCGACATAGAAGAACATTAAAAGGTCTACACCAAGCAACTTTGATGGTCCGACGTTGCTCAACTTTCTCTATGGAAGAGCTTTTAACGGTTTTTTCCATTTGTCATAGAAAGTTGGTGTTTTGGCATCGAAATAATCTTGGAAGCTTATACTCGTAAAATTTGACATAGAAGAACAATAAAAAGTGTACACCGAGCAACTTTGATTGTCTGAAGTTGCTCAACTCTCTCTATGGAGGAGCTTTTAACGGTTTTGTCCATTTTTCATTAAAAGTTGGTGTTTTGGCATCGAACTAATCTTGGAAGCCTATACACGTAAAATTTGAAATAAAAAAATAATAAAAATTGTACATCGATCAACTTCGATTGTCCGAAGTTGCTCAACTCTCTCTATAGACGTGCTTTTAACGGCTTTGTCCATTTATCATAGAAAGTTAGTCTTTTTTCATCGAAATAATCTAGGAAGCTTATAATCGTAAAATTTGACATACAAGAACATTAAAAGATGTACACCGAGCAACTTTGATGGTCCGACGTTGCTAAACTCTCTCTATGGGGGAGCTTTTAACGGTTTTGTCCATTTGTCATAGAAAGTTGCTGTTTTGGCATCGAAATAATCTTGGAAGCTTATACTCATAAAATTAGACATAGAAGAACATCAAAAAGTGTACACCGAGCAACTTTGATAGTCCGAAGTTGCTCAACTCTCTCTATGGAGGAGCTTTTAACGGTTTTGTCCATTTGTCATCGAAAGTTGGTGTTTTGGCATCGAAATAATCTTGGAAGCTTATACTCATAAAATTTGACATAGAAGAACATTAAAAGGTGTACACCGAGCATCTTTGATTTTCCGAAGATGCTCAACCCTCTCTATGGAGGAGCTTTTAACGATTTTGTCCATTTGTCATAGAAAGTTGGTGTTTTGGCATCGAAATAATCTTGGAAGCTTATACACATAAAATTTGACATAGAAGAACATTAAAAAGTGTGCACCGAGCAACTTTGATAGTCCGAAGTTGCTCAACTCTCTCTATGGAGGAGCTTTTAACGATTTTGTCCATTTGTCATAGAAAGTTGGTGTTTTGGCATCGAAATAATCCTGGAAGCTCATTTTTGTAAAATTTAACATAAAAGAACAATAAAAATTGTACACCGAGCAACTTCGATTGTCCGAAGTTGCTCAACTCTCTCTATAGAAGTGCTTTTAACGGCTTTGTCCATTTATCATAGAAAGTTAGTCTTTTTTCATCGAAATAATCTAGGAAGCTTATACTCGTAAAATTTGACATAGAAGATTATTAAAAGGTGTACACCGAGCAAGTTTGATAGTCCGAAGTTGCTCAACTCTCTCTATGGAGGAGCTTTTAACGGTTTTGTCCATTTGTCATTGAAAGTTGGTGTTTTGGCATCGAAATAATCTTGGAAGCCTATACACGTAAAATTTGACATAAAAAAGCAATAAAAAGTGTACACCGAGCAACTTCGATTGTCCGAAGTTGCTCAACTCTCTCTATAGAAGTGCTTTTAACGGCTTTGTCCATTTATCATAGAAAGTTAGTCTTTTTTCATCGAAATAATCTAGGAAGCTTATACTCGTAAAATTTGACATAGAAGATTATTAAAAGGTGTACACCGAGCAACTTTGATAGTCCGAAGTTGCTCAACTCTCTCTATGGAGGAGCTTTTAACGGTTTTGTCCATTTGTCATTGAAAGTTGGTGTTTTGGCATCGAAATCATCCTGGAAGCTCATTTTCGTAAAATTTAACATAGAAGAATAATAAAAAGTGTACACCGAGCAACTTTGATAGTCCGAAGTTGCTCAACTCTCTCTATCGAGGAGCTTTTAACGGTTTTGTCCCTTTGTCATTGAAAGTTGGTGTTTTGGCATCGAAATAATCTTGGAAGCCTATACACGTAAAATTTGACATAAAAAAACAATAAAGAGTGTACACCGAGCAACTTCGATTATCCGAAGTTGCCCAACTCTCTCTATAGACGTTCTTTTAACGGCTTTGTCCATTTATCATAGAAAGTTAGTGTTTTTTCATCGAAATAATCTAGGAATCTTGTACTCGTTAAATTTGACATAGAAGAACATTAAAAGGTGTACACCGAGCAACTTTGATGGTCCGACGTTGCTCAACTCTCTCTATGGAGGAGCTTTTAACGGTTTTTTCCATTTGTCATAGAAAGTTGGTGTTTTAACATCGAAATAATCCTGGAAGCTTATACTCGTAAAATTTGACATAGAAGAACAATAAAAATTGTACACTGAGCAACTTTGATTGTCCGAAGTTGCTCAACTCTCTCTATGTTGGAGCTTTTAACGGTTTTGTTCATTTGTCATTGAAAGTTGGTGTTTTGGCATCGAAATAATCTTGGAAGCCTATACACGTAAAATTTGACATAAAAAAGCAATAAAAAGTGTACACCGAGCAACTTCGATTGTCGGAAGTTGCTCAACTCTCTCTATAGACGTGCTTTTAACGGCTTTGTCCATTTATCATAGAAAGTTAGTCTTTTTTCATCGAAATAATCTAGGAAGCTTATACTCGTAAAATTTGACATAGAAGAACATTAAAAGGTGTACACCGAGCAACTTTGATTGTACGAAGTTGCTCAACTCTCTCTATGGAGGAGCTTTTAACGGTTTTGTCCATTTGTCATAGAAAGTTGGTGTTTTTGCATCGAAATAATCTAAGAAGCTTACACTCATAAAATTTGAAGTAGAAAAACAATAAAAAGTTTACACCGAGGAACTTTGATTGTCCGAAGTTGCTCAACTCTCTCTATGGAGGAGCTTTCAACGGTTTTGTCCATTTTTCGTTAAAAGTTGGTGTTTTGGCATCGAAATAATCTTGGAAGCCTATACACGTAAAATTTGACATAAAAAACAATAAAGAGTGTACACTGAGCAACTTCGATTGTCCGAAGTTGCTCAACTCTCTCTATAGACGTGCTTTTAACGGCTTTGTCCATTTATGATAGAAAGTTAGTCTTTTTTCATCGAAATAATTTAGGAAGCTTATAATCGTAAAATTTGACATAGAAGAACATTAAAAGGTGTACACCGAGCAACTGTGATGGTCCGACGTTGCTAAACTCTCTCTATGGAGGAGCTTTTAACGGTTTTGTCCATTTGTCATAGAAAGTTGCTGTTTTGGCATCGAAATAAGCTTGGAAGCTTATATTCATAAAATTTGATATAGAAGAACAATAAAACGTGTACACCGAGCATCTTTGATGGTCCGAAATTGGTCAAATCTCTCTATGAAGGAGCTTTTAACAGTTTTCTCCATTTGTCATAGAAACCTGGGATTTTGGCATCGAAATAATCGAGGAAGCTTATACTCATAAAATTTGACATAGAAGAACAATAAAAAGTGTACACAAAGCAACTTTGATGTTCCGAAGTTGCTCAACTCTCTTTATGGAGGAGCTTTTAAAGGTTTTGTCCATTTGTCATCGAAAGTTGTTCTTTTGCCATCGAAATAATCTTGGAAGCTTATACTCATAAAATTTGACATAGAAGAACATCAAAAAGTGTACACCGAGCAACTTTGATAGTCCGAAGTTGCTCAACTCTCTCTATGGAGGAGCTTTTAACAGTTTTGTCCATTTGTCATCGAAAGTTGGTGTTTTGGCATCAAAATAGTCTTGGAAGCTCATTTTCGTAAAATTTAACTTAGAAGAACAGTAAAAAGTGTACACCGACAACTTTGATAGTCCGAAGTTGCTCAACTCTCTCTATGGAGGAGCTTTTAACGGTTTTGTTCATTTGTCATAGAAAGTTGGTGTTTGGCATCGAAATAATCTTGGAAGCTCATTTTCGTAAAATTTAACATAGAAGAACAATAAAAAGTGTACACCGAGCAACTTTGATAGTCCGAAGTTGCTCAACTCTCTCTATGGAGGAGCTTTTAACGGTTTTGTCCATTTGTCATTGAAAGTTGGTGTTTTTGCATCGAAATAATCTTGGAAGCCTATACACGTAAAATTTGACATAAAAAAGCAATAAAAAGTGTACACCGAGCAACTTCGATTGTCCGAAGTTGCTCAACTCTCTCTATAGAAGTGCTTTTAACGGCTTTGTCCATTTATCATAGAAAGTTAGTCTTTTTTCATCGAAATAATCTAGGAAGCTTATACTCGTAAAATTTGACATAGAAGATTATTAAAAGGTGTACACCGAGCAACTTTGATAGTCCGAAGTTGCTCAACTCTCTCTATGGAGGAGCTTTTAACGGTTTTGTCCATTTGTCATTGAAAGTTGGTGTTTTGGCATCGAAATCATCCTGGAAGCTCATTTTCGTAAAATTTAACATAGAAGAATAATAAAAAGTGTACACCGAGCAACTTTGATAGTCCGAAGTTGCTCAACTCTCTCTATCGAGGAGCTTTTAACGGTTTTGTCCCTTTGTCATTGAAAGTTGGTGTTTTGGCATCGAAATAATCTTGGAAGCCTATACACGTAAAATTTGACATAAAAAAACAATAAAGAGTGTACACCGAGCAACTTCGATTATCCGAAGTTGCCCAACTCTCTCTATAGACGTTCTTTTAACGGCTTTGTCCATTTATCATAGAAAGTTAGTGTTTTTTCATCGAAATAATCTAGGAATCTTGTACTCGTTAAATTTGACATAGAAGAACATTAAAAGGTGTACACCGAGCAACTTTGATGGTCCGACGTTGCTCAACTCTCTCTATGGAGGAGCTTTTAACGGTTTTTTCCATTTGTCATAGAAAGTTGGTGTTTTAACATCGAAATAATCCTGGAAGCTTATACTCGTAAAATTTGACATAGAAGAACAATAAAAATTGTACACTGAGCAACTTTGATTGTCCGAAGTTGCTCAACTCTCTCTATGTTGGAGCTTTTAACGGTTTTGTTCATTTGTCATTGAAAGTTGGTGTTTTGGCATCGAAATAATCTTGGAAGCCTATACACGTAAAATTTTACATAAAAAAGCAATAAAAAGTGTACACCGAGCAACTTCGATTGTCGGAAGTTGCTCAACTCTCTCTATAGACGTGCTTTTAACGGCTTTGTCCATTTATCATAGAAAGTTAGTCTTTTTTCATCGAAATAATCTAGGAAGCTTATACTCGTAAAATTTGACATAGAAGAACATTAAAAGGTGTACACCGAGCAACTTTGATTGTACGAAGTTGCTCAACTCTCTCTATGGAGGAGCTTTTAACGGTTTTGTCCATTTGTCATAGAAAGTTGGTGTTTTTGCATCGAAATAATCTAAGAAGCTTACACTCATAAAATTTGAAGTAGAAAAACAATAAAAAGTTTACACCGAGGAACTTTGATTGTCCGAAGTTGCTCAACTCTCTCTATGGAGGAGCTTTCAACGGTTTTGTCCATTTTTCGTTAAAAGTTGGTGTTTTGGCATCGAAATAATCTTGGAAGCCTATACACGTAAAATTTGACATAAAAAACAATAAAGAGTGTACACTGAGCAACTTCGATTGTCCGAAGTTGCTCAACTCTCTCTATAGACGTGCTTTTAACGGCTTTGTCCATTTATGATAGAAAGTTAGTCTTTTTTCATCGAAATAATTTAGGAAGCTTATAATCGTAAAATTTGACATAGAAGAACATTAAAAGGTGTACACCGAGCAACTGTGATGGTCCGACGTTGCTAAACTCTCTCTATGGAGGAGCTTTTAACGGTTTTGTCCATTTGTCATAGAAAGTTGCTGTTTTGGCATCGAAATAAGCTTGGAAGCTTATATTCATAAAATTTGATATAGAAGAACAATAAAACGTGTACACCGAGCATCTTTGATGGTCCGAAATTGGTCAAATCTCTCTATGAAGGAGCTTTTAACAGTTTTCTCCATTTGTCATAGAAACCTGGGATTTTGGCATCGAAATAATCGAGGAAGCTTATACTCATAAAATTTGACATAGAAGAACAATAAAAAGTGTACACAAAGCAACTTTGATGTTCCGAAGTTGCTCAACTCTCTTTATGGAGGAGCTTTTAAAGGTTTTGTCCATTTGTCATCGAAAGTTGTTCTTTTGCCATCGAAATAATCTTGGAAGCTTATACTCATAAAATTTGACATAGAAGAACATCAAAAAGTGTACACCGAGCAACTTTGATCGTCCGAAGTTGCTCAACTCTCTCTATGGAGGAGCTTTTAACAGTTTTGTCCATTTGTCATCGAAAGTTGGTGTTTTGGCATCAAAATAGTCTTGGAAGCTCATTTTCGTAAAATTTAACTTAGAAGAACAGTAAAAAGTGTACACCGACAACTTTGATAGTCCGAAGTTGCTCAACTCTCTCTATGGAGGAGCTTTTAACGGTTTTGTTCATTTGTCATAGAAAGTTGGTGTTTTGGCATCGAAATAATCTTGGAAGCTCATTTTCGTAAAATTTAACATAGAAGAACAATAAAAAGTGTACACCGAGCAACTTTGATAGTCCGAAGTTGCTCAACTCTCTCTATGGAGGAGCTTTTAACGGTTTTGTCCATTTGTCATTGAAAGTTGGTGTTTTGGCATCGAAATAATCTTGGAAGCCTATACACGTAAAATTTGACATAAAAAAGCAATAAAAAGTGTACACCGAGCAACTTCGATTGTCCGAAGTTGCTCAACTCTCTCTATTGACGTGCTTTTAACGGCTTTGTCCATTTATCATAGAAAGTTAGTGTTTTTTCATCGAAATAATCTAGGAAGCTTATACTCGTAAAATTTGACATAGAAGAACATTAAAAGGTGTACACCGAGCAACTTTGATTGTACGAAGTTGCTCAACTCTCTCTATGGAGGAGCTTTTAACGGTTTTGTCCATTTGTCATTGAAAGTTGGTGTTTTCGAATCGAATTAATCCTGGAAGCTCATATTCGTAAAATTTAACATAGAAGAACATTAAAAGGTTTACACCGAGCAACTTTGATAGTCCGAAGTTGCTCAACTCTCTCTATGGAGGAGCTTTTAACGGTTTTGCTCATTTGTCATGGAAAGTTGGTATTTTGGCATCGAAACTGTCCTGGAAGCTCATTTTCGTAAACCTTAACATAGAAGAACAATAAAAAGTGTACACCGAGCAACTTTGATTTTCCGAAGATGCTCAACCCTCTCTATGGAGGAGCTTTTAACGATTTTGTCCATTTGTCATAGAAAGTTGGTGTTTTGGCATCGAAATAATCTTGGAAGCTTATACACATAAAATTTGACATAGAAGAACATTAAAAAGTGTGCACCGAGCAACTTTGATAGTCCGAAGTTGCTCAACTCTCTCTATGGAGGAGCTTTTAACGATTTTGTCCATTTTTCATAGAAAGTTGGTGTTTTGGCATCGAAATAATCCTGGAAGCTCCTTTTTGTAAAATTTCACATAAAAGAACAATAAAAATTGTACACCGAGCAACTTCGATTGTCCGAAGTTGCTCAACTCTCTCTATATAAGTCCTTTTAACGGCTTTGTCCATTTATCATAGAAAGTTAGTCTTTTTTCATCGAAATAATCTAGGAAGCTTATACTCGTAAAATTTGACATAGAAGATTATTAAAAGGTGTACACCGAGCAAGTTTGATAGTCCGAAGTTGCTCAACTCTCTCTATGGAGGAGCTTTTAACGGTTTTGTCCATTTGTCATTGAAAGTTGGTGTTTTGGCATCGAAATAATCTTGGAAGCCTATACACGTAAAATTTGACATAAAAAAGCAATAAAAAGTGTACACCGAGCAACTTCGATTGTCCGAAGTTGCTCAACTCTCTCTATAGAAGTGCTTTTAACGGCTTTGTCCATTTATCATAGAAAGTTAGTCTTTTTTCATCGAAATAATCTAGGAAGCTTATACTCGTAAAATTTGACATAGAAGATTATTAAAAGGTGTACACCGAGCAACTTTGATAGTCCGAAGTTGCTCAACTCTCTCTATGGAGGAGCTTTTAACGGTTTTGTCCATTTGTCATTGAAAGTTGGTATTTTGGCATCGAAATCATCCTGGAAGCTCATTTTCGTAAAATTTAACATAGAAGAATAATAAAAAGTGTACACCGAGCAACTTTGATAGTCCGAAGTTGCTCAACTCTCTCTATTGAGGAGCTTTTAACGGTTTTGTCCCTTTGTCATTGAAAGTTGGTGTTTTGGCATCGAAATAATCTTGGAAGCCTATACACGTAAAATTTGACATAAAAAAGCAATAAAAAGTGTACACCGAGCAACTTCGATTGTCCGAAGTTGCTCAACTCTCTCTATAGAAGTGCTTTTAACGGCTTTGTCCATTTATCATAGAAAGTTAGTCTTTTTTCATCGAAATAATCTAGGAAGCTTATACTCGTAAAATTTGACATAAAAGATTATTAAAAGGTGTACACCGAGCAACTTTGATAGTCCGAAGTTGCTCAACTCTCTCTATGGAGGAGCTTTAAACGGTTTTTTCCATTTGTGTACAAAAAGTTGGTGTTTTTGCATCGAAATCATCCTGGAAGCTCATTTTCTTAAAATTTAACATAGAAGAATAATAAAAATTGTACACCGTGCAACTTTGATAGTCCGAAGTTGCTCAACTCTCTGTATGGAGGAGCTTTTAACGGTTTTGTCCATTTGTCATTGAAAGTTGGTGTTTTGGCATCGAAATAATCTTGGAAGCCTATACACGTAAAATTTGACATAAAAAAGCAATAAAAAGTGTACACCGAGTAACTTCGATTGTCCGAAGTTGCTCAACTCTCTCTATAGAAGTGCTTTTAACGACTTTGTCCATTTATCATAGAAAGTTGGTCTTTTTTCATCGAAATAATCTAGGAATCCTGTACTCGTTAAATTTGACATAGAAGAACATTAAAAGGTGTACACCGAGCAACTTTGATGGTCCGACGTTGCTCAACTCTCTCTATGGAGGAGCTTTTAACGGTTTTTTCCATTTGTCATAGAAAGTTGGTGTTTTGGCATCGAAATAATCTAAGAAGCTTACACTCATAAAATTTGAAGTAGAAAAACAATAAAAAGTTTACACCGAGCAACTTTGATTGTCCGAAGTTGCTCAACTCTCTCTATGGAGGAGCTTTCAACGGTTTTGTCCATTTTTCGTTAAAAGTTGGTGTTTTGGCATCGAAATAATCTTGGAAGCCTATACACGTAAAATTTGACATAAAAAAACAATAAAGAGTGTACACGGAGCAACTTCGATTGTCCGAAGTTGCTCAACTCTCTCTATAGACGTGCTTTTAACGGCTTTGTCCATTTATGATAGAAAGTTAGTCTTTTTTCATCGAAATAATTTAGGAAGCTTATAATCATAAAATTTGACATAGAAGAACATTAAAAGGTGTACACCGAGCAACTGTGATGGTCCGACGTTGCTAAACTCTCTCTATGGAGGAGCTTTTAACGGTTTTGTCCATTTGTCATAGAAAGTTGCTGTTTTGGCATCGAAATAAGCTTGGAAGCTTATATTCATAAAATTTGACATAGAAGAACAATAAAACGTGTACACCGAGCATCTTTGATGGTCCGAAATTGGTCAAATCTCTCTATGAAGGAGCTTTTAACAGTTTTCTCCATTTGTCATAGAAACCTGGGATTTTGGCATCGAAATAATCGAGGAAGCTTATACTCATAAAATTTGACATAGAAGAACAATAAAAAGTGTACACAAAGCAACTTTGATGTTCCGAAGTTGCTCAACTCTCTTTATGGAGGAGCTTTTAAAGGTTTTGTCCATTTGTCATCGAAAGTTGTTCTTTTGCCATCGAAATAATCTTGGAAGCTTATACTCATAAAATTTGACATAGAAGAACATCAAAAAGTGTACACCGAGCAACTTTGATAGTCCGAAGTTGCTCAACTCTCTCTATGGAGGAGCTTTTAACAGTTTTGTCCATTTGTCATCGAAAGTTGGTGTTTTGGCATCAAAATAGTCTTGGAAGCTCATTTTCGTAAAATTTAACTTAGAAGAACAGTAAAAAGTGTACACCGAAAACTTTGATAGTCCGAAGTTGCTCAACTCTCTCTATGGAGGAGCTTTTAACGGTTTTGTTCATTTGTCATAGAAAGTTGGTGTTTTGGCATCGAAATAATCTTGGAAGCTCATTTTCATAAAATTTAACATAGAAGAACAATAAAAAGTGTACACCGAGCAACTTTGATAGTCCGAAGTTGCTCAACTCTCTCTATGGAGGAGCTTTTAATGGTTTTGTCCATTTGTCATTGAAAGTTGGTGTTTTGGCATCGAAATAATCTTGGAAGCCTATACACGTAAAATTTGACATAAAAAAGCAATAAAAAGTGTACACCGAGCAACTTCGATTGTCCGAAGTTGCTCAACTCTCTCTATAGACGTGCTTTTAACGGCTTTGTCCATTTATCATAGAAAGTTAGTCCTTTTTCATCGAAATAATCTAGGAAGCTTATACTCGTAAAATTTGACATAGAAGAACATTAAAAGGTGTACACCGAGCAACTTTGATTGTACGAAGTTGCTCAACTCTCTCTATGGAGGAGCTTTTAACGGTTTTGTCCATTTGTCATTGAAAGTTGGTGTTTTGGCATCGAATTAATCCTGGAAGCTCATATTCGTAAAATTTAACATAGAAGAACATTAAAAGGTGTACACCGAGCAACTTTGATAGTCCGAAGTTGCTCAACTCTCTCTATGGAGGAGCTTTTAACGGTTTTGCTCATTTGTCATAGAAAGTTGGTATTTTGGCATCGAAACTCTCCTGGAAGCTCATTTTCGTAAACCCTAACGTAGAAGAACAATAAAAAGTGTACACCGAGCAACTTTGATTTTCCGAAGATGCTCAACCCTCTCTATGGAGGAGCTTTTAACGATTTTGTCCATTTGTCGTAGAAAGTTGGTGTTTTGGCATCGAAATAATCTTGGAAGCTTATACACATAAAATTTGACATAGAAGAACATTAAAAAGTGTGCACCGAGCAACTTTGATAGTCCGAAGTTGCTCAACTCTCTCTATGGAGGAGCTTTTAACGATTTTGTCCATTTGTCATAGAAAGTTGGTGTTTTGGCATCGAAATAATCCTGGAAGCTCGTTTTTGTAAAATTTAACATAAAAGAACAATAAAAATTGTACACCGAGCAACTTCGATTGTCCGAAGTTGCTCAACTCTCTCTATAGAAGTGCTTTTAACGGCTTTGTCCATTTATCATAGAAAGTTAGTCTTTTTTCATCGAAATAATCTAGGAAGCTTATACTCGTAAAATATGACATAGAAGATTATTAAAAGGTGTACACCGAGCAACTTTGATAGTCCGAAGTTGCTCAACTCTCTCTATGGAGGAGCTTTTAACGGTTTTGTCCATTTGTCATTGAAAGTTGGTGTTTTGGCATCGAAATAATCTTGGAAGCCTATACACGTAAAATTTGACATAAAAAAGCAATAAAAAGTGTACACCGAGCAACTTCGATTGTCCGAAGTTGCTCAACTCTCTCTATAGAAGTGCTTTTAACGGCTTTGTCCATTTATCATAGAAAGTTAGTCTTTTTTCATCGAAATAATCTAGGAAGCTTATACTCGTAAAATATGACATAGAAGATTATTAAAAGGTGTACACCGAGCAACTTTGATAGTCCGAAGTTGCTCAACTCTCTCTATGGAGGAGCTTTTAACGGTTTTGTCCATTTGTCATTGAAAGTTGGTGTTTTGGCATCGAAATAATCTTGGAAGCCTATACACGTAAAATTTGACATAAAAAAGCAATAAAAAGTGTACACCGAGCAACTTCGATTGTCCGAAGTTGCTCAACTCTCTCTATAGAAGTGCTTTTAACGGCTTTGTCCATTTATCATAGAAAGTTAGTCTTTTTTCATCGAAATAATCTAGGAAGCTTATACTCGTAAAATATGACATAGAAGATTATTAAAAGGTGTACACCGAGCAACTTTGATAGTCCGAAGTTGCTCAACTCTCTCTATGGAGGAGCTTTTAACGGTTTTGTCCATTTGTCATTGAAAGTTGGTGTTTTGGCATCGAAAAAATCTTGGAAGCCTATACACGTAAAATTTGACATAAAAAAGCAATAAAAAGTGTACACCGAGCAACTTCGATTGTCCGAAGTTGCTCAACTCTCTCTATAGAAGTGCTTTTAACGGCTTTGTCCATTTATCATAGAAAGTTAGTCTTTTTTCATCGAAATAATCTAGGAAGCTTATACTCGTAAAATATGACATAGAAGATTATTAAAAGGTGTACACCGAGCAACTTTGATAGTCCGAAGTTGCTCAACTCTCTCTATGGAGGAGCTTTTAACGGTTTTGTCCATTTGTCATTGAAAGTTGGTGTTTTGGCATCGAAATAATCTTGGAAACCTATACACGTAAAATTTGACATAAAAAAGCAATAAAAAGTGTACACCGAGCAACTTCGATTGTCCGAAGTTGCTCAACTCTCTCTATAGAAGTGCTTTTAACGGCTTTGTCCATTTATCATAGAAAGTTAGTCTTTTTTCATCGAAATAATCTAGGAAGCTTATACTCGTAAAATATGACATAGAAGATTATTAAAAGGTGTACACCGAGCAACTTTGATAGTCCGAAGTTGCTCAACTCTCTCTATGGAGGAGCTTTTAACGGTTTTGTCCATTTGTCATTGAAAGTTGGTGTTTTGGCATCGAAATAATCTTGGAAGCCTATACACGTAAAATTTGACATAAAAAAGCAATAAAAAGTGTACACCGAGCAACTTCGATTGTCCGAAGTTGCTCAACTCTCTCTATAGAAGTGCTTTTAACGGCTTTGTCCATTTATCATAGAAAGTTAGTCTTTTTTCATCGAAATAATCTAGGAAGCTTATACTCGTAAAATATGACATAGAAGATTATTAAAAGGTGTACACCGAGCAACTTTGATAGTCCGAAGTTGCTCAACTCTCTCTATGGAGGAGCTTTTAACGGTTTTGTCCATTTGTCATTGAAAGTTGGTGTTTTGGCATCGAAAAAATCTTGGAAGCCTATACACGTAAAATTTGACATAAAAAAGCAATAAAAAGTGTACACCGAGCAACTTCGATTGTCCGAAGTTGCTCAACTCTCTCTATAGAAGTGCTTTTAACGGCTTTGTCCATTTATCATAGAAAGTTAGTCTTTTTTCATCGAAATAATCTAGGAAGCTTATACTCGTAAAATATGACATAGAAGATTATTAAAAGGTGTACACCGAGCAACTTTGATAGTCCGAAGTTGCTCAACTCTCTCTATGGAGGAGCTTTTAACGGTTTTGTCCATTTGTCATTGAAAGTTGGTGTTTTGGCATCGAAATAATCTTGGAAACCTATACACGTAAAATTTGACATAAAAAAGCAATAAAAAGTGTACACCGAGCAACTTCGATTGTCCGAAGTTGCTCAACTCTCTCTATAGAAGTGCTTTTAACGGCTTTGTCCATTTATCATAGAAAGTTAGTCTTTTTTCATCGAAATAATCTAGGAAGCTTATACTCGTAAAATTTGACATAGAAGATTATTAAAAGGTGTACATCGAGCAACTTTGATAGTCCGAAGTTGCTCAACTCTCTCTATGGAGGAGCTTTTAACGGTTTTTCCATTTGTCATTGAAAGTTGGTGTTTTGGCATCGAAATAATCCTGGAAGCTCATTTTCGTAAAATTTAACATAGAAGAACAATAAAAATTGTACACCGAGCAACTTTGATAGTCCGAACTTGCTCAACTCTCTCTATGGAGGAGCTTTTAACGGTTTTGTCCATTTGTCATTGAAAGTTGGTGTTTTGGCATCGAAATAATCTTGCAAGCCTATACACGTAAAATTTGACATAAAAAAGCAATAAAAAGTGTACACCGAGCAACTTCGATTGTCCGAAGTTGCTCAACTCTCTCTATAGAAGTGCTTTTAACGACTTTGTCCATTTATCATAGAAAGTTAGTCTTTTTTCATCGAAATAATCTAGGAAGCTTATACTCGTAAAATTTGACATAGAAGATTATTAAAAGGTGTACACCGAGCATCTTTGATAGTCCGAAGTTGCTCAACTCTCTCTATGGAGGAACTTTAAACGGTTTTGTCCATTTGTCATTGAAAGTTGGTGTTTTGGCATCGAAATAATCCTGGAAGCTCATTTTCTTATAATTTAACATAGAAGAATAATAAAAAGTGTACACCGAGCGACTTTGATAGTCCGAAGTTGCTCAACTCTCTCTATGGAGGAGCTTTTAACGGTTTTGTCCATTTGTCATTGAAAGTTGGTGTTTTGGCATCGAAATAATCTTGGAAGCCTATACACGTAAAATTTGACATAAAAAAGCAATAAAAAGTGTACACCGAGCAACTTCGATTGAGGGAAGTTGCTCAACTCTCTCTATAGACGTGCTTTTAATGGCTTTTTCCATTTGTCATAGAAAGTTGGTGTTTTTGCATCGAAATAATCTAAGAAGCTTACACTCATAAAATTTGAAGTAGAAAAACAATAAAAAGTTTACACCGAGCAACTTTGATTGTCCGAAGTTGCTCAACTCTCTCTATGGAGGAGCTTTTGTCCATTTTTCGTTAAAAGTTGGTGTTTTGGCATCGAAATAATCTTGGAAGCCTATACACGTAAAATTTGACATAAAAAAACAATAAAGAGTGTACACCGAGCAACTTCGATTATCCGAAGTTGCTCAACTCTCTCTATAGACGTTCTTTTAACGGCTTTGTCCATTTATCATAGAAAGTTAGTGTTTTTTCATCGAAATAATCTAGGAAGCTTGTACTCGTTAAATTTGACATAGAAGAACATTAAAAGGTGTACACCGAGCTACTTTGATGGTCCGACGTTGCTCAACTCTCTCTATGGAGGAGTTTTAACGGTTTTTTCCATTTGTCATAGAAAGTTGGTGTTTTAACATCGAAATAATCCTGGAAGCTTATACTCGTAAAATTTGACATAGAAGAACTTTAAAAATTGTACACTGAGCAACTTTGATTGTCCGAAGTTGCTCAACTCTCTCTATGGTGGAGCTTTTAACGGTTTTGTCCATTTGTCATTGAAAGTTGGTGTTTTGGCATCGAAATAATCTTGGAAGCCTATACACGTAAAATTTGACATAGAAGAACAATAAAAAGTGTACACCGAGCAACTTTGATGTTCCGAAGTTGCTCAACTCTCTTTATGGAGGAGCTTTTAAAGGTTTTGTCCATTTTTCATCGAAAGTTGTTCTTTTGCCATTGAAATAATCTTGGAAGCTTATACTCATAAAATTTGACATAGAAGAACATCAAAAAGTGTACACCGAGCAACTTTGATAGTCCGAAGTTGCTCAACTCTCTCTATGGAGGAGCTTTTAACAGTTTTGTCCATTTGTCATCGAAAGTTGGTGTTTTGGCATCAAAATAGTCTTGGAAGCTCATTTTCGTAAAATTTAACTTAGAAGAACAGTAAAAAGTGTACACCGAGCAACTTTGATAGTCCAAAGTTGCTCAACTCTCTCTATGGAGGAGCTTTTAACGGTTTTGTTCATTTGTCATAGAAAGTTGGTGTTTTGGCATCGAAATAATCTTGGAAGCTCATTTTCGTAAAATTTAACATAAAAGAACAATAAAAAGTGTACACCGAGCAACTTTGATTGTCTGAAGTTGCTCAACACTTTCTATCGAGGAGCTTTTAACGGTTTTGTCCATTTGTCATAGAAAGTTGGTGTTTTGGCATCGAAATAATCCTGGAAGCTCATTTTGGTAAAATTTAACATAGAAGAACAATAAAAAGTGTACACCGAGCAACTTTGATAGTCCGAAGTTGCTCAACTCTCTCTATGGAGGAGCTTTTAACGGTTTTGTCCATTTGTCATTGAAAGTTGGTGTTTTGGCATCGAAATAATCTGGGAAGCCTATATACGTAAAATTTGACGTAAAAAAGCAATAAAAAGTGTACACCGAGCAACTTCGATTGTCCGAAGTTGCTCAACTCTCTCTATAGACGTGCTTTTAACGGCTTTGTCCATTTATCATAGAAAGTTAGTCTTTTTTCATCGAAATAATCTAGGAAGCTTATACTCGTAAAATTTGACATAGAAGAACATTAAAAGGTGTACACCGAGCAACTTTGATTGTGCGAAGTTGCTCAACTCTCTCTATGGAGGAGCTTTTAACGGTTTTGTCCATTTGTCATTGAAAGTTGGTGTTTTGGCATCGAATTAATCCTGGAAACTCATATTCGTAAAATTTAACATAGAAGAACATTAAAAGGTGTACACCGAGCAACTTTGATAGTCCGAAGTTGCTCAACTCTCTCTATGGAGGAGCTTTTAACGGTTTTGCTCATTTGTCATAGAAAGTTGGTATTTTTGCATCGAAACTATCCTGGAAGCTCATTTTCGTAAACCTTAACATAAAAGAACAATAAAAAGTGTACACCGAGCAACTTTGATTTTCCGAAGATGCTCAACCCTCTCTATCGAGGAGCTTTTAACGATTTTGTCCATTTGTCATAGAAAGTTGGTGTTTTGGCATCGAAATAATCTTGGAAGCTTATACACATAAAATTTGACATAGAAGAACATTAAAATTTGTGCACCGAGCAACTTTGATAGTCCGAAGTTGCTCAACTCTCTCTATGGAGGAGTGTTAGGTGTTGAAAAGCACCTAATTATTGGTATTAAAAGAATAAATTTTTGATAGATATTGGTATAGATTCTACCTCTTTTTGGTGTTGTGTGAACAGGTTTTGGATTTGAAAGGAAAAGCTGGAAATGAGCTGAACCCGAAAGTTGCAGCCTGGGCGCGGCCGCAGGACGCGATTTCCCTTTTTGATTTAATTCGGAGCTGACGTGGCAGGGAGCTATTCTATTGGGTGATGAAGTTCATTATTTGAGAAGGAAACCCTAGGGAATAAAAGGACACACGCAGCCACCAGGGAGGGGGACGGAAAACACAAAGCAAGAAGAATCAAAGGCAAGGAGACTAGAGAAGGATCAAGAGCACCATTGGAGCATCAATTCTTTTCTCCTTTTTTTTTCTGAAATTAAACATTGTTTATTTTGATGCTGGAGTTTAATATTATTATGATGAGTAGCTAAATTATTTTCTAGCTAGGTTTGGTAAGTTCTTGTACCAAAACCTTGTTCGCAGATTTAATTGACAAGCAGACTGAATTTAATTTATTGTTCTCTGGATTTAAAGTTGATTGCCTATGATTATGTATGCTTGATCAACATCTTAATTGTAGGTATTGTTAGTTAAACATATTCGGCTGATCATGACCCGGTGTTTGACGAAGTGACGAGAGCTTGCGTAAGATCCAAGTTTTGGCGCCGTTGCCGGGGACTGTTAAGTTATTACTAGTTGTTAGCGGAATTGTTTTTATTTTTAATTATCTTCGAATTAAGTGCGTTTGCTTACTACAAATTCAAATTTTTGCAGGCATTGGAATATTTTTTGTGCGTTGCATGGTCAATACTCGGTCTCGACAAGAGCCGTTGGAGCAGTTTGATCCAGAAATTGAGAGGACTGTAAGAGGCCTGCGACAAAGGAATATGGGAGATAATAATCGACAGATCCAAGAGGTTGAAGGGGTAGAAGTTCCTGCTGCCAGAATTCCAATGATGAACCGTTACATTCCACAGAACATAGCCCAACCATCTTGCATCACATACCAACCTACAGGGGCGGCTAATTTTAGTTTGTCACCTCAATTGCTCAATTCAGTGCCGCACTATGAGGGTTGATTTGACGAGGATCCACATCAACATCTGAAGGATTTTACTGACTTGTGTCGTACACAACACATGACGGGGATAACTTCTGATAATCTCAAGTTGGTACTTTTTCCCTTCCCTCTTAGAGGGGGAGCGAAGATGTGGTACAACGCTATAGAGTCAGGATCTATTGGTACTTGGGAGCAGATGGCGACAAAATTTTTAAGGGAATTTTTTCCAGCCCATCGGACTAAACAACTTGTTCGTGACATCCAGAATTTCCAGCAAAAGGATGGGGATTTATTTTATGAGGCATGGAAGGATTTCAAAAATCGATTGGCTAGATGTCCCACTCACAATTTGCACAAGGACGACGTTGTTCTTCATTTTTATGAGGGGTTAAATGAGGCTAATCGAATGAAAGTGGACTCAGCATGTAATGGTGTTTTGATGCGTAAGAGTAGTGAGGAAGCAATGGAATTATTTGAAGATTTGAGTGAGGATTCCCAGCAATTTTCTACGAGAGGAAGAAATTCATCAAAAAGGCAGGGAATGTATGAAGTAAGTGCTGACACAAAGACTCAAGCGGAGATGGGAAATTTGAACCGAAAGTTAGATGCACTTGTAGAAGCTATGAAAGGGTTTAATGTCAAGGTGCCAGTCCCGCCACAACCAGCTAGTCTTTGCGTTGTTTGTTCACAACAGGACCATGTTACTGAGGCTTGTCCATTGACATCCATGTCGGAACAGGAGCAAATTAATTTCATGGGACAAGGCAATTTTAACAATAGGAATCAAGCATACCCATGGAGAAGTCATCCGAATTTTTCATGGCGAGGTGAGCAGAATGTAGTGAATCCAGCAGCACCAGTTCAATCACAAGGTAAGAAACCTGATTTGGAAACTACGATGTTGCAATTTATGCAACAAACAACTCAAGCCATTCAAAAGTTGGAAACTCAAGTTGGACAAATGGCTAAGGAGATGAGTGAGAGGAAAAAGGGAGAGTTACCATCACAGCCCATGAGTAACCCAGCTGGGCAACAACAGTTACAAGCTGTTACAACTCTCAGAAGTGGAAAACAAATTGAAAAAGTGGTGCAGAAGTCATCAGACCCAAATCAGAGAGATATTGCCGACAGGGTGCAGCCAGGGTGCAAATCTGCAGCAGATGGAGTGACAGATGCCGACAGGGTGCAGGAAGGATGCAAATCTGCACCAGTGGCAGTAGAAAAATGGGGAAGAGATCCTCCACATTTCCCGCAAAGGTTTGCTAAGCAAAAATCTGATTCTAAAGCTCATGATATTTTTGAAAATTTGCGCAAGGTTGAAATTAATATTCCATTGCTTGATGTGATTAAACAAATTCCTTCATATGCAAAATTTCTTAAAGAGTGTTGTACAAATAAAAGGAAATTTGTTGAGCATGAAAATTTCGCCTTGAATGAAGAAGTTAGTGCTGTTTTGTTACATAAGCTTCCACCTAAACTTAGAGACCTAGGTAGTTTCACTATACCTTGCAAGGTAGGTAATCAATTCTTTGATAAGGCACTTTTAGATTTGGGTGCAAGCATAAATTTATTGCCTTATTCAGTTTATGAGAAACTTGGTTTGGGTGAGCTACAAGAAACATCTATTACTCTTCAATTGACAGATCGTAGTATTAAAAGACCTAGAGGAATTTTGGAAGATGTGTTGGTCACTGTGAATGATTTAATTCTACCTGCTGATTTTGTTGTGTTAGACATGGAAGATAGTCCAGTAGCATCATCTTTGCCTATTATTCTTGGTCGTCCATTTATGCGAACTGCAGACATGAGGATTTGTGTGAAAAAGGGTACCATTACCATGAGAGTCAATGACCAAGAACTTGAATTTAGTGTGTTTGAAGCAGTGAAAAAACATGATGATCAGAGTGATTGTTTTAGAGTAGATGTTATAAATGATCTTGTGAGTGAGGTGTTTCAGGTTTCACGTGAAGACGCTTTGGAGGCTGTTTTGACTGAAAGCTTGGGCATTGGCATAACATCTGTTAGTAAGATGGAGCAAGATAAGCACAGGGAAGAGTTTATTCACGCTCTCCCAGTGAATCAGCCGTATGGTGGTAAGAATTTTCCTAATTTTGAGCAATTGACACCTACTAACACATCTCTTATTCCTTCTACAGTGAAAGCCCCAACTTTGGAATTAAAACAGTTGCCAAGCCATTTGAAGTATATCTACTTGGAGGACAATGAGTCCCTACCCGTAATAGTGGCTGCCAATTTAAGTTTGGCGGAGGAGGAGAAATTACTTCGAATTTTGAGGAAGCACAAGACAGCTTTGGGATGGACAATTGCAGACATAAAAGGGATCAGCCCCACTAGGTGTATGCATCAGATTTTTTTGGAGAATGACGCAAAACCAACTAGAGAGGCACAAAGAAGATTAAATCCGCACATGAAGGATGTGGTGAAAGCGGAAATTCTGAAGTTGTTAGATGTGGGTGTGATCTACCCAATTTCTGATAGTAAGTGGGTGAGTCCAATTCATGTTGTGCCCAAGAAGAGTGGAATTACTGTGGTGCAGAATGCAGATAATGAATTGATACCCACAAGGATGACTACAGGATGGAGAGTGTGTATTGATTATCGGAAATTGAATTCGGCAACAAGGAAGGATCATTTTCCTCTGCCTTTCATTGATCAGATGTTGGAGAGGTTGGCAGGGTATAGCCACTATTGCTTTCTGGATGGGTATAGCGGTTACAACCAGATAGCTATTGCGCCTGAGGACCAAGAGAAGACTACATTTACCTGTCCATATGGCACCTTTGCATATCGTCGTACGCCTTTTGGGTTATGCAATGCACCAGCCACATTCCAGAGGTGTGTGATGAGTATTTTCTCCGACATGGTCGAGAAATTTATTGAGGTTTTCATGGATGACTTCAGTTTGTTTGGGTCGGATTTTGATGATTGTTTGGAGCATCTCAGATTGGTTCTAGAAAGATGTGAGGAAACCAACCTTGTTCTCAATTGGGAGAAGTGTCATTTCATGGTGCAGGAGGGTATAGTATTAGGACATTTAATTTCTCACAATGGCATTGCTGTTGACAAAGCCAAGATTGAGACCATATCGAAGTTACCTCCACCAATGACAGTCAAAGGTGTGCGTAGTTTTTTGGGACACGCTGGTTTTTATAGGCGTTTTATCAGAGATTTTTCCAAGATATCTAGACCAATGTGTGCTTTGCTTACCAAGGATGCTGAGTTTGAGTGGACAGACACCTGTCAAGTAGCTTTTGAGCAACTAAAAACTGCACTTACATCAGCACCCATAATGCGAGCTCCAGATTGGACACTTCCCTTTGAGTTAATGTGCGATGCTAGTGATTACTCTTTGGGGGCTGTTTTGGGTCAACGGAAAGATAAGCTTCCATATGCTATCTATTATGCCTCTCGCACGCTGAATGACGCACAACTAAACTACTCGACCACAGAAAAAGAGTTGTTGGCTGTTGTGTTCGCTTTGGAGAAATTCCGATCCTATCTTATTGGGTCACGAGTTGTTGTGTTTACTGATCATGCTGCTCTCAGGTATTTAATGACCAAAAAGGATGCCAAACCTCGACTAATACGTTGGATTCTTTTGTTGCAGGAATTTGACTTGGAGATAAAAGACAAAAAGGGAGTTGAGAACGTGGTGGCTGACCATCTCTCACGGTTGCTTCCTGCCCAAGAAAGTGATGAGTTGCCGATTGATGAAGCTTTTCCAGATGAACATCTTTTCGCAATTGCCGAACTTCCATGGTATGCTGATATTGTAAACTATCTTGTTACTAAAACATTTCCCTCTGATTTGTCTTACCAGGATCGGAAGTACATCATCTCACGGGCTAAGGACTATATATGGGATGACCCATATCTCTTTAAGATTTGTCCGGACCAAGTGATCCGGCGATGTATTAATCAGGATGAGCACTTGGATGTGTTGAGGCATTGTCATGCTCATGCGTGTGGTGGGCACTTTGGGGCGAAAAAGACTGCACTTAAGGTATTTCAAGCTGGTTTTTATTGGCCAACTATTTTTAAAGATGCTTGGAATTTTTGTAAAACTTGTGATAGATGTCAGCGGACTGGGAATATTTCTACTCGTCACCAAATGCCATTGCAAAATATTCAAATCATTGAATTGTTTGATGTTTGGGGAATTGATTTTATGGGTCCTTTTCCTAACTCTTGTGGATTTGAATATATTTTAGTTGGTGTTGATTATGTGTCCAAGTGGGTCGAGGCAGTCCCCTCACGTACTAATGATCATCGAGTGGTTGTGAAGTTTTTACAGGATAATATTTTTGCTCGGTTTGGGACACCAAGAGCCATCATAAGTGATGGGGGCAGCCATTTTAACAATTACCCTTGTGCTGCATTAATGAAAAAATATGGCATTACTCATCGTGTTGGTACTCCATATCATCCTCAAACGAGCGGACAAGTGGAAATTAGCAATCGCGAGATCAAAACTATTCTTGAGAAAACAGTGAATCCCACTAGGAAAGATTGGTCACAGCGTTTATATGATGCCTTATGGGCGTATCGAACTGCTTATAAGACACCCATTGGGATGTCACCTTTCCGCTTGGTTTATGGGAAAGAGTGTCACTTGCCAGTCGAGTTGGAACATCGTGCCTATTGGGCTATTAAACAGCTGAATTTTGATATGCAAGAAGCTGGTGATAAGCGGCGATTACAACTCAATGAATTGGCTGAGTTACGTCAGGATGCTTATGCTAATGCTAAGTTGTATAAAGAGCGTCCCAAAAAGTACCATGATTCGCAAATTGGTTCGTCGTGATTTTCACGTGGGGCAAAAGGTTCTTGTGTACAATTCCCGTCTCAAGCTCTTTCCGGGAAAACTTCGCTCTAAGTGGCATGGTCCTTATGTGGTGAATGTTGTATTTCCTCATGGTGCCCTTGAGCTGAAGCAGCTGGATTCTGAATATACTTTCAAAGTTAATGGACATCGGGTTAAACCTTACTGGGAGTCCCTTCCTCTACCTCAGGAAGCTGCCGTTCCGCTTGTGCCATCTTTGGCTTGACCAGTCTATGACTACGTCCGGCTGACGACATTAAATTCAGCACTTCATGGGAGGTAACCCATGTGGAGGAGCATCTATTTCTGCAAGCTAAGTTTCTTTTCCCTTTTTCCTTTATGTTATTATTGTTTCTACTATTGCAATTTCTTTTTACATTGAGGACAATGTTGATTTTAGTTTGGGGGAGGGGAATTTTTTGAAATTTTTGCGCTGTGTTTTCCAATGTTTTCTATGGCCTACAAGTGTTGATTTTTCTTGCCATGTTCTAGTAGCTAGTATGCGCAGTGTGCACATTTATTTGTGATGAAGGGCTGCTCGATATATATAATAATTGCACACCACGAATAACCCATGTGAGGAGCCTTTAGAGATTTTGTGTGAATGGATGTCATGAAGCTGTTTAGCTAGAACTTGCATGATACCATACACGAAAAACTGCTCTAATGTTGTTTCATGTGTGTGATGAAGGTATCTCTCATCCCCTTTTTGACCACCCACGACGCCCCTATTTATGTGATCCCATTTTCATGAATTTTACCCCATGTGTATGTGACCCTTATAACCTACCTCCATATCCTTCCTTGCATGTGCCATGCATGTCGGTTGTTTGGAATAAATGGAATGCCAATAGGGGATTTTAGAGGGGTTGTTTAGTAGAGAAGTTGGGTAGTGACTGAGAAGGTTTGAGGTGTATGGGGTTGAAAAAAAAAAGTTAAGATTAATACAAAGAGTGCCCAGTTGAATTAAGTGCTTTTGAAGAGAATCGGGTAACACAGGTGCAAGAAAGAAGAAAAAAAAAAAAAAAAACTTTTGCGACTTCAACTGCACCTTGGGCGGCCGCAGATTACGAAGTTATCAGGCCCAGCCCAGAATGAAATAAGGGTTTAAAGGGGATTAGGGCTCCACTTTGCGTAGGTTTTGTGAGTTCTTCTTTCCTGCCCAGAAGAAGTTCTCTGCCTTGTTGCTGCATAACTCAATAATGTCAACAAGAAGCTCAAAGAGGAAGAAGGTAGTAGCTATCAAGGGCAAGGAGAAGGAGAAAGAAGTGGAAATTCCAGGGAGCCCGAGTGATGAAGACGCTGTGATAGAGCGATTTGTGACCCCAGAGGCTCAGACAGAGTATGAGGAGGTATGGAGGAATAGGGGGTTACACGTAGAACGGCATGTGGCAATTGCTGATTTCACCCAGGTGAGTTGGTATTCAGTTTTAGAAGAGATGAAGTGGCTTTCCATTGCCTTAGTGCCAGGGGTAGCTAATGTGAATTTAACCCATGAATTTTATGCTAATTTAGTGGTGAATGAGAACCATTGCATTGCTTATGTCAGGGGTAGGCAGTTTTTCTTTAATGCAAGGAAAGTGAGTACTGTTTTAAAACTGCCAGACCCAGTTAAGAAGCCTAGCTATAGGTTTAGGGATTTTGGTACTGCTGACACTGGAGTGGTTTGGCCCGAATGGAGTGTGGTGGTTGATTTGTTGACTGGTAGGGAGGAGATGGATGTGAGTAAGAACTGTGTTGCATATGTGGAATTATTGCAGCCATATAGGTTGTTAGCTCAGATTGTGTCTCGGAATGTCATTCCTGTGTCTCATATGTCCACTGTGAATGCTAAAACATGCTACCTGATGTATGCCATTGTGTGCAAATTAAACTTTTGTATGGCTGCCACGATTTATGATCATATTGTAAGGGTGAAGGTTGCGAAGAATGTGGGGCAGATTCTGCCGTTTGGAGTACTGATTACTTCTATTTGTTTAAGTGAGGGGATTGAGCCTGAGCCATTAGATACAACTGAGAAGAGAAAGGCTCCTCTCAATAGAACTTGGTGGGAGAGAAGTGAAGTGCAATTGGTAAGGCAGCAGCAGAAGGCCATTAGTAGAGATGGGGCTGGTTCGAGTGGTACAGTGGTAAAGGAGAGTTCAGGTGAGCAGGTGGGTGAGTTAGCTGAGAGATTGAAGGCTATGGAGGATAAGTTAGCTGTGTTTGGTACTGGTTTTGAGCAAGCTAAATTGGTGCAAGACAAGATGATGGGGCAGCTGGACAAACTAGTTACTGTTGTGGATGGGATGCAGGGCAATGTTGATGGAATGTTGCAGGATATGAAGGAGTTCCAGCAGCGTTATGAAGCCAAGCAGCAGGAGATGTTTGACCTTATCCAGGATTGGACTTTGCCATGAGGAGTGAAGAAAATAAATAAACAGATGGGGGCAGCAAATTTTGGTGCCTAGTTAGAGACATAGGATAGTCTCCTATTGGCTGCCCAATTTGTTTTAATTTTCGTACATGTTTGATGCATGGTTTCACTGCCTTTTATTCACCTATGCTTGTCTGCCTTTGCTACTTTTATAGCCTAATTTTCTGGACTGTGGACATTCTAATTAACTATTTGGTTTAGCTTTCCTAATTTGTTTAAGCCAATCCTTTTTGCCATGTTTAAAAGTACAACTCCTTTTGCTATGTGGAGCACATTAGAAGTGGGTAGTTGTATTGGTTTACATGCAAGCTTATGGCTGCAGTTAATGCATCCATATGAGAGAAACACTAACATTCAAACACTTGAGTGAAAAAGAAACAAACATATACATGAAATTGGTGTGAATCGGTGTGAGGGTGTGCATTATTCATATATATTGAGTAGTAGTGAACAAAGTGCAACTCCTGCTGGATACTTTTTCATGGTGATGTTAAGGAAGAGCTTATTTGTCCATATTATGGCTATTGTTTTTAAAATCAAGACATGGATTTCTTAAAGTATAAGCTGGATTTTGAATGATTTGGTTGTTGCTTGGGGACAAGCAACATGTCAGTTTGGGGGAATTTTGTTAGGTGTTGAAAAGCACCTAATTATTGGTATTAAAAGAATAAATTTTTGATAGATATTGGTATAGATTCTACCTCTTTTTGGTGTTGTGTGAACAGGTTTTGGATTTGAAAGGAAAAGCTGGAAATGAGTTGAACCCGAAAGTTGCAGCCTGGGCGCGGCCGCAGGACGCGATTTCGCTTTTTGATTTAATTCGGAGCTGACGTGGCAGGGAGCTATTCTATTGGGTGATGAAGTTCATTATTTGAGAAGGAAACCCTAGGGAATAAAAGGACACACGCAGCCACCAGGGAGGGGGACGGAAAACACAAAGCAAGAAGAATCAAAGGCAAGGAGACTAGAGAAGGATCAAGAGCACCATTGGAGCATCAATTATTTTCTCCTTTTTTTCTGAAATTAAACATTGTTTATTTTGATGCTGGAGTTTAATATTATTATGATGAGTAGCTAAATTATTTTCTAGCTAGGTTTGGTAAGTTCTTGTACCAAAACCTTGTTCGCAGATTTAATTGACAAGCAGACTGAATTTAATTTATTGTTCTCTGGATTTAAAGTTGATTGCCTATGATTATGTATGCTTGATCAACATCTTAATTGTAGGTATTGTTAGTTAAACATATTCGGCTGATCATGACCCGGTGTTTGACGAAGTGACGAGAGCTTGCGTAAGATCCAAGTTTTGGGAACAATAGACATAGCTGATTGGGTGATAGATTGTTACCCTAGGTTGTGCGTTTGTCAATTTCCTAGTGCTCATGCTTACCTTAGGATGTTCTTAGGAGAGACCAAACCAAGACGCCTACGTTAAGAAAAGATCTTGCAACTGGACCAAAGTCAGGATCGTTGTTTAGGGAAATCTAGTTGACTGCAGCTGGACCAAGGCCTTTTAACTGACATTGTTAAAATCTTAAAGTGTGTGCTTGCATATTAATCTGTGTTCTTTAGGGGAGGTATTTGAAACGCCAAATCGAAGCTAGATCTATTTCTTCTGAATATAAGTTTGATTTTAGTTTAATAATTGCTTGTTTAAATCATGTGAATTGATAGCTAGTAGTTAATACAGTCCTTGTGATTCGATCCCATTCACTAAATACTGTCATCGACACGTACTCTTGCGTTTGGGTAAACCAGTTGGTATTATTAGTTGCGAATTTAATTTGTGATTAAAAATAGCGATCAAGGAGCTTTTAACGATTTTGTCCATTTGTCATAGAAAGTTGGTGTTTTGGCATCGAAATGATCCTGAAAGCTCATTTTCGTAAAATTTAACATAAAAGAACAATAAAAAGTGTACACCGAGCAACTTTGATTGTCTGAAGTTGCTTAACTCTCTCTATGGAGGAGCTTTTAATTGTTTTTTCCATTTGTCATAGAAAGTTGGTGTTTTTGCATCGAAATAATCTAAAAAGCTTACACTCATAAAATTTGAAGTAGAAGAACAATAAAAAGTGTACACCGAGCGACTTTGATTGTCCGAAGTTGCTCAACACTCTCTATGGAGGAGCTTTTAAAGCTTTTGTCCATTTGTCATAGAAAGTTGGTCTTTTCCATCGAAATAATCTTGGAAGCATATACTCATAAAATTTGACATAGAAGAACAATAAAAAGTGTACACCGAGCAACTTTGATTGTCCGAAGTTGCTCAACTCTCTCTATAAAGGAGCTTTTAACGGTTTTGTCCATTTGTCATAGAAAGTTGGTGTTTTGACATCGAAATAATCTCGGATGCTCATTTTCGTATAATTTGACATAGAAGAACAATAAAAAGTGTACACCGAGCAACTTTGATTGTCCGAAGTTGCTCAACTCTCTCTATGGAGGGGCTTTTAACGGTTTTGTCCATTTTTCATAGAAAGTTGGTCTTTTGCCATCGAAATAATCTTGGAAGCTTATACTCATAAAATTTGACATAGAAGAACAATAAAAAATGTACAGCGAGCAACTTCGATTGTCCGAAGTTGCTCAACTCTCTCTATGGGGGAGCTTTTAACGGTTTTGTCCTTTTGTCATAGAAAGTTGGTCTTTTGCCATCAAAATAATCTTGTAAGCTTATACTCATAAATTTTGACATAGAAGAACAATAAAAAGTGTACACCGAGCAACTTCGATTGTCCGTTTGTCATAGAAAGTTGGTGTTTTGGCATCGAAATAATCCTGGAAGCTCATTTTCGTAAAATTTAACATAGAAGAACAATAAAAAGTGTACACCGAGCAACTTTGATTGTCTGAAGTTGCTCAACTCTCTCTATGGAGGAGCTTTTAACGATTTTGTCCGTTTGTCATAGAAAGTTGGTGTTTTGGCATCGAAATAATCCTGGAAGCTCATTTTTGTAAAATTTAACATAGAAGAACAATAAAAAGTGTACACCGAGCAAATTTTATAGTCCGAAGTTGCTCAACTCTCTCTATTGAGGAGCTTTTAAAGCTTTTGTCCATTTGTCATTAAATGTTGGTGTTTTGGCATCGAAATAATCTTGGAAGCCTATACTCGTAAAATTTGACTTAGTAGAACATTATAAACTGTACGCCGAGCAACTTTAATTGTCAGAAGTTGCTCGACTCTCTATATGGAGGTGCTTTCAACGGTTTTGTCCATTTGTCATAGAAAGTTCGTGTTTTGGCATCGAAACAATCCTAGAAGCTCATTTTCGTAAAATTTAACATAGAAGTATAATAAAAAGTGTACACCGTGCAACTTCGATTGTCCGAAGTTGCTCAACTCTCTCTATGGAGGAGCTTTTAACGGTTTTGTCCATTTGTCATAGAAAGATGGTCTTTCGCCATCAAAATAATCTTGTAAGCTTATACTCATAAAATTTGACATAGAAGAACAAATATAAGTGTACATCGAGCAACTTCGATTGTCCGTTTGTCATAGAAAGTTGGTGTTTTGGCATCGAAATAATCCTGGAAGCTCATTTTCGTAAAATTTAACATAGAAGAACAATAAAAAGTGTACACCGAGCAACTTTGATTGTCTGAAGTTGCTCAACTCTCTCTATGGAGGAGCTTTTAACGGTTTTTTCTGTTTGTCATAGAAAGTTGGTGTTTTGGCATCGAAATAATCCTGGAAGCTCATTTTCGTAAAATTTAACATAGAAGAACAATAAAAAGTGTACACCGAGCAACTTTTATAGTCCGAAGTTGCTCAACTCTCTCTATGGAGGAGCTTTTAAAGCTTTTGTCAATTTTTCATTAAATGTTGGTGTTTTGGCATCGAAATAATCTTGGAAGCCTATACTCGTAAAATTTGACTTAGTAGAACATTATAAACTGTACGCCGAGCAACTTTAATTGTCCGAAGTTGCTCGACTCTCTCTATGGAGGTGCTTTCAACAGTTTTGTCCATTTGTCATAGAAAGTTGGTGTTTTGGCATCGAAACAATCCTAGAAGCTCATTTTCGTAAAATTTAACATGGAAGAACAATAAAAAGTGTACACCGTGCAAATTTGATTTATCCGAAGTTGCTCAACACTCTCTATGGAGGAGCTTTTAACGGTTTTGTCCATTTGTCATAGAAAGTTGGTCTTTTGCCATCGAAATAATCTTGGAAGCTTATACTCATAAAATTTGACATAGAAGAACAATAAAAAGTGTACACCGAGCAACTTCGATAGTCCGAAGTTGCTCAACTCTCTCTATGGAGGAGCTTTTAACGGTTTTGTCCATTTATCATAGAAAGTTGTTGTTTTGGCATCGAAATAATCCCGGATGCTCATTTTCGTAAAATTTGACATAGAGGAACAATAAAAAGTGTACACCGAGCAACTTTGATTGTCCGAAGTTGCTCAACTCTCTCTATGGAGGAGCTTTTAACTGTTTTTTTCCATTTGTCATAGAAAGTTGGTGTTTTTGCAACGAAATAATCTAAGAAGCTTACATTCATAAAATTTCAAGTAGAAGAACAATTGAAAGTGTACACCGAGCGACTTTGATTGTCCGAAGTTGCTCAACTCTCTCTATGGAGGAGCTTTTAAAGCTTTTGTCCATTTGTCATAGAAAGTTGGTCTTTTGCCATCGAAATAATCTTGGAAGCTTATACTCATAAAATTTGACATAGAAGAACAATAAAAAGTGTACACCGAGCAACTTCGATTGTCCGAAGTTGCTCAACTCTCTCTATGAAGGAGCTTTTAACGGTTTTGTCCATTTGTCATAGAAAGTTAGTGTTTTGGCATCAAAATAATCCTGGAAGGTCATTTTCTTAAAATTTAACATAAAAGAACAATAAAAAGTGTACACTGAGCAACTTCGATTGTCCGAAGTTGCTCAACTCTCTCTATGGAGGAGCTTTTAACGGTTTTGTCCATTTCTCATAGAAAGTTGGTGTTTTGGCATCGAAATAATCTTGGAAGCCTATACTCGTAAAATTTGACTTAGTAGAACTTTATAAACTGTACGCCGAGCAACTTTGATTGTCCGAAGTTGCTCGACTCTCTCTTTGGAGGAGCTTTTAACGGTTTTGTTCATTTGTCATAGAAAGTTGTTGTTTTGGCATCGAAACAATCCTAGAAGCTCATTTTCGTAAAATTTAACATAGAAGAACAATAAAAAATGTACACCGAGCAACTTTGATTGTCCGAAGTTGCTCAACACTCTCTATGGAGGATCTTTTAAAGGTTTTGTCCATTTGTCATAGAAAGTTGGTGTTTTGGCATCGAAATAATCCTGGAAGCTCATTTTCGTAAAATTTAACATAGAAGAACAATAAAAAGTGTACACCGAGCAACTTTGATTGTCTGAAGTTGCTCAACTCTCTCTATGGAGGAGCTTTTATTGGTTTTGTCCATTTGTCATAGAAAGTTGGTGTTTTGGCATCGAAATAATCCTGGAAGCTCATTTTCGTAAAATTTAACATAGAAGAACAATAAAAAGTGTACACCGAGCAACTTTTATAGTCCGAAGTTGCTCAACTCTCTCTATGGAGGAGCTTTTAAAGCTTTTGTCCATTTGTCATTAAATGTTGGTGTTTTGGCATCGAAATAATCTTGGAAGCCTATACTCGTAAAATTTGACTTAGTAGAACATTATAAACAGTACGCCGAGCAACTTTGATTGTCCGAAGTTGCTCGACTCTCTCTATGGACGAGCTTTTAACGGTTTTGTCCATTTATCATAGAAAGTTGGTGTTTTGGCATCGAAATAATCCCGGATGCTCATTTTCGTAAAATTTAATATAGAAGAACAATAAAAAGTGTACACCGAGCAAATTTGATTTATCCGAAGTTGCTCAACACTCTCTATGGAGGAGCTTTTAACGGTTTTGTCCATTTGTCATAGAAAGTTGGTCTTTTGCCATCGAAATAATCTTGGAAGCTTATACTCATAAAATTTGACATAGAAGAACAATAAAAAGTGTACACCGAGCAACTTCGATAGTCCGAAGTTGCTCAACTCTCTCTATGGAGGAGCTTTTAACGGTTTTGTCCATTTATCATAGAAAGTTGTTGTTTTGGCATCGAAATAATCCCGGAAGGTCATTTTCTTAAAATTTAACATAAAAGAACAATAAAAAGTGTACACTGAGCAACTTCGATTGTCCGAAGTTGCTCAACTCTCTCTATGGAGGAGCTTTTAACGGTTTTGTCCATTTCTCATAGAAAGTTGGTGTTTTGGCATCGAAATAATCTTGGAAGCCTATACTCGTAAAATTTGACTTAGTAGAACTTTATAAACTGTACGCCGAGCAACTTTGATTGTCCGAAGTTGCTCGACTCTCTCTTTGGAGGAGCTTTTAACGGTTTTGTTCATTTGTCATAGAAAGTTGTTGTTTTGGCATCGAAACAATCCTAGAAGCTCATTTTCGTAAAATTTAACATAGAAGAACAATAAAAAATGTACACCGAGCAACTTTGATTGTCCGAAGTTGCTCAACACTCTCTATGGAGGATCTTTTAAAGGTTTTGTCCATTTGTCATAGAAAGTTGGTGTTTTGGCATCGAAATAATCCTGGAAGCTCATTTTCGTAAAATTTAACATAGAAGAACAATAAAAAGTGTACACCGAGCAACTTTGATTGTCTGAAGTTGCTCAACTCTCTCTATGGAGGAGCTTTTATTGGTTTTGTCCATTTGTCATAGAAAGTTGGTGTTTTGGCATCGAAATAATCCTGGAAGCTCATTTTCGTAAAATTTAACATAGAAGAACAATAAAAAGTGTACACCGAGCAACTTTTATAGTCCGAAGTTGCTCAACTCTCTCTATGGAGGAGCTTTTAAAGCTTTTGTCCATTTGTCATTAAATGTTGGTGTTTTGGCATCGAAATAATCTTGGAAGCCTATACTCGTAAAATTTGACTTAGTAGAACATTATAAACAGTACGCCGAGCAACTTTGATTGTCCGAAGTTGCTCGACTCTCTCTATGGACGAGCTTTTAACGGTTTTGTCCATTTATCATAGAAAGTTGGTGTTTTGGCATCGAAATAATCCCGGATGCTCATTTTCGTAAAATTTAATATAGAAGAACAATAAAAAGTGTACACCGAGCAAATTTGATTTATCCGAAGTTGCTCAACACTCTCTATGGAGGAGCTTTTAACGGTTTTGTCCATTTGTCATAGAAAGTTGGTCTTTTGCCATCGAAATAATCTTGGAAGCTTATACTCATAAAATTTGACATAGAAGAACAATAAAAAGTGTACACCGAGCAACTTCGATAGTCCGAAGTTGCTCAACTCTCTCTATGGAGGAGCTTTTAACGGTTTTGTCCATTTATCATAGAAAGTTGTTGTTTTGGCATCGAAATAATCCCGGATGCTCATTTTCGTAAAATTTGACATAGAGGAACAATAAAAAGTGTACACCGAGCAACTTTGATTGTCCGAAGTTGCTCAACTCTCTCTATGGAGGAGCTTTTAACTGTTTTTTTCCATTTGTTATAGAAAGTTGGTGTTTTTGCATCGAAATAATCTAAGAAGCTTACATTCATAAAATTTCAAGTAGAAGAACAATAAAAAGTGTACACCGAGCGACTTTGATTGTCCGAAGTTGCTCAACTCTCTCTATGGAGGAGCTTTTAAATCTTTTGACCATTTGTCATAGAAAGTTGGTCTTTTGCCATCGAAATAATCTTGGAAGCTTTTACTCATAAAATTTGACATAGAAGAACAATAAAAAGTGTACACCGAGCAACTTCGATTGTCCGAAGTTGCTCAACTCTCTCTATGAAAGGGCTTTTAACGGTTTTCTCCATTTGTCATAGAAAGTTAGTGTTTTGGCATCAAAATAATCCTGGAAGCTCATTTTCTTAAAATTTAACATAAAAGAACAATAAAAAGTGTACACCGAGCAACTTCGATTGTCCGAAGTTGCTCAACTCTCTCTATGGAGGAGCTTTTAACGGTTTTGTCCATTTCTCATAGAAAGTTGGTGTTTTGGCATCGAAATAATCTTGGAAGCCTATACTCGTAAAATTTGACTTAGTAGAACATTATAAACTGTACGCCGAGCAACTTTGATTGTCCAAAGTTGCTCGACTCTCTTTTTGGAGGAGCTTTTAACGGTTTTGTTCATTTGTCATAGAAAGTTGGTGTTTTGGCATCGAAACAATCCTAGAAGCTCATTTTCGTAAAATTTAACATAGAAGAACAATAAAAAATGTACACCGAGCAACTTTGATTGTCCGAAGTTGCTCAACACTCTCTATGGAGGAGCTTTTAACGGTTTTGTCCATTTGCCATAGAAAGTTGGTGTTTTGGCATCGAAATAATCATGGAAGCTCATTTTCGTAAGATTTAACATAGAAGAACAATAAAAAGTGTACAACGAGCAACTTTGATTGTTTGAAGTTGCTCAACTCTCTCTATGGAGGAGCTTTTATTGGTTTTGTCCATTTGTCATAGAAAGTTGGTGTTTTGGCATCGAAATAATCCTGGAAGCTCATTTTCGTAAAATTTATCATAGAAGAACAATAAAAAGTGTACACCGAGCAACTTTTATAGTCCGAAGTTGCTTAACTCTCTCTATGGAGGAGCTTTTAAAGCTTTTGTCCATTTGTCATTAAATGTTGGTGTTTTGGCATCGAAATAATCTTGGAAGCCTATACTCGTAAAATTTGACTTAATAGAACATTATAAACAGTACGCCGAGCAACTTTGATTGTCCGAAGTTGCTCGACTCTCTCTATGGAGGAGCTTTTAACGATTTTGTCCATTTATCATAGAAAGTTGGTGTTTTGGCATCGAAATAATCCCGGATGCTCATTTTCGTAAAATTTAACATAGAAGAACAATAAAAAGTGTACACCGAGCAAATTTGATTTATCCAAGGTTGCTCAACACTCTCTATGGAGGAGCTTTTAACGGTTTTGTCCATTTGTCATAGAAAGTTGGTCTTTTGCCATCGAAATAATCTTGGAAGCTTATACTCATAAAATTTGACATAGAAGAACATTAAAAAGTGTGCACCGAGCAACTTAGATAGTCCGAAGTTGCTCAACTCTCTCTATGGAGGAGCTTTTAACGGTTTTGTCCATTTATCATAGAAAGTTGTTGTTTTGGCATCGAAATAATCCCGGATGCTCATTTTCGTAAAATTCGACATAGAGGAACAATAAAAAGTGTACACCGAGCAACTTTGATTTTCCGAAGGTGCTCAACTCTCTCTATGGAGGAGGTTTTAACTGTTTTTTTCCATTTGTCATAGAAAGTTGTTGTTTTTGCATCGAAATAATCTAAGAAGCTTACACTCATAAAATTTCAAGTAGAAGAACAATAAAAAGTGTACACTGATCAACTTTGATAGTCCGAAGTTGCTCAACTTTGTCTATGGAGGAGCTTTTAATGGTTTTGTCCATTTGTCATAGAAAGTTAGTGTTTTGGCATCGAAATAATCCTGGATGCTCATTTTTGTAAAATTTAACATAGAAGAACAATAAAAAGTGTACACCGAGCAACTTTGATTGTCTGAAGTTGGTCAACTCTCTCTATGGAGGAGCTTTTAACGGTTTTGTCCATTTGTCGTAGAAAGTTGGTGTTTTGGCATCGAAATAATCCTGGAAGCTCATTTTCGTAAAATTTAACATAGAAGAACAATAAAAAGTATACACCGAGCAACTTTGATTGTCTGAAGTTGCTCAACACTCTCTATGGAGGAGCTTTTAATGATTTTGTCCATTTGTCATAGAAAGTTGGTCTTTTGCCATCGAAATAATCTTGGAAGCTTGTACTCATAAAATTTGACATAGAAGAACAATAAAAAGTACACCGTGCAAATTTGATTTATCCGAAGTTGCTCAACACTCTCTATAGAGGAGCTTTTAACGGTTTTGTCCATTTGTCATAGAAAGTTGGTCTTTTGCCATCGAAATAATCTTGGAAGCTTATACTCATAAAATTTGACATAGAAGAACATTAAAAAGTGTGCACTGAGCAACTTCGATAGTCCGAAGTTGCTCAACTCTCTCTATGGAGGAGCTTTTAACGGTTTTGTCCATTTGTCATAGAAAGTTGTTGTTTTGGCATCGAAATAATCCCGGATGCTCATTTTCGTAAAATTTGACATAAAAGAACAATAAAAAGTGTACACCGAGCTACTTTTATTGTCTGAAATTGCTCAACTCTCTCTATGGAGGAGCTTTTAACTGTTTTTTCCATTTGTCATAGAAAGTTGGTGTTTTTGCATCGAAATAATCTAAGAAGCTTACATTCATAAAATTTCAAGTAGAAGAACAATAAAAAGTGTACACCGAGCGACTTTGATTGTCCGAAGTTGCTCAACTCTCTCTATGGAGGAGCTTTTAAAGCTTTTGTCCATTTGTCATAGAAAGTTGGTCTTTTGCCATCGAAATAATCTTGGAAGCTTATACTCATAAAATTTGACATATTAGAACAATAAAAAGTGTACACCGAGCAACTTCGATTGTCTGAAGTTGCTCAACTCTCTCTATGGAGGTGCTTTTATCGGTTTTGTCCATTTGTCATAGAAAGTTGGTGTTTTGGCACCGAAATAATCTTGGAAGTCTATACTCGTAAAATTTGACTTAGTAGAACATTATAAACTGTACGCCGAGCAACTTTGATTGTCCGAAGTTGCTCGACTCTCTTTTTGGAGGAGCTTTTAATGGTTTTGTTCATTTGTCATAGAAAGTTGGTGTTTTGGCATCGAAACAATCCTAGAAGCTCATTTTCGTGAAATTTAACATAGAAGAAAAATAAAAAATGTACACCGAGCAACTTTGATTGTCCGAAGTTGCTTTACAATCTCTATGGAGGTGCTTTTAACGGTTTTGTCCATTTGTCATAGAAAGTTCGTGTTTTGGCATCGAAATAATCCTGGAAGCTCATTTTCGTAAAATTTAACATAAAAGAACAATAAAAAGTGTACACCGAGCAACTTTGATAGTCCGAAGTTGCTCAACTCTCTCTATGGAGGAGCTTTTAACGGTTTTGTCCATTTGTCGTAGAAAGTTGGTATTTTGGCATCGAAACTATTCTGGAAGCCCATTTTCGTAAAATTTAACATAGAAGAACAATAAAAAGTGTACAATGAGCAACTTTGATTGTCCGAAGTTGCACAACTCCCTCTACGGAGGTGCTTTTAACGATTTTGTCCATTTGTCATAGAAAGTTGGCGTTTTGGCATCGAAATAATCCTGGAAGCTCATTTTCGTAAAATTTAACATAAAAGAACAATAAAAAGTATACACCGAGCAACTTTGATTGTCCGAAGTTGCTCAACTCTCTCTATGGAGGAGGTTTAACAGTTTTGTCCATTTGTCATAGAAAGTTGTTGTTTTGGCATTGAAATAATCCCGGAAGCTCATTTTCGTAAAATTTGACAAAGAAGAACAATAAAAAGTGTACACCGAGCAACTTTGATTGTCCGAAGTTGCTCAACTCTCTCTATGGAGGAGCTTTTAACGGTTTTGTCCATTTGTCATAGAAAGTTGGTCTTTTGCCATCGAAATAATCTTGGAAGCTTATACTCATAAAATTTGACTTAGAAGAACAATAAAAGGTGTACAGCGAGCAACTTTGATTGTCTGAAGTTGCTCAACTCTCTCTATGGAGGAGCTTTTAACGGTTTTTTCCATTTGTCGTAGAAAGTTGGTCTTTTGCCATCAAAATAATCTTGTAAGCTTATACTCATAAAATTTGACATAGAAGAACAATAAAAAGTGTACACCAAGCAACTTTGATTGTCCGAAGTTGCTCAACTCTCTCTATGGAGGAGCTTTTAACGGTTTTGTCCATTTGTCATAGAAAGTTGGTCTTTTGCCATTAAAATAATCTTGTAAGCTTAAACTCGTAAAATTTGACATAAAAGAACAATAAAAAGTGTACACCGAGCAACTTTGATTGTCCGAAGTTGCTCAACTCTTTCTATGGAGGAGCTTTTAATGGTTTTTATCGATTTGTCATTGAAAGTTGGTGTTTTGGCATCGAAATAATCTTGGAAGCCTATACACATAAAATTTGACATAAAAAAGCAATAAAAAGTGTACACCGAGCAACTTCGATTGTCAGAAGTTGCTCAACTCTCTCTATAGACGTGCTTTTAACGGCTTTGTTCATTTATCATAGAAAGTTGGTGTTTTTTCATCGAAATAATCTAGGAAGTTTATACTCGTAAAATTTGACATAGAAGAACATTGAAAGGTGTACACCGAGCAACTTTGATGGTCCAACGTTGCTCAACTCTCTCTATGGAGGAGCTTTTAACGGTTTTTTCCATTTGCCATAGAAAGTTGTTGTTTTGGCATCGAAATAATCCTGGAAGCTTATACTCGTAAAATTTGTCATAGAAGAACAATAAAAAGTGTACACTGAGCAACTTTGATTGTCCGAAGATGCTCAACTCTCTCTATGGAGGAGCTTTTAACTGTTTTTTCCATTTGTCATAGAAAGTTGCGGTTTTGGCATCGAAATAATCTTGGAAGCTTATACTCATAAAATTTGACATAGAAGAACAATAAAACATGTACACCGAGCATCTTCGATTGTCCGAAGTTGGTCAACTCTCTCTATGAAGGAGCTTTTAACAGTTTTATCCATTTGTCATAGAAACCTGGGATTTTGGCATCGAAATAATCGAGGAAGCTTATACTCATAAAATTTGACATAGAAGAACAATAAAAAGTGTACACCGAGCAACTTTGATGTTCCGAAGTTGCTCAACTCTCTCTATGGAGGAGCTTTTAAAGGTTTTGTCCATTTGTCATAGAAAGTTGGTCTTTTGCCATCGAAATAATCGTGGAAGCTTATACTCATAAAAATTGACATAGAAAAACATCAAAAAGTGTACACCGAGCAACTTTGATAGTCCGAAGTTGCTCAACTCTCTCTATGGAAGAGCTTTTAACGGTTTTGTCCATTTGTCATTGAAAGTTGGTGTTTTGGCATCAAAATAATTCTGCAAGCTCATTTTCGTAAAATTTAACATAGAAGAACAATAAAAAGTGTACACCGAGCAACTTTTATAGTCCGAAGTTGCTCAACTCTCTCTATGGAGGAGCTTTTAAAGCTTTTGTCCATTTGTCATTAAATGTTGGTGTTTTGGTATCGAAATAATCTTGGAAGCCTATAATCGTAAATTTTGACTTAGTAGAACATTATAAACTGTACGCCGAGCAACTTTGATTGTCCGAAGTTGCTCGACTCTCTCTATGGAGGAGCTTTTGACGGTTTTGTCCATTTGTCATAGAAAGTTGGTGTTTTGGCATCGAAACAATCCTAGAAGCTCATTTTCGTAAAATTTAACATAGAAGAATAATAAAAAGTGTACACCGAGCAAATTTGATTTATCCGAAGTTGCTCAACACTCTCTATGGAGGAGCTTTTAACGGTTTTGTCCATTTGTCATAGAAAGTTGGTCTTTTGCCATCGAAATAATCTTGGAAGCTTATACTCATAAAATTTGACATAGAAGAACATTAAAAAGTGTGCACCGAGCAACTTCGATAGTCCGAAGTTGCTCAACTCTCTCTATGGAGGAGCTTTTAACGGTTTTTCCATTTGTCATAGAAAGTTGGTGTTTTGGCATCGAAATGATCCTGGAAGCTCATTTTCGTAAAATTTAACATAAAAGAACAATAAAAAGTGTACACCGAGCAACTTTGATTGTCTGAAGTTGCTCAACTCTCTCTATGAAGGAGCTTTTAATGGTTTTGTCCATTTGTCATAGAAAGTTGGTGTTTTGGCATCGAAATAATCTAAGAAGCTTACACTCATAAAATTTCAAGTAGAAGAACAATAAAAAGTATACACCGATCAACTTTGATATTCTGAAGTTGCTCAACTCTCTCTTTGGAGGAGCTTTTAATGGTTTTGTCCATTTGTCATAGAAAGTTGGTGTTTTGGCATCGAAATAACCCTGGATGCTCATTTTCATAAAATTTAACATAGAAGAACAATAAAAAGTGTACACCAAGCAACTTTGATTGTCTGAAGTTGCTCAACTCTCTCTATGGAGGAGCTTTTATTGGTTTTGTCCATTTGTCATAGAAAGTTGGTGTTTTGGCATCGAAATAATCCTGGAAGCTCATTTTCATAAAATTTAACATAGAAGAACAATAAAAAGTATACAACGAGCAACTTTTATTGTCTGAAGTTGCTCAACACTCTCTATGGAGGAGCTTTTAATGATTTTGTCCATTTGTCATAGAAAGTTTGTCTTTTGCCATCGAAATAATCTTGGAAGCTTGTACTCATAAAATTTGACATAGAAGAACATTAAAAAGTGTGCACCGAGCAACTTTGATTGTCCGAAGTTTCTCAACTCTCTCTATGGAGGAGCTTTTAACGGTTTTGTCCATTTGTCATTGAAAGTTGGTGTTTTGGCATCGAAATGATCCTGTAAGCTCATTTTCGTAAAATTTAACATAAAAGAACAATAAAAAGTGTACACCGAGCAACTTTGAATGTCTGAAGTTGCTCAACTCTCTCTATGGAGGAGCTTTTAACTGTTTTTTCCATTTGTCATAGAAAGTTGTTGTTTTTACATCGAAATAATCTAAGAAGCTTACACTCATAAAATTTGAAGTAGAAGAACAATAAAAAGTGTACACCGAGCGACTTTGATTGTCCGAAGTTGCTCAACTCTTTCTATGGAGGAGCTTTTAAAGCTTTTGTCCATTTATCATAGAAAGTTGGTCTTTTGCCATCGAAATAATCTTGGAAGTTTATACTCATAAAATTTGACACAGAAGAACAATAAAAAGTTTACACCGAGCAACTTCGAATGTCCGAAGTTGCTCAACTCTCTCTATGAAGGAGCTTTTAACGGTTTTGTCCATTTGTCATAGAAAGTTGTTGTTTTGGCATTGAAATAATCCCGAATGCTCATTTTCGTAAAATTTGACAAAGAAGAACAATAAAAAGTGTACACCGAGCAACTTTGATTGTCCGAAGTTGCTCAACTCTCTCTATGGAGGAGCTTTTAACGGTTTTGTCCATTTGTCATAGAAAGTTGGTCTTTCGCCATCGAAATAATCTTGGAAGCTTATACTCATAAAATTTGACATAGAAGAACAATAAAAAGTGTACAGCGAGCAACTTCGATTGTCCGAAGTTGCTCAACTCTCTCTATGGAGGAGCTTTTAACGGTTTTGTCCATTTGTCATTAAAAATAGGTGTTTTGGCATCGAAATAATCTTGGAAGCCTATACACGTAAAATTTGACATAAAAAACAATAAAAAGTGCACACCGAGCAACTTCGATTGTACGAAGTTGCTCAACTCTCTCTGTATACGTGCTTTTAACGGCTTTGCCCATTTTTCATAGAAAGTTAGTGTTTTTTCATCGAAATAATCTAGGAAGCTTATACTCGTAAAATTTGACATAGAAGAACATTGAAAGGTGTACACCGAGCAACTTTGATGGTCCGACGTTGCTCAACTCGCTCTATGGAGGGGCTTTTAACGGTTTTTTCCATTTGTCATAGAAAGTTGTTGTTTTGGCATCGAAATAATCCTGGAAGCTTATACTCGTAAAATTTGACATAGAAGAACAATAAAAAGTGTACACCGAGCAACTTTGATTGTCCGAAGATGCTCAACTCTCTCTATGGAGGAGCTTTTAACGGTTTTTTCCATTTGTCATAGAAAGTTGCGGTTTTGGCATCGAAATAATCTTGGAAGCTTATACTCATAAAATTTGACATAGAAGAACAATAAAACATGTACACCGAGCATCTTTGATTGTCCGACGTTGCTCAACTCTCTCTATGGAGGAGCTTTTAACGGTTTTTTCCATTTGTCATAGAAAGTTGCGGTTTTGGCATCGAAATAATCGAGGAAGCTTATACTCATAAAATTTGACATAGAAGAACAATAAAAAGTGTACACCGAGCAACTTTGGTGTTCCGAAGTTGCTCAACTCTCTCTATGGAGGAGCTTTTAAAGGTTTTGTCCATTGGTCATAGAAAGTTGGTCTTTTTCCATCGAAATAATCGTGGAAGCTTATACTCATAAAATTTGACATAGAAGAACATCAAAAAGTGTACACCGAGCAACTTTGATAGTCCGAAGTTGCTCAACTCTCTCTATGGAAGAGCTTTTAACGGTTTTGTCCATTTGTCATTGAAAGTTGGTGTTTTGGCATCAAAATAATCCTGGAAGCTCATTTTCGTAAAATTTAACATAGAAGAACAATAAAAAGTGTACACCGAGCAACTTTTATAGTCCAAAGTTGCTCAACTCTCTCTATGGAGGAGCTTTTAAAGCTTTTGTCCATTTGTCATTAAATGTTGGTGTTTTGGCATCGAAATAATCTTGGAAGCCTATACTCGTAAAATTTGACTTAGTAGAACATTATAAACTGTACGCCGAGCAACTTTGATTGTCTGAAGTTGCTCGACTCAATCTATGGAGGTGCTTTTGACGGTTTTGTCCATTTGTCATAGAAAGTTGGTGTTTTGGCATCGAAACAATCCTAGAAGCTCATTTTCGTAAAATTTAACATAGAAGAACAATAAAAAGTGTACACCGAGCAAATTTGATTTATCCGAAGTTGCTCAACACTCTCTATGGAGGAGCTTTTAACGGTTTTGTACATTTGTCATAGAAAGTTGGCCTTTTGCCATCGAAATAATCTTGGAAGCTTATACTCATAAAATTTGACATAGAAGAACATTAAAAAGTGTGCACCGAGCAACTTCGATAGTCCGAAGTTGCTCAACTCTCTCTATGGAGGAGCTTTTAACGGTTTTGTCCATTTGTCATAGAAAGTTGGTGTTTTGGCATCGAAATTATCCTGGAAGCTCATTTTCGTAAAATTTAACATAAAAGAACAATAAAAAGTGTACACCGAGCAACTTTGATTGTCTGAAGTTGCTCAACTCTCTCTATGGAGGAGCTTTTAACTGTTTTTTTCCATTTTTCATAGAAAATTGGTGTTTTTGCATCGAAATAATCTAAGAAGCTTACACTCATAAAATTTCAAGTAGAAGAACAACAAAAAGTGTACACCGATCAACTTTGATAGTCCGAAGTTGCTCAACTCTCTCTGTGGAGCAGCTTTTAATGGTTTTGTCCATTTGTCATAGAAAGTTGGTGTTTTGGCATCGAAATAATCCTGGATGCTCATTTTCATAAAATTTAACATAGAAGAACAATAAAAAGTGTACTCCGAGCAACTTTGATTGTCTGAAGTTGCTCAACTCTCTCTATGGAGGAGCTTTTATTGGTTTTGTCCATTTGTCATAGAAAGTTGGTGTTTTGGCATCGAAATAATCCTGGAAGCTCATTTTCATAAAATTTAACATAGAAGAACAATAAAAAGTATACAACGAGCAACTTTGATTGTCTGAAGTTGCTCAACACTTTGTATGGAGGAGCTTTTAATGATTTTGTCCATTTGTCATAGAAAGTTGGTCTTTTGCCATCGAAATAATCTTGGAAGCTTGTACTCATAAAATTTGACATAGAAGAACATTAAAAAGTGTGCACCGAGCAACTTTGATTGTCCGAAGTTTCTCAACTCTCTCTATGGAGGAGCTTTTAACGGTTTTGTCCATTTGTCATTGAAAGTTGGTGTTTTGGCATCGAAATGATCCTGTAAGCTCATTTTCGTAAAATTTAACATAAAAGAACAATAAAAAGTGTACACCGAGCAACTTTGAATGTCTGAAGTTGCTCAACTCTCTCTATGGAGGAGCTTTTAACTGTTTTTTCCATTTGTCATAGAAAGTTGTTTTTTTTACATCGAAATAATCTAAGAAGCTTACACTCATAAAATTTAAAGTAGAAGAACAATAAAAAGTGTACACCGAGCGACTTTGATTGTCCGAAGTTGCTCAACTCTTTCTATGGAGGAGCTTTTAAAGCTTTTGTCCATTTGTCATAGAAAGTTGGTCTTTTGCCATCGAAATAATCTTGGAAGCTTATACTCATAAAATTCGACATAGAAGAAAAATAAAAAGTTTACACCAACCAACTTCGATTGTCCGAAGTTGCTCAACTCTCTCTATGAAGGAGCTTTTAACGGTTTTGTCCATTTGTCATAGAAAGTCGTTGTTTTGTCATCGAAATAATCCCGGATGCTCATTTTCGTAAAATTTGACAAAGAAGAACAATAAAAAGTGTACACCGAGCAACTTTGATTGTCCGAAGTTGCTCAACTCTCTCTATGGAGGAGCTTTTAACGGTTATGTCCATTTGTCATAGAAAGTTGGTCTTTTGCCATCGAAATAATCTTGGAAGCTTATACTCATAAAATTTGACATAGAAGAACAATAAAAAGTGTACAGCGAGCAACTTCGATTGTCCGAAGTTGCTCAACTCTCTCTATGGAGGAGCTTTTAACGGTTTTTTCCATTTGTCATAGAAAGTTGGTCTTTTGCCATCAAAATAATCTTGTAAGCTTATACTCATAAAATTTGACATCGACGAACAATAAAAAGTGTACACCGAGCAACTTCGACTGTCCGAAGTTGCTCAACTCACTCTATTGAGGAGCTTTTAACGGTTTTGTCCATTTGTCATAGAACGTTGGTGTTTTGGCATCGAAATAATCCTAGAAGATCATTTTCGTAAAATTTGACATAGAAGAACAATAAAAAGTGTACACCGAGCAACTTTGAGAGTCCGAAGTTGCTCAACTCTCTCTATGGAGGAGCTTTTAACGGTTTTGTCCGTTTGTCATAGAAAGTTGGTGTTTTGGCATCGAAATAATCCTGGAAGCTCATTTTCGTAAAATTTAACATAGAAGAACAATAAAAAGTGTACACCGAGCAACTTTGATTGTCTGAAGTTGCTGAACTCTCTCTATGGAGGAGCTTTTAACAGTTTTGTCCATTTGTTATTAAAAGTTGTTAATTTGGCATCGAAATAATCCTGGTAGCTCATTTTCGTAAAATTTAAATTATAAGAGCATAAAAAGTGTACACCGAGCAACTTTGACAGTCCGAAGTTGCTCAACTCTCTCTATGGAGGAGCTTTTAACGGTTTTGTCCATTTGTCGTAGAAAGTTGGTATTTTGGCATCGAAACTATTCTGGAAGCCCATTTTCGTAAAATTTAACATAGAAGAACAATAAAATTGTACACCGAGCAACTTTGATTGTCCGAAGTTGCTCAACTCTCTCTATGGAGGAGCTTTTAACGGTTTTTATCAATTTGTCATTGAAAGTTAGTGTTTTGGCATCGAAATAATCTTGGAAGCCTATACACGTAAAATTTGACATAAAAAAGCAATAAAAAGTGTACACCGAGCAACTTCGATTGTCGGAAGTTGCTCAACTCTCTCTATAGACGTGCTTTTAACGGCTTTGTTCATTTATCATAGAAAGTTGGTGTTTTTTCATCGAAATAATCTAGGAAGTTTATACTCATAAAATTTGACATAGAAGAACATTAAAAGGTGTACACCGAGCAACTTTGATGGTCCGACGGTGCTCAACTCTCTCCATGGAGGAGCTTTAAACGGTTTTTTCCATTTGTCATAGAAAGTTGTTGTTTTTGCATCGAAATAATCTAAGAAGCTTACAGTCATAAAATTTGAAGTAGAAGAACAATAAAAAGTATACACCAAGCAACTTTGATTTTCCGAAGTTGCTCAACTCTCTCTATGGAGGAGCTTTTAACGGTTTTGTCCATTTGTCATTAAAAATTGGTGTTTTGACATCGAAATAATCTTGAAAGCCTATACACGTAAAATTTGACATAAAAAACGATAAAAAGTGTACACCGAGCAATTTCGATTGTCCGAAGTTGCTCAACTCTCTCTGTATACGTGGTTTTAACGGCTTTGCCCATTTTTCATAGAAAGTTAGTGTTTTTTCGTCGAAATAATCTGGGAAGCTTATACTCGTAAAATTTGACATAGAAGAACATTCAAAGGTGTACACCGAGCAACTTTGATGGTCCGACGTTGCTCAACTCTCTCTATGGAGGAGCTTTTAACGGTTTTTTTCCATTTGTCATAGAAAGTTGTTGTTTTGGCATCGAAATAATCCTGGAAGCTTATACTCGTAAAATTTGACATAGAAGAACAATAAAAAGTGTACACCGAGCAACTTTGATTGTCCGAAGATGCTCAACTCTCTCTACGGAGGAACTTTTAAAGGTTTTTTCCATTTGTCATAGAAAGTTGCGGTTTTGGCATCGAAATAATCTTGGAAGCTTATACTCATAAAATTTGACATAGAAGAATAATAAAACATGTACAACAAGCATCTTTGATTGTCCGAAGTTGGTCAACTCTCTCTATGAAGGAGCTTTTAAAGGTTTTGTCCATTTGTCATAGAAAGTTGGTCTTTTGCAATCGAAATAATCGAGGAAGCTTATACTCATAAAATTTGACATAGAGGAACAATAAAAAGTGTACACCGAGCAACTTTGGTGTTCCGAAGTTGCTCAACTCTCTCTATGGAAGAGCTTTTAACGGTTTTGTCCATTTGTCATTGAAAGTTGGTGTATTGGCATCAAAATATTCCTGGAAGCTCATTTTCGTAAAATTTAACATAGAAGAACATTAAAAAGTTTAGAGGAGCATCTAACGGTTTTGTCCATTTGTCATAGAAAGTTGGTGTTTTTGTATCGAAATGATCATGGAAGCTCATTTTCGTAAAATTTAACATAAAAGAACAATAAAAAGTGTACACCGAGCAACTTTGATTGTCCGAATTTGCTCGACTCTCTCTATGGAGGAGCTTTTAACGGTTTTGTCCATTTGTCATAGAAAGTCGGTGTTTTGGCATCGAAACAATCCTAGAAGCTCATTTTCGTAAAATTTAACATAGAAGAACAATAAAAATTGTACAACGAGCAAATTTGATTTATCCGAAGTTGCTCAACTCTCTCTATGGAGGAGCTTTTAAAGCTTTTGTCCATTTGTCATAGAAAGTTGGTCTTTTGCTATCAAAATAATCTTGAAAGCTTATACTCATAAAATTTGACATAGAAGAACAATAAAAAGTGTACACCGAGCAACTTCGATTGTCCGAAGTTGCTCAACTCTCTCTATGGAGGAGCTTTTAACGGTCTTGTCCATTTGTCATAGAAAGTTGGTGTTTTGGCATCAAAACAATCCGAGAACCCCATTTTCGTAAAATTTAACATAGAAGAACAATAAAAAGTGTACACCGAGCAAATTTGATTGTCCGAAGTTGCTCAACACTCTCTATGGAGGAGCTTTTAACGGTTTCGTCCATTTGTCATAGAAAGTTGGTGTTTTGGCATCGAAATAATCTTGGAAGCCTATACTCGTAAAATTTGACTTAGTAGAACATTATAAACTGTACGCCGAGCAACTTTGATAGTCCGAAGTTGCTCAACTCTCTCTTTAGAGGAGCATTTAACGGTTTTGTCCATTTGTCATAGAAAGTTGGTGTTTTGGCATCGAAATAATCTTGGAAGCTCATTTTCGTAAAATTTAACATAGAAGAACAATAAAAAGTGTATACCGAGCAACTTTGATTGTCCGAAGTTGCTCAACACTCTCTATGGAGGAGCTTTTAACTGTTTTTTCCATTTGTCATAGAAAATTGGTGTTTTTGCATCGAAATAATCCCGGAAGCTCATTTTCGTAAAATTTAACGTAGAAGAACAATAAAAAATGTACACCGAGCAACTTTGATTGTCCGAAGTTGCTTAACACTCTCCATGGAGGTGCTTTTAACGGTTTTGTCCATTTGTCATAGAAAGTTGGTGTTTTGGCATCGAAATAATCCTGGAAGCTCATTTTCTTAAAATTTAACATTGAAGAACAATAAAAGGTGTACACCGAGCAACTTTGAATGTCCGAAGTTGCTCAACTCTCTCTATGGAGGAGCTTTTAACGGTTTTGTCCATTTGTCGTAGAAAGTTGGTATTTTGGCATCGAAACTATTCTGGAAGCCCATTTTCGTAAAATTTAACATACAAGAACAATAAAAAGTGTACATTGAGCAACTTTGATTGTCCGAAATTGCTCAACTCCCTCTATGGAGGTGGTTTTAACGATTTTGTCCATTTGTCATAGAAAGTTGGCGTTTTGGCATCGAAATAATCCTGGAAGCTCATTTTCGTAAAATTTAACATAAAAGAACAATAAAAACTGTACATCGAGCAACTTTGATTGTCCGAAGTTGCTCAACTCTCTCTATGGAGGAGCTTTTAACGGTTTTGTCCATTTGTCATAGAAAGTTGTTGTTTTGGCATTGAAATAATCCCGAATGCTCATTTTCGTAAAATTTGACAAAGAAGAACAATAAAAAGTGTACACCGAGCAACTTTGATTGTCCGAAGTTGCTCAACTCTCTCTATGGAGGAGCTTTTAACGGTTTTGTCCATTTGTCATAGAAAGTTGGTCTTTTGCCATCGAAATAATCTTGGAAGCTTATACTCATAAAATTTGACATAGAAGAACAATAAAAAGTGTACAGCGAGCAACTTCGATTGTCCGAAGTTGCTCAACTCTCTCTATGGAGGAGCTTTTAACGATTTTGTCCATTTGTCATTAAAAATTGGTGTTTTGGCATCGAAATAATCTTGGAAGCCTATACACGTAAAATTTGACATAAAAAACAATAAAAAGTGCACACCGAGCAACTTCGATTGTCCGAAGTTGCTCAACTCTCTCTGTATACGTGCTTTTAACGGCTTTGCCCATTTTTCATAGAAAGTTAGTGTTTTTTCATCGAAATAATCTAGGAAGCTTATACTCGTAAAATTTGACATAGAAGAACATTGAAAGGTGTACACCGAGCAACTTTGATGGTCCGATGTTGCTCAACTCGCTCTATGGAGGAGCTTTTAACGGTTTTTTCCATTTGTCATAGAAAGTTGTTGTTTTGGCATCGAAATAATCCTGGAAGCTTATACTCGTAAAATTTGACATAGAAGAACAATAAAAAGTGTACACCGAGCAACTTTGATTGTCCGAAGATGCTCAACTCTCTCTATGGAGGAGCTTTTAACGGTTTTTTCCATTTGTCATAGAAAGTTGCGGTTTTGGCATCGAAATAATCTTGGAAGCTTATACTCATAAAATTTGACATAGAAGAACAATAAAACATGTACACCGAGCATCTTTGATTGTCCGAAGTTGGTCAACTCTCTCTATGAAGGAGCTTTTAACAGTTTTATCCATTTGTCATAGAAACCTGGGATTTTGGAATCGAAATAATCGAGGAAGCTTATACTCATAAAATTTGACATAGAAGAACAATAAAAAGTGTACACCGAGCAACTTTGGTGTTCCGAAGTTGCTCAACTCTCCCTATGGAGGATCTTTTAAAGGTTTTGTCCATTGGTCATAGAAAGTTGGTCTTTTGCCATCGAAATAATCGTGGAAGCTTATACTCATAAAATTTGACATAGAAGAACATCAAAAAGTGTACACCGAGCAACTTTGATAGTCCGAAGTTGCTCAACTCTCTCTATGGAAGAGCTTTTAACGGTTTTGTCCATTTGTCATTGAAAGTTGGTGTTTTGGCATCAAAATAATCCTGGAAGCTCATTTTCGTAAAATTTAACATAGAAGAACAATAAAAAGTGTACACCGAGCAACTTTTATAGTCCGAAGTTGCTCAACTCTCTCTATGGAGGAGCTTTTAAAGCTTTTGTCCATTTGTTATTAAATGTTGGTGTTTTGGCATCGAAATAATCTTGGAAGCCTATACTCGTAAAATTTGACTTAGTAGAACATTATAAACTGTACGCCGAGCAACTTTGATTGTCCGAAGTTGCTCGACTCAATCTATGGAGGAGCTTTTGACGGTTTTGTCCATTTGTCATAGAAAGTTGGTGTTTTGGCATCGAAACAATCCTAGAAGCTCATTTTCGTAAAATTTAACATAGAAGAACAATAAAAAGTGTACACCGAGCAAATTTGATTTATCCGAAGTTGCTCAACACTCTCTATGGAGGAGCTTTTAACGGTTTTGTCCATTTGTCATAGAAAGTTGGTCTTTTGCCATCGAAATAATCTTGGAAACTTATACTCATAAAATTTGACATAGAAGAACATTAAAATGTGTGCACCGAGCAACTTCGATAGTCCGAAGTTGCTCAACTCTCTCTATGGAGGAGCTTTTAACGGTTTTGTCCATTTGTCATAGAAAGTTGGTGTTTTGGCATCGAAATGATCCTGGAAGCTCATTTTCGTAAAATTTAACATAGAAGAACAATAAAAAGTGTACACTGAGCAAATTTGATTTATCCGAAGTTGCTCAACACTCTCTATGGAGGAGCTTTTAACGGTTTTGTCCATTTGTCATAGAAAGTTGGTCTTTTGCCATCGAAATAATCTTGGAAGCTTATACTCATAAAATTTGACATAGAAGAACATTAAAAAGTGTGCACCGAGCAACTTCGATAGTCCGAAGTTGCTCAACTCTCTCTATGGAGGAGCTTTTAACGGTTTTGTCCATTTGTCATAGAAAGTTGGTGTTTTGGCATCGAAATGATCCTGGAAGCTCATTTTCGTAAAATTTAACATAAAAGAACAATAAAAAGTGTACACCGAGCAACTTTGATTGTCTGAAGTTGCTCAACTCTCTCTATGGAGGAGCTTTTAACTGTTTTTTTCCATTTGTCATAGAAAATTGGTGTTTTTGCATCGAAATAATCTAAGAAGCTTACACTCATAAAATTTCAAGTAGAAGAACAATAAAAAGTGTACACCGATCAACTTTGATAGTCTGAAGTTGCTCAACTCTCTCTATGGAGGAGCTTTTAATGGTTTTGTCCATTTGTCATAGAAAGTTGGTGTTTTGGCATCGAAATAACCCTGGATGCTCATTTTCATAAAATTTAACATAGAAGAACAATAAAAAGTGTACACCAAGCAACTTTGATTGTCTGAAGTTGCTCAACTCTCTCTATGGAGGAGCTTTTATTGGTTTTGTCCATTTGTCATAGAAAGTTGGTGTTTTGGCATCGAAATAATCCTGAAGCTCATTTTCATAAAATTTAACATAGAAGAACAATAAAAAGTATACAACGAGCAACTTTGATTGTCTGAAGTTGCTCAACACTCTCTATGGAGGAGCTTTTAATGATTTTGTCCATTTGTCATAGAAAGTTTGTCTTTTGCCATCGAAATAATCTTGGAAGCTTGTACTCATAAAATTTGACATAGAAGAACATTAAAAAGTGTGCACCGAGCAACTTTGATTGTCCGAAGTTTCTCAACTCTCTCTATGGAGGAGCTTTTAACGGTTTTGTCCATTTGTCATAGAAAGTTGGTGTTTTGGCATCGAAATGATCCTTGAAGCTCATTTTCGTAAAATTTAACATAGAAGAACAATAAAAAGTGTACACCGAGCAAATTTGATTTATCCGAAGTTGCTCAACACTCTCTATGGAGGAGCTTTTAACGGTTTTGTCCATTTGTCATAGAAAGTTGGTCTTTTGCCATCGAAATAATCTTGGAAGCTTATACTCATAAAATTTGACATAGAAGAACATTAAAAGGTGTGCACCGAGCAACTTCGATAGTCCGAAGTTGCTCAACTCTCTCTATGGAGGAGCTTTTAACAGTTTTGTCCATTTGTCATAGAAAGTTGGTGTTTTGGCATCGAAATGATCCTGGAAGCTCATTTTCGTAAAATTTAACATAAAGAACAATAAAAAGTGTACACCGAGAAACTTTGATTGTCTGAAGTTGCTCAACTCTCTCTATGGAGGAGCTTTTAACTGTTTTTTTCCATTTGTCATAGAAAATTGGTGTTTTTGCATCGAAATAATCTAAGAAGCTTACACTCATAAAATTTCAAGTAGAAGAACAATAAAAAGTATACACCGATCAACTTTGATATTCTGAAGTTGCTCAACTCTCTCTTTGGAGGAGCTTTTAATGGTTTTGTCCATTTGTCATAGAAAGTTGGTGTTTTGGCATCGAAATAACCCTGGATGCTCATTTTCATAAAATTTAACATAGAAGAACAATAAAAAGTGTACACCAAGCAACTTTGATTGTCTGAAGTTGCTCAACTCTCTCTATGGAGGAGCTTTTATTGGTTTTGTCCATTTGTCATAGAAAGTTGGTGTTTTGGCATCGAAATAATCCTGGAAGCTCATTTTCATAAAATTTAACATAGAAGAACAATAAAAAGTATACAACGAGCAACTTTTATTGTCTGAAGTTGCTCAACACTCTCTATGGAGGAGCTTTTAATGATTTTGTCCATTTGTCATAGAAAGTTTGTCTTTTGCCATCGAAATAATCTTGGAAGCTTGTACTCATAAAATTTGACATAGAAGAACATTAAAAAGTGTGCACCGAGCAACTTTGATTGTCCGAAGTTTCTCAACTCTCTCTATGGAGGAGCTTTTAACGGTTTTGTCCATTTGTCATTGAAAGTTGGTGTTTTGGCATCGAAATGATCCTGTAAGCTCATTTTCGTAAAATTTAACATAAAAGAACAATAAAAAGTGTACACCGAGCAACTTTGAATGTCTGAAGTTGCTCAACTCTCTCTATGGAGGAGCTTTTAACTGTTTTTTCCATTTGTCATTGAAAGTTGTTGTTTTTACATCGAAATAATCTAAGAAGCTTACACTCATAAAATTTGAAGTAGAAGAACAATAAAAAGTGTACACCGAGCGACTTTGATTGTCCGAAGTTGCTCAACTCTTTCTATGGAGGAGCTTTTAAAGCTTTTGTCCATTTATCATAGAAAGTTGGTCTTTTGCCATCGAAATAATCTTGGAAGTTTATACTCATAAAATTTGACACAGAAGAACAATAAAAAGTTTACACCGAGCAACTTCGAATGTCCGAAGTTGCTCAACTCTCTCTATGAAGGAGCTTTTAACGGTTTTGTCCATTTGTCATAGAAAGTTGTTGTTTTGGAATTGAAATAATCCCGAATGCTCATTTTCGTAAAATTTGACAAAGAAGAACAATAAAAAGTGTACACCGAGCAACTTTGATTGTCCGAAGTTGCTCAACTCTCTCTATGGAGGAGCTTTTAACGGTTTTGTCCATTTGTCATAGAAAGTTGGTCTTTTGCCATCGAAATAATCTTGGAAGCTTATACTCATAAAATTTGACATAGAAGAACAATAAAAAGTGTACAGCGAGCAACTTCGATTGTCCGAAGTTGCTCAACTCTCTCTATGGAGGAGCTTTTAACGGTTTTGTCCATTTGTCATAGAAAGTTGGTCTTTTGCCATCGAAATAATCTTGGAAGCTTATACTCATAAAATTTGACATAGAAGAACAATAAAAAGTGTACAGCGAGCAACTTCGATTGTCCGAAGTTGCTCAACTCTCTCTATGGAGGAGCTTTTAACGGTTTTGTCCATTTGTCATTAAAAATTGGTGTTTTGGCATCGAAATAATCTTGGAAGCCTATACACGTAAAATTTGACATAAAAAACAATAAAAAGTGCACACCGAGCAACTTCGATTGTACGAAGTTGCTCAACTCTCTCTGTATACGTGCTTTTAACGGCTTTGCCCATTTTTCATAGAAAGTTAGTGTTTTTTCATCGAAATAATCTAGGAAGCTTATACTCGTAAAATTTGACATAGAAGAACATTGAAAGGTGTACACCGAGCAACTTTGATGGTCCGACGTTGCTCAACTCGCTCTATGGAGGGGCTTTTAACGGTTTTTTCCATTTGTCATAGAAAGTTGTTGTTTTGGCATCGAAATAATCCTGGAAGCTTATACTCGTAAAATTTGACATAGAAGAACAATAAAAAGTGTACACCGAGCAACTTTGATTGTCTGAAGATGCTCAACTCTCTCTATGGAGGAGCTTTTAACGGTTTTTTCCATTTGTCATAGAAAGTTGCGGTTTTGGCATCGAAATAATCTTGGAAGCTTATACTCATAAAATTTGACATAGAAGAACAATAAAACATGTACACCGAGCATCTTTGATTGTCCGAAGTTGGTCAACTCTCTCTATGAAGGAGCTTTTAACAGTTTTATCCATTTGTCATAGAAACCTGGGATTTTGGCATCGAAATAATCGAGGAAGCTTATACTCATAAAATTTGACATAGAAGAACAATAAAAAGTGTACACCGAGCAACTTTGGTGTTCCGAAGTTGCTCAACTCTCTCTATGGAGGAGCTTTTAAAGGTTTTGTCCATTGGTCATAGAAAGTTCGTCTTTTTCCATCGAAATAATCGTGGAAGCTTATACTCATAAAATTTGACATAGAAGAACATCAAAAAGTGTACACCGAGCAACTTTGATAGTCCGAAGTTGCTCAACTCTCTCTATGGAAGAGCTTTTAACGGTTTTGTCCATTTGTCATTGAAAGTTGGTGTTTTAGCATCAAAATAATCCTGGAAGCTCATTTTCGTAAAATTTAACATAGAAGAACAATAAAAAGTGTACACCGAGCAACTTTTATAGTCCAAAGTTGCTCAACTCTCTCTATGGAGGAGCTTTTAAAGCTTTTGTCCATTTGTCATTAAATGTTGGTGTTTTGGCATCGAAATAATCTTGGAAGCCTATACTCGTAAAATTTGACTTAGTAGAACATTATAAACTGTACGCCGAGCAACTTTGATTGTCTGAAGTTGCTCGACTCAATCTATGGAGGTGCTTTTGACGGTTTTGTCCATTTGTCATAGAAAGTTGGTGTTTTGGCATCGAAACAATCCTAGAAGCTCATTTTCGTAAAATTTAACATAGAAGAACAATAAAAAGTGTACACCGAGCAAATTTGATTTATCCGAAGTTGCTCAACACTCTCTATGGAGGAGCTTTTAACGGTTTTGTACATTTGTCATAGAAAGTTGGCCTTTTGCCATCGAAATAATCTTGGAAGCTTATACTCATAAAATTTGACATAGAAGAACATTAAAAAGTGTGCACCGAGCAACTTCGATAGTCCGAAGTTGCTCAACTCTCTCTATGGAGGAGCTTTTAACGGTTTTGTCCATTTGTCATAGAAAGTTGGTGTTTTGGCATCGAAATGATCCTGGAAGCTCATTTTCGTAAAATTTAACATAAAAGAACAATAAAAAGTGTACACCGAGCAACTTTGATTGTCTGAAGTTGCTCAACTCTCTCTATGGAGGAGCTTTTAACTGTTTTTTTCCATTTGTCATAGAAAATTGGTGTTTTTGCATCGAAATAATCTAAGAAGCTTACACTCATAAAATTTCAAGTAGAAGAACAACAAAAAGTGTACACCGATCAACTTTGATAGTCCGAAGTTGCTCAACTCTCTCTGTGGAGCAGCTTTTAATGGTTTTGTCCATTTGTCATAGAAAGTTGGTGTTTTGGCATCGAAATAATCCTGGATGCTCATTTTCATAAAATTTAACATAGAAGAACAATAAAAAGTGTACTCCGAGCAACTTTGATTGTCTGAAGTTGCTCAACTCTCTCTATGGAGGAGCTTTTATTGGTTTTGTCCATTTGTCATAGAAAGTTGGTGTTTTGGCATCGAAATAATCCTGGAAGCTCATTTTCATAAAATTTAACATAGAAGAACAATAAAAAGTATACAACGAGCAACTTTGATTGTCTGAAGTTGCTCAACACTCTGTATGGAGGAGCTTTTAATGATTTTGTCCATTTGTCATAGAAAGTTGGTCTTTTGCCATCGAAATAATCTTGGAAGCTTGTACTCATAAAATTTGACATAGAAGAACATTAAAAAGTGTGCACCGAGCAACTTTGATTGTCCGAAGTTTCTCAACTCTCTCTATGGAGGAGCTTTTAACGGTTTTGTCCATTTGTCATTGAAAGTTGGTGTTTTGGCATCGAAATGATCCTGTAAGCTCATTTTCGTAAAATTTAACATAAAAGAACAATAAAAAGTGTACACCGAGCAACTTTGAATGTCTGAAGTTGCTCAACTCTCTCTATGGAGGAGCTTTTAACTGTTTTTTCCATTTGTCATAGAAAGTTGTTTTTTTTACATCGAAATAATCTAAGAAGCTTACACTCATAAAATTTAAAGTAGAAGAACAATAAAAAGTGTACACCGAGCGACTTTGATTGTCCGAAGTTGCTCAACTCTTTCTATGGAGGAGCTTTTAAAGCTTTTGTCCATTTGTCATAGAAAGTTGGTCTTTTGCCATCGAAATAATCTTGGAAGCTTATACTCATAAAATTCGACATAGAAGAAAAATAAAAAGTTTACACCAACCAACTTCGATTGTCCGAAGTTGCTCAACTCTCTCTATGAAGGAGCTTTTAACGGTTTTGTCCATTTGTCATAGAAAGTCGTTGTTTTGTCATCGAAATAATCCCGGATGCTCATTTTCGTAAAATTTGACAAAGAAGAACAATAAAAAGTGTACACCGAGCAACTTTGATTGTCCGAAGTTGCTCAACTCTCTCTATGGAGGAGCTTTTAACGGTTATGTCCATTTGTCATAGAAAGTTGGTCTTTTGCCATCGAAATAATCTTGGAAGCTTATACTCATAAAATTTGACATAGAAGAACAATAAAAAGTGTACAGCGAGCAACTTCGATTGTCCGAAGTTGCTCAACTCTCTCTATGGAGGAGCTTTTAACGGTTTTTTCCATTTGTCATAGAAAGTTGGTCTTTTGCCATCAAAATAATCTTGTAAGCTTATACTCATAAAATTTGACATCGACGAACAATAAAAAGTGTACACCGAGCAACTTCGACTGTCCGAAGTTGCTCAACTCACTCTATTGAGGAGCTTTTAACGGTTTTGTCCATTTGTCATAGAAAGTTGGTGTTTTGGCATCGAAATAATCCTAGAAGATCATTTTCGTAAAATTTGACATAGAAGAACAATAAAAAGTGTACACCGAGCAACTTTGAGAGTCCGAAGTTGCTCAACTCTCTCTATGGAGGAGCTTTTAACGGTTTTGTCCGTTTGTCATAGAAATTTGGTGTTTTGGCATCGAAATAATCCTGGAAGCTCATTTTCGTAAAATTTAACATAGAAGAACAATAAAAAGTGTACACCGAGCAACTTTGATTGTCTGAAGTTGCTGAACTCTCTCTATGGAGGAGCTTTTAACAGTTTTGTCCATTTGTTATTAAAAGTTGTTAATTTGGCATCGAAATAATCCTGGTAGCTCATTTTCGTAAAATTTAAATTATAAGAGCATAAAAAGTGTACACCGAGCAACTTTGACAGTCCGAAGTTGCTCAACTCTCTCTATGGAGGAGCTTTTAACGGTTTTGTCCATTTGTCGTAGAAAGTTGGTATTTTGGCATCGAAACTATTCTGGAAGCCCATTTTCGTAAAATTTAACATAGAAGAACAATAAAATTGTACACCGAGCAACTTTGATTGTCCGAAGTTGCTCAACTCTCTCTATGGAGGAGCTTTTAACGGTTTTTATCAATTTGTCATTGAAAGTTAGTGTTTTGGCATCGAAATAATCTTGGAAGCCTATACACGTAAAATTTGACATAAAAAAGCAATAAAAAGTGTACACCGAGCAACTTCGATTGTCGGAAGTTGCTCAACTCTCTCTATAGACGTGCTTTTAACGGCTTTGTTCATTTATCATAGAAAGTTGGTGTTTTTTCATCGAAATAATCTAGGAAGTTTATACTCATAAAATTTGACATAGAAGAACATTAAAAGGTGTACACCGAGCAACTTTGATGGTCCGACGGTGCTCAACTCTCTCCATAGAGGAGCTTTAAACGGTTTTTTCCATTTGTCATAGAAAGTTGTTGTTTTTGCATCGAAATAATCTAAGAAGCTTACAGTCATAAAATTTGAAATAGAAGAACAATAAAAAGTATACACCAAGCAACTTTGATTTTCCGAAGTTGCTCAACTCTCTCTATGGAGGAGCTTTTAACGGTTTTGTCCATTTGTCATTAAAAATTGGTGTTTTGACATCGAAATAATCTTGAAAGCCTATACACGTAAAATTTGACATAAAAAACGATAAAAAGTGTACACCGAGCAATTTCGATTGTCCGAAGTTGCTCAACTCTCTCTGTATACGTGGTTTTAACGGCTTTGCCCATTTTTCATAGAAAGTTAGTGTTTTTTCGTCGAAATAATCTGGGAAGCTTATACTCGTAAAATTTGACATAGAAGAACATTCAAAGGTGTACACCGAGCAACTTTGATGGTCCGACGTTGCTCAACTCTCTCTATGGAGGAGCTTTTAACGGTTTTTTTCCATTTGTCATAGAAAGTTGTTGTTTTGGCATCGAAATAATCCTGGAAGCTTATACTCGTAAAATTTGACATAGAAGAACAATAAAAAGTGTACACCGAGCAACTTTGATTGTCCGAAGATGCTCAACTCTCTCTACGGAGGAACTTTTAAAGGTTTTTTCCATTTGTCATAGAAAGTTGCGGTTTTGGCATCGAAATAATCTTGGAAGCTTATACTCATAAAATTTGACATAGAAGAATAATAAAACATGTACAACAAGCATCTTTGATTGTCCGAAGTTGGTCAACTCTCTCTATGAAGGAGCTTTTAAAGGTTTTGTCCATTTGTCATAGAAAGTTGGTCTTTTGCCATCGAAATAATCGAGGAAGCTTATACTCATAAAATTTGACATAGAGGAACAATAAAAAGTGTACACCGAGCAACTTTGGTGTTCCGAAGTTGCTCAACTCTCTCTATGGAAGAGCTTTTAACGGTTTTGTCCATTTGTCATTGAAAGTTGGTGTATTGGCATCAAAATATTCCTGGAAGCTCATTTTCGTAAAATTTAACATAGAAGAACATTAAAAAGTTTAGAGGAGCATCTAACGGTTTTGTCCATTTGTCATAGAAAGTTGGTGTTTTTGTATCGAAATGATCATGGAAGCTCATTTTCGTAAAATTTAACATAAAAGAACAATAAAAAGTGTACACCGAGCAACTTTGATTGTCCGAATTTGCTCGACTCTCTCTATGGAGGAGCTTTTAACGGTTTTGTCCATTTGTCATAGAAAGTCGGTGTTTTGGCATCGAAACAATCCTAGAAGCTCATTTTCGTAAAATTTAACATAGAAGAACAATAAAAATTGTACAACGAGCAAATTTGATTTATCCGAAGTTGCTCAACTCTCTCTATGGAGGAGCTTTTAAAGCTTTTGTCCATTTGTCATAGAAAGTTGGTCTTTTGCTATCAAAATAATCTTGAAAGCTTATACTCATAAAATTTGACATAGAAGAACAATAAAAAGTGTACACCGAGCAACTTCGATTGTCCGAAGTTGCTCAACTCTCTCTATGGAGGAGCTTTTAACGGTCTTGTCCATTTGTCATAGAAAGTTGGTGTTTTGGCATCAAAACAATCCGAGAACCCCATTTTCGTAAAATTTAACATAGAAGAACAATAAAAAGTGTACACCGAGCAAATTTGATTGTCCGAAGTTGCTCAACACTCTCTATGGAGGAGCTTTTAACGGTTTCGTCCATTTGTCATAGAAAGTTGGTGTTTTGGCATCGAAATAATCTTGGAAGCCTATACTCGTAAAATTTGACTTAGTAGAACATTATAAACTGTACGCCGAGCAACTTTGATAGTCCGAAGTTGCTCAACTCTCTCTTTAGAGGAGCATTTAACGGTTTTGTCCATTTGTCATAGAAAGTTGGTGTTTTGGCATCGAAATAATCTTGGAAGCTCATTTTCGTAAAATTTAACATAGAAGAACAATAAAAAGTGTATACCGAGCAACTTTGATTGTCCGAAGTTGCTCAACACTCTCTATGGAGGAGCTTTTAACTGTTTTTTCCATTTGTCATAGAAAATTGGTGTTTTTGCATCGAAATAATCCCGGAAGCTCATTTTCGTAAAATTTAACGTAGAAGAACAATAAAAAGTGTACACCGAGCAACTTTGATTGTCTGAAGTTGCTCAACTCTCTCTATGGAGGAGCTTTTAACGGTTTTGTCCGTTTGTCATAGAAAGTTGGTGTTTTGGCACCGAAATAATCCTGGAAGCTCATTTACGTAAAATTTAACATAGAAGAACAATAAAAAGTGTACACCGAGCAACTTTGATAGTCCGAAGTTGCACAACTCTCTCTATGGAGGAGCTTTTAACGGTTTTGTCCATTTGTCATAGAAAGTTGGTGTTTTGGCATCGAAATAATCCTGGAAGCTCATTTTCGTAAAATTTAACATAGAAGAATAATAAAAAGTGTACACCGAGCAACTTTGATTGTCCGAAGTTGCTCAACTCTCTCTATGGAGGAGCTTTTAACGGTTTTGTCCATTTGTCATAGAAAGTTGGTCTTTTGCCATCAAAATAATCTTGTAAGCTTATACTCATAAAATTTGACATAGAAGAACAATAAAAAGTGTACACCGAGCAACTTCGATTGTCCGAAGTTGCTCAACACTCTCTATTGAAGAGCTTTTAACGGTTTTGTCCATTTGTCATAGAAAGTTGGTGTTTTGGCATCGAAATAATCCTGGAAGCTCATTTTCGTAAAATTTAACATAGAAGAACAATAAAAAGTGTACACCGAGCAACTTTGATAGTCCGAAGTTGCTCAACTCTCTCTATGGAGGAGCTTTTAACGGTTTTGTCCGTTTGTCATAGAATGTTGGTGTTTTGACATCGAAGTAATCCTGGAAGCTCATTTTCGTAAAATTTAACATAGAAGAACAATAAAAAGTGTACACCGAGCAACTTTTATAGTCCGAAGTTGCTCAACTCTCTCTATGGAGGAGCTTTCAAAGCTTTTGTCCATTTTTCATTAAATGTTGGTGTTTTGGCATCGAAATAATCTTGGAAGTCTATACTCGTAAAATTTGACTTAGTAGAACATTATAAACTGTACGCCAAGCAACTTTGATTGTCCGAATTTGCTCGACTCTCTCTATGGAGGAGCTTTTAACGGTTTTGTCCATTTGTCATAGAAAGTCGGTGTTTTGGCATCGAAACAATCCTAGAAGCTCATTTTCGTAAAATTTAACATAGAAGAACAATAAAAAGTGTACAACGAGCAAATTTGATTTATCCGAAGTTGCTCAACTCTCTCTATGGAGGAGCTTTTAAAGCTTTTGTCCATTTGTCATAGAAAGTTGGTCTTTTGCTATCAAAATAATCTTGAAAGCTTATACTCATAAAATTTGACATAGAAGAACAATAAAAAGTGTACATCGAGCAACTTCGATTGTCCGAAGTCGCTCAACTCTCTCTATGGAGGAGCTTTTAACGGTCTTGTCCATTTGTCATAGAAAGTTGGTGTTTTGGCATCAAAACAATCCGAGAACCTCATTTTCGTAAAATTTAACATAGAAGAACAATAAAAAGTGTACACCGAGCAAATTTGATTGTCCGAAGTTGCTCAACACTCTCTATGGAGGAGCTTTTAATGGTTTCGTCCATTTGTCATAGAAAGTTGGTGTTTTGGCATCGAAATAATCTTGGAAGCCTATACTCGTAAAATTTGACTTAGTAGAACATTATAAACTGTACGCCGAGCAACTTTGATAGTCCGAAGTTGCTCAACTCTCTCTTTAGAGGAGCATTTAACGGTTTTGTCCATTTGTCATAGAAAGTTGGTGTTTTGGCATCGAAATAATCTTGGAAGCTCATTTTCGTAAAATTTAACATAGAAGAACAATAAAAAGTGTATACCGAGCAACTTTGATTGTCCGAAGTTGCTCAACACTCTCTATGGAGGAGCTTTTAACGATTTTGTCCGTTTGTCATAGAAAGTAGGTGTTTTGGCATCGAAATAATCCCGGAAGCTCATTTTCGTAAAATTTAACATAGAAGAACAATAAAAAGTGTACACCGAGCAACTTTGATTGTCTGAAGTTGCTCAACTCTCTCTATGGAGGAGCTTTTAACGGTTTTGTCCGTTTGTCATAGAAAGTTGGTGTTTTGGCACCGAAATAATCCTGGAAGCTCATTTACGTAAAATTTATCATAGAAGAACAATAAAAAGTGTACACCGAGCAACTTTGATAGTCCGAAGTTGCACAACACTCTCTATGGAGGAGCTTTTAACGGTTTTGTCCATTTGTCATAGAAAGTTGGTGTTTTGGCATCGAAATATTCCTGGAAGCTCATTTTCGTAAAATTTAACATAGAAGAACAATAAAAAGTGTACACCGAGCAACATTGATTGTCCGAAGTTGCTCAACTCTCTCTATGGAGGAGCTTTTAACGGTTTTGTCCATTTGTCATAGAAAGTTGGTGTTTTGGCATCGTAATGATCCTGGAAGCTCATTTTCGTAAAATTTAATATAAAAGAACAATAAAAAGTGTACACCGAGCAACTTTGATTGTCTGAAGTTGCTCAACTCTCTCTATGGAGGAGCTTTTAACGGTTTTTTCCATTTGTCATAGAAAGTTGTTGTTTTTGCATCGAAATAATCTAAGAAGCTTACACTCATAAAATTTGAAGTGGAAGAACAATAAAAAGTGTACACCGAGCGACTTTGATTGTTCGAAGTTGCTCAACTCTATCTATGGAGGAGCTTTTAAAGCTTTTGTCCATTTGTCATAGAAAGTTGGTCTTTTCCATCGTAATAATCTTGGAAGCTTATACTCATAAAATTTGACATAGAAGATCAATAAAAAGTGTACACCGAGCAACTTCGATTGTCCGAAGTTGCTCAACTCTCTCTATGAAGGAGCTTTTAACGGTTTTGTCCATTTGTCATAGAAAGTTGGTGTTTTGGCATCGAAATAATCCCGAATGCTCATTTTCGTAAAATTTGACATAGAAGAACAATAAAAAGTGTACAGCGAACAACTTTGATTGTCCGAAGTTGCTCAACTCTCTCTATGGAGGAGCTTTTAACGGTTTTGTCCATTTGTCATAGAAAGTTGTTCTTTTGCCATCAAAATAATCTTGTAAGCTTATACTCATAAAATTTGACATAGAAGAACAATAAAAAGTGTACACCTAGCAACTTCGATTGTCCGAAGTTGCTCAACACTCTCTATTGAAGAGCTTTTAACGGTTTTGTCCATTTGTCATAGAAAGTTGGTGTTTTAGCATCGAAATAATCCTGGAAGCTCATTTTCGCAAAATTTAACATAGAAGAACAATAAAAAGTGTACAACGAGCAACTTTGATAGTCCGAAGTTGCTCAACTCTCTCTATGGAAGAGCTTTTAAAGCTTTTGTCCATTTTTCATTAAATGTTGTTGTTTTGGCATCGAAATAGTCTTGGAAGTCTATACTCATAAAATTTGACTTAGTAGAACATTATAAACTGTACGCCGAGCAACTTTGATTGTCCGAATTTGCTCGACTCTCTCTATGGAGGAGCTTTTCACGGTTTTGTCCATTTGTCATAGAAAGTTGGTGTTTTGGCATCGAAACAATCCTAGAAGCTCATTTTCGTAAAATTTAACATAGAAGAACAATAAAAAGTGTACACCGAGCAAATTTGATTTATCCGAAGTTGCTCAACACTCTCTATGGAGGAGCTTTTAACGGTTTTGTCCATTTGTCATAGAAAGTTGGTCTTTTGCCATCGAAATAATCTTGGAAGCTTATACTGATAAAATTTGACATAGAAGAACATTAAAAAGTGTGCATCGAGCAACTTTTATAATCCGAAGTTGCTCAACTCTCTCTATGGAGGAGCTTTTAACGGTTTCGTCCATTTGTCATAGAAAGTTGGTGTTTTGGCATCGAAATGATCCTGGAAGCTCATTTTCGTAAAATTTAACATAAAAGAACATTAAAAAGTGTACACAACAACTTTGATTGTCTGAACTTGCTCAACTCTCTCTATGGTGGAACTTTTAACTGTTTTTTCCATTTGTCATGGAAATTTGGTGTTTTTGCATCGAAATAATCTAAGAAGCTTACACTCATAAAATTTCAAGTAGAAGAACAATAAAAAGTGTACACCGATCAACTTTGATAGTCCGAAGTTGCTCAACTCTCTCTATGGAGGAGATTTTAATGGTTTTGTCCATTTGTCATAGAAAGTTGGTGTTTTGGCATCGAAATAATCCTGGATGCTCATTTTCGTAAAATTTAACATACAAGAACAATAAAAAGTATGCACCGAGCAACTTTGATTGTCTGAAGTTGCTTAACACTCTCTATGGAGGAGCTTTTAACGCTTTTGTCCATTTGTCATAGAAAGTTGGTCTTTTGCCATCGAAATAATCTTGGAAGCTTGTACTCATAAAATTTTACATAGAAGAACATTAAAAAGTGTGCACAGAGCAACTTTGATTGTCCGAAGTTTCTCAACTCTCTCTATGGAGGAGCTTTTAACGGTTTTGTCCATTTGTCATTGAAAGTTGGTGTTTTGGCATCGAAATGATCCTGGAAGCTCATTTTCATAAAATTTGACACAAAATAACATTAAAAAGTGTGCACCGAGCAACTTTGATTGTCCGAAGTTTCTCAACTCTCACTGTGGAGGAGCTTTTAACGGTTTTTTCTATTTGTCATAGAAAGTTGGTGTTTTTGCATCGAAATAATCTAAGAAGCTTACACTAATAAAATTTGAAGTAGAAGAACAATAAAAAGTGTACACCGAGCGACTTTGATTGTCCGAAGTTGCTCAACTCTTTCTATGGAGGAGCTTTTAAAGCTTTTGTCCATTTGTCATAGAAAGTTGGTCTTTCGCCATCGAAATAATCTTGGAAGCTTGTACTCATAAAATTTGACATAGAAGAAAATTAAAAAGTGTGCACCGAGCAACTTCGATTGTTAGAAGTTGCTCAACTCTCTCTATGGAGGAGCTTTTAACGGTTTTGTCCATTTGTCATTGAAAGTTGGTGTTTTGGCATCGAAATGATCCTAGAAGCTCATTTTCATAAAATTTGACATAGAAGAACATTAAAAAGTGTGCACCGAGCAACTTTGACTGTCCGAAGTTTCTCAACTCTCTCTATGGAGGAGCTTTTAACGGTTTTTTCCATTTGTCATAGAAAGTTGGTGTTTTTGCATCGAAATATTCTAAGAAGCTTACACTAATAAAATTTGAAGTAGAAGAACAATAAAAAGTGTACACCGAGCGACTTTGATTGTTCGAAGTTGCTCAACTCTTTCTATGGAGGAGCTTTTAAAGCTTTTGTCCATTTGTCATAGAAAGTTGGTCTTTTGCCATCGAAATAATCTTGGAAGCTTGTACTCATAAAATTTTACATAGAAGAACATTAAAAAGTGTGCACCGAGCAACTTCGATTGTTCGAAGTTGCTCAACTCTCTCTATGGAGGAGCTTTTAACGGTTTTGTCCATTTGTCATTGAAAGTTGGTGTTTTGGCATCGAAATGATCCTGGAAGCTCATTTTCATAAAATTTGACATAGAAGAACATTAAAAAGTGTGCACCGAGCAACTTTGATTGTCCGAAGTTTCTCAACTCTCTCTATGGAGGAGCTTTTAACGGTTTTTTCCATTTGTCATAGAAAGTTGGTGTTTTTGCATCGAAATATTCTAAGAAGCTTACACTAATAAAATTTGAAGTAGAAGAACAATAAAAAGTGTACACCGAGCGACTTTGATTGTTCGAAGTTGCTCAACTCTTTCTATGGAGGAGCTTTTAAAGCTTTTGTCCATTTGTCATAGAAAGTTGGTCTTTTCCCATCGAAATAATCTTGGAAGCTTATACTCATAAAATTTGACGTAGAAGAACATTAAAAAGTGTGCACTGAGCAACTTCGATAGTCCGAAGTTGCTCAACTCTCTCTATGGAGGAGCTTTTAACGGTTTTGTCCATTTGTCATAGAAAGTTGGTGTTTTGGCATCGAAATGATCCTGGAAGCTCATTTTCGTAAAATTTAACATAAAAGAACAATCAAAAGTGTACACCGAGCTACTTTGATTGTCTGAAGTTGCTCCACTCTCTCTATGGAGGAGCTTTTAACTGTTTTTTCCATTTGTCATAGAAAGTTCGTGTTTTTGCATCGAAATAATCTAAGAAGCTTACATTCATAAAATTTCAAGTAGAAGAACAATAAAAAGTGTACACCGAGCGACTTTGATTGTCCGAAGTTGCTCAACTCTCTCTATGGAGGAGCTTTTAAAGCTTTTGTCCATTTGTCATAGAAAGTTGGCCTTTTGCCATCGAAATAATCTTGGAAGCTTATACTCATAAAATTTGACATAGAAGAACAATAAAAAGTGTACACCGAGCAACTTCGATTGTCCGAAGTTGCTCAACTCTCTCTATTGAGGAGCTTTTAACGGTTTTGTCCATTTGTCATAGAAAGTTGGTGTTTTGGCATCGAAATAATCCTGGAAGCTCATTTTCGTAAAATTTAACATAGAAGAACAATAAAAAGTGTACACCGAGCAACTTGTATAGTCCGAAGTTGCTCAACTCTCTCTATGGAGGAGCTTTTAAAGCTTTTGTCCATTTGTCATTAAATGTTGGTGTTTTGGCATCGAAATAGTCTTGGAAGCCTATACTCGTAAAATTTGACTTAGTAGAATATTATAAACTGTACGCCGAGCAACTTTGATTGTCCGAAGTTGCTCGACTCTCTCTATGGAGGAGCTTTTAAAGCTTTTGTCCATTTGTCATTAAATGTTGGTGTTTTGGCATCGAAATAATCTTGGAAGCCTATACTCGTAAAATTTGACTTAGTAGAACATTATAAACTGTACGCCGAGCAACTTTAATTGTCCGAAGTTGCTCGACTCTCTCTATGGAGGTGCTTTTAACGGTTTTGTCCATTTGTCATAGAAAGTTGGTGTTTTGGCATCGAAACAATCCTAGAAGCTCATTTTCGTAAAATTTAACATAGAAGAACAATAAAAAGTGTACACCGTGCAACTTTGATTGTCTGAAGTTGCTCAACTCTCTCTATGAAGGAGATTTTAACGGTTTTGTCCATTTGTCATAGAAAGTTAGTGTTTTCGCATCAAAATAATCCTGGAAGCTCATTTTCTTAAAATTTAACATAAAAGAACAATAAAAAGTGTACACCGAGCAACTTTGATTGTCCGAAGTTGCTCAACTCTCTCTATGGAGGAGCTTTTAGCGGTTTTGTCCATTTGTCATAGAAAGTTGGTGTTTTGGCATCGAAATAATCATGGAAGCCTATACTCGTAAAATTTAACTTAGTAGAACATTATAAACTGTACGCCGAGCAACTTTAATTGTCCGAAGTTGCTCGACTCTCTCTTTGGAGGAGCTTTTAACAGTTTTGTTCATTTGTCATTGAAAGTTGGTGTTTTGGCAGCGAAAGAATCCTAGAAGCTCATTTTCGTAAAATTTAACATAGAAGAACAATAAAAAATGTACACCGAGCAACTTTGATTGTTCGAAGTTGCTCAACACTCTCTATGGAGGAGCTTTTAACGGTTTTGTCCATTTGTCATAGAAAGTTGGTGTTTTGGCATCGAAATAATCCTGGAAGCTCATTTTCGTAAAATTTAACATAGAAGAACAATAAAAAGTGTACACCGAGCAACTTTGATTGTCTGAAGTTGCTCAACTCTCTCTATGGAGGAGCTTTTATTGGTTTTGTCCATTTGTCATAGAAAGTTGGTGTTTTGGCATCGAAATAATCCTGGAAGCCCATTTTCGTAAATTTTAACATAGAAGAACAATAAAAAGTGTACACCGAGCAACTTTGATTGTCTGAAGTTGCTCAACTCTCTCTATGGACGAGCTTTTAACGGTTTTTTCTGTTTGTCATAGATAGTTGGTGTTTTGGCATCGAAATAATCCTGGAAGCTCATTTTCGTAAAATTTAACATAGAAGAACAATAAAAAGTGTACACCGAGCAACTTTTATAGTCCGAAGTTGCTCAACTCTCTCTGTGGAGGAGCTTTTAAAGCTTTTGTCCATTTGTCATTAAATGTTGGTGTTTTGGCATCGAAAAAATCTTGGAAGCCTATACTCGCAAAATTTGACTTAGTAGAACATTATAAACTGTACGCCGAGCAACTTTAATTGTCCGAAGTTGCTCGACTCTCTCTATGGAGGTGCTTTTAACGGTTTTGTCCATTTTTCATAGAAAGTTGGTGTTTTGGCATCGAAACAATCCTAGAAGCTCATTTTCGTAAAATTTAACATAGAAGAACAATAAAAAGTGTACACCGTGCAACTTTGATTGTCTGAAGTTGCTCAACTCTCTCTATGAAGGAGCTTTTAAAGGTTTTGTCCATTTGTCATAGAAAGTTAGTGTTTTGGCATCAAAACAATCCTGGAAGCTCATTTTCTTAAAATTTAACATAAAATAACAATAAAAAGTGTACACCGAGCAACTTTGATTGTTCGAAGTTGGTCAACTCTCTCTATGGAGGAGCTTTTAACGGTTTTGTCCATTTGTCATAGAAAGTTGATGTTTTGGCATCGAAATAATCTTGGAAGCCTATACTCGTAAAATTTGACTTAGTAGAACATTATAAACTGTACGCCGAGCAACTTTGATTGTCCGAAGTTGCTCGACTCTCCCTTTGGAGGAGCTTTTAACGGTTTTGTTCATTTGTCATAGAAAGTTGGTGTTTTGGCATCGAAATAATCCTGGATGCTCATTTTCGTAAAATTTAACATAGAAGAACAATAAAAAGTGTACATGTTATGTCGTTAGTAACAATTTAAAATAACCTACAAATGTACAATTAATATATATAGTGAATAAGTAAGAGTCGATCCCACAAGGAGTGATGCTAATAGATATACAATCTTACACCTGAATATAATTGATACAAGGGGGGTTAAGTCTTGCAATAGATAAAAATTAAGACAAAGAAATTGACGTTAAGAACAAGAATGAGAATTATTGAAAACAATAGCTAAGACTCACTATCCACCACAAAACATTCAAACAATTTATAAGAAATAATAGAGTAACAATTTAAACAAGCATATGATGACAACATTCACAACAAGGTCATGGTCAAACTCAAGTTGTATGATTCTCTCTTAATTGCATGTAAAGTGTATGGCGTCTACCTCATTACGTGTATTCTTAATTGAAATCTAGCATGGCATTTGCATCAATCAACAATCAAGAATCCAATAAGAGTAAAGAGAATATGAATGTCACAAGAATCCTAATACATGGTATTTGTACTTAGGTATTCAAGAATTGATTTTTCATAATTCATTTTCAACTGAATTATATGTTGCAAGAAAGAACATATTCAACAAGGCAATTGACTATGTTCTACAACAATTAATTCTAATACATGCTTCAAAGTTAGCTAATCAAAGAAACACAATAGTAGAACTCACATAACATGGAAAAATCAAAATCATCATGCTTGTAGAAATTGAAATCCACACAACTTATAAAATTGAAAGCATGCTTGGGGCTTCAAGACAAGCCCTAACTAACAAGAGTTTAGTTATACATAACCAAATAAAACATGAAAAACATAATTACAAATACAAGCCTTGTTTTCTTCTTTTCCTTCTCCTCTTTTTGCTTCCAATCCTTCTCCTTCTTTCCTTCTTGTCTCCCAAGCTCCCCCTCCTAGCTCTTACTCCTCTCTATTTATAGAGAAAATGAGCACATAGTGGAGGAGTTAGTGCCATCTTTTGGTGGTGGATTGTCCATCAAATTGGTGTGGTGGATTGTCCACTCTTTGAATGGAAATGGTATCATCAATGACATCAACATCCAATTACACACTAATATTGTAACTACATTCTGGGCCTAAACTAAGCCTATTATGAACTCGAACCCTTCATAAATAATGTAGATAAAGATGTGTAGATAATTATGGGCTTTTGAATCACTCAATTTGGATATCAGACGCTCAAGTTATGGGCTTCTAAAGGTCTGGTCTGCAAACAGAAATTCTGCTCCGGATATAACTTCCAAACTTGACTTTGAGGCAACCTTTAGAGGCCCAAATGAACTCCGATTTCTGTGAACCAATACTTCCTGAAAAGCTTGAAGTGTCCTCTAAACATTTTCTGAAGATCAAATCTCATTCCGATAGCTCTTACTAGTTCTTAACCTGCAAAACATCCAAGAAGATCTTAAGTACAATAATCTTGAAAATTCTGCTTTTAAGCACAATTTCTTGGCATTGCTTTGGTAGTATTTTATCACTTTAAAAACGTATATTCTGGCACTTATCACAACCCCCAACCAGCTTATTGCTAGTCGCTAGTAATTCAAGCGTAAAAATGTTATGAGAAATGATTGAAAGTAACAATACTAGAACAAAAGGTAAGAGATCACAATTCCTATCCAGATTAGTATAGTCACAACTTCCAACACTTGTGTGTGTGTGCTAAGCCAAAACCTTCATACCACAATCCATAATGCATATAACCTCAAAATATTATCCAAGTAAAAGCCTCAACTCCATATTCTCACAGGGTAGAGAAGGATTTCTGTGCTATGAATTTCTCTCATGGAGTTGGAAAATAGATATGCACTTAGAAGAAAAGTCAATTTAAGGACAAACAAATAAACAAATATTGATCAAATGATAGGTATATTAGCTGTCTAGAACTTCCACCAGTCTTACCACAAACCTGCTTTGGAATTCTATTGATCAAAATTTGTTCAATTGACAAACTAATAGGAAAACTTATCTACTGATAAATGACGAATACACATAACAATTTTTTTCCTTTTTTTCTTTTTTCTTTCTTTTTTTTCTTGCTTTTTTTTTCTGTCTCGAATTCATAGTCTCGAATTCATAATATAGAACATCTCACACAAAGGCCCAATAAAATTACAACATTGTTCTCAAACATTGATCAATATCATCCTCAGCATTCATCCAATCATTCCACAAACCATGTAATGGTGCTCATTGACAGCAATTATCCATTTCAAGAGATCAATGCAAGTTCATAAGTTGTTTACTCATTTCTCTCCACTCATTTGTGCTTTAACCAGAAAATATTCTTAGTCATATGCATTATCATCCATCTTACCACAAGGCTTAGTATTTGTGGACAAAAGTGTGTTAAAAGTTGCTTTCTAATAATGCAGATAGAAAAATTGACTCAAACTAATTGTACTAGTACCAAAACATCAAAGTGCATGAATATGCCACCACCCCCAACCTAAACCAAACATTGTCCGCAATGTGAAAATCCGCAATGTGAAAATGACGAAGTATGGAAAAGCAATGCAATGCAAAGAAACAGAAGATAGAAAAATACAACCTGAGGTGGAAGATGCTCGGACAATGGTGGAAGGAGAAGATGGTTAGCGCCGCACCATGTCCATGAGGACATTTAGCATGTGTTCCAGCCGCTGTTGTCTAACCTCCAACCTATGCAGGCGGGCTAAGATGTCGTGAATGTGGTCTGGCGGAGGTAGTGCAGCAGTAGAAGAGTCAGACGCTTCCAGTGGTAAAGAAACTGGATGTCGCAGTGTTCGTTGGCTACGAGCACTGGAAAGCATGTGGCTAGTACTCTGACGCCAGGTAAAGTTCTCCAAAACAGTCACTGCATAATTGGAAGTTTTCTGACTGGGAGGTGGGAGAATGCCCATACTGAAAAGCAACCTCGTGATGAGTCTCGGGAAAAATAATCTCCCAACCTTGGTTTTTTGGCTCTCCACAAGGGTCTTCGCCTTAAGAATGCTCTCAAGGTAAATCCGGCCAATATCAAACCAGGCTCCACGATACATGTAATATAGGGCGGAAAGTATGTTACCCTGGCGTTGTTGACTGTGTCCAATGGGGCAAAGGTTACTTCGGATGGCATCATCAAGCATCCACATCGTGGACGGCAAATAAGAGCGGCGTGTAGAAGCAGCATTATTCGGATCGTGTCGCCCTTGACACAGATCATCAATCATCTCTTGATGGGAAATAGAGATCGACGCTTGAAAACCTTCTGCGACGTCAGCGGTAGGTGGATAACCTAAACACTTGCAAATATCCGCTGACATGAATTGAAGCCGAAGACCAGGGATGTCAACCTGATATACTGGTTGAGTGCCAGAAGAGTGGGGTAACTCGAGAAGAGTATGGTAAAAGGAGCGAACGATGTGAGGATACACCGGTAAGTCATCTTTTGGATCAGGATCGACCAAGAACAGCAGAGAATGGTCACGGAGGTAGCTCATGGCCCATCGGTTGGCAGAATCGTTCAGGATTTTGGAATCGATTCGCCGTTCTGGCATGATTGTAGCTCTGGCGAATAAGTCCACCGTGGCAACAGGATCGCGGGGGCTGCCCGACATACTGTGAAGGAGGAAGAGAAAGATGATCAGAAAAGACAAATTAAGAAAGGGAGAGTTGAAAAGCAGGAAGAAACAGAGTGTGCGAAGAGAAAACAAAAACAATTAGGTTTTTTTTTTTATTATTATTTTTTTTTTAATCATCGGTGAAGAAGATATAAACAATTATATCACTAATTACACCAGGAAAATTCCCAGGAAAGATTGGAGGGACACAGTGGTCCACTTAAATACCAAACTCCTTAGACAGAATATTCCTAGACATGCAATTAGTAACATAATATATCATACCATCTTACCCGATCAAAATATATATTGCAGAAGCAATCCCAAATATATAAATATAAATAGATATACTGTTTTTTTTTTTCAACCAATGCACATGCATAAGTAAGGTAACAGAGGCTCATTCCAGTGACTTCTGTGCTAATGCCATCGAGTGTTTTCCTTCGGCCTATCAGGAGACCACAGCTTTTGTCCACAGGATCAAAATGTAAACCTTCAGGTCTTATACTAATGACAATACCGTCATGAGATGCTCTCCCTCCCAGCTGCCCTATAAGTAAACATTTGAATATCCAAACCACATTAAGCTGGTGGAGAAAGCTCACACCGAAGACATATGGGCGCAATCAAGCCCCACGCACACAAAAGTGTACAGTGACCACCTCAAGGTGAAAGTAAAAGTGAATATGCTAAGAAAATGTGCAACTGAACTAAATGCTTGATTGAATACACAAAGATAATGAGAAAGAAATATGGGTTGCCTCCCATAAGCGCTAAATTTAGCGTCGTCAGCCAGACGAAATAGCGTATCAAGTGAGTGGAACAGGATCAGAGAGCCTTAAATTCTCATCAAAATGTTCTGTTGTTGGCTCTAAATAGTGCTTGAGACGATGACCATTCACTTTAAAAATATTTCCCGTCTGTGGGTGTTGAAGATTCACTGCACCATGTGAAAAAACATGAGTAATAAGGAATGGACCATACCATCGTGAACGGAGCTTACCTAGGAATAGTCGGAGGCGTGAGTTATATAATAAGACTTTCTGCCCAGGTTCAAAATGTTTCTCAAAATGGTCTTATCATGATAGGCCTTGGTCTTCTCCTTGTATATTTTAGAGCTCTCATAGGCTTCATTTCGGAGTTCTTCCAACTCACTCAACTGCAACTTTCGTTGCTCTCCTGCAGCCTTCATCTCAAAATTGTACTGTTTGATAGCCCAATATGCTTTTTGTTCTAATTCCACTGGTAAGTGGCAGGGTTTGCCAAAAACCAACCTGTATGGTGACATTCCAATCGGAGTTTTGTAGGCTATACGATAAGCCCATATAGCATCCATGAGACGATCAGACCAATCCTTGCATGAGGAGCTCACGGTCTTCTCCAATATCTGCTTAATTTCCCTATTACAGATTTCAGCTTGTCCGCTTGTCTGTGGATGATATGGCGTGGATACCTTATGTTTGACTCCGTACTTTTGCAATAGTGCTGCAAAAAGTTTATTATTGAAATGGGACCCTCCATCACTAATGATCGCCCTGGGTGTTCCAAATCTTGCAAATATATTTTCTTTAAGGAATCTGAGAACAACTCGAGAATCATTAGTCTTTGATGGAACTGCTTCCACCCATTTTGAAACATAATCCACAGCAAGTAAGATATATAAATAACCTTTAGATGAAGGAAAAGGTCCCATGAAATCAATACCCCAAACATCAAAAATTTCAACTATTAGAATAGGTGATAAAGGCATCTGATTCCTAGATGAAAGATTACCTAACCGCTGACACCTATCACAAGTAGAGCAGAAAGTATATGCATCTTTGAACAAACTCGGCCAATGAAATCCACATTGCAAGACTTTCAAAGCTGTCTTCTTTGGACCAGAATGTCCTCCACAAGCATATGAGTGACAAAACGTGAGTATGGATTGAAATTCTGATTCTGGCACACACCTTCTGATGATTTGGTCAGAACACCATTTGAAAAGGTATGGATCATCCCATATGTAATACTTTGATGTTGTCACGAGCTTATCCTTGTAAGTTCTTGGCACATTTCCTGGAAGATCACCTGTAACAAGGTAATTGACAATGTCAGCATACCATGGTGTAGAAATAGATAAAGATAATAATTGCTCATCAGGAAAATTCTCATTTAGAGGCAAAGAGTCTTCTTCGGTCACTGAATTGTTCACCAAACGGCTGAGGTGATCGGCCACTACATTCTCGGATCCTTTTTTGTCCTTAATCTCCAGATCGAACTCTTGAAGTAGTAGAAGCCATCTAATCAAGCGAGGCTTTGCATCCTTCTTTTGAAGAAGGTACCTAAGAGCTGCATGGTCAGAAAATACAATTACTTTAGTACCAATCAAATATGCACGAAATTTTTCTAAAGCAAAAATAACAGAAATGAGCTCCTTCTCTGTAGTGGAGTAGTTTAATTGGGCATCATTGAGTGTTCTACTGGCATAGTAGATAACATGAGGTACTTTATTTACTCGTTGTCCCAAAACTGCTCCTACAGCATAATCAGAAGCATCACACATTAGTTCAAAAGGGAGGATCCAATTGGGAGGCATCATGATCGGTGCTGACGTAAGAAGGAGTTTAAGCTTGTTAAAAGCTGTCAAACATGTCTCATCAAACTCAAATGTCACATCCTTGGATAGTAAGTTACACAATGGCTTAGCTATCTTGGAGAAATCCTTGATGAACCTCCTGTAGAAACCTGCATGTCCAAGGAAAGATCTTATTTCCTTAACTGTAGATGGAGGTGGAAGATTACTTACCAGATCCACTTTTGCTTTGTTAACTTCTATTCCCTTGCTAGAGATGATATGACCAAGCACAATTCCTTGTTGTACCATAAAATGACATTTTTCCCAGTTTAAAACTAGATTGCATTCTTGGCATCTTTCTAAGACCAAAGAGAGGTTATGAAGGCATTTATCAAAAGATGAACCAAATACACTAAAATCATCCATAAATACCTCAATAATTTGCTCCACCATATCTGAAAATATGCTCATCATACACCTTTGAAAAGTACCTGGAGCATTGCAAAGACCAAAAGGCATGCGCCTGTAGGCAAATGTACCATATGGACAAGTAAATGTCGTCTTGTCTTGATCTTCTGGTGCTATTGCAATCTGATTGTAGCCCGAATATCCATCAAGAAAACAATAATGGCTATGACCTGCAAGACGTTCCAACATTTGATCAATAAAAGGTAGTGGAAAATGATCTTTTCTAGTACCTGAATTAAGCTTTCTGTAGTCAATGCAAACACGCCATCCTGTTTGAACTCGAGTGGGAACCAACTCATTATCTTCATTAAGGACTACTGTAACTCCAGATTTTTTAGGAACCACTTGTACCGGACTAACCCATTTGCTATCAGAGATAGGGTAAATGATGCCAACATCTAGCAATTTGAGTACTTCTTTTAGCACCACCTCCTTCATTATTGGGTTAAGTCTGCGTTGGGCATCTCTTATTGGTTTTATTCCCTCCTCTAGTAGTATTCGATGCATACATCTAGAGGGACTGATTCCTCTGATATCAGCAATACTCCATCCGATTGATGTTTTATGCTCTTTTAGTACCCTCAACAATTTCTCTTCTTCTTCAACGCTGAGGTCAGACGCAATGATTACTGGCAATGTACTTTCTTCGCCCACATACGCGTACTTCAAATGCTTTGGTAGTTCCTTCAACTCCAATTGAGGTGCCTGCACAACAGATGGTACAAGTTTTGTCTTAGGCACTGGTAAAGGCTCAAAGGCAGAAATATACATACCTAAAGAAGGTAAAGCTTCAAGGCGAGCTAAGACTTTGCTAGCTTGTTTATCCTCATCGATGGTTCCAAAGTCATGAATTAAAACTTTGTCCACAATATCTCGACCACAACTGTCATTGAACACTTGTTGACAAATTGTATCTAACGCATCTAAGTGAAAACAATAATGTTCATCACTTGGTAATTTGAGTGCTCCAAATACCTTGTACTCAATCGTTTGTCCCTGCACATTCATAGTTAGTGTACCCTTTTGAACATCAATTTTAGTACCTGCTGTGGCCATGAATGGACGACCAAGAATTAAGGTTAACTTTACTTCTGACAAAGGAATCGGCTCCATCTCCAATACTAGAAAATCAGCAGGTAAGATTAATCCGTCAACTTTGACTAATACATCTTCTAGAATACCCCTAGGGTATTTGATCGATCTATCTGCCAACTGGATGCTCACAGAGGTCGCCTTTAGTTCCCCTATATTCAAAGATTCAAAAACAGAAAAAGGCATTAGATTGACAGATGCACCTAAGTCAAGAAGAGCTTTCTCAAACCTGTGACCCCCAATGATACAAGGGATAGTAAAACTGCCCGGATCTTTTAGCTTGGGAGGGAGTTTGCTTTGTAGAACAGCTGAAACTTCCTCAGAAACCTTAATCGTTTCAAACTCTTTGAACTTCCTCTTATTTATGCACAAATCCTTGAGGAATTTTTTATATTTTGGCATTTGTTTGATGGCATCTAAAAGAGGAATGTTAATCTCCACCTTCTTGAAAGTATCCAAGATTCCTTGCATTGGATCTTCTTTCTTTGATTTCTGCAATCTGCTAGGAAAAGGAGCATGTGAAGAAATAGAATTTGGAAGGTTAGAGTTAACCTGAAGGTTTGGCGTTTCCTGGAAAGGAGTAGCACTGCTACTAGAATTTGGATCTAGAACGTCTGGATTGATCATATTATCAGAGTCAAGGTTCTTCTCTTCTTCTGGCACGCTCATTTTTCCAATTGTTTTCCCTCCCCTCAGAGTGATTGCTTTAGCATGTTCATTAATCTTAGGGTTGACAACAACTTGGCCAGGAAGCTTTCCGGGTTCTCTTTGATTTAATGCAGTGGCTAACTGTCCCATTTGTTGTTCCAAATTTGCAATGGCGTTATCAGTTTTCTGCATGAATGCTTGAGTGCTCTGTGCCATAGATGTAACCATATCTTCAAGTGATGGTTTCGGAGGCTCCACTTGAACCCGATGTTGTGGTAATTGAGCAAAAGGTTGTTGCATTGGTTGATTATTACTCCACCTAAAATTTGGATGATTCCTCCATCCTGGATTGTAGGTAGGAGCAAATGGATCATTCCTTGGCCTTTGCATTTGGTTTTGATTCTGATTTGGATAAGTACCGAATGCATTTATTTGAGCATCCAAGACCGCAACTTCATTTTGTGGACAACTTTCCATAGCATGTCCAGGTGTACTGCACACAGCACACACTTGAGAGCCTGGAACGATTAACTGCTTCACCATATTTGTCAAGTTTGCAATTTGGGCTTCCATGTTTGAACTTGATTGTGCTTCGTAGATTCCAGCCCTTTTCTGAGGTTCTCTCACTCTGTTGTAGCTCCATTGTTGAGAATTAGTTGACAGAGTTTCGAACATCTCCCTGGCTTGTCCGGCATTGTTATTCATCAATCCACCACCAGATGTGGCGTCCACCATTTTGCGATCTGAATCCAGCATCCCTTCATAAAAATATTGCATTAGTAGCCATTCTTGAATATTATGATGAGGACAAGAGCTTAAGAGCCTCTTGTATCTCTCCCAATATTCGTGGAATGCTTCTCCATCATTTTTTTGGATGCTCACTATCTCTTTTCTTATTTTATTTGTCTTTTGAGCTGGAAAGAATTTCGTCAAGAACTTGTTTGCCAAATCTGTCCATGTTCTAATTGAAGCTCTTGGTAAAGAGTGAAGCCATGTCTTTGCTTGTTCCTTCAGACTAAATGGAAACAATCGCAGATGAACCTGCTCATCAGTTAAACCTCTTATTTTAATTGTGGAACAGACATCAGAGAATTCTTTAAGATGCATGTGAGGATTTTCTCCAACATGGCCTAAGAACGTAGGCAACAAATGAATCATTCCTGACTTTAGTTCAAAGTTGTCTATAGTAGTCTGGGGGTAGACAATGCATGAAGCTTGATCTGCTGCTTGAGGCACAGAGAAATCCTTGAGTGGCTTGTTCATGTTATCTGGTTCTTCTTCCATTTGAACTGGGGCTGGGGGACTTGTAGTTGGTGATGACAAAGGTGATCTCTCTGGAGTGCGATGCTCTCTTTGACAAAATAAACGGATATCCGCTAATTTTGTGCTTAACGAAATGTTGTCACTCGATAAGTTCCCGAGATTTGAGCTGGACATTCATGTATCTACAAAATAGGAAAAATAACAATATAAATGAACTACTTAGGTGGCGAGGCCAACCATGAACATAAATTAATATAGAGAAAATTTGGTGGATGGCAATGCCAATCACAACCAGAGGATTAAAGAAGTTAGTTGACAATATATAAAAATTTAGTATACAGAAGAAATAAAATGGGGCAGAAAAGGCCAACCATAAAAAAAATGATGTTAGTAAATATTAAGGCATATTAATAGGCGGTAGAACCAACCATTAATATTAATAGATATATACATATATCAACAATAGTAGGTGGTAGAACCAGCCATTAATATTAATAGATATATACATATATTAAGAACAGTAGGCGGTTTGAACCAGCCATTAATAGAAAACAAAATGGGGCGTTTAAGCCAACCACGTTAAATAATGACATATAATGTAAACCTTCCATGTAGGAGGTGCTAACAATAAATAAATAAATTATATACAAGAGTTAGATGACACTATATTAGGTAATCACGTCCCCGGCAACGGCGCCAAAAATTGTTATGTCGTTAGTAACAATTTAAAATAACCTACAAATGTACAATTAATATATATAGTGAATAAGTAAGAGTCGATCCCACAAGGAGTGATGCTAATAGATATACAATCTTACACCTGAATATAATTGATACAAGGGGGGTTAAGTCTTGCAATAGATAAAAATTAAGACAAAGAAATTGACGTTAAGAACAAGAATGAGAATTATTGAAAACAATAGCTAAGACTCACTATCCACCACAAAACATTCAAAAAATTTATAAGAAATAATAGAGTAACAATTTAAACAAGCATATGATGACAACATTCACAACAAGGTCATGGTCAAACTCAAGTTGTATGATTCTCTCTTAATTGCATGTAAAGTGTATGGCGTCTACCTCATTACGTGTATTCTTAATTGAAATCTAGCATGGCATTTGCATCAATCAACAATCAAGAATCCAATAAGAGTAAAGAGAATATGAATGTCACAAGAATCCTAATACATGGTATTTGTACTTAGGTATTCAAGAATTGATTTTTCATAATTCATTTTCAACTGAATTATATGTTGCAAGAAAGAACATATTCAACAAGGCAATTGACTATGTTCTACAACAATTAATTCTAATACATGCTTCAAAGTTAGCTAATCAAAGAAACACAATACTAGAACTCACATAACATGGAAAAATCAAAATCATCATGCTTGTAGAAATTGAAATCCACACAACTTATAAAATTGAAAGCATGCTTGGGGCTTCAAGACAAGCCCTAACTAACAAGAGTTTAGTTATACATAACCAAATAAAACATGAAAAACATAATTACAAATACAAGCCTTGTTTTCTTCTTTTCCTTCTCCTCTTTTTGCTTCCAATCCTTCTCCTTCTTTCCTTCTTGTCTCCCAAGCTCCCCCTCCTAGCTCCTACTCCTCTCTATTTATAGAGAAAATGAGCACATAGTGGAGGAGTTAGTGCCATCTTTTGGTGGTGGATTGTCCATCAAATTGGTGTGGTGGATTGTCCACTCTTTGAATGGAAATGGTATCATCAATGACATCAACATCCAATTACACACTAATATTGTAACTACATTCTGGGCCTAAACGAAGCCTATTATGAACTCACACCCTTCATCAATAATGTAGATAAAGATGTGTAGATAATTATGGGCTTTTGAATCACTCAATGTGGATATCAGACGCTCAAGTTATGGGCTTCTAAAGGTCTGGTCTGCAAACAGAAATTCTGCTCCGGATATAACTTCCAAACTTGACTTTGAGGCAACCTTTAGAGGCCCAAATGAACTCCGATTTCTATGAACCAATACTTCCGGAAAAGCTTGAAGTGTCCTCTAAACATTTGCTGAAGATCAAATCTCATTCCGATAGCTCTTACTAGTTCTTAACCTGCAAAACATCCAAGAAGATCTTAAGTACAATAATCTTGAAAATTCAGCTTTTAAGCACAATTTCTTGGCATTGCTTTGGTAGTATTTTATCACTTTAAAAACGTATATTCTGGCACTTATCAGTACACCGAGCAACTTTGATTGTCTGAAGTTGCTCAACACTCTCTATGGAGGTGCTTTTATTGGTTTTGTCCATTTGTCATAGAAAGTTGGTGTTTTGGCATCGAAATAATCCTGGAAGCTCATTTTCGTAAAATTTAACATAGAAGAACAATAAAAGGTATACACCGAGCAACTTTGATTGTCTGAAGTTGCTCAACACTCTCTATGGAGGACCTTTTAACGCTTTTGTCCATTTGTCATAGAAAGTTGGTCTTTTGCCATCGAAATAATCTTGGAAGCTTGTACTCATAAAATTTGACATAGAAGAACATTAAAAAGTGTGCACCGAGCAACTTTGATTGTCCGAAGTTTCTCAACTCTCTCTATGGAGGAGCTTTTAACAGTTTTGTCCATTTGTCATTGAAAGTTGGTGTTTTGGCATCGAAATGATCCTGGAAGCTCATTTTCATAAAATTTTACATAGAAGAACATTAAAAAGTGTGCACCGAGCAACTTTGATTGTCCGAAGTTTCTCCACTCTCTCTATGGAGGAGCTTTTAACGGTTTTTTCCATTTGTCATAGAAAGTTGGTGTTTTTGCATCGAAATAATCTAAGAAGCTTACACTCATAAAATTTGAAGTAGAAGAACAATAAAAAGTGTACACCGAGCGACTTTGATTGTCCGAAGTTGCTCAACTCTTTCTATGGAGGAGCTTTTATTGGTTTTGTACATTTGTCATAGAAAGTTGGTCTTTTGCCATCGAAATAATCTTGGAAGCTTATACTCACAAAATTTGACATAGAAGAACAATAAAAAGTGTACACCGAGCAACTTCGATTGTCCGAAGTTGCTCAACTCTCTCTATGGAGGAGCTTTTAAAGCTTTTGTCCATTTGTCATAGAAAGTTGGTCTTTTCCATCGAAATAATCTTGGAAGCTTATACTCATAAAATTTGACATAGAAGAACAATAAAAAGTGTACACCGAGCAACTTTGATTGTCTGAAGTTGCTCAACTCTCTCTATGCAGGAGCTTTTAACGGTTTTTTCCATTTGTCATAGAAAGTTGTTGTTTTTGCATCGAAATAATCTAAGAAGCTTACACTCATAAAATTTGAAGTGGAAGAACAATAAAAAATGTACACCGAGCGACTTTGATTGTCCGAAGTTGCTCAACTCTCTCTATGGAAGAGCTTTTAAAGCTTTTTTCCATTTGTCATAGAAAGTTGGTCTTTTCCATCAAAATAATCTTGGAAGCTTATACTCATAAAATTTGACACAGAAGAACAATAAAAAGTGTACACCGAGCAACTTCGATTGTCCGAAGTTGCTCAACTCTCTCTATGAAGGAGCTATTAACGGTTTTGTCCATTTGTCATAGAAAGTTGGTGTTTTGGCATCGAAATAATCCCGGATGCTCATTTTCGTAAAATTTGACATAGAAGAACAATAAAAAGTGTACACCGAGCAACTTTGATTGTGCGAAGTTGCTCAACTCTCTCTATGGAGGTGCTTTTAACGGTTTTGTCCATTTGTCATAGAAAGTTGGTCTTTTGCCAACGAAATAATCTTGGAAGCTTATACTCATAAAATTTGACATAGAAGAACAATAAAAAGTGTACAGCGAGCAACTTTGATAGTCCAAAGTTGCTCAACTCTCTCAATGGAGGAGCTTTTAACGGTTTTGTCCATTTGTCATAGAAAATTGGTGTTTTGGCATCGAAATAATCATGGAAGCTCATTTTCGTAAAAGTTAACATAAAAGAAAAATAAAAAGTGTACACTGAGCAACTTTGATTTTCCGAAGTTGCTCAACTCTCTCTATGGAGGAGCTTTTAACGGTTTTGTCCATTTTTCATAGAAAGTTGGTCTTTTGCCATCAAAATAATCTTGTAAGCTTATACTTATAAAATTTGACATAGAAGAACAATAAAAAGTGTACACAGAGCAACTTCGATTGTCCGAAGTTGCTCAACTCTCTCTATTGAGGAGCTTTTAGCGGTTTAGTCCATTTGTCATAGAAAGTTGGTATTTTGCCATCGAAATAATCCTGGAAGCTCATTTTCGTAAAATTTAACATAGAAGAACAATAAAAAGTGTACACCGAGCAACTTTGATAGTCCGAAGTTGCTCAACTCTCTCTATGGAGGAGCTTTTAACGGTTTTGTCCGTTTGTAATAGAAAGTTGGTGTTTTGGCATCGAAATAATCCTGGAAGCTCATTTTCGTAAAATTTAACATAGAAGAACAATAAAAAGTGTGCACCGAGCAACTTTTATAGTCCGAAGTTGCTCAACTCTCTCTATGGAGGAGCTCTTAACGGTTTTGTCCTTTTGTCATAGAAAGTTGGTGTTTTGGCATCGAAATAATCCTGGAAGCTCATTTTCGTAAAATTTAACATAGAAAAACAATAAAAAGTGTACACCGAGCAACTTTGATAGTCCGAAGTTGCTCAACTCTCTCTATGGAGGAGCTTTTAACGGTTTTGTCCGTTTGTCATAGAAAGTTGGTGTTTTGGCATCGAAATAATCCTGGAAGCTCATTTTCGTAAAATTTAACATAGAAGAACAATAAAAAGTGTACACCGAGCAACTTTGATAGTCCGAAGTTGCTCAACTCTCTCTATGGAGGAGCTTCTAACGGTTTTGTCCGTTTGTCATAGAAAGTTGGTGTTTTGGCATCGAAATAATCCTGGAAGCTCATTTTCGTAAAATTTAACATAGAAAAACAATAAAAAGTGTACACCGAGCAACTTTGATTGTCTGAAGTTGCTCAACTCTCTCTATAGAGGAGCTTTTAACGGTTTTGTCCGTTTGTCATAGAAAGTTGGTGTTTTGGCATCGAAATAATCCTGGAAGCTCATTTTCGTAAACTTTAACATAGAAGAACAATAAAAAGTGTACACCGAGCAACTTTTATAGTCCGAAGTTGCTCGACTCTCTCTATGGAGGAGCTTTTAACGGTTTTTTCCATTTGTCATGGAAAGTTGTTGTTTTTGCATCGAAATAATCTAAGAAGCTTACATTCATAAAATTTCAAGTAGAAGAACAATAAAAAGTGTACATCGAGCGACTTTGATTGTCCGAAGTTGCTCAACTCTCTCTATGGAGGAGCTTTTAAAGCTTTTGTCCATTTGTCATAGAAAGTTGGTCTTTTCCATCGAAATAATCTTGGAAGCTTATACTCATAAAATTTGACATAGAAGAAAAATAAAAAGTGTACACCGAGCAACTTTGATTGTCTGAAGTTGCTCAACTCTCTCTATGGAGGAGCTTTTAACGGTTTTTTCCATTTGTCATAGAAAGTTGTTGTTTTTGCATCGAAATAATCTAAGAAGCTTACACTCATAAAATTTGAAGTGGAAGAACAATAAAAAATGTACACCGAGCGACTTTGATTGTCCGAAGTTGCTCAACTCTCTCTATGGAAGAGCTTTTAAAGCTTTTGTCCATTTGTCATAGAAAGTTGGTCTTTTCCATCAAAATAATCTTGGAAGCTTATACTCATAAAATTTGACACAGAAGAACAATAAAAAGTGTACACCGAGCAACTTCGATTGTCCGAAGTTGCTCAACTCTCTCTATGAAGGAGCTATTAACGGTTTTGTCCATTTGTCATAGAAAGTTGGTGTTTTGGCATCGAAATAATCCCGCATGCTCATTTTCGTAAAATTTGACATAGAAGAACAATAAAAAGTGTACACCGAGCAACTTTGATTGTGCAAAGTTGCTCAACTCTCTCTATGGAGGTGCTTTTAACGGTTTTGTCCATTTGTCATAGAAAGTTGGTCTTTTGCCAACGAAATAATCTTGGAAGCTTATACTCATAAAATTTGACATAGAAGAACAATAAAAAGTGTACAGCGAGCAACTTTGATAGTCCGAAGTTGCTCAACTCTCTCAATGGAGGAGCTTTTAACGGTTTTGTCCATTTGTCATAGAAAATTGGTGTTTTGGCATCAAAATAATCCTGGAAGCTCATTTTCGTAAAATTTAACATAGAAAAACAATAAAAAGTGTACACCGAGCAACTTTGATTGTCTGAAGTTGCTCAACTCTCTCTATAGAGGAGCTTTTAACGGTTTTGTCCGTTTGTCATAGAAAGTTGGTGTTTTGGCATCGAAATAATCCTGGAAGCTCATTTTCGTAAAAGTTAACATAAAAGAAAAATAAAAAGTGTACACTGAGCAACTTTGATTTTCCGAAGTTGCTCAACTCTCTCTATGGAGGAGCTTTTAACGGTTTTGTCCATTTTTCAAAGAAAGTTGGTCTTTTGCCATTAAAATAATCTTGTAAGCTTATACTTATAAAATTTGACATAGAAAAACAATAAAAAGTGTACACAGAGCAACTTCGATTGTCCGAAGTTGCTCAACTCTCTCTATTGAGGAGCTTTTAACGGTTTAGTCCATTTGTCATAGAAAGTTGGTATTTTGCCATCGAAATAATCCTGGAAGCTCATTTTCGTAAAATTTAACATAGAAGAACAATAAAAAGTGTACACCGAGCAACTTTGATAGTCCGAAGTTGCTCAACTCTCTCTATGGAGGAGCTTTTAACGGTTTTGTCCGTTTGTCATAGAAAGTTGGTGTTTTGGCATCGAAATAATCCTGGAAGCTCATTTTCGTAAAATTTAACATAGAAGAACAATAAAAAGTGTACACCGAGCAACTTTGATAGTCCGAAGTTGCTCAACTCTCTCTATGGAGGAGCTTTTAACGGTTTTGTCCGTTTGTCATAGAAAGTTGGTGTTTTGGCATCGAAATAATCCTGGAAGCTCATTTTCGTAAAATTTAACATAGAAAAACAATAAAAAGTGTACACCGAGCAACTTTGATTGTCTGAAGTTGCTCAACTCTCTCTATAGAGGAGCTTTTAACGGTTTTGTCCGTTTGTCATAGAAAGTTGGTGTTTTGGCATCGAAATAATCCTGGAAGCTCATTTTCGTAAACTTTAACATAGAAGAACAATAAAAAGTTTACACCGAGCAACTTTTATAGTCCGAAGTTGCTCGACTCTCTCTATGGAGGAGCTTTTAACGGTTTTTTCCATTTGTCATAGAAAATTGTTGTTTTTGAATCGAAATAATCTAAGAAGCTTTCATTCATAAAATTTCAAGTAGAAGAACAATAAAAAGTGTACACCGAGCGACTTTGATTGTCCGAAGTTGCTCAACTCTCTCTATGGAGGAGCTTTTAAAGCTTTTGTCCATTTGTCATAGAAAGTTGGTCTTTTGCCATCGAAATAATCTTGGAAGCTTATACTCATAAAATTTGACATAGAAGAACAATAAAAAGTGTACACCGAGCAACTTCGATTGTCCGAAGTTGCTCAACTCTCTCTATGAAGGAGCTTTTAACGGTTTTGTCCATTTTTCATAGAAAGTTAGTGTTTTGGCATCAAAATAATCCTGGAAGCTCATTTTCTTAAAATTTAACATAGAAGAACAATAAAAAGTGTACACCGAGCAACTTTGATTGTCTGAAATTGCTCAACTCTCTCTATGGAGGAGCTTTTATTGGTTTTGTCCATTTGTCATAGAAAGTTGGCGTTTTGGCATCGAAATAATCCTGGAAGCTCATTTTCGTAAAATTTAACATAGAAGAACAATAAAAAGTGTACACCGAGCAACTTTGATTGTCTGAAGTTGCTCAACTCTCTCTATGGACGAGCTTTTAACGGTTTTGTCTGTTTGTCATAGAAAGTTGGTGTTTTGGCATCGAAATAATCCTGGAAGCTCATTTTCGTAAAATTTAACATAGAAGAACAAAAAAAAGTGTACACCGAGCAACTTTTATAGTCCGAAGTTGCTCAACTCTCTCTATGGAGGAGCTTTTAACGGTTTTGTCCATTTGTCATCGAAAGTTGGTGTTTTGGCATCGAAATAATCCTGGAAGCTCATTTTCTTAAAATTTAACATAAAAGAACAATAAAAAGTGTACACCGAGCAACTTTGATTGTCCGAAGTTGCTCAACTCTCTCTATGGAGGAGCTTTTAACGGTTTTGTCCATTTGTCATAGAAAGTTGGTGTTTTGGCATCGAAATAATCTTGGAAGCCTATACTCGTAAAATTTGACTTAGTAGAACATTATAAACTGTACGCCGAGCAACTTTGATTGTCCGAAGTTGCTCGACTCTCTCTTTGGAGGAGCTTTTAACGGTTTTGTTCATTTGTAATAGAAAGATGGTGTTTTGGCATCGAAACAATCCTAGAAGCTCATTTTCATAAAATTTAACATAGAAGAACAATAAAAAATGTACACCGAGCAACTTTGATTGTCCGAAGTTGCTCAACACTCTTTATGGACGAGCTTTTAACGGTTTTGTCCATTTGTCATAGAAAGTTGGTGTTTTGGCATCGAAATAATCCTGGAAGCTCATTTTTGTAAAATTTTAACATAGAAGAACAATAAAAAGTGTACACCGAGCAACTTTGATTGTCCGAAGTTGCTCAACTCTCTCTATGGAGGAGCTTTTATTGGTTTTGTCCATTTGTCATAGAAAGTTGTTGTTTTGGCATCCAAATAATCCTGGAAGCTCATTTTCGTAAAATTTAACATAGAAGAACAATAAAAAGTGTACACCGAGCAACTTTGATTGTCCGAAGTTGCTCAACTCTCTCTATGAAGGAGCTTTTAACGGTTTTGTCGATTTTTCATAGAAAGTTAGTGTTTTGGCATCAAAATAATCCTGGAAGCTCATTTTCTTAAAATTTAACATAGAAGAACAATAAAAAGTGTACACCGAGCAACTTTGATTGTCTGAAGTTGCTCAACTCTCTCTATGGAGGAGCTTTTATTGGTTTTGTCCATTTGTCATAGAAAGTTGGCGTTTTGGCATCGAAATAATCCTGGAAGCTCATTTTCGTAAAATTTAACATAGAAGAACAATAAAAAGTGTACACCGAGCAACTTTGATTGTCTGAAGTTGCTCAACTCTCTCTATGGACGAGCTTTTAACGGTTTTGTCTGTTTGTCATAGAAAGTTGGTGTTTTGGCATCGAAATAATCCTGGAAGCTCATTTTCGTAAAATTTAACATAGAAGAACAATAAAAAGTGTACACCGAGCAACTTTTATAGTCCGAAGTTGCTCAACTCTCTCTATGGAGGAGCTTTTAACGGTTTTGTCCATTTGTCATCGAAAGTTGGTGTTTTGGCATCGAAATAATCCTGGAAGCTCATTTTCGTAAAATTTAACATAGAAGAACAATAAAAAGTGTACACCGAGCAACTTTGATTGTCTGAAGTTGCTCAACTCTCTCTACGGACGAGCTTTTAACGGTTTTGTCCGTTTGTCATAGAAAGCTGGTGTTTTGGCATCGAAATAATCCTGGAAGCTCATTTTCGTAAAATTTAACATAGAAGAACAATAAAAAGTGTACGCCGAGCAACTTTTATAGTCCGAAGTTGCTCAACTCTCTCTATGGAGGAGCTTTTAAAGCTTTTGTCCATTTGTCATTAAATGTTGGTGTTTTGGCATCAAAATAATCGTGGAAGCTTATACTCATAAAATTTGACATAGAAGAACATCAAAAAGTGTACACCGAGCAACTTTGATAGTCCGAAGTTGCTCAACTCTCTCTATGGAAGAGCTTTTAACGGTTTTGTCCATTTGTCATTGAAAGTTGGTGTTTTGGCATCAAAATAATCCTGGAAGCTCATTTTCGTAAAATTTAACATAGAAGAACAATAAAAAGTGTACACCGAGCAACTTTTATAGTCCGAAGTTGCTCAACTCTCTCTTTGGAGGAGCTTTTAACGGTTTTGTTCATTTGTCATAGAAAGTTGGTGTTTTGGCATCGAAACAATCCTAGAAGCTCATTTTCGTAAAATTTAACATAGAAGAACAATAAAAAATGTACACCGAGCAACTTTGATTGTCCGAAGTTGCTCAACAGTCTCTATAGAGGAGCTTTTAACAGTTTTTTCCATTTGTCATAGAAAGTTGGTCTTTTGGCATCGAAATAATTCTGGAAGCTCATTTTCGTAAAATTTAACATAGAAGAACAATAAAAAGTGTACACCGAGCAACTTTGATTGTCTGAAGTTGCTCAACTCTCTCTATGGACGAGCTTTTAACGGTTTTGTCCGTTTGTCATAGAAAGTTGGTGTTTTGGCATCGAAATAATCCTGGAAGCTCATTTTCGTACAATTTACATAAAAGAACAATAAAAAGTGTACACCGAGCAACTTTTATAGTCCGAAGTTGCTCAACTCTCTCTATGGAGGAGCTTTTAAAGCTTTTGTCCATTTGTCATTAAATGTTGGTGTTTTGGCATCGAAATAATCTTGGAAGCCTATACTCGTAAAATTTCACCTAGTAGAACATTATAAACTGTACGCCGAGCAACTTTAATTGACCGAAGTTGCTCGACTCTCTCTATGGAGGTGATTTTAACGTTTTTGTCCATTTGTCATAGAAAGTTGGTGTTTTGGCATCGAAACAATCCTAGAAGCTCATTTTCGTAAAATTTAACATAGAAGAACAATAAAAAGTGTACACCGTGCAAATTTGATTTATCCGAAGTTGCTCAACACTCTCTATGGAGGAGCTTTTAACGGTTTTGTCTATTTGTCATAGAAAGTTGGTCTTTTGCCATCGAAATAATCTTGGAAGCTTATACTCATAAAATTTGACATAGAAGAACATTAAAAAGTGTGCACCGAGCAACTTCGATAGTCCGAAGTTGCTCAACTCTCTCTATGGAGGAGCTTTTAACGGTTTTGTCCATTTGTCATAGAAAGTTGGTGTTTTGGCTACGAAATGATCTTGGAAGCTCATTTTCGTAAAATTTAACATAAAAGAACAATAAAAAGTGTACACCGAGCTACTTTGATTGCTCTCTCTATGGAGGAGCTTTTAACTGTTTTTTCCATTTGTCATAGAAAGTTGTTGTTTTTGCATCGAAATAATCTAAAGAGCTTACATTCATAAAATTTCAAGTAGAAGAACAATAAAAAGTGTACACCGAGCGACTTTGATTGTCCGAAGTTGCTCAACTCTCTCTATGGAGGAGCTTTTAAAGCTTTTGTCCATTTGTCATAGAAAGTTGGTCTTTTGCCATCGAAATAATCTTGGAAGCTTATACTCATAAAATTTGACATGGAAGAACAATAAAAAGTGTACACCGAGCAACTTCGATTGTCCGAAGTTGCTCAACTCTCTCTATGAAGGAGCTTGTAACGGTTTTGTCCATTTGTCATAGAAAGTTAGTGTTTTGGCATCAAAATAATCCTAGAAGCTCATTTTCTTAAAATTTAACATAAAAGAACCATAAAAAGTGTACACCGAGCAACTTTGATTGTCCGAAGTTGCTCAACTCTCTCTATGAAGGAGCTTTTAACGGTTTTGTCCATTTGTCATAGAAAGTTAGTGTTTTGGCATCAAAATAATCCTGGAAGCTCATTTTCTTAAAATTTAACATAAAAGAACCATAAAAAGTGTACATCGAGCAACTTTGATTGTCCGAAGTTGCTCAACTCTCTCTATGGAGGAGCTTTTAACGGTTTTGTCCATTTGTCATAGAAAGTTGGTGTTTTGGCATCGAAATAATCTTGGAAGCCTATACTCATAAAATTTGACTTAGTAGAACATTATAAACTGTACGCCGAGCAACTTTGATTGTCCGAAGTTGCTCGACTCTCTCTTTGGAGGAGCTTTTAACGGTTTTGTCCATTTGTCATTGAAAGTTGGTGTTTTGGCATCAAAATAATCCTGGAAGCTCATTTTCGTAAAATTTAACATAGAAGAACAATAAAAAGTGTACACCGAGCAACTTTTATAGTCCGAAGTTGCTCAACTCTCTCTTTGGAGGAGCTTTTAACGGTTTTGTTCATTTGTCATAGAAAGTTGGTGTTTTGGCATCGAAACAATCCTAGAAGCTCATTTTCGTAAAATTTAACATAGAAGAACAATAAAAAATGTACACCGAGCAACTTTGATTGTCCGAAGTTGCTCAACAGTCTCTATAGAGGAGCTTTTAACAGTTTTTTCCATTTGTCATAGAAAGTTGGTCTTTTGGCATCGAAATAATCCTGGAAGCTCATTTTCGTAAAATTTAACATAGAAGAACAATAAAAAGTGTACACCGAGCAACTTTGATTGTCTGAAGTTGCTCAACTCTCTCTATGGACGAGCTTTTAACGGTTTTGTCCGTTTGTCGTAGAAAGTTGGTGTTTTGGCATCGAAATAATCCTGGAAGCTCATTTTCGTACAATTTACATAAAAGAACAATAAAAAGTGTACACCGAGCAACTTTTATAGTCCGAAGTTGCTCAACTCTCTCTATGGAGGAGCTTTTAAAGCTTTTGTCCATTTGTCATTAAATGTTGGTGTTTTGGCATCGAAATAATCTTGGAAGCCTATACTCGTAAAATTTCACCTAGTAGAACATTATAAACTGTACGCCGAGCAACTTTAATTGACCGAAGTTGCTCGACTCTCTCTATGGAGGTGATTTTAACGTTTTTGTCCATTTGTCATAGAAAGTTGGTGTTTTGGCATCGAAACAATCCTAGAAGCTCATTTTCGTAAAATTTAACATAGAAGAACAATAAAAAGTGTACACCGTGCAAATTTGATTTATCCGAAGTTGCTCAACACTCTCTATGGAGGAGCTTTTAACGGTTTTCTCTATTTGTCATAGAAAGTTGGTCTTTTGCCATCGAAATAATCTTGGAAGCTTATACTCATAAAATTTGACATAGAAGAACATTAAAAAGTGTGCACCGAGCAACTTCGATAGTCCGAAGTTGCTCAACTCTCTCTATGGAGGAGCTTTTAACGGTTTTGTCCATTTGTCATAGAAAGTTGGTGTTTTGGCTACGAAATGATCTTGGAAGCTCATTTTCGTAAAATTTAACATAAAAGAACAATAAAAAGTGTACACCGAGCTACTTTGATTGCTCTCTCTATGGAGGAGCTTTTAACTGTTTTTTCCATTTGTCATAGAAAGTTGTTGTTTTTGCATCGAAATAATCTAAAGAGCTTACATTCATAAAATTTCAAGTAGAAGAACAATAAAAAGTGTACACCGAGCGACTTTGATTGTCCGAAGTTGCTCAACTCTCTCTATGGAGGAGCTTTTAAAGCTTTTGTCCATTTGTCATAGAAAGTTGGTCTTTTGCCATCGAAATAATCTTGGAAGCTTATACTCATAAAATTTGACATGGAAGAACAATAAAAAGTGTACACCGAGCAACTTCGATTGTCCGAAGTTGCTCAACTCTCTCTATGAAGGAGCTTGTAACGGTTTTGTCCATTTGTCATAGAAAGTTAGTGTTTTGGCATCAAAATAATCCAAGAAGCTCATTTTCTTAAAATTTAACATAAAAGAACCATAAAAAGTGTACACCGAGCAACTTTGATTGTCCGAAGTTGCTCAACTCTCTCTATGAAGGAGCTTTTAACGGTTTTGTCCATTTGTCATAGAAAGTTAGTGTTTTGGCATCAAAATAATCCTGGAAGCTCATTTTCTTAAAATTTAACATAAAAGAACCATAAAAAGTGTACATCGAGCAACTTTGATTGTCCGAAGTTGCTCAACTCTCTCTATGGAGGAGCTTTTAACGGTTTTGTCCATTTGTCATAGAAAGTTGGTGTTTTGGCATCGAAATAATCTTGGAAGCCTATACTCGTAAAATTTGACTTAGTAGAACATTATAAACTGTACGCCGAGCAACTTTGATTGTCCGAAGTTGCTCGACTCTCTCTTTGGAGGAGCTTTTAACGGTTTTGTTCATTTGTCTTAGAAAGTTAGTGTTTTGGCATCGAAACAATCCTAGAAGCTCATTTTCGTAAAATTTAACATAGAAGAACAATAAAAAATGTACACCGAGCAACTTCGATTGTCCGAAGTTGCTCAACACTCTCTATGGAGGAGCTTTTAACGGTTTTGTTCATTTGTCATAGAAAGTTGGTGTTTTGGCATCGAAATAATCCTGGAAGCTCATTTTCGTAAAATTTAACATAAAAGAACAATAAAAAGTGTACACCGTGCAACTTTGATTGTCTGAAGTTGCTCAACTCTCTCTATGGAGGAGCTTTTATTGGTTTTTTCCATTTGTCATAGAAAGTTGGTGTTTTGGCATCGAAATAATCCTGGAAGCTCATTTTCATAAAATTTAACATAGAAGAACAATAAAAAGTGTACACCGAGCAACTTTTATAGTCCGAAGTTGGTCAACTCTCTCTATGGAGGAGCTTTTAAAGCTTTTGTCCATTTGTCATTAAATGTTGGTGTTTTGGCATCGAAATAATCTTGGAAGCCTATACTCGTAAAATTTGACTTAGTAGAACATTATAAACTGTACGCCAAGCAACTTTGATTGTCCAAAGTTGCACGACTCTCTCTATGGAGGAGCTTTTAAAGCTTTTGTCCATTTGTCATTAAATGTGTTTTGGCATCGAAACAATCCTAGAAGCTCATTTTCGTAAAATTTGACATAGAAGCACAATAAAAAGTGTACACCGAGCAACTTCGATTGTCCGAAGTTGCTCCACTCTCTCTATGAGGGAGCTTTTAACGGTTTTGTCCATTTGTCATAGAAAGTTAGTGTTTTGGCATCAAAATAATCCTGGAACTTCATTTTCTTAAAATTTAACATAAAAGAACCATAAAAGGTGTACACCGAGCAACTTTGATTGTCCGAAGTTGCTCAACTCTCTCTATGAAGGAGCTTTTAACGGTTATGTCCATTTTTCATAGAAAGTTAGTGTTTTGGCATCTAAATAATCCTGGAAGACCATTTTCTTAAAATTTAACATAAAAGAACCATAAAAATTGTACACCGAGCAACTTTGATTGTCCGAAGTTGCTCAACTATCTCTATGGAGGAGCTTTTAACGGTTTTGTCCATTTGTCATAGAAAGTTGGTGTTTTGGCATCGAAATAATCATGGAAGCCTATACTCGTAAAATTTGACTTAGTAGAACATTATAAACTGTACGACGAGCAACTTTGATTGTCCGAAGTTGCTCGACTCTCTCTTTGGAGGAGCTTTTAACGGTTTTGTTCATTTGTCATAGAAAGTTGGTGTTTTATCATCGAAACAATCCTAGAAGCTCATTTTCGTAAAATTTAACATAGAAGAACTATAAAAAATGTACACCGAGCAACTTTGATTGTCCGAAGTTGCTCAACACTCTCTATGGAGGAGCTTTTAACGGTTTTGTCCATTTGTCATAGAAAGTTGGTCTTTTGGCATCGAAATAATCCTGGAAGCTCATTTTCGTAAAATTTAACATAGAAGAACAATAAAAAGTGTACACCGAGCAACTTTGATTGTCCGAAGTTGCTCAACACTCTCTATGGAGGAGCTTTTAACGGTTTTGTCCATTTGTCATAGAAAGTTGGTGTTTTGGCATCGAAATAATCCTGGAAGCTCATTTTCGTAAAATTTAACATAGAAGAACAATAAAAAGTGTACACCGAGCAACTTTGATTGTCTGAAGTTGCTCAACTCTCTCTATGGACGAGCTTTTAACGGTTTTCTCCGTTTGTCATAGAAAGTTGGTGTTTTGGCATCGAAATAATCCTGGAAGCTCATTTTCGTAAAATTTAACATAGAAGAACAATAAAAAGTGTACACCGTGCAACTTTGATTGTCCGAAGTTGCTCAACTCTCTCTTGGAGGAGCTTTTATTGGTTTTGTCCATTTGTCATAGAAAGTTGGTCTTTTGCCATCAAAACAATCCTAGAAGCTCATTTTCGTAAAATTTAACATAGAAGAAAAATAAAAAATGTACAACGAGCAACTTTGATTGTCCGAAGTTGCTCAACACTCTCTATGGAGGAGCTTTTAACGGTTTTGTCCATTTGTCATAGAAAGTTGGTGTTTTGGCATCGAAATAATCCTGGAAGCTCATTTTCTTAAAATTTAACATAGAAGAACAATAAAAAGTGTACACCGTGCAACTTTGATTGTCTGAAGTTGCTCAACTCTCTCTATGGGGGAGCTTTTATTGGTTTTGTCCATTTGTCATAGAAAGTTGGTGTTTTGGCATCGAAATAATCCTGGAAGCTCATTTTCGTAAAATTTAACATAGAAGAACAATAAAAAGTGTACACCGAGCAACTTTTATAGTCCGAAGTTGCTCGACTCTCTCTATGGAGGAGCTTTTAAAGCTTTTGTCCATTTTTCATTAAATGTTGGTGTTTTGGCATCGAAATAATCTTGGAAGCCTATACTCGTAAAATTTGACTTAGTAGAACATTATAAACTGTACGTCGAGCAACTTTGATTGTCCGAAGTTGCTCGACTCTCTCTATGGAGGAGCTTTTAAAGCTTTTGTGCATTTGTCATTAAATGTTAGTGTTTTGGCATCGAAATAATCTTGGAAGCCCATACTCGTAAAATTTGACTTAGTAGAACATTATAAACTGTACGCCGAGCAACTTTAATTGTCCGAAGTTGCTCGACTCTCTCTATGGAGGTGCTTTTAACGGTTTTGTCCATTTGTCATAGAAAGTTGGTGTTTTGGCATCGAAATAATCCTAGAAGCTCATTTTCGTAAAATTTAACATAGAAGAACAATAAAAAGTGTACACCGTGCAACTTTGATTGTCTGAAGTTGCTCAACTCTCTCTATGAAGGAGCTTTTAACGGTTTTGTCCATTTGTCATAGAAAGTTAGTGTTTTGGCATCAAAATAATCCTGGAAGCTCATTTTCATAAAATTTAACATAAAAGAACAATAAAAAGTGTACACCGAGCAACTTTGATTGTCCGAAGTTACTCAACTCTCTCTATGGAGGAGCTTTTAACGGTTTTGTCCATTTGTCATAGAAAGTTGGTGTTTTGGCATCGAAATAATCTTGGAAGCCTATACTCGTAAAATTTGACTTAGTAGAACATTATAAACAAAACGCCGAGCAACTTTAATTGTCCGAAGTTGCTCGACTCTCTCTTTGGAGGAGCTTTTAACGGTTTTGTTTATTTGTCATAGAAAGTTGGTGTTTTGGGATCGAAACAATCCTAGAAACTCATTTTCGTAAAATTTAACATAGAAGAACAATAAAAAATGTACACCGAGCAACTTCGATTGTCCGAAGTTGCTCAACACTCTCTATGGAGGAGCTTTTAACGGTTTTGTCCATTTGTCATAGAAAGTTGGTCTTTTGGCATCGAAATAATCCTGGAAGCTCATTTTCGTAAAATTTAAAATAGAAGAACAATAAAAAGTATACACCGAGCAACTTTGATTGTCTGAAGTTGCTCAACTCTCTCTATAGAGGAGCTTTTATTGGTTTTATTCATTTGTCATAGAAAGTTGGTGTTTTGGCATCGAAATAATCCTGGAAGCTCATTTTCGTAAAATTTAACATAGAAGAACAATAAAAAGTGTACACCGAGCAACTTTGATTGTCTGAAGTTGCTCAACTCTCTCTATGGACGAGCTTTTAACGGTTTTCTCCGTTTGTCATAGAAAGTTGGTGTTTTGGCATCGAAATAATCCTGGAAGCTCATTTTCGTAAAATTTAACATAGAAGAACAATAAAAAGTGTACACCGTGCAACTTTGATTGTCTGAAGTTGCTCAACTCTCTCTATGGAGGAGCTTTTATTGGTTTTGTCCATTTGTCATAGAAAGTTGGTGTTTTGGCACCGAAATAATCCTGGAAGCTCATTTTCGTAAAATTTAACATAGAAGAACAATAAAAAGTGTACACCGAGCAACTTTGATTGTCTGAAGTTGCTCAACTCTCTCTATGGAGGAGCTTTTAACGGTTTTGTCCATTTGTCATAGAAAGTTGGTCTTTTGCCATCGAAATAATCTTGGAAGCTTATACTCATAAAATTTGACATAGAAGAACATTAAAAAGTGTGCACTGAGCAACTTCGATAGTCCGAAGTTGCTCAACTCTCTCTATGGAGGAGCTTTTAACGGTTTTGTCCATTTGTCATAGAAAGTTGGTGTTTTGGCATCGAAATGATCCTGGAAGCTCATTTTCGTAAAATTTAACATAAAAGAACAATAAAAAGTCTACACCGAGCTACTTTGATTGCCTGAAGTTGCTCAACTCTCTCTATGGAGGAGCTTTTAAAGCTTTTGTCCATTTGTCATTAAATGTTGGTGTTTTGGCATCGAAATAATCTAGGAAGCCTATACTCATAAAATTTGACTTAGTAGAACATTATAAACTGTACGCCGAGCAACTTTAATTGTCCGAAGTTCCTCGACTCTCTCTATGGAGGTGCTTTTAACGGTTTTGTCGATTTATCATAGAAAGTTGGTGTTTTGGCATCGAAACAATCCTGGAAGCTCATTTTCGTAAAATTTAACATAGAAGAACAATAAAAAGTGTACACCGTGCAACTTTGATTGTCTGAAGTTGCTCAACTCTCTCTATGAAGGAGCTTTTACCGGTTTTGTCCATTTGTCATAGAAAGTTGGTGTTTTGGCATCGAAATAATCTTGGAAGCCTATACTCGTAAAATTTGACTTAGTAGAACATTATAAACTGTACGACGAGCAACTTTGATTGTCCGAAGTTGCTCGACTCTCTCTTTGGAGGAGCTTTTAACGGTTTTGTTCATTTGTCATAGAAAGTTGGTGTTTTGGCATCGAAACAATCCTAGAAGCTCATTTTCGTAAAATTTAATATAGAAGAACAATAAAAAATGTACACCGAGCAACTTTGATTGTCCGAAGTTGCTCAACACTCTCTATGGGGGAGCTTTTAACGGTTTTGTCCATTTGTCATAGAAAGTTGGTCTTTTGGCATCGAAATAATCCTGGAAGCTCATTTTCGTAAAATTTAACATAGAAGAACAATAAAAAGTGTACACCGAGCAACTTTTATAGTCCGAAATTGCTCGACTCTCTCTATGGAGGAGCTTTTAAAGCTTTTGTCCATTTTTCATTAAATGTTGGTGTTTTGGCATCGAAATAATCTTGGAAGCCTATACTCGTAAAATTTGACTTAGTAGAACATTATAAACTGTACGTCGAGCAACTTTGATTGTCCGAAGTTGCTCGACTCTCTCTATGGAGGAGCCTTTAAAGCTTTTGTGCATTTGTCATTAAATGTTGGTGTTTTGGCATCGAAATAATCTTGGAAGCCTATACTCGTAAAATTTGACTTAGTAGAACATTATAAACTGTACGCCGAGCAACTTTAATTGTCCGAAGTTGCTCGACTCTATCTATGGAGGTGCTTTTAACGGTTTTGTCCATTTGTCATAGAAAGTTGGTGTTTTGGCATCGAAATAATCCTGGAAGCTCATTTTCGTAAAATTTAACATAGAAGAACAATAAAAAGTGTACACCGTGCAACTTTGATTGTCTGAAGTTGCTCAACTCTCTCTATGGAGGAGCTTTTATTGGTTTTGTCCATTTGTCATAGAAAGTTGGTGTTTTGGCATCGAAATGATCCTGGAAGCTCATTTTCGTAAAATTTAACATAGAAGAACAATAAAAAGTGTACACCGAGCAACTTTTATAGTCCGAAGTTGCTCGACTCTCTCTATGGAGGAGCTTTTAAAGCTTTTGTCCATTTTTCATTAAATGTTGGTGTTTTGGCATCGAAATAATCTTGGAAGCCTATACTCGTAAAATTTGACTTAGTAGAACATTATAAACTGTACGTCGAGCAACTTTGATTTTCCGAAGTTGCTCGACTCTCTCTATGGAGGAGCTTTTAAAGCTTTTGTCAATTTGTCATTAAATGTTGGTGTTTTGGCATCGAAATAATCTTGGAAGCTTATACTCGTAAAATTTGACTTAGTAGAACATTATAAACTGTACGCCGAGCAACTTCGATTGTCCGAAGTTGCTCGACTCTCTCTATGGAGGTGCTTTTTACGGTTTTGTCCATTTGTCATAGAAAGTTGGTGTTTTGGCATCGAAATAATCCTGGAAGCTCATTTTCTTAAAATTTAACATAAAAGAACAATAAAAAGTGTACACCGAGCAACTTTGATTGTCCGAAGTTGCTCAACTCTCTCTATGAAGGAGCTTTTAACGGTTTTGTCCATTTGTCATAGAAAGTTAGTGTTTTGGCATCAAAATGATCCTGGAAGCTCATTTTCTTAAAATTTAACATAAAAGAACCATAAAAAGTGTACACCGAGCAACTTTGATTGTCCGAAGTTGCTCAACTCTCTCTATGGAGGAGCTTTTAACAGTTTTTTCCATTTGTCATAGAAAGTTGGTGTTTTGGCATCGAAATAATCTTGGAAGTCTATACTCGTAAAATTTGACTTAGTAGAACATTATAAACTGTACGCCGAGCAACTTTGATTGTCCGAAGTTGCTCGCCTCTCTCTTTGGAGGAGCTTTTAACGGTTTTGTTCATTTGTCATAGAAAGTTGGTGTTTTGGCATCGAAACAATCCTAGAAGCTCATTTTCGTAAAATTTAACATAGAAGAACAATAAAAAATGTACAACGAGCAACTTTGATTGTCCGAAGTTGCTCAACACTCTCTATGGAGGAGCTTTTAACGGTTTTGTCCATTTGTCATAGAAAGTTGGTGTTTTGGCATCGAAATAATCCTGGAAGCTCATTTTCGTAAAATTTAACATAGAAGAACAATAAAAAGTGTACACCGTGCAACTTTGATTGTCTGAAGTTGCTCAACTCTCTCTATCGAGGAGCTTTTATTGGTTTTGTCCATTTGTCATAGAAAGTTGGTGTTTTGGCATCGAAATAATCCTGGAAGCTCATTTTGGTAAAATTTAACATAGAAGAACAATAAAAAGTGTACACCGAGCAACTTTTATAGTCCGAAATTGCTCGACTCTCTCTATGGAGGAGCTTTTAAAGCTTTTGTCCATTTTTCATTAAATGTTGGTGTTTTGGCATCGAAATAATCTTGGAAGCCTATACTCGTAAAATTTGACTTAGTAGAACATTATAAACTGTACGTCGAGCAACTTTGATTGTCCGAAGTTGCTCGACTCTCTCTATGGAGGAGCTTTTAAAGCTTTTGTGCATTTGTCATTAAATGTTGGTGTTTTGGCATCGAAATAATCTTGGAAGCCTATACTCGTAAAATTTGACTTAGTAGAACATTATAAACTGTACGCCGAGCAACTTTAATTGTCCGAAGTTGCTCGACTCTATCTATGGAGGTGCTTTTAACGGTTTTGTCCATTTGTCATAGAAAGTTGGTGTTTTGGCATCGAAATAATCCTGGAAGCTCATTTTCGTAAAATTTAACATAGAAGAACAATAAAAAGTGTACACCGTGCAACTTTGATTGTCTGAAGTTGCTCAACTCTCTCTATGGAGGAGCTTTTATTGGTTTTGTCCATTTGTCATAGAAAGTTGGTGTTTTGGCATCGAAATGATCCTGGAAGCTCATTTTCGTAAAATTTAACATAGAAGAACAATAAAAAGTGTACACCGAGCAACTTTTATAGTCCGAAGTTGCTCGACTCTCTCTATGGAGGAGCTTTTAAAGCTTTTGTCCATTTTTCATTAAATGTTGGTGTTTTGGCATCGAAATAATCTTGGAAGCCTATACTCGTAAAATTTGACTTAGTAGAACATTATAAACTGTACGTCGAGCAACTTTGATTTTCCGAAGTTGCTCGACTCTCTCTATGGAGGAGCTTTTAAAGCTTTTGTCAATTTGTCATTAAATGTTGGTGTTTTGGCATCGAAATAATCTTGGAAGCTTATACTCGTAAAATTTGACTTAGTAGAACATTATAAACTGTACGCCGAGCAACTTCGATTGTCCGAAGTTGCTCGACTCTCTCTATGGAGGTGCTTTTTACGGTTTTGTCCATTTGTCATAGAAAGTTGGTGTTTTGGCATCGAAATAATCCTGGAAGCTCATTTTCTTAAAATTTAACATAAAAGAACAATAAAAAGTGTACACCGAGCAACTTTGATTGTCCGAAGTTGCTCAACTCTCTCTATGAAGGAGCTTTTAACGGTTTTGTCCATTTGTCATAGAAAGTTAGTGTTTTGGCATCAAAATGATCCTGGAAGCTCATTTTCTTAAAATTTAACATAAAAGAACCATAAAAAGTGTACACCGAGCAACTTTGATTGTCCGAAGTTGCTCAACTCTCTCTATGGAGGAGCTTTTAACAGTTTTTTCCATTTGTCATAGAAAGTTGGTGTTTTGGCATCGAAATAATCTTGGAAGCCTATACTCGTAAAATTTGACTTAGTAGAACATTATAAACTGTACGCCGAGCAACTTTGATTGTCCGAAGTTGCTCGCCTCTCTCTTTGGAGGAGCTTTTAACGGTTTTGTTCATTTGTCATAGAAAGTTGGTGTTTTGGCATCGAAACAATCCTAGAAGCTCATTTTCGTAAAATTTAACATAGAAGAACAATAAAAAAGTACAACGAGCAACTTTGGTTGTCCGAAGTTGCTCAACACTCTCTATGGAGGAGCTTTTAACGGTTTTGTCCATTTGTCATAGAAAGTTGGTGTTTTGGCATCGAAATAATCCTGGAAGCTCATTTTCGTAAAATTTAACATAGAAGAACAATAAAAAGTGTACACCGTGCAACTTTGATTGTCTGAAGTTGCTCAACTCTCTCTATGGAGGAGCTTTTATTGGTTTTGTCCATTTGTCATAGAAAGTTGGTGTTTTGGCATCGAAATAATCCTGGAAGCTCATTTTGGTAAAATTTAACATAGAAGAACAATAAAAAGTGTACACCGAGCAACTTTTATAGTCCGAAATTGCTCGACTCTCTCTATGGAGGAGCTTTTAAAGCTTTTGTCCATTTTTCATTAAATGTTGGTGTTTTGGCATCGAAATAATCTTGGAAGCCTATACTCGTAAAATTTGACTTAGTAGAACATTATAAACTGTACGTCGAGCAACTTTGATTGTCCGAAGTTGCTCGACTCTCTCTATGGAGGAGCTTTTAAAGCTTTTGTGCATTTGTCATTAAATGTTGGTGTTTTGGCATCGAAATAATCTTGGAAGCCTATACTCGTAAAATTTGACTTAGTAGAACATTATAAACTGTACGCCGAGCAACTTTAATTGTCCGAAGTTGCTCGACTCTATCTATGGAGGTGCTTTTAACGGTTTTGTCCATTTGTCATAGAAAGTTGGTGTTTTGGCATCGAAATAATCCTGGAAGCTCATTTTCGTAAAATTTAACATAGAAGAACAATAAAAAGTGTACACCGTGCAACTTTGATTGTCTGAAGTTGCTCAACTCTCTCTATGGAGGAGCTTTTATTGGTTTTGTCCATTTGTCATAGAAAGTTGGTGTTTTGGCATCGAAATGATCCTGGAAGCTCATTTTCGTAAAATTTAACATAGAAGAACAATAAAAAGTGTACACCGAGCAACTTTTATAGTCCGAAGTTGCTCGACTCTCTCTATGGAGGAGCTTTTAAAGCTTTTGTCCATTTTTCATTAAATGTTGGTGTTTTGGCATCGAAATAATCTTGGAAGCCTATACTCGTAAAATTTGACTTAGTAGAACATTATAAACTGTACGTCGAGCAACTTTGATTTTCCGAAGTTGCTCGACTCTCTCTATGGAGGAGCTTTTAAAGCTTTTGTCAATTTGTCATTAAATGTTGGTGTTTTGGCATCGAAATAATCTTGGAAGCTTATACTCATAAAATTTGACTTAGTAGAACATTATAAACTGTACGCCGAGCAACTTCGATTGTCCGAAGCTGCTCGACTCTCACTATGGAGGTGCTTTTTACGGTTTTGTCCATTTGTCATAGAAAGTTGGTGTTTTGGCCTCGAAATAATCCTGGAAGCTCATTTTCTTAAAATTTAACATAAAAGAACAATAAAAAGTGTACACCGAGCAACTTTGATTGTCCGAAGTTGCTCAACTCTCTCTATGAAGGAGCTTTTAACGGTTTTGTCCATTTGTCATAGAAAGTTAGTGTTTTGGCATCAAAATGATCCTGGAAGCTCATTTTCTTAAAATTTAACATAAAAGAACCATAAAAAGTGTACACCGAGCAACTTTGATTGTCCGAAGTTGCTCAACTCTCTCTATGGAGGAGCTTTTAACAGTTTTTTCCATTTGTCATAGAAAGTTGGTGTTTTGGCATCGAAATAATCCTGGAAGCTCATTTTCGTAAAATTTAACATAGAAGAACAATAAAAAGTGTACACCGTGCAACTTTGATTGTCTGAAGTTGCTCAACTCTCTCTATGGAGGAGCTTTTATTGGTTTTGTCCATTTGTCATAGAGAGTTGGTGTTTTGGCATCGAAATGATCCTGGAAGCTCATTTTCGTAAAATTTAACATAGAAGAACAATAAAAAGTGTACACCGAGCAACTTTTATAGTCCGAAGTTGCTCGACTCTCTCTATGGAGGAGCTTTTAAAGCTTTTGTCCATTTTTCATTAAATGTTGGTGTTTTGGCATCGAAATAATCTTGGAAGCCTATACTCGTAAAATTTGACTTAGTAGAACATTATAAACTGTACGTCGAGCAACTTTGATTTTCCGAAGTTGCTCGACTCTCTCTATGGAGGAGCTTTTAAAGCTTTTGTCAATTTGTCATTAAATGTTGGTGTTTTGGCATCGAAATAATCTTGGAAGCTTATACTCGTAAAATTTGACTTAGTAGAACATTATAAACTGTACGCCGAGCAACTTCGATTGTCCGAAGTTGCTCGACTCTCTCTATGGAGGTGCTTTTTACGGTTTTGTCCATTTGTCATAGAAAGTTGGTGTTTTGGCATCGAAATAATCCTGGAAGCTCATTTTCTTAAAATTTAACATAAAAGAACAATAAAAAGTGTACACCGAGCAACTTTGATTGTCCGAAGTTGCTCGACTCTCTCTATGGAGGAGCTTTAAAAGCTTTTGTGCATTTGTCATTAAATGTTAGTGTTTTGGCATCGAAATAATCTTGGAAGCCCATACTCGTAAAATTTGACTTAGTAGAACATTATAAACTGTACGCCGAGCAACTTTAATTGTCCGAAGTTGCTCGACTCTCTCTATGGAGGTGCTTTTAACAGTTTTGTCCATTTGTCATAGAAAGTTGGTGTTTTGGCATCGAAATAATCCTAGAAGCTCATTTTCGTAAAATTTAACATAGAAGAACAATAAAAAGTGTACACCGTGCAACTTTGATTGTCTGAAGTTGCTCAACTCTCTCTATGAAGGAGCTTTTAACGGTTTTGTCCATTTGTCATAGAAAGTTAGTGTTTTGGCATCAAAATAATCCTGGAAGCTCATTTTCATAAAATTTAACATAAAAGAACAATAAAAAGTGTACACCGAGCAACTTTGATTGTCCGAAGTTACTCAACTCTCTCTATGGAGGAGCTTTTAACGGTTTTGTCCATTTGTCATAGAAAGTTGGTGTTTTGGCATCGAAATAATCTTGGAAGCCTATACTCGTAAAATTTGACTTAGTAGAACATTATAAACAAAACGCCGAGCAACTTTAATTGTCCGAAGTTGCTCGACTCTCTCTTTGGAGGAGCTTTTAACGGTTTTGTTTATTTGTCATAGAAAGTTGGTGTTTTGGGATCGAAACAATCCTAGAAACTCATTTTCGTAAAATTTAACATAGAAGAACAATAAAAAATGTACACCGAGCAACTTCGATTGTCCGAAGTTGCTCAACACTCTCTATGGAGGAGCTTTTAACGGTTTTGTGCATTTGTCATAGAAAGTTGGTCTTTTGGCATCGAAATAATCCTGGAAGCTCATTTTCGTAAAATTTAAAATAGAAGAACAATAAAAAGTATACACCGAGCAACTTTGATTGTCTGAAGTTGCTCAACTCTCTCTATAGAGGAGCTTTTATTGGTTTTATTCATTTGTCATAGAAAGTTGGTGTTTTGGCATCGAAATAATCCTGGAAGCTCATTTTCGTAAAATTTAACATAGAAGAACAATAAAAAGTGTACACCGAGCAACTTTGATTGTCTGAAGTTGCTCAACTCTCTCTATGAACGAGCTTTTAACGTTTTTCTCCGTTTGTCATAGAAAGTTGGTGTTTTGGCATCGAAATAATCCTGGAAGCTCATTTTCGTAAAATTTAACATAGAAGAACAATAAAAAGTGTACACCGTGCAACTTTGATTGTCTGAAGTTGCTCAACTCTCTCTATGGAGGAGCTTTTATTGGTTTTGTCCATTTGTCATAGAAAGTTGGTGTTTTGGCACCGAAATAATCCTGGAAGCTCATTTTCGTAAAATTTAACATAGAAGAACAATAAAAAGTGTACACCGAGCAACTTTGATTGTCTGAAGTTGCTCAACTCTCTCTATGGAGGAGCTTTTAACGGTTTTGTCCATTTGTCATAGAAAGTTGGTCTTTTGCCATCGAAATAATCTTGGAAGCTTATACTCATAAATTTGACATAGAAGAACATTAAAAAGTGTGCACTGAGCAACTTCGATAGTCCGAAGTTGCTCAACTCTCTCTATGGAGGAGCTTTTAACGGTTTTGTCCATTTGTCATAGAAAGTTGGTGTTTTGGCATCGAAATGATCCTGGAAGCTCATTTTCGTAAAATTTAACATAAAAGAACAATAAAAAGTCTACACCGAGCTACTTTGATTGCCTGAAGTTGCTCAACTCTCTCTATGGAGGAGCTTTTAAAGCTTTTGTCCATTTGTCATTAAATGTTGGTGTTTTGGCATCGAAATAATCTAGGAAGCCTATACTCATAAAATTTGACTTAGTAGAACATTATAAACTGTACGCCGAGCAACTTTAATTGTCCGAAGTTCCTCGACTCTCTCTATGGAGGTGCTTTTAACGGTTTTGTCGATTTGTCATAGAAAGTTGGTGTTTTGGCATCGAAACAATCCTGGAAGCTCATTTTCGTAAAATTTAACATAGAAGAACAATAAAAAGTGTACACCGTGCAACTTTGATTGTCTGAAGTTGCTCAACTCTCTCTATGAAGGAGCTTTTACCGGTTTTGTCCATTTGTCATAGAAAGTTGGTGTTTTGGCATCGAAATAATCTTGGAAGCCTATACTCGTAAAATTTGACTTAGTAGAACATTATAAACTGTACGACGAGCAACTTTGATTGTCCGAAGTTGCTCGACTCTCTCTTTGGAGGAGCTTTTAACGGTTTTGTTCATTTGTCATAGAAAGTTGGTGTTTTGGCATCGAAACAATCCTCGAAGCTCATTTTCGTAAAATTTAATATAGAAGAACAATAAAAAATGTACACCGAGCAACTTTGATTGTCCGAAGTTGCTCAACACTCTCTATGGGGGAGCTTTTAACGGTTTTGTCCATTTGTCATAGAAAGTTGGTCTTTTGGCATCGAAATAATCCTGGAAGCTCATTTTCGTAAAATTTAACATAGAAGAACAATAAAAAGTGTACACCGAGCAACTTTTATAGTCCGAAATTGCTCGACTCTCTCTATAGAGGAGCTTTTAAAGCTTTTGTCCATTTTTCATTAAATGTTGGTGTTTTGGCATCGAAATAATCTTGGAAGCCTATACTCGTAAAATTTGACTTAGTAGAACATTATAAACTGTACGTCGAGCAACTTTGATTGTCCGAAGTTGCTCGACTCTCTCTATGGAGGAGCTTTTAAAGCTTTTGTGCATTTGTCATTAAATGTTGGTATTTTGGCATCGAAATAATCTTGGAAGCCTATACTCGTAAAATTTGACTTAGTAGAACATTATAAACTGTACGCCGAGCAACTTTAATTGTCCGAAGTTGCTCGACTCTATCTATGGAGGTGCTTTTAACGGTTTTGTCCATTTGTCATAGAAAGTTGGTGTTTTGGCATCGAAATAATCCTGGAAGCTCATTTTCGTAAAATTTAACATAGAAGAACAATAAAAAGTGTACACCGTGCAACTTTGATTGTCTGAAGTTGCTCAACTCTCTCTATGGAGGAGCTTTTATTGGTTTTGTCCATTTGTCATAGAAAGTTGGTGTTTTGGCATCGAAATGATCCTGGAAGCTCATTTTCGTAAAATTTAACATAGAAGAACAATAAAAAGTGTACACCGAGCAACTTTTATAGTCCGAAGTTGCTCGACTCTCTCTATGGAGGAGCTTTTAAAGCTTTTGTCCATTTTTCATTAAATGTTGGTGTTTTGGCATCGAAATAATCTTGGAAGCCTATACTCGTAAAATTTGACTTAGTAGAACATTATAAACTGTACGTCGAGCAACTTTGATTTTCCGAAGTTGCTCGACTCTCTCTATGGAGGAGCTTTTAAAGCTTTTGTCAATTTGTCATTAAATGTTGGTGTTTTGGCATCGAAATAATCTTGGAAGCTTATACTCGTAAAATTTGACTTAGTAGAACATTATAAACTGTACGCCGAGCAACTTCGATTGTCCGAAGTTGCTCGACTCTCTCTATGGAGGTGCTTTTTACGGTTTTGTCCATTTGTCATAGAAAGTTGGTGTTTTGGCATCGAAATAATCCTGGAAGCTCATTTTCTTAAAATTTAACATAAAAGAACAATAAAAAGTGTACACCGAGCAACTTTGATTGTCCGAAGTTGCTCAACTCTCTCTATGAAGGAGCTTTTAACGGTTTTGTCCATTTGTCATAGAAAGTTAGTGTTTTGGCATCAAAATGATCCTGGAAGCTCATTTTCTTAAAATTTAACATAAAAGAACCATAAAAAGTGTACACCGAGCAACTTTGATTGTCCGAAGTTGCTCGACTCTCTCTATGAAGGAGCTTTTAACGGTTTTGTCCATTTGTCATAGAAAGTTAGTGTTTTGGCATCAAAATGATCCTGGAAGCTCATTTTCGTAAAATTTAACATAGAAGAACAATAAAAAGTGTACACCGAGCAACTTTTATAGTCCGAAGTTGCTCGACTCTCTCTATGGAGGAGCTTTTAAAGCTTTTGTCCATTTTTCATTATATGTTGGTGTTTTGGCATCGAAATAATCTTGGAAGCCTATACTCGTAAAATTTGACTTAGTAGAACATTATAAACTGTACGTCGAGCAACTTTGATTTTCCGAAGTTGCTCGACTCTCTCTATGGAGGAGCTTTTAAAGCTTTTGTCAATTTGTCATTAAATGTTGGTGTTTTGGCATCGAAATAATCTTGGAAGCTTATACTCGTAAAATTTGACTTAGTAGAACATTATAAACTGTACGCCGAGCAACTTCGATTGTCCGAAGTTGCTCGACTCTCTCTATGGAGGTGCTTTTTACGGTTTTGTCCATTTGTCATAGAAAGTTGGTGTTTTGGCATCGAAATAATCCTGGAAGCTCATTTTCTTAAAATTTAACATAAAAGAACAATAAAAAGTGTACACCGAGCAACTTTGATTGTCCGAAGTTGCTCAACTCTCTCTATGAAGGAGCTTTTAACGGTTTTGTCCATTTGTCATAGAAAGTTAGTGTTTTGGCATCAAAATGATCCTGGAAGCTCATTTTCTTAAAATTTAACATAAAAGAACCATAAAAAGTGTACACCGAGCAACTTTGATTGTCCGAAGTTGCTCAACTCTCTCTATGGAGGAGCTTTTAACAGTTTTTTCCATTTGTCATAGAAAGTTGGTGTTTTGGCATCGAAATAATCTTGGAAGCCTATACTCGTAAAATTTGACTTAGTAGAACATTATAAACTGTACGCCGAGCAACTTTGATTGTCCGAAGTTGCTCGCCTCTCTCTTTGGAGGAGCTTTTAACGGTTTTGTTCATTTGTCATAGAAAGTTGGTGTTTTGGCATCGAAACAATCCTAGAAGCTCATTTTCGTAAAATTTAACATAGAAGAACAATAAAAAAGTACAACGAGCAACTTTGGTTGTCCGAAGTTGCTCAACACTCTCTATGGAGGAGCTTTTAACGGTTTTGTCCATTTGTCATAGAAAGTTGGTGTTTTGGCATCGAAATAATCCTGGAAGCTCATTTTCGTAAAATTTAACATAGAAGAACAATAAAAAGTGTACACCGTGCAACTTTGATTGTCTGAAGTTGCTCAACTCTCTCTATGGAGGAGCTTTTATTGGTTTTGTCCATTTGTCATAGAAAGTTGGTGTTTTGGCATCGAAATAATCCTGGAAGCTCATTTTGGTAAAATTTAACATAGAAGAACAATAAAAAGTGTACACCGAGCAACTTTTATAGTCCGAAATTGCTCGACTCTCTCTATGGAGGAGCTTTTAAAGCTTTTGTCCATTTTTCATTAAATGTTGGTGTTTTGGCATCGAAATAATCTTGGAAGCCTATACTCGTAAAATTTGACTTAGTAGAACATTATAAACTGTACGTCGAGCAACTTTGATTGTCCGAAGTTGCTCGACTCTCTCTATGGAGGAGCTTTTAAAGCTTTTGTGCATTTGTCATTAAATGTTGGTGTTTTGGCATCGAAATAATCTTGGAAGCCTATACTCGTAAAATTTGACTTAGTAGAACATTATAAACTGTACGCCGAGCAACTTTAATTGTCCGAAGTTGCTCGACTCTATCTATGGAGGTGCTTTTAACGGTTTTGTCCATTTGTCATAGAAAGTTGGTGTTTTGGCATCGAAATAATCCTGGAAGCTCATTTTCGTAAAATTTAACATAGAAGAACAATAAAAAGTGTACACCGTGCAACTTTGATTGTCTGAAGTTGCTCAACTCTCTCTATGGAGGAGCTTTTATTGGTTTTGTCCATTTGTCATAGAAAGTTGGTGTTTTGGCATCGAAATGATCCTGGAAGCTCATTTTCGTAAAATTTAACATAGAAGAACAATAAAAAGTGTACACCGAGCAACTTTTATAGTCCGAAGTTGCTCGACTCTCTCTATGGAGGAGCTTTTAAAGCTTTTGTCCATTTTTCATTAAATGTTGGTGTTTTGGCATCGAAATAATCTTGGAAGCCTATACTCGTAAAATTTGACTTAGTAGAACATTATAAACTGTACGTCGAGCAACTTTGATTTTCCGAAGTTGCTCGACTCTCTCTATGGAGGAGCTTTTAAAGCTTTTGTCAATTTGTCATTAAATGTTGGTGTTTTGGCATCGAAATAATCTTGGAAGCTTATACTCATAAAATTTGACTTAGTAGAACATTATAAACTGTACGCCGAGCAACTTCGATTGTCCGAAGTTGCTCGACTCTCACTATGGAGGTGCTTTTTACGGTTTTGTCCATTTGTCATAGAAAGTTGGTGTTTTGGCCTCGAAATAATCCTGGAAGCTCATTTTCTTAAAATTTAACATAAAAGAACAATAAAAAGTGTACACCGAGCAACTTTGATTGTCCGAAGTTGCTCAACTCTCTCTATGAAGGAGCTTTTAACGGTTTTGTCCATTTGTCATAGAAAGTTAGTGTTTTGGCATCAAAATGATCCTGGAAGCTCATTTTCTTAAAATTTAACATAAAAGAACCATAAAAAGTGTACACCGAGCAACTTTGATTGTCCGAAGTTGCTCAACTCTCTCTATGGAGGAGCTTTTAACAGTTTTTTCCATTTGTCATAGAAAGTTGGTGTTTTGGCATCGAAATAATCCTGGAAGCTCATTTTCGTAAAATTTAACATAGAAGAACAATAAAAAGTGTACACCGTGCAACTTTGATTGTCTGAAGTTGCTCAACTCTCTCTATGGAGGAGCTTTTATTGGTTTTGTCCATTTGTCATAGAGAGTTGGTGTTTTGGCATCGAAATGATCCTGGAAGCTCATTTTCGTAAAATTTAACATAGAAGAACAATAAAAAGTGTACACCGAGCAACTTTTATAGTCCGAAGTTGCTCGACTCTCTCTATGGAGGAGCTTTTAAAGCTTTTGTCCATTTTTCATTAAATGTTGGTGTTTTGGCATCGAAATAATCTTGGAAGCCTATACTCGTAAAATTTGACTTAGTAGAACATTATAAACTGTACGTCGAGCAACTTTGATTTTCCGAAGTTGCTCGACTCTCTCTATGGAGGAGCTTTTAAAGCTTTTGTCAATTTGTCATTAAATGTTGGTGTTTTGGCATCGAAATAATCTTGGAAGCTTATACTCGTAAAATTTGACTTAGTAGAACATTATAAACTGTACGCCGAGCAACTTCGATTGTCCGAAGTTGCTCGACTCTCTCTATGGAGGTGCTTTTTACGGTTTTGTCCATTTGTCATAGAAAGTTGGTGTTTTGGCATCGAAATAATCCTGGAAGCTCATTTTCTTAAAATTTAACATAAAAGAACAATAAAAAGTGTACACCGAGCAACTTTGATTGTCCGAAGTTGCTCGACTCTCTCTATGGAGGAGCTTTAAAAGCTTTTGTGCATTTGTCATTAAATGTTAGTGTTTTGGCATCGAAATAATCTTGGAAGCCCATACTCGTAAAATTTGACTTAGTAGAACATTATAAACTGTACGCCGAGCAACTTTAATTGTCCGAAGTTGCTCGACTCTCTCTATGGAGGTGCTTTTAACAGTTTTGTCCATTTGTCATAGAAAGTTGGTGTTTTGGCATCGAAATAATCCTAGAAGCTCATTTTCGTAAAATTTAACATAGAAGAACAATAAAAAGTGTACACCGTGCAACTTTGATTGTCTGAAGTTGCTCAACTCTCTCTATGAAGGAGCTTTTAACGGTTTTGTCCATTTGTCATAGAAAGTTAGTGTTTTGGCATCAAAATAATCCTGGAAGCTCATTTTCATAAAATTTAACATAAAAGAACAATAAAAAGTGTACACCGAGCAACTTTGATTGTCCGAAGTTACTCAACTCTCTCTATGGAGGAGCTTTTAACGGTTTTGTCCATTTGTCATAGAAAGTTGGTGTTTTGGCATCGAAATAATCTTGGAAGCCTATACTCGTAAAATTTGACTTAGTAGAACATTATAAACAAAACGCCGAGCAACTTTAATTGTCCGAAGTTGCTCGACTCTCTCTTTGGAGGAGCTTTTAACGGTTTTGTTTATTTGTCATAGAAAGTTGGTGTTTTGGGATCGAAACAATCCTAGAAACTCATTTTCGTAAAATTTAACATAGAAGAACAATAAAAAATGTACACCGAGCAACTTCGATTGTCCGAAGTTGCTCAACACTCTCTATGGAGGAGCTTTTAACGGTTTTGTGCATTTGTCATAGAAAGTTGGTCTTTTGGCATCGAAATAATCCTGGAAGCTCATTTTCGTAAAATTTAAAATAGAAGAACAATAAAAAGTATACACCGAGCAACTTTGATTGTCTGAAGTTGCTCAACTCTCTCTATAGAGGAGCTTTTATTGGTTTTATTCATTTGTCATAGAAAGTTGGTGTTTTGGCATCGAAATAATCCTGGAAGCTCATTTTCGTAAAATTTAACATAGAAGAACAATAAAAAGTGTACACCGAGCAACTTTGATTGTCTGAAGTTGCTCAACTCTCTCTATGAACGAGCTTTTAACGTTTTTCTCCGTTTGTCATAGAAAGTTGGTGTTTTGGCATCGAAATAATCCTGGAAGCTCATTTTCGTAAAATTTAACATAGAAGAACAATAAAAAGTGTACACCGTGCAACTTTGATTGTCTGAAGTTGCTCAACTCTCTCTATGGAGGAGCTTTTATTGGTTTTGTCCATTTGTCATAGAAAGTTGGTGTTTTGGCACCGAAATAATCCTGGAAGCTCATTTTCGTAAAATTTAACATAGAAGAACAATAAAAAGTGTACACCGAGCAACTTTGATTGTCTGAAGTTGCTCAACTCTCTCTATGGAGGAGCTTTTAACGGTTTTGTCCATTTGTCATAGAAAGTTGGTCTTTTGCCATCGAAATAATCTTGGAAGCTTATACTCATAAATTTGACATAGAAGAACATTAAAAAGTGTGCACTGAGCAACTTCGATAGTCCGAAGTTGCTCAACTCTCTCTATGGAGGAGCTTTTAACGGTTTTGTCCATTTGTCATAGAAAGTTGGTGTTTTGGCATCGAAATGATCCTGGAAGCTCATTTTCGTAAAATTTAACATAAAAGAACAATAAAAAGTCTACACCGAGCTACTTTGATTGCCTGAAGTTGCTCAACTCTCTCTATGGAGGAGCTTTTAAAGCTTTTGTCCATTTGTCATTAAATGTTGGTGTTTTGGCATCGAAATAATCTAGGAAGCCTATACTCATAAAATTTGACTTAGTAGAACATTATAAACTGTACGCCGAGCAACTTTAATTGTCCGAAGTTCCTCGACTCTCTCTATGGAGGTGCTTTTAACGGTTTTGTCGATTTGTCATAGAAAGTTGGTGTTTTGGCATCGAAACAATCCTGGAAGCTCATTTTCGTAAAATTTAACATAGAAGAACAATAAAAAGTGTACACCGTGCAACTTTGATTGTCTGAAGTTGCTCAACTCTCTCTATGAAGGAGCTTTTACCGGTTTTGTCCATTTGTCATAGAAAGTTGGTGTTTTGGCATCGAAATAATCTTGGAAGCCTATACTCGTAAAATTTGACTTAGTAGAACATTATAAACTGTACGACGAGCAACTTTGATTGTCCGAAGTTGCTCGACTCTCTCTTTGGAGGAGCTTTTAACGGTTTTGTTCATTTGTCATAGAAAGTTGGTGTTTTGGCATCGAAACAATCCTCGAAGCTCATTTTCGTAAAATTTAATATAGAAGAACAATAAAAAATGTACACCGAGCAACTTTGATTGTCCGAAGTTGCTCAACACTCTCTATGGGGGAGCTTTTAACGGTTTTGTCCATTTGTCATAGAAAGTTGGTCTTTTGGCATCGAAATAATCCTGGAAGCTCATTTTCGTAAAATTTAACATAGAAGAACAATAAAAAGTGTACACCGAGCAACTTTTATAGTCCGAAATTGCTCGACTCTCTCTATAGAGGAGCTTTTAAAGCTTTTGTCCATTTTTCATTAAATGTTGGTGTTTTGGCATCGAAATAATCTTGGAAGCCTATACTCGTAAAATTTGACTTAGTAGAACATTATAAACTGTACGTCGAGCAACTTTGATTGTCCGAAGTTGCTCGACTCTCTCTATGGAGGAGCTTTTAAAGCTTTTGTGCATTTGTCATTAAATGTTGGTATTTTGGCATCGAAATAATCTTGGAAGCCTATACTCGTAAAATTTGACTTAGTAGAACATTATAAACTGTACGCCGAGCAACTTTAATTGTCCGAAGTTGCTCGACTCTATCTATGGAGGTGCTTTTAACGGTTTTGTCCATTTGTCATAGAAAGTTGGTGTTTTGGCATCGAAATAATCCTGGAAGCTCATTTTCGTAAAATTTAACATAGAAGAACAATAAAAAGTGTACACCGTGCAACTTTGATTGTCTGAAGTTGCTCAACTCTCTCTATGGAGGAGCTTTTATTGGTTTTGTCCATTTGTCATAGAAAGTTGGTGTTTTGGCATCGAAATGATCCTGGAAGCTCATTTTCGTAAAATTTAACATAGAAGAACAATAAAAAGTGTACACCGAGCAACTTTTATAGTCCGAAGTTGCTCGACTCTCTCTATGGAGGAGCTTTTAAAGCTTTTGTCCATTTTTCATTAAATGTTGGTGTTTTGGCATCGAAATAATCTTGGAAGCCTATACTCGTAAAATTTGACTTAGTAGAACATTATAAACTGTACGTCGAGCAACTTTGATTTTCCGAAGTTGCTCGACTCTCTCTATGGAGGAGCTTTTAAAGCTTTTGTCAATTTGTCATTAAATGTTGGTGTTTTGGCATCGAAATAATCTTGGAAGCTTATACTCGTAAAATTTGACTTAGTAGAACATTATAAACTGTACGCCGAGCAACTTCGATTGTCCGAAGTTGCTCGACTCTCTCTATGGAGGTGCTTTTTACGGTTTTGTCCATTTGTCATAGAAAGTTGGTGTTTTGGCATCGAAATAATCCTGGAAGCTCATTTTCTTAAAATTTAACATAAAAGAACAATAAAAAGTGTACACCGAGCAACTTTGATTGTCCGAAGTTGCTCAACTCTCTCTATGAAGGAGCTTTTAACGGTTTTGTCCATTTGTCATAGAAAGTTAGTGTTTTGGCATCAAAATGATCCTGGAAGCTCATTTTCTTAAAATTTAACATAAAAGAACCATAAAAAGTGTACACCGAGCAACTTTGATTGTCCGAAGTTGCTCAACTCTCTCTATGGAGGAGCTTTTAACAGTTTTTTCCATTTGTCATAGAAAGTTGGTGTTTTGGCATCGAAATAATCTTGGAAGCCTATACTCGTAAAATTTGACTTAGTAGAACATTATAAACTGTACGCCGAGCAACTTTGATTGTCCGAAGTTGCTCGCCTCTCTCTTTGGAGGAGCTTTTAACGGTTTTGTTCATTTGTCATAGAAAGTTGGTGTTTTGGCATCGAAACAATCCTAGAAGCTCATTTTCGTAAAATTTAACATAGAAGAACAATAAAAAATGTACAACGAGCAACTTTGATTGTCCGAAGTTGCTCAACACTCTCTATGGAGGAGCTTTTAACGGTTTTGTCCATTTGTCATAGAAAGTTGGTGTTTTGGCATCGAAATAATCCTGGAAGCTCATTTTCGTAAAATTTAACATAGAAGAACAATAAAAAGTGTACACCGTGCAACTTTGATTGTCTGAAGTTGCTCAACTCTCTCTATGGAGGAGCTTTTATTGGTTTTGTCCATTTGTCATAGAAAGTTGGTGTTTTGGCATCGAAATAATCCTGGAAGCTCATTTTGGTAAAATTTAACATAGAAGAACAATAAAAAGTGTACACCGAGCAACTTTTATAGTCCGAAATTGCTCGACTCTCTCTATGGAGGAGCTTTTAAAGCTTTTGTCCATTTTTCATTAAATGTTGGTGTTTTGGCATCGAAATAATCTTGGAAGCCTATACTCGTAAAATTTGACTTAGTAGAACATTATAAACTGTACGTCGAGCAACTTTGATTGTCCGAAGTTGCTCGACTCTCCCTATGGAGGAGCTTTTAAAGCTTTTGTGCATTTGTCATTAAATGTTGGTGTTTTGGCATCGAAATAATCTTGGAAGCCTATACTCGTAAAATTTGACTTAGTAGAACATTATAAACTGTACGCCGAGCAACTTTAATTGTCCGAAGTTGCTCGACTCTATCTATGGAGGTGCTTTTAACGGTTTTGTCCATTTGTCATAGAAAGTTGGTGTTTTGGCATCGAAATAATCCTGGAAGCTCATTTTCGTAAAATTTAACATAGAAGAACAATAAAAAGTGTACACCGTGCAACTTTGATTGTCTGAAGTTGCTCAACTCTCTCTATGGAGGAGCTTTTATTGGTTTTGTCCATTTGTCATAGAAAGTTGGTGTTTTGGCATCGAAATGATCCTGGAAGCTCATTTTCGTAAAATTTAACATAGAAGAACAATAAAAAGTGTACACCGAGCAACTTTTATAGTCCGAAGTTGCTCGACTCTCTCTATGGAGGAGCTTTTAAAGCTTTTGTCCATTTTTCATTAAATGTTGGTGTTTTGGCATCGAAATAATCTTGGAAGCCTATACTCGTAAAATTTGACTTAGTAGAACATTATAAACTGTACGTCGAGCAACTTTGATTTTCCGAAGTTGCTCGACTCTCTCTATGGAGGAGCTTTTAAAGCTTTTGTCAATTTGTCATTAAATGTTGGTGTTTTGGCATCGAAATAATCTTGGAAGCTTATACTCGTAAAATTTGACTTAGTAGAACATTATAAACTGTACGCCGAGCAACTTCGATTGTCCGAAGTTGCTCGACTCTCTCTATGGAGGTGCTTTTTACGGTTTTGTCCATTTGTCATAGAAAGTTGGTGTTTTGGCATCGAAATAATCCTGGAAGCTCATTTTCTTAAAATTTAACATAAAAGAACAATAAAAAGTGTACACCGAGCAACTTTGATTGTCCGAAGTTGCTCAACTCTCTCTATGAAGGAGCTTTTAACGGTTTTGTCCATTTGTCATAGAAAGTTAGTGTTTTGGCATCAAAATGATCCTGGAAGCTCATTTTCTTAAAATTTAACATAAAAGAACCATAAAAAGTGTACACCGAGCAACTTTGATTGTCCGAAGTTGCTCAACTCTCTCTATGGAGGAGCTTTTAACAGTTTTTTCCATTTGTCATAGAAAGTTGGTGTTTTGGCATCGAAATAATCTTGGAAGCCTATACTCGTAAAATTTGACTTAGTAGAACATTATAAACTGTACGCCGAGCAACTTTGATTGTCCGAAGTTGCTCGCCTCTCTCTTTGGAGGAGCTTTTAACGGTTTTGTTCATTTGTCATAGAAAGTTGGTGTTTTGGCATCGAAACAATCCTAGAAGCTCATTTTCGTAAAATTTAACATAGAAGAACAATAAAAAATGTACAACGAGCAACTTTGATTGTCCGAAGTTGCTCAACACTCTCTATGGAGGAGCTTTTAACGGTTTTGTCCATTTGTCATAGAAAGTTGGTGTTTTGGCATCGAAATAATCCTGGAAGCTCATTTTCGTAAAATTTAACATAGAAGAACAATAAAAAGTGTACACCGTGCAACTTTGATTGTCTGAAGTTGCTCAACTCTCTCTATGGAGGAGCTTTTATTGGTTTTGTCCATTTGTCATAGAAAGTTGGTGTTTTGGCATCGAAATAATCCTGGAAGCTCATTTTGGTAAAATTTAACATAGAAGAACAATAAAAAGTGTACACCGAGCAACTTTTATAGTCCGAAATTGCTCGACTCTCTCTATGGAGGAGCTTTTAAAGCTTTTGTCCATTTTTCATTAAATGTTGGTGTTTTGGCATCGAAATAATCTTGGAAGCCTATACTCGTAAAATTTGACTTAGTAGAACATTATAAACTGTACGTCGAGCAACTTTGATTGTCCGAAGTTGCTCGACTCTCTCTATGGAGGAGCTTTTAAAGCTTTTGTGCATTTGTCATTAAATGTTGGTGTTTTGGCATCGAAATAATCTTGGAAGCCTATACTCGTAAAATTTGACTTAGTAGAACATTATAAACTGTACGCCGAGCAACTTTAATTGTCCGAAGTTGCTCGACTCTATCTATGGAGGTGCTTTTAACGGTTTTGTCCATTTGTCATAGAAAGTTGGTGTTTTGGCATCGAAATAATCCTGGAAGCTCATTTTCGTAAAATTTAACATAGAAGAACAATAAAAAGTGTACACCGTGCAACTTTGATTGTCTGAAGTTGCTCAACTCTCTCTATGGAGGAGCTTTTATTGGTTTTGTCCATTTGTCATAGAAAGTTGGTGTTTTGGCATCGAAATGATCCTGGAAGCTCATTTTCGTAAAATTTAACATAGAAGAACAATAAAAAGTGTACACCGAGCAACTTTTATAGTCCGAAGTTGCTCGACTCTCTCTATGGAGGAGCTTTTAAAGCTTTTGTCCATTTTTCATTAAATGTTGGTGTTTTGGCATCGAAATAATCTTGGAAGCCTATACTCGTAAAATTTGACTTAGTAGAACATTATAAACTGTACGTCGAGCAACTTTGATTTTCCGAAGTTGCTCGACTCTCTCTATGGAGGAGCTTTTAAAGCTTTTGTCAATTTGTCATTAAATGTTGGTGTTTTGGCATCGAAATAATCTTGGAAGCTTATACTCGTAAAATTTGACTTAGTAGAACATTATAAACTGTACGCCGAGCAACTTCGATTGTCCGAAGTTGCTCGACTCTCTCTATGGAGGTGCTTTTTACGGTTTTGTCCATTTGTCATAGAAAGTTGGTGTTTTGGCATCGAAATAATCCTGGAAGCTCATTTTCTTAAAATTTAACATAAAAGAACAATAAAAAGTGTACACCGAGCAACTTTGATTGTCCGAAGTTGCTCAACTCTCTCTATGAAGGAGCTTTTAACGGTTTTGTCCATTTGTCATAGAAAGTTAGTGTTTTGCCATCAAAATGATCCTGGAAGCTCATTTTCTTAAAATTTAACATAAAAGAACCATAAAAAGTGTACACCGAGCAACTTTGATTGTCCGAAGTTGCTCAACTCTCTCTATGGAGGAGCTTTTAACAGTTTTTTCCATTTGTCATAGAAAGTTGGTGTTTTGGCATCGAAATAATCCTGGAAGCTCATTTTCGTAAAATTTAACATAGAAGAACAATAAAAAGTGTACACCGTGCAACTTTGATTGTCTGAAGTTGCTCAACTCTCTCTATGGAGGAGCTTTTATTGGTTTTGTCCATTTGTCATAGAAAGTTGGTGTTTTGGCATCGAAATGATCCTGGAAGCTCATTTTCGTAAAATTTAACATAGAAGAACAATAAAAAGTGTACACCGAGCAACTTTTATAGTCCGAAGTTGCTCGACTCTCTCTATGGAGGAGCTTTTAAAGCTTTTGTCCATTTTTCATTAAATGTTGGTGTTTTGGCATCGAAATAATCTTGGAAGCCTATACTCGTAAAATTTGACTTAGTAGAACATTATAAACTGTACGTCGAGCAACTTTGATTGTCCGAAGTTGCTCGACTCTCTCTATGGAGGAGCTTTTAAAGCTTTTGTGCATTTGTCATTAAATGTTGGTGTTTTGGCATCGAAATAATCTTGGAAGCCTATACTCGTAAAATTTGACTTAGTAGAACATTATAAACTGTACGCCGAGCAACTTTAATTGTCCGAAGTTGCTCGACTCTATCTATGGAGGTGCTTTTAACGGTTTTGTCCATTTGTCATAGAAAGTTGGTGTTTTGGCATCGAAATAATCCTGGAAGCTCATTTTCGTAAAATTTAACATAGAAGAACAATAAAAAGTGTACACCGTGCAACTTTGATTGTCTGAAGTTGCTCAACTCTCTCTATGGAGGAGCTTTTATTGGTTTTGTCCATTTGTCATAGAAAGTTGGTGTTTTGGCATCGAAATGATCCTGGAAGCTCATTTTCGTAAAATTTAACATAGAAGAACAATAAAAAGTGTACACCGAGCAACTTTTATAGTCCGAAGTTGCTCGACTCTCTCTATGGAGGAGCTTTTAAAGCTTTTGTCCATTTTTCATTAAATGTTGGTGTTTTGGCATCGAAATAATCTTGGAAGCCTATACTCGTAAAATTTGACTTAGTAGAACATTATAAACTGTACGTCGAGCAACTTTGATTTTCCGAAGTTGCTCGACTCTCTCTATGGAGGAGCTTTTAAAGCTTTTGTCAATTTGTCATTAAATGTTGGTGTTTTGGCATCGAAATAATCTTGGAAGCTTATACTCGTAAAATTTGACTTAGTAGAACATTATAAACTGTACGCCGAGCAAATTCGATTGTCCGAAGTTGCTCGACTCTCTCTATGGAGGTGCTTTTTACGGTTTTGTCCATTTGTCATAGAAAGTTGGTGTTTTGGCATCGAAATAATCCTGGAAGCTCATTTTCTTAAAATTTAACATAAAAGAACAATAAAAAGTGTACACCGAGCAACTTTGATTGTCCGAAGTTGCTCAACTCTCTCTATGAAGGAGCTTTTAACGGTTTTGTCCATTTGTCATAGAAAGTTAGTGTTTTGGCATCAAAATGATCCTGGAAGCTCATTTTCTTAAAATTTAACATAAAAGAACCATAAAAAGTGTACACCGAGCAACTTTGATTGTCCGAAGTTGCTCAACTCTCTCTATGGAGGAGCTTTTAACAGTTTTTTCCATTTGTCATAGAAAGTTGGTGTTTTGGCATCGAAATAATCCTGGAAGCTCATTTTCGTAAAATTTAACATAGAAGAACAATAAAAAGTGTACACCGTGCAACTTTGATTGTCTGAAGTTGCTCAACTCTCTCTATGGAGGAGCTTTTATTGGTTTTGTCCATTTGTCATAGAAAGTTGGTGTTTTGGCATCGAAATGATCCTGGAAGCTCATTTTCGTAAAATTTAACATAGAAGAACAATAAAAAGTGTACACCGAGCAACTTTTATAGTCCGAAGTTGCTCGACTCTCTCTATGGAGGAGCTTTTAAAGCTTTTGTCCATTTTTCATTAAATGTTGGTGTTTTGGCATCGAAATAATCTTGGAAGCCTATACTCGTAAAATTTGACTTAGTAGAACATTATAAACTGTACGTCGAGCAACTTTGATTGTCCGAAGTTGCTCGACTCTCTCTATGGAGGAGCTTTTAAAGCTTTTGTGCATTTGTCATTAAATGTTGGTGTTTTGGCATCGAAATAATCTTGGAAGCCTATACTCGTAAAATTTGACTTAGTAGAACATTATAAACTGTACGCCGAGCAACTTTAATTGTCCGAAGTTGCTCGACTCTATCTATGGAGGTGCTTTTAACGGTTTTGTCCATTTGTCATAGAAAGTTGGTGTTTTGGCATCGAAATAATCCTGGAAGCTCATTTTCGTAAAATTTAACATAGAAGAACAATAAAAAGTGTACACCGTGCAACTTTGATTGTCTGAAGTTGTTCAACTCTCTCTATGGAGGAGCTTTTATTGGTTTTGTCCATTTGTCATAGAAAGTTGGTGTTTTGGCATCGAAATGATCCTGGAAGCTCATTTTCGTAAAATTTAACATAGAAGAACAATAAAAAGTGTACACCGAGCAACTTTTATAGTCCGAAGTTGCTCGACTCTCTCTATGGAGGAGCTTTTAAAGCTTTTGTCCATTTTTCATTAAATGTTGGTGTTTTGGCATCGAAATAATCTTGGAAGCCTATACTCGTAAAATTTGACTTAGTAGAACATTATAAACTGTACGTCGAGCAACTTTGATTGTCCGAAGTTGCTCGACTCTCTCTATGGAGGAGCTTTTAAAGCTTTTGTGCATTTGTCATTAAATGTTGGTGTTTTGGCATCGAAATAATCTTGGAAGCCTATACTCGTAAAATTTGACTTAGTAGAACATTATAAACTGTACGCCGAGCAACTTTAATTGTCCGAAGTTGCTCGACTCTATCTATGGAGGTGCTTTTAACGGTTTTGTCCATTTGTCATAGAAAGTTGGTGTTTTGGCATCGAAATAATCCTGGAAGCTCATTTTCGTAAAATTTAACATAGAAGAACAATAAAAAGTGTACACCGTGCAACTTTGATTGTCTGAAGTTGCTCAACTCTCTCTATGGAGGAGCTTTTATTGGTTTTGTCCATTTGTCATAGAAAGTTGGTGTTTTGGCATCGAAATGATCCTGGAAGCTCATTTTCGTAAAATTTAACATAGAAGAACAATAAAAAGTGTACACCGAGCAACTTTTATAGTCCGAAGTTGCTCGACTCTCTCTATAGAGGAGCTTTTAAAGCTTTTGTCCATTTTTCATTAAATGTTGGTGTTTTGGCATCGAAATAATCTTGTAAGCCTATACTCGTAAAATTTGACTTAGTAGAACATTATAAACTGTACGTCGAGCAACTTTGATTTTCCGAAGTTGCTCGACTCTCTCTATGGAGGAGCTTTTAAAGCTTTTGTCAATTTGTCATTAAATGTTGGTGTTTTGGCATCGAAATAATCTTGGAAGCTTATACTCGTAAAATTTGACTTAGTAGAACATTATAAACTGTACGCCGAGCAACTTCGATTGTCCGAAGTTGCTCGACTCTCTCTATGGAGGTGCTTTTTACGGTTTTGTCCATTTGTCATAGAAAGTTGGTGTTTTGGCATCGAAATAATCCTGGAGCTCATTTTCTTAAAATTTAACATAAAAGAACAATAAAAAGTGTACACCGAGCAACTTTGATTGTCCGAAGTTGCTCAACTCTCTCTATGAAGGAGCTTTTAACGGTTTTGTCCATTTGTCATAGAAAGTTAGTGTTTTGGCATCAAAATGATCCTGGAAGCTCATTTTCTTAAAATTTAACATAAAAGAACCATAAAAAGTGTACACCGAGCAACTTTGATTGTCCGAAGTTGCTCAACTCTCTCTATGGAGGAGCTTTTAACAGTTTTTTCCATTTGTCATAGAAAGTTGGTGTTTTGGCATCGAAATAATCTTGGAAGCCTATACTCGTAAAATTTGACTTAGTAGAACATTATAAACTGTACGCCGAGCAACTTTGATTGTCCGAAGTTGCTCGCCTCTCTCTTTGGAGGAGCTTTTAACGGTTTTGTTCATTTGTCATAGAAAGTTGGTGTTTTGGCATCGAAACAATCCTAGAAGCTCATTTTCGTAAAATTTAACATAGAAGAACAATAAAAAATGTACAACGAGCAACTTCGATTGTCCGAAGTTGCTCAACACTCTCTATGGAGGAGCTTTTAACGGTTTTGTCCATTTGTCATAGAAAGTTGTTGTTTTGGCATCGAAATAATCCTGGATGCTCATTTTCGTAAAATTTAACATAGAAGAACAATAAAAAGTGTACACCGTGCAACTTTGATTGTCTGAAGTTGCTCAACTCTCTCTATGGAGGAGCTTTTATTAGTTTTGTCCATTTGTCATAGAAAGTTGGTGTTTTGGCATCGAAATAATCCTGGAAGCTCATTTTCGTAAAATTTAACATAGAAGAACAATAAAAGTGTACACCGAGCAACTTTTATAGTCCGAAGTTGCTCGACTCTCTCTATGGAGGAGCTTTTAAAGCTTTTGTCCATTTTTCATTAAATGTTGGTGTTTTGGCATCGAAATAATCTTGGAAGCCTATACTCGTAAAATTTGACTTAGTAGAACATTATAAACTGTACGTCGAGCAACTTTGATTGTCCGAAGTTGCTCGACTCTCTCTATGGAGGAGCTTTTAAAGCTTTTGTCAATTTGTCATTAAATGTTGGTGTTTTGGCATTGAAATAATCTTGGAAGCATATACTCGTAAAATTTGACTTAGTAGAACATTATAAACTGTACGCCGAGCAACTTCGATTGTCCGAAGTTGCTCGACTCTCTCTATGGAGGTGCTTTTAACGGTTTTGTCCATTTTTCATAGAAAGTTGGTGTTTTGGCATCGAAATAATCCTAGAAGCTCATTTTCGTAAAATTTAACATAGAAGAACAATAAAAAGTGTACACCGTGCAACTTTGTTTGTCTAAAGTTGCTCAACTCTCTCTATGAAGGAGCTTTTAACGGTTTTGTCCATTTTTCATAGAAAGTTAGTGTTTTGGCATCAAAATAATACTGGAAGCTCATTTTCTTAAAATTTAACATAAAAGAACAATAAAAAGTGTACACCGAGCAACTTTGATTGTCTGAAGTTGCTCAATTCTCTCTATGGAGGAGCTTTTAACGGTTTTGTCCATTTGTCATAGAAAGTTGGTGTTTTGGCATCGAAATAATCTTGGAATCCTATACTCGTAAAATTTGACTTAGTAGAACATTATAAACAGTACGCCGAGCAACTTTAATTGTCCGAAGTTGCTCGACTCTCTCTTTGGAGAAGCTTTTAACGGTTTTGTTCATTTGTCATAGAAAGTTGGTGTTTTGGCATCGAAACAATCCTAGAAGCTCATTTTCGTAAAATTTAACATAGAAGAACAATAAAAAATGTACACCGAGCAACTTTGATTGTCCGAAGTTGCTCAACTCTCTCTATGGAGGAGTTTTTATTGGTTTTATCCATTTGTCATAGAAAGTTGGTGTTTTGGCATCGAAATAATCCTGGAAGCTCATTTTCGTAAAATTTGACTTAATAGAACAATATAAACAGTACGCCGAGCAACTTTAATTGTCCGAAGTTGCTCGACTCTCTCTTTGGAGGAGCTTTTAACGGTTTTGTTCATTTGTCTTAGAAAGTTGGTGTTTTGGCATCGAAACAATCCTAGAAGCTCATTTTCGTAAAATTTAACATAGAAGAACAATAAAAAATGTACACCGAGCAACTTTGATTGTCCGAAGTTGCTCAACACTCTCTATGGAGGAGCTTTTAACGGTTTTGTCCATTTGTCATAGAAAGTTGGTGTTTTGGCATCGAAATAATCCTGGAAGCTCATTTTCGTAAAATTTAACATAGAAGAACAATAAAAAGTGTACACCGAGCAACTTTGATTGTCTGAAGTTGCTCAACTCTCTCTATGGAGGAGCTTTTATTGGTTTTATCCATTTGTCATAGAAAGTTGGTGTTTTGGCATCGAAATAATCCTGGAAGCTCATTTTCGTAAAATTTAACATAGAAGAACAATAAAAAGTGTACACCGAGCAACTTTGATTGTCTGAAGTTGCTCAACTCTCTCTATGGACGAGCTTTTAACGGTTTTGTCCGTTTGTCATAGAAAGTTGGTGTTTTGGCATCGAAATAATCCTGGAAGCTCATTTTCGTAAAATTTAACATAGAAGAACAATAAAAAGTGTACACCGAGCAACTTTTATAGTCCGAAGTTGCTCGACTCTCTCTATGGAGGAGCTTTTAAAGCTTTTGTCCATTTGTCATTAAATGTTGGTGTTTTGGCATCGAAATAATCTTGGAAGCTTATACTCATAAAATTTAACATAGAAGAACATTAAAAAGTGTGCACTGAGCAACTTCGATAGTCCGAAGTTGCTCAACTCTCTCTATGAAGGAGCTTTTAACGGTTTTGTCCATTTGTCATAGAAAGTTGGTGTTTTGGCATCGAAATGATCCTTGAAGCTCATTTTCGTAAAAATTAAATAAAAGAATAATGAAAAGTCTACATCGAGCTACTTTGATTGCCTGAAGTTGCTCAACTCTCTCTATGGAGGAGCTTTTAACAATTTTTTCCATTTGTCATAGAAAGTTGTTGTTTTTGCATCGAAATAATCTAAGAAGCTTACATTCATAAAATTTCAAGTAGAAGAACAATAAAAAGTGTACACCGAGCGACTTTGATTGTCCGAAGTTGCTCAACTCTCTCTATGGAGGAGCTTTAAAAGCTTTTGTCCATTTGTCATAGAAAGTTGGTCTTTTGCCATCAAAATAATCTTGGAAGCTTATACTCATAAAATTTGACATAGAAGAACAATAAAAAGTGTACACCGAGCAACTTCGATTGTCCGAAGTTGCTCAACTCTCTCTATGAAGGAGCTTTTAACGGTTTTGTCCATTTGTCATAGAAAGTTAGTGTTTTGGCATCAAAATAATCCTGGAAGCTCATTTTCTTAAAATTTAACATAAAAGAACAATAAAAAGTGTACACCGAGCAACTTTGATTGTCCGAAGTTGCCCAGCTCTCTCTATAAAGGAGCTTTTAACGGTTTTGTTCATTTGTCATGGAAAGTTAGTGTTTTGGAATCAAAATAATCCTGGAAGCTCATTTTCTTAAAATTTAACATAAAAGAACCATAAAAAGTGTACACCGAGCAACTTTGATTGTCTGAAGTAGCTCAACTCTCTCTATGGAGGAGCATTTAACGGTTTTGTCCATTTGTCATAGAAAGTTGGTGTTTTGGCATCGAAACAATCCTAGAAGCTCCTTTTCGTAAAATTTAACATAGAAGAACAATAAAAAATGTACAACAAGCAACTTTGATTGTCCGAAGTTGCTCAACACTCTCTATGGAGGAGCTTTTAACGGTTTTGTCCATTTGTCATAGAAAGTTGGTGTTTTGGCATCGAAATAATCCTGGAAGCTCATTTTCGTAAAAATTAACATAGAAGAACAATAAAAAGTGTATACCGTGCAACTTTGATTGTCTGAAGTTGCTCAACTCTCTCTATGGAGGAGCTTTTATTGGTTTTGTCCATTTCTCATAGAAAGTTGGTGTTTTGGCATCGAAATAATCCTGGAAGCTCATTTTCGTAAAATTTAACATAGAAGAACAATAAAAAGTGTACACCGAGCAACTTTTATAGTCCGAAGTTGCTCAACTCTCTCTATGGAGGAGCTTTTAAAGCTTTTGTCTATTTTTCATTAAATGTTGGTGTTTTGGCATCGAAATAATCTTGGAAGCCTATACTCGTAAAATTTGACTTAGTAGAACATTATAAACTGTACGTCGAGCAACTTTGATTGTCCGAAGTTGCTCGACTCTCTCTATGGAGGAGCTTTTAAAGCTTTTGTCCATTTGTCATTAAATGTTGGTGTTTTGGCATCGAAATAATCTTGGAAGCCTATACTCGTTAAATTTGACTTAGTAGAACATTATAAACTGTATGCCGAGCAACTTTAATTGTCTGAAGTTGCTCGACTCTCTCTATGGAGGTGCTTTTAACGGTTTTGTCCATTTGTCATAGAAAGTTGGTGTTTTGGCATCGAAATAATCCTAGAAGCTCATTTTCGTAAAATTTAACATAGAAGAACAATAAAAAGTGTACACCGTGCAACTTTGATTGTCTAAAGTTGCTCAACTCTCTCTACGAAGGAGCTTTTAACGGTTTTGTCCATTTGTCATAGAAAGTTAGTGTTTTGGCATCAAAATAATTCTGGAAGCTCATTTTCTTAAAATTTAACATAAAAGAACAATAAAAAGTGTACACCGAGCAACTTTGATTGTCCGAAGTTGCTCAACTCTCTCTATGGAGGAGCTTTTAACGGTTTTGTCCATTTGTCATAGAAAGTTGGTGTTTTGGCATCGAAATAATCTTGGAAGCCTATACTCGTAAAATTTGACTTAATAGAACATTATAAACAGTACGCCGCGCAACTTTAATTGTCCGAAGTTGCTCGACTCTCTCTTTGGAGGAGCTTTTAACGGTTTTGTTCATTTGTCATAGAAAGTTGGTGTTTTGGCATCGAAACAATCCTAGAAGCTCATTTTCGTAAAATTTAACATAGAAGAACAATAAAAAATGTACATCGAGCAACTTTAATTGTCCGAAGTTGCTCAACACTCTCTATGGAGGAGCTTTAAACGGTTTTGTCCATTTGTCATAGAAAGTTGGTGTTTTGGCATCGAAATAATCCTGGAAGCTCATTTTCGTAAAATTTAACATAGAAGAACAATAAAAAGTGTACACCGAGCAACTTTGATTGTCTGAAGTTGCTCAACTCTCTCTATGGAGGAGCTTTTATTGCTTTTATCCATTTGTCATAGAAAGTTGGTGTTTTGGCATCGAAATAATCCTGGAAGCTCATTTTCGTAAAATTTAACATAGAAGAACAATAAAAAGTGTACACCGAGCAACTTTTATAGTCCGAAGTTGCTCAACTCTCTCTATGGAGGAGCTTTTAACGGTTTTGTCCGTTTGTCATAGAAAGTTGGTGTTTTGGCATCGAAATAATCTTGGAAGCTCATTTTCGTAAAATTTAACATAGAAGAACAATAAAAAGTGTACACCGAGCAACTTTTATAGTCCGAAGTTGCTCAACTCTCTCTATGGAGGAGCTTTTAAAGCTTTTGTCTATTTTTCATTAAATGTTGGTGTTTTGGCATCGAAATAATCTTGGAAGCCTATACTCGTAAAATTTGACTTAGTAGAATATTATAAACTGTACGTCGAGCAACTTTGATTGTCCGAAGTTGCTCGACTCTCTCTATGGAGGAGCTTTTAAAGCTTTTGTCCATTTGTCATTAAATGTTGGTGTTTTGGCATCGAAATAATCTTGGAAGACTATACTCGTTAAATTTGACTTAGTAGAACATTATAAACTGTATGCCGAGCAACTTTAATTGTCTGAAGTTGCTCGACTCTCTCTATGGAGGTGCTTTTAACGGTTTTGTAAATTTGTCATAGAAAGTTGGTGTTTTGGCATCGAAATAATCCTAGAAGCTCATTTTCGTAAAATTTAACATAGAAGAACAATAAAAAGTGTACACCGTGCAACTTTGATTGTCTAAAGTTGCTCAACTCTCTCTATGAAGGAGCTTTTAACGGTTTTGTCCATTTGTCATAGAAAGTTAGTGTTTTGGCATCAAAATAATTCTGGAAGCTCATTTTCTTAAAATTTAACATAAAAGAACAATAAAAAGTGTACACCGAGCAACTTTGATTGTCCGAAGTTGCTCAACTCTCTCTATGGAGGAGCTTTTAACGGTTTTGTCCATTTGTCATAGAAAGTTGGTGTTTTGGCATCGAAATAATCTTGGAAGCCTATACTCGTAAAATTTGACTTAATAGAACATTATAAACAGTACGCCGCTCAACTTTAATTGTCCGAAGTTGCTCGACTCTCTCTTTGGAGGAGCTTTTAACGGTTTTGTTCATTTGTCATAGAAAGTTGGTGTTTTGGCATCGAAACAATCCTAGAAGCTCATTTTCGTAAAATTTAACATAGAAGAACAATAAAAAATGTACATCGAGCAACTTTAATTGTCCGAAGTTGCTCAACACTCTCTATGGAGGAGCTTTTAACGGTTTTGTCCATTTGTCATAGAAAGTTGGTGTTTTGGCATCGAAATAATCCTGGAAGCTCATTTTCCTAAAATTTAACATAGAAGAACAATAAAAAGTGTACACCGAGCAACTTTGATTGTCTGAAGTTGCTCAACTCTCTCTATGGAGGAGCTTTTATTGCTTTTATCCATTTGTCATAGAAAGTTGGTGTTTTGGCATCGAAATAATCCTGGAAGCTCATTTTCGTAAAATTTAACATAGAAGAACAATAAAAAGTGTACGCCGAGCAACTTTGATTGTCTGAAGTTGCTCAACTCTCTCTATGGTCGAGCTTTTAACGGTTTTGTCCGTTTGTCATAGAAAGTTGGTGTTTTGGCATCGAAATAATCCTGGAAGCTCATTTTCGTAAAATTTAACATAGAAGAACAATAAAAAGTGTACACCGAGCAACTTTTATAGTCCGAAGTTGCTCAAATCTCTCTATGGAGGAGCTTTTAAAGCTTTTGTCCATTTGTCATTAAATGTTGGTGTTTTGGCATCGAAATAATCTTGGAAGCCTATACTCGTAAAATTTGACTTAGTAGAACATTATAAACTGTACGCCGAGCAACTTTAATTGTCCGAAGTTGCTCGACTCTCTCTATGGAGGTGCTTTTAACGATTTTGTCCATTTGTCATAGAAAGTTGGTGTTTTTGCATCGAAACAATTCTAGAGGCTCATTTTCGTAAAATTTAACATAGAAGAACAATAAAAAGTGTACACCGTGCAAATTTGATTTATCCGAAGTTGCTCAACACTCTCTATGGAGGAGCTTTTAACGGTTTTGTCCATTTGTCATAGAAAGTTGGTCTTTTGCCATCGAAATAATCTTGGAAGCTTATACTCATAAAATTTGACATAGAAGAACAATAAAAAGTATACACCGAGCAACTTCGATTGTCCGAAGTTGCTCAACTCTCTCAATGAAGGAGCTTTTAACGGTTTTGTCCATTTGTCATAGAAAGTTAGCGTTTTGGCATCAAAATAATCCTGGAAGCTCATTTTCTTAAAATTTAACATAAAAGAATAATAAAAAGTGTACACCGAGCAACTTTGATTGTCCGAAGTTGCTCAACTCTCTCTATGAAGGAGCTTTTAACGGTTTTGTCCATTTGTCATAGAAAGTTAGTGTTTTGGCATCAAAATAATCCTGGAAGCTCATTTTCTTAAAATTTAACATAAAAGAACCATAAAATGTGTACACCGAGCAACTTTGATTGTCCGAAGTTGCTCAACTCTCTCTATGGAGGAGCTTTTAACGGTTTTGTCCATTTGTCATAGAAAGTTGGTGTTTTGGCATCGAAATAATCTTGGAAGCCTATACTCGTAAAATTTGACTTAGTTGAACATTATAAACCGTACGCCGAGCAACTTTGATTGTCCGAAGTTGCTCGACTCTCTCTTTGGAGGGGCTTTTAACGGTTTTGATCATTTGTCATAGAAAGTTGGTGTTTTGGCATCGAAACAATCCTAGAAGCTCATTTTCGTAAAATTTAACATAGAAGAACAATAAAAAATGTACACCGAGCAACTTTGATTGTCCGAAGTTGCTCAACACTCTCTATGGAGGAGCTTTTAATGGTTTTGTCTATTTGTCATAGAAAGTTGTTGTTTTGGCATCGAAATAATCCTGGAAGCTCATTTTCGTAAAATTTAACATAGAAGAACAATAAAAAGTGTACACCGTGCAACTTTGATTGTTTGAAGTTGCTCAACTCTCTCTATGGAGGAGCTTTTATTGGTTTTGTCCATTTGTCATAGAAAGTTGGTGTTTTGGCATCGAAATAATCCTGGAAGCTCATTTTCGTAAAATTTAACATAGAAGAACAATAAAAAGTGTACACCGAGCAACTTTTATAGTCCGAAGTTGCTCGACTCTCTCTATGGAGGAGCTTTTAAAGCTTTTGTCCATTTTTCATTAAATGCTGGTGTTTTGGCATCGAAATAATCTTGGAAGCCTATACTCGTAAAATTTGACTTAGTAGAACATTATAAACTGTACGTCGAGCAACTTTGATTGTCCGAAGTTGCTCGACTCTCTCTATGGAGGAGCTTTTAAAGCTTTTGTCAATTTGTCATTAAATGTTGGTGTTTTGGCATCGAAATAATCTTGGAAGCCTATACTCGTAAAATTTGACTTAGTAGAACATTATAAACTGTACGTCGAGCAACTTTAATTGTCCGATGTTGCTCGACTCTCTCTATGGAGGTGCCTTTAACGGTTTTGTCCATTTGTCATAGAAAGTTGTTGTTTTGGCATCGAAATAATCCTAGAAGCTCATTTTCGTAAAATTTAACAAAGAAGAACAATAAAAAATGTACACCGAGCAACTTTGATTGTCCGAAGTTGCTCAACACTCTCTATGGAGGAGCTTTTAACGGTTTTGTCTATTTGTCATAGAAAGTTGGTGTTTTGGCATCGAAATAATCCTGGAAGCTCATTTTCGTAAAATTTAACATAGAAGAACAATAAAAAGTGTACACCGAGCAACTTTTATAGTCCGAAGTTGCTCGACTCTCTCTATGGAGGAGCTTTTAAAGCTTTTGTCCATTTTTCATTAAATGTTGGTGTTTAGGCATCGAAATAATCTTGGAAGCCTATACTCGTAAAATTTGACTTAGTAGAACATTATAAACTGTACGTCGAGCAACTTTGATTGTCCGAAGTTGCTCGACTCTCTCTATGGAGGAGCTTTTAAAGCTTTTGTCAATTTGTCATTAAATGTTGGTGTTTTGGCATCGAAATAATCTTGGAAGCCTATACTCGTAAAATTTGACTTAGTAGAACATTATAAACTGTACGTCGAGCAACTTTAATTGTCCGATGTTGCTCGACTCTCTCTATGGAGGTGCTTTTAACGGTTTTGTCCATTTGTCATAGAAAGTTGTTGTTTTGGCATCGAAATAATCCTAGAAGCTCATTTTCGTAAAATTTAACATAGAAGAACAATAAAAAGTGTACACCGTGCAACTTTGATTATCTGAAGTTGCTCAACTCTCTCTATGAAGGAGCTTTTAACGGTTTTGTCCATTTGTCATAGAAAGTTAGTGTTTTGGCATCAAAATCATCCTGGAAGCTCATTTTCTTAAAATTTAACATAAAAGAACATTATAAACAGTACACCGAGCAACTTTGATTGTCCGAAGTTGCTCAACACTCTCTATGGAGGAGCTTTTAACGGTTTTGTCCATTTGTCATAGAAAGTTGGTGTTTTGGCATCGAAATAATCCTGGAAGCTCATTTTCGTAAAATTTAACATAGAAGAACAATAAAAAGTGTACACCGAGCAACTTTTATAGTCCGAAGTTGCTCGACTCTCTCTATGGAGGAGCTTTTAAAGCTTTTGTCCATTTTTCATTAAATGTTGGTGTTTAGGCATCGAAATAATCTTGGAAGCCTATACTCGTAAAATTTGACTTAGTAGAACATTATAAACTGTACGTCGAGCAACTTTGATTGTCCGAAGTTGCTCGACTCTCTCTATGGAGGAGCTTTTAAAGCTTTTGTCAATTTGTCATTAAATGTTGGTGTTTTGGCATCGAAATAATCTTGGAAGCCTATACTCGTAAAATTTGACTTAGTAGAACATTATAAACTGTACGTCGAGCAACTTTAATTGTCCGATGTTGCTCGACTCTCTCTATGGAGGTGCTTTTAACGGTTTTGTCCATTTGTCATAGAAAGTTGTTGTTTTGGCATCGAAATAATCCTAGAAGCTCATTTTCGTAAAATTTAACATAGAAGAACAATAAAAAGTGTACACCGTGCAACTTTGATTATCTGAAGTTGCTCAACTCTCTCTATGAAGGAGCTTTTAACGGTTTTGTCCATTTGTCATAGAAAGTTAGTGTTTTGGCATCAAAATCATCCTGGAAGCTCATTTTCTTAAAATTTAACATAAAAGAACAATAAAAAGTGTACACCGAGCAACTTTGATTGTCCAAAGTTGCTCAACTCTCTCTATGGAGGAGCTTTTAACGGTTTTGTCCATTTGTCATAGAAAGTTGGTGTTTTGGCATCGAAATAATCCTGGAAGCCTATACTCGTAAAATTTGACTTAGTAGAACATTATAAACAGTACGCCGAGCAACTTTAATTGTCCGAAGTTGCTCGACTCTCTGTTTGTAGGAGCTTTTAACGGTTTTGTTCATTTGTCATAGAAAGTTGGTGTTTTGGCATCGAAACAATCCTAGAAGCTCATTTTCGTAAAATTTAACATAGAAGAACAATAAAAAATGTACACCGAGCAACTTTGATTGTCCGAAGTTGCTCAACACTCTCTATGGAGGAGCTTTTAACGGTTTTGTCCATTTGTCATAGAAAGTTGGTGTTTTGGCATCGAAATAATCCTGGAAGCTCATTTTCGTAAAATTTAACATAGAAGAACAATAAAAAGTGCACACCGAGAAACTTTGATTGTCTGAAGTTGCTCAACTCTCTCTATGGAGGAGTTTTTATTGGTTTTGTCCATTTGTCATAGGAAGTTGGTGTTTTGGCATCGAAATAATCCCGAAAGCTCATTTTCGTAAAATTTAACATAGAAGAACAATAAAAAGTGTACACCGAGCAACTTTGATTGTCTCAAGTTGCTCAACTCTCTCTATGGATGAGCTTTTAACGGTTTTGTCGATTTGTCATAGAAAGTTGGTGTTTTGGCATCGAAATAATCCTGGAAGCTCATTTTCGTAAAATTTAACATAGAAGAACAATAAAAAGTGTACACCGAGCAACTTTTATAGTCCGAAGTTGCTCAACTCTCTCTATGGAGGAGCTTTTAAAGCTTTTGTCCATTTGTCATTAAATGTTGGTGTTTTGGCATCGAAATAATCTTGGAAGCCTATACTCGTAAAATTTGACTTAGTAGAACATTATAAACTGTACGCCGAGCAACTTTAATTGTCCGAAGTTGCTCGACTCTCTCTATGGAGGTGCTTTTAACGGTTTTGTCCATTTATCATAGAAAGTTGGTGTTTTGGCATTGAAACAATCCTAGAAGCTCATTTTCGTAAAATTTAACATAGAAGAACAATAAAAAGTGTACACCGTGGAACTTTGACTGTCTGAAGTTGCTCAACTCTCTCGATGAAGGAGCTTTTAACGGTTTTGTCCATTTGTCATAGAAAGTTAGTGTTTTGGCATAAAAATAATCCTGGAAGCTCATTTTCTTAAAATTTAACATAAAAGAACAATAAAAAGTGTACACCGAGCAACATTGATTGTCCGAAGTTGCTCAACTCTCTCTATGGAGGAGCTTTTAACGGTTTTGTCCATTTGTCATAGAAAGTTGGTGTTTTGGCAACGAAATAATCTTGGAAGCCTATACTCGTAAAATTTGACTTAGTAGAACATTATAAACAGTACGACGAGTAACTTTGATTGTCCGAAGTTGCTCGACTCTCTCTTTGGAGGAGCTTTTAACGGTTTTGTTCATTTGTCATAGAAAGTTGGTGTTTTGGCATCGAAACAATTCTAGAAGCTCATTTTCGTAAAATTTAACATAGAAGAACAATAAAAAATGTACACCAAGCAACTTCGATTGTCCGAAGTTGCTCAACTCTCTCTATGAATGAGCTTTTAACGGTTTTGTCCATTTGTCATAGAAAGTTAGTGTTTTGGCATCAAAATCATCCTGGAACCTCATTTTCTTAAAATTTAACATAAAAGAACAATAAAAAGTGTACACCGAGCAACTTTGATTGTCCGAAGTTGCTCAACTCTCTCTATGGAGGAGCTTTTAACGGTTTTGTCCATTTGTCATAGAAAGTTGGTGTTTTGGCATCGAAATAATCTTGGAAGCCTATACTCGTAAAATTTGACTTAGTAGAACATTATAAACAGTACGCCGAGCAACTTTAATTGTCCGAAGTTGCTCGACTCTCTCTTTGTAGGAGCTTTTAACGGTTTTGTTCATTTGTCATAGAAAGTTGGTGTTTTGGCATCGAAACAATCCTAGAAGCTCATTTTCATAAAATTTAACATAGAAGAACAATAAAAAGTGTACACCGTGCAAATTTGATTTATCCGAAGTTGCTCAACACTCTCTATGGAGGAGCTTTTAACGGTTTTGTCCATTTGTCATAGAAAGTTGGTCTTTTGCCATCGAAATAATCTTGGAAGCTTATACTCATAAAATTTGACATAGAAGAACATTAAAAAGTGTGCACTGAGCAACTTCGATTGTCCGAAGTTGCTCAACTCTCTCTATGGAGGAGCTTTTAATGGTTTTGTCCATTTGTCATAGAAAGTTGGTGTTTTGGCATCGAAATGATCCTGGAAGCTCATTTTCGTAAAATTTAACATAAAAGAACAATAAAAAGTCTACACCAAGCTACTTTGATTGCCTGAAGTTGCTCAACTCTCTCTATGGAGGAGCTTTTAACTGTTTTTTCTATTTGTCATAGAAAGTTGTTGTTTTTGCATCGAAATAATCTAAGAAGCTTACATTCATAAAATTTCAAGTAGAAGAACAATAAAAAGTGAACACCGAGTGACTTTGATTGTCCGAAGTTGCTCAATTCTCTCTATGGAGGAGCTTTAAAAGCTTTTGTCCATTTGTCATAGAAAGTTGGTCTTTTGCCATCGAAATAATCTTGGAAGCTTATACTCATAAAATTTGACATAGAAGAACAATAAAAAGTGTACACCGAGCAACTTCGATTGTCCAAAGTTGCTCAACTCTCTCTATGAAGGAGCTTTTAACGGTTTTGTCCATTTGTCATAGAAAGTTAGCGTTTTGGCATCAAAATAATCCTGGAAGCTCATTTTCTTAAAATTTAACATAAAAGAACAATAAAAAGTGTACACCGAGCAACTTTGATTCTCCGAAGTTGCTCAACTCTCTCTATGAAGGAGCTTTTAACGGTTTTGTCCATTTGTCATAGAAAGTTAGTGTTTTGGCATCAAAATAATCCTGGAAGCTCATTTTCTTAAAATTTAACATAAAAGAACCATAAAAAGTGTACACCGAGCAACTTTGATGGTCCGAAGTTGCTCAACTCTCTCTATGGAGGAGCTCTTAACGGTTTTGTCCATTTGTCATAGAAAGTTGGTGTTTTAGCATCGAAATAATCTTGGAAGCCTATACTCATAAAATTTGATTAGTAAAACATTATAAACCGTACGCCGAGCAACTTTGATTGTCCGAAGTTGCTCGACTCTCTCTTTGGAGGAGCTTTTAACGGTTTTGATCATTTGTCATAGAAAGTTGGTGTTTTGGCATCGAAACAATCCTAGAAGCTCATTTTCGTAAAATTTAACATAGAAGAACAATAAAAAATGTACACCGAGCAACTTTGATTGTCCGAAGTTGCTCAACACTCTCTATGGAGGAGCTTTTAATGATTTTGTCCATTTGTCATAGAAAGTTGGTGGTTTGGCATCGAAATAATCCTGGAAGCTCATTTTCGTAAAATTTAACATAGAAGAACAATAAAAAGTGTACACCGTGCAACTTTGATTGTCTGAAGTTGCCCAACTCTCTCTATGGAGGAGCTTTTATTGGTTTTGTCCATTTGTCATAGAAAATTGGTGTTTTGGCATCGAAATAATCCTGGAAGCTCATTTTCGTAAAATTTAACATAGAAGAACAATAAAAAGTGTACACCGAGCAACTTTTATAGTCTGAAGTTGCTCAACTCTCTCTATGGAGGAGCTTTTAAAGCTTTTGTCCATTTTTCATTAAATGTTGGTGTTTTGGCATCGAAATAATCTTGGAAGCCTATACTCGTAAAATTTGACTTAGTAGAACATTATAAACTGTACGCCGAGCAACTTTGATTGTCCGAAGTTGCTCGACTCTCTCTATGGAGGAGGTTTTAAAGCTTTTGTCCATTTGTATTTAAATGTTGGTGTTTTGGCATCGAAATAATTTTGGAAGCCTATACTCGTAAAATTTGACTTAGTAGAACATTATAAACTGTACACCGAGCAACTTTAATTGTCCGAAGTTGCTCGACTCTCTCTATGGAGGTGCTTTTAACGGTTTTGTACATTTGTCATAGAAAGTTGGTGTTTTGGCATCGAAATAATCCTAGAAGCTCATTTTCGTAAAATTTAACATAGAAGAACAATAAAAAGTGTACACCGTGCAACTTTGATTGTCTGAAGTTGCTCAACTCTCTCTATGAATGAGCTTTTAACGGTTTTGTCCATTTGTCATAGAAAGTTAGTGTTTTGGCATCAAAATCATCCTGGAAGCTCATTTTCTTAAAATTTAACGTAAAAGAACAATAAAAAGTGTACACTGAGCAACTTTGATTTTCCGAAGTTGCTCAACTCTCTTTATGGAGGAGCTTTTAACGGTTTTGTCCATTTGTCATAGAAAGTTGGTGTTTTGGCATCGAAATAATCTTGGAAGCCTATACTCGTAAAATTTGACTTAGTAGAACATTATAAACAGTACGCCGAGCAACTTTAATTGTCCGAAGTTGCTCGACTCTCTCTTTGGAGGAGCTTTTAACGGTTTTGTTCATTTTTCATAGAAAGTTGGTGTTTTGGCATCGAAACAATCCTAGAAGCTCATTTTCGTAAAATTTAACATAGAAGAACAATAAAAAATGTACACCGAGCAACTTTGATTGTCCGAAATTGCTCAACACTCTCTATGGAGGAGCTTTTAACGGTTTTGTCCATTTGTCATAGAAAGTTGATGTTTTGGCATCGAAATAATGCTGGAAGCTCATTTTCGTAAAATTTAACATAGAAGAACAAAAAAAAGTGTACACCGTGCAACTTTGATTGTCTGAAGTTGCTCAACTCTCTCTATGGAGGTGGTTTTATTGGTTTTGTCAATTTGTCATAGAAAGTTGGTGTTTTGGCATCGAAATAATCCTGGAAGCTCATTTTCGTAAAATTTAACATAGAAGAACAATAAAAAGTGTACACCGAGCAACTTTGATTGTCTGAAGTTGCTCAACTCTCTCTATGGAGGAGCTTTTATTGGTTTTGTCCATTTGTCATAGAAAGTTGGTGTTTTGGCATTGAAATAATCCCGGAAGCTCATTTTCGTAAAATTTAACATAGAAGAACAATAAAAAGTGTACACCGAGCAACTTTGATTGTCTGAAGTTGCTCAACTCTCTCTATGGACGAGCTTTTAACGGTTTTGTCGGTTTGTCATAGAAAGTTGTTGTTTTGGCATCGAAATAATCCTGGAAGCTCATTTTCGTAAAATTTAACATAGAAGAACAATAAAAAGTGTACACCGAGCAACTTTTATAGTCCGAAGTTGCTCAACTCTCTCTATGGAGGAGCTTTTAAAGTTTTTGTCCATTTGTCATTAAATGTTGGTGTTTTGGCGTCGAAATAATCTTGGAAGCCTATACTCGTAAAATTTGACCTAGTAGAACATTATAAACTGTACGCCTAGCAACTTTAATTGTCCGAAGTTGCTCGACTATCTCTATGGAGGTGCTTTTAACGGTTTTTTCCATTTGTCATAGAAAGTTGGTGTTTTGGCATCGAAACAATCCTAGAAACTCATTTTCGTAAAATTTAACATAGAAGAACAATAAAAAGTGTACACCGTGGAACTTTGATTGTCTGAAGTTGCCCAACTCTCTCTATGAAGGAGCTTTTAACGGTTTTGTCCATTTGTCATAGAAAGTTGGTGTTTTGGCAACGAAATAATATTGGAAGCCTATACTCGTAAAATTTGACTTAGTAGAACATTAAAAACTGTACGACGAGCAACTTTGATTGTCCGAAGTTGCTCGACTCTCTCTTTGGAGGAGCTTTTAACGGTTTTGTTCATTTGTCATAGAAAGTTGGTGTTTTGTCATCGAAACAATCCTAGAAGCTCATTTTTGTAAAATTTAAATAGAAGAACAATAAAAAATGTACACCGAGCAACTTTGATTGTCCGAAGTTGCTCAACACTCTCTATGGAGGAGCTTTTAACGTTTTGTCCATTTGTCATAGAAATTTGGTGTTTTGGCATCAAAATAATCCTGGAAGCTCATTTTCGTAAAATTTTAACATAAAAGAAAATAAAAAGTGTACACCGAGCAACTTTGATTGTCTGAAGTTGCTCAACTCTCTCTATGGAGGAGCTTTTAACGGTTTTGTCCATTTGTCATAGAAAGTTGATGTTCTGGCATCGAAATAATCTTGGAAGCCTATACTCGTAAAATTTGACTTAGTAGAACATTATAAACTGTACGCCGAGCAACTTTAATTGTCCGAAGTTGCTCGACTCTCTCTATGGAGGTGCTTTTAACGGTTTTGTCCATTTGTCATAGAAAGTTGGTGTTTTGGCATCAAAACAATCCTAGAAGCTCATTTTCGTAAAATTTAACATAGAAGAACAAAAAAAAAGTGTACACCGTGCAACTTTGATTGTCTGAAGTTGCTCAACTCTCTCTATGGAGGTGGTTTTATTGGTTTTGTCAATTTGTCATAGAAAGTTGGTGTTTTGGCATCGAAATAATCCTGGAAGCTCATTTTCGTAAAATTTAACATAGAAGAACAATAAAAAGTGTACACCGAGCAACTTTGATTGTCTGAAGTTGCTCAACTCTCTCTATGGAGGAGCTTTTATTGGTTTTGTCCATTTGTCATAGAAAGTTGGTGTTTTGGCATTGAAATAATCCCGGAAGCTCATTTTCGTAAAATTTAACATAGAAGAACAATAAAAAGTGTACACCGAGCAACTTTGATTGTCTGAAGTTGCTCAACTCTCTCTATGGACGAGCTTCTAACGGTTTTGTCGGTTTGTCATAGAAAGTTGTTGTTTTGGCATCGAAATAATCCTGGAAGCTCATTTTCGTAAAATTTAACATAGAAGAACAATAAAAAGTGTACACCGAGCAACTTTTATAGTCCGAAGTTGCTCAACTCTCTCTATGGAGGAGCTTTTAAAGTTTTTGTCCATTTGTCATTAAATGTTGGTGTTTTGGCGTCGAAATAATCTTGGAAGCCTATACTCGTAAAATTTGACTTAGTAGAACATTATAAACTGTACGCCTAGCAACTTTAATTGTCCGAAGTTGCTCGACTATCTCTATGGAGGTGCTTTTAACGGTTTTGTCCATTTGTCATAGAAAGTTGGTGTTTTGGCATCGAAACAATCCTAGAAACTCATTTTCGTAAAATTTAACATAGAAGAACAATAAAAAGTGTACACCGTGGAACTTTGATTGTCTGAAGTTGCCCAACTCTCTCTATGAAGGAGCTTTTAACGGTTTTGTCCATTTGTCATAGAAAGTTGGTGTTTTGGCAACGAAATAATCTTGGAAGCCTATACTCGTAAAATTTGACTTAGTAGAACATTAAAAACTGTACGACGAGCAACTTTGATTGTCCGAAGTTGCTCGACTCTCTCTTTGGAGGAGCTTTTAACGGTTTTGTTCATTTGTCATAGAAAGTTGGTGTTTTGGCATCGAAACAATCCTAGAAGCTCATTTTTGTAAAATTTAAATAGAAGAACAATAAAAAATGTACACCGAGCAACTTTGATTGTCCGAAGTTGCTCAACACTCTCTATGGAGGAGCTTTTAACGTTTTGTCCATTTGTCATAGAAAGTTGGTGTTTTGGCATCAAAATAATCCTGGAAGCTCATTTTCGTAAAATTTTAACATAAAAGAAAATAAAAAGTGTACACCGAGCAACTTTGATTGTCTGAAGTTGCTCAACTCTCTCTATGGAGGAGCTTTTAACGGTTTTGTCCATTTGTCATAGAAAGTTGGTGTTTTGGCATCGAAATAATCTTGGAAGCCTATACTCGTAAAATTTGACTTAGTAGAACATTATAAACTGTACGCCGAGCAACTTTAATTGTCCGAAGTTGCTCGACTCTCTCTATGGAGGTGCTTTTAACGGTTTTGTCCATTTGTCATAGAAAGTTGGTGTTTTGGCATCAAAACAATCCTAGAAGCTCATTTTCGTAAAATTTAACATAGAAGAACAATAAAAAGTGTACACCGTGCAACTTTGATTGTCTGAAGTTGCTCAACTCTCTCAATGAAGGAGCTTTTAACGGTTTTGTCCATTTGTCATAGAAAGTTAGTGTTTTGGCATCAAAATAATCCTGGAAGCTCATTTTCTTAAAATTTAACATAAAAGAACAATAAAAAGTGTATACCGAGCAACTTTGATTGTCCGAAGTTGCTCAACTCTCTCTATGGAGGAGCTTTTAACGGTTTTCTCCATTTGTCATAGAAATTTGGTGTTTTGGCATCGAAATAATCTTGGAAGCCTATACTCGTAAAATTTGACTTAGTAGAACATTATAAACTGTACGCCGAGCAACTTTGATTGTCCGAAGTTGCTCGACTCTCTCTTTGGAGGAGCTTTTAACGGTTTTGTTCATTTGTCATAGAAAGTTGGTGTTTTGGCATCGAAACAATCGTAGAAGCTCATTTTCGTAAAATTTAACATAGAAGAACAATAAAAAATGTACACCGAGAAACATTGATTGTCCGAAGTTGCTCAACACTCTCTACGGAGGAGCTTTTAACGGTTTTGTCCATTTTTCATAGAAAGTTGGTGTTTTGGCATCGAAATAATCCTGGAAGCTCATTTTCGTAAAATTTTAACATAGAAGAACAATAAAAAGTGTACACCGAGCAACTTCGATTGTCCAAAGTTGCTCAACTCTCTCTATGAAGGAGCTTTTAACGGTTTTGTCCATTTGTCATAGAAAGTTAGCGTTTTGGCATCAAAATAATCCTGGAAGCTCATTTTCTTAAAATTTAACATAAAAGAACAATAAAAAGTGTACACCGAGCAACTTTGATTGTCCGAAGTTGCTCAACTCTCTCTATGAAGGAGCTTTTAACGGTTTTGTCCATTTGTCATAGAAAGTTAGTGTTTTGGCATCAAAATAATCCTGGAAGCTCATTTTCTTAAAATTTAACATAAAAGAACCATAAAAAGTGTACACCGAGCAACTTTGATGGTCCGAAGTTGCTCAACTCTCTCTATGGAGGAGCTCTTAACGGTTTTGTCCATTTGTCATAGAAAGTTGGTGTTTTAGCATCGAAATAATCTTGGAAGCCTATACTCATAAAATTTGATTAGTAGAACATTATAAACCGTACGCCGAGCAACTTTGATTGTCCGAAGTTGCTCGACTCTCTCTTTGGAGGAGCTTTTAACGGTTTTGATCATTTGTCATAGAAAGTTGGTGTTTTGGCATCGAAACAATCCTAGAAGCTCATTTTCGTAAAATTTAACATAGAAGAACAATAAAAAATGTACACCGAGCAACTTTGATTGTTCGAAGTTGCTCAACACTCTCTATGGAGGAGCTTTTAATGATTTTGTCCATTTGTCATAGAAAGTTGGTGGTTTCGCATCGAAATAATCCTGGAAGCTCATTTTCGTAAAATTTAACATAGAAGAACAATAAAAAGTGTACACCGTGCAACTTTGATTGTCTGAAGTTGCCCAACTCTCTCTATGGAGGAGCTTTTATTGGTTTTGTCCATTTGTCATAGAAAATTGGTGTTTTGGCATCGAAATAATCCTGGAAGCTCATTTTCGTAAAATTTAACATAGAAGAACAATAAAAAGTGTACACCGAGCAACTTTTATAGTCCGAAGTTGCTCAACTCTCTCTATGGAGGAGCTTTTAAAGCTTTTGTCCATTTTTCATTAAATGTTGGTGTTTTGGCATCGAAATAATCTTGGAAGCCTATACTCGTAAAATTTGACTTAGTAGAACATTATAAACTGTACGCCGAGCAACTTTGATTGTCCGAAGTTGCTCGACTCTCTCTATGGAGGAGGTTTTAAAGCTTTTGTCCATTTGTATTTAAATGTTGGTGTTTTGGCATCGAAATAATTTTGGAAGCCTATACTCGTAAAATTTGACTTAGTAGAACATTATAAACTGTACACCGAGCAACTTTAATTGTCCGAAGTTGCTCGACTCTCTCTATGGAGGTGCTTTTAACGGTTTTGTACATTTGTCATAGAAAGTTGGTGTTTTGGCATCGAAATAATCCTAGAAGCTCATTTTCGTAAAATTTAACATAGAAGAACAATAAAAAGTGTACACCGTGCAACTTTGATTGTCTGAAGTTGCTCAACTCTCTCTATGAATGAGCTTTTAACGGTTTTGTCCATTTGTCATAGAAAGTTAGTGTTTTGGCATCAAAATCATCCTGGAAGCTCATTTTCTTAAAATTTAACATAAAAGAACAATAAAAAGTGTACACCGAGCAACTTTGATTTTCCGAAGTTGCTCAACTCTCTTTATGGAGGAGCTTTTAACGGTTTTGTCCATTTGTCATAGAAAGTTGGTGTTTTGGCATCGAAATAATCTTGGAAGCCTATACTCGTAAAATTTGACTTAGTAGAACATTATAAACAGTACGCCGAGCAACTTTAATTGTCCGAAGTTGCTCGACTCTCTCTTTGGAGGAGCTTTTAACGGTTTTGTTCATTTTTCATAGAAAGTTCGTGTTTTGGCATCGAAACAATCCTAGAAGCTCATTTTCGTAAAATTTAACATAGAAGAACAATAAAAAATGTACACCGAGCAACTTTGATTGTCCGAAGTTGCTCAACACTCTCTATGGAGGAGCTTTTAACGGTTTTGTCCATTTGTCATAGAAAGTTGATGTTTTGGCATCGAAATAATGCTGGAAGCTCATTTTCGTAAAATTTAACATAGAAGAACAAAAAAAAGTGTACACCGTGCAACTTTGATTGTCTGAAGTTGCTCAACTCTCTCTATGGAGGTGGTTTTATTGGTTTTGTCAATTTGTCATAGAAAGTTGGTGTTTTGGCATCGAAATAATCCTGGAAGCTCATTTTCGTAAAATTTAACATAGAAGAACAGTAAAAAGTGTACACCGAGCAACTTTGATTGTCTGAAGTTGCTCAACTCTCTCTATGGAGGAGCTTTTATTGGTTTTGTCCATTTGTCATAGAAAGTTGGTGTTTTGGCATTGAAATAATCCCGGAAGCTCATTTTCGTAAAATTTAACATAGAAGAACAATAAAAAGTGTACACCGAGCAACTTTGATTGTCTGAAGTTGCTCAACTCTCTCTATGGACGAGCTTTTAACGGTTTTGTCGGTTTGTCATAGAAAGTTGTTGTTTTGGCATCGAAATAATCCTGGAAGCTCATTTTCGTAAAATTTAACATAGAAGAACAATAAAAAGTGTACACCGAGCAACTTTTATAGTCCGAAGTTGCTCAACTCTCTCTATGGAGGAGCTTTTAAAGTTTTTGTCCATTTGTCATTAAATGTTGGTGTTTTGGCGTCGAAATAATCTTGGAAGCCTATACTCGTAAAATTTGACTTAGTAGAACATTATAAACTGTACGCCTAGCAACTTTAATTGTCCGAAGTTGCTCGACTATCTCTATGGAGGTGCTTTTAACGGTTTTGTCCATTTGTCATAGAAAGTTGGTGTTTTGGCATCGAAACAATCCTAGAAACTCATTTTCGTAAAATTTAACATAGAAGAACAATAAAAAGTGTACACCGTGGAACTTTGATTGTCTGAAGTTGCCCAACTCTCTCTATGAAGGAGCTTTTAACGGTTTTGTCCATTTGTCATAGAAAGTTGGTGTTTTGGCAACGAAATAATCTTGGAAGCCTATACTCGTAAAATTTGACTTAGTAGAACATTAAAAACTGTACGACGAGCAACTTTGATTGTCCGAAGTTGCTCGACTCTCTCTTTGGAGGAGCTTTTAACGGTTTTGTTCATTTGTCATAGAAAGTTGGTGTTTTGGCATCGAAACAATCCTAGAAGCTCATTTTTGTAAAATTTAAATAGAAGAACAATAAAAAATGTACACCGAGCAACTTTGATTGTCCGAAGTTGCTCAACACTCTCTATGGAGGAGCTTTTAACGTTTTGTCCATTTGTCATAGAAAGTTGGTGTTTTGGCATCAAAATAATCCTGGAAGCTCATTTTCGTAAAATTTTAACATAAAAGAAAATAAAAAGTGTACACCGAGCAACTTTGATTGTCTGAAGTTGCTCAACTCTCTCTATGGAGGAGCTTTTAACGGTTTTGTCCATTTGTCATAGAAAGTTGGTGTTTTGGCATCGAAATAATCTTGGAAGCCTATACTCGTAAAATTTGACTTAGTAGAACATTATAAACTGTACGCCGAGCAACTTTAATTGTCCGAAGTTGCTCGACTCTCTCTATGGAGGTGCTTTTAACGGTTTTGTCCATTTGTCATTGAAAGTTGGTGTTTTGGCATCAAAACAATCCTAGAAGCTCATTTTCGTAAAATTTAACATAGAAGAACAATAAAAAGTGTACACCGTGCAACTTTGATTGTCTGAAGTTGCTCAACTCTCTCTATGAAGGAGCTTTTAACGGTTTTGTCCATTTGTCATAGAAAGTTAGTGTTTTGGCATCAAAATAATCCTGGAAGCTCATTTTCTTAAAATTTAACATAAAAGAACAATAAAAAGTGTATACCGAGCAACTTTGATTGTCCGAAGTTGCTCAACTCTCTCTATGGAGGAGCTTTTAACGGTTTTCTCCATTTGTCATAGAAATTTGGTGTTTTGGCATCGAAATAATCTTGGAAGCCTATACTCGTAAAATTTGACTTAGTAGAACATTATAAACTGTACGCCGAGCAACTTTGATTGTCCGAAGTTGCTCGACTCTCTCTTTGGAGGAGCTTTTAACGGTTTTGTTCATTTGTCATAGAAAGTTGGTGTTTTGGCATCGAAACAATCGTAGAAGCTCATTTTCGTAAAATTTAACATAGAAGAACAATAAAAAATGTACACCGAGAAACATTGATTGTCCGAAGTTGCTCAACACTCTCTACGGAGGAGCTTTTAACGGTTTTGTCCATTTTTCATAGAAAGTTGGTGTTTTGGCATCGAAATAATCCTGGAAGCTCATTTTCGTAAAATTTTAACATAGAAGAACAATAAAAAGTGTACACCGAGCAACTTTGATTGTCTGAAGTTGATCAACTCTCTCTATGGAGGAGCTTTTATTGGTTTTGTCCATTTGTCATAGAAAGTTGGTGTTTTGGCATCGAAATAATCCTGGAAGCTCATTTTCGTAAAATTTAACATAGAAGAACAATAAAAAGTGTATACCGAGCAACTTTGATTGTCTGAAGTTGCTCAACTCTCTCTACGGACGAGCTTTTAACGGTTTTGTCCGTTTGTCATAGAAAGTTGGTGTTTTGGCATCAAAATTATCCTGGAAGCTCATTTTCGTAAAATTTAACATAGAAGAATAATAAAAAGTGTACACAGAGCAACGTTTATAGTCGGAAGTTGCTCAACTCTCTCTATGGGGGAGCTTTTAAAGCTTTTGTCCATTTGTCATTAAATGTTGGTGTTTTGGCATCGAAATAATCTTGGAAGCCTATACTCGTAAAATTTGACTTAGTAGAACATTATAAACTGTACGCCGAGCAACTTTAATTGTCCGAAGTTGCTCGATTCTCTCTATGGAGGTGCTTTTAACGGTTTTGTTCATTTGTCATAGAAATTTGGTGTTTTGGCATCGAAATAATCCTGGAAGCTCATTTTCGTAAAATTTAACATAAAAGAACAATAAAAAGTGTACACCGTGCAACTTTGATTGTCTGAAGTTGCTCAACTCTCTCTATGAAGGAGCTTTTAACGGTTTTGTCCATTTGTCATAGAAAGTTAGTGTTTTGCCATCAAAATAATCCTGGAAGCTCATTTTCTTAAAATTTAACATAAAAGAACTATAAAAAGTGTACACCGAGCAACTTTGATTGTCCGAAGTTGCTCAACTCTCTCTATGGAGGAGCTTTTAACGGTTTTGTCCATTTGTCATAGAAAGTTGGTGTTTTGGCATCGAAATAATCTTGGAAGCCTATTCTCGTAAAATTTGACTTAGTAGAACATTGAAGCTCATTTTCGTAAAATTTAACATAGAAGAACAATAAAAAGTATACACCGTGCAACTTTGATTGTCTAAAGTTGCTCAACTCTCTCTATGAAGGAGCTTTTAAAGGTTTTGTCCATTTGTCATAGAAAGTTAGTGTTTTGGCATCAAAATAATCCTGGAAGCTCATTTTCTTAAAATTTAACATAAAAAGAACAATAAAAAGTGTACACCGAGCAACATTGATTGTCCGAAGTTGCTCAACTCTCTCTATGGAGGAGCTTTTAACGGTTTTGCCCATTTTTCATAGAAAGTTGGTGTTTTGGCATCGAAATAATCTTGGAAGCCTATACTCGTAAAATTTGACTTAGTAGAACATTATAAACTGTACGCCGAGTAACTTTGATTGTCCGAAGTTGCTCGACTCTCTCTTTGGGGGAGCTTTTAACAGTTTTGTTCATTTGTCATAGAAAGTTGGTCTTTTGGCATCGAAATAATCCTAGAAGCTCATTTTCGTAAAATTTAACATAGAAGAACAATAAAAAATGTACACCGAGCAACTTTGATTGTCCGAAGTTGCTCAACACTCTCTATGGAGGAGCTTTTAACAGTTTTGTCCATTTGTCATAGAAAGTTGGTCTTTTGGCATCGAAATAATCCTGGAAGCTCATTTTCGTAAAATTTAACATAGAAGAACAATAAAAAGTGTACACCGAGCAACTTTGATTGTCTGAAGTTGCTCAACTCTCTCTATGGAGGAGCTTTTATTGGTTTTGTCCATTTGTCATAGAAAGTTGGTGTTTTGGCATCGAAATGATCTTGGAAGCTCATTTTCGTAAAATTTAACATAGAAGAACAATAAAAAGTGTACACCGAGCAACTTTGATTGTCTGAAGTTGCTCAACTCTCTCTATGGAGGAGCTTTTAACGGTTTTGTCCGTTTGTCATAGAAAGTTGGTGTTTTGGCATCGAAATAATCCTGGAAGGTCATTTTCGTAAAATTTAACATAGAAGAACAATAAAAAGTGTACACCGTGCAACTTTGATTGTCTGAAGTTGCTCAGCTCTTTCTATGAAGGAGCTTTTAACGGTTTTGCCATTTGTCATAGAAAGTTAGTGTTTTGGCATCAAAATAATCCTGGAAGTTCATTTCCTTAAAATTTAACATAAAAGAACTATAAAAAGTGTACACCGAGCAACTTTGATTGTCCGAAGTTGCTCAACTCTCTCTATGGAGGTGCTTTTAACGGTTTTGTCCATTTGTCATAGAAAGTTGATGTTTTGGCATCGAAATAATCTTGGAAGCCTATACTCGTAAAATTTGACTTAGTAGAACATTATAAACTGTACGCCGAGCAACATTGATTGTCCGAAGTTGCTCGACTCTCTCTTTGGAGGAGCTTTTAACGGTTTTGTTCATTTGTCATAGAAAGTTGGTGTTTTTGCATCGAAATAATCCTGGAAGCTCATTTTCGTAAAATTTAACATAGAAGAACAATAAAAAGTGTACACCGAGCAACTTTGATTGTCTGAAGTTGCTCAACTCTCTTTATGAAGGAGCTTTTAACGGTTTTGTCTATTTGTCATAGAAAGTTAATGTTTTGTCATCAAAATAATCTTGGAAGCTCATTTTCTTAAAATTTAACATAAAAGAACAATAAAAAGTGTACACCGAGCAACTTTGATTGTCCGAAGTTGCTCAACTCTCTCTATGGAAGAGCTTTTAACGGTTTTGCCCATTTGTCATAGAAAGTTGGTGTTTTGGCATCGAAATAATCTTGGAAGCCTATACTCGTAAAGTTGTACTTAGTAGAACATTATAAACTGTACGCCGAGCAATTTTAATTGTCCGAAGTTGCTCGACTCTCTCTATGGAGGTGCTTTAAACGGTTTTGTCCATTTGTCATAGAAAGTTGGTGTTTTGGCATCGAAACAATCCTAGAAGCTCATTTTCGTAAAATTTAACATAGAAGAACAATAAAAAGTGTACACCGTGCAACTTTGATTGTCTGAAGTTGCTCAGCTCTTTCTATGAAGGAGCTTTTAACGGTTTTGCCATTTGTCGTAGAAAGTTAGTGTTTTGGCATCAAAATAATCCTGGAAGTTCATTTTCTTAAAATTTAACATAAAAGAACAATAAAAAGTGTTCACCGAGCAACTTTGATTGTCCGAAGTTGCTCAACTCTCTCTATGGAGGTGCTTTTAACGGTTTTGTCCATTTGTCATAGAAAGTTGATGTTTTGGCATCGAAATAATCTTGGAAGCCTATACTCGTAAAATTTGACTTAGTAGAACATTATAAACTGTACGCCGAGCAACATTGATTGTCCGAAGTTGCTCGACTCTCTCTTTGGAGGAGCTTTTAACGGTTTTGTTCATTTGTCATAGAAAGTTGGTGTTTTTGCATCGAAATAATCCTGGAAGCTCATTTTCGTAAAATTTAACATAGAAGAACAATAAAAAGTGTACACCGAGCAACTTTGATTGTCTGAAGTTGCTCAACTCTCTCTATGAAGGAGCTTTTAACGGTTTTGTCTATTTGTCATAGAAAGTTAGTGTTTTGTCATCAAAATAATCTTGGAAGCTCATTTTCTTAAAATTTAACATAAAAGAACAATAAAAAGTGTACACCGAGCAACTTTGATTGTCCGAAGTTGCTCAACTCTCTCTATGGAAGAGCTTTTAACGGTTTTGTCCATTTGTCATAGAAAGTTGGTGTTTTGGCATCGAAATAATCTTGGAAGCCTATACTCGTAAAATTGTACTTAGTAGAACATTATAAACTGTACGCCGAGCAACATTGATTGTCCGAAGTTGCTCGACTCTCTCTTTGGAGGAGCTTTTAACGGTTTTGTTCATTTGTCATAGAAAGTTGGTGTTTTGGCATCGAAAGAATCCTTGAAGCTCATTTTCGTAAAATTTAACATGGAAGAACAAAAAAAAATGTACACCGAGCAACTTTGATTGTCTGAAGTTGCTCAACACTCTCTATGGAGGAGCTTTTAACGGTTTTGTCCATTTGTCATAGAAAGTTGGTGTTTTGGCATCGAAATAATCCTGGAAGCTCATTTTCGTAAAATTTAACATAGAAGAACAATAAAAAGTGTACACCGAGCAACTTTTATAGTCCGAAGTTGCTCAACTCTCTCTATGGAGGAGCTTTTAAAGCTTTTGTCCATTTGTCATTAAATGTTGGTGTTTTGGCATTGAAATAATCTTGGAAGCCTATACTCGTAAAATTTGACTTAGTAGAACATTATAAACTGTTCGCCGAGCAACTTTTATTGTCCAAAGTTGCTCGACTCTCTCTATGGAGGAGCTTTTAAAGCTTTTGTCCATTTGTCATTAAATGTTGGTGTTTTGGCATCGAAATAATCTTGGAAGACTATACTCGTAAAATTTGACTTAGTAGAAGATTATAAACTGTACGCCGAGCAACTTTAATTGTCCGAAGTTGCTCGACTGTCTCTATGGAGGTGCTTTTAACGGTTTTGTCCATTTGTCATAGAAAGTTGGTGTTTTGGCATCGAAACAATCCTAGAAGCTCATTTTCGTAAAATTTAACATAGAAGAACAATAAAAAGTGTACACCGTGCAACTTTGATTGTCTGAAGTTGCTCAACTCTCTCTATGATGCAGCTTTTAACGGTTTTGCCATTTGTCATAGAAAGTTAGTGTTTTGGCATCAAAATAATCCTGGAAGCTCATTTTCTTAAAATTTAACATAAAAGAACAATAAAAAGTGTACACCGAGCAACTTTGATTGTCCGAAGTTGCTCAACTCTCTCTATGGAGGAGCTTTTAACGGTTTTGTCCATTTGTCATAGAAAGTTGATGTTTTGGCATCGAAATAATCTTGGAAGCCTATACTCGTAAAATTTGACTTAGTAGAACATTATAAACTGTACGCCGAGCAACTTTAATTGTCCGAAGTTGCTCGACTCTCTCTATGGAGGTGCTTTTAACGGTTTTGTCCATTTGTCATAGAAAGTTGGTGTTTTGGCATCGAAATGATCTTGGAAGCTCATTTTCGTAAAATTTAACATAGAAGAACAATAAAAAGTGTACACCGAGCAACTTTGATTGTCTGAAGTTGCTCAACTCTCTCTATGGAGGAGCTTTTAACGGTTTTGTCCGTTTGTCATAGAAAGTTGGTGTTTTGGCATCGAAATAATCCTGGAAGGTCATTTTCGTAGAATTTAACATAGAAGAACAATAAAAAGTGTACACCGTGCAACTTTGATTGTCTGAAGTTGCTCAGCTCTTTCTATGAAGGAGCTTTTAACGGTTTTGCCATTTGTCATAGAAAGTTAGTGTTTTGGCATCAAAATAATCCTGGAAGTTCATTTTCTTAAAATTTAACATAAAAGAACAATAAAAAGTGTACACCGAGCAACTTTGATTGTCCGAAGTTGCTCAACTCTCTCAATGGAGGTGCTTTTAACGGTTTTGTCCATTTGTCATAGAAAGTTGATGTTTTGGCATCGAAATAATCTTGGAAGCCTATACTCGTAAAATTTGACTTAGTAGAACATTATAAACTGTACGCCGAGCAACATTGATTGTCCGAAGTTGCTCGACTCTCTCTTTGGAGGAGCTTTTAACGGTTTTGTTCATTTGTCATAGAAAGTTGGTGTTTTTGCATCGAAATAATCCTGGAAGCTCATTTTCGTAAAATTTAACATAGAAGAACAATAAAAAGTGTACACCGTGCAACTTTGATTGTCTGAAGTTGCCCAACTCTCTCTATGAAGGAGCTTTTAACGGTTTTGTCCATTTGTCATAGAAAGTTAGTGTTTCGGCGTCAAAATAATCCTGGAAGCTCATTTTCTTAAAATTTAACATAAAAGAACAATAAAAAGTGTACACTGAGCAACATTGATTGTCCGAAGTTGCTCAACTCTCTCTATGGAGGAGCTTTTAACGGTTTTGTCCATTTGTCATTGAAAGTTGGTGTTTTGGCATCGAAATAATCTTGGAAGCCTATACTCGTAAAATTTGACTTAGTAGAACATTATAAACAGTACGCCGAGCAACTTTAATTGTCCGAAGTTGCTCAACTCTCTCTTTGGAGGAGCATTTAGCGGTTTTGTTCATTTGTCATAGAAAGTTGGTGTTTTGGCATCGAAACAATCCTAGAAGCTCATTTTCGTAAAATTTAACATAGAAGAAAAATAAAACATTTACACCGAGCAACTTCGATTGTCCGAAGTTGCTCAACACTCTCTATGGAGGAGCTTTTCGCGGATTTGTCCATTTGTCATTGAAAGTTGGTGTTTTGGCATCGAAATAATCCTAGAAGCTCATTTTCGTAAAATTTAACATAGAAGAACAATAAAAAGTGTACACCGAGCAACTTTGATTGTCTGAAGTTGCTCAACTCTCTCTATGGAGGAGTTTTTATTGGTTTTGTCCATTTGTCATAGAAAGTTGGTGTTTTGGCATCGAAATAATCCTGGAAGCTCATTTTCGTAAAATTTAACATAGAAGAACAATAAAAAGTGTACACCGAGCGACTTTGATTGTCTTAAGTTGCTCAACTCTCTCTATGGACGAGCTTTTAACGGTTTTGTCTGTTTGTCATAGAAAGTTGGTGTTTTGGCATCGAAATAATCCTGGAAGCTCATTTTCGTAAAATTTAACATAGAAGAACAATAAAAGGTGTACACCGAGCAACTTTTATAGTCCGAAGTTGCTCAACTCTCTCTATGGAGGAGCTTTTAAAGCTTTTGTCCATTTGTCATAGAAAGTTGGTGTTTTGGCATCGAAATAATCTTGGAAGCCTATACTCGTAAAATTTGACTTAGTAGAAGATTATAAACTGTACGCCGAGCAACTTTGATTGTCCGAAGTTGCTCGACTCTCTCTTTGGAGGTGCTTTTAACGGTTTTGTCCATTTGTTATAGAAAGTTAGTGTTTTGGCATCAAAATAATCCTGGAAGCTCATTTTCTTAAAATTTAACATAAAAGAACAATAAAAAGTGTACACCGTGCAACATTGATTGTCCGTAGTTGCTCAACTCTCTCTATGCAGGAGCTTTTAACGATTTTGTCTATTTGTCATAGAAAGTTAGTGTTTTGTCATCAAAATAATCCTGGAAGCTCATTTTCTTAAAATTTAACATAAAAGAACAATAAAAAGTGTACACCGAGCAACTTTGATTGTCCGAAGTCGCTCAACTCTCTCTATCGAAGAGCTTTTAACGGTTTTGTCCATTTGTCATAGAAAGTTGGTGTTTTGGCATCGAAATAATCTTGGAAGCTTATACTCGTAAAATTTGACTTAGTAGAACATTATAAACTGTACGCCGAGCAACTTTGATTGTCTGAAGTTGCTCGACTCTCTCTTCGGAGGAGCTTTTAACGGTTTTGTCCATTTGTCATAGAAAGTTAGTGTTTTGGCATCAAAATAATCCTGGAAGCTCATTTTCTTAAAATTTAACATAAAAGAACAATAAAAAGTGTACACCGAGCAACTTTGATTGTCCGAAGTTGCTCAACTCTCTCTATGGAGGAGCTTTTAACGGTTTTGTCCATTTGCCATAGAAAGTTGATGTTTTGGAATCGAAATAATCTTGGAAGCCTATACTCGTAAAATTTGACTTAGTAGAACATTATAAACTGTACGCCGAGCAACTTTAATTGTCCGAAGTTGCTCGACTCTCTCTATGGAGGTGCTTTTAACGGTTTTGTCCATTTGTCATAGAAAGTTGGTGTTTTGGCATCGAAATAATCCTAGAAGCTCATTTTCGTAAAATTTAACATAGAAGAACAATAAAAAGTGTACACCGTGCAACTTTGATTGTCTGAAGTTGCCCAACTCTCTCTATGAAGGAGCTTTTAACGGTTTTGTCCATTTGTCATAGAAAGTTAGTGTTTCGGCGTCAAAATAATCCTGGAAGCTCATTTTCTTAAAATTTAACATAAAAGAACAATAAAAAGTGTACACTGAGCAACATTGATTGTCCGAAGTTGCTCAACTCTCTCTATGGAGGAGCTTTTAACGGTTTTGTCCATTTGTCATAGAAAGTTGGTGTTTTGGCATCGAAATAATCTTGGAAGCCTATACTCGTAAAATTTGACTTAGTCGAACATTATAAACAGTACGCCGAGCAACTTTAATTGTCCGAAGTTGCTCGACTCTCTCTTTGGAGGAGCTTTTAGCGGTTTTGTTCATTTGTCATAGAAAGTTGGTGTTTTGGCATCGAAACAATCCTAGAAGCTCATTTTCGTAAAATTTAACATAGAAGAAAAATAAAACATGTACACCGAGCAACTTCGATTGTCCGAAGTTGCTCAACACTCTCTATGGAGGAGCTTTTCGCGGTTTTGTCCATTTGTCATTGAAAGTTGGTGTTTTGGCATCGAAATAATCCTAGAAGCTCATTTTCGTAAAATTTAACATAGAAGAACAATAAAAAGTGTACACCGAGCAACTTTGATTGTCTGAAGTTGCTCAACTCTCTCTATGGAGGAGCTTTTATTGGTTTTGTCCATTTGTCATAGAAAGTTGGTGTTTTGGCATCGAAATAATCCTGGAAGCTCATTTTCGTAAAATTTAACATAGAAGAACAATAAAAAGTGTACACCGAGCGACTTTGATTGTCTTAAGTTGCTCAACTCTCTCTATGGACGAGCTTTTAACGGTTTTGTCTGTTTGTCATAGAAAGTTGGTGTTTTGGCATCGAAATAATCCTGGAAGCTCATTTTCGTAAAATTTAACATAGAAGAACAATAAAAGGTGTACACCGAGCAACTTTTATAGTCCGAAGTTGCTCAACTCTCTCTATGGAGGAGCTTTTAAAGCTTTTGTCGATTTGTCATTAAATGTTGGTGTTTTGGCATCGAAATAATCTTGGAAGCCTATACTCGTAAAATTTGACTTTGTAGAACATTATAAACTGTACGCCGAGCAACTTTAATTGTCCGAAGTTGCTCGACTCTCTCTATGGAGGTGCTTTTAACGGTTTTGTTCATTTGTCATAGAAAGTTGGTGTTTTGGCATCGAAACAATCCTAGAAGCCCATTTTCGTAAAATTTAACATAGAAGAACAATAAAAAGTGTACACCGTGCAACTTTGATTGTCTGAAGTTGCTCAACTCTCTCTATGCAGGAGCTTTTAACGGTTTTGTCTATTTGTCATAGAAAGTTAGTGTTTTGTCATTAAAATAATCCTGGAAGCTCATTTTCTTAAAATTTAACATAAAAGAACAATAAAAAGTGTACACCGAGCAACTTTGATTGTCCGAAGTTGCTCAACTCTCTCTATGGAAGAGCTTTTAACGGTTTTGTCCATTTGTCATAGAAAGTTGGTGTTTTGGCATCGAAATAATCTTGGAAGCCTATACTCGTAAAATTTGACTTAGTAGAAGATTATAAACTGTACGCCGAGCAACTTTGATTGTCCGAAGTTGCTCGACTCTCTCCATGGAGGTGCTTTTAACGGTTTTGTCCATTTGTCATAGAAAGTTGGTGTTTTGGCATCGAAACAATCCTAGAAGCTCATTTTCGTAAAATTTAACATAGAAGAACAATAAAAAGTGTACACCGTGCAACTTTGATTTTCTGAAGTTGCTCAACTCTCTCTATGCAGGAGCTTTTAACGGTTTTGTCTATTTGTCATAGAAAGTTAGTGTTTTGTCATCAAAATAATCCTGGAAGCTCATTTTCTTAAAATTTAACATAAAAGAACAATAAAAAGTGTACACCGAGCAACTTTGATTGTCCGAAGTCGCTCAACTCTTTCTATGGAAGAGCTTTTAACGGTTTTGTCCATTTGTCATAGAAAGTTGGTGTTTTGGCATCGAAATAATCTTGGAAGCTTATACTCGTAAAATTTGACTTAGTAGAACATTTTAAACTGTACGCCGAGCAACTTTGATTGTCTGAAGTTGCTCGACTCTCTCTTCGGAGGAGCTTTTAACGGTTTTGTCCATTTGTCATAGAAAGTTAGTGTTTTGGCATCAAAATAATCCTGGAAGCTCATTTTCTTAAAATTTAACATAAAAGAATAATAAAAAGTGTACACCGAGCAACTTTGATTGTCCGAAGTTGCTCAACTCTCTCTATGGAGGAGCTTTTAACGGTTTTGTCCATTTGTCATAGAAAGTTGATGTTTTGGCATCGAAATAATCTTGGAAGCCTATACTCGTAAAATTTGACTTAGTAGAACATTATAAACTGTACGCCGAGCAACTTTAATTGTCCGAAGTTGCTCGACTCTCTCTATGGAGGTGCTTTTAACGGTTTTGTTCATTTGTCATAGAAAGTTGGTGTTTTGGCATCGAAACAATCCTAGAAGCCCATTTTCGTAAAATTTAACATAGAAGAACAATAAAAAGTGTACACCGTGCAACTTTGATTGTCTGAAGTTGCTCAACTCTCTCTATGCAGGAGCTTTTAACGGTTTTGTCTATTTGTCATAGAAAGTTAGTGTTTTGTCATTAAAATAATCCTGGAAGCTCATTTTCTTAAAATTTAACATAAAAGAACAATAAAAAGTGTACACCGAGCAACTTTGATTGTCCGAAGTTGCTCAACTCTCTCTATGGAAGAGCTTTTAACGGTTTTGTCCATTTGTCATAGAAAGTTGGTGTTTTGGCATCGAAATAATCTTGGAAGCCTATACTCGTAAAATTTGACTTAGTAGAAGATTATAAACTGTACGCCGAGCAACTTTGATTGTCCGAAGTTGCTCGACTCTCTCTATGGAGGTGCTTTTAACGGTTTTGTCCATTTGTCATAGAAAGTTGGTGTTTTGGCATCGAAACAATCCTAGAAGCTCATTTTCGTAAAATTTAACATAGAAGAACAATAAAAAGTGTACACCGTGCAACTTTGATTTTCTGAAGTTGCTCAACTCTCTCTATGCAGGAGCTTTTAACGGTTTTGTCTATTTGTCATAGAAAGTTAGTGTTTTGTCATCAAAATAATCCTGGGAGCTCATTTTCTTAAAATTTAACATAAAAGAACAATAAAAAGTGTACACCGAGCAACTTTGATTGTCCGAAGTCGCTCAACTCTTTCTATGGAAGAGCTTTTAACGGTTTTGTCCATTTGTCATTGAAAGTTGGTGTTTTGGCATCGAAATAATCTTGGAAGCTTATACTCGTAAAATTTGACTTAGTAGAACATTTTAAACTGTACGCCGAGCAACTTTGATTGTCTGAAGTTGCTCGACTCTCTCTTCGGAGGAGCTTTTAACGGTTTTGTCCATTTGTCATAGAAAGTTAGTGTTTTGGCATCAAAATAATCCTGGAAGCTCATTTTCTTAAAATTTAACATAAAAGAACAATAAAAAGTGTACACCGAGCAACTTTGATTGTCCGAAGTTGCTCAACTCTCTCTATGGAGGAGCTTTTAACGGTTTTGTCCATTTGTCATAGAAAGTTGATGTTTTGGTATCGAAATAATCTTGGAAGCCTATACTCGTAAAATTTGACTTAGTAGAACATTATAAACTGTACGCCGAGCAACTTTAATTGTCCGAAGTTGCTCGACTCTCTCTATGGAGGTGCTTTTAACGGTTTTGTCCATTTGTCATAGAAAGTTGGTGTTTTGGCATCAAAATAATCCTAGAAGCTCATTTTCGTAAAATTTAACATAGAAGAACAATAAAAAGTGTACACCGTGCAACTTTGATTGTCTGAAGTTGCCCAACTCTCTCTATGAAGGTGCTTTTAACGGTTTTGTCCATTTGTCATAGAAAGTTAGTGTTTCGGCGTCAAAATAATCCTGGAATCTCATTTTCTTAAAATTTAACATAAAAGAACAATAAAAAGTGTACACTGAGCAACATTGATTGTCCGAAGTTGCTCAACTCTCTCTATGGAGGAGCTTTTAACGGTTTTGTCCATTTGTCATAGAAAGTTGGTGTTTTGGCATCGAAATAATCTTGGAAGCCTATACTCGTAAAATTTGACTTAGTAGAACATTATAAACAGTACGCCGAGCAACTTTAATTGTCCGAAGTTGCTCGACTCTCTCTTTGGAGGAGCTTTTAGCGGTTTTGTTCATTTGTCATAGAAAGTTGGTGTTTTGGCATCGAAACAATCCTAGAAGCTCATTTTCATAAAATTTAACATAGAAGAAAAATAAAACATGTACACCGAGCAACTTCGATTGTCCGAAGTTGCTCAACACTCTCTATGGAGGAGCTTTTCGCGGTTTTGTCCATTTGTCATTGAAAGTTGGTGTTTTGGCATCGAAATAATCCTAGAAGCTCATTTTCGTAAAATTTAACATAGAAGAACAATAAAAAGTGTACACCGAGCAACTTTGATTGTCTGAAGTTGCTCAACTCTCTCTATGGAGGAGCTTTTATTGGTTTTGTCCATTTGTCATAGAAAGTTGGTGTTTTGGCATCGAAATAATCCTGGAAGCTCATTTTCGTAAAATTTAACATAGAAGAACAATAAAAAGTGTACACCGAGCGACTTTGATTGTCTGAAGTTGCTCAACTCTCTCTTTGGACGAGCTTTTAACGGTTTTGTTTGTTTGTCTTAGAAAGTTGGTGTTTTGGCATCGAAATAATCCTGGAAGCTCATTTTCGTAAAATTTAACATAGAAGAACAATAAAAGGTGTACACCGAGCAACTTTTATAGTCCGAAGTTGCTCAACTCTCTCTATGGAGGAGCTTTTAAAGCTTTTGTCCATTTGTCGTTAAATGTTGGTGTTTTGGCATCGAAATAATCTTGGAAGCCTATACTCGTAAAATTTGACTTAGTAGAACATTATAAACTGTACGCCGAGCAACTTTAATTGTCCGAAGTTGCTCGACTCTCTCTATGGAGGTGCTTTTAACGGTTTTATTCATTTGTCATAGAAAGTTGGTGTTTTGGCATCGAAACAATCCTAGAAGCTCATTTTCATAAAATTTAACATAGAAGAACAATAAAAAATGTACACCGAGCAATTTTGATTGTCCGAAGTTGCTCAACACTCTCTATGGAGGAGCTTTTCACGGTTTTGTCCTTTTGTCATAGAAAGTTGGTGTTTTGGCATCGAAATAATCCTAGAAGCTCATTTTCGTAAAATTTAACATAGAAGAACAATAAAAAGTGTACACCGTGCAACTTTGATTGTCTGAAGTTGCTCAACTCTCTCTATGGAGAAGCTTTTATTGGTTTTGTCCATTTGTCATAGAAAGTTGGTGTTTTGGCATCGAAATAATCCTGGAAGCTCATTTTCGTAAAATTTAACATAGAAGAACAATAAAAAGTGTACACCGTGCAACTTTGATTGTCTGAAGTTGCTCAACTCTCTCTATGCAGGAGCTTTTAACGGTTTTGTCTATTTGTCATAGAAAGTTAGTGTTTTGTCATTAAAATAATCCTGGAAGCTCATTTTCTTAAAATTTAACATAAAAGAACAATAAAAAGTGTACACCGAGCAACTTTGATTGTCCGAAGTTGCTCAACTCTCTCTATGGAGGAGCTTTTAACGGTTTTGTCCATTTGTCATAGAAAGTTGATGTTTTGGCATCGAAATAATCTTGGAAGCCTATACTCGTAAAATTTGACTTAGTAGAACATTATAAACTGTACGCCGAGCAACTTTAATTGTCCGAAGTTGCTCGACTCTCTCTATGGAGGTGCTTTTAACGGTTTTGTCCATTTGTCATAGAAAGTTGGTGTTTTGGCATCGAAATAATCCTAGAAGCTCATTTTCGTAAAATTTAACATAGAAGAACCATAAAAAGTGTACACCGTGCAACTTTGATTGTCTGAAGTCGCCCAACTCTCTCTATGAAGGAGCTTTTAACGGTTTTGTCCATTTGTCATAGAAAGTTAGTGTTTCGGCGTCAAAATAATCCTGGAAGCTCATTTTCTTAAAATTTAACATAAAAGAACAATAAAAAGTGTACACTGAGCAACATTGATTGTCCGAAGTTGCTCAACTCTCTCTATGGAGGAGCTTTTAACGGTTTTGTCCATTTGTCATAGAAAGTTGGTGTTTTGGCATCGAAATAATCTTGGAAGCCTATACTCGTAAAATTTGACTTAGTAGAACATTATAAACAGTACGCCGAGCAACTTTAATTGTCCGAAGTTGCTCGACTCTCTCTTTGGAGGAGCTTTTAGCGGTTTTGTTCATTTGTCATAGAAAGTTGGTGTTTTGGCATCGAAACAATCCTAGAAGCTCATTTTCGTAAAATTTAACATAGAAGAAAAATAAAACATGTACACCGAGCAACTTCGATTGTCCGAAGTTGCTCAACACTCTCTATGGAGGAGCTTTTCGCGGTTTTGTCCATTTGTCATTGAAAGTTGGTGTTTTGGCATCGAAATAATCCTAGACGCTCATTTTCGTAAAATTTAACATAGAAGAACAATAAAAAGTGTACACCGAGCAACTTTGATTGTCTGAAGTTGCTCAACTCTCTCTATGGAGGAGCTTTTATTGGTTTTGTCCATTTGTCATAGAAAGTTGGTGTTTTGGCATCGAAATAATCCTGGAAGCTCATTTTCGTAAAATTTAACATAGAAGAACAATAAAAAGTGTACACCGAGCGACTTTGATTGTCTGAAGTTGCTCAACTCTCTCTATGGGCGAGCTTTTAACGGTTTTGTCTGTTTGTCATAGAAAGTTGGTGTTTTGGCATCGAAATAATCCTGGAAGCTCATTTTCGTAAAATTTAACATAGAAGAACAATAAAAGGTGTACACCGAGCAACTTTTATAGTCCGAAGTTGCTCAACTCTCTCTATGGAGGAGCTTTTAAAGCTTTTGTCCATTTGTCGTTAAATGTTGGTGTTTTGGCATCGAAATAATCTTGGAAGCCTATACTCGTAAAATTTGACTTAGTAGAACATTATAAACTGTACGCCGAGCAACTTTAATTGTCCGAAGTTGCTCGACTCTCTCTATGGAGGTGCTTTTAACGGTTTTGTTCATTTGTCATAGAAAGTTGGTGTTTTGGCATCGAAACAATCCTAGAAGCTCATTTTCATAAAATTTAACATAGAAGAACAATAAAAAATGTACACCGAGCAATTTTGATTGTCCGAAGTTGCTCAACACTCTCTATGGAGGAGCTTTTCACGGTTTTGTCCTTTTGTCATAGAAAGTTGGTGTTTTGGCATCGAAATAATCCTAGAAGCTCATTTTCGTAAAATTTAACATAGAAGAACAATAAAAAGTGTACACCGTGCAACTTTGATTGTCTGAAGTTGCTCAACTCTCTCTATGGAGGAGCTTTTATTGGTTTTGTCCATTTGTCATAGAAAGTTGGTGTTTTGGCATCGAAATAATCCTGGAAGCTCATTTTCGTAAAATTTAACATAGAAGAACAATAAAAAGTGTACACCGTGCAACTTTGATTGTCTGAAGTTGCTCAACTCTCTCTATGCAGGAGCTTTTAACGGTTTTGTCTATTTGTCATAGAAAGTTAGTGTTTTGTCATTAAAATAATCCTGGAAGCTCATTTTCTTAAAATTTAACATAAAAGAACAATAAAAAGTGTACACCGAGCAACTTTGATTGTCCGAAGTTGCTCAACTCTCTCTATGGAAGAGCTTTTAACGGTTTTGTCCATTTGTCATAGAAAGTTGGTGTTTTGGCATCGAAATAATCTTGGAAGCCTATACTCGTAAAATTTGACTTAGTAGAAGATTATAAACTGTACGCCGAGCAACTTTGATTGTACGAAGTTGCTCGACTCTCTCTTTGGAGGAGCTTTTAACGGTTTTGTCCATTTATTATAGAAAGTTAGTGTTTTGGCATCAAAATAATCCTGGAAGCTCATTTTCTTAAAATTTAACATAAAAGAACAATAAAAAGTGTACACCGAGCAACATTGATTGTCCGAAGTTGCTCAACTCTTTCTATGGAGGAGCTTTTAACGGTTTTGTCCATTTGTCATAGAAAGTTGGTGTTTTGGCATCGAAATAATCTTGGAAGCCTATACTCGTAAAATTTGACTTAGTAGAACATTATAAACAGTACCCCGAGCAACTTTAATTGTCCGAAGTTGCTCGACTCTCTCTTTGGAGGAGCTTTTAACGGTTTTGTTCATTTGTCATAGAAAGTTGGTGTTTTGGCATCGAAACAATCCTAGAAGCTCATTTTCATAAAATTTAACATAGAAGAACAATAAAAAAATGTACACCGAGCAACTTTGATTGTCCGAAGTTGCTCAACACTCTCTATGGAGGAGCTTTTCACGGTTTTGTCCTTTTGTCATAGAAAGTTGGTGTTTTGGCATCGAAATATTCCTGGAAGCTCATTTCGTAAAATTTAACATAGAAGAACAATAAAAAGTATACACCGGGCAACTTTGATTGTCTGAAGTTGCTCAACTCTCTCTATAGAGGAGCTTTTATTGGTTTTGTCCATTTGTCATAGAAAGTTGGTGTTTTGGCATCGAAATAATCCTGGAAGCTCATTTTCGTAAAATTTAACATAGAAGAACAATAAAAAGTGTACACCGAGCAACTTTGATTATCTGAAGTTGCTCAACTCTCTCTATGGACGAGCTTTTAACGGTTTTGTCTGTTTGTCATAGAAAGTTGGTGTTTTGGCATCGAAATAATCCTGAAAGCTCATTTTCGTAAAATTTAACATAGAAGAACAATAAAAAGTGTACACCGAGCAACTTTTATAGTCCGAAGTTGCTCAACTCTCTCTATGGAGGAGCTTTTAAAGCTTTTGTCCATTTGTCATTAAATGTTGGTGTTTTGGCATCGAAATAATCTTGGAAGCCTATTCTCGTAAAATTTGACCTAGTAGAACATTATAAACTGTACGCCGAGCAACTTGAATTGTCCGAAGTTGCTCGACTCTCTCTATGGAGGTGCTTTTAACGGTTTTGTTCATTTGTCATAGAAAGTTGGTGTTTTGGCATCGAAACAATCCTAGAAGCTCATTTTCATAAAATTTAACATGGAAGAACAATAAAAAATGTATACCGAGCAATTTTGATTGTCCGAAGTTGCTCAACACTCTCTATGGAGGAGCTTTTCACGGTTTTGTCCTTTTGTCATAGAAAGTTGGTGTTTTGGCATCGAAATAATCCTAGAAGCTCATTTTCGTAAAATTTAACATAGAAGAACAATAAAAAGTGTACACCGGGCAACTTTGATTGTCTGAAGTTGCTCAACTCTCTCTATGGAGGAGCTTTTATTGGTTTTGTCCATTTGTCATAGAAAGTTGGTGTTTTGGCATCGGAATAATCCTGGAAGCTCATTTTCGTAAAATTTAACATAGAAGAACAATAAAAAGTGTACACCGAGCAAGTTTGATTGTCTGAAAGTGCTCAACTCTCTCTATGGACGAGCTTTTAACGGTTTTGTCTGTTTGTCATAGAAAGTTGGTGTTTTGGCATCGAAATAATCCTGAAAGCTCATTTTCGTAAAATTTAACATAGAAGAACAATAAAAAGTGTACACCGAGCAACTTTTATAGTCCGAAGTTGCTCAACTCTCTCTATGGATGAGCTTTTAAAGCTTTTGTCCATTTGTCATTAAATGTTGGTGTTTTGGCATCGAAATAATCTTCGAAGCCTATACTCGTAAAATTTGACTTAGTAGAACATTATAAACTGTACGCCGAGCAACTTTAATTGTCCGAAGTTGCTCGACTCTCTCTATGGAGGTGCTTTTAACGGTTTTGTCAATTTGTCAAAGGAAGTTGGTGTTTTGGCATCGAAATAATCCTAGAAGCTCATTTTCGTAAAATTTAACATAGAAGAACAATAAAAAGTGTACACCGTGCAACTTTGATTGTGTGAAGTTGCTCAACTCTCTCTATGAAGGAACTTTTAACGGTTTTGTCCATTTGTCATAGAAAGTTAGTGTTTTGGCATCAAAATAATCCTGGAAGCTCATTTTCTTAAAATTTAACATAAAAGAACAATAAAAAGTGTACACCGAGCAACATTGATTGTCCGAAGTTGCTCAACTCTCTCTATGGAGGAGCTTTTAACGGTTTTGTCCATTTGTCATAGAAAGTTGGTGTTTTGGCATTGAAATAATCTTGGAAGCCTATACTCGTAAAATTTGACTTAGTAGAACATTATAAACAGTACGCCGAGCAACTTTAATTTTCCGAAGTTGCTCGACTCTCTCTTTGGAGGAGCTTTTAACGGTTTTGTTCATTTGTCATAGAAAGTTGGTGTTTTGGCATCGAAACAATCCTAGAAGCTCATTTTCGTAAAATTTAACATAGAAGAACAATAAAAGATGTACACCGAGCAACTTTGATTGTCCGAAGTTGCTCAACACTCTCTATGGAGGAGCTTTTCATGGTTTTGTTCATTTGTCATAGAAAGTTGATGTTTTGGTATCGAAATAATCCTGGAAGCTCATTTTCGTAAAATTTAACATAGAAGAACAATAAAAAGTGTACACCGAGCAACTTTGATTGTCTGAAGTTGCTCAACTCTCTCTATGGAGGAGCTTTTATTGGTTTTGTCCATTTGTCATAGAAAGTTGGTGTTTTGGCATCGAAATAATCCTGAAAGCTCATTTTCGTAAAATTTAACATAAAAGAACAATAAAAAGTGTACACCGAGCAACTTTGATTGTCCGAAGTTGCTCAACTCTCTCTATGGAAGAGCTTTTAACGGTTTTGTCCATTTGTCATAGAAAGTTGGTGTTTTGGCATCGAAATAATCTTAGAAGCCTATACTCGTAAAATTTGACTTAGTAGAACATTATAAACTGTACGCCGAGCAACTTTGATTGTCCGAAGTTGCTCGACTCTCTCTTTGGAGGAGCTTTTAACGGTTTTGTTCATTTGTCATAGAAAGTAGTTGTTTTGGTATCGAAACAATCCTAGAAGCTCATTTTCGTAAAATTTAACATAGAAGAACAATAAAAAATGTACACCGAGCAACTTTGATTGTCTGAAGTTGCTCAACACTCTCTATGGAGGAGCTTTTAACGGTTTTGTCCATTTGTCGTAGAAAGTTGGTGTTTTGGCATCGAAATAATCCTGGAAGCTCATTTTCGTAAAATTTAACATAGAAGAACAATAAAAAGTGTACACCGAGCAACTTTTATAGTCCGAAGTTGCTCAACTCTCTCTTTGGAGGAGCTTTTAAAGCTTTTGTCCATTTGTCATTAAATGTTGGTGTTTTGGCATCGAAATAATCTTGGAAGCCTATACTCGTAAAATTTGACTTAGTAGAACATTATAAACTGTACGCCGAGCAACTTTAATTGTCCGAAGTTGCTCGACTCTCTCTATGGAGGTGCTTTTAACGGTTTTGTCAATTTGTCAAAGGAAGTTGGTGTTTTGGCATCGAAATAATCCTAGAAGCTCATTTTCGTAAAATTTAACATAGAAGAACAATAAAAAGTGTACACCGTGCAACTTTGATTGTGTGATGTTGCTCAACTCTCTCTATGAAGGAACTTTTAACGGTTTTGTCCATTTGTCATAGAAAGTTAGTGTTTTGGCATCAAAATAATCCTGGAAGCTCATTTTCTTAAAATTTAACATAAAAGTACAATAAAAAGTGTACACCGAGCAACTTTGATTTTCCGAAGTTGCTCAACTCTCTCTATGGAGGAGCTTTTAACGGTTTTGTCCATTTGTCATAGAAAGTTGGTGTTTTGGCATCGAAATAATCTTGGAAGCCTATACTCGTAAAATTTGACTTACTAGAACATTGAAGCTCATTTTCGTAATATTTAACATAGAAGAACAATAAAAATTGTATACCGAGCAACTTTGATTGTCTGAAGTTGCTCAACTCTCTCTACGGACGAGCTTTTAATGGTTTTGTCCGTTTGTCATAGAAAGTTGGTGTTTTGGCATCAAAATAATCCTGGAAGGTCATTTTCGTAAAATTTAACATAGAAGAACAATAAAAAGTGTACACCGAGCAACTTTTATAGTCCGAAGTTGCTCAACTCTCTCTATGGAGGAGCTTTTAAAGCTTTTGTCCATTTGTCATTAAATGTTGGTGTTTTGGCATCGAAATAATCTTGGAAGCCTATACTCGTAAAATTTGACTTAGTAGAACATTATAAACTGTACGCCGAGAGACTTTGATTGTCCGAAGTTGCTCGACTCTCTCTTTGGAGGAGCTTTTAACGGTTTTGTTCATTTGTCATAGAAAGTTGGTGTTTTGGCATCGAAATAATCCTGGAAGCTCATTTTCGTAAAATTTAACATAGAAGAACAATAAAAAGTGTACACCGAGCAACTTTGATTGTCTGAAGTTGCTCAACTCTCTCTATGAAGGAGCTTTTAACGGTTTTGTCTATTTCTCGTAGAAAGTTAGTGTTTTGTCATCAAAATAATCCTGGAAGCTCATTTTATTAAAATTTAACATAAAAGAACAATAAAAAGTGTACACCGAGCAACTTTGATTGTCCGAAGTTGCTCAACTCTCTCTATGGAAGAGCTTTTAACGGTTTTGTCCATTTGTCATAGAAAGTTGGTGTTTTGGCATCGAAATAATCTTGGAAGCCTATACTCGTAAAATTTGACTTAGTAGAACATTATAAACTGTACGCCGAGCAACTTTGATTGTCCGAAGTTGCTCGACTCTCTCTTTTGAGGAGCTTTTAACGGTTTTGTTCATTTGTCATAGAAAGTTGGTGTTTTGGCATCGAAACAATCCTAGAAGCTCATTTTCGTAAAATTTAACATAGAAGAACAAAAAAAAATGTACACCGAGCAACTTTGATTGTCTGAAGTTGCTCAACACTCTCTATGGAGGAGCTTTTAACGGTTTTGTCCATTTGTCATAGAAAGTTGGTGTTTTGGCATCGAAATAATCCTGGAAGCTCATTTTCGTAAAATTTAACATAGAAGAACAATAAAAAGTGTACACCGAGCAACTTTTATAGTCCGAACTTGCTCAACTCTCTCTATGGAGGAGCTTTTAAAGCTTTTGTCCATTTGTCATTAAATGTTGGTGTTTTGTCATTGAAATAATCTTGGAAGCCTATACTCGTAAAATTTGACTTAGTAGAACATTATAAACTGTACGCCGAGCAACTTTGATTGTCCGAAGTTGCTCGACTCTCTCTATGGAGGAGCTTTTAAAGCTTTTGTCCATTTGTCATTAAATGTTGGTGTTTTGGCATCGAAATAATCTTGGAAGCCTATACTCGTAAAATTTGACTTAGTAGAACATTATAAACTGTACGCCGAGCAACTTTAATTGTCCGAAGTTGCTCGACTGTCTCTATAGAGGTGCTTTTAACGGTTTTGTCCATTTGTCATAGAAAGTTGGTGTTTTGGCATCGAAATAATCCTGGAAGCTCATTTTCGTAAAATTTAACATAGAAGAACAATAAAAAGTGTACACCGAGCAACTTTTATAGTCCGAAGTTGCTCAACTCTCTCTATGGAGGAGCTTTTAAGGCTTTTGTCCATTTGTCATTAAATGTTGGTGTTTTGGCATTGAAATAATCTTGGAAGCCTATACTCGTAAAATTTGACTTAGTAGAACATTATAAACTGTACGCCGAGCAACTTTGATTGTCCGAAGTTGCTCGACTCTCTCTTTGGAGGAGCTTTTAACGGTTTTGTTCATTTGTCATAGAAAGTTGGTGTTTTGGCATCGAAACAATCCTAGAAGCTCATTTTCGTAAAATTTAACATAGAAGAACAATAAAAAGTGTACACCGTGCAACTTTGATTGTGTGAAGTTGCTCAACTCTCTCTATGAAGGAACTTTTAACTGTTTTGTCCATTTGTCATAGAAAGTTAGTGTTTTGGCATCAAAATAATCCTGGAAGCTCATTTTCTTAAAATTTAACATAAAAAAACAATAAAAAGTGTACACCGAGCAACTTTGATTTTCCGAAGTTGCTCAACTCTCTCTATCGAGGAGCTTTTAACGGTTTTGTCCATTTGTCATAGAAAGTTGGTGTTTTGGCATCGAAATAATCTTGGAAGCCTATACTCGTAAAATTTGACTTACTAGAACATTGAAGCTCATTTTCGCAATATTTAACATAGAAGAACAATAAAAAGTGTATACCGAGCAACTTTGATTGTCTGAAGTTGCTCAACTCTCTCTACGGACGAGCTTTTAACGGTTTTGTCCGTTTGTCATAGAAAGTTGGTGTTTTGGCATCAAAATAATCCTGGAAGCTCATTTTCGTAAAATTTAACATAGAAGAACAATAAAAAGTGTACACCGAGCAACTTTTATAGTCCGAAGTTGCTGAACTCTCTCTATGGAGGAGCTTTTAAAGCTTTTGTCCATTTTTCATTAAATGTTGGTGTTTTGGCATCGAAATAATCTTGGAAGCCTATACTCGTAAAATTTGACTTAGTAGAACATTATAAACTGTACGCCGAGAGACTTTGATTGTCCGAAGTTGCTCGACTCTCTCTTTGGAGGAGCTTTTAACGGTTTTGTTCATTTGTCATAGAAAGTTGGTGTTTTGGCATCGAAACAATCCTAGAAGCTCATTTTCGTAAAATTTAACATAGAAGAACAAAAAAAAATGTACACCGAGCAACTTTGATTGTCTAAAGTTGCTCAACACTCTCTATGGAGGAGCTTTTAACGATTTTGTCCATTTGTCATAGAAAGTTGGTGTTTTGGCATCGAAATAATCCTGGAAGCTCATTTTCGTAAAATTTAACATAGAAGAACAATAAAAAGTGTACACCGAGCAACTTTTATAGTCCGAAGTTGCTCAACTCTCTCTATGGAGGAGCTTTTAAAGCTTTTGTCCATTTGTCATTAAATGTTGGTGTTTTGGCATTGAAATAATCTTGGAAGCCTATACTCGTAAAATTTGACTTAGTAGAACATTATAAACTGTACGCCGAGCAACTTTGATTGTCCGAAGTTGCTCGACTCTCTCTATGGAGGAGCTTTTAAAGCTTTTGTCCATTTGTCATTAAATGTTGGTGTTTTGGCATCGAAATAATCTTGGAAGCCTATACTCGTAAAATTTGACTTAGTAGAACATTATAAACTGTACGCCGAGCAACTTTAATTGTCCGAAGTTGCTCGACTGTCTCTATGGAGGTGCTTTTAACGGTTTTGTCCATTTGTCATAGAAAGTTGGTGTTTTGGCATCGAAATAATCCTGGAAGCTCATTTTCGTAAAATTTAACATAGAAGAACAATAAAAAGTGTACACCGAGCAACTTTTATAGTCCGAAGTTGCTCAACTCTCTCTATGGAGGAGCTTTTAAGGCTTTTGTCCATTTGTCATTAAATGTTGGTGTTTTGGCATTGAAATAATCTTGGAAGCCTATACTCGTAAAATTTGACTTAGTAGAACATTATAAACTGTACGCCGAGCAACTTTGATTGTCCGAAGTTGCTCGACTCTCTCTTTGGAGGATCTTTTAATGGTTTTGTTCATTTGTCATAGAAAGTTGGTGTTTTGGCATCGAAACAATCCTAGAAGCTCATTTTCGTAAAATTTAACATAGAAGAACAATAAAAAGTGTACACCGTGCAACTTTGATTGTGTGAAGTTGCTCAACTCTCTCTATGAAGGAACTTTTAACGGTTTTGTCCATTTGTCATAGAAAGTTAGTGTTTTGGCATCAAAATAATCCTGGAAGCTCATTTTCTTAAAATTTAACATAAAAAAACAATAAAAAGTGTACACCGAGCAACTTTGATTTTCCGAAGTTGCTCAACTCTCTCTATGGAGGAGCTTTTAACGGTTTTGTCCATTTGTCATAGAAAGTTGGTGTTTTGGCATCGAAATAATCTTGGAAGCCTATACTCGTAAAATTTGACTTAGTAGAACATTATAAACTGTACGCCGAGCAACTTTGATTGTACGAAGTTGCTCGACTATCTCTATGGAGGAGCTTTTAAAGCTTTTGTCCATTTGTCATTAAATGTTGGTGTTTTGGCATCGAAATAATCTTGGAAGCCTATACTCGTAAAATTTGACTTAGTAGAACATTATAAACTGTACGCCGAGCAACTTTAATTGTCCGAAGTTGCTCGACTGTCTCTATGGAGGTGCTTTTAACGGTTTTGTCCATTTGTCATAGAAAGTTGGTGTTTTGGCATCGAAATAATCCTGGAAGCTCATTTTCGTAAAATTTAACATAGAAGAACAATAAAAAGTGTACACCGAGCAACTTTTATAGTCCGAAGTTGCTCAACTCTCTCTATGGAGGAGCTTTTAAAGCTTTTGTCTATTTGTCATTAAATGTTGGTGTTTTGGTATTGAAATAATCTTGGAAGCCTATACTCGTAAAATTTGACTTAGTAGAACATTATAAACTGTACGCCGAGCAACTTTGATTGTTCGAAGTTGCTCGACTCTCTCTATGGAGGAGCTTTTAAAGCTTTTGTCCATTTGTCATTAAATGTTGGTGTTTTGGCATCGAAATAATCTTGGAAGCCTATACTCCTAAAATTTGACTTAGTAGAACACTATAAACTGTACGCCGAGCAACTTTAATTGTCCGAAGTTGCTCGACTCTCTCTATGGAGGTGCTTTTAACGGTTTTGTCCATTTGTCATAGAAAGTTGGTGTTTTGGCATCGAAACAATCCTAGAAGCTCATTTTCGTAAAATTTAACATAGAAGAACAATAAAAAGTGTACACCGTGCAACTTTGATTGTGTGAAGTTGCTCAACTCTCTCTATGAAGGAGCTTTTAACGGTTTTGTCCATTTGTCATAGAAAGTTAGTGTTTTGGCATCAAAATAATCCTGGAAGCTCATTTTCTTAAAATTTAACATAAAAAAACAATAAAAAGTGTACACCGAGCAACTTTGATTGTCCGAAGTTGCTCAACTCTCTCTATGGAGGAGCTTTTAACGGTTTGTCCATTAGTCATAGAAAGTTGGTGTTTTGGCATCGAAATAATCTTGGAAGCCTATACTCGTAAAATTTGACTTAGTAGAACATTGAAGCTCATTTTCGTAAAATTTAACATAGAAGAACAATAAAAAGTGTATACCGAGCAACTTTGATTATCTGAAGTTGCTCAACTCTCTCTACGGACGAGCTTTTAACGGTTTTGTCCGTTTGTCATAGAAAGTTGGTGTTTCGGCATCAAAATAATCCTGGAAGCTCATTTTCGTAAAATTTAACATAGAAGAACAATAAAAAGTGTACACCGAGCAACTTTTATAGTCCGAAATTGCTCAACTCTCTCTATGGAGGAGCTTTTAAAGCTTTTGTCCATTTGTCATTAAATGTTGGTGTTTTGGCATCGAAAAAATCTTGGAAGCCTATACTCGTAAAATTTGTCTTAGTAGAACATTATAAATTGTACGCCGAGCAACTTTGATTGTCCGAATTTGCTCGACTCTCTCTTTGGAGGAGCTTTTAACGGTTTTGTTCATTTGTCATAGAAAGTTGGTGTTTTGGCATCGAAATAATCCTGGAAGCTCATTTTCGTAAAATTTAACATAGAAGAACAATAAAAAGTGTACACCGAGCAACTTTGATTGTCTGAAGTTGCTCAACTCTCTCTATGAAGGAGCTTTTAACGGTTTTGTCTATTTGTCATAGAAAGTTAGTGTTTTGTCGTAAAAATAATCCTGGAAGCTCATTTTCTTAAAATTTAACATAAAAGAACAATAAAAAGTGTACAACGAGCAACTTTGATTGTCCGAAGTTGCTCAACTCTCTCTATGGAAGAGCTTTTAACGGTTTTGTCCATTTGTCATAGAAAGTTGGTGTTTTGGCATCGAAATAATCTTGGAAGCCTATACTCGTAAAATTTGACTTAGTAGAACATTATAAACTGTACGCCGAGCAACTTTGATTGTCCGAAGTTGCTCGACTCTCTCTTTGGAGGAGCTTTTAACGGTTTTGTTCATTTGTCATAGAAAGTTGGTGTTTTGGCATCAAAACAATCCTACAAGCTCATTTTCGTAAAATTTAAGATAGAAGAACAAAAAAAATGTACACCGAGCAACTTTGATTGTCTGAAGTTGCTCAACACTTTCTATCGAGGAGCTTTTAACGGTTTTGTCCATTTGTCATAGAAAGTTGGTGTTTTGGCATCGAAATAATCTTGGAAGCCTATACTCGTAAAATTTGACTTAGTAGAACATTATAAACTGTACGCCGAGCAACTTTGATTGTCCGAAGTTGCTCGACTCTCTCTTTGGAGGAGCTTTTAACGGTTTTGTTCATTTGTCATAGAAAGTTGGTGTTTTGGCATCGAAATAATCCTGGAAGCTCATTTTCGTAAAATTTAACATAGAAGAACAATAAAAAGTGTACACTGAGCAACTTTTATAGTCCGAAGTTGCTCAACTCTCTCTATGGAGGAGCTTTTAAAACTTTTGTCCATTTGTCATTAAATGTTGGTGTTTTGGCATGGAAATAATCTTGGAAGCCTATACTCGTAAAATTTGACTTTGTAGAACATTATAAACTGTACGCCGAGCAACTTTGATTGTCCGAAGTTGCTCGACTCTCTCTATGGAGGAGCTTTTAAAGCTTTTGTCCATTTGTCATTAAATGTTGGTGTTTTGGCATCGAAATAATCTTGGAAGCCAATACTCCTAAATTTGACTTAGTAGAACATTATAAACTGTACGCCGTGCAACTTTAATTGTCCGAAGTTGCTCGACTGTCTCTATGGAGGTGCTTTTAACGGTTTTGTCCATTTGTCATAGAAAGTTGGTGTTTTGGCATCGAAACAATCCTAGAAGCTCATTTTCGTCAAACTTAACATAGAAGAACAATAAAAAGTGTACACCGAGCAACTTTTATAGTCCGAAGTTGCTCAACTCTCTCTATGGAGGAGCTTTTAAAGCTTTTGTCCATTTGTCATTAAATGTTGGTGTTTTGGCATCGAAATAATCTTGGAAGCCTATACTCCTAAAATTTGACTTAGTAGAACATTATAAACTGTACGCCGAGCAACTTTAATTGTCCGAAGTTGCTCGACTCTCTCTATGGAGGTGCTTTTAACGGTTTTGTCCATTTGTCATAGAAAGTTGTTGTTTTGGCATCGAAACAATCCTAGAGGCTCATTTTTGTAAAATTTAAAATAGAAGAACAATAAAAAGTGTACACCGTGCAACTTTGATTGTCTGAAGTTGCTCAACTCTCTCTATGAAGGAGCTTTTAACGGTTTTGTCCATTTGTCATAGAAAGTTATTGTTTTGGCATCAAAATAATCCTGGAAGCTCATTTTCTTAAAATTTAACATAAAAGAACAATAAAAAGTGTACACCGAGCAACTTTGATTGTCCGAAGTTGCTCAACTCTCTCTATGGAGGAGCTTTTAACGGTTTTGTCCATTTGTCATAGAAAGTTGGTGTTTTGGCATCGAAATAATCTTGGAAGCCTATACTCGTAAAATTTGACTTAGTAGAACATTATAAACTGTACGCCGAGCAACTTTGATTGTCCGAAGTTGCTCGACTCTCTCTTTGGAGGAGCTTTTAACGGTTTTGTTCATTTGTCATAGAAAAGTTGGTGTTTTGGCATCGAAACAATCCTAGAAGCTCATTTTCGTAAAATTTAACATAGAAGAACAATAAAAAATGTAAACCGAGCAACTTTGATCGTCCGAAGTTGCTCAACACTCTCTATGGAGGAGCTTTTAACGGTTTTGTCCATTTGTCATAGAAAGTTGGTGTTTTGGCATCGAAATAATCCTGGAAGCTCATTTTCGTAAAATTTTAACATAGAAGAACAATAAAAAGTGTACACCGAGCAACTTTGATTGTCTGAAGTTGCTCAACTCTCTCTATGGAGGAGCTTTTATTGGTTTTGTCCATTTGTCATAGAAAGTTGGTGTTTTGGCATCGAAATAATCCTGGAAGCTCATTTTCGTAAAATTTAACATAGAAGAACAATAAAAAGTGTATACCGAGCAACTTTGATTGTCTGAAGTTGCTCAACTCTCTCTACGGACGAGCTTTTAACGGTTTTGTCCGTTTGTCATAGAAAGTTGGTGTTTTGGCATCAAAATAATCCTGGAAGCTCATTTTCGTAAAATTTAACATAGAAGAACAATAAAAAGTGTACACCGAGCAACTTTTATAGTCCGAAGTTGCTCAACTCTCTCTATGGAGGAGCTTTTAAAGCTTTTGTCCATTTGTCATTAAATGTTGGTGTTTTGGCATCGAAATAATCTTGGAAGCCTATACTCGTAAAATTTGACTTAGTAGAACATTATAAACTGTACGCCGAGCAACTTTAATTGTCCAAAGTTGCTCGACTCTCTCTATGGAGGTGCTTTTAACGGTTTTGTCCATTTGTCATAGAAAGTTGGTGTTTTGACATCGAAACAATCCTAGAAGCTCATTTTCGTAAAATTTTACATAGAAGAACAATAAAAAGTGTACACCGTGCAACTTTGATTGTCTGAAGTTGCTCAACTCTCTCTATGAAGGAGCTTTTAACGGTTTTGTCCATTTGTCATAGAAAGTTAGTGTTTTGGCATCTAAATAATCCCGGAAGCTCATGTTCTTAAAATTTAACATAAAAGAACAATAAAAAGTGTAAACCGAGCAACTTTGATTGTCCGAAGTTGCTCAACTCTCTCTATGGAGGAGCTTTTAACTGTTTTGTCCATTTGACATAGAAAGTTCGTGTTTTGGCATCGATATAATCTTGGAAGCCTATACTCGTAAAATTTGACTTAGTAGAACATTATAAACTGTACGCCGAGCAACTTTGATTGTCCGAAGTTGCTCGACTCTCTCTTTGGAGGAGCTTTTAACGGTTTTGTTCATTTGTCATAGAAAGTTGGTGTTTTGGCATCGAAACAATCCTAGAAGCTCATTTTCGTAAAATTTAACATAGAAGAACAATAAAAAATGTACACCGAGCAACTTTGATTGTCCGAAGTTGCTCAACACTCTCTATGGAGGAGCTTTTAACGGTTTTGCCCATTTGTCATAGAAAGTTGGTGTTTTGGCATCGAAATAATCCAGGAAGCTCATTTTCGTAAAATTTAACATAGAAGAACAAAAAAAGTGTACACCGAGCAACTTTGATTGTCTGAAGTTGCTCAACTCTCTCTATGGAGGAGCTTTTAACGGTTTTGTCCGTTTGTCATAGAAAGTTGGTGTTTTGGCATCGAAATAATCCTGGAAGCTCATTTTTGTAAAATTTAACATAGAAGAACAATAAAAAGTGTACACCGAGCAACTTTGATTGTCTGAAGTTGCTCAACTCTCTCTATGGAGGAGCTTTTATTGGTTTTGTCCATTTGTCATAGAAACTTGGCGTTTTGGCATCAAAATGATCCTGGAAGCTCATTTTCGTAAAATTTAACATAGAAGAACAATAAAAAGTGTACACCGAGCAACTTTGATTGTGTGAAGTTGCTCAACTCTCTCTATGGAGGAGCTTTTAACGGTTTTATCCGTTTCTCATAGAAAGTTGGTGTTTTGGCATCGAAATAATCCTGGAAGCTCATTTTCGTAAAATTTAACATAGAAGAACATTAAAAAGTGTACACCGAGCAACTTTGATTGTCGGAAGTTGCTCAACTCTCTCTATGGAGGAGCTTTTAATGGTTTTGTCCGTTTGTCATAGAAAGTTGGTGTTTTGGCATCGAAATAATCCTGGAAGCTCATTTTCGTAAAATTTAACATAGAAGAACATTAAAATGTGTACACCGAGCAACTTTGATTGTCGGAAGTTGCTCAACTCTCTCTATCGAGGAGCTTTTAACGGTTTTGTCCGTTTGTCATAGAAAGTTGGTGTTTTGGCATCGAAATAATCCTGGAAGCTCATTTTCGTAAAATTTAACATAGAAGAACAATAAAAAGTGTACACCGAGCAACTTTGATTGTCTGAAGTTGCTCAACTCTCTCTATGGAGGAGCTTTTAACGGTTTTATCCGTTTCTCATAGAAAGTTGGTGTTTTGGCATCGAAATAATCCTGGAAGCTCATTTTCGTAAAATTTAACATAGAAGTACATTAAAAAGTGTACACCGAGCAACTTTGATTGTCTGAAATTGCTCAACTCTCTCTATGGAGGAGCTTTTAACGGTTTTATCCATTTGTCATAGAAAGTTGGTGTTTTGGCATCAAAATAATCCTGGAAGCTCATTTTCATAAAATTTAACATAGAAGAACAATAAAAAGTGTACACCGAGCAACTTTGATTGTCTGAAGTTGCTCAACTCTCTCTATGGAGGAGCTTTTAACGGTTTTGTCCGTTCGTCATAGAAAGTTGGTGTTTTGGCATCGAAATAATCCTGGAAGCTCATTTTCGTAAAATTTAACATAGAAGAACAATAAAAAGTGTACACCGAGCAATTTTGATTGTCTGAAATTGCTCAACTCTCTCTATGGAGGAGCTTTTAAAGTTTTTGTCCATTTGTCATTAAATGTTGGTGTTTTGGCATCGAAATAATCTTGGAAGCCTATACTCGTAAAATTTGACATAGTAGAACATTATAAACTGTACGCCGAGCAACTTTAATTGTCCGAAGTTGCTCGACTCTCTCTATGGAGGTGCTTTTAACGGTTTTGTCCATTTGTCATAGAAAGTTGGTGTTTTGGCATCGAAACAATCCTAGAACTCATTTTCGTAAAATTTAACATAGAAGAACAATAAGTGTACACCGTGCAACTTTGATTGTCTGGAGTTGCCCAACTCTCTCTATGGAGGAGCTTTTAACGGTTTTGTCCATTTGTCATAGAAAGTTGGTGTTTTGGCATCGAAATAATCTTGGAAGCCTATACTCGTAAAATTTGACTTAGTAGAACATTATAAACTGTACGCCGAGCAACTTTGATTGTCCGAAGTTGCTCGACTCTCTCTTTGGAGGTGCTTTTAACGGTTTTGTTCATTTGTCATATAAAGTTGGTGTTTTGGCATCGAAACAATCCTAGAAGCTCATTTTCGTAAAATTTAACATAGAAGAACAATAAAAAATGTACACCGAGCAAATTTGATTGTCCGAAGTTGCTCAACTCTCTCTATGGAGGAGCTTTTATTGGTTTTATCCATTTGTCATAGAAAGTTGCCGTTTTGGCATCGAAATGATCCTGGAAGCTCATTTTCGTAAAATTTAACATAGAAGAACAATAAAAAGTGTACACCGAGCAACTTTGATTGTCTGAAGTTGCTCAACTCTCTCTATGGAGGAGCTTTTAACGGTTTTGTCCGTTTCTCATAGAAAGTTGGTGTTTTGGCATCGAAATAATCCTGGAAGCTCATTTTCGTAAAATTTAACATAGAAGAACATTAAAAAGTGTACACCGAGCAACTTTGATTGTCTGAAATTGCTCAACTCTCTCTATGGAGGAGCTTTTAACGGTTTTGTCAATTTGTCATAGAAAGTTGGTGTTTTGGCATCGAAACAATCCTAGAAGCTCATTTTCGTAAAATTTAACATAGAAGAACAATAAAAAGTGTACACCGTGCAACTTTGATTGTCTGAAGTTGCTCAACTCTCTCTATGTAGGAGCTTTTAACGATTTTGTCCATTTGTCATAGAAAGTTAGTGTTTTTGCATCAAAATCATCCTGGAAGCTCATTTTCTTAAAATTTAACATAAAAGAACAATAAAAAGTGTACACCGAGCAACTTTGATTGTCCGAAGTTGCTCAACTCTCTCTATGGAGGAGCTTTTAACGGTTTTGTCCATTTGTCATAGAAAGTTGGTGTTTTGGCATCAAAATAATCCTGGAAGCTCATTTTGATAAAATTTAACATAGAAGAACAATAAAAAGTGTACACCGAGCAACTTTGATTGTCTGAAGTTGCTCAACTCTCTCTATGGAGGAGCTTTTAAAGTTTTTGTCCATTTGTCATTAAATGTTGGTGTTTTGGCATCGAAATAATCTTGGAAGCCTATACTCGTAAAATTTGACATCGTAGAACATTATAAACTGTACGCCGAGCAACTTTAATTGTCCGAAGTTGCTCGACTCTCTCTATGGAGGTGCTTTTAACGGTTTTGTCCATTTGTCATAGAAAGTTGGTGTTTTGGCATCGAAACAATCCTAGAACTCATTTTCGTAAAATTTAACATAGAAGAACAATAAAAAGTGTACACCGTGCAACTTTGATTGTCTGAAGTTGCTCAACTCTCTCTATGTAGGAGCTTTTAACGATTTTGTCCATTTGTCATAGAAAGTTAGTGTTTTTGCATCAAAATAATCCTAGAAGCTCATTTTCTTAAAATTTAACATAAAAGAACAATAAAAAGTGTACACCGAGCAACTTTGATTGTCCGAAGTTGCTCAACTCTCTCTATGGAGGAGCTTTTAACGGTTTTGTCCATTTGTCATAGAAAGTTGGTGTTTTGGCTTCGAAATAATCTTGGAAGCCTATACTCGTAAAATTTGACTTAGTAGAACATTGAAGCTCATTTTCGTAAAATTTAACATAGAAGAACAATAAAAAGTGTATACCGAGCAACTTTGATTGTCTGAAGTTGCTCAACTCTCTCTACGGACGAGCTTTTAACGGTTTTGTCCGTTTGTCATAGAGAGTTGGTGTTTTGGCATCAAAATAATCCTGGAAGCTCATTTTCGTAAAATTTAACATAGAAGAACAATAAAAAGTGTACACCGAGCAACTTTTATAGTCCGAAGTTGCTCAACTCTCTCTATGGAGAAGCTTTTAAAGCTTTTGTCCATTTGTCATTAAATGTTGGTGTTTTGGCATCGAAATAATCTTGGAAGCCTATACTCGTAAAATTTGACTTAGTAGAACATTATAAACTGTACGCCGAGCAACTTTAATTGTCCGAAGTTGCTCGACTCTCTCTATGGAGGTGCTTTTAACGGTTTTGTCCATTTGTCATAGAAAGTTGGTGTTTTGACATCGAAACAATCCTAGAAGCTCATTTTCGTAAAATTTTACATAGAAGAACAATAAAATGTGTACAACGTGCAACTTTGATTGTCTGAAGTTGCTCAACTCTCTATATGAAGGAGCTTTTAACGGTTTTGTCCATTTGTCATAGAAAGTTAGTGTTTTGGCATCTAAATAATCCTGGAAGCTCACGTTCTTAAAATTTAACATAAAAGAACAATAAAAAGTGTAAACCGAGCAACTTTGATTGTCCGAAGTTGCTCAACTCTCTCTATGGAGGAGCTTTTAACAGTTTTGTCCATTTGTCATAGAAAGTTCGTGTTTCGGCATCGAAATAATCTTGGAAGCCTATACTCGTAAAATTTGACTTAGTAGAACATTATAAACTGTACGCCGAGCAACTTTGATTGTCCGAAGTTGCTCGACTCTCTCTTTGGAGGAGCTTTTAACGGTTTTGTTCATTTGTCATAGAAAGTTGGTGTTTTGGCATCGAAACAATCCTAGAAGCTCATTTTTGTAAAATTTAACATAGAAGAACAATAAAAAATGTACACCGAGCAACTTTGATTGTCCGAAGTTGCTCAACATTCTCTATGGAGGAGCTTTTACGGTTTTGCCCATTTGTAATAGAAAGTTGGTGTTTTGGCATCGAAATAATCCAGGAAGCTCATTTTCGTAAAATTTAACATAGAAGAACAAAAAAAGTGTACACCGAGCAACTTTGATTGTCTGAAGTTGCTCAACTCTCTCTATGGAGGAGCTTTTAACGGTTTTGTCCGTTTGTCATAGAAAGTTGGTGTTTTGGCATCGAAATAATCCTGGAAGCTCATTTTTGTAAAATTTAACATAGAAGAACAATAAAAAGTGTACACCGAGCAACTTTGATTGTCTGAAGTTGCTCAACTCTCTCTATGGAGGAGCTTTTATTGGTTTTGTCCATTTGTCATAGAAAGTTGGCGTTTTGGCTTCGAAATGATCCTGGAAGCTCATTTTCGTAAAATTTAACATAGAAGAACAATAAAAAGTGTACACCGAGCAACTTTGATTGTCTGAAGTTGCTCAACTCTCTCTATGGAGGAGCTTTTAACGGTTTTATCCGTTTCTCATAGAAAGTTGGTGTTTTGGCATCGAAATAATCCTGGAAGCTCATTTTCGTAAAATTTAACATAGAAGAACATTAAAAAGTGTACACCGACCAACTTTGATTGTCTGAAATTGCTCAACTCTCTCTATGGAGGAGCTTTTAACGGTTTTGTCCATTTGTCATAGAAAGTTGGTGTTTTGGCATCAAAATAATCCTGGAAGCTCATTTTCATAAAATTTAACATAGAAGAACAATAAAAAGTGTACACCGAGCAACTTTGATTGTCTGAAGTTGCTCAACTCTCTCTATGGAGGAGCTTTTAACGGTTTTGTCCGTTTGTCATAGAAAGTTGGTGTTTTGGCATCGAAATAATCCTGGAAGCTCATTTTCGTAAAATTTAACATAGAAGAACAATAAAAAGTGTACACCGAGCAATTTTGATTGTCTGAAATTGCTCAACTCTCTCTATGGAGGAGCTTTTAAAGTTTTTGTCCATTTGTCATTAAATGTTGGTGTTTTGGCATCGAAATAATCTTGGAAGCCTATACTCGTAAAATTTGACATTGTAGAACATTATAAACTGTACGCCGAGCAACTTTAATTGTCCGAAGTTGCTCGACTCTCTCTATGGAGGTGCTTTTAACGGTTTTGTCCATTTGTCATAGAAAGTTGGTATTTTGCATCGAAACAATCCTAGAACTCATTTTCGTAAAATTTAACATAGAAGAACAATAAAAAGTGTACACCGAGCAACTTTTATAGTCCGAAGTTGCTCAACTCTCTCTATGGAGGAGCTTTTAAAGCTTTTGTCCATTTGTCATTAAATGTTGGTGTTTTGGCATCGAAATAATCTTGGAAGCCTATACTCGTAAAATTTTACTTAGTAGAACATTATAAACTGTACGCCGAGCAACTTTAATTGTCCGAAGTTGCTCGACTCTCTCTATGGAGGTGCTTTTAACGGTTTTGTCCATTTGTCATAGAAAGTTGGTGGTTTGGCATCGAAATAATCTTGGAAGCCTATACTCGTAAAATTTGACTTAGTAGAACATTATAAACTGTACGCCGAGCAACTTTGATTGTCCGAAGTTGCTCGACTCTCTCTTTGGAGGTGCTTTTAACGGTTTTGTTCATTTGTCATATAAAGTTGGTGTTTTGGCATCGAAACAATCCTAGAAGCTCATTTTCGTAAAATTTAACATAGAAGAACAATAAAAAATGTACACTGAGCAAATTTGATTGTCCGAAGTTGTTCAACACTCCCTATGGATGAGCTTTTAACGGTTTTGTCCATTTGTCATAGAAAGTTGGTGTTTTGGCATCGAAATAATCCTGGAAGCTCATTTTCGTAAAATTTTAACATAGAAGAACAATAAAAAGTGTACACCGAGAAACTTTGATTGTCCGAAGTTACTCAACTCTCCTTATGGAGGAGCTTTTAACGGTTTTGTCCATTTGTCATAGAAAGTTGGTGTTTTGGCATCGAAATAATCTTGGAAGCCTATACTCGTAAAATTTGACTTAGTAGAACATTATAAACTGTACGCCGAGCAACTTTAATTGTCCGAAGTTGCTCAACTCTCTCTATGGAGGTGCTATTGAAGCTTTTGTCCATTTGTCATTAAATGTTGGTGTTTTGGCTTCGAAATAATCTTGGAAGCCTATACTCCTAAAATTTGACTTAGTAGAACATTATAAACTGTACGATGAGCAACTTTAATTGTCCGAAGTTGCTCGACTCTCTCTATGGATGTGCTTTTAACGGTTTTGTCCATTTGTCATAGAGAGTTGGTGTTTTGGCATCAAAACAATCCTAGAAGCTCATTTTCGTAAAATTTAACATAGAAGAACAATAAAAAGTGTACACCGTGCAACTTTGATTGTCTGAAGTTGCTCAACTCTCTCTATGAAGGAGCTTTTAACGGTTTTGTCCATTTGTCATAGAAAGTTAGTGTTTTGGCATCGAAACAATCATAGAAGCTCATTTTTGTAAAATTTAACATAGAAGAACAATAAAAAGTGTACACCGAGCAAATTTAATTTATCCGAAGTTGCTCAACACTCTCTATGGAGGAGCTTTTAAAGCTTTTGTCCATTTGTCATTAAATGTTGGTGTTTTGGCATCGAAATAATCTTGGAAGCCTATACTCGTAAAATTTGACATTGTAGAACATTATAAACTGTACGCCGAGCAACTTTAATTGTCCGAAGTTGCTCGACTCTCTCTATGGAGGTGCTTTTAACGGTTTTGTCCATTTGTCATAGAAAGTTGGTATTTTGCATCGAAACAATCCTAGAACTCATTTTCGTAAAATTTAACATAGAAGAACAATAAAAAGTGTACACCGAGCAACTTTTATAGTCCGAAGTTGCTCAACTCTCTCTATGGAGGAGCTTTTAAAGCTTTTGTCCATTTGTCATTAAATGTCGGTGTTTTGGCATCGAAATAATCTTGGAAGCCTATACTCGTAAAATTTTACTTAGTAGAACATTATAAACTGTACGCCGAGCAACTTTAATTGTCCGAAGTTGCTCGACTCTCTCTATGGAGGTGCTTTTAACAGTTTTGTCCATTTGTCATAGAAAGTTGGTATTTTGCATCGAAACAATCCTAGAACTCATTTTCGTAAAATTTAACATAGAAGAACAATAAAAAGTGTACACCGTGCAACTTTGATTGTCTGAAGTTGCTCAACTCTCTCTATGAAGGAGCTTTTAACGGTTTTGTCCATTTGTCATAGAAAGTTAGTGTTTTGGCATCAAAATAATCCTGGAAGCTCATTTTCTTAAAATTTAACATAAAAAAATAATAAAAAGTGTACACCGAGCAACTTTGATTGTCCGAAGTTGCTCAACTCTCTCTATGGAGGAGATTTTAACGGTTTTGTCCATTTGTCATAGAAAGTTGGTGTTTTGGCATCGAAATAATCTTGGAAGCCTATACTCGTAAAATTTGACTTAGTAGAACATTATAAACTGTACGCCGAGCAACTTTGATTGTCCGAAGTTGCTCGACTCTCTCTTTGGAGGTGCTTTTAACGGTTTTGTTCATTTGTCATATAAAGTTGGTGTTTTGGCATCGAAACAATCCTAGAAGCTCATTTTCGTAAAATTTAACATAGAAGAACAATAAAAAATGTACACCGAGCAAATTTGATTGTCCGAAGTTGTTCAACACTCCCTATGGATGAGCTTTTAACGGTTTTGTCCATTTGTCATAGAAAGTTGGTGTTTTGGCATCGAAATAATCCTGGAAGCTCATTTTCGTAAAATTTTAACATAGAAGAACAATAAAAAGTGTACACCGAGAAACTTTGATTGTCCAAAGTTACTCAACTCTCTCTATCGAGGAGCTTTTAACGGTTTTGTCCATTTGTCATAGAAAGTTGGTGTTTTGGCATCGAAATAATCTTGGAAGCCTATACTCGTAAAATTTGACTTAGTAGAACATTATAAACTGTACGCCGAGCAACTTTAATTGTCCGAAGTTGCTCAACTCTCTCTATGGAGGTGCTATTGAAGCTTTTGTCCATTTGTCATTAAATGTTGGTGTTTTGGCTTCGAAATAATCTTGGAAGCCTATACTCCTAAAATTTGACTTAGTAGAACATTATAAACTGTACGATGAGCAACTTTAATTGTCCGAAGTTGCTCGACTCTCTCTATGGATGTGCTTTTAACGGTTTTGTCCATTTGTCATAGAGAGTTGGTGTTTTGGCATCAAAACAATCCTAGAAGCTCATTTTCGTAAAATTTAACATAGAAAAACAATAAAAAGTGTACACCGTGCAACTTTGATTGTCTGAAGTTGCTCAACTCTCTCTATGAAGGAGCTTTTAACGGTTTTGTCCATTTGTCATAGAAAGTTAGTGTTTTGGCATCGAAACAATCATAGAAGCTCATTTTTGTAAAATTTAACATAGAAGAACAACAAAAAGTGTACACCGAGCAAATTTAATTTATCCGAAGTTGCTCAACACTCTCTATGGAGGAGCTTTTAACGGTTTTGTCCATTTGTCATAGAAAGTTGGTCTTTTGCCATCGAAATAATCTTGGAAGCTTATACTCATAAAATTTGACATAGAAGAACATTAAAAAGTGTGCACCGAGCAATTTCAATAGTCCCAAGTTGCTCAACTCTCTCTACGGAGGAGCTTTTAACGGTTTTGTCCATTTGTCATAGAAAGTGGGTGTTTTGGCATCGAAATGATCCTGGAAGCTCATTTTCGTAAAATTTAACTTAAAAGAACAATAAAAAGTCTACACCGAGCAACTTTGATTGTCTGAAGTTGCTCAACTCTCTCTATGGAGGAGTTTTTAACTGTTTTTTCCATTTGTCATTGAAAGTTGGTGTTTTTGCATCGAAATAATCTAAGAAGCTTACACTCATAAAATTTCAAGTAGAAGCACAATAAAAAGTGTACACCGATCAACTTTGATAGTCCGAAGTTGCTCAACTCTCTCTATGGAGGATCTTTTAATGGTTTTGTCCATTTTTCATAGAAAGTTGGTGTTTTGGCATCGAAATAGTCCTGGATGCTCATTTTCGTAAAATTTACTATAGAAGAACAATAAAAAGTGTACACCGAGCAACTTTGATTGTCTGAAGTTGCTCAACTCTCTCTATGGAAGAGCTTTTATTGGTTTTGTCCATTTGTCATAAAAAGTTGGTGTTTTGGCATCGAAATAATCCTGGAAGCTCATTTTCGTAAAGTTTAACATAGAAGAACAATAAAAAGTATACACCGAGCAACTTTGATTGTCTGAAGTTGCTCAACACTCTCTATGGAGGAGCTTTTAACGGTTTTATCCGTTTCTCATAGAAAGTTGGTGTTTTGGCATCGAAATAATCCTGGAAGCTCATTTTCGTAAAATTTAACATAGAAGAACATTAAAAAGTGTACACCGAGCAACTTTGATTGTCTGAAATTGCTCAACTCTCTCTATGGAGGAGCTTTTAACGGTTTTGTCCATTTGTCATAGAAAGTTGGTGTTTTGGCATCAAAATAATCCTGGAAGCTCATTTTCATAAAATTTAACATAGAAGAACAATAAAAAGTGTACACCGAGCAACTTTGATTGTCTGAAGTTGCTCAACTCTCTCTATGGAGGAGCTTTTGACGGTTTTGTCCGTTTGTCATAGAAAGTTGGTGTTTTGGCATCGAAATAATCCTGGAAGCTCATTTTCGTAAAATTTAACATAGAAGAACAATAAAAAGTGTACACCGAGCAACTTTGATTGTCTGAAGTTGCTCAACTCTCTCTATGGAGGAGCTTTTAACGGTTTTGTCCGTTTGTCATAGAAAGTTGGTGTTTTGGCATCGAAATAATCCTGGAAGCTCATTTTTGTAAAATTTAACATAGAAGAACAATAAAAAGTGTACACCGAGCAACTTTGATTGTCTGAAGTTGCTCAACTCTCTCTATGGAGGAGCTTTTATTGGTTTTGTCCATTTGTCATAGAAAGTTGGCGTTTTGGCATCGAAATGATCCTGGAAGCTCATTTTCGTAAAATTTAACATAGAAGAACAATAAAAAGTGTACACCGAGCAACTTTGATTGTCTGAAGTTGCTCAACTCTCTCTATGGAGGAGCTTTTAACGGTTTTATCCGTTTCTCATAGAAAGTTGGTGTTTTGGCATCGAAATAATCCTGGAAGCTCATTTTCGTAAAATTTAACATAGAAGAACATTAAAAAGTGTACACCGAGCAACTTTGATTGTCTGAAATTGCTCAACTCTCTCTATGGAGGAGCTTTTAACGGTTTTGTCCATTTGTCATAGAAAGTTGGTGTTTTGGCATCAAAATAATCCTGGAAGCTCATTTTCATAAAATTTAACATAGAAGAACAATAAAAAGTGTACACCGAGCAACTTTGATTGTCTGAAGTTGCTCAATTCTCTCTATGGAGGAGCTTTTAACGGTTTTGTCCGTTCGTCATAGAAAGTTGGTGTTTTGGCATCGAAATAATCCTGGAAGCACATTTTCGTAAAATTTAACATAGAAGAACAATAAAAAGTGTACACCGAGAAACTTTGATTGTCTGAAATTGCTCAACTCTCTCTATGGAGGAGCTTTTAAAGTTTTTGTCCATTTGTCATTAAATGTTGGTGTTTTGGCATCGAAATAATCTTGGAAGCCTATACTCGTAAAATTAGACATAGTAGAACATTATAAACTGTACGCCGAGCAACTTTAATTGTTCGAAGTTGCTCGACTCTCTCTATGGAGGTGCTTTTAACGGTTTTGTCCATTTGTCATAGAAAGTTGGTGGTTTGGCATCGAAACAATCCTAGAACTCATTTTCGTAAAATTTAACATAGAAGAACAATAAAAAGTGTACACCGTGCAACTTTGACTGTCTGAAGTTGCTCAACTCTCTCTATGAAGGAGCTTTTAACGGTTTTGTCCATTTGTCATAGAAAGTTAGTGTTTTGGCATCAAAATAATCCTGGAAGCTCATTTTCTTAAAATTTAACATAAAAAAACAATAAAAAGTGTACACCGAGCAACTTTGATTGTCCGAAGTTGCTCAACTCTCTCTATGGAGGAGCTTTTAACGGTTTTGTCCATTTGTCATAGAAAGTTGGTGTTTTGGCATCGAAATAATCTTGGAAGCCTATACTCGTAAAATTTGACTTAGTAGAACATTATAAACTGTACGCCGAGCAACTTTGATTGTCCGAAGTTGCTCGACTCTCTCTTTGGAGGTGCTTTTAACGGTTTTGTTCATTTGTCATATAAAGTTGGTGTTTTGGCATCGAAACAATCCTAGAAGCTCATTTTCGTAAAATTTAACATAGAAGAACAATAAAAAATGTACACCGAGCAAATTTGATTGTCCGAAGTTGTTCAACACTCCCTATGGATGAGCTTTTAACGGTTTTGTCCATTTGTCATAGAAAGTTAGTGTTTTGGCATCAAAATAATCCTGGAAGCTCATTTTCTTAAAATTTTAACATAGAAGAACAATAAAAAGTGTACACCGAGAAACTTTGATTGTCCGAAGTTACTCAACTCTCTCTATGGAGGAGCTTTTAACGGTTTTGTCCATTTGTCATAGAAAGTTGGTGTTTTGGCATCGAAATAATCTTGGAAGCCTATACTCGTAAAATTTGACTTAGTAGAACATTATAAACTGTACGCCGAGCAACTTTAATTGTCCGAAGTTGCTCAACTCTCTCTATGGAGGTGCTATTGAAGCTTTTGTCCATTTGTCATTAAATGTTGGTGTTTTGGCTTCGAAATAATCTTGGAAGCCTATACTCCTAAAATTTGACTTAGTAGAACATTATAAACTGTACGATGAGCAACTTTAATTGTCCGAAGTTGCTCGACTCTCTCTATGGATGTGCTTTTAACGGTTTTGTCCATTTGTCATAGAGAGTTGGTGTTTTGGCATCAAAACAATCCTAGAAGCTCATTTTCGTAAAATTTAACATAGAAGAACAATAAAAAGTGTACACCGTGCAACTTTGATTGTCTGAAGTTGCTCAACTCTCTCTATGAAGGAGCTTTTAACGGTTTTGTCCATTTGTCATAGAAAGTTAGTGTTTTGGCATCGAAACAATCATAGAAGCTCATTTTTGTAAAATTTAACATAGAAGAACAATAAAAAGTGTACACCGAGCAAATTTAATTTATCCGAAGTTGCTCAACACTCTCTATGGAGGAGCTTTTAACGGTTTTGTCCATTTGTCATAGAAAGTTTGTCTTTTGCCATCGAAATAATCTTGGAAGCTTATACTCATAAAATTTGACATAGAAGAACATTAAAAAGTGTGCACCGAGCAATTTCAATAGTCCGAAGTTGCTTAACTCTCTCTACGGAGGAGCTTTTAACGGTTTTGTCCATTTGTCATAGAAAGTTGGTGTTTTGGCATCGAAATGATCCTGGAAGCTCATATTCGTAAAATTTAACTTAAAAGAACAATAAAAAGTCTACACCGAGCAACTTTGATTGTCTGAAGTTGCTCAACTCTCTCTATGGAGGAGTTTTTAACTGTTTTTTCCATTTGTCATTGAAAGTTGGTGTTTTTGCATCGAAATAATCTAAGAAGCTTACACTCATAAAATTTCAAGTAGAAGCACAATAAAAAGTGTACACCGATCAACTTTGATAGTCTGAAGTTGCTCAACTCTCTCTATGGAGGAGTTTTTAACTGTTTTTTCCATTTGTCATTGAAAGTTGGTGTTTTGGCATCGAAATAGTCCTGGATGCTCATTTTCGTAAAATTTACTATAGAAGAACAATAAAAAGTGTACACCGAGCAACTTTGATTGTCTGAAGTTGCTCAACTCTCTCTATGGAAGAGCTTTTATTGGTTTTGTCCATTTGTCATAGAAAGTTGGTGTTTTGGCATCGAAATAATCCTGGAAGCTCATTTTCGTAAAGTTTAACATAGAAGAACAATAAAAAGTATACACCGAGCAACTTTGATTGTCTGAAGTTGCTCAACACTCTCTATGGAGGAGCTTTTAACGATTTTGTCCATTTGTCATAGAAAGTTGGTCTTTTGCCATCGAAATAATCTTGGAACTTGTACTCATAAAATTTGACATACAAGAACATTAAAAAGTGTGCACCGAGCAACTTTGATTGTCCGAAGTTTCTTAACTCTCTCTATGGAGGAGCTTTTAACGGTTTTGTCCATTTGTCATTGAAAGTTGGTGTTTTGACATCGAAATGATCCTAGAAGCTCATTTTCGTAAAATTTAACATAAAAGAACAATAAAAAGTGTACACCGAGCAACTTTGAATGTATGAAGTTGCTCAACTCTCTCTATGGAGGAGCTTTTAACTGTTTTTTCCATTTGTCATAGAAAGTTGGTGTTTTTGCATCGAAATAATCTAAGAAGTTTACACTCATAAAATTTGAAGTAGAAGAACAATAAAAAGTGTAGACCGAGCGACTTTGATTGTCCGAAGTTGCTCAACTCTTTCTATGGAGGAGCTTTTAAAGCTTTTGTCCATTTGTCATAGAAAGTTGGTTTTTTGCCATCGAAATAATCTTGGATGCTTATACTCATAAAATTTGACATAGAAGAACAATAAAAAGTGTACACCGAGCAACTTCGATTGTCCGAAGTTGCTCAACTCTCTCTATGGAGGAGCTTTTAACGGTTTTGTCCATTTGTCATAGAAAGTTGGTGTTTTGGCATCAAAATAATCCTGGAAGCTCATTTTCTTAAAATTTAAAATAAAAGAACAATAAAAAGTGTACAACGAGCAACTTTGATTGTCTGAAGTTGCTCAACTCTCTCTATGGAGGAGCTTTTAACGGTTTTTTCCATTTGTCATAGAAAGTTAGTTGTTTTTCCATCGAAATAATCTAAGAAGCTTACACTCATAAAATTTGAAGTAGAAGAACAATAAAAAGTGTACACCGAGCGACTTTGATTGTCCGAAGTTGCTCAACTCTCTCTATGGAGAAGCTTTTAAAGCTTTTGTCCATTTGTCATAGAAAGTTGGTCTTTTCCATCGAAATAATCTTGGAAGCTTATACTTATAAAATTTGACATAGAAGAACAATAAAAAGTGTACACCGAGCAACTTCGATTGTCCGAAGTTGCTCAACTCTCTCTATGAAGGAGCTTTTAACGGTTTTGTCCATTTGTCATAGAAAGTTGGTGTTTTGGCATCGAAATAATCCCGGATGCTCATTTTCGTAAAATTTGACATAGAAGAACAATAAAAATGTACACCGAGGAATTTTGATTGTCCAAAGTTACTCAACTCTTTCTATGGAGGAGCTTTTAATGGTTTTGTCCATTTTTCATAGAAAGTTGGTCTTTTGCCATCGAAATAATCTTGGAAGCTTATACTCATTAAATTTGACATAGAAGAACAATAAAAAGTGTACAGCGAGCAACTTCGATTGTCCGAAGTTGCTCAACTCTCTCTATGGAGGATCTTTTAGCGGTTTTGTCCATTTGTCATAGAAAGTTGGTCTTTTGCCATCAAAAATAATCTTGTAAGCTTATACTCATAAAATTTGACATAGAAGAACAATAAAAAGTGTACACCGAGCAACTTTGATTGTCCGAAGTTGCTCAACACTCTCTATGGAGGAGCTTTTAACGGTTTTGTCCATTTGTCATAGAAAGTTGGTCTTTTGCCATCGAAATAATCTTGGAAGCTTATACTCATAAAATTTGACATAGAAGAACATTAATAAGTGTGCACTGAGCAACTTCGATAGTCCGAAGTTGCTCAACTCTCACTATGGAGGAGCTTTTAACGGTTTTTTCCATTTGTCATAGAAAGTTGGTGTTTTTGCATCGAAATAATCTAAGAAGCAATTACATTCATAAAATTTCAAGTAGAAGAACAATAAAAAAAGTACACTGTGCGACTTTGATTGTCCGAAGTTGCTCAACTCTTTCTATGGAGGAGCTTTTAAAGCTTTTTTCCATTTGTCATAGAAAGTTGGTCTTTTGCCATCGAAATAATCTTGGAAGCTTATACTCATAAAATTTGACATAGAAGAACAATAAAAAGTGTACACCGAGCAACTTCGATTGTCCAAAGTTGCTCAACTCTCTCTATGAAGGATCTTTTAACGGTTTTGTCCATTTGTCATAGAATGTTAGTGTTTTGGTATCAAAATAATCCTGGAAGCTCATTTTCTTAAAATTTAACATAAAAGAACAATAAAAAGTGTAAACCGAGCGACTTTGATTGTCCGAAGTTGCTCAACTCTCTCTATGGAGGAGCTTTTAAAGCTTTTTTCCATTTGTCATAGAAAGTTGGTGTTTTGGCATCGAAAAAATCCTAAAAGCTCATTTTCGTAAAATTTAACATAGAAGAACAATAAAAAATGTACACCGAGCAACTTTGATTGTCCGAAGTTGCTCAACACTCTCTATGGAGGAGCTTTTAACGGTTTTGTCCATTTGTCATAGAAAGTTGGAGTTTTGGCATCGAAATAATCCTGGAAGCTCATTTTGGTAAAATTTAACATAGAAGAACAATAAAAAGTGTACACCGAGCAACTTTGATTGTCTGAAGTTGCTCAACTCTCTCTATGGAGGAGCTTTTATTGATTTTGTCCATTTGTCATAGAAAGTTGGTGTTTTGGCATCGAAATAATCCTGGAAGCTCATTTTCGAAAAATTTAACATAGAAGAACAATAAAAAGTGTACACCGAGCAACTTTTATGGTCCGAAGTTGCTCAACTCTCTCTATGGAAGAGCTTTTAAAGCTTTTGTCCATTTGTCATTAAATGTTGGTGTTTTGGCATCGAAATAATCTTGGAAGCCTATACTCGTAAAATTTGACTTAGTAGAACATTATAAACTGTACGCCGAGCAACTTTGATTGTCCGAAGTTGCTCGACTCTCTCTATGGAGGAGCTTTTAACGGTTTTGTCCATTTGTCATAGAAAGTTGGTCTTTTGCCATCGAAATAATCTTGGAAGCTTATACTCATAAAATTTGACATAGAAGAACATTAATAAGTGTGCACTGAGCAACTTCGATAGTCCGAAGTTGCTGAACTCTCTCTATGGAGGAGCTTTTAACGGTTTTGTCCATTTGTCATAGAAAGTTAGTGTTTTGGCATCGAAATGATCCTGGAAGCACATTTTCATAAAATTTAACATAAAAGAACAATAAAAAGTATACACCAAGCTACTTTGATTGTCTGAAGTTGCTCAACTCTCTCTATGGAGGAGCTTTTAACTGTTTTTTCCATTTGTCATAGAAAGTTGGTGTTTTTTCATCGAAATAATCTAAGAAGCTTACATTCATAAAATTTCAAGTAGAAGAACAATAAAAAGTGTACACCGAGCGACTTTGATTGTCCGAAGTTGCTCAACTCTTTCTATGGGGGAGCTTTTAAAGCTTTTTTCCATTTGTCATAGAAAGTTGGTCTTTTGCCATCGAAATAATCTTGGAAGCTTATACTCATAAAATTTGAGATAGAAGAACAATACAAATTGTACACCGAGCAACTTCGATTGTCCGAAGTTGCTCAACTCTCTCTATGAAGGAGCTTTTAACGGTTTTGTCCATTTGTCATAGAATGTTAGTGTTTTGGTATCAAAATAATCGTGGAAGCTCATTTTCTTAAAATTTAACATAAAAGAACAATAAAAAGTGTAAACCGAGCGACTTTGATTGTCCGAAGTTGCTCAACTCTCTCTATGGAGGAGCTTTTAAAGCTTTTTTCCATTTGTCATAGAAAGTTGGTGTTTTGGCATCGAAACAATCGTAGAAGCTCATTTTCGTAAAATTTAACATAGAAGAACAATAAAAAATGTACACCGAGCAACTTCGATTGTCCGAAGTTGCTCAACACTCTCTATGGAGGAGCTTTTAACGGTTTTGTCCATTTGTCATAGAAAGTTGGTGTTTTGGCATCGAAATAATCCTGGAAGCTCATTTTCGTAAAATTTAACATAGAAGAACAATAAAAAGTGTACACCGAGCAACTTTGATTGTCTGAAGTTGCTCAACTCTCTCTATGGAGGAGCTTTTATTGGTTTTGTCCATTTGTCATAGAAAGTTGGTGTTTTGGCATCGAAATAATCCTGGAAGTTCATTTTCGTAAAATTTAACATAGAAGAACAATAAAAAGTGTACACCGAGCAACTTTGATTGTCTGAAGTTGCTCAACTCTCTCTATGGAGGAGCTTTTATTGGTTTTTTCCATTTGTCATAGAAAGTTGGTGTTTTGGCATCGAAATAATCCTGGAAGCTCATTTTCGTAAAATTTAACATAGAAGAACAATAAAAAGTATACACCGAGCAACTTTGATTGTCGGAAGTTGCTCAACACTCTCTATGGAGGAGCTTTTAACGATTTTGTCCATTTGTCATAGAAAGTTGGTCTTTTGCCATCGAAATAATCTTGGAAGCTTGTACTCATAAAATTTGACATAGAAGAACATTAAAAAGTGTGCACCGAGCAACTTTGATTGTCCGAAGTTTCTCAACTCTCTCTATGGAGGAGCTTTTAACGGTTTTGTCCATTTGTCATTGAAAGTTGGTGTTTTGGCATCGAAATGATCCTAGAAGCTCATTTTCGTAAAATTTAACATAAAAGAACAATAAAAAGTGTACACCGAGCAACTTTGAATGTATGAAGTTGCTCAACTCTCTCTATGGAGGAGCTTTTAACTGTTTTTTCCATTTGTCATAGAAAGTTGGTGTTTTTGCATCGAAATAATCTAAGAAGCTTACACTCATAAAATTTGAAGTAGAAGAACAATAAAAACTGTACACCGAGCGACTTTGATTGTCCGATGTTGCTCAACTCTTTCTATGGAGGAGCTTTTAAAGCTTTTGTCCATTTGTCATAGAAAGTTGGTCTTTTGCCATCGAAATAATCTTGGAAGCTTATACTCATAAAATTTGACATAGAAGAACAATAAAAAGTGTACACCGAGCAACTTCGATTGTCCGAAGTTGCTCAACTCTCTCTATGGAGGAGCTTTTAACGGTTTTGTCCATTTGTCATAGAAAGTTGGTGTTTTGGCATCAAAATAATCCTGGAAGCTCATTTTCTTAAAATATAAAATAAAAGAACAATAAAAAGTGTACAACGAGCAACTTTGATTGTCTGAAGTTGCTCAACTCTCTCTATGGAGGAGCTTTTAACGGTTTTTTCCATTTGTGATAGAAAGTTAGTTGTTTTTCCATCGAAATAATCTAAGAAGCTTACACTCATAATATTTGAAGTAGAAGAACAATAAAAAGTGTACACCGAGCGACTTTGATTGTCCGAAGTTGCTCAACTCTCTCTATGGAGGAGCTTTTAAAGCTTTTGTCCATTTGTCATAGAAAGTTGGTCTTTTCCATCGAAATAATCTTGGAAGCTTATACTTATAAAATTTGACATAGAAGAATAATAAAAAGTGTACACCGAGCAACTTCGATTGTCCGAAGTTGCTCAACTCTCTCTATGAAGGAGCTTTTAACGGTTTTGTCCATTTATCATAGAAAGTTGGTGTTTTGGCATCGAAATAATCCCGGATGCTCATTTTCGTAAAATTTGACATTGAAGAACAATAAAAATGTACACCGAGGAATTTTGATTGTCCAAAGTTACTCAACTCTCTCTATGGAGGAGCTTTTAATGGTTTTGTCCATTTGTCATAGAAAGTTGGTCTTTTCCCTTCGAAATAATCTTGGAAGCTTATACTCATAAAATTTGACATACAAGAACAATAAAAAGTGTACAGCGAGCAACTTCGATTATCCGAAGTTGCTCAACTCTCTCTATGGAGGATCTTTTAACGGTTTTGTCCATTTGTCATAGAAAGTTGGTCTTTTGCCATCAAAAATAATCTTGTAAGCTTATACTCATAAAATTTGACATAGAAGAACAATAAAAAGTGTACACCAACCAACTTTAATTGTCCGAAGTTGCTCGACTCTCTCTATGGAGGTGCTTTTAACGGTTTTGTCCATTTGTCATAGAAAGTTGGTCTTTTGCCATCGAAACAATCCTAGAAGTTCATTTTCGTAAAATTTAACATAGAAGAACAATAAAAAGTGTACACCGTGCAAATTTGATTTATCCGAAGTTGCTCCACACTCTCTATGGAGGAGCTTTTAACGGTTTTGTCCATTTGTCACAGAAAGTTGGTCTTTTGCCATCGAAATAATCTTGGAAGCTTATACTCATAAAATTTGACATAGAAGAACATTAATAAGTGTGCACTGAGCAACTTCGATAGTCCGAAGTTGCTCAACTCTCTCTATGGAGGAGCTTTTAACCTTTTTGTCCATTTGTCATAGAAAGTTGCTGTTTTGGCATCGAAATGATCCTGGAAGCTCATTTTCATAAAATTTAACATAAAAGAACAATAAAAAGTATACACCAAGCTACTTTGATTGTCTGAAGTTGCTCAACTCTCTCTATGGTGGAGCTTTTAAATGTTTTTTCCATTTGTCATAGAAAGTTGGTGTTTTTGCATCGAAATAATCTAAGAAGCTTACATTCATAAAATTTCAAGTAGAAGAACAATAAAAAGTGTACACCGAGCGACTTTGATTGTCCGAAGTTTCTCAACTCTTTCTATGGAGGAGCTTTTAAAGCTTTTTTCCATTTGTCATAGAAAGTTGGTCTTTTGCCATCGAAATAATCTTGGAAGCTTATACTCATAAAATTTGACATAGAAGAACAATAAAAAGTGTACACCGAGCAACTTCGATTGTCCGAAGTTGCTCAACTCTCTCTATGAAGGAGCTTTTAACGGTTTTGTCCATTTGTCATAGAATGTTAGTGTTTTGGTATCAAAATAATCCTGGAAGCTAATTTTCTTAAAATTTAACATAAAAAAACAATAAAAAGTGTAAACCGAGCGACTTTGATTGTCCGAAGTTGCTCAACTCTCTCTATGGAAGAGCTTTTAAAGCTTTTTTTCATTTGTCATAGAAAGTTGGTGTTTTGGCATCGAAACAATCCTAGAAGCTCATTTTCGTAAAATTTAACTTAGAAGAACAATAAAAAATGTACACCGAGCAACTTTGATTGTCCGAAGTTGCTCAACACTCTCTATGGAGGAGCTTTTAACGGTTTTGTCCATTTCTCATAGAAAGTTGGTGTTTTGGCATCGAAATAATCCTGGAAGCTCATTTTCGTAAAATTTAACATAGAAGAACAATAAAAATTGTACACCGAGCAACTTTGATTGTCTGAAGTTGCTCAACTCTCTCTATGGAGCAGCTTTTATTGGTTTTGTCCATTTGTCATAGAAAGTTGGTGTTTTGGCATCGAAATAATCCTGGAAGCTCATTTTCGAAAAGTTTAACATAGAAGAACAATAAAAAGTGTACACCGAGCAACTTTTATAGTCCGAAGTTGCTCAACTCTCTCTATGGAGGAGCTTTTAAAGCTTTTGTCCATTTGTCATTAAATGTTGGTGTTTTGGCATCGAAATAATCTTGGAAGCCTATACTCGTAAAATTTGACTTAGTAGAACATTATAAACTGTACGCCGAGCAACTTTGATTGTCCGAAGTTGCTCGACTCTCTCTATGGAGGAGCTTTTAACGGTTTTGTCCATTTGTCATAGAAAGTTGGTGTTTTGGCATCGAAACAATCCTAGAAGCTCATTTTCGTAAAATTTAACATAGAAGAACAATAAAAAGTGTACACCGAGCAAATTTGATTTATCCGAAGTTGCTCAACACACTCTTTGGAGGAGCTTTTAACGGTTTTGTCCATTTGTCATAGAAAGTTGGTCTTTTGCCATCGAAATAATCTTGGAAGCTTATACTCATAAAATTTGACATAGAAGAACATTAAAAAGTGTGCACCGAGCAACTTCGATAGTCCGAAGTTGCTCAACTCTCTCTATGGAGGAGCTTTTAACGGTTTTGTCCATTTGTCATAGAAAGTTGGTGTTTTGACATCGAAATGATCTTGGAAGCTCATTTTCGTAAAATTTAACATAAAAGAACAATAAAAAGGGTACATCGAGCAACTTTGATTGTCTGAAGTTGCTCAACTCTCTCTATGGAGGAGCTTTTAACTGTTTTTTCCATTTGTCATTGAAAGTTGGTGTTTTTGCATCGAAATAATCTAAGAAGCTTACACTCACAAAATTTCAAGTAGAAGAACAATAAAAAGTGTACACCGATCAACTTTGATAGTCCGAAGTTGCTCAACTCTCTCTATGGAGGATCTTTTAATGGTTTTGTCCATTTGTCATAGAAAGTTGGTGTTTTGGCATCGAAATAATTCTGGATGCTCATTTTCGTAAAATTTAACATAGAAGAAAAATAAAAAGTGTACACCGAGCAACTTTGATTGTCTGAAGTTGCTCAACTCTCTCTATTGAGGAGCTTTTATTGGTTTTGTCCATTTGTCATAGAAAGTTGGTGTTTTGGCATCGAAATAATCCTGGAAGCTCATTTTCTTAAAATTTAAAATAAAAGAACAATAAAATGTGTACACCGAGCAACTTTGATTGTCTGAAGTTGCTCAACTCTCTCTATGGAGGAGCTTTTAACGGTTTTTTCCATTTGTCATAGAAAGTTGTTGTTTTCGCATCGAAATAATATAAGAAGCTTACACTCATAAAATTTGAAGTAGAAGAACAGTAAAAAGTGTACACCGAGCGACTTTGATTGTCCGAAGTTGCTCAACTCTCTCTATGGAGGAGCTTTTAAAGCTTTTGTCCATTTGTCATAGAAAGTTGGTCTTTTCCATCGAAATAATTTTGGAAGCTTATACTCATAAAATTTGACATAGAAGAACAATAAAAAGTGTACACCGAGCAACTTCGATTGTCCGAAGTTGCTCAACTCTCTCTATGAAGGACCTTTTAACTGTTTTGTCCATTTTTCATAGAAAGTTGGTGTTTTGGCATCGAAATAATCCCGGATGCTCATTTTCGTAAAATATGACATACAAGAACAATAAAAAGTGTACACCGAGCAACTTTGATTGTCCGAAGTTGCTCAACTCTCTCTATGGAGGAGCTTTTAACGGTTTTGCCCATTTGTCATAGAAAGTTGGTCTTTTGCCATCGAAAAAATCTTGGAAGCTTATGCTCATAAAATTTGACATAGAAGAACAATAAAAAGTGTACAGCGAGCAACTTCGATTGTCCGAAGTTTCTCGACTCTCTCTATGGAGGAGCTTTTAACGGTTTTGTCCATTTGTCATAGAAAGTTGGTCTTTTGCCATCAAAATAATCTTGTAAGCTTATACTCATAAAATTTGACATAGAAGAACAATAAAAAGTGTACACCGAGCAACTTCGATTGTCCGAAGTTGCTCAACTCTCTCTATTGAGGAGTTTTTAACGGTTTTGTCCATTTGTCATAGAAAGTTGGTGTTTTGGCATCGAAATAATCCTGGAAGCTTATTTTCGTAAAATTTAACATAGAAGAACAATAAAAAGTGTACACCGAGCAACTTTGATAGTCCGAAGTTGCTCAATTCTCTCTATGGAGGAGTTTTTAACGGTTTTGTCCATTTGTCATAGAAAGTTAGTGTTTTGGCATCGAAATAATCCTGGAAGCTCATTTTCATAAAATTGAACATAGAAGAACAATAAAAAGTGTACACCGAGCAACATTGATTGTCCGAAGTTGCTTAACACTCTCTATGGATTAGTTTTTAACGATTTTGTCCATTTGTCCTAGAAAGTTCGTCTTTTGCCATCGAAATAATCTTGGAAGCTTATACACATAAAATTTCACATAGAAGAACATTAAAAAGTGTGCACCGAGCAATTTTGATAGTCCGAAGTTGCTCAACTCTCTCTATGGAGGAGCTTTTAAAGGTTTTGTCCATTTGTCATAGAAAGTTGGTCTTTTGACATCGAAATAATCTTGGAAGCTTATACACATAATATTTGACATAGAAGAACATTAAAAAGTGTGCACCGAGCAACTTTGATAGTCCGAAGTTGCTCAACTCTCTCTATGGAGGAGCTTTTAAAGGTTTTTTCCATTTGTCATAGAAAGTTGGTGTTTTGGCATCGAAATGATCCTGGAAGCTCATTTTCGTAAAATTTAACATAAAAGAACAATAAAAAGTGTACACCGAGCAATTTTGATTGTCCGAAGTTGCTTAACTCTCTCTATGGAAGAGCTTTTAACTGTTTTTTCCATTTGTCATAGAAAGTTGGTGTTTTTGCATCAAAATAATCTAAGAAGCTTACACTCATAAAATTTGAAGTAGAAGAACAATAAAAAGTGTACATCGAGCGACTTTGATTGTCCGAAGTTGCCCAACAATCTCTATGGAGGAGCTTTTAACGGTTTTGTCCATTTGTCATAGAAAGTTAGTCTTTTGCCATCGAAATAATCTTGGAAGCTTATACTCATAAAATTTGACATAGAGGAACATTAAAAAGTGTGCACCGAGCAACTTCGATAGTCCGAAGTTGCTCAACTCTCTCTATGGAGGAGCTTTTAACGGTTTCGTCTATTTGTCATAGAAAGTTGGTGTTTTGGCATCGAAATGATCGTGGAAGCTCATTTTCTTAAAATTTAACATAAAAGAACAATAAAAAGTGTACACCGAGAAACTTTGATTGTCCGAAGTTGCTCAACTCTCTCTATGGAGGAGCTTTTAACGGTTTTGTCCATTTGTCATAGGAAGTTGGTGTTTTGACATCGCAATAATCCTGGAAGCTCATTTTCGTAAAATTTAACATAGAAAAACAATAAAAAGTATACACCGAGCAACTTTGATTGTCCGAAGTTGCTCAACACTCTCTATGGAGGAGCTTTTAACGATTTTGTCCATTTGTCATAGAAAGTTGGTCTTTTGCCATGGAATAATCTTGGAAGCTTATACTTATAAAATTTGACATAGAAGAACATTAAAAAGTGTGCACCGAGCAACTTTGATAGTCCGAAGTTGCTCAACTCTCTCTATGGAGGAGCTTTTAACGGTTTTGTCGATTTGTCATAGAAAGTTGGTGTTTTGGCATCGAAATGATCCTGGAAGCTCATTTTCGTAAAATTTAACATAGAAGAACAATAAAAAGTGTACACCGAGCAACTTCGATAGTCCGAAGTTGCTCAACTCTCTCTATGGAGGAGCTTTTAACGGTTTTGTCTATTTGTCATAGAAAGTTGGTGTTTTGGCATCGAAATGATCGTGGAAGCTCATTTTCTTAAAATTTAAAATAAAAGAACAATAAAAAGTGTACAACGAGCAACTTTGATTGTCTGAAGTTGCTCAACTCTCTCTATGGAGGAGCTTTTAACGGTTTTTTCCATTTGTGATAGAAAGTTAGTTGTTTTTCCATCGAAATAATCTAAGAAGCTTACACTCATAAAATTTGAAGTAGAAGAACAATAAAAAGTGTACACCGAGCGACTTTGATTGTCCGAAGTTGCTCAACTCTCTCTATGGAGGAGCTTTTAAAGGTTTTGTCCATTTGTCATAGAAAGTTGGTGTTTTGGCATCGAAATGATCCTGGAAGCTCATTTTCGTAAAATTTAACATAAAAGAACAATAAAAAGTGTACAACGAGCAACTTTGATTGTCTGAAGTTGCTCAACTCTCTCTATGGAGGAGCTTTTAACGGTTTTGTCTATTTGTCATAGAAAGTTGGTGTTTTGGCATCGAAATGATCGTGGAAGCTCATTTTCTTAAAATTTAAAATAAAAGAACAATAAAAAGTGTACAACGAGCAACTTTGATTGTCTGAAGTTGCTCAACTCTCTCTATGGAGGAGCTTTTAACGGTTTTTTCCATTTGTGATAGAAAGTTAGTTGTTTTTCCATCGAAATAATCTAAGAAGCTTACACTCATAAAATTTGAAGTAGAAGAACAATAAAAAGTGTACACCGAGCGACTTTGATTGTCCGAAGTTGCTCAACTCTCTCTATGGAGGAGCTTTTAAAGGTTTTGTCCATTTGTCATAGAAAGTTGGTGTTTTGGCATCGAAATGATCCTGGAAGCTCATTTTCGTAAAATTTAACATAAAAGAACAATAAAAAGTGTACAACGAGCAACTTTGATTGTCTGAAGTTGCTCAACTCTCTCTATGGAGGAGCTTTTAACGGTTTTTTCCATTTGTGATAGAAAGTTAGTTGTTTTTCCATCGAAATAATCTAAGAAGCTTACACTCATAAAATTTGAAGTAAAAGAACAATAAAAAGTGTACACCGAGCGACTTTGATTGTCCGAAGTTGCTCAACTCTCTCTATGGAGGAGCTTTTAACGGTTTTGTCCATTTGTCATAGAAAGTTGGTGTTTTGGCATCGAAATAATCCCGGATGCTCATTTTCGTAAAATTTGACATAGAAGAACAATAAAAATGTACACCGAGGAATTTTGATTGTCCAAAGTTACTCAACTCTCTCTATGGAGGAGCTTTTAATGGTTTTGTCCATTTGTCATAGAAAGTTGGTCTTTTGCCATCGAAATAATCTTGGAAGCTTATACTCATAAAATTTGACATACAAGAACAATAAAAAGTGTACAGCGAGCAACTTCGATTGTCCGACGTTGCTCAACTCTCTCTATGGAGGATCTTTTAACGGTTTTGTCCATTTGTCATAGAAAGTTGCCCTTTTGCCATCAAAACAATCCTAGAAGCTCATTTTCTTAAAATTTAACATAGAAGAACAATAAAAAGTGTACACCGTGCAAATTTGATTTATCCGAAGTTGCTCAACACTCTCTATGGAGGAGCTTTTAACGGTTTTGTCCATTTGTCATAGAAAGTTGGTCTTTTGCCATCGAAATAATCTTGGAAGCTTATACTCATAAAATTTGACATAGAAGAACATTAATAAGTGTGCACTGAGCAACTTCGATAGTCCGAAGTTGCTCAACTCTCTCTATGGAGGAGCTTTTAACGGTTTTGTCTATTTGTCATAGAAAGTTGGTGTTTTGGCATCGAAATGATCCTGGAAGCTCATTTTCATAAAATTTAACATAAAAGAACAATAAAAAGTATACACCAAGCTACTTTGATTGTCTGAAGTTGCTCAACTCTCTCTATGGAGGAGCTTTTAAATGTTTTTTCCATTTGTCATAGAAAGTTGGTGTTTTTGCATCAAAATAATCTAAGAAGCTTACACTCATAAAATTTGAAGTAGAAGAACAATAAAAAGTGTACACCGAGCGACTTTGATTGTCCGAAGTTGCTCAACTCTCTCTATGGAGGAGCTTTTAACGGTTTTGTCCATTTGTCATAGAAAGTTGGTGTTTTGGCATCGAAATAATCCCGGATGCTCATTTTCGTAAAATTTGACATAGAAGAACAATAAAAATGTACACCGAGGAATTTTGATTGTCCAAAGTTACTCAACTCTCTCTATGGAGGAGCTTTTAATGGTTTTGTCCATTTGTCATAGAAAGTTGGTCTTTTGCCATCGAAATAATCTTGGAAGCTTATACTCATAAAATTTGACATACAAGAACAATAAAAAGTGTACAGCGAGCAACTTCGATTGTCCGAAGTTGCTCAACTCTCTCTATGGAGGATCTTTTAACGGTTTTGTCCATTTGTCATAGAAAGTTGCCCTTTTGCCATCAAAACAATCCTAGAAGCTCATTTTCTTAAAATTTAACATAGAAGAACAATAAAAAGTGTACACCATGCAAATTTGATTTATCCGAAGTTGCTCAACACTCTCTATGGAGGAGCTTTTAACGGTTTTGTCCATTTGTCATAGAAAGTTGGTCTTTTGCCATCGAAATAATCTTGGAAGCTTATACTCATAAAATTTGACATAGAAGAACATTAATAAGTGTGCACTGAGCAACTTCGATAGTCCGAAGTTGCTCAACTCTCTCTATGGAGGAGCTTTTAACGGTTTTGTCTATTTGTCATAGAAAGTTGGTGTTTTGGCATCGAAATGATCCTGGAAGCTCATTTTCATAAAATTTAACATAAAAGAACAATAAAAAGTATACACCAAGCTACTTTGATTGTCTGAAGTTGCTCAACTCTCTCTATGGAGGAGCTTTTAAATGTTTTTTCCATTTGTCATAGAAAGTTGGTGTTTTTGCATCAAAATAATCTAAGAAGCTTACACTCATAAAATTTGAAGTAGAAGAACAATAAAAAGTGTACACCGAGCGACTTTGATTGTCCGAAGTTGCTCAACTCTCTCTATGGAGGAGCTTTTAACGGTTTTGTCCATTTGTCATAGAAAGTTGGTGTTTTGGCATCGAAATAATCCCGGATGCTCATTTTCGTAAAATTTGACATAGAAGAACAATAAAAATGTACACCGAGGAATTTTGATTGTCCAAAGTTACTCAACTCTCTCTATGGAGGAGCTTTTAATGGTTTTGTCCATTTGTCATAGAAAGTTGGTTTTTTGCCATCGAAATAATCTTGGAAGCTTATACTCATAAAATTTGACATACAAGAACAATAAAAAGTGTACAGCGAGCAACTTCGATTGTCCGAAGTTGCTCAACTCTCTCTATGGAGGATCTTTTAACGGTTTTGTCCATTTGTCATAGAAAGTTGGCCTTTTGCCATCAAAACAATCCTAGAAGCTCATTTTCTTAAAATTTAACATAGAAGAACAATAAAAAGTGTACACCGTGCAAATTTGATTTATCCGAAGTTGCTCAACACTCTCTATGGAGGAGCTTTTAACGGTTTTGTCCATTTGTCATAGAAAGTTGGTCTTTTGCCATCGAAATAATCTTGGAAGCCTATACTCATAAAATTTGACATAGAAGAACATTAATAAGTGTGCACTGAGCAACTTCGATAGTCCGAAGTTGCTCAACTCTCTCTATGGAGGAGCTTTTAACGGTTTTGTCTATTTGTCATAGAAAGTTGGTGTTTTGGCATCGAAATGATCCTGGAAGCTCATTTTCATAAAATTTAACATAAAAGAACAATAAAAAGTATACACCAAGCTACTTTGATTGTCTGAAGTTGCTCAACTCTCTCTATGGAGGAGCTTTTAAATGTTTTTTCCATTTGTCATAGAAAGTTGGTGTTTTTGCATCGAAATAATCTAAGAAGCTTACATTCATAAAATTTCAAGTAGAAGAACAATAAAAAGTGTACACCGAGCGACTTTGATTGTCCGAAGTTGCTCAACTCTTTCTATGGAGGAGCTTATAAAGCTTTTTTCCATTTGTCATAGAAAGTTGGTCTTTTGCCATCGAAATAATCTTGGAAGCTTATACTCATAAAATTTGACATAGAAGAACAATAAAAAGTGTACACCGAGCAACTTCGATTGTCCGAAGTTGCTCAACTCTCTCTATGAAGGAGCTTTTAACGGTTTTGTCCATTTGTCATAGAATGTTAGTGTTTTGGTATCAAAATAATCCTGGAAGCTAATTTTCTTAAAATTTAACATAAAAGAACAATAAAAAGTGTAAACCGAGCGACTTTGATTGTCCGAAGTTGCTCAACTCTCTCTATGGAGGAGCTTTTAAAGCTTTTTTTCATTTGTCATAGAAAGTTGGTGTTTTGGCATCGAAACAATCCTAGAAGCTCATTTTCCTAAAATTTAACATAGAAGAACAATAAAAAATGTACACCGAGCAACTTTGATTGTCCGAAGTTGCTCAACACTCTCTATGGAGGAGCTTTTAACGGTTTTGTCCATTTGTCATAGAAAGTTGGTGTTTTGGCATCGAAATAATCCTAGAAGCTCATTTTCGTAAAATTTAACATAGAAGAACAATAAAAAGTGTACACGAGCAACTTTGATTGTCTGAAGTTGCTCACCTCTCTATATGGAGGAGCTTTTATTGGTTTTGTCCATTTGTCATAGAAAGTTGGTGTTTTGGCATCGAAATAATCCTAGAAGCTCATTTTCGAAAAATTTAACATAGAAGAACAATAAAAAGTGTACACCGAGCAACTTTTATAGTCCGAAGTTGCTCAACTCTCTCCATGGAGGAGCTTTTAAAGCTTTTGTCCATTTGTCATTAAATGTTGGTGTTTTGGCATCGAAATAATCTTGGAAGCCTATACTCGTAAAATTTGACTTAGTAGAACATTATAAACTGTACGCCAAGCAACTTTGATTGTCCGAAGTTGCGCGACTCTCTCTATGGAGGAGCTTTTAACGGTTTTGTCCATTTTTCATAGAAAGTTGGTCTTTTGCCATCGAAATAATCTTGGAAGCTTATACTCATAAAATTTGACATAGAAGAACATTAATAAGTGTGCACTGAGCAACTTCGATAGTCCGAATTTGCTCAACTCTCTCTATGGAGGAGCTTTTAACGGTTTTGTTCATTTGTCATAGAAAGTTGGTGTTTTGGCATCGAAATGATCCTGGAAGCTCATTTTCATAAAATTTAACATAAAAGAACAATAAAAAGTATACACCAAGCTACTTTGATTGTCTGAAGTTGCCCAACTCTCTCTATGGAGGAGCTTTTAACAGTTTTTTCCTTTTGTCATAGAAAGTTGGTGTTTTTGCATCGAAATAATCTAAGAAGCTTACATTCATAAAATTTCAAGTAGAAGAACAATAAAAAGTGTACACCGAGCGACTTTGATTGTCCGAAGTTGCTCAACTCTTTCTATGGAGGAGCTTTTAAAGCTTTTTTCCATTTGTCATAGAAAGTTGGTGTTTTGGCATCGAAACAATCCTAGAAGCTCATTTTCGTAAAATTTAACATAGAAGAACAATAAAAAATGTACACCGAGCAACTTTGATTGTCCGAAGTTGTTCAACACTCTCTATGGAGGACCTTTTAACGGTTTTGTCCATTTGTCATAGAAAGTTGGTGTTTTGGCATCGAAATAATCCTGGAAGCTCATTTTCGTAAAATTTAACATAGAAGAACAATAAAAAGTGTACACCGAGCAACTTTGATTGTCTGAAGTTGCTCAACTCTCTCTATGGAGGAGCTTTTATTGGTTTTGTCCATTTGTCATAGAAAGTTGGTGTTTTGGCATTTAAATAATCCTGGAAGCTCATTTTCGAAAAATTTAACATAGAAGAACAATAAAAAGTGTACACCGAGCAACTTTTATAGTCCAAAGTTGCTCAACTCTCTCTATGGAGGAGCTTTTAAAGCCTTTGTCCATTTGTCATTAAATGTTGGTGTTTTGGAATCGAAATAATCTTCGAAGCCTATACTCGTAAAATTTGACTTAGTAGAACATTATAAACTGTACGCCGAGCAACTTTGATTGTCCGAAGTTGCTCGACTCTCTCTATGGAGGAGCTTTTAACGGTTTTGTCCATTTGTCACAGAAAGTTGGTGTTTTGGCATCGAAACAATCCTAGAAGCTCATTTTCGTAAAATTTAACATAGAAGAACAATAAAAAGTGTACACCGAGCGAATTTGATTTATCCGAAGTTGCTCAACACACTCTATGGAGGAGCTTTTAACGGTTTTGTCCATTTGTCATAGAAAGTTGGTCTTTTGCCATCGAAATAATCTTGGAAGCTTATACTCATAAAATTTGACATAGAAGAACATTAAAAAGTGTGCACCGAGCAACTTCGATAGTCCGAATTTGCTCAACTCTCTCTATGGAGGAGCTTTTAACGGTTTTGTTCATTTGTCATAGAAAGTTGGTGTTTTGGCATCGAAATGATCCTGGAAGCTCATTTTCATAAAATTTAACATAAAAGAACAATAAAAAGTATACACCAAGCTACTTTGATTGTCTGAAGTTGCCCAACTCTCTCTATGGAGGAGCTTTTAACTGTTTTTCTATTTGTCATAGAAAGTTGGTGTTTTTCCATCGAAATAATCTAAGAAGCTTACATTCATAAAATTTCAGGTAGAAGAACAATAAAAAGTGTACACCGAGCGCCTTTAATTGTCCGAAGTTGCTCAACTCTTTCTATGGAGGAGCTTTTAAAGCTTTTTTCCATTTGTCATAGAAAGTTGGTGTTTTGGCATCGAAACAATCCTAGAAGCTCATTTTCGTCAAAATTTAACATAGAAGAACAATAAAAAATGTACACCGAGCAACTTTGATTGTCCGAAGTTGCTAAACACTCTCTATGGAGGAGCTTTTAACGGTTTTGTCCATTTGTCATAGAAATTTGGTGTTTTGGCATCGAAATAATCCTGGAAGCTCATTTTCGTAAAATTTAACATAGAAGAACAATAAAAAGTGTACACCGAGCAACTTTGATTGTCTGAAGTTGCTCAACTCTCTCTATGGAGGAGCTTTTATTGGTTTTGTCCATTTGTCATAGAAAGTTGGTGTTTTGGCATCGAAATAATCCTGGAAGCTCATTTTCGTAAAATTTAACATAGAAGAACAATAAAAAATGTACACCGAGCAACTTCGATTGTCCGAAGTTGCTCAAAACTCTCTATGGAGAAGCTTTTAACGGTTTTGTCCATTTGTCATAGAAAGTTGGTGTTTTGGCATCAAAATAATCCTGGAAGCTCATTTTCGTAAAATTTAACATAGAAGAACAATAAAAAGTGTACACCGAGCAACTTTGATTGTCTGAAGTTGCTCAACTCTCTCTATGGAGGAGCTTTTATTGGTTTTGTCCATTTGTCATAGAAAGTTGGTGTTTTGGCATCGAAATAATCCTGGAAGTTCATTTTCGAAAAATTTAACATAGAAGAACAATAAAAAGTGTACACCGAGCAACTTTTATAGTCCGAAGTTGCTCAACTCTCTCTATGGAGGAGCTTTTAAAGCTTTTGTCCATTTGTCATTAAATGTTGGTGTTTTGGCATCGAAATAATCTTGGAAGCCTATACTCGTAAAATTTGACTTAGTAGAACATTATAAATTGTACGCCGAGCAACTTTGATTGTCCGAAGTTGCTCGACTCTCTCTATGGAGGAGCTTTTAACGGTTTTGTCCATTTTTCATAGAAAGTTGGTCTTTTGCCATCGAAATAATCTTGGAAGCTTATACTCATAAAATTTGACATAGAAGAACATTAATAAGTGTGCACTGAGCAACTTCGATAGTCCGAATTTGCTCAACTCTCTCTATGGAGGAGCTTTTAACGGTTTTGTCCATTTGTCATAGAAAGTTGGTGTTTTGGCATCGAAATAATCCTGGAATCTCATTTTCGTAAAATTTAACATAGAAGAACAATAAAAAGTGTACACCGAGCAACTTTGATTGTCTGAAGTTGCTCAACTCTCTCTATGGAGGAGCTTTTGTTGGTTTTGTCCATTTGTCATAGAAAGTTGGTGTTTTGTCATCGAAATAATCCTGGAAGCTCATTTTCGAAAAATTTAACATAGAAGAACAATAAAAAGTGTACACCGAGCAACTTTTATAGTCCGAAGTTGCTCAACTCTCTCTATGGAGGAGCTTTTAAAGCTTTTGTCCATTTGTCATTTAATGTTGGTGTTTTGGCATCGAAATAATCTTGAAAGCCTATACTCGTAAAATTTGACTTAGTAGAACATTATAAACTGTACGCCGAGCAACTTTGATTGTCCGAAGTTGCTCGACTCTCTCTATGGAGGAGCTTTTAACGGTTTTGTCCATTTGTCATAGAAAGTTGGTGTTTTGGCATCGAAACAATCCTAGAAGCTCATTTTCGTAAAATTTAACATAGAAGAACAATAAAAAGTGTACACCGAGCAAATTTGATTTATCCGAAGTTGCTCAACACACTCTATGGAGGAGCTTTTAACGGTTTTGTCCATTTGTCATAGAAAGTTGGTCTTTTGCCATCGAAATAATCTTGGAAGCTTATACTCATAAAATTTGACATAGAAGAACATTAAAAAGTGTGCACCGAGCAACTTCGATAGTCCGAAGTTGCTTAACTCTCTCTATGGAGGAGCTTTTAACGATTTTGTCCATTTGTCATAGAAAGTTGGTGTTTTGACATCGAAATGATCTTGGAAGCTCATTTTCGTAAAATTTAACATAAAAGAACAATAAAAAGGGTACATCGAGCAACTTTGATTGTCTGAAGTTGCTCAACTCTCTCTATTGAGGAGCTTTTATTGGTTTTGTCCATTTGTCATAGAAAGTTGGTGTTTTGGCATCGAAATAATCCTGGAAGCTCATTTTCGTAAAATTTAAAATTGAAGAACAATAAAAAGTGTACACCGAGCAAGTTTGATTGTCTGAAGTTGCTCAACTCTCTCTATGGAGGAGCTTTTAACGGTTTTGTCCATTTGTCATAGAAAGTTGGTGTTTTGGCATCGAAATGATCCTGGAAGCTCATTTTCGTAAAATTTAACAAAGAAGAACAATAAAAAGTGTACACCGAGCAACTTTGATAGTCTGAAGTTGCTCAACTCTCTCTATAGAGGAGCTTTTAAAGCTTTTTTCCATTTGTCATTAAATGTTGGTGTTTTGGCATCGAAATAATCTTGGAAGCTTATACCGTAAAATTTCACTTAGTAAAACATTATAAACTGTACGCCGCGCAACTTTGATTGTCCGAAGTTGCTCGACTCTCTCTATGGAGGAGCTTTTAACGGTTTTGTCCTTTTGTCATAGAAAGTTTGTGTTTTGGCATCGAAACAATCCTAGAAGATCATTTTCGTAAAATTTAACACAGAAGAACAATAAAAAGTGTACACCGAGCAACTTTGATTGTCTGAAGTTGCTCAACTCTCTCTATGGAGGAGCTTTTATTGGTTTTGTCCATTTGTCATAGAAAGTTGGTGTTTTGGCATCGAAATAATCCTGGAAGCTTATTTTCGTAAAATTTAACATAGAAGAACAATAAAAAGTGTACACCGAGCAACTTTTATAGTCCGAAGTTGCTCAACTCTCTCTATAGAGGAGCTTTTAAAGCTTTTGTCCATTTGTCATTAAATATTGATGTTTTGGCATCGAAATAATCTTGGAAGGCTATACTCGTAAAATTTGACTTAGTAGAACATTATAAATTGTACGCCGAGCAACTTTGATTGTCCGAAGTTGCTCGACTCTCTCTATGGAGGTGCTTTTAACGGTTTTGTCCATTTGCCATAGAAAGTTGGTGTTTTGGCATCGAAATAATCCTGGAAGCTCATTTTCGTAAAATTTAACATAGAAGAACAATAAAAAATGTACACCGAGCAACTTTGATTGTCTGAAATTGCTCAACTCTCTCTATGGAGGAGTTTTAACGGTTTTGTCCATTTGTCATAGAAAGTTGGTGTTTTGGCATCAAAATAATCCTTGAAGCTCATTTTCGTAAAATTTAACATAGAAGAACAATAAAAAGTGTACACCGAGCAACTTTGATTGTCTGAAGTTGCTCAACTCTCTCTATGGAGGATCTTTTAACGATTTTGTCCATTTGTCATAGAAAGTTGGTGTTTTGGCATCGAAATGATCCTGGAAGCTCATTTTCGTAAAATTTAACGTAAAAGAACAATAAAAAGTGTACACCGAGCAACTTTGATAGTCCGAAGTTGCTCAACTCTCTCTATGGAGGAGCTTTTAAAGTTTTTGTCCATTTGTCATTAAATGTTGGTGTTTTGGCATCGAAATAATCTTGGAAGCCTATACTCGTAAAATTTCACTTAGTAGAACATTATAAACTGTACGCCGAGCAACTTTGATTGTCCGAAGTTGCCCGACTCTCTCTATGGAGGAGCTTTTAACGGTTTTGTCCTTTTGTCATAGAAAGTTGGTGTTTTCGCATCGAAACAATCCTAGAAGCTCATTTTCATAAACTTTAACATAGAAGAACAATAAAAAGTGTACACCGAGCAAATTTGTATGCCCAAAGTTGCTCAACACTCTCTATGGAGGAGCTTTTAACGGTTTTGTCCATTTGTCATAAAAAGTTGGTGTTTTGGCATCAAAATAATACTGGAAGCTCATTTTCGTAAAATTTAACATAGAAGAACAATAAAAAGTGTACACCGAGCAACTTTGATAGTCCGAAGTTGCTCAACTCTCTCTATGGAGGAGCTTTTAATGGTTTTGTCCATTTGTCATTTAAAGTTGGTGTTTTGGCATCGAAATAATCCTGGAAGCTCATTTTCGTAAAATTTAACAAAGAAGAACAATAAAAAGTGTACACCGAGCAACTTTGATTGTCTGAAGTTGCTCAACTCTCTCTATGGAGGAGCTTTTAACGGTTTCGTCTATTTGTCATAGAAAGTTGGTGTTTTGGCATCAAAATAATCCTGGAAGCTCATTTTCGTAAAATTTAACATAGAAGAACAATAAAAAGTGTACACCGAGCAACTTTGATTGTCTGAAGTTGCTCAACTCTATCTATGGACGTGCTTTTAACGGTTTTGTCCATTTGTCATAGAAAGTTGGCCTTTTCCATCGAAATAATCTTGGAAGCTTATACTCATAAAATTTGACATAGAAGAACCATAAAAAGTGTACACCGAGCAACTTCGATTGTCCGAAGTTGCTCAACACTCTCTATGGAGGAGCTTTTAACGGTTTTTTCCATTTGTCACGGAAAGTTGGTGTTTTGGCATCGAAATAATCCTTGAAGCTCATTTTCGTAAAATTTAACGTAAAAGAACAATAAAAAGTGTACACCGAGCAACTTTGATTGTCTGAAATTGCTCAACTCTCTCTATGGAGGAGTTTTTAACGATTTTGTCCATTTGTCATAGAAAGTTGGTGTTTTGGCATCGAAATGATCCTGGAAGCTCATTTTCGTAAAATTTAACGTAAAAGAACAATAAAAAGTGTACACCGAGCAACTTTGATAGTCCGAAGTTGCTCAACTCTCTCTATGGAGGAGCTTTTAAAGCTTTTGTCCATTTGTCATTAAATATTGGTGTTTTGGCATCGAAATAATCTTGGAAGGCTATACTCGTAAAATTTGACTTAGTAGAACATTATAAATTGTACGCCGAGCAACTTTGATTGTCCGAAGTTGCTCGACTCTCTCTATGGAGGTGCTTTTAACGGTTTTGTCCATTTGTCCTAGAAAGTTGGTGTTTTGGCATCGAAATAATCTTGGAAGCTCATTTTCGTAAAATTTAACATAGAAGAACAATAAAAAGTGTACACCGAGCAACTTTGATTGTCTGAAATTGCTCAACTCTCTCTATGGAGGAGTTTTTAACGGTTTTGTCCATTTGTCATAGAAAGTTGTTGTTTTGGCATCAAAATAATCCTGGAAGCTCATTTTCGTAAAATTTAACATAGAAGAACAATAAAAAGTGTACACCGAGCAACTTTGATTGTCTGAAGTTGCTCAACTCTCTCTATGGAAGAGCTTTTAACGGTTTTGTCCATTTGTCATAGAAAGTTGGTGTTTCGGCATCGAAATGATCCTGGAAGCTCATTTTCGTAAAATTTTACATAAAAGAACAATAAAAAGTTTACACCGAGCAACTTTGATTGTCCGAAGTTGCTCAACTCTCTCTATGGAGGAGCTTTTAAAGTTTTTGTCCATTTGTCATTAAATGTTGGTGTTTTGGTATCGAAATAATCTTGGAAGCCTATACTCGTAAAATTTCACTTAGTAGAACATTATAAACTGTACGCCGAGCAACTTTGATTGTCCGAAGTTGCTCGACTCTCTCTATGGAGGAGCTTTTAACGGTTTTGTCCTTTTGTCATAGAAAGTTGGTGTTTTCGCATCGAAACAATCCTAGAAGCTCATTTTCATAAAATTTAACATAGAAGAACAATAAAAAGTGTACACGGAGCAACTTTGATTGTCTGAAGTTGCTCAACTCTCTCTATGGAGGAGCTTTTAACGGTTTTGTCCATTTGTCATAGAAAGTTGGTGTTTTGGCATCAAAATAATCCTGGAAGATCATTTTCGTAAAATTTAACATAGAAGAACAATAAAAAGTGTACACCGAGCAACTTTGATTGTCTGAAGTTGCTCAACTCTATCTATGGAGGGGCTTTTAACGGTTTTGTCCATTTGTCATAGAAAGTTGGTGTTTTGGCATCGAAATAATCTTGGAAGCTTATACTCGTAAAATTTGACTTAGTAGAACATTATAAACTGTACGCCGAGCAACTTTGATTGTCCAAACTTGCTCGACTCTCTCTTTGGAGGAGCTTTTAACGGTTTTATTCATTTGTCATAGAAAGTTGGTGTTTTGGCATCGAAACAATCCTAGAAGATCATTTTCGTAAAATTTAACATAGAAGAACAATAAAAAGTGTACACTGAGCAACTTTGATTGTCTGAAGTTGCTCAACTCTCTCTATGGAGGAGCTTTTATTGGTTTTGTCCATTTGTCATAGAAAGTTGGTGTTTTTGCATCGAAGTAATCCTGGAAGCTTATTTTCGTAAAATTTGACATAGAAGAACAATAAAAAGTGTACACCGAGCAACTTTTATAGTCCGAAGTTGCTCAACTCTCTCTATGGAGGAGCTTTTAAAGCTTTTGTCCATTTGTCATTAAATATTGATGTTTTGGCATCGAAATAATCTTGGAAGGCTATACTCGTAAAATTTGACTTAGTAGAACATTATAAATTGTACGCCGAGCAACTTTGATTGTCCGAAGTTTCTCGACTCTCTCTATGGAGGTGCTTTTAACGGTTTTGTCCATTTGTCATAGAAAGTTGGTGTTTTGGCATCGAAATAATCCTGGAAGCTCATTTTCGTAAAATTTAACATAGAAGAACAATAAAAAGTGTACACCGAGCAACTTTGATTGTCTGAAATTGCTCAACTCTCTCTATGGAGGGGCTTTTAACGGTTTTGTCCATTTGTCATAGAAAGTTGGTGTTTTGGCATCAAAATAATCCTGGAAGCTCATTTTCGTAAAATTTAACATAGAAGAACAATAAAAAGTGTACACCGAGCAACTTTGATTGTCTGAAGTTGCTCAACTCTCTCTATGGAGGAGTTTTTAACGGTTTTGTCCATTTGTCATAGAAAGTTGGTGTTTTGGCATCGAAATGATCCTGGAAGCTCATTTTCGTAAAATTTAACGTAAAAGAACAATAAAATGTGTACACCGAGCAACTTTGATAGTCCGAAGTTGCTCAACTCTCTCTATGGAGGAGCTTTTAAAGTTTTTGTCCATTTGTCATTAAATGTTGGTGTTTTGGCATCGAAATAATCTTGGAAGCTTATACCGTAAAATTTCACTTAGTAGAACATTATAAATTGTACGCCGAGCAACTTTGATTGTCCGAAGTTGCTCGACTCTCTCTATGGAGGAGCTTTTAACGGTTTTGTCCTTTTGTCATAGAAAGTTGGTGTTTTCGCATCGAAACAATCCTAGAAGCTCATTTTCATAAAATTTAACATAGAAGAAAAATAAAAAGTGTACACCGAGCAAATTTGATTGTCCAAAGTTGCTCAACACTCTCTATGGAGGAGCTTTTAACGGTTTTGTCCATTTGTCATAGAAAGTTGGTGTTTTGGCATCAAAATAATCCTGGAAGCTCATTTTCGTAAAATTTAACATAGAAGAACAATAAAAAGTGTACACCGAGCAACTTTGATAGTCCGAAGTTGCTCAACTCTCTCTATGGAGAAGCTTTTAATGGTTTTGTCCATTTGTCATTTAAAGTTGGTGTTTTGGCATCGAAATAATCCTGGAAGCTCATTTTCGTAAAATTTAACAAAGAAGAACAATAAAAAGTGTACACGGAGCAACTTTGATTGTCTGAAGTTGCTCAACTCTCTCTATGGAGGAGCTTTAAACGGTTTTGTCCATTTGTCATAGAAAGTTGGTGTTTTGGCATCAAAATAATCCTGGAAGCTCATTTTCGTAAAATTTAACATAGAAGAACAATAAAAAGTGTACACCAAGCAACTTTGATTTTCTGAAGTTGCTCAACTCTATCTATTGAGGGGCTTTTAACGGTTTTGTCCATTTGTCATAGAAAGTTGGTGTTTTGGCATCGAAATAATCTTGGAAGCCTATACTCGTAAAATTTAACTTAGTAGAACATTATAAACTGTACGCCGAGCAACTTTGATTGTCCGAAGTTGCTCGACTCTCTCTTTGGAGGAGCTTTTAACGGTTTTATTCATTTGTCATAGAAAGTTGGTGTTTTGGCATCGAAACAATCCTAGAAGATCATTTTCGTAAAATTTAACATAGAAGAACAATAAAAAGTGTACACCGAGCAACTTTGATTGTCCGAAGTTGCTCAACACTCTCTATGGAGGAGCTTTTAACGGTTTTGTCCATTTGTCACGGAAAGTTGGTGTTTTGGCATCGAAATAATCCTGGAAGCTCATTTTCGTAAAATTTAACATAGAAGAACAATAAAAAGTGTACACCGAGCAACTTTGATTGTCTGAAGTTGCTCAACTCTCTCTATGGAGGAGCTTTTATTGGTTTTGTCCATTTGTCATAGAAAGTTGGTGTTTTGGCATCGAAATAATCCTGGAAGCTTATTTTCGTAAAATTTAACATAGAAGAACAATAAAAAGTGTACACCGAGCAACTTTTATTGTCCGAAGTTGCTCAACTCTCTCTATGGAGGAGCTTTTAAATCTTTTGTCCATTTGTCATTAAATATTGGTGTTTTGGCATCGAAATAATCTTGGAAGGCTATACTCGTAAAATTTGACTTAGTAGAACATTATAAATTGTACGCCGAGCAACTTTGATTGTCCGAAGTTGCTCGACTCTCTCTATGGAGGTGCTTTTAACGGTTTTGTCCATTTGTCATAGAAAGTTGGTGTTTTGCCATCGAAACAATCCTTGAAGCTCATTTTCGTAAAATTTGACATAGAAGAACAATAAAAAGTGTACACCGAGCAACTTTGATTGTCTGAAGTTGCTCAACTCTCTCTATGGAGGGGCTTTTATTGGTTTTGTCCATTTGTCATAGAAAGTTGGTGTTTTGGCATCGAAATAATCCTGGAAGCTTATTTTCGTAAAATTTAACATAGAAGAACAATAAAAAGTAACCACCGAGCAACATTTATAGTCCGAAGTTGCTCAACTCTCTCTATGGAGGAGCTTTTAAAGCTTTTGTCCATTTGTCATTAAATATTGATGTTTTGGCATCGAAATAATCTTGGAAGGCTATACTCGTAAAATTTGACTTAGTAGAACATTATAAATTGTACGCCGAGCAACTTTGATTGTCCGAAGTTGCTCGACTCTCTCTATAGAGGTGCTTTTAACGGTTTTGTCCATTTGTCATAGAAAGTTGGTGTTTTGGCATCAAAATAATCCTTGAAGCTCATTTTCGTAAAATTTAACATAGAAGAACAATAAAAAGTGTACATCGAGCAACTTTGATTGTCTGAAGTTGCTCAACTCTCTCTATGGAGGAGCTTTTAACGATTTTGTCCATTTGTCATAGAAAGTTGGTGTTTTGGCATCGAAATGATCCTGGAAGCTCATTTTTGTAAAATTTAACGTAAAAGAACAATAAAAAGTGTACACCGAGCAACTTTGATTGTCTGAAGTCGCTCAACTCTCTCTATGGAGGAGCTTTTATTGGTTTTGTCCATTTGTCATAGAAAGTTGGTGTTTTGGCATCGAAACAATCCTAGAAGATCATTCTCGTAAAATTTCACTTAGTAGAACATTATAAACTGTACGCCGAGCAACTTTGATTGTCCGAAGTTGCTCGACTCTCTCTATGGAGGAGCTTTTAACGGTTTTGTCCTTTTGTCATAGAAAGTTGGTGTTTTCGCATCGAAACAATCCTAGAAGCTCATTTTCATAAACTTTAAGATAGAAGAACAATAAAAAGTGTACACCGAGCAAATTTGTATGTCCTAAGTTGCTCAACACTCTCTATGGAGGAGCTTTTAACGGTTTTGTCCATTTGTCATAGAAAGTTGGTGTTTTGGCATCAAAATAATCCTGGAAGCTCATTTTCGTAAAATTTAATATAGAAGAATAATAAAAAGTGTACACCGAGCAACTTTGATAGTCCGAAGTTGCTCAACTCTCTCTATGGAGGAGCTTTTAATGGTTTTGTCCATTTGTCATTTAAAGTTGGTGTTTTGGCATCGAAATAATCCTGGAAGCTCATTTTCGTAAAATTTAACAAAGAAGAACAATAAAAAGTGTACACGGAGCAACTTTGATTGTTTGAAGTTGCTCAACTCTCTCTATGGAGGAGCTTTTAATGGTTTCGTCCATTTGTCATAGAAAGTTGGTGTTTTGGCATCAAAATAATCCTGGAAGCTCATTTTCGTAAAATTTAACATAGAAGAACAATAAAAAGTGTACACCGAGCAACTTTGATTGTCTGAAGTCGCTCAACTCTCTCTATGGAGGAGCTTTTACTGGTTTTGTCCATTTGTCATAGAAAGTTGGTGTTTTGGCATCGAAGTAATCCTAGAAGCTTATTTTCGTATAATTTAACATAGAAGAACAATAAAATGTGTACACCGAGCAACTTTTATAGTCCGAAGTTGCTCAACTCTCTCTATGGAGGAGCTTTTAACGGTTTTGTCCATTTGTCATAGAAAGTTGGTGTTTTGGCATCAAAATAATCCTGGAAGCTCATTTTCGTAAAATTTAACATAGAAGAATAATAAAAAGTGTACACCGAGCAACTTTGATAGTCCGAAGTTGCTCAACTCTCTCTATGGAGGAGCTTTTAATGGTTCTGTCCATTTGTCATTTAAAGTTGGTGTTTTTCCATCGAAATAATCTTGGAAGCTTATACTCATAAAATTTGACATAGAAGAACCATAAAAAGTGTACACCGAGCAACTTCGATTGTCCGAAGTTGCTCAACACTCTCTATGGAGGAGCTTTTAACGGTTTTGTCCATTTGTCACGGAAAGTTGGTGTTTTGGCATCGAAATAATCCTGGAAGCTCATTTTCGTAAAATTTAACATAGAAGAACAATAAAAAGTGTACACCGAGCAACTTTGATTGTCTGAACTCGCTCAACTCTCTCTATGGAGGAGCTTTTATTGGTTTTGTCCATTTGTCATAGAAAGTTGGTGTTTTGGCATCGAAACAATCCTAGAAGATCATTTTCGTAAAATTTAACATAGAAGAACAATAAAAAGTGTACACCGAGCAACTTTGATTGTCCGAAGTTGTTCAACACTCTCTGTGGAGGAGCTTTTAACGGTTTTGTCCATTTGTCACGGAAAGTTGGTGTTTTGGCATCGAAATAATCCTGGAAGCTCATTTTCGTAAAATTTAATATAGAAGAACAATAAAAAGTGTACACCGAGCAACTTTGATTGTCCGAAGTTGCACAACTCTCTCTATGGAGGAGCTTTTAACGGTTTTGTACATTTGTCATAGAAAGTAGGTTTTTTGGCATCGAAATAATCTTGGAAGGCTATACTCGTAAAATTTGACTTAGTAGAACATTATAAATTGTACGCCGAGCAACTTTGATTGTCCGAAGTTGCTCGACTCTCTCTATGGAGGTGCTTTTAACGGTTTTGTCCATTTGTCATAGAAAGTTGGTGTTTTGCCATCGAAACAATCCTTGAAGCTCATTTTCGTAAAATTTGACATAGAAGAACAATAAAAAGTGTACACCGAGCAACTTTGATTGTCTGAAGTTGCTCAACTCTCTCTATGGAGGGGCTTTTATTGGTTTTGTCCATTTGTCATAGAAAGTTGGTGTTTTGGCATCGAAATAATCCTGGAAGCTTATTTTTGTAAAATTTAACATAGAAGAACAATAAAAAGTAACCACCGAGCAACATTTATAGTCCGAAGTTGCTCAACTCTCTCTATGGAGGAGCTTTTAAAGCTTTTGTCCATTTGTCATTAAATATTGATGTTTTGGCATCGAAATAATCTTGGAAGGCTATACTCGTAAAATTTGACTTAGTAGAACATTATAAATTGTACGCCGAGCAACTTTGATTGTCCGAAGTTGCTCGACTCTCTCTATAGAGGTGCTTTTAACGGTTTTGTCCATTTGTCATAGAAAGTTGGTGTTTTGGAATCAAAATAATCCTTGGAGCTCATTTTCGTAAAATTTAACATAGAAGAACAATAAAAAGTGTACATCGAGCAACTTTGATTGTCTGAAGTTGCTCAACTCTCTCTATGGAGGAGCTTTTAACGATTTTGTCCATTTGTCATAGAAAGTTGGTGTTTTGGCATCGAAATGATCCTGGAAGCTCATTTTTGTAAAATTTAACGTAAAAGAACAATAAAATGTGTACACCGAGCAACTTTGATAGTCCGAAGTTGCTCAACTCTCTCTATGGAGGAGCTTTTAAAGTTTTTGTCCATTTGTCATTAAATGTTGGTGTTTTGGCATCGAAATAGTCTTGGAAGCCTATACTCGTAAAATTTCACTTAGTAGAACATTATAAACTGTACGCCGAGCAACTTTGATTGTCCGAAGTTGCTCGACTCTCTCTATGGAGGAGCATTTAACGGTTTTGTCCTTTTGTCATAGAAAGTTGGTGTTTTCGCATCGAAACAATCCTAGAAGCTCATTTTCATAAACTTTAAGATAGAAGAACAATAAAAAGTGTACACCGAGCAAATTTGTATGTCCTAAGTTGCTCAACACTCTCTATGGAGGAGCTTTTAACGGTTTTGTCCATTTGTCATAGAAAGTTGGTGTTTTGGCATCAAAATAATCCTGGAAGCTCATTTTCGTAAAATTTAACATAGAAGAATAATAAAAAGTGTACACCGAGCAACTTTGATAGTCCGAAGTTGCTCAACTCTCTCTATGGAGGAGCTTTTAATGGTTTTGTCCATTTGTCATTTAAAGTTGGTGTTTTGGCATCGAAATAATCCTGGAAGCTCATTTTCGTAAAATTTAACAAAGAAGAACAATAAAAAGTGTACACGGAGCAACTTTGATTGTTTGAAGTTGCTCAACTCTCTCTATGGAGGAGCTTTTAATGGTTTCGTCCATTTGTCATAGAAAGTTGGTGTTTTGGCATCAAAATAATCCTGGAAGCTCATTTTCGTAAAATTTAACATAGAAGAACAATAAAAAGTGTACACCGAGCAACTTTGATTGTCTGAAGTCGCTCAACTCTCTCTATGGAGGAGCTTTTATTGGTTTTGTCCATTTGTCATAGAAAGTTGGTGTTTTGGCATCGAAGTAATCCTAGAAGCTTATTTTCGTAAAATTTAACATAGAAGAACAATAAAATGTGTACACCGAGCAACTTTTATAGTCCGAAGTTGCTCAACTCTCTCTATGGAGGAGCTTTTAACGGTTTTGTCCATTTGTCATAGAAAGTTGGTGTTTTGGCATCAAAATAATCCTGGAAGCTCATTTTCGTAAAATTTAACATAGAAGAATAATAAAAAGTGTACACCGAGCAACTTTGATAGTCCGAAGTTGCTCAACTCTCTCTATGGAGGAGCTTTTAATGGTTCTGTCCATTTGTCATTTAAAGTTGGTGTTTTTCCATCGAAATAATCTTGGAAGCTTATACTCATAAAATTTGACATAGAAGAACCATAAAAAGTGTACACCGAGCAACTTCGATTGTCCGAAGTTGCTCAACACTCTCTATGGAGGAGCTTTTAACGGTTTTGTCCATTTGTCACGGAAAGTTGGTGTTTTGGCATCGAAATAATCCTGGAAGCTCATTTTCGTAAAATTTAACATAGAAGAACAATAAAAAGTGTACACCGAGCAACTTTGATTGTCTGAAGTCGCTCAACTCTCTCTATGGAGGAGCTTTTATTGGTTTTGTCCATTTGTCATAGAAAGTTGGTGTTTTGGCATCGAAACAATCCTAGAAGATCATTTTCGTAAAATTTAACATAGAAGAACAATAAAAAGTGTACACCGAGCAACTTTGATTGTCCGAAGTTGCTCAACACTCTCTATGGAGGAGCTTTTAACGGTTTTGTCCATTTGTCACGGAAAGTTGGTGTTTTGGCATCGAAATAATCCTGGAAGCTCATTTTCGTAAAATTTAACATAGAAGAACAATAAAAAGTGTACACCGAGCAACTTTGATTGTCTGAAGTTGCTCAACTCTCTCTATGGAGGAGCTTTTATTGGTTTTGTCCATTTGTCATAGAAAGTTGGTGTTTTGGCATCGAAATAATCCTGGAAGCTTATTTTCGTAAAATTTAACATAGAAGAACAATAAAAAGTGTACACCGAGCAACTTTTATTGTCCGAAGTTGCTCAACTCTCTCTATGGAGGAGCTTTTAAATCTTTTGTCCATTTGTCATTAAATATTGGTGTTTTGGCATCGAAATAATCTTGGAAGGCTATACTCGTAAAATTTGACTTAGTAGAACATTATAAATTGTACGCCGAGCAACTTTGATTGTCCGAAGTTGCTCGACTCTCTCTATGGAGGTGCTTTTAACGGTTTTGTCCATTTGTCATAGAAAGTTGGTGTTTTGCCATCGAAACAATCCTTGAAGCTCATTTTCGTAAAATTTGACATAGAAGAACAATAAAAAGTGTACACCGAGCAACTTTGATTGTCTGAAGTTGCTCAACTCTCTCTATGGAGGGGCTTTTATTGGTTTTGTCCATTTGTCATAGAAAGTTGGTGTTTTGGCATCGAAATAATCCTGGAAGCTTATTTTTGTAAAATTTAACATAGAAGAACAATAAAAAGTAACCACCGAGCAACATTTATAGTCCGAAGTTGCTCAACTCTCTCTATGGAGGAGCTTTTAAAGCTTTTGTCCATTTGTCATTAAATATTGATGTTTTGGCATCGAAATAATCTTGGAAGGCTATACTCGTACAATTTGACTTAGTAGAACATTATAAATTGTACGCCGAGCAACTTTGATTGTCCGAAGTTGCTCGACTCTCTCTATAGAGGTGCTTTTAACGGTTTTGTCCATTTGTCATAGAAAGTTGGTGTTTTGGCATCAAAATAATCCTTGAAGCTCATTTTCGTAAAATTTAACATAGAAGAACAATAAAAAGTGTACATCGAGCAACTTTGATTGTCTGAAGTTGCTCAACTCTCTCTATGGAGGAGCTTTTAACGATTTTGTCCATTTGTCATAGAAAGTTGGTGTTTTGGCATCGAAATGATCCTGGAAGCTCATTTTTGTAAAATTTAACGTAAAAGAACAATAAAATGTGTACACCGAGCAACTTTGATAGTCCGAAGTTGCTCAACTCTCTCTATGGAGGAGCTTTTAAAGTTTTTGTCCATTTGTCATTAAATGTTGGTGTTTTGGCATCGAAATAATCTTGGAAGCCTATACTCGTAAAATTTCACTTAGTAGAACATTATAAACTGTACGCCGAGCAACTTTGATTGTCCGAAGTTGCTCGACTCTCTCTATGGAGGAGCATTTAACGGTTTTGTCCTTTTGTCATAGAAAGTTGGTGTTTTCGCATCGAAACAATCCTAGAAGCTCATTTTCATAAACTTTAAGATAGAAGAACAATAAAAAGTGTACACCGAGCAAATTTGTATGTCCTAAGTTGCTCAACACTCTCTATGGAGGAGCTTTTAACGGTTTTGTCCATTTGTCATAGAAAGTTGGTGTTTTGGCATCAAAATAATCCTGGAAGCTCATTTTCGTAAAATTTAACATAGAAGAATAATAAAAAGTGTACACCGAGCAACTTTGATAGTCCGAAGTTGCTCAACTCTCTCTATGGAGGAGCTTTTAATGGTTTTGTCCATTTGTCATTTAAAGTTGGTGTTTTGGCATCGAAATAATCCTGGAAGCTCATTTTCGTAAAATTTAACAAAGAAGAACAATAAAAAGTGTACACGGAGCAACTTTGATTGTTTGAAGTTGCTCAACTCTCTCTATGGAGGAGCTTTTAAGGGTTTCGTCCATTTGTCATAGAAAGTTGGTGTTTTGGCATCAAAATAATCCTGGAAGCTCATTTTCGTAAAATTTAACATAGAAGAACAATAAAAAGTGTACACCGAGCAACTTTGATTGTCTGAAGTCGCTCAACTCTCTCTATGGAGGAGCTTTTATTGGTTTTGTCCATTTGTCATAGAAAGTTGGTGTTTTGGCATCGAAGTAATCCTAGAAGCTTATTTTCGTAAAATTTAACATAGAAGAACAATAAAATGTGTACACCGAGCAACTTTTATAGTCCGAAGTTGCTCAACTCTCTCTATGGAGGAGCTTTTAACGGTTTTGTCCATTTGTCATAGAAAGTTGGTGTTTTGGCATCAAAATAATCCTGGAAGCTCATTTTCGTAAAATTTAACATAGAAGAATAATAAAAAGTGTACACCGAGCAACTTTGATAGTCCGAAGTTGCTCAACTCTCTCTATGGAGGAGCTTTTAATGGTTCTGTCCATTTGTCATTTAAAGTTGGTGTTTTTCCATCGAAATAATCTTGGAAGCTTATACTCATAAAATTTGACATAGAAGAACCATAAAAAGTGTACACCGAGCAACTTCGATTGTCCGAAGTTGCTCAACACTCTCTATGGAGGAGCTTTTAACGGTTTTGTCCATTTGTCACGGAAAGTTGGTGTTTTGGCATCGAAATAATCCTGGAAGCTCATTTTCGTAAAATTTAACATAGAAGAACAATAAAAAGTGTACACCGAGCAACTTTGATTGTCTGAAGTCGCTCAACTCTCTCTATGGAGGAGCTTTTATTGGTTTTGTCCATTTGTCATAGAAAGTTGGTGTTTTGGCATCGAAGTAATCCTAGAAGCTTATTTTCGTAAAATTTAACATAGAAGAACAATAAAATGTGTACACCGAGCAACTTTTATAGTCCGAAGTTGCTCAACTCTCTCTATGGAGGAGCTTTTAAAGCTGTTGTCCATTTGTCATTAAATATTGGTGTTTTGGCATCGAAATAATCTTGGAAGGCTATACTCGTAAAATTTGACTTAGTAGAACATTATAAATTGTACGCCGAGCAACTTTGATTGTCCGAAGTTGCTCGACTCTCTCTATGGAGGTGCTTTTAACGGTTTTGTTCATTTGTCATAGAAAGTTGGTGTTTTGGCATCGAAATAATCCTGGAAGCTCATTTTCGTAAAATTTAACATAGAAGAACAATAAAAAGTGTACACCGAGCAACTTTGATTGTCTGAAATTGCTCAACTCTCTCTATGGAGGAGTTTTTAACGGTTTTGTCCATTTGTCATAGAAAATTGGTGTTTTGGCATCAAAATAATCCTGGAACCTCATTTTCGTAAAATTTAACATAGAAGAACAATAAAAAGTGTACACCGAGCAACTTTGATTGTCTGAAGTTGCTCAACTCTCTCTATGGTGGAGCTTTTAACTGGTTTGTCCATTTCTCATAGAAAGATGGTGTTTTGGCATCGAAATGATCCTGGAAACTCATTTTCGTAAAATTTTACATAAAAGAACAATAAAAAGTTTACACCGAGCAACTTTGATTGTCCGAAGTTGCTCAACTCTCTCTATGAAGGAGCTTTTAAAGTTTTTGTCCATTTGTCATTAAATGTTGGTGTTTTGGTATCGAAATAATCTTGGAAGCCTATACTCGTAAAATTTCACTTAGTAGAACATTATAAACTGTACGCCGAGCAACTTTGATTGTCCGAAGTTGCTCGACTCTCTCTATGAAGGAGCTTTTAACGGTTTTGTCCTTTTGTCATAGAAAGTTGGTGTTTTCGCATCGAAACAATCCTAGAAGCTCATTTTTATAAAATTTAACATAGAAGAACAATAAAAAGTTTACACCGACCAAATTTGATTGTCCAAAGTTGCTCAACACTCTCTATGGAGGAGCTTTTAACGGTTTTGTCCATTTGTCATAGAAAGTTAGTGTTTTGGCATCAAAATAATCCTGGAAGCTCATTTTCGTAAAATTAAACGTAGAAGAACAATAAAAAGTGTACACCGAGCAACTTTGATAGTCCGATGTTGCTCAACTCTCTTTATGGAGGAGCTTTTAATGGTTTTGTCCATTTGTCATTTAAAGTTGGTGTTTTGGCATCGAAATAATCCTGGAAGCTCATTTTCGTAAAATTTAACAAAGAAGAACAATAAAAAGTGTACACGGAGCAACTTTGATTGTCTGAAGTTGCTCAACTCTCTCTATGGAGGAGCTTTTAACGGTTTTGTCCATTTGTCATAGAAAGTTGGTGTTTTGGCATCAAAATAATCCTGGAAGCTCATTTTCGTAAAATTTAACATAGAAGAACAATAAAAAGTGTACACCGAGCAACTTTGATTGTCTGAAGTTGCTCAACTCTATCTATGGAGGGGCTTTTAACGGTTTTGTCCATTTGTCATAGAAAGTTGGTGTTTTGGCATCGAAATAATCTTGGAAGCTTATACTCGTAAAATTTGACTTAGTAGAACATTATAAACTGTACGCCGAGCAACTTTGATTGTTCGAACTTGCTCGACTCTCTCTTTGGAGGAGCTTTTAACGGTTTTATTCATTTGTCATAGAAAGTTGGTGTTTTGGCATCGAAACAATCCTAGAAGATCATTTTCGTAAAATTTAACATAGAAGAACAATAAAAAGTGTACACCGAGCAACTTTGATTGTCTGAAGTTGCTCAACTCTCTCTATGGAGGAGCTTTTATTGGTTTTGTCCATTTGTCATAGAAAGTTGGTGTTTTTGCATCGAAGTAATCCTGGAAGCTTATTTTCGTAAAATTTAACATAGAAGAACAATAAAAAGTATACACCGAGCAACTTTTATAGTCCGAAGTTGCTCAACTCTCTCTATGGAGGACCTTTTAAAGCTTTTGTCCATTTGTCATTAAATATTGATGTTTTGGCATCGAAATAATCTTGGAAGGCTATACTCGTAAAATTTGACTTAGTAGAACATTATAAATTGTACGCCGAGCAACTTTGATTGTCCGAAGTTGCTCAACACTCTATATGGAGGAGCTTTTAACGGTTTTGTCCATTTGTCATAGAAAGTTGGTGTTTTGGCATTAAAATAATCCTGGAAGCTCATTTTCGTAAAATTAAACGTAGAAGAACAATAAAAAGTGTACACCGAGCAACTTTGATAGTCCGAAGTTGCTCAACTCTCTTTATGGAGGAGCTTTTAATGGTTTTGTCCATTTGTCATTTAAAGTTGGTGTTTTGGCATCGAAATAATCCTGGAAGCTCATTTTCATAAAATTTAACAAAGAAGAACAATAAAAAGTGTACACGGAGCAACTTTGATTGTCTGAAGTTGCTCAACTCTCTCTATGGAGGAGCTTTTAACGGTTTTGTCCATTTGTCATAGAAAGTTGGTGTTTTGGCATCGAAATAATCCTGGAAGCTCATTTTCGTAAAATTAAAAGTAGAAGAACAATAAAAAGTGTATACCGAGCAACTTTGATAGTCCGAAGTTGTTCAACTCTCTTTATGGAGGAGCTTTTAATGGTTTTGTCCATTTGTCATTTAAAGTTGGTGTTTTGGCATCGAAATAATCCTGGAAGCTCATTTTCGTAAAATTTAACAAAGAAGAACAATAAAAAGTGTACACGGAGCAACTTTGATTGTCTGAAATTGCTCAACTCTCTCTATGGAGGAGCTTTTAACGGTTTTGTCCATTTTTCATAGAAAGTTGGTGTTTTGGCATCAAAATAATCTTGGAAGCTCATTTTCGTAAAATTAAACGTAGAAGAACAATAAAAAGTGTACACCGAGCAACTTTGATAGTCCGAAGTTGCTCAACTCTTTTTATGGAGGAGCTTTTAATGGTTTTGTCCATTTGTCATTTAAAGTTGGTGTTTTGGCATCGAAATAATCCTGGAAGCTCATTTTCGTAAAATTTAACAAAGAAGAACAATAAAAAGTGTACACGGAGCAACTTTGATTGTCTGAAGTTGCTCAACTCTCTCTATGGAGGAGCTTTTAACGGTTTTGTCCATTTGTCATAGAAAGTTGGTGTTTTGGCATCGAAATAATCCTGGAAGCTCATTTTCGTAAAATTAAACGTAGAAGAACAATAAAAAGTGTACACCGAGCAACTTTGATAGTCCGAAGTTGCTCAACTCTCTTTATGGAGGAGCTTTTAATGGTTTTGTCCATTTGTCATTTAAAGTTGGTGTTTTGGCATCGAAATAATCCTGGAAGCTCATTTTCGTAAAATTTAACAAAGAAGAACAATAAAAAGTGTACACGGAGCAACTTTGATTGTCTGAAGTTGCTCAACTCTCTCTATGGAGGAGCTTTTAACGGTTTTGTCCATTTGTCATAGAAAATTGGTGTTTTGGCATCGAAATAATCCTGGAAGCTCATTTTCGTAAAATTAAAAGTAGAAGAACAATAAAAAGTGTATACCGAGCAACTTTGATAGTCCGAAGTTGCTCAACTCTCTTTATGGAGGAGCTTTTAATGGTTTTGTCCATTTGTCATTTAAAGTTGGTGTTTTGGCATCGAAATAATCCTGGAAGCTCATTTTCGTAAAATTTAACAAAGAAGAACAATAAAAAGTGTACACGGAGCAACTTTGATTGTCTGAAGTTGCTCAACTCTCTCTATGGAGGAGCTTTTAACGGTTTTGTCCATTTGTCATAGAAAGTTGGTGTTTTGGCATCAAAATAATCCTGGAAGCTCATTTTCGTAAAATTAAACGTAGAAGAACAATAAAAAGTGTACACCGAGCAACTTTGATAGTCCGAAGTTGCTCAACTCTTTTTATGGAGGAGCTTTTAATGGTTTTGTCCATTTGTCATTTAAAGTTGGTGTTTTGGCATCGAAATAATCCTGGAAGCTCATTTTCGTAAAATTTAACAAAGAAGAACAATAAAAAGTGTACACGGAGCAACTTTGATTGTCTGAAGTTGCTCAACTCTCTCTATGGAGGAGCTTTTAACGGTTTTGTCCATTTGTCATAGAAAGTTGGTGTTTTGGCATCAAAATAATCCTGGAAGCTCATTTTCGTAAAATTTAACATAGAAGAACAATAAAAGGTGTACACCGAGCAACTTTGATTGTCTGAAGTTGCTCAACTCTATCTATGGAGGGGCTTTTAACGGTTTTGTCCATTTGTCATAGAAAGTTGGTGTTTTGGCATCGAAATAATCTTGGAAGCCTATACTCGTAAAATTTGACTTAGTAGAACATTATAAACTGTACGCCGAGCAACTTTGATTGTTCGAACTTGCTCGACTCTCTCTTTGGAGGAGCTTTTAACGGTTTTATTCATTTGTCATAGAAAGTTGGTGTTTTGCCATTCGAAACAATCCTAGAAGATCATTTTCGTAAAATTTAACATAGAAGAACAATAAAAAGTGTACACCGAGCAACTTTGATTGTCTGAAGTTGCTCAACTCTCTCTATGGAGGAGCTTTTATTGGTTTTGTCCATTTGTCATAGAAAGTTGGTGTTTTTGCATCGAAGTAATCCTGGAAGCTTATTTTCATAAAATTTAACATAGAAGAACAATAAAAAGTGTACACCGAGCAACTTTTATAGTCCGAAGTTGCTCAACTCTCTCTATGGAGGACCTTTTAAAGCTTTTGTCCATTTGTCATTAAATATTGATGTTTTGGCATCGAAATAATCTTGGAAGGCTATACTCGTAAAATTTGACTTAGTAGAACATTATAAATTGTACGCCGAGCAACTTTGATTGTCCGAAGTTTCTCGACTCTCTCTATGGAGGTGCTTTTAACGGTTTTGTCCATTTGTCATAGAAATTTGGTGTTTTGGCATCGAAATAATCCTGGAAGCTCATTTTCGTAAAATTTAACATAGAAGAACAATAAAAAGTGTACACCGAGCAACTTTGATTGTCTGAAGTTGCTCAACTCTCTCTATGGAGGAGCTTTTAACGGTTTTGTCCATTTGTCATAGAAAGTTGGTGTTTTGGCATCAAAATAATCCTGGAAGCTCATTTTCGTAAAATTTAACATAGAAGAACAATAAAAAGTGTACACCGAGCAACTTTGATTGTCTGAAGTTGCTCAACTCTCTCTATGGAGGAGCTTTTAACGGTTTTGTCCATTTGTCATAGAAAGTTGGTGTTTTGGCATCGAAATGATCCTGGAAGCTCATTTTCGTAAAATTTTACATAAAAGAACAATAAAAAGTTTACACCGAGCAACTTTGATTGTCCGAAGTTGCTCAACTCTTTCTATGGAGGAGCTTTTAAAGTTTTTGTCCATTTGTCATTAAATGTTGGTGTTTTGGTATCGAAATAATCTTGGAAGCCTATACTCGTAAAATTTCACTTAGTAGAACATTATAAACTGTACGCCGAGCAACTTTGATTGTCCGAAGTTGCTCGACTCTCTCTATGGAGGAGCTTTTAACGGTTTTGTCCTTTTGTCATAGAAAGTTGGTGTTTTCGCATCGAAACAATCCTAGAAGCTCATTTTCATAAAATTTAACATAGAAGAACAATAAAAAGTGTACACCGAGCAAATTTGATTGTCCAAAGTTGCTCAACAGTCTCTATGGAGGAGCTTTTAACGGTTTTGTCCATTTGTCATAGAAAGTTGGTGTTTTGGCATTAAAATAATCATGGAAGCTCATTTTCGTAAAATTAAACGTAGAAGAACAATAAAAAGTGTACACCGATCAACTTTGATAGTCCGAAGTTGCTCAACTCTCTTTATGGAGGAGCTTTTAATGGTTTTGTCCATTTGTCATTTAAAGTTGGTGTTTTGGCATCGAAATAATCCTGGAAGCTCATTTTCATAAAATTTAACAAAGAAGAACAATAAAAAGTGTACACGGAGCAACTTTGATTGTCTGAAGTTGCTCAACTCTCTCTATGGAGGAGCTTTTAACGGTTTTGTCCATTTGTCATAGAAAGTTGGTGTTTTGGCATCGAAATAATCCTGGAAGCTCATTTTCGTAAAATTAAAAGTAGAAGAACAATAAAAAGTGTATACCGAGCAACTTTGATAGTCCGAAGTTGCTCAACTCTCTTTATGGAGGAGCTTTTAATGGTTTTGTCCATTTGTCATTTAAAATTGGTGTTTTGGCATCGAAATAATCCTGGAAGCTCATTTTCGTAAAATTTAACAAAGAAGAACAATAAAAAGTGTACACGGAGCAACTTTGATTGTCTGAAGTTGCTCAACTCTCTCTATGGAGGAGCTTTTAACGGTTTTGTCCATTTGTCATAGAAAGTTGGTGTTTTGGCATCAAAATAATCCTGGAAGCCCATTTTCGTAAAATTAAACGTAGAAGAACAATAAAAAGTGTACACCGAGCAACTTTGATAGTCCGAAGTTGCTCAACTCTTTTTATGGAGGAGCTTTTAATGGTTTTGTCCATTTGTCATTTAAAGTTGGTGTTTTGGCATCGAAATAATCCTGGAAGCTCATTTTCGTAAAATTTAACAAAGAAGAACAATAAAAAGTGTACACGGAGCAACTTTGATTGTCTGAAGTTGCTCAACTCTCTCTATGGAGGAGCTTTTAACGGTTTTGTCCATTTGTCATAGAAAGTTGGTGTTTTGGCATCGAAATAATCCTGGAAGCTCATTTTCGTAAAATTAAACGTAGAAGAACAATAAAAAGTGTACACCGAGCAACTTTGATAGTCCGAAGTTGCTCAAATCTCTTTATGGAGGAGCTTTTAATGGTTTTGTCCATTTGTCATTTAAAGTTGGTGTTTTGGCATCGAAATAATCCTGGAAGCTCATTTTCGTAAAATTTAACAAAGAAGAACAATAAAAAGTGTACACGGAGCAACTTTGATTGTCTGAAGTTGCTCAACTCTCTCTATGGAGGAGCTTTTAACGGTTTTGTCCATTTGTCATAGAAAGTTTGTGTTTTGGCATCGAAATAATCCTGGAAGCTCATTTTCGTAAAATTAAAAGTAGAAGAACAATAAAAAGTGTATACCGAGCAACTTTGATAGTCCGAAGTTGCTCAACTCTCTTTATGGAGGAGCTTTTAATGGTTTTGTCCATTTGTCATTTAAAGTTGGTGTTTTGGCATTGAAATAATCCTGGAAGCTCATTTTCGTAAAATTTAACAAAGAAGAACAATAAAAAGTGTACACGGAGCAACTTTGATTGTCTGAAGTTGCTCAACTCTCTCTATGGAGGAGCTTTTAACGGTTTTGTCCATTTGTCATAGAAAGTTGGTGTTTTGGCATCAAAATAATCCTGGAAGCTCATTTTCGTAAAATTAAACGTAGAAGAACAATAAAAAGTGTACACCGAGCAACTTTGATAGTCCGAAGTTGCTCAACTCTTTTTATGGAGGAGCTTTTAATGGTTTTGTCCATTTGTCATTTAAAGTTGGTGTTTTGGCATCGAAATAATCCTGGAAGCTCATTTTCGTAAAATTTAACAAAGAAGAACAATAAAAAGTGTACACGGAGCAACTTTGATTGTCTGAAGTTGCTCAACTCTCTCTATGGAGGAGCTTTTAACGGTTTTGTCCATTTGTCATAGAAAGTTGGTGTTTTGGCATCGAAATAATCCTGGAAGCTCATTTTCGTAAAATTAAACGTAGAAGAACAATAAAAAGTGTACACCGAGCAACTTTGATAGCCCGAAGTTGCTCAACTCTCTTTATGGAGGAGCTTTTAATGGTTTTGTCCATTTGTCATTTAAAGTTGGTGTTTTGGCATCGAAATAATCCTGGAAGCTCATTTTCGTAAAATTTAACAAAGAAGAACAATAAAAAGTGTACACGGAGCAACTTTGATTGTCTGAAGTTGCTCAACTCTCTCTATGGAGGAGCTTTTAACGGTTTTGTCCATTTGTCATAGAAAGTTGGTGTTTTGGCATCAAAATAATCCTGGAAGCTCATTTTCGTAAAATTAAACGTAGAAGAACAATAAAAAGTGTACACCGAGCAACTTTGATAGTCCGAAGTTGCTCAACTCTCTTTATGGAGGAGCTTTTAATGGTTTTGTCCATTTGTCATTTAAAATTGGTGTTTTGGCATCGAAATAATCCTGGAAGCTCATTTTCGTAAAATTTAACAAAGAAGAACAATAAAAAGTGTACACGGAGCAACTTTGATTGTCTGAAGTTGCTCAACTCTCTCTATGGAGGAGCTTTTAACGGTTTTGTCCATTTGTCATAGAAAGTTGGTGTTTTGGCATCAAAATAATCCTGGAAGCTCATTTTCGTAAAATTAAACGTAGAAGAACAATAAAAAGTGTACACCGAGCAACTTTGATAGTCCGAAGTTGCTCAACTCTTTTTATGGAGGAGCTTTTAATGGTTTTGTCCATTTGTCATTTAAAGTTGGTGTTTGGGCATCGAAATAATCCTGGAAGCTCATTTTCGTAAAATTTAACAAAGAAGAACAATAAAAAGTGTACACGGAGCAACTTTGATTGTCTGAAGTTGCTCAACTCTCTCTATGGAGGAGCTTTTAACGGTTTTGTCCATTTGTCATAGAAAGTTGGTGTTTTGGCATCGAAATAATCCTGGAAGCTCATTTTCGTAAAATTAAACGTAGAAGAACAATAAAAAGTGTACACCGAGCAACTTTGATAGTCCGAAGTTGCTCAACTCTCTTTATGGAGGAGCTTTTAATGGTTTTGTCCATTTGTCATTTAAAGTTGGTGTTTTGGCATCGAAATAATCCGGGAAGCTCATTTTCGTAAAATTTAACAAAGAAGAACAATAAAAAGTGTATACGGAGCAACTTTGATTGTCTGAAGTTGCTCAACTCTCTCTATGGAGGAGCTTTTAACGGTTTTGTCCATTTGTCATAGAAAGTTAGTGTTTTGGCATCGAAATGATCCTGGAAGCTCATTTTCGTAAAATTTAACGTAAAAGAACAATAAAAAGTGTACACCGAGCAACTTTGATAGTCCGAAGTTGCTCAACACTCTCTATGGAGGAGCTTTTAACTGTTTTGTCCATTTGTCACGGAAAGTTGGTGTTTTGGCATCGAAATAATCCTGGAAGCTTATTTTCATAAAATTTAACATAGAAGAACAATAAAAAGTGTACACCGAGCAACTTTGATTGTCTGAAGTTGCTCAACTCTCTCTATGGAGGAGCTTTTATTGGTTTTGTCCATTTGTCATAGAAAGTTGGTGTTTTGTCATCGAAATAATCTTGGAAGCTTATTTTCGTAAAATTTAACATAGAAGAACAATAAAAAGTGTACACCGAGCAACTCTTATAGTCCGAAGTTGCTCAACTCTCTCTATGGAGGAGCTTTTAAAGCTTTTGTCCATTTGTCATTAAATATTGGTGTTTTGGCATCGAAATAATCTTGGAAGGCTATACTCGTAAAATTTGACTTAGTAGAAGATTATAAATTGTACGCCGAGCAACTTTGATTGTCCGAAGTTGCTCGACTCTCTCTATGGAGGTGCTTTTAACGGTTTTGTCCATTTGTCATAGAAAGTTGGTGTTTTGCCATCGAAACAATCCTAGAAGCTCATTTTCGTAAAATTTGACATAGAAGAACAATAAAAAGTGTACACCGAGCAACTTTGATTGTCCGAAGTTGATCAACTCTCTCTATGGAGGAGCTTTTAACGGTTTTGTCCATTTGTCATAGAAAGTTGGTGTTTTGGCATCGAAATGATCCTGGAAGCTCATTTTCGTAAAATTTAACATAAAAGAACAATAAAAAGTGCACACCGAGCTACTTTGATTGTCTGAAGTTGTTCAACTCTCTCTATGGAGGAGCTTTTAACTGTTTTTTCCATTTGTCATAGAAAGTTGTTGTTTTTGCATCGAAATAATCTAAGAAGCTTACATTCATAAAATTTCAAGTAGAAGAACAATAAAAAGTGTACACCGAGCGACTTTGATTGTCCGAAGTTGCTCAACACTCTCTATGGAGGAGCTTTTAAAGCTTTTGTCCATTTGTCATAGAAAGTTGGTCTTTTGCCATCGAAATAATCCTGGAAGCTTATACTCATAAAATTTGACATAGAAGAACAATAAAAAGTGTATACCGAGCAACTTCGATTGTCCGAAGTTGCTCAACTCTCTCTATGAAGGAGCTTTTAACGGTTTTGTCCATTTGTCATAGAAAGTTAGTGTTTTGGCATCAAAATAATCCTGGAAGCTCATTTTCTTAAAATTTAACATAAAAGAATAATAAAAAGTGTACACCGAGCAACTTTGATTGTCCGAAGTTGCTCAACTCTCTCTATGGAGGAGCTTTTAACTGTTTTGTCCATTTGTCATAGAAAGTTGGTGTTTTAGAATCGAAATAATCTTGGAAGCCTAAACTCGTAAAATTTGACTTAGTAGAACATTATAAACTGTACGCCGAGCAACTTTGATTGTCCGAAGTTGCTCGACTCTCTCTTTGGAGGAGCTTTTAACGGTTTTGTCCATTTGTCATAGAAAGTCGGTGTTTGGCATCGAAACAATCCTAGAAGCTCATTTTCGTAAAATTTAACATAGAAGAACAATAAAAAGTGTACACCGAGCAACTTTAATTGTCTGAAGTTGCTCAACACTCTCTATAGAGGAGCTTTTAACGGTTTTGTCCATTTGTCACAGAAAGTTGGTGTTTTGGCATCGAAATAATCCTGGAAGCTCATTTTCGTAAAATTTAACATAAAAGAATAATAAAAAGTGTACACCGAGCAACTTTGATTGTCCGAAGTTGCTCAACTCTCTCTATGGAGGAGCTTTTAACGGTTTTGTCCATTTGTCATAGAAAGTTGGTGTTTTAGAATCGAAATAATCTTGGAAGCCTAAACTCGTAAAATTTGACTTAGTAGAACATTATAAACTGTACGCCGAGCAACTTTGATTGTCCGAAGTTGCTCGACTCTCTCTTTGGAGGAGCTTTTAACGGTTTTGTTCATTTGTCATAGAAAGTCGGTGTTTGGCATCGAAACAATCCTAGAAGCTCATTTTCGTAAAATTTAACATAGAAGAACAATAAAAAGTGTACACCGAGCAACTTTGATTGTCTGAAGTTGCTCAACACTCTCTATGGAGGAGCTTTTAACGGTTTTGTCCATTTGTCACAGAAAGTTGGTGTTTTGGCATCAAAATAACCCTGGAAGCTCATTTTCTTAAAATTTAACATAAAAGAATAATAAAAAGTGTACACCGAGCAACTTTGATTGTCCGAAGTTGCTCAACTCTCTCTATGGAGGAGCTTTTAAAGCTTTTGTCCATTTGTCATAGAAAGTTGGTCTTTTGCCATCGAAATAATCCTGGAAGCTTATACTCATAAAATTTGACATAGAAGAACAATAAAAAGTCTATACCGAGCAACTTCGATTGTCCGAAGTTGCTCGACTCTCTCTTTGGAGGAGCTTTTAACGGTTTTGTTCATTTGTCATAGAAAGTCGGTGTTTGGCATCGAAACAATCCTAGAAGCTCATTTTCGTAAAATTTAACATAGAAGAACAATAAAAAGTGTACACCGAGCAACTTTGATTGTCTGAAGTTGCTCAACACTCTCTATGGAGGAGCTTTTAACGGTTTTGTCCATTTGTCACAGAAAGTTGGTGTTTTGGCATCGAAATAATCCTGGAAGCTCATTTTCGTAAAATTTAACATAGAAAAACAATAAAAAGTGTACACCGAGCAACTTTGATTGTCCGAAGTTGTTCAACTCTCTCTATGGAGGAGCTTTTATTGGTTTTGTCCATTTGTGATAGAAAGTTGGTGTTTTGGCATCGAAATAATCCTGGATGCTCATTTTCGTAAAATTTAACATAGAAGAACAATAAAAGGTATACACCGAGCAACTTTGATAGTCTGAAGTTGCTCAACTCTCTCTATGGAGGAGCTTTTATTGGTTTTATCCATTTGTCATAGAAAGTTGGTGTTTTGGCATCGAAATAATCCTGGAAGCTCATTTTCATAAAATTTAACATAGAAGAACAATAAAAAGTATACACCGTGCAACTTTGATTGTCTGAAGTTGCTCAACACTCTCTATGGAGGATTTTTTAACGATTTTGTCCATTTGTCATAGAAAGTTGGTCTTTTGCCATAGAAATAATCTTGGAAGCTTGTACTCATAAAATTTGACATAGAAGAACATTAAAAAGTGCGCATCGAGCAACTTTGATTGTCTGAAGTTTCTCAACTCTCTCTATAGAGGAGCTTTTAACGGTTTTGTCCATTTGTCATTGAAAGTTGGTGTTTTGGCATCGAAATGATCCTGGAAGCTTATTTTCGTAAAATTTAACATAGAAGAACAATAAAAAGTGTACACCGAGCAACTTTTATAGTACGAAGTTGCTCAACTCTCTCTATGGAGGAGCTTCTAACGCTTTTGTCCATTTGTCATTAAATATTGGTGTTTTGGCATCGAAATAATCTTGGAAGGCTATACTCGTAAAATTTGACTTAGTAGAACATTATAAATTGTACGCCGAGCAACTTTGATTGTCCGAAGTTGCTCGACTCTCTCTATGGAGGTGCTTTTATCGGTGTTGTCCATTTGTCATAGAAAGTTGGTGTTTTGGCATCGAAATAATCCTGGAAGCTCATTTTCCTAAAATTTAACATAGAAGAACAATAAAAAGTGTACACCGAGCAACTTTGACTGTCTGAAATTGCTCAACTCTCTCTATGGAAGAGCTTTTAACGGTTTTGTCCATTTGTCATAGAAAGTTGGTGTTTTGGCATCAAAATAATCCTTGAAGCTCATTTTCGTAAAATTTAACATAGAAGAACAATAAAAAGTGTACACCGAGCAACTTTGATTGTCTGAAGTTGCTCAACTCTCTCTATGGAGGAGCTTTTAACGGTTTTGTCCATTTGTCATAGAAAGTTGGTGTTTTGGCATCGAAATGATCCTGGAAGCTCATTTTCGTAAAATTTAACGTAAAAGAACAATAAAAAGTGTACACCGAGCAACTTTGATAGTCCGAAGTTGCTCAACTCTCTCTATGGAGGAGCTTTTAAAGTTTTTGTCCATTTGTCATTAAATGTTGGTGTTTTGGCATCGAAATAATCTTGGAAGCCTATACTCGTAAAATTTCATTTAGTAGAACATTATAAACTGTACGCCGAGCAACTTTGATTGTCCGAAGTTGCTCGACTCTCTCTATGGAGGAGCTTTTAACGGTTTTGTCCTTTTGTCATAGAAAGTTGATGTTTTCGCATCGAAACAATCCTAGAAGCTCATTTTCATAAAATTTAACATAGAAGAACAATAAAAAGTGTACACCGAGCAAATTTGTATGTCCAAAGTTGCTCAACACTCTCTATGGAGGAGCTTTTAACGGTTTTGTCCATTTGTCATAGAAATTTGGTGTTTTGGCATCAAAATAATCCTGGAAGCTCATTTTCGTAAAATTTAACATAGAAGAACAATAAAAAGTGTACACCGAGCAACTTTGATAGTCCGAAGTTGCTCAACTCTCTCTATGGAGGAGCTTTTAATGGTTTTGTCCATTTGTCATTTAAAGTTGGTGTTTTGGCATCGAAATAATCCTGGAAGCTCATTTTCGTAAAATTTAACAAAGAAGAACAATAAAAAGTGTACACGGAGCAACTTTGATTGTCTGAAGTTGCTCAACTCTCTCTATGGAGGAGCTTTTAACGGTTTTGTCCATTTGTCATAGAAAGTTGGTGTTTTGGCATCAAAATAATCCTGGAAGCTCATTTTCGTAAAATTTAACATAGAAGAACAATAAAAAGTGTACACCGAGCAACTTTGATTGTCTGAAGTTGCTCAACTCTATCTATGGAGGGGCTTTTAACGGTTTTGTCCATTTGTCATAGAAAGTTGGTCTTTTCCATCGAAATAATCTTGGAAGCTTATACTCATAAAATTTGACATAGAAGAACAATAAAAAGTGTACACCGAGCAACTTCGATTGTCCGAAGTTGCTCAACACTCTCTATGGAGGAGCTTTTAACGGTTTTGTCCATTTGTCACGGAAAGTTGGTGTTTTGGCATCGAAATAATCCTGGAAGCTCATTTTCGTAAAATTTAACATAGAAGAACAATAAAAAGTGTACACCGAGCAACTTTGATTGTCTGAAGTCGCTCAACTTTCTCTATGGAGGAGCTTTTATTGGTTTTGTCCATTTGTCATAGAAAGTTGGTGTTTTGGCATCGTAATAATCCTGGAAGCTTATTTTCGTAAAATTTAACATAGAAGAACAATAAAAAATGTACACGGAGCAACTTTTATAGTCCGAAGTTGCTCAACTCTCTCTATGGAGGAGCTTTTAAAGCTTTTGTCCATTTGTCATTAAATATTGGTGTTTTGGCATCGAAATAATCTTGGAAGGCTATATTCGTAAAATTTGACTTAGTAGAACATTATAAATTGTACGCCGAGCAACTTTGATTGTCCGAAGTTGCTCGACTCTCTCTATGGAGGTGCTTTTAACGGTTTTGTCCATTTGTCATAGAAAGTTGGTGTTTTGGCATCGAAATAATCCCGGAAGCTCATTTTCGTAAAATTTAACATAGAAGAACAATAAAAAGTGTACACCGAGCAACTTTGATTGTCTGAAATTGCTCAACTCTCTCTATGGAGGAGTTTTTAACGGTTTTGTCCATTTGTCATAGAAAGTTGGTGTTTTGGCATCAAAATAATCCTGGAAGCTCATTTTCGTAAAATTTAACATAGAAGAACAATAAAAAGTGTACACCGAGCAACTTTGATTGTCTGAAGTTGCACAACTCTCTCTATGGAGGAGCTTTTAACGGTTTTGTCCATTTGTCATAGAAAGTTGGTGTTTTGGCATCGAAATGATCCTGGAAGCTCATTTTCGTAAAATTTTACATAAAAGAACAATAAAAAGTTTACACCGAGCAACTTTGATTGTCCGAAGTTGCTCAACTCTCTTTATGGAGGAGCTTTTAAAGTTTTTGTCCATTTGTCATTAAATGTTGGTGTTTTGGCATCGAAATAATCTTGGAAGCCTATACTCGTAAAATTTCACTTAGTAGAACATTATAAAATGTACGCCGAGCAACTTTGATTGTCCGAAGTTGCTCGACTCTCTCTATGGAGGAGCTTTTAACGGTTTTATCCTTTTGTCATAGAAAGTTGGTGTTTTCGCATCGAAACAATCCTAGAAGCTCATTTTCATAAAATTTAACATAGAAGAACAATAAAAAGTGTACACCGAGCAAATTTGATTGTCCAAAGTTGCTCAACACTCTCTATGGAGGAACTTTTAACGGTTTTGTCCATTTGTCATAGAAAGTTGGTGTTTTGGCATCAAAATAATCCTCGAAGCTCATTTTCGTAAAATTAAACATAGAAGAACAATAAAAAGTGTACACCGAGCAACTTTGATAGTCCGAAGTTGCTCAACTCTCTTTGTGGAGGAGCTTTTAATGGTTTTGTCCATTTGTCATTTAAAGTTGATGTTTTGGCATCGAAATAATCCTGGAAGCTCATTTTCGTAAAATTTAACAAAGAAGAACAATAAAAAGTGTACACGGAGCAACTTTGATTGTCTGAAGTTGCTCAACTCTCTCTATGGAGAAGCTTTTAACGGTTTTGTCCATTTGTCATAGAAAGTTGGTGTTTTGGCATCAAAATAATCCTGGAAGCTCATTTTCGTAAAATTTAACATAGAAGAACAATAAAAAGTGTACACCAAGCAACTTTGATTGTCTGAAGTTGCTCAACTCTATCTATGGAGGGGCTTTTAACGGTTTTGTCCATTTGTCATAGAAAGTTGGTGTTTTGGCATCGAAATAATCTTGGAAGCTTATAATCGTAAAATTTGACTTAGTAGAACATTATAAACTGTACGCCGAGCAACTTTGATTGTCCGAAGTTGCTCGACTCTCTCTTTGGAGGAGCTTTTAACGGTTTTATTCATTTGTCATAGAAATTTGGTGTTTTGGCATCGAAACAATCCTAGAAGATCATTTTCGTAAAATTTAACATAGAAGAACAATAAAAAGTGTACACCGAGCAACTTTGATTGTCTGAAGTTGCTCAACTCTCTCTATGGAAGGGCTTTTATTGGTTTTGTCCATTTGTCATAGAAAGTTGGTGTTTTTGCATCGAAGTAATCCTGGAAGCTTATTTTCGTAAAATTTAACATAGAAGAACAATAAATAGTGTACACCGAGCAACTTTTATAGTCCGAAGTTGCTCAACTCTCTCTATGGAGGAGCTTTTATTGGTTTTGTCCATTTGTCATAGAAAGTTGGTGTTTTGGCATCGAAATAATCCTGGAAGCTTATTTTCGTAAAATTTAACATAGAAGAACAATAAAAAGTGTACACCGAGCAACGTTTATAGTACGAAGTTGCTCAACTCTCTCTATGGAGGAGCTTTTAACGCTTTTGTCCATTTGTCATTAAATATTGGTGTTTTGGCATCGAAATAATCTTGGAAGGCTATACTCGTAAAATTTGACTTAGTAGAACATTATAAATTGTACGCCGAGCAACTTTGATTGTCCGAAGTTGCTCGACTCTCTCTATGGAGGTGCTTTTATCGGTTTTGTCCATTTGTCATAGAAAGTTGGTGTTTTGGCATCGAAATAATCCTGGAAGCTCATTTTCCTAAAATTTAACATAGAAGAACAATAAAAAGTGTACACCGAGCAACTTTGATTGTCTGAAATTGCTCAACTCTCTCTATGGAAGAGCTTTTAACGGTTTTGTCCATTTGTCATGGAAAGTTGGTGTTTTGGCATCAAAATAATCCTTGAAGCTCATTTTCGTAAAATTTAACATAGAAGAACAATAAAAAGTGTACACCGAGCAACTTTGATTGTCTGAAGTTGCTCAACTCTCTCTATGGAGGAGCTTTTAACGGTTTTGTCCATTTGTCATAGAAAGTTGGTGTTTTGGCATCGAAATGATCCTGGAAGCTCATTTTCGTAAAATTTAACGTAAAAGAACAATAAAAAGCGTACACCGAGCAACTTTGATAGTCCGAAGTTGCTCAACTCTCTCTATGGAGGAGCTTTTAAAGTTTTTGTCCATTTGTCATTAAATGTTGGTGTTTTGGCATCGAAATAATCTTGGAAGCCTATACTCGTAAAATTTCACTTAGTAGAACATTATAAACTGTACGCCGAGCAACTTTGATTGTCCGAAGTTGCTCGACTCTCTCTATGGAGGAGCTTTTAACGGTTTTGTCCTTTTGTCATAGAAAGTTTATGTTTTCGCATCGAAACAATCCTAGAAGCTCATTTTCATAAAATTTAACATAGAAGAACAATAAAAAGTGTACACCGAGCAAATTTGTATGTCCAAAGTTGCTCAACACTCTCTATGGAGGAGCTTTTAACGGTTTTGTCCATTTGTCATAGAAATTTGGTGTTTTGGCATCAAAATAATCCTGGAAGCTCATTTTCGTAAAATTTAACATAGAAGAACAATAAAAAGTGTACACCGAGCAACTTTGATAGTCCGAAGTTGCTCAACTCTCTCTATGGAGGAGCTTTTAATGGTTTTGTCCATTTGTCATTTAAAGTTGGTGTTTTGGCATCGAAATAATCCTGGAAGCTCATTTTCGTAAAATTTAACAAAGAAGAACAATAAAAAGTGTACACGGAGCAACTTTGATTGTCCGAAGTTGCTCAACTCTCTCTATGGAGGAGCTTTTAAAGCTTTTGTCCATTTGTCATAGAAAGTTGGTCTTTTGCCATCGAAATAATCTTGGAAGCTTATACTCATAAAATTTGACATAGAAGAACAATAAAAAGTGTACACCGAGCAACTTTGATTGTCTGAAGTTTCTCAACTCTATCTATGGAGGGGCTTTTAACGGTTTTTTCCATTTGTCATAGAAAGTTGGTCTTTTCCATCGAAATAATCGTGGAAGCTTATAATCATAAAATTTGACATAGAAGAACAATAAAAAGTGTACACCGAGCAACTTCGATTGTCCGAAGTTGCTCAACACTCTCTATGGAGGAGCTTTTAACGGTTTTGTCCATTTGTCACGGAAAGTTGGTGTTTTGGCATCGAAATAATCCTGGAAGCTCATTTTCGTAAAATTTAACATAGAAGAACAATAAAAAGTGTACACCGAGCAACTTTGATTGTCTGAAGTCGCTCAACTCTCTCTATGGAGGAGCTTTTATTGGTTTTGTCCATTTGTCATAGAAAGTTGGTGTTTTGGCATCGTAATAATCCTGGAAGCTTATTTTCGTAAAATTTAACATAGAAGAACAATAAAAAATGTACACGGAGCAACTTTTATAGTCCGAAGTTGCTCAACTCTCTCTATGGAGGAGCTTTTAAAGCTTTTGTCCATTTGTCATTAAATATTGGTGTTTTGGCATCGAAATAATCTTGGAAGGCTATATTCGTAAAATTTGACTTAGTAGAACATTATAAATTGTACGCCGAGCAACTTTGATTGTCCGAAGTTGCTCGACTCTCTCTATGGAGGTGCTTTTAACGGTTTTGTCCATTTGTCATAGAAAGTTGGTGTTTTGGCATTGAAATAATCCTGGAAGCTCATTTTCGTAAAATTTAACATAGAAGAACAATAAAAAGTGTACACCGAGCAACTTTGATTGTCTGAAATTGCTCAACTCTCTCTATGGAGGAGTTTTTAACGGTTTTGTCCATTTGTTATAGAAAGTTGGTGTTTTGGCATCAAAATAATCCTGGAAGCTCATTTTCGTAAAATTTAACATAGAAGAACAATAAAAAGTGTACACCGAGCAACTTTGATTGTCTGAAGTTGCTCAACTCTCTCTATGGAGGAGCTTTTAACGGTTTTGTCCATTTGTCATAGAAAGTTGGTCTTTTTGCATCGAAATGATCCTGGAAGCTCATTTTCCTAAAATTTTACATAAAAGAACAATAAAAAGTTTACACCGAGCAACTTTGATTGTCCGAAGTTGCTCAACTCTCTTTATGGAGGAGCTTTTAAAGTTTTTGTCCATTTGTCATTAAATGTTGGTGTTTTGGCATCGAAATAATCTTGGAAGCCTATACTCGTAAAATTTCACTTAGTAGAACACTATAAACTGTACGCCGAGCAACTTTGATTGTCCGAAGTTGCTCAACTCTCTCTATGGAGGAGCTTTTAACGGTTTTGTCCTTTTGTCATAGAAAGTTGGTGTTTTCGCATCGAAACAATCCTAGAAGCTCATTTTCATAAAATTTAACATAGAAGAACAATAAAAAGTGTACACCGAGCAACTTTGATTGTCCAAAGTTGCTCAACACTCTCTATGGAGGAGCTTTTAACGGTTTTGTCCATTTGTCATAGAAAGTTGGTGTTTTGGCATCAAAATAATCCTGGAAGCTCATTTTCGTAAAATTAAACATAGAAGAACAATAAAAAGTGTACACCGAGCAACTTTGATAGTCCGAAGTTGCTCAACTCTCTTTATGGAGGAGCTTTTAATAGTTTTGTCCATTTGTCATTTAAAGTTGATGTTTTGGCATCGAAATAATCCTGGAAGCTCATTTTCGTAAAATTTAACAAAGAAGAACAATAAAAAGTGTACACGGAGCAACTTTGATTGTCTGAAGTTGCTCAACTCTCTCTATGGAGGAGCTTTTAACGGTTTTGTCCATTTGTCATAGAAAGTTGGTGTTTTGGCATCAAAATAATTCTGGAAGCTCATTTTCGTAAAATTTAACATAGAAGAACAATAAAAAGTGTACACCGAGCAACTTTGATTGTCTGAAGTTGCTCAACTCTATCTATGGAGGGGCTTTTAACGGTTTTGTCCATTTGTCATAGAAAGTTGGTGTTTTGGCATCGAAATAATCTTGGAAGCTTATAATCGTAAAATTTGACTTAGTAGAACATTATAAACTGTACGCCGAGCAACTTTGATTGTCCGAAGTTGCTCGACTCTCTCTTTGGAGGAGCTTTTAACGGTTTTATTCATTTGTCATAGAAATTTGGTGTTTTGGCATCGAAACAATCCTAGAAGATCATTTTCGTAAAATTTAACATAGAAGAACAATAAAAAGTGTACACCGAGCAACTTTGATTGTCTGAAGTTGCTCAACTCTCTCTATGAAGGGGCTTTTATTGGTTTTGTCCATTTGTCATAGAAAGTTGGTGTTTTTGCATCGAAGTAATCCTGGAAGCTTATTTTCGTAAAATTTAACATAGAAGAACAATAAATAGTGTACACCGAGCAACTTTTATAGTCCGAAGTTGCTCAACTCTCTCTATGGAGGAGCTTTTAAAGCTTTTGTCCATTTGTCATTAAATATTGATGTTTTGGCATCGAAATAATCTTGGAAGGCTATACTCGTAAAATTTGACTTAGTAGAACATTATAAATTGTACGCCGAGCAACTTTGATTGTCCGAAGTTGCTCGACTCTCTCTATGGAGGTGCTTTTAACGGTTTTGTCCATTTGTCATAGAAAGTTGGTGTTTTGGCATCGAAATAATCCTGGAAGCTCATTTTCGTAAAATTTAACATAGAAGAACAATAAAAAGTGTACACCGAGCAACTTTGATTGTCTGAAATTGCTCAACTCTCTCTATGGAGGAGCTTTTAACGGTTTTGTCCATTTGTCATGGAAAGTTGGTGTTTTGGCATCAAAATAATCCTGGAAGCTCATTTTCGTAAAATTTAACATAGAAGAACAATAAAAAGTGTACACCGAGCAACTTTGATTGCCAGAAGTTGCTCAACTCTCTCTATGGAGGAGCTTTTAACGGTTTTGTCCATTTGTCATAGAAAGTTGGTGTTTTGGCATCGAAATGATCCTGGAAGCTCATTTTCGTAAAATTTAACGTAAAAGAACAATAAAAAGTGTACGCCGAGCAACTTTGATTGTCCGAAGTTGCTCGACTCTCTCTATGGAGGAACTTTTAACGGTTTTGTCCTTCTGTCATAGAAAGTTGGTGTTTTCGCATCGAAACAATCCTAGAAGCTCATTTACATAAAATTTAACATAGAAGAACAATAAAAAGTGTACACCGAGCAAATTTGATTGTCCAAAGTTGCTCAACACTCTCTATGGAGGAGCTTTTAACGGTTTTGTCCATTTGTCATAGAAAGTTGGTGTTTTGGCATCAAAATAATCCTTGAAGCTCATTTTCGTAAAATTTAACATAGAAGAACAATAAAAAGTGTACACCGAGCAACTTTGATTGTCCGAAGTTGCTCAACTCTTTCTATGGAGGAGCTTTTAATGGTTTTGTCCATTTGTCATTTAAAGTTGGTGTTTTGGCATCGAAATAATCCTGGAAGCGCATTTTCGTAAAATTTAACAAAGAAGAACAATAAAAAGTGTACACGGAGCAACTTTGATTGTCTGAAGTTGCTCAACTCTCTCTATGGAGGAGCTTTTAACGGTTTTGTCCATTTAGCATAGAAAGTTGGTGTTTTGGCATCAAAATAATCCTGGAAGCTAATTTTCGTAAAATTTAACATAGAACAACAATAAAAAGTGTACACCAAGCAACTTTGATTGTCTGAAGTTGCTCAACTCTATCTATTGCGGGGCTTTTAACGGTTTTGTCCATTTGTCATAGAAAGTTGCTGTTTTGGCATCGAAATAATCTTGGAAGCCTATACCCGTAAAATTTGACTTAGTAGAACATTATAAACTGTACGCCGAGCAACTTTGATTGTCCGAAGTTGCTCGACTCTCTCTTTGGAGGAGCTTTTAACGGTTTTATTCATTTGTCATAGAAAGTTGGTGTTTTGGCATCGAAACAATCCTAGAAGATCATTTTCGTAAAATTTAACATAGAAGAACAATAAAAAGTGTACACCGAGCAACTTTGATTGTCCGAAGTTGCTCAACACTCTCTATGGAAGAGCTTTTAACGGTTTTGTCCATTTGTCACGGAAAGTTGGTGTTTTGGCATCGAAATAATCCTGGAAGCTCATTTTCGTAAAATTTAACATAGAAGAACAATAAAAAGTGTACACCGAGCAACTTTGATTGTCTGAAGTTGCTCAATTCTCTCTATGGAGGAGCTTTTATTGGTTTTGTCCATTTGTCATAGAAAGTTGGTGTTTTGGCATCGAAATAATCCTGGAAGCTTATTTTCGTAAAATTTAACATAGAAGAAAAATAAAAAGTGTACAACGAGCAACTTTGATTGTCCGAAGTTGATCAACTCTCTCTATGGAGGAGCATTTAACGGTTTTGTCCATTTGTCATAGAAAGTTGGTCTTTTGTCATCGAAATAATCTTGGAAGCTTATACTCATAAAATTTGACATAGAAGAACAATAAAAAGTGTACACCGAGCAACTTCGATAGTCCGAAGTTGCTCAACTCTCTCTATGGAGGAGCTTTTAACGGTTTTGTCTATTTGTCATAGAAAGTTGGTGTTTTGGCATCGAAATGATCCTGGAAGCTCATTTTCGTAAAATTTAACATAAAAGAACAATAAAAAGTGCACACCGAGCTACTTTGATTGTCTGAAGTTGTTCAACTCTCTCTATGGAGGAGCTTTTAACTGTTTTTTCCATTTGTCATAGAAAATTGGTGTTTTTGCATCGAAATAATCTAAGAAGCTTACATTCATAAAATTTCAAGTAGAAGAACAATAAAAAGTGTACACCGAGCGACTTTGATTGTCCGAAGTTGCTCAACACTCTCTATGGAGGAGCTTTTAAAGCTTTTGTCCATTTGTCATAGAAAGTTGGTCTTTTGCCATCGAAATAATCCTGGAAGCTTATACTCATAAAATTTGACATAGAAGAACAATAAAAAGTGTACACCGAGCAACTTCGATTGTCCGAAGTTGCTCAACTCTCTCTATGAAGGAGCTTTTAACGGTTTTGTCCATTTGTCATAGAAAGTTAGTGTTTTGGCATCAAAATAATCCTGGAAGCTCATTTTCTTAAAATTTAACATAAAAGAATAATAAAAAATGTACACCGAGCAACTTTGATTGTCCGAAGTTGCACAACTCTCTCTATGGAGGAGCTTTTAACGGTTTTGTCCATTTGTCATAGAAAGTTGGTGTTTTGGCATCGAAATAATCTTGGAAGCCTAAACTCGTAAAATTTGACTTAGTAGAATAATATAAACTGTACGCCGAGCAACTTTGATTGTCCGAAGTTGCTCGACTTTCTCTTTGGAGGAGCTTTTAACGGTTTTGTTCATTTGTCATAGAAAGTTGGTGTTTGGCATCGAAACAATCCTAGAAGCTCATTTTCGTAAAATTTAACATAGAAGAACAATAAAAAGTGTACACCGAGCAACTTTGATTGTCTGATGTTGCTCAACACTCTCTATGGAGGAGCTTTTAACGGTTTTGTCCATTTGTCACAGAAAGTTGGTGTTTTGGCATCGAAATAATCCTGGAAGCTCATTTTCGTAAAATTTAACATAGAAAAACAATAAAAAGTGTACACCGAGCAACTTTGATTGTCCGAAGTTGTTCAACTCTCTCTATGGAGGAGCTTTTATTGGTTTTGTCCATTTGTCATAGAAAGTGGTGTTTTGGCATCGAAATAATCCTGGATGCTCATTTTCGTAAAATTTAACATAGAAGAACAATAAAAAGTATACACCGAGCAACTTTGATAGTCTGAAGTTGCTCAACTCTCTCTATGGAGGAGCTTTTATTGGTTTTATCCATTTGTCATAGAAAGTTGGTGTTTTGGCATCGAAATAATCCTGGAAGCTCATTTTCATAAAATTTAACATAGAAGAACAATAAAAAGTATACACCGAGCAACTTTGATTGTCTGAAGTTGCTCAACACTCTCTATGGAGGAGCTTTTAACGATTTTGTCCATTTGTCATAGAAAGTTGGTCTTTCGCCATAGAAATAATCTTGGAAGCTTGTACTCATAAAATTTGACATAGAAGAACATTAAAAAGTGCGCACCGAGCAACTTTGATTGTCCGAAGTTTCTCAACTCTCTCTATGGAGGAGCTTTTAACGGTTTTGTACATTTGTCATTGAAAGTTGGTGTTTTGGCATCGAAATGATCCTGGAAGCTCATTTTCGTAAAATTTAACATAGAAGAACAATAAAAAGTGTACACCGAGCAACTTTGATTGTCTGAAGTTGCTCAACTCTCTCTATGGAGGAGCTTTTATTGGTTTTGTCCATTTGTCATAGAAAGTTGGTGTTTTGGCATCGAAATAATCCTGGAAGCTTATTTTCGTAAAATTTAACGTAGAAGAACAATAAAAAGTGTACACCGAGCAACTTTTATAGTTCGAAGTTGCTCAACTCTCTTTATGGTGGAGCTTTTAACGCTTTTGTCCATTTGTCATTAAATATTGGTGTTTTGGCATCGAAATAATCTTGGAAGGCTATACTCGTAAAATTTGACTTAGTAGAACATTATAAATTGTACGCCGAGCAACTTTGATTGTCCGAAGTTGCTCGACTCTCTCTATGGGGGTGCTTTTAACGGTTTTGTCCATTTGTCATTGAAAGTTGGTGTTTTGGCATCGAAATAGTCCTGGAAGCTCATTTTCGTAAAATTTAACATAGAAGGACAATAAAAGGTGTACAACGAGCAACTTTGATTGTCTGAAGTTGCTCAACACTCTCTATGGAGGAGCTTTTAACGGTTTTGTCCGTTTGTCATAGAAAGTTGGTGTTTTGGCATCGAAACAATCCTAGAAGCTCATTTTCGTAAAATTTAACATAGAAGAACAATAAAAAGTGTACACCGAGCAACTTTGATTGTCCGAAGTTGCTCAACACTCTCTTTGGAGGAGCTTTTGACGGTTTTGTCCATTTGTCATAGAAAGTTGGTCTTTTGCCATCGAAATAATCTTGAAAGCTTATACTCATAAAATTTGACATAGAAGGACATTAAAAAGTGTTTACCGAGCAACTTCGACAGTCCGAAGTTGCTCAACTCTCTCTATGGAGGAGCTTTTAACAGTTTTGTCCATTTGTCATAGAAAGTTGGTGTTTTGGCATCGAAATGATCCTGGAAGCACATTTTCGTAAAATTTAACATAAAAGAACAATAAAAAGTGTACACCGAGCAACTTTGATTGTCTGAAGTTGCTCAACTCTCTCTATGGAGGAGCTTGTAACTGTTTTTTCCATTTGTCATAGAAAGTTAGTGTTTTTGCATCGAAATAATCTAAGAAGCTTACATTCATAAAATTTCAAGTAGAAGAACAATAAAAAGTGTACACCGAGCGACTTTGATTGTCCGAAGTTGCTCAACACTCTCTATGGAGGAGCTTTTAAAGCTTTTGTCCGAAGTTGCTCAAAACTCTCTTTGGAGGAGCTTTTAACGGTTTTGTCCATTTGTCATAGAAAGTTAGTGTTTTGGCATCAAAATAATCTTGAAAGCTTATACTCATAAAATTTAACATAAAAGAACAATAAAAAGTGTACACCGAGCAACTTTGCTTGTCCGAAGTTGCTCAACTCTCTCTATGGAGGAGCTTTTAACAGTTTTGTCCATTTGTCATAGAAAGTTGGTGTTTTGGCATCGAAATAATCTTGGAAGCCTATACTCGTAAAATTTGACTTAGTAGAACATTATAAACTCTACGCCGAGCAACTTTGATTGTCCGAAGTTGCTCGACTCTCTCTTTGGAGGAGCTTTTAACGGTTTTGTTCATTTGTCATAGAAAGTTGGTGTTTTGGCATCGAAACAATCCTAGAAGCTCATTTTCGTAAAATTTAACATAGAAGAACAATAAAAAGTGTACACCGAGCAACTTTGATTGTTTGAAGTTGCTCAACACTCTCTATGGAGGAGCTTTTAAGGGTTTTGTCCATTTGTCACAGAAAGTTGGTGTTTTGGCATCGAAATAATCCTGGAAGCTCATTTTCGTAAAATTTAACATAGAAGAACAATAAAAAGTGTACACCGAGCAACTTTGATTGTCCGAAGTTGCTCAACTCACTCTATGGAGGAGCTTTTATTGGTTTTGTTCATATTTCATAGAAAGTTGGTGTTTTGGCATCGAAATAATCTTGGAAGCCTATACTCGTAAAATTTGACTTAGTAGAACATTATAAACTGTACGCCGAGCAACTTTGATTGTCCGAAGTTGCTCGACTCTCTCTATGGAGGAGCTTTTAACGGTTTTGTCCATTTGTCATAGAAAGTTGGTGTTTTGGCATCGAAACAATCCTAGAAGCTCATTTTCGTAAAATTTAACATAGAAGAACAATAAAAAGTGTACACCGAGCAACTTTGATTGTCCGAAGTTGCTCAACACTCTCTTTGGAGGAGCTTTTAACGGTTTTGTCCATTTGTCATAGAAAGTTTGTCTTTTGCCATCGAAATAATCTTGGAAGCTTATACTCATAAAATTTGACATAGAAGAACATTAAAAAGTGTGCACCGAGCAACTTCGATAGTCCGAAGTTGCTCAACTCTCTCTATGGAGGAGCTTTTAACGGTTTTGTCCATTTGTCATAGAAAGTTGGTGTTTTGGCATCGAAATGATCCTGGAAGCTCATTTTCGAAAAATTTAACATAAAAGAACAATAAAAAGTGTACACCGAGCAACTTTGATTGTCTGAAGTTGCTCAACTCTCTCTATGGAGGAGCTTTTAACTGTTTTTTCCATTTGTCATAGAAAGTTGGTGTTTTTGCATCGAAATAATCTAAGAAGCTTACACTCATAAAATTTCAAGTAGAAGAACAATAAAAAGTGTACACCGATCAACATTGATAGTCCGAAGTTGCTCAACTCTCTCTATGGAGGAGCTTTTAACGGTTTTGTCCATTTGTCATAGAAAGTTGGTGTTCTGGCATCGAAATAATCCTGAATGCTCATTTTCGTAAAATTTAACATAGAAGAACAATAAAAAGTGTACACCGAGCAACTTTGATAGTCTGAAGTTGCTCAACTCTCTCTATGGAGGAGCTTTTATTGGTTTTGTCCATTTGTCATAGAAAGTTGGTGTGTTGGCATCGAAATAATCCTGGAAGCTCATTTTCATAAAATTTAACGTAGAAGAACAATAAAAAGTATACACCGAGCAACTTTGATTGTCTGAAGTTGCTCAACACTCTCTAAAGAGGAGCTTTTAACGATTTTGTCCATTTGTCATAGAAAGTTGGTCTTTTGCCAAAGAAATAATCTTGGAAGCTTGTACTCATAAAATTTGACATAGAAGAACATTAAAAAGTGCGTACCGAGCAACTTTGATTGTCCGAAGTTTCTAAACTCTCTCTATGGAGGAGCTTTTAACGGTTTTGTCCATTTGTCATTGAAAGTTGGTGTTTTGGCATCGAAATGATCCTGGAAGCTCATTTTCGTAAAATTTAACATAAAAAAACAATAAAAAGTGTACACCGAGCAACTTTGAATGTCTGAAGTTGCTCAACTCTCTCTATGGAGGAGCTTTTATTGGTTTTGTCCATTTGTCATAGAAAGTTGGTGTGTTGGCATCGAAATAATCCTGGAAGCTCATTTTCATAAAATTTAACGTAGAAGAACAATAAAAAGTATACACCGAGCAACTTTGATTGTCTGAAGTTGCTCAACACTCTCTAAAGAGGAGCTTTTCACGATTTTGTCCATTTGTCATAGAAAGTTGGTCTTTTGCCAAAGAAATAATCTTGGAAGCTTGTACTCATAAAATTTCAAATAGAAGAACATTAAAAAGTGCGTACCGAGCAACTTTGATTGTCCGAAGTTTCTAAACTCTCTCTATGGAGGAGCTTTTAACGGTTTTGTCCATTTGTCATTGAAAGTTGGTGTTTTGGCATCGAAATGATCCTGGAAGCTCATTTTCGTAAAATTTAACATAAAAGAACAATAAAAAGTGTACACCGAGCAACTTTGAATGTATGAAGTTGCTCAACTCTCTCTTTGGAGGAGCTTTTAACTGTTTTTTCCATTTGTCATAGAAAGTTGGTGTTTTTGCATCGAAATAATCTAAGAAGCTTACACTCATAAAATTTGAAGTAGAAAAATAATAAAAAGTGTACACCGAGCGACTTTGATTGTCCGAAGTCGCTCAACTATTTCTATGGAGGAGCTTTTAAAGCTTTTGTCCATTAGTCATAGAAAGTTGGTCTTTTGCCATCGAAATAATCTTGGAAGCTTATACTCATAAAATTTGACATAGAAGAACATTAAAAAGTGTACACCGAGCAACTTTGAATGTCTGAAGTTGCTCAACTCTCTCTATGGAGGAGCTTTTAACGGTTTTGTCCATTTGTCATTGAGAGTTGGTGTTTTGGCATCGAAATGATCCTGGAAGCTCATTTTCGTAAAATTTAACATAAAAGAACAATAAAAAGTGTACATCGAGCAACTTTGAATGTCTGAAGTTGCTCAACTCTCTCTATGGAGGAGCTTTTAACTGTTTTTTCCATTTGTCATAGAAAGTTGGTGTTTTTGCATCGAAATAATCTAAGAAGCTTACACTCATAAAATTTCAAGTAGAAGAACAATAAAAAGTGTACACCGATCGAGTTTGATAGTCCGAAGTTGCTCAACTCTCTCTATGGAGGAGCTTTTAACGGTTTTGTCCATTTGTCATAGAAAGTTGGTGTTTTGGCATCGAAATAATCCTGGATGCTCATTTTCGTAAAATTTAACATAGAAGAACAATAAAAAGTGTACACCGAGCAACTTCGATAGTCTGAAGTTGCTCAACTCTCTCTATGGAGGAGCTTTTATTGGTTTTGTCCATTTGTCATAGAAAGTTGGTCTGTTGGCATCGAAATAATCCTGGAAGCTCATTTTCCTAAAATTTAACATAGAAGAACAATAAAAAGTATACACCGAGCAACTTTGATTGTCTGATGTTGCTCAACACTCTCTATGGAGGGGCTTTTAACGATTTTGTCCATTTGTCATAGAAAGTTGGTCTTTTGCCAAAGAAATAATCTTGGAAGCTTGTACTCATAAAATTTGACATAGAAGAACATTAAAAAGTGCGTACCGAGCAACTTTGATTGTCCGAAGTTTCTCAACTCTCTCTATGGAGGAGCTTTTAACGGTTTTGTCCATTTGTCATTGAAAGTTGGTGTTTTGGCATCGAAATGATCCTGGAAGCTCATTTTCGTAAAATTTAACATAAAAGAACAATAAAAAGTGTACACCGAGCAACGTTGAATGTCTGAAGTTGCTCAACTCTCTCTATGGAGGAGCTTTTAACTGTTTTTTCCATTTGTCATAGAAAGTTGGTGTTTTTGCATCGAAATAATCTAAGAAGCTTACACTCATAAAATTTGAAGTAGAAAAATAATAAAAATTGTACACCGAGCGACTTTGATTGTCCGAAGTTGCTCAACTATTTCTATGGAAGAGCTTTTAAAGCTTTTGTCCATTTGTCATAGAAAGTTGGTCTTTTACCATCGAAATAATCTTGGAAGCTTATACTCATAAAATTTGACATAGAAGAACAATAAAAAGTGTACACCGAGCAACTTCGATTGTCCGAAAATGCTCAACTCTCTCTATGCAGGAGCTTTTAACCGTTTTGTCCATTTGTCATAGAAAGTTGGTGTTTTGGCATCCAAATAATCCTGGAAGCTCATTTTCTTAAAATTTAAAATAAAAGAAAAATAAAAAGTGTACACCGAGCAACTTTGATTGTCTGAAGTTGCTCAACTCTCTCTATGGAGGAGCTTTTAACGGGTTTTTCCATTTGTCATAGAAAGTTTTTGTTTTTGCATCGAAATAATCTAAGAAGCTTACACTCATAAAATTTGAAGTAGAAGAAAAATAAAAAGTGTACACCGAGCGACTTTGATTGTCCGAAGTTGCTCAACTCTCTCTATGGAGGAGCTTTTAAAGCTTTTGTCCATTTGTCATAGAAAGTTGGTCTTTTCCATCGAAATAATTTTGGAAGCTTATACTCATAAAATTTGACATAGAAGAACAATAAAAATTGTACACCGAGTAACTTCGATTGTCCGAAGTTGCTCAACTCTCTCTATGAAGGAGCTTTTAACGGTTTTGTCCATTTGTCATAGAAAGTTGGTGTTTTGATATCGAAATAATCCCGGATGCTCATTTTCGTAAAATTTGACATAGAAGAACAATAAAAAGTGTACACCGAGCAACTTTGATTGTCCGAAGTTTATCAACTCTCTCTATGGAGGAGCATTTAACGGTTTTGTCCATTTGTCATAGAAAGTTGGTCTTTTGCCATCGAAATAATCTTGGAAGCTTATACTCATAAAATTTGACATAGAAGAACAATAAAAAGTGTACACCGAGCAACTTCGATTGTCCGAAGTTGCTCAACTCTCTCTATGCAGGAGCTTTTAACCGTTTTGTCCATTTGTCATAGAAAGTTGGTGTTTTGGCATCCAAATAATCCTGGAAGCTCATTTTCTTAAAATTTAAAATAAAAGAAAAATAAAAAGTGTACACCGAGCAACTTTGATTGTCTGAAGTTGCTCAACTCTCTCTATGGAGGAGCTTTTAACGGGTTTTTCCATTTGTCATAGAAAGTTTTTGTTTTTGCATCGAAATAATCTAAGAAGCTTGCACTCATAAAATTTGAAGTAGAAGAAAAATAAAAAGTGTACACCGAGCGACTTTGATTGTCCGAAGTTGCTCAACTCTCTCTATGGAGGAGCTTTTAAAGCTTTTGTCCATTTGTCATAGAAAGTTGGTCTTTTCCATCGAAATAATTTTGGAAGCTTATACTCATAAAATTTGACATAGAAGAACAATAAAAATTGTACACCGAGTAACTTCGATTGTCCGAAGTTGCTCAACTCTCTCTATGAAGGAGCTTTTAACGGTTTTGTCCATTTGTCATAGAAAGTTGGTGTTTTGATATCGAAATAATCCCGGATGCTCATTTTCGTAAAATTTGACATAGAAGAACAATAAAAAGTGTACACCGAGCAACTTTGATTGTCCGAAGTTGATCAACTCTCTCTATGGAGGAGCATTTAACGGTTTTGTCCATTTGTCATAGAAAGTTGGTCTTTTGTCATCGAAATAATCTTGGAAGCTTATACTCATAAAATTTGACATAGAAGAACAATAAAAAGTGTACACCGAGCAACTTCGATTGTCCGAAGTTGCTCAACTCTCTCTATGGAGGAGCTTTTAACGATTTTGTCCATTTGTCATAGAAAGTTGGTGTTTTGGCATCGAAATAATCCCAGATGCTCATTTTCGTAAAATTTGACATAGAAGAACAATAAAAAGTGTACACCGAGCAACTTTGATTGTCTGAAGTTGCTCAACTCTCTCTATGGAGGAGCTTTTAACTGTTTTGTCCATTTGTCATAGAAAGTTGGGGTTTTGGCATCGAAATAATCTAAGAAGCTTACACTCATAAAATTTCAAGTAGAAGAACAATAAAAAATGTACACCGATCAACTTTGATAGTCCGAAGTTGCTCAACTCTCTCTATGGAGGAGCTTTTAACGGTTTTGCCCATTTGTAATAGAAAGTTGGTGTTTTGGCATCGAAATAATCCTGGATGCTCATTTTCGTAAAATTTAACATAGAAGAACAATAAAAAGTGTACACCGTGCAACTTTGATAGTCTGAAGTTGCTCAACTCTCTCTATCGTGGAGCTTTTATTGGTTTTGTCCAGTTGTCATAGAAAGTTGGTGTTTTGGCATCGAAATAATCCTGGAAGCTCATTTTCATAATTTAACATAGAACAACAATAAAAAGTATACACCGAGCAACTTTGATTGTCTGAAGTTGCTCAACACTCTCTATGGAGGAGCTTTTAACGATTTTGTCCATTTATCATAGAAAGTTGGTCTTTTGCCATAGAAATAATTTTGGAAGCTTGTACTCATAAAATTTGACATAGAAGAACATTAAAAAGTGCGCACCGAGCAACTTTGATTGTCCGAAGTTTCTCAACTCTCTCTATGGAGGAGCTTTTAACGGTTTTGTCCATTTGTCATTGAAAGTTGGAATTTTGGCATCGAAATGATCCTGGAAGCTCATTTTCGTAAAATTTAACATAAAAGAACAATAAAAAGTGTACACCGAGCAACTTTGAATGTCTGAAGTTGCTCAACTCTCTCTATGGAGGAGCTTTTAATTATTTTTTCCATTTGTCATAGAAAGTTGGTGTTTTTGCATCGAAATAATCTAAGAAGATTACACTCATAAAATTTGAAGTAGAAGAACATTAAAAAGTGCGCACCGAGCAACTTTGATTGTCCGAAGTTTCTCAACTATTTCTATAGAGGAGCTTTTAAAGCTTTTGTCCATTTGTCATAGAAAGTTGGTCTTTTGCCATCGAAATAATCTTGGAAGCTTATACTCATAAAATTTGACATAGAAGAACAATAAAAAGTGTACACCGAGCAACTTTGATTGTCCGAAGTTGCTCAACTCTCTCTATGGAAAAGCTTTTAAAGCTTTTGTCCATTTGTCATAGAAAGTTGGTCTTTTCCATCGAAATAATCTTGGAAGCTTATACTCATAAAATTTGACATAGAAGAACAATAAAAATTGTACACCGAGCAACTTCGATTGTCCGAAGTTGCTCAACTCTCTCTATGAAGGAGCTTTTAACGGTTTTGTCCATTTGTCATAGAAAGTTGGTGTTTTGACATCGAAACAATCCCGGATGCTCATTTTCGTAAAATTTGACATAGAAGAACAATAAAAAGTGTACACCGTGCAACTTTGATTGTCCGAAGTTGCTCAACTCTCTCTATGGAGGAGCATTTAACGGTTTTGTTCATTTGTCATAGAAAGTTGGTCTTTTCCATCGAAATAATCTTTGAAGCTTATACTCATAAAATTTGACATAGAAGAACAATTAAAAGTGTATACCGAGCAACTTTGATAGTCCGAAGTTGCTCAAATCTCTCTATAGAGGACCTTTTAACGGTTTTGTCCATTTGTCATAGAAAGTTGGTGTTTTGGCATCGAAATAGTCCTGGAAGCTCATTTTCGTAAAATTTAACATAGAAGGACAATAAAAGGTGTACAACGAGCAACTTTGATTGTCTGAAGTTGCTCAACACTCTTTATGGAGGAGCTTTTAACGGTTTTGTCCATTTGTCATAGAAAGTTGGTGTTTTGGCTTCAAAATAAACCTGGAAGCTCATTTTCGTAAAATTTAACATAGAAGAACAATAAAAAGTGTACACTGAGCAACTTTGATTGTCTGAAGTTGCTCAACTCTCTCTATGGAGGAGCTTTTAACGGTTTTGTCCATTTGTCATAGAAAGTTGGTGTTTTGGCACCGAAATAATCCTGGAAGCTCATGTTCATAAAATTTAACATAGAAGAACAATAAAAAGTGTACACCGAGCAACTTTGATTGTCCGAAGTTGCTCAACTCTCTCTATGGAGGAGCTTTTAACGGTTTTGTCCATTTGTCATAGAAAGTTGGTGTTTTGGCATCGAAATAGTCTTGGAAGCTCATTTTCGTAAAATTTAACATAGAAGAACAATGAAAGGTGTACAACGAGCAACTTTGATTGTCTGAAGTTGCTCAGCTCTCTCAATGGAGGAGCTTTTAACGGTTTTGTCCGTTTGTCATAGAAAGTTGGTGTTTTGGCATCGAAATAATCCTGGAAGCTCATTTTCGTAAAATTTAACATTAAAAAACCATAAAAAGTGTACACCGATCAACTTTGATTGTCCGAAGTTGCTCAACTCTCTCTATGGAGGAGCTTTTAACGGTTTTGTCCCTTTGTCATAGAAAGTTGGTCTTTTGCCATCGAAATAGTCATGGAAGCTCATTTTCGTAAAATTTGACATAGAAGAATATTAAAAAGTGTGCACCGAACAACTTTGATAGTCCGAAGTTGCTCAACTCTCTCTATGGATGAGCTTTTAACGGTTTTGTCCTTTGTCATAGAAAGTTGGTGTTTTTTCATCAAAATGATCATGCAAGCTCATTTTCGTAAAATTTAACATAGAAGAACAATAAAAAGTGTACACCGAGCAAATTTGATTGTCCGAAGTTGCTCAACACTCTCTATGGAGGAGCTTTTAACGTTTTTGTCCATTTGTCATAGAAAGTTGGTGTTTTGGCATCAAAATAATCGTGAAAGCTCATTTTCGTAAAATTTAACATAGAAGAACAATAAAAAGTGTACACCGAGCAACTTTGATAGTCCGAAGTTGCTCAACTCTCTCTATGGAGGAGCTTTTAACGGTTTTGTCCATTTGTCGTTGAAAGTTGGTGTTTTGGCATCGAAATAATCCTGGAAGCTCATTTTCGTAAAATTTAACATAGAAGAACAATAAAAAGTGTACACCGATCAACTTTGATTGTCCGAAGTTGCTCAACTCTCTCTATGGAGGAGCTTTTAACGGTTTTGTCCATTTTTCATAGAAAGTTGGTCTTTTGCCATGGAATAATCTTGGAAGCTTATACTCATAAAATTTGACATAGAAGAACATTAAAAAGTGTGCACCGAGCAACTTTGATAGTCCGAAGTTGCTCAACTCTCTCTATGGAGGAGCTTTTAACGGTTTTGTCCATTTGTCATAGAAAGTTGGTGTTTTGGCATCGAAATTATCCTGGAAGCTCATTTTCGTAAAATTTAACATAGAAGAACAATAAAAGTGTACACCGAGCAACTTTGATAGTCCGAAGTTGCTCAACTCTCTCTATGGAGGAGCTTTTAACGGTTTTGTCAATTTGTCATTAAAAGTTGGTGTTTTGGCATCGAAATAATCTTTGAAGCCTATACTCATAAAATTTCACTTAGTAGAACATTATAAACTGTACGCCGAGCAACTTTGATTGTCCGAAGTTGCTCGACTCTCTCTATGGAGGAGCTTTTAACGGTTTTGTCCATTTGTCATTGAAAGTTTGTGTTATGGCATCGAAATAATCCTGATAGCTCATTTTCGCAAAATTTAACATAGAAGAACAATAAAAAGTGTACACCGATCATCTTTAATAGTCCGAAGTTGCTAAACTCTCTCTATGGAGGAGCTTTTAACGGTTTTGTCCATTTGTCTTAGAAAGTTGGTGTTTTGGCATCGAAATAATCCTGGAAGCTCATTTTCGTAACATTTAACATAGAAGAACAATACAAAGTGTACACCGAGCAACTTTGATTGTCCGAAGTTGCTCAACACTCTCTATGGAGGAGGTTTTAACGATTTTGTCCATTTGTCATAGAAAGTTGCTGTTTTGGCATCGAAATAATCCTGGAAGCTCATTTTCGTAAAATTTAACATAGAAGAACAATAAAAAGTGTACACCGAGGAACGTTGATTGTCCGAAGTTGCTCAACACTCTCTATGGAAGAGTTTTTAACGATTTTGTCCATTTGTCATAGAAAGTTGGTCTTTTCCCATGGAATAAATTTGGAAGCTTATACTCATAAAATTTGACTTAGAAGAACATTAAAAAGTGTGCACCGAGCAACTTTGATAGTCCGAAGTTGCTCAACTCTCTCTATGGAGGAGCTTTTAACAGTTTTGTCCATTTGTCATAGAAAGTTGGTGTTTTGGCATCCAAATAATCCTGGAAGCTCATTTTCGTAACATTTAACATAGAAGAACAATACAAAGTGTACACCGAGCAACTTTTATTGTCCGAAGTTGCTCAACACTCTCTGTGGAGGAGGTTTTAACGATTTTGTCCATTTGTCATAGAAAGTTGGTATTTTCGCATCGAAATAATCCTGGAAGCTCATTTTCGTAAAATTTAACATAGAAGAACAATAAGAAATATACACCGAGCAACTTTGATTGTCTGAAGTTGCTCAACACTCTCTATGGAGGAGCTTTTAACGTCTTTGTCCATTTGTCATAGAAAGTTGGTCATTAGCCATCGAAATAATCTTGGAAGCTTATACTCATAAAATTTGACATAGAAGAACATTAAAAAGTGTGCACCGAGCAACTTTGATTGTCTGAAGTTGCTCAACTCTCTCTATGGAGGAGCTTTTAACGGTTTTGTCTATTTGGCAATGAAAGTTGGTGTTTTGGCATCGAAATAATCCTGGAAGCTCATTTTTGTAAAATTTAACATAGAAGAACAATAAAAAGTATACACCGAGCAACTTTGATTGTCTAAAGTTGCTCAACACTCTCTATGGAGGTGCTTTTAAAGGTTTTGTCCATTTGTCATAGAAAGTTGGTGTTTTGGCATCAAAATAATCATGGAAGCTCATTTTCGTAAAATTTAACATAGAAGAACAATAAAAAGTGTACACCGAGCAACTTTGATTGTTTAAAGTTGCTCAACTCTCTCTATGGAGGAGCTTTTAACGGTTTTGTCCAATTGTCATAGAAAGTTGTTGTTTTGGCATCGAAATAATCCTGGAAGCTCATTTTCGGAAAATTTGACATAGAAGAACGATAAAAAGTGTACACCGAGCAACTTTGATTGTCCGAGGTTGCTCAACTCTCTCTATAGAGGAGCTTTTAACGGTTTTGTCCATTTGTCATAGAAAGTTGGTGTTTTGGCATCAAAATAATCATGGAAGCTCATTTTCGTAAAATTTAACATAGAAGAACAATAAAAAGTGTACACCGAGCAACTTTGATTGTTTAAAGTTGCTCAACTCTCTCTATGGAGGAGCTTTTAACGGTTTTGTCCAATTGTCATACAAAGTTGTTGTTTTGGCATCGAAATAATCCTGGAAGCTCATTTTCGGAAAATTTGACATAGAAGAACGATAAAAAGTGTACACCGAGCAACTTTGATTGTCCGAGGTTGCTCAACTCTCTCTATAGAGGAGCTTTTAACGGTTTTGTCCATTTGTCATAGAAAGTTGGTGTTTTGGCATCGAAATAGTCCTCGAAGCTCATTTTCGTAAAATTTAACATAGAAGGACAATAAAAGGTGTACAACGAGCAACTTTGATTGTCTGAAGTTGCTCAACACTCTTTATGGAGGAGCTTTTAACGGTTTTGTCCATTTGTCATAGAAAGTTGGTGTTTTGGCATCAAAATAAACCTGGAAGCTCATTTTCGTAAAATTTAACATAGAAGAACAATAAAAAGTGTACACCGAGCAACTTTGATTGTCTGAAGTTGCTCAACTCTCTCTATGGAGGAGCTTTTAACGGTTTTGTCCATTTGTCATAGAAAGTTGGTGTTTTGGCATCGAAATAATCCTGGAAGCTCATGTTCATAAAATTTAACATAGAAGAACAATAAAAAGTGTACACCGAGCAACTTTGATTGTCCGAAGTTGCTCAACTCTCTCTATGGAGGAGCTTTTAACGGTTTTGTCCATTTGTCATAGAAAGTTGGTGTTTTGGCATCGAAATAGTCCTGGAAGCTCATTTTCGTAAAATTTAACATAGAAGAACAATAAAAGGTGTACAACGAGCAACTTTGATTGTCTGAAGTTGCTCAACTCTCTCAATGGAGGAGCTTTTAACGGTTTTGTCCGTTTGTCATAGAAAGTTGGTGTTTTGGCATCGAAATAATCCTGGAAGCTCATTTTCGTAAAATTTAACATAGAAGAACCATAAAAAGTGTACACCGATCAACTTTGATTGTCCGAAGTTGCTCAACTCTCTCTATGGAGGAGCTTTTAACGGTTTTGTCCCTTTGTCATAGAAAGTTGGTCTTTTGCCATCGAAATAGTCATGGAAGCTCATTTTCGTAAAATTTGACATAGAAGAATATTAAAAAGTGTGCACCGAACAACTTTGATAGTCCGAAGTTGCTCAACTCTCTCTATGGATGAGCTTTTAACGGTTTTGTCCTTTGTCATAGAAAGTTGGTGTTTTTTCATCAAAATGATCCTGCAAGCTCATTTTCGTAAAATTTAACATAGAAGAACAATAAAAAGTGTACACCGAGCAAATTTGATTGTCCGAAGTTGCTCAACACTCTCTATGGAGGAGCTTTTAACGTTTTTGTCCATTTGTCATAGAAAGTTGGTGTTTTGGCATCAAAATAATCGTGAAAGCTCATTTTCGTAAAATTTAACATAGAAGAACAATAAAAAGTGTACACCGAGCAACTTTGATAGTCCGAAGTTGCTCAACTCTCTCTATGGAGGAGCTTTTAACGGTTTTGTCCATTTGTCGTTGAAAGTTGGTGTTTTGGCATCGAAATAATCCTGGAAGCTCATTTTCGTAAAATTTAACATAGAAGAACAATAAAAAGTGTACACCGATCAACTTTGATTGTCCGAAGTTGCTCAACTCTCTCTATGGAGGAGCTTTTAACGGTTTTGTCCATTTGTCATAGAAAGTTGGTCTTTTGCCATGGAATAATCTTGGAAGCTTATACTCATAAAATTTGACATAGAAGAACATTAAAAAGTGTGCACCGAGCAACTTTGATAGTCCGAAGTTGCTCAACTCTCTCTATGGAGGAGCTTTTAACGGTTTTGTCCATTTGTCATAGAAAGTTGGTGTTTTGGCATCGAAATTATCCTGGAAGCTCATTTTCGTAAAATTTAACATAGAAGAACAATAAAAGTGTACACCGAGCAACTTTGATAGTCCGAAGTTGCTCAACTCTCTCTATGGAGGAGCTTTTAACGGTTTTGTCCATTTGTCATAGAAAGTTGGTGTTTTGGCATCGAAATAATCCTGGAAGCTCATTTTCGTAAAAATTAACATAGAAGAACAATAAAAAGTGTACACCGAGCAACTTCGATTGTCCGAAGTTGCTCAACTCTCTCTATGGAGGAGCTTTTAACGGTTTTGTCAATTTGTCATTAAAAGTTGGTGTTTTGGCATCGAAATAATCTTTGAAGCCTATACTCATAAAATTTCACTTAGTAGAACATTATAAACTGTACGCCGAGCAACTTTGATTGTCCGAAGTTGCTCGACTCTCTCTATGGAGGAGCTTTTAACGGTTTTGTCCATTTGTCATTGAAAGTTTGTGTTATGGCATCGAAATAATCCTGGAAGCTCATTTTCGCAAAATTTAACATAGAAGAACAATAAAAATTGTACACCGATCATCTTTAATAGTCCGAAGTTGCTCAACTCTCTCTATGGAGGAGCTTTTAACGGTTTTGTCCATTTGTCTTAGAAAGTTGGTGTTTTGGCATCGAAATAATCCTGGAAGCTCATTTTCGTAACATTTAACATAGAAGAACAATACAAAGTGTACACCGAGCAACTTTGATTGTCCGAAGTTGCTCAACACTCTCTATGGAGGAGGTTTTAACGATTTTGTCCATTTGTCATAGAAAGTTGCTGTTTTGGCATCGAAATAATCCTGGAAGCTCATTTTCGTAAAATTTAACATAGAAGAACAATAAAAAGTGTACACCGAGGAACGTTGATTGTCCGAAGTTGCTCAACACTCTCTATGGAAGAGTTTTTAACGATTTTGTCCATTTCTCATAGAAAGTTGGTCTTTTCCCATGGAATAAATTTGGAAGCTTATACTCATAAAATTTGACTTAGAAGAACATTAAAAAGTGTGCACCGAGCAACTTTGATAGTCCGAAGTTGCTCAACTCTCTCTATGGAGGAGCTTTTAACAGTTTTGTCCATTTGTCATAGAAAGTTGGTGTTTTGGCATCCAAATAATCCTGGAAGCTCATTTTCGTAACATTTAACATAGAAGAACAATACAAAGTGTACACCGAGCAACTTTTATTGTCCGAAGTTGCTCAACACTCTCTGTGGAGGAGGTTTTAACGATTTTGTCCATTTGTCATAGAAAGTTGGTATTTTCGCATCGAAATAATCCTGGAAGCTCATTTTCGTAAAATTTAACATAGAAGAACAATAAGAAATATACACCGAGCAACTTTGATTGTCTGAAGTTGCTCAACACTCTCTATGGAGGAGCTTTTAACGTCTTCGTCCATTTGTCATAGAAAGTTGGTCATTAGCCATCGAAATAATCTTGGAAGCTTATACTCATAAAATTTCACATAGAAGAACATTAAAAAGTGTGCACCGAGCAACTTTGATTGTCTGAAGTTGCTCAACTCTCTCTATGGAGGAGCTTTTAACGGTTTTGTCTATTTGTCAATGAAAGTTGGTGTTTTGGCATCGAAATAATCCTGGAAGCTCATTTTTGTAAAATTTAACATAGAAGAACAATAAAAAGTATACACCGAGCAACTTTGATTGTCTAAAGTTCCTCAACACTCTCTATGGAGGTGCTTTTAAAGGTTTTGTCCATTTGTCATAGAAAGTTGGTGTTTTGGCATCAAAATAATCATGGAAGCTCATTTTCGTAAAATTTAACATAGAAGAACAATAAAAAGTGTACACCGAGCAACTTTGATTGTTTAAAGTTGCTCAACTCTCTCTATGGAGGAGCTTTTAACGGTTTTGTCCAATTGTCATAGAAAGTTGTTGTTTTGGCATCGAAATAATCCTGGAAGCTCATTTTCGGAAAATTTGACATAGAAGAACGATAAAAAGTGTACACCGAGCAACTTTGATTGTCCGAGGTTGCTCAACTCTCTCTATAGAGGAGCTTTTAACGGTTTTGTCCATTTTTTATAGAAAGTTGGTGTTTTGGCATCGAAATAGTCCTCGAAGCACATTTTCGTAAAATTTAACATAGAAGAACAATAAAAAGTGTACACCGAGCAACTTTTATTGTATGAAGTTGCTCAACTCTCTCTATGGACGAGCTTTTATCGATTTTGTCCGTTTGTCATAAAAAGTTGGTGTTTTGGCATCGAAATAATCCTGGAAGCTCATTTTCGTAAAATTTAACATAGAAGAACAATAAAAAGTGTACACCGAGCAACTTCGATTGTCCGAAGTTGCTCAACTCTCTCTATTGAGGAGCTTTTAACGGTTTTTTCCATTTGTCATAGAAAGTTGGTGTTTTGGCATCGAAATAATCTCGGATGCTCATTTTCGTAAAATTTGACATAGAAGAACAATAAAAAGTGTACACCGAGCAACTTTGATTGTCTGAAGTTGCTCAACTCTCTCTATGGAGGAGCTTTTAACGGTTTTTTCCATTTGTCATAGAAAGTTGGTGTTTTGGCATCGAAATGATTCTGGAAGCTCATTTTCGTAAAATTTAACATAGAAGAATAATAAAAAGTGTACACCGATCAACTTTGATAGTCCGAAGTTGCTCAACTCTCTCTATGGAGGAGCTTTTAACGGTTTTGTCCATTTGTCATTAAAAGTTGGTGTTTTGACATCGAAATAATCCTGGAAGCTCATTTTCGTAACATTTAACATAGAAGAACAATACAAAGTGTACACCGAGCAACTTTGATTGTCCGAAGTTGCTCAACACTCTCTATGGAGGAGGTTTTAACGATTTTGTCCATTTGTCATAGAAAGTTGGTGTTTTGGCATCGAAATAATCCTGGAAGCTCATTTTCGTAACATTTAACATAGAAGAACAATACAAAGTGTACACCGAGCAACTTCGATTGTCCGAAGTTGCTCAACACTCTCTATGGAGGAGGTTTTAACGATTTTGTCCATTTGTCATAGAAAGTTGGTGTTTTGGCATCGAAATGATCCTGGAAGCTCATTTTCGTAAAATTTAACATAAAAGAACAATAAAAAGTGTACACCGAGCAACTTTGATAGTCCGAAGTTGCTCAACTCTCTCTATGGAGGAGCTTTTAACGGTTTTTTCCGTTTATCATAGAAAGTTGGTGTTTTGGCATCGAAATAATCCTGGAAGCTCATTTTCGGAAAATTTGAAATAGAAGAACAATAAAAAGTGTACACCGAGCAACTTTGATAGTCCGAAGTTGCTCAACTCTCTCTATGGAGGAGCTTTTAACGGTTTTGTCCATTTGTCATAGAAAGTTGGTGTTTTGGCATCGAAATAATCCTGGAAGCTCATTTTCGGAAAATTTGACATAGAAGAACAATAAAAAGTGTACATCGATCAACTTTGATAGTCCGAAGTTGCTCAACTCTCTCTATGGAGGAGCTTTTAACGGTTTTGTCCATTTGTCATAGAAAGTTGGTGTTTTGGCATCGAAATAGTCCTGGAAGCTCATTTTCGTAAAATTTAACATAGAAGAACAATAAAAAGTGTACACCGAGCAACTTTGATAGTCCGAAGTTGCTCAACTCTCTCTATGGCGGAACTTTTAACGTTTTTGTCCATTTGTCATAGAAAGTTGGTGTTTTGGCATCGAAATAATCCTGGAAGCTCATTTTCGTAACATTTAACATAGAAGAACAATAAAAAGTGTACGCCGAGCAACTTTGATTGTCCGAAGTTGCTCAACACTCTCTATGGAGGAGGTTTTAACGATTTTGTCCATTTGTCATAGAAAGTTGCTGTTTTGGCATCGAAATAATCCTGGAAGCTCATTTTCGTAAAATTTAACATAGAAGAACAATAAAAAGTGTACACCGAGGAACGTTGATTGTCCGAAGTTGCTCAACACTCTCTATGGAATAGTTTTTAACGATTTTGTCCATTTGTCATAGAAAGTTGGTCTTTTCCCATGGAATAAATTTGGAAGCTTATACTCATAAAATTTGACTTAGAAGAACATTAAAAAGTGTGCACCGAGCAACTTTGATAGTCCGAAGTTGCTCAACTCTCTCTATGGAGGAGCGTTTAACAGTTTTGTCCATTTGTCATAGAAAGTTGGTGTTTTGGCATCCAAATAATCCTGGAAGCTCATTTTCGTAACATTTAACATAGAAGAACAATACAAAGTGTACACCGAGCAACTTTTATTGTCCGAAGTTGCTCAACACTCTCTGTGGAGGAGGTTTTAACGATTTTGTCCATTTGTCATAGAAAGTTGGTATTTTCGCATCGAAATAATCCTGGAAGCTCATTTTCGTAAAATTTAACATAGAAGAACAATAAGAAATATACACCGAGCAACTTTGATTGTCTGAAGTTGCTCAACACTCTCTATGGAGGAGCTTTTAACGTCTTCGTCCATTTGTCATAGAAAGTTGGTCATTAGCCATCGAAATAATCTTGGAAGCTTATACTCATAAAATTTGACATAGAAGAACATTAAAAAGTGTGCACCGAGCAACTTTGATTGTCTGAAGTTGCTCAACTCTCTCTATGGAGGAGCTTTTAACGGTTTTGTCTATTTGTCAATGAAAGTTGGTGTTTTGGCATCGAAATAATCCTGGAAGCTCATTTTTGTAAAATTTAACATAGAAGAACAATAAAAAGTATACACCGAGCAACTTTGATTGTCTAAAGTTGCTCAACACTCTCTATGGAGGTGCTTTTAAAGGTTTTGTCCATTTGTCATAGAAAGTTGGTGTTTTGGCATCAAAATAATCATGGAAGCTCATTTTCGTAAAATTTAACATAGAAGAACAATAAAAAGTGTACACCGAGCAACTTTGATTGTTTAAAGTTGCTCAACTCTCTCTATGGAGGAGCTTTTAACGGTTTTGTCCAATTGTCATAGAAAGTTGTTGTTTTGGCATCGAAATAATCCTGGAAGCTCATTTTCGGAAAATTTGACATAGAAGAACGATAAAAAGTGTACACCGAGCAACTTTGATTGTCCGAGGTTGCTCAACTCTCTCTATAGAGGAGCTTTTAACGGTTTTGTCCATTTTTTATAGAAAGTTGGTGTTTTGGCATCGAAATAGTCCTCGAAGCTCATTTTCGTAAAATTTAACATAGAAGAACAATAAAAAGTGTACACCGAGCAACTTTTATTGTCTGAAGTTGCTCAACTCTCTCTATGGAGGAGCTTTTATCGATTTTGTCCGTTTGTCATAAAAAGTTGGTGTTTTGGCATCGAAATAATCCTGGAAGCTCATTTTCGTAAAATTTAACATAGAAGAACAATAAAAAGTGTACACCGAGCAACTTCGATTGTCCGAAGTTGCTCAACTCTCTCTATTGAGGAGCTTTTAACGGTTTTTTCCATTTGTCATAGAAAGTTGGTGTTTTGGCATCGAAATAATCTCAGATGCTCATTTTCGTAAAATTTGACATAGAAGAACAATAAAAAGTGTACACCGAGCAACTTTGATTGTCTGAAGTTGCTCAACTCTCTCTATGGAGGAGCTTTTAACGGTTTTTTCCATTTGTCATAGAAAGTTGGTGTTTTGGCATCGAAATGATTCTGGAAACTCATTTTCGTAAAATTTAACATAGAAGAACAATAAAAAGTGTACACCGATCAACTTTGATAGTCCGAAGTTGCTCAACTCTCTCTATGGAGGAGCTTTTAACGGTTTTGTCCATTTGTCATTAAAAGTTGGTGTTTTGGCATCGAAATAATCCTGGAAGCTCATTTTCGTAACATTTAACGTAGAAGAACAATACAAAGTGTACACCGAGCAACTTTGATTGTCCGAAGTTGCTCAACACTCTCTATGGAGGAGGTTTTAACGATTTTGTCCATTTGTCATAGAAAGTTGGTGTTTTGGCATCGAAATAATCCTGGAAGCTCATTTTCGTAACATTTAACATAGAAGAACAATACAAAGTGTACACCGAGCAACTTCGATTGTCCGAAGTTGCTCAACACTCTCTATGGAGGAGGTTTTAACGATTTTGTCCATTTGTCATAGAAAGTTGGTGTTTTGGCATCGAAATGATCCTGGAAGCTCATTTTCGTAAAATTTAACATAAAAGAACAATAAAAAGTGTACACCGAGCAACTTTGATAGTCCGAAGTTGCTCAACTCTCTCTATGGAGGAGCTTTTAACGGTTTTTTCCGTTTATCATAGAAAGTTGGTGTTTTGGCATCGAAATAATCCTGGAAGCTCATTTTCGGAAAATTAGAAATAGAAGAACAATAAAAAGTGTACACCGAGCAACTTTGATAGTCCGAAGTTGCTCAACTCTCTCTATGGAGGAGCTTTTAACGGTTTTGTCCATTTGTCATAGAAAGTTGGTGTTTTGGCATCGAAATAATCCTGGAAGCTCATTTTCGGAAAATTTGACATAGAAGAACAATAAAAAGTGTACATCGATCAACTTTGATAGTCCGAAGTTGCTCAACTCTCTCTATGGAGGAGCTTTTAACGGTTTTGTCCATTTGTCATAGAAAGTTGGTGTTTTGGCATCGAAATAGTCCTGGAAGCTCATTTTCGTAAAATTTAACATAGAAGAACAATAAAAAGTGTACACCGAGCAACTTTGATAGTCCGAAGTTGCTCAACTCTCTCTATGGCGGAACTTTTAACGTTTTTGTCCATTTGTCATAGAAAGTTGGTGTTTTGGCATCGAAATAATCCTGGAAGCTCATTTTCGTAACATTTAACATAGAAGAACAATAAAAAGTGTACGCCGAGCAACTTTGATTGTCCGAAGTTGCTCAACACTCTCTATGGAGGAGCTTTTAACGATTTTGTCCATTTGTCATAGAAAGTTGGTGTTTTGGCATCGAAATAATCTTGGAAGCCTATATTCGTAAAATTTCACTTAGTAGAACATTATAAACTGTACGCCGAGAACTTTGATTGTACGAAGTTGCTCAATACTCTCTATGGAGGAGCTTTTAACGATTTTGTCCATTTGTCATATAAGGTTGGTCTTTTGCCATGGAATAATCTTGGAAGCTTATACTCATAAAATTTGACATAGAAGAACATTAAAAAGTGTGCACCGAGCAACTTTGATTGTCCGAAGTTGCTCAACTCTCTCTATGGAGGATCTTTTAACGGTTTTGTCCATTTGTCATAGAAAGTTAGTGTTTTGGCATCGAAATAATCCTGGAAGCTCATTTTCGGAAAATTTAACATAGAAGAACAATAAAAAGTGTACACCGAGCAACTTTGATTGTCTGAAGTTGCTCAACTCTCTCTATGGAGGAGCTTTTATCGATTTTGTCCGTTTGTCATAAAAAGTTGGTGTTTTGGCATCGAAATAATCCTGGAAGCTCATTTTCGTAACATTTAACATAGAAGAACAATACAAAGTGTACACCGAGCAACTTCGATTGTCCGAAGTTGCTCAACACTCTCTATGGAGGAGGTTTTAACGATTTTGTCCATTTGTCATAGAAAGTTGGTGTTTTGGCATCGAAATGATCCTGGAAGCTCATTTTCGTAAAATTTAACATAAAAGAACAATAAAAAGTGTACACCGAGCAACTTTGATAGTCCGAAGTTGCTCAACTCTCTCTATGGAGGAGCTTTTAACGGGTTTTTCCGTTTATCATAGAAAGTTGGTGTTTTGGCATCGAAATAATCCTGGAAGCTCATTTTCGGAAAATTTGAAATAGAAGAACAATAAAAAGTGTACACCGAGCAACTTTGATAGTCCGAAGTTGCTCAACTCTCTCTATGGAGGAGCTTTTAACGGTTTTGTCCATTTGTCATAGAAAGTTGGTGTTTTGGCATCGAAATAATCCTGGAAGCTCATTTTCGGAAAATTTGACATAGAAGAAAAATAAAAAGTGTACATCGATCAACTTTGATAGTCCGAAGTTGCTCAACTCTCTCTATGGAGGAGCTTTTAACGGTTTTGTCCATTTGTCATAGAAAGTTGGTGTTTTGGCATCGAAATAGTCCTGGAAGCTCATTTTCGTAAAATTTAACATAGAAGAACAATAAAAAGTGTACACCGAGCAACTTTGATAGTCCGAAGTTGCTCAACTCTCTCTATGGCGGAACTTTTAACGTTTTTGTCCATTTGTCATAGAAAGTTGGTGTTTTGGCATCGAAATAATCCTGGAAGCTCATTTTCGTAACATTTAACATAGAAGAACAATAAAAAGTGTACGCCGAGCAACTTTGATTGTCCGAAGTTGCTCAACACTCTCTATGGAGGAGCTTTTAACGATTTTGTCCATTTGTCATAGAAAGTTGGTGTTTTGGCATCGAAATAATCTTGGAAGCCTATATTCGTAAAATTTCACTTAGTAGAACATTATAAACTGTATGCCGAGAACTTTGATTGTACGAAGTTGCTCAATACTCTCTATGGAGGAGCTTTTAACGATTTTGTCCATTTGTCATATAAGGTTGGTCTTTTGCCATGGAATAATCTTGGAAGCTTATACTCATAAAATTTGACATAGAAGAACATTAAAAAGTGTGCACCGAGCAACTTTGATTGTCCGAAGTTGCTCAACTCTCTCTATGGAGGAGCTTTTAACGGTTTTGTCAATTTGTCATAGAAAGTTAGTGTTTTGGCATCGAAATAATCCTGGAAGCTCATTTTCGGAAAATTTAACATAGAAGAACAATAAAAAGTGTACACCGAGCAACTTTGATTGTCTGAAGTTGCTCAACTCTCTCTATGGAGTAGCTTTTATCGATTTTGTCCGTTTGTCATAAAAAGTTGGTGTTTTGGCATCGAAATAATCCTGGAAGCTCATTTTCGTAAAATTTAACATAGAAGAACAATAAAAAGTGTACACCGATCAACTTTAATAGTCCGAAGTTGCTCAACTCTCTATATGGAGGAGCTTTTAACGGTTTTGTCCATTTGTCATAGAAAGTTGGTGTTTTGGCATCGAAATAATCCTGGAAGCTCATTTTCGTAACATTTAACATAGAAGAACAATACAAAGTGTACACCGAGCAACTTTGATTGTCCGAAGTTGCTCAACACTCTCTATGGAGGAGGTTTTAACGATTTTGTCCATTTGTCATAGAAAGTTGGTGTTTTGGCATCGAAATAATCCTGGAAGCTCATTTTCGTAAAATTTAACATAGAAGAACAATAAAAAGTGTACACCGAGCAACTTTGATTGTCCGAAGTTGCTCAACACTCTCTATGGAGGAGCTTTTAACGATTTTGTCCATTTGTCATATAAGGTTGGTCTTTTGCCATGGAATAATCTTGGAAGCATGTACTCATAAAATTTGACATAGAAGAACATTAAAAAGTGTGCACCGAGCAACTTTGATAGTCCGAAGTTGCTCAACTCTCTCTATGGAGGAGCTTTTAACGGTTTTGTCCATTTGTCATAGAAAGTTGGTGTTTTGGCATCGAAATGATCCTGGAAGCTCATTTTCGTAAAATTTAACATAGAAGAACAATAAAAAGTGTACAACGATCAACTTTGATAGTCCGAAGTTGCTCAACTCTCTCTATGGAGGAGCTTTTAACGGTTTTGTCCATTTGTCATAGAAAGTTGGTGTTTTGGCATCGAAATAGTCCTAGAAGCTCATTTTCGTAAAATTTAACATAGAAGAACAATAAAAAGTGTACACCGAGCAACTTTGATAGTCCGAAGTTGCTCAACTCTCTCTATGGCGGAACTTTCAACGTTTTTGTCCATTTGTCATAGAAAGTTGGTGTTTGGCATCGAAATAATCCTGGAAGCTCATTTTCGTAACATTTAACATAGAAGAACAATAAAAAGTGTACACCGAGCAACTTTGATTGTCCGAGGTTGCTCAACACTCACTATGGAGGAGCTTTTAACGGTTTTGTCCATTTGTCATAGAAAGTTGGTGTTTTGGCATCGATAGAAAGTTGGTGTTTTGGCATCGAAATAATCCTGGAAGCTCATTTTCGTAAAATTTAACATAGAAGAACAATAAAAAGTGTACACCGATCAACTTTGATATTCCGAAGTTGCTCAACTCTCTCAATGGAGGAGCGTTTAACGGTTTTGTCCATTTGTCATAGAAAGTTCGTGTTTTGGATTCGAAATAATCCTGGAAGCTCATTTTCGTAACATTTAACATAGAAGAACAATAAAAAGTATACAACGAGCAACTTAGATTGTCCGAAGTTGCTCAACACTCTCTATGGAGGAGCTTTTAACGATTTTGTCTACTTGTCATAGAAAGTTGGTGTTTTGCTATCGAAATAATCCTGGAAGCCTATACTCGTAAAATTTCACTTAGAAGAACATTATAAACTGTTCGCCGAGCAACTTTGATTGTCCGAAGTTGCTCGACTCTTTTTATGGAGGAGCTTTTAACGGTTTTGTCATTTTGTCATAGAAAGTTGGTGTTTTGGCATCGAAATAATCCTGGAAGCTCATTTTCGTAAAATTTAACATAGAAGAACAATAAAAAGGGTACACCGAGCAACTTTGATTGTCCAAAGTTGCTCAACAGTCTCTATGGAGGAGCTTTTAACGATTTTGTCCATTTGTCATAGAAAGTTGGTGTTTTGGCATCGAAATGATCCCGGAAGCTCATTTTCGTAAAATTTAACATAAAAGAACAATAAAAAGTGTACACCGAGCAACTTTGATAGTCCGAAATTGCTCAACTTTATCTATGGAGGAGCTTTTAACGGTTTTGTCCATTTGTCATAGAAAGTTGGTGTTTTGGCATCGAAATAGTCCTGGAAGCTCATTTTCGTAAAATTTAACATAGAAGAACAATAAAAAGTGTACACCGAGCAACTTTGATTGTCCGAAATTGCTCAACTCTCTCTATGGAGGAGCTTTTAACGATTTTGTCGGTTTGTCATAAAAAGTTGGTGTTTTGGCATCGAAATAATCCTGGAAGCTCATTTTCGTAAAATTTAACATAGAAGAACAATAAAAAGTGTACACCGATCAACTTTAATAGTCCGAAGTTGCTCAACTCTCTCTATGGAGGAGCTTTTAACGGTTTTGTCCATTTGTCATAGAAAGTTGGTGTTTTGGCATCGAAATAATCCTGGAAGCTCATTTTCGTAACATTTAACATAGAAGAACAATACAAAGTGTACACCGAGCAACTTTGATTGTCCGAAGTTGCTCAACACTCTCTATGGAGGAGGTTTTAACGATTTTGTCCATTTGTCATAGAAAGTTGGTGTTTTGGCATCGAAATAATCCTGGAAGCTCATTTTCGTAACATTTAACATAGAAGAACAATACAAAGTGTACACCGAGCAACTTTGATTGTCCGAAGTTGCTCAACACTCTCTATGGAGGAGGTTTTAACGATTTTGTCCATTTGTCATAGAAAGTTGGTGTTTTGGCATCGAAATGATCCTGGAAGCTCATTTTCGTAAAATTTAACATAAAAGAACAATAAAAAGTGTACACCGAGCAACTTTGATAGTCCGAAGTTGCTCAACTCTCTCTATGGAGGAGCTTTTAACGGTTTTTTCCGTTTATCATAGAAAGTTGGTGTTTTGGCATCGAAATAATCCTGGAAGCTCATTTTCGTAAAATTTAACATAGAAGAACAATAAAAAGTGTACACCGATCAACTTTGATAGTCCGAAGTTGCTCAACTCTCTCTATGGAGGAGCTTTTAACGGTTTTGTCCATTTGTCATAGAAAGTTGGTGTTTTGGCATCGAAATAGTCCTGGAAGCTCATTTTCGTAAAATTTAACATAGAAGAACAATAAAAAGTGTACACCGAGCAACTTTGATAGTCCGAAGTTGCTCAACTCTCTCTATGGCGGAACTTTTAACGTTTTTGTCCATTTGTCATAGAAAGTTGGTGTTTTGGCATCGAAATAATCCTGGAAGCTCATTTTCGTAACATTTAACATAGAAGAACAATAAAAAGTGTACGCCGAGCAACTTTGATTGTCCGAAGTTGCTCAACACTCTCTATGGAGGAGCTTTTAACGATTTTGTCCATTTGTCATAGAAAGTTGGTGTTTTGGCATCGAAATAATCTTGGAAGCCAATATTCGTAAAATTTCACTTAGTAGAACATTATAAACTGTACGCCGAGAACTTTGATTGTACGAAGTTGCTCGACTCTCTCTATGGAGGAGCTTTTAACGGTTTTGTCCTTTTGTCATAGAAAGTTGGTGTTTTGGCATCAAAACAATCCTAGAAGCTCATTTTCGTAAAATTTAACATAGAAGAACAATAAAAAGTGTACACCGAGCAAATTTGATTGTCCGAAGTTGCTCAACTCTCTCTATGGAGGAGCTTTTAACGGTTTTGTCCGTTTATCATAGAAAGTTGGTGTTTTGGCATCGAAATAATCCTGGAAGCTCATTTTCGTAAAATTTAACGTAGAAGAACAATAAAAAGTGTACACCGATCAACTTTGATAGTCCGAAGTTGCTCAACTCTCTCTATGGAGGAGCTTTTAACTGTTTTGTCCATTTGTCATAGAAAGTTGGTGTTTTGGCATCGAAATAGTCCTGGAAGCTCATTTTCGTAAAATTTAACATAGAAGAACAATAAAAAGTGTACACCGAGCAACTTTGATAGTCCGAAGTTGCTCAACTCTCTCTATGGCGGAACTTTTAACGTTTTTGTCCATTTGTCATAGAAAGTTGGTGTTTTAGCATCGAAATAATCCTGGAAGCTCATTTTCGTAACATTTAACATAGAAGAACAATAAAAAGTGTACGCCGAGCAACTTTGATTGTCCGAAGTTGCTCAACACTCTCTATGGAGGAGCTTTTAACGATTTTGTCCATTTGTCATAGAAAGTTGGTGTTTTGGCACCGAAATAATCCTGGAAGCTCATTTTCGTAAAATTTAACATAGAAGAACAATAAAAAGTGTACACCGAGCAACTTTGATTGTCCGAAGTTGCTCAACACTCTCTATGGAGGAGCTTTTAACGATTTTGTCCATTTGTCATATAAGGTTGGTATTTTGCCATGGAATAATCTTGGAAGCTTATACTCACAAAATTTGACATAGAAGAACATTAAAAAGTGTGCACCGAGCAACTTTTATAGTCCGAAGTTGCTCAACTCTCTCTATGGAGGAGTTTTTAACGGTTTTGTCCATTTGTCATAGAAAGTTGGTGTTTTGGCATCGAAATAATCCTGGAAGCTCATTTTCGTAAAATTTAACATAGAAGAACAATAAAAAGTGTACAACGATCAACTTTGATAGTCCGAAGTTGCTCAACTCTCTCTATGGAGGAGCTTTTAACGGTTTGGTCCATTTGTCATAGAAAGTTGGTGTTTTGGCATCGAAATAGTCCTGGAAGCTCATTTTCGTAAAATTTAACATAGAAGAACAATAAAAAGTGTACACCGAGCAACTTTGATAGTCCGAAGTCGCTCAACTATCTCTATGGCGGAACTTTCAACGTTTTTGTCCATTTGTCATAGAAAGTTGGTGTTTTGGCATCGAAATAATCCTGGAAGCTCATTTTCGTAACATTTAACATAGAAGAACAATAAAAAGTGTACACCGAGCAACTTTGATTGTCCGAGGTTGCTCAACACTCACTATGGAGGAGCTTTTAACGGTTTTGTCCATTTGTCATAGAAAGTTGGTGTTTTGGCATCGATAGAAAGTTGGTGTTTTGGCATCGAAATAATCCTGGAAGCTCATTTTCGTAAAATTTAACATAGAAGAACAATAAAAAGTGTACACCGATCAACTTTGATATTCCGAAGTTGCTCAACTCTCTCAATGGAGGAGCGTTTAACGGTTTTGTCCATTTGTCATAGAAAGTTCGTGTTTTGGCATCGAAATAATCCTGGAAGCTCATTTTCGTAACATTTAACATAGAAGAACAATAAAAAGTATACAACGAGCAACTTAGATTGTCCGAAGTTGCTCAACACTCTCTATGGAGGAGCTTTTAACGATTTTGTCTATTTGTCATAGAAAGTTGGTGTTTTGGTATCGAAATAATCCTGGAAGCCTATAATCGTAAAATTTCACTTAGTAGAACATTATAAACTGTTCGCCGAGCAACTTTGATTGTCCGAAGTTGCTCGACTCTTTTTATGGAGGAGCTTTTAACGGTTTTGTCCTTTTGTCATAGAAAGTTGGTGTTTTGGCATCGAAATAATCCTGGAAGTTCATTTTCGTAAAATTTAACATAGAAGAACAATAAAAAGTGTACACCGAGCAACTTTGATTGTCCAAAGTTGCTCAACAGTCTCTATGGAGGAGCTTTTAACGATTTTGTCCATTTGTCATAGAAAGTTGGTGTTTTGGCATCGAAATGATCCCGGAAGCTCATTTTCGTAAAATTTAACATAAAAGAACAATAAAAAGTGTACACCGAGCAACTTTGATAGTCCGAAATTGCTCAACTTTATCTATGGAGGAGCTTTTAACGGTTTTGTCCATTTGTCATAGAAAGTTGGTGTTTTGGCATCGAAATAGTCCTGGAAGCTCATTTTCGTAAAATTTAACATAGAAGAAGAATAAAAAGTGTACACCGAGCAACTTTGATTGTCCGAAATTGCTCAACTCTCTCTATAGAGGAGCTTTTAACGGTTTTGTCCGTTTATCATAGAAAGTTGGTGTTTTGGCATCGAAATAATCCTGGAAGCTCATTTTCGAAAAATTTAACATAGAAGAACAATAAAAAGTGTACACCGATCAAATTTGATAGTCCGAAGTTGCTCAACTCTCTCTATGGAGGAGCTTTTAACGATTTTGTCCATTTATCATAGAAAGTTGGTGTTTTGGCATCGAAATAATCCTGGAAGCTCATTTTCGAAAAATTTAACATAGAAGAACAATAAAAAGTGTACACCGATCAAATTTGATAGTCCGAAGTTGCTCAACTCTCTCTATGGAGGAGCTTTTAACGATTTTTTCCATTTGTCATAGAAAGTTGGTGTTTTGGCATCGAAATAGTCCTGGAAGCTCATTTTCGTAAAATTTAACATAGAAGAACAATAAAAAGTGTACACCGAGCAACTTTGATAGTCCGAAGTTGCTCAACTCTCTCTATGACGGAACTTTTAACGTTTTTGTCCATTTTTCATAGAAAGTTGGTGTTTTGGCATCGAAATAATCCTGGAAGCTCATTTTCGTAACATTTAATATAGAAGAACAATAAAAAGTGTACACCGAGCAACTTTGATTGTCCGAAATTGCTCAACACTCTCTATGGAGGAGCATTTAACGATTTTGTCCATTTGTCATAGAAAGTTGGTGTTTTGGCACCAAAATAATCCTGGAAGCTCATTTTCGTAAAATTTAACATAGAAGAACAGTAAAAAGTGTACACCGAGCAACTTTGATTCTCCGAAGTTGCTCAATACTCTCTATGGAGGAGCTTTTAACGATTTTGTCCATTTGTCATATAGAGTTGGTCTTTTGCCATGGAATAATCTTGGAAGCTTATACTCATAAAATTTGACATAGAAGAACATTAAAAAGTGTGCACCGAGCAACTTTGATTGTCCGAAGTTGCTCAACTCTCTCTATGGAGGAGCTTTTAACGGTTTTGTCCATTTTTCATAGAAAGTTAGTGTTTTGTCATCGAAATAATCCTGGAAGCTCATTTTCGGAAAATTTAACATAGAAGAACAATAAAAAGTGTACACCGAGCAACTTTGATTGTCTGAAGTTGCTCAACTCTCTCTATGGAGGAGCTTTTATCGATTTTGTCCGTTTGTCATAAAAAGTTGGTGTTTTGGCATCGAAATAATCCTAGAAGCTCATTTTCGTAAAATTTAACATAGAAGAACAATAAAAAGTGTACACCGATCAACTTTAATAGTCCGAAGTTGCTCAACTCTCTCTATGGAGGAGCTTTTAACGGTTTTGTCCATTTGTCATAGAAAGTTGGTGTTTTGGCATCGAAATAATCCTGGAAGCTCATTTTCGTAACATTTAACATAGAAGAACAATACAAAGTGTACACCGAGCAACTTTGATTGTCCGAAGTTGCTCAACACTCTCTATGGAGGAGGTTTTAACGATTTTGTCCATTTGTCATAGAAAGTTGGTGTTTTGGCATCGAAATAATCCTGGAAGCTCATTTTCCTAAAATTTAACATAGAAGAACAATAAAAAGTGTACACCGAGCAACTTTGATTGTCCGAAGTTGCTCAACACTCTCTATGGAAGAGTTTTTAACGATTTTGTCCATTTGTCATAGAAAGTTGGTCTTTTCCCATGGAATAAATTTGGAAGCTTATAATCATAAAATTTGACTTAGAAGAACATTAAAAAGTGTGCACCAAGCAACTTTGATAGTCCGAAGTTGCTCAACTCTCTCTATGGAGGAGCTTTTAACAGTTTTGTCCATTTGTCATAGAAAGTTGGTGTTTTGGCATCGATATAGTCCTGGAAGCTCATTTTCGTAAAATTTAACATAGAAGTACAATAAAAAGTGTACACCGAGCAACTTCGATTGTCTGAAGTTGCTCAACTCTCTCTATGGAGGAGCTTTTATTGGTTTTGTCCGTTTGTCATAGAAAGTTCGTGTTTTGGCATCGAAATGATCCTGGAAGCTCATTTTCGTAAAATTTAACATAAAAGAACAATAAAAAGTGTACACCGAGCAACTTTGATAGTCCGAAGTTGCTCAACTCTCTCTATGGAGGAGCTTTTAACGGTTTTGTCCATTTGTCATTAAAAGTTGGTGTTTTGGTATCGAAATAATCTTGGAAGCCTATATTCGTAAAATTTCACTTAGTAGAACATTATAAACTGTACGCCGAGAACTTTGATTGTCCGAAGTTGCTCGACTCTCTCTATGGAGGAGCTTTTAACGGTTTTGTCCTTTTGTCATAGAAAGTTGGTGTTTTGGCATCAAAACAATCCTAGAAGCTCATTTTCATAAAATTTAACATAGAAGAACAATAAAAAGTGTACGCCGAGCAACTTTGATTGTCCGAAGTTGCTCAACACTCTCTATGGAGGAGCTTTTAACGATTTTGTCCATTTGTCATAGAAAGTTGGTGTTTTGGCACCGAAATAATCCTGGAAGCTCATTTTCGTAAAATTTAACATAGAAGAACAATAAAAAGTGTACACCGAGCAACTTTGATTGTCCGAAGTTGCTCAACACTCTCTATGGAGGAGCTTTTAACGATTTTGTCCATTTGTCATATAAGGTTGGTCTTTTGCCATGGAATAATCTTGGAAGCATATACTCATAAAATTTGACATAGAAGAACATTAAAAAGTGTGCACCGAGCAACTTTGATAGTCCGAAGTTGCTCAACTCTCTCTATGGAGGAGCTTTTAACGGTTTTATCCATTTGTCATAGAAAGTTGGTGTTTTGGCATCGAAATAATCCTGGAAGCTCATTTTCGTAAAATTTAACATAGAAGAACAATAAAAAGTGTACAACGATCAACTTTGATAGTCCGAAGTTGCTCAACTCTCTCTATGGAGGAGCTTTTAACGGTTTTGTCCATTTGTCATAGAAGTTGGTGTTTTGGCATCGAAATAGTCCTGGAAGCTCATTTTCGTAAAATTTAACATAGAAGAACAATAAAAAGTGTACACCGAGCAACTTTGATAGTCCGAAGTTGCTCAACTCTCTCTATGGCGGAACTTTCAACGTTTTTGTCCATTTGTCATAGAAAGTTGGTGTTTTGGCATCGAAATAATCCTGGAAGCTCATTTTCGTAACATTTAACATAGAAGAACAATAAAAAGTGTACACCGAGCAACTTTGATTGTCCGAGGTTGCTCAACACTCACTATGGAGGAGCTTTTAACGGTTTTGTCCATTTGTCATAGAAAGTTGGTGTTTTGGCATCGATAGAAAGTTGGTGTTTTGGCATCGAAATAATCCTGGAAGCTCATTTTCGTAAAATTTAACATAGAAGAACAATAAAAAGTGTACACCGATCAACTTTGATATTCCGAAGTTGCTCAACTCTCTCAATGGAGGAGCGTTTAACGGTTTTGTCCATTTGTCATAGAAAGTTCGTGTTTTGGCATCGAAATAATCCTGGAAGCTCATTTTCGTAACATTTAACATAGAAGAACAATAAAAAGTATACAACGAGCAACTTAGATTGTCCGAAGTTGCTCAACACTCTCTATGGAGGAGCTTTTAACGATTTTGTCTATTTGTCATAGAAAGTTGGTGTTTTGGTATCGAAATAATCCTGGAAGCCTATACTCGTAAAATTTCACTTAGAAGAACATTATAAACTGTTCGCCGAGCAACTTTGATTGTCCGAAGTTGCTCGACTCTTTTTATGGAGGAGCTTTTAACGGTTTTGTCATTTTGTCATAGAAAGTTGGTGTTTTGGCATCGAAATAATCCTGGAAGCTCATTTTCGTAAAATTTAACATAGAAGAACAATAAAAAGGGTACACCGAGCAACTTTGATTGTCCAAAGTTGCTCAACAGTCTCTATGGAGGAGCTTTTAACGATTTTGTCCATTTGTCATAGAAAGTTGGTGTTTTGGCATCAAAATGATCCCGGAAGCTCATTTTCGTAAAATTTAACATAAAAGAACAATAAAAAGTGTACACCGAGCAACTTTGATAGTCCGAAATTGCTCAACTTTATCTATGGAGGAGCTTTTAACGGTTTTGTCCATTTGTCATAGAAAGTTGGTGTTTTGGCATCGAAATAGTCCTGGAAGCTCATTTTCCTAAAATTTAACATAGAAGAACAATAAAAAGTGTACACCGAGCAACTTTGATAGTCCGAAATTGCTCAACTTTATCTATGGAGGAGCTTTTAACGGTTTTGTCCATTTGTCATAGAAAGTTGGTGTTTTGGCATCCAAATGATCCCGGAAGCTCATTTTCGTAAAATTTAACATAAAAGAACAATAAAAAGTGTACACCGAGCAACTTTGATAGTCCGAAATTGCTCAACTTTATCTATGGAGGAGCTTTTAACGGTTTTGTCCATTTGTCATAGAAAGTTAGTATTTTGGCATCGAAATAATCCTGGAAGCTCAATTTCGTATAATTTAACATAGAAGAACAATAAAAAGTGTACACCGATCAACTTTGATAGTCCGAACTTGCTCAACTCTCTCTATGGAGGAGCTTTTAGCGGTTTTGTCCATTTGTCATAGAAAGTTGGTGTTTTGGCATCGAAATAGTCCTGGAAGCTCATTTTCGTAAAATTTAACATAGAAGAACAATAAAAAGTGTACACCGAGCAACTTTGATTGTCCGAAGTTGCTCAACTCTCTCTATGGCGGAACTTTTAACGTTTTTGTCCATTTATAATAGAAAGTTGGTGTTTTGGCATCGAAATAATCCTGGAAGCTCATTTTCGTAACATTTAACATAGAAGAACAATAAAAAGTGTACACCGAGCAACTTTGATTGTCCGAAGTTGCTCAACACTCTCTATGGAGGAGCTTTTAACGATTTTGTCCATTTGTCATAGAAAGTTGGTGTTTTGGCACCGAAATAATCCTGGAAGCTCATTTTCGTAACATTTAACATAGAAGAACAATAAAAAGTGTACACCGAGCAACTTTGATTGTCCAAAGTTGCTCAACTCTCTCTATGGAGGAGCTTTTAACGGTTTTGTCCATTTGTCATATAAGGTTGGTCTTTTGCCATGGAATAATCTTGGAAGCTTATACTCAAAAAATTTGACATAGAAAAACATTAAAAAGTGTGCACCGAGCAACTTTGATAGTCCGAAGTTGCTCAACTCTCTCCATGGAGGAGCTTTTAACGGTTTTGTCCATTTGTCATAGAAAGTTGGTGTTTTGGCATCGAAATAATCCTGGAAGCTCATTTTCGTAAAATTTAACATAGAAGAACAATAAAAAGTGTACACCGATCAACTTTGATAGTCCAAAGTTGCTCAAGTCTCTCTATGGAGGAGCTTTTAACGGTTTTGGCCATTTGTCATAGAAAGTTGGTGTTTTGGCATCGAAATAGTCCTGGAAGCTCATTTTCGTAAAATTTAACATAGAAGAACAATAAAAAGTGTACACCGAGCAACTTTGATAGTCCGAAGTTGCTCAACTCTCTCTATGGCGGAACTTTTAACGTTTTTGTCCATTTGTCATAGAAAGTTGGTGTTTTGGCATCGAAATAATCCTGGAAGCTCATTTTCGTAACATTTAACATAGAAGAACAATAAAAAGTGTACACCGAGCAACTTTGATTGTCCGAAGTTGCTCAACACTCTCTATGGAGGAGCTTTTAACGATTTTGTCCATTTGTCAAAGAAAGTTGGTGTTTTGGCACCGAAATAATCCTGGAAGCTCATTTTCGTAAAATTTAACATAGAAGAACAATAAAAAGTGTACACCGAGCAACTTTGATTGTCCGAAGTTGCTCAACACTCTCTATGGAGGAGCTTTTAACGATTTTGTCCATTTGTCATATAAGGTTGGTCTTTTGCCATGGAATAATCTTGGAAGCTTATACTCATAAAATTTGACATAGAAGAACATTAAAAAGTGTGCACCGAGCAACTTTGATAGTCCGAAGTTGCTCAACTCTCTCTATGGAGGAGCTTTTAACGGTTTTGTCCATTTGTCATAGAAAGTTGGTGTTTTGGCATCGAAATAATCCTGGAAGCTCATTTTCGTAAAATTTAACATAGAAGAATAATAAAAAGTGTACACCGATCAACTTTGATAGTCCGAAGTTGCTCAACTCTCTCTATGGAGGAGCTTTTAACGGTTTTGTCTATTTGTCATAGAAAGTTGGTGTTTTGGCATCGAAATAATCCTGGAAGCTCATTTTCGTAAAATTTAACATAGACGAACAATAAAAAGTGTACACCGTGCAACTTTGATTGTCCGAAATTGCTCAACAATCTCTATGGAGGAGCTTTTAAAGATTTTGTCCATTTGTCATAGAAAGTTGGTCTTTTGCCATGGAATAATTTTGGAAGCTTATACTCATAAAATTTGACATAGAAGAATATTAAAAAGTGTGCACCGAGCAACTTTGATAGTCCGAAGTTGCTCAACTCTCTCTATGGAGGAGCTTTTAACGGTTTTGTCCATTTGTCATAGAAAGTTGGTGTTTTGGCATCGAAATAATCCTGGAAGCTCATTTTCGAAACATTTAACATAGAAGAACAATAAAAAGTATACAACGAGCAACTTTGATTGTCCGAAGTTGCTCAACACTCTCTATGGAGTAGCTTTTAACGATTTTGTACATTTGTCATAGAAAGTTGGTGTTTTGGCATCGAAATAATCCTGGAAGCCTATACTCGTAAAATTTCACTTAGTAGAACATTATAAACTGTTCGCCGAGCAACTTTGATTGTCCGAAGTTGCTCGACTCTCTTTATGGAGGAGCTTTTAACGGTTTTGTCCTTTTGTCATAGAAAGTTGGTGTTTTGCCCTGGAATAATCTTGGAAGCTTATACTCATAAAATTTGACATAGAAGAACATTAAAAAGTGTGCACCGAGCAACTTGGATTGTCTGAAGTTGCTCAACTCTCTCTATGGAGGAGTTTTTAACGGTTTTGTCTATTTGTCATAGAAAGTTGGTGTTTTGGCATCGAAATGATCCTGGAAGCTCATTTTCATAAAATTTAACATAAAAGAACAATAAAAAGTATACACCGAGCAACTTTGATAGTCCGAAGTTGCTCAACTCTCTCTATGGAGGAGCTTTTAACGGTTTTGTCCATTTGTCACTAAAAGTTGGTGTTTTGGCATCAAAATAATCTTGGAAGCCTATACTCGTAAAACTTCACTTAGTAGAACATTATAAACTGTACGCCGAGCAACTTTGATTGTCCGATGTTACTCGACTCTCTCTATGGAGGAGCTTTTAACGATTTTGTCCTTTTGTCAGAGAAAGTTGGTGTTTTGGCATCGAAATAATCCTGGAAGCTCATTTTCGTAAAATTTAACATAGAAGAACAATAAAAAGTGTACACCGAGCAACTTTGATTGTCCAAAGTTGCTCAACACTCTCTATGGAGGAGCTTTTAACGATTTTGTCCATTTGTCATAGAAAGTTGGTGTTTTGGCACCGAAATGATCCTGGAAGCTCATTTTCGTAAAATTTAATATAAAAGAACAATAAAAAGTGTACACCGAGCAACTTTGATAGTCCGAAGTTGCTCAACACTCTCTATGGAGGAGCTTTTAACGATTTTGTCCATTTGTCATATAAGGTTGGTATTTTGCCATGGAATAATCTTGGAAGCTTATACTCATAAAATTTGACATAGAAGAACATTAAAAAGTGTGCACCGAGCAACTTTTATAGTCCGAAGTTGCTCAACTCTCTCTATGGAGGAGCTTTTAGCGGTTTTGTCCATTTGTCATAGAAAGTTGGTGTTTTGGCATCGAAATAGTCCTGGAAGCTCATTTTCGTAAAATTTAACATAGAAGAACAATAAAAAGTGTACACCGAGCAACTTTGATTGTCCGAAATTGCTCAACTCTCTCTATGGCGGAACTTTTAACGTTTTTGTCCATTTGTCATAGAAAGTTGGTGTTTTGGCATCGAAATAATCCTGGAAGCTCATTTTCGTAACATTTAACATAGAAGAACAATAAAAAGTGTACACCGAGCAACTTTGATTGTCCGAAGTTGCTCAACACTCTCTATGGAGGAGCTTTTAACGATTTTGTCCATTTGTCATAGAAAGTTGGTGTTTTGGCACCGAAATAATCCTGGAAGCTCATTTTCGTAACATTTAACATAGAAGAACAATAAAAAGTGTACACCGAGCAACTTTGATTGTCCGAAGTTGCTCAACTCTCTTTATGGAGGAGCTTTTAACGGTTTTGTCCATTTGTCATATAAGGTTGGTCTTTTGCCATGGAATAATCTTGGAAGCTTATACTCATAAAATTTGACATAGAAAAACATTAAAAAGTGTGCACCGAGCAACTTTGATAGTCCGAAGTTGCTCAACTCTCTCCATGGAGGAGCTTTTAACGGTTTTGTCCATTTGTCATAGAAAGTTGGTTTTTTGGCATCGAAATAATCCTGGAAGCTCATTTTTGTAAAATTTAACATAGAAGAACAATAAAAACTGTACACCGATCAACTTTGATAGTCCGAAGTTACTCAAGTCTCTCTATGGAGGAGCTTTTAACGGTTTTGTCCATTTGTCATAGAAAGTTGGTGTTTTGGCATCGAAATAGTCCTGGAAGCTCATTTTCGTAACATTTAACATAGAAGAACAATAAAAAGTGTACACCGAGCAACTTTGATAGTCCGAAGTTGCTCAACTCTCTCTATGGCGGAACTTTTAACGTTTTTGTCCATTTGTCATAGAAAGTTGGTGTTTTGGCATCGAAATAATCCTGGAAGCTTATTTTCGTAACATTTAACATAGAAGAACAATAAAAAGTGTACACCGAGCAACTTTGATTGTCCGAAGTTGCTCAACACTCTCTATGGAGGAGCTTTTAACGATTTTGTCCATTTGTCATAGAAAGTTGGTGTTTTGGTACTGAAATAATCCTGGAAGCTCATTTTCGTAAAATTTAACATAGAAGAACAATAAAAAGTGTACACCGAGCAACTTTGATTGTCCGAAGTTGCTCAACACTCTCTATGGAGGAGCTTTTAACGATTTTGTCCATTTGTCATATAAGGTTGGTCTTTTGCCATGGAATAATCTTGGAAGCTTATACTCATAAAATTTGACATAGAAGAACATTAAAAAGTGTGCACGGAGCAACTTTGATAGTCCGAAGTTGCTCAACTCTCTCTATGGAGGAGATTTTAACGGTTTTGTCCATTTGTCATAGAAAGTTGGTGTTTTGGCATCGAAATAATCCTGGAAGCTCATTTTCGTAAAATTTAACATAGAAGAACAATAAAAAGTGTACACCGTGCAACTTTGATTGTCCGAAATTGCTCAACAATCTCTATGGAGGAGCTTTTAAAGATTTTGTCCATTTGTCATAGAAAGTTGGTCTTTTGCCATGGAATAATTTTGGAAGCTTATACTCATAAAATTTGACATAGAAGAACATTAAAAAGTGTGCACCGAGCAACTTTGATAGTCCGAAGTTGCTCAACTCTCTCTATGGAGGAGCTTTTAACGGTTTTGTCCATTTGTCATAGAAAGTTGGTGTTTTGGCATCGAAATAATCCTGGAAGCTCATTTTCGTAACATTTAACATAGAAGAACAATAAAAAGTATACAACGAGCAACTTTGATTGTCCGAAGTTGCTCAACACTCTCTATGGAGTAGCTTTTAACGATTTTGTACATTTGTCATAGAAAGTTGGTGTTTTGGCATCGAAATAATCCTGGAAGCCTATACTCGTAAAATTTCACTTAGTAGAACATTATAAACCGTTCGCCGAGCAACTTTGATTGTCCGAAGTTGCTCGACTCTCTTTATGGAGGAGCTTTTAAAGGTTTTGTCCTTTTGTCATAGAAAGTTGGTGTTTTGCCCTAGAATAATCTTGGAAGCTTATACTCATAAAATTTGACATAGAAGAACATTAAAAAGTGTGCACCGAGCAACTTGGATTGTCTGAAGTTGCTCAACTCTCTCTATGGAGGAGTTTTTAACGGTTTTGTCCATTTGTCATAGAAAGTTGGTGTTTTGGAATCGAAATGATCCTGGAAGCTCATTTTCATAAAATTTAACATAAAAGAACAATAAAAAGTATACACCGAGCAACTTTGATAGTCTGAAGTTGCTCAACTCTCTCTATGGAGGAGCTTTTAACGGTTTTGTCCATTTGTCATTAAAAGTTGGTGTTTTGGCATCTAAATAATCTTGGAAGCCTATACTCGTAAAACTTCATTTAGTAGAACATTATAAACTGTACGCCGAGCAACTTTGATTGTCCGATGTTACTCGACTCTCTCTATGGAGGAGCTTTTAACGGTTTTGTCCTTTTGTCATAGAAAGTTGGTGTTTTGGCATCGAAATAATCCTGGAAGCTCATTTTCGTAAAATTTAACATAGAAGAACAATAAAAAGTGTACACCGAGCAACTTTGATTGTCCGAAGTTGCTCAACACTCTCTATGGAGGGGCTTTTAACGGTTTTGTCCGTTTATCATAGAAAGTTGGTGTTTTGGCATCGAAATAATCCTGGAAGCTCATTTTCGTAAAATTTAACATAGAAGAACAATAAAAAGTGTACACCGATCAACTTTGATAGTCCGAAGTTGCTCAACTCTCTCTATGGAGGAGCTTTTAACGGTTTTGTCCATTTGTCATAGAAAGTTGGTGTTTTGGCATCGAAATAGTCCTGGAAGCTCATTTTCGTAAAATTTAACATAGAAGAACAATAAAGACAGTACACCGAGCAACTTTGATAGTCCGAAGTTGCTCAACTCTCTCTATGGCGGAACTTTTAACGTTTTTGTCCATTTGTCGTAGAAAGTTGGTGTTTTGGCATCGAAATAATCCTGGAAGCTCATTTTCGTAACATTTAACATAGAAGAACAATAAAAAGTGTACACCGAGCAACTTTGATTGTCCGAAGTTGCTCAACACTCTCTATGGAGGAGCTTTTAACGATTTTGTCCATTTGTCATAGAAAGTTGGTGTTTTGGCACCGAAATAATCCTGGAAGCTCATTTTCGTAAAATTTAACATAGAAGAACAATAAAAAGTGTACACCGAGCAACTTTGATTGTCCGTAGTTGCTCAATACTCTCTATGGAGTAGCTTTTAACGATTTTGTCCATTTGTCATATAAGGTTGGTCTTTTGCCATGGAATAATCTTTGAAGCTTATACTCATAAAATTTGACATAGAAGAACATTAAAAAGTGTGCACCGAGCAACTTTGATAGTCCGAAGTTGCTCAACTCTCTCTATGGAGGAGCTTTTAACGGTTTTGTCCTTTTGTCATAGAAAGTTGGTGTTTTGGCATCGAAATAATCCTGGAAGCTCATTTTCATAAAATTTAACATAGAAGAACAATAAAAAGTGTACACCGAGCAACTTTGATTGTCCAAAGTTGCTCAACACTCTCTATGGAGGAGCTTTTAACGATTTTGTCCATTTGTCATAGAAAGTTGGTGTTTTGGCGTCGAAATGATCCTGGAAGCTCATTTTCGTAAAATTTAACATAAAAGAACAATAAAAAGTGTACACCGAGCAACTTTGATAGTCCGAAGTTGCTAAACTCTCTCTATAGAGGAGCTTTTAACGGTTTTGTCCATTTGTCATAGAAAGTTGGTGTTTTGGCATCGAAATATTCCTGGAAGCTCATTTTCGTAAAATTTAACATAGAAGAACAATAAAAAGTGTACACCGAGCAACTTTGGTTGTCCGAAGTTGCTCAACTCTCTCTATGGAGGAGCTTTTAACGGTTTTGTCCGTTTATCATAGAAAGTTGGTGTTTTGGCATCGAAATAATCCTGGAAGCTCATTTTCGTAAAATTTAACATAGAAGAACAATAAAAAGTGTACACCGATCAACTTTGATAGTCCGAAGTTGCTCAACTCTCTCTATGGAGGAGCTTTTAGCGGTTTTGTCCATTTGTCATAGAAAGTTGGTGTTTTGGCATCGAAATAGTCCTGGAAGCTCATTTTTGTAAAATTAAACATAGAAGAACAATAAAAAGTGTACACGGAGCAACTTTGATTTTCCGAAGTTGCTCAACTCTCTCTATGGCGGAACTTTTAACGTTTTTGTCCATTTGTCATAGAAAGTTGGTGTTTTGGCATCGAAATAATCCTGGAAGCTCATTTTCGTAACATTTAACATAGAAGAATAATAAAAAGTGTACACCGAGCAACTTTGATTGTCCGAAGTTGCTCAATACTCTCTATGGAGGAGCTTTTAACGATTTTGTCCATTTGTCATATAAGGTTGGTCTTTTGCCATGGAATAATCTTGGAAGCTTATACTCATAAAATTTGACATAGAAGAACACTAAAAAGTGTGCACCGAGCAACTTTGATTGTCCGAAGTTGCTCAACTCTCTCTATGGAGGAGCTTTTAACGGTTTTGTCCATTTGTCATAGAAAGTTAGTGTTTTGGCATCGAAATAATCCTGGAAGCTCATTTTCGTAAAATTTAACATAGAAGAACAATAAAAAGTGTACACCGATCAACTTTGATAGTCCGAAGTTGCTCAACTCTCTCTATGGAGGAGCTTTTAGCGGTTTTGTCCATTTGTCATAGAAAGTTGTTTTTTTGGCATCGAAATAGTCCATGAAGCTCATTTTCGTAAAATTTAACATAGAAGAACAATAAAAAGTGTACACCGAGCAACTTTGATTGTCCGAAGTTGCTCAACTCTCTCTATGGCGGAACTTTTAACGTTTTTGTCCATTTGTCATAGAAAGTTGGTGTTTTGGCATCGAAATAATCCTAGAAGCTCATTTTCGTAACATTTAACATAGAAGAACAATAAAAAGTGTACACCGAGCAACTTTGATTGTCCGAAGTTGCTCAACACTCTCTATGGAGGAGCTTTTAACGATTTTGTCCATTTGTCATAGAAAGTTGGTGTTTTGGCACCGAAATAATCCTGGAAGCTCATTTTCGTAACATTTAACATAGAAGAACAATAAAAAGTGTACACCGAGCAACTTTGATTGTCCGAAGTTGCTCAACTCTCTCTATGGAGGAGTTTTTAACGGTTTTATCCATTTGTCATATAAGGTTGGTCTTTTGCCATGGAATAATCTTGGAAGCTTATACTCATAAAATTTGACATAGAAAAACATTAAAAAGTGTGCACCGAGCAACTTTGATTGTCCAAAGTTGCTCAACTCTCTCCATGGAGGAGCTTTTAACGGTTTTGTCCATTTGTCATAGAAAGTTGGTTTTTTGGCATCGAAATAATCCTGGAAGCTCATTTTCGTAAAATTTAACATAGAAGAACAATAAAATGTGTACACCGATCAACTTTGATAGTCCGAAGTTACTCAAGTCTCTCTATGGAGGAGCTTTTAACGGTTTTGTCCATTTGTCATAGAAAGTTGGTGTTCTGGCATCGAAATAGTCCTGGAAGCTCCTTTTCGTAAAATTTAACACAGAAGAACAATAAAAAGTGTACACCGAGCAACTTTGATAGTCCGAAGTTGCTCAACTCTCTCTATGGCGGAACTTTTAACGTTTTTGTCCATTTGTCATAGAAAGTTGGTGTTTTGGCATCGAAATAATCCTGGAAGCTCATTTTCGTAACATTTAACATAGAAGAACAATAAAAAGTCTACACCGAGCAACTTTGATTGTCCGAAGTTGCTCAACACTCTCTATGGAGGAGCTTTTAACGATTTTGTCCATTTTTCATAGAAAGTTGGTGTTTTGGCACTGAAATAATCCTGGAAGCTCATTTTCGTAAAATTTAACATAGAAGAACAATAAAAAGTGTACACCGAGCAACTTTGATTGTCCGAAGTTGCTCAACACTCTCTATGGAGGAGCTTTTAACGATTTTGTCCATTTGTCATATAAGGTTGTTCTTTTGCCATGGAATAATCTTGGAAGCTTATACTCATAAAATTTGACATAGAAGAACATTAAAAAGTGTGCACCGAGCAACTTTGATAGTCCGAAGTTGCTCAACTCTCTCTATGGAGGAGCTTTTAACGGTTTTGTCCATTTGTCATAGAAAGTTGGTGTTTTGGCATCGAAATAATCCTGGAAGCTCATTTTCGTAAAATTTAACATAGAAGAACAATAAAAAGTGTACACCGAGCAACTTTGATTGTCCGAAGTTGCTCAACTCTCTCTATGGCGGAACTTTTAACGTTTTTGTCCATTTGTCATAGAAAGTTGGTGTTTTGGCATCGAAATAATCCTGGAAGCTCATTTTCGTAACATTTAACATAGAAGAACAATAAAAAGTGTACACCGAGCAACTTTGATTGTCCGAAGTTGCTCAACACTCTCTATGGAGGAGCTTTTAACGATTTTGTCCATTTGTCATAGAAAGTTGGTGTTTTGGTACCGAAATAATCCTGGAAGCTCATTTTCGTAACATTTAACATAGAAGAACAATAAAAAGTGTACACCGACCAACTTTGATTGTCCGAAGTTGCTCAACTCTCTCTATGGAGGAGTTTTTAACGGTTTTATCCATTTGTCATATAAGGTTGGTCTTTTGCCATGGAATAATCTTGGAAGCTTATACTCATAAAATTTGACATAGAAAAACATTAAAAAGTGTGCACCGAGCAACTTTGATAGTCCAAAGTTGCTCAACTCTCTCCATGGAGGAGCTTTTAACGTTTTTGTCGATTTGTCATAGAAAGTTGGTTTTTTGGCATCGAAATAATCCTGGAAGCTCATTTTCGTAAAATTTAACATAGAAGAACAATAAAATGTGTACACCGATCAACTTTGATAGTCCGAAGTTACTCAAGTCTCTCTATGGAGGAGCTTTTAACGGTTTTGTCCATTTGTCATAGAAAGTTGGTGTTTTGGCATCGAAATAGTCCTGGAAGCTCCTTTTCGTAAAATTTAACACAGAAGAACAATAAAAAGTGTACACCGAGCAACTTTGATAGTCCGAAGTTGCTCAACTCTCTCTATGGCGGAACTTTTAACGTTTTTGTCCATTTGTCATAGAAAGTTGGTGTTTTGGCATCGAAATAATCCTGGAAGCTCATTTTCGTAACATTTAACATAGAAGAACAATAAAAAGTCTACACCGAGCAACTTTGATTGTCCGAAGTTGCTCAACACTCTCTATGGAGGAGCTTTTAACGATTTTGTCCATTTGTCATAGAAAGTTGGTGTTTTGGCACTGAAATAATCCTGGAAGCTCATTTTCGTAAAATTTAACATAGAAGAACAATAAAAAGTGTACACCGAGCAACTTTGATTGTCCGAAGTTGCTCAACACTCTCTATGGAGGAGCTTTTAACGATTTTGTCCATTTGTCATATAAGGTTGGTCTTTTGCCATGGAATAATCTTGGAAGCTTATACTCATAAAATTTGACATAGAAGAACATTAAAAAGTGTGCACCGAGCAACTTTGATAGTCCGAAGTTGCTCAACTCTCTCTATGGAGGAGCTTTTAACGGTTTTGTCCATTTGTCATAGAAAGTTGGTGTTTTGGCATCAAAATAATCCTGGAAGCTCATTTTCGTAAAATTTAACATAGAAGAACAATAAAAAGTGTACACCGTGCAATTTTGATTGTCCGAAATTGCTCAAAAATCTCTATGGAGGAGCTTTTAAAGATTTTGTCCATTTGTCATAGAAAGTTGGTCTTTTGCCATGGAATAATTTTGGAAGCTTATACTCATAAAATTTGACATAGAAGAACATTAAAAAGTGTGCACCGAGCAACTTTGATAGTCCGAAGTTGCTCAACTCTCTCTATGGAGGAGCTTTTAACGGTTTTGTCCATTTGTCATAGAAAGTTGGTGTTTTGGCATCGAAATAATCTTGGAAGCTCATTTCCGTAACATTTAACATAGAAGAATAATAAAAAGTATACAACGAGCAACTTTGATTGTCCGAAGTTCCTCAACACTCTCTATGGAGTAGCTTTTAACGATTTTGTACATTTGTCATAGAAAGTTGGTGTTTTGGCATCGAAATAATCCTGGAAGCCTATACTCGTAAAATTTCACTTAGTAGAACATTATAAACTGTTCGCCGAGCAACTTTCATTGTCCGAAGTTGCTCGACTCTCTTTATGGAGGAGCTTTTAAAGGTTTTGTCCTTTTGTCATAGAAAGTTGGTGTTTTGCCCTGGAATAATCTTGGAAGCTTATACTCATAAAATTTGACATAGAAGAACATTAAAAAGTGTGCACCGAGCAACTTGGATTGTCTGAAGTTGCTCAACTCTCTCTATGGAGGAGTTTTTAACGGTTTTGTCCATTTGTCATAGAAAGTTGGTGTTTTGGCATCGAAATGATCCTGGAAGCTCATTTTCATAAAATTTAACATAAAAGAACAATAAAAAGTATACACCGAGCAACTTTGATAGTCCGAAGTTGCTCAACTCTCTCTATGGAGGAGCTTTTAACGGTTTTGTCCATTTGTCATTAAAAGTTGGTGTTTTGGCATCAAAATAATCTTGGAAGCCTATACTCGTAAAACTTCACTTAGTAGAACATTATAAACTGTACGCCGAGCAACTTTGATTGTCCGATGTTACTCGACTCTCTCTATGGAGGAGCTTTTATCGGTTTTGTCCTTTTGTCATAGAAAGTTGGTGTTTTGGCATCGAAATAATCCTGGAAGCTCATTTTCGTAAAATTTAACATAGAAGAACAATAAAAAGTGTACACCGAGCAACTTTGATTGTCCAAAGTTGCTCAACACTCTCTATGGAGGAGCTTTTAACGATTTTGTCCATTTGTCATAGAAAGTTGGTGTTTTGGCATCGAAATGATCCTGGAAGCTCATTGTCGTAAAATTTAACATAAAAGAACAATAAAAAGTGTACACCGAGCAACTTTGATAGTCCGAAGTTGCTAAACTCTCTCTATAGAGGAGCTTTTAACGGTTTTGTCCATTTGTCATAGAAAGTTGGTGTTTTGGCATCGAAATATTCCTGGAAGCTCATTTTCGTAAAATTTAACATAGAAGAACAATAAAAAGTGTACACCGAGCAACTTTGATTGTCCGAAGTTGCTCAAATCTCTCTATGGAGGGGCTTTTAACGGTTTTGTCCGTTTATCATAGAAAGTTGGTGTTTTGGCATCGAAATAATCTTGGAAGCTCATTTTCGTAAAATTTAACATAGAAGAACAATAAAAAGTGTACACCGATCAACTTTGATAGTCCGAAGTTGCTCAACTCTATCTATGGAGGAGCTTTTAACGGTTTTGTCCATTTGTCATAGAAAGTTGGTGTTTTGGCATCGAAATAGTCCTGGAAGCTCATTTTCGTAAAATTTAACATAGAAGAACAATAAAGACAGTACACCGAGCAACTTTGATAGTCCGAAGTTGCTCAACTCTCTCTATGGCGGAACTTTTAACGTTTTTGTCCATTTGTCATAGAAAGTTGGTGTTTTGGCATCGAAATAATCCTGGAAGCTCATTTTCGTAACATTTAACATAGAAGAACAATAAAAAGTGTACACCGAGCAACTTTGATTGTCCGAAGTTGCTCAACACTCTCTATGGAGGAGCTTTTAACGATTTTGTCCATTTGTCATAGAAAGTTGGTGTTTTGGCACCGAAATAATCCTGGAAGCTCATTTTCGTAAAATTTAACATAGAAGAACAATAAAAAGTGTTTACCGAGCAACTTTGATTGTCCGAAGTTGCTCAACTCTCTCTATGGAGGGGCTTTTAACGGTTTTGTCTGTTTATCATAGAAAGTTGGTGTTTTGGCATCGAAATAATCCTGGAAGCTCATTCTCGTAAAATTTAACATAGAAGAACAATAAAAAGTGTACACCGATCAACTTTGATAGTCCGAAGTTGCTCAACTCTCTCTATGGAGGAGCTTTTAACGGTTTTGTCCATTTGTCATAGAAAGTTGGTGTTTTGGCATCGAAATAGTCCTGGAAGCTCATTTTCGTAAAATTTAACATAGAAGAACAATAAAGACAGTACACCGAGCAACTTTGATAGTCCGAAGTTGCTCAACTCTCTCTATGGCGGAACTTTTAACGTTTTTGTCCATTTGTCATAGAAAGTTGGTGTTTTGGCATCGAAATAATCCTGGAAGCTCATTTTCGTAACATTTAACATAGAAGAACAATAAAAAGTGTACACCGAGCAACTTTGATTGTCCGAAGTTGCTCAACACTCTCTATGGAGGAGCTTTTAACGATTTTGTCCATTTGTCATAGAAAGTTGGTGTTTTGGCACCGAAATAATCCTGGAAGCTCATTTTCGTAAAATTTAACATAGAAGAACAATAAAAAGTGTACACCGAGCAACTTTGATTGTCCGTAGTTGCTCAATACTCTCTATGGAGTAGCTTTTAACGATTTTGTCCATTTGTCATATAAGGTTGGTCTTTTGCCATGGAATAATCTTTGAAGCTTATACTCATAAAATTTGACATAGAAGAACATTAAAAAGTGTGCACCGAGCAACTTTGATAGTCCGAAGTTGCTCAACTCTCTCTATGGAGGAGCTTTTAACGGTTTTGTCCATTTGTCATAGAAAGTTAGTGTTTTGGCAGCGAAATAGTCCTGGAAGCTCATTTTCGTAAAATTTAACGTAGAAGAACAATAAAAAGTGTACACCGAGCAACTTTGATTGTCTGAAGTTGCTCAACTCTCTCTATGGAGGAGCTTTTAACGGTTTTGTCCGTTTGTCATAGAAAGTTGTTGTTTTGGCATCGAAATAATCCTGGAAGCTCATTTTCGTAAAATTTAACATAGAAGAACAATAAAAAGTGTACACCGATCAACTTTGATAGTCCGAAGTTGCTCAACTCTCTCTATGGAGGAGCTTTTAACGGTTTTGTCCATTTGTCATAGAAAGTTGGTGTTTTGGCATCGAAATGATCCTGCAAGCTCATTTTCGTAAAATTTAACATAGAAGAACAATAAAAAGTGTACACCGAGCAACTTTGAGAGTCCGAAGTTGGTCAACTCTCTCTATGGAGGAGCTTTTAACGGTTTTGTCCATTTGTCATAGAAAGTTGGTGTTTTGGCATCGAAATATTCCTGGAAGCTCATTTTCGTAAAATTTAACATAGAAGAACAATGAAAAGTGTACACCGAGCAACTTTGATTGTCCGAAGTTGCTCAACTCTCTCTATGGAGGGGCTTTTAACGGTTTTGTCCGTTTATCATAGAAAGTTGGTGTTTTGGCATCGAAATAATCCTGGAAGCTCATTTTCGTAAAATTTAACATAGAAGAACAATAAAAAGTGTACACCGATCAACTTTGATAGTCCGAAGTTGCTCAACTCTCTCTTTGGAGGAGCTTTTAACGGTTTTGTCCATTTGTCATAGAAAGTTGGTGTTTTGGCATCGAAATAGTCCTGGAAGCTCATTTTCGTAAAATTTAACATAGAAGACCAATAAAGACAGTACACCGAGCAACTTTGATAGTCCGAAGTTGCTCAACTCTCTCTATGACGGAACTTTTAACGTTTTTGTCCATTTGTCATAGAAAGTTGGTGTTTTGGCATCGAAATAATCCTGGAAGCTCATTTTCGTAACATTTAACATAGAAGAACAATAAAAAGTGTACACCGAGCAACTTTGATTGTCCGAAGTTGCTCAACACTCTCTATGGAGGAGCTTTTAACGATTTTGTCCATTTGTCATAGAAAGTTGGTGTTTTGGCACCGAAATAATCCTGGAAGCTCATTTTCGTAAAATTTAACATAGAAGAACAATAAAAAGTGTACACCGAGCAACTTTGATTGTCCGTAGTTGCTGAATACTCTCTATGGAGTAGCTTTTAACGATTTTGTCCATTTGTCATATAAGGTTGGTCTTTTGCCATGGAATAATCTTTGAAGCTTATACTCATAAAATTTGACATAGAAGAACATTAAAAAGTGTGCACCGAGCAACTTTGATAGTCCGAAGTTGCTCAACTCTCTCTATGGAGGAGCTTTTAACGGTTTTGTCCTTTTGTCATAGAAAGTTGGTGTTTTGGCATCGAAATAATCCTGGAAGCTCATTTTCGTAAAATTTAACATAGAAGAACAATAAAAAGTGTACACCGAGCAACTTTGATTGTCCAAAGTTGCTCAACACTCTCTATGGAGGAGCTTTTAACGATTTTGTCCATTTGTCATAGAAAGTTGGTGTTTTGGCATCGAAATGATCCTGGAAGCTCATTTTCGTAAAATTTAACATAAAAGAACAATAAAAAGTGTACACCGAGCAACTTTGATAGTCCGAAGTTGCTAAACTCTCTCTATAGAGGAGCTTTTAACGGTTTTGTCCATTTGTCATAGAAAGTTGGTGTTTTGGCATCGAAATATTCCTGGAAGCTCATTTTCGTAAAATTTAACATAGAAGAACAATAAAAAGTGTACACCGAGCAACTTTGATTGTCCGAAGTTGCTGAATACTCTCTATGGAGTAGCTTTTAACGATTTTGTCCATTTGTCATATAAGGTTGGTCTTTTGCCATGGAATAATCTTTGAAGCTTATACTCATAAAATTTGACATAGAAGAACATTAAAAAGTGTGCACCGAGCAACTTTGATAGTCCGAAGTTGTTCAACTCTCTCTATGGAGGAGCTTTTAACGGTTTTGTCCATTTGTCATAGAAAGTTGGTGTTTTGGCATCGAAATAATCCTGGAAGCTCATTTTCGTAAAATTTAACATAGAAGAACAATAAAAAGTGTACACCGAGCAACTTTGATTGTCTGAAGTTGCTCAACTCTCTCTTTGGAGGAGCTTTTAACGGTTTTGTCCGTTTGTCATAGAAAGTTGTTGTTTTGGCATCGAAATAATCCTGGAAGCTCATTTTCGTAAAATTTAACATAGAAGAACAATAAAAAGTGTACACCGATCAACTTTGATAGTCCGAAGTTGCTCAACTCTCTCTATGGAGGAGCTTTTAGCGGTTTTGTCCATTTGTCATAGAAAGTTGGTGTTTTGGCATCGAAATAGTCCTGGAAGCTCATTTTTGTAAAATTAAACATAGAAGAACAATAAAAAGTGTACACCGAGCAACTTTGATTGTCCGAAGTTGCTCAACACTCTCTGTGGAGGAGCTTTTAACGATTTTGTCCATTTGTCATAGAAAGTTGGTGTTTTGGCACCGAAATAATCCTGGAAGCTCATTTTCGTAAAATTTAACATAGAAGAACAATAAAAAGTGTACACCGAGCAACTTTGATTGTCCGTAGTTGCTGAATACTCTCTATGGAGTAGCTTTTAACGATTTTGTCCATTTGTCATATAAGGTTGGTCTTTTGCCATGGAATAATCTTTGAAGCTTATACTCATAAAATTTGACATAGAAGAACATTAAAAAGTGTGCACCGAGCAACTTTGATAGTCCGAAGTTGCTCAACTCTCTCTATGGAGGAGCTTTTAACGGTTTTGTCCTTTTGTCATAGAAAGTTGGTGTTTTGGCATCGAAATAATCCTGGAAGCTCATTTTCGTAAAATTTAACATAGAAGAACAATAAAAAGTGTACACCGAGCAACTTTGATTGTCCAAAGTTGCTCAACACTCTCTATGGAGGAGCTTTTAACGATTTTGTCCATTTGTCATAGAAAGTTGGTGTTTTGGCATCGAAATGATCCTGGAAGCTCATTTTCGTAAAATTTAACATAAAAGAACAATAAAAAGTGTACACCGAGCAACTTTGATAGTCCGAAGTTGCTAAACTCTCTCTATAGATGAGCTTTTAACGGTTTTGTCCATTTGTCATAGAAAGTTGGTGTTTTGGCATCGAAATATTCCTGGAAGCTCATTTTCGTAAAATTTAACATAGAAGAACAATAAAAAGTGTACACCGAGCAACTTTGATTGTCCGAAGTTGCTGAATAATCTCTATGGAGTAGCTTTTAACGATTTTGTCCATTTGTCATATAAGGTTGGTCTTTTGCCATGGAATAATCTTTGAAGCTTATACTCATAAAATTTGACATAGAAGAACATTAAAAAGTGTGCACCGAGCAACTTTGATAGTCCGAAGTTGTTCAACTCTCTCTATGGAGGAGCTTTTAACGGTTTTGTCCATTTGTCATAGAAAGTTAGTGTTTTGGCAGCGAAATAGTCCTGGAAGCTCATTTTCGTAAAATTTAACGTAGAAGAACAATAAAAAGTGTACACCGAGCAACTTTGATTGTCTGAAGTTGCTCAACTCTCTCTATGGAGGAGCTTTTAACGGTTTTGTCCGTTTGTCATAGAAAGTTGTTGTTTTGGCATCGAAATAATTCTGGAAGCTCATTTTCGTAAAATTTAACATAGAAGAACAATAAAAAGTGTACACCGATCAACTTTGATAGTCCGAAGTTGCTCAACTCTCTCTATGGAGGAGCTTTTAGCGGTTTTGTCCATTTGTCATAGAAAGTTGGTGTTTTAGCATCGAAATAGTCCTGGAAGCTCATTTTTGTAAAATTAAACATAGAAGAACAATAAAAAGTGTACACCGAGCAACTTTGATTTTCCGAAGTTGCTCAACTCTCTCTATGGCGGAACTTTTAACGTTTTTGTCCATTTGTCATAGAAAGTTGGTGTTTTGGCATCGAAATAATCCTGGAAGCTCATTTTCGTAACATTTAACATAGAAGAACAATAAAAAGTGTACACCGAGCAACTTTGATTGTCCGAAGTTGCTCAATACTCTCTATGGAGGAGCTTTTAACGATTTTGTCCATTTGTCATATAAGGTTGGTCTTTTGCCATGGAATAATCTTTGAAGCTTATACTCATAAAATTTGACATAGAAGAACATTAAAAAGTGTGCACCGAGCAACTTTGATAGTCCGAAGTTGCTCAACTCTCTCTATGGAGGAGCTTTTAACGGTTTTGTCCATTTGTCATAGAAAGTTAGTGTTTTGGCAGCGAAATAGTCCTGGAAGCTCATTTTCGTAAAATTTAACGTAGAAGAACAATAAAAAGTGTACACCGAGCAACTTTGATTGTCTGAAGTTGCTCAACTCTCTCTATGGAGGAGCTTTTAACGGTTTTGTCCGTTTGTCATAGAAAGTTGTTGTTTTGGCATCGAAATAATCCTGGAAGCTCATTTTCGTAAAATTTAACGTAGAAGAACAATAAAAAGTGTACACCGATCAACTTTGATAGTCCGAAGTTGCTCAACTCTCTCTATGGAGGAGCTTTTAACGGTTTTGTCCATTTGTCATAGAAAGTTGGTGTTTTGGCATCGAAATGATCCTGCAAGCTCATTTTCGTAAAATTTAACATAGAAGAACAATAAAAAGTGTACACCGAGCAACTTTGAGAGTCCGAAGTTGGTCAACTCTCTCTATGGAGGAGCTTTTAACGGTTTTGTCCATTTGTCATAGAAAGTTGGTGTTTTGGCATCGAAATATTCCTGGAAGCTCATTTTCGTAAAATTTAACATAGAAGAACAATAAAAAGTGTACACCGAGCAACTTTGATTGTCCGAAGTTGCTCAACTCTCTCTATGGAGGGGCTTTTAACGGTTTTGTCCGTTTATCATAGAAAGTTGGTGTTTTGGCATTGAAATAATCCTGGAAGCTCATTTTCGTAAAATTTAACATAGAAGAACAATAAAAAGTGTACACCGATCAACTTTGATAGTCCGAAGTTGCTCAACTCTCTCTATGGAGGAGCTTTTAACGGTTTTGTCCATTTGTCATAGAAAGTTGGTGTTTTGGCATCGAAATAGTCCTGGAAGCTCATTTTCGTAAAATTTAACATAGAAGACCAATAAAGACAGTACACCGAGCAACTTTGATAGTCCGAAGTTGCTCAACTCTCTCTATGACGGAACTTTTAACGTTTTTGTCCATTTGTCATAGAAAGTTGGTGTTTTGGCATCGAAATAATCCTGGAAGCTCATTTTCGTAACATTTAACATAGAAGAACAATAAAAAGTGTACACCGAGCAACTTTGATTGTCCGAAGTTGCTCAACACTCTCTATGGAGGAGCTTTTAACGATTTTGTCCATTTGTCATAGAAAGTTGGTGTTTTGGCACCGAAATAATCCTGGAAGCTCATTTTCGTAAAATTTAACATAGAAGAACAATAAAAAGTGTACAACGAGCAACTTTGATTGTCCGTAGTTGCTGAATACTCTCTATGGAGTAGCTTTTAACGATTTTGTCCATTTGTCATATAAGGTTGGTCTTTTGCCATGGAATAATCTTTGAAGCTTATACTCATAAAATTTGACATAGAAGAACATTAAAAAGTGTGCACCGAGCAACTTTGATAGTCCGAAGTTGCTCAACTCTCTCTATGGAGGAGCTTTTAACGGTTTTGTCCTTTTGTCATAGAAAGTTGGTGTTTTGGCATCGAAATAATCCTGGAAGCTCATTTTCGTAAAATTTAACATAGAAGAACAATAAAAAGTGTACACCGAGCAACTTTGATTGTCCAAAGTTGCTCAACACTCTCTATGGAGGAGCTTTTAACGATTTTGTCCATTTGTCATAGAAAGTTGGTGTTTTGTCATCGAAATGATCCTGGAAGCTCATTTTCGTAAAATTTAACATAAAAGAACAATAAAAAGTGTACACCGAGCAACTTTGATAGTCCGAAGTTGCTAAACTCTCTCTATAGAGGAGCTTTTAACGGTTTTGTCCATTTGTCATAGAAAGTTGGTGTTTTGGCATCGAAATATTCCTGGAAGCTCATTTTCGTAAAATTTAACATAGAAGAACAATAAAAAGTGTACACCGAGCAACTTTGATTGTCCGAAGTTGCTCAACTCTCTCTATGGAGGAGCTTTTAACGGTTTTGTCCGTTTATCATAGAAAGTTGGTGTTTTGGCATCGAAATAATCCTGGAAGCTCATTTTCGTAAAATTTAACATAGAAGAACAATAAAAAGTGTACACCGATCAACTTTGATAGTCCGAAGTTGCTCAACTCTCTCTATGGAGGAGCTTTTAGCGGTTTTATCCATTTGTCATAGAAAGTTGGTGTTTTGGCATCGAAATAGTCCTGGAAGCTCATTTTTGTAAAATTAAACATAGAAGAACAATAAAAAGTGTACACCGAGCAACTTTGATTTTCCGAAGTTGCTCAACTCTCTCTATGGCGGAAGTTTTAACGTTTTTGTCCATTTGTCATAGAAAGTTGGTGTTTTGGCATCGAAATAATCCTGGAAGCTCATTTTCGTAACATTTAACATAGAAGAACAATAAAAAGTGTACACCGAGCAACTTTGATTGTCCGAAGTTGCTCAATACTCTCTATGGAGGAGCTTTTAACGATTTTGTCCATTTGTCATATAAGGTTGGTCTTTTGCCATGGAATAATCTTGGAAGCTTATACTCATAAAATTTGACATAGAAGAACACTAAAAAGTGTGCACCGAGCAACTTTGATTGTCCGAAGTTGCTCAACTCTCTCTATGGAGGAGCTTTTAACGGTTTTGTCCATTTGTCATAGAAAGTTAGTGTTTTGGCATCGAAATAATCCTGGAAGCTCATTTTCGTAAAATTTAACATAGAAGAACAATAAAAAGTGTACACCGAGCAACTTTGATTGTCCGAAGTTGCTCAACACTCTCTATGGAGGAGCTTTTAACGATTTTGTCCATTTGTCATAGAAAGTTGGTGTTTTGGAACCGAAATAATCCTGGAAGCTCATTTTCGTAACATTTAACATAGAAGAACAATAAAAAGTGTACACCGAGCAACTTTGATTGTCCGAAGTTGCTCAACTCTCTCTATGGAGGAGCTTTTAACGGTTTTGTCCATTTGTCATATAAGGTTGGTCTTTTGCCATGGAATAATCTTGGAAGCTTATACTCATAAAATTTGACATAGAAAAACATTAAAAAGTGTGCACCGAGCAACTTTGATAGTCCGAAGTTGCTCCACTCTCTCCATGGAGGAGCTTTTAACGGTTTTGTCCATTTGTCATAGAAAGTTGGTTTTTTGGCATCGAAATAATCCTGGAAGCTCATTTTCGTAAAATTTAACATAGAAGAACAATAAAAAGTGTACACCGATCAACTTTGATAGTCCGAAGTTACTCAAGTCTCTCTATGGAGGAGCTTTTAACGGTTTTGTCCATTTGTCATAGAAAGTTGGTGTTTTGGCATCGAAATAGTCCTGGAAGCTCATTTTCGTAACATTTAACATAGAAGAACAATAAAAAGTGTACACCGAGCAACTTTGATTGTCCGAAGTTGCTCAACACTCTCTATGGAGGAGCTTTTAACGATTTTGTCCATTTGTCATAGAAAGTTGGTGTTTTGGCACTGAAATAATCCTGGAAGCTCATTTTCGTAAAATTTAACATAGAAGAACAATAAAAAGTGTACACCGAGCAACTTTGATTGTCCGAAGTTGCTCAACACTCTCTATGGAGGAGCTTTTAACGATTTTGTCCATTTGTCATATAAGGTTGGTCTTTTGCCATGGAATAATCTTGGAAGCTTATACTCATAAAATTTGACATAGAAGAACATTAAAAAGTGTGCACCGAGCAACTTTGATAGTCCGAAGTTGCTCAACTCTCTCTATGGAGGAGCTTTTAACGGTTTTGTCCATTTGTCATAGAAAGTTGGTGTTTTGGCATCGAAATAGTCCTGGAAGCTCATTTTCGTAAAATTTAACATAGAAGAACAATAAAGACAGTACACCGAGCAACTTTGATAGTCCGAAGTTGCTCAACTCTCTCTATGGCGGAACTTTTAACGTTTTTGTCCATTTGTCATAGAAAGTTGGTGTTTTGGCATCGAAATAATCCTGGAAGCTCATTTTCGTAACATTTAACATAGAAGAACAATAAAAAGTGTACACCGAGCAACTTTGATTGTCCGAAGTTGCTCAACACTCTCTATGGAGGAGCTTTTAACGATTTTGTCCATTTGTCATAGAAAGTTGGTGTTTTGGCACCGAAATAATTCTGGAAGCTCATTTTCGTAAAATTTAACATAGAAGAACAATAAAAAGTGTACACCGAGCAACTTTGATTGTCCGTAGTTGCTGAATACTCTCTATGGAGTAGCTTTTAACGATTTTGTCCATTTGTCATATAAGGTTGGTCTTTTGCCATGGAATAATCTTTGAAGCTTATACTCATAAAATTTGACATAGAAGAACATTAAAAAGTGTGCACCGAGCAACTTTGATAGTCCGAAGTTGCTCAACTCTCTCTATGGAGGAGCTTTTAACGGGTTTGTCCTTTTGTCATAGAAAGTTGGTGTTTTGGCATCGAAATAATCCTGGAAGCTCATTTTCATAAAATTTAACATAGAAGAACAATAAAAAGTGTACACCGAGCAACTTTGATTGTCCAAAGTTGCTCAACACTCTCTATGGAGGAGCTTTTAACGATTTTGTCCATTTTTCATAGAAAGTTGGTGTTTTGGCATCGAAATGATCCTGGAAGCTCATTTTCGTAAAATTTAACATAAAAGAACAATAAAAAGTGTACACCGAGCAACTTTGATAGTCCGAAGTTGCTAAACTCTCTCTATAGAGGAGCTTTTAACGGTTTTGTCCATTTGTCATAGAAAGTTGGTGTTTTGGCATCGAAATATTCCTGGAAGCTCATTTTCGTAAAATTTAACATAGAAGAACAATAAAAAGTGTACACCGAGCAACTTTGATTGTCCGAAGTTGCTCAACTCTCTCTATGGAGGAGCTTTTAACGGTTTTGTCCGTTTATCATAGAAAGTTGGTGTTTTGGCATCGAAATAATCCTGGAAGCTCATTTTCGTAAAATTTAACATAGAAGAACAATAAAAAGTGTACACCGATCAACTTTGATAGTCCGAAGTTGCTCAACTCTCTCTATGGAGGAGCTTTTAGCGGTTTTGTCCATTTGTCATAGAAAGTTGGTGTTTTGGCATCGAAATAGTCCTGGAAGCTCATTTTTGTAAAATTAAACATAGAAGAACAATAAAAAGTGTACACCGAGCAACTTTGATTTTCCGAAGTTGCTCAACTCTCTCTATGGCGGAACTTTTAACGTTTTTGTCCATTTGTCATAGAAAGTTGGTGTTTTGGCATCGAAATAATCCTGGAAGCTCATTTTCGTAACATTTAACATAGAAGAACAATAAAAAGTGTACACCGAGCAACTTTGATTGTCCGAAGTTGCTCAATACTCTCTATGGAGGAGCTTTTAACGATTTTGTCCATTTGTCATATAAGGTTGGTCTTTTGCCATGGAATAATCTTGGAAGCTTATACTCATAAAATTTGACATAGAAGAACACTAAAAAGTGTGCACCGAGCAACTTTGATTGTCCGAAGTTGCTCAACTCTCTCTATGGAGGAGCTTTTAACGGTTTTGTCCATTTGTCATAGAAAGTTAGTAATTTGGCATCGAAATAATCCTGGAAGCTCGTTTTCGTAAAATTTAACATAGAAGAACAATAAAAAGTGTACACCGATCAACTTTGATAGTCCGAAGTTGCTCAACTCTCTCTATGGAGGAGCTTTTAGCGGTTTTGTCCATTTGTCATAGAAAGTTGTTGTTTTGGCATCGAAATAGTCCTTGAAGCTCATTTTCGTAAAATTTAACATAGAAGAACAATAAAAAGTGTACACCGAGCAACTTTGATTGTCCGAAGTTGCTCAACTCTCTCTATGGCGGAACTTTTAACGTTTTTGTCCATTTGTCATAGAAAGTTGGTGTTTTGGCATCGAAATAATCCTGGAAGCTCATTTTCGTAACATTTAACATAGAAGAACAATAAAAAGTGTACACCGAGCAACTTTGATTGTCCGAAGTTGCTCAACACTCTCTATGGAGGAGCTTTTAACGATTTTGTCCATTTGTCATAGAAAGTTGGTGTTTTGGAACCGAAATAATCCTGGAAGCTCATTTTCGTAACATTTAACATAGAAGAACAATAAAAAGTGTACACCGAGCAACTTTGATTGTCCGAAGTTGCTCAACTCTCTCTATGGAGGAGCTTTTAACGGTTTTGTCCATTTGTCATATAAGGTTGGTCTTTTGCCATGGAATAATCTTGGAAGCTTATACTCATAAAATTTGACATAGAAAAACATTAAAAAGTGTGCACCGAGCAACTTTGATAGTCCGAAGTTGCTCCACTCTCTCCATGGAGGAGCTTTTAACGGTTTTGTCCATTTGTCATAGAAAGTTGGTTTTTTGGCATCGAAATAATCCTGGAAGCTCATTTTCGTAAAATTTAACATAGAAGAACAATAAAAAGTGTACACCGATCAACTTTGATAGTCCGAAGTTACTCAAGTCTCTCTATGGAGGAGCTTTTAACGGTTTTGTCCATTTGTCATAGAAAGTTGGTGTTTTGGCATCGAAATAGTCCTGGAAGCTCATTTTCGTAACATTTAACATAGAAGAACAATAAAAAGTGTACACCGAGCAACTTTGATTGTCCGAAGTTGCTCAACACTCTCTATGGAGGAGCTTTTAACGATTTTGTCCATTTGTCATATAAGGTTGGTCTTTTGCCATGGAATAATCTTGGAAGCTTATACTCATAAAATTTGACATAGAAGAACATTAAAAAGTGTGCACCGAGCAACTTTGATAGTCCGAAGTTGCTCAACTCTCTCTATGGAGGAGCTTTTAACGGTTTTGTCCGTTTGTCATAGAAAGTTGTTGTTTTGGCATCGAAATAATCCTGGAAGCTCATTTTCGTAAAATTTAACATAGAAGAACAATAAAAAGTGTACACCGTGCAACTTTGATTGTCCGAAATTGCTCAACAATCTCTATGGAGGAGCTTTTAAAGATTTTGTCCATTTGTCATAGAAAGTTGGTCTTTTGCCATGGAATAATTTTGGAAGCTTATACTCATAAAATTTGACATAGAAGAACATTAAAAAGTGTGCACCGAGCAACTTTGATAGTCCGAAGTTGCTCAACTCTCTCTATGGAGGAGCTTTTAACGGTTTTGTCCATTTGTCATAGAAAGTTGGTGTTTTGGCATCGAAATAATCTTGGAAGCTCATTTTCGTAACATTTAACATAGAAGAACAATAAAAAGTATACAACGAGCAACTTTGATTGTCCGAAGTTGCTCAACACTCTCTATGGAGTAGCTTTTAACGATTGTGTACATTTGTCATAGAAAGTTGGTGTTTTGGCATCGAATTAATCCTGGAAGCCTATACTCGTAAAATTTCACTTAGTAGAACATTATAAACTGTTCGCCGAGCAACTTTGATTGTCCGAAGTTGCTCGACTCTCTTTATGGAGGAGCTTTTAAAGGTTTTGTCCTTTTGTCATAGAAAGTTGGTGTTTTGCCATGGAATAATCTTGGAAGCTTATACTCATAAAATTTGACATAGAAGAACATTAAAAAGTGTGCACCGAGCAACTTGGATTGTCTGAAGTTGCTCAACTCTCTCTATGGAGGAGTTTTTAACGGTTTTGTCCATTTGTCATAGAAAGTTGGTGTTTTGGCATCGAAATGATCCTGGAAGCTCATTTTCATAAAATTTAACATAAAAGAACAATAAAAAGTATACACCGAGCAACTTTGATAGTCCGAAGTTGCTCAACTCTCTCTATGGAGGAGCTTTTAACGGTTTTGTCTATTTGTCATTAAAAGTTGCTGTTTTGGCATCAAAATAATCTTGGAAGCCTATACTCGTAAAACTTCACTTAGTAGAACATTATAAACTGTACGCCGAGCAACTTTGATAGTCCGAAGTTGCTAAACTCTCTCTATAGAGGAGCTTTTAACGGTTTTGTCCATTTTTCATAGAAAGTTGGTGTTTTGGCATCGAAATATTCCTGGAAGCTCATTTTCTTAAAATTTAACATAGAAGAACAATAAAAAGTGTACACCGAGCAACTTTGATTGTCCGAAGTTGCTCAACTCTCTCTATTGAGGGGCTTTTAACGGTTTTGTCCGTTTATCATAGAAAGTTGGTGTTTTGGCATCGAAATAATCCTGGAAGCTCATTTTCGTAAAATTTAACATAGAAGAACATTAAAAAGTGTGCACCGAGCAACTTTGATAGTCCGAAGTTGCTAAACTCTCTCTATAGAGGAGCTTTTAACGGTTTTGTCCATTTTTCATAGAAAGTTGGTGTTTTGGCATCGAAATATTCCTGGAAGCTCATTTTCTTAAAATTTAACATAGAAGAACAATAAAAAGTGTACACCGAGCAACTTTGATTGTCCGAAGTTGCTCAACTCTCTCTATTGAGGGGCTTTTAACGGTTTTGTCCGTTTATCATAGAAAGTTGGTGTTTTGGCATCGAAATAATCCTGGAAGCTCATTTTCGTAAAATTTAACATAGAAGAACAATAAAAAGTGTACACCGATCAACTTTGATAGTCCGAAGTTGCTCAACTCTCTCTATGGAGGAGCTTTTAACGGTTTTGTCCATTTGTCATAGAAAGTTGGTGTTTTGGCATCGAAATAGTCCTGGAAGCTCATTTTCGTAAAATTTAACATAGAAGAACAATAAAGACAGTACACCGAGCAACTTTGATAGTCCGAAGTTGCTCAACTCTCTCTATGGCGGAACTTTTAACGTTTTTGTCCATTTGTCATAGAAAGTTGGTGTTTTGGCATCGAAATAATCCTGGAAGCTCATTTTCGTAACATTTAACATAGAAGAACAATAAAAAGTGTACAACGAGCAACTTTGATTGTCCGAAGTTGCTCAACACTCTCTATGGAGGAGCTTTTAACGATTTTGTCCATTTGTCATAGAAAGTTGGTGTTTTGGCACCGAAATAATCCTGGAAGCTCATTTTCGTAAAATTTAACATAGAAGAACAATAAAAAGTGTACACCGAGCAACTTTGATTGTCCGTAGTTGCTCAATACTCTCTATGGAGTAGCTTTTAACGATTTTGTCCATTTGTCATATAAGGTTGGTCTTTTGCCATGGAATAATCTTTGAAGCTTATACTCATAAAATTTGACATAGAAGAACATTAAAAAGTGTGCACCGAGCAACTTTGATAGTCCGAAGTTGCTCAACTCTCTCTATGGAGGAGCTTTTAACGGTTTTGTCCATTTGTCATAGAAAGTTAGTGTTTTGGCATCGAAATAGTCCTGGAAGCTCATTTTCGTAAAATTTAACGTAGAAGAACAATAAAAAGTGTACACCGAGCAACTTTGATTGTCCGAAGTTGCTCAACTCTCTCTATGGAGGGGCTTTTAACGGTTTTGTCCATTTATCATAGAAAGTTGTTGTTTTGGCATCGAAATAATCCTGGAAGCTCATTTTCGTAAAATTTAACATAGAAGAACAATAAAAAGTGTACACCGATCAACTTTGATAGTCCGAAGTTGCTCAACTCTCTCTATGGAGGAGCTTTTAACGGTTTTGTCCATTTGTCATAGAAAGTTGGTGTTTTGGCATCGAAATAGTCCTGGAAGCTCATTTTCGTAAAATTTAACACAGAAGAACAATAAAGACAGTACACCGAGCAACTTTGATAGTCCGAAGTTGCTCAACTCTCTCTATGGCGGAACTTTTAACGTTTTTGTCCATTTGTCATAGAAAGTTGGTGTTTTGGAATCGAAATAATCCTGGAAGCTCATTTTCGTAACATTTAACATAGAAGAACAATAAAAAGTGTACACCGAGCAACTTTGATTGTCCGAAGTTGCTCAACACTCTCTATGGAGGAGCTTTTAACGATTTTGTCCATTTGTCATAGAAAGTTGGTGTTTTGGCACCGAAATAATCCTGGAAGCTCATTTTCGTAAAATTTAACATAGAAGAACAATAAAAAGTGTACACCGAGCAACTTTGATTGTCCGTAGTTGCTCAATACTCTCTATGGAGTAGCTTTTAACGATTTTGTCCATTTGTCATATAAGGTTGGTCTTTTGCCATGGAATAATCTTTCAAGCTTATACTCATAAAATTTGACATAGAAGAACATTAAAAAGTGTGCACCGAGCAACTTTGATAGTCCGAAGTTGCTCAACTCTCTCTATGGAGGAGCTTTTAACGGTTTTGTCCATTTGTCATAGAAAGTTAGTGTTTTGGCATCGAAATAGTCCTGGAAGCTCATTTTCGTAAAATTTAACGTAGAAGAACAATAAAAAGTGTACACCGAGCAACTTTGATTGTCTGAAGTTGCTCAACTCTCTCTATGGAGGAGCTTTTAACGGTTTTGTCCGTTTGTCATAGAAAGTTGTTGTTTTGGCATCGAAATAATCCTGGAAGCTCATTTTCGTAAAATTTAACATAGAAGAACAATAAAAAGTGTACACCGATCAACTTTGATAGTCCGAAGTTGCTCAACTCTCTCTATGGAGGAGCTTTTAACGGTTTTGTCCATTTGTCATAGAAAGTTGGTGTTTTGGCATCGAAATGATCCTGGAAGCTCATTTTCGTAAAATTTAACATAGAAGAACAATAAAAAGTGTACACCGAGCAACTTTGAGAGTCCGAAGTTGCTCAACTCTCTCTATGGAGGAGCTTTTAACGGTTTTGTCCATTTGTCATAGAAAGTTGGTGTTTTGGCATCGAAATAATCCTGGAAGATCATTTTCGTAACATTTAACACAGAAGAACAATAAAAAGTGTACACCGAGCAACTTTGATTGTCCGAAGTTGCTCAACACTCTCTATGGAGGAGTTTCTAACGATTTTGTCCATTTGTCATAGAACGTTAGTGTTTTGGCATCGAAATAATCGAGGAAGTTCATTTTCATAAAATTTAACATAGAAGAACAATAAAAAGTGTACACCGTGCAACTTTGATTGTCCGAAGTTGCTCAACAATCTCTATGGAGGAGCTTTTAACGATTTTGTCCATTTGTCATACAAAGTTGGTCCTTTGCCATGGAATAATCTTGGAAGCTTATACTCATCAAATTTGACATAGAAGAACATTAAAAAGTGTGCACCGAGCAACTTTGATAGTCCGAAGTTGCTCAACTCTCTCTATGGAGGAGCTTTTAACGGTTTTGTCCATTTGTCATAGAAAGTTGGTGTTTTGGCATCGAAATAGTTCTGGAAGCTCATTTTCGTAAAATTTAACATAGAAGAACAATAAAAAGTGTACACCGAGCAACTTTGATTGTCCGAAGTTGCTCAACTCTCTCTATGGAGGAGCTTTTAACGGTTTTATCCGTTTGTCATAGAAAGTTGGTGTTTTGGCATCGAAATAATCCTGTAAGCTCATTTTCGTAAAATTTAACATAGAAGAACAATAAAAAGTGTACACCAAGCAACTTTGATTGTCTAAAGTTGCTCAACTCTCTCTGTGGAGGAGCTTTTATTGGTTTTGTCCATTTGTCATAGAAAGTTGTTGTTTTGGCATCGAAATAATCCTGGAAGCTCGTTTTCGTAAAATTTAACATAGAAGAACAATAAAAAGTGTGCACCGAGCAACTTTGATAGTCCGAAGTTGCTCAACTCTCTCTATGGAGGAGCTTTTAACGGTTTTGTCCATTTGCCATAGAAAGTTGGTGTTTTGGCATCGAAATAGTCCTGGAAGCTCATTTTCGTAAAATTTAACATAGAAGAACAATAAAAAGTGTACACCGAGCAACTTTGATTGTCTGAAGTTGCTCAACACTCCATATGGAGGAGCTTTTAACGATTTTGTCCATTTGTCATAGAAAGTTGGTCTTTTGCCATCGAAATAATCTTGGAAGCTTATACTCATAAAATTTGACATAGAAGAACATTAAAAAGTGTGCACCGAGCAACTTTGATTGTCTGAAGTTGCTCAACTCTCTCTATGGAGGAGCTTTTAACGGTTTTGTCCGTTTGTCATAGAAAGTTGGTGTTTTGGCATCGAAATAATCCTGAAGCTCATTTTCGTAAAATTTAACCTAGAAGAACAATAAAAAGTGTACACCGATCAACTTTGATAGTCCGAAGTTGCTCAACTCTCTCTATGGAGGAGCTTTTAACGGTTTTGTCCATTTGTCATAGAAAGTTGGTGTTTTGGCATGCAAATAATCCTGGAAGCTCATTTTCGTAAAATTTAACATAGAAGAACAACAAAAAGTGTACACCGTGCAACTTTGATTGTCCGAAGTTGCTCAACTCTCTCTATGGAGGAGCTTTTAACAGTTTTGTCCATTTGTCATAGAAAGTTGGTGTTTTGGCATCGAAATAATCCTGGAACATCATTTTCGTAACATTTAACATAGAAAAACAATAAAAAGTGTACACCGAGCAACTTTGATTGTCCGAAGTTGCTCAACACTCTCTATGGAGGAGCTTTTAACGATTTTGTCCATTTGTCATAGAAAGTTTATGTTTTGGCATCGAAATAATCCTGGAAGCTCATTTTCGTAAAATTGAACATAGAAGAACAATAAAAAGTGTACACCGTGCAACTTTGATTGTCCGAATTTGCTCAACAATCTCTATGGGGGAGCTTTTAAAGATTTTGTCCATTTGTCATAGAAAGTTGGTCTTTTGCCATGGAATAATTTTGGAAGCTTATACTCATAAAATTTGACATATAAGAACATTAAAAAGTATGCACCGAGCAACTTTGATAGTCCGAAGTTGCTCAACTCTCTCTATGGAGGAGCTTTTAACGGTTTTGTCCATTTGTCATAGAAAGTTGGTGTTTTGGCATCGAAATAGTCCTGGAAGCTCATTTTCGTAAAATTTAACATAGAAGAACAATAAAAAGTGTACACCGAGCAACTTTGATTGTCTGAAGTTGCTCAACTCTCTCTATGGAGGAGCTTTTAACGGTTTTATCCGTTTTTCATAGAAAGTTGGTGTTTTGGCATCGAAATAATCCTGTAAGCTCATTTTCGTAAAATTTAACATAGAAGAACAATAAAAAGTGTACACCGAGCAACTTTGATTGTCTGAAGTTGCTCAACTCTCTCTGTGGAGGAGCTTTTAACGATTTTGTCCATTTGTCATAGAAAGTTGGTCTTTTGCCATCGAAATAATCTTGGAAGCTTATACTCATAAAATTTGACATAGAAGAACATTAAAAAGTGTGCACCGAGCAACTTGGATTGTCTGAAGTTGCTCAACTCTCTCTATGGAGGAGCTTTTAACGGTTTTGTCCGTTTGTCATAGTAAGTTGTTGTTTTGGCATTGAAATAATCCTGGAAGCTCATTTTCGTAAAATTTAACATAGAAGAACAATAAAAAGTATACATCGAGAAACTTTGATTGTCCGAAGTTGCTCAACACTCTCTATGGAGAAGCTTTTAACGGTTTTGTCCATTTGTCATAGAAAGTTGGTGTTTTGGCATCGAAATAATCCTGGAAGCTCATTTTCGTAAAATTTAACATAGAAGAACAATAAAAAGTGTACACCGATCAACTTTGATAGTCCGAAATTGCTCAACTCTCTCTATGGAGGAGCTTTTAATGGTTTTGTCCATTTGTCATAGAAAGTTGGTGTTTTGGCATCGAAATAATCTTGGAAGCTTATACTCATAAAATTTGACATAGAAGAACATTAAAAAGTGTGCACCGAGCAACTTTGATTGTCTGAAGTTGCTCAACTCTCTTTATGGAGGAGCTTTTAACGGTTTTGTCCATTTGTCATAGAAAGTTGGTGTTTTGGCATTGAAATAATCCTGGAAGCTCATTTTCGTAAAATTTAACATAGAAGAACAATAAAAAGTATACATCGAGAAACTTTGATTGTCTGAAGTTGCTCAACACTCTCTATGGAGGAGCTTTTAACGGTTTTGTCCATTTGTCATAGAAAGTTTGTGTTTTGGCATCGAAATAATCCTGGAAGCTCATTTTCGTAAAATTTAACATAGAAGAACAATAAAAAGTGTACACCGATCAACTTTGATAGTCCGAAGTTGCTCAACTCTCTCTATGGAGGAGCTTTTAATGGTTTTGTCCATTTGTCATAGAAAGTTGGTGTTTTGGCATCGAAATAGTCCTGGAAGCTCATTTTCGTAAAATTTAACATAGAAGAATAATAAAAAGTGTACACCGAGCAACTTTGATTGTCTGAAGTTGCTCAACTCTCTCTATGGAGGAGCTTTTAACGATTTTGTCCATTTGTCATAGAAAGTTGGTCTTTTGCCATCGAAATAATCTTGGAAGCTTATACTCATAAAATTTGACATAGAAGAACATTAAAAAGTGTGCACCGAGCAACTTTGATTGTCTGAAGTTGCTCAACTCTCTTTATGGAGGAGCTTTTAACGGTTTTGTCCATTTGTCATAGAAAGTTGGTGTTTTGGCATTGAAATAATCCTGGAAGCTCATTTTCGTAAAATTTAACATAGAAGAACAATAAAAAGTATACATCGAGAAACTTTGATTGTCTGAAGTTGCTCAACACTCTCTATGGAGGAGCTTTTAACGGTTTTGTCCATTTGTCATAGAAAGTTTGTGTTTTGGCATCGAAATAATCCTGGAAGCTCATTTTCGTAAAATTTAACATAGAAGAACAATAAAAAGTGTACACCGATCAACTTTGATAGTCCGAAGTTGCTCAACTCTCTCTATGGAGGAGCTTTTAATGGTTTTGTCCATTTGTCATAGAAAGTTGGTGTTTTGGCATCGAAATAGTCCTGGAAGCTCATTTTCGTAAAATTTAACATAGAAGAATAATAAAAAGTGTACACCGAGCAACTTTGATTGTCTGAAGTTGCTCAACTCTCTCTATGGAGGAGCTTTTAACGATTTTGTCCATTTGTCATAGAAAGTTGGTCTTTTGCCATCGAAATAATCTTGGAAGCTTTTACTCATAAAATTTGACATAGAAGAACATTAAAAAGTGTGCACCGAGCAACTTTGATTGTCTGAAGTTGCTCAACTCTCTCTATGGAGGAGCTTTTAACGGTTTTGTCCGTTTGTCATAGAAAGTTGTTGTTTTGGCATCGAAATAATCCTGGAAGCTCATTTTCGTAAAATTTGACATAGAAGAACAATAAAAAGTATACACCGAGAAACTTTGATTGTCTGAAGTTGCTCAACTCTCTCTATGGAGGAGCTTTTAACGGTTTTGTCCATTTGTCATAGAAAGTTGGTGTTTTGGCATCGAAATAATCCTGGAAGCTCATTTTCGTAAAATTTAACATAGAAGAACAATAAAAAGTGTACACCGATCAACTTTGATAGTCCGAAGTTGCTCAACTCTCTCTATGGAGGAGCTTTTAATGGTTTTGTCCATTTGTCATAGAAAGTTGGTGTTTTGGCATCGAAATAGTCCTGGAAGCTCATTTTTGTAAAATTTAACATAGAAGAACAATAAAAAGTGTACACCGATCAACTTTGATAGTCCGAAGTTGCTCAACTCTCTCTATGGAGGAGCTTTTAATGGTTTTGTCCATTTGTCATAGAAAGTTGGTGTTTTGGCATCGAAATAGTCCTGGAAGCTCATTTTCGTAAAATTTAACATAGAAGAATAATAAAAAGTGTACACCGAGCAACTTTGATTGTCTGAAGTTGCCCAACTCTCTCTATGGAGGAGCTTTTAACGATTTTGTCCATTTGTCATAGAAAGTTGGTCTTTTGCCATCGAAATAATCTTGGAAGCTTTTACTCATAAAATTTGACATAGAAGAACATTAAAAAGTGTGCACCGAGCAACTTTGATTGTCTGAAGTTGCTCAACTCTCTCTATGGAGGAGCTTTTAACGGTTTTGTCCGTTTGTCATAGAAAGTTGTTGTTTTGGCATCGAAATAATCCTGGAAGCTCATTTTCGTAAAATTTGACATAGAAGAACAATAAAAAGTATACACCGAGAAACTTTGATTGTCTGAAGTTGCTCAACTCTCTCTATGGAGGAGCTTTTAACGGTTTTGTCCATTTGTCATAGAAAGTTGGTGTTTTGGCATCGAAATAATCCTGGAAGCTCATTTTCGTAAAATTTAACATAGAAGAACAATAAAAAGTGTACACCGATCAAATTTGATAGTCCGAAGTTGCTCAACTCTCTCTATGGAGGAGCTTTTAATGGTTTTGTCCATTTGTCATAGAAAGTTGGTGTTTTCGCATCGAAATAGTCCTGGAAGCTCATTTTCGTAAAATTTAACATAGAAGAACAATAAAAAGTGTACACCGAGCAACTTTGATAGTCCGAAGTTGCTCAACTCTCTCTATGGAGGAGCTTTTAACGGTTTTGTCTATTTGTCATAGAAAGTTGGTGTTTTGGCATTGAAATAATCTAGGAAGCTTATACTCGTAAAATTTGACATAGAAGAACAATAAAAAGTCTTTTCCAAGCAACTTTGATAGTCCGAAGTTGCTCAACTCTCTCTATGGAGGAGCTTTTAACGGTTTTGTCCATTTGTCATAGAAAGTTGGTGTTTTGGCATCGAAATAGTCCTGGAAGCTCATTTTCGTAAAATTTAACATAGAAGAACAATAAAAAGTGTACACCGAGCAACTTTGATTGTCCGAAGTTGCTCAACTCTCTCTATGGAGGAGCTTTTAACGGTCTTGTCCGTTTATCATAGAAAGTTGGTGTTTTGGCATCGAAATAATCCTGGAAGCTCATTTTCGCAAAATTTAACATAGAAGAACAATAAAAAGTGTACACCGATCAACTTTGATAGTCCGAAGTTGCTCCACTCTCTCTATGGAGGAGCTTTTAACGGTTTTTTCCATTTGTCATAGAAAGTTGGTGTTTTGGCATCGAAATAGTCCTGGAAGCTCATTTTCGTAAAATTTAACATAGAAGAACAATAAAAAGTGTACACCGAGCAACTTTGATAGTCCGAAGTTGCTCAACTCTCCCTATGGCTGAGCTTTTAACGTTTTTGTCCATTTTTCATAGAAAGTTGGTGTTTTGGCATCGAAATAATCCTGGAAGCTCATTTTCGTAACATTTAACATTGAAAAACAATAAAAAGTGTACACCGAGCAACTTTGATTGTCCGAAGTTGCTCAACACTCTCTATGGAGGAGGTCTTAACGATTTTGTTCATTTGTCATAGAAAGTTTTTGTTTTGGCACCGAAATAATCCTGGAAGCTCATTTTCGTAAAATTTAACATAGAAGAACAATAAAAAGTGTACACCGAGCAACTTTGATTGTCCGAAGTTGCTCAACACTCTCTATGGAGGAGCTTTTAACGATTTTGTCCATTTGTCATATAAGGTTTGTCTTTTGCCATGGAATAATCTTGGAAGCTTATACTCATAAAATTTGACATAGAAGAACATTAAAAAGTGTGCACCGAGCAACTTTGATAGTCCGAAGTTGCTCAACTCTCTCTATGGAGGAGTATTTAACGGTTTTGTCCATTTGTCATAGAAAGTTGGTGTTTTGGCATCGAAATAGTCCTGGAAGCTCATTTTCGTAAAATTTAACATAGAAGAACAATAAAAGGTATACACCGAGCAACTTTGATTGTCTGAAGTTGCTCAACACACTCTATGGAGGAGCTTTTAACGATTTTGTCCATTTGTCATAGAAAGTTGGTCTTTTGCCATCGAAATAATCTTGGAAGCTTTTACTCATAAAATTTGACATAGAAGAACATTAAAAAGTGTGCACCGAGCAACTTTGATTGTCTGAAGTTGCTCAACTCTCTCTATGGAGGAGCTTTTAACGGTTTTGTCCGTTTGTCATAGAAAGTTGTTGTTTTGGCATCGAAATAATCGTGGAAGCTCATTTTCGTAAAATTTGACATAGAAGAACAATAAAAAGTATACACCGAGAAACTTTGATTGTCTGAAGTTGCTCAACTCTCTCTATGGAGGAGCTTTTAACGGTTTTGTCCATTTGTCATAGAAAGTTGGTGTTTTGGCATCGAAATAATCCTGGAAGCTCATTTTCGTAAAATTTAACATAGAAGAACAATAAAAAGTGTACACCGATCAACTTTGATAGTCCGAAGTTGCTCAACTCTCTCTATGGAGGAGCTTTTAATGGTTTTGTCCATTTGTCATAGAAAGTTGGTGTTTTGGCATCGAAATAGTCCTGGAAGCTCATTTTCGTAAAATTTAACATAGAAGAACAATAAAAAGTGTACACCGATCAACTTTGATAGTCCGAAGTTGCTCAACTCTCTCTATGGAGGAGCTTTTAATGGTTTTGTCCATTTGTCATAGAAAGTTGGTGTTTTGGCATCGAAATAGTCCTGGAAGCTCATTTTCGTAAAATTTAACATAGAAGAATAATAAAAAGTGTACACCGAGCAACTTTGATTGTCTGAAGTTGCTCAACTCTCTCTATGGAGGAGCTTTTAACGATTTTGTCCATTTGTCATAGAAAGTTGGTCTTTTGCCATCGAAATAATCTTGGAAGCTTTTACTCATAAAATTTGACATAGAAGAACATTAAAAAGTGTGCACCGAGCAACTTTGATTGTCTGAAGTTGCTCAACTCTCTCTATGGAGGAGCTTTTAACGGTTTTGTCCGTTTGTCATAGAAAGTTGTTGTTTTGGCATCGAAATAATCCTGGAAGCTCATTTTCGTAAAATTTGACATAGAAGAACAATAAAAAGTATACACCGAGAAACTTTGATTGTCTGAAGTTGCTCAACTCTCTCTATGGAGGAGCTTTTAACGGTTTTGTCCATTTGTCATAGAAAGTTGGTGTTTTGGCATCGAAATAATCCTGGAAGCTCATTTTCGTAAAATTTAACATAGAAGAACAATAAAAAGTGTACACCGATCAAATTTGATAGTCCGAAGTTGCTCAACTCTCTCTATGGAGGAGCTTTTAATGGTTTTGTCCATTTGTCATAGAAAGTTGGTGTTTTCGCATCGAAATAGTCCTGGAAGCTCATTTTCGTAAAATTTAACATAGAAGAACAATAAAAAGTGTACACCGAGCAACTTTGATAGTCCGAAGTTGCTCAACTCTCTCTATGGAGGAGCTTTTAACGGTTTTGTCTATTTGTCATAGAAAGTTGGTGTTTTGGCATTGAAATAATCTAGGAAGCTTATACTCGTAAAATTTGACATAGAAGAACAATAAAAAGTCTTTTCCAAGCAACTTTGATAGTCCGAAGTTGCTCAACTCTCTCTATGGAGGAGCTTTTAACGGTTTTGTCCATTTGTCATAGAAAGTTGGTGTTTTGGCATCGAAATAGTCCTGGAAGCTCATTTTCGTAAAATTTAACATAGAAGAACAATAAAAAGTGTACACCGAGCAACTTTGATTGTCCGAAGTTGCTCAACTCTCTCTATGGAGGAGCTTTTAACGGTCTTGTCCGTTTATCATAGAAAGTTGGTGTTTTGGCATCGAAATAATCCTGGAAGCTCATTTTCGCAAAATTTAACATAGAAGAACAATAAAAAGTGTACACCGATCAACTTTGATAGTCCGAAGTTGCTCCACTCTCTCTATGGAGGAGCTTTTAACGGTTTTTTCCATTTGTCATAGAAAGTTGGTGTTTTGGCATCGAAATAGTCCTGGAAGCTCATTTTCGTAAAATTTAACATAGAAGAACAATAAAAAGTGTACACCGAGCAACTTTGATAGTCCGAAGTTGCTCAACTCTCTCTATGGCTGAGCTTTTAACGTTTTTGTCCATTTTTCATAGAAAGTTGGTGTTTTGGCATCGAAATAATCCTGGAAGCTCATTTTCGTAACATTTAACATTGAAGAACAATAAAAAGTGTACACCGAGCAACTTTGATTGTCCGAAGTTGCTCAACACTCTCTATGGAGGAGGTCTTAACGATTTTGTTCATTTGTCATAGAAAGTTTTTGTTTTGGCACCGAAATAATCCTGGAAGCTCATTTTCGTAAAATTTAACATAGAAGAACAATAAAAAGTGTACACCGAGCAACTTTGATTGTCCGAAGTTGCTCAACACTCTCTATGGAGGAGCTTTTAACGATTTTGTCCATTTGTCATATAAGGTTTGTCTTTTGCCATGGAATAATCTTGGAAGCTTATACTCATAAAATTTGACATAGAAGAACATTAAAAAGTGTGCACCGAGCAACTTTGATAGTCCGAAGTTGCTCAACTCTCTCTATGGAGGAGTATTTAACGGTTTTGTCCATTTGTCATAGAAAGTTGGTGTTTTGGCATCGAAATAGTCCTGGAAGCTCATTTTCGTAAAATTTAACATAGAAGAACAATAAAAGGTATACACCGAGCAACTTTGATTGTCTGAAGTTGCTCAACACACTCTATGGAGGAGCTTTTAACGATTTTGTCCATTTGTCATAGAAAGTTGGTCTTTTGCCATCGAAATAATCTTGGAAGCTTATACTCATAAAATTTGACATAGAAGAACATTAAAAAGTGTGCACCGAGCAACTTTGATTGTCTGAAGTTGCTCAACTCTCTCTATGGAGGAGCTTTTAACGGTTTTGTCCATTTGTCATAGAAAGTTGGTGTTTTGGCATTGAAATAATCCTGGAAGCTCATTTTCGTAAAATTTAACATAGAAGAACAATAAAAAGTATACATCGAGAAACTTTGATTGTCTGAAGTTGCTCAACACTCTCTATGGAGGAGCTTTTAACGGTTTTGTCCATTTGTCATAGAAAGGTTGTGTTTTGGCATCGAAATAATCCTGGAAGCTCATTTTCGTAAAATTTAACATAGAAGAACAATAAAAAGTGTACACCGATCAACTTTGATAGTCCGAAGTTGCTCAACTCTCTCTATGGAGGAGCTTTTAATGGTTTTGTCCATTTGTCATAGAAAGTTGGTGTTTTGGCATCGAAATAGTCCTGGAAGCTCATTTTCGTAAAATTTAACATAGAAGAATAATAAAAAGTGTACACCGAGCAACTTTGATTGTCTGAAGTTGCTCAACTCTCTCTATGGAGGAGCTTTTAACGATTTTGTCCATTTGTCATAGAAAGTTGGTCTTTTGCCATCGAAATAATCTTGGAAGCTTTTACTCATAAAATTTGACATAGAAGAACATTAAAAAGTGTGCACCGAGCAACTTTGATTGTCTGAAGTTGCTCAACTCTCTCTATGGAGGAGCTTTTAACGGTTTTGTCCGTTTGTCATAGAAAGTTGTTGTTTTAGCATCGAAATAATCCTGGAAGCTCATTTTCGTAAAATTTGACATAGAAGAACAATAAAAAGTATACACCGAGAAACTTTGATTGTCTGAAGTTGCTCAACTCTCTCTATGGAGGAGCTTTTAACGGTTTTGTCCATTTGTCGTAGAAAGTTGGTGTTTTGGCATCGAAATAATCCTGGAAGCTCATTTTCGTAAAATTTAACATAGAAGAACAATAAAAAGTGTACACCGATCAACTTTGATAGTCCGAAGTTGCTCAACTCTCTCTATGGAGGAGCTTTTAATGGTTTTGTCCATTTGTCATAGAAAGTTGGTGTTTTCGCATCGAAATAGTCCTGGAAGCTCATTTTCGTAAAATTTAACATAGAAGAACAATAAAAAGTGTACACCGAGCAACTTTGATAGTACGAAGTTGCTCAACTCTCTCTATGGAGGAGCTTTTAACGGTTTTGTCTATTTGTCATAGAAAGTTGGTGTTTTGGCATTGAAATAATCTAGGAAGCTTATACTCGTAAAATTTGACATAGAAGAACAATAAAAAGTCTTTTCCGAGCAACTTTGATAGTCCGAAGTTGCTCAACTCTCTCTATGGAGGAGCTTTTAACGGTTTTGTCCATTTGTCATAGAAAGTTGGTGTTTTGGCATCGAAATAGTCCTGGAAGCTCATTTTCGTAAAATTTAACATAGAAGAACAATAAAAAGTGTACACCGAGCAACTTTGATTGTCCGAAGTTGCTCAACTCTCTCTATGGAGGAGCTTTTAACGGTCTTGTCCGTTTATCATAGAAAGTTGGTGTTTTGGCATCGAAATAATCCTGGAAGCTCATTTTCGCAAAATTTAACATAGAAGAACAATAAAAAGTGTACACCGATCAACTTTGATAGTCCGAAGTTGCTCCACTCTCTCTATGGAGGAGCTTTTAACGGTTTTTTCCATTTGTCATAGAAAGTTGGTGTTTTGGCATCGAAATAGTCCTGGAAGCTCATTTTCGTAAAATTTAACATAGAAGAACAATAAAAAGTGTACACCGAGCAACTTTGATAGTCCGAAGTTGCTCAACTCTCTCTATGGCTGAGCTTTTAACGTTTTTGTCCATTTTTCATAGAAAGTTGGTGTTTTGGCATCGAAATAATCCTGGAAGCTCATTTTCGTAACATTTAACATTGAAGAACAATAAAAAGTGTACACCGAGCAACTTTGATTGTCCGAAGTTGCTCAACACTCTCTATGGAGGAGGTCTTAACGATTTTGTTCATTTGTCATAGAAAGTTTTTGTTTTGGCACCGAAATAATCCTGGAAGCTCATTTTCGTAAAATTTAACATAGAAGAACAATAAAAAGTGTACACCGAGCAACTTTGATTGTCCGAAGTTGCTCAACACTCTCTATGGAGGAGCTTTTAACGATTTTGTCCATTTGTCATATAAGGTTTGTCTTTTGCCATGGAATAATCTTGGAAGCTTATACTCATAAAATTTGACATAGAAGAACATTAAAAAGTGTGCACCGAGCAACTTTGATAGTCCGAAGTTGCTCAACTCTCTCTATGGAGGAGTATTTAACGGTTTTGTCCATTTGTCATAGAAAGTTGGTGTTTTGGCATCGAAATAGTCCTGGAAGCTCATTTTCGTAAAATTTAACATAGAAGAACAATAAAAAGTGTACACCGGGCAACTTTAATTGTCTGAAGTTGCCCAACTCTCTCTATGGAGGAGCTTTTAACGGTTTTGGCCATTTGTCATAGAAAGTTGGTGTTTTGGCATCGAAATAATCCTGGAAGCTGATTTTCGTAAAATTTAACATAGAAGAACAATAAAAAGTGTACACCGATCAACTTTGATAGTCCGAAGTTGCTCAACTCTTTCTATAGAGGAGCTTTTAACGGTTTTGTCCATTTGTCATAGAAAGTTGGTGTTTTGGCATCGAAATAATCCTGAAAACTCATTTTCGTAAAATTTAACATAGAAGAACAATAAAAAGTGGACACCGAGCAACTTTGATAGTCCGAAGTTGCTCAACTCTCTCTATGGAGGAGCTTTTAACGGTTTTGTCCATTTGTCATAGAAAGTTGGTGTTTTGGCATCGAAATAATCCTGGAAGATCATTTTCGTAACATTTAACATAGAAGAACAATAAAAAGTGTACACCGAGCAACTTTGATTGTCCGAAGTTGCTCAACACTCTCTATGGAGTAGTTTTTAACGATTTTGTCCATTTGTCATAGAAAGTTGGTGTTTTGGCATCGAAATAATCCTGGAAGCTCATTTTCGTAAAATTTAACATAGAAGAACAATAAAAAGCGTACACCGTGCAACTTTGATTGTCCGAAGTCGCTCAACAATCTCTATGGAGGAGCTGTTAACGATTTTGTCCATTTGTCATAGAAAGTTGGTCTTTTGCCATAGAATAATCTTGGAAGCTTATACTCATAAAATTTGACATAGAAGAACATTAAAAAGTGTGCACCGAGCAACTTTGATAGTCCGAAGTTGCTCAACTCTCTCTATGAAGGAGCTTTTAACGGTTTTGTCAATTTGTCATAGAAAGTTGGTGTTTTGGCATCGAAATAGTCCTGGAAGCTCATTTTCGTAAAATTTAACATAGAAGAACAATAAAAAGTGTACACCGAGCAACTTTGATTGTCTGAAGTTGCTCAACTCTCTCTATGGGGGAGCTTTTAACGGTTTTTTCCAATTTGTCGTAGAAAGTTGGTGTTTTGGCATCAAAATAGTCCTGGAAGCTCATTTTCGTAAAATTTAACATAGAAGAACAATAAAAAGTTTACACCGAGCAACTTTGATTGTCTGAAGTTGCTCAGCTCTCTCTATGGAGGAGCTTTTAACGGTTTTATCCGTTTGTCATAGAAAGTTGGTGTTTTGGCATCGAAATAATCCTGTAAGCTCATTTTCGTAAAATTTAACATAGAAGAACAATAAAAAGTGTACACCGAGCAACTTTGATTGTCTGAAGTTGCTCAACTCTCTCTGTGGAGGAGCCTTTATTGGTTTTGTCCATTTGTCATAGAAAGTTGTTGTTTTGGCATCGAAATAATCCTGGAAGCTCGTTTTCGTAAAATTTAACATAGAAGAACAATAAAAAGTATACACCGAGCAACTTTGATTGTCCGAAGTTGCTCAACTCTCTCTCTGGAGGAGCTTTTAACGGTTTTGTCCATTTGTCATAGAAAGTTGGTGTTTTGGCATCGAAATAATCCTGGAAGATCATTTTCGTAACATTTAACATAGAAGAACAATAAAAAGTGTACACCGAGAAACTTTGATTGTCCGAAGTTGCTCAACACTCTCTATGGAGTAGTTTTTAACGATTTTGTCCATTTGTCATAGAAAGTTGGTGTTTTGGCATCGAAATAATCCTGGAAGCTCATTTTCGTAAAATTTAACATAGAAGAACAATAAAAAGTGTACACCGTGCAACTTTGATTGTCCGAAGTCGCTCAACAATCTCTATGGAGGAGCTTTTAACGATTTTGTCCATTTGTCATAGAAAGTTGATCTTTTGCCATCGAAATAATCTTGGAAGCTTATACTCATAAAATTTGACATAGAAGAACATTAAAAAGTGTGCACCGAGCAACTTTGATTGTCTGAAGTTGCTCAACTCTCTCTATGGAGGAGCTTTTAACGGTTTTGTCCGTTTGTCATAGAAAGTTGGTGTTTTGGCATCGAAATAATCCTGGAAGCTCATTTTCATAAAATTTGAAATAGAAGAACAATAAAAAGTGTACACCGATCAACTTTGATAGTCCGAAGTTGCTCAACTCTCTCTATGGAGGAGCTTTTAATGGTTTTGTTTATTTGTCATAGAAAGTGGGTGTTTTGGCATCCAAATAATCCTGGAAGCTCATTTTCGTAACATTTAACATAGAAGAACAATAAAAAGTGTACACCGATCAACTTCGATAATCCGAAGTTGCACAACTCTCTCTATGGAGGAGCTTTTAACGGTTTTGTACATTTGTCATAGAAACTTGGTGTTTTGGCATCGAAATAATCCTGGAAGCTCATTTTCGTAAAATTTAACATAGAAGAACAATAAAAAGTGTAAACCGAGCAACTTTGATTGTCTGAAGTTGCTCAACTCTCTCTATGGAGGAGCTTTTAACGGGTTTATCCGTTTGTCATAGAAAGTTGGTGTTTTGGCATCGAAATAATCCTGGAAGCTCATTTTCGTAAAATTTAACATAGAAGAACAATAAAAAGTGCACACCGTGCAACTTTGATTGTCCGAAGTCGCTCAACATTCTCTATGGAGGAGCTTTTAACGATTTTGTCCATTTGTCATAGAAAGTTGGTCTTTTGCCATGGAATAATCTTGGAAGCTTATACTCATAAAATTTGACATAGAAGAACATTAAAAAGTGTGCACCGAGCAACTTTGATAGTCCGAAGTTGCTCAACTCTCTCTATGGAAGAGCTTTTAACGGTTTTGTCCATTTGTCATAGAAAGTTGGTGTTTTGGCATCGAAATAATCCTGTAAGCTCATTTTCGTAAAATTTAACATAGAAGAACAATAAAAAGTGTACACCGAGCAACTTTGATTGTCTGAAGTTGCTCAACTCTCTCTGTGGAGGAGCCTTTATTGGTTTTGTCCATTTGTCATAGAAAGTTGTTGTTTTGGCGTCGAAATAATCCTGGAAGCTCGTTTTCGTAAAATTTAACATAGAAGAACAATAAAAAGTATACACCGAGCAACTTTGATTGTCCGAAGTTGATCAACTCTCTCTCTGGAGGAGCTTTTAACGGTTTTTTCCATTTGTCATAGAAAGTTGGTGTTTTGGCATCGAAATAATCCTCGAAGCTCATTTTCGTAAAATTTAACATAGAAGAACAATAAAAAGTGTACACCGTGCAACTTTGATTGTCCGAAGTCGCTCAACAATCTCTATGGAGGAGCTTTTAACGATTTTGTCCATTTGTCATAGAAAGTTGGTCTTTTGCCATGGAATAATGTTGGAAGCTTATACTCATAAAATTTGACATAGAAGAACATTAAAAAGTGTGCAGCGAGCAACTTTGATAGTCTGAAGTTGCTCAACTCTCTCTATGGAGGAGCTTTTAACGGTTTTGTCCATTTGTCATAGAAAGTTGGTGTTTTGGCATCGAAATAGTCCTGGAAGCTCATTTTTGTAAAATTTAACATAGAAGAACAATAAAAAGTGTACACCGAGCAACTTTGATTGTCGGAAGTTGCTCAACTCTCTCTATGGAGGAGCTTTTAACGGTTTTATCCGTTTGTCATAGAAAGTTGGTGTTTTGGCATCGAAATAATCCTGTAAGCTCATTTTCGCAAAATTTAACATAGAAGAACAATAAAAAGTGTACACCGAGCAACTTTGATTGTCTTAAGTTGCTCAACTCTCTCTGTGGAGTAGCCTTTATTGGTTTTGTCCATTTGTCATAGAAAGTTGGTGTTTAGGCATCGAAATAATCCTGGAAGCTCGTTTTCGTAAAATTTAACATAGAAGAACAATAAAAAGTATACACCGAGCAACTTTGATTGTCTGAAGTTGCTCAACACTCTCTATGAAGGAGTTTTTAACGATTTTGTCCATTTGTCATAGAAAGTTGATCTTTTGCCATCGAAATAATCTTGGAAGCTTATACTCATAAAATTTGACATAGAAGAACATTAAAAAGTGTGCACCGAGCAACTTTGATTGTCTGAAGTTGCTCAACTCTCTCTATGGAGGAGCTTTTAACGGTTTTGTCCGTTTGTCATAGAAAGTTGGTGTTTTGGCATCGAAATAATCCTGGAAGCTCATTTTCATAAAATTTGACATAGAAGAACAATAAAAAGTGTACACCGATCAACTTTGATAGTCCGAAGTTGCTCAACTCTCTCTATGGAGGAGCTTTTAATGGTTTTGTTTATTTGTCATAGAAAGTGGGTGTTTTGGCATCGAAATAATCCTGGAAGCTCATTTTCGTAACATTTAACATAGAAGAACAATAAAAAGTGTACACCGATCAACTTCGATAATCCGAAGTTGCACAACTCTCTCTATGGAGGTGCTTTTAACGGTTTTGTACATTTGTCATAGAAAGTTGGTGTTTTGGCATCGAAATAATCCTGGAAGCTCATTTTCGTAAAATTTAACATAGAAGAACAATAAAAAGTGCACACCGTGCAACTTTGATTGTCCGAAGTCGCTCAACAATCTCTATGGAGGAGCTTTTAACGATTTTGTCCATTTGTCATAGAAAGTTGGTCTTTTGCCATGAAATAATCTTGGAAGCTTATACTCATAAAATTTGACATAGAAGAACATTAAAAAGTGTGCACCGAGCAACTTTGATAGTCCGAAGTTGCTCAACTCTCTCTATGGAGGAGCTTTTAACGGTTTTGTCCATTTGTCATAGAAAGTTGGTGTTTTGGCATCGAAATAATCCTGTAAGCTCATTTTCGTAAAATTTAACATAGAAGAACAATAAAAAATGTACACCGAGCAACTTTGATTGTCTGAAGTTGCTCAACTCTCTCTGTGGAGGAGCCTTTATTGGTTTTGTCCATTTGTCATAGAAAGTTGTTGTTTTGGCGTCGAAATAATCCTGGAAGCTCATTTTCGTAAAATTTAACATAGAAGAACAATAAAAAGTATACACCGAGCAACTTTGATTGTCCGAAGTTGATCAACTCTCTCTCTAGAGGAGCTTTTAACGGTTTTGTCCATTTGTCATAGAAAGTTGGTGTTTTGGCATCGAAATAATCCTGGAAGATCATTTTCGTAACATTTAACATAGAAGAACAATAAAAAGTGTACACCAAGAAAATTTGATTGTCCGAAGTTGCTCAACACTCTCTATGGAGTAGTTTTTAACGATTTTGTCCATTTGTCATAGAAAGTTGGTGTTTTGGCAACGAAATAATCCTGGAAGCTCATTTTCGTAAAATTTAACATAGAAGAACAATAAAAAGTGTACACCGTGCAACTTTGATTGTCCGAAGTCGCTGAACAATCTCTATGGAGGAGCTTTTAACGATTTTGTCCATTTGTCATAGAAAGTTGGTCTTTTGCCATGGAATAATCTTGGAAGCTTATACTCATAAAATTTGACATAGAAGAACATTAAAAAGTGTGCACCGAGCAACTTTGATAGTCTGAAGTTGCTCAACTCTCTCTATGGAGGAGCTTTTAACGGTTTTGTCCATTTGTCATAGAAAGTTGGTGTTTTGGCATCGAAATAGTCCTGGAAGCTCATTTTTGTAAAATTTAACATAGAAGAACAATAAAAAGTGTACACCGAGCAACTTTGATTGTCGGAAGTTGCTCAACTCTCTCTATGGAGGAGCTTTTAACGGTTTTATCCGTTTGTCATAGAAAGTTGGTGTTTTGGCATCGAAATAATCCTGTAAGTTCATTTTCGTAAAATTTAACATAGAAGAACAATAAAAAGTGTACACCGAGCAACTTTGATTGTCTTAAGTTGCTCAACTCTCTCTGTGGAGGAGCCTTTATTGGTTTTGTCCATTTGTCATAGAAAGTTGGTGTTTAGGCATCGAAATAATCCTGGAAGCTCGTTTTCATAAAATTTAACATAGAAGAACAATAAAAAGTATACACCGAGCAACTTTGATTGTCTGAAGTTGCTCAACACTCTCTATGAAGGAGTTTTTAACGATTTTGTCCATTTGTCATAGAAAGTTGATCTTTTGCCATCGAAATAATCTTGGAAGCTTATACTCATAAAATTTGACATAGAAGAACATTAAAAAGTGTGCACCGAGCAACTTTGATTGTCTGAAGTTGCTCAACTCTCTCTATGGAGGAGCTTTTAACGGTTTTGTCCGTTTGTCATAGAAAGTTGGTGTTTTGGCATCGAAATAATCCTGGAAGCTCATTTTCATAAAATTTGACATAGAAGAACAATAAAAAGTGTACACCGATCAACTTTGATAGTCCGAAGTTGCTCAACTCTCTCTATGGAGGAGCTTTTAATGGTTTTGTTTATTTGTCATAGAAAGTGGGTGTTTTGGCATCGAAATAATCCTGGAAGCTCATTTTCGTAACATTTAACATAGAAGAACAATAAAAAGTGTACACCGATCAACTTCGATAATCCGAAGTTGCACAACTCTCTCTATGGAGGTGCTTTTAACGGTTTTGTACATTTGTCATAGAAAGTTGGTGTTTTGGCATCGAAATAATCCTGGAAGCTCATTTTCGTAAAATTTAACATAGAAGAACAATAAAAAGTGTAAACCGAGCAACTTTGATTGTCTGAAGTTGCTCAACTCTGTCTATGGAGGAGCTTTTAACGGGTTTATCCGTTTGTCATAGAAAGTTGGTGTTTTGGCATCGAAATAATCCTGGAAGCTCATTTTCGTAAAATTTAACATAGAAGAACAATAAAAAGTGTACACCGTGCAACTTTGATTGTCCGAAGTCGCTCAACAATCTCTATGGAGGAGCTTTTAACGATTTTGTTCATTTGTCATAGAAAGTTGGTCTTTTGCCATGGAATAATCTTGGAAATTTATACTCATAAAATTTGACATAGAAGAACATTAAAAAGTGTGCACCGAGCAACTTTGATAGTCCGAAGTTGCTCAACTCTCTCTATGGAGGAGCTTTTAACGGTTTTGTCCATTTGTCATAGAAAGTTGGTGTTTTGGCATCGAAATAGTCCTGGAAGCTCATTTTCGTAAAATTTAACATAGAAGAACAATAAAAAGTGTACACGAGCAACTTTGATTGTCTGAAGTTGCTCAACTCTCTCTATGGAGGAGCTTTTAACGGTTTTATCCGTTTGTCATAGAATGTTGGTGTTTTGCCATCGAAATAATCCTGTAAGCTCATTTTCGTAAAATTTAACATAGAAGAACAATAAAAAGTGTACACCGAGCAACTTTGATTGTCCGAAGTTGCTCAACTCTCTCTGTGGAGGAGCCTTTATTGGTTTTGTCCATTTGTCATAGAAAGTTGGGGTTTAGGCATCGAAATAATCCTGGAAGCTCGTTTTCGTAAAATTTAACATAGAAGAACAATAAAAAGTATACACCAAGCAACTTTGATTGTCTGAAGTTGCTCAACACTCTCTATAGAGGAGTTTTTAACGATTTTGTCCATTTGTCATAGAAAGTTGATCTTTTGCCATCGAAATAATCTTGGAAGCTTATACTCATAAAATTTGACATAGAAGAACATTAAAAAGTGTGTACCGAGCAACTTTGATTGTCTGAAGTTGCTCAACTCTCTCTATGGAGGAGCTTTTAACGGTTTTGTCCGTTTGTCATAGAAAGTTGGTGTTTTGGCATCGAAATAATCCTGGAAGCTCATTTTCGTAAAATTTAACATAGAAGAACAATAAAAAGTATACACCGAGAAACTTTGATTGTCTGAAGTTGCTCAACACTCTCTATGGAGGAGCTTTTAACGGTTTTGTCCATTTGTCATTGAAAGTTGGTGTTTTGGCATCGAAATAATCCTGGAAGCTCATTTTCTTAAAATTTAACATAGAAGAACAATAAAAAGTGTACACCGATCAACTTTGATAGTCCGAAGTTGCTCAACTCTCTCTATGGAGGAGCTTTTAATGGTTTTGTTTATTTGTCATAGAAAGTGGGTGTTTTGGCATCGAAATAGTCCTGAAAGCTCATTTTCGTAAAATTTAACATAGAAGAACAATAAAAAGTGTAAACCGAGCAACTTTGATTGTCTGAAGTTGCTCAACTCTCTCTATGGAGGAGCTTTTAACGGGTTTATCCGTTTGTCATAGAAAGTTGGTGTTTTGGCATCGAAATAATCCTGTAAGCTCATTTTCGTAAATTTAACATAGAAGAACAATAAAAAGTGTACACCGATCAACTTTGATAGTCCGAAGTTGCTCAACTCTCTCTATGGAGGAGCTTTTAACGGTTTTGTCCAATTGTCATAGAAAGTTGGTGTTTTGGCATCGAAATAATCCTGGAAGCTCATTTTCGTAAAATTTAACATAGAAGAACAATAAAAAGTGTACACCGATCAACTTTGATAGTCTGAAGTTGCTCAACTCTCTCTATGGAGGAGCTTTTATTGGTTTTGTCCATTTGTCATAGAAAGTTGGTGTTTTGGCATCGAAATAATCCTCGAAGCTCATTTTCGTAAAATTTAACATAGAAGAACAATAAAAAGTGTACACCGAGCAACTTTGATTGTCTGAAGTTGCTCAACTCTCTCTATGGAGGAGCTTTTAACGGTTTTGTCCGTTTGTCATAGAAAGTTGGTGTTTTGGCATCGAAATAATCCTGGAAGCTCATTTTCGTAAAATTTGACATAGAAGAACAATAAAAAGTGTACACCGATCAACTTTGATAGTCCGAAGTTGCTCAACTCTCTCTATGGAGGAGCTTTTAATGGTTTTGTTTATTTGTCATAGAAAGTGGGTGTTTTGGCATTGAAATAATCCTGGAAGCTCATTTTCGTAACATTTAACATAGAAGAACAATAAAAAGTGTACACCGATCAACTTCGATAATCCGAAGTTGCACAACTCTCTCTATGGAGGTGCTTTTAACGGTTTTGTACATTTGTCATAGAAAGTTGGTGTTTTGGCATCGAAATAATCCTGGAAGCTCATTTTCGTAAAATTTAACATAGAAGAACAATAAAAAGTGTAAACCGAGCAACTTTGATTGTCTGAAGTTGCTCAACTCTGTCTATGGAGGAGCTTTTAACGGGTTTATCCGTTTGTCATAGAAAGTTGGTGTTTTGGCATCGAAATAATCCTGGAAGCTCATTTTCGTAAAATTTAACATAGAAGAACAATAAAAAGTGTACACCGTGCAACTTTGATTGTCCGAAGTCGCTCAACAATCTCTATGGAGGAGCTTTTAACGATTTTGTCCATTTGTCATAGAAAGTTGGTCTTTTGCCATGGAATAATCTTGGAAATTTATACTCATAAAATTTGACATAGAAGAACATTAAAAAGTGTGCACCGAGCAACTTTGATAGTCCGAAGTTGCTCAACTCTCTCTATGGAGGAGCTTTTAACGGTTTTGTCCATTTGTCATAGAAAGTTGGTGTTTTGGCATCGAAATAGTCCTGGAAGCTCATTTTCGTAAAATTTAACATAGAAGAACAATAAAAAGTGTACACGAGCAACTTTGATTGTCTGAAGTTGCTCAACTCTCTCTATGGAGGAGCTTTTAACGGTTTTATCCGTTTGTCATAGAATGTTGGTGTTTTGCCATCGAAATAATCCTGTAAGCTCATTTTCGTAAAATTTAACATAGAAGAACAATAAAAAGTGTACACCGAGCAACTTTGATTGTCCGAAGTTGCTCAACTCTCTCTGTGGAGGAGCCTTTATTGGTTTTGTCCATTTGTCATAGAAAGTTGGGGTTTAGGCATCGAAATAATCCTGGAAGCTCGTTTTCGTAAAATTTAACATAGAAGAACAATAAAAAGTATACACCACGCAACTTTGATTGTCTGAAGTTGCTCAACACTCTCTATAGAGGAGTTTTTAACGATTTTGTCCATTTGTCATAGAAAGTTGATCTTTTGCCATCGAAATAATCTTGGAAGCTTATACTCATAAAATTTGACATAGAAGAACATTAAAAAGTGTGTACCGAGCAACTTTGATTGTCTGAAGTTGCTCAACTCTCTCTATGGAGGAGCTTTTAACGGTTTTGTCCGTTTGTCATAGAAAGTTGGTGTTTTGGCATCGAAATAATCCTGGAAGCTCATTTTCGTAAAATTTAACATAGAAGAACAATAAAAAGTATACACCGAGAAACTTTGATTGTCTGAAGTTGCTCAACACTCTCTATGGAGGAGCTTTTAACGGTTTTGTCCATTTGTCATTGAAAGTTGGTGTTTTGGCATCGAAATAATCCTGGAAGCTCATTTTCTTAAAATTTAACATAGAAGAACAATAAAAAGTGTACACCGATCAACTTTGATAGTCCGAAGTTGCTCAACTCTCTCTATGGAGGAGCTTTTAATGGTTTTGTTTATTTGTCATAGAAAGTGGGTGTTTTGGCATCGAAATAGTCCTGAAAGCTCATTTTCGTAAAATTTAACATAGAAGAACAATAAAAAGTGTAAACCGAGCAACTTTGATTGTCTGAAGTTGCTCAACTCTCTCTATGGAGGAGCTTTTAACGGGTTTATCCGTTTGTCATAGAAAGTTGGTGTTTTGGCATCGAAATAATCCTGTAAGCTCATTTTCGTAAATTTAACATAGAAGAACAATAAAAAGTGTACACCGATCAACTTTGATAGTCCGAAGTTGCTCAACTCTCTCTATGGAGGAGCTTTTAACGGTTTTGTCCAATTGTCATAGAAAGTTGGTGTTTTGGCATCGAAATAATCCTGGAAGCTCATTTTCGTAAAATTTAACATAGAAGAACAATAAAAAGTGTACACCGATCAACTTTGATAGTCTGAAGTTGCTCAACTCTCTCTATGGAGGAGCTTTTATTGGTTTTGTCCATTTGTCATAGAAAGTTGGTGTTTTGGCATCGAAATAATCCTCGAAGCTCATTTTCGTAAAATTTAACATAGAAGAACAATAAAAAGTGTACACCGAGCAACTTTGATTGTCTGAAGTTGCTCAACTCTCTCTATGGAGGAGCTTTTAATGGTTTTGTCCAATTGTCATAGAAAGTTGGTGTTTTGGCATCGAAATAATCCTGGAAGCTCATTTTCGTAAAATTTAACATAGAAGAACAATAAAAAGTGTACACCGATCAACTTTGATAGTCCGAAGTTGCTCAACTCTCTCTGTGGAGGAGCTTTTATTGGTTTTGTCCATTTGTCATAGAAAGTTGGTGTTTTGGCATCGAAATAATCCTCGAAGCTCATTTTCGTAAAATTTAACATAGAAGAACAATAAAAAGTGTACACCGAGCAACTTTGATTGTCTGAAGTTGCTCAACTCTCTCTATGGAGGAGCTTTTAACGGTTTTGTCCAATTGTCATAGAAAGTTGGTGTTTTGGCATCGAAATAATCCTGGAAGCTCATTTTCGTAAAATTTAACATAGAAGAACAATAAAAAGTGTACACCGATCAACTTTGATAGTCCGAAGTTGCTCAACTCTCTCTATGGAGGAGCTTTTATTGGTTTTGTCCATTTGTCATAGAAAGTTGGTGTTTTGGCATCGAAATAATCCTCGAAGCTTATTTTCGTAAAATTTAACATAGAACAACAATAAAAAGTGTACACCGAGCAACTTTGATAGTCCGAAGTTGCTCAAATCTCTCTATGGAGGAGCTTTTAATGTTTTTGTCCATTTGTCGTAGAAAGTTGGTGTTTTGGCATCGAAATAATCCTGGAAGCTCATTTTCGTAACATTTAACTTAGAAGAACAATAAAAAGTGTATACCGAGCAACTTTGATTGTCCGAAGCTGTTCAGCACTCTCTATGGAGGAGCTTTTAACGATTTTGTCCATTTGTCATAGAAAGTTGGTGTTTTGGCATCAAAATAATCCTGGAAGCTCATTTTCGTAAAATTTAACATAGAAGAACAATAAAAAGTGTACACCGAGCAACTTTGATTGTCCGAAGTTGCACAACTCTCTTTATGGAGGAGCTTTTAACGGTTTTCTCTATTTGTCATAGAAAGTTGGTGTTTTGGCATCAAAATAATCCTGGAAGCTCATTTTCGTAACATTTAACATAGAAGAACAATAAAAAGTGTACACCGATCAACTTCGATAATCCGAAGTTGCACAAATCTCTCTATGGAGGAGCTTTTAACGGTTTTGTACATTTGTCATAGAAAGTTGGTGTTTTGGCATCGAAATAATCCTGGAAGCTCATTTTCGTAAAATTTAACATAGAAGAACAATAAAAAGTGTCCACCGTGCAACTTTGATTGTCCGAAGTCGCTCAACAATCTCTATGGAGGAGCTTTTAACGATTTTGTCCATTTGAAAGTTGGTCTTTTGCCATAGAATAATCTTGGAAGCTTATACTCATAAAATTTGACATAGAAGAACATTAAAAAGTGTGCACCGAGCAACTTTGATAGTCCGAAGTTGCTCAACTCTCTCTATGGAGGAGCTTTTAACGGTTTTGCCAATTTGTAATAGAAAGTTGGTGTTTTGGCATCGAAATAGTCCTGGAAGCTCATTTTCGTAAAATTTAACATAGAAGAACAATAAAAAGTGTACACCGAGCTACTTTGATTGTCCGAAGTTGCACAACTCTCTTTATGGAGGAGCTTTTAACGGTTTTCTCTATTTGTCATAGAAAGTTGGTGTTTTGGCATCGAAATAATCCTGGAAGCTCATTTTCGTAAAAGTTAACATAGAAGAACAATAAAAAGTGTCCACCGTGCAACTTTGATTGTCCGAAGTCGCTCAACAATCTCTATGGAGGAGCTTTTAACGATTTTGTCCATTTGTCATAGAAAGTTGGTCTTTTGCCATAGAATAATCTTGGAAGCTTATACTCATAAAATTTGACATAGAAGAACATTAAAAAGTGTGCACCGAGCAACTTTGATAGTCCGAAGTTGCTCAACTCTCTCTATGGAGGAGCTTTTAACAGTTTTGCCAATTTGTCATAGAAAGTTGGTGTTTTGGCATCGAAATAGTCCTGGAAGCTCATTTTCGTAAAATTTAACATAGAAGAACAATAAAAAGTGTACACCGAGCAACTTTGATTATCTGAAGTTGCTCAACTCTCTCTATGGAGGAGCTTTTAACGGTTTTATCCGTTTGTCATAGAAAGTTGGTGTTTTGGCATCGAAATAATCCTGTAAGCTCATTTTCGTAAAATTTAACATAGAAGAACAATAAAAAGTGTACACCGAGCATTTTTGAATGTCTGAAGTTGCTCAACTCTCTCTGTGGAGGAGCCTTTATTGGTTTTGTCCATTTGTCATAGAAAGTTGGTGTTTTGGCTTCGAAATAATCCTGGAAGCTCGTTTTCGTAAAATTTAACGTAGAAGAACAATAAAAAGTATACACCGAGCAACTTTGATTGTCCGAAGTTGCTCAACTCTCTCTATGGAGGAGCTTTTAACGGTTTTGTCCAATTGTCATAGAAAGTTGGTGTTTTGGCATCGAAATAATCCTGGAAGCTCATTTTCGTAAAATTTAACATAGAAGAACAATAAAAAGTGTACACCGATCAACTTTGATAGTCCGAAGTTGCTCAACTCTCTCTATGGAGGAGCTTTAATTGGTTTTGTCCATTTGTCATAGAAAGTTGGTGTTTTGGCATCGAAATAATCCTCGAAGCTCATTTTCGTAAAATTTAACATAGAAGAACAATAAAAAGTGTACACCGAGCAACTTTGATGGTCCGAAGTTGCTCAAATCTCTCTATGGAGGAGCTTTTAATGTTTTTGTCCATTTGTCGTAGAAAGTTGGTGTTTTGGCATCGAAATAATCCTGGAAGCTCATTTTCGTAACATTTAACTTAGAAGAACAATAAAAAGTGTATACCGAGCAACTTTGATTGTCCGAAGCTGTTCAGCACTCTCTATGGAGGAGCTTTTAACGATTTTGTCCATTTGTCATAGAAAGTTGGTGTTTTGGCATCAAAATAATCCTGGAAGCTCATTTTCGTAAAATTTAACATAGAAGAACAATAAAAAGTGTACACCGAGCAACTTTGATTGTCCGAAGTTGCACAACTCTCTTTATGGAGGAGCTTTTAACGGTTTTCTCCATTTGTCATAGAAAGTTGGTGTTTTGGCATCAAAATAATCCTGGAAGCTCATTTTCGTAACATTTAACATAGAAGAACAATAAAAAGTGTACACCGATCAACTTCGATAATCCGAAGTTGCACAAATCTCTCTATGGAGGAGCTTTTAACGGTTTTGTACATTTGTCATAGAAAGTTGGTGTTTTGGCATCGAAATAATCCTGGAAGCTCATTTTCGTAAAATTTAACATAGAAGAACAACAAAAAGTGTCCACCGTGCAACTTTGATTGTCCGAAGTCGCTCAACAATCTCTATGGGGGAGCTTTTAACGATTTTGTCCATTTGAAAGTTGCTCTTTTGCCATAGAATAATCTTGGAAGCTTATACTCATAAAATTTGACATAGAAGAACATTAAAAAGTGTCCACCGAGCAACTTTGATAGTCCGAAGTTGCTCAACTCTCTCTATGGAGGAGCTTTTAACGGTTTTGCCAATTTGTCATAGAAAGTTGGTGTTTTGGCATCGAAATAGTCCTGGAAGCTCATTTTCGTAAAATTTAACATAGAAGAACAATAAAAAGTGTACACCGAGCAACTTTGATTGTCTGAAGTTGCTCAACTCTCTCTATGGAGGTGCTTTTAACGGTTTTATCCGTTTGTCATAGAAAGTTGGTGTTTTGGCATCGAAATAATCCTGTAAGCTCATTTTCGTAAAATTTAACATAGAAGAACAATAAAAAGTGTACACCGAGCATTTTTGATTGTCTGAAGTTGCTCAACTCTCTCTGTGGAGGAGCCTTTATTGGTTTTGTCCATTTGTCATAGAAAGTTGGTATTTTGGCATCGAAATAATCCTGGAAGCTCGTTTTCTTAAAATTTAACATAGAAGAACAATAAAAAGTATACACCGAGCAACTTTGATTGTCCGAAGTTGCTCAACTCTCTCTATGGAGGAGCTTTTAACGGTTTTGTCCATTTGTCATAGAAAGTTGGTGTTTTGGCATCGAAATAATCCTGGAAGATCATTTTCGTAACATTTAACATAGAAGAACAATAAAAAGTATAAACCGAGCAACTTTGATAGTCCGAAGTTGCTCAACTCTCTCTATGGAGGAGCTTTTAACGGTTTTGACCATTTGTCATAGAAAGTTGGTATTTTGGCATCGAAATAGTCCTGGAAGCTCATTTTCGTAAAATTTAACATAGAAGAACAATAAAAAGTGTACACTGAGCAACTTTGATTGTCTGAAGTTGCTCAACTCTCTCTATGGAGGAGCTTTTAACTGTTTTCTCCGTTTGTCATAGAAAGTTAGTGTTTTGGCATCGAAATAATCCTGTAAGCTCATTTTCGTAAAATTTAACATAGAAGAACAATAAAAAGTGTACACCGAGCAACTTTGATTGTCGGAAGTTGCTCAACTCTCTCTGTGGAGTAGCCTTTAACTGTTTTGTACATTTGTCATAGAAAGTTGGTGTTTTGGCATCGAAATAATCCTGGAAGCTCATTTTCGTAAAATTTAACATAGAAGAACAGTAAAAAGTGTACACCGATCAACTTCGATAATCCGAAGTTGCTCTACTCTCTCTATGGAAGAGCTTTTAACGGTTTTATACATTTGTCATAGAAAGTTGTTGTTTTGGCATCGAAATAATCCTAGAAGCTCATTTTCGTAAAATTTAAGATAGAAGAACAATAAAAAGTGTACACCGAGCAACTTTGATTGTCCGAAATTGCTCAACTCTCTCAATGGAGGAGCTTTTAACGGTTTTGTCCATTTGTCATAGAAAGTTGGTGTTTTGGCATCGAAATAATCCTGGAAGCTCATTTTCGTAACATTTAACATAGAAGAACAATAAAAAGTGTACACCGAGAAACTTTGATTGTCCGAAGTTTCTCAACACTCTCTATGAAGGAGCTTTTAACGATTTTGTCCATTTGTCATAGAAAGTTGGTGTTTTGGCATCAAAATAATCCTGGAAGCTCATTTTCGTAAAATTTAACATAGAAGAACAATAAAAAGTGTACACCGAGCAACTTTGATAGTCCGAAGTTGCTCAACTTTCTCTATGGAGGAGCTTTTAACGGTTTTGTCCATTTGTCATAGAAAGTTGGTCTTTTGCCATCGAAATAATCCTGGAAGCTCATTTCCGTAACATTTAACATAGAAGAACAATAAAAAGGTGTACACCGAGCAACTTTGATTGTCCGAAGTTGCTCAACACTCTCTATGGAGGAGCTTTAAACGATTTTGTCCATTTGTCATAGAAAGTTGGTCTTTTGCCATGGAATAATCTTGGAAGCTTATACTCATAAAATTTGACATAGAAGAACATTAAAAAGTGTGCACTGAGCAACTTTGATTGTCCAAAGTTGCTCAACTCTCTCTGTGGAGGAGCTTTTAATGGTTTTGTCCATTTGTCATAGAAAGTTGGTGTTTTGGCATCGAAATAGTCCTTGAAGCTCATTTTCGTAAAATTTAACATAGAAGAACAATAAAAAGTGTACACCGAGCAACTTTGATTGTCTGAAGTTGCTCAACTCTCTCTATGGAGGAGCTTTTAACGGTTTTATCCGTTTGTCATAGAAAGTTGGTGTTTTGGCATCGAAATAATCCTGGAAGCTCATTTTCGTAAAATTTAACATAGAAGAACAATAAAAAGTGTACACCGATCAACTTTGATTCTCGGAAGTTGCTCAACTCTCTCTGTGGAGGAGCCTTTAACTGTTTTGTACATTTGTCATAGAAAGTTGGTGTTTTGGCATCGAAATAATCCTGGAAGCTCATTTTCGTAAAATTTAACATAGAAGAACATTAAAAAGTGTACACCGAGCAACTTTGATTGTCTGAAGTTGCTCAACTCTCTCTATGGAGGAGCTTTTAACTGTTTTGTACATTTGTCATAGAAAGTTGGTGTTTTGGCATCGAAATAATCCTGGAAGCTCATTTTCGTAACATTTAACATAGAAGAACATTAAAAAGTGTACACCGAGCAACTTTGATTGTCTGAAGTTGCTCAACACTCTCTATGGAGGAGCTTTTAACGGTTTTATCCGTTTGTCATAGAAAGTTGGTGTTTTGGCATCGAAATAATCCTGGAAGCTCATTTTCGTAAAATTTAACATAGAAGAACAATAAAAAGTGTACCCCGATCAACTTTGATTGTCGGAAGTTGCTCAACTCTCTCTATGGAGGAGCTTTTAACGGTTTTGTCCATTTGTCATAGAAAGTTGGTGTTTTGGCATCGAAATAATCCTGGAAGCTCATTTTCATAACATTTAACATAGAAGAACAATAAAAAGTGTACACCGAGCAACTTTGATTGTCGGAAGTTGCTCAACTCTCTCTGTGAAGGAGCCTTTAACTGTTTTGTACATTTGTCATAGAAAGTTGGTGTTTTGGCATCGAAATAATCCTGGAAGCTCATTTTCGTAAAATTTAACATAGAAGAACAGTAAAAAGTGTACACCGATCAACTTCGATAATCCGAAGTTGCTCTACTCTCTCTATGGAGGAGCTTTTAACGGTTTTGTACATTTGTCATAGAAAGTTGGTGTTTTGGCATCGAAATAATCCTGGAAGCTCATTTTCGTAAAATTTAACATAGAAGAACATTAAAAAGTGTACACCGAGCAACTTTGATTGTCCGAAGTTGCTCAACTCTCTCTATGGAGGAGCTTTTAACGGTTTTGTCCATTTGTCATAGAAAGTTGGTGTTTTGGCATCGAAATAATCCTGGAAGCTCATTTTCGTAACATTTAACATAGAAGAACAATAAAAAGTGTACACCGAGAAACTTTGATTGTCCGAAGTTTCTCAACACTCTCTATGCAGGAGCTTTTAACGATTTTGTCCATTTGTCATAGAAAGTTGGTGTTTTGGCATCGAAATAATCCTGGAAGCTCATTTTCGTAAAATTTAACATAGAAGAACAATAAAAAGTGTACAACGAGCAACTTTGATAGTCCGAAGTTGCTCAACTCTCTCTATGGAGGAGCTTTTAACGGTTTTATCCGTTTGTCATAGAAAGTTGGTCTTTTTCCATCGAAATAATCCTGGAAGCTCATTTCCGTAACATTTAACATAGAAGAACAATAAAAGGGTGTACACCGAGCAACTTTGATTTTCCAAAGTTGCTCAACACTCTCTATGGAGGAGCTTTTAACGTTTTTGTCCATTTATCATAGAAAGTTGGTCTTTTGCATTGGAATAATCTTGGAAGCTTATACTCATAAAATTTGACATAGAAGAACATTAAAAAGTGTGCACTGAGCAACTTTGATAGTCCAAAGTTGCTCAACTCTCTCTGTGGAGGAGCTTTTAATGGTTTTGTCCATTTGTCATAGAAAGTTGGTGTTTTGGCATCGAAATAGTCCTGGAAGCTCATTTTCGTAAAATTTAACATAGAAGAACAATAAAAGTGTACACCGAGCAACTTTGATTGTTTGAAGTTGCTCAACTCTCTCTATGGAGGAGCTTTTAACGGTTTTGTCCATTTGTCATAGAAAGTTGGTGTTTTGGCATCGAAATAATCCTGGAAGCTCATTTTCGTAAAATTTAACATAGAAGAACAATAAAAAGTGTATACCGAGCAACTTTGATAGTCTGAAGTTGCTCAACTCTCTCTATGGAGGAGCTTTTAACGGTTTTGTCCATTTGTCATAGAAAGTTGGTCTTTTGGCATCGAAATAATCCTGGAAGCTCATTTTCGTAACATTTAACATAGAAGAACAATAAAAGGGTGTACACCGAGCAACTTTGATTGTCCGAAGTTGCTCAACACTCTCTATGGAGGAGCTTTTAACGATTTTGTCCATTTGTCATAGAAAGTTGGTCTTTTGCCATGGAATAATCTTGGAAGCTTATACTCATAAAATTTGACATAGAAGAACATTAAAAAGTGTGCACTGAGCAACTTTTATAGTCCAAAGTTGCTCAACTCTCTCTGTGGAGGAGCTTTTAATGGTTTTGTCCATTTGTCATAGAAAGTTGGTGTTTTGGCATCGAAATAGTCCTGGAAGCTCATTTTCGTAAAATTTAACATAGAAGAACAATAAAAGTGTACACCGAGCAACTTTGATTGTCTGAAGTTGCTCAACTCTCTCTATGGAGGAGCTTTTAACGGTTTTATCCGTTTGTCATAGAAAGTTGGTATTTTGGCATCGAAATAATCCTGGAAGCTCATTTTCGTAAAATTTAACATAGAAGAACAATAAAAAGTGTACACCGATCAACTTTGATTGTTTGAAGTTGCTCAACTCTCTCTATGGAGGAGCTTTTAACGGTTTTGTACATTTGTCATAGAAAGTTGGTGTTTTGGCATCGAAATAATCATGGAAGCTCATTTTCGTAAAATTTAACATAGAAGAACAATAAAAAGTGTACACCGAGCGACTTTGATAGTCCGAAAATGCTCAACTCTCTCTATGGAGGAGCTTTTAACGGTTTTGTCCATTTGTCATACAAAGTTGTTGTTTTGGCATCGAAATAATCCTGGAAGCTCATTTTCGTAACATTTAACATAGAAGAACAATAAAAAGTGTACACCGAGCAACTTTGATTGTCCGAAGTTGCTCAACACTCTCTATGAAGGAGCTTTTAACGATTTTGTCCATTTGTCATAGAAAGTTGGTATTTTGGCATCGAAATAATCCTGGAAGCTCATTTTCGTAAAATTTAACATAGAAGAACAATAAAAAGTGTACACCTAGCAACTTTGATAGTCCGAAGTTGCTCAACTCTCTCTATAGAGGAGCTTTTAACGGTTTTGTCCATTTGTCATAGAAAGTTGGGCTTTTGCCATCCAAATAATCCTGGAAGCTCATTTTCGTAACATTTAATATAGAAGAACAATAAAAAGGTGTACACCGAGCAACTTTGATTGTCCGAAGTTGCTCAACACTCTCTATGGAGGAGCTTTTAACGATTTTGTCCATTTGTCATAGAAAGTACGTGTTTTGGCATCGAAATAATCCTGGAAGCTCATTTTCTGAAAATTTAACATAGAAGAACAATAAAAAGTGTACACCGAGAACTTTGATTGTCTGAAGTTGATCAACAATCTCTATGGAGGAGCTTTTAACGATTTTGTCCATTTGTCATAGAAAGTTGGTCTTTTGCCATCGAAATAATCTTGGAAGCTTATACTCATAAAATTTGACATAAAAGAACATTAAAAAGTGTGCACTTATCAACTTTGATAGTCCGAAGTTGCTCAACTATCTATATGGAGGAGCTTTTAACGGTTTTGTCCATTTGTCATAGAAAGTTGGTGTTTTGGCATCGAAATAATCCTGGAAGCTCATTTTCATAACATTTAACATAGAAGAACAATAAAAAGTGTACACCGAGCAACTTTGATTGTCCGAAGTTGCTCACCACTCTCTATGGAGGAGCTTTTAACGATTTTGTCCATTTGTCATAGAAAGTTGGTGTTTTGGCATCGAAATAATCCTGGAAGCTCATTTTCTTAAAATTTAACATAGAACAACAATAAAAAGTGTACACCCAGCAACTTTGATTGTCCGAAGTTGCTCAACTCTCTCTATGGAGGAGCTTTTAACGGTTTTGTCCATTTGTCATAGAAAGTTGGTGTTTTGGCATCGAAATAATCCTGGAAGCTCATTTTCGTAAAATTTAACATAGAAGAACAATAAAAAGTGTACACCGAGCAAGTTTGATAGTCCGAAGTTGCTCAACTCTCTCTATGGAGAGCTTTTAACGGTTTTGTCCATTTGTCATAGAAAGTTGGTGTTTTGGCATCGAAATAATCCTGGAAGCTCATTTTCGTAACATTTAACATAGAAGAACAATAAAAAGTGTACACCGAGCAACTTTGATTGTCCGAAGTTGCTCAACACTCTCTATGCAGGAGCTTTTAACGGTTTTGTCCATTTGTCATAGAAAGTTGGTGTTTTGGCATCGAAATAATCCTGGAAGCTCATTTTCGTAACACTTAACATAGAAGAACAATAAAAAGTGTACACCGAGGAACTTTGATTGTCCGAAGTTGCTCAACACTCTCTATGAAGTTGCTTTTAACAATTTTGTCCATTTGTCATAGAAAGTTGGTGTTTTGGCATCGAAATAATCGTGGAAGCTCATTTTCGTAAAATTTAACATAGAAGAACAATAAAAAGTGTACACCCAGCAACTTTGATTGTCCGAAGTTGCTCAACTCTCTCTATGGAGGAGCTTTTAACGGTTTTGTCCATTTGTCATAGAAAGTTGGTGTTTTGGCATCGAAATAATCCTGGAAGCTCATTTTCGTAACATTTAACATAGAAGAACAATAAAAAGTGTACACCGAGCAACTTTGATTGTCGGAAGTTGCTCAACTCTCTCTGTGAAGGAGCCTTTAACTGTTTTGTACATTTGTCATAGAAAGTTGGTGTTTTGGCATCGAAATAATCCTGGAAGCTCATTTTCATAAAATTTAACATAGAAGAACAGTAAAAAGTGTACACCGATCAACTTCGATAATCCGAAGTTGCTCTACTCTCTCTATGGAGGAGCTTTTAACGGTTTTGTACATTTGTCATAGAAAGTTGGTGTTTTGGCATCGAAATAATCCTGGAAGCTCATTTTCGTAAAATTTAACATAGAAGAACATTAAAAAGTGTACACCGAGCAACTTTGATTGTCCGAAGTTGCTCAACTCTCTCTATGGAGGAGCTTTTAACGGTTTTGTCCATTTGTCATAGAAAGTTGGTGTTTTGGCATCGAAATAATCCTGGAAGCTCATTTTCGTAACATTTAACATAGAAGAACAATAAAAAGTGTACACCGAGAAACTTTGATTGTCCGAAGTTTCTCAACACTCTCTATGCAGGAGCTTTTAACGATTTTGTCCATTTGTCATAGAAAGTTGGTGTTTTGGCATCGAAATAATCCTGGAAGCTCATTTTCGTAAAATTTAACATAGAAGAACAATAAAAAGTGTACACCGAGCAACTTTGATAGTCCGAAGTTGCTCAACTCTCTCTATGGAGGAGCTTTTAACGGTTTTATCCGTTTGTCATAGAAAGTTGGTCTTTTTCCATCGAAATAATCCTGGAAGCTCATTTCCGTAACATTTAACATAGAAGAACAATAAAAGGGTGTACACCGAGCAACTTTGATTGTCCAAAGTTGCTCAACACTCTCTATGGAGGAGCTTTTAACGTTTTTGTCCATTTATCATAGAAAGTTGGTCTTTTGCATTGGAATAATCTTGGAAGCTTATACTCATAAAATTTGACATAGAAGAACATTAAAAAGTGTGCACTGAGCAACTTTGATAGTCCAAAGTTGCTCAACTCTCTCTGTGGAGGAGCTTTTAATGGTTTTGTCCATTTGTCATAGAAAGTTGGTGTTTTGGCATCGAAATAGTCCTGGAAGCTCATTTTCGTAAAATTTAACATAGAAGAACAATAAAAGTGTACACCGAGCAACTTTGATTGTTTGAAGTTGCTCAACTCTCTCTATGGAGGAGCTTTTAACGGTTTTGTCCATTTGTCATAGAAAGTTGGTGTTTTGGCATCGAAATAATCCTGGAAGCTCATTTTCGTAAAATTTAACATAGAAGAACAATAAAAAGTGTATACCGAGCAACTTTGATAGTCTGAAGTTGCTCAACTCTCTCTATGGAGGAGCTTTTAACGGTTTTGTCCATTTGTCATAGAAAGTTGGTCTTTTGGCATCGAAATAATCCTGGAAGCTCATTTTCGTAACATTTAACATAGAAGAACAATAAAAGGGTGTACACCGAGCAACTTTGATTGTCCGAAGTTGCTCAACACTCTCTATGGAGGAGCTTTTAACGATTTTGTCCATTTGTCATAGAAAGTTGGTCTTTTGCCATGGAATAATCTTGGAAGCTTATACTCATAAAATTTGACATAGAAGAACATTAAAAAGTGTGCACTGAGCAACTTTTATAGTCCAAAGTTGCTCAACTCTCTCTGTGGAGGAGCTTTTAATGGTTTTGTCCATTTGTCATAGAAAGTTGGTGTTTTGGCATCGAAATAGTCCTGGAAGCTCATTTTCGTAAAATTTAACATAGAAGAACAATAAAAGTGTACACCGAGCAACTTTGATTGTCTGAAGTTGCTCAACTCTCTCTATGGAGGAGCTTTTAACGGTTTTATCCGTTTGTCATAGAAAGTTGGTATTTTGGCATCGAAATAATCCTGGAAGCTCATTTTCGTAAAATTTAACATAGAAGAACAATAAAAAGTGTACACCGATCAACTTTGATTGTTTGAAGTTGCTCAACTCTCTCTATGGAGGAGCTTTTAACGGTTTTGTACATTTGTCATAGAAAGTTGGTGTTTTGGCATCGAAATAATCATGGAAGCTCATTTTCGTAAAATTTAACATAGAAGAACAATAAAAAGTGTACACCGAGCGACTTTGATAGTCCGAAAATGCTCAACTCTCTCTATGGAGGAGCTTTTAACGGTTTTGTCCATTTGTCATACAAAGTTGTTGTTTTGGCATCGAAATAATCCTGGAAGCTCATTTTCGTAACATTTAACATAGAAGAACAATAAAAAGTGTACACCGAGCAACTTTGATTGTCCGAAGTTGCTCAACACTCTCTATGAAGGAGCTTTTAACGATTTTGTCCATTTGTCATAGAAAGTTGGTATTTTGGCATCGAAATAATCCTGGAAGCTCATTTTCGTAAAATTTAACATAGAAGAACAATAAAAAGTGTACACCTAGCAACTTTGATAGTCCGAAGTTGCTCAACTCTCTCTATAGAGGAGCTTTTAACGGTTTTGTCCATTTGTCATAGAAAGTTGGGCTTTTGCCATCCAAATAATCCTGGAAGCTCATTTTCGTAACATTTAATATAGAAGAACAATAAAAAGGTGTACACCGAGCAACTTTGATTGTCCGAAGTTGCTCAACACTCTCTATGGAGGAGCTTTTAACGATTTTGTCCATTTGTCATAGAAAGTACGTGTTTTGGCATCGAAATAATCCTGGAAGCTCATTTTCTGAAAATTTAACATAGAAGAACAATAAAAAGTGTACACCGAGAACTTTGATTGTCTGAAGTTGATCAACAATCTCTATGGAGGAGCTTTTAACGATTTTGTCCATTTGTCATAGAAAGTTGGTCTTTTGCCATCGAAATAATCTTGGAAGCTTATACTCATAAAATTTGACATAAAAGAACATTAAAAAGTGTGCACTTATCAACTTTGATAGTCCGAAGTTGCTCAACTATCTATATGGAGGAGCTTTTAACGGTTTTGTCCATTTGTCATAGAAAGTTGGTGTTTTGGCATCGAAATAATCCTGGAAGCTCATTTTCATAACATTTAACGTAGAAGAACAATAAAAAGTGTACACCGAGCAACTTTGATTGTCCGAAGTTGCTCACCACTCTCTATGGAGGAGCTTTTAACGATTTTGTCCATTTGTCATAGAAAGTTGGTGTTTTGGCATCGAAATAATCCTGGAAGCTCATTTTCTTAAAATTTAACATAGAACAACAATAAAAAGTGTACACCCAGCAACTTTGATTGTCCGAAGTTGCTCAACTCTCTCTATGGAGGAGCTTTTAACGGTTTTGTCCATTTGTCATAGAAAGTTGGTGTTTTGGCATCGAAATAATCCTGGAAGCTCATTTTCGTAAAATTTAACATAGAAGAACAATAAAAAGTGTACACCGAGCAACTTTGATTGTCCGAAGTTGCTCAACACTCTCTATGCAGGAGCTTTTAACGGTTTTGTCCATTTGTCATAGAAAGTTGGTGTTTTGGCATCGAAATAATCCTGGAAGCTCATTTTCGTAACATTTAACATAGAAGAACAATAAAAAGTGTACACCGAGGAACTTTGATTGTCCGAAGTTGCTCAACACTCTCTATGAAGTTGCTTTTAACAATTTTGTCCATTTGTCATAGAAAGTTGGTGTTTTGGCATCGAAATAATCGTGGAAGCTCATTTTCGTAACATTTAACATAGAACAACAATAAAAAGTGTACACCCAGCAACTTTGATTGTCCGAAGTTGCTCAACACTCTCTATGCAGGAGCTTTTAACGGTTTTGTCCATTTGTCATAGAAAGTTGGTGTTTTGGCATCGAAATAATCCTGGAAGCTCATTTTCGTAACATTTAACATAGAAGAACAATAAAAAGTGTACACCGAGGAACTTTGATTGTCCGAAGTTGCTCAACACTCTCTATGAAGTTGCTTTTAACAATTTTGTCCATTTGTCATAGAAAGTTGGTGTTTTGGCATCGAAATAATCGTGGAAGCTCATTTTCGTAAAATTTAACATAGAACAACAATAAAAAGTGTACACCCAGCAACTTTGATTGTCCGAAGTTGCTCAACTCTCTCTATGGAGGAGCTTTTAACGGTTTTGTCCATTTGTCATAGAAAGTTGGTGTTTTGGCATCGAAATAATCCTGGAAGCTCATTTTCGTAACATTTAACATAGAAGAACAATAAAAAGTGTACACCGAGCAACTTTGATTGTCCGAAGTTGCTCAACACTCTCTATGCAGGAGCTTTTAACGGTTTTGTCCATTTGTCATAGAAAGTTGGTGTTTTGGCATCGAAATAATCCTGGAAGCTCATTTTCGTAAAATTTAACATAGAACAACAATAAAAAGTGTACACCCAGCAACTTTGATTGTCCGAAGTTGCTCAACTCTCTCTATGGAGGAGCTTTTAACGGTTTTGTCCATTTGTCATAGAAAGTTGGTGTTTTGGCATCGAAATAATCATGGAAGCTCATTTTCGTAACATTTAACATAGAAGAACAATAAAAAGTGTACACCGAGCAACTTTGATTGTCCGAAGTTGCTCAACACTCTCTATGAAGGAGCTTTTAACGATTTTGTCCATTTGTCATAGAAAGTTGGTATTTTGGCATCGAAATAATCCTGGAAGCTCATTTTCGTAAAATTTAACATAGAAGAACAATAAAAAGTGTACACCTAGCAACTTTGATAGTCCGAAGTTGCTCAACTCTCTCTATAGAGGAGCTTTTAACGGTTTTGTCCATTTGTCATAGAAAGTTGGGCTTTTGCCATCCAAATAATCCTGGAAGCTCATTTTCGTAACATTTAATATAGAAGAACAATAAAAAGGTGTACACCGAGCAACTTTGATTGTCCGAAGTTGCTCAACACTCTCTATGGAGGAGCTTTTAACGATTTTGTCCATTTGTCATAGAAAGTACGTGTTTTGGCATCGAAATAATCCTGGAAGCTCATTTTCTGAAAATTTAACATAGAAGAACAATAAAAAGTGTACACCGAGAACTTTGATTGTCTGAAGTTGATCAACAATCTCTATGGAGGAGCTTTTAACGATTTTGTCCATTTGTCATAGAAAGTTGGTCTTTTGCCATCGAAATAATCTTGGAAGCTTATACTCATAAAATTTGACATAAAAGAACATTAAAAAGTGTGCACTTATCAACTTTGATAGTCCGAAGTTGCTCAACTATCTATATGGAGGAGCTTTTAACGGTTTTGTCCATTTGTCATAGAAAGTTGGTGTTTTGGCATCGAAATAATCCTGGAAGCTCATTTTCATAACATTTAACATAGAAGAACAATAAAAAGTGTACACCGAGCAACTTTGATTGTCCGAAGTTGCTCACCACTCTCTATGGAGGAGCTTTTAACGATTTTGTCCATTTGTCATAGAAAGTTGGTGTTTTGGCATCGAAATAATCCTGGAAGCTCATTTTCTTAAAATTTAACATAGAACAACAATAAAAAGTGTACACCCAGCAACTTTGATTGTCCGAAGTTGCTCAACTCTCTCTATGGAGGAGCTTTTAACGGTTTTGTCCATTTGTCATAGAAAGTTGGTGTTTTGGCATCGAAATAATCCTGGAAGCTCATTTTCGTAAAATTTAACATAGAAGAACAATAAAAAGTGTACACCGAGCAACTTTGATTGTCCGAAGTTGCTCAACACTCTCTATGCAGGAGCTTTTAACGGTTTTGTCCATTTGTCATAGAAAGTTGGTGTTTTGGCATCGAAATAATCCTGGAAGCTCATTTTCGTAACATTTAACATAGAAGAACAATAAAAAGTGTACACCGAGGAACTTTGATTGTCCGAAGTTGCTCAACACTCTCTATGAAGTTGCTTTTAACAATTTTGTCCATTTGTCATAGAAAGTTGGTGTTTTGGCATCGAAATAATCGTGGAAGCTCATTTTCGTAACATTTAACATAGAACAACAATAAAAAGTGTACACCCAGCAACTTTGATTGTCCGAAGTTGCTCAACACTCTCTATGCAGGAGCTTTTAACGGTTTTGTCCATTTGTCATAGAAAGTTGGTGTTTTGGCATCGAAATAATCCTGGAAGCTCATTTTCGTAACATTTAACATAGAAGAACAATAAAAAGTGTACACCGAGGAACTTTGATTGTCCGAAGTTGCTCAACACTCTCTATGAAGTTGCTTTTAACAATTTTGTCCATTTGTCATAGAAAGTTGGTGTTTTGGCATCGAAATAATCGTGGAAGCTCATTTTCGTAAAATTTAACATAGAACAACAATAAAAAGTGTACACCCAGCAACTTTGATTGTCCGAAGTTGCTCAACTCTCTCTATGGAGGAGCTTTTAACGGTTTTGTCCATTTGTCATAGAAAGTTGGTGTTTTGGCATCGAAATAATCCTGGAAGCTCATTTTCGTAACATTTAACATAGAAGAACAATAAAAAGTGTACACCGAGCAACTTTGATTGTCCGAAGTTGCTCAACACTCTCTATGCAGGAGCTTTTAACGGTTTTGTCCATTTGTCATAGAAAGTTGGTGTTTTGGCATCGAAATAATCCTGGAAGCTCATTTTCGTAAAATTTAACATAGAACAACAATAAAAAGTGTACACCCAGCAACTTTGATTGTCCGAAGTTGCTCAACTCTCTCTATGGAGGAGCTTTTAACGGTTTTGTCCATTTGTCATAGAAAGTTGGTGTTTTGGCATCGAAATAATCATGGAAGCTCATTTTCGTAAAATTTAACATAGAAGAACAATAAAAAGTGTACACCGAGCAACTTTGATAGTCCGAAAATGCTCAACTCTCTCTATGGAGGAGCTTTTAACGGTTTTGTCCATTTGTCATAGAAAGTTTTTGTTTTGGCATCGAAATAATCCTGGAAGCTCATTTTCGTAACATTTAACATAGAAGAACAATAAAAAAGTGTACACCGAGCAACTTTGATTGTCCGAAGTTGCTCAACACTCTCTATGAAGGAGCTTTTAACGATTTTGTCCATTTGTCATAGAAAGTTGGTGTTTTGGCATCGAAATAATCCTGAAAGCTCATTTTCGTAAAATTTAACATAGAAGAACAATAAAAAGTGTACACCTAGCAACTTTGATAGTCCGAAGTTGCTCAACTCTCTCTATAGAGGAGCTTTTAACGGTTTTGTCCATTTGTCATAGAAAGTTGGGCTTTTGCCATCGAAATAATCCTGGAAGCTCATTTTCGTAACATTTAATATAGAAGAACAATAAAAAGGTGTACACCGAGCAACTTTGATTGTCCGAAGTTGCTCAACACTCTCTATGGAGGAGCTTTTAACGATTTTGTCCATTTGTCATAGAAAGTACGTGTTTTGGCATCGAAATAATCCTGGAAGCTCATTTTCTGAAAATTTAACATAGAAGAACAATAAAAAGTGTACACCGAGAACTTTGATTGTCTGAAGTTGATCAACAATCTCTATGGAGGAGCTTTTAACGATTTTGTCCATTTGTCATAGAAAGTTGGTCTTTTGCCATCGAAATAATCTTGGAAGCTTATACTCATAAAATTTGACATAAAAGAACATTAAAAAGTGTGCACTTATCAACTTTGATAGTCCGAAGTTGCTCAACTATCTATATGGAGGAGCTTTTAACGGTTTTGTCCATTTGTCATAGAAAGTTGGTGTTTTGGCATCGAAATAATCCTGGAAGCTCATTTTCATAACATTTAACATAGAAGAACAATAAAAAGTGTACACCGAGCAACTTTGATTGTCCGAAGTTGCTCACCACTCTCTATGGAGGAGCTTTTAACGATTTTGTCCATTTGTCATAGAAAGTTGGTGTTTTGGCATCGAAATAATCCTGGAAGCTCATTTTCGTAAAATTTAACATAGAACAACAATAAAAAGTGTACACCCAGCAACTTTGATTGTCCGAAGTTGCTCAACTCTCTCTATGGAGGAGCTTTTAACGGTTTTGTCCATTTGTCATAGAAAGTTGGTGTTTTGGCATCGAAATAATCCTGGAAGCTCATTTTCGTAAAATTTAACATAGAAGAACAATAAAAAGTGTACACCGAGCAAGTTTGATAGTCCGAAGTTGCTCAACTCTCTCTATGAAAAGCTTTTAACGGTTTTGTCCATTTGTCATAGAAAGTTGGTGTTTTGGCATCGAAATAATCCTGGAAGCTCATTTTCGTAAAATTTAACATAGAAGAACAATAAAAAGTGTACACCGAGGAACTTCTATTGTCCGAAGTTGCTCAACACTCTCTATGAAGTTGCTTTTAACAATTTTGTCCATTTCTCATAGAAAGTTGGTGTTTTGGCATCGAAATAATCGTGGAAGCTCATTTTCGTAAAATTTAACATAGAAGAACAATAAAAAGTGTACACCTAGCAACTTTGATAGTCCGAAGTTGCTCAACTCTCTCTATGGAGGAGCTTTTAACGGTTTTGTCCATTTGTCATAGAAAGTTGGTCTTTTGCCATCGAAATAATCCTGGAAGCTCATTTTCGTAACATTTAATATAGAAGAACAATAAAAAGGTGTACACCGAGCAACTTTGATTGTCCGAAGTTGCTCAACACTCCGTATGGAAGAACTTTTAACGATTTTGTCCATTTGTCATAGAAAGTAGGTGTTTTGGCATCGAAATAATCCTGGAAGCTCATTTTCTGAAAATTTAACATAGAAGAGCAATAAAAAGTGTACACCGAGAACTTTGATTGTCTGAAGTTGATCAACAATCTCTATGGAGGAGCTTTTAACGATTTTGTCCATTTAGCATAGAAAGTTGGTCTTTTGCCATCGAAATAATCTTGGAAGCTTATACTCATAAAATTTGGCATAAAAGAACATTAAAAAGTGTGCACTTATCAACTTTGATAGTCCGAAGTTGCTCACCTATCTCTATGGAGGAGCTTTTAACGGTTTTGTCCATTTGTCATAGAAAGTTGGTGTTTTGGCATCGAAATAATCCTGGAAGCTCATTTTCGTAACATTTAACATAGAAGAACAATAAAAAGTGTACACCGAGCAACTTTGATTGTCCGAAGTTGCTCACCACTCTCTATGGAGGAGCTTTTAACGATTTTGTCCATTTGTCATAGAAAGTTGGTGTTTTGGCATCGAAATAATCCTGGAAGCTCATTTTCGTAAAATTTAACATAGAACAACAATAAAAAGTGTACACCCAGCAACTTTGATTGTCCGAAGTTGCTAACTCTCTCTATGGAGGAGCTTTTAACGGTTTTGTCCATTTGTCATAGAAAGTTGGTGTTTTGGCATCGAAATAATCCTGGAAGCTCATTTTCGTAACATTTAACATAGAAGAACAATAAAAAGTGTACACCGAGCAACTTTGATTGTCCGAAGTTGCTCAACACTCTCTATGAAGGAGCTTTTAACGATTTTGTCCATTTGTCATAGAAAGTTGGTGTTTTGGCATCGAAATAATCCTGGAAGCTCATTTTCGTAAAATTTAACATAGAAGAACAATAAAAAGTGCACACCGAGCAACTTTGATAGTCCGAAGTTGCTCAACTCTCTCTATGGAGGAGCTTTTAACGGTTTTGTCCATTTGTCATAGAAAGTTGGTCTTTTTCCATGGAAATAATCCTGGAAGCTCATTTTCGTAAAATTTAACATAGAAGAACAATAAAAGGGTATACACCGAGCAACTTTGATTGTCCGAAGTTGCTCAACACTCTCTATGGAGGAGCTTTTAATGGTTTTGTCCATTTGTCATAGAAAGTTGGTGTTTTGGCATCGAAATAGTCCTGGAAGCTCATTTTCGTAAAATTTAACATAGAAGAACAATAAAAGTGTACACCGAGCAACTTTGATTGTCTGAAGTTGCTCAACTCTCTCTATGGAGGAGCTTTTAACGGTTTTATCCGTTTGTCATAGAAAGTTGGTGTTTTGGCATCGAAATAATCCTGAAAGCTCATTTTCGTAAAATTTAACATAGAAGAACAATAAAAAGTGTACACCGATCAACTTTGATTGTTTGAAGTTGCTCAACTCTCTCTATAGAGGAGCTTTTAACGGTTTTGTACATTTGTCATAGAAAGTTGGTGTTTTGGCATCGAAATAATCATGGAAGCTCATTTTCGTAAAATTTAACATAGAAGAACAATAAAAAGTGTACACCGAGCAACTTTGATTGTCCGAAGTTGCTCAACACTCTCTATGAAGTTGCTTTTAACAATTTTGTCCATTTGTCATAGAAAGTTGGTGTTTTGGCATCGAAATAATCCTGGAAGCTCATTTTCGTAAAATTTAACATAGAAGAACAATAAAAAGTGTACACCGAGCAACTTTGATAGTCCGAAGTTGCTCAACTCTCTCTATGGAGGAGCTTTTAACGGTTTTGTCCATTTGTCATAGAAAGTTGGTGTTTTGGCATCGAAATAATCCTGGAAGCTCATTTTCGTAAAATTTAACATAGAAGAACAATAAAAAGTGTACACCTAGCAACTTTGATAGTCCGAAGTTGCTCAACTCTCTCTATAGAGGAGCTTTTAACGGTTTTGTACATTTGTCATAGAAAGTTGGGCTTTTGCCATCGAAATAATCCTGGAAGCTCATTTTCGTAACATTTAATATAGAAGAACAATAAAAAGGTGTACACCGAGCAACTTTGATTGTCCGAAGTTGCTCAACACTCTCTATGGAGGAGCTTTTAACGATTTTGTCCATTTGTCATAGAAAGTACGTGTTTTGGCATCGAAATAATCCTGGAAGCTCATTTTCTGAAAATTTAACATAGAAGAACAATAAAAAGTGTACACCGAGAACTTTGATTGTCTGAAGTTGATCAACAATCTCTATGGAGGAGCTTTTAACGATTTTGTCCATTTGTCATAGAAAGTTGGTCTTTTGCCATCGAAATAATCTTGGAAGCTTATACTCATAAAATTTGACATAAAAGAACATTAAAAAGTGTGCACTTATCAACTTTGATAGTCCGAAGTTGCTCAACTATCTATATGGAGGAGCTTTTAACGGTTTTGTCCATTTGTCATAGAAAGTTGGTGTTTTGGCATAGAAATAATCCTGGAAGCTCATTTTCGTAACATTTAACATAGAAGAACAATAAAAAGTGTACACCGAGCAAGTTTGATAGTCCGAAGTTGCTCAACTCTCTCTATGGAGGGGCTTTTAACGGTTTTGTCCATTTGTCATAGAAAGTTGGTGTTTTGGCATCGAAATAATCCTGGAAGCTCATTTTCGTAACATTTAACATAGAAGAACAATAAAAAGTGTACACCCAGCAACTTTGATTGTCCGAAGTTGCTCAACAATCTCTATGCAGGAGCTTTTAACGGTTTTTTCCATTTGTCATAGAAAGTTGGTGTTTTGGCATCGAAATAATCCTGGAAGCTCATTTTCGTAACATTTAACATAGAACAACAATAAAAAGTGTACACCCAGCAACTTTGATTGTCCGAAGTTGCTCAACTCTCTCTATGGAGGAGCTTTTAACGGTTTTGTCCATTTGTCATAGAAAGTTGGTGTTTTGGCATCGAAATAATCCTGGAAGCTCATTTTCGTAAAATTTAACATAGAAGAACAATAAAAAGTGTACACCGAGCAAGTTTGATAGTCCGAAGTTGCTCAACTCTCTCTATGGAGGAGCTTTTAACGGTTTTGTCCATTTGCCATAGAAAGTTGGTGTTTTGGCATCGAAATAATCCTGGAAGCTCATTTTCGTAACATTTAACATAGAAGAACAATAAAAAGTGTACACGGAGCAACTTTGATTGTCCGAAGTTGCTCAACACTCTCTATGCAGGAGCTTTTAACGGTTTTGTCCATTTGTTATAGAAAGTTGGTGTTTTGGCATCGAAATAATCCTGGAAGCTCATTTTCGTAAAATTTAACATAGAACAACAATAAAAAGTGTACACCCAGCAACTTTGATTGTCCGAATTTGCTCAACTCTCTCTATGGAGGAGCTTTTAACGGTTTTGTCTATTTGTCATAGAAAGTTGGTGTTTTGGCATCGAAATAATCCTGGAAGCTCATTTTCGTAAAATTTAATATAGAAGAACAATAAAAAGTGTACACCGAGCAAGTTTGATAATCCGAAGTTGCTCAACTCTCTCTATGGAGGAGCTTTTAACGGTTTTGTCCATTTGTCATAGAAAGTTGGTGTTTTGGCATCGAAATAATCCTGGAAGCTCCTTTTCGTAACATTTAACATATAAGAATAATAAAAAGTGTACACCTAGCAACTTTGATAGTCCGAAGTTGCTCAACTCTCTCTATGGAGGAGCTTTTAACGGTTTTGTCCATTTGTCATAGAAAGTTGGTCTTTTGCCATCGAAATAATCCTGGAAGCTCATTTTCGTAACATTTAATATAGAAGAATAATAAAAAGTGTACACCGAGGAACTTTGATTGTCCGAAGTTGCTCAACACTCTCTATGGAGGAGCTTTTAACGATTTTGTCCATTTGTCATAGAAAGTAGGTGTTTTGGCATCGAAATAATCCTGGAAGCTCATTTTCGTAAAATTTAACATAGAAGAACAATAAAAAGTGTACACCGAGAACTTTGATTGTCTGAAGTTGATCAACAATCTCTATGGAGGAGCTTTTAACGATTTTGTCCATTTAGCATAGAAAGTTGGTCTTTTGCCATCGAAATAATCTTGGAAGCTTATACTCATAAAATTTGGCATAAAAGAACATTAAAAAGTGTGCACTTATCAACTTTGATAGTCCGAAGTTGCTCACCTATCTCTATGGAGGAGCTTTTAACGGTTTTGTCCATTTGTCATAGAAAGTTGGTGTTTTGGCATCGAAATAATCCTGGAAGCTCATTTTCGTAACATTTAACATAGAAGAACAATAAAAAGTGTACACCGAGCAACTTTGATTGTCCGAAGTTGCTCACCACTCTCTATGGAGGAGCTTTTAACGATTTTGTCCATTTGTCATAGAAAGTTGGTGTTTTGGCATCGAAATAATCCTGGAAGCTCATTTTCGTAAAATTTAACATAGAACAACAATAAAAAGTGTACACCCAGCAACTTTGATTGTCCGAAGTTGCTCAACTCTCTCTATGGAGGAGCTTTTAACGGTTTTGTCCATTTGTCATAGAAAGTTGGTGTTTTGGCATCGAAATAATCCTGGAAGCTCATTTTCGTAAAATTTAACATAGAAGAACAATAAAAAGTGTATACCGAGCAACTTTGATAGTCCGAAGTTGCTCAACTCTCTCTATGGAGGAGCTTTTAACGGTTTTGTACATTTGTCATAGAAAGTTGGTCTTTTGGCATCGAAATAATCCTGGAAGCTCATTTTCGTAACATTTAACATAGAAGAACAATAAAAGGGTGTACACCGAGCAACTTTGATTGTCCGAAGTTGCTCAACACTCTCTATGGAGGAGCTTTTAACGATTTTGTCCATTTGTCATAGAAAGTTGGTCTTTTGCCATGGAATAATCTTGGAAGCTTATACTCATAAAATTTGACATAGAAGAACATTAAAAAGTGTGCACTGAGCAACTTTGATAGTCCAAAGTTGCTCAACTCTCTCTGTGGAGGAGCTTTTAATGGTTTTGTCCATTTGTCATAGAAAGTTGGTGTTTTGGCATCGAAATAGTCCTGGAAGCTCATTTTCGTAAAATTTAACATAGAAGAACAATAAAAGTGTACACCGAGCAACTTTGATTGTCTGAAGTTGCTCAACTCTCTCTATGGAGGAGCTTTTAACGGTTTTATCCGTTTGTCATAGAAAGTTGGTGTTTTGGCATCGAAATAATCCTGAAAGCTCATTTTCATAAAATTTAACATAGAAGAACAATAAAAAGTGTACACCGATCAACTTTGATTGTTTGAAGTTGCTCAACTCTCTCTATGGAGGAGCTTTTAACGGTTTTGTACATTTGTCATAGAAAGTTGGTGTTTTGGCATCGAAATAATCATGGAAGCTCATTTTCGTAAAATTTAACATAAAAGAACAATAAAAAGTGTACACCGAGCAACTTTGATAGTCCGAAGTTTCTCAACTCTCTCTATGGAGGAGCTTTTAACGGTTTTGTCCATTTGTCATAGAAAGTTGGTGTTTTGGCATCGAAATAATCCTGGAAGCTCATTTTCGTAACATTTAACATAGAAGAACAATAAAAAGTGTACACCGAGCAACTTTGATTGTCCGAAGTTGCTCAACACTCTCTATGAAGGAGCTTTTAACGATTTTGTCCATTTGTCATAGAAAGTTGGTGTTTTGGCATCGAAATAATCCTGGAAGCTCATTTTCGTAAAATTTAACATAGAAGAACAATAAAAAGTGTACACCTAGCAACTTTGATAGTCCGAAGTTGCTCAACTCTCTCTATAGAGGAGCTTTTAACGGTTTTGTCCATTTGTCATAGAAAGTTGGGATTTTGCCATCGAAATAATCCTTGAAGCTCATTTTCGTAACATTTAATATAGAAGAACAATAAAAAGGTGTACACCTAGCAACTTTGATTGTCCGAAGTTGCTCAACACTCTCTATGCAGGAGTTTTTAACGGTTTTGTCCATTTGTCATAGAAAGTTGTTGTTTTGGCATCGAAATAATCCTGGAAGCTCATTTTCGTAACATTTAACATAGAAGAACAATAAAAAGTGTACACCGAGGAACTTTGATTGTCCGAAGTTGCTCAACACTCTCTATGAAGTTGCTTTTAACAATTTTGTCTATTTGTCATAGAAAGTTGGTGTTTTGGCATCGAAATAATCCTGGAAGCTCATTTTCGTAAAATTTAACATAGAAGAACAATAAAAAGTGTACACCTAGCAACTTTGATAGTCCGAAGTTGCTCAACTCTCTCTATGGAGGAGCTTTTAACGGTTTTGTCCATTTGTCATAGAAAGTTGGTCTTTTGCCATCGAAATAATCCTGGAAGCTCATTTTCGTAACATTTAATATAGAAGAACAATAAAAAGGTGTACACCGAGCAACTTTGATTGTCCGAAGTTGCTCAACACTCCCTATGGAGGAGCTTTTAACGATTTTGTCCATTTGTCATAGAAAGTAGGTGTTTTGGCATCGAAATAATCCTGGAAGCTCATTTTCTGAAAATTTAACATAGAAGAACAATAAAAAGTGTACACCGAGAACTTTGATTGTCTGAAGTTGATCAACAATCTCTATGGAGGAGCTTTTAACGATTTTGTCCATTTAGCATAGAAAGTTGGTCTTTTGCCATCGAAATAATCTTGGAAGCTTATACTCATAAAATTTGGCATAAAAGAACATTAAAAAGTGTGCACTTATCAACTTTGATAGTCCGAAGTTGCTCACCTATCTCTATGGAGGTGCTTTTAACGGTTTTGTCCATTTGTCATAGAAAGTTGGTGTTTTGGCATCGAAATAATCCTGGAAGCTCATTTTCGTAACATTTAACATAGAAGAACAATAAAAAGTGTACACCGAGCAACTTTGATTGTCCGAAGTTGCTCACCACTCTCTATGGAGGAGCTTTTAACGATTTTGTCCATTTGTCATAGAAAGTTGGTGTTTTGGCATTGAAATAATCCTGGAAGCTCATTTTCGTAAAATTTAACATAGAACAACAATAAAAAGTGTACACCCAGCAACTTTGATTGTCCGAAGTTGCTCAAATCTCTCTATGGAGGAGCTTTTAACGGTTTTGTCCATTTGTCATAGAAAGTTGGTGTTTTGGCATCGAAATAATCGTGGAAGCTCATTTTCGTAAAATTTAACATAGAAGAACAATAAAAAGTGTATACCGAGCAACTTTGATAGTCCGAAGTTGCTCAACTCTCTCTATGGAGGAGCTTTTAACGGTTTTGTCCATTTGTCATAGAAAGTTGGTGTTTTGGTATCGAAATTATCCTGGAAGCTCATTTTCGTAACATTTAACATAGAAGAACAATAAAAAGTGTACACCGAGGACCTTTGATTGTCCGAAGTTGCTCAACACTCTCTATGCAGGAGCTTTTAACGATTTTGTCCATTTGTCATAGAAAGTTGGTGTTTTGGCATCGAAATAATCCTGGAAGCTCATTTTCGTAAAATTTAACATAGAAGAACAATAAAAAGTGTACACCGAGCAACTTTGATAGTCCGAAGTTGCTCAACTCTCTCTATGGAGGAGCTTTTAACGGTTTTGTCCATTTGTCATAGAAAGTTGGTGTTTTGGCATCGAAAGAATCCTGGAAGCCCATTTTCGTAACATTTAACTTAGAATAACAATAAAAAGTGTACACCGAGCAACTTTGATTGTCCGAAGTTGCTCAAAACTCTCTATGAAGGAGCTTTTAACGATTTTGTCCATTTGTCATAGAAAGTTGGTGTTTTGGCATCGAAATAATCCTGGAAGCTCATTTTCGTAAAATTTAAGATAGAAGAACAATAAAAAGTGTACACCGAGCAACTTTGATTGTCCGAAGTTGCACAACTCTCTCTATGGAGGAGCTTTTAACTGTTTTGTACATTTGTCATAGAAAGTTGGTGTTTTGGCATCGAAATAATCCTGGAAGCTCATTTTCGTAAAATTTAACATAGAAGAACAATAGAAAGTGTACACCGATCAACTTCGATAATCCGAAGTTGCTCAACTCTCTCTATGGAGGAGCTTTTAACGGTTTTGTACATTTGTCATAGAAAGTTGGTGTTTTGGCATCGAAATAATCCTGGAAGCTCATTTTCGTAAAATTTAACATAGAAGAACAATAAAAAGTGTACACCGAGCAACTTTGATAGTCCGAAGTTGCTCAACTCTCTCTATGGAGGAGCTTTTAACGGTTTTGTCCATTTGTCATAGAAAGTTGGTGTTTTGGCATCGAAATAATCCTGGAAGCTCATTTTCGTAAAATTTAACATAGAAGAACAATAAAAAGTGTACACCGAGCAACTTTGATAGTCCGAAGTTGCTCAACTCTCTCTATGGAGGAGCTTTTAACGGTTTTGTCCATTTGTCATAGAAAGTTGGTGTTTTGGCATCGAAATAATCCTGGAAGCTCATTTTCGTAACATTTAACATAGAAGAACAATAAAAAGTGTACACCGAGCAAGTTTGATAGTCCGAAGTTGCTCAACTCTCTCTATGGAGGAGCTTTTAACGGTTTTGTCCATTTGTCATAGAAAGTTGGTGTTTTGGCATCGAAATAATCCTGGAAGCTCATTTTCGTAACATTTAACATAGAAGAACAATAAAAAGTGTACACCGAGCAACTTTGATTGTCCGAAGTTGCTCAACACTCTCTATGCAGGAGCTTTTAACGGTTTTGTCCATTTCTCATAGAAAGTTGGTGTTTTGGCATCGAAATAATCCTGGAAGCTCATTTTCGTAACATTTAACATAGAACAACAATAAAAAGTGTACACCCAGCAACTTTGATTGTCCGAAGTTGCTCAACTCTCTCTATGGAGGAGTTTTTAACGGTTTTGTCCATTTGTCATAGAAAGTTGGTGTTTTGGCATCGAAATAATCCTGGAAGCTCTTTTTCGTAAAATTTAACATAGAAGAACAATAAAAAGTGTACACCGAGCAAGTTTGATAGTCCGAAGTTGCTCAACTCTCTCTATGGAGGAGCTTTTAACGGTTTTGTCCATTTGTCATAGAAAGTTGGTGTTTTGGCATCGAAATAATCCTGGAAGCTCATTTTCGTAACATTTAACATAGAAGAACAATAAAAAGTGTACACCGAGCAACTTTGATTGTCCGAAGTTGCTCAACACTCTCTATGCAGGAGCTTTTAACGGTTTTGTCTATTTGTCATAGAAAGTTGGTGTTTTGGCATCGAAATAATCCTGGAAGCTCATTTTCGTAACATTTAACATAGAAGAACAATAAAAAGTGTACACCGAGCAACTTTGATTATCCGAAGTTGCTCAACACTCTCTATGCAGGAGCTTTTAACGGTTTTGTCCATTTGTCATAGAAAGTTGGTGTTTTGGCATCGAAATAGTCCTGGAAGCTCATTTTCGTAAAATTTAACATAGAAGAACAATAAAAGTGTACACCGAGCAACTTTGATTGTCTGAAGTTGCTCAACTCTCTCTATGGAGGAGCTTTTAACGGTTTTATCCGTTTGTCATAGAAAGTTGGTGTTTTGGCATCGAAATAATCCTGAAAGCTCATTTTCATAAAATTTAACATAGAAGAACAATAAAAAGTGTACACCGATCAACTTTGATTGTTTGAAGTTGCTCAACTCTCTCTATGGAGGAGCTTTTAACGGTTTTGTACATTTGTCATAGAAAGTTGGTGTTTTGGCATCGAAATAATCATGGAAGCTCATTTTCGTAAAATTTAACATAGAAGAACAATAAAAAGTGTACACCGAGCAACTTTGATAGTCCGAAGTTGCTCAACGCTCTCTATGGAGGAGCTTTTAACGGTTTTGTCCATTTGTCATAGAAAGTTGGTGTTTTGGCATCGAAATAATCCTGGAAGCTCATTTTCGTAACATTTAACATAGAAGAACAATAAAAAGTGTACACCGAGCAACTTTGATTGTCCGAAGTTGCTCAACACTCTCTATGAAGGAGCTTTTAACGATTTTGTCCATTTGTCATAGAAAGTTGGTGTTTTGGCATCGAAATAATCCTGGAAGCTCATTTTCGTAAAATTTAACATAGAAGAACAATAAAAAGTGTACACCTAGCAACTTTGATAGTCCGAAGTTGCTCAACTCTCTCTATAGAGGAGCTTTTAACGGTTTTGTCCATTTGTCATAGAAAGTTGGGATTTTGCCATCGAAATAATCCTTGAAGCTCATTTTCGTAACATTTAATACAGAAGAACAATAAAAAGGTGTACACCTAGCAACTTTGATTGTCCGAAGTTGCTCAACACTCTCTATGCAGGAGCTTTTAACGGTTTTGTCCATTTGTCATAGAAAGTTGTTGTTTTGGCATCGAAATAATCCTGGAAGCTCATTTTCGTAACATTTAACATAGAAGAACAATAAAAAGTGTACACCGAGAAACTTTGATTGTCCGAAGTTGCTCAACACTCTCTATGAAGTTGCTTTTAACAATTTTGTCTATTTGTCATAGAAAGTTGGTGTTTTGGCATCGAAATAATCCTGGAAGCTCATTTTCGTAAAATTTAACATAGAAGAACAATAAAAAGTGTACACCTAGCAACTTTGATAGTCCGAAGTTGCTCAACTCTCTCTATGGAGTAGCTTTTAACGGTTTTGTCCATTTGTCATAGAAAGTTGGGCTTTTGCCATCCAAATAATCCTGGAAGCTCATTTTCGTAACATTTAATATAGAAGAACAATAAAAAGGTGTACACCGAGCAACTTTGATTGTCCGAAGTTGCTCAACACTCCCTATGGAGGAGCTTTTAACGATTTTGTCCATTTGTCATAGAAAGTAGGTGTTTTGGCATCGAAATAATCCTGGAAGCTCATTTTCTGAAAATTTAACATAGAAGAACAATAAAAAGTGTACACCGAGAACTTTGATTGTCTGAAGTTGATCAACAATCTCTATGGAGGAACTTTTAACGATTTTGTCCATTTAGCATAGAAAGTTGGTCTTTTGCCATCGAAATAATCTTGGAAGCTTATACTCATAAAATTTGGCATAAAAGAACATTAAAAAGTGTGCACTTATCAACTTTGATAGTCCGAAGTTGCTCACCTATCTCTATGGAGGTGCTTTTAACGGTTTTGTCCATTTGTCATAGAAAGTTGGTGTTTTGGCATCGAAATAATCCTGGAAGCTCATTTTCGTAACATTTAACATAGAAGAACAATAAAAAGTGTACACCGAGCAACTTTGATTGTCCGAAGTTGCTCACCACTCTCTATGGAGGAGCTTTTAACGATTTTGTCCATTTGTCATAGAAAGTTGGTGTTTTGGCATCGAAATAATCCTGGAAGCTAATTTTCGTAAAATTTAACATAGAACAACAATAAAAAGTGTACACCCAGCAACTTTGATTGTCCGAAGTTGCTCAAATCTCTCTATGGAGGAGCTTTTAACGGTTTTGTCCATTTGTCATAGAAAGTTGGTGTTTTGGCATCGAAATAATCCTGGAAGCTCATTTTCGTAAAATTTAACATAGAAGAACAATAAAAAGTGTATACCGAGCAACTTTGATAGTCCGAAGTTGCTCAACTCTCTCTACGGAGGAGCTTTTAACGGTTTTGTCCATTTGTCATAGAAAGTTGGTGTTTTGGTATCGAAATTATCCTGGAAGCTCATTTTCGTAACATTTAACATAGAAGAACAATAAAAAGTGTACACCGAGCACCTTTGATTGTCCGAAGTTGCTCAACACTCTCTATGGAGGAGCTTTTAACGATTTTGTCCATTTGTCATAGAAAGTTGGTGTTTTGGCATCGAAATAATCCTGGAAGCTCATTTTCGTAACATTTAACATAGAAGAACAATAAAAAGTGTACACCGAGCACCTTTGATTGTCCGAAGTTGCTCAACACTCTCTATGCAGGAGCTTTTAACGATTTTGTCCATTTGTCATAGAAAGTTGGTGTTTTGGCATCGAAATAATCCTGGAAGCTCATTTTCGTAAAATTTAACATAGAAGAACAATAAAAAGTGTACACCGAGCAACTTTGATAGTCCGAAGTTGCTCAACTCTCTCTATGGAGGAGCTTTTAACGGTTTTGTCCATTTGTCATAGAAAGTTGGTGTTTTGGCATCGAAAGAATCCTGGAAGCCCATTTTCGTAACATTTAACTTAGAAGAACAATAAAAAGTGTACACCGAGCAACTTTGATTGTCCGAAGTTGCTCAAAACTCTCTATGAAGGAGCTTTGAACGATTTTGTCCATTTGTCATAGAAAGTTGGTGTTTTGGCATCGAAATAATCCTGGAAGCTCATTTTCGTAAAATTTAAGATAGAAGAACAATAAAAAGTGTACACCGAGCAACTTTGATTGTCCGAAGTTGCACAACTCTCTCTATGGAGGAGCTTTTAACTGTTTTGTACATTTGTCATAGAAAGTTGGTGTTTTGGCATCGAAATAATCCTGGAAGCTCATTTTCGTAAAATTTAACATAGAAGAACAATAGAAAGTGTACACCGATCAACTTCGATAATCCGAAGTTGCTCAACTCTCTCTATGGAGGAGCTTTTAACGGTTTTGTACATTTGTCATAGAAAGTTGGTGTTTTGGCATCGAAATAATCCTGGAAGCTCATTTTCGTAAAATTTAACATAGAAGAACAATAAAAAGTGTACACCGAGCAACTTTGATAGTCCGAAGTTGCTCAACTCTCTCTATGGAGGAGCTTTTAACGGTTTTGTCCATTTGTCATAGAAAGTTGGTGTTTTGGCATCGAAATAATCCTGGAAGCTCATTTTCGTAAAATTTAACATAGAAGAACAATAAAAAGTGTACACCGAGCAACTTTGATAGTCCGAAGTTGCTCAACTCTCTCTATGGAGGAGCTTTTAACGGTTTTGTCCATTTGTCATAGAAAGTTGGTGTTTTGGCATCGAAATAATCCTGGAAGCTCATTTTCGTAACATTTAACATAGAAGAACAATAAAAAGTGTACACCGAGCAAGTTTGATAGTCCGAAGTTGCTCAACTCTCTCTATGGAGGAGCTTTTAACGGTTTTGTCCATTTGTCATAGAAAGTTGGTGTTTTGGCATCGAAATAATCCTGGAAGCTCATTTTCGTAAAATTTAACATAGAACAACAATAAAAAGTGAACACCCAGCAACTTTGATTGTCCGAAGTTGCTCATATCTCTCTATGGAGGAGCTTTTAACGGTTTTGTCCATTTGTCATAGAAAGTTGGTGTTTTGGCATCGAAATAATCCTGGAAGCTCATTTTCGTAAAATTTAACATAGAAGAACAATAAAAAGTGTATACCGAGCAACTTTGATAGTCCGAAGTTGCTCAACTCTCTCTATGGAGGAGCTTTTAACGGTTTTGTCCATTTGTCATAGAAAGTTGGTGTTTTGGTATCGAAATTATCCTGGAAGCTCATTTTCGTAACATTTAACATAGAAGAACAATAAAAAGTGTACACCGAGGACCTTTGATTGTCCGAAGTTGCTCAACACTCTCTATGCAGGAGCTTTTAACGATTTTGTCCATTTGTCATAGAAAGTTGGTGTTTTGGCATCGAAATAATCCTGGAAGCTCATTTTCGTAAAATTTAACATAGAAGAACAATAAAAAGTGTACACCGAGCAACTTTGATAGTCCGAAGTTGCTCAACTCTCTCTATGGAGGAGCTTTTAACGGTTTTGTCCATTTGTCATAGAAAGTTGGTGTTTTGGCATCGAAAGAATCCTGGAAGCCCATTTTCGTAACATTTAACTTAGAAGAACAATAAAAAGTGTACACCGAGCAACTTTGATTGTCCGAAGTTGCTCAAAACTCTCTATGAAGGAGCTTTTAACGATTTTGTCCATTTGTCATAGAAAGTTGGTGTTTTGGCATCGAAATAATCCTGGAAGCTCATTTTCGTAAAATTTAAGATAGAAGAACAATAAAAAGTGTACACCGAGCAACTTTGATTGTCCGAAGTTGCACAACTCTCTCTATGGAGGAGCTTTTAACTGTTTTGTACATTTGTCATAGAAAGTTGGTGTTTTGGCATCGAAATAATCCTGGAAGCTCATTTTCGTAAAATTTAACATAGAAGAACAATAGAAAGTGTACACCGATCAACTTCGATAATCCGAAGTTGCTCAACTCTCTCTATGGAGGAGCTTTTAACGGTTTTGTACATTTGTCATAGAAAGTTGGTGTTTTGGCATCGAAATAATCCTGGAAGCTCATTTTCGTAAAATTTAACATAGAAGAACAATAAAAAGTGTACACCGAGCAACTTTGATAGTCCGAAGTTGCTCAACTCTCTCTATGGAGGAGCTTTTAACGGTTTTGTCCATTTGTCATAGAAAGTTGGTGTTTTGGCATCGAAATAATCCTGGAAGCTCATTTTCGTAAAATTTAACATAGAAGAACAATAAAAAGTGTACACCGAGCAACTTTGATAGTCCGAAGTTGCTCAACTCTCTCTATGGAGGAGCTTTTAACGGTTTTGTCCATTTGTCATAGAAAGTTGGTGTTTTGGCATCGAAATAATCCTGGAAGCTCATTTTCGTAACATTTAACATAAAAGAACAATAAAAAGTGTACACCGAGCAAGTTTGATAGTCCGAAGTTGCTCAACTCTCTCTATGGAGGAGCTTTTAACGGTTTTGTCCATTTGTCATAGAAAGTTGGTGTTTTGGCATCGAAATAATCCTGGAAGCTCATTTTCGTAACATTTAACATAGAAGAACAATAAAAAGTGTACACCGAGCAACTTTGATTGTCCGAAGTTGCTCAACACTCTCTATGCAGGAGCTTTTAACGGTTTTGTCCATTTCTCATAGAAAGTTGGTGTTTTGGCATCGAAATAATCCTGGAAGTTCATTTTCTTAAAATTTAACATAGAAGAACAATAAAAAGTGTACACCTAGCAACTTTGATAGTCCGAAGTTGCTCAACTCTCTCTATGGAGGAGCTTTTAACGGTTTTGTCCATTTGTCATAGAAAGTTGGTCTTTTGCCATCGAAATAATCCTGGAAGCTCATTTTCGTAACATTTAATATAGAAGAACAATAAAAAGGTGTACACCGAGCAACTTTGATTGTCCGAAGTTGCTCAACACTCCCTATGGAGGAGCTTTTAACGATTTTGTCCATTTGTCATAGAAAGTAGGTGTTTTGGCATCGAAATAATCCTGGAAGCTCATTTTCTGAAAATTTAACATAGAAGAACAATAAAAAGTGTACACCGAGAACTTTGATTGTCTGAAGTTGATCAACAATCTCTATGGAGGAGCTTTTAACGATTTTGTCCATTTAGCATAGAAAGTTGGTCTTTTGCCATCGAAATAATCTTGGAAGCTTATACTCATAAAATTTGGCATAAAAGAACATTAAAAAGTGTACACCCAGCAACTTTGATTGTCCGAAGTTGCTCAACTCTCTCTATGGAGGAGCTTTTAACGGTTTTGTCCATTTGTCATAGAAAGTTGGTGTTCTGGCATCGAAATAATCCTGGAAGCTCATTTTCGTAAAATTTAACATAGAAGAACAATAAAAAGTGTACACCTAGCAACTTTGATTGTCCGAAGTTGCTCAACACTCTCTATGCAGGAGCTTTTAACGGTTTTGTCCATTTGTCATAGAAAGTTGGTGTTTTGGCATCGAAATAATCCTGGAAGCTCATTTTCGTAACATTTAACATAGAACAACAATAAAAAGTGTACACCCAGCAACTTTGATTGTCCGAAGTTGCTCAACTCTCTCTATGGAGGAGCTTTTAACGGTTTTTTCCATTTGTCATAGAAAGTTGGTGTTTTGGCATCGAAATAATCCTGGAAGCTCATTTTCGTAAAATTTAACATAGAAGAACAATAAAAAGTGTACACCGAGCAAGTTTGATAGTCCGAAGTTGCTCAACTCTCTCTATGGAGGAGCTTTTAACGGTTTTGTCCATTTGTCATAGAAAGTTGGTGTTTTGGCATCGAAATAATCCTGGAAGCTCATTTTCGTAACATTTAACATAGAAGAACAATAAAAAGTGTACACCGAGCAACTTTGATTGTCCGAAGTTGCTCAACACTCTCTATGCAGGAGCTTTTAACGGTTTTGTCCATTTGTCATAGAAAGTTGGGGTTTTGGCATCGAAATAATCCTGGAAGCTCATTTTCGTAAAATTTAACATAGAACAACAATAAAAAGTGTACACCCAGCAACTTTGATTGTCCGAAGTTGCTCAACTCTCTCTATGGAGGAGCTTTTAACGGTTTTGTCCATTTGTCATAGAAAGTTGGTGTTTTGGCATCGAAATAATCCTGGAAGCTCATTTTCGTAAAATTTAACATAGAAGAACAATAAAAAGTGTACACCGAGCAAGTTTGATAGTCCGAAGTTGCTCAACTCTCTCTATGGAGGAGCTTTTAACGGTTTTGTCCATTTGTCATAGAAAGTTGGTATTTTGGCATCGAAATAATCCTGGAAGCTCATTTTCGTAACATTTAACATAGAAGAACAATAAAAAGTGTACACCGAGCAACTTTGATTGTCCGAAGTTGCTCAACACTCTCTATGCAGGAGCTTTTAACGGTTTTGTCCATTTGTCATAGAAAGTTGGTGTTTTGGCATCGAAATAATCCTGGAAGCTCATTTTCGTAACATTTAACATAGAAGAACAATAAAAAGTGTACACCGAGGAACTTTGATTGTCCGAAGTTGCTCAACACTCTCTATGAAGTTGCTTTTAACAATTTTGTCCATTTGTCATAGAAAGTTGGTGTTTTGGCATCGAAATAATCCTGGAAGCTCATTTTCGTAAAATTTAACATAGAAGAACAATAAAAAGTGTACACCTAGCAACTTTGATAGTCCGAAGTTGCTCAACTCTCTCTATGGAGGAGCTTTTAACGGTTTTGTCCATTTGTCATAGAAAGTTGGTCTTTTGCCATCGAAATAATCCTGGAAGCTCATTTTCGTAACATTTAATATAGAAGAACAATAAAAAGGTGAACACCGAGCAACTTTGATTGTCCGAAGTTGCTCAACACTCCCTATGGAGGAGCTTTTAACGATTTTGTCCATTTGTCATAGAAAGTAGGTGTTTTGGCATCGAAATAATCCTGGAAGCTCATTTTCTGAAAATTTAACATAGAAGAACAATAAAAAGTGTACACCGAGAACTTTGATTGTCTGAAGTTGATCAACAATCTCTATGGAGGAGCTTTTAACGATTTTGTCCATTTAGCATAGAAAGTTGGTCTTTTGCCATCGAAATAATCTTGGAAGCTTATACTCATAAAATTTGGCATAAAAGAACATTAAAAAGTGTGCACTTATCAACTTTGATAGTACGAAGTTGCTCACCTATCTCTATGTAGGTGCTTTTAACGGTTTTGTCCATTTGTCATAGAAAGTTGGTGTTTTGGCATCGAAATAATCCTGGAAGCTCATTTTCGTAACATTAAACATAGAAGAACAATAAAAAGTGTACACCGAGCAACTTTGATTGTCCGAAGTTGCTCACCACTCTCTATGGAGGAGCTTTTAAGGATTTTGTCCATTTGTCATAGAAAGTTGGTGTTTTGGCATCGAAATAATCCTGGAAGCTCATTTTCGTAAAATTTAACATAGAACAACAATAAAAAGTGTACACCCAGCAACTTTGATTGTCCGAAGTTGCTCAAATCTCTCTATGGAGGAGCTTTTAACGGTTTTGTCCATTTGTCATAGAAAGTTTGTGTTTTGGCATCGAAATAATCCTGGAAGCTCATTTTCGTAAAATTTAACATAGAAGAACAATAAAAATTGTATACCGAGCAACTTTGATAGTCCGAAGTTGCTCAACTCTCTCTATGGAGGAGCTTTTAACGGTTTTGTCCATTTGTCATAGAAAGTTGGTGTTTTGGCATCGAAATTATCCTGGAAGCTCATTTTCGTAACATTTAACATAGAAGAACAATAAAAAGTGTACACCGAGGACCTTTGATTGTCCGAAGTTGCTCAACACTCTCTATGCAGGAGCTTTTAACGATTTTGTCCATTTGTCATAGAAAGTTGGTGTTTTGGCATCGAAATAATCCTGGAAGCTCATTTTCGTAAAATTTAAGATAGAAGAACAATAAAAAGTGTACACCGAGCAACTTTGATAGTCCGAAGTTGCTCAACTCTCTCTATGGAGGAGCTTTTAACGGTTTTGTCCATTTGTCATAGAAAGTTGGTGTTTTGGCATCGAAAGAATCCTGGAAGCCCATTTTCGTAACATTTAACTTAGAAGAACAATAAAAAGTGTACACCGAGCAACTTTGATTGTCCGAAGTTGCTCAAAACTCTCTATGAAGGAGCTTTTAACGATTTTGTCCATTTGTCATAGAAAGTTGGTGTTTTGGCATCGAAATAATCCTGGAAGCTCATTTTCGTAAAATTTAAGATAGAAGAACAATAAAAAGTGTACACCGAGCAACTTTGATTGTCCGAAGTTGCACAACTCTCTCTATGGAGGAGCTTTTAACTGTTTTGTACATTTGTCATAGAAAGTTGGTGTTTTGGCATCGAAATAATCCTGGAAGCTCATTTTCGTAAAATTTAACATAGAAGAACAGTAGAAAGTGTACACCGATCAACTTCGATAATCCGAAGTTGCTCAACTCTCTCTATGGAGGAGCTTTTAACGGTTTTGTACATTTGTCATAGAAAGTTGGTGTTTTGGCATCGAAATAATCCTGGAAGCTCATTTTCGTAAAATTTAACATAGAAGAACAATAAAAAGTGTACACCGAGCAACTTTGATAGTCCGAAGTTGCTCAACTCTCTCTATGGAGGAGCTTTTAACGGTTTTGTCCATTTGTCATAGAAAGTTGGTGTTTTGGCATCGAAATAATCCTGGAAGCTCATTTTCGTAAAATTTAACATAGAAGAACAATAAAAAGTGTACACCGAGCAACTTTGATAGTCCGAAGTTGCTCAACTCTCTCTATGGAGGAGCTTTTAACGGTTTTGTCCATTTGTCATAGAAAGTTGGTGTTTTGGCATCGAAATAATCCTGGAAGCTCATTTTCGTAACATTTAACATAGAAGAACAATAAAAAGTGAACACCGAGCAACTTTGATTGTCCGAAGTTGCTCAACACTCTCTATGAAGGAGCTTTTAACAATTTTGTCCATTTGTCATAGAAAGTTGGTGTTTTGGCATCGAAATAATCCTGGAAGCTCATTTTCGTAACATTTAACATAGAAGAACAATAAAAAGGTGTACACCGAGCAACTTTGATTGTCCGAAGTTGCTCAACACTCTCTATGGAGGAGCTTTTAACGATTTTGTCCATTTGTCATAGAAAGTAGGTGTTTTGGCATCGAAATAATCTTGGAAGCTCATTTTCTGAAAATTTAACATAGAAGAACAATAAAAAGTGTACACCGAGCAACTTTGATAGTCCGAAGTTGCTCAACTCTCTCTATGGAGGAGCTTTTAACGGTTTTGTCCATTCGTCATAGAAAGTTGGTGTTTTGGCATCGAAATTATCCTGGAAGCTCATTTTCGTAACATTTAACATAGAAGAACAATAAAAAGTTTACACCGAGCAACTTTGATTGTCCGAAGTTGCTCAACACTCTCTATGCAGGAGCTTTTAACGATTTTGTCCATTTGTCATAGAAAGTTGGTGTTTTGGCATCGAAATAATCCTGGAAACTCATTTACGTAAAATTTAACATAGAAGAACAATAAAAAGTGTACACCGAGCAACTTTGATAGTCCGAAGTTGCTCAACTCTCTCTATGGAGGAGCTTTTAACGGTTTTGTCCATTTGTCATAGAAAGTTGGTGTTTTGGCATCGAAATTATCCTGGAAGCTCATTTTCGAAACATTTAACATAGAAGAAAAATAAAAAGTGTACACCGAGCAACTTTGATTGTCCGAAGTTGCTCAACACTCTCTATGGAGGAGCTTTTAACGATTTTGTCCATTTGTCATAGAAAGTTGGTGTTTTGGCATCGAAATAATCATGGAAGCTCATTTTCGTAAAATTTAAGATAGAAGAACAATAAAAAGTGTACACCGAGCAACTTTGATTGTCCGAAGTTGCACAACTCTCTCTATGGAGGAGCTTTTAACTGTTTTGTACATTTGTCATAGAAAGTTGGTGTTTTGGCATCGAAATAATCCTGGAAGCTCATTTTCGTAAAATTTAACATAGAAGAACAGTAGAATGTGTACACCGATCAACTTCGATAATCCGAAGTTGCTCAACTCTCTCTATGGAGGAGCTTTTAACGGTTTTGTACATTTGTCATAGAAAGTTGGTGTTTTGGCATCGAAATAATCCTGGAAGCTCATTTTCGTAAAATTTAACATAGAAGAACAATAAAAAGTGTACACCGAGCAACTTTGATAGTCCGAAGTTGCTCAACTCTCTCTATGGAGGAGCTTTTAACGGTTTTCTCCATTTGTCATAGAAAGTTGGTGTTTTGGCATCGAAATAATCCTGGAAGCTCATTTTCGTAAAATTTAACATAGAAGAACAATAAAAAGTGTACACCGAGCAACTTTGATAGTCCGAAGTTGCTCAACTCTCTCTATGGAGGAGCTTTTAACGGTTTTGTCCATTTGTCATAGAAAGTTGGTGTTTTGGCATCGAAATAATCCTGGAAGCTCATTTTCGTAACATTTAACATAGAAGAACAATAAAAAGTGAACACCGAGCAACTTTGATTGTCCGAAGTTGCTCAACACTCTCTATCAAGGAGCTTTTAACGATTTTGTCCATTTGTCATAGAAAGTTGGTGTTTTGGCATCGAAATAATCCTGGAAGCTCATTTTCGTAACATTTAACATAGAAGAACAATAAAAAGGTGTACACCGAGCAACTTTGATTGTCCGAAGTTGCTCAACACTCTCTATGGAGGAGCTTTTAACGATTTTGTCCATTTGTCATAGAAAGTAGGTGTTTTGGCATCGAAATAATCTTGGAAGCTCATTTTCTGAAAATTTAACATAGAAGAACAATAAAAAGTGTACACCGAGCAACTTTGATAGTCCGAAGTTGCTCAACTCTCTCTATGGAGGAGCTTTTAACGGTTTTGTCCATTCGTCATAGAAAGTTGGTGTTTTGGCATCGAAATTATCCTGGAAGCTCATTTTCGTAACATTTAACATAGAAGAACAATAAAAAGTTTACACCGAGCAACTTTGATTGTCCGAAGTTGCTCAACACTCTCTATGCAGGAGCTTTTAACGATTTTGTCCATTTGTCATAGAAAGTTGGTGTTTTGGCATCGAAATAATCCTGGAAACTCATTTACGTAAAATTTAACATAGAAGAACAATAAAAAGTGTACACCGAGCAACTTTGATAGTCCGAAGTTGCTCAACTCTCTCTATGGAGGAGCTTTTAACGGTTTTGTCCATTTGTCATAGAAAGTTGGTGTTTTGGCATCGAAATTATCCTGGAAGCTCATTTTCGAAACATTTAACATAGAAGAAAAATAAAAAGTGTACACCGAGCAACTTTGATTGTCCGAAGTTGCTCAACACTCTCTATGGAGGAGCTTTTAACGATTTTGTCCATTTGTCATAGAAAGTTGGTGTTTTGGCATCGAAATAATCCTGGAAGCTCATTTTCGTAAAATTTAAGATAGAAGAACAATAAAAAGTGTACACCGAGCAACTTTGATTGTCCGAAGTTGCACAACTCTCTCTATGGAGGAGCTTTTAACTGTTTTGTACATTTGTCATAGAAAGTTGGTGTTTTGGCATCGAAATAATCCTGGAAGCTCATTTTCGTAAAATTTAACATAGAAGAACAGTAGAAAGTGTACACCGATCAACTTCGATAATCCGAAGTTGCTCAACTCTCTCTATGGAGGAGCTTTTAACGGTTTTGTACATTTGTCATAGAAAGTTGGTGTTTTGGCATCGAAATAATCCTGGAAGCTCATTTTCGTAAAATTTAACATAGAAGAACAATAAAAAGTGTACACCGAGCAACTTTGATAGTCCGAAGTTGCTCAACTCTCTCTATGGAGGAGCTTTTAACGGTTTTGTCCATTTGTCATAGAAAGTTGGTGTTTTGGCATCGAAATAATCCTGGAAGCTCATTTTCGTAAAATTTAACATAGAAGAACAATAAAAAGTGTACACCGAGCAACTTTGATAGTCCGAAGTTGCTCAACTCTCTCTATGGAGGAGCTTTTAACGGTTTTGTCCATTTGTCATAGAAAGTTGGTGTTTTGGCATCGAAATAATCCTGGAAGCTCATTTTCGTAACATTTAACATAGAAGAACAATAAAAAGTGAACACCGAGCAACTTTGATTGTCCGAAGTTGCTCAACACTCTCTATGAAGGAGCTTTTAACGATTTTGTCCATTTGTCATAGAAAGTTGGTGTTTTGGCATCGAAATAATCCTGGAAGCTCATTTTCGTAACATTTAACATAGAAGAACAATAAAAAGGTGTACACCGAGCAACTTTGATTGTCCGAAGTTGCTCAACACTCTCTATGGAGGAGCTTTTAACGATTTTGTCCATTTGTCATAGAAAGTAGGTGTTTTGGCATCGAAATAATCTTGGAAGCTCATTTTCTGAAAATTTAACATAGAAGAACAATAAAAAGTGTACACCGAGCAACTTTGATAGTCCGAAGTTGCTCAACTCTCTCTATGGAGGAGCTTTTAACGGTTTTGTCCATTCGTCATAGAAAGTTGGTGTTTTGGCATCGAAATTATCCTGGAAGCTCATTTTCGTAACATTTAACATAGAAGAACAATAAAAAGTTTACACCGAGCAACTTTGATTGTCCGAAGTTGCTCAACACTCTCTATGCAGGAGCTTTTAACGATTTTGTCCATTTGTCATAGAAAGTTGGTGTTTTGGCATCGAAATAATCCTGGAAACTCATTTACGTAAAATTTAACATAGAAGAACAATAAAAAGTGTACACCGAGCAACTTTGATAGTCCGAAGTTGCTCAACTCTCTCTATGGAGGAGCTTTTAACGGTTTTGTCCATTTGTCATAGAATGTTGGTGTTTTGGCATCGAAATTATCCTGGAAGCTCATTTTCGAAACATTTAACATAGAAGAAAAATAAAAAGTGTACACCGAGCAACTTTGATTGTCCGAAGTTGCTCAACACTCTCTATGGAGGAGCTTTTAACGATTTTGTCCATTTGTCATAGAAAGTAGGTGTTTTGGCATCGAAATAATCCTGGAAGCTCATTTTCTGAAAATTTAACATAGAAGAACAATAAAAAGTGTACACCGAGCAACTTTGATAGTCCGAAGTTGCTCAACTCTCTCTATGGAGGAGCTTTTAACGGTTTTGTCCATTTGTCATAGAAAGTTGGTGTTTTGGCATCGAAATAATCCTGGAAGCTCATTTTCGTAACATTTAACATAGAAGAACAATAAAAAGTGTACACCGAGCAACTTTGATAGTCCGAAGTTGCTCAACTCTCTCTATGGAGGAGCTTTTAACGGTTTTGTCCATTTGTCATAGAAAGTTGGTGTTTTGGCATCGAAATAATCCTGGAAGCTCATTTTCGTAACATTTAACATAGAAGAACAATAAAAAGTGTACAACGAGCAACTTTGATTGTCCGAAGTTGCTCACCACTCTCTATGGAGGAGCTTTTAACGATTTTGTCCATTTGTCATAGAAAGTTGGTGTTTTGGCATCGAAATAATCCTGGAAGCTCATTTTCGTAAAATTTAACATAGAAGAACAATAAAAAGTGTACACCTAGCAACTTTGATTGTCCGAAGTTGCTCAACTCTCTCTATGGAGGAGCTTTTAATGGTTTTGTCCATTTGTCATAGAAAGTTGGTGTTTTGGCATCGAAATAATCCTGGAAGCTCATTTTCGTAAAATTTAACATAGAAGAACAATAAAAAGTGTATACCGAGCAACTTTGATAGTCCGAAGTTGCTCAACTCTCTCTATGGAGGAGCTTTTAACGGTTTTGTCCATTTGTCATAGAAAGTTGGTGTTTTGGCATCGAAATTATCCTGGAAGCTCATTTTCGTAACATTTAACATAGAAGAACAATAAAAAGGTGTACACCGAGCAACTTTGATTGTCCGAAGTTGCTCAAAACTCTCTATGGAGGAGCTTTTAACGATTTTGTCCATTTGTCATAGAAAGTAGGTGTTTTGGCATCGAAATAATCCTGGAAGCTCATTTTCTGAAAATTTAACATAGAAGAACAATAAAAAGTGTACACCGAGAACTTCGATTGTCTGAAGTTGATCAACAATCTCTATGGAGGAGCTTTTAACGATTTTGTCCATTTGTCATAGAAAGTTGGTCTTTTGCCATCGAAATAATCTTGGAAGCTTATACTCATAAAATTTGACATAAAAGAACATTAAAAAGTGTGCACTTATCAACTTTGATAGTCCGAAGTTGCTCAACTATCTCTATGGAGGAGCTTTTAACGGTTTTGTCCATTTGTCATAGAAAGTTGGTGTTTTGGCATCGAAATAATCCTGGAAGCTCATTTTCGTAACATTTAACATAGAAGAACAATAAAAAGTGTACAACGAGCAACTTTGATTGTCCGAAGTTGCTCACCACTCTCTATGGAGGAGCTTTTAATGATTTTGTCCATTTGTCATAGAAAGTTGGTGTTTTGGCATCGAAATAATCCTGGAAGCTCATTTTCGTAAAATTTAACATAGAAGAACAATAAAAAGTGTACACCTAGCAACTTTGATTGTCCGAAGTTGCTCAACTCTCTCTATGGAGGAGCTTTTAATGGTTTTGTCCATTTGTCATAGAAAGTTGGTGTTTTGGCATCGAAATAATCCTGGAAGCTCATTTGCGTAAAATTTAACATAGAAGAACAATAAAAAGTGTATACCGAGCAACTTTGATAGTCCGAAGTTGCTCAACTCTCTCTACGGAGGAGCTTTTAACGGTTTTGTCCATTTGTCATAGAAAGTTGGTGTTTTGGCATCGAAATTATCCTGGAAGCTCATTTTCGTAACCTTTAACATAGAAGAACAATAAAAAGGTGTACACCGAGCAACTTTGATTGTCCGAAGTTGCTCAAAACTCTCTATGGAGGAGCTTTTAACGATTTTGTCCATTTGTCATAGAAAGTAGGTGTTTTGGCATCGAAATAATCCTGGAAGCTCATTTTCTGAAAATTTAACATAGAAGAACAATAAAAAGTGTACACCGAGAACTTCGATTGTCTGAAGTTGATCAACAATCTCTATGGAGGAGCTTTTAACGATTTTGTCCATTTGTCATAGAAAGTTGGTCATTTGCCATCGAAATAATCTTGGAAGCTTATACTCATAAAATTTGACATAAAAGAACATTAAAAAGTGTGCACTTATCAACTTTGATAGTCCGAAGTTGCTCAACTATCTCTATGGAGGAGCTTTTAACGGTTTTGTCCATTTGTCATAGAAAGTTGGTGTTTTGGCATCGAAATAATCCTGGAAGCTCATTTTCGTAACATTTAACATAGAAGAACAATAAAAAGTGTACAACGAGCAACTTTGATTGTCCGAAGTTGCTCACCACTCTCTATGGAGGAGCTTTTAACGATTTTGTCCATTTGTCATAGAAAGTTGGTGTTTTGGCATCGAAATAATCCTCGAAGCTCATTTTCGTAAAATTTAACATAGAAGAACAATAAAAAGTGTACACCCAGCAACTTTGATTGTCCGAAGTTGCTCAACTCTCTCTATGGAGGAGCTTTTAATGGTTTTGTCCATTTGTCATAGAAAGTTGGTGTTTTGGCATCGAAATAATCCTGGAAGCTCATTTTCGTAAAATTTAACATAGAAGAACAATAAAAAGTGTACACCGAGAACTTCGATTGTCTGAAGTTGATCAACAATCTCTATGGAGGAGCTTTTAACGATTTTGTCCATTTGTCATAGAAAGTTGGTCTTTTGCCATCGAAATAATCTTGGAAGCTTATACTCATAAAATTTGACATAAAAGAACATTAAAAAGTGTGCACTTATCAACTTTGATAGTCCGAAGTTGCTCAACTATCTCTATGGAGGAGCTTTTAACGGTTTTGTCCATTGGTCATAGAAAGTTAGTGTTTTGGCATCGAAATTATCCTGGAAGCTCATTTTCGTAACATTTAACATAGAAGAACAATAAAAAGTTTACACCGAGCAACTTTGATTGTCCGAAGTTGCTCAACACTCTCTATGCAGGAGCTTTTAACGATTTTGTCCATTTGTCATAGAAAGTTGGTGTTTTGGCATCGAAATAATCCTGGAAGCTCATTTACGTAAAATTTAACATAGAAGAACAATAAAAAGTGTACACCGAGCAACTTTGATAGTCCGAAGTTGCTCAACTCTCTCTATGGAGGAGCTTTTAACGGTTTTGTCCATTTGTCATAGAAAGTTGGTGTTTTGGCATCGAAATTATCCTGGAAGCTCATTTTCGTAACATTTAACATAGAAGAACAATAAAAAGGTGTACACCGAGCAACTTTGATTGTCCGAAGTTGCTCAAAACTCTCTATGGAGGAGCTTTTAACGATTTTGTCCATTTGTCATAGAAAGTAGGTGTTTTGGCATCGAAATAATCCTGGAAGCTCATTTTCTGAAAATTTAACATAGAAGAACAATAAAAAGTGTACACCGAGAACTTCGATTGTCTGAAGTTGATCAACAATCTCTATGGAGGAGCTTTTAACGATTTTGTCCATTTGTCATAGAAAGTTGGTCTTTTGCCATCGAAATAATCTTGGAAGCTTATACTCATAAAATTTGACATAAAAGAACATTAAAAAGTGTGCACTTATCAACTTTGATAGTCCGAAGTTGCTCAACTATCTCTATGGAGGAGCTTTTAACGGTTTTGTCCATTTGTCATAGAAAGTTGGTGTTTGGGCATCGAAATAATCCTGGAAGCTCATTTTCGTAACATTTAACATAGAAGAACAATAAAAAGTGTACAACGAGCAACTTTGATTGTCCGAAGTTGCTCACCACTCTCTATGGAGGAGCTTTTAACGATTTTGTCCATTTGTCATAGAAAGTTGGTGTTTTGGCATCGAAATAATCCTGGAAGCTCATTTTCATAAAATTTAACATAGAAGAACAATAAAAAGTGTACACCCAGCAACTTTGATTGTCCGAAGTTGCTCAACTCTCTCTATGGAGGAGCTTTTAATGGTTTTGTCCATTTGTCATAGAAAGTTGGTGTTTTGGCATCGAAATAATCCTGGAAGCTCATTTTCGTAAAATTTAACATAGAAGAACAATAAAAAGTGTATACCGAGCAACTTTGATAGTCCGAAGTTGCTCAACTCTCTCTATGGAGGTGCTTTTAACGGTTTTGTCCATTTGTCATAGAAAGTTGGTGTTGTGGCATCGAAATTATCCTGGAAGCTCATTTTCGTAACATTTAACATAGAAGAACAATAAAAAGGTGTACACCGAGCAACTTTGATTGTCCGAAGTTGCTCAAAACTCTCTATGGAGGAGCTTTTAACGATTTTGTCCATTTGTCATAGAAAGTAAGTGTTTTGGCATCGAAATAATCCTGGAAGCTCATTTTCTGAAAATTTAACATAGAAGAACAATAAAAAGTGTACACCGAGAACTTCGATTGTCTGAAGTTGATCAACAATCTCTATGGAGGAGCTTTTAACGATTTTGTCCATTTGTCATAGAAAGTTGGTCTTTTGCCATCGAAATAATCTTGGAAGCTTATACTCATAAAATTTGACATAAAAGAACATTAAAAAGTGTGCACTTATCAACTTTGATAGTCCGAAGTTGCTCAACTATCTCTATGGAGGAGCTTTTAACGGTTTTGTCCATTGGTCATAGAAAGTTGGTGTTTTGGCATCGAAATAATCCTGGAAGCTCATTTTCGTAACATTTAACATAGAAGAACAATAAAAAGTGTACAACGAGCAACTTTGATTGTCCGAAGTTGCTCACCACTCTCTATGGAGGAGCTTTTAACGATTTTGTCCATTTGTCATAGAAAGTTGGTGTTTTGGCATCGAAATAGTCCTGGAAGCTCATTTTCGTAAAATTTAACATAGAAGAACAATAAAAAGTGTACACCCAGCAACTTTGATTGTCCGAAGTTGCTCAACTCTCTCTATGGAGGAGCTTTTAATGGTTTTGTCCATTTGTCATAGAAAGTTGGTGTTTTGGCATCGAAATAATCCTGGAAGCTCATTTTCGTAAAATTTAACATAGAAGAACAATAAAAAGTGTATACCGAGCAACTTTGATAGTCCGAAGTTGCTCAACTCTCTCTATGGAGGAGCTTTTAACGGTTTTGTCCATTTGTCATAGAAAGTTGGTGTTTTGGCATCGAAATTATCCTGGAAGCTCATTTTCGTAAAATTTAACATAGAAGAACAATAAAAAGTTTACACCGAGCAACTTTGATTGTCCGAAGTTGCTCAACACTCTCTATGCAGGAGCTTTTAACGATTTTGTCCATTTGTCATAGAAAGTTGGTGTTTTGGCATCGAAATAATCCTGGAAACTCATTTTCGTAAAATTTAACATAGAAGAACAATAAAAAGTGTACACCGAGCAACTTTGATAGTCCGAAGTTGCTCAACTCTCTCTATGGAGGAGCTTTTAACGGTTTTGTCCATTTGTCATAGAAAGTTGGTGTTTTGGCATCGAAATAATCCTGGAAGCCCATTTTCGTAACATTTAACTTAGAAGAACAATAAAAAGTGTACACCGAGCAACTTTGATTCTCCGAAGTTGCTCAACACTCTCTATGAAGGAGCTTTTAACGATTTTGTCCATTTGTCATAGAAAGTTGGTGTTTTGGCATCGAAATAATCCTGGAAGCTCATTTTCGTAAAATTTATGATAGAAGAACAATAAAAAGTGTACACCGAGCAACTTTGATTGTCCGAAGTTGCACAACTCTCTCTATGGAGGAGCTTTTAACTGTTTTGTACATTTGTCATAGAAAGTTGGTGTTTTGGCATCGAAATAATCCTGGAAGCTCATTTTCGTAAAATTTAACATAGAAGAACAATACAAAGTGTACACCGATCAACTTTGATAATCCGAAGTTGCTCAACTCTCTCTATGGAGGAGCTTTTAACGGTTTTGTACATCTGTCATAGAAAGTTTGTATTTTGGCATCGAAATAATCCTGGAAGCTCATTTTCGTAAAATTTAACATAGAAGAACAATAAAAAGTGTACACCGAGCAACTTTGATAGTCCGAAGTTGCTCAACTCTCTCTAGGGAGGAGCTTTTAACGGTTTTGTCCATTTGTCATAGAAAGTTGGTGTTTTGGCATCGAAATAATCCTGGAAGCACATTTTCGTAACATTTAACATAGAAGAACAATAAAAAGTGTACACCGAGCAACTTTGATTGTCCGAAGTTGCTCAACACTCTCTATGAAGGAGCTTTTAACGATTTTGTCTATTTGTCATAGAAAGTTGGTGTTTTGGCATCGAAATAATCCTGGAAGCTCATTTTCTTATAATTTAACATAGAAGAACAATAAAAATTGTACACCGAGCAACTTTGATATTCCGAAGTTGCTCAACTCTCTCTATGGAGGAGCTTTTAACGGTTTTGTCCATTTTTCATAGAAAGTAGGTGTTTTGGCATCGAAATAATCCTGGAAGCTCATTTTCGTAAAATTTAACATAGAAGAACAATAAAAAGTGTACACCGAGCGACTTTGATTGTCCGAAGTTGCTCAACACTCTCTATGCAGGAGCCTTTAACGATTTTGTCCATTTGTCATAGAAAGTTGGTGTTTTGGCATCGAAATAATCCTGGAAACTCATTTTCGTAAAATTTAACATAGAAGAACAATAAAAAGTGTACACCGAGCAACTTTGATAGTCCGAAGTTGCTCAACTCTCTCTATGGAGGAGCTTTTAACGGTTTTGTCCATTTGTCATAGAAAGTTGGTGTTTTGGCATCGAAATTATCCTGAAAGCTCATTTTCGTAACATTTAACATAGAAGAACAATAAAAAGTGTACACCGAGCAACTTTGATTGTCCGAAGTTGCTCAACACTCTCTATGCAGGAGCTTTTAACGATTTTGTCCATTTGTCATAGAAAGTTGGTGTTTTGGCATCGAAATAATCCTGGAAACTCATTTTCGTAAAATTTAACATAGAAGAACAATAAAAAGTGTACACCGAGCAACTTTGATAGTCCAAAGTTGCTCAACTCTCTCTATGGAGGAGCTTTTAACGGTTTTGTCCATTTGTCATAGAAAGTTGGTGTTTTGGCATCGAAATAATCCTGGAAGCCCATTTTCGTAACATTTAACTTAGAAGAAAAATAAAAAGTGTACACCGAGCAACTTTGATTCTCCGAAGTTGCTCAACACGCTCTATGAAGGAGCTTTTAACGATTTTGTCCATTTGTCATAGAAAGTTGGTGTTTTGGCATCGAAATAATCCTGGAAGCTCATTTTCGTAAAATTTATGATAGAAGAACAATAAAAAGTGTACACCGAGCAACTTTGATTGTCCGAAGTTGCACAACTCTCTCTATGGAGGAGCTTTTAACTGTTTTGTACATTTGTCATAGAAAGTTGGTGTTTTGGCATCGAAATAATCCTGGAAGCTCATTTTCGTAAAATTTAACATAGAAGAACAATACAAAGTGTACACCGATCAACTTTGATAATCCGAAGTTGCTTAACTCTCTCTATGGAGGAGCTTTTAACGGTTTTGTACATCTGTCATAGAAAGTTTGTATTTTGGCATCCAAATAATCCTGGAAGCTCATTTTCGTAAAATTTAACATAGAAGAACAATAAAAAGTGTACACCGAGCAACTTTGATAGTCCGAAGTTGCTCAACTCTCTCTATGGAGGAGCTTTTAACGGTTTTGTCCATTTGTCATAGAAAGTTGGTGTTTTGGCATCGAAATAATCCTGGAAGCTCATTTTCGTAACATTTAACATAGAAGAACAATAAAAAGTGTACACCGAGCAACTTTGATTGTCCGAAGTTGCTCAACACTCTCTATGAAGGAGCTTTTAACGATTTTGTCTATTTGTCATAGAAAGTTGGTGTTTTGGCATCGAAATAATCCTGGAAGCTCATTTTCTTATAATTTAACATAGAAGAACAATAAAAATTGTACACCGAGCAACTTTGATAGTCCGAAGTTGCTCAACTCTCTCTATGGAGGAGCTTTTAACGGTTTTGTCCATTTTTCATAGAAAGTAGGTGTTTTGGCATCGAAATAATCCTGGAAGCTCATTTTCGTAAAATTTAACATAGAAGAACAATAAAAAGTGTACACCGAGCGACTTTGATTGTCCGAAGTTGCTCAACACTCTCTATGCAGGAGCTTTTAACGATTTTGTCCATTTGTCATAGAAAGTTGGTGTTTTGGCATCGAAATAATCCTGGAAACTCATTTTCGTAAAATTTAACATAGAAGAACAATAAAAAGTGTACACCGAGCAACTTTGATAGTCCGAAGTTGCTCAACTCTCTCTATGGAGGAGCTTTTAACGGTTTTGTCCATTTGTCATAGAAAGTTGGTGTTTTGGCATCGAAATTATCCTGAAAGCTCATTTTCGTAACATTTAACATAGAAGAACAATAAAAAGTGTACACCGAGCAACTTTGATTGTCCGAAGTTGCTCAACACTCTCTATGCAGGAGCTTTTAACGATTTTGTCCATTTGTCATAGAAAGTTGGTGTTTTGGCATCGAAATAATCCTGGAAACTCATTTTCGTAAAATTTAACATAGAAGAACAATAAAAAGTGTACACCGAGCAACTTTGATTGTCCGAAGTTGCTCAACTCTCTCTATGGAGGAGCTTTTAACGGTTTTGTCCATTTGTCATAGAAAGTTGGAGTTTTGGCATCGAAATAATCCTGGAAGCCCATTTTCGTAACATTTAACTTAGAAGAACAATAAAAAGTGTACACCGAGCAACTTTGATTCTCCGATGTTGCTCAACACTCTCTATGAAGGAGCTTTTAACGATTTTGTCCATTTGTCATAGAAAGTTGGTGTTTTGGCATCGAAATAATCCTGGAAGCTCATTTTCGTAAAATTTATGATAGAAGAACAATAAAAAGTGTACACCGAGCAACTTTGATTGTCCGAAGTTGCACAACTCTCTCTATGGAGGAGCTTTTAACTGTTTTGTACATTTGTCATAGAAAGTTGGTGTTTTGGCATCGAAATAATCCTGGAAGCTCATTTTCGTAAAATTTAACATAGAAGAACAATACAAAGTGTACACCGATCAACTTTGATAATCCGAAGTTGCTTAACTCTCTCTATGGAGGAGCTTTTAACGGTTTTGTACATCTGTCATAGAAAGTTTGTATTTTGGCATCAAAATAATCCTGGAAGCTCATTTTCGTAAAATTTAACATAGAAGAACAATAAAAAGTGTACACCGAGCAACTTTGATAGTCCGAAGTTACTCAACTCTCTCTATGGAGGAGCTTTTAACGGTTTTGTCCATTTGTCATAGAAAGTTGGTGTTTTGGCATCGAAATAATCCTGGAAGCTCATTTTCGTAACATTTAACATAGAAGAACAATAAAAAGTGTACACCGAGCAACTTTGATTGTCCGAAGTTGCTCAACACTCTCTATGAAGGAGCTTTTAACGATTTTGTCTATTTGTCATAGAAAGTTGGTGTTTTGGCATCGAAATAATCCTGGAAGCTCATTTTCTTATAATTTAACATAGAAGAACAATAAAAATTGTACACCGAGCAACTTTGATAGTCCGAAGTTGCTCAACTCTCTCTATGGAGGAGCTTTTAACGGTTTTGTCCATTTTTCATAGAAAGTTGGTCTTTTGCCATCGAAATAATCCTGGAAGCTCATTTTCGTAACATTTAACATAGAAGAACAATAAAAAGGTGTACACCGAGCAACTTTGATTGTCCGAAGTTGGTCAACACTCTCTATGGAGGAGCTTTTAACGATTTTGTCCATTTGTCATAGAAAGTAGGTCTTTTGCCATGGAATAATCCTGGAAGCTTATACTCATAAAATTTGACATAGAAGAACATTAAAAAGTGTGCACTGAGCAACTTTGATAGTCCAAAGTTGCTCAACTCTCTCTATGGAGGAGCTCTTAATGGTTTTGTCCATTTGTCATAGAAAGTGGGTGTTTTGGCATCGAAATTGTCCTGGAAGCTCATTTTCGTAAAATTTAACATAGAAGAACAATAAAAAGTGTACACCGAGCAACTTTGATTGTCTGAAGTTGCTCAACTCTCTCTATGGAGGAGCTTTTAACGGTTTTGTCCATTTGTCATAGAAAGTTGGTCTTTTGCCATCAAAATAATCTTGGAAGCTTATACTCATAAAATTTGACATAAAAGAACATTAAAAAGTGTGCACTGAGCAACTTTGATAGTCCGAAGTTGCTCAACTCTCTCTATGGAGGAGCTTTTAACGGTTTTGTCCATTTGTCATAGAAAGTTGGTGTTTTGGCATCGGAATAATCCTGGAAGCTCATTTTCGTAACATTTAATATAGAAGAACAATAAAAAGTGTACACCGAGCAACTTTGATAGTCCGAAGTTGCTCAACTCTCTCTATGGAGGAGCTTTTAACGGTTTTGTCCATTTGTCATAGAAAGTTGGAGTTTTGGCATCGAAATAATCCTGGAAGCTCATTCTCGTAACATTTAACAATAAAAAGTGTACACCGAGCAACTTCGATTGTCCGAAGTTGCTCAACTCTCTCTATGGAGGTGCTTTTAACGATTTTGTCCATTTGTCATAGAAAGTTGGTGTTTTGGCATCAAAATAATCCTGGAAGCTCATTTTCATAAAATTTAACATAGAAGAACAATAAAAAGTGTACACCGAGCAACTTTGATAGTCCGAAGTTGCTCAACTCTCTCTATGGAGGAGCTTTTAACGTTTTTGTCCATTTGTCATAGAAAATTTGTCTTTTGCCATCGAAATAATCCTGGAAGCTCATTTTCGTAACATTTAACATAGAAGAACAATAAAAAGTGAACACCGAGCAACTTTGATTGTCCGAAGTTGCTCAGCACTCTCTATGGAGGAGCTTTTAACGATTTTGTCCATTTGTCATAGAAAGTTGGTGTTTTGGCATCGAAATAATCCTGGAAGCTCATTTTCGTAAAATTTAACATAGAAGAACAATAAAAAGTGTACACCGAGCAACTTTGATAGTCCGAAGTTGCTCAACTCTCTCTATGGAGGAGCTTTTAATGGTTTTGTCCATTTGTCAAAGAAAGTTGGTGTTTTGGCATCGAAAGAATCCTCGAAGCTCATTTTCGTAACATTTAACATAGAAGAACAATAAAAAGTGTACACCGAGCAACTTTGATTGTCCGAAGTTGCTCAACACTCTCTATGCAGGAGCTTTTAACGATTTTGTCCATTTGTCAAAGAAAGTTGGTGTTTTGGCATCGAAATAATCCTGGAAGCTCATTTTCGTAAAATTTAACATAGAAGAACAATAAAAAGTGTACACCGAGCAACTTTGATAGTCCGAAGTTGCTCAACTCTCTCTATGGAGGAGCTTTTAACGGTTTTGTCCATTTGTCATAGAAAGTTGGTGTTTTGGCATCGAAATAATCCTGGAAGCTCATTTTCGTAACATTTAACATAGAAGAACAATAAAAAGTGAACACCGAGCAACTTTGATTGTCTGAAGTTGCTCAGCACTCTCTATGGAGGAGCTTTTAACGATTTTGTCCATTTGTCATAGAAAGTTGGTGTTTTGGCATTGAAATAATCCTGGAAGCTCATTTTCGTAAAATTTAACATAGAAGAACAATAAAAAGTGTACACCGAGCAACTTTGATAGTCCGAAATTGCTCAACTCTCTCTATGGAGGAGCTTTTAATGGTTTTGTCCATTTGTCATAGAAAGTTGGTGTTTTGGCATCGAAATAATCCTCGAAGCTCATTTTCGTAACATTTAACATAGAAGAACAATAAAAAGTGTACACCGAGCAACTTTGATTGTCCGAAATTGCTCAACACTCTATATGCAGGAGCTTTTAACGATTTTGTCCATTTGTCATAGAAAGTAGGTGTTTTGGCATCGAAATAGTCCTCGAAGCTCATTTTCGTAAAATTTAACATAGAAGAACAATAAAAAGTGTACACCGAGCAACTTTGATAGTCCGAATTTGCTCAACTCTCCCTATGGAGGAGCATTTAACGGTTTTGTCCATTTGTCATAGAAAGTTGGTGTTTTGGCATCGAAATAATCCTGGAAGCTCATTTTCGTAACATTTAACATAGAAGAACAATAAAAAGGTGTACACCGACCAACTTTGATTGTCCGAAGTTGCTCAACACTCTCTATGGAGGAGCTTTTAATGATTTTGTCCATTTTTCATAGAAAGTAGGTGTTTTGGCATCGAAATAATCCTGGAAGCTCATTTTCTTAAAATTTAAAATAGAAGAACAATAAAAAGTGTAAACCGAGCAACTTTGATTGTCCGAAGTTGCTCAACTCTCTCTATGGAGGAGCTTTTAACGATTTTGTCCATTTGTCATAGAAAGTTGGTGTTTTGGCATCGAAATAATCCTGGAAGCTCATTTTCGTAAAATTTAACATAGAAGAACAATAAAAAGTGTACACCGAGCAACTTTGATTGTCTGAAGTTGCTCAACTCTCTCTATGGAGGAGCTTTTAACGGTTTTGTCCGTTTGTCATAGAAAGTTGGTGTTTTGGCATCGAAATAATTCTGGAAGATCATTTTCGTAAAATTTAACATAGAAGAACAATAAAAAGTGTACACCGAGCAACTTTGATTGTTCAAAGTTGCTCAACACTCTCTATGCAGGAGCTTTTCACGATTTTGTCCATTTGTCATAGAAAGTAGGTGTTTTGGCATCGAAATAATCCTGGAAACTCATTTTCTTAAAATTTAACATAGAAGAACAATAAAAAGTGTACACTGATCAACTTCGATAATCCGAAGTTGCTCAATTCTCTCTATGGAGGAGCTTTTAACAGTTTTGTATATTTGTCACAGAAAGTTGGTGTTTTGGCATCGAAATAATCCTGGAAGCTCATTTTCGTAAAATTTAACAAAGAAGAACAATAAAAAGTGTACACCGAGCAACTTTGATATTCCGAAGTTGCACAACTCTCTCTATGGAGGAGCTTTTAACGGTTTTGTACATTTGTCATAGAAAGATGGTGTTTTGGCATCGAAATAATCCTGGAAGCTCATTTTCGTAACATTTAACATAGAAGAACAATAAAAAGTGTACACCGAGCAACTTTGATAGTCCGAATTTGCTCAACTCTCTCTATGGAGGAGCTTTTAACGATTTTGTCCATTTGTCATAGAAAGTTGGTGTTTTGGCATCGAAATAATCCTGGAAGCTCATTTTCGTAAAATTTAACATAGAAGAACAATAAAAAGTGTACACCGAGCAACTTTGATAGTCTGAGGTTGCTCAACTCTCTCTATGGAGGAGCTTTTAACGGTTTTGTCCATTTGTCATAGAAAGTTGGTGTTTTGGCATCGAAATAATCCTGGAAGCTCATTTTCGTAACATTTAACATAGAAGAATAATAAAAAGGTGTACACCGAGCAATTTTGATTGTCCGAAGTTGCTCAACACTCTCTATGGAGGAGCTTTTAACGATTTTGTCCATTTGTCATAGAAAGTTGGTGTTTTGGCATCCAAATAATCGTGGAAGCTCATTTTCGTAACATTTAACATAGAAGAACAATAAAAAGTGTACACCGAGCAACTTTGATTGTCCGAAGTTGCTCAACACTCTCTATGGAGGAGCTTTTAACGATTTTGTCCATTTGTCATAGAAAGTTGGTGTTTTGGCATCGAAATAATCCTGGAAGCTCATTTTCGTAACATTTAACATAGAAGAACAATAAAAAGTGTACACCGATCAACTTTGATTGTCCAAAGTTGCTCACCACTCTCTATGGAGGAGCTTTTAACGATTTTGTCGATTTGTCATAGAAAGTTGGTGTTTTGGCATCGAAATAATCCTGGAAGCTCATTTTCGTAACATTTAACATAGAAGAACAATAAAAAGTGTACACCGAGCAATTTTGATAGTCCGAAGTTGCTCAACTCTCTCTATGGAGGAGCTTTTAACGGTTTTGTACATTTGTCATAGAAAGTTGGTGTTTTGGAATCGAAATAATCCTGGAAGCTCATTTTCGTAAAATTTAACATAGAAGAACAATAAAAAGTGTACACCGAGCAATTTTGATAGTCCGAAGTTGCTCAACTCTCTCTGTGGAGGAGCTTTTAACGGTTTTGTCCATTTGTCATAGAAAGTTGGTGTTTTGGCATCGAAATAATCCTGGAAGCTCATTTTCGTAACATTTAACATAGAAGAACAATAAAAAGTGTACACCGATCAACTTTGATTGTCCAAAGTTGCTCACCACTCTCTATGGAGGAGCTTTTAACGATTTTGTCGATTTTTCATAGAAAGTTGGTGTTTTGGCATCGAAATAATCCTGGAAGCTCATTTTCGTAACATTTAACATAGTAGAACAATAAAAAGTGTACACCGAGCAATTTTGATAGTCCGAAGTTGCTCAACTGTCTCTATGGAGGAGCTTTTAACGGTTTTGTACATTTGTCATAGAAAGTTGGTGTTTTGGAATCGAAATAATCCTGGAAGCTCATTTTCGTAAAATTTAACATAGAAGAACAATAAAAAGTGTACACCGAGCAATTTTGATAGTCCGAAGTTGCTCAACTCTCTCTGTGGAGGAGCTTTTAACGGTTTTGTCCATTTCTCATAAAAAGTTGGTGTTTTGGCATTGAAATAATCCTGGAAGCTCATTTTCGTAACATTTAACATAGAAGAACAATAAAAAGTGTACACCGAGCAACTTTGATTGTCCGAAGTTGCTCAACAATCTCTACGAAGGAGCTTTTAACGATTTTGCCCATTTGTCATAGAGAGTTGGTGTTTTGGCATCAAAATAATCCCGGAAGCTAATTTTCGTAAAATTTAACATAGAAGAACAATAAAAAGTGTACACCGAGCAACTTTGATAGTCCGAAGTTGCTCAACTCTCTCTATGGAGGAGCTTTTAACGTTTTTGTACATTTGTCATAGAAAGTTGGTGTTTTGGCATCGAAATAATCCTGGAAGCTCATTTTCGTAACATTTAACATAGAAGAATAATAAAAAGTGTACACCGAGCAACTTTGATAGTCCGAATTTGCTCAACTCTCTCTATGGAGGAGCTTTTAACTGTTTTGTCCATTTGTCATAGAAAGTTGGTATTTTGGCATCGAAATAATCCTGGAAGCTCATTTTCGTAACATTTAACATAGAAGAACAATAAAAAGTGTACACTGATCAACTTTGATTGTCCGAAGTTGCTCAACACTCTCTATGAAGGAGCTTTTAATGATTTTGTCCATTTGTCATAGAAAGTTGGTGTTTTGGCATCGAAATAATCCTGGAAGCTCATTTTCGTAAAATTTAATATAGAAGAACAATAAAAAGTGTACACCGAGCAACTTTGATTGTCCGAAGTTGCACAACTCTCTCTATGGAGGAGCTTTTAACGGTTTTGTACATTTGTCATAGAAAGTAGGTTTTTTGGCATCGAAATAATCCTGGAAGCTCATTTTCGTAAAATTTAACATAGAAGAACAATAAAAAGTGTACACCGATCAACTTCGATAATCCGAAGTTGCTCAACTCTCTCTATGGAGGTGCTTTTAACGGTTTAGTACATTTCTCATAGAAAGTTGGTGTTTTGGCATCGAAATAATCCTGGAAGCTCATTTTTGTAAAATTTAACATAGAAGAACAATAAAAAGTGTACACCGAGCAACTTTGATATTCCGAAGTTGCTCAACTCTCTCTATGGAGAAACTTTTAACGGTTTTGTCCATTTGTCATAGAAAGTTGTTGTTTTGGCATCGAAATAATCCTGCCAGCTCATTTTCGTAAAATTTAAAATAGAAGAACAATAAAAAGTGTACACCGAGCAACTTTGATAGTCCGAAGTTGGTCAACTCTCTCTATAGAGGAGCTTTTAACGTTTTTGTCCACTTGTCATAGAAAGTTGGTGTTTTAGGATCGAAATAATCCTGGAAGCTCATTTTCGTAACATTTAACATAGAAGAACAATAAAAAGTGTACACCGAGCAACTTTGATAGTCCGAAGTTGCTCAACTCTCTCTATGGAGGAGCTTTTAACGATTTTGTCCATTTGTCATAGAAAGTTGGTGTTTTGGCATCGAAATAATCCTGGAAGCTCATTTTCGTAAAATTTAACATGGAAGAACAATAAAAAGTGTACACCGAGCAACTTTGATAGTCTGAAGTTGCTCAACTCTCTCTATGGAGGAGCTTTTAACGTTTTTGTCCATTTGTCATAGAAAGTTGGTGTTTTGGAATCGAAATAATCTTGGAAGCTCATTTTCGTAATATTTAACGTAGAAGAACAATAAAAAGTGTACACCGAGCAACTTTGATAGTCCGAAGTTGCTAAACTCTCTCTATGGAGGAGCTTTTAACGGTTTTGTCGATTTGTCATAGAAAGTTGGTATTTTGGCATCGAAATAATCTTGGAAGCTCATTTTCATAACATTTAACATAGATGAAAAATAAAAAGTGTACACCGAGCAACTTTGATTTTCCGAAGTTGCTCAACACTCTCTATGAAGGAGCTTTTAACGATTTTGTCCATTTGTCATAGAAAGTTGGTGTTTTGGCATCGAAATAATCCTGGAAGCTCATTTTCGTAAAATTTAACATAGAAGAACAATAAAAAGTGTACAACGAGCAACTTTGATTGTCCGAAGTTGCACAACTCTCTCTATGGAGGAGCTTTTAACGGTTTTGTACATTTGTCATAGAAAGTTGGTGTTTTGGCATCGAAATAATCCTGGAAGCTCATTTTCGTAAAATTTAACATAGAAGAACAATAAAAAGTGTACACCGAGCAACTTTGATAGTCCGAAGTTGCTCAACTCTCTCTATGGAGGAGCTTTTAACGATTTTGTCCATTTGTCATAGAAAGTTGGTGTTTTGGCATTGAAATAATCCTGGAAGCTCATTTTCGTAAAATTTAACATAGAAGAACAATAAAAAGTGTACACCGAGCAACTTTGATAGTCCGAAGTTGCTCAACTCTCTCTATGGAGGAGCTTTTAACGTTTTTGTCCATTTGTCATAGAAAGTTGGTGTTTTGGAATCGAAATAATCTTGGAAGCTCATTTTCGTAACATTTAACGTAGAAGAACAATAAAAAGTGTACACCGAGCAACTTTGATAGTCCGAAGTTGCTAAACTCTCTCTATGGAGGAGCTTTTAACGGTTTTGTCCATTTGTCATAGAAAGTTGGTATTTTGGCATCGAAATAATCTTGGAAGCTCATTTTCATAACATTTAACATAGAAGAAAAATAAAAAGTGTACACCGAGCAACTTTGATTGTCCGAAGTTGCTCAACACTCTCTATGAAGGAGCTTTTAACGATTTTGTCCATTTGTCATAGAAAGTTGGTGTTTTGGCATCGAAATAATCCTGGAATCTCATTTTCGTAAAATTTAACATAGAAGAACAATAAAAAGTGTACAACGAGCAACTTTGATTGTCCGAAGTTGCACAACTCTCTCTATGGAGGAGCTTTTAACGGTTTTGTACATTTGTCATAGAAAGTTGGTGTTTTGGCATCGAAATAATCCTGGAAGCTCATTTTCGTAAAATTTAACATAGAAGAACAATAAAAAGTGTACACCGATCAACTTTGATAATCCGAAGTTGCTCAACTCTCTCTATGGAAGAGCTTTTAACGGTTTTGTACATTTGTCATAGAAAGTTGGTGTTTTGGCATCGAAATAATCCTGGAAGCTCATTTTCGTAAAAATTAACATAGAAGAACAATAAAAAGTGTACACCGAGCAATTTTGATAGTCCGAAGTTGCTCAACTCTCTCTATGAAGGAGCTTTTAACGGTTTTGTCCATTTCTCATAAAAAGTTGGTGTTTTGGCATTGAAATAATCCTGGAAGCTCATTTTCGTAACATTTAACATAGAAGAACAATAGAAAGTGTACACCGAGCAACTTTGATTGTCCGAAGTTGCTCAACACTCTCTATGGAGGAGCTTTTAACGGTTTTGTCCATTTGTCATAGAAAGTTGGTATTTTGGCATCGAAATAATCTTGGAAGCTCATTTTCATAACATTTAACATAGAAGAAAAATAAAAAGTGTACACCGAGCAACTTTGATTGTCCGAAGTTGCTTAACTCTCTCAATGGAGGAGCTTTTAACTGTTTTGTCCATTTGTCATAGAAAGTTGGTGTTTTGGCATCGAAATAATCCTGGAAGCTCATTTTCGTAAAATTTAACATAGAAGAACAATAAAAAGTGTACACCGAGCAACTTTGATAGTCCGAAGTTGCTAAACTCTCTCTATGGAGGAGCTTTTAACTGTTTTGTCCATTTGTCATAGAAAGTTGGTGTTTTGGCATCGAAATAATCCAGGAATCTCATTTTCGTAAAATTTAACATAGAAGAACAATAAAAAGTGTACAACGAGCAACTTTGATTGTCCGAAGTTGCACAACTCTCTCTATGGAGGAGCTTTTAACGGTTTTGTACATTTGTCATAGAAAGTTGGTGTTTTGGCATTGAAATAATCCTGGAAGCTCATTTTCGTAACATTTAACATAGAAGAACAATAGAAAGTGTACACCGAGCAACTTTGATAGTCCGAAGTTGCTAAACTCTCTCTATGGAGGAGCTTTTAACTGTTTTGTCCATTTGTCATAGAAAGTTGGTGTTTTGGCATCGAAATAATCCAGGAATCTCATTTTCGTAAAATTTAACATAGAAGAACAATAGAAAGTGTACAACGAGCAACTTTGATTGTCCGAAGTTGCACAACTCTCTCTATGGAGGAGCTTTTAACGGTTTTGTACATTTGTCATAGAAAGTTGGTGTTTTGGCATCGAAATAATCCTGGAAGCTCATTTTCGTAAAATTTAACATAGAAGAACAATAAAAAGTGTACACCGATCAACTTTGATAATCCGAAGTTGCTCAACTCTCTCTATGTAAGAGCTTTTAACGGTTTTGTACATTTGTCATAGAAAGTTGGTGTTTTGGCATCGAAATAATCCTGGAAGCTCATTTTCGTAAAATTTAACATAGAAGAACAATAAAAAGTGTACACCGAGCAATTTTGATAGTCCGAAGTTGCTCAACTCTCTCTATGGAGGAGCTTTTAACGGTTTTGTCCATTTCTCATAAAAAGTTGGTGTTTTGGCATTGAAATAATCCTGGAAGCTCATTTTCGTAACATTTAACATAGAAGAACAATAAAAAGTGTACACCGAGCAACTTTGATTGTCCGAAGTTGCTCAACACTCTCTATGAAGGAGCTTTTAACGATTTTGCCCATTTGTCATAGAAAGTTGGTGTTTTGGCATCAAAATAATCCTGGAAGCTAATTTTCGTAAAATTTAACATAGAAGAACAATAAAAAGTGTACACCGAGCAACTTTGATAGTCCGAAGTTGCTCAACTCTCTCTATGGAGGAGCTTTTAACGTTTTTGTCCATTTGTCATAGAAAGTTGGTGTTTTGGCATCGAAATAATCCTGGAAGCTCATTTTCGTAACATTTAAGATAGAAGAACAATAAAAAGTGTACACCGAGCAACTTTGATAGTCCGAAGTTGCTCAACTCTCTCTATGGAGGAGCTTTTAACTGTTTTGTCCATTTGTCATAGAAAGTTGGTGTTTTGGCATCGAAATAATCCTGGAAGCTCATTTTCGTAACATTTAAGATAGAAGAACAATAAAAAGTGTACACCGAGCAACTTTGATAGTCCGAAGTTGCTCAACTCTCTCTATGGAGGAGCTTTTAACTGTTTTGTCCATTTGTCATAGAAAGTTGGTGTTTTGGCATCGAAATAATCCTGGAAGTTCATTTTCGTAAAATTTAACATAGAAGAACAATAAAAAGTGTACACCGAGCAACTTTGATAGTCTAAAGTTGCTCAACTCTCTCTATGGAGGAGCTTTTAACGTTTTTGTCCATTTGTCATAGAAAGTTGGTGTTTTGGAATCGAAATAATCTTGGAAGCTCATTTTCGTAATATTTAACGTAGAAGAACAATAAAAAGTGTACACCGAGCAACTTTGATAGTCCGAAGTTGCTAAACTCTCTCTATGGAGGAGCTTTTAACGGTTTTGTCCATTTGTCATAGAAAGTTGATATTTTGGCATCGAAATAATCTTGGAAGCTCATTTTCATAACATTTAACATAGAAGAAAAATAAAAAGTGTACACCGAGCAACTTTGATTTTCCGAAGTTGCTCAACACTCTCTATGAAGGAGCTTTTAACGATTTTGTCCATTTGTCATAGAAAGTTGGTGTTTTGGCATCGAAATAATCCTGGAAGCTCATTTTCGTAAAATTTAACATAGAAGAACAATAAAAAGTGTACAACGAGCAACTTTGATTGTCCGAAGTTGCACAACTCTCTCTATGGAGGAGCTTTTAACGGTTTTGTACATTTGTCATAGAAAGTTGCTGTTTTGGCATCGAAATAATCCTGGAAGCTCATTTTCGTAAAATTTAACGTAGAAGAACAATAAAAAGTGTACACCGAGCAACTTTGATAGTCCGAAGTTGCTCAACTCTCTCTATGGAGGAGCTTTTAACGTTTTTGTCCATTTGTCATAGAAAGTTGGTGTTTTGGAATCGAAATAATCTTGGAAGCTCATTTTCGTAACATTTAACGTAGAAGAACAATAAAAAGTGTACACCGAGCAACTTTGATAGTCCGAAGTTGCTAAACTCTCTCTATGGAGGAGCTTTTAACGGTTTTGTCCATTTGTCATAGAAAGTTGGTATTTTGGCATCGAAATAATCTTGGAAGCTCATTTTCATAACATTTAACATAGAAGAAAAATAAAAAGTGTACACCGAGCAACTTTGATTGTCCGAAGTTGCTCAACACTCTCTATGAAGGAGCTTTTAACGATTTTGCCCATTTGTCATAGAAAGTTGGTGTTTTGGCATCAAAATAATCCTAGAAGCTAATTTTCGTAAAATTTAACATAGAAGAACAATAAAAAGTGTACACCGAACAACTTTGATAGTCCGAAGTTGCTCAACTCTCTCTATGGATGAGCTTTTAACGATTTTGTCCATTTGTCATAGAAAGTTGGTGTTTTGGCATCGAAATAATCCTGGAAGCTCATTTTCGTAAAATTTAACATAGAAGAACAATAAAAAGTGTACACCGAGCAACTTTGATAGTCTGAAGTTGCTCAACTCTCTCTATGGAGGAGCTTTTAACGTTTTTGTCCATTTGTCATAGAAAGTTGGTGTTTTGGAATCGAAATAATCTTGGAAGCTCATTTTCGTAATATTTAACGTAGAAGAACAATAAAAAGTGTACACCGAGCAACTTTGATAGTCCGAAGTTGCTAAACTCTCTCTATGGAGGAGCTTTTAACGGTTTTGTCCATTTGTCATAGAAAGTTGGTATTTTGGCATCGAAATAATCTTGGAAGCTCATTTTCATAACATTTAACATAGAAGAAAAATAAAAAGTGTACACCGAGCAACTTTGATTTTCCGAAGTTGCTCAACACTCTCTATGAAGGAGCTTTTAACGATTTTGTCCATTTGTCATAGAAAGTTGGTGTTTTGGCATCGAAATAATCCTGGAAGCTCATTTTCGTAAAATTTAATATAGAAGAACAATAAAAAGTGTACACCGAGCGACTTTGATTGTCCGAAGTTGCACAACTCTCTCTATGGAGGAGCTTTTAACGGTTTTGTACATTTGTCATAGAAAGTAGGTTTTTTGGCATCGAAATAATCCTGGAAGCTCATTTTCGAAAAATTTAACATAGAAGAACATTAAAAAGTGTACACCGATCAACTTCGATAATCCGAAGTTGCTCAAGTCTCTCTATGGAGGAGCTTTTAACGGTTTAGTAAATTTCTCATAGAAAGTTGGTGTTTTGGCATCGAAATAATCCTGGAAGCTCATTTTCGAAAAATTTAACATAGAAGAACATTAAAAAGTGTACACCGATCAACTTCGATAATCCGAAGTTGCTCAAGTCTCTCTATGGAGGAGCTTTTAACGGTTTAGTAAATTTCTCATAGAAAGTTGGTGTTTTGGCATCGAAATAATCCTGGAAGCTCATTTTTGTAAAATTTAACATAGAAGAACAATAAAAAGTGTACACCGAGCAACTTTGATAGTCCGAAGTTGCTCAACTCTCTCTATGGAGAAACTTTTAACGGTTTTGTCCATTTGTCATAGAAAGTTGGTGTTTTGGCATCGAAATAATCCTGGAAGCTCATTTTCGTAAAATTTAATATAGAAGAACAATAAAAAGTGTACACCGAGCAACTTTGATTGTCCGAAGTTGCACAACTCTCTCTATGGAGGAGCTTTTAACGGTTTTGTACATTTGTCATAGAAAGTAGGTTTTTTGGCATCGAAATAATCCTGGAAGCTCATTTTCGAAAAATTTAACATAGAAGAACAATAAAAAGTGTACACCGATCAACTTCGATAATCCGAAGTTGCTCAACTCTCTCTATGGAGGAGCTTTTAACGGTTTAGTAAATTTCTCATAGAAAGTTGGTGTTTTGGCATCGAAATAATCCTGGAAGCTCATTTTTGTAAAATTTAACACAGAAGAACAATAAAAAGTGTACACCGAGCAACTTTGATAGTCCGAAGTTGCTCAACTCTCTCTATGGAGAAACTTTTAACGGTTTTGTCCATTTGTTATAGAAAGTTGGTGTTTTGGCATCGAAATAATCCTGCCAGCTCATTTTCGTAAAATTTAAAATAGAAGAACAATAAAAAGTGTACACCGAGCAACTTTGATAGTCCGAAGTTGATCAACTCTCTCTATAGAGGAGCTTTTAACGTTTTTGTCCACTTGTCATAGAAAGTTGGTGTTTTAGCATCGAAATAATCCTGGAAGCTCATTTTCGTAACATTTAACATAGAAGAACAATAAAAAGTGTACACCGAGCAACTTTGATAGTCCGAAGTTGCTCAACTCTCTCTATTGAGGAGCTTTTAACGATTTTGTCCATTTGTCATAGAAAGTTGGTGTTTTGGAATCGAAATAATCTTGGAAGCTCATTTTCGTAACATTTAACGTAGAAGAACAGTAAAAAGTGTACACCGAGCAACTTTGATAGTCCGAAGTTGATAAACTCTCTCAATGGAGGAGCTTTTAACGGTTTTGTCCATTTGTCATAGAAAGTTGGTATTTTGGCATCGAAATAATCTTGGAAGCTCATTTTCATAACATTTAACATAGAAGAAAAATAAAAAGTGTACACCGAGCAACTTTGATTGTCCGAAGTTGCTCAACACTCTCTATGAAGGAGCTTTTAACGATTTTGTCCATTTGTCATAGAAAGTTGGTGTTTTGGCATCGAAATAATCCTGGAAGCTCATTTTCGTAAAATTTAACATAGAAGAACAATAAAAAGTGTACAACGAGCAACTTTGATTGTCCGAAGTTGCACAACTCTCTCTATGGAGGAGCTTTTAACGGTTTTGTACATTTGTCATAGAAAGTTGGTGTTTTGGCATCGAAATAATCCTGGAAGCTCATTTTCGTAAAATTTAACATAGAAGAACAATAAAAAGTGTACACCGATCAACTTCGATAATCCGAAGTTGCTCAACTCTCTCTATGGAGGAGCTTTTAACGGTTTTGTACATTTGTCATAAAAAGTTGGTGTTTTTGAATCGAAATAATCCTGGAAGTTAATTTTCGTAAAATTTAACATAGAAGAACAATAAAAAGTGTACACCGAGCAACTTTGATTGTCCGAAGTTGCTCAACTCTCTCTATGGAGGAGCTTTTAACGATTTTGTCCATTTGTCATAGAAAGTAGGCGTTTTTGCATCGAAATCATCCTGGAAGCTCATTTTCGTAACATTTAACATAGAAGAACAATAAAAAGTGTACACCGAGCAACTTTGATTGTCCGAAGTTGCTCAACACTCTCTATGAAGGAGCTTTTAACGATTTTGTCCATTTGTCATAGAAAGTTGGTGTTTTGGCATCGAAATAATCCTGGAAGCTCATTTTCGTAATATTTAACATAGAAGAACAATAAAAAGTGTACAACGAGCAACTTTGATTGTCCGAAGTTGCACAACTCTCTCTATAGAGGAGCTTCTAACGGTTTTGTACATTTGTCATAGAAAGTTGGTGTTTTGGCATCGAAATAATCCTGGAAGCTCATTTTCGTAAAATTTAACATAGAAGAACAATAAAAAGTGTACACCGATCAACTTCGATAATCCGAAGTTGCTCAACTCTCTCTATGGAGGAGCTTTTAACGGTTTTGTACATTTGTCATAGAAAGTTGGTGTTTTGGAATCGAAATAATCCTGGAAGCTCATTTTCGTAAAATTTAACATAGAAGAACAATAAAAAGTGTACACCGAGCAACTTTGATTGTCCGAAGTTGCCCAACTCTCTCTATGAAGGAGCTTTTAACGATTTTGTCCATTTGTCATAGAAAGTATGCGTTTTGGCATCGAAATCATCCTGGAAGCTCATTTACGTAACATTTAATGTAGAAGAACAATAAAAATTGTACACCGAGCAACTTTGATAGTTCGAAGTTGCTCAACTCTCTCTATGGATGTGCTTTTAACGATTTTGTCCATTTGTCATAGAAAGTTGGTATTTTGGCATCGAAATAATCCTGGACGCTCATTTTCGTAACATTTAACATAGAAGAAAAATAAAAAGTGTACACCGAGCAACTTTGATTGTCCGAAGTTGCTCAACACTCTCTATGAAGGAGCTTTTAACGATTTTGTCCATTTGTCATAGAAAGTTGGTGTTTTGGCATCGAAATAATCCTGGAAGCTCATTTTCGTAAAATTTAACATAGAAGAACAATAAAAAGTGTAAACTGAGCAACTTTGATAGTCCGAAGTTGCTCAACTCTCTCTATGGAGAAACTTTTAACGGTTTTGTCCATTTGTGATAGAAAGTTGGTGTTTTGGCATCGAAATAATCCTGGCAGATCATTTTCGTAAAATTTAACATAGAAGAACAATAAAAAGTGTACACCGAGCAACTTTGAAAGTCCGAAGTTGCTCAACACTCTCTATGGAGGAGCTTTTAACGGTTTTGTCCATTTGTCATAGAAAGTAGGTGTTTTGGCATCGATATAATCCTGGAAGCTCATTTTCGTAACATTTAACATAGAAGAACAATAAAAAGTGTACACCGAGCAACTTTGATAGTCCGAAGTTGCTCAACTCTCTCTATGGAGGAGCTTTTAACGGTTTTGTACATTTGTCATAGAAAGTTGGTGTTTTTGCATCGAAATAATCCTGGAAGCTCATTTTTGTAAAATTTAACATAGAAGAACAATAAAAAGTGTACACCGAGCAACTTTGATTGTCCGAAGTTGCTCAACTCTCTCTATGGAGGAGCTTTTAACGATTTTGTCCATTTGTCATAGAAAGTAGGCGTTTTGGCATTGAAATCATCCTGGAAGCTCCTTTTCGTAACATTTAACATAGAAGAACAATAAAAAGTGTACACCGAGCAACTATGATTGTCTGAAGTTGCTAAACAATCTCTATGGAGGAGCTTTTAACGATTTTGTCCATTTGTCATAGAAAGTTGGTCTTTTGACATCGAAATAATCCTGGAAGCTCATTTTCGTAACATTTAACGTAGAAGAACAATAAAAAGTGTACACCGATCAACTTTGATTGTCCGAAGTTGCTCAACTCTCTCTATGGAGGAGCTTTTAACGGTTTTGTACATTTGTCATAGAAAGTTGGTGTTTTGGCATCGAAATAATCCTGGAAGCTCATTTTCGTAAAATTTAACATAGAAGAACAATAAAAAGTGTACACCGAGCAACTTTGATAGTCCGAAGTTGCACAACACTCTCTATGGAGGAGCTTTTAACGGTTTTGTACATTTGTCATAGAAAGTAGGTGTTTTGGCATCGAAATAATCCTGGAAGCTCATTTTCTTAACATTTAACATAGAAGAACAATAAAAAGTGTACACCGATCAACTTTGATTGTCCGAAGTTGCTCAACACTCTCTATGGAGGAGCTTTTAACGGTTTTGTCCATTTGTCATAGAAAGTAGGTGTTTTGGCATCGAAATAATCCTGGAAGCTTATTTTCGTAACATTTAACATAGAAGAAAAATAAAAAGTGTACACCGAGCAACTTTGATTGTCCGAAGTTGCTCAACACTCTCTATGGAGGAGCTTTTAACGGTTTTGTCCATTTGTCATAGAAAGTAGGTGTTTTGGCATCGAAATCATCCTGGAAGCTCATTTTCGTAACATTTAACGTAGAAGAACAATAAAAAGTGTACACCGAGCAACTTTGATAGTCCGAAGTTGCTCAACACTCTCTATGGAGGAGCTTTTAACGGTTTTGTCCATTTGTCATAGAAAGTAGGTGTTTTGGCATCGAAATAATCCTGGAAGCTCATTTTCGTAACATTTAACATAGAAGAACAATAAAAAGTGTACACCGAGCAACTTTGATTGTCCGAAGTTTCTCAACACTCTCTATGAAGGAGCTTTTAACGATTTGGCCATTTGTCATAGAAAGTTGTTGTTTTAGCATCGAAATAATTCTTAAAGCTTATTTTCGTAAAATTTAACATAGAAGAACAATAAAAAGTGTACAACGAGCAACTTTGATTTTCCGAAGTTGCTCAACACTCTCTATGAAGGAGCTTTTAACGATTTTGTCCATTTGTCATAGAAAGTTGGTGTTTTGGCATCGAAATAATCCTGGAAGCTCATTTTCGTAAAATTTAACATAGAAGAACAATAAAAAGTGTACACCGATCAACTTCGATAATCCGAAGTTGTTCAACTCTCTCTATGGAGGAGCTTTTAACGGTTTTGTACATTTGTCATAGAAAGTTGGTGTTTTGGCATCGAAATAATCCTGGATGCTCAATTTCGTAAAATTTAACATAGAAGAACAATAAAAAGTGTACACCGAGCAACTTTGATTGTCCGAAGTTGCTCAACTCTCTCTATGAATGAGCTTTTAACGATTTTGTCCATTTGTCATAGAAAGTAGGCGTTTTGGCATCGAAATCATCCTGGAAGCTCATTTTCGTAACATTTAACATAGACGAACAATAAAAAGTGTACACCGAGCGACTTTGATAGTCCGAAGTTGCTCAACTCTCTCTATGGAGGAGCTTTTAACGTTTTTGTCCATTTGTCATAGAAAGTTGGTGTTTTGGTATCGAAATAATCCTGGAAGCTCATTTTCGTAACATTTAACGTAGAAGAACAATAAAAAGTGTACACCGAGCAACTTTGATAGTCCGAAGTTGCTCAACACTCTCTACGGAGGAGCTTTTAACGGTTTTGTCCATTTGTCATAGAAAGTAGGTGTTTTGGCATCGAAATAATCCTGGAAGCTCATTTTCGTAACATTTAACATAGAAGAACAATAAAAAGTGTACACCGAGCAACTTTGATTGTCCGAAGTTTCTCAACACTCTCTATGAAGGAGCTTTTAACGATTTTGTCCATTTGTCATAGAAAGTTGGTATTTTGGCATCGAAATAATCCTGGAAGCTTATTTTCGTAAAATTTAACATAGAAGAACAATAAAAAGTGTACACCGAGCAACTTTGATTGTCCGAAGTTGCTCAACTCTCTCTGTGGAGGAGCTTTTAACGATTTTGTCCATTTGTCATAGAAAGTAGGCGTTTTGGCATCAAAATCATCCTGGAAGCTCATTTTCGTAACATTTAACGTAGAAGAACAATAAAAAGTGTACACCGAGCAACTTTGATAGTCCGAAGTTGCTCAACTCTCTCTATGGATGTGCTTTTAACGGTTTTGTCCATTTGTCATAGAAAGTTGGTATTTTGGCATCGAAATAATCCTGGACGCTCATTTTCGTAACATTTAACATAGAAGAAAAATAAAAAGTGTACACCGAGCAACTTTGATTGTCCGAAGTTGCTCAACACTCTCTATGAAGGAGCTTTTAACGATTTTGTCCATTTGTCATAGAAAGTTGGTGTTTTGGCATCGAAATAATCCTGGAAGCTCATTTTTGTAAAATTTAACATAGAAGAACAATAAAAAGTGTAAACTTAGCAACTTTGATAGTCCGAAGTTGCTCAACTCTCTCTATGGAGAAACTTTTAACGGTTTTGTCCATTTGTGATAGAAAGTTGGTGTTTTGGCATCGAAATAATCCTGGCAGATCATTTTCGTAAAATTTAACATAGAAGAACAATAAAAAGTGTACACCGAGCAACTTTGATAGTCCGAAGTTGGTCAACACTCTCTATGGAGGAGCTTTCAACGGTTTTGTCCATTTGTCATAGAAAGTAGGTGTTTTGGCATCGAAATAATCCTGGAAGCTCATTTTCGTAACATTTAACATAGAAAAACAATAAAAAGTGTACACCGAGCAACTTTGATAGTCCGAAGTTGCTCAACTCTCTCTATGGAGGGGCTTTTAACGGTTTTGTACATTTGTTATAGAAAGTTGGTGTTTTGGCATCGAAATAATGCTGGAAGCTCATTTTTGTAAAATTTAACATAGAAGAACAATAAAAAGTGTATACCGAGCAACTTTGATTGTCCGAAGTGCTCAACTCTCTCTATGGAGGAGCTTTTAACGATTTTGTCCATTTGTCATAGAAAATAGGCGTTTTGGCATTGAAATCATCCTGGAAGCTCCTTTTCGTAACATTTAACATAGAAGAACAATAAAAAGTGTACACCGAGCAACTTTGATTGTCTGAAGTTGCTCAACAATCTCTATGGAAGAGCTTTTAACGATTTTGTCCAATTGTCATAGAAAGTTGGTTTTTTGCCATCGAAATAATCTTGGAAACTCATTTTCGTAACATTTAACGTAGAAGAACAATAAAAAGCGTACACCGAGCAACTTTGATAGTGCGAAGTTGCTCAACACTCTCTATGGACGAGCTTTTAACGGTTTTGTCCATTTGTCATAGAAAGTAGGTGTTTTGGCATCGAAATAATCCTGGAAGCTCATTTTCGTAACATTTAACATAGAAGAACAATAAAAAGTGTACACCGAGCAACTTTGATTGTCCGAAGTTTCTCAACACTCTCTATGAAGGAGCTTTTAACGATTTGGCCATTTGTCATAGAAAGTTGTTGTTTTGGAATCGAAATAATTCTGGAAGCTTATTTTCGTAAAATTTAACATAGAAGAACAATAAAAAGTGTACAACGAGCAACTTCGATTGTCCGAAGTTGCACAACTCTCTCTATGGAGGAGCTTTTAACAGTTTTGTACGTTTGTCATAGAAAGTTGGTGTTTTGGGATCGAAATAATCCTGGAAGCTCATTTTCGTAAAATTTAACATAGAAGAACAATAAAAAGTGTACACCGATCAACTTCGATAATCCGAAGTTGCTCAACTCTCTCTATGGAGGAGCTTTTAACGGTTTTGTACATTTGTCATAGAAAGTTGGTGTTTTGGCATCGAAATAATCCTGGAAGCTCATTTTCGTAAAATTTAACATAGAAGAACAATAAAAAGTGTACACCGAGCAACTTTGATTGTCCGAAGTTGCTCAACTCTCTCTATGGAGGAGCTTTTAACGATTTTGTCCATTTGTCATAGAAAGTAGGCGTTTTGGCATCGAAATCATCCTGGAAGCTCATTTTCGTAACATTTAACATAGAAGAACAATAAAAAGTGTACACCGAGCAACTTTGATAGTCCGAAGTTGCTCAACTCTCTCTATGGAGGAGCTTTTAACGTTTTTGTCCATTTGTCATAGAAAGTTGGTGTTTTGGTATCGAAATAATCCTGGAAGCTCATTTTCGTAACATTTAACGTAGAAGAACAATAAAAAGTGTACACCGAGAAACTTTGATAGTCCGAAGTTGCTCAACACTCTCTACGGAGGAGCTTTTAACGGTTTTGTCCATTTGTCATAGAAAGTAGGTGTTTTGGCATCGAAATAATCCTGGAAGCTCATTTTCTTAACATTTAACATAGAATATAAATAAAAACTGTACACCGAGCAACTTTGATTGTCCGAAGTTGCTCAACACTCTCTATGGAGGAGCTTTTAACGGTTTTGTCCGTTTGTCATAGAAAGTAGGTGTTTTGGCATCGAAATAATCCTGGAAGCTCATTTTCGTAACATTTAACATAGAAGAAAAATAAAAACTGTACACCGAGCAACTTTGATTGTCCGAAGTTGCTCAACACTCTCTATGGAGGAGCTTTTAACGGTTTTGTCCATTTGTCATAGAAAGTAGGTGTTTTGTCATCGAAATAATCTTGGAAGCTCATTTTCGTAACATTTAACATATAAGAAAAATAAAAAGTGTACACCGAGCAACTTTGATTGTCCGAAGTTGCTCAACACTCTCTACGGAGGAGCTTTTAACGGTTTTGTCCATTTGTCATAGAAAGTAGGTGTTTTGGCATCGAAATAATCCTGGAAGCTCATTTTCGTAACATTTAACATAGAAGAAAAATAAAAACTGTACACCGAGCAACTTTGATTGTCCGAAGTTGCTCAACACTCTCTATGAAGGAGCTTTTAACGATTTTGTCCATTTGTCATAGAAAGTTGGTGTTTTGGCATCGAAATAATCCTGGAAGCTCATTTTTGTAAAATTTAACATAGAAGAACAATAAAAAGTGTAAACTTAGCAACTTTGATAGTCCGAAGTTGCTCAACTCTCTCTATGGAGAAACTTTTAACGGTTTTGTCCATTTGTGATAGAAAGTTGGTGTTTTGGCATCGAAATAATCCTGGCAGATCATTTTCGTAAAATTTAACATAGAAGAACAATAAAAAGTGTACACCGAGCAACTTTGATAGTCCGAAGTTGGTCAACACTCTCTATGGAGGAGCTTTCAACGGTTTTGTCCATTTGTCATAGAAAGTAGGTGTTTTGGCATCGAAATAATCCTGGAAGCTCATTTTCGTAACATTTAACATAGAAAAACAATAAAAAGTGTACACCGAGCAACTTTGATAGTCCGAAGTTGCTCAACTCTCTCTATGGAGGGGCTTTTAACGGTTTTGTACATTTGTTATAGAAAGTTGGTGTTTTGGCATCGAAATAATGCTGGAAGCTCATTTTTGTAAAATTTAACATAGAAGAACAATAAAAAGTGTATACCGAGCAACTTTGATTGTCCGAAGTGCTCAACTCTCTCTATGGAGGAGCTTTTAACGATTTTGTCCATTTGTCATAGAAAATAGGCGTTTTGGCATTGAAATCATCCTGGAAGCTCCTTTTCGTAACATTTAACATAGAAGAACAATAAAAAGTGTACACCGAGCAACTTTGATTGTCTGAAGTTGCTCAACAATCTCTATGGAAGAGCTTTTAACGATTTTGTCCAATTGTCATAGAAAGTTGGTTTTTTGCCATCGAAATAATCTTGGAAACTCATTTTCGTAACATTTAACGTAGAAGAACAATAAAAAGCGTACACCGAGCAACTTTGATAGTGCGAAGTTGCTCAACACTCTCTATGGACGAGCTTTTAACGGTTTTGTCCATTTGTCATAGAAAGTAGGTGTTTTGGCATCGAAATAATCCTGGAAGCTCATTTTCGTAACATTTAACATAGAAGAACAATAAAAAGTGTACACCGAGCAACTTTGATTGTCCGAAGTTTCTCAACACTCTCTATGAAGGAGCTTTTAACGATTTGGCCATTTGTCATAGAAAGTTGTTGTTTTGGAATCGAAATAATTCTGGAAGCTTATTTTCGTAAAATTTAACATAGAAGAACAATAAAAAGTGTACAACGAGCAACTTCGATTGTCCGAAGTTGCACAACTCTCTCTATGGAGGAGCTTTTAACAGTTTTGTACGTTTGTCATAGAAAGTTGGTGTTTTGGGATCGAAATAATCCTGGAAGCTCATTTTCGTAAAATTTAACATAGAAGAACAATAAAAAGTGTACACCGATCAACTTCGATAATCCGAAGTTGCTCAACTCTCTCTATGGAGGAGCTTTTAACGGTTTTGTACATTTGTCATAGAAAGTTGGTGTTTTGGCATCGAAATAATCCTGGAAGCTCATTTTCGTAAAATTTAACATAGAAGAACAATAAAAAGTGTACACCGAGCAACTTTGATTGTCCGAAGTTGCTCAACTCTCTCTATGGAGGAGCTTTTAACGATTTTGTCCATTTGTCATAGAAAGTAGGCGTTTTGGCATCGAAATCATCCTGGAAGCTCATTTTCGTAACATTTAACATAGAAGAACAATAAAAAGTGTACACCGAGCAACTTTGATAGTCCGAAGTTGCTCAACTCTCTCTATGGAGGAGCTTTTAACGTTTTTGTCCATTTGTCATAGAAAGTTGGTGTTTTGGTATCGAAATAATCCTGGAAGCTCATTTTCGTAACATTTAACGTAGAAGAACAATAAAAAGTGTACACCGAGAAACTTTGATAGTCCGAAGTTGCTCAACACTCTCTACGGAGGAGCTTTTAACGGTTTTGTCCATTTGTCATAGAAAGTAGGTGTTTTGGCATCGAAATAATCCTGGAAGCTCATTTTCTTAACATTTAACATAGAATATAAATAAAAACTGTACACCGAGCAACTTTGATTGTCCGAAGTTGCTCAACACTCTCTATGGAGGAGCTTTTAACGGTTTTGTCCGTTTGTCATAGAAAGTAGGTGTTTTGGCATCGAAATAATCCTGGAAGCTCATTTTCGTAACATTTAACATAGAAGAAAAATAAAAACTGTACACCGAGCAACTTTGATTGTCCGAAGTTGCTCAACACTCTCTATGGAGGAGCTTTTAACGGTTTTGTCCATTTGTCATAGAAAGTAGGTGTTTTGTCATCGAAATAATCTTGGAAGCTCATTTTCGTAACATTTAACATATAAGAAAAATAAAAAGTGTACACCGAGCAACTTTGATTGTCCGAAGTTGCTCAACACTCTCTACGGAGGAGCTTTTAACGGTTTTGTCCATTTGTCATAGAAAGTAGGTGTTTTGGCATCGAAATAATCCTGGAAGCTCATTTTCGTAACATTTAACATAGAAGAAAAATAAAAACTGTACACCGAGCAACTTTGATTGTCCGAAGTTGCTCAACACTCTCTATGGAGGAGCTTTTAACGGTTTTGTCCATTTGTCATAGAAAGTAGGTGTTTTGGCATCGAAATAATCCTGGAAGCTCATTTTCGTAACATTTAACATAGAAGAAAAATAAAAAGTGTACACCGAGCAACTTTGATTGTCCGAAGTTGCTCAACACTCTCTATGAAGGAGCTTTTAATGATTTTGTCCATTTGTCATAGAAAGTTGGTGTTTTGGCATCGAAATAATCCTGGAAGCTCATTTTCGTAAAATTTAACATAGAAGAACAATAAAAAGTGTACAACGAGCAACTTTGATTGTCCGAAGTTTCACAATTCTCTCTATGGAGGAGCTTTTAACGGTTTTGTACATTTGTCATAGAAAGTTGGCGTTTTGGCATCGAAATAATCCTGGAAGCTCATTTTCGTAAAATTTAACATAGAAGAACAATAAAAAGTGTACACCGATCAACTTCGATAATCCGAAGTTGCTCAACTCTCTCTATGGAGGAGCTTTTAACGGTTTTGTACATTTGTCATAGAAAGTTGGTGTTTTGGCATCGAAATAATCCTGGAAGCTCATTTTCGTAAAATTTAACATAGAAGAACAATAAAAAGTGTACACCGAGCAACTTTGATTGTCCGAAGTTGCTCAACTCTCTCTATGGAAGAGCTTTTAACGATTTTGTCAATTTGTCATAGAAAGTAGGCGTTTTGGCATCGAAATCATCCTGGAAGCTCATTTTCGTAACATTTAACATAGAAGAACAATAAAAAGTGTACACCGAGCAACTTTGATAGTCCGAAGTTGCTCAACTCTCTCTATGGAGGAGCTTTTAACGTTTTTGTCCATTTGTCATAGAAAGTTGGTGTTTTGGTATCGAAATAATCCTGGAAGCTCATTTTCGTAACATTTAAAGTAGAAGAACAATAAAAAGTGTACACCGAGCAACTTTGATAGTCCGAAGTTGCTCAACACTCTCTATGGAGGAGCTTTTAACGGTTTAGTCCATTTGTCATAGAAAGTAGGTGTTTTGGCATCGAAATAATCCTGGAAGCTCATTTTCGTAACATTTAACATTGAAGAAAAATAAAAAGTGTACACCGAGCAACTTTGATTGTCCGAAGTTGCTCAACACTCTCTATGGAGGAGCTTTTAACGGTTTTGTCCATTTGTCATAGAAAGTAGGTGTTTTGGCATCGAAATAATCCTGGAAGCTCATTTTCGTAACATTTAACATAGAAGAAAAATAAAAAGTGTACACCGAGCAACTTTGATTGTCCGAAGTTGCTCAACACTCTCTATGAAGGAGCTTTTAATGATTTTGTCCATTTGTCATAGAAAGTTGGTGTTTTGGCATCGAAATAATCCTGGAAGCTCATTTTCGTAAAATTTAACATAGAAGAACAATAAAAAGTGTACAACGAGCAACTTTAATTGTCCGAAGTTTCACAATTCTCTCTATGGAGGAGCTTTTAACGGTTTTGTACATTTGTCATAGAAAGTTGGTGTTTTGGCATCGATATAGTCCTGGAAGCTCATTTTCGTAAAATTTAACATAGAAGAACAATAAAAAGTGTACACCGAGCAACTTCAATTGTCCGAAGTTGCTCAACTATCTCTATGGAGGAGGTTTTAACGATTTTGTCCATTTGTCATAGAAAGTAGGCGTTTTGGCATCGAAATCATCCTGGAAGCTCATTTTCATAACATTTAACATAGAAGAACAATAAAAAGTGTACACCGAGCAACTTTGATTGTCCGAAGTTGCTCAACACTCTCTGTGAAGAAGCTTTTAACGATTTTGTCCGTTTGTCATAGAAAGTTGGTGTTTTGGCATCGAAATAATCCTGGAAGCTCATTTTCGTAAAATTTAACATAGAAGAACAATAAAAAGTGTACACCGAGCAACTTTGATAGTCCGAAGTTGCTCAACTCTCTCTATGGAGGAGCTTTTAACATTTTTGTCCATTTGTCATAGAAAGTTGGTGTTTTGGCATCGAAATAATCCTGGAAGCTCATTTTCGTAACATTTAACATAGAAGAACAATAAAAAGTGTACACCGGGAAACTTTGATTGTCCGAAGTTGCTCAACACTCTCTATGGAGGAGCTTTTAACGATTTTGTCCATTTGTCATAGAAAGTAGGTGTTTTGGCATCGAAATAATCCTGGAAGCTCATTTTCTTAAAATTTAACATAGAAGAACAATAAAAAGTGTACACCGAGCAACTTTGACTGTCTGAAGTTGCTCAACAATCTCTATGGAGGAGCTTTTAACGATTTTGTCCATTTGTCATAGAAAGTTGGTCTTTTGCCATCGAAATAATATTGGAAGCTTATACTCATAAAATTTGACATAAAAGAACAATAAAAGGTGTACACCGAGCAACTTGGATTGTCCGAAGTTGCCCAACACTCTCTATGAAGAAGCTTTTAACGATTTTGTCCGTTTGTCATAGAAAGTTGGTGTTTTGGCATCGAAATAATCCTGGAAGCTCATTTTCGTAAAATTTAACATAGAAGAACAATAAAAAGTATACACCGAGCAACTTTGATAGTCCGAAGTTGCTCAACTCTCTCTATGGAGGAGCTTTTAACATTTTTGTCCATTTGTCATAGAAGGTTGGTGTTTTGGCATCGAAATAATCCTGGAAGCTCATTTTCGTAACATTTAACATAGAAGAACAATAAAAAGGTGTACACCGGGAAACTTTGATTGTCCGAAGTTGCTCAACACTCTCTATGGAGGAGCTTTTAACGATTTTGTCCATTTGTCATAGAAAGTAGGTGTTTTGGCATCGAAATAATCCTGGAAGCTCATTTTCTTAAAATTTAACATAGAGGAACAATAAAAAGTGTACACCGAGCAACTTTGATTGTCCGAAGTTGCTCACCACTCTCTATGAAGGAGCTTTTAACGATTTTGTCCATTTGCATAGAAAGTTGCTGTTTTGGCATCGAAATAATCCTGGAAGCTCATTTTCGTAAAATTTAACATAGAAGAACAATAAAAAGTGTACACCGAGCAACTTTGATTGTCCGAAGTTGCTCAACTCTCTCTATGGAGGAGCTTTTAACGGTTTTGTCCATTTGTCATAGAAAGTTGGTGTTTTGGCATCGAAATAATCCTCGAAGCTCATTTTCGTAAAATTTAACATAGAAGAACAATAAAAAGTGTACACCGAGCAAATTTGATAGTCCGAACTTGCTCAACTCTCTCTATGGAGGAGCTTTTAACGGTTTTGTCCATTAGTCATAGAAAGTTGGTGTTTTGGCATCGAAATAATCCTGGAAGCTCATTTTCGTAACATTTAACATAGAAGAACAATAAAAAGTGTACACCGAGCAACTTTGATTGTCCGAAGTTGCTCAACTCTCTCTATGGAGGAGCTTTTAACGATTTTGTCCATTTGTCATAGAAAGTAGGCGTTTTGGCATCGATATCATCCTGGAAGCTCATTTTCGTAACATTTAACATAGAAGAACAATAAAAGGTGTACACCGAGCAACTTTGATTGTCCGAAGTTGCTCAACACTCTCTATGGAGGAGCTTTTAACGGTTTTGTCTATTTGTCATAGAAAGTTGGTGTTTTGGCATCGAAATAATCCTGGAAGCTCATTTTCGTAACATTTAACGTAGAAGAACAATAAAAATTGTACACCGAGCAACTTTGATAGTCCGAAGTTTCTCAACTCTCTCTATAGAGGAGCTTTTAACGTTTTTGTCCATTTGTCATAGAAAGTTGGTGTTTTGGCATCGAAATAATCCTGGAAGCTCATTTTCGTAACATTTAACGTAGACGAACAATAAAAAGTGTACACCGAGCAACTTTGATAGTCCGAAGTTGCTCAACACTCTCTATGGAGGAGCTTTTAACGGTTTTGTCCATTTGTCATAAAAAGTAGGTGTTTTAGCATCGAAATAATCCTGGCAGCTCATTTTCGAAACATTTAACATAGAAGAAAAATAAAAAGTGTACACCGAGCAACTTTGATTGTCCGAAGTTGCTCAACACTCTCTATGAAGGAGCTTTTAATGATTTTGTCCATTTGTCATAGAAAGTTGGTGTTTTGCATCGAAATAATCCTGGAAGCTCATTTTCGTAAAATTTAACATAGAAGAACAATAAAAAGTGTACAACGAGCAACTTTGATTGTCCGAAGTTGCACAACTCTCTCTATGGAGGAGCTTTTAAGGGTTTTGTACATTTGTCATAGAAAGTTGGTGTTTTGGCAACGAAATAATCCTGGAAGCTCATTTTCGTAAAATTTAACATAGAAGAACAATAAAAAGTGTACCCCGATCAACTTCGATAATCCGAAGTTGCTCAACTCTCTCTATGGAGGAGCTTTTAACGGTTTTGTACATTTGTCATAGAAAGTTGGTGTTTTGGCATCGAAATAATCCTGGAAGCTCATTTTCGTAAAATTTAACATAGAAGAACAATAAAAAGTGTACACCGAGCAACTTTGATTGTCCGAAGTTGCTCAACTCTCTCTATGGAGGAGCTTTTAACGATTTTGTCCATTTGTCATAGAAAGTAGTAGTTTTGGCATCGAAATCATCCTGGAAGCTCATTTTCGTAACATTTCACATAGAAGAACAATAAAAAGTGTACACCGAGCAACTTTGATTGTCCGAAGTTGCTCAACACTCTCTATGAAGAAGCTTTTAACGAGTTTGTCCATTTGTCATAGAAAGTTGGTGTTTTGGCATCGAAATAATCCTGGAAGCTCATTTTCGTAAAATTTATCATAGAAGAACAATATAAAGTGTACACCGAGCAACTTTGATAGTCCGAAGTTGCTCAACTCTCTCTATGGAGGACCTTTATAATTTTTGTCCATTTGTCATAGAAAGTTGGTGTTTTGGCATCGAAATAATCCTGGAAGCTCATTTTCGTAAAATTTAACATAGAAGAACAATAAAAAGTGTACACCGAGAAACTTTGATAGTCTGAAGTTGCTCAACTCTCTCTATGGAGGTGCTTTTAACGGTTTTGTCCATTAGTCATAGAAAGTTGGTGTTTTGGCATCGAAATAATCCTGGAAGCTCATTTTCGTAACATTTAACATAGAAGAACAATAAAAAGTGTACACCGAGCAACTTCGATTGTCCGAAGTTGCTCAACTCTCTCTATGGAGGAGCTTTTAACGATTTTGTCCATTTGTCATAGAAAGTAGGCGTTTTGGCATCGAAATCATCCTGGAAGCTCATTTTCGTAACATTTAACATAGAAGAACAATAAAAAGTGTACACCGAGCAACTTTGATTGTCCGAAGTTGCTCAACAATCTCTATGAAGGAGCTTTTAACGATTTTGTCCATTTGTCATAGAAAGTTGGTGTTTTGGCATCGAAATAATCCTGGAAGCTCATTTTCGTAAAATTTAACATAGAAGAACAATAAAAAGTGTACACCGAGCAACTTTGATAGTCCGAAGTTGCTCAACTCTCTCTATAGAGGAGCTTTTAACGTTTTTGTCCATTTGTCATAGAAAGTTGGTGTTTTGGCATCGAAATAATCCTGGAAGCTCATTTTCGTAACATTTAACGTAAAAGAACAATAAAAAGTGTACACCGAGCAACTTTGATAGTCCGAAGTTGCTCAACACTCTCTATGGAGGAGCTTTTAACGGTTTTTTCCATTTGTCATAAAAAGTAAGTGTTTTGGCATCGAAATAATCCTGGAAGCTGATTTTCGTAACATTTAACATAGAAGAAAAATAAAAAGTGTACACCGAGCAACTTTGATTGTCCGAAGTTGCTCAACTCTCTCTATGGAGGAGCTTTTAACGATTTTGTCCATTTGTCATAGAAAGTAGACGTTTTGGCATCGAAATCATCCTGGAAGCTCATTTTCGTAACATTTAACATAGAAGAACAATAAAAAGTGTACACCGAGCAACTTTGATTGTCCAAAGTTGCTCAACACTCTCTATGAATGAGCTTTTAACGATTTTGTCCATTTGTCATAGAAAGTTGGTGTTTTGGCATCGAAATAATCCTGGAAGCCCATTTTCGTAAAATTTAACATAGAAGAACAATAAAAAGTGTACACCGAGCAACTTTGATAGTCCGAAGTAGCTCAACTCTCTCTATGGAGGAGCTTTTAACATTTTTGTCCATTTGTCATAGAAAGTTGGTGTTTTGGCATCGAAATAATCCTGGAAGCTCATTTTCGTAAAATTTAACATAGAAGAACAATAAAAAGTGTACACCGAGAAACTTTGATAGTCTGAAGTTGCTCAACTCTCTCTATGGAGGTGCTTTTAACGGTTTTGTCCATTAGTCATAGAAAGTTGGTGTTTTGGCATCGAAATAATCCTGGAAGCTCATTTTCGTAACATTTAACATAGAAGAACAATAAAAAGTGTACACCGAGCAACTTTGATTGTCCGAAGTTGCTCAACTCTCTCTATGGAGGAGCTTTTAACGATTTTGTCCATTTGTCATAGAAAGTAGGCGTTTTGGCATCGAAATCATCCTGGAAGCTCATTTTCGTAACATTTAACATAGAAGAACAATAAAAAGTTTACACCGAGCAACTTTGATTGTCCGAAGTTGCTCAACAATCTCTATGAAGGAGCTTTTAACGATTTTGTCCATTTGTCATAGAAAGTTGGTGTTTTGGCATCGAAATAATCCTGGAAGCTCATTTTCGTAAAATTTAACATAGAAGAACAATAAAAAGTGTACACCGAGCAACTTTGATAGTCCGAAGTTGCTCAACTCTCTCTATAGAGGAGCTTTTAACGTTTTTGTCCATTTGTCATAGAAAGTTGGTGTTTCGGCATCGAAATAATCCTGGAAACTCATTTTCGTAACATTTAACGTAAAAGAACAATAAAAATTGTACACCGAGCAACTTTGATAGTCCGAAGTTTCTCAACACTCTCTATGGAGGAGCTTTTAACGGTTTTTTCCATTTGTCATAAAAAGTAAGTGTTTTGGCATCGAAATAATCCTGGAAGCTGATTTTCGTAACATTTAACATAGAAGAAAAATAAAAAGTGTACACCGAGCAACTTTGATTGTCCGAAGTTGCTCAACTCTCTCTATGGAGGAGCTTTTAACGATTTTGTCCATTTGTCATTGAAAGTAGACGTTTTGGCATCAAAATCATCCTGGAAGCTCATTTTCGTAACATTTAACATAGAAGAACAATAAAAAGTGTACACCGAGCAACTTTGATTGTCCGAAGTTGCTCAACACTCTCTATGAATGAGCTTTTAACGATTTTGTCCATTTGTCATAGAAAGTTGTTGTTTTGGCATCGAAATAATCCTGGAAGCCCATTTTCGTAAAATTTAACATAGAAGAACAATAAAAAGTGTACACCGAGCAACTTTGATAGTCCGAAGTTGCTCAACTCTCTCTATGGAGGAGCTTTTAACATTTTTGTCCATTTGTCATAGAAAGTTGGTGTTTTGGCATCGAAATAATCCTGGATTCTCATTTTCGTAACATTTAACGTAGAAGAACAATAAAAAGTGTGCACCGAGCAACTTTGATAGTTCGAAGTTGCTCAACTCTCTCTATGGAGGAGCTTTTAACGGTTTTGTCCATTTGTCATAGAAAGTTGGTATTTTGGCATCGAAATAATCCTGGAAGCTCATTTTCGTAACATTTAACATAGAAGAAAAATAAAAATTGTACACCAAGCAACTTTGATTGTCCGAAGTTGCTCAACACTCTCTATGAAGGAGCTTTTAACGATTTTGTCTATTTGTCATAGAAAGTTGGTCTTTTGGCATCGAAATAATCCTGGACGCTCATTTTCGTAAAATTTAACATAGAAGAACAATAAAAAGTGTACACCCATCAACTTTGATTGTCCGAAGTTGCTCAACTCTCTCTATGGAGGAGCTTTTAACGGTTTTGTCCATTTGTCATAGAAAGTTGGTGTTTTGGCATCGAAATAATCCTGGAAGCTCATTTTCGTAACATTTAACATAGAAGAACAATAAAAAGGTGTACACCGAGCAACTTTGATTGTCCGAAGTTGCTCAACACTCTCTATGGAGGAGCTTTTAACGATTTTGTCCATTTGTCATAGAAAGTAGGTGTTTTGGCATCGAAATAATCCTGGAAGCTCATTTTCTCAAAATTTAGCATAGAAGAACAATAAAAAGTGTACACCGAGCAACTTTGATTGTCTGAAGTTGCTCAACAATCTCTATGGAGGTGCTTTTAACGATTTTGTCCTTTTGTCATAGAAAGTTGGTCTTTTGCCATCGAAATAATCTTGGAAGCTTATACTCATAAAATTTGACATAAAAGAACATTAAAAAGTGTGCACTTATCAACTTTGATAGTTCGAAGTTGCTCAACTATTTCTATGGAGGAGCTTTTAACGATTTTGTCCATTTGTCATAGAAAGTTGGTGTTTTGCCATCGAAATAATCCTGGAAGCTCATTTTCGTAACATTTAACATAGAAGAACAATAAAAAGTGTACACCGAGCAACTTTGATTGTCCGAAGTTGCTCACCACTCTCTATGGAGGAGCTTTTAACGATTTTGTCCATTTGCATAGAAAGTTGGTGTTTTGGCATCGAAATAATCCTGGAAGCTCATTTTCGTAAAATTTAACATAGAAGAACAATAAAAAGTGTACACCGAGCAACTTTGATTATCTGAAGTTGCTCAACACTCTCTATGGGGAGCTTTTAACGATTTTGTCCATTTGTCATAGAAAGTTAGTCTTTTGCCATCGAAATAATCTTGGAAGCTTATACTCATAAAATTTGACATAGAAGAACATCCAAAAGTGTGCACTGAGCAACTTTGATAGTCCGAAGTTGCTCAACTCTCTCTATGGAGGAGCTTTTAACGGTTTGGTCCATTTTTCATAGAAAGTTGGTGTTTTGGCATCGAAATAGTCCTGGAAGCTCATTTTCATAAAATTTAACATAGAAGAACAATAAAAAGTGTACACCGAGCAACTTTGATAGTCCGGAGTTGCTCAACTCTCTCTATGGAGGAGCTTTTAACGGTTTTGTCCATTTGTCATAGAAAGTTGGTGTTTTGGCATCGAAATAATCCTGGAAGCTCATTTTCGTAAAATTTAACATAGAAGAACAATAAAAAGTGTACACCGAGCAACTTTGATAGTCCGAAGTTGCTCAACTCTCTCTATCGAGGAGCTTTTAACGATTTTGTTCATTTGTCATAGAAAGTTGGTGTTTTGGCATCGAAATAATCCTGGAAGCTCATTTTCGTAACATTTAGCATAGAAGAACAATAAAAAGTGTACACCGAGCAACTTTGATTGTCCGAAGTTGCTCACCACTCTCTATGGAGGAGCTTTTAAGGATTTTGTCCATTTGCATAGAAAGTTGGTGTTTTGGAATCGAAATAATCCTGGAAGCTCATTTTCGTAAAATTTAACATAGAAGAACAATAAAAAGTGTACACCCAGCAACTTTGATTGTCCGAAGTTGCTCAACTCTCTCTATGGAGGAGCTTTTAACGGTTTTGTCCATTTGTCATAGAAAGTTGGTGTTTTGGCATCGAAATAATCCTGGAAGCTCATTTTCGTAAAATTTAACTTAGAAGAACAATAAAAAGTGTACACCGAGCAACTTTGATAGTCCGAAGTTGCTCAACTCTCTCTATGGAGGAGCTTTTAACGGTTTTGTCCGTTTGTCATAGAAAGTTGGTGTTTTGGCATCGAAATAATCCTGGAAGCTCATTTTCGTAAAATTTAACATAGAAGAACAATAAAAAGTGTACACCGAGCAAGTTTGATAGTCCGAAGTTGCTCAACTCTCTCTATGGAGGAGCTTTTAACGGTTTTGTCCATTTGTCATAGAAAGTTGGTGTTTTGGCATCGAAATAATCCTGGAAGCTCATTTTCGTAAAATTTAACATAGAAGAACAATAAAAAGTGTACACCGAGCAACTTTGATAGTCCGAAGTTGCTCAACTCTCTCTATGGAGGAGCTTTTAACGGTTTTGTTCATTTGTCATAGAAAGTTGGTGTTTTGGCATCGAAATAATCCTGGAAGCCCATTTTCGTAACATTTAGCATAGAAGAACAATAAAAAGTGTACACCGAGCAACTTTGATTGTCCGAAGTTGCTCACCACTCTCTATGGAGGAGCTTTTAACGATTTTTTCCATTTGTCATAGAAAGTTGGTGTTTTGGCATCGAAATAATCCTGGAAGCTCATTTTCGTAAAATTTAACATAGAAGAACAATAAAAAGTGTACACCGAGCAAGTTTGATTGTCTGAAGTTAATCAATTCTCTCTATGGAGGAGCTTTTAACGGTTTTGTCCGTTTGTCATAGAAAGTTGGTGTTTTGGCATCGAAATAATCTTGGAAGCTCATTTTCGTAAAATTTAACATAGAAGAACAGTAAAAAGTGTACACCGATCAACTTTGATAGTCCGAAGTTGCTCAACTCTCTCTATGGAGGAGCTTTTAACGATTTTGTCCATTTGTCATAGAAAGTTGGTGTTTTGGCATCGAAATAATCCTGGAAGCTCATTTTCGTAAAATTTAACATAGAAGAACAATAAAAAGTGTACACCGAGCAACTTTGATAGTCCGAAGTTGCTCAACTCTCTCTATGGAGGAGGTTTTAACGGTTTTGTCCATTTGTCATAGAAAGTTGGTGTTTTGGCATCGAAATAATCCTGGAAGCTCATTTTCGTAAAATTTAACATAGAAGAACAATAAAAAGTGTACACCGAGCAACTTTGATTGTCTGAAGTTAATCAACTCTCTTTATGGAGGAGCTTTTAACGGTTTTGTCCGTTTGTCATAGAAAGTTGGTGTTTTGGCATCAAAATAATCTTGGAAGCTCATTTTCGTAAAATTTAACATAGAAGAACAATAAAAAGTGTACACCGATCAACTTTGATAGTCCGAAGTTGCTCAACTCTCTCTATGGAGGAGCTTTTAACGGTTTTGTCCATTTGTCATAGAAAGTTGGTGTTTTGGCATCGAAATAATCCTGGAAGCTCATTTTCGTAAAATTTAACATAGAAGAACAATAAAAAGTGTACACCGAGCAACTTTGATTGTCTGAAGTTGCTCAACACTCTCTATGGGGGAGCTTTTAACGATTTTGTCCATTTGTCATAGAAAGTTAGTCTTTTGCCATCGAAATAGTCTTGGAAGCTTATACTCATAAAATTTGACATAGAAGAACATCCAAAAGTGTGCACTGAGCAACTTTGATAGTCCGAAGTTGCTCAACTCTCTCTATGGAGGAGCTTTTAACGGTTTGGTCCATTTAACATAGAAAGTTGGTGTTTTGGCATCGAAATAGTCCTGGAAGCTCATTTTCTTAAAATTTAACATAGAAGAACAATAAAAAGTGTACACCGAGCATTTTTGATTGTCTGAAGTTGCTCAACACTCTCTATGGAGGAGCTTCTAACGATTTTGTCCATATGTCATAGAAAGTTGGTGTTTTGGCATCGAAATAATCCTGAAAGCTCATTTTCGTAAAATTTAACATAGAAGAACAATAAAAAGTGTACACCGAGCAACTTTGATTGTCCGAAGTTGCTCAACACACTCTATGGAGTAGCTTTTAACGATTTTGTCCATTTGTCATAGAAAGTTGGTCTTTTGCCATGGAATAATCTTGGAAGCTTATACTCATAATATTTGACATAGAAGAACATTAAAAAGTGTGCACCGAGCAAGTTTGATAGTCCGAAGTTGCTCAACTCTCTCTATGGAGGAGCTTTTAACGGTTTTGTCCATTTGTCATAGAAAGTTGGTGTTTTTGAATCGAAATAGTCCTGGAAGCTCATTTTCGTAAAATTTAACATAGAAGAACAATAAAATGTGTACACCGAACAACTTTGATATTCCGAAGCTGCTCAACTCTCTCTATGGAGGAGCTTTTAACGGTTTTGTCCATTTGTCATAGAAAGTTGGTGTTTTGGCATCGAAATAATTCTGCAAGCTCATTTTCGTAACATTTAACATAGAAGAACAATAAAAAGTGTACACCGAGAAACTTTGATTGTCCGAAGTTGCTCAACACTCTCTATGGAGGAGCTTTTAACGATTTTGTCCATTTGTGATAGAAAGTTGGTGTTTTGGCATCGAAATAATGCTGGAAGCTCATTTTCGTAAAATTTAACATAGAAGAACAATAAAAAGTGTACACCGAGCAACTTTGATAGTCCGAAGTTGCTCAACTCTCTCTATGGAGAAGTTTTTAACGGTTTTGTCCATTTGTCATAGAAAGTTGGTGTTTTGGCATCGAAATAATCCTGGAAGCTCATTTTCGTAATATTTAACATAGAAGAACAATAAAAAGGTGTACACCGAGCAACTTTGATTGTCCGAAGTTGCTCAACACTCTCTATGGAGGAGCTTTTAACGATTTTGTCCATTTGTCATAGAAAGTAGGTGTTTTGGCATCGAAATAATCCTGAAAACTCATTTTCGTAAAATTTAACATAGAAGAAAAATAAAAAGTGTACACCGAGCAACTTTGATTGTCTGAAGTTGCTCAACACTCTCTATGGAGGAGATTTTAACGATTTTATCCATTTGTCATAGAAAGTTGGTCTTTTGCCATCGAAATAATCTTGGAAGCTTATACTCATAAAATTCGACATAAAAGAACATTAAAAAGTGTGCACTGAGCAACTTTGATAGTCCGAAGTTGCTCAACTCTCTCTATGGAGGAGCTTTTAACAGTTTTGTCCATTTGTCATAGAAAGTTGGTGTTTTGGCATCGAAATAGTCCTGGAAGCTCATTTTCGTAAAATTTAACATAGAAGAACAATAAATAGTGTACACCGAGCAACTTTGATTGTCTGAAGTTGCTCAACTCTCTTTATAGAGGAGCTTTTAACGGTTTTGTCCATTTGTCATAGAAAGTTGGTATTTTGGCATCGAAATAATCCTGGAAGCTCATTTTCGTAACATTTAACATAGAAGAAAAATAAAAATTGTACACCAAGCAACTTTGATTGTCCGAAGTTGCTCAACACTCTCTATGAAGGAGCTTTTAACGATTTTGTCTATTTGTCATAGAAAGTTGGTGTTTTGGCATCGAAATAATCCTGGAAGCTCATTTTCGTAACATTTAACATAGAAGAACAATAAAAAGTGTACACCTATCAACTTTGATTGTCCGAAGTTGCTCAACTCTCTCTATGGAGGAGCTTTTAACGGTTTTGTCCATTTGTCATAGAAAGTTGGTGTTTTGGCATCGAAATAATCCTGGAAGCTCATTTTCGTAACATTTAACATAGAAGAACAATAAAAAGTGTACACCGAGCAACTTTGATTGTCTGAAGTTGCTCAACACTCTCTATGGGGGAGCTTTTAACGATTTTGTCCATTTGTCATAGAAAGTTAGTCTTTTGCCATCGAAATAGTCTTGGAAGCTTATACTCATAAAATTTGACATAGAAGAACATCCAAAAGTGTGCACTGAGCAACTTTGATAGTCCGAAGTTGCTCAACTCTCTCTATGGAGGAGCTTTTAACGGTTTGGTCCATTTAACATAGAAAGTTGGTGTTTTGGCATCGAAATAGTCCTGGAAGCTCATTTTCTTAAAATTTAACATAGAAGAACAATAAAAAGTGTACACCGAGCATTTTTGATTGTCTGAAGTTGCTCAACACTCTCTATGGAGGAGCTTCTAACGATTTTGTCCATATGTCATAGAAAGTTGGTGTTTTGGCATCGAAATAATCCTGAAAGCTCATTTTCGTAAAATTTAACATAGAAGAACAATAAAAAGTGTACACCGAGCAACTTTGATTGTCCGAAGTTGCTCAACACACTCTATGGAGTAGCTTTTAACGATTTTGTCCATTTGTCATAGAAAGTTGGTCTTTTGCCATGGAATAATCTTGGAAGCTTATACTCATAATATTTGACATAGAAGAACATTAAAAAGTGTGCACCGAGCAAGTTTGATAGTCCGAAGTTGCTCAACTCTCTCTATGGAGGAGCTTTTAACGGTTTTGTCCATTTGTCATAGAAAGTTGGTGTTTTTGAATCGAAATAGTCCTGGAAGCTCATTTTCGTAAAATTTAACATAGAAGAACAATAAAATGTGTACACCGAACAACTTTGATATTCCGAAGCTGCTCAACTCTCTCTATGGAGGAGCTTTTAACGGTTTTGTCCATTTGTCATAGAAAGTTGGTGTTTTGGCATCGAAATAATTCTGCAAGCTCATTTTCGTAACATTTAACATAGAAGAACAATAAAAAGTGTACACCGAGAAACTTTGATTGTCCGAAGTTGCTCAACACTCTCTATGGAGGAGCTTTTAACGATTTTGTCCATTTGTGATAGAAAGTTGGTGTTTTGGCATCGAAATAATGCTGGAAGCTCATTTTCGTAAAATTTAACATAGAAGAACAATAAAAAGTGTACACCGAGCAACTTTGATAGTCCGAAGTTGCTCAACTCTCTCTATGGAGAAGTTTTTAACGGTTTTGTCCATTTGTCATAGAAAGTTGGTGTTTTGGCATCGAAATAATCCTGGAAGCTCATTTTCGTAATATTTAACATAGAAGAACAATAAAAAGGTGTACACCGAGCAACTTTGATTGTCCGAAGTTGCTCAACACTCTCTATGGAGGAGCTTTTAACGATTTTGTCCATTTGTCATAGAAAGTAGGTGTTTTGGCATCGAAATAATCCTGAAAACTCATTTTCGTAAAATTTAACATAGAAGAAAAATAAAAAGTGTACACCGAGCAACTTTGATTGTCTGAAGTTGCTCAACACTCTCTATGGAGGAGATTTTAACGATTTTATCCATTTGTCATAGAAAGTTGGTCTTTTGCCATCGAAATAATCTTGGAAGCTTATACTCATAAAATTCGACATAAAAGAACATTAAAAAGTGTGCACTGAGCAACTTTGATAGTCCGAAGTTGCTCAACTCTCTCTATGGAGGAGCTTTTAACAGTTTTGTCCATTTGTCATAGAAAGTTGGTGTTTTGGCATCGAAATAGTCCTGGAAGCTCATTTTCGTAAAATTTAACATAGAAGAACAATAAATAGTGTACACCGAGCAACTTTGATTGTCTGAAGTTGCTCAACTCTCTTTATAGAGGAGCTTTTAACGGTTTTGTCCATTTGTCATAGAAAGTTGGTGTTTTGGCATCGAAATAATCCTGGAAGCTCATTTTCGTAAAATTTAACATAGAAGAACAATAAAAAGTGTACACCGATCAAGTTCGATACTCCGAAGTTGCTCAACTCTCTCTATGGAGGAGCTTTTAACGGTTTTGTACATTTGTCACAGAAAGTTGGTGTTTTGGCATCGAAATCATCCTGGAAGCTCATTTTCGTAAAATTTAACATAGAAGAACAATAAAAAGTGTACACCGAGCAACTTTGATAGTCCGAAGTTGCTCAACTCTCTCTATGGAGGAGCTTCTAACGGTTTTGTTCATTTGTCATAGAAAGTTGGTGTTTTGGCATCGAAATAATCCTGGAAGCTCATTTTCGTAACATTTAGCATAGAAGAACAATAAAAAGTGTACACCGAGCAACTTTGATTGTCCGAAGTTGATCACCACTCTCTATGGAGGAGCTTTTAACGATTTTTTCCATTTGTCATAGAAAGTTGGTGTTTTGGCATCGAAATAATCCTGGAAGCTCATTTTCGTAACATTTAGCATAGAAGAACAATAAAAAGTGTACACCGAGCAACTTTGATTGTCCGAAGTTGCTCACCACTCTCTATGGAGGAGCTTTTAACGATTTTTTCCATTTGTCATAGAAAGTTGGTGTTTTGGCATCGAAATAATCCTGAAAGCTCATTTTCGTAAAATTTAACATAGAAGAACAATAAAAAGTGTACACCGAGCAAGTTTGATTGTCTGAAGTTAATCAATTCTCTCTATGGAGGAGCTTTTAACGGTTTTGTCCGTTTGTCATAGAAAGTTGGTGTTTTGGCATCGAAATAATCTTGGAAGCTCATTTTCGTAAAATTTAACATAGAAGAACAGTAAAAATTGTACACCGATCAACTTTGATAGTCCGAAGTTGCTCAACTCTCTCTATGGAGGAGCTTTTAACGATTTTGTCCATTTGTCATAGAAAGTTGGTGTTTTGGCATCGAAATAATCCTGGAAGCTCATTTTCGTAAAATTTAACATAGAAGAACAATAAAAAGTGTACACCGAGCAACTTTGATAGTCCGAAGTTGCTCAACTCTCTCTATGGAGGAGGTTTTAACGGTTTTGTCCATTTGTCATAGAAAGTTGGTGTTTTGGCATCGAAATAATCCTGGAAGCTCATTTTCGTAAAATTTAACATAGTAGAACAATAAAAAGTGTACACCGAGCAACTTTGATTGTCTGAAGTTAATCAACTCTCTTTATGGAGGAGCTTTTAACGGTTTTGTCCGTTTGTCATAGAAAGTTGGTGTTTTGGCATCGAAATAATCTTGGAAGCTCATTTTCGTAAAATTTAACATAGAAGAACAATAAAAAGTGTACACCGATCAACTTTGATAGTCCGAAGTTGCTCAACTCTCTCTATGGAGGAGCTTTTAACGGTTTTGTTCATTTGTCATAGAAAGTTGGTGTTTTGGCATCGAAATAATCCTGGAAGCTCATTTTCGTAAAATTTAACATAGAAGAACAATAAAAAGTGTACACCGAGCAACTTTGATTGTCTGAAGTTGCTCAACACTCTCTATGGGGGAGCTTTTAACGATTTTGTCCATTTGTCATAGAAAGTTAGTCTTTTGCCATCGAAATAATCTTGGAAGCTTATACTCATAAAATTTGACATAGAAGAACATCCAAAAGTGTGCACTGAGCAACTTTGATAGTCCGAAGTTGCTCAACTCTCTCTATGGAGGAGCTTTTAACGGTTTGGTCCATTTGTCATAGAAAGTTGGTGTTTTGGCATCGAAATAGTCCTGGAAGCTCATTTTCATAAAATTTAACATAGAACAACAATAAAAAGTGTACACCGAGCAATTTTGATTGTCTGAAGTTGCTCAACACTCTCTATGGAGGAGCTTCTAACGATTTTGTCCATATGTCATAGAAAGTTTGTGTTTTGGCATCGAAATAATCCTGAAAGCTCATTTTCGTAAAATTTAACATAGAAGAACAATAAAAAGTGTACACCGAGCAACTTTGATTGTCCGAAGTTGCTCAACACACTCTATGGAGTAGCTTTTAACGATTTTGTCCATTTGTCATAGAAAGTTGGTCTTTTGCCATGGAATACTCTTGGAAGCTTATACTCATAATATTTGACATAGAAGAACATTAAAAAGTGTGCACCGAGCAAGTTTGATAGTCCGAAGTTGCTCAACTCTCTCTATGGAGGAGCTTTTAACGGTTTTGTCCATTTGTCATAGAAAGTTGGTGTTTTTGAATCGAAATAGTCTTGGAAGCTCATTTTCGTAAAATTTAACATAGAAGAACAATAAAATGTGTACACCGAACAACTTTGATAGTCCGAAGCTGCTCAACTCTCTCTATGGAGGAGCTTTTAACGGTTTTGTCCATTTGTCATAGAAAGTTGGTGTTTTGGCATCGAAATAATTCTGCAAGCTCATTTTCGTAACATTTAACATAGAAGAACAATAAAAAGTGTACACCGAGCAACTTTGATTGTCCGAAGTTGCTCAACACTCTCTATGGAGGAGCTTTTAACGATTTTGTCCATTTGTCATAGAAAGTTGGTGTTTTGGCATCGAAATAATGCTGGAAGCTCATTTTCGTAAAATTTAACATAGAAGAACAATAAAAAGTGTACACCGAGCAAATTTGATAGTCCGAAGTTGCTCAACTCTCTCTATGGAGGAGCTTTTAACGGTTTTGTCCATTTGTCATAGAAAGTTCGTGTTTTGGCATCGAAATAATCCTGGAAGCTCATTTTCGTAATATTTAACATAGAAGAACAATAAAAAGGTGTACACCGAGCAACTTTGATTGTCTGAATTTGCTCAACACTCTCTATGGAGGAGCTTTTAACGATTTTGTCCATTTGTCATAGAAAGTAGGTGTTTTGGCATCGAAATAATCCTGAAAACTCATTTTCGTAAAATTTAACATAGAAGAAAAATAAAAAGTGTACACCGAGCAACTTTGATTGTCTGAAGTTGCTCAACACTCTCTATGGAGGAGATTTTAACGATTTTATCCATTTGTCATAGAAAGTTGGTCTTTTGCCATCGAAATAATCTTGGAAGCTTATACTCATAAAATTCGACATAAAAGAACATTAAAAAGTGTGCACTGAGCAACTTTGATAGTCCGAAGTTGCTCAACTCTCTCTATGGAGGAGCTTTTAACGGTTTGGTCCATTTTTCATAGAAAGTTGGTGTTTTGGCATCGAAATAGTCCTGGAAGCTCATTTTCATAAAATTTAACATAGAAGAACAATAAAAAGTGTACACCGAGCAACTTTGATAGTCCGAAGTTGCTCAACTCTCTCTATGGAGGAGCTTTTAACGGTTTTGTCCATTTGTCATAGAAAGTTGGTGTTTTGGCATCGAAATAATCCTGAAAGCTCATTTTCGTAAAATTTAACATAGAAGAACAATAAAAAGTGTACACCGAGCAACTTTGATTGTCCGAAGTTGCTCAACACACTCTATGGAGTAGCTTTTAACGATTTTGTCCATTTGTCATAGAAAGTTGGTCTTTTGCCATGGAATAATCTTGGAAGCTTATACTCATAATATTTGACATAGAAGAACATTAAAAAGTGTGCACCGAGCAAGTTTGATAGTCCGAAGTTGCTCAACTCTCTCTATGGAGGAGCTTTTAACGGTTTTGTCCATTTGTCATAGAAAGTTGGTGTTTTTGAATCGAAATAGTCCTGGAAGCTCATTTTCGTAAAATTTAACATAGAAGAACAATAAAATGTGTACACCGAACAACTTTGATATTCCGAAGCTGCTCAACTCTCTCTATGGAGGAGCTTTTAACGGTTTTGTCCATTTGTCATAGAAAGTTTGTGTTTTGGCATCGAAATAATTCTGCAAGCTCATTTTCGTAACATTTAACATAGAAGAACAATAAAAAGTGTACACCGAGAAACTTTGATTGTCCGAAGTTGCTCAACACTCTCTATGGAGGAGCTTTTAACGATTTTGTCCATTTGTGATAGAAAGTTGGTGTTTTGGCATCGAAATAATGCTGGAAGCTCATTTTCGTAAAATTTAACATAGAAGAACAATAAAAAGTGTACACCGAGCAACTTTGATAGTCCGAAGTTGCTCAACTCTCTCTATGGAGAAGCTTTTAACGGTTTTGTCCATTTGTCATAGAAAGTTGGTGTTTTGGCATCGAAATAATCCTGGAAGCTCATTTTCGTATTATTTAACATAGAAGAACAATAAAAAGGTGTACACCGAGCAACTTTGATTGTCCGAAGTTGCTCAACACTCTCTATGGAGGAGCTTTTAACGATTTTGTCCATTTGTCATAGAAAGTAGGTGTTTTGGCATCGAAATAATCCTGAAAACTCATTTTCGTAAAATTTAACATAGAAGAAAAATAAAAAGTGTACACCGAGCAACTTTGATTGTCTGAAGTTGCTCAACACTCTCTATGGAGGAGATTTTAACGATTTTATCCATTTGTCATAGAAAGTTGGTCTTTTGCCATCGAAATAATCTTGGAAGCTTATACTCATAAAATTCGACATAAAAGAACATTAAAAAGTGTGCACTGAGCAACTTTGATAGTCCGAAGTTGCTCAACTCTCTCTATGGAGGAGCTTTTAACAGTTTTGTCCATTTGTCATAGAAAGTTGGTGTTTTGGCATCGAAATAGTCCTGGAAGCTCATTTTCGTAAAATTTAACATAGAAGAACAATAAATAGTGTACACCGAGCAACTTTGATTGTCTGAAGTTGCTCAACTCTCTTTATAGAGGAGCTTTTAACGGTTTTGTCCATTTGTCATAGAAAGTTGGTGTTTTGGCATCGAAATAATCCTGGAAGCTCATTTTCGTAAAATTTAACATAGAAGAACAATAAAAAGTGTACACCGATCAAGTTCGATACTCCGAAGTTGCTCAACTCTCTCTATGGAGGAGCTTTTAACGGTTTTGTACATTTGTCACAGAAAGTTGGTGTTTTGGCATCGAAATCATCCTAGAAGCTCATTTTCGTAAAATTTAACATAGAAGAACAATAAAAAGTGTACACCGAGCAACTTTGATAGTCCGAAGTTGCTCAACTCTCTCTATGGAGGAGCTTCTAACGGTTTTGTTCATTTGTCATAGAAAGTTGGTGTTTTGGCATCGAAATAATCCTGGAAGCTCATTTTCGTAACATTTAGCATAGAAGAACAGTAAAAAGTGTACACCGAGCAACTTTGATTGTCCGAAGTTGATCACCACTCTCTATGGAGGAGCTTTTAACGATTTTTTCCATTTGTCATAGAAAGTTGGTGTTTTGGCATCGAAATAATCCTGGAAGCTCATTTTCGTAACATTTAGCATAGAAGAACAATAAAAAGTGTACACCGAGCAACTTTGATTGTCCGAAGTTGCTCACCACTCTCTATGGAGGAGCTTTTAACGATTTTTTCCATTTGTCATAGAAAGTTGGTGTTTTGGCATCGAAATAATCCTGAAAGCTCATTTTCGTAAAATTTAACATAGAAGAACAATAAAAAGTGTACACCGAGCAAGTTTGATTGTCTGAAGTTAATCAATTCTCTCTATGGAGGAGCTTTTAACGGTTTTGTCCGTTTGTCATAGAAAGTTGGTGTTTTGGCATCGAAATAATCTTGGAAGCTCATTTTCGTAAAATTTAACATAGAAGAACAGTAAAAGGTGTACACCGATCAACTTTGATAGTCCGAAGTTGCTCAACTCTCTCTATGGAGGAGCTTTTAACGATTTTGTCCATTTGTCATAGAAAGTTGGTGTTTTGGCATCGAAATAATCCTGGAAGCTCATTTTCGTAAAATTTAACATAGAAGAACAATAAAAAGTGTACACCGAGCAACTTTGATAGTCCGAAGTTGCTCAACTCTCTCTATGGAGGAGGTTTTAACGGTTTTGTCCATTTGTCATAGAAAGTTGGTGTTTTGGCATCGAAATAATCCTGGAAGCTCATTTTCGTAAAATTTAACATAGAAGAACAATAAAAAGTGTACACCGAGCAACTTTGATTGTCTGAAGTTAATCAACTCTCTTTATGGAGGAGCTTTTAACGGTTTTGTCCGTTTGTCATAGAAAGTTGGTGTTTTGGCATCGAAATAATCTTGGAAGCTCATTTTCATAAAATTTAACATAGAAGAACAATAAAAAGTGTACACCGATCAACTTTGATAGTCCGAAGTTGCTCAACTCTCTCTATGGAGGAGCTTTTAACGGTTTTGTCCATTTGTCATAGAAAGTTGGTGTTTTGGCATCGAAATAATCCTGGAAGCTCATTTTCGTAAAATTTAACATAGAAGAACAATAAAAAGTGTACACCGAGCAACTTTGATTGTCTGAAGTTGCTCAACACTCTCTATGGGGGAGCTTTTAACGATTTTGTCCATTTGTCATAGAAAGTTAGTCTTTTGCCATCGAAATAATCTTGGAAGCTTATACTCATAAAATTTGACATAGAAGAACATCCAAAAGTGTGCACTGAGCAACTTTGATAGTCCGAAGTTGCTCAACTCTCTCTATGGAGGAGCTTTTAACGGTTTGGTCCATTTGTCATAGAAAGTTGGTGTTTTGGCATCGAAATAGTCCTGGAAGCTCATTTTCATAAAATTTAACATAGAACAACAATAAAAAGTGTACACCGAGCAATTTTGATTGTCTGAAGTTGCTCAACACTCTCTATGGAGGAGCTTCTAACGATTTTGTCCATATGTCATAGAAAGTTGGTGTTTTGGCATCGAAATAATCCTGAAAGCTCATTTTCGTAAAATTTAACATAGAAGAACAATAAAAAGTGTACACCGAGCAACTTTGATTGTCCGAAGTTGCTCAACACACTCTATGGAGTAGCTTTTAATGATTTTGTCCATTTGTCATAGAAAGTTGGTCTTTTGCCATGGAATAATCTTGGAAGCTTATACTCATAATATTTGACATAGAAGAACATTAAAAAGTGTGCACCGAGCAAGTTTGATAGTCCGAAGTTGCTCAACTCTCTCTATGGAGGAGCTTTTAACGGTTTTGTCCATTTGTCATAGAAAGTTGGTGTTTTTGAATCGAAATAGTCTTGGAAGCTCATTTTCGTAAAATTTAACATAGAAGAACAAGAAAATGTGTACACCGAACAACTTTGATAGTCCGAAGCTGCTCAACTCTCTCTATGGAGGAGCTTTTAACGGTTTTGTCCATTTGTCATAGAAAGTTGGTGTTTTGGCATCGAAATAATTCTGCAAGCTCATTTTCGTAACATTTAACATAGAAGAACAATAAAAAGTGTACACCGAGCAACTTTGATTGTCCGAAGTTGCTCAACACTCTCTATGGAGGAGCTTTTAACGATTTTGTCCATTTGTCATAGAAAGTTGGTGTTTTGGCATCGAAATAATGCTGGAAGCTCATTTTCGTAAAATTTAACATAGAAGAACAATAAAAAGTGTACACCGAGCAAATTTGATAGTCCGAAGTTGCTCAACTCTCTCTATGGAGGAGCTTTTAACGGTTTTGTCCATTTGTCATAGAAAGTTGGTGTTTTGGCATCGAAATAATCCTGGAAGCTCATTTTCGTAATATTTAACATAGAAGAACAATAAAAAGGTGTACACCGAGCAACTTTGATTGTCCGAATTTGCTCAACACTCTCTATGGAGGAGCTTTTAACGATTTTGTCCATTTGTCATAGAAAGTAGGTGTTTTGGCATCGAAATAATCCTGAAAACTCATTTTCGTAAAATTTAACATAGAAGAAAAATAAAAAGTGTACACCGAGCAACTTTGATTGTCTGAAGTTGCTCAACACTCTCTATGGAGGAGATTTTAACGATTTTATCCATTTGTCATAGAAAGTTGGTCTTTTGCCATCGAAATAATCTTGGAAGCTTGTACTCATAAAATTCGACATAAAAGAACATTAAAAAGTGTGCACTGAGCAACTTTGATAGTCCGAAGTTGCTCAACTCTCTCTATGGAGGAGCTTTTAACAGTTTTGTCCATTTGTCATAGAAAGTTGGTGTTTTGGCATCGAAATAGTCCTGGAAGCTCATTTTCGTAAAATTTAACATAGAAGAACTATAAATAGTTTACACCGAGCAACTTTGATTGTCTGAAGTTGCTCAACTCTCTTTATAGAGGAGCTTTTAACGGTTTTGTCCATTAGTCATAGAAAGTTGGTGTTTTGGCATCGAAATAATCCTGGAAGCTCATTTTCGTAAAATTTAACATAGAAGAACAATAAAAAGTGTACACCGATCAAGTTCGATACTCCGAAGTTGCTCAACTCTCTCTATGGAGGAGCTTTTAACGGTTTTGTACATTTGTCATAGAAAGTTGGTGTTTTGGCATCGAAATAATCCTGGAAGCTCATTTTCGTAAAATTTAACTTAGAAGAACAATAAAAAGTGTACACCGAGCAACTTTGATAGTCTGAAGTTGCTCAACTCTCTCTATGGAGGAGCTTTTAACTGTTTTGTCCATTTGTCATAGAAAGTTGGTGTTTTGGCATCGAAATAATCCTGGAAGCTCATTTTCGTAACATTTAACATAGAAGAACAATAAAAAGTGTACACCGAGCAACTTTGATTGTCCGAAGTTGCTCAACACTCTCTAGGGAGGAGCTTTTAACGATTTTGTACATTAGTCATAGAAAGTTGGTGTTTTGGCATCGAAATAATCCTGGAAGCTCATTTTCATAAAATTTAACATAGAAAAACAATAAAAAGTGTACACCGAGCAACTTTGATTGTCCGAAGTTGCTCAACACTCTCTATGGAGGATCTTTTAACGATTTTGTCCATTTGTCATAGAACGTTGGTCTTTTGCCATGGAATACTCTTGGAAGCTCATACTCATAAAATTTGACATAGAAGAACATTAAAAAGTGTGCACCGAGCAACTTTGATAGTCGAAAGTTGCTCAACTCTCTCTATGGAGGAGCTTTTAACGGTTTTGTCCGTTTGTCATAGAAAGTCGTTGTTTTGGCATCGAAATAATCCTGGAAGCTCATTTTCGTAAAATTTAACATAGAAGAACAATAAAAAGTGTACACCGATTAACTTTGATAGTCCGAAGTTGCTCAACTCTCTCTATGGAGGAGTTTTTAACGGTTTTGTCCATTTGTCATAGAAATTTGGTGTTTTGGCATCGAAATAATCATGGAAGCTCATTTTCGAAAAATTTAACATAGAAGAACAATAAAAAGTGTACACCGAGCGACCTTGATAGTCCGAAGTTGCTCAACTCTCTCTATGGAGGAGCTTTTAACGGTTTTTGTCCATTTGTCATAGAAAGTTGTTGTTTTGGCATCTAAATAATCCTGGAAGCTCATTTTCGTAACATTTAACATAGAAGAACAATAAAAAGGTGTACACCGAGCAACTTTGATTGTCCGAAGTTGCTCAACACTCTCTATTGAGGAGCTTTTAACGATTTTGTCCCTTTGTCATAGAAAGTAGGTGTTTTGGCATCGAAATAATCCTGGAAGCTCATTTTCGTAAAATTTAACATAGAAGAACAATAGAAAGTGTACACCGAGCAACTTTGATTGTCTGAAGTTGCTCAACACTCTCTATGGAGGAGCTTTTAACGATTTTGTCCATTTGTCATAGAAAGTTGGTCTTTTGCCATCGAAATAATCTTCGAAGCTTATACTGATAAAATTTGACATAGAAGAACATTAAAAAGTGTGCACTGAGCAACTTTGATAGTCTGAAGTTGCGCAACTCTCTCTATAGAGGAGCTTTTAATGGTTTTGTCCATTTGTCATAGAAAGTTGTTGTTTTGGCATCTAAATAATCCTGGAAGCTCATTTTCGTAACATTTAACATAGAAGAACAATAAAAAGGTGTACACCGAGCAACTTTGATTGTCCGAAGTTGCTCAACACTCTCTATTGAGGAGCTTTTAACGATTTTGTCCCTTTGTCATAGAAAGTAGGTGTTTTGGCATCGAAATAATCCTGGAAGCTTATTTTCGTAAAATTTAACATAGAAGAACAATAAAAAGTGTACACCGAGCAACTTTGATAGTCCGAAGTTGCTCAACTCTATCTATGGAGGAGCTTTTAACGGTTTTGTTTATTTATCATAGAAAGTTGGTGTTTTGACATCGAAATAGTCCTGGAAGCTCATTTTCGTAAAATTTAACATTGAAGAACAATAAAAAGTGTACACCGAGCAATTTTGATTGTCTGAAGTTGCTCAACACTCTCTATGGAGGAGCTTCTAACGATTTTGTCCATATGTCATAGAAAGTTGGTGTTTTGGCATCAAAATAATCCAGGAAGCTCATTTTCGTAAAATTTAACATAGAAGAACAATAAAAAGTGTACACCGAGCAACTTTGATTGTCCGAAGTTGCTCAACACACTCTATGGAGTAGCTTTTAACGATTTTTTCCATTTGTCATAGAAAGTTGGTCTTTTGCCATGGAATAATCTTGGAAGCTTATACTCATAATATTTGACATAGAAGAACAATAAAAAGTGTGCACCGAGCAAGTTTGATAGTCCGAAGTTGCTCAACTCTCTCTATGGAGGAGCTTTTAATGGTTTTGTCCATTTGTCATAGAAAGTTGGTGTTTTTGAATCGAAATAGTCCTGGAAGCTCATTTTCGTAAAATTTAACATAGAAGAAGAATAAAATGTGTACACCGAGCAACTTTGATAGTCCGAAGTTGCTCCACTCTCTCTATGGAGGAGCTTTTAACAGTTTTGTCCATTTGTCATAGAAAGTTGGTGTTTTGGCATCGAAATAATCCTGGAAGCTCATTTTCGTAAAATTTAACATAGAAGAACAATAAAAAGTGTACACCGAGCAACTTTGATTGTCTGAAGTTGCTCAACTCTCTCTATGGAGGTGCTTCTAACGGTTTTGTCCATTTGTCATAGAAAGTTGGTCTTTTGGCATCAAAATAATCCTGGAAGCTCATTTTCGTAACATTTAACATAGAAGAACAATAAAAAGGTGTACACCGAGCAACTTCGATTGTCCGAAGTTGCTCAACACTCTCTATGGAGGAGCTTTTAACAATTTTGTCCATTTGTCATAGAAAGTAGGTGTTTTGGCATCGAAATAATCCTGGAAGCTCATTTTCGTAAAATTTAACAAAGAAGAACTATAAAAAGTGTATACCGAGCAACTTTGATTGTCCGAAGTTGCTCAACACTCTCTATGGAGGAGCTTTTAACGATTTTCTCCATTTGTCATAGAAAGTTGGTCTTTTGCCATCGAAATAATCTTGGAAGCTTATACTCATAAAATTTGACATAAAAGAACATTAAAAAGTGTGCACTGAGCAACTTTGATAGTCCGAAGTTGCTCAACACTCTCTATAGAGGAGCTTTTAACGGTTTTGTCCATTTGTCATAGAAAGTTGGTGTTTTGGCATCAAAATAGTCCTGGAAGGTCATTTTCGTAAAATTTAACATAGAAGAACAATAAAAAGTTTACACCGAGCAACTTTGATAGTCCGAAGTTGCTCAACTCTCTCTATGGAGGAGCTTTTAACGGTTTTGTCCGTTATTCATAGAAAGTTGGTGTTTTGGCATCGAAATAATCCTGGAAGCTCATTTTCGTAAAATTTAACATAGAAGAACAATAAAAAGTGTACACCGATCAACTTTGATAGTCCGAAGTTGCTCAACTCTCTCTATGGAGTAGGTTTTAACGGTTTTGTCCATTTTTCATAGAAAGTTGGTGTTTTGGCATCGAAATAATCCTGGAAGCTCATTTTCATAAAATTTAACATAGAAGAACAATAAAAAGTGTACACCGAGCAACTTTGATAGTCCGAAGTTGCTCAACTCACTCTATGGAGGTGCTTCTAACGGTTTTGTCCATTTGTCGTAGAAAGTTGGTCTTTTGGCATCGAAATAATCCTGGAAGCTCATTTTCGTAACTTTTAACATAGAAGAACAATAAAAAGTGTACACCGAGCAACTTTGATTGTCCGAAGTTGCTCAACACTCTCTATGGAGGAGCTTTTAACGATTTTATCCTTTTGTCATAGAAAGTAGGTGTTTTGGCATCGAAATAATCTTGGAAGCTTATACTCATAATATTTGACATAGAAGAACATTAAAAAGTGTGCACCGAGCAGCTTTGATAGTCCGAAGTTGCTCAACACTCTCTATGGAGGAGCTTTTAACGATTTTGTCCATTTGTCATAGAAAGTTGGTCTTTTGCCATCGGAATAATCTTGGAAGCTTATACTCATAAAATTTGACATAGAAGAACATTAAAAAGTGTGCACTGAGCAACTTTGATGGTCCGAAATTGCTCAACTCTCTCCATAGAGGAGCTTTTAACGGTTTTGTCCATTTGTCATAGAAAGTTGGTGTTTTGGCATCGAAATAATCCTGGAAGCTCATTTTCGTAAAATTTAACATAGAAGAACAATAAAAGTGTACACCGAGCAACTTTGATAGTCCGAAGTTGCTCAACTCTCTCGATGGAGGAGCTTTTAACGGTTTTGTCCATTTGTCATAGAAAGTTGGTGTTTTGACATCGAAATAGTCCTGGAAGCTCATTTTCGTAAAATTTAACACAGAAGAACAATAAAAATTGTACACCGAGCAACTTTGATTGTCTGAAGTTGCTGAACTCTCTCTATGGAGGAGCTTTTAACGGTTTTGTCCGTTTGTCATAGAAAGTTGGTGTTTTTGCATCGAAATAATCCTGGAAGCTCATTTTCGTAAAATTTAACATAGAAGAACAATAAAAAGTGTACACCGATCAACTTTGATAGTCCGAAGTTGCTCCACTCTCTCTATGGAGGGGCTTTTAACGGTTTTGTCCATTTGTCATAGAAAGTTGGTGTTTTGGCATCGAAATAATCCTGGAAGCTCATTTTCGTAAAATTTAATAAGAAGAACAATAAAAAGTGTACACCGAGCAACTTTTATTGTCTGAAGTTGCTCAATACTCTCTATGGAGGAGCTTTTAACGATTTTGTCCATTTGTCATAAAAAGTTGGTCTTTCGCCATCGAAATAATCTTGGAAGCATATACTCATAAAATTTGACATAGAAGAACATTAAAAAGTGTGCACTGAGCAACTTTGATAGTCCGAAGTTGCTGAACTCTCTCTATGGAGGAGCTTTTAACGGTTTTGTCCATTTGTCATAGAAATTTGGTGTTTTAGCATCGAAATAATCCTGGAAGCTCATTTTCGTAAAATTTAACATAGAAGAACAATAAAAAGTGTACACCGAGCAACTTTGATAGTCCGAAGTTGCTCAACTCTCTCTATGGAGGAGCTTTTAACGGTTTTAACCATTTGTCATAGAAAGTTGGTGTTTCGGCATCGAAATAGTCCTGGAAGCTCATTTTCGTAAAATTTAACATAGAAGAACAATAAAAAGTTTACACCGAGCAACTTTGATTGTCTGAAGTTCCTCAACTCTCTCTATGGAGGAACTTTTAACGGTTTTGTCCGTTTTTCATAGAAAGTTGGTGTTTTGGCATCGAAATAATCCTGGAAGCTCATTTTCGTAAAATTTAACACAGAAGAACAATAAAAAGTGTACACAGATCAACTTTGATAGTCTGAAGTTGCTCAAATCTCTCTATGGAGGAGCTTTTAACGGTTTTGTCCATTTGTCATAAAAAGTTGGTGTTTTGGCATCGAAATAATCCTGGAAGCTCATTTTCGTAAAATTTAACATAGAAGAACAATAAAAAGTGTACACCGAACAACTTTGATAGTCCGAAGTTGCTCAACTCTCTCTATGGAGGAGCTTTTAACGGTTTTTTCTATTTGTCATAGAAAGTTGGTGTTTTGGCATCGAAATAGTCCTGGAAGCTCATTTTCGTAAAATTTAACATAGAAGAACAATAAAAAGTTTACACCGAGCAACTTTGATTGTCTGAAGTTGCTCAACTCTCTCTATGGAGGAACTTTTAACGGTTTTGTCCGTTTTTCATAGAAAGATGGTGTTTTGGCATCGAAATAATCCTGGAAGCTCATTTTCATAAAATTTAACATAGAAGAACAATAAAAAGTGTACACCGATCAACTTTGATAGTCCGAAGTTGCTCAAATCTCTCTATGGAGGAGCTTTTAACGGTTTTGTCCAATTGTCATAGAAAGTTGGTGTTTTGCGATCGAAATAATCCTAAAAGCTCATTTTCGTAAAATTTAACATAGAAGAACAATAAAAAGTGTACACCGATCAACTTTGATAGTCCGAAGTTGCTCAATACTCTGTATGGAGGAGCTTTTAACGGTTTTGTCCATTTGTCATAGAAAGTTGGTGTTTTTGCATCGAAATAGTCCAGGAAGCTCATTTTCGTAAAATTTAACATAGAAGAACAATAAAAAGTTTACACCGAGCAACTTTGATTGTCTGAAGTTGCTCAACTCTCTCTATGGAGGAACTTTTAACGGTTTTGTCCGTTTTTCATAGAAAGTTGGTGTTTTGGCATCGAAATAATGCTGGAAGCACATTTTCGTAACATTTAACATAGAAGAACAATAAAAAGTGTACACCGAGCAACTTTGATTGTCCGAAGTTGCTCAACACTCTCTAGGGAGGAGCTTTTAACGATTTTGTACATTAGTCATAGAAAGTTGGTGTTTTGGCATCGAAATAATCCTGGAAGCTCATTTTCATAAAATTTAACATAGAAAAACAATAAAAAGTGTACACCGAGCAACTTTGATTGTCCGAAGTTGCTCAACACTCTCTATGGAGGATCTTTTAACGATTTTGTCCATTTGTCATAGAAAGTTGGTCTTTTGCCATGGAATACTCTTGGAAGCTCATACTCATAAAATTTGACATAGAAGAACATTAAAAAGTGTGCACCGAGCAACTTTGATAGTCGAAAGTTGCTCAACTCTCTCTATGGAGGAGCTTTTAACGGTTTTGTCCGTTTGTCATAGAAAGTCGTTGTTTTGGCATCGAAATAATCCTGGAAGCTCATTTTCGTAAAATTTAACATAGAAGAACAATAAAAAGTGTACACCGATTAACTTTGATAGTCCGAAGTTGCTCAACTCTCTCTATGGAGGAGTTTTTAACGGTTTTGTCCATTTGTCATAGAAATTTGGTGTTTTGGCATCGAAATAATCATGGAAGCTCATTTTCGAAAAATTTAACATAGAAGAACAATAAAAAGTGTACACCGAGCGACCTTGATAGTCCGAAGTTGCTCAACTCTCTCTATGGAGGAGCTTTTAACGGTTTTTGTCCATTTGTCATAGAAAGTTGTTGTTTTGGCATCTAAATAATCCTGGAAGCTCATTTTCGTAACATTTAACATAGAAGAACAATAAAAAGGTGTACACCGAGCAACTTTGATTGTCCGAAGTTGCTCAACACTCTCTATTGAGGAGCTTTTAACGATTTTGTCCCTTTGTCATAGAAAGTAGGTGTTTTGGCATCGAAATAATCCTGGAAGCTCATTTTCGTAAAATTTAACATAGAAGAACAATAGAAAGTGTACACCGAGCAACTTTGATTGTCTGAAGTTGCTCAACACTCTCTATGGAGGAGCTTTTAACGATTTTGTCCATTTGTCATAGAAAGTTGGTCTTTTGCCATCGAAATAATCTTGGAAGCTTATACTGATAAAATTTGACATAGAAGAACATTAAAAAGTGTGCACTGAGCAACTTTGATAGTCTGAAGTTGCGCAACTCTCTCTATAGAGGAGCTTTTAATGGTTTTGTCCATTTGTCATAGAAAGTTGGTGTTTTGGCATCGAAATAATCCTGGAAGCTTATTTTCGTAAAATTTAACATAGAAGAACAATAAAAAGTGTACACCGAGCAACTTTGATAGTCCGAAGTTGCTCAACTCTCTCTATGGAGGAGCTTTTAACGGTTTTGTTTATTTGTCATAGAAAGTTGGTGTTTTGACATCGAAATAGTCCTGGAAGCTCATTTTCGTAAAATTTAACATTGAAGAACAATAAAAAGTGTACACCGAGCAATTTTGATTGTCTGAAGTTGCTCAACACTCTCTATGGAGGAGCTTCTAACGATTTTGTCCATATGTCATAGAAAGTTGGTGTTTTGGCATCAAAATAATCCAGGAAGCTCATTTTCGTAAAATTTAACATAGAAGAACAATAAAAAGTGTACACCGAGCAACTTTGATTGTCCGAAGTTGCTCAACACACTCTATGGAGTAGCTTTTAACGATTTTTTCCATTTGTCATAGAAAGTTGGTCTTTTGCCATGGAATAATCTTGGAAGCTTATACTCATAATATTTGACATAGAAGAACAATAAAAAGTGTGCACCGAGCAAGTTTGATAGTCCGAAGTTGCTCAACTCTCTCTATGGAGGAGCTTTTAATGGTTTTGTCCATTTGTCATAGAAAGTTGGTGTTTTTGAATCGAAATAGTCCTGGAAGCTCATTTTCGTAAAATTTAACATAGAAGAAGAATAAAATGTGTACACCGAGCAACTTTGATAGTCCGAAGTTGCTCCACTCTCTCTATGGAGGAGCTTTTAACGGTTTTGTCCATTTGTCATAGAAAGTTGGTGTTTTGGCATCGAAATAATCCTGGAAGCTCATTTTCGTAAAATTTAACATAGAAGAACAATAAAAAGTGTACACCGAGCAACTTTGATTGTCTGAAGTTGCTCAACTCTCTCTATGGAGGTGCTTCTAACGGTTTTGTCCATTTGTCATAGAAAGTTGGTCTTTTGGCATCAAAATAATCCTGGAAGCTCATTTTCGTAACATTTAACATAGAAGAACAATAAAAAGGTGTACACCGAGCAACTTCGATTGTCCGAAGTTGCTCAACACTCTCTATGGAGGAGCTTTTAACAATTTTGTCCATTTGTCATAGAAAGTAGGTGTTTTGGCATCGAAATAATCCTGGAAGCTCATTTTCGTAAAATTTAACATAGAAGAACTATAAAAAGTGTATACCGAGCAACTTTGATTGTCCGAAGTTGCTCAACACTCTCTATGGAGGAGCTTTTAACGATTTTCTCCATTTGTCATAGAAAGTTGGTCTTTTGCCATCGAAATAATCTTGGAAGCTTATACTCATAAAATTTGACATAAAAGAACATTAAAAAGTGTGCACTGAGCAACTTTGATAGTCCGAAGTTGCTCAACACTCTCTATAGAGGAGCTTTTAACGGTTTTGTCCATTTGTCATAGAAAGTTGGTGTTTTGGCATCAAAATAGTCCTGGAAGGTCATTTTCGTAAAATTTAACATAGAAGAACAATAAAAAGTTTACACCGAGCAACTTTGATAGTCCGAAGTTGCTCAACTCTCTCTATGGAGGAGCTTTTAACGGTTTTGTCCGTTATTCATAGAAAGTTGGTGTTTTGGCATCGAAATAATCCTGGAAGCTCATTTTCGTAAAATTTAACATAGAAGAACAATAAAAAGTGTACACCGATCAACTTTGATAGTCCGAAGTTGCTCAACTCTCTCTATGGAGGAGGTTTTAACGGTTTTGTCCATTTTTCATAGAAAGTTGGTGTTTTGGCATCGAAATAATCCTGGAAGCTCATTTTCATAAAATTTAACATAGAAGAACAATAAAAAGTGTACACCGAGCAACTTTGATAGTCCGAAGTTGCTCAACTCACTCTATGGAGGTGCTTCTAACGGTTTTGTCCATTTGTCGTAGAAAGTTGGTCTTTTGGCATCGAAATAATCCTGGAAGCTCATTTTCGTTACTTTTAACATAGAAGAACAATAAAAAGTGTACACCGAGCAACTTTGATTGTCCGAAGTTGCTCAACACTCTCTATGGAGGAGCTTTTAACGATTTTATCCTTTTGTCATAGAAAGTAGGTGTTTTGGCATCGAAATAATCTTGGAAGCTTATACTCATAATATTTGACATAGAAGAACATTAAAAAGTGTGCACCGAGCAGCTTTGATAGTCCGAAGTTGCTCAACACTCTCTATGGAGGAGCTTTTAACGATTTTGTCCATTTGTCATAGAAAGTTGGTCTTTTGCCATCGGAATAATCTTGGAAGCTTATACTCATAAAATTTGACATAGAAGAACATTAAAAAGTGTGCACTGAGCAACTTTGATGGTCCGAAATTGCTCAACTCTCTCCATAGAGGAGCTTTTAACGGTTTTGTCCATTTGTCATAGAAAGTTGGTGTTTTGGCATCGAAATAATCCTGGAAGCTCATTTTCGTAAAATTTAACATAGAAGAACAATAAAAGTGTACACCGAGCAACTTTGATAGTCCGAAGTTGCTCAACTCTCTCGATGGAGGAGCTTTTAACGGTTTTGTCCATTTGTCATAGAAAGTTGGTGTTTTGACATCGAAATAGTCCTGGAAGCTCATTTTCGTAAAATTTAACACAGAAGAACAATAAAAAGTGTACACCGAGCAACTTTGATTGTCTGAAGTTGCTGAACTCTCTCTATGGAGGAGCTTTTAACGGTTTTGTCCGTTTGTCATAGAAAGTTGGTGTTTTTGCATCGAAATAATCCTGGAAGCTCATTTTCGTAAAATTTAACATAGAAGAACAATAAAAAGTGTACACCGATCAACTTTGATAGTCCGAAGTTGCTCCACTCTCTCTATGGAGGGGCTTTTAACGGTTTTGTCCATTTGTCATAGAAAGTTGGTGTTTTGGCATCGAAATAATCCTGGAAGCTCATTTTCGTAAAATTTAATAAGAAGAACAATAAAAAGTGTACACCGAGCAACTTTTATTGTCTGAAGTTGCTCAATACTCTCTATGGAGGAGCTTTTAACGATTTTGTCCATTTGTCATAAAAAGTTGGTCTTTCGCCATCGAAATAATCTTGGAAGCATATACTCATAAAATTTGACATAGAAGAACATTAAAAAGTGTGCACTGAGCAACTTTGATAGTCCGAAGTTGCTGAACTCTCTCTATGGAGGAGCTTTTAACGGTTTTGTCCATTTGTCATAGAAATTTGGTGTTTTAGCATCGAAATAATCCTGGAAGCTCATTTTCGTAAAATTTAACATAGAAGAACAATAAAAAGTGTACACCGAGCAACTTTGATAGTCCGAAGTTGCTCAACTCTCTCTATGGAGGAGCTTTTAACGGTTTTAACCATTTGTCATAGAAAGTTGGTGTTTCGGCATCGAAATAGTCCTGGAAGCTCATTTTCGTAAAATTTAACATAGAAGAACAATAAAAAGTTTACACCGAGCAACTTTGATTGTCTGAAGTTCCTCAACTCTCTCTATGGAGGAACTTTTAACGGTTTTGTCCGTTTTTCATAGAAAGTTGGTGTTTTGGCATCGAAATAATCCTGGAAGCTCATTTTCGTAAAATTTAACACAGAAGAACAATAAAAAGTTTACACCGATCAACTTTGATAGTCCGAAGTTGCTCCACTCTCTCTATGGAGGAGCTTTTAACGGTTTTGTCCATTTGTCACAGAAAGTTGGTGTTTTGGCATCGAAATAATCCTGGAAGCTCATTTTCGTAAAATTTAACATAGAAGAACTATAAAAAGTGTACACCGAACAACTTTGATAGTCCGAAGTTGCTCAAATCTCTCTATGGAGGAGCTTTTAACGGTTTTGTCCATTTGTCATAAAAAGTTGGTGTTTTGGCATCGAAATAATCCTGGAAGCTCATTTTCGTAAAATTTAACATAGAAGAACAATAAAAAGTGTACACCGAACAACTTTGATAGTCCGAAGTTGCTCAACTCTCTCTATGGAGGAGCTTTTAACGGTTATTTCTATTTGTCATAGAAAGTTGGTGTTTTGGCATCGAAATAGTCCTGGAAGCTCATTTTCGTAAAAATTAACATAGAAGAACAATAAAAAGTTTACACCGAGCAACTTTGATTGTCTGAAGTTGCTCAACTCTCTCTATGGAGGAACTTTTAACGGTTTTGTCCGTTTTTCATAGAAAGTTGGTGTTTTGGCATCGAAATAATCCTGGAAGCTCATTTTCATAAAATTTAACATAGAAGAACAATAAAAAGTGTACACTGATCAACTTTGATAGTCCGAAGTTGCTCAAATCTCTCTATGGAGGAGCTTTTAACGGTTTTGTCCAATTGTCATAGAAAGTTGGTGTTTTGCGATCGAAATAATCCTAAAAGCTCATTTTCGTAAAATTTAACATAGAAGAACAATAAAAAGTGTACACCGATCAACTTTGATAGTCCGAAGTTGCTCAATACTCTGTATGGAGGAGCTTTTAACGGTTTTGTCCATTTGTCATAGAAAGTTGGTGTTTTTGCATCGAAATAGTCCAGGAAGCTCATTTTCGTAAAATTTAACATAGAAGAACAATAAAAAGTTTACACCGAGCAACTTTGATTGTCTGAAGTTGCTCAACTCTCTCTATGGAGGAACTTTTAACGGTTTTGTCCGTTTTTCATAGAAAGTTGGTGTTTTGGCATCGAAATAATCCTGGAAGCACATTTTCGTAACATTTAACATAGAAGAACAATAAAAAGTGTACACCGAGCAACTTTGATTGTCCGAAGTTGCTCAACACTCTCTAGGGAGGAGCTTTTAACGATTTTGTACATTAGTCATAGAAAGTTGGTGTTTTGGCATCGAAATAATCCTGGAAGCTCATTTTCATAAAATTTAACATAGAAAAACAATAAAAAGTGTACACCGAGCAACTTTGATTGTCCGAAGTTGCTCAACACTCTCTATGGAGGATCTTTTAACGATTTTGTCCATTTGTCATAGAAAGTTGGTCTTTTGCCATGGAATACTCTTGGAAGCTCATACTCATAAAATTTGACATAGAAGAACATTAAAAAGTGTGCACCGAGCAACTTTGATAGTCGAAAGTTGCTCAACTCTCTCTATGGAGGAGCTTTTAACGGTTTTGTCCGTTTGTCATAGAAAGTCGTTGTTTTGGCATCGAAATAATCCTGGAAGCTCATTTTCGTAAAATTTAACATAGAAGAACAATAAAAAGTGTACACCGATTAACTTTGATAGTCCGAAGTTGCTCAACTCTCTCTATGGAGGAGTTTTTAACGGTTTTGTCCATTTGTCATAGAAATTTGGTGTTTTGGCATCGAAATAATCATGGAAGCTCATTTTCGAAAAATTTAACATAGAAGAACAATAAAAAGTGTACACCGAGCGACCTTGATAGTCCGAAGTTGCTCAACTCTCTCTATGGAGGAGCTTTTAACGGTTTTTGTCCATTTGTCATAGAAAGTTGTTGTTTTGGCATCTAAATAATCCTAGAAGCTCATATTCGTAACATTTAACATAGAAGAACAATAAAAAGGTGTACACCGAGCAACTTTGATTGTCTGAAGTTGCTCAACACTCTCTATGTAGGAACTTTTAACGGTTTTGTCCGTTTTTCATAGAAAGTTGGTGTTTTGGCATCGAAATAATCCTGGAAGCTCATTTTCGTAAACTTTAACACAGAAGAACAATAAAAAGTTTACACCGATCAACTTTGATAGTCCGAAGTTGCTCCACTCTCTCTATGGAGGAGCTTTTAACGGTTTTGTCCATTTGTCACAGAAAGTTGGTGTTTTAGCATCGAAATAATCCTGGAAGCTCATTTTCGTAAAATTTAACATAGAAGAACTATAAAAAGTGTATACCGAGCAACTTTGATTGTCCGAAGTTGCTCAACACTCTCTATGGAGGAGCTTTTAACGATTTTCTCCATTTGTCATAGAAAGTTGGTCTTTTGCCATCGAAATAATCTTGGAAGCTTATACTCATAAAATTTGACATAAAAGAACCTTAAAAAGTGTGCACTGAGCAACTTTGATAGTCCGAAGTTGCTCAACACTCTCTATAGAGGAGCTTTTAACGGTTTTGTCCATTTGTCATAGAAAGTTGGTGTTTTGGCATCAAAATAGTCCTGGAAGCTCATTTTCGTAAAATTTAACATAGAAGAACAATAAAAAGTTTACACCGAGCAACTTTGATAGTCCGAAGTTGCTCAACTCTCTCTATGGAGGAGCTTTTAACGATTTTGTCTGTTATTCATAGAAAGTTGGTGTTTTGGCATCGAAATAATCCTGGAAGCTCATTTTCGTAAAATTTAACATAGAAGAACAATAAAAAGTGTACACCGATCAACTTTGATAGTCCGAAGTTGCTCAACTCTCTCTATGGAGGAGGTTTTAACGGTTTTGTCCATTTTTCATAGAAAGTTGGTGTTTTGGCATCGAAATAATCCTGGAAGCTCATTTTCATAAAATTTAACATAGAAGAACAATAAAAAGTGTAGACCGAGCAACTTTGATAGTCCGAAGTTGCTCAACTCACTCTATGGAGGTGCTTCTAACGGTTTTGTCCATTTGTCGTAGAAAGTTGGTCTTTTGGCATCGAAATAATCCTGGAAGCTCATTTTCGTAACTTTTAACATAGAAGAACAATAAAAAGTGTACACCGAGCAACTTTGATTGTCCGAAGTTGCTCAACACTCTCTATGGAGGAGCTTTTAACGATTTTGTCCTTTTGTCATAGAAAGTAGGTGTTTTGGCATCGAAATAATCTTGGAAGCTTATACTCATAATATTTGACATAGAAGAACATTAAAAAGTGTGCACCGAGCAACTTTGATAGTCCGAAGTTGCTCAACACTCTCTATGGAGGAGCTTTTAACGATTTTGTCCATTTGTCATAGAAAGTTGGTCTTTTACCATCGAAATAATCTTGGAAGCTTATACTCATAAAATTTGACATAGAAGAACATTAAAAAGTGTGCACTGAGCAACTTTGATGGTCCGAAATTGCTCAACTCTCTCCATAGAGGAGCTTTTAACGGTTTTATCCATTTGTCATAGAAAGTTGGTGTTTTGGCATCGAAATAATCCTGGAAGCTCATTTTCGTAAAATTTAACATAGAAGAACAATAAAAAGTGTACACCGATCAACTTTGATAGTCCGAAGTTGCTCAACTCTCTCTATGGAGGAGGTTTTAACGGTTTTTTCTATTTGTCATAGAAAGTTGGTGTTTTGACATCGAAATAGTCCTGGAAGCTCATTTTCGTAAAATTTAACATAGAAGAACAATAAAAAGTTTACACCGAGCAACTTTGATTGTCTGAAGTTGCTCAACTCTCTCTATGGAGGAACTTTTAACGGTTTTGTCCGTTTTTCATAGAAAGTTGGTGTTTTGGCATCGAAATAATCCTGGAAGCTCATTTTCATAAAATTTAACATAGAAGAACAATAAAAAGTGTACACCGATCAACTTTGATAGTCCGAAGTTGCTCAAATCTCTCTATGGAGGAGCTTTTAACGGTTTTGTCCAATTGTCATAGAAAGTTGGTGTTTTGCGATCGAAATAATCCTAAAAGCTCATTTTCGTAAAATTTAACATAGAAGAACAATAAAAAGTGTACACCGATCAACTTTGATAGTCCGAAGTTGCTCAATACTCTGTATGGAGGAGCTTTTAACGGTTTTGTCCATTTGTCATAGAAAGTTGGTGTTTTTGCATCGAAATAGTCCAGGAAGCTCATTTTCGTAAAATTTAACATAGAAGAACAATAAAAAGTTTACACCGAGCAACTTTGATTGTCTGAAGTTGCTCAACTCTCTCTATGGAGGAACTTTTAACGGTTTTGTCCGTTTTTCATAGAAAGTTGGTGTTTTGGCATCGAAATAATCCTGGAAGCACATTTTCGTAAAATTTAACATAGAAGAACAATAAAAAGTTTACACCGATCAACTTTGATAGTCCGAAGTTGCTCCACTCTCTCTATGGAGGAGCTTTTAACGGTTTTGTCCATTTGTCACAGAAAGTTGGTGTTTTGGCATCGAAATAATCCTGGAAGCTCATTTTCGTAAAATTTAACATAGAAGAACTATAAAAAGTGTATACCGAGCAACTTTGATTGTCCGAAGTTGCTCAACACTCTCTATGGAGGAGCTTTTAACGATTTTCTCCATTTGTCGTAGAAAGTTGGTCTTTTGCCATCGAAATAATCTTGGAAGCTTATACTCATAAAATTTGACATAAAAGAACATTAAAAAGTGTGCACTGAGCAACTTTGATAGTCCGAAGTTGCTCAACACTCTCTATAGAGGAGCTTTTAACGGTTTTGTCCATTTGTCATAGAAAGTTGGTGTTTTGGCATCAAAATAGTCCTGGAAGCTCATTTTCGTAAAATTTAACATAGAAGAACAATAAAAAGTTTACACCGAGCAACTTTGATAGTCCGAAGTTGCTCAACTCTCTCTATGGAGGAGCTTTTAACGGTTTTGTCCGTTATTCATAGAATGTTGGTGTTTTGGCATCGAAATAATCCTGGAAGCTCATTTTCGTAAAATTTAACATAGAAGAACAATAAAAAGTGTACACCGATCAACTTTGATAGTCCGAAGTTGCTCAACTCTCTCTATGGAGGAGGTTTTAACGGTTTTAACCATTTGTCATAGAAAGTTGGTGTTTTGGCATCGAAATAGTCCTGGAAGCTCATTTTCGTAAAATTTAACATAGAAGAACAATAAAAAGTTTACACCGAGCAACTTTGATTGTCTGAAGTTCCTCAACTCTCTCTATGTAGGAACTTTTAACGGTTTTGTCCGTTTTTCATAGAAAGTTGGTGTTTTGGCATCGAAATAATCCTGGAAGCTCATTTTCGTAAAATTTAACACAGAAGAACAATAAAAAGTTTACACCGATCAACTTTGATAGTCCGAAGTTGCTCCACTCTCTCTATGGAGGAGCTTTTAACGGTTTTGTCCATTTGTCACAGAAAGTTGGTGTTTTGGCATCAAAATAATCCTGGAAGCTCATTTTCGTAAAATTTAACATAGAAGAACTATAAAAAGTGTATACCGAGCAACTTTGATTGTCCGAAGTTGCTCAACACTCTCTATGGAGGAGCTTTTAACGATTTTCTCCATTTGTCATAGAAAGTTGGTCTTTTGCCATCGAAATAATCTTGGAAGCTTATACTCATAAAATTTGACATAAAAGAACATTAAAAAGTGTGCACTGAGCAACTTTGATAGTCCGAAGTTGCTCAACACTCTCTATAGAGGAGCTTTTAACGGTTTTGTCCATTTGTCATAGAAAGTTGGTGTTTTGGCATCAAAATAGTCCTGGAAGCTCATTTTCGTAAAATTTAACATAGAAGAACAATAAAAAGTTTACACCGAGCAACTTTGATAGTCCGAAGTTGCTCAACTCTCTCTATGGAGGAGCTTTTAACGATTTTGTCCGTTATTCATAGAAAGTTGGTGTTTTGGCACCGAAATAATCCTGGAAGCTCATTTTCGTAAAATTTAACATAGAAGAACAATAAAAAGTGTACACCGATCAACTTTGATAGTCCGAAGTTGCTCAACTCTCTCTATGGAGGAGGTTTTAACGGTTTTGTCCATTTTTCATAGAAAGTTGGTGTTTTGGCATCGAAATAATCCTGGAAGCTCATTTTCGTAAAATTTAACATAGAAGAACAATAAAAAGTGTACACCGAGCAACTTTGATAGTCCGAAGTTGCTCAACTCACTCTATGGAGGTGCTTCTAACGGTTTTGTCCATTTGTCGTAGAAAGTTGGTCTTTTGGCATCGAAATAATCCTGGAAGCTCATTTTCGTAACTTTTAACATAGAAGAACAATAAAAAGTGTACACCGAGCAACTTTGATTGTCCGAAGTTGCTCAACACTCTCTATGGAGGAGCTTTTAACGATTTTGTCCTTTTGTCATAGAAAGTAGGTGTTTTGGCATCGAAATAATCTTGGAAGCTTATACTCATAATATTTGACATAGAAGAACATTAAAAAGTGTGCACCGAGCAACTTTGATAGTCCGAAGTTGCTCAACACTCTCTATGGAGGAGCTTTTAACGATTTTGTCCATTTGTCATAGAAAGTTGGTCTTTTGCCATCGAAATAATCTTGGAAGCTTATACTCATAAAATTTGACATAGAAGAACATTAAAAAGTGTGCACTGAGCAACTTTGATGGTCCGAAATTGCTCAACTCTCTCCATAGAGGAGCTTTTAACGGTTTTGTCCATTTGTCATAGAAAGTTGGTGTTTTGGCATCGAAATAATCCTGGAAGCTCATTTTCGTAAAATTTAACATAGAAGAACAATAAAATTGTACACCGAGCAACTTTGATAGTCCGAAGTTGCTCAACTCTCTCGATGGAGGAGCTTTTAACGGTTTTGTCCATTTGTCATAGAAAGTTGGTGTTTTGACATCGAAATAGTCCTGGAAGCTCATTTTCGTAAAATTTAACACAGAAGAACAATAAAAAGTGTACATCGAGCAACTTTGATTGTCTGAAGTTGCTGAACTCTCTCTATGGAGGAGCTTTTAACGGTTTTGTCCGTTTGTCATAGAAAGTTGGTGTTTTTGCATCGAAATAATCCTGAAAGCTCATTTTCGTAAAATTTAACATAGAAGAACAATAAAAAGTGTACACCGATCAACTTTGATAGTCCGAAGTTGCTCCACTCTCTCTATGGAGGAGCTTTTAACGGTTTTGTCCATTTGTCATAGAAAGTTGGTGTTTTGGCATCGAAATAATCCTGGTAGCTCATTTGCGTAAAATTTAATAAGAAGAACAACAAAAAGTGTACACCCAGCAACTTTTATTGTCTGAAGTTGCTCAATACTCTCTATGGAGGAGCTTTTAACGATTTTGTCCATTTGTCATAAAAAGTTGGTCTTTCGCCATCGAAATAATCTTGGAAGCATATACTCATAAAATTTGACATAGAAGAACATTAAAAAGTGTGCACTGAGCAACTTTGATAGTCCGAAGTTGCTGAACTCTCTCTATGGAGGAGCTTTTAACGGTTTTGTCCATTTGTCATAGAAATTTGGTGTTTTAGCATCGAAATAATCCTGGAAGCTCATTTTCGTAAAATTTAACATAGAAGAACAATAAAAAGTGTACACCGAGCAACTTTGATAGTCCGAAGTTGCTCAACTCTCTCTATGGAGGAGCTTTTAACGGTTTTGTCCATTTGTCATAGAAAGTTGGTGTTTTTGCATCGAAATAGTCGAGGAAGCTCATTTTCGTAAAATTTAACATAGAAGAACAATAAAAAGTTTACACCGAGCAACTTTGATTGTCTGAAGTTCCTCAACTCTCTCTATGGAGGAACTTTTAACGGTTTTGTCCGTTTTTCATAGAAAGTTGGTGTTTTGGCATCGAAATAATCCTGGAAGCACATTTTCGTAAAATTTAACATAGAAGAACAATAAAAAGTTTACACCGATCAACTTTGATAGTCCGAAGTTGCTCCACTCTCTCTATGGAGGAGCTTTTAACGGTTTTTTCTATTTGTCATAGAAAGTTGGTGTTTTGGCATCGAAATAGTCCTGGAAGCTCATTTTCGTAAAATTTAACATAGAAGAACAATAAAAAGTTTACACCGAGCAACTTTGATTGTCTGAAGTTCCTCAACTCTCTCTATGGAGGAACTTTTAACGGTTTTGTCCGTTTTTCATAGAAAGTTGGTGTTTTGGCATCGAAATAATCCTGGAAGCTCATTTTCGTAAAATTTAACACAGAAGAACAATAAAAAGTTTACACCGAGCAACTTTGATTGTCTGAAGTTGCTCAAATCTCTCTATGGAGGAGCTTTTAACGGTTTTGTCCGTTTTTCATAAAAAGTTGGTGTTTTGGCATCGAAATAATCCTGGAAGATCATTTTCGTAAAATTTAACATAGAAGAACAATAAAAAGTGTACACCGAGCAACTTTGATAGTCCGAAGTTGCTCAACTCTCTCTATGGAGGAGCTTTTAACGGTTTTTTCTATTTGTCATAGAAAGTTGGTGTTTTGGCATCGAAATAGTCCTGGAAGCTCATTTTCGTAAAATTTAACATAGAAGAACAATAAAAAGTTTACACCGAGCAACTTTGATTGTCTGAAGTTGCTCAACTCTCTCTATGGAGGAACTTTTAACGGTTTTGTCCGTTTTTCATAGAAAGTTGGTGTTTTGGCATCGAAATAATCCTGGAAGCTCATTTTTATAAAATTTAACATAGAAGAACAATAAAAAGTGTACACCGATCAACTTTGATAGTCCGAAGTTGCTCAAATCTCTCTATGGAGGAGCTTTTAACGGTTTTGTCCAATTGTCATAGAAAGTTGGTGTTTTGCGATCGAAATAATCCTGAAAGCTCATTTTCGTAAAATTTAACATAGAAGAACAATAAAAAGTGTACACCGATCAACTTTGATAGTCCGAAGTTGCTCAATACTCTGTATGGAGGAGCTTTTAACGGTTTTGTCCATTTGTCATAGAAAGTTCGTGTTTTTGCATCGAAATAGTCCAGGAAGCTCATTTTCGTAAAATTTATCATAGAAGAACAATAAAAAGTTTACACCGAGCAACTTTGATTGTCTGAAGTTCCTCAACTCTCTCTATGAAGGAACTTTTAACGGTTTTGTCCGTTTTTCATAGAAAGTTGGTGTTTTGGCATCGAAATAATCCTGGAAGCTCATTTTCGTAAAATTTAACACAGAAGAACAATAAAAAGTTTACACCGATCAACTTTGATAGTCCGAAGTTGCTCCACTCTCTCTATGGAGGAGCTTTTAACGGTTTTGTCCATTTGTCACAGAAAGTTGGTGTTTTGGCATCGAAATAATCCTGGAAGCTCATTTTCGTAAAATTTAACATAGAAGAACTATTAAAAGTGTATACCGAGCAACTTTGATTGTCCGAAGTTGCTCAACACTCTCTATGAAGGAGCTTTTAACGATTTTCTCCATTTGTCATAGAAAGTTGGTCTTTTGCCATCGAAATAATCTTGGAAGCTTATACTCATAAAATTTGACATAAAAGAACATTAAAAAGTGTGCACTGAGCAACTTTGATAGTCCGAAGTTGCTCAACACTCTCTATAGAGGAGCTTTTAACGGTTTTGTCCATTTGTCATAGAAAGTTGGTGTTTTGGCATCAAAATAGTCCTGGAAGCTCATTTTCGTAAAATTTTACATAGAAGAACAATAAAAAGTTTACACCGAGCAACTTTGATAGTCCGAAGTTGCTCAACTCTCTCTATGGAGGAGCTTTTAACGGTTTTGTCCGTTATTCATAGAAAGTTGGTGTTTTGGCATCGAAATAATCCTGGAAGCTCATTTTCGTAAAATTTAACATAGAAGAACAATAAAAAGTGTACACCGATCAACTTTGATAGTCCGAAGTTGCTCAACTCTCTCTATGGAGGAGGTTTTAACGGTTTTAACTATTTGTCATAGAAAGTTGGTGTTTTGGAATCGAAATATTCCTGGAAGCTCATTTTCGTAAAATTTAACATAGAAGAACAATAAAAAGTTTACACCGAGCAACTTTGATTGTCTGAAGTTCCTCAACTCTCTCTATGTAGGAACTTTTAACGGTTTTGTCCGTTTTTCGTAGAAAGTTGGTGTTTTGGCATCGAAATAATCCTGGAAGCTCATTTTCGTAAAATTTAACACAGAAGAACAATAAAAAGTGTACACATATCAACTTTGATAGTCTGAAGTTGCTCAAATCTCTCTATGGAGGAGCTTTTAACGGTTTTGTCCATTTGTCATAAAAAGTTGGTGTTTTGGCATCGAAATAATCCTGGAAGCTCATTTTCGTAAAATTTAACATAGAAGAACAATAAAAAGTGTACACCGAGCAACTTTGATAGTCCGAAGTTGCTCAACTCTCTCTATGGAGGAGCTTTTAACGGTTTTTTCTATTTGTCATAGAAAGTTGGTGTTTTGGCATCGAAATAGTCCTGGAAGCTCATTTTCGTAAAATTTAACATAGAAGAACAATAAAAAGTTTACACCGAGCAACTTTGATTGTCTGAAGTTGCTCAACTCTCTCTATGGAGGAACTTTTAACGGTTTTGTCCGTTTTTCATAGAAAGTTGGTGTTTTGGCATCGAAATAATCCTGGAAGCTCATTTTCATAAAATTTAACACAGAAGAACAATAAAAAGTGTACACCGATCAACTTTGATAGTCCGAAGTTGCTCAAATCTCTCTATGGAGGAGCTTTTAACAGTTTTGTCCAATTGTCATAGAAAATTGGTGTTTTGCGATCGAAATAATCCTGAAAGCTCATTTTCGTAAAATTTAACATAGAAGAACAATAAAAAGTTTACACCGATCAACTTTGATAGTCCGAAGTTGGTCAATACTCTGTATGGAGTAGCTTTTAACGGTTTTGTCCATTTGTCATAGAAAGTTGGTGTTTTTGCATCGAAATAGTCCAGGAAGCTCATTTTCGTAAAATTTAACATAGAAGAACAATAAAAAGTTTACACCGAGCAACTTTGATTGTCTGAAGTTGCTCAACTCTCTCTATGGAGGAACTTTTAACGGTTTTGTCCGTTTTTCATAGAAAGTTGGTGTTTTGGCATCGAAATAATCCTGGAAGCACATTTTCGTAAAATTTAACATAGAAGAACAATAAAAAGTGTTCACCGATCAACTTTGATAGTCCGAAGTTGCTCAAATCTCTCTATGGAGGAGCTTTTAACAGTTTTGTCCAATTGTCATAGAAAGTTGGTGTTTTGCGATCGAAATAATCCTGAAAGCTCATTTTCGTAAAATTTAACATAGAAGAACAATAAAAAGTGTACACCGATCAACTTTGATAGTCCGAAGTTGGTCAATACTCTGTATGGAGTAGGTTTTAACGGTTTTGTCCATTTGTCATAGAAAGTTGGTGTTTTTGCATCGAAATAGTCCAGGAAGCTCATTTTCGTAAAATTTAACATAGAAGAACAATAAAAAGTTTACACCGAGCAACTTTGATTGTCTGAAGTTGCTCAACTCTCTCTATGGAGGAACTTTTAACGGTTTTGTCCGTTTTTCATAGAAAGTTGGTGTTTTGGCATCGAAATAATCCTGGAAGCACATTTTCGTAAAATTTCACATAGAAGAACAATAAAAAGTTTACACCGATCAACTTTGATAGTCCGAAGTTGCTCCACTCTCTCTATGGAGGAGCTTTTAACGGTTTTGTCCATTTGTCACAGAAAGTTAGTGTTTTGGCATCGAAATAATCCTGGAAGCTCATTTTCGTAAAATTTAACATAGAAGAACTATAAAAAGTGTATACCGAGCAACTTTGATTGTCCGAAGTTGCTCAACACTCTCTATGGAGGAGCTTTTAACGATTTTCTCCATTTGTCATAGAAAGTTGGTCTTTTGCCATCGAAATAATCTTGGAAGCTTATACTCATAAAATTTGACATAAAAGAACATTAAAAAGTGTGCACTGAGCAACTTTGATAGTCCGAAGTTGCTCAACACTCTCTATAGAGGAGCTTTTAACGGTTTTGTCCATTTGTCATAGAAAGTTGGTGTTTTGACATCAAAATAGTCCTGGAAGCTCATTTTCGTAAAATTTAACATAGAAGAACAATAAAAAGTTTACACCGAGCAACTTTGATAGTCCGAAGTTGCTCAACTCTCTCTATGGAGGAGCTTTTAACGGTTTTGTCCGTTATTCATAGAAAGTTGGTGTTTTGCGATCGAAATAATCCTGAAAGCTCATTTTCGTAAAATTTAACATAGAAGAACAATAAAAAGTGTACACCGATCAACTTTGATAGTCCGAAGTTGGTCAATACTCTGTATGGAGTAGCATTTAACGGTTTTGTCCATTTGTCATAGAAAGTTGGTGTTTTTGCATCGAAATAGTCCAGGAAGCTCATTTTCGTAAAACTTAACATAGAAGAACAATAAAAAGTTTACACCGAGCAACTTTGATTGTCTGAAGTTGCTCAACTCTCTCTATGGAGGAACTTTTAACGGTTTTGTCCGTTTTTCATAGAAAGTTGGTGTTTTGGCATCGAAATAATCCTGGAAGCACATTTTCGTAAAATTTAACATAGAAGAACAATAAAAAGTTTACACCGATCAACTTTGATAGTCCGAAGTTGCTCCACTCTCTCTATGGAGGAGCTTTTAACGGTTTTGTCCATTTGTCACAGAAAGTTGGTGTTTTGGCATCGAAATAATCCTGGAAGCTCATTTTCGTAAAATTTAACATAGAAGAACTATAAAAAGTGTATACCGAGCAACTTTGATTGTCCGAAGTTGCTCAACACTCTCTATGGAGGAGCTTTTAACGATTTTCTCCATTTGTCATAGAAAGTTGGTCTTTTGCCATCGAAATAATCTTGGAAGCTTATACTCATAAAATTTGACATAAAAGAACATTAAAAAGTGTGCACTGAGCAACTTCGATAGTCCGAAGTTGCTCAACACTCTCTATAGAGGAGCTTTTAACGGTTTTGTCCATTTGTCATAGAAAGTTGGTGTTTTGGCATCAAAATAGTCCTGGAAGCTCATTTTCGTAAAATTTAACATAGAAGAACAATAAAAAGTTTACACCGAGCAACTTTGATAGTCCGAAGTTGCTCAACTCTCTCTATGGAGGAGCTTTTAACGGTTTTGTCCGTTATTCATAGAAAGTTGGTGTTTTGGCATCGAAATAATCCTGGAAGCTCATTTTCGTAAAATTTAACATAGAAGAACAATAAAAAGTGTACACCGATCAACTTTGATAGTCCGAAGTTGCTCAACTCTCTCTATGGAGGAGGTTTTAACGGTTTTGTCCATTTTTCATAGAAAGTTGGTGTTTTGGCATCGAAATAATCCTGGAAGCTCATTTTCGTAAAATTTAACATAGAAGAACAATAAAAAGTGTACACCGAGCAACTTTGATAGTCCGAAGTTGCTCAACTCACTCTATGGAGGTGCTTCTAACGGTTTTGTCCATTTGTCGTAGAAAGTTGGTCTTTTGGCATCGAAATAATCCTGGAAGCTCATTTTCGTAACTTTTAACATAGAAGAACAATAAAAAGTGTACACCGAGCAACTTTGATTGTCCGAAGTTGCTCAACACTCTCTATGGAGGAGCTTTTAACGATTTTGTCCTTTTGTCATAGAAAGTAGGTGTTTTGGCATCGAAATAATCTTGGAAGCTTATACTCATAATATTTGACATAGAAGAACATTAAAAAGTGTGCACCGAGCAACTTTGATAGTCCGAAGTTGCTCAACACTCTCTATGGAGGAGCTTTTAACGATTTTGTCCATTTGTCATAGAAAGTTGGTCTTTTGCCATCGAAATAATCTTGGAAGCTTATACTCATAAAATTTGACATAGAAGAACATTAAAAAGTGTGCACTGAGCAACTTTGATGGTCCGAAATTGCTCAACTCTCTCCATAGAGGAGCTTTTAAAGGTTTTGTCCATTTGTCATAGAAAGTTGGTGTTTTGGCATCGAAATAATCCTGGAAGCTCATTTTCGTAAAATTTAACATAGAAGAACAATAAAAGTGTACATCGAGCAACTTTGATAGTCCGAAGTTGCTCAACTCTCTCGATGGAGGAGCTTTTAACGGTTTTGTCCATTTGTCATAGAAAGTTGGTGTTTTGACATCGAAATAGTCCTGGAAGCTCATTTTCGTAAAATTTAACACAGAAGAACAATAAAAACTGTACACCGAGCAACTTTGATTGTCTGAAGTTGCTGAACTCTCTCTATGGAGGAGCTTTTAACGGTTTTGTCCGTTTGTCATAGAAAGTTGGTGTTTTTGCATCGAAATAATCCTGAAAGCTCATTTTCGTAAAATTTAACATAGAAGAACAATAAAAAGTGTACACCAATCAACTTTGATAGTCCGAAGTTGCTCCACTCTCTCTATGGAGGAGCTTTTAACGGTTTTGTCCCTTTGTCATAGAAAGTTGGTGTTTTGGCATCGAAATAATCCAGGAAGCTCATTTTCGTAAAATTTAATAAGAAGAACAATAAAAAGTGTACACCGAGCAACTTTTATTGTCTGAAGTTGCTCAATACTCTCTATGGAGGAGCTTTTAACGATTTTGTCCATTTGTCATAAAAAGTTGGTCTTTCGCCATCGAAATAATCTTGGAAGCATATACTCATAAAATTTGACATAGAAGAACATTAAAAAGTGTGCACTGAGCAACTTTGATAGTCCGAAGTTGCTGAACTCTCTCTATGGAGGAGCTTTTAACGGTTTTGTCCATTTGTCATAGAAATTTGGTGTTTTAGCATCGAAATAATCCTGGAAGCTCATTTTCGTACAATTTAACATAGAAGAACAATAAAAAGTGTACACCGAGCAACTTTGATAGTCCGAAGTTGCTCAACTCTCTCTATGGAGGAGCTTTTAACGGCTTTAACCATTTGTCATAGGAAGTTGGTGTTTTGGCATCGAAATAGTCCTGGAAGCTCATTTTCGTAAAATTTAACATAGAAGAACAATAAAAAGTTTACACCGAGCAACTTTGATTGTCTGAAGTTCCTCAACTCTCTCTATGGAGGAACTTTTAACGGTTTTGTCCGTTTTTCATAGAAAGTTGGTGTTTTGGCATCGAAATAATCCTGGAAGCTCATTTTCGTAAAATTTAACACAGAAGAACAATAAAAAGTGTACACAGATGAACTTTGATAGTCTGAAGTTGCTCAAATCTCTCTATGGAGGAGCTTTTAACGGTTTTGTCCATTTGTCATAAAAAGTTGGTGTTTTGGCATCGAAATAATCCTGGAAGCTCATTTTCGTAAAATTTAACATAGAAGAACAATAAAAAGTGTACACCGAGCAACTTTGATTGTCTGAAGTTGCTCAACTCTCTCTATGGAGGAACTTTTAACGGTTTTGTCCGTTTTTCATAGAAAGTTGGTGTTTTGGCATCGAAATAGTCCTGGAAGCTCATTTTCGTAAAATTTAACATAGAAGAACAATAAAAAGTTTACACCGAGCAACTTTGATTGTCTGAAGTTGCTCAACTCTCTCTATGGAGGAACTTTTAACGGTTTTGTCCGTTTTTCATAGAAAGTTGGTGTTTTGGCATCGAAATAATCCTGGAAGCTCATTTTCATAAAATTTAACATAGAAGAACAATAAAAAGTGTAGACCGATCAACTTTGATAGTCCGAAGTTGCTCAAATCTCTCTATGGAGGAGCTTTTAACGGTTTTGTCCAATTGTCATAGAAAGTTGGTGTTTTGCGATCGAAATAATCCTGAAAGCTCATTTTCGTAAAATTTAACATAGAAGAACAATAAAAAGTGTACACCGATCAACTTTGATAGTCCGAAGTTGCTCAATACTCTGTATGGAGGAGCTTTTAACGGTTTTGTCCATTTGTCATAGAAAGTTGGTGTTTTTGCATCGAAATAGTCCAGGAAGCTCATTTTCGTAAAATTTAACATAGAAGAACAATAAAAAGTTTACACCGAGCAACTTTGATAGTCCGAAGTTGCTCAACTCTCTCTATGGAGGAGCTTTTAACGGTTTTGTCCGTTATTCATAGAAAGTTGGTGTTTTGGCATCGAAATAATCCTGGAAGCTCATTTTCGTAAAATTTAACATAGAAGAACAATAAAAAGTTTACACCGAGCAACTTTGATAGTCCGAAGTTGCTCAACTCTCTCTATGGAGGAGCTTTTAACGGTTTTGTCCGTTATTCATAGAAAGTTGGTGTTTTGGCATCGAAATAATCCTGGAAGCTCATTTTCGTAAAATTTAACATAGAAGAACAATAAAAAGTGTACACCGATCAACTTTGATAGTCCGAAGTTGCTCAACTCTCTCTATGGAGGAGGTTTTAACGGTTTTGTCCATTTTTCATAGAAAGTTGGTGTTTTGGCATCGAAATAATCCTGGAAGCTCATTTTCGTAAAATTTAACATAGAAGAACAATAAAAAGTGTACACCGAGCAACTTTGATAGTCCGAAGTTGCTCAACTCTCTCTATGGAGGAGCTTTTAACGGCTTTAACCATTTGTCATAGGAAGTTGGTGTTTTGGCATCGAAATAGTCCTGGAAGCTCATTTTCGTAAAATTTAACATAGAAGAACAATAAAAAGTTTACACCGAGCAACTTTGATTGTCTGAAGTTCCTCAACTCTCTCTATGGAGGAACTTTTAACGGTTTTGTCCGTTTTTCATAGAAAGTTGGTGTTTTGGCATCGAAATAATCCTGGAAGCTCATTTTCGTAAAATTTAACACAGAAGAACAATAAAAAGTGTACACAGATGAACTTTGATAGTCTGAAGTTGCTCAAATCTCTCTATGGAGGAGCTTTTAACGGTTTTGTCCATTTGTCATAAAAAGTTGGTGTTTTGGCATCGAAATAATCCTGGAAGCTCATTTTCGTAAAATTTAACATAGAAGAACAATAAAAAGTGTACACCGAGCAACTTTGATTGTCTGAAGTTGCTCAACTCTCTCTATGGAGGAACTTTTAACGGTTTTGTCCGTTTTTCATAGAAAGTTGTTGTTTTGGCATCGAAATAGTCCTGGAAGCTCATTTTCGTAAAATTTAACATAGAAGAACAATAAAAAGTTTACACCGAGCAACTTTGATTGTCTGAAGTTGCTCAACTCTCTCTATGGAGGAACTTTTAACGGTTTTGTCCGTTTTTCATAGAAAGTTGGTGTTTTGGCATCGAAATAATCCTGGAAGCTCATTTTCATAAAATTTAACATAGAAGAACAATAAAAAGTGTAGACCGATCAACTTTGATAGTCCGAAGTTGCTCAAATCTCCCTATGGAGGAGCTTTTAACGGTTTTGTCCAATTGTCATAGAAAGTTGGTGTTTTGCGATCGAAATAATCCTGAAAGCTCATTTTCGTAAAATTTAACATAGAAGAACAATAAAAAGTGTACACCGATCAACTTTGATAGTCCGAAGTTGCTCAATACTCTATATGGAGGAGCTTTTAACGGTTTTGTCCATTTGTCATAGAAAGTTGGTGTTTTTGCATCGAAATAGTCCAGGAAGCTCATTTTCTTAAAATTTAACATAGAAGAACAATAAAAAGTTTACACCGAGCAACTTTGATAGTCCGAAGTTGCTCAACTCTCTCTATGGAGGAGCTTTTAACGGTTTTGTCCGTTATTCATAGAAAGTTGGTGTTTTGGCATCGAAATAATCCTGGAAGCTCATTTTCGTAAAATTTAACATAGAAGAACAATAAAAAGTTTACACCGAGCAACTTTGATAGTCCGAAGTTGCTCAACTCTCTCTATGGAGGAGCTTTTAACGGTTTTGTCCGTTATTCATAGAAAGTTGGTGTTTTGGCATCGAAATAATCCTGGAAGCTCATTTTTGTAAAATTTAACATAGAAGAACAATAAAAAGTGTACACCGATCAACTTTGATAGTCCGAAGTTGCTCAACTCTCTCTATGGAGGAGGTTTTAACGGTTTTGTCCATTTTTCATAGAAAGTTGGTGTTTTGGCATCGAAATAATCCTGGAAGCTCATTTTCGTAAAATTTAACATAGAAGAACAATAAAAAGTGTACACCGAGCAACTTTGATAGTCCGAAGTTGCTCAACTCACTCTATGGAGGTGCTTCTAACGGTTTTGTCCATTTGTCGTAGAAAGTTGGTCTTTTGGCATCGAAATAATCCTGGAAGCTCATTTTCGTAACTTTTAACATAGAAGAACAATAAAAAGTGTACACCGAGCAACTTTGATTGTCCGAAGTTGCTCAACACTCTCTATGGAGGAGCTTTTAACGATTTTGTCCTTTTGTCATAGAAAGTAGGTGTTTTGGCATCGAAATAATCTTGGAAGCTTATACTCATAATATTTGACATAGAAGAACATTAAAAAGTGTGCACCGAGCAACTTTGATAGTCCGAAGTTGCTCAACACTCTCTATGGAGGAGCTTTTAACGATTTTGTCCATTTGTCATAGAAAGTTGGTCTTTTGCCATCGAAATAATCTTGGAAGCTTATACTCATAAAATTTGACATAGAAGAACATTAAAAAGTGTGCACTGAGCAACTTTGATGGTCCGAAATTGCTCAACTCTCTCCATAGAGGAGCTTTTAACGGTTTTGTCCATTTGTCATAGAAAGTTGGTGTTTTGGCATCGAAATAATCCTGGAAGCTCATTTTCGTAAAATTTAACATAGAAGAACAATAAAAGTGTACATCGAGCAACTTTGATAGTCCGAAGTTGCTCAACTCTCTCGATGGAGGAGCTTTTAACGGTTTTGTCCATTTGTCATAGAAAGTTGGTGTTTTGACATCGAAATAGTCCTGGAAGCTCATTTTCGTAAAATTTAACACAGAAGAACAATAAAAAGTGTACACCGAGCAACTTTGATTGTCTGAAGTTGCTGAACTCTCTCTATGGAGGAGCTTTTAACGGTTTTGTCCGTTTGTCATAGAAAGTTGGTGTTTTTGCATCGAAATAATCCTGGAAGCTCATTTTCGTAAAATTTAACATAGAAGAACAATAAAAAGTGTACACCGATCAACTTTGATAGTCCGAAGTTGCTCCACTCTCTCTATGGAGGAGCTTTTAACGGTTTTGTCCCTTTGTCATAGAAAGTTGGTGTTTTGGCATCGAAATAATCCTCGAAGCTCATTTTCGTAAAATTTAATAAGAAGAACAATAAAAAGTGTACACCGAGCAACTTTTATTGTCTGAAGTTGCTCAATACTCTCTATGGAGGAGCTTTTAACGATTTTGTCCATTTGTCATAAAAAGTTGGTCTTTCGCCATCGAAATAATCTTGGAAGCATATACTCATAAAATTTGACATAGAAGAACATTAAAAAGTGTGCACTGAGCAACTTTGATAGTCCGAAGTTGCTGAACTCTCTCTATGGAGGAGATTTTAACGGTTTTGTCCATTTGTCATAGAAATTTGGTGTTTTAGCATCGAAATAATCCTGGAAGCTCATTTTCGTAAAATTTAACATAGAAGAACAATAAAAAGTGTACACCGAGCAACTTTGATAGTCCGAAGTTGCTCAACTCTCTCTATGGAGGAGCTTTTAACGGTTTTAACCATTTGTCATAGGAAGTTGGTGTTTTGGCATCGAAATAGTCCTGGAAGCTCATTTTCGTAAAATTTAACATAGAAGAACAATAAAAAGTTTACACCGAGCAACTTTGATTGTCTGAAGTTCCTCAACTCTCTCTATGGAGGAACTTTTAACGGTTTTGTCCGTTTTTCATAGAAAGTTGGTGTTTTGGCATCGAAATAATCCTGGAAGCTCATTTTCGTAAAATTTAACACAGAAGAACAATAAAAAGTGTACACAGATCAACTTTGATAGTCTGAAGTTGCTCAAATCTCTCTATGGAGGAGCTTTTAACGGTTTTGTCCATTTGTCATAAAAAGTTGGTGTTTTGGCATCGAAATATTCCTGGAAGCTCATTTTCGTAAAATTTAACATAGAAGAACAATAAAAAGTGTACACCGAGCAACTTTGATTGTCTGAAGTTGCTCAACTCTCTCTATGGAGGAACTTTTAACGGTTTTATCCGTTTTTCATAGAAAGTTGGTGTTTTGGCAAAATAGTCCTGGAAGCTCATTTTCGTAAAATTTAACATAGAAGAACAATAAAAAGTTTACACCGAGCAACTTTGATTGTCTGAAGTTGCTCAACTCTCTCTATGGAGGAACTTTTAACGGTTTTGTCCGTTTTTCATAGAAAGTTGGTGTTTTGGCATCGAAATAATCCTGGAAGCTCATTTTCATAAAATTTAACATAGAAGAACAATAAAAAGTGTACACCGATCAACTTTGATAGTCCGAAGTTGCTCAAATCACTCTATAGACGAGCTTTTAACGGTTTTGTCCAATTGTCATAGAAAGTTGGTGTTTTGCGATCGAAATAATCCTGAAAGCTCATTTTCGTAAAATTTAACATAGAAGAACAATAAAAAGTGTACACCGATCAACTTTGATAGTCCGAAGTTGCTCAATACTCTGTATGGAGGAGCTTTTAACGGTTTTGTCCATTTGTCATAGAAAGTTGGTGTTTTTGCATCGAAATAGTCCAGGAAGCTCATTTTCGTAAAATTTAACATAGAAGAACAATAAAAAGTTTACACCGAGCAACTTTGATTGTCTGAAGTTGCTCAACTCTCTCTATGGAGGAACTTTTAACGGTTTTGTCCGTTTTTCATAGAAAGTTGGTGTTTTGGCATCGAAATAATCCTGGAAGCACATTTTCGTAAAATTTAACATAGAAGAACAATAAAAAGTTTACACCGATCAACTTTGATAGTCCGAAGTTGCTCCACTCTCTCTATGTAGGAGCTTTTAACGGTTTTGTCCGTTTTTCATAGAAAGTTGGTGTTTTGGCATCGAAATAGTCCTGGAAGCTCATTTTCGTAAAATTTAACATAGAAGAACAATAAAAAGTTTACACCGAGCAACTTTGATTGTCTGAAGTTGCTCAACTCTCTCTATGGAGGAACTTTTAACGGTTTTGTCCGTTTTTCATAGAAAGTTGGTGTTTTGGCATCGAAATAATCCTGGAAGCTCATTTTCATAAAATTTAACATAGAAGAACAATAAAAAGTGTACACCGATCAACTTTGATAGTCCGAAGTTGCTCAAATCACTCTATAGAGGAGCTTTTAACGGTTTTGTCCAATTGTCATAGAAAGTTGGTGTTTTGCGATCGAAATAATCCTGAAAGCTCATTTTCGTAAAATTTAACATAGAAGAACAATAAAAAGTGTACACCGATCAACTTTGATAGTCCGAAGTTGCTCAATACTCTGTATGGAGGAGCTTTTAACGGTTTTGTCCATTTGTCATAGAAAGTTGGTGTTTTTGCATCGAAATAGTCCAGGAAGCTCATTTTCGTAAAATTTAACATAGAAGAACAATAAAAAGTTTACACCGAGCAACTTTGATTGTCTGAAGTTGCTCAACACTCTTTATGGAGGAACTTTTAACGGTTTTGTCCGTTTTTCATAGAAAGTTGTTGTTTTGGCATCGAAATAATCCTGGAAGCACATTTTCGTAAAATTTAACATAGAAGAACAATAAAAAGTTTACACCGATCAACTTTGATAGTCCGAAGTTGCTCCACTCTCTCTATGGAGGAGCTTTTAACGGTTTTGTCCATTTGTCGCAGAAAGTTGGTGTTTTGGCATCGAAATAATCCTGGAAGCTCATTTTCGTAAAATTTAATAAGAAGAACAATAAAAAGTGTACACCGAGCAACTTTTATTGTCTGAAGTTGCTCAATACTCTCTATGGAGGAGCTTTTAACGATTTTGTCTATTTGTCATAAAAAGTTGGTCTTTTGCCATCGAAATAATCTTGGAAGCATATACTCATAAAATTTGACATAGAAGAACATTAAAAAGTGTGCACTGAGCAACTTTGATAGTCCGAAGTTGCTCAACTCTCTCTATGGAGGAGCTTTTAACGGTTTTGTCCATTTGTCATAGAAATTTGGTGTTTTAGCATCGAAATAATCCTGGAAGCTCATTTTCGTAAAATTTAACATAGAAGAACAATAAAATGTGTACACCGAGCAACTTTGATAGTCCGAAGTTGCTCAACTCTCTCTATGGAGGAGCTTTTAACGGTTTTAACCATTTGTCATAGGAAGTTGGTGTTTTGGCATCGAAATAGTCCTGGAAGCTCATTTTCGTAAAATTTAACATAGAAGAACAATAAAAAGTTTACACCGAGCAACTTTGATTGTCTGAAGTTCCTCAACTCTCTCTATGGAGGAACTTTTAACGGTTTTGTCCATTTTTCATAGAAAGTTGGTGTTTTGGCATCGAAATAATCCTGGAATCTCATTTTCGTAAAATTTAACACAGAAAAACAATAAAAAGTGTACACCGATCAACTTTGATAGTCCGAAGTTGCTCAAATCTCTCTATGGAGGAGCTTTTAACGGTTTTGTCCATTTGTCGTAAAAAGTTGGTGTTTTGACATCGAAATATTCCTTGAAGCTCATTTTCGTAAAATTTAACATAGAAGAAGAATAAAAAGTGTACACCGAGCAAATTTGATAGTCCGAAGTTGCTCCACTCTCTTTATGGAGGAGCTTTTAACGGTTTTGTCCATTTGTCATAGAAAGTTGGTGTTTTGGCATCGAAATAGTCCTGGAAGTTCATTTTCGTAAAATTTAACATAGAAGAACAATAAAAAGTTTACACCGAGCAACTTTGATTGTCTGAAGTTGCTCAACTCTCTCTATGGATAAGCTTTTAACGGTTTTGTCCATTTTTCATAGAAAGTTGGTGTTTTGGCATCGAAATAATCCTGGAATCTCATTTTCGTAAAATTTAACACAGAAAAACAATAAAAAGTGTACACCGATCAACTTTGATAGTCCGAAGTTGCTCAAATCTCTCTATGGAGGAGCTTTTAACGGTTTTGTCCATTTGTCATAAAAAGTTGGTGTTTTGACATCGAAATATTCCTGGAAGCTCATTTTCGTAAAATTTAACATAGAAGAAGAATAAAAAGTGTACACCGAGCAACTTTGAAAGTCCGAAGTTGCTCAACTCTCTCTATGGAGGAGCTTTTAACGGTTTTAACCATTTGTCATAGGAAGTTGGTGTTTTGGCATCGAAATAGTCCTGGAAGCTCATTTTCGTAAAATTTAACATAGAAGAACAATAAAAAGTGTACACCGATCAACTTTGATAGTCCGAAGTTGCTCCACTCTCTCTATGGAGGAGCTTTTAACGGTTTTGTCCCTTTGTCATAGAAAGTTGGTGTTTTGGCATCGAAATAATCCTGGAAGCTCATTTTCGTAAAATTTAATAAGAAGAACAATAAAAAGTGTACACCGAGCAACTTTTATTGTCTGAAGTTGCTCAATACTCTCTATGGAGGAGCTTTTAACGATTTTGTCTATTTGTCATAAAAAGTTGGTCTTTCGCCATCGAAATAATCTTGGAAGCATATACTCATAAAATTTGACATAGAAGAACATTAAAAAGTGTGCACTGACCAACTTTGATAGTCCGAAGTTGCTGAACTCTCTCTATGGAGGAGCTTTTAACGGTTTTGTCCATTTGTCATAGAAATTTGGTGTTTTAGCATCGAAATAATCCTGGAAGCTCATTTTCGTGAAATTTAACATAGAAGAACAATAAAAAGTGTACACCGAGCAACTTTGATAGTCCGAAGTTGCTCAACTCTCTCTATGGAGGAGCTTTTAACGGTTTTAACCATTTGTCATAGGAAGTTGGTGTTTTGGCATCGAAATAGTCCTGGAAGCTCATTTTCGTAAAATTTAACATAGAAGAACAATAAAAAGTTTACACCGAGCAACTTTGATTGTCTGAAGTTCCTCAACTCTCTCTATGGAGGAACTTTTAACGGTTTTGTCCGTTTTTCATAGAAAGTTGGTGTTTTGGCATCGAAATAATCCTGGAAGCTCATTTTCGTAAAATTTAACACAGAAGAACAATAAAAAGTGTACACAGATCAACTTTGATAGTCTGAAGTTGCTCAAATCTCTCTATGGAGGAGCTTTTAACGGTTTTGTCCATTTGTCATAAAAAGTTGGTGTTTTGGCATCGAAATAATCCTGGAAGCTCATTTTCGTAAAATTTAACATAGAAGAACAATAAAAAGTGTACACCGAGCAACTTTGATTGTCTGAAGTTGCTCAACTCTCTCTATGGAGGAACTTTTAACGGTTTTGTCCGTTTTTCATAGAAAGTTGGTGTTTTGGCATCGAAATAGTCCTGGAAGCTCATTTTCGTAAAATTTAACATAGAAGAACAATAAAAAGTGTACACCGATCAACTTTGACAGTCCGAAGTTGCTCAAATCACTCTATAGAGGAGCTTTTAACGGTTTTGTCCAATTGTCATAGAAAGTTGGTGTTTTGCGATCGAAATAATCCTGAAAGCTCATTTTCGTAAAATTTAACATAGAAGAACAATAAAAAGTGTACACCGATCAACTTTGATAGTCCGAAGTTGCTCAATACTCTGTATGGAGGAGCTTTTAACGGTTTTGTCCATTTGTCATAGAAAGTTGGTGTTTTTGCATCGAAATAGTCCAGGAAGCTCTTTTCGTAAAATTTAACATAGAAGAACAATAAAAAGTTTACACCGAGCAACTTTGATTGTCTGAAGTTGCTCAACTCTCTCTATGGAGGAACTTTTAACGGTTTTGTCCGTTTTTCATAGAAAGTTGGTGTTTTGGCATCGAAATAATCCTGGAAGCACATTTTCGTAAAATTTAACATAGAAGAACAATAAAAAGTTTACACCGATCAACTTTGATAGTCCGAAGTTGCTCCACTCTCTCTATGGAGGAGCTTTTAACGGTTTTGTCCATTTGTCACAGAAAGTTGGTGTTTTGGCATCGAAATAATCCTGGAAGCTCATTTTCGTAAAATTTAATAAGAAGAACAATAAAAAGTGTACACCGAGCAACTTTTATTGTCCGAAGTTGCTCGATACTCTCTATGGAGGAGCTTTTAACGATTTTGTCTATTTGTCATAAAAAGTTGGTCTTTTGCCATCGAAATAATCTTGGAAGCATATACTCATAAAATTTGACATAGAAGAACATTAAAAAGTGTGCACTGAGCAACTTTGATAGTCCGAAGTTGCTCAACTCTCCCTATGGAGGAGCTTTTAACGGTTTTGTCCATTTGTCATAGAAATTTGGTGTTTTAGCATCGAAATAATCCTGGAAGCTCATTTTCGTAAAATTTAACATAGAAGAACAATAAAATGTGTACACCGAGCAACTTTGATAGTCCGAAGTTGCTCAACTCTCTCTATGGAGGAGCTTTTAACGGTTTTAACCATTTGTCATAGAAAGTTGGTGTTTTGGCATCGAAATAGTCCTGGAAGCTCATTTTCGTAAAATTTAACATAGAAGAACAATAAAAAGTTTACACCGAGCAACTTTGATTGTCTGAAGTTCCTCAACTCTCTCTATGGAGGAACTTTTAACGGTTTTGTCCATTTTTCATAGAAAGTTGGTGTTTTGGCATCGAAATAATCCTGGAATCTCATTTTCGTAAAATTTAACACAGAAAAACAATAAAAAGTGTACACCGAGCAACTTTGATAGTCCGAAGTTGCTCCACTCTCTCTATGGAGGAGCTTTTAACGGTTTTGTCCATTTGTCATAGAAAGTTGGTGTTTTGGCATCGAAATAGTCCTGGAAGTTCATTTTCGTAAAATTTAACATAGAAGAACAATAAAAAGTTTACACCGAGCAACTTTGATTGTCTGAAGTTGCTCAACTCTCTCTATGGAGGAGCTTTTAACGGTTTTGTCCATTTTTCATAGAAAGTTGGTGTTTTGGCATCGAAATAATCCTGGAATCTCATTTTCGTAAAATTTAACACAGAAAAACAATAAAAAGTGTACACCGATCAACTTTGATAGTCCGAAGTTGCTCAAATCTCTCTATGGAGGAGCTTTTAACGGTTTTGTCCATTTGTCATAAAAAGTTGGTGTTTTGACATCGAAATATTCCTGGAAGCTCATTTTCGTAAAATTTAACATAGAAGAAGAATAAAAAGTGTACACCGAGCAACTTTGATAGTCCGAAGTTGCTCCACTCTCTCTATGGAGGAGCTTTTAACGGTTTTGTCCATTTGTCATAGAAAGTTGGTGTTTTGGCATCGAAATAGTCCTGGAAGTTCATTTTCGTAAAATTTAACATAGAAGAACAATAAAAAGTTTACACCGAGCAACTTTGATTGTCTGAGGTTGCTCAACTCTCTCTATGGAGGTGCTTCTAACGGTTTTGTCCATTTGTCATAGAAAGTTGGTCTTTTGGCATCAAAATAATCCTGGAAGCTCATTTTTGTAACATTTAACATAGAAGAACAATAAAAAGGTGTACACCGAGCAACTTTGATTGTCCGAAGTTGCTCAACACTCTCTATGGAGGAGCTTTTAACAATTTTGTCCATTTGTCATAGAAAGTAGGTGTTTTGGCATCGAAATAATCCTGGAAGCTCATTTTCGTAAAATTTAACATAGAAGAACTATAAAAAGTGTATACCGAGCAACTTTGATTGTCTGAAGTTGCTCAACACTCTCTATGGAGGAGCTTTTAACGATTTTCTCCATTTGTCATAGAAAGTTGGTCTTTCGCCATCGAAATAATCTTGGAAGCTTATACTCATAAAATTTGACATAAAAGAACATTAAAAAGTGTGCACTGAGCAACTTTGATAGTCTGAAGTTGCTCAAGTCTCTCTATAGAGGAGCTTTTAACGGTTTTGTCCATTTGTCATAGAAAGTTGTTGTTTTGGCATCAAAATAATCCTGGAAGCTCATTTTCATAAAATTTAACATAGAAGAACAATAAAAAGTTTACACCGAGCAACTTTGATAGTCCGAAGTTGCTCAACTCCCTCTATGGATGAGCTTTTAACGGTTTTGTCCGTTATTCATAGAAAGTTGGTGTTTTGGCATCGAAATAATCTTGGAAGCTCATTTTCGTAAAATTTAACATAGAAGAACAATAAAAAGTGTACACCGATCAACTTTGATAGTCCGAAGTCGCTCAATTCTCTCTATGGAGGAGCTTTTAACGGTTTTGTCCATTTGTCATAGAAAGTTGGTGTTTTGGCATCGAAATAATCCTGGAAGCTCATTTTCGTAAAATTTAACATAGAAGAACAATAAAAAGTGTACACCGAGCAACTTTGATAGTCCGAAGTTGCTCAACTCACTCTATGGAGGTGCTTCTAACGGTTTTGTCCATTTGTCGTAGAAAGTTGGTCTTTTGGCATCGAAATAATCCTGGAAGCTCATTTTCGTAACTTTTAACATAGAAGAACAATAAAAAGTGTACACCGAGCAACTTTGATTGTCCGAAGTTGCTCAACACTCTCTATGGAGGAGCTTTTAACGATTTTGTCCTTTTGTCATAGAAAGTAGGTGTTTTGGCATCGAAATAATCTTGGAAGCTTATACTCATAATATTTGACATAGAAGAACATTAAAAAGTGTGCACCGAGCAACTTTGATAGTCCGAAGTTGCTCAACACTCTCTATGGAGGAGCTTTTAACGATTTTGTCCATTTGTCATAGAAAGTTGGTCTTTTGCCATCGAAATAATCTTGGAAGCTTATACTCATAAAATTTGACATAGAAGAACATTAAAAAGTGTGCACTGAGCAACTTTGATGGTCCGAAATTGCTCAACTCTCTCCATAGAGGAGCTTTTAACGGTTTTGTCCATTTGTCATAGAAAGTTGGTGTTTTGGCATCGAAATAATCCTGGAAGCTCATTTTCGTAAAATTTAACATAGAAGAACAATAAAAGTGTACACCGAGCAACTTTGATAGTCCGAAGTTGCTCAACTCTCTCTATGGAGGAGCTTTTAACGGTTTTGTCCATTTGTCATAGAAAGTTGGTGTTTTGACATCGAAATAGTCCTGGAAGCTCATTTTCGTAAAATTTAAAATAGAAGAACAATAAAAAGTGTACACCGAGCAACTTTGATTGTCTGAAGTTGCTGAACTCTCTCTATGGAGGAGCTTTTAACGGTTTTGTCCGTTTGTCATAGAAAGTTGGTGTTTTTGCATCGAAATAATCCTGGAAGCTCATTTTCGTATTGATAGTCCGAAGTTGTTGAACTCTCTCCATGGAGGAGCTTTTAACGGTTTTGTCCATTTGTCATAGAAATTTGGTGTTTTAGCATCGAAATAATCCTGGAAGCTCATTTTCGTAAAATTTAACATAGAAGAACAATAAAAAGTGTACACCGAGCAACTTTGATAGTCCGAAGTTGCTCAACTCTCTCTATGGAGGAGCTTTTAACGGTTTTAACCATTTGTCATAGAAAGTTGGTGTTTTGGCATCGAAATAGTCCTGGAAGCTCATTTTCGTAAAATTTAACATAGAAGAACAATAAAAAGTTTACACCGAGCAACTTTGATTTTCTGAAGTTCCTCAACTCTCTCTATGGAGGAACTTTTAACGGTTTTGTCCGTTTTTCATAGAAAGTTGGTGTTTTGGCATCGAAATAATCCTGGAAGCTCATTTTCGTAAAATTTAACACAGAAGAACAATAAAAAGTGTACACCGATCAACTTTGATAGTCTGAAGTTGCTCAAATCTCTCTATGGAGGAGCTTTTAACGGTTTTGTCCATTTGTCATAAAAAGTTGGTGTTTTGGCATCGAAATAATCCTAGAAGCTCATTTTCGTAAAATTTAACATAGAAGAACAATAAAAAGTGTATACCGAGCAACTTTGATAGTCCGAAGTTGCTCAACTCTCTCTATGGAGTAGCTTTTAACGGTTTTTTCCATTTGTCATAGAAAGTTGGTGTTTTGGCATCGAAATAGTCCTGGAAGCTCATTTTCGTAAAATTTAACATAGAAGAACAATAAAAAGTTCACACCGAGCAACTTTGATTTTCTGAAGTTCCTCAACTCTCTCTATGGAGGAACTTTTAACGGTTTTGTCCGTTTTTCATAGAAAGTTGGTGTTTTGGCATCGAAATAATCCTGGAAGCTCATTTTCGTAAAATTTAACACAGAAGAACAATAAAAAGTGTACACCGATCAACTTTGATAGTCTGAAGTTGCTCAAATCTCTCTATGGAGGAGCTTTTAACGGTTTTGTCCATTTGTCATAAAAAGTTGGTGTTTTGGCATCGAAATAATCCTGGAAGCTCATTTTCGTAAAATTTAATAAGAAGAACAATAAAAAGTGTACACCGAGCAACTTTTATTGTCTGAAGTTGCTCAATACTCTCTATGGAGGAGCTTTTAACGATTTTGTCCATTTGTCATAAAAAGTTGGTCTTTCGCCATCGAAATAATCTTGGAAGCATATACTCATAAAATTTGACATAGAAGAACATTAAAAAGTGTGCACTGAGCAACTTTGATAGTCCGAAGTTGCTGAACTCTCTCTATGGAGGAGCTTTTAACGGTTTTGTCCATTTGTCATAGAAATTTGGTGTTTTAGCATCGAAATAATCCTGGAAGCTCATTTTCGTAAAATTTAACATAGAAGAACAATAAAAAGTGTACACCGAGCAACTTTGATAGTCCGAAGTTGCTCAACTCTCTCTATGGAGGAGCTTTTAACGGTTTTAACCATTTGTCATAGAAAGTTGGTGTTTTGGCATCGAAATAGTCCTGGAAGCTCATTTTCGTAAAATTAAACATAGAAGAACAATAAAAAGTTTACACCGAGCAACTTTGATTTTTTGAAGTTCCTCAACTCTCTCTATGGAGGAACTTTTAACGGTTTTGTCCGTTTTTCATAGAAAGTTGGTGTTTTGGCATCGAAATAATCCTGGAAGCTCATTTTCGTAAAATTTAACACAGAAGAACAATAAAAAGTGTACACCGATCAACTTTGATAGTCTGAAGTTGCTCAAATCTCTCTATGGAGGAGCTTTAACGGTTTTGTCCATTTGTCATACAAAGTTGGTGTTTTGGCATCGAAATAATACTGGAAGCTCATTTTCGTAAAATTTAACATAGAAGAACAATAAAAAGTGTACACCGAGCAACTTTGATAGTCCGAAGTTGCTCCACTCTCTCTTTGGAGGAGCTTTTAACGGGTTTTTCCATTTGTCATAGAAAGTTGGTGTTTTGGCATCGAAATAGTCCTGGAAGCTCATTTTCGTAAAATTTAACATAGAAGAACAATAAAAAGTTTACACCGAGCAACTTTGATTGTCTGAAGTTGCTCAACTCTTTCTATGGAGGAACTTTTAACGGTTTTGTCCGTTTTTCATAGAAAGTTGGTGTTTTGGCATCGAAATAATCCTGGAAGCTCATTTTCATAAAATTTAACATAGAAGAACAATAAAAAGTGTACACCGATCAACTTTGATAGTCCGAAGTTGCTCAAATCTCTCTATGGAGGAGTTTTTAACGGTTTTGTCTAATTGTCATAGAAAGTTGGTGTTTTGGGATCGAAATAATCCTGAAAGCTCATTTTCGTAAAATTTAACATAGAAGAACAATAAAAAGTGTACACCGATCAACTTTGATAGTCCGAAGTTGCTCAATACTCTGTATGGAGGAGCTTTTAACGGTTTTGTCCATTTGTCATGGAAAGTTGCTGTTTTTGCATCGAAATAGTCCAGGAAGCTCATTTTCGTAAAATTTAACGTAGAAGAATAATAAAAAGTTTACACCGAGCAACTTTGATTGTCTGAAGTTGCTCAACTCTCTCTATGGAGGAACTTTTAACGGTTTTGTCCGTTTTTCATAGAAAGTTGGTGTTTTGGCATCGAAATAATCCTGGAAGCACATTTTCGTAAAATTTAACATAGAAGAACAATAAAAAGTGTACACCGATCAACTTTGATAGTCCGAAGTTGCTCCACTCTCTCTACGGAGGAGCTTTTAACGGTTTTGTCCATTTGTCACAGAAAGTTGGTGTTTTGGCATCGAAATAATTCTGGAAGCTCATTTTCGTAAAATTTAATAAGGAGAACAATAAAAAGTGTACACCGAGCAACTTTTATTGTCTGAAGTTGCTCAATACTCTCTATGGAGGAGCTTTTAACGATTTTGTCCATTTGTCATAAAAAGTTGGTCTTTTGCCATCGAAATAATCTTGGAAGCATATACTCATAAAATTTGACATAGAAGAACATTAAAAAGTGTGCACTGAGCAACTTTGATAGTCCGAAGTTGCTCAACTCTCTCTATGGAGGAGCTTTTAACGGTTTTGTCCATTTGTCATAGAAATTTGGTGTTTTAGCATCGAAATAATCCTGGAAGCTCATTTTCGTAAAATTTAACATAGAAGAACAATAAAAAGTGTACACCGAGCAACTTTGATAGTCCGAAGTTGCTCAACTCTCTCTATGGAGGAGCTTTTAACGGTTTTAACCATTTGTCATAGAAAGTTGGTGTTTTGGCATCGAAATAGTCCTGGAAGCTCATTTTCGTAAAATTTAACATAGAAGAACAATAAAAAGTGTACACCGATCAACTTTGATAGTCCGAAGTTGCTCCACTCTCTCTATAGAGGAGCTTTTAACGGTTTTGTCCATTTGTCATAGAAAATTGGTGTTTTGTCATCGAAATAATCCTGGAAGCTCATTTTCATAAAATTTAATAAGAAGAACAATAAAAAGTGTACACCGAGCAACTTTTATTGTCTGAAGTTGCTCAATACTCTCTATGGAGGAGCTTTTAACGATTTTGTCCATTTGTCATAAAAAGTTGGTCTTTCGCCATCGAAATAATCTTGGAAGCATATACTCATAAAATTTGACATAGAAGAACATTAAAAAGTGTGCACTGAGCAACTTTGATAGTCCGAAGTTGCTGAACTCTCTCTATGGAGGAGCTTTTAACGGTTTTGTCCATTTGTCATAGAAATTTGGTGTTTTAGCATCGAAATAATCCTGGAAGCTCATTTTCGTAAAATTTAACATAGAAGAACAATAAAAAGTGTACACCGAGCGACTTTGATAGTCCGAAGTTGCTCAACTCTCTCTATGGAGGAGCTTTTAACGGTTTTAACCATTTGTCATAGAAAGTTGGTGTTTTGGCATCGAAATAGTCCTGGAAGCTCATTTTCGTAAAATTAAACATAGAAGAACAATAAAAAGTTTACACCGAGCAACTTTGATTTTCTGAAGTTCCTCAACTCTCTCTATGGAGGAACTTTTAACGGTTTTGTCCGTTTTTCATAGAAAGTTGGTGTTTTGGCATCGAAATAATCCTGGAAGCTCATTTTCGTAAAATTTAACACAGAAGAACAATAAAAAGTGTACACCGATCAACTTTGATAGTCTGAAGTTGCTCAAATCTCTCTATGGAGGAGCTTTAACGGTTTTGTCCATTTGTCATACAAAGTTGGTGTTTTGGCATCGAAATAATACTGGAAGCTCATTTTCGTAAAATTTAACATAGAAGAACAATAAAAAGTGTACACCGAGCAACTTTGATAGTCCGAAGTTGCTCCACTCTCTCTTTGGAGGAGCTTTTAACGGGTTTTTCCATTTGTCATAGAAAGTTGGTGTTTTGGCATCGAAATAGTCCTGGAAGCTCATTTTCGTAAAATTTAACATAGAAGAACAATAAAAAGTTTACACCGAGCAACTTTGATTGTCTGAAGTTGCTCAACTCTTTCTATGGAGGAACTTTTAACGGTTTTGTCCGTTTTTCATAGAAAGTTGGTGTTTTGGCATCGAAATAATCCTGGAAGCTCATTTTCATAAAATTTAACATAGAAGAACAATAAAAAGTGTACACCGATCAACTTTGATAGTCCGAAGTTGCTCAAATCTCTCTATGGAGGAGCTTTTAACGGTTTTGTCCAATTGTCATAGAAAGTTGGTGTTTTGGGATCGAAATAATCCTGAAAGCTCATTTTCGTAAAATTTAACATAGAAGAACAATAAAAAGTGTACACCGATCAACTTTGATAGTCCGAAGTTGCTCAATACTCTGTATGGAGGAGCTTTTAACGGTTTTGTCCATTTGTCATGGAAAGTTGCTGTTTTTGCATCGAAATAGTCCAGGAAGCTCATTTTCGTAAAATTTAACATAGAAGAATAATAAAAAGTTTACACCGAGCAACTTTGATTGTCTGAAGTTGCTCAACTCTCTCTATGGAGGAACTTTTAACGGTTTTGTCCGTTTTTCATAGAAAGTTGGTGTTTTGGCATCGAAATAATCCTGGAAGCACATTTTCGTAAAATTTAACATAGAAGAACAATAAAAAGTGTACACCGATCAACTTTGATAGTCCGAAGTTGCTCCACTCTCTCTACGGAGGAGCTTTTAACGGTTTTGTCCATTTGTCACAGAAAGTTGGTGTTTTGGCATCGAAATAATTCTTGAAGCTCATTTTCGTAAAATTTAATAAGGAGAACAATAAAAAGTGTACACCGAGCAACTTTTATTGTCTGAAGTTGCTCAATACTCTCTATGGAGGAGCTTTTAACGATTTTGTCCATTTGTCATAAAAAGTTGGTCTTTTGCCATCGAAATAATCTTGGAAGCATATACTCATAAAATTTGACATAGAAGGAGATTAAAAAGTGTGCACTGAGCAACTTTGATAGTCCGAAGTTGCTCAACTCTCTCTATGGAGGAGCTTTTAACGGTTTTGTCCATTTGTCATAGAAATTTGGTGTTTTAGCATCGAAATAATCCTGGAAGCTCATTTTCGTAAAATTTAACATAGAAGAACAATAAAAAGTGTACACCGAGCAACTTTGATAGTCCGAAGTTGCTCAACTCTCTCTATGGAGGAGCTTTTAACGGTTTTAACCATTTGTCATAGAAAGTTGGTATTTTGGCATCGAAATAGTCCTGGAAGCTCATTTTCGTAAAATTTAACATAGAAGAACAATAAAAAGTTTACACCGAGCAACTTTGATTGTCTGAAGTTCCTCAACTCTCTCTATGGAGGAACTTTTAACGGTTTTGTCCATTTTTCATAGAAAGTTGGTGTTTTTGCATCGAAATAATCCTGGAATCTCATTTTCGTAAAATTTAACACAGAAGAACAATAAAAAGTGTACACCGATCAACTTTGATAGTCCGAAGTTGCTCAAATCTCTCTATGGAAGAGCTTTTAACGGTTTTGTCCATTTGTCATAAAAAGTTGGTGTTTTGGCATCGAAATAATCCTGGAAGCTTATTTTCGTAAAATTTAACATAGAAGAACAATAAAAAGTGTACACCGAGCAACTTTGATAGTCCGAAGTTGCACAACTCTCTCTATGGAGGAGCTTTTAACGGTTTTTTCCATTTGTCATAGAAAGTTGGTGTTTTGGCATCGAAATAGTCCTGGAAGCTCATTTTCGTAAAATTTAACATAGAAGAACAATAAAAAGTTTACACCGAGCAACTTTGATTGTCTGAAGTTGCTCAACTCTCTCTATGAAGGAACTTTTAACGGTTTTGTCCGTTTTTCATAGAAAGTTGGTGTTTTGGCATCGAAATAATCCTGGAAGCTCATTTTCATAAAATTTAACATAGAAGAACAATAAAAAGTGTACACCGATCAACTTTGATAGTCCGAAGTTGCTCAAATCTCTCTATGGAGGAGCTTTTAACGGTTTTGTCCATTTGTCATAGAAAGTTGGTGTTTTGGGATCGAAATAATCCTGAAAGCTCATTTTCGTAAAATTTAACATAGAAGAACAATAAAAAGTGTACACCGATCAACTTTGATAGTCCGAAGTTGCTCAAATCTCTCTATGGAGGAGCTTTTAACGGTTTTGTCCGTTTTTCATAGAAAGTTGGTGTTTTAGCATCGAAATAATCCTGGAAGCTCATTTTCGTAAAATTTAACATAGAAGAACAATAAAAATTGTACACTGATCAACTTTGATAGTCCGAAGTTGCTCAAATCTCTCTATGGAGGAGCTTTTAACGGTTTTGTCCATTTGTCATAGAAATTTAGTGTTTTAGCATCGAAATAATCCTGGAAGCTCATTTTCGTAAAATTTAACATAGAAGAACAATAAAAAGTGTACACAGAGCAACTTCGATAGTCCGAAGTTGCTCAACTCTCTCTATGGAGGAGCTTTTAACGGTTTTGTCCATTTGTCATAGAAAGTTGGTATTTTTGCATCGAAATAGTCCTGGAAGCTCATTTTCGTAAAATTTAACATAGAAGAACGATAAAAAGTTTACACCGAGCAACTTTGATTGTCTGAAGTTGCTCAACTCTCTCTATGGAGGAACTTTTAACGGTTTTGTCCGTTTTTCATAGAAAGTTGGTGTTTTGGCATCGAAATAATCCTGGAAGCACATTTTCGTAAAATTTAACATAGAAGAACAATAAAAGGTGTACACCGATCAACTTTGATAGTCCGAAGTTGCTCAATACTCTGTATGGAGGAGCTTTTAACGGTTTTGTCCATTTGTCATAGAAAGTTGGTGTTTTGGCATCGAAATAATCCTGGAAGTTCATTTTCTTAAAATTTAACATAGAAGAACAATAAAAAGTGTACACCGATCAACTTTGATAGTCCGAAGTTGCTCAAATCTCTCTATGGAGGAGCTTTTAACGGTTTTGTCCATTTGTCATAGAAAGTTGGTGTTTTGGCATCGAAATAATCCTGGAAGCACATTTTCGTAAAATTTAACATAGAAGAAGAATAAAAAGTGTACACCGAGCAACTTTGATAGTCCGAAGTTGCTCAACTCTCTCTATGGAGGTGCTTCTAATGGTTTTGTCCATTTGTCATAGAAAGTTGGTCTTTTGGCATCGAAATAATCCTGGAAGCACATTTTCGTAAAATTTAACATAGAAGAAGAATAAAAATTGTACACCGAGCAACTTTGATAGTCCGAAGTTGCTCAACTCTCTCTATGGAGGTGCTTCTAACGGTTTTGTCCATTTGTCATAGAAAGTTGGTGTTTTGGCATCGAAATAGTCCTAGAAGCTCATTTTCGTAAAATTTAACATAGAAGAACAATAAAAAGTTTACACCGAGCAACTTTGATTGTCTGAAGTTGCTCAACTCTTTCTATGGAGGAACTTTTAACGGTTTTGTCCGTTTTTCATAGAAAGTTGGTGTTTTGGCATCGAAATAATCCTGGAAGCTCATTTTCATAAAATTTAACATAGAAGAACAATAAAAAGTGTACACCGATCAACTTTGATAGTCCGAAGTTGCTCAAATCTCTCTATGGAGGAGCTTTTAACGGTTTTGTCCAATTGTCATAGAAAGTTGGTGTTTTGGGATCGAAATAATCCTGAAAGCTCATTTTCGTAAAATTTAACATAGAAGAACAATAAAAAGTGTACACCGATCAACTTTGATAGTCCGAAGTTGCTCAATACTCTGTATGGAGGAGCTTTTAACGGTTTTGTCCATTTGTCATGGAAAGTTGCTGTTTTTGCATCGAAATAGTCCAGGAAGCTCATTTTCGTAAAATTTAACATAGAAGAATAATAAAAAGTTTACACCGAGCAACTTTGATTGTCTGAAGTTGCTCAACTCTCTCTATGGAGGAACTTTTAACGGTTTTGTCCGTTTTTCATAGAAAGTTGGTGTTTTGGCATCGATATAATCCTGGAAGCACATTTTCGTAAAATTTAACATAGAAGAACAATAAAAAGTGTACACCGATCAACTTTGATAGTCCGAAGTTGCTCCACTCTCTCTACGGAGGAGCTTTTAACGGTTTTGTCCATTTGTCACAGAAAGTTGGTGTTTTGGCATCGAAATAATTCTGGAAGCTCATTTTCGTAAAATTTAATAAGGAGAACAATAAAAAGTGTACACCGAGCAACTTTTATTGTCTGAAGTTGCTCAATACTCTCTATGGAGGAGCTTTTAACGATTTTGTCCATTTGTCATAAAAAGTTGGTCTTTTGCCATCGAAATAATCTTGGAAGCATATACTCATAAAATTTGACATAGAAGAACATTAAAAAGTGTGCACTGAGCAACTTTGATAGTCCGAAGTTGCTCAACTCTCTCTATGGAGGAGCTTTTAACGGTTTTGTCCATTTGTCATAGAAATTTGGTGTTTTAGCATCGAAATAATCCTGGAAGCTCATTTTCGTAAAATTTAACATAGAAGAACAATAAAAAGTGTACACCGAGCAACTTTGATAGTCCGAAGTTGCTCAACTCTCTCTATGGAGGAGCTTTTAACGGTTTTAACCATTTGTCATAGAAAGTTGGTATTTTGGCATCGAAACAGTCCTGGAAGCTCATTTTCGTAAAATTTAACATAGAAGAACAATAAAAAGTTTACACCGAGCAACTTTGATTGTCTGAAGTTCCTCAACTCTCTCTATGGAGGAACTTTTAACGGTTTTGTCCATTTTTCATAGAAAGTTGGTGTTTTTGCATCGAAATAATCCTGGAATCTCATTTTCGTAAAATTTAACACAGAAGAACAATAAAAAGTGTACACCGATCAACTTTGATAGTCCGAAGTTGCTCAAATCTCTCTATGGAGGAGCTTTTAACTTTTTTGTCCATTTGTCATAAAAAGTTGGTGTTTTGGCATCGAAATAATCCTGGAAGCTCATTTTCGTAAAATTTAACATAGAAGAACAATAAAAAGTGTACACCGAGCAACTTTGATAGTCCGAAGTTGCACAACTCTCTCTATGGAGGAGCTTTTAACGGTTTTTTCCATTTGTCATAGAAAGTTGGTGTTTTGGCATCGAAATAGTCCTGGAAGCTCATTTTCGTAAAATTTAACATAGAAGAACAATAAAAAGTTTACACCGAGCAACTTTGATTGTCTGAAGTTGCTCAACTCTCTCTATGAAGGAACTTTTAACGGTTTTGTCCGTTTTTCATAGAAAGTTGGTGTTTTGGCATCGAAATAATCCTGGAAGCTCATTTTCATAAAATTTAACATAGAAGAACAATAAAAAGTGTACACCGATCAACTTTGATAGTCCGAAGTTGCTCAAATCTCTCTATGGAGGAGCTTTTAACGGTTTTGTCCATTTGTCATAGAAAGTTGGTGTTTTGGGATCGAAATAATCCTGAAAGCTCATTTTCGTAAAATTTAACATAGAAGAACAATAAAAAGTGTACACCGATCAACTTTGATAGTCCGAAGTTGCTCAAATCTCTCTATGGAGGAGCTTTTAACGGTTTTGTCCGTTTTTCATAGAAAGTTGGTGTTTTAGCATCGAAATAATCCTGGAAGCTCATTTTCGTAAAATTTAACATAGAAGAACAATAAAAATTGTACACTGATCAACTTTGATAGTCCGAAGTTGCTCAAATCTCTCTATGGAGGAGCTTTTAACGGTTTTGTCCATTTGTCATAGAAATTTAGTGTTTTAGCATCGAAATAATCCTGGAAGCTCATTTTCGTAAAATTTAACATAGAAGAACAATAAAAAGTGTACACCGAGCAACTTCGATAGTCCGAAGTTGCTCAACTCTCTCTATGGAGGAGCTTTTAACGGTTTTGTCCATTTGTCATAGAAAGTTGGTATTTTTGCATCGAAATAGTCCTGGAAGCTCATTTTCGTAAAATTTAACATAGAAGAACGATAAAAAGTTTACACCGAGCAACTTTGATTGTCTGAAGTTGCTCAACTCTCTCTATGGAGGAACTTTTAACGGTTTTGTCCGTTTTTCATAGAAAGTTGGTGTTTTGGCATCGAAATAATCCTGGAAGCACATTTTCGTAAAATTTAACATAGAAGAACAATAAAAGGTGTACACCGATCAACTTTGATAGTCCGAAGTTGCTCAATACTCTGTATGGAGGAGCTTTTAACGGTTTTGTCCATTTGTCGTAGAAAGTTGGTGTTTTGGCATCGAAATAATCCTGGAAGTTCATTTTCTTAAAATTTAACATAGAAGAACAATAAAAAGTGTACACCGATCAACTTTGATAGTCCGAAGTTGCTCAAATCTCTCTATGGAGGAGCTTTTAACGGTTTTGTCCATTTGTCATAGAAAGTTGGTGTTTTGGCATCGAAATAATCCTGGAAGCACATTTTCGTAAAATTTAACATAGAAGAAGAATAAAAAGTGTACATCGAGCAACTTTGATAGTCCGAAGTTGCTCAACTCTCTCTATGGAGGTGCTTCTAATGGTTTTGTCCATTTGTCATAGAAAGTTGGTCTTTTGGCATCGAAATAATCCTGGAAGCACATTTTCGTAAAATTTAACATAGAAGAAGAATAAAAATTGTACACCGAGCAACTTTGATAGTCCGAAGTTGCTCAACTCTCTCTATGGAGGTGCTTCTAACGGTTTTGTCCATTTGTCATAGAAAGTTGGTCTTTTGGCATCGAAATAATCCTGGAAGCTCATTTTCGTAACATTTAACATAGAAGAACAATAAAAAGGTGTACACCGATCAACTTTGATTGTCCGAAGTTGCTCAACACTCTCTATGGAGGAGCTTTTAACGATTTTGTCCATTTGCCATAGAAAGTTGGTATTTTTGCATCGAAATAGTCCTGGAAGCTCATTTTCGTAAAATTTAACATAGAAGAACAATAAAAAGTTTACACCGAGCAACTTTGATAGTCCGAAGTTGCACAACTCTCTCTATGGAGGAGCTTTTAACGGTTTTTTCCATTTGTCATAGAAAGTTGGTGTTTTGGCATCGAAATAGTCCTGGAAGCTCATTTTCGTAAAATTTAACATAGAAGAACAATAAAAAGTTTACACCGAGCAACTTTGATTGTCTGAAGTTGCTCAACTCTCTCTATGAAGGAACTTTTAACGGTTTTGTCCGTTTTTCATAGAAAGTTGGTGTTTTGGCATCGAAATAATCCTGGAAGCTCATTTTCATAAAATTTAACATAGAAGAACAATAAAAAGTGTACACCGATCAACTTTGATAGTCCGAAGTTGCTCAAATCTCTCTATGGAGGAGCTTTTAACGGTTTTGTCCATTTGTCATAGAAAGTTGGTGTTTTGGGATCGAAATAATCCTGAAAGCTCATTTTCGTAAAATTTAACATAGAAGAACAATAAAAAGTGTACACCGATCAACTTTGATAGTCCGAAGTTGCTCAAATCTCTCTATGGAGGAGCTTTTAACGGTTTTGTCCGTTTTTCATAGAAAGTTGGTGTTTTAGCATCGAAATAATCCTGGAAGCTCATTTTCGTAAAATTTAACATAGAAGAACAATAAAAATTGTACACTGATCAACTTTGATAGTCCGAAGTTGCTCAAATCTCTCTATGGAGGAGCTTTTAACGGTTTTGTCCATTTGTCATAGAAATTTAGTGTTTTAGCATCGAAATAATCCTGGAAGCTCATTTTCGTAAAATTTAACATAGAAGAACGATAAAAAGTTTACACCGAGCAACTTTGATTGTCTGAAGTTGCTCAACTCTCTCTATGGAGGAACTTTTAACGGTTTTGTCCGTTTTTCATAGAAAGTTGGTGTTTTGGCATCGAAATAATCCTGGAAGCATATTTTCGTAAAATTTAACATAGAAGAACAATAAAAGGTGTACACCGATCAACTTTGATAGTCCGAAGTTGCTCAATACTCTGTATGGAGGAGCTTTTAACGGTTTTGTCCATTTGTCATAGAAAGTTGGTGTTTTGGCATCGAAATAATCCTGGAAGTTCATTTTCTTAAAATTTAACATAGAAGAACAATAAAAAGTGTACACCGATCAACTTTGATAGTCCGAAGTTGCTCAAATCTCTCTATGGAGGAGCTTTTAACGGTTTTGTCCATTTGTCATAGAAAGTTGGTGTTTTGGCATCGAAATAATCCTGGAAGCACATTTTCGTAAAATTTAACATAGAAGAAGAATAAAAAGTGTACACCGAGCAACTTTGATAGTCCGAAGTTGCTCAACTCTCTCTATGGAGGTGCTTCTAATGGTTTTGTCCATTTGTCATAGAAAGTTGGTCTTTTGGCATCGAAATAATCCTGGAAGCTCATTTTCGTAACATTTAACATAGAAAAACAATAAAAAGGTGTACACCGAGCAACTTTGATTGTCCGAAGTTGCTCAACACTCTCTATGGAGGATCTTTTAACGATTCTGTCCATTTGCCATAGAAAGTAGGTGTTTTGGCATCGAAATAATCCTGGAAGCACATTTTCGTAAAATTTAACATAGAAGAACAATAAAAAGTGTACACCGAGCGACTTTCATTGTCTGAAGTTGCTCAACACTCTCTATGGAGGAGCTTTTAACGATTTGTCCATTTGTCATAGAAAGTTGGTCTTTTGCCATCGAAATAATCTTGGAAGCTTATACTCATAAAATTTGACATAAAAGAACATTAAATAGTGTGCACTGAGCAACTTTGATAGTCCGAAGTTGCTCAACTCTCTCTATAGAGGAGCCTTTAACGGTTTTGTCCATTTGTCATAGAAATTTGGTGTTTTGGCATCGAAATAATCCTGGAAGCTCATTTTCGTAAAATTTAACATAGAAGAAGAATAAAAAGTGTACACCGATCAACTTTGATAGTCCGAAGTTGCTCAAATCTCTCTATGGAGGAGCTTTTAACGGTTTTGTCCATTTGTCATAGAAAGTTGGTGTTTTGGCATCGAAATAATCCTGGAAGCTCATTTTCGTAAAATTTAACATAGAAGAACAATAAAAAGTGTACAACGATCAACTTTGATAGTCCGAAGTTCCTCAACTCTCTCTATGGAGGAGCTTTTAACGGTTTTGTGCATTTGTCATAGAAAGTTGGTGTTTTGGCATCGAAATAATCCTGGAAGCTCATTTTCGTAAAATTTAACATAGAAGATGAATAAAAAGTGTACACCGATCAACTTTGATAGTCCGAAGTTGCTCAAATCTCTCTATGGAGGAGCTTTTAATGGTTTTGTCCATTTCTCATAGAAAGTTGGTGTTTTGGCATCGAAATAATCCTGGAAGCTCATTTTCGTAAAATTTAACATAGAAGAACAATAAAAAGTGTACACCGATCAACTTTGATAGTCCGAAGTTGCTCAACTCTCTCTATGGAGGAGCTTTTAACGATCTTGTCCATTTGTCATAAAAAGTTGGTGTTTTGGCATCGAAATAATCCTGGAAGCTCATTTTCGTAAAATTTAATAAGAAGAACAATAAAAAGTGTACACCGAGCAACTTTGATTGTCTGAAGTTGCTCGAATCTCTCTATGGAGGAGCTTTTAACGATTTTGTCCGTTTGTCATAAAAAGTTGGTCTTTTGCCATCGAAATAATCTTGGAAGCATATACTCATAAAATTTGACATAGAAGAACATTAAAAAGTGTGCACTGAGCAACTTTGATAGTCCGAAGTTGCTCAAATCTCTCTATAGAGGAGCTTTTAACGGTTTTGTCCATTTGTCATAGAAAGTTGGTTTTTTGGGATCGAAATAATCCTGGAAGCTCATTTTCGTAAAATTTAACATAGAAGAACAATAAAAAGTATACACCGAGCGACTTTGATTGTCTGAAGTTGATCAACACTCTCTATGGAGGAGCTTTTAACGATTTTGTCCGTTTGTCATAGAAATTTGGTGTTTTGGCACCAAAATAATCCTGGAAGCTCATTTTCGTAAAATTTAACATAGAAGAAGAATAAAAAGTGTACACCGATCAACTTTGAAAGTCTGAGGTTGCTCAAATCTCTCTATGGGGGAGCTTTTAACGGTTTTGTCCATTTGTCATAGAAAGATGGTGTTTTGGCATCGAAATAATCCTGGAAGCTCATTTTCGTAAAATTTAACATAGAAGAACAATAAAAAGTGTACACCGATCAAGTTTGATAGTCCGAAGTTCCTCAACTCTCTCTATGGAGGATCCTTTAACGGTTTTCTCCATTTGTCATAGAAAGTTGGTGTTTTGGCATCAAAATAATCCTGGAAGCTCATTTTCGTAAAATTTAACATAGACGAACAATAAAAAGTGTACACCGATCAACTTTGATAGTCCGAAGTTGCTCAACTCTCTCTATGGAGGAGCTTTTAACAGTTTTGTCCATTTATAATAGAAAGTTGGTGTTTTGGCATCGAAATAATCCTGGAAGCTCATTTTCGTAAAATTTAATAAGAAGAACAATAAAAAGTATACACCGAGCAACTTTGATTGTCTGAAGTTGCTCAATACTCTCTATGGAGGAGCTTTTAACGATTTTGTCCATTTGTCATAAAAAGTTGGTCTTTTGGCATCGAAATAATCTTGGAAGCATATACTCATAAAATTTGACATAGAAGAACATTAAAAAGTGTGCACTGAGCAACTTTGATAGTCCGAAGTTGATCAAATCTCTCTATGGAGGAGCTTTTAATGGTTTTGTCCATTTGTCATAGAAAGTTGGTGTTTTTGCATCAAAATAGTCCTGGAAGCTCATTTTCGTAAAATTTAACATAGAAGAACAATAAAAAGTTTACACCGAGCAACTTTGATTGTCTGAAGTTGCTCAACTCTCTCTATGGAGGAACTTTTAACGGTTTTGTCCGTTTTTCATAGAAAGTTCGTGTTTTGGCATCGAAATAATCCTGGAAGCACATTTTCGTAAAATTTAACATAGAAGAAGAATAAAAAGTGTACACCGATCAACTTTGATAGTTCGAAGTTGCTCAAATCTCTCTATGGAGGAGCTTTTAACGGTTTTGTCCATTTGTCATAGAAAGTTGGTGTTTTGGCATCGAAATAATCCTGGAAGCTCATTTTCGTAAAATTTAACATAGAAGAACAATAAAAAGTGTACACCGATCAACTTTGATAGTCCGAAGTTGCTCAAATATCTCTATGGAGGAGCTTTTAACGGTTTTGTCCATTTGTCATAGAAAGTTGGTGTTTTGGCATCGAAATAATCCTGGAAGCACATTTTCGTAAAATTTAACATAGAAGAAGAATAAAAAGTGTACACCGAGCAACTTTGATAGTCCGAAGTTGCTCAACTCTCTCTATGGAGGTGCTTCTAACGGTTTTGTCCATTTGTCATAGAAAGTTGGTCTTTTGGCATCGAAATAATCCTGGAAGCTCATTTTCGTAACATTTAACATAGAAGAACAATAAAAAGGTGTACACCGATCAACTTTGATTGTCCGAAGTTGCTCAACACTCTCTATGGAGGAGCTTTTAACGATTTTGTCCATTTGCCATAGAAAGTTGGTATTTATGCATCGAAATAGTCCTGGAAGTTCATTTTCGTAAAATTTAACATAGAAGAACAATAAAAAGTTTACACCCAGCAACTTTGATTGTCTGAAGTTGCTCAACTCTCTCTATGGAGGAACTTTTAACGGTTTTGTCCGTTTTTCATAGAAAGTTGGTATTTTTGCATCGAAATAGACCTGGAAGCTCATTTTCGTAAAATTTAACATAGAAGAACAATAAAAAGTTTACACCGAGCAACTTTGATTGTCTGAAGTTGCTCAACTCTCTCTATGGAGGAACTTTTAACGGTTTTGTCCGTTTTTCATAGAAAGTTGGTGTTTTGGCATCGAAATAATCCTGGAAGCACATTTTCGTAAAATTTAACATAGAAGAACAATAAAAGGTGTACACCGATCAACTTTGATAGTCCGAAGTTGCTCAATACTCTGTATGGAGGAGCTTTTAACGGTTTTATCCATTTGTCATAGAAAGTTGGTGTTTTGGTATCGAAATAATCCTGGAAGTTCATCTTCTTAAAATTTAACATAGAAGAACAATAAAAAGTGTACACCGATCAACTTTGATAGTCCGAAGTTGCTCAAATCTCTCTATGGAGGAGCTTTTAACGGTTTTATCCATTTGTCATAGAAAGTTGGTGTTTTGGCATCGAAATAATCCTGGAAGCACATTTTCGTAAAATTTAACATAGAAGAAGAATAAAAAGTGTACACCGAGCAACTTTGATAGTCCGAAGTTGCTCAACTCTCTCTATGGAGGTGCTTCTAATGGTTTTGTCCATTTGTCATAGAAAGTTGGTCTTTTGGCATCGAAATAATCCTGGAAGCTCATTTTCGTAACATTTAACATAGAAGAACAATAAAAAGGTGTACACCGAGCAACTTTGATTGTCCGAAGTTGCTCAACACTCTCTATGGAGGAGCTTTTAACGATTTTGTCCATTTGCCATAGAAAGTAGGTGTTTTGGCATCGAAATAATCCTGGAAGCACATTTTCGTAAAATTTAACATAGAAGAACAATAAAAAGTGTACACCGAGCGACTTTGATTGTCTGAAGTTGCTCAACACTCTCTATGGAGGAGCTTTTAACGATTTTATCCATTTGTCATAGAAAGTTGGTGTTTTGGTATCGAAATAATCCTGGAAGTTCATCTTCTTAAAATTTAACATAGAAGAACAATAAAAAGTGTACACCGATCAACTTTGATAGTCCGAAGTTGCTCAAATCTCTCTATGGAGGAGCTTTTAACGGTTTTATCTATTTGTCATAGAAAGTTGGTGTTTTGGCATCGAAATAATCCTGGAAGCACATTTTCGTAAAATTTAACATAGAAGAAGAATAAAAAGTGTACACCGAGCAACTTTGATAGTCCGAAGTTGCTCAACTCTCTCTATGGAGGTGCTTCTAATGGTTTTGTCCATTTGTCATAGAAAGTTGGTGTTTTGGCATCGAAATAATCCTGGAAGCACATTTTCGTAAAATTTAACATAGAAGAAGAATAAAAAGTGTACACCGAGCAACTTTGATAGTCCGAAGTTGCTCAACTCTCTCTATGGAGGTGCTTCTAATGGTTTTGTCCATTTGTCATAGAAAGTTGGTCTTTTGGCATCGAAATAATCCTGGAAGCTCATTTTCGTAACATTTAACATAGAAGAACAATAAAAAGGTGTACACCGAGCAACTTTGATTGTCCGAAGTTGCTCAACACTCTCTATGGAGGAGCTTTTAACGATTTTGTCCATTTGCCATAGAAAGTAGGTGTTTTGGCATCGAAATAATCCTGGAAGCACATTTTCGTAAAATTTAACATAGAAGAACAATAAAAAGTGTACACCGAGCGACTTTGATTGTCTGAAGTTGCTCAACACTCTCTATCGAGGAGCTTTTAACGGTTTTGTCCATTTGTCATAGAAATTTGGTGTTTTGGCATCGAAATAATCCTGGAAGTTCATTTTCGTAAAATTTAACATAGAAGAAGAATAAAAAGTGTACACCGATCAACTTTGATAGTCCGAAGTTGCTCAAATCTCTCTATGGAGGAGCTTTTAACGGTTTTGTCCATTTGTCATAGAAAGTTGGTGTTTTGGCATCGAAATAATCCTGGAAGCTCATTTTCGTAAAATTTAACATAGAAGAACAATAAAAAGTGTACACCGATCAACTTTGATAGTCCGAAGTTCCCCAACTCTATCTATGGAGGAGCTTTTAACGGTTTTGTGCATTTGTCATAGAAAGTTGGTGTTTTGGCATCGAAATAATCCTGGAAGCTCATTTTCGTAAAATTTAACATAGAAGAAGAATAAAAAGTGTACACCGATCAACTTTGATAGTCCGAAGTTGCTCAAATCTCTCTATGGAGGAGCTTTTAACGGTTTTGTCCATTTGTCATAGAAAGTTGGTGTTTTGGCATCGAAATAATCCTGGAAGCTCATTTTCGTAAAATTTAACATAGAAGAACAATAAAAAGTGTACACCGATCAACTTTGATAGTCCGAAGTTGCTCAACTCTCTCTATGGAGGAGCTTTTAACGATCTTGTCCATTTGTCATAAAAAGTTGGTGTTTTGGCATCGAAATAATCCTGGAAGCTCATTTTCGTAAAATTTAATAAGAAGAACAATAAAAAGTGTACACCGAGCAACTTTGATTGTCTGAAGTTGCTCAAATCTCTCTATGGAGGAGCTTTTAACGATTTTGTCCATTTGTCATAAAAAGTTGGTCTTTTGCCATCGAAATAATCTTGGAAGCATATACTCATAAAATTTGACATAGAAGAACATTAAAAAGTGTGCACTGAGCAACTTTGATAGTCCGAAGTTGCTCAAATCTCTCTATAGAGGAGCATTTAACGGTTTTGTCCATTTGTCATAGAAAGTTGGTTTCTTGGGATCGGAATAATCCTGGAAGCTCATTTTCGTAAAATTTAACATAGAAGAACAATAAAAAGTATACACCGAGCGACTTTGATTGTCTGAAGTTGCTCAACACTCTCTATGGAGGAGCTCTTAACGATTTTGTCCATTTGTCATAGAAATTTGGTGTATTGGCACCAAAATAATCCTGGAAGCTCATTTTCGTAAAATTTAACATAGAAGAAGAATAAAAAGTGTACACCGATCAACTTTGAAACTCCGAGGTTGCTCAAATCTCTCTATGGGGGAGCTTTTAACGGTTTTGTCCATTTTTCATAGAAAGATGGTGTTTTGGCATCGAAATAATCCTGGAAGCTCATTTTCGTAAAATTTAACATAGAAGAACAATAAAAAGTGTACACCGATCAAGTTTGATAGTCCGAAGTTCCTCAACTCTCTCTATGGAGGAGCTTTTAACGGTTTTCTCCATTTGTCATAGAAAGTTGGTGTTTTTTCATCAAAATAATCCTGGAAGCTCATTTTCGTAAAATTTAACATAGACGAACAATAAAAAGTGTACACCGATCAACTTTGATAGTCCGAAGTTTCTCAACTCTCTCTATGGAGGAGCTTTTAACGGTTTTGTCCATTTATAATAGAAAGTTGGTGTTTTGGCATCGAAATAATCCTGGAAGCTCATTTTCGTAAAATTTAATAAGAAGAACAATAAAAAGTGTACACCGAGCAACTTTGATTGTCTGAAGTTGCTCAACACTCTCTATGGAGGAGCTTTTAACGATTTTGTCCATTTGTCATAAAAAGTTGGTCTTTTGGCATCGAAATAATCTTGGAAGCATATACTCATAAAATTTGACATAGAAGAACATTAAAAAGTGTGCACTGAGCAACTTTGATAGTCCGAAGTTGATCAAATCTCTCTATGGAGGAGCTTTTAATGGTTTTGTCCATTTGTCATAGAAAGTTGGTGTTTTTGCATCGAAATAGTCCTGGAAGCTCATTTTCGTAAAATTTAACATAGAAAAACAATAAAAAGTTTACACCGAGCAAATTTGATTGTCTGAAGTTGCTCAACTCTCTCTATGGAGGAACTTTTAACGGTTTTGTCCGTTTTTCATAGAAAGTTGGTGTTTTGGCATCGAAATAATCCTGGAAGAACATTTTCGTAAAATTTAACATAGAAGAACAATAAAAAGTGTACACCGATCAACTTTGATAGTCCGAAGTTGCTCAAATCTCTCTATGGAGGAGCTTTTAACGGTTTTGTCCATTTGTCATAGAAAGTTGGTGTTTTGGCATCGAAATAATCCTGGAAGCTCATTTTCGTAAAATTTAACATAGAAGAACAATAAAAAGTGTACACCGATCAACTTTGATAGTCCGAAGTTGCTCAAATATCTCTATGGAGGAGCTTTTAACGGTTTTGTCCATTTGTCATAGAAAGTTGGTGTTTTGGCATCGAAATAATCCTGGAAGCACATTTTCGTAAAATTTAACATAGAAGAAGAATAAAAAGTGTACACCGAGCAACTTTGATAGTCCGAAGTTGCTCAACTCTCTCTATGGAGGTGCTTCTAACGGTTTTGTCCATTTGTCATAGAAAGTTGGTCTTTTGGCATCGAAATAATCCTGGAAGCTCATTTTCGTAACATTTAACATAGAAGAACAATAAAAAGGTGTACACCGATCAACTTTGATTGTCCGAAGTTGCTCAACACTCTCTATGGAGGAGCTTTTAACGATTTTGTCTATTTGCCATAGAAAGTTGGTATTTTTGCATCGAAATAGTCCTGGAAGCTCATTTTCGTAAAATTTAACATAGAAGAACAATAAAAAGTTTACACCGAGCAACTTTGATTGTCTGAAGTTGCTCAACTCTCTCTATGGAGGAACTTTTAACGGTTTTGTCCGTTTTTCATAGAAAGTTGGTATTTTTGCATCGAAATAGTCCTGGAAGCTCATTTTCGTAAAATTTAACATAGAAGAACAATAAAAATTTTACACCGAGCAACTTTGATTGTCTGAAGTTGCTCAACTCTCTCTATGGAAGAACTTTTAACGGTTTTGTCCTTTTTTCATAGAAAGTTGGTGTTTTGGCATCGAAATAATCCTAGAAGCACATTTTCGTAAAATTTAACATAGAAGAACAATAAAAGGTGTACACCGATCAACTTTGATAGTCCGAAGTTGCTCAATACTCTGTATGGAGGAGCTTTTAACGGTTTTGTCCATTTGTCATAGAAAGTTGGTGTTTTGGCATCGAAATAATCCTGGAAGTTTATTTTCTTAAAATTTAACATAGAAGAACAATAAAAAGTGTACACCGATCAACTTTGATAGTCCGAAGTTGCTCAAATCTCTCTATGGAGGAGCTTTTAACGGTTTTGTCCATTTGTCATAGAAAGTTGGTGTTTTGGCATCGAAATAATCCTGGAAGCTCATTTTCGTAAAATTTAACATAGAAGAACAATAAAAAGTGTACACCGATCAACTTTGATAGTCCGAAGTTGCTCAAATCTCTCTATGGAGGAGCTTTTAACGGTTTTGTCCATTTGTCATAGAAATTTGGTGTTTTGGCATCGAAATAATCCTGGAAGCACATTTTCGTAAAATTTAACATAGAAGAAGAATAAAAAGTGTACACCGAGCAACTTTGATAGTCCGAAGTTGCTCAACTCTCTCTATGGAGGTGCTTCTAACGGTTTTGTCCATTTGTCATAGAAAGTTGGTCTTTTGGCATCGAAATAATCCTGGAAGCTCATTTTCGTAACATTTAACATAGAAGAACAATAAAAAGGTGTACACCGATCAACTTTGATTGTCCGAAGTTGCTCAACACTCTCTATGGAGGAGCTTTTAACGATTTTGTCCATTTGCCATAGAAAGTAGGTGTTTTGGCATCGAAATAATCCTGGAAGCTCATTTTCGTAAAATTTAACATAGAAGAACAATAAAAAGTGTACACCGAGCGACTTTGATTGTCTGAAGTTGCTCAACACTATCTATGGAGGAGCTTTTAACGATTTTGTCCATTTGTCATAGAAAGTTGGTCTTTTGCCATCGAAATAATCTTGGAAGCTTATACTCATAAAATTTGACATAAAAGAACATTAAAAAGTGTGCACTGAGCAACTTTGATAGTCCGAAGTTGCTCAACTCTCTCTATCGAGGAGCTTTTAACGGTTTTGTCCATTTGTCATAGAAATTTGGTGTTTTGGCATCGAAATAATCCTGGAAGCTCATTTTCGTAAAATTTAACATAGAAGAACAATAAAAAGTTTACACCGAGCAACTTTGATTGTCTGAAGTTGCTCAACTCTCTCTATGGAGGAACTTTTAACGGTTTTGTCCGTTTTTCATAGAAAGTTGGTGTTTTGGCATCGAAATAATCCTGGAAGCACATTTTCGTAAAATTTAACATAGAAGAACAATTAAAAGTGTACACCGATCAACTTTGATAGTCCGAAGTTGCTCAAATCTCTCTATGGAGGACCTATTAACGGTTTTGTCCATTTGTCATAGAAAGTTGGTGTTTTGGCATCGAAATAATCCTGGAAGCACATTTTCGTAAAATTTAACATAGAAGAAGAATAAAAAGTGTACACCGAGCAACTTTGATAGTCCGAAGTTGCTCAACTCTCTCTATGGAGGTGCTTCTAATGGTTTTGTCCATTTGTCATAGAAAGTTGGTCTTTTGGCATCGAAATAATCCTGGAAGCTCATTTTCGTAACATTTAACATAGAAGAACAATAAAAAGGTGTACACCGAGCAACTTTGATTGTCCGAAGTTGCTCAACACTCTCTATGGAGGAGCTTTTAACGATTTTGTCCATTTGCCATAGAAAGTAGGTGTTTTGGCATCGAAATAATCCTGGAAGCTCATTTTCATAAAATTTAACGTAGAAGAACAATAAAAAGTGTACACCGAGCGACTTTGATTGTCTGAAGTTGCTCAAAACTCTCTATGGAGGAGCTTTTAACGATTTTGTCCATTTGTCATAGAAAGTTGGTCTTTTGCCATCGAAATAATCTTGGAAGCTTATACTCATAAAATTTGACATAAAAGAACATTAAAAAGTGTGCACTGAGCAACTTTGATTGTCCGAAGTTGCTCAACTCTCTCTATAGAGGAGCTTTTAACGGTTTTGTCCATTTGCCATAGAAATTTGGTGTTTTTGCATCGAAATAATCCTGGAAGCTCATTTTCGTAAAATTCAACATAGAAGAAGAATAAAAAGTGTACATCGATCAACTTTGATAGTCCGAAGTTGCTCAAATCTCTCTATGGAGGAGCTTTTAACGGTTTTGTCCATTTGTCATAGAAAGTTGGTGTTTTGGCATCGAAATAATCCTGGAAGCTCATTTTCTTAAAATTTAACATAGAAGAACAATAAAAAGTGTACACCGATCAAATTTGATAGTCCGAAGTTCCTCAACTCTCTCTATGGAGGAGCTTTTAACGGTTTTGTCCATTTGTCATAGAAAGTTGGTGTTTTGGCATCGAAATAATCCTGGAAGCTCATTTTCGTAAAATTTAACATAGAAGAACAATAAAAAGTGTATACCGATCAACTTTGATAGTCCGAAGTTGCTCAAATCTCTCTATGGAGGAGCTTTTAACGGTTTTGTCCATTTGTCATAGAAAGTTGGTGTTTTGGCATCGAAATAATCCTGGAAGCTCATTTTCGTAAAATTTAACATAGAAGAACAATAAAAAGTGTACACCGATCAACTTCGATAGTCCGAAGTTGTTCAACTCTCTCTATGGAGGAGCTTTTAACGGTTTTGTCCATTTGTCATAGAAAGTTGGTGTTTTGGCATCAAAATAATCCTGGAAGCTCATTTTCGTAAAATTTAATAAGATGAAGAATAAAAAGTGTACACCGAGCAACTTTGATTGTCCGAAGTTGCTCAAATCTCTCTATGGAGGAGCTTTTAACGTTTTTGTCCATTTGTCATAGAAAGTTGGTGTTTTGGGATCGAAATAATCCTGGAAGCTCATTTTCGTAAAATTTAACATAGAAGAACAATAAAAAGTGTACACCGAGCGACTTTGATTGTCTGAAGTTTCTCAACACTCTCTATGGAGGAGCTTTTATTGATTTTGTCCATTTGTCATAGAAAGTTGGTCTTTTGCCATCGAAATAATCTTGGAAGCTTATACTCATATAATTTGACATAAAAGAACATTAAAAAGTGTGCACTGAGCAACTTTGATAGTCCGAAGTTGGTCAACTCTCTCTATAGAGGAGCTTTTAACGGTTTTGTCCATTTGTCATAGAAATTTGGTGTTTTGGCATCGAAATAATCCTGGAAGCTCATTTTCGTAAAATTTAACATAGAAGAAGAATAAAAAGTGTACACCGATCAACTTTGATAGTCCGAAGTTGCTCAAATCTCTCTATGGAGGAGCTTTTAACGGTTTTGTCCATTTGTCATAGAAAGTTGGTGTTTTGGCATCGAAATAATCCTGGAAGCTCATTTTCGTAAAATTTAACATAGAAGAACAATAAAAAGTGTACACCGATCAACTTTGATAGTCCGAAGTTGCTCAAATATCTCTATGGAGGAGCTTTTAACGGTTTTGTCCATTTGTCATAAAAAGTTGGTGTTTTGGCATCGAAATAATCCTGGAAGCACATTTTCGTAAAATTTAACATAGAAGAAGAATAAAAAGTGTACACCGAGCAACTTTGATAGTCCGAAGTTGCTCAACTCTCTCTATGGAGGTGCTTCTAACGGTTTTGTCCATTTGTCATAGAAAGTTGGTCTTTTGGCATCGAAATAATCCTGGAAGCTCATTTTCGTAACATTTAACATAGAAGAACAATAAAAAGGTGTACACCGAGCAACTTTGATTGTCCGAAGTTGCTCAACACTCTCTATGGAGGAGCTTTTAACGATTTTGTCCATTTGCCATAGAAAGTAGGTGTTTTGGCATCGAAATAATCCTGGAAGCTCATTTTCGTAAAATTTAACATAGAAGAACAATAAAAAGTGTACACCGAGCGACTTTGATTGTCTGAAGTTGCTCAACACTATCTATGGAGGAGCTTTTAACGATTTTGTCCATTTGTCATAGAAAGTTGGTCTTTTGCTATCGAAATAATCTTGGAAGCTTATACTCATAAAATTTGACATAAAAGAACATTAAAAAGTGTGCACTGAGCAACTTTGATAGTCCGAAGTTGCTCAACTCTCTCTATAGAGGAGCTTTTAACGGTTTTGTCCATTTGTCATAGAAATTTGGTGTTTTGGCATCGAAATAATCCTGGAAGCTCATTTTCGTAAAATTTAACATAGAAGAACAATAAAAAGTTTAAACCGAGCAACTTTGATTGTCTGAAGTTGCTCAACTCTCTCTATGGAGGAACTTTTAACGGTTTTGTCCGTTTTTCATAGAAAGTTGGTGTTTTGGCATCGAAATAATCATGGAAGCACATTTTCGTAAAATTTAACATAGAAGAACAATAAAAAGTGTACACCGATCAACTTTGATAGTCCGAAGTTGCCCAAATCTCTCTATGGAGGAGCTTTTAACGGTTTTGTCCATTTGTCATAGAAAGTTGGTGTTTTGGCATCGAAATAATCCTGGAAGCTCATTTTCGTAAAATTTAACATAGAAGAACAATAAAAAGTGTACACCGATCAACTTTGATAGTCCGAAGTTGCTCAAATCTCTCTATGGAGGAGCTTTTAACGGTTTTGTCCATTTGTCATAAAAAGTTGGTGTTTTGGCATCGAAATAATCCTGGAAGCACATTTTCGTAAAATTTAACATAGAAGAAGAATAAAAAGTGTACACCGAGCAACTTTGATAGTCCGAAGTTGCTCAACTCTCTCTATGGAGGTGCTTCTAACGGTTTTGTCCATTTGTCATAGAAAGTTGGTCTTTTGGCATCGAAATAATCCTGGAAGCTCATTTTCGTAACATTTAACATAGAAGAACAATAAAAAGGTGTACACCGAGCAACTTTGACTGTCCGAAGTTGCTCAACACTCTCTATGGAGGAGCTTTTAACGATTTTGTCCATTTGCCATAGAAAGTAGGTGTTTTGGCATCGAAATAATCCTGGAAGCTCATTTTCGTAAAATTTAACATAGAAGAACAATAAAAAGTGTACACCGAGCGACTTTGATTGTCTGAAGTTGCTCAAAACTCTCTATGGAGGAGCTTTTAACGATTTTGTCCATTTGTCATAGAAAGTTGGTCTTTTGCCATCGAAATAATCGTGGAAGCTTATACTCATAAAATTTGACATAAAAGAACATTAAAAAGTGTGCACTGAGCAACTTTGATAGTCCGAAGTTGCTCAACTCTCTCTATAGAGGAGCTTTTAACGGTTTTGTCCATTTGTCATAGAAATTTGGTGTTTTGGCATCGAAATAATCCTGGAAGCTCATTTTCGTAAAATTTAACATAGAAGAAGAATAAAAAGTGTACACCGATCAACTTTGATAGTCCGAAGTTGCTCAAATCTCTCTATGGAGGAGCTTTTAACGGTTTTGTCCATTTGTCATAGAAAGTTGGTGTTTTGGCATCGAAATAATCCTGGAAGCTCATTTTCGTAAAATTTAACATAGAAGAACAATAAAAAGTGTACACCGATCAACTTTGATAGTCCGAAGTTGCTCAAATATCTCTATGGAGGAGCTTTTAACGGTTTTGTCCATTTGTCATAAAAAGTTGGTGTTTTGGCATCGAAATAATCCTGGAAGCACATTTTCGTAAAATTTAACATAGAAGAAGAATAAAAAGTGTACACCGAGCAACTTTGATAGTCCGAAGTTGCTCAACTCTCTCTATGGAGGTGCTTCTAACGGTTTTGTCCATTTGTCATAGAAAGTTGGTCTTTTGGCATCGAAATAATCCTGGAAGCTCATTTTCGTAACATTTAACATAGAAGAACAATAAAAAGGTGTACACCGAGCAACTTTGATTGTCCGAAGTTGCTCAACACTCTCTATGGAGGAGCTTTTAACGATTTTGTCCATTTGCCATAGAAAGTAGGTGTTTTGGCATCGAAATAATCCTGGAAGCTCATTTTCGTAAAATTTAACATAGAAGAACAATAAAAAGTGTACACCGAGCAACTTTGATTGTCCGAAGTTGCTCAACACTCTCTATGGAGGAGCTTTTAACGATTTTGTCCATTTGCCATAGAAAGTAGGTGTTTTGGCATCGAAATAATCCTGGAAGCTCATTTTCGTAAAATTTAACATAGAAGAACAATAAAAAGTGTACACCGAGCGACTTTGATTGTCTGAAGTTGCTCAACACTATCTATGGAGGAGCTTTTAACGATTTTGTCCATTTGTCATAGAAAGTTGGTCTTTTGCTATCGAAATAATCTTGGAAGCTTATACTCATAAAATTTGACATAAAAGAACATTAAAAAGTGTGCACTGAGCAACTTTGATAGTCCGAAGTTGCTCAACTCTCTCTATAGAGGAGCTTTTAACGGTTTTGTCCATTTGTCATAGAAATTTGGTGTTTTGGCATCGAAATAATCCTGGAAGCTCATTTTCGTAAAATTTAACATAGAAGAACAATAAAAAGTTTACACCGAGCAACTTTGATTGTCTGAAGTTGCTCAACTCTCTCTATGGAGGAACTTTTAACGGTTTTGTCCGTTTTTCATAGAAAGTTGGTGTTTTGGCATCGAAATAATCCTGGAAGCTCATTTTCGTAAAATTTAACATAGAAGAACAATAAAAAGTGTACACCGATCAACTTTGATAGTCCGAAGTTGCTCAAATCTCTCTATGGAGGAGCTTTTAACGGTTTTGTCCATTTGTCATAAAAAGTTGGTGTTTTGGCATCGAAATAATCCTGGAAGCACATTTTCGTAAAATTTAACATAGAAGAAGAATAAAAAGTGTACACCGATCAACTTTGATAGTCCGAAGTTGCTCAAATCTCTCTATGGAGGTGCTTTTAACGGTTTTGTCCATTTGTCATAAAAAGTTGGTGTTTTGGCATCGAAATAATCCTGGAAGCACATTTTCGTAACATTTAACATAGAAGAACAATAAAAAGGTGTACACCGAGCAACTTTGACTGTCCGAAGTTGCTCAACACTCTCTATGGAGGTGCTTCTAACGGTTTTGTCCATTTGTCATAGAAAGTTGGTCTTTTGGCATCGAAATAATCCTGGAAGCTCATTTTCGTAACATTTAACATAGAAGAACAATAAAAAGGTGTACACCGAGCAACTTTGACTGTCCGAAGTTGCTCAACACTCTCTATGGAGGAGCTTTTAACGATTTTGTCCATTTGCCATAGAAAGTAGGTGTTTTGGCATCGAAATAATCCTGGAAGCTCATTTTCGTAAAATTTAACATAGAAGAACAATAAAAAGTGTACACCGAGCGACTTTGATTGTCTGAAGTTGCTCAAAACTCTCTATGGAGGAGCTTTTAACGATTTTGTCCATTTGTCATAGAAAGTTGGTCTTTTGCCATCGAAATAATCGTGGAAGCTTATACTCATAAAATTTGACATAAAAGAACATTAAAAAGTGTGCACTGAGCAACTTTGATAGTCCGAAGTTGCTCAACTCTCTCTATAGAGGAGCTTTTAACGGTTTTGTCCATTTGTCATAGAAATTTGGTGTTTTGGCATCGAAATAATCCTGGAAGCTCATTTTCGTAAAATTTAACATAGAAGAAGAATAAAAAGTGTACACCGATCAACTTTGATAGTCCGAAGTTGCTCAAATCTCTCTATGGAGGAGCTTTTAACGGTTTTGTCCATTTGTCATAGAAAGTTGGTGTTTTGGCATCGAAATAATCCTGGAAGCTCATTTTCTTAAAATTTAACATAGAAGAACAATAAAAAGTGTACACCGATCAACTTCGATAGTCCGAAGTTGTTCAACTCTCTCTATGGAGGAGCTTTTAACGGTTTTGTCCATTTGTCATAGAAAGTTGGTGTTTTGGCATCAAAATAATCCTGGAAGCTCATTTTCGTAAAATTTAATAAGATGAAGAATAAAAAGTGTACACCGAGCAACTTTGATTGTCCGAAGTTGCTCAAATCTCTCTATGGAGGAGCTTTTAACGTTTTTGTCCATTTGTCATAGAAAGTTGGTGTTTTGGGATCGAAATAATCCTGGAAGCTCATTTTCGTAAAATTTAACATAGAAGAACAATAAAAAGTGTACACCGAGCGACTTTGATTGTCTGAAGTTTCTCAACACTCTCTATGGAGGAGCTTTTATTGATTTTGTCCATTTGTCATAGAAAGTTGGTCTTTTGCCATCGAAATAATCTTGGAAGCTTATACTCATATAATTTGACATAAAAGAACATTAAAAAGTGTGCACTGAGCAACTTTGATAGTCCGAAGTTGGTCAACTCTCTCTATAGAGGAGCTTTTAACGGTTTTGTCCATTTGTCATAGAAATTTGGTGTTTTGGCATCGAAATAATCCTGGATGCTCATTTTCGTAAAATTTAACATAGAAGAAGAATAAAAAGTGTACACCGATCAACTTTGATAGTCCGAAGTTGCTCAAATCTCTCTATGGAGGAGCTTTTAACGGTTTTGTCCATTTGTCATAGAAAGTTGGTGTTTTGGCATCGAAATAATCCTGGAAGCTCATTTTCGTAAAATTTAACATAGAAGAACAATAAAAAGTGTACACCGATCAACTTTGATAGTCCGAAGTTGCTCAAATATCTCTATGGAGGAGCTTTTAACGGTTTTGTCCATTTGTCATAAAAAGTTGGTGTTTTGGCATCGAAATAATCCTGGAAGCACATTTTCGTAAAATTTAACATAGAAGAAGAATAAAAAGTGTACACCGAGCAACTTTGATAGTCCGAAGTTGCTCAACTCTCTCTATGGAGGTGCTTCTAACGGTTTTGTCCATTTGTCATAGAAAGTTGGTCTTTTGGCATCGAAATAATCCTGGAAGCTCATTTTCGTAACATTTAACATAGAAGAACAATAAAAAGGTGTACACCGAGCAACTTTGATTGTCCGAAGTTGCTCAACACTCTCTATGGAGGAGCTTTTAACGATTTTGTCCATTTGCCATAGAAAGTAGGTGTTTTGGCATCGAAATAATCCTGGAAGCTCATTTTCGTAAAATTTAACATAGAAGAACAATAAAAAGTGTACACCGAGCGACTTTGATTGTCTGAAGTTGCTCAACACTATCTATGGAGGAGCTTTTAACGATTTTGTCCATTTGTCATAGAAAGTTGGTCTTTTGCTATCGAAATAATCTTGGAAGCTTATACTCATAAAATTTGACATAAAAGAACATTAAAAAGTGTGCACTGAGCAACTTTGATAGTCCGAAGTTGCTCAACTCTCTCTATAGAGGAGCTTTTAACGGTTTTGTCCATTTGTCATAGAAATTTGGTGTTTTGGCATCGAAATAATCCTGGAAGCTCATTTTCGTAAAATTTAACATAGAAGAACAATAAAAAGTTTACACCGAGCAACTTTGATTGTCTGAAGTTGCTCAACTCTCTCTATGGAGGAACTTTTAACGGTTTTGTCCGTTTTTCATAGAAAGTTGGTGTTTTGGCATCGAAATAATCATGGAAGCACATTTTCGTAAAATTTAACATAGAAGAACAATAAAAAGTGTACACCGATCAACTTTGATAGTCCGAAGTTGCCCAAATCTCTCTATGGAGGAGCTTTTAACGGTTTTGTCCATTTGTCATAGAAAGTTGGTGTTTTGGCATCGAAATAATCCTGGAAGCTCATTTTCGTAAAATTTAACATAGAAGAACAATAAAAAGTGTACACCGATCAACTTTGATAGTCCGAAGTTGCTCAAATCTCTCTATGGAGGAGCTTTTAACGGTTTTGTCCATTTGTCATAAAAAGTTGGTGTTTTGGCATCGAAATAATCCTGGAAGCACATTTTCGTAAAATTTAACATAGAAGAAGAATAAAAAGTGTACACCGAGCAACTTTGATAGTCCGAAGTTGCTCAACTCTCTCTATGGAGGTGCTTCTAACGGTTTTGTCCATTTTTCATAGAAAGTTGGTCTTTTGGCATCGAAATAATCCTGGAAGCTCATTTTCGTAACATTTAACATAGAAGAACAATAAAAAGGTGTACACCGAGCAACTTTGACTGTCCGAAGTTGCTCAACACTCTCTATGGAGGAGCTTTTAACGATTTTGTCCATTTGCCATAGAAAGTAGGTGTTTTGGCATCGAAATAATCCTGGAAGCTCATTTTCGTAAAATTTAACATAGAAGAACAATAAAAAGTGTACACCGAGCGACTTTGATTGTCTGAAGTTGCTCAAAACTCTCTATGGAGGAGCTTTTAACGATTTTGTCCATTTGTCATAGAAAGTTGGTCTTTTGCCATCGAAATAATCGTGGAAGCTTATACTCATAAAATTTGACATAAAAGAACATTAAAAAGTGTGCACTGAGCAACTTTGATAGTCCGAAGTTGCTCAACTCTCTCTATAGAGGAGCTTTTAACGGTTTTGTCCATTTGTCATAGAAATTTGGTGTTTTGGCATCGAAATAATCCTGGAAGCTCATTTTCGTAAAATTTAACATAGAAGAAGAATAAAAAGTGTACACCGATCAACTTTGATAGTCCGAAGTTGCTCAAATCTCTCTATGGAGGAGCTTTTAACGGTTTTGTCCATTTGTCATAGAAAGTTGGTGTTTTGGCATCGAAATAATCCTGGAAGCTCATTTTCGTAAAATTTAACATAGAAGAACAATAAAAAGTGTACACCGATCAACTTTGATAGTCCGAAGTTCCTCAACTCTCTCTATGGAGGAGCTTTTAACGGTTTTGTCCATTTGTCATAGAAAGTTGGTGTTTTGGCATCGAAATAATCCTGGAAGCTCATTTTCGTAAAATTTAACATAGAAGAACAATAAAAAGTGTACACCGATCAACTTTGATAGTCCGAAGTTGCTCAAATCTCTCTATGGAGGAGCTTTTAACGGTTTTGTCCATTTGTCATAGAAAGTTGGTGTTTTGGCATCGAAATAACCCTGGAAGCTCATTTTCGTAAAATTTAACATAGAAGAACAATAAAAAGTGTACACCGATCAACTTCGATAGTCCGAAGTTGTTCAACTCTCTCTATGGAGGAGCTTTTAACGGTTTTGTCCATTTGTCATAGAAAGTTGGTGTTTTGGCATCGAAATAATCTTGGAAGCTCATTTTCGTAAAATTTAACATAGAAGAACAATAAAAAGTGTACACCGATCAACTTCGATAGTCCGAAGTTGTTCAACTCTCTCTATGGAGGAGCTTTTAACGGTTTTGTCCATTTGTCATAGAAAGTTGGTGTTTTGGCATCGAAATAATCTTGGAAGCTCATTTTCGTAAAATTTAACATAGAAGAACAATAAAAAGTGTACACCGATCAACTTCGATAGTCCGAAGTTGCTCAAATCTCTCTATGGAGGAGCTTTTAACGGTTTTGTCCATTTGTCATAGAAAGTTGGTGTTTTGGCATCGAAATAATCGTGGAAGCTCATTTTCGTAAAATTTAACATAGAAGAACAATAAAAAGTGTACACCGATCAACTTTGATAGTCCGAAGTTCCTCAACTCTCTCTATGGAGGAGCTTTTAACGATTTTGTCCATTTGTCATAGAAATTTGGTGTTTTGGCATCGAAATAATCCTGGAAGCTCATTTTCGTAAAATTTAACATAGAAGAACAATAAAAAGTTTACACCGAGCAACTTTGATTGTCTGAAGTTGCTCAACTCTCTCTATGGAGGAACTTTTAACGGTTTTGTCCGTTTTTCATAGAAAGTTGGTGTTTTGGCATCGAAATAATCATGGAAGCACATTTTCGTAAAATTTAACATAGAAGAACAATAAAAAGTGTACACCGATCAACTTTGATAGTCCGAAGTTGCTCAAATCTCTCTATGGAGGAGCTTTTAACGGTTTTGTCCATTTGTCATAGAAAGTTGGTGTTTTGGCATCGCAATAATCCTGGAAGCTCATTTTCGTAAAATTTAACATAGAAGAACAATAAAAAGTGTACACCGATCAACTTTGATAGTCCAAAGTTGCTCAAATCTCTCTATGGAGGAGCTTTTAACGGTTTCGTCCATTTGTCATAAAAAGTTGGTGTTTTGGCATCGAAATAATCCTGGAAGCACATTTTCGTAAAATTTAACATAGAAGAAGAATAAAAAGTGTACACCGAGCAACTTTGATAGTCCGAAGTTGCTCAACTCTCTCTATGGAAGTGCTTCTAACGGTTTTGTCCATTTGTCATAGAAAGTTGGTCTTTTGGCATCGAAATAATCCTGGAAGCTCATTTTCGTAACATTTAACATAGAAGAACAATAAAAAGGTGTACACCGAGCAACTTTGATTGTCCGAAGTTGCTCAACACTCTCTATGGAGGAGCTTTTAACGATTTTGTCCATTTGCCATAGAAAGTAGGTGTTTTGGCATCGAAATAATCCTGGAAGCTCATTTTCGTAAAATTTAACATAGAAGAACAATAAAAAGTGTACACCGAGCGACTTTGATTGTCTGAAGTTGCTCAAAACTCTCTATGGAGGAGCTTTTAACGATTTTGTCCATTTGTCATAGAAAGTTGGTCTTTTGCCATCGAAATAATCGTGGAAGCTTATACTCATAAAATTTGACATAAAAGAACATTAAAAAGTGTGCACTGAGCAACTTTGATAGTCCGAAGTTGCTCAACTCTCTCTATAGAGGAGCTTTTAACGGTTTTGTCCATTTGTCATAGAAATTTGGTGTTTTGGCATCGAAATAATCCTGGAAGCTCATTTTCGTAAAATTTAACATAGAAGAAGAATAAAAAGTGTACACCGATCAACTTTGATAGTCCGAAGTTGCTCAAATCTCTCTATGGAGGAGCTTTTAACGGTTTTGTCCATTTGTCATAGAAAGTTGGTGTTTTGGCATCGAAATAATCCTGGAAGCTCATTTTCGTAAAATTTAACATAGAAGAACAATAAAAAGTGTACACCGATCAACTTTGATAGTCCGAAGTTCCTCAACTCTCTCTATGGAGGAGCTTTTAACGGTTTTGTCCATTTGTCATAGAAAGTTGGTGTTTTGGCATCGAAATAATCCTGGAAGCTCATTTTCGTAAAATTTAACATAGAAGAACAATAAAAAGTGTACACCGATCAACTTTGATAGTCCGAAGTTGCTCAAATCTCTCTATGGAGGAGCTTTTAACGGTTTTGTCCATTTGTCATAGAAAGTTGGTGTTTTGGCATCGAAATAATCCTGAAAGCTCATTTTCGTAAAATTTAACATAGAAGAACAATAAAAAGTGTACACCGATCAACTTCGATAGTCCGAAGTTGTTCAACTCTCTCTATGGAGGAGCTTTTAACGGTTTTGTCCATTTGTCATAGAAAGTTGGTGTTTTGGCATCAAAATAATCCTGGAAGCTCATTTTCGTAAAATTTAATAAGATGAAGAATAAAAAGTGTACACCGAGCAACTTTGATTGTCCGAAGTTGCTCAAATCTCTCTATGGAGGAGCTTTTAACGGTTTTGTCCATTTGTCATAGAAAGTTGGCGTTTTGGGATCGAAATAATCCTGGAAGCTCATTTTCGTAAAATTTAACATAGAAGAACAATAAAAAGTGTACACCGAGCGACTTTGATTGTCTGAAGTTTCTCAACACTCTCTATGGAGGAGCTTTTATTGATTTTGTTCATTTGTCATAGAAAGTTGGTCTTTTGCCATCGAAATAATCTTGGAAGCTTATACTCATATAATTTGACATAAAAGAACATTAAAAAGTGTGCACTGAGCAACTTTGATAGTCCGAAGTTGGTCAACTCTCTCTATAGAGGAGCTTTTAACGGTTTTGTCCATTTGTCATAGAAATTTGGTGTTTTGGCATCGAAATAATCCTGGAAGCTCATTTTCGTAAAATTTAACATAGAAGAAGAATAAAAAGTGTACACCGATCAACTTTGATAGTCCGAAGTTGCTCAAATCTCCCTATGGAGGAGCTTTTAACGGTTTTGTCCATTTGTCGTAGAAAGTTGGTGTTTTGGCATCGAAATAATCCTGGAAGCTCATTTTCGTAAAATTTAACATAGAAGAAGAATAAAAAGTGTACACCGATCAACTTTGATAGTCCGAAGTTGTTCAACTCTCTCTATGGAGGAGCTTTTAAAGGTTTTGTCCATTTGTCATAGAAAGTTGGTGTTTTGGCATCGAAATAATCCTGGAAGCTCATTTTCGTAAAATTTAATAAGATGAACAATAAAAAGTGTACACCGAGCAACTTTGATTGTCCGAAGTTGCTCAAATCTCTCTATGGAGGAGCTTTTAACGGTTTTGTCCATTTGTCATAGAAAGTTGGTGTTTTGGGATCGAAATAATCCTGGAAGCTCATTTTCGTATAATTTAACATAGACGAACAATAAAAAGTGTACACCGAGCGACTTTGATTGTCTGAAGTTTCTCAACACTCTCTATGGAGGAGCTTTTATTGATTTTGTCCATTTGTCATAGAAAGTTGGTCTTTTGCCATCGAAATAATCTTGGAAGCTTATACTCATATAATTTGACATAAAAGAACATTAAAAAGTGTGCACTGAGCAACTTTGACAGTCCGAAGTTGCTCAACTCTCTCTATAGAGGAGCTTTTAACGGTTTTGTCCATTTGTCATAGAAATTTGGTGTTTTGGCATCGAAATAATCCTGGAAGCTCATTTTCGTAAAATTTAACATAGAAGAAGAATAAAAAGTGTACACCGATCAACTTTGATAGTCCGAAGTTGCTCAAATCTCTCTATGGAGGAGGTTTTAACGGTTTTGTCCATTTGTCATAGAAAGTTGGTGTTTTGGCATCGAAATAATCCTGGAAGCTCATTTTCGTAAAATTTAACATAGAAGAACAATAAAAAGTGTACACCGATCAACTTTGATAGTCCGAAGTTCCTCAACTCTCTCTATGGAGGAGCTTTTAACGGTTTTGTCCATTTATCATAGAAAGTTGGTGTTTTGGCATCGAAATAATCCTGGAAGCTCTTTTTCGTAAAATTTAACATAGAAGAACAATAAAAAGTGTACACCGATCAACTTTGATAGTCCGAAGTTGCTCAAATCTCTCTATGGAGGAGCTTTTAACGGTTTTGTCCATTTGTCATAGAAAGTTGGTGTTTTGTCATCGAAATAATCCTGGAAGCTCATTTTCGTAAAATTTAACATAGAAGAACAATAAAAAGTGTACACCGATCAACTTTGATAGTCCGAAGTTGCTCATCTCTCTCTATGGAGGAGCTTTTAACGGTTTTGTCCGTTTTTCATAGAAAGTTGGTGTTTTGGCATCGAAATAATCCTGGAAGCTCATTTTCGTAAAATTTAACATAGAAGAACAATAAAATGTATACACCGATCAACTTTGATTGTCCGAAGTTTCTCAAATCTCTCTATGGAGGAGCTTTTAACGGTTTTGTCCATTTGTCATAGAAATTTGGTGTTTTAGCATCGAAATAATCCTGGAAGCTCATTTTTGTAAAAATTAACATAGAAGAACAATAAAATGTGTACACCGAGCATCTTTGATAGTCCGAAGTTGCTCAACTCTCTCTATGGAAGAGCTTTAAACGATTTTGTCCATTTGTCATAGAAAGTTGGTGTTTTGGCATCGAAATAATCCTGGAAGCTCATTTTCGTAAAATTTAACATAGAAGAACAATAAAAAGTGTACACCGATCAACTTTGATAGTCCGAAGTTGCTCATCTCTCTCTATGGAGGAGCTTTTAACGATTTTGTCCATTTGACATTGAAAGTTGGTGTTTTCGCATCGAAATAATCGTGGAAGCTCATTTTCGTAAAATTTAACATAGAAGAAGAATAAAAAGTGTACACCGATCAACTTTGATAGTCCGAAGTTGCTCAAATCTCTCTATGGAGGTGGTTTTAACGGTTTTGTCCATTTGTCATAGAAAGTTGGTGTTTTGGCATCGAAATAATCCTGGAAGCTCATTTTCGTAAAATTTAACATAGAAGAACAATAAAAAGTGTACACCGATCAACTTTGATAGTCCGAAGTTCCTCAACTCTCTCTATGGAGGAGCTTTTAACGGTTTTGTCCATTTATCATAGAAAGTTGGTGTTTTGGCATCGAAATAATCCTGGAAGCTCATTTTCGTAAAATTTAACATAGAAGAACAATAAAAAGTGTACACCGATCAACTTTGATAGTCCGAAGTTGCTCAAATCTCTCTATGGAGGAGCTTTTAACGGTTTTGTCCATTTGTCATAGAAAGTTGGTGTTTTGTCATCGAAATAATCCTGGAAGCTCATTTTCGTAAAATTTAACATAGAAGAACAATAAAAAGTGTACACCGATCAACTTTGATAGTCCGAAGTTGCTCATCTCTCTCTATGGAGGAGCTTTTAACGGTTTTGTCCGTTTTTCATAGAAAGTTGGTGTTTTGGCATCGAAATAATCCTGGAAGCTCATTTTCGTAAAATTTAACATAGAAGAACAATAAAATGTATACACCGATCAACTTTGATTGTCCGAAGTTTCTCAAATCTCTCTATGGAGGAGCTTTTAACGGTTTTGTCCATTTGTCATAGAAATTTGGTGTTTTAGCATCGAAATAATCCTGGAAGCTCATTTTTGTAAAAATTAACATAGAAGAACAATAAAATGTGTACACCGAGCATCTTTGATAGTCCGAAGTTGCTCAACTCTCTCTATGGAAGAGCTTTAAACGATTTTGTCCATTTGTCATAGAAAGTTGGTGTTTTGGCATCGAAATAATCCTGGAAGCTCATTTTCGTAAAATTTAACATAGAAGAACAATAAAAAGTGTACACCGATCAACTTTGATAGTCCGAAGTTGCTCATCTCTCTCTATGGAGGAGCTTTTAACGATTTTGTCCATTTGACATTGAAAGTTGGTGTTTTCGCATCGAAATAATCGTGGAAGCTCATTTTCGGAAAATTTAATAAGAAGAACAATAAAAATTCTACACCGAGCAACTTTGATTGTCTGAAGTTGCTCAATACTATCTATGGAGGAGCTTTTAACGATTTTGTCCATTTGTCATAAAAAGTTGGTCTTTTGCCATCGAAATAATCTTGGAAGCATATACTCATAAAATTTGACATAGAAGAACTTTAAAAAGTGTGCACTGAGCAACTTTGATAGTCCGAAGTTGCTCAAATCTCTCTGTGGAGGAGCTTTTAACGGTTTTGTCCATTTGTCATAGAAAGTTGGTGTTTTGGGATCGAAATAATCCTGGAAGCTCATTTTCGTAAAATTTAACATAGAAGAACAATAAAAAGTGTACACCGATCAACTTTGATAGTCCGAAGTTGCTCAAATCTCTCTATGGAGGAGCTTTTAACGGTTTTGTCCGTTTTTCATAGAAATTTGGTGTTTTGGCATCGAAATAATCCTGGAAGCTCATTTTCGTAAAATTTAACATAGAAGAACAATAAAAAGTGTACACCGATCAATTTTGATAGTCCGAAGTTGCTCAAATCTCTCTATGGAGGAGCTTTTAAAGGTTTTGTCCATTTTTCATAGAAATTTGGTGTTTTAGCATCGAAATAATCCTGTAAGCTCATTTTCGTAAAATTTAACATAGAAGAACAATAAAAAGTTTACACCGAGCAACTTTGATTGTCTGAAGTTGCTCAACTTTCTCTATGGAGGAACTTTTAACGGTTTTCTCCGTTTTTCATAGAAAGTTGGTGTTTTGGCATCGAAATAATCCTGTAAGCTCATTTTCGTAAAATTTAACATAGAAGAACAATAAAAAGTGTACACCGATCAACTTTGATAGTCCGAAGTTGCTCCACTCTCTCTATGGAGGAGCTTTTAACGGTTTTGTCCATTTATCATAGAAAGTTGGTGTTTTGGGATCGAAATAATCCTGGAAGCTCATTTTCGTAAAATTTAACATAGAAGAACAATAAAAAGTGTACACCGATCAACTTTGATAGTCCGAAATTGCTCAAATCTCTCTATGGAGGAGCTTTTAACGGTTTTGTCCATTTTTCATAGAAAGTTGGTGTTTTGGCATCTAAATAGTTCTGTAATCTCATTTTCGTAAAATTTAACATAGAAGAACAATAAAATGTGTACACCGAGCAACTTTGATTGTCTGAAGTTGCTTAACTCTCTCTATGGAGGAGCTTTTAACGGTTTTGTCCGTTTGTCATAGAAAGTTGGTTTTTTGGCATCGAAATAATCCTGGAAGCTCATTTTCGTAAAATTTAACATAAAAGAACAATAAAAAGTGTACACCGATCAACGTTGATAGTCCGAAGTTGCTCAAATCTCTCTATGGAGGAGCTTTTAACGGTTTTGTCCGTTTTTCATAGAAAGTTGGTGTTTTGGCATCGAAATAATCCTGGAAGCTCATTTTCGTAAAATTTAACATAGAAGAACAATAAAAAGTTTACACCGAGCAACTTTGATTGTCTGAAGTTGCTCAACTCTCTCTATGGAGATGCTTTTAACGGTTTTGTCCATTTGTCATAGAAAGTTGGTGTTTTGGGATCGAAATAATCCTGGAAGCTCATTTTCGTAAAATTTAACATAGAAGAACAATAAAAAGTGTACACCGATCAACTTTGATAGTCCGAAGTTGCTCAAATCTCTCTATGGAGGAGCTTTTAACGGTTTTGTCCATTTTTCATAGAAAGTTGGTTTTTTGGCATCGAAATAATCCTGGAAGCTCATTTTCGTAAAATTTAACATAAAAGAACAATAAAAAGTGTACACCGATCAACGTTGATAGTCCGAAGTTTCTCAAATCTCTCTATGGAGGAGCTTTTAACGGTTTTGTCCGTTTTTCATAGAAAGTTGGTGTTTTGGCATCGAAATAATCCTGGAAGCTCATTTTCGTAAAATTTAACATAGAAGAACAATAAAAAGTTTACACCGAGCAACTTTGATTGTCTGAAGTTGCTCAACACTCTCTATGGAGGAGCTTTTAACGATTTTGTCCATTTGTCATAGAAAGTTGGTCTTTTGCCATCGAAATAATCTTGGAAGCTTATACTCATAAAATTTGACATAAAAGAACATTAAAAAGTGTGCACTGAGCAACTTTGATAGTCCGAAGTTGCTCAACTCTCTCTATAGAGGAGCTTTTAACGGTTTTGTCCATTTGTCATAGAAAGTTGGTGTTTTGGCATCGAAATAATGCTGGAAGCTCATTTTCGTAAAATTTAACATAGAAGAACAATAAAAAGTGTACACCGAGCAACTTTGATATTCCGAAGTTGCTCAACTCTCTCTATGGAGGAGCTTTTAACGGTTTTGTCCATTTCTCATAAAAAGTTGGTGTTTTAGCATCGAAATAGTCCTGTAAGCTCATTTTCGTAAAATTTAACATAGAAGAACAATAAAAAGTGTACACCGATCAACTTTGATTGTCTGAAGTTGCTTAACTCTCTCTATGGAGGAGCTTTTAACGGTTTTGTCCGTTTGTCATAGAAAGTTGGTTTTTTGGCATCGAAATAATCCTGTAAGCTCATTTTCGTAAAATTTAACATAGAAGAACAATAAAAAGTGTACACCGATCAACTTTGATAGTCCGAAATTGCTCAAATCTCTCAATGGAGGAGCTTTTAACGGTTTTGTCCATTTTTCATAGAAATTTGGTGTTTTGGCATCGAAATAGTCCTGTAAGCTCATTTTCGTAAAATTTAACATAGAAGAACAACAAAATGTGTACACCGAGCAACTTTGATTGTCTGAAGTTGCTTAACTCTCTCTATGGAGGAGCTTTTAACGGTCTTGTCCGTTTGTCATAGAAAGTTGGTTTTTTGGCATCGAAATAATCCTGGAAGCTCATTTTCGTAAAATTTAACATAGAAGAACAATAAAAAGTGTACACCGATCAACGTTGATAGTCCGAAGTTGCTCAAATCTCTCTATGGAGGAGCTTTTAACGGTTTTGTCCGTTTTTCATAGAAAGTTGGTGTTTTGGCATCGAAATAATCTTGGAAGCTCATTTTCGTAAAATTTAACATAGAAGAACAATAAAAAGTGTACACCGATCAACTTTGATAGTCCGAAGTTGCTCAAATCTCTCTATGGAGGAGCTTTTAACGGTTTTGTCCGTTTTTCATAGAAAGTTGGTGTTTTGGTATCGAAATAATCCTGGAAGCTCATTTTCGTAAAATTTAACATAGAAGAACAATAAAAAGTGTACACCGATCAACTTTGATAGTCCGAAGTTGCTCAAATCTCTCTATGGAGGAGCTTTTAACGGTTTTGTCCATTTGTCATAGAAATTTGGTGTTTTAGCATCGAAATAATCCTGGAAGCTCATTTTCGTAAAATTTAATAAGAAGAACAATAAAAAGTGTACACCGAGCAACTTTGATTGTCTGAAGTTGCTCAACACTCTCTATGGAGGAGCTTTTAACGATTTTGTCCATTTGTCATAGAAAGTTGGTCTTTTGCCATCGAAATAATCTTGGAAGCTTATACTCATAAAATTTGACATAAAAGAACATTAAAAAGTGTGCACTGAGCAACTTTGATAGTCCGAAGTTGCTCAACTCTCTCTATAGAGGAGCTTTTAACGGTTTTGTCCATTTGTCATAGAAAGTTGGTGTTTTGGCATCGAAATAATCCTGGAAGCTCATTTTCGTAAAATTTAACATAGAAGAACAATAAAAAGTGTACACCGATCAACTTTGATAGTCCGAAGTTGCTCAAATCTCTCTATGGAGGAGCTTTTAACGGTTTTGTCCGTTTTTCATAGAAATTTGGTGTTTTGGCATCGAAATAATCCTGGAAGCTCATTTTCGTAAAATTTAACATAGAAGAACAATAAAAAGTGTACACCGATCAATTTTGATAGTCCGAAGTTGCTCAAATCTCTCTATGGAGGAGCTTTTAAAGGTTTTGTCCATTTTTCATAGAAATTTGGTGTTTTAGCATCGAAATAATCCTGTAAGCTCATTTTCGTAAAATTTAACATAGAAGAACAATAAAAAGTTTACACCGAGCAACTTTGATTGTCTGAAGTTGCTCAACTTTCTCTATGGAGGAACTTTTAACGGTTTTCTCCGTTTTTCATAGAAAGTTGGTGTTTTGGCATCGAAATAATCCTGTAAGCTCATTTTCGTAAAATTTAACATAGAAGAACAATAAAAAGTGTACACCGATCAACTTTGATAGTCCGAAGTTGCTCCACTCTCTCTATGGAGGAGCTTTTAACGGTTTTGTCCATTTATCATAGAAAGTTGGTGTTTTGGGATCGAAATAATCCTGGAAGCTCATTTTCGTAAAATTTAACATAGAAGAACAATAAAAAGTGTACACCGATCAACTTTGATAGTCCGAAATTGCTCAAATCTCTCTATGGAGGAGCTTTTAACGGTTTTGTCCATTTTTCATAGAAAGTTGGTGTTTTGGCATCTAAATAGTTCTGTAATCTCATTTTCGTAAAATTTAACATAGAAGAACAATAAAATGTGTACACCGAGCAACTTTGATTGTCTGAAGTTGCTTAACTCTCTCTATGGAGGAGCTTTTAACGGTTTTGTCCGTTTGTCATAGAAAGTTGGTTTTTTGGCATCGAAATAATCCTGGAAGCTCATTTTCGTAAAATTTAACATAAAAGAACAATAAAAAGTGTACACCGATCAACGTTGATAGTCCGAAGTTGCTCAAATCTCTCTATGGAGGAGCTTTTAACGGTTTTGTCCGTTTTTCATAGAAAGTTGGTGTTTTGGCATCGAAATAATCCTGGAAGCTCATTTTCGTAAAATTTAACATAGAAGAACAATAAAAAGTTTACACCGAGCAACTTTGATTGTCTGAAGTTGCTCAACTCTCTCTATGGAGATGCTTTTAACGGTTTTGTCCATTTGTCATAGAAAGTTGGTGTTTTGGGATCGAAATAATCCTGGAAGCTCATTTTCGTAAAATTTAACATAGAAGAACAATAAAAAGTGTACACCGATCAACTTTGATAGTCCGAAGTTGCTCAAATCTCTCTATGGAGGAGCTTTTAACGGTTTTGTCCATTTTTCATAGAAAGTTGGTTTTTTGGCATCGAAATAATCCTGGAAGCTCATTTTCGTAAAATTTAACATAAAAGAACAATAAAAAGTGTACACCGATCAACGTTGATAGTCCGAAGTTTCTCAAATCTCTCTATGGAGGAGCTTTTAACGGTTTTGTCCGTTTTTCATAGAAAGTTGGTGTTTTGGCATCGAAATAATCCTGGAAGCTCATTTTCGTAAAATTTAACATAGAAGAACAATAAAAAGTTTACACCGAGCAACTTTGATTGTCTGAAGTTGCTCAACACTCTCTATGGAGGAGCTTTTAACGATTTTGTCCATTTGTCATAGAAAGTTGGTCTTTTGCCATCGAAATAATCTTGGAAGCTTATACTCATAAAATTTGACATAAAAGAACATTAAAAAGTGTGCACTGAGCAACTTTGATAGTCCGAAGTTGCTCAACTCTCTCTATAGAGGAGCTTTTAACGGTTTTGTCCATTTGTCATAGAAAGTTGGTGTTTTGGCATCGAAATAATGCTGGAAGCTCATTTTCGTAAAATTTAACATAGAAGAACAATAAAAAGTGTACACCGAGCAACTTTGATATTCCGAAGTTGCTCAACTCTCTCTATGGAGGAGCTTTTAACGGTTTTGTCCATTTCTCATAAAAAGTTGGTGTTTTAGCATCGAAATAGTCCTGTAAGCTCATTTTCGTAAAATTTAACATAGAAGAACAATAAAAAGTGTACACCGATCAACTTTGATTGTCTGAAGTTGCTTAACTCTCTCTATGGAGGAGCTTTTAACGGTTTTGTCCGTTTGTCATAGAAAGTTGGTTTTTTGGCATCGAAATAATCCTGTAAGCTCATTTTCGTAAAATTTAACATAGAAGAACAATAAAAAGTGTACACCGATCAACTTTGATAGTCCGAAATTGCTCAAATCTCTCAATGGAGGAGCTTTTAACGGTTTTGTCCATTTTTCATAGAAATTTGGTGTTTTGGCATCGAAATAGTCCTGTAAGCTCATTTTCGTAAAATTTAACATAGAAGAACAACAAAATGTGTACACCGAGCAACTTTGATTGTCTGAAGTTGCTTAACTCTCTCTATGGAGGAGCTTTTAACGGTCTTGTCCGTTTGTCATAGAAAGTTGGTTTTTTGGCATCGAAATAATCCTGGAAGCTCATTTTCGTAAAATTTAACATAGAAGAACAATAAAAAGTGTACACCGATCAACGTTGATAGTCCGAAGTTGCTCAAATCTCTCTATGGAGGAGCTTTTAACGGTTTTGTCCGTTTTTCATAGAAAGTTGGTGTTTTGGCATCGAAATAATCTTGGAAGCTCATTTTCGTAAAATTTAACATAGAAGAACAATAAAAAGTGTACACCGATCAACTTTGATAGTCCGAAGTTGCTCAAATCTCTCTATGGAGGAGCTTTTAACGGTTTTGTCCGTTTTTCATAGAAAGTTGGTGTTTTGGTATCGAAATAATCCTGGAAGCTCATTTTCGTAAAATTTAACATAGAAGAACAATAAAAAGTGTACACCGATCAACTTTGATAGTCCGAAGTTGCTCAAATCTCTCTATGGAGGAGCTTTTAACGGTTTTGTCCATTTGTCATAGAAATTTGGTGTTTTAGCATCGAAATAATCCTGGAAGCTCATTTTCGTAAAATTTAATAAGAAGAACAATAAAAAGTGTACACCGAGCAACTTTGATTGTCTGAAGTTGCTCAACACTCTCTATGGAGGAGCTTTTAACGATTTTGTCCATTTGTCATAGAAAGTTGGTCTTTTGCCATCGAAATAATCTTGGAAGCTTATACTCATAAAATTTGACATAAAAGAACATTAAAAAGTGTGCACTGAGCAACTTTGATAGTCCGAAGTTGCTCAACTCTCTCTATAGAGGAGCTTTTAACGGTTTTGTCCATTTGTCATAGAAAGTTGGTGTTTTGGCATCGAAATAATCCTGGAAGCTCATTTTCGTAAAATTTAACATAGAAGAACAATAAAAAGTGTACACCGAGCAACTTTGATAGTCCGAAGTTGCTCAACTCTCTCTATGGAGGAGCTTTTAACGGTTTTGTCCATTTGTCATAGAAAGTTGGTGTTTTGGCATCGAAATAGTCCTGTAAGCTCATTTTCGTAAAATTTAAGATAGAAGAACAATAAAAAGTGTACACCGATCAACTTTGATTGTCTGAAGTTGCTTAACTCTCTCTATGGAGGAGCTTTTAACGGTTTTGTCCGTTTGTCATAGAAAGTTGGTTTTTTGGCATCGAAATAATCCTGTAAGCTCATTTTCGTAAAATTTAACATAGAAGAACAATAAAAAGTGTACACCGATCAACTTTGATAGTCTGAAATTGCTCAAATCTCTCTATGGAGGAGCTTTTAACGGTTTTGTCCATTTTTCATAGAAAGTTGGTGTTTTGGCATCGAAATAGTCCTGTAAGCTCATTTTCGTAAAATTTAACATAGAAGAACAATAAAATGTGTACACCGAGCAACTTTGATTGTCTGAAGTTGCTTAACTCTCTCTATAGAGGAGCTTTTAACGGTCTTGTCCGTTTGTCATAGAAAGTTGGTTTTTTGGCATCGAAATAATCCTGGAAGCTCATTTTCGTAAAATTTAACATAGAAGAACAATAAAAAGTGTACACCGATCAACTTTGATAGTCCGAAGTTGCTCAAATCTCTCTATGGAGGAGCTTTTAACGGTTTTGTCCGTTTTTCATAGAAAGTTGGTGTTTTGGCATCGAAATAATCCTGGAAGCTCATTTTCGTAAAATTTAACATAGAAGAACAATAAAAAGTGTACACCGATCAACTTTGATAGTCCGAAGTTGCTCAAATCTCTCTATGGAGGAGCTTTTAACGGTTTTGTCCATTTGTCATAGAAATTTGGTGTTTTAGCATCGAAATAATCCTGGAAGCTCATTTTCGTAAAATTTAATAAGAAGAACAATAAAAAGTGTACACCGAGCAACTTTGATTGTCTGAAGTTGCTCAACACTCTCTATGGAGGAGCTTTTAACGATTTTGTCGATTTGTCATAGAAAGTTGGTCTTTTGCCATCGAAATAATCTTGGAAGCTTATACTCATAAAATTTGACATAAAAGAACATTAAAAAGTGTGCACTGAGCAACTTTGATAGTCCGAAGTTGCTCAACTCTCTATGGAGGACCTTTTAACGGTTTTGTCCCTTTGTCATAGAAAGTTCTTGTTTTTGCATCGAAATAGTCCTGGAAGCTCATTTTCGTAAAATTTAACATAGAAGAACAATAAAAAGTTTACACCGAGCAACTTTGATTGTCTGAAGTTGCTCAACTCTCTCTATGGAGGAACTTTTAACGGTTTTGTCCGTTTTTCATAGAAAGTTGGTGTTTTGGCATCGAAATAATCCTGGAAGCTCATTTTCGTAAAATTTAACATAGAAGAAGAATAAAAAGTGTACACCGAGCAACTTTGATAGTCCGAAGCTACTCAACTCTCTCTATGGAGGTGCTTCTAACGGTTTTGTCCATTTGTCATAGAAAGTTGGTCTTTTGGCATCGAAATAATCCTGGAAGCTCATTTTCGTAAAATTTAACATAGAAGAACAATAAAAAGTGTACACCGATCAACTTTGATAGTCCGAAGTTGCTCAACTCTCTCTATGGAGGAGCTTTTAACGGTTTTGTCCCTTTGTCATAGAAAGTTGGTGTTTTAGCATCGAAATAGTCCTGTAAGCTCATTTTCGTAAAATTTAACATAGAAGAACAATAAAAAGTGTACACCGATCAACTTTGATTGTCTGAAGTTGCTTAACTCTCTCTATGGAGGAGCTTTTAACGGTTTTGTCCGTTTGTCATAGAAAGTTGGTTTTTTGGCATCGAAATAATCCTGTAAGCTCATTTTCGTAAAATTTAACATAGAAGAACAATAAAAAGTGTACACCGATCAACTTTGATAGTCCGAAATTGCTCAAATCTCTCTATGGAGGAGCTTTTAACGGTTTTGTCGATTTTTCATAGAAAGTTGGTGTTTTGGCATCGAAATAGTCCTGTAAGCTCATTTTCGTAAAATTTAACATAGAAGAAGAACAAAATGTGTACACCGAGCAACTTTGATTGTCTAAAGTTGCTTAACTCTCTCTATGGAGGAGCTTTTAACGGTCTTGTCCGTTTGTCATAGAAAGTTGGTTTTTTGGCATCGAAATAATCCTGGAAGCTCATTTTCGTAAAATTTAACATAGAAGAACAATAAAAAGTGTACACCGATCAACGTTGATAGTCCGAAGTTGCTCAAATCTCTCTATGGAGGAGCTTTTAACGGTTTTGTCCGTTTTTCATAGAAAGTTGGTGTTTTGGCATCGAAATAATCTTGGAAGCTCATTTTCGTAAAATTTAACATAGAAGAACAATAAAAAGTGTACACCGATCAACTTTGATAGTCCGAAGTTGCTCAAATCTCTCTATGGAGGAGCTTTTAACGGTTTTGTCCGTTTTTCATAGAAAGTTGGTGTTTTGGTATCGAAATAATCCTGGAAGCTCATTTTCGTAAAATTTAACATAGAAGAACAATAAAAAGTGTACACCGATCAACTTTGATAGTCCGAAGTTGCTCAAATCTCTCTATGGAGGAGCTTTTAACGGTTTTGTCCATTTGTCATAGAAATTTGGTGTTTTAGCATCGAAATAATCCTGGAAGCTCATTTTCGTAAAATTTAATAAGAAGAACAATAAAAAGTGTACACCGAGCAACTTTGATTGTCTGAAGTTGCTCAACACTCTCTATGGAGGAGCTTTTAACGATTTTGTGCATTTGTCATAGAAAGTTGGTCTTTTGCCATCGAAATAATCTTGGAAGCTTATACTCATAAAATTTGACATAAAAGAACATTAAAAAGTGTGCACTGAGCAACTTTGATAGTCCGAAGTTGCTCAACTCTCTCTATAGAGGAGCTTTTAACGGTTTTGTCCATTTGTCATAGAAAGTTGGTGTTTTGGCATCGAAATAATCCTGGAAGCTCATTTTCGTAAAATTTAACATAGAAGAACAATAAAAAGTGTACACCGAGCAACTTTGATAGTCCGAAGTTGCTCAACTCTCTCTATGGAGGAGCTTTTAACGGTTTTGTCCATTTGTCATAGAAAGTTGGTGTTTTGGCATCGAAATAGTCCTGTAAGCTCATTTTCGTAAAATTTAAGATAGAAGAACAATAAAAAGTGTACACCGATCAACTTTGATTGTCTGAAGTTACTTAACTCTCTCTATGGAGGAGCTTTTAACGGTTTTGTCCGTTTGTCATAGAAAGTTGGTTTTTTGGCATTGAAATAATCCTGTAAGCTCATTTTCGTAAAATTTAACATAGAAGAACAATAAAAAGTGTACACCGATCAACTTTGATAGTCTGAAATTGCTCAAATCTCTCTATGGAGGAGCTTTTAACGGTTTTGTCCATTTTTCATAGAAAGTTGGTGTTTTGGCATCGAAATAGTCCTGTAAGCTCATTTTCGTAAAATTTAACATAGAAGAACAATAAAATGTGTACACCGAGCAACTTTGATTGTCTGAAGTTGCTTAACTCTCTCTATAGAGGAGCTTTTAACGGTCTTGTCCGTTTGTCATAGAAAGTTGGTTTTTTGGCATCGAAATAATCCTGGAAGCTCATTTTCGTAAAATTTAACATAGAAGAACAATAAAAAGTGTACACCGATCAACTTTGATAGTCCGAAGTTGCTCAAATCTCTCTATGGAGGAGCTTTTAACGGTTTTGTCCGTTTTTCATAGAAAGTTGGTGTTTTGGCATCGAAATAATCCTGGAAGCTCATTTTCGTAAAATTTAACATAGAAGAACAATAAAAAGTGTACACCGATCAACTTTGATAGTCCGAAGTTGCTCAAATCTCTCTATGGAGGAGCTTTTAGCGGTTTTGTCCATTTGTCATAGAAATTTGGTGTTTTAGCATCGAAATAATCCTGGAAGCTCATTTTCGTAAAATTTAATAAGAAGAACAATAAAAAGTGTACACCGAGCAACTTTGATTGTCTGAAGTTGCTCAACACTCTCTATGGAGGAGCTTTTAACGATTTTGTCGATTTGTCATAGAAAGTTGGTCTTTTGCCATCGAAATAATCTTGGAAGCTTATACTCATAAAATTTGACATAAAAGAACATTAAAAAGTGTGCACTGAGCAACTTTTATAGTCCGAAGTTGCTCAACTCTCTATGGAGGACCTTTTAACGGTTTTGTCCCTTTGTCATAGAAAGTTCTTGTTTTTGCATCGAAATAGTCCTGGAAGCTCATTTTCGTAAAATTTAACATAGAAGAACAATAAAAAGTTTACACCGAGCAACTTTGATTGTCTGAAGTTGCTCAACTCTCTCTATGGAGGAACTTTTAACGGTTTTGTCCGTTTTTCATAGAAAGTTGGTGTTTTGGCATCGAAATAATCCTGGAAGCTCATTTTGGTAAAATTTAACATAGAAGAAGAATAAAAAGTGTACACCGAGCAACTTTGATAGTCCGAAGCTACTCAACTCTCTCTATGGAGGTGCTTCTAACGGTTTTGTCCATTTGTCATAGAAAGTTGGTCTTTTGGCATCGAAATAATCCTGGAAGCTCATTTTCGTAAAATTTAACATAGAAGAACAATAAAAAGTGTACACCGATCAACTTTGATAGTCCGAAGTTGCTCAACTCTCTCTATGGAGGAGCTTTTAACGGTTTTGTCCCTTTGTCATAGAAAGTTGGTGTTTTGGCATCGAAATAATCCTGGAAGCTCATTTTCGTAAAATTTAACATAGAAGAACAATAAAAAGTGTACACCGAGCAACTTTGATTGTCTGAAGTTGCTCAACACTCTCTATGGAGGAGCTTTTAACGATTTTGTCCATTTGTCATAGAAAGTTGGTCTTTTGCCATCGAAATAATCTTGGAAGCTTATACTCATAAAATTTGACATAAAAGAACATTAAAAAGTGTGCACTGAGCAACTTTGATAGTCCGAAGTTGCTCAACTCTCTCTATAGAGGAGCTTTTAACGGTTTTGTCCATTTGTCATAGAAAGTTGGTGTTTTGGCATCGAAATAATCCTGGAAGCTCATTTTCGTAAAATTTAACATAGAAGAACAATAAAAAGTGTACACCGAGCAACTTTGATAGTCCGAAGTTGCTCAACTCTCTCTATGGAGGAGCTTTTAACGGTTTTGTCCATTTGTCATAGAAAGTTGGTGTTTTGGCATCGAAATAGTCCTGTAAGCTCATTTTCGTAAAATTTAAGATAGAAGAACAATAAAAAGTGTACACCGATCAACTTTGATTGTCTGAAGTTACTTAACTCTCTCTATGGAGGAGCTTTTAACGGTTTTGTCCGTTTGTCATAGAAAGTTGGTTTTTTGGCATTGAAATAATCCTGTAAGCTCATTTTCGTAAAATTTAACATAGAAGAACAATAACAAGTGTACACCGATCAACTTTGATAGTCTGAAATTGCTCAAATCTCTCTATGGAGGAGCTTTTAACGGTTTTGTCCATTTTTCATAGAAAGTTGGTGTTTTGGCATCGAAATAGTCCTGTAAGCTCATTTTCGTAAAATTTAACATAGAAGAACAATAAAATGTGTACACCGAGCAACTTTGATTGTCTGAAGTTGCTTAACTCTCTCTATAGAGGAGCTTTTAACGGTCTTGTCCGTTTGTCATAGAAAGTTGGTTTTTTGGCATCGAAATAATCCTGGAAGCTCATTTTCGTAAAATTTAACATAGAAGAACAATAAAAAGTGTACACCGATCAACTTTGATAGTCCGAAGTTGCTCAAATCTCTCTATGGAGGAGCTTTTAACGGTTTTGTCCGTTTTTCATAGAAAGTTGGTGTTTTGGCATCGAAATAATCCTGGAAGCTCATTTTCGTAAAATTTAACATAGAAGAACAATAAAAAGTGTACACCGATCAACTTTGATAGTCCGAAGTTGCTCAAATCTCTCTATGGAGGAGCTTTTAGCGGTTTTGTCCATTTGTCATAGAAATTTGGTGTTTTAGCATCGAAATAATCCTGGAAGCTCATTTTCGTAAAATTTAATAAGAAGAACAATAAAAAGTGTACACCGAGCAACTTTGATTGTCTGAAGTTGCTCAACACTCTCTATGGAGGAGCTTTTAACGATTTTGTCGATTTGTCATAGAAAGTTGGTCTTTTGCCATCGAAATAATCTTGGAAGCTTATACTCATAAAATTTGACATAAAAGAACATTAAAAAGTGTGCACTGAGCAACTTTTATAGTCCGAAGTTGCTCAACTCTCTATGGAGGACCTTTTAACGGTTTTGTCCCTTTGTCATAGAAAGTTCTTGTTTTTGCATCGAAATAGTCCTGGAAGCTCATTTTCGTAAAATTTAACATAGAAGAACAATAAAAAGTTTACACCGAGCAACTTTGATTGTCTGAAGTTGCTCAACTCTCTCTATGGAGGAACTTTTAACGGTTTTGTCCGTTTTTCATAGAAAGTTGGTGTTTTGGCATCGAAATAATCCTGGAAGCTCATTTTCGTAAAATTTAACATAGAAGAAGAATAAAAAGTGTACACCGAGCAACTTTGATAGTCCGAAGCTACTCAACTCTCTCTATGGAGGTGCTTCTAACGGTTTTGTCCATTTGTCATAGAAAGTTGGTCTTTTGGCATCGAAATAATCCTGGAAGCTCATTTTCGTAAAATTTAACATAGAAGAACAATAAAAAGTGTACACCGATCAACTTTGATAGTCCGAAGTTGCTCAACTCTCTCTATGGAGGAGCTTTTAACGGTTTTGTCCCTTTGTCATAGAAAGTTGGTGTTTTGGCATCGAAATAATCCTGGAAGCTCATTTTCGTAAAATTTAACATAGAAAAAGAATAAAAAGTGTACACCGAGCAACTTTGATAGTCCGAAGCTACTCAACTCTCTCTATGGAGGTGCTTCTAACGGTTTTGTCCATTTGTCATAGAAAGTTGGTCTTTTGGCATCGAAATAATCCTGGAAGTTCATTTTCGTAACATTTAACATAGAAGAACAATAAAAAGGTGTACAACGAGCAACTTTGATTGTCCGAAGTTGTTCAACACTCTCTATGGAGGAGCTTTTAACGATTTTGTCCATTTGCCATAGAAAGTAGGTGTTTTGGCATCGAAATAATTCTGGAAGCTCAATTTCGTAAAATTTAACATAGAACCACAATAAAAAGTGTACACCGAGCAACTTTGATTGTCTGAAGTTGCTCAACACTCTCTATCGAGGAGCTTTTAACGATTTTGTCCATTTGTCATAGAAAGTTGGTCTTTTGCCATCGAAATAATCTTGGAAGCTTATACTCATAAAATTTGACATAGAAGAACAATAAAAAGTTTACATCGAGCAACTTTGATTGTCTGAAGTTGCTCAACTTTCTCTATGGAGGAACTTTTAACGGTTTTGTCCGTTTTTCGTAGAAAGTTGGTGTTTTGGCATCGAAATAATCCTAGAAGCTCATTTTCGTAAAATTTAACATAGAAGAACAATAAAAAGTGTACACCGATCAACTTTGATAGTCCGAAGTTGCTCCACTCTCTCTATGGAGGAGCTTTTAACGGTTTTATCCATTTGTCATAAAAAGTTGGTGTTTTGGCATCGAAATAATCCTGGAAGCTCATTTTCGTAAAATTTAATAAGAAGAACAATAAAAAGTGTACACCGAGCAACTTTGATTGTCTAAAGTTGCTCAACTCTCTCTATGGAGGAGCTTTTAACGATTTTGTCCGTTTGTCATAAAAAGTTGGTGTTTTGGCATCGAAATAGTCTTGGAAGCTTATACTCATAAAATTTGACATAGAAGAACAATAAAAAGTGTACACCGAGCAACTTTGATAGTCCGAAGTTGCTCAACTCTCTCTATGGAGGAGCTTTTAACGGTTTTGTCCATTTGTCATAGAAATTTGGTGTTTTAGCATCAAAATAATCCTGGAAGCTCATTTTCGTAAAATTTAACATAGAAGAACAATAAAAAGTGTACACCGAGCAACTTTGATAGTCCGAAGTTGCTCAACTCTCTCTATGGAGGAGCTTTTAACGGTTTTAACCATTTGTCATAGAAAGTTGGTGTTTTGGCATCGAAAGAGTCCAGGAAGCTCATTTTCGTAAAATTTAACATTGAAGAAGAATAAAAAGTTTACACCGAGCAACTTTGATTGTCTGAAGTTGCTCAACTTTCTCTATAGAGGAACTTTTAACGGTTTTGTCCGTTTTTCATTGAAAGTTGGTGTTTTGGCATCGAAATAATCCTAGAAGCTCATTTTCGTAAAATTTAACATAGAAGAACAATAAAAAGTGTACACCGATCAACTTTGATAGTCCGAAGTTGCTCAAATCTCTCTATGGAGGAGCTTTTAACGGTTTTGTCCATTTGCCATAGAAAGTTGGTGTTTTGGCATCGAAATAATCCTGGAAGCTCATTTTTGTAAAATTTAACATTGAAGAACAATAAAAAGTGTACACCGAGCAACTTTGATAGTCCGACGTTGCTCAACCCTCTCTATGGAGGAGCTTTTAACGGTTTTGTCCATTTGTCATAGAAAGTTGTTGTTTTGGCATCGAAATAATCCTGGAACCTCATTTTCGTAACATTTAACATAGAAGAACAATAAAAAGTGTACACCGAGCAACTTTGATTGTCCGAAGTTGCTCAACACTCTCTATGGATGAGCTTTTAACGGTTTTGTCCATTTGTCATAGAAATTTGGTGCTTTAGCATCGAAATAATCCTGGAAGCTCATTTTCGTAAAATTTAACATAGAAGAACAATAAAAAGTGTACACCGAGCAACTTTGATTGTCCGAAGTTGCTCAATACTCTCTATAGAGGAGCTTTTAACGGTTTTTTCCATTTTTCATAGAAATTTGGTGTTTTTGCATCGAAATAATCCTGGAAGCTCATTTTCGTAAAAATTAACATAGAAGAACAATAAAAAGTGTACACCGAGCAACTTTGATAGTCCGAAGTTGCTCAACTCTCTTTATGGAGGAGCTTTTGACGGTTTTAACCATTTGTCATAGAAAGTTGGTGTTTTGGCATCGAAATAGTCCTGGAAGCTCATTTTCGTAAAATTTAACATAGAAGAACAATAAAAAGTTTACACCGAGCAACTTTGATTGTCTGAAGTTGCTCAACTCTCTCTATGGAGGTACTTTTAACGGTTTTGTCCGTTTTTTATAGAAAGTTGGTGTTTTGGCATCGAAATAGTCCTGGAAGCTCATTTTCGTAAAATTTAACATAGAAGAACAATAAAAAGTTTACACCGAGCAACTTTGATTGTCTGAAGTTCCTCAACTCTCTCTATGGAGGAACTTTTAACGGTTTTGTCCGTTTTTCATAGAAAGTTGTTGTTTTGGCATCGAAGTAATCCTGGAATCTCATTTTCGTAAAATTTAACATAGAAGAACAATAAAAAGTGTACACCGATCAACTTTGATAGTCCGAAGTTGCTCAAATCTCTCTATGGAAGAGCTTTTAACGGTTTTGTCCATTTTTCATAGAAAGTTGGTGTTTTGGGATCGAAATAATCCTGGAAGCTCATTTTCGTAAAATTTAATAAGAAGAACAATAAAAAGTGTACACCGAGCAACTTTGATTGTCGGAAGTTACTCAATACTCTCTATGGAGGAGCTTTTAACGGTTTTGTTCATTTGTCATAGAAATTTGGTGTTTTAGCATCGAAATAATCCTGGAAGCTCATTTTCGTAAAATTTAACATAGAAGAACAATAAAAAGTGTACACCGAGCAACTTTGATAGTCCGAAGTTGCTCAACTCTCTCTATGGAGGAGCTTTTGACGGTTTTAACCATTTGCCATAGAAAGTTGGTGTTTTGGCATCGAAATAGTACTGGAAGCTCATTTTCGTAAAATTTAACATAGAAGAACAATAAAAAGTGTACACCGATCAACTTTGATAGTCCGAAGTTGCTCCACTCTCTCTATGGAGGAGCTTTTAACGGTTTTGTCCATTTGTCATAGAAAGTTGGTGTTTTGGGATCGAAATAATCCTGGAAGCTCATTTTCGTAAAATTTAACATAGAAAAACAATAAAAAGTGTACACCGATCAACTTTGATACTCCGAAGTTGCTCAAATCTCTCTATGGAGGAGCTTTTAACGGTTTTGTCCATTTTTCATAGAAAGTTTGTGTTTTGGCATCGAAATAATCCTGGAAGCTCATTTTCGTAAAATTTAACATAGAAGAACAATAAAAAGTGTACACCGAGCAACTTTGATAGTCCGAAGTTCCTCAACTCTCTCTATGGAGGTGCTTTTAACGGTTTTGTCCATTTGTCATAGAAAGTTCTTGTTTTTGCATCGAAATAGTCCTGGAAGCTCATTTTCGTAAAATTTAACATAGAAGAACAATAAAAAGTGTACACCGATCAACTTTGATACTCCGAAGTTGCTCAAATCTCTCTATGGAGGAGCTTTTAACGGTTTTGTCCATTTGTCATAGAAAGTTGGTGTTTTGGGATCGAAATAATCCTGGAAGCTCATTTTCGTAAAATTTATCATAGAAGAACAATAAAAAGTGTACACCGATCAACTTTGATAGTCCGAAGTTGCTCCACTCTCTCTATGGAGGAGCTTTTAACGGTTTTGTCCATTTGTCATAGAAAGTTGGTGTTTTGGCATCGAAATAATCTTGGAATCTCATTTTAGTAAAATTTAAAAAGAAGAACAATAAAAAGTGTACACCGAGCAACTTTGATTGTCTGAAGTTCCTCAACTCTCTCTATGGAGGAACTTTTAACGGTTTTGTACGTTTTTCATAGAAAGTTGGTGTTTTGGCATCGAAATAATCCTGGAAGCTCATTTTCGTAAAATTTATCATAGAAGAACAATAAAAAGTGTACACCGATCAACTTTGATAGTCCGAAGTTGCTCCACTCTCTCTATGGAGGAGCTTTTAACGGTTTTGTCCATTTGTCATAGAAAGTTGGTGTTTTGGCATCGAAATAATCTTGGAATCTCATTTTAGTAAAATTTAAAAAGAAGAACAATAAAAAGTGTACACCGAGCAACTTTGATTGTCTGAAGTTCCTCAACTCTCTCTATGGAGGAACTTTTAACGGTTTTGTACGTTTTTCATAGAAAGTTGGTGTTTTGGCATCGAAATAATCCTGGAAGCTCATTTTCGTAAAATTTATCATAGAAGAACAATAAAAAGTGTACACCGATCAACTTTGATAGTCCGAAGTTGCTCCACTCTCTCTATGGAGGAGCTTTTAACGGTTTTGTCCATTTGTCATAGAAAGTTGGTGTTTTGGCATCGAAATAATCTTGGAATCTCATTTTAGTAAAATTTAAAAAGAAGAACAATAAAAAGTGTACACCGAGCAACTTTGATTGTCTGAAGTTCCTCAACTCTCTCTATGGAGGAACTTTTAACGGTTTTGTACGTTTTTCATAGAAAGTTGGTGTTTTGGCATCGAAATAATCCTGGAAGCTCATTTTCGTAAAATTTAACATAGAAGAACAATAAAAAGTGTACGCCGAGCAACTTTGATAGTCCGAAGTTGCTCAACTCTCTCTATGGAAGAGCTTTTGACGGTTTTAACCATTTGTCATAGAAAGTTGGTGTTTTGGCATCGAAATAGTACTGGAAGCTCATTTTCGTAAAATTTAACATAGAAGAACAATAAAAAGTTTACACCGAGCAACTTTAATTGTCTGAAGTTCCTCAACTCTCTCTATGGAGGAACTTTTAACGGTTTTGTACGTTTTTCATAGAAAGTTGGTGTTTTGGCATCGAAATAATCCTGGAAGCTTATTTTCGTAAAATTTAACATAGAAGAACAATAAAAAGTGTACACCGATCAACTTTGATAGTCCGAAGTTGCTCAAATCTCTCTATGGAAGAGCTTTTAACGGTTTTGTCCATTTTTCATAGAAAGTTGGTGTTTTGGGATCGAAATAATCCTGGAAGCTCATTTTCGTAAAATTTAATAAGAAGAACAATAAAAAGTGTACACCGAGCAACTTTGATTGTCGGAAGTTACTCAATACTCTCTATGGAGGAGCTTTTAACGGTTTTGTTCATTTGTCATAGAAATTTGGTGTTTTAGCATCGAAATAATCCTGGAAGCTCATTTTCGTAAAATTTAACATAGAAGAACAATAAAAAGTGTACACCGAGCAACTTTGATAGTCCGAAGTTGCTCAACTCTCTCTATGGAGGAGCTTTTGACGGTTTTAACCATTTGCCATAGAAAGTTGGTGTTTTGGCATCGAAATAGTACTGGAAGCTCATTTTCGTAAAATTTAACATAGAAGAACAATAAAAAGTGTACACCGATCAACTTTGATAGTCCGAAGTTGCTCCACTCTCTCTATGGAGGAGCTTTTAACGGTTTTGTCCATTTGTCATAGAAAGTTGGTGTTTTGGGATCGAAATAATCCTGGAAGCTCATTTTCGTAAAATTTAACATAGAAAAACAATAAAAAGTGTACACCGATCAACTTTGATACTCCGAAGTTGCTCAAATCTCTCTATGGAGGAGCTTTTAACGGTTTTGTCCATTTTTCATAGAAAGTTTGTGTTTTGGCATCGAAATAATCCTGGAAGCTCATTTTCGTAAAATTTAACATAGAAGAACAATAAAAAGTGTACACCGAGCAACTTTGATAGTCCGAAGTTCCTCAACTCTCTCTATGGAGGTGCTTTTAACGGTTTTGTCCATTTGTCATAGAAAGTTCTTGTTTTTGCATCGAAATAGTCCTGGAAGCTCATTTTCGTAAAATTTAACATAGAAGAACAATAAAAAGTGTACACCGATCAACTTTGATACTCCGAAGTTGCTCAAATCTCTCTATGGAGGAGCTTTTAACGATTTTGTCCATTTGTCATAGAAAGTTGGTGTTTTGGGATCGAAATAATCCTGGAAGCTCATTTTCGTAAAATTTATCATAGAAGAACAATAAAAAGTGTACACCGATCAACTTTGATAGTCCGAAGTTGCTCCACTCTCTCTATGGAGGAGCTTTTAACGGTTTTGTCCATTTGTCATAGAAAGTTGGTGTTTTGGCATCGAAATAATCTTGGAATCTCATTTTAGAAAAATTTAAAAAGAAGAACAATAAAAAGTGTACACCGAGCAACTTTGATTGTCTGAAGTTCCTCAACTCTCTCTATGGAGGAACTTTTAACGGTTTTGTACGTTTTTCATAGAAAGTTGGTGTTTTGGCATCGAAATAATCCTGGAAGCTCATTTTCGTAAAATTTATCATAGAAGAACAATAAAAAGTGTACACCGATCAACTTTGATAGTCCGAAGTTGCTCCACTCTCTCTATGGAGGAGCTTTTAACGGTTTTGTCCATTTGTCATAGAAAGTTGGTGTTTTGGCATCGAAATAATCTTGGAATCTCATTTTAGTAAAATTTAAAAAGAAGAACAATAAAAAGTGTACACCGAGCAACTTTGATTGTCTGAAGTTCCTCAACTCTCTCTATGGAGGAACTTTTAACGGTTTTGTACGTTTTTCATAGAAAGTTGGTGTTTTGGCATCGAAATAATCCTGGAAGCTCATTTCCGTAAAATTTAACATAGAAGAACAATAAAAAGTGTACGCCGAGCAACTTTGATAGTCCGAAGTTGCTCAACTCTCTCTATGGAAGAGCTTTTGACGGTTTTAACCATTTGTCATAGAAAGTTGGTGTTTTGGCATCGAAATAGTACTGGAAGCTCATTTTCGTAAAATTTAACATAGAAGAACAATAAAAAGTTTACACCGAGCAACTTTAATTGTCTGAAGTTCCTCAACTCTCTCTATGGACGAACTTTTAACGGTTTTGTACGTTTTTCATAGAAAGTTGGTGTTTTGGCATCGAAATAATCCTGGAAGCTCATTTTCGTAAAATTTAACATAGAAGAACAATAAAAAGTGTACACCGATCAACTTTGATAGTCCGAAGTTGCTCAAATCTCTCTATGGAGGAGCTTTTAACAGTTTTGTCCATTTGTCATAGAAAGTTGGTGTTTTGGCATCGAAATAATCCTGGAAGCTCATTTTCGTAAAATTTAACATAGAAGAACAATAAAAAGTGTACACCGAGCAACTTTGATAGTCCGAAGTTGCTCAACTCTCTCTATGGAGGAGCTTTTAACGGTTTTTTCCATTTGTCATAGAAAGTTGGTGTTTTGGCATCGAAATAGTCCTGGAAGCTCATTTTCGTAAAATTTAACATAGAAGAACAATAAAAAGTTTACACCGAGCAACTTTGATTGTCTGAAGTTGCTCAACTCTCTCTATGGAGGTACTTTTAACGGTTTTGTCCGTTTTTTATAGAAAGTTGGTGTTTTGGCATCGAAATAATCCTGGAAGCTCATTTTCGTAAAATTTAACATAGAAGAACAATAAAAAGTGTACACCGATCAACTTTGATTGTCCGAAATTGCTCAAATCTCTCTATGGAGGTGCTTTTAACGGTTTTGTCCATTTGTCAGAGAAAGTTGGTGTTTTGGGATCGAAATAATCCTGGAAGCTCATTTTCGTAAAATTTAACATAGAAGAACAATAAAAAGTGTACACCGATCAACTTTGATAGTCCGAAGTTGCTCAAATCTCTCCATGGAGGAGGTTTTAACGGTTTTGTCCGTTTTTCATAGAAAGTTGGTGTTTTGACATCGAAATAATCCTGGAAGCTCATTTTCGTAAAATTTAACATAGAAGAACAATAAAAAGTGTACACCGATCAACTTTGATTGTCCGAAGTTGCTCAAATCTCTCTATGGAGGAGCTTTTAACGGTTTTGTCCATTTGTCATAGAAAGTTGGTGTTTTGGGATCGAAATAATCCTGGAAGCTCATTTTCGTAAAATTTAACATAGAAGAACAATAAAAAGTGTACACCGATCAACTTTGATAGTCCGAAGTTGCTCCACTCTCGTTATGGAGGAGCTTTTAACGGTTTTGTCCATTTATCATTGAAAGTTGGTGTTTTGGCATCGAAATAATCCTGGAAGCTCATTTTCGTAAAATTTAACATAGAAGAACAATAAAAAGTGTACACCGATCAACTTTGATAGTCCGAAGTTGCTCAAATCCCTCTATGGAGGAGCTTTTAACGGTTTTGTCCATTTGTCATAGAAAGTTGGTGTTTTGGGATCGAAATAATCCTGGAAGCTCATTTTCGTAAAATTTAATAAGAAGAACAATAAAAAGTGTAAACCGAGCAACTTTGATTGTCTGAAGTTGCTCAATACTCTCTATGGAGGAGCTTTTAACGGTTTTGTTCATTTGTCATAGAAATTTGGTGTTTTAGCATCGAAATAATCCTGGAAGCTCATTTTCGTAAAATTTAACATAGAAGAACAATAAAAAGTGTACACCGAGCAACTTTGATAGTCCGAAGTTACTAAACTCTCTCTATGGAGGAGCTTTTGACGGTTTTAACCATTTTTCATAGAAAGTTGGTGTTTTGGCATCGAAATAGTACTGGAAGCTCATTTTCGTAAAATTTAACATAGAAGAACAATAAAAAGTGTACACCGATCAACTTTGATAGTCCGAAGTTGCTCAACTCTCTCTATGGAGGAGCTTTCGACGGTTTTAACCATTTGTCATAGAAAGTCGGTGTTTTGGCATCGAAATAGTACTGGAAGCTCATTTTCGTAAAATTTAACATAGAAGAACAATAAAAAGTTTACACCGAGCAACTTTGATTGTCTGAAGTTGCTCAACTTTCTCTATGGAGGTGCTTTTAACGGTTTTGTCCATTTGTCATAGAAAGTTGGTGTTTTGGGATCGAAATAATCCTGGAAGCTCATTTTCGTAAAATTTAACATAGAAGAACAATAAAAAGTGTACACCGATCAACTTTGATAGTCCGAAGTTGCTCAAAACTCTCTATGGAGTAGCTTTTAACGGTTTTGTCCGTTTTTCATAGAAAGTTGGTGTTTTGGCATCGAAATAATCCTGGAAGCTCATTTTCATAAAATTTAACATAGAAGAACAATAAAAAGTGTACACCGATCAACTTTGATAGTCCGAAGTTGCTCCACTCTCGTTATGGAGGAGCTTTTAACGGTTTTGTCCATTTGTCATTGAAAGTTGGTGTTTTGGCATCGAAATAATCCTGGAAGCTCATTTTCGTAAAATTTAACATAGAAGAACAATAAAAAGTGTACACCGATCAACTTTGATAGTCCGAAGTTGCTCAAATCTCTCTATGGAGGAGCTTTTAACGGTTTTGTCCATTTGTCATAGAAAGTTGGTGTTTTGGGATCGAAATAATCCTGGAAGCTCATTTTCGTAAAATTTAATAAGAAGAACAACAAAAAGTGTAAACCGAGCAACTTTGATTTTCTGAAGTTGCTCAATACTCTCTATGGAGGAGCTTTTAACGGTTTTGTTCATTTGTCATAGAAATTTGGTGTTTTAGCATCGAAATAATCCTGGAAGCTCATTTTCGTAAAATTTAACATAGAAGAACAATAAAAAGTGTACACCGAGCAACTTTGATAGTCCGAAGTTACTAAACTCTCTCTATGGAGGAGCTTTTGACGGTTTTAACCATTTTTCATAGAAAATTGGTGTTTTGGCATCGAAATAGTACTGGAAGCTCATTTTCGTAAAATTTAACATAGAAGAACAATAAAAAGTGTACACCGATCAACTTTGATAGTCCGAAGTTGCTCAACTCTCTCTATGGAGGAGCTTTCGACGGTTTTAACCATTTGTCATAGAAAGTCGGTGTTTTGGCATCGAAATAGTACTGGAAGCTCATTTTCGTAAAATTTAACATAGAAGAACAATAAAAAGTTTACACCGAGCAACTTTGATTGTCTGAAGTTGCTCAACTCTCTCTATGGAGGTGCTTTTAACGGTTTTGTCCATTTGTCATAGAAAGTTGGTGTTTTGGGATCGAAATAATCCTGGAAGCTCATTTTCGTAAAATTTAACATAGAAGAACAATAAAAAGTGTACACCGATCAACTTTGATAGTCCGAAGTTGCTCAAAACTCTCTATGGAGGAGCTTTTAACGGTTTTGTCCGTTTTTCATAGAAAGTTGGTGTTTTGGCATCGAAATAATCCTGGAAGCTCATTTTCGTAAAATTTAACATAGAAGAACAATAAAAAGTGTACACCGATCAACTTTGATTGTCCGAAGTTGCTCAAATCTCTCTATGGAGGAGCTTTTAACGGTTTTGTCCATTTGTCATAGAAATTTGGTGTTTTAGCATCGAAATAATCCTGGAAGCTCATTTTCGTAAAATTTAACATAGAAGAAAAATAAAAAGTGTACACCGAGCAACTTTGATAGTCCGAAGTCGCTCAACTCTCTCTATGGAGGAGCTTTTAACGGTTTTGTCCATTTGTCATAGAAAGTTGGTATTTTTGCATCGAAATAGTCCTGGAAGCTCATTTTCGTAAAATTTAACATAGAAGAACAATAAAAAGTTTACACCGAGCAACTTTGATTGTCAGAAGTTGCTCAACTCTCTCTATGGAGGAACTTTTAACGGTTTTGTCCGTTTTTCATACAAAGTTGGTGTTTTGGCATCGAAATAATCCTGGAAGCTCATTTTCGTAAAATTTAACATAGAAGAACAATAAAAAGTGTACACCGATCAACTTTGATAGTCCGAAGTTGCTCAAATCTCTCTATGGAGGAGCTTTTAACGGTTTTGTCCATTTGTCATAGAAAGTTGGTGTTTTGGCATCGACATAATCCTGGAAGCTCATTTTCGTAAAATTTAACATAGAAGAACAATAAAAAGTGTACACCGATCAACTTTGATACTCCGAAGTTGCTCAAATCTCTCTATGGAGGAGCTTTTAACGGTTTTGTCCATTTGTCATAGAAAGTTGGTGTTTTGGGATCGAAATAATCCTGGAAGCTCATTTTCGTAAAATTTATCATAGAAGAACAATAAAAAGTGTACACCGATCAACTTTGATAGTCCGAAGTTGCTCCACTCTCTCTATGGAGGAGCTTTTAACGGTTTTGTCCATTTGTCATAGAAAGTTGGTGTTTTGGCATCGAAATAATCTTGGAATCTCATTTTAGAAAAATTTAAAAAGAAGAACAATAAAAAGTGTACACCGAGCAACTTTGATTGTCTGAAGTTCCTCAACTCTCTCTATGGAGGAACTTTTAACGGTTTTGTACGTTTTTCATAGAAAGTTGGTGTTTTGGCATCGAAATAATCCTGGAAGCTCATTTTCGTAAAATTTATCATAGAAGAACAATAAAAAGTGTACACCGATCAACTTTGATAGTCCGAAGTTGCTCCACTCTCTCTATGGAGGAGCTTTTAACGGTTTTGTTCATTTGTCATAGAAATTTGGTGTTTTAGCATCGAAATAATCCTGGAAGCTCATTTTCGTAAAATTTAACATAGAAGAACAATAAAAAGTGTACACCGAGCAACTTTGATAGTCCGAAGTTACTAAACTCTCTCTATGGAGGAGCTTTTGACGGTTTTAACCATTTTTCATAGAAAGTTGGTGTTTTGGCATCGAAATAATCTTGGAATCTCATTTTAGTAAAATTTAAAAAGAAGAACAATAAAAAGTGTACACCGAGCAACTTTGATTGTCTGAAGTTCCTCAACTCTCTCTATGGAGGAACTTTTAACGGTTTTGTACGTTTTTCATAGAAAGTTGGTGTTTTGGCATCGAAATAATCCTGGAAGCTCATTTTCGTAAAATTTAACATAGAAGAACAATAAAAAGTGTACGCCGAGCAACTTTGATAGTCCGAAGTTGCTCAACTCTCTCTATGGAAGAGCTTTTGACGGTTTTAACCATTTGTCATAGAAAGTTGGTGTTTTGGCATCGAAATAGTACTGGAAGCTCATTTTCGTAAAATTTAACATAGAAGAACAATAAAAAGTTTACACCGAGCAACTTTAATTGTCTGAAGTTCCTCAACTCTCTCTATGGAGGAACTTTTAACGGTTTTGTACGTTTTTCATAGAAAGTTGGTGTTTTGGCATCGAAATAATCCTGGAAGCTCATTTTCGTAAAATTTAACATAGAAGAACAATAAAAAGTGTACACCGATCAACTTTGATAGTCCGAAGTTGCTCAAATCTCTCTATGGAGGAGCTTTTAACAGTTTTGTCCATTTTTCATAGAAAGTTGTTGTTTTGGCATCGAAATAATCCTGGAAGCTCATTTTCGTAAAATTTAACATAGAAGAACAATAAAAAGTTTACACCGATCAACTTTGATTGTCCGAAGTTGCTCAAATCTCTCTATGGAGGAGCTTTTAACGGTTTTGTCCATTTGTCATAGAAATTTGGTGTTTTCGCATCGAAATAATCCTGGAAGCTCATTTTCGTAAAATTTAACATAGAAGAAAAATAAAAAGTGTACACCGGCAACTTTGATAGTCCGAAGTTGCTCAACTCTCTCTATGGAGGAGCTTTTAACGGTTTTGTCCATTTGTCATAGAAAGTTGGTGTTTTTGCATCGAAATAGTCCTGGAAGCTCATTTTCGTAAAATTTAACATAGAAGAACAATAAAAAGTTTACACCGAGCAACTTTGATTGTCAGAAGTTGCTCAACTGTCTCTATGGAGGAACTTTTAACGGTTTTGTCCGTTTTTCATACAAAGTTGGTGTTTTGGCATCGAAATAATCCTGGAAGCTCATTTTCGTAAAATTTAACATAGAAGAACAATAAAAAGTGTACACCGATCAACTTTGATAGTCCGAAGTTGCTCAAATCTCTCTATGGAGGAGCTTTTAACGGTTTTGTCCATTTGTCATAGAAAGTTGGTGTTTTGGCATCGACATAATCCTGGAAGCTCATTTTCGTAAAATTTAACATAGAAGAACAATAAAAAGTGTACACCGATCAACTTTGATACTCCGAAGTTGCTCAAATCTCTCTATGGAGGAGCTTTTAACGGTTTTGTCCATTTGTCATAGAAAGTTGGTGTTTTGGGATCGAAATAATCCTGGAAGCTCATTTTCGTAAAATTTATCATAGAAGAACAATAAAAAGTGTACACCGATCAACTTTGATAGTCCGAAGTTGCTCCACTCTCTCTATGGAGGAGCTTTTAACGGTTTTGTCCATTTGTCATAGAAAGTTGGTGTTTTGGCATCGAAATAATCTTGGAATCTCATTTTAGAAAAATTTAAAAAGAAGAACAATAAAAAGTGTACACCGAGCAACTTTGATTGTCTGAAGTTCCTCAACTCTCTCTATGGAGGAACTTTTAACGGTTTTGTACGTTTTTCATAGAAAGTTGGTGTTTTGGCATCGAAATAATCCTGGAAGCTCATTTTCGTAAAATTTATCATAGAAGAACAATAAAAAGTGTACACCGATCCACTTTGATAGTCCGAAGTTGCTCCACTCTCTCTATGGAGGAGCTTTTAACGGTTTTGTCCATTTGTCATAGAAAGTTGGTGTTTTGGCATCGAAATAATCTTGGAATCTCATTTTAGTAAAATTTAAAAAGAAGAACAATAAAAAGTGTACACCGAGCAACTTTGATTGTCTGAAGTTCCTCAACTCTCTCTATGGAGGAACTTTTAACGGTTTTGTACGTTTTTCATAGAAAGTTGGTGTTTTGGCATCGAAATAATCCTGGAAGCTCATTTTCGTAAAATTTAACATAGAAGAACAATAAAAAGTGTACGCCGAGCAACTTTGATAGTCCGAAGTTGCTCAACTCTCTCTATGGAAGAGCTTTTGACGGTTTTAACCATTTGTCATAGAAAGTTGGTGTTTTGGCATCGAAATAGTACTGGAAGCTCATTTTCGTAAAATTTAACATAGAAGAACAATAAAAAGTTTACACCGAGCAACTTTAATTGTCTGAAGTTCCTCAACTCTCTCTATGGAGGAACTTTTAACGGTTTTGTACGTTTTTCATAGAAAGTTGGTGTTTTGGCATCGAAATAATCCTGGAAGCTCATTTTCGTAAAATTTAACATAGAAGAACAATAAAAAGTGTACACCGATCAACTTTGATAGTCCGAAGTTGCTCAAATCTCTCTATGGAGGAGCTTTTAACAGTTTTGTCCATTTGTCATAGAAAGTTGGTGTTTTGGCATCGAAATAATCCTGGAAGCTCATTTTCGTAAAATTTAACATAGAAGAACAATAAAAAGTGTACACCGAGCAACTTTGATAGTCCGAAGTTGCTCAACTCTCTCTATGGAGGAGCTTTTAACGGTTTTTTCCATTTGTCATAGAAAGTTGGTGTTTTGGCATCGAAATAGTCCTGGAAGCTCATTTTCGTAAAATTTAACATAGAAGAACAATAAAAAGTTTACACCGAGCAACTTTGATTGTCTGAAGTTGCTCAACTCTCTCTATGGAGGTACTTTTAACGGTTTTGTCCGTTTTTTATAGAAAGTTGGTGTTTTGGCATCGAAATAATCCTGGAAGCTCATTTTCGTAAAATTTAACATAGAAGAACAATAAAAAGTGTACACCGATCAACTTTGATTGTCCGAAATTGCTCAAATCAATCTATGGAGGTGCTTTTAACGGTTTTGTCCATTTGTCAGAGAAAGTTGGTGTTTTGGGATCGAAATAATCCTGGAAGCTCATTTTCGTAAAATTTAACATAGAAGAACAATAAAAAGTGTACACCGATCAACTTTGATAGTCCGAAGTTGCTCAAATCTCTCCATGGAGGAGCTTTTAACGGTTTTGTCCGTTTTTCATAGAAAGTTGGTGTTTTGACATCGAAATAATCCTGGAAGCTCATTTTCGTAAAATTTAACATAGAAGAACAATAAAAAGTGTACACCGATCAACTTTGATTGTCCGAAGTTGCTCAAATCTCTCTATGGAGGAGCTTTTAACGGTTTTGTCCATTTGTCATAGAAAGTTGGTGTTTTGGGATCGAAATAATCCTGGAAGCTCATTTTCGTAAAATTTAACATAGAAGAACAATAAAAAGTGTACACCGATCAACTTTGATAGTCCGAAGTTGCTCCACTCTCGTTATGGAGGAGCTTTTAACGGTTTTGTCCATTTATCATTGAAAGTTGGTGTTTTGGCATCGAAATAATCCTGGAAGCTCATTTTCGTAAAATTTAACATAGAAGAACAATAAAAAGTGTACACCGATCAACTTTGATAGTCCGAAGTTGCTCAAATCTCTCTATGGAGGAGCTTTTAACGGTTTTGTCCATTTGTCATAGAAAGTTGGTGTTTTGGGATCGAAATAATCCTGGAAGCTCATTTTCGTAAAATTTAATAAGAAGAACAATAAAAAGTGTAAACCGAGCAACTTTGATTGTCTGAAGTTGCTCAATACTCTCTATGGAGGAGCTTTTAACGGTTTTGTTCATTTGTCATAGAAATTTGGTGTTTTAGCATCGAAATAATCCTGGAAGCTCATTTTCGTAAAATTTAACATAGAAGAACAATAAAAAGTGTACACCGAGCAACTTTGATAGTCCGAAGTTACTAAACTCTCTCTATGGAGGAGCTTTTGACGGTTTTAACCATTTTTCATAGAAAGTTGGTGTTTTGGCATCGAAATAGTACTGGAAGCTCATTTTCGTAAAATTTAACATAGAAGAACAATAAAAAGTGTACACCGATCAACTTTGATAGTCCGAAGTTGCTCAACTCTCTCTATGGAGGAGCTTTCGACGGTTTTAACCATTTGTCATAGAAAGTCGGTGTTTTGGCATCGAAATAGTACTGGAAGCTCATTTTCGTAAAATTTAACATAGAAGAACAATAAAAAGTTTACACCGAGCAACTTTGATTGTCTGAAGTTGCTCAACTCTCTCTATGGAGGTGCTTTTAACGGTTTTGTCCATTTGTCATAGAAAGTTGGTGTTTTGGGATCGAAATAATCCTGGAAGCTCATTTTCGTAAAATTTAACATAGAAGAACAATAAAAAGTGTACACCGATCAACTTTGATAGTCCGAAGTTGCTCAAAACTCTCTATGGAGTAGCTTTTAACGGTTTTGTCCGTTTTTCATAGAAAGTTGGTGTTTTGGCATCGAAATAATCCTGGAAGCTCATTTTCGTAAAATTTAACATAGAAGAACAATAAAAAGTGTACACCGATCAACTTTGATATTCCGAAGTTGCTCCACTCTCGTTATGGAGGAGCTTTTAACGGTTTTGTTCATTTGTCATTGAAAGTTGGTGTTTTGGCATCGAAATAATCCTGGAAGCTCATTTTCGTAAAATTTAACATAGAAGAACAATAAAAAGTGTACACCGATCAACTTTGATAGTCCGAAGTTGCTCAAATCTCTCTATGGAGGAGCTTTTAACGGTTTTGTCTATTTGTCATAGAAAGTTGGTGTTTTGGGATCGAAATAATCCTGGAAGCTCATTTTCGTAAAATTTAATAAGAAGAACAACAAAAAGTGTAAACCGAGCAACTTTGATTTTCTGAAGTTGCTCAATACTCTCTATGGAGGAGCTTTTAACGGTTTTGTTCATTTGTCATAGAAATTTGGTGTTTTAGCATCGAAATAATCCTGGAAGCTCATTTTCGTAAAATTTAACATAGAAGAACAATAAAAAGTGTACACCGAGCAACTTTGATAGTCCGAAGTTACTAAACTCTCTCTATGGAGGAGCTTTTGACGGTTTTAACCATTTTTCATAGAAAATTGGTGTTTTGGCATCGAAATAGTACTGGAAGCTCATTTTCGTAAAATTTAACATAGAAGAACAATAAAAAGTGTACACCGATCAACTTTGATAGTACGAAGTTGCTCAACTCTCTCTATGGAGGAGCTTTCGACGGTTTTAACCATTTGTCATAGAAAGTCGGTGTTTTGGCATCGAAATAGTACTGGAAGCTCATTTTCGTTAAATTTAACATAGAAGAACAATAAAAAGTTTACACCGAGCAACTTTGATTGTCTGAAGTTGCTCAACTCTCTCTATGGAGGTGCTTTTAACGGTTTTGTCCATTTGTCATAGAAAGTTGGTGTTTTGGGATCGAAATAATCCTGGAAGCTCATTTTCGTAAAATTTAACATAGAAGAACAATAAAAAGTGTACACCGATCAACTTTGATAGTCCGAAGTTGCTCAAAACTCTCTATGGAGGAGCTTTTAACGGTTTTGTCCGTTTTTCATAGAAAGTTGGTGTTTTGGCATCGAAATAATCCTGGAAGCTCATTTTCGTAAAATTTAACATAGAAGAACAATAAAAAGTGTACACCGATCAACTTTGATTGTCCGAAGTTGCTCAAATCTCTCTATGGAGGAGCTTTTAACGGTTTTGTCCATTTGTCATAGAAATTTGGTGTTTTAGCATCGAAATAATCCTGGAAGCTCATTTTCGTAAAATTTAACATAGAAGAAAAATAAAAAGTGTACACCGAGCAACTTTGATAGTCCGAAGTTGCTCAACTCTCTCTATGGAGGAGCTTTTAACGGTTTTGTCCATTTGTCATAGAAAGTTGGTGTTTTTGCATCGAAATAGTCCTGGAAGCTCATTTTCGTAAAATTTAACATAGAAGAACAATAAAAAGTTTACACCGAGCAACTTTGATTGTCAGAAGTTGCTCAACTCTCTCTATGGAGGAACTTTTAACGGTTTTGTCCGTTTTTCATACAAAGTTGGTGTTTTGGCATCGAAATAATCCTGGAAGCTCATTTTCGTAAAATTTAACATAGAAGAACAATAAAAAGTGTACACCGATCAACTTTGATAGTCCGAAGTTGCTCAAATCTCTCTATGGAGGAGCTTTTAACGGTTTTGTCCATTTGTCATAGAAAGTTGGTGTTTTGGCATCGACATAATCCTGGAAGCTCATTTTCGTAAAATTTAACATAGAAGAACAATAAAAAGTGTACACCGATCAACTTTGATAGTCCGAAGTTGCTCAAATCTCTCTATGGAGGAGCTTTTAACAGTTTTGTCCATTTGTCATAGAAAGTTGGTGTTTTGGCATCGAAATAGTCCTGGAAGCTCATTTTCGTAAAATTTAACATAGAAGAACAATAAAAAGTTTACACCGAGCAACTTTAATTGTCTGAAGTTCCTCAACTCTCTCTATGGAGGAACTTTTAACGGTTTTGTACGTTTTTCATAGAAAGTTGGTGTTTTGGCATCGAAATAATCCTGGAAGCTCATTTTCGTAAAATTTAACATAGAAGAACAATAAAAAGTGTACACCGATCAACTTTGATAGTCCGAAGTTGCTCAAATCTCTCTATGGAGGAGCTTTTAACAGTTTTGTCCATTTGTCATAGAAAGTTGGTGTTTTGGCATCGAAATAATCCTGGAAGCTCATTTTCGTAAAATTTAACATAGAAGAACAATAAAAAGTGTACACCGAGCAACTTTGATAGTCCGAAGTTGCTCAACTCTCTCTATGGAGGAGCTTTTAACGGTTTTTTCCATTTGTCATAGAAAGTTGGTGTTTTGACATCGAAATAGTCCTGGAAGCTCATTTTCGTAAAATTTAACATAGAAGAACAATAAAAAGTTTACACCGAGCAACTTTGATTGTCTGAAGTTGCTCAACTCTCTCTATGGAGGTACTTTTAACGGTTTTGTCCGTTTTTTATAGAAAGTTGGTGTTTTGGCATCGAAATAATCCTGGAAGCTCATTTTCGTAAAATTTAACATAGAAGAACAATAAAAAGTGTACACCGATCAACTTTGATTGTCCGAAATTGCTCAAATCTCTCTATGGAGGTGCTTTTAACGGTTTTGTCCATTTGTCAGAGAAAGTTGGTGTTTTGGGATCGAAATAATCCTGGAAGCTCATTTTCGTAAAATTTAACATAGAAGAACAATAAAAAGTGTACACCGATCAACTTTGATAGTCCGAAGTTGCTCAAATCTCTCCATGGAGGAGCTTTTAACGGTTTTGTCCGTTTTTCATAGAAAGTTGGTGTTTTGACATCGAAATAATCCTGGAAGCTCATTTTCGTAAAATTTAACATAGAAGAACAATAAAAAGTGTACACCGATCAACTTTGATTGTCCGAAGTTGCTCAAATCTCTCTATGGAGGAGCTTTTAACGGTTTTGTCCATTTATCATTGAAAGTTGGTGTTTTGGGATCGAAATAATCCTGGAAGCTCATTTTCGTAAAATTTAACATATAAGAACAATAAAAAGTGTACACCGATCAACTTTGATAGTCCGAAGTTGCTCCACTCTCGTTATGGAGGAGCTTTTAACGGTTTTGTCCATTTATCATTGAAAGTTGGTGTTTTGGGATCGAAATAATCCTGGAAGCTCATTTTCGTAAAATTTAACATAGAAGAACAATAAAAAGTGTACACCGATCAACTTTGATAGTCCGAAGTTGCTCAAATCTCTCTATGGAGGAGCTTTTAACGGTTTTGTCCATTTGTCATAGAAAGTTGGTGTTTTGGGATCGAAATAATCCTGGAAGCTCATTTTCGTAAAATTTAATAAGAAGAACAATAAAAAGTGTAAACCGAGCAACTTTGATTGTCTGAAGTTGCTCAATACTCTCTATGGAGGAGCTTTTAACGGTTTTGTTCATTTGTCATAGAAATTTGGTGTTTTAGCATCGAAATAATCCTGGAAGCTCATTTTCGTAAAATTTAACATAGAAGAACAATAAAAAGTGTACACCGAGCAACTTTGATAGTCCGAAGTTACTAAACTCTCTCTATGGAGGAGCTTTTGACGGTTTTAACCATTTTTCATAGAAAGTTGGTGTTTTGGCATCGAAATAGTACTGGAAGCTCATTTTCGTAAAATTTAACATAGAAGAACAATAAAAAGTGTACACCGATCAACTTTGATAGTCCGAAGTTGCTCAACTCTCTCTATGGAGGAGCTTTCGACGGTTTTAACCATTTGTCATAGAAAGTCGGTGTTTTGGCATCGAAATAGTACTGGAAGCTCATTTTCGTAAAATTTAACATAGAAGAACAATAAAAAGTTTACACCGAGCAACTTTGATTGTCTGAAGTTGCTCAACTCTCTCTATGGAGGTGCTTTTAACGGTTTTGTCCATTTGTCATAGAAAGTTGGTGTTTTGGGATCGAAATAATCCTGGAAGCTCATTTTCGTAAAATTTAACATAGAAGAACAATAAAAAGTGTACACCGATCAACTTTGATAGTCCGAAGTTGCTCAAAACTCTCTATGGAGTAGCTTTTAACGGTTTTGTCCGTTTTTCATAGAAAGTTGGTGTTTTGGCATCGAAATAATCCTGGAAGCTCATTTTCGTAAAATTTAACATAGAAGAACAATAAAAAGTGTACACCGATCAACTTTGATAGTCCGAAGTTGCTCCACTCTCGTTATGGAGGAGCTTTTAACGGTTTTGTCCATTTGTCATTGAAAGTTGGTGTTTTGGCATCGAAATAATCCTGGAAGCTCATTTTCGTAAAATTTAACATAGAAGAACAATAAAAAGTGTACACCGATCAACTTTGATAGTCCGAAGTTGCTCAAATCTCTCTATGGAGGAGCTTTTAACGGTTTTGTCCATTTGTCATAGAAAGTTGGTGTTTTGGGATCGAAATAATCCTGGAAGCTCATTTTCGTAAAATTTAATAAGAAGAACAATAAAAAGTGTAAACCGAGCAACTTTGATTTTCTGAAGTTGCTCAATACTCTCTATGGAGGAGCTTTTAACGGTTTTGTTCATTTGTCATAGAAATTTGGTGTTTTAGCATCGAAATAATCCTGGAAGCTCATTTTCGTAAAATTTAACATAGAAGAACAATAAAAAGTGTACACCGAGCAAGTTTGATAGTCCGAAGTTACTAAACTCTCTCTATGGAGGAGCTTTTGACGGTTTTAACCATTTTTCATAGAAAATTGGTGTTTTGGCATCGAAATAGTACTGGAAGCTCATTTTCGTAAAATTTAACATAGAAGAACAATAAAAAGTGTACACCGATCAACTTTGATAGTCCGAAGTTGCTCAACTCTCTCTATGGAGGAGCTTTCGACGGTTTTAACCATTTGTCATAGAAAGTCGGTGTTTTGGCATCGAAATAGTACTGGAAGCTCATTTTCGTAAAATTTAACATAGAAGAACAATAAAAAGTTTACACCGAGCAACTTTGATTGTCTGAAGTTGCTCAACTCTCTCTATGGAGATGCTTTTAACGGTTTTGTCCATTTGTCATAGAAAGTTGGTGTTTTGGGATCGAAATAATCTTGGAAGCTCATTTTCGTAAAATTTAACATAGAAGAACAATAAAAAGTGTACACCGATCAACTTTGATAGTCCGAAGTTGCTCAAAACTCTCTATGGAGGAGCTTTTAACGGTTTTGTCCGTTTTTCATAGAAAGTTGGTGTTTTGGCATCGAAATAATCCTGGAAGCTCATTTTCGTAAAATTTAACATAGAAGAACAATAAAAAGTGTACACCGATCAACTTTGATTGTCCGAAGTTGCTCAAATCTCTCTATGGAGGAGCTTTTAACGGTTTTGTCCATTTGTCATAGAAATTTGGTGTTTTAGCATCGAAATAATCCTGGAAGCTCATTTTCGTAAAATTTAACATAGAAGAAAAATAAAAAGTGTACACCGAGCAACTTTGATAGTCCGAAGTTGCTCAACTCTCTCTATGGAGGAGCTTTTAACGGTTTTGTCCATTTGTCATAGAAAGTTGGTGTTTTTGCATCGAAATAGTCCTGGAAGCTCATTTTCGTAAAATTTAACATAGAAGAACAATAAAAAGTTTACACCGAGCAACTTTGATTGTCAGAAGTTGCTCAACTCTCTCTATGGAGGAACTTTTAACGGTTTTGTCCGTTTTTCATACAAAGTTGGTGTTTTGGCATCGAAATAATCCTGGAAGCTCATTTTCGTAAAATTTAACATAGAAGAACAATAAAAAGTGTACACCGATCAACTTTGATAGTCCGAAGTTGCTCAAATCTCTCTATGGAGGAGCTTTTAACGGTTTTGTCCATTTGTCATAGAAAGTTGGTGTTTTGGCATCGAAATAGTCCTGGAAGCTCATTTTCGTAAAATTTAACATAGAAGAACAATAAAAAGTTTACACCGAGCAACTTTAATTGTCTGAAGTTCCTCAACTCTCTCTATGGAGGAACTTTTAACGGTTTTGTACGTTTTTCATAGAAAGTTGGTGTTTTGGCATCGAAATAATCCTGGAAGCTCATTTTCGTAAAATTTAACATAGAAGAACAATAAAAAGTGTACACCGATCAACTTTGATAGTCCGAAGTTGCTCAAATCTCTCTATGGAGGAGCTTTTAACAGTTTTGTCCATTTGTCATAGAAAGTTGGTGTTTTGGCATCGAAATAATCCTGGAAGCTCATTTTCGTAAAATTTAACATAGAAGAACAATAAAAAGTGTACACCGAGCAACTTTGATAGTCCGAAGTTGCTCAACTCTCTCTATGGAGGAGCTTTTAACGGTTTTTTCCATTTGTCATAGAAAGTTGGTGTTTTGACATCGAAATAGTCCTGGAAGCTCATTTTCGTAAAATTTAACATAGAAGAACAATAAAAAGTTTACACCGAGCAACTTTGATTGTCTGAAGTTGCTCAACTCTCTCTATGGAGGTACTTTTAACGGTTTTGTCCGTTTTTTATAGAAAGTTGGTGTTTTGGCATCGAAATAATCCTGGAAGCTCATTTTCGTAAAATTTAACATAGAAGAACAATAAAAAGTGTACACCGATCAACTTTGATTGTCCGAAATTGCTCAAATCTCTCTATGGAGGTGCTTTTAACGGTTTTGTCCATTTGTCAGAGAAAGTTGGTGTTTTGGGATCGAAATAATCCTGGAAGCTCATTTTCGTAAAATTTAACATAGAAGAACAATAAAAAGTGTACACCGATCAACTTTGATAGTCCGAAGTTGCTCAAATCTCTCCATGGAGGAGCTTTTAACGGTTTTGTCCGTTTTTCATAGAAAGTTGGTGTTTTGACATCGAAATAATCCTGGAAGCTCATTTTCGTAAAATTTAACATAGAAGAACAATAAAAAGTGTACACCGATCAACTTTGATTGTCCGAAGTTGCTCAAATCTCTCTATGGAGGAGCTTTTAACGGTTTTGTCCATTTATCATTGAAAGTTGGTGTTTTGGGATCGAAATAATCCTGGAAGCTCATTTTCGTAAAATTTAACATATAAGAACAATAAAAAGTGTACACCGATCAACTTTGATAGTCCGAAGTTGCTCCACTCTCGTTATGGAGGAGCTTTTAACGGTTTTGTCCATTTATCATTGAAAGTTGGTGTTTTGGGATCGAAATAATCCTGGAAGCTCATTTTCGTAAAATTTAACATAGAAGAACAATAAAAAGTGTACACCGATCAACTTTGATAGTCCGAAGTTGCTCAAATCTCTCTATGGAGGAGCTTTTAACGGTTTTGTCCATTTGTCATAGAAAGTTGGTGTTTTGGGATCGAAATAATCCTGGAAGCTCATTTTCGTAAAATTTAATAAGAAGAACAATAAAAAGTGTAAACCGAGCAACTTTGATTGTCTGAAGTTGCTCAATACTCTCTATGGAGGAGCTTTTAACGGTTTTGTTCATTTGTCATAGAAATTTGGTGTTTTAGCATCGAAATAATCCTGGAAGCTCATTTTCGTAAAATTTAACATAGAAGAACAATAAAAAGTGTACACCGAGCAACTTTGATAGTCCGAAGTTACTAAACTCTCTCTATGGAGGAGCTTTTGACGGTTTTAACCATTTTTCATAGAAAGTTGGTGTTTTGGCATCGAAATAGTACTGGAAGCTCATTTTCGTAAAATTTAACATAGAAGAACAATAAAAAGTGTACACCGATCAACTTTGATAGTCCGAAGTTGCTCAACTCTCTCTATGGAGGAGCTTTCGACGGTTTTAACCATTTGTCATAGAAAGTCGGTGTTTTGGCATCGAAATAGTACTGGAAGCTCATTTTCGTAAAATTTAACATAGAAGAACAATAAAAAGTTTACACCGAGCAACTTTGATTGTCTGAAGTTGCTCAACTCTCTCTATGGAGGTGCTTTTAACGGTTTTGTCCATTTGTCATAGAAAGTTGGTGTTTTGGGATCGAAATAATCCTGGAAGCTCATTTTCGTAAAATTTAACATAGAAGAACAATAAAAAGTGTACACCGATCAACTTTGATAGTCCGAAGTTGCTCAAAACTCTCTATGGAGTAGCTTTTAACGGTTTTGTCCGTTTTTCATAGAAAGTTGGTGTTTTGGCATCGAAATAATCCTGGAAGCTCATTTTCGTAAAATTTAACATAGAAGAACAATAAAAAGTGTACACCGATCAACTTTGATAGTCCGAAGTTGCTCCACTCTCGTTATGGAGGAGCTTTTAACGGTTTTGTCCATTTGTCATTGAAAGTTGGTGTTTTGGCATCGAAATAATCCTGGAAGCTCATTTTCGTAAAATTTAACATAGAAGAACAATAAAAAGTGTACACCGATCAACTTTGATAGTCCGAAGTTGCTCAAATCTCTCTATGGAGGAGCTTTTAACGGTTTTGTCCATTTGTCATAGAAAGTTGGTGTTTTGGGATCGAAATAATCCTGGAAGCTCATTTTCGTAAAATTTAATAAGAAGAACAATAAAAAGTGTAAACCGAGCAACTTTGATTTTCTGAAGTTGCTCAATACTCTCTATGGAGGAGCTTTTAACGGTTTTGTTCATTTGTCATAGAAATTTGGTGTTTTAGCATCGAAATAATCCTGGAAGCTCATTTTCGTAAAATTTAACATAGAAGAACAATAAAAAGTGTACACCGAGCAAGTTTGATAGTCCGAAGTTACTAAACTCTCTCTATGGAGGAGCTTTTGACGGTTTTAACCATTTTTCATAGAAAATTGGTGTTTTGGCATCGAAATAGTACTGGAAGCTCATTTTCGTAAAATTTAACATAGAAGAACAATAAAAAGTGTACACCGATCAACTTTGATAGTCCGAAGTTGCTCAACTCTCTCTATGGAGGAGCTTTCGACGGTTTTAACCATTTGTCATAGAAAGTCGGTGTTTTGGCATCGAAATAGTACTGGAAGCTCATTTTCGTAAAATTTAACATAGAAGAACAATAAAAAGTTTACACCGAGCAACTTTGATTGTCTGAAGTTGCTCAACTCTCTCTATGGAGATGCTTTTAACGGTTTTGTCCATTTGTCATAGAAAGTTGGTGTTTTGGGATCGAAATAATCTTGGAAGCTCATTTTCGTAAAATTTAACATAGAAGAACAATAAAAAGTGTACACCGATCAACTTTGATAGTCCGAAGTTGCTCAAAACTCTCTATGGAGGAGCTTTTAACGGTTTTGTCCGTTTTTCATAGAAAGTTGGTGTTTTGGCATCGAAATAATCCTGGAAGCTCATTTTCGTAAAATTTAACATAGAAGAACAATAAAAAGTGTACACCGATCAACTTTGATTGTCCGAAGTTGCTCAAATCTCTCTATGGAGGAGCTTTTAACGGTTTTGTCCATTTGTCATAGAAATTTGGTGTTTTAGCATCGAAATAATCCTGGAAGCTCATTTTCGTAAAATTTAACATAGAAGAAAAATAAAAAGTGTACACCGAGCAACTTTGATAGTCCGAAGTTGCTCAACTCTCTCTATGGAGGAGCTTTTAACGGTTTTGTCCATTTGTCATAGAAAGTTGGTGTTTTTGCATCGAAATAGTCCTGGAAGCTCATTTTCGTAAAATTTAACATAGAAGAACAATAAAAAGTTTACACCGAGCAACTTTGATTGTCAGAAGTTGCTCAACTCTCTCTATGGAGGAACTTTTAACGGTTTTGTCCGTTTTTCATACAAAGTTGGTGTTTTGGCATCGAAATAATCCTGGAAGCTCATTTTCGTAAAATTTAACATAGAAGAACAATAAAAAGTGTACACCGATCAACTTTGATAGTCCGAAGTTGCTCAAATCTCTCTATGGAGGAGCTTTTAACGGTTTTGTCCATTTGTCATAGAAAGTTGGTGTTTTGGCATCGACATAATCCTGGAAGCTCATTTTCGTAAAATTTAACATAGAAGAACAATAAAAAGTGTACACCGATCAACTTTGATAGTCCGAAGTTGCTCCACTCTCGTTATGGAGGAGCTTTTAACGGTTTTGTCCATTTATCATTGAAAGTTGGTGTTTTGGCATCGAAATAATCCTGGAAGCTCATTTTCATAAAATTTAACATAGAAGAACAATAAAAAGTGTACACCGATCAACTTTGATAGTCTGAAGTTGCTCAAATCTCTCTATGGAGGAGCTTTTAACGGTTTTGTCCATTTGTCATAGAAAGTTGGTGTTTTGGGATCGAAATAATCCTGGAAGCTCATTTTCGTAAAATTTAATAAGAAGAACAATAAAAAGTGTAAACCGAGCAACTTTGATTGTCTGAAGTTGCTCAATACTCTCTATGGAGGAGCTTTTAACGGTTTTGTTCATTTGTCATAGAAATTTGGTGTTTTAGCATCGAAATAATCCTGGAAGCTCATTTTCGTAAAATTTAACATAGAAGAACAATAAAAAGTGTACACCGAGCAACTTTGATAGTCCGAAGTTACTAAACTCTCTCTATGGAGGAGCTTTTGACGGTTTTAACCATTTTTCATAGAAAGTTGGTGTTTTGGCATCGAAATAGTACTGGAAGCTCATTTTCGTAAAATTTAACATAGAAGAACAATAAAAAGTGTACACCGATCAACTTTGATAGTCCGAAGTTGCTCAACTCTCTCTATGGAGGAGCTTTCGACGGTTTTAACCATTTGTCATAGAAAGTCGGTGTTTTGGCATCGAAATAGTACTGGAAGCTCATTTTCGTAAAATTTAACATAGAAGAACAATAAAAAGTTTACACCGAGCAACTTTGATTGTCTGAAGTTGCTCAACTCTCTCTATGGAGGTGCTTTTAACGGTTTTGTCCATTTGTCATAGAAAGTTGGTGTTTTGGGATCGAAATAATCCTGGAAGCTCATTTTCGTAAAATTTAACATAGAAGAACAATAAAAAGTGTACACCGATCAACTTTGATAGTCCGAAGTTGCTCAAAACTCTCTATGGAGTAGCTTTTAACGGTTTTGTCCGTTTTTCATAGAAAGTTGGTGTTTTGGCATCGAAATAATCCTGGAAGCTCATTTTCGTAAAATTTAACATAGAAGAACAATAAAAAGTGTACACCGATCAACTTTGATAGTCCGAAGTTGCTCCACTCTCGTTATGGAGGAGCTTTTAACGGTTTTGTCCATTTGTCATTGAAAGTTGGTGTTTTGGCATCGAAATAATCCTGGAAGCTCATTTTCGTAAAATTTAACATAGAAGAACAATAAAAAGTGTACACCGATCAACTTTGATAGTCCGAAGTTGCTCAAATCTCTCTATGGAGGAGCTTTTAACGGTTTTGTCCATTTGTCATAGAAAGTTGGTGTTTTGGGATCGAAATAATCCTGGAAGCTCATTTTCGTAAAATTTAATAAGAAGAACAATAAAAAGTGTAAACCGAGCAACTTTGATTTTCTGAAGTTGCTCAATACTCTCTATGGAGGAGCTTTTAACGGTTTTGTTCATTTGTCATAGAAATTTGGTGTTTTAGCATCGAAATAATCCTGGAAGCTCATTTTCGTAAAATTTAACATAGAAGAACAATAAAAAGTGTACACCGAGCAAGTTTGATAGTCCGAAGTTACTAAACTCTCTCTATGGAGGAGCTTTTGACGGTTTTAACCATTTTTCATAGAAAATTGGTGTTTTGGCATCGAAATAGTACTGGAAGCTCATTTTCGTAAAATTTAACATAGAAGAACAATAAAAAGTGTACACCGATCAACTTTGATAGTCCGAAGTTGCTCAACTCTCTCTATGGAGGAGCTTTCGACGGTTTTAACCATTTGTCATAGAAAGTCGGTGTTTTGGCATCGAAATAGTACTGGAAGCTCATTTTCGTAAAATTTAACATAGAAGAACAATAAAAAGTTTACACCGAGCAACTTTGATTGTCTGAAGTTGCTCAACTCTCTCTATGGAGGTGCTTTTAACGGTTTTGTCCATTTGTCATAGAAAGTTGGTGTTTTGGGATCGAAATAATCCTGGAAGCTCATTTTCGTAAAATTTAACATAGAAGAACAATAAAAAGTGTACACCGATCAACTTTGATAGTCCGAAGTTGCTCAAAACTCTCTATGGAGGAGCTTTTAACGGTTTTGTCCGTTTTTCATAGAAAGTTGGTGTTTTGGCATCGAAATAATCCTGGAAGCTCATTTTCGTAAAATTTAACATAGAAGAACAATAAAAAGTGTACACCGATCAACTTTGATTGTCCGAAGTTGCTCAAATCTCTCTATGGAGGAGCTTTTAACGGTTTTGTCCATTTGTCATAGAAATTTGGTGTTTTAGCATCGAAATAATCCTGGAAGCTCATTTTCGTAAAATTTAATATAGAAGAAAAATAAAAAGTGTACACCGAGCAACTTTGATAGTCCGAAGTTGCTCAACTCTCTCTATGGAGGAGCTTTTAACGGTTTTGTCCATTTGTCATAGAAAGTTGGTGTTTTTGCATCGAAATAGTCCTGGAAGCTCATTTTCGTAAAATTTAACATAGAAGAACAATAAAAAGTTTACACCGAGCAACTTTGATTGTTAGAAGTTGCTCAACTCTCTCTATGGAGGAACTTTTAACGGTTTTGTCCGTTTTTCATACAAAGTTGGTGTTTTGGCATCGAAATAATCCTGGAAGCTCATTTTCGTAAAATTTAACATAGAAGAACAATAAAAAGTGTACACCGATCAACTTTGATAGTCCGAAGTTGCTCAAATCTCTCTATGGAGGAGCTTTTAACGGTTTTGTCCATTTGTCATAGAAAGTTGATGTTTTGGCATCGACATAATCCTGGAAGCTCATTTTCGTAAAATTTAACATAGAAGAACAATAAAAAGTGTACACCGATCAACTTTGATAGTCCGAAGTTGCTCAACTCTCTCTATGGAGGAGCTTTTAACGGTTTTGTCCATTTGCCATAGAAAGTAGGTGTTTTGGCATCGAAATAATCCTGGAAGCTCATTTTCGTAACATTTAACATAGAAGAACAATAAAAAGTGTACACCGAGCAACTTTGATAGTCCGAAGTTGCTCAACTCTCCCTATGGAGGAGCTTTTAACGGTTTTGTCTATTTGTCATAGAAAGTTGGTGTTTTGGCAACGAAATAGTTCTGGAAGCTCATTTTCGTAAAATTTAACATAGAAGAACAATAAAAAGTGTACACCGAGCAACTTTGATTGTCTAAAGTTGCTTAACTCTCTCTATGGAGGTACTTTTAACGGTTTTGTCCGTTTTTTATAGAAAGTTGGTGTTTTGGCATCGAAATAGTCCTGGAAGCTCATTTTCGTAAAATTTAACATAGAAGAACAATAAAAAGTGTACACCGAGCAACTTTGATTGTCTGAAGTTGCTCAACTCTCTCTAACGAGGAGCTTTTAACGGTTTTGTCCGTTTGTCATAGAAAGTTGGTGTTTTGGCATCGAAATAATCCTGGAAGCTCATTTTCGTAAAATTTAACATAGAAGAACAATAAAAAGTGTACACCGATCAACTTTGATTGTCTGAAGTTGCTCAACACTCTCTATGGAGGAGCTTTTAACGATTTTGTCCATTTGTCATAGAAAGTTGGTCTTTTGCCATCGAAATAATCTTGGAAGCTTATATTCATAAAATTTGACATAAAAGAACATTAAAAAGTGTGCACGGAGCAACTTTGATAGTCCGAAGTTGCTCAACTCTCTCTATAGAGGAGCTTTTAACGGTTTTGTCCATTTGTCATAGAAAGTTGGTGTTTTGGCATCGAAATAATCCTGGAAGCTCATTTTCTTAAAATTTAACATAGAAGAACAATAAAAAGTGTATACCGAGCAACTTTGATAGTCCGAAGTTGCTCAACTCTCTCTATGGAGGAGCTTTTAACGGTTTTGTCCATTTGTCATAGAAAGTTGATGTTTTGGCAACGAAATAGTCCTGGAAGCTCATTTTCGTAAAATTTAACATAGAAGAACAACAAAAAGTGTACACCGAGCAACTTTGATTGTCTGAAGTTGCTTAACTCTCTCTATGGAGGAGCTTTTAACGGTTTTGTCCGTTTGTCATAGAAAGTTGGTGTTTTGGCATCAAAATAGTCCTGGAAGCTCATTTTCGTAAAATTTAACATAGAAGAACAATAAAAAGTGTACACCGAGCAACTTTGATTGTCTGAAGTTGCTCAACTCACTCTATGGAGGTACTTTTAACGGTTTTGTCCGTTTTTTATAGAAAGTTGGTGTTTTGGCATCGAAATAATCCTGGAAGCTCATTTTCGTAAAATTTAACATAGAAGAACAATAAAAAGTGTACACCGATCAACTTTGATAGTCCGAAGTTGCTCAAATCTCTCTATGGAGGAGCTTTTAACAGTTTTGTCCATTTGTCATAGAAAGTTGGTGTTTTGGCATCGAAATAATCCTAGAAGCTCATTTTCGTAAAATTTAACATAGAAGAACAATAAAAAGTGTACACCGATCAACTTTGATAGTCCGAAGTTGCTCCACTCTCTCTATAGAGGAGCTTTTAACGGTTTTGTCCATTTGTCATTGAAAGTTGGTGTTTTGGCATCGAAATAATACTGGAAGCTCATTTTCGTAAAATTTAATAAGAAGAACAATAAAAAGTGTACACCGAGCAACTTTGATTGTCTGAAGTTGCTCAATACTCTCTATGGAGGAGCTTTTAACGGTTTTGTCCATTTGTCATAGAAATTTGGTGTTTTGGCATCGAAATAATCCTGGAAGCTCATTTTCGTAAAATTTAACATAGAAGAACAATAAAAAGTATACAACGAGCAACTTTGATAGTCCGAAGTTGCTCAACTCTCTCTATGGAGGAGCTTTTGACGGTTTTAACCATTTTTCATAGAAAGTTGATGTTTTGGCATCGAAATAGTACTGGAAGCTCATTTTCGTAAAATTTAACATAGAAGAACAATAAAAAGTTTACACCGAGCAACTTTGATTGTTTGAAGTTCCTCAACTCTCTCCATGGAGGAAATTTTAACGGTTTTGTCCGTTTTTCATAGAAAGTTGGTGTTTTGGCATCGAAATAATCCTGGAAGCTCATTTTCGTAAAATTTAACATAGAAGAAGAATAAAAAGTGTACACCGATCAACTTTGATAGTCCGAAGTTGCTCAAATCTCTCTATGGAGGAGCTTTTAACGGTTTTGTCCATTTGTCATAGAAAGTTGGTGTTTTGGCATCGAAATAATCCTCGAAGCTCATTTTCGTAAAATTTAACATAGAAGAACAATAAAAAGTGTACACCGAGCAACTTTGATAGTCCGAAGTTGCTCAACTCTCTCTATGGAGGAGCTTTTAACGGTTTTTTCCATTTGTCATAGAAAGTTGGTGTTTTGGCATCGAAATGGTCCTGGAAGCTCATTTTCGTAAAATTTAACATAGAAGAACAATAAAAAGTTTACACCGCGCAACTTTGATTGTCTGAAGTTGCTCAACTCTCTCTATGGAGGTACTTTTAACGGTTTTGTCCGTTTTTTATAGAAAGTTGGTGTTTTGGCATCGAAATAATCCTGGAAGCTCATTTTCGTAAAATTTAACATAGAAGAACAATAAAAAGTGTACACCGATCAACTTTGATTGTCCGAAATTGCTCAAATCTCTCTATGGAGGTGCTTTTAACGGTTTTGTCCATTTGTCAGAGAAAGTTGGTGTTTTGGGATCGAAATAATCCTGGAAGCTCATTTTCGTAAAATTTAACATAGAAGAACAATAAAAAGTGTACACCGATCAACTTTGATAGTCCGAAGTTGCTCAAATCTCTCCATGGAGGAGCTTTTAACGGTTTTGTCCATTTTTCATAGAAAGTTGGTGTTTTGACATCGAAATAATCCTGGAAGCTCATTTTCGTAAAATTTAACATAGAAGAACAATAAAAAGTGTACACCGATCAACTTTGATTGTCCGAAGTTGCTCAAATCTCTCTATGGAGGAGCTTTTAACGGTTTTGTCCATTTGTCATAGAAAGTTGGTGTTTTGGGATCGAAATAATCCTGGAAGCTCATTTTCGTAAAATTTAACATAGAAGAACAATAAAAAGTGTACACCGATCAACTTTGATAGTGCGAAGTTGCTCCACTCTCGTTATGGAGGAGCTTTTAACGGTTTTGTCCATTTGTCATTGAAAGTTGGTGTTTTGGCATCGAAATAATCCTGGAAGCTCATTTTCGTAAAATTTAACATAGAAGAACAATAAAAAGTGTACACCGATCAACTTTGATAGTCCGAAGTTGCTCAAATCTCTCTATGGAGGAGCTTTTAACGGTTTTGTCCATTTGTCATAGAAAGTTGGTGTTTTGGGATCGAAATAATCCTGGAAGCTCATTTTCGTAAAATTTAATAAGAAGAACAATAAAAAGTGTAAACCGAGCAACTTTGATTGTCTGAAGTTGCTCAATACTCTCTATGGAGGAGCTTTTAACGGTTTTGTTCATTTGTCATAGAAATTTGGTGTTTTAGCATCGAAATAATCCTGGAAGCTCATTTTCGTAAAATTTAACATAGAAGAACAGTAAAAAGTGTACACCGAGCAACTTTGATAGTCCGAAGTTACTAAACTCTCTCTATGGAGGAGCTTTTGACGGTTTTAACCATTTTTCATAGAAAGTTGGTGTTTTGGCATCGAAATAGTACTGGAAGATCATTTTCGTAAAATTTAACATAGAAGAACAATAAAAAGTGTACACCGATCAACTTTGATAGTCCGAAGTTGCTCCACTCTCTCTATGGAGGAGCTTTCGACGGTTTTAACCATTTGTCATAGGAAGTCGGTGTTTTGGCATCGAAATAGTACTGGAAGCTCATTTTCGTAAAATTTAACATAGAAGAACAATAAAAAGTTTACACCGAGCAACTTTGATTGTCTGAAGTTGCTCAACTCTCTCTATGGAGGTGCTTTTAACGGTTTTGTCGATTTGTCATAGAAAGTTGGTGTTTTGGGATCGAAATAATCCTGGAAGCTCATTTTCGTAAAATTTAACATAGAAGAACAATAAAAAGTGTACACCGATCAACTTTGATAGTCCGAAGTTGCTCAAAACTCTCTATGGAGGAGCTTTTAACGGTTTTGTCCGTTTTTCATAGAAAGTTGGTGTTTTGGCATCGAAATAATCCTGGAAGCTCATTTTCGTAAAATTTAACATAGAAGAACAATAAAAAGTGTACACCGATCAACTTTGATTGTCCGAAGTTGCTCAAATCTCTCTATGGAGGAGCTTTTAACGGTTTTGTCCATTTGTCATAGAAATTTGGTGTTTTAGCATCGAAATAATCCTGGAAGCTCATTTTCGTAAAATTTAACATAGAAGAAAAATAAAAAGTGTACACCGAGCAACTTTGATAGTCCGAAGTTGCTCAACTCTCTCTATGGAGTTGCTTTTAACGGTTTTGTCCATTTGTCATAGAAAGTTGGTGTTTTTGCATCGAAATAGTCCTGGAAGCTCATTTTCGTAAAATTTAACATAGAAGAACAATAAAAAGTTTACACCGAGCAACTTTGATTGTCAGAAGTTGCTCAACTCTCTCTATGGAGGAACTTTTAACGGTTTTGTCCGTTTTTCATAGAAAGTTGGTGTTTTGGCATCGAAATAATCCTGGAAGCTCATTTTCGTAAAATTTAACATAGAAGAACAATAAAAAGTGTACACCGATCAACTTTGATAGTCCGAAGTTGCTCAAATCTCTCTATGGAGGAGCTTTTAACGGTTTTGTCCATTTGTCATAGAAAGTTGGTGTTTTGGCATCGACATAATCCTGGAAGCTCATTTTCGTAAAATTTAACATAGAAGAACAATAAAAAGTGTACACCGAGCAACTTTGATAGTCCGAAGTTACTAAACTCTCTCTATGGAGGAGCTTTTGACGGTTTTAACCATTTTTCATAGAAAGTTGGTGTTTTGGCATCGAAATAGTACTGGAAGATCATTTTCGTAAAATTTAACATAGAAGAACAATAAAAAGTGTACACCGATCAACTTTGATAGTCCGAAGTTGCTCAACTCTCTCTATGGAGGAGCTTTCGACGGTTTTAACCATTTGTCATAGGAAGTCGGTGTTTTGGCATCGAAATAGTACTGGAAGCTCATTTTCGTAAAATTTAACATAGAAGAACAATAAAAAGTTTACACCGAGCAACTTTGATTGTCTGAAGTTGCTCAACTCTCTCTATGGAGGTGCTTTTAACGGTTTTGTCCATTTGTCATAGAAAGTTGGTGTTTTGGGATCGAAATAATCCTGGAAGCTCATTTTCGTAAAATTTAACATAGAAGAACAATAAAAAGTGTACACCGATCAACTTTGATAGTCCGAAGTTGCTCAAAACTCTCTATGGAGGAGCTTTTAACGGTTTTGTCCGTTTTTCATAGAAAGTTGGTGTTTTGGCATCGAAATAATCCTGGAAGCTCATTTTCGTAAAATTTAACATAGAAGAACAATAAAAAGTGTACACCGATCAACTTTGATTGTCCGAAGTTGCTCAAATCTCTCTATGGAGGAGCTTTTAACGGTTTTGTCCATTTGTCATAGAAATTTGGTGTTTTAGCATCGAAATAATCCTGGAAGCTCATTTTCGTAAAATTTAACATAGAAGAAAAATAAAAAGTGTACACCGAGCAACTTTGATAGTCCGAAGTTGCTCAACTCTCTCTATGGAGTTGCTTTTAACGGTTTTGTCCATTTGTCATAGAAAGTTGGTGTTTTTGCATCGAAATAATCATGGAAGCTCATTTTCGTAAAATTTAACATAGAAGAACAATAAAAAGTTTACACCGAGCAACTTTGATTGTCAGAAGTTGCTCAACTCTCTCTATGGAGGAACTTTTAACGGTTTTGTCCGTTTTTCATAGAAAGTTGGTGTTTTGGCATCGAAATAATCCTGGAAGCTCATTTTCGAAAAAATTTAACATAGAAGAACAATAAAAAGTGTACACCGAGCAACTTTGATTGTCTGAAGTTGCTTAACTCTCTCTATGGAGGAGCTTTTAATGGTTTTGTCCGTTTGTCATAGAATGTTGGTGTTTTGGCATCGAAATAATCCTGGAAGCTCATTTTCGTAAAATTTAACATAGAAGAACAATAAAAAGTGTACACCGATCAGCTTTGATAGTCCGAAGTTGCTCCACTCTCTCTATGGAGGAGCTTTTAACGGTTTTGTCCATTTGTCATAGAAAGTTGGTGTTTTGGCATCGAAATAATCCTGGAAGCTCATTTTCGTAAAATTTAATAAGAAGAACAATAAAAAGTGTACATCGAGCAACTTTGATTGTCTGAAGTTGCTCAATACTCTCTATGGAGGAGCTTTTAACGATTTTGTCCATTTGTCATAGAAAGTTGGTCTTTTGCCATCGAAATAATCTTGGAAGCTTATACTCAGAAAATTTGACATAGAAGAACATTAAAAAGTGTGCACGGAGCAACTTTGATAGTCCGAAGTTGCTCAACTCTCTCTATGGAGGAGCTTTTAACGGTTTTGTCCATTTGTCATAGAAAGTTGGTGTTTTGGCATCGAAATAATCCTGGAAGCTCATTTTCGTAAAATTTAACATAGAAGAACAATAAAAAGTGTACACCGAGCAACTTTGATAGTCCGAAGTTGCTCAACTCTCTCTATGGAGGAGCTTTTAACGGTTTTGTCCATTTGTCATAGAAAGTTGGTGTTTTGGCAACGAAATAGTCCTGGAAGCTCATTTTCGTAAAATTTAACATAGAAGAACAACAAAAAGTGTACACCGAGCAACTTTGATTGTCTGAAGTTGCTTAACTCTCTCTATGGAGGAGCTTTTAACGGTTTTGTCCGTTTGTCATAGAAAGTTGGTGTTTTGGCATCGAAATAGTTCTGGAAGCTCATTTTCGTAAAATTTAACATAGAAGAACAATAAAAAGTGTACACCGAGCAACTTTGATTGTCTGAAGTTGCTCAACTCTCTCTACGGAGGAGCTTTTAACGGTTTTGTCCGTTTGTCATAGAAAGTTGGTGTTTTGGCATCGAAATAATCCTGGAAGCTCATTTTCGTAAAATTTAACATAGAAGAACAATAAAAAGTGTACACCGAGCAACTTTGATAGTTCGAAGTTGCTCAACTCTCTCTATAAAGGAGCTTTTAACGGTTTTGTTCATTTGTCATAGAAAGTTGGTGTTTTGACATCGAAATAGTCATGGAAGTTCATTTTCGTAAAATTTAACATAGAAGAACAATAAAAAGTGCACACCGAGCAACTTTGATTGTCCGAAGTTGCTCAACACTCTCTATGGATGAGCTTTAAACGATTTTGTCCATTTGTCATAGAAAGTAGGTGTTTTGGCATCGAAATAATCCTGGAAGCTCATTTTCGTAAAATTTAACATAGAAGAACAATAAAAAGTGTACACCGAGCAACTTTGATTGTCTGAAGTTGCTCAACACTCTCTATGGATGAGCTTTTAACGATTTTGTCCATTTGTCATAGAAACTTGGTCTTTTGCCATCGAAATAATCTTGGAAGCTTATACTCATAAAATTTGACATAGAACAATATTAAAAAGTGTGCACGGAGCAACTTTGAAAGTCCGAAATTGCTCAACTCTCTCTACGGAGGAGCTTTTAACGGTTTTGTCCATTTGTCATATAAAGTTTGTGTTTTGGTATCGAAATAGTCATGGAAGCTCATTTTTGTAAAATTTAACATAAAAGAACAATAAAAAGTGTACATCGAGCAACTTTGATAGTCCGACATTGCTCAACTCTCTCTATGGAGGAGCTTTAAATGGTTTTGTTCATTTGTCATAGAAAGTTGGTGTTTTGGCATCGAAATAATCCTGGAAGCTCATTTTCGTAACATTTAACATAGAAGAACAATAAAAAGTGCACACCGAGCAACTTTGATTGTCCGAAGTTGCTCAACACTCTCTATGGATGAGCTTTAAACGATTTTGTCCATTTGTCATAGAAAGTAGGTGTTTTGGCATCGAAATAATCCTGGAAGCTCATTTTCGTAAAATTTAACATAGAAGAACAATAAAAAGTGTACACCGAGCAACTTTGATTGTCTGAAGTTGCTCAACACTCTCTATGGATGAGCTTTTAACGATTTTGTCCATTTGTCATAGAAACTTGGTCTTTTGCCATCGAAATAATCTTGGAAGCTTATACTCATAAAATTTGACATAGAACAATATTAAAAAGTGTGCACGGAGCAACTTTGAAAGTCCGAAATTGCTCAACTCTCTCTATGGAGGAGCTTTTAACGGTTTTGTCCATTTGTTATATAAAGTTTGTGTTTTGGTATCGAAATGATCCTAGAAGCTCATTTTCGTAAAATTTAACATAAAAAAACAATAAAAAGTGTACACCGAGCAACTTTGACTGTCTGAAGTTGCTCAACTCTCTCTATGGAGGAACTTTTAACGGTTTTGTCCGTTTTTCATAGAAAGTTGGTGTTTTGGCATCGAAATAATCCTGGAAGCTCATTTTTGTAAAATTTAACATAGAAGAACAATAAAAAGTGTACACCGATCAACTTTGATAGTCTGAAGTTGGTCAAATCTCTCTATGGAGGAGCTTTTAACGGTTTTGTCCATTTGTCATAGAAAGTTGCTGTTTTGGCATCGAAATAATCCTGGAAGCTCATTTTCGTAAAATTTAACATAGAAGAACAATAAAAAGTGTACACCGATCAACTTTGATAGTCCGAAGTTGCTCAACTCTCTCTATGGAGGTGCTTTTAACGGTTTTGGCCATTTGTCATAGAAAGTTGGTGTTTTGGCATCGAAATAATCCTGGAAGCTCATTTTCGTAAAATTTAACATAGAAGAACAATAAAAAGGTGTACACCGAGCAACTTTGATTGTCCGAAGTTGCTCAAAACTCTCTATGGAGGAGCTTTTAACGGTCTTGTCCATTTGTCATAGAAAGTTGGTGTTTTGGCATCAAAATAATCATGGAAGCTCATTTTCGTAACATTTAACATAGAAGAACGATAAAAAGTGTACACCGAGCAACTTTGATTGTCCGAAATTGCTCAACACTCTCTATGGAGGAGCTTTAACCGATTTTGTCCATTTGTCATAGAAAGTAGGTGTTTTGGCATCGAAATAATCCTAGAAGCTCATTTTCGTAAAATTTAACATAGAAGAACAATAAAAAGTGTACACCGAGCAACTTTGATTGTCCGAAGTTGCTCAATACTCTCTATGGAGGAGCTTTTAAAGATTTTGTCCATTTGTCATAAAAAGTTGGTCTTTTGCCATCGAAATAATCTTGGAAGCTTATACTCATAAAATTTGACATAGAAGAACATTAAAAAGTGTGCACTGAGCAACTTTGATAGTCCGAAGTTGCTCAACTCTCTCTATGGAGGAGCTTTTAACGGTTTTGTCCATTTGTCATATAAATTTGGTGTTTTCGCATCGAAATAATCTTGGAAGCTCATTTTCGTAAAATTTAACATAGAAGAACAATAAAAAGTGTACACCGAGCAACTTTGATAGTCCGAAGTTGCTCAACTCTCTCTATGGAGGAGCTTTTAACGGTTTTGTCCATTTGTCATAGAAAGTTGGTGTTTTGGCATCGAAATAGTCCTGGAAGCTCATTTTCGTAAAATTTAACATAGAAGAACATTAAAAAGTGTGCACTGAGCAACTTTGATAGTCCGAAGTTGCTCAACTCTCTCTATGGAGGAGCTTTTAACGGTTTTGTCCATTTGTCATAGAAATTTGGTGTTTTATCATCGAAATAATCCTGGAAGCTCATTTTCGTAAAATTTAACATAGAAGAACAATAAAAAGTGTACACTGAGCAACTTTGATAGACCGAAGTTGCTCAACTCTCTCTATGGAGGAGCTTTTAACGGTTTTGTCCATTTGTCATAGAAAGTTGGTGTTTTGGAATCGAAATAGTCCTGGAAGCTCATTTTCGTAAAATTTAACATAGAAGAACAATAAAAAGTTTACACCGAGCAATTTTGATTGTCCGAAGTTGCTCAACTCTCTCTATGGAGGAGCTTTTAAAGCTTTTGTCTATTTGTCATAGAAAGTTGGTCTTTTGCCATCGAAATAATCTTGGAAGCTTATACTCATAAAATTTGACATAGAAGAAAAATAAAAAGTGTACACCGAGCAACTTCGATTGTCCGAAGTTGCTCAACTCTCTCTATGGAGGAGCTTTTAATGGTTTTTTCCATTTGTCATAGAAAGTTGGTGTTTTTGCATCGAAATAATCTAAGCAGCTTACACTCATAAAATTTGAAGTAGAAGAACAATAAAAAGTGTACACCGAGCAAGTTTGATTGTCCGAAGTTGCTCAACTCTCTCTATGGAGTAGCTTTTAACGGTTTTGTCCATTTGTCATTAAAATTTGGTGTTTTGGCATCGAAATAATCTTTGAAGCCTTTACACGTAATATTTGACATAAAAAACAATAAAAAGTGTACACCGAGGAACTTCGATTGTCCGAAGTTGCTCAACTCTCTCTATAGACGTGCTTTTAACGGCTTTGTCCATTTATCATAGAAAGTTAGTATTTTTTCATCGAAATAATCTAGGAAGCTTGTACTCCTAAAATTTGACATAGAAGAACATTAAAAGGTGTACACCGAGCAACTTTGTTGGTCCGACGTTGCTCAACTCTCTCTATGGAGGAGCTTTTAACGATTTTTTTCCATTTATCATAGAAAGTTGGTGTTTTGGCATCGAAATAATCCTGAAAGCTCATTTTCGTAAAATTCAACATAAAAGAACAATAAAAAATGTACCACCAGCAACTTTGATTGTCCGAAGTTGCTCAACTCTCACTATGGAGGAGCTTTTAACGGTTTTGTCCATTTGTCATTGAAAGTTGGTGTTTTGGCATCGAAATAATCTTGGAAGCCTATACACGTCAAATTTGACATAAAAAAGCAATAAAAAGTGTACACCGTGCAACTTTGATTGTCCGAAGTTGGGCAACTCTCTCTATAGACGTGCTTTTGACGGCTTTGTCCATTTATCATAGAAAGTTGGTGTTTTTTCATCGAAATAATCTAGGAAGCTTATACTCGTAAAATTTGACATAGAAGAACATTAAAAGGTGTACACCGAGCGACTTTGATTGTCTGAAGTTGCTCAACTCTCTCTATGGAGGAGCTTTTAACGGTTTTGTCCATTTGTCATAGAAAGTTGGTGTTCTGGAATCGAAATAGTCCTGGAAGCTCATTTTCGTAAAATTTAACATAGAAGAACAATAAAAAGTGTACACCGAGCAACTTTGATTGTCTAAAGTTGCTCAACTCTCTCTATGGAGGAGCTTTTAACGGTTTTGTCCGTTTGTCATAGAAAGTTGGTGTTTTGGCATCGAAATAATCCTGGAAGCTCATTTTCGTAAAATTGAACATAGAAGAACAATAAAAAGTGTACACCGAGCACATTTGATTGTCCGAAGTTGCTCAACTCTCTCTATGGAGGAGCTTTTAACGGTTTTGTCCATTTGTCATTAAAAGTTGGTGTTTTGGCATCGAAATAATCCTGGAAGCTCATTTTTGTAAAATTTAATATAGAAGAACAATAAAAAGTGTACAACGAGCAACTTTGATAGTCCGACGTTGCTCAACTCTCTCTATGGAGGAGCTTTTAACGGTTTTGTCCATTTGTCATAGAAAGTTGGTGTTTTGGCATCGAAATAATCCTGGAAGCTCATTTTCGTAACATTTAACATAGAAGAACAATAAAAATTGTACACCGAGCAACTTTGATTGTCCGAAGTTGCTCAACACTCTCTATGGATGAGCTTTTAACGATTTTGTCCATTTGTCATAGAAAGTAGGTGTTTTGGCATCGAAATAATCCTGGAAGCTCATTTTCGTAAAATTTAACATAGAAGAACAATAAAAAGTGTACACCGAGCAACTTTGATTTTCCGAAGTTGCTCAACAGTCTCTATTGAGGAGCTTTTAACGATTTTGTCCATTTGTCATAGAAAGTTGGTCTTTTGCCATCGAAATAATCTTGGAAGCTTATACTCATAAAATTTGACATAGAAGAACATGAAAAAGTGTGCACGGAGCAACTTTGATAGTCCGAAGTTGCTCAACTCTCTCTATGGATGAGCTTTTAACGGTTTTGTCCATTTGTCATACAAAGTTTGTGTTTTGGTTTCGAAATGATCCTGGAAGCTCATTTTCGTAAAATTTAACATAAAAAACAATAAAAAGTGTACACCGAGCAACTTTGATTGTCTGAAGTTGCTCAACTCTCTCTATGGAGGAGCTTTTAACTGTTTTTTCCATTTGTCATAGAAAGTTGGTGTTTTTGCATCGAAATAATCTAAGAAGCTTACACGCATAAAATTTTGAGTAGAAGAACAATAAAAAGTGTACACCGAGCGACTTTGATTGTCCGAAGTTGCTCAACTCTCTCTATGGAGGAGCTTTTAAAGCTTTTGTCCATTTGTCATAGAAAGTTGGTCTTTTGCCATCGAAATAATCTTGGAAGCTTATACTCATAAAATTTGACATAGAAGAACAATAAAAAGTGTACACCTAGTAACTTCGATTGTCCGAAGTTGCTCAACTCTCTCTATGGAGGAGCTTTTAATGGTTTTTTCCATTTGTCATAGAAAGTTGGTGTTTTTGCATCGAAATAATCTAAGAAGCTTACACTCATAAAATTTGAAGTAGAAGAACAATAAAAAGTGTACACCGAGCAAGTTTGATTGTCCGAAGTTGCTCAACTCTCTCTATGGAGTAGCTTTTAACGGTTTTGTCCATTTGTCATTAAAATTTGGTGTTTTGGCATCGAAATAATCTTTGAAGCCTTTACACGTAATATTTGACATAAAAAACAATAAAAAGTGTACACCGAGGAACTTCGATTGTCCGAAGTTGCTCAACTCTCTCTATAGACGTGCTTTTAACGGCTTTGTCCATTTATCATAGAAAGTTAGTCTTTTTTCATCGAAATAATCTAGGAAGCTTGTACTCGTAAAATTTGACATAGAAGAACATTAAAAGGTGTACACCGAGAAACTTTGTTGGTCCGACGTTGCTCAACTCTCTCTATGGAGGAGCTTTTAACGGTTTTTTTCCATTTGTCATAGAAAGTTGGTGTTTTGGCATCGAAATAATCCTGAAAGCTCATTTTCTTAAAATTCAACATAGAAGAACAATAAAAAGAGTACACCGAGCAACTTTGATTGTCCGAAGTTCACAACTCTCTTTATGGAGGAGCTTTTAACGGTTTTCTCTATTTGTCATAGAAAGTTGTTGTTTTGGCATCGAAATAATTCTGGAAGCTCATTTTCGTAAAATTTAACATAAAAGAACAATAAAAATTGTACACCGAGCAACTTTGATTGTTTGAAGTTGCTCAACTCTCTCTATGGAGGAGCTTTTAACGATTTTGTCCATTTGTCATAGAAAGTTGATGTTTTGGCATCGAATTAATCCTGGAAGCTCATTTTCGTAAAATTTAACATAAAAGAACAATAAAAAATGTACCCCCAGCAACTTTGATTGTCCGAAGTTCCTCAACTCTCACTATGGAGGAACTTTTAACGGTTATGTCCATTTGTCATTGAAAGTTGGTGTTTTGGCATCGAAATAATCTTGGAAGCCTATACATGTCTAATTTGACATAAAAAAGCAATAAAAAGTGTACACCGTGCAACTTCGATTGTCCGAAGTTGGGCAACTCTCTCTATAGACGTGCTTTTAACGGCTTTGTCCATTTATCATAGAAAGTTGGTGTTTTTTCATCGAAATAATCTAGGAAGCTTATACTCGTAAAATTTGACATAGAAGAACATTAAAAGGTGTACACTGAGCAACTTTGATGGTTTAACGTTGCTCAACTCTCTCTATGGAGGAGCTTTTAACGGTTTTTTCCATTTGTCATAGAAATTTGGTGTTTTTGGATCGAAATAATCTAAGAAGCTTACACTCATAAAATTTGAAGTAGAAGAACAATAAAAAGTGTACACCGAGCGACTTTGATTGTCTGAAGTTGCTTAACTCTCTCTATGGAGAAGCTTTTAACGGTTTTGTCCATTTGTCATAGAAAGTTGGTGTTTTGGAATCGAAATAGTCCTGGAAGCTCATTTTCGTAAAATTGAACATAGAAGAACAATAAAAAGTGTACACCGAGCAACTTTGATTGTCTGAAGTTGCTCAACTCTCTCTATGGAGGAGCTTTTAACGGTTTTGTCAGTTTGTCATAGAAAGTTGGTGTTTTGGCATCGAAATAATCCTGGAAGCTCATTTTCGTAAAATTCAACATAGAAGAACAATAAAAAGTGTACACCGAGCACCTTTGATTGTCCGAAGTTGCTCAACTCTATCTATGGAGGAGCTTCTAACGGTTTTGTCCATTTGTCATTAAAAGTTGGTGTTTTGGCATCGAAATAATCCTGGAAGCTCATTTTTGTAAAATTTAATATAGAAGAACAATAAAAAGTGTACAACGAGCAACTTTGATAGTCCGACGTTGCTCAACTCTCTCTATGGAGGAGCTTTTAACGGTTTTGTCCATTAGTCATAGAAAGTTGGTGTTTTGGCATTGAAATAATCCTGGAAGCCCATTTTCGTAACATTTAACATAGAAGAACAATAAAAAGTGTACACCGAGCAACTTTGATTGTCCGAAGTTGCTCAACACTCTCTATGGATGAGCTTTTAACGATTTTGTCCATTTGTCATAGAAAGTAGGTGTTTTGGCATCGAAATAATCCTGGAAGCTCATTTTCGTAAAATTTAACATAGAAGAACAATAAAAAGTGTACACCGAACAACTTTGATTGTCCGAAGTTGCTCAACACTCTCAATGGAGGAGCTTTTAACGATTTTGTCCATTTGTCATAGAAAGTTGGTCTTTTGCCATCGAAATAATCTTGGAAGCTTATACTCATAAAATTTGACATAGAAGAACATTAAAAAGTGTGCACGGAGCAACTTTGATAGTCCGAAGTTGCTCAACTCTCTCTATGGATGAGCTTTTAACGGTTTTGTCCATTTGTCATAGAAAGTTGGTGTTTTGGAATCGAAATAGTCCTGGAAGCTCATTTTCGTAAAATTTAACATAGAAGAACAATAAAAAGTGTACTCCGATCAACTTTGATAGTCCGAAGTTGCTCAAATCTCTCTATGGAGGTGCTTTTAACGGTTTTGTCCATTTGTCATAGAAAGTAGGTGTTTTGGCATCGAAATAATCCTGGAAGCTCATTTTCGTAAAATTTAACATAGAAGAACAATAAAAAGTGTACACCGAACAACTTTGATTGTCCGAAGTTGCTCAACACTCTCAATGGAGGAGCTTTTAACGATTTTGTCCATTTGTCATAGAAAGTTGGTCTTTTGCCATCGAAATAATCTTGGAAGCTTATACTCATAAAATTTGACATAGAAGAACATTAAAAAGTGTGCACGGAGCAACTTTGATAGTCCGAAGTTGCTCAACTCTCTCTATGGATGAGCTTTTAACGGTTTTGTCCATTTGTCATAGAAAGTTGGTGTTTTGGAATCGAAATAGTCCTGGAAGCTCATTTTCGTAAAATTTAACATAGAAGAACAATAAAAAGTGTACTCCGATCAACTTTGATAGTCCGAAGTTGCTCAAATCTCTCTATGGAGGTGCTTTTAACGGTTTTGTCCATTTGTCATAGAAAGTTGGTGTTTTGGGATCGAAATAATCCTGGAAGCTCATTTTCGTAAAATTTAAAATAGAAGAACAATAAAAAGTGTACACCGAGCAACTTTGATTTTCTGAAGTTGCTCAACTCTCTCTATGGAGGAGCTTTTAACGGTTTTGTCCGTTTGTCATAGAAAGTTGGTGTTTTGGCATCGAAATAATCCTGGATGCTAATTTTTGTAAAATTTAACATAGAAGAACAATAAAAAGTGTACACCGAGCAACTTTGATTGTCCGAAGTTGCTCAACTCTCTCTATGGAGGAGCTTTTAATGGTTTTGTCCATTTGTCATTAAAAGTTGGTGTTTTGGCATCGAAATAATCTTGCAAGCCTATACTCGTAAAATTTTACTTAGTAGAACATTATAAACTGTACGCCGAGCAACTTTGATTGTCCGAAGTTACTCGACTCTCTCTATGGAGGAGCTTTTAACAGTTTTGTCCATTTGTCATAGAAAGTTGGTGTATTGGCATCGAAATAGTTTGGGAAGCTCATTTTCGTAAAATTTAACATAGAAGAACAATAAAAAGTGTACACCGAGCAACTTTGATTGTCTGAAGTTGCTCAACTCTCTCTATGGAGGAGCTTTTAACGGTTTTGTCCGTTTGTCATAGAAAGTTCGTGTTTTGGCATCGAAATAATCCTGGAAGCTCATTTTCGTAAAATTTAACATAGAAGAACAATAAAAGTGTACACCGAGCAACTTTTATAGTCCGAAGTTTCTCAACTCTCTCTATGGAGGAGCTTTTAACGGTTTTGTCCATTTGTCATTAAAAGTTGGTGTTTTGGCATCGAAATAATCTTGCAAGCCTATACTCGTAAAATTTTACTTAGTAGAACATTATAAACTGTACGCCGAACAACTTTGATTGTCCGAAGTTACTCGACTCTCTCTATGGAGGAGCTTTTAACAATTTTGTCCATTTGTCATAGAAAGTTGGTGTTTTGGCATCGAAACAATCCTATAAGCTCATTTTCGTAAAATTTAACATATAAGAACAATAAAAAGTGTACACCGAGCAACTTGGATAGTCCGAAGTTGCTCAACTCTCTCTATGGAGGAGCTTTTAACGGTTTTGTCCATTTGTCATAGAAAGTTGTTGTTTTGCCATCGAAATAATCTTGGAAGCTTATACTCATAAAATTTGACATAGAAGAACAATAAAACATGTACACCGAGCATCTTTGATGGTCCGAAATTGGTCAACTCTCTCTATGAAGGAGCTTTTAACAGGTTTCTTTATTTGTCATAGAAACCTGAGATTTTGGCATCGAAATAATCTAGGAAGCTTATACTCATAAAATTTGACATAGAAGAACAATAAAAAGTGTACACCGAACGACTTTGATTGTCCGAAGTTTCTCAACTTTCGCTATGGATGAGCTTTTAAGGGTTTTGTCCATTTGTCATTGAAAGTTGGTCTTTTGCCATCGAAATAATCTTGGAAGCTTATACTCATAAAATTTGACATAGAAGAACATTAAAAAGTGTACACCGAGCAACTTTGATAGTCCGAAGTTGCTCAACTCTCTCTATGGAGGAGCTTTTAACGGTTTTGTCCATTTGTCCTAGAAAGTTAGTGTTTTGGCATCGAAATAATCCTGGAAGCTCATTTTCGTAAAATTTAACATAAAAGAACAATAAAAAGTGTACACCGAGCAACTTTGATTGTCCAAAGTTGCTCAATTCTCTCTATGGAGGTGCTTTTAACGGTTTTGTCCATTTTTCATAGAAAGTTAATGTTTTGGCATCGAAATAATCTTGGAAGCTTATACTCGTAAAATTTGACTTAGTAGAACAATATAAAGTGTACACCGAGCAACTTCGATTGTTTGAAGTTGCTCAACTCTCTCTATAGACGTGCTTTTAACGGCTTTGTCCATTTATCATAGAAAGTTAGTGTTTTTTCATCGAAATAATCTAGGAAGCTTATACTCGTAAAATTTGACATAGAAGAACATTAAAAGGTGTACACCGAGCAACTTTTATGGTCCGACGTTGCTCAACTCTCTCTATGGAGGAGCTTTTAACGGTTTTTTCCATTTCTCATAGAAAGTTGGTGTTTTGGAATCGAAATAATCCTGGAAGCTTATACTCGTAAAATTTGACTAATAAGAACAATAAAAAGTTTACACCGAGCAACTTTGATTGTCCGAAGATGCTCAACTGTTTCTATGGAGGTGCTTTTAACGGTTTTGTCCATTTGTCATAGAAAGTTGCTGTTTTGGCATCGAAATAATCTTGGAAGTTTATACTCATAAAATTTGACATAGAAGAACAATAAAACGTGTACACCAGGCATCTTTGATGGTCCGAAATTGGTCAACTCTCTCTATGAAGGAGCTTTTAGCGGTTTTGCCCATTTGTCATAAAAAGTTGGTGTTTTGGCATTGTAATAATCCTGGAAGCTCATTTTCGTAAAATTTGACATAGAAGAACAATAAAAAAGTGTACACCGAGCAACTTTGATGTTCCGAAGTTTCTCAACTCTCTCTATGGAGGAGCTTTTAAAGGTCTTGTCCATTTGTCATAGAAAGTTGGTCTTTTGCCATCGAAATAATCTTGGAAGCTTATACTCATAAAATTTGACATAGAAGAACTTTAAAAAGTGTACACCGAGCAACTTTGATAGTCCGAAGTTGCTCAACTCTCTCTATGGAGGTGCTTTTAACGGTTTTGTCCATTTTTCATAGAAATTTGGTGTTTTGGCATCGAAATAATCCTGGAAGCTCATTTTCGTAAAATTTAACATAAAAGAATAATAAAAAGTGTACACCGAGCAACTTTGATTTTCCGAAGTTGCTCAATTCTCTCTGTGGAGGAGCTTTTAACGGTTTTGTCCATTTGTCATAGAAAGTTGGTGTTTGGCATCGAAATAATCCTAGAAGCTCATTTTCGTAAAATTTAATATACAAGAACAATAAAAAGTGTACACCGAGCAACTTTGATTGAAAGTAACAATACTAGAACAAAAGGTAAGAGATCACAATTCTTATCCAGATTAGTATAGTCACAACTTCCAACACTTGTGTGTGCGCTAAGCCAAAACCTTCATACCACAATCCATAATGCATATAATCTCAAACAATTTATCCAAGTAAAAGCCTCAACTCCATATTCTCACAGGGTATAGAAGGATTTTTGGGCTATGAATTTTTCTCATGGAGTTGGAAAATAGATATGCACTCAGAAGAAAAGTCAATTTAAGGACAAACAAATAAACAAACATTGATTAAATGATAGGTATATTAGCTGTCAAGAACTTCCACCAGTCTTACCACAAACCTGCTTTGGAATTCTATTGATCAACATTTTCTAATTGACAAACTAATAGAGCCTTACCCCAGAAAAACTTATCTATTGACGAATGACGAATACACATAACAATTTTTTCTCTTTTTTTTCTGTCTTCTTTCTTTTTTTCTTTTCTTTTTCATCATTGTTTCTTTCTTTTCTTTTTTTTATGTCTCGAATTCATAATATAGAACATCTCAAACAAAGGCCCAGTAAAATTACAACATTGTTCTCAAACATTGATCAATATCATCCTCAGCATTCATCCAATCATTCCACAAACCATGTAATGGTGTTCATTGACAGCAATTATCCATTTCAAGAGATCAATGCAAGTTCATAAGTTGTTTACTCATTTCTCTCCACTCATTTGTGCTTGAACCAGAAAATAGTCATAGTCATATGCATTATCATCCATCTTACCACAAGGCTTAGTATTGGTGGAAAACAAATGTGTTAAAAGTTGCTTTCGACTAATCCAGATAAAAAAAAATGACTCAAACTAATTGTACCAGTACCAAATCATCAAACTGCATAAATATGCCACCACCCCCAACCTGAACCAAACATTATCCGCAATGTGAAAATGATGAAGTATGGAAAAGCAATGCAATGAAAAGAAACAGAAGATAGAAAAATACAACCTGAGGTGAAAGATGCTCGGACAATGGTGGAAGGAGAAGATGGTTAGCGCCGCACCATGTCCATGAGGACATTCAGCATGTGTTCCAGCCGCTGTTGTCCAACCTCCAACCGATGTAGGCAGGCTAAGATGTCGTGAATGTGGTCAGGCAAAGGTAGTGCAGCAGTAGAAGAGTCAGACACTTCCAGTGCAAAAGAAACTGGACGTCGCGGTGTTCGTTGTCTACGAGCACTGGAAAGCATGTGGCTAGTACTCTGACGCCAGGTAGAGTTCTCCAAAACAGTCACCGGATAATTGGAAGTTGTCTGACTGGGAGGTGGGAGAATGCCCATACTGAAAAGCAACCGCGTGATGAGTCTCGGGAAAAATAATCTCCCGACCTTGGTTTTTTGTTTCTCCACAAGGGTCTTCGCCTTAAGAATGCTCTCAAGGTAAATTCGGCCAATATCAAACCAGGCTCCGCGAGACATGTAATACAGGACGGAAAGTATATTACCCTGGCGTTGTTGACTGTGTCCAATGGGGCAAAGGTTACTTCGGATGGCATCATCAAGCATCCACATCGTGGACGGCAAATAAGAGTGGCGTGTAGAAGCAGCATTATTCGGATCGTGTCGCCCTTGACACTAATCATCAATCATCTCTTGATGAGAAATAGAGATCGGCGCTTGAAAACCTACAGCGACGTCAGCTGTAGGTGGATAACCTAAACATGAGCAAATATCCGCTGACGTGAATTGAAGCCGAAGACCAGGGATGTCAACCTGATACACTGGTGGAGTGTCAGAAGAGTGGGGTAACTTGAGAAGAGTATGGTAAAAGGAGCGAACAATGTGAGGATACACCGACAATTCGTCTTTGGATCAGGATCGACCAAGAACAACAGAGAATGGTCACGGAGGTAGCTCATGGCCCATCGGTTGGCAGAATCGTTTAGGATTTTGGAATCGATTCGACGTTCTGGCAGGATTGTAGCTCTGGCGAATAATTCTACCGTCGCAACGGCATCACGGGGGCTGCGCGACATACTGTGACTGAGGAAGAGAAAGATGATCTGAAAAGGGAGAGTTGAAAATCAGGAATAAACAGAGTGTGAGAAGAAAACAATTAGGGTTTTGTTTTTTTTTTTTTTAATAGATCATTGGTGAAGAAGATATAAACAATTATATCACTAATTACACCAGGGAAATTCCCAGGAAAGATTGGAGGGACACAGTGGTCCACTTAAATACCAAACTCCTTAGACAGAATTTCCCTAGACATGCAATTAGTAGCATAATATATCATACTATCTTACCCGATCAAAATATATATTGCGGAAGCAATCCCAAATATATAAATATAAATAGATATACTGTTTTTTTTTCTCTTTTTTTTTTTCAACCAATGCACATGCACAAGTAAGGTAACAGAGGCTCATTCCTGTGAATTAATTCTAATACATGCTTCAAAGTTAGCTACTCAAAGAAACACAATACTAGAAGTCACTGGAATGAGCCTCTGTTACCTTACTTGTGCATGTGCATTGGTTGAAAAAAAAAGAGAAAAAAAAACAGTATATCTATTTATATTTATATATTTGGGATTGCTTCCGCAATATATTTAACGAAATGTCGTTAAGCCTTGACTCTGACTCTGACAATTGTTTTCCCTCCCCTCAGAGTGATTGCGTTAGCATGTTCATTAATCTTAGGGTTGACAACAACTTGGCCAGGAAGCTGTCCAGGTTCTCTTTGATTGCGTTAGCATGCTCTTTGTATTGTGTTCTACAACAATTAATTCTAATACATGCTTCAAAGTTAGCTACTCAAAGAAACACAATACTAGAACTCACATAACATTGAAAAATCAAAATCATCATGCTTGTAGAAATTGAAATCCACACAACTTATAAAATTGAAAGCATGCTTGGGGCTTCAAGACAAGCCCTAACTAACAAGAGTTTAGTTATACATAACCAAATAAAACATGAAACATAAAAACATAATTACAAACACAAGCCTTGTTTTGTTCTTTTCCTTTTCCTCTTCTTGCTTCCACTCCTTCTCCAAGCTCCCCTCCTAGCTCCTACTCCTCCCTATTTATAGAGAAAATGAGCACATAGTGGAGGAGTTAGTGCCATCTTTTGGTGGTGGATTGTCCATCAAATTCGTGTGGTGGATTGTCCACTCTTTGAATGGAAATGGTATCATCAATGACTCACAACAAGGTCATGGCCAAACTCAAGTTGTATGATTCTCTCTTAATTGCATGTAAAGTGTATGGCGTCTACCTCATTACGTGTATTCTTAATCGAAATCTAGCATGGCATCTGCATCAATCAACAATCAAGAACTCAATAAGAGCAAAGAGAATATGAATGTCACAAGAATTCTAATACTTGGTATTTGTACTTAGGTATTCAAGAATTGATTTTTCATAATTCATTTTCAACTGAATTATATGTTGCAAGAAAGAACATATTCAACAAGGCAATTGACCATGTTCTACAACAATTAATTCTAATACATGCTTCAAAGTTAGCTACTCAAAGAAACACAATACTAGAACTCACATAATATGGAAAAATCAAAATCATCATGCTTGTAGTTTTGTAGGCTGTACGATAAGCCCATAGAGCATCCATGAGACGATCAGACCAATCCTTGCGTGAGGAGCTCACAGTCTTCTCCAATATCTGCTTAATTTCCCTATTACATATTTCAGCTTGTCCGCTTGTCTGTGGATGATATGGCGTGGACACCTTATGTTTGACTCCGTACTTTTGCAATAGTGCTACAAAAAGTAATGATCGCCCTGGGTGTTCCAAATCTTGCAAATATATTTTCTTTAAGGAATCTGAGAACAACTCAAGAATCATTAGTCTTGGATGGAACTGCTTCCACCCATTTTGAAACATAATCCACAGCAAGTAAGATATATAAATAACCTTTAGATGAAGGAAAAGGTCCCATGAAATCAATACCCCAAACATCAAAAATTTCAACTATTAGAATAGGTGATAAAGGCATCTGATTCCTAGATGAAAGATTACCTAACCGCTGATACCTATCACAAGTAGAGCAGAAAGTATATGCATCTTTGAACAAACTCGGCCAATGAAATCCACATTGCAATACTTTCAAAGCTGTCTTCTTTGGACCAGAATGTCCTCCACAAGCATATGAGTGACAAAATGTGAGTATGGATTGAAGTTCTGATTCTGGCACACACCGTCTGATGATTTGGTCAGAACACCATTTGAAAAGGTATGGATCATCCCATATGTAATACTTTGATGTTGTCACGAGCTTATCCTTGTAAGTTCTTGGCACATTTCCTGGAAGATCACCTGTAACAAGGTAATTGACAATGTCAGCATACCATGGTGTAGAAATAGATAAAGATAATAATTGCTCATCAGGAAAATTCTCATTTAGAGGCAAAGAGTCTTCTTCGGTCACTGAATTGTTCACCAAACAGCTGAGGTGATCGGCCACTACATTCTCAGATCCTTTCTTGTCCTTAATCTCCAGATCGAACTCTTGAAGCAATAGAATCCATCTAATCAAGCGAGGCTTTGCATCCTTCTTTTGAAGAAGGTACCTAAGAGCTGCATGGTCAGAAAATACAATTACTTTAGTGCCAATCAAATATGCACGAAATTTTTCTAAAGGAAAAATAACAGAAAGGAGCTCCTTCTCTGTAGTGGAGTAGTTTAATTTGGCATCATTGAGTGTTCTACTGGCATAGTAGATAACATGAGGTACTTTATTTACTCGTTGTCCCAAAACTGCTCCTACAGCATAATCTGAAGCATCGCACATTAGTTCAAAAGGGAGGCTCCAATTGGGAGGCATCATGATCGGTGCTGAAGTAAGAAGGAGTTTAAGCTTGTTAAAAGCTATCAAACATGTCTCATCAAACTCAAATGTCACATCCTTGGATAGTAAGTTACACAATGGCTTAGCTATCTTGGAGAAATCCTTGATGAACCTCCTGTAGAAACCTGCATGTCCAAGGAAAGATCTTATTTCCTTAACTGTAGATGGGGGTGGAAGATTACTTACCAGATCCACTTTTGCTTTGTCAACTTCTATTCCCTTGCTAGAGATGATATGACCAAGTACAATTCCTTGTTGTACCATAAAATGACATTTTTCCCAGTTTAAAACTAGATTGCATTCTTGGCATCTTTCTAAGACCAAAGCGAGGTTATGAAGACATTTATCAAAAGATGAACCAAATACACTAAAATCATCCATAAATACCTCAATAATGTGCTCCACCATATCTGAAAATATGCTCATCATACACCTTTGAAAAGTACCTGGAGCATTGCAAAGACCAAAAGGCATGCGCCTGTAGGCAAATGTACCATATGGACAAGTAAATGTCGTCTTGTCTTGATCTTCTGGTGCTATTGCAATCTGATTGTAGCCAGAATATCCATCAAGAAAACAATAATGGCTATGACCTGCAAGACGTTCCAACATTTGATCAATAAAAGGTAGTGGAAAATGATATTTTCTAGTACCTGAATTAAGCTTTCTGTAGTCAATGCAAACACGCCATCCTGTTTGAACTCGCGTGGGAACCAACTCATTATCTTCATTAAGGACTACTGTAACTCCAGATTTTTTAGGAACCACTTGTACCGGACTAACCCATTTGCTATCAGAGATAGGGTAAATGATGCCAACATCTAGCAATTTGAGTACTTCTTTTAGCACCACCTCCTTCATTATTGGGTTAAGTCTGCGTTGGGCATCTCTTGTTGGTTTTGTTCCCTCCTCTAGTAGTATTCAATGCATACATCTAGAGGGACTGATTCCTCTGATATCAGCAATACTCCATCCGATTGATGTTTATGCTCTTTTAGTACCCTCAACAATTTCTCTTCTTCTTCAATGCTGAGGTCAGACGCAATGATTACTGGCAATGTACTTTCTTCGCCCACATACGCGTACTTCAAATGCTTTGGTAGTTCCTTCAACTCCAATTGAGGTGCCTGCACAACAGATGGTACAAGTTTTGTCTTCGGCACTGGTAAAGGCTCAAAGGCAGAAATATACATACCTAAAGAAGGTAAGGCTTCAAGGCGAGCTAAGACTTTGCTAGCTTGTTTATCCTCATCGATGGTTCCAAAGTCATGAATTAAAACTTTGTCCACAATATCTCGACCACAACTTTCATTGAACACTTGTTGACAAATTGTATCTAACGCATCTAAGTGAAAACAGTAATATTCATCACTTGGTAATTTGAGTGCTCCAAATACCTTGTACTCAATCGTTTGTCCCTGCACATTCATAGTTAGTGTACCCTTTTGAACATCAATTTTGGTACTTGCTGTGGCCATGAATGGAAGACCAAGAATTAAGGTTAATTTTACTTCTGACAAAGGAATCGGCTCCATCTCCAATACTAGAAAATCAGCAGGTAAGATTAATCCGTCAACTTTTACTAAGACATCTTCCAGAATACCCCTAGGGTATTTGATTGATCTATCTGCCAACTGCATGCTCACAGAGGTCGCCTTTAGTTCCCCTATATTCAAAGATTCAAAAACAGAAAAAGGCTTTAGATTGACAGATGCACCTAAGTCAAGAAGAGCTTTCTCAAACCTGTGAACCCCAATGATACAAGGGATAGTAAAACTGCCCGGATCTTTTAGCTTGGGAGGGAGTTTGCTTTGTAGAACAGCTGAAACTTCCCCAGAAACCTTAATCGTTTCAAACTCTTTGAGCTTCCTCTTATTTGTGCACAAATCCTTGAGGAACTTTGCATATATTGGCATTTGTTTGATGGCATCTAAAAGAGGAATGTTAATCTCCACCTTCTTGAAAGTATCCAAGATTCCTTGCATTGGATCTTCTTTCTTTGATTTCTGCAATCTGCTAGGAAAAGGAGCATGTGAAGAAATATAATTTGGAAGGTTAGAGTTAACCTGAAGGTTTGGCATTTCCTGGAAAGGAGTAGCACTGCTGCTAGAATTTGGATCGAGAACGTCTGGATTGATCATATTGTCAGAGTCAAGGTTCTTCTCTTCTTCTGGCACGCTCATTTTTCCAATTGTTTTCCCTCCCCTCAAAGTGATTGCTTTAGCATGTTCATTAATCTTAGGGTTGACAACAACTTGGCCAGGAAGCTTTCCAGGTTCTCTTTGATTTAATGCAGTGGCTAACTGTCCCATTTGTTGTTCCAAATTTGCAATGGCGTTATCAGTTTTCTGCATGAATGCTTGAGTGCTCTGTGCCATAGATGTAACCATATCTTCAAGTGATGGTTTCGGAGGCTCCACTTGAACCCGATGTTGTGGTAATTGAGCAAAAGGTTGTTGCATTGGTTGATTATTACTCCACCTAAAATTTGGATGATTCTTCCATCCTGGATTGTAGGTAGGAGCAAATGGATCATTCCTTGGCCTTTGCATTTGGTTTTGATTCTGATTTGGATAAGTACCGGATGCATTTATTTGTGCATCCAAGACCGCAACTTCATTTTGTGGACAACTTTCCCTAGCATGTCCAAGTGTACTGCACACAGCACACACTTGAGAGCCGGGAACGATTAACTGCTTCACCATATTTGTCAAGTTTGCAATTTGGGCTTCCATGTTTGAACTTGATTGTGCTTCGTAGATTCCAGCCCTTTTCTGAGGTTCTCTCACTCTGTTGTAGCTCCATTGTTGAGAATTAGTTGACAGAGTTTCGAACATCTCCCTGGCTTGTCCGGCATTGTTATTCATCAATCCACCACCAGATGTGGCGTCCACCATTTTGCGATCTGAATCTAGCATCCCTTCATAAAAATATTGCATTAGTAGCCATTCTTGAATATTATGATGAGGACAAGAGCTTAAGAGCCTCTTGTATCTCTCCCAATATTCGTGGAATGCTTCTCCATCATTTTGTTGGATGCTCACTATCTATTTCCTTATTTTATTTGTCTTTTGAGCTGGAAAGAATTTCGTCAAGAACTTGTTTGCCAAATCTGTCCATGTTCTAATTGAAGCTCTTGGTAAAGAGTGAAGCCATGTCTTTGCTTGTTCCTTCAGACTAAATGGAAACAATCGCAGATGAACCTGCTCATCAGTTAAACCTCTTATTTTAATTGTGGAACAGACATCAGAGAATTCTTTAAGATGCATGTGAGGATCTTCTCCAGCATGGCCTAAGAACGTGGGCAACAAATGAATCATTCCCGACTTTAGTTCAAAGGTTTCTACGGTAGTCTGGGGGTAGACAATGCATGAAGCTTGATCTGCTGCTTGAGGCACAGAGAAATCCTTAAGTGGCTTGTTCATGTTATCCGGTTCTTCTTCCATTTGAACTGGGGCTGTGGAAGTTGGTGATGACAAAGGTGATCTCTCTGGAGTGCGATGGTCTCTTTGACAAAATAAACGAATATCCGCTAATTTTGTGTTTAACGAAATGTCGTCACTCGATAAGTTCTCAAGATTTGAGCTGGACATTCATGTATCTGCAAAATAGGAAAAATAACAATAGAAATGAACTACTTAGGTGGCGAGGCCAATCACAACCAGAGGATTAAAGGAGTTAGTTGACAATATATAAAAAGTTAGTATACAGAAGAAATAAAATGGGGCAGAAAAGGTCAACCATAAAAAAATGATGTTAGTAAATATTAAGGCATATTAATAGGCTGTAGAACCAGCCATTAATATTAATAGATATATACATATATCAACAATAGTAGGTGGTAGAACTAGCCATTAATATTAATAGATATATACATATATCAACAATAGTAGGTGGTAGAACCAGCCATTAATATTAATAGATATATACATATATTAAGAACAATAGGCGGTTTGAACCAGCCATTAATAGAAAACAAAATGGGGCGTTTAAGCCAACCACGTTAAATAATGACATATAATGTAAACCTTCCATGTAGGAGGTGCTAACAATAAATAAATAAATTATATACAAGAGTTAGATGACACTATATTAGGTAATCACGTCCCCGGCAACGGCGCCAAAAATTGTTATGTCGTTAGTAACAATTTAAAATATACTTACAAATGTACAATTAATATATAGTGAACAAGTAAGAGTCGATCCCACAAGGAGTGATGCTAATAGATATATAATCTAACACTTGAATATAATTGATACAATTATAAAAGGGGGAAAAGGGGGGTTAAATCTTGTAATAGATAAAAATTAAGACAAAGAAATTGACGTTGAGAACAAGAATGATAATTGATATTAATGAAAACAATAACTAAGACTCACTATCCACCACAAAACATTCAAACAATTTATAAGAAATAATAGACTAACAATTTTAACAAGCATATGATGACAACATTCACAACAAGGTCATGGCCAAACTCAAGTTGTATGATTCTCTCTTAATTGCATGTAAAGTGTATGACGTCTACCTCATTACGTGTATTCTTAATCGAAATCTAGCATGACGTCTGCATGAATCAACAATCAAGAATTCAATAAGAGCAAAGAGAATATGAATGTCACAAGAATTCTAATACATGGTATTTGTACTTAGGTATTCAAGAATTGATTTTTCATAATTCATTTTCAACTGAATTATATGTTGCAAGAAAGAACATATTCAACAAGACAATTGACCATGTTCTACAACAATTAATTCTAATACATGCTTCAAAGTTAGCTACTCAAAGAAACACAATACTAGAACTCACATAATATGGAAAAATCAAAATCATCATGCTTGTAGAAATTGAAATCCACACAACTTATAAAATTGAAAGCATGCTTGGGGCTTCAAGACAAGCCCTAACTAACAAGAGTTTAGTTATACATAACCAAATAAAACATGAAAAATAAAAACATAATTACAAACACAAGCCTTGTTTTCTTCTTTTCCTTCTCCTCATCTTGCTTCCACTCCTTCTCCAAGCTCCCCTCCTAGCTCCTACTCCTCTCTATTTATAGAGAAAATGAGCACATAGTGGAGGAGTTAGTGCCATATTTTGGTGGTGGATTGTCCATCAAATTCGTGTGGTGGATTGTCCACTCTTTGAATGGAAATGGTATCATCAATGACATCAACTTCCAATTACACACTAATCTTGTAACTGCATTCTGGGCCTAAACGAAGCTTATTATGAACTAAAACCCTTCATAAATATTTTAGATACAAATGTGTAGATAATTATGGGATTTTTAATCACTCAATTGGGATATCAGACGCTCAAGTTATGGGCTTCTAAAGGTCTGGTCGGCAAACAGAAATTATGCTTCGGATATAACTTCCAAACTTGACTTCGAGGCAACCTTTAGAGGCCCAAATGAACTCCGATTTTTGTAAACCAATACTTCCTGAAAAGCTTGAAGTGTCCTCTAAAGATTTACTGAAGATCAAATCTCATTCCGACAGCTCTTACCGCCTCTTAACCTGCAAAACATCCAAGAAGATCTTAAGTACAATAATCTTGAAAATTCAGCTTTTAAGCACAATTTCTTGGCATTGCTTTGGTAGTATTTTAGCACTTTAAGAATGTATATTCTGGCACTAATCAGCAACTTTGATTGTCCGAAGTTGTTCAACTCTCTCTATGGAGGGGAACTTTTAACGGTTTTGTCCATTTGTCATTGAAAGTTGGTGTTTTGGCATCGAAATAATCTTGGAAGCCTATACACGTTAAATTTGACATAAAAAAGCAATAAAAAGTGTACACCGAGCAACTTCGATTGTCCGAAGTTGCTCAACTCTCTCTATATACGTGCTTTTAACGGCTTTGTCCATTTATCATAGAAAGTTAGTATTTTTTCATCGAAATAATGTAGGAAGCTTATACTCATAAAATTTGACATAGAAGAACATTAAAAGGTGTACACCGAGAAACTTTGATGGTCCGACGTTGCTCAACTCTCTCTATGGAGGAGCTTTTAACGGTTTTTTCCATTTGTCATAGAAAGTTGATGTTTTTGCATCGAAATAATCTAAGAAGCTTACACTCATAAAATTTGAAGTAGAACAACAATAAAAAGTGTACACCGAGCAACTTCGATTGTCCGAAGTTGCTCAACTCTCTCTATATACGTGCTTTTAACGGCTTTGTCCATTTATCATAGAAAGTTACTATTTTTTCATCGAAATAATGTAGGAAGCTTATACTCGTAAAATTTGACATAGAAGAACATTAAAAAGTGTATACCGAGTAACTTTGATAGTCCGAAGTTGCTCAACTCTCTCTATGGAGGAGCTTTTAACGGTTTTGTCCATTTGTCATAGAAAGTTGGTGTTTTGGCATCGAAATAATCTTGGAAGCTCATTTTCGTAAAATTTAACATAAAAGAACAATAAAAAGTGTACACCGAGCAACTTTGATTGTCCGTAGTTGCTCAACTCTCTCTATGGAGGACCTTTTAACGGTTTTGTCCATTTTTCATTGAAAGTTGGTGTTTTGGCATCGAAATAATCTTGGAAGCCTATACACGTAAAATTTGACATAAAAAAGCAATAAAAAGTGTACACCGAGCAACTTCGATTGTCTGAAGTTGCTCAACTCTCTCTATAGACGTGCTTTTAACGGCTTTGTCCATTTATTATAGAAAGTTGGTGTTTTTTCATCGAAATAATCTAGTAAGCTTATACTCGTAAAATTTGACATAGAAGAACATTAAAAGGTGTACACCGAGCAACTTTGATGGTCCGACGTTGCTCAACTCTCTCTATGGAGGAGCTTTTAACAATTTTTTCCATTTGTTATAGAAAGTTGGTGTTTTTGCATCGAAATAATCTAAGAAACTTGCACTCATAAAATTTGAAGTAGAAGAACAATAAAAAGTGTACACCGAGCAACTTTGATTGTCCGAAGTTGTTCAACTCTGTCTATGGAGGAGCTTTTAACGGTTTTGTCCATTTGTCATTAAAAGTTGGTGTTTTGGTATCGAAATAATCTTGGAAGCCTATACACGTAAAATTTGACATAAAAAAGCAGTAAAAAGTGTACACCGAGCAACTTCGATTGTCCGAAGTTGCTCAACTCTCTCTATAGACGTGCTTTTAACGGCTTTGTCCATTTATCATAGAAAGTTAGTGTTTTTTCATCGAAATAATCTAGGAAGCTAATACTCGTAAAATTTGACATAGAAGAACATTAAAAAGTGTACACCGAGCAACTTTGATGGTCCAACGTTGCTCAACTCTCTGTATGGAGGAGCTTTTAACGGTTTTTTCCATTTTACAGAGAAAGTTGGTGTTTTGGCATCGAAATAATCCTGGAAGCTCATTTTCGTAAAATTTAACATAGAACAACAATAAAAAGTGTACACCGAGCAACTATGATTGTCCGAAGTTGCTGAACTCTCTCTATGGAGAAGCTTTTAACGGTTTTCTCAATTTGTCATTAAAAGTTGGTGTTTTGGCATCGAAATAATCTTGGAAGCTTATACTCGTAAAATTTGACTTAGTAGAACATTATAAAGTGTACGCCGAGCAACTTTGATTGTCTGAAGTTGCTCAACTCTCTCTATGGAGGAGCTTTTAACGGTTTTGTCCATTTGTCATAGAAAGTTGCTGTTTTGGCATCGAAATAATCTTGGAAGCTTATACTCATAAAATCTGACATAGAAGAACAATAAAACGTGTACACCGGGACATAGAAGAACAATAAAAAGTGTACACCGAGCATTTTTTATGTTCCGAAGTTGCTCAACTCTCGCTATGGATGAGCTTTTAAAGGTTTTGTCCATTTGTCATTGAAAGTTGGTCTTTTGCCATCGAAATAATCTTGGAAGCTTATACTCATAAAATTTGACATAGAAGAACATTGAAAATTTTACACCGAGCAACTTTGATAGTCCAAAGTTGCTCAACTCTCTCTACGGAGGAGCTTTTAACGGTTTTGTCCATTTGTCATAGAAAGTTGGTGTTTTGGCATCGAAATAATCCTGGAAGCTCATTTTCATAAAATTTAACATAAAAGAACAATAAAAAGTGTACACCGAGCAACTTTGATTGTCCGAAGTTGCTCAACTCTCTCTACGGAGGAGCTTTTAACGGTTTTTTCCATTTGTCATAGAAATTTGTTGTTTTCGAATCAAAATAATACTGGAAGCTTATACTCGTAAAATTTGACATAGAAGAACAATAAAAAGTGTACACCGAGCAACTTTGATTGTCCGAAGATGCTCAACTCTTTCTATGGAGGAGCTTTTAACGGTTTTGTCCATGTGTCATAGAAAGTTGCTGTTTTGGCATCGAAATAATCTTGGAAGCCTATACTCATGAAATTTGACATAGAAGAACAATAAAACGTGACCGAGCATCTATGAAGGTCCGAAATTGGTCAGCTCTCTCTATGAAGGAGCCTTTAGCAATTTTGTCCATTTGTCATAGAAAGTTGGTGTTTTGGCATCGAAATAATGCTGGAAGCTCATTTTCGTAAAATTTGACATAGAAGAATATTAAAAAGTGTACACCGAGCAACTTTGATAGTCCGAAGTTGCACAACTCTGTCTATGGAGGAGCTTTTAACGGTTTTGTCCATTTGTCATAGAAAGTTGGTGTTTGGGCATCGAAATAATCCTGGAAGCTCATTTTCGTAAAATTTAACATAAAAGAACAATAAAAAGTGTACACCGAGCAACTTTGAATATCCGAATTTGCTCAACTCTCTCTATGGAGGAGCTTTTAACGGTTTTGTCCATTTATCATAGAAAGTTGGTGTTTTGGCATCGAAATAATCTTGGAAGCTTATACACGTAAAATTTGACATAAAAAAGCAATAAAAAGTGTACAAAGAGCAATTTCGATTTTCCGAAGTTGCTCAACTCTCTCTATAGACGTGCTTTTAACGGCTTTGTCCATTTATCATAGAAAGTTAGTGTTTTTTCATCGAAATAATCTAGAAAGCTTATACTCGTAAAATTTGACATAGAAGAACATTAAAAGGTGTACACCGAGCAACTTTGATGGTCCGACGTTGTTCAACTCTCTTTATGGAGGAACTTTTAACGGTTTTTTCCATTTGTCATAGAAAGTTAGTGTTTTGGCATCGAAATAATCCTTGAAGCTTATACTCGCAAAATTTGACATAGAAAAACAATAAAAGTGTACACCGAGCAACTTTTATTGTCCGAAGATGCTCAACTCTTTCTATGGAGGAGCTTTTAACGGTTTTGTCCATTTGTCATAGAAAGTTGTTGTTTTGGCATCGAAATAATCTTGGAAGCTTATACTCATAAAATTTGACATAGAAGAACAATAAAACGTATATACTGAGCATCTTTGATGGTCCGAAATTGGTCAACTCTCTCTATGAAAGAGCTTTTAACAGTTTTCTCCATTTGTCATAGAAACTTGGGATTTTGGCATCCAAATAATCTAGGAAGCTTATACTCATAAAATTTAACATAGAAGAACAATAAAAAGTGTACACCGAGCAACTTTAATGTTCCGAAGTTGATCAACTCTCTCTATGGAGGAGCTTTTAAAGGTTTTGCCCATTTGGCATCGAAAGTTGGTCTTTTGCCATCGAAATAATCTTGGAAGCTTATACTCATAAAATTTGACATAGAAGAACATTAAAAAGTGTACACCGAGCAACTTTGATAGACCGAAGTTGCTCAACTCCTCTCTATGGTGGAGCTTTTAATAGTTTGGTCCATTTGTCATAGAAAGTTGGTGTTTTGGCATCGAAATAATCCTGGAAGCTCATTTTCGTAAAATTTAACATAGAACAACAATAAAAAGTGTACACCGAGCAACTTTGATAGACCGAAGTTGCTCAAGTCTCTCTATGGAGGAGCTTTTAATAGTTTTGTCCATTTGTCATAGAAAGTTGGTGTTTTGGCATCGAAATAATCCTGGAAGCTCATTTTCGTAAAATTTAACATACAAGAACAATAAAAAGTGTACACCGAGCAACTTTGATTGTCCGAAGTTGCTCAACTCTCTCTATGGAGGAGCTTTTAACGGTTTTGTCCATTTGTCATTCAAAGTTGGTGTTTTGGCATCAAAATAATCTTGGAAGCCTAAACACGTAAAATTTGACATAAAAAAGCAATAAAAAGTGTACAAATAGCAATTTCGATTTTCCGAAGTTGCTCAACTCTCTCTATAAACGTGCTTTTAACGGCTTTGTCCATTTATCATAGAAAGTTAGTGTTTTTTCATCGAAATAATCTAGAAAGCTTATACTCGTAAAATTTGACATAGAAGAACATTAAAAGGTGTACAACGAGCAACTTTGATGGTTCGAAGTTGCTCAACTCTCTCTATGGAGGAGCTTTTAATGGTTTTGCCAATTTGTCGTCGAAAGTTGGTCTTTTGCCATCGAAATAATCTTTGAAGCTTATGTTGGACCATAGGTCCTACATTTGTGTTTTGATGCAAAAATACATATTGGACTATTTGATTGTGCTTAACTTTGGATGAATTTGGATAAATCATGAAATGAATTATATCTACTGATTTAAGCTTCATTATATATCTTTGGAATCATGTTTGATCATGTATGATATAAATTGGATGAATCTGGACTGACTTATTTTTCGATGCTAAAATCTGTCACAACATCACACTGCGCACACGTTGGTTGAACAGTCATAACTTATTCATATGAGCTCTGATTGACTTGATTCTTGTTCTGAAAATTATTTAAGACACTCTGGAATTTTTCATTGTCAAATAGTGTCAGGTCAATTTTAAGTTTATCAGGTTCAATTTGTCTGTTGAAATAAATTCACCTGTGCAGTCATTAAACTGGGCTAGTTGAGATTTGCATGATCAAATTGAATGACCAAATGACCTCAGTTGTAAGTGAAATTTTTTATGCACATTCAGTTATATATGAAATGATTTATCATGTGCTTACTTGAATTTTATTAAGCTTATAACATGTTGATTAACCTAAGTGCTATCATTGAAGCTCTTTGAGCTTACAAGCAAAAATGAGATGTTTTGTCATCTATTCTTTTTGTAGGCTTAATCAACTGATCATCATGAGACTATTTGAAGTATCATGAAGCTTATTCTATTGAGAATATTTGTGCCTCGTGATTTGAAGCTCATTTAGACAAGTTTGGACATGGTCAACCCTATTTGGTTTAAGTTTGACACTTTGTGTGCAAGAAATGGTTCCAGCCGTGTGACTTGTGTTATTATTGCTGGAGAATTAACTCAAGAACTTCTAGAAGCCTTATCATGTGTTTTGGAGTCAATAAAGTAGAGGGAATACAAGTTTGAAATACTTGGTTGGTAGTGTGCCTAAAACTTGCACTATGGAGACAAGGAAGAGACAAGGGAGAGACAAGATGACATACAGTTGTAATATTTCCAGAATTTAATATGGACTTGTTTGGCATCCATTGGAGAAAGTTGCTACATATAGAAGAGTAATGTGTTTGATCCAAACAAGGTGCAACCCATGGTGACTTTCTTGGAGAAATATGTCCAACGGCTTGATCTTCAATGGCTGAGATTAATTTCATTTGAATTAAAGAAAGGTCCAGATTTAAAGTAGCTTCAAGGGCCAAGATTTGAAGATGTATTGATCCAATGGCTGAGTTGGCTTTTGTTTGTTTTGAAGAGAGAATGGTTGGCCATTCTTGCAAGGTGGAAGAAGCATTTGCAAATTTTACTAAGTGTTCAAGCTTACTTGCTCTCAACTTCATCTTCTTGATTTAAGCTTCTTCCTTGCGATCTCTTGCTACCACTTTGATTACATTCAAGCCATCATCTTCCTATTTGAAAGAGAGATCCAAAAACTCCTTGAACCACCCCAAAAATCTTTCTACCCGTGGGTACTCTTGGTGTGTTCTTGAGAGTTCTTCAACAAAGCTTCACCTAAACCTATTCTTGATCTTGTGTGAGCTTTGTGTGAGATTACAAGAGTGTTTGCTACACATTTGATTCCAAACTCATTTGAGCAACATCTTGTGAATTTGAGTGTTCTCCAACCATATATAGCCTAGAGCTAATCTTGAGAGAACCAAAATCCAAATACTTGTAAAAGTCCCTTTTGAGGGCATTACCTTTGAGAGGTGTGTGAAAGTTTAAGGTTGGCTTCAAACCTTGTTGGTGTACAAGTTTGGGGTGTTCTTGGAAACCCTAACTTTGTGGTGAACTTGCAAACCACATATATCCTTTAGTGGATTGGGAAATCCTAAGCTTGAGGGCTTAGGTAGTGGATGTAGGTGTGAGCACCGAACCACTATATATCCTTGTGCACACTATTTTGATTTCCTTGCTTGTTTGTGTGTTAAACTTGCTCCCTTTTAGTGACTTGTTTTTTATTATCATTCTATTGGTGTTATTGGTGATTTGTGTGCCTTAGAAGTTGATATTAGGGTGTTGCTTGCTGCCATTGCTTGTTGGGATATTGCTTGTGGTTGAACAACTTGTGATTATTGAATTCTAGGTATACTTTTGATTGTTAATTTTCCAGAATACCAATCTGTCCGTGAATTTTTCATATAGCTAGACTTTGAATTTTGAGCTGAATTTTTGATATAGTGTTCATTGAGGTGTTTTAATATTGCATATCAAATTTCGGTACATTCCGAGTTGAATTTCTAGGTCAAATTGCATTTACACGATTAGTGCGAAGATTTGCATTCTTGACATTGCCTTAATCATTTGTGAGTTTTTAGGTTCTGGTTTTGTACTTGGGGTTTATACTTAGTTTTTTAAAACACAATTCACCCCCCCTCTTGTGTTAGCCTAGTGATTTCAGCTTATACTCATAAAATTTGACATAGAAGAACATTAAAAAGTGTACACCGAGCAACTTTGATAGACCGAAGTTGCTCAACTCTCTCTATGGAGGAGCTTTTAATGGTTTTGTCCATTTGTCATAGAAAGTTCGTGTTTTGGCATCGAAATAATCCTGGAAGCTCATTTTCGTAAAATTTAACACAGAAGAACAATAGAAAGTGTACACCGAGAAACTTTGATTGTCCGAAGTTGCTCAACTTTCTCTATGGAGGAGCTTTTAACGGTTTTGTCCATTTGTCATAGAAAGTTGGTGTTTTGGCATCGAAATAATGCTGGAAGCTCATTTTTCTAAAATTTGACATAGAAGAACATTAAAAAGTGTACACCGAACAACTTTAATAGTCCGAAGTTGCACAAATCTCTCTATGGAGGAGCTTTTAACGGTTTTGTCCATTTGTCATAGAAAGTTGGTGTTTGGGCATTGAAATAATCCTGGAAGCTCATTTTCGTAAAATTTAACATAAAAGAACAATAAAAAGTGTACACCGAGCAACTTTGAATACCGAATTTGCTCAACTCTCTCTATGGAGGAGCTTTTAACGGTTTTGTCCATTTATCATAGAAAGTTGGTGTTTTGGCATCGAAATAATCTTGGAAGTTTATACACGTAAAATTTGACATAAAAAAGCAATAAAAAGTGTACAAAGAGCAATTTCGATTTTCCGAAGTTGCTCAACTCTCTCTATAGACGTGCTTTTAACGGCTTTGTCCATTTATCATAGAAAGTTAGTGTTTTTTCATCGAAATAATCTAGAAAGCTTATACTCATAAAATTTGACATAGAAGAACATTAAAAGGTGTACACCGAGAAACATTGATGGTCCGACGTTGTTCAACTCTCTCTATGGAGGAACTTTTAACGGTTTTTTCCATTTGTCATAGAAAGTTGGTGTTTTGGCATCGAAATAATCCTTGAAGCTTATACTCGTAAATTTTGACATAGAAAAACAATAAAAAGTGTACACCGAGCAACTTTTATTGTCCGAAGATGCTCAACTCTTTCTATGGAGGAGCTTTTAACGGTTTTGTCCATTTGTCATAGAAAGTTGCTGTTTTGGCATCGAAATAATCTTGGAAGCTTATACTCATAAAATTTGACATAGAAGAACAATAAAACGTGTATACTGAGCATCTTTGATGGTCCGAAATTGGTCAACACTCTCTATGAAAGAGCTTTTAACAGTTTTCTCCATTGGTCGTAGAAACTTGGGATTTTGGCATCCAAATAATCTAGGAAGCTTATACTCATAAAATTTGACATAGAAGAACAATAAAAAGTGTACACCGAGCAACTTTAATGTTCCGAAGTTGATCAACTCTCTCTATGGAGGAGCTTTTAAAGGTTTTGCCCATTTGTCATCGAAAGTTGGTCTTTTGCCATCGAAATAATCTTGGAAGCTTATACTTATAAAATTTGACATAGAAGAACATTAAAAAGTGTACACCGAGCAACTTTGGTAGACCGAAGTTGCTCAACTCCTCTCTATGGAGGAGCTTTTAATAGTTTGGTCAATTTGTCATACAAAGTTGGTGTTTTGGAATCGAAATAATCCTGGAAGCCCATTTTCGTAAAATTTAACATAGAACAACAATAAAAAGTGTACACCGAGCAACTTTGATAGACCGAAGTTGCTCAAGTCTCTCTATGGAGGAGCTTTTAATAGTTTTGTCCATTTGTCATAGAAAGTGGGTGTTTTGGCATCGAAATAATTCTGGAAGCTCATTTTCGTAAAATTTAACATACAAGAACAATAAAAAGTGTACACCGAGCAACTTTGATTGTCCGAAGTTGCTCAACTCTCTCTATGGAGGAGCTTTAAACGGTTTTGTCCATTTGTCATTCAAAGTTGGTGTTTTGGCATCAAAATAATCTTGGAAGCCTATACACGTAAAATTTGACATAAAAAAGCAATAAAAAGTGTACAAATAGCAATTTCGATTTTCCGAAGTTGCTCAACTCTCTCTATAGACGTGCTTTTAACGGCTTTGTCCATTTATCATAGAAAGTTAGTGTTTTTTCATCGAAATAATCTAGAAAGCTTATACTCGTAAAATTTGACATAGAAGAACATTAAAAGGTGTACAACGAGCAACTTTGATGGTTCGAAGTTGCTCAACTCTCTCTATGGAGGAGCTTTTAATGGTTTTGCCCATTTGTCGTCGAAAGTTGGTCTTTTGCCATCGAAATAATCTTTGAAGCTTATACTCATAAAATTTGACATATAAGAACAATAAAAAGTGTACACCTAGCAACTTTGATGTTCCGAAGTTGCTCAACTCTCTTTATGGAGGAGCTTTTAAAGGTTTTGCCCATTTGTCATCGAAAGTTGGTCTTTTGCCATCGAAATAATCTTGGAAGCTTATACTCATAAAATTTGAGATAGAAGAACATTAAAAAGTGTACACCGAGCAACTTTGATAGACCGAAGTTGCTCAACTCCTCTCTATGGAGGAGCTTTTAATAGTTTTGTCCATTTGTCATAGAAAGTTGGTGTTTTGACATCGAAATAATCCTGGAAGCTCATTTTCGTAAAATTTAACATAGAACAACAATAAAAAGTATACACCGAGCAACTTTGATAGACCGAAGTTGCTCAAGTCTCTTTATGGAGGAGCTTTTAATAGTTTTGTCCATTTGTCATAGAAAGTTGGTGTTTTGGCATCGAAATAATCCTGGAAGCCCATTTTTGTAAAATTTAACATACAAGAACAATAAAAAGTGTACACCGAGCAACTTTGATTGTCCGAAGTTGCTGAACTCTCTCTATGGAGGAGCTTTTTGCGGTTTTGTCCATTTGTCATTCAAAGTTGGTGTTTTGGCATCAAAATAATCTTGGAAGTCTATACACGTAAAATTTGACATAAAAAAGCAATAAAAAGTGTACAAAGAGCAATTTCGATTTTCCGAAGTCGCTCAACTCTCTCTATAGACGTGCTTTTAATGGCTTTGTCCATTTATCATAGAAAGTTAGTGTTTTTTCATCGAAAAATCTAGAAAGCTTATACTAGTAAATTTGACATAGAAGAACATTAAAAGGTGTACAACGAGCAACTTTGATGGTCCGACGTTGCTCAATTTTCTCTATGGAGGAGCTTTTAACGGTTTTTTTTCCATTTGTCATAAAAAATTGGTGTTTTGGCATCGAAATAATCCTTGAAGCTTATACTCGTAAAAACATAGAAAAACAATAAAAAGTGTACACCGAGCAACTTTTATTGTCCGAAGATGCTCAACTCTTTCTATGGAGGAGCTTTTAACGGTTTTGTCCATTTGTCATAGAAAGTTGCTGTTTTGGCATTGAAATAATCTTGGAAGCTTATACTCATAAAATTTGACAAAGAAGAACAATAAAACGTGTATACTGAGCATCTTTGATGGTCCGAAATTAGTCAACTCTCTCTATGAAAGAGCTTTTAACAGTTTTCTCCATTTGTCATAGGAGCTTGGGATTTTGGCATCCAAATAATCTAGGAAGCTTATACTCATAAAATTTGACATAGAAGAACAATAAAAAGTGTACACTGAGCAACTTTAATGTTCCGAAGTTGATGAACTCTCTCTATGGAGGAGCTTTTAAAGGTTTTGTCCATTTGTCATAGAAAGTTGGTCTTTTGCCATCGAAATAATCTTGGAAGCTTATACTCATAAAATTTGACATAGAAGAACATTAAAAAGTGTACACCGAGCAACTTTGATAGTCCGAAGTTGCTCAACTCTCTCTATGGAGGAGCTTTTAACGGTTTTGTCCATTTGTCATAGAAAGTTGGTGTTTTGGCATCGAAATAATCCAGGAAGCTCATTTTCGTAAAATTTAACATAAAAGAACAGTGAAAAGTGTACACCGAGCAACTTTGATTGTCCGAAGTTGCTCAATTCTCTCTATAGGGAAGCTTTTAACGGTTTTGTCCATTTGTCGTAGAAAGTTGCTGTTTTGGCATCGAAATAATCCTGGAAGCTCATTTTCGTAAAATTTAACATAAAAGAAAAATAAAAAATGTACACCGAGCAACTTTGATTGTCCGAAGTTGCTCAACTCTCTCTATGGAAGAGCTTTTAACGGTTTTGTCCATTTGTCATTAAAAGTTGGTGTTTTGGCATCGAAATAATCTTGGAAGTTTATACTCGTAAAATTTGACTTAGTAGAACATTATAAAGTGTACACCGAGCAACTGTGATTGTACGAAGTTGCTCAACTCTCTCTATGGAGGAGCTTTTAACGGTTTTGTCCATTTGTCATAGAAACTTGGGATTTTGGCATACAAATAATATAGGAAGCTTATACTCATAAAATTTGACATAGAAGAACAATAAAAAGTATACAACGAGCAACTTTGATGTTCCAAAGTTGCTCAACTCTCTCCATGGAGGAGCTTTTAAAGGTTTTCCCCCTTTGTCATCGAAAGTTGGTCTTTTGCCATCGAAATATTCTTGGAAGCTTATACTCATAAAATTTGACATAAAAGAACATTAAAAAGTGTACACCGAGCAACTTTGATAGACCGAAGTTGCTCAACTCCTTTCTATGGAGGAGCTTTTAATAGTTTTGTCCATTTTTCATAGAAAGTTGGTGTTTTGGCATCGAAATAATCTTGGAAGCTCATTTTCGTAAAATTTAACATAGAAGAACAATAAAAAGTGTACACCGAGCAACTTTGATTGTCCGAAGTTGCTCAACTCTCTCTATGGAAGAGCTTTTAACGGTTTTGTCCATTTGTCATAGAAAGTTGGTGTTTTGGCATCGAAATATTCCTGGAAGCTCATTTTCGTAAAATTTAACATAAAAGAACATTAAAAAGTGTACACCGAGCAATTTTGATTGTCCGAAGTTGCTCAACTTTCTCTCTCTATGAAGGAGCTTTTAATGGTTTTGTCCATTTGTCATTGAAAGTTGGTGTTTTGGCATCGAAATAATCTTGGAAGCCTAGACACAAAAAATTTGACATAAAAAAGCAATAAAAAGTGTACACCGAGCAACTTCGATTGTCCGAAGTTGCTCACCTCTTTCTATAGACGTGCTTTTAACGGCTCTGTCCATTTAACAAAGCAAGTTAGTGTTTTTTCATTGAAATAATCTAGGAAGCTTATACCAATAAAATTTGACATAGAAGAACATTAAAAAGTGTACACCGAGCAACTTTGATGGTCCGACGTTGCTCAACTCTCTCTATGGAGGAGCTTTTAACGGTTTTGTCCATTTGTCATAGAAAGTTGGTGTTTTGGCATCGAAATAATCCTTGAAGCTTATACTCGTAAAATTTGACATAGAAGAACAATAAAACGTGTATACCGAGCATCTTTGATGGTCCAAAATTGGTCAACTCTCTCTATGAAAGAGCTTTTAACAGTTTTCTCCATTTGTCATAGAAACTTGGGATTTTGGCATCCAAATAATCTAGGAAGCTTACACTCATAAAATTTGACATAGAAGAGCATTAAAAAGTGTACACCGAGCAACTTTAATAGTCCGAAGTTGCACAAATCTCTCTATGGAGGAGCTTTTAACGGTTTTGTCCATTTGTCATAGAAAGTTGGTGTTTGGGCATTGAAATAATCCTGGAAGCTCATTTTCGTAAAATTTAACATAAAAGAACAATAAAAAGTGTACACCGAGCAACTTTGAATATCCGAATTTGCTCAACTCTCTCTATGGAGGAGCTTTTAACGGTTTTGTCCATTTGTCATAGAAAGTTGGTGTTTTGGCATCGAAATAATTCTGGAAGCTCATTTTCGTAAAATTTAACATAGAAGAACAGTAAAAAGAATACACCGAGCAACTTTGATTGTCCGAAGTTGCTCAACTCTCTCTATGGAGGAGCTTTTAACGGTTTTGTCCATTTGTCATAGAAAGTTGGTGTTTTGGCATCGAAATAGTCCTTGAAGCTCATTTTCATAAAATTTAACATAAAAGAGTAATAAAAAATGTACACCGAGCAACTTTGATTGTCCGAAGTTGCTCAACTCTCTCTATGGTGGAGCTTTTAACGGTTTTATCCATTTGTCATTGAAAGTTGGTGTTTTGGCATCGAAATAATCTTGGAAGCCTAAACACGTAAAATTTGACATAAAAAAGCAAAAAAAAGTGTACAACGAGCAACTTCGATTGTCCGAAATTGCTCAACTCTCTCTATAGACGTGATTTTAACGAATTTGTCCATTTATCATAGAAAGTTAGTGTTTTTTCATTGAAATAATCTAGGAAGCTTATACCCATAAAATTTGACATAAAAGAACATTAAAAAGTGTACACCGAGCAACTTTGATGGTCCGACGTTGCTCAACTCTCTCTATGGAGGAGCTTTTAATGGTTTTTTCCATTTATCATAGAAAGTTGGTGTTTTGACATCGAAATAATCCTTGAAGCTTATACTCGTAAAATTTGACATAGAAAAACAATAAAAAGTGTACACCGAGCAATTTTTATTGTACGAATATACTCAACTTTTTCTATGAAGGAGCTTTTAACGGTTTTGTCCATTTGTCATAGAAAGTTGCTGTTTTGGTATCGAAATAATCTTGGAAGCTTATACTCATAAAATTTGATATAGAAGAACAATAAAACGTGTATACCGAGCATCTTTGATGGTCCGAAATTGATCAACTCTCTCTATGAAAGAGCTTTTAACAGTTTTCTCCATTTGCCATAGAAAGTTGCTGTTTTGGCATTCAAATAATCTAGGAAGCTTATACTCATAAAATTTGACATAGAAGAACAATAAAAAGTGTACACCGAGCAACTTTAATGTTCCGAAGTTGATCAACTCTCTCTATGAATGAGCTTTTAAAGGTTTTGTCCATTTGTCATAGAAAGTTGGTCTTTTGCCATCGAAATAATCATGGAAGCATAACTCATAAAATTTGACATAAAAGAACATTAAAAAGTGTACACCGAGCAACTTTAATAGTCCGAAGTTGCTCAACACTCTCTATGGAGGAGCTTTTAACGGTTTTGTCCATTTGTCATAGAAAATTGGTGTTTTGGCATCGAAATAATCATGGAAGCTCATTTTCGTAAAAATTAACATAAAAGAACAATAAAAAGTGTACACCGAGAAAATTTGATTTTCCGAAGTTGCTAACCTCTCTCTATGGAGGAGCTTTTAACAATTTTCTCCATTTTTCATAGAAACTTGTGATTTTGGCATCGAAATAATCTTGGAAACTTATACTCATAAAATTTGACATAGAAGAACACTAAAAAGTGTACACCGAGCAACTTTGATAGTCCGAAGTTGCTCAACTCTCTCTATGGAGGAGCTTTTAACGGTTTTGTCCATTTGTCATTAATAGTTGGTGTTTTGGCATCGAAATAATCTTCGAAGCTTATACTCGTAAAATTTGACTTAGTAGAACATTATAAATTGTACACCGAGCAACTTTGATTGTCCGAAGTTGCTCAACTCTCTCTATGGAGGAGCTTTTAACGGTTTTGTCCATTTGTCATAGAAAGTTGCTGTTTTGGCATCGAAATAATCTTGGAAGCTTATACTCATAAAATTTGACATAGAAGAACAATAAAACGTGTATACCGAGCATCTTTGATGGTCCGAAATTGGTCAACTCTCTCTATGAAAGAGCTTTTAACAGTTTTCTCCATTTGTCATAGAAACTTGGGATTTTGGTATCCAAATAATCTAGGTTGCTTATACTCATAAAATTTGAAATAGAAGAACAATAAAAAGTGTACACCGAGCAACTTTAATGTTCCGAAGTTGATCAACTCTCACTATGGAGGAGCTTTTAAAGGTTTTGCTCATTTGTCATAGAAAGTTGGTCTTTTGCCATCGAAATAATCTTGGAAGCATAACTCATAAAATTTGACATAGAAGAACATTAAAAAGTGTACACCGAGCAACTTTGATAGTCCGAAGTTGCTCAACTCTCTCTATGGAGGAGCTTTTAACGGTTTTGTCCATTTGTTATAGAAAGTTGCTATTTTGGCATCGAAATAATCTTGGAAGCATATACACATAAAATTTGACATAGAAGAACAATAAAACATTTACACCGAGCATCTTTGATGGTCCGAAATTGGTCAACTCTCTCTATGAAGGAGCTTTTAAAAGTTTTCTCCATTTTTCATAGAAACTTGTGATTTTGGCATCGAAATAATCTTGGAAACTTCTATTCATAAAATTTGACATAGAAGAACAATAAAACGTGTATACCGAGCATCTTTGATGGTCCGAAATTGGTCAACTCTCTCTATGAAAGTGCTTTTAACAGTTTTCTCCATTTGTCATAGAAACTTGGGATTTTGGCATCCAAATAATCTAGGAAGCTTATACTCATAAAATTTGACATAGAAGAACAATAAAAAGTGTACACCGAGCAACTTTAATGTTCCGAAGTTGATCAACTCTCTCTATGGAGGAGCTTTTAAAGGTTTTGTTCATTTGTCATAGAAAGTTGGTCTTTTGCCATCGAAATAATCTTGGAAGCATAACTCATAAAATTTGACATAGAAGAACACTAAAAAGTGTACACCGAGCAACTTTGATAGTCCGAAGTTGCTCAACTCTCTCTATGGAGGAGCTTTTAACGGTTTTGTCCATTTGTCATTAATAGTTGGTGTTTTGGCATCGAAATAATCTTGGAAGCTTATACTCGTAAAATTTGACTTAGTAGAACATTATAAAGTGTACACCGAGCAACTTTGATTGTCCGAAGTTGCTCAACTCTCTCTATGGAGGAGCTTTTAACGGTTTTGTCCATTCGTCGTAGAAAGTTGTTGTTTTGGCATCGAAATAATCTTGGAAGCTTATACTCATAAAATTTGACATAGAAGAACAATAAAACGTGTATACCGAGCATCTTTGATGGTCCGAAATTGGTCAACTCTCTCTATGAAAGAGCTTTTAACAGTTTTCTCCATTTGTCATAGAAAGTTGGTCTTCTGCCATCGAAATAATCTTGGAAGCATAACTCATAAAATTTGACATAGAAGAACATTAAAAAGTGTACACCGAGCAACTTTGATAGTCCGAAGTTGTTCAACTCTCTCTATGGAGGAGCTTTTAACGGTTTTGTCAATTTGTCATAGAAAGTTGCTGGTTTGGCATCGAAATAATCTTGGAAGCATATACACATAAAATTTGACATAGAAGAACAATAAAACATTTACACCGAGCATCTTTGATGGTCCGAAATTGGTCAACTCTCTCTATGAATGAGCTTTTAAAAGTTTTCTCCATTTTTCATAGAAACTTGTGATTTTGGCATCGAAATAATCTTGGAAGCTTATACTCATAAAATTTGACATGGAAGAACAATAAAACGTGAATACCGAGCATCTTTGATGGTCCGAAATTGGTCAACTCTCTCTATGAAAGAGCTTTTAACAGTTTTCTCCATTTGTCATAGAAACTTGGGATTTTGGCATCCAAATAATCGAGGAAGCTTATACTCATAAAATTTGACATAGAAGAACAATAAAAAGTGTACACCGAGCAACTTTAATGTTCCGAAGTTGATCAACTCTCTCTATGGAGAAGCTTTTAAAGGTTTTGTTCATTTTTCATAGAAAGTTGGTCTTTTGCCATCGAAATAATCTTGGAAGCATAACTCATAAAATTTGACATAGAAGAACACTAAAAAGTGTACACCGAGCAACTTTGATAGTCCGAAGTTGCTCAACTCTCTCTATGGAGGAGCTTTTAACGGTTTTGTCCATTTGTCATTAATAGTTGGTGTTTTGGCATCGAAATAATCTTGGAAGCTTATACTCGTAAAATTTGACTTAGTAGAACATTATAAAGTGTACACCGAGCAACTTTGATTGTCCGAAATTGGTCAACTCTCTCTATGAAAGAGCTTTTAACAGTTTTCTCCATTTGTCATAGAAACTTGGGATTTAGCCATCGAAATAATCTTGGAAGCATAACTCATAAAATTTGACATAGAAGAACATTAAAAAGTGTACACCGAGCAACTTTGATAGTCCGAAGTTGTTCAACTCTCTCTATGGAGGAGCTTTTAACGGTTTTGTCCATTTGTCATAGAAAGTTGCTGTTTTGGCATCGAAATATTCTTGGAAGCATATACACATAAAATTTGACATAGAAGAACAATAAAACATGTACACCGAGCATCTTTGATGGTCCGAAATTGGTCAACTCTCTCTATGAAGGAGCTTTTAAAAGTTTTCTCCATTTTTCATAGAAACTTGTGATTTTGGCATCGAAATAATCTTGGAAACTTATACTCATAAAATTTGACATAGAAGAACACTAAAAGGTGTACACCAAGCAACTTTGATAGTCCGAAGTTGCTCAACTCTCTCTATGGAGGAGCTTTTAACGGTTTTGTCCATTTATCATTAAAAGTTGGTGTTTTGGCATCGAAATAATCTTGGAAGCTTGTACTCGTAAAATTTGACTTAGTAGAACATTATAAAGTGTACACTGAGCAACTTTGATTGTCCGAAGTTGCTCAACTCTCTCTATGGAGGAGCTTTTAACGGTTTTGTCCATTTGTCATAGAAAGTTGCTGTTTTGGCATCGAAATAATCTTGGAAGCATATACACATAAAATTTGACATAAGAAGAACAATAAAACGTGTACACCGAGCATCTTTGATGGTCCGAAATTGGTCAACTCTCTCTATGAAGGAGCTTTTAACAGTTTTCTCCATTTTTCATAGAAACTTGTGATTTTGGCATCGAAATAATCTTGGAAACTTATACTCATAAAATTTGACATAGAAGAACAATAACAAGTGTACACCGAGCAACTTTGATAGTCCGAAGTTGCTCAACTCTCTCTATGGTGGAGCTTTTAACGGTTTTGTCCATTTGTCATAGAAAGTTGGTGTTTTGGCATCGAAATAACCCTGGACGCTCATTTTCGTAAAATTTAACATAAAAGAACAATAAAAAGTGTACACCGAGCAACTTTGATTGTCCGAAGTTGCTCAACTCTCTCTATGGAGGAGCTTTTAACGGTTTTATCCATTTGTCATTGAAAGTTGGTGTTTTGGCATCGAAATAATCTTGGAAGCCTGTACACGTAAAATTTGACATAAAAAAGCAATGAAAAGTGTACACCGAGCAACTTCGATTGTTCGAAGTTGCTCAACTCTCTCTATAGACCTACTTTTAACGGCTTTGTCCATTTATCATAGAAAGTTAGTATTTTTTCATCGAAATAATCTAAGAAGCTTTATACTCATAAAATTTGACATAGAAGAACATTAAAAAGTGTACACCGAGCAACTTTGATGGTCTGACGTTGTTCAACTCTCTCTATGGAGGAGCTCTTAACGGTTCTTTCTATTTGTCAAAGAAAGTTGTTGTTTTTCATCGAAATAATCTAAGAAGCTTACACTCATAAAATTTGAAGTAGAAGAACAATAAAAAGTGTACACCGAGCAACTTTAATGTTCCGAAGTTGATCAACTCTCTCTATGGAAGAGCTTTTAAAGGTTTTGTCCATTTGTCATAGAAAGTTGGTCTTTTACCATCAAAATATTCTTGGAAGCATAACTCATAAAATTTGACATAGAAGAACATTAAAATGTGTACACCGAGCAACTTTGATAGTCCGAAGTTGCTCAACTCTCTCCATGGAGGAGCTTTTAACGGTTTTGTCCATTTGTCATAGAAAATTGGTGTTTTGGCATCGAAATAATCATGGAAGCTCATTTTCGTAAAAGTTAACATAAAAGAACAATAAAAAGTGTACACTGAGCAACTTTGATTTTCCGAAGTTGCTCAACTCTCTCTATGGAGGAGCTTTTAACGGCTTTGTCCATTTGTCATTAAAAGTTGATGTTTTGGCATCGAAATAATCTTGGAAGCTTATACTCGTAAAATTTGACATAGAAGAACATTAAAAAGTGTACACCGAGCAACTTTGATGGTCTGACGTTGTTCAACTCTCTCTATGTAGGAGCTCTTAACGGTTCTTTCTATTTGTCAAAGAAAGTTGGTGTTTTTGCATCGAAATAATCTAAGAAGCTTACACTCATAAAATTTGAAGTAGAAGAACAATAAAAAGTGTACACCGAGCAACTTTAATGTTCCGAAGTTGATCAACTCTCTCTATGGAGGAGCTTTTAAAGGTTTTGTCCATTTGTCATAGAAAGTTGGTCTTTTGCCATCGAAATATTCTTGGAAGCATAACTCATAAAATTTGACATAGAAGAACATTAAAATGTGTACACCGAACAACTTTGATAGTCCGAAGTTGCTCAACTCTCTCTATGGAGGAGCTTTTAACGGTTTTGTCCATTTATCATTAAAAGTTGGTGTTTTGGCATCGAAATAATCTTGGAAGCTTATACTCGTAAAATTTGACTTAGTAGAACATTATAAAGTGTACACCGAGCAACTTTGATTGTCCGAAGTTGCTCAACTCTCTCTATGGAGGAGCTTTTAATGGTTTTGTCCATTTGTCATAGAAAGTTGCTGTTTTGGCATCGAAATAATCTTGGAAGCTTATACTCATAAAATTTGACAAAGAAGAACAATAAAACGTGTATACCGAGCATATTTGATGGTCCGAAATTGGTCAACTCTCTCTATGAAAGAGCTTTTAACAGTTTTCTCCATTTGTCATAGAAACTTGGAATTTTGGCATCCAAATAATCTGGGAAGCTTATACTCATAAAATTTGACATAGAAGAACAATAAAAAGTGTACACCGAGCAACTTTAATGTTCCGAAGTTGATCAACTCTCTCTATGGAGGAGCTTTTAAAGGTTTTGTTCATTTGTCATAGAAAGTTGGTGTTTTGCCATCGAAATAATCTTGGAAGCATAACTCATAAAATTTGACATAGAAGAAAATTAAAAAGTGTACACCGAGCAACTTCGATAGTCCGAAGTTGTTCAACTCTCTCTATGGAGGAGCTTTTAACGGTTTTGTCCATTTGTCATAGAAAGTTGCTGTTTTGGCATCGAAATAATCTTGGAAGCATATACACATAAAATTTGACATAGAAGAACAATAAAACATGTACACCGAGCATCTTTGATGGTCCGAAATTGGTCAACTCTCTCTATGAAGGAGCTTTTAAAAGTTTTCTCCATTTTTCATAGAAACTTGTGATTTTGGCATCGAAATAATCTTGGAAACTTATACTCATAAAATTTGACATAGAAGAACACTAAAAAGTGTACACCGAGCAACTTTGATAGTCCGAAGTTGCTCAACTCTCTCTATGGAGGAGCTTTTAACGGTTTTGTCCATTTATCATTAAAAGTTGGTGTTTTGGCATCGAAATAATCTTGGAAGCTTGTACACGTAAAATTTGACTTAGTAGAACATTATAAAGTGTACACTGAGCAACTTTGATTGTCCGAAGTTGCTCAACTCTCTCTATGGAGGAGCTTTTAACGGTTTTGTCCATTTGTCATAGAAAGTTGCTGTTTTGGCATCGAAATAATCTTGGAAGCATATACACATAAAATTTGACATAGAAGAACAATAAAACGTGTACACCGAGCATCTTTGATGGTCCGAAATTGGTCAACTCTCTCTATGAAGGAGCTTTTAACAGTTTTCTCCATTTTTCATAGAAACTTGTGACTTTGGCATCGAAATAATCTTGGAAACTTATACTCATAAAATTTGACATAGAAGAACAATAACAAGTGTACACCGAGCAACTTTGATAGTCCGAAGTTGCTCAACTCTCTCTATGGTGGAGCTTTTAACGGTTTTGTCCATTTGTCATAGAAAGTTGGTGTTTTGGCATCGAAATAACCCTGGACGCTCATTTTCGTAAAATTTAACATAAAAGAACAATAAAAAGTGTGCACCGAGCAACTTTGATTGTCCGAAGTTGCTCAACTCTCTCTATGGAGGAGCTTTTAACGGTTTTATCCATTTGTCATTGAAAGTTGGTGTTTTGGCATCGAAATAATCTTGGAAGCCTATACACGTAAAATTTGCAATAAAAAAGCAATGAAAAGTGTACACCGAGCAACTTCGATTGTTCGAAGTTGCTCAACTCTCTCTATAGACGTACTTTTAACGGCTTTGTCCATTTATCATAGAAAGTTAATATTTTTTCATCGAAATAATCTAAGAAGCTTATACTCATAAAATTTGACATAGAAGAACATTAAAAAGTGTACACCGAGCAACTTTGATGGTCTGACGTTGTTCAACTCTCTCTATGGAGGAGCTCTTAACGGTTCTTTCTATTTGTCAAAGAAAGTTGGTCTTTTGCCATCGAAATATTCTTGGAAGCATAACTCATAAAATTTAACATAAAAGAACAATAAAAAGTGTACACCGAGCAACTTTGATTGTCCGAAGTTGCTCAACTCTCTCTATGGAGGAGCTTTTAACGGTTTTATCCATTTGTCATTGAAAGTTGGTGTTTTGGCATCGAAATAATCTTGGAAGCCTATACACGTAAAATTTGACAAAAAAAAGCAATGAAAAGTGTACACCGAGCAACTTCGATTGTTCGAAGTTGCTCAACTCTCTCAATAGGCGTACTTTTAACGGCTTTGTCCATTTATCATAGAAAGTTAGTATTTTTTCATCGAAATAATCTAAGAAGCTTATACTCATAAAATTTGACATAGAAGAACATTAAAAAGTGTACACCGAGCAACTTTGATGGTCTGACGTTGTTCAACTCTCTCTATGGAGGAGCTCTTAACGGTTCTTTCTATTTGTCAAAGAAAGTTGGTGTTTTTGCATCGAAATAATCTAAGAAGCTTACACTCATAAAATTTGAAGTAGAAGAACAATAGAAAGTGTACACCGAGCAACTTTAATGTTCCGAAGTTGATCAACTCTCTCTATGGAGGAGCTTTTAAAGGTTTTGTCCATTTGTCATAGAAAGTTGGTCTTTTGCCATCGTAATATTCTTGGAAGCATAACTCATAAAATTTGACATAGAAGAACATTAAAATGTGTACACCGAGCAACTTTGATAGTCCGAAGTTGCTCAACTCTCTCCATGGAGGAGCGTTTAACGGTTTTGTCCATTTGTCATAGAAAATTGGTGTTTTGGCATCGAAATAATCATGGAAGCTCATTTTCGTAAAAGTTAACAAAAAAGAACAATAAAAAGTGTACACTGAGCAACTTCGATTTTCCGAAGTTGCTCAACTCTCTCTATGGAGGAGCTTTTAACGGTTTTGTCCATTTGTCATTAAAAGTTGATGTTTTGGCATCGAAATAATCTTGGAAGCTTATACTCGTAAAATTTGACTTAGTAGAACATTATAAAGTGTACACCGAGCAACTTTAATTGTACGAAGTTGCTCAACTCTCTCTATGGAGGAGCTTTTAACGGTTTTGTCCATTTGTCATAGAAAGTTACTGTTTTGGCATCGAAATAATCTTGGAAGCATATACACATAAAATTTGACATAGAAGAACAATAAAACATGTACACCGAGCATCTTTGATGGTCCGAAATTGGTCAACTCTCTCTACGAAAGAGCTTTTAACAGTTTTCTCCATTTTTCATAGAAACTTGTGATTTTGGCTTCGAAATAATCTTGGAAACTTATACTCATAAAATTTGACATAGAAGAACACTAAAAAGTGTACACCGAGCAAATTTGATAGTTCGAAGTTACTCAACTCTCTCTATGGAGGAGCTTTTAACTGTTTTGTCCATTTGTCATTAATAGTTGGTGTTTTGGCATCGAAATAATCTTGGAAGCTTATACTCGTAAAATTTGACTTAGTAGAACATTATAAAGTGTACACCGAGCAACTTTGATTGTCCGAAGTTGCTCAACTCTCTCTATGGAGGAGCTTTTAACGGTTTTGTCCATTTGTCATAGAAAGTTGCCGTTTTGGCATCGAAATAATCTTGGAAGCTTATACTCATAAAATTTGACATAAAAAAGCAATGAAAAGTGTACACCGAGCAACTTCGATTGTTCGAAGTTGCTCAACTCTCTCAATAGGCGTACTTTTAACGGCTTTGTCCATTTATCATAGAAAGTTAGTATTTTTTCATCGAAATAATCTAAGAAGCTTATACTCATAAAATTTGACATAGAAGAACATTAAAAAGTGTACACCGAGCAACTTTGATGGTCTGACGTTGTTCAACTCTCTCTATGGAGGAGCTCTTAACGGTTCTTTCTATTTGTCAAAGAAAGTTGGTGTTTTTGCATCGAAATAATCTAAGAAGCTTACACTCATAAAATTTGAAGTAGAAGAACAATAAAAAGTGTACACCGAGCAACTTTAATGTTCCGAAGTTGATCAACTCTCTCTATGGAGGAGCTTTTAAAGGTTTTGTCCATTTGTCATAGAAAGTTGGTCTTTTGCCATCGAAATATTCTTGGAAGCATAACTCATAAAATTTGACATAGAAGAACATTAAAATGTGTACACCGAGCAACTTTGATTGTCCGAAGTTGCTCAACTCTCTCCATGGAGGAGCTTTTAACGGTTTTGTCCATTTGTCATAGAAAATTGGTGTTTTGGCATCGAAATAATCATGAAAGCTCATTTTCGTAAAAGTTAACAAAAAAGAACAATAAAAAGTGTACACTGAGCAACTTCGATTTTCCGAAGTTGCTCAACTCTCTCTATGGAGGAGCTTTTAACGGTTTTGTCCATTTGTCATTAAAAGTTGATGTTTTGGCATCGAAATAATCTTGGAAGCTTATACTCGTAAAATTTGACTTAGTAGAACATTATAAAGTGTACACCGAGCAACTTTAATTGTACGAAGTTGCTCAACTCTCTCTATGGAGGAGCTTTTAACGGTTTTGTCCATTTGTCATAGAAAGTTACTGTTTTGGCATCGAAATAATCTTGGAAGCATATACACATAAAATTTGACATAGAAGAACAATAAAACATGTACACCGAGCATCTTTGATGGTCCGAAATTGGTCAACTCTCTCTACGAAAGAGCTTTTAACAGTTTTCTCCATTTTTCATAGAAACTTGTGATTTTGGCTTCGAAATAATCTTGGAAACTTATACTCATAAAATTTGACATAGAAGAACACTAAAAAGTGTACACCGAGCAAATTTGATAGTTCGAAGTTACTCAACTCTCTCTATGGAGGAGCTTTTAACTGTTTTGTCTATTTGTCATTAATAGTTGGTGTTTTGGCATCGAAATAATCTTGGAAGCTTATACTCGTAAAATTTGACTTAGTAGAACATTATAAAGTGTACACCGAGCAACTTTGATTGTCCGAAGTTGCTCAACTCTCTCTATGGAGGAGCTTTTAACGGTTTTGTCCATTTGTCATAGAAAGTTGCCGTTTTGGCATCGAAATAATCTTGGAAGCTTATACTCATAAAATTTGACATAGAAGAACAATAAAACGTGTATACCGAGCATCTTTGATGGTCCGAAATTGGTCAACTCTCTCTATGAAAGAGATTTTAACAGTTTTCTCCATTTGTCATAGAAACTTGGGATTTTGGCATCCAAATAATCTAGGAAGCTTATACTCATAAAATTTGACATAGAAGAACAATAAAAAGTGTACACCGAGCAACTTTGATAGACCGAAGTTGCCAACTCTCTCTATGGAGGAGCTTTTAATGGTTTTGTCCATTTGTCATAGAAAATTGGTGTTTTGGCATCGAAATAATCATGGAAGCTCATTTTCGTAAAAGTTAACATAAAAGAACAATAAAAAGTGTACACTGAGCAACTTTGATTTTCCGAAGTTGCTCAACTCTCTCTATGGAGGAGCTTTTAACGGTTTTGTCCATTTGTCATTAAAAGTTGGTGTTTTGGCATCGAAATAATCTTGGAAGCTTATACTCGTAAAATTTGACTTAGTAGAACATTATAAAGTGTACACCGAGCAACTTTGATTGTATGAAGTTGCTCAACTCTCTCTATGGAGGAGCTTTTAACGGTTTTGTCTATTTGTCATAGAAAGTTACTGTTATGTCGTTAGTAACAATTTAAAATAACCTACAAATGTACAATTAATATATATAGTGAATAAGTAAGAGTCGATCCCACAAGGAGTGATGCTAATAGATATACAATCTTACACCTGAATATAATTGATACAAGGGGGTTAAGTCTTGCAATAGATAAAAATTAAGACAAAGAAATTGACATTAAGAACAAGAATGAGAATTATTGAAAACAATAGCTAAGACTCACTATCCACCACAAAACATTCAAACAATTTATAAGAAATAATAGAGTAACAATTTAAACAAGCATATGATGACAACATTCACAACAAGGTCATGGTCAAACTCAAGTTGTATGATTCTCTCTTAATTGCATGTAAAGTGTATGGCGTCTACCTCATTACGTGTATTCTTAATTGAAATCTAGCATGGCATTTGCATCAATCAACAATCAAGAATCCAATAAGAGTAAAGAGAATATGAATGTCACAAGAATCCTAATACATGGTATTTGTACTTAGGTATTCAAGAATTGATTTTTCATAATTCATTTTCAACTGAATTATATGTTGCAAGAAAGAACATATTCAACAAGGCAATTGACTATGTTCTACAACAATTAATTCTAATACATGCTTCAAAGTTAGCTAATCAAAGAAACACAATACTAGAACTCATATAACATGGAAAAATCAAAATCATCATGCTTGTAGAAATTGAAATCCACACAACTTATAAAATTGAAAGCATGCTTAGGGCTTCAAGACAAGCCCTAACTAATAAGAGTTTAGTTATACATAACCAAATAAAACATGAAACATAAAAACATAATTACAAACACAAGCCTTGTTTTCTTCTTTTCCTTCTCCTCTTTATGCTTCCAATCCTTCTCCTTCTTTCCTTCTTGTCTCCAAGCTCTCCCTCCTACTCCTTCTCCTCTCTATTTATAGAGAAAATGAGCACATAGTGGAGGAGTTAGTGCCATCTTTTGGTGGTGGATTTTCCAGCAAATTCTTGTGGTGGATTGCCCACTCTTTGAATGGAAATGGTATCATCCATGACATCAACTTCCAATTTACACACTAATCTTGTAACTGCATTATGGGCCTAAACGAAGTCTATTATGAACTCAAACCCTTCATCAATATTGTAGATACAAATGTTTAGATAATTATGGGCTTTTGAATCACTCAATTTGGACATCAGACACTCAAGTTATGGGCTTCTAAAGGTCTGGTCTGCAAACAGAAATTCTGCTTCGGATGTAACTTCTAGACTTGACTTCGAGGCAACCTTTAGAGGCCCAAATGAACTCTGATTTTTGTGAACCAGCACTTCCTGAAAATCTTGAAGTGTCCTCTTTACATTTTCTGAAGATCAAATCTCATTCCGATAGCTCTTACTAGTTCTTAACCTGCAAAACATCCAAGAAGGTCTTAAATACAATAATATTGAAAATTCAGCTTTTAAGCACAATTTCTTGGCATTGCTTTGGTAGTATTTTATCACTTTAAGAACGTACATTCTGACACTTATCAGTTACTGTTTTGGCATCGAAATAATCTTGGAAGCATATACACATAAAATTTGACATAGAAGAACAATAAAACATGTACACCGAGCATCTTTGATGGTCCGTAATTGGTCAACTCTCTCTACGAAGGAACTTTTAACAGTTTTCTCCATTTTTCATAGAAACTTGTGATTTTGGCATCGAAATAATCTTGGAAACTTATACTCATAAAATTTGACATAAAAGAACACTAAAAAGTGTACACCGAGCAACTTTGATAGTCCGAAGTTGCTCAACTCTCTCTATGGAGGGGCTTTTAACGGTTTTGTCCATTTGTCATTAATAGTTGGTGTTTTGGCATCGAAATAATCTTGGAAGCTTATACTCGTAAAATTTGACTTAGTAGAACATTATAAAGTGTACACCGAGCAACTTTGATTGTCCGAAGTTGCTCAACTCTCTCTATGGAGGAGCTTTTAACGGTTTTGTCCATTTGTCATAGAAAGTTACCGTTTTGGCATCGAAATAATCTTGGAAGCATATACGCATAAAATTTGACATAGAAGAACAATAAAACATGTACACCGAGCATCTTTCATGGTCCGAAATTGGTCAACTCTCTCTACGAAGGAGCTTTTAACAGTTTTCTCCATTTTTCATAGAAACTTGTGATTTTGGCATCGAAATAATCTTGGAAACTTATACTCATAATATTTGACATAGAAGAACACTAAAAAGTGTACACCGAGCAAATTTGATAGTCCGAAATTACTCAACTCTCTCTATGGAGGAGATTCTAACGGTTTTGTCCATTTGTCATTAATAGTTGGTGTTTTGGCATCGAAATAATCTTGGAAGCTTATACTCGTAAAATTTGACTTAGTAGAACATCATTATAAAGTGTACACCGAGCAACTTTGACTGTCTGAAGTTGCTCAACTCTCTCTATGGAGGAGCTTTTAGCGGTTTTGTCCATTTGTCATAGAAACTTGGGATTTTGGCATCCAAATAATCTTGGAAGCTTATACTCATAAAATTTGACATAGAAGAACAATAAAACGTGTATACCGAGCATCTTTGATGGTCCGAAATTGGTCAACTCTCTCTATGAAAGAGATTTTAACAGTTTTCTCCATTTGTCATAGAAACTTGGGATTTTGGCATCCAAATAATCTAGGAAGCCTATACTCATAAAATTTGACATAGAAGAACAATAAAAAGTGTACACCGAGCAACTTTGATAGACCGAAGTTGCCAACTCTCTCTATGGAGGAGCTTTTAATGGTTTTGTCCATTTGTCATAGAAAGTTGGTGTTTTGGCATCGAAATAATCATGGAAGCTCATTTTCGTAAAAGTTAACATAAAAGAACAATAAAAAGTGTACACTGAGCAACTTTGATTTTCCGAAGTTGCTCAACTCTCTCTATGGAGGAGCTTTTAAAGGTTTTGTCCATTTGTCATCGAAAGTTGGTCTTTTGGCATCGAAATAATCTTGGAAGCTTATACTCGTAAAATTTGACTTAGTAGAACATTATAAAGTGTACACCGAGCAACTTTGATTGTACGAAGTTGCTCAACTCTCTCTTTATGGAGGAGCTTTTAACGGTTTTGTCTATTTGTCATAGAAAGTTGCTGTTTTGGCATCGAAATAATCTTGGAAGCATATACACATAAAATTTGACATAGAAGAACAATAAAACATTTACACCGAGCAACTTTGATGGTTCGAAATTGGTCAACTCTCTCTACGAACGAACTTTTAACAGTTTTCTCCATTTGTCATAGAAACTTGGGATTTTGGCATCCAAATAATCTAGGAAGCTTATACTCATAAAATTTGACATAGAAGAACAATAAAAAGTGTGAAACCCCGACCCAAAAATTTTAGTTTTGAGTCGAAATACGGATGAACCGTGAGGTACGGAATCATAGAAAAATTGTTTTGGAGCTTGGTTCGGTAAATGGGGCATAACTTTTAGTATACATGTCCGTTTTGGGCCCGTAATATATCAAATCGAAGCTTGAACCGAGCCGAAAAATAAAAGTGAGGAAAACTGGAACTGTCCGGACGGTTAAAACAGCCGTCCGGACGGTTTGTGAAGGAACTGGGCCAGATTCATTTTTAGAGAAAATTTTGGTGCTGTGAACAGTAGACCGTCCGGACGGTCTAACGAGGCGTCCGGACGGTTAAGCCTACGAGGTGGGCAGAGTGTTGAGAGAACAGTGAAGCGTCCGGACGGTCACTTGGGGCGTCCGGACGGTTATCGGGAAATCAGTTTTTAAGCTTAGTTTTAGGCATTTCTGGGCATTTCTAACCTTGGGAGCCCGTCTAGAGAGAGAAAGTGAGAGAGAAGAAGAGAGAGAAGGAGATTTTGGCAAGAGATTGACTTGGAGATTGTAGATGGATGACCATTGAAGCTAAGTAAGGAAGATTCAAGGTTGATTCAAGTGATTTGGTAAGTTTTTCATAGTTTTTGTAAATTCTAGGTTTTTCTAGATTTGCTAGATTCTTGAAGAGTTGAGTGCTATGCTTTAGATATGTTGTTTATAGGTTGATTTTGGATGTTTATGTAGATTGGTTTGTGATTTGGAGTAGAGTGGAGCTTGGGTTGAGTTTGGAGGATTTTGGAGAAATTTCTAGAGAGAGAAGGTGAGTAATTTCGAAATTATGGATTGAATTGATGTTTATATGAGTTGTTGGTTGTTTATTGATGCTTGTGAGGGTTCGGTTATGCCACATTGTAGGTTTGGGCAAACCGAAACCCTAGGAACGAAATTTGGGAAATTGTGGTAATTTACTCGACACGAGGTAGGGGATTTCCAACCATACTTTCTATCGTTCGTTTTCGATATGTAAAGAGCTTTTCGATTCCTCATTGGTCGTTCCATTTGTGTTTTCGCCTTAATTGCTCCTAAGGGGAAACGAACCCTAATTGTGATTTTTGTTGATTCTTGATGTTGCATGACCCGAGTGTGTGTGTTCCATCTCCTATGGACACGGTGTGATTTCCGTTCATGCATCATGGTAGTTATGTATATATATATGTAGGTTGTTCATATATATATCTATTCAGCATGTCATGACATAATGCATTAGAGTTGCATGGGGGACCGGGTATGGACTTGGGAACCTTTAGGTTTCTTGAAAGCTACTTGGGGGGTTGACGAGGTGATGAGAGTTACCACTGAGTCATGTGAACTCCAAGTAGGATAACGCACTAGGGGTAAGGTCAAGAGTGACTTGCCTTGTGGGGTGCGGGCGTGATAGGTTCACGCAACCGGATGATCCTAGGAGTGGTTGGTTGTGGTGAGCTTGCTCCCGTGCAATATTTCATTGAGTTGCAATGATATTGTGGTTGTTATGCTCCGAAGGGGTTATCCGGGTAAATGTTGATGTGAATTGTTGAGTATACGTTCATGTGGTAGGAACATATTGATGCATTACTTTCCTTTGGTTCAGCTTATATTGATGTTTACTTCATACCCTACTGAGCTTCTAGCTCACTCCTTTACTTTCTTCCTTCCACAAGAGACACTGGTACAGGTACTGGTGCTGCGGATCGGTGAGCAGGTCATGACATGGATGGCCCTGGATAGAATAGGGTGCTAGAGATATACTCTATGCATGTGGGTGTATGTAGTATATCTATGTTGAGAGAATATAACCATTTGGCACGGTGGTGCTTGTATGTGGATGTAGATGTTGATATATGGTTATATTTGATGTGTTATAAATCTGTGTGTTGATTTATATGTGATGCCATCAGTTTGTGCATGCTGGTAGTGGATGGCCTGAGGCCTAGGGTCAGGATTGCATGTGGTTGAGGCCCGAGGCCTATGTTTGCTAGGTTGCTAGTGTGATGTTGTTGTTGCTGCGTTTCTGATGCAGGTGGGCGCTCCCCGATATACGGGGAGGTGCTGCCGGATTTCCGGTTGATCCCGGATGTTCACACTAGTGACCTAGGAAGGGTGCAGAGAGAGCACCCAGTCGCGTCTCCGGAAACGGGGCGTGACAAAAAGTGTACACCGAGCAACCTTAATGTTCCGTAGTTGATCAACTCTCTCTATGGAGGAGCTTTTAAAGGTTTTGTTCATTTGTCATAGAAAGTTGGTCTTTTGCCATCGAAATAATCTTGGAAGCATAACTCATAAAATTTGACATAGAAGAACATTAAAAAGTGTACACCGAGCAACTTTGATAGTCCGAAGTTGCTCAACTCTCTCTATGGAGGAGCTTTTAACGGTTTTGTCCATTTGTCATAGAAAGTTGCTGTTTTGGCATCGAAATAATCTTGGAAGCATATACACATAAAATTTGACATAGAAGAACAATAAAACATGTACACCGAGCATCTTTGATGGTCCGAAATTGGTCAACTCTCTCTATTAAGGAGCTTTTAACAGTTTTCTCCATTTTTCATAGAAACTTGTGATTTTGGCATCGAAATAATCTTGGAAAATTATACTCATAAAATTTGACATAAAAGAACAATAAAAAGTGTACACCGAGCAACTTTGATTGTCCGAAGTTGCTCAACTCTCTCTATGGAGGAGCTTTTAACGGTTTTGTCCATTTGTCAACGAAAGTTGCTGTTTTGGCATCGAAATAATCTTGGAAGCATATACACATAAAATTTGACATAGAAGAACAATAAAACATGTACACCGAGCATCTTTGATGGTCTGAAATTGGTCAACTCTCTCTATGAAGGAGCTTTTAACAGTTTTGTCCATATTTCATAGAAACTTTTGATTTTGGCATCGAAATAATCTTGGAAAATTATACTCATAAAATTTGACATAAAAGAACACTAAAAAGTGTACACCGAGCAACTTTGATAGTCCGAAGTTGCTCAACTCTCTCTATGGAGGAGCTTTTAACGGTTTTGTCCATTTCTCATTAAAAGTTGGTCTTTTGGCATCTAAATAATCTTGGAAGCTTATACTCGTAAAATTTGACTTAGTAGAACATTATAAAGTGTACACCGAGCAACTTTGAATGTCCGAAGTTGCTCAACTCTCTCTATGGAGGAGCTTTTAACGGTTTTGTCCATTTGTCATAGAAAGTTGCTGTTTTGGCATCGAAATAATCTTGGAAGCATATACACATAAAATTTGACATAGAAGAACAATAAAACGTGTACACCGAGCATCTTTGATGGTCCGAAATTGGTCAACTTTCTCTATGAAGGAGCTTTTAACAGTTTTCTCCATTTTTCATAGGAACTTGTGATTTTGGCATCGAAATAATCTTGGAAACTTATACTCATAAAATTTGACATAGAAGAACAATAACAAGTGTACACCGAGCAACTTTGATAGTCCGAAGTTGCTCAACTCTCTCTATGGAGGAGCTTTTAACGGTTTTGTCCATTTGTCATAGAAAGTTGGTGTTTTGGCATCGAAATAATCCTGGACGCTCATTTTCGTAAAATTTAACATAAAAGAACAATAAAAAGTGTACACCGAGCAACTTTGATTGTCCGAAGTTGCTCAACTCTCTCTATGGAGGAGCTTTTAACGGTTTTATTCATTTGTCATTGAAAGTTGGTGTTTTGGCATCGAAATAATCTTGGAAGCCTATACACGTAAAATTTGACGTAAAAAAACAATGAAAAGTGTACACCGAGCAACTTCGATTGTCCGAAGTTGCTCAACTCTCTCTATGGACGTGCTTTTAACGGCTTTGTCCATTTATCATAGAAAGTTAGTATTTTTTCATCGAAATAATCTGGCAAGCTTATACTCATAAAATTTGACACAGAAGAACAATAAAACAAGTACACCAAGCATCTTTGATGGTCTGAAATTGGTCAACTCTCTCTATGGAGGAGCTTTTAACGGTTTTATCCATTTGTCATTGAAAATTGGTGTTTTGGAATCGAAATAATCTTGGAAGCCTATACACGTAAAATTTGACATAAAAAAGCAATGAAAATTGTACACCGAGCAACTTCGATTGTCCGAAGTTGCTCAACTCTCTCTATAGACGTGCTTTTAACGGCTTTGTCCATTTATCATAGAAAGTTAGTATTTTTTCATCGAAATAATCTTGGAAGCTTATACTCATAAAATTTGACATAGAAGAACATTAAAAAGTGTACACCGAGCAACTTTGATGGTCTGACGTTGCTCAACTCTCTCTATGGAGGAGCTCTTAACGGTTCTTTCTATTTGTCATAGAAAGTTGGTGTTTTTGCATCGAAATAATCTAAGAAGCTTACACTCATAAAACTTGAAGTAGAAGAACAATAAAAAGTGTACACCGAGCAACTTTGATTGTCCGAAGTTGCTCAACTCTCTCTATGGAGGAGCTTTTAATTGTTTTGTCCATTTGTCATAGAAAGTTGTTGTTTTGGCATCGAAATAATATTGGAAGCTTATACTCATAAAATTTGACAGAGAAGAACAATAAAACGTGTACACCTAGCATCTTTGATGGTCCGAAATTGTTCAACCCTCTCTATGAAGGAGCTTTTAACAGTTTTCTCCATTTGTCATGGAAACCTGGGATTTTGGTATCGAAATAATCTAGGAAGCTTGTACTCATAAAATTTGACATAGAAGAACTATAAAAAGTGTACACCGAGCAACTTTGATGTTCCGAAGTTGCTCAACTCTCTCTATGGAGGAGCTTTTAAAGGTTTTGTCCATTTGTCATCGAAAGTTGGTCTTTTGCCATCGAAATAGTCTTGGAAGCTTATACTCATAAAATTTGACATAGAAGAACATTAAAAAGTGTACACCGAGCAACTTTGATAGACCGAAGTTGCCAACTCTCTCTATGGAGGAGCTTTTAATGGTTTTGTCCATTTGTCATAGAAAGTTGGTGTTTTGGCATCGAAATAATCCTGGAAGCTCATTTTCGTAAAATTTAACATAGAAGAACAATAAAAAGTGTACACCGAGCAACTTCGATTGTCCGAAGTTGCTCAACTCTCTCTATGGAAGAGCTTTTAAAGGTTTTGTCCATTTGTCATCGAAAGTTGGTCTTTTGCCATCGAAATAATCTTGGAAGCTTATACTCATAAAATTTGACATAGAAGAACATTAAAAAGTGTACACCGAGCAACTTTGATTGTCCGAAGTTGCTCAACTCTCTCTATGGAGGAGCTTTTAACGGTTTTGTCCATTTGTCATCGAAAGTTGGTCTTTTGTCATCGAAATAATCTTGGAAGCTTATACTCATAAAATTTAACATAGAAGAACATTAAAAAGTGTACGCCGAGCAATTTTGACTGTCCGAAGTTGCTCAACTCTCTCTTTGGAGGAGCTTTTAACGGTTTTGTCCGTTTGTCATAGAAAGTTGGTGTTTTGGCATCGAAATAATCCTGGAAGCTCATTTTCGTAAAATTTGACATAAAAGAACAATAAAAAGTGTACACTGAGCAACTTTGATTTTCCGAAGTTGCTCAACTCTCTCTATGGAGGAGCTTTTAACGGTTTTATCCATTTGTCATTAAAAGTTGATGTTTTGGCATCGAAATAATCTTGGAAGCTTATACTCGTAAAATTTGACTTAGTAGAAATTATAAAGTGTACACCGAGCAACTTTGATTGTACGAAGTTGCTCAACTCTCTCTATGGAGGAGCTTTTAACGTTTTTGTCTATTTGTCATAAAAAGTTACTGTTTTGGCATCGAAATAATCTTGGAAGCATATACACATAAAATTTGACATAGAAGAACAATAAAACATGTACACCGAGCATCTTTGATGGTCCGAAATTGGTCAACTCTCTCTACGAAGGAACTTTTAACAGTTTTCTCCATTTTTCATAGAAACTTGTGATTTTGGCATCGAAATAATCTTGGAAACTTATACTCATAAAATTTGACATAGAAGAACACTAAAAAGTGTACACCGAGCAACTTTGATAGTCCAAAGTTGCTTAACTCTCTCTATGGAGGAGCTTTTAACGGTTTTGTCCATTTGTCATTAATAGTTGGTCTTTTGGCATCGAAATAATCTTGGAAGCTTATACTCGTAAAATTTGACTTAGAAGAACAATAAAAAGTGTACACCGAGCAACCTTAATGTTCCGTAGTTGATCAACTCTCTCTATGGAGGAGCTTTTAAAGGTTTTGTTCATTTGTCATAGAAAGTAGGTCTTTTGCCATCGAAATAATCTTGGAAGCATAACTCATTAAATTTGACATAGAAGAACATTAAAAAGTGTACACCGAGCAATTTTGATAGTCCGAAGTTGCTCAACTCTCTCTATGGAGGAGCTTTTAACGGTTTTGTCCATTTGTCATAGAAAGTTGCTGTTTTGGCATCGAAATAATCTTGGAAGCATATACACATAAAATTTGACATAGAAGAACAATAAAACATGTACACCGAGCATCTTTGATGGTCCGAAATTGGTCAACTCTCTCTACGAAGGAGCTTTTAACAGTTTTCTCCATTTTTCATAGAAACTTGTGATTTTGGCATCGAAATAATCTTGGAAACTTATAGTCATAAAATTTGACATAGAAGAACATTAAAAAGTGTACACCGAGCAACTTTGATAGTACGAAGTTGCTCAACTCTCTCTATGGAAGAGGTTTTAACGGTTTTGTCGATTTATCATTAAAAGTTGGTGTTTTGGCATCGAAATAATCTTGGAAGCTTGTACTCGTAAAATTTGACTTAGTAGAACATTTTAAAGTGTACACCGAGCAACTTTAATTGTCCGAAGTTGCTCAACTCTCTCTATGGAGGAGCTTTTAACGGTTTTGTCCATTTGTCATAGAAAGTTGCTGTTTTGGCATCGAAATAATCTTGGAAGCATATACACATAAAATTTGACATAGAAGAACAATAAAACGTGTACACCGAGCATCTTTGATGGTCCGAAATTGGTCAACTCTCTCTATGAAGGAGCTTTTAACAGTTTTCTCCATTTTTCATAGAAACTTGTGATTTTGGCATCGAAATAATCTTGGAAACTTATACTCATAAAATTTGACATAGAATAACAATAACAAGTGTACACCGAGCAACTTTGATAGTCCAAAGTTGCTCAACTCTCTCTATGGAGGAGCTTTTAACGGTTTTGTCCATTTGTCATAGAAAGTTGGTGTTTTGGCATCGAAATAATCATGGACGCTCATTTTCGTAAAATTTAACATAAAAGAACAATAAAAAGTGTACACCGAGCAACTTTGATTGTCCGAAGTTGCTCAACTCTCTCTATGGAGGAGCTTTTAACGGTTTTATCCATTTGTCATTGAAAGTTGGTGTTTTGGCATCGAAATAATCTTGGAAGCCTATACACGTAAAATTTGACGTAAAAAAACAATGAAAAGTTTACACCGAGCAACTTCGATTGTCCGAAGTTGCTCAACTCTCTCTATAGACGTGCTTTTAACGGCTTTGTCCATTTATCATAGAAAGTTAGTATTTTTTCATCAAAATAATCTAGGAAGCTTATACTCATAAAATTTGACATAGAAGAACACTAAAAAGTGTACACCGAGCAACTTTGATGGTCTGACGTTGCTCAACTCTCTCTATGGAGGAGCTCTTAACGGTTCTTTCTATTTGTCATAGAAAGTTGGTGTTTTTTCATCGAAATAATCTAAGAAGCTTACACTCATAAAATTTGAAGTAGAAGAACAATAAAAAGTGTACACCGAGCAACTTTGATTGTCCGAAGTTGCTCAACTCTCTCTATGGAGGAGCTTTTAATTGTTTTGTCCATTTGTCATAGAAAGTTGCTGTTTTGGCACCGAAATAATATTGGAAGCTTATACTCATAAAATTTGACACAGAAGAACAATAAAACATGTACACCGAGCATCTTTGATGGTCTGAAATTGGTCAACTCTCTCTATGGAGGAGCTTTTAACGGTTTTATCCATTTGTCATTGAAAGTTGGTGTTTTGGAAACGAAATAATCTTGGAAGCCTATACACGTAAAATTTGACATAAAAAAGCAATGAAAAGTGTACACCGAACAACTTCGATTGTCCGAAGTTGCTCAACTCTCTCTATAGACGTGCTTTTAACGGCTTTGTCCATTTATCATAGAAAGTTAGTATTTTTTCATCGAAATAATCTAGGAAGCTTATACTCATAAAATTTGACATAGAAGAACATTAAAAAGTGTACACCGAGCAACTTTGATGGTCTGACGTTGCTCAACTCTCTCTATGGAGGAGCTCTTAACGGTTCTTTCTATTTGTCATAGAAAGTTGGTGTTTTTGCATCGAAATAATCTAAGAAGCTTACACTCATAAAATTTGAAGTAGAAGAACAATAAAAAGTGTACACTGAGCAACTTTGATTGTCCGAAGTTGCTCAACTCTCTCTATGAAGGAGCTTTTAATTGTTTTGTCCATTTGTCATAGAAAGTTGTTGTTTTGGCATCGAAATAATATTGGAAGCTTATACTCATAAAATTTGACATAGAAGAACAATAAAACGTGTACACCTAGCATTTTAGATGGTCCGAAATTGTTCAACTCTTTCTATGAAGGAGCTTTTAACAGTTTTCTCCATTTGCCATCGAAACCTGGGATTTTGGTATCGAAATAATCTAGGAAGCTTGTACTCATAAAATTTGACATAGAAGAACAATAAAAAGTGTACACCGAGCAACTTTGATGTTCCGAAGTTGCTCAACTCTCTCTATGGAGAAGCTTTTAAAGGTTTTGTCCATTTGTCATCGAAAGTTGGTCTTTTGCCATCGAAATAATCTTGGAAGCTTATACTCATAAGATTTGACATAGAAGAACATTAAAAAGTGTACACCGAGCAACTTTGATAGACCGAAGTTGCCAACTCTCTCTATGGAGGAGCTTTTAATGGTTTGGTCCATTTGTCATAGAAAGTTGGTGTTTTGGCATCGAAATAATCCTGGAAGCTCATTTTCGTAAAATTTAACATAGAAGAACAATAAAAAGTGTACACCGAGCAACTTTGATTGTCCGAAGTTGCTCAACTCTCTCTATGGAGGAGCTTTTAAAGGTTTTGTCCATTTGTCATCGAGAGTTGGTCTTTTGCCATCGAAATAATCTTGGAAGCTTATACTCATAAAATTTGACATAGAAGAACATTAAAAAGTGTACACCGAGCAACTTTGATTGTCCGAAGTTGCTCAACTCTCTCTATGGAGGAGCTTTTAACGGTTTTGTCCATTTGTCATCGAAAGTTGGTCTTTTGCCATCGAAATAATCTTGGAAGCTTATACTCATAAAATTTAACAAAGAAGAACATTAAAAAGTGTACACCGAGCAACTTTGATTGTCCGAAGTTGCTCAACTCTCTCTTTGGAGGAGCTTTTAACGGTTTTGTCCATTTGTCAACGAAAGTTGCTGTTTTGGCATCGAAATAATCTTGGAAGCATATACACATAAAATTTGACATAGAAGAACAATAAAACATGTACACCGAGCATCTTTGATGGTCTGAAATTGGTCAACTCTCTCTATGAAGGAGCTTTTAACAGTTTTGTCCATATTTCATAGAAACTTTTGATTTTGGCATCGAAATAATCTTGGAAAATTATACTCATAAAATTTGACATAAAAGAACACTAAAAAGTGTACACCGAGCAACTTTGATAGTCCGAAGTTGCTCAACTCTCTCTATGGAGGAGCTTTTAACGGTTTTGTCCATTTCTCATTAAAAGTTGGTCTTTTGGCATCTAAATAATCTTGGAAGCTTATACTCGTAAAATTTGACTTAGTAGAACATTATAAAGTGTACACCGATCAACTTTGAATGTCCGAAGTTGCTCAACTCTCTCTATGGAGGGGCTTTTAACGGTTTTGTCCATTTGTCACAAAATGTTCCTGTTTTAGCATCGAAATAATCTTGGAAGCTTATACTCATAAAATTTGACATAGAAGAACAATAAAACGTATATACCGAGCATCTTTGATGGTCTGAAATTGGTCAAATCTCTCTATGAAAGAGCTTTTAACAGTTTTCTCCATTTGTCAAAGTAACTTGGGATTTTGGCATCCAAATAATCTAGGAAACTTATACTCATAAAATTTGACATAGAAGAACAACAAAAAGTGTACACCGAGCAACTTTAATGTTCCGAAGTTGATCAACTCTCTCAATGGAGGAGCTTTTAAAGGTTTTGTCTATTTGTCATAGAAAGTTGGTCTTTTGCCATCGAAATATTCTTGGAAGCATAACTCATAAAATTTGACATAGAAGAACATTAAAAAGTGTACACCGAGCAACTTTGATAGTCCGAAGTTGCTCAACTCTCTCTATGGAGGAGCTTTTAATGGTTTTGTCCATTTGTCATAGAAATTTGGTGTTTTGGCATCGAAATAATCATGGAAGCTCATTTTCGTAAAAGTTAACATAAAAGAACAATAAAAAGTGTACACTGAGCAACTTTGATTTTTCGAAGTTGCTCAACTCTCTCTATGGAGGAGCTTTTAATGGTTTTGTCCATTTGTCATTAAAAGTTGGTGTTTTGGCATCGAAATAATCTTGGAACCTTATACTCGTAAAATTTGACTTAGTAGAACATTATAAAGTGTACACCGAGCAACTTTGATTGTACGAAGTTGCTCAACTCTCTCTATGGAGGAGCTTTTAACGGTTTTCTCCATTTGTCATAGAAAGTTGCTGTTTTGGCATCGAAATAATCTTGGAAGCATATTCACATAAAGTTTGACATAAAAGAACAATAAAACATGTACAACGAGCATCTTTGATGGTCCGAAATTGGTGAACTCTCTCTACGAAGGAGCTTTTAACAGTTTTCTCCATTTTTCATAGAAACTTGTGATTTTGGCATCGAAATAATCTTGGAAACTTATAATCATAAAATTTGACATAGAAGAACACTAAAAAGTGTACACCGAGCAACTTTGATAGTCCGAAGTTGCTCAACTCTCTCTATGGAGGAGCTTTTAACGGTTTTGTCCATTTGTCATTAATAGTTGGTGTTTTGGCATCGAAATAATCTTGGAAGCTTATACTCGTAAAATTTGACTTAGTAGAACATTATAAAGTGTACACCGAGCAACTTTGATTGTCCGAAGTTGCTCAACTTTCTCTATGGAGGAGCTTTTAACGGTTTTGTCCATTTGTCATAGAAAGTTGCTGTTTTGGCATCGAAATAATCTTGGAAGCTTATACTCATAAAATTTGACATAGAAGAACAATAAAACGTGTATACCGAGCATCTTTGATGGTCCGAAATTGGTTAACTCTCTCTATGAAAGAGATTTTAACAGTTTTCTCCATTTGTCATAGAAACTTGGGATTTTGGCATCCAAATAATCTAGGAAGCTTATACTCATAAAATTTGACATAGAAGAACAATAAAAAGTGTACACCGAGCAACTTTGATAGACCGAAGTTGCCAACTCTCTCTATGGAGGAGCTTTTAACGGTTTTGTTCATTTGTCATAGAAAGTTGTTGTTTTAACATCGAAATAATCTTGGAAGCTTATACTCATAAAATTTGACATAGAAAAACAATAAAAAGTGTACACCGAGCAACTTTGATTGTCCGAAGTTGCTCAACTCTCTCTATGGAGGAGCTTTTAAAGGTTTTGTCCATTTGTCATCGAAAGTTTGTCTTTTGGCATCGAAATAATCTTGGAAGCTTATACTCATAAAATTTGATATAGAAGAACATTAAAAAGTGCACACCGAGCAACTTTGATTGTCCAAAGTTGCTCAACTCTCTCTATGGAGGAGCTTTTAACGGTTTTGTCCATTTGTCATCGAAAGTTGCTGTTTTGGCATCGAAATAATCTTGGAAGCATATAGACATAAAATTTGACATAGAAGAAAAATAAAACATGTACACCGAGCAACTTTGATTGTCTGAAGTTGCTCAACTCTCTCTATGGAGGAGCTTTTAACGGTTTTTTCCATTTGTCATAGAAAGTTGGTGTTTTGGCATCGAAATGATTCTGGAAGCTCATTTTCGTAAAATTTAACATAGAAGAACAATAAAAAGTGTACACCGATCAACTTTGATAGTCCGAAGTTGCTCAACTCTCTCTATGGAGGAGCTTTTAACGGTTTTGTCCATTTGTCATATAAAATTTATGTTTTGGCATCGAAATAATCATGGAAGATCATTTTCGTAAAAGTTAACATAAAAGAACAATAAAAAGTGTACACTGAGCAACTTTGATTTTCCGAAGTTGCTCAACTCTCTCTATGGAGGAGCTTTTAACGGTTTTGCCCATTTGTCATTAAAAGTTGGTGTTTTGGCATCGAAATAATCTTCGAAGCTTATACTCGTAAAATTTGACTTAGTAGAACATTATAAAGTGTACACCGAGCAACTTTGATTGTACGAAGTTGCTCAATTCTCTCTATGGAGGAGCTTTTAACGGTTTTGTCCCTTTGTCATAGAAACTTACTGTTTTGGCATCGAAATAATCTTGGAAGCATATACACATAAAATTTTACATAGAAGAACAATAAAACATTTACACCGAGCATCTTTGATGGTCCGAAATTGGTCAACTCTCTCTACGAAAGAGCTTTTAACAGTTTTCTCCATTTTTCATAGAAACTTGTGATTTTGGCATCGAAATAATCTTGGAAACTTATACTCATAAAATTTGACATAGAAGAACACTAAAAAGTGTACACCGAGCAACTTTGATAGTCCGAAGTTGCTCAACTCTCTCTCTGGAGGAGCTTTTAACGGTTTTGTCCATTTGTCATTAATAGTTGGTGTTTTAACATCGAAATAATCTTCGAAGCTTATACTCATAAAATTTGACATAGAAGAACAATAAAAAGTGTACACCGAGCAACTTTGATTGTCCGAAGTTGCTCAACTCTCTCTATTGAGGAGCTTTTAAAGGTTTTGTCCAATTGTCATCGAAAGTTGGTATTTTGGCATCGAAATATTCTTGGAAGCTTATACTCATAAAATTTGATATAGAAGAACATTAAAAAGTGCACACCGAGCAACTTTGATAGTCCGAAGTTGCTCAACTCTCTCTATGGAGGAGCTTTTAACGGTTTTGTCCATTTGTCATATAAAATTTATGTTTTGGCATCGAAATAATCATGGAAGATCATTTTCGTAAAAGTTAACATAAAAGAACAATAAAAAGTGTACACTGAGCAACTTTGATTTTCCGAAGTTGCTCAACTCTCTCTATGGAGGAGCTTTTAACGGTTTTGCCCATTTGTCATTAAAAGTTGGTGTTTTGGCATCGAAATAATCTTCGAAGCTTATACTCGTAAAATTTGACTTAGTAGAACATTATAAAGTGTACACCGAGCAACTTTGATTGTACGAAGTTGCTCAACTCTCTCTATGGAGGAGCTTTTAACGGTTTTGTCCCTTTGTCATAGAAACTTACTGTTTTGGCATCGAAATAATCTTGGAAGCATATACACATAAAATTTTACATAGAAGAACAATAAAACATTTACACCGAGCATCTTTGATGGTCCGAAATTGGTCAACTCTCTCTACGAAAGAGCTTTTAACAGTTTTCTCCATTTTTCATAGAAACTTGTGATTTTGGCATCGAAATAATCTTGGAAACTTATACTCATAAAATTTGACATAGAAGAACACTAAAAAGTGTACACCGAGCAACTTTGATAGTCCGAAGTTGCTCAACTCTCTCTCTGGAGGAGCTTTTAACGGTTTTGTCCATTTGTCATTAATAGTTGGTGTTTTAACATCGAAATAATCTTGGAAGCTTATACTCATAAAATTTGACATAGAAGAACAATAAAAAGTGTACACCGAGCAACTTTGATTGTCCGAAGTTGCTCAACTCTCTCTATTGAGGAGCTTTTAAAGGTTTTGTCCAATTGTCATCGAAAGTTGGTATTTTGGCATCGAAATATTCTTGGAAGCTTATACTCATAAAATTTGATATAGAAGAACATTAAAAAGTGCACACCGAGCAACTTTGATAGTCCGAAGTTGCTCAACTCTCTCTATGGAGGAGCTTTTAACGGTTTTGTCCATTTGTCATATAAAATTTATGTTTTGGCATCGAAATAATCATGGAAGATCATTTTCGTAAAAGTTAACATAAAAGAACAATAAAAAGTGTACACTGAGCAACTTTGATTTTCCGAAGTTGCTCAACTCTCTCTATGGAGGAGCTATTAACGGTTTTGCCCATTTGTCATTAAAAGTTGGTGTTTTGGCATCGAAATAATCTTCGAAGCTTATACTCGTAAAATTTGACTTAGTAGAACATTATAAAGTGTACACCGAGCAACTTTGATTGTACGAAGTTGCTCAACTCTCTCTATGGAGGAGCTTTTAACGGTTTTGTCCCTTTGTCATAGAAACTTACTGTTTTGGCATCGAAATAATCTTGGAAGCATATACACATAAAATTTTACATAGAAGAACAATAAAACATTTACACCGAGCATCTTTGATGGTCCGAAATTGGTCAACTCTCTCTACGAAAGAGCTTTTAACAGTTTTCTCCATTTTTCATAGAAACTTGTGATTTTGGCATCGAAATAATCTTGGAAACTTATACTCATAAAATTTGACATAGAAGAACACTAAAAAGTGTACACCGAGCAACTTTGATAGTCCGAAGTTGCTCAACTCTCTCTCTGGAGGAGCTTTTAACGGTTTTGTCCATTTGTCATTAATAGTTGGTGTTTTAACATCGAAATAATCTTGGAAGCTTATACTCATAAAATTTGACATAGAAGAACAATAAAAAGTGTACACCGAGCAACTTTGATTGTCCGAAGTTGCTCAACTCTCTCTATTGAGGAGCTTTTAAAGGTTTTGTCCAATTGTCATCGAAAGTTGGTCTTTTGGCATCGAAATATTCTTGGAAGCTTATACTCATAAAATTTGATATAGAAGAACATTAAAAAGTGCACACCGAGCAACTTTGATTGTCCGAAGTTGCTCAACTCTCTCTATGGAGGAGCTTTTAACGGTTTTGTCCATTTGTCATCGAAAGTTGCTGTTTTGTTATCGAAATAATCTTGGAAGCATATAGACATAAAATTTGACATAGAAGAAAAATAAAACATGTACACCGAGCAACTTTGATTGTCCGAAGTTGCTCAACTCTCTCTATGGAGGAGCTTTTAACAGTTTTGTCCATTTGTCATAGAAAGTTGTTGTTTTAGCATCGAAATAATCTTGGAAACTTATACTCATAAAATTTGACATAGAAGAACAATAAAACGTGTACACCGAGCAACTTTGATAGTCCGAAGTTGCTCAACTCTCTCTATGGAGGAGATTTTAACGGTTTTGTCCATTTGTCATTAAAAGTTGGTGTTTTGGCATCGAAATAATCTTGGAAGCTTATACTCGTAAAATTTGGCTTAGTAGAACATTATAAAGTGTACACCGAGCAACTTTGATTGTCCGAAGTTGCTCAACTCTCTCTATGGAGGAGCTTTTAACGGTTTTGTCCATTTGTCATAGAAAGTTGCTGTTTTGGCATCCAAATAATCTAGGAAGCTTATACTCATAAAATTTGACATAGAAGAAAAATAAAAAGTGTATATCGACCAACTTTAATGTTCCGGAGTTGATCAACTCTCTCTATGGAGGAGCTTTTAAAGGTTTTGTCCATTTGTCATAGAAAGTTGGTCTTTTGCCATCGAAATATTCTTGGAAGCATAACTCATAAAATTTGACATAGAAGAACATTAAAAAGTGTACACCGAGCAACTTTGATAGTCCGAAGTTGCTCAACTCTCTTTATGGAGGAGCTTTTAACGGTTTTGTCCATTTCTCATAGAAAATGGGTGTTTTGACATCGAAATAATCATGGAAGCTCATTTTCGTAAAAGTTAACATAAAAGAACAATAAAAAGTGTACACTGAGCAACTTTGATTTTCCGAAGTTGCTCAACTCTCTCTATGGAGGAGCTTTTAACGGTTTTGTCCATTTGTCATTAAAAGTTGGTGTTTTGGCATCGAAATAATCTTGGAAGCTTATACTCGTAAAATTTGACTTAGTAGAACATTATAAAGTGTACACCGAGCAACTTTGATTGTACGAAGTTGCTCAACTCTCTCTATGGAGAAGCTTTTAACGGTTTTGTCCATTTGTCATAGAAAGTTACTGTTTTGGCATCGAAATAATCTTGGAATCATATACACATAAAATTTGACATAGAAGAACAATAAAACATGTACACCGAGCATCTTTGATGGTCTGAAATTGGTCAACTCTCTCTATGAAGGAGCTTTTAACAGTTTTCTCCATTTTTCATAGAAACTTGTGATTTTGGTATCGAAATAATCTTGGAAACTTATACTCATAAAATTTGACATAGAAGAACACTAAAAAGTGTACACCGAGCAACTTTGATAGTCCGAAGTTGCTCAACTATCTCTATGGAGGAGCTTTTAACAGTTTTGTCCATTTGTCATTAAAAGTTGGTGTTTTGGCATCGAAATAATCTTGGAGCTTATACTCGTTAAATTTGACTTAGTAGAACATTATAAAGTGTACACCGAGCAACTTTGATTGTCCGAAGTTGTTCAACTCTCTCTATGGAGGAGCTTTTAACGGTTTTGTCCATTTGTCATAGAAAGTTGTTGTTTTAGCATCGAAATAATCTTGAAAGCTTATACTCATAAAATTTGACATAGAAGAACAATAAAACGTGTATACCGAGCATCTTTGATGGTCTGAAATTGGTCAACTCTCTCTATGAAAGTGCTTTAAACAGTTTTCTCCATTTGTCAAAGAAACTTGGGATTTTGGCATCCAAATAATCTAGGAAGCTTATACTCAAAAAATTTGACATAAAAGAACAATAAAAAGTGTACACCGAGCAACTTTAATGTTCCGAAGTTGATCAACTCTCTCTATGGAGGAGCTTTCAAAGGTTTTGTCCATTTGTCATAGAAAGTTGGTCTTTTGCCATCGAAATATTCTTGGAAGCATAACTCATAAATTTTTGACATAGAATAACATTAAAAAGTGTACACCGAGCAACTTTGATAGTCCGAAGTTGCTCAACTCTCTCTATGGAGGAGCTTTTAACGGTTTTATCCATTTGTCATAGAAAACTGGTGTTTTGGCATCGAAATAATAATGGAAGCTCATTTTCGTAAAAGTTAACATTAAAGAACAATAAAAAGTGTACACTGAGCAACTTTGATTTTCCGAAGTTGCTTAACTCTCTCTATGGAGGAGTTTTTAACGGTTTTGTCCATTTGTCATTAAAAGTTGGTGTTTTGGCATCGAAATAATCTTGGAATCTTATACTTGTAAAATTTGACTTAGTAGAACATTATAAAGTGTACACCGAGAAACTTTGATTGTACGAAGTTGCTCAACTCTCTCTATGGAGGAGCTTTTAACGGTTTTGTCCATTTTTCATTGAAAGTTATTGTGTTGGCATCGAAATAATATTGGAAGCATATACACATAAAATTTGACATAGAAGAACAATAAAACACGTACACCGAGCATCTTTGATGGTCCGAAATTGGTCAACTCTCTCTACGATGGAGCTTTTAACAGTTTTCTCCATTTTTCATAGAAACTTGTGATTTTGGCATCGGAATAATCTTGGCAACTTTTTCTCATAAAATTTGACATAGAAGAACACTAAAAAGTGTACACCGAGCAACTTTGATAGTCCGAAGTTGCTCAACTCTCTCTATGGAGGAGTTTTTAACGGTTTTGTCCATTTGTCATTAATAGTTGGTGTTTTGGCATCGAAATAATCTTGGAAGCTTATACTCGTAAAATTTGACTTAGTAGAACATTATAAAGTGTACACCGAGCAACTTTGATTGTCCGCAGTTGCTCAACTCTCTCTATGGAGGAGCTTTTAACGGTTTTGTCCATTTGTCATAGAAAGTTGCTGTTTTGGCATCGAAATAGTCTTGGAAGCTTATATTCATAAAATTTGACATAGAAGAACAATAAAACGTGTATACCGAATATCTTTGATGGTCCGAAATTGGTCAACTCTCTCTATGAAAGAGGTTTTAACAGTTTTCTCCATTTGTCATAGAAACTTGGGATTTTGGCATCCAAATAATCTAGGAAGCTTATACTCATAAAATTTGACATAGAAGAACAATAAAAAGTGTACACCGAGCAACCTTAATGTTCCGTAGTTGATCAACTCTCTCTATGGAGGAGCTTTTAAAGGTTTTGTTCATTTGTCATAGAAAGTTGGTCTTTTTCCATCGAAATAATCTTGGAAGCATAACTCATAAAATTTGACATAGAAGAACATTAAAAAGTGTACACCGAGCAACTTTGATAGTCCAAAGTTGCTCAACTCTCTCTATGGAGGAGGTTTTAACGGTTTTGTCCATTTGTCATAGAAAGTTCCTGTTTTGGCATCGAAATAATCTTGGAAGCATATACACATAAAATTTGACATAGAAGAACAATAAAACATGTACACCGAGCATCTTTGATGGTCCGAAATTGGTCAACTCTCTCTATTAAGGAGCTTTTAACAGTTTTCTCCATTTTTCATAGAAACTTGTGATTTTGACATCGAAATAATCTTGGAAACTTATACTCATAAAATTTGACAAAGAAGAACACTAAAAAGTGTACACCGAGCAACTTTGATAGTCCGAAGTTGCTCAACTCTCTCTATGGAGGAGCTTTTAATGGTTTTGTCCATTTATCATTAAAAGTTGGTGTTTTGGCATCGAAATAATCTTGGAAGCTTGTACTCGTAAAATTTGACACAGAAGAACAATAAAACATGTACACCGAGCATCTTTGATGGTCCGAAATTGGTCAACTCTCTCTATGGAGGAGCTTTTAACGGTTTTATCCATTTGTCATTGAAAGTTGGTGTTTTGGCATCGAAATAATCTTGGAAGCCTATACACGTAAAATTTGACATAAAAAAGCAATGAAAAGTGTACACCGAGCAACTTCGATTGTCCGAAGTTGCTCAACTCTCTCTATAGACGTGATTTTAACGGCTTTGTCCATTTATCATAGAAAGTTAGTATTTTTTCATCGAAATAATCTAGGAAGCTTATACTCATAAAATTTGACATAGAAGAACATTAAAAAGTGTACAAAGAGCAACTTTGATGGTCTGACGTTGCTCAACTCTCTCTATGGAGGAGCTCTTAACGGTTCTTTCTATTTGTCATAGAAAGTTGGTGTTTTTGCATCGAAATAATCTAAGAAGCTTACACTCATAAAATTTGAAGTAGAAGAACAATAAAAAGTGTACACCGAGCAACTTTGATTGTCCGAAGTTGCTCAACTCTCTCTATGGAGGAGCTTTTAATTGTTTTGTCCATTTGTCATAGAAAGTTGCTGTTTTGGCATCGAAATAATCTTGGAAGCTTATACTCATAAAATTTGACACAGAAGAACAATAAAACATGTACACCGAGCATCTTTGATGGTCCGAAATTGGTCAACTCTCTCTATGGAGGAGCTTTTAATGGTTTTATCCATTTGTCATTGAAAGTTGGTGTTTTGGAATCGAAATAATCTTGGAAGCCTATACACGTAAAATTTGACATAAAAAAGCAATGAAAAGTGTACACCGAGCAACTTCGATTGTCCGAAGTTGCTCAACTCTCTCTATAGACGTGCTTTTAACGACTTTGTCCATTTATCATAGAAAGTTAGTATTTTTTCATCGAAATAATCTAGGAAGCTTATACTCATAAAATTTGACATAGAAGAACATTAAAAAGTGTACACCGAGCAACTTTGATGGTCTGACGTTGCTCAACTCTCTCTATGGAGGAGCTCTTAACGGTTCTTTCTATTTGTCATAGAAAGTTGGTGTTTTTGCATCGAAATAATCTAAGAAGCTTACACTCATAAAATTTGAAGTAGAAGAACAATAAAAAGTGTACACCGAGCAACTTTGATTGTCCGAAGTTGCTCAACTCTCTCTATGGAGGAGCTTTTAATTGTTTTGTCCATTTGTCATAGAAAGTTGCTGTTTTGGCATCGAAATAATCTTGGAAGCTTATACTCATAAAATTTGACACAGAAGAACAATAAAACATGTACACCGAGCATCTTTGATGGTCCGAAATTGGTCAACTCTCTCTATGGAGGAGCTTTTAATGGTCTTATCCATTTGTCATTGAAAGTTGGTGTTTTGGAATCGAAATAATCTTGGAAGCCTATACACGTAAAATTTGACATAAAAAAGCAATGAAAAGTGTACACCGAGCAACTTCGATTGTCCGAAGTTGCTCAACTCTCTCTATAGACGTGCTTTTAACGGCTTTGTCCATTTATGATAGAAAGTTAGTATTTTTTCATCGAAATAATCTAGGAAGCTTATACTCATAAAATTTGACATAGAAGAACATTAAAAAGTGTACACCGAGCAACTTTTATGGTCTGACGTTGCTCAACTCTCTCTATGGAGGAGCTCTTAACGGTTCTTTCTATTTGTCATAGAAAGTTGGTGTTTTTGCATCGAAATAATCTAAGAAGCTTACACTCATAAAATTTGAAGTAGAAGAACAATAAAAAGTGTACACCGAGCAACTTTGATTGTCCGAAGTTGCTCAACTCTCTCTATGGAGGAGCTTTTAATTGTTTTGTCCATTTGTCATAGAAAGTTGCTGTTTTGGCATCGAAATAATATTGGAAGCTTATACTCATAAAATTTGACAGAGAAGAACAATAAAACATGTACAGCTAGCATCTTTGATGGTCCGAAATTGTTCAACTCTCTCTATGAAGGAGCTTTTAACAGTTTTCTCCATTTGTCATGGAAACCTGGGATTTTGGTATCGAAATAATCTAGGAAGCTTGTACTCATAAAATTTGACATAGAAGAACAATAAAAAGTGTACACCGAGCAACTTTGATGTTCCGAAGTTTCTCAACTCTCTCTATGGAGGAGCTTTTCATGGTTTTGTCCATTTGTCACTGAAAGTTGGTGTTTTGGCATCGAAATAAACTTGGAAGCCTATACACGTAAAATTTGACATAAAAAAGCAATAAAAAGTGTACACTGAGCAACTTCGATTGTCCGAAGTTGCTCAACTCTCTCTATAGACGTGCTTTTAATCGCTTTGTCCATTTATCATAGAAAGTTAGTGTTTTTTCCTCAAAATAATATAGGAAGCTTATACTCGTAAAATTTGACATAGAAGGACATTAAAAGGTGTACACCGTGTAACTTTGATAGTCCGACGTTGCTCTACTCTCTCTATGGAGGAGCTTTTAACTGTTTTTTCCATTTGTCATAGAAAGTTGGTGTTTTTGCATCGAAATAATCTACGAAGCTTACACTCATAAAATTTGAAATAGAAGAACAATAAAAAGTGTACAACGAGCAACTTTGGTTGTCCGAAGTTGCTCAACTCTCTCTATGGAAGAGCTTTTAACGGTTTTGTCTATTTGTCATAGAAAGTTGCTGTTTTGGCATCGAAATAATCTTGGAAGCTTATACTCATAAAATTTGACATAGAAGAACAATAAAATGTGTACACCGAGCATCTTTGATAGTCCGAAATTGGTCAACTCTCTCTATGAAGGAGCTTTTAACAGTTTTCTCCATTTGTCGTTGAAACCTGGGATTTTGGCATCGAAATAATCTAGGAAGCTTATACTCAAAAAATTTGACATAGAACAACAATAAAAAGTGTACACCGAGCAACATTGATAGTCCGAAATTGCTCAACTCTCTCTATGGAGGTGCTTTTAACGGTTTTGTCTATTTGTCATAGAAAGTTGGTGTTTTGGCATCGATATAATCCTGGAAGCTCATTTTCGTAAAATTTAACAAAGAAAAACAATAAAAAGTTTATACCGAGCAATTTTGATTGTCCGAAGTTGCTCAACTCTCTGTATGGAGGTGCTTTTAACGGTTTTGTCCATTTGTCATAGAAAGTTGGTGTTTTGGCATCGAAATAATCCTGGAAGCTCATTTTCGTAAAATTTAACATAAAAGAACAATAAAAAGTGTACACCGAGCAACTTTGATTATTCGAAGTTTCTCAACTCTCTCTATGGAGGAGCTTTTGACGGTTTTGTCCATTTGTCATTGAAAGTTGGTGTTTTGGCATCGAAATAATCTTGGAAGCCTTTACACGTAAAATTTAACATAAAACAGCAGTAAAAAGTTTACACTGAGCAACTTCGATTGTCCGAAGTTGCTCAACTCTCTCTATAGACGTGCTTTTAACGGCTTTGTCCATTTATCAAAGAAAGTTAGTGTTTTTTCATCGAAATAATCTAGGAAGCGTATACTCGTAAAATTTGACATAGAAGAACATTAAAAGGTGTACATCGAGAAACTTTGATGGTCCGACGTTGCTCCACTCTCTCTAAGATGGAGCTTTTAACTGTTTTTTCCATTTGTCATAGAAAGTTGGTGTTTTTGCATCGAAATAATCTAAGAAGCATACACTCATAAAATTTGAAGTAAAAGAACAATAAAAAGTGTACACCGAACAACTTTGATTGTCCAAAGTTGCTCAACTCTCTCTATGGAGGAGCTTTTAACGATTTTGTCCATTTGTCATAGAAAGTTGCTGTTTTGGCATCGAAATAATCTTGGAAGCTTATACTCATAAAATTTGACAAAGTAGAACAATAAAATGTGTACACCGAGCATCTTTGATGGTCCGAAATTGGTCAACTCTCTCTATGAAAGAGCTTTTAACAGTTTTCTCCATTTTTCATGGAGACCTGGGATTTTGGCATCGAAATAATCTAGGAAGCTTATACTCATAAAATTTGACATAGAAGAACAATAAAAAGTGTCCAAAGAGCAACTTTGATGTCCCGAAGTTGTGCCCAACTCTCTCTATGGAGGAGCTTTTAAAGGTTTTGCCCATTTGTCATAGAATGTTGGTCTTTTGCCATCGAAATAATCTTGGAAGCTTATACTCATAAAATTTAAAATAGAAGAACATTAAAAAGTGTACACTGAGCAACTTTGATAGTCCAAAGTTGCTCAACTCTCCCTATGGAGAAGCTTTTAACGGTTTTGTCCGTTTGTCATAGAAAGTTGGTGTTTTAGCATCGGAATAATCTTGGAAGCCCATTTTCGTAAAATTTAACATAGAAGAACAATACAAAGTGTACACCGAGCAACTTTGATTGTCCGAAGATGCTCAACTCTCTCTATGGAGGAGCTTTTAACAGTTTTGTTCATTTCTCATAGAAAGTTGGTGTTTTGGCATCGAAATAATTCTGGAAGCTCATTTTCGTAAAATTTAACATAAAAGAACAATAAAAAGTGTACACCGAGCAACTTTGATTGTCCGAAATTTCTCAACTCTCTCTATGGAGGAGATTTTAACGGTTTTGTCAATTTGTCATTGAAGGTTGGTGTTTTGTCATCGAAATAATCTTGGAAGCCTATACACGTAAAATTTGACATAAAAAAGCAATAAAAAGTGTACACCGAGCAACTTCGATTGTCCGAAGTTGCTCAACTCTCTCTATAGACGTGCTTTTAATCGCTTTGTCCATTTATCATAGAAAGTTAGTGTTTTTTCCTCGAAATAATCTAGGAAGCCTATACTCGTAAAATTTGACATAGAAGAACATTAAAAGGTGTACACCGAGCAACTTTGATGGTCCGACGTTGCTCAACTCTCTCTATGGAGGAGCTTTTAACTGTTTTTTCCATTTTTCATAGAAAGTTGGTGTTTTTGCATCGAAATAATCTAAGAAGCTTACACTCATAAAATTTGAAGTAGAAGAACAATAAAAAGTGTACACCGAACAACTTTGATTGTCCGAAGTTGCTCAACTCTCTCTATGGAGGAGCTTTTAACGGTTTTGTCCATTTGTCATAGAAAGTTGCTGTTTTGGCATCGAAATAATCTTGGAGCTTATACTCATAAAATTTGACATAGAAGAACAATAAAACGTGTACACCGAGCAACTTCGATTGTCCGAAATTGGTCAACTCTCTCTATAAAGGCCCTTTTAACAGTTTTCTCCATTTGTCATAGAAACCTGGGATTTTCACATCGAAATAATCTAGGAAGCTTATACTCATAAAATTTGACATAGAAGAACATTAAAAAGTGTACACCGAGCAACTTTGATAGTCCGAAGTTGCTCAACTCTCTCTATGGAGGAGCTTTTAACGGTTTTGTCCATTTGTCATAGAAAGTTGGTGTTTTGGCATCGAAATAATCCTGGAAGCTCATTTTCGTAAAATTTAACAAAGAACAACAATAAAAAATGTACACTGAGCAACTTTGATAGTCCAAAGTTGCCCAACTCTCTCTATGGAGGAGCTTTTAACGGTTTTGTCCGTTTGTCATAGAAAGTTGGTGTTTTGGCATCGGAATAATCCTGGAAGCCCATTTTCGTAAAATTTAACATAGAAGAACAATAAAAAGTGTACACCGAGCAACTTTGATGGTCCGAAATTGGTCAACTCTCTCTATGAAGGAGCTTTTAACTGTTTTCTCCACTTATCATGGAAACCTGGGATTTTGGAATCGAAATAATCTAGGAAGCTTATACTCATAAAATTTGACATAGAAGAACAATAAAAAGTGTACACCGAACAATTTTGATGTGCCGAAGTTGCTCAACTCTCTCTATGGAGGATCTTTTAAACGTTTTGTCCATTTGTCATAGAAAGTTGGTCTTTTGCCATCGAAATAATCTTGGAAGCTTATACTAATAAAATTTGACATAGAAGAACATTAAAAAGTGTACACCGAGCAACTTTGATGTGCCGAAGTTGCTCAACTCTCTCTATGGAGGAGCTTTTAACGGTTTTGTCCATTTGTCATAGAAAGTTGGTGTTTTGGCGTCGGAATATTCCTGGAAGCTCATTTTGGTAAAATTTAACATAAAAGAACAGTAAAAAGTGTACACCGAGCAACTTTGATTGTCCGAAGTTGCTCAACTCTCTCTATGAAGGAGCTTTTAATGGTTTTTTCCATTTGTCGTTAAAAGTTGGTGTTTTGGCATCGAAATAATCTTGGAAGCTTATACTCGCAAAATTTGACTTAGTAGAACATTATAAAGTGTACACCGAGCAACTTTAATTATCCGAAGTTTCTCAACTCTCTCTATGGAGGAGCTTTTAACGGTTTTGTCCATTTTTCATAGAAAGTTGCTGTTTTGGCTTCGAAATAATATTGGAAGCTTATACTCATAGAATTTGACATAGAAGAACAATAAAACGTGTACACCGAGCAACTTTGATTTTCCGAAGTTGCTCAACTCTTTCTATGGAGGAGCTTTTAACGGTTTTGTCCATTTGTCATAGAAAGTTGGTGTTTTGGCGTCGAAATATTCCTGGAAGCTCATTTTCGTAAAATTTAACATAAAAGAACAGTAAAAAGTGTACACCGAGCAACTTTGATTGTCCGAAGTTGCTCAACTCTCTCTATGAAGGAGCTTTTCACGGTTTTTTCCATTGCTCGTTAAAAGTTGGAGTTTTGGCATCGAAATATTCTTGGAAGCATATACTCGTAAAATTTGACTTAGTAGAACATTATAAAGTGTACACCGAGCAACTTTAATTATCCGAAGTTGCTCAAATCTCTTTATGGAGGAGCTTTTAACGGTTTTGTCCATTTGTCATAAAAAGTTGCTGTTTTGGCTTCGAAATAATCTTTGAAGCTTATACTCATAGAATTTGACATAGAAGAACAATAAAACGTGTACACTGAGCATCTTTGATGGTCCGAAATTGGTCAACTCTCTCTATGAAGGAGCTTTTAACTGTTTTCTCCATTTATCATGGAAACCTGGGATTTTGGAATCGAAATAATCTAGGAAGCTTATAATCATAAAATTTGACATAAAAGAACAATAAAAAGTGTACACCGAACAATTTTGATGTGCCGAAGTTGCTCAACTCTCTCTATGGAGGATCTTTTAAACGTTTTGTCCATTTGTCATAGAAAGTTGGTCTTTTGCCATCGAAATAATCTTGGAAGCTTATACTAATAAAATTTGACATAGAAGAACATTAAAAAGTGTACACCGAGCAACTTTGATGTGCCGAAGTTGCTCAACTCTCTCTATGGAGGAGCTTTTAACGGTTTTGTCCATTTGTCATAGAAAGTTGGTGTTTTGGCGTCGAAATATTCCTGGAAGCTCATTTTGGTAAAATTTAACATAAAAGAACAGTAAAAAGTGTACACCGAGCAACTTTGATTGTCCGAAGTTGCTCAACTCTCTCTATGAAGGAGCTTTTAATGGTTTTTTCCATTTGTCGTTAAAAGTTGGTGTTTTGGCATCGAAATAATCTTGGAAGCTTATACTCGCAAAATTTGACTTAGTAGAACATTATAAAGTGTACACCGAGCAACTTTAATTATCCGAAGTTGCTCAACTCTCTCTATGGAGGAGCTTTTAACGGTTTTGTCCATTTTTCATAGAAAGTTGCTGTTTTGGCTTCGAAATAATATTGGAAGCTTATACTCATAGAATTTGACATAGAAGAACAATAAAACGTGTACACCGAGCAACTTTGATTTTCCGAAGTTGCTCAACTCTTTCTATGGAGGAGCTTTTAACGGTTTTGTCCATTTGTCATAGAAAGTTGGTGTTTTGGCGTCGAAATATTCCTGGAAGCTCATTTTCGTAAAATTTAACATAAAAGAACAGTAAAAAGTGTACACCGAGCAACTTTGATTGTCCGAAGTTGCTCAACTCTCTCTATGAAGGAGCTTTTCACGGTTTTTTCCATTGCTCGTTAAAAGTTGGAGTTTTGGCATCGAAATATTCTTGGAAGCTTATACTCGTAAAATTTGACTTAGTAGAACATTATAAAGTGTACACCGAGCAACTTTAATTATTAGAAGTTGCTCAAATCTCTTTATGGAGGAGCTTTTAACGGTTTTGTCCATTTGTCATAAAAAGTTGCTGTTTTGGCTTCGAAATAATCTTTGAAGCTTATACTCATAGAATTTGACATAGAAGAACAATAAAACGTGTACACTGAGCATCTTTGATGGTCCGAAATTGGTCAACTCTCTCTATGAAGGAGCTTTTAACTGTTTTCTCCATTTATCATAGAAACCTGGTATTTTGGAATCGAAATAATCTAGGAAGCTTATACTCATAAAATTTGACATAGAAGAACAATAAAAAGTGTACACCGAGCAACTTTGATGTCCCGAAGTTGCTCAACTCTCTCTGTGGTGGAGCTTTTAAAGGTTTTGTCCATTTGTCATAGAAAGTTGGTCTTTTGCCATCGAAATAATCTTGGAAGCTTATACTCATAAAATTTGACATAGAAGAACATTAAAAAGTGTACACCGAGCAACTTTGATAGTCCGAAGTTGCTTAACTCTCTCTATGGATGAGCTTTTAACGGTTTTGTCCATTTGTCAAAGAAAGTTGGTGTTTTGGCATCGAAATAATCCTGGAAGCACATTTTCGTAAAATTTAACATAGAAGAACAATAAAAAGTGTACACCGAGAAACTTTGATAGTCCGAAGTTGCTCAACTCTCTCTATGAAGGAGCTTTTAACGGTTTTTGTCCATTTGTCATGAAAGTTGGTGTTTTGGCATCGAAATAATCATGGAAGCTCATTTTCGTAAAATTTAACATAGAAGAAGAATAAAAAGTGTACACCAAGCAACTTTGATTGTCCGAAGTTGCTCAACTCTCTATATGGAGGAGCTTTTAACGGTTTTTGTCCATTTGTCTTGAAAATTGGTGTTTTGGCATCGAAATAATCCTGGAAGCTCATTTTCGTAAAATTTAACATAGAAGAACAATAAAAAGTGTACACCGAGCAACTTTGATAGTCCGAAGTTGCTCAACTCTCCTTATAGAGGAGCTGTTAACGGTTTTGTTCATTTGTCATAGAAAGTTGGTGTTTTGGCATCGAAATAATCTTGGAAGCTTATACTCATAAAATTTGACATAGAAGAACAATAAAACGTGTACACCGAGCATCTTTGATGGTCCGAAATTGGTCAACTCTCTCTATGAAGGAGCTTTTAACAGCTTTCTCCATTTGTCATAGAAACTTGGGATTTTGGCATCGAAATAATCTAGGAAGCTTATACTCATAAACTTTGACATAGAAGAACAAAAAAAAGTGTACACCGAACAATTTTGATATGCCGAAGTTGCTCAACTCTCTCTATGGAGGGGCTTTTAAATGTTTTGTCCATTTGTCATAGAAAGTTGGTCTTTTGCCATCGAAATAATCTTGGAAGCTTATACTCATAAAATTTGACATAGAAGAACATTAAAAAGTGTACACCGAGCAACTTTGATGTGCCGAAGTTGCTCAACTCTCTCTATGGAGGAGCTTTTAACGGTTTTGTCCATTTGTCATAGAAAGTTGGTGTTTTGGCGTCGAAATATTCCTGGAAGCTCATTTTGGTAAAATTTAACATAAAAGAACAGTAAAAAGTGTACACCGAGCAACTTTGATTGTCCGAAGTTGCTCAACTCTCTCTATGAAGGAGCTTTTAATAGTTTCTTCCATTTGTCGTTAAAAGTTGGTGTTTTGGCATCGAAATAATCTTGGAAGCTTATACTCGCAAAGTTTGACTTAGTAGAACATTATAAAGTGTACCCCGAGCAACTTTAATTATCCGAAGTTGCTCAAATCTCTTTATGGAGGAGCTTTTAACGGTTTTGTCCATTTGTCATAAAAAGTTGCTGTTTTGGCTTCGAAATAATCTTTGAAGCTTATACTCATAGAATTTGACATAGAAGAACAATAAAACGTGTACACTGAGCATCTTTGATGGTCCGAAATTGGTCAACTCTCTCTATGAAGGAGCTTTTAACTGTTTTCTCCATTTATCATAGAAACCTGGTATTTTGGAATCGAAATAATCTAGGAAGCTTATACTCATAAAATTTGACATAGAAGAACAATAAAAAGTGTACACCGAGCAACTTTGATGTCCCGAAGTTGCTCAACTCTCTCTGTGGTGGAGCTTTTAAAGGTTTTGTCCATTTGTCATAGAAAGTTGGTCTTTTGCCATCGAAATAATCTTGGAAGCTTATACTCATAAAATTTGACATAGAAGAACATTAAAAAGTGTACACCGAGCAACTTTGATAGTCCGAAGTTGCTTAACTCTCTCTATGGATGAGCTTTTAACGGTTTTGTCCATTTGTCAAAGAAAGTTGGTGTTTTGGCATCGAAATAATCCTGGAAGCACATTTTCGTAAAATTTAACATAGAAGAACAATAAAAAGTGTACACCGAGAAACTTTGATAGTCCGAAGTTGCTCAACTCTCTCTATGGAGGAGCTTTTAACGGTTTTTGTCCATTTGTCATGAAAGTTGGTGTTTTGGCATCGAAATAATCATGGAAGCTCATTTTCGTAAAATTTAACATAGAAGAAGAATAAAAAGTGTACACCAAGCAACTTTGATTGTCCGAAGTTGCTCAACTCTCTATATGGAGGAGCTTTTAACGGTTTTTGTCCATTTGTCTTGAAAATTGGTGTTTTGGCATCGAAATAATCCTGGAAGCTCATTTTCGTAAAATTTAACATAGAAGAACAATAAAAAGTGTACACCGAGCAACTTTGATAGTCCGAAGTTGCTCAACTCTCCTTATAGAGGAGCTGTTAACGGTTTTGTTCATTTGTCATAGAAAGTTGGTGTTTTGGCATCGAAATAATCTTGGAAGCTTATACTCATAAAATTTGACATAGAAGAACAATAAAACGTGTACACCGAGCATCTTTGATGGTCCGAAATTGGTCAACTCTCTCTATGAAGGAGCTTTAAACAGCTTTCTCCATTTGTCATAGAAACTTGGGATTTTGGCATCGAAATAATCTAGGAAGCTTATACTCATAAACTTTGACATAGAAGAACAAAAAAAAGTGTACACCGAACAATTTTGATATGCCGAAGTTGCTCAACTCTCTCTATGGAGGGGCTTTTAAATGTTTTGTCCATTTGTCATAGAAAGTTGGTCTTTTGCCATCGAAATAATCTTGGAAGCTTATACTCATAAAATTTGACATAGAAGAACATTAAAAAGTGTACACCGAGCAACTTTGATGTGCCGAAGTTGCTCAACTCTCTCTATGGAGGAGCTTTTAACGGTTTTGTCCATTTGTCATAGAAAGTTGGTGTTTTGGCGTCGAAATATTCCTGGAAGCTCATTTTGGTAAAATTTAACATAAAAGAACAGTAAAAAGTGTACACCGAGCAACTTTGATTGTCCGAAGTTGCTCAACTCTCTCTATGAAGGAGCTTTTAATAGTTTCTTCCATTTGTCGTTAAAAGTTGGTGTTTTGGCATCGAAATAATCTTGGAAGCTTATACTCGCAAAGTTTGACTTAGTAGAACATTATAAAGTGTACACCGAGCAACTTTAATTATCCGAAGTTACTCAACTCTCTCTATGGAGGAGCTTTTAACGGTTTTGTCCATTTGTCATAGAAAGTTGCTGTTTTGGCTTCGAAATAATCTTGGAAGCTTATACTCATAGAATTTGACATAGAAGAACAATAAAACGTGTACACCGAGCAACTTTGATTTTCCGAAGTTGCTCAACTCTTTCTATGGAGGAGCTTTTAACGGTTTTGTCCATTTGTCATAGCATGTTGGTGTTTTGGCGTCGAAATATTCCTGGAAGCTCATTTTTGAAAAATTTAACATAAAAGAACAGTAAAAAGTGTACACCGAGCAACTTTGATTGTCCGAAGTTGCTCAACTCTCTCTATGAAGGAGCTTTTCACGGTTTTTTCCATTTGTTGTTAAAAGTTGGTGTTTTGGCATCGAAATATTCTTGGAAGCTTATACTCGTAAAATTTGACTTAGTAGAACATTATAAAGTGTACACCGAGCAACTTTAATTATCCGAAGTTGCTCAAATCTCTCTATGGAGGAGCTTTTAACGGTTTTGTCCATTTGTCATAAAAAGTTGCTGTTTTGGCTTCAAAATAATCTTTGAAGCTTATACTCATAGAATTTGACATAGAAGAACAATAAAACGTGTACACTGAGCATCTTTGATGGTCCGAAATTGGTCAACTCTCTCTATGAAGGAGCTTTTAACTGTTTTCACCATTTATCATAGAAACCTGGGATTTTGGAATCGAAATAATCTAGGAAGCTTATAGTCATAAAATTTGACATAGAAGAACAATAAAAAGTATACACCAAGCAACTTTGATGTCCCGAAGTTGCTCAACTCTCTCTGTGGTGGAGCTTTTAAAGGTTTTGTCCATTTGTCATAGAAAGTTGGTCTTTTGCCATCGACATAATCTTGGAAGCTTATACTCATAAAGTTTGACATAGAAGAACATTAAAAAGTGTACACCGAGCAACTTTGATAGTCCGAAGTTGCTTAACTCTCTCTATGGAGGAGCTTTTAACGGTTTTGTCCATTTGTCAAAGAAAGTTGGTGTTTTGGCATCGAAATAATCCTGGAAGCTCATTTTCGTAAAATTTAACATAGAAGAACAATAAAAAGTGTACACCGAGAAACTTTGATAGTCCGAAGTTGCTCAACTCTCTCTATGGAGGAGCTTTTTACGGTTTTTGTCCATTTCTCATGAAAGTTGGTGTTTTGGCATCGAAATAATCCTGGAAGCTCATTTTCGTAAAATTTAACATAGAAGAAGAATAAAAAGTGTACACCAAGCAACTTTGATTGTCCGAAGTTGCTCAACTCTCTCTATGGAGGAGCTTTTAACGGTTTTTGTCCATTTGTCATGAAAATTGGTGTTTTGGCATCGAAATAATCCTGGAAGCTCATTTTCGTAAAATTTAACATAGAAGAACAATAAAAAGTGTACACCGAGCAACTTTGATAGTCCGAAGTTGCTCAACTCTCCCTATAGAGGAGCTATTAACGGTTTTGTTCATTTGTCATAGAAAGTTGGTGTTTTGGCATCGAAATGATCTTGGAAGCTTATACTCATAAAATTTGACATAGAAGAACAATAAAACGTGTACACCGAGCATCTTTGATGGTCTGAAATTGGTCAACTCTCTCTATGAAAGAGCTTTTAACAGCTTTCTCCATTTGTCATAGAAACTGGGGATTTTGGCATCGAAATAATCTAGGAAGCTTATACTCATAAAATTTGACATAGAAGAACAATAAAAAATGTACACCGAACAATTTTTATGTGCCGAAGTTGCTCAACTCTCTCTATGGAGGAGCTTTTAAACGTTTTGTCCATTTGTCATAGAAAGTTGGTCTTTTGCCATCGAAATAATCTTGGAAGCTTATACTAATAAAATTTGACATAGAAGAACATTAAAAAGTGTACACCGAGCAACTTTGATGTGCCGAAGTTGCTCAACTCTCTCTATGGAGGAGCTTTTAACGGTTTTGTCCATTTGTCATAGAAAGTTGGTGTTTTGGCGTCGAAATATTCCTGGAAGCTCATTTTGGTAAAATTTAACATAAAAGAACAGTAAAAAGTGTACACCGAGCAACTTTGATTGTCCGAAGTTGCTCAACTCTCTCTATGAAGGAGCTTTTAATGGTTTTTTCCATTTGTCGTTAAAAGTTGGTGTTTTGGCATCGAAATAATCTTGGAAGCTTATACTCGCAAAATTTGACTTAGTAGAACATTATAAAGTGTACACCGAGCAACTTTAATTATCCGAAGTTTCTCAACTCTCTCTATGGAGGAGCTTTTAACGGTTTTGTCCATTTTTCATAGAAAGTTGTTGTTTTGGCTTCCAAATAACCTTGGAAGCTTATACTCATAGAATTTGACATAGAAGAACAATAAAACTTGTGCACCGAGCAACTTTGATTTTCCGAAGTTGCTCAACTCTTTCTATGGAGGAGCTTTTAACGGTTTTGTCCATTTGTCATAGAAAGTTGGTGTTTTGGCGTCGAAATATTCCTGGAAGCTCATTTTCGTAAAATTTAACATAAAAGAACAGTAAAAAGTGTACACCGAGCAACTTTGATTGTCCGAAGTTGCTCAACTCTCTCTATGAAGGAGCTTTTCACGGTTTTTTCAATTTGTCGTTAAAAGTTGGTGTTTTGGCATCGAAATATTCTTGGAAGCTTATACTCGTAAAATTTGACTTAGTAGAACATTATAAAGTGTACACCGAGCAACTTTAATTATCCGAAGTTGCTCAAATCTCTCTATGGAGGAGCTTTTAACGGTTTTGTCCATTTGTCATAGAAAGTTGCTGTTTTGGCTTCGAAATAATCTTTGAAGCTTATACTCATAGAATTTGACATAGAAGAACAATAAAACGTGTACACTGAGCATCTTTGATGGTTTGAAATTGGTCAACTCTCTCTATGAAGGAGCTTTTAACTGTTTTCTCCATTTATCATAGAAACCTGGGATTTTGGAATCGAAATAATCTAGGAAGCTTATACTCATAAAATTTGACATAGAAGAACAATAAAAAGTGTACACCGAGCAACTTTGATGTCCCGAAGTTGCTCAACTCTCTCTGTGGAGGAGCTTTTAAAGGTTTTGTCCATTTGTCATAGAAAGTTGGTCTTTTGCCATCGAAATAATCTTGGAAGCTTATACTCATAAAATTTGACATAGAAGAACATTAAAAAGTGTACACCGAGCAACTTTGATGTGCCGAAGTTGCTCAACTCTCTCTATGGAGGAGCTTTTAACGGTTTTGTCCATTTGTCGTAGAAAGTTGGTGTTTTGGCATCGAAATATTCCTGGAAGCTCATTTTCGTAAAATTTAACATAAAAGAACAGTAAAATGTGTACACCGAGCAACTTTGATTGTCCGAAGTTGCTCAACTCTCTCTATGAAGGAGCTTTTCATGGTTTTTTCCATTTGTCATTAAAAGTTGTTGTTTTGGCATCGAAATAATCTTGGAAGCTTATACTCGTAAAATTTGACTTAGTAGAACATTATAAAGTGTACACCGAGCAACTTTAATTATCCGAACTTGCTCAAATCTCTCTATGGAGGAGCTTTTAACGGTTTTGTCCATTTGTCATAGAAAGTTGCTGTTTCGGCTTCGAATCAATATTTGAAGCTTATACTCATAGAATTTGACATAGAAGAACAATAAAACGTGTACACTGAGCATCTTTGATGGTCCGAAATTGGTCAACTCTCTCTATGAAGGAGCTTTTAACTGTTTTTTCCATTTATCATAGAAACCTGGGATTTTGGAATCGAAATAATCTAGAAAACTTATACTCATAAAATTTGACATAGAAGAACAATAAAATGTGTACACCGAGCAACTTTGATGTCCCAAAGTTGCTCAACTCTCTCTGTGGTGGAGCTTTGAAAGGTTTTGTCCATTTGTCATAGAAAGTTGGTCTTTTGCCATCGAAATAATCTTGGAAGCTTATACTCATAAAATTTGACATAGAAGAACATTAAAAAGTGTACACCGAGCAACTTTGATAGTCTGAAGTTGCTTAACTCTCTCTATGGAGGAGCTTTTAACGGTTTTGTCCATTTGTCAAAGAAAGTTGGTGTTTTGGCATCGAAATAATCCTGGAAGCTCATTTTCGTAAAATTTCACATAGAAGAACAATAAAAAGTGTACACCGAGAAACTTTGATAGTCCGAAGTTGCTCAACTCTCTCTATGGAGGAGCTTTTAACGGTTTTTGTCCATTTGTCATGAAAGTTGGTGTTTTGGCATCGAAATAATCCTGGAAGCACATTTTCGTAAAATTTAACATAGAAGAAGAATAAAAAGGGTACACCAAGCAACTTTGATTGTCCGAAGTTGCTCAACTCTCTCTATGGAGGAGCTTTTAACGGTTTTTGTCCATTTGTCATGAAAGTTGGTGTTTTGGCATCGAAATAATCCTGGAAGCTCATTTTCGTAAAATTTAACATAGAAGAACAATAAAAAGTGTACACCGAGCAACTTTGATAGTCCGAAGTTGCTCAACTCTCCCTATAGAGGAGCTGTTAACGGTTTTGTTCATTTGTCATAGAAAGTTGGTGTTTTGGCATCGAAATAATCTTGGAAGCTTATACTCATAAAATTTGACATAGAAGAACAATAAAACGTGTACACCGAGCATCTTTGATGGTCCGAAATTGGTCAACTCTCTCTATGAAGGAGCTTTTAACAGCTTTCTCCATTTGTCATAGAAACTTGGGATTTTCGCATCGAAATAATCTAGGAAGCTTATACTCATAAAATTTGACATAGAAGAACAATAAAAAGTGTACACCGAACAATTTTGATGTGCCGAAGTTGCTCAACTCTCTCTATGGAGGAGCTTTTAAAGTTTTTGTCCATTTGTCATAGAAAGTTGGTCTTTTGCCATCGAAATAATCTTGGAAGCTTATACTCATAAAATTTGACATAGAAGAACATTAAAAAGTGTACACCGAGCAACTTTGATAGTCTGAAGTTGCTTAACTCTCTCTATGGAGGAGCTTTTAACGGTTTTGTCTATTTGTCAAAGAAAGTTGGTGTTTTGGCATCGAAATAATCCTGGAAGCTCATTTTCGTAAAATTTCACATAGAAGAACAATAAAAATTGTACACCGAGAAACTTTGATAGTCCGAAGTTGCTCAACTCTCTCTATGGAGGAGCTTTTAACGGTTTTTGTCCATTTGTCATGAAAGTTGGTGTTTTGGCATCGAAATAATCCTGGAAGCTCATTTTCGTAAAATTTAACATAGAAGAAGAATAAAAAGGGTACACCAAGCAACTTTGATTGTCCGAAGTTGCTCAACTCTCTCTATGGAGGAGCTTTTAACGGTTTTTGTCCATTTGTCATGAAAGTTGGTGTTTTGGCATCGAAATAATCCTGGAAGCTCATTTTCGTAAAATTTAACATAGAAGAACAATAAAAAGTGTACACCGAGCAACTTTGATAGTCCGTAGTTGCTCAACTCTCCCTATAGAGGAGCTGTTAACGGTTTTGTTCATTTGTCATAGAAAGTTGGTGTTTTGGCATCGAAATAATCTTGGAAGCTTATACTCATAAAATTTGACATAGGAGAACAATAAAACGTGTACACCGAGCATCTTTGATGGTCCGAAATTGGTCAACTCTCTCTATGAAGGAGCTTTTAACAGCTTTCTCCATTTGTCATAGAAACTTGGGATTTTCGCATCGAAATAATCTAGGAAGCTTATACTCATAAAATTTGACATAGAAGAACAATAAAAAGTGTACACCGAACAATTTTGATGTGCCGAAGTTGCTCAACTCTCTCTATGGAGGAGCTTTTAAACGTTTTGTCCATTTGTCATAGAAAGTTGGTCTTTTGCCATCGAAATAATCTTGGAAGCTTATACTCATAAAATTTGACATAGAAGAACTTTAAAAAGTGTACACCGAGCAACTTTGATGTGCCGAAGTTGCTCAACTCTCTCTATAGAGGAGCTTTTAACGGTTTTGTCCATTTGTCATAGAAAGTTGTTGTTTTGGCGTCGAAATATTCCTGGAAGCTCATTTTGGTAAAATTTAACATAAATGAACAGTAAAAAGTGTACACCGAGCAACTTTGATTGTCCGAAGTTGCTCAACTCTCTCTATGAAGGAGCTTTTAATGGTTTTTTCCATTTGTCGTTAAAAGTTGGTGTTTTGGCATCGAAATAATCTTGGAAGCTTATACTCGCAAAATTTGACTTAGTAGAACATTATAAAGTGTACACCGAGCAACTTTAATTATCCGAAGTTGCTCAACTCTCTCTATGGAGGAGCTTTTAACGGTTTTGTCCATTTGTCATAAAAAGTTGCTGTTTTGGCTTCGAAATAATCTTGGAAGCTTATACTCATAGAATTTGACATAGAAGAACAATAAAACGTGTACACCGAGAAACTTTGATTTTTCGAAGTTGCTCAACTCTTTCTATGGAGGAGCTTTTAACGGTTTTGTCTATTTGTCATAGAAAGTTGGTGTTTTGGCGTCGAAATATTCCTGGAAGCTCATTTTTGTAAAATTTAACATAAAAGAACAGTAAAAAGTGTACACCGAGCAACTTTGATTGTCCGAAGTTGCTCAACTCTCTCTATGAAGGAGCTTTTCATGGTTTTTTCCATTTGTCCTTTAAAGTTGGTGTTTTGGCATCGAAATAATCTTGGAAGCTTATACTCGTAAAATTTGACTTAGTAGAACATTATAAAGTGTACACCGAGCAACTTTAATTATCCGAAGTTGCTCAAATCTCTCTATGGAGGAGCTTTTAACGGTTTTGTCCATTTGTCATAGAAAGTTGCTGTTTTGGCTTCGAAATAATCTTTGAAGCTTATACTCACAGAATTTGACATAGAAGAACAATAAAACGTGTACACTGAGCATCTTTGATGGTGCAAAATTGGTCAACTCTCTCTATGAAGGTGCTTTTAACTGTTTTCTCCATTTATCATAGAAACCTGGGATTTTGGAATCGAAATAATCTAGGTAACTTATACTCATAAAATTTGACATAGAAGAAAAATAAAAAGTGTACACCGAGCAACTTTGATGTCCCGAAGTTGCTCAACTCTCTCTGTGGTGGAGCTTTTAAAGGTTTTGTACATTTGTCATAAAAAGTTGGTCTTTTGCCATCGAAATAATCTTGGAAGCTTATACTCATAAAATTTGACATAGAAAAACATTAAAAAGTGTACACCGAGCAACTTTGATAGTCCGAAGTTGCTTAACTCTCTCTATGGAGGAGCTTTTAACGGTTTTGTCCATTTGTCAAAGAAAGTTGGTGTTTTGGCATCGAAATAATCCTGGAAGCTCATTTTCGTAAAATTTAACATAGAAGAACAATAAAAAGTGTACACCAAGCAACTTTGATTGTCCGAAGTTGCTCAACTCTCTCTATGGAGGAGCTTTTAACGGTTTTTGTCCATTTGTCATGAAAGTTGGTGTTTTGGCATGAAATAATACTGGACGTTCATTTTTGTAAAATTTAACATAGAAGAACAATAAAAAGTGTACACCGAGCAACTTTGATAGTCCGAAGTTGCTCAACTCTCCCTATATAGGAGCTGTTAACGGTTTTGTTCATTTGTCATAGAAAGTTGGTGTTTTGGCATCGAAATAATCTTGGAAGCTTATACTCATAAAATTTGACATAGAAGAACAATAAAACGTGTACACCGAGCATCTTTGATGGTCCGAAATTGGTCAACTCTCTCTATGAAGGAGCTTTTAACAGCTTTCTCCATTTGTCATAGAAACTTGGGATTTTGGCATCGAAATAATCCAGGAAGCTTATACTCATAAAATTTGACATAGAAGAACAATAAAAAGTGTACACCGAACAATTTTGATGTGCCGAAGTTGCTCAACTCTCTCTATGGAGGAGCTTTTAAACGTTTTGTCCGTTTGTCATAGAAAGTTGGTCTTTTGCCATCGAAATAATCTTGGAAGCTTATACTCATAAAATTTGACATAGAAGAACATTAAAAACTGTACACCGAGCAACTTTGATGTGCCGAAGTTGCTCAACTATCTCTATGGAGGAGCTTTTAACGGTTTTGTCCATTTGTCATAGAAAGTTCGTGTTTTGGCGTCGAAATATTCCTGGAGGCTCATTTTGGTAAAATTTAACATAAAAGAACAGTAAAAAGTGTACACCGAGCAACTTTGATTGTCCGAAGTTGCTCAACTCTCTCTATGAAGGAGCTTTTAATGGTTTTTTCCATTTGTCGTTAAAAGTTGGTGTTTTGGCATCGAAATAATCTTGGAAGCTTATACTCGCAAAATTTGACTTAGTAGAACATTATAAAGGGTACACCGAGCAACTTTAATTATCCGAAGTTGCTCAACTCTCTCTATGGAGGAGCTTTTAACGGTTTCGTCGATTTGTCATAGAAAGTTGCTGTTTTGGCTTCGAAATAATCTTGGAAGCTTATACCCATAGAATTTGACATAGAAGAACAATAAAATGTGTACACCGAGCAACTTTGATTTTCCGAAGTTGCTCAACTCTTTCTATGGATGAGCTTTTAACGGTTTTGTCCATTTGTCATAGAAAGTTGGTGTTTTGGCATCGAAATATTCCTGGAAGCTCATTTTCGTAAAATTTAACATAAAAGAACAGTAAAAAGTGTAAACCGAGCAACTTTGATTGTCCGAAGTTGCTCAACTCTCTCTATGAAGGAGCTTTTCACGGTTTTTTCCATTTGTCGTTAAAAGTTGGTGTTTTTGCATCGAAATAATCTTGGAAGCTTATACTCGTAAAATTTGACTTAGTAGAACATTATAAAGTGTACACCGAGCAACTTTAATAATCCGAAGTTGCTCAAATCTCTCTATGGAGGAGCTTTTAACGGTTTTGTCCATTTGTCATAGAAAGTTGCTGTTTTGGCTTCGAAATAATCTTGGAAGCTTATACCCATAGAATTTGACATAGAAGAACAATAAAATGTGTACACCGAGCAACTTTGATTTTCCGAAGTTGCTCAACTCTTTCTATGGATGAGCTTTTAACGGTTTTGTCCATTTGTCATAGAAAGTTGGTGTTTTGGCATCGAAATATTCCTGGAAGCTCATTTTCGTAAAATTTAACATAAAAGAACAGTAAAAAGTGTAAACCGAGCAACTTTGATTGTCCGAAGTTGCTCAACTCTCTCTATGAAGGAGCTTTTCACGGTTTTTTCCATTTGTCGTTAAAAGTTGGTGTTTTTGCATCGAAATAATCTTGGAAGCTTATACTCGTAAAATTTGACTTAGTAGAACATTATAAAGTGTACACCGAGCAACTTTAATAATCCGAAGTTGCTCAAATCTCTCTATGGAGGAGCTTTTAACGGTTTTGTCCATTTGTCATAGAAAGTTGCTGTTTTGGCTTCGAAATAATCCTGGAAGCTCATTTTCGTAAAATTTAACATAGAAGAACAATAAAAAGTGTACACCGAGAAACTTTGATAGTCCGAAGTTGCTCAACTATCTCTATGGAGGAGCTTTTAACGGTTTTGTCCCTTTGTCATAGAAAGTTGGTGTTATGGCATCGAAATAATCCTGGAAGCTCATTTTCGTAAAATTTAACATAAAAGAACAATAAAAAGTGTACACCGAGCAACTTGGGTTGTCCAAAGTTGCTCGACTCTCTCTATGGAGGAGCTTTTAACGGTTTTGTCCATTTGCCATAGAAAGTTGGTGTTTTGGCATCAAAATAATCCTGCAAGCTCATTTTCGTAAAATTTAACATAGAAGAACAATAAAAAGTGTACACCGAGCAACTTTGATAGTCCGAAGTTGCTCAACTCTCCCTATAGAGGAGCTTTTAACGGTTTTGTTCATTTTCATAGAAAGTTGGTGTTTTGGCATCAAAATAATCTTGGAAGCTTATACTCATAAAATTTGACATAGAAGAACAATAAAACGTGTACACCGATCATCTTTGATGGTCCGAAATTGGTCAACTCTCTCTATGAAGGAGCATTTAACAGCTTTCTCCATTTGTCATAGAAACTTGGGATTTTGGCATCGAAATAATCTAGGAAGCTTATACTCATAATATTTGACATAGAAGAACAATAAAAAGTGTACACCGAACAACTTTGATGTGCCGAAGTTGCTCAACTCTCTCTATGGAGGAGCTTTTAAAGGTTTTGTCCATTTGTCAAAGAAAGTTGGTCTTTTGCCATTGAAATAATCTTGGAAGCTTATACTCATAAAATTTGACATAGAAGAACATTAAAAAGTGTACACCGAGCAACTTTGATGTGCCGAAGTTGCTCAACTCTCTCTATGGAGGAGCTTTTAACGTTTTTTGTCCATTTGTCATGAAAATTGATGTTTTGGCATTGAAATAATTATGGAAGCTCATTTTTGTAAAATTTAACATAGAAGAACAATAAAAAGTGTACACCGAGCAACTTTGATTGTCCGAAGTTGCTCAACTCTCTCTATGGAGGAGCTTCTAACGGTTTTTGTCCATTTGTCATGAAAGTTGGTGTTTTGGCATCGAAATAATCCTGGAAGCTCATTTTCATAAAATTTAACATAAAAGAACAATAAAAAGTGTACACCGAGCAACTTTGATAGTCCGAAGTTGCTCAACTCTCCCTATAGAGGAGCTTTTAACGGTTTTGTTCATTTTCATAGAAAGTTGGTGTTTTGGCATCAAAATAATCTTGGAAGCTTATACTCATAAAATTTGACATAGAAGAACAATAAATCGTGTACACCGAGCATCTTTGATGGTCCGAAATTGGTCAACTCTCTCTATGAAGGAGCTTTTAACAGCTTTCTCCATTTGTCATAGAAACTTGGGATTTTGTCATCGAAATAATCTAGGAAGCTTATACTCATAAAATTTGTCATAGAAGAACAATAAAAAGTGTACACCGAACAACTTTGATGTGCCGAGGTTGCTCAACTCTCTCTATGGAGGAGCTTTTAACGTTTTTTGTCCATTTGTCATGAAAGTTGATGTTTTGGCATTGAAATAATCCTGGAAGCTCATTTTCGTAAAATTTAACATAGAAGAACAATAAAAAGTGTACACCGAGCAACTTTGATTGTCCGAAGTTGCTCAACTCTCTCTATGGAGGAGCTTTTAACGGTTTTTGTCCATTTTTCATGAAAGTTGGTGTTTTGGCATCGAAATAATCCTGGAAGCTCATTTTCGTAAAATTTAACATAAAAGAACAATAAAATGTGTACACCGAGCAACTTGGGTTGTCCGAAGTTGCTCGACTCTCTCTATGGATGAGCTTTTAACGGTTTTGTCCATTTGCCATAGAAAGTTGGTGTTTTGGCATCGAAATAGTCCTGGAAGCTCATTTTCGTAAAATTTAACATAGAAGAACAATAAAAAGTGTACACCCAGCAACTTTGATTGTCCGAAGTTGCTCAACTCTCTCTATGAGGGAGCTTTTAACGTTTTTTGTCCATTTGTCATGAAAGTTGGTGTTTTGGCATTGAAATAATCCTGGAAGCTCATTTTCGTAAAATTTAACATAAAAGAACAATAAAAAGTGTACACCGAGCAACTTTGGTTGTTCGAAGTTTCTCGACTCTCTCTATGGAGGAGCTTTTAACGGTTTTGTCCATTTGTCATAGAAAGTTGGTGTTTTGGCATTGAAATAATCCTGGAAGCTCATTTTTGTAAAATTTAACATAAAAGAACATTAAAAATTGTACACTGAGCAACTTTGATTGTCCGTAGTTGCTCAACTCTCTCTATGGAGGAGCTTTTAACGGTTTTGTCGCTTTGTCATAGAAAGTTGGTGTTATGGCATCGAAATAATCCTGGAAGCTCATTTTCGTAAAATTTAACATAGAAGAACAATAAAAAGTGTAGACCAAGCAACTTTGATTGTCCGAAGTTGCTCAACTCTCTCTATGGAGGAGCTTTTAACGGTTTTTGTCCATTTGTCATGAAAGTTGGTGTTTTGGCATCGAAATAATCCTGGAAGCTCATTTTCGTAAAATTTAACATAAAAGAACAATAAAAAGTGTACACCGAGCAACTTGGGTTGTCCGAAGTTGCTCGACTCTCTCTATGGGGGAGCTTTTAACGGTTTTGTCCCTTTGTCATAGAAAGTTGGTGTTTTGGCATCGAAATAATCCTGGAAGCTCATTTTCGTAAAATTTAACATAGAAGAACAATAAAAAGTCTACACTGAGCAACTTTGATTGTTCGAAGTTGCTAACCTCTCTCTACGGAGGAGCTTTTAACGGTTTTTGTCCATTTGTCATTAAAGTTGGTCTTTTGCCATCGAAATAATCCTGGAAGCTCATTTTCGTAAAATTTAACATAAAAGAACAATAAAAAGTGTACACCGAGCAACTTGGGTTGTCTGAAGTTGCTAGACTCTCTCTATGGAGGAGCTTTTAACGGTTTTGTCCATTTGCCATAGAAAGTTGGTGTTTTGGCATCGAAATAATCCTGGAAGCTCATTTTCGTAAAATTTCACATAGAAGAACAATAAAAAGTGTACACCGAGCATCTTTGATGGTCCGAAGTTGCTCAACTCTCCCTATAGAGGAGCTTTTAACGATTTTGTTCATTTTCATAGAAAGTTGGTGTTTGGCATCAAAATAATCTTGGAAGCTTATACTCACAAAATTTGACATAGAAGAACAATAAAACGTGTACACCGAGCATCTTTGATGGTCTGAAATTGGTCAACTCTCTCTATGAAAGAGCTTTTAACAGCTTTCTCCATTTGTCATAGAAACTTGGGATTTTGGCATCGAAATAATCTAGGAAGCTTATACTCATAAAATTTGACATAGAAGAACAATAAAAAATGTACACCGAACAATTTTTATGTGCCGAAGTTGCTCAACTCTCTCTATGGAGGAGCTTTTAAACGTTTTGTCCATTTGTCATAGAAAGTTGGTCTTTTGCCATCGAAATAATCTTGGAAGCTTATACTCATAAAATTTGACATAGAAGAACATTAAAAAGTGTACACCTAGCAACTTTGATGTGCCGAAGTTGCTCAACTCTCTCTATGGAGGAGCTTTTAACGTTTTTTGTCCATTTGTCACGAAAATTGGTGTTTTGGCATTGAAATAATCCTGGAAGCTCATTTTCGTAAAATTTAACATAGAAGAACAATAAAAAGTATACACCGAGAACTTTGATTGTCCGAAGTTGCTCAACTCTCTCCATGGAGGAGCTTTTAACGGTTTTTGTCCATTTGTCATGAAAGTTGGTGTTTTGGCATCGAAATAATCCTGGAAGCGCATTTTCGTAAAATTTAACGTAAAAGAACAATAAAAAGTGTTCTCCGAGCAACTTGGGTTGTCCGAAGTTGCTCGACTCTCTCTATGGGGGAGCTTTTAACGGTTTTGTCCATTTGCCATAGAAAGTTGGTCTTTTGCCATTGAAATAATCTTGGAAGCTTATACTCATAAAATTTGGCATAGAAGAACATTAAAAAGTGTACACCGAGCAACTTTGATGTGCCGAAGTTGCTCAACTCTCTCTATGGAGGAGCTTTTAACGTTTTTTGTCCATTTGTCATGAAAGTTGATGTTTTGGCATTGAAATAATCCTGGAAGCTCATTTTCGTAAAATTTAACATAGAAGAACAATAAAAAGTGTACGCCGAGCAACATTGATTTTCCGAAGTTGCTCAACTCTCTCTATGGAGGAGCTTTTAACGGTTTTTGTCCATTTGTCATGAAAGTTGGTGTTTTTGCATCGAAATAATCCTGGAAGCTCATTTTCGTAAAATTTAACATAAAAGAACAATAAAAAGTGTACACCGAGCAACTTGGATTGTCCGAAGTTGCTCGACTCTCTCTATGGAGGAGCTTTTAATGGTTTTGTCCATTTGTCATAGAAAGTTGGTGTTTTGGCATCGAAATAATCCTGGAAGCTCATTTTCGTAAAATTTAACATAGAAGAACAATAAAAAGTGTACACCGAGCATCTTTGATGGTCCGAAGTTGCTCAACTCTCCCTATAGAGGAGCTTTTAACGATTTTGTTCATTTTCATAGAAAGTTGGTGTTTGGCATCAAAATAATCTTGGAAGCTTATACTCATAAAATTTGACATAGAAGAACAATAAAACGTGTACACCGAGCATCTTTGATGGTCTGAAATTGGTCAACTCTCTCTATGAAGGAGCTTTTAACAGCTTTCTCCATTTGTCATAGAAACTTGGGATTTTGACATCGAAATAATCTAGGAAGCTTGTACTCATAAAATTTGACATAGAAGAACAATAAAAAGTGTACACCGAACAACTTTGATGTGCCGAAGTTGCTCAACTCTCTCTATGGAGTTGCTTTTAAAGGTTTTGTCCATTTGTCATAGAAAGTTGGTCTTTTGCCATTGAAATAATCTTGGAAGCTTATACTCATAAAATTTGACATAGAAGAACATTAAAAAGTGTACACCGAGCAACTTTGATGTGCCGAAGTTGCTCAACTCTCTCTATGGAGGAGCTTTTAACGTTTTTTGTCCATTTGTCACGAAAATTGGTGTTTTGGCATTGAAATAATCCTGGAAGCTCATTTTCGTAAAATTTAACATAGAAGAACAATAAAAAGTATACACCGAGAACTTTGATTGTCCGAAGTTGCTCAACTCTCTCCATGGAGGAGCTTTTAACGGTTTTTGTCCATTTTTCATGAAAGTTGGTGTTTTGGCTTCGAAATAATCCTGGAAGCTTATTTTCGTAAAATTTAACATAAAAGAACAATAAAAAGTGTACTCCGAGCAACTTGGGTTGTCCGAAGTTGCTCGACTCTCTCTATGGGGGAGCTTTTAACGGTTTTGTCCATTTGCCATAGAAAGTTGGTCTTTTGCCATTGAAATAATCTTGGAAGCTTATACTCATAAAATTTGGCATAGAAAAACATTAAAAAGTGTACACTGAGAAACTTTGATGTGCCGAAGTTGCTCAACTCTCTCTATGGAGGAGCTTTTAACGTTTTTTGTCCATTTGTCATGAAAGTTGATGTTTTGGCATTGAAATAATCCTGGAAGCTCATTTTCGTAAAATTTAACATAGAAGAACAATAAAAAGTGTACGCCGAGCAACTTTGATTTTCCGAAGTTGCTCAACTCTCTCTATGGAGGAGCTTTTAACGGTTTTTGTCCATTTGTCATGAAAGTTGGTGTTTTGGCATCGAAATAATCCTGGAAGCTCATTTTCGTAAAATTTAACATAAAAGAACAATAAAAAGTGTACACCGAGCAACTTGGATTGTCCGAAGTTGCTCGACTCTCTCTATGGAGGAGCTTTTAACGGTTTTGTCCATTTGCCATAGAAAGTTGGTGTTTTGGCATCGAAATAATCCTGGAAGCTCATTTTCGTAAAATTTAACAAAGAAGAACAATAAAAAGTGTACACCGAGCAACTTTGATTCTTCAAAGTTGCTCGACTCTCTCTATGGAGGAGCTTTTAACGGTTTTGTCCATTTGCCATAGAAAGTTGGTGTTTTGGCATCGAAATAATCCTGGAAGCTCATTTTCGTAAAATTTAACATAGAAGAACAATAAAAAGTGTACACCGAGCAACTTTGATAGTCCGAAGTTGCTCAACTCTCCCTATAGAGGAGCTTTTAACGTTTTTGTTCATTTTCATAGAAAGTTGGTGTTTTGGCATCAAAATAATCTTGGAAGCTTATACTCATAAAATTTGACATAGAAGAACAGTAAAACGTGTACACCGAGCATCTTTGATGGTCCGAAATTGGTTAACTCTCTCTATGAAGGAGCTTTTAACAGCTTTCTCCATTTGTCATAGAAACTTGGGATTTTGGCATCGAAATAAACTAGGAAGCTTATACTCATAAAATTTGACATAGAAGAACAATAAAAAGTGTACACCGAACAACTTTGATGTGCCGAAGTTGCTCAACTCTCTCTATGGAGGAGCTTTTAAAGGTTTTGTCCATTTGTCATAGAAAGTTTGTCTTTTGCCATTGAAATAATCTTGGAAGATTATACTCATAAAATTTGACATAGAAGAACATTAAAAAGTGTACACCGAGCAACTTGGGTTGTCCGAAGTTGCTAGACACTCTCTATGGAGGAGCTTTTAACGGTTTTGTCCATTTGCCATAGAAAGTTGGTGTTTTGGCATCGAAATAATCCTGGAAGATCATTTTCGTAAAATTTAACAAAGAAGAACAATAAAAAGTGTACACCGAGCAACTTTGATTCTTCAAAGTTGCTCAACTCTCTCTATGGAGGAGCTTTTAACGGTTTTTGTCCATTTGTCGTGAAAGTTGGTGTTTTGTCATCGAAATAATCTTGGAAGCTCATTTTCGTAAAATTTAACATAAAAGAACAGTAAAAAGTGTACACCGAGCAACTTTGGTTGTTCGAAGTTGCTCGACTCTCTCTATGGAGGAGCTTTTAACGGTTTTGTCTATTTGTCATAGAAAGTTGGTGTTTTGGCATCGAAATAATCCTGGAAGCTCATTTTTGTAAAATTTAACATAAAAGAACATTAAAAATTGTACACTGAGCAACTTTGGTTGTTCGAAGTTGCTCGACTCTCTCTATGGAGGAGCTTTTAACGGTTTTGTCTATTTGTCATAGAAAGTTGGTGTTTTGGCATCGAAATAATCCTGGAAGCTCATTTTTGTAAAATTTAACATAAAAGAACATTAAAAATTGTACAATGAGCAACTTTGATTGTCCGTAGTTGCTCAACTCTCTCTATGGAGGAGCTTTTAACGGTTTTGTCCCTTTGTCATAGAAAGTTGGTGTTATGGCATCGAAATAATCCTGGAAGCTCATTTTCAAAAAATTTAACATAGAAGAACAATAAAAAGTGTACACCGAGCAACTTTGATAGTCTGAAGTTGCTCAACTCTTCCTATAGAGGAGCTTTTAACGGTTTTGTTCATTTTTCATAGAAAGTTGGTGTTTTGGCATTGAAATAATCTTGGAAGCTTATACTCATAAAATATAACATAGAAGAATAATAAAACGTGTACACCGAGCATCTTTGATGGTCCGAAATTGGTCAACTCTTTCTATGAAGAAGCTTTTCACTACTTTCTCCATTTGTCATAGAAACTTGGGATTTTGGCATCGAAATAATCTAAGAAGCTTATACTCATAAAATTTGACATAGAAGAACAATAAAAAGTGTACACCGAACAACTTTGATGTGCCGAAGTTGCTCAACTCTCTCTATGGAGGAGCTTTTAAAGGTTTTGTCCATTTGTCATAGAAAGTTGGTCTTTTGCCATCGAAATAATCTTGGAAGCTTATACTCATAAAATTTGACATAGAAGAACGTTAAAAAGTGTACACCGAGCAACTTTGATGTGCCAAAGTTGCTCAACTCTCTCTATGGAGGAGCTTTTAACGGTTTTGTCCATTTGTCATAGAAAGTTGGTGTTTTGGCATCGAAATAATCCTAGAAGCTCATTTTCGTAAATTTAATATAGAAGAACAATAAAAAGTTTACACCGAGCAACTTTGATTGTCCGAAGTTGCTCAACTCTCTCTATGGAGGAGCTTTTAACAGTTTTGTCCATTTGTCATAGAAAGTTGCTGTTTTGGCATCGAAATAATTCTGGAAGCTCATTTTCGTAAAATTTAACATAAAAGAACAATAAAAAGTGTACACCGAGCAACTTTGATTGTCCGAAGTTTCTCAACTCTCTCTATGGAGGAGCTTTTATTGCTTTTGTCCATTTATCGTTGAAAGTTGGTGTTTTGGCATCAAAATAATCTTGGAAGCCTATACACGTAAAATTTGACATAAAAAAGCAATAAAAAGTGTACACCGAGCAACTTCGATTGTCCGAAGTTGCTCAACTCTCTCTATAGACGTACTTTTAATCGCTTTGTCCATTTATCATAGAAAGTTAGTGTTTTTTCCTCGAAATAATCTAGGAAGCTTATACTCGTAAAACTTGACATTGAAGAACATTAAAAGATGTACACCGAGCAACTTTGATGGTCCGAAGTTGCTCAACTCTCTCTGTGGAGGAGCTTTTAACGGTTTTGTCCATTTGTCATAGAAAGTTGCTGTTTTGGCATCGAAATAATCTTGGAAGCTTATACTCATAAAATTTGTCATAGAAGAACAATAAAACGTGTACACCGAGCATCTTTGATGGTCCGAAATTGGTCAACTCTCTCTATGAAGGAGCTTTTAACAGTTTTCTCCATTTTTCATAGAAACCAGGGATTTTGGCATCGAAATAATCTAGGAAGCTTATACTCATAAAATTTGACATAGAAGAACAATAAAACGTGTACACCGAGCATCTTTGATGGTCCGAAATTGGTCAACTCTCTCTATGAATGAGCTTTTAACAGTTTTCTCCATTTGTCATGGAGACCTGGTTTTTTGGCATCGAAATAATCTAGGAAGCTTATACTCATAAAATTTGACTTATAAGAAAAAGAAAAAGTGTCCAAAGAGCAACTTTGATGTTCCGAAGTTGCTCAACTCTCTCTATAGAGGAGCTTTTAAAGGTTTTGCCCATTTGTCATAGAATGTTGGTCTTTTGCCATCGAAATAATCTTGGAAGCTTATACTCATAAAATTTAAAATAGAAGAACATTAAAAAGTGTACACTGAGCAACTTTGATAGTACGAAGTTGCTCAACTCTCTCTACGGAGAAGCTTTTTTCGGTTTTGTCCGTTTGTCATAGAAAGTTGGTGTTTTGGCATCGGAATAATCATGGAAGCCTATTTTTGTAAAATTTAACATAGAAGAACAATAAAAAGTGTACACCGAGCACCTTTGATTGTCCGAAGTTGCTCAACTCTCTCTATGGAGAAGCTTTTAACGGTTTTTTCCATTTGTCATAGAAAGTTGGTGTTTTGGCGTGGAAATATTCCTGGAAGCTCATTTTCGTAAAATTTAACATAAAAGAACAGTAAAAAGTGTACACCGAGCAACTTTAATTATCCGAAGTTGCTCAACTCTCTCTATGGAGGAGCTTTTAACGGTTTTGTCCATTTGTCGTAGAAAGTTGCTGTTTTGGCATCGAAATAATCTTGGAAGCTTATACTCATAAAATTTGACATAGAAGAACAATAAAACATGTACACCGAGCATCTTTGATGGTCCAAAATTGGTCAACTCTCTCTATGAAGGAGCTTTTAACAGTTTTCTCCATTTGTCATAGAAACCTGGGATTTTGGCATCAAAATAATCTAGGAAGCTTATTCTCATAAAATTTGTCATAGAAGAACAGTAAAAAGTGTGCACCGAGCAACTTTGATGTCCCGAAGTTGCTCAACTCTCTCTATGGTGGAGCTTTTAAAGGTTTTGTCCATTTTTCATAGAAAGTTGGTCTTTTGCCATCGAAATAATCTTGGAAGCTTATACTCATAAAATTTGACATAGAAGAACATTAAAAAGTGTACACCGAGCAACTTTGATAGTCCGAAGTTGCTCAACTCTCTCTATGGAGGAGCTTTTAACGGTTTTGTTCATTTGTCATAGAAAGTGGGTGTTTTGGCGTCGAAATATTCCTGGAAGCTCATTTTCGTAAAATTTAACATAAAAGAACAATAAAAAGTGTACACCGAGCAACTTTGATTGTCCGAAGTTGCTCAACTCTCTCTATAGACGTGCTTTTAACGGCTTTTTCCATTTATCAAATAAAGTTAGTGTTTTTTCATCGAAATAATCTAGGAAGCGTATACTCGTAAAATTTGACATAGAAGAACATTAAAAGGTGTACATCGAGATAATTTGATGGTCCGACGTTGCTCAACTCTCTCTATGGTGGAGCTTTTAACTGTTTTTTCCATTTGTCGTAGAAAGTTTGTGTTTTTGCATCGAAATAATCTAAGAAGCTTACACTCATAAAATTTGAAGTAGAAGAACAATAAAAAGTGTACACCGAGCAACTTTGATTGTCCGAAGTTGCTCAACTCTCTCTATAGACGTGCTTTTAACGGCTTTGTCCATTTATCAAAGAAAGTTAGTGTTTTTTCATCGAAATAATCTTGGAAGCGTATACTCGTAAAATTTGACATAGAAGAACATTAAAAGGTGTACATCGAGAAACTTTGATGGTCCGACGTTGCTCAACTCTCTCTATGGTGGAGCTTTTAACTGTTTTTTCCATTTTTCATAGAAAGTTTGTGTTTTTGCATCGAAATAATCTAAGAAGCTTACACGCATAAAATTTAAAGTAGAAGAACAATAAAAAGTGTACACCGAACAACTTTGATTGTTCGAAGTTGCTCAACTCTCTCTATGGAGGAGCTTTTAACGGTTCTGTCCATTTGTCATAGAAAGTTGTTGTTTTGGCATCGAAATAATCTTGGAAGCTTATACTCATAAAATTTGACATAGAAGAACAATAAAACGTGTACACCGAGAATCTTTGATTGTCCGAAATTGGTCAACTCTCTCTATGAAGGAGCTTTTAACAGTTTTCTACATTTGTCATGGAGACCTGGGATTTTGGTATCGAAATAATCTAGGAAGCTTATACTCATAAAATTTGACATAGAGGAACAATAAAAAGTGTCCAAAGAGCAACTTTGATGTTCCGAAGTTGCTCAACACTCTCTATGGAGGAGCTTTTAAAGGTTTTGTCCATTTGTCATAGAATGTTGGTCTTTTGCCATTGAAATAATCTTCGAAGCTTATACTCATAAAATTTAAAATAGAAGAACATTAAAAAGTGTACACTGAGCAACTTTGATAGTCCAAAGTTGCTCAACTCTCTCTATGGAGGAGCTTTTAACGGTTTTGTCCGTTTGTCATAGAAAGTTGGTGTTCTGGCATCGGAATAATCCTGGAAGCCCATTTTCATAAAATTTAACATAGAAGAACAATAAAAAGTGTACAACGAGCAACTTTGATTGTCCGAAGTTGCTCAACTCTCTTTATGGAGGAGCTTTTAACGGTTTTGTCCATTTGTCATAGAAGGTTGGTGTTTCGGCGTCGGAATAATCCTGAAAGCCCATTTTCGTAAAATTTAATATAGAAGAACAGTAAAAAGTGTACACCGAGCAACTTTGATTGTCCGAAGTTGCTCAACTCTCTCTATGGAGGGGCTTTTAAAGGTTTTGCCCATTTGTCATAGAATGTTGGTCTTTTGCCATCGAAATAATCTTGGAAGCTTATACTCATAAAATTTGACATAGAAGAACATTAAAAAGTGTACACCGAGCAACTTTGATAGTCCGAAGTTGCTCAACTCTCTCTATGGAGGAGCTTTTAACGGTTTTGTTCATTTGTCATAGAAAGTGGGTGTTTTGGCGTCGAAATATTCCTGGAAGCTCATTTTCATAAAATTTAACATAGAAGAACAATAAAAAGTGTACACCGAGCAACTTTGATTGTCCGAAGTTGCTCAACTCTCTGTATGGAGGAGCTTTTAACAGTTTTGTCCATTTGTCATAGAAAGTTGGTGTTTTGGCATCGAAATAATTCTGGAAGCTCATTTTCATAAAATTTAACATAAAAACACAATAAAAAGTGTACAACGAGCAATTTTGATTGTCCGAAGTTTCTCAACTCTCTCTATGAAGGAGCTTTTAACGGTTTTGTCCATTTGTCATTGAAAAATGGTGTTTTGCCATTGAAATAATCTTGGAAGCCTATACACGTAAAATTTGACATAAAAAAGCAATAAAAAGTGTACACCGAGCAACTTCGATTGTCCGAAGTTGCTCAACTCTCTCTATAGACGTGCTTTTAATCGCTTTGTCCATTTATCACAGAAAGTTAGTGTTTTTTCCTCGAAATAATCTAGGAAGCTTATACTCGTAAAATTTGACATAGAAGAACATTAAAAGGTGTACACCGAGCAACTTTGATGGTCCGACGTTGCTCAACTCTCTCTATGGAGGGGCTTTTAACTGTTTTTTCCATTTGTCATAGAAAGTTGCTGTTTTGGCATCGAAATAATCTTGGAAGCTTATACTCATAAAATTTGACATAGAAGAACAATAAAACGAGTACACCGAGCATCTTTGATTGTCCGAAGTTGCTCAACTCTCTCTATAGACGTGCTTTTAACGGCTTTGTCCATTTATCATAGAAAGTTCGTGTTTTGGCGTCGAAATATTCCTGGAAGCTCATTTTCTTAAAATTTAACATAAAAGAACAATAAAAAGTGTACACCGAGCAACTTTGATTGTCTGAAGTTGCTCAACTCTCTCTATAGACGTGCTTTTAACGGCTTTGTCCATTTATCAAAGAAAGTTAGTGTTTTTTCATCGAAATAATCTAGGAAGCGTATACTCGTAAAATTTGACATAGAAGAACATTAAAAAGTGTACATCGAGAAACTTTGATGGTCCGACGTTGCTCAACTCTCTCTATGGTGGAGCTTTTAACTGTTTTTTCCATTTGTCATAGAAAGTTGGTGTTTTTGCATCGAAATAATCTAAGAAGCTTACACTCATAAAATTTGAAGTAGAAGAACAATAAAAAGTTTACACAGAACAACTTTGATTGTCCGAAGTTGCTCAACTCTCTCTATGGAGGAGCTTTTAACGGTTTTGTCCATTTGTCATAGAAAGTTGCTGTTTTGGCATCGAAATAATCTTGGAAGCTTATACTCATAAAATTTGACATAGAAGAACAATAAAACATGTACACCGAGCATCTTTGATGATCCGAAATTGGTCAACTCTCTCTATGAAGGAGCTTTTAACAGTTTTCTCCATTTGTCATGGAGACCTGGGATTTTGGCATCGAAATAATCTAGGAAGCTTATACTCATAAAATTTGACATAGAAGAACAATAAAAAGTGTCCAAAGAGCAACTTTGATGTTCAGAAGTTGCTCAACTCTCTCTATGGAGGAGCTTTTAAAGGTTTTGCCCATTTGTCATAGAATGTTGGTCTTTTGCAATCGAAATAATCTTGGAAGCTTATACTCATAAAATTTAAAATAGAAGAACATTAAAAAGTGTACACTGAGCAACTTTGATAGTCCAAAGTTTCTCGACTCTCTCTATGGAGGAGCTTTTAACGGTTTTGTCCGTTTGTCATAGAAAGTTGGTGTTTTGGCATCAGAATAAACCTTGAAGCCCATTTTCGTAAAATTTAACATAGAAGAACAATAAAAAGTGTACACCGAGCAACTTTGATTGTCCGAAGTTGCTCAACTCTCTCTTGGAGGAGCTTTTAAAGGTTTTGCCCATTTGTCATAGAATGTTGGTCTTTCGCCATCGAAATAATTTTGGAAGCTTATACTCATAAAATTTAAAATAGAAGAACATTAAAAGTGTACACTGAGCAAGTTTGATAGTCCAAAGTTGTTCAACTCTCTCAATGGAGGAGCTTTTAACGGTTTTGTCCGTTTATCATAGAAAGTTGATGTTTTGGCATCGAAATAATCCTAGAAGCTCATTTTCTTAAAATTTAACATAGAAGAACAATAAAAAGTGTACACCGAGCAACTTTTATTGTCCGAAGTCGCTCAACTCTTTCTATGGAGGAGCTTTTAACAGTTTTGTTCATTTGTCATAGAAAGTTGTTGTTTTGGCATTGAAATAATTATGAAAGCTCATTTTCGTAAAATTTAGCATAAAAGAACAATAAAAAGTGTACACCGAGCAACTTTGATTGTCCGAAATTTCTCAACTCTCTCTATGGAGGAGCTTTTAACGGTTTTGTCCATTTGTCATTGAAAGTTGGTGTTTTGGCATCGAAATAATCTTGGAAGCCTATACACGTAAAATTTGACATAAAAAAGCAATAAAAAGTGTACACCGAGCAACTTCGATTGTCCGAAGTTGCTCAACTCTCTCTATAGACGTGCTTTTAATCGCTTTGTCTATTTATCATAGAAAGTTAGTGTTTTTTCCTCGAAATAAAATAGGAAGCGTATACTCGTAAAATTTGACATAGAAGAACATTAAAAAGTGTACATCAAGAAACTTTGATGGTCCGACGTTGCTCAACTCTCTCTATGGTGGAGCTTTTAACTGTTTTTTCCATTTGTCATAGAAAGTTGGTGTTTTTGCATCGAAATAATCTAAGAAGCTTACACTCATAAAATTTGAAGTAGAAGAACAATAAAAAGTTTACTTCGAACAACTTTGATTGTCCGAAGTTGCTCAACTCTCTCTATGGAGGAGCTTTTAACGGTTTTGTCCATTTGTCATAGAAAGTTGCTGTTTTGGCATCGAAATAATCTTGGAAGCTTATACTCATAAAATTTGACATAGAAGAACAATAAAACATGTACACCTAGCATCTTTGATGATCCGAAATTGGTCAACTCTCTCTATGAAGGAGCTTTTAACAGTTTTCTCCATTTGTCATGGAGACCTGGGATTTTGGCATCGAAATAATCTAGGAAGCTTATACTCATAAAATTTGACATAGAAGAACAATAAAAAGTGTCCAAAGAGCAACTTTGATGTTCCGAAGTTGCTCAACTCTCTCTATGGAGGAGCTTTTAAAGGTTTTGCCCATTTGTCATAGAATGTTGGTCTTTTGCAATCGAAATAATCTTGGAAGCTTATACTCATAAAATTTAAAATAGAAGAACATTAAAAAGTGTACACTGAGCAACTTTGATAGTCCGTAGTTGCTCGACTCTCTCTATGGAGGAGCTTTTAACGGTTTTGTCCGTTTGTCATAGAAAGTTGGTGTTTTGGCATCGAAATAATCCTGGAAGCTCATTTTCGTAAAATTTAACATAAAATAACAATAAAAAGTGTACACCGAGCAACTTTGATTGTCCGAAGTTTCTCAACTCCCTCTATGGAGGAGCTTTTAACGGTTTTGTCCATTTGTCATTGAAAGTTGGTCTTTTGCCATCGAAATAATCTTGGAAGCATAACTCATAAAATTTAACATAGAAGAACAATAAAAAGTGTACACCGAGCAACTTTGATAGTCCGAAGTTGCTCAACTCTCTCTATGGAGGAACTTTTGACGATTTTGTCCGTTTGTCATAGAAAGTTGGTGTTTGGGCATCGAAATAATCCCAGAAGCTCATTTTCATAAAATTTAACATAGAAGAACAATAAAAAGTGTACACCGAGCAACTTTGATTGTCCGAAGTTGCTCAACTCTCTGTATGGAGGAGCTTTTAACAGTTTTGTCCATTTGTCATAGAAAGTTGGTGTTTTGGCATCGAAATAATTCTGGAAGCTCATTTTCGTAAAATTTAACATAAAAAAACAATAAAAAGTGTACACCGAGCAACTTTGATTGTCCGAAGTTTCTCAACTCTCTCTATGAAGGAGCTTTTAACGGTTTTGTCCATTTGTCATTGAAAAATGGTGTTTTGCCATCGAAATAATCTTGGAAGCCTATACACGTAAAATTTGACATAAAAAAGCAATAAAAAGTGTACACCGAGCAACTTCGATTGTCCGAAGTTGCTCAACTCTCTCTATAGACGTGCTTTTAATCGCTTTGTCCATTTATCATAGAAAGTTAGTGTTTTTTCCTCGAAATAATCTAGGAAGCTTATACTCGTAAAATTTGACATAGAAGAACATTAAAAGGTGTACACCGAGCAACTTTGATGGTCCGACGTTGCTCAACTCTCTCTATGGAGGGGCTTTTAACTGTTTTTTCCATTTGTCATAGAAAGTTGCTGTTTTGGCATCGAAATAATCTTGGAAGCTTATACTCATAAAATTTGACATAGAAGAACAATAAAACGTATACACCGAGCATCTTTGATTGTCCGAAGTTGCTCAACTCTCTCTATAGACGTGCTTTTAACGGCTTTGTCCATTTATCATAGAAAGTTCGTGTTTTGGCGTCGAAATATTCCTGGAAGCTCATTTTCTTAAAATTTAACATAAAAGAACAATGAAAAGTGTACACCGAGCAACTTTGATTGTCCGAAGTTGCTCAACTCTCTCTATAGACGTGCTTTTAACGGCTTTGTCCATTTATCAAAGAAAGTTAGTGTTTTTTCATCGAAATAATCTAGGAAGCGTATACTCGTAAAATTTGACATAGAAGAACATTAAAAAGTGTACATCGAGAAACTTTGATGGTCCGACGTTGCTCAACTCTCTCTATGGTGGAGCTTTTAACTGTTTTTTCCATTTGTCATAGAAAGTTGGTGTTTTTGCATCGAAATAATCTAAGAAGCTTACACTCATAAAATTTGAAGTAGAAGAACAATAAAAAGTTTACACAGAACAACTTTGATTGTCCGAAGTTGCTCAACTCTCTCTATGGAGGAGCTTTTAACGGTTTTGTCCATTTGTCATGGAGACCTGGGATTTTGGCATCGAAATAATCTAGGAAGCTTATACTCATAAAATTTGACATAGAAGAACAATAAAAAGTGTCCAAAGAGCAACTTTGATGTTCCGAAGTTGCTAAACTCTCTCTATGGAGGAGCTTTTAAAGGTTTTGCCCATTTTTCATAGAATGTTGGTCTTTTGCAATCGAAATAATCTTGGAAGCTTATACTCATAAAATTTAAAATAGAAGAACATTAAAAAGTGTACACTGAGCAACTTTGATAGTCCAAAGTTTCTCGACTCTCTCTATGGAGGAGCTTTTAACGGTTTAGTCCATTTGTCATGGAGACCTGGGATTTTGGCATCGAAATAATCTAGGAAGCTTATACTCATAAAATTTGACATAGAAGAACAATAAAAAGTGTCCAAAGAGCAACTTTGATGTTCCGAAGTTGCTCAACTCTCTCTATGGAGGAGCTTTTAAAGGTTTTGCCCATTTTTCATAGAATGTTGGTCTTTTGCAATCGAAATAATCTTGGAAGCTTATACTCATAAAACTTAAAATAGAAGAACATTAAAAAGTGTACACTGAGCAACTTTGATAGTCCAAAGTTTCTCGACTCTCTCTATGGAGGAGCTTTTAACGGTTTTGTCTGTTTGTCATAGAAAGTTGGTGTTTTGGCATCAGAATAATCCTTGAAGCCCATTTTCGTAAAATTTAACATAGAAGAACAATAAAAAGTGTACACCGAGCAACTTTGATTGTCCGAAGTTGCTCAACTCTCTCTATGGAGGAGCTTTTAAAGGTTTTTCCCATTTTTCATAGAATGTTGGTCTTTTGCCATCGAAATAATATTGGAAGCTTATACTCATAAAATTTAAAATAGAAGAACATTAAAAGTGTACACTGAGCAAGTTTGATAGTCCAAAGTTGTTCAACTCTCTCAATGGAGGAGCTTTTAACGGTTTTGTCCGTTTGTCATAGAAAGTTGGTGTTTTGGCATCGAAATAATCCTAGAAGCTCATTTTCTTAAAATTTAACATAGAAGAACAATAAAAAGTGTACACCGAGCAACTTTGATTGCCTGAAGTCGCTCAACTCTTTCTATGGAGGAGCTTTTAACAGTTTTGTCCATTTGTCATAGAAAGTTGTTGTTTTGGCATTGAAATAATTATGAAAGCTCATTTTCGTAAAATTTAACATAAAAGAACAATAAAAAGTGTACACCGAGCAACTTTGATTGTCCGAAATTTCTCAACTCTCTCTATGGAGGAGCTTTTAACGGTTTTGTCCATTTGTCATTGAAAGTTGGTGTTTTGGCATCGAAATAATCTTGGAAGCCTATACACGTAAAATTTGACATAAAAAAGCAATAAAAAGTGTACACCGAGCAACTTCGATTGTCCGAAGTTGGTCAACTCTCTCTATAGACGTGCTTTTAATCGCTTTGTCTATTTATCATAGAAAGTTAGTGTTTTTTCCTCGAAATAAAATAGGAAGCTTATACTCGTAAAATTTGAAATAGAAGAACATTAAAAGTTGTACACAGAGCAACTTTGATGGTCCGACGTTGCTCAACTCCTTCTATGGAAGAGCTTTTAACTGTTTTTTCCATTTGTTATAGAAAGTTGGTTTTTTTGCATCGAAATAATCTAAGAAGCTTACACTCATAAAATTTGATGTAGAAGAACAATAAAAATTGTACACCGAGCAACTTTGATTGTCCGAAGTTGCTCAACTCTCTCTATGGAGGAGCTTTTAACGGTTTTGTCCATTTGTCATAGAAAGTTGCTGATTTGGCATCGAAATAATCTTGGAAGCTTATACTCATAAAATTTGACATAGAAGAACAATAAAACGTGTAAACCGAGCAACTTTGATTGTCCGAAATTGGTCAACTGTCTCTATGAAGGAGCTTTTAACAGTTTTCTCCATTTGTCATAGAAACCTGGGATTTTCGCATCGAAATAATCTAGGAAGCTTATACTCATAAAATTGGACATAGAAGAACATTAAAAACTGTACACCGAGCAACTTTGATAGTCCGAAGTTGCTCAACTCTCTCTATGGAGGAGCTTTTAACGGTTTTGTCCATTTGTCATAGAAAGTTGGTGTTTTAGGATCGAAATAATCCTGGAAGCTGATTTTCGTAAAATTTAACAAAGAAGAACAATAAAAAGTGTACACCGAGCAATTTTGATTGTCCGTAGTTGCTCAACTCTCTCTATGGAGGAGCTTTTAACGGTTTTGTCCATTTGTCATAGAAAGTTGGTGTTTTGGCATCGAAATAATCCTGGAAGCTCATTTTCGTAAAATTTAACATAAAATAACAATAAAAAGTGTACACCGAGCAACTTTGATTGTCCGAAGATTCTCAACTCCCTCTATGGAGGAGCTTTTAACGGTTTTGTCCATTTGTCATTGAAAGTTGGTGTTTTGGCATCGAAACAATCTTGGAAGCCTATACACGTAAAATTTGACATAAAAAAGCAATAAAAAGTGTGCACCGAGCAACTTCGGTTGTCCGAAGTTGCTCAACTCTTACTATAGACGTGTTTTTAATCGCTTTGTCCATTTATCGTAGAAAGTTAGTGTTTTTTCCTCGAAATAATCTAAGAAACTTATACTCGTAAAATTTTACATAGAAGAACATTAAAAGATGTACACCGAGCAACTTTGATGGTCCGACGTTGCTCAACTCTCTTTATGGAGGAGCTTTTAACTGTTTTTTCTATTTGTCATAGAAAGTTGGTGTTTTTGCATCGAAATAATCCTGGAAGCTCATTTTCGTAAAATTTAACATAAAAGAACAATAAAAAGTGTACACCGAGCAACTTTGATTGTTCGAAGTTTCTCAACTCTCTCTATGGAGGAGCTTTTGACGGTTTTGTCCATTTGTCATTGAAAGTTGGTGTTTTGGCATCGAAACAATCTTGGAAGCCTATACACGTAAAATTTGACATAAAAAAGCAATAAAAAGTGTACACCGAGCAACTTCGGTTGTCTGAAGTTGCTCAACTCTTACTATAGACGTGTTTTTAATCGCTTTGTCCATTTATCGTAGAAAGTTAGTGTTTTTTCCTCGAAATAATCTTGGAAGCTCATTTTCGTAAAATTTAACATAAAAGAACAATAAAAACTGTACACCGAGCAACTTTGGTTGTCCGAAGTTGCTCGACTCTCTCTATGGAGTAGCTTTTAACGGTTTTATCCATTTGTCATAGAAAGTTGGTGTTTTGGCATCGAAATAATCCTGGAAGCTCATTTTCGTAAAATTTAACATAAAAGAACAATAAAAATTGTACACCGAGCAACTTTGATTGTCCGAAGTTGCTCAACTCTCTCTATGGAGGAGCTTTTAACGGTTTTGTCCTTTTGTCATAGAAAGTTGGTGTTATGGCATCGAAATAATCCTGGAAGCACATTTTCGTAAAATTTAACATATAAGAACAATAAAAAGTGTACACCGAGCAACTTTGATAGTCCGAAGTTGCTCAACTCTCTCTATGGAGGAGCTTTTAACGGTTTTGTCCATTTGTCGTAGAAAGTTGCTGTTTTGGCATCGAAATAATCTTGGAAGCTTATACTCATAAAATTTGACATAGAAGAACAATAAAACGTGTACACCGAGCATCTTTGATGGTCCGAAATTGGTCAACTCTCTCTATGGAGGAGCTTTTAACAGTTTTCTCCATTTGTCGTAGAAACCTGGGATTTTGGCATCGAAATAATCTAGGAAGCTTATACTCATAAAATCTGACATAGAACAACATTAAAAAGTGTACACCCAGCAACTTTGATAGTCCGAAGTTGCTCAACTCTCTCTATGGAGGAGCTTTTAACGGTTTTGTCTATTTGTCATAGAAAGTTGGTGTTTTGGCATCGAAATAATCCTGGAAGCCCATTTTCATAAAATTTGACAAAGGAAAACAATAAAAAGTTTACACCAAGCAATTTTGATTGTCCGAAGTTGCTCAACTCTCTGTATGGAGGTGCTTTTAACGGTTTTGTCCATTTGTCATAGAAAGTTGGTGTTTTGGCATCAGAATAATCCTTGAAGCCCATTTTCGTAAAATTTAACATAGAAGAACAATAAAAAGTGTACACCGAGCAACTTTGATTGTCCGAAGTTTCTCAACTCTCTCTATGGAGGAGCTTTTGACGGTTTTGTCCATTTGTCATAGAATGTTGGTCTTTTGGCATCGAAATAATCCTGGAAGCTTATACTCATAAAATTTAAAATAGAAGAACATTAAAAGTGTACACCGAGCAACTTTGATTGTTCGAAGTTTCTCAACTCTCTCTATGGAGGAGCTTTTGACGGTTTTGTCCATTTGTCATTGAAAGTTGGTGTTTTGGCATCGAAATAATCTTGGAAGCCTTTACACGTAAAATTTAACATAAAACAGCAGTAAAACGTTTACACCGAGCAACTTCGATTGTCCGAAGTTGCTCAACTCTCTCTATAGACGTGCTTTTAACGGCTTTGTCCATTTATCAAAGAAAGTTAGTGTTTTTTCATCGAAATAATCTAGGAAGCGTATACTCGTAAAATTTGACATAGAAGAACATTAAAAGGTGTACATCGAGAAACTTTGATGGTCCGACGTTGCTCAACTCTCTCTATGGTGGAGCTTTTAACTGTTTTTTCCATTTGTCATAGAAAGTTGATGTTTTTGCATTGAAATAATCTAAGAAGCTTACACTCATAAAATTTGAAGTAGAAGAACAATAAAAAGTGTACACCGAACAACTTTGATTGTCCGAAGTTGCTCAACTCTCTCTATGGAGGAGCTTTTAACGGTTTTGTCCATTTGTCATAGAAAGTTGCTGTTTTGGCCTCGAAATAATCTAGGAAGCTTATACTCATAAAATTTAACATAGAAGAACAATAAAAAGTGTCCAAAGAGCAACTTTGATGTTCCGAAGTTGCTCAACTCTCTCTATGGAGGAGCTTTTAAAGGTTTTGCCCATTTGTCATAGAATATTGGTCTTTTGCCATCGAAAAAATCTTGGAAGCTTATACTCATAAAATTTAAAATAGAAGAACATTAAAAAGTGTACACTGAGCAACTTTGATAGTCCAAAGTTTCTCGACTCTCTCTATAGAGGAGCTTTTAACGGTTTTGTCCGTTTGTCATAGAAAGTTGGTATTTTGGCATCGGAATAATCCGGGAAGCCCATTTTCATAAAATTTAACATAGAGGAACAATAAAAAGTGTACACCGAGCAACTTTGATTGTCCGAAGTTGCTCAACTCTCACTATGGAGGAGCTTTTAACGGTTTTGTCCATTTGTCATAGAAAGTTGGTGTTTTGGCTTCGAATTATTCCTGGAAGCTCATTTTCGTAAAATTTAACATAAAAGAACAGTAAAAAGTGTACACCGAGCAACTTTGATTGTCCGAAGTTGCTCAACTCTCTCTATGAAGGAGCTTTTAACGGTTTTTTCATTTGTCGTTAAAAGTTGGTGTTTTGGCATCGAAATAATCTTGGAAGCTTATACTCATAAAATTTGACATAGAAGAACAATAAAACGTGTACACCGAGCATCTTTGATGGTCCGAAATTGGTCAACTCTCTCTATGAAGGAGCTTTTAACGGTTTTCTCCATTTGTCATGGAGACCTGGGATTTTTGCATCGAAATAATCTAGGAAGCTTATACTCATAAAATTTAAAATAGAAGAACATTAAAAAGTGTACACTGAGCAACTTTGATAGTCCAAAGTTTCTCGACTCTCTCTATGGAGGAGCTTTTAACGGTTTTGTCCGTTTGTCATAGAAAGTTGGTATTTTGGCATCGGCATAATCCGGGAAGCCCATTTTCATAAAATTTAACATAGAGGAACAATAAAAAGTGTACACCGAACAACTTTGATTGTCCGAAGTTGCTCAACTCTCTCTATGGAGGAGCTTTTAACGGTTTTGTCCATTTGTCATAGAAAGTTGGTGTTTTGGCTTCGAAATATTCCTGGAAGCTCATTTTCGTAAAATTTAACATAAAAGAACAGTAAAAAGTGTACACCGAGCAACTTTGATTGTCCGAAGTTGCTCAACTCTCTCTATGAAGGAGCTTTTAACGGTTTTTTCATTTGTCGTTAAAAGTTGGTGTTTTGGCATCGAAATAATCTTGGAAGCTTATACTCATAAAATTTGACATAGAAGAACAATAAAACGTGTACACCGAGCATCTTTGATGGTCCGAAATTGGTCAACTCTCTCTATGAAGGAGCTTTTAACGGTTTTCTCCATTTGTCATGGAGACCTGGGATTTTTGCATCGAAATAATCTAGGAAGCTTATACTCATAAAATTTAAAATAGAAGAACATTAAAAAGTGTACACTGAGCAACTTTGATAGTCCAAAGTTGCTCAACTCTCTCTATGGAGGAGCTTTTAACGGTTTTGTCCGTTTGTCATAGAAAGTTGGTGTTTTTGCATCGGAATAATTCTGGAAGCCCATTTTCGTAAAATTTAACATAAAAAATAATAAAAAGTGTACACCGAGCAACTTTGATTGTCCGAAGTTGTTCAACTCTCTCTATGGAGGAGCTTTTAATGGTTTTTGTCCATTTGTCATGAAAGCTGGTGTTTTGGCATCGAAATAATCTTGGAAGCTCATTTTCGTAAAATTTAACATAAAAGAACAATAAAAAGTGTACACCGAGCAACTTTGGTTGTCCGAAGTTGCTCGACTCTCTCTATGGAGTAGCTTTTAACGGTTTTATCCATTTGTCATAGAAAGTTGGTGTTTTGGCATCGAAATAATCCTCGAAGCTCATTTTCGTAAAATTTAACATAAAAGAACAATAAAAATTGTACACCGAGCAAATTTGATTGTCCGAAGTTGCTCAACTCTCTCTATGGAGGAGCTTTTAACGGTTTTGTCCTTTTGTCATAGAAAGTTGGTGTTATGGCATCGAAATAATACTGGAAGCACATTTTCGTAAAATTTAACATAGAAGAACAATAAAAAGTGTACACCGAGCAACTTTGATAGTCCGAAGTTGCTCAACTCTCCCTATAGAAGAGCTTTTAAAGGTTTTGTCCATTTGTCATAGAAAGTTGGTCTTTTGCCATCGAAATAATCTTGGAAGCTTATACTCATAAAATTTGACATAGAAGAACATTAAAAAGTGTACACCGAGCAACTTTGATGTGCCGAAGTTGCTCAACTCTCTCTATGGAAGAGCTTTTAACGGTTTTGTCCATTTGTCATGGAAAGTTGGTGTTTTGGCATCGAAATAATCCTAGAAGCTCATTTTCATAAAATTTAATATAGAAGAACAATAAAAAGTGTACACCGAGCAACTTTGATTGTCTGAAGTTGCTCAACTCTCTCTATGGAGGAGCTTTTAACAGTTTTGTCCATTTGTCATAGAAAGTTGCTGTTTTGGCATCGAAATAATTTTGGAAGCTCATTTTCGTAAAATTTAACATAAAAGAACAATAAAAAGTGTACACCGAGCAACTTTGATTGTCCGAAGTTTCTCAACTCTCTCTATGGAGGAGCTTTTAACGGTTTTGTCCATTTGTCATTGAAAGTTGGTGTTTTGGCATCAAAATAATCTTGGAAGCCCATACACGTAAAATTTGACATAAAAAAACAATAAAACGTGTACACCGAGCAACTTCGATTGTCCGAAGTTGCTCAACTCTCTCTATAGACGAGCTTTTAATCGCTTTGTCCATTTATCGTAGAAAGTTAGTGTTTTTTCCTCGAAATAATATAGGAAGCTTATACTCGTAAAATTTGACATAGAAGAACATTAAAAGGTGTACACTGAGCAACTTTGATGGTCCGACGTTGCTCAACTCTCTCTATGGAGGAGCTTTTAACTGTTTTTTCCATTTGTCATAGAAAGTTGGTGTTTTTGCATCGAAATAATCTAAGAAGCTTACACTCATAAAATTTGAAGTAGAAGAACAATAAAAAGTGTACACAGAGTAACTTTTGTTGTCCGAAGTTGCTCAACTCTTTCTGTGGAGGAGCTTTTAACGGTTTTGTCCATTTGTCATAGAAAGTTGCTATTTTGGCATCGAAATAATCTTGGAAGCTTATACTTATAAAATTTGACATAGAAGAACAATAAAACGTGTACATCGAGCATCTTTGATGGTCCGAATTTGGTCAACTCTCTCTATGAATGAGCTTTTAACAGTTTTCTCCATTTGTCATAGAAACCTGGGATTTTGGCATCGAAATAATCTAGGAAGCTTATACTCATAAAATTTGACATACAAGAACATTAAAAAGTTTACACCGAGCATCTTTGATGGTCCGAAATTGGTCAACTCTCTCTATGAAGGAGCTTTTAACAGTTTTCTCCATTTATCTTAGAAACCTGGGATTTTGGCATCGAAATAATCTAGGAAGCTTATACTCATAAAATCTGACATAGAACAACATTAAAAAGTGTACACCCAGCAACTTTGATAGTCCGAAGTTGCTCAACTCTCTCTATGGAGGAGCTTTTAACGGTTTTGTCTATTTGTCATAGAAAGTTGGTGTTTTGGCATCGAAATAATCCTGGAAGCCCATTTTCATAAAATTTAACAAAGGAAAACAATAAAAAGTTTACACCGAGCAATTTTGATTGTCCGAAGTTGCTCAACTCTCTGTATGGAGGTGCTTTTAACGGTTTTGTCCATTTGTCATAGAAAGTTGGTGTTTTGGCATCGAAATAATCCTGGAAGCTCATTTTCGTAAAATTTAACATAAAAGAACAATAAAAAGTGTACACCGAGCAACTTTGATTGTTCGAAGTTTCTCAACTCTCTCTATGGAGGAGCTTTTGACGGTTTTGTCCATTTGTCATTGAAAGTTGGTGTTTTGGCATCGAAATAATCTTGGAAGCCTTTACACGTAAAATTTAACATAAAACAGCAGTAAAACGTTTACACCGAGCAACTTCGATTGTCCGAAGTTGCTCAACTCTCTCTATAGACGTGCTTTTAACGGCTTTGTCCATTTATCAAAGAAAGTTAGTGTTTTTTCATCGAAATAATCTAGGAAGCGTATACTCGTAAAATTTGACATAGAAGAACATTAAAAGGTGTACATCGAGAAACTTTGATGGTCCGACGTTGCTCAACTCTCTCTATGGTGGAGCTTTTAACTGTTTTTTCCATTTGTCATAGAAAGTTGATGTTTTTGCATTGAAATAATCTAAGAAGCTTACACTCATAAAATTTGAAGTAGAAGAACAAAAAAAAGTGTACACCGAACAACTTTGATTGTCCGAAGTTGCTCAACTCTCTCTATGGAGGAGCTTTTAACGGTTTTGTCCATTTGTCATAGAAAGTTGCTGTTTTGCCCTCGAAATAATCTAGGAAGCTTATACTCATAAAATTTAACATAGAAGAACAATAAAAAGTGTCCAAAGAGCAACTTTGATGTTCCGAAGTTGCTCAACTCTCTCTATGGAGGAGCTTTTAACGGTTTTGTCCTTTTGTCATAGAAAGTTGCTGTTATGGCATCGAAATAATCCTGGAAGCACATTTTCGTAAAATTTAACATATAAGAACAATAAAAAGTGTACACCGAGCAACTTTGATAGTCCGAAGTTGCTCAACTCTCTCTATGGAGGAGCTTTTAACGGTTTTGTCCATTTGTCGTAGAAAGTTGCTGTTTTGGCATCGAAATAATCTTGGAAGCTTATACTCATAAAATTTGACATAGAAGAACAATAAAACGTGTACACCGAGCATCTTTGATGGTCCGAAATTGGTCAACTCTCTCTATGGAGGAGCTTTTAACAGTTTTCTCCATTTGTCGTAGAAACCTGGGATTTTGGCATCGAAATAATCTAGGAAGCTTATACTCATAAAATCTGACATAGAACAACATTAAAAAGTGTACACCCAGCAACTTTGATAGTCCGAAGTTGCTCAACTCTCTCTATGGAGGAGCTTTTAACGGTTTTGTCTATTTGTCATAGAAAGTTGGTGTTTTGGCATCGAAATAATCCTGGAAGCCCATTTTCATAAAATTTGACAAAGGAAAACAATAAAAAGTTTACACCGAGCAATTTTGATTGTCCGAAGTTGCTCAACTCTCTGTATGGAGGTGCTTTTAACGGTTTTGTCCATTTGTCATAGAAAGTTGGTGTTTTGGCATCGAAATAATCCTGGAAGCTCATTTTCGTAAAATTTAACATAAAAGAACAATAAAAAGTGTACACCGAGCAACTTTGATTGTTCGAAGTTTCTCAACTCTCTCTATGGAGGAGCTTTTGACGGTTTTGTCCATTTGTCATAGAAAGTTGGTGTTTTGGCATCGAAATAATCCTGGAAGCTCATTTTCGTAAAATTTAACATAAAAGAACAATAAAAAGTGTACACCGAGCAACTTTGATTGTTCGAAGTTTCTCAACTCTCTCTATGGAGGAGCTTTTGACGGTTTTGTCCATTTGTCATTGAAAGTTGGTGTTTTGGCATCGAAATAATCTTGGAAGCCTTTACACGTAAAATTTAACATAAAACAGCAGTAAAACGTTTACACCGAGCAACTTCGATTGTCCGAAGTTGCTCAACTCTCTCTATAGACGTGCTTTTAACGGCTTTGTCCATTTATCAAAGAAAGTTAGTGTTTTTTCATCGAAATAATCTAGGAAGCGTATACTCGTAAAATTTGACATAGAAGAACATTAAAAGGTGTACATCGAGAAACTTTGATGGTCCGACGTTGCTCAACTCTCTCTATGGTGGAGCTTTTAACTGTTTTTTCTATTTGTCATAGAAAGTTGATGTTTTTGCATTGAAATAATCTAAGAAGCTTACACTCATAAAATTTGAAGTAGAAGAACAATAAAAAGTGTACACCGAACAACTTTGATTGTCCGAAGTTGCTCAACTCTCTCTATGGAGGAGCTTTTAACGGTTTTGTCCATTTGTCATAGAAAGTTGCTGTTTTGCCCTCGAAATAATCTAGGAAGCTTATACTCATAAAATTTAACATAGAAGAACAATAAAAAGTGTCCAAAGAGCAACTTTGATGTTCCGAAGTTGCTCAACTCTCTCTATGGAGGAGCTTTTAAAGGTTTTGCCCATTTGTCATAGAATATTGGTCTTTTGCCATCGAAAAAATCTTGGAAGCTTATACTCATAAAATTTAAAATAGAAGAACATTAAAAAGTGTACACTGAGCAACTTTGATAGTCCAAAGTTTCTCGACTCTCTCTATAGAGGAGCTTTTAACGGTTTTGTCCGTTTGTCATAGAAAGTTGGTATTTTGGCATCGGAATAATCCGGGAAGCCCATTTTCATAAAATTTAACATAGAGGAACAATAAAAAGTGTACACCGAGCAACTTTGATTGTCCGAAGTTGCTCAACTCTCTCTATGGAGGAGCTTTTAACGGTTTTGTCCATTTGTCATAGAAAGTTGGTGTTTTGGCTTCGAAATATTCCTGGAAGCTCATTTTCGTAAAATTTAACATAAAAGAACAGTAAAAAGTGTACACCGAGCAACTTTGATTGTCCGAAGTTGCTCAACTCTCTCTATGAAGGAGCTTTTAACGGTTTTTTCATTTGTCGTTAAAAGTTGGTGTTTTGGCATCGAAATAATCTTGGAAGCTTATACTCATAAAATTTGACATAGAAGAACAATAAAACGTGTACACCGAGCATCTTTGATTGTCCGAAATTGGTCAACTCTCTCTATGAAGGAGCTTTTAACGGTTTTCTCCATTTGTCATGGAGACCTGGGATTTTTGCATCGAAATAATCTAGGAAGCTTATACTCATAAAATTTAAAATAGAAGAACATTAAAAAGTGTACACTGAGCAACTTTGATAGTCCAAAGTTGCTCAACTCTCTCTATGGAGGAGCTTTTAACGGTTTTGTCCGTTTGTCGTAGAAAGTTGGTGTTTTTGCATCGGAATAATTCTGGAAGCCCATTTTCGTAAAATTTAACATAAAAAATAATAAAAAGTGTACACCGAGCAACTTTGATTGTCCGAAGTTGTTCAACTCTCTCTATGGAGGAGCTTTTAACGGTTTTTGTCCATTTGTCATGAAAGTTGGTGTTTTGGCATCGAAATAATCTTGGAAGCTCATTTTCGTAAAATTTAACATAAAAGAACAATAAAAAGTGTACACCTAGCAACTTTGGTTGTCCGAAGTTGCTCGACTCTCTCTATGGAGTAGCTTTTAACGGTTTTATCCATTTGTCATAGAAAGTTGGTGTTTTGGCATCGAAATAATCCTGGAAGCTCATTTTCGTAAAATTTAACATAAAAGAACAATAAAAATTGTACACCGAGCAAATTTGATTGTCCGAAGTTGCTCAACTCTCTCTATGGAGGAGCTTTTAACGGTTTTGTCCATTTGTCATAGAAAGTTGCTGTTTTGGCCTCGAAATAATCTAGGAAGCTTATACTCATAAAATTTAACATAGAAGAACAATAAAAAGTGTCCAAAGAGCAACTTTGATGTTCCGAAGTTGCTCAACTCTCTCTATGGAGGAGCTTTTAAAGGTTTTGCCCATTTGTCATAGAATATTGGTCTTTTGCCATCGAAAAAATCTTGGAAGCTTATACTCATAAAATTTAAAATAGAAGAACATTAAAAAGTGTACACTGGGCAACTTTGATAGTCCAAAGTTTCTCGACTCTCTCTATAGAGGAGCTTTTAACGGTTTTGTCCGTTTGTCATAGAAAGTTGGTATTTTGGCATCGGAATAATCCGGGAAGCCCATTTTCATAAAATTTAACATAGAGGAACAATAAAAAGTGTACACCGAGCAACTTTGATTGTCCGAAGTTGCTCAACTCTCTCTATGGAGGAGCTTTTAACGGTTTTGTCCATTTGTCATAGAAAGTTGGTGTTTTGGCTTCGAAATATTCCTGGAAGCTCATTTTCGTAAAATTTAACATAAAAGAACAGTAAAAAGTGTACACCGAGCAACTTTGATTGTCCGAAGTTGCTCAACTCTCTCTATGAAGGAGCTTTTAACGGTTTTTTCATTTGTCGTTAAAAGTTGGTGTTTTGGCATCGAAATAATCTTGGAAGCTTATACTCATAAAATTTGACATAGAAGAACAATAAAACGTGTACACCGAGCATCTTTGATTGTCCGAAATTGGTCAACTCTCTCTATGAAGGAGCTTTTAACGGTTTTCTCCATTTGTCATGGAGACCTGGGATTTTTGCATCGAAATAATCTAGGAAGCTTATACTCATAAAATTTAAAATAGAAGAACATTAAAAAGTGTACACTGAGCAACTTTGATAGTCCAAAGTTGCTCAACTCTCTCTATGGAGGAGCTTTTAACGGTTTTGTCCGTTTGTCGTAGAAAGTTGGTGTTTTTGCATCGGAATAATTCTGGAAGCCCATTTTCGTAAAATTTAACATAAAAAATAATAAAAAGTGTACACCGAGCAACTTTGATTGTCCGAAGTTGTTCAACTCTCTCTATGGAGGAGCTTTTAACGGTTTTTGTCCATTTGTCATGAAAGTTGGTGTTTTGGCATCGAAATAATCTTGGAAGCTCATTTTCGTAAAATTTAACATAAAAGAACAATAAAAAGTGTACACCGAGCAACTTTGGTTGTCCGAAGTTGCTCGACTCTCTCTATGGAGTAACTTTTAACGGTTTTATCCATTTGTCATAGAAAGTTGGTGTTTTGGCATCGAAATAATCCTGGAAGCTCATTTTCGTAAAATTTAACATAAAAGAACAATAAAAATTGTACACCGAGCAAATTTGATTGTCCGAAGTTGCTCAACTCTCTCTATGGAGGAGCTTTTAACGGTTTTGTCCTTTTGTCATAGAAAGTTGGTGTTATGGCACCGAAATAATCCTGGAAGCACATTTTCGTAAAATTTAACATAGAAGAACAATAAAAAGTGTACACCGAGCAACTTTGATAGTCCGAAGTTGCTCAACTCTCCCTATAGAGGAGCTTTTAACGGTTTTGTTCATTTGTCATAGAAAGTTGGTGTTTTGGCATCGAAATAATCTTGGAAGCTTATACTCATAAAATTTTACATAGAAGAACAATAAAAAGTGTACACCGAGCATCTTTTATGGTCCGAAATTGGTCAACTCTCTCTATGAAGGAGCTTTTAATAACTTTCTCCATTTGTCATAGAAACTTGGGATTTTGGCATCGAAGAACAATAAAAAGTGTACACCGAACAATTTTGATGTGCCGAAGTTGCTCAACTCTCTCTATGGAGGAGCTTTTAAAGGTTTTGTCCATTTGTCATAGAAAGTTGGTCTTTTGCCATCGAAATAATCTTGGAAGCTTATACTCATAAAATTTGACATAGAAGAACATTAAAAAGTGTACACCGAGCAACTTTGATATGCCGAAGTTGCTCAACTCTCTCTATGGAGGAGGTTTTAACGGTTTTGTCCATTTGTCATGGAAAGTTGGTGTTTTGGCATCGAAATAATCCTAGAAGCTCATTTTCATAAAATTTAATATAGAAGAACAATAAAAAGTGTACACCGAGCAACTTTGATTGTCTGAAGTTGCTCAACTCTCTCTATGGAGGAGCTTTTAACAATTTTGTCCATTTGTCATAGAAAGTTGCTGTTTTGGCATCGAAATAATTCTGGAAGCTCATTTTCGTAAAATTTAACATAAAAGAACAATAAAAAGTGTACACCGAGCAACTTTGATTGTCCGAAGTTTCTCAACTCTCTCTATGGAGGAGCTTTTAACGGTTTTGTCCATTTGTCATTGAAAGTTGGTGTTTTGGCATCAAAATAATCTTGGAAGCCTATACACGTAAAATTTGACATAAAAAAACAATAAAAAGTGTACACCGAGCAACTTCGATTGTCCGAAGTTGCTCAACTCTCTCTATAGACGAGCTTTTAATCGCTTTGTCCATTTATCATAGAAATTAGTGTTTTTTCCTCGAAATAATATAGGAAGCTTATACTCGTAAAATTTGACATAGAAGAACATTAAAAGGTGTTTTAACTGTTTTTTCCATTTGCCATAGAAAGTTGGTGTTTTTGCATCGAAATAATCTAAGAAGCTTACACTCATAAAATTTGAAGTAGAAGAACAATAAAAAGTGTACACCGAGTAACTTCTGTTGTCCGAAGTTGCTCAACTCTTTCTGTGGAGGAGCTTTTAACGGTTTTGTCCATTTGTCATAGAAAGTTGCTATTTTGGCATCGAAATAATCTTGGAAGCTTATACTCATAAAATTTGACATAGAAGAACAATAAAACGTGTACACCGAGCATCTTTGATGGTCCGAAATTGGTCAACTCTCTCTATGAAGGAGCTTTTAACAGTTTTCTCCATTTATCTTAGAAACCTGGGATTTTGGCATCGAAATAATCTAGGAAGCTTATACTCATAAAATTTGACATAGAAGAACAATAAAACGTGTACACCGAGCATCTTTGATGGTCCGAAATTGGTCAACTCTCTCTATGAAGGAGCTTTTAACAGTTTTCTCCATTTGTGATGGAGACCTGGGATTTTGGCATCGAAATAATCTAGGAAGCTTATACTCATAAAATTTGACATAGAAGAACAATAAAAAGTGTCCAAAGAGCAACTTTGATGTTCCGAAGTTGCTCAACTCTCTCTATAGAGGAGCTTTTAACGGTTTTGCCTATTTGTCATAGAATGTTGGTCTTTTGCCATCGGAATAATCCTGGAAGCTCATTTTCGTAAAATTTAACATAAAAGAACAATAAAAAGTGTACACCGAGCAACTTTGGTTGTCCGAAGTTGCTCGACTCTCTCTATGGAGGAGCTTTTAACGGTTTTGTCCGTTTGTCATAGAAAGTTGGTGTTTTGGCATCGGAATAATTCTGGAAGCCCATTTTCGTAAAATATAACATAGAAGAACAATAAAAAGTGTACACCGAGCAACTTTGATTGTCCGAAGTTGCTCAACACTCTCTATGGAGGAGCTTTTAACGGTTTTTTCCATTTGTTGTTAAAAGTTGGTGTTTTGGCATCGAAATAATCTTGGAAGCTTATACTCGTAAAATTTGACTTAGTAGAACATTATAAAGTGTACACCGAGCAAATTTAATTATCCGAAGCTGCTCAACTCTCTCTATGGAGGAGCTTTTAACGGTTTTGTCCATTTGTCATAGAAAGTTGCTGTTTTGGCTTCGAAATAATCTTGGAAGCTTATACTCATAGAATGTGACATAGAAGAACCATAAAACGTGTACACCGAGCATCTTTGATGGTCCGAAATTGGTCAAATCTCTCTATGAAGGAGCTTTTAACAGGTTTCTCCATTTGTCATAGAAACCGGGGATTTTGGCATCGAAATAATCTAGGAAGCTTATACTCATAAAATTTGACATAGAAGAACCTTAAAAAGTGTACACCAAGCAACATTGATAGTCCGAAGTTGCTCAACTCTCTCTATGGAGGAGCTTTTAAAGGTTTTGCCCATTTGTCATAGAATGTTGGTCTTTTGCCATCGAAATAATATTGAAAGCTTATACTCATAAAATTTAAAATAGAAGAACATTAAAAAGTGTACACTGAGCAACTTTGATAGTCCAAAGTTGCTCAACTCTCTCTATGGAGGAGCTTTTAACGGTTTTGTCCGTTTGTCATAGAAAGTTGGCGTTTTGGCATCGGAATAATCCTGGAAGCCCATTTTCGTAAAATTTAACATTGAAGAACAATAAAAAGTGTACACCGAGCATCTTTGATTGTCTGAAGTTGCTCAACTCTCTCTATGGAGGAGCTTTTAACGGTTTTGTCCATTTGTCATAGAAAGTTGGTGTTTTGGCGTCGGAATAATCCTGGAAGCCCATTTTCGTAAAATTTAACATAGAAGAACAATAAAAAGTGTACACCGAGCAACTTTGATTGTCCGAAGTTGCTCAACTCTCTCTATGGAGGAGCTTTTAAAGGTTTTGCCCATTTGTCATAGAATGTTGGTCTTTTGCCATCAAAATAATCTTGGAAGCTTATACTCATAAAGTTTAAAATAGAAAAACATTAAAAAGTGTACACTGAACAACTTTGATAGTCCAAAGTTGCTCAACTCTCTCTATGGAGGAGCTTTTAACGGTTTTGTCCGTTTGTCATAGAAAGTTGGTGTTTTGGCATCGAAATAATCCTAGAAGCTCATTTTCGTAAAATTTAACATAGAAGAACAATAAAAAGTGTACACCGAGCAACTTTGATTGTCCGAAGTTGCTCAACTCTCTCTATGGAGGAGCTTTTAACAGTTTTGTCCATTTGTCAATAAAAGTCGGTGTTTTGGCGTCGAAATATTCCTGGAAGCTCATTTTCGTAAAATTTAACATAAAAGAACAGTAAAAAGTGTACACCGAACAATTTTGATGTGCCGAAGTTGCTCAACTCTTTCTATGGAGGAGCTTTTAAAGGTTTTCTCCATTTGTCATTGAAAGTTGGTGTTTTTGCATCGCAATAATCTTGGAAGCCTATACACATAAAATTTGACATAAAAAAGCAATAAAAAGTGTACAGCGAGCAACTTCGATTGTCCGAAGTTGCTCAACTCTCTCTATAGACGTGCTTTTAATCGCTTTGTCCATTTATCATAGAAAGTTAGTGTTTTTTCCTCGAAATAATATAGGAAGCTTATACTCGTAAAATTTGACATAGAAGAACATTAAAAAGTGTACACCGAGCAACTTTGATAGTCCGAAGTTGCTCAACTCTCTCTATGGAGGAGCTTTTAACGGTTTTGTCCATTTGTCATAGAAAGTTGGTGTTTTGGCATCGAAATAATCCTGGAAGCTCATTTTCGTAAAATTTAACAAAGAAGAACAATAAAAAGTGTACACCGAGCAATTTTGATTGTCCGAAGTTGCTCAACTCTCTCTATGGAGGAGCTTTTAACGGTTTTGTCCATTTGTCATAGAAAGTTGGTGTTTTGCAGCGAAATAATCCTGGAAGCTCATTTTCGTAAAATTTAACATAAAAGAACAGTAAAAAGTGTACACCGAGCAACATTGATTGTCCGAAGTTTCTCAACTCTCTCTATGTAGGAGCTTTTAACGGTTTTGTCCATTTGTCATTGAAAGTTGGTGTTTTGGCATCGAAATAATCTTGGAAGCCTATACACGTAAAATTTGACATAAAAAAGCAATAAAAAGTGTACACCGAGCAACTTCGATTGCCCAAAGTTGCTCAACTCTGTCTATAGATGTGCTTTTAATCGCTTTGTCCATTTATCATAGAAAGTTAGTGTTTTTTCCTCGAAATAATCTAAGAAGCTTATACTCGTAAAATTTGACATAGAAGAACATTAAAAGGTGTACATTGAGCAACTTTGATGGTCCGACGTTGCTCAACTCTCTCTATGGAGGAGCTTTTAACTGCTTTTTCCATTTGTCATAGAAAGTTGGTGTTTTTGCATCGAAATAATCTAAGAAGCTTACACTCATAAAATTTGAAGTAGAAGAACAATAAAAAGTGTACACCGAGCAACTTTGGTTGTCCGAAGTTGCTCAACTCTCTCTATGGAGGAGCTTTTAACGGTTTTGTCCATTTGTCATAGAAAGTTGATGTTTTGGCATCGAAATAATCTTGGAAGCTTATACTCATAAAATTTGACATAGAAGAACAATAAAACGTGTACACCGAGCAACTTTGATAGTCCGAAGTTGCTCAACTCTCTCTATGGAGGAGCTTTTAATGGTTTTGTCCGTTTGTCATAGAAAGTTGGTGTTTTGGCATCGAAATCATCCTGGAAGCTCATTTTCGTAAAATTTAACAAAGAAGAACAATAAAAAGTGTACACCGAGCAACTTTGATTGTCCGAAGTTGCTCAACTCTCTCTATGGAGGAGCTTTTAACGGTTTTGTCTATTTGTCATAGAAAGTTGGTGTTTTGGCGTCGAAATATTCCTGGAAGCTCATTTTCGTAAAATTTAACATAAAAGAACAGTAAAAAGTGTACACCAAGCAACTTTGATTGTCCGAAGTTGCTCAACTCTCTCTATGAAGGAGCTTTTAACGATTTTGTCCATTTGTCATAGAAAGTTGCTGTTTTGGCCTCGAAATAATCTAGGAAGCTTATACTCATAAAATTTAACATAGAAGAACAATAAAAAGTGTCCAAAGAGCAACTTTGATGTTCCGAAGTTGCTCAACTCTCTCTATGGAGGAGCTTTTAACGGTTTTGTCCATTTGTCATAGAAAGTTGCTGTTTTGGCCTCGAAATAATCTAGGAAGCTTATACTCATAAAATTTAACATAGAAGAACAATAAAAAGTGTCCAAAGAGCAACTTTGATGTTCCGAAGTTGCTCAACTCTCTCTATGGAGGAGCTTTTAAAGGTTTTGCCCATTTGTCATAGAATATTGGTCTTTTGCCATCGAAAAAATCTTGGAAGCTTATACTCATAAAATTTAAAATAGAAGAACATTAAAAATTGTACACTGAGCAACTTCGATAGTCCAAAGTTTCTCGACTCTCTCTACAGAGGAGCTTTTAACGGTTTTGTCCGTTTGTCATAGAAAGTTGGTATTTTGGCATCGAAATAATCCGGGAAGCCCATTTTCATAAAATTTAACATAGAGGAACAATAAAAAGTGTACACCGAGCAACTTTGATTGTCCGAAGTTGCTCAACTCTCTCTATGGAGGAGCTTTTAACGGTTTTGTCCATTTGTCATAGAAAGTTGGTGTTTTGGCTTCGAAATATTCCTGGAAGCTCATTTTCGTAAAATTTAACATAAAAGAACAGTAAAAAGTGTACACCGAGCAACTTTGATTGTCCGAAGTTGCTCAAATCTCTCTATGAAGGAGCTTTTAACGGTTTTTTCATTTGTCGTTAAAAGTTGGTGTTTTGGCATCGAAATAATCTTGGAAGCTTATACTCATAAAATTTGACATAGAAGAACAATAAAACGTGTACACCGAGCATCTTTGATGGTCCGAAATTGGTCAACTCTCTCTATGAAGGAGCTTTTAACGGTTTTCTCCATTTGTCATGGAGACCTGGGATTTTTGCATCGAAATAATCTAGGAAGCTTATACTCATAAAATTTAAAATAGAAGAACAGTAAAAAGTGTACACCGAACAATTTTAATGTGCCGAAGTTGCTCAACTCTTTCTATGGAGGAGCTTTTAAAGGTTTTCTCCATTTGTCATTGAAAGTTGGTGTTTTTGCATCGGAATAATTCTGGAAGCCTATACACATAAAATTTGACATAAAAAAGCAATAAAAAGTGTACAGCGAGCAACTTCGATTGTCCGAAGTTGCTCAACTCTCTCTATAGACGTGCTTTTAATCGCTTTGTCCATTTATCATAGAAAGTTAGTGTTTTTTCCTCGAAATAATATAGGAAGTTTATACTCGTAAAATTTGACATAGAAGAACATTAAAAAGTGTACACCGAGCAACTTTGATAGTCCGAAGTTGCTCAACTCTCTCTATGGAGGAGCTTTTAACGGTTTTGTCCATTTGTCATAGGAAGTTGGTGTTTTGGCATCGAAATAATCCTGGAAGCTCATTTTCGTAAAATTTAACAAAGAAGAACAATAAAAAGTGTACACCGAGCAATTTTGATTGTCCGAAGTTGCTCAACTCTCTCTATGGAGGAGCTTTTAACGGTTTTGTCCGTTTGTCATAGAAAGTTGGTGTTTTGCAGCGAAATAATCCTGGAAGCTCATTTTCGTAAAATTTAACATAAAAGAACAGTAAAAAGTGTACACCGAGCAACATTGATTGTCCGAAGTTTCTCAACTCTCTCTATGTAGGAGCTTTTAACGGTTTTGTCCATTTGTCATTGAAAGTTGGTGTTTTGGCATCGAAATAATCTTGGAAGCCTATACACGTAAAATTTGACATAAAAAAGCAATAAAAAGTGTACACCGAGCAACTTCGATTGCCCAAAGTTGCTCAACTCTGTATATAGATGTGCTTTTAATCGCTTTGTCCATTTATCATAGAAAGTTAGTGTTTTTTCCTCGAAATAATCTAAGAAGCTTATACTCGTAAAATTTGACATAGAAGAACATTAAAAGGTGTACATTGAGCAACTTTGATGGTCCGACGTTGCTCAACTCTCTCTATGGAGGAGCTTTTAACTGCTTTTTCCATTTGTCATAGAAAGTTGGTGTTTTTGCATCGAAATAATCTAAGAAGCTTACACTCATAAAATTTGAAGTAGAAGAACAATAAAAAGTGTACACCGAGCAACTTTGGTTGTCCGAAGTTGCTCAACTCTCTCTATGGAGGAGCTTTTAACGGTTTTGTCCATTTGTCATAGAAAGTTGATGTTTTGGCATCGAAATAATCTTGGAAGCTTATACTCATAAAATTTGACATAGAAGAACAATAAAACGTGTACACCGAGCAACTTTGATTGTCCGAAATTGGTCAACTCTCTCTATGAAGGAGCTTTTAACAGTTTTCTCCATTTGTCATAGAAACTTGGGATTTTCGCATCGAAATAATCTAGGAAGCTTATACTCATAAAATTTGACATAGAAGAACATTAAAAAGTGTACACCGAGCAACTTTGGTAGTCCGAAGTTGCTCAACTCTCTCTACGGAGGAGCTTTTAACCATTTTGTCCATTTGTCATAGAAAGTAGGTGTTTTGGCATCGAAATAATCCTGGAAGCTCATTTTCATAAAATTTAACAAAGATGAACAATAAAAAGTGTACACCGAGCAATTTTGATTGTCCGAAGTTGCTCAACTCTCTCTATGGAGGAGCTTTTAACGATTTTGTCCATTTGTCATAGAAAGTTGGTAGTTTGGCATCGAAATAATCCTGGAAGCACATTTTCGTAAAATTTAACATAAAAGAACAATAAAAAGTGTACACCGAGCAACTTCGATTGTCCGAAGTTGCTCAACTCTCTCTATAGACGTGCTTTTAATCGCTTTGTCCATTTATCATAGAAAGTTAGTGTTTTTTCCTCGAAATAATCTAAGAAGCTTATACTCGTAAAATTTGACATAGAAGGACATTAAAAGGTGTACACCGAGCAACTTTGATGGTCCGACGTTGCTCAACTCTCTCTATGAAGGAGCTTTTAACTGTTTTTTCTATTTGTCATAGAAAGTTGGTGTTTTTGCATCGAAATAATCTACGAAGCTTACACTAATAAAATTTGAAGTAGAAGAACAATAAAAAGCGTACACCGAGCAATTTTGGTTGTCCGAAGTTGCTCAACTCTCTCTATGGAGGAGCTTTTAACGGTTTTGTCCATTTGTCATAGAAAGTTGCTGTTTTGGCATCGAAATAATCTTGGAAGCTTAAACTCATAAAATTTAACAAAGATGAACAATAAAAAGTGTACACCGAGCAACTTTGATAGTCCGAAGTTGCTCAACTCTCTCTATGGAGGAGCTTTTAATGGTTTTGTCCGTTTGTCATAGAAAGTTGGTGTTTTGGCATCGAAATCATCCTGGAAGCTCATTTTTGTAAAATTTAACAAAGAAGAACAATAAAAAGTGTACACCGAGCAACTTTGATTGTCCGAAGTTGCTCAACTCTCTCTATGGAGGAGCTTTTAACGGTTTTGTCTATTTGTCATAGAAAGTTGGTGTTTTGGCGTCGAAATATTCCTGGAAGCTCATTTTCGTAAAATTTAACATAAAAGAACAGTAAAAAGTGTACACCAAGCAACTTTGATTGTCCGAAGTTGCTCAACTCTCTCTATGAAGGAGCTTTTAACGATTTTGTCCATTTGTCATAGAAAGTTGCTGTTTTGGCCTCGAAATAATCTAGGAAGCTTATACTCATAAAATTTAACATAGAAGAACAATAAAAAGTGTCCAAAGAGCAACTTTGATGTTCCGAAGTTGCTCAACTCTCTCTATGGAGGAGCTTTTAACGGTTTTGTCCATTTGTCATAGAAAGTTGCTGTTTTGGCCTCGAAATAATCTAGGAAGCTTATACTCATAAAATTTAACATAGAAGAACAATAAAAAGTGTCCAAAGAGCAACTTTGATGTTCCGAAGTTGCTCAACTCTCTCTATGGAGGAGCTTTTAAAGGTTTTGCCCATTTGTCATAGAATATTGGTCTTTTGCCATCGAAAAAATCTTGGAAGCTTATACTCATAAAATTTAAAATAGAAGAACATTAAAAATTGTACACTGAGCAACTTCGATAGTCCAAAGTTTCTCGACTCTCTCTACAGAGGAGCTTTTAACGGTTTTGTCCGTTTGTCATAGAAAGTTGGTATTTTGGCATCGGAATAATCCGGGAAGCCCATTTTCATAAAATTTAACATAGAGGAACATTAAAAAGTGTACACCGAGCAACTTTGATTGTCCGAAGTTGCTCAACTCTCTCTATGGAGGAGCTTTTAACGGTTTTGTCCATTTGTCATAGAAAGTTGGTGTTTTGGCTTCGAAATATTCCTGGAAGCTCATTTTCGTAAAATTTAACATAAAAGAACAGTAAAAAGTGTACACCGAGCAACTTTGATTGTCCGAAGTTGCTCAAATCTCTCTATGAAGGAGCTTTTAACGGTTTTTTCATTTGTCGTTAAAAGTTGGTGTTTTGGCATCGAAATAATCTTGGAAGCTTATACTCATAAAATTTGACATAGAAGAACAATAAAACGTGTACACCGAGCATCTTTGATGGTCCGAAATTGGTCAACTCTCTCTATGAAGGAGCTTTTAACGGTTTTCTCCATTTGTCATGGAGACCTGGGATTTTTGCATCGAAATAATCTAGGAAGCTTATACTCATAAAATTTAAAATAGAAGAACATTAAAAAGTGTACACTGAGCAACTTTGATAGTCCAAAGTTGCTCAACTCTCTCTATGGAGGAGCTTTTAACGGTTTTGTCCGTTTGTCATAGAAAGTTGGTGTTTTTGCATCGGAATAATTCTGGAAGCCCATTTTCGTAAAATTTAACATAAAAAATAATAAAAAGTGTACACCGAGCAACTTTGATTGTCCGAAGTTGTTCAACTCTCTCTATGGAGGAGCTTTTAACGGTTTTTGTCCATTTGTCATGAAAGTTGGTGTTTTGGCATCGAAATAATCTTGGAAGCTCATTTTCGTAAAATTTAACATAAAAGAACAATAAAAAGTGTACACCGAGCAACTTTGGTTGTCCGAAGTTGCTCGACTCTCTCTATGGAGTAGCTTTTAACGGTTTTATCCATTTATAGAAAGTTGGTGTTTTGGCATCGAAATAATCCTGGAAGCTCATTTTCGTAAAATTTAACATAAAAGAACAATAAAAATTGTACACCGAGCAAATTTGATTGTCCGAAGTTGCTCAACTCTCTCTATGGAGGAGCTTTTAACGGTTTTGTCCTTTTGTCATAGAAAGTTGGTGTTATGGCATCGAAATAATCCTGGAAGCACATTTTCGTAAAATTTAACATAGAAGAACAATAAAAAGTGTACACCGAGCAACTTTGATAGTCCGAAGTTGCTCAACTCTCCCTATAGAGGAGCTTTTAACAGTTTTGTTCATTTGTCATAGAAAGTTGGTGTTTTGGCATCGAAATAATCTTGGAAGCTTATACTTATAAAATTTGACATAGAAGAACAATAAAAAGTGTACACCGAGCATCTTTTATGGTCCGAAATTGGTCAACTCTCTCTATGAAGGAGCTTTTAATAACTTTCTCCATTTGTCATAGAAACTTGGGATTTTGGCATCGAAGAACAATAAAAAGTGTACACCGAACAATTTTGATGTACCGAAGTTGCTCAACTCTCTCTATGGAGGAGCTTTTAAAGGTTTTGTCCATTTGTCATAGAAAGTTGGTCTTTTGCCATCGAAATAATCTTGGAAGCTTATACTCATAAAATTTGACATAGAAGAACATTAAAAAGTGTACACCGAGCAACTTTGATGTGCCGAAATTGCTCAACTCTCTCTATGGAGGAGCTTTTAACGGTTTTGTCCATTTGTCATGGAAAGTTGGTGTTTTGGCATCGAAATAATCCTAGAAGCTCATTTTCATAAAATTTAATATAGAAGAACAATAAAAAGTGTACACCGAGCAACTTTGATTGTCTGAAGTTGCTCAACTCTCTCTATGGAGGAGCTTTTAACAGTTTTGTCCATTTGTCATAGAAAGTTGCTGTTTTGGCATCGAAATAATTCTGGAAGCTCATTTTCGTAAAATTTAACATAAAAGAACAATAAAAAGTGTACACCGAGCAACTTTGATTGTCCGAAGTTTCTCAACTCTCTCTATGGAGGAGCTTTTAACGGTTTTGTCCATTTGTCATTGAAAGTTGGTGTTTTGGCATCAAAATAATCTTGGAAGCCTATACACGTAAAATTTGACATAAAAAAACAATAAAAAGTGTACACCGAGCAACTTCGATTGTTCGAAGTTGCTCAACTCTCTCTATAGACGAGCTTTTAATCGCTTTGTCCAATTATCATAGAAAGTTAGTGTTTTTTCCTCGAAATAATATAGGAAGCTTATACTCGTAAAATTTGACATAGAAGAACATTAAAAGGTGTTTTAACTGTTTTTTCCATTTGTCATAGAAAGTTGGTGTTTTTGCATCGAAATAATCTAAGAAGCTTACACTCATAAAATTTGAAGTAGAAGAACAATAAAAAGTGTACACCGAGTAACTTTTGTTGTCCGAAGTTGCTCAACTCTTTCTGTGGAGGAGCTTTTAACGGTTTTGTCCATTTGTCATAGAAAGTTGCTATTTTGGCATTGAAATAATCTTGGAAGCTTATACTCATAAAATTTGACATAGAAGAACAATAAAACGTGTACACCGAGCATCTTTGATGGTCCGAAATTGGTCAACTCTCTCTATGAAGGAGCTTTTAACAGTTTTCTCCATTTATCTTAGAAACCTAGGATTTTGGCATCGAAATAATCTAGGAAGCTTATACTCATAAAATTTGACATAGAAGAACAATAAAACGTGTACACCGAGCATCTTTGATGGTCCGAAATTGGTCAACTCTCTCTATGAAGGAGCTTTTAACAGTTTTCTCCATTTGTGATGGAGACCTGGGATTTTGGCATCGAAATAATCTAGGAAGCTTATACTCATAAAATTTGACATAGAAGAACAATAAAAAGTGTCCAAAGAGCAACTTTGATGTTCCGAAGTTGCTCAACTCTCTCTATAGAGGAGCTTTTAAAGGTTTTGCCTATTTGTCATAGAATGTTGGTCTTTTGCCATCGGAATAATCCTGGAAGCTCATTTTCGTAAAATTTAACATAAAAGAACAATAAAAAGTGTACACCGAGCAACTTTGGTTGTCCGAAGTTGCTCGACTCTCTCTATGGAGGAGCTTTTAACGGTTTTGTCCGTTTGTCATAGAAAGTTGGTGTTTTGGCATCGGAATAATTCTGGAAGCCCATTTTCGTAAAAATTAACATAGAAGAACAATAAAAAGTGTACACCGAGCAACTTTGATTGTCCGAAGTTGCTCAACACTCTCTATGGAGGAGCTTTTAACGGTTTTTTCCATTTGTTGTTAAAAGTTGGTGTTTTGGCATCGAAATAATCTTGGAAGCTTATACTCATAGAATGTCACATAGAAGAACAATAAAACGTGTACACCGAGCATCTTTGATGGTCCGAAATTGGTCAAATCTCTCTATGAAGGAGCTTTTAACAGTTTTCTCCATTTGTCATAGAAACCGGGGATTTTGGCATCGAAATAATCTAGGAAGCTTATACTCATAAAATTTGACATAGAAGAACCTTAAAAAGTGTACACCAAGCAACATTGATAGTCCGAAGTTGCTCAACTCTCTCTATGGAGGAGCTTTTAAAGGTTTTGCCCATTTGTCATAGAATGTTGGTCTTTTGCCATCGAAATAATCTTGAAAGCTTATACTCATAAAATTTAAAATAGAAGAATATTAAAAAGTGTACACTGAGCAACTTTGATAGTCCAAAGTTGCTCAACTCTCTCTATGGAGGAGCTTTTAACGGTTTTGTCCGTTTGTCATAGAAAGTTGGTGTTTTGGCATCGGAATAATCCTGGAAGCCCATTTTCGTAAAATTTAACATTGAAGAACAATAAAAAGTGTACACCGAGCATCTTTGATTGTCTGAAGTTGCTCAACTCTCTCTATGGAGGAGCTTTTAACGGTTTTGTCCATTTGTCATAGAAAGTTGGTGTTTTGGCGTCGGAATAATCCTGGAAGCCCATTTTCGTAAAATTTAACATAGAAGAACAATAAAAAGTGTACACCGAGCAACTTTGATTGTCCGAAGTTGCTCAACTCTCTCTATGGAGGAGCTTTTAAAGGTTTTGCCCATTTGTCATAGAATGTTGGTCTTTTGCCATCAAAATAATCTTGGAAGCTTATACTCATAAAATTTAAAATAGAAAAACATTAAAAAGTGTACACTGAACAACTTTGATAGTCCAAAGTTGCTCAACTCTCTCTATGGTGGAGCTTTTAACGGTTTTGTCCGTTTGTCATAGAAAGTTGGTGTTTTGGCATCGAAATAATCCTAGAAGCTCATTTTCGTAAAATTTAACATAGAAGAACAATAAAAAGTGTACACCGAGCAACTTTGATTGTCCGAAGTTGCTCAACTCTCTCTATGGACGAGCTTTTAATAGTTTTGTCCATTTGTCAATAAAAGTTGGTGTTTTGGCGTCGAAATATTCCTGGAAGCTCATTTTCGTAAAATTTAACATAAAAGAACAGTAAAAAGTGTACACCGAACAATTTTGATGTGCCGAAGTTGCTCAACTCTTTCTATGGAGGAGCTTTTAAAGGTTTTCTCCATTTGTCATTGAAAGTTGGAGTTTTTGCATCGCAATAATCTTGGAAGCCTATACACATAAAATTTGACATAAAAAAGCAATAAAAAGTGTACAGCGAGCAACTTCGATTGTCCGAAGTTGCTCAACTCTCTCTATAGACGTGCTTTTAATCGCTTTGTCCATTTATCATAGAAAGTTAGTGTTTTTTCCTCGAAATAATATAGGAAGCTTATACTCGTAAAATTTGACATAGAAGAACATTAAAAAGTGTACACCGAGCAACTTTGATAGTCCGAAGTTGCTCAACTCTCTCTATGGAGGAGCTTTTAACGGTTTTGTCCATTTGTCATAGAAAGTTGTTGTTTTGGCATCGAAATAATCCTGGAAGCTCATTTTCGTAAAATTTAACAAAGAAGAACAATAAAAAGTGTACACCGAGCAATTTTGATTGTCCGAAGTTGCTCAACTCTCTCTATGGAGGAGCTTTTAACGGTTTTGTCCATTTGTCATAGAAAGTTGGTGTTTTGCAGCGAAATAATCCTGGAAGCTCATTTTCGTAAAATTTAACATAAAAGAACAATAAAAAGTGTACACCGAGCAACATTGATTGTCTGAAGTTTCTCAACTCTCTCTATGTAGGAGCTTTTAACGGTTTTGTCCATTTGTCATTGAAAGTTGGTGTTTTGGCATCGAAATAATCTTGGAATCCTATACACGTAAAATTTGACATAAAAAAGCAATAAAAAGTGTACACCGAGCAACTTCGATTGCCCAAAGTTGCTCAACTCTGTCTATAGATGTGCTTTTAATCGCTTTGTCCATTTATCATAGAAAGTTAGTGTTTTTTCCTCGAAATAATCTAAGAAGCTTATACTCGTAAAATTTGACATAGAAGAACATTAAAAGGTGTACATTGAGCAACTTTGATGGTCCGACGTTGCTCAACTCTCTCTATGGAGGAGCTTTTAACTGCTTTTTCCATTTGTCATAGAAAGTTGGTGTTTTTGCATCGAAATAATCTAAGAAGCTTACACTCATAAAATTTGAAGTAGAAGAACAATAAAAAGTGTACACCGAGCAACTTTAGTTGTCCGAAGTTGCTCAACTCTCTCTATGGAGGAGCTTTTAACGGTTTTGTCCATTTGTCATAGAAAGTTGATGTTTTGGCATCGAAATAATCTTGGAAGCTTATACTCATAAAATTTGACATAGAAGAACAATAAAACGTGTACACCGAGCAACTTTGATTGTCCGAAATTGGTCAACTCTCTGTATGAAGGAGCTTTTAACAGTTTTCTCCATTTGTCATAGAAACCTGGGATTTTCGCATCGAAATAATCTAGGAAGCTTATACTCATAAAATTTGACATAGAAGAACATTAAAAAGTGTACACCGAGCAACTTTGGTAGTCCGAAGTTGCTCAACTCTCTCTACGGAGGAGCTTTTAACCATTTTGTCCATTTGTCATAGAAAGTAGGTGTTTTGGCATCGAAATAATCCTGGAAGCTCATTTTCATAAAATTTAACAAAGATGAACAATAAAAAGTGTACACCGAGCAATTTTGATTGTCCGAAGTTGCTCAACTCTCTCTATGGAGGAGCTTTTAACGATTTTGTCCATTTGTCATAGAAAGTTGGTGGTTTGGCATCGAAATAATCCTGGAAGCACATTTTCGTAAAATTTAACATAAAAGAACAATAAAAAGTGTACACCGAGCAACTTCGATTGTCCGAAGTTGCTCAACTCTCTCTGTAGACGTGCTTTTAATCGCTTTGTCCATTTATCATAGAAAGTTAGTGTTTTTTCCTCGAAATAATCTAAGAAGCTTATACTCGTAAAATTTGACATAGAAGGACATTAAAAGGTGTACACCGAGCAACTTTGATGGTCCGACGTTGCTCAACTCTCTCTATGAAGGAGCTTTTAACTGTTTTTTCTATTTGTCATAGAAAGTTGGTGTTTTTGCATCGAAATAATCTACGAAGCTTACACTAATAAAATTTGAAGTAGAAGAACAATAAAAAGCGTACACCGAGCAATTTTGGTTGTCCGAAGTTGCTCAACTCTCTCTATGGAGGAGCTTTTAACGGTTTTGTCCATTTGTCATAGAAAGTTGCTGTTTTGGCATCGAAATAATCTTGGAAGCTTAAACTCATAAAATTTAACAAAGATGAACAATAAAAAGTGTACACCGAGCAACTTTGATAGTCCGAAGTTGCTCAACTCTCTCTATGGAGGAGCTTTTAATGGTTTTGTCCGTTTGTCATAGAAAGTTGGTGTTTTGGCATCGAAATCATCCTGGAAGCTCATTTTCGTAAAATTTAACAAAGAAGAACAATAAAAAGTGTACACCGAGCAACTTTGATTGTCCGAAGTTGCTCAACTCTCTCTATGGAGGAGCTTTTAACGGTTTTGTCTATTTGTCATAGAAAGTTGGTGTTTTGGCGTCGAAATATTCCTGGAAGCTCATTTTCGTAAAATTTAACATAAAAGAACAGTAAAAAGTGTACACCAAGCAACTTTGATTGTCCGAAGTTGCTCAACTCTCTCTATGAAGGAGCTTTTAACGATTTTTTCCCTTTGTCGTTAAAAGTTGGTGTTTTGGCATCAAAATAATCTTGGAAGCTTATACTCGCAAAATTTGACTTAGTAGAACATTATAAAGTGTACACCGAGCAACTTTAATTATCCAAAGTTGCTCAACTCTCTCTATGGAGGAGCTTTTAACGGTTTTGTCCATTTGTCATAGAAAGTTGCTGTTTTGGCATCGAAATAATCTTGGAAGCTTATACTCATAAAATTTGACATAGAAGAACAATAAAACGTGTACACCGAGCATCTTTGATGGTCCGAAATTGGTCAACTCTCTCTATGAAGGAGCTTTTAACAAATTTCTCCATTTCTCGTAGAAACCTGGGATTTTGGCATCGAAATAATCTAGGAAGCTTATACTCATAAAATTTGACATAGAACAACGTTAAAAAGTGTACACCGAGCAACTTTGATAGACCGAAGTTGCTCAACTCTCTCTATGGAGGAGCTTTTAATGGTTTTGTCCGTTTGTCATAGAAAATTGGTGTTTTCGCATCGAAATAATCCTGGAAGCTCATTTTCGTAAAATTTAACAAAGAAGAACAATAAAAAGTGTACACCGAGCAACTTTGATTGTCCGAAGTTGCTCAACTCTCTCTATGGAGGAGCTTTTAACGGTTTTGTCCATTTGTCATAGAAAGTTGCTGTTTTGGCGTCGAAATATATTTCTGGAAGCTCATTTTCGTAAAATTTAACATAAAAGAACAGTAAAAAGTGTACACCGAGAAACTTTGATTGTCCGAAGTTGCTCAACTCTCTCTATGAAGGAGCTTTTAACGGTTTTTTTCATTTATCGTTAAAAGTTGGTGTTTTGGCATCGAAATAATCTTGGAAGCTTATACTCAGAAAATTTTACATAGAAGAACAATAAAACGTGTACACCGAGCATCTTTGATGGTCCAAAATTGGTCAACTCTCTCTATGAAGGAGCTTTTAACAGTTTTCTACATTTGTCATGGAGACCTGGGATATTGGCATCGAAATAATCTAGGAAGCTTATACTCATAAAATTTGACATAGAAGAACAATAAAAAGTGTCGAAAGAGCAACTTTGATGTTCCGAAGTTGCTCAACTCTCTCTATGGAGGAGCTTTTAAAGGTTTTGCCCATTTGTCATAGAATGTTGGTCTTTCGCCATCGAAATAATCTTGGAAGCTTATACTCATAAAATTTAAAATAGAAGAACATTAAAAAGTGTATACTGAGCAACTTTGATTGTCCAAAGTTGCTCAACTCTCTCTATGGAAGAGCTTTTAACGGTTTTGTCTATTTGTCATAGAAAGTTGGTGTTTTGGCATCGGAATAATCCTGGAAGCCCATTTTCGTAAAATTTAACATAGAAGAACAATAAGAAGCGTACACCGAGCAACTTTGATTGTCCGAAGTTGCTCAACTCTCTCTATGAAGAAGCTTTTAACGATTTTTTCCATTTGTCGTTAAAAGTTGGTGTTTTGGCATCAAAATAATCTTGGAAGCATATAATCGCAAAATTTGACTTAGTAGAACATTATAAAGTGTACACCGAGCAACTTTAATTATCCAAAGTTGCTCAACTCTCTCTATGGAGGAGCTTTTAACGGTTTTGTCCATTTGTCATAGAAAGTTGCTGTTTTCGCATCGAAATAATCTAGGAAGCTTATACTCATAAAATTTGACATAGAAGAACATTAAAAAGTGTACACCGAGCAACTTTGATAGTCCGAAGTTGCTCAACTCTCTCTATGGAGGAGCTTTTAACGGTTTTGTCCATTTGTCATAGAAAGTTGGTGTTTTGGCATTGAAATAATACTGGAAGCTCATTTTCGTAAAATTTAACAAAGAAGAACAATAAAAAGTGTACAACGAGCAATTTTGATTGTCCGAAGTTGCTCAACTCTCTCTATGGAGGAGCTTTTAACGGTTTTCTCCATTTGTCATAGAAAGTTGCTGTTTTGGCTTCGAAATAATCTTGGAAGCTTATACTCATAGAATTTGACATAGAAGAACAATAAAACGTGTACACGGAGCATCTTTGATGGTCCGAAATTGGTCAACTCTCTCTATGAAGGAGCTTTTATCAGTTTTCTCCATTTGTCATAGAAACCTGGGATTTTGGCATCGAAATAATCTAGGAAGCTTATACTCGTAAAATTTGACATAGAAGAACAATAAAAAGTGTACACCGAGCAACTTAGATGTCCCGAAGTTGCTCAACTCTTTCTATGGTGGAGCTTTTAAAGGTTTTGTCCATTTGTCATAGAAAGTTGCTGTTTTCGCATCGAAATAATCTAGGAAGCTTATACTCATAAAATTTGACATAGAAGAACATTAAAAAGTGTACACCGAGCAACTTTGATAGTCCGAAGTTGCTCAACTCTCTCTATGGAGGAGCTTTTAACGGTTTTGTCCATTTGTCATAGAAAGTTGGTGTTTTGGCAGCGAAATAATCCTGAAAGCTCATTTTCGTAAAATTTAACATAAAAGAACAATAAAAAGTGTACACCGAGCAACTTTGATTGTCCGAAGTTTCTCAACTCTCTCTATGGAGGAGCTTTTAACGGTTTTCTCCATTTGTCATAGAAAGTTGCTGTTTTGGCTTCGAAATAATCTTGGAAGCTTATACTCATAGAATTTGACATAGAAGAACAATAAAACGTGTACACGGAGCATCTTTGATGGTCCGAAATTGGTCAACTCTCTCTATGAAGGAGCTTTTATCAGTTTTCTCCATTTGTCATAGAAACCTGGGATTTTGGCATCGAAATAATCTAGGAAGCTTATACTCGTAAAATTTGACATAGAAGAACAATAAAAAGTGTACACCGAGCAACTTAGATGTCCCGAAGTTGCTCAACTCTTTCTATGGTGGAGCTTTTAAAGGTTTTGTCCATTTGTCATAGAAAGTTGGTCTTTTGCTATCGAAATAATCTTGGAAGCTTATACTCATAAAATTTGACATAGAAGAACATTAAAAAGTGTACACCGAGCAACTTTGATAGTCCGAAGTTGCTCAACTCTCTCTATGGAGGAGCTTTTAACGGTTTTCTCCATTTGTCATAAAAAGTTAGTGTTTTTTCCTCGAAATAATCTAGGAAGCTTGTACTCGTAAAATTTGACATAGAAGAACATTAAAAGGTGTGCACCGAGCAACTTTGATGGTCCGACGTCGCTCAACTCTCTCTATGGAGGAGCTTTTAACTGTTTTTTCCATTTGTCATAGAAAGTTGGTGTTTTTGCATCGAAATAATCTAAGAAGCTTACACTCATAAAATTTGAAGTAGAAGAACAATAAAAAGTATACACCGAGCAACTTTGGTTGTCCGAAGTTCCTCAACTCTCTCTGTGGATGAGCTTTTAACGGTTTTGTCCATTTGTCATAGAAAGTTGCTGTTTTGGCATCGAAATAATCTTGGAAGCTTATACTCATAAAATTTGACATAGAAGAACAATAAAACGTGTACACCGAGCATCTTTGATGGTCCGAAATTGGTCAACTCTCTCTATGAAGGAGCTTTTAACAGCTTTCTCCATTTGTCATTGAAACTTGGGATTTTGGCATCGAAATAATCTAGGAAGCTTATATTTATAAAATTTGACATAGAAGAACAATAAAAAGTGTATACCGAACAACTTTGATGTGCCGAAGTTGCTCAACTCTCTCTACGGAGGAGCTTTTAAAGGTTTTGTCCATTTGTCATAGAAAGTTGGTCTTTTGCCATCGAAATAATCTTGGAAGCTTATACTCATAAAATTTGACATAGAAGAACATTAAAAAGTGTACACCGAGCAACTTTGATGTGCCGAAGTTGCTCAACTCTCTCTATGTAGGAGCTTTTAACGGTTTTGTCCATTTGTCATGGAAAGTTGGTGTTTTGGCATCGAAATAATCCTAGAAGCTCATTTTCGTAAAATTTAAAATAGAAGAACAATAAAAAGTGTACACCGAGCAACTTTGATTGTCCGAAGTTGCTCAACTCTCTCTATGGAGGAGCTTTTAACAGTTTTGTCCATTTGTCATAGAAAGTTGTTGTTTTGGCATCGAAATAATTCTGGAAGCTCATTTTCGTAAAATTTAACATAAAAGAAAAACAAAAAGTGTACACCGAGCAACTTCGATTGTCCGAAGTTTCTCAACTCTCTCTATGGAGGAGCTTTTAACGGTTTTGTCCATTTGTCATAGAAAGTTGGTGTTTTGGCATCGAAATAATCCTGGAAGCTTATTTTCGTAAAATTTAACATAGAAGAATAATAAAAAGTGTACACCGAGCAACTTTGATTGTCCGAAGTTGGTCAACTCTCTCTATGGAGGAGTTTTTAACGGTTTTGTCCATTTGTCATAGAAAGTTGCTGTTTTCGCATCGAAATAATCTAGGAAGCTTATACTCATAAAATTTGACATAGAAGAACAATAAAAAGTGTACACCGAACAACTTTGATGTGCCGAAGTTGCTCAACTCTCTCTACGGATGAGCTTTTAAAGGTTTTGTCCATTTGTCATAGAAAGTAGGTCTTTTGCAATCGAAATAATCTTCGAAGCTTATACTCATAAAATTTGAAGTAGAAGAAGAATAAAAAGTGTACATCGAGCAACTTTGGTTGTCCGAAGTTGCTCAACTCTCTCTGTAGAGGTGCTTTTAACGGTTTTGTGGATTTGTCATATAAAGTTGTTGTTTTGGCATCGAAATAATCTTGGAAGATTATACTCATAAAATTTAACATAGAAGAACAATAAAATGTGTACATCGAGCATCTTTGATGGTCCGAATTTGGTCAACTCTCTCTATGAATGAGCTTTTAACAGTTTTCTCCATTTGTCATAGAAACCTGGGATTTTGGCATCGAAATAATCTAGGAAGCTTATACTCATAAAATTTGACATAGAAGAACATTAAAAAGTGTACACCGAGCATCTTTGATGGTTCGAAATTGGTCAACTCTCTCTATGAAGGAGCTTTTAACAGTTTTCTCCATTTGTCATAGAAACCTGCGATTTTGGCATCGAAATAATCTAGGAAGCTTATATTCATAAAATTTGACATAGAAGAACAATAAAACGTGTACACCGAGCATCTTTGATGGTCCGAAGTTGCTCAACTCTCTCTATGGAGGAGCTTTTAAAGGTTTTGCCCATTTGTCGTAGAATGTTGGTCTTTTGCCATCGAAATAATCTTGGAAGCTTATACTCATAAAATTTAAAATAGAAGAACATTAAAAAGTGTACACTGAGCAACTTTGATAGTACGAAGTTGCTCAACTCTCTCTACGGAGAAGCTTTTTACGGTTTTGTCCGTTTGTCATAGAAAGTTGGTGTTTTGGCATCGGAATAATCCTGGAAGCCCATTTTTATAAAATTTAACATAGAAGAACAATAAAAAGTGTACACCGAGCAACTTTGATTGTCCGAAGTTTCTCAACTCTCTCTATGGAGGAGCATTTAACGGTTTTGTCTATTTGTCATAGAAAATTGGTGTTTTGGCGTCGATATATTCCTGGAAGCTCATTTTCGTAAAATTTAAAATAAAAGAACAGTAAAAAGTGTACACCGAGCAACTTTGATTGTCCGAAGTTGCTCAACTCTCTCTATGGAGGAGCTTTTAACGGTTTTTTCCATTTATCGTTAAAAGTTAATGTTTTGGTGCGAAATAATCTTGGAAGCTTATACTCGTAAAATTTGACTTAGTAGAACATTATAAAGTGTACACCGAGCAACTTTAATTGTCCGAAGTTGCTCAACTCTCTCTATGGAGGAGCTTTTAACGGTTTTGTCCATTTGTCATAGAATGTTGCTGTTTTGGAATCGAAATAATCTTGGAAGCTTATACTTATAAAATTTGACATAGAAGAACAATAAAACGTGTACACCGAGCATTTTTGATGGTCCGAAATTGGTCAACTCTCTCTATGAGGGAGCTTTTAACAGTTTTCTCCATTTGTCATAGAAACCTGGAATTTTGGCATCGAAATAATCTAAGAAGCTTATACTCATAAAATTTGACATAGAAGAACATTAAAAATTGTACATCGAGCAACTTTGATAGTCCGAAGTTGCTCAACTCTCTCTATGGAGGAGCTTTTAAAGGTTTTGTCCATTTGTCAAAAAAAGTTGGTGTTTTGGCATCGAAATAATCCTAGAAGCTCATTTTTGTAAAATTTAACATAGAAGAACAATAAAAAGTGTACAGCGAGCAACTTTGATTGTCCGAAGTTGCTCAATTCTCTCTATGGAGGAGCTTTTAACGGTTTTGTCCATTTGTCATGAAAGTTGGTGTTTTCGAATCGAAATAATCCTGGAAGCTCATTTTCGTAAAATTTAACATAAAAGAACAATAAAAAGTGTACACCGAGCAACTTTCGTTGTCCGAAGTTGCTCGACTCTCTCTATGGAGGAGCTTTTAATGGTTTTGTCCATTTGTCATAGAAAGTTGGTGTTTTGGCATCGAAATAATCCTGGAAGCTCATTTTCGTAAAATTTAACATAAAGGAACAATAAAAATTGTACACCGAGCAACTTTGATTGTCCAAAGTTGCTCAACTCTCTCTATGGAGGAGCTTTTAACGGTTTTGTCCCTTTGTCATAGAAAGTTGGTGTTATGGCATCGAAATAATCCTGGAAGCTCATTCTCGTAAAATTTAACATAGAAGAACAATAAAAAGTGTACACCGAGCAACTTTGATAGTCCGAAGTTGCTCAACTCTCTCTATGGAGGAGCTTTTAACGGTTTTGTCCATTTGTCAAAAAAAGTTGGTGTTTTGGAATCGAAATAATCCTGGAAGCTCATTTTCGTAAAATTTAACATAAAAGAACAATAAAAAGTGTACACCGAGCAACTTTCGTTGTCCGAAGTTGCTCGACTCTCTCTATGGAGGAGCTTTTAATGGTTTTGTCCATTTGTCATAGAAAGTTGGTGTTTTGGCATCGAAATAATCCTGGAAGCTCATTTTCGTAAAATTTAACATAAAAGAACAATAAAAATTGTACGCCGAACAACTTTGATTGTCCGAAGTTGCTCAACTCTCTCTATGGAGGAGCTTTTAACGGTTTTGTCCCTTTGTCATAGAAAGTTGGTGTTATGGCATCGAAATAATCCTGGAAGCTCATTCTCGTAAAATTTAACATAGAAGAACAATAAAAAGTGTACACCGAGCAACTTTAATAGTCCGAAGTTGCTCAACTCTCCCTATAGAGGAGCTTTTAACGGTTTTGTTCATTTGTCATAGAAAGTTGTTGTTTTGGCATCGAAATAATCTTGGAAGCTTATACTCATAAAATTTGACATAGAAGAACAATAAAACGTGTACACCGAGCAACTTTGATTGTCCGAAGTTTCTCAACTCTCTCTATGGAGGAGCATTTAACGGTTTTGTCTATTTGTCATAGAAAGTTGGTCTTTTGGCATCGAAATAATCTTGGAAGCTTATACTCATAAAATTTGACATAGAAGAACATTAAAAGGTGTACACCGAGCAACTTTGATGTGCCGAAGTTGCTCAACTCTCTCTATGGAGGAGCTTTTAACGGTTTTGTCCATTTGTCACAGAAAGTTGGTGTTTTGGCATCGAAATAATCCTAGAAGCTCATTTTCGTAAAATTTAAAATAGAATAACAATAAAAAGTGTACACCGAGCAACTTTGATTGTCCGAAGTTGCTCAACTCTCTCTATGGAGGAGCTTTTAACCGTTTTGTCCATTTGTCATACAAAGTTGCTGTTTTGGCACGAAATAATCTTGGAAGCTTATACTCATAAAATTTAACATAGAAGAACAATAAAACGTGTACATCGAGCATCTTTGATGGTCCGAATTTGGTCAACTCTCTCTATTAATGAGCTTTTAACAGTTTTCTCCATTTGTCATAGAAACCTGGGATTTTGGCATCGAAATAATCTAGGAAGTTTATACTCATAAAATTTGAAATAGAGGAACATTAAAAAGTATACACCGAACAACTTTGATGTGCCGAAGTTGCTCAACTCTCTCTACGGAGGAGGTTTTAAAGGTTTTGTCCATTTGTCATAGAAAGTTGGTCTTTTGCCATCGAAATAATCTTGGAAGCTTATACTCATAAAATTTGACATAGAAGAACATTAAAAAGTGTACACCGAGCAACTTTGATATGCCGAAGTTGCTCAACTCTCTCTATAGAGGAGCTTTTAACGGTTTTTTCCATTTGTCATAGAAAGTTGATGTTTTTGCATCGAAATAATCCTAGAAGCTCATTTTCGTAAAATTTAAAATAGAAGAACAATAAAAAGTGTACACCGAGCAACTTTGATTTTCCGAAGTTGCTCAACTCTCTCTATGGAGGAGCTTTTAACAGTTTTGTCCATTTGTAATAGAAAGTTGCTGTTTTGGCATCGAAATAATTCTGGAAGCTCATTTTCGTAAAATTTAACATAAAAGAACAATAAAAAGTGTACACCGAGCAACTTTGATTGTCCGAAGTTTCTCAACTCTCTCTATGGAGGAGCTTTTAACGGTTTTGTCCATTTGTCATAGAAAGTTGGTGTTTTGGCATCGAAATAATCCTGGAAGCTCATTTTCGTAAAATTTAACATAGAAGAATAATAAAAAGTGTACACCGAGCAACTTTGATTGTCCGAAGTTGGTCAACTCTCTCTATGGAGGAGCTTTTAACGGTTTTGTCCATTTGTCATAGAAAGTTGCTGTTTTCGCATCGAAATAATATAGAAAGCTTATACTCATAAAATTTGACATAGAAGAACAATAAAAAGTGTACACCGACCAACTTTGATGTGCCGAAGATTCTCAACTCTCTCTACGAAGGAGCTTTTAAATGTTTTGTCCATTTGTCATAGAAAATAGGTCTTTTGCCATCGAAATAATCTTAGAAGCTTATACTCATAAAATTTGAAGTAGAAGAAGAATAAAAAGTGTACATCGAGCAACTTTGGTTGTCTAAAGTTGCTCAACTCTCTCTGTGGAGGGGCTTTTAACGGTTTTGTCAATTTGTCATATAAAGTTGCTGTTTTGGCATCGAAATAATCTTGGAAGCTTATACTCATAAAATTTAACATAGAAGAACAATAAAACGTGTACATCGAGCATCTTTGATGGTCCGAATTTGGTCAACTCTCTCTATGAATGAGCTTTTAACAGTTTTCTCCATTTGTTTTAGAAACCTGGGATTTTGGCATCGAAATAATCTAGGAAGCTTATACTCATAAAATTTGACATAGAAGAACATTAAAAAGTGTACAACGAGCATCTTTGATGGTCCGAAATTGGTCAACTCTCTCTATGAAGGAGCTTTTAACAGTTTTCTCCATTTGTCATAGAAACCTGTGATTTTGGCATCGAAATAATCTAGGAAGCTTATACTCATAAAATTTGACATAGAAGAACAATAAAACGTGTACACCGAGCATCTTTGATGGTCCGAAATTGGTCAACTCTCTCTATGAAGGAGCTTTTAACAGTTTTCTCCATTTGTCATGGAGATCTGGGATTTTGGCATCGAAATAATCTAGGAAGCTTATACTAATAAAACTTGATATAGAAGAAAAATAAAAAGTGTCGAAAGAGCATCTTTGATTTTCCGAAGTTGCTCAACTCTCTCTATGGAGGAGCTTTTAAAAGTTTTGCCCATTTGTCGTAGAATGTTGGTCTTTTGCCATCGAAATAATCTTGGAAGCTTATACTCATAAAATTTAAAATAGAAGAACATTAAAAAGTGTACACTGAGCAACTTTGATAGTACGAAGTTGCTCAACTCTCTCTACGGAGAAGCTTTTTAGGGTTTTGTCCGTTTGTCATAGAAAGTTGGTGTTTTGGCATCAGAATAATCCTGGAAGTCCATTTTTATAAAATTTAACATAGAAGAACAATAAAAAGTGTACACCGAGCAACTTTGATTGTCCGAAGTTTCTCAACTCTCTCTATGGAGGAGCATTTAACGGTTTTGTCCATTTGTCATAGAAAATTGGTGTTTTGGCGTCGATATATTCCTGGAAGCTCATTTTCGTAAAATTTAAAATAAAAGAATAGTAAAAAGTGTACACCGAGCAACTTTGATTGTCCGAAGTTGCTCAACTCTCTCTATGGAGGAGCTTTTAACGGTTTTTTCCATTTGTCATCGAAAGTTGGTGTTTTGGCATCGAAATAATCTAGGAAGCTCATTTTCGTAAAATTTAATATAGAAGAACAATAAAAAGTGTACACCGAGCAACTTTGATTGTCCGAAGTTGCTCAACTCTCTCTATGGAGGAGCTTTTAACGGTTTTTTCCATTTGTCTTAGAAAGTTGCTGTTTTGGCATCGAAATAATCTTGGAAGCTTATACTCATAAAATTTGACATAGAAGAACAATAAAACGTGTACACCGAGCATTTTTGATGGTCCGAAATTGGTCAACTCTCTCTATGAGGGAGCTTTTAACAGTTTTCTCCATTTGTCATAGAAACCTGGAATTTTGGCATCGAAATAATCTAGGAAGCTTATACTCATAAAATTTGACATAGAAGAACAATAAAAAGTGTACACCGAACAACTTTGATGTGCAGAAGTTGCTCAACTCTCTCTATGGAGGAGCTTTTAACGGTTTTGTCCATTTGTCATCGAAAGTTGGTGTTTTGGCACTGAAATAATCCTGAAAGCTCATTTTCGTAAATTTTAACATAGAAGAACAATAAAAAGTGTACAGCGAGCAACTTTGATTGTCCGAAGTTGCTCAATTCACTCTATGGAGGAGCTTTTAACGGTTTTGTCCATTTGTCATCGAAAGTTGGTGTTTTGGCATCGAAATAATCTAGGAAGCTCATTTTCGTAAAATTTAATATAGAAGAACAATAAAAAGTGTACACCGAGCAACTTTGATGTCCCGAAGTTGCTCAACTCTCTCTATGGTGGAGCTTTTAAATGTTTTGTCCATTTGTCATAGAAAGTTGGTCTTTTGCCATCGAAATAATCTTAGAAGCTTATAATCATAAAATTTGACATAGAAGAACATTAAAAATTGTACACCGAGCAACTTTGATAGTCCGAAGTTGCTCAACTCTCTCAATGGAGGAGCTTTTAACGGTTTTGTCCATTTGTCAATCAAAGTTGGTGTTTTGGCACTGAAATAATCCCTGAAAGCTCATTTTCGTAAAATTTAACATAGAAGAACAATAAAAAGTGTACAGCGAGCAACTTTGATTGTCCGAAGTTGCTCAATTCTCTCTATGGAGGAGCTTTTAACGGTTTTGTCCATTTGTCATCGAAAGTTGGTGTTTTGGTATCGAAATAATCTAGGAAGCTCATTTTTGTAAAATTTAATATAGAAGAACAATAAAAAGTGTACATCGAGCAACTTTTATTGTCCGAAGTTGCTCAACTCTCTCTATGGAGGAGCTTTTAACGGTTTTTTCCATTTATCGTTAAAAGTTAATGTTTTGGTGCGAAATAATCTTGGAAGCTTATACTCGTAAAATTTGACTTAGTAGAACATTATAAAGTGTACAGCGAGCAACTTTAATTGTCCGAAGTTGCTCAACTCTCTCTATGGAGGAGCTTTTAACGGTTTTGTCCATTTGTCTTAGAAAGTTGCTGTTTTGGCATCGAACTAATCTTGGAAGCTTATACTCATAAAATTTGACATAGAAGAACAATAAAATGTGTACACCGAGCATTTTTGATGGTCCGAAATTGGTCAACTCTCTCTATGGGGGAGCTTTTAACAGTTTTCTCCATTTGTCATAGAAACCTGGAACTTTGGCATCGAAATAATCTGGGAAGCTTATACTCGTAAAAATTGACATAGAAGAACAATAAAAAGTGTACACCGAGTAACTTTGATGTCCCGAAGTTGCTCAACTCTCTCTATGGTGGAACTTTTAAATGTTTTGTCCATTTGTCATAGAAAGTTGGTCTTTTGCCATCGAAATAATCTTGGAAGCTTATAATCATAAAATTTGACATAGAAGAACATTAAAAATTGTACACCGAGCAACTTTGATAGTCCGAAGTTGCTCAACTCTCTCTATGGAGGAGCTTTTAACGGTTTTGTCCATTTGTCAGAAAAAGTTGGTGTTTTGGCACTGAAATAATCCTGGAAGCTCATTTTCGTAAAATTTAACATAGAAGAACAATAAAAAGTGTACAGCGAGCAACTTTGATTGTCCGAAGTAGCTCAATTCTCTCAATGGAGGAGCTTTTAACGGTTTTGTCCATTTGTCATCGAAAGTTGGTGTTTTGGCATCGAAATAATCCTAGAAGCTCATTTTCGTAAAATTTAATATAGAAGAACAATAAAAAGTGTACACCGAGCAACTTTGATTGTCCGAAGTTGCTCAACTCTCTCTATGGAGGAGCTTTTAACGGCTTTTTCTAGTTATCGTTAAAAGTTAATGTTTTGGTGCGAAATAATCTTGGAAGCTTATACTCGTAAAATTTGACTTGGTAGAACATTATAAAGTGTACACCGAGCAACTTTAATTGTCCGAAGTTGCTCAACTCTCTCTATGGAGGAGCTTTTAACGGTTTTGTCCATTTGTCTTAGAAAGTTGCTGTTTTGGCATCGAACTAATCTTGGAAGCTTATACTCATAAAATTTGACATAGAAGAACAATAAAACGTGTACACCGAGCATTTTTGATGGTCCGAAATTGGTCAACTCTCTCTATGGCGGAGCTTTTAACAGTTTTCTCCATTTGTCATGGAAACCTGGAATTTTGGCATCGAAATAATCTAGGAAGCTTATACTCATAAAAATTGACATAGAAGAACAATAAAAAGTGTACACCGAGCAACTTTGATGTCCCGAAGTTGCTCAACTCTCTCTATGAAGGAGCTTTTAACAGCTTTCTCCATTTGTCATAGAAACTTGGGATTTTGGCATCGAAATAATCTAGGAAGCTTAAACTCATAAAATTTGACATAGAAGAACAATAAAAAGTGTACACCGAACAACTTTGATGTGCAGAAGTTGCTCAACTCTCTCTATGGAGGAGCTTTTAACAGTTTTGTCCATTTGTCATCGAAAGTTGGTGTTTTGGCACTGAAATAATCCTGAAAGCTCATTTTCGTAAAATTTAACATAGAAGAACAATAAAAAGTGTACAGCGAGCAACTTTGATTGTCCGAAGTTGCTCAATTCTCTCTATGGAGGAGCTTTTAACGGTTTTGTCCATTTGTCATCGAAAGTTGGTGTTTTGGCATCGAAATAATCTAGGAAGCTCATTTTTGTAAAATTTAATATAGAAGAACAATAAAAAGTGTACACCGAGCAACTTTGATTGTCCGAAGTTGCTCAAATCTCTCTATGGAGGAGCTTTTAACGGTTTTTTCCATTTATCGTTAAAAGTTAATGTTTTGGTGCGAAATAATCTTGGAAGCTTATACTCGTAAAATTTGACTTAGTAGAACATTATAAAGTGTACACCGAGCAACTTTAATTGTCCGAAGTTGCTCAACTCTCTCTATGGAGGAGCTTTTAACGGTTTTGTCCATTTGTCTTAGAAAGTTGTTGTTTTGGCATCGAAATAATCTTGGAAGCTTATACTCATAAAATTTGACATAGAAGAACAATAAAACGTGTACACCGAGCATTTTTGATGGTCCGAAATTGGTCAACTCTCTCTATGAGGGAGCTTTTAACAGTTTTCTCCATTTGTCATAGAAACCTGGAATTTTGGCATCGAAATAATCTAGGAAGCTTATACTCATAAAAATTGACATAGAAGAACAATAAAAACTGTACACCGAGCAACTTTGATGTCCCGAAGTTGCTCAACTCTCTCTATGGTGGAGCTTTTAAATGTTTTGTCCATTTGTCATAGAAAGTTGGTCTTTTGCCATCGAAATAATCTTGGAAGCTTATACTCATAAAATTTGACATAGAAGAACATTAAAAATTTTACACCGAGCAACTTTAGTAGTCCGAAGTTGCTCAACTCTCTCTATGGAGGAGCTTTTAACGGTTTTGTCCATTTATCAAAAAAAGTTGGTGTTTTGGCATCGAAATAATCCAGGAAGCTCATTTTCGTAAAATTTAACATAGAAGAACAATAAAAAGTGTACAGCGAGCAACTTTGATTGTCCGAAGTTTCTCAACTCTCTCTATGGAGGAGCTTTTAACGGTTTTATCCATTTGTCATAGAAAGTTGTTGTTTTGGCATCGAAATAATCCTGGAAGCTCATTTTCGTAAAATTTAACATAAAAGAACAATAAAAAGTGTACACTGAGCAACTTTCGTTGTCCGAAGTTGCTCGACTCTCTCTATGGAGGAGCTTTTAATGGTTTTGTCCATTTGTCATAGAAAGTTGGTGTTTTGCCATCGAAATAATCCTGGAAGCTCATTTTCGTAAAATTTAACATAAAAGAACAATAAAAATTGTACACCGAGCAACTTTGATTGTCCGAAGTAGCTCAACTCTCTCTATGGAGGAGCTTTTAATGGTTTTGTCCCTTTGTCCTAGAAACTTGGTGTTATGGCATCGAAATAATCCTGGAAGCTCATTCTCGTAAAATTTAACATAGAAGAACAATAAAAAGTGTACACCGAGCAACTTTGATAGTCCGAAGTTGCTCAACTCTCCCTATAGAGGAGCTTTTAACGGTTTTCTTCATTTGTCATAGAAAGTTGGTGTTTTCTCATCGAAATAATCTTGGAAGCTTATACTCATAAAATTTGACATAGAAGAACAATAAAACGTGTACACCGAGCATCTTTGATAGTCCGAAGTTGCTCAACTCTCCCTATAGAGGAGCTTGTAACGGTTTTTTTCATTTGTCATAGAAAGTTGGTGTTTTGGCATCGAAATAATCTTGGAAGCTTATACTCATAAAATTTGACATAGAAGAACAATAAAACGTGTACACCGAGCATTTTTGATGGTCCGAAATTGGTCAACTCTCTCTATGAGGGAGCTTTTAACAGTTTTCTCCATTTGTCATAGAAACCTGGAATTTTGGCATCGAAATAATCTAGGAAGCTTATACTCATAAAAATTGACATAGAAGAACAATAAAAACTGTACACCGAGCAACTTTGATGTCCCGATGTTGCTCAACTCTCTCTATGGTGGAGCTTTTAAATGTTTTGTCCATTTGTCATAGAAAGTTGGTCTTTTGCCATCGAAATAATCTTGGAAGCTTATACTCATAAAATTTGACATAGAAGAACATTAAAAATTGTACACCGAGCAACTTTGATAGTCCGAAGTTGCTCAACTCTCTCTATGGAGGAGCTTTTAACGGTTTTGTCCATTTGTCAAAAAAAGTTGGTGTTTTGGCATCGAAATAATCCTGGAAGCTCATTTTCGTAAAATTTAACATAGAAGAACAGTAAAAAGTGTACAGCGAGCAACTTTGATTGTCCGAAGTTGCTCAACTCTCTCTATGGAGGAGCTTTTAACGGTTTTGTCCATTTGTCATAGAAAGTTGGTGTTTTGGCATCGAAATAATCCTAGAAGCTCATTTTCGTAAAATTTAACATAAAAGAACACTAAAAAGTGTACACCGAGCAACTTTCGTTGTCCGAAGTTGCTCGACTCTCTCTATGGAGAAGCTTTTAATGGTTTTGTCCATTTGTCATAGAAAGTTGGTGTTTTGGCATCGAAATAATCCTGGAAGCTCATTTTCGTAAAATTTAACATAAAAGAACAATAAAAATTGTACACCGAGCAACATTGATTGTCCGAAGTTGCTCCACTCTCTCTATGGAGGAGCTTTTAACGGTTTTGTCCCTTTGTCGTAGAAAGTTGGTGTTATGGCATCGAAATAATCCTGGAAGCTCATTCTCGTAAAATTTAACATAGAAGAACAATAAAAAGTGTACACCGAGCAACTTTGATAGTCCGAAGTTGCTCAACTCTCCCTATAGAGGAGCTTTTAACGGTTTTGTTCATTTGTCATAGAAAGTTGGTGTTTTGGCATCGAAATAACCTTGGAAGCTTATACTCATAAAATTTGACATAGTAGAACAATAAAACGTGTACACCGAGCATCTTTGATGGTCCGAAATTGGTCAACTCTCTCTATGAAGGAGCTTTTAACAGCTTTCTCCATTTGTCATAGAAACTTGGGATTTTGGCATCGAAATAATCTAGGAAGCTTATACTCATAAAATTTGACATAGAAGAACAATAAGAAGTGTACACCGAACAACTTTGATGTGCCGAAGTTGCTCAATTCTCTCTATGAAGGAGCTTTTAACGGTTTTGTCCATTTGTCATCGAAAGTTGGTGTTTTGGCATCGAAATAATCCTAGAAGCTCATTTTCTTAAAATTTAATATAGAAGAACAATAAAAAGTGTACACCGAGCAACTTTGATTGTCCGAAGTTGCTCAAATCTCTCTATGGAGGAGCTTTTAACGGTTTTTTCCATTTATCGTTAAAAGTTGATGTTTTGGTGCGAAATAATCTTGGAAGCTTATACTCGTAAAATTTGACTTAGTAGAACATTATAAAGTGTACACAGAGCAACTTTAATTGTCCGAAGTTGCTCAACTCTCTCTATGGAGGAGCTTTTAACGGTTTTGTCCATTTGTCTTAGAAAGTTGCTGTTTTGGCATCGAAATAATCTTGGAAGCTTATACTCATAAAATTTGACATAGAAGAACAATAAAACGTCTACACCGAGCATTTTTGACGGTCCGAAATTGGTCAACTCTCTCTATGAGGGAGCTTTTAACAGTTTTCTCCACTTGTCATAGAAACCTGGAATTTTGGCATCGAAATAATCTAGGAAGCTTATACTCATAAAAATTGACATAGAAGAACAATAAAAACTGTACACCGAGCAACTTTGATGTCCCGAAGTTGCTCAACTCTCTCTATGGTGGAGCTTTTAAATGTTTTGTCCATTTGTCATAGAAAGTTGGTCTTTTGCCATCGAAATAATCTTGGAAGCTTATACTCATAAAATTTGACATAGAAGAACATTAAAAATTGTACACCGAGCAACTTTGATAGTCCGAAGTTGCTCAACTCTCTCTATGGAGGAGCTTTTAACGGTTTTGTCCATTTGTCAAAAAAAGTTGGTCTTTTGGCATCGAAATAATCCTGGAAGCTCATTTTCGAAATATTTAACATAGAAGAACAATAAAAAGTGTACAGAGACCAACTTTGATTGTCCGAAGTTGCTCAACTCTTTCTATGGAGGAGCTTTTAACGGTTTTGTCCATTTGTCATAGAAAGTTGGTGTTTTGGCATCGAAATAATCCTGGAAGCTCATTTTCGTAAAATTTAACATAAAAGAACAATAAAAAGTGTACACCGAGCAACTTTCGTTGTCCGAAGTTGCTCGACTCTCTCTATGGAGGAGCTTTTAACGGTTTTGTCCCTTTGTCATAGAAAGTTGGTGTTATGGCATCGAAATAATCCTGGAAGCTCATTCTCGTAAAATTTAACATAGAAGAACAATAAAAAGTGTACACCGAGCAACTTTGATAGTCCGAAGTTGCTCAACTCTCCCTATAGAGGAGCTTTTAACGGTTTTGTTCATTTGTCATAGAAAGTTGGTGTTTTGGCATCGAAATAATCTTGGAAGCTTATACTCATAAAATTTGACATAGAAGAACAATAAAACGTGTACACCGAGCATCTTTGATGGTCCGAAATTGGTCAACTCTCTCTATGAAGGAGCTTTTAACAGCTTTCTCCATTTGTCATAGAAACTTGGGATTTTGGCATCGAAATAATCTAGGATGCTTATACTCATAAAATTTGACATAGAAGAACAATAAAAAGTGTACACCGAACAACTTTGATGTGCCGAAGTTGCTCAACTCTCTCTATGGAGGAGCTTTTAACGGTTTTGTCCATTTGTCATCGAAAGTTGGTGTTTTGACATCGAAATAATCCTAGAAGCTCATTTTCTTAAAATTTAATATAGAAGAACAATAAAAAGTGTATACCGAGCAAATTTGATTGTCCGAAGTTGCTCAACTCTCTCTATGGAGGAGCTTTTAACGGTTTTTTCCATTTATCGTTAAAAGTTAATGTTTTGGTGCGAAATAATCTTGGAAGCTTATACTCGTAAAATTTGACTTAGTAGAACATTTTAAAGTGTACACCGAGCAACTTTAATTGTCCGAAGTTGCTCAACTCTCTCTATGGAGGAGCTTTTAACGGTTTTGTCCATTTGTCTTAGAAAGTTGCTGTTTTGGCATCGAAATAATCTTGGAAGCTTATACTCATAAAATTTGACATAGAAGAACAATAAAACGTGTACATCGAGCATCTTTGATGGTCCGAATTTGGTCAACTCTCTATGGTCCGAATTTGGTCAACTCTCTCTATGAATGAGCTTTTAACAGTTTTCTCCATTTGTCATAGAAACCTGGGATTTTGGCATCGAAATAATCTAGGAAGCTTATACTCATAAAATTTGACATAGAAGAACATTAAAAAGTGTACAACGAGCATCTTTGATGGTCCGAAATTGGTCAACTCTCTCTATGAAGGAGCTTTTAACAGTTTTCTCCATTTGTCATAGAAACCTGTGATTTTGGCATCGAAATAATCTAGGAAGCTTATACTCATAAAATTTGACATAGAAGAACAATAAAACGTGTAAACCGATCATCTTTGATGGTCCAAAATTGGTCAACTCTCTCTATGAAGGAGCTTTTAACAGTTTTCTCCATTTGTCATGGAGATCTGGGATTTTGGCATCGAAATAATCTAGGAAGTTTATACTCATAAAATTTGACATAGAAGAACAATAAAAAGTGTCCAAAGAGCATCTTTGATGTTCCGAAGTTGCTCAACTCTCTCTATGTAGGAGCTTTTAAAGGTTTTGCCCATTTGTCGTAGAATGTTGGTCTTTTGCCATCGAAATAATCTTGGAAGCTTATACTCATAAAATTTAAAATTGAAGAACATTAAAAAGTGTACACTGAGCAACTTTGATAGTACGAAGTTGCTCAACTCTCTCTACGGAGAAGCTTTTTACGGTTTTGTCCGTTTGTCATAGAAAGTTGGTGTTTTGGCATCGGAATAATCCTGGAAGTCCATTTTTATAAAATTTAACATAGAAGAACAATAAAAAGTGTACACCGAGCAACTTTGATTGTCCGAAGTTTCTCAACTCTCTCTATGGAGGAGCATTTAACGGTTTTGTCCATTTGTCATAGAAAATTGGTGTTTTGGCGTCGATATATTCCTGGAAGCTCATTTTCATAAAATTTAAAATAAAAGAACAGTAAAAAGTGTACACCGAGCAACTTTAATTGTCCAAAGTTCTCAACTCTCTCTATGGAGGAGCTTTTAACGGTTTTGTCCATTTGTCATCGAAAGTTGGTGTTTTGACATCGAAATAATCCTAGAAGCTCATTTTCTTAAAATTTAATATAGAAGAACAATAAAAAGTGTACACCGAGCAAATTTGATTGTCCGAAGTTGCTCAACTCTCTCTATGGAGGAGCTTTTAACGGTTTTTTCCATTTATCGTTAAAAGTTAATGTTTTGGTGCGAAATAATCTTGGAAGCTTATACTCGTAAAATTTGACTTAGTAGAACATTTTAAAGTGTACACCGAGCAACTTTAATTGTCCGAAGTTGCTCAACTCTCTCTATGGAGGAGCTTTTAACGGTTTTGTCCATTTGTCTTAGAAAGTTGCTGTTTTGGCATCGAAATAATCTTGGAAGCTTATACTCATAAAATTTGACATAGAAGAACAATAAAACGTGTACATCGAGCATCTTTGATGGTCCGAATTTGGTCAACTCTCTATGGTCCGAATTTGGTCAACTCTCTCTATGAATGAGCTTTTAACAGTTTTCTCCATTTGTCATAGAAACCTGGGATTTTGGCATCGAAATAATCTAGGAAGCTTATACTCATAAAATTTGACATAGAAGAACATTAAAAAGTGTACAACGAGCATCTTTGATGGTCCGAAATTGGTCAACTCTCTCTATGAAGGAGCTTTTAACAGTTTTCTCCATTTGTCATAGAAACCTGTGATTTTGGCATCGAAATAATCTAGGAAGCTTATACTCATAAAATTTGACATAGAAGAACAATAAAACGTGTAAACCGATCATCTTTGATGGTCCAAAATTGGTCAACTCTCTCTATGAAGGAGCTTTTAACAGTTTTCTCCATTTGTCATGGAGATCTGGGATTTTGGCATCGAAATAATCTAGGAAGCTTATACTCATAAAATTTGACATAGAAGAACAATAAAAAGTGTCCAAAGAGCATCTTTGATGTTCCGAAGTTGCTCAACTCTCTCTATGTAGGAGCTTTTAAAGGTTTTGCCCATTTGTCGTAGAATGTTGGTCTTTTGCCATCGAAATAATCTTGGAAGCTTATACTCATAAAATTTAAAATTGAAGAACATTAAAAAGTGTACACTGAGCAACTTTGATAGTACGAAGTTGCTCAACTCTCTCTACGGAGAAGCTTTTTACGGTTTTGTCCGTTTGTCATAGAAAGTTGGTGTTTTGGCATCGGAATAATCCTGGAAGTCCATTTTTATAAAATTTAACATAGAAGAACAATAAAAAGTGTACACCGAGCAACTTTGATTGTCCGAAGTTTCTCAACTCTCTCTATAGAGGAGCATTTAACGGTTTCGTCCATTTGTCATAGAAAATTGGTGTTTTGGCGTCGATATATTCCTGGAAGCTCATTTTCATAAAATTTAAAATAAAAGAACAGTAAAAAGTGTACACCGAGCAACTTTAATTGTCCAAAGTTCTCAACTCTCTCTATGGAGGAGCTTTTAACGGTTTTGTCCATTTGTCTTAGAAAGTTGCTGTTTTGGCATCGAAATAATCTTGGAAGCTTATACTCATAAAATTTGACATAGAAGAACAATAAAACGTGTACACTGAGCATTTTTGATGGTCCGAAATTGGTCAACTCTCTCTTTGAGGGAACTTTTAACAGTTTTCTCCATTTGTCATAGAAACCTGGAATTTTGGCATCGAAATAATCTAGGAAGCTTATACTCATAAAAATTGACATAGAAGAACAATAAGAAGTATACACCGAACAACTTTGATGTGCCGAAGTTGCTCAATTCTCTCTATGAAGGAGCTTTTAACGGTTTTGTCCATTTGTCATCGAAAGTTGGTGTTTTGGCATCGAAATAATCCTAGAAGCTCATTTTCTTAAAATTTAATATAGAAGAACAATAAAAAGTGTACACCGAGCAACTTTGATTGTCCGAAGTTGCTCAAATCTCTCTATGGAGGAGCTTTTAACGGTTTTTTCCATTTATCGTTAAAAGTTAATGTTTTGGTGCGAAATAATCTTGGAAGCTTATACTCGTAAAATTTGACTTAGTAGAACATTATAAAGTGTACACAGAGCAACTTTAATTGTCCGAAGTTGCTCAACTCTCTCTATGGAGGAGCTTTTAACGGTTTTGTCCATTTGTCTTAGAAAGTTGCTGTTTTGGCATCGAAATAATCTTGGAAGCTTATACTCATAAAATTTGACATAGAAGAACAATAAAACGTGTACACCGAGCATTTTTGATGGTCCGAAATTGGTCAACTCTCTCTATGAGGGAGCTTTTAACAGTTTTCTCCATTTGTCATAGAAACCTGGAATTTTGGCATCGAAATAATCTAGGAAGCTTATACTCATAAAAATTGACATAGAAGAACAATAAAAACTGTACACCGAGCAACTTTGATGTCCCGAAGTTGCTCAACTCTCTCTATGGTGGAGCTTTTAAACGTTTTGTCCATTTGTCATAGAAAGTTGGTCTTTTGCCATCGAAATAATCTTGGAAGCTTATACTCATAAAATTTGACATAGAAGAACATTAAAAATTGTACACCGAGCAACTTTGATAGTCCGAAGTTGCTCAACTCTCTCTATGGAGGAGCTTTTAACGGTTTTGTCCATTTGTCAAAAAAAGTTGGTCTTTTGGCATCGAAATAATCCTGGAAGCTCATTTTCGAAATATTTAACATAGAAGAACAATAAAAAGTGTACAGAGACCAACTTTGATTGTCCGAAGTTGCTCAACTCTTTCTATGGAGGAGCTTTTAACGGTTTTGTCCATTTGTCATAGAAAGTTGGTGTTTTGGCATCGAAATAATCCTGGAAGCTCATTTTCGTAAAATTTAACATAAAAGAACAATAAAAAGTGTACACCGAGCAACTTTCGTTGTCCGAAGTTGCTCGACTCTCTCTATGGAGGAGCTTTTAACGGTTTTGTCCCTTTGTCATAGAAAGTTGGTGTTATGGCATCGAAATAATCCTGGAAGCTCATTCTCGTAAAATTTAACATAGAAGAACAATAAAAAGTGTACACCGAGCAACTTTGATAGTCCGAAGTTGCTCAACTCTCCCTATAGAGGAGCTTTTAACGGTTTTGTTCATTTGTCATAGAAAGTTGGTGTTTTGGCATCGAAATAATCTTGGAAGCTTATACTCATAAAATTTGACATAGAAGAACAATAAAACGTGTACACCGAGCATCTTTGATGGTCCGAAATTGGTCAACTCTCTCTATGAAGGAGCTTTTAACAGCTTTCTCCATTTGTCATAGAAACTTGGGATTTTGGCATCGAAATAATCTAGGATGCTTATACTCATAAAATTTGACATAGAAGAACAATAAAAAGTGTACACCGAACAACTTTGATGTGCCGAAGTTGCTCAACTCTCTCTATGGAGGAGCTTTTAACGGTTTTGTCCATTTGTCATCGAAAGTTGGTGTTTTGACATCGAAATAATCCTAGAAGCTCATTTTCTTAAAATTTAATATAGAAGAACAATAAAAAGTGTATACCGAGCAAATTTGATTGTCCGAAGTTGCTCAACTCTCTCTATGGAGGAGCTTTTAACGGTTTTTTCCATTTATCGTTAAAAGTTAATGTTTTGGTGCGAAATAATCTTGGAAGCTTATACTCGTAAAATTTGACTTAGTAGAACATTTTAAAGTGTACACCGAGCAACTTTAATTGTCCGAAGTTGCTCAACTCTCTCTATGGAGGAGCTTTTAACGGTTTTGTCCATTTGTCTTAGAAAGTTGCTGTTTTGGCATCGAAATAATCTTGGAAGCTTATACTCATAAAATTTGACATAGAAGAACAATAAAACGTGTACATCGAGCATCTTTGATGGTCCGAATTTGGTCAACTCTCTATGGTCCGAATTTGGTCAACTCTCTCTATGAATGAGCTTTTAACAGTTTTCTCCATTTGTCATAGAAACCTGGGATTTTGGCATCGAAATAATCTAGGAAGCTTATACTCATAAAATTTGACATAGAAGAACATTAAAAAGTGTACAACGAGCATCTTTGATGGTCCGAAATTGGTCAACTCTCTCTATGAAGGAGCTTTTAACAGTTTTCTCCATTTGTCATAGAAACCTGTGATTTTGGCATCGAAATAATCTAGGAAGCTTATACTCATAAAATTTGACATAGAAGAACAATAAAACGTGTAAACCGATCATCTTTGATGGTCCAAAATTGGTCAACTCTCTCTATGAAGGAGCTTTTAACAGTTTTCTCCATTTGTCATGGAGATCTGGGATTTTGGCATCGAAATAATCTAGGAAGTTTATACTCATAAAATTTGACATAGAAGAACAATAAAAAGTGTCCAAAGAGCATCTTTGATGTTCCGAAGTTGCTCAACTCTCTCTATGTAGGAGCTTTTAAAGGTTTTGCCCATTTGTCGTAGAATGTTGGTCTTTTGCCATCGAAATAATCTTGGAAGCTTATACTCATAAAATTTAAAATTGAAGAACATTAAAAAGTGTACACTGAGCAACTTTGATAGTACGAAGTTGCTCAACTCTCTCTACGGAGAAGCTTTTTACGGTTTTGTCCGTTTGTCATAGAAAGTTGGTGTTTTGGCATCGGAATAATCCTGGAAGTCCATTTTTATAAAATTTAACATAGAAGAACAATAAAAAGTGTACACCGAGCAACTTTGATTGTCCGAAGTTTCTCAACTCTCTCTATGGAGGAGCATTTAACGGTTTTGTCCATTTGTCATAGAAAATTGGTGTTTTGGCGTCGATATATTCCTGGAAGCTCATTTTCATAAAATTTAAAATAAAAGAACAGTAAAAAGTGTACACCGAGCAACTTTAATTGTCCAAAGTTCTCAACTCTCTCTATGGAGGAGCTTTTAACGGTTTTGTCCATTTGTCATCGAAAGTTGGTGTTTTGACATCGAAATAATCCTAGAAGCTCATTTTCTTAAAATTTAATATAGAAGAACAATAAAAAGTGTACACCGAGCAAATTTGATTGTCCGAAGTTGCTCAACTCTCTCTATGGAGGAGCTTTTAACGGTTTTTTCCATTTATCGTTAAAAGTTAATGTTTTGGTGCGAAATAATCTTGGAAGCTTATACTCGTAAAATTTGACTTAGTAGAACATTTTAAAGTGTACACCGAGCAACTTTAATTGTCCGAAGTTGCTCAACTCTCTCTATGGAGGAGCTTTTAACGGTTTTGTCCATTTGTCTTAGAAAGTTGCTGTTTTGGCATCGAAATAATCTTGGAAGCTTATACTCATAAAATTTGACATAGAAGAACAATAAAACGTGTACATCGAGCATCTTTGATGGTCCGAATTTGGTCAACTCTCTATGGTCCGAATTTGGTCAACTCTCTCTATGAATGAGCTTTTAACAGTTTTCTCCATTTGTCATAGAAACCTGGGATTTTGGCATCGAAATAATCTAGGAAGCTTATACTCATAAAATTTGACATAGAAGAACATTAAAAAGTGTACAACGAGCATCTTTGATGGTCCGAAATTGGTCAACTCTCTCTATGAAGGAGCTTTTAACAGTTTTCTCCATTTGTCATAGAAACCTGTGATTTTGGCATCGAAATAATCTAGGAAGCTTATACTCATAAAATTTGACATAGAAGAACAATAAAACGTGTAAACCGATCATCTTTGATGGTCCAAAATTGGTCAACTCTCTCTATGAAGGAGCTTTTAACAGTTTTCTCCATTTGTCATGGAGATCTGGGATTTTGGCATCGAAATAATCTAGGAAGCTTATACTCATAAAATTTGACATAGAAGAACAATAAAAAGTGTCCAAAGAGCATCTTTGATGTTCCGAAGTTGCTCAACTCTCTCTATGTAGGAGCTTTTAAAGGTTTTGCCCATTTGTCGTAGAATGTTGGTCTTTTGCCATCGAAATAATCTTGGAAGCTTATACTCATAAAATTTAAAATTGAAGAACATTAAAAAGTGTACACTGAGCAACTTTGATAGTACGAAGTTGCTCAACTCTCTCTACGGAGAAGCTTTTTACGGTTTTGTCCGTTTGTCATAGAAAGTTGGTGTTTTGGCATCGGAATAATCCTGGAAGTCCATTTTTATAAAATTTAACATAGAAGAACAATAAAAAGTGTACACCGAGCAACTTTGATTGTCCGAAGTTTCTCAACTCTCTCTATAGAGGAGCATTTAACGGTTTTGTCCATTTGTCATAGAAAATTGGTGTTTTGGCGTCGATATATTCCTGGAAGCTCATTTTCATAAAATTTAAAATAAAAGAACAGTAAAAAGTGTACACCGAGCAACTTTAATTGTCCAAAGTTCTCAACTCTCTCTATGGAGGAGCTTTTAACGGTTTTGTCCATTTGTCTTAGAAAGTTGCTGTTTTGGCATCGAAATAATCTTGGAAGCTTATACTCATAAAATTTGACATAGAAGAACAATAAAACGTGTACACTGAGCATTTTTGATGGTCCGAAATTGGTCAACTCTCTCTTTGAGGGAACTTTTAACAGTTTTCTCCATTTGTCATAGAAACCTGGAATTTTGGCATCGAAATAATCTAGGAAGCTTATACTCATAAAAATTGACATAGAAGAACAATAAGAAGTATACACCGAACAACTTTGATGTGCCGAAGTTGCTCAATTCTCTCTATGAAGGAGCTTTTAACGGTTTTGTCCATTTGTCATCGAAAGTTGGTGTTTTGGCATCGAAATAATCCTAGAAGCTCATTTTCTTAAAATTTAATATAGAAGAACAATAAAAAGTGTACACCGAGCAACTTTGATTGTCCGAAGTTGCTCAAATCTCTCTATGGAGGAGCTTTTAACGGTTTTTTCCATTTATCGTTAAAAGTTAATGTTTTGGTGCGAAATAATCTTGGAAGCTTATACTCGTAAAATTTGACTTAGTAGAACATTATAAAGTGTACACAGAGCAACTTTAATTGTCCGAAGTTGCTCAACTCTCTCTATGGAGGAGCTTTTAACGGTTTTGTCCATTTGTCTTAGAAAGTTGCTGTTTTGGCATCGAAATAATCTTGGAAGCTTATACTCATAAAATTTGACATAGAAGAACAATAAAACGTGTACACCGAGCATTTTTGATGGTCCGAAATTGGTCAACTCTCTCTATGAGGGAGCTTTTAACAGTTTTCTCCATTTGTCATAGAAACCTGGAATTTTGGCATCGAAATAATCTAGGAAGCTTATACTCATAAAAATTGACATAGAAGAACAATAAAAACTGTACACCGAGCAACTTTGATGTCCCGAAGTTGCTCAACTCTCTCTATGGTGGAGCTTTTAAATGTTTTGTCCATTTGTCATAGAAAGTTGGTCTTTTGCCATCGAAATAATCTTGGAAGCTTATACTCATAAAATTTGACATAGAAGAACATTAAAAATTGTACACCGAGCAACTTTGATAGTCCGAAGTTGCTCAACTCTCTCTATGGAGGAGCTTTTAACGGTTTTGTCCATTTGTCAAAAAAAGTTGGTGTTTTGGCATCGAAATAATCCTGGAAGCTCATTTTCGAAATATTTAACATAGAAGAACAATAAAAAGTGTACAGAGACCAACTTTGATTGTCCGAAGTTGCTCAACTCTTTCTATGGAGGAGCTTTTAACGGTTTTGTCCATTTGTCATAGAAAGTTGGTGTTTTGGCATCGAAATAATCCTGGAAGCTCATTTTCGTAAAATTTAACATAAAAGAACAATAAAAAGTGTACACCGAGCAACTTTCGTTGTCCGAAGTTGCTCGACTCTCTCTATGGAGGAGCTTTTAATGGTTTTGTCCCTTTGTCATAGAAAGTTGGTGTTATGGCATCGAAATAATCCTGGAAGCTCATTCTCGTAAAATTTAACATAGAAGAACAATAAAAAGTGTACACCGAGCAACTTTGATAGTCCGAAGTTGCTCAACTCTCCCTATAGAGGAGCTTTTAACGGTTTTGTTCATTTGTCATAGAAAGTTGGTGTTTTGGCATCGAAATAATCTTGGAAGCTTATACTCATAAAATTTGACATAGAAGAACAATAAAACGTGTACACCGAGAATCTTTGATGGTCCGAAATTGGTCAACTCTCTCTATGAAGGAGCTTTTAACAGCTTTCTCCATTTGTCATAGAAACTTGGGATTTTGGCATCGAAATAATCTAGGAAGCTTATACTCATAAAATTTGACATAGAAGAACAATAAAAAGTGTACACCGAACAACTTTGATGTGCCGAAGTTGCTCAACTCTCTCTATGGAGGAGCTTTTAACGGTTTTGTCCATTTGTCATCGAAAGTTGGTGTTTTGGCATCGAAATAATCCTAGAAGCTCATTTTCTTAAAATTTAATATAGAAGAACAATAAAAAGTGTACACCGAGCAACTTTGATTGTCCGAAGTTGCTCAACTCTCTCTATGGAGGAGCTTTTAACGGTTTTTTCCATTTATCGTTAAAAGTTAATGTTTTGGTGCGAAATAATCTTGGAAGCTTATACTCGTAAAATTTGACTTTGTAGAACATTTTAAAGTGTATACCGAGCAACTTTAATTGTCCGAAGTTGCTCAACTCTCTCTATGGAGGAGCTTTTAACGGTTTTGTCCATTTGTCTTAGAAAGTTGCTGTTTTGGCATCGAAATAATCTTGGAAGCTTACTCATAAAATTTGACATAGAAGAACAATAAAACGTGAACATCGAGCATCTTTGATGGTCCGAATTTGGTCAACTCTCTATGGTCCGAATTTGGTCAACTCTCTCTATGAATGAGCTTTTAACAGTTTTCTCCATTTGTCATAGAAACCTGGGATTTTGGCATTGAAATAATCTAGGAAGCTTATACTCATAAAATTTGACATAGAAGAACATTAAAAAGTGTACAACGAGCATCTTTGATGGTCCGAAATTGGTCAACTCTCTCTATCAAGGAGCTTTTAACAGTTTTCTCCATTTGTCATAGAAACCTGTGATTTTGGCATCGAAATAATCTAGGAAGCTTATACTCATAAAATTTGACATAGAAGAACAATAAAACGTGTAAACCGATCATCTTTGATGGTCCGAAATTGGTCAACTCTCTCTATGAAGGAGCTTGTAACAGTTTTCTCCATTTGTCATGGAGATCTGGGATTTTGGCATCGAAATAATCTAGGAAGCTTATACTCATAAAATTTGACATAGAAGAACAATAAAAAGTGTCCAAAGAGCATCTTTGATGTTCCGAAGTTGCTCAACTCTCTCTATGTAGGAGCTTTTAAAGGTTTTGCCCTTTGTCGTAGAATGTTGGTCTTTTGCCATCGAAATAATCTTGGAAGCTTATACTCATAAAATTTAAAATTGAAGAACATTAAAAAGTGTACACTGAGCAACTTTGATAGTACGAAGTTGCTCAACTCTCTCTACGGAGAAGCTTTTTACGGTTTTGTCCGTTTGTCATAGAAAGTTGGTGTTTTGGCATCGGAATAATCCTGGAAGTCCATTTTTATAAAATTTAACATAGAAGAACAATAAAAAGTGTACACCGAGCAACTTTGATTGTCCGAAGTTTCTCAACTCTCTCTATGGAGGAGCATTTAACGGTTTTGTCCATTTGTCATAGAAAATTGGTGTTTTGGCGTCGATATATTCCTGGAAGCTCATTTTCATAAAATTTAAAATAAAAGAACAGTAAAAAGTGTACACCGAGCAACTTTAATTGTCCAAAGTTCTCAACTCTCTCTATGGAGGAGCTTTTAACGGTTTTGTCCATTTGTCTTAGAAAGTTGCTGTTTTGGCATCGAAATAATCTTGGAAGCTTATACTCATAAAATTTGACATAGAAGAACAATAAAACGTGTACACTGAGCATTTTTGATGGTCCGAAATTGGTCAACTCTCTCTATGAGGGAACTTTTAACAGTTTTCTCCATTTGTCATAGAAACCTGGAATTTTGGCATCGAAATAATCTAGGAAGCTTATACTCATAAAAATTGACATAGAAGAACAATAAAAAGTGTACACCGAGCAACTTTGATGTCCCGAAGTTGCTCAACTCTCTCTATGGTGGAGCTTTTAAATGTTTTGTCCATTTGTCATAGAAAGTTGGTCTTTTGCCATCGAAATAATCTTGGAAGCTTATACTCATAAAATTTTACAAAGAAGAACATTAAAAATTGTACACCGAGCAACTTTGATAGTCCGAAGTTGCTCAACTCTCTCTATGGAGGAGCTTTTAACGGTTTTTTCCATTTGTCAAAAAAAGTTGGTGTTTTGGCATCGAAATAATCCTGGAAGCTCATTTTCGTAAAATTTAACATAGAAGAACAATAAAAAAGTGTACAGCGAGCAACTTTGATTGTCCGAAGTTGCTCAATTCTCTCTATGGAGGAGCTTTTAACGGTTTTGTCCATTTGTCATGAAAGTTGGTGTTTTGGCATCGAAATAATCCTGGAAGCTCATTTTCGTAAAATTTAACATAAAAGAACTATAAAAATTGTACACCGAGCAACTTTTATTGTCCAAAGTTGCTCAACTCTCTCTATGGAGGAGCTTTTAACGGTTTTGTCCCTTTGTCGTAGAAAGTTGGTGTTATGGCATCAAAATAATCCTGGAAGCTCATTCTCGTAAAATTTAACATAGAAGAACAATAAAAAGTGTACACCGAGCAACTTTGATAGTCCGAAGTTGCTCAACTCTCCCTATAGAGGAGCTTTTAACGGTTTTGTCCATTTCTCATGAAAGTTATTGTTTTGGCATCGAAATAATCCTGGAAGCTCATTTTCGTAAAATTTAACATAAAAGAACGATAAAAAGTGTACACCGAGCAACTTTCGTTGTCCGAAGTTGCTCGACTCACTCTATGGAGGAGCTTTTAATGATTTTGTCCATTTGTCATAGAAAGTTGGTGTTTTGGCATCGAAATAATCCTGGAAGCTCATTTTCGTAAAATTTAACATAAAAGAACAATAAAAATTGTACACCGAGAAACTTTGATTGTCCGAAGTTGCGCAACTCCCTCTATGGAGGAGCTTTTAACGGTTTTGTCCCTTTGTCATAGAAAGTTGGTGTTATGGCATCGAAATAATCCTGGAAGCTCATTCTTGTAAAATTTAAAATAGAAGAACAATAAAAAGTGTACACCGAGCAGCTTTGATAGTCCGAAGTTGCTCAACTCTCCCTATAGAGGAGCTTTTAACGGTTTTGTTCATTTGTCATAGAAAGTTGGTGTTTTGGCATCGAAATAATCTTGGAAGCTTATACTCATAAAATTTCACATAGAAGAACAATAAAACGTGTACACCGAGCATCTTTGATGGTCCGAAATTGGTCAACTCTCTCTATGAAGGAGCTTTTAACAGCTTTCTCCATTTGTCATAGAAACTTGGGATTTTGGCATCGAAATAATCTAGGAAGCTTATACTCATAAAATTTGACATAGAAGAACAATAAAAAGTGTACACCGAACAACTTTGATTGTCCGAAGTTGCTCAACTCTCTCTATGGAGGAGCTTTTAACGGTTTTGTCCATTTGTCATAGAAAGTTGTTGTTTTCGAATCGAAATAATCTAGGAAGCTTACACTCATAAAATTTGACATAGAAGAACAATAAAAAGTGTACACCGAACAACTTTGATGTGCCGAAGTTGCTCAACTCTCTCTACGGAGGAGCTTTTAAAGGTTTTGTCCATTTGTCATAGAAAGTAGGTCTTTTGCCATCGAAATAATCTTGGAAGCTTATACTCATAAAATTTGAAGTAGAAGAAGAATAAAAAGTGTACATCGAGCAACTTTGGTTGTCCGAAGTTGCTCAACTCTCTCTGTGGAGGGGATTTTAACGGTTTTGTCAATTTTTCATATAAAGTTGCTGTTTTGGCATCGAAATAATCTTGGAAGCTTATACTCATAAAATTTAACATAGAAGAACAATAAAACGTGTACATCGAGCATCTTTGACGGTCCAAATTTGGTCAACTCTCTCTATGAATGAGCTTTTACCAGTTTTCTCCATTTTTCATAGAAACCTGGGATTTTGGCATCGAAATAATCTAGGAAGCTTATACTCATAAAATTTGACATAGAAGAACATTAAAAAGTGTACACCGAGCATCTTTGATGGTCCGAAATTGGTCAACTCTCTCTATGAAGGAGCTTTTAACAGTTTTCTCCATTTGTCATAGAAACCTGTGATTTTGGCATCGAAATAATCTAGGAAGCTTATACTCATAAAATTTGACATAGAAGAACAATAAAACGTGTAGACCGAGCATCTTTGATGGTCCGAAATTGGTCAACTCTCTCTATGAAAGAGCTTTTAACAGTTTTCTCCATTTGTCATGGAGATCTGGGATTTTGGCGTCGAAATAATCTAGGAAGCTTATACTCATAAAATTTGAAATAGAAGAACAATAAAAAGTGTCCAAAGCATCTTTGATATTCCGAAGTTGCTCAACTCTCTCTATGGAGGAGCTTTTAAAGGTTTTGCCCATTTGTCATAGAATGTTGGTCTTTTGCCATCGAAATAATCTTGGAAGCTTATACTCATAAAATTTAAAATAGAAGAACATTAAAAAGTGTACACTGAGCAACTTTGATAGTACGAAGTTGCTCAACTCTCTCTACGGAGAAGCTTTTTACGGTTTTGTCCGTTTGTCATAGAAAGTTGGTGTTTTGGCATCGGAATAATCCTTGGAAGCCCATTTTTATAAAATTTAACATAGAAGAACAATAAAAAGTGTACACCGAGCAACTTTGATTGTCCGAAGTTTCTCAACTCTCTCTATGGAGGAGCATTTAACGGTTTTGTCCATTTGTCATAGAAAGTTGGTGTTTTGGCGTCGATATATTCTTGGAAGCTCATTTTCGTAAAATTTAAAATAAAAGAACAGTAAAAAGTGTACACCGAGCAACTTTGATTGTCCGAAGTTGCTCAACTCTCTCTATGGAGGAGCTTTTAACGGTTTTTTCCATTAATCGTTAAAAGTTAATGTTTTGGAGCGAAATAATCTTGGAAGCTTATACTCGTAAAATTTGACTTAGTAGAACATTATAAAGTGTACACCGAGCAACTTTAATTGTCCGAAGTTGCTGAACTCTCTCTATGGAGGAGCTTTTAACGGTTTTGTCCATTTGTCATAGAAAGTTGCTGTTTTGGCATCGACATAATCTTGGAAGCTTATACTCATAAAATTTGACATAGAAGAACAATAAAACGTGTACACCGAGCATTTTTGATGGTCCGAAATTGGTCAACTCTCTCTATGAGGGAGCTTTTAACAGTTTTCTCCATTTGTCATAGAAACCTGGAATTTCGGCATCGAAATAATCTAGGAAGCTTATACTCATAAAAAAAGACATAGAAGAACAATAAAAAGTGCACACCGAGCAACTTTGATGTCCCGAAGTTGCTCAACTCTCTCTATGGTGGAGCTTTTAAATGTTTTGTACATTTGTCATAGAAAGTTGGTGTTTTGGCATTGAAATAATCCTGCAAGCTCATTTTCGTAAAATTTAACATAGAAGAACAATAAAAAGTGTACAACGAGCAACTTTGATTGTCCGAAGTTGCTCAACTCAACCTATAGAGGAGCTTTTAACGGTTTTGTTCATTTGTCATAGAAAGTTGGTGTTTTGGCATCGAAATAATCCTGGAAGCTCATTTTCGTAAAATTTAACATACAAGAACGATAAAAAGTGTACACCGAGCAACTTTGGTTGTCCGAAGTTGCTCGACTCTCTCTATGGAGGAGCATTTAATGGTTTTGTCCATTTGTCATAGAAGGTTGGTGTTTTGGCATCGAAATAATCCTGGAAGCTCATTTTCGTAAAATTTAACATAAAAGAACAATAAAAATTGTACACCGAGCAACTTTGATTGTCCGAAGTTGGTCAACTCTCTCTATGGAGGAGCTTTTAACGGTTTTGTCCCTTTGTCATAGAAAGTTGGTGTTATGGCATCGAAATAATCCTTGAAGCTCATTCTCGTAAAATTTAACATAGAAGAACAATAAAAAGTGTACACCGAGCAACTTTGATAGTCCGAAGTTGCTCAACTCAACCTATAGAGGAGCTTTTAACGGTTTTGTTCATTTGTCATAGAAAGTTGGTGTTTTGGCATCGAAATAATCTTGGAAGTTTATACTCATAAAATTTGACATAGAAGAACAATAAAACGTGTACACCGAGCATCATTGATGGTCCGAACATGGTCAACTCTCTCTATGAAGGAGCTTTTAACGGCTTTCTCCATTTGTCATAGAAACTTGCGATTTTGCCATCCAAATAATCTAGGAAGCATATACTCATAAAATTTGACATGGAAGAACAATAAAAAGTGTACACCGAACAACTTTGATATGCCGAAGTTGCTCAACTCACTCTATGGAGGAGCTTTTAATAGTTTTGTCCATTTGTCATAAAAAGTTGGTCTTTTGCCATCGAAATAAACTTGGAAGCTTATACTCATAAAATTTGACATAGAAGAACATTAAAAAGTGTACACCGAGCAACTTTGATGTGCCGAAGTTGCTCAACTCTCTCTATGGAGGAGCTTTTAACGGTTTTGTCCATTTGTCATCGAAAGTTGGTGTTTTGGCATCGAAATAATCCTAGAAGCTCATTTTCGTAAAATTTAATATAGAAGAACAATAAAAAGTGTACACCGAGCAACTTTGGTTGTCCGAAGTTGCTCGACTCTCTCTATGGAGGAGCTTTTAACGGTTTTGTCCATTTTTCATGAAAGTTGGTGTTTTGGCATCAAAATAATCCTGGAAGCTCATTTTCGTAAAATTTAACATAGAAGAACAGTAAAAAGTGTACAACGAGCAACTTTGATTGTCTGAAGTTGCTCAATTCTCTCTATGGAGGAGCTTTTAACGGTTTTGTCAATTTCTCATGAAAGTTGGTATTTTGGCATCGAAATAATCCTGGAAGCTCATTTTCGAAAAATTTAACATAAAAGAAAGATAAAAAGTGTACACCGAGCAACTTTGGTTGTCCGAAGTTGCTCGACTCTCTCTATGGAGGAGCTTTTAACGGTTTTGTCCATTTGTCATAGAAAGTTGGTGTTTTGGCATCGAAATAATCCTGGAAGCTCATTTTCGTAAAATTTAACATAAAAGAACAATAAAAATTGTACACCGAGCAACTTTGATTGTCCGAAGTTGGTCAACTCTCTCTATGGAGGAGCTTTTAACGGTTTTGTCCCTTTGTCATAGAAAGTTGGTGTTATGGCATCGAAATAATCCTGGAAGCGCATTCTCGTAAAATTTAACATAGAAGAACAATAAAAAGTGTACAGCGAGCAACTTTGATTGTCCGAAGTTGCTCAATTCTCTCTATGGAGGAGCTTTTAACGGTTTTGTCAATTTCTCATGAAAGTTGGTGTTTTGGCATCGAAATAATCCTGGAAGCTCATTTTCGTAAAATTTAACATAGAAGAACGATAAAAAGTGTACACCGAGCAACTTTGGTTGTCCGAAGTTGCTCGACTCTCTCTATGGAGGAGCTTTTAACGGTTTTGTTCATTTGTCATAGAAAGTTGGTGTTTTGGCATCGAAATAATCTTGGAATCTTATACTCATAAAATTTGACATAAAAAAACAATAAAACGTGTACACCGAGTATCTTTGATGGTCCGAACATGGTCAACTCTCTCTATGAAGGAGCTTTTAACAGCTTTCTCCATTTGTCATAGAAACTTGGGATTTTGCCATCCAAATAATCTAGGAAGCTTATACTCATGAAATTTGACATAGAAGAACAATAAAAAGTGTACACCGAACAACTTTGATGTGCCGAAGTTGCTCAACTCTCTCTATGGAGGAGCTTTTAATAGTTTTGTCCATTTGTCATAGAAAGTTGGTCTTTTGCCATCGAAATAAACTTGGAAGCTTATACTCATAAAATTTGACATAGAAGAACATTAAAAAGTGTACACCGAGCAACTTTGACGTGCCAAAGTTGCTCAACTCTCTCTATGGAGGAGCTTTTAACGGTTTTGTCCATTTGTCATCGAAAGTTGGTGTTTTGGCATCGAAATAATCCTAGAAGCTCATTTTCGTAAAATTTAATATAGAAGAACAATAAAAAGTGTACACCGAGCAACTTTGGTTGTCCGAAGTTGCTCGACTCTCTCTATGGAGGAGCTTTTAACGGTTTTGTCCATTTTTCATGAAAGTTGGTGTTTTGGCATCGAAATAATCCTGGAAGCTCATTTTCGTAAAATTTAACATAGAAGAACAACAAAAAGTGTACAGCGAGCAACTTTGATTGTCCGAAGTTGCTCAATTCTCTCTATGGAGGAGCTTTTAACGGTTTTGTCAATTTCTCATGAAAGTTGGTGTTTTGGTATCGAAATAATCCTGGAAGCTCATTTTCGTAACATTTAACATAAAAGAAAGATAAAAAGTGTACACCGAGCAACTTTGGTTGTCCGATGTTGCTCGACTCTCTCTATGGAGGAGCTTTTAATGGTTTTGTCCATTTGTCATAGAAACTTGGGATTTTGCCATCGAAATAATCTAGGAAGCTTATACTCATGAAATTTGACATAGAAGAACAATAAAAAGTGTACACCGAACAACTTTGATGTGCCGAAGTTGCTCAACTCTCTCTATGGAGGAGCTTTTAAAGGTTTTGTCCATTTGTCATAGAAAGTTGGTCTTTTGCCATCGAAATAAACTTGGAAGCTTATACTCATAAAATTTGACATAGAAGAACATTAAAAAGTGTACACCGAGCAACTTTGATGTGCCGAAGTTGCTCAACTCTCTCTATGGAGGAGCTTTTAACGATTTTGTCCATTTGTCATCGAAAGTTGGTGTTTTGGCATCGAAATAATCCTGGAAGCTCATTTTCGTAAAATTTAACATAGAAGAACAATAAAAAGTGTACAGCGAGCAACTTTGATTGTCCGAAGTTGCTCAATTCTCTCTATGGAGGAGCTTTTAACGGTTTTGTCCATTTCTCATGAAAGTTGGTGTTTTGGCATCGAAATAATCCTGGAAGCTCATTTTCGTAAAATTTAACATAAAAAAACGATAAAAAGTGTACGCCGAGCAACTTTGGTTGTCTGAAGTTGCTCGACTCTCTCTATGGAGGAACTTCTAATTGTTTTGTCCATTTGTCATAGAAAGTTGGTGTTTTGGCATCGAAATAATCCTGGAAACTCATTTTCGTAAAATTTAACATAAAAGAACAATAAAAATTGTACACCGTGCAACTTTGATTGTCCGAAGTTGGTCAACTCTCTCTATGGAGGAGCTTTTAACGGTTTTGTCCCTTTGTCATAGAAAGTTGGTGTTATGGCATCGAAATAATCCTGGAAGCTCATTCTCGTAAAATTTAACATAGAAGAACAATAAAAAGTGTACACCGAGCAACTTTGATAGTCCGAAGTTGCTCAACTCTCCCTATAGAGGAGCTTTTAACGGTTTTGTTCATTTGTCATAGAAAGTTGGTGTTTTGGCATCGAAATAATCTTGGAAGCTTATACTCATAAAATTTGACATAGAAGAACAATAAAACGTGTACACCGAGCATCATTGATGGTCCGAACATGGTCAACTCTCTCTATGAAGGAGCTTTTAACAGCTTTCTCCATTTGTCATAGAAACTTGAGATTTTGCCATCGAAATAATCTAGGAAGCTTATACTCATAAAATTTGACATAGAAGAACAATAAAAAGTGTACACCGAACAACTTTGATGTGCCGAAGTTGCTCAACTCTCTCTATGGAGGAGCATTGAATAGTTTTGTCCATTTGTCATAGAAAATTGGTCTTTTGCGATCGAAATAAACTTGGAAGCTTATACTCATAAAATTTGACATAGAAGAACATTAAAAAGTGTACACCGAGCAACTTTGATGTGCCGAAGTTGCTCAACTCTCTCTATGGAGGTGCTTTTAACGGTTTTGTCCATTTGTCATCGAAAGTTGGTGTTTTGGCATCGAAATAATCCTAGAAGCTCATTTTCGTAAAATTTAATATAGGAGAACAATAAAAAGTGTACACCGAGCAACTTTGGTTGTCCGAAGTTGCTCGACTCTCTCTATGGAGGAGCTTTTAACGGTTTTGTCCATTTGTCATAGAAAGTTGGTGTTTTGGCATCGAAATAATCCTGGAAGCTCATTTTCGTAAAATTTAACATAAAAGAACAATAAAAATTGTACACCGAGCAACTTTGATTGTCCGAAGTTGCTCAACTCTCTCTATGGAGGAGCTTTTAACGGTTTTGTCCCTTTGTCATAGAAAGTTGGTGTTATGGCATCGAAATAATCCTGGAAGCTCATTCTCATAAAATTTTACATAGAAGAACAATAAAAAGTGTACACCGAGCAACTTTGATAGTCCGAAGTTGCTCAACTCTCCCTATAGAGGAGCTTTTAACGGTTTTGTTTATTTGTCATAGAAAGTTGTTGTTTTGGCATCGAAATAATCTTGGAAGCTTATACTCATAAAATTTGACATAGAAGAACAATAAAACGTGTACACCGAGCATCTTTCATTGTCCGAAATTGGTCAACTCTCTCTATGAAGGAGCTTTTAACAGCTTTCTCCATTTGTCATAGAAACTTGGGATTTTGGCATCGAAATAATCTAGGAAGCTTATACTCATAAAATTTGACATAGAAGAACAATAAAAAGTGTACACCGAAAAACTTTGATGTGCCGAAGTTGCTCAACTCTCTCTATGGAGGAGCTTTTAAAGGTTTTGTCCATTTGTCATAGAAAGTTGGTCTTTTGCCATCGAAATAATCTTGGAAGCTTATACTCATAAAATTTGACATAGAAGAACATTAAAAAGTGTACTCCGAGCAACTTTGATAGTCCGAAGTTGCTCAACTCTCTCTACGGAGGAGCTTTTAACGGTTTTGTCCATTTGTCATAGAAAGTTGGTGTTTCGTCATCGAAATAATCCTGGAAGCTCATTTTCGTAAAATTTAACAAAGAAGAACAATAAAAAGTGTACACCGAGCAATTTTGATTGTCCGAAGTTGCTCAACTCTCTCTATGGAGGAGCTTTTAACGGTTTTGTCCATTTGTCATAGAAAGTTGGTGTTTTGGCATCGAAATAATCCTGGAAGATCATTTTCGTAAAATTTAACATAAAAGAACAATAAAAAGTGTACACCGAGCAACTTTGATTGTCCGAAGTTTCTCAACTCTCTCTATGGAGGAGCTTTTAACGGTTTTGTCCATTTGTCATTGAAAGTTGGTGTTTTGGCATCGAAATAATCTTGGAAGCCTATACACGTAAAATTTGACATAAAAAAGCAATAAAAAGTGTACACCGAGCAACCTCGATTGTCCGAAGTTGCTCAACTCTCTCTATAGACGTGCTTTTAATCGCTTTGTCCATTTATCATAGAAAGTTAGTGTTTTTTCCTCGAAATAATCTAAGAAGCTTATACTCATAAAATTTGACATAGAAGAACATTAAAAAGTGTACACCGAGCAACATTGGTTGTCCGAAGTTGCTCAACTCTCTCTATGGAGGAGCTTTTAACGGTTTTGTCCATTTGTCATAGAAAGTTGCTGTTTTGACATCGAAATAATCGTGGAAGCTTATACTCATAAAATTGGACATAGAAGAACAATAAAACGTGTACACCGAGCATCTTTGATGGTCCAAAATTGGTCAACTCTCTCTATGAAGGAGCTTTTAACTGTTTTCTCCATTTGTCGTAGAAAATTGGGATTTTGGCATCGAAATAATCTAGGAAGCTTATACTCATAAAATTTGACATAGAACAACATTAAAAAGTGTACACCGAGCAACTTTGATAGTCCGAAGTTGCTCAACTCTCTCTATGAAGGAGCTTTTAACGGTTTTTTCCATTTGTCATAACTAGTTGGTGTTTTGTCGTCGAAATATTCCTGGAAGCTCATTTTCGTAAAATTTAACATAAAAGAACAGTAAAAAGTGTACACCGAGCAACTTTCATTGTCCGAAGTTGCTCAACTCTCTCTATGAAGGAGCTTTTAACGGTTTTTTCCATTTGTCATTAAAAGTTGGTGTTTTGGCATCGAAATAATCTTGGAAGCTTATACTCATAAAATTTTACATAGAAGAACAATAAAACGTGTACACCGAGCATCTTTGATGGTCCAAAATTGGTCAACTCTCTCTATGAAGGAGCTTTTAACAGTTTTCTCCATTTGTCATGGAGACCTGGGTTTTTGGCATCGAAATAATCTAGGAAGCTTATACTCATAAAATTTGACATAGAAGAACAATAAAAAGTTTCCAAAGGGCAACTTTGATGTTCAGAAGTTGCTCAACTCTCTCTGTGGAGGAGCTTTTAAAGGTTTTGCCCATTTGTCATAGAATGTTGGTCTTTTGCCATCGAAATAATCTTGGAAGCTTATACTCATAAAATTTAAAATAGAAGAACATTAAAAAGTGTACACTGTGCAACTTTGATAGTCAAAAGTTGCTCAACTCTCTCTATGGAGGAGCTTTTAACGGTTTTGTCCGTTTGTCATAGAAAGTTGGTGTTTTGGCATCGGAATAATCCTGGAAGCCCATTTTCGTAAAATTTAACATAGAAGAACAATAAAAAGTGTACACCGAGCAACTTTGATTGTCCGAAGTTGCTCAACTCTCTCTATGGAGGTGCTTTTAACGGTTTTGTCTATTTGTCATAGAAAGTTGGTGTTTTAGGGTCAAAATATTCCAGGAAGCTCATTTTCGTAAAATTTAACATAAAAGAACAGTAAAAAGTGTACACCGAGCAAATGTGATTGTTCGAAGTTGCTCAACTCTCTCTATGAAGAAGCTTTTAAAGTTGGTGTTTTGGCATCGAAATAATATTGGAAGCCTATACTCGCAAAATTTCACTTAGTAGAACATTATAAAGTGTACACCGAGCAACTTTAATTATCCAAAGTTGCTCAACTCCCTCTATGGAGGAGCTTTTAACGGTTTTGTCCATTTGTCATAGAAAGTTGCTGTTTTGGCTTCGAAATAATCTTGGAAGCTTATACTCATAAAATTTGACATAGAAGAACAATAAAACGTGTACACCGAGCAACTTTGATTGCATGAAGTTGCTCAACTCTTTCTATGGAGGAGCTTTTAAAGGTTTTGTCTATTTGTCAAAGAAAGTTGGTGTTTTGGCGTCGAAATATTCCTGGTAGCTCATTTTCGTAAAATTTAACATAAAAGAACAGCAAAAAGTGTACACCGAGCAACTTTGATTGTCCGAAGTTGCTCAACTCTCTCTATGAAGGAGCTTTTAACGGTTTTTTCTATTTGTCGTTAAAAGTTGGTGTTTTGGCATCGAAATAATCTTGGAAGCTTATACTCGCAAAATTTCACTTAGTAGAACATTATAAAGTGTACACCGAGCAACTTTAATTATCCAAAGTTGCTCAACTCCCTCTATGGAGGAGCTTTTAACGGTTTTGTCCATTTGTCATAGAAAGTTGCTGTTTTGGCTTCGACATAATCTTGGAAGCTTATACTCATAAAATTTGACATAGAAGAACAATAAAACGTGTACACCGAGCAACTTTGATTGCATGAAGTTGCTCAACTCTTTCTATGGAGGAGCTTTTAAAGGTTTTGTCTATTTGTCAAAGAAAGTTGGTGTTTTGGCGTCGAAATATTCCTGGAAGCTCATTTTCGTAAAATTTAACATAAAAGAACAGCTAAAAGTGTACACCGAGCAACTTTGATTCTCCGAAGTTGCTCAACTCTCTCTATGAAGGAGCTTTTAACGGTTTTTTCCATTTGTCGTTAAAAGTTGGTGTTTTGGCATCGAAATAATCTTGGAAGCTTATACTCGCAAAATTTGACTTAGTAGAACATTATAAAGTGTACACCGAGCAACTTTAATTATCCAAAGTTGCTCAACTCTCTCTATGGAGGAGCATTTAACGGTTTTATCCATTTGTCATGAAAGTTGTTGTTTTGGCATCGAAATAATCCTGGAAGCTCATTTTCGTAAAATTTAACATAAAAGAACAATAAAAAGTGTACACCGAGCAACTTTGGTTGTCCGAAGTTGCTCGACTCTCTCTATGGAGGAGCTTTTAACGGTTTTGTCCATTTGTCATAGAAAGTTGGTGTTTTGGCATCGAAATAATCCTGGAAGCTCATTTTCGTAAAATTTAACATAAAAGAACACTAAAAAGTGTACACCGAGCAACTTTCGTTGTCCGAAGTTGCTCGACTCTCTCTATAGAGAAGCTTTTAATGGTTTTGTCCATTTGTCATAGAAAGTTGGTGTTTTGGCATCGAAATAATCCTGGAAGCTCATTTTCGTAAAATTTAACATAAAAGAACAATAAAAATTGTACACCGAGCAACATTGATTGTCCGAAGTTGCTCCACTCTCTCTATGGAGGAGCTTTTAACGGTTTTGTCCCTTTGTCGTAGAAAGTTGGTGTTATGGCATCGAAATAATCCTGGAAGCTCATTCTCGTAAAATTTAACATAGAAGAACAATAAAAAGTGTACACCGAGCAACTTTGATAGTCCGAAGTTGCTCAACTCTCCCTATAGAGGAGCTTTTAACGGTTTTGTTCATTTGTCATAGAAAGTTGGTGTTTTGACATCGAAATAACCTTGGAAGCTTATACTCATAAAATTTGACATAGAAGAACAATAAAACGTGTACACCGAGCATCTTTGATGGTCCGAAATTGGTCAACTCTCTCTATGAAGGAGCTTTTAACAGCTTTCTCCATTTGTCATAGAAACTTGGGATTTTGGCATCGAAATAATCTAGGAAGCTTATACTCATAAAATTTGACATAGAAGAACAATAAGAAGTGTACACCGAACAACTTTGATGTGCCGAAGTTGCTCAATTCTCTCTATGAAGGAGCTTTTAACGGTTTTGTCCATTTGTCATCGAAAGTTGGTGTTTTGGCATCGAAATAATCCTAGAAGCTCATTTTCTTAAAATTTAATATAGAAGAACAATAAAAAGTGTACACCGAGCAACTTTGATTGTCCGAAGTTGCTCAAATCTCTCTATGGAGGAGCTTTTAACGGTTTTTTCCATTTATCGTTAAAAGTTAATGTTTTGGTGCGAAATAATCTTGGAAGCTTATACTCGTAAAATTTGACTTAGTAGAACATTATAAAGTGTACACAGAGCAACTTTAATTGTCCGAAGTTGCACAACTCTCTCTATGGAGGAGCTTTTAACGGTTTTGTCCATTTGTCTTAGAAAGTTGCTGTTTTGGCATCGAAATAATCTTGGAAGCTTATACTCATAAAATTTGACATAGAAGAACAATAAAACGTGTACACCGAGCATTTTTGATGGTCCGAAATTGGTCAACTCTCTCTATGAGGGAGCTTTTAACAGTTTTCTCCATTTGTCATAGAAACCTGGAATTTTGGCATCGAAATAATCTAGGAAGCTTATACTCATAAAAATTGACATAGAAGAACAATAAAAACTGTACACCGAGCAACTTTGATGTCCCGAAGTTGCTCAACTCTCTCTATGGTGGAGCTTTTAAATGTTTTGTCCATTTGTCATAGAAAGTTGGTCTTTTGCCATCGAAATAATCTTGGAAGCTTATACTCATAAAATTTGACATAGAAGAACATTAAAAATTGTACACCGAGCAACTTTGATAGTCCGAAGTTGCTCAACTCTCTCTATGGAGGAGCTTTTAACGGTTTTGTCCATTTGTCAAAAAAAGTTGGTGTTTTGGCATCGAAATAATCCTGGAAGCTCATTTTCGAAATATTTAACATAGAAGAACAATAAAAAGTGTACCGAGACCAACTTTGATTGTCCGAAGTTGCTCAACTCTTTCTATGGAGGAGCTTTTAACGGTTTTGTCCATTTGTCATAGAAAGTTGGTGTTTTGGCATCGAAATAATCCTGGAAGCTCATTTTCGTAAAATTTAACATAAAAGAACAATAAAAAGTGTACACCGAGCAACTTTCGTTGTCCGAAGTTGCTCGACTCTCTCTATGGAGGAGCTTTTAACGGTTTTGTCCCTTTGTCATAGAAAGTTGGTGTTATGGCATCGAAATAATCCTGGAAGCTCATTCTCGTAAAATTTAACATAGAAGAACAATAAAAAGTGTACACCGAGCAACTTTGATAGTCCGAAGTTGCTCAACTCTCCCTATAGAGGAGCTTTTAACGGTTTTGTTCATTTGTCATAGAAAGTTGGTGTTTTGGCATCGAAATAATCTTGGAAGCTTATACTCATAAAATTTGACATAGAAGAACAATAAAACGTGTACACCGAGCATCTTTGATGGTCCGAAATTGGTCAACTCTCTCTATGAAGGAGCTTTTAACAGCTTTCTCCATTTGTCATAGAAACTTGGGATTTTGGCATCGAAATAATCTAGGAAGCTTATACTCATAAAATTTGACATAGAAGAACAATAAAAAGTGTACACCGAACAACTTTGATGTGCCGAAGTTGCTCAACTCTCTCAATGGAGGAGCTTTTAACGGTTTTGTCCATTTGTCATCGAAAGTTGGTGTTTTGGCATCGAAATAATCCTAGAAGCTCATTTTCTTAAAATTTAATATAGAAGAACAATAAAAAGTGTACACCGAGCAACTTTGATTGTCCGAAGTTGCTCAACTCTCTCTATGGAGGAGCTTTTAACGGTTTTTTCCATTTATCGTTAAAAGTTAATGTTTTGGTGCGAAATAATCTTGGAAGCTTATACTCGTAAAATTTGACTTAGTAGAACATTTTAAAGTGTACACCGAGCAACTTTAATTGTCCGAAGTTGCTCAACTCTCTCTATGGAGGAGCTTTTAACGGTTTTGTCCATTTGTCTTAGAAAGTTGCTGTTTTGGCATCGAAATAATCTTGGAAGCTTATACTCATAAAATTTGACATAGAAGAACAATAAAACGTGTACATCGAGCATCTTTGATGGTCCGAATTTGGTCAACTCTCTCTATGAATGAGCTTTTAACAGTTTTCTCCATTTGTCATAGAAACCTGGGATTTTGGCATCGAAATAATCTAGGAAGCTTATACTCATAAAATTTGACATAGAAGAACATTAAAAAGTGTACAACGAGCATCTTTGATGGTCCGAAATTGGTCAACTCTCTCTATGAAGGAGCTTTTAACAGTTTTCTCCATTTGTCATAGAAACCTGTGATTTTGGCATCGAAATAATCTAGGAAGCTTATACTCATAAAATTTGACATAGAAGAACAATAAAACGTGTAAACCGATCATCTTTGATGGTCCGAAATTGGTCAACTCTCTCTATGAAGGAGCTTTTAACAGTTTTCTCCATTTGTCATGGAGATCTGGGATTTTGGCATCGAAATAATCTAGGAAGCTTATACTCATAAAATTTGACATAGAAGAACAATAAAAAGTGTCCAAAGAGCATCTTTGATGTTCCGAAGTTGCTCAACTCTCTCTATGTAGGAGCTTTTAAAGGTTTTGCCCATTTGTCGTAGAATGTTGGTCTTTTGCCATCGAAATAATCTTGGAAGCTTATACTCATAAAATTTAAAATTGAAGAACATTAAAAAGTGTACACTGAGCAACTTTGATAGTACGAAGTTGCTCAACTCTCTCTACGGAGAAGCTTTTTACGGTTTTGTCCGTTTGTCATAGAAAGTTGGTGTTTTGGCATCGGAATAATCCTGAAAGTCCATTTTTATAAAATTTAACATAGAAGAACAATAAAAAGTGTACACCGAGCAACTTTGATTGTCCGAAGTTTCTCAACTCTCTCTATGGAGGAGCATTTAACGGTTTTGTCCATTTGTCATAGAAAATTGGTGTTTTGGCGTCGATATATTCCTGGAAGCTCATTTTCATAAAATTTAAAATAAAAGAACAGTAAAAAGTGTACACCGAGCAACTTTAATTGTCCAAAGTTCTCAACTCTCTCTATGGAGGAGCTTTTAACGGTTTTGTCCATTTGTCTTAGAAAGTTGCTGTTTTGGCATCGAAATAATCTTGGAAGCTTATACTCATAAAATTTGACATAGAAGAACAATAAAACGTGTACACTGAGCATTTTTGATGGTCCGAAATTGGTCAACTCTCTCTATGAGGGAACTTTTAACAGTTTTCTCCATTTGTCATAGAAACCTGGAATTTTGGCATCGAAATAATCTAGGAAGCTTATACTCATAAAAATTGACATAGAAGAACAATAAAAAGTGTACACCGAGCAACTTTGATGTCCCGAAGTTGCTCAACTCTCTCTATGGTGGAGCTTTTAAATGTTTTGTCCATTTGTCATAGAAAGTTGGTCTTTTGCCATCGAAATAATCTTGGAAGCTTATACTCATAAAATTTGACAAAGAAGAACATTAAAAATTGTACACCGAGCAACTTTGATAGTCCGAAGTTGCTCAACTCTCTCTATGGAGGAGCTTTTAACGGTTTTGTCCATTTGTCAAAAAAAGTTGGTGTTTTGGCATCGAAATAATCCTGGAAGCTCATTTTCGTAAAATTTAACATAGAAGAACAATAAAAAAGTGTACAGCGAGCAACTTTGATTGTCCGAAGTTGCTCAATTCTCTCTATGGAGGAGCTTTTAACGGTTTTGTCCATTTGTCATGAAAGTTGGTGTTTTGGCATCGAAATAATCCTGGAAGCTCATTTTCGTAAAATTTAACATAAAAGAACTATAAGAATTGTACACCGAGCAACTTTTATTGTCCGAAGTTGCTCAACTCTCTCTATGGAGGAGCTTTTAACGGTTTTGTCCCTTTGTCGTAGAAAGTTGGTGTTATGGCATCGAAATAATCCTGGAAGCTCATTCTCGTAAAATTTAATATAGAAGAACAATAAAAAGTGTACACCGAGCAACTTTGATAGTCCGAAGTTGCTCAACTCTCCCTATAGAGGAGCTTTTAACGGTTTTGTCCATTTCTCATGAAAGTTGGTGTTTTGGCATCGAAATAATCCTGGAAGCTCATTTTCGTAAAATTTAACATAAAAGAACGATAAAAAGTGTACACCGAGCAACTTTCGTTGTCCGAAGTTGCTCGACTCACTCTATGGAGGAGCTTTTAATGATTTTGTCCATTTGTCATAGAAAGTTGGTGTTTTGGCATCGAAATAATCCTGGAAGCTCATTTTCGTAAAATTTAACATAAAAGAACAATAAAAATTGTACACCGAGAAACTTTGATTGTCCGAAGTTGCGCAACTCCCTCTATGGAGGAGCTTTTAATGGTTTTGTCCCTTTGTCATGGAAAGTTGGTGTTATGGCATCGAAATAATCCTGGAAGCTCATTCTCGTAAAATTTAAAATAGAAGAACAATAAAAAGTGTACACCGAGCAGCTTTGATAGTCCGAAGTTGCTCAACTCTCCCTATAGAGGAGCTTTTAACGGTTTTGTTCATTTGTCATAGAAAGTTGGTGTTTTGGCATCGAAATAATCTTGGAAGCTTATACTCATAAAATTTGACATAGAAGAACAATAAAACGTGTACACCGAGCATCTTTGATGGTCCGAAATTGGTAAACTCTCTCTATGAAGGAGCTTTTAACAGCTTTCTCCATTTGTCATAGAAACTTGGGATTTTGGCATCGAAATAATCTAGGAAGCTTATACTCATAAAATTTGACATAGAAGAACAATAAAAAGTGTACACCGAACAACTTTGATTGTCCGAAGTTGCTCAACTCTCTCTATGGAGGTGCTTTTAACGGTTTTGTCCATTTGTCATAGAAAGTTGTTGTTTTCGAATCGAAATAATCTAGGAAGCTTACACTCATAAAATTTGACATAGAAGAACAGTAAAAAGTGTACACCGAACAACTTTGATGTGCCGAAGTTGCTCAACTCTCTCTACGGAGGAGCTTTTAAAGGTTTTGTCCATTTGTCATAGAAAGTAGGTCTTTTGCCATCGAAATAATCTTGGAAGCTTATACTCATAAAATTTGAAGTAGAAGAAGAATAAAAAGTGTACATCGAGCAACTTTGGTTGTCCGAAGTTGCTCAACTCTCTCTGTGGAGGGGCTTTTAACGGTTTTGTCAATTTTTCATATAAAGTTGCTGTTTTGGCATCGAAATAATCTTGGAAGCTTATACTCATAAAATTTAACATAGAAGAACAATAAAACGTGTACATCGAGCATCTTTGATGGTCCAAATTTGGTCAACTCTCTCTATGAATGAGCTTTTACCAGTTTTCTCCATTTTTCATAGAAACCTTGGATTTTGGCATCGAAATAATCTAGGAAGCTTATACTCATAAAATTTGACATAGAAGAACATTAAAAAGTGTACACCGAGCATCTTTGATTGTCCGAAATTGGTCAACTCTCTCTATGAAGGAGCTTTTAACAGTTTTCTCCATTTGTCATAGAAACCTGTGATTTTGGCATCGAAATAATCTAGGAAGCTTATACTCATAAAATTTGACATAGAAGAACAATAAAACGTGTAGACCGAGCATCTTTGATGGTCCGAAATTGGTCAACTCTCTCTATGAAAGAGCTTTTAACAGTTTTCTCCATTTGTCATGGAGATCTGGGATTTTGGTGTCGAAATAATCTAGGAAGCTTATACTCATAAAATTTGAAATAGAAGAACAATAAAAAGTGTCCAAAGCATCTTTGATATTCCGAAGTTGCTCAACTCTCTCTATGGAGGAGCTTTTAAAGGTTTTGCCCATTTGTCATAGAATGTTGGTCTTTTGCCATCGAAATAATCTTGGAAGCTTATACTCATAAAATTTAAAATAGAAGAACATTAAAAAGTGTACACTGAGCAACTTTGATAGTACGAAGTTGCTCAACTCTCTCTACGGAGAAGCTTTTTACGGTTTTGTCCGTTTGTCATAGAAAGTTGGTGTTTTGGCATCGGAATAATCCTTGGAAGCCCATTTTTATAAAATTTAACATAGAAGAACAATAAAAAGTGTACACCGAGCAACTTTGATTGTCCGAAGTTTCTCAACTCTCTCTATGGAGGAGCATTTAACGGTTTTGTCCATTTGTCATAGAAAGTTGGTGTTTTGGCGTCGATATATTCTTGGAAGCTCATTTTCGTAAAATTTAAAATAAAAGAACAGTAAAAAGTGTACACCGAGCAACTTTGATTGTCCGAAGTTGCTCAACTCTCTCTATGGAGGAGCTTTTAACGGTTTTTTCCATTAATCGTTAAAAGTTAATGTTTTGGTGCGAAATAATCTTGGAAGCTTATACTCGTAAAATTTGACTTAGTAGAACATTATAAAGTGTACACAGAGCAACTTTAATTGTCCGAAGTTGCTCAACTCTCTCTATGGAGGAGCTTTTAACGGTTTTGTCCATTTGTCTTAGAAAGTTGCTGTTTTGGCATCGAAATAATCTTGGAAGCTTATACTCATAAAATTTGACATAGAAGAACAATAAAACGTGTACACCGAGCATTTTTGATGGTCCGAAATTGGTCAACTCTCTCTATGAGGGAGCTTTTAACAGTTTTCTCCATTTGTCATAGAAACCTGGAATTTTGGCATCGAAATAATCTAGGAAGCTTATACTCATAAAAATTGACATAGAAGAACAATAAAAACTGTACACCGAGCAACTTTGATGTCCCGAAGTTGCTCAACTCTCTCTATGGTGGAGCTTTTAAATGTTTTGTCCATTTGTCATAGAAAGTTGGTCTTTTGCCATCGAAATAATCTTGGAAGCTTATACTCATAAAATTTGACATAGAAGAACATTAAAAATTGTACACCGAGCAACTTTGATAGTCCGAAGTTGCTCAACTCTCTCTATGGAGGAGCTTTTAACGGTTTTGTCCATTTGTCAAAAAAAGTTGGTGTTTTGGCATCGAAATAATCCTGGAAGCTCATTTTCGAAATATTTAACATAGAAGAACAATAAAAAGTGTACAGAGACCAACTTTGATTGTCCGAAGTTGCTCAACTCTTTCTATGGAGGAGCTTTTAACGGTTTTGTCCATTTGTCATAGAAAGTTGGTGTTTTGGCATCGAAATAATCCTGGAAGCTCATTTTCGTAAAATTTAACATAAAAGAACAATAAAAAGTGTACACCGAGCAACTTTCGTTGTCCGAAGTTGCTCGACTCTCTCTATGGAGGAGCTTTTAACGGTTTTGTCCCTTTGTCATAGAAAGTTGGTGTTATGGCATCGAAATAATCCTGGAAGCTCATTCTCGTAAAATTTAACATAGAAGAACAATAAAAAGTGTACACCGAGCAACTTTGATAGTCCGAAGTTGCTCAACTCTCCCTATAGAGGAGCTTTTAACGGTTTTGTTCATTTGTCATAGAAAGTTGGTGTTTTGGCATCGAAATAATCTTGGAAGCTTATACTCATAAAATTTGACATAGAAGAACAATAAAACGTGTACACCGAGCATCTTTGATGGTCCGAAATTGGTCAACTCTCTCTATGAAGGAGCTTTTAACAGCTTTCTCCATTTGTCATAGAAACTTGGGATTTTGGCATCGAAATAATCTAGGAAGCTTATACTCATAAAATTTGACATAGAAGAACAATAAAAAGTGTACACCGAACAACTTTGATGTGCCGAAGTTGCTCAACTCTCTCAATGGAGGAGCTTTTAACGGTTTTGTCCATTTGTCATCGAAAGTTGGTGTTTTGGCATCGAAATAATCCTAGAAGCTCATTTTCTTAAAATTTAATATAGAAGAACAATAAAAAGTGTACACCGAGCAACTTTGATTGTCCGAAGTTGCTCAACTCTCTCTATGGAGGAGCTCTTAACGGTTTTTTCCATTTATCGTTAAAAGTTAATGTTTTGGTGCGAAATAATCTTGGAAGCTTATACTCGTAAAATTTGACTTAGTAGAACATTTTAAAGTGTACACCGAGCAACTTTAATTGTCCGAAGTTGCTCAACTCTCTCTATGGAGGAGCTTTTAACGGTTTTGTCCATTTGTCTTAGAAAGTTGCTGTTTTGGCATCGAAATAATCTTGGAAGCTTATACTCATAAAATTTGACATAGAAGAACAATAAAACGTGTACATCGAGCATCTTTGATGGTCCGAATTTGGTCAACTCTCTATGGTCCGAATTTGGTCAACTCTCTCTATGAATGAGCTTTTAACAGTTTTCTCCATTTGTCATAGAAACCTGGGATTTTGGCATCGAAATAATCTAGGAAGCTTATACTCATAAAATTTGACATAGAAGAACATTAAAAAGTGTACAACGAGCATCTTTGATGGTCCGAAATTGGTCAACTCTCTCTATGAAGGAGCTTTTAACAGTTTTCTCCATTTGTCATAGAAACCTGTGATTTTGGCATCGAAATAATCTAGGAAGCTTATACTCATAAAATTTGACATAGAAGAACAATAAAACGTGTAAACCGATCATCTTTGATGGTCCGAAATTGGTCAACTCTCTCTATGAAGGAGCTTTTAACAGTTTTCTCCATTTGTCATGGAGATCTGGGATTTTGGCATCGAAATAATCTAGGAAGCTTATACTCATAAAATTTGACATAGAAGAACAATAAAAAGTGTCCAAAGAGCATCTTTGATGTTCCGAAGTTGCTCAACTCTCTCTATGTAGGAGCTTTTAAAGGTTTTGCCCATTTGTCGTAGAATGTTGGTCTTTTGCCATCGAAATAATCTTGGAAGCTTATACTCATAAAATTTAAAATTGAAGAACATTAAAAAGTGTACACTGAGCAACTTTGATAGTACGAAGTTGCTCAACTCTCTCTACGGAGAAGCTTTTTACGGTTTTGTCCGTTTGTCATAGAAAGTTGGTGTTTTGGCATCGGAATAATCCTGAAAGTCCATTTTTATAAAATTTAACATAGAAGAACAATAAAAAGTGTACACCGAGCAACTTTGATTGTCCGAAGTTTCTCAACTCTCTCTATGGAGGAGCATTTAACGGTTTTGTCCATTTGTCATAGAAAATTGGTGTTTTGGCGTCGATATATTCCTGGAAGCTCATTTTCATAAAATTTAAAATAAAAGAACAGTAAAAAGTGTACACCGAGCAACTTTAATTGTCCAAAGTTCTCAACTCTCTCTATGGAGGAGCTTTTAACGGTTTTGTCCATTTGTCTTAGAAAGTTGCTGTTTTGGCATCGAAATAATCTTGGAAGCTTATACTCATAAAATTTGACATAGAAGAACAATAAAACGTGTACACTGAGCATTTTTGATGGTCCGAAATTGGTCAACTCTCTCTATGAGGGAACTTTTAACAGTTTTCTCCATTTGTCATAGAAACCTGGAATTTTGGCATCGAAATAATCTAGGAAGCTTATACTCATAAAAATTGACATAGAAGAACAATAAAAAGTGTACACCGAGCAACTTTGATGTCCCGAAGTTGCTCAACTCTCTCTATGGTGGAGCTTTTAAATGTTTTGTCCATTTGTCATAGAAAGTTGGTCTTTTGCCATCGAAATAATCTTGGAAGCTTATACTCATAAAATTTGACAAAGAAGAACATTAAAAATTGTACACCGAGCAACTTTGATAGTCCGAAGTTGCTCAACTCTCTCTATGGAGGAGCTTTTAACGGTTTTGTCCATTTGTCAAAAAAAGTTGGTGTTTTGGCATCGAAATAATCCTGGAAGCTCATTTTCGTAAAATTTAACATAGAAGAACAATAAAAAAGTGTACAGCGAGCAACTTTGATTGTCCGAAGTTGCTCAATTCTCTCTATGGAGGAGCTTTTAACGGTTTTGTCCATTTGTCATGAAAGTTGGTGTTTTGGCATCGAAATAATCCTGGAAGCTCATTTTCGTAAAATTTAACATAAAAGAACTATAAGAATTGTACACCGAGCAACTTTTATTGTCCGAAGTTGCTCAACTCTCTCTATGGAGGAGCTTTTAACGGTTTTGTCCCTTTGTCGTAGAAAGTTGGTGTTATGGCATCGAAATAATCCTGGAAGCTCATTCTCGTAAAATTTAATATAGAAGAACAATAAAAAGTGTACACCGAGCAACTTTGATAGTCCGAAGTTGCTCAACTCTCCCTATAGAGGAGCTTTTAACGGTTTTGTCCATTTCTCATGAAAGTTGGTGTTTTGGCATCGAAATAATCCTGGAAGCTCATTTTCGTAAAATTTAACATAAAAGAACGATAAAAAGTGTACACCGAGCAACTTTCGTTGTCCGAAGTTGCTCGACTCACTCTATGGAGGAGCTTTTAATGATTTTGTCCATTTGTCATAGAAAGTTGGTGTTTTGGCATCGAAATAATCCTGGAAGCTCATTTTCGTAAAATTTAACATAAAAGAACAATAAAAATTGTACACCGAGAAACTTTGATTGTCCGAAGTTGCGCAACTCCCTCTATGGAGGAGCTTTTAACGGTTTTGTCCCTTTGTCATAGAAAGTTGGTGTTATGGCATCGAAATAATCCTGGAAGCTCATTCTCGTAAAATTTAAAATAGAAGAACAATAAAAAGTGTACACCGAGCAGCTTTGATAGTCCGAAGTTGCTCAACTCTCCCTATAGAGGAGCTTTTAACGGTTTTGTTCATTTGTCATAGAAAGTTGGTGTTTTGGCATCGAAATAATCTTGGAAGCTTATACTCATAAAATTTGACATAGAAGAACAATAAAACGTGTACACCGAGCATCTTTGATGGTCCGAAATTGGTAAACTCTCTCTATGAAGGAGCTTTTAACAGCTTTCTCCATTTGTCATAGAAACTTGGGATTTTGGCATCGAAATAATCTAGGAAGCTTATACTCATAAAATTTGACATAGAAGAACAATAAAAAGTGTACACCGAACAACTTTGATTGTCCGAAGTTGCTCAACTCTCTCTATGGAGGTGCTTTTAACGGTTTTGTCCATTTGTCATAGAAAGTTGTTGTTTTCGAATCGAAATAATCTAGGAAGCTTACACTCATAAAATTTGACATAGAAGAACAATAAAAAGTGTACACCGAACAACTTTGATGTGCCGAAGTTGCTCAACCCTCTCTACGGAGGAGCTTTTAAAGGTTTTGTCCATTTGTCATAGAAAGTAGGTCTTTTGCCATCGAAATAATCTTGGAAGCTTATACTCATAAAATTTGAAGTAGAAGAAGAATAAAAAGTGTACATCGAGCAACTTTGTTTGTCCGAAGTTGCTCAACTCTCTCTGTGGAGGGGCTTTTAACGGTTTTGTCAATTTTTCATATAAAGTTGCTGTTTTGGCATCGAAATAATCTTGGAAGCTTATACTCATAAAATTTAACATAGAAGAACAATAAAACGTGTACATCGAGCATCTTTGATGGTCCAAATTTGGTCAACTCTCTCTATGAATGAGCTTTTACCAGTTTTCTCCATTTTTCATAGAAACCTTGGATTTTGGCATCGAAATAATCTAGGAAGCTTATACTCATAAAATTTGACATAGAAGAACATTAAAAAGTGTACACCGAGCATCTTTGATTGTCCGAAATTGGTCAACTCTCTCTATGAAGGAGCTTTTAACAGTTTTCTCCATTTGTCATAGAAACCTGTGATTTTGGCATCGAAATAATCTAGGAAGCTTATACTCATAAAATTTGACATAGAAGAACAATAAAACGTGTAGACCGAGCATCTTTGATGGTCCGAAATTGGTCAACTCTCTCTATGAAAGAGCTTTTAACAGTTTTCTCCATTTGTCATGGAGATCTGGGATTTTGGCGTCGAAATAATCTAGGAAGCTTATACTCATAAAATTTGAAATAGAAGAACAATAAAAAGTGTCCAAAGCATCTTTGATATTCCGAAGTTGCTCAACTCTCTCTATGGAGGAGCTTTTAAAGGTTTTGCCCATTTGTCATAGAATGTTGGTCTTTTGCCATCGAAATAATCTTGGAAGCTTATACTCATAAAATTTAAAATAGAAGAACATTAAAAAGTGTACACTGAGCAACTTTGATAGTACGAAGTTGCTCAACTCTCTCTACGGAGAAGCTTTTTACGGTTTTGTCCGTTTGTCATAGAAAGTTGGTGTTTTGGCATCGGAATAATCCTTGGAAGCCCATTTTTATAAAATTTAACATAGAAGAACAATAAAAAGTGTACACCGAGCAACTTTGATTGTCCGAAGTTTCTCAACTCTCTCTATGGAGGAGCATTTAACGGTTTTGTCCATTTGTCATAGAAAGTTGGTGTTTTGGCGTCGATATATTCTTGGAAGCTCATTTTCGCAAAATTTAAAATAAAAGAACAGTAAAAAGTGTACACCGAGCAACTTTGATTGTCCGAAGTTGCTCAACTCTCTCTATGGAGGAGCTTTTAACGGTTTTTTCCATTAATCGTTAAAAGTTAATGTTTTGGTGCGAAATAATCTTGGAAGCTTATACTCGTAAAATTTGACTTGGTAGAACATTATAAAGTGTACACCGAGCAACTTTAATTGTCCGAAGTTGCTGAACTCTCTCTATGGAGGAGCTTTTAACGGTTTTGTCCATTTATCATAGAAAGTTGCTGTTTTGGCATCGACATAATCTTGGAAGCTTATACTCATAAAATTTGACATAGAAGAACAATAAAACGTGTACACCGAGCATTTTTGATGGTCCAAAATTGGTCAACTCTCTCTATGAGGGAGCTTTTAACAGTTTTCTCCATTTGTCATAGAAACCTGGAATTTCGGCATCGAAATAATCTAGGAAGCTTATACTCGTAAAAAAAGACATAGAAGAACAATAAAAAGTGCACACCGAGCAACTTTGATGTCCCGAAGTTGCTCAACTCTCTCTATGGTGGAGCTTTTAAATGTTTTGTACATTTGTCATAGAAAGTTGGTGTTTTGGCATTGAAATAATCCTGGAAGCTCATTTTCGTAAAATTTAACATAGAAGAACAATAAAAAGTGTACAACGAGCAACTTTGATTGTCCGAAGTTGCTCAACTCAACCTATAGAGGAGCTTTTAACGGTTTTGTTCATTTGTCATAGAAAGTTGGTGTTTTGGCATCGCAATAATCCTGGAAGCTCATTTTCGTAAAATTTAACATACAAGAACGATAAAAAGTGTACACCGAGCAACTATGGTTGTCCGAAGTTGCTCGACTCTCTCTATGGAGGAGCATTTAATGGTTTTGTCCATTTGTCATAGAAGGTTGGTGTTTTGGCATCGAAATAATCCTGGAAGCTCATTTTCGTAAAATTTAACATAAAAGAACAATAAAAATTGTACACCGAGCAACTTTGATTGTCCGAAGTTGGTCAACTCTCTCTATGGAGGAGCTTTTAACGGTTTTGTCCCTTTGTCATAGAAAGTTGGTGTTATGGCATCGAAATAATCCTTGAAGCTCATTCTCGTAAAATTTAACATAGAAGAACAATAAAAAGTGTACACCGAGCAACTTTGATAGTCCGAAGTTGCTCAACTCAACCTATAGAGGAGCTTTTAACGGTTTTGTTCATTTGTCATAGAAAGTTGGTATTTTGGCATCGAAATAATCTTGGAAGTTTATACTCATAAAATTTGACATAGAAGAACAATAAAACGTGTACACCGAGCATCATTGATGGTCCGAACATGGTCAACTCTCTCTATGAAGGAGCTTTTAACGGCTTTCTCCATTTGTCATAGAAACTTGCGATTTTGCCATCCAAATAATCTAGGAAGCATATACTCATAAAATTTGACATGGAAGAACAATAAAAAGTGTACACCGAACAACTTTGATATGCCGAAGTTGCTCAACTCACTCTATGGAGGAGCTTTTAATAGTTTTGTCCATTTGTCATAAAAAGTTGGTCTTTTGCCATCGAAATAAACTTGGAAGCTTATACTCATAAAATTTGACATAGAAGAACATTAAAAAGTGTACACCGAGCAACTTTGATGTGCCGAAGTTGCTCAACTCTCTCTATGGAGGAGCTTTTAACGGTTTTGTCCATTTGTCATCGAAAGTTGGTGTTTTGGCATCGAAATAATCCTAGAAGCTCATTTTCGTAAAATTTAATATAGAAGAACAATAAAAAGTGTACACCGAGCAACTTTGGTTGTCCGAAGTTGCTCGACTCTCTCTATGGAGGAGCTTTTAACGGTTTTGTCCATTTTTCATGAAAGTTGGTGTTTTGGCATCAAAATAATCCTGGAAGCTCATTTTCGTAAAATTTAACATAGAAGAACAGTAAAAAGTGTACAGCGAGCAACTTTGATTGTCTGAAGTTGCTCAATTCTCTCTATGGAGGAGTTTTTAACGGTTTTGTCAATTTCTCATGAAAGTTGGTATTTTGGCATCGAAATAATCCTGGAAGCTCATTTTCGAAAAATTTAACATAAAAGAACGATAAAAAGTGTACACCGAGCAACTTTGGTTGTCCGAAGTTGCTCGACTCTCTCTATGGAGGAGCTTTTAACGGTTTTGTCCATTTGTCATAGAAAGTTGGTGTTTTGGCATCGAAATAATCCTGGAAGCTCATTTTCGTAAAATTTAACATAAAAGAACAATAAAAATTGTACACCGAGCAACTTTGATTGTCCGAAGTTGGTCAACTCTCTCTATGGAGGAGCTTTTAACGGTTTTGTCCCTTTGTCATAGAAAGTTGGTGTTATGGCATCGAAATAATCCTGGAAGCGCATTCTCGTAAAATTTAACATAGAAGAACAATAAAAAGTGTACAGCGAGCAACTTTGATTGTCCGAAGTTGCTCAATTCTCTCTATGGAGGAGCTTTTAACGGTTTTGTCAATTTCTCATGAAAGTTGGTGTTTTGGCATCGAAATAATCCTGGAAGCTCATTTTCGTAAAATTTAACATAGAAGAACGATAAAAAGTGTACACCGAGCAACTTTGGTTGTCCGAAGTTGCTCGACTCTCTCTATGGAGGAGCTTTTAATGGTTTTGTCCATTTGTCATAGAAAGTTGGTGTTTTGGCATCGAAATAATCCTGGAAGCTCATTTTCGTAAAATTTAACATAAAAGAACAATAAAAATTGTACACCGAGCAACTTTGATTGTCTGAAGTTGGTCAACTCTCTCTATGGAGGAGCTTTTATCGGTTTTGTCCCTTTGTCATAGAAAGTAGGTGTTATGGCATCGAAATAATCCTGGAAGCTCATTCTCGTAAAATTTAACATAGAAGAACAATAAAAAGTGTACACCGAGCAACTTTGATAGTCCGAAGTTGCTCAACTCAACCTATAGAGGAGCTTTTAACGGTTTTGTTCATTTGTCATAGAAAGTTGGTGTTTTGGCATCGAAATAATCTTCGAATCTTATACTCATAAAATTTGACATAAAAAAAAAATAAAACGTGTACACCGAGTATCTTTGATGGTCCGAACATGGTCAACTCTCTCTATGAAGGAGCTTTTAACAGCTTTCTCCATTTGTCATAGAAACTTGGGATTTTGCCATCCAAATAATCTAGGAAGCTTATACTCATGAAATTTGACATAGAAGAACAATAAAAAGTGTACACCGAACAACTTTGATGTGCCGAAGTTGCTCAACTCTCTCTATGGAGGAGCTTTTAATAGTTTTGTCCATTTGTCATAGAAAGTTGGTCTTTTGCCATCGAAATAAACTTGGAAGCTTATACTCATAAAATTTGACATAGAAGAACATTAAAAAGTGTACACCGAGCAACTTTGATGTGCCAAAGTTGCTCAACTCTCTCTATGGAGGAGCTTTTAACGGTTTTGTCCATTTGTCATCGAAAGTTGGTGTTTTGGCATCGAAATAATCCTAGAAGCTCATTTTCGTAAAATTTAATATAGAAGAACAATAAAAAGTGTACACCGAGCAACTTTGGTTGTCCGAAGTTGCTCGACTCTCTCTATGGAGGAGCTTTTAACGGTTTTGTCCATTTTTCATGAAAGTTGGTGTTTTGGCATCGAAATAATCCTGGAAGCTCATTTTCGTAAAATTTAACATAGAAGAACAATAAAAAGTGTACAGCGAGCAACTTTGATTGTCCGAAGTTGCTCAATTCTCTCTATGGAGGAGCTTTTAACGGTTTTGTCAATTTCTCATGAAAGTTGGTGTTTTGGTATCGAAATAATCCTGGAAGCTCATTTTCATAAAATTTAACATAAAAGAAAGATAAAAAGTGTACACCGAGCAACTTTGGTTGTCCGATGTTGCTCGACTCTCTCTATGGAGGAGCTTTTAATGGTTTTGTCCATTTGTCATAGAAAGTTGGTGTTTTGGCATCGAAATAATCCTGGAAGCTCATTTTCGTAAAATTTAACATAAAAGAACAATAAAAATTGTACACTGAGCAACTTTGATTGTCCGAAGTTGGTCAACTCTCTCTATGGAGGAGCTTTTAACGGTTTTGTCCCTTTGTCATAGAAAGTTGGTGTTATGGCATCGAAATAATCCTGGAAGCTCATTCTCGTAAAATTTAACATAGAAGAACAATAAAAAGTGTACACCGAGCAAGTTTGATAGTCCGAAGTTGCTCAACTCAACCTATAGAGGAGCTTTTAACGGTTTTGTTCATTTTTCATAGAAAGTTGGTGTTTTGGCATCGAAATAATCTTGGAAGCTTATACTCATAAAATTTGACATAAAAGAACAATAAAACGTGTACACCGAGCATCATTGATAGTCCGAACATGGTCAACTCTCTCTATGAAGGAGCTTTTAACAGCTTTCTCCATTTGTCATAGAAACTTGGGATTTTGCCATCGAAATAATCTAGGAAGCTTATACTCACGAAATTTGACATAGAAGAACAATAAAAAGTGTACACCGAACAACTTTGATGTGCCGAAGTTGCTCAACTCTCTCTATGGAGGAGCTTTTAAAGGTTTTGTCCATTTGTCATAGAAAGTTGGTCTTTTGCCATCGAAATAAACTTGGAAGCTTATACTCATAAAATTTGACATAGAAGAACATTAAAAAGTGTACACCGAGCAACTTTGATGTGCCGAAGTTGCTCAACTCTCTCTATGGAGGAGCTTTTAACGGTTTTGTCCATTTGTCATCGAAAGTTGGTGTTTTGGCATCGAAATAATCCTGGAAGCTCATTTTCGTAAAATTTAACATAGAAGAACAATGAAAAGTGTACAGCGAGCAACTTTGATTGTCCGAAGTAGCTCAATTCTCTCTATGGAGGAGCTTTTAACGGTTTTGTCCATTTCTCATGAAAGTTGGTGTTTTGGCATCGAAATAATCCTGGAAGCTCATTTTCGTAAAATTTAACATAAAAAAATGATAAAAAGTGTACGCCGAGCAACTTTGGTTGTCCGAAGTTGCTCGACTCTCTCTATGGAGGAACTTCTAATTGTTTTGTCCATTTGTCATAGAAAGTTGGTGTTTTGGCATCGAAATAATCCTGGAAACTCATTTTCGTAAAATTTAACATAAAAGAACAATAAAAATTGTACACCGAGCAACTTTGATTGTCCGAAGTTGGTCAACTCTCTCTATGGAGGAGCTTTTAACGGTTTTGTCCCTTTGTCATAGAAAGTTGGTGTTATGGCATCGAAATAATCCTGGAAGCTCATTCTCGTAAAATTTAACATAGAAGAACAATAAAAAGTGTACACCGAGCAACTTTGATAGTCCGAAGTTGCTCAACTCTCCCTATAGAGGAGCTTTTAACGGTTTTGTTCATTTGTCATAGAAAGTTGGTGTTTTGGCATCGAAATAATCTTGGAAGCTTATACTCATAAAATTTGACATAGAAGAACAATAAAACGTGTACACCGAGTATCTTTGATGGTCCGAACATGGTCAACTCTCTCTATGAAGGAGCTTTTAACAGCTTTCTCCATTTGTCATAGAAACTTGGGATTTTGCCATCGAAATAATCTAGGAAGCTTATACTCATAAAATTTGACATAGAAGAACAATAAAAAGTGTACACCGAACAACTTTGATGTGCCGAAGTTGCTCAACTCTCTCTATGGAGGAGCATTGAATAGTTTTGTCCATTTGTCATAGAAAATTGGTCTTTTGCGATCGAAATAAACTTGGAAGCTTATACTCATAAAATTTGACATAGAAGAACATTAAAAAGTGTACACCGAGCAACTTTGATGTGCCGAAGTTGCTCAACTCTCTCTATGGAGGTGCTTTTAACGGTTTTGTCCATTTGTCATCGAAAGTTGGTGTTTTGGCATCGAAATAATCCTAGAAGCTCATTTTCGTAAAATTTAATATAGGAGAACAATAAAAAGTGTACACCGAGCAACTTTGGTTGTCCGAAGTTGCTCGACTCTCTCTATGGAGGAGCTTTTAACGGTTTTGTCCATTTGTCATAGAAAGTTGGTGTTTTGGCATCGAAATAATCCTGGAAGCTCATTTTCGTAAAATTTAACATAAAAGAACAATAAAAATTGTACACCGAGCAACTTTGATTGTCCGAAGTTGCTCAACTCTCTCTATGGAGGAGCTTTTAACGGTTTTGTCCCTTTGTCATAGAAAGTTGGTGTTATGGCATCGAAATAATCCTGGAAGCACATTCTCATAAAATTTTACATAGAAGAACAATAAAAAGTGTACACCGAGCAACTTTGATAGTCCGAAGTTGCTCAACTCTCCCTATAGAGGAGCTTTTAACGGTTTTGTTTATTTGTCATAGAAAGTTGTTGTTTTGGCATCGAAATAATCTTGGAAGCTTATACTCATAAAATTTGACATAGAAGAACAATAAAACGTGTACACCGAGCATCTTTCATTGTCCGAAATTGGTCAACTCTCTCTATGAAGGAGCTTTTAACAGCTTTCTCCATTTGTCATAGAAACTTGGGATTTTGGCATCGAAATAATCTAGGAAGCTTATACTCATAAAATTTGACATAGAAGAACAATAAAAAGTGTACACCGAAAAACTTTGATGTGCCGAAGTTGCTCAACTCTCTCTATGGAGGAGCTTTTAAAGGTTTTGTCCATTTGTCATAGAAAGTTGGTCTTTTGCCATCGAAATAATCTTGGAAGCTTATACTCATAAAATTTGACATAGAAGAACATTAAAAAGTGTACTCCGAGCAACTTTGATGTGCCGAAGTTGCTCAACTCTCTCTATGGAGGAGCTTTTAACTGTTTTGTCCATTTGTCATCGAAAGTTGGTGTTTTGGCATCGAAATAATCCTAGAAGCTCATTTTCGTAAAATTTAATATAGAAGAACAATAAAAAGTGTACACAGAGCAACTTTGATTGTTCGAAGTTGCTCAACTCTCTCTATGGAGGAGCTTTTAACGGTTTTGTCCATTTGTCATAGAAAGTTGCTGTTTTGGCATCGAAATAATTCTGGAAGCTCATTTTCATAAAATTTAACATAAAAGAACAATAAAAAGTGTACACCGAGCAACTTTGATTGTCCGAAGTTTCTCAAATTTCTCTATGGAGGAGCTTTTAACGGTTTTGTCCATTTGTCATTAAAAGTTGGTGTTTTGGCATCAAAATAATCTTGGAAGCCTATACACGTAAAATTTGACATAAAAAAGCAATAAAAAGTGTACACCGGGCAACTTCAATTGTCCGAAGTTGCTCAACTCTCTCTATAGACGTGCTTTTAATCGCTTTGTCCATTTATCTTAGAAAGTTAGTGTTTTTTCCTCGAAATAATCTAGGAAGCTTATACTCGTAAAATTTGACATAGAAGAACGTTAAAAGGTGTACACCGAGCAACTTTGATGGTCCGACGTTGCTCATCTCTCTCTATGGAGGAGTTTTTAACTGTTTTTTTCATTTGTCATAGAAAGTTGGTGTTTTTACATCGAAATAATCTAAGAAGCTTACACTCATAAAATTTGAAGTAGAAGAACAATAAAAAGTGTACACCGAGCAACTTTGGTTGTCCGAAGTTGCTCAACTTTCTCTATGGAGGAGCTTTTAACGGTTTTGTCCATTTGTCATAGAAACATGCTGTTTTGGCATCGTAATAATATTGGAAGCTTATACTCATAAAAATTGACATAGAAGAACAATAAAACGTGTACACCGAGCAACTTTGATTGTCCGAAATTGGTCAACTCTCTCTATAAAGGAGCTTTTAACAGTTTTCTCCATTTGTCATAGAAACCTGGGATTTTCGCATTGAAATAATCTAGGAAGCTTATACTCATAAAATTTTACATAGAAGAACATTAAAAAGCATACACCGAGCAACTTTGATAGTCCGAAGTTGCTCAACTCTCTCTACGGAGGAGCTTTTAACGGTTTTGTCCATTTGTCATAGAAAGTTGGTGTTTTGGCATCGAAATAATCCTGGAAGCTCATTTTCGTAAAATTTAACAAAGAAGAACAATAAAAAGTGTACACCGAGCAATTTTGATTGTCCGAAGTTGCTCAACTCTCTCTATGGAGGAGCTTTTAACGGTTTTGTCCATTTGTCATAGAAAGTTGGTGTTTTGGCATCGAAATAATCCTGGAAGATCATTTTCGTAAAATTTAACATAAAAGAACAATAAAAAGTGTACACCGAGCAACTTTGATTGTCCGAAGTTTCTCAACTCTCTCTATGGAGGAGCTTTTAACGGTTTTGTCCATTTGTCATTGAAAGTTGGTGTTTTGGCATCGAAATAATCTTGGAAGCCTATAAACGTAAAATTTGACATAAAAAAGCAATAAAAAGTGTACACCGAGCAACCTCGATTGTCCGAAGTTGCTCAACTCTCTCTATAGGCGTGCTTTTAATCGCTTTGTCCATTTATCATAGAAAGTTAGTGTTTTTTCCTCGAAATAATCTAAGAAGCTTATACTCATAAAATTTGACATAGAAGAACATTAAAAAGTGTACACCGAGCAACATTGGTTGTCCGAAGTTGCTCAACTCTCTCTATGGAGGAGCTTTTAACGGTTTTGTCCATTTGTCATAGAAAGTTGCTGTTTTGACATCGAAATAATCGTGGAAGCTTATACTCATAAAATTGGACATAGAAGAACAATAAAACGTGTACACCGAGCATCTTTGATGGTCCGAAATTGGTCAACTCTCTCTATGAAGGAGCTTTTAACTGTTTTCTCCATTTGTCGTAGAAAATTGGGATTTTGGCATCGAAATAATCTAGGAAGCTTATACTCATAAAATTTGACATAGAACAACATTAAAAAGTGTACACCGAGCAACTTTGATAGTCCGAAGTTGCTCAACTCTCTCTATGAAGGAGCTTTTAACGGTTTTTTCCATTTGTCATAACTAGTTGGTGTTTTGTCGTCGAAATATTCCTGGAAGCTCATTTTCGTAAAATTTAACATAAAAGAACAGTAAAAAGTGTACACCGAGCAACTTTCATTGTCCGAAGTTGCTCAACTCTCTCTATGAAGGAGCTTTTAACGGTTTTTTCCATTTGTCATTAAAAGTTGGTGTTTTGGCATCGAAATAATCTTGGAAGCTTATACTCATAAAATTTTACATAGAAGAACAATAAAACGTGTACACCGAGCATCTTTGATGGTCCAAAATTGGTCAACTCTCTCTATGAAGGAGCTTTTAACAGTTTTCTCCATTTGTCATGGAGACCTGGGTTTTTGGCATCGAAATAATCTAGGAAGCTTATACTCATAAAATTTGACATAGAAGAACAATAAAAAGTTTCCAAAGGGCAACTTTGATGTTCAGAAGTTGCTCAACTCTCTCTGTGGAGGAGCTTTTAAAGGTTTTGCCCATTTGTCATAGAATGTTGGTCTTTTGCCATCGAAATAATCTTGGAAGCTTATACTCATAAAATTTAAAATAGAAGAACATTAAAAAGTGTACACTGAGCAACTTTGATAGTCAAAAGTTGCTCAACTCTCTCTATGGAGGAGCTTTTAACGGTTTTGTCCGTTTGTCATAGAAAGTTGGTGTTTTGGCATTGGAATAATCCTGGAAGCCCATTTTCGTAAAATTTAACATAGAAGAACAATAAAAAGTGTACACCGAGCAACTTTGATTGTCCGAAGTTGCTCAACTCTCTCTATGGAGGTGCTTTTAACGGTTTTGTCTATTTGTCATAGAAAGTTGGTGTTTTAGGGTCAAAATATTCCTGGAAGCTCATTTTCGTAAAATTTAACATAAAAGAACAGTAAAAAGTGTACACCGAGCAAATTTGATTGTTCGAAGTTGCTCAACTCTCTCTATGAAGAAGCTTTTAAAGTTGGTGTTTTGGCATCGAAATAATCTTGGAAGCTTATACTCGCAAAATTTCACTTAGTAGAACATTATAAAGTGTACACCGAGCAACTTTAATTATCCAAAGTTGCTCAACTCCCTCTATGGAGGAGCTTTTAACGGTTTTGTCCATTTGTCATAGAAAGTTGCTGTTTTGGCTTCGAAATAATCTTGGAAGCTTATACTCATAAAATTTGACATAGAAGAACAATAAAACGTGTACACCGAGCAACTTTGATTGCATGAAGTTGCTCAACTCTTTCTATGGAGGAGCTTTTAAAGGTTTTGTCTATTTGTCAAAGAAAGTTGGTGTTTTGGCGTCGAAATATTCCTGGTAGCTCATTTTCGTAAAATTTAACATAAAAGAACAGCAAAAAGTGTACACCGAGCAACTTTGATTGTCCAAAGTTGCTCAACTCTCTCTATGAAGGAGCTTTTAACGGTTTTTTCCATTTGTCGTTAAAAGTTGGTGTTTTGGCATCGAAATAATCTTGGAAGCTTATACTCGCAAAATTTCACTTAGTAGAACATTATAAAGTGTACACCGAGCAACTTTAATTATCCAAAGTTGCTCAACTCCCTCTATGGAGGAGCTTTTAATGGTTTTGTCCATTTGTCATAGAAAGTTGCTGTTTTGGCTTCGAAATAATCTTGGAAGCTTATACTCATAAAATTTGACATAGAAGAACAATAAAACGTGTACACCGAGCAACTTTGATTGCATGAAGTTGCTCAACTCTTTCTATGGAGGAGCTTTTAAAGGTTTTGTCTATTTGTCAAAGAAAGTTGGTGTTTTGGCGTCGAAATATTCCTGGAAGCTCATTTTCGTAAAATTTAACATAAAAGAACAGCAAAAAGTGTACACCGAGCAACTTTGATTGTCCGAAGTTGCTCAACTCTCTCTATGAAGGAGCTTTTAACGGTTTTTTCCATTTGTCGTTAAAAGTTGGTGTTTTGGCATCGAAATAATCTTGGAAGCTTATACTCGCAAAATTTGACTTAGTAGAACATTATAAAGTGTACACCGAGCAACTTTAATTATCCAAAGTTGCTCAACTCTCTCTATGGAGGAGCATTTAACGGTTTTATCCATTTGTCATGAAAGTTGGTGTTTTGGCATCGAAATAATCCTGGAAGCTCATTTTCGTAAAATTTAACATAAAAGAACAATAAAAAGTGTACACCGAGCAACTTTGGTTGTCCGAAGTTGCTCGACTCTCTCTATGGAGGAGCTTTTAACGGTTTTATCCATTTGTCATAAAAAGTTGGTGTTTTGGCATCGAAATAATCCTGGAAGCTCATTTTCGTAAAATTTAACATAAAAGAACAATAAAAATTGTACACCGAGCAACTTTGATTGTCCGAAGTTGCTCAACTCTCTCTATGGAGGAGCTTTTAACGGTTTTGTCCGTTTGTCATATAAAGTTGGTGTTATGGCATCGAAATAATCCTGGAAGCTCATTCTCGTAAAATTTAACATAGAAGAACAATAAAAGGTGTACACCGAGCAACTTTGATAGTCCGAAGTTGCTCAACTCTCCCTATAGAGGAGCTTTTAACGGTTTTGTTTGTTTGTCATAGAAAGTTGGTGTTTTGGCATCGAAATAATCTTGGAAGCTTATACTCATAAAATTTGACATAGAAGAACAATAAAACGTGTACACCGAGCATCTTTGATGGTCCGAAATTGGTCAACTCTCTCTGTGAAGGAGCTTTTAACAGCTTTCTCCATTTGTCATAGAAACTTGGGATTTTGGCATCGAAATAATCTAGGAAGCTTATACTCATAAAATTTGACATAGAAGAACAATAAAAAGTGTACACCGAGAAACTTTGATGTGCCGAAGTTGCTCAACTCTCTCTATGGAGGAGCTTTTAATGGTTTTGTCCATTTGTCATCGAAAGTTGGTGTTTTGGCATCGAAATAATCCAAGAAGCTCATTTTCGTAAAATTTAATATAGAAGAACAATAAAAAGTGTACACCGAGCAACTTTGATTGTCCGAAGTTTCTCAACTTTTTCTATGGTGGAGCTTTTAACGGTTTTGTCCATTTGTCATTAAAAGTTGGTCTTTTGGCATCAAAATAATCTTGGAAGCCTATACACGTAAAATTTGACATAAAAAAGCAATAAAAACTGTACACCGAGCAACTTCAATTGTCCGAATTTGCTCAACTCTCTCTATAGACGTGCTTTTAATCACTTTGTCCATTTATCATAGAAAGTTAGTGTTTTTTCCTCGAAATAATCTAGGAAGCTTATACTCGTAAAATTTGACATAGAAGAACATTAAAAGGTGTACACCGTGCAACTTTGATTGTCCGAAGTTGCTCAACTCTCTCTATGAAGGAGCTTTTAACGGTTTTTTCCATTTGTCATAGAAAGTTGGTGTTTTGGCATCGAAATAATCTTGGAAGCTTATACTCGCAAAATTTCACTTAGTAGAACATTATAAAGTGTACACCGAGCAACTTTAATTATCCAAAGTTGCTCAACTCCCTCTATGGAGGAGCTTTTAACGGTTTTGTCCATTTGTCATAGAAAGTTGCTGTTTTGGCTTCGAAATAATCTTGGAAGCTTATACTCATAAAATTTGACATAGAAGAACAATAAAACGTGTACACCGAGCAACTTTGATTGCATGAAGTTGCTCAACTCTTTCTATGGAGGAGCTTTTAACGGTTTTGTCCATTTGTCAAAGAAAGTTGGTGTTTTGGCGTCGAAATAATCTTGGAAGCTTATACTCATAAAATTTGACATAGAAGAACAATAAAACGTGTACACCGAGCAACTTTGATCGCATGAAGTTGCTCAACTCTTTCTATGGAGGAGCTTTTAACGGTTTTGTCCATTTGTCGTTAAAAGTTGGTGTTTTGGCATCGAAATAATCTTGGAAGCTTATACTCGCAAAATTTCACTTAGTAGAACATTATAAAGTGTACACCGAGCAACTTTAATTATCCAAAGTTGCTCAACTCCCTCTATGGAGGAGCTTTTAACGGTTTTGTCCATTTGTCATAGAAAGTTGCTGTTTTGGCTTCGAAATAATCTTGGAAGCTTATACTCATAAAATTTGACATAGAAGAACAATAAAACGTGTACACCGAGCAACTTTGATTGCATGAAGTTGCTCAACTCTTTCTATGGAGGAGCTTTTAAAGGTTTTGTCTATTTGTCAAAGAAAGTTGGTGTTTTGGCGTCGAAATATTCCTGGAAGCTCATTTTCGTAAAATTTAACATAAAAGAACAGCAAAAAGTGTACACCGAGCAACTTTGATTGTCCGAAGTTGCTCAACTCTCTCTATGAAGGAGCTTTTAACGGTTTTTTCCATTTGTCGTTAAAAGTTGGTGTTTTGGCATCGAAATAATCTTGGAAGCTTATACTCGCAAAATTTGACTTAGTAGAACATTATAAAGTGTACACCGAGCAACTTTAATTATCCAAAGTTGCTCAACTCTCTCTATGGAGGAGCATTTAACGGTTTTATCCATTTGTCATGAAAGTTGGTGTTTTGGCATCGAAATAATCCTGGAAGCTCATTTTCGTAAAATTTAACATAAAAGAACAATAAAAAGTGTACACCGAGCAACTTTGGTTGTCCGAAGTTGCTCGACTCTCTCTATGGAGGAGCTTTTAACGGTTTTATCCATTTGTCATAAAAAGTTGGTGTTTTGGCATCGAAATAATCCTGGAAGCTCATTTTCGTAAAATTTAACATAAAAGAACAATAAAAATTGTACACCGAGCAACTTTGATTGTCCGAAGTTGCTCAACTCTCTCTATGGAGGAGCTTTTAACGGTTTTGTCCGTTTGTCATATAAAGTTGGTGTTATGGCATCGAAATAATCCTGGAAGCTCATTCTCGTAAAATTTAACATAGAAGAACAATAAAAGGTGTACACCGAGCAACTTTGATAGTCCGAAGTTGCTCAACTCTCCCTATAGAGGAGCTTTTAACGGTTTTGTTTGTTTGTCATAGAAAGTTGGTGTTTTGGCATCGAAATAATCTTGGAAGCTTATACTCATAAAATTTGACATAGAAGAACAATAAAACGTGTACACCGAGCATCTTTGATGGTCCGAAATTGGTCAACTCTCTCTGTGAAGGAGCTTTTAACAGCTTTCTCCATTTGTCATAGAAACTTGGGATTTTGGCATCGAAATAATCTAGGAAGCTTATACTCATAAAATTTGACATAGAAGAACAATAAAAAGTGTACACCGAGAAACTTTGATGTGCCGAAGTTGCTCAACTCTCTCTATGGAGGAGCTTTTAATGGTTTTGTCCATTTGTCATCGAAAGTTGGTGTTTTGGCATCGAAATAATCCAAGAAGCTCATTTTCGTAAAATTTAATATAGAAGAACAATAAAAAGTGTACACCGAGCAACTTTGATTGTCCGAAGTTTCTCAACTTTTTCTATGGTGGAGCTTTTAACGGTTTTGTCCATTTGTCATTAAAAGTTGGTCTTTTGGCATCAAAATAATCTTGGAAGCCTATACACGTAAAATTTGACATAAAAAAGCAATAAAAACTGTACACCGAGCAACTTCAATTGTCCGAATTTGCTCAACTCTCTCTATAGACGTGCTTTTAATCACTTTGTCCATTTATCATAGAAAGTTAGTGTTTTTTCCTCGAAATAATCTAGGAAGCTTATACTCGTAAAATTTGACATAGAAGAACATTAAAAGGTGTACACCGTGCAACTTTGATTGTCCGAAGTTGCTCAACTCTCTCTATGAAGGAGCTTTTAACGGTTTTTTCCATTTGTCATAGAAAGTTGGTGTTTTGGCATCGAAATAATCTTGGAACTTATACTCGCAAAATTTGACTTAGTAGAACATTATAAAGTGTACACCGAGCAACTTTAATTATCCAAAGTTGCTCAACTCCCTCTATGGAGGAGCTTTTAACGGTTTTGTCCATTTGTCATAGAAAGTTGCTGTTTTGGCTTCGAAATAATCTTGGAAGCTTATACTCATAAAATTTGACATAGAAGAACAATAAAACGTGTACACCGAGCAACTTTGATTGCATGAAGTTGCTCAACTCTTTCTATGGAGGAGCTTTTAACGGTTTTGTCCATTTGTCAAAGAAAGTTGGTGTTTTGGCGTCGAAATAATCTTGGAAGCTTATACTCATAAAATTTGACATAGAAGAACAATAAAACGTGTACACCGAGCAACTTTGATCGCATGAAGTTGCTCAACTCTTTCTATGGAGGAGCTTTTAACGGTTTTGTCCATTTGTCAAAGAAAGTTGGTGTTTTGGCATCGAAATAATCTTGGAAGCTTATACTCGCAAAATTTGACTTAGTAGAACATTATAAAGTGTACACCGAGCAACTTTAATTATCCAAGGTTTCTCAACTCTCTCTATGGAGGAGCTTTTAACGGTTTTATCCATTTGTCATAGAAAGTTGCTGTTTTGGCTTCGAAATAATCTTGGAAGCTTATACTCATAAAATTTGACATAGAAGAACAATAAAACGTGTACACCGAGCAACTTTGATTGCATGAAGTTGCTCAACTCTTTCTATGGAGGAGCTTTTAACGGTTTTGTCCATTTGTCAAAGAAAGTTGGTGTTTTGGCATCGAAATATTCCTGGAAGCTCATTTTCGTAAAATTTAACATAAAAGAACAGCAAAAAGTGTACACCGAGCAACTTTGATTGTCCGAAGTTGCTCAACTCTCTCTATGAAGGAGCTTTTAACGGTTTTTTCCATTTGTCGTTAAAAGTTGGTGTTTTGGCATCGAAATAATCTTGGAAGCTTATACTCGCAAAATTTGACTTAGTAGAACATTATAAAGTGTACACCGAGCAACTTTAATTATCCAAAGTTGCTCAACTCTCTCTATGGAGGAGCTTTTAACGGTTTGTCCATTTGTCATAGAAAGTTGCTGTTTTGGCTTCGAAATAATCTTGGAAGCTTATACTCATAAAATTTGACATAGAGGAACAATAAAACGTGTACACCGAGCAACTTTGATTGCATGAAGTTGCTCAACTCTTTCTATGAAGGAGCTTTTAACGGTTTTGTCCATTTGTCAAAGAAAGTTGGTGTTTTGGCGTCGAAATATTCCTTGAAGCTCATTTTCGTAAAATTTAACATAAAAGAACAGCAAAAAGTGTACATCGAGCAACTTTGATTGTCCGAAGTTGCTCAACTCTCTCTATGAAGGAGCTTTTAACGGTTTTTTCCATTTGTCGTTAAAAGTTGGTGTTTTGGCATCGAAATAATCTTGGAAGCTTATACTCGCAAAATTTGACTTAGTAGAACATTATAAAGTGTACACCGAGCAACTTTAATTATCCAAAGTTGCTCAACTCTCTCTATGGAGGAGCTTTTAACGGTTTTATCCATTTGTCATGAAAGTTGGTGTTTTGGCATCGAAATAATCCTTGAAGCTCATTTTCGTAAAATTTAACATAAAAGAACAATAAAAAGTGTACAACGAGCAACTTTGATTGTCCGAAGTTGCTCAACTCTCTCTATGGAGGAGCTTTTAACGGTTTTGTCCATTTGTCATAGAAAGTTGGTGTTTTGGCATCGAAATAATCCTGGAAGCTCATTTTCGTAAAATTTAACATAAAAGAACAATAAAAAGTGTACACCGAGCAACTTTGGTTGTCCGAAGTTTCTCGACTCTCTCTATGGAGGAGCTTTTAACGGTTTTGTCCATTTGTCATAAAAAGTTGGTGTTTTGGCATCGAAATAATCCTGGAAGCTCATTTTCGTAAAATTTAACATAAAAGAACAATAAAAATTGTACACCGAGCAACTTTGATTGTCCGAAGTTGCTCAACTCTCTCTATGGAGGAGCTTTTAACGGTTTTGTCCCTTTGTCATAGAAAGTTGGTATTATGGCATCGAAATAATCCTGGAAGCTCATTCTCGTAAAATTTAACATAGAAGAACAATAAAAAGTGTACACCGGGCAACTTTGATAGTCCGAAGTTGCTCAACTCTCCCTATAGAGGAGCTTTTAACGGTTTTGTTTGTTTGTCATAGAAAGTTGGTGTTTTGCCATCGAAATAATCTTGGAAGCTTATACTCATAAAATTTGACATAGAAGAACAATAAAACGTGTACACCGAGCATCTTTGATGGTCCGAAATTGGTCAACTCTCTCTATGAAGGAGGTTTTAACAGCTTTCTCCATTTGTCATAGAAACTTGGGATTTTGGCATCGAAATAATCTAGGAAGCTTATACTCATAAAATTTGACATAGAAGAACAATAAAAAGTGTACACCGAAAAACTTTGATGTGCCGAAGGTGCTCAACTCTCTCTATGGAGGAGCTTTTAAAGGTTTTGTCCATTTGTCATAGAAAGTTGGTCTTTTGCCATCGAAATAATATTGGAATCTTATACTCATAAAATTTGACATAGAAGAACATCAAAAAGTGTACACCGAGAAACTTTGATGTGCCGAAGTTGCTCAACTCTCTCTATGGAGGAGCTTTTAATGGTTTTGTCCATTTGTCATCGAAAGTTGGTGTTTTGGCATCGAAATAATCCTAGAAGCTCATTTTCGTAAAATTTAACATAAAAGAACAGTAAAAAGTATACACCGAGCAACTTTGATTGTTCGAAGTTGCTCAACTCTCTCTATGAAGGAGCTTTTAACGGTTTTTTCCATTTGTCGTTAAAAGTTGGTGTTTTGGCATCGAAATAATCTTGGAAGCTTATACTCATAAAATTTGACATAGAAGAACATTATAAAGTGTACACCGAGCAACTTTAATTATCCAAAGTTGCTCAACTCTCTCTATGGAGGAGCTTTTAACGGTTTTGTCCATTTGTCATAGAAAGTTGCTGTTTTGGCTTCGAAATAATCTTGGAAGCTTATACTCATAAAATTTGACATAGAAGAACAATAAAACGTGTACACCGAGCAACTTTGATTGCATGAAGTTGCTCAACTCTTTCTATGGAGGAGCTTTTAACGGTTTTGTCCATTTGTCAAAGAAAGTTGGTGTTTTGGCGTCGAAATATTCCTGGAAGCTCATTTTCGTAAAATTTAACATAAAAGAACAGCAAAAGGTGTACACCGAGCAACTTTGATTGTCCAAAGTTGCTCAACTCTCTCTATGAAGGAGCTTTTAATGGTTTTTTCCATTTTTCGTTAAAAGTTGGTGTTTTGGCATCGAAATAATCTTGGAAGCTTATACTCGCAAAATTTGACTTAGTAGACATTATAAAGTGTACACCGAGCAACTTTAATTATCCAAAGTTGCTCAACTCTCTTTATGGAGGAGCTTTTAACTGTTTTATCCATTTGTCATGAAAGTTGGTGTTTTGGCATCGAAATAATCCTTGAAGCTCATTTTCGTAAAATTTAACATAAAAGAACAATAAAAAGTGTATAGCGAGCAACTTTGATTGTTCGAAGTTGCTCAACTCTCTCTATGGAGGAGCTTTTAACGGTTTTGTCCATTTGTCATAAAAAGTTGGTGTTTTGGCATCGAAATAATCCTGGAAGCTCATTTTCGTAAAATTTAACATAAAAGAACAATAAAAAGTGTACACCGAGCAACTTTGGTTGTCTGAAGTTGCTCGACTCTCTCTATGGAGGAGCTTTTAAAGGTTTTGTCCATTTGTCATAGAAAGTTGGTCTTTTGCCATCGAAATAATATTGGAAGCTTATACTCATAAAATTTGACATAGAAGAACATTAAAAAGTGTACACCGAGAAACTTTGATGTGCCGATGTTGCTCAACTCTCTCTATGGAGGAGCTTTTAATGGTTTTGTCCATTTGTCATCGAAAGTTGTTGTTTTGGCATCGAAATAATCCTAGAAGCTCATTTTCGTAAAATTTAATATAGAAGAACAATAAAAAGTGTACACCGAGCAACTTTGATTGTCCGAAGTTTCTCAACTTTTTCTATGGAGTAGCTTGTAACGGTTTTGTCCATTTGTCATTAAAAGTTGGTGTTTTGGCATCAAAATAATCTTGGAAGCCTATACACGTAAAATTTGACATAAAAAAGCAATAAAAACTGTACACCGAGCAACTTCAATTGTCCGAATTTGCTCAACTCTCTCTATAGACGTGCTTTTAATCACTTTGTCCATTTATCATAGAAAGTTAGTGTTTTTTCCTCTAAATAATCTACGAAGCTTATACTCGTAAAATTTGACATAGAAGAAAATTAAAAGGTGTACACCGAGCAACTTTGATGGTCCGACGTTGCTCAACTCTCTCTTTGGAGGAGTTTTTAACTGTTTTTTCCATATGTCATAGAAAGTTGGTGTTTTTGCATCGAAATAATCCAAGAAGCTTACACTCATAAAATTTCAAGTAGAAGAACAATAAAAAGTGTACACCGAGCAACATTGATTGTCCGAAGTTGCTCAACTCTCTCTATGGAGGAGCTTTTAACGGTTTTGTCCATTTGTCATAGAAAGTTGCTGTTTTGGCATCGAAATAATCTTGGAAGCTTATACTCATAAAATTTGACATAGAAGAACGATAAAACGTGTACACCGAGCAACTTTGATTGTCCGAAATTGGTCAACTCTCTCTATGAAGGAGCTTTTAACAGTTTTCTCCATTTGTCCTAGAAACCTGGGATTTTCGCATCGAAATAATCTAGGAAGCTTATACTCATAAAATTTGACATAGAAGAACATTAAAAGGTGTACACCGAGCAACTTTGATAGTCCGAAGTTGCTCAACTCTCTCTACGGAGGAGCTTTTAACGGTTTTGTCCATTTGTCATAGAAAGTTGGTGTTTTGGCATCGAAATAATCCTGGAAGCTCATTTTCGTAAAATTTAACAAAGAAGAACAATAAAAAGTGTACACCGAGCAATTTTGATTGTCCGAAGTTGCTCAACTCTCTCTATGGAGGAGCTTTTAACGGTTTTGTCCATTTGTCATAGAAAGTTGGTGTTTTGGCATCGAAATAATCCTGGAAGATCATTTTCGTAAAATTTAACATAAAAGTACAATAAAAAGTGTACACCAAGCAACTTTGATTGTCCGAAGTTTCTCAACTCTCTCTATGGAGGAGCTTTTAACGGTTTTGTCCATTTGTCATTGAAAGTCGGTGTTTTGGCATCAAAATAATCTTGGAAGCCTATACACGTAAAATTTGACATAAAAAAGCGATAAAAAGTGTACACCGAGCAACTTCGATTGTCCGAAGTTGCTCAACTCTCTCTATAGATGTTAGGTGTTAAAAACACCTAATATTCTGGTGTTAAAAAGTCAGTTTTTGCCCAATATTTTGGTACAAGTTCTACCCTGGGTGTGTGTTTTATATTTCAGGAATGTTTATTGGAGATTTAATGGAAAGGGAATTAGCTGGGTGAAATCTGCGACCTTGGCGGCTGCAAGACGCGGTTTTATTTCTTTACGGAATTTGAAGCTGACGTGGCAAGGGCTTATTGGATCAGAGGGTTGGTACTTAAAGAAGAAACCCTAGGAATTAAAAATACATAGAGCTACCAGGGAGAGACGGCAGAACAGGAAGAAGGAAGATCAAAGGCAATACGGCGAGAGAAGAATCAAGAGCACACGTTGGAGAATCAATTCTTTTTTCCCTTACTGAAATTGAACAATGTTGATTTTGATGCTGAATTTTAATATTATTGTTATGCATAGCTAAATTATTTTCTAGCTAGGTTTGGTAAGTCTTGTACCAAAACCTTATTCACAGATTTAATTGACAAACAGACTGGGTTTAATTCTTTGTTCTCTGATTTGATTGTTAATTTCCTATTGTTGTGTATGCCTGATCAACATCATAATTTTAGGTATTGTTAGTCAGACATATTCGGCTGACCATGACCCGGTGTTTGACGAAGTAACAAGAGCTTGCATAAGATCCAAGTTTCGGGAATAGTGAACATAATCGTTTGGGTGATAATAACCTAGATTGTGCGTTTGTCGATTTCCTAGTGCTCATGCTTGTTTTAGGACGTTCTTAGGAGAGACCAAACCAAGACGCCTATGATAAGAAAAGATCTTGCAACTGGACCAAAGTCAGGATCGTTGTTTAGGGAAATCTAGTTGACTGTAGCTGGACCAAGGCCTTTTGACTGACAGCGTTAAATCCTTAAAATTGTGTGCTTGCATATTAATCTGTGTTCATAAGGGGAGGTATTCGACAAGCCAGATCAAAGCTAGATTTAGTTCTCTTGAATTAAAGTTTGATTTTAATTTCGTAGTTGTTTTTTTTAGTTCACGTGACTTGATAGCTAGTAGTTAATACAGTCCTTGTGATTCGATCCCATTCACTAATTACTGTCATCGACACGTACTCTTGCGTTTGGGTAAACCAGTTGGTATTATTAATTGCGAATTTAATTTGTGATTAAAAATAGCGACCAAGTTTTGGCGCCGTTGCCGGGGACTGTTAAGTTATTACTAGTTGTTAGCGGAATTGTTTTTATTTTTAATTATCTTCGAATTAAGTGCGTTTGCTTACTACAAATTCAAATTTTTGCAGGCATTGGAATATTTTTTGTGCGTTGCATGGTCAATACTCGGTCTCGACAAGAGCCGTTGGAGCAGTTTGATCCAGAAATTGAGAGGACTGTAAGAGGCCTGCGACAAAGGAATATGGGAGATAATAATCGACAGATCCAAGAGGCTGAAGGGGTAGAAGTTCCTGCTGCCCGAATTCCAATGATGAACCGTTACATTCCACAAAACATAGCCCAACCATCTTGCATCACATACCAACCTACAGGGGCGGCTAATTTTAGTTTGTCACCTCAATTGCTCAATTCAGTGCCGCACTATGAGGGTAGATTTGACGAGGATCCACATCAACATCTGAAGGATTTTACTGACTTGTGTCGTACACAACACATGACGGGGATAACTTCTGATAATCTCAAGTTGGTACTTTTTCCCTTCACTCTTAGAGGGGGAGCAAAGATGTGGTACAACGCTATAGAGTCAGGATCTATTGGTACTTGGGAGCAGATGGCAACAAAACTTTTAAGGGAATTTTTTCCAGCCCATCGGACTAAACAACTTGTTCGTGACATCCAGAATTTCCAGCAAAAGGATGGGGATTTATTTTATGAGGCATGGAAGGATTTCAAAAATCGAATGGCTAGATGTCCCACTCACAATTTGCACAAGGACGACGTTGTTCTTCATTTTTATGAGGGGTTAAATGAGGCTAATCGAATGAAAGTGGACTCAGCATGTAATGGTGTTCTGATGCGTAAGAGTAGTGAGGAAGCAATGGAATTATTTGAAGATTTGAGTGAGGATTCCCAGCAATTTTCTACGAGAGGAAGAAATTCATCAAAAAGGCAGGGAATGTATGAAGTAAGTGCTGACACAAAGACTCAAGCGGAGATGGGAAATTTGAACCGAAAGTTAGATGCACTTGTAGAAGCTATGAAAGGGTTTAATGTCAAGGTGCCAGTCCCGCCACAACCAGCTAGCCTTTGCGCTGTTTGTTCACAACAGGACCATGTTACTGAGGCTTGTCCATTGACATTTATGTCGGAACAGGAGCAAATTAATTTCATGGGACAAGGCAATTTTAACAATAGGAATCAAGCATACCCATGGAGAAGTCATCCGAATTTTTCTTGGCGAGGTGAGCAGAATGTAGTGAATCCAGCAGCACCAGTTCAATCACAAGGTAAGAAACCTGATTTGGAAACTACGATGTTGCAATTTATGCAACAAACAACTCAAGCCATTCAAAAGTTGGAAACTCAAGTTGGACAAATGGCTAAGGAGATGAGTGAGAGGAAAAAGGGAGAGTTACCATCACAGCCCATGAGTAACCCAGCTGGGCAACAACAGTTACAAGCTGTTACAACTCTCAGAAGTGGAAAACAAATTGAAAAAGTGGTGCAGAAGTCATCAGACCCAAATCAGAGAGATATTGCCGACAGGGTGCAGCCAGGGTGCAAATCTGCAGCAGATGGAGTGACAGATGCCGACAGGGTGCAGGAAAGATGCAAATCTGCACCAGTGGCAGTAGAAAAATGGGGAAGAGATCCTCCACCTTTCCCGCAAAGGTTTGCTAAGCAAAAATCTGATTCTAAAGCTCATGATATTTTTGAAAATTTGCGCAAGGTTGAAATTAATATTCCATTGCTTGATGTGATTAAACAAATTCCTTCATATGCAAAATTTCTTAAAGAGTGTTGTACAAATAAAAGAAAATTTGTTGAGCATGAAAAGGTCGCCTTGAATGAAGAAGTTAGTGCTGTTTTGTTACATAAGCTTCCACCTAAACTTAGAGACCCAGGTAGTTTCACTATACCTTGCAAGGTAGGTAATCAATTCTTTGATAAGGCACTTTTAGATTTGGGTGCAAGCATAAATTTATTGCCGTATTCAGTTTATGAGAAACTTGGTTTGGGTGAGCTACAAGAAACATCTATTACTCTTCAATTGGCAGATCGTAGTATTAAAAGACCTAGAGGAATTTTGGAAGATGTGTTGGTCACTGTGAATGATTTAATTCTACCTGCTGATTTTGTTGTGTTAGACATGGAAGATAGTCCAGTAGCATCATCTTTGCCTATTATTCTTGGTCGTCCATTTATGCGAACTGCAGACATGAGGATTTGTGTGAAAAAGGGTACCATTACCATGAGAGTCAATGACCAAGAACTTGAATTTAGTGTGTTTGAAGCAGTGAAAAAACATGATGATCAGAGTGATTGTTTTAGAGTAGATGTTATAAATGATCTTGTGAGTGAGGTGTGAAAGCCCCAACTTTGGAATTGAAACAGTTGCCAAGCCATTTGAAGTATATCTACTTGGAGGACAATGAGTCCCTACCCGTAATAGTGGCTGCCAATTTAAGTTTGGGGGAGGAGGAGAAATTACTTCGAATTTTGAGGAGGCACAAGACAGCTTTGGGATAGACAATTGCAGACATAAAAGGGATCAGCCCCACTAGGTGTATGCATCAGATTTTTTTGGAGAATGACGCAAAACCAACTAGAGAGGCACAAAGAAGATTAAATCCGCACATGAAGGATGTGGTGAAAGCGGAAATTCTGAAGTTGTTAGATGTGGGTGTGATCTACCCAATTTCTGATAGTAAGTGGGTGAGTCCAATTCATGTTGTGCCCAAGAAGAGTGGAATTACTGTGGTGCAGAATGCAGATAATGAATTGATACCCACAAGGATGACTACAGGATGGAGAGTGTGTATTGATTATCGGAAATTGAATTCGGCAACAAGGAAGGATCATTTTCCTCTGCCTTTCATTGATCAGATGTTGGAGAGGTTGGCAGGGTATAGCCACTATTGCTTTCTGGATGGGTATAGCGGTTACAACCAGATAGCTATTGCGCCTGAGGACCAAGAGAAGACTACATTTACCTGTCCATATGGCACCTTTGCATATCGTCGTATGCCTTTTGGGTTATGCAATGCACCAGCCACATTCCAGAGGTGTATGATGAGTATTTTCTCCGACATGGTCGAGAAATTTATTGAGGTTTTCATGGATGACTTCAGTTTGTTTGGGTCGGATTTTGATGATTGTTTGGAGCATCTCAGATTGGTTCTAGAAAGATGTGAGGAAACCAACCTTGTTCTCAATTGGGAGAAGTGTCATTTCATGGTGCAGGAGGGTATAGTATTAGGACATTTAATTTCTCACAATGGCATTGCTATTGACAAAGCCAAGATTGAGACCATATCGAAGTTACCTCCACCAATGACAGTCAAAGGTGTGCGTAGTTTTTTGGGACACGCTGGTTTTTATAGGCGTTTTATCAGAGATTTTTCCAAGATATCTAGACCAATGTGTGCTTTGCTTACCAAGGATGCTGAGTTTGAGTGGACAGACACCTGTCAAGTAGCTTTTGAGCAACTAAAAACTGCACTTACATCAGCACCCATAATGCGAGCTCCAGATTGGACACTTCCCTTTCAGTTAATGTGCGATGCTAGCGATTACTCTTTGGGGGCTGTTTTGGGTCAACGGAAAGATAAGCTTCCATATGCTATCTATTATGCCTCTCGCACGCTGAATGACGCACAACTAAACTACTCGACCACAGAAAAAGAGTTGTTGGCTGTTGTGTTCGCTTTGGAGAAATTCCGATCCTATCTTATTGGGTCACGAGTTGTTGTGTTTACTGATCATGCTGCTCTCAGGTATTTAATGACCAAAAAGGATGCCAAACCTTGACTAATACGTTGGATTCTTTTGTTGCAGGAATTTGACTTGGAGATAAAAGACAAAAAGGGAGTTGAGAACGTGGTGGCTGACCATCTCTCACGGTTGCTTCCTGCACAAGAAAGTGATGAGTTGCCGATTGATGAAGCTTTTCCAGATGAACATCTTTTCGCAATTGCCGAACTTCCATGGTATGCTGATATTGTAAACTATCTTGTTACTAAAACATTTCCCTCTGATTTGTCTTACCAGGATCGGAAGTACATCATCTCACGGGCTAAGGACTATATATGGGATGACCCATATCTCTTTAAGATTTGTCCGGACCAAGTGATCCGGCGATGTATTGATCAGGATGAGCACTTGGATGTGTTGAGGCATTGTCATGCTCATGCGTGTGGTGGGCACTTTGGGGCGAAAAAGACTGCACATAAGGTATTTCAAGCTGGTTTTTATTGGCCAACTATTTTTAAAGATGCTTGGAATTTTTGTAAAACTTGTGATAGATGTCAGCGGACTGGGAATATTTCTACTCGTCACCAAATGCCATTGCAAAATATTCAAATCATTGAATTGTTTGATGTTTGGGGAATTGATTTTATGGGTCCTTTTCCTAACTCTTGTGGATTTGAATATATTTTAGTAGGTGTTGGTTATGTGTCCAAGTGGGTCGAGGCAGTCCCCTCACGTACTAATGATCATCGAGTGGTTGTGAAGTTTTTACAGGATAATATTTTTGCTCGGTTTGGGACACCAAGAGCCATCATAAGTGATGGGGGCAGCCACTTTAACAATTACCCTTGTGCTGCATTAATGAAAAAATATGGCATTACTCATCGTGTTGGTACTCCATATCATCCTCAAACGAGCGGACAAGTGGAGATTAGCAATCGCGAGATCAAAACTATTCTTGAGAAAACAGTGAATCCCACTAGGAAAGATTGGTCACAGCGTTTAAATGATGCCTTATGGGCGTATCGAACTGCTTATAAGACACCTATTGGGATGTCACCTTTCCGCTTGGTTTATGGGAAAGAGTGTCACTTGCCAGTCGAGTTGGAACATCGTGCCTATTGGGCTATTAAACAGCTGAATTTTGATATGAAAGAAGCTGGTGATAAGCGGCGATTACAACTCAATGAATTGGCCGAGTTACGTCAGGATGCTTATGCTAATGCTAAGTTGTATAAAGAGCGTGCCAAAAAGTACCATGATCGCAAATTGGTTCGTCGTGATTTTCACGTGGGGCAAAAGGTTCTTGTGTACAATTCCCGTCTCAAGCTCTTTCCGGGAAAACTTCGCTCTAAGTGGCATGGTCCTTATGTGGTGAATGCTGTATTTCCTCATGGTGCCCTTGAGCTGAAGCAGCTGGATTCTGAATATACTTTCAAAGTTAATGGACATCGGGTTAAACCTTACTGGGAGTCCATTCCTCTACCTCAGGAAGCTGCCGTTCCGCTTGTGCCATCTTTGGCTTGACCAGTCTATGACTACGTCCGGCTGACGACATTAAATTCAGCACTTCATGGGAGGTAACCCATGTGGAGGAGCATCTATTTCTGCAAGCTAAGTTTCTTTTCCCTTTTTCCTTTATGTTATTATTGTTTCTACTATTGCAATTTCTTTTTACATTGAGGACAATGTTGATTTTAGTTTGGGGGAGGGGAATTTTTTGAAATTTTTGCGCTGTGTTTTCCAATGTTTTCTATGGCCTACAAGTGTTGATTTTTCTTGCCATGTTCTAGTAGCTAGTATGCGCAGTGTGCACATTTATTTGTGATGAAGGGATGCTCGATATATATAATAATTGCACACCAAGAATAACCCATGTGAGGAGCCTTCAGAGATTTTGTGTGAATGGATGTCATGAAGCTGTTTAGCTAGAACTTGCATGATACCATACACGAAAAACTGCTCTAATGTTGTTTCATGTGTGTGATGAAGGTATCTCTCATCCCCTTTTTGACCACCCACGACGCCCATATTTATGTGATCCCATTTTCATGAATTTTACCCCATGTGTATGTGACCCTTATAACCTACCTCCATATCCTTCCTTGCATTTGTCATGCATGTCGGTTGTTTGGAATAAATGGAATGCCAATAGGGGATTTTAGAGGGGTTGTTTAGTAGAGAAGTTGGGTAGTGACTGAGAAGGTTTGAGGTGTATGGGGTTGAAAAAAAAAAAAGTTAAGATTAATACGAAGAGTGCCCAGTTGAATTAAGTGCTTTTGAAGAAAAATGCAGGCTTCTGGCGGCTGCAAGAATCGGGTAACACAGGTGCAAGAAAAAAAAAAAAAAAAAAAAAAAAAAACTTTTGCGACTTCAACTGCACCTTGGGCAGCCGCAGATTACGAAGTTATCAGGCCCAGCCCAAAATGAAATAAGGGTTTAAAGGGGATTAGGGCTCCACTTTGCGTAGGTTTTGTGAGTTCTTCTTTCCTGCCCAGAAGCAGTTCTCTGCCTTGTTGCTGCATAACTCAATAATGTCAACAAGAAGCTCAAAGAGGAAGAAGGTAGCAGCTATCAAGGGTAAGGAGAAGGAGAAAGAAGTGGAAATTCCAGGGAGCCCGAGTGATGAAGACGCTGTGATAGAGCGATTTGTGACCCCAGAGGCTCAGACAGAGTATGAGGAGGTATGGAAGAATAGGGGGTTACATGTAGAACGGCATGTGGCAATTGCTGATTTCACCCAGGTGAGTTGGTATTCAGTTTTAGAAGAGATGAAGTGGCTTTCCATTGCCTTAGTGCCAGGGGTAGCTAATGTGAATTTAACCCATGAATTTTATGCTAATTTAGTGGTGAATGAGAACCATTGCATTGCCTATGTCAGGGGTAGGCAGTTTTTCTTTAATGCAAGGAAAGTGAGTACTGTTTTAAAACTGCCAGACCCAGTTAAGAAGCCTAGCTATAGGTTTAGGGATTTTGGTACTGCTGACACTGGAGTGGTTTGGCCCGAATGGAGTGTGGTGGTTGATTTGTTGACTGGTAGGGAGGAGATGGATGTGAGTAAGAACTGTGTTGCATATGTGGAATTATTGCAGCCATATAGGTTGTTAGCTCAGATTGTGTCTCGGAATGTCATTCCTGTGTCTCATATGTCCACTGTGAATGCTAAAACATGCTACCTGATGTATGCCATTGTGTGCAAATTAAACTTTTGTATGGCTGCCACGATTTATGATCATATTGTAAGGGTGAAGGTTGCGAAGAATGTGGGGCAGATTCTGCCGTTTGGAGTACTGATTACTTCTATTTGTTTAAGTGAGGGGATTGAGCCTGAGCCATTAGATACAACTGAGAAGAGAAAGGCTCCTCTCAATAGAACTTGGTGGGAGAGAAGTGAAGTGCAATTGGTAAGGCAGCAGCAGAAGGCCATTAGTAGAGATGGGGCTGGTTCGAGTGGTACAGTGGTAAAGGAGAGTTCAGGTGAGCAGGTGGGTGAGTTAGCTGAGAGATTGAAGGCTGTGGAGGATAAGTTAGCTGTGTTTGGTACTGGTTTTGAGCAAGCTAAATTGGTGCAAGACGAGATGATGGGGCAGCTGGACAAACTAGTTACTGTTGTGGATGGGATGCAGGGCAATGTTGATGGAATGTTGCAGGATATGAAGGAGTTCCAGCAGCGTTATGAAGCCAAGCAGTAGGAGATGTTTGACCTTATCCAGGATTGGACTTTGCCATGAGGAGTGAAGAAAATAAATAAACAGATGGGGGCAGCAAATTTTGGTGCCTAGTTAGAGACATAGGATAGTCTCCTATTGGCTGCCCAATTTGTTTTAATTTTCGTACATGTTTGATGCATGGTTTCACTGCCTTTTATTCACCTATGCTTGTCTGCCTTTGCTACTTTTATAGCCTAATTTTCTGGACTGTGGACATTCTAATTAACTATTTGGTTTAGCTTTCCTAATTTGTTTAAGCCAATCCTTTTTGCCATGTTTAAAAGTACAACTCCTTTTGCTATGTGGAGCACATTAGAAGTGGGTAGTTGTATTGGTTTACATGCAGGCTTATGGCTGCAGTTAATGCATCCATATGAGAGAAACACTAACCTTCAAACACTTGAGTGAAAAAGAAACAAACATATACATGAAATTGGTGTGAATCGGTGTGAGGGTGTGAATTATTCATATATATATTGAGTAGTAGTGAACAAAGTGCAACTCCTGCTGGATACTTTTTCATGGTGATGTTAAGGAAGAGCTTGTTTGTCCAGACTATGGCTATTGTTTTTAAAATCAAAACATGGATTTCTTAAATTGTGAGCTCGGATTTTGAGTGATTTCGTTGTTGCTTGGGGACAAGCAACATGTTAGTTTGGGGGAATTTTGTTAGGTGTTAAAAACACCTAATATTCTGGTGTTAAAAAGTCAGTTTTTGCCCAATATTTTGGTACAAGTTCTACCCTGGGTGTGTGTTTTATATTTCAGGAACGTTTATTGGAGATTTAATGGACAGGGAATTAGCTGGGTGAAATCTGCGACCTTGGCGGCTGCAAGACGCGGTTTTATTTCTTTACGGAATTTGAAGCTGACGTGGCAAGGGCTTATTGGATCAGAGGGTTGGTACTTAAAGAAGAAACCCTAGGAATTAAAAATACATAGAGCTACCAGGGAGAGACGGCAGAACAGGAAGAAGGAAGATCAAAGGCAATACGGCGAGAGAAGAATCAAGAGCACACGTTGGAGAATCAATTCTTTTTTCCCTTACTGAAATTGAACAATGTTGATTTTGATGCTGAATTTTAATATTATTGTTATGCATAGCTAAATTATTTTCTAGCTAGGTTTGGTAAGTCTTGTACCAAAACCTTATTCACAGATTTAATTGACAAACAGACTGGGTTTAATTCTTTGTTCTCTGATTTGATTGTTAATTTCCTATTGTTGTGTATGCCTGATCAACATCATAATTTTAGGTATTGTTAGTCAGACATATTCGGCTGACCATGACCCGGTGTTTGACGAAGTAACAAGAGCTTGCATAAGATCCAAGTTTCGGGAATAGTGAACATAATCGTTTGGGTGATAATAACCTAGATTGTGCGTTTGTCGATTTCCTAGTGCTCATGCTTGTTTTAGGACGTTCTTAGGAGAGACCAAACCAAGACGCCTATGATAAGAAAAGATCTTGCAACTGGACCAAAGTCAGGATCGTTGTTTAGGGAAATCTAGTTGACTGTAGCTGGACCAAGGCCTTTTGACTGACAGCGTTAAATCCTTAAAATTGTGTGCTTGCATATTAATCTGTGTTCATAAGGGGAGGTATTCGACAAGCCAGATCAAAGCTAGATTTAGTTCTCTTGAATTAAAGTTTGATTTTAATTTCGTAGTTGTTTTTTTTAGTTCACGTGACTTGATAGCTAGTAGTTAATACAGTCCTTGTGATTCGATCCCATTCACTAATTACTGTCATCGACACGTACTCTTGCGTTTGGGTAAACCAGTTGGTATTATTAATTGCGAATTTAATTTGTGATTAAAAATAGCGACCAAGTTTTGGCGCCGTTGCCGGGGACTGTTAAGTTATTACTAGTTGTTAGCGGAATTGTTTTTATTTTTAATTATCTTCGAATTAAGTGCGTTTGCTTACTACAAATTCAAATTTTTGCAGGCATTGGAATATTTTTTGTGCGTTGCATGGTCAATACTCGGTCTCGACAAGAGCCGTTGGAGCAGTTTGATCCAGAAATTGAGAGGACTGTAAGAGGCCTGCGACAAAGGAATATGGGAGATAATAATCGACAGATCCAAGAGGCTGAAGGGGTAGAAGTTCCTGCTGCCCGAATTCCAATGATGAACCGTTACATTCCACAAAACATAGCCCAACCATCTTGCATCACATACCAACCTACAGGGGCGGCTAATTTTAGTTTGTCACCTCAATTGCTCAATTCAGTGCCGCACTATGAGGGTAGATTTGACGAGGATCCACATCAACATCTGAAGGATTTTACTGACTTGTGTCGTACACAACACATGACGGGGATAACTTCTGATAATCTCAAGTTGGTACTTTTTCCCTTCACTCTTAGAGGGGGAGCAAAGATGTGGTACAACGCTATAGAGTCAGGATCTATTGGTACTTGGGAGCAGATGGCAACAAAACTTTTAAGGGAATTTTTTCCAGCCCATCGGACTAAACAACTTGTTCGTGACATCCAGAATTTCCAGCAAAAGGATGGGGATTTATTTTATGAGGCATGGAAGGATTTCAAAAATCGAATGGCTAGATGTCCCACTCACAATTTGCACAAGGACGACGTTGTTCTTCATTTTTATGAGGGGTTAAATGAGGCTAATCGAATGAAAGTGGACTCAGCATGTAATGGTGTTCTGATGCGTAAGAGTAGTGAGGAAGCAATGGAATTATTTGAAGATTTGAGTGAGGATTCCCAGCAATTTTCTACGAGAGGAAGAAATTCATCAAAAAGGCAGGGAATGTATGAAGTAAGTGCTGACACAAAGACTCAAGCGGAGATGGGAAATTTGAACCGAAAGTTAGATGCACTTGTAGAAGCTATGAAAGGGTTTAATGTCAAGGTGCCAGTCCCGCCACAACCAGCTAGCCTTTGCGCTGTTTGTTCACAACAGGACCATGTTACTGAGGCTTGTCCATTGACATTTATGTCGGAACAGGAGCAAATTAATTTCATGGGACAAGGCAATTTTAACAATAGGAATCAAGCATACCCATGGAGAAGTCATCCGAATTTTTCTTGGCGAGGTGAGCAGAATGTAGTGAATCCAGCAGCACCAGTTCAATCACAAGGTAAGAAACCTGATTTGGAAACTACGATGTTGCAATTTATGCAACAAACAACTCAAGCCATTCAAAAGTTGGAAACTCAAGTTGGACAAATGGCTAAGGAGATGAGTGAGAGGAAAAAGGGAGAGTTACCATCACAGCCCATGAGTAACCCAGCTGGGCAACAACAGTTACAAGCTGTTACAACTCTCAGAAGTGGAAAACAAATTGAAAAAGTGGTGCAGAAGTCATCAGACCCAAATCAGAGAGATATTGCCGACAGGGTGCAGCCAGGGTGCAAATCTGCAGCAGATGGAGTGACAGATGCCGACAGGGTGCAGGAAAGATGCAAATCTGCACCAGTGGCAGTAGAAAAATGGGGAAGAGATCCTCCACCTTTCCCGCAAAGGTTTGCTAAGCAAAAATCTGATTCTAAAGCTCATGATATTTTTGAAAATTTGCGCAAGGTTGAAATTAATATTCCATTGCTTGATGTGATTAAACAAATTCCTTCATATGCAAAATTTCTTAAAGAGTGTTGTACAAATAAAAGAAAATTTGTTGAGCATGAAAAGGTCGCCTTGAATGAAGAAGTTAGTGCTGTTTTGTTACATAAGCTTCCACCTAAACTTAGAGACCCAGGTAGTTTCACTATATCTTGCAAGGTAGGTAATCAATTCTTTGATAAGGCACTTTTAGATTTGGGTGCAAGCATAAATTTATTGCCGTATTCAGTTTATGAGAAACTTGGTTTGGGTGAGCTACAAGAAACATCTATTACTCTTCAATTGGCAGATCGTAGTATTAAAAGACCTAGAGGAATTTTGGAAGATGTGTTGGTCACTGTGAATGATTTAATTCTACCTGCTGATTTTGTTGTGTTAGACATGGAAGATAGTCCAGTAGCATCATCTTTGCCTATTATTCTTGGTCGTCCATTTATGCGAACTGCAGACATGAGGATTTGTGTGAAAAAGGGTACCATTACCATGAGAGTCAATGACCAAGAACTTGAATTTAGTGTGTTTGAAGCAGTGAAAAAACATGATGATCAGAGTGATTGTTTTAGAGTAGATGTTATAAATGATCTTGTGAGTGAGGTGTGAAAGCCCCAACTTTGGAATTGAAACAGTTGCCAAGCCATTTGAAGTATATCTACTTGGAGGACAATGAGTCCCTACCCGTAATAGTGGCTGCCAATTTAAGTTTGGGGGAGGAGGAGAAATTACTTCGAATTTTGAGGAGGCACAAGACAGCTTTGGGATAGACAATTGCAGACATAAAAGGGATCAGCCCCACTAGGTGTATGCATCAGATTTTTTTGGAGAATGACGCAAAACCAACTAGAGAGGCACAAAGAAGATTAAATCCGCACATGAAGGATGTGGTGAAAGCGGAAATTCTGAAGTTGTTAGATGTGGGTGTGATCTACCCAATTTCTGATAGTAAGTGGGTGAGTCCAATTCATGTTGTGCCCAAGAAGAGTGGAATTACTGTGGTGCAGAATGCAGATAATGAATTGATACCCACAAGGATGACTACAGGATGGAGAGTGTGTATTGATTATCGGAAATTGAATTCGGCAACAAGGAAGGATCATTTTCCTCTGCCTTTCATTGATCAGATGTTGGAGAGGTTGGCAGGGTATAGCCACTATTGCTTTCTGGATGGGTATAGCGGTTACAACCAGATAGCTATTGCGCCTGAGGACCAAGAGAAGACTACATTTACCTGTCCATATGGCACCTTTGCATATCGTCGTATGCCTTTTGGGTTATGCAATGCACCAGCCACATTCCAGAGGTGTATGATGAGTATTTTCTCCGACATGGTCGAGAAATTTATTGAGGTTTTCATGGATGACTTCAGTTTGTTTGGGTCGGATTTTGATGATTGTTTGGAGCATCTCAGATTGGTTCTAGAAAGATGTGAGGAAACCAACCTTGTTCTCAATTGGGAGAAGTGTCATTTCATGGTGCAGGAGGGTATAGTATTAGGACATTTAATTTCTCACAATGGCATTGCTGTTGACAAAGCCAAGATTGAGACCATATCGAAGTTACCTCCACCAATGACAGTCAAAGGTGTGCGTAGTTTTTTGGGACACGCTGGTTTTTATAGGCGTTTTATCAGAGATTTTTCCAAGATATCTAGACCAATGTGTGCTTTGCTTACCAAGGATGCTGAGTTTGAGTGGACAGACACCTGTCAAGTAGCTTTTGAGCAACTAAAAACTGCACTTACATCAGCACCCATAATGCGAGCTCCAGATTGGACACTTCCCTTTCAGTTAATGTGCGATGCTAGCGATTACTCTTTGGGGGCTGTTTTGGGTCAACGGAAAGATAAGCTTCCATATGCTATCTATTATGCCTCTCGCACGCTGAATGACGCACAACTAAACTACTCGACCACAGAAAAAGAGTTGTTGGCTGTTGTGTTCGCTTTGGAGAAATTCCGATCCTATCTTATTGGGTCACGAGTTGTTGTGTTTACTGATCATGCTGCTCTCAGGTATTTAATGACCAAAAAGGATGCCAAACCTTGACTAATACGTTGGATTCTTTTGTTGCAGGAATTTGACTTGGAGATAAAAGACAAAAAGGGAGTTGAGAACGTGGTGGCTGACCATCTCTCACGGTTGCTTCCTGCACAAGAAAGTGATGAGTTGCCGATTGATGAAGCTTTTCCAGATGAACATCTTTTCGCAATTGCCGAACTTCCATGGTATGCTGATATTGTAAACTATCTTGTTACTAAAACATTTCCCTCTGATTTGTCTTACCAGGATCGGAAGTACATCATCTCACGGGCTAAGGACTATATATGGGATGACCCATATCTCTTTAAGATTTGTCCGGACCAAGTGATCCGGCGATGTATTGATCAGGATGAGCACTTGGATGTGTTGAGGCATTGTCATGCTCATGCGTGTGGTGGGCACTTTGGGGCGAAAAAGACTGCACTTAAGGTATTTCAAGCTGGTTTTTATTGGCCAACTATTTTTAAAGATGCTTGGAATTTTTGTAAAACTTGTGATAGATGTCAGCGGACTGGGAATATTTCTACTCGTCACCAAATGCCATTGCAAAATATTCAAATCATTGAATTGTTTGATGTTTGGGGAATTGATTTTATGGGTCCTTTTCCTAACTCTTGTGGATTTGAATATATTTTAGTAGGTGTTGATTATGTGTCCAAGTGGGTCGAGGCAGTCCCCTCACGTACTAATGATCATCGAGTGGTTGTGAAGTTTTTACAGGATAATATTTTTGCTCGGTTTGGGACACCAAGAGCCATCATAAGTGATGGGGGCAGCCACTTTAACAATTACCCTTGTGCTGCATTAATGAAAAAATATGGCATTACTCATCGTGTTGGTACTCCATATCATCCTCAAACGAGCGGACAAGTGGAGATTAGCAATCGCGAGATCAAAACTATTCTTGAGAAAACAGTGAATCCCACTAGGAAAGATTGGTCACAGCGTTTAAATGATGCCTTATGGGCGTATCGAACTGCTTATAAGACACCTATTGGGATGTCACCTTTCCGCTTGGTTTATGGGAAAGAGTGTCACTTGCCAGTCGAGTTGGAACATCGTGCCTATTGGGCTATTAAACAGCTGAATTTTGATATGAAAGAAGCTGGTGATAAGCGGCGATTACAACTCAATGAATTGGCCGAGTTACGTCAGGATGCTTATGCTAATGCTAAGTTGTATAAAGAGCGTGCCAAAAAGTACCATGATCGCAAATTGGTTCGTCGTGATTTTCACGTGGGGCAAAAGGTTCTTGTGTACAATTCCCGTCTCAAGCTCTTTCCGGGAAAACTTCGCTCTAAGTGGCATGGTCCTTATGTGGTGAATGCTGTATTTCCTCATGGTGCCCTTGAGCTGAAGCAGCTGGATTCTGAATATACTTTCAAAGTTAATGGACATCGGGTTAAACCTTACTGGGAGTCCATTCCTCTACCTCAGGAAGCTGCCGTTCCGCTTGTGCCATCTTTGGCTTGACCAGTCTATGACTACGTCCGGCTGACGACATTAAATTCAGCACTTCATGGGAGGTAACCCATGTGGAGGAGCATCTATTTCTGCAAGCTAAGTTTCTTTTCCCTTTTTCCTTTATGTTATTATTGTTTCTACTATTGCAATTTCTTTTTACATTGAGGACAATGTTGATTTTAGTTTGGGGGAGGGGAATTTTTTGAAATTTTTGCGCTGTGTTTTCCAATGTTTTCTATGGCCTACAAGTGTTGATTTTTCTTGCCATGTTCTAGTAGCTAGTATGCGCAGTGTGCACATTTATTTGTGATGAAGGGATGCTCGATATATATAATAATTGCACACCAAGAATAACCCATGTGAGGAGCCTTCAGAGATTTTGTGTGAATGGATGTCATGAAGCTGTTTAGCTAGAACTTGCATGATACCATACACGAAAAACTGCTCTAATGTTGTTTCATGTGTGTGATGAAGGTATCTCTCATCCCCTTTTTGACCACCCACGACGCCCATATTTATGTGATCCCATTTTCATGAATTTTACCCCATGTGTATGTGACCCTTATAACCTACCTCCATATCCTTCCTTGCATGTGTCATGCATGTCGGTTGTTTGGAATAAATGGAATGCCAATAGGGGATTTTAGAGGGGTTGTTTAGTAGAGAAGTTGGGTAGTGACTGAGAAGGTTTGAGGTGTATGGGGTTGAAAAAAAAAAAAAAAGTTAAGATTAATACGAAGAGTGCCCAGTTGAATTAAGTGCTTTTGAAGAAAAATGTAGGCTTCTGGCGGCTGCAAGAATCGGGTAACACAGGTGCAAGAAAAAAAAAAAAAAAAAAAAAAAAAAACTTTTGCGACTTCAACTGCACCTTGGGCAGCCGCAGATTACGAAGTTATCAGGCCCAGCCCAAAATGAAATAAGGGTTTAAAGGGGATTAGGGCTCCACTTTGCGTAGGTTTTGTGAGTTCTTCTTTCCTGCCCAGAAGCAGTTCTCTGCCTTGTTGCTGCATAACTCAATAATGTCAACAAGAAGCTCAAAGAGGAAGAAGGTAGCAGCTATCAAGGGTAAGGAGAAGGAGAAAGAAGTGGAAATTCCAGGGAGCCCGAGTGATGAAGACGCTGTGATAGAGCGATTTGTGACCCCAGAGGCTCAGACAGAGTATGAGGAGGTATGGAAGAATAGGGGGTTACATGTAGAACGGCATGTGGCAATTGCTGATTTCACCCAGGTGAGTTGGTATTCAGTTTTAGAAGAGATGAAGTGGCTTTCCATTGCCTTAGTGCCAGGGGTAGCTAATGTGAATTTAACCCATGAATTTTATGCTAATTTAGTGGTGAATGAGAACCATTGCATTGCCTATGTCAGGGGTAGGCAGTTTTTCTTTAATGCAAGGAAAGTGAGTACTGTTTTAAAACTGCCAGACCCAGTTAAGAAGCCTAGCTATAGGTTTAGGGATTTTGGTACTGCTGACACTGGAGTGGTTTGGCCCGAATGGAGTGTGGTGGTTGATTTGTTGACTGGTAGGGAGGAGATGGATGTGAGTAAGAACTGTGTTGCATATGTGGAATTATTGCAGCCATATAGGTTGTTAGCTCAGATTGTGTCTCGGAATGTCATTCCTGTGTCTCATATGTCCACTGTGAATGCTAAAACATGCTACCTGATGTATGCCATTGTGTGCAAATTAAACTTTTGTATGGCTGCCACGATTTATGATCATATTGTAAGGGTGAAGGTTGCGAAGAATGTGGGGCAGATTCTGCCGTTTGGAGTACTGATTACTTCTATTTGTTTAAGTGAGGGGATTGAGCCTGAGCCATTAGATACAACTGAGAAGAGAAAGGCTCCTCTCAATAGAACTTGGTGGGAGAGAAGTGAAGTGCAATTGGTAAGGCAGCAGCAGAAGGCCATTAGTAGAGATGGGGCTGGTTCGAGTGGTACAGTGGTAAAGGAGAGTTCAGGTGAGCAGGTGGGTGAGTTAGCTGAGAGATTGAAGGCTGTGGAGGATAAGTTAGCTGTGTTTGGTACTGGTTTTGAGCAAGCTAAATTGGTGCAAGACGAGATGATGGGGCAGCTGGACAAACTAGTTACTGTTGTGGATGGGATGCAGGGCAATGTTGATGGAATGTTGCAGGATATGAAGGAGTTCCAGCAGCGTTATGAAGCCAAGCAGTAGGAGATGTTTGACCTTATCCAGGATTGGACTTTGCCATGAGGAGTGAAGAAAATAAATAAACAGATGGGGGCAGCAAATTTTGGTGCCTAGTTAGAGACATAGGATAGTCTCCTATTGGCTGCCCAATTTGTTTTAATTTTCGTACATGTTTGATGCATGGTTTCACTGCCTTTTATTCACCTATGCTTGTCTGCCTTTGCTACTTTTATAGCCTAATTTTCTGGACTGTGGACATTCTAATTAACTATTTGGTTTAGCTTTCCTAATTTGTTTAAGCCAATCCTTTTTGCCATGTTTAAAAGTACAACTCCTTTTGCTATGTGGAGCACATTAGAAGTGGGTAGTTGTATTGGTTTACATGCAGGCTTATGGCTGCAGTTAATGCATCCATATGAGAGAAACACTAACCTTCAAACACTTGAGTGAAAAAGAAACAAACATATACATGAAATTGGTGTGAATCGGTGTGAGGGTGTGAATTATTCATATATATATTGAGTAGTAGTGAACAAAGTGCAACTCCTGCTGGATACTTTTTCATGGTGATGTTAAGGAAGAGCTTGTTTGTCCAGACTATGGCTATTGTTTTTAAAATCAAAACATGGATTTCTTAAATTGTGAGCTCGGATTTTGAGTGATTTCGTTGTTGCTTGGGGACAAGCAACATGTTAGTTTGGGGGAATTTTGTTAGGTGTTAAAAACACCTAATATTCTGGTGTTAAAAAGTCAGTTTTTGCCCAATATTTTGGTACAAGTTCTACCCTGGGTGTGTGTTTTATATTTCAGGAACGTTTATTGGAGATTTAATGGACAGGGAATTAGCTGGGTGAAATCTGCGACCTTGGCGGCTGCAAGACGCGGTTTTATTTCTTTACGGAATTTGAAGCTGACGTGGCAAGGGCTTATTGGATCAGAGGGTTGGTACTTAAAGAAGAAACCCTAGGAATTAAAAATACATAGAGCTACCAGGGAGAGACGGCAGAACAGGAAGAAGGAAGATCAAAGGCAATACGGCGAGAGAAGAATCAAGAGCACACGTTGGAGAATCAATTCTTTTTTCCCTTACTGAAATTGAACAATGTTGATTTTGATGCTGAATTTTAATATTATTGTTATGCATAGCTAAATTATTTTCTAGCTAGGTTTGGTAAGTCTTGTACCAAAACCTTATTCACAGATTTAATTGACAAACAGACTGGGTTTAATTCTTTGTTCTCTGATTTGATTGTTAATTTCCTATTGTTGTGTATGCCTGATCAACATCATAATTTTAGGTATTGTTAGTCAGACATATTCGGCTGACCATGACCCGGTGTTTGACGAAGTAACAAGAGCTTGCATAAGATCCAAGTTTCGGGAATAGTGAACATAATCGTTTGGGTGATAATAACCTAGATTGTGCGTTTGTCGATTTCCTAGTGCTCATGCTTGTTTTAGGACGTTCTTAGGAGAGACCAAACCAAGACGCCTATGATAAGAAAAGATCTTGCAACTGGACCAAAGTCAGGATCGTTGTTTAGGGAAATCTAGTTGACTGTAGCTGGACCAAGGCCTTTTGACTGACAGCGTTAAATCCTTAAAATTGTGTGCTTGCATATTAATCTGTGTTCATAAGGGGAGGTATTCGACAAGCCAGATCAAAGCTAGATTTAGTTCTCTTGAATTAAAGTTTGATTTTAATTTCGTAGTTGTTTTTTTTAGTTCACGTGACTTGATAGCTAGTAGTTAATACAGTCCTTGTGATTCGATCCCATTCACTAATTACTGTCATCGACACGTACTCTTGCGTTTGGGTAAACCAGTTGGTATTATTAATTGCGAATTTAATTTGTGATTAAAAATAGCGACCAAGTTTTGGCGCCGTTGCCGGGGACTGTTAAGTTATTACTAGTTGTTAGCGGAATTGTTTTTATTTTTAATTATCTTCGAATTAAGTGCGTTTGCTTACTACAAATTCAAATTTTTGCAGGCATTGGAATATTTTTTGTGCGTTGCATGGTCAATACTCGGTCTCGACAAGAGCCGTTGGAGCAGTTTGATCCAGAAATTGAGAGGACTGTAAGAGGCCTGCGACAAAGGAATATGGGAGATAATAATCGACAGATCCAAGAGGCTGAAGGGGTAGAAGTTCCTGCTGCCCGAATTCCAATGATGAACCGTTACATTCCACAAAACATAGCCCAACCATCTTGCATCACATACCAACCTACAGGGGCGGCTAATTTTAGTTTGTCACCTCAATTGCTCAATTCAGTGCCGCACTATGAGGGTAGATTTGACGAGGATCCACATCAACATCTGAAGGATTTTACTGACTTGTGTCGTACACAACACATGACGGGGATAACTTCTGATAATCTCAAGTTGGTACTTTTTCCCTTCACTCTTAGAGGGGGAGCAAAGATGTGGTACAACGCTATAGAGTCAGGATCTATTGGTACTTGGGAGCAGATGGCAACAAAACTTTTAAGGGAATTTTTTCCAGCCCATCGGACTAAACAACTTGTTCGTGACATCCAGAATTTCCAGCAAAAGGATGGGGATTTATTTTATGAGGCATGGAAGGATTTCAAAAATCGAATGGCTAGATGTCCCACTCACAATTTGCACAAGGACGACGTTGTTCTTCATTTTTATGAGGGGTTAAATGAGGCTAATCGAATGAAAGTGGACTCAGCATGTAATGGTGTTCTGATGCGTAAGAGTAGTGAGGAAGCAATGGAATTATTTGAAGATTTGAGTGAGGATTCCCAGCAATTTTCTACGAGAGGAAGAAATTCATCAAAAAGGCAGGGAATGTATGAAGTAAGTGCTGACACAAAGACTCAAGCGGAGATGGGAAATTTGAACCGAAAGTTAGATGCACTTGTAGAAGCTATGAAAGGGTTTAATGTCAAGGTGCCAGTCCCGCCACAACCAGCTAGCCTTTGCGCTGTTTGTTCACAACAGGACCATGTTACTGAGGCTTGTCCATTGACATTTATGTCGGAACAGGAGCAAATTAATTTCATGGGACAAGGCAATTTTAACAATAGGAATCAAGCATACCCATGGAGAAGTCATCCGAATTTTTCTTGGCGAGGTGAGCAGAATGTAGTGAATCCAGCAGCACCAGTTCAATCACAAGGTAAGAAACCTGATTTGGAAACTACGATGTTGCAATTTATGCAACAAACAACTCAAGCCATTCAAAAGTTGGAAACTCAAGTTGGACAAATGGCTAAGGAGATGAGTGAGAGGAAAAAGGGAGAGTTACCATCACAGCCCATGAGTAACCCAGCTGGGCAACAACAGTTACAAGCTGTTACAACTCTCAGAAGTGGAAAACAAATTGAAAAAGTGGTGCAGAAGTCATCAGACCCAAATCAGAGAGATATTGCCGACAGGGTGCAGCCAGGGTGCAAATCTGCAGCAGATGGAGTGACAGATGCCGACAGGGTGCAGGAAAGATGCAAATCTGCACCAGTGGCAGTAGAAAAATGGGGAAGAGATCCTCCACCTTTCCCGCAAAGGTTTGCTAAGCAAAAATCTGATTCTAAAGCTCATGATATTTTTGAAAATTTGCGCAAGGTTGAAATTAATATTCCATTGCTTGATGTGATTAAACAAATTCCTTCATATGCAAAATTTCTTAAAGAGTGTTGTACAAATAAAAGAAAATTTGTTGAGCATGAAAAGGTCGCCTTGAATGAAGAAGTTAGTGCTGTTTTGTTACATAAGCTTCCACCTAAACTTAGAGACCCAGGTAGTTTCACTATACCTTGCAAGGTAGGTAATCAATTCTTTGATAAGGCACTTTTAGATTTGGGTGCAAGCATAAATTTATTGCCGTATTCAGTTTATGAGAAACTTGGTTTGGGTGAGCTACAAGAAACATCTATTACTCTTCAATTGGCAGATCGTAGTATTAAAAGACCTAGAGGAATTTTGGAAGATGTGTTGGTCACTGTGAATGATTTAATTCTACCTGCTGATTTTGTTGTGTTAGACATGGAAGATAGTCCAGTAGCATCATCTTTGCCTATTATTCTTGGTCGTCCATTTATGCGAACTGCAGACATGAGGATTTGTGTGAAAAAGGGTACCATTACCATGAGAGTCAATGACCAAGAACTTGAATTTAGTGTGTTTGAAGCAGTGAAAAAACATGATGATCAGAGTGATTGTTTTAGAGTAGATGTTATAAATGATCTTGTGAGTGAGGTGTGAAAGCCCCAACTTTGGAATTGAAACAGTTGCCAAGCCATTTGAAGTATATCTACTTGGAGGACAATGAGTCCCTACCCGTAATAGTGGCTGCCAATTTAAGTTTGGGGGAGGAGGAGAAATTACTTCGAATTTTGAGGAGGCACAAGACAGCTTTGGGATAGACAATTGCAGACATAAAAGGGATCAGCCCCACTAGGTGTATGCATCAGATTTTTTTGGAGAATGACGCAAAACCAACTAGAGAGGCACAAAGAAGATTAAATCCGCACATGAAGGATGTGGTGAAAGCGGAAATTCTGAAGTTGTTAGATGTGGGTGTGATCTACCCAATTTCTGATAGTAAGTGGGTGAGTCCAATTCATGTTGTGCCCAAGAAGAGTGGAATTACTGTGGTGCAGAATGCAGATAATGAATTGATACCCACAAGGATGACTACAGGATGGAGAGTGTGTATTGATTATCGGAAATTGAATTCGGCAACAAGGAAGGATCATTTTCCTCTGCCTTTCATTGATCAGATGTTGGAGAGGTTGGCAGGGTATAGCCACTATTGCTTTCTGGATGGGTATAGCGGTTACAACCAGATAGCTATTGCGCCTGAGGACCAAGAGAAGACTACATTTACCTGTCCATATGGCACCTTTGCATATCGTCGTATGCCTTTTGGGTTATGCAATGCACCAGCCACATTCCAGAGGTGTATGATGAGTATTTTCTCCGACATGGTCGAGAAATTTATTGAGGTTTTCATGGATGACTTCAGTTTGTTTGGGTCGGATTTTGATGATTGTTTGGAGCATCTCAGATTGGTTCTAGAAAGATGTGAGGAAACCAACCTTGTTCTCAATTGGGAGAAGTGTCATTTCATGGTGCAGGAGGGTATAGTATTAGGACATTTAATTTCTCACAATGGCATTGCTGTTGACAAAGCCAAGATTGAGACCATATCGAAGTTACCTCCACCAATGACAGTCAAAGGTGTGCGTAGTTTTTTGGGACACGCTGGTTTTTATAGGCGTTTTATCAGAGATTTTTCCAAGATATCTAGACCAATGTGTGCTTTGCTTACCAAGGATGCTGAGTTTGAGTGGACAGACACCTGTCAAGTAGCTTTTGAGCAACTAAAAACTGCACTTACATCAGCACCCATAATGCGAGCTCCAGATTGGACACTTCCCTTTGAGTTAATGTGCGATGCTAGCGATTACTCTTTGGGGGCTGTTTTGGGTCAACGGAAAGATAAGCTTCCATATGCTATCTATTATGCCTCTCGCACGCTGAATGACGCACAACTAAACTACTCGACCACAGAAAAAGAGTTGTTGGCTGTTGTGTTCGCTTTGGAGAAATTCCGATCCTATCTTATTGGGTCACGAGTTGTTGTGTTTACTGATCATGCTGCTCTCAGGTATTTAATGACCAAAAAGGATGCCAAACCTTGACTAATACGTTGGATTCTTTTGTTGCAGGAATTTGACTTGGAGATAAAAGACAAAAAGGGAGTTGAGAACGTGGTGGCTGACCATCTCTCACGGTTGCTTCCTGCACAAGAAAGTGATGAGTTGCCGATTGATGAAGCTTTTCCAGATGAACATCTTTTCGCAATTGCCGAACTTCCATGGTATGCTGATATTGTAAACTATCTTGTTACTAAAACATTTCCCTCTGATTTGTCTTACCAGGATCGGAAGTACATCATCTCACGGGCTAAGGACTATATATGGGATGACCCATATCTCTTTAAGATTTGTCCGGACCAAGTGATCCGGCGATGTATTGATCAGGATGAGCACTTGGATGTGTTGAGGCATTGTCATGCTCATGCGTGTGGTGGGCACTTTGGGGCGAAAAAGACTGCACTTAAGGTATTTCAAGCTGGTTTTTATTGGCCAACTATTTTTAAAGATGCTTGGAATTTTTGTAAAACTTGTGATAGATGTCAGCGGACTGGGAATATTTCTACTCGTCACCAAATGCCATTGCAAAATATTCAAATCATTGAATTGTTTGATGTTTGGGGAATTGATTTTATGGGTCCTTTTCCTAACTCTTGTGGATTTGAATATATTTTAGTAGGTGTTGATTATGTGTCCAAGTGGGTCGAGGCAGTCCCCCTCACGTACTAATGATCATCGAGTGGTTGTGAAGTTTTTACAGGATAATATTTTTGCTCGGTTTGGGACACCAAGAGCCATCATAAGTGATGGGGGCAGCCACTTTAACAATTACCCTTGTGCTGCATTAATGAAAAAATATGGCATTACTCATCGTGTTGGTACTCCATATCATCCTCAAACGAGCGGACAAGTGGAGATTAGCAATCGCGAGATCAAAACTATTCTTGAGAAAACAGTGAATCCCACTAGGAAAGATTGGTCACAGCGTTTAAATGATGCCTTATGGGCGTATCGAACTGCTTATAAGACACCTATTGGGATGTCACCTTTCCGCTTGGTTTATGGGAAAGAGTGTCACTTGCCAGTCGAGTTGGAACATCGTGCCTATTGGGCTATTAAACAGCTGAATTTTGATATGAAAGAAGCTGGTGATAAGCGGCGATTACAACTCAATGAATTGGCCGAGTTACGTCAGGATGCTTATGCTAATGCTAAGTTGTATAAAGAGCGTGCCAAAAAGTACCATGATCGCAAATTGGTTCGTCGTGATTTTCACGTGGGGCAAAAGGTTCTTGTGTACAATTCCCGTCTCAAGCTCTTTCCGGGAAAACTTCGCTCTAAGTGGCATGGTCCTTATGTGGTGAATGCTGTATTTCCTCATGGTGCCCTTGAGCTGAAGCAGCTGGATTCTGAATATACTTTCAAAGTTAATGGACATCGGGTTAAACCTTACTGGGAGTCCATTCCTCTACCTCAGGAAGCTGCCGTTCCGCTTGTGCCATCTTTGGCTTGACCAGTCTATGACTACGTCCGGTTGACGACATTAAATTCAGCACTTCATGGGAGGTAACCCATGTGGAGGAGCATCTATTTCTGCAAGCTAAGTTTCTTTTCCCTTTTTCCTTTATGTTATTATTGTTTCTACTATTGCAATTTCTTTTTACATTGAGGACAATGTTGATTTTAGTTTGGGGGAGGGGAATTTTTTGAAATTTTTGCGCTGTGTTTTCCAATGTTTTCTATGGCCTACAAGTGTTGATTTTTCTTGCCATGTTCTAGTAGCTAGTATGCGCAGTGTGCACATTTATTTGTGATGAAGGGATGCTCGATATATATAATAATTGCACACCAAGAATAACCCATGTGAGGAGCCTTCAGAGATTTTGTGTGAATGGATGTCATGAAGCTGTTTAGCTAGAACTTGCATGATACCATACACGAAAAACTGCTCTAATGTTGTTTCATGTGTGTGATGAAGGTATCTCTCATCCCCTTTTTGACCACCCACGACGCCCATATTTATGTGATCCCATTTTCATGAATTTTACCCCATGTGTATGTGACCCTTATAACCTACCTCCATATCCTTCCTTGCATGTGTCATGCATGTCGGTTGTTTGGAATAAATGGAATGCCAATAGGGGATTTTAGAGGGGTTGTTTAGTAGAGAAGTTGGGTAGTGACTGAGAAGGTTTGAGGTGTATGGGGTTGAAAAAAAAAAAAAAAGTTAAGATTAATACGAAGAGTGCCCAGTTGAATTAAGTGCTTTTGAAGAAAAATGCAGGCTTCTGGCGGCTGCAAGAATCGGGTAACACAGGTGCAAGAAAAAAAAAAAAAAAAAAAAAACTTTTGCGACTTCAACTGCACCTTGGGCAGCCGCAGATTACGAAGTTATCAGGCCCAGCCCAAAATGAAATAAGGGTTTAAAGGGGATTAGGGCTCCACTTTGCGTAGGTTTTGTGAGTTCTTCTTTCCTGCCCAGAAGCAGTTCTCTGCCTTGTTGCTGCATAACTCAATAATGTCAACAAGAAGCTCAAAGAGGAAGAAGGTAGCAGCTATCAAGGGTAAGGAGAAGGAGAAAGAAGTGGAAATTCCAGGGAGCCCGAGTGATGAAGACGCTGTGATAGAGCGATTTGTGACCCCAGAGGCTCAGACAGAGTATGAGGAGGTATGGAAGAATAGGGGGTTACATGTAGAACGGCATGTGGCAATTGCTGATTTCACCCAGGTGAGTTGGTATTCAGTTTTAGAAGAGATGAAGTGGCTTTCCATTGCCTTAGTGCCAGGGGTAGCTAATGTGAATTTAACCCATGAATTTTATGCTAATTTAGTGGTGAATGAGAACCATTGCATTGCCTATGTCAGGGGTAGGCAGTTTTTCTTTAATGCAAGGAAAGTGAGTACTGTTTTAAAACTGCCAGACCCAGTTAAGAAGCCTAGCTATAGGTTTAGGGATTTTGGTACTGCTGACACTGGAGTGGTTTGGCCCGAATGGAGTGTGGTGGTTGATTTGTTGACTGGTAGGGAGGAGATGGATGTGAGTAAGAACTGTGTTGCATATGTGGAATTATTGCAGCCATATAGGTTGTTAGCTCAGATTGTGTCTCGGAATGTCATTCCTGTGTCTCATATGTCCACTGTGAATGCTAAAACATGCTACCTGATGTATGCCATTGTGTGCAAATTAAACTTTTGTATGGCTGCCACGATTTATGATCATATTGTAAGGGTGAAGGTTGCGAAGAATGTGGGGCAGATTCTGCCGTTTGGAGTACTGATTACTTCTATTTGTTTAAGTGAGGGGATTGAGCCTGAGCCATTAGATACAACTGAGAAGAGAAAGGCTCCTCTCAATAGAACTTGGTGGGAGAGAAGTGAAGTGCAATTGGTAAGGCAGCAGCAGAAGGCCATTAGTAGAGATGGGGCTGGTTCGAGTGGTACAGTGGTAAAGGAGAGTTCAGGTGAGCAGGTGGGTGAGTTAGCTGAGAGATTGAAGGCTGTGGAGGATAAGTTAGCTGTGTTTGGTACTGGTTTTGAGCAAGCTAAATTGGTGCAAGACGAGATGATGGGGCAGCTGGACAAACTAGTTACTGTTGTGGATGGGATGCAGGGCAATGTTGATGGAATGTTGCAGGATATGAAGGAGTTCCAGCAGCGTTATGAAGCCAAGCAGTAGGAGATGTTTGACCTTATCCAGGATTGGACTTTGCCATGAGGAGTGAAGAAAATAAATAAACAGATGGGGGCAGCAAATTTTGGTGCCTAGTTAGAGACATAGGATAGTCTCCTATTGGCTGCCCAATTTGTTTTAATTTTCGTACATGTTTGATGCATGGTTTCACTGCCTTTTATTCACCTATGCTTGTCTGCCTTTGCTACTTTTATAGCCTAATTTTCTGGACTGTGGACATTCTAATTAACTATTTGGTTTAGCTTTCCTAATTTGTTTAAGCCAATCCTTTTTGCCATGTTTAAAAGTACAACTCCTTTTGCTATGTGGAGCACATTAGAAGTGGGTAGTTGTATTGGTTTACATGCAGGCTTATGGCTGCAGTTAATGCATCCATATGAGAGAAACACTAACCTTCAAACACTTGAGTGAAAAAGAAACAAACATATACATGAAATTGGTGTGAATCGGTGTGAGGGTGTGAATTATTCATATATATATTGAGTAGTAGTGAACAAAGTGCAACTCCTGCTGGATACTTTTTCATGGTGATGTTAAGGAAGAGCTTGTTTGTCCAGACTATGGCTATTGTTTTTAAAATCAAAACATGGATTTCTTAAATTGTGAGCTCGGATTTTGAGTGATTTCGTTGTTGCTTGGGGACAAGCAACATGTTAGTTTGGGGGAATTTTGTTAGGTGTTAAAAACACCTAATATTCTGGTGTTAAAAAGTCAGTTTTTGCCCAATATTTTGGTACAAGTTCTACCCTGGGTGTGTGTTTTATATTTCAGGAACGTTTATTGGAGATTTAATGGACAGGGAATTAGCTGGGTGAAATCTGCGACCTTGGCGGCTGCAAGACGCGGTTTTATTTCTTTACGGAATTTGAAGCTGACGTGGCAAGGGCTTATTGGATCAGAGGGTTGGTACTTAAAGAAGAAACCCTAGGAATTAAAAATACATAGAGCTACCAGGGAGAGACGGCAGAACAGGAAGAAGGAAGATCAAAGGCAATACGGCGAGAGAAGAATCAAGAGCACACGTTGGAGAATCAATTCTTTTTTCCCTTACTGAAATTGAACAATGTTGATTTTGATGCTGAATTTTAATATTATTGTTATGCATAGCTAAATTATTTTCTAGCTAGGTTTGGTAAGTCTTGTACCAAAACCTTATTCACAGATTTAATTGACAAACAGACTGGGTTTAATTCTTTGTTCTCTGATTTGATTGTTAATTTCCTATTGTTGTGTATGCCTGATCAACATCATAATTTTAGGTATTGTTAGTCAGACATATTCGGCTGACCATGACCCGGTGTTTGACGAAGTAACAAGAGCTTGCATAAGATCCAAGTTTCGGGAATAGTGAACATAATCGTTTGGGTGATAATAACCTAGATTGTGCGTTTGTCGATTTCCTAGTGCTCATGCTTGTTTTAGGACGTTCTTAGGAGAGACCAAACCAAGACGCCTATGATAAGAAAAGATCTTGCAACTGGACCAAAGTCAGGATCGTTGTTTAGGGAAATCTAGTTGACTGTAGCTGGACCAAGGCCTTTTGACTGACAGCGTTAAATCCTTAAAATTGTGTGCTTGCATATTAATCTGTGTTCATAAGGGGAGGTATTCGACAAGCCAGATCAAAGCTAGATTTAGTTCTCTTGAATTAAAGTTTGATTTTAATTTCGTAGTTGTTTTTTTTAGTTCACGTGACTTGATAGCTAGTAGTTAATACAGTCCTTGTGATTCGATCCCATTCACTAATTACTGTCATCGACACGTACTCTTGCGTTTGGGTAAACCAGTTGGTATTATTAATTGCGAATTTAATTTGTGATTAAAAATAGCGACCAAGTTTTGGCGCCGTTGCCGGGGACTGTTAAGTTATTACTAGTTGTTAGCGGAATTGTTTTTATTTTTAATTATCTTCGAATTAAGTGCGTTTGCTTACTACAAATTCAAATTTTTGCAGGCATTGGAATATTTTTTGTGCGTTGCATGGTCAATACTCGGTCTCGACAAGAGCCGTTGGAGCAGTTTGATCCAGAAATTGAGAGGACTGTAAGAGGCCTGCGACAAAGGAATATGGGAGATAATAATCGACAGATCCAAGAGGCTGAAGGGGTAGAAGTTCCTGCTGCCCGAATTCCAATGATGAACCGTTACATTCCACAAAACATAGCCCAACCATCTTGCATCACATACCAACCTACAGGGGCGGCTAATTTTAGTTTGTCACCTCAATTGCTCAATTCAGTGCCGCACTATGAGGGTAGATTTGACGAGGATCCACATCAACATCTGAAGGATTTTACTGACTTGTGTCGTACACAACACATGACGGGGATAACTTCTGATAATCTCAAGTTGGTACTTTTTCCCTTCACTCTTAGAGGGGGAGCAAAGATGTGGTACAACGCTATAGAGTCAGGATCTATTGGTACTTGGGAGCAGATGGCAACAAAACTTTTAAGGGAATTTTTTCCAGCCCATCGGACTAAACAACTTGTTCGTGACATCCAGAATTTCCAGCAAAAGGATGGGGATTTATTTTATGAGGCATGGAAGGATTTCAAAAATCGAATGGCTAGATGTCCCACTCACAATTTGCACAAGGACGACGTTGTTCTTCATTTTTATGAGGGGTTAAATGAGGCTAATCGAATGAAAGTGGACTCAGCATGTAATGGTGTTCTGATGCGTAAGAGTAGTGAGGAAGCAATGGAATTATTTGAAGATTTGAGTGAGGATTCCCAGCAATTTTCTACGAGAGGAAGAAATTCATCAAAAAGGCAGGGAATGTATGAAGTAAGTGCTGACACAAAGACTCAAGCGGAGATGGGAAATTTGAACCGAAAGTTAGATGCACTTGTAGAAGCTATGAAAGGGTTTAATGTCAAGGTGCCAGTCCCGCCACAACCAGCTAGCCTTTGCGCTGTTTGTTCACAACAGGACCATGTTACTGAGGCTTGTCCATTGACATTTATGTCGGAACAGGAGCAAATTAATTTCATGGGACAAGGCAATTTTAACAATAGGAATCAAGCATACCCATGGAGAAGTCATCCGAATTTTTCTTGGCGAGGTGAGCAGAATGTAGTGAATCCAGCAGCAACAGTTCAATCACAAGGTAAGAAACCTGATTTGGAAACTACGATGTTGCAATTTATGCAACAAACAACTCAAGCCATTCAAAAGTTGGAAACTCAAGTTGGACAAATGGCTAAGGAGATGAGTGAGAGGAAAAAGGGAGAGTTACCATCACAGCCCATGAGTAACCCAGCTGGGCAACAACAGTTACAAGCTGTTACAACTCTCAGAAGTGGAAAACAAATTGAAAAAGTGGTGCAGAAGTCATCAGACCCAAATCAGAGAGATATTGCCGACAGGGTGCAGCCAGGGTGCAAATCTGCAGCAGATGGAGTGACAGATGCCGACAGGGTGCAGGAAGGATGCAAATCTGCACCAGTGGCAGTAGAAAAATGGGGAAGAGATCCTCCACCTTTCCCGCAAAGGTTTGCTAAGCAAAAATCTGATTCTAAAGCTCATGATATTTTTGAAAATTTGCGCAAGGTTGAAATTAATATTCCATTGCTTGATGTGATTAAACAAATTCCTTCATATGCAAAATTTCTTAAAGAGTGTTGTACAAATAAAAGAAAATTTGTTGAGCATGAAAAGGTCGCCTTGAATGAAGAAGTTAGTGCTGTTTTGTTACATAAGCTTCCACCTAAACTTAGAGACCCAGGTAGTTTCACTATACCTTGCAAGGTAGGTAATCAATTCTTTGATAAGGCACTTTTAGATTTGGGTGCAAGCATAAATTTATTGCCGTATTCAGTTTATGAGAAACTTGGTTTGGGTGAGCTACAAGAAACATCTATTACTCTTCAATTGGCAGATCGTAGTATTAAAAGACCTAGAGGAATTTTGGAAGATGTGTTGGTCACTGTGAATGATTTAATTCTACCTGCTGATTTTGTTGTGTTAGACATGGAAGATAGTCCAGTAGCATCATCTTTGCCTATTATTCTTGGTCGTCCATTTATGCGAACTGCAGACATGAGGATTTGTGTGAAAAAGGGTACCATTACCATGAGAGTCAATGACCAAGAACTTGAATTTAGTGTGTTTGAAGCAGTGAAAAAACATGATGATCAGAGTGATTGTTTTAGAGTAGATGTTATAAATGATCTTGTGAGTGAGGTGTGAAAGCCCCAACTTTGGAATTGAAACAGTTGCCAAGCCATTTGAAGTATATCTACTTGGAGGACAATGAGTCCCTACCCGTAATAGTGGCTGCCAATTTAAGTTTGGGGGAGGAGGAGAAATTACTTCGAATTTTGAGGAGGCACAAGACAGCTTTGGGATAGACAATTGCAGACATAAAAGGGATCAGCCCCACTAGGTGTATGCATCAGATTTTTTTGGAGAATGACGCAAAACCAACTAGAGAGGCACAAAGAAGATTAAATCCGCACATGAAGGATGTGGTGAAAGCGGAAATTCTGAAGTTGTTAGATGTGGGTGTGATCTACCCAATTTCTGATAGTAAGTGGGTGAGTCCAATTCATGTTGTGCCCAAGAAGAGTGGAATTACTGTGGTGCAGAATGCAGATAATGAATTGATACCCACAAGGATGACTACAGGATGGAGAGTGTGTATTGATTATCGGAAATTGAATTCGGCAACAAGGAAGGATCATTTTCCTCTGCCTTTCATTGATCAGATGTTGGAGAGGTTGGCAGGGTATAGCCACTATTGCTTTCTGGATGGGTATAGCGGTTACAACCAGATAGCTATTGCGCCTGAGGACCAAGAGAAGACTACATTTACCTGTCCATATGGCACCTTTGCATATCGTCGTATGCCTTTTGGGTTATGCAATGCACCAGCCACATTCCAGAGGTGTATGATGAGTATTTTCTCCGACATGGTCGAGAAATTTATTGAGGTTTTCATGGATGACTTCAGTTTGTTTGGGTCGGATTTTGATGATTGTTTGGAGCATCTCAGATTGGTTCTAGAAAGATGTGAGGAAACCAACCTTGTTCTCAATTGGGAGAAGTGTCATTTCATGGTGCAGGAGGGTATAGTATTAGGACATTTAATTTCTCACAATGGCATTGCTGTTGACAAAGCCAAGATTGAGACCATATCGAAGTTACCTCCACCAATGACAGTCAAAGGTGTGCGTAGTTTTTTGGGACACGCTGGTTTTTATAGGCGTTTTATCAGAGATTTTTCCAAGATATCTAGACCAATGTGTGCTTTGCTTACCAAGGATGCTGAGTTTGAGTGGACAGACACCTGTCAAGTAGCTTTTGAGCAACTAAAAACTGCACTTACATCAGCACCCATAATGCGAGCTCCAGATTGGACACTTCCCTTTGAGTTAATGTGCGATGCTAGCGATTACTCTTTGGGGGCTGTTTTGGGTCAACGGAAAGATAAGCTTCCATATGCTATCTATTATGCCTCTCGCACGCTGAATGACGCACAACTAAACTACTCGACCACAGAAAAAGAGTTGTTGGCTGTTGTGTTCGCTTTGGAGAAATTCCGATCCTATCTTATTGGGTCACGAGTTGTTGTGTTTACTGATCATGCTGCTCTCAGGTATTTAATGACCAAAAAGGATGCCAAACCTTGACTAATACGTTGGATTCTTTTGTTGCAGGAATTTGACTTGGAGATAAAAGACAAAAAGGGAGTTGAGAACGTGGTGGCTGACCATCTCTCACGGTTGCTTCCTGCACAAGAAAGTGATGAGTTGCCGATTGATGAAGCTTTTCCAGATGAACATCTTTTCGCAATTGCCGAACTTCCATGGTATGCTGATATTGTAAACTATCTTGTTACTAAAACATTTCCCTCTGATTTGTCTTACCAGGATCGGAAGTACATCATCTCACGGGCTAAGGACTATATATGGGATGACCCATATCTCTTTAAGATTTGTCCGGACCAAGTGATCCGGCGATGTATTGATCAGGATGAGCACTTGGATGTGTTGAGGCATTGTCATGCTCATGCGTGTGGTGGGCACTTTGGGGCGAAAAAGACTGCACTTAAGGTATTTCAAGCTGGTTTTTATTGGCCAACTATTTTTAAAGATGCTTGGAATTTTTGTAAAACTTGTGATAGATGTCAGCGGACTGGGAATATTTCTACTCGTCACCAAATGCCATTGCAAAATATTCAAATCATTGAATTGTTTGATGTTTGGGGAATTGATTTTATGGGTCCTTTTCCTAACTCTTGTGGATTTGAATATATTTTAGTAGGTGTTGATTATGTGTCCAAGTGGGTCGAGGCAGTCCCCTCACGTACTAATGATCATCGAGTGGTTGTGAAGTTTTTACAGGATAATATTTTTGCTCGGTTTGGGACACCAAGAGCCATCATAAGTGATGGGGGCAGCCACTTTAACAATTACCCTTGTGCTGCATTAATGAAAAAATATGGCATTACTCATCGTGTTGGTACTCCATATCATCCTCAAACGAGCGGACAAGTGGAGATTAGCAATCGCGAGATCAAAACTATTCTTGAGAAAACAGTGAATCCCACTAGGAAAGATTGGTCACAGCGTTTAAATGATGCCTTATGGGCGTATCGAACTGCTTATAAGACACCTATTGGGATGTCACCTTTCCGCTTGGTTTATGGGAAAGAGTGTCACTTGCCAGTCGAGTTGGAACATCGTGCCTATTGGGCTATTAAACAGCTGAATTTTGATATGAAAGAAGCTGGTGATAAGCGGCGATTACAACTCAATGAATTGGCCGAGTTACGTCAGGATGCTTATGCTAATGCTAAGTTGTATAAAGAGCGTGCCAAAAAGTACCATGATCGCAAATTGGTTCGTCGTGATTTTCACGTGGGGCAAAAGGTTCTTGTGTACAATTCCCGTCTCAAGCTCTTTCCGGGAAAACTTCGCTCTAAGTGGCATGGTCCTTATGTGGTGAATGCTGTATTTCCTCATGGTGCCCTTGAGCTGAAGCAGCTGGATTCTGAATATACTTTCAAAGTTAATGGACATCGGGTTAAACCTTACTGGGAGTCCATTCCTCTACCTCAGGAAGCTGCCGTTCCGCTTGTGCCATCTTTGGCTTGACCAGTCTATGACTACGTCCGGCTGACGACATTAAATTCAGCACTTCATGGGAGGTAACCCATGTGGAGGAGCATCTATTTCTGCAAGCTAAGTTTCTTTTCCCTTTTTCCTTTATGTTATTATTGTTTCTACTATTGCAATTTCTTTTTACATTGAGGACAATGTTGATTTTAGTTTGGGGGAGGGGAATTTTTTGAAATTTTTGCGCTGTGTTTTCCAATGTTTTCTATGGCCTACAAGTGTTGATTTTTCTTGCCATGTTCTAGTAGCTAGTATGCGCAGTGTGCACATTTATTTGTGATGAAGGGATGCTCGATATATATAATAATTGCACACCAAGAATAACCCATGTGAGGAGCCTTCAGAGATTTTGTGTGAATGGATGTCATGAAGCTGTTTAGCTAGAACTTGCATGATACCATACACGAAAAACTGCTCTAATGTTGTTTCATGTGTGTGATGAAGGTATCTCTCATCCCCTTTTTGACCACCCACGACGCCCATATTTATGTGATCCCATTTTCATGAATTTTACCCCATGTGTATGTGACCCTTATAACCTACCTCCATATCCTTCCTTGCATGTGTCATGCATGTCGGTTGTTTGGAATAAATGGAATGCCAATAGGGGATTTTAGAGGGGTTGTTTAGTAGAGAAGTTGGGTAGTGACTGAGAAGGTTTGAGGTGTATGGGGTTGAAAAAAAAAAAAAAAGTTAAGATTAATACGAAGAGTGCCCAGTTGAATTAAGTGCTTTTGAAGAAAAATGCAGGCTTCTGGCGGCTGCAAGAATCGGGTAACACAGGTGCAAGAAAAAAAAAAAAAAAAAAAAAAAAACTTTTGCGACTTCAACTGCACCTTGGGCAGCCGCAGATTACGAAGTTATCAGGCCCAGCCCAAAATGAAATAAGGGTTTAAAGGGGATTAGGGCTCCACTTTGCGTAGGTTTTGTGAGTTCTTCTTTCCTGCCCAGAAGCAGTTCTCTGCCTTGTTGCTGCATAACTCAATAATGTCAACAAGAAGCTCAAAGAGGAAGAAGGTAGCAGCTATCAAGGGTAAGGAGAAGGAGAAAGAAGTGGAAATTCCAGGGAGCCCGAGTGATGAAGACGCTGTGATAGAGCGATTTGTGACCCCAGAGGCTCAGACAGAGTATGAGGAGGTATGGAAGAATAGGGGGTTACATGTAGAACGGCATGTGGCAATTGCTGATTTCACCCAGGTGAGTTGGTATTCAGTTTTAGAAGAGATGAAGTGGCTTTCCATTGCCTTAGTGCCAGGGGTAGCTAATGTGAATTTAACCCATGAATTTTATGCTAATTTAGTGGTGAATGAGAACCATTGCATTGCCTATGTCAGGGGTAGGCAGTTTTTCTTTAATGCAAGGAAAGTGAGTACTGTTTTAAAACTGCCAGACCCAGTTAAGAAGCCTAGCTATAGGTTTAGGGATTTTGGTACTGCTGACACTGGAGTGGTTTGGCCCGAATGGAGTGTGGTGGTTGATTTGTTGACTGGTAGGGAGGAGATGGATGTGAGTAAGAACTGTGTTGCATATGTGGAATTATTGCAGCCATATAGGTTGTTAGCTCAGATTGTGTCTCGGAATGTCATTCCTGTGTCTCATATGTCCACTGTGAATGCTAAAACATGCTACCTGATGTATGCCATTGTGTGCAAATTAAACTTTTGTATGGCTGCCACGATTTATGATCATATTGTAAGGGTGAAGGTTGCGAAGAATGTGGGGCAGATTCTGCCGTTTGGAGTACTGATTACTTCTATTTGTTTAAGTGAGGGGATTGAGCCTGAGCCATTAGATACAACTGAGAAGAGAAAGGCTCCTCTCAATAGAACTTGGTGGGAGAGAAGTGAAGTGCAATTGGTAAGGCAGCAGCAGAAGGCCATTAGTAGAGATGGGGCTGGTTCGAGTGGTACAGTGGTAAAGGAGAGTTCAGGTGAGCAGGTGGGTGAGTTAGCTGAGAGATTGAAGGCTGTGGAGGATAAGTTAGCTGTGTTTGGTACTGGTTTTGAGCAAGCTAAATTGGTGCAAGACGAGATGATGGGGCAGCTGGACAAACTAGTTACTGTTGTGGATGGGATGCAGGGCAATGTTGATGGAATGTTGCAGGATATGAAGGAGTTCCAGCAGCGTTATGAAGCCAAGCAGTAGGAGATGTTTGACCTTATCCAGGATTGGACTTTGCCATGAGGAGTGAAGAAAATAAATAAACAGATGGGGGCAGCAAATTTTGGTGCCTAGTTAGAGACATAGGATAGTCTCCTATTGGCTGCCCAATTTGTTTTAATTTTCGTACATGTTTGATGCATGGTTTCACTGCCTTTTATTCACCTATGCTTGTCTGCCTTTGCTACTTTTATAGCCTAATTTTCTGGACTGTGGACATTCTAATTAACTATTTGGTTTAGCTTTCCTAATTTGTTTAAGCCAATCCTTTTTGCCATGTTTAAAAGTACAACTCCTTTTGCTATGTGGAGCACATTAGAAGTGGGTAGTTGTATTGGTTTACATGCAGGCTTATGGCTGCAGTTAATGCATCCATATGAGAGAAACACTAACCTTCAAACACTTGAGTGAAAAAGAAACAAACATATACATGAAATTGGTGTGAATCGGTGTGAGGGTGTGAATTATTCATATATATATTGAGTAGTAGTGAACAAAGTGCAACTCCTGCTGGATACTTTTTCATGGTGATGTTAAGGAAGAGCTTGTTTGTCCAGACTATGGCTATTGTTTTTAAAATCAAAACATGGATTTCTTAAATTGTGAGCTCGGATTTTGAGTGATTTCGTTGTTGCTTGGGGACAAGCAACATGTTAGTTTGGGGGAATTTTGTTAGGTGTTAAAAACACCTAATATTCTGGTGTTAAAAAGTCAGTTTTTGCCCAATATTTTGGTACAAGTTCTACCCTGGGTGTGTGTTTTATATTTCAGGAACGTTTATTGGAGATTTAATGGACAGGGAATTAGCTGGGTGAAATCTGCGACCTTGGCGGCTGCAAGACGCGGTTTTATTTCTTTACGGAATTTGAAGCTGACGTGGCAAGGGCTTATTGGATCAGAGGGTTGGTACTTAAAGAAGAAACCCTAGGAATTAAAAATACATAGAGCTACCAGGGAGAGACGGCAGAACAGGAAGAAGGAAGATCAAAGGCAATACGGCGAGAGAAGAATCAAGAGCACACGTTGGAGAATCAATTCTTTTTTCCCTTACTGAAATTGAACAATGTTGATTTTGATGCTGAATTTTAATATTATTGTTATGCATAGCTAAATTATTTTCTAGCTAGGTTTGGTAAGTCTTGTACCAAAACCTTATTCACAGATTTAATTGACAAACAGACTGGGTTTAATTCTTTGTTCTCTGATTTGATTGTTAATTTCCTATTGTTGTGTATGCCTGATCAACATCATAATTTTAGGTATTGTTAGTCAGACATATTCGGCTGACCATGACCCGGTGTTTGACGAAGTAACAAGAGCTTGCATAAGATCCAAGTTTCGGGAATAGTGAACATAATCGTTTGGGTGATAATAACCAAGATTGTGCGTTTGTCGATTTCCTAGTGCTCATGCTTGTTTTAGGACGTTCTTAGGAGAGACCAAACCAAGACGCCTATGATAAGAAAAGATCTTGCAACTGGACCAAAGTCAGGATCGTTGTTTAGGGAAATCTAGTTGACTGTAGCCACCAAGGCCTTTTGACTGACAGCGTTAAATCCTTAAAATTGTGTGCTTGCATATTAATCTGTGTTCATAAGGGGAGGTATTCGACAAGCCAGATCAAAGCTAGATTTAGTTCTCTTGAATTAAAGTTTGATTTTAATTTCGTAGTTGTTTTTTTTAGTTCACGTGACTTGATAGCTAGTAGTTAATACAGTCCTTGTGATTCGATCCCATTCACTAATTACTGTCATCGACACGTACTCTTGCGTTTGGGTAACCAGTTGGTATTATTAATTGCGAATTTAATTTGTGATTAAAAATAGCGACCAATAGACGTGCTTTTAATCGCTTTGTCTATTTATCATAGAAAGTTAGTGTTTTTTCCTCGAAATAATCTAAGAAGCTTATACTCGTAAAATTTTACATAGAAGAACATTAAAAGGTGTACACCGAGCAACTTTGATGGTCCGACGTTGCTCAACTCTCTCTATGGAGGAGCTTTTAACTGTTTTTTCTATTTGTCATAGAAAGTTTGTGTTTTTGCATCGAAATAATCTACGAAGCTTACACCAATAAAATTTGAAGTAGAAGAACAATAAAGAGTGTACACCGAGCAATTTTTGTTGTTCGAAGTTGCTTAACTCTCTCTATGGAGGAGCTTTTAACGGTTTTGTCCATTTGTCATAGAAAGTTGGTGTTTTGGCGTCGAAATATTCCTGGAAGCTCATTTTCGTAAAATTTAACATAAAAGAACAGTAAAAAGTGTACACCGAGCAACTTTGATTGTCCGAAGTTGCTCAACTCTCTCTATGAAGGAGCTTTTAACGGTTTTTTCCATTTGTCGTTAAAAGTTGGTGTTTTGGCATCGAAATAATCTTGGAAGCTTATACTCATAAAATTTTACATAGAAGAACAATAAAAAGTTTCCAAAGAGCAACCTTGATGTTCCGAAGTTGCTCAACTCTCTCTATGGAGGAGCTTTTAAAGGTTTTTCCCATTTGTCATAGAATGTTGGTCTTTTGCCATCGAAATAATCTTGGAAGCTTAAACTCATAAAATTTGACATATAAGAACATTAAAAAGTGTACTCCGAGCAACTTTGATAGTCCGAAGTTGCTTAACTCTCTCTATGGAGGAGCTTTTAACGGTTTTGTCCGTTTGTCATAGAAAGTTGGTGTTTTGGCATCCGAATAATCCTGGAAGCCCATTTTCGTAAAATTTAACATAGAAGAACAATAAAAAGTGTACACCGAGCAACTTTGATGTGCCGAAGTTGCTCAACTCTCTCTATGGAGGAGCTTTTAATGGTTTTGTCCATTTGTCATCGAAAGTTGGTGTTTTGGCATTGAAATAATCCTAGAAGCTCATTTTCGTTAAATTTAACATAAAAGAACAGTAAAAAGTGTACACCGAGCAACTTTGATTGTTCGAAGTTGCTCAACTCTCTCTATGAAGGAGCTTTTAACGGTTTTTTCCATTTGTCGTTAAAAGTTGGTGTTTTGGCATCGAAATAATCTTGGAAGCTTATACTCATAAAATTTGACATAGAAGAACATTATAAAGTGTACACCGAGCAACTTTAATTATCCAAAGTTGCTCAACTCTCTCTATGGAGGAGCTTTTAACGGTTTTGTCCATTTGTCATAGAAAGTTGCTGTTTTGGCTTCGAAATAATCTTGGAAGCCTATACTCATAAAATTTGACATAGAAGAACAATAAAACGTGTACACCGAGCAACTTTGATTGCATGAAGTTGCTCAACTCTTTCTATGGAGGAGCTTTTAACGGTTTTGTCCATTTGTCAAAGAAAGTTGGTGTTTTGGCGTCGAAATATTCCTGGAAGCTCATTTTCGTAAAATTTAACATAAAAGAACAATAAAAAGTGTACACCGAGCAACTTTGGTTGTCCGAAGTTGCTCGACTCTCTCTATGGAGGAGCTTTTAACGGTTTTGTCCATTTGTCATAAAAAGTTGGTGTTTTGGCATCGAAATAATCCTGGAAGCTCATTTTCGTAAAATTTAACATAAAAGAACAATAAAAATTGTACACCGAGCAACTTTGATTGTCCGAAGTTGCTCACCTCTCTCTATGGAGGAGCTTTTAACGGTTTTGTCCCTTTGTCATAGAAAGTTGGTGTTATGGCATCGAAATAATCCTGGAAGCTCATTCTCGTAAAATTTAACATAGAAGAACAATAAAAAGTGTACGCTGAGCAACTTTGATAGTCCGAAGTTGCTCAACTCTCCCTATAGAGGAGCTTTTAACGGTTTTGTTTGTTTGTCATAGAAAGTTGGTGTTTTGCCATCGAAATAATCTTGGAAGCTTATACTCATAAAATTTGACATAGAAGAACAATAAAACGTGTACACCGAGCATCTTTGATGGTCCGAAATTGGTCAACTCTATCTATGAAGGAGGTTTAAACAGCTTTCTCCATTTGTCATAGAAACTTGGGATTTTGGCATCGAAATAATCTAGGAAGCTTATACTCATAAAATTTGACATAGAAGAACAATAAAAATTGTACACCGAAAAACTTTGATGTGCCGAAGTTTCTCAACTCTCTCTATGGAGGAGCTTTTAAAGGTTTTGTCCATTTGTCATAGAAAGTTGGTCTTTTGCCATCGAAATAATATTGGAAGCTTATACTCATAAAATTTGACATAGAAGAACATTAAAAAGTGTACACCGAGAAACTTTGATGTGCCGAAGTTGCTCAACTCTCTCTATGGAGGAGCTTTTAATGGTTTTGTCCATTTGTCATCGAAAGTTGTTGTTTTGGCATCGAAATAATCCTAGAAGCTTATTTTCTTAAAATTTAATATAGAAGAACAATAAAAAGTGTACACCGAGCAATTTTGATTGTCCGAAGTTGCTCAACTCTCTCTATGGAGGAGCTTTTAACGGTTTTGTCCATTTGTCAAAGAAAGTTGGTGTTTTGGCGTCCAAATATTCCTGGAAGCTCATTTTCGTAAAATTTAACATAAAAGAACAGCAAAAAGTGTACACCGAGCAACTTTGGTTGTCCGAAGTTGCTCGACTCTCTCTATGAAGGAGCTTTTAACGGTTTTTTCCATTTGTCGTTAAAAGTTGGTGTTTTGGCATCGAAATAATCTTGGAAGCTTATACTCGCAAAATTTGACTTAGTAGAACATTATAAAGTGTACACCGAGCAACTTTAAATATCCAAAGTTGCTCAACTCTCTCTATGGAGGAGCTTTTAACGGTTTTATCCATTTGTCATGAAAGTTGGTGTTTTGGCGTCGAAATTGGTCAACTCTCTCTATGAAGGAGCTTTTAACAGTTTTCTCCATTTGTCATAGAAACCTGGGATTTTCGCATCGAAATAATCTAGGAAGCTTATAATCATAAAATTTGACATAGAAGAACATTAAAAGGTGTACACCGAGCAACTTTGATAGTCCGAAGTTGCTCGACTCTCTCTACGGAGGAGCTTTTAACGGTTTTGTCCATTTGTCATAGAAAGTTGGTGTTTTGGCATCGAAATAATCTTGGAAGCTCATTTTCGTAAAATTTAACAAAGAAGAACAATAAAAAGTGTACACCGAGCAATTTTGATTGTCCGAAGTTGCTCAACTCTCTATATGGAGGAGCTTTTAACGGTTTTGTCCATTTGTCATAGAAAGTTGGTGTTTTGGCATCGAAATAATCCTGGAAGATCATTTTCTTAAAATTTAACATAAAAGAACAATAAAAAGTGTACACCGAGCAACTTTGGTTGTCCGAAGTTGCTCGACTCTCTCTATGGAGGAGCTTTTAACGGTTTTGTCCATTTGTCATTAAAAGTTGGTGTTTTGGCATCAAAATAATCTTGGAAGCCTATACACGTAAAATTTGACATAAAAAAGCAATAAAAACTGTACACCGAGCAACTTCAATTGTCCGAATTTGCTCAACTCTCTCTATAGACGTGCTTTTAATCACTTTGTCCATTTATCATAGAAAGTTAGTGTTTTTTCCTTGAAATAATCTAGGAAGCTTATACTCGTAAAATTTGACATAGAAGAACATTAAAAGGTGTACACCGTGCAACTTTGATTGTCCGAAGTTGATCAACTCTCTCTATGAAGGAGCTTTTAACGGTTTTTTCCATTTGTCATAGAAAGTTGCTGTTTTGGCTTCGAAATAATCATGGAAGCTTATACTCATAAAATTTGACATAGAAGAACAATAAAACGTGTACACCGAGCAACTTTGATTGCATGAAGTTGCTCAACTCTTTCTATGGAGGAGCTTTTAACGGTTTTGTCCATTTGTCAAAGAAAGTTGGTGTTTTGGCGTCGAAATAATCTTGGAAGCTTATACTCATAAAATTTGACATAGAAGAACAATAAAACGTGTACACCGAGCAACTTTGATTGCATGAAGTTGCTCAACTCTTTCTATGGAGGAGCTTTTAACGGTTTTGTCCATTTGTCAAAGAAAGTTGGTGTTTTGGCATCGAAATAATCTTGGAAGCTTATACTTGCAAAATTTGACTTAGTAGAACATTATAAAGTGTACACCGAGCAACTTTAATTATCCAAAGTTTCTCAACTCTCTCTATGGAGGAGCTTTTAACGGTTTTATCCATTTGTCATAGAAAGTTGCTGTTTTGGCTTCGAAATAATCTTGGAAGCTTATACTCATAAAATTTGACATAGAAGAACAATAAAACGTGTACACCGAGCAACTTTGATTGCATGAAGTTGCTCAACTCTTTCTATGGAGGAGCTTTTAACGGTTTTGTCCATTTGTCAAAGAAAGTTGGTGTTTTGGCGTCGAAATATTCCTGGAAGCTCATTTTCGTAGAATTTAACATAAAAGAACAGCAAAAAGTGTACACCGAGCAACTTTGATTGTCCGAATTTGCTCAACTCTCTCTATGAAGGAGCTTTTAACGGTTTTTTCCATTTGTCGTTAAAAGTTGGTGTTTTGGCATCGAAATAATCTTGGAAGCTTATACTCGCAAAATTTGACTTAGTAGAACATTATAAAGTGTACACCGAGCAACTTTAATTATCCAAAGTTGCTCAACTCTCTCTATGGAGGAGCTTTTAACGGTTTTGTCCATTTGTCATAGAAAGTTGCTGTTTTGGCTTCGAAATAATCTTGGAAGCTTATACTCATAAAATTTGACATAGAAGAACAATAAAACGTGTACACCGAGCAACTTTGATTGCATGAAGTTGCTCAACTCTTTCTATGGAGGAGCTTTTAACGGTTTTGTCCATTTGTCAAAGAAAGTTGGTGTTTTGGCGTCGAAATATTCCTGGAAGCTCATTTTCGTAAAATTTAACATAAAAGAACAGCGAGATTGGTCAACTCTCTCTATGAAGGAGCTTTTAACAGCTTTCTCCATTTGTCATAGAAACTTGGGATTTTGGCATCGAAATAATCTAGGAAGCTTATACTCATAAAATTTGACATAGAAGAACAATAAAAAGTGTACACCGAAAAACTTTGATGTGCCGAAGTTCCTCAACTCTCTCTATGGAGGAGCTTTTAAAGGTTTTGTCCATTTGTCATAGAAAGTTGGTCTTTTGCCATCGAAATAATATTGGAATCTTATACTCATAAAATTTGACATAGAAGAACATTAAAAAGTGTACACCGAGAAACTTTGATGTGCCGAAGTTGCTCAACTCTCTCTATGGAGGAGCTTTTAATGGTTTTGTCCATTTGTCATCGAAAGTTGGTGTTTTGGCATCGAAATAATCCTAGAAGCTCATTTTCGTAAAATTTAACATAAAAGAACAGTAAAAAGTGTACACCGAGCAACTTTGATTGTCCGAAGTTGCTCAACTCTCTCTATGGAGGAGCTTTTAACGGTTTTGTCCATTTGTCAAAGAAAGTTGGTGTTTTGGCGTCGAAATATTCCTGGAAGCTCATTTTCGTAAAATTTAACATAAAAGAACAGCAAAAAGTGTACACCGAGCAACTTTGTTTGTCCGAAGTTGCTCGACTCTCTCTATGAAGGAGCTTTTAACGGTTTTTTCCATTTGTCGTTAAAAGTTGGTGTTTTGGCATCGAAATAATATTGGAAGCTTATACTCGCAAAATTTGATGGTCCGAAATTGGTCAACTCTCTCTATGAAGGAGCTTTTAACAGCTTTCTCCATTTGTCATAGAAACTTGGGATTTTGGCATCGAAATAATCTAGGAAGCTTATACTCATAAAATTTGACATAGAAGAACAATAAAAATTGTACACCGAAAAACTTTGATGTGCCGAAGTTTCTCAACTCTCTCTATGGAGGAGCTTTTAAAGGTTTTGTCCATTTGTCATAGAAAGTTGTTGTTTTGGCATCGAAATAATCCTAGAAGCTTATTTTCTTAAAATTTAATATAGAAGAACAATAAAAAGTGTACACCGAGCAATTTTGATTGTCCGAAGTTGCTCAACTCTCTCTATGGAGGAGCTTTTAACGGTTTTGTCCATTTGTCAAAGAAAGTTGGTGTTTTGGCGTCGAAATATTCCTGGAAGCTCATTTTCGTAAAATTTAACATAAAAGAACAGCAAAAAGTGTACACCGAGCAACTTTGGTTGTCCGAAGTTGCTCGACTCTCTCTATGAAGGAGCTTTTAACGGTTTTTTCCATTTGTCGTTAAAAGTTGGTGTTTTGGCATCGAAATAATCTTGGAAGCTTATACTCGCAAAATTTGATGGTCCGAAATTGGTCAACTCTCTCTATGAAGGAGCTTTTAACAGCTTTCTCTGTTCGAAGTTGCTCGACTCTCTCTATGAAGGATCTTTTAACGGTTTTTTCCATTTGTCGTTAAAAGTTGGTGTTTTGGCATCGAAATAATCTTGGAAGCTTATACTCATAAAATTTGACATAGAAGAACATTATAAAGTGTACACCGAGCAACTTTAATTATCCAAAGTTGCTCAACTCTCTCTATGGAGGAGCTTTTAACGGTTTTGTCCATTTGTCATAGAAAGTTGCTGTTTTGGCTTCGAAATAATCTTGGAAACTTATACTCATAAAATTTGACATAGAAGAACAATAAAACGTGTACACCGAGCAACTTTGATTGCATGAAGTTGCTCAACTCTTTCTATGGAGGAGGTTTTAACGGTTTTGTCCATTTTTCAAAGAAAGTTGGTGTTTTGGCGTCGAAATATTCCTGGAAGCTCATTTTCGTAAAATTTAACATAAAAGAACAGCAAAAGGTGTTCACCGAGCAACTTTGATTGTCCGAAGTTGCTCAACTCTCTCTATGAAGGAGCTTTTAACGGTTTTTTCCATTTTTCGTTAAAAGTTGGTGTTTTGGCATCGAAATAATCTTGGAAGCTTATACTCGCAAAATTTGACTTAGTAGAACATTATAAAGTGTACACCGAGCAACTTTAATTATCCAAAGTTGCTCAACTCTCTTTATGGAGGAGCTTTTAACGGTTTTATCCATTTGTCATGAAAGTTGGTGTTTTGGCGTCGAAATAATCCTTGAAGCTCATTTTCGTAAAATTTAACATAAAAGAACAATGAAAAGTGTACAGCGAGCAACTTTGATTGTCCGAAGTTGCTCAACTCTCTCTATGGAGGAGCCTTTAACGGTTTTGTCCATTTGTCATAAAAAGTTGGTGTTTTGGCATCGAAATAATCCTGGAAGCTCATTTTCGTAAAATTTAACATAAAAGAACAATAAAAAGTGTACACCGAGCAACTTTGGTTGTCTGAAGTTGCTCGACTCTCTCTATGGAGGAGCTTTTAACGGTTTTGTCCATTTGTCATAAAAAGTTGGTGTTTTGGCATCGAAATAATCCTGGAAGCTCATTTTCGTAAAATTTAACATAAAAGAACAATAAAAATTGTACACCGAGCAACTTTGATTGTCCGAAGTTGCTCAACTCTCTCTATGGAGGAGCTTTTAACGGTTTTGTCCCTTTGTCATAGAAAGTTGGTGTTATGGCATCGAAATAATCCTGGAAGCTCATTCTCGTAAAATATAACATAGAAGAACAATAAAAAGTGTACACCGAGCAACTTTGATAGTCCGAAGTTGCTCAACTCTCCCTATAGAGAAGCTTTTAACGGTTTTGTTTGTTTGTCATAGAAAGTTGGTGTTATGGCATCGAAATAATCTAGGAAGCTTATACTCATAAAATTTGACATAGAAGAACAATAAAAAGTGTACACCGAAAAACTTTGATGTGCCGAAGTTGCTCAACTCTCTCTATGGAGGAGCTTTTAAAGGTTTTGTCCATTTGTCATAGAAAATTGGTCTTTTGCCATCGAAATAATATTGGAAGCTTATACTCATAAAATTTGACATAGAAGAACATTAAAAAGTGTACACCGAGAAACTTTGATGTGCCGAAGTTGCTCAACTCTCTCTATGGAGGAGCTTTTAATGGTTTTGTCCATTTGTCATCGAAAGTTTTTGTTTTGGCATCGAAATAATCCTAGAAGCTCATTTTCGTAAAATTTAATATAGAAGAACAATAAAAAGTGTACACCGAGCAACTTTGATTGTCCGAAGTTTCTCAACTTTTTCTATGGAGTAGCTTGAAACGGTTTTGTCCATTTGTCATTAAAAGTTGGTGTTTTGGCATCAAAATAATCTTGGAAGCCTATACACGTAAAATTTGACATAAAAAAGCAATAAAAACTGTACACCGAGCAACTTCAATTGTCCGAATTTGCTCAACTCTCTCTATAGACGTGCTTTTAATCACTTTGTCCATTTATCATAGAAAGTTAGTGTTTTTTCCTCGAAATAATCTAGGAAGCTTATACTCATAAAATTTGACATAGAAGAACATTAAAAGGTGTACACCGAGCAACTTTGATGGTCCGACGTTGCTCAACTCTCTCTTTGGAGGAGTTTTTAACTGTTTTTTCCATTTGTCATAGAAAGTTGGTGTTTTTGCATCGAAATAATCCAAGAAGCTTACACTCATAAAATTTGAAGTAGAAGAACAATAAAAAGTGTACACCGAGCAACTTTGGTTGTCCGAAGTTGCTCAACTCTCTCTATGGAGGAGCTTTTAACGGTTTTGTCCATTTGTCATAGAAAGTTGCTGTTTTGGCATCGAAATAATCTTGGAAGCTTATACTCATAAAATTTGACATAGAAGAACGATAAAACGTGTACACCGTGCAACTTTGATTGTCCGAAATTGGTCAACTCTCTCTATGAAGGAGCTTTTAACAGTTTTCTCCATTTGTCATAGAAACCTCGGATTTTCGCATCGAAATAATCTAGGAAGCTTATACTCATAAAATTTGACATAGAAGAACATTAAAAGGTGTACACCGAGCAACTTTGATAGTCCGAAGTTGCTCAACTCTCTCTACGGAGGAGCTTTTAACGGTTTTGTCCATTTGTCATAGAAAGTTGGTGTTTTGGCATCGAAATAATCCTGGAAGCTCATTTTCGTAAAATTTAACAAAGAAGAACAATAAAAAGTGTACACCGAGCAATTTTGATTGTCCGAAGTTGCTCAACTCCCTCTATGGAGGAGCTTTTAACGGTGTTGTCCATTTGTCATAGAAAGTTGGTGTTTTGGCATCGAAATAATCCTGGAAGATCATTTTCGTAAAATTTAACATAAAAGAACAATAAAAAGTGTACACCGAGCAACTTTGATTGTCCGAAGTTTCTCAACTCTCTCTATGGAGGAGCTTTTAACGGTTTTGTCCATTTGTCATTGAAAGTCGGTGTTTTGGCATCGAAATAATCTTGGAAGCCTATACACGTAAAATTTGACATAAAAAGCAATAAAAAGTGTACACCGAGCAACTTCGATTGTCCGAAGTTGCTCAACTCTCTCTATAGATGTTAGGTGTTAAAAACACCTAATATTCTGGTGTTAAAAAGTCAGTTTTTGCCCAATATTTTGGTACAAGTTCTACCCTGGGTGTGTGTTTTATATTTCAGGAATGTTTATTGGAGATTTAATGGAAAGGGAATTAGCTGGGTGAAATCTGCGACCTTGGCGGCTGCAAGACGCGATTTTATTTCTTTACGGAATTTGAAGCTGACGTGGCAAGGGCTTATTGGATCAGAGGGTTGGTACTTAAAGAAGAGACCCTAGGAATTAAAAATACATACAGCTACCAGGGAGAGACGGCAGAATATGAAGAAGGAAGATCAAAGGCAATACGGCGAGAGAAGAATCAAGAGCAAACGTTGGAGAATCAATTCTTTTTTCCCTTACTGAAATTGAACAATGTTGATTTTGATGCTGAATTTTAATATTATTGTTATGCATAGCTAAATTATTTTCTAGCTAGGTTTGGTAAGTCTTGTACCAAAACCTTATTCACAGATTTAATTGACAAACAGACTGGGTTTAATTCTTTGTTCTCCGATTTGATTGTTAATTTCCTATTGTTGTGTATGCCTGATCAACATCATAATTTTAGGTATTGTTAGTCAGACATATTCGGCTGACCATGACCCGGTGTTTGACGAAGTAACAAGAGCTTGCATAAGATCCAAGTTTCGGGAATAGTGAACATAATCGTTTGGGTGATAATAACCTAGATTGTGCGTTTGTCGATTTCCTAGTGCTCATGCTTGTTTTAGGACGTTCTTAGGAGAGACCAAACCAAGACGCCTATGATAAGAAAAGATCTTGCAACTGGACCAAAGTCAGGATCGTTGTTTAGGGAAATCTAGTTGACTGTAGCTGGACCAAGGCCTTTTGACTGACAGCGTTAAATCCTTAAAATTGTGTGCTTGCATATTAATCTGTGTTCATAAGGGGAGGTATTCGACAAGCCAGATCAAAGCTAGATTTAGTTCTCTTGAATTAAAGTTTGATTTTAATTTCGTAGTTGTTTTTTTTAGTTCACGTGACTTGATAGCTAGTAGTTAATACAGTCCTTGTGATTCGATCCCATTCACTAATTACTGTCATCGACACGTACTCTTGCGTTTGGGTAAACCAGTTGGTATTATTAATTGCGAATTTAATTTGTGATTAAAAATAGCGACCAAGTTTTGGCGCCGTTGCCGGGGACTGTTAAGTTATTACTAGTTGTTAGCGGAATTGTTTTTATTTTTAATTATCTTCGAATTAAGTGCGTTTGCTTACTACAAATTCAAATTTATGCAGGCATTGGAATATTTTTTGTTCGTTGCATGGTCAATACTCGGTCTCGACAAGAGCCGTTGGAGCAGTTTGATCCAGAAATTGAGAGGACTGTAAGAGGCCTGCGACAAAGGAATATGGGAGATAATAATCGACAGATCCAAGAGGCTGAAGGGGTAGAAGTTCCTGCTGCCCGAATTGCAATGATGAACCGTTACATTCCACAAAACATAGCCCAACCATCTTGCATCACATACCAACCTACAGGGGCGGCTAATTTTAGTTTGTCACCTCAATTGCTCAATTCAGTGCCGCACTATGAGGGTAGATTTGACGAGGATCCACATCAACATCTGAAGGATTTTACTGACTTGTGTCGTACACAACACATGACGGGGATAACTTTTGATAATCTCAAGTTGGTACTTTTTCCCTTCACTCTTAGAGGGGGAGCAAAGATGTGGTACAACGCTATAGAGTCAGGATCTATTGGTACTTGGGAGCAGATGGCAACAAAATTTTTAAGGGAATTTTTTCCAGCCCATCGGACTAAACAACTTGTTCGTGACATCCAGAATTTCCAGCAAAAGGATGGGGATTTATTTTATGAGGCATGGAAGGATTTCAAAAATCGAATGGCTAGATGTCCCACTCACAATTTGCACAAGGACGACGTTGTTCTTCATTTTTATGAGGGGTTAAATGAGGCTAATCGAATGAAAGTGGACTCAGCATGTAATGGTGTTCTGATGCGTAAGAGTAGTGAGGAAGCAATGGAATTATTTGAAGATTTGAGTGAGGATTCCCAGCAATTTTCTACGAGAGGAAGAAATTCATCAAAAAGGCAGGGAATGTATGAAGTAAGTGCTGACACAAAGACTCAAGCGGAGATGGGAAATTTGAACCGAAAGTTAGATGCACTTGTAGAAGCTATGAAAGGGTTTAATGTCAAGGTGCCAGTCCCGCCACAACCAGCTAGTCTTTGCGCTGTTTGTTCACAACAGGACCATGTTACTGAGGCTTGTCCATTGACATTTATGTCGGAACAGGAGCAAATTAATTTCATGGGACAAGGCAATTTTAACAATAGGAATCAAGCATACCCATGGAGAAGTCATCCGAATTTTTCATGGCGAGGTGAGCAGAATGTAGTGAATCCAGCAGCAGCAGTTCAATCACAAGGTAAGAAACCTGATTTGGAAACTACGATGTTGCAATTTATGCAACAAACAACTCAAGCCATTCAAAAGTTGGAAACTCAAGTTGGACAAATGGCTAAGGAGATGAGTGAGAGGAAAAAGGGAGAGTTACCATCACAGCCCATGAGTAACCCAGCTGGGCAACAACAGTTACAAGCTGTTACAACTCTCAGAAGTGGAAAACAAATTGAAAAAGTGGTGCAGAAGTCATCAGACCCAAATCAGAGAGATATTGCCGACAGGGTGCAGCCAGGGTGCAAATCTGCAGCAGATGGAGTGACAGATGCCGACAGGGTGCAGGAAGGATGCAAATCTGCACCAGTGGCAGTAGAAAAATGGGGAAGAGATCCTCCACCTTTCCCGCAAAGGTTTGCTAAGCAAAAATCTGATTCTAAAGCTCATGATATTTTTGAAAATTTGCGCAAGGTTGAAATTAATATTCCATTGCTTGATGTGATTAAACAAATTCCTTCATATGCAAAATTTCTTAAAGAGTGTTGTACAAATAAAAGAAAATTTGTTGAGCATGAAAAGGTCGCCTTGAATGAAGAAGTTAGTGCTGTTTTGTTACATAAGCTTCCACCTAAACTTAGAGACCCAGGTAGTTTCACTATACCTTGCAAGGTAGGTAATCAATTCTTTGATAAGGCACTTTTAGATTTGGGTGCAAGCATAAATTTATTGCCGTATTCAGTTTATGAGAAACTTGGTTTGGGTGAGCTACAAGAAACATCTATTACTCTTCAATTGGCAGATCGTAGTATTAAAAGACCTAGAGGAATTTTGGAAGATGTGTTGGTCACTGTGAATGATTTAATTCTACCTGCTGATTTTGTTGTGTTAGACATGGAAGATAGTCCAGTAGCATCATCTTTGCCTATTATTCTTGGTCGTCCATTTATGCGAACTGCAGACATGAGGATTTGTGTGAAAAAGGGTACCATTACCATGAGAGTCAATGACCAAGAACTTGAATTTAGTGTGTTTGAAGCAGTGAAAAAACATGATGATCAGAGTGATTGTTTTAGAGTAGATGTTATAAATGATCTTGTGAGTGAGGTGTTTCAGGTTTCACGTGAAGACGCTTTGGAGGTTGTTTTGACTGAAAGCTTGGGCATTGGCATAACATCTGTTAGTAAGATGGAGCAAGATAAGCACAGGGAAGAGTTTATTCACGCTCTCCAAGTGAATCAGCCGTATGGAGTGAAAGCCCCAACTTTGGAATTGAAACAGTTGCCAAGCCATTTGAAGTATATCTACTTGGAGGACAATGAGTCCCTACCCGTAATAGTGGCTGCCAATTTAAGTTTGGGGGAGGAGGAGAAATTACTTCGAATTTTGAGGAGGCACAAGACAGCTTTGGGATGGACAATTGCAGACATAAAAGGGATCAGCCCCACTAGGTGTATGCATCAGATTTTTTTGGAGAATGACGCAAAACCAACTAGAGAGGCACAAAGAAGATTAAATCCGCACATGAAGGATGTGGTGAAAGCGGAAATTCTGAAGTTGTTAGATGTGGGTGTGATCTACCCAATTTCTGATAGTAAGTGGGTGAGTCCAATTCATGTTGTGCCTAAGAAGAGTGGAATTACTGTGGTGCAGAATGCAGATAATGAATTGATACCCACAAGGATGACTACAGGATGGAGAGTGTGTATTGATTATCGGAAATTGAATTCGGCAACAAGGAAGGATCATTTTCCTCTGCCTTTCATTGATCAGATGTTGGAGAGGTTGGCAGGGTATAGCCACTATTGCTTTCTGGATGGGTATAGCGGTTACAACCAGATAGCTATTGCGCCTGAGGACCAAGAGAAGACTACATTTACCTGTCCATATGGCACCTTTGCATATCGTCGTATGCCTTTTGGGTTATGCAATGCACCAGCCACATTCCAGAGGTGTATGATGAGTATTTTCTCCGACATGGTCGAGAAATTTATTGAGGTTTTCATGGATGACTTCAGTTTGTTTGGGTCGGATTTTGATGACTGTTTGGAGCATCTCAGATTGGTTCTAGAAAGATGTGAGGAAACCAACCTTGTTCTCAATTGGGAGAAGTGTCATTTCATGGTGCAGGAGGGTATAGTATTAGGACATTTAATTTCTCACAATGGCATTGCTGTTGACAAAGCCAAGATTGAGACCATATCGAAGTTACCTCCACCAATGACAGTCAAAGGTGTGCGTAGTTTTTTGGGACACGCTGGTTTTTATAGGCGTTTTATCAGAGATTTTTCCAAGATATCTAGACCAATGTGTGCTTTGCTTACCAAGGATGCTGAGTTTGAGTGGACAGACACCTGTCAAGTAGCTTTTGAGCAACTAAAAACTGCACTTACATCAGCACCCATAATGCGAGCTCCAGATTGGACACTTCCCTTTGAGTTAATGTGCGATGCTAGCGATTACTCTTTGGGGGCTGTTTTGGGTCAACGGAAAGATAAGCTTCCATATGCTATCTATTATGCCTCTCGCACGCTGAATGACGCACAACTAAACTACTCGACCACAGAAAAAGTGTTGTTGGCTGTTGTGTTCGCTTTGGAGAAATTCCGATCCTATCTTATTGGGTCACGAGTTGTTGTGTTTACTGATCATGCTGCTCTCAGGTATTTAATGACCAAAAAGGATGCCAAACCTCGACTAATACGTTGGATTCTTTTGTTGCAGGAATTTTACTTGGAGATAAAAGACAAAAAGGGAGTTGAGAACGTGGTGGCTGACCATCTCTCACGGTTGCTTCCTGCACAAGAAAGTGATGAGTTGCCGATTGATGAAGCTTTTCCAGATGAACATCTTTTCGCAATTGCCGAACTTCCATGGTATGCTGATATTGTAAACTATCTTGTTACTAAAACATTTCCCTCTGATTTGTCTTACCAGGATCGGAAGTACATCATCTCACGGGCTAAGGACTATATATGGGATGACCCATATCTCTTTAAGATTTGTCCGGACCAAGTGATCCGTCGATGTATTGATCAGGATGAGCACTTGGATGTGTTGAGGCATTGTCATGCTCATGCGTGTGGTGGGCACTTTGGGGCGAAAAAGACTGCACTTAAGGTATTTCAAGCTGGTTTTTATTGGCCAACTATTTTTAAAGATGCTTGGAATTTTTGTAAAACTTGTGATAGATGTCAGCGGACTGGGAATATTTCTACTCGTCACCAAATGCCATTGCAAAATATTCAAATCATTGAATTGTTTGATGTTTGGGGAATTGATTTTATGGGTCCTTTTCCTAACTTTTGTGGATTTGAATATATTTTAGTAGGTGTTGATTATGTGTCCAAGTGGGTCGAGGCAGTCCCCTCACGTACTAATGATCATCGAGTGGTTGTGAAGTTTTTACAGGATAATATTTTTGCTCGGTTTGGGACACCAAGAGCCATCATAAGTGATGGGGGCAGCCACTTTAACAATTACCCTTGTGCTGCATTAATGAAAAAATATGGCATTACTCATCGTGTTGGTACTCCATATCATCCTCAAACGAGCGGACAAGTGGAGATTAGCAATCGCGAGATCAAAACTATTCTTGAGAAAACAGTGAATCCCACTAGGAAAGATTGGTCACAGCGTTTAAATGATGCCTTATGGGCGTATCGAACTGCTTATAAGACACCTATTGGGATGTCACCTTTCCGCTTGGTTTATGGGAAAGAGTGTCACTTGCCAGTCGAGTTGGAACATCGTGCCTATTGGGCTATTAAACAGCTGAATTTTGATATGAAAGAAGCTGGTGATAAGCGGCGATTACAACTCAATGAATTGGCCGAGTTACGTCAGGATGCTTATGCTAATGCTAAGTTGTATAAAGAGCGTGCCAAAAAGTACCATGATCGCAAATTGGTTCCTCGTGATTTTCACGTGGGGCAAAAGGTTCTTGTGTACAATTCCCATCTCAAGCTCTTTCCGGGAAAACTTCGCTCTAAGTGGCATGGTCCTTATGTGGTGAATGCTGTATTTCCTCATGGTGCCCTTGAGCTGAAGCAGCTGGATTCTGAATATACTTTCAAAGTTAATGGACATCGGGTTAAACCTTACTGGGAGTCCATTCCTCTACCTCAGGAAGCTGCCGTTCCGCTTGTGCCATCTTTGGCTTGACCAGTCTATGACTACGTCCGGCTGACGACATTAAATTCAGCACTTCATGGGAGGTAACCCATGTGGAGGAGCATCTATTTCTGCAAGCTAAGTTTCTTTTCCCTTTTTCCTTTATGTTATTATTGTTTCTACTATTGCAATTTCTTTTTACATTGAGGACAATGTTGATTTTAGTTTGGGGGAGGGGAATTTTTTGAAATTTTTGCGCTGTGTTTTCCAATGTTTTCTATGGCCTACAAGTGTTGATTTTTCTTGCCATGTTCTAGTAGCTAGTATGCGCAGTGTGCACATTTATTTGTGATGAAGGGCTGCTCGATATATATAATAATTGCACACCAAGAATAACCCATGTGAGGAGCCTTCAGAGATTTTGTGTGAATGGATGTCATGAAGCTGTTTAGCTAGAACTTGCATGATACCATACACGAAAAACTGCTCTAATGTTGTTTCATGTGTGTGATGAAGGTATCTCTCATCCCCTTTTTGACCACCCACGACGCCCATATTTATGTGATCCCATTTTCATGAATTTTACCCCATGTGTATGTGACCCTTATAACCTACCTCCATATCCTTCCTTGCATGTGTCATGCATGTCGGTTGTTTGGAATAAATGGAATGCCAATAGGGGATTTTATAGGGGTTGTTTAGTAGAGAAGTTGGGTAGTGACTGAGAAGGTTTGAGGTGTATGGGATTGAAAAAAAAAAAAGTTAAGATTAATACGAAGAGTGCCCAGTTGAATTAAGTGCTTTTGAAGAAAAATGCAGGCTTCTGGCGGCTGCAAGAATCGGGTAACACAGGTGCAAGAAAAAAAAAAAAAACTTTTGCGACTTCAACTGCACCTTGGGCAGCCGCAGATTACGAAGTTATCAGGCCCAGCCCAAAATGAAATAAGGGTTTAAAGGGGATTAGGGCTCCACTTTGCGTAGGTTTTGTGAGTTCTTCTTTCCTGCCCAGAAGCAGTTCTCTGCCTTGTTGCTGCATAACTCAATAATGTCAACAAGAAGCTCAAAGAGGAAGAAGGTAGCAGCTATCAAGGGTAAGGAGAAGGAGAAAGAAGTGGAAATTCCAGGGAGCCCGAGTGATGAAGACGCTGTGATAGAGCGATTTGTGACCCCAGAGGCTCAGACAGAGTATGAGGAGGTATGGAAGAATAGGGGGTTACATGTAGAACAGCATGTGGCAATTGCTGATTTCACCCAGGTGAGTTGGTATTCAGTTTTAGAAGAGATGAAGTGGCTTTCCATTGCCTTAGTGCCAGGGGTAGCTAATGTGAATTTAACCCATGAATTTTATGCTAATTTATTGGTGAATGAGAACCATTGCATTGCCTATGTCAGGGGTAGGCAGTTTTTCTTTAATGCAAGGAAAGTGAGTACTGTTTTAAAACTGCCAGACCCAGTTAAGAAGCCTAGCTATAGGTTTAGGGATTTTGGTACTGCTGACACTGGAGTGGTTTGGCCCGAATGGAGTGTGGTGGTTGATTTGTTGACTGGTAGGGAGGAGATGGATGTGAGTAAGAACTGTGTTGCATATGTGGAATTATTGCAGCCATATAGGTTGTTAGCTCAGATTGTGTCTCGGAATGTCATTCCTGTGTCTCATATGTCCACTGTGAATGCTAAAACATGCTACCTGATGTATGCCATTGTGTGCAAATTAAACTTTTGTATGGCTGCCACGATTTATGATCATATTGTAAGGGTGAAGGTTGCGAAGAATGTGGGGCAGATTCTGCCGTTTGGAGTACTGATTACTTCTATTTGTTTAAGTGAGGGGATTGAGCCTGAGCCATTAGATACAACTGAGAAGAGAAAGGCTCCTCTCAATAGAACTTGGTGGGAGAGAAGTGAAGTGCAATTGGTAAGGCAGCAGCAGAAGGCCATTAGTAGAGATGGGGCTGGTTCGAGTGGTACAGTGGTAAAGGAGAGTTCAGGTGAGCAGGTGGGTGAGTTAGCTGAGAGATTGAAGGCTGTGGAGGATAAGTTAGCTGTGTTTGGTACTGGTTTTGAGCAAGCTAAATTGGGGCAAGACAAGATGATGGGGCAGCTGGACAAACTAGTTACTGTTGTGGATGGGATGCAGGGCAATGTTGATGGAATGTTGCAGGATATGAAGGAGTTCCAGCAGCGTTATGAAGCCAAGCAGCAGGAGATGTTTGACCTTATCCAGGATTGGACTTTGCCATGAGGAGTGAAGAAAATAAATAAACAGATGGGGGCAGCAAATTTTGGTGCCTAGTTAGAGACATAGGATAGTCTCCTATTGGCTGCCCAATTTGTTTTAATTTTCGTACATGTTTGATGCATGGTTTCACTGCCTTTTATTCACCTATGCTTGTCTGCCTTTGCTACTTTTATAGCCTAATTTTCTGAACTGTGGACATTCTAATTAACTATTTGGTTTAGCTTTCCTAATTTGTTTAAGCCAATCCTTTTTGCCATGTTTAAAAGTACAACTCCTTTTGCTATGTGGAGCACATTAGAAGTGGGTAGTTGTATTGGTTTACATGCAGGCTTATGGCTGCAGTTAATGCATCCATATGAGAGAAACACTAACCTTCAAACACTTGAGTGAAAAAGAAACAAACATATACATGAAATTGGTGTGAATCGGTGTGAGGGTGTGAATTATTCATATATATATTGAGTAGTAGTGAACAAAGTGCAACTCCTGCTGGATACTTTTTCATGGTGATGTTAAGGAAGAGCTTGTTTGTCCAGACTATGGCTATTGTTTTTAAAATCAAAACATGGATTTCTTAAATTGTGAGCTCGGATTTTGAGTGATTTCGTTGTTGCTTGGGGACAAGCAACATGTCAGTTTGGGGGAATTTTGTTAGGTGTTAAAAACACCTAATATTCTGGTGTTAAAAAGTCAGTTTTTGCCCAATATTTTGGTACAAGTTCTACCCTGGGTGTGTGTTTTATATTTCAGGAATGTTTATTGGAGATTTAATGGAAAGGGAATTAGCTGGATGAAATCTGCGACCTTGGCGGCTGCAAGACGCGGTTTTATTTCTTTACGGAATTTGAAGCTGACGTGGCAAGGGCTTATTGGATCAGAGGGTTGGTACTTAAAGAAGAAACCCTAGGAATTAAAAATACATACAGCTACCAGGGAGAGACGGCAGAACATGAAGAAGGATGATCAAAGGCAATACGGCGAGAGAAGAATCAAGAGCACACGTTGGAGAATCAATTCTTTTTTCCCTTACTGAAATTGAACAATGTTGATTTTGATGCTGAATTTTAATATTATTGTTATGCATAGCTAAATTATTTTCTAGCTAGGTTTGGTAAGTCTTGTACCAAAACCTTATTCACAGATTTAATTGACAAACAGACTGGGTTTAATTCTTTGTTCTGATTTGATTGTTAATTTCCTATTTTTGTGTATGCCTGATCAACATCATAATTTTAGGTATTGTTAGTCAGACATATTAGGCTGACCATGACCCGGTGTTTGACGAAGTAACAAGAGCTTGCATAAGATCCAAGTTTCGGGAATAGTGAACATAATCCTTTGGGTGATAATAACCTAGATTGTGCGTTTGTCGATTTCCTAGTGCTCATGCTTGTTTTAGGACGTTCTTAGGAGAGACCAAACCAAGACGCCTATGATAAGAAAAGATCTTGCAACTGGACCAAAGTCAGGATCGTTGTTTAGGGAAATCTAGTTGACTGTAGCTGGACCAAGGCCTTTTGACTGACAGCGTTAAATCCTTAAAATTGTGTGCTTGCATATTAATCTGTGTTCATAAGGGGAGGTATTCGACAAGCCAGATCAAAGCTAGATTTAGTTCTCTTGAATTAAAGTTTGATTTTAATTTCGTAGTTGTTTTTTTTAGTTCACGTGACTTGATAGCTAGTAGTTAACACAGTCCTTGTGATTCGATCCCATTCACTAATTACTGTCATCGACACGTACTCTTGCGTTTGGGTAAACCAGTTGGTATTATTAATTGCGAATTTAATTTGTGATTAAAAATAGCGACCAATAGACGTGCTTTTAATCGCTTTGTCCATTTATCATAGAAAGTTAGTGTTTTTTCCTCGAAATAATCTAAGAAGCTTATACTCGTAAAATTTTACATAGAAGAACATTAAAAGGTGTACACCGAGCAACTTTGATGGTCCGACGTTGCTCAACTCTCTCTATGGAGGAGCTTTTAACTGTTTTTTCTATTTGTCATAGAAAGTTGGTGTTTTTGCATCGAAATAATCTACGAAGCTTACACCAATAAAATTTGAAGTAGAAGAACAATAAAGAGTGTACACCGAGCAATTTTTGTTGTCCGAAGTTGCTCAACTCTCTCTATGGAGGAGCTTTTAACAGTTTTGTCCATTTGTCATAGAAAGTTGGTGTTTTGGCGTCGAAATATTCCTGGAAGCTCATTTTCGTAAAATTTAACATAAAAGAACAGTAAAAAGTGTACACCGAGCAACTTTGATTGTCCGAAGTTGCTCAACTCTCTCTATGAAGGAGCTTTTAACGGTTTTTTCCATTTGTCGAAAAAAGTTGGTGTTTTGGCATTGAAATAATCTTGGAAGCTCATACTCATAAAATTTTACATAGAAGAACAATAAAAAGTTTCCAAAGAGCAACTTTGATGTTCCGAAGTTGCTCAACTCTCTCTATGGAGGAGCTTTTAAAGGTTTTTCCCATTTGTCATAGAATGTTGGTCTTTTGCCATCGAAATAATCTTGGAAGCTTATACTCATAAAATTTGACATAGAAGAACATTAAAAAGTGTACTCCGAGCAACTTTGATAGTCCGAAGTTGCTTAACTCTCTCTATGGAGGAGCTTTTAACGGTTTTGTCCGTTTGTCATAGAAAGTTGGTGTTTTGGCATCGGAATAATCCTGGAAGCCCATTTTCGTAAAATTTAACATAGAAGAACAATAAAAAGTGTACACCGAGCAACTTTGATGTGCCGAAGTTGCTCAACTCTCTCTATGGAGGAGCTTTTAATGGTTTTGTCCATTTGTCATCGAAAGTTGGTGTTTTGGCATCGAAATAAGTCTAGAAGCTCATTTTCGTAAAATTTAACATAAAAGAACAGTAAAAAGTGTACACCGAGCAACTTTGATTGTTTGAAGTTGCTCAACTCTCTCTATGAAGGAGCTTTTAACGGTTTTTTCCATTTGTCGTTAAAAGTTGGTGTTTTGGCATCGAAATAATCTTGGAAGCTTATACTCATAAAATTTGAGATAGAAGAACATTATAAAGTGTACACCGACCAACTTTAATTATCCAAAGTTGCTCAACTCTCTCTATGGAGGAGCTTTTAACGGTTTTGTCCATTTGTCATAGAAAGTTGCTGTTTTGGCATCGAAATAATCTTGGAAGCTTATACTCATAAAATTTGACATAGAAGAACAATAAAACGTGTACACCGAGCAACTTTGATTGCATGAAGTTGCTCAACTCTTTCTATGGAGGAGCTTTTAACGGTTTTGTCCATTTGTCAAAGAAAGTTGGTGTTTTGGCGTCGAAATATTCCTGGAAGCTCATTTTCGTAAAATTTAACATAAAAGAACAGCAAAAGGTGTACACCGAGCAACTTTGATTGTCCGAAGTTGCTCAACTCTCTCTATGAAGGAGCTTTTAACGATTTTTTCCATTTTTCGTTAAAAGTTGGTGTTTTGGCATCGAAATAATCTTGGAAGCTTATACTCGCAAAATTTGACTTAGTAGAACATTATAAAGTGTACACCGAGCAACTTTAATTATCTAAAGTTGCTCAACTCTCTCTATGGAGGAGCTTTTAACGGTTTTATCCATTTGTCATGAAAGTTGGTGTTTTGGCATCGAAATAATCCTTAAAGCTCATTTTCGTAAAATTTAACATAAAAGAACAATAAAAAGTGTACAGCGAGCAACTTTGATTGTCCGAAGTTGCTCAACTCTCTCTATGGAGGAGCTTTTAACGGTTTTGTCCATTTTTCATAGAAAGTTGGTGTTTTGGCATCGAAATAATCCTAGAAGCTCATTTTCGTAAAATTTAACATAAAAGAACAATAAAAAGTGTACACTGAGCCACTTTGGTTGTCCGAAAATGCTCGACTCTCTCTATGGAGGAGCTTTTAACGGTTTTGTCCATTTGTCATAAAAAGTTGGTGTTTTGGCATCGAAATAATCCTGGAAGCTCATTTTCGTAAAATTTAACATAAAAGAACAATAAAAATTGTACACCGAGCAACTTTGATTGTCCGAAGTTGCTCAACTCTCTCTATGGAGGAGCTTTTAACGGTTTTGTCCCTTTGTCATAGAAAGTTGGTGTTATGGCATCGAAATAATCCTGGAAGCTCATTCTCGTAAAATTTAACATAGAAGAACAATAAAAAGTGTACACCGAGCAACTTTGATAGTCCGAAGTTGCTCAACTCTCCCTATAGAGGAGCTTTTAACGGTTTTGTTTGTTTGTCATAGAAAGTTGGTGTTTTGGCATCGAAATAATCTTGGAAGCTTATACTCATAAAATTTGACATAGAAGAACAATAAAACGTGTACACCGAGCATCTTTGATGGTCCGAAATTGGTCAACTCTCTCTATGAAGGAGCTTTTAACAGCTTTCTCCATTTGTCATAGAAACTTGGGATTTTGGCATCGAAATAATCTAGGAAGCTTATACTCATAAAATTTGACATAGAAGAACAATAAAAACTGTACACCGAAAAACTTTGATGAGCCGAAGTTGCTCAACTCTCTCTATGGAGGAGCTTTTAAAGGTTTTGTCCATTTGTCATAGAAAGTTGGTCTTTTGCCATCGAAATAATATTGGAAGCTTATACTCATAAAATTTGACATAGAAGAACATTAAAAAGTGTACACCGAGAAACTTTGATGTGCCGAAGTTGCTCAACTCTCTCTATGGAGGAGCTTTTAATGGTTTTGTCCATTTGTCATCGAAAGTTGTTGTTTTGGGATCGAAATAATCCTAGAAGCTCATTTTCGTAAAATTTAATATAGAAGAACAATAAAAAGTGTACACCGAGCAACTTTGATTGTCCGAAGTTTCTCAACTTTTTCTATGGAGGAGCTTGTAACGGTTTTGTCCATTTGTCATTAAAAGTTGGTGTTTTGGCATCAAAATAATCTTGGAAGCCTATACACGTAAAATTTGACATAAAAAAGCAATAAAAACTGTACACCGAGCAATTTCAATTGTCCGAATTTGCTCAACTCTCTCTATAGACGTGCTTTTAATCACTTTGTCCATTTATCATAGAAAGTTAGTGTTTTTTCCTCGAAATAATCTAGGAAGCTTATACTCGTAAAATTTGACATAGAAGAACATTAAAAGGTGTACACCGAGCAACTTTGATGGTCCGACGTTGCTCAACTCTCTCTTTGGAGGAGTTTTTAACTGTTTTTTCCATTTGTCATAGAAAGTTGGTGTTTTTGCATCGAAATAATCCAAGAAGCTTACACTCATAAAATTTGAAGTAGAAGAACAATAAAAAGTGTACACCGAGCAACTTTGGTTGTCCGAAGTTGCTCAACTCTCTCTATGGAGGAGCTTTTAACGGTTTTGTCCATTTGTCATAGAAAGTTGCTGTTTTGGCATCGAAATAATCTTGGAAGCTTATACTCATAAAATTTGACATAGAAGAACGATAAAATGTGTACACCGAGAAACTTTGATTGTCCGAAATTGGTCAACTCTCTCTATGAACGAGCTTTTAACAGTTTTCTCCATTTGTCATAGAAACCTGGGATTTTCGCATCGAAATAATCTAGGAAGCTTATACTCATAAAATTTGACATAGAAGAATATTAAAAGGTGTACACCGAGAAACTTTGATAGTCCGAAGTTGCTCAACTCTCTCTACGGAGGAGCTTTTAACGGTTTTGTCCATTTGTCATAGAAAGTTGGTGTTTTGGCATCGAAATAATCCTGGAAGCTCATTTTCGTAAAATTTAACAAAGAAGAACAATAAAAAGTGTGCACCGAGCAATTTTGATTGTCCGAAGTTGCTCAACTCTCTCTATGGAGGAGCTTTTAATGGTTTTGTCCATTTGTCATAGAAAGTTGGTGTTTTGGCATCGAAATAATCCTGGAAGATCATTTTCGTAAAATTTAACATAAAAGAACAATAAAAAGTGTACACCGAGCAACTTTGATTGTCCGAAGTTTCTCAACTCTCTCTATGGAGGAGCTTTTAACGGTTTTGTCCATATGTCATTGAAAGTCGGTGTTTTGGCATCGAAATAATCTTGGAAGCCTATACACGTAAAATTTGACATAAAAAAGCAATAAAAAGTGTACACCGAGCAACTTCGATTGTCCGAAGTTGCTCAACTCTCTCTATAGACGTGCTTTTAATCGCTTTGTCCATTTATCATAGAAAGTTAGTGTTTTTTCCTCGAAATAATCTAAGAAGCTTATACTCGTAAAATTTTACATAGAAGAACATTAAAAGGTGTACACCGAGCAACTTTGATGGTCCGACGTTGCTCAACACTCTCTATGGAGGAGCTTTTAACTGTTTTTTCTATTTGTCATAGAAAGTTGGAGTTTTTGCATCGAAATAATCTACGAAGCTTACACCAATAAAATTGGAAGTAGAAGAACAATAAAGAGTGTACACCGAGCAATTTTTGTTGTCCGAAGTTGCTCAACTCTCTCTATGGAGGAGCTTTTAACGGTTTTGTCCATTTGTCATAGAAAGTTGGTGTTTTGGCGTCGAAATATTCCTGGAAGCTCATTTTCGTAAAATTTAACATAAAAGAACAGTAAAAAGTGTACACCGAGCAACTTTGATTGTCCGAAGTTGCTCAACTCTCTCTATGAAGGAGCTTTTAACGGTTTTTTCCATTTGTCGTTAAAAGTTCGTGTTTTGGCATCGAAATAATCTTGGAAGCTTATACTCATAAAATTTTACATAGAAGAACAATAAAAAGTTTCCAAAGAGCAACTATGATGTTCCGAAGTTGCTCAACTCTCTCTATGGAGGAGCTTTTAAAGGTTTTTCCCATTTATCATAGAATGTTGGTCTTTTGCCATCGAAATAATCTTGGAAGCTTATACTCATAAAATTTGACATAGAAGAACATTAAAAAGTGTATTCCGAGCAACTTTGATAGTACGCAGTTGCTCAACTCTCTCTACGGAGAAGCTTTTTACGGTTTTGCCGTTTGTCATGAAAGTTGGTGTTTTGGCATCGGAATAATCCTGGAAGCCCATTTTCGTAAAATTTAACATAAAAGAACAGTAAAAAGTGTACACCGAGCAACTTTGGTTGTCCGAAGTTGCTCGACTCTCTCTATGGAGGAGTTTTTAACGGTTTTGTCCGTTTGCAATAGAAAGTTGGTGTTTTGGCGTCAGAATAATCCTGGAAGCCAATTTTCATAAAATATAACATAGAAGAACAATAAAAAGTGTACACCGATCAACTTTGATTGTCCGAAGTTGCTCAACTCTCTCTACGGAGGAGCTTTTAACGGTTTTTTCCATTTGTCGTTAAAAGTTGGTGTTTTGCATCGAAATAATCTTGGAAGCTTATACTCGAAAAATTTGACTTAGTAGAACATTATAAAGTGTACACCGAGCAACTTTAATTATCCAAAGTTGCTCAACTCTCTCTATGGAGTAGCTTTTAACGGTTTTGTCCATTTGTCATAGAAAGTTGCTGTTTTGGCTTCGAAATAATCTTGGAAGCTTATACTCATAAAATTTGACATAGAAGAACAATAAAACAGGTACACCGAGCAACTTTGATTGCATGAAGTTGCTCAACTCTTTCTATGGAGGAGCTTTTAACGGTTTTGTCCATTTGTCATAGAAAGTTGGTGTTTTGGCGTCGAAATATTTCTGGAAGCTCATTTTCGTAAAATTTAACATAAACGAACAGTAAAAATTGTACACAGAGCAACTTAGATTGTCCAAAGTTGCTCAACTCTCTCTATGAAGGAGCTTTTAACGGTTTTTTCCATTTGTCGTTAAAAGTTGGTGTTTTGGCATCGAAATAATCTTGGAAGCTTATACTCGTAAAATTTGACTTAGTAGAACATTATAAAGTGTACACCGATCAACTTTAATTATCCAAAGTTGCTCAACTCTCTCTATGGAGGAGCTTTTAACGGTTTTGTCCATTTGTCATAGAAAGTTGCTGTTTTGGCTTCAAAATAATCTTGGAAGCTTATACTCATAGAATTTGACATAGAAGAACAATAAAACGTGTAGACGGAGCATCTTTGATGGTCCGAAATTCGTCAACTCTCTCTATGAAGGAGCTTTTAACAGTTTTCTCCATTTGTCATAGAAACCTGGGATTTTGACATCGAAATAATCTAGGAAGCTTATACTCATAAAATTTGACATAGAAGAACAATAAAAAGTGTACACCGAGCAACTTTGATGTCCCGAAGTTGCGCAACTCTCTCTATGGTGGAGCTTTTAAAGGTTTTGTCCATTTGTCATAGAAAGTTGGTCTTTTGCCATTGAAATAATCTTGGAAGCTTATACTCATAAAATTTGACATAGAAGAACATTAAAAAGTGTACACCGAGCAACTTTGATAGTCCGAAGTTGCTCAACTCTCTCTATGGAGGAGCTTTTAACGGTTTTCTCCATTTGTCATAGAAAGTTAGTGTTTTTTCCTCGAAATAATCTAGGAAGCTTATACTCGTAAAATTTGACATAGAAGAACATTAAAAGTTGTACACCGAGCAACTTTGATGGTCCGACGTTGCTCAACTCTCTCTATGGAGGAGCTTTTAACTGTTTTTTCCATTTGTCATAGAAAGTTGGTGTTTTTGCATCGAAATAATCTAAGAAGCTTACACTCATAAAATTTGAAGTAGAAGAACAATAAAAAGTGTACACCGAGCAACTTTGGTTGTCCGAAGTTGCTCAACTCTCTCTGTGGAGGAGCTCTTAACGGTTTTGTCCATTTGTCATAGAAAGTTGCTGTTTTGGCATCGAAATAATCTTGGAAGCTTATACTCATAAAATTTGACATAGAAGAACAATAAAATGTGTACATCGAGCATCTTTGATGGTCCGAATTTGGTCAACTCTCTCTATGAATGAGCTTTTAACAGTTTTCTCCATTTGTCATAGAAACCTGGGATTTTGGCATCGAAATAATCTAGGAAGCTTATACTCATAAAATTTGACATAGAAGAACATTAAAAAGTTTACAACGAGCATCTTTGATGGTCCGAAATTGGTCAACTCTCTCTATGAAGGAGCTTTTAACTGTTTTCTCTATTTGTCATAGAAACCTGGGATTTTGGCATCGAAATAATCTAGGAAGCTTATACTTATAAAATTTGAGATAAATGAACAATAAAACGTGTACACCGAGCATCTTTGATGGTCCGAAATTCGTCAACTCTCTGTATGAAGGAGCTTTTAACAGTTTTCTCCATTTGTCATGGAAACCTGCGATTTTGGCATCAAAATAATCTAGGAAGCTTTTACTCATAAAATTTGACATAGAAGAACAATAAAAAGTGTCCAAAGAGCAACTTTGATGTTCCGAAGTTGCTCAACTCTCTCTATGAAGAAGCTTTTAAAGTTTTGCCCATTTGTCCTAGAATATTGGTCTTTTGCCATCGAAATAATCTTCGAAGCTTATACTCATAAAATTTAAAATAGAAGAACATTAAAAAGTGTACACTGAGCAACTTTGATAGTACGCAGTTGCTCAACTCTCTCTACGGAGAAGCTTTTTACGGTTTTGCCGTTTGTCATGAAAGTTGGTGTTTTGGCATCGGAATAATCCTGGAAGGTCATTTTCGTAAAATTTAACATAAAAGAACAGTAAAAAGTGTACACCGAGCAACTTTGGTTGTCCGAAGTTGCTCGACTCTCTCTATGGAGGAGTTTTTAACGGTTTTGTCCGTTTGCAATAGAAAGTTGGTGTTTTGGCATCAGAATAATCCTGGAAGCCAATTTTCATAAAATATAACATAGAAGAACAATAAAAAGTGTACACCGATCAACTTTGATTGTCCGAAGTTGCTCAACTCTCTCTACGGAGGAGCTTTTAACGGTTTTTTCCATTTGTCGTTAAAAGTTGGTGTTTTGCATCGAAATAATCTTGGAAGCTTATACTCGAAAAATTTGACTTAGTAGAACATTATAAAGTGTACACCGAGCAACTTTAATTATCCAAAGTTGCTCAACTCTCTCTATGGAGTAGCTTTTAACGGTTTTGTCCATTTGTCATAGAAAGTTGCTGTTTTGGCTTCGAAATAATCTTGGAAGCTTATACTCATAAAATTTGACATAGAAGAACAATAAAACAGGTACACCGAGCAACTTTGATTGCATGAAGTTGCTCAACTCTTTCTATGGAGGAGCTTTTAACGGTTTTGTCCATTTGTCATAGAAAGTTGGTGTTTTGGCGTCGAAATATTTCTGGAAGCTCATTTTCGTAAAATTTAACATAAACGAACAGTAAAAATTGTACACAGAGCAACTTAGATTGTCCAAAGTTGCTCAACTCTCTCTATGAAGGAGCTTTTAACGGTTTTTTCCATTTGTCGTTAAAAGTTGGTGTTTTGGCATCGAAATAATCTTGGAAGCTTATACTCGTAAAATTTGACTTAGTAGAACATTATAAAGTGTACACCGATCAACTTTAATTATCCAAAGTTGCTCAACTCTCTCTATGGAGGAGCTTTTAACGGTTTTGTCCATTTGTCATAGAAAGTTGCTGTTTTGGCTTCAAAATAATCTTGGAAGCTTATACTCATAGAATTTGACATAGAAGAACAATAAAACGTGTAGACGGAGCATCTTTGATGGTCCGAAATTCGTCAACTCTCTCTATGAAGGAGCTTTTAACAGTTTTCTCCATTTGTCATAGAAACCTGGGATTTTGACATCGAAATAATCTAGGAAGCTTATACTCATAAAATTTGACATAGAAGAACAATAAAAAGTGTACACCGAGCAACTTTGATGTCCCGAAGTTGCGCAACTCTCTCTATGGTGGAGCTTTTAAAGGTTTTGTCCATTTGTCATAGAAAGTTGGTCTTTTGCCATTGAAATAATCTTGGAAGCTTATACTCATAAAATTTGACATAGAAGAACATTAAAAAGTGTACACCGAGCAACTTTGATAGTCCGAAGTTGCTCAACTCTCTCTATGGAGGAGCTTTTAACGGTTTTCTCCATTTGTCATAGAAAGTTAGTGTTTTTTCCTCGAAATAATCTAGGAAGCTTATACTCGTAAAATTTGACATAGAAGAACATTAAAAGTTGTACACCGAGCAACTTTGATGGTCCGACGTTGCTCAACTCTCTCTATGGAGGAGCTTTTAACTGTTTTTTCCATTTGTCATAGAAAGTTGGTGTTTTTGCATCGAAATAATCTAAGAAGCTTACACTCATAAAATTTGAAGTAGAAGAACAATAAAAAGTGTACACCGAGCAACTTTGGTTGTCCGAAGTTGCTCAACTCTCTCTGTGGAGGAGCTCTTAACGGTTTTGTCCATTTGTCATAGAAAGTTGCTGTTTTGGCATCGAAATAATCTTGGAAGCTTATACTCATAAAATTTGACATAGAAGAACAATAAAATGTGTACATCGAGCATCTTTGATGGTCCGAATTTGGTCAACTCTCTCTATGAATGAGCTTTTAACAGTTTTCTCCATTTGTCATAGAAACCTGGGATTTTGGCATCGAAATAATCTAGGAAGCTTATACTCATAAAATTTGACATAGAAGAACATTAAAAAGTTTACAACGAGCATCTTTGATGGTCCGAAATTGGTCAACTCTCTCTATGAAGGAGCTTTTAACTGTTTTCTCTATTTGTCATAGAAACCTGGGATTTTGGCATCGAAATAATCTAGGAAGCTTATACTTATAAAATTTGAGATAAATGAACAATAAAACGTGTACACCGAGCATCTTTGATGGTCCGAAATTCGTCAACTCTCTGTATGAAGGAGCTTTTAACAGTTTTCTCCATTTGTCATGGAAACCTGCGATTTTGGCATCAAAATAATCTAGGAAGCTTTTACTCATAAAATTTGACATAGAAGAACAATAAAAAGTGTCCAAAGAGCAACTTTGATGTTCCGAAGTTGCTCAACTCTCTCTATGAAGAAGCTTTTAAAGTTTTGCCCATTTGTCCTAGAATATTGGTCTTTTGCCATCGAAATAATCTTCGAAGCTTATACTCATAAAATTTAAAATAGAAGAGCATTAAAAAGTGTACACTGAGCAACTTTGATAGTACGCAGTTGCTCAACTCTCTCTACGGAGAAGCTTTTTACGGTTTTGCCGTTTGTCATGAAAGTTGGTGTTTTGGCATCGGAATAATCCTGGAAGGTCATTTTCGTAAAATTTAACATAAAAGAACAGTAAAAAGTGTACACCGAGCAACTTTGGTTGTCCGAAGTTGCTCGACTCTCTCTATGGAGGAGTTTTTAACGGTTTTGTCCGTTTGCAATAGAAAGTTGGTGTTTTGGCATCAGAATAATCCTGGAAGCCAATTTTCATAAAATATAACATAGAAGAACAATAAAAAGTGTACACCGATCAACTTTGATTGTCCGAAGTTGCTCAACTCTCTCTACGGAGGAGCTTTTAACGGTTTTTTCCATTTGTCGTTAAAAGTTGGTGTTTTGCATCGAAATAATCTTGGAAGCTTATACTCGAAAAATTTGACTTAGTAGAACATTATAAAGTGTACACCGAGCAACTTTAATTATCCAAAGTTGCTCAACTCTCTCTATGGAGTAGCTTTTAACGGTTTTGTCCATTTGTCATAGAAAGTTGCTGTTTTGGCTTCGAAATAATCTTGGAAGCTTATACTCATAAAATTTGACATAGAAGAACAATAAAACAGGTACACCGAGCAACTTTGATTGCATGAAGTTGCTCAACTCTTTCTATGGAGGAGCTTTTAACGGTTTTGTCCATTTGTCATAGAAAGTTGGTGTTTTGGCGTCGAAATATTTCTGGAAGCTCATTTTCGTAAAATTTAACATAAACGAACAGTAAAAATTGTACACAGAGCAACTTAGATTGTCCAAAGTTGCTCAACTCTCTCTATGAAGGAGCTTTTAACGGTTTTTTCCATTTGTCGTTAAAAGTTGGTGTTTTGGCATCGAAATAATCTTGGAAGCTTATACTCGTAAAATTTGACTTAGTAGAACATTATAAAGTGTACACCGATCAACTTTAATTATCCAAAGTTGCTCAACTCTCTCTATGGAGGAGCTTTTAACGGTTTTGTCCATTTGTCATAGAAAGTTGTTGTTTTGGCTTCAAAATAATCTTGGAAGCTTATACTCATAGAATTTGACATAGAAGAACAATAAAACGTGTAGACGGAGCATCTTTGATGGTCCGAAATTCGTCAACTCTCTCTATGAAGGAGCTTTTAACAGTTTTCTCCATTTGTCATAGAAACCTGGGATTTTGACATCGAAATAATCTAGGAAGCTTATACTCATAAAATTTGACATAGAAGAACAATAAAAAGTGTACACCGAGCAACTTTGATGTCCCGAAGTTGCGCAACTCTCTCTATGGTGGAGCTTTTAAAGGTTTTGTCCATTTGTCATAGAAAGTTGGTCTTTTGCCATTGAAATAATCTTGGAAGCTTATACTCATAAAATTTGACATAGAAGAACATTAAAAAGTGTACACCGAGCAACTTTGATAGTCCGAAGTTGCTCAACTCTCTCTATGGAGGAGCTTTTAACGGTTTTCTCCATTTGTCATAGAAAGTTAGTGTTTTTTCCTCGAAATAATCTAGGAAGCTTATACTCGTAAAATTTGACATAGAAGAACATTAAAAGTTGTACACCGAGCAACTTTGATGGTCCGACGTTGCTCAACTCTCTCTATGGAGGAGCTTTTAACTGTTTTTTCCATTTGTCATAGAAAGTTGGTGTTTTTGCATCGAAATAATCTAAGAAGCTTACACTCATAAAATTTGAAGTAGAAGAACAATAAAAAGTGTACACCGAGCAACTTTGGTTGTCCGAAGTTGCTCAACTCTCTCTGTGGAGGAGCTCTTAACGGTTTTGTCCATTTGTCATAGAAAGTTGCTGTTTTGGCATCGAAATAATCTTGGAAGCTTATACTCATAAAATTTGACATAGAAGAACAATAAAATGTGTACATCGAGCATCTTTGATGGTCCGAATTTGGTCAACTCTCTCTATGAATGAGCTTTTAACAGTTTTCTCCATTTGTCATAGAAACCTGGGATTTTGGCATCGAAATAATCTAGGAAGCTTATACTCATAAAATTTGACATAGAAGAACATTAAAAAGTTTACAACGAGCATCTTTGATGGTCCGAAATTGGTCAACTCTCTCTATGAAGGAGCTTTTAACTGTTTTCTCTATTTGTCATAGAAACCTGGGATTTTGGCATCGAAATAATCTAGGAAGCTTATACTTATAAAATTTGAGATAAATGAACAATAAAACGTGTACACCGAGCATCTTTGATGGTCCGAAATTCGTCAACTCTCTGTATGAAGGAGCTTTTAACAGTTTTCTCCATTTGTCATGGAAACCTGCGATTTTGGCATCAAAATAATCTAGGAAGCTTTTACTCATAAAATTTGACATAGAAGAACAATAAAAAGTGTCCAAAGAGCAACTTTGATGTTCCGAAGTTGCTCAACTCTCTCTATGAAGAAGCTTTTAAAGTTTTGCCCATTTGTCCTAGAATATTGGTCTTTTGCCATCGAAATAATCTTGGAAGCTTATACTCATAAAATTTAAAATAGAAGAGCATTAAAAAGTGTACACTGAGCAACTTTGATAGTACGCAGTTGCTCAACTCTCTCTACGGAGAAGCTTTTTACGGTTTTGCCGTTTGTCATGAAAGTTGGTGTTTTGGCATCGGAATAATCCTGGAAGGTCATTTTCGTAAAATTTAACATAAAAGAACAGTAAAAAGTGTACACCGAGCAACTTTGGTTGTCCGAAGTTGCTCGACTCTCTCTATGGAGGAGTTTTTAACGGTTTTGTCCGTTTGCAATAGAAAGTTGGTGTTTTGGCATCAGAATAATCCTGGAAGCCAATTTTCATAAAATATAACATAGAAGAACAATAAAAAGTGTACACCGATCAACTTTGATTGTCCGAAGTTGCTCAACTCTCTCTACGGAGGAGCTTTTAACGGTTTTTTCCATTTGTCGTTAAAAGTTGGTGTTTTGCATCGAAATAATCTTGGAAGCTTATACTCGAAAAATTTGACTTAGTAGAACATTATAAAGTGTACACCGAGCAACTTTAATTATCCAAAGTTGCTCAACTCTCTCTATGGAGGAACTTTTAACGGTTTTGTCCATTTGTCATAGAAAGTGGCTGTTTTGGCTTCGAAATAATCTTGGAAGCTTATACTGATAGAATTTGAAATAGAAGAACAATAAAACGTGTACGCCGAGCATCTTTAATAGTCCGAAATTGGTCAACTCTCTCTATGAAGGAGCTTTTATTAGTTTTCTCCATTTGTCATAGAAACCTGGGATTTTGGCATCGAAATAGTCTAGGAAGCTTATAATCATAATATTTGACAAAGAAGAACAATAAAAAGTGTTCACCGAGCAACTTTGATTGTCCGAAGTTTCTCAACTCTCTCTATGGAGGAGCTTTTAACGGTTTTGTCCATTTGTCATACAAAGTTGGTGTTTTGGCATCGAAATAATCTAGGAAGCTTATACTCATAAAATTTGACATAGAAGAACAATAAAACGTGTACACCGAGCATCTTTGATGGTCCGAAATTGGTAAACTCTCTCTATGAATGAGCTTTTAACAGTTTTCTCCATTTTTCATGGAGATCTGGGATTTTGGCATCGAAATAATCTAGGAAGCTTATACTCATAAAATTTGACATAGAAAAACAATAAAAAGTGTCCAAAGAGCATCTTTGATGTTCCGAAGTTGCACAACTCTCTCTATGGAGGAGCTTTTAAAGGTTTTGCCCATTTGTCATAGAATGTTGGTCTTTTGCCATCGAAATAATCTTGGAAGCTTATACTCATAAAATTTAAAATAGAAGAGCATTAAAAAGTGTACACTGAGCAACTTTGATAGTACGAAGTTGAAAAACTCTCTCTACGGAGAAGCTTTTTACGGTTTTGTCCGTTTGTCATAGAAAGTTGGTGTTTTGACATCGGAATAATCCTGGAAGCCCATTTTTGTAAAATTTAACATAGAAGAACAATAAAAAGTGTACACCGGGCAACTTTGATTGTCCGAAGTTGCTCAACTCTCTCTATGGAGGAGCATTTAACGGTTTTGTCCATTTGTCATAGAAAGTTGGTGTTTTGGCGTCGATATATTCCTGGAAGCTCATTTTCGTAAAATTTAAAATAAAAGAACAGTAAAAAGTGTACACCGAGCAACTTTGATTGTCCGAAGTTGCTCATCTCTCTCTATGGAGGAGCTTTTAACGGTTTTTTCCATTTGTCGTTAAAATTTAATGTTTTGGCGTCGAAATAATCTTGGAAGCTTATACTCGTAAAATTTGACTTAGTAGAACATTATATAGTGTACACCGAGCAACTTTAATTGTCCAAAGTTGCTCAACTCTCTCTATGGAGGAGCTTTTAAAGGTTTTGTCCATTTGTCATAGAAAGTTGCTGTTTTGGCATCGAAATAATCTTGGAAGCTTATACTCATAAAATTTGACATAGAAGAACAATAAAACGTGTACACCGAGCAACTTTGATGTCCCGAAGTTGCTCAACTCTCTCTATGGTGGAGCTTTTAAAGGTTTTGTCCATTTGTCATAGAAAGTTGGTCTTTTGCCATCGAAATAATCTTAGAAGCTTATACTCATAAAATTTGACATAGAAGAACATTAAAAAGTGTACACCGAGCAATTTTGATAGTCCGAAGTTGCTCAACTCTCTCTATGGAGGAGCTTTTAACGGTTTTGTCCATTTGTCAAAAAAAGTTGCTGTTTTGGCATCGAAATAATCCTGGAAGCTCATTTTCGTAAAATTTAACATAGAAGAACAATAAAAAGTGTACACCGAGCAACTTTGATTGTCCGAAGTTGCTCAACTCTCTCTATGGAGGAGCTTTTAATGGTTTTTGTCCATTTGTCATGAAAGTTGGTGTTTTCGAATCGAAATAATCCTTGAAGCTCATTTTCGTAAAATTTAACATAAAAGAACAATAAAAAGTGTACACCGAGCAACTTTGGTTGTCCGAAGTTGCTTGACTCTCTCTATGGAGGAGCTTTTAACGGTTTTGTCCATTTGTCATAGAAAGTTGGTGTTTTGGCATCGAAATAATCCTGGAAGCTCATTTTCGTAAAATTTAACATACAAGAACAATAAAAATTATACACCGAGCAACTTTGATTGTCCGAAGTTGCTCAACTCTCTCTATGGATGAGCTTTTAACGGTTTTGTCCCTTTGTCATAGAAAGTTGGTGTTATGGCATCGAAATAATCCTGGAAGCTCATTCTCGTAAAATTTAACATAGAAGAACAATAAAAAGTGTACACCGAGCAACATGATAGTCCGAAGTTGCTCAACTCTCCCTATAGAGGAGCTTTTAACGGTTTTGTCCATTTGTCATAGAAAGTTGCTGTTTTGGCTTCGAAATAATCTTGGAAGCTTATACTGATAGAATTTGACATAGAAGCACAATAAAACGTGTACACCGAGCATCTTTAACAGTCCGAAATTGTTCAACTCTCTCTATGAAGGAGCTTTTATTAGTTTTCTCCATTTGTCATAGAAACCTGGGATTTTGGCATCGAAATAGTCTAGGAAGCTTATAATCATAATATTTGACATAGAAGAACAATAAAAAGTGTACACCGAGCGACTTTGATTGTCCGAAGTTTCTCAACTCTCTCTATGGAGGAGCTTTTAACGGTTTTGTCCATTTGTCATAGAAAGTTGGTGTTTTGGCATCGAAATAATCCTGGAAGCTCATTTTCGTAAAATTTAACATAGAAGAATAATAAAAAGTGTACACCGAGCAACTTTGATTGTCTGAAGTTGCTCAACTCTCTCTATGGAGGAGCTTTTAACGGTTTTGTCCGTTTGTCATAGAAAGTTACTGTTTTCGCATCGAAATAATCTAGGAAGCTTATACTCATAAAATTTGACATAGAAGAGCAATAAAAAGTGTACACCGAACAACTTTGTTGTGCCGAAGTTGCTCAACTCTCTCTACGGAGGAGCTTTTAAAGGTTTTTGTCCATTTGTCATAGAAAGTTGGTCTTTTGCCATCGAAATAATCTTGGAAGCTTATACTCATAAAATTTGAAGTAGAAGAACAATAAAAAGTGTACACCGAGCAACTTTGGTTGTCCGAAGTTGCTCAACTCTCTCTGTGGAGGGGCTTTTAACGGTTTTGTCAATTTGTCATAGAAAGTTGCTGTTTTGGCATCGAAATAATCTTGGAAGCTTATACTCATAAAATTTAAAATAGAAGAGCATTAAAAAGTGTACACTGAGCAACTTTGATAGTACGCAGTTGCTCAACTCTCTCTACGGAGAAGCTTTTTACGGTTTTGCCCTTTGTCATGAAAGTTGGTGTTTTGGCATCGGAATAATCCTGGAAGGTCATTTTCGTAAAATTTAACATAAAAGAACAGTAAAAAGTGTACACCGAGCAACTTTGGTTGTCCGAAGTTGCTCGACTCTCTCTATGGAGGAGTTTTTAACGGTTTTGTCCGTTTGCAATAGAAAGTTGGTGTTTTGGCATCAGAATAATCCTGGAAGCCAATTTTCATAAAATATAACATAGAAGAACAATAAAAAGTGTACACCGATCAACTTTGATTGTCCGAAGTTGCTCAACTCTCTCTACGGAGGAGCTTTTAACGGTTTTTTCCATTTGTCGTTAAAAGTTGGTGTTTTGCATCGAAATAATCTTGGAAGCTTATACTCGAAAAATTTGACTTAGTAGAACATTATAAAGTGTACACCGAGCAACTTTAATTATCCAAAGTTGCTCAACTCTCTCTATGGAGGAACTTTTAACGGTTTTGTCCATTTGTCATAGAAAGTGGCTGTTTTGGCTTCGAAATAATCTTGGAAGCTTATACTGATAGAATTTGAAATAGAAGAACAATAAAACGTGTACGCCGAGCATCTTTAATAGTCCGAAATTGGTCAACTCTCTCTATGAAGGAGCTTTTATTAGTTTTCTCCATTTGTCATAGAAACCTGGGATTTTGGCATCGAAATAGTCTAGGAAGCTTATAATCATAATATTTGACAAAGAAGAACAATAAAAAGTGTTCACCGAGCAACTTTGATTGTCCGAAGTTTCTCAACTCTCTCTATGGAGGAGCTTTTAACGGTTTTGTCCATTTGTCATACAAAGTTGGTGTTTTGGCATCGAAATAATCTAGGAAGCTTATACTCATAAAATTTGACATAGAAGAACAATAAAACGTGTACACCGAGCATCTTTGATGGTCCGAAATTGGTAAACTCTCTCTATGAATGAGCTTTTAACAGTTTTCTCCATTTTTCATGGAGATCTGGGATTTTGGCATCGAAATAATCTAGGAAGCTTATACTCATAAAATTTGACATAGAAAAACAATAAAAAGTGTCCAAAGAGCATCTTTGATGTTCCGAAGTTGCACAACTCTCTCTATGGAGGAGCTTTTAAAGGTTTTGCCCATTTGTCATAGAATGTTGGTCTTTTGCCATCGAAATAATCTTGGAAGCTTATACTCATAAAATTTAAAATAGAAGAGCATTAAAAAGTGTACACTGAGCAACTTTGATAGTACGAAGTTGAAAAACTCTCTCTACGGAGAAGCTTTTTACGGTTTTGTCCGTTTGTCATAGAAAGTTGGTGTTTTGACATCGGAATAACCCTGGAAGCCCATTTTTGTAAAATTTAACATAGAAGAACAATAAAAAGCGTACACCGGGCAACTTTGATTGTCCGAAGTTGCTCAACTCTCTCTATGGAGGAGCATTTAACGGTTTTGTCCATTTGTCATAGAAAGTTGGTGTTTTGGCGTCGATATATTCCTGGAAGCTCATTTTCGTAAAATTTAAAATAAAAGAACAGTAAAAAGTGTACACCGAGCAACTTTGATTGTCCGAAGTTGCTCATCTCTCTCTATGGAGGAGCTTTTAACGGTTTTTTCCATTTGTCGTTAAAATTTAATGTTTTGGCGTCGAAATAATCTTGGAAGCTTATACTCGTAAAATTTGACTTAGTAGAACATTATATAGTGTACACCGAGCAACTTTAATTGTCCAAAGTTGCTCAACTCTCTCTATGGAGGAGCATTTAACGGTTTTGTCCATTTGTCATAGAAAGTTGCTGTTTTGGCATCGAAATAATCTTGGAAGCTTATACTCATAAAATTTGACATAGAAGAACAATAAAACGTGTATACCGAGCAACTTTGACGTCCCGAAGTTGCTCAACTCTCTCTATGGTGGAGCTTTTAAAGGTTTTGTCCATTTGTCATAGAAAGTTGGTCTTTTGCCATCGAAATAATCTTGGAAGCTTATACTCATAAAATTTGACATAGAATAAAATTAAAAAGTGTACACCGAGCAACTTTGATAGTCCGAAGTTGCTCAACTCTCTCTATGGAGGAGCTTTTAACGGTTTTGTCCATTTGTCAAAAAAAGTTGCTGTTTTGGCATCGAAATAATCCTGGAAGCTCATTTTCGTAAAATTTAACATAGAAGAACAATAAAAAGTGTACACCGAGCAACTTTGATTGTCCGAAGTTGCTCAACTCTCTCTATGGAGGAGCTTTTAATGGTTTTTGTCCATTTGTCATGAAAGTTGGTGTTTTCGAATCGAAATAATCCTTGAAGCTCATTTTCGTAAAATTTAACATAAAAGAACAATAAAAAGTGTACACCGAGCAACTTTGGTTGTCCGAAGTTGCTTGACTCTCTCTATGGAGGAGCTTTTAACGGTTTTGTCCATTTGTCATAGAAAGTTGGTGTTTTGGCATCGAAATAATCCTGGAAGCTCATTTTCGTAAAATTTAACATACAAGAACAATAAAAATTATACACCGAGCAACTTTGATTGTCCGAAGTTGCTCAACTCTCTCTATGGAGGAGCTTTTAACGGTTTTGTCCCTTTGTCATAGAAAGTTGGTGTTATGGCATCGAAATAATCCTGGAAGCTCATTCTCGTAAAATTTAACATAGAAGAACAATAAAAAGTGTACACCGAGCAACATGATAGTCCGAAGTTGCTCAACTCTCCCTATAGAGGAGCTTTTAACGGTTTTGTCCATTTGTCATAGAAAGTTGCTGTTTTGGCTTCGAAATAATCTTGGAAGCTTATACTGATAGAATTTGACATAGAAGCACAATAAAACGTGTACACCGAGCATCTTTAACAGTCCGAAATTGTTCAACTCTCTCTATGAAGGAGCTTTTATTAGTTTTCTCCATTTGTCATAGAAACCTGGGATTTTGGCATCGAAATAGTCTAGGAAGCTTATAATCATAATATTTGACATAGAAGAACAATAAAAAGTGTACACCGAGCGACTTTGATTGTCCGAAGTTTCTCAACTCTCTCTATGGAGGAGCTTTTAACGGTTTTGTCCATTTGTCATAGAAAGTTGGTGTTTTGGCATCGAAATAATCCTGGAAGCTCATTTTCGTAAAATTTAACATAGAAGAATAATAAAAAGTGTACACCGAGCAACTTTGATTGTCTGAAGTTGCTCAACTCTCTCTATGGAGGAGCTTTTAACGGTTTTGTCCGTTTGTCATAGAAAGTTACTGTTTTCGCATCGAAATAATCTAGGAAGCTTATACTCATAAAATTTGACATAGAAGAGCAATAAAAAGTGTACACCGAACAACTTTGTTGTGCCGAAGTTGCTCAACTCTCTCTACGGAGGAGCTTTTAAAGGTTTTTGTCCATTTGTCATAGAAAGTTGGTCTTTTGCCATCGAAATAATCTTGGAAGCTTATACTCATAAAATTTGAAGTAGAAGAACAATAAAAAGTGTACACCGAGCAACTTTGGTTGTCCGAAGTTGCTCAACTCTCTCTGTGGAGGGGCTTTTAACGGTTTTGTCAATTTGTCATAGAAAGTTGCTGTTTTGGCATCGAAATAATCTTGGAAGCTTATACTCATAAAATTTAAAATAGAAGAGCATTAAAAAGTGTACACTGAGCAACTTTGATGGTACGAAGTTGCTTAACTCTCTCTACGGAGAAGCTTTTTACGGTTTTGTCCGTTTGTCATAGAAAGTTGGTGTTTTGACATCGGAATAATCCTGGAAGCCCATTTTTGTAAAATTTAACATAGAAGAACAATAAAAAGTGTACAGCGGGCAACTTTGATTGTCCGAAGTTGCTCAACTCTCTCTATGGAGGAGCATTTAACGGTTTTGTCCATTTGTCATAGAAAGTTGGTGTTTTGGCGTCGATATATTCCTGGAAGCTCATTTTCTTAAAATTTAAAATAAAAGAACAGTAAAAAGTGTACACCGAGCAACTTTGATTGTCCTAAGTTGCTCATCTCTCTCTATGGAGGAGCTTTTAACGGTTTTTTCCATTTGTCGTTAAAAGTTAATGTTTTGGCGTCGAAATAATCTTGGAAGCTTATACTCGTAAAATTTGACTTAGTAGAACATTATATAGTGTACACCGAGCAACTTTAAATGTCCAAAGTTGCTCAACTCTCTCTATGGAGGAGCTTTTAACGGTTTTGTCCATTTGTCATAGAAAGTTGCTGTTTTGGCATCGAAATAATCTTGGAAGCTTATACTCATAAAATTTGACATAGAAGAACAATAAAACGTGTACACCGAGCAACTTTGATGTCCCGAAGTTGCTCAACTCTCTCTATGGTGGAGCTTTTAAAGGTTTTGTCCATTTGTCATAGAAAGTTGGTCTTTTGCCATCGAAATAATCTTAGAAGCTTATACTCATAAAATTTGACATAGAAGAACATTAAAAAGTGTACACCGAGCAACTTTGATAGTCCGAAGTTGCTCAACTCTCTCTATGGAGGAGCTTTTAACGGTTTTGTCCATTTGTCAAAAAAAGTTGCTGTTTTGGCATCGAAATAATCCTGGAAGCTCATTTTCGTAAAATTTAACATAGAAGAACAATAAAAAGTGTACACCGAGCAACTTTGATTGTCCGAAGTTGCTCAACTCTCTCTATGGAGGAGCTTTTAATGGTTTTTGTCCATTTGTCATGAAAGTTGGTGTTTTCGAATCGAAATAATCCTTGAAGCTCATTTTCGTAAAATTTAACATAAAAGAACAATAAAAAGTGTACACCGAGCAACTTTGGTTGTCCGAAGTTGCTTGACTCTCTCTATGGAGGAGCTTTTAACGGTTTTGTCCATTTGTCATAGAAAGTTGGTGTTTTGGCATCGAAATAATCCTGGAAGCTCATTTTCGTAAAATTTAACATACAAGAACAATAAAAATTATACACCGAGCAACTTTGATTGTCCGAAGTTGCTCAACTCTCTCTATGGATGAGCTTTTAACGGTTTTGTCCCTTTGTCATAGAAAGTTGGTGTTATGGCATCGAAATAATCCTGGAAGCTCATTCTCGTAAAATTTAACATAGAAGAACAATAAAAAGTGTACACCGAGCAACATGATAGTCCGAAGTTGCTCAACTCTCCCTATAGAGGAGCTTTTAACGGTTTTGTCCATTTGTCATAGAAAGTTGCTGTTTTGGCTTCGAAATAATCTTGGAAGCTTATACTGATAGAATTTGACATAGAAGCACAATAAAACGTGTACACCGAGCATCTTTAACAGTCCGAAATTGTTCAACTCTCTCTATGAAGGAGCTTTTATTAGTTTTCTCCATTTGTCATAGAAACCTGGGATTTTGGCATCGAAATAGTCTAGGAAGCTTATAATCATAATATTTGACATAGAAGAACAATAAAAAGTGTACACCGAGCGACTTTGATTGTCCGAAGTTTCTCAACTCTCTCTATGGAGGAGCTTTTAACGGTTTTGTCCATTTGTCATAGAAAGTTGGTGTTTTGGCATCGAAATAATCCTGGAAGCTCATTTTCGTAAAATTTAACATAGAAGAATAATAAAAAGTGTACACCGAGCAACTTTGATTGTCTGAAGTTGCTCAACTCTCTCTATGGAGGAGCTTTTAACGGTTTTGTCCGTTTGTCATAGAAAGTTACTGTTTTCGCATCGAAATAATCTAGGAAGCTTATACTCATAAAATTTGACATAGAAGAGCAATAAAAAGTGTACACCGAACAACTTTGTTGTGCCGAAGTTGCTCAACTCTCTCTACGGAGGAGCTTTTAAAGGTTTTTGTCCATTTGTCATAGAAAGTTGGTCTTTTGCCATCGAAATAATCTTGGAAGCTTATACTCATAAAATTTGAAGTAGAAGAACAATAAAAAGTGTACACCGAGCAACTTTGGTTGTCCGAAGTTGCTCAACTCTCTCTGTGGAGGGGCTTTTAACGGTTTTGTCAATTTGTCATAGAAAGTTGCTGTTTTGGCATCGAAATAATCTTGGAAGCTTATACTCATAAAATTTAAAATAGAAGAGCATTAAAAAGTGTACACTGAGCAACTTTGATAGTACGAAGTTGCTTAACTCTCTCTACGGAGAAGCTTTTTACGGTTTTGTCCATTTGTCATAGAAAGTTGGTGTTTTGACATCGGAATAATCCTGGAAGCCCATTTTTGTAAAATTTAACATAGAAGAACAATAAAAAGTGTACAGCGGGCAACTTTGATTGTCCGAAGTTGCTCAACTCTCTCTATGGAGGAGCATTTAACGGTTTTGTCCATTTGTCATAGAAAGTTGGTGTTTTGGCGTCGATATATTCCTGGAAGCTCATTTTCTTAAAATTTAAAATAAAAGAACAGTAAAAAGTGTACACCGAGCAACTTTGATTGTCCTAAGTTGCTCATCTCTCTCTATGGAGGAGCTTTTAACGGTTTTTTCCATTTGTCGTTAAAAGTTAATGTTTTGGCGTCGAAATAATCTTGGAAGCTTATACTCGTAAAATTTGACTTCTTAGAACATTATATAGTGTACACCGAGCAACTTTAATTGTCCAAAGTTGCTCAACTCTCTCTATGGAGGAGCTTTTAACGGTTTTGTCCATTTGTCATAGAAAGTTGCTGTTTTGGCATCGAAATAATCTTGGAAGCTTATACTCATAAAATTTGACACTAAAGAACAATAAAACGTGTATACCGAGCAACTTTGACGTCCCGAAGTTGCTCAACTCTCTCTATGGTGGAGCTTTTAAAGGTTTTGTCCATTTGTCATAGAAAGTTGGTCTTTTGCCATCGAAATAATCTTGGAAGCTTATACTCATAAAATTTGACATAGAATAAAATTAAAAAGTGTACACCGAGCAACTTTGATAGTCCGAAGTTGCTCAACTCTCTCTATGGAGGAGCTTTTAACGGTTTTGTCCATTTGTAAAAAAAAGTTGCTGTTTTGGCATCGAAATAATCCTGAAAGCTCATTTTCGTAAAATTTAACATAAAAGAACAATAAAAAGTGTACACCGAGCAACTTTGGTTGTCCGAAGTTGCTTGACTCTCTCTATGGAGGAGCTTTTAACGGTTTTGTCCATTTGTCATAGAAAGTTGGTGTTTTGGCATCGAAATAATCCTGGAAGCTCATTTTCGTAAAATTTAACATACAAGAACAATAAAAATTATACACCGAGCAACTTTGATTGTCCGAAGTTGCTCAACTCTCTCTATGGAGGAGCTTTTAACGGTTTTGTCCCTTTGTCATAGAAAGTTGGTGTTATGGCATCGAAATAATCCTGGAAGCTCATTCTCGTAAAATTTAACATAGAAGAACAATAAAAAGTGTACACCGAGCAACATTGATAGTCCGAAGTTGCTCAACTCTCCCTATAGAGGAGCTTTTAACGGTTTTGTCCATTTGTTATAGAAAGTTGCTGTTTTGGCTTCGAAATAATCTTGGAAGCTTATACTGATAGAATTTGACATAGAAGCACAATAAAACGTGTACATCGAGCATCTTTAACAGTCCGAAATTGGTCAACTCTCTCTATGAAGGAGCTTTTATTAGTTTTCTCCATTTGTCATAGAAACCTGGGATTTTGGCATCGAAATAGTCTAGGAAGCTTATAATCATAATATTTGACATAGAAGAACAATAAAAAGTGTACACCGAGCAACTTTGATTGTCCGAAGTTTCTCAACTCTCTCTATGGAGGAGCTTTTAACGGTTTTGTCCATTTGTCATAGAAAGTTGGTGTTTTGGCATCGAAATAATCCTGGAAGCTCATTTTCGTAACATTTAACATAGAAGAATAATAAAAAGTGTACACCGAGCAACTTTGATTGTCTGAAGTTGCTCAACTCTCTCTATGGAGGAGCTTTTAACGGTTTTGTCCGTTTGTCATAGAAAGTTACTGTTTTCGCATCCAAATAATCTAGGAAGCTTATACTCATAAAATTTGACATAGAAGAACAATAAAAAGTGTACACCGAACAACTTTGTTGTGCAGAAGTTGCTCAACTCTCTCTACGGAGGAGCTTTTAAAGGTTTTTGTCCATTTGTCATAGAAAGTTGGTCTTTTGCCATCGAAATAATCTTGGAAGCTTATACTCATAAATTTTGAAGTAGAAGAACAATAAAAAGTGTACACCGAGCAACTTTGGTTGTCCGAAGTTGCTCAACTCTCTCTGTGGAGGGGCTTTTAACGGTTTTGTCAATTTGTCATAGAAAGTTGCTGTTTTGGCATCGAAATAATCTTGGAAGCTTATACTCATAAAATTTAACATAGAAGAACAATAAAACGTGTACATCGAGCATCTTTGATGGTCCGAATTTGGTCAACTCTCTCTATGAATGAGCTTTTAACAGTTTTCTCCATTTGTCATAGAAACCTGGGATTTTGGCATCGAAATAATCTAGGAAGCTTATACTCATAAAATTTGACATAGAAGAACATTAAAAAGTCTACACCGAGCATCTTTGATGGTCCGAAATTGGTCAACTCTCTCTATGAAGGAGCTTTTAACAGTTTTCTCCATTTGTCATAGAAACCTGTGATTTTGGCATCGAAATAATCTAGGAAGCTTATACTCATAAAATTTGACATAGAAGAACAATAAAACGTGTACACCGAGCATCTTTGATGGTCCGAAATTGGTAAACTCTCTCTATGAATGAGCTTTTAACAGTTTTCTCCATTTGTCATGGAGATCTGGGATTTTGGCATCGAAATAATCTAGGAAGCTTATACTCATAAAATTTGACATAGAAGAACAATAAAAAGTGTCCAAAGAGCATCTTTGATGTTCCGAAGTTGCACAACTCTCTCTATGGAGGAGCTTTTAAAGGTTTTGCCCATTTGTCATAGAATGTTGGTCTTTTGCCATCAAAATAATCTTGGAAGCTTATACTCATAAAATTTAAAATAGAAGAGCATTAAAAAGTGTAGACTGAGCAACTTTGATAGTACGAAGTTGCTTAACTCTCTCTACGGAGAAGCTTTTTACGGTTTTGTCCGTTTGTCATAGAAAGATGGTGTTTTGTCATCGGAATAATCCTGGAAGCCCATTTTTGTAAAATTTAACATAGAAGAACAATAAAATGTGTACACCGGGCAACTTTGATTGTCCGAACTTGCTCAACTCTCTCTATGGAGGAGCATTTAACGGTTTTGTCCATTTGTCATAGAAAGTTGGTGTTTTGGAGTCGATATATTCCTGGATGCTCATTTTCGTAAAATTTAAAATAAAAGAACAGTAAAAATTGTACACCGAGCAACTTTGATTGTCCGAAGTTGCTCATCTCTCTCTATGGAGGAGCTTTTAACGGTTTTTTCCATTTGTCGTTAAAAGTTAATGTTTTGGCGTCGAAATAATCTTGGAAACTTATACTCGTAAAATTTGACTTATTAGAACATTATATAGTGTACACCGAGCAACTTTAATTGTCCAAAGTTGCTCAACTCTCTCTATGGAGGAGCTTTTAACGGTTTTGTCCATTTGTCATAGAAAGTTGCTGTTTTGACATCGAAATAATCTTGGAAGCTTATACTCATAAAATTTGACATAGAAGAACAATAAAACGTGTACACTGAGCAACTTTGATGTCCCGAAGTTTCTCAACTCTCTCTATGGTGGAGCTTTTAAAGGTTTTGTCCATTTGTCATAGAAAGTTGGTCTTTTGCCATCGAAATAATCTTGGAAGCTTATACTTATAAAATTTGACATAAAAGAATATTAAAAAGTGTACAACGAGCAACTTTGATAGTCCGAAGTTGCTCAACTCTCTCTATGGAGGAGCTTTTAACGGTTTTGTCCATTTGTCAAAAAAAGTTGCTGTTTTGGCATCGAAATAATCCTGGAAGCTCATTTTCGTAAAATTTAACATAGAAGAACAATAAAAAGTATACACCGAGCAACTTTGATTGTCCGAAGTTGCTCAATTCTCTCTATGGAGGAGCTTTTAACGGTTTTGTCCATTTGTCATGAAAGTTGGTGTTTTCGCATCGAAATAATCCTTGAAGCTCATTTTCGTAAAATTTAACATAAAAGAACAATAAAAAGTGTACACCGAGCAACTTTGGTTGTCCGAAGTTGCTCGACTCTCTCTATGGAGGAGCTTTTAACGGTTTTGTCCATTTGTTATAGAAAGTTGCTGTTTTGGCATCGAAATAATCCTGGAAAGTCATTTTCGTAAAATTTAACATAAAAGAACAATAAAAATTGTACACCGAGCAACTTTGATTGTCCGAAGTTGCTCAACTCTCTCTATGGAGGAGCTTTTAACGGTTTTGTCCCTTTGTCCTAGAAATTTGATTTTATGGCATCGAAATAATCCTGGAAGCTCATTTTCGTAAAATTTAACATAGAAGAACAATAAAAAGTGTACACCGAGCAACTTTGATAGTCCGAAGTTGCTCAACTCCCCTATGGAGAAGCTTTTAACGGTTTTCTTCATTTGTCATAGAAAGTTGGTGTTTTGGCATCGAAATAATCCTGGAAGCTCATACTCATAAAATTTGACATAGAAGAACAATAAAAAGTGTACACCGAGCAACTTTGATGTGCCGAAGTTGCTCAACTCTCTCTATGGAGGAGCTTTTAAAGGTTTTGTTCATTTGTCATAGAAAGTTGGTCTTTTGCCATCGAAATAATATTGGAAGCTTATACTCATAAAATTTGACATAGAAGAACATTAAAAAGTGTACACCGAGCAACTTTGATAGTCCGAAGTTGTTCAACTCTCCTTATGGAGGAACTTTTAACGGCTTTGTCCATTTGTCATAGAAAGTTGGTGTTTTGGCATCGAAATAATCCTAGAAGCTCATTTTCGTAAAATTTAATATAGAAGAACAATAAAAAATGCACACCGAGCAAATTTGATTGTCCGAAGTTGCTCAATTTTTTCTATGGAGGAGCTTTTAACAGTTTTGTCCATTTGTCATAGAAAGTTGGTGTTTTGGCATCGAAATAATTCTGGAAGCTCATTTTCGTAAAATTTAATATAAAAGTACAATAAAAAGTGTACACCGAGCAACTTTGATTGTCCGAAGTTTCTCAACTCTCTTTATAGAGGTGCTTATAACGGTTTTGTCCATTTGTCATTGAAAGTTGGTGTTTTGGCATCGAAATAATCTTGGAAGCCTATACACGTAAATTTTGACATAAAAAAGCAATAAAAGTGTACACCGAGCAACTTCGATTGTCCGAAGTTGCTCAACTCTCTCTATAGACGTGCTTTTAATCGCTTTGTCCATTTATCATAGAAAGTTAGTGTTTTTTCCTCGAAATAATCTAGGAAGCTTATACTCGTAAAATTTAACATAGAAGAACATTAAAAGGTGTACACCAAGCAACTTTGATGGTCCGACGTTGCTCAACTCTCTCTATGGAGGAGCTTTTAACTGTTTTTTCCATTTGTCATAGAAAGTTGGTTTTTTTGCATCGAAATAATCTAAGAAGCTTACACTCATAAAATTTGAAGTAGAAGAACAATAAAAAGTGTACACCGAGCAACTTTGGTTGTCCGAAGTTGCTCAACTCTCTCTATGGAGGAGCTTTTAAAGGTTTTGCCCATTTGTCATAGAAAGTTGGTCTTTTGCCATCGAAATAATCTTGGAAGCTTATACTCATAAAATTTGACATAGAAGAACATTAAAATGTGTACACCGAGCAACCTTGATAGTCCGAAGTTGCTCAACTCTCTCTATGGAGGAGCTTTTAACGGTTTTGTCCATTTGTCATAGAAAGTTGGTGTTTTGGCATCGAAATAATCCTGGAAGCTCATTTTCGTAAAATTTAACATAAAAGAACAATAAAAAGTGTACACCGAGCAACTTTGATTGTCCGAAGTTGCTCGACTCTCTCTATTGAGGAGCTTTTAACGGTTTTGTCCATTTGTCATAGAAAGTTGTTCTTTTGCCATCGAAATAATCTTGGAAGATTATACTGATAAAATTTGACATAGAAGAACATTAAAAAGTGTACACCGAGCAACTTTGATAGTCCGAAGTTGCTCAACTCTCTCTATGGAGGAGCTTTTAACGGTTTTGTCCATTTGTCAAAGAAAGTTGGTGTTTTTGCATCGAAATAATCCTGGAAGCTCATTTTCGTAAAATTTAACATAGAAGAACAATAAAAAGTGTACAGCGAGCAACTTTGATTGTTCGAAGTTGCTCAATTCTCTCTATGGAGGTGCTTTTAACGGTTTTTTTCATTTATCATGAAAGTTGGTGTTTTGGCATCGAAATAATCCTGGAAGCTCATTTTCGTAAAATTTAACATAAAAGGATAATAAAAAGTGTACACCGAGCAACTTTGGTTTTCCGAAGTTGCTCGACTCTCTCTATGGAGGAGCTTTTAACGGTTTTGTCCATTTGTCATAGAAAGTTGGTGTTTTGGCATCGAAATAATCTTGGAAGCTCATTTTCGTAAAATTTAACATAAAAGAACCATAAAAATTGTACACCGAGCAACTTTGATTGTCCGAAGTTGCTCCACTCTCTCTATGGAGGAGCTTTTAACGGTTTTGTCCCTTTGTCCTGGAAATTTGATTTTATGGCATCGAAATAATCCTGAAAGCTCATTTTCGTAAAATTTAACATAGAAGAACAATAAAAAGTGTACACCGAGCAACTTTGATAGTCCGAAGTTGTTCAACTCTCCCTATGGAGAAGCTTTTAACGGTTTTCTTCATTTGTCATAGAAAGTTGGTGTTTTGGCATCGAAATAATCCTGGAAGCTCATACTCATAAAATTTGACATAGAAGAACAATAAAAAGTGTACACCGAGCAACTTTGATGTGCCGAAGTTGCTCAACTCTCTCTATGGAGGAGCTTTTAAAGGTTTTGTTCATTTGTCATAGAAAGTTGGTCTTTTGCCATCGAAATAATATTGGAAGCTTATACTCATAAAATTTGACATAGAAGAACATTAAAAAGAGTACACCGAGCAACTTTGATGTGCCGAAGTTGCTCAACTCTCTCTATGGAGGAGCTTTTAACGGTTTTCTCCATTTGCATCGAAAGTTGGTGTTTTGTCATCGAAATAATCCTGGAAGGTCATTTTCGTAAAAGTTAACATAAAAGAACAATAAAAATTGTATACGAGCAACTTTGATTGTCCGAAGTTGCTCAACTCTCTCTATGGAGGAGCTTTTAACGGTTTTGTCCCTTTTTCATAGAAAGTTGGTGTTATGTCATCGAAATAATCCTGGAAGCACATTCTCGTAAAATTTAACATAGAAGAACAATAAAAAGTGTACACCGAGCAACTTTGATAGTCCGAAGTTGCTCAACTCTTTCTATAGAGGAGCTTTTAACGGTTTTGTTCATTTGTCATAGAAAGTTGGTGTTTTGGCATCGAAATAATCTTGGAAGCTTATACTCATAAAATTTGACATAGAAGAACAATAAAACGTGTACACCGAGCATCTTTGATGGTCCGAATTTGGTCAACTCTCTCTATGAAGGGGCTTTTAACAGCTTTCTCCACTTGTCATAGAAACTTGGGATTTTGGCATCGAAATAATCTAGGAAGCTTATACTCATAAAATTTGACACAGAAGAACAATAAAAAGTGTACACCGAACAACTTTGATGTGCCGAAGTTGCTCAACTCTCTCTATGGAAGAGCTTTTAAAGGTTTTGTCCATTTGTCATAGAAAGTTGCTCTTTTGCCATCGAAATAATCTTGGAAGCTTATACTCATAAAATTCGACATAGAAGAACATTAAAAAGTGTACACCGAGCAACTTTGATAGTCCGAAGTTGCTCAACTCTCTCTATGGAGGAGCTTTTAACGGTTTTGTCCATTTGTCAAAGAAAGTTGGTGTTTTGGCATCGAAATAATCCTGGAAGCTCATTTTCGTAAAATTTAACATAGAAGAACAATAAAAAGTGTACTGCGAGCAACTTTGATTGTTCGAAGTTGCTCAACTCTCTCTATGGAGGAGCTTTTAACGGTTTTTTCCATTTATCATGAAAGTTGGTGTTTTGGCATCGAAATAATCCTGGAAGATCATTTTCGTAAAATTTAACATAAAAGAACAATAAAAAGTGTACACCGACCAACTTTGGTTGTCCGAAGTTGCTCGAGTCTCTCTATGGAGGAGCTTTTAACGGTTTTGTCCATTTGTCATAGAAAGTTGGTGTTTTGGCGTCGAAATAATCCTGGAAGCTCATTTTCGTAAAATTTAACATAAAAGAACCATAAAAATTGTACACCGAGCAACTTTGATTGTCCGAAGTTGCTCAACTCTCTCTATGGAGGAGCTTTTAACGGTTTTGTCCCTTTGTCCTAGAAATTTGATTTTATGGCATCGAAATAATCCTGGAAGCTCATTTTCGTAAAATTTAACATAGAAGAACAATAAAAAGTGTACACCGAGCAACTTTGATAGTCCGAAGTTGCTCAACTCTCCCTATGGAGAAGCTTTTAACGGTTTTCTTCATTTGTCCTAGAAAGTTGGTGTTTTGGCATCGAAATAATCCTGGAAGCTCATACTCATAAAATTTGACATAGAAGAACAATAAAAAGTGTACACCGAGCAACTTTGATGTGCCGAAGTTGCTTAACTCTCTCTAAGGAGGAGCTTTTAAAGGTTTTGTTCATTTGTCATAGAAAGTTGGTCTTTTGCCATCGAAATAATATTGGAAGCTTATACTCATAAAATTTGACATAGAAGAACATTAAAAAGTGTACACCGAGCAACTTTGATAGTCCGAAGTTGTTCAACTCTCTCTATGGAGGAACTTTTAACGGCTTTGTCCATTTGTCATAGAAAGTTGGTGTTTTGGCATCAAAATAATCTTAGAAGCTCATTTTCGTAAAATTTAATATAGAAGAACAATAAAAAGTGTACACCGAGCAACTTTGATTGTCCGAAGTTGCTCAATTTTTTCTATGGAGGAGCTTTTAACAGTTTTGTCCATTTGTCATAGAAAGTTGGTGTTTTGGCATCGAAATAATTCTGGAAGCTCATTTTCGTAAAATTTAATATAAAAGAACAATAAAAAGCGTACAACGAGTAACTTTGATTGTCCGAAGTTGCTCGACTCTCTCTATTGAGGAGCTTTTAACGGTTTTGTCCATTTGTCATAGAAAGTTGTTCTTTTGCCATCGAAATAATCTTGGAAGATTATACTGATAAAATTTGACATAGAAGAACATTAAAAAGTGTACACCGAGCAACTTTGATAGTCCGAAGTTGCTCAACTCTCTCTATGGAGGAGCTTTTAACGGTTTTGTCCATTTGTCAAAGAAAGTTGGTGTTTTTGCATCGAAATAATCCTGGAAGCTCATTTTCGTAAAATTTAACATAGAAGAACAATAAAAAGTGTACAGCGAGCAACTTTGATTGTTCGAAGTTGCTCAATTCTCTCTATGGAGGTGCTTTTAACGGTTTTTTTCATTTATCATGAAAGTTGGTGTTTTGGCATCGAAATAATCCTGGAAGCTCATTTTCGTAAAATTTAACATAAAAGGATAATAAAAAGTGTACACCGAGCAACTTTGGTTTTCCGAAGTTGCTCGACTCTCTCTATGGAGGAGCTTTTAACGGTTTTGTCCATTTGTCATAGAAAGTTGGTGTTTTGGCATCGAAATAATCTTGGAAGCTCATTTTCGTAAAATTTAACATAAAAGAACCATAAAAATTGTACACCGAGCAACTTTGATTGTCCGAAGTTGCTCCACTCTCTCTATGGAGGAGCTTTTAACGGTTTTGTCCCTTTGTCCTGGAAATTTGATTTTATGGCATCGAAATAATCCTGAAAGCTCATTTTCGTAAAATTTAACATAGAAGAACAATAAAAAGTGTACACCGAGCAACTTTGATAGTCCGAAGTTGTTCAACTCTCCCTATGGAGAAGCTTTTAACGGTTTTCTTCATTTGTCATAGAAAGTTGGTGTTTTGGCATCGAAATAATCCTGGAAGCTCATACTCATAAAATTTGACATAGAAGAACAATAAAAAGTGTACACCGAGCAACTTTGATGTGCCGAAGTTGCTCAACTCTCTCTATGGAGGAGCTTTTAAAGGTTTTGTTCATTTGTCATAGAAAGTTGGTCTTTTGCCATCGAAATAATATTGGAAGCTTATACTCATAAAATTTGACATAGAAGAACATTAAAAAGAGTACACCGAGCAACTTTGATGTGCCGAAGTTGCTCAACTCTCTCTATGGAGGAGCTTTTAACGGTTTTCTCCATTTGCATCGAAAGTTGGTGTTTTGTCATCGAAATAATCCTGGAAGGTCATTTTCGTAAAAGTTAACATAAAAGAACAATAAAAATTGTATACGAGCAACTTTGATTGTCCGAAGTTGCTCAACTCTCTCTATGGAGGAGCTTTTAACGGTTTTGTCCCTTTTTCATAGAAAGTTGGTGTTATGTCATCGAAATAATCCTGGAAGCACATTCTCGTAAAATTTAACATAGAAGAACAATAAAAAGTGTACACCGAGCAACTTTGATAGTCCGAAGTTGCTCAACTCTTTCTATAGAGGAGCTTTTAACGGTTTTGTTCATTTGTCATAGAAAGTTGGTGTTTTGGCATCGAAATAATCTTGGAAGCTTATACTCATAAAATTTGACATAGAAGAACAATAAAACGTGTACACCGAGCATCTTTGATGGTCCGAATTTGGTCAACTCTCTCTATGAAGGGGCTTTTAACAGCTTTCTCCACTTGTCATAGAAACTTGGGATTTTGGCATCGAAATAATCTAGGAAGCTTATACTCATAAAATTTGACACAGAAGAACAATAAAAAGTGTACACCGAACAACTTTGATGTGCCGAAGTTGCTCAACTCTCTCTATGGAAGAGCTTTTAAAGGTTTTGTCCATTTGTCATAGAAAGTTGCTCTTTTGCCATCGAAATAATCTTGGAAGCTTATACTCATAAAATTCGACATAGAAGAACATTAAAAAGTGTACACCGAGCAACTTTGATAGTCCGAAGTTGCTCAACTCTCTCTATGGAGGAGCTTTTAACGGTTTTGTCCATTTGTCAAAGAAAGTTGGTGTTTTGGCATCGAAATAATCCTGGAAGCTCATTTTCGTAAAATTTAACATAGAAGAACAATAAAAAGTGTACTGCGAGCAACTTTGATTGTTCGAAGTTGCTCAACTCTCTCTATGGAGGAGCTTTTAACGGTTTTTTCCATTTATCATGAAAGTTGGTGTTTTGGCATCGAAATAATCCTGGAAGATCATTTTCGTAAAATTTAACATAAAAGAACAATAAAAAGTGTACACCGACCAACTTTGGTTGTCCGAAGTTGCTCGAGTCTCTCTATGGAGGAGCTTTTAACGGTTTTGTCCATTTGTCATAGAAAGTTGGTGTTTTGGCGTCGAAATAATCCTGGAAGCTCATTTTCGTAAAATTTAACATAAAAGAACCATAAAAATTGTACAACGAGCAACTTTGATTGTCCGAAGTTGCTCAACTCTCTCTATGGAGGAGCTTTTAACGGTTTTGTCCCTTTGTCCTAGAAATTTGATTTTATGGCATCGAAATAATCCTGGAAGCTCATTTTCGTAAAATTTAACATAGAAGAACAATAAAAAGTGTACACCGAGCAACTTTGATAGTCCGAAGTTGCTCAACTCTCCCTATGGAGAAGCTTTTAACGGTTTTCTTCATTTGTCCTAGAAAGTTGGTGTTTTGGCATCGAAATAATCCTGGAAGCTCATACTCATAAAATTTGACATAGAAGAACAATAAAAAGTGTACACCGAGCAACTTTGATGTGCCGAAGTTGCTTAACTCTCTCTAAGGAGGAGCTTTTAAAGGTTTTGTTCATTTGTCATAGAAAGTTGGTCTTTTGCCATCGAAATAATATTGGAAGCTTATACTCATAAAATTTGACATAGAAGAACATTAAAAAGTGTACACCGAGCAACTTTGATAGTCCGAAGTTGTTCAACTCTCTCTATGGAGGAACTTTTAACGGCTTTGTCCATTTGTCATAGAAAGTTGGTGTTTTGGCATCAAAATAATCTTAGAAGCTCATTTTCGTAAAATTTAATATAGAAGAACAATAAAAAGTGTACACCGAGCAACTTTGATTGTCCGAAGTTGCTCAATTTTTTCTATGGAGGAGCTTTTAACAGTTTTGTCCATTTGTCATAGAAAGTTGGTGTTTTGGCATCGAAATAATTCTGGAAGCTCATTTTCGTAAAATTTAATATAAAAGAACAATAAAAAGCGTACAACGAGTAACTTTGATTGTCCGAAGTTTCTCAACTCTCTTTATAGAGGTGCTTATAACGGTTTTGTCCATTTGTCATTGAAAGTTGGTGTTTTGGCATCGAAATAATCTTGGAAGCCTATACACGTAAAATTTGACATCAAAAAGCAATAAAAGTGTACACCGAGCAACTTCGATTGTCCGAAGTTGCTCAACTCTCTCTATAGACGTGCTTTTAATCGCTTTGTCCATTTATCATAGAAAGTTAGTGTTTTTTCCTCGAAATAATCTAGGAAGCTTATACTCGAAAAATTTAACATAGAAGAACATTAAAAGGTGTACACCAAGCAACTTTGATGGTCCGACGTTGCTCAACTCTCTCTATGGAGGAGCTTTTAACTGTTTTTTCCATTTGTCATAGAAAGTTGGTTTTTTTGCATCGAAATAATCTAAGAAGCTTACACTCATAAAATTTAAAGTAGAAGAACAATAAAAAGTGTACACCGAGCAACTTTGGTTGTCCGAAGTTGCTCAACTCTCTCTATGGAGGAGCTTTTAAAGGTTTTGCCCATTTTTCATAGAAAGTTGGTCTTTTGCCATCGAAATAATCTTGGAAGCTTATACTCATAAAATTTGACATAGAAGAACATTAAAAAGTGTACACCGAGCAACCTTGATAGTCCGAAGTTGCTCAACTCTCTCTATGGAAGAGCTTTTAACGGTTTTGTCCATTTGTCATAGAAAGTTGGTCTTTTGCCATCGAAATAATCTTGGAAGCTTATACTCAAAAAATTTGACGTAGAAGAACATTAAAAAGTGTACACCGAGCAACTTTGATATTCCGAAGTTGCTTAACTCTCTCTATGGAGGATATTTTAACGGTTTTGTCCATTTGTCATAGAAAGTTTGTGTTTTGGCATCGAAATAATCCTGGAAGCTCATTTTCGTAAAATTTAACATAAAAGAACAATAAAAAGTGTACACCGAGCAAATTTGATTGTCCGAAGTTGCTCAACTCTCTCTATGGAGGAGCTTTTAACTGTTTTTTCCATTTGTCATAGAAAGTTGGTTTTTTTGCATCGAAATAATCTAAGAAGCTTACACTCATAAAATTTGAAGTAGAAGAACAATAAAAAGTGTACACCGAGCAACTTTGGTTGTCCAAAGTTGCTCAACTCTCTCTATGGAGGAGCTTTTAAAGGTTTTGCCCATTTTTCATAGAAAGTTGGTCTTTTTCCATCGAAATAATCTTGGAAGCTTATACTCATAAAATTTGACATAGAAGAACATTAAAAAGTGTACACCGAGCAACTTTGATATTCCGAAGTTGCTTAACTCTCTCTATGGAGGATATTTTAACGGTTTTGTCCATTTGTCATAGAAAGTTTGTGTTTTGGCATCGAAATAATCCTGGAAGCTCATTTTCGTAAAATTTAACATAAAAGAACAATAAAAAGTGTACACCGAGCAAATTTGATTGTCCGAAGTTGCTCAACTCTCTCTATGGAGGAGCTTTTAACTGTTTTTTCCATTTGTCATAGAAAGTTGGTTTTTTTGCATCGAAATAATCTAAGAAGCTTACACTCATAAAATTTGAAGTAGAAGAACAATAAAAAGTGTACACCGAGCAACTTTGATATTCCGAAGTTGCTTAACTCTCTCTATGGAGGATATTTTAACGGTTTTGTCCATTTGTCATAGAAAGTTTGTGTTTTGGCATCGAAATAATCCTGGAAGCTCATTTTCGTAAAATTTAACATAAAAGAACAATAAAAAGTGTACACCGAGCAAATTTGATTGTCCGAAGTTGCTCAACTCTCTCTATGGAGGAGCTTTTAACTGTTTTTTCCATTTGTCATAGAAAGTTGGTTTTTTTGCATCGAAATAATCTAAGAAGCTTACACTCATAAAATTTGAAGTAGAAGAACAATAAAAAGTGTACACCGAGCAACTTTGGTTGTCCAAAGTTGCTCAACTCTCTCTATGGAGGAGCTTTTAAAGGTTTTGCCCATTTTTCATAGAAAGTTGGTCTTTTTCCATCGAAATAATCTTGGAAGCTTATACTCATAAAATTTGACATAGAAGAACATTAAAAAGTGTACACCGAGCAACTTTGATATTCCGAAGTTGCTAAACTCTCTCTATGGAGGATATTTTAACGGTTTTGTCCATTTGTCATAGAAAGTTTGTGTTTTGGCATCGAAATAATCCTGGAAGCTCATTTTCGTAAAATTTAACATAAAAGAACAATAAAAAGTGTACACCGAGCAAATTTGATTGTCCGAAGTTGCTCAACTCTCTCTATGAAGGAGCTTTTAACTGTTTTTTCCATTTGTCATAGAAAGTTGGTTTTTTTGCATCGAAATAATCTAAGAAGCTTACACTCATAAAATTTGAAGTAGAAGAACAATAAAAAGTGTACACCGAGCAACTTTGGTTGTCCAAAGTTGCTCAACTCTCTCTATGGAGGAGCTTTTAAAGGTTTTGCCCATTTTTCATAGAAAGTTGGTCTTTTTCCATCGAAATAATCTTGGAAGCTTATACTCATAAAATTTGACATAGAAGAACATTAAAAAGTGTACACCGAGCAACCTTGATAGTCCGAAGTTGCTCAACTCTCTCTATATAGAGGAGCTTTTAACGGTTTTGTCCATTTATCATAGAAAGTTAGTGTTTTTTCCTCGAAATAATCTAGGAAGCTTATACTCGAAAAATTTAACATAGAAGAACATTAAAAGGTGTACACCAAGCAACTTTGATGGTCCGACGTTGCTCAACTCTCTCTATGGAGGAGCTTTTAACTGTTTTTTCCATTTGTCATAGAAAGTTGGTTTTTTTGCATCGAAATAATCTAAGAAGCTTACACTCATAAAATTTGAAGTAGAAGAACAATAAAAAGTGTACACCGAGCAACTTTGGTTGTCCAAAGTTGCTCAACTCTCTCTATGGAGGAGCTTTTAAAGGTTTTGCCCATTTTTCATAGAAAGTTGGTCTTTTGCCATCGAAATAATCTTGGAAGCTTATACTCATAAAATTTGACATAGAAGAACATTAAAAAGTGTACACCGAGCAACCTTGATAGTCCGAAGTTGCTCAACTCTCTCTATGGAGGAGCTTTTAACGGTTTTGTCCATTTGTCATAGAAAGTTGGTCTTTTGCCATCGAAATAATCTTGGAAGCTTATACTCAAAAAATTTGACGTAGAAGAACATTAAAAAGTGTACACCGAGCAACTTTGATATTCCGAAGTTGCTTAACTCTCTCTATGGAGGATATTTTAACGGTTTTGTCCATTTGTCATAGAAAGTTTGTGTTTTGGCATCGAAATAATCCTGGAAGCTCATTTTCGTAAAATTTAACATAAAAGAACAATAAAAAGTGTACACCGAGCAAATTTGATTGTCCGAAGTTGCTCAACTCTCTCTATGGAGGAGCTTTTAACTGTTTTTTCCATTTGTCATAGAAAGTTGGTTTTTTTGCATCGAAATAATCTAAGAAGCTTACACTCATAAAATTTGAAGTAGAAGAACAATAAAAAGTGTACACCGAGCAACTTTGGTTGTCCAAAGTTGCTCAACTCTCTCTATGGAGGAGCTTTTAAAGGTTTTGCCCATTTTTCATAGAAAGTTGGTCTTTTTCCATCGAAATAATCTTGGAAGCTTATACTCATAAAATTTGACATAGAAGAACATTAAAAAGTGTACACCGAGCAACTTTGATATTCCGAAGTTGCTTAACTCTCTCTATGGAGGATATTTTAACGGTTTTGTCCATTTGTCATAGAAAGTTTGTGTTTTGGCATCGAAATAATCCTGGAAGCTCATTTTCGTAAAATTTAACATAAAAGAACAATAAAAAGTGTACACCGAGCAAATTTGATTGTCCGAAGTTGCTCAACTCTCTCTATGGAGGAGCTTTTAACTGTTTTTTCCATTTGTCATAGAAAGTTGGTTTTTTTGCATCGAAATAATCTAAGAAGCTTACACTCATAAAATTTGAAGTAGAAGAACAATAAAAAGTGTACACCGAGCAACTTTGATATTCCGAAGTTGCTTAACTCTCTCTATGGAGGATATTTTAACGGTTTTGTCCATTTGTCATAGAAAGTTTGTGTTTTGGCATCGAAATAATCTTGGAAGCTCATTTTCGTAAAATTTAACTTAAAAGAACAATAAAAAGTGTACACCGAGCAAATTTGATTGTCCGAAGTTGCTCAACTCTCTCTATGGAGGAGCTTTTAACTGTTTTTTCCATTTGTCATAGAAAGTTGGTTTTTTTGCATCGAAATAATCTAAGAAGCTTACACTCATAAAATTTGAAGTAGAAGAACAATAAAAAGTGTACACCGAGCAACTTTGGTTGTCCAAAGTTGCTCAACTCTCTCTATGGAGGAGCTTTTAAAGGTTTTGCCCATTTTTCATAGAAAGTTGGTCTTTTTCCATCGAAATAATCTTGGAAGCTTATACTCATAAAATTTGACATAGAAGAACATTAAAAAGTGTACACCGAGCAACTTTGATATTCCGAAGTTGCTTAACTCTCTCTATGGAGGATATTTTAACGGTTTTGTCCATTTGTCATAGAAAGTTTGTGTTTTGGCATCGAAATAATCCTGGAAGCTCATTTTCGTAAAATTTAACATAAAAGAACAATAAAAAGTGTACACCGAGCAAATTTGATTGTCCGAAGTTGCTCAACTCTCTCTATGGAGGAGCTTTTAACTGTTTTTTCCATTTGTCATAGAAAGTTGGTTTTTTTGCATCGAAATAATCTAAGAAGCTTACACTCATAAAATTTGAAGTAGAAGAACAATAAAAAGTGTACACCGAGCAACTTTGGTTGTCCAAAGTTGCTCAACTCTCTCTATGGAGGAGCTTTTAAAGGTTTTGCCCATTTTTCATAGAAAGTTGGTCTTTTTCCATCGAAATAATCTTGGAAGCTTATACTCATAAAATTTGACATAGAAGAACATTAAAAAGTGTACACCGAGCAACCTTGATAGTCCGAAGTTGCTCAACTCTCTCTATATAGAGGAGCTTTTAACGGTTTTGTCCATTTATCATAGAAAGTTAGTGTTTTTTCCTCGAAATAATCTAGGAAGCTTATACTCGAAAAATTTAACATAGAAGAACATTAAAAGGTGTACACCAAGCAACTTTGATGGTCCGACGTTGCTCAACTCTCTCTATGGAGGAGCTTTTAACTGTTTTTTCCATTTGTCATAGAAAGTTGGTTTTTTTGCATCGAAATAATCTAAGAAGCTTACACTCATAAAATTTGAAGTAGAAGAACAATAAAAAGTGTACACCGAGCAACTTTGGTTGTCCAAAGTTGCTCAACTCTCTCTATGGAGGAGCTTTTAAAGGTTTTGCCCATTTTTCATAGAAAGTTGGTCTTTTGCCATCGAAATAATCTTGGAAGCTTATACTCATAAAATTTGACATAGAAGAACATTAAAAAGTGTACACCGAGCAACCTTGATAGTCCGAAGTTGCTCAACTCTCTCTATGGAGGAGCTTTTAACGGTTTTGTCCATTTGTCATAGAAAGTTGGTCTTTTGCCATCGAAATAATCTTGGAAGCTTATACTCAAAAAATTTGACGTAGAAAAACATTAAAAAGTGTACACCGAGCAACTTTGATATTCCGAAGTTGCTTAACTCTCTCTATGGAGGATATTTTAACGGTTTTGTCCATTTGTCATAGAAAGTTTGTGTTTTGGCATCGAAATAATCCTGGAAGCTCATTTTCGTAAAATTTAACATAAAAGAACAATAAAAAGTGTACACCGAGCAAATTTGATTGTCCGAAGTTGCTCAACTCTCTCTATGGAGGAGCTTTTAACTGTTTTTTCCATTTGTCATAGAAAGTTGGTTTTTTTGCATCGAAATAATCTAAGAAGCTTACACTCATAAAATTTGAAGTAGAAGAACAATAAAAAGTGTACACCGAGCAACTTTGGTTGTCCAAAGTTGCTCAACTCTCTCTATGGAGGAGCTTTTAAAGGTTTTGCCCATTTTTCATAGAAAGTTGGTCTTTTTCCATCGAAATAATCTTGGAAGCTTATACTCATAAAATTTGACATAGAAGAACATTAAAAAGTGTACACCGAGCAACTTTGATATTCCGAAGTTGCTTAACTCTCTCTATGGAGGATATTTTAACGGTTTTGTCCATTTGTCATAGAAAGTTTGTGTTTTGGCATCGAAATAATCCTGGAAGCTCATTTTCGTAAAATTTAACATAAAAGAACAATAAAAAGTGTACACCGAGCAAATTTGATTGTCCGAAGTTGCTCAACTCTCTCTATGGAGGAGCTTTTAACTGTTTTTTCCATTTGTCATAGAAAGTTGGTTTTTTTGCATCGAAATAATCTAAGAAGCTTACACTCATAAAATTTGAAGTAGAAGAACAATAAAAAGTGTACACCGAGCAACTTTGGTTGTCCAAAGTTGCTCAACTCTCTCTATGGAGGAGCTTTTAAAGGTTTTGCCCATTTTTCATAGAAAGTTGGTCTTTTTCCATCGAAATAATCTTGGAAGCTTATACTCATAAAATTTGACATAGAAGAACATTAAAAAGTGTACACCGAGCAACCTTGATAGTCCGAAGTTGCTCAACTCTCTCTATATAGAGGAGCTTTTAACGGTTTTGTCCATTTGTCATAGAAAGTTGGTCTTTTGCCATCGAAATAATCTTGGAAGCTTATACTCAAAAAATTTGACGTAGAAGAACATTAAAAAGTGTACACCGAGCAACTTTGATATTCCGAAGTTGCTTAACTCTCTCTATGGAGGATATTTTAACGGTTTTGTCCATTTGTCATAGAAAGTTTGTGTTTTGGCATCGAAATAATCCTGGAAGCTCATTTTCGTAAAATTTAACATAAAAGAACAATAAAAAGTGTACACCGAGCAAATTTGATTGTCCGAAGTTGCTCAACTCTCTCTATGGAGGAGCTTTTAACTGTTTTTTCCATTTGTCATAGAAAGTTGGTTTTTTTGCATCGAAATAATCTAAGAAGCTTACACTCATAAAATTTGAAGTAGAAGAACAATAAAAAGTGTACACCGAGCAACTTTGGTTGTCCAAAGTTGCTCAACTCTCTCTATGGAGGAGCTTTTAAAGGTTTTGCCCATTTTTCATAGAAAGTTGGTCTTTTTCCATCGAAATAATCTTGGAAGCTTATACTCATAAAATTTGACATAGAAGAACATTAAAAAGTGTACACCGAGCAACCTTGATAGTCCGAAGTTGCTCAACTCTCTCTATGGAGGAGCTTTTAAAGGTTTTGCCCATTTGTCATAGAAAGTTGGTCTTTTGCCATCGAAATAATCTTGGAAGCTTATACTCATAAAATTTGACATAGAAGAACATTAAAAAGTGTACACCGAGCAACCTTGATAGTCCGAAGTTGCTCAACTCTCTCTATGGAGGTGCTTTTAACGGTTTTGTCCATTTGTCAAAGAAAGTTGGTCTTTTGCCATCGAAATAATCTTGGAAGCTTATACTCAAAAAATTTGACATAGAAGAACATTAAAAAGTGTACACCGAGCAACTTTGATATTCCGAAGTTGCTCAACTCTCTCTATGGAGGAGATTTTAACGGTTTTGTCCATTTGTCAAAGAAAGTTGGTGTTTTGGCATCGAAATAATCCTGGAAGCTCATTTTCGTAAAATTTAACATAAAAGAACAATAAAAAGTGTACACCGAGCAACTTTGATTGTCCGAAGTTGCTCAACTCTCTCTATGGAGGAGCTTTTAACGGTTTTGTCCATTTGTCATAGAACGTTGGTGTTTTGGCATCGAAATAATCCTGGAAGCTCATTTTCGTAAAATTTAACATAGAAGAACAATAAAAAGTGTACAGCGAGCAACTTTGATTGTCCGAAGTTGCTCAATTCTCTCTATGGAGGAGCTTTTAACGGTTTTTTCCATTTGTCATGAAAGTTGGTGTTTTGGCATCGAAATAATCCTGGAAGCTCATTTTCGTAAAATTTAACATAAAAGAGCAATAAAAAGTGTACACCGAGCAACTTTGGTTGTCCGAAGTTGCTCGACTCTCTCTATTGAGGAGCTTTTAACGGTTTTGTCCATTTGTCATAGAAAGTTGTTCTTTTGCCATCGAAATAATCTTCGAAGCTTATACTGATAAAATTTGACATAGAAGAACATTAAAAAGTGTACACCGAGCAACTTTGATAGTCCGAAGTTGCTCAACTCTCTCTATAGAAGTGCTTTTAACGGTTTTGTCCATTTGTCAAAGAAAGTTGGTGTTTTGGCATCGAAATAATCCTGGAAGCTCATTTTCGTAAAATTTAACATAGAAGAACAATAAAAAGTGTACAGCGAGCAACTTTGATTGTTCGAAGTTGCTCAACTCTCTCTATGGAGGAGCTTTTAACGGTTTTTTCCATTTATCATGAAAGTTGGTGTTTTGGCATCGAAATAATCCTGGAAGCTCATTTTCGTAAAATTTAACATAAAAGAACAATAAAAAGTGTACACCGAGCAACTTTGATTGTCCGAAGTTGCTCAACTCTCTCTATGGAGGAGCTTTTAACGGTTTTGTCCATTTGTCATAGAACGTTGGTGTTTTGGCATCGAAATAATCCTGGAAGCTCATTTTCGTAAAATTTAACATAGAAGAACAATAAAAAGTGTACAGCGAGCAACTTTGATTGTCCGAAGTTGCTCAATTCTCTCTATGGAGGAGCTTTTAACGGTTTTTTCCATTTGTCATGAAAGTTGGTGTTTTGGCATCGAAATAATCCTGGAAGCTCATTTTCGTAAAATTTAACATAAAAGAACAATAAAAAGTGTACACCGAGCAACTTTGGTTGTCCGAAGTTCCTCGACTCTCTCTATTGAGGAGCTTTTAACGGTTTTGTCCATCTGTCATAGAAAGTTGTTCTTTTGCCATCGAAATAATCTTCGAAGCTTATACTGATAAAATTTGACATAGAAGAACATTAAAAAGTGTACACCGAGCAACTTTGATAGTCCGAAGTTGCTCAACTCTCTGTATAGAAGGGCTTTTAACGGTTTTGTCCATTTGTCAAAGAAAGTTGGTGTTTTGGCATCGAAATAATCCTGGAAGCTCATTTTCGTAAAATTTAACATAGAAGAACAATAAAAAGTGTACAGCGAGCAACTTTGATTGTTCGAAGTTGCTCAACTCTCTCTATGGAGGAGCTTTTAACGGTTTTTTCCATTTATCATGAAAGTTGGTGTTTTGGCATCGAAATAATCCTGGAAGCTCATTTTCGTAAAATTTAACATAAAAGAACAATAAAAAGTGTACACCGAGCAACTTTGGTTGTTCGAAGTTGCTCAACTCTCTCTATGGAGGAGCTTTTAAAGGTTTTGCCCATTTGTCATAGAAAGTTGGTCTTTTGCCATCGAAATAATCTTGGAAGCTTATACTCATAAAATTTGACATAGAAGAACATTAAAAAGTGTACACCGAGCAACCTTGATAGTCCGAGTTGCTCAACTCTCTCTATGGAGGAGCTTTTAACGGTTTTGTCCATTTGTCATAGAAAGTTGGTTTTTTTGCATCAAAATAATCTAAGAGGCTTACACTTATAAAATTTGAAGTAGAAGAACAATAAAAAGTGTACACCGAGCAACTTCGATTGTCCGAAGTTGCTCAACTCTCTCTATGGAGGAGCTTTTAACTGTTTTTTCCATTTGTCATAGAAAGTTGGTTTTTTTGCATGGAAATAATCTAAGAGGCTTACACTCATAAAATTTGAAGTAGAAGAACAATAAAAAGTGTACACCGAGCAACTTTGATTGTCCGAAGTTGCTCAACTCTCTCTACGGAGGAGCTTTTAAAGATTTTGCCCATTTGTCATAGAAAGTTGGTCTTTTGCCATCGAAATAATCTTGGAAGCTTATACTCATAAAATTTGACATAGAAGAACATTAAAAAGTGTACACCGAGCAACCTTGATAGTCCGAAGTTGCTCAACTCTCTCTATGGAGGAGCTTTTAACGGTTTTGTCCATTTGTCATAGAAAGTTGGTCTTTCGCCATCGAAATAATCTTGGAAGCTTATACTCAAAAAATTTGACATAGAAGAACATTAAAAAGTGTACACCGAGCAACTTTGATATTCCGAAGTTGCTCAACTCTCTCTATGGAGGAGATTTTAACAGTTTTGTCCATTTGTCATAGAAAGTTGGTGTTTTGGCATCGAAATAATCCTGGAAGCTCATTTTCGTAAAATTTAACATAAAAGAACAATAAAAAGCGTACACCGAGCAACTTTGATTGTCTGAAGTTGCTCAACTCTCTCAATGGAGGAGCTTTTAACGGTTTTGTCCATTTGTCATAGAACGTTGGTGTTTTGGCATCGAAATAATCCTGGAAGCTCATTTTCGTAAAATTTAACATAGAAGAACAATAAAAATTGTACAGCGAGCAACTTTGATTGTCCGATGTTGCTCAATTCTCTCTATGGAGGAGCTTTTATCGGTTTTTCCATTTGTCATGAAAGTTGGTGTTTTGGCATCGAAATAATCCTGGAAGCTCATTTTCGTAAAATTTAACATAAAAGAACAATAAAAAGTGTACACCGAGCAACTTTGGTTGTCCGAAGTTGCTCGACTCTCTCTATGGAGGAGCTTTTAACGGTTTTGTCCATTTGTCATAGAAAGTTGGTGTTTTGGCCTCAAAATAATCCTGGAAGCTCATTTTCGTAAAATTTAACATAAAAGAACAATAAAAATTGTACAACGAGCAACTTTGATTGTCCGAAGTTGCTCAACTCTCTCTATGGAGGAGCTTTTAACGGTTTTGTCCCTTTGTCATAGAAAGTTGATTTTATGGCATCGAAATAATCCTGGAAGCTCATTTTCGTAAAATTTAACATAGAAGGACAATAAAAAGTGTACACCGAGCAACTTTGATAGTCCGAAGTTGCTCAACTCTTCCTATGGAGAAGCTTTCAACGGTTTTGTTCATTTGTCATAGAAAGTTTGTGTTTTGGCATCGAAATAATCCTGGAAGCTCATTTTCGTAAAATTTAACATAAAAGAACAATAAAAAGTGTACACCGAGCAACTTTGGTTGTCCGAAGTTGCTCGACTCTCTCTATTGAGGAGCTTTTAACGGTTTTGTCCATTTGTCATAGAAAGTTGTTCTTTTGCCATCGAAATAATCTTCGAAGCTTATACTGATAAAATTTGACATAGAAGAACATTAAAAAGTGTACACCGAGCAACTTTGATAGTCCGAAGTTGCTCAACTCTCTCTATAGAAGAGCTTTTAACGGTTTTGTCCATTTGTCAAAGAAAGTTGGTGTTTTGGCATCGAAATAATCCTGGAAGCTCATTTTCGTAAAATTTAACATAGAAGAACAATAAAGAGTGTACAGCGAGCAACTTTGATTGTTCGAAGTTGCTCAACTCTCTCTATGGAGGAGCTTTTAACGGTTTTTTCCATTTATCATGAATGTTGGTGTTTTGGCATCGAAATAATCCTGGAAGCTCATTTTCGTAAAATTTAACATAAAAGAACAATAAAAAGTGTACACCGAGCAACTTTGGTTGTCCGAAGTTGCTCGACTCTCTCTATTGAGGAGCTTTTAAAGGTTTTGCCCATTTGTCATAGAAAGTTGGTCTTTTGCCATCGAAATAATCTTGGAAGCTTATACTCATAAAATTTGACATAGAAGAACATTAAAAAGTGTACACCGAGCAACCTTGATAGTCCGAGTTGCTCAACTCTCTCTATGGAGGAGCTTTTAACGGTTTTGTCCATTTGTCATAGAAAGTTGGTTTTTTTGCATCAAAATAATCTAAGAAGCTTACACTTATAAAATTTGAAGTAGAAGAACAATAAAAAGTGTACACCGAGCAACTTCGATTGTCCGAAGTTGCTCAACTCTCTCTATGGAGGAGCTTTTAACTGTTTTTTCCATTTGTCATAGAAAGTTGGTTTTTTTGCATGGAAATAATCTAAGAAGCTTACACTCATAAAATTTGAAGTAGAAGAACAATAAAAAGTGTACACCGAGCAACTTTGATTGTCCGAAGTTGCTCAACTCTCTCTACGGAGGAGCTTTTAAAGATTTTGCCCATTTGTCATAGAAAGTTGGTCTTTTGCCATCGAAATAATCTTGGAAGCTTATACTCATAAAATTTGACATAGAAGAACATTAAAAAGTGTACACCGAGCAACCTTGATAGTCCGAAGTTGCTCAACTCTCTCTATGGAGGAGCTTTTAACGGTTTTGTCCATTTGTCATAGAAAGTTGGTCTTTCGCCATCGAAATAATCTTGGAAGCTTATACTCAAAAAATTTGACATAGAAGAACATTAAAAAGTGTACACCGAGCAACTTTGATATTCCGAAGTTGCTCAACTCTCTCTATGGAGGAGATTTTAACAGTTTTGTCCATTTGTCATAGAAAGTTGGTGTTTTGGCATCGAAATAATCCTGGAAGCTCATTTTCGTAAAATTTAACATAAAAGAACAATAAAAAGCGTACACCGAGCAACTTTGATTGTCCGAAGTTGCTCAACTCTCTCAATGGAGGAGCTTTTAACGGTTTTGTCCATTTGTCATAGAACGTTGGTGTTTTGGCATCGAAATAATCCTGGAAGCTCATTTTCGTAAAATTTAACATAGAAGAACAATAAAAATTGTACAGCGAGCAACTTTGATTGTCCGAAGTTGCTCAATTCTCTCTATGGAGGAGCTTTTATCGGTTTTTCCATTTCTCATGAAAGTTGGTGTTTTGGCATCGAAATAATCCTGGAAGCTCATTTTCGTAAAATTTAACATAAAAGAACAATAAAAAGCGTACACCGAGCAAGTTTGGTTGTCCGAAGTTGCTCGACTCTCTCTATGGAGGAGCTTTTAACGGTTTTGTCCATTTGTCATAGAAAGTTGGTGTTTTGGCCTCAAAATAATCCTGGAAGCTCATTTTCGTAAAATTTAACATAAAAGAACAATAAAAATTGTACAACGAGCAACTTTGATTGTCCGAAGTTGCTCAACTCTCTCTATGGAGGAGCTTTTAACGGTTTTGTCCCTTTGTCATAGAAAGTTGATTTTATGGCATCGAAATAATCCTGGAAGCTCATTTTCGTAAAATTTAACATAGAAGGACAATAAAAAGTGTACACCGAGCAACTTTGATAGTCCGAAGTTGCTCAACTCTTCCTATGGAGAAGCTTTCAACGGTTTTGTTCATTTGTCATAGAAAGTTTGTGTTTTGGCATCGAAATAATCCTGGAAGCTCATACTCATAAAATTTGAAATAGAAGAACAATAAAAAGTGTACACCGAGCAACTTTGATGTGCCGAAGTTGCTCAACTCTCTCTATGGAGGAGCTTTTAAACGTTTTGTCCATTTGTCATAGAAAGTTGGTCTTTTGCCATTAAAATAATCTTGGAAGCTTATACTCATAAAATTTGACATAGAAGAACATTAAAAAGTGTACACCGAGCAACTTTGATAGTCCGAAGTTGCTCAACTCTCTCTGTGGAAGAGCTTTTAACGGTTTTGTCCATTTGTCATAAAAAGTTGGTGTTTTGGCATCGAAATAATCCTAGAAGCTAATTTCGTAAAATTTAATATAGAAGAACAATAAAAAGTGTACACCGAGAAACTTTGATTGTCCGAAGTTGCTCAATTTTCTCTATGGAGGAGCTTTTAACAGTTTTGTCCATTTGTCATAGTAAGTTGGTGTTTTGGCATCGAAATAATTCTGGAAGCTCATTTTCGTAAAATTTAATATAAAAGAACAATAAAAAGTGTACACCGAGCAACTTTGATTGTCCGAAGTTTCTCAACTCTTTTTATAGAGGTGCTTATAACGGTTTTGTCCATTTGTCATTGAAAGTTGGTGTTTTGGCATCGAAATAATCTTGGAAGCCTATACACGTAAAATTTGACATAAAAAAGCAATAAAAAGTGTACAACGAGCAACTTCGATTTTCCGAAGTTTCTCAACTCTCTCTATAGACGTGCTTTTAATCGCTTTGTCCATTTATCATAGAAAGTTAGTGTTTTTTCCTCGAAATAATCTACGAAGCTTATACTTGTAAAATTTAACATAGAAGAACATTAAAAGGTGTACACCGAGCAACTTTGATGGTCCGACGTTGCTCAACTCTCTCTATGGAGGAGCTTTTAACTGTTTTTCCATTTGTCATAGAAAGTTGGTTTTTTTGCATCGAAATAATCTAAGAAGCTTACACTCATAAAATTTGAAGTAGAAGAACAATAAAAAGTGTACACCGAGCAACTTTGGTTGTCCGAAGTTGTTCAACTCTCTCTATGGAGGAGATTTTAAAGGTTTTGCTCATTTGTCATAGAAAGTTGGTCTTTTGCCATCGAAATAATCTTGGAAGCTTATACTCATAAAATTTGACATAGAAGAACATTAAAAAGTGTACACCGAGCAAACTTGATAGTCCGAAGTTGCTCAACTCTCTCTATGGAGGAGCTTTTAACGGTTTTGTCCATTTGTCATAGAAAATTGGTTTTTTTGCATCGAAATAATCTAAGAAGCCTACACTCATAAAATTTGAAGTAGAAGAACAATAAAAAGTGTACATCGAGCAACTTTGATTGTCCGAAGTTTCTCAAGTCTCTCTATGGAGGAGCTTTTAACTGTTTTTTCCATTTGTCATAGAAAGTTGGTTTTTTTGCATCGAAATAATCTAAGAAGCTTACACTCATAAAATTTGAAGTAGAAGAACAATAAAAACTGTACACCGAGCAACTTTGATTATCCGAAGTTGCTCAACTCTCTCTATGGAGGAGCTTTTAAAGGTTTTGCCCATTTGTCATAGAAAGTTGGTCTTTTGCCATCGAAATAATCTTGGAAGCTTATACTCATAAAATTTGACATAGAAGAACATTAAAAAGTGTACACCGAGCAACCTTGATAGTCCAAAGTTGCTCAACTCTCTCTATGGAGGAGCTTTTAACGGTTTTGTCCATTTGTCATAGAAAGTTGGTCTTTTCCCATCGAAATAATCTTGGAAGCTTATACTCAAAAAATTTGACATAGAAGAACATTAAAAAGTGTACACCGAGCAACTTTGATATTCCGAAGTTGCTCAACTCTCTCTATGGGGGAGATTTTAACGGTTTTGTCCATTTGTCATAGAAAGTTGGTGTTTTGGCATCGAAATAATCCTGGAAGCTCATTTTCGAAAAATTTAACATAAAAGAACAATAAAAAGTGTACACCGAGCAACTTTGATTGTCCGAAGTTGCTCAACTCTCTCTATGGAGGAGCTTTTAACGGTTTTGTCCATTTGTCATAGAAAGTTGGTGTTTTGGCATCGAAATAATCCTGGTAGCTCATACTCATAAAATTTAATATAAAAGAACAATAAAAAGTGTACACCGAGGAACTTTGATTGTCTGAAGTTTCTCAACTCTCTCTATGGAGGTGCTTATAACGGTTTTGTCCATTTGTCATTGCAAGTTGGTGTTTTGCCATCGAAATAATCTTGGAAGCTTATAGTCCTAAAATTTGACATAGAAGAACATTAAAAAGTGTACACCGAGCAAACTTGATAGTCCGAAGTTGCTCAACTCTCTCTATGGAGGAGCTTTTAACGGTTTTGTCCATTTGTCATAGAAAATTGGTTTTTTTTGCATCGAAATAATCTAAGAAGCCTACACTCATAAAATTTGAAGTAGAAGAACAATAAAAAGTGTACATCGAGCAACTTTGATTGTCCGAAGTTTCTCAAGTCTCTCTATGGAGGAGTTTTAACTGTTTTTTCCATTTGTCATAGAAAGTTGGTTTTTTTGCATCGAAATAATCTAAGAAGCTTACACTCATAAAATTTGAAGTAGAAGAACAATAAAAAGTGTACACCGAGCAACTTTGATTGTCCGAAGTTGCTCAACTCTCTCTATGGAGGAGCTTTTAAACGTTTTGTCCATTTGTCATAGAAAGTTGGTCTTTTGCCATTAAAATAATCTTGGAAGCTTATACTCATAAAATTTGACATAGAAGAACATTAAAAAGTGTACACCGAGCAACTTTGATAGTCCGAAGTTGCTCAACTCTCTCTGTGGAAGAGCTTTTAACGGTTTTGTCCATTTGTCATAAAAAGTTGGTGTTTTGGCATCGAAATAATCCTAGAAGCTAATTTCGTAAAATTTAATATAGAAGAACAATAAAAAGTGTACACCGAGAAACTTTGATTGTCCGAAGTTGCTCAATTTTCTCTATGGAGGAGCTTTTAACAGTTTTGTCCATTTGTCATAGTAAGTTGGTGTTTTGGCATCGAAATAATTCTGGAAGCTCATTTTCGTAAAATTTAATATAAAAGAACAATAAAAAGTGTACACCGAGCAACTTTGATTGTCCGAAGTTTCTCAACTCTTTTTATAGAGGTGCTTATAACGGTTTTGTCCATTTGTCATTGAAAGTTGGTGTTTTGGCATCGAAATAATCTTGGAAGCCTATACACGTAAAATTTGACATAAAAAAGCAATAAAAAGTGTATAACGAGCAACTTCGATTTTCCGAAGTTTCTCAACTCTCTCTATAGACGTGCTTTTAATCGCTTTGTCCATTTATCATAGAAAGTTAGTGTTTTTTCCTCGAAATAATCTACGAAGCTTATACTTGTAAAATTTAACATAGAAGAACATTAAAAGGTGTACACCGAGCAACTTTGATGGTCCGACGTTGCTCAACTCTCTCTATGGAGGAGCTTTTAACTGTTTTTCCATTTGTCATAGAAAGTTGGTTTTTTTGCATCGAAATAATCTAAGAAGCTTACACTCATAAAATTTGAAGTAGAAGAACAATAAAAAGTGTACACCGAGCAACTTTGGTTGTCCGAAGTTGTTCAACTCTCTCTATGGAGGAGATTTTAAAGGTTTTGCTCATTTGTCATAGAAAGTTGGTCTTTTGCCATCGAAATAATCTTGGAAGCTTATACTCATAAAATTTGACATAGAAGAACATTAAAAAGTGTACACCGAGCAAACTTGATAGTCCGAAGTTGCTCAACTCTCTCTATGGAGGAGCTTTTAACGGTTTTGTCCATTTGTCATAGAAAATTGGTTTTTTTGCATCGAAATAATCTAAGAAGCCTACACTCATAAAATTTGAAGTAGAAGAACAATAAAAAGTGTACATCGAGCAACTTTGATTGTCCGAAGTTTCTCAAGTCTCTCTATGGAGGAGCTTTTAACTGTTTTTTCCATTTGTCATAGAAAGTTGGTTTTTTTGCATCGAAATAATCTAAGAAGCTTACACTCATAAAATTTGAAGTAGAAGAACAATAAAAACTGTACACCGAGCAACTTTGATTATCCGAAGTTGCTCAACTCTCTCTATGGAGGAGCTTTTAAAGGTTTTGCCCATTTGTCATAGAAAGTTGGTCTTTTGCCATCGAAATAATCTTGGAAGCTTATACTCATAAAATTTGACATAGAAGAACATTAAAAAGTGTACACCGAGCAACCTTGATAGTCCAAAGTTGCTCAACTCTCTCTATGGAGGAGCTTTTAACGGTTTTGTCCATTTGTCATAGAAAGTTGGTCTTTTCCCATCGAAATAATCTTGGAAGCTTATACTCAAAAAATTTGACATAGAAGAACATTAAAAAGTGTACACCGAGCAACTTTGATATTCCGAAGTTGCTCAACTCTCTCTATGGGGGAGATTTTAACGGTTTTGTCCATTTGTCATAGAAAGTTGGTGTTTTGGCATCGAAATAATCCTGGAAGCTCATTTTCGAAAAATTTAACATAAAAGAACAATAAAAAGTGTACACCGAGCAACTTTGATTGTCCGAAGTTGCTCAACTCTCTCTATGGAGGAGCTTTTAACGGTTTTGTCCATTTGTCATAGAAAGTTGGTGTTTTGGCATCGAAATAATCCTGGTAGCTCATACTCATAAAATTTAATATAAAAGAACAATAAAAAGTGTACACCGAGGAACTTTGATTGTCTGAAGTTTCTCAACTCTCTCTATGGAGGTGCTTATAACGGTTTTGTCCATTTGTCATTGCAAGTTGGTGTTTTGCCATCGAAATAATCTTGGAAGCTTATACTCCTAAAATTTGACATAGAAGAACATTAAAAAGTGTACACCGAGCAAACTTGATAGTCCGAAGTTGCTCAACTCTCTCTATGGAGGAGCTTTTAACGGTTTTGTCCATTTGTCATAGAAAATTGGTTTTTTTTGCATCGAAATAATCTAAGAAGCCTACACTCATAAAATTTGAAGTAGAAGAACAATAAAAAGTGTACATCGAGCAACTTTGATTGTCCGAAGTTTCTCAAGTCTCTCTATGGAGGAGTTTTAACTGTTTTTTCCATTTGTCATAGAAAGTTGGTTTTTTTGCATCGAAATAATCTAAGAAGCTTACACTCATAAAATTTGAAGTAGAAGAACAATAAAAAGTGTACACCGAGCAACTTTGATTGTCCGAAGTTGCTCAACTCTCTCTATGGAGGAGCTTTTAAAGGTTTTGCCCATTTGTCATAGAAAGTTGGTCTTTTACCATCGAAATAATCTTGGAAGCTTATACTCATAAAATTTGACATAGAAGAACATTAAAAAGTGTACACCGAGCAACCTTGATAGTCCGAAGTTGCTCAACTCTCTCTATGGAGGAGCTTTTAACGGTTTTGTCCATTTGTCATAGAAAGTTGGTCTTTTCCCATCGAAATAATCTTGGAAGCTTATACTCAAAAAATTTGACATAGAAGAACATTAAAAAGTGTACACCGAGCAACTTTGATATTCCGAAGTTGCTCAACTCTCTCTATGGAGGAGATTTTAACGGTTTTGTCCATTTGTCATAGAAAGTTGGTCTTTTGCCATCGAAATAATCTTGGAAGCTTATACTCAAAAAATTTGACATAGAAGAACATTAAAAAGTGTACACCGAGCAACTTTGATATTCCGAAGTTGCTCAACTCTCTCTATGGAGGAGATTTTAACGGTTTTGTCCATTTGTCATAGAAAGTTGGTGTTTTGGCATCGAAATAATCCTGGTAGCTCATACTCATAAAATTTAATATAAAAGAACAATAAAAAGTGTACACCGAGGAACTTTGATTGTCCGAAGTTTCTCAACTCTCTCTATGGAGGTGCTTATAACGGTTTTGTCCATTTGTCATTGCAAGTTGGTGTTTTGGCATCGAAATAATCTTGGAAGCCTATACACGTAAAATTTGACATAAAAAAGCAATAAAAAGTGTACACCGAGCAACTTCGATTGTCCGAAGTTGCTAAACTCTCTCTATAGACGTGCTTTTAATCGCCTTGTCCATTTATCATAGAAAGTTAGTGTTTTTTCCTCGAAATAATCTAGGAAGCTTATACTCGTAAAATTTAACATAGAAGAACATTAAAAGGTGTACACCGAGCAACTTTGATGGTCCGACGTTGCTCAACTCTCTCTATAGAGGAGCTTTTAACTGTTTTTTCCATTTCTCATAGAAAGTTGGTCTTTTTGCATCGAAATAATCTAAGAAGCTTACACTCATAAAATTTGAAGTAGAAGAACAATAAAAGGTGTACACCGAGCAACCTTCATAGTCCGAAGTTGCTCAACTCTCTCTATGGAGGAGCTTTTAACGGTTTTGTCCATTTGTCATAGAAAGTTGGTCTTTTGCCATCGAAATAATCTTGGAAGCTTATACTCAAAAAAATTTGACATAGAAGAACATTAAAAAGTGTACACCGAGCAACTTTGATATTCCGAAGTTGCTCAACTCTCTCTATGGAGGAGATTTTAACGATTTTGTCCATTTGTCATATAAAGTTGGTGTTTTGGCATCGAAATAATCCTGGAAGCTCATTTTCGTAAAATTTAACATAAAAGAACAATAAAAAGTGTACACCGAGCAACTTTGATTGTCCGAAGTTGCTCAACTCTCTCTATGGAGGAGCTTTTAACGGTTTTGTCCATTTGTCATAGAAAGTTGGTGTTTTGGCATCGAAATAATCCTGGAAGCTCATTTTCGTAAAATTTAACATAAAAGAACAATAAAAAGTGTACACCGAGCAACTTTGATTGTCCGAAGTTTCTCAACTCTCTCTATGGAGGAGCTTTTAACGGTTTTGTCCATTTGTCATTGAAAGTTGGTGTTTTGGCATCGATATAATCTTGGAAGCTCATTTTCGTAAAATTTAACATAAAAGAACAATAAAAAGTGTACAACGAGCAACTTTGATTGTCCGAAGTCTCTCAACTCTCTCTATGGAGGAGCTTTTAACGGTTTTGTCCATTTGTCATTGAAAGTTGGTGTTTTTGCATCGAAATAATCCTGGAAACTCATTTTCGTAAAATTTAACATAAAAAAACATTAAAAAGTGTACACCGAGCAACTTTGGTTGTCCGAAGTTGCTCGACTCTCTCTATGGAGGAGCTTTTAACGGTTTTGTCCATTTGTCATAGAAAGTTTGTGTTTTGGCATCGAAATAATCCTGGAAGCTCATTTTCGTAAAATTTAACATAAAAGAACAATAAAAAGTGTACACCGAGCAACTTTGATTGTCCGAAGTTGCTCAACTCTCTCTATGGAGGAGCTTTTAACGGTTTTGTCCATTTGTCATAGAAAGTTGGTGTTTTGGCATCGAAATAATCCTGGAAGCTCATTTTCGTAAAATTTAACATAAAAGAACAATAAAAAGTGTACACCGAGCAACTTTGATTGTCCGAAGTTTCTCAACTTTCTCTATGGAGGAGCTTTTAATGGTTTTGTCCATTTGTCATTGAAAGTTGGTGTTTTGGCATCGATATAATCCTGGAAGCTCATTTTCGTAAAATTTAACATAAAAGAACAATAAAAAGTGTACACCGAGCAACTTTGGTTGTCCGAAGTTCCTCGACTCTCTCTATGGAGGAGCTTTTAACGGTTTTGTCCATTTGTCATAGAAAGTTGGTGTTTTGACAATAATCCTGGAAGCTCATTTTCGTAAAATTTAACATAAAAGAACAATAAAAATTGTACACCGAGCAACTTTGATTGTCCGAAGTTGCTCAACTCTCTCTATGGAGGAGCTTTTAACGGTTTTGTCCATTTGTCATAGAAAGTTGGTGTTTTGGCATCGAAATAATCTTGGAAGCTCATTTTCGTAAAATTTAACATAAAAGAACAATAAAAAGTGTACAACGAGCAACTTTGATTGTCCGAAGTCTCTCAACTCTCTCTATGGAGGAGCTTTTAACGGTTTTGTCCATTTGTCATTGAAAGTTGGTGTTTTTGCATCGAAATAATCCTGGAAACTCATTTTCGTAAAATTTAACATAAAAAAACATTAAAAAGTGTACACCGAGCAACTTTGGTTGTCCGAAGTTGCTCGACTCTCTCTATGGAGGAGCTTTTAACGGTTTTGTCCATTTGTCATAGAAAGTTTGTGTTTTGGCATCGAAATAATCCTGGAAGCTCATTTTCGTAAAATTTAACATAAAAGAACAATAAAAAGTATACACCGAGCAACTTTGGTTGTCCGAAGTTGCTCAACTCTCTCTATGGAGGAGCTTTTAACGGTTTTGTCCCTTTGTCATAGAAAGTTGATTTTATGGCATCGAAATAATCCTGGAAGCTCATTTTCGTAAAATTTAACATAGAAGAACAATAAAAAGTGTACAGCGAGCAACTTTTATAGTCCGAAGTTGCTCAACTCTCCCTATGGAGAAGCTTTTAACGGTTTTGTTCATTTGTCATAGAAAGTTGGTGTTTTGCCATCGAAATAATCCTGGAAGCTCATACTCATAAAATTTGACATAGAAGAACAATAAAAAGTGTACACCGAGCAACTTTGATGTGCCGAAGTTGCTCAACTCTCTCTATGGAGGAGCTCTTAACGGTTTTGTCCATTTGTCATAGAAAGTTGGTGTTTTGGCATCGAAATAATCCTAGAAGCTCATTTTCGTAAAATTTAATATAAAAGAACAATAAAAAGTGTACATCGAGCAACTTTGATTGTACGAAGTTTCTCAACTCTCTTTATAGAGGTGCTTATAACGGTTTTGTCTATTTGTCATTGAAAGTTGGTGTTTTGGCATCGAAATAATCTTGGAAGCCTATACACGTAAAATTTGACATAAAAAAGCAATAAAAAGTGTACACCGAGCAACTTCGATTGTTCGAAGTTGCTCAACTCTCTCTATTGACGTGCTTTTAATCGCTTTGTCCATCTATCATAGAAAGTTAGTGTTTTTTCCTCGAAATAATCTAGGAAGCTTATACTCGTAAAATTTAACATAGAAGAACATTAAAAGGTGTACACCGAGCAACTTTGATGGTCCGACGTTGCTCAACTATCTCTATGGAGGAACTTTTAACTATTTTTTCCATTTGTCATAGAAAGTCGGTTTTTTTGCATCGAAATAATCTAAAAAGCTTACACTCATAAAATTTGAAGTAGAAGAACAATAAAAAGTGTACACCGAGCAACTTTGGTTGTCCGAAGTTGCTCAACTCTCTCTATGGAGGAGCTTTTAAAGGTTTTGGCCATTTGTCATAGAAAGTTGGTCTTTTGCCATCGAAATAATCTTGGAAGCTTATACTCATAAAATTTGACATAGAAGAACATTAAAAAGTGTACACCGAGCAACCTTCATAGTCCGAAGTTACTCAACTCTCTCTATGGAGGAGCTTTTAGCGGTTTTGTCCATTTGTCATAGAAAGTTGGTCTTTTGCCATCGAAATAATCTTGGAAGCTTATACTCAAAAAATTTGACATAGAAGAACATTAAAAAGTGTACACCGAGCAACTTTGATATTCCGAAGTTGCTCAACTCTCTCTATGGAGGAGATTTTAGCGGTTTTGTCCATTTGTCATAGAAAGTTGGTGTTTTGGCATCGAAATAATCCTGGAAGCTCATTTTCATAAAATTTAACATAAAAGAACAATAAAAAGTGTACACCGAGCAACTTTGATTGTCCGAAGTTGCTCAACTCTCTCTATGGAGGAGCTTTTAACAGTTTTGTCCATTTGTCATAGAAAGTTGGTGTTTTGGCATCGAAATAATCCTGGTAGCTCATACTCATAAAATTTAATATAAAAGAACAATAAAAAGTGTACACCGAGCAACTTTGATTGTCCGAAGTTTCTCAACTCTCTTTATAGAGGTGCTTATAACGGTTTTGTCCATTTGTCATTGAAAGTTGGTGTTTTGGCATCGAAATAATCTTGGAAGCCTATACACGTAAAATTTGACATAAAAAAGCAATAAAAAGTGTACACCGAGATACTTCGATTGTCCGAAGTTGCTCAACTCTCTCTATAGACGTGCTTTCAATCGCCTTGTCTATTTATCATAGAAAGTTAGTGTTTTTTCCTCGAAATAATCTAGGAAGCTGATACTCGTAAAATTTAACATAGAAGAACATTAAAAGGTGTTCACCGAGCAACTTTGATGCTCCGACGTTGCTCAACTCTCTCTATAGAGAAGCTTTTAACTGTTTTTTCCATTTGTCATAGAAAGTTGGTTTTTTTGCATCGAAATAATCTAAGATGCTTACACTCATAAAATTTGAAGTAGAAGAACAATAAAAGGTGTACACCGAGCAACTTTGGTTGTCCGAAGTTGCTCAACTCTCTCTATGGAGGAGCTTTTAAAGGTTTTGCCCTTTTGTCATAGAAAGTTGGTCTTTTGCCATCGAAATAATCTTGGAAGCTTATACTCATAAAATTTGAAATAGAAGATTATTAAAAAGTGTACACCGAGCAACCTTGATAGTCCGAAGTTGCTCAACTCTTTCTATGGAGGCGCTTTTAACGGTTTTGTCCATTTGTCATAGAAAGTTGGTCTTTTTCCATCGAAATAATCTTGGAAGCTTATACTCAAAAAATTTGACATAGAAGAACATTAAAAAGTGTACACCGAGCAACTTTGATATTCCGAAGTTGCTCAACTCTCTCTATGGAGGAGATTTTAACGGTTTTGTCCATTTGCCATAGAAAGTTGGTGTTCTGGCATTGAAATAATCCTGGAAGCTCTTTGCGTAAAATTTAACATAAAAGAACAATAAAAAGTGTACACCGAGCAACTTTGATTGTCCGAAGTTGCTCAACTCTCTCTATGGAGGAGCTTTTAACGGTTTTGTCCATTTGTCATAGAAAGTTGGTGTTTTGGCATCGAAATAATCCTGGAAGCTGATTTTCGTAAAATTTAACATAAAAGAACAATAAAAAGTGTACACCGAGCAACTTTGATTGTTCGAAGTGTCTCAACTCTCTCTATGGAGGAGCTTCTAACGGTTTTGTCCATTTGTCATAGAAAGTTGGTGTTTTGGCATCGAAATAATCCTGGAAGCTCATTTTCGTAAAATTTAACATAAAAGAACAATAAAAAGTGTACACCGAGCAACTTTGGTTGTCCGAAGTTCCTCGACTCTCTCTATGGAGGAGCTTTTAACGGTTTTGTCCATTTGTCATAGAAAGTTGGTATTTTGGCATCGAAATAATCCTGAAAGCTCATTTTCGTAAAATTTAACATAAAAGAACAATAAAAATTGTACACCGAGCAACTTTGATTGTCCGAAGTTTCTCAACTCTCTCTATGGAGGAGCTTCTAACGGTTTTGTCCATTTGTCATAGAAAGTTGGTATTTTGGCATCGAAATAATCCTGAAAGCTCATTTTCGTAAAATTTAACATAAAAGAACAATAAAAATTGTACACCGAGCAACATTGATTGTCCGAAGTTGCTCAACTCTCTCTATGGAGGAGCTTTTAATGGTTTTGTCCATTTGTCATATAAAGTTAGTGTTTTGGCATCGAAATAATCGTGGAAGCTCATTTTCGTAAAATTTAACATAAAAGAACAATAAAAAGTGTACACCGAGCAACTTTGATTGTCCGAAGTTGCTCAACTCTCTCTATGGAGGAGCTTTTAACGGTTTTGTCCATTTGTCATAGAAAGTTGGTGTTTTGGCATCGAAATAATCCTGGAAGCTGATTTTCGTAAAATTTAACATAAAAGAACAATAAAAAGTGTACACCGAGCAACTTTGATTGTCCGAAGTTTCTCAACTCTCTCTATGGAGGAGCTTCTAACGGTTTTGTCCATTTGTCATAGAAAGTTGGTGTTTTGGCATCGAAATAATCCTGGAAGCTCATTTTCGTAAAATTTAACATAAAAGAACAATAAAAAGTGTACACCGAGCAACTTTGGTTGTCCGAAGTTCCTCGACTCTCTCTATGGAGGAGCTTCTAACGGTTTTGTCCATTTGTCATAGAAAGTTGGTGTTTTGGCATCGAAATAATCCTGGAAGCTCATTTTCGTAAAATTTAACATAGAAGAACATTAAAAAGTGTACACCGAGCAACCTTGATAGTCCGAACTTGCTCAACTCTCTCTATAGAGGAGCTTTTAACGGTTTTGTCCATTTTTCATAAAAAGTTGGTCTTTTGCCATCGAAATAATCTTGGAAGCTTATACTCAAAAAATTTGACATAGAAGAACATTAAAAAGTGTGCACCGAGCAACTTTGATATTCCGAAGTTGCTCAACTCTCTCTATGGAGGAGATTTTAACGGTTTTGTCCATTTGTCATAGAAAGTTGGTGTTTTGGCATCGAAATAATCCTGGAAGCTGATTTTCGTAAAATTTAACATAAAAGAACAATAAAAAGTGTACACCGAGCAACTTTGATTGTCCGAAGTTGCTGAACTCTCTCTATGGAGGAGCTTTTAACGGTTTTGTCCATTTGTCATAGAAAGTTGGTGTTTTGGCATCGAAATAATTCTGGAAGCTCATTTTCGTAAAATTTAATATAAAAGAACAATAAAAAGTGTACACCGAGCAACTTTGATTGTCCGAAGTTTCTCAACTCTCTTTATAGAGGTGCTTATAACGGTTTTGTCCATTTGTCATTGAAAGTTGGTGTTTTGGCATCGAAATAATCTTGGAAGCCTATACACGTAAAATTTGACATAAAAAAGCAATAAAAAGTGTACACCGAGCAACTTTGATTGTCCGAAGTTGCTCAACTCTCTATATAAACGTGCTTTTAATTGCTTTGTCCATTTATCATAGAAAGTTAGTGTTTTTTCCTCGAAATAATCTAGGAAGCTTATACTCGTAAAATTTAACATAGAAGAACATTAAAAGGTGTACACCGAGAAACTTTGATGGTCCGACGTTGCTCAACTATCTTTATGGTGGAGCTTTTAACTGTTTTTTACATTTGTCATAGAAAGTTGGTTTTTTTGCATCGAAATAATCTAAGAAGCTTACACTCATAAAATTTGAAGTAGAAGAACAATAAAAAGTGTAAACCGAGCAACTTTGGTTGTCCAAAGTTGCTCAACTCTCTCTATGGAGGAGCTTTTAAAGGTTTTGCCCATTTGTCATAGAAAGTTGGTCTTTTGCCATCGAAATAATCTTGGAAGCTTATACTCATAAAATTTGACATAGAAGAACATTAAAAAGTGTACACCGAGCAACCTTGATAGTCCGAAGTCGCTCAACTCTCTCTATGGAGGAGCTTTTAACGGTTTTGTCCATTTGTCATAGAAAGTTGGTCTTTTGCCATCGAAATAATCTTGGAAGCTTATACTCAAAAAATTTGACATAGAAGAACATTAAAAAGTGTACACCGAGCAACTTTGATATTCCGAGGTTGCTCAACTCTCTCTATGGAGGAGATTTTAACGGTTTTGTCCATTTGTCATAGAAAGTTGGTGTTTTGGCATCGAAATAATCCTGGAAGCTCATTTTCATAAAATTTAACATAAAAGAACAATAAAAAGTGTACACCGAGCAACTTTGATTGTCCAAAGTTGCTCAACTCTCTCTATGGAGGAGCTTTTAACGGTTTTGTCTATTTGTCATAGAAAGTTGGTGTTTTGGCATCGAAATAATCCTGGAAGCTCATTTTCGTAAAATTTAACATAAAAGAACATTAAAAAGTGTACACCGAGCAACTTTGATTGTCCGAAGTTTCTCAACTCTCTCTATGGAGGAGCTTTAAACGGTTTTGTCCATTTGTCATTGAAAGTTGTTGTTTTGGCATCGAAATAATACTGGAAGCTCATTTTCGTAAAATTTAACATAAAAGAACAATAAAAAGTGTACACCGAACAACTTTCGTTGTCCGAAGTTCCTCGACTCTCTCTATGGAGGAGCTTTTAATGGTTTTGTCCATTTGTCATAGAAAGTTGGTGTTTTGGCATCAAAATAATCCTGGAAGCTCATTTTCGTAAAATTTAACATAAAAGAACAATAAAAATTGTACACCGAGCAACTTTGATTGTCCGAAGTTGCTCAACTCTCTCTATGGAGGAGCTTTTAACGTTTTTGTCCCTTTGTCATAGAAAGTTGGTGTTTTGGCATCGAAATAATTCTGGAAGCTCATTTTCGTAAAATTTAATATAAAAGAACAATAAAAAGTGTACACCGAGCAACTTTGGTTGTCCGAAGTTTCTCAACTCTCTTTTTAGAGGTGCTTATAACGGTTTTGTCCATTTGTCATTGAAAGTTGGTGTTTTGGCATCGAAATAATCTTGGAAGCCTATACACGTAAAATTTGACATAAAAAAGCAATAAAAAGTGTACACCGAGCAACTTTGATTGTGAAAACCAAGTTTTTATTTTTTTTTAAAAAAAAAAAAAAAAAAAAAAATTAAATTAATTAGAATATAAGGCTGTCACGGGAAAGAAAAGAGAGAGAGAAGGAAAAAGGAAAAAACAGAGGAAGAAGAAGAAAAGAAGCGCAGAGGAAGAGAGGGAGAAAGAGGAAGAAAGAGGGAGGATTTTTTTTTTGGAGAAAAACAAAGAAAGGGAGGTTGCACTCAAGAATTTGAGTTTCCATAACCTCAGAAATCTGGATTTCTTCAATCTTGAGGTAAGGTTTCATAATCTCAAAACCTAGGGTTGTGGGTGTTGATTGATTCCGAAAATTTATGGGTTTTGGAGTTGGAAGTTGTTAAATAACCATGAATTACATTCATTATTGCTAGATAAAGCTTGATTGAGGTTGAGAAGTGATTTTGAGGAGTAGTTGTGAAGAATTGCAGAATTTTCACGGTGAGTTTCGGTGTTTTGAGAAATATGTCTGGAAATAAATGTTTGGGTAGTGTATTGAGTATATATATGTGTGTGAATTAGGGAGTGGAGCTTGAAATTGAATGGGTATTGCTTTAAAGTGGAAATTCTATAAGTGGAAGGTTGGTGGAGGTATTGAATTTTGTTGAAAGTGTTTTATGAGAATTTATTGTTTTGGAAATAAATTGAGAATTGCTTGTTTATTAATTAGGTGGAATTAAATTGAAGGTTGGTTGCTAAAATCACAAGGTTTGGAATATTTTCTCCAACGAGGTAGGGATTATTTTTCTAACCTTTTTCCGATTCCTACATCAATGCCAATGGAATGGGGTTTGATTTCTTTTGATGTATTTTGAGCTGGAAAGTGCTATTGTGGGGTGGAATTCTGAAATTTCTCAATTAGTAGTGCCTTATCTAAATATTTCGAATAAATTGAGATACTCGATCTTCTATTGAGTTATCCATATTCTTGGCATAATGACATGGTGAATGTGTGTATATTATTTGCTTGCATTTCATCTTGTATGGGTAACATGGTGCATTGTGTGTGATATGGTGAGTTGGTATATGCACTAGATAGAGCCAGGAATGACCGGGTCTAGTGGCACGATTGAGATGAGATTATATGGCGGTGCACTAGATAGAGCCGGGAATGACCGGGTCTAGTGGCACGGATGGATGTGGCCACCATTGTTTGACATAGCATGGCATCTTGCTGCATTATCTTTCTTCCATTGATTCCAGCCTATTTATACTCTTGATGCTCCTGCCATATCCCTACTGGGCTTTATGCTCATCCCTTTTCCTTTTCCATCTCAGGTGATATAGGTACGAGCTCTGGTGCTCATGTTACGGATCAGCAAGAGGGAGGTACTTGACTTGGATGGCCTGAACATGTTTGGGTATTTAGTCGGGTGTGATGTATTTTAGTATATTTTCTAACTTATGGATAGTTGGAAGATAGTACTTTGGGTAAAATTTATTATGGAGGATTTATATTATTTTTGTTTCATGGTTGGATGGTTTTGTTGTGGAAATTGTTTACGTTTATTATATGGCCGGAGGCTAGAGTGATGATTTTATGATTTTGTGATTATGGCTGGAGGCCCTGATTATATTATTATGGAAGTGTGATAGATTTTCTATCTTTGGTGTTGGAGTTGGTGGATTTAATTGAAGTGTATTAATTGTGATTTTTAATGAAAACTTTAGGGTGGCATGCTCCGATTTATGGGGAGGTGCTGTCCAAATTTTTGATAAATTTATGGAATGGTTTCCATTGGTGGGTTGGTAGTTGGATTATGGAATTTTATTTCTTTTTATTTTATTTATTTGGTCGGGTGACACGCGGGTGCACACGTGTGTTGCCTAAAGTCGCGTCTCGGAAACGGGGCCTGACAAGTTGGTATCGAAGCTTCGGTTAGCTCTTTATGGGACCTAATATATGGGTCCAGCATGATTGTTGTGGTGTTGTGTGTGAGTAAGAGTTGTGTTGTGGTATGTTCAGGCCAAGTCACGACCTCTGCTGATCCGGTATGTTTTTCTAATTCCTTAAATCCTCGTGTTGGTTACGTTACTAAATAATTGTTGTGAAAATTGTAGATAGATGCACGTAGGGGTACTCGAACCCTTGCATCATTGGATGGGAGACGTGGACGTGGGGGTGTTAGGACCCGTGGGGGTGTTAGGACCCGTAGTGGTGGAGGAGGTAGAGGTCAAAGACAAAGAGCTGGCCGGGGGCGTGGTGAACAAAATGTACCTGCTCCTGAAGTGGTGCCTGAGCCACCTACTTGGGGTAATGTGCCACGGAGGGGGCGGATGGTAAACTTGAGAACCTCGGAGGAGGCAGAAAATCCAGCAGCAGATGCGATTGGGGGAAGTGGGGTGGTTCCTGATACTACACCTACACAAGGGCAAGTGTTGTCCAATGCTCAAGTGGCTTCGATGTTTGAAGCCCAAGTGCAAGTAATGAGGGAGATGTCAGAGATGATGAGGAGTGTTACTCAGATGGTCCAGACACGACCTGGACAGGGATCTCAGGTAGGTGCGGAGGGTCAGTCTTCAGGAGAAGCTGGAAGAGTTCAGCTACAGATAAATGAGGTTGATAAAATGCGCAAATTGGATCCTCCTAAGTTTCATGGAGATGCTGATGTCTCCAAGGCTCATACATGGATTCGGGAAATGGCTAGACGTCTTGATACATTGAGTATACCGGATGAGAGGCGAGGGATGGTAGCTTCCTATTTTCTGACAGATAAAGCCTATGACTGGTGGTTTGCCTTGGGGGAGAGGAGGAATGAGCTGACATGGGCATCTTTTGAGAGGTTATTTATGCAGCACTTTGTACCACAATCATATCGTGCAGGGAAAGCAAAGGAGTTCTTGACCTTAGTACAGTTGCCAGATATGCCAGTGGCAGAGTACAGTTATAAATTTGATGAATTGTACGAGTATGGAAAAATTTTTGCATCGGATGATAGCAGCAAGGCAGAGAGATTCCGACAGGGTTTGATACCCAATGTGGGTGCACCTCTAGTCAGTATGCGGATTGCTACTTATGATGAGATGAGGGAGGAGGCTTTGCAGCAGGAACAAGTTAATAAAGATTCAAAAAAATATTGGGAGGCACATGGTGGGCGTTCAGTAACTAGTGGTACAGGGGCAGCACCTAGGGTGCCTAGGCCAGTGTTTTCTGGTCAGAAGAGGCAGAGGACAGATGGGCAGATTCCACAGAACCGGTCAAGGTGGTATAATAGTGGACCAAGGCCTCAGGGAAACAGGGGGTTGCAGCAAGGACCCAAAGTATGTTACAAATGTGGGGGAGTCGGACATGTTATGGACCAGTGTCTTGCTACTGGGGTGAAATGTTTTCAGTGTGGTAAGGTGGGACATAGGTCATTTGATTGTCCTCAAAGGAGAGGGGATTCTCAACAGAGATCTGGGATTTCCTCTGCAGCATCAGCACATACTACTCCACGTGCTTTGTCGGGTTCCACAAGCACTTTTACAGGTAGGGGGAGACCCCCTAGTAGACCACAGCAGCAGCGGTCACAAAGTCAGACTACATTGACTCAAGGGAGAGCCTTTGCTCTGGGGCAGCAGACAGAGCCCGAGCATTCAAACTTTGTTGGAGGTACTTTTCTAGTCTCAAATTGTTTGGTGAGGGTATTGTTTGATTCTGGTGCTACTGCTTCTTTCATTACTGCATCTTTGGCTAAGGCCATAGGATTAGAAGTGTCTCCAATAAGAAAAATGTTTACAGTGACTTCTCCTTTTGGGTATACAACCTCACTTGAGGGAATGGTGGAAGGGGTGGTATGTAGATTTGGTGATATTGAGTTGACTGCAAATTTATATGTGCTGGATTTTAAAGATTTTGATGTGATATTGGGTGTCGATTGGTTGACTCAGCATAAGGCCATAATTGATTTTTTGAGGCGTAGGGTTAGATTGAATGTGCCAGGAGGTGGTGAGATTCAATTGTATGGTTCCAAAGGAATGCCTTGTTTGCATTTCTTGGAAGATCATGCACCCGTGGATTGTTTGATGGCAAGCTTAGCTACTTTAACATTGAAGAATGGTGTGACTAAACCAGTACCAGTGGTGGCTGAATTTATGGATGTATTTCCAGAGGATTTGTCGGGGTTGCCGCCTAAAAGAGAGATAGAGTTTTCTATTGAGTTAGTTCCGAACACTAAACCTATTTCCATTGCTCCTTACCGAATGGCTCCGGCAGAGTTAAAAGAATTAGAGAATCAATTGCGGGATTTGGAGTCGAAGGGGTTCATACGACCCAGTGTATCTCCTTGGGGTGCTCCGGTGTTGTTTGTGAAAAAGAAAGATGACACATTGCGGATGTGTATTGATTATCGGCAATTGAACCGGGTGACTGTGAAGAATAAATACCCATTGCCGAGGATCAATGATTTGTTTGACCAATTGCGAGGTGCTAGGCACTTTTCAAAAATTGATTTGAGATCCGGTTACCACCAGTTGAGGATCAGAGAGTCGGATGTGCAGAAAACAGCTTTCAGAACACGGTATGGGCATTATGAGTTCCTGGTGATGTCTTTTGGACTTACTAATGCGCCTGCAGTGTTTATGGACTTGATGCAACGAGTGCTTCGGCCTTTCTTAGACCGATTTGTGGTGGTTTTCATTGATGATATATTGGTGTATTCACCTACGGTGGAGGAGCATGAATTACACTTACGGGCGGTACTTCAGACATTACGAGAACATAAATTGTATGCAAAATTGAGCAAGTGTGAGTTCTGGACAACGGAGGTGAAGTTTTTGGGGCATGTCATTACCCAGGAGGGTATTGCCGTAGATGATTTAAAAATTGAGGCGGTGTTGAAATGGGGAAAGCCAAAGAATGTTACAGAAATACGCAGTTTTCTTGGTTTAGCCGGATACTACCGACGGTTTATTGGCGACTTTTCGCGTATTGCTGCACCCATGACACAGCTTACGCGAAAAGGAGCACCGTTTGTATGGTCCGAGGAGTGTGAGAAGGCATTTCAAGAATTGAAGTGTAGACTCACGTCTCCACCCGTGTTAGTTGTTCCAGAAAGAAATGCGGGTTATCAAGTCTATTGTGATGCTTCCAAAGTAGGCTTGGGATGTGTATTGATGCAGCAAGACAGGGTAGTGGAGTATGGCTCACGGTTGTTAAAACCACATGAACGGAATTACCCGGTTCATGATTTGGAATTGGCAGCGGTAGTGTTTGCACTCAAACAATGGAGGTATTATTTGTATGGGGAGAGGTTTGAGGTATTCTCTGATCACAAGAGTCTCAAGTATCTTTTCACTCAGAAAGAATTGAATCAAAGGCAACGAAGGTGGATGGAGTATCTTGAAGATTATGATTTTGCATTGAATTATCATCCGGGGAAAGCCAATGTAGTGGCCGATGCTTTGAGTAGAAAAAATACCATTGTGGCAATTTCTATGCGAGAGTGTGAGTTTGTGGAGGTAATAAACTCATTTGGGTTGGACTTGCAGGAGCGTGAGGAGAAATTGTATTTAGGGTGTATTTCGATACGACCGGTGTTGATCCAAAAAGTATTAGATGCACAAATTGGTGACGCCATTTTTGATGTGATTGAGGAGGAGTCTGGATGGATTAGAGGTAGTGATGGCGGTGTTAGATTGGAGGGTAGATTGGTGGTGCCAAATGATGAAGAGTTGCGGGAGGAAATTTTACGGGAGGCACACCATTCTCGGTTTGCTATGCATCCGGGAGGAAATAAAATGTATCGGGATTTGAAACGTCAATTTTGGTGGCGTGGGATGAAAGTTGATGTTGGGAGATTTGTTGCTAGATGCCTCACTTGTCAACAAGTAAAGGCGGAACATCAAAGACCGGCAGGGTTGTTACAACCACTTCCGGTAGCACAATGGAAATGGGAAAATATTACGATGGATTTTGTGACTGCATTACCGTTGACTCCGAGGAAAAAGGATACGGTTTGGGTGGTCGTTGATAGATTGACAAAATCTGCACATTTTCTCCCAATTAACAAAACAGACTCACTTGAGTCATTGAGTAGATTATATGTACGGGAGATAGTAAGGTTGCATGGTGTACCAATGAGTATTGTGTCAGATAGAGATCCGCGTTTTACGGGTCGATTCTGGGGAAGCTTGCAAGAAGCTTTGGGTACCAAGTTGACGATGTCTACTTCGTTTCACCCGGAAACGGATGGACAAAGTGAGAGAACCATTCAAATACTTGAAGATATGCTACGGGCATGTACGATGGACTTTGGTAAAAGTTGGGAAAATCATTTACATTTGGCAGAGTTTGTATACAATAACTCGTATCAAAGTAGTATTGAAATGGCACCATTTGAAGCTTTGTACGGGAGACCATGTAGATCACCATTGTGTTGGGCGGAGGTTGGTGAGAAAGTACTTTCCGGGCCAGAATTTGTCAAGGATGCTAAACTAAAGGTGGAAGAGATTAGAAAGAGATTGCTTACAGCTCAAAGTAGGCAAAAATCGTATGCAGATAAAAGGAGGAGACCTTTAGAGTTTTCTATGGGTGATAAAGTGTTTGTAAAAGTAAGCCCGAAGATAGGAGTGCAAAGGTTTGGCAAGCAAGGAAAACTGGCACCGCGGTATGTGGGGCCTTTTGAAATTCTTGAGAGAGTCGGGGAAGTGGCATATAGGTTGGCATTGCCACCAAAGTTGTCTAATGTGCATAATGTGTTTCATGTATCTACACTCCGAAAGTATGAGCCGGATCCTTCCCATGTGATAAATTGGGAGACGTTGACGGTTGAGGATAATGGAACTTATTTGTTGCAACCCGTGAGAATTTTAGATAGGCAAGACAAAGTTACTAGATCAAGCACAATACCTTTGGTGAAGGTACTATGGATGCATCATGGAACCGAGGAAGCAACTTGGGAATTGGAGTCCGAAATACGGAAGAAGTTTCCATATCTATTCGAACCATAAGGTATTTTTTAAATTTCGAGGACGAAATTTTTATAAGGGGTGGAGAATGTGAAAACCAAGTTTTTATTTTTTTTTAAAAAAAAAAAAAAAAAAAAAATTAAATTAATTAGAATATAAGGCTGTCACGGGAAAGAAAAGAGAGAGAGAAGGAAAAAGGAAAAAACAGAGGAAGAAGAAGAAAAGAAGCGCAGAGGAAGAGAGGGAGAAAGAGGAAGAAAGAGGGAGGATTTTTTTTTTTGGAGAAAAACAAAGAAAGGGAGGTTGCACTCAAGAATTTGAGTTTCCATAACCTCAAAAATCTGGATTTCTTCAATCTTGAGGTAAGGTTTCATAATCTCAAAACCTAGGGTTGTGGGTGTTGATTGATTCCGAAAATTTATGGGTTTTGGAGTTGGAAGTTGTTAAATAACCATGAATTACATTCATTATTGCTAGATAAAGCTTGATTGAGGTTGAGAAGTGATTTTGAGGAGTAGTTGTGAAGAATTGCAGAATTTTCACGGTGAGTTTCGGTGTTTTGAGAAATATGTCTGGAAATAAATGTTTGGGTAGTGTATTGAGTATATATATGTGTGTGAATTAGGGAGTGGAGCTTGAAATTGAATGGGTATTGCTTTAAAGTGGAAATTCTAGAAGTGGAAGGTTGGTGGAGGTATTGAATTTTGTTGAAAGTGTTTTATGAGAATTTATTGTTTTGGAAATAAATTGAGAATTGCTTGTTTATTAATTAGGTGGAATTAAATTGAAGGTTGGTTGCTAAAATCACTAGGTTTGGAATATTTTCTCCAACGAGGTAGGGATTATTTTTCTAACCTTTTTCCGATTCCTACATCAATGCCAATGGAATGGGGTTTGATTTCTTTTGATGTATTTTGAGCTGGAAAGTGCTATTGTGGGGTGGAATTCTGAAATTTCTCAATTAGTAGTGCCTTATCTAAATATTTCGAAAAAATTGAGATACTCGATCTTCTATTGAGTTATCCATATTCTTGGCATAATGACATGGTGAATGTGTGTATATTATTTGCTTGCATTTCATCTTGTATGGGTAACATGGTGCATTGTGTGTGATATGGTGAGTTGGTATATGCACTAGATAGAGCCGGGAATGACCGGGTCTAGTGGCACGGATGGATGTGGCCACCATTGTTTGACATAGCATGGCATCTTGCTGCATTATCTTTCTTCCATTGATTCCAGCCTATTTATACTCTTGATGCTCCTGCCATATCCCTACTGGGCTTTATGCTCATCCCTTTTCCTTTTCCATCTCAGGTGATATAGGTACGAGCTCTGGTGCTCATGTTACGGATCAGCAAGAGGGAGGTACTTGACTTGGATGGCCTGAACATGTTTGGGTATTTAGTCGGGTGTGATGTATTTTAGTATATTTTCTAACTTATGGATAGTTGGAAGATAGTACTTTGGGTAAAATTTATTATGGAGGATTTATATTATTTTTGTTTCATGGTTGGATGGTTTTGTTGTGGAAATTGTTTACGTTTATTATATGGCCGGAGGCTAGAGTGATGATTTTATGATTTTGTGATTATGGCTGGAGGCCCTGATTATATTATTATGGAAGTGTGATAGATTTTCTATCTTTGGTGTTGGAGTTGGTGGATTTAATTGAAGTGTATTAATTGTGATTTTTAATGAAAACTTTAGGGTGGCATGCTCCGATTTATGGGGAGGTGCTGTCCAAATTTTTGATAAATTTATGGAATGGTTTCCATTGGTGGGTTGGTAGTTGGATTATGGAATTTTATTTCTTTTTATTTTATTTATTTGGTCGGGTGACACGCGGGTGCACACGTGTGTTGCCTAAAGTCGCGTCTCGGAAACGGGGCCTGACATTGATTGTCCGAAGTTGCTCAACTCTCTATATAAACGTGCTTTTAATTGCTTTGTCCATTTATCATAGAAAGTTAGTGTTTTTTCCTCGAAATAATCTAGGAAGCTTATACTCGTAAAATTTAACATAGAAGAACATTAAAAGGTGTACACCGAGAAACTTTGATGGTCCGACGTTGCTCAACTATCTTTATGGAGGAGCTTTTAACTGTTTTTTACATTTGTCATAGAAAGTTGGTTTTTTTGCATCGAAATAATCTAAGAAGCTTACACTCATAAAATTTGAAGTAGAAGAACAATAAAAAGTGTAAACCGAGCAACTTTGGTTGTCCAAAGTTGCTCAACTCTCTCTATGGAGGAGCTTTTAAAGGTTTTGCCCATTTGTCATAGAAAGTTGGTCTTTTGCCATCGAAATAATCTTGGAAGCTTATACTCATAAAATTTGACATAGAAGAACATTAAAAAGTGTACACCGAGCAACCTTGATAGTCCGAAGTCGCTCAACTCTCTCTATGGAGGAGCTTTTAACGGTTTTGTCCATTTGTCATAGAAAGTTGGTCTTTTGCCATCGAAATAATCTTGGAAGCTTATACTCAAAAAATTTGACATAGAAGAACATTAAAAAGTGTACACCGAGCAACTTTGATATTCCGAGGTTGCTCAACTCTCTCTATGGAGGAGATTTTAACGGTTTTGTCCATTTGTCATAGAAAGTTGGTGTTTTGGCATCGAAATAATCCTGGAAGCTCATTTTCATAAAATTTAACATAAAAGAACAATAAAAAGTGTACACCGAGCAACTTTGATTGTCCAAAGTTGCTCAACTCTCTCTATGGAGGAGCTTTTAACGGTTTTGTCTATTTGTCATAGAAAGTTGGTGTTTTGGCATCGAAATAATCCTGGAAGCTCATTTTCGTAAAATTTAACATAAAAGAACATTAAAAAGTGTACACCGAGCAACTTTGATTGTCCGAAGTTTCTCAACTCTCTCTATGGAGGAGCTTTAAACGGTTTTGTCCATTTGTCATTGAAAGTTGGTGTTTTGGCATCGAAATAATACTGGAAGCTCATTTTCGTAAAATTTAACATAAAAGAACAATAAAAAGTGTACACAGAACAACTTTGGTTGTCCGAAGTTCCTCGACTCTCTCTATGGAGGAGCTTTTAATGGTTTTGTCCATTTGTCATAGAAAGTTGGTGTTTTGGCATCAAAATAATCCTGGAAGCTCATTTTCGTAAAATTTAACATAAAAGAACAATAAAAATTGTACACCGAGCAACTTTGATTGTCCGAAGTTGCTCAACTCTCTCTATGGAGGAGCTTTTAACGTTTTTGTCCCTTTGTCATAGAAAGTTGGTGTTTTGGCATCGAAATAATTCTGGAAGCTCATTTTCGTAAAATTTAATATAAAAGAACAATAAAAAGTGTACACCGAGCAACTTTGATTGTCCGAAGTTTCTCAACTCTCTTTTTAGAGGTGCTTATAACGGTTTTGTCCATTTGTCATTGAAAGTTGGTGTTTTGGCATCGAAATAATCTTGGAAGCCTATACACGTAAAATTTGACATAAAAAAGCAATAAAAAGTGTACACCGAGCAACTTTGATTGTCCGAAGTTGCTCAACTCTCTATATAAACGTGCTTTTAATTGCTTTGTCCATTTATCATAGAAAGTTAGTGTTTTTTCCTCGAAATAATCTAGGAAGCTTATACTCGTAAAATTTAACATAGAAGAACATTAAAAGGTGTACACCGAGCAACTTTGATGGTCCGACGTTGCTCAACTATCTTTATGGAGGAGCTTTTAACTGTTTTTTACATTTGTCATAGAAAGTTGGTTTTTTTGCATCGAAATAATCTAAGAAGCTTACACTCATAAAATTTGAAGTAGAAGAACAATAAAAAGTGTAAACCGAGCAACTTTGGTTGTCCAAAGTTGCTCAACTCTCTCTATGGAGGAGCTTTTAAAGGTTTTGCCCATTTGTCATAGAAAGTTGGTCTTTTGCCATCGAAATAATCTTGGAAGCTTATACTCATAAAATTTGACATAGAAGAACATTAAAAAGTGTACACCGAGCAACCTTGATAGTCCGAAGTCGCTCAACTCTCTCTATGGAGGAGCTTTTAACGGTTTTGTCCATTTGTCATAGAAAGTTGGTCTTTTGCCATCGAAATAATCTTGGAAGCTTATACTCAAAAAATTTGACATAGAAGAACATTAAAAAGTGTACACCGAGCAACTTTGATATTCCGAGGTTGCTCAACTCTCTCTATGGAGGAGATTTTAACGGTTTTGTCCATTTGTCATAGAAAGTTGGTGTTTTGGCATCGAAATAATCCTGGAAGCTCATTTTCATAAAATTTAACATAAAAGAACAATAAAAAGTGTACACCGAGCAACTTTGATTGTCCGAAGTTGCTCAACTCTCTCTATGGAGGAGCTTTTAACGGTTTTGTCCATTTGTCATAGAAAGTTGGTGTTTTGGCATCGAAATAATCCTGGAAGCTCATTTTCGTAAAATTTAACATAAAAGAACATTAAAAAGTGTACACCGAGCAACTTTGATTGTCCGAAGTTTCTCAACTCTCTCTATGGAGGAGCTTTAAACGGTTTTGTCCATTTGTCATTGAAAGTTGGTGTTTTGGCATCGAAATAATCCTGGAAGCACATTTTCGTAAAATTTAACATAAAAGAACAATAAAAAGTGTACACCGAACAACTTTGGTTGTCCGAAGTTCCTCGACTCTCTCTATGGAGGAGCTTTTAATGGTTTTGTCCATTTGTCATAGAAAGTTGGTGTTTTGGCATCAAAATAATCCTGGAAGCTCATTTTCGTAAAATTTAACATAAAAGAACAATAAAAATTGTACACCGAGCAACTTTGATTGTCCGAAGTTGCTCAACTCTCTCTATGGAGGAGCTTTTAACGTTTTTGTCCCTTTGTCATAGAAAGTTGGTGTTTTGGCATCGAAATAATACTGGAAGCTCATTTTCGTAAAATTTAACATAAAAGAACATTAAAAAGTGTACACCGAGCAACTTTGATTGTCCGAAGTTTCTCAACTCTCTCTATGAAGGAGCTTTTAAAGGTTTTGTCCATTTTTCATTGAAAGTTGGTGTTTTGGCATCGAAATAATCCTGGAAGCTCATTTTCGTAAACTTTAACATAAAAGAACAATAAAAAGTGTACACCGAGCAACTTTGGTTATCCGAAGTTCCTCGACTCTCTCTATGGAGGAGCTTTTAACGGTTTTGTCCGTTTGTCATAGAAAGTTGGTGTTTTGGCATCGAAATAATCCTGGAAGCTCATTTTCGTAAAATTTAACATAAAAGAACAATAAAAATTGTACACCGAGCAACTTTGATTGTCCGAAGTTGCTCAACTCTCTCTCTGGAGGAGCTTTTAACGGTTTTGTCCCTTTGTCATAGAAAGTTGATTTTATGGCATCGAAATAATCCTGGAAGCTCATTTTCGTAAATTTTAACATAAAAGAACATTAAAAAGTGTACACCGAGCAACTTTGATTGTCCGAAGTTTCTCAACTCTCTCTATGAAGGAGCTTTTAACGGTTTTGTCCATTTGTCATAGAAAGTTGGTGTTTTGGTATCCAAATAATCTTGGAAGCCTATACACGTAAAATTTGACATAAAAAAGCAATAAAAAGTGTACACCGAGCAACTTCGATTGTCCGAAGTTGCTCAACTCTCTCTATAGACGTGCTTTTAATCGCCTTGTCCATTTATCATAGAAAGTTAGTGTTTTTTCCTCGAAATAATCTAGGAAGCTTACACTCATAAAATTTGAAGTAGAAGAACAATAAAAAGTGTACACCGAGCAACTTTGGTTGTCCGAAGTTGCTCAACTCTCTCTATGGAGGAGCTTTTAAAGGTTTTGCCCATTTGTCATAGAAAGTTGGTCTTTTGCCATCGAAATAATCTTGGAAGCTTATACTCATAAAATTTGACATAGAGGAACATTAAAAAGTGTACACCGAGCAACTTTGATTGTTCGAAGTTGCTCAACTCTCTCTATGGAGGAGCTTTTAACGGTTTTGTCCATTTGTCATTGAAAGTTGGTCTTTTGCCATCGAAATAATCTTGGAGGGTTATACTCAAAAAATTTAACATAGAAGAACATTAAAAAGTGTACACCGAGCAACTTTGGTTGTCCGAAGTTGCTCAACTCTCTCTATTGAGGAGCTTTTAACGGTTTTGTCCATTTGTCATTGAAAGTAGGTCTTTTGCCATCGAAATAATCTTGGAGGCTTATACTCAGAAAATTTAACATAGAAGAACATTAAAAAGTGTACACCGAGCAACTTTGGTTGTCCGAAGTTCCTCTACTCTCTCTATGGAGGAGCTTTTAACGGTTTTGTCCATTAGTCATACAAAGTTGTTGTTTTGGCATCGAAATAATCCTGGAAGCTCATTTTCGTAAAATTTAACATAAAAGAACAATAAAAAGTGTACACCGAGCAACTTTGATATTCCGAGGTTGCTCAACTCTCTCTATGGAGGAGATTTTAACGGTTTTGTCCATTTGTCATAGAAAGTTGGTGTTTTGGCATCGAAATAATCCTGGAAGCTCATTTTCATAAAATTTAACATAAAAGAACAATAAAATGTGTACACCGAGCAACTTTGATTGTCCGAAGTTGCTCAACTCTCTCTATGGAGGAGCTTTTAACGGTTTTGTCCATTTGTCTTAGAAAGTTGGTGTTTTGGCATCGAAATAATCGTGGAAGCTCATTTTCGTAAAATTTAACATAAAAGAACATTAAAAAGTGTACACCGAGCAACTTTGATTGTCTGAAGTTTCTCAACTCTCTCTATGGAGGAGCTTTAAACGGTTTTGTCCATTTGTCATTGAAAGTTGGGGTTTTGGCATCGAAATAATCCTGGAAGCTCATTTTCGTAAAATTTAACATAAAAGAACAATAAAAAGTGTACACCGAACAACTTTGGTTGTCCGAAGTTCCTCGACTCTCTCTATGGAGGAGCTTTTCATGGTTTTGTCCATTTGTCATAGAAAGTTGGTGTTTTGGCATCAAAATAATCCTGGAAGCTCATTTTCGTAAAATTTAACATAAAAGAACAATAAAAATTGTACACCGAGCAACTTTGATTGTCCGAAGTTGCTCAACTCTCTCTATGGAGGAGCTTTTAACGTTTTTGTCCCTTTGTCATAGAAAGTTGGTGTTTTGGCATCGAAATAATACTGGAAGCTCATTTTCGTAAAATTTAACATAAAAGAACATTAAAAAGTGTACACCGAGCAACTTTGATTGTCCGAAGTTTCTCAACTCTCTCTATGAAGGAGCTTTTAACGGTTTTGTCCATTTTTCATTGAAAGTTGGTGTTTTGGCATCGAAATAATCCTGGAAGCTCATTTTCGTAAACTTTAACATAAAAGAACAATAAAAAGTGTACACCGAGCAACTTTGGTTATCCGAAGTTCCTCGACTCTCTCTATGGAGGAGCTTTTAACGGTTTTGTCCGTTTGTCATAGAAAGTTGGTGTTTTGGCATCGAAATAATCCTGGAAGCTCATTTTTGTAAAATTTAACATAAAAGAACAATAAAAATTGTACACCGAGCAACTTTGATTGTCCGAAGTTGCTCAACTCTCTCTCTGGAGGAGCTTTTAACGGTTTTGTCCCTTTGTCATAGAAAGTTGATTTTATGGCATCGAAATAGTCCTGGAAGCTCATTTTCGTACAATTTAACATAAAAGAACATTAAAAAGTGTACACCGAGCAACTTTGATTGTCCGAAGTTTCTCAACTCTCTCTATGAAGGAGCTTTTAACTGTTTTGTCCATTTGTCATAGAAAGTTGGTGTTTTGGTATCCAAATAATCTTGGAAGCCTAAACACGTAAAATTTGACATAAAAAAGCAATAAAAAGTGTACACCGAGCAACTTCGATTGTCCGAAGTTGCTCAACTCTCTCTATAGACGTGCTTTTAATCGCCTTGTCCATTTATCATAGAAAGTTAGTGTTTTTTCCTCGAAATAATCTAGGAAGCTTATACTCGTAAAATTTAACATAGAAGAACATTAAAAGGTGTACACCGAGCAACTTTGATGGTCCGACGTTGCTCAACTATCTCTATGGAGAAGCTTTTAACTGTTTTTTCCATTTGTCATAGAAAGTTGGTTTTTTTGCATCGAAATAATCTAAGAAGCTTACACTCATAAAATTTGAAGTAGAAGAACAATAAAAAGTGTACACCGAGCAACTTTGGTTGTCCGAAGTTGCTCAACTCTCTCTATGGAGGAGCTTTTAAAGGTTTTGCCCATTTGTCATAGAAAGTTGGTCTTTTGCCATCGAAATAATCTTGGAAGCTTATACTCATAAAATTTGACATAGAAGAACATTAAAAAGTGTACACCGAGCAACTTTGATTGTCCGAAGTTGCTCAACTCTCTCTATGGAGGAGCTTTTAACGGTTTTGTCCATTTGTCATTGAAAGTTGGTCTTTTGCCATCAAAATAATCTTGGAGGGTTATACTCAAAAAATTTAACATAGAAGAACATTAAAAAGTGTACACCGAGCAACTTTGGTTGTCCGAAGTTGCTCAACTCTCTCTATTGAGGAGCTTTTAACAGTTTTGTCCATTTGTCATTGAAAGTTGGTCTTTTGCCATCGAAATAATCTTGGAGGCTTATACTCAAAAAATTTAACATAGAAGAACATTAAAAAGTGTACACCGAGCAACTTTGGTTGTCCGAAGTTCCTCTACTCTCTCTATGGAGGAGCTTTTAACGGTTTTGTCCATTAGTCATACAAAGTTGGTGTTTTGGCATCGAAATAATCCTGGAAGCTCATTTTCGTAAAATTTAACATAAAAGAACAATAAAAAGTGTACACCGAGCAACTTCGATATTCCGAGGTTGCTCAACTCTCTCTATGGAGGAGCTTTTAACGGTTTTGTCCATTTGTCATAGAAAGTTGGTGTTTTGGAATCGAAATAAACCTGGAAGCTCATTTTCGTAAACTTTAACATAAAAGAACAATAAAAAGTGTACACCGAGCAACTTTGGTTATCCGAGGTTCCTCGACTCTCTCTATGGAGGAGCTTTTAACGGTTTTGTCCGTTTGTCATAGAAAGTTGGTGTTTTGGCATCGAAATAATCCTGGAAGCTCATTTTCGTAAAATTTAACATAAAAGAACAATAAAAATTGTACACCGAGCAACTTTGATTGTCCGAAGTTGCTCAACTCTCTCTATGGAGGAACTTTTAACGGTTTTGTCCCTTTGTCATAGAAAGTTGATTTTATGGCATCGAAATAATCCTGGAAGCTCATTTTCGTAAAATTTAACATAAAAGAACATTAAAAAGTGTACACCGAGCAACTTTGATTGTCCGAAGTTTCTCAACTCTCTCTATGAAGGAGCTTTTAACGGTTTTGTCCATTTGTCATAGAAAGTTGTTGTTTTGGTATCCAAATAATCTTGGAAGCCTATACACGTAAAATTTGACATAAAAAAGCAATAAAAAGTGTACACCGAGCAACTTCGATTGTCCGAAGTTGCTCAACTCTCTCTATAGACGTGCTTTTAATCGCCTTGTCCATTTATCATAGAAAGTTAGTGTTTTTTCCTCGAAATAATCTAGGAAGCTTATACTCGTAAAATTTAACATAGAAGAACATTAAAAGGTGTACACCGAGCAACTTTGATGGTCCGACGTTGCTCAACTCTCTCTATGGAGGGGCTTTTAAAGGTTTTGCCAATTTGTCATAGAAAGTTGGTCTTTTGCCATCGAAATAATCTTGGAAGCTTATACTCATAAAATTTGACATAGAAGAACATTAAAAAGTGTACACAGAGCAACTTTGATTGTCCGAAGTTGCTCAACTCTCTCTATGGAGGAGCTTTTAACGGTTTTGTCCATTTGTCATTGAAAGTTGGTCTTTTGCCATCGAAATAATCTTGGAGGCTTATACTCAAAAAATTTAACATAGAAGAACATTAAAAAGTGTACACCGAGCAACTTTGGTTGTCCGAAGTTGCTCAACTCTCTCTATGGAGGAGCTTTTAACGGTTTTGTCCATTTGTCATTGAAAGTTGGTCTTTTGCCATCGAAATAATCTTGGAGGCTTATACTCAAAAAATTTAACATAGAAGAACATTAAAAAGTGTACACCGAGCAACTTTGGTTGTCCGAAGTTCCTCTACTCTCTCTATGGAGGAGCTTTTAACGGTTTTGTCCATTAGTCATAGAAAGTTGGTGTTTTGGCATCGAAATAATCCTGGAAGCTCGTTTTCGTAAAATTTAACATAAAAGAACAATAAAAAGTGTACACCGAGCAACTTTGATTGTCCGAAGTTGCTCAACTCTCTCTATGGAGGAGCTTTTAACGGTTTTGTCCATTTGTCATAGAAAGTTGGTGTTTTGGAATCGAAATAATCCTGGAAGCTCATTTTCGTAAAATTTAACATAAAAGAACAATAAAAAGTGTACACCGAGCAACTTTGATTGTCCGAAGTTTCTCAACTCTCTCTATGGAGGAGCTTTTAACGGTTTTGTCCATTTGTCATTGAAAGTTGGTGTTTTGGCATCGAAATAATCCTGGAAGCTCATTTTCGTAAAATTTAACATAAAAGAACAATAAAAAGTGTACACCGAACAACTTTGGTTGTCCGAAGTTCCTCGAATCTCTCTATGGAGGAGCTTTTAATGGTTTTGTCCATTTTTCATAGAAAGTTGGTGTTTTGGCATTGAAATAATCCTGGAAGCTCATTTTCGTAAAATTTAACATAAAAGAACAATAAAAATTGTACACCGAGCAACTTTGATTGTCCGAAGTTGCTCAACTCTCTCTATGGAGGAGCTTTTAACGGTTTTGTCCTTTTGTCATAGAAAGTTGGTGTTTTGGCATCGAAATAATACTGGAAGCTCATTTTCGTAAAATTCAACATAAAAGAACATTAAAAAGTGTACACCGAGCAACTTTGATTGTCCGAAGTTTCTCAACTCTCTCTATGAAGGAACTTTTAACGGTTGTGTCCATTTGTCATTGAAAGTTGGTGTTTTGGCATCGAAATAATCCTAGAAGCTCATTTTCGTAAACTTTAACATAAAAGAACAATAAAAAGTGTACACCGAGCAACTTTGATAGTCCGAAGTTGCTCAACTCTCCCTGCGGAGAAGCATTTAACGGTTTTGTTCATTTGTCATAGAAAGTTGGTGTTTTGGCATCGAAATAATCCTGGAAGCTCATACTCATAAAATTTGACATAGAAGAACAATAAAAAGTGTACACCGAGCAACTTTGATGTGCCGAAGTTGATCAACTCTCTCTATGGAGGAGCTTTTAAAGGTTTTGTCCATTTGTCATAGAAAGTTGGTCTTTTGCCGTCGAAATAATTTTGGAAGCTTATACTCATAAAATTTGACATAGAAGATGACATAGAAGAACATTAAAAAGTGTACACCGAGCAACTTTGATAGTCTGAAGTTGCTCAACTCTCTCTATGGAGGAGCTTTTAACGGTTTTGTCCATTTGTCATAGAAAGTTGGTGTTTTGGCATCGAAATAATCCTGGAAGCTCATTTTCGTAAAATTTAACATAAAAGAACATTAAAAAGTGTACACCGAGCAACATTGATTGTCCGAAGTTTCTCAACTCTCTCTATGGAGGAGCATTTAACGGTTTTGTCCATTTGTCATTGAAAGTTGTTGTTTTGGCATCGAAATAATCCTGGAAGCTCAATTTCGTAAAATTTAACATAAAAGAACAATAAAAAGTGTACACCGAACAACTTTGGTTGTCCGAAGTTTCTCAAATCTCTCTATGGAGGAGCTCTTAACGGTTTTGTCCATTTGTCATTGAAAGTTGTTGTTTTGGCATCGAAATAATCCTGGAAGCTCATTTTCGTGAAATTTAACATAAAAGAACAATAAAAAGTGTACACCGAACAACTTTGGTTGTCCGAAGTTCCTCGACTCTCTCTACGGAGGAGCTTTTAATGGTTTTGTCCATTTTTCATAGAAAGTTTGTGTTTTGGCATCGAAATAATCCCGGAAGCTCATTTTTGTAAAATTTAACATAAAAGAACAATAAAAATTGTACACCGAGCAACTTTGATTGTCCGAAGTTCCTCGACTCTCTCTATGGAGGAGCTTTTAATGGTTTTGTCCATTTTTCATAGAAAGTTGGTGTTTTGGCATCGAAATAATCCTGGAAGCTCATTTTCGTAAAATTTAACATAAAAGAACAATAAAAATTGTACACCGAGCAACTTTGATTGTCCGAAGTTGCTCAACTCTCTCTATGGAGGAGCTTTTAACGGTTTTGTCCCTTTGTCATAGAAAGTTGATGTTTTGGCATCGAAATAATACTGGAAGCTCATTTTCGTAAAATTCAACATAAAAGAATATTAAAAAGTGTACACCGAGCAACTTTGATTGTCCGAAATTTCTCAACTCTCTCTATGAAGGAGCTTTTAACGGTTTTGTCCATTTGTCATTGAAAGTTGGTGTTTTGGCATCGAAATAATCCTAGAAGCTCATTTTCGTAAACTTTAACATAAAAGAACAATAAAAAGTGTACACCGAGCAACTTTGGTTGTCCGAAGTTCCTCGACTCTCTCTATGGAGGAGCTTTTAACGGTTTTGTCCATTTGTCATAGAAAGTTGGTGTTTTGGCATCAAAATAATCCTGGAAGCTCATTTTCGTAAAATTTAACATAAAAGAACAATAAAAATTGTACACCGAGCAACTTTGATTGTCCGAAGTTGCTCAACTCTCTCTATTGAGGAGCTTTTATCGGTTTTGTCCCTTTGTCATAGAAAGTTGATTTTATGGCATCGAAATAATCCTGGAAGCTCATTTTCGTAAAATTTAACATAGAAGAACAATAAAAAGTGTACACCGAGCAACTTTGATAGTCCGAAGTTGCTCAACTCTCCCTATGGAGAAGCATTTAACGGTTTTGTTCATTTGTCATAGAAAGTTGGTGTTTTGGCATCGAAATAATCCTGGAAGCTCATACTCATAAAATTTGACATAGAAGAACAATAAAAAGTGTACACCGAGCAACTTTGATGTGCCGAAGTTGCTCAACTCTCTCTATGGAGGAGCTTTTAAAGGTTTTGTCCATTTGTCATAGAAAGTTGGTCTTTTGCCGTCGAAATAATTTTGGAAGCTTATACTCATAAAATTTGACATAGAAGATGACATAGAAGAACATTAAAAAGTGTACACCGAGCAACTTTGATAGTCTGAAGTTGCTCAACTCTCTCTATGGAGGAGCTTTTAATGGTTTTGTCCATTTGTCATAGAAAGTTGGTGTTTTGGCATCGAAATAATCCTGGAAGCTCATTTTCGTAAAATTTAACATAAAAGAACATTAAAAAGTGTACACCGAGCAACATTGATTGTCCGAAGTTTCTCAACTCTCTCTATGGAGGAGCTTTTAACGGTTTTGTCCATTTGTCATTGAAAGTTGTTGTTTTGGCATCGAAATAATCCTGGAAGCTCAATTTCGTAAAATTTAACATAAAAGAAGAATAAAAAGTGTACACCGAACAACTTTGGTTGTCCGAAGTTTCTCAAATCTCTCTATGGAGGAGCTCTTAACGGTTTTGTCCATTTGTCATTGAAAGTTGTTGTTTTGGCATCGAAATAATCCTGGAAGCTCATTTTCGTGAAATTTAACATAAAAGAACAATAAAAAGTGTACACCGAACAACTTTGGTTGTCCGAAGTTCCTCGACTCTCTCTACGGAGGAGCTTTTAATGGTTTTGTCCATTTTTCATAGAAAGTTTGTGTTTTGGCATCGAAATAATCCTGGAAGCTCATTTTTGTAAAATTTAACATAAAAGAACAATAAAAATTGTACACCGAGCAACTTTGATTGTCCGAAGTTCCTCGACTCTCTCTATGGAGGAGCTTTTAATGGTTTTGTCCATTTTTCATAGAAAGTTGGTGTTTTGGCATCGAAATAATCCTGGAAGCTCATTTTCGTAAAATTTAACATAAAAGAACAATAAAAATTGTACACCGAGCAACTTTGATTGTCCGAAGTTGCTCAACTCTCTCTATGGAGGAGCTTTTAACGGTTTTGTCCCTTTGTCATAGAAAGTTGATGTTTTGGCATCGAAATAATACTGGAAGCTCATTTTCGTAAAATTCAACATAAAAGAATATTAAAAAGTGTACACCGAGCAACTTTGATTGTCCGAAATTTCTCAACTCTCTCTATGAAGGAGCTTTTAACGGTTTTGTCCATTTGTCATTGAAAGTTGGTGTTTTGGCATCGAAATAATCCTAGAAGCTCATTTTCGTAAACTTTAACATAAAAGAACAATAAAAAGTGTACACCGAGCAACTTTGGTTGTCCGAAGTTCCTCGACTCTCTCTATGGAGGAGCTTTTAACGGTTTTGTCCATTTGTCATAGAAAGTTGGTGTTTTGGCATCAAAATAATCCTGGAAGCTCATTTTCGTAAAATTTAACATAAAAGAACAATAAAAATTGTACACCGAGCAACTTTGATTGTCCGAAGTTGCTCAACTCTCTCTATTGAGGAGCTTTTATCGGTTTTGTCCCTTTGTCATAGAAAGTTGATTTTATGGCATCGAAATAATCCTGGAAGCTCATTTTCGTAAAATTTAACATAGAAGAACAATAAAAAGTGTACACCGAGCAACTTTGATAGTCCGAAGTTGCTCAACTCTCCCTATGGAGAAGCATTTAACGGTTTTGTTCATTTGTCATAGAAAGTTGGTGTTTTGGCATCGAAATAATCCTGGAAGCTCATACTCATAAAATTTGACATAGAAGAACAATAAAAAGTGTACACCGAGCAACTTTGATGTGCCGAAGTTGCTCAACTCTCTCTATGGAGGAGCTTTTAAAGGTTTTGTCCATTTGTCATAGAAAGTTGGTCTTTTGCCGTCGAAATAATTTTGGAAGCTTATACTCATAAAATTTGACATAGAAGATGACATAGACGAACATTAAAAAGTGTACACCGAGCAACTTTGATAGTCTGAAGTTGCTCAACTCTCTCTATGGAGGAGCTTTTAATGGTTTTGTCCATTTGTCATAGAAAGTTGGTGTTTTGGCATCGAAATAATCCTGGAAGCTCATTTTCGTAAAATTTAACATAAAAGAACATTAAAAAGTGTACACCGAGCAACATTGATTGTCCGAAGTTTCTCAACTCTCTCTATGGAGGAGCTTTTAACGGTTTTGTCCATTTGTCATTGAAAGTTGTTGTTTTGGCATCGAAATAATCCTGGAAGCTCAATTTCGTAAAATTTAACATAAAAGAAGAATAAAAAGTGTACACCGAGCAACTTTGGTTGTCCGAAGTTCCTCGACTCTCTCTATGGAGGAGCTTTTAATGGTTTTGTCCATTTGTCATAGAAAGTTGGTGTTTTGGCATCGAAATAATCCTGGAAGCTCATTTTCGTAAAATTTAACATAAAAGAACAATAAAAATTGTACACCGAGCAACTTTGATTGTCCGAAGTTGCTCAACTCTCTCTGTGGAGGTGCTTTTAACGGTTTTGTCCCTTTGTCATAGAAAGTTGATTTTATGGCATCGAAATAATCCTGGAAGGTCATTTTCATAAAATTTAACATAGAAGAACAATAAAAAGTGTACACCGAGCAACTTTGATAGTCCGAAGTTGCTCAACTCTCCCTATGGAGAAGCATTTAACGGTTTTGTTCATTTGTCATAGAAAGTTGGTGTTTTGGCATCGAAATAATCTAAGAAGCTTACACACATAAAATTTGATGTAGAAGAACAATAAAAAGTGTACACCGAGCAACTTTGGTTGTCCGAAGTTGCTAAACTCTCTCTATGGAGGAGCTTTTAAAGGTTTTGCCCATTTGTCATAGAAAGTTGGTCTTTTGCCATCGAAATAATCTTGGAAGCTTATACTCATAAAATTTGACATAGAAGAACATTAAAAAGTGTACACCGAGCAACCTTGATAGTCCGAAGTTGTTCAACTCTCTCTATGGAGGAGCTTTTAACGGTTTTGTCCATTTGTCATAGAAAGTTGGTCTTTTGCCATCGAAATAATCTTGGAAGCTTATACTCAAAAAATTTGACATAGAAGAACATTAAAAGTGTACACCGAGCAACTTTGATATTTCGAAGTTGCTCAACTCTCTCTATGGAGGAGATTTTAACGGTTTTGTCTATTTGTCATAGAAAGTTGGTGTTTTGGAATCGAAATAATCCTGGAAGCTCATTTTCGTAAAATTTAACATAAAAGAACAATAAAAAGTGTACACCGAGCAACTTTGATTGTCCGAAGTTGCTCAACTCTCTCTATGGAGGAGCTTTTAACGGTTTTGTCCATTTGTCATAGAAAGTTGGTGTTTTGGCATCGACATAATCCTGGAAGCTCATTTGCGTAAAATTTAACATAAAAGAACAATAAAAAGTGTACACCGAGCAACTTTGATTGTCCGAAGTTTCTCAACTCTCTCTATGGAGGAGCTTTTAACGGTTTTGTCCATTTGTCATAGAAAGTTGGTCTTTTGCCATCGAAATAATCTTGGAAGCTTATACTCATAAAATTTGACATAAAAGAACATTAAAAAGTGTACACCGAGCAACCTTGGTAGTCCGAAGTTGTTCAACTCTCTCTATGGAGGAGCTTTTAACGGTTTTGTCCATTTGTCATAGAAAGTTGGTGTTTTGGCATTGAAATAATCCCGGAAGCTCATTTTCGTAAAATTTAACATAAAAGAACAATAAAAAGTGTACACCGAGCAACTTTGATTGTCCGAAGTTTCTCAACTCTCTCTATGGAGGAGCTTTTAACGGTTTTGTCCATTTGTCATTGAAAGTTGGTGTTTTCGCATCGAAATAATCCTGGAAACTCATTTTCGTAAAATTTAACATAAAAGAACAATCAAAAGTGTACACCGAGCAACTTTGATTGTCCGAAGTTGCTCAACTCTCTCTATGGAGGAGCTTTTAACGGTTTTGTCCATTTTTCATAGAAAGTTGGTGTTTTGGCATCGAAATAATCCTGGAAGCTCATTTTCGTAAAATTTAACATAAAAAAACAATAAAAAGTGTACACCGAGCAACTTTGATTGTCCGAAATTTCTCAACTCTCTCTATGGAGGAGCTTTTAACGGTTTTGTCCATTTGTCATTGAAAGTTGGTGTTTCGGCATCGAAATAATCCTGGAAGCTCATTTTCGTAAAATTTAACATAAAAGAACAATAAAAAGTGTACACCGAGCAACTTTGATGTGCCGAAGTTGCTCAACTCTCTCTATGGAGGAGCTTTTAAAGGTTTTGTCCATTTGTCATAGAAAGTTGGTCTTTTGCCATCGAAATAATCTTGGAAGCTTATACTCATAAAATTTGACATAGAAGAACATTAAAAAGTGTACACCGAGCAACTTTGATAGTCCGAAGTTGTTCAACTCTCTCTATGGAGGAGCTTTTAACGGTTTTGTCCATTTGTCATAGAAAGTTGGTGTTTTGGCATCGAAAAAATCCTAGAAGCTCATTTTCGTAAAATTTAATATAGAAGAACAATAAAAAGTGTACAACGAGCAACTTTGATTGTCCGAAGTTGCTCAATTTTCTCTATGGAGGAGCTTTTAACAGTTTTGTCCATTTGTCATAGAAAGTTGGTGTTTTGGCATCGAAATAATTCTAGAAGCTCGTTTTCGTAAAATTTAATATAAAAGAACAATAAAAAGTGTACACCGAGCAACTTTGATTGTCCGAAGTTTCTCAACTCTCTTTATAGAGGTGCTTATAACGGTTTTGCCCATTTGTCATTGAAAGTTGGTGTTTTGGCATCGAAATAATCTTGGAAGCCTATACACGTAAAATTTGACATAAAAAAGCAATAAAAAGTGTACACCGAGCAACTTCGATTGTCCGAAGTTGCTCAACTCTCTCTATAGACGTGCTTTTAATCGCCTTGTCCATTTATCATAGAAAGTTAGTGTTTTTTCCTCGAAATAATCTAGGAAGCTTATACTCGTAAAATTTAACATGGAAGAACATTAAAAGGTGTACACCGAGCAACTTTGATGGTCCGACGTTGCTCAACTCTCTCTATGGAGGAGCTTTTAACTGTTTTTTCCATTTGTCATAGAAAGTTGGTTTTTTTGCATCGAAATAATCTAAGAAGCTTAAACTCATAAAATTTGAAGTAGAAGAACAATAAAAAGTGTACACCGAGCAACTTTGGTTGTCCGAAGTTGCTCAACTCTCTCTATGGAGGGGCTTTTAAAGGTTTTGCCCATTTGTCATAGAAAGTTGGTCTTTTGCCATCGAAATAATCTTGGAAGCTTATACTCATAAAATTTGACATAGAAGAACATTAAAAAGTGTACACCGAGCAACTTTGGTTGTCCGAAGTTGCTCAACTCTCTCTATGGAGGAGCTTTTAACGGTTTTGCCCATTTGTCATAGAAAGTTGGTCTTTTGCCATCGAAATAATCTTGGAAGCTTATACTCATAAAATTTGACATAGAATAACATTAAAAAGTGTACACCGAGCAACCTTGATAGTCCGAAGTTGCTCAACTCTCTCTATGGAGGAGCTTTTAACTGTTTTTTCCATTTGTCATAGAAAGTTGGTTTTTTTGGCATCGAAATAATCCTGGAAGCTCATTTTCGGAAAATTTAACATAAAAGAACAATAAAAAGTGTACACCGAGCAACTATGATTGTCCGAAGTTGCTCAACTCTCTCTATGGAGGAGCTTTTAACGGTTTTGTCCGTTTGTCATAGAAAGTTGGTGTTTTGGCATCGAAATAATCCTGGAAGCTCATTTTCGTAAAATTTAACATAAAAGAACATTAAAAAGTGTACACCGAGCAACTTTGATTGTCCGAAGTTTCTCAACTCTCCCTATGGAGGAGCTTTTAACAGTTTTGTCCATTTGTCATAGAAAGTTGGTGTTTTGGCATCGAAATAATTCTGGAAGCTCATTTTCGTAAAATTTAATATAAAAGAACAATAAAAAGTGTACACCGAGCAACTTTGATTGTCCGAAGTTTCTCAACTCTCTTTATAGAGGTGCTTATAACGGTTTTGTCCATTTGTCATTGAAAGTTGGTGTTTTGGCATCGAAATAATCTTGGAAGCTCATTTTCGTAAAATTTAACATAAAAGAACATTAAAAAGTGTACACCGAGCAACTTTGATTGTCCGAAGTTTCTCAACTCTCTCTATGGAGGAGCTTTTAACAGTTTTGTCCATTTGTCATAGAAAGTTGGTGTTTTGGCATCGAAATAATTCTGGAAGCTCATTTTCGTAAAATTTAATATAAAAGAACAATAAAAAATGTACACCGAGCAACTTTGATTGTCCGAAGTTGCTCAACTCTCTCTATGGAGGAGCTTTTAAAGGTTTTGCCCATTTGTCGTAGAAAGGTGGTCTTTTGCCATCGAAATAATCTTGGAAGCTTATACTCATAAAATTTGACATAGAAGAACATTAAAAAGTGTACACCGAGCAACTTTGGTTGTCCGAAGTTGCTCAACTCTCTCTATGGAGGAGCTTTTAAAGGTTTTGCCCATTTGTCATAGAAAGTTGGTCTTTTGCCATCGAAATAATCTTGGAAGCTTATACTCATAAAATTTGACATAGAAGAAAGTTAAAAAGTGTACACCGAGCAACCTTGATTGTCCGAAGTTGCTCAACTCTCTCTATGGAGGAGCTTTTAACTGTTTTTTCCATTTGTCATAGAAAGTTGGTTTTTTTGGCATCGAAATAATCCTGGAAGCTCATTTTCGGAAAATTTAACATAAAAGAACAATAAAAAGTGTACACCGAGCAACTATGATTGTCCGAAGTTGCTCAACTCTCTCTATGGAGGAGGTTTTAACGGTTTTGTCCGTTTGTCATAGAAAGTTGGTGTTTTGGCATCGAAATAATCCTGGAAGCTCATTTTCGTAAAATTTAACATAATAGAACATTAAAAAGTGTACACCAAGCAACTTTGATTGTCCGAAGTTTCTCAACTCTCTCTATGGAGGAGCTTTTAACAGTTTTGTCCATTTGTCATAGAAAGTTGGTGTTTTGGCATCGAAATAATTCTGGAAGCTCATTTTTGTAAAATTTAATATAAAAGAACAATAAAAAGTGTACACCGAGCAACTTTGATTGTCCGAAGTTTCTCAACTCTCTTTATAGAGGTGCTTATAACGGTTTTGTCCATTTGTCATTGAAAGTTGGTGTTTTGGCATCGAAATAATCTTGGAAGCCTAAACACGTAAAATTTGACATAAAAAAGCAATAAAAAGTGTACACCGAGCAACTTCGATTGTCCGAAGTTGCTCAACTCTCTCTATAGACGTGCTTTTAATCGCCTTGTCCATTTATCATAGAAAGTTAGTGTTTTTTCCTCGAAATAATCTAGGAAGCTTATACTCGTAAAATTTAACATAGAAGAACATTAAAAGGTGTACACCGAGCAACTTTGATGGTCCGACGTTGCTCAACTCTCTCTATGGAGGAGCTTTTAACTGTTTTTTCCATTTGTCATAGAAAGTTGATTTTTTTGCATCGAAATAATCTAAGAAGCTTAAACTTATAAAATTTGAAGTAGAAGAACAATAAAAAGTGTACACCGAGCAACTTTGGTTGTCCGAAGTTGCTCAACTCTCTCTATGGAGGGGCTTTTAAAGGTTTTGCCCATTTGTCATAGAAAGTTGGTCTTTTGCCATCGAAATAATCTTGGAAGCTTATACTCATAAAATTTTACATAGAAGAACATTAAAAAGTGTACACCGAGCAACTTTGGTTGTCCGAAGTTGCTCAACTCTCTCTATGGAGGAGCTTTTAAAGGTTTTGCCCATTTGTCATAGAAAGTTGGTCTTTTGCCATCGAAATAATCTTGGAAGCTTATACTCATAAAATTTGACATAGAAGAACATTAAAAAGTGTACACCGAGCAACCTTGATAGTCCGAAGTTGCTCAACTCTCTCTATGGAGGAGCTTTTAACTGTTTTTTCCATTTGTCATAGAAAGTTGGTTTTTTTGGCATCGAAATAATCCTGGAAGCTCATTTTCGGAAAATTTAACATAAAAGAACAATAAAAAGTGTACACCGAGCAACTATGATTGTCCGAAGTTGCTCAACTCTCTCTATGGAGGAGCTTTTAACGGTTTTGTCCGTTTGTCATAGAAAGTTGGTGTTTTGGCATCGAAATAATCCTGGAAGCTCATTTTCGTAAAATTTAACATAAAAGAACATTAAAAAGTGTACACCGAGCAACTTTGATTGTTCGAAGTTTCTCAACTCTCTCTATGGAGGAGCTATTAACAGTGTTGTCCATTTGTCATAGAAAGTTGGTGTTTTGGTATCGAAATAATTCTGGAAGCTCATTTTCGTAAAATTTAATATAAAAGAACAATAAAAAGTGTACACCGAGCAACTTTGATTGTCCGAAGTTTCTCAACTCTCTTTATAGAGGTGCTTATAACGGTTTTGTCCATTTGTCATTGAAAGTTGGTGTTTTGGCATCAAAATAATCTTGGAAGCCTATACACGTAAAATTTGACATAAAAAAGCAATAAAAAGTGTACACCGAGCAACTTCGATTGTCCGAAGTTGCTCAACTATCTCTATAGACGTGCTTTTACTCGCTTTGTCCATTTATCATAGAAAGTTAGTGTTTTTTCCTCGAAATAATCTAGGAAGCTTATACACATAAAATTTAACATAGAAGAACATTAAAAGGTTTACACCGAGCAACTTTGATGGTCCGACGTTGCTCAACTCTCTCTATGGAGGAGCTTTTAACTGTTTTTTCCATTTGTCATAGAAACTTGGTTTTTTTGCATCGAAATAATCTAAGAAGCTTACACTCATAAAATTTGAAGTAGAAGAACAATAAAAAGTGTACACCGAGCAACTTTGGTTGTCCGAAGTTGCTCAACTCTCTCTATGGAGGAGCTTTTAAAGGTTTTGCCCATTTGTCATAGAAAGTTGGTCTTTTGCTATCGAAATAATCTTGGAAGCTTATACTCATAAAATTTGACATAGAAGAACATTAAAAAGTGTACACCGAGCAACCTTAATAGTCCGAAGTTGCTCAACTCTCTCTATGGAGGTGCTTTTAACGGTTTTGTCCATTTGTCATAGAAAGTTGGTCTTTTGCCATCGAAATAATCTTGGAAGCTTATACTCAAAAAATTTGACATAGAAGAACATTAAAAAGTGTACACCGAGCAACCTTGATAGTCCGAAGTTGCTCAACTCTCTCTATGGAGGAGCTTTTAACTGTTTTTTCCATTTGTCATAGAAAGTTGGTTTTTTTGGCATCGAAATAATCCTGGAAGCTCATTTTCGGAAAATTTAACATAAAAGAACAATAAAAAGTGTACACCGAGCAACTATGATTGTCCGAAGTTGCTCAACTCTCTCTATGGAGGAGCTTTTAACGGTTTTGTCCGTTTGTCATAGAAAGTTGGTGTTTTGGCATCGAAATAATCCTGGAAGCTCATTTTCGTAAAATTTAACATAAAAGAACATTAAAAAGTGTACACCGAGCAACTTTGATTGTCCGAAGTTTCTCAACTCTCTCTATGGAGGAGCTATTAACAGTGTTGTCCATTTGTCATAGAAAGTTGGTGTTTTGGTATCGAAATAATTCTGGAAGCTCATTTTCGTAAAATTTAATATAAAAGAACAATAAAAAGTGTACACCGAGCAACTTTGATTGTCCGAATTTTCTCAACTCTCTTTGTAGAGGTGCTTATAACGGTTTTGTCCATTTGTCATTGAAAGTTGGTGTTTTGGCATCGAAATAATCTTGGAAGCCTATACACGTAAAATTTGACATAAAAAAGCAATAAAAAGTGTACACCGAGCAACTTCGATTGTCCGAAGTTGCTCAACTATCTCTATAGACGTGCTTTTAATCGCTTTGTCCATTTATCATAGAAAGTTAGTGTTTTTTCCTCGAAATAATCTAGGAAGCTTATACACATAAAATTTAACATAGAAGAACATTAAAAGGTGTACACCGAGCAACTTTGATGGTCCGACGTTGCTCAACTCTCTCTATGGAGGAGCTTTTAACTGTTTTTTCCATTTGTCATAGAAAGTTGGTTTTTTTGCATCGAAATAATCTAAGAAGCTTACACTCATAAAATTTGATGTAGAAGAACAATAAAAAGTGTACACCGAGCAACTTTGGTTGTCCGAAGTTGCTCAACTCTCTCTATGGAGGAGCTTTTAAAGGTTTTGCCCATTTGTCATAGAAAGTTGGTCTTTTGCTATCGAAATAATCTTGGAAGCTTATACTCATAAAATTTGACATAGAAGAACATTAAAAAGTGTACACCGAGCAACCTTGATAGTCAGAAGTTGCCCAACTCTCTCTATGGAGGTGCTTTTAACGGTTTTGTCCATTTGTCATAGAAAGTTGGTCTTTTGCCATCGAAATAATCTTGGAAGCTTATACACAAAAAATTTGACATAGAAGAACATTAAAAAGTGTACACCGAGCAACTTTGATATTCCGAAGTTGCTCAACTCTCTCTATGGAGGAGATTTTAACGGTTTTGTCCATTTGTCATAGAAAGTTGGTGTTTTGGCATCGAAATAATCCTGGAAGCTCATTTTCGTAAAATTTAACATAAAAGAACAATAAAAAGTGTACACCGAGCAACTTTGATTGTCCGAAGTTGCACAACTCTCTCTATGGAGGATCTTTTAACGGTTTTGTCCATTTGTCATAGAAATTTGGTGTTTTGGCATCGAAATAATCCTGGAAGCTCATTTTCGTAAAATTTAACATAAAAGAACAATAAAAAGTGTACACCGAGGAACTTTGATTGTCCGAAGTTTCTCAACTCTCTCTACGGAGGAGCTTTTAACGGTTTTGTCCATTTGTCATTGAAAGTTGGTGTTTTGGCATCGAAATAATCTTAGAAGCTCATTTTCGTAAAATTTAATATAGAAGAACAATAAAAAGTGTACACCGAGCAAATTTGATGTCCCGAAGTTGCTCAACTCTCTCTATGATGGAGCATTTAAAGGTTTTGTCCATTTGTCATAGAAAGTTGGTCTTTTGCCCTCGAAATAATCTTGAAGCTTATACTCATAAAATTTGACATAGAAGAACATTAAAAAGTGTACACCGAAGAACTTTGATAGTCCGAAGTTGCTCAACTCTCTCTATGGAGGTGCTTTTAACGGTTTTGTCCATTTGTCATAGAAAGTTGGTGTTTTGGCATCGAAATGATTCTGGAAGCTAATTTTCGTAAAATTTAACATAAAAGAACAATAAAAAGTGTACACCAAGTAACTTTGATTGTCCGAAGTTGCTCAACTCTCTCTATGGAGGGGCTTTTAACGGTTTTGTCCATTTGTCATTGAAAGTTGTTGTTTTGGCATCGAAATAATCTTGAAAGCCTATACACGTAAAATTTAATATAAAAAAGCAGTAAAAACTGTATACCGAGCAACTTCGATTGTCCGAAGTTGCTCAACTCTCTCTATAGACGTGCTTTTAACGGCTTTGTCCATTTATCAAAAAAAGTTAGTGTTTTTTCATCGAAATAATCTAGGAAGCGTATACTCGTAAAATTTGACATAGAAGAACATTAAAAGGTGTACACCGAGCAACGTTGATGATCCGACGTTGCTCAACTCTCTCTATCGAGGAGCATTTAACTGTTTTTTCCATTTGTCATAGAAAGTTGGTGTTTTTGCATTGAAATAATCTTAGAAGCTTATACTCAAAAAATTTGACATAGATGAACATTAAAAAGTGTACACCGAGCAACTTTGATAGTCCGAAGTTGCTCAACTCTCTCTATGGAGGAGATTTTAACGGTTTTATCCATTTGTCATAGAAAGTTGGTCTTTTGCCATTGAAATAATCTTGGAAGCTTATACTCATAAAATTTGACATAGAAGAACATTAAAAAGTGTACACCGAGCAACTTTGATAGTCCGAAGTCGCTCAACTCTCTCTATGGAGGAGCTTTTAACGGTTTTGTCCATTTGTCATAGAAAGTTGGTGTTTTGGCATCGAAATAATCTTGGAAGCTTATACTCAGAAAATTTGACATAGAAGAACATTAAAAAGTGTACACCGAGAAACCTTGATAGTCCGAAGTTGCTCGACTCTCTCTATGGAGGAGCTTTTAACGGTTTTGTCCCTTTGTCATAGAAAGTTGGTGTTATGGCATCGAAATAATCCTGGAAGCTCATTTTCGTAAAATTTAACATAGAAGAACAATAAAATTTGTACACCGAGCAACTTTGATAGTCCGAAGTTGCTCAACTCTCCCGATAGAGGAGCTTTTAACGGTTTTGTTCGTTTGTCATAGAAAGTTGGTGTTTTGGCAACAAAATAATCTTGGAAGCTTATACTCATAAAATTTGACATAGAAGATCAATAAAACGTGTACACCGAGCATCTTTGATGGTCCGAAATTGGTCAACTCTCTCTATGAAGGAGCTTTTAACAGCTTTCTCCATTAGTCATAGAAACTTGGGATTTTGCCATCGAAATAATCTAGGAAGCTTATACTCATAAAATTTGACATAGAACAACATTAAAAAGTGTACACCGAGCAACTTTGATAGTCCGAAGTTGCTCAACTCTCCCTATGGAGAAGCTTTTAACGGTTTTGTTCATTTGTCATAGAAAGTTGGTGTTTTGGCATCGAAATAATCCTGGAAGCTCATACTCATAAAATTTGAGATAGAGGAACAATAAAAAGTGTACACCGAGCAACTTTGATGTGCCAAAGTTGCTCAACTCTCTCTATGGAGGAGCTTTTAAAGGTTTTGTCCATTTGTCATAGAAAGTTGGTCTTTTGCCATTGAAATAATCTTGGAAGCTTATACTCATAAAATTTGACATAGAAGAACATTAAAAAGTGTACACCGAGCAACTTTGATAGTCCGAAGTCGCTCAACTCTCTCTATGGAGGAGCTTTTAACGGTTTTGTCCATTTGTCATAGAAAGTTGGTGTTTTGGCATCGAAATAATCCTAGAAGCTCATTTTCGTAAAATTTAATATAGAAGAACAACAAAAAGTGTACACCGAGCAACTTTGATTGTCCGAAGTTGCTGAACTCTCTCTAAGGAGGAGCTTTTAACAGTTTTGTCCACTTGTCATAGAAAGTTGGTGTTTTGGCATCGAAATAATTCTGGAAGCTCATTTTCGTAAAATTTAACATAAAAGAACAATAAAAAGTGTACACCGAGCAACATTGATTGTCCGAAGTTTCTCAACTTTCCCTATAGAGGTGCTTATAAAGGTTTTGTCCATTTGTCATTGAAAGTTGGTGTTTTGGCATCGAAAAAATCTTGGAAGCCTAGACACGTAAAATTTGACATAAAAAAGCAATAAAAAGTGTACACCGAGCAACTTCGATTGTCCGAAGTTGCTTAACTCTCTCTGTAGACGTGCTTTTAATCTCTTTGTCCATTTATCATAGAAAGTTAGTGTTTTTTCCTCGAAATAATCTAGGAAGCTTATACTCGTAAAATTTGACATAGAAGAACATTAAAAGGTGTACACCGAGCAACTTTGATGGTCTGCGTTGCTCAACTCTCTTTATGGAGGAGCTTTTAAAGGTTTTGCCCATTTGTCATAGAAAGTTGGTCTTTTGCCATCGAAATAATCTTGGAAGCTTATACTCAGAAAATTTGACATAGAAGAACATTAAAAAGTGTACACCGAGAAACCTTGATAGTCCGAAGTTGCTCAACTCTCTCTATGGAGGAGCTTTTAACGGTTTTGTCCCTTTGTCATAGAAAGTTGGTGTTATGGCATCGAAATAATCCTGGAAGCTCATTTTCGTAAAATTTAACATAGAAGAACAATAAAATTTGTACACCGAGCAACTTTGATAGTCCGAAGTTGCTCAACTCTCCCGATAGAGAAGCTTTTAACGGTTTTGTTCGTTTGTCATAGAAAGTTGGTGTTTTGGCAACGAAATAATCTTGGAAGCTTATACTCATAAAATTTGACATAGAAGATCAATAAAACGTGTACACCGAGCATCTTTGATCGTCCGAAATTGGTCAACTCTCTCTATGAAGGAGCTTTTAACAGCTTTCTCCATTTGTCATAGAAACTTGGGATTTTGCCATCGAAATAATCTAGGAAGCTTATACTCATAAAATTTGACATAGAACAACATTAAAAAGTGTACACCGAGCAACTTTGATAGTCCGAAGTTGCTCAACTCTCCCTATGGAGAAGCTTTTAACAGTTTTGTTCATTTGTCATAGAAAGTTGGTGTTTTGGCATCGAAATAATCTTGGAAGCTCATACTCATAAAATTTGAGATAGAAGAACAATAAAAAGTGTACACCGAGCAACTTTGATGTGCCAAAGTTGCTCAACTCTCTCTATGGAGGAGCTTTTAAAGGTTTTGTCCATTTGTCATAGAAAGTTGGTCTTTTGCCATTGAAATAATCTTGGAAGCTTATACTCATAAAATTTGACATAGAAGAACATTAAAAAGTGTACACCGAGCAACTTTGATAGTCCGAAGTCGCTCAACTCTCTCTATGGAGGAGCTTTTAACGGTTTTGTCCATTTGTCATAGAAAGTTGGTGTTTTGGCATCGAAATAATCCTAGAAGCTCATTTTCGTAAAATTTAATATAGAAGAACAACAAAAAGTGTACACCGAGCAACTTTGATTGTCCGAAGTTGCTGAACTCTCTCTAAGGAGGAGTTTTTAACAGTTTTGTCCACTTGTCATAGAAAGTTGGTGTTTTGGCATCGAAATAATTCTGGAAGCTCATTTTCGTAAAATTTAACATAAAAGAACAATAAAAAGTGTACACCGAGCAACATTGATTGTCCGAAGTTTCTCAACTTTCCCTATAGAGGTGCTTATAAAGGTTTTGTCCATTTGTCATTGAAAGTTGGTGTTTTGGCATCGAAAAAATCTTGGAAGCCTAGACACGTAAAATTTGACATAAAAAAGCAATAAAAAGTGTACACCGAGCAACTTCGATTGTCCGAAGTTGCTTAACTCTCTCTATAGACGTGCTTTTAATCTCTTTGTCCATTTATCATAGAATGTTAGTGTTTTTTCCTCGAAATAATATAGGAAGCTTATACTCGTAAAATTTGACATAGAAGAACATTAAAAGGTGTACACCGAGCAACTTTGATGGTCTGCGTTGCTCAACTCTCTTTATCGAGGAGCTTTTAAAGGTTTTGCCCATTTGTCATAGAAAGTTGGTCTTTTGCCATCGAAATAATCTTGGAAGCTTATACTCAGAAAATTTGACATAGAAGAACATTAAAAAGTGTACACCGAGAAACCTTGATAGTCCGAAGTTGCTCAACTCTCTCTATGGAGAAGCTTTTAACGGTTTTCTCCATTTTTCATAGAAGTTGGTCTTTTGCCATCGAAATAATCATGGAAGCTTATTCTCAAAAAATTTGACATAGAAGAACATTAAAAAGTGTACACCGAGCAACTTTGATAGTCCGAAGTTGCTCAACTCTCTCTATGGAGGAGCTTTTAACAGTTTTGTCCATTTGTCATAGAAAGTTGGTGTTTTGGCATCGAAATAATTCTGGAAGCTCATTTTCGTAAAATTTAATATAAAAGAACAATAAAAAGTGTACACCGAGCAACTTTGATTGTCCGTAGTTTCTCAACTCTCTTTATAGAGGTGCTTATAACGGTTTTGTCCATTTGTCATTGAAAGTTGGTGTTTTGGCATCGAAATAATCTTGGAAGCCTATACACGTAAAATTTGACATAAAAAAGCAATAAAAAGTGTACACCGAGCAACTTCGATTGTCCGAAGTTGCTCAACTATCTCTATAGACGTGCTTTTAATCGCTTTGTCCATTTATCATAGAAAGTTAGTGTTTTTTCCTCGAAATAATCTAGGAAGCTTATACTCATAAAATTTAACATAGAAGAACATTAAAAGGTGTACACCGAGCAACTTTGATGGTCCGACGTTGCTCAACTCTCTCTATGGAGGAGCTTTTAACTGTTTTTTCCATTTGTCATAGAAAGTTGGTTTTTTTGCATCGAAATAATCTAAGAAGCTTACACTCATAAAATTTGAAGTAGAAGAACAATAAAAAGTGTACACCGAGCAACTTTGGTTGTCCGAAGTTGCTCAACTCTCTCTATGGAGGAGCTTTTAAAGGTTTTGCCCATTTGTCATAGAAAGTTGGTCTTTTGCTATCGAAATAATCTTGGAAGCTTATACTCATAAAATTGACATAGAAGAACATTAAAAAGTGTACACCGAGCAACCTTGATAGTCCGAAGTTGCTCAACTCTCTCTATGGAGGTGCTTTTAACGGTTTTGTCCATTTGTCATAGAAAGTTGGTCTTTTGCCATCGAAATAATCTTGGAAGCTTATACTCAAAAAATTTGACATAGAAGAACATTAAAAAGTGTACACCGAGCAACTTTGATATTCCGAAGTTGCTCAACTCTCTCTATGGAGGAGATTTTAACGGTTTTGTCCATTTGTCATAGAAAGTTGGTGTTTTGGCATCGAAATAATCCTGGAAGCTCATTTTCGTAAAATTTAACATAAAAGAACAATAAAAAGTGTACACCGAGCAACTTTGACTGTCCGAAGTTGCACAACTCTCTCTATGGAGGAGCTTTTAACGGTTTTGTCCATTTGTCATAGAAATTTGGTGTTTTGGCATCGAAATAATCCTGGAAGCTCATTTTCGTAAAATTTAACATAAAAGAACAATAAAAAGTGTACACCGAGCAACTTTGATTGTCCGAAGTTTCTCAACTCTCTCTACGGAGGTGCTTTTAACGGTTTTGTCCATTTGTCATTGAAAGTTGGTGTTTTGGCATCGAAATAATCTTAGAAGCTCATTTTCGTAAAATTTAATATAGAAGAACAATAAAAAGTGTACACCGAGCAAATTTGATGTCCCGAAGTTGCTCAACTCTCTCTATGATGGAGCATTTAAAGGTTTTGTCCATTTGTCATAGAAAGTTGGTCTTTTGCCCTCGAAATAATCTTGAAGCTTATACTCATAAAATTTGACATAGAAGAACATTAAAAAGTGTACACCGAAGAACTTTGATAGTCCGAAGTTGCTCAACTCTCTCTAAGGAGGTGCTTTTAACGGTTTTGTCCATTTGTCTTAGAAAGTTGGTGTTTTGGCATCGAAATGATTCTGGAAGCTAATTTTCGTAAAATTTAACATACAAGAACAATAAAAAGTGTACACCAAGTAACTTTGATTGTCCGAAGTTGCTCAACTCTCTCTATGGAGGGGCTTTTAACGGTTTTGTCCATTTGTCATAGAAAGTTGGTCTTTTGCCCTCGAAATAATCTTGAAGCTTATACTCATAAAATTTGACATAGAAGAACTTTAAAAAGTGTACACCGAAGAACTTTGATAGTCCGAAGTTGCTCAACTCTCTCTATGGAGGTGCTTTTAACGGTTTTGTCCATTTGTCATAGAAAGTTGGTGTTTTGGCATCGAAATGATTCTGGAAGCTAATTTTCGTAAAATTTAACATAAAAGAACAATAAAAAGTGTACACCAAGTAACTTTGATTGTCCGAAGTTGCTCAACTCTCTCTATGGAGGGGCTTTTAACGGTTTTGTCCATTTGTCATTGAAAGTTGTTGTTTTGGCATCGAAATAATCATGAAAGCCTATACACGTAAAATTTAACATAAAAAAGCAGTAAAAACTGTATACCGAGCAACTTCGATTGTCCGAAGTTGCTCAACTCTCTCTATAGACGTGCTTTTAACGGCTTTGTCCATTTATCAAAAAAAGTTAGTGTTTTTTCATCGAAATAATCTAGGAAGCGTATACTCGTAAAATTTGACATAGAAGAACATTAAAAGGTGTACACCGAGCAACGTTGATGATCCGACGTTGCTCAACTCTCTCTATCGAGGAGATTTTAACGGTTTTATCCATTTGTCATAGAAAGTTGGTCTTTTGCCATTGAAATAATCTTGGAAGCTTATACTTGTAAAATTTAACATAAAAGAACAATAAAAAGTGTACACCGAGCAACTTTGGTTGTCCGAAGTTGCTCGACTCTCTCTATGGAGGAGCTTTTAACGGTTTTGTCCATTTCTCAAAGAAAGTTGGTGTTTTGCCATCGAAATAATCTTGGAAGCTTATACTCAGAAAATTTGACATAGAAGAACATTAAAAAGTGTACACCGAGAAACCTTGATAGTCCGAAGTTGCTCGACTCTCTCTATGGAGGAGCTTTTAACGGTTTTGTCCCTTTGTCATAGAAAGTTGGTGTTATGGCATCGAAATAATCCTGGAAGCTCATTTTCGTAAAATTTAACATAGAAGAACAATAAAATTTGTACACAGAGCAACTTTGATAGTCCGAAGTTGCTCAACTCTCCCGATAGAGGAGCTTTTAACGGTTTTGTTCGTTTGTCATAGAAAGTTGGTGTTTTGGCAACGAAATAATCTTGAAAGCTTATACTCATAAAATTTGACATAGAAGATCAATAAAACGTGTACACCGAGCATCTTTGATGGTCCGAAATTGGTCAACTCTCTCTATGAAGTAGCTTTTAACAGCTTTCTCCATTTGTCATAGAAACTTGGGATTTTGCCATCGAAATAATCTAGGAAGCTTATACTCATAAAATTTGACATAGAACAACATTAAAAAGTGTACACCGAGCAACTTTGATAGTCCGAAGTTGCTCAACTCTCCCTATGGAGAAGCTTTTAACGGTTTTGTTCATTTGTCATAGAAAGTTGGTGTTTTGGCATCAAAATAATCCTGGAAGCTCATACTCATAAAATTTGAGATAGAAGAACAATAAAAAGTGTACACCGAGCAACTTTGATGTGCCAAAGTTGCTCAACTCTCTCTATGGAGGAGCTTTTAAAGGTTTTGTCCATTTGTCATAGAAAGTTGGTCTTTTGCCATTGAAATAATCTTGGAAGCTTATACTCATAAAATTTGACATAGAAGAACATTAAAAAGTGTACACCGAGCAACTTTGATAGTCCGAAGTCGCTCAACTCTCTCTATGGAGGAGCTTTTAACGGTTTTGTCCATTTGTCATAGAAAGTTGGTGTTTTGGCATCGAAATAATCCTAGAAGCTCATTTTCGTAAAATTTAATATAGAAGAACAACAAAAAGTGTACACCGAGCAACTTTGATTGTCCGAAGTTGCTGAACTCTCTCTAAGGAGGAGCTTTTAACAGTTTTGTCCACTTGTCATAGAAAGTTGGTGTTTTGGCATCGAAATAATTCTGGAAGCTCATTTTCGTAAAATTTAACATAAAAGAACAATAAAAAGTGTACACCGAGCAACATTGATTGTCCGAAGTTTCTCAACTTTCCCTATAGAGGTGCTTATAAAGGTTTTGTCCATTTGTCATTGAAAGTTGGTGTTTTGGCATCGAAAAAATCTTGGAAGCCTAGACACGTAAAATTTGACATAAAAAAGCAATAAAAAGTGTACACCGAGCAACTTCGATAGTCCGAAGTTGCTTAACTCTCTCTATAGACGTGCTTTTAATCTCTTTGTCCATTTATCATAGAAAGTTAGTGTTTTTTCCTCGAAATAATCTAGGAAGCTTATACTCGTAAAATTTGACATAGAAGAACATTAAAAGGTGTACACCGAGCAACTTTGATGGTCTGCGTTGCTCAACTCTCTTTATGGAGGAGCTTTTAAAGGTTTTGCCCATTTGTCATAGAAAGTTGGTCTTTTGCCATCGAAATAATCTTGGAAGCTTATACTCAGAAAATTTGACATAGAAGAACATTAAAAAGTGTACACCGAGAAACCTTGATAGTCCGAAGTTGCTCAACTCTCTCTATGGAGGAGCTTTTAACGGTTTTGTCCCTTTGTCATAGAAAGTTGGTGTTATGGCATCGAAATAATCCTGGAAGCTCATACTCATAAAATTTGAGTTAGAAGAACAATAAAAAGTGTACACCGAGCAACTTTGATGTGCCAAAGTTGCTCAACTCTCTCTATGGAGGAGCTTTTAAAGGTTTTGTCCATTTGTCATAGAAAGTTGGTCTTTTGCCATTGAAATAATCTTGGAAGCTTATACTCATAAAATTTGACATAGAAGAACATTAAAAAGTGTACACCGAGCAACTTTGATAGTCCGAAGTCGCTCAACTCTCTCTATGGAGGAGCTTTTAACGGTTTTGTCCATTTGTCATAGAAAGTTGGTGTTTTGGCATCGAAATAATCCTAGAAGCTCATTTTCGTAAAATTTAATATAGAAGAACAACAAAAAGTGTACACCGAGCAACTTTGATTGTCCGAAGTTGCTGAACTCTCTCTAAGGAGGAGCTTTTAACAGTTTTGTCCACTTGTCATAGAAAGTTGGTGTTTTGGCATCGAAATAATTCTGGAAGCTCATTTTCGTAAAATTTAACATAAAAGAACAATAAAAAGTGTACACCGAGCGACATTGATTGTCCGAAGTTTCTCAACTTTCCCTATAGAGGTGCTTATAAAGGTTTTGTCCATTTGTCATTGAAAGTTGGTGTTTTGGCATCGAAAAAATCTTGGAAGCCTAGACACGTAAAATTTGACATAAAAAAGCAATAAAAAGTGTACACCGAGCAACTTCGATAGTCCGAAGTTGCTTAACTCTCTCTATAGACGTGCTTTTAATCTCTTTGTCCATTTATCATAGAAAGTTAGTGTTTTTTCCTCGAAATAATCTAGGAAGCTTATACTCGTAAAATTTGACATAGAAGAACATTAAAAGGTGTACACCGAGCAACTTTGATGGTCTGCGTTGCTCAACTCTCTTTATGGAGGAGCTTTTAAAGGTTTTGCCCATTTGTCATAGAAAGTTGGTCTTTTGCCATCGAAATAATCTTGGAAGCTTATACTCAGAAAATTTGACATAGAAGAACATTAAAAAGTGTACACCGAGAAACCTTGATAGTCCGAAGTTGCTCAACTCTCTCTATGGAGGAGCTTTTAACGGTTTTGTCCCTTTGTCATAGAAAGTTGGTGTTATGGCATCGAAATAATCCTGGAAGCTCATTTTCGTAAAATTTAACATAGAAGAACAATAAAATTTGTACACCGAGCAACTTTGATAGTCCGAAGTTGCTCAACTCTCCCGATAGAGAAGCTTTTAACGGTTTTGTTCGTTTGTCATAGAAAGTTGGTGTTTTGGCAACGAAATAATCTTGGAAGCTTATACTCATAAAATTTGACATAGAAGATCAATAAAACGTGTACACCGAGCATCTTTGATGGTCCGAAATTGGTCAACTCTCTCTATGAAGGAGCTTTTAACAGCTTTCTCCATTTGTCATAGAAACTTGGGATTTTGCCATCGAAATAATCTAGGAAGCTTATACTCATAAAATTTGACATAGAACAACATTAAAAAGTGTACACCGAGCAACTTTGATAGTCCGAAGTTGCTCAACTCTCCCTATGGAGAAGCTTTTAACGGTTTTGTTCATTTGTCATAGAAAGTTGGTGTTTTGGCATCGAAATAATCCTGGAAGCTCATACTCATAAAATTTGAGATAGAAGAACAATAAAAAGTGTACACCGAGCAACTTTGATGTGCCAAAGTTGCTCAACTCTCTCTATGGAGGAGCTTTTAAAGGTTTTGTCCATTTGTCATAGAAAGTTGGTCTTTTGCCATTGAAATAATCTTGGAAGCTTATACTCATAAAATTTGACATAGAAGAACATTAAAAAGTGTACACCGAGCAACTTTGATAGTCCGAAGTCGCTCAACTCTCTCTATGGAGGAGCTTTTAACGGTTTTGTCCATTTGTCATAGAAAGTTGGTGTTTTGGCATCGAAATAATCCTAGAAGCTCATTTTCGTAAAATTTAATATAGAAGAACAACAAAAAGTGTACACCGAGCAACTTTGATTGTCCGAAGTTGCTGAACTCTCTCTAAGGAGGAGCTTTTAACAGTTTTGTCCACTTGTCATAGAAAGTTGGTGTTTTGGCATCGAAATAATTCTGGAAGCTCATTTTCGTAAAATTTAACATAAAAGAACAATAAAAAGTGTACACCGAGCAACATTGATTGTCCGAAGTTTCTCAACTTTCCCTATAGAGGTGCTTATAAAGGTTTTGTCCATTTGTCATTGAAAGTTGGTGTTTTGGCATCGAAAAAATCTTGGAAGCCTAGACACGTAAAATTTGACATAAAAAAGCAATAAAAAGTGTACACCGAGCAACTTCGATAGTCCGAAGTTGCTGAACTCTCTCTATAGACGTGCTTTTAATCTCTTTGTCCATTTATCATAGAAAGTTAGTGTTTTTTCCTCGAAATAATCTAGGAAGCTTATACTCGTAAAATTTGACATAGAAGAACATTAAAAGGTGTACACCGAGCAACTTTGATGGTCTGCGTTGCTCAACTCTCTTTATGGAGGAGCTTTTAAAGGTTTTGCCCATTTGTCATAGAAAGTTGGTCTTTTGCCATCGAAATAATCTTGGAAGCTTATACTCAGAAAATTTGACATAGAAGAACATTAAAAAGTGTACACCGAGAAACCTTGATAGTCCGAAGTTGCTCAACTCTCTCTATGGAGGAGCTTTTAACGGTTTTGTCCCTTTGTCATAGAAAGTTGGTGTTATGGCATCGAAATAATCCTGGAAGCTCATTTTCGTAAAATTTAACATAGAAGAACAATAAAATTTGTACACCGAGCAACTTTGATAGTCCGAAGTTGCTCAACTCTCCCGATAGAGAAGCTTTTAACGGTTTTGTTCGTTTGTCATAGAAAGTTGGTGTTTTGGCAACGAAATAATCTTGGAAGCTTATACTCATAAAATTTGACATAGAAGATCAATAAAACGTGTACACCGAGCATCTTTGATGGTCCGAAATTGGTCAACTCTCTCTATGAAGGAGCTTTTAACAGCTTTCTCCATTTGTCATAGAAACTTGGGATTTTGCCATCGAAATAATCTAGGAAGCTTATACTCATAAAATTTGACATAGAACAACATTAAAAAGTGTACACCGAGCAACTTTGATAGTCCGAAGTTGCTCAACTCTCCCTATGGAGAAGCTTTTAACGGTTTTGTTCATTTGTCATAGAAAGTTGGTGTTTTGGCATCGAAATAATCCTGGAAGCTCATACTCATAAAATTTGAGATAGAAGAACAATAAAAAGTGTACACCGAGCAACTTTGATGTGCCAAAGTTGCTCAACTCTCTCTATGGAGGAGCTTTTAAAGGTTTTGTCCATTTGTCATAGAAAGTTGGTCTTTTGCCATTGAAATAATCTTGGAAGCTTATACTCATAAAATTTGACATAGAAGAACATTAAAAAGTGTACACCGAGCAACTTTGATAGTCCGAAGTCGCTCAACTCTCTCTATGGAGGAGCTTTTAACGGTTTTGTCCATTTGTCATAGAAAGTTGGTGTTTTGGCATCGAAATAATCCTAGAAGCTCATTTTCGTAAAATTTAATATAGAAGAACAACAAAAAGTGTACACCGAGCAACTTTGATTGTCCGAAGTTGCTGAACTCTCTCTAAGGAGGAGCTTTTAACAGTTTTGTCCACTTGTCATAGAAAGTTGGTGTTTTGGCATCGAAATAATTCTGGAAGCTCATTTTCGTAAAATTTAACATAAAAGAACAATAAAAAGTGTACACCGAGCAACATTGATTGTCCGAAGTTTCTCAACTTTCCCTATAGAGCTGCTTATAAAGGTTTTGTCCATTTGTCATTGAAAGTTGGTGTTTTGGCATCGAAAAAATCTTGGAAGCCTAGACACGTAAAATTTGACATAAAAAAGCAATAAAAAGTGTACACCGAGCAACTTCGATTGTCCGAAGTTGCTTAACTCTCTCTATAGACGTGCTTTTAATCTCTTTGTCCATTTATCATAGAAAGTTAGTGTTTTTTCCTCGAAATAATCTAGGAAGCTTATACTCGTAAAATTTGACATAGAAGAACATTAAAAGGTGTACACCGAGCAACTTTGATGGTCTGCGTTGCTCAACTCTCTTTATGGAGGAGCTTTTAAAGGTTTTGCCCATTTGTCATAGAAAGTTGGTCTTTTGCCATCGAAATAATCTTGGAAGCTTATACTCAGAAAATTTGACATAGAAGAACATTAAAAAGTGTACACCGAGAAACCTTGATAGTCCGAAGTTGCTCAACTCTCTCTATGGAGGAGCTTTTAACGGTTTTGTCCCTTTGTCATAGAAAGTTGGTGTTATGGCATCGAAATAATCCTGGAAGCTCATTTTCGTAAAATTTAACATAGAAGAACATTAAAAAGTGTACACCGAGCAACTTTGATAGTCCGAAGTTGCTCAACTCTTCCGATAGAGGAGCTTTTAACGGTTTTGTTCGTTTGTCATAGAAAGTTGGTGTTTTGGCAACGAAATAATCTTGGAAGCTTATACTCATAAAATTTGACATAGAAGATCAATAAAACGTGTACACCGAGCATCTTTGATGGTCCGAAATTGGTCAACTCTCTCTATGAAGGAGCTTTTAACAGTTTTCTCCATTTGTCATAGAAACTTGGGATTTTGCCATCGAAATAATCTAGGAAGCTTATACTCATAAAATTTGACATAGAATAACATTAAAAAGTGTACACCGAGCAACTTTGATAGTCCGAAGTTGCTCAACTCTCACTATGGAGAAGCTTTTAACGGTTTTGTTCATTTGTCATAGAAAGTTGGTGTTTTGGCATCGAAATAATCCTAGAAGCTCATACTCATAAAATTTGAGATAGAAGAACAATAAAAAGTGTACACCGAGCAACTTTGATGTGCCAAAGTTGCTCAACTCTCTCTGTGGAGGAGCTTTTAAAGGTTTTGTCCATTTGTCATAGAAAGTTGGTCTTTTGCCATTGAAATAATCTTGGAAGCTTATACTCATAAAATTTGACATAGAAGAACATTAAAAAGTGTACACCGAGCAACTTTGATAGTCCGAAGTCGCTCAACTCTCTCTATGGAGGAGCTTTTAACGGTTTTGTCCATTTGTCATAGAAAGTTGGTGTTTTGGCATCGAAATAATCCTAGAAGCTCATTTTCGTAAAATTTAATATAGAAGAACAACAAAAAGTGTACACCGAGCAACTTTGATTGTCCGAAGTTGCTGAACTCTCTCTAAGGAGGAGTTTTTAACAGTTTTGTCCACTTGTCATAGAAAGTTGGTGTTTTGGCATCGAAATAATTCTGGAGGCTCATTTTCGTAAAATTTAACATAAAAGAACAATAAAAAGTGTACACCGAGCAACATTGATTGTCCGAAGTTTCTCAACTTTCCCTATAGAGGTGCTTATAAAGGTTTTGTCCATTTGTCATTGAAAGTTGGTGTTTTGGCATCGAAAAAATCTTGGAAGCCTAGACACGTAAAATTTGACATAAAAAAGCAATAAAAAGTTTACACCGAGCAACTTCGATTGTCCGAAGTTGCTTAACTCTCTCTATAGACGTGCTTTTAATCTCTTTGTCCATTTATCATAGAAAGTTAGTGTTTTTTCCTCGAAATAATATAGGAAGCTTATACTCGTAAAATTTGACATAGAAGAACATTAAAAGGTGTACACCGAGAAACTTTGATGGTCTGCGTTGCTCAACTCTCTTTATCGAGGAGCTTTTAAAGGTTTTGCCCATTTGTCATAGAAAGTTGGTCTTTTGCCATCGAAATAATCTTGGAAGCTTATACTCAGAAAATTTGACATAGAAGAACATTAAAAAATGTACACCGAGAAACCTTGATAGTCCGAAGTTGCTCAACTCTCTCTATGGAGAAGCTTTTAACGGTTTTCTCCATTTGTCATAGAAAGTTGGTCTTTTGCCATTGAAATAATCTTGGAAGCTTATACTCATAAAATTTGACATAGAATAACATTAAAAAGTGTACACCGAGCAACTTTGATAGTCCGAAGTCGCTCAACTCTCTCTATGGAGGAGCTTTTAACGGTTTTGTCCATTTGTCATAGAAAGTTGGTGTTTTGGCATCGAAATAATCCTAGAAGCTCATTTTCGTAAAATTTAATATAGAAGAACAACAAAAAGTGTACACCGAGCAACTTTGATTGTCCGAAGTTGCTGAACTCTCTCTAAGGAGGAGCTTTTAACAGTTTTGTCCACTTGTCATAGAAAGTTGGTGTTTTGGCATCGAAATAATTCTGGAAGCTCATTTTCGTAAAATTTAACATAAAAGAACAATAAAAAGTGTACACCGAGCAACATTGATTGTCCGAAGTTTCTCAACTTTCCCTATAGAGGTGCTTATAAAGGTTTTGTCCATTTGTCATTGAAAGTTGGTGTTTTGGCATCGAAAAAATCTTGGAAGCCTAGACACGTAAAATTTGACATAAAAAAGCAATAAAAAGTGTACACCGAGCAACTTCGATTGTCCGAAGTTGCTTAACTCTCTCTATAGACGTGCTTTTAATCTCTTTGTCCATTTATCATAGAAAGTTAGTGTTTTTTCCTCGAAATAATCTAGGAAGCTTATACTCGTAAAATTTGACATAGAAGAACATTAAAAGGTGTACACCGAGCAACTTTGATGGTCTGCGTTGCTCAACTCTCTTTATGGAGGAGCTTTTAAAGGTTTTGCCCATTTGTCATAGAAAGTTGGTCTTTTGCCTCCGAAATAATCTTGGAAGCTTATACTCAGAAAATTTGACATAGAAGAACATTAAAAAGTGTACACCGAGAAACCTTGATAGTCCGAAGTTGCTCAACTCTCTCTATGGAGGAGCTTTTAACGGTTTTGTCCCTTTGTCATAGAAAGTTGGTGTTATGGCATCGAAATAATCCTGGAAGCTCATTTTCGTAAAATTTAACATAGAAGAACATTAAAAAGTGTACACCGAGCAACTTTGATAGTCCGAAGTTGCTCAACTCTTCCGATAGAGGAGCTTTTAACGGTTTTGTTCGTTTGTCATAGAAAGTTGGTGTTTTGGCAACGAAATAATCTTGGAAGCTTATACTCATAAAATTTGACATAGAAGATCAATAAAACGTGTACACCGAGCATCTTTGATGGTCCGAAATTGGTCAACTCTCTCTATGAAGGAGCTTTTAACAGTTTTCTCCATTTGTCATAGAAACTTGGGATTTTGCCATCGAAATAATCTAGGAAGCTTATACTCATAAAATTTGACATAGAATAACATTAAAAAGTGTACAGCGAGCAACTTTGATAGTCCGAAGTTGCTCAACTCTCACTATGGAGAAGCTTTTAACGGTTTTGTTCATTTGTCATAGAAAGTTGGTGTTTTGGCATCGAAATAATCCTGGAAGCTCATACTCATAAAATTTGAGATAGAAGAACAATAAAAAGTGTACACCGAGCAACTTTGATGTGCCAAAGTTGCTCAACTCTCTCTGTGGAGGAGCTTTTAAAGGTTTTGTCCATTTGTCATAGAAAGTTGGTCTTTTGCCATTGAAATAATCTTGGAAGCTTATACTCATAAAATTTGACATAGAAGAACATTAAAAAGTGTACACCGAGCAACTTTGATAGTCCGAAGTCGCTCAACTCTCTCTATGGAGGAGCTTTTAACGGTTTTGTCCATTTGTCATAGAAAGTTGGTGTTTTGGCATCGAAATAATCCTAGAAGCTCATTTTCGTAAAATTTAATATAGAAGAACAACAAAAAGTGTACACCGAGCAACTTTGATTGTCCGAAGTTGCTGAACTCTCTCTAAGGAGGAGTTTTTAACAGTTTTGTCCACTTGTCATAGAAAGTTGGTGTTTTGGCATCGAAATAATTCTGGAAGCTCATTTTCGTAAAATTTAACATAAAAGAACAATAAAAAGTGTACACCGAGCAACATTGATTGTCCGAAGTTTCTCAACTTTCCCTATAGAGGTGCTTATAAAGGTTTTGTCCATTTGTCATTGAAAGTTGGTGTTTTGGCATCGAAAAAATCTTGGAAGCCTAGACACGTAAAATTTGACATAAAAAAGCAATAAAAAGTTTACACCGAGCAACTTCGATTGTCCGAAGTTGCTTAACTCTCTCTATAGACGTGCTTTTAATCTCTTTGTCCATTTATCATAGAAAGTTAGTGTTTTTTCCTCGAAATAATATAGGAAGCTTATACTCGTAAAATTTGACATAGAAGAACATTAAAAGGTGTACACCGAGAAACTTTGATGGTCTGCGTTGCTCAACTCTCTTTATCGAGGAGCTTTTAAAGGTTTTGCCCATTTGTCATAGAAAGTTGGTCTTTTGCCATCGAAATAATCTTGGAAGCTTATACTCAGAAAATTTGACATAGAAGAACATTAAAAAATGTACACCGAGAAACCTTGATAGTCCGAAGTTGCTCAACTCTCTCTATGGAGAAGCTTTTAACGGTTTTCTCCATTTTTCATAGAAGTTGGTCTTTTGCCATTGAAATAATCTTGGAAGCTTATACTCATAAAATTTGACATAGAAGAACATTAAAAAGTGTACACCGAGCAACTTTGATAGTCCGAAGTCGCTCAACTCTCTCTATGGAGGAGCTTTTAACGGTTTTGTCCATTTGTCATAGAAAGTTGGTGTTTTGGCATCGAAATAATCCTAGAAGCTCATTTTCGTAAAATTTAATATAGAAGAACAACAAAAAGTGTACACCGAGCAACTTTGATTGTCCGAAGTTGCTGAACTCTCTCTAAGGAGGAGCTTTTAACAGTTTTGTCCACTTGTCATAGAAAGTTGGTGTTTTGGCATCGAAATAATTCTGGAAGCTCATTTTCGTAAAATTTAACATAAAAGAACAATAAAAAGTGTACACCGAGCAACATTGATTGTCCGAAGTTTCTCAACTCTCTTTATAGAGGTGCTTATAACGGTTTTGTCCATTTGTCATTGAAAGTTGGTGTTTTGGCATCGAAATAATCTTGGAAGCCTATACACGTAAAATTTGACATAAAAAAGCAATAAAAAGTGTACACCGAGCAACTTCGATTGTCCGAAGTTGCTCAACTATCTCTATAGACGTGCTTTTAATCGCTTTGTCCATTTATCATAGAAAGTTAGTGTTTTTTCCTCGAAATAATCTAGGAAGCTTATACTCATAAAATTTAACATAGAAGAACATTAAAAGGTGTACACCGAGCAACTTTGATGGTCCGACGTTGCTCAACTCTCTCTATGGAGGAGCTTTTAACTGTTTTTTCCATTTGTCATAGAAAGTTGGTTTTTTTGCATCGAAATAATCTAAGAAGCTTACACTCATAAAATTTGAAGTAGAAGAACAATAAAAAGTGTACACCGAGCAACTTTGGTTGTCCGAAGTTGCTCAACTCTCTCTATGGAGGAGCTTTTAAAGGTTTTGCCCATTTGTCATAGAAAGTTGGTCTTTTTCTATCGAAATAATCTTGGAAGCTTATACTCATAAAATTGACATAGAAGAACATTAAAAAGTGTACACCGAGCAACCTTGATAGTCCGAAGTTGCTCAACTCTCTCTATGGAGGTGCTTTTAACGGTTTTGTCCATTTGTCATAGAAAGTTGGTCTTTTGCCATCGAAATAATCTTGGAAGCTTATACTCAAAAAATTTGACATAGAAGAACATTAAAAAGTGTACACCGAGCAACTTTGATATTCCGAAGTTGCTCAACTCTCTCTATGGAGGAGATTTTAACGGTTTTGTCCATTTGTCATAGAAAGTTGGTGTTTTGGCATCGAAATAATCCTGGAAGCTCATTTTCGTAAAATTTAACATAAAAGAACAATAAAAAGTGTACACCGAGCAACTTTGACTGTCCGAAGTTGCACAACTCTCTCTATGGAGGAGCTTTTAACGGTTTTGTCCATTTGTCATAGAAATTTGGTGTTTTGGCATCGAAATAATCCTGGAAGCTCATTTTCGTAAAATTTAACATAAAAGAACAATAAAAAGTGTACACCGAGCAACTTTGATTGTCCGAAGTTTCTCAACTCTCTCTACGGAGGAGCTTTTAACGGTTTTGTCCATTTGTCATTGAAAGTTGGTGTTTTGGCATCGAAATAATCTTAGAAGCTCATTTTCGTAAAATTTAATATAGAAGAACAATAAAAAGTGTACACCGAGCAAATTTGATGTCCCGAAGTTGCTCAACTCTCTCTATGATGGAGCATTTAAAGGTTTTGTCCATTTGTCATAGAAAGTTGGTCTTTTGCCCTCGAAATAATCTTGAAGCTTATACTCATAAAATTTGACATAGAAGAACATTAAAAAGTGTACACCGAAGAACTTTGATAGTCCGAAGTTGCTCAACTCTCTCTATGGAGAAGCTTTTAACGGTTTTGTCCATTTGTCATAGAAAGTTGGTGTTTTGGCATCGAAATGATTCTGGAAGCTAATTTTCGTAAAATTTAACATAAAAGAACAATAAAAAGTGTACACCAAGTAACTTTGATTGTCCGAAGTTGCTCAACTCTCTCTATGGAGGGGCTTTTAACGGTTTTGTCCATTTGTCATTGAAAGTTGTTGTTTTGGCATCGAAATAATCTTGAAAGCCTATACACGTAAAATTTAACATAAAAAAGCAGTAAAAACTGTATACCGAGCAACTTCGATTGTCCGAAGTTGCTCAACTCTCTCTATAGACGTGCTTTTAACGGCTTTGTCCATTTATAAAAAAAAGTTAGTGTTTTTTCATCGAAATAATCTAGGAAGCGTATACTCGTAAAATTTGACATAGAAGAACATTAAAAGGTGTACACCGAGCAACGTTGATGATCCGACGTTGCTCAACTCTCTCTATCGAGGAGCTTTTAACTGTTTTTTCCATTTGTCATAGAAAGTTGGTGTTTTTGCATTGAAATAATCTTGGAAGCTTATACTCAAAAAATTTGACATAGATGAACATTAAAAAGTGTACACCGAGCAACTTTGATAGTCCGAAGTTGCTCAACTCTCTCTATGGAGGAGATTTTAACGGTTTTATCCATTTGTCATAGAAAGTTGGTCTTTTGCCATTGAAATAATCTTGGAAGCTTATACTTGTAAAATTTAACATAAAAGAACAATAAAAAGTGTACACCGAGCAACTTTGGTTGTGCGAAGTTGCTCGACTCTCTCTATGGAGGAGCTTTTAACGGTTTTGTCCATTTCTCAAAGAAAGTTGGTGTTTTGGCATCGAAATAATCCTGGAAGCTCATTTTCGTAAAATTTAACATAGAAGAACAATAAAAAGTGTACACCGAGCAACTTTGATTGTCCGATGTTGCTCAACTCTCTCTATGGAGGAGCTGTTAACGGTTTTTGTCCATTTGTCATGAAAGTTGGTGTTTTGGCATCGAAATAATCCTGGAAGATCATTTTCATAAAATTTAACATAAAAGAACAATAAAAAGTGTACACCGAGCAACTTTGGTTGTCCGAAGTTGCTCGACTCTCTCTATGGAGGAGCTTTTAACGGTTTTGTCCATTTGTCAAAGAAAGTTGGTGTTTTGGCATCGAAATATTCCTGGAAGGTCATTTTCGTAAAATTTAATATAAAAGAACAATAAAAATTGTACACCGAGCAACTTTGATTGTCCGAAGTTGCTCAACTCTCTCTATGGAGGAGCTTTTAACGGTTTTGTCCCTTTGTCATAGAAAGTTGGTGTTATGGCATCGAAATAATCCTGGAAGCTCATTTTCGTAAAATTTAACATAGAAGAACAATAAAATTTGTACACCGAGCAACTTTGATAGTCCGAAGTTGCTCAACTCTCCCGATAGAGGAGCTTTTAACGGTTTTATTCGTTTGTCATAGAAAGTTGGTGTTTTGGCAACGAAATAATCTTGGAAGCTTATACTCATAAAATTTGACATAGAAGATCAATAAAACGTGTACACCGAGCATCTTTGATGGTCCGAAATTGGTCAACTCTCTCTATGAAGGAGCTTTTAACAGCTTTCTCCATTTGTCATAGAAACTTGGGATTTTGCCATCGAAATAATCTAGGAAGCTTATACTCATAAAATTTGACATAGAACAACATTAAAAAGTGTACACCGAGCAACTTTGATAGTCCGAAGTTGCTCAACTCTCACTATGGAGAAGCTTTTAACGGTTTTGTTCATTTGTCATAGAAAGTTGGTGTTTTGGCATCGAAATAATCCTGGAAGCTCATACTCATAAAATTTGAGAAAGAAGAACAATAAAAAGTGTACACCGAGCAACTTTGATGTGCCAAAGTTGCTCAACTCTCTCTATGGAGGAGCTTTTAAAGGTTTTGTCCATTTGTCATAGAAAGTTGGTCTTTTGCCATTGAAATAATCTTGGAAGCTTATACTCATAAAATTTGACATAGAAGAACATTAAAAAGTGTACACCGAGCAACTTTGATAGTCCGAAGTCGCTCAACTCTCTCTATGGAGGAGCTTTTAACGGTTTTGTCCATTTGTCATAGAAAGTTGGTGTTTTGGCATCGAAATAATCCTAGAAGCTCATTTTCGTAAAATTTAATATAGAAGAACAACAAAAAGTGTACACCGAGCAACTTTGATTGTCCGAAGTTGCTGAACTCTCTCTAAGGAGGAGCTTTTAACAGTTTTGTCCACTTGTCATAGAAAGTTGGTGTTTTGGCATCGAAATAATTCTGGAAGCTCATTTTCGTAAAATTTAACATAAAAGAACAATAAAAAGTGTACACCGAGCAACATTGATTGTCCGAAGTTTCTCAACTCTCTTTATAGAGGTGCTTATAACGGTTTTGTCCATTTGTCATTGAAAGTTGGTGTTTTGGCATCGAAATAATCTTGGAAGCCTATACACGTAAAATTTGACATAAAAAAGCAATAAAAAGTGTACACCGAGCAACTTCGATTGTCCGAAGTTGCTCAACTATCTCTATAGACGTGCTTTTAATCGCTTTGTCCATTTATCATAGAAAGTTAGTGTTTTTTCCTCGAAATAATCTAGGAAGCTTATACTCATAAAATTTAACATAGAAGAACATTAAAAGGTGTACACCGAGCAACTTTGATGGTCCGACGTTGCTCAACTCTCTCTATGGAGGAGCTTTTAACTGTTTTTTCCATTTGTCATAGAAAGTTGGTTTTTTTGCATCGAAATAATCTAAGAAGCTTACACTCATAAAATTTGAAGTAGAAGAACAGTAAAAAGTGTACACCGAGCAACTTTGGTTGTCCGAAGTTGCTCAACTCTCTCTATGGAGGAGCTTTTAAAGGTTTTGCCCATTTGTCATAGAAAGTTGGTCTTTTGCTATCGAAATAATCTTGGAAGCTTATACTCATAAAATTTGACATAGAAGAACATTAAAAAGTGTACAACGAGCAACATTGATAGTCCGAAGTTGCTCAACTCTCTCTATGGAGGTGCTTTTAACGGTTTTGTCCATTTGTCATAGAAAGTTGGTCTTTTGCCATCGAAATAATCTTGGAAGCTTATACTTAAAAAATTTGACATAGAAGAACATTAAAAAGTGTACACCGAGCAACTTTGATATTCCGAAGTTGCTCAACTCTCTCTATGGAGGAGATTTTAACGGTTTTGTCCATTTGTCATAGAAAGTTGGTGTTTTGGCATCGAAATAATCTTGGAAGCTCATTTTCGTAAAATTTAACATAAAATAACAATAAAAAGTGTACACCGAGCAACTTTGATTGTCCGAAGTTGCACAACTCTCTCTATGGAGGAGCTTTTAACGGTTTTGTCCATTTGTCATAGAAATTTGGTGTTTTGGCATCGAAATAATCCTGGAAGCTCATTTTCGTAAAATTTAACATAAAAGAACAATAAAAAGTGTACACCGAGCAACTTTGATTGTCCGAAGTTTCTCGACTCTCTCTACGGAGGAGCTTTTAACGGTTTTGTCCATTTGTCATTGAAAGTTGGTGTTTTGGCATCGAAATAATCTTAGAAGCTCATTTTCGTAAAATTTAATATAGAAGAACAATAAAAAGTGTACACCGAGCAAATTTGATGTCCCGAAGTTGCTCAACTCTCTCTATGATGGAGCATTTAAAGGTTTTGTCCATTTGTCATAGAAAGTTGGTCTTTTGCCCTCGAAATAATCTTGAAGCTTATGCTCATAAAATTTGACATAGAAGAACATTAAAAAGTGTACACCGAAGAACTTTGATAGTCCGAAGTTGCTCAACTCTCTCTATGGAGGTGCTTTTAACGGTTTTGTCCATTTGTCATAGAAAGTTGGTGTTTTGGCATCGAAATGATTCTGGAAGCTAATTTTCGTAAAATTTAACGTAAAAGAACAATAAAAAGTGTACACCAAGTAACTTTGATTGTCCGAAGTTGCTCAACTCTCTCTATGGAGGGGCTTTTAACGGTTTTGTCCATTTGTCATTGAAAGTTGTTGTTTTGGCATCGAAATAATCTTGAAAGCCTATACACGTAAAATTTAACATAAAAAAGCAGTAAAAACTGTATACCGAGCAACTTCGATTGTCCGAAGTTGCTCAACTCTCTCTATAGACGTGCTTTTAACGGCTTTGTCCATTTATAAAAAAAAGTTAGTGCTTTTTCATCGAAATAATCTAGGAAGCGTATACTCGTAAAATTTGACATAGAAGAACACTAAAAGGTGTACACCGAGCAACGTTGATGATCCGACGTTGCTCAACTCTCTCTATCGAGGAGCTTTTAACTGTTTTTTCCATTTTTCATAGAAAGTTGGTGTTTTTGCATTGAAATAATCTTGGAAGCTTATACTCAAAAAATTTGACATAGATGAACATTAAAAAGTGTACACCGAGCAACTTTGATAGTCCGAAGTTGCTCAACTCTCTCTATGGAGGAGATTTTAACGGTTTTATCCATTTGTCATAGAAAGTTGGTCTTTTGCCATTGAAATAATCTTGGAAGCTTATACTTGTAAAATTTAACATAAAAGAACAATAAAAAGTGTACACCGAGCAACTTTGGTTGTCCGAAGTTGCTCGACTCTCTCTATGGAGGAGCTTTTAACGGTTTTGTCCATTTCTCAAAGAAAGTTGGTGTTTTGGCATCGAAATAATCCTGGAAGCTCATTTTCGTAAAATTTAACATAGAAGAACAATAAAAAGTGTACACCGAGCAACTTTGATTGTCCGAAGTTGCTCAACTCTCTCTATGGAGGAGCTGTTAACGGTTTTTATCCATTTGTCATGAAAGTTGGTGTTTTGGCATCGAAATAATCCTGGAAGCTCATTTTCATAAAATTTAACATAAAAGAACAATAAAAAGTGTACACCGAGCAACTTTGGTTGTCCGAAGTTGCTCGACTCTCTCTATGGAGGAGCTTTTAACGGTTTTATCCATTTGTCATAGAAAGTTGGTGTTTTGGCATCGAAATATTCCTGGAAGGTCATTTTCGTAAAATTTAACATAAAAGAACAATAAAAATTGTACACCGAGCAACTTTGATTGTCCGAAGTTGCTCAACTCTCTCTATGGAGGAGCTTTTAACGGTTTTGTCCCTTTGTCATAGAAAGTTGGTGTTATGGCATCGAAATAATCCTGGAAGCTCATTTTCGTAAAATTTAACATAGAAGAACAATAAAATTTGTACACCGAGCAACTTTGATAGTCCGAAGTTGCTCAACTCTCCCGATAGAGGAGCTTTTAACGGTTTTGTTCGTTTGTCATAGAAAGTTGGTGTTTTGGCAACGAAATAATCTTGGAAGCTTATACACATAAAATTTGACATAGAAGATCAATAAAACGTGTACACCGAGCATCTTTGATGGTCCGAAATTGGTCAACTCTCTCTATGAAGGAGCTTTTAACAGCTTTCTCCATTTGTCGTAGAAACTTGGGATTTTGCCATCGAAATAATCTAGGAAGCTTATACTCATAAAATTTGATATAGAACAACATTAAAAAGTGTACACCGAGCAACTTTGATAGTCCGAAGTTGCTCAACTCTCCCTATGGAGAAGCTTTTAACGGTTTTGTTCATTTGTCATAGAAAGTTGGTGTTTTGGCATCGAAATAATCCTGGAAGCTCATACTCATAAAATTTGAGATAGAAGAACAATAAAAAGTGTACACCGAGCAACTTTGATGTGCCAAAGTTGCTCAACTCTCTCTATGGAGGAGCTTTTAAAGGTTTTGTCCATTTGTCATAGAAAGTTGGTCTTTTGCCATTGAAATAATCTTGGAAGCTTATACTCATAAAATTTGACATAGAAGAACATTAAAAAGTGTACACCGAGCAACTTTGATAGTCCGAAGTCGCTCAACTCTCTCTATGGAGGAGCTTTTAACGGTTTTGTCCATTTGTCATAGAAAGTTGGTGTTTTGGCATCGAAATAATCCTAGAAGCTCATTTTCGTAAAATTTAATATAGAAGAACAACAAAAAGTGTACACCGAGCAACTTTGATTGTAAGAAGTTGCTGAACTCTCTCTAAGGAGGAGCTTTTAACAGTTTTGTCCACTTGTCATAGAAAGTTGGTGTTTTGGCATCGAAATAATTCTGGAAGCTCATTTTCGTAAAATTTAACATAAAAGAACAATAAAAAGTGTACACCGAGCAACATTGATTGTCCTAAGTTTCTCAACTTTCCCTATAGAGGTGCTTATAAAGGTTTTGTCTATTTGTCATTGAAAGTTGGTGTTTTGGCATCGAAAAAATCTTGGAAGCCTAGACACGTAAAATTTGACATAAAAAAGCAATAAAAAGTGTACACCGAGCAACTTCGATTGTCCGAAGTTGCTTAACTCTCTCTATAGACGTGCTTTTAATCTCTTTGTCCATTTATCATAGAAAGTTAGTGTTTTTTCCTCGAAATAATCTAGGAAGCTTATACTCGTAAAATTTGACATAGAAGAACATTAAAAGGTGTACACCGAGCAACTTTGATGGTCTGCGTTGCTCAACTCTCTTTATCGAGGATCTTTTAAAGGTTTTGCCCATTTGTCATAGAAAGTTGGTCTTTTGCCATCGAAATAATCTTGGAAGCTTATACTCAGAAAATTTGACATAGAAGAACATTAAAAAGTGTACACCGAGAAACCTTGATAGTCCAAAGTTGCTCAACTCTCTCTATGGAGAAGCTTTTAACGGTTTTCTCCATTTTTCATAGAAGTTGGTCTTTTGCCATCGAAATAATCATGGAAGATTCTCAAAAAATTTGACATAGAAGAACATTAAAAAGTGTACACCGAGCAACTTTGATAGTCCGAAGTTGCTCAACTCTCTCTATGGAGGAGCTTTTAACAGTTTTGTCCATTTGTCATTGAAAGTTGTTGTTTTGGCATCGAAATAATTCTGGAAGCTCATTTTCGTAAAATTTAATATAAAAGAACAATAAAAAGTGTACACCGAGCAACTTTGATTGTCCGAAGTTTCTCAACTCTCTTTATAGAGGTGCTTATAACGGTTTTGTCCATTTGTCATTGAAAGTTGGTGTTTTGGCATCGAAATAATCTTGGAAGCCTATACACGTAAAATTTGACATAAAAAAGCAATAAAAAGTGTACACCGAGCAACTTCGATTGTCCGAAGTTGCTCAACTATCTCTATAGACGTGCTTTTAATCGCTTTGTCCATTTATCATAGAAAGTTAGTGTTTTTTCCTCGAAATAATCTAGGAAGCTTATACTCAAAAAATTTGACATAGAAGAACATTAAAAAGTGTACACCGAGCAACTTTGATATTCCGAAGTTGCTCAACTCTCTCTATGGAGGAGATTTTAACGGTTTTGTCCATTTGTCATAGAAAGTTGGTGTTTTGGCATCGAAATAATCCTGGAAGCTCATTTTCGTAAAATTTAACATAAAAGAACAATAAAAAGTGTACACCGAGCAACTTTGATTGTCCGAAGTTGCACAACTCTCTCTATGGAGGAGCTTTTAACGGTTTTGTCCATTTGTCATAGAAATTTGGTGTTTTGGCATCGAAATAATCCTGGAAGCTCATTTTCGTAAAATTTAACATAAAAGAACAATAAAAAGTGTACACCGAGCAACTTTGATTGTCCGAAGTTTCTCAACTCTCTCTACGGAGGAGCTTTTAACGGTTTTGTCCATTTGTCATTGAAAGTTGGTGTTTTGGCATCGAAATAATCTTAGAAGCTCATTTTCGTAAAATTTAATATAGAAGAACAATAAAAAGTGTAGACCGAGCAAATTTGATGTCCCGAAGTTGCTCAACTCTCTCTATGATGGAGCATTTAAAGGTTTTGTACATTTGTCATAGAAAGTTGGTCTTTTGCCCTCGAAATAATCTTGAAGCTTATACTCATAAAATTTGACATAGAAGAACATTAAAAAGTGTACACCGAAGAACTTTGATAGTCCGAAGTTGCTCAACTCTCTCTATGGAGGTGCTTTTAACGGTTTTGTCCATTTGTCATAGAAAGTTGGTGTTTTGGCATCGAAATGATTCTGGAAGCTAATTTTCGTAAAATTTAACATAAAAGAACAATAAAAAGTGTACACCAAGTAACTTTGATTGTCCGAAGTTGCTCAACTCTCTCTATGGAGGGGCTTTTAACGGTTTTGTCCATTTGTCATTGAAAGTTGTTGTTTTGGCATCGAAATAATCTTGAAAGCCTATACACGTAAAATTTAACATAAAAAAGCAGTAAAAACTGTATACCGAGCAACTTCGATTGTCCGAAGTTGCTCAACTCTCTCTATAGACGTGCTTTTAACGGCTTTGTCCATTTATAAAAAAAAGTTAGTGTTTTTTCATCGAAATAATCTAGGAAGCGTATACTCGTAAAATTTGACATAGAAGAACATTAAAAGGTGTACACCGAGCAACGTTGATGATCCGACGTTGCTCAACTCTCTCTATCGAGGAGCTTTTAACTGTTTTTTCCATTTGTCATAGAAAGTTGGTGTTTTTGCATTGAAATAATCTTGGAAGCTTATACTCAAAAAATTTGACATAGATGAACATTAAAAAGTGTACACCGAGCAACTTTGATAGTCCGAAGTCGCTCAACTCTCTCTATGGAGGAGCTTTTAACGGTTTTGTCCATTTGTCATAGAAAGTTGGTGTTTTGGCATCGAAATAATCCTAGAAGCTCATTTTCGTAAAATTTAATATAGAAGAATAACAAACAGTGTACACCGAGCAACTTTGATTGTCCGAAGTTGCTGAACTCTCTCTAAGGAGGAGCTTTTAACAGTTTTGTCCACTTGTCATAGAAAGTTGGTGTTTTGGCATCGAAATAATTCTGGAAGCTCATTTTCGTAAAATTTAACATAAAAGAACAATAAAAAGTGTACACCGAGCAACATTGATTGTCCGAAGTTTCTCAACTTTCCCTATAGAGGTGCTTATAAAGGTTTTGTCCATTTGTCATTGAAAGTTGGTGTTTTGGCATCGAAAAAATCTTGGAAGCCTAGACACGTAAAATTTGACATAAAAAAGCAATAAAAAGTGTACACCGAGCAACTTCGATTGTCCGAAGTTGCTTAACTCTCTCTATAGACGTGCTTTTAATCTCTTTGTCCATTTATCATAGAAAGTTAGTGTTTTTTCCTCGAAATAATCTAGGAAGCTTATACTCGTAAAATTTGACATAGAAGAACATTAAAAGGTGTACACCGAGCAACTTTGATGGTCTGCGTTGCTCAACTCTCTCTATCGAGGAGCTTTAAACTGTTTTTTCCATTTGTCATAGAAAGTTGGTGTTTTTGCATTGAAATAATCTTGGAAGCTTATACTCAAAAAATTTGACATAGATGAACATTAAAAAGTGTACACCGAGCAACTTTGATAGTCCGAAGTTGCTCAACTCTCTCTATGGAGGAGATTTTAACGGTTTTATCCATTTGTCATAGAAAGTTGGTCTTTTCCAATTGAAATAATCTTGGAAGCCTATACTTGTAAAATTTAACATAAAAGAACAATAAAAAGTGTACACCGAGCAACTTTGGTTGTCCGAAGTTGCTCGACTCTCTCTATGGAGGAGCTTTTAACGGTTTTGTCCATTTCTCAAAGAAAGTTGGTGTTTTGGCATCGAAATAATCCTGGAAGCTCATTTTCGTAAAATTTAACATAGAAGAACAATAAAAAGTGTACACCGAGCAACTTTGATTGTCCGAAGTTGCTCAACTCTCTCTATGGAGGAGCTGTTAACGGTTTTTGTCCATTTGTCATGAAAGTTGGTGTTTTGGCATCGAAATAATCCTGGAAGCTCATTTTCATAAAATTTAACATAAAAGAACAATAAAAAGTGTACACCGAGCAACTTTGGTTGTCCGAAGTTGCTCGACTCTCTCTATAGAGGAGCTTTTAACGGTTTTGTCCATTTGTCATAGAAAGTTGGTGTTTTGGCATCGAAATATTCCTGGAAGGTCATTTTCGTAAAATTTAACATAAAAGAACAATAAAAATCGTACACCGAGCAACTTTGATTGTCCGAAGTTGCTCAACTCTCTCTATGGAGGAGCTTTTAACGGTTTTGTCCCTTTGTCATAGAAAGTTGGTGTTATGGCATCGAAATAATCCTGGAAGCTCATTTTCGTAAAATTTAACATAGAAGAACAATAAAATTTGTACACCGAGCAACTTTGATAGTCCGAAGTTGCTCAACTCTCCCGATAGAGGAGCTTTTAACGGTTTTGTTCGTTTGTCATAGAAAGTTGGTGTTTTGGCAACGAAATAATCTTGGAAGCTTATACTCATAAAATTTGACATAGAAGATCAATAAAACGTGTACACCGAGCATCTTTGATGGTCCGAAATTGGTCAACTCTCTCTATGAAGGAGCTTTTAACAGCTTTCTCCATTTGTCATAGAAACTTGGGATTTTGCCATCGAAATAATCTAGGAAGCTTATACTCATAAAATTTGACATAGAACAACATTAAAAAGTGTACACCGAGCAACTTTGATAGTCCGAAGTTGCTCAACTCTCCCTATGGAGAAGCTTTTAACGGTTTTGTTCATTTGTCATAGAAAGTTGGTGTTTTGGCATCGAAATAATCCTGGAAGCTCATACTCATAAAATTTGAGATAGAAGAACAATAAAAAGTGTACACCGAGCAACTTTGATGTGCCAAAGTTGCTCAACTCTCTCTATGGAGGAGCTTTTAAAGGTTTTGTCCATTTGTCATAGAAAGTTGGTCTTTTGCCATTGAAATAATCTTGGAAGCTTATACTCATAAAATTTGACATAGAACAACATTAAAAAGTGTACACCGAGCAACTTTGATAGTCCGAAGTCGCTCAACTCTCTCTATGGAGGAGCTTTTAACGGTTTTGTCCATTTGTCATAGAAAGTTGGTGTTTTGGCATCGAAATAATCCTAGAAGCTCATTTTCGTAAAATTTAATATAGAAGAATAACAAACAGTGTACACCGAGCAACTTTGATTGTCCGAAGTTGCTGAACTCTCTCTAAGGAGGAGCTTTTAACAGTTTTGTCCACTTGTCATAGAAAGTTGGTGTTTTGGCATCGAAATAATTCTGGAAGCTCATTTTCGTAAAATTTAACATAAAAGAACAATAAAAAGTGTACACCGAGCAACATTGATTGTCCGAAGTTTCTCAACTTTCCCTATAGAGGTGCTTATAAAGGTTTTGTCCATTTGTCATTGAAAGTTGGTGTTTTGGCATCGAAAAAATCTTGGAAGCCTAGACACGTAAAATTTGACATAAAAAAGCAATAAAAAGTGTACACCGAGCAACTTCGATTGTCCGAAGTTGCTTAACTCTCTCTATAGACGTGCTTTTAATCTCTTTGTCCATTTATCATAGAAAGTTAGTGTTTTTTCCTCGAAATAATCTAGGAAGCTTATACTCGTAAAATTTGACATAGAAGAACATTAAAAGGTGTACACCGAGCAACTTTGATGGTCTGCGTTGCTCAACTCTCTCTATCGAGGAGCTTTAAACTGTTTTTTCCATTTGTCATAGAAAGTTGGTGTTTTTGCATTGAAATAATCTTGGAAGCTTATACTCAAAAAATTTGACATAGATGAACATTAAAAAGTGTACACCGAGCAACTTTGATAGTCCGAAGTTGCTCAACTCTCTCTATGGAGGAGATTTTAACGGTTTTATCCATTTGTCATAGAAAGTTGGTCTTTTCCAATTGAAATAATCTTGGAAGCCTATACTTGTAAAATTTAACATAAAAGAACAATAAAAAGTGTACACCGAGCAACTTTGGTTGTCCGAAGTTGCTCGACTCTCTCTATGGAGGAGCTTTTAACGGTTTTGTCCATTTCTCAAAGAAAGTTGGTGTTTTGGCATCGAAATAATCCTGGAAGCTCATTTTCGTAAAATTTAACATAGAAGAACAATAAAAAGTGTACACCGAGCAACTTTGATTGTCCGAAGTTGCTCAACTCTCTCTATGGAGGAGCTGTTAACGGTTTTTGTCCATTTGTCATGAAAGTTGGTGTTTTGGCATCGAAATAATCCTGGAAGCTCATTTTCATAAAATTTAACATAAAAGAACAATAAAAAGTGTACACCGAGCAACTTTGGTTGTCCGAAGTTGCTCGACTCTCTCTATAGAGGAGCTTTTAACGGTTTTGTCCATTTGTCATAGAAAGTTGGTGTTTTGGCATCGAAATATTCCTGGAAGGTCATTTTCGTAAAATTTAACATAAAAGAACAATAAAAATCGTACACCGAGCAACTTTGATTGTCCGAAGTTGCTCAACTCTCTCTATGGAGGAGCTTTTAACGGTTTTGTCCCTTTGTCATAGAAAGTTGGTGTTATGGCATCGAAATAATCCTGGAAGCTCATTTTCGTAAAATTTAACATAGAAGAACAATAAAATTTGTACACCGAGCAACTTTGATAGTCCGAAGTTGCTCAACTCTCCCGATAGAGGAGCTTTTAACGGTTTTGTTCGTTTGTCATAGAAAGTTGGTGTTTTGGCAACGAAATAATCTTGGAAGCTTATACTCATAAAATTTGACATAGAAGATCAATAAAACGTGTACACCGAGCATCTTTGATGGTCCGAAATTGGTCAACTCTCTCTATGAAGGAGCTTTTAACAGCTTTCTCCATTTGTCATAGAAACTTGGGATTTTGCCATCGAAATAATCTAGGAAGCTTATACTCATAAAATTTGACATAGAACAACATTAAAAAGTGTACACCGAGCAACTTTGATAGTCCGAAGTTGCTCAACTCTCCCTATGGAGAAGCTTTTAACGGTTTTGTTCATTTGTCATAGAAAGTTGGTGTTTTGGCATCGAAATAATCCTGGAAGCTCATACTCATAAAATTTGAGATAGAAGAACAATAAAAAGTGTACACCGAGCAACTTTGATGTGCCAAAGTTGCTCAACTCTCTCTATGGAGGAGCTTTTAAAGGTTTTGTCCATTTGTCATAGAAAGTTGGTCTTTTGCCATTGAAATAATCTTGGAAGCTTATACTCATAAAATTTGACATAGAACAACATTAAAAAGTGTACACCGAGCAACTTTGATAGTCCGAAGTCGCTCAACTCTCTCTATGGAGGAGCTTTTAACGGTTTTGTCCATTTGTCATAGAAAGTTGGTGTTTTGGCATCGAAATAATCCTAGAAGCTCATTTTCGTAAAATTTAATATAGAAGAACAATAAAAAGTGTACACCGAGCAACTTTGATTGTCTGAAGTTGCTGAACTCTCTCTAAGGAGGAGCTTTTAACAGTTTTGTCCACTTGTCATAGAAAGTTGGTGTTTTGGCATCGAAATAATTCTGGAAGCTCATTTCCGTAAAATTTAACATAAAAGAAGAATAAAAAGTGTACACCGAGCAACATTGATTGTCCGAAGTTTCTCAACTTTCCCTATAGAGGTGCTTATAAAGGTTTTGTCCATTTGTCATTGAAAGTTGGTGTTTTGGCATCGAAAAAATCTTGGAAGCCTAGACACGTAAAATTTGACATAAAAAAGCAATAAAAAGTGTATACCGAGCAACTTCGATTGTCCGAAGTTGCTTAACTCTCTCTATAGACGTGCTTTTAATCTCTTTGTCCATTTATCATAGAAAGTTAGTGTTTTTTCCTCGAAATAATCTAGGAAGCTCATACTCGTAAAATTTGACATAGAAGAACATTAAAAGGTGTACACCGAGCAACTTTGATGGTCTGCGTTGCTAAACTCTCTTTATCGAGGAGCTTTTAAAGGTTTTGCCCATTTGTCATAGAAAGTTGGTCTTTTGCCATCGAAATAATCTTGGAAGCTTATACTCAGAAAATTTGACATAGAAGAACATTAAAAAGTGTACACCGAGAAACCTTGATAGTCCGAAGTTGCTCAACTCTCTCTATGGAGAAGCTTTTAACGGTTTTCTCCATTTTTCATAGAAGTTGGTCTTTTGCCATCGAAATAATCATGGAAGCTTATTCTCAAAAAATTTGACATAGAAGAACAGTAAAAAGTGTACACCGAGCAACTTTGATAGTCCGAAGTTGCTCAACTCTCTCTATGGACGAGATTTTAACGGTTTTGTCCATTTGTCATAGAAAGTTGGTGTTTTTGCATCGAAATAATCCTGGAAGCTCATTTTCGTAAAATTTAACATAAAAGAACAATAAAAAGTGTATACCGAGAAACTTTGATTGTCCGAAGTTACTCAACTCTCTCTATGGAGGAGCTTTTAACGGTTTTGTCCATTTGTCATAGAAAGTTGGTGTTTTGGCATCGAAATGATCCTGGAAGCTCATTTTCGTAAAATTTAACATAAAAGAACAATAAAAAGTGTACACCGAGCAACTTTGATTGTCCGAAGTTTCTCAACTCTCTCTATGGAGGAGCTTTTAACGGTTTTGTCCATTTGTCATTGAAAGTTGGTGTTTTGGCATCGAAATAATCTTGGAAGCCTATACACGTAAAATTTAACATAAAAAAGCAGTAAAAAGTGTACACCGAGCAACTTCTATTGTCCGAAGTTGCTTAAGTCTCTCTATAGACGTGCTTTTAACGGCTTTGTCCATTTATCAAAGAAAGTTAGGGTTTTTTCATCGAAATAATCTATGAAGCGTATACTCGTAAAATTTGACATAGAAGAACATTAAAAGGTGTATATCGAGAAACTTTGATGGTCCGACGTTGTTCAACTCTCTCTATGGTTGAGCTTTTAACTATTTTTTCCATTTGTCATAGAAAGTTGGTGTTTTTGCATCGAAATAATCTAAGAAGCTTACACTCATAAAATTTGAAGTAGAAGAACAATAAAAAGTGTACACCGAACAACTTTGATTGTCCGAAGTTGCTCAACTCTCTCTATGGAGGAGCTTTTAATGGTTTTGTCCGTTTGTCATAGAAAGTTGCTGTTTTGGCATCGAAATAATCTTGGAAGCTTATACTCAGAAAATTTGACATAGAAGAACAATAAAACGTGTACACCGAGCAACTTTGATAGTCCGAAGTTGTTCAACTCTCTCTATGGAGGAGCTTTTAACAGTTTTGTCCATTTGTCATAGAAAGTTGTTCTTTTGCCATCGAAATAATCTTGGAAGCTTATACTCAAAAAATTTGACATAGAAGAACAATAAAAAGTGTCCAAAGAGCAACTTTGATGTTCCGAAGTTGCTGAACTCTCTCTATGGAGGAGCTTTTAAAGGTTTTGCCCATTTGTCATAGAATGTTGGTCTTTTGCCATCGAAATAATCTTGGAAGCTTATACTCATAAAATTTAAAATAGAAGAACAACAAAAAGTGTACACCGAGCAACTTTGATTGTCGGAAGTTGCTCAACTCTCTCTATGGAGGAGCTTTTAACGGTTTTGTCCATTTGTCATATAAAGTTGGTGTTTTGGAATCGAAATATTCCTGGAAGGTCATTTTCGTAAAATTTCACATAAAAGAACAGTAAAAAGTGTACACCGAGCAACTTTGATTGTCCGAAGTTGCTCAACTCTCTCGATGGAGAAGCTTTTAACGGTTTTTTCCATTTGTCGTTAAAAGTTGGTGTTTTGGCATAAAAAAAATCTTGGAAGCTTATACTCTTAAAATTTGACTTAGTAGAACATTATAAAGTGTACACCGAGCAAATTTGATAGTTTGAAGTTGCTCAACTCTCTCTATGGAGGAGCTTCTAACGGTTTTGTCCGTTTGTCATAGAAAATTGGTGTTTTGGCATCGAAATAATCTGGGAAACCCATTTTCGTAAAATTTAACATAGAAGAATAATAAAAAGTGTACACCGAGCAACTTTGATAGTACGAAGTTGCTCAACTCTCTCTATGGAGGAGCTTTTAACGGTTTTGTCCATTTGTCATAGAAAGTTGGTGTTTTGGCATCGAAATATTCCTGGAAGCTTATTTTCGTATAATTTAACATAAAAGAACAGTAAAAACTGTACACCGAGCAACTTTGATTGTCCGAAGTTGTTCAACTCTCTCTATGGAGGAGCTTTTAACGGTTTTGTCCATTTGTCGTAGAAAGTTGGTCTTTTGCCATCGAAATAATCTTGGAAGCTTATACTCAAAAAATTTGACATAGAAGAACAATAAAAAGTGTCCAAAGAGCAACTTTGATGTTCCGAAGTTGCTGAACTCTCTCTATGGAGGAGCTTTTAAAGGTTTTGCCCATTTGTCATAGAATGTTGGTCTTTTGCCATCGAAATAATCTTGAAAGCTTAGACTCATAAAATTTAAAATAGAAGAACAACAAAAAGTGTACACCGAGCAACTTTGATTGTCGGAAGTTGCTCAACTCTCTCTATGGAGGAGCTTTTAACGGTTTTGTCCATTTGTCATATAAAGTTGGTGTTTTGGAATCGAAATATTCCTGGAAGGTCATTTTCGTAAAATTTAACATAAAAGAACAGTAAAAAGTGTACACCGAGCAACTTTGATTGTCCGATGTTGCTCAACTCTCTCGATGGAGAAGCTTTTAACGGTTTTTTCCATTTGTCGTTAAAAGTTGGTATTTTGGCATAAAAAAAATCTTGGAAGCTTATACTCTTAAAATTTGACTTAGTAGAACATTATAAAGTGTACACCGAGCAAATTTGATAGTTTGAAGTTGCTCAACTCTCTCTATAGAGGAGCTTCTAACGGTTTTGTCCGTTTGTCATAGAAAGTTGGTGTTTTGGCATCGAAATAATCCGGGAAACCCATTTTCGTAAAATTTAACATAGAAGAACAATAAAAAGTGTACACCGAGCAACTTTGATAGTCCGAAGTTGCTCAACTCTCTCTATGGAGGAGCTTTTAACGGTTTTGTCCATTTGTCATAGAAAGTTGGTGTTTTGGCATCGAAATATTCCTGGAAGCTCATTTTCGTATAATTTAACATAAAAGAACAGTAAAAACTGTACACCGAGCAACTTTGATTGTCCGAAGTTGCTCATCTCTCTATGGAGGAGCCTTTAACGGTTTTGTCCATTTGTCATAGAAAGTTGCAGTTTTGGCATCGAAATAATCTTGGAAGCTTATACTAAAAAAATTTGACATATAAAACGTGTACACCGAGCATCTTTGATGGTTCGAAATTGGTCAATTCTCTCTATGAAGGAGCTTTTAACAGTTTTCTCCATTTGTCATAGAAACCTGGGATTTTGGCATCGAAGTAATCTAGGAAGCTTATACTCGTAAAATTTGACATAGAAGAACAATAAAAAGTGTACACCGAGCAAATTTGATGTCCCGAAGTTGCTCAACTCTCTCTATGGTGGAGCTTTTAAAGGTTTTGTCCATTTGTCATAGAAAGTTGGTCTTTTGCCATCGAAATAATCTTGGAAGCTTATACTCAGAAAATTTGGCATAGAAGAACATTAAAAAGTGTACACCGAGTAACTTTGATAGTCCGAAGTTGCTCAACTCTCTCTATGGAGGAGCTTTTAACGGTTTTGTCCATTTGGCATAGAAAGTTGATGTTTTGGCATCGAAATAATTCTGGAAGCTCATTTTCGTAAAATTTAACATAAAAGAACAATAAAAAGTGTACACCAAGTAACTTTGATTGTCCGAAGTTGCTCAACTCTCTCTATGGAGGGGCTTTTAATGGTTTTGTCCATTTTTCATTGAAAGTTGGTGTTTTGGCATCGAAATAATCTTGAAAGCCTATACACGTAAAAGTTAACATAAAAAAGCAGTAAAAAGTGTACACCGAGCAACTTCGATTGTCCGAAGTTGCTCAACTCTCTCTATAGACGTGCTTTTAACGGCTTTGTCCATTTATCAAAAAAAGTTAGTGTTTTTTCATCGAAATAATCTAGGAAGGGTATACTCGTAAAATTTGACAAAGAAGAACATTAAAAGGTGTACACCGAGCAACTTTGATGGTCCCACGTTGCTCAACTCTCTCTATCGAGGAGCTTTTAACTGTTTTTTCCATTTGTCATAGAAAGTTGGTGTTTTTGCATCGAAATAATCTAAGAAGCTTACACTAATAAAATTTGAAGTAGAAGAACAATAAAAAATGTACACCGAACTACTTTGATTGACCGAAGTTGCTCAACTCTCTCTCTGGAGGAGCTTTTAACGGTTTTGTCCATTTGTCATAGAAAATTGCTGTTTTGGCATCGAAATAATCTTGGAAGCTTATACTCATAAAATTTGACATAGAAGAACAATAAAACGTGTACACCGAGCATCTTTGATGGTCCGAGGTTGCTCAACTCTCTCTATGGAGGAGCTTTTAAAGGTTTTGCCCATTTGTCATAGAAAGTTGGTATTTTGCCTTCAAAATAATCTTGGAAGCTTATACTCATAAAATTTGAAATAGAAGAACATTAAAAAGTGTACACCGAGCAACCTTGATAGTCCGAAGTTACTCAACTCTCTCTATGGAGGAGCTTGTAACGGTTTTGTCCATTTGTCATAGAAAGTTGGTCTTTTGCCATCGAAATAATCTTGGAAGCTTATACTCAAAAAATTTGACATAGAAGAACATTAAAAAGTGTACACCGAGCAACTTTGATTGTCCGAAGTTGCTCCACTCTCTCTATGGAGGAGCTTTTAACGGTTTTTGTCCATTTGTCATGAAAGTTGGTGTTTTGGCATCGAAATAATCCTGGAAGCTCATTCTCGTAAAATTTAACATAAAAGAACAATAAAAAGTGTACACCGAGAAACTTTAGTTGTCCGAAAATGCTCGACTCTCTCTATGGAGGAGCTTTTAACGGTTTTGTCCATTTGTCATAGAAAGTTGGTGTTTTGGCATCGAAATATTCCTGGAAGGTCATTTTCGTAAAATTTAACATAAAAGAACAATAAAAAGTGTACACCGAGCAACTTTAGTTGTCCGAAAATGCTCGACTCTCTCTATGGAGGAGCTTTTAACGGTTTTGACCATTTGTCATAGAAAGTTGGTGTTTTGGCATCGAAATATTCCTGGAAGCTCATTTTCGTAAAATTTAACATAAAAGAACAATAAAAAGTGTACACCGAGCAACTTTGATAGTCCGAAGTTGCTCAACTCTCTCTATGGAGGAGCTTTTAACGGTTTTGTCCATTTGTCATAGAAAGTTGGTGTTTTGGCATCGAAATATTCCTGGAAGCTCATTTTCATATAATTTAACATAAAAGAACAGTAAAAACTGTACACCGAGCAACTTTGATTGTCCGAAGTTGCTCAACTCTCTCTATGGAGGAGCTTTTAACGGTTTTGTCCATTTGTCATAGAAAGTTGCAGTTTTGGCATCGAAATAATCTTGGAAGCTTATACTCAAAAAATTTGACATATAAAACGTGTACACCGAGCATCTTTGATGGTTCGAAATTGGTCAATTCTCTCTATGAAGGAGCTTTTAACAGTTTTCTCCATTTGTCATAGAAACCTGGGATTTTGGCATTGAAGTAATCTAGGAAGCTTATACTCGTAAAATTTGACAAAGAAGAATAATAAAAAGTGTACACCTAGCAAATTTGATGTCCCGAAGTTGCTCAACTCTCTCTATGGTGGAGCTTTTAAAGGTTTTGTCCATTTGTCATAGAAAGTTGGTCTTTTGCCATCGAAATAATCTTGGAAGCTTATACTCAGAAAATTTGGCATAGAAGAACATTAAAAAGTGTACACCGAGTAACTTTGATAGTCCGAAGTTGCTCAACTCTCTCTATGGAGGAGCTTTTAACGGTTTTGTCCATTTGTCATAGAAAGTTGGTGTTTTGGCATCGAAATATTCCTGGAAGCTTATTTTCGTATAATTTAACATAAAAGAACAGTAAAAACTGTACACCGAGCAACTTTGATTGTCCGAAGTTGTTCAACTCTCTCTATGGAGGAGCTTTTAACGGTTTTGTCCATTTGTCATTGAAAGTTGGTGTTTTGGCATCGAAATAATCTTGAAAGCCTATACACGTAAAATTTAACATAAAAAAGCAGTAAAAAGTGTACACCGAGCAACTTCGATTGTCCGAAGTTGCTCAACTCTCTCTATAGACGTGTTTTTAACGGCATTGTCCATTTATCAAAAAAAGTTAGTGTTTTTTCATCGAAATAATCTAGGAAGCGTATACTCGTAAAATTTGACATAGAAGAACATTAAAAGGTGTACACCGAGCAACTTTGATGGTCCGACGTTGCTCAACTCTCTCTATCGAGGAGCTTTTAACTGTTTTTTCCATTTGTCATAGAAAGTTGGTGTTTTTGCATCGAAATAATCTAAGAAGCTTACACTAATAAAATTTGAAGTAGAAGAACAATAAAAAATGTACACCGAACTACTTTGATTGACCGAAGTTGCTCAACTCTCTCTCTAGAGGAGCTTTTAACGGTTTTGTCCATTTGTCATAGAAAATTGCTGTTTTGGCATCGAAATAATCTTGGAAGCTTATACTCATAAAATTTGACATAGAAGAACAATAAAACTTGTACACCGAGCATCTTTGATGGTCCGAGGTTGCTCAACTCTCTCTATGGTGGAGCTTTTAAAGGTTTTGCCCATTTGTCATAGAAAGTTGGTCTTTTGCCTTCAAAATAATCTTGGAAGCTTATACTCATAAAATTTGAAATAGAAGAACATTAAAAAGTGTACACCGAGCAACCTTGATAGTCCGAAGTTGCTCAACTCTCTCTATGGAGGAGCTTGTAACGGTTTTGTCCATTTGTCATAGAAAGTTGGTCTTTTGCCATCGAAATAATCTTGGAAGCTTATACTCAAAAAATTTGACATAGAAGAACATTAAAAAGTGTACACCGAGCAACTTTGATTGTCCGAAGTTGCTCAACTCTCTCTATGGAGGAGATTTTAACGGTTTTGTCCATTTGTCATAGAAAGTTGGTCTTTTGCCATTGAAATAATCTTGGAAGCTTATACTCGTAAAATTTAACATAGAAGAACAATAAAAAGTGTACACCGAGCAACTTTGATTGTCCGAAGTTGCTCCACTCTCTCTATGGAGGAGCTTTTAACGGTTTTTGTCCATTTGTCATGAAAGTTGGTGTTTTGGCATCGAAGTAATCCTGGAAGCTCATTCTCGTAAAATTTAACATAAAAGAACAATAAAAAGTGTACACCAAGAAACTTTAGTTGTCCGAAAATGCTCGACTCTCTCTATGGAGGAGCTTTTAACGGTTTTGTCCATTTGTCATTGAAAGTTGGTGTTTTGGCATCGAAATAATCTTGAAAGCCTATACACGTAAAATTTAACATAAAAAAGCAGTAAAAAGTGTACACCGAGCAACTTCGATTGTCCGAGTTTGCTCAACTCTCTCTATAGACGTGCTTTTAACGGCATTGTCCATTTATAAAAAAAAGTTAGTGTTTTTTCATCGAAATAATCTAGGAAGCGTATACTCGTAAAATTTGACATAGAAGAACATTAAAAGGTGTACACCGAGCAACTTTGATGGTCCGACGTTGCTCAACTCTCTCTATCGAGGAGCTTTTAACTGTTTTTTCCATTTGTCATAGAAAGTTGGTGTTTTTGCATCGAAATAATCTAAGAAGCTTACACTAATAAAATTTGAAGTAGAAGAACAATAAAAAATGTACACCGAACTACTTTGATTGACCGAAGTTGCTCAACTCTCTCTCTGGAGGAGCTTTTAACGGTTTTGTCCATTTGTCATAGAAAATTGCTGTTTTGGCATCGAAATAATCTTGGAAGCTTATACTCATAAAATTTGACATAGAAGAACAATAAAACTTGTACACCGAGCATCTTTGATGGTCCGAGGTTGCTCAACTCTCTCTATGGAGGAGCTTTTAAAGGTTTTGCCCATTTGTCATAGAAAGTTGGTCTTTTGCCTTCAAAATAATCTTGGAAGCTTATACTCATAAAATTTGAAATAGAAGAACATTAAAAAGTGTACACCGAGCAACCTTGATAGTCCGAAGTTGCTCAACTCTCTCTATGGAGGAGCTTGTAACGGTTTTGTCCATTTGTCATAGAAAGTTGGTCTTTTGCCATCGAAATAATCTTGGAAGCTTATACTCAAAAAATTTGACATAGAAGAACATTAAAAAGTGTACACCGAGCAACTTTGATTGTCCGAAGTTGCTCAACTCTCTCTATGGAGGAGATTTTAACGGTTTTGTCCATTTGTCATAGAAAGTTGGTCTTTTGCCATTGAAATAATCTTGGAAGCTTATACTCGTAAAATTTAACATAGAAGAACAATAAAAAGTGTACACCGAGCAACTTTGATTGTCCGAAGTTGCTCCACTCTCTCTATGGAGGAGCTTTTAACGGTTTTTGTCCATTTGTCATGAAAGTTGGTGTTTTGGCATCGAAATAATCCTGGAAGCTCATTCTCGTAAAATTTAACATAAAAGAACAATAAAAAGTGTACACCAAGAAACTTTAGTTGTCCGAAAATGCTCGACTCTCTCTATGGAGGAGCTTTTAACGGTTCTGTCCATTTGTCATAGAAAGTTGGTGTTTTGGCATCGAAATATTCCTGGAAGGTCATTTTCGTGAAATTTAACATAAAAGAACAATAAAAAGTGTACACCGAGCAACTTCGATTGTCCGAAGTTGCTCAACTCTCTCTATAGACGTGCTTTTAACGGCATTGTCCATTTATCAAAAAAAGTTAGTGTTTTTTCATCGAAATAATCTAGGAAGCGTATACTCGTAAAATTTGACATAGAAGAACATTAAAAGGTGTACACCGAGCAACTTTGATGGTCCGACGTTGCTCAACTCTCTCTATCGAGGAGCTTTTAACTGTTTTTTCCATTTGTCATAGAAAGTTGGTGTTTTTGCATCGAAATAATCTAAGAAGCTTACACTAATAAAATTTGAAGTAGAAGAACAATAAAAAATGTACACCGAACTACTTTGATTGACCGAAGTTGCTCAACTCTCTCTCTGGAGGAGCTTTTAACGGTTTTGTCCATTTGTCATAGAAAGTTGCTGTTTTGGCATCGAAATAATCTTGGAAGCTTATACTCATAAAATTTGACATAGAAGAACAATAAAACTTGTACACCGAGCATCTTTGATGGTCCGAGGTTGCTCAACTCTCTCTATGGAGGAGCTTTTAAAGGTTTTGCCCATTTGTCATAGAAAGTTGGTCTTTTGCCTTCAAAATAATCTTGGAAGCTTATACTCATAAAATTTGAAATAGAAGAACATTAAAAAGTGTACACCGAGCAACCTTGATAGTCCGAAGTTGCTCAACTCTCTCTATGGAGGAGCTTGTAACGGTTTTGTCCATTTGTCATAGAAAGTTGGTCTTTTGCCATCGAAATAATCTTGGAAGCTTATACTCAAAAAATTTGACATAGAAGAACATTAAAAAGTGTACACCGAGCAACTTTGATTGTCCGAAGTTGCTCAACTCTCTCTATGTAGGAGATTTTAACGGTTTTGTCCATTTGTCATAGAAAGTTGGTCTTTTGCAATTGAAATAATCTTGGAAGCTTATACTCGTAAAATTTAACATAGAAGAACAATAAAAAGTGTACACCGAGCAACTTTGATTGTCCGAAGTTGCTCCACTCTCTCTATGGAGGAGCTTTTAACGGTTTTTGTCCATTTGTCATGAAAGTTGGTGTTTTGGCATCGAAATAATCCTGGAAGCTCATTCTCGTAAAATTTAACATAAAAGAACAATAAAAAGTGTACAACAAGAAACTTTAGTTGTCCGAAAATGCTCGACTCTCTCTATGGAGGAGCTTTTAACGGTTTTGTCCATTTGTCATTGAAAGTTGGTCTTTTGGCATCGAAATAATCTTGAAAGCCTATACACGTAAAATTTAACATAAAAAAGCAGTAAAAAGTGTACACCGAGCAACTTCGATTGTCCGAAGTTGCTCAACTCTCTCTATAGACGTGCTTTTAACGGCATTGTCCATTTATCAAAAAAAGTTAGTGTTTTTTCATCGAAATAATCTAGGAAGCGTATACTCGTAAAATTTGACATAGAAGAACATTAAAAGGTGTACACCGAGCAACTTTGATGGTCCGACGTTGCTCAACTCTCTCTATCGAGGAGCTTTTAACTGTTTTTTCCATTTGTCATAGAAAGTTGGTGTTTTTGCATCGAAATAATCTAAGAAGCTTACACTAATAAAATTTGAAGTAGAAGAACAATAAAAAATGTACACCGAACTACTTTGATTGACCGAAGTTGCTCAACTCTCTCTCTGGAGGAGCTTTTAACGGTTTTGTCCATTTGTCATAGAAAATTGCTGTTTTGGCATCGAAATAATCTTGGAAGCTTATACTCATAAAATTTGACATAGAAGAACAATAAAACTTGTACACCGAGCATCTTTGATGGTCCGAGGTTGCTCAACTCTCTCTATGGAGGAGCTTTTAAAGGTTTTGCCCATTTGTCATAGAAAGTTGGTCTTTTGCCTTCAAAATAATCTTGGAAGCTTATACTCATAAAATTTGAAATAGAAGAACATTAAAAAGTGTACACCGAGCAACCTTGATAGTCCGAAGTTGCTCAACTCTCTCTATGGAGGAGCTTGTAACGGTTTTGTCCATTTGTCATAGAAAGTTGGTCTTTTGCCATCGAAATAATCTTGGAAGCTTATACTCAAAAAATTTGACATAGAAGAACATTAAAAAGTGTACACCGAGCAACTTTGATTGTCCGAAGTTGCTCAACTCTCTCTATGGAGGAGATTTTAACGGTTTTGTCCATTTGTCATAGAAAGTTGGTCTTTTGCCATTGAAATAATCTTGGAAGCTTATACTCGTAAAATTTAACATAGAAGAACAATAAAAAGTGTACACCGAGCAACTTTGATTGTCCGAAGTTGCTCCACTCTCTCTATGGAGGAGCTTTTAACGGTTTTTGTCCATTTGTCATGAAAGTTGGTGTTTTGGCATCGAAATAATCCTGGAAGCTCATTCTCGTAAAATTTAACATAAAAGAACAATAAAAAGTGTACACCAAGAAACTTTAGTTGTCCGAAAATGCTCGACTCTCTCTATGGAGGAGCTTTTAACGGTTCTGTCCATTTGTCATAGAAAGTTGGTGTTTTGGCATCGAAATAATTCTGGAAGCTCATTTTCGTAAAATTTAACATAAAAGAACAATAAAAAGTGTACACCAAGTAACTTTGATTGTCCGAAGTTGCTCAACTCTCTCTATGGAGGGGCTTTTAACGGTTTTGTCCATTTGTCATTGAAAGTTGGTGTTTTGGCATCGAAATAATCTTGAAAGCCTATACACGTAAAATTTAACATAAAAAGCAGTAAAAAGTGTACACCGAGCAACTTCGATTGTCCGAAGTTGCTAAACTCTCTCTATAGACGTGCTTTTAACGGCTTTGTCCATTTATCAAAAAAAGTTAGTGTTTTTTCATCGAAATAATCTAGGAAGCGTATACTCGTAAAATTTGACATAGAAGAACATTAAAAGGTGTACACCGAGCAACTTTGATGGTCCGACGTTGCTCAACTCTCTCTATCGAGGAGCTTTTAACTGTTTTTTCCATTTGTCATAGAAAGTTGGTGTTTTTGCATCGAAATAATCTAAGAAGCTTACACTAATAAAATTTGAAGTAGAAAAACAATAAAAAATGTACACCGAACTACTTTGATTGACCGAAGTTGCTCAACTCTCTCTCTGGAGGAGCTTTTAACGGTTTTGTCCATTTGTCATAGAAAATTGCTGTTTTGGCATCGAAATAATCTTGGAAGCTTATACTCATAAAATTTGACATAGAAGAACAATAAAACGTGTACACCGAGCATCTTTGATGGTCCGAGGTTGCTCAACTCTCTCTATGGAGGAGCTTTTAAAGGTTTTGCCCATTTGTCATAGAAAGTTGGTCTTTTGCCATCAAAATAATCTTGGAAGCTTATACTCATAAAATTTGAAATAGAAGAACATTAAAAAGTGTACACCGAGCAACCTTGATAGTCCGAAGTTGCTCAACTCTCTCTATGGAGGAGCTTGTAACGGTTTTGTCCATTTGTCATAGAAAGTTGGTCTTTTGCCATCGAAATAATCTTGGAAGCTTATACTCAAAAAATTTGACATAGAAGAACATTAAAAAGTGTACACCGAGCAACTTTGATAGTCCGAAGTTGCTCAACTCTCTCTATGGAGGAGATTTTAACGGTTTTGTCCATTTGTCATAGAAAGTTGGTCTTTTGCCATTGAAATAATCTTGGAAGCTTATACTCGTAAAATTTAACATAGAAGAACAATAAAAAGTGTACACCGAGCAACTTTGATTGTCCGAAGTTGCTCCACTCTCTCTATGGAGGAGCTTTTAACGGTTTTTGTCCATTTGTCATGAAAGTTGGTGTTTTGGCATCGAAATAATCCTGGAAGCTCATTCTCGTAAAATTTAACATAAAAGAACAATAAAAAGTGTACACCAAGAAACTTTAGTTGTCCAAAAATGCTCGACTCTCTCTATGGAGGAGCTTTTAACGGTTTTGTCCATTTGTCATAGAAAGTTGGTGTTTTGGCATCGAAATATTCCTGGAAGGTCATTTTCGTAAAATTTAACATAAAAGAACAATAAAAAGTTTACACCGAGCAACTTTAGTTGTCCGAAAATGCTCGACTCTCTCTATGGAGGAGCTTTTAACGGTTTTGACCATTTGTCATAGAAAGTTGGTGTTTTGGCATCGAAATATTCCTGGAAGCTCATTTTCGTAAAATTTAACATAAAAGAACAATAAAAAGTGTACACCGAGCAACTTTGGTAGTCCGAAGTTGCTCAACTCTCTCTATGGAGGAGCTTTTAACGGTTTTGTCCATTTGTCATAGAAAGTTGGTGTTTTGGCATCGAAATATTCCTGGAAGCTCATTTTCGTATAATTTAACATAAAAGAACAGTAAAAACTGTACACCGAGCAACTTTGATTGTCCGAAGTTGCTCAACTCTCTCTATGGAGGAGCCTTTAACGGTTTTGTCCATTTGTCATAGAAAGTTGCAGTTTTGGCATCGAAATAATCTTAGAAGCTTATACTAAAAAAAATTGACATATAAAACGTGTACACCGAGCATCTTCGATGGTTCGAAATTGGTCAATTCTCTCTATGAAGGAGCTTTTAATAGTTTTCTCCATTTGTCATAGAAACCTGGGATTTTGGCATCGAAGTAATCTAGGAAGCTTATACTCGTAAAATTTGACATAGAAGAACAATAAAAAGTGTACACCGAGCAAATTTGATGTCCTGAAGTTGCTCAACTCTCTCTATGGTGAGCTTTTAAAGGTTTTGTCCATTTTTCGTAGAAAGTTGGTCTTTTGCCATCGAAATAATCTTGGAAGCTTATACTCAGAAAATTTGGCATAGAAGAACATTAAAAAGTGTACACCGAGTAACTTTGATAGTCCGAAGTTGCTCAAGTATCTCTATGGAGGAGCTTTTAACGGTTTTGTCCATTTGTCATAGAAAGTTGGTGTTTTGGCATCGAAATAATTCTGGAAGCTCATTTTCGTAAAATTTAACATAAAAGAACAATAAAAAGTGTACACCAAGTAACTTTGATTGTCCGAAGTTGCTCAACTCTCTCTATGGAGGGGCTTTTAACGGTTTTGTCCATTTGTCATTGAAAGTTGGTGTTTTGGCATCGAAATAATCTTGAAAGCCTATACACGTAAAATTTAACATAAAAAGCAGTAAAAAGTGTACACCGAGCAACTTCGATTGTCCGAAGTTGCTCAACTCTCTCTATAGACGTGCTTTTAACGGCTTTGTCCATTTATCAAAAAAAGTTAGTGTTTTTTCATCGAAATAATCTAGGAAGCGTATACTCGTAAAATTTGACATAAAAGAATATTAAAAGGTGTACACCGAGCAACTTTGATGGTCCCACGTTGCTCAACTCTCTCTATCGAGGAGCTTTTAACTGTTTTTTCCATTTGTCATAGAAAGTTGGTGTTTTTGCATCGAAATAATCTAAGAAGCTTACACTAATAAAATTTGAAGTAGAAAAACAATAAAAAATGTACACCGAACTACTTTGATTGACCGAAGTTGCTCAACTCTCTCTCTGGAGGAGCTTTTAACGGTTTTGTCCATTTGTCATAGAAAATTGCTGTTTTGGCATCGAAATAATCTTGGAAGCTTATACTCATAAAATTTGACATAGAAGAACAATAAAACGTGTACACCGAGCATCTTCGATGGTCCGAGGTTGCTCAACTCTCTCTATGGAGGAGCTTTTAAAGGTTTTGCCCATTTGTCATAGAAAGTTGGTCTTTTGCCATCAAAATAATCTTGGAAGCTTATACTCATAAAATTTGAAATAGAAGAACATTAAAAAGTGTACACCGAGCAACCTTGATAGTCCGAAGTTGCTCAACTCTCTCTATGGAGGAGCTTGTAACGGTTTTGTCCATTTGTCATAGAAAGTTGGTCTTTTGCCATCGAAATAATCTTGGAAGCTTATACTCAAAAAATTTGACATAGAAGAACATTAAAAAGTGTACACCGAGCAACTTTGATAGTCCGAAGTTGCTCAACTCTCTCTATGGAGGAGATTTTAACGGTTTTGTCCATTTGTCATAGAAAGTTGGTCTTTTGCCATTGAAATAATCTTGGAAGCTTATACTCGTAAAATTTAACATAGAAGAACAATAAAAAGTGTACACCGAGCAACTTTGATTGTCCGAAGTTGCTCCACTCTCTCTATGGAGGAGCTTTTAACGGTTTTTGTCCATTTGTCATGAAAGTTGGTGTTTTGGCATCGAAATAATCCTGGAAGCTCATTCTCGTAAAATTTAACATAAAAGAACAATAAAAAGTGTACACCGAGAAACTTTAGTTGTCCGAAAATGCTCGACTCTCTCTATGGAGGAGCTTTTAACGGTTTTGTCCATTTGTCATAGAAAGTTGGTGTTTTGGCATCGAAATATTCCTGGAAGGTCATTTTCGTAAAATTTAACATAAAAGAACAATAAAAAGTTTACACCGAGCAACTTTAGTTGTCCGAAAATGCTCGACTCTCTCTATGGAGGAGCTTTTAACGGTTTTGACCATTTGTCATAGAAAGTTGGTGTTTTGGCATCGAAATATTCCTGGAAGCTCATTTTCGTAAAATTTAACATAAAAGAACAATAAAAAGTGTACACCGAGCAACTTTGGTAGTCCGAAGTTGCTCAACTCTCTCTATGGAGGAGCTTTTAACGGTTTTGTCCATTTGTCATAGAAAGTTGGTGTTTTGGCATCGAAATATTCCTGGAAGCTCATTTTCGTATAATTTAACATAAAAGAACAGTAAAAACTGTACACCGAGCAACTTTGATTGTCCGAAGTTGCTCAACTCTCTCTATGGAGGAGCCTTTAACGGTTTTGTCCATTTGTCATAGAAAGTTGCAGTTTTGGCATCGAAATAATCTTGGAAGCTTATACTAAAAAAAATTGACATATAAAACGTGTACACCGAGCATCTTCGATGGTTCGAAATTGGTCAATTCTCTCTATGAAGGAGCTTTTAATAGTTTTCTCCATTTGTCATAGAAACCTGGGATTTTGGCATCGAAGTAATCTAGGAAGCTTATACTCGTAAAATTTGACATAGAAGAACAATAAAAAGTGTACACCGAGCAAATTTGATGTCCTGAAGTTGCTCAACTCTCTCTATGGTGAGCTTTTAAAGGTTTTGTCCATTTTTCGTAGAAAGTTGGTCTTTTGCCATCGAAATAATCTTGGAAGCTTATACTCAGAAAATTTGGCATAGAAGAACATTAAAAAGTGTACACCGAGTAACTTTGATAGTCCGAAGTTGCTCAAGTATCTCTATGGAGGAGCTTTTAACGGTTTTGTCCATTTGTCATAGAAAGTTGGTGTTTTGGCATCGAAATAATTCTGGAAGCTCATTTTCGTAAAATTTAACATAAAAGAACAATAAAAAGTGTACACCAAGTAACTTTGATTGTCCGAAGTTGCTCAACTCTCTCTATGGAGGGGCTTTTAACGGTTTTGTCCATTTGTCATTGAAAGTTGGTGTTTTGGCATCGAAATAATCTTGAAAGCCTATACACGTAAAATTTAACATAAAAAAGCAGTAAAAAGTGTACACCGAGCAACTTCGATTGTCCGAAGTTGCTCAACTCTCTCTATAGACGTGCTTTTAACGGCTTTGTCCATTTATCAAAAAAAGTTAGTGTTTTTACATCGAAATAATCTAGGAAGCGTATACTCGTAAAATTTGACATAAAAGAATATTAAAAGGTGTACACCGAGCAACTTTGATGGTCCCACGTTGCTCAACTCTCTCTATCGAGGAGCTTTTAACTGTTTTTTCCATTTGTCATAGAAAGTTGGTGTTTTTGCATCGAAATAATCTAAGAAGCTTACACTAATAAAATTTGAAGTAGAAAAACAATAAAAAATGTACACCGAACTACTTTGATTGACCGAAGTTGCTCAACTCTCTCTCTGGAGGAGCTTTTAACGGTTTTGTCCATTTGTCATAGAAAATTGCTGTTTTGGCATCGAAATAATCTTGGAAGCTTATACTCATAAAATTTGACATAGAAGAACAATAAAACGTGTACACCGAGCATCTTCGATGGTCCGAGGTTGCTCAACTCTCTCTATGGAGGAGCTTTTAAAGGTTTTGCCCATTTGTCATAGAAAGTTGGTCTTTTGCCATCAAAATAATCTTGGAAGCTTATACTCATAAAATTTGAAATAGAAGAACATTAAAAAGTGTACACCGAGCAACCTTGATAGTCCGAAGTTGCTCAACTCTCTCTATGGAGGAGCTTGTAACGGTTTTGTCCATTTGTCATAGAAAGTTGGTCTTTTGCCATCGAAATAATCTTGGAAGCTTATACTCAAAAAATTTGACATAGAAGAACATTAAAAAGTGTACACCGAGCAACTTTGATAGTCCGAAGTTGCTCAACTCTCTCTATGGAGGAGATTTTAACGGTTTTGTCCATTTGTCAAAGAAAGTTGGTCTTTCGCCATTGAAATAATCTTGGAAGCTTATACTCGTAAAATTTAAAATAGAAGAACAATAAAAAGTGTACACCGAGCAACTTTGATTGTCCGAAGTTGCTCCACTCTCTCTATGGAGGAGCTTTTAACGGTTTTTGTCCATTTGTCATGAAAGTTGGTGTTTTGGCATCGAAATAATCCTGGAAGCTCATTCTCGTAAAATTTAACATAAAAGAACAATAAAAAGTGTACACCGAGAAACTTTAGTTGTCCGAAAATGCTCGACTCTCTCTATGGAGGAGCTTTTAACGGTTTTCTCCATTTGTCATAGAAAGTTGGTGTTTTGGCATCGAAATATTCCTGGAATGTCATTTTCTTAAAATTTAACATAAAAGAACAATAAAAAGTGTACACCGAGCAACTTTAGTTGTCCGAAAATGCTCGACTCTCTCTATGGAGGAGCTTTTAACGGTTTTGACCATTTGTCATAGAAAGTTGGTGTTTTGGGATCGAAATATTCCTGGAAGCTCATTTTCGTAAAATTTAACATAAAAGAACAATAAAAAGTGTACACCGAGCAACTTTGATAGTCCGAAGTTGCTCAACTCTCTCTATGGAGGAGCTTTTAACGGTTTTGTCCATTTGTCATAGAAAGTTGGTGTTTTGGCATCGAAATATTCCTGGAAGCTCATTTTCGTATAATTTAACATAAAAGAACAGTAAAAACTGTACACCGAGCAACTTTGATTGTCCGAAGTTGCTCAACTCTCTCTATGGAGGAGCCTTTAACGGTTTTGTCCATTTGTCATAGAAAGTTGCAGTTTTGGCATCGAAATATTCTTGGAAGCTTATACTAAAAAAATTTGACATATAAAACGTGTACACCGAGCATCTTTGATGGTTCGAAATTGGTCAATTCTCTCTATGAAGGAGCTTTTAATAGTTTTCTCCATTTGTCATAGAAACCTGGGATTTTGGCATCGAAGTAATCTAGGAAGCTTATGCTCATAAAATTTGACATAGAAGAACAATAAAAAGTGTACACCGAGCAAATTTGATGTCCTGAAGTTGCTCAACTCTCTCTATGGTGAGCTTTTAAAGGTTTTGTCCATTTTCATAGAAAGTTGGTCTTTTGCCATCGAAATAATCTTGGAAGCTTATACTCAGAAAATTTGGCATAGAAGAACATTAAAAAGTGTACACCGAGTAACTTTGATAGTCCGAAGTTGCTCAAGTATCTCTATGGAGGAGCTTTTAACGGTTTTGTCCATTTGTCATAGAAAGTTGGTGTTTTGGCATCGAAATAATTCTGGAAGCTCATTTTCTTAAAATTTAACATAAAAGAACAATAAAAAGTGTACACCAAGTAACTTTGATTGTCCGAAGTTGCTCAACTCTCTCTATGGAGGGGCTTTTAACGGTTTTGTCCATTTGTCATTGAAAGTTGGTGTTTTGGCATCGAAATAATCTTGAAAGCCTATACACGTAAAATTTAACATAAAAAAGCAGTAAAAAGTGTACACCGAGCAACTTCGATTGTCCGAAGTTGCTCAACTCTCTCTATAGACGTGCTTTTAACGGCTTTGTCCATTTATCAAAAAAAGTTAGTGTTTTTTCATCGAAATAATCTAGGAAGCGTATACTCGTAAAATTTGACATAGAAGAACATTAAAAGGTGTACACCGAGCAACTTTGATGGTCCGACGTTGCTCAACTCTCTCTATCGAGGAGCTTTTAACTGTTTTTTCCATTTGTCATAGAAAGTTGGTGTTTTTGCATCGAAATAATCTAAGAAGCTTACACTAATAAAATTTGAAGTAGAAGAACAATAAAAAATGTACACCGAACTACTTTGATTGACCGAAGTTGCTCAACTCTCTCTCTGGAGGAGCTTTTAACGGTTTTGTCCATTTGTCATAGAAAATTGCTGTTTTGGCATCGAAATAATCTTGGAAGTTTATACTCATAAAATTTGACATAGAAGAACAATAAAACGTGTACACCGAGCATCTTTGATGGTCCGAGGTTGCTCAACTCTCTCTATGAAGGAGCTTTTAAAGGTTTTGCCCATTTGTCATAGAAAGTTGGTCTTTTGCCTTCAAAATAATCTTGGAAGCTTATACTCATAAAATTTGAAATAGAAGAACATTAAAAAGTGTACACCGAGCAACCTTGATAGTCCGAAGTTGCTCAACTCTCTCTATGGAGGAGCTTGTAACGGTTTTGTCCATTTGTCATAGAAAGTTGGTCTTTTGCCATCGAAATAATCTTGGAAGCTTATACTCAAAAAATTTGACATAGAAGAACATTAAAAAGTGTACACCGAGCAACTTTGATAGTCCGAAGTTGCTCAACTCTCTCTATGGAGGAGATTTTAACGGTTTTGTCCATTTGTCATAGAAAGTTGTTCTTTTGCCATTGAAATAATCATGGAAGCTTATACTCGTAAAATTTAACATAGAAGAACAATAAAAAGTATTCCCGAGCAACTTTGATTGTCCGAAGTTGCTCCACTCTCTCTCTGGAGGAGCTTTTAACGGTTTTGTCCATTTGTCATAGAAAATTGCTGTTTTGGCATCGAAATAATCTTGGAAGCTTATACTCATAAAATTTGACATAGAAGAACAATATAACGTGTACACCGAGAATCTTTGATGGTCCGAGGTTGCTCAACTCTCTCTATGGAGGAGCTTTTAAAGGTTTTGCCCATTTGTCATAGAAAGTTGGTCTTTTGCCTTCAAAATAATCTTGGAAGCTTATACTCATAAAATTTGAAATAGAAGAACATTAAAAAGTGTACACCGAGCAACCTTGATAGTCCGAAGTTGCTCAATTCTCTCTATGGAGGAGCTTGTAACGGTTTTGTCAATTTGTCATAGAAAGTTGGTCTTTTGCCATCGAAATAATCTTGGAAGCTTATACTCAAAAAATTTGACATAGAAGAACATTAAAAAGTGTACACCGAGCAACTTTAGTTGTCCGAAAATGCTCGACTCTCTCTATGGAGGAGCTTTTAACGGTTTTGTCCATTTGTCATAGAAAGTTGGTGTTTTGGCATCGAAATATTCCTGGAAGCTCATTTTCGTAAAATTTAACATAAAAGAACAATAAAAAGTGTTCACCGAGCAACTTCGATTGTCCGAAGTTTCTCAACTCTCTCTATGGAGGAGCTTATAACGGTTTTGTCCATTTGTCATTGAAAGTTGGTGTTTTGGTATCGAAATAATCTTTGAAGCCTATACACGTAAAATTTAACATAAAAAGCAGTAAAAAGTGTACACCGAGCAACTTCTATTGTCCGAAGTTGCTTAAGTCTCTCTATAGACGTGCTTTTAACGGCTTTGTCCATTTATCAAAGAAAGTTAGTGTTTTTTCATCGAAATAATCTAGAAAGCGTATACGCGTAAAATTTGACATAGAAGAACATTAAAAGGTGTATATCGAGAAACTTTGATGGTCCGACGTTGCTCAACTCTCTCTATGGTTGAGCTTTTAACTATTTTTTCCATTTGTCATAGAAAGTTGGTGTTTTTGAATCGAAATAATCTAAGAAGCTTACACTCATAAAATTTGAAGTAGAAGAACAATAAAAAGTGTACACCGAACAACTTTGATTGTCCGAAGTTGCTCAACCCTCTCTATGGAGGAGCTTTTAACAATTTTGTCCATTTGTCATAGAAAGTTGCTGTTTTGGCATCGAAATAATCTTGGAAGCTTATACTCAGAAAATTTGACATAGTAGAACAATAAAACGTGTACACCGAGCAACTTTGATAGTCCGAAGTTGTTCAACTCTCTCTATGGAGGAGCTTTTAACGGTTTTGTCTATTTGTCATAGAAAGTTGGTCTTTTGCCATCGAAATAATCTTGGAAGCTTATACTCAGAAAATTTGACATAGAAGAACAATAAAAAGTGTCCAAAGAGCAACTTTGATGTTCCGAAGTTGCTCAACTCTCTCTATGGAGGAGCTTTTAAAGGTTTTGCCCATTTGTCATAGAATGTTGGTCTTTTGCCATCGAAATAATCTTGGAAGCTTATACTCATAAAATTTGAAATAGAAGAACATTAAAAAGTGTACACTGAGCAACCTTGATAGTCCGAAGTTGTTCAACTCTCTCTATGGAGGAGCTTTTAACGGTTTTGTCCATTTGTCATAGAAAGTTGGTCTTTTGCCATCGAAATAATCTTGGAAGCTTATACTCATAAAATTTGACATAGAAGAACAATAAAACGTGTACACCGAGCATCTTTGATGGTCCGAGGTTGCTCAACTCTCTCTATGAAGGAGCTTTTAAAGGTTTTGCCCATTTTTCATAGAAAGTTGGTCTTTTGCCTTCAAAATAATCTTGGAAGCTTATACTCATAAAATTTGAAATAGAAGAACATTAAAAAGTGTACACCGAGCAACCTTGATAGTCCGAAGTTGCTCAACTCTCTCTATGGAGGAGCTTGTATCGGTTTTGTCCATTTGTCATAGAAAGTTGGTCTTTTGCCATCGAAATAATCTTGGAAGCTTATACTCAAAAAATTTGACATAGAAGAACATTAAAAAGTGTACACCGAGCAACTTTGATAGTCCGAAGTTGCTCAACTCTCTCTATGGAGGAGATTTTAACGGTTTTGTCCATTTGTCATAGAAAGTTGTTCTTTTGCCATTGAAATAATCTTGGAAGCTTATACTCGTAAAATTTAACATAGAAGAACAATAAAAAGTGTACACCGAGCAATTTTGATTGTCCGAAGTTGCTCCACTCTCTCTCTGGAGGAGCTTTTAACGGTTTTGTCCATTTGTCATAGAAAATTGCTGTTTTGGCATCGAAATAATCTTGGAAGCTTATACTCATAAAATTTGACATAGAAGAACAATATAACGTGTACACCGAGAATCTTTGATGGTCCGAGGTTGCTCAACTCTCTCTATGGAGGAGCTTTTAAAGGTTTTGCCCATTTGTCATAGAAAGTTGGTCTTTTGCCTTCAAAATAATCTTGGAAGCTTATACTCATAAAATTTGAAATAGAAGAACATTAAAAAGTGTACACCGAGCAACCTTGATAGTCCGAAGTTGCTCAACTCTCTCTATGGAGGAGCTTGTAATGGTTTTGTCCATTTGTCATAGAAAGTTGGTCTTTTGCCATCGAAATAATCTTGGAAGCTTATACTCAAAAAATTTGACATAGAAGAACATTAAAAAGTGTACACCGAGCAACTTTAGTTGTCCGAAAATGCTCGACTCTCTCTATGGAGGAGCTTTTAACGGTTTTGTCCATTTGTCATAGAAAGTTGTTGTTTTGGCATCGAAATATTCCTGGAAGCTCATTTTCGTAAAATTTAACATAAAAGAACAATAAAAAGTGTACACCGAGCAACTTTGATTGTCCGAAGTTTCTCAACTCTCTCTATGGAGGAGCTTATAACGGTTTTGTCCATTTGTCATTGAAAGTTGGTGTTTTGCCATTGAAATAATCTTGGAAGCTTATACTCGTAAAATTTAACATAGAAGAACAATAAAAAGTGTACACCGAGCAACTTTGATTGTCCGAAGTTGCTCCACTCTCTCTATGGAGGAGCTTTTAACGGCTTTGTCCATTTATCAAAGAAAGTTAGTGTTTTTTCATCGAAATAATCTAGGAAGCGTATACTCGTAAAATTTGACATAGAAGAACATTAAAAGGTGTATATCGAGAAACTTTGATGGTCCGACGTTGCTCAACTCTCTCAATGGTTGAGCTTTTAACTATTTTTTCCATTTGTCATAGAAAGTTGGTGTTTTTGCATCGAAATAATCTAAGAAGCTTACACTCATAAAATTTGAAGTAGAAGAACAATAAAAAGTGTACACCGAACAACTTTGATTGTCCGAAGTTGCTCAACTCTCTCTATGGAGGAGCTTTTAACGGTTTTGTCCATTTGTCATAGAAAGTTGGTCTTTTGCCATCGAAATAATCTTGGAAGCTTATACTCAGAAAATTTGACATAGAAGAAAAATAAAAAGTGTCCAAAGAGCAACTTTGATGTTCCGAAGTTGCTCAACTCTCTCTATGGAGGAGCTTTTAAAGGTTTTGCCCATTTGTCATAGAATGTTGGTCTTTTGCCATCGAAATAATCTTGGAAGCTTATACTCATAAAATTTGAAATAGAAGAACATTAAAAACTGTACACTGAGCAACCTTGATAGTCCGAAGTTGTTCAACTCTCTCTATGGAGGAGCTTTTAACGGTTTTGTCCATTTGTCATAGAAAGTTGGTCTTTTGCCATCGAAATAATCTTGGAAGCTTATAGTCATAAAATTTGACATAGAAGAACAATAAAACGTGTACACCGAGCATCTTTGATGGTCCGAGGTTGCTCAACTCTCTCTATGGAGGAGCTTTTAAAGGTTTTGCCCATTTGTCATAGAAAGTTGGTCTTTTGCCTTCAAAATAATCTTGGAAGCTTATACTCATAAAATTTGAAATAGAACAACATTAAAAAGTGTACACCGAGCAACCTTGATAGTCCGAAGTTGCTCAACTCTCTCTATGGAGGAGCTTGTATCGGTTTTGTCCATTTGTCATAGAAAGTTGGTCTTTTGCCATCGAAATAATCTTGGAAGCTTATACTCAAAAAATTTGACATAGAAGAACATTAAAAAGTGTACACCGAGCAACTTTGATAGTCCGAAGTTGCTCAACTCTCTCTATGGAGGAGATTTTAACGGTTTTGTCCATTTGTCATAGAAAGTTGTTCTTTTGCCATTGAAATAATCTTGGAAGCTTATACTCGTAAAATTTAACATAGAAGAACAATAAAAAGTGTACACCGAGCAACTTTGATTGTCCGAAGTTGCTCCACTCTCTCTCTGGAGGAGCTTTTAACGGTTTTGTCCATTTGTCATAGAAAATTGCTGTTTTGGCATCGAAATAATCTTGGAAGCTTATACTCATAAAATTTGACATAGAAGAACAATATAACGTGTACACCGAGAATCTTTGATGGTCCAAGGTTGCTCAACTCTCTCTATGGAGGAGCTTTTAAAGGTTTTGCCCATTTGTCATAGAAAGTTGGTCTTTTGCCTTCAAAATAATCTTGGAAGCTTATACTCATAAAATTTAAAATAGAAGAACATTAAAAAGTGTACACCGAGCAACCTTGATAGTCCGAAGTTGCTCAACTCTCTCTATGGAGGAGCTTGTAACGGTTTTGTCCATTTGTCATAGAAAGTTGGTCTTTTGCCATCGAAATAATCTTGGAAGCTTATACTCAAAAAATTTGACATAGAAGAACATTAAAAAGTGTACACCGAGCAACTTTAGTTGTCCGAAAATGCTCGACTCTCTCTATGGAGGAGCTTTTAACGGTTTTGTCCATTTGTCATAGAAAGTTGGTGTTTTGGCATCGAAATATTCCTGGAAGCTCATTTTCGTAAAATTTAACATAAAAGAACAATAAAAAGTGTACACCGAGCAACTTTGATTGTCCGAAGTTTCTCAACTCTCTCTATGGAGGAGCTTATAACGGTTTTGTCCATTTGTCATTGAAAGTTGGTGTTTTGGTATCAAAATAATCTTTGAAGCCTATACACGTAAAATTTAACATAAAAAGCAGTAAAAAGTGTACACCGAGCAACTTCTATTGTCCGAAGTTGCTTAAGTCTCTCTATAGACGTGCTTTTAACGGCTTTGTCCATTTATCAAAGAAAGTTAGTGTTTTTTCATCGAAATAATCTAGAAAGCGTATACGCGTAAAATTTGACATAGAAGAACATTAAAAGGTGTATATCGAGAAACTTTGATGATCCGACGTTGCTCAACTCTCTCTATGGTTGAGCTTTTAACTATTTTTTCCATTTGTCATAGAAAGTTGGTGTTTTTGAATCGAAATAATCTAAGAAGCTTACACTCATAAAATTTGAAGTAGAAGAACAATAAAAAGTGTACACCGAACAACTTTGATTGTCCGAAGTTGCTCAACCCTCTCTATGGAGGAGCTTTTAACAATTTTGTCCATTTGTCATAGAAAGTTGCTGTTTTGGCATCGAAATAATCTTGGAAGCTTATACTCAGAAAATTTGACATAGTAGAACAATAAAACGTGTACACCGAGCAACTTTGATAGTCCGAAGTTGTTCAACTCTCTCTATGGAGGAGCTTTTAACGGTTTTGTCCATTTGTCATAGAAAGTTGGTCTTTTGCCATCGAAATAATCTTGGAAGCTTATACTCAGAAAATTTGACATAGAAGAAAAATAAAAAGTGTCCAAAGAGCAACTTTGATGTTCCGAAGTTGCTCAACTCTCTCTATGGAGGAGCTTTTAAAGGTTTTGCCCATTTGTCATAGAATGTTGGTCTTTTGCCATCGAAATAATCTTGGAAGCTTATACTCATAAAATTTGAAATAGAAGAACATTAAAAACTGTACACTGAGCAACCTTGATAGTCCGAAGTTGTTCAACTCTCTCTATGGAGGAGCTTTTAACGGTTTTGTCCATTTGTCATAGAAAGTTGGTCTTTTGCCATCGAAATAATCTTGGAAGCTTATAGTCATAAAATTTGACATAGAAGAACAATAAAACGTGTACACCGAGCATCTTTGATGGTCCGAGGTTGCTCAACTCTCTCTATGGAGGAGCTTTTAAAGGTTTTGCCCATTTGTCATAGAAAGTTGGTCTTTTGCCTTCAAAATAATCTTGGAAGCTTATACTCATAAAATTTGAAATAGAACAACATTAAAAAGTGTACACCGAGCAACCTTGATAGTCCGAAGTTGCTCAACTCTCTCTATGGAGGAGCTTGTATCGGTTTTGTCCATTTGTCATAGAAAGTTGGTCTTTTGCCATCGAAATAATCTTGGAAGCTTATACTCAAAAAATTTGACATAGAAGAACATTAAAAAGTGTACACCGAGCAACTTTGATAGTCCGAAGTTGCTCAACTCTCTCTATGGAGGAGATTTTAACGGTTTTGTCCATTTGTCATAGAAAGTTGTTCTTTTGCCATTGAAATAATCTTGGAAGCTTATACTCGTAAAATTTAACATAGAAGAACAATAAAAAGTGTACACCGAGCAACTTTGATTGTCCGAAGTTGCTCCACTCTCTCTCTGGAGGAGCTTTTAACGGTTTTGTCCATTTGTCATAGAAAATTGCTATTTTGGCATCGAAATAATCTTGGAAGCTTATACTCATAAAATTTGACATAGAAGAACAATATAACGTGTACACCGAGAATCTTTGATGGTCCGAGGTTGCTCAACTCTCTCTATGGAGGAGCTTTTAAAGGTTTTGCCCATTTGTCATAGAAAGTTGGTCTTTTGCCTTCAAAATAATCTTGGAAGCTTATACTCATAAAATTTAAAATAGAAGAACATTAAAAAGTGTACACCGAGCAACCTTGATAGTCCGAAGTTGCTCAACTCTCTCTATGGAGGAGCTTGTAACGGTTTTGTCCATTTGTCATAGAAAGTTGGTCTTTTGCCATCGAAATAATCTTGGAAGGTTATACTCAAAAAATTTGACATAGAAGAACATTAAAAAGTGTACACCGAGCAACTTTAGTTGTCCGAAAATGCTCGACTCTCTCTATGGAGGAGCTTTTAACGGTTTTGTCCATTTGTCATAGAAAGTTGTTGTTTTGGCATCGAAATATTCCTGGAAGCTCATTTTCGTAAAATTTAACATAAAAGAACAATAAAAAGTGTACACCGAGCAACTTTGATTGTCCGAAGTTTCTCAACTCTCTCTATGGAGGAGCTTATAACGGTTTTGTCCATTTGTCATTGAAAGTTGGTGTTTTGCCATTGAAATAATCTTGGAAGCTTATACTCGTAAAATTTAACATAGAAGAACAATAAAAAGTGTACACCGAGCAACTTTGATTGTCCGAAGTTGCTCCACTCTCTCTATGGAGGAGCTTTTAACGGCTTTGTCCATTTATCAAAGAAAGTTAGTGTTTTTTCATCGAAATAATCTAGGAAGCGTATACTCGTAAAATTTGACATAGAAGAACATTAAAAGGTGTATATCGAGAAACTTTGATGGTCCGACGTTGCTCAACTCTCTCTATGGTTGAGCTTTTAACTATTTTTTCCATTTGTCATAGAAAGTTGGTGTTTTTGCATCGAAATAATCTAAGAAGCTTACACTCATAAAATTTGAAGTAGAAGAACAATAAAAAGTGTACACCGAACAACTTTGATTGTCCGAAGTTGCTCAACTCTCTCTATGGAGGAGCTTGTAACGGTTTTGTCCATTTGTCATAGAAAGTTGGTCTTTTGCCATCGAAATAATCTTGGAAGCTTATACTCAAAAAATTTGACATAGAAGAACATTAAAAAGTGTACACCGAGCAACTTTGATAGTCCGAAGTTGCTCAACTCTCTCTATGGAGGAGATTTTAACGGTTTTGTCCATTTGTCATAGAAAGTTGGTCTTTTGCCATTGAAATAATCTTGGAATCTTATACTCGTAAAATTTAACATAGAAGAACAATAAAAAGTGTACACCGAGCAACTTTGATTGTCCGACGTTGCTCCACTCTCTCTATGGAGGAGCTTTTAACTGTTTTTGTCCATTTGTCATGAAAGTTGGTGTTTTGGCATCGAAATAATCCTGGAAGCTCATTTTCGTAAAATTTAACATAAAAGAACAATAAAAAGTGTACACCGAGCAAATTTAGTTGTCCGAAAATGCTCGACTCTCTCTATGGAAGAGCTTTTAACGGTTTGTCCATTTGTCATAGAAAGTTGGTGTTTTGGCATCGAAATATTCTTGGAAGCTCATTTTCGTAAAATTTAACATAAAAGAACAATAAAAAGTGTACACCGAGCAACTTTGATTGTCCGAAGTTTCTCAACTCTCTCTATGGAGGAGATTTTAACGGTTTTGTCCATTTGTCATAGAAAGTTGGTCTTTTGCCATTGAAATAATCTTGGAAGCTTATACTCGTAAAATTTAACATAGAAGAACAATAAAAAGTGTACACCGAGAAACTTTGATTGTCCGAAGTTGCTCCACTCTCTCTATGGAGGAGATTTTAACGGTTTTGTCCATTTGTCATAGAAAGTTGTTCTTTTGCCATTGAAATAATCTTGGAAGCTTATACTCGTAAAATTTAACATAGAAGAACAATAAAAATTGTACACCGAGCAACTTTGATTGTCCGAAGTTGCTCCACTCTCTCTCTGGAGGAGCTTTTAACGGTTTTGTCCATTTGTCATAGAAAATTGCTGTTTTGGCATCGAAATAATCTTGAAAGCTTATACTCATAAAATTTGACATAGAAGAACAATAAAACGTGTACACCGAGCATCTTTGATGGTCCGAGGTTGCTCAACTCTCTCTATGGAGGAGCTTTTAAAGGTTTTGCCCATTTGTCATAGAAAGTTGGTCTTTTGCCTTCAAAATAATCTTGGAAGCTTATACTCATAAAATTTGAAATAGAAGAACATTAAAAAGTGTACACCGAGCAACCTTGATAGTCCGAAGTTGCTCAACTCTCTCTATGGAGGAGCTTGTAACGGTTTTGTCCATTTGTCATAGAAAGTTGGTCTTTTGCCATCGAGATAATCTTGGAAGCTTATACTCAAAAAATTTGACATAGAAGAACATTAAAAAGTGTACACCGAGCAACTTTAGTTGTCCGAAAATGCTCGACTCTCTCTATGGAGGAGCTTTTAACGGTTTTGTCCATTTGTCATAGAAAGTTGTTGTTTTGGCATCGAAATATTCCTGGAAGCTCATTTTCGTAAAATTTAACATAAAAGAACAATAAAAAGTGTACACCGAGCAACTTTGATTGTCCGAAGTTTCTCAACTCTCTCTATGGAGGAGCTTATAACGGTTTTGTCCATTTGTCATTGAAAGTTGGTGTTTTGCCATTGAAATAATCTTGGAAGCTTATACTCGTAAAATTTAACATAGAAGAACAATAAAAAGTGTACACCGAGCAACTTTGATTGTCCGAAGTTGCTCCACTCTCTCTATGGAGGAGCTTTTAACGGCTTTGTCCATTTATCAAAGAAAGTTAGTGTTTTTTCATCGAAATAATCTAGGAAGCGTATACTCGTAAAATTTGACATAGAAGAACATTAAAAGGTGTATATCGAGAAACTTTGATGGTCCGACGTTGCTCAACTCTCTCTATGGTTGAGCTTTTAACTATTTTTTCCATTTGTCATAGAAAGTTGGTGTTTTTCCATCGAAATAATCTTAGAAGCTTACACTCATAAAATTTGAAGTAGAAGAACAATAAAAAGTGTACACCGAACAACTTTGATTGTCCGAAGTTGCTCAACTCTCTCTATGGAGGAGCTTTTAACGGTTTTGTCCATTTGTCATAGAAAGTTGCTGTTTTGGCATCGAAATAATCTTGGAAGCTTATACTCAGAAAATTTGACATAGTAGAACAATAAAACGTGTACACCGAGCAACTTTGATAGTCCGAAGTTGTTCAACTCTCTCTATGGAGGAGCTTTTAACGGTTTTGTCCATTTGTCATAGAAAGTTGGTCTTTTGCCATCGAAATAATCTTGGAAGCTTATACTCAGAAAATTTGACATAGAAGAACAATAAAAAGTTTCCAAAGAGCAACTTTGATGTTCCGAAGTTGCTCAACTCTCTCTATGGAGGAGCTTTTAAAGGTTTTGCCCATTTGTCATAGAATGTTGGTCTTTTGCCATCGAAATAATCTTGGAAGCTTATACTCATAAAATTTGAAATAGAAGAACATTAAAAAGTGTACACTGAGCAACCTTGATAGTCCGAAGTTGTTCAACTCTCTCTATGGAGGAGCTTTTAACGGTTTTGTCCATTTGTCATAGAAAGTTGGTCTTTTGCCATCGAAATAATCTTGGAAGCTTATAGTCATAAAATTTGACATAGAAGAACAATAAAACGTGTACACCGAGCATCTTTGATGGTCCGAGGTTGCTCAACTCTCTCTATGGAGGAGCTTTTAAAGGTTTTGCCCATTTGTCATAGAAAGTTGGTCTTTTGCCTTCAAAATAATCTTGGAAGCTTATACTCATAAAATTTGAAATAGAACAACATTAAAAAGTGTACACCGAGCAACCTTGATAGTCCGAAGTTGCTCAACTCTCTTTATCGAGGAGCTTGTATTGGTTTTGTCCATTTGTCATAGAAAGTTGGTCTTTTGCCATCGAAATAATCTTGGAAGCTTATACTCAAAAATTTTGACATAGAAGAACATTAAAAAGTGTACACCGAGCAACTTTGATAGTCCGAAGTTGCTCAACTCTCTCTATGGAGGAGATTTTAACGGTTTTGTCCATTTGTCATAGAAAGTTGGTCTTTTGCCATTGAAATAATCTTGGAAGGTTATACTCGTAAAATTTAACATAGAAGAACAATAAAAAGTGTACACCGAGCAACTTTGATTGTCCGAAGTTGCTCCACTCTCTCTATGGAGGAGCTTTTAACGGATTTTGTCCATTTGTCATGAAAGTTGGTGTTTTGGCATCGAAATAATCCTGGAAGCTCATTTTCGTAAAATTTAACATAAAAGAACAATAAAAAGTGTACACCGAGCAACTTTAGTTGTCCGAAAATGCTCGACTCTCTCTATGGAAGAGCTTTTAACGGTTTTGTCCATTTGTCATAGAAAGTTGGTGTTTTGGCATCGAAATATTCTTGGAAGCTCATTTTCGTAAAATTTAACATAAAAGAACAATAAAAAGTGTACACCGAGCAACTTTGATTGTCCGAAGTTTCTCAACTCTCTCTATGGAGGAGATTTTAACGGTTTTGTCCATTTGTCATAGAAAGTTGGTCTTTTGCCATTGAAATAATCTTGGAAGCTTATACTCGTAAAATTTAACATAGAAGAACAATAAAAAGTGTACACCGAGCAACTTTGATTGTCCGAAGTTGCTCCACTCTCTCTATGGAGGAGCTTTTAACGGCTTTGTCCATTTATCAAAGAAAGTTAGTGTTTTTTCATCGAAATAATCTAGGAAGCGTATACTCGTAAAATTTGACATAGAAGAACATTAAAAGGTGTATATCGAGAAACTTTGATGGTCCGACGTTGCTCAACTCTCTCTATGGTTGAGCTTTTAACTATTTTTTCCATTTGTCATAGAAAGTTGGTGTTTTGGCATCGAAATAATCTTGGAAGCATATACTCAGAAAATTTGACATAGAAGAACAATAAAACGTGTACACCGAGCAACTTTGATAGTCCGAAGTTGTTCAACTCTCTCTATGGAGGAGCTTTTAACGGTTTTGTCCATTTGTCATAGAATGTTGGTCTTTTGCCATCGAAATAATCTTGGAAGCTTATACTCAAAAAATTTGACATAGAAGAACAATAAAAAGTATCCAAAGAGCAACTTTGATGTTCCGAAGTTGCTCAACTCTCTCTATGGAGGAGCTTTTAAAGGTTTTGCCCATTTGTCATAGAATGTTGGTCTTTTCCCATCGAAATAATCTTGGAAGCTTGTACTCATAAAATTTAAAATAGAAGAACATTAAAAAGTGTACACTGAGCAACCTTGATAGTCCGAAGTTGTTCAACTCTCTCTATGGAGGAGCTTTTAACGGTTTTGTCCGTTTGTCAAAGAAAGTTGGTGTTTTGGCATCGAAATAATCCTGGAAACCCATTTTCGTAAAATTTAACATAGAAGAACAACAAAAAGTGTACACCGAGCAACTTTGATTGTCGGAAGTTGCTCAACGCTCTCTATGGAGGAGCTTTTAACGGTTTTGTCCATTTGTCATAGAAAGTTGGTGTTTTGGCATCAAAATATTCCTGGAAGGTCATTTTCGTAAAATTTAACATAAGAGAACAGTAAAAAGTGTACACCGAGCAACTTTGATTGTCCGAAGTAGCTCAACTCTCTCGATGGAGAAGTTTTTAACGGTTTTTTCCATTTGTCGTTAAAAGTTGGTGTTTTGGCATAAAAAATAATCTTGGAAGCTTATACTCTTAAAATTTGACTTAGTAGAACATTATAAAGTGTACACCGAGCAAATTTGATAGTTTGAAGTTGCTCAACTCTCTCTATGGAGGAGCTTTTAACGGTTTTGTCCGTTTGTCATAGAAAGTTGGTGTTTTGGCATCGAAATAATCCGGGAAATCAATTTTCGTAAAATTTAACATAGAAGAACAATAAAAAGTGTACAACGAGCAACTTTGATAGTCCGAAGTTGCTCAACTCTCTCTATGGTGGAGCTTTTAACGATTTTGTCCATTTGTCATAGAAAGTTGGTGTTTTGGCATCGAAATATCCCTGGAAGCTCATTTTCGTATAATTTAACATAAAAGAACCGTAAAAACTGTACACCGAGCAACTTTGATTGTCCGAAGTTGCTCAACTCTCTCTATGGAGGAGCTTTTAACGGTTTTGTCCATTTGTCATAGAAAGTTGCAGTTTTGGCATCGAAATAATCTTGGAAGCTTATACTCAAAAAATTTGACATAGAAGAACAATAAAACGTGTACACCGAGCATCTTTGATGGTTCGAAATTGGTCAATTCTCTCTATGAAGGAGCTTTTAACAGTTTTCTCCATTTGTCATAGAAACCTGGGATTTTGGCATCGAAGTAATCTAGGAAGCTTATACTCATAAAATTTGACATAGAAGAACAATATAAAGTGTACACCGAGCAAATTTGATGTCCCGAAGTTGCTCAACTCTCTCTATGGTGGAGCTTTTAAAGGTTTTGTCCATTTGTCATAGAAAGTTGGTCTTTTGCCATCGAAATAATCTTGGAAGCTTAGACTCAGAAAATTTGGCATAGAAGAACATTAAAAAGTGTACACCGAGGAACTTTGATAGTCCGAAGTTGCTCAACTCTCTCTATGGAGGAGCTTTTAACGGTTTTGTCCATTTGTCATAGAAAGTTGGTGTTTTGGCATCGAAATAATTCTGGAAGCTCATTTTCGTAAAATTTAACATAAAAGAACAATAAAAAGTGTACACCAAGTAACTTTGATTGTCCGAAGTTGCTCAACTCTCTCTATGGAGGGGCTTTTAACGGTTTTGTCCATTTGTCATTGAAAGTTGGTGTTTTGGCATCGAAATAATCTTGAAAGCCTATACACGTAAAATTTAACATAAAAAAGCAGTAAAAAAGTGTACACCGAGCAACTTCGATTGTCCGAAGTTGCTCAACTCTCTCTATAGACGTGCTTTTAACGGCTTTGTCCATTTATCAAAAAAAGTTAGTGTTTTTTCATCGAAATAATCTAGGAAGCGTATACTCGTAAAATTTGACATAGAAGAACATTAAAAGGTGTACACCGAGCAACTTTGATGGTCCGACGTTGCTCAACTCTCTCTATCGAGGAGCTTTTAACTGTTTTTTCCATTTGTCATAGAAAGTTGGTGTTTTTGCATCGAAATAATCTAAGAAGCTTACACTAATAAAATTTGAAGTAGAAGAACAATAAAAAATGTACACCGAACTACTTTGATTGACCGAAGTTGCTCAACTCTCTCTCTGGAGGAGCTTTTAACGGTTTTGTCCATTTGTCATAGAAAATTGCTGTTTTGGCATCGAAATAATCTTGGAAGCTTATACTCATAAAATTTGACATAGAAGAACAATAAAACGTGTACACCGAGCATCTTTGATGGTCCGAGTTTGCTCAACTCTCTCTATGGAGGAGCTTTTAAAGGTTTTGCCCATTTGTCATAGAAAGTTGGTCTTTTGCCTTCAAAATAATCTTGGAAGCTTATACTCAGAAAATTTGGCATAGAAGAACATTAAAAAGTGTACACCGAGGAACTTTGACAGTCCGAAGTTGCTCAACTCTCTCTATGGAGGAGCTTGTAACGGTTTTGTCCATTTGTCATAGAAAGTTGGTCTTCTGCCATCGAAATAATCTCGGAAGCTTATACTCAAAAAATTTGACATAGAAGAACATTAAAAAGTGTACACCGAGCAACTTTGATAGTCCGAAGTTGCTCAACTCTCTCTATGGAGGAGATTTTAACGGTTTTGTCCATTTGTCATAGAAAGTTGGTCTTTTGCCACTGAAATAATCATGGAAGCTTATACTCGTAAAATTTAACATAGAAGAACAATAAAAAGTGTACACCGAGCAACTTTGATTGTCCGAAGTTGCTCCACTCTCTCTATGGAAGAGCTTTTAACGGTTTTTGTCCATTTGTCATGAAAGTTGGTGTTTTGGCATCGAAATAATCCTGGAAGCTCATTTTCGTAAAATTTAACATAAAAGAACAATAAAAAGTGTACACCGAGCAACTTTAGTTGTCCGAAAATGCTCGACTCTCTCTATGGAGGTGCTTTTAACGGTTTTGTCCATTTGTCATAGAAAGTTGGTGTTTTGGCATCGAAATATTCCTGGAAGCTCATTTTCGTAAAATTTAACATAAAAGAACAATAAAAAGTGTACACCGAGCAACTTTGATTGTCCGAAGTTGCTCAACTCTCTCTATGGAGGAGATTTTAACGGTTTTGTCCATTTGTCATAGAAAGTTGGTCTTTTGCCATTGAAATAATCTTGGAAGCTTATACTCGTAAAATTTAACATAGAAGAACAATAAAAAGTGTACACCGAGCAACTTTGATTGTCCGAAGTTGCTCCACTCTCTCTATGGAGGAGCTTTTAACGGTTTTTGTCCATTTGTCATGAAAGTTGGTGTTTTGGCATCGAAATAATCCTGGAAGCTCATTTTCGTAAAATTTAACATAAAAGAACAATAAAAAGTGTACACCGAGCAACTTTAGTTGTCCGAAAATGCTCGACTCTCTCTATGGAGGAGCTTTTAACGGTTTTGTCCATTTGTCATGGAAAGTTGGTGTTTTGGCATCGAAATATTCCTGGAAGCTCATTTTCGTAAAATTTAACATAAAAGAACAATAAAAAGTGTACACCGAGCAACTTTGATTGTCCGAAGTTTCTCAACTCTCTCTATGGAGGAGCTTTTAACGGTTTTGTCCATTTGTCATTGAAAGTTGGTGTTTTGGCATCGAAATAATCTTGGAAGCCTATACACGTAAAATTTAACATAAAAAAACAGTAAAAAGTGTACACCGAGCAACTTCTATTGTCTGAAGTTGCTTAAGTCTCTCTATAGACGTGCTTTTAACGGCTTTGTCCCTTTATCAAAGAAAGTTAGTGTTTTTTCATCGAAATAATCTAGGAAGCGTATACTCGTAAAATTTGACATAGAAGAACATTAAAAGGTGTATATCGAGAAACTTTGATTGTCTGACGTTGCTCAACTCTCTCTATGGTTGAGCTTTTAACTATTTTTTCCATTTATCATAGAAATTTGGTGTTTTTGCATCGAAATAATCTAAGAAGCTTACACTCATAAAATTTGAAGTAGAAGAACAATAAAAAGTATACACCGAACAACTTTGATTGTCCGAAGTTGCTCAACTCTCTCTATGGAGGAGTTTTTAACGGTTTTGTCCATTTGTCATAGAAAGTTGCTGTTTTGGCATCGAAATAATCTTGGAAGCTTATACTCAGAAAATTTGACATAGAAGAACAATAAAACGTGTACACCGAGCAACTTTGATAGTCCGAAGTTGTTCAACTCTCTCTATGGAGGAGCTTTTAACGGTTTTGTCCATTTGTCATAGAAAGTTGGTCTTTTGCCATCGAAATAATCTTCGAAGCTTATACTCAAAAAATTTGACATAGAAGAACAATAAAAAGTGTCCAAAGAGCAACTTTGATGTTCCGAAGTTGCTCAACTCTCTCTATGGAGGAGCTTTTAAAGGTTTTGCCCATTTGTCATAGAATGTTGGTCTTTTGCCATCGAAATATTCTTGGAAGCTTATACTCATAAAATTTAAAATAGAAGAACATTAAAAAGTGTACACTGAGCAACCTTGATAGTCCGAAGTTGTTCAACTCTCTCTATGGAGGAGCTTTTAACGGTTTTGTCCGTTTGTCAAAGAAAGTTGGTGTTTTGGCATCGAAATAATCCTGGAAACCCATTTTCGTAAAATTTAACATAGAAGAACAACAAAAAGTGTACACCGAGTAACTTTGATTGTCGGAAGTTGCTCAACTCTCTCTATGGAGGAGCTTTTAACGGTTTTGTCCATTTGTCATAGAAAGTTGGTGTTTTGGCATCGAAATATTCCTGGAAGGTCATTTTCGTAAAGTTTAACATAAGAGAACAGTAAAAAGTGTACACCGAGCAACTTTGATTGTCCGAAGTTGCTCAACTCTCTCGATGGAGAAGCTTTTAACGGTTTTTTCCATTTGTCGTTAAAAGTTGGTGTTTTGGCATAAAAAATAATCTTGGAAGCTTATACTCTTAAAATTTGACTTAGTAGAACATTATAAAGTGTACACCGAGCAAATTTGATAGTTTGAAGTTGCTCAACTCTCTCTATGGAAGAGCTTTTAACGGTTTTGTCCGTTTGTCATAGAAAGTTGGTGTTTTGGCATCGAAATAATCCGGGAAACCAATTTTCGTAAAATTTAACATAGAAGAACAATAAAAAGTGTACACCGAGCAACTTTGATAGTCCGAAGTTGCTCAACTCTCTCTATGGAGGAGCTTTTAACGGTTTTGTCCATTTGTCATAGAAAGTTGGTGTTTTGGCATCGAAATATTCCTGGAAGCTCATTTTCGTATAATTTAACATAAAAGAACAGTAAAAACTGTACACCGAGCAACTTTGATTGTCCGAAGTTGCTCAACTCTTTCTATGGAGGAGCTTTTAACGGTTTTGTCCATTTGTCATAGAAAGTTGCAGTTTTGGCATCGAAATAATCTTGGAAGCTTATACTCAAAAAATTTAACATAGAAGAACAATAAAACGAGTACACCGAGCATCTTTGATGGTTCGAAATTGGTCAATTCTCTCTATGAAGGAGCTTTTAACAGTTTTCTCCATTTGTCATAGAAACCTGGGATTTTGGCATCGAAGTAATCTAGGAAGCTTATACTCATAAAATTTGACAAAGAAGAACAATAAAAAGTGTACACCGAGCAAATTTGATGTTCTGAAGTTGCTCAACTCTCTCTATGGTGGAGCTTTTAAAGGTTTTGTCCATTTGCCATAGAAAGTTGGTCTTTTGCCATCGAAATAATCTTGGAAGCTTATACTCAGAAAATTTGGCATAGAAGAACATTAAAAAGTGTACACCGAGGAACTTTGATAGTCCGAAGTTGCTCAAATCTCTCTATGGAGGAGCTTTTAACGGTTTTGTCCATTTGTCATAGAAAGTTGGTGTTTTGGCATCGAAATAATTCTGGAAGCTCATTTTCGTAAAATTTAACATAAAAGAACAACAAAAAGTGTACACCAAGTAACTTTGATTTTCCGAAGTTTCTCAACTCTCTCTATGGAGGGGCTTTTAACGGTTTTGTCCATTTGTCATTGAAAGTTGGTGTTTTGGCATCGAAATAATCTTGAAAGCCTATACACGTAAAATTTAACATAAAAAAGCAGTAAAAAGTGTACACCGAGCAACTTCGATTGTCCGAAGTTGCTCAACTCTCTCTATAGACGTGCTTTTAACGGCTTTGTCCATTTATCAAAAAAAGTTAGTGTTTTTTCATCGAAATAATCTAGGAAGCGTATACTCGTAAAATTTGACATAGAAGAACATTAAAAGGTGTACACCGAGCAACTTTGATGGTCCGACGTTGCTCAACTCTCTCTATCGAGGAGCTTTTAACTATTTTTTCCATTTGTCATAGAAAGTTGGTGTTTTTGTATCGAAACAATCTAAGAAGCTTACACTAATAAAATTTGAAGTAGAAGAACAATAAAAAATGTACACCGAACTACTTTGATTGACTGAAGTTGCTCAACTCTCTCTCTGGAGGAGCTTTTAACGGTTTTGTCCATTTGTCATAGAAAATTGCTGTTTTGTCATCGAAATAATCTTGGAAGCTTATACTCATAAAATTTTACATAGAAGAACAATAAAACGTGTACACCGACCATCTTTGATGGTCCGAGGTTGCTCAACTCTCTCTATGGATGAGCTTTTAAAGGTTTTGCCCATTTGTCATAGAAAGTTGGTCTTTTGCCTTCAAAATAATCTTGGAAGCTTATACTCATAAAATTTGAAATAGAAGAACATTAAAAAGTGTACACCGAGCAACCTTGATAGTCCGAAGTTGCTCAACTCTCTCTATGGAGGAGCTTGTAACGATTTTGTCCATTTGTCATAGAAAGTTGGTCTTTTGCCATCGAAATAATCTTGGAAGCTTATACTCAAAAAATTTGACATAGAAGAACATTAAAAAGTGTACACCGAGCAACTTTGATAGTCCGAAGTTGCTCAACTCTCTCTATGGAGGAGATTTTAACGGTTTTGTCCATTTGTCATAGAAAGTTGTTCTTTTGCCATTGAAATAATCTTGGAAGCTTATACTCGTAAAATTTAACATAGAAGAACAATAAAAAGTGTACACCGAGCAACTTTGATTGTCCGAAGTTGCTCCACTCTCTCTATGGAGGAGCTTTTAACGGTTTTTGTCCATTTGTCATGAAAGATGTTGTTTTGGCATCGAAATAATCCTGGAAGCTCATTTTCGTAAAATTTAACATAAAAGAACAATAAAAAGTGTACACCGAGCAACTTTAGTTGTCCGAAAATGCTCGACTCTCTCTATGGAGGAGCTTTTAACGGTTTTGTCCATTTGTCATAGAAAGTTGGTGTTTTGGCATCGAAATATTCCAGGAAGGTCATTTTCTTAAAATTTAACATAGAAGAACAATAAAAATTGTACACCGAGCAACCTTGACAGTCCGAAGTTGCTCAACTCTCTCTATGGAGGAGCTTTTAACGGTTTTGTCCCTTTGTCATAAAAAGTTGGTGTTATGGCATCGAAATAATCCTGGAAGCTCATTTTCAAAAAATTTAACATAGAAAAACAATAAAAAGTGTACACCGAGCAACTTTGATAGTCCGAAGTTGCTCAACTCTCCCTATAGAGGAGCTTTTAACGGTTTTGTTCATTTGTCATAGAAAGTTGGTGTTTTGGCATCGAAATAATCTTGGAAACTCATACTCAAAAAATTTGACATAGAAGAACAATAAAAAGTGTACACCGAGCAACTTTGATGTGCCGAAGTTGCTCAACTCTCTCTATGGAGGAGCTTTTAAAGGTTTTGTTCATTTGTCATAGAAACTTGGGATTTTGGCATCGAAATAATCTGGGAAGCTTATACTCATAAATTTGACATAGAACAACATTAAAAAGTGTACACCGAGCAACTTGGATAGTCCGAAGTTGCTCAACTCTCCCTATGGAGAAGCTTTTAACGGTTTTGTTCATTTGTCATAGAAAGTTGGTGTTTTGGCATCGAAATAATCTTGGAAACTCAAACTCAAAAAATTTGACATAGAAGAACAATAAAAAGTGTACACCGAGCAACTTTGATGTGCCGAAGTTGCTCAACTCTCTCTATGGAGGAGCTTTTAAAGGTTTTGTCCATTTGTCATAGAAAGTTGGTCTTTTGCCATCGAAATAATCTTGGAAGCTTATACTCATAAAATTTGACATAGAAGAACATTAAAAACTGTACACCGAGCAACTTTGATGTACCGAAGTTGCTCAACTCTCTCTATGGAGGAGATTTTAACGGTTTTATCCATTTGTCAAAGAAAGTTGGTGTTTTGGCATCGAAATAATCCTAGAAGCTCATTTTCGTAAAATTTAATATAGAAGAACAATAAAAAGTGTACACCGAGCAACTTTGATTGTCCGAAGTTGCTCAACTCTCTCTATGGAGGAGCTTTTAACGGTTTTATCCATTTGTCAAAGAAAGTTGGTGTTTTGGCATCGAAATAATCCTAGAAGCTCATTTTCGTAAAATTTAATATAGAAGAACAATAAAAAGTGTACACCGAGCAACTTTTATTGTCCGAAGTTGCTCAACTCTCTCTATGGAGGAGCTTTTAACAGTTTTATCCATTTGTCATAGAAAGTTGCTGTTTTGGCATCGAAATAATTCTGGAAGCTCATTTTCGTAAAATTTAACATAAAAGAACAATAAAAAGTGTACATCGAGCAACTTTGATTGTCCGAAGTTTCTCAACTCTCTCTATGGAGGAGCTTTTAGCGGTTTTGTCCATTTGTCATTAAAAGTTGATGTTTTGGCATCAAAACAATCTTGGAAGCCTATACACGAAAAATTTGACTTAAAAAAGGAATAAAAAGTGTACACCGAGCAACTTCGATTGTCCGAAGTTGCTCAACTCTTTCTATAGACGTGCTTTTAATCGCTTTGTCCATTGATCGTAGAAAGTTAGTGTTTTTTCCTCGAAATAATCTAGGAAGCTTATACTCGTAAAATTTGACATAGAAGAACATTAAAAGGTGTACACCGAGCAACTTTGATGGTCCGACGTTGCTCAATTCTCTCTATGGAGAAGCTTTTAATTGTTTTTTCCATTTGTCATAGAAAGTTGGTATTTTTGCATCGAAATAATCTAAGAAGCTTACACTCATAAAATTTGAAGTAGAAGAACAATAAAAAGTGTACACCGAGCAACTTTGGTTGTCTGAAGTTGCTCAACTCTCTCTGTGGAGGAGCTTTTAACGGTTTTGTCCATTTGTCATAGAAAATTGGTGTTTTGACATCGGAATAATCCTGGAAGCCCATTTTTGTAAAATTTAACATAGAAGAACAATAAAAAGTGTACACCGGGCAACTTTGATTGTCCGAAGTTGCTCAACTCTCTCTATGGAGGAGCTTTTAACGGTTTTGTCCATTTGTCATAGAAAGTTGCTGTTTTGGCATCGAAATAATCTTGGAAGCTTATAATCATAAAATTTGACATAGAGGAACAATAAAACGTGTACACCGAGCATGTTTGATGGTCCGAAATTGATCAACTCTCTCTATGAAGGAGCTTTTAACAGTTTTCTCCATTTGTCATAGAAACCTGGGATTTTGGCATCGAAATAATCTAGGAAGCTTATCCTCATAAAATTTGACATAGAAGAATAATAAAAAGTGTACACCGAGCAACTTTGATGGTCCGACGTTGCTCAATTCTCTCTATGGAGGAGCTTTTAACTGTTTTTTCCATTTGTCATAGAGAGTTGGTATTTTTGCATCGAATTAATCTAAGAAGCTTACACTCATAAAATTTGAAGTAGAAGAACAATAAAAAGTGTACACCGAGCAACTTTGGTTGTCCGAAGTTGCTCAACTCTCTCTATGGAGGAGCTTTTAACGGTTTTGTCCATTTGTCAAAGAAAGTTGGTGTTTTGGCATCGAAATAATCCTGGAAGCTCATTTTCGTAAAATTTAACATAGAAGAACAATTAAAAGTGTACACCGAGAAACTTTGATGGTCCGACGTTGCTTAACTCTCTCTATGGAGGAGCTTTTAACTGTTTTTTCGATTTGTCATAGAAAGTTGGTGTTTTTGCATCGAAATAATCTATGAAGCTTACACTCATAAAATTTGAAGTAGATGAATAATAAAAAGTGTACACCGAGCAACTTTGATTGTCCGAAGTTGCTCCACTCTCTCTATGGAGGAGCTTTTAACGGTTTTTGTCCATTTGTCGTGAAAGTTGGTGTTTTGGCATCGAAATAATCCTGGAAGCTCATTTTCGTAAAATTTAACATAAAAGAACAATAAAAAGTGTACACCGAGCAAATTTAGTTGTCCGAAAATGCTCGACTCTCTCTATGGAGGAGCTTTTAACGGTTTTGTCCATTTGTCATAGAAAGTTGGTGTTTTGGCGTCGAAATAATCCTGGAATCTCATTTTCGAAAAATTTAACATAGAAGAACAATAAAAAGTGTACACCGAGCAACTTTGATAGTCCGAAGTTGCTCAACTCTCCCTATAGAGGAGCTTTTAACGGTTTTGTTCATTTGTCATAGAAAGTTGGTGTTTTGGCATCGAAATAATCTTGGAAGCTTATACTCATAAAATTTGACATAGAAGAACAATAAAACGTGTACACCGAGCATCTTTGATGGTCCGAAATTGGTCAACTCTCTCTATGAAGGAGCTTTTTACAGCTTTCTCCATTTGTCATAGAAACTTGGGATTTTGGGATCGAAATAATCTACGAAGCTTATACTCATAAATTTGACATTGAACAACATTAAAAAGTGTACACCGAGCAACTTGGATAGTCCGAAGTTGCTCAACTCTCCCTATGGAGAAGCTTTTAACGGTTTTGTTCATTTGTCATAGAAAGTTGGTGTTTTGGCATCGAAATAATCTTGGAAGCTTATACTCAAAAAATTTGACATAGAAGAACAATAAAAAGTGTACACCGAGCAACTTTGATGTGCCGAAGTTGCTCAACTCTCTCTATGGAGGAGCTTTTAAAGGTTTTGTCCATTTGTCATAGAAAGTTGGTCTTTTGCCATCGAAATAATCTTGGAAGCTCATTTTCGTAAAATTTAATATTGAAGAACAATAAAAAGTGTACACCGAGCAACTTTGATTGTCCGAAGTTGCTCAACTCTCTCTATGGAGGAGCTTTTAACAGTTTTATCCATTTTTCATAGAAAGTTGCTGTTTTGGCATCGAAATAATTCTGGAAGCTCATTTTCGTAAAATTTAACATAAAGGAACAATAAAAAGTGTACATCGAGCAACTTTGATTGTCCGAAGTTTCTCAACTCTCTCTATGGAGGAGCTTTTAACGGTTTTGTCCATTTGTCATTGAAAGTTGATGTTTTGGCATCAAAATAATCTTGGAAGCCTATACACGAAAAATTTGACATAAAAAAGCAATAAAAAGTGTACACCGAGCAACTTCGATTGTCCGAAGTTGCTCAACTCTCTCTATAGACGTGCTTTTAATCGCTTTGTCCATTTATCGTAGAAAGTTAGTGTTTTTTCCTCGAAATAATCTAGGAAGCTTATACTCGTAAAATTTGACATAGAAAAACATTAAAAGGTGTACACCGAGCAACTTTGATGGTCCGACGTTGCTCAATTCTCTCTATGGTGGAGCTTTTAACTGTTTTTTCCATTTGTCATAGAAAGTTGGTATTTTTGCATCGAAATAATCTAAGAAGCTTACACTCATAAAATTTGAAGTAGAAGAACAATAAAAAGTGTACACCGAGCAACTTTGGTTGTCCGAAGTTGCTCAACTCTCTCTATGGAGGAGCTTTTAACGGTTTTGTCCATTTGTCAAAGAAAGTTGGTGTTTTGGCATCGAAATAATCCTGGAAGCTCATTTTCGTAAAATTTAACATAGAAGAACAATAAAAAGTGTACACCGAGCAACTTTGATGGTCCGACGTTGCTTAACTCTCTCTATGGAGGAGCTTTTAACTGTTTTTTCCATTTGTCATAGAAAGTTGGTGTTTTTGCATCGAAATAATCTATGAAGCTTACACTCATAAAATTTGAAGTAGATGAATAATAAAAAGTGTACACGGAGCAACTTTGATTGTCCGAAGTTGCTCCACTCTCTCTATGGAGGAGCTTTTAACGGTTTTTGTCCATTTGTCATGAAAGTTGGTGTTTTGGCATCGAAATAATCCTGGAAGCTCATTTTCGTAAAATTTAACATAAAAGAACAATAAAAAGTGTACACCGAGCAAATTTAGTTGTCCGAAAATGCTCGACTCTCTCTATGGAGGAGCTTTTAACGGTTTTGTCCATTTGTCATAGAAAGTTGTTGTTTTGGCATCGAAATATTCCTGGAAGGTCATTTTCATAAAATTTAACATAAAAGAACAATAAAAATTGTACACCGAGCAACCTTGGTAGTCCGAAGTTGCTCAACTCTCTCTATGGAGGAGCTTTTAACGGTTTTGTCCCTTTGTCATAAAAAGTTGGTGTTATGGCATCGAAATAATCCTGGAAGCTCATTTTCGAAAAATTTAACATAGAAGAACAATAAAAAGTGTACACCGAGCAACTTTGATAGTCCGAAGTTGCTCAACTCTCCCTATAGAGGAGCTTTTAACGGTTTTGTTCATTTGTCATAGAAAGTTGGTGTTTTGGCATCGAAATAATCTTGGAAGCTTATACTCATAAAATTTGACATAGAAGAACAATAAAACGTGTACACCGAGCATCTTTGATGGTCCGAAATTGGTCAACTCTCTCTATGAAGGAGCTTTTTACAGCTTTCTCCATTTGTCATAGAAACTTGGGATTTTGGGATCGAAATAATCTACGAAGCTTATACTCATAAATTTGACATTGAACAACATTAAAAAGTGTACACCGAGCAACTTGGATAGTCCGAAGTTGCTCAACTCTCCCTATGGAGAAGCTTTTAACGGTTTTGTTCATTTGTCATAGAAAGTTGGTGTTTTGGCATCGAAATAATCTTGGAAGCTTATACTCAAAAAATTTGACATAGAAGAACAATAAAAAGTGTACACCGAGCAACTTTGATGTGCCGAAGTTGCTCAACTCTCTCTATGGAGGAGCTTTTAAAGGTTTTGTCCATTTGTCATAGAAAGTTGGTCTTTTGCCATCGAAATAATCTTGGAAGCTCATTTTCGTAAAATTTAATATTGAAGAACAATAAAAAGTGTACACCGAGCAACTTTGATTGTCCGAAGTTGCTCAACTCTCTCTATGGAGGAGCTTTTAACAGTTTTATCCATTTTTCATAGAAAGTTGCTGTTTTGGCATCGAAATAATTCTGGAAGCTCATTTTCGTAAAATTTAATATAAAGGAACAATAAAAAGTGTACATCGAGCAACTTTGATTGTCCGAAGTTTCTCAACTCTCTCTATGGAGGAGCTTTTAACGGTTTTGTCCATTTGTCATTGAAAGTTGATGTTTTGGCATCAAAATAATCTTGGAAGCCTATACACGAAAAATTTGACATAAAAAAGCAATAAAAAGTGTACACCGAGCAACTTCGATTGTCCGAAGTTGCTCAACTCCCTCTATAGACGTGCTTTTAATCGCTTTGTCCATTTATCGTAGAAAGTTAGTGTTTTTTCCTCGAAATAATCTAGGAAGCTTATACTCGTAAAATTTGACATAGAAAAACATTAAAAGGTGTACACCGAGCAAATTTGATGGTCCGACGTTGCTCAATTCTCTCTATGGAGGAGCTTTTAACTGTTTTTTCCATTTGTCATAGAAAGTTGGTATTTTTGCATCGAAATAATCTAAGAAGCTTACACTCATAAAATTTGAAGTAGAAGAACAATAAAAAGTGTACACCGAGCAACTTTGGTTGTCCGAAGTTGCTCAACTCTCTCTGTGGAGGAGCTTTTAACGGTTTTGTCCATTTGTCATAGAAAGTTGGTGTTTTGACATCGGAATAATCCTGGAAGCTCATTTTCGTAAAATTTAACATAGAAGAACAATAAAAAGTGTACACCGAGCAACTTTGATGGTCCGACGTTGCTTAACTCTCTCTATGGAGGAGCTTTTAACTGTTTTTTCCATTTGTCATAGAAAGTTGGTGTTTTTGCATCGAAATAATCTATGAAGCTTACACTCATAAAATTTGAAGTAGATGAATAATAAAAAGTGTACACCGAGCAACTTTGATTGTCCGAAGTTTCTCACTCTCTCTATGGAGGAGCTTTTAACGGTTTTTGTCCATTTGTCATGAAAGTTGGTGTTTTGGCATCGAAATAATCCTGGAAGCTCATTTTCGTAAAATTTAACATAAAAGAACAATAAAAAGTGTACACCGAGCAAATTTAGTTGTCCGAAAATGCTCGACTCTCTCTATGGAGGAGCTTTTAACGGTTTTGTCCATTTGTCATAGAAAGTTGTTGTTTTGGCATCGAAATATTCCTGGAAGGTCATTTTCGTAAAATTTAACATAAAAGAACAATAAAAATTGTACACCGAGCAACCTTGGTAGTCCGAAGTTGCTCAACTCTCTCTATGGAGGAGCTTTTAACGGTTTTGTCCCTTTGTCATAAAAAGTTGGTGTTATGGCATCGAAATAATCCTGGAAGCTCATTTTCGAAAAATTTAACATAGAAGAACAATAAAAAGTGTACACCGAGCAACTTTGATAGTCCGAAGTTGCTCAACTCTCCCTATAGAGGAGCTTTTAACGGTTTTGTTCATTTGTCATAGAAAGTTGGTGTTTTGGCATCGAAATAATCTTGGAAGCTTATACTCATAAAATTTGACATAGAAGAACAATAAAATGTGTACACCGAGCATCTTTGATGGTCCGAAATTGGTCAACTCTCTCTATGAAAGAGCTTTTTACAGCTTTCTCCATTTTTCATAGAAACTTGGGATTTTGGGATCGAAATAATCTACGAAGCTTATACTCATAAATTTGACATTGAACAACATTAAAAAGTGTACACCGAGCAACTTGGATAGTCCGAAGTTGCTCAACTCTCCCTATGGAGAAGCTTTTAACGGTTTTGTTCATTTGTCATAGAAAGTTGGTGTTTTGGCATCGAAATAATCTTGGAAGCTTATACTCAAAAAATTTGACATAGAAGAACAATAAAAAGTGTACACCGAGCAACTTTGATGTGCCGAAGTTGCTCAACTCTCTCTATGGAGGAGCTTTTAAAGGTTTTGTCCATTTGTCATAGAAAGTTGGTCTTTTGCCATCGAAATAATCTTGGAAGCTCATTTTCGTAAAATTTAATATTGAAGAACAATAAAAAGTGTACACCGAGCAACTTTGATTGTCCGAAGTTGCTCAACTCTCTCTATGGAGGAGCTTTTAACAGTTTTATCCATTTTTCATAGAAAGTTGCTGTTTTGGCATCGAAATAATTCTGGAAGCTCATTTTCGTAAAATTTAACATAAAGGAACAATAAAAAGTGTACATCGAGCAACTTTGATTGTCCGAAGTTTCTCAACTCTCTCTATGGAGGAGCTTTTAACGGTTTTGTCCATTTGTCATTGAAAGTTGATGTTTTGGCATCAAAATAATCTTGGAAGCCTATACACGAAAAATTTGACATAAAAAAGCAATAAAAAGTGTACACCGAGCAACTTCGATTGTCCGAAGTTGCTCAACTCTCTCTATAGACGTGCTTTTAATCGCTTTGTCCATTTATCGTAGAAAGTTAGTGTTTTTTCCTCGAAATAATCTAGGAAGCTTATACTCGTAAAATTTGACATAGAAAAACATTAAAAGGTGTACACCGAGCAACTTTGATGGTCCGACGTTGCTCAATTCTCTCTATGGAGGAGCTTTTAACTGTTTTTTCCATTTGTCATAGAAAGTTGGTATTTTTGCATCGAAATAATCTAAGAAGCTTACACTCATAAAATTTGAAGTAGAAGAACAATAAAAAGTGTACACCGAGCAACTTTGGTTGTCCAAAGTTGCTCAACTCTCTCTGTGGAGGAGCTTTTAACAGTTTTGTCCATTTGTCATAGAAAGTTGGTGTTTTGACATCGGAATAATCCTGGAAGCCCATTTTTGTAAAATTTAACATAGAAGAACAATAAAAAGTGTACACCGAGCAACTTTGATTGTCCGAAGTTGCTCAACTCTCTCTATGGAGGAGCTTTTAACGGTTATGTCCATTTGTCATAGAAAGTTGCGGTTTTCGCATCGAAATAATCTTGGAAGCTTATACTCATAAAATTTGACATAGAAGAACAATAAAACGTGTACACCGAGCATGTTTGATGGTCCGAAATTGATCAACTCTCTCTATGAAGGAGCTTTTAACAGTTTTCTCCATTTGTCATAGAAACCTGGGATTTTGGCATCGAAATAATCTAGGAAGCTTATACTCATAAAATTTGACATAGAAGAACAATAAAAAGTGTACACCGAGCAACTTTGATGTCCCGAAGTTGCTCAACTCTCTCTATGGTGGAGCTTTTAAAGGTTTTGTCCATTTGTCATAGAGAGTTGGTCTTTTGCCATCGAAATAATCTTGGAAGCTTATACTCATAAAATTTGACATAGAAGAACATTAAAAAGTGTACACCGAGCAACTTTGATAGTCCGAAGTTGCTCAACTCTCTCTATGGAGGAGCTTTTAACGGTTTTGTCCATTTGTCAAAGAAAGTTGGTGTTTTGGCATCGAAATAATCCTGGAAGCTCATTTTCGTAAAATTTAACATAGAAGAACAATAAAAAGTGTACACCGAGCAACTTTGATGGTCCGACGTTGCTTAACTCTCTCTATGGAGGAGCTTTTAACTGTTTTTTCCATTTGTCATAGAAAGTTGGTGTTTTTGCATCGAAATAATCTATGAAGCTTACACTCATAAAATTTGAAGTAGATAAATAATAAAAAGTGTACACCGAGCAACTTTGATTGTCCGAAGTTGCTCCACTCTCTCTATGGAGGAGCTTTTAACGGTTTTTGTCCATTTGTCATGAAAGTTGGTGTTTTGGCATCGAAATAATCCTGGAAGCTCATTTTCGTAAAATTTAACATAAAAGAACAATAAAAAGTGTACACCGAGCAACTTTAGTTGTCCGAAAATGCTCGACTCTCTCTATGGAGGAGCTTTTAACGGTTTTGTCCATTTGTCATAGAAAGTTGTTGTTTTGGCATCGAAATATTCCTGGAAGGTCATTTTCGTAAAATTTAACATAAAAGAAGAATAAAAATTGTACACCGAGCAACCTTGATAGTCCGAAGTTGCTCAACTCTCTCTATGGAGGAGCTTTTAACGGTTTTGTCCCTTTGTCATAAAAAGTTGGTGTTATGGCATCGAAATAATCCTGGAAGCTCATTTTCGAAAAATTTAACATAGAAGAACAATAAAAAGTGTACACCGAGCAACTTTGATAGTCCGAAGTTGCTCAACTCTCCCTATAGAGGAGCTTTTAACGGTTTTGTTCATTTGTCATAGAAAGTTGGTGTTTTGGCATCGAAATAATCTTGGAACCTTATACTCATAAAATTTGACATAGAAGAACAATAAAACGTGTACACCGAGCATCTTTGATGGTCCGAAATTGGTCAACTCTCTCTATGAAAAAGCTTTTAACAGCTTTCTCCATTTGTCATAGAAACTTGGGATTTTGGCATCGAAATAATCTAGGAAGCTTATACTCATAAATTTGACATAGAACAACATTAAAAAGTGTACACCGAGCAACTTGGATAGTCCGAAGTTGCTCAACTCTCCCTATGGAGAAGCTTTTAACGGTTTTGTTCATTTGTCATAGAAAGTTGGTGTTTTGGCATCGAAATAATCTTGGAAGCTCATACTCAAAAAATTTGACATAGAAGAACAATAAAAAGTGTACACCGAGCAACTTTGATGTGCCGAAGTTGCTCAACTCTCTCTATGGAGGAGCTTTTAAAGGTTTTGTCCATTTGTCATAGAAAGTTGGTCTTTTGCCATCGAAATAATCTTGGAAGCTCATTTTCGTAAAATTTAATATAGAAGAACAATAAAAAGTGTACACCGAGCAACTTTGATTGTCCGAAGTTGCTCAACTCTCTCTATGGAGGAGCTTTTAACAGTTTTATCCATTTGTCATAGAAAGTTCCTGTTTTGGCATCGAAATAATTCTGGAAGCTCATTTTCGTAAAATTTAACATAAAGGAACAATAAAAAGTGTACATCGAGCAACTTTGATTGTCCGAAGTTTCTCAACTCTCTCTATGGAGGAGCTTTTAACGGTTTTGTCCATTTGTCATTGAAAGTTGATGTTTTGGCATCAAAATAATCTTGAAAGCCTATACACGAAAAATTTGACATAAAAAAGCAATAAAAAGTGTACACCGAGCAACTTCGATTGTCCGAAGTTGCTCAACTCTCTCTATAGACGTGCTTTTAATCGCTTTGTCCATTTATCGTAGAAAGTTAGTGTTTTTTCCTCGAAATAATCTAGGAAGCTTATACTCGTAAAATTTGACATAGAAGAACATTAAAAGGTGTACACAGAGAAACTTTGATGGTCCGACGTTGCTCAATTCTCTCTATTGAGGAGCTTTTAACTGTTTTTTCCATTTGTCATAGAAAGTTGGTATTTTTGCATCGAAATAATCTAAGAAGCTTACACTCATAAAATTTGAAGTAGAAGAACAATAAAAAGTGTACACCGAGCAACTTTGGTTATCCGAAGTTGCTCAACTCTCTCTGTGGAGGAGCTTTTAACGGTTTTGTCCATTTGTCATAGAAAGTTGCTGCTTTGGCATCGAAATAATATTGGAAGCTCATTTTCATAAAATTTAACATAGAAGAACAATAAAAAGTGTAAACCGAGCAACATTGATTGTTCGAAGTTGCTCAACTCTCTCTATGGAGGAGCTTTTAATGGTTTTGTCCATTTGTCATAGAAAGTTGGTGTTTTGACATCGGAATAATCCTGGAAGCCCATTTTTGTAAAATTTAACATAAAAGAACAATAAAAAGTGTACACCGAGCAACTTTGATTGTCCGAAGTTGCTCAACTCTCTCTATGGAGGAGCTTCTAACGGTTTTGTCCATTTGTCATAGAAAGTTGCTGTTTTGGCATCGAAATAATCTTGGAAGCTTATACTCATAAAATTTGACATAGAAGAACAATAAAACGTGTACACCGAGCATGTTTGATGGTCCGAAATTGATCAACTCTCTCTATGAAGGAGCTTTTAACAGTTTTCTCCATTTGTCATAGAAACCTGGGATTTTGGCATCGAAATAATCTAGGAAGCTTATGCTCATAAAATTTGACATAGAAGAACAATAAAAATTGTACACCGAGCAACTTGGATGTCCCGAAGTTGCTCAACTCTCTCTATGTTGGAGCTTTTAAAGGTTTTGTCCATTTGTCATAGAGAGTTGGTCTTTTGCCATCGAAATAATCTTGGAAGCTTATACTCATAAAATTTGACATAGAAGAACATTAAAAAGTGTACACCGAGCAACTTTGATAGTCCGAAGTTGCTCAACTCTCTCTATGGAGGAGCTTTTAACGGTTTTGTCCATTTGTCAAAGAAAGTTGGTGTTTTGGCATCGAAATAATCCTGGAAGCTCATTTTCGTAAAATTTAACATAGAAGAACAATAAAAACTGTACACCGAGCAACTTTGATGGTCCGACGTTGCTTAACTCTCTCTATGGAGGAGCTTTTAACTGTTTTTTCCATTTGTCATAGAAAGTTGGTGTTTTTGCATCGAAATAATTTATGAAGCTTACACTCATAAAATTTGAAGTAGAAGAATAATAAAAAGTGTACACCGAGCAACTTTGATTGTCCCAAGTTGCTCAACTCTCTGTATGGAGGAGCTTTTAAAGGTTTTGTCCATTTGTCATAGAATGTTGGCCTTTTGCCATCGAAATAATCTTGGAAGCTTATACTCATAAAATTTGACATAGAAGAACATTAAAAAGTGTACACCAAGAAACTTTGATAGTCCGAAGTTGCTCAACTCTCTCTATGGAGGAGCTTTTAACGGTTTTGTCCATTTGTCATTGAAAGTTGGTGTTTTGGCATCGAAATAATCCTGGAAGCTAATTTTCGTAAAACTTAACATAGAAGAACAATAAAAAGTGTACACCGAGCAACTTTGATTGTCCGAAGTTGCTGAACTCTCTCTATGGAGGAGCTTTTAACGGTTTTGTCCATTTTTCAAAGAAAGTTGGTGTTTTGGCATCGAAAAAATCCTGGAAGCTCATTTTCGTAAAATTTAATATGAAAGAACAATAAAAAGTGTACACCGAGCAACTTTGACTATCCGAAGTCTCTCAACTCTCTCTATGGAGGAGCTTTTAACGGTTTTTTCCATTTGTCATTAAAAGTTGGTGTTTTGGCATCAAAATAATCCCGGAAGCTCATTTTCGTAAAATTTAACATAGAAGAACAATAAAAGGTGTACACTGAGCAACTTTGATGTCTGACGTTGCTCAACTCTCTCTATGGAGGAGCTTTTAACAGTTTTATCCATTTGTCATAGAAAGTTGCTGTTTTGGCATCGAAATAATTCTGGAAGCTCATTTTCGTAAAATTTAACATAAAGGAACAATAAAAAGTGTACATCGAGCAACTTTGATTGTCCGAAGTTTCTCAACTCTCTCTATGGAGGAGCTTTTAACGGTTTTGTCCATTTGTCATTGAAAGTTGATGTTTTGGCATCAAAATAATCTTGGAAGCCTATACACGAAAAATTTGACATAAAAAAGCATTAAAAAGTGTACACCGAGCAACTTCGATTGTCCGAAGTTGCTCAACTCTCTCTATAGACGTGCTTTTAATCGCTTTGTCCATTTATCGTAGAAACTTAGTGTTTTTTCCTCGAAATAATCTAGGAAGCTTATACTCGTAAAATTTGACATAGAAGAACATTAAAAGGTGTACACCGAGTAACTTTGATGGTCCGACGTTGCTCAATTCTCTCTATGGAGGAGCTTTTAACTGTTTTTTCCATTTTTCATAGAAAGTTGGTATTTTTGCATCGAAATAATCTAAGAAGCTTACACTCATAAAATTTGAAGTAGAAGAACAATAAAAAGTGTACACCGAGCAACTTTGGTTGTCCGAAGTTGCTCAACTCTCTCTGTGGAGGAGCTTTTAACGGTTTTGTCCATTTGTCATAGAAAGTTGCTGCTTTGGCATCGAAATAATATTGGAAGCTCATTTTCATAAAATTTAACATAGAAGAACAATAAAAAGTGTAAACCGAGCAACATTGATTGTTCGAAGTTGCTCAACTCTCTCTATGGTGGAGCTTTTAATGGTTTTGTCCATTTGTCATAGAAAGTTGTTGTTTTGACATCGGAATAATCCTGGAAGCCCATTTTTGTAAAATTTAACATAGAAGAACAATAAAAAGTGTACACCGAGCAACTTTGATTGTGCGAAGTTGCTCAACTCTCTCTATGGAGGAGCTTTTAACGGTTTTGTCCATTTGTCATAGAAAGTTGCTGTTTTGGCATCGAAATAATCTTGGAAGCTTATACTCATAAAATTTGACATAGAAGAACAATAAAACGTGTACACCGAGCATGTTTGATGGTCCGAAATTGATCAAATCTCTCTATGAAGGAGCTTTTAACAGTTTTCTCCATTTTTCATAGAAACCTGGGATTTTGGCATCGAAATAATCTTTGAAGCTTATGCTCATAAAATTTGACATAGAAGAACAATAAAAAGTGTACACCGAGCAACTTTGATGTCCCGAAGTTGCTCAACTCTCTCTATGGTGCAGCTTTTAAAGGTTTTGTCCATTTGTCATAGAGAGTTGGTCTTTTGCCATCGAAATAATCTTGGAAGCTTATACTCATAAAATTTGACATAGAAGAACATTAAAAAGTGTACACCGAGCAACTTTGATAGTCCGAAGTTGCTCAACTCTCTCTATGGAGGAGCTTTTAACGGTTTTGTCCATTTTTCAAAAAAGTTGGTGTTTTGGCATCGAAATAATCCTGGAAGCTCATTTTCGTAAAATTTAACATAGAAGAACAATAAAAAGTGTACACCGAGCAACTTTGATGGTCCGACGTTGCTTAACTCTCTCTATGGAGGAGCTTTTAACTGTTTTTTTCCATTTGTCATAGAAAGTTGGTGTTTTTGCATCGAAATAATTTATGAAGCTTACACTCATAAAATTTGACATAGAAGAACATTAAAAAGTGTACACCAAGAAACTTTGATAGTCCGAAGTTGCTCAACTCTCTGTATGGAGGAGCTTTTAACGGTTTTGTCCATTTGTCATAGAAAGTTGGTGTTTTGGCATCGAAATAATCCTGGAAGCTAATTTTCGTAAAACTTAACATAGAAGAACAATAAAAAGTGTACACCGAGCAACTTTGATTGTCCGAAGTTGCTGAACTCTCTCTATGGAGGAGCTTTTAACGGTTTTGTCCATTTGTCAAAGAAAGTTGGTGTTTTGGCATCGAAATAATCTTGGAAGCTTATACTCATAAAATTTAACATAGAAGAACATTAAAAAGTGTACACCAAGAAACAATGATAGTCCGAAGTTGCTCAACTCTCTCTATGGAGGAGCTTTTAACGGTTTTGTCCATTTGTCATAGAAAGTTGGTGTTTTGGCATCGAAATAATCCTGGAAGCTAATTTTCGTAAAACTTAACATAGAAGAACAATAAAAAGTGTACACCGAGCAACTTTGATTGTCCCAAGTTGCTCAACTCTCTGTATGGAGGAGCTTTTAAAGGTTTTGTCCATTTGTCATAGAATGTTGGCCTTTTGCCATCGAAATAATCTTGGAAGCTTATACTCATAAAATTTGACATAGAAGAACATTAAAAAGTGTACACCAAGAAACTTTGATAGTCCGAAGTTGCTCAACTCTCTCTATGGAGGAGCTTTTAACGGTTTTTTCCATTTGTCATAGAAAGTTGGTGTTTTGGCATCGAAATAATCTCAGATGCTCATTTTCGTAAAATTTGACATAGAAGAACAATAAAAAGTGTACACCGAGCAACTTTGATTGTCTGAAGTTGCTCAACTCTCTCTATGGAGGTGCTTTTAACGGTTTTTTCCATTTGTCATAGAAAGTTGGTGTTTTGGCATCGAAATGATTCTGGAAGCTCATTTTCGTAAAATTTAACATAGAAGAACAATAAAAAGTGTACACCGATCAACTTTGATAGTCCGAAGTTGCTCAACTCTCTCTATGGAGGAGCTTTTAACGGTTTTGTCCATTTGTCATTAAAAGTTGGTGTTTTGGCATCGAAATAATCCTGGAAGCTCATTTTCGTAACATTTAACATAGAAGAACAATACAAAGTGTACACCGAGCAACTTTGATTGTCCGAAGTTGCTCAACACTCTCTATGGAGGAGGTTTTAACGATTTTGTCCATTTGTCATAGAAAGTTGGTGTTTTGGCATCGAAATAATCCTGGAAGCTAATTTTCGTAAAACTTAACATAGAAGAACAATAAAAAGTGTACACCGAGCAACTTTGATTGTCCCAAGTTGCTCAACTCTCTGTATGGAGGAGCTTTTAAAGGTTTTGTCCATTTGTCATAGAATGTTGGCCTTTTGCCATCGAAATAATCTTGGAAGCTTATACTCATAAAATTTGACATAGAAGAACATTAAAAAGTGTACACCAAGAAACTTTGATAGTCCGAAGTTGCTCAACTCTCTCTATGGAGGAGCTTTTAACGGTTTTTTCCATTTGTCATAGAAAGTTGGTGTTTTGGCATCGAAAAAATCCTGGAAGCTCATTTTCGTAAAATTTAATATGAAAGAACAATAAAAAGTGTACACCGAGCAACTTTGACTATCCGAAGTCTCTCAACTCTCTCTATGGAGGAGCTTTTAACGGTTTTTTCCATTTGTCATTAAAAGTTGGTGTTTTGGCATCGAAATAATCCCGGAAGCTCATTTTCGTAAAATTTAACATAGAAGAACAATAAAAGGTGTACACTGAGCAACTTTGATGTCTGTCGTTGCTCAACTCTCTCTATGGAGGAGCTTTTAACTGTTTTTTCCATTTTTCATAGAAAGTTGGTGTTTTTGCATCGAAATAATCTAAGAAGCATACACTCATAAAATTTGAAGTATAAGAACAATAAAAAGTGTACATCGAGCAACTTTGCTTGTCCGAAGTTGCTCAACTCTCTCTGTGGAGGAGCTTTTAACGGTTTTGTCCATTTGTCATAGAAAGTTGGTGTTTTGACATCGGAATAATCCTGGAAGCCCATTTTTGTAAAATTTAACATAGAAGAACAATAAAAAGTGTACACCGAGCAACTTTGATTGTCCGAAGTTGCTCAACTCTCTCTATGGAGAAGCTTTTAACGGTTTTGTCCGTTTGTCATAGAAAGTTGCTGTTTTGGCATCGAAATAATCTTGGAAGCTTATACTCATAAAATTTGACATAGAAGAACAATAAAACGTGTAAACCGAGCATGTTTGATGGTCCGAAATTGATCAACTCTCTCTATGAAGGAGCTTTTAATAGTTTTCTCCATTTGTCATAGAAACCTGGGATTTTGGCATCGAAATAATCTAGGAAGCTTATACTCATAAAATTTGACATAGAAGAACAATAAAGAGTGTACACCGAGCAACTTTGATGTCCCGAAGTTGCTCAACTCTCTCTATGGTGGAGCTTTTAAAGGTTTTGTCCATTTGTCATAGAGAGTTGGTCTTTTGCCATCGAAATAATCTTGGAAGCTTATACTCATAAAATTGGACATAGAAGAACATTAAAAAGTGTACACCGAGCAACTTTGATAGTCCGAAGTTGCTCAACTCTCTCTATGGAGGAGCTTTTAACGGTTTTGTCCATTTGTCAAAGAAAGTTGGTGTTTTGGCATCGAAATAATCCTGGAAGCTCATTTTCGTAAAATTTAACATAGAAGAACAATAAAAAGTGTACACCGAGCAACTTTGATGGTCCGACGTTGCTTAACTCTCTCTATGGAGGAGCTTTTAACTGTTTTTTCCATTTGTCATAGAAAGTTGGTGTTTTTGCATCGAAATAATCTATGAAGCTTACACTCATAAAATTTGAAGTAGATGAATAATAAAAAGTGTACACCGAGCAACTTTGATTGTCCGAAGTTGCTCCAGTCTCTCTATGGAGGAGCTTTTAACTGTTTTTGTCCATTTGTCATGAAAGTTGGTGTTTTGGCATCGAAATAATCCTGGAAGCTCATTTTCGTAAAATTTAACATAAAGGAACAATAAAAAGTGTACACCGAGCAACTTTAGTTGTCCGAAAATGCTCGACTCTCTCTATGGAGGAGCTTTTAACGGTTTTGTCCATTTGTCATAGAAAGTTGTTGTTTTGGCATCGAAATATTCCTGGAAGGTCATTTTCGTAAAATTTAACATAAAAGAACAATAAAAATTGTACACCGAGCAACCTTGATTGTCCGAAGTTGCTTAACTCTCTCTATGGAGGAGCTTTTAACAGTTTTATCCATTTGTCATAGAAAGTTGCTGTTTTGGCATCGAAATAATTCTGGAAGCTCATTTTCGTAAAATTTAACATAAAAGAACAATAAAAAGTGTACATCGAGCAACTTTGATTGTCCGAAGTTTCTCAACTCTCTCCATGGAGGAGCTTTTAACGGTTTTGTCCATTTGTCATTGAAAGTTGATGTTTTGGCATCAAAATAATCTTGGAAGCCTATACACGAAAAATTTGACATAAAAAAGCAATAAAAAGTGTACACCGAGCAACTTCGATTGTCCGAAGTTCCTCAACTCTCTCTATAGACGTGCTTTTAATCGCTTTGTCCATTTATCGTAGAAACTTAGTGTTTTTTCCTCGAAATAATCTAGGAAGCTTATACTCGTAAAATTTGACATAGAAGAACATTAAAAGGTGTACACCGAGTAACTTTGATGGTCCGACGTTGCTCAATTCTCTCTATGGAGGAGCTTTTAACTGTTTTTTCCATTTGTCATAGAAAGTTGGTATTTTTGCATCGAAATAATCTAAGAAGCTTACACTCATAAAATTTGAAGTAGAAGAACAATAAAAAGTGTACACCGAGCAACTTTGGTTGTCCGAAGTTGCTCAACTCTCTCTGTGGAGGAGCTTTTAACGGTTTTGTCCATTTGTCATAGAAAGTTGCTGCTTTGGCATCGAAATAATATTGGAAGCTCATTTTCATAAAATTTAACATAGAAGAAGAATAAAAAGTGTAAACCGAGCAACATTGATTGTTCGAAGTTGCTCAACTCTCTCTATGGAGAAGCTTTTAATGGTTTTGTCCATTTGTCATAGAAAGTTGGTGTTTTGACATCGGAATAATCCTGGAAGCCCATTTTTGTAAAATTTAACATAGAAGAACAATAAAAAGTGTACACCGAGCAACTTTGATTGTGTGAAGTTGCTCAACTCTCTCTATGGAGGAGCTTTTAACGGTTTTGTCCATTTGTCATAGAAAGTTGCTGTTTTGGCATCGAAATAATCTTGGAAGCTTATACTCATAAAATTTGACATAGAAGAACAATAAAACGTGTACACCGAGCATGTTTGATGGTCCGAAATTGATCAACTCTCTCTATGAAGGAGCTTTTAACAGTTTTATCCATTTGTCATAGAAACCTGGGATTTTGGCATCGAAATAATCTAGGAAGCTTATGCTCATAAAATTTGACATAGAAGAACAATAAAAAGTGTACACCGAGCAACTTTGATGTCCCGAAGTTGCTCAACTCTCTCTATGGTGGAGCTTTTAAAGGTTTTGTCCATTTGTCATAGAGAGTTGGTCTTTTGCCATCGAAATAATCTTGGAAGCTTATACTCATAAAATTTGACATAGAAGAACATTAAAAAGTGTACACCGAGCAACTTTGATAGTCCGAAGTTGCTCAACTCTCTCTATGGAGGAGCTTTTAACGGTTTTCTCTATTTGTCAAAGAAAGTTGGTGTTTTGGCATCAAAATAATCCTGGAAGCTCATTTTCGTAAAATTTAACATAGAAGAACAATAAAAAGTGTACACCGAGCAACTTTGATGGTCCGACGTTGCTTAACTCTCTCTATGGAGGAGCTTTTAACTGTTTTTTCCATTTGTCATAGAAAGTTGGTGTTTTTGCATCGAAATAATTTATGAAGCTTACACTCATAAAATTTGAAGTAGAAGAATAATAAAAAGTGTACACCGAGCAACTTTGATTGTCCAAAGTTGCTCAACTCTCTGTATGGAGGAGCTTTTAAAGGTTTTGTCCATTTGTCATAGAATGTTGGCCTTTTGCCATCGAAATAATCTTGGAAGCTTATACTCATAAAATTTGACATAGAAGAACATTAAAAAGTGTACACCAACAAACTTTGATAGTCCGAAGTTGCTCAACTCTCTCTATGGAGGAGCTTTTAACGATTTTGTCCATTTGTCATAGAAAGTTGGTGTTTTGGCATCGAAATAATCCTGGAAGCCAATTTTCGTAAAACTTAACATAGAAGAACAATAAAAAGTGTACACCGAGCAACTTTGATTGTCCGAAGTTGCTGAACTCTCTCTATGGAGGAGCTTTTAACGGTTTTGTCCATTTGTCAAAGAAAGTTGGTGTTTTGGCATCGAAAAAATCCTGGAAGCTCATTTTCGTAAAATTTAATATGAAAGAACAATAAAAAGTGTACACCGAGCAACTTTGACTATTCGAAGTCTCTCAACTCTCTCTATGGAGGAGCTTTTAACGATTTTTTCCATTTGTCATTAAAAGTTGGTGTTTTGCATCGAAATAATCCTGGAAGCTCATTTTCGTAAAATTTAACATAGAAGAACAATAAAAGGTGTACACTGAGCAACTTTGATGGTCTGACGTTGCTCAACTCTCTCTATGGAGGAGCTTTTAACTGTTTTTTCCATTTTTCATAGAAAGTTGCGGTTTTTGCATCGAAATAATCTAAGAAGCTTACACTCATAAAATTTGAAGTAGAAGAACAATAAAAAGTGTACACCGAGCAACTTTTGTTGTCCGAAGTTGCTCAACTCTCTCTGTGGAGGAGCTTTTAACGGTTTTGTCCATTTGTCATAGAAAGTTGGTGTTTTGACATCGGAATAATCCTGGAAGCCCATTTTTGTAAAATTTAACATAGAAGAACAATAAAAAGTGTACAACGAGCAACTTTGATTGTCCGAAGTTGCTCAACTCTCTCTATGGAGGAGCTTTTAACGGTTTTGTCCATTTGTCATAGAAAGTTGCTGTTTTGGCATCGAAATAATTTTGGAAGCTTATACTCATAAAATTTGACATAGAAGAACAATAAAACGTGTACACCGAGCATGTTTGATGGTCCGAAATTGATCAAATCTCTCTATGAAGGAGCTTTTAATAGTTTTCTCCATTTGTCATAGAAACCTGGGATTTTGGCATCGAAATAATCTAGGAAGCTTATACTCATAAAATTTGACATAGAAGAACAATAAAAATGTACACCGAGCAACTTTGATGTCCCGAAGTTGCTCAACTCTCTCTATGGTGGAGCTTTTAAATGTTTTGTCCATTTGTCATAGAGATTTGGTCTTTTGCCATTGAAATAATCTTGGAAGCTTATACTCATAAAATTTGACATAGAAGAACATTAAAAAGTGTACACCGAGCAACTTTGATAGTCCGAAGTTGCTCAACTCTCTCTATGGAGGAGCTTTTAACGGTTTTTTCCATTTGTCAAAGAAAGTTGGTGTTTTGGCATCGAAATAATCCTGGAAGCTCATTTTCGTAAAATTTAACATAGAAGAACAATAAAAGTGTACACCGAGCAACTTTGATGGTCCGACGTTGCTTAACTCTCTCTGTGGAGGAGCTTTTAACTGTTTTTTCCATTTGTCATAGAAAGTTGGTGTTTTTGCATCGAAATAATCTATGAAGCTTACACTCATAAAATTTGAAGTAGATGAATAATAAAAAGTGTACACCGAGCAACTTTGATTGTCCGAAGTTGCTCCACTCTCTCTATGGAGGAGCTTTTAACGGTTTTTGTCCATTTGTCATGAAAGTTGGTGTTTTCGCATCGAAATAATCCTGGAAGCTCATTTTCGTAAAATTTAACATAAAAGAACAATAAAAAGTGTACACCGAGCAACTTTAGTTGTCCGAAAATGCTCGACTCTCTCTATGGAGGAGCTTTTAACGGTTTTGTCCATTTGTCATAGAAAGTTGTTGTTTTGGAATCGAAATATTCCTGGAAGGTCATTTTCGTAAAATTTAACATAAAAGAACAATAAAAATTGTACACCGAGCAACCTTGATTGTCCGAAGTTGCTCAACTCTCTCTATGGAGGAGCTTTTAACAGTTTTATCCATTTGTCATAGAAAGTTGCTGTTTTGGCATCGAAATAATTCTGGAAGCTCATTTTCGTAAAATTTAACATAAAGGAACAATAAAAAGTGTACATCGAGCAACTTTGATTGTCCGAAGTTTCTCAACTCTCTCCATGGAGGAGCTTTTAACGGTTTTGTCCATTTGTCATTGAAAGTTGATGTTTTGGCATCAAAATAATCTTGGAAGCCTATACACGAAAAATTTGACATAAAAAAGCAATAAAAAGTGTACACCGAGCAACTTCGATTGTCCGAAGTTGCTCAACTCTCTCTATAGACGTGCTTTTAATCGCTTTGTCCATTTATCGTACAAACTTAGTGTTTTTTCCTCGAAATAATCTAGGAAGCTTATACTCGTAAAATTTGACATAGAAGAACATTAAAAGGTGTACACCGAGTAACTTTGATGGTCCGACGTTGCTCAATTCTCTCTATGGAGGAGCTTTTAACTGTTTTTTCCATTTGTCATAGAAAGTTGGTATTTTTGCATCGAAATAATCTAAGAAGCTTACACTCATAAAATTTGAAGTAGAAGAACAATAAAAAGTGTACACCGAGCAACTTTGGTTGTCCGCAGTTGCTCAACTCTCTCTGTGGAGGAGCTTTTAACGGTTTTGTCCATTTGTCATAGAAAGTTGCTGCTTTGGCATCGAAATAATATTCGAAGCTCATTTTCATAAAATTTAACATAGAAGAACAATAAAAAGTGTAAACCGAGCAACATTGATTGTTCGAAGTTGCTCAACTCTCTCTATGGAGGAGCTTTTAATGGTTTTGTCCATTTGTCATAGAAAGTTGGTGTTTTGACATCGGAATAATCCTGGAAGCCCATTTTTGTAAAATTTAACATAGAAGAACAATAAAAAGTGTACACCGAGCAACTTTGATTGTGCGAAGTTGCTCAACTCTCTCTATGGAGGAGCTTTTAACGGTTTTGTCCATTTGTCATAGAAAGTTTCTGTTTTGGCATCGAAATAATCTTGGAAGCTTATACTCATAAAATTTGACATAGAAGAACAATAAAACGTGTACACCGAGCATGTTTGATGGTCCGAAATTGATCAAATCTCTCTATGAAGGAGCTTTTAACAGTTTTCTCCATTTGTCATAGAAACCTGGGATTTTGGCATCGAAATAATCTAGGAAGCTTATGCTCATAAAATTTGACATAGAAGAACAATAAAAAGTGTACACCGAGCAACTTTGATGTCCCGAAGTTACTCAACTCTCTCTATGGTGGAGCTTTTAAAGGTTTTGTCCATTTGTCATAGAGAGTTGGTCTTTTGCCATCGAAATAATCTTGGAAGCTTATACTCATAAAATTTGACATAGAAGAACATTAAAAAGTGTACACCGAGCAACTTTGATAGTCCGAAGAAAGTTGGTGTTTTGGCATCGAAATAATCCTGGAAGCTCATTTTCGTAAAATTTAACATAGAAGAACAATAAAAAGTGTACACCGAGCAACTTTGATGGTCCGACGTTGCTTAACTCTCTCTATGGAGGAGCTTTTAACTGTTTTTTCCATTTGTCATAGAAAGTTGGTGTTTTTGCATCGAAATAATTTATGAAGCTTACACTCATAAAATTTGAAGTAGAAGAATAATAAAAAGTGTACACCGAGCAACTTTGATTGTCCTAAGTTGCTCAACTCTCTGTATGCAGGAGCTTTTAAAGGTTTTGTCCATTTGTCATAGAATGTTGGCCTTTTGCCATCGAAATAATCTTTGAAGCTTATACTCATAAAATTTGACATAGAAGAACATTAAAAAGTGTACACCAAGAAACTTTGATAGTCCGAAGTTGCTCAACTCTCTCTATGGAGGAGCTTTTAACGGTTTTGTCCATTTGTCATAGAAAGTTGGTGTTTTGGCATCGAAATAATCCTGGAAGCTAATTTTCGTAAAACTTAACATAGAAGAACAATAAAAAGTGTACACCGAGCAACTTTGATTGTCCGAAGTTGCTGAACTCTCTCTATGGAGGAGCTTTTAACGGTTTTGTCCATTTGTCAAAGAAAGTTGGTGTTTTGGCATCGAAAAAATCCTGGAAGCTCATTTTCGTAAAATTTAATATGAAAGAACAATAAAAAGTGTACACCGAGCAACTTTGACTATCCGAAGTCTCTCAACTCTCTCTATGGAGGAGCTTTTAACAGTTTTTTCCATTTGCCATTAAAAGTTGGTGTTTTGGCATCGAAATAATCCTGGAAGCTCATTTTCGTAAAATTTAACATAGAAGAACAATAAAAGGTGTACACTGAGCAACTTTGATGGTCTGACGTTGCTCAACTCTCTATGGAGGAGCTTTTAACTGTTTTTTCCATTTTTCATAGAAAGTTGGTGTTTTTGCATCGAAATAATCTAAGAAGCTTATACTCATAAAATTTGAAGTAGAAGAACAATAAAAAGTGTACACCGAGCAACTTTGATTGTCCGAAGTTGCTCAACTCTCTCTATGGAGGGGCTTTTAACGGTTTTGTCCATTTGTCATAGAAAGTTGCTGTTTTGGCATCGAAATAATCTTGGAAGCTTATACTCATAAAATTTGACATAGAAGAACAATAAAACGTGTACACCGAGCATCTTTGATGGTCCGAAATTGGTCAACTCTCTCTATGAAGGAGCCTTTAAGAGTTTTCTCCATTTGTCATAGAAACCTAGGATTTTGGCATTGAAATAATCTAGGAAGCTTATACTCACAAAATTTGACATAGAAGAACATTAAAAAGTGTACACCGAGCAACTTTTGATAGTCCGAAGTTGCTCAACTCTCTCTATGGAGGTGCTTTTAACGGTTTTGTCCATTTGTCATAGAAAGTTGGTGTTTTGGCATCGAAATAATTCTGGAAGCTCATTTTCGTAAAATTTAACATAGAAGAACAATAAAAGGTGTACACTGAGCAATTTTGATTGTCTGAAGTTGCTCAACTCTTTCTATGGAGGAGCTTTTAACTGATTTTTCCATTTGTCATAGAAAGTTGGTGCTTTTGCATCAAAATAATCTAAGAAGCTTACACTCATATAATTTGAGGTAGAAGAATAATAAAAAGTGTACACCGAGCAACTTTGATGGTCCGAAGTTGCTCAACTCTCTCTATGGAGGAGCTTTTAACGGTTCTGTCCATTTGTCATAGAAAGTTGGTGTTTTGGCATCGAAATAATCCTGAAAGCTCATTTTCGTAAAATTTAACATAGAAGAACAATAAAAAGTGTACACCGAGCAATTTTGATTGTCCGAAGTTGCTCAACACTCTCTATGGAGGAGCTTTTAACGGTTTTGTCCATTTTTCATAGAAAGTTGGTGTTTTGGCATCGAAATAATCCTGGAAGCTCATTTTCGTAAAATTTAACATAGAAGAACAATAAAAGGTGTACACCGAGCAATTTTGAATGTCCGAAGTTGCTCAACACTCTCTATGGAGGAGCTTTTAACGGTTTTGTCCATTTGTCATAGAAAGTTGTTGTTTTGGCATCGAAATATTCCTGCAAGGTCATTTTCGTAAAATTTAACATAAAAGAACAATAAAAATTGTACACCGAGCAACCTTGATTGTCCGAAGTTGCTCAACTCTATCTATGGAGGAGCTTTTAACAGTTTTATCCATTTGTCATAGAAAGTTGCTGTTTTGGCATCGAAATAATTCTGGAAGCTCATTTTCGTAAAATTTAACATAAAGGAACAATAAAAAGTGTACATCGAGCAACTTTGATTGTCCGAAGTTTCTCAACTCTCTCTATGGAGGAGCTTTTAACGGTTTTGTCCATTTGTCATTGAAAGTTGATGTTTTGGCATCAAAATAATCTTGGAAGCCTATACACGAAAAATTTGACATAAAAAAGCAATAAAAAGTGTACACCGAGCAACTTCGATTGTCCGAAGTTCCTCAACTCTCTCTATAGACGTGCTTTTAATCGCTTTGTCCATTTATCGTAGAAACTTAGTGTTTTTTCCTCGAAATAATCTAGGAAGCTTATACTCGTAAAATTTGACATAGAAGAACATTAAAAGGTGTACACCGAGTAACATTGATGGTCCGACGTTGCTCAATTCTCTCTATGGAGGAGCTTTTACCTGTTTTTTCCATTTGTCATAGAAAGTTGGTATTTTTGCATCGAAATAATCTAAGAAGCTTACACTCATAAAATTTGAAGTAGAAGAACAATAAAAAGTGTACACCGAGCAACTTTGGTTGTCCGAAGTTGCTCAACTCTCTCTGTGGAGGAGCTTTTAACGGTTTTGTCCATTTGTCATAGAAAGTTGCTGCTTTGGCATCGAAATAATATTGGAAGCTCATTTTCATAAAATTTAACATAGAAGAACAATAAAAAGTGTAAACCGAGCAACATTGATTGTTCGAAGTTGCTCAACTCTCTCTATGGAGGAGCTTTTAATGGTTTTGTCCATTTGTCATAGAAAGTTGGTTTTTGACATCGGAATAATCCTGGAAGCCCATTTTTGTAAAATTTAACATAGAAGAACAATAAAAAGTGTACACCGAGCAACTTTGATTGTCCGAAGTTGCTGAACTCTCTCTATGGAGGAGCTTTTAACGGTTTTGTCCATTTGTCAAAGAAAGTTGGTGTTTTGGCATCGAAAAAATCCTGGAAGCTCATTTTCGTAAAATTTAATATGAAAGAACAATAAAAAGTGTACACCGAGCAACTTTGACTATCCGAAGTCTCTCAACTCTCTCTATGGAGGAGCTTTTAACAGTTTTTTCCATTTGTCATTAAAAGTTGGTGTTTTTTCCTCGAAATAATCTAGGAAGCTTATACTCGTAAAATTTGACATAGAAGAACATTAAAAGGTGTACACCGAGTAACTTTGATGGTCCGACGTTGCTCAATTCTCTCTATGGAGGAGCTTTTAACTGTTTTTTCCATTTTTCATAGAAAGTTGGTGTTTTTGCATCGAAATAATCTAAGAAGCTTATACTCATAAAATTTGAAGTAGAAGAACAATAAACAGTGTACACCGAGTAACTTTGATTGTCCGAAGTTGCTCAACTCTCTCTATGGAGGGGCTTTTAACGGTTTTGTCCATTTGTCATAGAAAGTTGCTGTTTTGGCATCGAAATAATCTTGGAAGCTTATACTCATAAAATTTGACATAGAAGAACAATAAAACGTGTACACCGAGCATCTTTGATGGTCCGAAATTGGTCAACTCTCTCTATGAAGGAGCTTTTAAGAGTTTTCTCCATTTGTCATAGAAACCTAGGATTTTGGCATTGAAATAATCTAGGAAGCTTATACTCATAAAATTTGACATAGAAGAACATTAAAAAGTGTACACCGAGCAACTTTTGATAGTCCGAAGTTGCTCAACTCTCTCTATGGAGGTGCTTTTAACGGTTTTGTCCATTTGTCATAGAAAGTTGGTGTTTTGGAATCGAAATAATTCTGGAAGCTCATTTTCGTAAAATTTAACATAGAAGAACAATAAAAGGTGTACACTGAGCAATTTTGATTGTCTGAAGTTGCTCAACTCTTTCTATGGAGGAGCTTTTAACTGATTTTTCCATTTGTCATAGAAAGTTGGTGCTTTTGCATCAAAATAATCTAAGAAGCTTACACTCATATAATTTGAGGTAGAAAAATAATAAAAAGTGTACACCGAGCAACTTTGATGGTCCGAAGTTGCTCAACTCTCTCTATGGAGGAGCTTTTAACGGTTCTGTCCATTTGTCATAGAAAGTTGGTGTTTTGGCATCGAAATAATCCTGAAAGCTCATTTTCGTAAAATTTAACATAGAAGAACAATAAAAAGTGTACACCGAGCAATTTTGATTGTCCGAAGTTGCTCAACACTCTCTATGGAGGAGCTTTTAACGGTTTTGTCCATTTTTCGTAGAAAGTTGGTGTTTTGGCATCGAAATAATCCTGGAAGCTCATTTTCGTAAAATTTAACATAGAAGAACAATAAAAGGTGTACACCGAGCAATTTTGATTGTCTGAAGTTGCCAAACTCTCTCTATGGAGGAGCTTTTAACTGTTTTTTCCATTTGTCTTAGAAAGTTGGTGTTTTTGCATCGAAATAATCCTGAAAGCTCATTTTCGTAAAATTTAACATAGAAGAACAATAAAAAAGTGTACACCGAGCAACTTTGATTGTCCGAAGTTGCTCAACTATCTCTATGGAGGAGCTTTTAACGGTTTTGTCCATTTGTCATAGAAAGTTGGTGTTTTGTCATCGAAATAATCCTGGATGCTCATTTTCGTAAAATTTAACATAGAAGAACAATAAAAAGTGTACACCGAGCAACTTTGATTGTCCGAAGTTGCTCCAGTCTCTCTATGGAGGAGCTTTTAACGGTTTTTGTCCATTTGTCATGAAAGTTGGTGTTTTGGCATCGAAATAATCCTGGAAGCTCATTTTCGTAAAATTTGACATAAAAGAACAATAAAAAGTGTACACCGAGCAACTTTAGTAGTCCGAAAATGCTCGACTCTCTCTATGGAGGAGCTTTTAACGGTTTTGTCCATTTGTCATAGAAAGTTGTTGTTTTGGCATTGAAATATTCCTGGAAGGTCATTTTCGTAAAATTTAACATAAAAGAACAATAAAAATTGTACACCGAGCAACCTTGATTGTCCGAAGTTGCTCAACTCTCTCTATGGAGGAGCTTTTAACAGTTTTATCCATTTGTCATAGAAAGTTGCTGTTTTGGCATCGAAATAATTCTGGAAGCTCATTTTCGTAAAATTTAACATAAAGGAACAATAAAAAGTGTACATCGAGCAACTTTGATTGTCCGAAGTTTCTCAACTCTCTCTATGGAGGAGCTTTTAACGGTTTTGTCCATTTGTCATTGAAAGTTGATGTTTTGGCATCAAAATAATCTTTGAAGCCTATACACGAAAAATTTGACATAAAAAAGCAATAAAAAGTGTACACCGAGCAACTTCGATTGTCCGAAGTTGCTCAACTCTCTCTATAGACGTGCTTTTAATCGCTTTGTCCATTTATCGTAGAAACTTAGTGTTTTTTCCTCGAAATAATCTAGGAAGCTTATACTCGTAAAATTTGACATAGAAGAACATTAAAAGGTGTACACCGAGTAACTTTGATGGTCCGACGTTGCTCAATTCTCTCTATGGAGGAGCTTTTAACTGTTTTTTCCATTTGTCATAGAAAGTTGGTATTTTTGCATCGAAATAATCTAAGAAGCTTACACTCATAAAATTTGAAGTAGAAGAACAATAAAAAGTGTACACCGAGCAACTTTGGTTGTCCGAAGTTGCTCAACTCTCTCTGTGGAGGAGCTTTTAACGGTTTTGTCCATTTGTCATAGAAAGTTGCTGCTTTGGCATCGAAATAATATTGGAAGCTCATTTTCATAAAATTTAACATAGAAGAACAATAAAAAGTGTAAACCGAGCAACATTGATTATTCGAAGTTGCTCAACTCTCTCTATGGAGGAGCTTTTAATGGTTTTGTCCATTTGTCATAGAAAGTTGGTGTTTTGACATCGGAATAATCCTGGAAGCCCATTTTTGTAAAATTTAACATAGAAGAACAATAAAAAGTGTACACCGAGCAACTTTGATTGTGCGAAGTTGCTCAACTCTCTCTATGGAGGAGCTTTTAACGGTTTTTGTCCATTTGTCATAGAAAGTTGCTGTTTTGGCATCGAAATAATCTTGGAAGCTTATACTCATAAAATTTGACATAGAAGAACAATAAAACGTGTACACCGAGCATGTTTGATGGTCCGAAATTGATCAACTCTCTCTATGAAGGAGCTTTTAACGGTTTTCTCCATTTGTCATAGAAACCTGGGATTTTGGCATCGAAATAATCTAAGAAGCTTATGCTCATAAAATTTGACATAGAAGAACAATAAAAAGTGTACACCGAGCAACTTTGATGTCCCGAAGTTGCTCAACCCTCTCTATGGTGGAGCTTTTAAAGGTTTTGTCCATTTGTCATAGAGAGTTGGTCTTTTGCCATCGCAATAATCTTGGAAGCTTATACTCATAAAATTTGACATAGAAGAACATTAAAAAGTGTACACCGAGCAACTTTGATAGTCCGAAGTTGCTCAACTCTCTCTATGGAGGAGCTTTTAACGGTTTTGTCCATTTGTCAAAGAAAGTTGGTGTTTTGGCATCGAATTAATCCTGGAAGCTCATTTTCGTAAAATTTAACATAGAAGAACAATAAAAAGTGTACACCGAGCAACTTTGATGGTCCGACGTTGCTTAACTCTCTCTATGGAGGAGCTTTTAACTGTTTTTTCCATTTGTCATAGAAAGTTGGTGTTTTTGCATCGAAATAATTTATGAAGCTTACACTCATAAAATTTGAAGTAGAAGAATAATAAAAAGTGTACACCGAGCAACTTTGATTGTCCTAAGTTGCTCAACTCTCTGTATGGAGGAGCTTTTAAAGGTTTTGTCAATTTGTCATAGAATGTTGGCCTTTTGCCATCGAAATAATCTTGGAAGCTTATACTCATAAAATTTGACATAGAAGAACATTAAAAAATGTACACCAAGAAACTTTGATAGTCCGAAGTTGCTCAACTCTCTCTATGGAGGAGCTTTTAACGGTTTTGTCCATTTGTCATAGAAAGTTGGTGTTTTGGCATCGAAATAATCCTGGAAGCTAATTTTCGTAAAACTTAACATAGAAGAACAATAAAAAGTGTACACCGAGCAACTTTGATTGTCCGAAGTTGCTGAACTCTCTCTATGGAGGAGCTTTTAACGGTTTTGTCCATTTGTCAAAGAAAGTTGGTGTTTTGGCATCGAAAAAATCCTGGAAGCTCATTTTCGTAAAATTTAATATGAAAGAACAATAAAAAGTGTACACCGAGCAACTTTGACTATCCGAAGTCTCTCAACTCTCTCTATGGAGGAGCTTTTAACGGTTTTTTCCATTTGTCATTAAAAGTTGGTGTTTTGGCATCGAAATAATCCTGGAAGCTCATTTTCGTAAAATTTAACATAGAAGAACAATAAAAGGTGTACACTGAGCAACTTTGATGGTCTGACGTTGCTCAACTCTCTATGGAGGAGCTTTTAACTGTTTTTTCCATTTTTCATAGAAAGTTGGTGTTTTTGCATCGAAATAATCTAAGAAGCTTATACTCATAAAATTTGAAGTAGAAGAACAATAAAAAGTGTACACCGAGCAACTTTGATTGTTCGAAGTTGCTCAACTCTCTCTATGGAGGGGCCTTTAACGGTTTTGTCCATTTGTCATAGAAAGTTGCTGTTTTGGCATCGAAATAATCTTGGAAGCTTATACTCATAAAATTTGACATAGAAGAACAATAAAACGTGTACACCGAGCATCTTTGATGGTCCGAAATTGGTCAACTCTCTCTATGAAGGAGCTTTTAATAGTTTTCTCCATTTGTCATAGAAACCTAGGATTTTGGCATTGAAATAATCTAGGAAGCTTATACTCATAAAATTTGACATAGAAGAACATTAAAAAGTGTACACCGAGCAACTTTTGATAGTCCGAAGTTGCTCAACTCTCTCTATGGAGGTGCTTTTAACGGTTTTGTCCATTTGTCATAGAAAGTTGGTGTTTTGGCATCGAAATAATTCTGGAAGATCATTTTCGTAAAATTTAACATAGAAGAACAATAAAAGGTGTACACCGAGCAATTTTGATTGTCTGAAGTTGCTCAACTCTTTCTATGGAGGAGCTTTTAACTGATTTTTCCATTTGTCATAGAAAGTTGGTGCTTTTGCGTCAAAATAATCTAAGAAGCTTACACTCATATAATTTGAGGTAGAAGAATAATAAAAAGTGTACACCGAGCAACTTTGATGGTCCGAAGTTGCTCAACTCTCTCTATGGAGGAGCTTTTAACGGTTTTGTCCATTTGTCATAGAAAGTTGGTGTTTTGGCATCGAAATAATCCTGAAAGCTCATTTTCGTAAAATTTAACATAGAAGAACAATAAAAAGTGTACACCGAGCAATTTTGATTGTCCGAAGTTGCTCAACACTCTCTATGGAGGAGCTTTTAACGGTTTTGTCCATTTTTCATAGAAAGTTGGTGTTTTGGCATCGAAATAATCCTGGAAGCTCATTTTCGTAAAATTTAACATAGAAGAACAATAAAAGGTGTACACCGAGCAATTTTGATTGTTTGAAGTTGCTCAACTCTCTCTTTGGAGGAGCTTTTAACTGTTTTTTCCATTTGTCTTAAAAAGTTGGTGTTTTTGCATCGAAATAATCCTGAAAGCTCATTTTCGTAAAATTTAACATAGAAGAACAATAAAAAAGTGTACACCGAGCAACTTTGATTGTCCGAAGTTGCTCAACTATCTCTATGGAGGAGCTTTTAACGGTTTTGTCCATTTGTCATAGAAAGTTGGTGTTTTGGCATCGAAATAATCCTGGATGCTCATTTTCGTAAAATTTAACATAGAAGAACAATAAAAAGTGTACACCGAGCAACTTTGATTGTCCGAAGTTGCTCCAGTCTCTCTATGGAGGAGCTTTTAACGGTTTTTGTCCATTTGTCATGAAAGTTGGTGTTTTGGCATCGAAATAATCCTGGAAGCTCATTTTCGTAAAATTTGACATAAAAAAACAATAAAAAGTGTACACCGAGTAACTTTAGTTGTCCGAAAATGCTCGACTCTCTCTATGGAGGAGCTTTTAACGATTTTGTCCATTTGTCATAGAAAGTTGTTGTTTTGGCATCGAAATATTCCTGGAAGGTCATTTTCGTAAAATTTAACATAAAAGAACAATAAAAATTGTACACCGAGCAACCTTGATTGTCCGAAGTTGCTCAACTCTCTCTATGGAGGAACTTTTAACAGTTTTATCCATTTGTCATAGAAAGTTGCTGTTTTGGCATCGAAATAATCCTGGATGCTCATTTTCGTAAAATTTAACATAGAAGAACAATAAAAAGTGTACACCGAGCAACTTTGATTGTCCGAAGTTGCTCCACTCTCTCTATGGAGGAGCTTTTAACGGTTTTTGTCCATTTGTCATGAAAGTTGGTGTTTTGGCATCGAAATAATCCTGGAAGCTCATTTTCGTAAAATTTGACATAAAAAACAATAAAAAGTGTACACCGAGTAACTTTAGTTGTCCGAAAATGCTCGACTCTCTCTATGGAGGAGCTTTTAACGATTTTGTCCATTTGTCATAGAAAGTTGTTGTTTTGGCATCGAAATATTCCTGGAAGGTCATTTTCGTAAAATTTAACATAAAAGAACAATAAAAATTGTACACCGAGCAACCTTGATTGTCCGAAGTTGCTCAACTCTCTCTATGGAGGAACTTTTAACAGTTTTATCCATTTGTCATAGAAAGTTGCTGTTTTGGCATCGAAATAATTCTGGAAGCTCATTTTCGTAAAATTTAACATAAAGGAACAATAAAAAGTGTACATCGAGCAACTTTGATTGTCCGAAGTTTCTCAACTCACTCTATGGAGGAGCTTTTAACGGTTTTGTCCATTTGTCATTGAAAGTTGATGTTTTGGCATCAAAATAATCTTGGAAGCCTATACACGAAAAATTTGGCATAAAAAAGCAATAAAAAGTGTACACCGAGCAACTTCGATTGTCCGAAGTTGCTCAACTCTCTCTATAGACGTGCTTTTAATCGCTTTGTCCATTTATCGTAGAAACTTAGTGTTTTTTCCTCGAAATAATCTAGGATGCTTATACTCGTAAAATTTGACATAGAAGAACATTAAAAGGTGTACACCGAGTAACTTTGATGGTCCGACGTTGCTCAATTCTCTCTATGGAGGAGCTTTTAACTGTTTTTTCCATTTGTCATAGAAAGTTGGTATTTTTGCATCGAAATAATCTAAGAAGCTTACACTCATAAAATTTGAAGTAGAAGAACAATAAAAAGTGTACACCGAGCAACTTTTGTTGTCCGAAGTTGCTCAACTCTCTCTGTGGAGGAGCTTTTAACGGTTTTGTCCATTTGTCATAGAAAGTTGCTGCTTTGGCATCGAAATAATATTGGAAGCTCATTTTCATAAAATTTAACATAGAAGAACAATAAAAAGTGTAAACCGAGCAACATTGATTGTTCGAAGTTGCTCAACTCTCTCTATGGAGGAGCTTTTAATGGTTTTGTCCATTTGTCATAGAAAGTTGGTGTTTTGACATCGGAATAATCCTGGAAGCCCATTTTTGTAAAATTTAACATAGAAGAACAATAAAAAGTGTACACCGAGCAACTTTGATTGTGCGAAGTTGCTCAACTCTCTCTATGGAGGAGCTTTTAACGGTTTTGTCCATTTGTCATAGAAAGTTGCTGTTTTGGCATCGAAATAATCTTGGAAGCTTATACTCATAAAATTTGACATAGAAGAACAATAAAACGTGTACACCGAGCATGTTTGATGGTCCGAAATTGATCAACTCTCTCTATGAAGGAGCTTTTAACAGTTTTCTCCATTTGTCATAGAAACCTGGGATTTTGGCATCGAAATAATCTAGGAAGCTTATGCTCATAAAATTTGACATAGAAGAACAATAAAAAGTGTACACCGAGCAACTTTGATGTCCCGAAGTTGCTCAACTCTCTCTATGGTGGAGCTTTTAAAGGTTTTGTCCATTTGTCATAGAGAGTTGGTCTTTTGCCATCGAAATAATCTTGGAAGCTTATACTCATAAAATTTGACATAGAAGAACATTAAAAAGTGTACACCGAGCAACTTTGATAGTCCGAAGTTGCTCAACTCTCTCTATGGAGGAGATTTTAACGGTTTTGTCCATTTGTCAAAGAAAGTTGGTGTTTTGGCATCGAAATAATCCTGGAAGCTCATTTTCGTAAAATTTAACATAGAAGAACAATAAAAAGTGTACACCGAGCAACTTTGATGGTCCGACGTTGCTTAACTCTCTCTATGGAGGAGCTTTTAACTGTTTTTTCCATTTGTCATAGAAAGTTGGTGTTTTTGCATCGAAATAATTTATGAAACTTACACTCATAAAATTTGAAGTAGAAGAATAATAAAAAGTGTACACCGAGCAACTTTGATTGTCCTAAGTTGCTCAACTCTCTGTATGGAGGAGCTTTTAAAGGTTTTGTCCATTTGTCATAGAATGTTGGCCTTTTGCCATCGAAATAATCTTGGAAGCTTATACTCATAAAATTTGACATAGAAGAACATTAAAAAGTGTACACCAAGAAACTTTGATAGTCCGAAGTTGCTCAACTCTCTCTATGGAGGAGCTTTTAACGGTTTTGTCCATTTGTCATAGAAAGTTTGTGTTTTGGCATCGAAATAATCCCGGAAGCTAATTTTCGTAAAACTTAACATAGAAGAACAATAAAAAGTGTACACCGAGCAACTTTGATTGTCCGAAGTTGCTGAACTCTCTCTATGGAGGAGCTTTTAACGGTTTTGTCCATTTGTAAAAGAAAGTTGGTGTTTTGGCATCGAAAAAATCCTGGAAGCTCATTTTCGTAAAATTTAATATGAAAGAACAATAAAAAGTGTACACCGAGCAACTTTGACTATCCGAAGTCTCTCAACTCTCTCTATGGAGGAGCTTTTAACGGTTTTTTCCATTTGTCATCAAAAGTTGGTGTTTTGGCATCGAAATAATCCTGGAAGCTCATTTTCGTAAAATTTAACATAGAAGAACAATAAAAGGTGTACACTGAGCAACTTTGATAGTCTGACGTTGCTCAACTCTCTATGGAGGAGCTTTTAACTGTTTTTTCCATTTTTCATAGAAAGTTGGTGTTTTTGCATCGAAATAATCTAAGAAGCTTATACTCATAAAATTTGAAGTAGAAGAACAATAAAAAGTGTACACCGAGCAACTTTGATTGTCCGAAGTTGCTCAACTCTCTCTATGGAGGGGCTTTTAACGGTTTTGTCCATTTGTCATAGAAAGTTGCTGTTTTGGCATCGAAATAATCTTGGAAGCTTATACTCATAAAATTTGACATAGAAGAACAATAAAACGTGTACACCGAGCATCTTTGATGGTCCGAAATTGGTCAACTCTCTCTATGAAGGAGCTTTTAACAGTTTTCTCCATTTGTCATAAAAACCTAGGATTTTGGCATTGAAATAATCTAGGAAGCTTATACTCATAAAATTTGACATAGAAGAATATTAAAAAGTGTACACCGAGCAACTTTTGATAGTCCGAAGTTGCTCAACTCTCTCTATGGAGGTGCTTTTAACGTTTTTGTCCATTTGTCATAGAAAGTTGGTGTTTTGGCATCGAAATAATTCTGGAAGCTCATTTTCGTAAAATTTAACATAGAAGAACAATAAAAGGTGTACACCGAGCAATTTTGATTGTCTGAAGTTGCTCAACTCTTTCTATGGAAGCGCTTTTAACTGATTTTTCCATTTGTCATAGAAAGTTGGTGCTTTTGCATCAAAATAATCTAAGAAGCTTACACTCATATAATTTGAGGTAGAAGAATAATAAAAAGTGTACACCGAGCAACTTTGATGGTCCGAAGTTGCTCAACTCTCTCTATGGAGGAGCTTTTAACGGTTCTGTCCATTTGTCATAGAAAGTTGGTGTTTTGGCATCGAAATAATCCTGAAAGCTCATTTTCGTAAAATTTAACATAGAAGAACAATAAAAAGTGTACACCGAGCAATTTTGATTGTCCGAAGTTGCTCAACACTCTCTATGGAGGAGCTTTTAACGGTTTTGTCCATTTTTCATAGAAAGTTGGTGTTTTGGCATCGAAATAATCCTGGAAGCTCATTTTCGTAAAATTTAACATAGAAGAACAATAAAAGGTGTACACCGAGCAATTTTGATTGTCTGAAGTTGCTCAACTCTCTCTATGGAGGAGCTTTTAACTGTTTTTTCCATTTGTCTTAGAAAGTTGGTGTTTTTGCATCGAAATAATCCTGGATGCTCATTTTCGTAAAATTTAACATAGAAGAACAATAAAAAGTGTACACCGAGCAACTTTGATTGTCCGAAGTTGCTCCAGTCTCTCTATGGAGGAGCTTTTAACGGTTTTTGTCCATTTGTCATGGAAACTTGGGATTTTGGCATCGAAATAATCTAGGAAGCTTACACACATAAAATTTGACACAGAAGAACAATAAAAAGTGTCCACCGAGCAACTTTGATGTTCCGAAGTTGATCAACTCTCTCTATGGAGGAGCTTTTAAAGGTTTTTTCCATTTGTCATAGAATGTTGGTCTTTTGCCATCGAAATAATCTTTGAAGCTTATACTCATAAAATTTGACATAGAAGAACAATAAAAAGTGTACACCGAGCATCTTTGATGGTCCGAAATTGGTCAAATTTCTCTTTGAAGGAGCTTTTAACAGTTTTCTCCATTTGTCATGGAAACTTGGGATTTTGGCATCGAAATAATCTAGGAAGCTTACACACATAAAATTTGACACAGAAGAACAATAAAAAGTGTCCACCGAGCAACTTTGATGTTCCGAAGTTGATCAACTCTCTCTATGGAGGAGCTTTTAAAGGTTTTTTCCATTTGTAATAGAATGTTGGTCTTTTGCCATCGAAATAATCTTTGAAGCTTATACTCATAAAATTTGACATTGAAGAACATTAAAACGTGTACACCGAGCCTCTTTGATGGTCCGAAATTGCTCAACTCTCTCTATGGAGGAGCTTTTAACGGTTTTGTCCATTTGTCATAGAAAGTTGCTGTTTTGGCATCGAAATAATCATGGAAGCTTATACTCATAAAATTTGACATAGAAGAACAATAAAACGTGTACACCGAGCATCTTTGATGGTCCGAAATTGGTCAAATCTCTCTTTGAAGGAGCTTTTAACAGTTTTCTCCATTTGTCATGGAAACTTGGGATTTTGGCATCGAAATAATCTAGGAAGCTTACACACATAAAATTTGACACAGAAGAACAATAAAAGGTGTACACCGAGCAATTTTGATTGTCTGAAGTTGCTCAACTCTCTCTATGGAGGAGCTTTTAACTGTTTTTTCCATTTATCATAGAAAGTTGTTGTTTTGGCATCGAAATAATCTTTGAAGCTTATACTCATAAAATTTGACATAGAAGAACAATAAAAAGTGTACACCGAGCATCTTTGATGGTCCGAAATTGGTCAAATTTCTCTTTGAAGGAGCTTTTAACAGTTTTCTCCATTTGTCATGGAAACTTGGGATTTTGGCATTGAAATAATCTAGGAAGCTTACACACATAAAATTTGACACAGAAGAACAATAAAAGGTGTACACCGAGCAATTTTGATTGTCTGAAGTTGCTCAACTCTCTCTATGGAGGAGCTTTTAACTGTTTTTTCCATTTATCATAGAAAGTTGCTGTTTTGGCATCGAAATAATCTTGGAAGCTTATACTCATAAAATTTGACATAGAAGAACAATAAAACGTGTACACCGAGCATCTTTGATGGTCCGAAATTGCTCAACTCTCTCTATGGAGGAGCTTTTAACGGTTTTGTCCATTTGTCATAGAAAGTTGCTGTTTTGGCATTGAAATAATCATGGAAGCTTATACTCATAAAATTTGACATAGAAGAACAATAAAACGTGTACACCGAGCATCTTTGATGGTCCGAAATTGGTCAAATCTCTCTTTGAAGGAGCTTTTAACAGTTTTCTCCATTTGTCATGGAAACTTGGGATTTTGGCATCGAAATAATCGAGGAAGCTTACACACATAAAATTTGACACAGAAGAACAATAAATAGTGTCCACCGAGCAACTTTGATGTTCCGAAGTTGATCAACTCTCTCTATGGAGGAGCTTTTAAAGGTTTTTTCCATTTGTCATAAAATGTTGGTCTTTTGCCATCGAAATAATCTTTGAAGCTTATACTCATAAAATTTGACATAGAAGAACAATAAAAAGTGTACACCGAGCATCTTTGATGGTCCGAAATTGGTCAAATTTCTCTTTGAAGGAGCTTTTAACAGTTTTCTCCATTTGTCGTGGAAACTTGGGATTTTGGCATCAAAATAATCTAGGAAGCTTACACACATAAAATTTGACACAGAAGAACAATAAAAAGTGTCCACCGAGAAACTTTGATGTTCCGAAGTTGATCAACTCTCTCTATGGAGGAGCTTTTAATGGTTTTTTCCATTTGTAATAGAATGTTGGTCTTTTGCCATCGAAATAATCTTTGAAGCTTATACTCATAAAATTTGACATTGAAGAACATTAAAAAGTGTACACCGAGCAACTTTGATAGTCCAAAGTTGCTCAACTCTCTCTATGGAGGAGCTTTTAAAGGTTTTGTCCATTTGTCAAAGAAAGTTGGTGTTTTGGCATCGAAATAATCCTGGAAGCTCATTTTCGTAAAATTTAGCATAGAAGAACAATAAAAAGTGTACACCGAGCAATTTTGATTGTCCGAAGTTGCTCAACTCTCTCTATGGAGGAGCTTTTAACGGTTTTGTCCATTTGTCATAGAAAGTTGTTGTTTTGGCATCGAAATAATCCTGGAAGCTCATTCTCGTAAAATTTAACATAGAAGAACAATAAAAAGTGTACACCGAGCAATTTTGATTCTCCGAAGTTGCTCAACTCTCTCTATGGAGGAGCTTTTAATGGTTTTGTCCATTTTTCATAGAAAGTTGGTATTTTGGCATCGTAATAATCCTGGAAGCTCATTTTCGTAAAATTTAACATAGAAGAACAATAAAAGGTGTACACCGAGCAATTTTGATTGTCCGAAGTTGCTCAACTCTCTCTATGGAGTAGCTTTTAACTGTTTTTTCCCTTTGTCATAGAAAGTTGGTGTTTTTGCATCGAAATAATCTAAGAAGCTTACACTCATAAAATTTGAAGAAGAAGAACAATAAAAAGTGTACACCGAGCAACTTTGATTGTCCGAAGCTGCTCAACTCTCTCTATGGAGGAGCTTTTAACTGTTTTTTCTATTTGTCATAAAAAGTGGGTGTTTTTGCATCGAAATAATCTAAGAAGCTTACACTCATAAAATTTGAAGTAGAAGAACAATAAAAAGTGTACACCGAGCAACTTTGATTGTCCGAAGTTGCTCAACTCTCTCTATGGAGGAGCTTTTAACGGTTTTGTCCATTTGTCATAGAAAGTTGGTGTTTTGGCATCGAAATAATCTTGGAAGCTTATACTCATAAAATTTGACATAGAAGAACAATAAAACGTGTATACCAAGCATATTTGATGGTCCGAAATTGGTCAAATCTCTTTATGAAGGAGCTTTTAACAATTTTCTCCATTTGTCATGGAAACTTTGGATTTTGGCATCGAAATAATCTAGGAAGCTTACACTCATAAAATTTGACATAGAAGAACAATAAAAAGTGTCCACCGAGCAACTTTGATGTTCCGAAGTTGCTCTACTCTCTCTATGGAGGAGCTTTTAAAGGTTTTGTCCATTTGTCATAGAATGTTGGTCTTTTGCCATCGAAATAATCTTGGAAGCTTATACTCATAAAATTTGACATAGAAGAACATTAAAAAGTGTACACCGAGCAACTTTGATAGTCCAAAGTTGCTCAACTCTCTCCTATGGAGGAACTTTTAACGGTTTTGTCCATTTGTCAAAGAAAGTTGGTGTTTTGGCATTGAAATAATCCTGGAAGCTCATTTTCGTAAAATTTAACATAGAAGAACAATAAAAAGTGTACACCGAGAAATTTTGATTGTCCGAAGTTGCTCAACTCTCTCTATGGGAGGAGCTTTTAACGATTTTGTGCATTTTCCATAGAAAGTTGGTGTTTTGGCATCGAAATAATCCTGAAAGCTCATTTTCGTAAAATTTAACATAGAAGAACAATAAAAAGTGTACACCGAGCAATTTTGATTGTCCAAAGTTGCTCAACTCTCTCTATGGAGGAGCTTTTAACGGTTTTGTCCAGTTGTCATAGAAAGTTGGTGTTTTAGCATCGACATATTCCTCGAAGCTCATTTTCGTAAAATTTAATGTAGAAGAACAATAAAAAGTGTACACCGAGCAATTTTGATTCCCCGAAGTTGCTCAACTCTCTCTATGTAGGAGCTTTTAACGGTTTTGTCCATTTTTCATAGAAAGTTGGTATTTTGGCATCGTAATAATCCTGGAAGCTCATTTTCGTAAAATTTAACATAGAAGAACAATAAAAGGTGTACACCGAGCAATTTTGATTGTCCGAAGTCGCTCAACTCTCTCTATGGAGTAGCTTTTAACTGTTTTTTCCCTTTGTCATAGAAAGTTGGTGTTTTTGCATCGAAATAATCTAAGAAGCTTACACTCATAAAATTTGAAGTAGAAGAACAATAAAAAGTGTACACCGAGCAACTTTGATTGTCCGAAGCTGCTCAACTCTCTCTATGGAGGAGCTTTTAACTGTTTTTTCCATTTGTAATAAAAAGTTGGTGTTTTTGCATCGAAATAATCTAAGAAGCTTACACTCATAAAATTTGAAGTAGAAAAACAATAAAAAGTGTACACCGAGCAACTTTGATTGTCCGAAGTTGCTCAACTCTCTCTATGGAGGAGCTTTTAACGGTTTTGTCCATTTGTCATAGAAAGTTGGTGTTTTGGCATCGAAATAATCTTGGAAGCTTATACTCATAAAATTTGACATAGAAGAACAATAAAACGTGTACACCGAGCATATTTGATGGTCCGAAATTGGTCAAATCTCTTTATGAAAGAGCTTTTAATAATTTTCTTCATTTGTCATGGAAACTTTGAATTTTGGCATCGAAATAATCGAGGAAGCTTACACTCATAAAATTTGACATAGAAGAACAATACAAAGTTTCCACCGAGCAACTTTGATGTTCCGAAGTTGCTCTACTCTCTCTATGGAGGAGCTTTTAAAGGTTTTGTCCATTTGTCATAGAATGTTGGTCTTTTGCCATCGAAATAATCTTGGAAGCTTATACTCATAAAATTTGACATAAAAGAACATTAAAAAGTGTACATCGAGCAACTTTTGATAGTCCAAAGTTGCTCAACTCTCTCCTATGGAGGAGCTTTTAACGGTTTTGTCCATTTGTCAAAGAAAGTTGGTGTTTTGGCATCGAAATAATCCTGGAAGCTCATTTTCGTAAAATTTAACATAGAAGAACAATAAAAAGTGTACACCGAGAAATTTTGATTGTCCGAAGTTGCTCAACTCTCTCTATGGGAGGAGCTTTTAATGGTTTTGTGCATTTGCCATAGAAAGTTGGTGTTTTGGCATCGAAATAATCCTAAAAGTTCATTTTCGTAAAATTTAACATAGAAGAACAATAAAAAGTGTACACCGAGCAATTTTGATTGTCCGAAGTTGCTCAACTCTCTCTATGGAGGAGCTTTTAACGGTTTTGTCCATTTTTCATAGAAAGTTGGTATTTTTGCATCGAAATAATCCTGGAAGCTCATTTTAGTAAAATTTAACATAGAAGAACAATAAAAGGTGTACACCGAGTAATTTTGATTGTCTGAAGTTGCTCAACTCTCTATATTGAGGAGCTTTTAACTGTTTTTTCCCTTTGTCATAGAAAGCTTGTCTTTTTGCATCGAAATAATCTAAGAAGCTTACACTCATAAAATTTGCCATTGAAATAATCTTGGAAGCTTATACTCATAAAATGACATAGAAGAACATTAAAAAGTGTACACCGAGCAACTTTGATAGTCCAAAGTTGCTCAACTCTCTCGATGGAGGTGCATTTAACGGTTTTGTCCATTTGTCAAAGAAAGTTGGTGTTTTGGCATCGAAATAATCCTGGAAGCTCATTTTCGTAAAATTTAACATAGAAAAACAAAAAAAGGTGTACACCGAGCAATTTTGATTGTCCGACGTTGCTCAACTCTCTCTATGGAGGAGCTTTTAATGGTTTTGTCCATTTGTAATACAAAGTTGGTGTTTTGGCATCAAAATAATCCTGGAAGCTCATTTTCGTAAAATTTAACATAAAAGAACAATAAAATGTGTACACCGAGCAACTTTGATTTTACGAAGTTGCTCATCTCTCTCTATGGAGGAGCTTTTAACGGTTTTTTCCATTTGTCATTAAAAGTTGGTGTTTTGGCATCGAAATAATCTTGGAAGCTTATACTCGTAAAATTTGACTTAGTAGAACATTATAAAGTGTACACCGAGCAACTTTGATTGTCCGAAGTTGCTCAACTCTCTCTACGGAGGAGCTTTTAACGGTTTTGTCCATTTGTCATAGAAAGTTGGTGTTTTGGCATCGAAATAATCTTGGAAGCTTATACTCATAAAATTTGACATAGAAGAACAATAAAACGTGTACACCGAGTATCTTTGATGGTCCGAAATTGGTCAACTCTCTCTATGAAGGAGCTTTTAGCAGTTTTCTCCATTTGTCATAGAAACCTCGGATTTTGGCATCGAAATAATCTAGGAAGCTTATACTCATAAAATCCGACATAGAAGAACATTAAAAAGTGTACACCGAGCAACTTTGATAGTCTGAAGTTGCCCAACTCTCTCTATGGAGGAGCTTTTAACGGTTTTGTCCATTTGTCATAGAAAGTTGGTGTTTTGGCATCGAAATAATCCTGGAAGCTCATTTTCGTAAAATTTAACATAGAAGAACAATAAAAAGTGTATACCGAGTAATTTTGATTCTCCGAAGTTGCTCAACTCTCTCTATGAAGGGGCTTTTAACGGTTTTGTCCATTTGTCATAGAAAGTTGGTGTTTTGGCATCGAAATAATCCAGGAAGCTCATTTCCGTAAAATTTGACATAGAAGAACAATAAAAGGTGTACACCAAGCAATTTTGATTGTCCAAAGTTGCTCAACTCTCTCTATGGAGGAGCTTTTAACTGTTTTTTCCATTTGTCATAGAAAGTTTGTGTTTTTGCATCGAAATAATCTAAGAAGCTTACACTCATAAAATTTGAAGTAGAAGAACAATAAAAAGTGTACACCGAGAAACTTTGATTGAGCGAAGTTGCTCAACTCTCTCTATGGAGGAGCTTTTAACGGTTTTGTCCATTTGTCATAGAAAGTTGGTGTTTTGGCATCGAAATAATCTTGGAAGCTTATACTCATAAAATTTGACATAGAAGAACAATAAAACCTGTACACCGAGCATCTTTGATGATCCGAAATTGGTCAAATCTCTCTATGAAGGAGCTTTTAACATTTTTCTCCATTTGTCATGGAAACATGGGATTTTGGCATTGAAATAATCTAGGAAATTTACACTCATAAAATTTGACATAGAAGAACAATAAAAAGTGTCCACCGAGCAACTTTGATGTTCCGAAGTTGATCAACTCTCTCTATGGAGAAGCTTTTAAAGGTTTTGTCCATTTGACATAGAATGTTGGTCTTTTGCCATCGAAACAATCTTGGAAGCTTATACTCATAAAATTTGACATAGAAGAACATTAAAAAGTGTACACCAAGCAACTTTGATTCTCCGAAGTTGCTCAACTCTCTCTATGGAGGAGCTTTTAACGGTTTTGTCCATTTTTCATAGAAAGTTTGTATTTTGGCATCGAAATAATCCTGGAAGCTCATTTTCGTAAAATTTAACATAGAAGAACAATAAAAGGTGTACAATGAGCAATTTTGATTGTCCGAAGTTGCTCAACTCTCTCTATGGAGTAGCTTTTAACGGTTTTTTCCATTTGTCATAGAAAGTTGGTGTTTTTACATCGAAATAATCTAAGAAGCTTACACTCATAAAATTTGAAATAGAAGAACAATAAAAAGTGTACACCGAGCAACTTTGATTGTCCGAAACTGCTCAACTCTCTCTATGGAGGTGCTTTTAACTGTTTTGTCCATTTGTCATAGAAAGTTGGTGTTTTTGCATCGAAATAATCTAAGAAGCTTACACTCATAAAATTTTAAGTAGAAGAACAATAAAAAGTGTACACCGAGCAACTTTGATTGTCCGAATTTGCTCAACTCTCTCTATGGAGGAGCTTTTAACGGTTTTGTCCATTTGTCATAGAGAGTTGGTGTTTTGCCAACGATATAAACTTGGAAGCTTATACTCATAGAATTTGACGTAGAATAACATCAAAAAGTGTACATCGAGCAACTTTGATAGTCCGAAGTTGCTCAACTCTCTCTATGGAGGAGCTTTTAACTGTTTTTTCCATTTGTCATAGAAAGTTGGTGTTTTTGCATCGAAATAATCTTGGAAGCTTATACTCGTAAAATTTAACATAGAAGAACAATAAAAAATGTACACCGAGAAACTTTTATTGTCCGAAGTTGCTCAACTCTCTCTATGGAGGAGCTTTTAACGGTTTTGTCCATTTGTCATAGAAAGTTGGTTTTTGGCATTGAAATAATCTTGGAAGCTTATACTCATGAAATTTGACACAGAAGAACAATAAAACGTGTACACTGAGCACTTTTGATGGTCTGAAATTGGTCAAATCTCTCTTTGAAAGAGCATTTAACAGTTTTCTCCATTTGTCATGGAAACTTGAGATTTTGGCATCGAAATAATCTAGGAAGCTTACACTCATAAAATTTGACATAGAAGAACAATAAAAAGTGTCCACTGAGCAACTTTAATGTTCCGAAGTTGATCAACTCTCTCTATGGAGAAGCTTTAAAAGATTTTGTCCATTTGTCATAGAATGTTGGTCTTTTGCCATCGAAATAGTCTTGGAAGCTTATACTCATAAAATTTGACATAGAAGAACATTAAAAAGTGTACACCGAGCAACTTTGATAGTCCAAAGTTGCTCAACTCTCTCTGTGGAGGAGCCTTTAATGGTTTTGTCCATTTGTCAAAGAAAGTTGGTGTTTTGGCATCGAAATAATCCTGGAAACTCATTTTCGTAAAATTTAACATAGAAAAACAATAAAAGGTGTACACCGAGCAATTTTGATTGTCCGACGTTGCTCAACTCTCTCTATAGAGAAGCTTTTAACGGTTTTGTCCATTTGTCATAGAAAGTTGGTGTTTTGGCATTAAAATAATCCTGGAAGCTCATTTTCGTAAAATTTAACATAAAAGAACAATAAAAGGTGTACACCGAGCAACTTTGATTGTCCGAAGTTGCTCAACTCTCTCTATGGAGGAGCTTTTAACGGTTTTTTCCATTTGTCATTAAAAGTTGGTGTTTTGGCATCGAAATAATCTTGGAAGCTTATACTCGTAAAATTTGACTTAGTAGAACATTATAAAGTGTACACCGAGCAACTTTGATTGAGCGAAGTTGCTCAACTCTCTCTATGGAGGAGCTTTTAACGGTTTTGTCCATTTGTCATAGAAAGTTGGTGTTTTGGCATCGAAATAATCTTGGAAGCTTATACTCATAAAATTTGACATAGAAGAACAATAAAACGTGTACACCGAGCATCTTTGATGATCCGAAATTGGTCAAATCTCTCTATGAAGGAGCTTTTAACATTTTTCTCCATTTGTCATGGAAACATGGGATTTTGGCATTGAAATAATCTAGGAAATTTACACTCATAAAATTTGACATAGAAGAACAATAAAAAGTTTCCACCGAGCAACTTTGATGTTCCGAAGTTGATCAACTCTCTCTATGGAGGAGCTTTTAAAGGTTTTGTCCATTTGTCATAGAATGTTGGTCTTTTGCCATCGAAACAATCTTGGAAGCTTATACTCATAAAATTTGACATAGAAGAACATTAAAAAGTGTACACCAAGCAACTTTGATTCTCCGAAGTTGCTCAGCTCTCTCTACGGAGGAGCTTTTAACGGTTTTGTCCATTTTTCATAGAAAGTTTGTATTTTGGCATCGAAATAATCCTGGAAGCTCATTTTCGTAAAATTTAACATAGAAGAACAATAAAAGGTGTACACTGAGCAATTTTGATTGTCCGAAGTTGCTCAACTCTCTCTATGGAGTAGCTTTTAACTGTTTTTTCCCTTTGTCATAGAAAGTTGGTGTTTTTACATCGAAATAATCTAAGAAGCTTACACTCATAAAATTTGAAATAGAAGAACAATAAAAAGTGTACACCGAGCAACTTTGATTGTCCGAAACTGCTCAACTCTCTCTATGGAGGAGCTTTTAACTGTTTTTTCATTTGTCATAGAAAGTTGGTGTTTTTGCATCGAAATAATCTAAGAAGCTTACACTCATAAAATTTTAAGTAGAAGAACAATAAAAAGTGTACACCGAGCAACTTTGATTGTCCGAATTTGCTCAACTCTCTCTATGGAGGAGCTTTTAACGGTTTTGTTCATTTGTCATAGAAAGTTGGTGTTTTGGCATCGAAATAATCTTGGAAGCTTATACTCATAAAATTTGACATAGAAGAACAATAAAACGTGTACACTGAGCATATTTGATGGTCCGAAATTGGTCAAATCTCTTTATGAAGGAGCTTTTAACAGTTTTCTCCATTTGTCATGGAAACTTTGGATTTTGGCATCGAAATAATCTAGGAAGCTTACACTCATAAAATTTGACATAGAAGAACAATAAAAAGTGTCCACCGAGCAACTTTGATGTTCCGAAGTTGCTCTACTCTCTCTATGGAGGAGCTTTTAAAGGTTTTGTCCATTTGTCATAGAATGTTGGTCTTTTGCCATCGAAATAATCTTGGAAGCTTATACTCATAAAATTCGACATAGAAGAACATTAAAAAGCGTACACCGAGCAACTTTGATAGTCCAAAGTTGCTCAACTCTCTCCTATGGAAGAGCTTTTAACGGTTTTGTCCATTTGTCAAAGAAAGTTGGTGTTTTGGCATCGAAATAATCCTGGAAGCTCATTTTCGTAAAATTTAACATAGAAGAACAATAAAAAGTGTACACCGAGCAATTTTGATTGTCCGAAGTTGCTCAACTCTCTCTATAGAGTAGATTTTAACGGTTTTGTCTATTTGCCATAGAAAGTTGGTATTTTGGCATCGAAATAATCCTGAAAGCTCATTTTCGTAAAATTTAACATAGAAGAACAATAAAAGGTGTACACCGAGCAATTTTCATTGTCTGAAGTTGCTCAAATCTCTCTATTGAGGAGCTTTTAACTGTTTTTTCCCTTTGTCATAGAAAGTTGGTGTTTTTGCATCGAAATAATCTAAGAAGCTTACACTCATAAAATTTGAAGTAGAAGAACAATAAAAAATTTACACCGAGCAACTTTGATTGTCTGAAGTTGCTCAACTCTCTCTATGGAGGAGCTTTTAACGGTTTTGTCCATTTGTCATTGAAAGTTGGTGTTTTGCCAACGAAAAAATCTTGGAAGCGTATACTCATAAAATTTAACATAGAAGAACATTAAAAAGTGTACACCGAGCAACTTTGATTGTCCGAAGTTGCTCAACTCTCTCTATGGAGGAGCTTTTAACGGTTTTGTCCATTTGTCATAGAGAGTTGGTGTTTTGCCAACGATATAAACTTGGAAGCTTATACTCGTAAAATTTAACATAGAAGAATAATAAAAAGTGTACATCGAGCAACTTCGATAGTCCGAAGTTGCTCAACTCTCTCTATGGAGGAGCTTTTAACTGTTTTTTCCATTTGTCATAGAAAGTTGGTGTTTTTGCATCGAAATAATCTTGGAAGCTTATACTCGTAAAATTTAACATAGAAGAACAATAAAAAGTGTACACCGAGAAACTTTTATTGTCCGAAGTTGCTCAACTCTCTCTATGGAGGAGCTTTTAACGGTTTTGTCCATTTGTCATAGAAAGTTGGTGTTTTGGCATTGAAATAATCTTGGAAGCTTATACTCATGAAATTCGACATAGAAGAACAATAAAACGTGTACACTGAGCATTTTTGATGGTCCGAAATTGGTCAAATCTCTCTTTGAAGGAGCATTTATCAGTTTTCTCCATTTGTCATGGAAACTTGGGATTTTGGCATCGAAATATTCTAGGAAGCTTACACTAATAAAATTTGACATAGAAGAACAATAAAAAATGTCCACCGAGCAACTTTGATGTTCCGAAGTTGATCAACTCTCTCTATGGAGAAGCTTTTAAAGGTTTTGTCCATTTGTCATAGAATGTTGGTCTTTTGCCATCGAAATAATCTTGGAAGCTTATACTGATAAAATTTGACATAGAAGAACATTAAAAAGTGTACACCGAGCAACTTTGATAGTCCAAAGTTGCTCAACTCTCTCTATGAAGGAGCCTTTAATGGTTTTGTCCATTTGTCAAAGAAAGTTGGTGTTTTGGCATCGAAATAATCCTGGAAACACATTTTCGTAAAATTTAACATAGAAAAACAATAAAAAGTGTACACCGAGCAATTTTGATTGTCCGACGTTGCTCAACTCTCTCTATAGAGGAGCTTTTAACGGTTTTGTCCATTTGTCATAGAAAGTTGGTGTTTTGGCATTAAAATAATCCTGGAAGCTCATTTTCGTAAAATTTAACATAAAAGAACAATAAAAGGTGTACACCGAGCAACTTTGACTGTCCGAAGTTGCTCAACTCTCTCTATGGAGGAGCTTTTAACGGTTTTTTCCATTTGCCATTAAAAGTTGGTGTTTTGGCATCGAAATAATCTTGGAAGCTTATACTCGTAAAATTTGACTGAGTAGAACATTATAAAGTGTACACCGAGCAACTTTGATTGTCCGAAGTTGCTCAACTCTCTCTACGGAGGAGCCTTTAACGGTTTTGTCCATTTGTCAAAGAAAGTTGGTGTATTGGCATCGAAATAATCTTGGAAACTCGTTTTCGTAAAATTTAACATAGAAAAACAATAAAAAGTGTACACCGAGCAATTTTGATTATCCGACGTTGCTCAACTCTCTCTATAGAGGAGCTTTTAACGGTTTTGTCCATTTGTCATAGAAAGTTGGTGTTTTGGCATTAAAATAATCCTGGAAGCTCATTTTCGTAAAATTTAACTTAAAAGAACAATAAAAGGTGTACACCGAGCAACTTTGATTGTCCGAAGTTGCTCAACTCTCTCTATGCAGGAGCTTTTAACGGTTTTTTCCATTTGTCATTAAAAGTTGATGTTTTGGCATCGAAATAATCTTGGAAGCTTATACTCATAAAATTCGACATAGAAGAACATTAAAAAGTGTACACCGAGCAACTTTGATAGTCTGAAGTTGCTCAACTCTCTCTATGGAGGAGCTTTTAATGGTTTTGTCCATTTGTCATAGAAAGTTGGTGTTTTGGCATCGAAATAATCCTGGAAGCTCATTCTCGTAAAATTTAAAATAAAAGAACAATAAAAAGTGTATACCGAGAAATTTTGGTTGTCCGAGGTTGCTCAACTCTCTCTATGAATGGGCTTTTAACGATTTTGTCCATTTGTCATAGAAAGTTGGTGTTTTGGCATCGAAATAATCCTGGAAGCTCATTTTCGTAAAATTTGACATAGAAGAACAATAAAAAGGGTACACCGAGTAATTTGATTGTCCGAAGGTGCTCAACTCTCTCTATGGACGAGCTTTTAACGGTTTTGTCCATTTGTCATAGAAAGTTGGTGTTTTGGCATCGTAATAATACAGAAAGCTAATTTTCGTAAAATTTGACATAGAAGAACAATAAAAGGTGTACACCGGGCAATTTTGATTGTCCAAAGTTGCTCAACTCTCACTATGGAGGAGCTTTTAACTGTTTTTTCCATTTGTCATAGAAAGTTGGTGTTTTTGCATCGAAATAATCTAAGAAGCTTACACTCGTAAAATTTGAAGTAGAAGAACAATAAAAAGTGTACACCGAGCAACTTTGATTCTCCGAAGTTGCTCAACTCTCTCTATGGAGGAGCTTTTAACGGTTTTGTCCATTTGTCATAGAAAGTTGGTGTTTTGGCATCGAAATAATCTTGGAAGCTTATACTCATAAAATTTGACATAGAAGAACAATAAAACGTGTACACCGAGCATCTTTGATGGTCCGAAATTGGTCAAATCTCTCTATGAAGGGGCTTTTAACAGTTTTCTCCATTTGTCATGGAAACTTGGGATTTTGGCATCGAAATAATCTAGGAAGCTTACACTCATAAAATTTGACATAGAAGAACAATAAAAAGTGTCCACCGAGCAACTTTGATGTTCCGAAGTTGATCAACTCTCTCTATGGAGGAGCTTTTAAAGGTTTTGTCCATTTGTCATAGAATATTGGTCTTTTTCCATCGAAATAATCTTGGATGCTTATACTCATAAAATTTGACATAGAAGAACATTAAAAAGTGTACACCGAGCAACTTTGATTGTCCGACGTTGCTCAACTCTCTCTATGGAGGAGCCTTTAACGGTTTTGTCCATTTGTCAAAGAAAGTTGGTGTTTTGGCATCGAAATAATCCTGTAAGCTCATTTTCGTAAAATTTAACATAAAAGAACAATAAAAGGTGTACACCGAGCAACTTTGATTGTCCGAATTTGCTCAACTCTCTCAATGGAGGAGCTTTTAACGGTTTTTTCCATTTGTCATTAAAAGTTGTTGTTTTGGCATTGAAATAATCTTGGAAGCTTATACTCATAAAATTCGACATAGAAGAACATTAAAAAGTGTACACCGAGCAACTTTGATAGTCCAAAGTTGCTCAACTCTCTCTATGGAGGAGCCTTTAACGGTTTTGTCCATTTGTCGAAGAAAGTTGGTGTTTTGGCATCGAAATAATCCTGGAAGCTCATTTTTGTAAAATTTAACATAGAAGAATAATAAAAAGTGTACACCGAGAAACTTTGATTGTCCGGAGTTGCTCAACTCTCTCTATGGAGGTGCTTTTAATGGTTTTGTCCATTTGTCATATAAAGTTGGTGTTTTGGCATCGAAATTTTCCTGGAAGCACATTTTCGTAAAATTTAACATAAAAGAACAATATAAAGTGTACACCGAGCAATTTTGATTGTCCGACGTTGCTCAACTCTCTCTATAGAGGAGCTTTTAACGCTTTTGTCCATTTGTCATAGAAAGTTGGTGTTTTGGCATCGAAATTTTCCTGGAAGCACATTTTCGTAAAATTTAACATAAAAGAACAATAAAAAGTGTACACCGAGCTATTTTGATTGTCTGACGTTGCTCAACTCTCTCTATAGAGGGGCTTTTAACGGTTTTGTCCATTTGTCATAGAAAGTTGGTGTTTTGGCATTAAAATAATCCTGGAAGCTCATTTTCGTAAAATTTAACATAAAAGAACAATAAAAGGTGTACACCGAGCAACTTTGATTGTCCGAAGTTGCTCAACTCTCTCTATGGAGGAGCTTTTAACGGTTTTTTCCATTTGTCATTAAAAGTTGGTGTTTTGGCATCGAAATAATCTTGGAAGCTTATACTCGTAAAATTTGACTTAGTAGAACATTATAAAGTGTACACCGAGCAACTTTGATTGTCCGAAGTTTCTCAACTCTCTCTACGGAGGAGCCTTTAACGGTTTTGTCCATTTGTCAAAGAGAGTTGGTGTTTTGGCATCGAAATAATCCTGGAAACTCATTTTCGTAAAATTTAACATAGAAAAACAATAAAAAGTGTACACCGAGCAATTTTGATTGTCCGACGTTGCTCAACTCTCTCTATAGAGGAGCTTTTAACGGTTTTGTCCATTTGTCATAGAAAGTTGGTGTTTTGGCATTAAAATAATCCTGGAAGCTCATTTTCGTAAAATTTAACATAAAAGAACAATAAAAGGTGTACACCGAGCAACTTTGATTGTCCGAAGTTTCTCAACTCTCTCTATGGAGGAGCTTTTAACGGTTTTTTCCGTTTGTCATTAAAAGTTGGTGTTTTGGCATCGAAATAATCTTGGAAGCTTATACTCATAAAATTCGACATAGAAGAACATTAAAAAGTGTACACCGAGCAACTTTGATGGGCTGAAGTTGCTCAACTCTCTTTATGGAGGAGCTTTTAATGGTTTTGTCCATTTGTCATAGAAAGTTGGTGTTTTAGCATCGAAATAATCCTGGAAGCTCATTCTCGTAAAATTTAACATAGAAGAACAATAAAAAGTGTATACCAGGCAATTTTGATTGTCCGAAGTTGCTCAACTCTCTCTATGAAGAGGCTTTTAATGATTTTGTCCATTTGTCATAGAAAGTTGGTGTTTTGGAATCGAAATAATCCTGGAAGCTCATTTTCGTAAAACTTAACATAGAAGAACAATAAAAAGTGTACACCGAGCAATTTGATTGTCCGAAGGTGCTCAACTCTCTCTATAGAGGAGCTTTTAACGGTTTTGTCCATTTGTCATAGAAAGTTGGTGTTTTGGCATTAAAATAATCTTGGAAGCTCATTTTCGTAAAATTTAACATTAAAGAACAATAAAAAGTGTACACCGAGCAACTTTGATTGTCTGAAGTTGCTCAACTCTCTCTATGCAGGAGCTTTTAACGGGTTTTTCCATTTGTCATTAAAAGTTGGTGTTTTGGCATCGAAATAATCTTGGAAGCTTATACTCATAAAATTCGACATAGAAGAACATTAAAAAGTGTACACCGAGCAACTTTGATAGTCTGAAGTTGCTCAACTCTCTCTATGGAGGAGCTTTTAATGGTTTTGTCCATTTGTCATAGAAAGTTGGTGTTTTGGCATCGAAATAATCCTGGAAGCTCATTCTCGTAAAATTTAACATAGAAGAACAATAAAAAGTGTATACCGAGAAATTTTGATTTTCCGAAGTTGCTTAACTCTCTCTATGAATGGGCTTTTGACGATTTTGTCCATTTGTCATAGAAAGTTGGTGTTTTGGCATCGAAATAATCTTGGAAACTCATTTTCGTAAAATTTAACATAGAAAAACAATAAAAAGTGTACACCGAGCAATTTTGATTGTCCGACGTTGCTCAACTCTCTCTATAGAGGAGCTTTTAACGGTTTTGTCCATTTGTCATAGAAAGTTGGTGTTTTGGCATTAAAATAATCCTGGAAGCTCATTTTCGAAAAATTTAACATAAAAGAACAATAAAAAGTGTACACCGAGCAACTTTGATTGTCTGAAGTTGCTCAACTCTCTCTATGCAGGAGCTTTTAACGGGTTTTTCCATTTGTCATTAAAAGTTGGTGTTTTGGCATCGAAATAATCTTGGAAGCTTATACTCATAAAATTCGACATAGAAGAACATTAAAAAGTGTACACCGAGCAACTTTGATAGTCTGAAGTTGCTCAACTCTCTCTATGGAGGAGCTTTTAATGGTTTTGTCCATTTGTCATAGAAAGTTGGTGTTTTGGCATCGAAATAATCCTGGAAGCTCATTCTCGTAAAATTTAACATAGAAGAACAATAAAAAGTGTATACCGAGAAATTTTGATTTTCCGAAGTTGCTTAACTCTCTCTATGAATGGGCTTTTAACGATTTTGTCCATTTGTCATAGAAAGTTGGTGTTTTGGCATCGAAATAATCCTGGAAGCTCATTTTCGTAAAATTTGACATAGAAAAACAATAAAAAGTGTACACCGAGCAATTTGATTGTCCGAAGGTGCTCAACTCTCTCTATGGAGGAGCTTTTAACGGTTTTGTCCATTTGTCATAGAAAGTTGGTGTTTTGGCATCGTAACAATCCAGGAAGTTCATTTTCGTATAATTTGACATAGAAGAACAATAAAAGGTGTACAACCGGGCAATTTTGATTGTCCAAAGTTGCTCAACTCTCACTATGGAGGAGCTTTTAACTGTTTTTTCCATTTGTCATAGAAAGTTGGTGTTTTTGCATCGAAATAATCTAAGAAGCTTACACTCATAAAATTTGAAGTAGAAGAACAATAAAAAGTGTACACCGAGCAACTTTGATTGTCCGAAGTTGCTCAACTCTCTCTATGGAGGAGCTTTTAACGGTTTTGTCCATTTGTCATAGAAAGATGGTGTTTTGGCATCGAAATAATCTTGGAAGCTTATACTCATAAAATTTGACATAGAAGAACAATAAAACGTGTACACCGAGCATCTTTGATGGTCCGAAATTGGTCAAATCTCTCTATGAAGGAGCTTTTAACAGTTTTCTCCATTTGTCATGGAAACTGGGGATTTTGGCATCGAAATAATCTAGGAAGCTTACACTCATAAAATTTGACATAGAAGAACATTAAAAAGTGTACACCGAGCAACTTTGATGTTCCGAAGTTGATCAACTCTCTCTATGGAGGAGCTTTTAAAGGTTTTGTCCATTTGTCATAGAATATTGGTCTTTTGCCATCGAAATAATCTTGGATGCTTATACTCATAAAATTTGACATAGAAGAACATTAAAAAGTGTACACCGAGCAACTTTGATAGTCCAAAGTTGCTCAACTCTCTCTATGGAGGAACCTTTAACGGTTTTGTCCATTTGTCAAAGACAGTTGGTGTTTTGGCATCAAAATAATCCTGTAAGCTCATTTTCGTAAAATTTAACATAGAAGAACAATAAAAAGTATACACCGAGAAACTTTGATTGTCCGAAGTTGCTCAACTCTCTCTATGGAGAAGCTTTTAACGGTTTTGTCAATTTGTCATAGAAAGTTGGTGTTTTGGCATCGAAATTATCCTTGAAGCACATTTTCGTAAAATTTAACATAAAAGAACAATAAAAAGTGTACACCGAGCAATTTTGATTGTCCGACGTTGCTCAACTCTCTCTATAGAGCAGCTTTTAACGGTTTTGTCCATTTGTCATAGAAATTTGATGTTTTGGCATTAAAATAATCCTGGAAGCTCATTTTCGTAAAATTTAACATAAAAGAACAATAAAAAGTGTACACCGAGCTATTTTGATTGTCTGACGTTGCTCAACTCTCTCTATAGAGGGGCTTTTAACGGTTTTGTCCATTTGTCATAGAAAGTTGGTGTTTTGGCATTAAAATAATCCTGGAAGCTCATTTTCGTAAAATTTAACATAAAAGAACAATAAAAGGTGTACACCGAGCAACTTTGATTGTCCGAAGTTTCTCAACTCTCTCTATGGAGGAGCTTTTAACGGTTTTTTCCATTTGTCATTAAAAGTTGGTGTTTTGGCATCGAAATAATCTTGGAAGCTTATACTCGTAAAATTTGACTTAGTAGAACATTATAAAGTGTACACCGAGCAACTTTGATTGTCCGAAGTTTCTCAACTCTCTCTACGGAGGAGCCTTTAACGGTTTTGTCCATTTGTCAAAGAGAGTTGGTGTTTTGGCATCGAAATAATCCTGGAAACTCATTTTCGTAAAATTTAACATAGAAAAACAATAAAAAGTGTACACCGAGCAATTTTGATTGTCCGACGTTGCTCAACTCTCTCTATAGAGGAGCTTTTAACGGTTTTGTCCAGTTGTCATAGAAAGTTGGTGTTTTGGCATTAAAATAATCCTGGAAGCTCATTTTCGTAAAATTTAACATAAAAGAACAATAAAAGGTGTACACCGAGCAACTTTGATTGTCCGAAGTTGCTCAACTCTCTCTATGGAGGAGCTTTTAACGGTTTTTTCCATTTGTCATTAAAAGTTGGTGTTTTGGCATCGAAATAATCTTGGAAGCTTATACTCGTAAAATTTGACTTAGTAGAACATTATAAAGTGTACACCGAGCAACTTTGATTGTCCGAAGTTTCTCAACTCTCTCTACGGAGGAGCCTTTAACTGTTTTGTCCATTTGTCAAAGAAAGTTGGTGTTTTGGCATCGAAATAATCCTGGAAACTCATTTTCGTAAAATTTAACATAGAAAAACAATAAAAAGTGTACACCAAGCAATTTTGATTGTCCGTCGTTGCTCAACTCTCTCTATAGAGGAGCTTTTAACGGTTTTGTCCATTTGTCATAGAAAGTTGGTGTTTTGGCATTAAAATAATCCTGGCAGCTCATTTTCGTAAAATTTAACATAAAAGAACAATAAAAGGTGTACACCGAGCAACTTTGATTGTCCGAAGTTTCTCAACTCTCTCTATGGAGGAGCTTTTAACGGTTTTTTCCGTTTGTCATTAAAAGTTGGTGTTTTGGCATCGAAATAATCTTGGAAGCTTATACTCATAAAATTCGACATAGAAGAACATTAAAAAGTGTACACCGAGCAACTTTGATGGGCTGAAGTTGCTCAACTCTCTTTATGGAGGAGCTTTTAATGGTTTTGTCCATTTGTCATAGAAAGTTGGTGTTTTAGCATCGAAATAATCCTGGAAGCTCATTCTCGTAAAATTTAACATAGAAGAACAATAAAAAGTGTATACCAGGCAATTTTGATTGTCCGAAGTTGCTCAACTCTCTCTATGAAGGGGCTTTTAATGATTTTGTCCATTTGTCATAGAAAGTTGGTGTTTTGGAATCGAAATAATCCTGGAAGCTCATTTTCGTAAAACTTAACATAGAAGAACAATAAAAAGTGTACACCAAGCAATTTGATTGTCCGAAGGTGCTCAACTCTCTCTATAGAGGAGCTTTTAACGGTTTTGTCCATTTGTCATAGAAAGTTGGTGTTTTGGCATTAAAATAATCCTGGAAGCTCATTTTCGTAAAATTTAACATAAAAGAACAATAAAAAGTGTACACCGAGCAACTTTGATTGTCTGAAGTTGCTCAACTCTCTCTATGCAGGAGCTTTTAACGGGTTTTTCCATTTGTCATTAAAAGTTGGTGTTTTGGCATCGAAATAATCTTGGAAGCTTATACTCATAAAATTCGACATAGAAGAACATTAAAAAGTGTACACCGAGCAACTTTGATAGTCTGAAGTTGCTCAACTCTCTCTATGGAGGAGCTTTTAATGGTTTTGTCCATTTGTCATAGAAAGTTGGTGTTTTGGCATCGAAATAATCCTGGAAGCTCATTCTCGTAAAATTTAACATAGAAGAACAATAAAAAGTGTATACCGAGAAATTTTGATTTTCCGAAGTTGCTTAATTCTCTCTATTAATGGGCTTTTGACGATTTTGTCCATTTGTCATAGAAAGTTGGTGTTTTGGCATCGAAATAATCTTGGAAACTCATTTTCGTAAAATTTAACATAGAAAAACAATAAAAAGTGTACACCGAGCAATTTTGATTGTCCGACGTTGCTCAACTCTCTCTATAGAGGAGCTTTTAACGGTTTTGTCCATTTGTCATAGAAAGTTGGTGTTTTGGCATTAAAATAATCCTGGAAGCTCATTTTCGAAAAATTTAACATAAAAGAACAATAAAAAGTGTACACCGAGCAACTTTGATTGTCTGAAGTTGCTCAACTCTCTCTATGCAGGAACTTTTAACGGGTTTTTCCATTTGTCATTAAAAGTTGGTGTTTTGGCATCGAAATAATCTTGGAAGCTTATACTCATAAAATTCGACATAGAAGAACATTAAAAAGTGTACACCGAGCAACTTTGATAGTCTGAAGTTGCTCAACTCTCTCTATGGAGGAGCTTTTAATGGTTTTGTCCATTTGTCATAGAAAGTTGGTGTTTTGGCATCGAAATAATCCTGGAAGCTCATTCTCGTAAAATTTAACATAGAAGAACAATAAAAAGTGTATACCGAGAAATTTTGATTTTCCGAAGTTGCTTAACTCTCTCTATGAATGGGCTTTTAACGATTTTGTCCATTTGTCATAGAAAGTTGGTGTTTTGGCATCGAAATAATCCTGGAAGCTCATTTTCGTAAAATTTGACATAGAAAAACAATAAAAAGTGTACACCGAGCAATTTGATTGTCCGAAGGTGCTCAACTCTCTCTATGGAGGAGCTTTTAACGGTTTTGTCCATTTGTCATAGAAAGTTGGTGTTTTGGCATCGTAACAATCCAGGAAGTTCATTTTCGTATAATTTGACATAGAAGAACAATAAAAGGTGTACAACCGGGCAATTTTGATTGTCCAAAGTTGCTCAACTCTCACTATGGAGGAGCTTTTAACTGTTTTTTCCATTTGTCATAGAAAGTTGGTGTTTTTGCATCGAAATAATCTAAGAAGCTTACACTCATAAAATTTGAAGTAGAAGAACAATAAAAAGTGTACACCGAGCAACTTTGATTGTCCGAAGTTGCTCAACTCTCTCTATGGAGGAGCTTTTAACGGTTTTGTCCATTTGTCATAGAAAGTTGGTGTTTTGGCATCGAAATAATCTTGGAAGCTTATACTCGTAAAATTTGACATAGAAGAACAATAAAACGTGTACACCGAGCATCTTTGATGGTCCGAAATTGGTCAAATCTCTCTATGAAGGAGCTTTTAACAGTTTTCTCCATTTGTCATGGAAACTGGGGATTTTGGCATCGAAATAATCTAGGAAGCTTACACTCATAAAATTTGACATAGAAGAACAATAAAAAGTGTCCACCGACCAACTTTGATGTTCCGAAGTTGATCAACTCTCTCTATGGAGGAGCTTTTAAAGGTTTTGTCCATTTGTCATAGAATATTGGTCTTTTGCCATCGAAATAATCTTGGATGCTTATACTCATAAAATTTGACATAGAAGAACATTAAAAAGTGTACACCGAGCAACTTTGATAGTCCAAAGTTGCTCAACTCTCTCTATGGAGGAACCTTTAACGGTTTTGTCCATTTGTCAAAGACAGTTGGTGTTTTGGCATCAAAATAATCCTGTAAGCTCATTTTCGTAAAATTTAACATAGAAGAACAATAAAAAGTATACACCGAGAAACTTTGATTGTCCGAAGTTGCTCAACTCTCTCTATGGAGAAGCTTTTAACGGTTTTGTCAATTTGTCATAGAAAGTTGGTGTTTTGGCATCGAAATTATCCTTGAAGCACATTTTCGTAAAATTTAACATAAAAGAACAATAAAAAGTGTACACCGAGCAATTTTGATTGTCCGACGTTGCTCAACTCTCTCTATAGAGCAGCTTTTAACGGTTTTGTCCATTTGTCATAGAAATTTGATGTTTTGGCATTAAAATAATCCTGGAAGCTCATTTTCGTAAAATTTAACATAAAAGAACAATAAAAGGTGTACACCGAGCAACTTTGATTGTCCGAATTTGCTCAACTCTCTCTATGGAGGAGCTTTTAACGGTTTTTTCCATTTGTCATTAAAAGTTGGTGTTTTGGCATCGAAATAATCTTGGAAGCTTATACTTATAAAAATCGACATAGAAGAACATTAAAAAGTGTACACCGAGCAACTTTGATAGTCCAAAGTTGCTCAACTCTCTCTATGGAGGAGCTTTTAACGGTTTTGTCCATTTGTCATAGAAAGTTGGTGTTTTGGCATCGTAATAATCCAGGAAGCTCATTTTCGTAAAATTTGACATAGAAGAACAATAAAAGGTGTACACCGGGCAATTTTGATTGTCCAAAGTTGCTCAACTCTCACTATGGAGGAGCATTTAACTGTTTTTTCCATTTGTCATAGAAAGTTGGGGTTTTTGCATCGAAATAATCTAAGAAGCTTACACTCATAAAATTTGAAGTAGAAGAACAATAAAAAGTGTACACCGAGCAACTTTGATTGTCTGAAGTTGCTCAACTCTCTCTATGGAGGAGCTTTTAACGGTTTTGTCCATTTGTCATAGAAAGTTGGTGTTTTGGCATCGAAATAATATTGGAAGCTTATACTCATAAAATTTGACATAGAAGAACAATAAAACGTGTACACCGAGCATCTTTGATGGTCCGAAATTGGTCAAATCTCTCTATGAAGGAGCTTTTAACAGTTTTCTCCATTTTTCATGGAAACTTGGGATTTTGGCATCGAAATAATCTAGGAAGCTTACACTCATAAAATTTGACATAGAAGAACAATAAAAAGTGTCCACCGAGCAACTTTGATGTTCCGAAGTTGATCAACTCTCTCTATGGAGGAGCTTTTAAAGGTTTTTTCCATTTGTCATAGAATATTGGTCTTTTGCCATCGAAATAATCTTGGATGCTTATACTCATAAAATTCGACATAGAAGAACATTAAAAAGTGTACACCGAGCAAATTTGATAGTCCAAAGTTGCTCAACTCTCTCTATGGAGGAGCCTTTAACGGTTTTGTCCATTTGTCAAAGAAAGTTGGTGTTTTGGCATTGAAATAATCCTGGAAGCTCATTTTTGTAAAATTTAACATAGAAGAACAATAAAAAGTGTACACCGAGAAACTTTGATTGTCCGAAGTTGCTCAACTCTCTCTATGGAGGTGCTTTTAACGGTTTTGTCCATTTGTCATAGAAAGTTGGTGTTTTGGCATCGAAATTATCCTTGAAGCACATTTTCGTAAAATTTAACATAAAAGAACAATAAAAAGTGTACACCGGGTAATTTTGATTGTCCGACGCTGCTCAACTCTCTCTATGGAGGAGCTTTTAACGGTTTTGTCCATTTGTCATAGAAAGTTGATGTTTTGGCATTAAAATAATCCTGGAAGATCATTTTCGTAAAATTTAACATAAAAGAACAATAAAAGGTGTACACCGAGCAACTTTGATTGTCCGAATTTGCTCAACTCTCTCTATGGAGGAGCTTTTAACGGTTTTTTCCATTTGTCATTAAAAGTTGGTGTTTTGGCATCGAAATAATCTTGGAAGCTTATACTCGTAAAATTTGACTTAGTAGAACATTATAAAGCGTACACCGAGCACCTTTGATTGTCCGAAGTTTCTCAACTCTCTCTATGGAGGAGCCTTTAACGGTTTTGTCCATTTGTCAAAGAAAGTTGGTGTTTTGGCATTGAAATAATCCTGGAAGCTCATTTTTGTAAAATTTAACATAGAAGAACAATAAAAAGTGTACACCGAGAAACTTTGATTATCCGAAGTTGCTCAACTCTCTCTATAGAGGAGCTTTTAACGGTTTTGTCCATTTGTCATAGAAAGTTGGTGTTTTGGCATTAAAATAATCCTGGAAGCTCATTTTCGTAAAATTTAACATAAAAGAACAATAAAAGGTGTACACCGAGCAACTTTGATTGTCCGAAGTTGCTGAACTCTCTCTATGGAGGAGCTTTTAACGGTTTTTTCCATTTGTCATTAAAAGTTGGTGTTTTGCCATCGAAATAATCTTGGAAGCTTATACTCATAAAATTCGACATAGAAGAACATTAAAAAGTGTACACCGAGCAACTTTGATAGGCTGAAGTTGCTCAACTCTCTTTATGGAGGAGCTTTTAATGGTTTTGTCCATTTGTCATAGAAAGTTGGTGTTTTGGCATCGAAATAATCCTGGAAGCTCATTCTCGTAAAATTTAACATAGAAGAACAATAAAAAGTGTATACCGGGCAATTTTGATTGTCCGAAGTTGCTCAACTCTCTCTATGAAGGGGCTTTTAATGATTTTGTCCATTTGTCATAGAAAGTTGGTGTTTTGGCATCGAAATAATCCTGGAAGCTCATTTTCGTAAAACTTAACATAGAAGAACAATAAAAAGTCTACACCGAGCAATTTGATTGTCCGAAGGTGCTCAACTCTCTCTATGGAGGAGCTTTTAACGGTTTTGTCCATTTTTCATAGAAAGTTGGTGTTTTGGCATCGAAATTATCCTGGAAGCACATTTTCGTAAAATTTAACATAAAAGAACAATAAAAGTGTACACCGAGCAACTTTGATTGTCCGAAGTTGCTCAACTCTCTCTATGGAGGAGCTTTTAACGGTTTTTTCCATTTGTCATTAAAAGTTGGTGTTTTGGCATCGAAATAATCTTGGATGCTTATACTCATAAAATTTGACATAGAAGAACAATAAAAAGTGTACACCGAGCAACTTTGATGTGCCGAAGTTGCTCAACTCTCTCTATGGAGGAGCTTTTAACGGTTTTGTCCATTTGTCAGAGAAAGTTGGTGTTTTGGCATCGAAATAGTCCTGGAAGCTCATTTTCGTAAAATTTATCATAAAAGAACAATAAAAGTGTAAACCGAGCAACTTTGATTATCCGAAGTTGCTCAACTCTCTCTATGGAGGAGCTTTTAACGGTTTTGTCCATATGTCAAAGAAAGTTGGTGTTTTGGCATCGAAATAATCCTGGAAGCTCATTTTCGTAAAATTTGACATAGAAGAACAATAAAAGGTGTACACCAAGCAATTTTGATTGTCTGAAGTTGCTCAACTCTCTCTATGGAGGAGCTTTTAACTGTTTTTTCCATTTGTCATAGAAAGTTGGTGTTTTTGCATCGAAATAATCTAAGAAGCTTACACTCATAAAATTTGAAGTAGAAGAACAATAAAAGGTGTACACCGAGCAACTTTGATTGTCCGAAGTTGCTCAACTCTCTCTATGGAGGAGCTTTTAACAGTTTTTTCCGTTTGTCATTAAAAGTTAGTGTTTTGGCATCGAAATAATCTTGGAAGCTTATACTCGTAAAATTTGACTTAGTAGAACATTATAAAGTGTACACCGAGCAACTTTGATTGTCTGAAGTTGCTCAACTCTCTCTATGGAGGAGCTTTTAACGATTTTGTCCATTTGTTATAGAAAATTGCTGTTTTGGCATCGAAATAATCTTGGAAGCTTATACTCATAAAATTTGACATAGAAAAACAATAAAACGTGTACACCGAGCATCTTTGATGGTCCGGAATTGGTGAACTCTCTCTAAGAAGGAGCTTTTAACAGTTTTCTCCATTTGTCATAGAAACCTTGGATTTTGGCATCGAAATAATCTCGGAAGCTTATACTCATAAAATTTGACATAGAAGAACATTAAAAAGTGTACATCGAGCAACTTTGATAGTCCGAAGTTGCTCAACTCTCTCTATGGAGGAGCTTTTAACGGTTTTTTCCATTTGTCATAGAAAGTTGGTGTTTTGGCATCGAAATAATCCTGAAAGCTCATTTTCGTAAAATTTAACATAGAAGAACAATAAAAGGTGTACACCAAGCAATTTTGATGGTCTGAAGTTGCTCAACTCTCTCTATGGAGGAGCTTTTAACTGTTTTTTCCATTTGTCATAGAAAGTTGGTGTTTTTGCATCGAAATAATCTAAGAAGCTTACACTCATAAAATTTGAAGTAGAAGAACAATAAAAAGTGTACACCGAGCAACTTTGATTGTCCGAAGTTGCTCAACTCACTCTATGGGGGAGCTTTTAACGGTTTTGTCCATTTGTCATAGAAAGTTGGTGTTTTGGCATCAAAATAATCCTAAAAGATGATTTTCGAAAAATTTAACATAGAAGAACAATAAAAAGTGTACACCGAGCAATTTTGATTGTCCGAAGTTGCTCAACTCTCTCTATGTAGGAGCTTTTAACGGTTTTGTCCATTTATCATAGAAAGTTGGTGTTTTGGCATCAAAATAATCCTGAAAGCTCCATTTCATAAAATTTAACATAGAAGAACAATAAAAAGTGTACACCGAGCAATTTTGATTGTCCAAAGTTGCTCAACTCTCTCTATGGAGGAGCTTTTAACGGTTTTGTCCATTTTTCATAGAAAGTTGGTGTTTTGCCAACGAAATAATCTTGGAAGCTTATACTCATAAAATTTGACATAGAAGAACATTAAAAAGTGTACACCTAGCAACTTTGATAGTCCGAAGTTGCTCAACTCTCCCTATGGAAAAGCCTTTAACTGTTTTTTTCCATTTGTCGTAGAAAGTTGGTGTTTTTGCATCGAAATAATCTAAGAAGCTTACACTCATAAAATTTGAACTAGAAGAACAATAAAAAGTGTACACCGAGCAACTTTTATTGTTCGAAGTTGCTCAACTCTCTCTATGGAGGAGCTTTTAACGGTTTTTTCCATTTGTCATAGAAAGTTGGTGTTTTGGCATCGAAATAATCCTGGAGGCTCATTTTCGTAAAATTTAACATAGAAGAACAATAAAAGGTGTACACCAAGCAATTTTGATTGTTTGAAGTTGCTCAACTCTCTCTATGGAGGAGCTTTTAACTGTTTTTTCCATTTGTCATAGAAAGTTGGTGTTTTGGCATCGAAATAATCTTGGAAGCTCATTTTCGTAAAATTTGACATAGAAGAACAATAAAAGCTGTACACCAAGCAATTTTGATTGTCTGAAGTTGCTCAACTCTCTCTATGGAGGAGCTTTTAACTGTTTTTTCCATTTGTCATAGAAAGTTGGTGTTTTTGCATCGAAATATTCTAAGAAGCTTACACTCATAAAATTTGAAGTAGAAGAACAATAAAAGGTGTACACCGAGCAACTTTGATTGTCCGAAGTTGCTCAACTCTCTCTATGGAGGAGCATTTAACAGTTTTTTCCATTTGTCATTAAAAGTTGGTGTTTTGACATCGAAATAATTTAGGAAGCTTATACTCGTAAAATTTGACTTAGTAGAACATTAAAACGTGTACACCGAGCATCTTTGATGGTCCGAAATTGTTCAACTCTCTCTATGAAGGAGCTTTTAACGGTTTTCTCTGTTTGTCATAGAAACTTGGGATTTTGGCATCGAAATAATCTAGTAAGTTATACTCATAAAATTTGACATAGAAGAACATTAAAAAGTGTACACCGAGCAACTTTGATAGTCCGAAGTTGCTCAACTCTCTATATGGAGGAGCTTTTAACGGTTTTTTCCATTTGTCATAGAAAGTTGGTGTTTTGGCATCGAAATAATTCTGGAAGCTCATTTTCATAAAATTTAACATAGAAGAACAATAAAAGGTGTACACCAAGCAATTTTGATTGTCTGAAGTTGCTCAACTCTCTCTATGGAGGAGCTTTTAACTGTTTTTTCCATTTGTCATAGAAAGTTGGTGTTTTTGCATCGAAATAATCTAAGAAGCTTACACTCATAAAATTTGAAGTAGAAGAACAATAAAAAGTGTATACCGAGCAACTTTGATTGTCCGAAGTTGCTCAACTCACTCTATGGGGGAGCTTTTAACGGTTTTGTCCATTTGTCATAGAAAGTTGGTGTTTTGGCATCAAAATAATCCTGAAAGCTCTTTTTCGTAAAATTTAACATAGAAGAACAATAAAAAGTGTACACCGAGCAATTTTGATTGTCCGAAGTTGCTCAACTCTCTCTATGTAGGAGCTTTTAACGGTTTTGTCCATTTGTCATAGAAAGTTGGTGTTTTGGCATCAAAATAATCCTGAAAGCTCTATTTCGTAAAATTTAACATAGAAGAACAATAAAAAGTGTACACCGAGCAATTTGGATAGTCCGAAGTTGCTCAACTCTCTCTATGGAGGAGCTTTTAACGGTTTTGTCCATTTTTCATAGAAAGTTGGTGTTTCGGCATAGAAATAATCCTGGAAGCTCATTTTCATAAAATTTGACATAGAAAAACAATAAAAAGTGTACACCGAGCAACTTTGATTGTCCGAAGTTGCTCAACTCTCTCTATGGAGGAGCTTTTAACGGTTCTGTCAATTTGTCATAGAAAGTTGGTGTTTTGCCAACGAAAAAATCTTGGAAGCTTATACTCATAAAAGTTGACATAGAAGAACATTAAAAAGTGTACATCGAGCAACTTTGATAGTCCAAAGTTGCTCCACTCTCTCTATGGAGGAGCTTTTAACTGCTTTTTCCATTTGTCATAGAAAGTTAGTGTTTTTGCATCGGAATAATCTATGAAGCTTACACTCTTGAAATTTGAAGTAGAAGAACAATAAAAAGTGTACACCGAGCAACTTTGATTGTCCGAAGTTGCTCAACTCTCTCTATGGAGGAGCTTTTAACGGTTTTGTCCATTTGTCATAGAAAGTTGGTGTTTTGGGATTGAAATAATCTTGGAAGCTTATACTCATAAAATTTGACATAGAAGAACAATAAAACGTGTACACCGAGCAACTTTGATTGTCCGAAGTTGCTCAACTCTCTCTATGGAGGACCTTTTAACTGTTTTTTCCATTTTTCATAGAAAGTTGGTGTTTTTGCACCGAAATAATCTAAGAAGCTTACACTCATAAAATTTGAAGTAGAAGAAAAAAAAAAAGTGTACACCGAGCAACTTTGATTGTCCGAAGTTGCTCAACTCTCTCTATGGAGGAGCTTTTAACAGTTTTTTCCATTTGTCATTAAAAGTTGGTGTTTTGGCATCGAAATAATTTAGGAAGTTTATACTCGTAAAATTTGACTTAGTAGAACATTAATACGTGTACACCGAGCATCTTTGATGGTCCGAAATTGGTCAACTCTCTCTATGAAGGAGCTTTTAACGGTTTTCTCTGTTTGTCATAGAAACTTGGGATTTTGGCATCGAAATAATCTAGTAAGTTATACTCATAAAATTTGACATAGAAGAACATTAAAAAGTGTACACCGAGCAACTTTGATATTCCGAAGTTGCTCAACTCTCTTTATGGAGGAGCTTTTAACGGTTTTGTCCATTTGTCAAAGAAAGTTGGTGTTTTGGCATCGAAATAATCCTGGAAGCTCATTTTCGTAAAATTTAACATAGAAGAACAATAAAAAGTGTACACCGAGCAATTTTGATTGTCCGAAGTTGCTCAACTCTCTCTATGGAGGAGCTTTTAACGGTTTTGTCCATTTGTCATAGAAAGTTGGTGTTTTGGCATCGAAATAATTCTGAAAGCTCATTTTCGTAAAATTTAACATAGAAGAAAAATAAAAAGTGTACACCGTGCAATTTTGATTGTCCAAAGTTGCTCAACTCTCTCTATGAAGGAGCTTTTAACGGTTTTGTCCATTTTTCATAGAAATTTGGTGTTTTGGCATCGAAATAATCCTGGAAGCTCATTTTCGTAAAATTTAACATAGAAAAACAATTAAAGTTGTACACCGAGCAATTTTGATTGTCTGAAGTTGCTCAACTCTCTCTAAGGAGGGGCTTTTAACTGTTTTTTCCATTTGTCATATAAAGTTGGTGTTTTGCATCGAAATAATCTAAGAAGAATACACTCATAAAATTTGAAGTTGAAGAACAATAAAAAGTGTACACCGAGCAACTTTGATTGTCCGAAGTTGCTCAACTCTCTCTATGCAGGAGCTTTTCACAGTTTTCTCCATTTGTCATAGAAACCTGGGATTTTGGCATCGAAATAATCTAGGAAGTTATACTCATAAAATTTGACATAGAAGAACATTAAAAAGTGTACACCGAGCAACTTTGATAGTCCGAAGTTGCTCAACTCTCTCTATGGAGGAGTTTTTAACGGTTTTGTCTATTTGTCATAGAAAGTTGGTGTTTTGGCATCGAAATAATTCTGGAAGCTCATTTTCGTAAAATTTAACATAGAAGAACAATAAAAAGTGTACACCAAGCAATTTTGATTGTCCGAAGTTGCTCAACTCTCTCTATGGAGGAGCTTTTAACGGTTTTTTTCGTTTGTCATTAAAAGTTGGTGTTTTGGCATCGAAATAATCTTGGAAGCTTATACTCGTAAAATTTGACTTAGTAGAACATTATAAAGTGTACACCGAGCAACTTTGATTGTCTGAAGTTGCTCAACTCTCTCTATGGAGGAGCTTTTAACGGTTTTGTCCATTTATCATAGAAAGTTGGTGTTTTGGCATCAAAATAATCCTGAAAGCTCCATTTCGTAAAATTTAACGTAGAAGAACAATAAAAAGTGTACACCGAGCAATTTTGATTGTCCGAAGTTGCTCAACTCTCTCCATGAAGGAGCTTTTAACAGTTTTCTCCATTTGTCATAGAAACCTGGGATTTTTGCATCGAAATAATCTCGGAAGCTCCATTTCGTAAAATTTGACATAGAAGAACATTAAAAAGTGTACATCGAGCAACTTTGATAGTCCGAAGTTGCTCCACTCTCTCTATGGAGGAGCTTTTAACGGTTTTTCCATTTGTCATAGAAAATTGGTGTTTTGGCATCGAAATAATCCTGGAAGCTCATTTTCGTAAAATTTAACATAGAAGAACAATAAAAGGTGTACACCAAGCAATTTTGATTGTCTGAAGTTGCTCAACTCTCTCTATGGAGGAGCTTTTAACTGTTTTTTCCATTTGTCATAGAAAGTTGGTGTTTTGGCATCGAAATAATCTAAGAAGCTTACACTCATAAAATTTGAAGTAGAAGAACAATAAAAAGTGTACACCGAGCAACTTTGATTGTCCGAAGTTGCTCAACTCACTCTATGGGAGAGCTCTTAACGGTTTTGTCCATTTGTCATAGAAAGTTGGTGTTTTGGCATCAAAATAATCCTGAAAGCTCATTTTCGTAAAATTTAACATAGAAGAACAATAAAAAGTGTACACCGAGCAACTTTGATTGTCCGAAGTTGCTCAACTCACTCTATGGGGGAGCTTTTAACGGTTTTGTCCATTTGTCATAGAAAGTTGGTGTTTTGGCATCAAAATAATCCTGAAAGCTCCATTTCGTAAAATTTAACGTAGAAGAACAATAAAAAGTGTACACCGAGCAATTTTGATTGTCCGAAGTTGCTCAACTCTCTCCATGAAGGAGCTTTTAACAGTTTTCTCCATTTGTCATAGAAACCTGGGATTTTTGCATCGAAATAATCTCGGAAGCTCCATTTCGTAAAATTTGACATAGAAGAACATTAAAAAGTGTACATCGAGCAACTTTGATAGTCCGAAGTTGCTCAACTCTCTCTATGGAGGAGCTTTTAACGGTTTTTCCATTTGTCATAGAAAATTGGTGTTTTGGCATCGAAATAATCCTGGAAGCTCATTTTCGTAAAATTTAACATAGAAGAACAATAAAAGGTGTACAGCAAGCAATTTTGATTGTCTGAAGTTGCTCAACTCTCTCTATGGAGGAGCTTTTAACTGTTTTTTCCATTTGTCATAGAAAGTTGGTGTTTTTGCATCGAAATAATCTAAGAAGCTTACACTCATAAAATTTGAAGTAGAAGAACAATAAAAAGTGTACACCGAGCAACTTTGATTGTCCGAAGTTGCTCAACTCACTCTATGGGAGAGCTCTTAACGGTTTTGTCCATTTGTCATAGAAAGTTGGTGTTTTGGCATCAAAATAATCCTGAAAGCTCATTTTCGTAAAATTTAACATAGAAGAACAATAAAAAGTGTACACCGAGCAACTTTGATTGTCCGAAGTTGCTCAACTCACTCTATGGGGGAGCTTTTAACGGTTTTGTCCATTTGTCATAGAAAGTTGGTGTTTTGGCATCAAAATAATCCTGAAAGCTCATTTTCGTAAAATTTAACATAGAAGAACAATAAAAAGTGTACACCGAGCAATTTTGATTGTCCGAACTTGCTCAACTCTCACTATGTAGGAGCTTTTAACGGTTTTGTCCATTTATCATAGAAAGTTGGTGTTTTTACATCGAAATAATCTAAGAAGCTTACACTCATAAAATTTGAAGTAGAAGAACAATAAAAAGTGTACACCGAGCAACTTTGATTGTCCGAAACTGCTCAACTCTCACTATGGAGGAGCTTTTAACTGTTTTTTCATTTGTCATAGAAAGTTGGTGTTTTTGCATCGAAATAATCTAAGAAGCTTACACTCATAAAATTTGAAGTAGAAGAACAATAAAAAGTGTACATCGAGCAACTTTGATTGTCCGAAGTTGCTCAACTCTCTCTATGGAGGAGCTTTTAACGGTTTTGTTCATTTGTCATAGAAAGTTGGTGTTTTGGCATCGAAATAATCTTGGAAGCTTATACTCATAAAATTTGACATAGAAGAACAATAAAACGTGTACACCGAGCATATTTGATGGTCCGAAATTGGTCAAATCTCTTTATGAAGGAGCTTTTAACAGTTTTCTCCATTTGTCATGGAAACTTTGGATTTTGGCATCGAAAAAATCTAGGAAGCTTACACTCATAAAATTTGACATAGAAGAACAATAAAAAGTGTCCACCGAGCAACTTTGATGTTCCGAAGTTGCACTACTCTCTCTATGGAGGAGCTTTTAAAGGTTTTGTCCATTTGTCATAGAATGTTGGTCTTTTGCCATCGAAATAATCTTGGAAGCTTATACTCATAAAATTCGACATAGAAGAACATTAAAAAGTGTACACCGAGCAACTTTGATAGTCCAAAGTTGCTCAACTCTCTCCTATGGAAGAGCTTTTAACGGTTTTGTCCATTTGTCAAAGAAAGTTGGTGTTTTGGCATCGAAATAATCCTGGAAGCTCATTTTCGTAAAATTTAACATAGAAGAACAATAAAAAGTGTACACCGAGCAATTTTGATTGTCCGAAGTTGCTCAACTCTCTCTATAGAGTAGCTTTTAACGGTTTTGTCTATTTGCCATAGAAAGTTGGTATTTTGGCATCGAAATAATCCTGAAAGCTCATTTTCGTAAAATTTAACATAGAAGAACAATAAAAGGTGTACACCGAGTAATTTTCATTGTCTGAAGTTGCTCAAATCTCTCTATTGAGGAGCTTTTAACTGTTTTTTCCCTTTGTCATAGAAAGTTGGTGTTTTTGCATCGAAATAATCTAAGAAGCTTACACTCATAAAATTTGAAGTAGAAGAACAATAAAAAGTTTACACCGAGCAACTTTGATTGTCTGAAGTTGCTCAAGTCTCCCTATGGAGGAGCTTTTAACGGTTTTGTCCATTTGTCATTGAAAGTTGGTGTTTTGCCAACGAAATAATCTTGGAAGCGTATACTCATAAAATTTAACATAGAAGAACATTAAAAAGTGTACACCGAGCAACTTTGATTGTCCGAAGTTGCTCAACTCTCTCTATGGAAGAGCTTTTAACGGTTTTGTCCATTTGTCATAGAAAGTTGGTGTTTTGCCAACGATATAATCTTGGAAGCTTATACTCATAAAATATGACATAGAAGAACATTAAAAAGTGTACATCGAGTAACTTTGATAGTCCGAAGTTGCTCAACTCTCTCTATGGAGGAGCTTTTAACTGTTTTTTCCATTTGTCATAGAAAGTTGGTGTTTTTGCATCGAAATAATCTTGGAAGCTTATACTCGTAATATTTAACATAGAAGAACAATAAAAATGTACAGCAAGAAACTTTTATTGTCCGAAGTTGCTCAACTCTCTCTATGGAGGAGCTTTTAACGGTTTTGTCCATTTGTCATAGAAAGTTGGTGTTTTGGCATTGAAATAATCTTGGAAGCTTATACTCATAAAATTTGACATAGAAGAACAATAAAGCGTCTACACTGAGCATCTTTGATGGTCCGAAATTGGTCAAATCTCTCTTTGAAGAAGCTTTTAACAGTTTTCTCCATTTGTCATGGAAACTTGGGATTTTGGCATCGAAATAATCTAGGAAGCTTACACTCATAAAATTTGACATAGAAGAACAATAAAAAGTGTCCACCGAGCAACTTTGATGTTCCGAAGTTGATCAACTCTCTCTATGGAATTGTTTTTAAAGGTTTTGTCCATTTGTCATAGAATGTTGGTCTTTTGCCATCGAAATAATCTTGGAAGCTTATACTCATAAAATTTGACTTAGAAGAACATTAAAAAGTGTACACCGAGCAACTTTGATAGTCCAAAGTTGCCCAACTCTCTCTATGGAGGAGCTTTTAACGGTTTTGTCCATTTGTCAAAGAAAGTTGGTGTTTTGGCATCGATATAATCCTGAAAGCTCATTTTCGTAAAATTTAACATTGAAGAACAATAAAAAGTGTACACGGAGCAATTTTGATTGTCCGAAGTTGCTCAACTCTCTCTATGGAGGAGCTTTTAACGGTTTTGTCCATTTTTCATATAAAGTTGGTATTTTGGCATCGAAATAATCTTGAAAGCTCATTTTCATAAAATTTAACATAGAAGAACAATAAAAGGTGTACACCGAGCAATTTTCATTGTCTGAAGTCGCTCAACTCTCTCTATTGAGGAGCTTTTAACTGTTTTTTCCCTTTGTCATAGAAAGTTGGTGTTTTGGCATCGAAATAATCTAAGAAACTTACACTCATAAAATTTGACATAGAAGAACAATAAAAAGTGTCCACCGAGCAACTTTGATGTTCCGAAGTTGATCAACTCTCCTCTCTCTATGGAGGAGCTTTTAAAGGTTTTGTCCATTTGTCATAGAATGTTGGTCTTTTGCCATCGAAATGATCTTGGAAGCTTATACTCATAAAATTTGACATAGAAGAACATTAAAAAGTGTACACCGAGCAATTTTGATTGTCCGAAGTTACTAAACTCTCTCTATAGAGGAGCTTTTAACGGTTTTGTCTATTTGCCATAGAAAGTTGGTGTTTTGGCATCGAAATAATCCTGAAAGCTCATTTTCGTAAAATTTAACATAGAAGAACAATAAAAAGTGTACACCAAGCAATTTTGATTGTCCGAAGTTGCTCAACTCTCTCTATGGAGGAGCTTTTAACGGTTTTGTCCATTTTTCATAGAAAGTTGGTATTTTGGCATCGAAATAATCCTGAAAGCTCATTTTCGTAAAATTTAACATAGAAGAACAATAAAAGGTGTACACCGAGCAATTTTCATTGTCTGAAGTTGCTCAACTCTCTCTATTGAGGAGCTTTTAACTGTTTGTTCCCTTTGTCATAGAAAGTTGGTGTTTTTGCATCGAAATAATCTAAGAAGCTTACACTCATAAAATTTGAAGTAGAAGAACAATAAAAAGTGTACACCGAGCAACTTTGATTGTCTGAAGTTGCTCAACTCCCTCTATGGAGGAGCTTTTAACGGTTTTGTCCATTTGTCATTGAAAGTTGGTGTTTTGCCAACGAAATAATCTTGGAAGCTTATACTCATAAAATTTGACATAGAAGAACATTAAAAAGTGTACACCGAGCAACTTTGATTGTCCGAAGTTGCTCAACTCTCTCTATGGAGGAGCTTTTAACGGTTTTGTCCATTTGTCATAGAGAGTTGGTGTTTTGCCAACGATATAAACTTGGAAGCTTATACTCGTAAAATTTAACATAGAAGAACAATAAAAAGTGTACATCGAGCAACTTTGATAGTCCGAAGTTGCTCAACTCTCTCTATGGAGGAGCTTTTAACTGTTTTTTCCATTTGTCATAGAAAGTTGGTGTTTTTGCATCGAAATAATCTTGGAAGCTTATACTCGTAAAATTTAACATAGAAGAACAATAAAAAGTGTACACCGAGAAACTTTTATTGTCCGAAGTTGCTCAACTCTCTCTATGGAGGAGCTTTTAACGGTTTTGTCCATTTGTCATAGAAAGTTGGTGTTTTGGCATTGAAATAATCTTGGAAGCTTATCCTCATGAAATTTGACATAGAAGAACAATAAAACGTGTACACTGAGCATTTTTGATGGTCCGAAATTGGTCAAATCTCTCTTTGAAGGAGCATTTATCAGTTTTCTCCATTTGTCATGGAAACTTGGGATTTTGGCATCGAAATAATCTAGGAAGCTTACACTAATAAAATTTGACATAGAAGAACAATAAAAAATGTCCACCGAGCAACTTTGATGTTCCGAAGTTGATCAACTCTCTCTATGGAGAAGCTTTTAAAGGTTTTGTCCATTTGTCATAGAATGTTGGTCTTTTGCCATCGAAATAATCCTGGAAGCTTATACTCATAAAATTTGACATAGAAGAACATTAAAAAGTGTACACCGAGCAACTTTGATAGTCCAAAGTTGCTCAACTCTCTCTATGGAGGAGCCTTTAATGGTTTTGACCATTTGTCAAAGAAAGTTGTTGTTTTGGCATCGAAATAATCCTAGAAGCTCATTTTTGTAAAATTTAACATAGAAGAACAATAAAAAGTGTACACCGAGAAACTTTGATTGTCCAGAGTTGCTCAACTCTCTCTATGGAGGTGCTTTTAACGGTTTTGTCCATTTGTCATAGAAAGTTGGTGTTTTGGCATCGAAATAATCCTGGAAGCTCATTTTCGTAAAATTTGACATAGAAAACAATAAAAAGTGTACATCGAGCAATTTGATTGTCAGAAGGTGCTCAACTCTCTCTATGGAGGAGCTTTTAACGGTTTTGTCCATTTTTCATAGAAAGTTGGTATTTTGGCATCGAAATAATCCTGAAAGCTCATTTTCGTAAAATTTAACATAGAAGAACAATAAAAGGTGTACACCGAGCAATTTTCATTGTCTGAAGTGGCTCAACTCTCTCTATTGAGGAGCTTTTAACTGTTTGTTCCCTTTGTCATAGAAAGTTGGTGTTTTTGCATCGAAATAATCTAAGAAGCTTACACTCATAAAATTTGAAGTAGAAGAACAATAAAAAGTGTACACCGAGCAACTTTGATTGTCTGAAGTTGCTCAACTCCCTCTATGGAGGAGCTTTTAACGGTTTTGTCCATTTGTCATTGAAAGTTGGTGTTTTGCCAACGAAATAATCTTGGAAGCTTATACTCATAAAATTTGACATAGAAGAACATTAAAAAGTGTACACCGAGCAACTTTGATTGTCCGAAGTTGCTCAACTCTCTCTATGGAGGAGCTTTTAACGGTTTTGTACATTTGTCATAGAGATTTGGTGTTTTGCCAACGATATAAACTTGGAAGCTTATACTCGTAAAATTTAACATAGAAGAACAATAAAAAGTGTACATCGAGCAACTTTGATAGTCCGAAGTTGCTCAACTCTCTCTATGGAGGAGCTTTTAACTGTTTTTTCCATTTGTCATAGAAAGTTGGTGTTTTTGCATCGAAATAATCTTGGAAGCTTATACTCGTAAAATTTAACATAGAAGAACAATAAAAAGTGTACACCGAGAAACTTTTATTGTCCGAAGTTGCTCAACTCTCTCTATGGAGGAGCTTTTAACGGTTTTGTCCATTTGTCATAGAAAGTTGGTGTTTTGGCATTGAAATAATCTTGGAAGCTTATACTCATGAAATTCGACATAGAAGAACAATAAAACGTGTACACTGAGCATTTTTGATGGTCCGAAATTGGTCAAATCTCTCTTTGAAGGAGCATTTATCAGTTTTCTCCATTTGTCATGGAAACTTGGGATTTTGGCATCGAAATATTCTAGGAAGCTTACACTAATAAAATTTGACATAGAAGAACAATAAAAAATGTCCACCGAGCAACTTTGATGTTCCGAAGTTGATCAACTCTCTCTATGGAGAAGCTTTTAAAGGTTTTGTCCATTTGTCATAGAATGTTGGTCTTTTGCCATCGAAATGATCTTGGAAGCTTATACTCATAAAATTTGACATAGAAGAACATTAAAAAGTGTACACCGAGCAATTTTGATTGTCCGAAGTTACTAAACTCTCTCTATAGAGGAGCTTTTAACGGTTTTGTCTATTTGCCATAGAAAGTTGGTGTTTTGGCATCGAAATAATCCTGAAAGCTCATTTTCGTAAAATTTAACATAGAAGAACAATAAAAAGTGTACACCAAGCAATTTTGATTGTCCGAAGTTGCTCAACTCTCTCTATGGAGGAGCTTTTAACGGTTTTGTCCATTTTTCATAGAAAGTTGGTATTTTGGCATCGAAATAATCCTGAAAGCTCATTTTCGTAAAATTTAACATAGAAGAACAATAAAAGGTGTACACCGAGCAATTTTCATTGTCTGAAGTTGCTCAACTCTCTCTATTGAGGAGCTTTTAACTGTTTGTTCCCTTTGTCATAGAAAGTTGGTGTTTTTGCATCGAAATAATCTAAGAAGCTTACACTCATAAAATTTGAAGTAGAAGAACAATAAAAAGTGTACACCGAGCAACTTTGATTGTCTGAAGTTGCTCAACTCCCTCTATGGAGGAGCTTTTAACGGTTTTGTCCATTTGTCATTGAAAGTTGGTGTTTTGCCAACGAAATAATCTTGGAAGCTTATACTCATAAAATTTGACATAGAAGAACATTAAAAAGTGTACACCGAGCAACTTTGATTGTCCGAAGTTGCTCAACTCTCTCTATGGAGGAGCTTTTAACGGTTTTGTCCATTTGTCATAGAGAGTTGGTGTTTTGCCAACGATATAAACTTGGAAGCTTATACTCGTAAAATTTAACATAGAAGAACAATAAAAAGTGTACATCGAGCAACTTTGATAGTCCGAAGTTGCTCAACTCTCTCTATGGAGGAGCTTTTAACTGTTTTTTCCATTTGTCATAGAAAGTTGGTGTTTTTGCATCGAAATAATCTTGGAAGCTTATACTCGTAAAATTTAACATAGAAGAACAATAAAAAGTGTACACCGAGAAACTTTTATTGTCCGAAGTTGCTCAACTCTCTCTATGGAGGAGCTTTTAACGGTTTTGTCCATTTGTCATAGAAAGTTGGTGTTTTGGCATTGAAATAATCTTGGAAGCTTATCCTCATGAAATTTGACATAGAAGAACAATAAAACGTGTACACTGAGCATTTTTGATGGTCCGAAATTGGTCAAATCTCTCTTTGAAGGAGCATTTATCAGTTTTCTCCATTTGTCATGGAAACTTGGGATTTTGGCATCGAAATAATCTAGGAAGCTTACACTAATAAAATTTGACATAGAAGAACAATAAAAAATGTCCACCGAGCAACTTTGATGTTCCGAAGTTGATCAACTCTCTCTATGGAGAAGCTTTTAAAGGTTTTGTCCATTTGTCATAGAATGTTGGTCTTTTGCCATCGAAATAATCCTGGAAGCTTATACTCATAAAATTTGACATAGAAGAACATTAAAAAGTGTACACCGAGCAACTTTGATAGTCCAAAGTTGCTCAACTCTCTCTATGGAGGAGCCTTTAATGGTTTTGACCATTTGTCAAAGAAAGTTGTTGTTTTGGCATCGAAATAATCCTAGAAGCTCATTTTTGTAAAATTTAACATAGAAGAACAATAAAAAGTGTACACCGAGAAACTTTGATTGTCCAGAGTTGCTCAACTCTCTCTATGGAGGTGCTTTTAACGGTTTTGTCCATTTGTCATAGAAAGTTGGTGTTTTGGCATCGAAATAATCCTGGAAGCTCATTTTCGTAAAATTTGACATAGAAAACAATAAAAAGTGTACATCGAGCAATTTGATTGTCAGAAGGTGCTCAACTCTCTCTATGGAGGAGCTTTTAACGGTTTTGTCCATTTTTCATAGAAAGTTGGTATTTTGGCATCGAAATAATCCTGAAAGCTCATTTTCGTAAAATTTAACATAGAAGAACAATAAAAGGTGTACACCGAGCAATTTTCATTGTCTGAAGTGGCTCAACTCTCTCTATTGAGGAGCTTTTAACTGTTTGTTCCCTTTGTCATAGAAAGTTGGTGTTTTTGCATCGAAATAATCTAAGAAGCTTACACTCATAAAATTTGAAGTAGAAGAACAATAAAAACTGTACACCGAGCAACTTTGATTGTCTGAAGTTGCTCAACTCCCTCTATGGAGGAGCTTTTAACGGTTTTGTCCATTTGTCATTGAAAGTTGGTGTTTTGCCAACGAAATAATCTTGGAAGCTTATACTCATAAAATTTGACATAGAAGAACATTAAAAAGTGTACACCGAGCAACTTTGATTGTCCGAAGTTGCTCAACTCTCTCTATGGAGGAGCTTTTAACGGTTTTGTACATTTGTCATAGAGATTTGGTGTTTTGCCAACGATATAAACTTGGAAGCTTATACTCGTAAAATTTAACATAGAAGAACAATAAAAAGTGTACATCGAGCAACTTTGATAGTCCGAAGTTGCTCAACTCTCTCTATGGAGGAGCTTTTAACTGTTTTTTCCATTTGTCATAGAAAGTTGGTGTTTTTGCATCGAAATAATCTTGGAAGCTTATACTCGTAAAATTTAACATAGAAGAACAATAAAAAGTGTACACCGAGAAACTTTTATTGTCCGAAGTTGCTCAACTCTCTCTATGGAGGAGCTTTTAACGGTTTTGTCCATTTGTCATAGAAAGTTGGTGTTTTGGCATTGAAATAATCTTGGAAGCTTATACTCATGAAATTCGACATAGAAGAACAATAAAACGTGTACACTGAGCATTTTTGATGGTCCGAAATTGGTCAAATCTCTCTTTGAAGGAGCATTTATCAGTTTTCTCCATTTGTCATGGAAACTTGGGATTTTGGCATCGAAATATTCTAGGAAGCTTACACTAATAAAATTTGACATAGAAGAACAATAAAAAATGTCCACCGAGCAACTTTGATGTTCCGAAGTTGATCAACTCTCTCTATGGAGAAGCTTTTAAAGGTTTTGTCCATTTGTCATAGAATGTTGGTCTTTTGCCATCGAAATAATCTTGGAAGCTTATACTGATAAAATTTGACATAGAAGAACATTAAAAAGTGTACACCGAGCAACTTTGATAGTCCAAAGTTGCTCAACTCTCTCTATGGAGGAGCCTTTAATGGTTTTGTCCATTTGTCAAAGAAAGTTGGTGTTTTGGCATTAAAATAATCCTGGAAGCTCATTTTCGTAAAATTTAACATAAAAGAACAATAAAAGGTGTACACCGAGCAACTTTGATTGTCCGAAGTTGCTCAACTCTCTCTATGGAGGAGCTTTTAACGGTTTTTTCCATTTGCCATTAAAAGTTGGTGTTTTGGCATCGAAATAATCTTGGAAGCTTATACTCGTAAAATTTGACTGAGTAGAACATTATAAAGTGTACACCGAGCAACTTTGATTGTCCGAAGTTGCTCAACTCTCTCTACGGAGGAGCCTTTAACGGTTTTGTCCATTTGTCAAAGAAAGTTGGTGTATTGGCATCGAAATAATCTTGGAAACTCGTTTTCGTAAAATTTAACATAGAAAAACAATAAAAAGTGTACACCGAGCAATTTTGATTATCCGACGTTGCTCAACTCTCTCTATAGAGGAGCTTTTAACGGTTTTGTCCATTTGTCATAGAAAGTTGGTGTTTTGGCATTAAAATAATCCTGGAAGCTCATTTTCGTAAAATTTAACTTAAAAGAACAATAAAAGGTGTACACCGAGCAACTTTGATTGTCCGAAGTTGCTCAACTCTCTCTATGCAGGAGCTTTTAACGGTTTTTTCCATTTGTCATAAAAAGTTGGTGTTTTGGCATCGAAATAATCTTGGAAGCTTATACTCATAAAATTCGACATAGAAGAACATTAAAAAGTGTACACCGAGCAACTTTGATAGTCTGAAGTTGCTCAACTCTCTCTATGGAGGAGCTTTTAATGGTTTTGTCCATTTGTCATAGAAAGTTGGTGTTTTGGCATCGAAATAATCCTGGAAGCTCATTCTCGTAAAATTTAACATAGAAGAACAATAAAAAGTGTATACCGAGAAATTTTGATTGTCCGAAGTTGCTCAACTCTCTCTATGAATGGGCTTTTAACGATTTTGTCCATTTGTCATAGAAAGTTGATGTTTTGGCATCGAAATAATCCTGGAAGCTCATTTTCGTAAAATTTGACATAGAAGAACAATAAAAAGTGTACACTGAGTAATTTGATTGTCCGAAGGTGCTAAACTCTCTCTATGGACGAGCTTTTAACGGTTTTGTCCATTTGTCATAGAAAGTTGGTGTTTTGGCATCGTAATAATCCAGAAAGCTAATTTTCGTAAAATTTGACATAGAAGAACAATAAAAGGTGTACACCGGGCAATTTTGATTGTCCAAAGTTGCTCAACTCTCACTATGGAGGAGCTTTTAACTGTTTTTTCCATTTGTCGTAGAAAGTTGGTGTTTTTGCATCGAAATAATCTAAGAAGCTTACACTCATAAAATTTGAAGTAGAAGAACAATAAAAAGTGTACACCGAGCAACTTTGATTGTCCGAAGTTGCTCAACTCTCTCTATGGAGGAGCTTTTAATGGTTTTGTCCATTTGTCATAGAAAGTTGGTGTTTTGGCATCGAAATAATCTTGGAAGCTTATACTCATAAAATTTGACATAGAAGAACAATAAAACGTGTACACCGATCATCTTTGATGGTCCGAAATTGGTCAAATCTCTCTATGAAGGAGCTTTTAACAGTTTTCTCCATTTGTCATGGAAACTTGGGATTTTGGCATCGAAATAATCTAGGAAGCTTACACTCATAAAATTTGACATAGAAGAACAATAAAAAGTGTCCACCGAGCAACTTTGATGTTCCGAAGTTGATCAACTCTCTCTATGGAGGAGCTTTTAAAGGTTTTGTCCATTTGTCATAGAATATTTGTCTTTTGCAATCGAAATAATCTTGGATGCTTATACTCATAAAATTTGACATAGAAGAACATTAAAAAGTGTACACCGGGCAACTTTGATAGTCCAAAGTTGCTCAACTCTCTCTATAGAGGAGCCTTTAACGGTTTTGTCCATTTGTCAAAGAAAGTTGGTGTTTTGGCATCGAAATAATCCTGTAAGCTCATTTTCGTAAAATTTAACATAAAAGAACAATAAAAGGTGTACACCGAGCAACTTTGATTGTCCGAAGTTGCTCAACTCTCTCTATGGAGGAGCTTTTAACGGTTTTTTCCATTTGCCATTAAAAGTTGGTGTTTTGGCATCGAAATAATCTTGGAAGCTTATACTCGTAAAATTTGACTGAGTAGAACATTATAAAGTGTACACCGAGCAACTTTGATTGTCCGAAGTTGCTCAACTCTCTCTACGGAGGAGCCTTTAACGGTTTTGTCCATTTGTCGAAGAAAGTTGGTGTTTTGGCATCGAAATAATCCTGGAAGCTCATTTTTGTAAAATTTAACATAGAAGAACAATAAAAAGTGTACACCGAGAAATTTTGATTGTCCAGAGTTGCTCAACTCTCTCTATGGAGGTGCTTTTAACGGTTTTGTCCATTTGTCATAGAAAGTTGGTGTTTTGGCATCGAAATTTTCCTGGAAGCACATTTTCGTAAAATTTAACATAAAAGAACAATAAAAAGTGTACACCGAGCTATTTTGATTGTCTGACGTTGCTCAACTCTCTCTATAGAGGAGCTTTTAACGGTTTTGTCCATTTGTCATAGAAAGTTGGTGTTTTGGCATTAAAATAATCCTGGAAGCTCATTTTCGTAAAATTTAACATAAAAGAACAATAAAAGGTGTACACCGAGCAACTTTGATTGTCCGAAGTTGCTCAACTCTCTCTATGGAGGAGCTTTTAACGGTTTTTTCCATTTGTCATTAAAAGTTGGTGTTTTGGCATCGAAATAATCTTGGAAGCTTATACTCGTAAAATTTGACTTAGTAGAACATTATAAAGTGTACACCGAGCAACTTTGATTGTCCGAAGTTTCTCAACTCTCTCTACGGAGGAGCCTTTAACGGTTTTGTCCATTTGTCAAAGAAAGTTGGTGTTTTGGCATCGAAATAATCCTGGAAACTCATTTTCGTAAAATTTTACATAGAAAAAAATAAAAAGTGTACACCGAGCAATTTTGATTGTCCGACGTTGCTCAATTCTCTCTATAGAGGAGCTTTTAACGGTTTTGTCCATTTGTCATAGAAAGTTGGTGTTTTGGCATTAAAATAATCCTGGAAGCTCGTTTTCGTAAAATTTAACATAAAAGAACAATAAAAGGTGTACACCGAGCAACTTTGATTGTCCGAAGTTGCTCAAGTCTCTCTATGGAGGAGCTTTTAACGGTTTTTTCCATTTGTAATTAAAAGTTGGTGTTTTGGCATCGAAATAATCTTGGAAGCTTATACTCATAAAATTCGACATAGAAGAACATTAAAAAGTGTACACCGCGCAACTTTGATAGGCTGAAGTTGCTCAACTCTCTTTATGGAGGAGCTTTTAATGGTTTTGTCCATTTGTCATAGAAAGTTGGTGTTTTGGCATCGAAATAATCCTGGAAGCTCATTCTCGTAAAATTTAACATAGAAGAACAATAAAAAGTGTATACCGGGCAATTTTGATTGTCCGAAGTTGCTCAACTCTCTCTATGAAGGGGCTTTTAATGATTTTGTCCATTTGTCATAGAAAGTTGGTGTTTTGGAATCGAAATAATCCTGGAAGCTCATTTTCGTAAAACTTAACATAGAAGAACAATAAAAAGTGTACACCGAGCAATTTGATTGTCCGAAGGTGCTCAACTCTCTCTATAGAGGAGATTTTAACGGTTTTGTCCATTTGTCATAGAAAGTTGGTGTTTTGGCATTAAAATAATCCTGGAAGCTCATTTTCGTAAAATTTAACATAAAAGAACAATAAAAGGTGTACACCGAGCAACTTTGATTGTCCGAAGGTTCTCAACTCTCTCTATGGATGAGCTTTTAACGCTTTTTTCCATTTGTCATTAAAAGTTGGTGTTTTGGCATCGAAATAATCTTGGAAGCTTATACTCGTAAAATTTGACTTAGTAGAACATTATAAAGTGTACACCGAGCAACTTTGATTGTCCGAAGTTGCTCAACTCTCTCTACGGAGGAGCCTTTAACGGTTTTGTCCATTTCTCAAAGAAAGTTGGTGTTTTGGCATCGAAATAATCTTGGAAACTCATTTTCGTAAAATTTAACATAGAAAAACAATAAAAAGTGTACACCGAGCAATTTTGATTGTCCGACGTTGCTCAACTCTCTCTATAGAGGAGCTTTTAACGGTTTTGTCCATTTGTCATAGAAAGTTGGTGTTTTGGCATTAAAATAATCCTGGAAGCTCATTTTCGTAAAATTTAACATAAAAGAACAATAAAAGGTGTACACCGAGCAACTTTGACTGTCCGAATTTGCTCAACTCTCTCTATGCAGGAGCTTTTAACGGTTTTTTCCATTTGTCATTAAAAGTTGGTGTTTTGGCATCGAAATAATCTTGGAAGCTTATACTCATAAAATTCGACATAGAAGAACATTAAAAATTGTACACCGAGCAACTTTGATAGTCTGAAGTTGCTCAACTCTCTCTATGGAGGAGCTTTTAATGGTTTTGTCCATTTGTCATAGAAAGTTGGTGTTTTGGCATCGAAATAATCCTGGAAGCTCATTCTCGTAAAATTTAGCATAGAAGAACAATAAAAAGTGTATACCGAGAAATTTTGATTTTCCGAAGTTGCTCAACTCTCTCTATGAATGGGCTTTTGACGATTTTGTCCATTTGTCATAGAAAGTTGGTGTTTTGGCATCGAAATAATCCTGGAAGCTCATTTTCGTAAAATTTGACATAGAAGAACAATAAAAAGTGTACACCGAGCAATTTGATTGTCCGAAGGTGCTCAACTCTCTCTATGGAGGAGCTTTTAACGGTTTTGTCCATTTGTCATAGAAAGTTGGTGTTTTGGCATCGAAATTATCCTTGAAGCACATTTTCGTAAAATTTAACATAAAAGAACAATAAAAGGTGTACACCGAGCAATTTTGATTGTCCGACGTTGCTCAACTCTCTCTATAGAGGAGCTTTTAACGGTTTTGTCCATTTGTCATAGAAAGTTGGTGTTTTGGCATTAAAATAATCCTGGAAGCTCATTTTCGTAAAATTTAACATAAAAGAACAATAAAAGGTGTACACCGAGCAACTTTGATTGTCCGAATTTGCTCAACTCTCTCTATGAAAGATCTTTTAACGGTTTTTTCCATTTGTCATTAAAAGTTGTTGTTTTGGCATCGAAATAATCATGGAAGCTTATACTCATAAAATTCGACATAGAAGAACATTAAAAAGTGTACACCGAGCAACTTTGATAGTCCAAAGTTGCTCAACTCTCTCTATGGAGGAGCCTTTAACGGTTTTGTCCATTTGTCAAAGAAAGTTGGTGTTTTGGCATCGAAATAATCCTGGAAGCTCATTTTTGTAAAATTTAACATAGAAGAACAATAAAAAGTGTACACCGAGAAACTTTGATTGTCCAGAGTTGCTCAACTCTCTCTATGGAGGTGCTTTTAACGGTTTTGTCCATTTGTCATAGAAAGTTGGTGTTTTGGCATCGAAATTTTCCTGGAAGCACATTTTCGTAAAATTTAACATAAAAGAACAATAAAAAGTGTACACCGAGCTATTTTGATTGTCTGACGTTGCTCAACTCTCTCTATAGAGGAGCTTTTAACGGTTTTGTGCATTTGTCATAGAAAGTTGGTGTTTTGGCATTAAAATAATCCTGGAAGCTCATTTTCGTAAAATTTAACATAAAAGAACAATAAAAGGTGTACACCGAGCAACTTTGATTGTCCGAAGTTGCTCAACTCTCTCTATAGAGGAGCTTTTAACGGTTTTTTCCATTTGTCATTAAAAGTTGGTGTTTTGGCATCGAAATAATCTTGGAAGCTTATACTCGTAAAATTTGACTTAGTAGAACATTATAAAGTGTACACCGAGCAACTTTGATTGTCCGAAGTTTCCCAACTCTCTCTACGGAGGAGCCTTTAACGGTTTTGTCCATTTGTCAAAGAAAGTTGGTGTTTTGGCATCGAAATAATCCTGGAAACTCATTTTCGTAAAATTTAACATAGAAAAACAATAAAAAGTGTACACCGAGCAATTTTGATTGTCCGACGTTGCTCAACTCTCTCTATAGAGGAGCTTTTAACGGTTTTGTCCATTTGTCATAGAAAGTTGGTGTTTTGGCATTAAAATAATTCTGGAAGCTCATTTTCGTAAAATTTAACATAAAAGAACAATAAAAGGTGTACACCGAGCAACTTTGATTGTCCGAAGTTGCTCAACTCTCTCTATGGAGGAGCTTTTAACGGTTTTTTCCATTTGTCATTAAAAGTTGGTGTTTTGGCATCGAAATAATCTTGGAAGCTTATACTCGTAAAATTTGACTTAGTAGAACATTATAAAGTGTACACCGAGCAACTTTGATTGTCTGAAGTTTCTCAACTCTCTCTACGGAGGAGCCTTTAACTGTTTTGTCCATTTGTCAAAGAAAGTTGGTGTTTTGGCATCGAAATAATCCTGGAAACTCATTTTCGTAAAATTTAACATAGAAAAACAATAAAAAGTGTACACCAAGCAATTTTGATTGTCCGACGTTGCTCAACTCTCTCTATAGAGGAGCTTTTAACGGTTTTGTCCATTTGTCATAGAAAGTTGGTGTTTTGGCATTAAAATAATCTTGGAAGCTCATTTTCGTAAAATTTAACATAAAAGAACAATAAAAGGTGTACACCGAGCAACTTTGATTGTCCGAAGTTTCTCAACTCTCTCTATGGAGGAGCTTTTAACGGTTTTTTCCATTTGTCATTAAAAGTTGGTGTTTTGGCATCGAAATAATCTTGGAAGCTTATACTCATAAAATTCGACATAGAAGAACATTAAAAAGTGTACACCGAGCAACTTTGATAGGCTGAAGTTGCTCAACTCTCTTTATGGAGGAGCTTTTAATGGTTTTGTCCATTTGTCATAGAAAGTTGGTGTTTTGGCATCGAAATAATCCTGGAAGCTCATTCTCGTAAAATTTAACATAGAAGAACAATAAAAAGTGTATACCAGGCAATTTTGATTGTCCGAAGTTGCTCAACTCTCTCTATGAAGTGGCTTTTAATGATTTTGTCCATTTGTCATAGAAAGTTGGTGTTTTGGAATCGAAATAATCCTGGAAGCTCATTTTCGTAAAACTTAACATAGAAGAACAATAAAAAGTGTACATCGAGCAATTTGATTGTCCGAAGGTGCTCAACTCTCTCTATAGAGGAGCTTTTAACGGTTTTGTCCATTTGTCATAGAAAGTTGGTGTTTTGGCATTAAAATAAACCTGGAAGCTCATTTTCGTAAAATTTAACATAAAAGAACAATAAAAGGTGTACACCGAGCAACTTTGATTGTCCAAAGTTGCTCAACTCTCTCTATGGAGGAGCTTTTAACGGTTTTTTCCATTTGCCATTAAAAGTTGGTGTTTTGGCATCGAAATAATCTTGGAAGCTTATACTCGTAAAATTTGACTTAGTAGAACATTATAAAGTGTACACCGAGCAACTTTGATTGTCCGAAGTTACTCAACTCTCTCTACGGAGGAGCCTTTAACGGTTTTGTCCATTTCTCAAAGAAAGTTGGTGTTTTGCCATCGAAATAATCTTGGAAACTCATTTTCGTAAAATTTAACATAGAAAAACAATAAAAAGTGTACACCGAGCAATTTTGATTGTCCGACGTTGCTCAACTCTCTCTATAGAGGAGCTTTTAACGGTTTTGTCCATTTGTCATAGAAAGTTGGTGTTTTGGCATTAAAATAATCCTGGAAGCTCATTTTCGAAAAATTTAACATAAAAGAACAATAAAAAGTGTACACCGAGCAACTTTGATTGTCTGAAGTTGCTTAACTCTCTCTATGCAGGAGCTTTTAACGGGTTTTTCCATTTGTCATTAAAAGTTGGTGTTTTGGCATCGAAATAATCTTGGAAGCTTATACTCATAAAATTCGACATAGAAGAACATTAAAAAGTGTACACCGAGCAACTTTGATAGTCTGAAGTTGCTCAACTCTCTCTATGGAGGAGCTTTTAATGGTTTTGTCCATTTGTCACAGAAAGTTGGTGTTTTGGCATCGAAATAATCCTGGAAGCTCATTCTCGTAAAATTTAACATAGAAGAACAATAAAAAGTGTATACCGAGAAATTTTGATTTTCCGAAGTTGCTTAACTCTCTCTATGAATGGGCTTTTAACGATTTTGTCCATTTGTCATAGAAAGTTGGTGTTTTGGCATCGAAATAATCCTGGAAGCTCATTTTCGTAAAATTTGACATAGAAAAACAATAAAAAGTGTACACCGAGCAATTTGATTGTCCGAAGGTGCTCAACTCTCTCTATGGAGGAGCTTTTAACGGTTTTGTCCATTTGTCATAGAAAGTTGGTGTTTTGGCATCGTAATAATCCAGGAAGCTCATTTTCGTATAATTTGACATAGAAGAACAATAAAAGGTGTACAACCGGGCAATTTTGATTGTCCAAAGTTGCTCAACTCTCACTATGGAGGAGCTTTTAACTGTTTTTTCCATTTGTCATAGAAAGTTGGTGTTTTTGCATCGAAATAATCTAAGAAGCTTACACTCATAAAATTCGAAGTAGAAGAACAATAAAAAGTGTACACCGAGCAACTTTGATTGTCCGAAGTTGCTCAACTCTCTCTATGGAGGAGCTTTTAACGGTTTTGTCCATTTGTCATAGAAAGTTGGTGTTTTGGCATCGAAATAATCTTGGAAGCTTATACTCATAAAATTTGACATAGAAGAACAATAAAACGTGTACACCGAGCATCTTTGATGGTCCGAAATTGGTCAAATCTCTCTATGAAGGAGCTTTTAACAGTTTTCTCCATTTGTCATGGAAACTGGGGATTTTGGCATCGAAATAATCTAGGAAGCTTACACTCATAAAATTTGACATAGAAGAACAATAAAAAGTGTCCACCGACCAACTTTGATGTTCCGAAGTTGATCAACTCTCTCTATGGAGGAGCTTTTAAAGGTTTTGTCCATTTGTCATAGAATATTGGTCTTTTGCCATCGAAATAATCTTGGATGCTTATACTCATAAAATTTGACATAGAAGAACAATAAAACGTGTACACCGAGCATCTTTGATGGTCCGAAATTGGTCAAATCTCTCTATGAAGGAGCTTTTAACAGTTTTCTCCATTTGTCATGGAAACTGGGGATTTTGGCATCGAAATAATCTAGGAAGCTTACACTCATAAAATTTGACATAGAAGAACATTAAAAAGTGTACACCGAGCAACTTTGATAGTCCAAAGTTGCTCAACTCTCTCTATGGAGGAACCTTTAACGGTTTTGTCCATTTGTCAAAGACAGTTGGTGTTTTGGCATCAAAATAATCCTGTAAGCTCATTTTCGTAAAATTTAACATAGAAGAACAATAAAAAGTATACACCGAGAAACTTTGATTGTCCGAAGTTGCTCAACTCTCTCTATGGAGAAGCTTTTAACGGTTTTGTCCATTTGTCATAGAAAGTTGGTGTTTTGGCATCGAAATTATCCTTGAAGCACATTTTCGTAAAATTTAACATAAAAGAACAATAAAAAGTGTACACCGAGCAATTTTGATTGTCCGACGTTGCTCAACTCTCTCTATAGAGGAGCTTTTAACGGTTTTGTCCATTTGTCATAGAAAGTTGATGTTTTGGCATTAAAATAATCCTGGAAGATCATTTTCGTAAAATTTAACATAAAAGAACAATAAAAGGTGTACACCGAGCAACTTTGATTGTCCGAATTTGCTCAACTCTCTCTATGGAGGAGCTTTTAACGGTTTTTTCCATTTGTCATTAAAAGTTGGTGTTTTGGCATAGAAATAATCTTGGAAGCTTATACTCATAAAATTCGACATAGAAGAACATTAAAAAGTGTACACCGAGCAACTTTGATAGTCCAAAGTTGCTCAACTCTCTCTATGGAGGAGCCTTTTACGGTTTTGTCCATTTGTCGAAGAAAGTTGGTGTTTTGGCATCGAAATAATCCTGGAAGCTCATTTTTGTAAAATTTAACATAGAAGAACAATAAAAAGTGTACACCGAGAAATTTTGATTGTCCAGAGTTGCTCAACTCTCTCTATGGAGGTGCTTTTAACGGTTTTGTCCATTTGTCATAGAAAGTTGGTGTTTTGGCATCGAAATTTTCCTGGAAGCACATTTTCGTAAAATTTAACATAAAAGAACAATAAAAAGTGTACACCGAGCTATTTTGATTGTCTGACGTTGCTCAACTCTCTCTATAGAGGAGCTTTTAACGGTTTTGTCCATTTGTCATAGAAAGTTGGTGTTTTGGCATTAAAATAATCCTGGAAGCTCATTTTCGTAAAATTTAACATAAAAGAACAATAAAAGGTGTACACCGAGCAACTTTGATTGTCCGAAGTTGCTCAACTCTCTCTATGGAGGAGCTTTTAACGGTTTTTTCCATTTGTCATTAAAAGTTGGTGTTTTGGCATCGAAATAATCTTGGAAGCTCATTCTCGTAAAATTTAACATAGAAGAACAATAAAAAGTGTATACCGGGCAATTTTGATTGTCCGAAGTTGCTCAACTCTCTCTATGAAGGGGCTTTTAATGATTTTGTCCATTTGTCATAGAAAGTTGGTGTTTTGGAATCGAAATAATCCTGGAAGCTCATTTTCGTAAAACTTAACATAGAAGAACAATAAAAAGTGTACACCGAGCAATTTGATTGTCCGAAGGTGCTCAACTCTCTCTATAGAGGAGATTTTAACGGTTTTGTCCATTTGTCATAGAAAGTTGGTGTTTTGGCATTAAAATAATCCTGGAAGCTCATTTTCGTAAAATTTAACATAAAAGAACAATAAAAGGTGTACACCGAGCAACTTTGATTGTCCGAAGTTGCTCAACTCTCTCTATGGATGAGCTTTTAACGCTTTTTTCCATTTGTCATTAAAAGTTGGTGTTTTGGCATCGAAATAATCTTGGAAGCTTATACTCGTAAAATTTGACTTAGTAGAACATTATAAAGTGTACACCGAGCAACTTTGATTGTCCGAAGTTGCTCAACTCTCTCTACGGAGGAGCCTTTAACGGTTTTGTCCATTTCTCAAAGAAAGTTGGTGTTTTGGCATCGAAATAATCTTGGAAACTCATTTTCGTAAAATTTAACATAGAAAAACAATAAAAAGTGTACACCGAGCAATTTTGATTGTCCGACGTTGCTCAACTCTCTCTATAGAGGAGCTTTTAACGGTTTTGTCCATTTGTCATAGAAAGTTGGTGTTTTGGCATTAAAATAATCCTGGAAGCTCATTTTCGTAAAATTTAACATAAAAGAACAATAAAAGGTGTACACCGAGCAACTTTGACTGTCCGAATTTGCTCAACTCTCTCTATGCAGGAGCTTTTAACGGTTTTTTCCATTTGTCATTAAAAGTTGGTGTTTTGGCATCGAAATAATCTTGGAAGCTTATACTCATAAAATTCGACATAGAAGAACATTAAAAATTGTACACCGAGCAACTTTGATAGTCTGAAGTTGCTCAACTCTCTCTATGGAGGAGCTTTTAATGGTTTTGTCCATTTGTCATAGAAAGTTGGTGTTTTGGCATCGAAATAATCCTGGAAGCTCATTCTCGTAAAATTTAGCATAGAAGAACAATAAAAAGTGTATACCGAGAAATTTTGATTTTCCGAAGTTGCTCAACTCTCTCTATGAATGGGCTTTTGACGATTTTGTCCATTTGTCATAGAAAGTTGGTGTTTTGGCATCGAAATAATCCTGGAAGCTCATTTTCGTAAAATTTGACATAGAAGAACAATAAAAAGTGTACACCGGGCAATTTGATTGTCCGAAGGTGCTCAACTCTCTCTATGGAGGAGCTTTTAACGGTTTTGTCCATTTGTCATAGAAAGTTGGTGTTTTGGCATCGAAATTATCCTTGAAGCACATTTTCGTAAAATTTAACATAAAAGAACAATAAAAGGTGTACACCGAGCAATTTTGATTGTCCGACGTTGCTCAACTCTCTCTATAGAGGAGCTTTTAACGGTTTTGTCCATTTGTCATAGAAAGTTGGTGTTTTGGCATTAAAATAATCCTGGAAGCTCATTTTCGTAAAATTTAACATAAAAGAACAATAAAAGGTGTACACCGAGCAACTTTGATTGTCCGAATTTGCTCAACTCTCTCTATGAAAGATCTTTTAACGGTTTTTTCCATTTGTCATTAAAAGTTGTTGTTTTGGCATCGAAATAATCATGGAAGCTTATACTCATAAAATTCGACATAGAAGAACATTAAAAAGTGTACACCGAGCAACTTTGATAGTCCAAAGTTGCTCAACTCTCTCTATGGAGGAGCCTTTAACGGTTTTGTCCATTTGTCAAAGAAAGTTGGTGTTTTGGCATCGAAATAATCCTGGAAGCTCATTTTTGTAAAATTTAACATAGAAGAACAATAAAAAGTGTACACCGAGAAACTTTGATTGTCCAGAGTTGCTCAACTCTCTCTATGGAGGTGCTTTTAACGGTTTTGTCCATTTGTCATAGAAAGTTGGTGTTTTGGCATCGAAATTTTCCTGGAAGCACATTTTCGTAAAATTTAACATAAAAGAACAATAAAAAGTGTACACCGAGCTATTTTGATTGTCTGACGTTGCTCAACTCTCTCTATAGAGGAGCTTTTAACGGTTTTGTGCATTTGTCATAGAAAGTTGGTGTTTTGGCATTAAAATAATCCTGGAAGCTCATTTTCGTAAAATTTAACATAAAAGAACAATAAAAGGTGTACACCGAGCAACTTTGATTGTCCGAAGTTGCTCAACTCTCTCTATAGAGGAGCTTTTAACGGTTTTTTCCATTTGTCATTAAAAGTTGGTGTTTTGGCATCGAAATAATCTTGGAAGCTTATACTCGTAAAATTTGACTTAGTAGAACATTATAAAGTGTACACCGAGCAACTTTGATTGTCCGAAGTTTCCCAACTCTCTCTACGGAGGAGCCTTTAACGGTTTTGTCCATTTGTCAAAGAAAGTTGGTGTTTTGGCATCGAAATAATCCTGGAAACTCATTTTCGTAAAATTTAACATAGAAAAACAATAAAAAGTGTACACCGAGCAATTTTGATTGTCCGACGTTGCTCAACTCTCTCTATAGAGGAGCTTTTAACGGTTTTGTCCATTTGTCATAGAAAGTTGGTGTTTTGGCATTAAAATAATTCTGGAAGCTCATTTTCGTAAAATTTAACATAAAAGAACAATAAAAGGTGTACACCGAGCAACTTTGATTGTCCGAAGTTGCTCAACTCTCTCTATGGAGGAGCTTTTAACGGTTTTTTCCATTTGTCATTAAAAGTTGGTGTTTTGGCATCGAAATAATCTTGGAAGCTTATACTCGTAAAATTTGACTTAGTAGAACATTATAAAGTGTACACCGAGCAACTTTGATTGTCTGAAGTTTCTCAACTCTCTCTACGGAGGAGCCTTTAACTGTTTTGTCCATTTGTCAAAGAAAGTTGGTGTTTTGGCATCGAAATAATCCTGGAAACTCATTTTCGTAAAATTTAACATAGAAAAACAATAAAAAGTGTACACCAAGCAATTTTGATTGTCCGACGTTGCTCAACTCTCTCTATAGAGGAGCTTTTAACGGTTTTGTCCATTTGTCATAGAAAGTTGGTGTTTTGGCATTAAAATAATCTTGGAAGCTCATTTTCGTAAAATTTAACATAAAAGAACAATAAAAGGTGTACACCGAGCAACTTTGATTGTCCGAAGTTTCTCAACTCTCTCTATGGAGGAGCTTTTAACGGTTTTTTCCATTTGTCATTAAAAGTTGGTGTTTTGGCATCGAAATAATCTTGGAAGCTTATACTCATAAAATTCGACATAGAAGAACATTAAAAAGTGTACACCGAGCAACTTTGATAGGCTGAAGTTGCTCAACTCTCTTTATGGAGGAGCTTTTAATGGTTTTGTCCATTTGTCATAGAAAGTTGGTGTTTTGGCATCGAAATAATCCTGGAAGCTCATTCTCGTAAAATTTAACATAGAAGAACAATAAAAAGTGTATACCAGGCAATTTTGATTGTCCGAAGTTGCTCAACTCTCTCTATGAAGTGGCTTTTAATGATTTTGTCCATTTGTCATAGAAAGTTGGTGTTTTGGAATCGAAATAATCCTGGAAGCTCATTTTCGTAAAACTTAACATAGAAGAACAATAAAAAGTGTACATCGAGCAATTTGATTGTCCGAAGGTGCTCAACTCTCTCTATAGAGGAGCTTTTAACGGTTTTGTCCATTTGTCATAGAAAGTTGGTGTTTTGGCATTAAAATAAACCTGGAAGCTCATTTTCGTAAAATTTAACATAAAAGAACAATAAAAGGTGTACACCGAGCAACTTTGATTGTCCAAAGTTGCTCAACTCTCTCTATGGAGGAGCTTTTAACGGTTTTTTCCATTTGCCATTAAAAGTTGGTGTTTTGGCATCGAAATAATCTTGGAAGCTTATACTCGTAAAATTTGACTTAGTAGAACATTATAAAGTGTACACCGAGCAACTTTGATTGTCCGAAGTTACTCAACTCTCTCTACGGAGGAGCCTTTAACGGTTTTGTCCATTTCTCAAAGAAAGTTGGTGTTTTGCCATCGAAATAATCTTGGAAACTCATTTTCGTAAAATTTAACATAGAAAAACAATAAAAAGTGTACACCGAGCAATTTTGATTGTCCGACGTTGCTCAACTCTCTCTATAGAGGAGCTTTTAACGGTTTTGTCCATTTGTCATAGAAAGTTGGTGTTTTGGCATTAAAATAATCCTGGAAGCTCATTTTCGAAAAATTTAACATAAAAGAACAATAAAAAGTGTACACCGAGCAACTTTGATTGTCTGAAGTTGCTTAACTCTCTCTATGCAGGAGCTTTTAACGGGTTTTTCCATTTGTCATTAAAAGTTGGTGTTTTGGCATCGAAATAATCTTGGAAGCTTATACTCATAAAATTCGACATAGAAGAACATTAAAAAGTGTACACCGAGCAACTTTGATAGTCTGAAGTTGCTCAACTCTCTCTATGGAGGAGCTTTTAATGGTTTTGTCCATTTGTCACAGAAAGTTGGTGTTTTGGCATCGAAATAATCCTGGAAGCTCATTCTCGTAAAATTTAACATAGAAGAACAATAAAAAGTGTATACCGAGAAATTTTGATTTTCCGAAGTTGCTTAACTCTCTCTATGAATGGGCTTTTAACGATTTTGTCCATTTGTCATAGAAAGTTGGTGTTTTGGCATCGAAATAATCCTGGAAGCTCATTTTCGTAAAATTTGACATAGAAAAACAATAAAAAGTGTACACCGAGCAATTTGATTGTCCGAAGGTGCTCAACTCTCTCTATGGAGGAGCTTTTAACGGTTTTGTCCATTTGTCATAGAAAGTTGGTGTTTTGGCATCGTAATAATCCAGGAAGCTCATTTTCGTATAATTTGACATAGAAGAACAATAAAAGGTGTACAACCGGGCAATTTTGATTGTCCAAAGTTGCTCAACTCTCACTATGGAGGAGCTTTTAACTGTTTTTTCCATTTGTCATAGAAAGTTGGTGTTTTTGCATCGAAATAATCTAAGAAGCTTACACTCATAAAATTCGAAGTAGAAGAACAATAAAAAGTGTACACCGAGCAAATTTGATTGTCCGAAGTTGCTCAACTCTCTCTATGGAGGAGCTTTTAACGGTTTTGTCCATTTGTCATAGAAAGTTGGTGTTTTGGCATCGAAATAATCTTGGAAGCTTATACTCATAAAATTTGACATAGAAGAACAATAAAACGTGTACACCGAGCATCTTTGATGGTCCGAAATTGGTCAAATCTCTCTATGAAGGAGCTTTTAACAGTTTTCTCCATTTGTCATGGAAACTGGGGATTTTGGCATCGAAATAATCTAGGAAGCTTACACTCATAAAATTTGACATAGAAGAACAATAAAAAGTGTCCACCGACCAACTTTGATGTTCCGAAGTTGATCAACTCTCTCTATGGAGGAGCTTTTAAAGGTTTTGTCCATTTGTCATAGAATATTGGTCTTTTGCCATCGAAATAATCTTGGATGCTTATACTCATAAAATTTGACATAGAAGAACAATAAAACGTGTACACCGAGCATCTTTGATGGTCCGAAATTGGTCAAATCTCTCTATGAAGGAGCTTTTAACAGTTTTCTCCATTTGTCATGGAAACTGGGGATTTTGGCATCGAAATAATCTAGGAAGCTTACACTCATAAAATTTGACATAGAAGAACATTAAAAAGTGTACACCGAGCAACTTTGATAGTCCAAAGTTGCTCAACTCTCTCTATGGAGGAACCTTTAACGGTTTTGTCCATTTGTCAAAGACAGTTGGTGTTTTGGCATCAAAATAATCCTGTAAGCTCATTTTCGTAAAATTTAACATAGAAGAACAATAAAAAGTATACACCGAGAAACTTTGATTGTCCGAAGTTGCTCAACTCTCTCTATGGAGAAGCTTTTAACGGTTTTGTCCATTTGTCATAGAAAGTTGGTGTTTTGGCATCGAAATTATCCTTGAAGCACATTTTTGTAAAATTTAACATAAAAGAACAATAAAAAGTGTACACCGAGCAATTTTGATTGTCCGACGTTGCTCAACTCTCTCTATAGAGGAGCTTTTAACGGTTTTGTCCATTTGTCATAGAAAGTTGATGTTTTGGCATTAAAATAATCCTGGAAGATCATTTTCGTAAAATTTAACATAAAAGAACAATAAAAGGTGTACACCGAGCAACTTTGATTGTCCGAATTTGCTCAACTCTCTCTATGGAGGAGCTTTTAACGGTTTTTTCCATTTGTCATTAAAAGTTGGTGTTTTGGCATAGAAATAATCTTGGAAGCTTATACTCATAAAATTCGACATAGAAGAACATTAAAAAGTGTACACCGAGCAACTTTGATAGTCCAAAGTTGCTCAACTCTCTCTATGGAGGAGCCTTTTACGGTTTTGTCCATTTGTCGAAGAAAGTTGGTGTTTTGGCATCGAAATAATCCTGGAAGCTCATTTTTGTAAAATTTAACATAGAAGAACAATAAAAAGTGTACACCGAGAAATTTTGATTGTCCAGAGTTGCTCAACTCTCTCTATGGAGGTGCTTTTAACGGTTTTGTCCATTTGTCATAGAAAGTTGGTGTTTTGGCATCGAAATTTTCCTGGAAGCACATTTTCGTAAAATTTAACATAAAAGAACAATAAAAAGTGTACACCGAGCTATTTTGATTGTCTGACGTTGCTCAACTCTCTCTATAGAGGAGCTTTTAACGGTTTTGTCCATTTGTCATAGAAAGTTGGTGTTTTGGCATTAAAATAATCCTGGAAGCTCATTTTCGTAAAATTTAACATAAAAGAACAATAAAAGGTGTACACCGAGCAACTTTGATTGTCCGAAGTTGCTCAACTCTCTCTATGGAGGAGCTTTTAACGGTTTTTTCCATTTGTCATTAAAAGTTGGTGTTTTGGCATCGAAATAATCTTGGAAGCTTATACTCGTAAAATTTGACTTAGTAGAACATTATAAAGTGTACACCGAGCAACTTTGATTGTCCGAAGTTTCTCAACTCTCTCTACGGAGGAGCCTTTAACGGTTTTGTCCATTTGTCAAAGAAAGTTGGTGTTTTGGCATCGAAATAATCCTGGAAACTCATTTTCGTAAAATTTTACATAGAAAAAAATAAAAAGTGTACACCGAGCAATTTTGATTGTCCGACGTTGCTCAATTCTCTCTATAGAGGAGCTTTTAACGGTTTTGTCCATTTGTCATAGAAAGTTGGTGTTTTGGCATTAAAATAATCCTGGAAGCTCATTTTCGTAAAATTTAACATAAAAGAACAATAAAAGGTGTACACCGAGCAACTTTGATTGTCCGAAGTTGCTCAAGTCTCTCTATGGAGGAGCTTTTAACGGTTTTTTCCATTTGTCATTAAAAGTTGGTGTTTTGGCATCGAAATAATCTTGGAAGCTTATACTCATAAAATTCGACATAGAAGAACATTAAAAAGTGTACACCGCGCAACTTTGATAGGCTGAAGTTGCTCAACTCTCTTTATGGAGGAGCTTTTAATGGTTTTGTCCATTTGTCATAGAAAGTTGGTGTTTTGGCATCGAAATAATCCTGGAAGCTCATTCTCGTAAAATTTAACATAGAAGAAGAATAAAAAGTGTATACCGGGCAATTTTGATTGTCCGAAGTTGCTCAACTCTCTCTATGAAGGGGCTTTTAATGATTTTGTCCATTTGTCATAGAAAGTTGGTGTTTTGGAATCGAAATAATCCTGGAAGCTCATTTTCGTAAAAATTAACATAGAAGAACAATAAAAAGTGTACACCGAGCAATTTGATTGTCCGAAGGTGCTCAACTCTCTCTATAGAGGAGCTTTTAACGGTTTTGTCCATTTGTCATAGAAAGTTGGTGTTTTGGCATTAAAATAATCCTGGAAGCTCATTTTCGTAAAATTTAACATAAAAGAACAATAAAAGGTGTACACCGAGCAACTTTGATTGTCCGAAGTTGCTCAACTCTCTCTATGGATGAGCTTTTAACGCTTTTTTCCATTTGTCATTAAAAGTTGGTGTTTTGGCATCGAAATAATCTTGGAAGCTTATACTCGTAAAATTTGACTTAGTAGAACATTATAAAGTGTACACCGAGCAACTTTGATTGTCCGAAGTTGCTCAACTCTCTCTACGGAGGAGCCTTTAACGGTTTTGTCCATTTCTCAAAGAAAGTTGGTGTTTTGGCATCGAAATAATCTTGGAAACTCATTTTCGTAAAATTTAACATAGAAAAACAATAAAAAGTGTACACCGAGCAATTTTGATTGTCCGACGTTGCTCAACTCTCTCTATAGAGGAGCTTTTAACGGTTTTGTCCATTTGTCATAGAAAGTTGGTGTTGTGGCATTAAAATAATCCTGGAAGCTCATTTTCGTAAAATTTAACATAAAAGAACAATAAAAGGTGTACACCGAGCAACTTTGACTGTCCGAATTTGCTCAACTCTCTCTATGCAGGAGCTTTTAACGGTTTTTTCCATTTGTCATTAAAAGTTGGTGTTTTGGCATCGAAATAATCTTGGAAGCTTATACTCATAAAATTCGACATAGAAGAACATTAAAAATTGTACACCGAGCAACTTTGATAGTCTGAAGTTGCTCAACTCTCTCTGTGGAGGAGCTTTTAATGGTTTTGTCCATTTGTCATAGAAAGTTGGTGTTTTGGCATCGAAATAATCCTGGAAGCTCATTCTCGTAAAATTTAGCATAGAAGAACAATAAAAAGTGTATACCGAGAAATTTTGATTTTCCGAAGTTGCTCAACTCTCTCTATGAATGGGCTTTTGACGATTTTGTCCATTTGTCATAGAAAGTTGGTGTTTTGGCATCGAAATAATCCTGGAAGCTCATTTTCGTAAAATTTGACATAGAAGAACAATAAAAAGTGTACACCGAGCAATTTGATTGTCCGAAGGTGCTCAACTCTCTCTATGGAGGAGCTTTTAACGGTTTTGTCCATTTGTCATAGAAAGTTGGTGTTTTGGCATCGAAATTATCCTTGAAGCACATTGTCGTAAAATTTAACATAAAAGAACAATAAAAGGTGTACACCGAGCAATTTTGATTGTCCGACGTTGCTCAACTCTCTCTATAGAGGAGCTTTTAACGGTTTTGTCCATTTGTCATAGAAAGTTGGTGTTTTGGCATTAAAATAATCCTGGAAGCTCATTTTCGTAAAATTTAACATAAAAGAACAATAAAAGGTGTACACCGAGCAACTTTGATTGTCCGAATTTGCTCAACTCTCTCTATGAAAGATCTTTTAACGGTTTTTTCCATTTGTCATTAAAAGTTGTTGTTTTGGCATCGAAATAATCTTGGAAGCTTATACTCATAAAATTCGACATAGAAGAACATTAAAAAGTGTACACCGAGCAACTCTGATAGTCCAAAGTTGCTCAACTCTCTCTATGGAGGAGCCTTTAACGGTTTTGTCCATTTGTCAAAGAAAGTTGGTGTTTTGGCATCGAAATAATCCTAGAAGCTCATTTTTGTAAAATTTAACATAGAAGAACAATAAAAAGTGTACACCGAGAAACTTTGATTGTCCAGAGTTGCTCAACTCTCTCTATGGAGGTGCTTTTAACGGTTTTGTCCATTTGTCATAGAAAGTTGGTGTTTTGGCATCGAAATTTTCCTGGAAGCACATTTTCGTAAAATTTAACATAAAAGAACAATAAAAAGTGTACACCGAGCTATTTTGATTGTCTGACGTTGCTCAACTCTCTCTATAGAGGAGCTTTTAACGATTTTGTCCATTTGTCATAGAAAGTTGGTGTTTTGGCATTAAAATAATCCTGGAAGCTCATTTTCGTAAAATTTAACATAAAAGAACAATAAAAGGTGTACACCGAGCAACTTTGATTGTCCGAAGTTGCTCAACTCTCTCTATGGAGGAGCTTTTAACGGTTTTTTCCATTTGTCATTAAAAGTTGGTGTTTTGGCATCGAAATAATCTTGGAAGCTTATACTCGTAAAATTTGACTTAGTAGAACATTATAAAGTGTACACCGAGCAACTTTGATTGTCCGAAGTTTCTCAACTCTCTCTACGGAGGAGCCTTTAACGGTTTTGTCCATTTGTCAAAGAAAGTTGGTGTTTTGGCATCGAAATAATCCTGGAAACTCATTTTCGTAAAATTTAACATAGAAAAACAATAAAAAGTGTACACCGAGCAATTTTGATTGTCCGACGTTGCTCAACTCTCTCTATAGAGGAGCTTTTAACGGTTTTGTCCATTTGTCATAGAAAGTTGGTGTTTTGGCATTAAAATAATCCTGGAAGCTCATTTTCGTAAAATTTAACATAAAAGAACAATAAAAGGTGTACACCGAGCAACTTTGATTGTCCGAAGTTGCTCAACTCTCTCTATGGAGGAGCTTTTAACGCTTTTTTCCATTTGTCATTAAAAGTTGGTGTTTTGGCATCGAAATAATCTTGGAAGCTTATACTCGTAAAATTTGACATAGTAGAACATTATAAAGTGTACACCGAGCAACTTTGATTGTCCGAAGTTTCTCAACTCTCTCTACGGAGGAGCCTTTAACTGTTTTGTCCATTTGTCAAAGAAAGTTGGTGTTTTGGCATCGAAATAATCCTGGAAACTCATTTTCGTAAAATTTAACATAGAAAAACAATAAAAAGTGTACACCAAGCAATTTTGATTGTCCGACGTTGCTCAACTCTCTCTATAGAGGAGCTTTTAACGGTTTTGTCCATTTGTCATAGAAAGTTGGTGTTTTGGCATTAAAATAATCTTGGAAGCTCATTTTCGTAAAATTTAACATAAAAGAACAATAAAAGGTGTACACCGAGCAACTTTGATTGTCCGAAGTTTCTCAACTCTCTCTATGGAGGAGCTTTTAACGGTTTTTTCCATTTGTCATTAAAAGTTGGTGTTTTGGCATCGAAATAATCTTGGAAGCTTATACTCATAAAATTCGACATAGAAGAACATTAAAAAGTGTACACCGAGCAACTTTGATAGGCTGAAGTTGCTCAACTCTCTTTATGGAGGAGCTTTTAATGGTTTTGTCCATTTGTCATAGAAAGTTGGTGTTTTGGCATCGAAATAATCCTGGAAGCTCATTCTCGTAAAATTTAACATAGAAGAACAATAAAAAGTGTATACCAGGCAATTTTGATTGTCCGAAGTTGCTCAACTCTCTCTATGAAGTGGCTTTTAATGATTTTGTCCATTTGTCATAGAAAGTTGGTGTTTTGGACTCGAAATAATCCTGGAAGCTCATTTTCGTAAAACTTAACATAGAAGAACAATAAAAAGTGTACACCGAGCAATTTGATTGTCCGAAGGTGCTCAACTCTCTCTATAGAGGAGCTTTTAACGGTTTTGTCCATTTGTCATAGAAAGTTGGTGTTTTGGCATTAAAATAAACCTGGAAGCTCATTTTCGTAAAATTTAACATAAAAGAACAATAAAAGCTGTACACCGAGCAACTTTGATTGTCCAAAGTTGCTCAACTCTCTCTATGGAGGAGCTTTTAACGGTTTTTTCCATTTGCCATTAAAAGTTGGTGTTTTGGCATCGAAATAATCTTGGAAGCTTATACTCGTAAAATTTGACTTAGTAGAACATTATAAAGTGTACACCGAGCAACTTTGATTGTCCGAAGTTACTCAACTCTCTCTACGGAGGAGGCTTTAACGGTTTTGTCCATTTCTCAAAGAAAGTTGGTGTTTTGGCATCGAAATAATCTTGGAAACTCATTTTCGTAAAATTTAACATAGAAAAACAATAAAAAGTGTACACCGAGCAATTTTGATTGTCCGACGTTGCTCAACTCTCTCTATAGAGGAGCTTTTAACGGTTTTGTCCATTTGTCATAGAAAGTTGGTGTTTTGGCATTAAAATAATCCTGGAAGCTCATTTTCGAAAAATTTAACATAAAAGAACAATAAAAAGTGTACACCGAGCAACTTTGATTGTCTGAAGTTGCTCAACTCTCTCTATGCAGGAGCTTTTAACGGGTTTTTCCATTTGTCATTAAAAGTTGGTGTTTTGGCATCGAAATAATCTTGGAAGCTTATACTCATAAAATTCGACATAGAAGAACATTAAAAAGTGTACACCGAGCAACTTTGATAGTCTGAAGTTGCTCAACTCTCTCTATGGAGGAGCTTTTAATGGTTTTGTCCATTTGTCACAGAAAGTTGGTGTTTTGGCATCGAAATAATCCTGGAAGCTCATTCTCGTAAAATTTAACATAGAAGAACAATAAAAAGTGTATACCGAGAAATTTTGATTTTCCGAAGTTGCTTAACTCTCTCTATGAATGGGCTTTTAACGATTTTGTCCATTTGTCATAGAAAGTTGGTGTTTTGGCATCGAAATAATCCTGGAAGCTCATTTTCGTAAAATTTGACATAGAAAAACAATAAAAAGTGTACACCGAGCAATTTGATTGTCCGAAGGTGCTCAACTCTCTCTATGGAGGAGCTTTTAACGGTTTTGTCCATTTGTCATAGAAAGTTGGTGTTTTGGCATCGTAATAATCCAGGAAGCTCATTTTCGTATAATTTGACATAGAAGAACAATAAAAGGTGTACAACCGGGCAATTTTGATTGTCCAAAGTTGCTCAACTCTCACTATGGAGGAGCTTTTAACTGTTTTTTCCATTTGTCATAGAAAATTGGTGTTTTTGCATCGAAATAATCTAAGAAGCTTACACTCATAAAATTTGAAGTAGAAGAACAATAAAAAGTGTACACCGAGCAACTTTGATTGTCCGAAGTTGCTCAACTCTCTCTATGGAGGAGCTTTTAACGGTTTTGTCCATTTGTCATAGAAAGTTGGTGTTTTGGCATCGAAATAATCTTGGAAGCTTATACTCATAAAATTTGACATAGAAGAACAATAAAACGTGTACACCGAGCATCTTTGATGGTCCGAAATTGGTCAAATCTCTCTATGAAGGAGCTTTTAACAGTTTTCTCCATTTGTCATGGAAACTGGGGATTTTGGCATCGAAATAATCTAGGAAGCTTACACTCATAAAATTTGACATAGAAGAACAATAAAAAGTGTCCACCGACCAACTTTGATGTTCCGAAGTTGATCAACTCTCTCTATGGAGGAGCTTTTAAAGGTTTTGTCCATTTGTCATAGAATATTGGTCTTTTGCCATCGAAATAATCTTGGATGCTTATACTCATAAAATTTGACATAGAAGAACATTAAAAAGTGTACACCGAGCAACTTTGATAGTCCAAAGTTGCTCAACTCTCTCTATGGAGGAACCTTTAACGGTTTTGTCCATTTGTCAAAGACAGTTGGTGTTTTGGCATCAAAATAATCCTGTAAGCTCATTTTCGTAAAATTTAACATAGAAGAACAATAAAAAGTATACACCGAGAAACTTTGATTGTCCGAAGTTGCTCAACTCTCTCTATGGAGAAGCTTTTAACGGTTTTGTCCATTTGTCATAGAAAGTTGGTGTTTTGGCATCGAAATTATCCTTGAAGCACATTTTCGTAAAATTTAACATAAAAGAACAATAAAAAGTGTACACCGAGCAATTTTGATTGTCCGACGTTGCTCAACTCTCTCTATAGAGGAGCTTTTAACGGTTTTGTCCATTTGTCATAGAAAGTTGGTGTTTTGGCATCGAAATAATCTTGGAAGCTTATACTCATAAAATTTGACATAGAAGAACAATAAAACGTGTACACCGAGCATCTTTGATGGTCCGAAATTGGTCAAATCTCTCTATGAAGGAGCTTTTAACAGTTTTCTCCATTTGTCATGGAAACTGGGGATTTTGGCATCGAAATAATCTAGGAAGCTTACACTCATAAAATTTGACATAGAAGAACAATAAAAAGTGTCCACCGACCAACTTTGATGTTCCGAAGTTGATCAACTCTCTCTATGGAGGAGCTTTTAAAGGTTTTGTCCATTTGTCATAGAATATTGGTCTTTTGCCATCGAAATAATCTTGGATGCTTATACTCATAAAATTTGACATAGAAGAACATTAAAAAGTGTACACCGAGCAACTTTGATAGTCCAAAGTTGCTCAACTCTCTCTATGGAGGAACCTTTAACGGTTTTGTCCATTTGTCAAAGACAGTTGGTGTTTTGGCATCAAAATAATCCTGTAAGCTCATTTTCGTAAAATTTAACATAGAAGAACAATAAAAAGTATACACCGAGAAACTTTGATTGTCCGAAGTTGCTCAACTCTCTCTATGGAGAAGCTTTTAACGGTTTTGTCCATTTGTCATAGAAAGTTGGTGTTTTGGCATCGAAATTATCCTTGAAGCACATTTTCGTAAAATTTAACATAAAAGAACAATAAAAAGTGTACACCGAGCAATTTTGATTGTCCGACGTTGCTCAACTCTCTCTATAGAGGAGCTTTTAACGGTTTTGTCCATTTGTCATAGAAATTTGATGTTTTGGCATTAAAATAATCCTGGAAGCTCATTTTCGTAAAATTTAACATAAAAGAACAATAAAAGGTGTACACCGAGCAACTTTGATTGTCCGAATTTGCTCAACTCTCTCTATGGAGGAGCTTTTAACGGTTTTTTCCATTTGTCATTAAAAGTTGGTGTTTTGGCATCGAAATAATCTTGGAAGCTTATACTTATAAAATTCGACATAGAAGAACATTAAAAAGTGTACACCGAGCAACTTTGATAGTCCAAAGTTGCTCAACTCTCTCTATGGAGGAGCTTTTAACGGTTTTGTCCATTTGTCATAGAAAGTTGGTGTTTTGGCATCGTAATAATCCAGGAAGCTCATTTTCGTAAAATTTGACATAGAAGAACAATAAAAGGTGTACACCGGGCAATTTTGATTGTCCAAAGTTGCTCAACACTCACTATGGAAGAGCTTTTAACTGTTTTTTCCATTTGTCATAGAAAGTTGGTGTTTTTGCATCGAAATAATCTAAGAAGCTTACACTCATAAAAGTTGAAGTAGAAGAACAATAAAAAGTGTACACCGAGCAACTTTGATTGTCTGAAGTTGCTCAACTCTCTCTATGGAGGAGCTTTTAACGGTTTTGTCCATTTGTCATAGAAAGTTGGTGTTTTGGCATCGAAATAATATTGGAAGCTTATACTCATAAAATTTGACATAGAAGAACAATAAAACGTGTACACCGAGCATCTTTGATGGTCCGAAATTGGTCAAATCTCTCTATGAAGGAGCTTTTAACAGTTTTCTCCATTTGTCATGGAAACTTGGGATTTTGGCATCGAAATAATCTAGGAAGCTTACACTCATAAAATTTGACATAGAAGAACAATAAAAAGTGTCCACCGAGCAACTTTGATGTTCCGAAGTTGATCAACTCTCTCTATGGAGGAGCTTTTAAAGGTTTTGTCCATTTGTCATAGAATATTGGTCTTTTGCCATCGAAATAATCTTGGATGCTTATACTCATAAAATTTGACATAGAAGAACATTAAAAAGTGTACACCGAGCAACTTTGATAGTCCAAAGTTGCTCAACTCTCTCTATGGAGGAACCTTTAACGGTTTTGTCCATTTGTCAAAGACAGTTGGTGTTTTGGCATCAAAATAATCCTGTAAGCTCATTTTCGTAAAATTTAACATAGAAGAACAATAAAAAGTATACACCGAGAAACTTTGATTGTCCGAAGTTGCTCAACTCTCTCTATGGAGAAGCTTTTAACGGTTTTGTCCATTTGTCATAGAAAGTTGGTGTTTTGGCATCGAAATTATCCTTGAAGCACATTTTCGTAAAATTTAACATAAAAGAACAATAAAAAGTGTACACCGAGCAATTTTGATTGTCCGACGTTGCTCAACTCTCTCTATAGAGGAGCTTTTAACGGTTTTGTCCATTTGTCATAGAAAGTTGGTGTTTTGGCATCGAAATAATCTTGGAAGCTTATACTCATAAAATTTGACATAGAAGAACAATAAAACGTGTACACCGAGCATCTTTGATGGTCCGAAATTGGTCAAATCTCTCTATGAAGGAGCTTTTAACAGTTTTCTCCATTTGTCATGGAAACTGGGGATTTTGGCATCGAAATAATCTAGGAAGCTTACACTCATAAAATTTGACATAGAAGAACAATAAAAAGTGTCCACCGACCAACTTTGATGTTCCGAAGTTGATCAACTCTCTCTATGGAGGAGCTTTTAAAGGTTTTGTCCATTTGTCATAGAATATTGGTCTTTTGCCATCGAAATAATCTTGGATGCTTATACTCATAAAATTTGACATAGAAGAACATTAAAAAGTGTACACCGAGCAACTTTGATAGTCCAAAGTTGCTCAACTCTCTCTATGGAGGAACCTTTAACGGTTTTGTCCATTTGTCAAAGACAGTTGGTGTTTTGGCATCAAAATAATCCTGTAAGCTCATTTTCGTAAAATTTAACATAGAAGAACAATAAAAAGTATACACCGAGAAACTTTGATTGTCCGAAGTTGCTCAACTCTCTCTATGGAGAAGCTTTTAACGGTTTTGTCCATTTGTCATAGAAAGTTGGTGTTTTGGCATCGAAATTATCCTTGAAGCACATTTTCGTAAAATTTAACATAAAAGAACAATAAAAAGTGTACACCGAGCAATTTTGATTGTCCGACGTTGCTCAACTCTCTCTATAGAGGAGCTTTTAACGGTTTTGTCCATTTGTCATAGAAATTTGATGTTTTGGCATTAAAATAATCCTGGAAGCTCATTTTCGTAAAATTTAACATAAAAGAACAATAAAAGGTGTACACCGAGCAACTTTGATTGTCCGAATTTGCTCAACTCTCTCTATGGAGGAGCTTTTAACGGTTTTTTCCATTTGTCATTAAAAGTTGGTGTTTTGGCATCGAAATAATCTTGGAAGCTTATACTTATAAAATTCGACATAGAAGAACATTAAAAAGTGTACACCGAGCAACTTTGATAGTCCAAAGTTGCTCAACTCTCTCTATGGAGGAGCTTTTAACGGTTTTGTCCATTTGTCATAGAAAGTTGGTGTTTTGGCATCGTAATAATCCAGGAAGCTCATTTTCGTAAAATTTGACATAGAAGAACAATAAAAGGTGTACACCGGGCAATTTTGATTGTCCAAAGTTGCTCAACACTCACTATGGAAGAGCTTTTAACTGTTTTTTCCATTTGTCATAGAAAGTTGGTGTTTTTGCATCGAAATAATCTAAGAAGCTTACACTCATAAAAGTTGAAGTAGAAGAACAATAAAAAGTGTACACCGAGCAACTTTGATTGTCTGAAGTTGCTCAACTCTCTCTATGGAGGAGCTTTTAACGGTTTTGTCCATTTGTCATAGAAAGTTGGTGTTTTGGCATCGAAATAATATTGGAAGCTTATACTCATAAAATTTGACATAGAAGAACAATAAAACGTGTACACCGAGCATCTTTGATGGTCCGAAATTGGTCAAATCTCTCTATGAAGGAGCTTTTAACAGTTTTCTCCATTTGTCATGGAAACTTGGGATTTTGGCATCGAAATAATCTAGGAAGCTTACACTCATAAAATTTGACATAGAAGAACAATAAAAAGTGTCCACCGAGCAACTTTGATGTTCCGAAGTTGATCAACTCTCTCTATGGAGGAGCTTTTAAAGGTTTTGTCCATTTGTCATAGAATATTGGTCTTTTGCCATCGAAATAATCTTGGATGCTTATACTCATAAAATTTGACATAGAAGAACATTAAAAAGTGTACACCGAGCAACTTTGATAGTCCAAAGTTGCTCAACTCTCTCTATGGAGGAGCCTTTAACAGTTTTGTCTATTTGTCAAAGAAAGTTGGTGTTTTGGCATCAAAATAATCCTGTAAGCTCATTTTCGTAAAATTTAACATAGAAGAACAATAAAAAGTGTACACCGAGAAACTTTGATTGTCTGAAGTTGCTCAACTCTCTCTATGGAGAAGCTTTTAACGGTTTTGTCCATTTGTCATAGAAAGTTGGTGTTTTGGCATCGAAATTATCCTTGAAGCACATTTTCGTAAAATTTAACATAAAAGAACAATAAAAAGTGTACACCGAGCAATTTTGATTGTCCGACGCTGCTCAACTCTCTCTATAGAGGAGCTTTTAACGGTTTTGTCCATTTGTCATAGAAAGTTGATGTTTTGGCATTAAAATAATCCTGGAAGATCATTTTCGTAAAATTTAACATAAAAGAACAATAAAAGGTGTACACCGAGCAACTTTGATTGTCCGAATTTGCTCAACTCTCTCTATGGAGGAGCTTTTAACGGTTTTTTCCATTTGTCATTAAAAGTTGGTGTTTTGGCATCGAAATAATCTTGGAAGCTTATACTCATAAAATTCGACATAGAAGAACATTAAAAAGTGTACACCGAGCAAATTTGATAGTCCAAAGTTGCTCAACTCTCTCTATGGAGGAACCTTTAACGGTTTTGTCCATTTGTCAAAGAAAGTTGGTGTTTTGGCATCGAAATAATCCTGGAAGCTCATTTTTGTAAAATTTAACGTAGAAGAACAATAAAAAGTGTACACCGAGAAACTTTGATTGTCCGGAGTTGCTCAACTCTCTCTATGGAGGTGCTTTTAATGGTTTTGTCCATTTGTCATATAAAGTTGGTGTTTTGGCATCGAAATTTTCCTGGAAGGACATTTTCGTAAAATTTAACATAAAAGAACAATAAAAAGTGTACACCGAGCTATTTTGATTGTCAGACGTTGCTCAACTCTCTCTATAGAGGAGCTTTTAACGGTTTTGTCCATTTGTCATAGAAAGTTGATGTTTTGGCATTAAAATAATCCTGGAAGCTCATTTTCGTAAAATTTAACATAAAAGAACAATAAAAGGTGTACACCGAGCAACTTTGATTGTCCGAAGTTGCTCAACTCTCTCTATGGAGTAGCTTTTAACGGTTTTTTCCATTTGTCATTAAAAGTTGGTGTTTTGGCATCGAAATAATTTTGGAAGCTTATACTCGTAAAATTTGACTTAGTAGAACATTATAAAGCGTACACCGAGCACCTTTGATTGTCCGAAGTTGCTCAACTCTCTCTACGGAGGAGCCTTTATCGGTTTTGTCCATTTGTCAAAGAAAGGTTGTGTTTTGGCATCGAAATAATCCTGGAAACTCATTTTCGTAAAATTTAACATAAAAGAACAATAAAAGTGTAAACCGAGCAACTTTGATTATCCGAAGTTGCTCAACTCTCTCTATAGAGGAGCTTTTAACGGTTTTGTCCATTTGTCATAGAAAGTTGGTGTTTTGGCATTAAAATAATCCTGGAAGCTCATTTTCGTAAAATTTAACATAAAAGAACAATAAAAGGTGTACACCGAGCAACTTTGATTGTCCGAAGTTGCTCAACTCTCTCTATAGAGGAGCTTTTAACGGTTTTTTCCATTTGTCATTAAAAGTTGGTGTTTTGCCATCGAAATAATCTTGGAAGCTTATACTCATAAAATTCGACATAGAAGAACATTAAAAAGTGTACACCGAGCAACTTTGATAGGCTGAAGTTGCTCAACTCTCTTTATGGAGGAGCTTTTAATGGTTTTGTCCATTTGTCATAGAAAGTTGGTGTTTTGGCATCGAAATAATCCTGGAAGCTCATTCTCGTAAAATTTAACATAGAAGAACAATAAAAAGTGTATACCGGGCAATTTTGATTGTCCGAAGTTGCTCAACTCTCTCTATGAAGGGGCTTTTAATGATTTTGTCCATTTGTCATAGAAAGTTGGTGTTTTGGCATCGAAATAATCCTGGAAGCTCATTTTCGTAAAACTTAACATAAAAGAAAAATAAAAAGTGTACACCGAGCAATTTGATTGTCCGAAGGTGCTCAACTCTCTCTATGGAGGAGCTTTTAACGGTTTTGTCCATTTTTCATAGAAAGTTGGTGTTTTGGCATCGAAATTATCCTGGAAGCACATTTTCGTAAAATTTAACATAAAAGAACAATAAAAGTGTACACCGAGCAACTTTGATTGTCCGAAGTTGCTCAACTCTCTCTATGGAGGAGCTTTTAACGGTTTTTTCCATTTGTCATTAAAAGTTTGTGTTTTGGCATCGAAATAATCTTGGATGCTTATACTCATAAAATTTGACATAGAAGAACAATAAAAAGTGTACACCGAGCAACTTTGATGTGCCGAAGTTGCTCAACTCTCTCTATGGAGGAGCTTTTAACGGTTTTGTCCATTTGTCAGAGAAAGTTGGTGTTTTGGCATCGAAATAGTCCTGGAAGCTCATTTTCGTAAAATTTATCATAAAAGAACAATAAAAGTGTAAACCGAGCAACTTTGATTATCCGAAGTTGCTCAACTCTCTCTATGGAGGAGCTTTTAACGGTTTTGTCCATATGTCAAAGAAAGTTGGTGTTTTGGCATCGAAATAATCCTGGAATCTCATTTTCGTAAAATTTGACATAGAAGAACAATAAAAGGTGTACACCAAGCAATTTTGATTGTCTGAAGTTGCTCAACTCTCTCTATGGAGGAGCTTTTAACTGTTTTTTCCATTTGTCATAGAAAGTTGGTGTTTTTGCATCGAAATAATCTAAGAAGCTTACACTCATAAAATTTGAAGTAGAAGAACAATAAAAGGTGTACACCGAGCAACTTTGATTGTCCGAAGTTGCTCAACTCTCTCTATGGAGGAGCTTTTAACGGTTTTTTCCGTTTGTCATTAAAAGTTAGTGTTTTGGCATCGAAATAATCTTGGAAGCTTATACTCGTAAAATTTGACTTAGTAGAACATTATAAAGTGTACACCGAGCAACTTTGATTGTCTGAAGTTGGTCAACTCTCTCTATGGAGGAGCTTATAACGATTTTGTCCATTTGTTATAGAAAATTGCTGTTTTGGCATCGAAATAATCTTGGAAGCTTATACTCATAAAATTTGACATAGAAAAACAATAAAACGTGTACACCGAGCATCTTTGATGGTCCGAAATTGGTGAACTCTCTCTAAGAAGGAGCTTTTAACAGTTTTCTCCATTTGTCATAGAAACCTTGGATTTTGGCATCGAAATAATCTCGGAAGCTTATTCACATAAAATTTGACATAGAAGAACATTAAAAAGTGTACATCGAGCAACTTTGATAGTCCGAAGTTGCTCAACTCTCTCTATGGAGGAGCTTTTAACGGTTTTTTCCATTTGTCATAGAAAGTCGGTGTTTTGGCATCGAAATAATCCTGGAAGCTCATTTTCGTAAAATTTAACATAGAAGAACAATAAAAGGTGTACACCAAGCAATTTTGATGGTCTGAAGTTGCTCAACTCTCTCTATGGAGGAGCTTTTAACTGTTTTTTCCATTTGTCATAGAAAGTTGGTGTTTTTGCATCGAAATAATCTAAGAAGCTTACACTCATAAAATTTGAAGTAGAAGAACAATAAAAAGTGTACACCGAGCAACTTTGATTGTCCGAAGTTGCTCAACTCACTCTATGGGGGAGCTTTTAACGGTTTTGTCCATTTGTCATAGAAAGTTGGTGTTTTGTCATCAAAATAATCCTAAAAGATCATTTTCGAAAAATTTAACATAGAAGAACAATAAAAAGTGTACACCGAGCAATTTTGATTGTCCGAAGTTGCTCAACTCTCTCTATGTAGGAGCTTTTAACGGTTTTGTCCATTTATCATAGAAAGTTGGTGTTTTGGCATCAAAATAATCCTGAAAGCTCTATTTCATAAAATTTAACATAGAAGAACAATAAAAAGTGTACACCGAGCAATTTTGATTGTCCAAAGTTGCTCAACTCTCTCTATGGAGGAGCTTTTAACGGTTTTGTCCATTTTTCATAGAAAGTTGGTGTTTTGGCATCGAAATAATCCTAAAAGCTCATTTTCGTAATATTTAACTTAGAAGAACAATAAAAAGTGTACACCGAGCAATTTTGATTGTCCGAAGTTGCTCAACTCTCTCTATGTAGGACCTTTTAACGGTTTTGTCCATTTATCATAGAAAGTTGGTGTTTTGGCATCAAAATAATCCTGAAAGCTCCATTTCATAAAATCTAACATAGAAGAACAATAAAAAGTGTACACCGAGCAACTTTGATTGCCGAAGTTGCTCAACTCTCTCTATGGAGGAGCTTTTAACGGTTTTGTCTATTTGTCATAGAAAGTTGGTGTTTTGCCAACGAAATAATCTTGGAAGCTTATACTCATAAAATTTGACATAGAAGAACATTATAAAGTGTACACCTAGCAACTTTGATAGTCCGAAGTTGCTCAACTCTCCCTATGGAAAAGCCTTTAACTGTTTTTTTCTATTTGTCGTAGAAAGTTGGTGTTTTTGCATCGAAATAATCTAAGAAGCTTACACTCATAAAATTTGAACTAGAAGAACAATAAAAAGTGTACACCGAGCAACTTTTATTATTCGAAGTTGCTCAACTCTCTCTATGGAGGAGCTTTTAACGGTTTTTTCCATTTGTCATAGAAAGTTGGTGTTTTGGCATCGAAATAATCCTGGAAGCTCATTTTCGTAAAATTTAACATAGAAGAACAATAAAAGGTGTACACCAAGCAATTTTGATTGTTTGAAGTTGCTCAACTCTCTCTATGGAGGAGCTTTTAACTGTTTTTTCCATTTGTCATAGAAAGTTGGTGTTTTGGCATCGAAATAATCTTGGAAGCTCATTTTCGTAAAATTTAACATAGAAGAACAATAAAAAGTGTACACGGAGCAATTTTGATTGTCCGAAGTTGCTCAACTCTCTCTATGGAGGAGCTTTTAACGGTTTTGTCCATTTTTCATATAAAGTTGGTATTTTGGCATCGAAATAATCTTGAAAGCTCATTTTCGTAAAATTTAACATAGAAGAACAATAAAAGGTGTACACCGAGCAATTTTCATTGTCTGAAGTCGCTCAACTCTCTCTATTGAGGAGCTTTTAACTGTTTTTTCCCTTTGTCATAGAAAGTTGGTGTTTTGGCATCGAAATAATCTAAGAAGCTTACACTCATAAAATTTGACATAGAAGAACAATAAAAAGTGTCCACCGAGCAACTTTGATGTTCCGAAGTTGATCAACTCTCCTCTCTCTATGGAGGAGCTTTTAAAGGTTTTGTCCATTTGTCATAGAATGTTGGTCTTTTGCCATCGAAATAATCTTGGAAGCTTATACTCATAAAATTTGACATAGAAGAACTTTAAAAAGTGTACACCGAGCAATTTTGATTGTCCGAAGTTGCTAAACTCTCTCTATAGAGGAGCTTTTAACGGTTTTGTCTATTTGCCATAGAAAGTTGGTGTTTTGGCATCGAAATAATCCTGAAAGCTCATTTTCGTAAAATTTAACATAGAAGAACAATAAAAAGTGTACACCAAGCAATTTTGATTGTCCGAAGTTGCTCAACTCTCTCTATGGAGGAGCTTTTAACGGTTTTGTCCATTTTTCATAGAAAGTTGGTATTTTGGCATCGAAATAATCCTGAAAGCTCATTTTCGTAAAATTTAACATAGAAGAACAATAAAAGGTGTACACCGAGCAATTTTCATTGTCTGAAGTTGCTCAACTCTCTCTATTGAGGAGCTTTTAACTGTTTGTTCCCTTTGTCATAGAAAGTTGGTGTTTTTGCATCGAAATAATCTAAGAAGCTTACACTCATAAAATTTGAAGTAGAAGAACAATAAAAAGTGTACACCGAGCAACTTTGATTGTCTGAAGTTGCTCAACTCCCTCTATGGAGGAGCTTTTAACGGTTTTGTCCATTTGTCATTGAAAGTTGGTGTTTTGCCAACGAAATAATCTTGGAAGCTTATACTCATAAAATTTGACATAGAAGAACATTAAAAAGTGTACACCGAGCAACTTTGATTGTCCGAAGTTGCTCAACTCTCTCTATGGAGGAGCTTTTAACGGTTTTGTCCATTTGTCATAGAGAGTTGGTGTTTTGCCAACGATGTAAACTTGGAAGCTTATACTCGTAAAATTTAACATAGAAGAACAATAAAAAGTGTACATCGAGCAACTTTGATAGTCCGAAGTTGCTCAACTCTCTCTATGGAGGAGCTTTTAACTGTTTTTTCCATTTGTCATAGAAAGTTGGTGTTTTTGCATCGAAATAATCTTGGAAGCTTATACTCGTAAAATTTAACATAGAAGAACAATAAAAAGTGTACACCGAGAAACTTTTATTGTCCGAAGTTGCTCAACTCTCTCTATGGAGGAGCTTTTAACGGTTTTGTCCATTTGTCATAGAAAGTTGGTGTTTTGGCATTGAAATAATCTTGGAAGCTTATACTCATGAAATTCGACATAGAAGAACAATAAAACGTGTACACTGAGCATTTTTGATGGTCCGAAATTGGTCAAATCTCTCTTTGAAGGAGCATTTATCAGTTTTCTCCATTTGTCATGGAAACTTGGGATTTTGGCATCGAAATATTCTAGGAAGCTTACACTAATAAAATTTGCCATAGAAGAACAATAAAAAATGTCCACCGAGCAACTTTGATGTTCCGAAGTTGATCAACTCTCTCTATGGAGAAGCTTTTAAAGGTTTTGTCCATTTGTCATAGAATGTTGGTCTTTTGCCATCGAAATAATCCTGGAAGCTTATACTCATAAAATTTGACATAGAAGAACATTAAAAAGTGTACACCGAGCAACTTTGATAGTCCAAAGTTGCTCAACTCTCTCTATGGAGGAGCCTTTAATGGTTTTGACCATTTGTCAAAGAAAGTTGGTGTTTTGGCATCGAAATAATCCTGGAAACACATTTTCGTAAAATTTAACATAGAAAAACAATAAAAAGTGTACACCGAGCAATTTTGATTGTCCGACGTTGCTCAACTCTCTCTATAGAGGAGCTTTTAACGGTTTTGTCCATTTGTCATAGAAAGTTGGTGTTTTGGCATTAAAATAATCCTGGAAGCTCATTTTCGTAAAATTTAACATAAAAGAACAATAAAAGGTGTACACCGAGCAACTTTGATTGTCCGAAGTTGCTCAACTCTCTCTATGGAGGAGCTTTTAACGGTTTTTTCCATTTGCCATTAAAAGTTGGTGTTTTGGCATCGAAATAATCTTGGAAGCTTATACTCGTAAAATTTGACTTAGTAGAACATTATAAAGTGTACACCGAGCAACTTTGATTGTCCGAAGTTGCTCAACTCTCTCTACGGAGGAGCCTTTAACGGTTTTGTCCATTTGTCAAAGAAAGTTGGTGTTTTGGCATCGAAATAATCTTGGAAACTCGTTTTCGTAAAATTTAACATAGAAAAACAATAAAAAGTGTACACTGAGCAATTTTGATTGTCCGACGTTGCTCAACTCTCTCTATAGAGGAGCTTTTAACGGTTTTGTCCATTTGTCATAGAAAGTTGTTGTTTTGGCATTAAAATAATCCTGGAAGCTCATTTTCGTAAAATTTAACTTAAAAGAACAATAAAAGATGTACACCGAGCAACTTTGATTGTCCGAAGTTGCTCAACTCTCTCTATGCAGGAGCTTTTAACGGTTTTTTCCATTTGTCATAAAAAGTTGGTGTTTTGGCATCGAAATAATCTTGGAAGCTTATACTCATAAAATTCGACATAGAAGAACATTAAAAAGTGTACACCGAGCAACTTTGATAGTCTGAAGTTGCTCAACTCTCTCTATGGAGGAGCTTTTAATGGTTTTGTCCATTTGTCATTGAAAGTTGGTGTTTTGGCATCGAAATAATCCTGGAAGCTCATTCTCGTAAAATTTAACATAGAAGAACAATAAAAAGTGTATACCGAGAAATTTTGATTGTCCGAAGTTGCTCAACTCTCTCTATGAATGGGCTTTTAACGATTTTGTCCATTTGTCATAGAAAGTTGGTGTTTTGGCATCGAAATAATCCTGGAAGCTCATTTTCGTAAAATTTGACATAGAAGAACAATAAAAAGTGTACACCGAGTAATTTGATTGTCCGAAGGTGCTCAACTCTCTCTATGGACGAGCTTTTAACGGTTTTGTCCATTTGTCATAGAAAGTTGGTGTTTTGGCATCGTAATAATCCAGGAAGCTAATTTTCGTAAAATTTGACATAGAAGAACAATAAAAGGTGTACACCGGGCAATTTGGATTGTCCAAAGTTGCTCAACTCTCACTATGGAGGAGCTTTTAACTGTTTTTTCCATTTGTCATAGAAAGTTGGTGTTTTTGCATCGAAATAATCTAAGAAGCTTACACTCATAAAATTTGAAGTAGAAGAACAATAAAAAGTGTACACCGAGCAACTTTGATAGTCCGAAGTTGCTCAACTCTCTCTATGGAGGAGCTTTTAACGGTTTTGTCCATTTTTCATAGAAAGTTGGTGTTTTGGCATTAAAATAATCCTGGAAGCTCATTTTCGTAAAATTTAACATAAAAGAACAATAAAAGGTGTACACCGAGCAACTTTGATTGTCCGAAGTTGCTCAACTCTCTCTATGGAGGAGCTTTTAACGATTTTTTCCATTTGCCATTAAAAGTTGGTGTTTTGGCATCGAAATAATCTTGGAAGCTTATACTCGTAAAATTTGACTGAGTAGAACATTATAAAGTGTACACCGAGCAACTTTGATTGTCCGAAGTTGCTCAACTCTCTCTACGGAGGAGCCTTTAACGGTTTTGTCCATTTGTCAAAGAAAGTTGGTGTATTGGCATCGAAATAATCTTGGAAACTCGTTTTCGTAAAATTTAACATAGAAAAACAATAAAAAGTGTACACCGAGCAATTTTGATTATCCGACGTTGCTCAACTCTCTCTATAGAGGAGCTTTTAACGGTTTTGTCCATTTGTCATAGAAAGTTGGTGTTTTGGCATTAAAATAATCCTGGAAGCTCATTTTCGTAAAATTTAACTTAAAAGAACAATAAAAGGTGTACACCGAGCAACTTTGATTGTCCGAAGTTGCTCAACTCTCTCTATGCAGGAGCTTTTAACGGTTTTTTCCATTTGTCATAAAAAGTTGGTGTTTTGGCATCGAAATAATCTTGGAAGCTTATACTCATAAAATTCGACATAGAAGAACATTAAAAAGTGTACACCGAGCAACTTTGATAGTCTGAAGTTGCTCAACTCTCTCTATGGAGGAGCTTTTAATGGTTTTGTCCATTTGTCATAGAAAGTTGGTGTTTTGGCATCGAAATAATCCTGGAAGCTCATTCTCGTAAAATTTAACATAGAAGAACAATAAAAAGTGTATACCGAGAAATTTTGATTGTCCGAAGTTGCTCAACTCTCTCTATGAATGGGCTTTTAACGATTTTGTCCATTTGTCATAGAAAGTTGGTGTTTTGGCATCGAAATAATCCTGGAAGCTCATTTTCGTAAAATTTGACATAGAAGAACAATAAAAAGTGTACACCGAGTAATTTGATTGTCCGAAGGTGCTCAACTCTCTCTATGGACGAGCTTTTATCGGTTTTGTCCATTTGTCATAGAAAGTTGGTGTTTTGGCATCGTAATAATCCAGAAAGCTAATTTTCGTAAAATTTGACATAGAAGAACAATAAAAGGTGTACACCGGGCAATTTTGATTGTCCAAAGTTGCTCAACTCTCACTATGGAGGAGCTTTTAACTGTTTTTTCCATTTGTCATAGAAAGTTGGTGTTTTTGCATCGAAATAATCTAAGAAGCTTACACTCATAAAATTTGAAGTAGAAGAACAATAAAAAGTGTACACCGAGCAACTTTGATTGTCCGAAGTTGCTCAACTCTCTCTATGGAGGAGCTTTTAACGGTTTTGTCCATTTGTCATAGAAAGTTGGTGTTTTGGCATCGAAATAATCTTGGAAGCTTATACTCATAAAATTTGACATAGAAGAACAATAAAACGTGTACACCGAGCATCTTTGAAGGTCCGAAATTGGTCAAATCTCTCTATGAAGGAGCTTTTAACAGTTTTCTCCATTTGTCATGGAAACTTGGGATTTTGGCATCGAAATAATCTAGGAAGCTTACACTCATAAAATTTGACATAGAAGAACAATAAAAAGTGTCCACCGAGCAACTTTGATGTTCCGAAGTTGATCAACTCTCTCTATGGAGGAGCTTTTAAAGGTTTTGTCCATTTGTCATAGAATATTGGTCTTTTGCCATCAAAATAATCTTGGATGCTTATACTCATAAAATTTGACATAGAAGAACATTAAAAAGTGTACACCGAGCAACTTTGATAGTCCAAAGTTGCTCAACTCTCTCTATGGAGGAGCCTTTAACGGTTTTGTCCATTTGTCAAAGAAAGTTGGTGTTTTGGCATCGAAATAATCCTGTAAGCTCATTTTCGTAAAATTTAACATAAAAGAACAATAAAAGGTGTACACCGAGGAACTTTGATTGTCCGAATTTGCTCAACTCTCTCTATGGAGGAGCTTTTAACGGTTTTTTCCATTTGTCATTAAAAGTTGGTGTTTTGGCATCGAAATAATCTTGGAAGCTTATACTCATAAAATTCGACATAGAAGAACATTAAAAAGTGTACACCGAGCAACTTTGATAGTCCAAAGTTGCTCAACTCTCTCTATGGAGGAGCCTTTTACGGTTTTGTCCATTTGTCGAAGAAAGTTGGTGTTTTGGCATCGAAATAATCCTGGAAGCTCATTTTTGTAAAATTTAACATAGAAGAACAATAAAAAGTGTACACCGAGAAATTTTGATTGTCCAGAGTTGCTCAACTCTCTCTATGGAGGTGCTTTTAACCGTTTTGTCCATTTGTCATAGAAAGTTGGTGTTTTGGCATCGAAATTTTCCTGGAAGCACATTTTCGTAAAATTTAACATAAAAGAACAATAAAAAGTGTACACCGAGCTATTTTGATTGTCTGACGTTGCTCAACTCTCTCTATAGAGGAGCTTTTAACGGTTTTGTCCATTTGTCATAGAAAGTTGGTGTTTTGGCATTAAAATAATCCTGGAAGCTCATTTTCGTAAAATTTAACATAAAAGAACAATAAAAGGTGTACACCGAGCAACTTTGATTGTCCGAAGTTGCTCAACTCTCTCTATGGAGGAGCTTTTAACGGTTTTTTCCATTTGTCATTAAAAGTTGGTGTTTTGGCATCGAAATAATCTTGGAAGCTTATACTCGTAAAATTTGACTTAGTAGAACATTATAAAGTGTACACCGAGCAACTTTGATTGTCCGAAGTTTCTCAACTCTCTCTACGGAGGAGCCTTTAACGGTTTTGTCCATTTGTCAAAGAAAGTTGGTGTTTTGGCATCGAAATAATCCTGGAAACTCATTTTCGTAAAATTTAACATAGAAAAAAATAAAAAGTGTACACCGAGCAATTTTGATTGTCCGACGTTGCTCAATTCTCTCTATAGAGGAGCTTTTAACGGTTTTGTCCATTTGTCATAGAAAGTTGGTGTTTTGGCATTAAAATAATCCTGGAAGCTCATTTTCGTAAAATTTAACATAAAAGAACAATAAAAGGTGTACACCGAGCAACTTTGATTGTCCGAAGTTGCTCAAGTCTCTCTATGGAGGAGCTTTTAACGGTTTTTTCCATTTGTCATTAAAAGTTGGTGTTTTGGCATCGAAATAATCTTGGAAGCTTATACTCATAAAATTCGACATAGAAGAACATTAAAAAGTGTACACCGAGCAACTTTGATAGGCTGAAGTTGCTCAACTCTCTTTATGGAGGAGCTTTTAAGGGTTTTGTCCATTTGTCATAGAAAGTTGGTGTTTTGGCATCGAAATAATCCTGGAAGCTCATTCTCGTAAAATTTAACATAGAAGAACAATAAAAAGTGTATACCGGGCAATTTTGATTGTCCGAAGTTGCTCAACTCTCTCTATGAAGGGGCTTTTAATGATTTTGTCCATTTGTCATAGAAAGTTGGTGTTTTGGAATCGAAATAATCCTGGAAGCTCATTTTCGTAAAACTTAACATAGAAGAACAATAAAAAGTGTACACCGAGCATTTTGATTGTCCGAAGGTGCTCAACTCTCTCTATAGAGGAGCTTTTAACGGTTTTGTCCATTTGTCATAGAAAGTTGGTGTTTTGGCATTAAAATAATCCTGGAAGCTCATTTTCGTAAAATTTAACATAAAAGAACAATAAAAGGTGTACACCGAGCAACTTTGATTGTCCGAAGTTGCTCAACTCTCTCTATGGATGAGCTTTTAACGCTTTTTTCCATTTGTCATTAAAAGTTGGTGTTTTGGCATCGAAATAATCTTGGAAGCTTATACTCGTAAAATTTGACTTAGTAGAACATTATAAAGTGTACACCGAGCAACTTTGATTGTCCGAAGTTGCTCAACTCTCTCTACGGAGGAGCCTTTAACGGTTTTGTCCATTTCTCTAAGAAAGTTGGTGTTTTGGCATCGAAATAAACTTGGAAACTCATTTTCGTAAAATTTAACGTAGAAAAACAATAAAAAGTGTACACCGAGCAATTTTGATTGTCCGACGTTGCTCAACTCTCTCTATAGAGGAGCTTTTAATGGTTTTGTCCATTTGTCATAGAAAGTTGGTGTTTTGGCATTAAAATAATCCTGGAAGCTCATTTTCGTAAAATTTAACATAAAAGAACAATAAAAGGTGTACACCGAGCAACTTTGACTGTCCGAAGTTGCTCAAATCTCTCTATGCAGGAGCTTTTAACGGTTTTTTCCATTTGTCATTAAAAGTTGGTGTTTTGGCATCGAAATAATCTTGGAAGCTTATACTCATAAAATTCGACATAGAAGAACATTAAAAATTGTACACCGAGCAACTTTGATAGTCTGAAGTTGCTCAACTCTCTCTATGGAGGAGCTTTTAATGGTTTTGTCCATTTGTCATAGAAAGTTGGTGTTTTGGCATCGAAATAATCCTGGAAGCTCATTCTCGTAAAATTTAACATAGAAGAACAATAAAAAGTGTATACCGAGAAATTTTGATTTTCCGAAGTTGCTCAACTCTCTCTATGAATGGGCTTTTGACGATTTTGTCCATTTGTCATAGAAAGTTGGTGTTTTGGCATCGAAATAATCCTGGAAGCTCATTTTCGTAAAATTTGACATAGAAGAACAATAAAAAGTGTACACCGAGCAATTTGATTGTCCGAAGGTGCTCAACTCTCTCTATGGAGGAGCTTTTAACGGTTTTGTCCATTTGTCATAGAAAGTTGGTGTTTTGGCATCGTAATAATCCAGGAAGATCATTTTCGTAAAATTTGACATAGAAGAACAATAAAAAGTGTACACCGGGCAATTTTGATTGTCCAAAGTTGCTCAACTCTCACTATGGAGGAGCTTTTAACTGTTTTTTCCATTTGTCATAGAAAGTTGGTGTTTTTGCATCGAAATAATCTAAGAAGCTTACACTCATAAAATTTGAAGTAGAAGAACAATAAAAAGTGTACACCGAGCAACTTTGATTGTCTGAAGTTGCTCAACTCTCTCTATGGAGGAGCTTTTAACGGTTTTGTCCATTTGTCATAGAAAGTTGGTGTTTTGGCATCGAAATAATCTTGGAAGCTTATACTCATAAAATTTGACATAGAAGAACAATAAAACGTGTACACCGAGCATCTTTGATGGTCCGAAATTGGTCAAATCTCTCTATGAAGGAGCTTTTAACAGTTTTCTCCATTTGTCATGGAAACTTGGGATTTTGGCATCGAAATAATCTAGGAAGCTTACACTCATAAAATTTGACATAGAAGAACAATAAAAAGTGTCCACCGAGCAACTTTGATGTTCCGAAGTTGATCAACTCTCTCTATGGAGGAGCTTTTAAAGGTTTTGTCCATTTGTCATAGAATATTGGTCTTTTGCCATCGAAATAATCTTGGATGCTTATACTCATAAAATTTGACATAGAAGAACATTAAAAAGTTTACACCGAGCAACTTTGATAGTCCAAAGTTGCTCAACTCTCCCTATGGAGGAGCCTTTAACGGTTTTGTCCATTTGTCAAAGAAAGTTGGTGTTTTGGCATCGAAATAATCCTGTAAGCTCATTTTCGTAAAATTTAACATAGAAGAACAAGAAAAAGTGTACACCGAGAACCTTTGATTGTCCGAAGTTGCTCAACTCTCTCTATGGAGAAGCTTTTAACGGTTTTGTCCATTTGTCATAGAAAGTTGGTGTTTTGGCATCGAAATTATCCTTGAAGCACATTTTCGTAAAATTTAACATAAAAGAACAATAAAAAGTGTACACCGAGCAATTTTGATTGTCCGACGTTGCTCAACTCTCTCTATAGAGGAGCTTTTAACGGTTTTGTCCATTTGTCATAGAAAGTTGATGTTTTGGCATTAAAATAATCCTGGAAGCTCATTTTCGTAAAATTTAACATAAAAGAACAATAAAAGGTGTACACCGAGCAACTTTGATTGTCCGAATTTGCTCAACTCTCTCTATGGAGGAGCTTTTAACGGTTTTTTCCATTTGTCATTAAAAGTTGGTGTTTTGGCATCGAAATAATCTTGGAAGCTTATACTCATAAAATTCGACATAGAAGAACATTAAAAAGTGTACACCGAGCAACTTTTATAGTCCAAAGTTGCTCAACTCTCTCTATGGAGGAGCCTTTAACGGTTTTGTCCATTTGTCAAAGAAAGTTGGTGTTTTGGCATCGAAATAATCCTGGAAGCACATTTTCGTAAAATTTAACATAAGAGAATAATAAAAGTGTACACCGAGCAACTTTGATAGTCCGAAGTTGCTCTTCTCTTTCTATGGAGGAGCTTTTAACGGTTTTTTCCATTTGTCATTAAAAGTTGGTGTTTTGGCATCGAAATAATCTTGGATGCTTATAATCATAAAATTTGACATAGAAGAACAATAAAAAGTGTACACCGAGCAACTTTGATGTGCCGAAGTTGCTCAACTCTCTCTATGGAGGAGCTTTTAACGGTTTTGTCCATTTGTCAGAGAAAGTTAGTGTTTTGGCATCGAAATAGTCCTGGAAGCTCATTTTCGTAAAATTTATCATAAAAGAACAATAAAAGTGTAAATCGAGCAACTTTGATTATCCGAAGTTGCTCAACTCTCTCTATGGAGGAGCTTTTAACGGTTTTGTCCATATGTCAAAGAAAGTTGGTGTTTTGGCATCGAAATAATCCTGGAAGCTCATTTTCGTAAAATTTGACATAGAAGAACAATAAAAGGTGTACACCAAGCAATTTTGATTGTCTGAAGTTGCTCAACTCTCTCTATGGAGGAGCTTTTAACTGTTTTTTGCATTTGTCTTAGAAAGTTGGTGTTTTTGCATCGAAATAATCTAAGAAGCTTACACTCATAAAATTTGAAGTAGAAAAACAATAAAAGGTGTACACCGAGCAACTTTGATTGTCCGAAGTTGCTCAACTCTCTCTATGGAGGAGCTTTTAACGGTTTTTTTCGTTTGTCATTAAAAGTTAGTGTTTTGGCATCGAAATAATCTTGGAAGCTTATACTCGTAAAATTTGACTTAGCAGAACATTATAAAGTGTACACCGAGCAACTTTGATTCTCTGAAGTTGCTCAACTCTCTCTATGGAGGAGCTTTTAACGATTTTGTCCATTTGTTATAGAAAGTTGCTGTTTTGGCATCGAAATAATCTTGGAAGCTTATACTCATAAAATTTGACATAGAAAAACAATAAAACGTGTACACCGAGCATCTTTGATGGTCCGAAATTGGTGAACTCTCTCTATGAAGGAGCTTTTAATGGTTTTGTCCATTTGTCATGGAAACTTGGGATTTTGGCATCGAAATAATCTAGGAAGCTTACACTCATAAAATTTGACATAGAAGAACAATAAAAAGTGTCCACCGAGCAACTTTGATGTTCCGAAGTTGATCAACTCTCTCTATGGAGGAGCTTTTAAAGGTTTTGTCCATTTGTCATAGAATATTGGTCTTTTGCCATCGAAATAATCTTGGATGCTTATACTCATAAAATTTGACATAGAAGAACATTAAAAAGTGTACACCGAGCAACTTTGATAGTCCAAAGTTGCTCAACTCTCTTTATGGAGGAGCCTTTAACGGTTTTGTCCATTTGTCAAAGAAAGTTGGTGTTTTGTCATCGAAATAATCTTGTAAGCTCATTTTCGTAAAATTTAACGTACAAGAACAATAAAAAGTGTACACCGAGAAACTTTGATTGTCCGAAGTTGCTCAACTCTCTCTATGTAGAAGCTTTTAACGGTTTTGTCCATTTGTCATAGAAAGTTGGTGTTTTGGCATCGAAATTATCCTTGAAGCACATTTTCGTAAAATTTAACATAAAAGAACAATAAAAAGTGTACACCGAGCAATTTTGATTGTCCGACGTTGCTCAACTCTCTCTATAGAGGAGCTTTTAACGGTTTTGTCCATTTGTCATAGAAAGTTGGTGTTTTGGCATTAAAATAATCCTGGAAGCTCATTTTCGTAAAATTTAACATAAAAGAACAATAAAAGGTGTACACCGAGCAACTTTGATTGTCCGAATTTGCTCAACTCTCTCTATGAAAGATCTTTTAACGGTTTTTTCCATTTGTCATTAAAAGTTGTTGTTTTGGCATCGAAATAATCTTGGAAGCTTATACTCATAAAATTCGACATAGAAGAACATTAAAAAGTGTACACCGAGCAACTTTGATAGTCCAAAGTTGCTCAACTCTCTCTATGGAGGAGCCTTTAACGGTTTTGTCCATTTGTCAAAGAAAGTTGGTGTTTTGGCATCGAAATAATCCTGGAAGCTCATTTTTGTAAAATTTAACATAGAAGAACAATAAAAAGTGTACACCGAGAAACTTTGATTGTCCGAAGTTTCTCAACTCTCTCTACGGAGGAGCCTTTAACGGTTTTGTCCATTTGTCAAAGAAAGTTGGTGTTTTGGCATCGAAATAATCCTGGAAACTCATTTTCGTAAAATTTAACATAGAAAAACAATAAAAAGTGTACACCGAGCAATTTTGATTGTCCGACGTTGCTCAACTCTCTCTATAGAGGAGCTTTTAACGGTTTTGTCCATTTGTCAAGGAAAGTTGGTGTTTTGGCATTAAAATAATCCTGGAAGCTCATTTTCGTAAAATTTAACATAAAAGAACAATAAAAGGTGTACACCGAGCAACTTTGATTGTCCGAAGTTGCTCAACTCTCTCTATGGAGGAGCTTTTAACGGTTTTTTCCATTTGTCATTAAAAGTTGGTGTTTTGGCATCGAAATAATCTTGGAAGCTTATACTCGTAAAATTTGACTTAGTAGAACATTATAAAGTGTACACCGAGCAACTTTGATTGTCCGAAGTTTCTCAACTCTCTCTACGGAGGAGCCTTTAACTGTTTTGTCCATTTGTCAAAGAAAGTTGGTGTTTTGGCATCGAAATAATCCTGGAAACTCATTTTCGTAAAATTTTACATAGAAAAACAATAAAAAGTGTACACCAAGCAATTTTGATTGTCCGACGTTGCTCAACTCTCTCTATAGAGGAGCTTTTAACAGTTTTGTCCATTTGTCATAGAAAGTTGGTGTTTTGGCATTAAAATAATCCTGGAAGCTCATTTTCGTAAAATTTAACATAAAAGAACAATAAAAGGTGTACACCGAGCAACTTTGATTGTCCGAAGTTTCTCAACTCTCTCTATGGAGGAGCTTTTAACGGTTTTTTCCATTTGTCATTAAAAGTTGGTGTTTTGGCATCGAAATAATCTTGGAAGCTTATACTCATAAAATTCGACATAGAAGAACATTAAAAAGTGTACACCGTGCAACTTTGATAGGCTGAAGTTGCTCAACTCTCTTTATGGAGGAGCTTTTAATGGTTTTGTCCATTTGTCATAGAAAGTTGGTGTTTTGGCATCGAAATAATCCTGGAAGCTCATTCTCGTAAAATTTAACATAGAAGAACAATAAAAAGTGTATACCAGGCAATTTTGATTGTCCGAAGTTGCTCAACTCTCTCTATGATGGGGCTTTTAATGATTTTGTCCATTTGTCATAGAAAGTTGGTGTTTTGGAATCGAAATAATCCTGGAAGCTCATTTTCGTAAAACTTAATATAGAAGAACAATAAAAAGTGTACACCGAGCAATTTGATTGTCCGAAGGTGCTCAACTCTCTCTATAGAGGAGCTTTTAACGGTTTTGTCCATTTGTCATAGAAAGTTGGTGTTTTGGCATTAAAATAATCCTGGAAGCTCATTTTCGTAAAATTTAACATAAAAGAACAATAAAAGGTGTACACCGAGCAACTTTGATTGTCCGAAGTTGCTCAACTCTCTCTATGGAGGAGCTTTTAACGGTTTTTTCCATTTGCCATTAAAAGTTGGTGTTTTGGCATCGAAATAATCTTGGAAGCTTATACTCGTAAAATTTGACTTAGTAGAACATTATAAAGTGTACACCGAGCAACTTTGATTGTCCGACGTTGCTCAACTCTCTCTACGGAGGAGCCTTTAACGGTTTTGTCCATTTCTCAAAGAAAGTTGGTGTTTTGGCATCGAAATAATCTTGGAAACTCATTTTCGTAAAATTTAACATAGAAAAACAATAAAAAGTGTACACCGAGCAACTTTGATTGTCTGAAGTTGCTCAACTCTCTCTATGCAGGAGCTTTTAACGGGTTTTTCCATTTGTCATTAAAAGTTGGTGTTTTGGCATCGAAATAATCTTGGAAGCTTATACTCATAAAATTCGACATAGAAGAACATTAAAAAGTTTACACCGAGCAACTTTGATAGTCTGAAGTTGCTCAACTCTCTCTATGGCGGAGCTTTTAATGGTTTTGTCCATTTGTCATAGAAAGTTGGTGTTTTGGCATCGAAATAATCCTGGAAGCTCATTCTCGTAAAATTTAACATAGAAGAACAATAAAAAGTGTATACCGAGAAATTTTGATTTTCCGAAGTTGCTTAACTCTCTCTATGAATGGGCTTTTAACGATTTTGTCCATTTGTCATAGAAAGTTGGTGTTTTGGCATTGAAATAATCCTGGAAGCTCATTTTCGTAAAATTTGACATAGAAAAACAATAAAAAGTGTACACCGAGCAATTTGATTGTCCGAAGGTGCTCAACTCTCTCTATGGAGGAGCTTTTAACGGTTTTGTCCATTTGTCATAGAAAGTTGGTGTTTGGCATCGTAATAATCCAGGAAGCTCATTTTCGTATAATTTGACATAGAAGAACAATAAAAGGTGTACAACCGGGCAATTTTGATTGTCCAAAGTTGCTCAACTCTCACTATGGAGGAGCTTTTAACTGTTTTTTCCATTTGTCATAGAAAGTTGGTGTTTTTGCATCGAAATAATCTAAGAAGCTTACACTCATAAAATTTGAAGTAGAAGAACAATAAAAAGTGTACACCGAGCAACTTTGATTGTCCGAAGTTGCTCAACTCTCTCTATGGAGGAGCTTTTAACGGTTTTGTCCATTTGTCATAGAAAGTTGGTGTTTTGGCATCGAAATAATCTTGGAAGCTTATACTCATAAAATTTGACATAGAAGAACAATAAAACGTGTACACCGAGCATCTTTGATGGTCCGAAATTGGTCAAATCTCTCTATGAAGGAGCTTTTAACAGTTTTCTCCATTTGTCATGGAAACTTGGGATTTTGGCATCGAAATAATCTAGGAAGCTTACACTCATAAAATTTGACATAGAAGAACAATAAAAAGTGTCCACCGACCAACTTTGATGTTCCGAAGTTGATCAACTCTCTCTATGGAGGAGCTTTTAAAGGTTTTGTCCATTTGTCATAGAATATTGGTGTTTTGCCATCGAAATAATCTTGGATGCTTATACTCATAAAATTTGACATAGAAGAACATTAAAAAGTGTACACCGAGCAACTTTGATAGTACAAAGTTGCTCAACTCTCTCTATGGAGGAACCTTTAACGGTTTTGTCCATTTGTCAAAGACAGTTGGTGTTTTGGCATCAAAATAATCCTGTAAGCTCATTTTCGTAAAATTTAACATAGAAGAACAATAAAAAGTATACACCGAGAAACTTTGATTGTCCGAAGTTGCTCAACTCTCTCTATGGAGAAGCTTTTAACGGTTTTGTCCATTTGTCATAGAAAGTTGGTGTTTTGGCTTCGAAATTATCCTTGAAGCAAATTTTCGTAAAATTTAACATAAAAGAACAATAAAAAGTGTACACCGAGCAATTTTGATTGTCCGACGTTGCTCAACTCTCTCTATAGAGGAGCTTTTAACGGTTTTGTCCATTTGTCATAGAAATTTGATGTTTTGGCATTAAAATAATCCTGGAAGCTCATTTTCGTAAAATTTAACATAAAAGAACAATAAAAGGTGTACACCGAGCAACTTTGATTGTCCGAATTTGCTCAACTCTTTCTATGGAGGAGCTTTTAACGGTTTTATCCATTTGTCATTAAAAGTTGGTGTTTTGGCATCGAAATAATCTTGGAAGTTTATACTTATAAAATTCGACATAGAAGAACATTAAAAAGTGTACACCGAGCAACTTTGATAGTCCAAAGTTGCTCAACTCTCTCTATGGAGGAGCTTTTAACGGTTTTGTCCATTTGTCATAGAAAGTTGGTGTTTTGGCATCGTAATAATCCAGGAAGCTCATTTTCGTAAAATTTGACATAGAAGAACAATAAAAGGTGTACACCGGGCAATTTTGATTGTCCAAAGTTGCTCAACTCTCACTATGGAGGAGCTTTTAACTGTTTTTTCCATTTGTCATAGAAAGTTGGTGTTTTTGCATCGAAATAATCTAAGAAGCTTACACTCATAAAATTTGAAGTAGAAGAACAATAAAAAGTGTACACCGAGCAACTTTGATTGTCTGAAGTTGCTCAACTCTCTCTATGGAGGAGCTTTTAACGGTTTTGTCCATTTGTCATAGAAAGTTGGTGTTTTGGCATCGAAATAATATTGGAAGCTTATACTCATAAAATTTGACATAGAAGAACAATAAAACGTGTACACCGAGCATCTTTGATGGTCCGAAATTGGTCAAATCTCTCTATGAAGGAGCTTTTAACAGTTTTCTCCATTTGTCATGGAAACTTGGGATTTTGGCATCGAAATAATCTAGGAAGCTTACACTCATAAAATTTGACATAGAAGAACAATAAAAAGTGTCCACCGAGCAACTTTGACGTTCCGAAGTTGATCAACTCTCTCTATGGAGGAGCTTTTAAAGGTTTTGTCCATTTGTCATAGAATATTGGTCTTTTGCCATCGAAATAATCTTGGATGCTTATACTCATAAAATTTGACATAGAAGAACATTAAAAAGTGTACACCGAGCAACTTTGATAGTCCAAAGTTGCTCAACTCTCTCTATGGAGGAGCCTTTAACGGTTTTGTCCATTTGTCAAAGAAATTTGGTGTTTTGGCATCAAAATAATCCTGTAAGCTCATTTTCGTAAAATTTAACATAGAAGAACAATAAAAAGTGTACACCGAGAAACTTTGATTGTCCGAAGTTGCTCAACTCTCTCTATGGAGAAGCTTTTAACGGTTTTGTCCATTTGTCATAGAAAGTTGGTGTTTTGGCATCGAAATTATCCTTGAAGCACATTTTCGTAAAATTTAACATAAAAGAACAATAAAAAGTGTACACCGAGCAATTTTGATTGTCCGACGCTGCTCAACTCTCTCTATAGAGGAGCTTTTAACGGTTTTGTCCATTTGTCATAGAAAGTTGATGTTTTGGCATTAAAATAATCCTGGAAGATCATTTTCGTAAAATTTAACATAAAAGAACAATAAAAGGTGTACACCGAGCAACTTTGATTGTCCGAATTTGCTCAACTCTCTCTATGGAGTAGCTTTTAACGGTTTTTTCCATTTGTCATTAAAAGTTGGTGTTTTGGCATCGAAATAATTTTGGAAGCTTATACTCGTCAAATTTGACTTAGTAGAACATTATAAAGCGTACACCGAGCACCTTTGATTGTCCGAAGTTGCTCAACTCTCTCTACGGAGGAGCCTTTATCGGTTTTGTCCATTTGTCAAAGAAAGTTGGTGTTTTGGCATCGAAATAATCCTGGAAACTCATTTTCGTAAAATTTAACATAAAAGAACAATAAAAGTGTAAACCGAGCAACTTTGATTATCCGAAGTTGCTCAACTCTCTCTATAGAGGAGCTTTTAACGGTTTTGTCCATTTGTCATAGAAAGTTGGTGTTTTGGCATTAAAATAATCCTGGAAGCTCATTTTCGTAAAATTTAACATAAAAGAACAATAAAAGGTGTACACCGAGCAACTTTGATTGTCCGAAGTTGCTCAACTCTCTCTATGGAGGAGCTTTTAACGGTTTTTTCCATTTGTCATTAAAAGTTGGTGTTTTGCCGTCGAAATAATCTTGGAAGCTTATACTCATAAAATTCGACATAGAAGAACATTAAAAAGTGTACACCGAGCAACTTTGATAGGCTGAACTTGCTCAACTCTCTTTATGGAGGAGCTTTTAATGGTTTTGTCCATTTGTCATAGAAAGTTGGTGTTTTGGCATCGAAATAATCCTGGAAGCTCATTCTCGTAAAATTTAACATAGAAGAACAGTAAAAAGTGTATACCGGGCAATTTTGATTGTCCGAAGTTGCTCAACTCTCTCTATGAAGGGGCTTTTAATGATTTTGTCCATTTGTCATAGAAAGTTGGTGTTTTGGCATCGAAATAATCCTGGAAGCTCATTTTCGTAAAGCTTAACATAGAAGAACAATAAAAAGTGTACACCGAGCAATTTGATTGTCCGAAGGTGCTCAACTGTCTCTATGGAGGAGCTTTTAAAGGTTTTGTCCATTTTTCATAGAAAGTTGGTGTTTTGGCATCGAAATTATCCTGGAAGCACATTTTCGTAAAATTTAACATAAAAGAACAATAAAAGTGTACACCGAGCAACTTTGATTGTCCGAAGTTGCTCAACTCTCTCTATGGAGGAGCTTTTAACGGTTTTTTCCATTTGTCATTAAAAGTTGGTGTTTTGGCATCGAAATAATCTTGGATGCTTATACTCATAAAATTTGTCATAGAAGAACAATAAAAAGTGTACACCGAGCAACTTTGATGTGCCGAAGTTGCTCAACTCTCTCTATGGAGGAGCTTTTAACGGTTTTGTCCATTTGTCAGAGAAAGTTGGTGTTTTGGCATCGAAATAGTCCTGGAAGCTCATTTTCGTAAAATTTATCATAAAAGAACAATAAAAGTGTAAACCGAGCAACTTTGATTATCCGAAGTTGCTCAACTCTCTCTATGGAGGAGCTTTTAACGGTTTTGTCCATATGTCAAAGAAAGTTGGTGTTTTGGCATCGAAATAATCCTGGAAGCTCATTTTCGTAAAATTTGACATAGAAGAACAATAAAAGGTGTACACCAAGCAATTTTGATTTTCTGAAGTTGCTCAACTCTCTCTATGGAGGAGCTTTTAACGGTTTTGTCCATTTGTCATAGAAATTTGATGTTTTGGCATTAAAATAATCCTGGAAGCTCATTTTCGTAAAATTTAACATAAAAGAACAATAAAAGATGTACACCGAGCAACTTTGATTGTCCGAAGTTGCTCAACTCTCTCTATGGAGGAGCTTTTAACGGTTTTTTCCGTTTGTCATTAAAAGTTAGTGTTTTGGCATCGAAATAATCTTGGAAGCTTATACTCGTAAAATTTGACTTAGTAGAACATTATAAAGTGTACACCGAGCAACTTTGATTGTCTGAAGTTGCTCAACTCTCTCTATGGAGGAGCTTTTAACGATTTTGTCCATTTGTTATAGAAAATTGCTGTTTTGGCATCGAAATAATCTTGGAAGCTTATACTCATAAAATTTGACACAGAAAAACAATAAAACGTGTACACCGAGCATCTTTGATGGTCCGAAATTGGTGAACTCTCTCTAAGAAGGAGCTTTTAACAGTTTTCTCCATTTGTCATAGAAACCTTGGATTTTGGCATCGAAATATTCTCGGAAGCTTATACACATAAAATTTGACATAGAAGAACATTAAAAAGTGTACATCGAGCAACTTTGATAGTCCGAAGTTGCTCAACTCTCTCTATGGAGGAGCTTTTAACGGTTTTTTCCATTTGTCATAGAAAGTTGGTGTTTTGGCATCGAAATAATCCTGGAAGCTCATTTTCGTAAAATTTAACATAGAAGAACAATAAAAGGTGTACACCAAGCAATTTTGATGGTCTGAAGTTGCTCAACTCTCTCTATGGAGGAGCTTTTAACTGTTTTTTCCATTTGTCATAGAAAGTTGGTGTTTTTGCATCGAAATAATCTAAGAAGCTTACACTCATAAAATTTGAAGTAGAAGAACAATAAAAAGTGTACACCGAGCAACTTTAATTGTCCGAAGTTGCTCAACTCACTCTATGGGGGAGCTTTTAACGGTTTTGTCCATTTGTCATAGAAAGTTGGTGTTTTGGCATCAAAATAATCCTAAAAGATCATTTTCGAAAAATTTAACATAGAAGAACAATAAAAAGTGTACACCGAACAATTTTGATTGTCCGAAGTTGCTCAACTCTCTCTATGTAGGAGCTTTTAACGGTTTTGTCCATTTATCATAGAAAGTTGGTGTTTTGGCATCAATATAATCCTGAAAGCTCCATTTCATAAAATTTAACATAGAAGAACAATAAAAAGTGTACACCGAGCAATTTTGATTGTCCAAAGTTGCTCAACTCTCTCTATGGAGGAGCTTTTAACGGTTTTGTCCATTTTTCATAGAAAGTTGGTGTTTTGGCATCGAAATAATCCTAAAAGCTCATTTTCGTAAAATTTAACTTAGAAGAACAATAAAAAGTGTACACCGAGCAATTTTGATTGTCCGAAGTTGCTCAACTCTCTCTATGTAGGAGCTTTTAACGGTTTTGTCCATTTATCATAGAAAGTTGGTGTTTTGGCATCAAAATAATCCTGAAAGCTCCATTTCATAAAATTTAACATAGAAGAACAATAAAAAGTGTACACCGAGCAACTTTGATTGCCGAAGTTGCTCAACTCTCTCTATGGAGGAGCTTTTAACGGTTTTGTCCATTTGTCATAGAAAGTTGGTGTTTTGCCAACGAAATAATCTTGGAAGCTTATACTCATAAAATTTGACATAGAAGAACATTAAAAAGTGTACACCTAGCAACTTTGATAGTCCGAAGTTGCTCAACTCTCCCTATGGAAAAGCCTTTAACTGTTTTTTTCCATTTGTCGTAGAAAGTTGGTGTTTTTGCATCGAAATAATCTAAGAAGCTTACACTCATAAAATTTGAACTAGAAGAACAATAAAAAGTGTACACCGAGCAACTTTTATTGTTCGAAGTTGCTCAACTCTCTCTATGGAGGAGCTTTTAACGGTTTTTTCCATTTGTCATAGAAAGTTGGTGTTTTGGCATCGAAATAATCCTGGAAGCTCATTTTCGTAAAATTTAACATAGAAGAACAATAAAAGGTGTACACCAAGCAATTTTGATTGTTTGAAGTTGCTCAACTCTCTCTATGGAGGAGCTTTTAACTGTTTTTTCCATTTGTCATAGAAAGTTGGTGTTTTGGCATCGAAATAATCTTGGAAGCTCATTTTCGTAAAATTTGACATAGAAGAACAATAAAAGCTGTACACCAAGCAATTTTGATTGTCTGAAGTTGCTCAACTCTCTCTATGGAGGAGCTTTTAACTGTTTTTTCCATTTGTCATAGAAAGTTGGTGTTTTTGCATCGAAATATTCTAAGAAGCTTACACTCATAAAATTTGAAGTAGAAGAACAATAAAAGGTGTACACCGAGCAACTTTGATTGTCCGAAGTTGCTCAACTCTCTCTATGGAGGAGCTTTTAACAGTTTTTTCCATTTGTCATTAAAAGTTGGTGTTTTGACATCGAAATAATTTAGGAAGCTTATACTCGTAAAATTTGACTTAGTAGAACATTAAAACGTGTACACCGAGCATCTTTGATGGTCCGAAATTGGTCAACTCTCTCTGTGAAGGAGCTTTTAACGGTTTTCTCTGTTTGTCATAGAAACTTGGGATTTTGGCATCGAAATAATCTAGTAAGTTATACTCATAAAATTTGACATAGAAGAACATTAAAAAGTGTACACCGAGCAACTTTGATAGTCCGAAGTTGCTCAACTCTCTCTATGGAGGAGCTTTTAACGGTTTTTTCCATTTGTCATAGAAAGTTGGTGTTTTGGCATCGAAATAATCCTGGAAGCTCATTTTCATAAAATTTAACATAGAAGAACAATAAAAGGTGTACACCAAGCAATTTTGATTGTCTGAAGTTGCTCAACTCTCTCTATGGAGGAGCTTTTAACTGTTTTTTCCATTTTTCATAGAAAGTTGGTGTTTTTGCATCGAAATAATCTAAGAAGCTTACACTCATAAAATTTGAAGTAGAGAAACAATAAAAAGTGTACACCGAGCAACTTTGATTGTCCGAAGTTGCTCAACTCTCTCTATGGAGGAGCTTTAACGGTTTTTTCCGTTTGTCATTAAAAGTTAGTGTTTTGGCATCGAAATAATCTTGGAAGCTTATACTCGTAAAAGTTGACATAGAAGAACATTAAAAAGTGTACATCGAGCAACTTTGATAGTCCGAAGTTGCTCCACTCTCTCTATGGAGGAGCTTTTAACTGCTTTTTCCATTTGTCATAGAAAGTTAGTGTTTTTGCATCGAAATAATCTATGAAGCTTACACTCTTGAAATTTGAAGTAGAAGAACAATAAAAAGTGTACACCGAGCAACTTTGATTGTCCGAAGTTGCTCAACTCTCTCTATGGAGGAGCTTTTAACGGTTTTGTCCATTTGTCATAGAAAGTTGGTGTTTTGGCATTGAAATAATCTTGGAAGCTTATACTCATAAAATTTGACATAGAAGAACAATAAAACGTGTACACCGAGCAACTTTGATTGTCCGAAGTTGCTCAACTCTCTCTATGGAGGACCTTTTAACTGTTTTTTCCATTTTTCATAGAAAGTTGGTGTTTTTGCACCGAAATAATCTAAGAAGCTTACACTCATAAAATTTGAAGTAGAAGAACAATAAAAAGTGTACACCGAGCAACTTTGATTGTCCGAAGTTGCTCATCTCTCTCTATGGAGGAGCTTTTAACAGTTTTTTCCATTTGTCATTAAAAGTTGGTGTTTTGGCATCGAAATAATTTAGGAAGTTTATACTCGTAAAATTTGACTTAGTAGAACATTAAAACGTGTACACCGAGCATCTTTGATGGTCCGAAATTGGTCAACTCTCTCTATGAATGAGCTTTTAACGGTTTTCTCTGTTTGTCATAGAAACTTGGGATTTTGGCATCGAAATAATCTAGTAAGTTATACTCATAAAATTTGACATAGAAGAACATTAAAAAGTGTACACCGAGCAACTTTGATAGTCCGAAGTTGCTCAACTCTCTTTATGGAGGAGCTTTTAACGGTTTTGTCCATTTGTCAAAGAAAGTTGGTGTTTTGGCATCGAAATAATACTGGAAGCTCATTTTCGTAAAATTTAACATAGAAGAACAATAAAAAGTGTACACCGAGCAATTTTGATTGTCCGAAGTTGCTCAACTCTCTCTATGGAGGAGCTTTTAACGGTTTTGTCCATTTGTCATAGAAAGTTGGTGTTTTGGCATCGAAATAATTCTGAAAGCTCATTTTCGTAAAATTTAACATTGAAGAAAAATAAAAAGTGTACACCGAGCAATTTTGATTGTCCAAAGTTGCTCAACTCTCTCTATGAAGGAGCTTTTAACGGTTTTGTCCATTTTTCATAGAAAGTTGGTGTTTTGGCATCGAAATAATCCTGGAAGCTCATTTTCGTAAAATTTAACATAGAAAAACAATTAAAGTTGTACACCGAGCAATTTTGATTGTCTGAAGTTGCTCAACTCTCTCTAAGGAGGGGCTTTTAACTGTTTTTTCCATTTGTCATATAAAGTTGGTGTTTTGCATTATAAAGTGTACACCGAGCAACTTTGATTGTCTGAAGTTGCTCAACTCTCTCTATGGAGGAGCTTTTAACGGTTTTGTCCATTTATCATAGAAAGTTGGTGTTTTGGCATCAAAATAATCCTGAAAGCTCCATTTCGTAAAATTTAACGTAGAAGAACAATAAAAAGTGTACACCGAGCAATTTTGATTGTCCGAAGTTGCTCAACTCTCTCCATGAAGGAGCTTTTAACAGTTTTCTCCATTTGTCATAGAAACCTGGGATTTTTGCATCGAAATAATCTCGGAAGCTTATACTCATAAAATTTGACATAGAAGAACATTAAAAAGTGTACATCGAGCAACTTTGATAGTCCGAAGTTGCTCAACTCTCTCTATGGAGGAGCTTTTAACGGTTTTTCCATTTGTCATAGAAAATTGGTGTTTTGGCATCGAAATAATCCTGGAAGCTCATTTTCGTAAAATTTAAAATAGAAGAACAATAAAAGGTGTACACCAAGCAATTTTGATTGTCTGAAGTTGCTCAACTCTCTCTATGGAGGAGCTTTTAACTGTTTTTTCCATTTGTCATAGAAAGTTGGTGTTTTTGCATCGAAATAATCTAAGAAGCTTACACTCATAAAATTTGAAGTAGAAGAACAGTAAAAAGTGTACACCGAGCAACTTTGATTGTCCGAAGTTGCTCAACTCACTCTATGGGGGAGCTCTTAACGGTTTTGTCCATTTGTCATAGAAAGTTGGTGTTTTGGCATCAAAATAATCCTGAAAGCTCATTTTCGTAAAATTTAACATAGAAGAACAATAAAAAGAGTACACCGAGCAACTTTGATTGTCCGAAGTTGCTCAACTCACTTTATGGGGGAGCTTTTAACGGTTTTGTCCATTTCTCATAGAAAGTTGGTGTTTTGGCATCAAAATAATCCTGAAAGCTCATTTTCGTAAAATTTAACATAGAAGAACAATAAAAAGTGTACACCGAGCAATTTTGATTGTCCGAAGTTGCTCAACTCTCTCTATGTAGGAGCTTTTAACGGTTTTGTCCATTTATCATAGAAAGTTGGTGTTTTGGCATCAAAATAATCCTGAAAGCTCCATTTCGTAAAATTTAACATAGAAGAACAATAAAAAGTGTACACCGAGCAATTTTGATAGTCCGAAGTTGCTCAACTCTCTCTATGGAGGAGCTTTTAACGGTTTTGTCTATTTTTCATAGAAAGTTGGTGTTTCGGCATCGAAATAATCCTGGAAGCTCATTTTCATAAAATTTGACATAGAAGAACAATAAAAAGTGTACACCGAGCAACTTTGATTGTCCGAAGTTGCTCAACTCTCTCTATGGAGGAGCTTTTAACGGTTCTGTCAATTTGTCATAGAAAGTTAGTGTTTTGCCAACGAAATAATCTTGGAAGCTTATACTCATAAAAGTTGACATAGAAGAACATTAAAAAGTGTACATCGAGCAACTTTGATAGTCCGAAGTTGCTCCACTCTCTCTCTGGAGGAGCTTTTAACTGCTTTTTCCATTTGTCATAGAAAGTTAGTGTTTTTGCATCGAAATAATCTATGAAGCTTACACTCTTAAAATTTGAAGTAGAAGAACAATAAAAAGTGTACACCGAGCAACTTTGATTGTCCGAAGTTGCTCAACTCTCTCTATGGAGGATCTTTTAACGGTTCTGTCAATTTGTCATAGAAAGTTGGTGTTTAGCCAACGAAATAATCTTGGAAGCATATACTCATAAAAGTTGACATAGAAGAACATTAAAAAGTGTACATCGAGCAACTTTGATAGTCCGAAGTTGCTCCACTCTCTCTATGGAGGAGCTTTTAACTGCTTTTTCCATTTGTCATAGAAAGTTAGTGTTTTTGCATCGAAATAATCTATGAAGCTTACACTCTTAAAATTTGAAATAGAAGAACAAAAAAAAAGTGTACACCGAGCAACTTTGATAGTCCGAAGTTGCTCAACTCTCTCTATGGAGGAGCTTTTAACGGTTTTGTCCATTTGTCAAAGAAAGTTGGTGTTTTGGCATCGAAATAATCCTGGAAGCTCATTTTCGTAAAATTTAACATAGAAGAACAATAAAAAGTGTACACCGAGCATCTTTGATGGTCCGAAATTGGTCAACTCTCTCTATGAAGGAGCTTTTAACGGTTTTCTCTGTTTGTCGTAGAAACTTGGGATTTTGGCATCGAAATAATCTAGTAAGTTATACTCATAAAATTTGACATAGAAGAACATTAAAAAGTGTACACCGAGCAACTTTGATAGTCCGAAGTTGCTCAACTCTCTCTATGGAGGAGCTTTTAACGGTTTTGTCCATTTGTCAAAGAAAGTTGGTGTTTTGGCATCGAAATAATCCTGGAAGCTCATTTTCGTAAAATTTAACATAGAAGAACAATAAAAAGTGTACACCGAGCAATTTTGATTGTCCGAAGTTGCTCAACTCTCTCTATGGAGGAGCTTTTAACGGTTTTGTCCATTTGTCATAGAAAGTTGGTGTTTTGGCATCGAAATAATTCTGAAAGCTCATTTTCGTAAAATTTAACATAGAAGAACAATAAAAAGTGTACACCGAGCAATTTTGATTGTCCAAAGTTGCTCAACTCTCTCTATGAAGGAGCTTTTAACGGTTTTGTCCATTTTTCATAGAAAGTTGGTGTTTTGGCATCGAAATAATCCTGGAAGCTCATTTTCGTAAAATTTAACATAGAAAAACAATCAAAGTTGTACACCGAGCAATTTTGATTGTCTGAAGTTGCTCAACTCTCTCTAAGGAGGAGCTTTTAACTGTTTTTTCCATTTGTCATATAAAGTTGGTGTTTTGCATCGAAATAATCTAAGAAGAATACACTCATAAAATTTGAAGTAGAAGAACAATAAAAAGTGTACACCGAGCAACTTTGATTGTCCGAAGTTGCTCAACTCTCTCTATGCAGGAGCTTTTCACAGTTTTCTCCATTTGTCATAGAAACCTGGGATTTTGGCATCGAAATAATCTAGGAAGTTATACTCATAAAATTTGACATAGAAGAACATTAAAAAGTGTACACCGAGCAACTTTGATAGTCCGAAGTTGCTCAACTCTCTCTATGGAGGAGTTTTTAACGGTTTTGTCTATTTGTCATAGAAAGTTGGTGTTTTGGCATCGAAATAATTCTGGAAGCTCATTTTCGTAAAATTTAACATAGAAGAACAATAAAAAGTGTACACCAAGCAATTTTGATTGTCCGAAGTTGCTCAACACTCTCTATGGAGGAGCTTTTAACGGTTTTTTTCGTTTGTCATTAAAAGTTGGTGTTTTGGCATCGAAATAATCTTGGAAGCTTATACTCGTAAAATTTGACTTAGTAGAACATTATAAAGTGTACACCGAGCAACTTTGATTGTCTGAAGTTGCTCAACTCTCTCTATGGAGGAGCTTTTAACGGTTTTGTCCATTTATCATAGAAAGTTGGTCTTTTGGAATCAAAATAATCCTGAAAGCTCCATTTCGTAAAATTTAACGTAGAAGAACAATAAAAAGTGTACACCGAGCAATTTTGATTGTCCGAAGTTGCTCAACTCTCTCCATGAAGGAGCTTTTAACAGTTTTCTCCATTTGTCATAGAAACCTGGGATTTTTGCATCGAAATAATCTCGGAAGCTTATACTCATAAAATTTGACATAGAAGAACATTAAAAAGTGTACATCGAGCAACTTTGATAGTCCGAAGTTGCTCAACTCTCTCTATGGAGGAGCTTTTAACGGTTTTTCCATTTGTCATAGAAAATTGGTGTTTTGGCATCGAAATAATCCTGGAAGCCCATTTTCGTAAAATTTAACATAGAAGAACAATAAAAGGTGTACACCAAGCAATTTTGATTGTCTGAAGTTGCTCAACTCTCTCTATGGAGGAGCTTTTAACTGTTTTTTCCATTTTTCATAGAAAGTTGGTGTTTTTGCATCGAAATAATCTAAGAAGCTTACACTCATAAAATTTGAAGTAGAGAAACAATAAAAAGTGTACACCGAGCAACTTTGATTGTCCGAAGTTGCTCAACTCTCTCTATGGAGGAGCTTTAACGGTTTTTTCCGTTTGTCATTAAAAGTTAGTGTTTTGGCATCGAAATAATCTTGGAAGCTTATACTCGTAAAAGTTGACATAGAAGAACATTAAAAAGTGTACATCGAGCAACTTTGATAGTCCGAAGTTGCTCCACTCTCTCTATGGAGGAGCTTTTAACTGCTTTTTCCATTTGTCATAGAAAGTTAGTGTTTTTGCATCGAAATAATCTATGAAGCTTACACTCTTGAAATTTGAAGTAGAAGAACAATAAAAAGTGTACACCGAGCAACTTTGATTGTCCGAAGTTGCTCAACTCTCTCTATGGAGGAGCTTTTAACGGTTTTGTCCATTTGTCATAGAAAGTTGGTGTTTTGGCATTGAAATAATCTTGGAAGCTTATACTCATAAAATTTGACATAGAAGAACAATAAAACGTGTACACCGAGCAACTTTGATTGTCCGAAGTTGCTCAACTCTCTCTATGGAGGACCTTTTAACTGTTTTTTCCATTTTTCATAGAAAGTTGGTGTTTTTGCACCGAAATAATCTAAGAAGCTTACACTCATAAAATTTGAAGTAGAAGAACAATAAAAAGTGTACACCGAGCAACTTTGATTGTCCGAAGTTGCTCATCTCTCTCTATGGAGGAGCTTTTAACAGTTTTTTCCATTTGTCATTAAAAGTTGGTGTTTTGGCATCGAAATAATTTAGGAAGTTTATACTCGTAAAATTTGACTTAGTAGAACATTAAAACGTGTACACCGAGCATCTTTGATGGTCCGAAATTGGTCAACTCTCTCTATGAATGAGCTTTTAACGGTTTTCTCTGTTTGTCATAGAAACTTGGGATTTTGGCATCGAAATAATCTAGTAAGTTATACTCATAAAATTTGACATAGAAGAACATTAAAAAGTGTACACCGAGCAACTTTGATAGTCCGAAGTTGCTCAACTCTCTTTATGGAGGAGCTTTTAACGGTTTTGTCCATTTGTCAAAGAAAGTTGGTGTTTTGGCATCGAAATAATACTGGAAGCTCATTTTCGTAAAATTTAACATAGAAGAACAATAAAAAGTGTACACCGAGCAATTTTGATTGTCCGAAGTTGCTCAACTCTCTCTATGGAGGAGCTTTTAACGGTTTTGTCCATTTGTCATAGAAAGTTGGTGTTTTGGCATCGAAATAATTCTGAAAGCTCATTTTCGTAAAATTTAACATTGAAGAAAAATAAAAAGTGTACACCGAGCAATTTTGATTGTCCAAAGTTGCTCAACTCTCTCTATGAAGGAGCTTTTAACGGTTTTGTCCATTTTTCATAGAAAGTTGGTGTTTTCGCATCGAAATAATCCTGGAAGCTCATTTTCGTAAAATTTAACATAGAAAAACAATTAAAGTTGTACACCGAGCAATTTTGATTGTCTGAAGTTGCTCAACTCTCTCTAAGGAGGGGCTTTTAACTGTTTTTTCCATTTGTCATATAAAGTTGGTGTTTTGCATTATAAAGTGTACACCGAGCAACTTTGATTGTCTGAAGTTGCTCAACTCTCTCTATGGAGGAGCTTTTAACGGTTTTGTCCATTTATCATAGAAAGTTGGTGTTTTGGCATCAAAATAATCCTGAAAGCTCCATTTCGTAAAATTTAACGTAGAAGAACAATAAAAAGTGTACACCGAGCAATTTTGATTGTCCGAAGTTGCTCAACTCTCTCCATGAAGGAGCTTTTAACAGTTTTCTCCATTTGTCATAGAAACCTGGGATTTTTGCATCGAAATAATCTCGGAAGCTTATACTCATAAAATTTGACATAGAAGAACATTAAAAAGTGTACATCGAGCAACTTTGATAGTCCGAAGTTGCTCAACTCTCTCTATGGAGGAGCTTTTAACGGTTTTTCCATTTGTCATAGAAAATTGGTGTTTTGGCATCGAAATAATCCTGGAAGCTCATTTTCGTAAAATTTAAAATAGAAGAACAATAAAAGGTGTACACCAAGCAATTTTGATTGTCTGAAGTTGCTCAACTCTCTCTATGGAGGAGCTTTTAACTGTTTTTTCCATTTGTCATAGAAAGTTGGTGTTTTTGCATCGAAATAATCTAAGAAGCTTACACTCATAAAATTTGAAGTAGAAGAACAGTAAAAAGTGTACACCGAGCAACTTTGATTGTCCGAAGTTGCTCAACTCACTCTATGGGGGAGCTCTTAACGGTTTTGTCCATTTGTCATAGAAAGTTGGTGTTTTGGCATCAAAATAATCCTGAAAGCTCATTTTCGTAAAATTTAACATAGAAGAACAATAAAAAGTGTACACCGAGCAACTTTGATTGTCCGAAGTTGCTCAACTCACTCTATGGGGGAGCTTTTAACGGTTTTGTCCATTTCTCATAGAAAGTTGGTGTTTTGGCATCAAAATAATCCTGAAAGCTCATTTTCGTAAAATTTAACATAGAAGAACAATAAAAATTGTACACCGAGCAATTTTGATTGTCCGAAGTTGCTCAACTCTCTCTATGTAGGAGCTTTTAACGGTTTTGTCCATTTATCATAGAAAGTTGGTGTTTTGGCATCAAAATAATCCTGAAAGCTCCATTTCGTAAAATTTAACATAGAAGAACAATAAAAAGTGTACACCGAGCAATTTTGATAGTCCGAAGTTGCTCAACTCTCTCTATGGAGGAGCTTTTAACGGTTTTGTCTATTTTTCATAGAAAGTTGGTGTTTCGGCATCGAAATAATCCTGGAAGCTCATTTTCATAAAATTTGACATAGAAGAACAATAAAAAGTGTACACCGAGCAACTTTGATTGTCCGAAGTTGCTCAACTCTCTCTATGGAGGAGCTTTTAACGGTTCTGTCAATTTGTCATAGAAAGTTAGTGTTTTGCCAACGAAATAATCTTGGAAGCTTATACTCATAAAAGTTGACATAGAAGAACATTAAAAAGTGTACATCGAGCAACTTTGATAGTCCGAAGTTGCTCCACTCTCTCTCTGGAGGAGCTTTTAACTGCTTTTTCCATTTGTCATAGAAAGTTGGTGTTTTTGCATCGAAATAATCTAAGAAGCTTACACTCATAAAATTTGAAGTAGAAGAACAGTAAAAAGTGTACACCGAGCAACTTTGATTGTCCGAAGTTGCTCAACTCACTCTATGGGGGAGCTCTTAACGGTTTTGTCCATTTGTCATAGAAAGTTGGTGTTTTGGCATCAAAATAATCCTGAAAGCTCATTTTCGTAAAATTTAACATAGAAGAACAATAAAAAGTGTACACCGAGCAACTTTGATTGTCCGAAGTTGCTCAACTCACTCTATGGGGGAGCTTTTAACGGTTTTGTCCATTTCTCATAGAAAGTTGGTGTTTTGGCATCGAAATAATCCTGGAAGCTCATTTTCGTAAAATTTAACATAGAAGAACAATAAAAAGTGTACACCGAGCAATTTTGATTGTCCGAAGTTGCTCAACTCTCTCTATGGAGGAGCTTTTAACGGTTTTGTCCATTTGTCATAGAAAGTTGGTGTTTTGGCATCGAAATAATTCTGAAAGCTCATTTTCGTAAAATTTAACATAGAAGAACAATAAAAAGTGTACACCGAGCAATTTTGATTGTCCAAAGTTGCTCAACTCTCTCTATGAAGGAGCTTTTAACGGTTTTGTCCATTTTTCATAGAAAGTTGGTGTTTTGGCATCGAAATAATCCTGGAAGCTCATTTTCGTAAAATTTAACATAGAAAAACAATCAAAGTTGTACACCGAGCAATTTTGATTGTCTGAAGTTGCTCAACTCTCTCTAAGGAGGAGCTTTTAACTGTTTTTTCCATTTGTCATATAAAGTTGGTGTTTTGCATCGAAATAATCTAAGAAGAATACACTCATAAAATTTGAAGTAGAAGAACAATAAAAAGTGTACACCGAGCAACTTTGATTGTCCGAAGTTGCTCAACTCTCTCTATGCAGGAGCTTTTCACAGTTTTCTCCATTTGTCATAGAAACCTGGGATTTTGGCATCGAAATAATCTAGGAAGTTATACTCATAAAATTTGACATAGAAGAACATTAAAAAGTGTACACCGAGCAACTTTGATAGTCCGAAGTTGCTCAACTCTCTCTATGGAGGAGTTTTTAACGGTTTTGTCTATTTGTCATAGAAAGTTGGTGTTTTGGCATCGAAATAATTCTGGAAGCTCATTTTCGTAAAATTTAACATAGAAGAACAATAAAAAGTGTACACCAAGCAATTTTGATTGTCCGAAGTTGCTCAACTCTCTCTATGGAGGAGCTTTTAACGGTTTTTTTCGTTTGTCATTAAAAGTTGGTGTTTTGGCATCGAAATAATCTTGGAAGCTTATACTCGTAAAATTTGACTTAGTAGAACATTATAAAGTGTACACCGAGCAACTTTGATTGTCTGAAGTTGCTCAACTCTCTCTATGGAGGAGCTTTTAACGGTTTTGTCCATTTATCATAGAAAGTTGGTCTTTTGGAATCAAAATAATCCTGAAAGCTCCATTTCGTAAAATTTAACGTAGAAGAACAATAAAAAGTGTACACCGAGCAATTTTGATTGTCCGAAGTTGCTCAACTCTCTCCATGAAGGAGCTTTTAACAGTTTTCTCCATTTGTCATAGAAACCTGGGATTTTTGCATCGAAATAATCTCGGAAGCTTATACTCATAAAATTTGACATAGAAGAACATTAAAAAGTGTACATCGAGCAACTTTGATAGTCCGAAGTTGCTCAACTCTCTCTATGGAGGAGCTTTTAACGGTTTTTCCATTTGTCATAGAAAATTGGTGTTTTGGCATCGAAATAATCCTGGAAGCCCATTTTCGTAAAATTTAACATAGAAGAACAATAAAAGGTGTACACCAAGCAATTTTGATTGTCTGAAGTTGCTCAACTCTCTCTATGGAGGAGCTTTTAACTGTTTTTTCCATTTGTCATAGAAAGTTGGTGTTTTTGCATCGAAATAATCTAAGAAGCTTACACTAATAAAATTTGAAGTAGAAGAACAATAAAAAGTGTACACCGAGCAACTTTGATTGTCCGAAGTTGCTCAACTCACTCTATGGGGGAGCTCTTAACGGTTTTGTCCATTTGTCATAGAAAGTTGGTGTTTTGGCATCAAAATAATCCTGAAAGCTCATTTTCGTAAAATTTAACATAGAAGAACAATAAAAAGTGTACACCGAGCAACTTTGATTGTCCGAAGTTGCTCAACTCACTCTATGGGGGAGCTTTTAACGGTTTTGTCCATTTGTCATAGAAAGTTGGTGTTTTGGCATCAAAATAATCCTGAAAGCTCATTTTCGTAAAATTTAACATAGAAGAACAATAAAAAGTGTACACCGAGCAATTTTGATTGTCCGAAGTTGCTCAACTCTCTCTATGTAGGAGCTTTTAACGGTTTTGTCCATTTATCATATAAAGTTGGTGTTTTGGCATCAAAATAATCCTGAAAGCTCCATTTCGTAAAATTTAACATAGAAGAACAATAAAAAGTGTACACCGAGCAATATTGATAGTCCGAAGTTGCTCAACTCTCTCTGTGGAGGAGCTTTTAACGGTTTTGTCCATTTTTCATAGAAAGTTGGTGTTTCGGCATCGAAATAATCCTGGAAGCTCATTTTCATTAAATTTGACATAGAAGAACAATAAAAAGTGTACACCGAGCAACTTTGATTGTCCGAAGTTGCTCAACTCTCTCTATGGAGGAGCTTTTAACGGTTCTGTCAATTTGTCATAGAAAGTTGGTGTTTTGCCAACGAAATAATCTTGGAAGCTTATACTCATAAAAGTTGACATAGAAGAACATTAAAAAGTGTACATCGAGCAACTTTGATAGTCCGAAGTTGCTCCACTCTCTCTATGGAGGAGCTTTTAACTGCTTTTTCCATTTGTCATAGAAAGTTAGTGTTTTTGCATCGAAATAATCTATGAAGCTTACACTCTTAAAATTTGAAGTAGAAGAACAATAAAAAGTGTACACCGAGCAACTTTGATAGTCCGAAGTTGCTCAACTCTCTCTATGGAGGAGCTTTTAACGGTTTTGTCCATTTGTCAAAGAAAGTTGGTGTTTTGGCATCGAAATAATCCTGGAAGCTCATTTTCGTAAAATTTAACATAGAAGAACAATAAAAAGTGTACACCGAGCATCTTTGATGGTCCGAAATTGGTCAACTCTCTCTATGAAGGAGCTTTTAACGGTTTTCTCTGTTTGTCATAGAAACTTGGGATTTTGGCATCGAAATAATCTAGTAAGTTATACTCATAAAATTTGACATAGAAGAACATTAAAAAGTGTACACCGAGCAACTTTGATAGTCCGAAGTTGCTCAACTCTCTCTATGGAGGAGCTTTTAACGGTTTTGTCCATTTGTCAAAGAAAGTTGGTGTTTTGGCATCGAAATAATCCTGGAAGCTCATTTTCGTAAAATTTAACATAGAAGAACAATAAAAAGTGTACACCGAGCAATTTTGATTGTCCGAAGTTGCTCAACTCTCTCTATGGAGGAGCTTTTAACGGTTTTGTCCATTTGTCATAGAAAGTTGGTGTTTTGGCATCGAAATAATTCTGAAAGCTCATTTTCGTAAAATTTAACATAGAAGAACAATAAAAAGTGTACACCGAGCAATTTTGATTGTCCAAAGTTGCTCAACTCTCTCTATGAAGGAGCTTTTAACGGTTTTGTCCATTTTTCATAGAAAGTTGGTGTTTTGGCATCGAAATAATCCTGGAAGCTCATTTTCGTAAAATTTAACATAGAAAAACAATCAAAGTTGTACACCGAGCAATTTTGATTGTCTGAAGTTGCTCAACTCTCTCTAAGGAGGAGCTTTTAACTGTTTTTTCCATTTGTCATATAAAGTTGGTGTTTTGCATCGAAATAATCTAAGAAGAATACACTCATAAAATTTGAAGTAGAAGAACAATAAAAAGTGTACACCGAGCAACTTTGATTGTCCGAAGTTGCTCAACTCACTCTATGGGGGAGCTTTTAACGGTTTTGTCCATTTCTCATAGAAAGTTGGTGTTTTGGCATCAAAATAATCCTGAAAGCTCATTTTCGTAAAATTTAACATAGAAGAACAATAAAAATTGTACACCGAGCAATTTTGATTGTCCGAAGTTGCTCAACTCTCTCTATGTAGGAGCTTTTAACGGTTTTGTCCATTTATCATAGAAAGTTGGTGTTTTGGCATCAAAATAATCCTGAAAGCTCCATTTCGTAAAATTTAACATAGAAGAACAATAAAAAGTGTACACCGAGCAATTTTGATAGTCCGAAGTTGCTCAACTCTCTCTATGGAGGAGCTTTTAACGGTTTTGTCTATTTTTCATAGAAAGTTGGTGTTTCGGCATCGAAATAATCCTGGAAGCTCATTTTCATAAAATTTGACATAGAAGAACAATAAAAAGTGTACACCGAGCAACTTTGATTGTCCGAAGTTGCTCAACTCTCTCTATGGAGGAGCTTTTAACGGTTCTGTCAATTTGTCATAGAAAGTTAGTGTTTTGCCAACGAAATAATCTTGGAAGCTTATACTCATAAAAGTTGACATAGAAGAACATTAAAAAGTGTACATCGAGCAACTTTGATAGTCCGAAGTTGCTCCACTCTCTCTCTGGAGGAGCTTTTAACTGCTTTTTCCATTTGTCATAGAAAGTTGGTGTTTTTGCATCGAAATAATCTAAGAAGCTTACACTCATAAAATTTGAAGTAGAAGAACAGTAAAAAGTGTACACCGAGCAACTTTGATTGTCCGAAGTTGCTCAACTCACTCTATGGGGGAGCTCTTAACGGTTTTGTCCATTTGTCATAGAAAGTTGGTGTTTTGGCATCAAAATAATCCTGAAAGCTCATTTTCGTAAAATTTAACATAGAAGAACAATAAAAAGTGTACACCGAGCAACTTTGATTGTCCGAAGTTGCTCAACTCACTCTATGGGGGAGCTTTTAACGGTTTTGTCCATTTCTCATAGAAAGTTGGTGTTTTGGCATCGAAATAATCCTGGAAGCTCATTTTCGTAAAATTTAACATAGAAGAACAATAAAAAGTGTACACCGAGCAATTTTGATTGTCCGAAGTTGCTCAACTCTCTCTATGGAGGAGCTTTTAACGGTTTTGTCCATTTGTCATAGAAAGTTGGTGTTTTGGCATCGAAATAATTCTGAAAGCTCATTTTCGTAAAATTTAACATAGAAGAACAATAAAAAGTGTACACCGAGCAATTTTGATTGTCCAAAGTTGCTCAACTCTCTCTATGAAGGAGCTTTTAACGGTTTTGTCCATTTTTCATAGAAAGTTGGTGTTTTGGCATCGAAATAATCCTGGAAGCTCATTTTCGTAAAATTTAACATAGAAAAACAATCAAAGTTGTACACCGAGCAATTTTGATTGTCTGAAGTTGCTCAACTCTCTCTAAGGAGGAGCTTTTAACTGTTTTTTCCATTTGTCATATAAAGTTGGTGTTTTGCATCGAAATAATCTAAGAAGAATACACTCATAAAATTTGAAGTAGAAGAACAATAAAAAGTGTACACCGAGCAACTTTGATTGTCCGAAGTTGCTCAACTCTCTCTATGCAGGAGCTTTTCACAGTTTTCTCCATTTGTCATAGAAACCTGGGATTTTGGCATCGAAATAATCTAGGAAGTTATACTCATAAAATTTGACATAGAAGAACATTAAAAAGTGTACACCGAGCAACTTTGATAGTCCGAAGTTGCTCAACTCTCTCTATGGAGGAGTTTTTAACGGTTTTGTCTATTTGTCATAGAAAGTTGGTGTTTTGGCATCGAAATAATTCTGGAAGCTCATTTTCGTAAAATTTAACATAGAAGAACAATAAAAAGTGTACACCAAGCAATTTTGATTGTCCGAAGTTGCTCAACTCTCTCTATGGAGGAGCTTTTAACGGTTTTTTTCGTTTGTCATTAAAAGTTGGTGTTTTGGCATCGAAATAATCTTGGAAGCTTATACTCGTAAAATTTGACTTAGTAGAACATTATAAAGTGTACACCGAGCAACTTTGATTGTCTGAAGTTGCTCAACTCTCTCTATGGAGGAGCTTTTAACGGTTTTGTCCATTTATCATAGAAAGTTGGTGTTTTGGAATCAAAATAATCCTGAAAGCTCCATTTCGTAAAATTTAACGTAGAAGAACAATAAAAAGTGTACACCGAGCAATTTTGATTGTCCGAAGTTGCTCAACTCTCTCCATGAAGGAGCTTTTAACAGTTTTCTCCATTTGTCATAGAAACCTGGGATTTTTGCATCGAAATAATCTCGGAAGCTTATACTCATAAAATTTGACATAGAAGAACATTAAAAAGTGTACATCGAGCAACTTTGATAGTCCGAAGTTGCTCAACTCTCTCTATGGAGGAGCTTTTAACGGTTTTTCCATTTGTCATAGAAAATTGGTGTTTTGGCATCGAAATAATCCTGGAAGCCCATTTTCGTAAAATTTAACATAGAAGAACAATAAAAGGTGTACACCAAGCAATTTTGATTGTCTGAAGTTGCTCAACTCTCTCTATGGAGGAGCTTTTAACTGTTTTTTCCATTTGTCATAGAAAGTTGGTGTTTTTGCATCGAAATAATCTAAGAAGCTTACACTAATAAAATTTGAAGTAGAAGAACAATAAAAAGTGTACACCGAGCAACTTTGATTGTCCGAAGTTGCTCAACTCACTCTATGGGGGAGCTCTTAACGGTTTTGTCCATTTGTCATAGAAAGTTGGTGTTTTGTCATCAAAATAATCCTGAAAGCTCATTTTCGTAAAATTTAACATAGAAGAACAATAAAAAGTGTACACCGAGCAACTTTGATTGTCCGAAGTTGCTCAACTCACTCTATGGGGGAGCTTTTAACGGTTTTGTCCATTTGTCATAGAAAGTTGGTGTTTTGGCATCAAAATAATCCTGAAAGCTCATTTTCATAAAATTTAACATAGAAGAACTATAAAAGGTGTACACCAAGCAATTTTGATTGTTCGAAGTTGCTCAACTCTCTCTATGGAGGAGCTTTTAACGGTTTTGTCCATTTGTCATAGAAAGTTGGTGTTTTGCCAACGAAATAATCTTGGAAGCTTATACTCATAAAATTTGACATAGAAGAACAATAAAAAGTGTACACCGAGCAAGTTTGATGGTCCGAAGTTGCTCCACTCTCTCTATGGAGGAGCTTTTAACTGCTTTTTCCATTTGTCATAGAAAGTTAGTGTTTTTGCATCGAAATAATCTATGAAGCTTACACTCTTAAAATTTGAAGTAGAAGAACAATAAAAATTGTACACCGAGCAATTTTGATTGTCCGAAGTTGCTCAACTCTCTCTATGTAGGAGCTTTTAACGGTTTTGTCCATTTATCATAGAAAGTTGGTGTTTTGGCATCAAAATAATCCTGAAAGCTCCATTTCGTAAAATTTAACATAGAAGAACAATAAAAAGTGTACACCGAGCAATTTTGATAGTCCGAAGTTGCTCAACTCTCTCTGTGGAGGAGCTTTTAACGGTTTTGTCCATTTTTAATAGAAAGTTGGTGTTTCGGCATCGAAATAATCCTGGATGCTCATTTTCATAAAATTTAACATAGAAGAACAATAAAAAGTGTACACCGAGCAACTTTGATTGTCCGAAGTTGCTCAACTCTCTCTATGGAGGAGCTTTTAACGGTTCTGTCAATTTGTCATAGAAAGTTGGTGTTTTGCCAACGAAATAATCTTGGAAGCTTATACTCATAAAAGTTGACATAGAAGAACATTAAAAAGTGTACATCGAGCAACTTTGATAGTCCGAAGTTGCTCCACTCTCTCTATGGAGGAGCTTTTAACTGCTTTTTCCATTTGTCATAGAAAGTTAGTGTTTTTGCATCGAAATAATCTATGAAGCTTACACTCTTAAAATTTGAAGTAGAAGAACAATAAAAAGTGTACACCGAGCAACTTTGATTGTCCGAAGTTGCTCAACTCTCTCTATGGAGGAGCTTTTAACGGTTCTGTCAATTTGTCATATAAAGTTGGTGTTTTGCCAACGAAATAATCTTGGAAGCTTATACTCATAAAAGTTGACATAGAAGAACATTAAAAAGTGTACATCGAGCAACTTTGATAGTCCGAAGTTGCTCCACTCTCTCTATGGAGGAGCTTTTAACTGCTTTTTCCATTTGTCATAGAAAGTTAGTGTTTTTGCATCGAAATAATCTATGAAGCTTACACTCTTAAAATTTGAAGTAGAAGAACAATAAAAAGTGTACACCGAGCAACTTTGATAGTCCGAAGTTGCTCAACTCTCTCTATGGAGGAGCTTTTAACGGTTTTGTCCATTTGTCAAAGAAAGTTGGTGTTTTGGCATCGAAATAATCCTGGAAGCTCATTTTCGTAAAATTTAACATAGAACAACAATAAAAAGTGTACACCGAGCATCTTTGATGGTCCGAAATTGGTCATCTCTCTCTTTGAAGGAGCTTTTAACGGTTTTCTCTGTTTGTCATAGAAACTTGGGATTTTGGCATCGAAATAATCTAGTAAGTTATACTCATAAAATTTGACATAGAAGAACATTAAAAAGTGTACACCGAGCAACTTTGATAGTCCGAAGTTGCTCAACTCTCTCTATGGAGGAGCTTTTAACGGTTTTGTCCATTTGTCAAAGAAAGTTGGTGTTTTGGCATCGAAATAATCCTGGAAGCTCATTTTCGTAAAATTTAACATAGAAGAACAATAAAAGTGTACACCGAGCAATTTTGATTGTCCGAAGTTGCTCAACTCTCTCTATGGAGGAGCTTTTAACGGTTTTGTCCATTTGTCATAGAAAGTTGGTGTTTTGGCATCGAAATAATTCTGAAAGCTCATTTTCGTAAAATTTAACATAGAAGAACAATAAAAAGTGTACACCGAGCAATTTTGATTGTCCAAAGTTGCTCAACTCTCTCTATGGAGGAGTTTTTAACGGTTTTGTCTATTTGTCATAGAAAGTTGGTGTTTTGGCATCAAAATAATTCTGGAAGCTCATTTTCGTAAAATTTAACTTAGAAGAACAATAAAAAGTGTACACCAAGCAATTTTGATTGTCCGAAGTTGCTCAACTCTCTCTATGGAGGAGCTTTTAACGGTTTTTTTCGTTTGTCATTAAAAGTTGGTGTTTTGGCATCGAAATAATCTTGGAAGCTTATACTCGTAAAATTTGACTTAGTAGAACATTATAAAGTGTACACCGAGCAACTTTGATTGTCTGAAGTTGCTCAACTCTCTCTATGGAGGAGCTTTTAACGGTTTTGTCCATTTATCATAGAAAGTTGGTGTTTTGGCATCAAAATAATCCTGAAAGCTCCATTTCGTAAAATTTAACGTAGAAGAACATTAAAAAGTGTACATCGAGCAACTTTGATAGTCCGAAGTTGCTCAACTCTTTCTATGGAGGAGCTTTTAACGGTTTTTTTCCATTTGTCATAGAAAGTTGGTGTTTTGGCATCGAAATAATCCTGGAAGCTCATTTTCGTAAAATTTAACATAGAAGAACAATAAAAGGTGTACACCAAGCAATTTTGATTGTCTGAAGTTGCTCAACTCTCTCTATGGAGGAGCTTTTAACTGTTTTTTCCATTTGTCATAGAAAGTTGGTGTTTTTGCATCGAAATAATCTAAGAAGCTTACACTCATAAAATTTGAAGTAGAAGAACAATAAAAAGTGTACACCGAGCAACTTTGATTGTCCGAAGTTGCTCAACTCACTCTATGGGGGAGCTCTTAACGGTTTTGTCCATTTGTCATAGAAAGTTGGTGTTTTGGCATCAAAATAATCCTGAAAGCTCATTTTCGTAAAATTTAACATAGAAAAACAATAAAAAGTGTACACCGAGCAATTTTGATTGTCCGAAGTTGCTCAACACTCTCTATGTAGGAGCTTTTAACGGTTTTGTCCATTTATCATAGAAAGTTGGTGTTTTGGCATCAAAATAATCCTGAAAGCTCCATTTCGTAAAATTTAACATAGAAGAACAATAAAAAGTGTACACCGAGCAATTTTGATTGTCCGAAGTTGCTCAACTCTCTCTATGGATGAGCTTTTAACGGTTTTGTCCATTTTTCATAGAAAGTTGGTGTTTCGGCATCGAAATAATCCTGGAAGCTCATTTTCATAAAATTTAACATAGAAGAACTATAAAAGGTGTACACCAAGCAATTTTGATTGTCCGAAGTTGCTCAACTCTCTCTATGGAGGAGCTTTTAACGGTTTTGTCCATTTGTCATAGAAAGTTGGTGTTTTGCCAACGAAATAATCTTGGAAGCTTATACTCATAAAATTTGACATAGAAGAACAATAAAAAGTGTACACCGAGCAACTTTGATTGTCCGAAGTTACTCAACTCTCTCTATGGAGGAGCTTTTAACGGTTCTGTCAATTTGTCATAGAAAGTTGGTGTTTTGCCAACGAAATAATCTTGGAAGCTTATACTCATAAAAGTTGACATAGAAGACAATTAAAAAGTGTACATCGAGCAACTTTGATAGTCCGAAGTTGCTCCACTCTCTCTATGGAGGAGCTTTTAACTGCTTTTTCCATTTGTCATAGAAAGTTAGTGTTTTTGCATCGAAATAATCTATGAAGCTTACACTCTTAAAATTTGAAGTAGAAGAACAATAAAAAGAGTACACCGAGCAACTTTGATAGTCCGAAGTTGCTCAACTCTCTCTATGGAGGAGTTTTTAACGGTTTTGTCTATTTGTCATAGAAAGTTGGTGTTTTGGCATCAAAATAATTCTGGAAGCTCATTTTCGTAAAATTTAACTTAGAAGAACAATAAAAAGTGTACACCAAGCAATTTTGATTGTCCGAAGTTGCTCAACTCTCTCTATGGAGGAGCTTTTAACGGTTTTTTTCGTTTGTCATTAAAAGTTGGTGTTTTGGCATCGAAATAATCTTGGAAGCTTATACTCGTAAAATTTGACTTAGTAGAACATTATAAAGTGTACACCGAGCAACTTTGATTGTCTGAAGTTGCTCAACTCTCTCTATGGAGGAGCTTTTAACGGTTTTGTCCATTTATCATAGAAAGTTGGTGTTTTGGCATCAAAATAATCCTGAAAGCTCCATTTCGTAAAATTTAACGTAGAAGAACATTAAAAAGTGTACATCGAGCAACTTTGATAGTCCGAAGTTGCTCAACTCTTTCTATGGAGGAGCTTTTAACGGTTTTTTTCCATTTGTCATAGAAAGTTGGTGTTTTGGCATCGAAATAATCCTGGAAGCTCATTTTCGTAAAATTTAACATAGAAGAACAATAAAAGGTGTACACCAAGCAATTTTGATTGTCTGAAGTTGCTCAACTCTCTCTATGGAGGAGCTTTTAACTGTTTTTTCCATTTGTCATAGAAAGTTGGTGTTTTGGCATCAAAATAATCTAAGAAGCTTACACTCATAAAATTTGAAGTAGAAGAACAATAAAAAGTGTACACCGAGCAACTTTGATTGTCCGAAGTTGCTCAACTCACTCTATGGGGGAGCTCTTAACGGTTTTGTCCATTTGTCATAGAAAGTTGGTGTTTTGGCATCAAAATAATCCTGAAAGCTCATTTTCGTAAAATTTAACATAGAAAAACAATAAAAAGTGTACACCGAGCAATTTTGATTGTCTGAAGTTGCTCAACACTCTCTATGTAGGAGCTTTTAACGGTTTTGTCCATTTATCATAGAAAGTTGGTGTTTTGGCATCAAAATAATCCTGAAAGCTCCATTTCGTAAAATTTAACATAGAAGAACAATAAAAAGTGTACACCGAGCAATTTTGATTGTCCGAAGTTGCTCAACTCTCTCTATGGAGGAGCTTTTAACGGTTTTGTCCATTTTTCATAGAAAGTTGGTGTTTCGGCATCGAAATAATCCTGGAAGCTCATTTTCATAAAATTTAACATAGAAGAACTATAAAAGGTGTACACCAAGCAATTTTGATTGTCCGAAGTTGCTCAACTCTCTCTATGGAGGAGCTTTTAACGGTTTTGTCCATTTGTCATAGAAAGTTGGTGTTTTGCCAACGAAATAATCTTGGAAGCTTATACTCATAAAATTTGACATAGAAGAACAATAAAAAGTGTACACCGAGCAACTTTGATTGTCCGAAGTTACTCAACTCTCTCTATGGAGGAGCTTTTAACGGTTCTGTCAATTTGTCATAGAAAGTTGGTGTTTTGCCAACGAAATAATCTTGGAAGCTTATACTCATAAAAGTTGACATAGAAGACAATTAAAAAGTGTACATCGAGCAACTTTGATAGTCCGAAGTTGCTCCACTCTCTCTATGGAGGAGCTTTTAACTGCTTTTTCCATTTGTCATAGAAAGTTAGTGTTTTTGCATCGAAATAATCTATGAAGCTTACACTCTTAAAATTTGAAGTAGAAGAACAATAAAAAGTGTACACCGAGCAACTTTGATAGTCCGAAGTTGCTCAACTCTCTCTATGGAGGAGTTTTTAACGGTTTTGTCTATTTGTCATAGAAAGTTGGTGTTTTGGCATCAAAATAATCCTGGAAGCTCATTTTCGTAAAATTTAACTTAGAAGAACAATAAAAAGTGTACACCAAGCAATTTTGATTGTCCGAAGTTGCTCAACTCTCTCTATGGAGGAGCTTTTAACGGTTTTTTTCGTTTGTCATTAAAAGTTGGTGTTTTGGCATCGAAATAATCTTGGAAGCTTATACTCGTAAAATTTGACTTAGTAGAACATTATAAAGTGTACACCGAGCAACTTTGATTGTCTGAAGTTGCTCAACTCTCTCTATGGAGGAGCTTTTAACGGTTTTGTCCATTTATCATAGAAAGTTGGTGTTTTGGCATCAAAATAATCCTGAAAGCTCCATTTCGTAAAATTTAACGTAGAAGAACATTAAAAAGTGTACATCGAGCAACTTTGATAGTCCGAAGTTGCTCAACTCTTTCTATGGAGGAGCTTTTAACGGTTTTTTTCCATTTGTCATAGAAACTTGGTGTTTTGGCATCGAAATAATCCTGGAAGCTCATTTTCGTAAAATTTAACATAGAAGAACAATAAAAGGTGTACACCAAGCAATTTTGATTGTCTGAAGTTGCTCAACTCTCTCTATGGAGGAGCTTTTAACTGTTTTTTCCATTTGTCATAGAAAGTTGGTGTTTTGGCATCAAAATAATCTAAGAAGCATACACTCATAAAATTTGAAGTAGAAGAACAATAAAAAGTGTACACCGAGCAACTTTGATTGTCCGAAGTTGCTCAACTCACTCTATGGGGGAGCTCTTAACGGTTTTGTCTATTTGTCATATAAAGTTGGTGTTTTGGCATCAAAATAATCCTGAAAGCTCATTTTCGTAAAATTTAACATAGAAAAACAATAAAAAGTGTACACCGAGCAATTTTGATTGTCTGAAGTTGCTCAACACTCTCTATGTAGGAGCTTTTAACGGTTTTGTCCATTTATCATAGAAAGTTGGTGTTTTGGCATCAAAATAATCCTGAAAGCTCCATTTCGTAAAATTTAACATAGAAGAACAATAAAAAGTGTACACCGAGCAATTTTGATTGTCCGAAGTTGCTCAACTCTCTCTATGGAGGAGCTTTTAACGGTTTTGTCCATTTTTCATAGAAAGTTGGTGTTTCGGCATCGAAATAATCCTGGAAGCTCATTTTCATAAAATTTAACATAGAAGAACTATAAAAGGTGTACACCAAGCAATTTTGATTGTCCGAAGTTGCTCAACTCTCTCTATGGAGGAGCTTTTAACGGTTTTGTCCATTTGTCATAGAAAGTTGGTGTTTTGCCAACGAAATAATCTTGGAAGCTTATACTCATAAAATTTGACATAGAAGAACAATAAAAAGTGTACACCGAGCAACTTTGATTGTCCGAAGTTACTCAACTCTCTCTATGGAGGAGCTTTTAACGGTTCTGTCAATTTGTCAAAGAAAGTTGGTGTTTTGCCAACGAAATAATCTTGGAAGCTTTTTCTCATAAAAGTTGACATAGAAGAACATTAAAAAGTGTACATCGAGCAACTTTGATAGTCCGAAGTTGCTCCACTCTCTCTATGGAGGAGCTTTTAACTGCTTTTTCCATTTGTCATAGAAAGTTAGTGTTTTTGCATCGAAATAATCTATGAAGCTTACACTCTTAAAATTTGAAGTAGAAGAACAATAAAAAGTGTACACCGAGCAACTTTGATTGTCCGAAGTTGCTCAACTCTCTCTATGGAGGAGCTTTTAACGGTTTTGTCCATTTGTCATAGAAAGTTGGTGTTTTGGCATTGAAATAATCTTGGAAGCTTATACTCATAAAATTTGACATAGAAGAACAATAAAACGTGTACACCGAGCAACTTTGATTGTCCGAAGTTGCTCAACTCTCTCTATGGAGAAGCTTTTAACTGTTTTTTCCATTTTTCATAGAAAGTTGGTGTTTTTGCACCGAAATAATCTAAGAAGCTTACACTCATAAAATTTGAAGTAGAAGAACAATAAAAAGTGTACACCGAGCAACTTTGATTGTCCGAAGTTGCTCAACTCTCTCTATGGAGGAGCTTTCAACAGTTTTTTCCATTTGTCATTAAAAGTTGGTGTTTTGGCATCGAAATAATTTAGGAAGCTTATACTCGTAAAATTTGACTTAGTAGAACATTAAAACGTGTACACCGGGCATCTTTGATGGTCCGAAATTGGTCAACTCTCTCTATGAAGGAGCTTTTAACGGTTTTCTCTGTTTGTCATAGAAACTTGGGATTTTGGCATCGAAATAATCTAGTAAGTTATACTCATAAAATTTGACATAGAAGAACATTAAAAAGTGTACACCGAGCAACTTTGATAGTCCGAAGTTGCTCAACTCTCTCTATGGAGGAGCTTTTAACGGTTTTGTCCATTTGTCAAAGAAAGTTGGTGTTTTGGCATCGAAATAATCCTGGAAGCTCATTTTCGTAAAATTTAACATAGAAGAAAAATAAAAAGTGTACACCGAGCAATTTTGATTGTCCGAAGTTGCTCAACTCTCTCTATGGAGGAGCTTTTAACGGTTTTGTCCATTTGTCATAGAAAGTTGGTGTTTTGGCATCGAAATAATTCTGAAAGCTAATTTTCGTAAAATTTAACATAGAAGAACAATAAAAAGTGTACACCGAGCAATTTTGATTGTCCAAAGTTGCTCAACTCTCTCTATGATGGAGCTTTTAACGGTTTTGTCCATTTTTCATAGAAAGTTGGTGTTTTGGCATCGAAATAATCCTGGAAGCTCATTTTCGTAAAATTTAACATAGAAAAACAATCAAAGTTGTACACCGAGCAATTTTGATTGTCTGAAGTTGCTCAACTCTCTCTAAGGAGGAGCTTTTAACTGTTTTTTCCATTTGTCATATAAAGTTGGTGTTTTGCATCGAAATAATCTAAGAAGAATACACTCATAAAATTTGAAGTAGAAGAACAATAAAAAGTGTACACCGAGCAACTTTGATTGTCCGAAGTTGCTCAACTCTCTCTATGCAGGAGCTTTTCACAGTTTTCTCCATTTGTCATAGAAACCTGGGATTTTGGCATCGAAATAATCTAGGAAGTTATACTCATAAAATTTGACATAGAAGAACATTAAAAAGTGTACACCGAACAACTTTGATAGTCCGAAGTTGCTCAACTCTCTCTATGGAGGAGTTTTTAACGGTTTTGTCTATTTGTCATAGAAAGTTGGTGTTTTGGCATCGTAATAATTCTGGAAGCTCATTTTCGTAAAATTTAACATAGAAGAACAATAAAAAGTGTACACCAAGCAATTTTGATTGTCCGAAGTTGCTCAACTCTCTCTATGGAGGAGCGTTTAACGGTTTTGTCCATTTGTCATAAAAAGTTGGTGTTTTGACATCGAAATAATTCTGAAAGCTCATTTTCGTAAAATTTAAAATAGAAGAACAATAAAAAGTGTACACCGAGCAATTTTGATTGTCCGAAGTTGCTCAACTCTCTCTATGAAGGAACTTTTAACGGTTTTGTCCATTTTTCATAGAAAGTTGGTGTTTTGGCATCGAAATAATCCTGAGAGCTCATTTTCGTAAAATTTAACATAGAAGAACAATAAAAAGTGTACACCGAGCAACTTTGATTGTCCGAAGTTGCTCAACTCTCTCTATGGAGGAGCTTTTAACGGTTTTGTCCATTTGTCATAGAAAATTGGTGTTTTGGCATCGAAATAATCTTGGAAGCTTATACTCATAAAATTTGACATAGAAGAACAATAAAACGTGTACACCGAGCATCTTTGATGGTCCGAAATTGGTCAAATCTCTCTATGAAGGAGCTTTTAACAGTTTTCTCCATTTGTCAAGGAAACTTGGGATTTTGGCTTCGAAATAATCTAGGAAGCTTACACTCATAAAATTTGACATAGAAGAACAATAAAAAGTGTCCACCGAGCAAATTTGATGTTCTGAAGTTGCTCAACTCTCTCTATAGAGGAGCATTAAATGGTTTTGTCCATTTGTTATAGAATGTTGGTCTTTTGCCATTGAAATAATCTTGGAAGCTTTTACTCATAAAATTTGACATTGAAGAACATTAAAAAGTGTACACCGAGCAACTTTGATTATCCAAAGTTGCTCCACTCTCTCCTATGGAGGAGCTTTTAACGGTTTTGTCCATTTGTCAAAGAAAGTTGGTGTTTTGGCATCGAAATAATCCTGAAAGCTCATTTTCGTAAAATTTAACGTAGAAGAACAATAAAAAGTGTACACAGAGCATCTTTGATGGTCCGAAATTGGTCAAATCTCTCTATGAAGGAGCTTTTAACAGTTTTCTCCATTGGTCATGGAAACTTGGGATTTTGTCATCAAAATAATCTAGGAAGCTTACACTCATAAAATTTGACTGAGAAGAAAAATAAAAAGTGTCTACCGAGCAACTTTGATGTTCTGAAGTTGCTCAACTCTCTCTATGGAGGAGCTTTTAAAGGTTTTGTCTATTTGTCATAGAATGTTGGTCTTTTGCCATCGAAATAATCTTGGAAGCTTATACTCATAAAATTTGACATAGAAGAACATTAAAAAGTGTACACCGAGCAACTTTGATAGTCCAAAGTTGCTCAACTCTCTCTATGGAGGAGCTTTTAACGGTTTTGTCCATTTGTCAAAGAAAGTCGGTGTTTTGGCATCGAAATAATCCTGGAAGCTCATTTTGGTAAAATTTAACATAGAAGAACAATAAAAAGTGTACACCGACAAATTTTGATTGTCCGAAGTTGCTCAACTCTCTCTATGGAGGAGCTTTTGACGGTTTTCTCCATTTTTCATAGAAAGTTGGTATTTTGGCATCGAAATAATCCTGGAAGCTCATTTTCGTAAAATTTGACATAGAAGAACACTAAAACATGTACACCGAGCATCTTTGATGGTCCGAAATTGGTCAACTCTCTCTATGAAGGAGCTTTTAACAGTTTTCTCCATTTGTCATAGAAAGTTGCTGTTTTGGCATTGAAATAATCTTGGAAGCTTATACTCATAAAATTTGACATAGAAGAACAATAAAACGTGTACACCGAACATCTTTGATGGTCCGAAATTGGTCAACTCTCTCTATGAAGGAGCTTTTAACAGTTTTCTCCATTTGTCATAGAAACCTGGGATTTTGGCATCGAAATAATCAGGAAGTTATACTCATAAAATTTGACAGTGAAGAACATTAAAAAGTGTACACCGAGCAACTTTGATAGTCCGAAGTTGCTCAACTCTCTCTATGGAGGAGCTTTTAACTGTTTTTTCCATTTGTCATAGAAAGTTGGTGTTTTTGCATCGAAATAATCTAAGAAGCTTACACTCATAAAATTTGAAGTAGAAGAACAATAAAAAGTGTACACCGAGCAACTTTGATTGTCCGAAGTTGCTCAACTCTCTCTCTGTGGAGGAGCTTTTAACGGTTTTGTCCATCTGTCATAGAAAGTTGGTGTTTTGGCATCGAAATTATCTTGGAAGCTTATACTCATAAAATTTGACATAGAAGAACAATAAAAAGTTTACACAGAGCATCTTTGATGGTCCGAAATTGGTCAAATCTCTCTATGAAGGAGCTTTTAACAGTTTTCTCCATTGGTCATGGAAACTTGGGATTTTGTCATCGAAATAATCTAGGAAGCTTACACTCATAAAATTTGACAGAGAAGAAAAATAAAAAGTGTCCACCGAGCAACTTTGATGTTCTGAAGTTGCTCAACTCTCTCTATGGAGGAGCTTTTAAAGGTTTTGTCCATTTGTCATAGAATGTTGGTCTTTTGCCTTTGAAATAATCTTGGAAGCTTATACTCATAAAATTTGACATTGAAGAACATTAAAAAGTGTACACCGAGCAACTTTGATTGTCCAAAGTTGCTCCACTCTCTCCTATGGAGGAGCTTTTAACGGTTTTGTCCATTTGTCAAAGAAAGTTGGTGTTTTGGCATCGAAATAATCCTGAAAGCTCATTTTCGTAAAATTTAACATAGAAGAACAATAAAAAGTGTACACAGAGCATCTTTGATGATCCGAAATTGGTCAAATCTCTCTATGAAGGAGCTTTTAACAGTTTTCTCTATTGGTTATGGAAACTTGGGATTTTGTCATCGAAATAATCTAGGAAGCTTACACTCATAAAATTTGACTGAGAAGAAAAATAAAAAGTGTCCACCGAGCAACTTTGATGTTCTGAAGTTGCTCAACTCTCTCTATGGAGGAGCTTTTAAAGGTTTTGTCCATTTGTCATAGAATATTGGTCTTTTGCCATCGAAATAATCTTTGAAGCCTATACTCATAAAATTTGACATAGAAGAACATTAAAAAGTGTACACCGAGCAACTTTGATAGTCCAAAGTTGCTCAACTCTCTCTATGGAGGAGCTTTTAACGGTTTTGTCCATTTGTCAAAGAAAGTTGGTGTTTTGGCATCGAACTAATCCTGGAAGCTCATTTTGGTAAAATTTAACATAGAAGAACAATAAAAAGTGTACACCGAGCAATTTTGATTGTACGAAGTTGCACAACTCTCTCTATGGAGGAGCCTTCGACGGTTTTCTCCATTTTTCATAGAAAGTTGGTATTTTGGCATCGAAATAATCCTGGAAGGTCATTTTCGTAAAATTTGACATAGAAGAACACTAAAACATGTACACCGAGCATCTTTGATGGTCCGAAATTGGTCAACTCTCTCTATGAAGGAGCTTTTAACAGTTTTCGCCATTTGTCATAGAAAGTTGCTGTTTTGGCATCGAAATAATCTTGGAAGCTTATACTCATAAAATTTGACATAGAAGAACAATAAAACGTGTACACCGAACATCTTTGATGGTCCGAAATTGGTCAACTCTCTCTATGAAGGAGCTTTTAACAGTTTTCTCCATTTGTCGTAGAAATCTGGGATTTTGGCCTCGAAATAATCTAGGAAGTTATACTCATAAAATTTGACAGAGAAGAACATTAAAAAGTGTACACCGAGCAACTTTGATAGTCCGAAGTTGCTCAACTCTCTCTATGGAGGAGCTTTTAACTGTTTTTTCCATTTGTCATAGAAAGTTGGTGTTTTTGCATCGAAATAATCTAAGAAGCTTACACTCATAAAATTTGAAGTAGAAGAACAATAAAAAGTGTACACCGAGCAACTTTGATTGTCCGAAGTTGCTCAACTCTCTCTCTATGGAGGAGCTTTTAACGGTTTTGTCCATCTGTCATAGAAAGTTCGTGTTTTGGCATCAAAATAATCTTGGAAGCTTATACTCATAAAATTTGACATAGAAGAACAATAAAAAGTGTACACAGAGCATCTTTGATGGTCCGAAATTGGTCAAATCTCTCTATGAAGGAGCTTTTAACAGTTTTCTCCATTGGTCATGGAAACTTGGGATTTTGTCATCGAAATAATCTAGGAAGCTTACACTCATAAAATTTGACAGAGAAGAAAAATAAAAAGTGTCCACCGAGCAACTTTGATGTTCTGAAGTTGCTCAACTCTCTCTATGGAGGAGCTTTTAAAGGTTTTGTCCATTTGTCATAGAATGTTGGTCTTTTGCCATTGAAATAATCTTGGAAGCTTATACTCATAAAATTTGACATTGAAGAACATTAAAAAGTGTACACCGAGCAACTTTGATTGTCCAAAGTTGCTCCACTCTCTCCTATAGAGGAGCTTTTAACGGTTTTGTCCATTTGTCAAAGAAAGTTGGTGTTTTGGCATCGAAATAATCCTGAAAGCTCATTTTCGTAAAATTTAACATAGAAGAACAATAAAAAGTGTACACAGAGCATCTTTGATGGTCCGAAATTGGTCAAATCTCTCTATGAAGGAGCTTTTAACAGTTTTCTCCATTGGTCATAGAAACTTGGGATTTTGTCATCGAAATAGTCTAGGAAGCTTACACTCATAAAATTTGACTGAGAAGAAAAATAAAAAGTGTCCACCGGGCAACTTTGATGTTCTGAAGTTGCTCAACTCTCTCTATGGAGGAGCTTTTAAAGGTTTTGTCCATTTGTCATAGAATGTTGGTCTTTTGCCATCGAAATAATCTTGGAAGCTTATACTCATAAAATTTGACATAGAAGAACATTAAAAAGTGTACACCGAGCAACTTTGATAGTCCAAAGTTGCTCAACTCTCTCTATGGCGAAAATTTTAACGGTTTTGTCCATTTGTCAAAGAAAGTTGGTGTTTTGGCATCGAACTAATCCTGGAAGCTCATTTTGGTAAAATTTAACATAGAAGAAAAATAAAAAGTGTACACCGAGCAATTTTGATTGTCCGAAGTTGCTCAACTCTCTCTATGGAGGAGCTTTTGACGGTTTTCTCCATTTTTCATAGAAAGTTGGTATTTTGGCATCGAAATAATCCTGGAAGCTCATTTTCGTAAAATTTGACCTAGAAGAACACTAAAACATGTACACCGAGCATCTTTGATGGTCCGAAATTGGTCAACTCTCTCTATGAAGGTGCTTTTAACAGTTTTCTCCATTTGTCATAGAAAGTTGCTGTTTTGGCATCGAAATAATCTTGGAAGCTTATACTCATAAAATTTGACAGAGAAGAACATTAAAAAGTGTAAACAGAGAAACTTTGATTGTCCGAAGTTGCTCAACTCTCTCTATGGAGGAGCTTTTAACTGTTTTTTCCATTTGTCATAGAAAGTTGGTGTTTTTGCATCGAAATAATCTAAGAAGCTTACACTCATAAAATTTGAAGTAGAAGAACAATAAAAAGTGTACACCGAGCAACTTTGATTGTTCGAAGTTGCTCAACTCTCCCTCTATGGAGGAGCTTTTAACGGTTTTGTCCATCTGTCATAGAAAGTTGGTGTTTTGGCATCGAAATAATCTTGGAAACTTATACTCATAAATTTGACATAGAAGAACAATAAAAAGTGTACACAGAGCATCTTTGATGGTCCGAAGTTGGTCAAATCTCTCTATGAAGGAGCTTTTAACAGTTTTCTCCATTGGTCATGGAAACTTGGGATTTTGTCATCGAAATAATCTAGGAAGCTTACACTCATAAAATTTGACTGAGAAGAAAAATAAAAAGTGTCCACCGAGCAACTTTGATATTCTGAAGTTGCTCAACTCTCTCTATGGAGGAGCTTTTAAAGGTTTTGTCCATTTGTCATAGAATGTTGGTCTTTTGCCATCGAAATAATCTTGGAAGCTTATACTCATAAAATTTGACATAGAAGAACATTAAAAAGTGTACACCGAGCAACTTTGATAGTCCAAAGTTGCTCAACTCTCTCTATGGAGGAGCTTTTAACGGTTTTGTCCATTTGTCAAAGAAAGTTGGTGTTTTGGCATCGAAATAATCCTGGAAGCTCATTTTGGTAAAATTTAACATAGAAGAACAATAAAAAGTGTACACCGAGCAATTTTGATTGTCCGAAGTTGCTCAACTCTCTCTATGGAGGAGCTTTTGATGGTTTTCTCCATTTTTCATAGAAAGTTGGTATTTTGGCATCGACATAATCCTGGAAGCTCATTTTCGTAAAATTTGACATAGAAGAACACTAAAACATGTACACCGAGCATTTTTGATGGTCCGAAATTGGTCAACTCTCTCTATGAAGGAGCTTTTAACAGTTTTCTCCATTTGTCATAGAAAGTTGCTGTTTTGGCATCGAAATAATCTTGGAAGCTTATACTCATAAAATTTGACATAGAAGAACAATAAAACGTGTACACCGAACATCTTTGATGGTCCGAAATTGGTCAACTCTCTCTATGAAGGAGCTTTTAACAGTTTTCTCCATTTGTCATAGAAACCTGGGATTTTGGCATCGAAATAATCTAGGAAGTTATACTCGTAAAATCTGACAGAGAAGAACATTAAAAAGTGTACACCGAGCAACTTTGATAGTCCGAAGTTGCTCAACTCTCTCTATGGAGGAGCTTTTAACTGTTTTTTCCATTTGTCATAGAAAGTTGGTGTTTTTGCATCGAAATAATCTAAGAAGCTTACACTCATAAAATTTGAAGTAGAAGAACAATAAAAAGTGTACGCCGAGCAACTTTGATTGTCCGAAGTTGCTCAACTCTCTCTCTATGGAGGAGCTTTTAACGGTTTTGTCCATCTGTCATAGAAAGTTGGTGTTTTGGCATCAAAATAATCTTGGAAGCTTATACTCATAAAATTTGACATAGAAGAACAATAAAAAGTGTACACAGAGCATCTTTGATGGTCCGAAATTGGTCAAATCTCTCTATGAAGGAGCTTTTAACAGTTTTCTCCATTGGTCATGGAAACTTGGGATTTTGTCATCGAAATAATCTAGGAAGCTTACACTCATAAAATTTGACAGAGAAGAAAAATAAATAGTGTCCACCGAGCAACTTTGATGTTCTGAAGTTGCTCAACTCTCTCTATGGAGGAGCTTTTAAAGGTTTTGTCCATTTGTCATAGAATGTTGGTCTTTTGCCATTGAAATAATCTTGGAAGCTTATACTCATAAAATTTGACATAGAAGAACATTAAAAAGTGTACACCGAGCAACTTTGATAGTCCAAAGTTGCTCAACTCTCTCTATGGAGGAGCTTTTAACGGTTTTGTCCATTTGTCAAAGAAAGTTGGTGTTTTGGCATCGAACTAATCCTGGAAGCTCATTTTGGTAAAATTTAACATAGAAGAACAATAAAAAGTGTACACCGAGCAATTTTGATTGTACGAAGTTGCACAACTCTCTCTATGGAGGAGCCTTCGACGGTTTTCTCCATTTTTCATAGAAAGTTGGTATTTTGGCATCGAAATAATCCTGGAAGGTCATTTTCGTAAAATTTGACATAGAAGAACACTAAAACATGTACACCGAGCATCTTTGATGGTCCGAAATTGGTCAACTCTCTCTATGAAGGAGCTTTTAACAGTTTTCGCCATTTGTCATAGAAAGTTGCTGTTTTGGCATCGAAATAATCTTGGAAGCTTATACTCATAAAATTTGACATAGAAGAACAATAAAACGTGTACACCGAACATCTTTGATGGTCCGAAATTGGTCAACTCTCTCTATGAAGGAGCTTTTAACAGTTTTCTCCATTTGTCGTAGAAATCTGGGATTTTGGCCTCGAAATAATCTAGGAAGTTATACTCATAAAATTTGACAGAGAAGAACATTAAAAAGTGTACACCGAGCAACTTTGATAGTCCGAAGTTGCTCAACTCTCTCTATGGAGGAGCTTTTAACTGTTTTTTCCATTTGTCATAGAAAGTTGGTGTTTTTGCATCGAAATAATCTAAGAAGCTTACACTCATAAAATTTGAAGTAGAAGAACAATAAAAAGTGTACACCGAGCAACTTTGATTGTCCGAAGTTGCTCAACTCTCTCTCTATGGAGGAGCTTTTAACGGTTTTGTCCATCTGTCATAGAAAGTTGGTGTTTTGGCATCAAAATAATCTTGGAAGCTTATACTCATAAAATTTGACATAGAAGAACAATAAAAAGTGTACACAGAGCATCTTTGATGGTCCGAAATTGGTCAAATCTCTCTATGAAGGAGCTTTTAACAGTTTTCTCCATTGGTCATGGAAACTTGGGATTTTGTCATCGAAATAATCTAGGAAGCTTACACTCATAAAATTTGACAGAGAAGAAAAATAAAAAGTGTCCACCGAACAACTTTGATGTTCTGAAGTTGCTCAACTCTCTCTATGGAGGAGCTTTTAAAGGTTTTGTCCATTTGTCATAGAATGTTGGTCTTTTGCCATTGAAATAATCTTGGAAGCTTATACTCATAAAATTCGACATTGAAGAACATTAAAAAGTGTACACCGAGCAACTTTGATTGTCCAAAGTTGCTCCACTCTCTCCTATAGAGGAGCTTTTAACGGTTTTGTCCATTTGTCAAAGAAAGTTGGTGTTTTGGCATCGAAATAATCCTGAAAGCTCATTTTCGTAAAATTTAACATAGAAGAACAATAAAAAGTGTACACAGAGCATCTTTGATGGTCCGAAATTGGTCAAATCTCTCTATGAAGGAGCTTTTAACAGTTTTCTCCATTGGTCATAGAAACTTGGGATTTTGTCATCGAAATAGTCTAGGAAGCTTACACTCATAAAATTTGACTGAGAAGAAAAATAAAAAGTGTCCACCGGGCAACTTTGATGTTCTGAAGTTGCTCAACTCTCTCTATGGAGGAGCTTTTAAAGGTTTTGTCCATTTGTCATAGAATGTTGGTCTTTTGCCATCGAAATAATCTTGGAAGCTTATACTCATAAAATTTGACATAGAAGAACATTAAAAAGTGTACACCGAGCAACTTTGATAGTCCAAAGTTGCTCAACTCTCTCTATGGCGAAAATTTTAACGGTTTTGTCCATTTGTCAAAGAAAGTTGGTGTTTTGGCATCGAACTAATCCTGGAAGCTCATTTTGGTAAAATTTAACATAGAAGAAAAATAAAAAGTGTACACCGAGCAATTTTGATTGTCCGAAGTTGCTCAACTCTCTCTATGGAGGAGCTTTTGACGGTTTTCTCCATTTTTCATAGAAAGTTGGTATTTTGGCATCGAAATAATCCTGGAAGCTCATTTTCGTAAAATTTGACATAGAAGAACACTAAAACATGTACACCGAGCATCTTTGATGGTCCGAAATTGGTCAACTCTCTCTATGAAGGTGCTTTTAACAGTTTTCTCCATTTGTCATAGAAAGTTGCTGTTTTGGCATCGAAATAATCTTGGAAGCTTATACTCATAAAATTTGACAGAGAAGAACATTAAAAAGTGTAAACAGAGAAACTTTGATTGTCTGAAGTTGCTCAACTCTCTCTATGGAGGAGCTTTTAACTGTTTTTTCCATTTGTCATAGAAAGTTGGTGTTTTTGCATCGAAATAATCTAAGAAGCTTACACTCATAAAATTTGAAGTAGAAGAACAATAAAAAGTGTACACCGAGCAACTTTGATTGTTCGAAGTTGCTCAACTCTCCCTCTATGGAGGAGCTTTTAACGGTTTTGTCCATCTGTCATAGAAAGTTGGTGTTTTGGCATCGAAATAATCTTGGAAACTTATACTCATAAATTTGACATAGAAGAACAATAAAAAGTGTACACAGAGCATCTTTGATGGTCCGAAGTTGGTCAAATCTCTCTATGAAGGAGCTTTTAACAGTTTTCTCCATTGGTCATGGAAACTTGGGATTTTGTCATCGAAATAATCTAGGAAGCTTACACTCATAAAATTTGACTGAGAAGAAAAATAAAAAGTGTCCACCGAGCAACTTTGATATTCTGAAGTTGCTCAACTCTCTCTATGGAGGAGCTTTTAAAGGTTTTGTCCATTTGTCATAGAATGTTGGTCTTTTGCCATCGAAATAATCTTGGAAGCTTATACTCATAAAATTTGACATAGAAGAACATTAAAAAGTGTACACCGAGCAACTTTGATAGTCCAAAGTTGCTCAACTCTCTCTATGGAGGAGCTTTTAACGGTTTTGTCCATTTGTCAAAGAAAGTTGGTGTTTTGGCATCGAAATAATCCTGGAAGCTCATTTTGGTAAAATTTAACATAGAAGAACAATAAAAAGTGTACACCGAGCAATTTTGATTGTCCGAAGTTGCTCAACTCTCTCTATGGAGGAGCTTTTGATGGTTTTCTCCATTTTTCATAGAAAGTTGGTATTTTGGCATCGACATAATCCTGGAAGCTCATTTTCGTAAAATTTGACATAGAAGAACACTAAAACATGTACACCGAGCATTTTTGATGGTCCGAAATTGGTCAACTCTCTCTATGAAGGAGCTTTTAACAGTTTTCTCCATTTGTCATAGAAAGTTGCTGTTTTGGCATCGAAATAATCTTGGAAGCTTATACTCATAAAATTTGACATAGAAGAACAATAAAACGTGTACACCGAACATCTTTGATGGTCCGAAATTGGTCAACTCTCTCTATGAAGGAGCTTTTAACAGTTTTCTCCATTTGTCATAGAAACCTGGGATTTTGGCATCGAAATAATCTAGGAAGTTATACTCGTAAAATTTGACAGAGAAGAACATTAAAAAGTGTACACCGAGCAACTTTGATAGTCCGAAGTTGCTCAACTCTCTCTATGGAGGAGCTTTTAACTGTTTTTTCCATTTGTCATAGAAAGTTGGTGTTTTTGCATCGAAATAATCTAAGAAGCTTACACTCATAAAATTTGAAGTAGAAGAACAATAAAAAGTGTACGCCGAGCAACTTTGATTGTCCGAAGTTGCTCAACTCTCTCTCTATGGAGGAGCTTTTAACGGTTTTGTCCATCTGTCATAGAAAGTTGATGTTTTGGCATCAAAATAATCTTGGAAGCTTATACTCATAAAATTTGACATAGAAGAACAATAAAAAGTGTACACAGAGCATCTTTGATGGTCCGAAATTGGTCAAATCTCTCTATGAAGGAGCTTTTAACAGTTTTCTCCATTGGTCATGGAAACTTGGGATTTTGTCATCGAAATAATCTAGGAAGCTTACACTCATAAAATTTGACAGAGAAGAAAAATAAATAGTGTCCACCGAGCAACTTTGATGTTCTGAAGTTGCTCAACTCTCTCTATGGAGGAGCTTTTAAAGGTTTTGTCCATTTGTCATAGAATGTTGGTCTTTTGCCATTGAAATAATCTTGGAAGCTTATACTCATAAAATTTGACATTGAAGAACATTAAAAAGTGTACACCGAGCAACTTTGATTGTCCAAAGTTGCTCCACTCTCTCCTATAGAGGAGCTTTTAACAGTTTTGTCCATTTGTCAAAGAAAGTTGGTGTTTTGGCATCGAAATAATCCTGAAAGCTCATTTTCGTAAAATTTAACATAGAAGAACAATAAAAAGTGTACACAGAGCATCTTTGATGGTCCGAAATTGGTCAAATCTCTCTATGAAGGAGCTTTTAACAGTTTTCTCCATTGGTCATAGAAACTTGGGATTTTGTCATCGAAATAGTCTAGGAAGCTTACACTCATAAAATTTGACTGAGAAGAAAAATAAAAAGTGTCCACCGGGCAACTTTGATGTTCTGAAGTTGCTCAACTCTCTCTATGGAGGAGCTTTTAAAGGTTTTGTCCATTTGTCATAGAATGTTGGTCTTTTGCCATCGAAATAATCTTGGAAGCTTATACTCATAAAATTTGACATAGAAAAACATTAAAAAGTGTACACCGAGCAACTTTGATAGTCCAAAGTTGCTCAACTCTCTCTATGGCGAAAATTTTAACGGTTTTGTCCATTTGTCAAAGAAAGTTGGTGTTTTGGCATCGAACTAATCCTGGAAGCTCATTTTGGTAAAATTTAACATAGAAGAAAAATAAAAAGTGTACACCGAGCAATTTTGATTGTCCGAAGTTGCTCAACTCTCTCTATGGAGGAGCTTTTGACGGTTTTCTCCATTTTTCATAGAAAGTTGGTATTTTGGCATCGAAATAATCCTGGAAGCTCATTTTCGTAAAATTTGACATAGAAGAACACTAAAACATGTACACCGAGCATCTTTGATGGTCCGAAATTGGTCAACTCTCTCTATGAAGGTGCTTTTAACAGTTTTCTCCATTTGTCATAGAAAGTTGCTGTTTTGGCATCGAAATAATCTTGGAAGCTTATACTCATAAAATTTGACAGAGAAGAACATTAAAAAGTGTAAACAGAGAAACTTTGATTGTCCGAAGTTGCTCAACTCTCTCTATGGAGGAGCTTTTAACTGTTTTTTCCATTTGTCATAGAAAGTTGGTGTTTTTGCATCGAAATAATCTAAGAAGCTTACACTCATAAAATTTGAAGTAGAAGAACAATAAAAAGTGTACACCGAGCAACTTTGATTGTTCGAAGTTGCTCAACTCTCCCTCTATGGAGGAGCTTTTAACGGTTTTGTCCATCTGTCATAGAAAGTTGGTGTTTTGGCATCGAAATAATCTTGGAAACTTATACTCATAAATTTGACATAGAAGAACAATAAAAAGTGTACACAGAGCATCTTTGATGGTCCGAAATTGGTCAAATCTCTCTATGAAGGAGCTTTTAACAGTTTTCTCCATTGGTCATGGAAACTTGGGATTTTGTCATCGAAATAATCTAGGAAGCTTACACTCATAAAATTTGACTGAGAAGAAAAATAAAAAGTGTCCACCGAGCAACTTTGATATTCTGAAGTTGCTCAACTCTCTCTATGGAGGAGCTTTTAAAGGTTTTGTCCATTTGTCATAGAATGTTGGTCTTTTGCCATCGAAATAATCTTGGAAGCTTATACTCATAAAATTTGACATAGAAGAACATTAAAAAGTGTACACCGAGCAACTTTGATAGTCCAAAGTTGCTCAACTCTCTCTATGGAGGAGCTTTTAACGGTTTTGTCCATTTGTCAAAGAAAGTTGGTGTTTTGGCATCGAAATAATCCTGGAAGCTCATTTTGGTAAAATTTAACATAGAAGAACAATAAAAAGTGTACACCGAGCAATTTTGATTGTCCGAAGTTGCTCAACTCTCTCTATGGAGGAGCTTTTGATGGTTTTCTCCATTTTTCATAGAAAGTTGGTATTTTGGCATCGACATAATCCTGGAAGCTCATTTTCGTAAAATTTGACATAGAAGAACACTAAAACATGTACACCGAGCATTTTTGATGGTCCGAAATTGGTCAACTCTCTCTATGAAGGAGCTTTTAACAGTTTTCTCCATTTGTCATAGAAAGTTGCTGTTTTGGCATCGAAATAATCTTGGAAGCTTATACTCATAAAATTTGACATAGAAGAACAATAAAACGTGTACACCGAACATCTTTGATGGTCCGAAATTGGTCAACTCTCTCTATGAAGGAGCTTTTAACAGTTTTCTCCATTTGTCATAGAAACCTGGGATTTTGGCATCGAAATAATCTAGGAAGTTATACTCGTAAAATTTGACAGAGAAGAACATTAAAAAGTGTACACCGAGCAACTTTGATAGTCCGAAGTTGCTCAACTCTCTCTATGGAGGAGCTTTTAACTGTTTTTTCCATTTGTCATAGAAAGTTGGTGTTTTTGCATCGAAATAATCTAAGAAGCTTACACTCATAAAATTTGAAGTAGAAGAACAATAAAAAGTGTACACCGAGCAACTTTGATTGTCCGAAGTTGCTCAACTCTCTCTCTATGGAGGAGCTTTTAACGGTTTTGTCCATCTGTCATAGAAAGTTGGTGTTTTGGCATCAAAATAATCTTGGAAGCTTATACTCATAAAATTTGACATAGAAGAACAATAAAAAGTGTACACAGAGCATCTTTGATTGTCCGAAATTGGTCAAATCTCTCTATGAAGGAGCTTTTAACAGTTTTCTCCGTTGGTCATGGAAACTTGGGATTTTGTCATCGAAATAATCTAGGAAGCTTACACTCATAAAATTTGACAGAGAAGAACATTAAAAAGTGTACAACGAGCAACTTTGATAGTCTGGAGTTGCTCAACTCTCTCTATGGAGGAGCTTTTAACTGTTTTTTCCATTTGTCATAGAAAGTTGGTGTTTTGGCATCGAAATAATCTAAGAAGCTTACACTCATAAAATTTGAAGTAGAAGAACAATAAAAAGTTTCCACCGAGCAAATTTGATGTTCTGAAGTTGCTCAACTCTCTCTATAGAGGAGCATTAAATGGTTTTGTCCATTTGTCATAGAATGTTGGTCTTTTGACATTGAAATAATCTTGGAAGCTTATACTCATAAAATTTGACATTGAAGAACATTAAAAAGTGTACACCGAGCAACTTTGATTGTCCAAAGTTGCTCCACTCTCTCCTATGGAGGAGCTTTTAACGATTTTGTCCATTTGTCAAAGAAAGTTGGTGTTTTGGCATCGAAATAATCCTGAAAGCCCATTTTCGTAAAATTTAACATAGAAGAACAATAAAAAGTGTACACAGAGCATGTTTGATGGTCCGAAATTGGTCAAATCTCTCTATGAAGGAGCTTTTAACAGTTTTCTCCATTGGTCATGGAAACTTGGGATTTTGTCATCGAAATAATCTAGGAAGCTTACACTCATAAAATTTGACTGAGAAGAAAAATAAAAAGTGTCCACCGAGCAACTTTGATGTTCTGAAGTTGCTCAACTCTCTCTATGGAGGAGCTTTTAACTGTTTTTTCCATTTGTCATAGAAAGTTGGTGTTTTTGCATCGAACTAATCTAAGAAGCTTACACTCATAAAATTTGAAGTAGAAGAACAATAAAAAGTGTACACCGAGCAACTTTGATTGTCCGAAATTGCTCAACTCTCTCTATGGAGGAGCTTTTAACGGTTTTGTCCATCTGTCATAGAAAGTTGGTGTTTTGGCATCGAAATAATCTTGGAAGCTTATACTCATAAAATTTGACATAGAAGAACAATAAAACATGTACACCGAGCATCTTTGTTGGTCCGAAATTGGTCAAATATCACTATGAAGGAGCTTTTAACAGTTTTCTCCATTTGTCTTGGAAACTTGGGATTTTGGCATCGAAATAATCTAGGAAGCTTACACTCATAAAATTTGACATAGAAGAACAATAAAAAGTGTCCACCGAGCAAATTTGATGTTCTGAAGTTGCTCAACTCTCTTTATGGAGGAGCTTTTAAAGGTTTTGTCCATTTGTCATAGAATGTTGGTCTTTTTCCATTGAAATAATCTTGGAAGCTTGTACTCATAAAAGTTGACATAGAAGAACATTAAAAAGTTTACACCGAGCAACTTTGATAGTCCAAAGTTGCTCAACTCTCTCCTATAGAGGAGCATTTAACGGTTTTGTCCATTTGTCAAAGAAAGTTGGTGTTTTGGAATCGAAATAATCCTGGAAGCTCATTTTTCGTAAAATTTAACATAGAAGAACAATAAACGTGTACACCGAGCAATTTTGATTGTCCGAAGTTGCTCAACTCTCTCTATGGAGGAGCTTTTAACGGTTTTGTCCATTAGTCATAGAAAGTTGGTGTTTTGGCATCGAAATAATTCTGGAAGCTCATTTTCGTAAAATTTAACATAGAAGAACAATAAAAAGTGTACACCGAGCAATTTTGATTGTCCGAAGTTGCTCAACTCTCTCTATGGAGGAGCTTTTAACGGTTTTCTCTATTTTTCATAGAAAGTTGTTATTTTGGCATCGAAATAATCCTGGAAGCTCATTTTAGTAAAATTTAACATAAAAGAACAATAAAAAGTGTACACCGAGCAACTTTGATTGTCCGAAGTTGCTCAACTCTCTCTATGGAGGAGCTTTTAACGGTTTTTTCCATTTGTCATTAAAAGTTGGTGTTTTGGCATCGAAATAATCTTGGAAGCTTATACTCGTAAAATTTGACTTAGTAGAACATTATAAAGTGTACACCGAGCAACTTTGATTGTCCGAATTTGCGCAACTCTCTCTATGAAGGAGCTTTTAACGGTTTTGTCTATTTGTCTTAGAAAGTTGCTGTTTTGGCATCGAAATAATCTTGGAAGCTTATACTCATAAAATTTGACATAGAAGAACAATAAAACGTGTACCCCGAGCATCTTTGATGGTCCGAAATTGGTCAACTCTCTCTATGAAGGAGCTTTTAACAGTTTTCTGCATTTGTCATAGAAACTTGGGATTTTGGCATCGAAATAATCTAGTAAGTTATACTTATAAAATTTGACATAGAAGAACATTAAAAAGTGTACACCAAGCAACTTTGATAGTACGAAGTTGCTCAACTCTCTCTATGGAGGAGCTTTTAACGGTTTTGTCCATTTGTGATAGAAAGTTGGTGTTTTGGCATCGAAATAATCCTGGAAGCTCATTTTCGTAAAATACAACATAGAAGAACAATAAAAAGTGTACACCGAGCAATTTTGATTGTCCGAAGTTGCTCAACTCTCTCTATGAAGGAGCTTTTAACGGTTTTGTCCATTTTTCATAGAAAGTTGGTGTTTTGGCATCGAAAAAATCCTGGAAGCTCATTTTCGTAAAATGTAACATAGAAAAACAATCAAGGGTGTACACCGAGCAATTTTGATTGTTTGAAGTTGCTCAACTCTCTTTATGGAGGAGCTTTTAACGGTTTTTTCCATTTGTCATAGAAAGCAGGTGCTTTGCATCGAAATAATCTAAGAAGATTACACTCATAAAATTTGAAGTAGAAGAACAATAAAAAGTGTACACCGAGCAACTTTGATTGTCCGAAGTTGCTCAACTCTCTCTATGGAGGAGCTTTTAACGTTTTTGTCCATTTGTCAAAGAAAGATAGTGTTTTGGCATCGAAATAATCCTAGAAGCTCATTTTTGTAAAATTTAACATAGAAGAACAATAAAAAGTGTACACCGAGAAACTTTGATTGTCCGAAGTTCAACTCTCTCTATGGAAGAGCTTTTAACGGTTTTGTCCATTTATCATTGAAGGTTGGTGTTTTGGCATCGAAATAATCCTGGAAGCCCATTTTCGTAAAATTTAACATAGAAGAACAATAAAAAGTGTACACCGAGCAACTTTGATTGTCCGAAGTTGCTCAAGTCACTCTATGGAGGAGCTTTTAACGGTTTTTTCCATTTGTCATAGAAAGTTGGTGTTTTGCATCGAAATAATCTAAGAAGATTACACTCATAAAATTTGAAGTAGAAGAACAATAAAAAGTGTACACCGAGAAACTTTGATTGTCCGAAGTTGCTCAACTCTCTCTATGGAGGAGCTTTTAACTTTTTTGTCCATTTGTCAAAGAAAGATGGTGTTTTGGCATCGAAATAATCCTGGAAGCTCATTTTTGTAAAATTTAACATAGAAGAACAATAAAAAGTGTACACCGAGAAACTTTGATTGTCCGAAGTTCAACTCTCTCTATGGAAGAGCTTTTAACGGTTTTGTCCATTTGTCATTGAAAGTTGGTGTTTTGGCATCGAAATAATCCTGGAAGCTCATTTTCGTAAAATTTAACATAGAAGAACAATAAAAAGTGTTCACCGAGCAACTTTGATTGTCCGAAGTTGCTCAACTCACTCTATGGAGGAGCTTTTAACGGTTTTTTCCATTTGTCATTAAAAGTTCGTGTTTTGGCATCCAAATAATCTTGGAAGCTTGTACTTGTAAAATTTGACTTAGTAGAACATTATAAAGTGAACACCGAGCAACTTTGATTGTCCGAAGTTGCTCAACTCTCTCTATGGAGGAGCTTTTAAGGGTTTGGTCCATTTGTCATAGAAAGTTGCTGTTTTGGGATCGAAATAATATTGGAAGCTTATACTCATAAAATTTGACATAGAAGAACAATAAAACGTGTACACCGAGCATCTTTGATGGTTCGAAATTGGTCAACTCTCTCTATGAAGCAGCTTTTCACAGTTTTCTCCATTTGTCATAGAAACCTGGGATTTTGGCATCGAAATAATCCAGGAAGTTATACTCATAAAATTTGACATAGAAGAACATTAAAAAGTGTACACCGAGCAACTTTGATAGTCCAAAGTTTCTCAACTCTCTCTATGGAGGAGTTTTTAACGGTTTTGTCCATTTGTCATAGAAAGTTGGTGTTTTGGCATCGAAATAATCTTGGAAGCTCATTTTCGTAAAATTTAACTTAGAAGAACAATAAAAAGTGTACACCGAGCAATTTTGATTGTCCGAAGTTGCTCAACTCTCTCTATGGAGGAGCTTTTAACGGTTTTGTCCACTTGTCATAGAAAGTTGGTGTTTTGGCATCGAAATAATCCTGGAAGCTCATTTTCGTAATATTTAACGTAAAAGAACAATAAAAAGTGTACACCGAGCAACTTTGATTATTCGAAGTTGCTCAACTCTCTCTATGGAGGAGCTTTTAACGGTTTTTTCCATTTGTCATTAAAAGTTGGTGTTTTGGCATCGCAATAATCTTGGGAGCTTCTACTCGTAAAATTTGACTTAGTAGAAAATTATAAAGTGTACACCGAGCAACTTTGATTGTCCGAAGTTGCTCAACTCTCTCTATGGAGGAGCTTTTAACGGTTTTGTCCATTTGTCATAGAAAGTTGCTGTTTTGGCATCGAAATAATATTGGAAGCTTATACTCAAAAAATTTGACATAGAAGAACAATAAAACGTGTACACCGAGCATCTTTGATGGTCCGAAATTGGTCAACTCTCTCTATGAAGAAGCTTTTAACAGTTTTCTCCATTTGTCATAGAAACCTGGGATTTTCGCATCGAAATAATCTAAGAAGTTATCCTCATAAAATTTGACATAGAAGAACATTAAAAAGTGTACACCGAGCAACTTTGATAGTCCGAAGGTGCTCAACTCTCTCTATGGAGGAGCTTTTAACGGTTTTGTCCATTTGTGATAGAAAGTTGGTGTTTTGGCATCGAAATAATTTTGGAAGCTCATTTTCGTAAAATTTAACATAGAAGAACAATAAAAAGTGTACACCGAGCAATTTTGATTGTCCGAAGTTGCTCAACTCTCTCTATGGAGGAGCTTTTAACGGTTTTGTCCATTTTTCATAGAAAGTTGGTGTTTTGGCATCGAAATAATCCGGGAAGCTCATTTTCGTAAAATTTAACATAGAAAAACAATAAAGGGTGTACACCGAGCAATTTTGATTGTTTGAAGTTGCTCAACTCTCTTTATGGAGGAGCTTTTAACGGTTTTTTCCATCTGTCATAGAAAGTTTGTGTTTTGCATCGAAATAATCTAAGAAGATTACACTCATAAAATTTGAAGTAGAAGAACAATAAAAAGTGTACACCGAGCAACTTTGATTGTCCGAAGTTGCTCAACTCTCTTTATGGAGGAGCTTTTAATGGTTTTGTCCATTTGTCATAGAAAGTTGGTGTTTTGGCATCGAAATAATCCTGAAAGCTCATTTTCGTATAATTTAACATAAAAGAACAATAAAAAGTGTACACCGAGCAACTTTGATTATCCGAAGTTGCCCAACTCTCTCTATGGAGGAGCTTTTAACGGTTTTTTTCATTTGTCATTAAAAGTTGGTGTTTTGGCATCGAAATAATCTTGGAAGCTTATACTCGTAAAATTTGACTTAGTAGAACATTATAAAGTGTACACCGAGCAACTTTGATTGTCCTAAGTTGCTCAACTCTCTCTCTATGAAGGAGCTTTTAACGGTTTTGTCCATCTGTCATAGAAAGTTGGTGTTTTGGCATCGAAATAATCTTGGAAGCTTATACTCATAAAATTTGACATAGAAGAACAATAAAAAGTGTACACAGAGCATCTTTGATGGTCCGAAATTGGTCAAATCTCTCTATGAAGGAGCTTTTAACAGTTTTCTCCATTGGTGATGGAAACTTGGGATTTTGTCATCGAAATAATCTAGGAAGCTTACACTCATAAAATTTGACAGAGAAAAAAAATAAAAAGTGTCCACCGAGCAACTTTGATGTTCTGAAGTTGATCAACTCTCTCTATGGAGGAGCTTTTAAAGGTTTTGTCCATTTGTCATAGAATGTTGGTCTTTTGCCATCGAAATAATCTTGGAAGCTTACACTCATAAAATTTGACATAGAAGAACATTAAAAAGTGTACACCGAGCAACTTTGATAGTCCAAAGTTGCTCAACTCTCTCTATGGAGGAGCTTTTAACGGTTTTGTCCATTTGTCAAAGAAAGTTGGTGTTTTGCCATCGAAATAATCCTGGAAGCTCATTTTCGTAAAATTTAACATAGAAGAACAATAAAAAGTGTACACCGAGCAATTTTGATTGTCCGAAGTTGCTCAACTCTCTTTATGAAGGAGCTTTTAACGGTTTTGTCCATTTTTCGTAGAAAGTTGGTGTTTTGGCATCGAAATAATTCTGAGGGCTCATTTTCGTAAAATTTAACATAGAAGAACAATAAAAGGTGTACACCGAGCAATTTTGATTGTCTGAAGTTGCTCAACTCTCTCTATTAAGGAGCTTTTAACTGTTTTTTCCATTTGTCATAGAAAGTTGGTGTTTTTGCATCGAAATAATCTAAGAAGCTTACACTCATAAAATTTGAAGTAGAAGAACAATAAAAAGTGTACACCGAGCAACTTTGATTGTCCGAAGTTGCTCAACTCTCTCTATGGAGGAGCTTTTAACGGTTTTTTCCATTTGTCATTAAAAGTTGGTGTTTTGGCATCGAAATAATCTTGGGAGCTTATACTCGTAAAATTTGACTTAGTAGAACATTATAAAGTGTACACCGAGCAACTTTGATTGTCCAAAGTTGCTCAACTCTCTCTATGGAGGAGCTTTTAACGGTTTTGTCCATTTGTCTTGGAAACTTGGGATTTTGGCATCTAAATAATCTAGGAAGCTTACACTCATAAAATTTGACATAGAAGAACAATAAAAAGTGTCCACCGAGCAAATTTGATGTTCTGAAGTTGCTCAACTCTCTTTATGGAGGAGCTTTTAAAGGTTTTGTCCATTTGTCATAGAATGTTGGTCTTTTTCCATTGAAATAATCTTGGAAGCTTGTACTCATAAAATTTGACATAGAAGAACATTAAAAAGTTTACACCGAGCAACTTTGATAGTCCAAAGTTGCTCAACTCTGTCCTATGGAGGAGCATTTAACGGTTTTGTCCATTTGTCAAAGAAAGTTGGTGTTTTGGCATCGAAATAATCCTGGAAGCTCATTTTTCGTAGAATTTAACATAGAAGAACAATAAACGTGTACACCGAGCAATTTTGATTGTCCGAAGTTGCTCAACTCTCTCTATGGAGGAGCTTTTAACGGTTTTGTCCATTCGTCATAGAAAGTTGGTGTTTTGGCATCGAAATAATTCTGGAAGCACATTTTCGTAAAATTTAACATAGAAGAACATTAAAAAGTGTACACCGAGCAATTTTGATTGTCTGAAGTTGCTCAACTCTCTCTATTGAGGAGCTTTTAACTGTTTTTTCCATTTGTCATAGAAAGTTGGTGTTTTTGCATCGAAATAATCTAAGAAGCTTACACTCATAAAATTTGAAGTAGAAGAAAAATAAAAAGTGTAAACCGAGCAACTTTGATTATCCGAAGTTGCTCAACTCTCTCTATGGAGGAGCTTTTAACGGTTTTGTCCATTTGTCATAGAAAGTTGGTGTTTTGGCATCGAAATAATCTTGGAAGCTTATACTCATAAAATTTGACATAGAAGAACAATAAAACATGTACACCGAGCATCTTTGATGGTCCGAAATTGGTCAAATATCTCTATGTAGGAGCTTTTAACAGTTTTCTCCACTTGTCTTGGAAACTTGGGATTTTGGCATCTAAATAATCTAGGAAGCTTACACTCATAAAATTTGACATAGAAGAACAATAAAAAGTGTCCACCGAGCAAATTTGATGTTCTGAAGTTGCTCAACTCTTTTTATGGAGGAGCTTTTAAAGGTTTTGTCCATTTGTCATAGAATGTTGGTCTTTTTCCATTGAAATAATCTTGGAAGCTTGTACTCATAAAATTTGACATAGAAGAACATTAAAAAGTTTACACCGAGCAACTTTGATAGACCAAAGTTGCTCAACTCTGTCCTATGGAGGAGCATTTAACGGTTTTGTCCATTTGTCAAAGAAAGTTGGTGTTTTGGCATCGAAATAATCCTGGAAGCTCATTTTTCGTAAAATTTAACATAGAAGAACAATAAACGTGTACACCGAGCAATTTTGATTGTCCGAAGTTGCTCAACTCTCTCTATGGAGGAGCTTTTAACGGTTTTGTCCATTTGTCATAGAAAGTTGGTGTTTTGGCATTGAAATAATTCTGGAAGCTCATTTTCGTAAAATTTAACATAAAAGAACAATAAAAAGTGTACACCGAGCAACTTTGATTATCCGAAGTTGCTCAACTCTCTCTATGGAGGAGCTTTTAACGGTTTTTTCCATTTGTCATTAAAAGTTGGTATTTTGGCATCGAAATAATCTTGGAAGCTTATACTCGTAAAATTTGACTTAGTAGAACATTATAAAGTGTACACCGAGCAACTTTGATTGTCCGAAGTTGCTCAACTCTCTCTATGGAGGAGCTTTTAACGGTTTTGTCCATTTGTCATAGAAAGTTGGTGTTTTGGCATCGAAATAATCCTCGAAGCTCATTTTCGTAAAATTTAACATAAAAGAACAATAAAAAGTGTACACCGAGCAACTTTGATTATCCGAAGTTGCTCAACTCTCTATATGGAGGAGCTTTTAACGGTTTTTTCCATTTGTCATTAAAAGTTGGTATTTTGGCATCGAAATAATCTTGGAAGCTTATACTCGTAAAATTTGACTTAGTAGAACATTATAAAGTGTACACCGAGCAACTTTGATTGTGCGAAGTTGCTCAACTCTCTCTATGGAGGAGCTTTTAACGGTTTTGTCCATTTGTCATAGAAAGTTGTTGTTTTGGCATCGAAATAATGTTGGAAGCTTATACTCATAAAATTTGACATAGAAGAACAATAAAACGTGTACACCGAGCATCTTTGATGGTCCGAAATTGGTCAACTCTCTCTATGAAGAAGCTTTTAACAGTTTTCTCCATTTGTCATAGAAACCTGGGATTTTCGCATCGAAATAATCTAAGAAGTTATCCTAATAAAATTTGACATAGAAGAACATTAAAAAGTGTACACCGAGCAACTTTGATAGTCCGAAGGTGCTCAACTCTCTCTATGGAGGAGCTTTTAACGGTTTTGCCCATTTGGGATAGAAAGTTGGTGTTTTGGCATCGAAATAATTCTGGAAGCTCATTTTCGTAAAATTTAACATAGAAGAAAAATAAAAAGTGTACACCGAGCAATTTTGATTGTCCGAAGTTGCTCAACTCTCTCTATGGAGGAGCTTTTAACGGTTTTGTCCATTTGTCATAGAAAGTTGGTGTTTTGGCATCGAAATAATCTTGGAAGCTTATACTCATAAAATTTGACATAGAAGAACAATAAAACATGTACACCGAGCATCTTTGATGGTCCGAAATTGGTCAAATATCTCTATGAAGGAGCTTTTAACAGTTTTCTCCATTTGTCTTGGAAACTTGGGATTTTGGCATCAAAATAATCTAGGAAGCTTACACTCATAAAATTTGACATAGAAGAACAATAAAAAGTGTCCACCGAGCAAATTTGATGTTCTGAAGTTGCTCAACTCTCTTTATGGAGGAGCTTTTAAAGGTTTTGTCCATTTGTCATAGAATGTTGGTCTTTTTCCATTGAAATAATCTTGGAAGCTTGTACTCATAAAATTTGACATAGAAGAACATTAAAAAGTTTACACCGAGCAACTTTGATGGTCCAAAGTTGCTCAACTCTCTCCTATGGAGGAGCATTTAACGGTTTTGTCCATTTGTCAAAGAAAGTTGGTGTTTTAGCATCGAAATAATCCTGGTAGCTCATTTTTCGTAAAATTTAACATAGAAGAACAATAAAAAGTGTACACCGAGCAACTTTGATTTTCCGAAGTTGCTCAACTCTCTCTATGGAGGAGCTTTTAACGGTTTTGTCCATTCGTTATAGAAAGTTGGTGTTTTGGCATCGAAATAATTCTGGAAGCTCATTTTCGTAAAATTTAACATAGAAGAACATTAAAAAGTGTACACCGAGCAATTTTAATTGTCCGAAGTTGCCCAACTCTCTCTATGGAGGAGCTTTTAACGGTTTTCTCTATTTTTCATAGAAAGTTGGTATTTTGGCATCGAAATAATCCTGGAAGCTCATTTTCGTAAAATTTAACATAAAAGAACAATAAAAAGTGTACACCGAGCAACTTTGATTGTCCGAAGTTGCTCAACTCTCTCTATGGAGGAGCTTTTAACGGTTTTTTCCATTTGTCATTAAAAGTTGGTGTTTTGGCATCGAAATAATCTTGGAAGCTTATACTCGTAAAATTTGACTTAGTAGAACATTATAAAGTGTATACCGAGCAACTTTGATTGTCCAAAGTTGCTCAACTCTCTCTATGGAGGAGCTTTTAACGGTTTTGTCCATTTTTCATAGAAAGTTGCTGTTTTGGCATCGAAATAATATTGGAAGATTATACTCATAAAATTTGACATAGAAGAACAATAAAACGTGTACACCGAGCATCTTTGATGGTCCGAAATTGGTCAACTCTCTCTATGAAGAAGCTTTTAACAGTTTTCTCCATTTGTCATAGAAACCTGGGATTTTCGCATCGAAATAATCTAAGAAGTTATCCTCATAAAATTTGACATAGAAGAACATTAAAAAGTGTACACCGAGCAACTTTGATAGTCCGAAGGTGCTCAACTCTCTCTATGGAGGAGCTTTTAACGGTTTTGTCCATTTGTGATAGAAAGTTGGTGTTTTGGCATCGAAATAATTCTGGAAGCTCATTTTCGTAAAATTTAACATAGAAGAACAATAAAAAGTGTACACCGAGCAATTTTGATTGTCCGAAGTTGCTCAACTCTCTCTATGGAGGAGCTTTTAACGGTTTTGTCCATTTTTCATAGAAAGTTGGTGTTTTGGCATCGAAATAATCCGGGAAGCTCATTTTCGTAAAATTTAACATAGAAAAACAATCAAGGGTGTACACCGAGCAATTTTGATTGTTTGAAGTTGCTCAACTCTCTTTATGGAGGAGCTTTTAACGGTTTTTTCCATTTGTTATAGAAAGTTGGTGTTTTGCATCGAAATAATCTAAGAAGATTACACTCATAAAATTTGAAGTAGAAGAACAATAAAAAGTGTACACCGAGCAACTTTGATTGTCCGAAGTTGCTCAACTCTCTCTATGGATGAGGTTTTAACGGTTTTGTCCATTTGTCATAGAAAGTTGGTGTTTTGGCATCGAAATAATCCTGAAAGCTCATTTTCGTATAATTTAACATAAAAGAACAATAAAAAGTGTACACCGAGCAACTTTGATTATCCGAAGTTGCTCAACTCTCTCTATGGAGGAGCTTTTAACGGTTTTTTCCATTTGTCATTAAAAGTTGGTGTTTTGGCATCGAAATAATCTTGGAAGCTTATACTCGTAAAATTTGACTTAGTAGAACAATATAAAGTGTACACCGAGCAACTTTGATTGTCCGAAGTTGCTCAACTCTCTCTATGGAGGAGCTTTTAACGTTTTTGTCCATTTGTCATAGAAAGTTGCTGTTTTGGCATCGAAATAATGTTGGAAGCTTATACTCATAAAATTTGACATAGAAGAACAATAAAACGTGTACACCGAGCATCTTTGATGGTCCGAAATTGGTCAACTCTCTCTATGAAGAAGCTTTTAACAGTTTTCTCCATTTGTCATAGAAACCTGGGATTTTCGAATCGAAATAATCTAAGAAGTTATCCTCATAAAATTTGACATAGAAGAACATTAAAAAGTGTACACCGAGCAACTTTGATAGTACGAAGGTGCTAAACTCTCTCTATGGAGGAGCTTTTAACGGTTTTGTCCATTTGTGATAGAAAGTTGGTGTTTTGGCATCGAAATAATTCTGGAAGCTCATTTTCGTAAATTTTAACATAGAAGAACAATAAAAAGTGTACACCGAGCAATTTTGATTGTCCGAAGTTGCTCAACTCTCTCTATGGAGGAGCTTTTAACGGTTTTGTCCATTTTTCATAGAAAGTTGGTGTTTTGGCATCGAAATAATCCGGGAAGCTCATTTTCGTAAAATTTAACATAGAAAAACAATCAAGGGTGTACACCGAGCAATTTTGATTGTTTGAAGTTGCTCAACTCTCTTTATGGAGGAGCTTTTAACGGTTTTTTCCATTTGTCATAAAAAGTTGGTGTTTTGCATCGAAATAATCTAAGAAGATTACACTCATAAAATTTGAAGTAGAAGAACAATAAAAAGTGTACACCGAGCAACTTTGATTGTCCGAAGTTGCTCAACTCTCTCTATGGATGAGGTTTTAACGGTTTTGTCCATTTGTCATAGAAAGTTGGTGTTTTGGCATCGAAATAATCCTGAAAGCTCATTTTCGTATAATTTAACATAAAAGAACAATAAAAATTGTACACCGAGCAACTTTGATTATCCGAAGTTGCTCAACTCTCTCTATGGAGGAGCTTTTAACGGTTTTTTCAATTTGTCATTAAAAGTTGGTGTTTTGGCATCGAAATAATCTTGGAAGCTTATACTCGTAAAATTTGACTTAGTAGAACATTATAAAGTGTACACCGAGCAACTTTGATTGTCCGAAGTTGCTCAACTCTCTCTATGGAGGAGCTTTTAACGTTTTTGTCCATTTGTCATAGAAAGTTGCTGTTTTGGCATCGAAATAATGTTGGAAGCTTATACTCATAAAATTTGACATAGAAGAACAATAAAACGTGTACACCGAGCATCTTTGATGGTCCGAAATTGGTCAACTCTCTCTATGAAGAAGCTTTTAACAGTTTTCTCCATTTATCATAGAAACCTGGGATTTTCGCATCGAAATAATCTAAGAAGTTATCCTCATAAAATTTGACATAGAAAAACATTAAAAAGTGTACACCGAGCAACTTTGATAGTCCGAAGGTGCTCAACTCTCTCTATGGAGGAGCTTTTAACGGTTTTGTCCATTTGTGATAGAAAGTTGGTGTTTTGTCATCGAAATAATTCTGGAAGCTCATTTTCGTAAATTTTAACATAGAAGAACAATAAAAAGTGTACACCGAGCAATTTTGATTGTCCGAAGTTGCTCAACTCTCTCTATGGAGGAGCTTTTAACGGTTTTGTCCATTTGTCATAGAAAGTTGGTGTTTTGGCATCGAAATAATTCTGAAAGCTCATTTTCGTAAAATTTAACATAGAAGAACAATAAAAAGTGTACACCGAGCAATTTTGATTGTCCGAAGTTGCTCAACTCTCTCTATGAAGGAGCTTTTAACGGTTTTGTCCATTTTTCATAGAAAGTTGGTGTTTTGGCATCGAAATAATCCGGGAAGCTCATTTTCGTAAAATTTAACATAGAAAAACAATCAAGGGTGTACACCGAGCAATTTTGATTGTTTGAAGTTGCTCAACTCTCTTTATGGAGGAACTTTTAACGGTTTTTTCCATTTGTCATAGAAAGTTGGTGTTTTGCATTGAAATAATCTAAGAAGATTACACTCATAAAATTTGATGTAGAAGAACAATAAAAAGTGTACACCGAGCAACTTTGATTGTCCGAAGTTGCTCAACTCTCTCTATGGAGGAGCTTTTAACGTTTTTGTCCATTTGTCAAAGAAAGATGATGTTTTGGCATCGAAATAATCCTGGAAGCTCATTTGTGTAAAATTTAACATAGAAGAACAATAAAAAGTGTACACCGAGAAACTTTGATTGTCCGAAGTTCAACTCTCTCTATGGAAGAGATTTTAACGGTTTTGCCCATTTGTCATTGAAAGTTGGTGTTTTAGCATCGAAATAATCCTGAAAGCTCATTTTCGTAAAATTTAACATAGAAGAACAATAAAAAGTGTACACCGAGCAACTTTGATTGTCCGAAGTTGCTCAACTCACTCTATGGAGGAGCTTTTAACGGTTTTTTCCATTTGTCATTAAAAGTTCGTGTTTTGGCATCCAAATAATCTTGGAAGCTTATACTTGTAAAATTTGACTTAGTAGAACATTATAAAGTGTACACCGAGCAACTTTGATTGTCCGAAGTTGCTCAACTCTCTCTATGGATGAGGTTTTAACGGTTTTGTCCATTTGTCATAGAAAGTTGGTGTTTTGGCATCGAAATAATCCTGAAAGCTCATTTTCGTATAATTTAACATAAAAGAACAATAAAAAGTGTACACCGAGCAACTTTGATTATCCGAAGTTGCTCAACTCTCTCTATGGAGGAGCTTTTAACGGTTTTTTCCATTTGTCATTAAAAGTTGGTGCTTTGGCATCGAAATAATCTTGGAAGCTTATACTCGTAAAATTTGACTTAGTAGAACATTATAAAGTGTACACCGAGCAACTTTGATTGTCCGAAGTTGCTCAACTCTCTCTATGGAGGAGCTTTTAACGTTTTTGTCCATTTGTCATAGAAAGTTGCTGTTTTGGCATCGAAATAATGTTGGAAGCTTATACTCATAAAATTTGACATAGAAGAACAATAAAACGTGTACACCGAGCATCTTTGATGGTCCGAAATTGGTCAACTCTCTCTATGAAGAAGCTTTTAACAGTTTTCTCCATTTGTCATAGAAACCTGGGATTTTCGCATCGAAATAATCTAAGAAGTTATCCTCATAAAATTTGACATAGAAGAACATTAAAAAGTGTACACCGAGCAACTTTGATAGTCCGAAGGTGCTCAACTCTCTCTATGGAGGAGCTTTTAACGGTTTTGTCCATTTGTGATAGAAAGTTGGTGTTTTGGCATCGAAATAATTCTGGAAGCTCATTTTCGTAAATTTTAACATAGAAGAATAATAAAAAGTGTACACCGAGCAATTTTGATTGTCCGAAGTTGCTCAACTCTCTCTATGGAGGAGCTTTTAACGGTTTTGTCCATTTTTCATAGAAAGTTGGTGTTTTGGCATCGAAATAATCCGGGAAGCTCATTTTCGTAAAATTTAACATAGAAAAACAATCAAGGGTGTACACCGAGCAATTTTGATTGTTTGAAGTTGCTCAACTCTCTTTATGGAGGAGCTTTTAACGGTTTTTTCCATTTGTCATAGAAAGTTGGTGTTTTGCATCGAAATAATCTAAGAAGATTACACTCATAAAATTTGAAGTAGAAGAACAATAAAAAGTGTACACCGAGCAACTCTGATTGTCCGAAGTTGCTCAACTCTCTCTATGGATGAGGTTTTAACGGTTTTGTCCATTTGTCATAGAAAGTTGGTGTTTTGGCATCGAAATAATCCTGAAAGCTCATTTTCGTATAATTTAACATAAAAGAACAATAAAAATTGTACACCGAGCAACTTTGATTATCCGAAGTTGCTCAACTCTCTCTATGGAGGAGCTTTTAACGGTTTTTTCAATTTGTCATTAAAAGTTGGTGTTTTGGCATCGAAATAATCTTGGAAGCTTATACTCGTAAAATTTGACTTAGTAGAACATTATAAAGTGTACACCGAGCAACTTTGATTGTCCGAAGTTGCTCAACTCTCTCTATGGAGGAGCTTTTAACGTTTTTGTCCATTTGTCATAGAAAGTTGCTGTTTTGGCATCGAAATAATGTTGGAAGCTTATACTCATAAAATTTGACATAGAAGAACAATAAAACGTGTACACCGAGCATCTTTGATGGTCCGAAATTGGTCAACTCTCTCTATGAAGAAGCTTTTAACAGTTTTCTCCATTTATCATAGAAACCTGGGATTTTCGCATCGAAATAATCTAAGAAGTTATCCTCATAAAATTTGACATAGAAAAACATTAAAAAGTGTACACCGAGCAACTTTGATAGTCCGAAGGTGCTCAACTCTCTCTATGGAGGAGCTTTTAACGGTTTTGTCCATTTGTGATAGAAAGTTGGTGTTTTGTCATCGAAATAATTCTGGAAGCTCATTTTCGTAAATTTTAACATAGAAGAACAATAAAAAGTGTACACCGAGCAATTTTGATTGTCCGAAGTTGCTCAACTCTCTCTATGGAGGAGCTTTTAACGGTTTTGTCCATTTGTCATAGAAAGTTGGTGTTTTGGCATCGAAATAATTCTGAAAGCTCATTTTCGTAAAATTTAACATAGAAGAACAATAAAAAGTGTACACCGAGCAATTTTGATTGTCCGAAGTTGCTCAACTCTCTCTATGAAGGAGCTTTTAACGGTTTTGTCCATTTTTCATAGAAAGTTGGTGTTTTGGCATCGAAATAATCCGGGAAGCTCATTTTCGTAAAATTTAACATAGAAAAACAATCAAGAGTGTACACCGAGCAATTTTGATTGTTTGAAGTTGCTCAACTCTCTTTATGGAGGAACTTTTAACGGTTTTTTCCATTTGTCATAGAAAGTTGGTGTTTTGCATTGAAATAATCTAAGAAGATTACACTCATAAAATTTGATGTAGAAGAACAATAAAAAGTGTACACCGAGCAACTTTGATTGTCCGAAGTTGCTCAACTCTCTCTATGGAGGAGCTTTTAACGTTTTTGTCCATTTGTCAAAGAAAGATGATGTTTTGGCATCGAAATAATCCTGGAAGCTCATTTTTGTAAAATTTAACATAGAAGAACAATAAAAAGTGTACACCGAGAAACTTTGATTGTCCGAAGTTCAACTCTCTCTATGGAAGAGATTTTAACGGTTTTGCCCATTTGTCATTGAAAGTTGGTGTTTTAGCATCGAAATAATCCTGAAAGCTCATTTTCGTAAAATTTAACATAGAAGAACAATAAAAAGTGTACACCGAGCAACTTTGATTGTCCGAAGTTGCTCAACTCACTCTATGGAGGAGCTTTTAACGGTTTTTTCCATTTGTCATTAAAAGTTCGTGTTTTGGCATCCAAATAATCTTGGAAGCTTATACTTGTAAAATTTGACTTAGTAGAACATTATAAAGTGTACACCGAGCAACTTTGATTGTCCGAAGTTGCTCAACTCTCTCTATGGAGGAGCTTTTAACGGTTTGGACCATTTGTCATAGAAAGTTGTTGTTTTGGCATCGAAATAATATTGGAAGCTTATATTCATAAAATTTGACATAGAAGAACAATAAAACGTGTACACCGAGCATCTTTGATGGTCCGAAATTGGTCAACTCTCTCTATGAAGGAGCTTTTCACAGTTATCTCCATTTGTCATAGAAACCTGGGATTTTGGCATCGAAATAATCTAGGAATTATACTCATAAAATTTGACATAGAAGAACATTAATAAGTGTACACCGAGCAACTTTGATAGTCCGAAGGTGATCAACTATCTCTATGGAGGAGTTTTTAACGGTTTTGTCCATTTGTCATAGAAAATTGGTGTTTTGGCATCGAAATAATCCTAGAAGCTCATTTTCATAAAATTTAACATAGAAGAACAATAAAAAGTGTACACCGAGCAACTTTGATTATCCGAAGTTGCTCAAATCTCTCTATGGAGGAGCTTTTAACGGTTTTTTCCATTTGTCATTAAAAGTTGGTGTTTTGGCATCGAAATAATCTTGAAAGCTTATACTCGTAAAATTTGACTTAGTAGAACATTATAAAGTGTACACCGAGCAACTTTGATTGTCCGAAGTTGCTCAACTCTCTCTATGGAGGAGCTTTTAACGGTTTTGTCCATTTGTCATAGAAAGTTGCTGTTTTGGCATCGAAATAATGTTGGAAGCTTATACTCATAAAATTTGACATAGAAGAACAATAAAACGTGTACACCGAGCTTCTTTGATGGTCCGAAATTGGTCAACTCTCTCTATGAAGAAGCTTTTAACAGTTTTCTCCATTTGTCATAGAAACCTGGGATTTTCGCATCGAAATAATCTAAGAAGTTATCCTCATAAAATTTGACATAGAAGAACATTAAAAAGTGTACACCGAGCAACTTTGATAGTCCGAAGGTGCTCAACTCTCTCTATGGAGGAGCTTTTAACGGTTTTGTCCATTTGTGATAGAAAGTTGGTGTTTTGGCATCGAAATAATTCTGGAAGCTCATTTTTGTAAATTTTAACATAGAAGAACAATAAAAAGTGTACACCGAGCAATTTTGATTGTCCGAAGTTGCTCAACTCTCTCTATGGAGGAGCTTTTAACGGTTTTGTCCATTTGTCATAGAAAGTTGGTGTTTTGGCATCGAAATAATTCTGAAAGCTCATTTTCGTAAAATTTAACATAGAAGAACAATAAAAAGTGTACACCGAGCAATTTTGATTGTCCGAAGTTGCTCAACTCTCTCTATGAAGGAGCTTTTAACGGTTTTGTCCATTTTTCATAGAAAGTTGGTGTTTTGGCATCGAAATAATCCGGGAAGCTCATTTTCGTAAAATTTAACATAGAAAAACAATCAAGGGTGTACACCGAGCAATTTTGATTGTTTGAAGTTGCTCAACTCTTTTTATGGAGGAACTTTTAACGGTTTTTTCCATTTGTCATAGAAAGTTGGTGTTTTGCATCGAAATAATCTAAGAAGATTACACTCATAAAATTTGATGTAGAAGAACAATAAAAAGTGTACACCGAGCAACTTTGATTGTCCGAAGTTGCTCAACTCTCTCTATGGAGGAGCTTTTAACATTTTTGTCCATTTGTCAAAGAAAGATGATGTTTTGGCATCGAAATAATCCTGGAAGCTCATTTTTGTAAAATTTAACATAGAAGAACAATAAAAAGTGTACACCGAGAAACTTTGATTGTCCGAAGTTCAACTCTCTCTATGGAAGAGATTTTAACGGTTTTGCCCATTTGTCATTGAAAGTTGGTGTTTTAGCATCGAAATAATCCTGAAAGCTCATTTTCGTAAAATTTAACATAGAAGAACAATAAAAAGTGTACACCGAGCAACTTTGATTGTCCGAAGTTGCTCAACTCACTCTATGGAGGAGCTTTTAACGGTTTTTTCCATTTGTCATTAAAAGTTCGTGTTTTGGCATCCAAATAATCTTGGAAGCTTATACTTGTAAAATTTGACTTAGTAGAACATTATAAAGTGTACACCGAGCAACTTTGATTGTCCGAAGTTGGTCAACTCTCTCTATGGAGGAGCTTTTAACGGTTTGGACCATTTGTCATAGAAAGTTGGTGTTTTGGCATCGAAATAATATTGGAAGCTTATATTCATAAAATTTGACATAGAAGAACAATAAAACGTGTACACCGAGCATCTTTGATGGTCCGAAATTGGTCAACTCTCTCTATGAAGGAGCTTTTCACAGTTTTCTCCATTTGTCATAGAAACCTGGGATTTTGGCATCGAAATAATCTAGGAAGTTATACACATAAAATTTGACATAGAAGAACATTAAAAAGTGTACACCGAGCAACTTTGATAGTCCGAAGTTTCTCAACTCTCTCTATGGAGGAGTTTTTAACGGTTTTGTCTATTTGTCATAGAAAGTTGGTGTTTTGGCATCGAAATAATCCTAGAAGCTCATTTTCGTAAAATTTAACTTAGAAGAACAATAAAAAGTGTACACCGAGCAATTTTGATTGTCCGAAGTTGCTCAACTCTCTCTATGGAGGAGCTTTTAACGGTTTTGTCCATTTGTCATAGAAAGTTGGTGTTTTGGCATCGACATAATCCTGGAAGCTCATTTTCGTAAAATATAACATAAAAGAACAATAAAAGGTGTACACCGAGCAACTTTGATTATCCGAAGTTGCTCAAATCTCTCTATGGAGGAGATTTTAACGGTTTTTTCCATTTGTCATTAAAAGTTGGTGTTTTGGCATCGAAATAATATTGGAAGCTTATACTCGTAAAATTTGACTTAGTAGAACATTATAAAGTGTACACCGAGCAACTTTGATTGTCCGAAGTTGCTCAACTCTCTCTATGGAGGAGCTTTTAACGGTTTTGTCGATTTGTCATAGAAAGTTGCTGTTTTGGCATCGAAATAATATTGGAATCTTATACTCATAAAATTTGACATAGAAGAACAATAAAACGTGTACACCGAGCATATTTGATGGTCCGAAATTGGTCAACTCTCTCTATGAAGAAGCTTTTAACAGTTTTCCCCATTTGTCATAGAAACCTGGGATTTTCGCATCGAAATAATCTAAGAAGTTATGCTCATAAAATTTGACATAGAAGAACATTAAAAAGTGTACACCGAGCAACTTTGATAGTCCGAAGGTGCTCAACTCTCTCTATGGAGGAGCTTTGGCATCGAAATAATTCTGGAAGCTCATTTTCGTAAAATTTAACATAGAAGAACAATAAAAAGTGTACACCGAGCAATTTTGATTGTCCGAAGCTGCTCAACTCTCTCTATGGAGGAGCTTTTAACGGTTTTGTCCATTTTTCATAGAAAGTTGGTGTTTTGGCATCGAAATAATCCGGGAAGCTCATTTTCGTAAAATTTAACATAGAAAAACAATCAAGGGTGTACACCGAGCAATTTTGATTGTTTGAAGTTGCTCAACTCTCTTTATGGAGGAGCTTTTAACGGTTTTTTCCATTTGTCATAGAAAGTTGTTGTTTTGCTTCGAAATAATCTAAGAAGATTACACTCATAAAATTTGAAGTAGAAGAACAATAAAAAGTGTACACCGAGCAACTTTGATTGTCCGAAGTTGCTCAACTCTCTCTATGGAGGAGCTTTTAATGGTTTTGTCCATTTGTCATAGAAAGTTGGTGTTTTGGCATCGAAATAATCCTGAAAGCTCATTTTCGTATAATTTAACATAAAAGAACAATAAAAAGTGTACACCGAGCAACTTTGATTATCCGAAGTTGCTCAACTCTCTCTATGGAGGAGCTTTTAACGGTTTTTTCCATTTGTAATTAAAAGTTGGTGTTTTGGCATCGAAATAATCTTGGAAGCTTATACTCGTAAAATTTGACTTAGTAGAACATTATAAAGTGTACACCGAGCAACTTTGATTGTCCGAAGTTGCTCAACTCTCTCTATGGAGGAGCTTTTAACGGTTTTGTCCATTTGTCATAGAAAGTTGCTGTTTTGGCATCGAAATAATGTTGGAAGCTTATCCTCATAAAATTTGACATAGAAGAACATTAAAAAGTGTACACCGAGCAACTTTGATAGTCCGAAGGTGCTCAACTCTCTCTATGGAGGAGCTTTTAACGGTTTTGTCCATTTTTCATAGAAAGTTGGTGTTTTGGCATCGAAATAATCCGGGAAGCTCATTTTCGTAAAATTTAACATAGAAAAACAATCAAGGGTGTACACCGAGCAATTTTGATTTTTTGAAGTTGCTCAACTCTCTTTATGGAGGAGCTTTTAACGGTTTTTTCCATTTGTCATAGAAAGTTGTTGTTTTGCTTCGAAATAATCTAAGAAGATTACACTCATAAAATTTGAAGTAGAAGAACAATAAAAATTGTACACCGAGCAACTATTATTGTCCGATGTTGCTCAACTCTCTCTATGGAGGAGCTTTTAATGGTTTTGTCCATTTGTCATAGAAAGTTGGTGTTTTGGCATCGAAATAATCCTGAAAGCTCATTTTCGTATAATTTAACATAAAAGAACAATAAAAAGTGTACACCGAGCAACTTTGATTATCCGAAGTTGCTCAACTCTCTCTATGGAGGAGCTTTTAACGGTTTTTTCCATTTGTCATTAAAAGTTGGTGTTTTGGCATCGAAATAATCTTGGAAGCTCATTTTCGTAAAATTTAACATAGAAGAACAATAAAAAGTGTACACCGAGCAACTTTGATTGTCCGAAGTTGCTCAACTCACTCTATGGAGGAGCTTTTAACGGTTTTTTCCATTTGTCATTAAAAGTTCGTGTTTTGGCATCCAAATAATCTTGGAAGCTTATACTTGTAAAATTTGACTTAGTAGAACATTATAAAGTGTACACCGAGCAACTTTGATTGTCCGAAGTTGGTCAACTCTCTCTATGGAGGAGCTTTTAACGGTTTGGACCATTTGTCATAGAAAGTTGTTGTTTTGGCATCGAAATAATATTGGAAGCTTATATTCATAAAATTTGACATAGAAGAACAGTAAAACGTGTACACCGAGCATCTTTGATGGTCCGAAATTGGTCAACTCTCTCTATGAAAGAGCTTTTCACAGTTTTCTCCATTTGTCATAGAAACCTGGGATTTTGGCATCGAAATAATCTAGGAAGTTATACTCATAAAATTTGACATAGAAGAACATTAAAAAGTGTACACCGAGCAACTTTGATAGTCCGAAGTTTCTCAACTCTCTCTATCGAGGAGTTTTTAACGGTTTTGTCCATTTGTCATAGAAAGTTGGTGTTTTGGCATCGAAATAATCCTAGAAGCTCATTTTCGTAAAGTTTAACTTAGAAGAACAATAAAAAGTGTACACCGAGCAATTTTGATTGTCCGAAGTTGCTCAACTCTCTCTATGGAAGAGCTTTTAACGGTTTTGTCCATTTGTCATAGAAAGTTGCTGTTTTGGCATCGAAATAATATTGGAATCTTATACTCATAAAATTTAACATAGAAGAACAATAAAACGTGTACACCGAGCATCTTTGCTGGTCCGAAATTGGTCAACTCTCTCTATGAAGAAGCTTTTAACAGTTTTCTCCATTTGTCATAGAAACCTGGGATTTTCTCATCGAAATAATCTAAGAAGTTATCCTCATAAAATTTGACATAGAAGAACATTAAAAAGTGTACACCGAGCAACTTTGATAGTCCGAAGGTGCTCAACTCTCTCTATGGAGGAGCTTTTAACGGTTTTGTCCATTTGTCATAGAAAGTTGGTGTTTTGGCATCGAAATAATTCTGGAAGCTCATTTTCGTAAAATTTAACATAGAAGAACAATAAAAAGTGTACACCGAGCAATTTTGATTGTCCGAAGTTGCTCAACTCTCTCTATGGAGGAGCGTTTAACGGTTTTGTCCATTTGTCATAAAAAGTTGGTGTTTTGGCATCGAAATAATTCTGAAAGCTCATTTTCGTAAAATTTAACATAGAAGAACAATAAAATGTGTACACCGAGCAATTTTGATTGTCCGAAGTTGCTCAACTCTCTCTATGACGGAGCTTTTAATGGTTTTGTCCATTTTTCATAGAAAGTTGGTGTTTTGGCATCGAAATAATCCTAAGAACTCATTTTCGTAAAATTTAACATAGAAGAACAATAAATGGTGTACACCGAGCAATTTTGATTGTCTGAAGTTGCTCAACTCTCTCTATGGAGGAGCTTTTAACTGTTTTTTCCATTTGTCATAGAAAGTTGGTGTTTTTGCATCGAAATAATCTAAGAAGCTTACACTCATAAAATTTGAAGTAGAAGAGCAATAAAAAGTGTACACCGAGCAACTTTGATTGTCCGAAGTTGCTCAACTCTCTCTATGGAGGAGCTTTTAGCGGTTTTGTCCATTTGTCATAGAAAGTTGGTGTTTTGGCATCGAAATAATCTTGGAAGCTTATACTCATAAAATTTGAAATAGAAGAACAATAAAACGTGTACACCGAGCATCTTTGATGGTCCGAAATTAGTCAAATCTCTCTATGAAGGAGCTTTTAACGGTTTTCTCCATTTGTCATGGAAACTTGGGATTTTGGCATCGAAATAATCTAGGAAGCTTACACTCATAAAATTTGACATAGAAGAACAATAAAAAGTGTCCACCGAGCAAATTTGATGTTCTGAAGTTGCTCAACTCTTTCTATGGTGGAGCTTTAAACGGTTTTGTCCATTTGTCATAGAATGTTGGTCTTTTGGCATTGAAACAATCTTGGAAGCTTATACTCATAAAATTTGACATAGAAGAACATTAAAAAGTGTACACCGAGCAACTTTGATAGTCCAAAGTTGCTCAACTCTCTCCTATGGAGGAGCTTTTAACGGTTTTGTCCATTTGTCAAAGAAAGTTGGTGTTTTGGCATCAAAATAATCCTGGAAGCTCATTTTTCGTAAAATTTAACATAGAAGAACAATAAAAAGTGTACACCGAGCAATTTTGATTGTCCGAAGTTGCTCAACTCTCTCTATGGAGGAGCTTTTAACGGTTTTGTCCATTCGTCATAGAAAGTTGGTGTTTTGGCATCGAAATAACTCTGGAAGCTCATTTTCGTAAAATTTAACATAGAAGAACAATAAAAAGTGTACACCGAGCAATTTTGATTGTCTGAAGTTGCTCAACTCTCTCTATGGAGGAGCTTTTAACGGTTTTCTCCATTTTTCATAGAAAGTTGCTATTTTGGAATCGAAATAATCCTGGAAGCTCATTTTCGTAAAATTTGACATAGAAGAACAATAAAACGTGTACACCGAACATCTTTGATAGTCCGAAATTGGTCAACTCTCTCTATGATGGAGCTTTTAACAGTTTTCTCCATTTGTCATAGAAACCTGGGATTTTGGCATCGAAATAATCTAGGAAGTTATACTCATAAAATTTGACAGAGAAGAACATTAAAAAGTGTACACCGAGCAACTTTGATAGTCCGAAGTTGCTCAACTCTCTCTATGTAGGAGCTTTTAACTGTTTTTTCCATTTCTCATAGAAAGTTGTTGTTTTTGCATCGAAATAATCTAAGAAGCTTACACTCATAAAACGTGAAGTAGAAGAACAATAAAAAGTGTACACCGAGCAACTTTGATTGTCCGAAGTTGCTCAACTCTCTCTATGGAGGAGCTTTTAACGGTTTTGTCCATTTGTCATAGAAAGTTGGTGTTTTGGCATTGAAATAATCTTGGAAGCTTATACTCATAATATTTTACAGAGAAGAACAATAAAATGTGTACACCGAGCATCTTTGATGGTCCGAAATTGGTCAAATCTCTCTATGAAGGAGCTTTTACCAGTTTTCTCCATTGGTCTTAGAAACTTGGGATTTGGGCATCGAAATAATCTAGGAAACTTACACTCATAAAATTCGACACAGAAGAACAATAAAAAGTGTCCACCGGGTAACTTTGATGTTCTGAAGTTGCTCAACTCTCTCTATGGAGGAGCTTTTAAAGGTTTTGTCTATTTGTCATAGAATGTTGGTCTTTTGCCATCGAAATAATCTTGGAAGCTTATACTCATAAAATTTGACATAGAAGAACATTAAAAATAGTACACCGAGCAACTTTGATAGTCCAAAGTTGCTCAACTCTCTCTATGGAGGAGCTTTTAACGGTTTTGTCCATTTGTCAAAGAAATTTGTTGTTTTGGCATCGAAATAATCCTGAGGGCTCATTTTCGTAAAATTTAACATAGAAGAACAATAAAAGGTGTACACCGAGCAATTTTGATTGTCGGAAGTTGCTCAACTCTCTCTATTGAGGAGCTTTTAACTGTTTTTTCCATTTGTCATAGAAAGTTGGTGTTTTTGCATCGAAATAATCTAAGAAGCTTGCACTCATAAAATTTGAAGTAGAAGAACAATAAAAAGTGTACACCGAGCAACTTTGATTGTCCGAAGTTGCTCAACTCTCTCTATGGAGGAGCTTTTAATGGTTTTGTCCATTTGTCATAGAAAGTTGGTGTTTTGGCATCGAAATAATCTTGGAAGCTTATACTCATAAAATTTGACATAGAAGAACAATAAAACATGTACACCGAGCATCTTTGATGGTCCGAAATTGGTCAAATATCTCTATGAAGGAGCTTTTAACAGTTTTGTCCATTTGTCTTGGAAACTTGGGATTTTGGCATCTAAATAATCTAGGAAGCTTACACTCATAAAATTTGACATAGAAGAACAATAAAAAGTGTCCACCGAGCAAATTTGATGTTCTGAAGTTGCTCAACTCTCTTTATGGAGGAGCTTTTAACGGTTTTGTCCATTCGTCATAGAAAGTTGGTGTTTTGGCATCGAAATAATTCAGGAAGCTCATTTTCGTAAAATTTAACAGAGAAGAATAATAAAAAGTGTACACCGAGCAATTTTGATTGTCCGAAGTTGCTCAACTCTCTTTATGAAGGAGCTTTTAATGGTTTTGTCCATTTGTCAAAGAAAGTTGGTGTTTTGGCATCGAAATAATCCTGGAAGCTCATTTTCGTAAAATTTAACAGAGAAGAATAATAAAAAGTGTACACCGAGCAATTTTGATTGTCCGAAGTTGCTCAACTCTCTTTATGAAGGAGCTTTTAACGGTTTTGTCCATTTGTCAAAGAAAGTTGGTGTTTTGGCATCGAAATAATCCTGGAAGCTCATTTTCGTAAAATTTAACATAGAAGAATAATAAAAAGTGTACACCGAGCAATTTTGATTGTCCGAAGTTGCTCAACTCTCTTTATGAAGGAGCTTTTAACGGTTTTGTCCATTTTTCATAGAAAGTTGGTGTTTTGGCATCGAAATAATCTTGGAAGCTTAATACTCATAAAATTTGACATAGAAGAACAATAAAACGTGTACACCGAGCATCTTTGATGGTCCGAAATTGGTCAAATCTCTCTATGAAGGAGCTTTTAACAGTTTTCTCCATTTGTCATGGAAACTTGAGATTTTGGCATCGAAATAATCTAGGAAGCTTACACTCATAAAATTTGACATAGAAGAACAATAAAAAGTGTCCACCGAGCAAATTTGATGTTCTGAAGTTGCTCAAATCTCTCTATGGAGGAGCTTTTAAAGGTTTTGTCCATTTGTCATCGAATGTTGGTATTTTGCCATCGAAATAATCTTGGAAGCTTATACTCATAAAATTTGACATAGAAGAACAATAAAAAGTGTACACCGAGCAACTTTGATAGTCCAAAGTTGCTCAACTCTCTCTATGAAGGAGCTTTTAACAGTTTTCTCCATTTGTCATGGAAACTTGAGATTTTGGCATCGAAATAATCTAGGAAGCTTACACTCATAAAATTTGACATAGAAGAACAATAAAAAGTGTCCACCGAGCAAATTTGATGTTCTGAAGTTGCTCAACTCTCTCTATGGAGGAGCTTCTAAAGGTTTTGTCCATTTGTCATAGAATGTTGGTCTTTTTCCATTGAAATAGTCTTGGAAGCTTATACTCATAAAATTTGAAGTAGAAGAACAATAAAAAGTGTACACCGAGCAATTTTGATTGTCCGAAGTTGCTCAACTCTCTTTATGAAGGAACTTTTAACGGTTTTGTCCATTTTTCATAGAAAGTTGGTGTTTTGGCATCGAAATAATCTTGGAAGCTTAATACTCATAAAATTTGACATAGAAGAACAATAAAACGTGTACACCGAGCATCTTTGATGGTCCGAAATTGGTCAAATCTCTCTATGAAGGAGCTTTTAACAGTTTTCTCCATTTGTCATGGAAACTTGAGATTTTGGCATCGAAATAATCTAGGAAGCTTACACTCATAAAATTTGACATAGAAGAACAATAAAAAGTGTCCACCGAGTAAATTTGATGTTCTGAAGTTGCTCAACTCTCTCTATGGAGGAGCTTTTAAAGGTTTTGTCCATTTGTCATAGAATGTTGGTCTTTTTCCATTGAAATAGTCTTGGAAGCTTATACTCATAAAATTTGACATAAAAGAACATTTAAAAGTGTACACCGAGCATCTTTGATGGTCCGAAATTGCTCAAATCTCTCTATGAAGGAGCTTTTAACAGTTTTCTCCATTTGTCATGGAAACTTGAGATTTTGGCATCGAAATAATCTAGGAAGCTTACACTCATAAAATTTGACATAGAAGAACAATAAAAAGTGTCCACCGAGCAAATTTGATGTTCTGAAGTTGCTCAACTCTCTCTATGGAGGAGCTTCTAAAGGTCTTGTCCATTTGTCATAGAATGTTGGTCTTTTTCCATTGAAATAGTCTTGGAAGCTTATACTCATAAAATTTGACATAGAAGAACATTAAAAAGTGTACACCGAGCAACTTTGATAGTACAAAGTTGCTCAACTCTCTCCTATGGAGGAGCTTTTAACGGTTTTGTCCATTTGTCAAAGAAAGTTGGTATTTTGGCATCGAAATAATCCTGGAAGCTCATTTTCGTAAAATTTGACATAGAAGAACAATAAAACATGTACACCGAGCATCTTTGATGGTCCGAAATTGGTCAACTCTCTCTATGAAGGTGCTTTTAAATGTTTTCTCCATTCGTCATACAAAGTTGCTGTTTTGGCATCGAAATAATCTTGGAAGCTTATACTCATAAAATTTGACATAGAAGAACAATAAAACGTGTACACCGAACATCTTTGATGGTCCGAAATTGGTCAACTCTCTCTATGAAGGAGATTTTGACAGTTTTCTCCATTTGTCATAGAAACCTGGGATTTTGGCATCGAAATAATCTAGGAAGTTATACTCATAAAATTTGACAGAGAAGAACATTAAAAAGTGTACACCGAGCAACTTTGATAGTCCGAAGTTGCTCAACTCTCTCTATGGTGGAGCTTTTAACTGTTTTTTCCATTTGTCATAGAAAGTTGGTGTTTTTGCATCGAAATAATCTTGGAAGCTTATACTCAAAAAATTTGACATAGAAGAACAATAAAACGTGTACACCGAGCATCATTGATGGTCCGAAATTGGTCAAATCTCTCTATGAAGGAGCTTTTAACAGTTTTCTCCATTTGTCATGGAAACTTGGGATTTTTGCATCGAAATAATCTAGGAAGCTTACACTCATAAAATTTGACATAGAAGAACAATAAAAAGTGTCCACCGAGCAACTTTGATGTTCTGAAGTTGCTCAACTCTCTCTATGGAGGAGCTTTTAAAGGTTCTGTCCATTTGTCATAGAATGTTGGTCTTTTGCCATCGAAATAATCTTGGAAGCTTATACTCATAAAATTTGACATAGAAGAACATTAAAAAGAGTACATCGAGCAACTTTGATAGTCCAAAGTTGCTCAACTCTCTCTATGGAGGAGCTTTTAACGGTTTTGTCCATTTGTCAAAGAAAGTTGGTGTTTTGGCATCGAAATAATCCTGGAAGCTCATTTTCGTAAAATTTAACAGAGAAGAATAATAAAAAGTGTACACCGAGCAATTTTGATTGTCCGAAGTTGCTCAACTCTCTTTATGAAGGAGCTTTTAACGGTTTTGTCCATTTGTCAAAGAAAGTTGGTGTTTTGGCATCGAAATAATCCTGGAAGCTCATTTTCGTAAAATTTAACATAGAAAAATAATAAAAAGTGTACACCGAGCAATTTTGATTGTCCGAAGTTGCTCAACTCTCTTTATGAAGGAGCTTTTAACGGTTTTGTCCATTTTTCATAGAAAGTTGGCGTTTTGGCATCGAAATAATCTTGGAAGCTTAATACTCATAAAATTTGACATAGAAGAACAATAAAACGTGTACACCGAGCATCTTTGATGGTCCGAAATTGGTCAAATCTCTCTATGAAGGAGCTTTTAACAGTTTTCTCCATTTCTCATGGAAACTTGAGATTTTGGCATCGAAATAATCTAGGAAGCTTACACTCATAAAATTTGACAGAGAAGAACAATAAAAAGTGTCCACCGAGCAAATTTGATGTTCTGAAGTTGCTCAAATCTCTCTATGGAGGAGCTTTTAAAGGTTTTGTCCATTTGTCATAGAATGTTGGTATTTTGCCATCGAAATAATCTTGGAAGCTTATACTCATAAAATTTGACATAGAAGAACAATAAAAAGTGTACACCGAGCAACTTTGATAGTCCAAAGTTGCTCAACTCTCTCTATGATGGAGCTTTTAACAGTTTTCTCCATTTGTCATGGAAACTTGAGATTTTGGCATCGAAATAATCTAGGAAGCTTACACTCATAAAATTTGACATAGAAGAACAATAAAAAAAGTCCACCGAGCAAATTTGATGTTCTGAAGTTGCTCAACTCTCTCTATGGAGGAGCTTCTAAAGGTTTTGTCCATTTGTGATAGAATGTTGGTCTTTTTCCATTGAAATAGTCTTGGAAGCTTATACTCATAAAATTTGAAGTAGAAGAACAATAAAAAGTGTACACCGAGCAATTTTGATTGTCCGAAGTTGCTCAACTCTCTTTATGAAGGAGCTTTTAACGGTTTTGTCCATTTTTCATAGAAAGTTGGTGTTTTGGCATCGAAATAATCTTGGAAGCTTAATACTCATAAAATTTGACATGGAAGAACAATAAAACGTGTACACCGAGCATCTTTGATGGTCCGAAATTGGTCAAATCTCTCTATGAAGGAGCTTTTAACAGTTTTCTCCATTTGTCATGGAAACTTGAGATTTTGGCATCGAAATAATCTAGGAAGCTTACACTCATAAAATTTGACATAGAAGAACAATAAAAAGTGTCCACCGAGCAAATTTGATGTTCTGAAGTTGCTCAACTCTCTCTATGGAGGAGCTTTTAAAGGTTTTGTCCATTTGTCATAGAATGTTGGTCTTTTTCCATTGAAATAGTCTTGGAAGCTTATACTCATAAAATTTGACATAAAAGAACATTTAAAAGTGTACACCGAGCATCTTTGATGGTCCGAAATTGCTCAAATCTCTCTATGAAGGAGCTTTTAACAGTTTTCTCCATTTGTCATGGAAACTTGAGATTTTGGCATCGAAATAATCTAGGAAGCTTACACTCATAAAATTTGACATAGAAGAACAATAAAAAGTGTCCACCGAGCAAATTTGATGTTCTGAAGTTGCTCAACTCTCTCTATGGAGGAGCTTCTAAAGGTTTTGTCCATTTGTCATAGAATGTTGGTCTTTTTCCATTGAAATAGTCTTGGAAGCTTATACTCATAAAATTTGACATAGAAGAACATTAAAAAGTGTACAAGGAGCAACTTTGATAGTACAAAGTTGCTCAACTCTCTCCTATGGAGGAGCTTTTAACGGTTTTATCCATTTGTCAAAGAAAGTTGGTATTTTGGCATCGAAATAATCCTGGAAGCTCATTTTCGTAAAATTTGACATAGAAGAACAACAAAACATGTACACCGAGCATCTTTGATGGTCCGAAATTGGTCAACTCTCTCTATGAAGGTGCTTTTAAATGTTTTCTCCATTCGTCATACAAAGTTGCTGTTTTGGCATCGAAATAATCTTGGAAGCTTATACTCATAAAATTTGACATAGAAGAACAATAAAACGTGTACACCGAACATCTTTGATGGTCCGAAATTGGTCAACTCTCTCTATGAAGGAGATTTTGACAGTTTTCTCCATTTGTCATAGAAACCTGGGATTTTGGCATCGAAATAATCTAGGAAGTTATACTCATAAAATTTGACAGAGAAGAACATTAAAAAGTGTACACCGAGCAACTTTGGTAGTCCGAAGTTGCTCAACTCTCTCTATGGTGGAGCTTTTAACTGTTTTTCCATTTGTCATAGAAAGTTGGTGTTTTTGCATCGAAATAATCTAAGAAGCTTACACTCATAAAATTTGAAGTAGAAGAACAATAAAAAGTATACACCGAGCAACTTTGATTGTCCGAAGTTGCTCAACTCTCTCTATGGAGGAGCTTTTAACGGTTTTGTCCATTTCCCATAGAAAGTTGGTGTTTTTGCATCGAAATAATCTTGGAAGCTTATACTCAAAAAATTTGACATAGAAGAACAATAAAACGTGTACACCGAGCATCTTTGATGGTCCGAAATTGGTCAAATCTCTCTATGAAGGAGCTTTTAACAGTTTTCTCCATTTGTCATGGAAACTTGGGATTTTTGCATCGAAATAATCTAGGAAGCTTACACTCATAAAATTTGACATAGAAGAACATTAAAAAGAGTACACCGAGCAACTTTGATAGTCCAAAGTTGCTCAACTCTCTCTATGGAGCAGCTTTTAACGGTTTTGTCCATTTGTCAAAGAAAGTTGGTGTTTTGGCATCGAAATAATCCTGGAAGCTCATTTTCGTAAAATTTAACAGAGAAGAATAATAAAAAGTGTACATCGAGCAATTTTGATTGTCCGAAGTTGCTCAACTCTGTTTATGAAGGAGCTTTTAACGGTTTTGTCCATTTGTCAAAGAAAGTTGGTGTTTTGGCATCGAAATAATCCTAGAAGCTCATTTTCGTAAAATTTAACATAGAAGAATAATAAAAAGTGTACACCGAGCAATTTTGATTGTCCGAAGTTGCTCAACTCTCTTTATGAAGGAGCTTTTAACGGTTTTGTCCATTTTTCATAGAAAGTTCGTGTTTTGGCATCGAAATAATCTTGGAAGCTTAATACTCATAAAATTTGACATAGAAGAACAATAAAACGTGTACACCGAGCATCTTTGATGGTCCGAAATTGGTCAAATCTCTCTATGAAGGAGCTTTTAACAGTTTTATCCATTTGTCATGGAAACTTGAGATTTTGGCATCGAAATAATCTAGGAAGCTTACACTCATAAAATTCGACATAGAAGAACAATAAAAAGTGTCCACCGAGCAAATTTGATGTTCTGAAGTTGCCCAACTCTCTCTATGGAGGAGCTTTTAAAGGTTTTGTCCATTTGTCATAGAATGTTGGTCTTTTTCCATTGAAATAGTCTTGGAAGCTTATACTCATAAAATTTGACATAAAAGAACATTTAAAAGTGTACACGGAGCATCTTTGATGGTCCGAAATTGCTCAAATCTCTCTATGAAGGAGCTTTTAACAGTTTTCTCCATTTGTCATGGAAACTTGAGATTTTGGCATCGAAATAATCTAGGAAGCTTACACTCATAAAATTTGACATAGAAGAACAATAAAAAGTGTCCACCGAGCAAATTTGATGTCCTGAAGTTGCTCAACTCTCTCTATGGAGGAGCTTCTAAAGGTCTTGTCCATTTGTCATAGAATGTTGGTCTTTTTCCATTGAAATAGTCTTGGAAGCTTATACTCATAAAATTTGACATAGAAGAACATTAAAAAGTGTACACCGAGCAACTTTGATAGTACAAAGTTGCTCAACTCTCTCCTATGGAGGAGCTTTTAACGGTTTTGTCCATTTGTCAAAGAAAGTTGGTATTTTGGCATCGAAATAATCCTGGAAGCTCATTTTCGTAAAATTTGACATAGAAGAACAATAAAACATGTACACCGAGCATCTTTGATGGTCCGAAATTGGTCAACTCTCTCTATGAAGGTGCTTTTAAATGTTTTCTCCATTCGTCATACAAAGTTGCTGTTTTGGCATCGAAATAATCTTGGAAGCTTATACTCATAAAATTTGACATAGAAGAACAATAAAACGTGTACACCGAACATCTTTGATGGTCCGAAATTGGTCAACTCTCTCTATGAAGGAGATTTTGACAGTTTTCTCCATTTGTCATAGAAACCTGGGATTTTGGCATCGAAATAATCTAGGAAGTTATACTCATAAAATTTGACAGAGAAGAACATTAAAAAGTGTACACCGAGCAACTTTGGTAGTCCGAAGTTGCTCAACTCTCTCTATAGTGGAGCTTTTAACTGTTTTTTCCATTTGTCATAGAAAGTTGGTGTTTTTGCATCGAAATAATCTAAGAAGCTTACACTCATAAAATTTGAAGTAGAAGAACAATAAAAAGTGTACACCGAGCAACTTTGATTGTCCGAAGTTGCTCAACTCTCTCTATGGAGGAGCTTTTAACGGTTTTGTCCATTTCCCATAGAAAGTTGGTGTTTTTGCATCGAAATAATCTTGGAAGCTTATACTCAAAAAATTTGACATAGAAGAACAATAAAACGTGTACACCGAGCATCTTTGATGGTCCGAAATTGGTCAAATCTCTCTATGAAGGAGCTTTTAACAGTTTTCTCCATTTGTCATGGAAACTTGGGATTTTTGCATCGAAATAATCTAGGAAGCTTACACTCATAAAATTTGACATAGAAGAACAATAAAAAGTGTCCACCGAGCAACTTTGATGTTCTGAAGTTGCTCAACTCTCTCTATGGAGGAGCTTTTAAAGGTTCTGTCCATTTGTCATAGAATGTTGGTCTTTTGGTCTTTTGCCATCGAAATAATCTTGGAAGCGTATACTCATAAAATTTGACATAAAAGAACATTAAAAAGTGTACACCGAGCAACTTTGATAGTCCAAAGTTGCTCAACTCTCTCAATGGAGGAGCTTTTAACGGTTTTGTCCATTTGTCAAAGAAAGTTGGTGTTTTGGTATCGAAATAATCCTGGAAGCTCATTTTCGTAAAATTTAACATAGAAGAACAATAAAAATTGTACACCGAGCAACTTTGATTGTCCGAAGTTGCTCAACTCTCTCTATGGAGGAGCTTTTAACTGTTTTTTCCATTTGTCATAGAAAGTTGGTGTTTTTGCATCGAAATAATCTAAGAAGCTTACACTCATAAAATTTGAAGTAGAAGAACAATAAAAAGTGTACACCGAGCAACTTTGATTGTCCGAAGTTGCTCAACTCTCTCTATGGAGGAGCTTTTAACGTTTTTGTCCATTTGTCATAGAAAGTTGGTGTTTTGGCATCGAAATAATCTTGGAAGCTTATACTCATAAAATTTGACATAGAAGAACAATAAAACGTGTACACCGAGCATCTTTGATGGTTTGAAATTGGTCAAATCTCTCTATGAAGGAGCTTTTAACAGTTTTCTCCATTGGTCATGGAAACTTGGGATTTTGGCATCGAAATAATCTAGGAAGCTTACACTCATAAAATTTGACATAGAAGAACAATAAAAAGTGTCTACCGAGCAACTTTGATGTTCTGAAGTTGCTCAACTCTCTCTATGGAGGAGCTTTTAAAGGTTTTGTCCATTTGTCATAGAATGTTGGTCTTTTACCATCGAAATAATCATGGAATCTTATACTCATAAAATTTGACATAGAAGAACATTAAAAAGTGTACACCGAGCAACTTTGATTGTCCAAAGCTGCTCAACTCTCTCTATGGAGGAGCTTTTAACGGTTTTGTCCATTTGTCAAAGAAAGTTGTTGTTTTGGCATCGAAATAATCCTGGAAGCTCATTTTCTTAAAATTTAACATAGAAGAACAATAAAAAGTGTACACCGAGCAATTTAGATTGTCCGAAGTTGCTCAACTCTCTTTATGAAGGAGCTTTTAACGGGTTTGTCCATTTTTTATAGAAAGTTGGTGTTTTGGCATCGAAGTAATGCTGAGGGCTCATTTTCGTAAAATTTAACATAGAAGAACAATAAAAGGTGTACACCGAGCAATTTTGATTGTCTGAAGTTGCTCAACTCTCTCTATTGAGGAGCTTTTAACTGTTTTTTCCATTTGTCATAGAAAGTTGGTGTTTTTGCATCGGAATAATCTAAAAAGCTTACACTCATAAAATTTGATGTAGAAGAACAATAAAAAGTGTACACCGAGCAACTTTGATTGTCCGAAATTGCTCAACTCTCTCTATGGAGGAGCTTTTAACGGTTTTGTCCATTTGTCATAGAAAGTTGGTGTTTTGGCATCGAAATAATCTTGGAAGCTTATACTCATAAAATTTGACATAGAAGAACAATAAAACGTGTACACCGAGCATCTTTGATGGTCCGAAATTGTTCAAATCTCTCTATGAAGGAGCTTTTAACAGTTTTCTCCATTTGTCATGGAAACTTGGGATTTTGGCATCGAAATAATCTAGGAAGCTTACACTCATAAAATTTGACATAGAAGAACAATAAAAAGTGTCCACCGAGCAAATTTGATGTTCTGAAGTTGCTCAACTCTCTCTATGGAGGAGCTTTTAAAGGTTTTGTCCATTTGCCATAGAATGTTGGTCTTTTTCCATTGAAATAATCTTGGAAGCTTATACTCATAAAATTTGACATAGAAGAACATTAAAACGTGTACACCGAGCAACTTTGATAGTCCAAAGTTTCTCAACTCTCTCCTATGGAGGAGCTTTTAACGGTTTTGTCCATTTGTCAAAGAAAGTTGGTGTTTTGGTATCGAAATAATCCTGGAAGCTCATTTTCTTAAAATTTAACATAGAAGAACAATAAAAAGTGTACACCGAGCAACTTTGATTGTCCGAAGTTGCTCAACTCTCTCTATGGAGGAGCTTTTAACTGTTTTTTCCATTTGTCATAGAAAGTTGGTATTTTTGCATCGAAATAATCTAAGAAGCTTACACTCATAAAATTTGAAGTAGAAGAACAATAAAAAGTGTACACCGAGCAACTTTGATTGTTCGAAGTTGCTCAACTCTCTCTATGGAGGAGCTTTTAACGGTTTTGTCCATTTCCCATAGAAAATTGGTGTTTTTGCATCGAAATGATCTTGGAAGCTTATACTCAAAAAATTTGACATAGAAGAACAATAAAACGTGTACACCGAGCATCTTTGATGGTCCGAAATTGGTCAAATCTCTCTATGAAGGAGCTTTTAACAGTTTTCTCCATTTGTCATGGAAACTTGGGATTTTTGCATCGAAATAATCTAGGAAGCTTACACTCATAAAATTTGACATAGAAGAACAATAAAAAGTGTCCACCGAGCAACTTTGATGTTCTGAAGTTGCTCTACTTTCTCTATGGAGGAGCTTTTAAAGGTTCTGTCCATTTGTCATAGAATGTTGGTCTTTTGCCATCGAAATAATCTTGGAAGCTTATACTCATAAAATTTCACATAAAAGAACATTAAAAAGTGTACACCGAGCAACTTTGATAGTCCAAAGTTGCTCAACTCTCTCAATGGAGGAGCTTTTAACGGTTTTGTCCATTTGTCAAAGAAAGTTGGTGTTTTGGTATCGAAATAATCCTGGAAGCTCATTTTCGTAAAATTTAACATAGAAGAACAATAAAAATTGTACACCGAGCAACTTTGATTGTCCGAAGTTGCTCAACTCTCTCTATGGCGGAGCTTTTAACTGTTTTTTCCATTTGTCATAGAAAGTTGGTGTTTTTGCATCGAAATAATCTAAGAAGCTTACCCTCATAAAATTTGAAGTAGAAGAACAATAAAAAGTGTACACCGAGCAACTTTGATTGTCCGAAGTTGCTCAACTCTCTCTATGGAGGAGTTTTTAACGGTTTTGTCCATTTGTCATAGAAAGTTGGTGTTTTGGCATCGAAATAATCTTGGAAGCTTATACTCATAAAATTTGACATAGAAGAACAATAAAACGTGTACACCGAGCATCTTTGATGGTTCGAAATTGGTCAAATCTCTCTACGAAGGAGCTTTTAACAGTTTTCTCCATTGGTCATGGAAACTTGGGATTTTGGCATCGAAATAATCTAGGAAGCTTACACTCATAAAATTTGACATAGAAGAACAATAAAAAGTGTCTACCGAGCAACTTTGATGTTCTGAAGTTGCTCAACTCTCTCTATGGAGGAGCTTTTAAAGGTTTTGTCCATTTGTCATAGAATGTTGGTCTTTTACCATCGAAATAATCATGGAATCTTATACTCATAAAATTTGACATAGAAGAACATTAAAAAGTGTACACCGAGCAACTTTGATTGTCCAAAGCTGCTCAACTCTCTCTATGGAGGAGCTTTTAACGGTTTTGTCCATTTGTCAAAGAAAGTTAGTGTTTTGGCATCGAAATAATCCTGGAAGCTCATTTTCTTAAAATTTAACATAGAAGAACAATAAAAAGTGTACACCGAGCAACTTTGATTGTCCGAAGTTGCTCAACTCTCTCTATGGAGGAGCTTTTAACGGTTTTGTCCATTTGTCATAGAAAGTTGGTGTTTTGGCATCGAAATAATCTTGGAAGCTTATACTCATAAAATTTGACATAGAAGAACAATAAAACGTGTACACCGAGCATCTTTGATGGTCCGAAATTGGTCAAATCTCTCTATGCAAAAGCTTTTAACAGTTTTCTCCATTTGTCATGGAAACTTGGGATTTTGGCATCGAAATAATCTAGGAAGCTTACACTCATAAAATTTGACATAGAAGAACAATAAAAAGTGTCCACCGAGCAAATTTGATGTTCTGAAGTTGCTCAACTCTCTCTATGGAGGAGCTTTTAAAGGTTTTGTCCATTTGCCAAAGAATGTTGGTCTTTTTCCATTGAAATAATCTTGGAAGCTTATACTCATAAAATTTGACATAGAAGAACATTAAAACGTGTACACCGAGCAACTTTGATAGTCCAAAGTTTCTCAACTCTCTCCTATGGAGGAGCTTTTAACGGTTTTGTCCATTTGTCAAAGAAAGTTGGTGTTTTGTCATCGAAATAATCCTGGAAGCTCATTTTTCGTAAAATTTAACATAGAAGAACAATAAAAGTGTACACCGAGCAATTTTGATTGTTCGAAGTTGCTCAACTCTCTCTATGGAGGAACTTTTAAAGGTTTCGTCCATTCGTCATAGAAAGTTGGTATTTTGGCATCGAAATAATCTTGGAAGCTTATACTTATAAAATTTTACATAGAAGAACAATAAAACGTGTACACCGAACATATTTGATGGTCCGAAATTGGTCAACTCTCTCTATGAAGGAGCTTTTAACAGTTTTCTCCATTTGTCATAGAAACCTGGGATTTTGGCATCGAAATAATCTAGGAAGTTATACTCATAAAATTTGACAGAGAAGAACATTAAAAAGTGTACACCGAGCAACTTTGGTAGTCCTTAGTTGCTCAACTCTCTCTATGGTGGAGCTTTTAACTGTTTTTTCCATTTGTCATAGAAATTTGGTGTTTTTGCATCGAAATAATCTAAGAAGCTTACACTCATAAAATTTGAAGTATAAGAACAATAAAAAGTGTACACCGAGCAACTTTGATTGTCCGAAGTTGCTCAACTCTCTCTATGGAGGAGCTTTTAACGGTTTTGTCCATTTGTCATAGAAAGTTGGTGTTTTGGCATCGAAATAATCTTGGAAGCTTATACTCATAAAATTTGACATAGAAGAACAATAAAACGTGTACACCGAGCATCTTTGATGGTCCGAAATTGGTCAAATCTCTCTATGAAGGAGCTGTTAACAGTTTTCTCCATTTGTCATGGAAACTTGGGATTTTTCCATCGAAATAATCTAGGAAGCTTACACTCATAAAATTTGACATAGAAGAACAATAAAAAGAGTCCACCGAGCAACTTTGATGTTCTGAAGTTGCTCAACTCTCTCTATGGAGGAGCTTTTAAAGGTTCTGTCTATTTGTCATAGAATGTTGGTCTTTTGCCATCGAAATAATCTTGGAAGCTTATACATATAAAATTTGACATAAAAGAACATTAAAAAGTGTACACCGAGCAACTTTGATAGTCCAAAGTTGCTCAACTCTCTCTATGGAGGAGCTTTTAACGGTTTTGTCCATTTGTCAAAGAAAGTTGGTGTTTTGGCATCGAAATAATCCTGGAAGCTCATTTTCGTAAAATTTAACATAGAAGAACAATAAAAAGTGTACACCGAGCAACTTTGATTGTCTGAAGTTGCTCAACTCTCTCTATGGAGGAGCTTTTAACTGTTTTTTCCATTTGTCATAGAAAGTTGGTGTTTTTGCATCGAAATAATCTAGGAAGCTTACACTCATAAAATTCGAAGTAGAAGAACAATAAAAAGTGTACACCGAGCAACTTTGATCGTCCGAAGTTGCTCAAATCTCTCTATGGAGGAGCATTTAACGGTTTTGTCCATTTGTCATAGAAAGTTGGTGTTTTGGCATCGAAATAATCTTGGAAGCTTATACTCATAAAATTTGACATAGAAGAACAATAAAATATGTACACCGAGCATCTTTGATGGTCCAAAATTGGTCAAATCTCTCTATGAAGGAGCTTTTAACAGTTTTCTCCATTGGTCATGGAAACTTGGAATTTTGTTATCGAAATAATCTAGGAAGCTTACACTCATAAAATTTGACATAGAAGAACAATAAAAAGTGTCTACCGAGCAACTTTGATGTTCTGAAGTTGCTCAACTCTCTCTATGGAGGAGCTTTTAAAGGTTTTGTCCATTTGTCATAGAATGTTGGTATTTTGCCATCGAAATAATCTTGGAAGCTTATACACATAAAATTTGACATAGAAGAACATTAAAAAGTGTACACCGAGCAACTTTGATAGTCCAAAGTTGCTCAACTCTCTCTATGGAGGAGCTTTTAACGGTTTTGTCCATTTGTCAAAGAAAATTGGTGTTTTGGCATCGAAATAATCCTAGAAGCTCATTTTTCGTAAAATTTAACATAGAAGAACAATAAAAAGTGAACACCGAGCAATTTTGATTGTCCGAAGTTGCTCAACTCTCTTTATAAAGGAGCTTTTAACGGTTTTGTCCATTTGTCAAAGAAAGTTGGTGTTTTGTCATCGAAATAATCCTGGAAGCTCATTTTCGTAAAATTTAACATAGAAGAATAATAAAAAGTGTACACCGAGCAATTTTGATTGTCCGAAGTTGCTCAACTCTCTTTATGAAGGAGCTTTTAACGGTTTTGTCCATTTTTCATAGAAAGTTGGTGTTTTGGCATCGAAATAATCTTGGAAGCTTAATACTCATAAAATTTGACATAGAAGAACAATAAAACTTGTACACCGAGCATCTTTGATGGTCCGAAATTGGTCAAATCTCTCTATGAAGGAGCTTTTAACAGTTTTCTCCATTTGTCATGGAAACTTGAGATTTTGGCATCGAAATAATCTAGGAAGCTTACACTCATAAAATTTGACATAGAAAAACAATAAAAAGTGTCCACCGAGCAAATTTGATGTTCTGAAGTTGCTCAACTCTCTCTATGGAGGAGCTTTTAAAGGTTTTGTCCATTTGTCATAGAATGTTGGTCTTTTTCCATTGAAATAGTCTTGGAAGCTTATACTCATAAAATTTGACATAAAAGAACATTTAAAAGTGTACACCGAGCATCTTTGATGGTCCGAAATTGCTCAAATCTCTCTATGAAGGAGCTTTTAACAGTTTTCTCCATTTGTCATGGAAACTTGAGATTTTGGCATCGAAATAATCTAGGAAGCTTACACTCATAAAATTTGACATAGAAGAACGATAAAAAGTGTCCACCGAGCAAATTTGATGTTCTGAAGTTGCTCAACTCTCTCTATGGAGGAGCTTCTAAAGGTTTTGTCCATTTGTCATAGAATGTTGGTCTTTTTCCATTGAAATAGTCTTGGAAGCTTATACTTATAAAATTTGACATAGAAGAACATTAAAAAGTGTACACCGAGCAACTTTGATAGTACAAAGTTGCTCAACTCTCTCCTATGGAGGAGCTTTTAACGGTTTTGTCCATTTGTCAAAGAAAGTTGGTATTTTCGCATCGAAATAATCCTGGAAGCTCATTTTCGTAAAATTTGACATAGAAGAACAATAAAACATGTACACCGAGTATCTTTGATGGTCCGAAATCGGTCAACTCTTTCTATGAAGGTGCTTTTAACTGTTTTCTCCATTCGTCATACAAAGTTGCTGTTTTGGCATCGAAATAATCTTGGAAGCTTATACTCATAAAATTTGACATAGAAGAACAATAAAACGTGTACACCGAACATCTTTGATGGTCCGAAATTGGTCAACTATCTCTATGAAGGAGATTTTGACAGTTTTCTCCATTTGTCATAGAAACCTGGGATTTTGGCATCGAAATAATCTAGGAAGTTATACTCATAAAATTTGACAGAGAAGAACATTAAAAAGTGTACACCGAGCAACTTTGGTAGTCCGAAGTTGCTCAACTCTCTCTATGGTGGAGCTTTTAACTGTTTTTTCCATTTGTCATAGAAAATTTGTGTTTTTGCATCGAAATAATCCTGGAAGCTCATTTTCGTAAAATTTAACATAGAAGAACAATAAAAATTGTACACCGAGCAACTTTGATTGTCCGAAGTTGCTCAACTCTCTCTATGGCGGAGCTTTTAACTGTTTTTTCCATTTGTCATAGAAAGTTGGTGTTTTTGCATCGAAATAATCTAAGAAGCTTACACTCATAAAATTTGAAGTAGAAGAACAATAAAAAGTGTACACCGAGCAACTTTGATTGTCCGAAGTTGCTCAACTCTCTCTATGGAGGAGCTTTTAACGGTTTTGTCCATTTGTCATAGAAAGTTGGTGTTTTGGCATCGAAATAATCTTGGAAGCTTATACTCATAAAATTTGACATAGAAGAACAATAAAACGTGTACACCGAGCATCTTTGATGGTTCGAAATTGGTCAAATCTCTCTATGAAGGAGCTTTTAACAGTTTTCTAAATTGGTCATGGAAACTTGGGATTTTGGCATCGAAATAATCTTGGAAGCTTACACTCATAAAATTTGACATAGAAGAACAATAAAAAGTGTCTACCGAGCAACTTTGATGTTCTGAAGTTGCTCAACTCTCTCTATGGAGGAGCTTTTAAAGGTTTTGTCCATTTGTCATAGAATGTTGGTCTTTTACAATCGAAATAATCATGGAATCTTATACTCATAAAATTTGACATAGAAGAACATTAAAAAGTGTACACCGAGCAACTTTGATTGTCCAAAGCTGCTCAACTCTCTCTATGGAGGAGCTTTTAATGGTTTTCTCCATTTGTCAAAGAAAGTTGGTGTTTTGGCATCGAAATAATCCTGGAAGCTCATTTTCTTAAAATTTAACATAGAAGAACAATAAAAAGTGTACACCGAGCAATTTAGATTGTCCGAGGTTGCTCAACTCTCTTTATGAAGGAGCTTTTAACGGTTTTGTCCATTTTTCATAGAAAGTTGGTGTTTCGGCATCGAAATAATCCTGAGGGCTCATTTTCGTAAAATTTAACATAGAAGAACAATAAAAGGTGTACACCGAGCAATTTTGATTGTCTGAAGTTGCTCAACTCTCTCTATTGAGGAGCTTTTAACTGTTTTTTCCATTTGTCATAGAAAGTTGGTGTTTTTGCATCGGAATAATCTAAGAAGCTTACACTCATAAAATTTGAAGTAGACGAACAATAAAAAGTGTACACCGAGCAACTTTGATTGTCCGAAGTTGCTCAACTCTCTCTATGGAGGAGCTTTTAACGGTTTTGTCCATTTGTCATAGAAAGTTGGTGTTTTGGCATCGAAATAATCTTGGAAGCTTATACTCATAAAATTTGACATAGAAGAACAATAAAACGTGTACACCGAGCATCTTTGATGGTCCGAAATTGGTCAAATCTCTCTATGAAGGAGCTTTTAACAGTTTTCTCCATTTGTCATGGAAACTTGGGATTTTGGCATCGAAATAATCTAGGAAGCTTACACTCATAAAATTTGACATAGAAGAACAATAAAAACTGTCCACCGAGCAAATTTGATGTTCTGAAGTTGCTCAACTCTCTCTATGGAGGAGCTTTTAAAGGTTTTGTCCATTTGCCATAGAATGTTGGTCTTTTTCCATTGAAATAATCTTGGAAGCTTATACTCATAAAATTTGACATAGAAGAACATTAAAACGTGTACACCGAGCAACTTTGATAGTCCAAAGTTTCTCAACTCTCTCCTATGGAGGAGCTTTTAACGGTTTTGTCCATTTGTCAAAGAAAGTTGGTGTTTTGTCATCGAAATAATCCTGGAAGCTCATTTTTCGTAAAATTTAACATAGAAGAACAATAAAAGTGTACACCGAGCAATTTTGATTGTTCGAAGATGCTCAACTCTCTCTATGGAGGAGCTTTTAAAGGTTTTGTCCATTCGTCATAGAAAGTTGGTGTTTTGGCATCGAAATAATCTTGGAAGCTTATACTTATAAAATTTTACATAGAAGAACAATAAAACGTGTACACCGAACATATTTGATGGTCCGAAATTGGTCAACTCTCTCTATGAAGGAGCTTTTAACAGTTTTCTCCATTTGTCATAGAAACCTGGGATTTTGGCATCGAAATAATCTAGGAAGTTATACTCATAAAATTTGACAGAGAAGAACATTAAAAAGTGTACACCGAGCAATTTTGGTAGTCCGAAGTTGCTCAACTCTCTCTATGGTGGAGCTTTTAACTGTTTTTTCCATTTGTCATAGAAAATTTGTGTTTTTGCATCGAAATAATCTAAGAAGCTTACACTCATAAAATTTGAAGTAGAAGAACAATAAAAAGTGTACACCGAGTAACTTTGATTGTCCGAAGTTGCTCAACTCTCTCTATGGAGGAGCTTTTAACGGTTTTGTCCATTTGTCATAGAAAGTTGGTGTTTTGGCATCGAAATAATCTTGGAAGCTTATACTCATAAAATTTGACATAGAAGAACAATAAAACGTGTACACCGAGCATCTTTGATGGTCCGAAATTGGTCAAATCTCTCTATGAAGGAGCTTTTAACAGTTTTCTCCATTTGTCATGGAAACTTGGGATTTTTGCATCGAAATAATCTAGGAAGCTTACACTCATAAAATTTGACATAGAAGAACAATAAAAAGAGTCCACCGAGCAACTTTGATGTTCTGAAGTTGCTCAACTCTCTCTACGGAGGAGCTTTTAAAGGTTCTGTCTATTTGTCATAGAATGTTGGTCTTTTGCCATCGAAATAATCCTGAAAGCTCATTTTCGTAAAATTTAACATAGAAGAACAATAAAAAGTGTACACCGAGCAACTTTGATTGTCCGAAGTTGCTCAACTCTCTCTATGGAGGAGCTTTTAACTGTTTTTTCCATTTGTCATAGAAAGTTGGTGTTTTTGCATCGAAATAATCTAAGAAGCTTACACTCATAAAATTTGAAGTAGAAGAACAATAAAAAGTGTACACCGAGCAACTTTGATTGTCCGAAGTTGCTCAAATCTCTCTATGGAGGAGCTTTTAACGGTTTTGTCCATTTGTCATAGAAAGTTGATGTTTTGGCATCGAAATAATCTTGGAAGCTTATACTCATAAAATTTGACATAGAAGAACAATAAAACGTGTACACCGAGCATCTTTGATGGTCCAAAATTGGTCAAATCTCTCTATGAAGGAGCTTTTAACAGTTTTCTCCATTGGTCATGGAAACTTGGGATTTTGGTATCGAAATAATCTAGGAAGCTTACACTCATAAAATTCGACATAGAAGAACAATAAAAAGTGTCTACCGAGCAACTTTGATGTTCTGAAGTTGCTCAACTCTCTCTATGGAGGAGCTTTTAAAGGTTTTGTCTATTTGTCATAGAATGTTGGTATTTTGCCATCGAAATAATCTTGGAAGCTTATAGACATAAAATTTGACATAGAAGAACATTAAAAAGTGTACACCGAGCAACTTTGATAGTCCAAAGTTGCTCAACTCTCTCTATGGAGGAGCTTTTAACGGTTTTGTCCATTTGTCAAAGAAAGTTGGTGTTTTGGCATCGAAATAATCCTAGAAGCTCATTTTTCGTAAAATTTTACATAGAAGAACAATAAAAAGTGTACACCGAGCAATTTTGATTGTCCGAAGTTGCTCAACTCTCTTTATGAAGGAGCTTTTAACGGTTTTGTCCATTTTTCATAGAAAGTTGGTGTTTTGGCATCGAAATAATCCTGAGGGCTCATTTTCGTAAAATTTAACATAGAAGAACAATAAAAGGTGTACACCGAGCAATTTTGATTGTCTGAAGTTGCTCAACTCTCTCTATTGAGGAGCTTTTAACTATTTTTTCCATTTGTCATAGAAAGTTGGTGTTTTGGCATCGAAATAATCTTGGAAGCTTATACTCATAAAATTTGACATAGAAGAACAATAAAACGTGTACACCGAGCATCTTTGATGGTCCGAAATTGGTCAAATCTCTCTATGAAGGAGCTTTTAACAGTTTTCTCCATTTGTCATGGAAACTTGGGATTTTGGCATCGAAATAATCTAGGAAGCTTACACTCATAAAATTTGACATAGAAGAACAATAAAAAGTGTCCACCGAGCAAATTTGATGTTCTGAAGTTGCTCAACTCTCTCTATGGAGGAGCTTTTAAAGGTTTTGTCCATTTGCCATAGAATGTTGGTCTTTTTCCATTGAAATAATCTTGGAAGCTTATACTCATAAAATTTGACATAGAAGAACATTAAAACGTGTACACCGAGCAACTTTGATAGTCCAAAGTTTCTCAACTCTCTCCTATGGAGGAGCTTTTAACGGTTTTGTCCATTTGTCAAAGAAAGTTGGTGTTTTGTCATCGAAATAATCCTGGAAGCTCATTTTTCGTAAAATTTAACATAGAAAAACAATAAAAGTGTACACCGAGCAATTTTGATTGTTCGAAGATGCTCAACTCTCTCTATGGAGGAGCTTTTAAAGGTTTTGTCCATTCGTCATAGAAAGTTGGTGTTTTGGCATCGAAATAATCTTGGAAGCTTATACTTATAAAATTTTACATAGAAGAACAATAAAACGTGTACACCGAACATATTTGATGGTCCGAAATTGGTCAACTCTCTCTATGAAGGAGCTTTTAACAGTTTTCTCCATTTGTCATAGAAACCTGGGATTTTGGCATCGAAATAATCTAGGAAGTTATACTCATAAAATTTGACAGAGAAGAACATTAAAAAGTGTGCACCGAGCAACTTTGGTAGTCCGAAGTTGCTCAACTCTCTCTATGGTGGAGCTTTTAACTGTTTTTTCCATTTGTCATAGAAAATTTGTGTTTTTGCATCGAAATAATCTAAGAAGCTTACACTCATAAAATTTGAAGTAGAAGAACAATAAAAAGTGTACACCGAGTAACTTTGATTGTCCGAAGTTGCTCAACTCTCTCTATGGAGGAGCTTTTAACGGTTTTGTCCATTTGTCATAGAAAGTTGGTGTTTTGGCATCGAAATAATCTTGGAAGCTTATACTCATAAAATTTGACATAGAAGAACAATAAAACGTGTACACCGAGCATCTTTGATGGTCCAAAATTGGTCAAATCTCTCTATGAAGGAGCTTTTAACAGTTTTCTCCATTGGACATGGAAACTTGGGATTTTGGTATCGAAATAATCTAGGAAGCTTACACTCATAAAATTCGACATAGAAGAACAATAAAAAGTGTCTACCGAGCAACTTTGATGTTCTGAAGTTGCTCAACTCTCTCTATGGAGGAGCTTTTAAAGGTTTTGTCCATTTGTCGTAGAATGTTGGTATTTTGCCATCGAAATAATCTTGGAAGCTTATAGACATAAAATTTGACATAGAAGAACAATAAAACGTGTACACCGAGCATCTTTGATGGTCCGAAATTGGTCAAATCTCTCTATGAAGGAGCTTTTAACAGTTTTCTCCATTTGTCATGGAAACTTGGGATTTTTGCATCGAAATAATCTAGGAAGCTTACACTCATAAAATTTGACATAGAAGAACAATAAAAAGAGTCCACCGAGCAACTTTGATGTTCTGAAGTTGCTCAACTCTCTCTATGGAGGAGCTTTTAAAGGTTCTGTCTATTTGTCATAGAATGTTGGTCTTTTGCCATCGAAATAATCCTGAAAGCTCATTTTCGTAAAATTTAACATAGAAGAACAATAAAAAGTGTACACCGAGCAACTTTGTTTGTCCGAAGTTGCTCAACTCTCTCTATGGAGGAGCTTTTAACTGTTTTTTCCATTTGTCATAGAAAGTTGGTGTTTTTGCATCGAAATAATCTAAGAAGCTTACACTCATAAAATTTGAAGTAGAAGAACAATAAAAAGTGTACACCGAGCAACTTTGATTGTCCGAAGTTGCTCAAATCTCTCTATGGAGGAGCTTTTAACGGTTTTGTCCATTTGTCATAGAAAGTTGATGTTTTGGCATCGAAATAATCTTGGAAGCTTATACTCATAAAATTTGACATAGAAGAACAATAAAACGTGTACACCGAGCATCTTTGATGGTCCAAAATTGGTCAAATCTCTCTATGAAGGAGCTTTTAACAGTTTTCTCCATTGGACATGGAAACTTGGGATTTTGGTATCGAAATAATCTAGGAAGCTTACACTCATAAAATTCGACATAGAAGAACAATAAAAAGTGTCTACCGAGCAACTTTGATGTTCTGAAGTTGCTCAACTCTCTCTATGGAGGAGCTTTTAAAGGTTTTGTCCATTTGTCATAGAATGTTGGTATTTTGCCATCGAAATAATCTTGGAAGCTTATAGACATAAAATTTGACATAGAAGAACATTAAAAAGTGTACACCGAGCAACTTTGATAGTCCAAAGTTGCTCAACTCTCTCTATGGAGGAGCTTTTAACGGTTTTGTCCATTTGTCAAAGAAAGTTGGTGTTTTGGCATCGAAATAATCCTAGAAGCTCATTTTTTGTAAAATTTAACATAGAAGAACAATAAAAAGTGTACACCGAGCAATTTTGATTGTCCGAAGTTGCTCAACTCTCTTTATGAAGGAGCTTTTAACGGTTTTGTCCATTTTTCATAGAAAGTTGGTGTTTTGGCATCGAAATAATCCTGAGGGCTCATTTTCGTAAAATTTAACATAGAAGAACAATAAAAGGTGTACACCGAGCAATTTTGATTGTCTGAAGTTGCTCAACTCTCTCTATTGAGGAGCTTTTAACTATTTTTTCCATTTGTCATAGAAAGTTGTTGTTTTTGCATCGAAATAATCTAAGAAGCTTACACTCATAAAATTTGAAGTAGAAGAACAATAAAAAGTGTACACCGAGCAACTTTGATTGTCCGAAGTTGCTCAACTCTCTCTATGGAGGAGCTTTTAACGGTTTTTTCAATTTGTCATAGAAAGTTGGTGTTTTGGCATCGAAATAATCTTGGAAGCTTATACTCATAAAATTTGACATAGAAGAACAATAAAACGTGTACACCGAGCATCTTTGATGGTCCGAAATTGGTCAAATCTCTCTATGAAGGAGCTTTTAACAGTTTTCTCCATTTGTCATAGAAACTTCGGATTTTGGCATCGAAATAATCTAGGAAGCTTACACTCATAAAATTTGACATAGAAGAACAATAAAAAGTGTCCACCGAGCAAATTTGATGTTCTGAAGTTGCTCAACTCTCTCTATGGAGGAGCTTTTAAAGGTTTTGTCCATTTGTCATAGAATGTTGGTCTTTTTCCATTGAAATAATCTTGGAAGCTTATACTCATAAAATTTGACATTGGAGAACATTAAAACGTGTACACCGAGCAACTTTGATAGTCCAAAGTTTCTCAACTCTCTCCTATGGAGGAGCTTTTAACGGTTTTGTCCATTTGTCAAAGAAAGTTGGTGTTTTGGAATCGAAATAATCCTGGAAGCTCATTTTTCGTAAAATTTAACATAGAAGAACAATAAAAGTGTACACCGAGCAATTTTGATTGTCCGAAGTTGCTCAACTCTCTCTATGGAGGAGCTTTTAAAGGTTTTGTCCATTCGTCATAGAAAGTTGGTGTTTTGGCATCGAAATAATCTTGGAAGCCTATACTCATAGAATTTTACATAGAAGAACAATAAAACGTGTACACCGAACATCTTTGATGGTCCGAAATTGGTCAACTCTCTCTATGAAGGAGCTTTTAACGGTTTTCTCCATTTGTCATAGAAACTTGGGATTTTGGCAACGAAATAATCTAGGAAGTTATACTCATAAAATTTGACAGAGAAGAACATTAAAAAGTGTACACCGAGCAACTTCGGTAGTCCGAAGTTGCTCAACTATCTCTATGGTGGAGTTTTTAACTGTTTTTTCCATTTGTCATAGAAAGTTGTTGTTTTTGCATCGAAATAATCTAAGAAGCTTACACTCATAAAATTTGAAGTAGAAGAACAAAAAAAAGTGTACACCGAGCAACTTTGATTGTCCGAAGTTGCTCAACTCTCTCTATGGAAGAGCTTTTAACGGTTTTGTCCATTTGTCATAGAAAGTTGGTGTTTTGGCATCGAAATAATCTTGGAAGCTTATACTCATAAAATTTGACATAGATGAACAATAAAACGTGTACACCGAGCATCTTTGATGGTCCGAAATTGGTCAAATCTCTCTATGAAGAAGCTTTTAACAGTTTTCTCCATTTGTCATGGAAACTTGGGATTTTGGCATCGAAATAATCTAGGAAGCTTACACTCATAAAATTTGACATAGAAGAACAATAAAAAGTGTCCACCGAGCAACTTTGATATTCTGAAGTTGCTCAACTCTCTCTATGGAGGAGCTTTTAAAGGTTCTGTCCATTTGTCATAGAATGTTGGTCTTTTGCCATCGAAATAATCTTGGAAGCTTATACTTATAAAATTTGACATAAAAGAACATTAAAAAGTGTACACCGAGCAACTTTGATAGTCCAAAGTTGCTCAACTCTCTCTATGGACGAGCTTTTAACGGTTTTGTCCATTTGTCAAAGAAAGTTGGTGTTTTGGTATCGAAATAATCCTGGAAGCTCATTTTCGTAAAATTTAACATAGAAGAACAATAAAAAGTGTACACCGAGCAACTTTGATTGTCCGAAGTTGCTCAACTCCCTCTATGGAGGAGCTTTTAACTGTTTTTTCCATTTGTCATAGAAAGTTGGTGTTTTTGCATCGAAATAATCTAAGAAGCTTACACTCATAAAACTTTATGTAGAAGAACAATAAAAAGTGTACACCGAGCAACTTTGATTGTCCGAAGTTGCTCAAATCTCTCTATGGAGGAGCTTTTAACGGTTTTGTCAATTTGTCATAGAAAGTTGGTGTTTTGGCATCGAAATAATCTTGGAAGCTTATACTCATAAAATTTGACATAGAAGAACAATAAAAAGTGTCCACCGAGCAACTTTGATGTTCTGAAGTTGCTCAACTCTCTCTATGGAGGAGCTTTTAAAGGTTTTGTCCATTTGTCATAGAATGTTGGTCTTTTGCCATCGAAATAATCTTGGAAGCTTATACTCATAAAATTTGACATAAAAGAACATTAAAAAGTGTACACCGAGCAACTTTGATAGTCCAAAGTTGCTCAACTCTCTCTATGGAGGAGCTTTTAACGGTTTTGTCCATTTGTCAAAGAAATTTGGTGTTTTGGTATCGAAATAATCCTGGAAGCTTATACTCATAAAATTTGACATAGAAGAACAATAAAAAGTGTACACCGAGCAACTTTGATTGTCCGAAGTTGCTCAACTCTCTCTATGGAGGAGCTTTTAACGGTTTTGTCCATTTGTCATAGAATGTTGGTCTTTTGCCATCGAAATAATCTAGGAAGCTTACACTCATAAAATTTGACATAGAAGAACAATAAAAAGTGTCTACCGAGCAACTTTGATGTTCTGAAGTTGCTCAACTCTCTCTATGGAGGAGCTTTTAAAGGTTTTGTCAATTTCTCATAGAATGTTGGTATTTTGCCATCGAAATAATCTTGGAAGCTTATACTCATAAAATTTGACATAGAAGAACAATAAAAAGTGTACACCGAGCAACTTTGATGGTCCAAAGTTGCTCAACTCTCTCTATGGAGGAGCTTTTAACGGTTTTGTCCATTTGTCAAAGAAAGTTGGTGTTTTGGCATCGAAATAATCCTAGAAGCTCATTTTTCGTAAAATTTAACATAGAAGAACAAAAAAAAGTGTACACCGAGCAATTTTGATTGTCCGAAGTTGCTCAACTCTCTTTATGAAGGAGCTTTTAACGGTTTTGTCCATTTTTCATAGAAAGTTGGTGTTTTGGCATCGAAATAATCCTGAGAGCTCATTTTCGTAAAATTTAACATAGAAGAACAATAAAAGGTGTACACCGAGCAATTTTGATTTTCTAAAGTTGCTCAACTCTCTCTATTGAGGAGCTTTTAACTATTTTTTCCATTTGTCATAGAAAGTTGGTGTTTTTGCATCGAAATAATCTAAGAAACTTACACTCATAAAATTTGAAGTAGAAGAACAATAAAAAGTGTACACCGAGCAACTTTGATTGTCCGAAGTTGCTCAACTCTCTCTATGGAGGAGCTTTTAACGGTTTTTTCCATTTGTCATAGAAAGTTGTTGTTTTGGCATCGAAATAATCTCGGAAGCTTATACTCATAAAATTTGACATAGAAGAACAATAAAACGTGTACACCGAGCATCTTTGATGGTCCGAAATTGGTCAAATCTCTCTATGATGGAGCTTTTAACAGTTTTCTCCATTTGTCATAGAAACTTGGGATTTTGGCATCGAAATAATCTAGGAAGCTTACACTCATAAAATTTGACATAGAAGAACAATAAAAAGTGTCCACCGAGCAAATTTGATGTTTTGAAGTTGCTCAACTCTCTCTATGGAGGAACTTTTAAAGGTTTTGTCCATTTGTCATAGAATGTTGGTCTTTTTCCATTGAAATAATCTTGGAAGCTTATACTCATAAAATTTGACATTGGAGAACATTAAAACGTGTACACCGAGCAACTTTGATAGTCTAAAGTTTCTCAACTCTCTCCTATGGAGGAGCTTTTAACAATTTTGTCCATTTGTCAAAGAAAGTTGGTGTTTTGGAATCGAAATAATCCTGGAAGCTCATTTTTCATAAAATTTAACATAGAAGAACAATAAAAGTGTACACCGAGAAATTTTGATTGTCCGAAGTTGCTCAACTCTCTCTATGGAGGAGCTTTTAACGGTTTTGTCCATTCTTCATAGAAAGTTGGTGTTTTGGCATCGAAATAATCTTGGAAGCTTATACTCATAAAATTTTACATAGAAGAACAATAAAACGTGTACACCGAACATCTTTGATGGTGCGAAATTGGTCAACTCTCTCTATGAAGGAGCTTTTAACGGTTTTCTCCATTTGTCATAGAAACTTGGGATTTTGGCATCGAAATAATCTAGGAAGTTATACTTATAAAATTTGACAGAGAAGAACATTAAAAAGTGTACACCTAGCAACTTGGGTAGTCCGAAGTTGCTCAACTCTCTCTATGGTGGAGCTTTTAACTGTTTTTTCCATTTGTCAAAGAAAGTTGTTGTTTTTGCATCGAAATAATCTAAGAAGCTTACACTCATAAAATTTGAAGTAGAAGAACAATAAAAAGTGTACACCGAGTAACTTTGATTGTCCGAAGTTGCTCAACTCTCTCTATGGAAGAGCTTTTAACGGTTTTGTCCATTTGTCATAGAAAGTTGGTATTTTGGCATCGAAATAATCTTGGAAGCTTATACTCATAAAATTTGACATAGAAGAACAATAAAACGTGTACACCGAGCATCTTTGATGGTCCGAAATTGGTCAAATCTCTCTATGAAGAAGCTTTTAACAGTTTTCTCCATTTGTCATGGAAACTTGGGATTTTGGCATCGAAATAATCTAGGAAGCTTACACTCAAAAAATTTGACATAGAAGAACAATAAAAAGTGTCCACCGAGCAACTTTGATGTTCTGAAGTTGCTCAACTCTCTCTATGGAGGAGCTTTTAAAGGTTTTGTCCATTTGTCATAGAATGTTGGTCTTTTGCCATCGAAATAATCTTGGAAGCTTATACTCATAAAATTTGACATAAAAGAACATTAAAAAGTGTACACCGAGCAACTTTGATAGTCCAAAGTTGCTCAACTCTCTCTATGGAGGAGCTTTTAACGGTTTTGTCCATTTGTCAAAGAAAGTTGGTGTTTTGGTATCGAAATAATCCTGGAAGCATATACTCATAAAATTTGACATAGAAGAACAATAAAAAGTGTTCACCGAGCAACTTTGATTGTCCTAAGTTGCTCAACTCTCTCTATGGAGGAGCTTTTAACGGTTTTGTCCATTTGTCATAGAATGTTGGTCTTTTGCCATCGAAATAATCTAGGAAGCTTACACTCATAAAATTTGACATAGAAGAACAATAAAAAGTGTCTACCGAGCAACTTTGATGTTCTGAAGTTGCTCAACTCTCTCTATGGAGGAGCTTTTAAAGGTTTTGTCCATTTGTCATAGAATGTTGGTATTTTGCCATCGAAATAATCTTGGAAGCTTATACTCATAAAATTTGACATAGAAGAACAATAAAAAGTGTACACCGGGCAACTTTGATAGTCCAAAGTTGCTCAACTCTCTCTATGGAGGAGCTTTTAACGGTTTTGTCCATTTGTCAAAGAAAGTTGGTGTTTTGGCATCGAAATAATCCTAGAAGCTCATTTTTCGTAAAATTTAACATAGAAGAACAAAAAAAAGTGTAAACCGAGCAATTTTGATTGTCCGAAGTTGCTCAACTCTCTTTATGAAGGAGCTTTTAACGGTTTTGTCCATTTTTCATAGAAAGTTGGTGTTTTGGCATCGAAATAATCCTGAGAGCTCATTTTCGTAAAATTTAACATAGAAGAACAATAAAAGGTGTACACCGAGCAATTTTGATTGTCTAAAGTTGCTCAACTCTCTCTATTGAGGAGCTTTTAACTGTTTTTTCCATTTGTCATAGAAAGTTGGTGTTTTTGCATCGAAATAATCTAAGAAACTTACACTCATAAAATTTGAAGTAGAAGAACAATAAAAAGTGTACACCGAGCAACTTTGATTGTCCGAAGTTGCTCAACTCTCTCTATGGAGGAGCTTTTAACGGTTTTTTCCATTTGTCGTAGAAAGTTGTTGTTTTGGCATCGAAATAATCTCGGAAGCTTATACTCATAAAATTTGACATAGAAGAACAATAAAACGTGTACACCGAGCATCTTTGATGGTCCGAAATTGGTCAAATCTCTCTATGATGGAGCTTTTAACAGTTTTCTCCATTTGTCATAGAAACTTGGGATTTTGGCATCGAAATAATCTAGGAAGCTTACACTCATAAAATTTGATATAGAAGAACAATAAAAAGTGTCCACCGAGCAAATTTGATGTTTTGAAGTTGCTCAACTCTCTCTATGGAGGAACTTTTAAAGTTTTGTCCATTTGTCATAGAATGTTGGTCTTTTTCCATTGAAATAATCTTGGAAGCTTATACTCATAAAATTTGACATTGGAGAACATTAAAACGTGTACACCGAGCAACTTTGATAGTCCAAAGTTTCTCAACTCTCTCCTATGGAGGAGCTTTTAACGGTTTTGTCCATTTGTCAAAGAAAGTTGGTGTTTTGGAATCGAAATAATCCTGGAAGCTCATTTTTCATAAAATTTAATATAGAAGAACAATAAAAGTGTACACCGAGCAATTTTGATTGTCCGAAGTTGCTCAACTCTCTCTATGGAGGAGCTTTTAAAGGTTTTGTCCATTCGTCATAGAAAGTTGGTGTTTTGGCATCGAAATAATCTTGGAAGCTTATACTCATAAAATTTTACATAGAAGAACAATAAAACGTGTACACCGAACATCTTTGATGGTGCGAAATTGGTCAACTCTCTCTATGAAGGAGCTTTTAACGGTTTTCTCCATTTGTCATAGAAACTTGGGATTTTGGCATCGAAATAATCTAGGAAGTTATACTTATAAAATTTGACAGAGAAGAACATTAAAAAGTGAACACCGAGCAACTTTGGTAGTCCGAAGTTGCTCAACTCTCTCTATGGTGGAGCTTTTAACTGTTTTTTCCATTTGTCATAGAATGTTGTTGTTTTTGCATCGAAATAATCTAAGAAGCTTACACTCATAAAATTTGAAGTAGAAGAACAATAAAAAGTGTACACCGAGTAACTTTGATTGTCCGAAGTTGCTCAACTCTCTCTATGGAAGAGCTTTTAACGGTTTTGTCCATTTGTCATAGAAAGTTGGTATTTTGGCATCGAAATAATCTTGGAAGCTTATACTCATAAAATTTGACATAGAAGAACAATAAAACGTGTACACCGAGCATCTTTGATGGTCCGAAATTGGTCAAATCTCTCTATGAAGAAGCTTTTAACAGTTTTCTCCATTTGTCATGGAAACTTGGGATTTTGGCATCGAAATAATCTAGGAAGCTTACACTCAAAAAATTTGACATAGAAGAACAATAAAAAGTGTCCACCGAGCAACTTTGATGTTCTGAAGTTGCTCAACTCTCTCTATGGAGGAGCTTTTAAAGGTTTTGTCCATTTGTCATAGAATGTTGGTCTTTTGCCATCGAAATAATCTTGGAAGCTTATACTCATAAAATTTGACATAAAAGAACATTAAAAAGTGTACACCGAGCAACTTTGATAGTCCAAAGTTGCTCAACTCTCTCTATGGAGGAGCTTTTAACGGTTTTGTCCATTTGTCAAAGAAAGTTGGTGTTTTGGTATCGAAATAATCCTGGAAGCTTATACTCATAAAATTTGACATAGAAGAACAATAAAAAGTGTACACCGAGCAACTTTGATTGTCCTAAGTTGCTCAACTCTCTCTATGGAGGAGCTTTTAACGGTTTTGTCCATTTGTCATAGAATGTTGGTCTTTTGCCATCGAAATAATCTAGGAAGCTTACACTCATAAAATTTGACATAGAAGAACAATAAAAAGTGTCTACCGAGCAACTTTGATGTTCTGAAGTTGCTCAACTCTCTCTATGGAGGAGCTTTTAAAGGTTTTGTCCATTTGTCATAGAATGTTGGTATTTTGCCATCGAAATAATCTTGGAAGCTTATACTCATAAAATTTGACATAGAAGAACAATAAAAAGTGTACACCGAGCAACTTTGATAGTCCAAAGTTGCTCAACTCTCTCTATGGAGGAGCTTTTAACGGTTTTGTCCATTTGTCAAAGAAAGTTGGTGTTTTGGCATCGAAATAATCCTAGAAGCTCATTTTTCGTAAAATTTAACATAGAAGAACAAAAAAAAGTGTACACCGAGCAATTTTGATTGTCCGAAGTTGCTCAACTCTCTTTATGAAGGAGCTTTTAACGGTTTTGTCCATTTTTCATAGAAAGTTGGTGTTTTGGCATCGAAATAATCCTGAGAGCTCATTTTCGTAAAATTTAACATAGAAGAACAATAAAAGGTGTACACCGAGCAATTTTGATTGTCTAAAGTTGCTCAACTCTCTCTATTGAGGAGCTTTTAACTGTTTTTTCCATTTGTCATAGAAAGTTGGTGTTTTTGCATCGAAATAATCTAAGAAACTTACACTCATAAAATTTGAAGTAGAAGAACAATAAAAAGTGTACACCGAGCAACTTTGATTGTCCGAAGTTGGTCAACTCTCTCTATGGAGGAGCTTTTAACGGTTTTTTCCATTTGTCGTAGAAAGTTGTTGTTTTGGCATCGAAATAATCTCGGAAGCTTATACTCATAAAATTTGACATAGAAGAACAATAAAACGTGTACACCGAGCATCTTTGATGGTCCGAAATTGGTCAAATCTCTCTATGATGGAGCTTTTAACAGTTTTCTCCATTTGTCATAGAAACTTGGGATTTTGGCATCGAAATAATCTAGGAAGCTTACACTCATAAAATTTGACATAGAAGAACAATAAAAAGTGTCCACCGAGCAAATTTGATGTTTTGAAGTTGCTCAACTCTCTCTATGGAGGAACTTTTAAAGGTTTTGTCCATTTGTCATAGAATGTTGGTCTTTTTCCATTGAAATAATCTTGGAAGCTTATACTCATAAAATTTGACATTGGAGAACATTAAAACGTGTACACCGAGCAACTTTGATAGTCCAAAGTTTCTCAACTCTCTCCTATGGAGGAGCTTTTAACGGTTTTGTCCATTTGTCAAAGAAAGTTGGTGTTTTGGAATCGAAATAATCCTGGAAGCTCATTTTTCATAAAATTTAACATAGAAGAACAATAAAAGTGTACACCGAGCAATTTTGATTGTCCGAAGTTGCTCAACTCTCTCTTGGAGGAGCTTTTAAAGGTTTTGTCCATTCGTCATAGAAAGTTGGTGTTTTGGCATCGAAATAATCTTGGAAGCTTATACTCATAAAATTTTACATAGAAGAACAATAAAACGTGTACACCGAACATCTTTGATGGTGCGAAATTGGTCAACTCTCTCTATGAAGGAGCTTTTAACGGTTTTCTCCATTTGTCATAGAAACTTGGGATTTTGGCATCGAAATAATCTAGGAAGTTATACTTATAAAATTTGACAGTGAAGAACATTAAAAAGTGTACACCGAGCAACTTTGCTAGTCCGAAGTTGCTCAACTCTCTCTATGGTGGAGCTTTTAACTGTTTTTTCCATTTGTCATAGAATGTTGTTGTTTTTGCATCGAAATAATCTAAGAAGCTTACACTCATAAAATTTGAGGTAGAAGAACAATAAAAAGTGTACACCGAGTAACTTTGATTGTCCGAAGTTGCTCAACTCTCTCTATGGAAGAGCTTTTAATGGTTTTGTCCATTTGTCATAGAAAGTTGGTATTTTGGCATCGAAATAATCTTGGAAGCTTATACTCATAAAATTTGACATAGAAGAACAATAAAACGTGTACACCGAGCATCTTTGATGGTCCGAAATTGGTCAAATCTCTCTATGAAGGAGCTTTTAACAGTTTTCTCCATTTGTCATGGAAACTTGGGATTTTGGCATCGAAATAATCTAGGAAGCTTACACTCAAAAAATTTGACATAGAAGAACAATAAAAAGTGTCCACCGAGCAACTTTGATGTTCTGAAGTTGCTCAACTCTCTCTATGGAGGTGCTTTTAAAGGTTTTGTCCATTTGTCATAGAATGTTGGTCTTTTGCCATCGAAATAATCTTGGAAGCTTATACTCATAAAATTTGACATAAAAGAACATTAAAAAGTGTACACCGAGCAACTTTGATAGTCCAAAGTTGCTCAACTCTCTCTATGGAGGAGCTTTTAACGGTTTTGTCCATTTGTCAAAGAAAGTTGGTGTTTTGGTATCGAAATAATCCTGGAAGCTCATTTTCGTAAAATTTAACATACAAGAACAATAAAAAGTGTACACCGAGCAACTTTGATTGTCCGAAGTTGCTCAACTCTCTCTATGGAGGAGCTTTTAACTGTTTTTTCCATTTGTCATAGAAAGTTGGTGTTTTTGAATCGAAATAATCTAAGAAGCTTACACTCATAAAATTTGAAGTAGAAGAACAATAAAAAGTGTACACCGAGCAACTTTGATTGTCCGAAGTTGCTCAACTCTCTCTATGGAGGAGCTTTTAACGGTTTTGTCCATTTGTCATAGAAAGTTGGTGTTTTGTCATCGAAATAATCTTGGAAGCTTATACTCATAAAATTTGACATAGAAGAACAACAAATCGTGTACACCGAGCATCTTTGATGGTCCGAAATTGGTCAAATCTCTCTATGAAGGAGCTTTTAACAGTTTTCTCCATTGGTCATGGAAACTTGGGATTTTGGCATCGAAATAATCTAGGAAGCTTACACTCAAAAAATTTGACATAGAAGAACAATAAAAAGTGTCCACCGAGCAACTTTGATGTTCTGAAGTTGCTCAACTCTCTCTATGGAGGAGCTTTTAAAGGTTTTGTCCATTTGTCATAGAATGTTGGTCTTTTGCCATCGAAATAATCTTGGATGCTTATACTCATAAAATTTGACATAAAAGAACATTAAAAAGTGTACACCGAGCAACTTTGATAGTCCAAAGTTGCTCAACTCTCTCTATGGAGGAGCTTTTAACGGTTTTGTCCATTTGTCAAAGAAAGTTGGTGTTTTGGTATCGAAATAATCCTGGAAGCTCATTTTCGTAAAATTTAACATAGAAGAACAATAAAAAGTGTAGACCGAGCAACTTTGATTGTCCGAAGTTGCTCAACTCTCTCTATGGAGGAGCTTTTAACTGTTTTTTCCATTTGTCATAGAAAGTTGGTGTTTTTGCATCGAAATAATCTCGGAAGCTTATACTCATAAAATTTGACATAGAAGAACAATAAAACTTGTACACCGAGCATCTTTGATGGTCCGAAATTGGTCAAATCTCTCTATGATGGAGCTTTTAACAGTTTTCTCCATTTGTCATGGAAACTTGGGATTTTGGCATCGAAATAATCTAGGAAGCTTACACTCAAAAAATTTGACATAGAAGAACAATAAAAAGTGTCCACCGAGCAACTTTGATGTTCTGAAGTTGCTCAACTCTCTCTATGGAGGAGCTTTTAAAGGTTTTGTCCATTTGTCATAGAATGTTGGTCTTTTGCCATCGAAATAATCTTGGAAGCTTATACTCATAAAATTTGACATAGAAGAACAATAAAAAGTGTACACCGAGCAACTTTGATGGTCCAAAGTTGCTCAACTCTCTCTATGGAGGAGCTTTTAACGGTTTTGTCCATTTGTCAAAGAAAGTTGGTGTTTTGGCATCGAAATAATCCTAGAAGCTCATTTTTCGTAAAATTTAACATAGAAGAACAAAAAAAAGTGTACACCGAGCAATTTTGATTGTCCGAAGTTGCTCAACTCTCTTTATGAAGGAGCTTTTAACGGTTTTGTCCATTTTTCATAGAAAGTTGGTGTTTTGGCATCGAAATAATCCTGAGAGCTCATTTTCGTAAAATTTAACATAGAAGAACAATAAAAGGTGTACACCGAGCAATTTTGATTGTCTAAAGTTGCTCAACTCTCTCTATTGAGGAGCTTTTAACTATTTTTTCCATTTGTCATAGAAAGTTGGCGTTTTTGCATCGAAATAATCTAAGAAACTTACACTCATAAAATTTGAAGTAGAAGAACAATAAAAAGTGTACACCGAGCAACTTTGATTGTCCGAAGTTGCTCAACTCTCTCTATGGAGGAGCTTTTAACGGTTTTTTCCATTTGTCATAGAAAGTTGTTGTTTTGGCATCGAAATAATCTCGGAAGCTTATACTCATAAAATTTGACATAGAAGAACAATAAAACGTGTACACCGAGCATCTTTGATGGTCCGAAATTGGTCAAATCTCTCTATGATGGAGCTTTTAACAGTTTTCTCCATTTGTCATAGAAACTTGGGATTTTGGCATCGAAATAATCTAGGAAGCTTACACTCATAAAATTTGACATAGAAGAACAATAAAAAGTGTCCACCGAGCAAATTTGATGTTTTGAAGTTGCTCAACTCTCTCTATGGAGGAACTTTTAAAGGTTTTGTCCATTTGTCATAGAATGTTGGTCCTTTTCCATTGAAATAATCTTGGAAGCTTATACTCATAAAATTTGACATTGGAGAACATTAAAACGTGTACACCGAGCAACTTTGATAGTCCAAAGTTTCTCAACTCTCTCCTATGGAGGAGCTTTTAACAATTTTGTCCATTTGTCAAAGAAAGTTGGTGTTTTGGAATCGAAATAATCCTGGAAGCTCATTTTTCATAAAATTTAACATAGAAGAACAATAAAAGTGTACACCGAGCAATTTTGATTGTCCGAAGTTGCTCAACTCTCTCTATGGAGGAGCTTTTAAAGGTTTTGTCCATTCTTCATAGAAAGTTGGTGTTTTGGCATCGAAATAATCTTGGAAGCTTATACTCATAAAATTTTACATAGAAGAACAATAAAACGTGTACACCGAACATCTTTGATGGTGCGAAATTGGTCAACTCTCTCTATGAAGGAGCTTTTAACGGTTTTCTCCATTTGTCATAGAAACTTGGGATTTTGGCATCGAAATAATCTAGGAAGTTATACTTATAAAATTTGACAGAGAAGAACATTAAAAAGTGTACACCGAGCAACTTTGGTAGTCCGAAGTTGCTCAACTCTCTCTATGGTGGAGCTTTTAACTGTTTTTTCCATTTGTCATAGAATGTTGTTGTTTTTGCATCGAAATAATCTAAGAAGCTTACACTCATAAAATTTGAAGTAGAAGAACAATAAAAAGTGTACACCGAGTAACTTTGATTGTCCGAAGTTGCTCAACTCTCTCTATGGAAGAGCTTTTAACGGTTTTGTCCATTTGTCATAGAAAGTTGGTATTTTGGCATCGAAATAATCTTGGAAGCTTATACTCATAAAATTTGACATAGAAGAACAATAAAACGTGTACACCGAGCATCTTTGATGGTCCGAAATTGGTCAAATCTCTCTATGAAGGAGCTTTTAACAGTTTTCTCCATTTGTCATGGAAACTTGGGATTTTGGCATCGAAATAATCTAGGAAGCTTACACTCAAAAAATTTGACATAGAAGAACAATAAAAAGTGTCCACCGAGCAACTTTGATGTTCTGAAGTTGCTCAACTCTCTCTATGGAGGTGCTTTTAAAGGTTTTGTCCATTTGTCATAGAATGTTGGTCTTTTGCCATCGAAATAATCTTGGAAGCTTATACTCATAAAATTTGACATAAAAGAACATTAAAAAGTGTACACCGAGCAACTTTGATAGTCCAAAGTTGCTCAACTCTCTCTATGGAGGAGCTTTTAACGGTTTTGTCCATTTGTCAAAGAAAGTTGGTGTTTTGGTATCGAAATAATCCTGGAAGCTCATTTTCGTAAAATTTAACATTGAAGAACAATAAAAAGTGTACACCGAGCAACTTTGATTGTCCGAAGTTGCTCAACTCTCTCTATGGAGGAGCTTTTAACTGTTTTTTCCATTTGTCATAGAAAGTTGGTGTTTTTGCATCGAAATAATCTAAGAAGCTTACACTCATAAAATTTGAAGTAGAAGAACAATAAAAAGTGTACACCGAGCAACTTTGATTGTCCGAAGTTGCTCAACTCTCTCTATGGAGCAGCTTTTAACGGTTTTGTCCATTTGTCATAGAAAGTTGGTGTTTTGTCATCGAAATAATCTTGGAAGCTTATACTCATAAAATTTGACATAGAAGAACAACAAATCGTGTACACCGAGCATCTTTGATGGTCCGAAATTGGTCAAATCTTTCTATGAAGGAGCTTTTAACAGTTTTCTCCATTGGTCATGGAAACTTGGGATTTTGGCATCGAAATAATCTAGGAAGCTTACACTCAAAAAATTTGACATAGAAGAACAATAAAAAGTGTCCACCGAGCAACTTTGATGTTCTGAAGTTGCTCAACTCTCTCTATGGAGGAGCTTTTAAAGGTTTTGTCCATTTGTCATAGAATGTTGGACTTTTGCCATCGAAATAATCTTGGATGCTTATACTCATAAAATTTGACATAAAAGAACATTAAAAAGTGTACACCGAGCAACTTTGATAGTCCAAAGTTGCTCAACTCTCTCTATGGAGGAGCTTTTAACGGTTTTGTCCATTTGTCAAAGAAAGTTGGTGTTTTGGTATCGAAATAATCCTGGAAGCTCATTTTCGTAAAATTTAACATAGAAGAACAATCAAAAGTGTAGACCGAGCAACTTTGATTGTCCGAAGTTGCTCAACTCTCTCTATGGAGGAGCTTTTACTTGTTTTTTCCATTTGTCATAGAAAGTTGGTGTTTTTGCATCGAAATAATCTAAGAAGCTTACACTCATAAAATTTGAAGTAGAAGAACAATAAAAAGTGTACACCGAGCAACTTTGATTGTCCGAAGTTGCTCAACTCTCTCTATGGAGGAGCTTTTAACGGTTTTGTCCATTTGTCAAAGAAAGTTGGTGTTTTGGCATCGAAATAATCCTAGAAGCTCATTTTTCGTAAAATTTAACATAGAAGAACAATAAAAAGTGTACACCGAGCAATTTTGATTGTCCGAAGTTGCTCAACTCTCTTTATGAAGGAGCTTTTAACGGTTTTGTCCATTTTTCATAGAAAGTTGGTGTTTTGGCATCGAAATAATCCTGAGGGCTCATTTTCGTAAAATTTAACGTAGAAGAACAATAAAAGGTGTACACCGAGCAATTTTGATTGTCTGAAGTTGCTCAACTCTCTCTATTGAGGAGCTTTTAACTGTTTTTTCCATTTGTCATAGAAAGTTGGTGTTTTTGCATCGAAATAATCTAAGAAACTTACACTCATAAAATTTGAAGTAGAAGAACAATAAAAAGTGTACACCGAGCAACTTTGATTGTCCGAAGTTGCTCAACTCTCTCTATGGAGGAGCTTTTAACGGTTTTTTCCATTTGTCATAGAAAGTTGGTGTTTTGGCATCGAAATAATCTTGGAAGCTTATACTCATAAAATTTGACATAGAAGAACAATAAAACGTGTACACCGAGCATCTTTGATGGTCCGAAATTGGTCAAATCTCTCTATGAAGGAGCTTTTAACAGTTTTCTCCATTTGTCATAGAAACTTGGGATTTTGGCATCGAAATAATCTAGGAAACTTACACTCATAAAATTTGACATAGAAGAACAATAAAAAGTGTCCACCGAGCAAATTTGATGTTCTGAAGTTGCTCAACTCTCTCTATGGAGGAGCTTTTAAAGGTTTTGTCCATTTGTCATAGAATGTTGGTCTTTTTCCATTGAAATAATCTTGGAAGCTTATACTCATAAAATTTGACATTGGAGAACATAAAACGTGTACACCGAGCAACTTTGATAGTCCAAAGTTTCTCAACTCTCTCCTATGGAGGAGCTTTTAACGGTTTTGTCCATTTGTCAAAGAAAGTTGGTGTTTTGGAATCGAAATAATCCTGGAAGCTCATTTTTCGTAAAATTTAACATAGAAGAACAATAAAAGTGTACACCGAGCAATTTTGATTGTCCGAAGTTGCTCAACTCTCTCTATGGAGGAGCTTTTAAAGGTTTTGTCCATTCGTCATAGAAAGTTGGTGTTTTGGCATCGAAATAATCTTGGAAGCTTATACTCATAAAATTTTACATAGAAGAACAATAAAACGTGTACACCGAACATCTTTGATGGTCCGAAATTGGTCAACTCTGTCTATGAAGAAGCTTTTAACGGTTTTCTCCATTTTTCATAGAAACTTGGGATTTTGGCAACGAAATAATCTAGGAAGTTATACTCATAAAATTTCACAGAGAAGAACATTAAAAAGTGTACACCGAGCAACTTTGGTAGTCCGAAGTTGCTCAACTCTCTCTATGGCGGAGTTTTTAACAGTTTTTTCCATTTGTCATAGAAAGTTGTTGTTTTTGCATCGAAATAATCTAAGAAGCTTACACTCATAAAATTTGAAGTAGAAGAACAATAAAAAGTGTACACCGAGCAACTTTGATTGTCCGAAGTTGCTCAACTCTCTCTATGGAAGAGCTTTTAACGGTTTTGTCCATTTGTCATAGAAAGTTGGTGTTTTGGCATCGAAATAATCTTGGAAGCTTATACTTATAAAATTTGACATAAAAGAACATTAAAAAGTGTACACCGAGCAACTTTGATAGTCCAAAGTTGCTCAACTCTCTCTATGGAGGAGCTTTTAAGGGTTTTTTCCATTTGTCAAAGAAAGTTGGTGTTTTGGTATCGAAATAATCCTGGAAGCTCATTTTCGTAAAATTTAACATAGAAGAACAATAAAAAGTATACACCGAGCAACTTTGATTGTCCGAAGTTGCTCAACTCCCTCTATGGAGGAGCTTTTAACTGTTTTTTCCATTTGTCATAGAAAGTTGGTGTTTTTGCATCGAAATAATCTAAGAAGCTTACACTCATAAAACTTGGTGTAGAAGAACAATAAAAAGTGTACACCGAGCAACTTTGATTGTCCGAAGTTGCTCAAATCTCTCTATGGAGGAGCTTTTAACGGTTTTGTCCATTTGTCATAGAAAGTTGGTGTTTTGGCATCGAAATAATCTTGGAAGCTTATACTTATAAAATTTGACATAGAAGAACAATAAAACGTGTACACCGAGCATCTTTGATGGTCCGAAATTGGTCAAATCTCTCTATGAAGGAGCTTTTAACAGTTTTCTCCATTGGTCATGGAAACTTGGGATTTTGGTATCGAAATAATCTAGGAAGCTTACACTCATAAAATTTGACATAGAAGAACAATAAAAAGTGTCTACCGAGCAACTTTGATGTTCTGAAGTTGCTCAACTCTCTCTATGGAGGAGCTTTTAAAGGTTTTGTCCATTTGTCATAGAATGTTGGTATTTTGCCATCGAAATAATCTTGGAAGCTTATACTCATAAAATTTGACATAGAAGAACATTAAAAAGTGTACACCGAGCAACTTTGATAGTCCAAAGTTGCTCAACTCTCTCTATGGAGGAGCTTTTAACGGTTTTGTCCATTTGTCATAGAAAGTTGGTGTTTTGGCATCGAAATAATCCTAGAAGCTCATTTTTCGTAAAATTTAACATAGAAGAACAAAAAAAAGTGTACACCGAGCAATTTTGATTGTCCGAAGTTGCTCAACTCTCTTTATGAAGGAGCTTTTAACGGTTTTGTCCATTTTTCATAGAAAGTTGGTGTTTTGGCATCGAAATAATCCTGAGAGCTCATTTTCGTAAAATTTAACATAGAAGAACAATAAAAGGTGTACACCGAGCAATTTTGATTGTCTGAAGTTGCTCAACTCTCTCTATTGAGGAGCTTTTAACTGTTTTTTCCATTTGTCATAGCAAGTTGGTGTTTTTGCATCGAAATAATCTAAGAAACTTACACTCATAAAATTTGAAGTAGAAGAACAATAAAAAGTGTACACCGAGCAACTTTGATTGTCCGAAGTTGCTCAACTCTCTCTATGGAGGAGCTTTTAACGGTTTTTTCCATTTGTCATAGAAAGTTGTTGTTTTGGCATCGAAATAATCTCGGAAGCTTATACTCATAAAATTTGACATAGAAGAACAATAAAACGTGTACACCGAGCATCTTTGATGGTCCGAAATTGGTCAAATCTCTCTATGAAGGAGCTTTTAACAGTTCTCTCCATTTGTCATGGAAACTTGGGATTTTGGCATCGAAATAATCTAGGAAGCTTACACTCATAAAATTTGACATAGAAGAACAATAAAAAGTGTCCACCGAGCAACTTTGATATTCTGAAGTTGCTCAACTCTCTCTATGGAGGAGCTTTTAAAGGTTCTGTCCATTTGTCATAGAATGCTGGTCTTTTGCCATCGAAATAATCTTGGAAGCTTATACTCATAAAATTTGACATAAAAGAACATTAAAAAGTGTACACCGAGCAACTTTGATAGTCCAAAGTTGCTCAACTCTCTCTATGGAGGAGCTTTTAACGGTTTTGTCCATTTGTCAAAAAAAGTTGGTGTTTTGGTATCGAAATAATCCTGGAAGCTCATTTTCGTAAAATTTAACATAGAAGAACAATAAAAAGTGTACACCGAGCAACTTTGATTGTCCGAAGTTGCTCAACTCTCTCTATGGAGGAGCTTTTAACTGTTTTTTCCATTTGTCATAGAAAGTTGGTGTTTTTGCATCGAAATAATCTAAGAAGCTTACACTCATAAAATTTGAAGTAGAAGAACAATAAAAAGTGTACACCGAGCAACTTTGATTGTCCGAAGTTGCTCAACTCTCTCTATGGAGGAGCTTTTAACGGTTTTGTCCATTTGTCATAGAAAGTTGGTGTTTTGGCATCGAAATAATATTGGAAGCTTATACTCATAAAATTTGACATAGAAGAACAATAAATCGTGTACACCGAGCATCTTTGATGGTCCGAAATTGGTCAAATCTCTCTATGAAGGAGCTTTTAACAGTTTTCTCCATTGGTCATGGAAACTTGGGATTTTGGCATCGAAATAATCTAGAAAGCTTACACTCATAAAATTTGACATAGAAGAACAATAAAAAAGTGTCTACCGAGCAACTTTGATGTTCTGAAGTTGCTCAACTCTCTCTATGGAGGAGCTTTTAAAGGTTTTGTCCATTTGTCATAGAATGTTGATCTTTTGCCATCAAAATAATCTTGGAAGCTTATACTCATAAAATTTGACATAGAAGGACATTAAAAAGTGTACACCGAGCAACTTTGATAGTCCAAAGTTGCTCAACTCTCTCTATGGAGGAGCTTTTAACGGTTTTGTCCATTTGTCAAAGAAAGGTTGTGTTTTGGCATCGAAATAATCCTGGAAGCTCATAGTCATAAAATTTGACATAGAAGAACAATAAAACGTGTACACCGAGCATCTTTGATGGTCCGAAATTGGTCAAATCTCTCTATGAAGGAGCTTTTAACAGTTTTCTCCATTTGTCATGGAAACTTGGGATATTGGCATCGAAATAATCTAGGAAGCTTACACTCATAAAATTTGACATAGAAGAACAATAAAAAGTGTCCACCGAGCAACTTTGATGTTCTGAAGTTGCTCAACTCTCTCTATGGACGAGCTTTTAAAGGTTTTGTCCATTTGTCATAGAATGTTGATCTTTTGCCATCAAAATAATCTTGGAAGCTTATACTCATAAAATTTGACATAGAAGGACATTAAAAAGTGTACACCGAGCAACTTTGATAGTCCAAAGTTGCTCAACTCTCTCTATGGAGGAGCTTTTAACGGTTTTGTCCATTTGTCAAAGAAAGGTTGTGTTTTGGCATCCAAATAATCCTGGAAGCTCATAGTCATAAAATTTGACATAGATGAACAATAAAACGTGTACACCGAGCATCTTTGATGGTCCGAAATTGGTCAAATCTCTCTATGAAGGAGCTTTTAACAGTTTTCTCCATTTTTCATGGAAACTTGGGATTTTGGCATCGAAATAATCTAGGAAGCTTACACTCATAAAATTTGACATAGAAGAACAATAAAAAGTGTCTACCGAGCAACTTTGATGTTCTGAAGTTGCTCAACTCTCTCTATGTAGGAGCTTTTAAAGGTTTTGTCCATTTGTCATAGAATGTTGGTATTTTGCCATCGAAATAATCTTGGAAGCTTATACTCATAAAATTTGACATAGAAGAACATTAAAAAGTGTACACCGAGCAACTTTGATAGTCCAAAGTTGCTCAACTCTCTCTATGGAGGAGCTTTTAACTGTTTTTTCCATTTGTCATAGAAAGTTGGTGTTTTTGCATCGAAATAATCTAAGAAGCTTACACTCATAAAATTTGAAGTAGAAGAACAATAAAAAGTGTACACCGAGCAACTTTGATTGTCCGAAGTTGCTCAACTCTCTCTATGGAGGAGCTTTTAACGGTTTTGTCCATTTGTCATAGAAAGTTGGTGTTTTGGCATCGAAATAATCTTGGAAGCTTATACTCATAAAATTTGACATAGAAGAACAATAAATCGTGTACACCGAGCATCTTTGATGGTCCGAAATTGGTCAAATCTCTCTATGAAGGAGCTTTTAACAGTTTTCTCCATTGGTCATGGAAACTTGGGATTTTGGCATCGAAATAATCTAGAAAGCTTACACTCATAAAATTTGACATAGAAGAACAATAAAAAAGTGTCTACCGAGCAACTTTGATGTTCTGAAGTTGCTCAACTCTCTCTATGGACGAGCTTTTAAAGGTTTTGTCCATTTGTCATAGAATGTTGATCTTTTGCCATCAAAATAATCTTGGAAGCTTATACTCATAAAATTTGACATAGAAGGACATTAAAAAGTGTACACCGAGCAACTTTGATAGTCCAAAGTTGCTCAACTCTCTCTATGGAGGAGCTTTTAACGGTTTTGTCCATTTGTCAAAGAAAGGTTGTGTTTTGGCATCCAAATAATCCTGGAAGCTCATAGTCATAAAATTTGACATAGATGAACAATAAAACGTGTACACCGAGCATCTTTGATGGTCCGAAATTGGTCAAATCTCTCTATGAAGGAGCTTTTAACAGTTTTCTCCATTTTTCATGGAAACTTGGGATTTTGGCATCGAAATAATCTAGGAAGCTTACACTCATAAAATTTGACATAGAAGAACAATAAAAAGTGTCCACCGAGCAACTTTGATGTTCTGAAGTTGCTCAACTCTCTCTATGGAGGAGCTTTTAAAGGTTCTTTCCATTTGTCATAGAATGTTGGTCTTTTGCCATCGAAATAATCTTGGAAGCCTATACTTATAAAATTTGACATAAAAGAACATTAAAAAGTGTACACCGAGCAACTTTGATAGTCCAAAGTTGCTCAACTCTCTCTATGGAGGAGCTTTTAAAGGTTTTGTCCATTTGTCAAAGAAAGTTGGTGTTTTGGTATCGAAATAATCCTGGAAGCTCATTTTCGTAAAATTTAACATAGAAGAACAATAAAAAGTATACACCGAGCAACTTTGATTGTCCGAAGTTGCTCAACTCCCTCTATGGAGGAGCTTTTAACTGTTTTTTCCATTTGTCATAGAAAGTTGGTGTTTTTGCATCGAAATAATCTAAGAAGCTTACACTCATAAAACTTGGTGTAGAAGAACAATAAAAAGTGTACACCGAGCAACTTTGATTGTCCGAATTTGCTCAAATCTCTCTATGGAGGAGCTTTTAACGGTTTTGTCCATTTGTCATAGAAAGTTGGTGTTTTGGCATCGAAATAATCTTGGAAGCTTATACTTATAAAATTTGACATGGAAGAACAATAAAACGTGTACACCGAGCATCTTTGATGGTCCGAAATTGGTCAAATCTCTCTATGAAGGAGCTTTTAACAGTTTTCTCCATTGGTCATGGAAACTTGGGATTTTGGTATCGAAATAATCTAGGAAGCTTACACTCATAAAATTTGACATAGAAGAACAATAAAAAGTGTCTACCGAGCAACTTTGATGTTCTGAAGTTGCTCAACTCTCTCTATGGAGGAGCTTTTAAAGGTTTTGTCCATTTGTCATAGAATGTTGGTATTTTGCCATCGAAATAATCTTGGAAGCTTATACTCATAAAATTTGACATAGAAGAACATTAAAAAGTGTACACCGAGCAACTTTGATAGTCCAAAGTTGCTCAACTCTCTCTATGGAGGAGCTTTTAACGGTTTTGTCCATTTGTCATAGAAAGTTGGTGTTTTGGCATCGAAATAATCCTAGAAGCTCATTTTTCGTAAAATTTAACATAGAAGAACAAAAAAAAGTGTACACCGAGCAATTTTGATTGTCCGAAGTTGCTCAACTCTCTTTATGAAGGAGCTTTTAACGGTTTTGTCCATTTTTCATAGAAAGTTGGTGTTTTGGCATCGAAATAATCCTGAGAGCTCATTTTCGTAAAATTTAACATAGAAGAACAATAAAAGGTGTACACCGAGCAATTTTGATTGTCTGAAGTTGCTCAACTCTCTCTATTGAGGAGCTTTTAACTGTTTTTTCCATTTGTCATAGCAAGTTGGTGTTTTTGCATCGAAATAATCTAAGAAACTTACACTCATAAAATTTCAAGTAGAAGAACAATAAAAAGTGTACACCGAGCAACTTTGATTGTCCGAAGTTGCTCAACTCTCTCTATGGAGGAGCTTTTAACGGTTTTTTCCATTTGTCATAGAAAGTTGTTGTTTTGGCATCGAAATAATCTCGGAAGCTTATACTCATAAAATTTGACATAGAAGAACAATAAAACTTGTACACCGAGCATCTTTGATGGTCCGAAATTGGTCAAATCTCTCTATGAAGGAGCTTTTAACAGTTCTCTCCATTTGTCATGGAAACTTGGGATTTTGGCATCGAAATAATCTAGGAAGCTTACACTCATAAAATTTGACATAGAAGAACAATAAAAAGTGTCCACCGAGCAACTTTGATATTCTGAAGTTGCTCAACTCTCTCTATGGAGGAGCTTTTAAAGGTTCTTTCCATTTGTCATAGAATGCTGGTCTTTTGCCATCGAAATAATCTTGGAAGCTTATACTCATAAAATTTGACATAAAAGAACATTAAAAAGTGTACACCGAGCAACTTTGATAGTCCAAAGTTGCTCAACTCTCTCTATGGAGGAGCTTTTAACGGTTTTGTCCATTTGTCAAAAAAAGTTGGTGTTTTGGTATCGAAATAATCCTGGAAGCTCATTTTCGTAAAATTTAACATAGAAGAACAATAAAAAGTGTACACCGAGCAACTTTGATTGTCCGAAGTTGCTCAACTCTCTCTATGGAGAAGCTTTTAACTGTTTTTTCCATTTGTCATAGAAAGTTGGTGTTTTTGCATCGAAATAATCTAAGAAGCTTACACTCATAAAATTTGAAGTAGAAGAACAATAAAAAGTGTACACCGAGCAACTTTGATTGTCCGAAGTTGCTCAACTCTCTCTATGGAGGAGCTTTTAACGGTTTTGTCCATTTGTCATAGAAAGTTGGTGTTTTGGCATCGAAATAATATTGGAAGCTTATACTCATAAAATTCGACATAGAAGAACAATAAATCGTGTACACCGAGCATCTTTGATGGTCCGAAATTGGTCAAATCTCTCTATGAAGGAGCTTTTAACAGTTTTCTCCATTGGTCATGGAAACTTGGGATTTTGGCATCGAAATAATCTAGAAAGCTTACACTCATAAAATTTGACATAGAAGAACAATAAAAAAGTGTCTACCGAGCAACTTTGATGTTCTGAAGTTGCTCAACTCTCTCTATGGAGGAGCTTTTAAAGGTTTTGTCCATTTGTCATAGAATGTTGATCTTTTGCCATCAAAATAATCTTGGAAGCTTATACTCATAAAATTTGACATAGAAGGACATTAAAAAGTGTACACCGAGCAACTTTGATAGTCCAAAGTTGCTCAACTCTCTCTATGGAGGAGCTTTTAACGGTTTTGTCCATTTGTCAAAGAAAGGTTGTGTTTTGGCATCGAAATAATCCTGGAAGCTCATAGTCATAAAATTTGACATAGAAGAACAATAAAACGTGTACACCGAGCATCTTTGATGGTCCGAAATTGGTCAAATCTCTCTATGAAGGAGCTTTTAACAGTTTTCTCCATTTGTCATGGAAACTTGGGATTTTGGCATCGAAATAATCTAGGAAGCTTACACTCATAAAATTTGACATAGAAGAACAATAAAAAGTGTCCACCGAGCAACTTTGATGTTCTGAAGTTGCTCAACTCTCTCTATGGAGGAGCTTTTAAAGGTTCTTTCCATTTGTCATAGAATGTTGGTCTTTTGCCATCGAAATAATCTTGGAAGCTTATACTTATAAAATTTGACATAAAAGAACATTAAAAAGTGTACACCGAGCAACTTTGATAGTCCAAAGTTGCTCAACTCTCTCTATGGAGGAGCTTTTAACGGTTTTGTCCATTTGTCAAAGAAAGTTGGTGTTTTGGTATCGAAATAATCCTGGAAGTTCATTTTCGTAAAATTTAACATAGAAGAACAATAAAAAGTGTACACCGAGCAACTTTGATTGTCCGAAGTTGCTCAACTCTCCCTATGGAGGAGCTTTTAACTATTTTTTCCATTTGTCATAGAAAGTTGGTGTTTTTGCATCGAAATAATCTAAGAAGCTTACACTCATAAAATTTGAAGTAGAAGAACAATAAAAAGTGTACACCGAGCAACTTTGATTGTCCGAAGTTGCTCAAATCTCTCTATGGAGGAGCTTTTAACGGTTTTGTCCATTTGTCATAGAAAGTCGGTGTTTTGGCATCGAAATAATCTTGGAAGCTTATACTTATAAAATTTGACATAGAAGAACAATAAAACGTGTACACCGAGCATCTTTGATGGTCCGAAATTGGTCAAATCTCTCTATGAAGGAGCTTTTAACAGTTTTCTCCATTGGTCATGGAAACTTGGGATTTTGGTATCGAAATAATCTAGGAAGCTTACACTCATAAAATTTGACATAGAAGAACAATAAAAAGTGTCTACCGAGCAACTTTGATGTTCTGAAGTTGCTCAACTCTCTCTATGGAGGAGCTTTTAAAGGTTTTGTCCATTTGTCATAGAATGTTGGTATTTTGCCATCGAAATAATCTTGGAAGCTTATACTCATAAAATTTGACATAGAAGAACATTAAAAAGTGTACACCGAGCAACTTTGATAGTCCAAAGTTGCTCAACTCTCTCTATGGAGGAGCTTTTAACTGTTTTTTCCATTTGTCATAGAAAGTTGGTGTTTTTGCATCGAAATAATCTAAGAAGCTTACACTCATAAAATTTGAAGTAGAAGAACAATAAAAAGTGTACACCGAGCAACTTTGATTGTCCGAAGTTGCTCAACTCTCTCTATGGAGGAGCTTTTAACGGTTTTGTCCATTTGTCATAGAAAGTTGGTGTTTTGGCATCGAAATAATCTTGGAAGCTTATACTCATAAAATTTGACATAGAAGAACAATAAATCGTGTACACCGAGCATCTTTGATGGTCCGAAATTGGTCAAATCTCTCTATGAAGGAGCTTTTAACAGTTTTCTCCATTGGTCATGGAAACTTGGGATTTTGGCATCCAAATAATCTAGAAAGCTTACACTCATAAAATTTGACATAGAAGAACAATAAAAAAGTGTCTACCGAGCAACTTTGATGTTCTGAAGTTGCTCAACTCTCTCTATGGACGAGCTTTTAAAGGTTTTGTCAATTTGTCATAGAATGTTGATCTTTTGCCATCAAAATAATCTTGGAAGCTTATACTCATAAAATTTGACATAGAAGGACATTAAAAAGTGTACACCGAGCAACTTTGATAGTCCAAAGTTGCTCAACTCTCTCTATGGAGGAGCTTTTAACGGTTTTGTCCATTTGTCAAAGAAAGATTGTGTTTTGGCATCCAAATAATCCTGGAAGCTCATAGTCATAAAATTTGACATAGAAGAACAATAAAACGTGTACACCGAGCATCTTTGATGGTCCGAAATTGGTCAAATCTCTCTATGAAGGAGCTTTTAACAGTTTTCTCCATTTTTCATGGAAACTTGGGATTTTGGCATCGAAATAATCTAGGAAGCTTACACTCATAAAATTTGACATAGAAGAACAATAAAAAGTGTCCACCGAGCAACTTTGATGTTCTGAAGTTGCTCAACTCTCTCTATGGAGGAGCTTTTAAAGGTTCTTTCCATTTGTCATAGAATGTTGGTCTTTTGCCATCGAAATAATCTTGGAAGCCTATACTTATAAAATTTGACATAAAAGAACATTAAAAAGTGTACACCGAGCAACTTTGATAGTCCAAAGTTGCTCAACTCTCTCTATGGAGGAGCTTTTAAAGGTTTTGTCCATTTGTCAAAGAAAGTTGGTGTTTTGGTATCGAAATAATCCTGGAAGCTCATTTTCGTAAAATTTAACATAGAAGAACAATAAAAAGTGTACACCGAGCAACTTTGATTGTCCGAAGTTGCTCAACTCTCTCTATGGAGGAGCTTTTAACTATTTTTTCCATTTGTCATAGAAAGTTGGTGTTTTTGCATCGAAATAATCTAAGAAGCTTACACTCATAAAATTTGAAGTAGAAGAACAATAAAAAGTGTACACCGAGCAACTTTGATTGTCCGAAGTTGCTCAAATCTCTCTATGGAGGAGCTTTTAACGGTTTTGTCCATTTGTCATAGAAAGTCGGTGTTTTGGCATCGAAATAATCTTGGAAGCTTATACTTATAAAATTTGACATAGAAGAACAATAAAACGTGTACACCGAGCATCTTTGATGGTCCGAAATTGGTCAAATCTCTCTATGAAGGAGCTTTTAACAGTTTTCTCCATTGGTCATGGAAACTTGGGATTTTGGTATCGAAATAATCTAGGAAGCTTACACTCATAAAATTTGACATAGAAGAACAATAAAAAGTGTCTACCGAGCAACTTTGATGTTCTGAAGTTGCTCAACTCTCTCTATGGAGGAGCTTTTAAAGGTTTTGTCCATTTGTCATAGAATGTTGGTATTTTGCCATCGAAATAATCTTGGAAGCTTATACTCATAAAATTTGACATAGAAGAACATTAAAAAGTGTAGACCGAGCAACTTTGATAGTCCAAAGTTGCTCAACTCTCTCTATGGAGGAGCTTTTAACGGTTTTGTCCATTTGTCAAAGAAAGTTGGTGTTTTGGCATCGAAATAATCCTAGAAGCTCATTTTTCGTAAAATTTAACATAGAAGAACAAAAAAAAGTGTACACCGAGCAATTTTGATTGTCCGAAGTTGCTCAACTCTCTTTACGAAGGAGCTTTTAACGGTTTTGTCCATTTTTCATAGAAAGTTGGTGTTTTGGCATCGAAATAATCCTGAGAGCTCATTTTCGTAAAATTTAACATAGAAGAACAATAAATGGTGTACACCGAGCAATTTTGATTGTCTGAAGTTGCTCAACTCTCTCTATTGAGGAGCTTTTAACTGTTTTTTCCATTTGTCATAGAAAGTTGGTGTTTTTGCATCGAAATAATCTAAGAAACTTACACTCATAAAATTTGAAGTAGAAGAACAATAAAAAGTGTACACCGAGCAACTTTGATTGTCCGAAGTTGCTCAACTCTCTCTATAGAGGAGCTTTTAACGATTTTTTCCATTTGTCATAGAAAGTTGTTGTTTTGGCATCGAAATAATCTTGGAAGCTTATACTCATAAAATTTGACATAGAAGAACAATAAAACGTGTACACCGAGCATCTTTGATGGTCAGAAATTGGTCAAATCTCTCTATGAAGGAGCTTTTAACAGTTTTCTCCATTTGTCATAGAAACTTGGGATTTTGGCATTGAAATAATCTAGGAAGTTACACTCATAAAATTTGACATAGAAGAACAATAAAAAGTGTCCACCGAGCAAATTTGATGTTCTGAAGTTGCTCAACTCTCTCTATGGAGGAGCTTTTAAAGGTTTTGTCCATTTGTCATAGAATGTTGGTCTTTTTCCATTGAAATAATCTTGGAAGCTTATACTCATAAAATTTGACATTGGAGAACATTAAAACGTGTACACCGAGCAACTTTGATAGTCCAAAGTTTCTCAACTCTCTCCTATGGAGGAGCTTTTAACGGTTTTGTCCATTTGTCAAAGAAAGTTGTGTTTTGGAATCAAAATAATCCTGGAAGCTCATTTTTCGTAAAATTTGACATAGAAGAACAATAAAAGTGTACACCGAGCAATTTTGATTGTCCGAAGTTGCTCAACTCTCTCTATGGAGGAGCTTTTAACTGTTTTTTCCATTTGTCACAGAAAGTTGGTGTTTTTGAATCGAAATAATCTAAGAAGCTTACACTCATAAAATTTGAAATAAAAGAACATTAAAAAGTGTACACCGAGCAACTTTGATAGTCCAAAGTTGCTCAACTCTCTCTTTGGAGGAGCTATTAACGGTTTTGTCCATTTGTCAAAGAAAGTTGGTGTTTTGGTATCGAAATAATCCTGAAAGCTCATTTTCGTAAAATTTAACATAGAAGAACAATAAAAAGTGTACACCGAGCAACTTTGATTGTCCGAAGTTGCTCAACTCTCTCTATGGAGGAGCTTTTAACTGTTTTTTCCATTTGTCACAGAAAGTTGGTGTTTTTGCATCGAAATAATCTAAGAAGCTTACACTCATAAAATTTGAAGTAGAAGAACAATAAAAAGTGTACACCGAGCAACTTTGATTGTCCGAAGTTGCTCAACTCTCTATATGGAGGAGCTTTTAACGGTTTTGTCCATTTGTCATAGAAAGTTGGTGTTTTGGCATCGAAATAATCTTGGAAGCTTATACTCATAAAATTTGACATAGAAGAACAATAAATCGTGTACACCGAGCATCTTTGATGGTCCGAAATTGGTCAAATCTCTCTATGAAGGAGCTTTTAACGGTTTTCTCCATTGGTCATGGAAACTTGGGATTTTGGCATCGAAATAATCTAGAAAGCTTACAGTAATAAAATTTGACATAGAAGAACAATAAAAAGTGTCTACCGAGCAACTTTGATGTTCTGAAGTTGCTCAACTCTCTCTATGGAGGAGCTTTTAAAGGTTTTGTCCATTTCTCATAGAATGTTGGTCTTTTGCCATCAAAATAATCTTGGAAGCTTATACTCATAAAATTTGACATAGAAGAACATTAAAAAGTGTACACCGAGCAACTTTGATAGTCCAAAGTTGCTCAACTCTCTCTATGGAGGAGCTTTTAACGGTTTTATCCATTTGTCAAAGAAAGTTGGTGTTTTGGCATCGAAATAATCCTGGAAGCTCATTTTCGTAAAATTTAACATAGAAGAACAATAAAAAGTGTACACCGAGCAATTTTGATTGTCCGAAGTTGCTCAACTCTCTCTATGGAGGAGCCTTTAACTGTTTTTTCCATTTGTCATAGAAAGTTGGTGTTTTTGCATCGAAATAATCTAAGAAGCTTACACTCATAAAATTTGAAGTAGAAGAACAATAAAAAGTGTACACGGAGCAACTTTGATTGTCCGAAGTTGCTCAACTCTCTCTATGGAGGAGCTTTTAACGGTTTTGTCCATTTGTCATAGAAAGTTGGTGTTTTGCATCGAAATAATCTTGGAAGCTTATACTCATAAAATTTGACATAGAAGAACAATAAATCGTGTACACCGAACATCTTTGATGGTCCGAAATTGGTCAAATCTCTCTATGAAGGAGCTTTTAACAGTTTTCTCCATTGGTCATGGAAACTTGGGATTTTGGCATCGAAATAATCTAGAAAACTTACACTCATAAAATTTGACATAGAAGAACAATAAAAAGTGTCTACCGAGCAACTTTGATGTTCTGAAGTTGCTCAACTCTCTCTATGGAGGAGCTTTTAAAGGTTTTGTCCATTTGTCATAGAATGTTGGTCTTTTGCCATCAAAATAATCTTGGAAGCTTATACTCATAAAATTTGACATAGAAGAACATTAAAAAGTGTACACCGAGCAACTTTGATAGTCCAAAGTTGCTCAACTCTCTCTATGGAGGAGCTTTTAACGGTTTTGTCCATTTGTCAAAGAAAGTTGGTGTTTTGGCATCGAAATAATCCTGGAAGCTCATTTTCGTAAAATTTAACATAGAAGAACAATAAAAAGTGTACACCGAGCAATTTTGATTGTCCGAAGTTGCTCAACTCTCTTTATGAAGGAGCTTTTAGCGGTTTTGTCCATTTTTCATAGAAAGTTGGTGTTTTGGCATCGAAATAATCCTGAGGGCTCATTTTCGTAAAATTTAACATAGAAGAACAATAAAAGGTGTACACCGAGCAATTTTGATTGTCTGAAGTTGCTCAACTCTCTCTATGGAGGAGCTTTTAACGGTTTTGTCCATTTGTCATAGAAAGTTGGTGTTTTGGCATCGAAATAATCTTGGAAGCTTATACTCATAAAATTTGACATAGAAGAACAATAAATCGTGTACACCGAGCATCTTTGATGGTCCGAAATTGGTCAAATCTCTCTATGAAGGAGCTTTTAACAGTTTTCTCCTTTGGTCATGGAAACTTGGGATTTTGGCATCGAAATAATCTAGAAAGCTTACACTCATAAAATTTGACATAGAAGAACAATAAAAAGTGTCTACCGAGCAACTTTGATGTTCTGAAGTTGCTCAACTCTCTCTATGGAGGAGCTTTTAAAGGTTTTGTCCATTTGTCATAGAATGTTGGTCTTTTGCCAACGAAATAATCTTGGAAGCTTATACTCATAAAATTTGACATAGAAGAACATTAAAAAGTGTACACCGAGCAACTTTGATAGTCCAAAGTTGCTCAACTCTCTCTATGGAGGAGCTTTTAACGGTTTTGTCCATTTGTCAAAGAAAGTTGGTGTTTTGGCATCGAAATAATCCTGGAAGCTCATTTTCGTAAAATTTAACATAGAAGAACAATAAAATGTGTACAACGAGCAATTTTGATTGTCCGAAGTTGCTCAACTCTCTTTATGAAGGAGCTTTTAACGGTTTTGTCCATTTTTCATAGAAAGTTGGTGTTTTGGCATCGAAATAATCCTGAGGGCTCATTTTCCTAAAATTTAAAATAGAAGAACAATAAAAGGTGTACACCGAGCAATTTTGATTGTCTGAAAATGCTCAACTCTCTCTATTGAGGAGCTTTTGACTGTTTTTTCCATTTGTCATAGAAAGTTGGTGTTTTTGCATCGAAATAATCTAAGAAGCTTACACTCATAAAATTTGATGTAGAAGAACAATAAAAAGTGTACACCGAGCAACTTTTATTGTCCGAAGTTGCTCAACTCTCTCTATGGTGGAGCTTTTAACAGTTTTTTCCATTTGTCATAGAAAGTTGGTGTTTTGGCATCGAAATAATCTTGGAAGCTTATACTCATAAAATTTGACATAAAAGAACCATAAAACGTGTACACCGAGCATTTTTGATGGTCCGAAATTGGTCAAATCTCTCTATGAAGGAGCTTTTAACAGTTTTCTCCATTTGTCATGGAAACTTGGGATTTTGGCATCGAAATAATCTAGGAAGCTTACACTCATAAAATTTGACATAGAAGAACAATAAAATGTGTCCACTGAGCAAATTTGATGTTCTGAAGTTGCTCAACTCTCTTTATGGAGGAGCTTTTAAAGGTTTTATCCATTTGTCATAGAATGTTGGTCTTTTTCCATTGAAATAATCTTGGAAGCTTATACTCATAAAATTTGACATAGAAGAACATTAAAAAGTGTACACCGAGCAACTTTGATAGTCCAAAGTTGCTCAACTCTCTCCTATGGAGGAGCTTTTAACGGTTTTGTCCATTTGTCAAAGAAAGTTGGTGTTTTGGCATCGAAATAATCCTGGAAGCTCATTTTTCGTAAAATTTAACATAGAAGAACAATAAAAGTGTACACCGAGCAATTTTGATTGTCCGTAGTTGCTCAACTCTCTCTATGGATGAGCTTTTAACGGTTTTGTCCATTTGTCAAAGAAATTTGGTGTTTTGGCATCGAAATAATCCTGGAAGCTCATTTTCGTAAAATTTAACATAGAAGAACAATAAAAAGTGTACACTGAGCAATTTTGATTGTCCGAAGTTGCTCAACTCTCTTTATGAAGGAGCTTTTAACGGTTTTGTCCATTTTTCATAGAAAGTTGGTGTTTTGGCATCGAAATAATCTTGAGGGCTCATTTTCGTAAAATTTAACATAGAAGAACAATAAAAGGTGTACACCGAGCAACTTTGATAGTCCAAAGTTGCTCAACTCTCTCCTATGGAGGAGCTTTTAACGGTTTTGTCCATTTGTCAAAGAAAGTTGGTGTTTTGGCATCGAAATAATCCTGGAAGCTCATTTTTCGTAAAATTTAACATAGAAGAACAATTAAAGTGTACACCGAGCAATTTTGATTGTCCGTAGTTGCTCAACTCTCTCTATGGATGAGCTTTTAACGGTTTTGTCCATTTGTCAAAGAAATTTGGTGTTTTGGCATCGAAATAATCCTGGAAGCTCATTTTCGTAAAATTTAACATAGAAGAACAATAAAAAGTGTACACTGAGCAATTTTGATTGTCCGAAGTTGCTCAACTCTCTTTATGAAGGAGCTTTTAACGGTTTTGTCCATTTTTCATAGAAAGTTGGTGTTTTGGCATCGAAATAATCCTGGAAGCTCATTTTCGTAAAATTTAACATAGAAGAACAATAAAAAGTGTACACTGAGCAATTTTGATTGTCCGAAGTTGCTCAACTCTCTTTATGAAGGAGCTTTTAACGGTTTTGTCCATTTTTCATAGAAAGTTGTTGTTTTGGCATCGAAATAATCTTGGAAGCTTATACTCATAAAATTTGACATAGAAGAACAATAAATCGTGTACACCAAGCATCTTTGATGGTCCGAAATTCGTCAAATCTCTCTATGAAGGAGCTTTTAACAGTTTTCTCCATTTGTCATGGAATGTTGGTCTTTTGCCAACGAAATAATCTTGGAAGCTTATACTCATAAAATTTGACGTAGGAGAACATTAAAAAGTGTACACCGAGCAACTTTGATAGTCCAAAGTTGCTCAACTCTCTCTATGGAGGAGCTTTTAACGGTTTTGTCCATTTGTCAAAGAAAGTTTGTGTTTTGGCATCGAAATAATCCTGGAAGCTCATTTTCGTAAAATTTAACATAGAAGAACAATAAAAAGTGTACACCGAGCAATTTTGATTGTCCGAAGTTGCTCAACTCTCTTTATGAAGGAGCTTTTAACGGTTTTGTCCATTTTTCATAGAAAGTTGGTGTTTTGGCATCGAAATAATCCTGAGGGCTCATTTTCGTAAAATTTAACATAGAAGAACAATAAAAGGTGTACACCGAGCAATTTTGATTGTCTGAAGTTGCTCAACTCTCTCTATTGAGTAGCTTTTAACTGTTTTTTCCATTTGTCATAGAAAGTTGGTGTTTTGGCATCGAAATAATCCTGGAAGCTCATTTTCGTAAAATTTAACATAGAAGAACAATAAAGAGTGTACACCGAGCAATTTTGATTGTCGGAAGTTGCTCAACTCTCTCTATTGAGGAGCTTTTGACAGTTTTCTCCATTTGTCATGGAATTTTGGTCTTTTGCCAACGAAATAATCTTGGAAGCTTATACTCATAAAATTTGACGTAGAAGAACATTAAAAAGTGTACACCGAGCAACTTTGATAGTCCAAAGTTGCTCAACTCTCTCTATGGAGGAGCTTTTAACGGTTTTGTCCATTTGTCAAAGAAAGTTGGTGTTTTGGCATCGAAATAATCCTGGAAGCTCATTTTCGTAAAATTTAACATAGAAGAACAATAAAAAGTGTACACCGAGCAATTTTGATTGTCCGAAGTTGCTCAACTCTCTTTATGAAGGAGCTTTTAACGGTTTTGTCCATTTTTCATAGAAAGTTGGTGTTTTGGCATCGAAATAATCCTGAGGGCTCATTTTCGTAAAATTTAACATAGAAGAATAATAAAAGGTGTACACCGAGCAATTTTGATTGTCTGAAGTTGCTCAACTCTCTCTATTGAGGAGCTTTTAACTGTTTTTTCCATTTGTCATAGAAAGTTGGTGTTTTTGCATCGAAATAATCTAAGAAGCTTACACTCATAAAATTTGAAGTAGAAGAACAATAAAAAGTGTACACCGAGCAACTTTTATTGTCCGAAGTTGCTCAACTCTCTCTATGTTGGAGCTTTTAACGGTTTTTTCCATTTGTCATAGAAAGTTGGTGTTTTGGGATCGAAATAATCTTGGAAGCTTATACTCATAAAATTTGACATAGAAGAACAATAAAACGTGTACACCGAGCATCTTTGATGGTCCGAAATTGGTCAAATCTCTCTATGAATGAGCTTTTAACAGTTTTCTCCATTTGTCATGGAAACTTGGGATTTTGGCATCGAAATAATCTAGGAAGCTTACACTCAAAAAATTTGACATAGAAGAACAATAAAAAGTGTCCACCGAGCAACATTGATGTTCTGAAGTTGCTCAACTCTCTCTATGGAGGAGCTTTTAAAGGTTTTGTCCATTTGTCATAGAATGTTGGTCTTTTGCCATCGAAATAATCTTGAAAGCTTATACTCATAAAATTTGACATAAAAGAACATTAAAAAGTGTACACCGAGCAACTTCGATAGTCCAAAGTTGCTCAACTCTCTCTATGGAGGAGCTTTTAACGGTTTTGTCCATTTGTCAAAGAAAGTTGGTGTTTTGGAATCGAAATAATCCTGGAAGCTCATTTTCGTAAAATTTAACATAGAAGAACAATAAAAAGTGTACACCGAGCAATTTTGATTGTCCGAAGTTGCTCAACTCTCTCTATGGAGGAGCTTTTAACTGTTTTTTCCATTTGTCATAGAAAGTTGGTGTTTTTGCATCGGAATAATCTAAGAAGCTTACACTCATAAAATTTGAAGTAGAAGAACAATAAAAAGTGTACACCGAGCAACTTTGATTGTCCGAAGTTGCTCAACTCTCTCTATGGAGGAGCTTTTAACGGTTTTGTCCATTTGTCATAGAAAGTTGGTGTTTTGGCATCGAAATAATCTTGGAAGCTTATACTCATAAAATTTGACATAGAAGAACAATAAATCGTGTACACCGAACATCTTTGATGGTCCGAAATTGGTCAAATCTCTCTATGAAGGAGCTTTTAACAGTTTTCTCCATTGGTCATGGAAACTTGGGATTTTGGCATCGAAATAATCTAGAAAGCTTACACTCATAAAATTTGACATAGAAGAACAATAAAAAGTGTCTACCGAGCAACTTTGATGTTCTGAAGTTGGTCAACTCTCTCTATGGAGGAGCTTTTAAAGGTTTTGTCCATTTGTCATAGAATGTTGGTCTTTTGCCATCAAAATAATCTTGGAAGCTTATACTCATAAAATTTGACATAGAAGAACATTAAAAAGTGTACACCGAGCAACTTTGATAGTCCAAAGTTGCTCAACTCTCTCTATGGAGGAGCTTTTAACGGTTTTGTCCATTTGTCAAAGAAAGTTGGTGTTTTGGCATCGAAATAATCCTGGAAGCTCATTTTCGTAAAATTTAACATAGAAGAACAATAAAAAGTGTACATCGAGCAATTTTGATTGTCCGAAGTTGCTCAACTCTCTTTATGAAGGAGCTTTTAACGATTTTGTCCATTTTTCATAGAAAGTTGGTGTTTTGGCATCGAAATAATCCTGAGGGCTCATTTTCGTAAAATTTAAAATAGAAGAACAATAAAAGGTGTACACCGAGCAATTTTGATTGTCTGAAGTTGCTCAACTCTCTCTATGGAGGAGCTTTTAACGGTTTTGTCCATTTGTCATAGAAAGTTGGTGTTTTGGCATCGAAATAATCATGGAAGCTTATACTCATAAAATTTGACATAGAAGAACAATAAATCGTGTACACCGAGCATCTTTGATGGTCCGAAATTGGTCAAATCGCTCTATGAAGGAGCTTTTAACAGTTTTCTCCTTTGGTCATGGAAACTTGGAATTTTGGCATCGAAATAATCTAGAAAGCTTACACTCATAAAATTTGACATAGAAGAACAATAAAAAGTGTCTACCGAGCAACTTTGATGTTCTGAAGTTGCTCAACTCTCTCTATGGAGGAGCTTTTAAAGGTTTTGTCCATTTGTCATAGAATGTTGGTCTTTTGCCAACGAAATAATCTTGGAAGCTTATACTCATAAAATTTGACATAGAAGAACATTAAAAAGTGTACACCGAGCAACTTTGATAGTCCAAAGTTGCTCAACTCTCTCTATGGAGGAGCTTTTAACGGTTTTGTCCATTTGTCAAAGAAAGTTGGTGTTTTGGCATCGAAATAATCCTGGAAGCTCATTTTCGTAAAATTTAACATAGAAGAACAATAAAAAGTGTACACCGAGCAATTTTGATTGTCCGAAGTTGCTCAACTCTCTTTATGATGGAGCTTTTAACGGTTTTGTCCATTTTTCATAGAAAGTTGGTGTTTTGGCATCGATATAATCCTGAGGGCTCATTTTCGTAAAATTTAACATAGAAGAACAATAAAAGGTGTACACCGAGCAATTTTGATTGTCTGAAAATGCTCAACTCTCTCTATTGAGGAGCTTTTAACTGTTTTTTCCATTTGTCATAGAAAGTTGGTGTTTTTGCATCGAAATAATCTAAGAAGCTTACACTCATAAAATTTGAAGTAGAAGAACAATAAAAAGTGTACACCGAGCAACTTTTATTGTCCGAAGTTGCTCAACTCTCTCTATGGTGGAGCTTTTAACGGTTTTTTCCATTTGTCATAGAAAGTTGGTGTTTTGGCATCGAAATAATCTTGGAAGCTTATACTCATAAAATTTGACATAGAAGAACAATAAAACGTGTACACCGAGCATCTTTGATGGTCCGAAATTGGTCAAATCTCTCTATGAAGGAGCTTTTAACAGTTTTCTCCATTTGTCATGGAAACTTGGGATTTTGGCATCGAAATAATCTAGGAAGCTTACACTCATAAAATTTGACATAGAAGAACAATAAAATGTGTCAACTGAGCAAATTTGATGTTCTGAAGTTGCTCAACTCTCTTTATGGAGGAGCTTTTAAAGGTTTTATCCATTTGTCATAGAATGTTGGTCTTTTTCCATTGAAATAATCTTGGAAGCTTATACTCATAAAATTTGACATAGAAGAACATTAAAAAGTGTACACCGAGCAACTTTGATAGTCCAAAGTTGCTCAACTCTCTCCTATTGAGGAGCTTTTAACGGTTTTGTCCATTTGTCAAAGAAAGTTGGTGTTTTGGCATCGAAATAATCCTGGAAGCTCATTTTTCGTAAAATTTAACATAGAAGAACAATAAAAGTGTACACCGAGCAATTTTGATTGTCCGTAGTTGCTCAACTCTCTCTATGGATGAGCTTTTAACGGTTTTGTCCATTTGTCAAAGAAATTTGGTGTTTTGGCATCGAAATAATCCTGGAAGCTCATTTTCGTAAAATTTAACATAGAAGAACAATAAAAAGTGTACACTGAGCAATTTTGATTGTCCGAAGTTGCTCAACTCTCTTTATGAAGGAGCTTTTAACGGTTTTGTCCATTTTTCATAGAAAGTTATGTGTTTTGGCATCGAAATAATCCTGAGGGCTCATTTTCATAAAATTTAACATAAAAGAACAATAAAAGGTGTACACCGAGCAATTTTGATTGTCTGAAGTTGCTCAACTCTCTCTATGGAGGAGCTTTTAACGGTTTTGTCCATTTGTCATAGAAAGTTGGTGTTTTGGCATCGAAATAATCTTGGAAGCTTATACTCATAAAATTTGACATAGAAGAACAATAAATCGTGTACACCGAGCATCTTTGATGGTCCGAAATTGGTCAAATCTCTCTATGAAGGAGCTTTTAACAGTTTTCTACTTTGGTCATGGAAACTTGGGATTTTGGAATCGAAATAATCTAGAAAGCTTACACTCATAAAATTTGACATAGAAGAATAATAAAAAGTGTCTACCGAGCAACTTTGATGTTCTTAAGTTGCTCAACTCTCTCTATGGAGGAGCTTTTAAAGGTTTTGTCCATTTGTCATAGAATGTTGGTCTTTTGCCAACGAAATAATCTTGGAAGCTTATACTCATAAAATTTGACGTAGAAGAACATTAAAAAGTGTACACCGAGCAACTTTGATAGTCCAAAGTTGCTCAACTCTCTCTATGGAGGAGCTTTTAACGGTTTTGTCCATTTGTCAAAGAAAGTTGGTGTTTTGGCATCGAAATAATCTTGGAAGCTCATTTTCGTAAAATTTAATATATAAGAACAATAAAAAGTGTACACCGAGCAATTTTGATTGTCCGAAGTTTCTCAACTCTCTTTATGAAGGAGCTTTTAACGGTTTTGTCCATTTTTCATAGAAAGTTGGTGTTTTGGCATCGAAATATCCCGAGGGCTCATTTTCGTAAAATTTAACATAGAAGAACAATAAAAGGTGTACACCGAGCAATTTTGATTGTCTGAAGTTGCTCAACTCTCTCTATTGAGGAGCTTTTAACTGTTTTTTCCATTTGTCATAGAAAGTTGGTGTTTTGGCATCGAAATAATCTTGGAAGCTTATACTCACAAAATTTGACATAGAAGAACAATAAAACGTGTACACCGAGCATCTTTGATGGTCCGAAATTGGTCAAATCTCTCTATGAAGGAGCTTTTAACAGTTTTCTCCATTTGTCATGGAAACTTGGGATTTTGGCATCGAAATAATCTAGGAAGCTTACACTCATAAAATTTGACATAGAAGAACAATAAAATGTGTCCACCGAGCAAATTTGATGTTCTGAAGTTGCTCAACTCTCTCTATGGAGGAGCTTTTAAAGGTTTTATCCATTTGTCATAGAATGTCGGTCTTTTGCCATTGAAATAATCTTGGAAGCTTATACTCATAAAATTTGACGTAGAAGAACATTAAAAAGTGTACACCGAGCAACTTTGATAGTCCAAAGTTGCTCAACTCTCTCCTATGGAGGAGCTTTTAACGGTTTTGTCCATTTGTCAAAGAAAGTTGGTGTTTTGGCATCGAAATAATCCTGGAAGCTCATTTTTCGTAAAATTTAACATAGAAGAACAATAAAAGTGTACACCGAGCAATTTTGATTGTCCGTTGTTGCTCAACTCTCTCTATGGATGTGCTTTTAACGGTTTTGTCCATTCGTCATAGAAAGTTGGTGTTTTGGCATCGAAATAATTCTGGAAGCTTATTTTCATAAAATTTAACATAGAAGAACAATAAAAAGTGTACACCGAGCAATTTTGATTGTCCGAAGTTGCTCAACTCTCTCTATGGAGGAGCTTTTAACGGTTTTCTCCATTTTTCATAGAAAGTTGGGATTTTGGCATCGAAATAATCCTGGATGCTCATTTTCGTAAAATTTGACATAGAAGAACAATAAAACATGTACACCGAGCATCTTTGATGGTCTGAAATTGGTCAACTCTCTCTATGAAGGAGCTTTTAACAGTTTTCTCCATTTGTCATAGAAAGTTGCTGTTTTGGCATCGAAATAATCTTGGAAGCATCTACTCATAAAATTTGACATAGAAGAACAATAAAACGTGTACACCGAACATCTTTGATGGTCCGAAATTTGTCAACTCTCTCTATGAAGGAGCTTTTAACAGTTTTCTCCATTTGTCATAGAAACTTGGGATTTTGGCATCGAAATAATCTAGGAAGTTATACTCATAAAATTTGACAGAGAAGAACATTAAAAAGTGTACACCAAGCAACTTTGGTAGTCCGAAGTTGCTCAACTCTCTCTATGGAGAAGCTTTTAACTGTTTTTTCCATTTGTCATAGAAAGTTGATGTTTTTGCATCGAAATAATCTAAGAAGCTTACACTCATAAAATTTGAAGTAGAAGAACAATAAAAGGTGTACACCGAGCAACTTTGATTGTCCGAAGTTGCTCATCTCTCTCTATGGAGGAGCTTCTAACGGTTTTGTCCATTTGTCATAGAAAGTTGGTGTTTTGGCATCGAAATAATCTTGGAAGCTTATACTCATAAAATTTGACATAGAAGAATAATAAAAGGTGTACACAGAGCATCTTTGATAGTCCGAAATTGGTCAAATCTCTCTATGAAGGAGCTTTTAACAGTTTTCTCCATTTGTCATGGAAACTTGCGATTTTGGCATCGAAATAATCTAGGAAGCTTACACTCATAAAATTTTGACATAGAAGAACAATAAAAAGTGTCCACCGAGCAACTTTGATGTTCTGAAGTTGCTCAACTCTATCTATGGAGGAGCTTTTGAAGGTTTTGTCCATTTGTCATAGAATGTTGGTCTTTTGCCATCGAAATAATCTTGGAAGCTTATACTCATAAAATTTGACATAAAAGAACATTAAAAAGTGGACACCGAGCAACTTTGGTAGTCCAAAGTTGCTCAACTCTCTCTATGGAGGAGCTTTTAACGATTTTGTCCATTTCTCAAAGAAAGTTGGTTTTTTGGCATCGAAATAATCCTCGAAGCTCATTTTCGTAAAATTTAACATAGAAGAATAATAAAAAGTGTACACCGAGCAACTTTGATTGTCCGAAGTTGCTCAACTCTCTCTATGGAGGAGCTTTTAACGGTTTTGTCAATTTTTCATAGAAAGTTGGTGTTTTGGCATCGAAATAATCCTTGAAGCTCATTTTCGTAAAATTTAACATAAAAGAACAATAAAAAGTGTACACTGAGCAACTTTGATGGTCTGAAGTTGCTCAAGTCTCTTTATGGAGGAGCTTTTAACGGTTTTGTCCATTTGTCATAGAAAGTTGCTGTTTTGGCATCGAAATAATGTTGGAAGCTTATACTCATAAAATTTGACATAGAAGAACAATAAAACGTGTACAACGAGCATTTTTGATGGTCCGAAATTGGTTAAATCTCTCTATGCAGGAGCTTTTAACAATTTTCTCCATTTGTCATGGAAACTTGAGATTTTGGCATCGAAATAATCTAGGAAGCTTACACTCATAAAATTTGACATAGAAGAATAATAAAAAGTGTCCACCGAGCAACTTTGATGTTCCGAAGTTGCTCAACTCTCTCTATGGAGGAGCGTTTAAAGGTTTTGTCCATTTGTCATAGAATGTTGGTCTTTTACCATCGAAATAATCTCGGAAGCTTATACTCATAAAATTGTACACAGAAGAACAATAAAAAGTGTACACCGAGCAACTTTGATATTCCAAAGTTGCTCAACTCTCTCTATGGAGGAGCTTTTAACGGTTTTGTCCATTTGTCAAAGAAAGATTGTGTTTTGGCATCGAAATAATCCTGGAAGCTCATTTTCGTAAAATTTAACATAGAAGAACAATAAAAAGTGTACACCGAGAAACTTTGATTGTCCGAAGTTGCTCAACTCTCTCTATGGAGGAGCTTTTGACGGTTTTGTCCATTTGCCATAGAAAGTTGGTGTTTTGGCATCGAAATAATCTTGGAAGCTTATACTCATAAAATTTGACATAGAAGAATAATAAAACGTGTACACAGAGCATCTTTGATAGTCCGAAATTGGTCAAATCTCTCTATGAAGGAGCTTTTAACAGTTTTCTCCATTTTTCATAGAAACCTTGGATTTTAGCATCGAAATAATCTAGGAAGTTATCCTCATAAAATTTGACATAGAAGAACATTAAAAAGTGTACACCGAGCAACATTGATAGTCCGAAGTTGCTCAACTCTCTCTATGGAGGAGCTTTTAACGGTTTTGTCCAATTGTCATAGATAGTTGGTGTTTTGGCATCGAAATAATCCTGAAAGCTCATTTTCGTAAAATTTAACATAGAAGAACAATAAAAAGTGTACACCGAGCAATTTTGATTTTCCGAAGTTGCTCAACTCTCTCTATGGAAGAGCGTTTATTGGTTTTGTCCATTTGTCATAGAAAGTTGGTGTTTTGGTATCGAAATAATTCTGAAAGCTCATTTTCGTAAAATTTAACATAGAAGAACAATAAAAAGTGTACACCGAGCGATTTTGATGGTCCGAAATTGGTCAAATCTCTCTATGAAGGAGCTTTTAAGAATTTTCTCCATTTGTCATGAAAACTTGGGATTTTGGCATCGAAATAATCTAGGAAGCTTACACTCATAAAATTTGACATAGAAGAACAATAAAATGTGTCCACCGAGCAACTTTGATGTTCCGAAGTTGCTCAACTCTCTCTATGGAGGAGCTTTTAAAGGTTTTGTCCATTTGTCATAGAATGTTGGTCTTTTGCCTTCGAAATAATCTTGGAAGCTTATACTCATAAAATTGTACATAGAAGAACATTAAAAAGTGTACACCGAGCAACTTTGGTAGTCCGAAGTTGCTCAACTCTCTCTATGGAGGAGCTTTTAACTGTTTTTTCCATTTGTCATAGAAAGTTGGTGTTTTGGCATCGAAATAATCTTGGAAGCTTATACTCATAAAATTTGACATAGAAGAATAATAAAACGTGTACACCGAGCATTTTTGATGGTCCGAAATTGGTCAAATCTCTCTATGAAGGAGCTTTTGAAGGTTTTGTCCATTTGTCATAGAATGTTGGTCATTTGCCATCGAAATAATCTTGGAAGCTTATACTCATAAAATTTGACATAAAAGAACATTAAAAAGTGGACACCGAGCAACTTTGGTAGTCCAAAGTTGCTCAACTCTCTCTATGGAGGGGCTTTTAACGGTTTTGTCCATTTGTCAAAGAAAGTTGGTGTTTTGGCATCGAAATAATCCTGGAAGCTCATTTTCGTAAAATTTAACATAGAAGAACAATAAAAAGTGTACACCGAGCAACTTTGATTGTCCGAAGTTGCTCAACTCTCTCTATGGAGGAGCTTTTAACGGTTTTGTCGATTTGTCATAGAAAGTTGGTGTTTTGGCATCGAAATAATCCTTGAAGCTCATTTTCGTAAAATTTAACATAAAAGAACAATAAAAAGTGTACACTGAGCAACTTTGATGGTCTGAAGTTGCTCAAGTCTCTCTATTGAGGAGCTTTTAACGGTTTTGTCCATTTGTCATAGAAAGTTGCTGTTTTGGCATCGAAATAATGTTGGAACCTTATACTCATAAAATTTGACATAGAAGAACAATAAAACGTGTACAACGAGCATTTTTGAAGGTCCGAAATTGGTCACATCTCTCTATGCAGGAGCTTTTAACAATTTTCTCCATTTGTCATGGAAACTTGAGATTTTGGCATCGAAATAATCTAGGAAGCTTACACTCATAAAATTTGACATAGAAGAATAATAAAAAGTGTCCACCGAGCAACTTTGATGTTCCGAAGTTGCTCAACTCTCTCTATGGAGGAGCGTTTAAAGGTTTTGTCCATTTGTCATAGAATTTTGGTCTTTTGCCATCGAAGTAATCTCGGAAGCTTATACTCATAAAATTGTACACAGAAGAACAATAAAAAGTGTACACCGAGCAACTTTGATATTCCAAAGTTGCTCAACTCTCTCTATGGAAAAGCTTTTAACGGTTTTGTCCATTTGTCAAAGAAAGATTGTGTTTTGGCATCGAAATAATCCTGGAAGCTCATTTTCGTAAAATTTAACATAGAAGAACAATAAAAAGTGTACATCGACAAACTTTGATTGTCCGAAGTTGCTCAACTCTCTCTATGGAGGAGCTTTTGACGGTTTTGTCCATTTGTCATAGAAAGTTGGTGTTTTGGCATCGAAATAATCCTGGAAGCTCATTTCCGTAAAATTTAACATAAAAGAACAATAAAAAGTTTACACCGGGTAACTTTGATTGTCCGAAGTAGCTCAACTCTCTCTATGGAGGAGCTTTTAACGGTTTTTTCCATTTGTCATTAAAAGTTGGTGTTTTGGCATCGAAATAATCTTGGAAGCTTATACTCGTAAAATTTGACTTAGTAGAACGTTATAAAGTGTACATCGAGCAACTTTGATTGTCCGAAGTTGCTCAACTCTCTCTATGGAGGAGCTTTTAACGGTTTTGTCCATTTGTCATAGAAAGTTGTTGTTTTGGCATCGAAATAATCTTGGAAGCTTATACTCATAAAATTTGACATAGAAGAACAATAAAACGTGTACACCGAGCATCTTTGATGGTCCAAAATTGGTCAGCTCTCTCTATGAAGGAGCTTTTAACAGTTTTCTACATTTTTCATAGAAACCTTGGATTTTCGCATCGAAATAATCTAGGAAGTTATCCTCATAAAATTTGACATAGAAGAACATTAAAAAGTGTACACCGAGCAACATTGATAGTCCGAAGTTGCTCAACTCTCTCTATGGAGGAGCTTTTAACGGTTTTGTCCAATTGTCATAGAAAGTTCGTATTTTGGCATCGAAATAACTCTGAAAGCTCATTTTCGTAAAATTTAACATAGAAGAACAATAAAAAGTGTACACCGAGCAATTTTGATTATCCGAAGTTGCTCAACTCTCTCTATGGAGGGGCTTTTAACTGTTTTTTCCATTTGTGATAGAAAGTTAGTGTTTTTGCATCGAAATAATCTAAGAAGCTTACACTCATAAAATTTGAAGTAGAAGAACAATAAAAAGTGTACACCGAGCAACTTTGATAGTCCGAAGTTGCTCAACTCTCTCTATGGAGGGGCTTTTAACTGTTTTTTCCATTTATCATAGAAAGTTAGTGTTTTTGCATCGAAATAATCTTAGAAGCTTACACTCATAAAATTTGAAGTAGAAGAACAATAAAAAGTGTACACCGAGCAACTTTGATAGTCCGAAGTTGCTCAACTCTCTCTATGAAGGAGCTTTTAACAGTTTTCTCCATTTGTCATGGAAACTTGGGATTTTGACATCGAAATAATGTAAGAAGCTTACACTCATAAAATTTTACATAGAAGAACAATAAAAAGTGTCCACCGAGCAACTTTGATGTTCTGAAGTTGCTCAACTCTCTCTATGGAGGAGCTTTTAAAGGTTTTGTCCATTTTTCATAGAATGTTGGTCTTTTGCCATCGAAATAATCTTGGAAGCTTATACTCATAAAATTTGACATAAAAGAACATTAAAAAGTGTACACCGATCAACTTTGATAGTCCAAAGTTGCTCAACCCTCTCTATGGAGGAGCTTTTAACGGTTTTGTCCATTTGTCAAAGAAAGTTGGTGTTTTGGCATCGAAATAATCCTGGAAGCTCATTTTCATAAAATTTAACATAGAAGAACAATCAAAAGTGTACACCGAGCAACTTTGATTGTCCGAAGTTGTTCAACTCTCTCTATGGAAGGGCTTTTAACGGTTTTGTCCATTTGTCAAAGAAAGTTGGTGTTTTGGCATCGAAATAATCCTGGAAGCTCATTTTCGTAAAATTTAACATAAAAGAACAATAAAAAGTGTGCACCGAGCAACTTTGATGGTCTGAAGTTGCTCAACTCTCTCTTTGGAGGAGCTTTTAACGGTTTTGTCCATTTGTCATAGAAAGTTGCTGTTTTGGCATTGAAATAATGTTGGAAGCTTATACTCGTAAAATTTGACTTAGTAGAACATTATAAAGTGTATATCGAGCAACTTTGATTGTCCGAAGTTGCTCAACTCTCTCTATGGAGGAGCTTTTAACGGTTTTGTCCATTTGTCATAGAAAGTTGCTGTTTTGGCATCGAAATAATCTTGGAAGCTTATACTCATAAAATTTGACATAGAAGAACAATAAAACGTGTACACCGAGCATCTTTGATGGTCCAAAATTGGTCAACTCTCTCTATAAAGGAGCTTTTAACAGTTTTCTCCATTTTTCATAGAAACCAGGGATTTTCGCATCGAAATAATCTAGGAAGTTATCCTCATAAAATTTGACATAGAAGAACAATAAAAAGTGTACACCGAGCAACTTTGATAGTCCGAAGTTGCTCAACTCTCTCTATGGAGGAGCTTTTAACGGTATTGTCCAATTGTCATAGAAAGTTCGTGTTTTGGTATCGAAATAATCCTGAAAGCTCATTTTCGTAAAATTTAACATAGAAGAATAATAAAAGGTGTACACCGAGCAATTTTGATTGTCTGAAGTTGCTCAACTCTCTCTATGAGCTTTTAACTGTTTTTTCCATTTGTCATAGAAAGTTGGTGTTTTTGCATCGAAATAATCTAAGAAGCTTACACTCATAAAATTTGAAGTAGAAGAACAATAAAAAGTGTACACCGAGCAACTTTGATTGTCCGAAGTTGCTCAACTCTCTCTATGGAGGAGCTTTCAACGGTTTTGTCCATATATCATAGAAAGTTGGTGTTTTGGCATCGAAATAATCTTGGAAGCTTATACTAATAAAATTTGACATAGAAGAACAATAAAACGTGCACACCGAGCATCTTTGATGGTCCGAAATTTGTCAAATCTCTCTATGAAGGAGTTTTTAACAGTTTTCTCCATTTGTCATGGAAGCTTGGGATTTTGGCATCGAAATAATCTAGGAAGCTTACACTCATAAAATTTGACATAGAAGAACAATAAAAAGTGTCCACCGAGCAACTTTGATAGTCCAAAGTTGCTCAACTCTCTATATGGTGGAGCTTTTAACGGTTTTGTCCATTTGTCAAAGAAAGTTGGTGTTTTGGCATCGAAATAATCCTGGAAGCTCATTTTCGTAAAATTTAACATAGAAGAACAATCAAAAGTGTACACCGAGCAACTTTGATTGTCCGAAGTTGCTCAACTCTCTCAATGGAGGGGCTTTTAACGGTTTTGTCCATTTGTCAAAGAAAGTTGGTGTTTTGGCATCGAAATAATCCGGGAAGCTCATTTTCGTAAAATTTAACATAAAAGAACAATAAAAAGTGTGCACCGACCAACTTTGATGGTCTGAAGTTGCTCAACTCTCTCTTTGAAGGAGCTTTTAACGGTTTTGTCCATTTGTCATAGAAAGTTGCTGTTTTGGCATTGAAATAATGTTGGAAGCTTATACTCATAAAATTTGACATAGAAGAACAATAAAACGTGTACAACGAGCATTTTTGATGGTCCGAAATTGGTCAAATCTCTCTATGAATGAGCTTTTAATAATTTTCTTCATTTTTCATGGAAACTTGGGATTTTGGCATCGAAATAATCTAGGAAGCTTACACTCATAAAATTTGACATAGAAGAACAGTAAAAAGTGTCCACCGAGCAACTTTGATGTTCCGAAGTTGCACAACTCTCTCTATGGAGGAGCTTTTAACGGTTTTGTCCATTTGTCAAAGAAAGTTGGTGTTTTGGCATAGAAATAATCCTGGAAGCTCATTTTCATAAAATTTAACATAGAAGAACAATAAAAAGTGTACACCGAGCAACTTTGATTGTCCGAAGTTGCTCAACTCTCTCTTTGGAGGAGCTTTTAACTGTTTTGTCCATTTGTCATAGAAAGTTGGCGTTTTGGCATCGAAATAATCCTGGAAGCTCATTTTCGTAAAATTTAACATAAAAGAACAATAAAAAGTGTACACCGAGCAACTTTGATGGTCTGAAGTTGCTCAACTCTCTCTATGGAGGAGCTTTTTATGGTTTTGTCCATTTGTCATAGAAAGTTGCTGTTTTGGCATCGAAATAATGTTGCAAGCTTATACTCATAAAATTTGACATAGAAAAACAATAAAACGTGTACAACGAGCATTTTTGATGATCCGAAATTGGTCAAATCTCTCTATGAAGGAGCTTTTAACAATTTTCTCCATTTGTCATGAAAACTTGGGATTTTGGCATCGAAATAATCTAGGAAGCTTACACTCATAAAATTTGACATAGAAGAACAATAAAATGTGTCCAACGAGCAACTTTGATGTTCCGAAGTTGCTCAACTCTCTCTATGGAGGAGCTTTTAAAGGTTTTGTCCATTTGTCATAGAATGTTGGTCTTTTGCCATCGAAATAATCTTGGAAGCTTATACTCATAAAATTTGACATAAAAGAACATTAAAAAGTGTACACCGAGCAACTTTGATAGTGTAAAGTTGCTCAACTCTCTCTATGGTGGAGCTTTTAACGGTTTTGTCCATTTGTCAAAGAAAGTTGGTGTTTTGGCATCGAAATAATCCTGGAAGCTCATTTTCGTAAAATTTAACATAGAAGAACAATCAAAAGTGTACACCGAGCAACTTTGATTGTCCGAAGTTGCTCAACTCTCTCTATGGAAGGGCTTTTAACGGTTTTGTCCATTTGTCAAAGAAAGTTGGTGTTTTGGCATCGAAATAATCCTGGAAGCTCATTTTCGTAAAATTTAACATAAAAGAACAATAAAAAGTGTGCACCGAGCAACTTTGATGGTCTGAAGTTGCTCAACTCTCTCTTTGGAGGAGCTTTTAACGGTTTTGTCCATTTGTCATAGAAAGTTGCTGTTTTGGCAATGAAATAATGTTGGAAGCTTATACTCATAAAATTTGACATAGAAGAACAATAAAACGTGTACAACGAGCATTTTTGATGGTCCGAAATTGGTCAAATCTCTCTATGAATGAGCTTTTAATAATTTTCTTCATTTTTCATGGAAACATGGGATTTTGGCATCGAAATAATCTAGGAAGCTTACACTCATAAAATTTGACATAGAAGAACAGTAAAAAGTGTCCACCGAGCAACTTTGATGTTCCGAAGTTGCTCAACTCTCTCTATGGAGGAGCTTTTAACGGTTTTGTCCATTTGTCAAAGAAAGTTGGTGTTTTGGCATAGAAATAATCCTGGAAGCTCATTTTCATAAAATTTAACATAGAAGAACAATAAAAAGTGTACACCGAGCAACTTTGATTGTCCGAAGTTGCTCAACTCTCTCTTTGGAGGAGCTTTTAACGGTTTTGTCCATTTGTCATAGAAAGTTGGCGTTTTGGCATCGAAATAATCCTGGAAGCTCATTTTCGTAAAATTTAACATAAAAGAACAATAAAAAGTGTACACCGAGCAACTTTGATGGTCTGAAGTTGCTCAACTCTCTCTATGGAGGAGCTTTTTACGGTTTTGTCCATTTGTCATAGAAAGTTGCTGTTTTGGCATCGAAATAATGTTGCAAGCTTATACTCATAAAATTTGACATAGAAGAACAATAAAACGTGTACAACGAGCATTTTTGATGATCCGAAATTGGTCAAATCTCTCTATGAAGGAGCTTTTAACAATTTTCTCCATTTGTCATGAAAACTTGGGATTTTGGCATCGAAATAATCTAGGAAGCTTACACTCATAAAATTTGACATAGAAGAACAATAAAATGTGTCCACCGAGCAACTTTGATGTTCCGAAGTTGCTCAACTCTCTCTATGGAGGAGCTTTTAAAGGTTTTGTCCATTTGTCATAGAATGTTGGTCTTTTGCCATCGAAATAATCTTGGAAGCTTATACTCATAAAATTGTACATAGAAGAACATTAAAAAGTGTACACCGAGCAACTTTGATATTCCAAAGTTGTTCAACTCTCTCTATATAGGAGCTTTTAACGGTTTTGTCCATTTGTCAAAGAAAGATGGTGTTTTGGCATCGAAATAATCCTGGAAGCTCATTTTCGTAAAATTTAACATAGAAGAACAATAAAAAGTGTACACCGAGAAACTTTGATTGTCCGAAGTTGCTCAACTCTCTCTATGGAGGAGCTTTTGATGGTTTTGTCCATTTGTCATAGAAAGTTGGTGTTTTGGCATCGAAATAATCCTGGAAGCTCATTTTCGTAAAATTTAACATAAGAGAACAATAAAAAGTGTACACCGAGCAACTTTGATTGTCCGAAGTAGCTCAACTCTCTCTATGGAGGAGCTTCTAACGGTTTTTTCCATTTGTCATTAAAAGTAGGTGTTTTGGCATCGAAATAATCTTGGAAGCTTATACTCGTAAAATTTGACTTAGTAGAACATTATAAAGTGTATATCGAGCAACTTTGATTGTCCGAAGTTGCTCAACTCTCTCTATGGAGGAGCTTTTAACGGTTTTGTCCATTTGTCATAGAAAGTTGCTGTTTTGGCATCGAAATAATCTTGGAAGCTTATACTCATAAAATTTGACATAGAAGAACAATAAAACGTGTACACCGAGCATCTTTGATGGTCCAAAATTGGTCAACTCTCTCTATAAAGGAGCTTTTAACAGTTTTCTCCATTTTTCATAGAAATCAGGGATTTTCGCATCGAAATAATCTAGGAAGTTATCCTCATAAAATTTGACATAGAAGAACATTAAAAAGTGTACACCGAGCAACTTTGATAGTCCGAAGTTGCTCAACTCTCTCTATGGAGGAGCTTTTAACGGTATTGTCCAATTGTCATAGAAAGTTGGTGTTTTGGCATCGAAATAATCCTGAAAGCTCATTTTCGTAAAATTTAACATAGAAGAATAATAAAAGGTGTACACCGAGCAATTTTGATTGTCTGAAGTTGCTCAACTCTCTCTATGAGCTTTTAACTGTTTTTTCCATTTGTCATAGAAAGTTGGTGTTTTTGCATCGAAATAATCTAAGAAGCTTACACTCATAAAATTTGAAGTAGAAGAACAATAAAAAGTGTACACCGAGCAACTTTGATTGTCCGAAGTTGCTCAACTCTCTCTATGGAGGAGCTTTTAACGGTTTTGTCCATATATCATAGAAAGTTGGTGTTTTGGCATCGAAATAATCTTGGAAGCTTATACTAATAAAATTTGACATAGAAGAACAATAAAACGCGCACACCGAGCATCTTTGATGGTCCGAAATTGGTCAAATCTCTCTATGAAGGAGCTTTTAACAGTTTTCTCCATTTGTCATGGAAACTTGGGATTTTGGCATCGAAATAATCTAGGAAGCTTACACTCATAAAATTTGACATAGAAGAACAATAAAAAGTGTCCACCGAGCAACTTTGATGTTCTGAAGTTGCTCAACTCTCTCTATGGAGGAGCTTTTAAAGGTTTTGTCCATTTGTCATAGAATGTTGGTCTTTTGCCATCGAAATAATCTTGGAAGCTTATACTCATAAAATTCGACATAGAAGAATATTAAAAAGTGTACACCGAGCAACTTTGATAGTCCAAAGTTGCTCAACTCTCTCTATGGAGGAGCTTTTAACGGTTTTGTCCATTTGTCAAAGAAAGTTGGTGTTTCGGCATCGAAATAATCCTGGAAGCTCATTTTCGTAAAATTTAACATAGAAGAACAATAAAAAGTGTACACCGAGCAACTTTGATTGTCCGAAGTCGCTCAACTCTCTCTATGAAGGAGCTTTTAACGGTTTTGTCCATTTGTCAAAGAAAGTTGTTGTTTTGACATCGAAATAATCCTGAAGCTCATTTTGGTAAAATTTAACATAAAAGAACAATAAAAAGTGTACACAGAGCAACTTTGATGGTCTGAAGTTGCTCAACTCTCTCTATGGAGGAGCTTTTAACGGTTTTGTCCATTTGTCATAGAAAGTTGCTGTTTTGGCATCGAAATAATGTTGGAAGCTTATACTCATAAAATTTGACATAGAAGAACAATAAAACGTGTACAACGAGCATTTTTGATGGTCCGAAATTGGTCAACTCTCTCTATGGAGGAGCTTTTGACGGTTTTGTCCATTTGTCATAGAAAGTTGGTGTTTTGGCATCGAAATAATCCTGGGAGCTCATTTTCGTAAAATTTAACATAAAAGAACAATAAAAAGTGTACACCGAGCAACTTTGATTGTCCGAAGTTGCTCAACTCTCTCTATGGAGGAGCTTTTAACGGTTTTTTCCATTTGTCATTAAAAGTTGGTGTTTTGGCATCGAAATAATCTTGGAAGCTTATACTCGTAAAATTTGACTTAGTAGAACATTATAAAGTGTACATCGAGCAACTTTGATTGTCCGAAGTTGCTCAACTCTCTCTATGGAGGAGCTTTTAACGGTTTTGTCCATTTGTCATAGAAAGTTGCTGTTTTGGCATCGAAATAATCATGGAAGTTTATACTCATAAAATTTGACATAGAAGAACAATAAAACGTGTACACCGAGCATCTTTGATGGTCCAAAATTGGTCAACTCTCTCTATGAAGGAGCTTTTAACCGTTTTCTCCATTTTTCATAGAAATCTTGGATTTTCGCATCGAAATAATCTAGGAAGTTATCCTCATAAAATTTGACATAGAAGAACATTAAAAAGTGTACACCGAGCAACTTTGATAGTCCGAAGTTGCTCAACTCTCTCTATGGAGGAGCTTTTAACGGTTTTTTCCAATTGTCATAGAAAGTTGGTGTTTTGGCATCGAAATAATCCTGAAAGCTCATTTTCGTAAAATTTAACATAGAAGAACAATAAAAAGTGTACACCGTGCAATTTTGATTGTCCGAAGTTGCTCAAATCTCTCTATGGAAGAGCGTTTAACGGTTTTGTCCATTTGTCATAGAAAGTTGGTGTTTTGGCATCGAAATAATTCTGAATGCTCATTTTCGTAAAATTTAACATAGAAGAACAATAAAAAGTGTACACCGAGCAATTTTGATTGTCCGAAGTTGCTCAACTCTCTCTATGCAGGAGCTTTTAACGGTTTTGTCCATTTTTCATAGAAAGTTGGTGTTTTGACATCGAAATAATCCTGGAAGCTCATTTTCGTAAAATTTAACATAAAAGAACAATAAAAAGTGTACACCGAGCAACTTTGATGGTCTGAAGTTGCTCAACTCTCTCTATGGAGGAGCTTTTAACGGTTTTGTCCATTTGTCATTGAAAGTTGCTGTTTTGGCATCGAAATAATGTTGGAAGCTTATACTCATAAAATTTGACATAGAAGAACAATAAAACGTGTACAACGAGCATTTTTGATGGTCCGAAATTGGTCAAATTTCTCTATGAATGAGCTTTTAATAATTTTCTCCATTTGTCATGGAAACTTGTGATTTTGGAATCGAAATAATCTAGGAAGCTTACACTCATAAAATTTGACATAGAAGAACAATAAAAAGTGTCCACCGAGCAACTTTGATGTTCCGAAGTTGCTCAACTCTCTCTATGGAGGAGCTTTTAGCGGTTTTGTCCATTTGTCAAAGAAAGTTGGTGTTTTGGCATCGAAATAATCCTGGAAGCTCATTTTCATAAAATTTAACATAGAAGAACAATAAAAAGTGTACACTGAGCAACTTTGATAGTCCAAAGTTGCTCAACTCTCTCTACGGAGGAGCTTTTAACAGTTTTTTCCATTTGTCAAAGAAAGTTGGTGTTTTCGCATCGAAATAATCCTGGAAGCTCATTTCCGTAAAATTTAACATAGAAGAACAATAAAAAGTGTACACCGAGCAACTTTGATTGTCCGAAGTTGCTCAACTCACTCTTTGGAGGAACTTTTAACGGTTTTTTCCATTTGTCATTAAAAGTTGGTGTTTTGGCATCGAAATAATCTTGGAAGCTTATACTCGTAAAATTTGACTTAGTAGAACATTATAAAGTGTACATAGAGCAACTTTGATTGTCCGAAGTTGCTCAACTCTCTCTATGGAGGAGCTTTTAACGGTTTTGTCCATTTGTCATAGAAAGTTCCTGTTTTGGCATCGAAATAATCTTGGAAGCTTATACTCATGAAATTTGACATAGAAGAACAATAAAACGTGTACACCGAGCATCTTTGATGGTCCAAAATTGGTCAACTCTCTCTATGAAGGAGCTTTTAACACTTTTCTCCATTTTTCATAGAAACCTGGGATTTTCGCATCGAAATAATCCAGGAAGTTATCCTCATAAAATTTTACATAGAGGAACATTAAAAAGTGTACACCGAGCAACTTTGATAGTCTGAAGTTGCTCAACTCTCTCTATGGAGGAGCTTTTAACAGTATTGTCCAATTGTCATAGAAAATTGGTGTTTTGGCATCGAAATAATCTTGAAAGCTCATTTTCGTAAAATTTAACATAGAAGAATAATAAAAGGTATACACCGAGCAATTTTGATTGTCTGAAGTTGCTCAACTCTCTCTATGGAGGAGCTTTGAACTGTTTTTTCCATTTATCATAGAAAGTTGGTGTTTTTGCATCGAAATAATCTAAGAAGCTTACACTCATAAAATTTGAAGTAGAAGAACAATAAAAAGTGTACACCGAGCAACTTTGATTGTCCGAAGTTGCTCAACTCTCTCTATGGAGGAGCTTTTAATGGTTTTGTCCATTTGTCATAGAAAGTTGGTGTTTTGGAATCAAAATAATCTTGGAAGCTTATACTCATAAAATTTGACATAGAAGAACAATAAAACGTGTACACCGAGCATCTTTGATGGTCCGAAATTGGTCAAATCTCTCTATGAAGGAGCTTTTAACAGTTTTCTCCATTTGTCATGGAAACTTGGGATTTTGGCATCGAAATAATCTGGGAAGCTTACACTCATAAAATTTGACATAGAAGAACAATAAAAAGTGTCCATAGAGCAACTTTGATGTTCTGAAGTTGCTCAACTCTCTCTATGGAGGAGCTTTTAAAGGTTTTGTCCATTTGTCATAGAATGTTGGTCTTTTGCCATCGAAATAATCTTGGAAGCTTATACTCATAAAATTTGACATAAAAGAACATTAAAAGGTGTACACCGAGCAACTTTGATAGTCCAAAGTTGCTCAACTCTCTCTATGGAGGAGCTTTTAACGGTTTTGTTCATTTGTCAAAGAAAGTTGGCGTTTTGGCATCGAAATATTCCTGGAAGCTCATTTTCGTAAAATTTAACATAGAAGAACAATAAAAAGTGTACACCGAGCAACTTTGATTGTCCAAAGTTGCTCAACTCTATCTATGGAGGAGCTTTTAACGGTTTTGTCCATTTGTCATAGAAAGTTGCTGTTTTTGCATCGAAATAATGTTGGAAGCTTATACTCATAAAATTTGACATAGAAGAACAATAAAACGTGTACAACGAGCATTTTTGATGGTCCGAAATTGGTCAAATCTCTCTATGAAGGAGCTTTTAACAATTTTCTCCATTTGTCATGAAAACTTGGGATTTTGGCATCGAAATAATCTAGTAAGCTTACACTCATAAAATTTGACATAGAAGAACAATAAAATGTGTCCACCGAGCAACTTTGATGTTCCGAAGTTGCTCAACTCTCTCTATGGAGGAGCTTTTAAAGATTTTGTCCATTTGTCATAGAATGTTGGTCTTTTGCCATCGAAATAATCTTGGAAGCTTATACTCATAAAATTGTACATAGAAGAACATTAAAAAGTGTACAACGAGCAACTTTGATATTCCAAAGTTGCTCAACTCTCTCTATGGAGGAGCTTTTAACGGTTTTGTCCATTTGTCAAAGAAAGTTGGTGTTTTGGCATCGAAATAATCCTGGAAGCTCATTTCCGTAAAATTTAACATAGAAGAACAATAAAAAGTGTACACCGAGAAACTTTGATTGTCCGAAGTTGCTCAACTCTCTCTATGGAGGAGCTTTTGACGGTTTTGTCCATTTGTCATAGAAAGTTGGTGTTTTGGCATCGAAATAATCCTAGAAGCTCATTTTCGTAAAATTTAACATAAGAGAACAATAAAAAGTGTACACCGAGCAACTTTGATTGTCCAAAGTAGCTCAACTCTCTCTATGGAGGAGCTTTTAACGGTTTTTTCCATTTGTCATTAAAAGTTGGTGTTTTGGCATCGATATAATCTTGGAAACTTATACTCGTAAAATTTGACTTAGTAGAACATTATAAAATGTACATCGAGCAACTTTGATTGTACGAAGTTGCTCAACTCTCTCTATGGAGGAGCTTTTAACGGTTTTGTCCATTTGTCATAGAAAGTTGCTGTTTTGGCATCGAAATAATCCTGAAAGCTCATTTTCGTAAAATTTAACATAGAAGAATAATAAAAGGTGTACACCGAGCAATTTTGATTGTCTGAAGTTGCTCAACTCTCTCTATGGAGGAGCTTTGAACTGTTTTTTCCATTTGTCATAGAAAGTTGGTGTTTTTGCATTGAAATAATCTAAGAAGCTTACACTCATAAAATTTGAAGTAGAAGAACAATAAAAAGTGTACACCGAGCAACTTTGATTGTCCGAAGTTGCTCAACTCTCTCTATGGAGGAGCTTTTAACGGTTTTGTCCATTTGTCATAGAAAGTTGGTGTTTTGTAATCGAAATAATCTTGGAAGCTTATACTCATAAAATTTGACATAGAAGAACAATAAAACGTGTACACCGAGCATCTTTGATAGTCCGAAATTGGTCAAATCTCTCTATGAAGGAGCTTTTAACAGTTTTCTCCATTTGTCATGGAAACTTGGGATTTTGGCATCGAAATAATCTAGGAAGCTTACACTCATAAAATTTGAAATAGAAGAACAATAAAAAGTGTCCACAGAGCAACTTTGATGTTCTGAAGTTGCTCAACTCTCTCTATGGAGGAGCTTTTAAAGGTTTTGTCCATTTGTCATAGAATGTTGGTCTTTTGCCATCGAAATAATCTTGGAAGCTTATACTCATAAAATTTGACATAAAAGAACATTAAAAAGTGTACACCGAGCAACTTTGATAGTCCAAAGTTGCTCAACTCTCTCTATGGAGGAGCTTTTAACGGTTTTGTCCATTTGTCAAAGAAAGTTGGTGTTTTGGCATCGAAATAATCCTGGAAGCTCATTTTCGTAAAATTTAACATAAAAGAACAATAAAAAGTGTACACCGAGCAACTTTGATGGTCTGAAGTTGCTCAACTCTCTCTATGGAGGAGCTTTTAACGGTTTTGTCCATTTGTCATAGAAAGTTGCTGTTTTGGCATCGAAATAATGTTGGAAGCTTATACTCATAAAATTTGACATAGAAGAACAATAAAACGTGTACAACGAGCATTTTTGATGGTCTGAAATTGGTCAAATCTCTCTATTAATGAGCTTTTAATAATTTTCTCCATTTGTCATGGAAACTTGGGATTTTGGCATCGAAATAATCTAGGAAGCTTACACTCATAAAATTTGACATAGAAGAACAATAAAAAGTGTCCACCGAGCAACTTTGATGTTCCAAAGTTGCTCAACTCTTTCTATGGAGGAGCTTTTAACGGTTTTGTCCATTTGTCAAAGAAAGTTGGTGTTTTCGCATCGAAATAATCCTGGAAGCTCATTTTCATAAAATTTAACATAGAAGAACAATAAAAAGTGTACACCGAGAAACTTTGATTGTCCGAAGTTGCTCAACTCTCTCTATGGAGGAGCTTTTGACGGTTTTGTCCATTTGTCATAGAAAGTTGGTGTTTTGGCATCGAAATAATCCTGGATGCTCATTTTCGTAAAATTTAACATAAAACAACAATAAAAAGTGTACATCGGGCAACTTTGATTGTCCGAAGTAGCTCAACTCTCTCTGTGGAGGAGCTTTTAACGGTTTTTTCCATTTGTCATTAAAAGTTGGTGTTTTGGCATCGAAATAATCTTGGATGCTTATACTCGTAAAATTTGACTTAGTAGAACATTATAAAGTGTACATCGAGCAAGTTTGATTGTCCGAAGTTGCTCAACTCTCTCTATGGAGGAGCTTTTAACGGTTTTGTCCATTTGTCATAGAAAGTTGCTGTTTTGGCATCGAAATAATCTTGGAAGCTTATACTCATATAATTTGACATAGAAGAACAATAAAACATGCGCACCGAGCATCTTTGATCGTCCAAAATTGGTCAACTCTCTATGAAGGAGCTTTTAACAGTTTTCTCCATTTTTCATAGAAACCTGGGATTTTCGCATCGAAATAATCTAGGAAGTTATCCTCATAAAATTTGACATAGAAGAACATTAAAAAGTGTACACGGAGCAACTTTGATAGTACGAAGTTGCTCAACTCTCTCTATGAGGGAGCTTTTAACGGTTTTGTCCAATTGTCATAGAAAGTTGGTGTTTTGGCATCGAAATAATCCTGAAAGCTCATTTTCGTAAAATTTAACATAGAAGAACAATAAAAGGTGTACACCGAGCAATGTGGATTGACTGAAGTTTCTCAACTCTCTCTATGGAGGAGCTTTTAACTGTTTTTTCCATTTGTCATAGAAAGTTGGTGTTTTTGCATCGAAATAATCTAAGAAGCTTACACTCATAAAATTTGAAGTAGAAGAACAATAAAAAGTGTACACCGAGCAACTATGATTGTCCGAAGTTGCTCAACTCTCTCTATGGAGGAGCTTTTAACGGTTTTGTCCATTTGTCATTAAAAGTTGGTGTTTTCGCATCGAAATAATCTTGGAAGCTTATACTCGTAAAATTTGACTTAGTAGAACATTATAAAGTGTACATCGAGCAACTTTGATTATCCGAAGTTGCTCAACTCTCTCTATGGAGGAGCTTTTAACGGTTTTGTCCATTTGTCATAGAAAGTTGCTGTTTTGGCATCGAAATAATCTTGGAAGCTTATACTCATAAAATTTGACATAGAAGAACAATAAAACGTGTACACCGAGCATCTTTGATGGTCTAAAATTGGTCAACTCTCTCTATGAAGGAGCTTTTAACAGTTTTCTCCATTTTTCATAGAAACCTGGGATTTTCGCATCGAAATAATCTAGGAAGTTATCCTCATAAAATTTGACATAGAAGAACATTAAAAAGTGTACACCGAGCAACTTTGATAGTATGAAGTAGCTCAACTCTCTCTATGGAGGAGCTTTTAACGGTTTTCTCCAATTGTCATAGAAAGTTGGTGTTTTGGCATCGAAATAATCCTGAAAGCTCATTTTCGTAAAATTTAACATAGAAGAACAATAAAAGGTGTACACCGAGCAATTTGGATTGACTGAAGTTGCTCAACTCTCTCTATGGAGGAGCTTTTAACTGTTTTTTCCATTTGTCATACAAAGTTGGTGTTTTTGCATCGAAATAATCTAAGAAGCTTACACTCATAAAATTTGAAGTAGAAGAACAATAAAAAATGTACACCGAGCAACTTTGATTGTCCGAAGTTGCTCAACTCTCTCTATGGAGGAGCTTTTAACGGTTTTGTCCATTTGTCATAGAAAGTTGGTGTTTTGGCATCGAAATAATCTAGTAAGCTTACACTCATAAAATTTGACATAGAAGAACAATAAAACGTGTACACCGAGCATCTTTGATGGTCCGAAATTGGTCAAATCTCTCTATGAAGGAGCTTTTAACAGTTTTCTCCATTTGTCATGGAAACTTGGGATTTTGGCATCGAAATAATCTAGGAAGCTTACACTCATAAAATTTGAAATAGAAGAACAATAAAAAGTGTCCACAGAGCAACTTTGATGTTCTGAAGTTGCTCAACTCTCTCTATGGAGGAGCTTTTAAAGGTTTTGTCCATTTGTCATAGAATGTTAGTCTTTTGCCATCGAAATAATCTTGGAAGCTTATACTCATAAAATTTGACATAAAAGAACATTAAAAAGTGTACACCGAGCAACTTTGATAGTCCAAAGTTGCTCAACTCTCTCTATGGAGGAGCTTTTAACGGTTTTGTCCATTTGTCAAAGAAAGTTGGTGTTTTGGCATCGAAATAATCCTGGAAGCTCATTTTCGTAAAATTTAACATAAAAGAACAATTAAAAGTGTACACCGAGCAACTTTGATGGTCTGAAGTTGCTCAACTCTCTCTATGGAGGAGCATTTAACGGTTTTGTCCATTTGTCATAGAAAGTTGCTGTTTTGGCATCGAAATAATGTTGGAAGCTTATACTCATAAAATTTGACATAGAAGAACAATAAAACGTGTACAACGAGCATTTTTGATGGTCCGAAATTGGTCAAATCTCTCTATGAATGAGCTTTTAATAATTTTCTCCATTTGTCATGGAAACTTGGGATTTTGGCATCGAAATAATCTAGGAAGCTTACACTCATAAAATTTGACATAGAAGAACAATAAAAAGTGTCCACCGAGCAACTTTGATGTTCCAAAGTTGCTCAACTCTCTCTATGGAGGAGCTTTTAACGGTTTTGTCCATTTGTCAAAGAAAGTTAGTGTTTTGGCATCGAAATAATCCTGGAAGCTCATTTTCATAAAATTTAACATAGAAGAACAATAAAAAGTGTACACCGAGAAACTTTGATTGTCCGAAGTTGCTCAACTCTCTCTATGGAGGAGCTTTTAACGGTTTTGTCCATTTGTCATAGAAAGTTTATGTTTTGGCATCGAAATAATCCTGGATGCTCATTTTCGTAAAATTTAACATAAAAGAACAATAAAAAGTGTACATCGAGCAACTTTGATTGTCCGAAGTAGCTCAACTCTCTCTGTGGAGGAGCTTTTAACGGTTTTTTCCATTTGTCATTAAAAGTTGGTGTTTTGGCATCGAAATAATCTTGGAAGCTTATACTCGTAAAATTTGACTTAGTAGAACATTATAAAGTGTACATCGAGCAAGGTTGATTGTCCGAAGTTGCTCAACTCTCTCTATGGAGGAGCTTTTAACGGTTTTGTCCATTTGTCATAGAAAGTTGCTGTTTTGGCATCGAAATAATCTTGGAAGCTTATACTCATATAATTTGACATAGAAGAACAATAAAACATGTACACCGAGAATCTTTGATGGTCCAAAATTGGTCAACTCTCTATGAAGGAGCTTTTAACAGTTTTCTCCATTTTTCATAGAAACCTGAGATTTTCGCATCGAAATAATCTAGGAAGTTATCCTCATAAAATTTGACATAGAAGAACATTAAAAAGTGTACACCGAGCAACTTTGATAGTACGAAGTTGCTCAACTCTCTCTATGGAGGAGCTTTTCACGGTTTTCTCCAATTGTCATAGAAAGTTGGTGTTTTGGCATCGAAATAATCCTGAAAGCTCATTTTCGTAAAATTTAACATAGAAGAACAATAAAAGGTGTACACCGAGCAATTTGGATTGACTGAAGTTGCTCAACTCTCTCTATGGAGGAGCTTTTAACTGTTTTTTCCATTTGTCATAGAAAGTTGGTGTTTTTGCATCGAAATAATCTAAGAAGCTTACACCCATAAAATTTGAAGTAGAAGAACAATAAAAAATGTACACCGAGCAACTTTGATTGTCCGAAGTTGCTCAACTCTCTCTATGGAGGAGCTTTTAACGGTTTTGTCCATTTGTCATAGAAAGTTGGTGTTTTGGCATCAAAATAATCTTGGAAGCTTATACTCATAAAATTTGACATAGAAGAACAATAAAACGTGTACACCGAGCATCTTTGATGGTCCGAAATTGGTCAAATCTTTCTATGAAGGAGCTTTTAACAGTTTTCTCCATTTGTCATCGAAACTTGGGATTTTAGCATCGAAATAATCTAGTAAGCATACACTCATAAAATTTGACATAGAAGAACAATAAAAAGTGTCCACCGAGCAACTTTGATATTCTGAAGTTGCTCAACTCTCTCTATGGAGGAGCTTTTAAAGGTTTTGTCCATTTGTCATAGATTGTTGGTCTTTTACCATCGAAATAATCTTGGAAGCTTATACTCATAAAATTCGACATAGAAGAACATTAAAAAGTGTACACCGAGCAACTTTGATAGTCCAAAGTTGCTCAACTCTTTCTATGGAGGAGCTTTTAACGGTTTTGTCCATTTGTCAAAGAAAGTTGGTGTTTTGGCATCGAAATAATCGTGGAAGCTCATTTTCGTAAAATTTAACATAGAAGAACAATAAAAAGTGTACACCGAGCAAGTTTGATTGTCCGAAGTTGCTCAACTCTCTCTATGGTGGAGCTTTTAACGGTTTTGTCCATTTGTCAAAGAAAGTTGGTGTTTTGGCATCGAAATAATCCTGGAAGCTCATTTTCGTAAAATTTAACATAGAAGAACAATAAAAGGTGTACACCGAGCAACTTTGATTGTCCGAAGTTTCTCAACTCTCTCTATGGAGGAGCTTTTAACGGTTTTGTCCATTTGTCATAGAAAGTTGTTGTTTTGGCATCGAAATAATCTAAGAAGCTTACACTCAAAAAATTTGAAGTAGAAGAACAATAAAAAGTGTACACCGAGCAACTTTGATTGTTCGAAGTTGCTCAACTCTCTCTGTGGAGGAGCTTTTAACGGTTTGGTCCATTTTTCATAGAAAGTTGCATTTTTGCATCGAAATAATCTTGGAAGCTTATACTCATAAAATTTGACATAGATGAACAATAAAACGTGAACACCGAGCATCTTTGATGGTCCGAAATTGGTCAACTCTCTCTATGAAGTAGATTTTGACAGTTTTCTCCATTTGTCTTGGAAACTTGAGATTTTGGCATCGAAATAATCTAGGAAGCTTATACTCATAAAATTTGATATAAAAGAACAATAAAAATTGTCTACCGAGAAACTTTGAAGTTTCGAAGTTGCTCAACTCTCTCTATGGAGGAGCTTTTAAAGGATTTGTCCATTTGTCATAGAATGTTGGTGTTTTGGCATCGAAATAATCCTGGAAGCTCATTTTCGTAAAATATAATATAGAAGAACAATAAAAAGTGTACACCGAGCAACTTTGATTGTCCGAAGTTGCTCAACTCTCTCTATGGAGGAGCTTTTAACGGTTTTGTCCATTTGTCATAAAAAAGTTGGTGTTTTGGCATCGAAATAATCTTGGAAGCTTATACTCGTAAAATTTAACTTAGTAGAACATTATAAAGTGTACACCGAGAAACTTTGATTGTCCGAAGTTGCTCAACTCTCTCTATGGAGGAGCTTTTAACGGTTTTGTCCATTTGTCATAGAAAGTTTCCGTTTTGGCATGGAAATATTCTTGGAAGCTGATACTTATAAAATTTGACATAGAAGAACAATAAAACATGTACACCGAGCATCTTTGATGGTCCGAATTTGGTCAACTCTCTCTATGAATGAGCTTTTTACAGTTTTCTCCATTTGTCATAGAAACCTGGGATTTTGGCATCGAAATAATCTAGGAAGCTTATACTCATAAGATTTGACATAGAAGAAAAATAAAAAGTGTACACCGAGCAACTTTGATGTGCCGATGTTGCTCAACTCTCTCTATGGAGGAGCTTTTAACGGTTTTGTCCATTTGTCATAGAAAGTTGGTGTTTTGGCATCGAAATAATCCTGGATGCTCATTTTCGTAAAACTTGATATAGAAAAACAATAAAAGGCGTACACCGAGCAAGTTTAATTGTCCACAGTTGCTCAACTCTCACTATGGAGGAGCTTTTAACTGTTTTTTCCATTTGTCATTGAAAGTTGGTGTTTTTGCATCGAAATAATCTAAGAAGCTTACACTCATAAAATTTGAAGTAGAAGAACAATAAAAAGTGTACACCGAGCAACTTTGATTGTACGAAGTTGCTCAACTCTCTCTACGGAGGAGCTTTTAACGGTTTTGTCCATTTGTCATAGAAAGTTGCTGTTTTGGCATGGAAATAATCTTGGAAGCTGATACTTATAAAATTTGACATAGAAGAACAATAAAACATGTACACCGAGCATCTTTGATGGTCCGAATTTGGTCAACTCTCTCTATGAAGGAGCTTTTTACTGTTTTCTCCATTTGTCATAGAAACCTTGGATTTTGGCATCGAAATAATCTAGGAAGCTTATACTCATAAGATTTGACATAGATGAAAAATAAAAAGTGTACACCGAGCAACTTTGATGTGCCGATGTTGCTCAACTCTCTCTATGGAGGAGCTTTTAACGGTTTTGTCCATTTGTCATAGAAAGTTGGTGTTTTGGCATCGAAATAATCCTAGAAGCTCATTTTCGTAAAATTTAACATAGAAGAACAATAAAAAGTCTACACCGAGAAACTTTGATTGTCCGAAGTTGCTCAACTCTCTCTATGGAGGAGCTTTTAACGGTTTTGTCCATTTGTCATAGAAAGTTGGTGTTTTGGCATCGAAATAATCCTGGATGCTCATTTTCATAAAACTTGACATAGAAGAACAATAAAAGGTGTACACCGAGCAAGTTTGATTGTCCAAAGTTGCTCAACTCTCACTATGGAGGAGCTTTTAACTGTTTTTTCCATTTGTCATTGAAAGTTGGTGTTTTTGCATCGAAATAATCTAAGAAGCTTACACTCATAAAATTTGAAGTAGAAGAACAATAAAAAGTGTACACCGAGCAACTTTGATTGTACGAAGTTGCTCAACTCTCTCTACGGAGGAGCTTTTAACGGTTTTGTCCATTTGTCATAGAAAGTTGCTGTTTTGGCATGGAAATAATCTTGGAAGCTGATACTTATAAAATTTGACATAGAAGAACAATAAAACATGTACACCGAGCATCTTTGATGGTCCGAATTTGGTCAACTCTCTCTATGAAGGAGCTTTTTACTGTTTTCTCCATTTGTCATAGAAACCTTGGATTTTGGCATCGAAATAATCTAGGAAGCTTATAATCATAAGATTTGACATAGATGAAAAATAAAAAGTGTACACCGAGCAACTTTGATGTGCCGATGTTGCTCAACTCTCTCTATGGAGGAGCTTTTAACTGTTTTTTCCATTTGTCATAGAAAGTTGGTGTTTTTGCATCGAAATAATCTAAGAAGCTTACACTCATAAAATTTGAAGTAGAAGAACAATAAAAAGTGTACACCGAGCAACTTTGATTGTCCGAAGTTGCTCAACTCTCTCTATGGAGGTGCTTTTAACGGTTTTGTCCATTTGTCATAGAAAGTTGGTGTTTTGGCATCGAAATAATCCTGGATGCTCATTTTCGTAAAACTTGACATAGAAGAACAATAAAAGGTGTACACCGAGCAAGTTTGATTGTCCAAAGTTGCTCAACTCTCACTATGGAGGAGCTTTTAACTGTTTTTTCCATTTGTCATAGAAAGTTGGTGTTTTTGCATCGAAATAATCTAAGAAGCTTACACTCATAAAATTTGAAGTAGAAGAACAATAAAAAGTGTACACCGAGCAACTTTGATTGTCCGAAGTTGCTCAACTCTCTCTATGGAGGTGCTTTTAACGGTTTTGTCCATTTGTCATAGAAAGTTGTATTTTGGCATCGAAATAATCCTAGATGCTCATTTTCGTAAAACTTGACATAGAAGAACAATAAAAGGTGTACACCGAGCAAGTTTTATTGTCCAAAGTTGCCCAACTCTCACTATGGAGGAGCTTTTAACTGTTTTTTCCATTTGTCATTGAAAGTTGGTGTTTTTGCATCGAAATAATCTAAGAAGCTTACACTCATAAAATTTGAAGTAGAAGAACAATAAAAAGTGTACACCGAGCAACTTCGATTGTCCGAAGTTGCTCAACTCTCTCTATGGAGGAGCTTTTAACGGTTTTGTCTATTTTTCATAGAAAGTTGCTGTTTTGCATCGAAATAATCTTGGAAGCTTATACTCATAAAATTTGACATAGAAGAACAATAAAACGTGTACAGCGAGCATCTTTGATGGTCCGAAATTGGTCAACTCTCTCTATGAAGGAGATTTTAACAGTTTTCTCCATTTGTCATGGAAACTTGGGATTTTGGCATCGAAATAATCTAGGAAGCTTATACTCATAAAATTTGATATAAAAGAACAATAAAAAGTGTCTACCGAGCAACTTTGATGTTTCGAAGTTGCTCAACTCTCTCTATGGAGGAGCTTTTAAAGGTTTTGTCCATTTGTCATAGAATGTTGGTCTTTTGCCATCGAAATAATCTTGGAAGCTTATACTCATAAAATTTGACATAAAAGAACATTAAAAAGTGTACACAGAGCAACTTTGATAGTCCAAAGTTGCTCAACTCTCTCTATGGAGGAGCTTTTAACGGTTTTGTCCATTTGTCAAAGAAAGTTGGTGATTTGGCATCGAAATAATCCAGGAAGCTCATTTTCATAAAATATAACATAGGAGAACAACAAAAAGTGTACACCGAGCAACTTTGATTGTCCGAAGTTGCTCAACTCTCTCTATGGAGGAGCTTTTAACGGTTTTGTCCATTTGTCATAAAAAGTTGGTGTTTTGGCATCGAAATAATCCTGGAAGCTCATTTTCATAAAATTTAACATAAAAGAATGATAAAAAGTGTACACCGAGCAACTTTGATTGTCAGAAGTTGCTCAACTCTCTCTATGGAGGAGCTTTTAACGGTTTTTTCCATTTGTCATTAAAAGTTTGTGTTTTGGCATCGAAATAATCTTGGAAGCTTATACTCGTAAAATTTAACTTAGTAGAACATTATAAAGTATACACCGAGAAACTTTGATTGTCCGAAGTTGCTCAACTCTCTCTATGGAGGAGCTTTTAACTGTTTTGTCCATTTTTCATAGAAAGTTGCTGTTTTGGCATTGAAATAATCTCGCAAGCTTATACTTATAAAATTTAACATAGAAGAACAATAAAACATGTACACCGAGCATCTTTGATGGTCCGAATTTGGTCAACTCTCTCTATGAAGGAGCTTTTTACAGTTTTCTCCATTTGTCATAGAAACCTTGGATTTTGGCATCGAAATAATCTGGGAAGCTTATACTCATAAGATTTGACATAGAAGAAAAATAAAAAGTGTTCACGGAGCAACTTTGATGTGCCGATGTTGCTCAACTCTCTCTATGGAGAAGCTTTTAAAGGTTTTGTCCGTTTGTCATAGAAAGTTGGTCTTTTGCCATCGAAATAATCTTGGAAGCTTATACTCATAAAATTTGACATAGAAGAACATTAAAAAGTGTACACCGAGCAACTTTGATAGTCCGAAGTTGCTCAACTCTCTCTATGGAGGAGCTTTTAACGGTTTTGTCCATTTGTCATAGAAAGTTGCTGTTTTGGCATGGAAATAATCTTGGAAGCTTATACTTATAAAATTTGACATAGAAGAACAATAAAACATGTACACCGAGCATCTTTGATGGTCCGAATTTGGTCAACTCTCTCTATGAAGGAGCTTTTTACAGTTTTCTCCATTTGTCATAGAAACCTGGGATTTTGGCATCGAAATAATCTAGGAAGCTTATGAAATCACTAGGCTAACACAAGAGGGGGGGGTGAATTGTGTTTTAAAAAACTATGTATAAACCCCAAGCACAAAACCACAACCTAAAAACTCACAAATGATTAAGGCAATGTCAAGAATGCAAATCTGCGCACTAATCATGTAAATGCAATTTGACCTAGCAATTCAACTCGGAATGTAACGAAATTTGATATGCAATATTTCAACACGTCAATGAACACTATATCAAAAATTCAGCTCAAAGTCTAGATATATGAACAATTCACGGACAGATTGGTATTCTGGAAAATTAACAATCAAAAGTATACCTAGAATTCAATAATCACAAGTTGTTCAACCACAAGCAATATCCCAACAAGGAATGGCAGCAAGCAACACCCTAATATCAACTTCTAAGGCACACAAATCACCAATAACACCAATAGAATGATAATAAAAAATAAGTCACTACAAGGCAGCAAGTCTAACACACAAACAAGCAAGGAAATCAAAATAGTGTGCACAAGGATATATAGTGGTTCGGTGCTCACACCTACATCCACTACCTAAGCCCTCAAGCTTAGGATTTCCCAATCCACTAAAGGATATATGTGGTTTTGCAAGTTCACCACAAACTTAGGGTTTCCAAGAACACCCCAAACTTGTACACCAACAAGGTTTGAAGCTAACCTTAAACTTTCACACACCTCTCAAAGGTAATGCCCTCAAAAGGGACTTTTACAAGTATTTGGATTTTGGTTCTCTCAAGATTAGCTCTAGGCTATATATAGTTGGAGAACACTCAAATTCACAAGATGTTGCTCAAATGGGTTTGGATTCAAATGTGTAGCAAACACCCTTGTAATCTCACACAAAGCTCACACTAGATCAAGAATAGGTTTAGGTGAAGCTTTGTTGAAGAACTCTCAAGAACACACCAAGAGTACCCAAGGGTAGAAAGATTTTGGGGTGGTTCAAGGAGTTTTTGGATCTCTCTTTCAAATAGGAAGATGATGGCTTGAATGTAATCAAAGTGGTAGCAAGAGATCGCAAGGAAGAAGCTTGAATCAAGAAGATGAAGTTGAGAGCAAGTAAGCTTGAACACTTAGAAAAAAATCTGCAAATGCTTCTTCCACCTAGCAAGAATGGCCGACCCTTCTCTCTTCAAAACAAAAAAAACCAACTCAGCCATTGGATCAATACATCTTCAAATCTTGGCCCTTGAAGCTACTTTCAAATCTGGACCTTTCTTTAATTCAAATGAAATTGATCTCAGCCATTGAAGAACATTAAAAAGTGTACACCGAGCAACATTGATAGTCCGAAGTTGCTCAACTCTCTCTATGGAGGAACTTTTAACGGTTTTGTCCATTTGTCATAGAAAGTTGGTGTTTTGGCATCGAAATAATCCTAGAAGCTCATTTTCGTATAATCTAACATAGAAGAATAATAAAAAGTGTACACCGAACAACTCTTATTGTCCGAAGTTGCTCAACTCTCTCTATGGAGGAGCTTTTAACGGTTTTCTCCATTCGTCATAGAAAGTTGGTGTTTTGGCATCGAAATAATCCTGGAAGCCTATACACGTAAAATTTGACATAAAAAAGCAATAAAAAGTGTACACCGAGCAACTTTGATGGTCCGACGTTGCTCAACTCTCTCTATGGAGGAGCTTTTAATGGTTTTTTCCATTTGTCATAGAAAGTTGGTGTTTTGGCATCGAAATAATCATGGAAGCGTATACTCATAAAATTTGACATAAAAGAACAACAAAACGTGTACACCGGGCATCTTTGATGGTCCGAAATTGGTCAACTCTCTCTATGAAGGAGCTTTTAACAGTTTTCTCCATTTGTCATAGAAACTTGGGATTTTGCCATCGAAATAATCTAGGAAGCTTATACTCGTAAAATTTGACATGGAAGAACAATAAAAAGTGTACATCGAGCAACTTTGATGTTCCGATGTTGCTCAACTCTCTCTATGGAGGAGTTTTTAGCGGTTTTGTCCATTTGTCATAGAAAGGTTGTGTTTTGGCGCCGAAATAATCCTGGAAGCTTATTTTCGTAAAATTTAACATACAAGAACAATAAAAAGTGTACACCGAGAAACTTTAATTGTCCGAAGTTGCTCAACTCTCTCTATGGAGGAGCTTTTAACGGTTTTGTCCATTTGTCATTAAAAGTTGGTGTTTGGGAATCGAAATAATCTTGGAAGCCTATACACGTAAAATTTGACCTAAAAAAGCAATAAAAAGTGTATATCGAGCAACTTCGATTGTCCGAAGTTGCTCAACTCTCTCTATAGACGTGCTTTTAATGGCTTTGTCCATTCATCATAGAAAGTTAGTGTTTTTTCCTCGAAATAATCTAGGAAGCTTATACTCGTAAAATTTGACATAGAAGAACATTAGAAGGTGTACACCGAGCAACTTTGATGGTCCGACGTTGCTCAACTCTCTCTATGGAGGAGCTTTTAACGGTTTTTTCCATTTGTCATAGAAAGTTGGTGTTTTTGCATCGAAATAATCTAACAAGCTTACACTCATAAATTTTGAAGTAGAAGAACAATAAAAAGTGTACACCGAGCAACTTTGATTGTCCGAAGTTGCTCAACTCTCTCTATGGAGGAGCTTTTAACGGTTTTGTCCATTTGCCATAGAAAGTTGTTGTTTTGGCATCGAAATAATCTTGAAAGCTTATGCTCATAAAATTTGACATAGAAGAACATTAAAAAGTGTACAACGAGCAACATTGATAGTCCGAAGTTGCTCAACTCTCTCTACGGAGGAGCTTTTAACGGTTTTGTCCATTTGCCATAGAAAGTTATTGTTTTGGCATCGAAATAATCTTGAAAGCTTATACTCATAAAATTTGACATAGAAGAACAATAAAACGTGCACACCAAGCAACTTTGATGGTCCAAAATTGGTCAACTCTCTCTATGAAGGAGCTTTTAACAGTTTTCTCCATTTGTCATAGAAACTTGGGATTTTGGCATCGAAATAATCTAGAAAGCTTATACTCATAAAATTTGACATAGAAGAACATTAAAATGTGTACACCGAGCAACTTTGATAGTCCGAAGTTTCTCAACTCTCTCTATGAAGGAGCTTTTAACGGTTTTGTCCATTTGTCATAGAAAGTTGGTGTTTTGGCATCGAAATAATCCTAGAAGCTCATTTTCGTAAAATTTAACATAGAAGAACAATAAAAAGTGTACACCGAACAACTCTTATTGTCCGAAGTTGCTCAACTCTCTCTATGAAGGTGCTTTTAACGGTTTTGTCCATTTGTCATTGAAAGTTGGTGTTTTGGCATCGAAATAATCTTGGAAGCCTATACACGTAAAATTTGACATAAAAAAGCAATAAAAAGTGTATACCGAGCAACTTCGATTGTCCGAAGTTGCTCAACTCTCTCTATAGACGTGCTTTTAATGGCTTTGTCCATTTATACTAGAAAGTTAGTGTTTTTTTCCTCGAAATAATCTAGGAAGCTTATACTCGTAAAATTTGACATAGAAGAACAATAAAAGGTGTACACCGAGCAACTTTGATGGTCAGACGTTGCTCAACTCTCTCTATGGAGGAGCTTTTAACTGTTTTTTCCATTTGTCATAGAAAGTTGGTGTTTTTGCATCGAAATAATCTAAGAAGCTTACGCTCATAAAATTTGAAGTAGAAGAACAATAAAAAGCGTACACCGAGCAACTTTGATTGTCCGAAGTTGCTCAACTCTCCCTATAGGGGAGCTTTTAACAATTTTGTCCATTTGTCAAAGAAAGTTGCTGTTTTTGCATCGAAATAATCTTGGAAGCTTATAGTCATAAAATTTGACATAGAAGAACAATAAAAAGTGTACACCGAGCAACTTTGATGTGCCAAAGTTGCTCAACTCTCTCTATGGAGGAGCTTTTAAAGGTTTTGTCCATTTGTCATAGAAAGTTGGTCTTTTGCAATCGAAATAATCTTGGAAGCTTATACTCATAAAATTTGACATAGAAGAACATTAAAAAGTTTTTACCGAGCAACTTTGATTATCCGAAGTTGCTCAACTCTATCTATGGAGGAGCTTTTAAAGGTTTTGTCCATTTGTCATAGAAAGTTGGTCTTTTGCCATCGAAATAATCTTGGAAGCTTATATTCATAAAATTTGAAATTGGAGAACATTAAAAAGTGTACACCGAGCAACTTTGATAGTCCAAAGTTGCTCAACTCTCTCTATGGACGAGCTTTTAACGTTTTTGTCCATTTGTCATAGAAAGTTGGTGTTTTGGCATCGAAATAATCCTAGAAGCTCATTTTCGTAAAATTTAACATAGAAGAACAATAAAAAGTGTACACCGAGCAACTTTGATTGTCCGAAGTTGCTCAATTCTCTCTATGGAGGAGCTTTTAACGGTTTTGTCCATTTGTCATAGAAAGTTGGTGTTTTGGCATCAAAATAATCTTGGAAGCCTATACACGTAAAATTTGACATAAAAAAGCAATAAAAAGTGTACACCGAGCAACTTCGATCGTCCGAAGTTCCTCAACTCTCTCGATAGACATGCTTTTAATGGCTTTGTCCATTTATCATAGAAAGTTAGTGTTTTTTCCTCGAAATAATCTAGAAAGCTTGTACTCGTAAAATTTGACATAGAAGAACATTAGAAGGTGCACACCGAGCAACTTTGATGGTCCGACGTTGCTCAACTCTCTCTATGGAGGAGCTTTTAACGGTTTTTTCCATTTGTCATACAAAGTCGGTGTTTTTGCATCGAAATAATCTAAGAAGCTTACACTCATAAATTTTGAAGTAGAAGAACAATAAAAAGTGTACACCGAGCAACTTTGATTGTCCGAAGTTCCTCAACTCTCTCTATGGAGGAGCTTTTAACGGTTTTGTCCATTTGTCATAGAAAGTTGATGTTTTGGCATCGAAATAATCTTGGAAGCTTATACTCATAAAATTTGACATAGAAGAACAATAAAACTTGTACACCAAGCATCTTTGATGGTCCGAAATTGGTCAACTCTCTCTATGAAGGAGCTTTTAACAGTTTTCTCCATTTGTCATAGAAACTTGGGATCGAAATAATCTACAAAGCTTATAATCATAAAATTTGACATAGAAGAACATTAAAAATTGTACACCGAGCAACTTTGATAGTCCGAAGTTGCTCAACTCTCTCTATGGAGGAACTTTTAACGGTTTTGTCCATTTTTCATAGAAAGTTGGTGTTTTGGCATCGAAATAATCCTAGAAGCTCATTTTCGTATAATCTAACATAGAAGAAAAATAAAAAGTGTACACCGAACAACTTTGATTGTCCGAAGTTGCTCAACTCTCTCTATGGAGGAGCTTTTAACGGTTTTGTCCATTCGTCATAGAAAGTTGGTGTTTTGGCATCGAAATAATCTTGGAAGCCTATACACGTAAAATTTGACATAAAAAAGCAATAAAAAGTGTACACCGAGCAACTTTGATGGTCCGACGTTGCTCAACTCTCTCTATGGAGGAGCTTTTAATGGTTTTTTCCATTTGTCATAGAAAGTTGGTGTTTTGTCAACGAAATAATCAAGGAAGCGTATACTCATAAAATTTGACATAGAAGAACAACAAAACGTGTACACCGGGCATCTTTGATGGTCCGAAATTGGTCAACTCTCTCTATGAAGGAGCTTTTAACAGTTTTCTCCATTTGTCATAGAAACTTGGGATTTTGCCATCGAAATAATCTAGGAAGCTTATACTCGTAAAATTTGACATAGAAGAACAATAAAAAGTGTACATCGAGCAACTTTGATGTTCCGATGTTGCTCAACTCTCTCTATGGAGGAGCTTTTAGCGGTTTTGTCCATTTGTCATAGAAAGGTTGTGTTTTGGCACCGAAATAATCCTGGAAGCTCATTTTCGTAAAATTTAACATACAGGAACAATAAAAAGTGTACACCGAGAAACTTTCATTGTCCGAAGTTGCTCAACTCTCTCTATGGAGGAGCTTTTAACGGTTTTGTCCATTTGTCATTAAAAGTTGGTGTTTGGGAATCGAAATAATCTTGGAAGCCTATACACGTAAAATTTGACCTAAAAAAGCAATAAAAAGTGTACACCGAGCAACTTCGATTGTCCGAAGTTGCTCAACTCTCTCTATAGACGTGCTTTTAATGGCTTTGTCCATTCATCATAGAAAGTTAGTGTTTTTTCCTCGAAATAATCTAGGAAGCTTATACTCGTAAAATTTGACATAGAAGAACATTAGAAGGTGTACACCGAGCAACTTTGATGGTCCGACGTTGCTCAACTCTCTCTATGGAGGAGCTTTTAACGGATTTTTCCATTTGTCATAGAAAGTCGTTGTTTTTGCATCGAAATAATCTAAGAAGCTTACACTCATAAATTTTGAAGTAGAAGAACAATAAAAAGTGTGTACACCGAGCAACTTTTATTGTCCGAAGTTCCTCAACTCTCTCTATGGAGGAGCTTTTAACGGTTTTGTCCATTTGTCATAAAAAGTTGATGTTTTGGCATCGAAATAATCTTGGAAGCTTATACTCATAAAATTTGAAATAGAAGAACATTAAAAAGTGTACACCGAGCAACTTTGATATTCCAAAGTTGCTCAACTCTCTCTATGCACGAGCTTTTAACGTTTTTGTCCATTTGTCATAGAAAGTTGGTGTTTTGGCATCGAAATAATCCTAGAAGCTCATTTTCGTAAAATTTAACATAGAAGAACAATAAAAAGTGTACACCGAGCAACTTTGATTGTCCGAAGTTGCTCAATTCTCTCTATGGAGGAGCTTTTAACGGTTTTGTCCATTTGTCATAGAAAGTTGGTGTTTTGGCATCAAAATAATCTTGGAAGCCTATACACGTAAAATTTGACATAAAAAAGCAATAAAAAGTGTACACCGAGCAACTTCGATCGTCCGAAGTTCCTCAACTCTCTCTATAGACATGCTTTTAATGGCTTTGTCCATTTATCATAGAAAGTTAGTGTTTTTTCCTCGAAATAATCTAGGAAGCTTGTACTCGTAAAATTTGACATAGAAGAACATTAGAAGGTGCACACCGAGCAACTTTGATGGTCCGACGTTGCTCAACTCTCTCTATGGAGGAGCTTTTAACGGTTTTTTCCATTTGTCATAGAAAGTCGGTGTTTTTGCATCGAAATAATCTAAGAAGCTTACACTCATAAATTTTGAAGTAGAAGAACAATAAAAAGTGTACACCGAGCAACTTTGATTGTCCGAAGTTCCTCAACTCTCTCTATGGAGGAGCTTTTAACGGTTTTGTCCATTTGTCATAGAAAGTTGATGTTTTGGCATCGAAATAATCTTGGAAGCTTATACTCATAAAATTTGACATAGAAGAACAATAAAACTTGTACACCAAGCATCTTTGATGGTCCGAAATTGGTCAACTCTCTCTATGAAGGAGCTTTTAACAGTTTTCTCCATTTGTCATAGAAACTTGGGATTTTGGCATCGAAATAATCTACAAAGCTTATACTCATAAAATTTGACATAGAAGAACATTAAAAATTGTACACCGAGCAACTTTGATAGTCCGAAGTTGCTCAACTCTCTCTATGGAGGAACTTTTAACGGTTTTGTCCATTTGTCATAGAAAGTTGGTGTTTTGGCATCGAAATAATCCTAGAAGCTCATTTTCGTATAATCTAACATAGAGGAATAATAAAAAGTGTACACCGAACAACTCTTATTGTCTGAAGTTGCTCAACTCTTTCTATGGTCGAGCTTTTAACGGTTTTCTCCATTTGTCATAGAAAGTTTATGTTTTGTCATCGAAATAATCTCGGAAGCTCATTTTCGTAAAATTTAACATAAGAGTACAATAAAAAGTGTACACCGAGCAACTTTGATTGTCCGAAGTTGCTCAACTCTCTCTATGGAGGAGCTTTTAACGGTTTTGTCCATTCGTCATAGAAAGTTGGTGTTTTGGCATCGAAATAATCTTGGAAGCCTATACACGTAAAATTTGACATAAAAAAGCAATAAAAAGTGTACACCGAGCAACTTTGATGGTCCGACGTTGCTCAACTCTCTCTATGGAGGAGCTTTTAATGGTTTTTTCCATTTGTCATAGAAAGTTGGTGTTTTGGCATCGAAAAAATCATGGAAGCGTATACTCATAAAATTTGACATAGAAGAACAACAAAACGTGTACACCGGGCATCTTTGATGGTCCAAAATTGGTCAACACTCTCTATGAAGGAGCTTTTAACCGTTTTCTCCATTTGTCATAGAAACTTGGGATTTTGCCATCGAAATAATCTTGAGAGCTTATATTCATAAAATTTGACATAGAAGAACAATAAAAAGTGTACATCGAGCAACTTTGATGTTCCGATGTTGCTCAACTCTCTCTATGGAGGAGCTTTTCACGTTTTTGTCCATTTGTCATAGAAAGGTTGGTGTTTTGGCATCGAAATAATCCTAGAAGCTCATTTTCGTAAAATTTAACATAGAAGAACAATAAAAAGTGTACACCGAGCAACTTTGATTGTCCGAAGTTGCTCAATTCTCTCTATGGAGGAGCTTTTAACGGTTTTGTCCATTTGTCATAGAAAGTTGGTGTTTGGGAATCGAAATAATCTTGGAAGCCTATACACGTAAAATTCGACCTAAAAAAGCAATAAAAATTGTACACCGAGCAACTTCGATTGTCCGAAGTTGCTCAACTCTCTCTATAGACGTGCTTTTAATGGCTTTGTCCATTAATCATAGAAAGTTAGTGTTTTTTCCTCGAAATAATCTAGGAAGCTTATACTCGTAAAATTTGACATAGAAGAACATTAGAAGGTGTACACCGAGCAACTTTGATGGTCCGACGTTGCTCAACTCTCTCTATGGAGGAGCTTTTAACGGTTTTTTCCATTTGTCATAGAAAGTCGGTGTTTTTGCATCGAAATAATCTAAGAAGCTTACACTCATAAATTTTGAAGTAGAAGAACAATAAAAAGTGTACACCGAGCAACTTTGATTGTCCGAAGTTCCTCAACTCTCTCTATGGAGGAGCTTTTAACGGTTTTCTAGATTTGCCATAGAAAGTTGTTGTTTTGGCATCGAAATAATCTTGGAAGCTTATACTCATAAAATTTGACATAGAAGAACAATAAAACTTGTACACCAAGCATCTTTGATGGTCCGAAATTGGTCAACTCTCTCTATGAAGGAGCTTTTAACAGTTTTCTCCATTTGTCATAGAAACTTGGGATTTTGGCATCGAAATAATCTACAAAGCTTATACTCATAAAATTTGACATAGAAGAACATTAAAAATTGTACACCGAGCAACTTTGATAGTCCGAAGTTGCTCAACTCTCTCTATGGAGGACCTTTTAACGGTTTTGTCCATTTGTCATAGAAAGTTGGTGTTTTGGCATCGAAATAATCCTAGAAGCTCATTTTCGTATAATCTAACATAGAAGAATAATAAAAAGTGTACACCGAACAACTCTTATTGTCCGAAGTTGCTCAACTCTTTCTATGGTCGAGCTTTTAACGGTTTTCTCCATTTGTCATAGAAAGTTTGTGTTTTGTCATCGAAATAATCCCGGAAGCTCATTTTCGTAAAATTTAACATAAGAGTACAATAAAAAGTGTACACCGAGCAACTTTGATTGTCCGAAGTTGCTCAACTCTCTCTATGGAGGAGCTTTTAACGGTTTTGTCCATTCGTCATAGAAAGTTGGTGTTTTGGCATCGAAATAATCTTGGAAGCCTATACACGTAAAATTTGACATAAAAAAGCAATAAAAAGTGTACACCGAGCAACTTTGATGGTTCGACGTTGCTCAACTGTCTCTATGGAGGAGCTTTTAATGGTTTTTTCCATTTGTCATAGAAAGTTGGTGTTTTGGCATCGAAATAATCATGGAAGCGTATACTCATAAAATTTGACATAGAAGAACAACAAAACGTGTACACCGGGCATCTTTGATGGTCCGAAATTGTTCAACTCTCTCTATGAAGGAGCTTTTAACAGTTTTCTCCATTTGTCATAGAAACTTGGGATTTTGCCATCGAAATAATCTAGGAAGCTTATACTCGTAAAATTTGACATAGAAGAACAATAAAAAGTGTACATCGAGCAAATTTGATGTTCCGATGTTGCTCAACTCTCTCTATGGAGGAGCTTTTAGCGGTTTTGTCCATTTGTCATAGAAAGGTTGTGTTTTGGCACCGAAATAATCCTGGAAGCTCATTTTCGTAAAATTTAACATACAAGAACAATAAAAAGTGTACACCGAGAAACTTTGATTGTCCGAAGTTGCTCAACTCTCTCTATGGAGGAGCTTTTAACGGTTTTGTCCATTTGTCACTAAAAGTTGGTGTTTGGGAATCGAAATAATCTTGGAAGCCTATACACGTAAAATTTGACCTAAAAAAGCAATAAAAAGTGTACACCGAGCAACTTCGATTGTCCGAAGTTGCTCAACTCTCTCTATAGACGTGCTTTTAATGGCTTTGTCCATTCATCATAGAAAGTTAGTGTTTTTTCCTCGAAATAATCTAGGAAGCTTATACTCTTAAAATTTGACATAGAAGAACATTAGAAGGTGTACACCGAGCAACTTTGATGGTCCGACGTTGCTCAACTCTCTCTATGGAGGAGCTTTTAACGGTTTTTTCCATTTGTCATAGAAAGTCGGTGTTTTTGCATCGAAATAATCTAAGAAGCTTACACTCATAAATTTTGAAGTAGAAGAACAATAAAAAGTGTACACCGAGCAACTTTGATTGTCCGAAGTTGCTCAACTCTCTCTATGGAGGAGCTTTTAACGGTTTTGTCCATTTGCCATAGAAAGTTGTTGTTTTGGCATCGAAATAATCTTGAAAGCTTATGCTCATAAAATTTGACATAGAAGAACATTAAAAAGTGTACACCGAGCAACTTTGATATTCCAAAGTTGCTCAACTCTCTCTATGCACGAGCTTTTAACGTTTTTGTCCATTTGTCATAGAAAGTTGGTGTTTTGGCATCGAAATAATCCTAGAAGCTCATTTTCGTAAAATTTAACATAGAAGAACAATAAAAAGTGTACACCGAGCAACTTTGATTGCCCGAAGTTGCTCAATTCTCTCTATGGAGGAGCTTTTAACGGTTTTGTCCATTTGTCATAGAAAGTTGGTGTTTTGGCATCAAAATAATCTTGGAAGCCTATACACGTAAAATTTGACATAAAAAAGCAATAAAAAGTGTACACCGAGCAACTTCGATCGTCCGAAGTTCCTCAACTCTCTCTATAGACATGCTTTTAATGGCTTTGTCCATTTATCATAGAAAGTTAGTGTTTTTTCCTCGAAATAATCTAGGAAGCTTGTACTCGTAAAATTTGACATAGAAGAACATTAGAAGGTGCACACCGAGCAACTTTGATGGTCCGACGTTGCTCAACTCTCTCTATGGAGGAGCTTTTAACGGTTTTTTCCATTTGTCATACAAAGTCGGTGTTTTTGCATCGAAATAATCTAAGAAGCTTACACTCATAAATTTTGAAGTAGAAGAACAATAAAAAGTGTACACCGAGCAACTTTGATTGTCCGAAGTTCCTCAACTCTCTCTATGGAGGAGCTTTTAACGGTTTTGTCCATTTGTCATAGAAAGTTGATGTTTTGGCATCGAAATAATCTTGGAAGCTTATACTCATAAAATTTGACATAGAAGAACAATAAAACTTGTACACCAAGCATCTTTGATGGTCCGAAATTGGTCAACTCTCTCTATGAAGGAGCTTTTAACAGTTTTCTCCATTTGTCATAGAAACTTGGGATTTTGGCATCGAAATAATCTACAAAGCTTATACTCATAAAATTTGACATAGAAGAACATTAAAAATTGTACACCGAGCAACTTTGATAGTCCGAAGTTGCTCAACTCTCTCTATGGAGGAACTTTTAACGGTTTTGTCCATTTGTCATAGAAAGTTGGTGTTTTGGCATCGAAATAATCCTAGAAGCTCATTTTCGTATAATCTAACATAGAAGAATAATAAAAAGTGTACACCGAACAACTCTTATTGTCTGAAGTTGCTCAACTCTTTCTATGGTCGAGCTTTTAACGGTTTTCTCCATTTGTCATAGAAAGTTTATGTTTTGTCATCGAAATAATCCCGGAAGCTCATTTTCGTAAAATTTAACATAAGAGTACAATAAAAAGTGTACACCGAGCAACTTTGATTGTCCGAAGTTGCTCAACTCTCTCTATGGAGGAGCTTTTAACGGTTTTGTCCATTCGTCATAGAAAGTTGGTGTTTTGGCATCGAAATAATCTTGGAAGCCTATACACGTAAAATTTGACATAAAAAAGAAATAAAAAGTGTACACCGAGCAACTTTGATGGTCCGACGTTGCTCAACTCTCTCTATGGAGGAGCTTTTAATGGTTTTTTCCATTTGTCATAGAAAGTTGGTGTTTTGGCATCGAAATAATCATGGAAGCGTATACTCATAAAATTTGACATAGAAGAACAACAAAACGTGTACACCGGGCATCTTTGATGGTCCAAAATTGGTCAACACTCTATATGAAGGAGCTTTTAACCGTTTTCTCCATTTGTCATAGAAACTTGGGATTTTGCCATCGAAATAATCTTGAGAGCTTATATTCATAAAATTTGACATAGAAGAACAATAAAAAGTGTACATCGAGCAACTTTGATGTTCCGATGTTGCTCAACTCTCTCTATGGAGGAGCTTTTCACGTTTTTGTCCATTTGTCATAGAAAGGTTGGTGTTTTGGCATCGAAATAATCCTAGAAGCTCATTTTCGTAAAATTTAACATAGAAGAACAATAAAAAGTGTACACCGAGCAACTTTGATTGTCCGAAGTTGCTCAATTCTCTCTATGGAGGAGCTTTTAACGGTTTTGTCCATTTGTCATAGAAAGTTGGTGTTTGGGAATCGAAATAATCTTGGAAGCCTATACACGTAAAATTTGACCTAAAAAAGCAATAAAAATTGTACACCGAGCAACTTCGATTGTCCGAAGTTGCTCAACTCTCTCTATAGACGTGCTTTTAATGGCTTTGTCCATTAATCATAGAAAGTTAGTGTTTTTTCCTCGAAATAATCTAGGAAGCTTATACTCGTAAAATTTGACATAGAAGAACATTAGAAGGTGTACACCGAGCAACTTTGATGGTCCGACGTTGCTCAACTCTCTCTATGGAGGTGCTTTTAACGGTTTTTTCCATTTGTCATAGAAAGTCGGTGTTTTTGCATCGAAATAATCTAAGAAGCTTACACTCATAAATTTTGAAGTAGAAGAACAATAAAAAGTGTACACCGAGCAACTTTGATTGTCCGAAGTTCCTCAACTCTCTCTATGGAGGAGCTTTTAACGGTTTTCTAGATTTGCCATAGAAAGTTGTTGTTTTGGCATCGAAATAATCTTGGAAGCTTATACTCATAAAATTTGACATAGAAGAACAATAAAACTTGTACACCAAGCATCTTTGATGGTCCGAAATTGGTCAACTCTCTCTATGAAAGAGCTTTTAACAGTTTTCTCCATTTGTCATAGAAACTTGGGATTTTGGCATCGAAATAATCTACAAAGCTTATACTCATAAAATTTGACATAGAAGAACATTAAAAATTGTACACCGAGCAACTTTGATAGTCCGAAGTTGCTCAACTCTCTCTATGGAGGACCTTTTAACGGTTTTGTCCATTTGTCATAGAAAGTTGGTGTTTTGGCATCGAAATAATCCTAGAAGCTCATTTTCGTATAATCTAACATAGAAGAATAATAAAAAGTGTACACCGAACAACTCTTATTGTCCGAAGTTGCTCAACTCTTTCTATGGTCGAGCTTTTAACGGTTTTCTCCATTTGTCATAGAAAGTTTGTGTTTTGTCATCGAAATAATCCCGGAAGCTCATTTTCGTAAAATTTAACATAAGAGTACAATAAAAAGTGTACACCGAGCAACTTTGATTGTCCGAATTTGCTCAACTCTCTCTATGGAGGAGCTTTTAACGGTTTTGTCCATTCGTCATAGAAAGTTGGTGTTTTGGCATCGAAATAATCTTGGAAGCCTATACACGTAAAATTTGACATAAAAAAGCAATAAAAAGTGTACACCGAGCAACTTTGATGGTTCGACGTTGCTCAACTCTCTCTATGGAGGAGCTTTTAATGGTTTTTTCCATTTGTCATAGAAAGTTGGTGTTTTGGCATCGAAATAATCATGGAAGCGTATACTCATAAAATTTGACATAGAAGAACAACAAAACGTGTACACCGGGCATCTTTGATGGTCCGAAATTGTTCAACTCTCTCTATGAAGGAGCTTTTAACAGTTTTCTCCATTTGTCATAGAAACTTGGGATTTTGCCATCGAAATAATCTAGGAAGCTTATACTCGTAAAATTTGACATAGAAGAACAATAAAAAGTGTACATCGAGCAAATTTGATGTTCCAATGTTGCTCAACTCTCTCTATGGAGGAGCTTTTAGCGGTTTTGTCCATTTGTCATAGAAAGGTTGTGTTTTGGCACCGAAATAATCCTGGAAGCTCATTTTCGTAAAATTTAACATACAAGAACAATAAAAAGTGTACACCGAGAAACTTTGATTGTCCGAAGTTGCTCAACTCTCTCTATGGAGGAGCTTTTAACGGTTTTGTCCATTTGTCACTAAAAGTTGGTGTTTGGGAATCGAAATAATCTTGGAAGCCTATACACGTAAAATTTGACCTAAAAAAGCAATAAAAAGTGTACACCGAGCAACTTCGATTGTCCGAAGTTGCTCAACTCTCTCTATAGACGTGCTTTTAATGGCTTTGTCCATTCATCATAGAAAGTTAGTGTTTTTTCCTCGAAATAATCTAGGAAGCTTATACTCGTAAAATTTGGCATAGAAGAACATTAGAAGGTGTACACCGAGCAACTTTGATGGTCCGACGTTGCTCAACTCTCTCTATGGAGGAGCTTTTAACGGTTTTTTCCATTTGTCATAGAAAGTCGGTGTTTTTGCATCGAAATAATCTAAGAAGCTTACACTCATAAATTTTGAAGTAGAAGAACAATAAAAAGTGTACACCGAGCAACTTTGATTGTCCGAAGTTGCTCAACTCTCTCTATGGAGGAGCTTTTAACGGTTTTGTCCATTTGCCATAGAAAGTTGTTGTTTTGGCATCGAAATAATCTTGAAAGCTTATGCTCATAAAATTTGACATAGAAGAACATTAAAAAGTGTACACCGAGCAACTTTGATATTCCAAAGTTGCTCAACTCTCTCTATGCACGAGCTTTTAACGTTTTTGTCCATTTGTCATAGAAAGTTGGTGTTTTGGCATCGAAATAATCCTAGAAGCTCATTTTCGTAAAATTTAACATACAAGAACAATAAAAAGTGTACACCGAGCAACTTTGATTGTCCGAAGTTGGTCAATTCTCTCTATGGAGGAGCTTTTAACGGTTTTGTCCATTTGTCATAGAAAGTTGGTGTTTTGGCATCAAAATAATCTTGGAAGCCTATACACGTAAAATTTGACATAAAAAAGCAGTAAAAAGTGTACACCGAGCAACTTCGATCGTCCGAAGTTCCTCAACTCTCTCTATAGACATGCTTTTAATGGCTTTGTCCATTTATCATAGAAAGTTAGTGTTTTTTCCTCGAAATAATCTAGGAAGCTTGTACTCGTAAAATTTGACATAGAAGAACATTAGAAGGTGCACACCGAGCAACTTTGATGGTCCGACGTTGCTCAACTCTCTCTATGGAGGAGCTTTTAACGGTTTTTTCCATTTGTCATACAAAGTCGTTGTTTTTGCATCGAAATAATCTAAGAAGCTTACACTCATAAATTTTGAAGTAGAAGAACAATAAAAAGTGTACACCGAGCAACTTTGATTGTCCGAAGTTCCTCAACTCTCTCTATGGAGGAGCTTTTAACGGTTTTGTCCATTTGTCATAGAAAGTTGATGTTTTGGCATCGAAATAATCTTGGAAGCTTATACTCATAAAATTTGACATAGAAGAACAATAAAACTTGTACACCAAGCATCTTTGATGGTCCGAAATTGGTCAACTCTCTCTATGAAGGAGCTTTTAACAGTTTTCTCCATTTGTCATAGAAACTTGGGATTTTGGCATCGAAATAATCTACAAAGCTTATACTCATAAAATTTGACATAGAAGAACATTAAAAATTGTACACCGAGCAACTTTGATAGTCCGAAGTTGCTCAACTCTCTCTATGGAGGAACTTTTAACGGTTTTGTCCATTTGTCATAGAAAGTTGGTGTTTTGGCATCGAAATAATCCTAGAAGCTCATTTTCGTATAATCTAACATAGAAGAATAATAAAAAGTGTACACCGAACAACTCTTATTGTCTGAAGTTGATCAACTCTTTCTATGGTCGAGCTTTTAACGGTTTTCTCCATTTGTCATAGAAAGTTTATGTTTTGTCATCGAAATAATCCCGGAAGCTCATTTTCGTAAAATTTAACATAAGAGTACAATAAAAAGTGTACACCGAGCAACTTTGATTGTCCGAAGTTGCTCAACTCTCTCTATGGAGGAGCTTTTAACGGTTTTGTCCATTCGTCATAGAAAGTTGGTGTTTTGGCATCGAAATAATCTTGGAAGCCTATACACGTAAAATTTGACATAAAAAAGAAATAAAAAGTGTACACCGAGCAACTTTGATGGTCCGACGTTGCTCAACTCTCTCTATGGAGGAGCTTTTAATGGTTTTTTCCATTTGTCATAGAAAGTTGGTGTTTTGGCATCGAAATAATCATGGAAGCGTATACTCATAAAATTTGACATAGAAGAACAACAAAACGTGTACACCGGGCATCTTTGATGGTCCAAAATTGGTCAACACTCTATATGAAGGAGCTTTTAACCGTTTTCTCCATTTGTCATAGAAACTTGGGATTTTGCCATCGAAATAATCTTGAGAGCTTATATTCATAAAATTTGACATAGAAGAAAAATAAAAAGTGTACATCGAGCAACTTTGATGTTCCGATGTTGCTCAACTCTCTCTATGGAGGAGCTTTTCACGTTTTTGTCCATTTGTCATAGAAAGGTTGGTGTTTTGGCATCGAAATAATCCTAGAAGCTCATTTTCGTAAAATTTAACATAGAAGAACAATAAAAAGTGTACACCGGGCAACTTTGATTGTCCGAAGTTGCTCAATTCTCTCTATGGAGGAGCTTTTAACGGTTTTGTCCATTTGTCATAGAAAGTTGGTGTTTGGGAATCGAAATAATCTTGGAAGCCTATACACGTAAAATTTGACCTAAAAAAGCAATAAAAATTGTACACCGAGCAACTTCGATTGTCCGAAGTTGCTCAACTCTCTCTATAGACGTGCTTTTAATGGCTTTGTCCATTCATCATAGAAAGTTAGTGTTTTTTCCTCGAAATAATCTAGGAAGCTTATACTCGTAAAATTTGACATAGAAGAACATTAGAAGGTGTACACCGAGCAACTTTGATGGTCCGACGTTGCTCAACTCTCTCTATGGAGGAGCTTTTAACGGTTTTTTCCATTTGTCATAGAAAGTCGGTGTTTTTGCATCGAAATAATCTAAGAAGCTTACACTCATAAATTTTGAAGTAGAAGAACAATAAAAAGTGTACACCGAGCAACTTTGATTGTCCGAAGTTCCTCAACTCTCTCTATGGAGGAGCTTTTAACGGTTTTCTAGATTTGCCATAGAAAGTTGTTGTTTTGGCATCGAAATAATCTTGGAAGCTTATACTCATAAAATTTGACATAGAAGAACAATAAAACTTGTACACCAAGCATCTTTGATGGTCCGAAATTGGTCAACTCTCTCTATGAAAGAGCTTTTAACAGTTTTCTCCATTTGTCATAGAAACTTGGGATTTTGGCATCGAAATAATCTACAAAGCTTATACTCATAAAATTTGAAATAGAAGAACATTAAAAATTGTACACCGAGCAACTTTGATAGTCCGAAGTTGCTCAACTCTCTCTATGGAGGACCTTTTAACGGTTTTGTCCATTTGTCATAGAAAGTTGGCGTTTTGGCATCGAAATAATCCTAGAAGCTCATTTTCGTATAATCTAACATAGAAGAATAATAAAAAGTGTACACCGAACAACTCTTATTGTCCGAAGTTGCTCAACTCTTTCTATGGTCGAGCTTTAAACGGTTTTCTCCATTTGTCATAGAAAGTTTGTGTTTTGTCATCGAAATAATCCCGGAAGCTCATTTTCGTAAAATTTAACATAAGAGTACAATTAAAAGTGTACACCGAGCAACTTTGATTGTCCGAATTTGCTCAACTCTCTCTATGGAGGAGCTTTTAACGGTTTTGTCCATTCGTCATAGAAAGTTGGTGTTTTGGCATCGAAATAATCCTGGAAGCCTATACACGTAAAATTTGACATAAAAAAGCAATAAAAAGTGTACACCGAGCAACTTTGATGGTTCGACGTTGCTCAACTCTCTCTATGGAGGAGCTTTTAATGGTTTTTTCCATTTGTCATAGAAAGTTGGTGTTTTGGCATCGAAATAATCATGGAAGCGTATACTCATAAAATTTGACATAGAAGAACAACAAAACGTGTACACCGAGCATCTTTGATGGTCCGAAATTGGTCAACTCTCTCTATGAAGGAGCTTTTAACAGTTTTCTCCATTTGTCATAGAAACTTGGGATTTTGCCATCGAAATAATCTAGGAAGCTTAAACTCGTAAAATTTGACATAGAAGAACAATAAAAAGTGTACATCGAGCAACTTTGATGTTCCGATGTTGCTCAACTCTCTCTATGGAGGAGCTTTTAGCGGTTTTGTCCATTTGTCATAGAAAGGTTGTGTTTTGGCACCGAAATAATCCTGGAAGCTCATTTTCGTAAAATTTAACATACAAGAACAATAAAAAGTGTACACCGAGAAACTTTGATTGTCCGAAGTTGCTCAACTCTCTCTATGGAGGAGCTTTTAACGGTTTTGTCCATTTGTTATAGAAAGTTGATGTTTTGGCATCGAAATAATCTTGGAAGCTCATTTTCGTATAATCTAACATAGAAGAATAATAAAAAGTGTACACCGAACAACTCTTATTGTCCGAAGTTGCTCAACTCTTTCTATGGTCGAGCTTTAAACGGTTTTCTCCATTTGTCATAGAAATTTTGTGTTTTGTCATCGAAATAATCCCGGAAGCTCATTTTCGTAAAATTTAACATAAGAGTACAATAAAAAGTGTACACCGAGCAACTTTGATTGTCCGAAGTTGCTCAACTCTCTCTGTGGAGGAGCTTTTAACGGTTTTGTCCATTCGTCATATAAAGTTGGTGTTTTGGCATCGAAATAATCTTGGAAGCCTATACACGTAAAATTTGACATTAAAAAGCAATAAAAAGTGTACACCGAGCAACTTTGATGGTCCGACGTTGCTCAACTCTCTCTATGGAGGAGCTTTTAATGGTTTTTTCCATTTGTCATAGAAATTTGGTGTTTTGGCATCGAAATAATCATGGAAGCGTATACTCATAAAATTTGACATAGAAGAACAACAAAACGTGTACACCGGGCACCTTTGATGGTCCGAAATTGGTCAACTCTCTCTATGAAGGAGCTTTTAACAGTTTTCTCCATTTGTCATAGAAACTTGGGATTTTGCCATCGAAATAATCTACAAAGCTTATACTCATAAAATTTGACATAGAAGAACATTAAAAATTGTACACTGAGCAACTTTGATAGTCCGAAGTTGCTCAACTCTCTCTATGGAGGAACTTTTAACGGTTTTGTCCATTTGTCATAGAAAGTTGGTGTTTTGGCATCGAAATAATCCTAGAAGCTCATTTTCGTATAATCTAACATAGAAGAATAATAAAAAGTGTACACCGAACAACTCTTATTGTCCGAAGTTGCTCAACTCTTTCTATGGTCGAGCTTTTAACGGTTTTCTCCATTTGTCATAGAAAGTTTGTGTTTTGTCATCGAAATAATCCCGGAAGCTCATTTTCGTAAAATTTAACATAAGAGTACAATAAAAAGTGTACACCGAGCAACTTTGATTGTCCGAAGTTGCTCAACTCTCTCTATGGAGGAGCTTTTAACGGTTTTGTCCATTCGTCATAGAAAGTTGGTGTTTTGGCATCGAAATAATCTTGGAAGCCTATACACGTAAAATTTGACATAAAAAAGCAATAAAAAGTGTACACCGAGCAACTTTGATGGTCCGACATTGCTCAACTCTCTCTATGGAGGAGCTTTTAATGGTTTTTTCCATTTGTCATAGAAAGTTGGTGTTTTGGCATCGAAATAATCATGGAAGCGTATACTCATAAAATTTGACATAGAAGAACAACAAAACGTGTACACCGGGCACCATTGGTTGTCCGAAATTGGTCAACTCTCTCTATGAAGGAGCTTTTAACAGTTTTCTCCATTTGTCATAGAAACTTGGGATTTTGCCATCGAAATAATCTAGGAAGCTTATACTCGTAAAATTTGACATAGAAGAACAATAAAAAGTGTACATCGAGCAACTTTGATGTTCCGATGTTGCTCAACTCTCTCTATGGAGGAGCTTTTAGCGGTTTTGTCCATTTGTCATACAAAGGTTGTGTTTTGGCACCGAAATAATCCTGGAAGCTCATTTTCGTAAAATTTAACATACAAGAACAATGAAAAGTGTACACCGAGAAACTTTGATTGTCCGAAGTTGCTCAACTCTCTCTATGGAGGAGCTTTTAACGGTTTTGTCCATTTGTCATTAAAAGTTGGTGTTTGGGAATCGAAATAATCTTGGAAGCCTATACACGTAAAATTTGACCTAAAAAAGCAATAAAAAGTGTACACCGAGCAACTTCGATTGTCCGAAGTTGCTCAACTCTCTCTATATACGTGCTTTTAATGGCTTTGTCCATTCATCATAGAAAGTTAGTGTTTTTTCCTCGAAATAATCTAGGAAGCTTATACTCGTAAAATTTGACATAGAAGAACATTAGAAGGTGTACACCGAGCAACTTTGATGGTCCGACGTTGCTCAACTCTCTCTATGGAGGAGCTTTTAACGGTTTTTTCCATTTGTCATAGAAAGTTGGTGTTTTTGCATCGAAATAATCTAACAAGCTTACACTCATAAATTTTGAAGTAGAAGAACAATAAAAAGTGTACACCGAGCAACTTTGATTGTCCGAAGTTGCTCAACTCTCTCTATGGAGGAGCTTTTAACGGTTTTGTCCATTTGCCATAGAAAGTTGTTGTTTTGGCATCGAAATAATCTTGAAAGCTTATGCACATAAAATTTGACGTAGAAGAACATTAAAAAGTGTACACCGAGCAACATTGATAGTCCGAAGTTGCTCAACTCTCTCTACGGAGGAGCTTTTAACGGTTTTGTCCATTTGCCATAGAAAGTTGTTGTTTTGGCATCGAAATAATCTTGAAAGCTTATACTCATAAAATTTGACATAGAAGAACAATAAAACTTGTACACCAAGCATCTTTGATGGTCCGAAATTGGTCAACTCTCTCTATGAAGGAGCTTTTAACGGTTTTCTCCATTTGTCATAGAAACTTGGGATTTTGGCACCGAAATAATCTACAAAGCTTATACTCATAAAATTTGACATAGAAGAACATTAAAAATTGTACACCGAGCAACTTTGATAGTCCGAAGTTGCTCAACTCTCTCTATGGAGGAACTTTTAACGGTTTTTTCCATTTGTCATAGAAAGTCGGTGTTTTTGCATCGAAATAATCTAAGAAGCTTACACTCATAAATTTTGAAGTAGAAGAACAATAAAAAGTGTACACCGAGCAACTTTGATTGTCCGAAGTTCCTCAACTCTCTCTATGGAGGAGCTTTTAACGGTTTTGTCCATTTGTCATAGAAAGTTGATGTTTTGGCATCGAAATAATCTTGGAAGCTTATACTCATAAAATTTGACATAGAAGAACAATAAAACTTGTACACCAAGCATCTTTGATGGTCCGAAAATGGTCAACTCTCTCTATGAAGGAGCTTTTAACAGTTTTCTCCATTTGTCATAGAAACTTGGGATTTTGGCATCGAAATAATCTACAAAGCTTATACTCATAAAATTTGACATAGAAGAACATTAAAAATTGTACACCGAGCAACTTTGATAGTCCGAAGTTGCTCAACTCTCTCTATGGAGGAACTTTTAACGGTTTTGTCCATTTGTCATAGAAAGTTGGTGTTTTGGCATCGAAATAATCCTAGAATCTCATTTTCGTATAATCTAACATAGAAGAATAATAAAAAGTGTACACCGAACAACTCTTATTGTCCGAAGTTGCTCAACTCTTTCTATGGTCGAGCTTTTAACGGTTTTCTCCATTTGTCATAGAAATTTTGTGTTTTGTCATCGAAATAATCACGGAAGCTCATTTTTGTAAAATTTAACATAAGAGTAAAATAAAAAGTGTACACCGAGCAACTTTGATTGTCCGAAGTTGCTCAACTCTCTCTGTGGAGGAGCTTTTAACGGTTTTGTCCATTCGTCATATAAAGTTGGTGTTTTGGCATCGAAATAATCTTGGAAGCCTATACACGTAAAATTTGACATAAAAAAGCAATAAAAAGTGTACACCGAGCAACTTTGATGGTCCGACGTTGCTCAACTCTCTCTATGGAGGAGCTTTTAATGGTTTTTTCCATTTGTCATAGAAATTTGGTGTTTTGGCATCGAAATAATCATGGAAGCGTATACTCATAAAATTTGACATAGAAGAACAACAAAACGTGTACACCGGGCACCTTTGATGGTCCGAAATTGGTCAACTCTCTCTATGAAGGAGCTTTTAACAGTTTTCTCCATTTGTCATAGAAACTTGGGATTTTGGCATCGAAATAATCTACAAAGCTTATACTCATAAAATTTGACATAGAAGAACATTAAAAATTGTACACCGAGCAACTTTGATAGTCCGAAGTTGCTCAACTCTCTCTATGGAGGAACTTTTAACGGTTTTGTCCATTTGTCATAGAAAGTTGGTGTTTTGGCATCGAAATAATCCTAGAAGCTCATTTTCGTATAATCTAACATAGAAGAATAATAAAAAGTGTATACCGAACAACTCTTATTGTCCGAAGTTGCTCAACTCTTTCTATGGTCGAGCTTTTAACGGTTTTCTCCATTTGTCATAGAAAGTTTGTGTTTTGTCATCGAAATAATCCCGGAAGCTCATTTTCGTAAAATTTAACATAAGAGTACAATAAAAAGTGTACACCGAGCAACTTTGATTGTCCGAAGTTGCTCAACTCTCTCTATGGAGGAGCTTTTAACGGTTTTGTCCATTCGTCATAGAAAGTTGGTGTTTTGGCATCGAAATAATCTTGGAAGCCTATACACGTAAAATTTGACATAAAAAAGCAATAAAAAGTGTACACCGAGCAACTTTGATGGTCCGACATTGCTCAACTCTCTCTATGGAGGAGGTTTTAATGGTTTTTTCCATTTGTCATAGAAAGTTGGTGTTTTGGCATCGAAATAATCATGGAAGCGTATACTCATAAAATTTGACATAGAAGAACAACAAAACGTGTACACCGGGCACCATTGGTGGTCCGAAATTGTTCAACTCTCTCTATGAAGGAGCTTTTAACAGTTTTCTCCATTTGTCATAGAAACTTGGGATTTTGCCATCGAAATAATCTAGGAAGCTTATACTCGTAAAATTTGACATAGAAGAACAATAAAAAGTGTACATCGAGCAACTTTGATGTTCCGATGTTGCTCAACTCTCTCTATGGAGGAGCTTTTAGCGGTTTTGTCCATTTGTCATACAAAGGTTGTGTTTTGGCACCGAAATAATCCTGGAAGCTCATTTTCGTAAAATTTAACATACAAGAACAATGAAAAGTGTACACCGAGAAACTTTGATTGTCCGAAGTTGCTCAACTCTCTCTATGGAGGAGCTTTTAACGGTTTTGTCCATTTGTCATTAAAAGTTGGTGTTTGGGAATCGAAATAATCTTGGAAGCCTATACACGTAAAATTTGACCTAAAAAAGCAATAAAAAGTGTACACCGAGCAACTTCGATTGTCCGAAGTTGCTCAACTCTCTCTATATACGTGCTTTTAATGGCTTTGTCCATTCATCATAGAAAGTTAGTGTTTTTTCCTCGAAATAATCTAGGAAGCTTATACTCGTAAAATTTGACATAGAAGAACATTAGAAGGTGTACACCGAGCAACTTTGATGGTCCGACGTTGCTCAACTCTCTCTATGGAGGAGCTTTTAATGGTTTTTTCCATTTGTCATAGAAAGTTGGTGCTTTTGCATCGAAATAATCTAACAAGCTTACACTCATAAATTTTGAAGTAGAAGAACAATAAAAAGTGTACACCGAGCAACTTTGATTGTCCGAAGTTGCTCAACTCTCTCTATGGAGGAGCTTTTAACGGTTTTGTCCATTTGCCATAGAAAGTTGTTGTTTTGGCATCGAAATAATCTTGAAAGCTTATGCTCATAAAATTTGACATAGAAGAACATTAAAAAGTGTACACCGAGCAACATTGATAGTCCGAAGTTGCTCAACTCTCTTTACGGAGGAGCTTTTAACGGTTTTGTCCATTTGCCATAGAAAGTTGTTGTTTTGGCATCGAAATAATCTTGAAAGCTTATACTCATAAAATTTGACATAGAAGAACAATAAAACTTGTACACCAAGCATCTTTGATGGTCCGAAATTGGTCAACTCTCTCTATGAAGGAGCTTTTAACGGTTTTCTCCATTTGTCATAGAAACTTGGGATTTTGGCATCGAAATAATCTACAAAGCTTATACTCATAAAATTTGACATAGAAGAACATTAAAAATTGTACACCGAGCAACTTTGATAGTCCGAAGTTGCTCAACTCTCTCTATGGAGGAACTTTTAACGGTTTTTTCCATTTGTCATAGAAAGTCGGTGTTTTTGCATCGAAATAATCTAAGAAGCTTACACTCATAAATTTTGCAGTAGAAGAACAATAAAAAGTGTACACCGAGCAACTTTGATTGTCCGAAGTTCCTCAACTCTCTCTATGGAGGAGCTTTTAACGGTTTTGTCCATTTGTCATATAAAGTTGATGTTTTGGCATCGAAATAATCTTGGAAGCTTATACTCATAAAATTTGACATAGAAGAACAATAAAACTTGTACACCAAGCATCTTTGATGGTCCGAAAATGGTCAACTCTCTCTATGCAGGAGCTTTTAACAGTTTTCTCCATTTGTCATAGAAACTTGGGATTTTGGCATCGAAATAATCTACAAAGCTTATACTCATAAAATTTGACATAGAAGAACATTAAAAATTGTACACCGAGCAACTTTGATAGTCCGAAGTTGCTCAACTCTCTCTATGGAGGAACTTTTAGCGGTTTTGTCCATTTGTCATAGAAAGTTGGTGTTTTGGCATCGAAATAATCCTAGAAGCTCATTTTCGTATAATCTAACATAGAAGAATAATAAAAAGTGTACACCGAACAACTCTTATTGTCCGAAGTTGCTCAACTCTTTCTATGGTCGAGCTTTTAACGGTTTTCTCCATTTGTCATAGAAATTTTGTGTTTTGTCATCGAAATAATCCCGGAAGCTCATTTTCGTAAAATTTAACATAAGAGTACAATAAAAAGTGTACACCGAGCAACTTTGATTGTCCGAAGTTGCTCAACTCTCTCTGTGGAGGAGCTTTTAACGGTTTTGTCCATTCATCATATAAAGTTGGTGTTTTGGCATCGAAATAATCTTGGAAGCCTATACACGTAAAATTTGACATAAAAAAGCAATAAAAAGTGTACACCGAGCAACTTTGATGGTCCGACGTTGCTCAACTCTCTCTATGGAGGAGCTTTTAATGGTTTTTTCCATTTGTCATAGAAATTTGGTGTTTTGGCATCGAAATAATCATGGAAGCGTATACTTATAAAATTTGACATAGAAGAACAACAAAACGTGTACACCGGGCATCTTTGATGGTCCGAAATTGGTCAACTCTCTCTATGAAGGAGCTTTTAACTGTTTTCTCCATTTGTCATAGAAACTTGGGATTTTGCCATCGAAATAATCTTGGAAGCTTATATTCATAAAATTTGAAATAGAAGAACATTAAAAAGTGTACACCGAGCAACTTTGATAGTCCAAAGTTGCTCAACTCTCTCTATGGACGAGCTTTTAACGTTTTTGTCCATTTTTCATAGAAATTTGGCGTTTTGGCATCGAAATAATCCTAGAAGCTCATTTTCGTAAAATTTAACATAGAAGAACAATAAAAACTGTACACCGAGCAACTTTGATTGTCCGAAGTTGCTCAATTCTCTCTATGGAGGAGCTTTTAACGGTTTTGTCCATTTGTCATAGAAAGTTGGTGTTTTGGCATCAAAATAATCTTGGAAGCCTATACACGTAAAATTTGACATAAAAAAGCAATAAAAAGTGTACACCGAGCAACTTCGATTGTCCGAAGTTCCTCAACTCTCTCTATGGACATGCTTTTAATGGCTTTGTCCATTTATCATAGAAAGCTAGTGTTTTTTCCTCGAAATAATCTAGGAAGCTTCTACTCGTAAAATTTGACATAGAAGAACATTAGAAGGTGTACACCGAGCAACTTTGATGGTCCGACGTTGCTCAACTCTCTCTATGGAGGAGCTTTTAACGGTTTTTTCCATTTGTCATAGAAAGTCGGTGTTTTTGCATCGAAATAATCTAAGAAGCTTACACTCATAAATTTTGAAGTAGAAGAACAATAAAAAGTGTACACCGAGCAACTTTGATTGTCCGAAGTTGCTCAACTCTCTCTATTGAGGAGCTTTTAACGGTTTTGTCCATTTGCCATAGAAAGTTGTTGTTTTGGCATCGAAATAATCTTGAAAGCTTATGCTCATAAAATTTGACATAGAAGAACATTAAAAAGTGTACACCGAGCAACATTGATAGTCCGAAGTTGCTCAACTCTCTTTACGGAGGAGCTTTTAACGGTTTTGTCCATTTGCCATAGAAAGTTGTTGTTTTGGCATCGAAATAATCTTGAAAGCTTATACTCATAAAATTTGACATAGAAGAACAATAAAACTTGTACACCAAGCATCTTTGATGGTCCGAAATTGGTCAACTCTCTCTATGAAGGAGCTTTTAACGGTTTTCTCCATTTGTCATAGAAACTTGGGATTTTGGCATCGAAATAATCTACAAAGCTTATACTCATAAAATTTGACATAGAAGAACATTAAAAATTGTACACCGAGCAACTTTGATAGTCCGAAGTTGCTCAACTCTCTCTATGGAGGAACTTTTAACGGTTTTTTCCATTTGTCATAGAAAGTCGGTGTTTTTGCATCGAAATAATCTAAGAAGCTTACACTCATAAATTTTGAAGTAGAAGAACAATAAAAAGTGTACACCGAGCAACTTTGATTGTCCGAAGTTCCTCAACTCTCTCTATGGAGGAGCTTTTAACGGTTTTGTCCATTTGTCATATAAAGTTGATGTTTTGGCATCGAAATAATCTTGGAAGCTTATACTCATAAAATTTGACATAGAAGAACAATAAAACTTGTACACCAAGCATATTTGATGGTCCGAAAATGGTCAACTCTCTCTATGAAGGAGCTTTTAACAGTTTTCTCCATTTGTCATAGAAACTTGGGATTTTGGCATCGAAATAATCTACAAAGCTTATACTCATAAAATTTGACATAGAAGAACATTAAAAATTGTACACCGAGCAACTTTGATAGTCCGAAGTTGCTCAACTCTCTCTATGGAGGAACTTTTAGCGGTTTTGTCCATTTGTCATAGAAAGTTGGTGTTTTGGCATCGAAATAATCCTAGAAGCTCATTTTCGTATAATCTAACATAGAAGAATAATAAAAAGTGTACACCGAACAACTCTTATTGTCCGAAGTTGCTCAACTCTTTCTATGGTCGAGCTTTAAACGGTTTTCTCCATTTGTCATAGAAATTTTGTGTTTTGTCATCGAAATAATCCCGGAAGCTCATTTTCGTAAAATTTAACATAAGAGTACAATAAAAAGTGTACACCGAGCAACTTTGATTGTCCGAAGTTGCTCAACTCTCTCTGTGGAGGAGCTTTTAACGGTTTTGTCCATTCGTCATATAAAGTTGGTGTTTTGGCATCGAAATAATCTTGGAAGCCTATACACGTAAAATTTGACATAAAAAAGCAATAAAAAGTGTACACCGAGCAACTTTGATGGTCCGACGTTGCTCAACTCTCTCTATGGAGGAGCTTTTAATGGTTTTTTCCATTTGTCATAGAAATTTGGTGTTTTGGCATCGAAATAATCATGGAAGCGTGTACTTATAAAATTTGACATAGAAGAACAACAAAACGTGTACACCGGGCATCTTTGATGGTCCGAAATTGGTCAACTCTCTCTATGAAGGAGCTTTTAACTGTTTTCTCCATTTGTCATAGAAACTTGGGATTTTGCCATCGAAATAATCTTGGAAGCTTATATTCATAAAATTTGAAATAGAAGAACATTAAAAAGTGTACACCGAGCAACTTTGATAGTCCAAAGTTGCTCAACTCTCTCTATGGACGAGCTTTTAACGTTTTTGTCCATTTTTCATAGAAATTTGGCGTTTTGGCATCGAAATAATCCTAGAAGCTCATTTTCGTAAAATTTAACATAGAAGAACAATAAAAACTGTACACCGAGCAACTTTGATTGTCCGAAGTTGCTCAATTCTCTCTATGGAGGAGCTTTTAACGGTTTTGTCCATTTGTCATAGAAAGTTGGTGTTTTGGCATCAAAATAATCTTGGAAGCCTATACACGTAAAATTTGACATAAAAAAGCAATAAAAAGTGTACACCGAGCAACTTCGATTGTCCGAAGTTCCTCAACTCTCTCTATGGACATGCTTTTAATGGCTTTGTCCATTTATCATAGAAAGCTAGTGTTTTTTCCTCGAAATAATCTAGGAAGCTTGTACTCGTAAAATTTGACATAGAAGAACATTAGAAGGTGTACACCGAGCAACTTTGATGGTCCGACGTTGCTCAACTCTCTCTATGGAGGAGCTTTTAACGGTTTTTTCCATTTGTCATAGAAAGTCGGTGTTTTTGCATCGAAATAATCTAAGAAGCTTACACTCATAAATTTTGAAGTAGAAGAACAATAAAAAGTGTACACCGAGCAACTTTGATTGTCCGAAGTTGCTCAACTCTCTCTATGGAGGAGCTTTTAACGGTTTTGTCCATTTGCCATAGAAAGTTGTTGTTTTGGCATCGAAATAATCTTGAAAGCTTATGCTCATAAAATTTGACATAGAAGTACATTAAAAAGTGTACACCGAGCAACATTGATAGTCCGAAGTTGCTCAACTCTCTCTACGGAGGAGCTTTTGACGGTTTTATCCATTTGCCATAGAAAGTTGTTGTTTTGGCATCGAAATAATTTTGAAAGCTTATACTCATAAAATTTGACATAGAAGAACAATAAAACTTGTACACCAAGCATCTTTGATGGTCCGAAATTGGTCAACTCTCTCTATGAAGGAGCTTTTAACAGTTTTCTCCATTTGTCATAGAAACTTGGGATTTTGGCATCGAAATAATCTACAAAGCTTAAACTCATAAAATTTGACATAGAAGAACATTAAAAATTGTACACCGAGCAACTTTGATAGTCCGAAGTTGCTCAACTCTCTCTATGGAGGAACTTTTAACGGTTTTTTCCATTTGTCATAGAAAGTCGGTGTTTTTGCATCGAAATAATCTAAGAAGCTTACACTCATAAATTTTGAAGTAGAAGAACAATAAAAAGTGTACACCGAGCAACTTTGATTGTCCGAAGTTCCTCAACTCTCTCTGTGGAGGAGCTTTTAATGGTTTTGTCCATTTGTCATAGAAAGTTGATGTTTTGGCATCGAAATAATCTTGGAAGCTTATACTCATAAAATTTGACATAGAAGAACAATAAAACTTGTACACCAAGCATCTTTGATGGTCCGAAATTGGTCAACTCTCTCTATGAAGGAGCTTTTAACAGTTTTCTCCATTTGTCATAGAAACTTGGGATTTTGGCATCGAAATAATCTACAAAGCTTATACTCATAAAATTTGACATAGAAGAACATTAAAAATTGTACACCGAGCAACTTTGATAGTCCGAAGTTGCTCAACTCTCTCTATGGAGGAACTTTTAACGGTTTTGTCCATTTGTCATAGAAAGTTGGTGTTTTGGCATCGAAATAATCCTAGAAGCTCATTTTCGTATAATCTAACATAGAAGAATAATAAAAAGTGTACACCGAACAACTCTTATTGTCCGAAGTTGCTCAACTCTTTCTATGGTCGAGCTTTTAACGGTTTTCTCCATTTGTCATAGAAAGTTTGTGTTTTGTCATCGAAATAATCCCGGAAGCTCATTTTCGTAAAATTTAACATAAGAGTACAATAAAAAGTGTACACCGAGCAACTTTGATTGTCCGAAGTTGCTCAACTCTCTCTATGGAGGAGCTTTTAACGGTTTTGTCCATTCGTCATAGAAAGTTGGTGTTTTGGCATCGAAATAATCTTGGAAGCCTATACACGTAAAATTTGACATAAAAAAGCAATAAAAAGTGTACACCGAGCAACTTTGATGGTCCGACATTGCTCAACTCTCTCTATGGAGGAGCTTTTAATGGTTTTTTCCATTTGTCATAGAAAGTTGGTGTTTTGGCATCGAAATAATCATGGAAGCGTATACTCATAAAATTTGACATAGAAGAACAACAAAACGTGTACACCGGGCACCTTTGATGGTCCGAAATTGGTCAACTCTCTCTATGAAGGAGCTTTTAACAGTTTTCTCCATTTGTCATAGAAACTTGGGATTTTGCCATCGAAATAATCTAGGAAGCTTATACTCGTAAAATTTGACATAGAAGAACAATAAAAAGTGTACATCGAGCAACTTTGATGTTCCGATGTTGCTCAACTCTCTCTATGGAGGAGCTTTTAGCGGTTTTGTCCATTTGTCATACAAAGGTTGTGTTTTGGCACCGAAATAATCCTGGAAGCTCATTTTCGTAAAATTTAACATACAAGAACAATGAAAAGTGTACACCGAGAAACTTTGATTGTCCGAAGTTGCTCAACTCTCTCTATGGAGGAGCTTTTAACGGTTTTGTCCATTTGTCATTAAAAGTTGGTGTTTGGGATTCGAAATAATCTTGGAAGCCTATACACGTAAAATTTGACCTAAAAAGGCAATAAAAAGTGTACACCGAGCAACTTCGATTGTCCGAAGTTGCTCAACTCTCTCTATATACGTGCTTTTAATGGCTTTGTCCATTCATCATAGAAAGTTAGTGTTTTTTCCTCGAAATAATCTAGGAAGCTTATACTCGTAAAATTTGACATAGAAGAACATTAGAAGGTGTACACCGAGCAACTTTGATGGTCCGACGTTGCTCAACTCTCTCTATGGAGGAGCTTTTAACGGTTTTTTCCATTTGTCATAGAAAGTTGGTGTTTTTGCATCGAAATAATCTAACAAGCTTACACTCATAAATTTTGAAGTAGAAGAACAATAAAAAGTGTACACCGAGCAACTTTGATTGTCCGAAGTTGCTCAACTCTCTCTATGGAGGAGCTTTTAAAGGTTTTGTCCATTTGCCATAGAAAGTTGTTGTTTTGGCATCGAAATAATCTTGAAAGCTTATGCACATAAAATTTGACATAGAAGAACATTAAAAAGTGTACACCGAGCAACATTGATAGTCCGAAGTTGCTCAACTCTCTCTACGGAGGAGCTTTTAACGGTTTTGTCCATTTGCCATAGAAAGTTGTTGTTTTGGCATCGAAATAATCTCGAAAGCTTATACTCATAAAATTTGACATAGAAGAACAATAAAACGTGCACACCAAGCAACTTTGATGGTCCAAAATTGGTCAACTCTCTCTATGAAGGAGCTTTTAACAGTTTTCTCCATTTGTCATAGAAACTTGGGATTTTGGCATCGAAATAATCTAGAAAGCTTATACTCATAAAATTTGAAATAGAAGAACATTAAAAAGTGTACACCGAGCAACTTTGATTGTCCGAAGTTGCTCAACTCTCTCTATGGAGGAGCTTTTAAAGGTTTTGTCCATTTGTCATGGAAAGTTGGTCTTTTGCCATCGAAATAATCTTGGTAGCTTATACTCATAAATTTTGAAATAGAAGAACATTAAAAAGTGTACACCGAGCAACTTTGATAGTCCGAAGTTTCTCAACTCTCTCTATGAAGGAGCTTTTAACGGTTTTGTCCATTTGTCATAGAAAGTTGGTGTTTTGGCATCGAAATAATTCTAGAAGCTCATTTTCGTAAAATTTAACATAGAAGAACAATAAAAAGTGTACACCGAACAACTCTTATTGTCCGAAGTTGCTCAACTCTCTCTATGGAGGAGCTTTTAACGGTTTTGTCCATTTGTCATTGAAAGTTGGTGTTTTGGCATCGAAATAATCTTGGAAGCCTATCCACGTAAAATTTGACATAAAAAAGCAATAAAAAGTGTACACCGAGCAACTTCGATTGTCCGAAGTTGCTCAACTCTCTCTATAGACGTGCTTTTAATGGCTTTGTCCATTTATACTAGAAAGTTAGTGTTTTTTTCCTCGAAATAATCTAGGAAGCTTATACTCGTAAAATTTGACATAGAAGAACAATAAAAGGTGTACACCGAGCAACTTTGATGGTCAGACGTTGCTCAACTCTCTCTATGGAGGAGCTTTTAACTGTTTTTTCCATTTGTCATAGAAAGTTGGTGTTTTTGCATCGAAATAATCTAAGAAGCTTACGCTCATAAAATTTGAAGTAGAAGAACAATAAAAAGCGTACACCGAGCAACTTTGATTATCCGAAGTTGCTCAACTCTCCCTATAGGGGAGCTTTTAAGAATTTTGTCCATTTGTCATAGAAAGTTGCTGTTTTGGCATCGAAATAATCTTGGAAGCTTATAGTCATAAAATTTGACATAGAAGAACAATAAAAAGTGTACACCGAGCAACTTTGATGTGCCAAAGTTGCTCAAGTCTCTCTATTGAGGAGCTTTTAAAGGTTTTGTCCATTTGTCATAGAAAGTTGGTCTTTTGCAATCGAAATAATCTTGGAAGCTTATACTCATAAAATTTGACATAGAAGAACATTAAAAAGTTTTTACCGAGCAACTTTGATTGTCCGAAGTTGCTCAACTCTATCTATGGAGGAGCTTTTAAAGGTTTTGTCCATTTGTCATAGAAAGTTGGTCTTTTGCCATCGAAATAATCTTGGAAGCTTATATTCATAAAATTTGAAATAGAAGAACATTAAAAAGTGTACACCGAGCAACTTTGATAGTCCAAAGTTGCTCAACTCTCTCTATGGAGGAGCTTTAAACGGTTTTGTCCATTTGTCATAGAAAGTTGGTTTTTTGGCATCGAAATAATCCTAGAAGCTCATTTTCGTAAAATTTAAGATAGAAGAACAATAAAAAGTGTACACCGAGCAACTTTGATTGTCCGAAGTTGCTCAATTCTCTCTATGGAGGAGCTTTTAACGGTTTTGTCCATTTGTCATAGAAAGTTGGTGTTTTGGCATCAAAATAATCTTGGAAGCTTATACTCATAAAATTTGACATAAAAAAGCAATAAAAAGTGTACACCGAGCAACTTCGATTGTCCGAAGTTCCTCAACTCTCTCTATAGACATGCTTTTAATGGCTTTGTCCATTTATCATAGAAAGTTAGTGTTTTTTCCTCGAAATAATCTAGGAAGCTTGTACTCGTAAAATTTGACATAGAAGAACATTAGAAGGTGTACACCGAGCAACTTTGATGGTCCGACGTTGCTCAACTCTCTCTATGGAGGAGCTTTTAACGGTTTTTTCCATTTGTCATAGAAAGTCGGTGTTTTTGCATCGAAATAATCTAAGAAGCTTACACTCATAAATTTTGAAGTAGAAGAACAATAAAAAGTGTACACCGAGCAACTTTGATTGTCCGAAGTTCCTCAACTCTCTCTATGGAGGAGCTTTTAACGGTTTTGTCCATTTGTCATAGAAAGTTGATGTTTTGGCATCGAAATAATCTTGGAAGCTTATACTCATAAAATTTGACATAGAAGAACAATAAAACTTGTACACCAAGCATCTTTGATGGTCCGAAATTGGTCAACTCTCTCTATGAAGGAGCTTTTAACAGTTTTCTCCACTTGTCATAGAAACTTGGGATTTTGGCATCGAAATAATCTACAAAGCTTATACTCATAAAATTTGACATAGAAGAACATTAAAAATTGTACACCGAGCAACTTTGATAGTCCGAAGTTGCCCAACTCTCTCTTTGGAGGAGCTTTTAACAGTTTTGTCTATTTGTCATAGAAAGTTCGTGTTTTGGCATCGAAATAACCCTGGAAGCTCATTTTCGTAAAATTTAACATAGAAGAACCATAAAAAGCGTACACCGAGCAATTATGATTGTCCGAAGTTGCTCAACTCTCTCTATAGAGGAGCTTTTAACGGTTTTTTCCATTTGTCATAGAAAGTTGGTGTTTTGGCATCGAAATAATCCTGGAAGCTCATTTTCGTAAAATTTAACTTAAAAGAACAATAAAAAGTGTACACCGAGCAACTTTGATTGTCCGAAGTTTCTCAACTCTCTCTATGGAGGAGCTTTTAACGGTTTTGTCCATTTGTCATAGAAAGTTGGTGTTTTGGCATCGAAATAATCTTGGAAGCCTATACACGTAAAATTTGACATAAAAATGCAATAAAAAGTGTACTTCGAGCAACTTCGATTGTCCGAAGTTGCTCAACTCTCTCTATAGACGTGCTTTTAACGGCTTTGTCCATCTATCATAAAAAGTTAGTGTTTTTTCATCGAAATAATCTAGGAAGCTTATACTCGTAAAATTTGACATAGAAGAACATTAAAAGGTGTACACCGAGCAACTTTGATGGTCCGACGTTGCTCAACTCTTTCTATGGAGGAGCTTTTAACTGTTTTTTCCATTTGTCATGGAAAGTTGGTGTTTTTGCATCGAATTAATCTAAGAAGCTTACGCTCATAAAATTTGAAGTAGAAGAAAAATAAAAGGTGTACACCGAGCAACTTTGATTGTCCGAAGTTTCTCAACTCTCTCTATGGAAGAGCTTTTAACGGTTTTGTGCATTTGTCAAAGAAAGTTGTTGTTTTGGCATCGAAATAATCTTGGAAGCTTATACTCATAAAATTTGACATAGAAGAACAATAAAACGTATACACCAAGCATCTTTGATGGTCCGAAATTGGTCAACTCTCTCTATGAAGGAGCTTTTAACAGTTTTCTCCATTTGTCATAGAAACTTGGGATTTTGGCATCGAAATAATCGAGAAAGCTTATACTCATAAAATTTGACATAGAAGAACATTTAAAAGTGTACACCGAGAAACTTTGATTGTCCGAAGTTGCTCAACTCTCTCTATGGATGAGCTTCTAAAGGTTTTGTCCATTTGTCATGGAAAGTTGGTCTTTTGCCATCGAAATAATCTTGGAAGCTTATACTCATAAAATTTGAAATAGAAGAACATTAAAAAGTGTACACCGAGCAACTTTGATAGTCCGAAGTTGCTCAACTCTCTCTATGAAGGTGCTTTTAGCGGTTTTGTCCATTTGTCATAGAAAGTTGGTGTTTTGGCATCGAAATAATCCTAGAAGCTAATTTTCATAAAATTTCACATAGAAGAACAATAAAAGGTGTACACCGAGCAACTTTGATTGTCCGACGTTGCTCAACTCTCTCTATGGAGGAGCTTTTAACGGTTTTGTCCATTTGTCATAGAAAGTTGGTGTTTCGTCATCAAAATAATTCTGGAAGCTCATTTTTGTAAAATTTAACTTAAAAGAACAATAAAAAGTGTACACCGAGCAACTTTGATTGTCCGAAGTTTCTCAACTCTCTCTATGAAGGAGCTTTTAACGGTTTTGTCTATTTGTCATTGAAAGTTGGTGTTTTGGCATCGAAATAATCTTGGAAGCCTATACACGTAAAATTTGACATAAAAAAGCAATAAAAAGTGTACACCGAGAAACTTCGATTGTCCGAAGTTGCTCAACTCTCTCTATAGAAGTGCTTTTAATGGCTTTGTCCATTTATCATAGAAAGTTAGTGTTTTTTCCTCGAAATAATCTAGGAAGCTTATACTCGTAAAATTTGACATAGAAGAACAATAAAAGGTGTACACCGAGCAACTTTGATGGTCCGACGTTGCTCAATTCTCTCTATGGAGGAGCTTTTAAAGGTTTTGTCCATTTGTCATAGAAAGTTGGTCTTTTGCCATCGAAATAATCTTGGAAGCTTACGCTCATAAATTTTGAAGTAGAAGAACATTAAAAAGTGTACACCGAGCAACTTTGATAGTCCAAAGTTGCTCAACTCTCTCTATGGACGACTTTTTAACGGTGTTCTCCATTTGTCATAGAAATTTGGTGTTTTGGCATCGAAATAATCCTAGAAGCTTATTTTCATAAAATTTAACATAGAAGAACAATAAAAAGTGTACACCGAGCAACTTTTATTGTCCGAAGTTGCTCAATTCTCTCTATGGAGGAGCTTTTAACGGTTTTGTCCATTTGTCATAGAAAGTTGGTGTTTTGGCATCAAAATAATTCTGGAAGATAATTTTCGTAAAATTTAACATAAAAGAACAATAAAATGTGTACAACGAGCAACTTTGATTGTCCGAAGTTTCTCAACTCTCTCTATGGAGGAGCTTTTAACGGTTTTGTCCATTTGTCATTGAAAGTTGGTGTTTTGGCATCGAAATAATCTTGGAAGCTTATAGTCATAAAATTTGACATTGAAGAACAATAAAAAGTGTACACCGAGCAACTTTGATGTGCCGAAGTTGCTCAACTCTCTCTATGGAGGAGCTTTTAAAGGTTTTGTCCATTTGTCATAGAAAGTTGGTCTTTTGCAATCGAAATAATCTTGGAAGCTCATTTTTGTAAAATTTAACATAAGAGAACAATAAAAAGTGTATACCGAGCAACTTTGATTGTCCGAAGTTTCTCAACTCTCTCTATGGAGGAGCTTTTAACGGATTGTCCATTTGTCATTGAAAGTTGGTGTTTTGGCATCCAAATAATCTTGGAAGCCTATACACGTAAAATTTGACATAAAAAAGCAATAAAAAGTGTACACCGAGCAACTTCGATTGTCCGAAGTTGCTAAACACTCTCTATAGACGTGCTTTTAATGGCTTTGTCCATTTATCATAGAAAGTTAGTGTTTTTTCCTCGAAATAATCTAGGAAGCTTATACTCGTAAAATTTCACATAGAAGAACAATAAAAGGTGTACACCGAGCAACTTTGATTGTCCGACGTTGCTCAACTCTCTCTATGGAGGAGCTTTTAACTGTTTTTTCCATTTGTCATAGAAAGTTGTTGTTTTGGCATCGAAATAATCCTGGAAGCTCATTTTCGTAAAATTTAACTTAAAAGAACAATAAAAAGTGTACACCGAGCAACTTTGATTGTCCGAAGTTTCTCAACTCTCTCTATGGAGGAGCTTTTAACGGTTTTGTCCATTTGTCATAGAAAGTTGGTGTTTTGGCATCGAAATAATCTTGGAAGCCTATACACGTAAAATTTGACATAAAAATGCAATAAAAAGTGTACTTCGAGCAACTTCGATTGTCCGAAGTTGCTCAACTCTCTCTATAGACGTGCTTTTAACGGCTTTGTCCATCTATCATAAAAAGTTAGTGTTTTTTCATCGAAATAATCTAGGAAGCTTATACTCGTAAAATTTCACATAGAAGAACAATAAAAGGTGTACACCGAGCAACTTTGATTGTCCGACGTTGCTCAACTCTCTCTATGGAGGAGCTTTTAACTGTTTTTTCCATTTGTCATAGAAAGTTGTTGTTTTGGCATCGAAATAATCCTGGAAGCTCATTTTCGTAAAATTTAACTTAAAAGAACAATAAAAAGTGTATACCGAGCAACTTTGATTGTCCGAAGTTTCTCAACTCTCTCTATGGAGGAGCTTTTAACGGATTGTCCATTTGTCATTGAAAGTTGGTGTTTTGGCATCCAAATAATTTTGGAAGCCTATACACGTAAAATTTGACATAAAAAAGCAATAAAAAGTGTACACCGAGCAACTTCGATTGTCCGAAGTTGCTAAACACTCTCTATAGACGTGCTTTTAATGGCTTTGTCCATTTATCATAGAAAGTTAGTGTTTTTTCCTCGAAATAATCTAGGAAGCTTATACTCGTAAAATTTCACATAGAAGAACAATAAAAGGTGTACACCGAGCAACTTTGATTGTCCGACGTTGCTCAACTCTCTCTATGGAGGAGCTTTTAACTGTTTTTTCCATTTGTCATAGAAAGTTGGTGTTTTGGCATCGAAATAATCGTGGAAGCTCATTTTCGTAAAATTTAACTTAAAAGAACAATAAAAAGTGTACACCGAGCAACTTTGATTGTCCGAAGTTTCTCAACTCTCTCTATGGAGGAGCTTTTAACGGTTTTGTCCATTTGTCATAGAAAGTTGGTGTTTTGGCATCGAAATAATCTTGGAAGCCTATACACGTAAAATTTGACATAAAAAAGCAATAAAAAGTGTACACCGAGCAACTTCGATTGTCCGAAGTTGCTAAACACTCTCTATAGACGTGCTTTTAATGGCTTTGTCCATTTATCATAGAAAGTTAGTGTTTTTTCCTCGAAATAATCTAGGAAGCTTATACTCGTAAAATTTCACATAGAAGAACAATAAAAGGTGTACACCGAGCAACTTTGATTGTCCGACGTTGCTCAACTCTCTCTATGGAGGAGCTTTTAACTGTTTTTTCCATTTGTCATAGAAAGTTGTTGTTTTGGCATCGAAATAATCCTGGAAGCTCATTTTCGTAAAATTTAACTTAAAAGAACAATAAAAAGTGTATACCGAGCAACTTTGATTGTCCGAAGTTTCTCAACTCTCTCTATGGAGGAGCTTTTAACGGATTGTCCATTTGTCATTGAAAGTTGGTGTTTTGGCATCGAAATAATCTTGGAAGCCTATACACGTAAAATTTGACATAAAAAAGCAATAAAAAGTGTACACCGAGCAACTTCGATTGTCCGAAGTTGCAAAACACTCTCTATAGACGTGCTTTTAATGGCTTTGTCCATTTATCATAGAAAGTTAGTGTTTTTTCCTCGAAATAATCTAGGAAGCTTATACTCGTAAAATTTCACATAGAAGAACAATAAAAGGTGTACACCGAGCAACTTTGATTGTCCGACGTTGCTCAACTCTCTCTATGGAGGAGCTTTTAACTGTTTTTTCCATTTGTCATAGAAAGTTGTTGTTTTTGCATCGAAATAATCTAAGAAGCTTACGCTCATAAAATTTGAAGTAAAAGAACAATAAAAAGTGTACACCGAGCAACTTTGATTCTCCTAAGTTGCTCAACTCTCTCTATAGGGGAGCTTTTAACAATTTGGTCCATTTGTCATATAAAGTGTACACCAACTTTGATTGTCCGAAGTTTCTCAACTCTCTCTATGGAGGAGCTTTTAACGGTTTTGTCTATTTGTCATTGAAAGTTGGTGTTTTGGCATCGAAATAATCTTGGAAGCCTATACACGTAAAATTTGACATAAAAAAGCAATAAAAAGTGTACACCGAGCAACTTCGATTGTCCGAAGTTGCTCAACTCTCTCTATAGAAGTGCTTTTAATGGCTTTGTCCATTTATCATAGAAAGTTAGTGTTTTTTCCTCGAAATAATCTAGGAAGCTTATACTCGTAAAATTTGACATAGAAGAACAATAAAAGGTGTACACCGAGCAACTTTGATGGTCCGACGTTGCTCAATTCTCTCTATGGAGGAGCTTTTAAAGGTTTTGTCCATTTGTCATAGAAAGTTGGTCTTTTGCCATCGAAATAATCTTGGAAGCTTACGCTCATAAATTTTGAAGTAGAAGAACATTAAAAAGTGTACACCGAGCAACTTTGATAGTCCAAAGTTGCTCAACTCTCTCTATGGACGACTTTTTAACGGTGTTCTCCATTTGTCATAGAAATTTGGTGTTTTAGCATCGAAATAATCCTAGAAGCTTATTTTCATAAAATTTAACATAGAAGAACAATAAAAAGTGTACACCGAGCAACTTTGATTGTCCGAAGTTGCTCAATTCTCTCTATGGAGGAGCTTTTAACGGTTTTGTCCATTTGTCATAGAAAGTTGGTGTTTTGGCATCAAAATAATTCTGGAAGATAATTTTCGTAAAATTTAACATAAAAGAACAATAAAATGTGTACACCGAGCAACTTTGATTGTCCGAAGTTTCTCAACTCTCTCTATGGAGGAGCTTTTAACGGTTTTGTCCATTTGTCATTGAAAGTTGGTGTTTTGGCATCGAAATAATCTTGGAAGCTTATAGTCATAAAATTTGACATAGAAGAACAATAAAAAGTGTACACCGAGCAACTTTGATGTGCCGAAGTTGCTCAACTCTCTCTATGGAGGAGCTTTTAAAGGTTTTGTCCATTTGTCATAGAAAGTTGGTCTTTTGCAATCGAAATAATCTTGGAAGCTCATTTTTGTAAAATTTAACATAAGAGAACAATAAAAAGTGTATACCGAGCAACTTTGATTGTCCGAAGTTTCTCAACTCTCTCTATGGAGGAGCTTTTAACGGATTGTCCATTTGTCATTGAAAGTTGGTGTTTTGGCGTCGAAATAATCTAGGAAGCTTATACTCGTAAAATTTGACATAGAAGAACATTAAAAGGTGTACACCGAGCAACTTTGATGGTCTGACGTTGCTCAACTCTCTCTATGGAGGAGCTTTTATCTGTTTTTTCCATTTGTCATAGTAAGTTGGTGTTTTTGCGTCGAAATAATCTAAGAAGCTTACACTCATAATATTTGAAGTAGAAGAACAATAAAAAGTGTACATCGAGCAACTTTGATTGTCCGATGTTGCTCAACTCTCTCTATGGAGGAACTTTTAACGGTTTTGTCCATTTGTCATAGAAAGTATCTGTTTTGGTATCGAAATAATCTTGGAAGCTTATACTCATAAAATTTGACATAGAAGAACAATAAAACGTGTACACGGAGCATCTTTGATGGTCCGAAATTGGTCAACTCTCTTTATGAAGGAGGTTTTAACAGTTTTCTCCATTTGTCATAGAAACCTGGGATTTTGGCATCGAAATAATCTAGGAAGCTTATACCCATAAAATTTGACATAGAACAACATTAAAAAGTGTACACCGGGCAACTTTGATAGTCTGAAGTTACTCAACTCTCTCTATGGAGGAGCTTTTAACGGTTTTGTCCATTTGTCATAGAAAGTTGGTGTTTTGGCATCGAAATAATCCTGGAAGCTCATTTTCGTAAAATTTAACATAGAAGAACCATAAAAAAGCGTACACCGAGCAATTTTGATTGTCCGAAGTTGCTCAACTCTCTCTATGGAGGAGCTTTTAACAGTTTTTTCCATTTGTCATAGAAAGTTGGTGTTTTGGCATTGAAATAATCCTGGAAGGTCATTTTCGTAAAATTTAACATAAAAGAACAATAAAAAGTGTACACCGAGCAACTTTGATTGTCCGAAGTTTCTCAACTCTCTCTATGGAGGAGCTTTTAACGGTTTTGTCCATTTGCATAGAAAGTTGGTGTTTTGGCATCGAAATAATCTTGGAAGCTTATACTCATAAAATTTGACATAAAAAAGCAATAAAAAGTGTACTTCGAGCAACTTCAATTGTCCGAAGTTGCTCAACTCTCTCTTTGGACGTGCTTTTAACGGCTTTGTCCATCTATCATAAAAAGTTAGTGTTTTTTCATCGAAATAATCTAGGAAGCTTATACTCGTAAAATTTGACATAGAAGAACATTAAAAGGTGTACACCGAGCAACTTTGATGGTCCGACGTTGCTCAACTCTTTCTATGGAGGAGCTTTTAACTGTTTTTTCCATTTGTCATAGAAAGTTGGTGTTTTTGCATCGAATTAATCTAAGAAGCTTACACTCATAAAATTTGAAGTAGAAGAAAAATAAAAGGTGTACAACGAGCAACTTCGATTGTCCGAAGTTGCTCAACTCTCTCTATGGAAGAGCTTTTAACGGTTTTGTCCATTTGTCAAAGAAAGTTGCTGTTTTGGCATCGAAATAATCTTGGAAGCTTATACTCATAAAATTTGACATAGAAGAACAATAAAACGTCTACACCGAGCATCTTTGATGGTCCAAAATTGGTCAACTCTCTCTATGAAGGAGCTTTTAACAGGTTTCTCTATTTTTCATGGAAACCTGGGATTTCGGCATCGCAATAATCTAGGAAGCTTATACTCATAAAATTTGACATAGAATAACAATAAAAAGTGTACACCGAGCAACTTTGATATTCCGAAGTTGCTCGACTCTCTCTATGGAGGAGCTTTTAAAGGTTTTGTCCATTTGTCATATAAAGTTGGTCTTTTGCCATCGAAATAATCTTGGAAGCTTATACTCATAAAATTTGACATAGAAGAACAATAAAACGTCTACACCGAGCATCTTTGATGGTCCAAAATTGGTCAACTCTCTCTATGAAGGAGCTTTTAACAGGTTTCTCTATTTTTCATGGAAACCTGGGATTTCGGCATCGCAATAATCTAGGAAGCTTATACTCATAAAATTTGACATAGAATAACAATAAAAAGTGTACACCGAGCAACTTTGATATTCCGAAGTTGCTCGACTCTCTCTATGGAGGAGCTTTTAATGGTTTTGTCCATTTGTCATAGAAAGTTGGTCTTTTGCCATCGAAATAATCTTGGAAGCTTATACTCATAAAATTTGACATAGAAGAACATTAAAAAGTGTACACCGAGCAACTTTGATAGTCTGAAGTTGCTCAACTCTCTCTATGGAGTAGCTTTTAACAGTTTTGTCCATCTGTCATAGAAAGTTGCAGTTTTGGCATCGAAATAATATTGGAAGCTTACACTCTTAAAATTTGACAAAGAAGAACAATAAAACGTGTACACCGAGCATCTTTGATGGTTCGAAATTGGTCAACTCTCTCTATGAAGGAGCTTTTAACAGGTTTCGCCATTAGTCATGGAAACCTGGGATTTTGGCATCGAAATAATCTAGGAAGCTTATACTCATAAATTTTGACATAGAAGAACAATAAAAAGTGTACACCGAGCAACTTTGATGTTGCGAATTTGCTCAACTCTCCTATGGAGGAGATTTTAACGGTTTTGTCCATTTGTCATTAAAAGTTGGTGTTTTGGCATCGAATTAATCATGGAAGCTTATACTCGTAAAATTTGACTTAGGAGAAAATTATAAAGTGTACACCGAGCAACTTTGATTGTCCGAAGTTGCTCAACTCTCTCTATGGAGGAGCTTTTAACAGTTTTGTCCATCTGTCATAGAAAGTTGCTGTTTTGGCATCGAAATAATATTGGAAGCTTATACTCATAAAATTTAACATAGAAGAACAATAAAACGTGTACACCGAGCGTCTTTGATTGTCCGAAATTGGTCAACTCTCTCTATGAAGGTGCTTTTAACAGGTTTCTCCATTTATCATGGAAACCTAGGATTTTGGCATCGAAATAATTTAGGAAGCTTATACTCATAAAATTTGACATAGAAGAACAATAAAAAGTGTACACCGAGCAACTTTGATGTTGCGAAGTTGCTCAACTCTCTCTATGGAGGAGCTTTTAAAGGTTTTGTCCATTTGTCAAAGAAAGTTGGTCTTTTGCCATCGAAATAATCTTGGAAGCTTATACTCATAAAATTTGACATAGAAAAACATTAAAAAGTGTACACCGAGCAACTTTGATAGTCTGAAGTTGCTCAACTCTCTCTATGAGGAGCTTTTAACGGTTTTGTCCATTTGTCATTAAAAGTTGGTGTTTCGGCATCGAAATAATCTTGGAAGCTTATACTCGTAAAATTTTTCTTAGTAGAACATTATAAACTGTACACCGAGCAACTTTAATTGTCCCAAGTTGCTCAACTCTCTCTATGGATGCGCTTTTAACAGTTTTGTCCATTTGTCATAGAAAATTGTTGTTTTGGCATCGAAATAATATTGGAAGCTTATACTCATAAAATTTGACATAGAAGAACAATAAAACGTGTACACCGAGCATCTTTGATGGTCCAAAATTGGTCAACTCTCTCTTTGAAGGAGCTTTTAACAGGTTTCTCTATTTTTCATGGAAACCTGGGATTTCAGTATCGCAATAATCTATGATGATTATGCTCATAAAATTTGACATAGAAGAACAATAAAAAGTGTACACCAAGCAACTTTGATGTTCCGAAGTTGCTCAACTCTCTCTATGGAGGAGCGTTTAATGGTTTTGTCCATTTGTCATAGAAAGTTGGTCTTTTGCCATCGAAATAATCTTGGAGGCTTATACTCATAAAATTTGACATAGAAGAACATTAAAAAGTGTACACCGAGCAACTTTGATAGTCTGAAGTTGCTCAACTCTCTCTATGGAGTAGCTTTTAACGGTTTTGTCCATTTGTCATAAAAAGTTGGTGTTTTGGCATCGAAATAATCCTGGAAGCACATATTCGTAAAATTTAACATAAGAGAACAATAAAAAGCGTACACCGAGCAACTTTGATTGTCCGAAGTTGCTCAACTCTCTCTATAGAGGAGGTTTTAACAGTTTTTTTCCATTTGTCATTAAAAGTTGGTGTTTTGTGATCGAAATAATCTTGGAAGCTTATACTCGTAAAATTTTACTTAGTAGAACATTATAAAGTGTACAACGAGCAACTTTGATTGTACGAAGTTGCTCAACTCTCTCTATAGAGGAGCTTTTAACGATTTTGTCCATTTGTCATAGAAAGTTGTTGTTTCCGCATCGAAATAATCTTGGAAGCTTATACTCATAAAATTTGACATAGAAGAACAATAAAACGTGTACACCGAGCAATTTTGATGGTCCGAAATTTGTCAACTCTTTCTATGAAGGAGCTTTTAACAGTTTTCTCCATTTGTCATAGAATCCTTGGATTTTGGCATCGAAAAAATCTAGGAAGCTTATACTCATAAAATTTGACATAGAAGAACAATAAAACGTGTACACCAAGCATCTTTGATGGTCCGAAATTGATCAACTCTCTCTATGAAGGAGCTTTTAACGGTTTTCTACATTTTTCATAGAAACCTGGGATTTTGGCATCGAAATAATCTATGAAGCTTATACTCATAATATTTGACATAGAAGAACATTAAAAAGTGTACACTGAGCAACTTTGATATTCCGAAGTTGCTCAACTCTCTCCATGGAGGAGCTTTTAAAGGTTTTGTCCATTTGTCATAGAAAGTTGGTCTATTGCCATCGAAATTATCTTGGAAGCTTATACTCATAAAATTTGACATAGAAAAACATTAAAAAGTGTACACCGAGCAACTTTGATAGTCCGAAGTTGCTCAACTCTCTCTATGGAGGAGTTTTAATGGTTTTGTCCATTTGTCATTAAAAGTTGGTGTTTTGGCATCGAAATAATCTTGGAAGCTTATACACGTAAAATTTGACTTAGTAGATCATTATGTGTACACCGAGCAACTTTCATTGTCCGAAGTTGCTCAACTCTCTCTATGGAGGAGCTTTTAACAGTTTTGTCCATCTGTCATAGAAAGTTGTTGTTTTGGCATCGAATTAATCTACGAAGCTTATACTCATAATATTTGACATAGAAGAACAATAAAAAGTGTACACCGAGCAACTTTGATATTCCGAAGTTGCTCAACTCTCTCCATGGAGGAGCTTTTAAAGGTTTTGTCCATTTGTCATAGAAAGTTGGTCTTTTGCCATCGAAATAATCTTGGAAGCTTATTCTCATAAAATTTGACATAGAAAAACATTAAAAAGTGTACACCAAGCAACTTTCATTGTCCGAAGTTGCTCAACTCTCTCTATGGAGGAGCTTTTAACAGTTTTGTCCATCTATCATAGAAAGTTGCTGTTTTGGTATCGAAATAATATTGGAAGCTTATACTAATAAAATTTGACATAGACGGACAATAAAACGTGTACACCGAGCATCTTTGATGATCCGAAATTGGTCAACTCTCCCTATGAAGGAGCTTTTAACAGGTTTCTCTATTTGTCATGGAAACTTGGGATTTCGGCAACGCAATAATCTATGAAGCTTATACTCATAAAATTTGACATAGAAGAACAATAAAAAGTGTACACCAAGAAACTTTGATGTTCCGAAGTTGCTCAACTCTCTCTATGGAGGAGCTTTTAATGGTTTTGTCCATTTGTTATAGAAAGTTGGTCTTTTGCCATCAAAATAATCTTGGAAGCTTATACTCATAAAATTTGACATAGAAGAACATTAAAAAGTGTACACCGAGCAACTTTGATAGTCTGAAGTTACTCAACTCTCTCTATGGACTAGCTTTTTCCATTTGTCATAAAAAGTTTGTGTTTTGGCATCGAAATAATCCTGGAAGCTCATTTTGGTAAAATTTAACATAGAAGAACAATAAAAAGTGTACACCGAGCAACTTTGATTGTCCGAAGTTGCTCAACTCTCTCTATGGAGGAGCTTTGAATGGTTTTGTCCATTTGTCACAGAAAGTTGGTGTTTTGGCATCGAAATAATCCTGGAAGCACATTTTCGTAAAATTTAACATAAAAGAACAATAAAAAGCGTACAACGAGCAACTTTGATTGTCCGAAGTTGCTCAACTCTCTTTACGGAGGAGCTTTTAACGGTTTTTTCCATTTGTCATTAAAAGTTGGTGTTTTCTCATCGAAATAATCTTGGAAGCTTATACTCATAAAATTTGACATAGAAGAACAATAAAACGTGTACACCGAGCATCTTTGATGGTCCGAAATTGGTCAACTCTTTCTATGAAGGGGCTTTTAACAGTTTTCTCCATTTGTCATAGAAACCTTGGATTTTGTCATCGAACCTGCGATTTTGGCATCGAAATAATCTACGAAGCTTATACTCATAATATTTGAAATAGAAGAACAATAAAAAGTGTACACCGAACAACTTTGATATTCCGAAGTTGCTCAACTCTCTCCAAGGAGGAGCTTTTAAAGGTTTTGTCCATTGGTCATAGAAAGTTGGTCTTTTGCCATCGAAATAATCTTGGAAGCTTATACTCATAAAATTTGACATAGAAAAACATTAAAAAGTGTACACCGAGCAACTTTGATAGTCCGAAGTTGCTCAACTCTCTCTATGGAGGAGCTTTTAACGGTTTTGTCCATTTGTCATTAGAAGTTGGTGTTTTGGCATCAAAATAATCTTGGAAGCTTATACTCGTAAAATTTGACTTAGTAGAACATTATAACGTGTACACCGAGCAACTTTGATTGTCCGAAGTTGCTCAACTCTCTCTACGGAGGAGCTTTTAACAGTTTTGTCCATCTGTCATAAAAAGTTGCTGTTTTGGCATCGAAATAATATTGGAAGCTTATACTTATAAAATTTGACATAGAAGAACAATAAAACGTGTACACCGAGCATCTTTGATGGTCCGAAATTGGTCAAATCTCCCTTTGAAGGAGCTTTTAACAGGTTTCTGCATTTTTCATGGAAACCTGGGATTTTGGCATCGAAATAATCTAGGAAGCTTATACTCATAAAATTTGACATAGAATAACAATAAACAGTGTACACCGAGCAGCTTTGATATTGCGATGTTGCTCAACTCTCTCTATTGAGGAGTTTTTAATGGTTTAGTCCATTTGTCATAGAAAGTTGGTGTTTTGGCATCGAAATAATCCTTGAAGCTCATTTTCGTAAAATTTAACATAGAAGAACATTAAAAAGTGTACACGGAGCAATTTTGATTGTGCGTAGTTGCTCAACTCTCTCTATGGAGGAGCTTTTAAAGGTTTTGTCCGTTGGTCATAGAAAGTTGCTGTTTTGGCATCGAAATAATATTGGAAGCTTATACTCATAAAATTTGACATAGAAAAACAATAAAACGTGTACACCGAGCATCTTTGATGGTCCGAAATTGGTCAACTCTCCCTATGAAGGAGCTTTTAACAAGTTTCTCTATTTGTCATGGAAACTTGGGATTTCGGTATCGCAATAATCTATGAAGCTTATACTTATAAAATTTGACATAGAAGAACAATAAAAAGTGTACACCGAGCAACTTTGATGTTGCGAAGTTGCTCAACTCTCTCTATGGAGGAGCTTTTAAAGGTTTTGTCCATTTGTCATAGAAAGTTCGTCTTTTGCCATCGAAATAATCTTGGAAGCTTATACTCATAAAATTTGACATAGAAAAACATTAAAAAGTGTACACCGAGCAACTTTGATAGTCCGAAGTTGCTCAACTCTCTCTATGGAGGAGCTTTTAACGGTTTTATCCATTTCTCATTAAAAGTTGGTGTTTTGGCATCGAAATAATCTTGGAAGCTTATACTCGTAAAATTTGACTTAGTAGAACATTATAAAGTGTACACCGAGCAACTTTGATTGTCCGAAGTTGCTCAACTCTCTCTATGGAGGAGCTTTTAACAGTTTTGTCCATCTGTCATAGAAAGTTGCTGTTTTGGCATCGAAATAATATTGCAAGCTTATACACATAAAATTTGACATAGAAGAACAATAAAACTTGTACACCGAGCATCTTTGATTGTCCGAAATTGGTCTACTCTCCCTATGAAGGAGCTTTTAACAGGTTTCTCTATTTGTCATGGAAACCTGGGATTTCGGTATCGCAATAATCTATGAAGCTTATACTCATAAAATTTGACATAGAAGAATAATAAAAAGTGTACACCGAGCAACTTTGATGTTCCGAAGTTGCTCAACTCTCTCTATGGAGGAGCTTTTAAAGGTTTTGTCCATTTGTCATAGAAAGTTGGTCTTTTGCCATCGAAATAATCTTGGAAGCTTATACTCATAAAATTTGACATAGAAAAACATTAAAAAGTGTATAACGAGCAACTTTGATAGTCCGAAGTTGCTCAAATCTCTCTATGGAGGAGCTTTTAACGGTTTTATCCATTTGTCATTAAAAGTTGGTGTTTTGGCATCGAAATAATCTTGGAAGCTTATACTCGTAAAATTTGACTTAGTAGAACATTATAAAGTGTACACCGAGCAACTTTGATTGTCCAAAGTTGCTCAACTCTCTCTATGGAGGAGCTTTTAACAGTTTTGTACATCTGTCATAGAAAGTTGCTGTTTTGGCATCGAAATAATATTGGAAGCTTATACTCATAAAATTTGACATAGATGAACAATAAAACGTGTACACCGAGCATCTTTGATGGTCCGAAATTGGTCAACTCTCCCTATGAAGGATCTTTTAACAGGTTTCTCTATTTGTCATGGAAACCTGGGATTTCGGTATCGCAATAATCTATGAAGCTTATACTCATAAAGTTTGACATAGAAGAAAAATAAAAAGTGTACACCAAGCAACTTTGATGTTGCGAAGTTGCTCAACTCTCTCTATGGAGGAGCTTTTAAAGGTTTTGTCCATTTGTCCTAGAAAGTTAGTCTTTTGCCATCAAAATAATCTTGGAAGCTTATACTCATAAAATTTGACATAGAAAAACATTAAAAAGTGTACACCGAGCAACTTTGATAGTCCGAAGTTGCTCAACTCTCTCTATGGAGGAGCTTATAACGGTTTTGTCCATTTATCATTAAAAGTTGGTGTTTTGGCTTCGAAATAATCTTGGCAGCTTATACTCGTAAAATTTGACTTACTAGAACATTATAAAGAGTACACCGAGCAACTTTAATTGTCCGAAGTTGCTCAACTCTCTCTATGGATGCGCTTTTAACGGTTTTGTCCATTTGTCATAGAAAGTTGTTGTTTTGGCATCGAAATAATATTGGAAGCTTATACTCATAAAATTTCACATAGAAGAACAATAAAACGTGTACACCAAGCATCTTTGATGGTCCAAAATTGGTCAACTCTCTCTATGAAGGAGCTTTTAACAGGTTTCTCCATTTGTCATGGAAACCTGGGATTTCGGCATCGAAATAATCTAGGAAGCTTATACTCATAAAATTTGACATAGAAGAACAATAAAAAGTGTACACCGAGCAACTTTGATGTTCCGAAGTTGCTCAACTCTCTCTATGGAGGAGCTTTTAACGGTTTTGTCCATTTGTCATAGAAAGTTGCTGTTTTGGCATCGAAATAATCTTGGAAGCTTATACTCATAAAATTTGACATAGAAGAACAATAAAACGTGTACACCGAGCATCTTTGATGGTCCGAAATTGGTCAACTCTCTCTATGAAGGAGCTTTTAACAGTTTTCTCCATTTGTCATGGAAACTTGGGATTTTGGCATCGAAATAATCTAGGAAGCTTATACTCATAAAATTTGACATAGAAGAACAATAAAAAGTGTCCACCGAGCAACTTTGATGTTCCGAAGTTGCTCAACTCTCTCTATGGAGGAGCTTTTAAAGGTTTTGTCCATTTGTCATAGAATGTTCGTCTTTTGCCATCGAAATAATTTTGGAAGCTTATAATCATAAAATTTGACATAGAAGAACACTAAAAAGTGTACACCGAGCAACTTTGATAGTCCAAAGTTTCTCAACTCTCTCTGTGGAGGAGCTTTTAACGGTTTTGTTCATTTGTCAAAGAAAGTTGGTGTTTTGGCATCGAAATAATCCTCGAAGCACATTTTCATAAAATTTAACATAAAAGAACAATAAAAAGCGTACACCGAGCAACTTTGATTGTCCGAAGTTACTCAACTCTCTCTATGGAGGAGCTTTTAATGGTTTTTTCTATTTGTCATTAAAAGTTGGTGTTTTGGCATCGAAATAATCTTGGAAGCTTATACTCGTAAAATTTTACTTAGTAGAACATTATAAAGTGTACAACGAGCAACTTTGATTGTGCGAAGTTGCCCAACTCTCTCTATGGAGGAGCTTTTAACGGTTTTGTCCATTTGTCATAGAAAGTTGTTGTTTTGGCATCGAAATAATCTTGGACGCTTATACTCATAAAATTTGACATAGAAGAACAATAAAACGTGTACACCGAGCACCTTTGATGGTCCGAAATTGGTCAACTCTCTCTATGAAGGAGCTTTTAACAGTTTTCTCCATTTGTCATAGAAACCTTGGATTTTGGCATCGAAAAAATCTAGGAAGCTTATACTCATAAAATTTGACATACAAGAACAATAAAACGTGTACACCGAGAAACTTTGATGTTCCGAAGTTGCTCAACTCTCTCCATGGAGGAGCTTTTAAAGGTTTTGTCCATTTGTCATGGAAAGTTGGTCTTTTGCCATCGAAATAATCTTGGAAGCTTATACTCATAAAATTTGACATAGAAGAACAATAAAAAGTGTCCACCGAGCAACTTTGATGTTCCGAAGTTGCTCAACTCTCTCTATGAAGGAGCTTTTAAAGGTTTTGTCCATTTGTCCTAGAATGTTGGTCTTTTGCCATCGAAAAAATCTTGGAAGCTTATACTCGTAAAATTTGACATAGAAGAACATTAAAACGTGTATACCGAGCAACTTTGATAGTCCGAAGTTGCTCAACTCTCTCTATGGAGGAGCTTTTAACGGTTTTTTCCATTTGTCATTAAAAGTTGGTGTTTTGGCATCGAAATAATCTTCGAAGCTTATACTCATAAAATTTGACTTAGTAGAACATTATAAAGTGTACACCGAGCAACTTTGATTGTCCGAAGTTGCTCAACTCTCTCTATGGAGGAGCTTTTAACAGTTTTGTCCATCTGTCATAGAAAGTTGCTGTTTTGGCATCGAAATAATATTGGAAGCTTATACTCATAAAATTTGACATAGAAGAACAATAAAACGTGTATACCGAGCATCTTTGATGGTCCGAAATTGGTCAACCCTCTCTATGAAGGAGTTTTTAACAGGTTTCTCCATTTGTCATGGAAACCAGGGATTTTGGCATCGAAATAATCTAGGAAGCTTATACTCATTAAATTTGACATAGAATAACAATAAAAAGCGTACACCGAGCAACTTTGATGTTGCGATGTTGCTGAACTCTCTCTATGGAGGAGCTTTTAATGGTTTAGTCCATTTGTCATAGAAAGTTGGTGTTTTGGCATCGAAATAATCCTTGAAGCTCATTTTCGTAAAATTTAACATAGAAGAACAGTAAAAAGTGTACACTGAGCAATTTTGATTGTGCGAAGTTGCTCAACTCTCTCTATCGAGGAGCTTTTAACGGTTTTATCCATTTGTCATAGAAAGTTGGTGTCTTGGCATCGAAATAATCCTGGAAGCTCATTTTCATAAAATTTAACATAGAAGAACAATAAAATATGTACACCGAGCAATTTTGATTGTCCGAAGTTGCTCAACTCTCTCTATGGAGGAGCTTTTAACTGTTTTTTCCATTTGTCATAGAAAGTCGGTGTTTTTGCATCGAAATAATCTAAGAAGCTTACCCTCAAAAAATTTGAAGTAGAAGAACAATAAAAAGTTTACACCGAGAAACTTTGATTGTCCGAAGTTGCTCAACTCTCTCTTTGGAGGAGCTTTTAACGGTTTTGTCCATTTGTCAAAGAAAGTTCCTGTTTTGGCATCGAAATAATCTTGGAAGCTTATACTTATAAAATTTGACATAGAAGAACAATAAAACGTGCACACCGAGCTTCTTTGATGGTCCAAAATTGGTCAACTCTCTCTATGAAGGAGCTTTTAACAGTTTTCTCCATTTGTCATGGAAACTTGGGATTTTGGCATCGAAATAATCTAGGAAGCTTATCTTCATAAAATTTGACATAGAAGAACAATAAAAAGTGTCCACCGAGCAACTTTGATGTTCCGAAGTTGCTCAACTCACTCTATGGAGGAGCTTTTAAACGTTTTGTCCATTTGTCATAGAATGTTGGTCTTTTGCCATCGAAATAATCTTGGAAGCTTATACTCATAAAATTTGACATAGAAGAACGTTAAAAAGTGTACACCGAGCAACTTTGATGGTCCAAAATTGGTCAACTCTCTCTATGAAGGAGTTTTTAACAGGTTTCTCCATTTGTCATGGAAACTTGGGATTTTGGCATCGAAATAATCTAGGAAGCTTATACTCATAAAATTTGACATAGAAGAACAATAAAAAGTGTCCAGCGAGCAACTTTGATGTTCCGAAGTTGCTCAACTCTCTCTATGGAGGAGCTTTTAAAGGTTTTGTCCATTTGTCATAGAATGTTGGTCTTTTGCCATCGAAATAATCTTGGAAGCTTATACTTATAAAATTTGACATAGAAGAACGTTAAAAAGTGTACACCGAGCAACTTCGATGTTGCGATGTTGCTCAACTCTCTCTATGGAGGAGCTTTTAATGGTTTAGTCCATTTGTCATAGAAAGTTGGTGTTTTGGCATCGAAATAATCCTTGAAGCTCATTTTCGTAAAATTTAACATAGAAGAACAATAAAAAGTGTACACTGAGCAATTTTGATTGTGCGAAGTTGCTCAACTCTCTCTATGGAGGAGCTTTTAACGGTTTTGTCCATTCGTCATGGAAAGTTGGTGTTTTGGCATTGAAATAATCCTGGAAGCTCATTTTTGTTAAATTTAACAAAAAAGAACAATAAAAAGTGTACACCGAGCAACTTTGATAGTCCGAAGTTGATCAACTCTCTCTATGGAGGAGCTTTTAACGGTTTTGTCCATTTGTCATTAAAAGTTGGTGTTTTGGCATCGAAATAATCTTGGAAGCTTATACTCGTAAAATTTGACTTAGTAGAACAATAAAACGTGGACACCGAGCATCTTTGATGGTCCAAAATTTGTCAACTCTCTCTATGAAGGAGCTTTTAACAGGTTTCTCCATTTGTGATGGAAACTTGGGATTTTGGCATCGAAATAATCTAGGAAGCTTATACTCATAAAATTTGACATAGAAGAACAATAAAAAGTGTCCAGCGAGCAACTTTGATGTTCCGAAGTTGCTCAACTCTCTCTATGGAGGAGCTTTTAAAGGTTTTGTCCATTTGTCATAGAATGTTGGTCTTTTGCCATCGAAATAATCTTGGAAGCTTATACTCATAAAATTTGACATAGAAGAACGTTAAAAAGTGTACACCGAGCAACTTTGATGGTCCAAAATTGGTCAACTCTCTCTATGAAGGAGTTTTTAACAGGTTTCTCCATTTGTCATGGAAACTTGGGATTTTGGCATCGAAATAATCTAGGAAGCTTATACTCATAAAATTTGACATAGAAGAACAATAAAAAGTGTCCACCGAGCAACTTTGATGTTCCGAAGTTGCTCAACTCTCTCTATGGAGGAGCTTTTAATGGTTTTGTCCATTTGTCATAGAATGTTGGTCTTTTGCCATCGAAATAATCTTGGAAGCTTATACTCATAAAATTTGACATAGAAGAACGTTAAAAAGTGTACGCCGAGCAACTTTGATAGTCCAAAGTTGCTCAACTCTCTCTATGGAGGAGCTTTTAACAGTTTTGTCCATTTGTCAAAGAAAGTTGGTGTTTTGGCATCGAAATAATCCTGGAAGCTCATTTTCGTAAAATTTAACATAGATGAACAATAAAAAGTGTACACCGAGCAACTTTGATAGTCCGAAGTTGCTCAACTCTCTCTATGGAGGAGCTTTTAACGGTTTTGTCCATTTGTCATTAAAAGTTGGTGTTTTGGCATTGAAATAATCTTGGAAGCTTATACTCGTAAAATTTGACTTAGTAGAACATTATAAAGTGTACACTTAGCAACTTTGATTGTCCGAAGTTGCTCAACTCTCTCTATGGACGAGCTTTTAACAGTTTTGTCCATCTGTCATAGAAAATTACTATTTTGGCATCGAAATAATATTGGAAGCTTATACTCATAAAATTTGACATAGAAGAACAATAAAACGTGTACACCGAGCATCTTTGATGGTCCGAAATTGGTCAACTCTCTCTATGAAGGAGCTTTTAACAGGTTTCTCCATTTGTCATGGAAACCTGGGATTTTGGCATCGAAATAATCTAGGAAGCTTATACTCATAAAATTTGACATAGAAGAACAATAAAAAGTGTACACCGAGCAACTTTGATGTTGCGAAGTTGCGAAACTCTCTCTGTGGAGGAGCTTTTAATGGTTTTGTCCATTTGTCATAGAAAGTTGGTGTTTTGGCATCGAAATAATCCTGGAAGCTCATTTTCATAAAATTTGACATAGAAGAACAATAAAATATGTACACCGAGCAATTTTGATTGTCCGAAGTTGCTCAACTCTCTCTATGGAGGAGCTTTTAACTGTTTTTTCCATTTGTCATAGAAAGTTGGTGTTTTTGCATCGAAATAATCTAAGAAGCTTACCCTCATAAAATTTGAAATAGAAGAACAATAAAAAAGTGTACACCGAGAAACTTTGATTGTCCGAAGTTGCTGAACTCTCTCTATGGAGGAGCTTTTAACGATTTTGTCCATTTGTCATAGAAAGTTGCTGTTTTGGCATCGAAATAATCTTGGAAGCTTATACTCATAAAATTTGACATAGAAGAACAATAAAATGTGTACACCGAGCATCTTTGATGGTCCGAAATTGGTTAACTCTCTCTATGAAGGAGCTTTTAAGAGTTTTGTTCATTTGTCAAGGAAACCTGGCATTTGGGCATCGAAATAATCGAGGAACTTATGCTCATAAAATTTGACATAGAAGAACAATAAAAAGTGTCCACCGAGCAACTTTGATGTTCCGAAGTTGCTCAACTCTCTCTAAGGAGGAGCTTTTAAAGGTTTTGTCCATTTGCCATAGAATGTTGGTCTTTTGCCATCGAAATAATCTTGGAAGCTTATACTCAAAAAATTTGACATAGAAGAACACTAAAAAGTGTACACCGAGCAAATTTGATAGTCCAAAGTTGCTCAACTCTCTCTGTGGAGGAGCTTTTAACGGTTTTGTCCATTTGTCAAAGAAAGTTGTTGTTTTGGCATCGAAATAATCCTGGAAGCTCATTTTCGTAAAATTTAACATAGAAGAACAATAAAAAGTGTACACCGAGCAACTTTGATTGCTTTAAGTTGCTCAACTCTCTCTATGGAGGAGCTTTTAACGGTTTTTTCCATTTGTCATAGAAAGTTGGTGTTTTGGCATTGAAATAATCCTGGAAGCTCATTTTCGTAAAATTTAACAAAAAAGAACAATAAAAAGTGTACACGGAGCAACTTTGATAGTCCGAAGTTACTCAACTCTCTCTATGGAGGAGCTTTTAACGGTTTTGTCCATTTGTCATTAAAAGTTGGTGTTTTAGCATCGAAATAATCTTGAAAGTTTATACTCATAAAATTTGACATAGAAGAACATTAAAAAGTGTACACCGAGCAACTTCGATTGTCCGAAGTTGCTCAACTCTCTCTATAGACGTGCTTTTAATGGCTTTGTCCATTTATCATAGAAAGCTAGTGTTTTTTCCTCGAAATAATCTAGGAAGCTTATACTCGTAAAATTTGACATAGAAAAACAATAAAAGGTGTACACCGAGCAACTTTGATGGTCCGACGTTGCTCAACTCTCTCTATGGAGGAGCTTTTAACTGTTTTTTCCATTTGTCATAGAAAGTTGGTCTTTCGCCATCGAAATAATCTTGGAAGCTTATACTCATAAAATTTGACATAAAAGAACAATAAAAAGTGTACACCGAGCAACTTTGATGTTCCGAAATTGATCAACTCTCTCTATGAAGGAGCTTTTAACGGTTTTGTCCATTTGTCATAGAAAGTTGCTATTTTGGCATCGAAATAATCTTGGAAGCTTATACTAATAAAATTTGACATAGAAGAACAATAAAACGTGTACACCAAGCATCTTTGATGGTCCGAAATTGGTCAACTCTCTCTATGAAGGAGCGTTTAACGGTTTTCTTAATTTTTCATTCAAACCTGGGATTTTGGCATCGAAATAATCTACGAAGCTTATACTCATAATATTTGACATAGAAGAACAATAAAAAGTGTACACCGAGCAACTTTGATGTTCCGAAGTTGCTCAACTCTCTCCATGGAAGAGCTTTTAAAGGTTTTGTCCATTTGTCATAGAAAGTTGGTCTTTTGCCATCGAAATAATCTTGGAAGCTTATACTCATAAAATTTGACATAGAAAAACATTAAAAAGTGTACAGCGAGCAACTTTGATAGTCCGAAGTTGCTCAACTCTCTCTATGGAGGAGCTTTTAACGGTTTTGTCCATTTGTCATTAAAAGTTGGTGTTTTGGCATCGAAATAATCTTGGAAGCTTATACTCGTAAAATTTGACTTAGTAGAACATTATAAAGTGTACACCGAGCAACTTTGATTGTCCGAATTTGTCAACTCTCTCTATGGACGAGCTTTTAACAGTTTTGTCCATCTGTCATAGAAAGTTACTGTTTTGGCATCGAAATAATATTGAAGCTTATACTCATAAAATTTGACATAGAAGAACAATAAAACGTGGACACAGAGCATCTTTGATGGTCCAAAATTTGTCAACTCTCTCTATGAAGGAGCTTTTAACAAGTTTCTCCATTTGTCATGGAAACTTGGGATTTTGGCATCGAAATAATCTAGGAAGCTTATACTCATAAAATTTGACATAGAAGAACAATAAAAAGTGTCCACCGAGCAACTTTGATGTTCCGAAGTTGCTCAACTCTCTCTATGGAGGAGCTTTTAATGGTTTTGTCCATTTGTCACAGAATGTTGGTCTTTTGCCATCGAAATAATCTTGGAAGCTTATACTCATAAAATTTGACATAGAAGAACGTTAAAAAGTGTACGCCGAGCAACTTTGATAGTCCAAAGTTGCTCAACTCTCTCTATGGAGGAGCTTTTAACAGTTTTGTCCATTTGTCAAAGAAAGTTGGTGTTTTGGCATCGAAATAATCCTGGAAGCTCATTTTCGTAAAATTTAACATAGAAGAACAATAAAAAGTGTACACCGAGCAACTTTGATAGTCCGAAGTTGCTCAACTCTCTCTATGGAGGAGCTTTTAACGGTTTTGTCCATTTGTCATTAAAAGTTGGTGTTTTGGCATTGAAATAATCTTGGAAGCTTATACTCGTAAAATTTGACTTAGTAGAACATTATAAAGTGTACACCGAGCAACTTTGATTGTCCGAAGTTGCTCAACTCTCTCTATGGACGAGCTTTTAACAGTTTTGTCCATCTGTCATAGAAAATTACTATTTTGGCATCGAAATAATATTGGAAGCTTATACTTATAAAATTTGACATAGAAGAACAATAAAAAGTGTACACCGAGCAACTTTGATAGTCCGAAGTTGCTCAACTCTCTCTATAGAGGAGCTTTTAACGGTTTTGTCCATTTGTCATTAAAAGTTGGTGTTTTGGCATTGAAATAATCTTGGAAGCTTATACTCGTAAAATTTGACTTAGTAGAACATTATAAAGTGTACACCGAGCAACTTTGATTGTCCGAAGTTGCTCAACTCTCTCTATGGACGAGCTTTTAACAGTTTTGTCCATCTGTCATAGAAAATTACTATTTTGGCATCGAAATAATATTGGAAGCTTATACTCATAAAATTTGACATAGAAGAACAATAAAACGTGTACACCGAGCATCTTTGATGGTCCGAAATTGGTCAACTCTCTCTATGAAGGAGCTTTTAACAGGTTTCTCCATTTGTCATGGAAACCTGGGATTTTGGCATCGAAATAATCTAGGAAGCTTATACTCATAAAATTTGACATAGAAGAACAATAAAAAGTGTACACCGAGCAACTTTGATGTTGCGAAGTTGCGAAACTCTCTCTGTGGAGGAGCTTTTAATGGTTTTGTCCATTTGTCATAGAAAGTTGGTGTTTTGGCATCGAAATAATCTAAGAAGCTTACCCTCATAAAATTTGAAATAGAAGAACAATAAAAAAGTGTACACCGAGAAACTTTGATTGTCCGAAGTTGCTGAACTCTCTCTCACCTCTCTCTATGGAGGAGCTTTTAACGGTTTTGTCCATTTGTCATAGAAAGTTGCTGTTTTGGCATCGAAATAATCTTGGAAGCTTATACTCATAAAATTTGACATAGAAGAACAATAAAACGTTTACACCGAGCATCTTTGATGGTCCGAAATTGGTCAACTCTCTCTATGAAGGAGCTTTTAACAGTTTTCTCCATTTGTCATGGAAACTTGGGATTTGGCATCGAAATAATCTAGGAATCTTATATTCATAAAATTTGACATAGAAGAACGATAAAAAGTGTCCACCGAGCAACTTTGATGTTCCGAAGTTGCTCAACTCTCTCTATGGAAGAGCTTTTAAAGGTTTTGTCCATTTGTCATAGAATGTTGGTCTTTTGCCATCGAAATAATCTTGGAAGCTTATACTCATAAAATTTGACATAGAAGAACACTAAAAAGTGTACACCGAGCAACTTTGATAGTCCAAAGTTGCTCAACTCTCTCTGTGGAGGAGCTTTTAATGGTTTTGTCCATTTGTCAAAGAAAGTTGGTGTTTTGGCATCGAAATAATCCTGGTAGCACATTTTCATAAAATTTAACATAAAAGAACAATAAAAAGCGTACACCGAGCAACTTTGATTGTCCGAAGTTGCTCAACTCTCTCTATGGAGGAGCTTTTAACGGTTTTTTCTATTTGTCATTAAAAGTTGGTGTTTTGGCATCGAAATAATCTTGGAAGCTTATACTCATAAAATTTGACTTAGTAGAACATTATAAAGTGTACACCGAGCAACTTTGATTGTCCGAAGTTGCTCAACTCTCTCTATGGAGGAGCTTTTAACAGTTTTGTCCATCTGTCATAGAAAGTTGCTGTTTTGGCATCGAAATAATATTGGAAGCTTATACTCATAAAATTTGACATAGAAGAACAATAAAACGTGTATACCGAGCATCTTTGATAGTCCGAAATTGGTCAACTCTCTCTATGAAGGAGTTTTTAACAGGTTTCTCCATTTGTCATGGAAACCTGAGATTTTGGCATCGAAATAATCTAGGAAGCTTATACTCATAAAATTTGACATAGAAGAACAGTAAAAAGTGTCCACCGAGCAACTTTGATGTTCCGAAGTTGCTCAACTCTCTCTATGGAGGAGCTTTTAACGGTTTTGTCCATTTGTTATAGAAAGTTGGTGTTTTGGCATCGAAATAATCCTTGAAGCTCATTTTCGTAAAATTTAACATAGAAGAACATTAAAAAGTGTACACTGAGCAACTTTGATTGTGCGAAGTTGCTCAACTCTCTCTATCGAGGAGCTTTTAACGGTTTTGTCCATTTGTCATAGAAAGTTGTTGTTTTGGCATCGAAATAATCCTGGAAGCTCATTTTCATAAAATTTGACATAGAAGAACAATAAAATATGTACACCGAGCAATTTTGATTGTCCGAAGTTGCTCAACTCTCTCTATGGAGGAGCTTTTAACTGTTTTTTCCATTTGTCATAGAAAGTCAGTGTTTTTGCATCTAAATAATCTAAGAAGCTTACCCGCATAAAATTTGAAGTAGAAGAACAATAAAAAGTGTACACCGAGAAACTTTGATTGTCCGAAGTTGCTCACCTCTCTCTATGGAGGAGCTTTTAACGGTTTTGTCCATTTGTCATAGAAAGTTGCTGTTTTAGCATCGAAATTATCTTGGAAGCTTATACTCATAAAATGAACTTTCTCTGAACTTTCTCTGAACTCTCTCTATGAAAGAGCGTTTAACGGTTTTCTTCATTTTTCATAGAAACCTGGGATTTTGGCATCGAAATAATCTACGAAGCTTATACTCATAATATTTGACATAGAAGAACAATAAAAAGTGTACACCGAGAAACTTTGATGTTCCGAAGTTGCTCAACTCTCTCCATGGAGGAGCTTTTAAAGGTTTTGTCCATTTGTCAGAGAAAGTTGGTCTTTTGCCATCGAAATTATCTTGGAAGCTTATACTCATAAAATTTTGACATAGAAGAACAATAAAAAGTGTCCACCGAGCAACTATGATATTCCGAAGTTGCTCAACTCTCTCTATGGAGGAGCTTTTAAAGGTTTTGTCCATTTGTCATAGAATGTTGGTCTTCTGCCATCGAAATAATCTTGGAAGCTTATACTCGTAAAATTTGACATAGAAGAACATTAAAAAGTGTACACCGAGCAACTTTGATAGTCCAAAGTTGCTCAACTCTCTCTATGGAGGAGCTTTTAACGGTTTTGTCCATTTGTCATAGAAAGTTGGTGTTTTGGCATTGAAATAATCCTGGATGCTCATTTTCGAAAAATTTAACAAAAAAGAACAATAAAAAGTGTACACCGAGCAACTTTGATAGTCCGAAGTTGCTCAACTCTCTCTATGGAGGAGCTTTTAACGGTTTTGTCCATTTGTCATTAAAAGTTGGTGTTTTGGCATCGAAATAATCTTGGAAGCTTATACTCATAAAATTTGACTTAGTAGAACATTATAAAGTGTACACCGAGCAACTTTGATTGTCCGAAGTTGCTCAACTCTCTCTATGGAGGAGCTTTTAACAGTTTTGTCCATCTGTCATAGAAAGTTGCTGTTTTGGCATCGAAATAATATTGGAAGCTTATACTCATAAAATTTGACATAGAAGAACAATAAAACGTGTATACCGAGCATCTTTGATGGTCCGAAATTGGTCAACTCTCTCTATGAAGGAGTTTTTAACAGGTTTCTCCATTTGTCATGGAAACCTGGGATTTTGGCATCGAAATAATCTAGGAAGCTTATACTCATAAAATTTGACATAGAATAACAATAAAAAGTGTACACCGAGCAACTTTGATATTGCGATGTTGCTCAACTCTCGCTATGGAGGAGCTTTTAATGGTTTAGTCCATTTGTCATAGAAAGTTGGTGTTTTGGCATCGAAATAATCTTTGAAGCTTATTTTCGTAAAATTTAACATAGAAGAACAATAAAAAGTGTACACTGAGCAATTATGATTGTGCGTAGTTGCTCAACTCTCTCTATGGAAGAGCTTTGAATGGTTTTGTCCATTTGTCATAGAAAGTTGGTGTTTTGGCATCGAAATAATCCTGGAAGCTCATTTTCATAAAATTTAACATAGAAGAACAATAAAAAGTGTACACCGAGCAATTTTGATTGTCCAAAGTTGCTCAACTCTCTCTATGGAGAAGCTTTTAACGGTTTTGTCCATTCGTCATAGAAAGTTGGTGTTTTGGCATCGAAATAATCCTGGAAGCTCATTTTCATAAAATTTGACATAGAAGAACAATAAAATATGTACACCGAGCAATTTTGATTGTCCGAAGTTGCTCAACTCTCTCTATGGAGGAGCTTTTAACTGTTTTTTCCATTTGTCATAGAAAGTTCGTGTTTTTGCATCTAAATAATCTAAGAAGCTTACCCTCATAAAATTTGAAGTAGAAGAACAATAAAAAGTGTACTCCGAGAAACTTTGATTGTCCGAAGTTGCTCACCTCTCTCTATGGAGGAGCTTTTAACGGTTTTGTCCATTTGTCATAGAAAGTTGCTGTTTTGGCATCGAAATAATCTTGGAAGCTTATACTCATAAAATTTGACATAGAAGAACAATAAAACGTTTACACCGAGCATCTTTGATGGTCCGAAATTGGTCAACTCTCTCTATGAAGGAGCTTTTAACAGTTTTCTCCATTTGTCATGGAAACTTGGGATTTGGCATCGAAATAATCTAGGAATCTTATATTCATAAAATTTGACATAGAAGAACGATAAAAAGTGTCCACCGAGCAACTTTGATGTTCCGAAGTTGCTCAACTCTCTCTATGGAAGAGCTTTTAAAGGTTTTGTCCATTTGTCATAGAATGTTGGTCTTTTGCCATCGAAATAATCTTGGAAGCTTATACTCATAAAATTTGACATAGAAGAACACTAAATATTGGAAGCTTATACTCATAAAATTTGACATAGAAGAACAATAAAACGTGTATACCGAGCATCTTTGATAGTCCGAAATTGGTCAACTCTCTCTATGAAGGAGTTTTTAACAGGTTTCTCCATTTGTCATGGAAACCTGGGATTTTGGCATCGAAATAATCTAGGAAGCTTATACTCATAAAATTTGACATAGAATAACAATAAAAAGTGTACACCGAGCAACTTTGATATTGCGATTTGCTCAACTCTCTCTATGGAGGAGCTTTTAATGGTTTAGTCCATTTGTCATAGAAAGTTGGTGTTTTGGCATCGAAATAATCCTTGAAGCTCATTTTCGTAAAATTTAACATAGAAGAACATTAAAAAGTGTACACTGAGCAATTTTGATTGTGCGAACTTGCTCAACTCTCTCTATCGAGGAGCTTTTAACGGTTTTGTCCATTTGTCATAGAAAGTTGGTGTTTTGGCATCGAAATAATCCTGGAAGCTCATTTTCATAAAATTTGACATAGAAGAACAATAAAATATGTACACCGAGCAATTTTGATTGTCCGAAGTTGCTCAACTCTCTCTATGGAGGAGCTTTTAACTGTTTTTTCCATTTGTCATAGAAAGTCAGTGTTTTAGCATCGAAATAATCTAAGAAGCTTACCCTCATAAAATTTGTAGTAGAAGAACAATAAAAAGTTTACACCGAGAAACTTTGATTGTCCCAAGTTGCTCAACTCTCTCTATGGAGGAGCTTTTAACGGTTTTGTCCATTTGTCATAGAAAGTTGCTGTTTTGGCATCGAAATAATCTTGGAAGCTTATACTTATAAAATTTGACATAGAAGAACAATAAAACGTGCACACCGAGCTTCTTTGATGGTCCAAAATTGGTCAACTCTCTCTATGAAGGAGCTTTTAACAGTTTTCTCCATTTGTCATGGAAACTTGGGATTTTGGCATCGAAATAATCTAGGAAGCTTATCCTCGTAAAATTTGACATAGAAGAACCATAAAAAGTGTCCACCGAGCAACTTTGATGTTCCGAAGTTGCTCAACTCTCTCTATGGAGGAGCTTTTAAAGATTTTGTCCATTTGTCATAGAATGTTGGTCTTTTGCCATCGAAATAATCTTGGAAGCTTATACTCATAAAATTTGACATAGAAGAACGTTAAAAAGTGTACACCGAGCAACTTTGATCGTCCAAAATTGGTCAACTCGCTCTATGAAGGAGTTTTTAACAGGTTTCTCCATTTGTCATGGAAACCTGCGATTTTGGCATCGAAATAATCTAGGAAACTTATACTCATAAAATTTGACATAGAATAACAATAAAAAGTGTACACCGAGCAACTTTGATGTTGCGATGTTGCTGAACTCTCTCTATGGAGGAGATTTTAATGGTTTAGTCCATTTGTCATAGAAAGTTGGTGTTTCGGCATCGAAATAATCCTGGAAGCTCATTTTCGTAAAATTTAACATAGAAGAACAATAAAAAGTGTACACTGAGCAATTTTGATTGTGCGAAGTTGCTCAACTCTCTCTATGGAGGAGCTTTTAACGGTTTTGTACATTTGTCATGGAAAGTTGGTGTTTTGGCATTGAAATAATCCTGGAAGCTCATTTTTGTTAAATTTAACAAAAAAGGACAAAAAAAGTGTACACCGAGCAACTTTGATAGTCCGAAGTTGCTCAACTCTCTCTATGGAGGAGCTTTTAACGGTTTTGTCCATTTGTCATTAAAAGTTGGTGTTTTGGCATCGAAATAATCTTGGAAGCTTATACTCGTAAAATTTGATTTAGTAGAACATTATAAAGTGTACACCGAGCAACTTTGATTGTCCGAAGTTGCTCAACTCTCTCTATGGACGAGCTTTTAACAGTTTTGTCCATCTATCATAGAAAGTTACTGTTTTGTCATCGAAATAATATTGGATGCTTATACTCATAAAATTTGACAGAGAAGAACAATAAAACGTGGACACCGAGCATCTTTGATGGTCTAAAATTTGTCAACTCTCTCTATGAAGGAGCTTTTAACAGGTTTCTCCATTTGTCATGGAAACTTGGGATTTTGGCATCGAAATAATCTAGGAAGCTTATACTCATAAAATTTGACATAGACGAACAATAAAAAGTGTCCACCGAGCAACTTTGATGTTCCGAAGTTGCTCAACTCTCTCTATGGAGGAGCTTTTAAAGGTTTTGTCCATTTGTCGTAGAATGTTGGTCTTTTGCCATCGAAATAATCTTGGAAGCTTATACTCATAAAAATTGACATAGAAGAACGTTAAAAAGTGTACACCGAGCAAATTTGATAGTCCAAAGTTGCTCAACTCTCTCTATGGAGGAGCTTTTAACGGTTTTGTCCATTTGTCAAAGAAAGTTGGTGTTTTGGCATCGAAATAATCCTGGAAGCTCATTTTCGTAAAATTTAACATAGAAGAACAATAAAAAGTGTACACCGAGCAACTTTTATTGCTTGAAGTTGCTCAACTCTCTCTATGGAGGAGCTTTTAACGGTTTTGTCCATTTGTCATGGAAAGTTGGTGTTTTGGCATTGAAATAATCCTGGAAGCTCATTTTTGTTAAATTTAACAAAAAAGAACAATAAAAAGTGTACACCGAGCAACTTTGATAGTCCGAAGTTGCTCAACTCTCTCTATGGAGGAGCTTTTAACGGTTTTGTCCATTTGTCATTAAAAGTTGGTGTTTTGGCATCAAAATAATCTTGGAAGCTTATACTCCTAAATTTTGACTTAGTAGAACATTATAAAGTGTACACCGAGCAACTTTGATTGTCCGAACTTGCTGAACTCTGTCTATGGAGGAGCTTTTAACAGTTTTTCCATTTGTGATAGAAAGTTGCTGTTTTGGCATCGAAAAAATATTAGAAGCTTATACTCATAAAATTTGACATAGAAGAACAATAAAACGTGTACACCGAGCATCTTTGATGGTCCGAAATTAGTCAACTCTCTCTATGAAGGAGCTTTTAACAGGTTTCTCCATTTGTCATGGAAACCTGGGATTTTGGCATCGAAATAATCTAGGAAGCTTATACTCATAAAATTTGACATAGAAGAACAATAAAAAGTGTACACCGAGCAACTTTGATGTTGCGAAGTTGCTCAACTCTCTCTGTGGAGGAGCTTTTAATGGTTTCGTCCATTTGTCATAGAAAGTTGGTGTTTTGGCATCGAAATAATCCTGGAAGCTCATTTTCATAAAATTTAACATAGAAGAACAATAAAAAGTGTACACCGAGCAATTTTGATAGTCCGAAGTTGCTCAACTCTCTCTATGGAGGAGCTTTTAACGGTTTTGTCCATTTGTCATTAAAAGTTGGTGTTTTGGCATCAAAATAATCTTGGAAGCTTATACTCGTAACATTTGACTTAGTAGAACATTATAAAGTGTACACCGAGCAACTTTGATTGTCCGAACTTGCTGAACTCTCTATATGGAGGAGCATTTCACAGTTTTTCCATTTGTGATAGAAAGTTGCTGTTTTGGCATCGAAATAATATTGGAAGCTTATACTCATAAAATTTGACATAGAAGAACAATAAAATGTGTACACCGAGCATCTTTGATGGTCCGAAATTGGTTAACTCTCTCTATGAAGGAGCTTTTAAGAGTTTTCTCCATTTGTCAACTAATCTTGGCATTTGGGCATCGAAATAATCGAGGAAGCTTTACTCATAAAATTTGACATAGAAGAACAATAAAAATTGTCCACCGAGCAACTTTGATGTTCCGAAGTTGCTCAACTCTCTCTATGGAGGAGCTTTTAAAGGTTTTGTCCATTTGTCATAGAATGTTGGTCTTTTGCCATCGAAATAATCTTGGAAGCTTATACTCATAAAATTTGACATAGAAGAACACTAAAAAGTGTACACCGAGCAACTTTGATAGTCCAAAGTTGCTCAACTCTCTCTGTGGAGGAGCTTTTAACGGTTTTGTCCATTTGTCAAAGAAAGTTGGTGTTTTGGCAACGAAATAATCCTGGAAGCTCATTTTCGTAAAATTTAACATAGAAGAACAATAAAAAGTGTACACCGAGCAACTTTGATTGCTTGAAGTTGCTCAACTCTTTCTATGGAGGAGCTTTTAACGGTTTTGTCCATTTGTCATAGAAAGTTGGTGTTTTGGCATTGAAATAATCCTGGAAGCTCATTTTCGTAAAATTTAACAAAAAAGAACAATAAAAAGTGTACACCGAGCAACTTTGATAGTCTGAAGTTACTCAACTCTCTCTATGGAGGAGCTTTTAACGGTTTTGTCCATTTGTCATAGAAAGTTGGTGTTTTGGCATTGAAATAATCCCGAAAGCTCATTTTCGTAAAATTTAGGAAAAAAGAACAATAAAAAGTGTACACCGAGCAACTTTGATAGTCTGAAGTTACTCAACTCTCTCTATGGAGGAGCTTTTAACGGTTTTGTCCATTTGTCATTAAAAGTTGATGTTTTAGCATCGAAATAATCTTGAAAGTTTATACTCATAAAATTTGACATAGAAGAACATTAAAAAGTGTACACCGAACAACTTCGATTGTCCGAAGTTGCTCAACTCTCTCTATAGACGTGCTTTTAATGGCTTTGTCCATTTATCATAGAAAGTTAGTGTTTTTTCCTCGAAATAATCTAGGAAGCTTATACTCGTAAAATTTGACACAGAAAAACAATAAAAGGTGTATACCGAGCAACTTTGATGGTCCGACGTTGCTCAACTCTCTCTATGGAGGAGCTTTTAACTGTTTTTTCCATTTGTCATAGAAAGTTGGTGTTTTTGCATCAAAATAATCTAAGAAGCTTACACTCTTAAAATTTGAAGTAGAAGAACAATAAAAAGTGTACACCGAGCAACTTTGATTGTCCGAAGTTGCTCAACTCTCTCTATGGAGGAGCTTTAAACGGTTTTGTCCATTTGTCATAGAAAGTTGCTATTTTGGCATCGAAATAATCTTGGAAGCTTATACTCATAAAATTTGACATAGAAGAACAATAAAACGTGTACACCAAGCATCTTTGATGGTCCGAAATTGGTCAACTCTCTCTATGAAGGAGCGTTTAACGGTTTTCTTAATTTTTCATTCAAACCTGGGATTTTGGCATCGAAATAATCTACGAATCTTATACTCATAATATTTGACATAGAAGAACAATAAAAAGTGTACACCGAGCAACTTTGATGTTCCGAAGTTGCTCAACTCTCTCCATGGAGGAGCTTTTAGAGGTTTTGTCCATTTGTCATAGAAAGTTGGTCTTTTGCCATCGAAATAATCTTGGAAGCTTATAATCATAAAATTTGACATAGAAAAACATTAAAAAGTGTACACCGAGCGACTTTGATAGTCCGAAGTTGCTCAACTCTCTCTATGGAGGAGCTTTTAACGGTTTTGTCCATTTGTCGTTAAAAGTTGGTGTTTTGGCATCGAAATAATCTTGGAAGCTTATACTCGTAAAATTTGACTTAGTAGAACATTATAAAGTGTACACCGAGCAACTTTGATTGTCCGAATTTGTCAACTCTCTCCATGGACGAGCTTTTAACAGTTTTGTCCATCTGTCATAGAAAGTTACTGTTTTGGCATCGAAATAATATTGGAAGCTTATACTCATAAAATTTGACATAGAAGAACAGTAAAACGTGGACACCGAGCATCTTTGATGGTCCAAAATTTCTCAACTCTCTCTATGAAGGAGCTTTTAACAGGTTTCTCCATTTGTCATGGAAACTTAGGATTTTGGCATCGAAATAATCTAGGAAGCTTATACTCATAAAATTTGACATAGAAGAACAATAAAAGTGTCCACCGAGCAACTTTGATGTTCCGAAGTTGCTCAACTCTCTCTATGGAGGAGCTTTTAAAGGTTTTGTCCATTTGTCATAGAATGTTGGTCTTTTGCCATCGAAATAATCTTGGAAGCTTATACTCATAAAATTTGACATAGAAGAACGTTAAAAAGTGTACGCCGAGCAACTTTGATAGTCCAAAGTTGCTCAACTCTCTCTATGGAGGAGCTTTTAACGGTTTTGTCCATTTGTCAAAGAAAGTTGGTGTTTTGGCATCGAAATAATCCTGGAAGGTCATTTTCGTAAAATTTAACATAGAAGAACAATAAAAAGTGTACACCGAGCAACTTTGATAGTCCGAAGTTGCTCAACTCTCTCTATGGAGGAGCTTTTAACGGTTTTGTCCATTTGTCATTAAAAGTTCGTGTTTTGGCATCGAAATAATCTTGGAAGCTTATACTCGAAAAATTTGACTTAGTAGAACATTATAAAGTGTACACCGAGCAACTTTGATTGTCCGAAGTTGCTCAACTCTCTCTATGGAGAAGCTTTTAACAGTTTTGTCCATCTGTCATAGAAAGTTGCTGTTTTGGCATCGAAATAATATTGGAAGCTTATACTCATAAAATTTAACATAGAAGAACAATAAAACGTGTACACCGAGCATCTTTGATGGTCCGAAATTGGTCAACTCTCTCTATGAAGGAGCTTTTAACAAGTTTCTCCATTTGTCATGGAAACCTGGGATTTTGGCATCGAAATAATGTAGGAAGCTTATACTCATAAAATTTGACATAGAAGAACAATAAAAACTGTACACCGAGCAACTTTGATGTTGCGAAGTTGCTCAACTCTCTCTGTCGAGGAGCTTTTAATGATTTTGTCCATTTGTCATAGAAAGTTGGTGTTTTGGCATCGAAATAATCCTGGAAGCTCATTTTCATAAAATTTAACATAGAAGAACAATAAAAAGTGTACACCGAGCAATTTTGATTGTTCGAAGTTGCTCAACTCTCTCTATGGAGGAGCTTTTAACGGTTTTGTCCATTTATCATAGAAAGTTGGTGTTTTGGCATCGAAATAATCCTGGAAGCTCATTTTCATAAAATTTGACATAGAAGAACAATAAAATATGTACACCGAGCAAATTTGATAGTCCAAAGTTGCTCAACTCTCTCTGTGAAGGAGCTTTTAACGGTTTTGTCCATTTGTCAAAAAAAGTTGGTGTTTTGGCATCGAAATAATCATGGAAGCTCATTTTCGTAAAATTTAACATAGAAGAACAATAAAAAGTGTACACCGAGCAACTTTGATTGCTTTAAGTTGCTCAACTCTCTCTATGGAGGAGCTTTTAACGGTTTTTTCCATTTGTCATAGAAAGTTGGTGTTTTGGCATTGAAATAATCCTGGAAGCTCATTTTCGTAAAATTTAACAAAAAAGAACAATAAAAAGTGTACACGGAGCAACTTTGATAGTTCGAAGTTACTCAACTCTCTCTATGGAGGAGCTTTTAACGGTTTTATCCATTTGTCATTAAAAGTTGGTGTTTTGGCATCGAAATAATCTTGGAAGCTTATACTCATAAAATTTGACTTAGTAGAACATTATAAAGTGTACACCGAGCAACTTTGATTGTCCGAAGTTGCTCAACTCTCTCTATGGAGGAGCTATTAACAGTTTTGTCCATCTGTCATAGAAAGTTACTATTTTGGCATCGAAATAATATTGGAAGCTTATACTCATAAAATTTGATATAGAAGAACAATAAAACGTGTGCACCGAGCATCTTTGATGGTCCGAAATTGGTCAACTCTCTCTATGAAGGAGCTTTTAACAAGTTTCTCCATTTGTCATGGAAACCTGGGATTTTGGCATCGAAATAATCTAGGAAGCTTATATTCATAAAATTTGACATAGAATAACAATAAAAAGTGTACACCGAGCAACTTTGATGTTGCGATGTTGCTCAACTCTCTCTATGGAGGAGCTTTTAATGGTTTAGTCCATTTGTCATAGAAAGTTGGTGTTTTGGCATCGAAATAATCCTGGAAGCTCATTTTCGTAAAATTTAACATAGAAGAACAATAAAAAGTGTACACCGAGCAATTTTGATTGTCCGAAGTTGCTCAACTCTCTCTATCGAGGAGCTTTTAACGGTTTTGTCCATTTGTCATAGAAAGTTGGTGTTTTGGCATCGAAATAATCCTGGAAGCTCATTTTCATAAAATTTTACTTAGAAGAACAATAAAATATGTACACCGAGCAATTTTGATTGTCCGAAGTTGCTCAACTCTCTCTATGGAGGAGCTTTTAACTTTTTTTTCCATTTGTCGTAGAAAGTCGGTGTTTTTGCATCGAAATAATCTAAGAAGCTTACCCACATAAAATTTGAAGTAGAAGAAAAATAAAAAGTGTACACCGAGAAACTTTGATTGTCCGAGGTTGCTCAACTCTCTCTATGGAGGAGCTTTTAACGGTTTTGTCCATTTGTCATAGAAAGTTGCTGTTTTGGCATCGAAATAATCTTGGAAGCTTATACTAATAAAATTTGACATAGAAGAACAATAAAACGTGCACACCGAGCTTCTTTGATGGTCCAAAATTGGTCAACTCTCTCTATGAAGGAGCTTTTAACAGTTTTCTCCATTTGTCATGGAAACTTGGGATATTGGGATCGAAATAATCTAGGAAGCTTATACTCATAAAATTTGACATAGAAGAACAATAAAAAGTCTCCACCGAGCAACTTTGATGTTCCGAAGTTGCTCAACTCTCTCTATGGAGGAGCTTTTAAAGGTTTTGTCCATTTGTCATAGAATGTTGGTCTTTTGCCATCGAAATAATCCTGGAAGCTCATTTTCGTAAAATTTAACATAGAAAACAATAAAAAGTGTACACCTAGCAATTTTGATTGTCCGAAGTTGCTCAACTCTCTCTATGGAGGAGCTTTTAACGGTTTTGTCCATTTGTCAAAGAAAGTTAGTGTTTTGGCATCTTAATAATCCTGGAAGCTCATTTTCGTAAAATTTAACAAAAAAGAACAACAAAAAGTTTACAACGAGCAACTTTGATTGTCCGAAGTTGCTCAACTCTCTCTATGGAGGTGCTTTTAACGGTTTTTTCCATTTGCCATTAAAAGTTGGTGTTTTGGCATCGAAATAATCTTGGAAGCTTATACTCATAAAATTTGACATAGAAGAACAATAAAACGTGTTCACCGAGCATCTTTGATGATCCGAAATTGGTCAACTCTCTCTATGAAGGAGCTTTTAACAGTTTTCTCCTTTGTCATGGAAACTTGGGATTTTGGCATCGAAATAATATAGGAAGCTTACACTCATAAAATTTGACATAAAAGAACAATAAAAAGTGTCCACCGAGCAACCTTGATGTTGCAAAGTTTCTCAACTCTCTCTATGGAGGAGCTTTTAAAGGTTTTGTCCATTTGTCATAGAATGTTGGTCTTTTGCCATCGAAATAATCTTGGAAGCTTATACTCATAAAATTTGACATAGAAGAACACTAAACAGTGTAGAACGAGCAACTTTGATAGTCCAAAGTTGCTCAACTCTCTCTATGATGGAGCTTTTAACGGTTTTGTCCATTTGTCAAAGAAATTTTTTGCTTTGGCATCGAAATAATCCTGGAAGCTCATTTTCGTAAAATTTAACATAGAAGAACAATAAAAAGTGTACACCGAGCAACTTTGATTGCTTGAAGTTGCTCAACTCTCTCTATGGAGGAGCTTTTAACGGTTTTGTCCATTTGTCATAGAAAGTTGGTGTTTTGGCATCGAAATAATCCTGGAAGCTCATTTTCGTAAAATTTAACAAAAAAGAACAATAAAAGGTGTACAACGAACAACTTTGATGGTCTGACGTTGCTCAACTCTCTCTATGGAGGAGCTTTTAACAGTTTTTTCCATTTGTCATAGAAAGTTGGTGTTTTTGCATCGAACTAATCTAAGAAGCTTACACTCGTAAAATTTGAAGTAGAAGAACAATAAAAAGTGTACACCGAGCAAATTTAATTGTCCGAAGTTGCTCAACTCTCTCTATGGAGGAGATTTTAACGGTTTTGTCCATTTATCGTAGAAAGTTTCTGTTATGGCATCGAAATAATCTTGGAAGCTTATACTCATAAAATTTGACATAGAAGAACAATAAAACGTGTACACCGAGCGTCTTTGATGGTCCGAAATTGGTCAACTCTCTCTATGAAGGAGCTTTTAACAGTTTTCTTCATTTGTCATAGAAACCTGGGATTTTGGCATCGAAAAAATCTAGGAAGCTTATACTCATAAAATTTGACATAAAAGAACATTAAAAAGTGTATACCGAGCAACTTTGATAGTCTGAAGTTGCTCAACTCTCTCTATGGAGGAGCTTTTAAAGGTTTTGTCTATTTGTCATAGAAAGTTGGTGTTTTGGCATCGAAATAATTCTGGAAGCTCATTTTCGTAAAATTTAACATAGAAGAACAATAAAAAGTGTACACCGAGCAATTTTGATTGTCCGAAGTTGCTCAACTCTCTCTATGGAGGAGCTTTTGACGGTTTTTTCCATTTGCCATTAAAAGTTCGTGTTTTGGCATCGAAATAATCTTGGAAGCTTATACTCATAAAATTTGACATAGAAGAAAAATAAAACGTGTTCACCGAGCATCTTTGATGATCCGAAATTGGTCAACTCTCTCTATGAAGGAGCTTTTAACAGTTTTCTCCTTTGTCATGGAAACTTGGGATTTTGGCATCGAAATAATCTAGGAAGCTTATACTCATAAAATTTGACATAGAAGAACAATAAAAAGTGTCCACCGAGCAACCTTGATGTTGCAAAGTTTCTCAACTCTCTCTATGGAGGAGCTTTTAAAAGTTTTGTCCATTTGTCATAGAATGTTGGTCTTTTGCCATCGAAATAATCTTGGAAGATTATACTCATAAAATTTGACATAGAAGAACACTAAACAGTGTACAACGAGCAACCTTGATAGTCCAAAGTTGCTCAACTCTCTCTATGAAGGAGCTTTTAACGGTTTTGTCCATTTGTCAAAGAAATTTTTTGCTTTGGCATCGAAATAATCCTGGAAGCTCATTTTCGTAAAATTTAACATAGAAGAACAATAAAAAGTGTACATCGAGCAACTTTGATTGCTTGAAGTTGCTCAACTCTCTCTATGGAGGAGCTTTTAACGGTTTTTTCGATTTGTCACAGAAAGTTGGTGTTTTGGCATCGAAATAATCCTGGAAGCTCATTTTCGTAAAATTTAACAAAAAAGAACAATAAAAAGTTTACAACGAGCAACTTTGATTGTCCGAAGTTGCTCAACTCTCTCTATGGACGAGCTTTTAACGGTTTTTTCCATTTGTCAATAAAAGTTGGTGTTTTGGCATCGAAATAATCTTGGAAGCTTATACTCGTAAAATTTGACTTAGTAGAACATTATAAAGTGTACACCGAGCAACTTTGATTGTCCGAGGTTGCTCAACTCTATCTATGGAGGAGCTTTTAACGGTTTTGTCCATTTGTCATAGAAAGTTGCTGTTTTGACATCGAAATAATCTTCGAAGCTTATACTCATAAAATTTGACATAGAAGAACAATAGAACATGTACACCGAGCATCTTTGATGGTCCGAAATTGGTCAACTCTCTCTATGAAGGAGCTTTTAACGGTTTTTTCCATTTGTCATAGTAAGTTGGTCTTTTGCCATCGAAATAATCCTGGAAAATCATTTTCGTAAACTTTAACATAGAAGAACAATAAAAAATGTACATCGAGCAATTTTGATTGTCCGAAGTTGCTCAACTCTCTCTATGGAGGAGCTTTTAACGGTTTTGTCCATTTGTCATAAAAAAGTTGGTGTTTTGGCATCGAAATAATTCTGGAATCTCATTTTCGTAAAATTTAACATAGAAGAACAATAAAAAGTGTACACCGAGCAACTTTGATTGTCCGAAGTTGCTCAACTTTCTCTATGGAGGAGCTTTTAACGGTTTTGTCCATTTGTCCTAGAAAGTTGCTGTTTTGGCATCGAAATAATCCTGGAAGCTCATTTTCGTAAAATTTAACATAGAAGAACTATAAAAAGTGTACACTGAGCAATTTTGATTGTCCGAAGTTGCTCAACTCTCTCTATGGAGGAGCTTTTAACGGTTTTGTCCATTTGTCATAGAAAGTTGGTGTTTTGGCATCGAAATAATCCTGAAGCTCATTTTCGTAAAATTTGACATAGAAGAACAATAAAAGGTGTACACCGAGCAATTTTGATTGTCCGAAGTTGCTCAACTCTCTCTATGGAGGAGCTTTTGACGGTTTTGTCCATTTGCCATTAAAAGTTGGTGTTTTGGCATCGAAATAATCTTGGAAGCTTATACTCATAAAATTTGACATAGAAGAAAAATAAAACGTGTTCACCGAGCATCTTTGATGATCCGAAATTGGTCAACTCTCTCTATGAAGGAGCTTTTAACAGTTTTCTCCTTTGTCATGGAAACTTGGGATTTTGGCATCGAAATAATCTTGGAAGCTTATACTCATAAAATTTGACATAGAAGAACAATAAAAAGTGTCCACCGAGCAACCTTGATGTTGCAAAGTTTCTCAACTCTCTCTATGGAGGAGCTTTTAAAAGTTTTGTCCACTTGTCATAGAATGTTGGTCTTTTGCCATCGAAATAGTCTTGGAAGATTATACTCATAAAATTTGACATAGAAGAACACTAAACAGTGTACAACGAGCAACCTTGATAGTCCAAAGTTGCTCAACTCTCTCTATGAAGGAGCTTTTAACGGTTTTGTCCATTTGTCAAAGAAATTTTTTGCTTTGGCATCGAAATAATCCTGGAAGCTCATTTTCGTAAAATTTAACATAGAAGAACAATAAAAAGTGTACATCGAGCAACTTTGATTGCTTGAAGTTGCTCAACTCTCTCTATGGAGGAGCTTTTAACGGTTTTTTCGATTTGTCATAGAAAGTTGGTGTTTTGGCATCGAAATAATCCTGGAAGCTCATTTTCGTAAAATTTAACAAAAAAGAACAATAAAAAGTTTACAACGAGCAACTTTGATTGTCCGAAGTTGCTCAACTCTCTCTATGGAGGAGCTTTTAACGGTTTTTTCCATTTGTCAATAAAAGTTGGTGTTTTGGCATCGAAATAATCTTGGAAGCTTATACTCGTAAAATTTGACTTAGTAGAACATTATAAAGTGTACACCGAGCAACTTTGATTGTCCGAGGTTGCTCAACTCTATCTATGGAGGAGCTTTTAACGGTTTTGTCCATTTGTCATAGAAAGTTGGTGTTTTGGCATCGAAATAATCCTGAAGCTCATTTTCGTAAAATTTGACATAGAAGAACAATAAAAAGTGTACACCGAGCAATTTTGATTGTCCGAAGTTGCTCAACTCTCTCTATGGAGGAGCTTTTGACGGTTTTGTCCATTTGCCATTAAAAGTTGGTGTTTTGGCATCGAAATAATCTTGGAAGCTTATACTCATAAAATTTGACATAGAAGAAAAATAAAACGTGTTCACCGAGCATCTTTGATGATCCGAAATTGGTCAACTCTCTCTATGAAGGAGCTTTTAACAGTTTTCTCCTTTGTCATGGAAACTTGGGATTTTGGCATCGAAATAATCTAGGAAGCTTATACTCATAAAATTTGACATAGAAGAACAATAAAAAGTGTCCACCGAGCAACCTTGATGTTGCAAAGTTTCTCAACTCTCTCTATGGAGGAGCTTTTAAAAGTTTTGTCCACTTGTCATAGAATGTTGGTCTTTTGCCATCGAAATAATCTTGGAAGATTATACTCATAAAATTTGACATAGAAGAACACTAAACAGTGTACAACGAGCAACCTTGATAGTCCAAAGTTGCTCAACTCTCTCTATGATGGAGCTTTTAACGGTTTTGTCCATTTGTCAAAGAAATTTTTTGCTTTGGCATCGAAATAATCCTGGAAGCTCATTTTCGTAAAATTTAACATAGAAGAACAATAAAAAGTGTACACCGAGCAACTTTGATTGCTTGAAGTTGCTCAACTCTCTCTATGGAGGAGCTTTTAACGGTTTTGTCCATTTGTCATAGAAAGTTGGTGTTTTGGCATCGAAATAATCCTGGAAGCTCATTTTCGTAAAATTTAACAAAAAAGAACAATAAAAGGTGTACAACGAACAACTTTGATGGTCTGACGTTGCTCAACTCTCTCTATGGAGGAGCTTTTAACAGTTTTTTCCATTTGTCATAGAAAGTTGGTGTTTTTGCATCGAACTAATCTAAGAAGCTTACACTCGTAAAATTTGAAGTAGAAGAACAATAAAAAGTGTACACCGAGCAACTTTAATTGTCCGAAGTTGCTCAACTCTCTCTATGGAGGAGATTTTAACGGTTTTGTCCATTTATCGTAGAAAGTTTCTGTTATGGCATCGAAATAATCTTGGAAGCTTATACTCATAAAATTTGACATAGAAGAACAATAAAACGTGTACACCGAGCATCTTTGATGGTCCGAAATTGGTCAACTCTCTCTATGAAGGAGCTTTTAACAGTTTTCTTCATTTGTCATAGAAACCTGGGATTTTGGCATCGAAAAAATCTAGGAAGCTTATACTCATAAAATTTGACATAAAAGAACATTAAAAAGTGTATACCGAGCAACTTTGATAGTCTGAAGTTGCTCAACTCTCTCTATGGAGGAGCTTTTAAAGGTTTTGTCTATTTGTCATAGAAAGTTGGTGTTTTGGCATCGAAATAATTCTGGAAGCTCATTTTCGTAAAATTTAACATAGAAGAACAATAAAAAGTGTACACCGAGCAATTTTGATTGTCCGAAGTTGCTCAACTCTCTCTATGGAGGAGCTTTTGACGGTTTTTTCCATTTGCCATTAAAAGTTCGTGTTTTGGCATCGAAATAATCTTGGAAGCTTATACTCATAAAATTTGACATAGAAGAAAAATAAAACGTGTTCACCGAGCATCTTTGATGATCCGAAATTGGTCAACTCTCTCTATGAAGGAGCTTTTAACAGTTTTCTCCTTTGTCATGGAAACTTGGGATTTTGGCATCGAAATAATCTAGGAAGCTTATACTCATAAAATTTGACATAGAAGAACAATAAAAAGTGTCCACCGAGCAACCTTGATGTTGCAAAGTTTCTCAACTCTCTCTATGGAGGAGCTTTTAAAAGTTTTGTCCATTTGTCATAGAATGTTGGTCTTTTGCCATCGAAATAATCTTGGAAGATTATACTCATAAAATTTGACATAGAAGAACACTAAACAGTGTACAACGAGCAACCTTGATAGTCCAAAGTTGCTCAACTCTCTCTATGAAGGAGCTTTTAACGGTTTTGTCCATTTGTCAAAGAAATTTTTTGCTTTGGCATCGAAATAATCCTGGAAGCTCATTTTCGTAAAATTTAACATAGAAGAACAATAAAAAGTGTACATCGAGCAACTTTGATTGCTTGAAGTTGCTCAACTCTCTCTATGGAGGAGCTTTTAACGGTTTTTTCGATTTGTCATAGAAAGTTGGTGTTTTGGCATCGAAATAATCCTGGAAGCTCATTTTCGTAAAATTTAACAAAAAAGAACAATAAAAAGTTTACAACGAGCAACTTTGATTGTCCGAAGTTGCTCAACTCTCTCTATGGAGGAGCTTTTAACGGTTTTTTCCATTTGTCAATAAAAGTTGGTGTTTTGGCATCGAAATAATCTTGGAAGCTTATACTCGTAAAATTTGACTTAGTAGAACATTATAAAGTGTACACCGAGCAACTTTGATTGTCCGAGGTTGCTCAACTCTATCTATGGAGGAGCTTTTAACGGTTTTGTCCATTTGTCATAGAAAGTTGCTGTTTTGACATCGAAATAATCTTCGAAGCTTATACTCATAAAATTTGACATAGAAGAACAATAGAACATGTACACCGAGCATCTTTGATGGTCCGAAATTGGTCAACTCTCTCTATGAAGGAGCTTTTAACGGTTTTTTCCATTTGTCATAGTAAGTTGGTCTTTTGCCATCGAAATAATCCTGGAAAATCATTTTCGTAAACTTTAACATAGAAGAACAATAAAAAATGTACATCGAGCAATTTTGATTGTCCGAAGTTGCTCAACTCTCTCTATGGAGGAGCTTTTAACGGTTTTGTCCATTTGTCTTAAAAAAGTTGGTGTTTTGGCATCGAAATAATTCTGGAATCTCATTTTCGTAAAATTTAACATAGAAGAACAATAAAAAGTGTACACCGAGCAACTTTGATTGTCCGAAGTTGCTCAACTTTCTCTATGGAGGAGCTTTTAACGGTTTTGTCCATTTGTCCTAGAAAGTTGCTGTTTTGGCATCGAAATAATCCTGGAAGCTCATTTTCGTAAAATTTAACATAGAAGAACTATAAAAAGTGTACACTGAGAGCAATTTTGATTGTCCGAAGTTGCTCAACTCTCTCTATGGAGGAGCTTTTAACGGTTTTGTCCATTTGTCATAGAAAGTTGGTGTTTTGGCATCGAAATAATCCTGAAGCTCATTTTCGTAAAATTTGACATAGAAGAACAATAAAAGGTGTACACCGAGCAATTTTGATTGTCCGAAGTTGCTCAACTCTCTCTATGGAGGAGCTTTTGACGGTTTTGTCCATTTGCCATTAAAAGTTGGTGTTTTGGCATCGAAATAATCTTGGAAGCTTATACTCATAAAATTTGACATAGAAGAAAAATAAAACGTGTTCACCGAGCATCTTTGATGATCCGAAATTGGTCAACTCTCTCTATGAAGGAGCTTTTAACAGTTTTCTCCTTTGTCATGGAAACTTGGGATTTTGGCATCGAAATAATCTAGGAAGCTTATACTCATAAAATTTGACATAGAAGAACAATAAAAAGTGTCCACCGAGCAACCTTGATGTTGCAAAGTTTCTCAACTCTCTCTATGGAGGAGCTTTTAAAAGTTTTGTCCACTTGTCATAGAATGTTGGTCTTTTGCCATCGAAATAGTCTTGGAAGATTATACTCATAAAATTTGACATAGAAGAACACTAAACAGTGTACAACGAGCAACCTTGATAGTCCAAAGTTGCTCAACTCTCTCTATGAAGGAGCTTTTAACGGTTTTGTCCATTTGTCAAAGAAATTTTTTGCTTTGGCATCGAAATAATCCTGGAAGCTCATTTTCGTAAAATTTAACATAGAAGAACAATAAAAAGTGTACATCGAGCAACTTTGATTGCTTGAAGTTGCTCAACTCTCTCTATGGAGGAGCTTTTAACGGTTTTTTCGATTTGTCATAGAAAGTTGGTGTTTTGGCATCGAAATAATCCTGGAAGCTCATTTTCGTAAAATTTAACAAAAAAGAACAATAAAAAGTTTACAACGAGCAACTTTGATTGTCCGAAGTTGCTCAACTCTCTCTATGGAGGAGCTTTTAACGGTTTTTTCCATTTGTCAATAAAAGTTGGTGTTTTGGCATCGAAATAATCTTGGAAGCTTATACTCGTAAAATTTGACTTAGTAGAACATTATAAAGTGTACACCGAGCAACTTTGATTGTCCGAGGTTGCTCAACTCTATCTATGGAGGAGCTTTTAACGGTTTTGTCCATTTGTCATAGAAAGTTGGTGTTTTGGCATCGAAATAATCCTGAAGCTCATTTTCGTAAAATTTGACATAGAAGAACAATAAAAGGTGTACACCGAGCAATTTTGATTGTCCAAAGTTGCTCAACTCTCTCTATGGAGGAGCTTTTGACGGTTTTGTCCATTTGCCATTAAAAGTTGGTGTTTTGGCATCGAAATAATCTTGGAAGCTTATACTCATAAAATTTGACATAGAAGAAAAATAAAACGTGTTCACCGAGCATCTTTGATGATCCGAAATTGGTCAACTCTCTCTATGAAGGAGCTTTTAACAGTTTTCTCCTTTGTCATGGAAACTTGGGATTTTGGCATCGAAATAATCTAGGAAGCTTATACTCATAAAATTTGACATAGAAGAACAATAAAAAGTGTCCACCGAGCAACCTTGATGTTGCAAAGTTTCTCAACTCTCTCTATGGAGGAGCTTTTAAAAGTTTTGTCCACTTGTCATAGAATGTTGGTCTTTTGCCATCGAAATAATCTTGGAAGATTATACTCATAAAATTTGACATAGAAGAACACTAAACAGTGTACAACGAGCAACCTTGATAGTCCAAAGTTGCTCAACTCTCTCTATGAAGGAGCTTTTAACGGTTTTGTCCATTTGTCAAAGAAATTTTTTGCTTTGGCATCGAAATAATCCTGGAAGCTCATTTTCGTAAAATTTAACATAGAAGAACAATAAAAAGTGTACATCGAGCAACTTTGATTGCTTGAAGTTGCTCAACTCTCTCTATGGAGGAGCTTTTAACGGTTTTTTCGATTTGTCATAGAAAGTTGGTGTTTTGGCATCGAAATAATCCTGGAAGCTCATTTTCGTAAAATTTAACAAAAAAGAACAATAAAAAGTTTACAACGAGCAACTTTGATTGTCCGAAGTTGCTCAACTCTCTCTATGGAGGAGCTTTTAACGGTTTTTTCCATTTGTCAATAAAAGTTGGTGTTTTGGCATCGAAATAATCTTGGAAGCTTATACTCGTAAAATTTGACTTAGTAGAACATTATAAAGTGTACACCGAGCAACTTTGATTGTCCGAGGTTGCTCAACTCTATCTATGGAGGAGCTTTTAACGGTTTTGTCCATTTGTCATAGAAAGTTGCTGTTTTGACATCGAAATAATCTTCGAAGCTTATACTCATAAAATTTGACATAGAAGAACAATAAAACATGTACACCGAGCATCTTTGATGGTCCGAAATTGGTCAACTCTCTCTATGAAGGAGCTTTTAACGGTTTTTTCCATTTGTCATAGTAAGTTGGTCTTTTGCCATCGAAATAATCCTGGAAACTCATTTTCGTAAACTTTAACATAGAAGAACAATAAAAAATGTACATCGAGCAATTTTGATTGTCCGAAGTTGCTCAACTCTCTCTATGGAGGAGCTTTTAACGGTTTTGTCCATTTGTCATAAAAAAGTTGGTGTTTTGGCATCGAAATAATTCTGGAATCTCATTTTCGTAAAATTTAACATAGAAGAACAATAAAAAGTGTACACCGAGCAACTTTGATTGTCCGAAGTTGCTCAACTTTCTCTATGGAGGAGCTTTTAACGGTTTTGTCCATTTGTCCTAGAAAGTTGCTGTTTTGGCATCGAAATAATCCTGGAAGCTCATTTTCGTAAAATTTAACATAGAAGAACTATAAAAAGTGTACACGGAGCAATTTTGATTGTCCGAAGTTGCTCAACTCTCTCTATGGAGGAGCTTTTAACGGTTTTGTCCATTTATCATAGAAAGTTGGTGTTTTGGCATCGAAATAATCCTGAAGCTCATTTTCGTAAAATTTGACATAGAAGAACAATAAAAGGTGTACACCGAGCAATTTTGATTGTCCGAAGTTGCTCAACTCTCTCTATGGAGGAGCTTTTAACGGTTTTGTCCATTTGTCATTAAAAGTTGGTGTTTTGGCATCGAAATAATCTTGGAATCTTAGACTCGTAAAATTTGACTTAGTAGAACATTATAAAGTGTACATCGAGCAACTTTGATTGTCCGAAGTTGCTCAACTCTCTCTATGGAGGAGCTTTTAACACTTTTGTCCATCTGTCATGGAAAGTTCCTGTTTTGGCATCGAAATAATATTGGAAGCTTATACTCATAAAATTTGACATAGAAGAAAAATAAAACGTGTACACCGAGCATCTTTGATGGTCCGAAATTGGTCAACTCTCTCTATGAAGGAGCTTTTAACAGGTTTCTCCATTTGTCATGGAAACCTGGGATTTTGGCATCGAAATAATCTAGGAAGCTTATACTCATAAAATTTGACATAGAAGAACAATAAAAACTGTACACCGAGCAACTTTGATGTTTCGAAGTTGCTCAACTCTCTCTATGGAGGAGCATTTAATGGTTTTGTCCATTTGTCATAGAAAGTTGGTGTTTTGGCATCGAAATAATCCTGGAAGCTCATTTTCGTAAATTTTAACATAGAAAAACAATAAAAAGTGTACACCGAGCAATTTTAATTGTCCGAAGTTGCTCAACTCTCTCTATGGAGGAGCTTTTAACGGTTTTGTCCATTTGTCAAAGAAAGTTGGTGTTTTCGCATCTGAATAATCCTGGAAGCTCATTTTCGTAAAATTTAATAAAAAAGAACAATAAAAAGTTTACAACGAGCAACTTTGATTGTCCGAAGTTGCTCAACTCTCTCTATGGAGGAGCTTTTAACGTTTTTTTCCATTTGCCATTAAAAGTTGGTGTTTTGGCATCGAAATAATCTTGGAAGCTTATACTCATAAAATTTGACATAGAAGAACAATAAAACGTGTTCACCGAGCATCTTTGATGATCCGAAATTGGTCAACTCTCTCTATGAAGGAGCTTTTAACAGTTTTCTCCTTTGTCATGGAAACTTGGGATTTTGGCATCGAATAATATAGGAAACTTATACTCATAAAATTTGACATAGAAGAACAATAAAAAGTGTCCACCGAGCAACTTTGATGTTGCGAAGTTGCTCAACTCTCTCTATAGAGGAGCTTTTAACGGTTTTGTCCATTTAACATAGAAAGTTTCTGTTTTGGCATCGAAATAATCTTGGAAGCTTATACTCATAAAATTTGATATAGAAGAACAGTAAAACGTGTACACCGAGCATCTTTGGTGGTCCGAAATTGGTCAACTCTCTCTATGATGGAGCTTTTAACAGTTTTCTCCATTTGTCATAGAAACCTGTGATTTTGGCATCGAAAAAATCTAGGAAGCTTATACTCATAAAATTTGACATAGAAGAACATTAAAAAGTGTACACCGAGCAACTTTGATAGTCCGAAGTTGCTCAACTCTCTCTATGGAAGAGCTTTTAAAGGTTTTGTCCATTTGTCATAGAAAGTTGGTGTTTTGGCATCGAAATAATTCTGGAAGGTCATTTTCGTAAAATTTAACATAGAAAAACAATAAAAAGTGTACACCGAGCATATTTGATTGTCCGAAGTTGCTCAACTCTCTCTATGGAGGATCTTTTAACGGTTTTGTCCATTTGTCATAGAAAGTTGGTGTTTTGGCATCGAAATAATCCTGAAGCTCATTTTCGTAAAATTTGACATAGAAGAACAATAAAAGGTGTACACCGAGCAATTTTGATTGTCCGAAGTTGCTCAACTCTCTCTATGGAGGAGCTTTTAACGGTTTTGTCCATTTGTCATTAAAAGTTGGTGTTTTGACATCGAAATAATCTTGGAAGCTTATACTCGTAAAATTTGACTTAGTAGAACATTATAAAGTGTACATCGAGCAACTTTGATTGTCCGAAGTTGCTCAACTCTCTCTATGGAGGAGCTTTTAACAGTTTTGTCCATCTGTCATAGAAAGTTGCTGTTTTGGCATCGAAATAATATTGGAAGCTTATACTCATAAAATTTGACATAGAAGAAAAATAAAACGTGTACACCGAGCATCTTTGATGGTCCGAAATTGGTCAACTCTCTCTATGAAGGAGCTTTTAACAGGTTTCTCCATTTGTCATGGAAACCTGGGATTTTGCCATCGAAATAATCTAGGAAGCTTATACTCATAAAATTTGACATAGAAGAACAATAAAAACTGTATACCGAGCAACTTTGATGTTTCGAAGTTGCTCAACTCTCTCTATGGAGGAGCTTTTAATGGTTTTGTCCATTTGTCATAGAAAGTTGGTGTTTTGGCATTCAAATAATTCTGAAAGCTCATTTTCGTAAAATTTAACATAGAAGAACGATAAAAAGTATACACTGAGCAATTTTGATTGTCCGAAGTTGCTCAACTCTCTCTATGGAGGAGCTTTTAACGATTTTGTCCATTTGTCATAGAAAGTTGGTGTTTTGGCATCGAAATAATCCTGGAAGCTCATTTTCGTAAAATTTAACATAGAAGAATAATAAAAAGTGTACACCGAGCAATTTTGATTGTCCGAAGTTGCTCAACTCTCTCTATGGAGGAGCTTTTAACGGTTTTGTCCATTTGTCATAGAAAGTTGGTGTTTTGGCATCGAAATAATCCTGAAGCTCATTTTCGTAAAATTTGACATAGAAGAACAATAAAAGGTGTACACCGAGCAATTTTGATTGTCCGAAGTTGCTCAACTCTCTCTATGGAGGAGCTTTTAACGGTTTTGTCCATTTGTCATTAAAAGTTGGTGTTTTGACATCGAAATAATCTTGGAAGCTTATACTCGTAAAATTTGACTTAGTAGAACATTATAAAGTGTACATCGAGCAACTTTGATTGTCCGAAGTAGCTCGACTCTCTCTATGGAGGAGCTTTTAACAGTTTTGTCCATCTGTCATAGAAAGTTGCTGTTTTGGCATCGAAATAATATTGGAAGCTTATACTCATTTGACATAGAAGAAAAATAAAACGTTTACACCGAGCATCTTTGATGGTCCGAAATTGGTCAACTCTCTCTATGAAGGAGTTTTTAACAGGTTTCTCCATTTGTCATGGAAACCTGGGATTTTGGCATTGAAATAATCTAGGAAGCTTATACTCATAAAATTTGACATAGAAGAACAATAAAAACTGTACACCGAGCAACTTTGATGTTTCGAAGTTGCTCAACTCTCTCTATAGAGGAGCTTTTAATGGTTTTGTCCATTTTTAATAGAAAGTTGGTGTTTTGGCATCGAAATAATCCTAGAAGCTCATTTTCGTAAAATTTAACATAGAAAAACAATAAAAAGTGTACACCGAGTTATTTTGATTGTCCGAAGTTGCTCAACTCTCTCTATTGAGGAGCTTTTAACGGTTTTGTCCATTTGTCAAAGAAAGTTGGTGTTTTGGCATCTAAATAAACCTGGAAGCTCATTTTCGTAAAATTTAACAAAAAAGAACAATAAAAAGTTTACAACGAGCAACTTTGATTGTCCGAAGTTGCTCAACTCTCTCTATGGAGGAGCTTTTAACGGTTTTTTCCATTTGCCATTAAAAGTTGGTGTTTTGGCATCGAAATAATCTTGGAAGCTTATACTCATAAAATTTGACAAATACGAACAATAAAACGTGTTCACCGAGCATCTTTGATGATCCAAAATTGGTCAACTCTCTCTAAGAAGGAGCTTTTAACAGTTTTCTCCTTTGTCATGGAAACTTGGGATTTTGGCATCAAAATAATATAGGAAGCTTATACTCATAAAATTTGACATAGAAGAACAATAAAAAGTGTCCACCGAACAACTTTGATGTTGCGAAGTTGCTCAACTCTTTCTATGGAGGAGCTTTTAATGGTTTTGTCCATTTGTCATAGAAAGTTGGTGTTTTGGCATCGAAATAATCCACGAAGCTCATTTTCGTAAAATTTAATATAGAAGAACAATAAAAAGTGTACACCGAGCAATTTTGATTGTCCGAAGTTGCACAACTCTCTCTATGGAGGAGCTTTTAACGGTTTTGTCCATTTGTCAAAGAAATTTTGTGTTTTGGCATCGAAATAATCCTGGAAGTTCATTTTCGTAAAATTTAACATAGAAGAACAATAAAAAGTGTACACCGAGCAACTTTGATTGCTTCAAGTTGCTCAACTCTCTCTATGGAGGAGATTTTAACGGTTTTTTCCATTTGTCATAGAAAGTTGGTGTTTTGGCATCGAAATAATCCTGGAAGCTCATTTTCGTAAAATTTAACAAAAAAGAACAATAAAAAGTTTACAACGAGCAACTTTGATTGTCCGAAGTTGCTCAACTCTCTCTATGGAGGAGCTTTTAACGGTTTTTTCAATTTGTCATTAAAAGTTGGTGTTTTGGCATCGAAATAATCTTGGAAGCTTATACTCGTAAAATTTGACTTAGTAGAACATTATAAAGTGTACACCGAGCAACTTTGATTGTCCGAAGTTGCTCAACTCTATCTATGGAGAAGCTTTTAACGGTTTTGTCCATTTGTCATAAAAAAGTTGGTGTTTTTGCATCGAAATAATTCCGGAATCTCATTTTCGTAAAATTTGACATAGAAGAACAATAAAAAGTGACACCGAGCAACTTTGATTGTCCGAAGTTGCTCAACTTTCTCTATGGAGGAGCTTTTAACGGTTTTGTCCATTTGTCATAGAAAGTTGGTGTTTTGGCATCGAAATAATCCTGGAAGCTCATTTTCGTAAAATTTAACATAGAAAAACAATAAGAAGTGTACACCGAGCAATTTTGATTGTCCGAAGTTGCTCAACTCTCTCTATGGAGGAGCTTTTAACGGTTTTGTCCATTTGTCATAAGAAAGTTGGTGTTTTGGCATCTAAATAATTCTGGAATCTCATTTTCGTAAAATTTAACATAGAAGAACAATAAAAAGTGTACACCGAGCAACTTTGATTGTCCGAAGTTGCTCAACTTTCTCTATGGAGGAGCTTTTAACGGTTTTGTCCATTTGTCATAGAAAGTTGGTGTTTTGGCATCGAAATAATCCAGGAAGCTCATTTTCGTAAAATTTCACATAGAAGAACAATAAAAAGTGTACACCGAGCAATTTTGATTGTCCGAAGTTGCTCAACTCTCTCTATGGAGGAGCTTTTAACGGTTTTGTCCATTTGTCATAGAAAGTTGGTGTTTTGGCATCGAAATAATCCTGAAGCTCATTTTCGTAAAATTTGACATAGAAGAACAATAAAAGGTGTACAACGAGCAATTTTGATTGCCCGAAGTTGCTCAACTCTCTCTATGGAGAAGCTTTTAACGGTTTTGTCCATTTGTCATTAAAAGTTGGTGTTTTGGCATCGAAATAATCTTGGAAGCTTAGACTCGTAAAATTTGACTTAGTAGAACATTATAAAGTGTACATCGAGCAACTTTGATTGTCCGAAGTTGCTCAACTCTCTCTATGGAGGAGCTTTTAACAGTTTTGTCCATCTGTCATAGAGAGTTGCTGTTTTGAAATCGAAATAATATCGGAAGCTTATACTCATAAAATTTGACATAGAAGAAAAATAAAACGTGTACACCGAGCATCTTTGATGGTCCGAAATTGGTCAACTCTCTCTATGAAGGAGCTTTTAACAGGTTTCTCCATTTGTCATGGAAACCTGGGATTTTGGCATCGAAATAATCTCGGAAGCTTATACTCATAAAATTTGACATAGAAGAACAATAAAAACTGTACACCGAGCAATTTTGATGTTTCGAAGTTGCTCAACTCTCTCTATAGAGGAGCGTTTAACGGTTTTGTCCATTTGTCATAGAAAGTTGGTGTTTTGGCATCGAAATAATCCTGGAAGCTCATTTTCGTAAAATTTAACATAGAAAAACAATAAAAAGTGTACACCGAGCAATTTTGATTGTCCGAAGTTGCTCAACTCTCTCTATGGAGGAGATTTTAACGGTTTTGTCCATTTGTCAAAGAAAGTTGGTGTTTTGGCATCTGAATAATCCTGGAAGCTCATTTTCGTAAAATTTAACAAAAAAGAACAATAAAAAGTTTACAACGAGCAACTTTGATTGTCCGAAGTTGCTCAACTCTCTCTATGGAGGAGCTTTTACCAGTTTTTTCCATTTGCCATTAAAAGTTGGTGTTTTGGCATCGAAATAATCTTGGAAGCTTATACTCATAAAATTTGACATAGAAGAACAATAAAACGTGTTCACCGAGCATCTTTGATGATCCGAAATTGGTCAACTCTCTCTATGAAGGAGCTTTTAACAGTTTTCTCCTTTGTCATGGAAACTTGGGATTTTGGCATCGAAATAATATAGGAAACTTATACTCATAAAATTTGACATAGAAGAACAATAAAAAGTGTCCACCGAGCAACTTTGATGTTGCGAAGTTGCTCAACTCTCTCTATGGAGGAGCTTTTAACGGTTTTGTCCATTTAACATAGAAAGCTTCTGTTTTGGCATCAAAATAATCTTGGAAGCTTATACTCATAAAATTTGATATAGAAGAACAATAAAACGTGTACACCGAGCATCTTTGGTGGTCCGAAATTGGTCAACTCTCTCTATGATGGAGCTTTTAACAGTTTTCTCCATTTTTCATAGAAACCTGTGATTTTGGCATCGAAAAAATCTAGGAAGCTTATACTCATAAAATTTGACATAGAAGAACATTAAAAAGTGTACACCGAGCAACTTTGATAGTCCGAAGTTGCTCAACTCTCTCTATGGAAGAGCTTTTAAAGGTTTTGTCCATTTGTCATAGAAAGTTGGTGTTTTGGCATCGAAATAATTCTGGAAGGTCATTTTCGTAAAATTTAACATAGAAGAACAATAAAAAGTGTCCACCGAGCAACTTTGATGTTGCGAAGTTGCTCAACTCTCTCTATGGAGGAGCTTTTAACGGTTTTGTCCATTTGTCATAGAAAGTTGGTGTTTTGGCATCGAAATAATCCTGAAGCTCATTTTCGTAAACTTTGACATAGAAGAACAATAAAAGGTGTACAACGAGCAATTTTGATTGTCCGAAGTTGCTCAACTCTCTCTATGGAGGAGCTTTTAACGGTTTTGTCCATTTGTCATTAAAAGTTGGTGTTTTGACATCGAAATAATCTTGGAAGCTTATACTCGTAAAATTTGACTTAGTAGAACATTATAAAGTGTACATCGAGCAACTTTATTTGTCCGAAGTTGCTCATCTCTCTCTATGGAGGAGCTTTTAACAGTTTTGTCCATCTGTCATAGAAAGTTGCTGTTTTGGCATCGAAATAATATTGGAAGCTTATACTCATAAAATTTGACATAGAAGAAAAATAAAACGTGTACACCGAGCATCTTTGATGGTCCGAAATTGGTCAACTCTCTCTATGAAGGAGCTTTTAACAGGTTTCTTCATTTGTCATGGAAACCTGGGATTTTGCCATCGAAATAATCCTGAAGCTCATTTTCGTAAAATTTGACATAGAAGAACAATAAAAGGTGTACACCGAGCAATTTTGATTGTCCGAAGTTGCTCAACTCTCTCTATGGAGGAGCTTTTAACGGTTTTGTCCATTTGTCATTAAAAGTTGGTGTTTTGACATTGAAATAATCTTGGAAGCTTATACTCGTAAAATTTGACTTAGTAGAACATTATAAAGTGTACATCGATCAACTTTGATTGTCCGAAGTTGCTCAACTCTCTCTATGGAGGAGCTTTTAACAGTTTTGTCCATCTGTCATAGAAAGTTGCTGTTTTGGCATCGAAATAATATCGGAAGCTTATACTCATAAAATTTGACATAGAAGAAAAATAAAACGTGTACACCGAGCATCTTTGATGGTCCGAAATTTGTCAACTCCCTCAATGAAGGAGCTTTTAAAAGGTTTCTCAATTTGTCATGGAAACCTGGGATTTTGGCATCGAAATAATCTAGGAAGCTTATACTCATAAAATTTGACATAGAAGAACAATAAAAACTGTACACCGAGCAACTTTGATGTTTCGAAGTTGCTCAACTCTCTCTATGGAGGAGCTTTTAATGGTTTTGTCCATTTGTCATAGAAAGTTGGTGTTTTGGCATCGAAATAATCCTGGAAGCTCATTTTCGTAAAATTTAACATAGAAAAACAATAAAAAGTATACACCGAGCAATTTTGATTGTCCGAAGTTGCTCAACTCTCTCTATGGAGGAGCTTTTAACGGTTTTGTCCATTTGTCAAAGAAAGTTGGTGTTTTGCCATCTAAATAATCCTGGAAGCTCATTTTCGTAAAATTTAACAAAAAAGAACAATAAAAGTTTACAACGAGCAACTTTGATTGTCCGAAGTTGCTCAACTCTCTCTATGGAGGAGCTTTTAACGGTTTTTTCCATTTGCCATTAAAAGTTGGTGTTTTGGCATCGAAATAATCTTGGAAGCTTATACTCGTAAAATTTGACAAATACAAACAATAAAACGTGTTCACCGAGCATCTTTGATGATCAAAAATTGGTCAACTCTCTCTAAGAAGGAGCTTTTAACAGTTTTCTCCTTTGTCATGGAAACTTGTGATTTTGGCATCGAAATAATATAGGAAGCTTATACTCATAAAATTTGACATAGAAGAACAATAAAAAGGGTCCACCGAGCTACTTTGATGTTGCGAAGTTGCTCAACTCTTTCTATGGAGGAGCTTTTAATGGTTTTGTCCATTTGTCATAGAAAGTTGGTGTTTTGGCATCGAAATAATCCTGGAAGCTCATTTTCGTAAAATTTAACATAGAATAACAATAAAAAGTGTACACCGAGCAATTTTGATTGTCCGAAGTTGCTCAACTCTCTCTATGGTGGAGCTTTTAACGGTTTTGTCCATTTGTCAAAGAAATTTTGTGTTTTGGCATCGAAATAATCCTGGAAGCTCATTTTCGTAAAATTTAACATAGAAGAACAATAAAAAGTGTACACCGAGCAACTTTGATTGCTCGAAGTTGCTCAACTCTCTCTATGGAGGAGCTTTTAACGGTTTTTTCCATTTTTCATAGAAAGTTGGTGTTTTGGCATCGAAATAATCCTGGAAGCTCATTTTCGTAAAATTTTATAAAAAAGAACAATAAAAAGTTTACAACGAGCAAATTTGATTTTCCGAAGTTGCTCAACTCTCTCTATGGAGGAGCTTTTAACGGTTTTTTCCATTTGTCATTAAAAGTTGGTGTTTTGGCATCGAAATAATCTTGGAAGCTTATAGTCGTAAAATTTGACTTAGTAGAACATTATAAAGTGTACACCGAGCAACTTCGATTGTCCGAAGTTGCTCAACTCTATCTATGGAGGAGCTTTTAACGGTTTTGTCCATTTGTCATAGAAAGTTGCTGTTTTGACATCGAAATAATCTTGGCAGTTTATACTCATAAAATTTGACATAGAAGAACAATAAAACATGTACACCGAGCATCTTTGATGGTCCGAAATTGGTCAACTCTCTCTATGAAAGAGCTTTTAACGGTTTTTTCCATTTGTCATAGTAAGTTGGTCATTTCCATCGAAATAATCCTGGAAGCTCATTTTCGTAAACTTTAACATAGAAGAACAATAAAAAGTGTACACCGAGCAATTTTGATTGTCCGAAGTTGCTCATCTCTCTATGGAGGAGCTTTTAACGGTTTTGTCCATTTGTCATAAAAAAGTAGGTGTTTTGGCATCGAAATAATTCTGGAATCTCATTTTCGAAAAATTTAACATAGAAGAACAATAAAAAGTGTACACCGAGCAACTTTGATTGTCCGAAGTTGCTCAACTATCTCTATGGAGGAGCTTTTAACGGTTTTGTCCATTTGTCATAGAAAGTTGGTGTTTTGGCATCAAAATAATTCTGGAAGCTCATTTTCGTAAAATTTAACATAAAAGAACAATAAAAAGTGTATACCGAGAACTTTGATTGTCCGAAGTTTCTCAACTCTCTCTATGGAGGAGCTTTTAACGGTTTTGTCCATTTGTCATTAAAAGTTGGTGTTTTGGCATCGAAATAATCTTGGAAGCTTATACTCGTAAAATTTGACTTAGTAGAACATTATAAAGTGTACACCGAGCAACTTTGATTGTCCGAAGTTGCTCAACTCTCTCTATGGAGGAGATTTTAACAGTTTTGTCCATCTGTCATAGAAAGTTGCTGTTTTGGCATCGAAATAATATTGGAAGCTTATACTCATAAAATTTGACATAGAAGAACAATAAAACGTGTACACCGAGCATCTTTGATGGTCCGAAATTGGTCAACTCTCTCTATGAAGAAGCTTTTAACTGGTTTCCCCATTTGTCATGGAAACCTGGGATTTTGGCATCGAAATAATCTAGGAAACTTATACTCATAAAATTTGAAGTAGAAGAACAATAAAAAGTGTACACCGAGCAACTTTGATATTCCGAAGTTGCTCAACTCTCTCTATGGAGGTGCTTTTAATGGTTTTTTCCATTTGTCATTAAAAGTTGGTGTTTTGGCATCGAAATAATCTCGGAAGCTTATACTCTTAAAATTTGACTTAATAGAACATTATAAAGTGTACACCGAGCAACTTTGATTGTCCGAAGTTGCTCAACTCTATCTATGGAGGAGCTTTTAACGGTTTTGTCCATTTGTCATAGAAAGTTGCTGTTTTGACATCGAAATAATCTTGGAAGTTTATACTCATAAAATTTGACATAGAAGAACAATAAAACATGTACACCGAGCATCTTTGATGGTCCGAAATTGGTCAACTCTCTCTATGAAAGAGCTTTTAACGGTTTTTTCCATTTGTCATAGTAAGTTGGTCTTTTCCATCGAAATAATCCTGGAAACTCATTTTTGTAAACTTTAACATAGAAGAACAATAAAAAGTGTACACCGAGCAATTTTGATTGTCCGAAGTTGCTCATCTCTCTACGGAGGAGCTTTTAACGGTTTTGTCCATTTATCATAAAAAAGTTGGTGTTTTGGCATCGAAATAATCCTGAAGCTCATTTTCGTAAAATTTGACATAGAAGAACAATGAAAGATGTACACCGAGCAACTTTGATTGTCCGAAGTTTCTCAACTCTCTCTATGGAGGAGCTTTTAACGGTTTTTTCCATTTGCCATTAAAAGTTGGTGTTTTGGCATCGAAATAATCTTGGAAGCTTATACTCGTAAAATTTGACTTAGTAGAACATTATAAAGTGTACACCGAGCAACTTTGATTGTCCGAAGTTGCTCAACTCTCTCTATGGAGGAGCTTTTAATAGTTTTGTCCATCTGTCATAGAAAGTTGCTGTTTTGGCATCGAAATAATATTGGAAGCTTATACTCATAAAATTTGACATAGAAGAACAATAAAACGTGTACACCGAGCATCTTTGATGGTCCGAAATTGGTCAACTCTCTCTATGGAGGAGCTTTTAACGGTTTTGTCCATTTGTCATTAAAAGTTGGTGTTTTGGCATCGAAATAATCTTGGAAGCTTATACACGTAAAATTTGACTTAGTAGAACATTATAAAGTGTACAACGAGCAACTTTGATTGTCCGAAGTTGCTCAACTCTCTCTATGGAGGAGCTTTTAATAGTTTTGTCCATCTGTCATTGAAAGTTGCTGTTTTGGCATCGAAATAATATTGGAAGCTTATACTCATAAAATTTGACATAGAAGAACAATAAAACGTGTACACCGAGCATCTTTGATGGTCCGAAATTGGTCAACTCTCTCTATGATGGAGCTTTTTACAGGTTTCTCCATTTTTCATGGAAACCTGGGATATTAGCATGGAAATAATCTAGGAAGCTTATACTCATAAAATTTGACATAGAAGAACAGTAAAAAGTGTCCACCGAGCAACTTTGATGTTCCGAAGTTGCTCAACTCTCTCTATGGAGGAGCTTTTAACGGTTTTGTCCATTTGTTATAGAAAGTTGGTGTTTTTGCATCGAAATAATCCTGGAGCTCATTTTCGTAAAATTTAACATAAAAGAACAATATAAAGTGTCCACCGAGCAACTTTGATTGTCCGAAGTTTCTCAACTCTCTCTATGGAGGAGCTTTTAACGGTTTTTTCCACTTGCCATTAAAAGTTGCTGTTTTGGCATCGAAATAATATTGGAAGCTTATACTCATAAAATTTGACATAGAAGAACAATAAAACGTGTTCACCGAGCATCTTTGATGATCCGAAATTGGTCAACTCTCTTTATGAATGAGCTTTTAACAGTTTTCTCCTTTGTCATGGAAACTTGGGATTTTGGCATCGAAATAATATAGGAAGCTTATACTCATAAAATTTGACAAAGAAGAACAATAAAAAGTGTCCACCGAGCAACTTTGATGTTGCGAAGTTGCTCAACTCTCTCTATGGAGGAGCTTTTAATGGTTTTATCCATTTGTCATAGAAAGTTGGTGTTTTGGCATCGAAATAATTCTGGAAGCTCATTTTCGTAAAATTTAACATAGAAGAACAATAAAAAGTATACACCGAGCAATTTTGATTGTCCGAAGTTGCTCAACTCTCTCTATGGAGGAGCTTTTAACGATTTTGTCCATTTGTCATAGAAAGTTGGTGTTTTGGCATCGAAATAATCCTGGAAGCTCATTTTCGTAAAATTTAACATAGAAGAATAATAAAAAGTGTACACCGAGCATATTTGATTGTCCGAAGTTGCTCAACTCTCTCTATGGAGGAGCTTTTAACGGTTTTGTCCATTTGTCATAGAAAGTTGGTGTTTTGGCATCGAAATAATCCTGAAGCTCATTTTCGTAAAATTTGACATAGAAGAACAATAAAAGGTGTACACCGAGCAATTTTGATTGTCCGAAGTTGCTCAACTCTCTCTATGGAGGAGCTTTTAACGGTTTTGTCCATTTGTCATTAAAAGTTGCTGTTTTGACATCGAAATAATCTTAGAAGCTTATACTCGTAAAATTTGACTTAGTAGAACATTATAAAGTGTACATCGAGCAACTTTGATTGTCCGAAGTTGCTCCACTCTCTCTATGGAGGAGCTTTTAACAGTTTTGTCCATCTGTCATAGAAAGTTGCTGTTTTGGCATCGAAATAATATTGGAAGCTTATACTCATAAAATTTGACATAGAAGAAAAATAAAACGTGTACACCGAGCATCTTTGATGGTCCGAAATTGGTCAACTCTCTCTATGAAGGAGCTTTTAACAGGTTTCTCCATTTGTCATGGAAACCTGGGATTTTGGCATCGAAATAATCTAGGAAGCTTATACTCATAAAATTTGACATAGAAGAACAATAAAAACTGTACACCGAGCAACTTTGATGTTTTGAAGTTGCTCAACTCTCTCTATGGAGGAGCTTTTAATGGTTTTGTCCATTTGTCATAGAAAGTTGGTGTTTTGGCATCGAAATAATCCTGGAAGCTCATTTTTGTAAAATTTAACATAGAAAAACAATAAAAAGTGTACACCGAGCAATTTTGATTGTCCGAAGTTGCTCAACTCTCTCTATGGAGGAGCTTTTAACGATTTTGTCCATTTGTCAAAGAAAGTTGGTGTTTTGCCATCTAAATAATCCTGGAAGCTCATTTTCGTAAAATTTAACAAAAAAGAACAATAAAAAGTTTACAACGAGCAACTTTGATTGTCCGAAGTTGCTCAACTCTCTCTATGGAGGAGCTTTTAACGTTTTTTTCCATTTGCCATTAAAAGTTGGTGTTTTGGCATCGAAATAATCTTGGAAGCTTATACTCATAAAATTTGACATAGAAGAACAATAAAACGTGTTCACCGAGCATCTTTGATGATCCAAAATTGGTCAACTCTCTCTAAGAAGGAGCTTTTAACAGTTTTCTCCTTTGCCATGGAAACTTGGGATTTTGGCATCGAAATAATATAGGAAGCTTATACTCATAAAATTTGACGTAGAAGAACAATAAAAAGTGTCCATCGAGCAACTTTGATGTTGCGAAGTTGCTCAACTCTTTCTATGGAGGAGCTTTTAATGGTTTTGTCCATTTGTCATAGAAAGTTGTTGTTTTGGCATCGAAATAATCCTGGAAGCTCATTTTCGTAAAATTTAACATAGAAGAACAATAAAAAGTGTACACCGAGCAATTTTGATTGTCCGAAGTTGCTCAACTCTCTCTATGGAAGAGCTTTTAACGGTTTTGTCCATTTGTCAAAGAAATTTTGTGTTTTGGCATCGAAATAATCCTGGAAGCTCATTTTCAAAAAATTTAACATAGAAGAACAATAAAAAGTGTACACCGAGCAACTTTGATTGCTTGAAGTTGCTCAACTCTCTCTATGGAGGAGCTTTTAACGGTTTTTTCCATTTTTCATAGAAAGTTGGTGTTTTGGCATCGAAATAATCCTGGAAGCTCATTTTCATAAAATTTTTACAAAAAAGAACAATAAAAAGTTTACAACGAAGAACTTTGATTGTCCAAAGTTGCTCAACTCTCTCTATGGAGGAGCTTTTAACGGTTTTCTCCATTTGTCATTAAAAGTTGGTGTTTTGGCATCGAAATAATCTTTGAAGCTTATACTCGTAAAATTTGACTTAGTAGAACATTATAAAGTGTACACCGAGCAACTTTGATTGTCCGAAGTTGCTCAACTCTATCTATGGAGAAGCTTTTAACGGTTTTGTCCATTTGTCATAGAAAGTTGCTGTTTTGACATCGAAATAATCTTGGCAGTTTATACTCATAAAATTTGACATAGAAGAATAATAAAACATGTACACCGAGCATCTTTGATGGTCCGAAATTGGTCAACTCTCTCTATGAAAGAGCTTTTAACGGTTTTTTCCATTTGTCATAGTAAGTTGGTCTTTTGCCATCGAAATAATCCTGGAAGCTCATTTTCGTAAACTTTAACATAGAAGAACAATAAAAAGTGTACACCGAGCAATTTTGATTGTTCGAAGTTGCTCATCTCTCTATGGAGGAACTTTTAACGGTTTTGTCCATTTGTCATAAAAAAGTTGGTGTTTTGGCATCGAAATAATTCTGGAATCTCATTTTCGTAAAATTTAACATAGAAGAACAATAAAAAGTGTACACCGAGCAACTTTGATTGTCCGAAGTTGCTCAACTCTCTCTATGGAGGAGCTTTTAACGGTTTTGTCCATTTGTCATAGAAAGTTGGTGTTTTGGCATCAAAATAATTCTGGAAGCTCATTTTCGTAAAATTTAACATAAAAGAACAATAAAAAGTGTATACCGAGCAACTTTGATTGTCCAAAGTTTCTGAACTCTCTCTATGGAGGAGCTTTTAACGGTTTTGTCCATTTGTCATTAAAAGTTGGTGTTTTGCATCGAAATAATCTTGGAAGCTTATACTCGTAAAATTTGACTTAGTAGAACTTTATAAAGTGTACACCGAGCAACTTTGATTGTCCGAAGTTGCTCAACTCTCTCTATGGAGGAAATTTTAACAGTTTTGTCCATCTAACGTGTACAACGAGCATCTTTGATGGCCCGAAATTGGTCAACTCTCTCTATGAAGAAGCTTTTAACTGGTTTCTCCATTTGTCATGGAAACCTGGGATTTTGGCATCGAAATAATCTAGGAAGCTTATACTCATAAAATTTGACATAGAAGAACAATAAAAAGTGTCCACCAAGCAACTTTGATATTCCGAAGTTGCTCAACTCTCTCTATGGGGGAGCTTTTAACGATTTTGTCCATTTGTCATAGAAAGTTGGTGTTTTTGCATCGAAATAATCCTGGAAGCTCATTTTTGTAAAATTTTACATAAAAGAACAATAAAAAGTGTCCACCGAGCAACTTTGATTGTCCGAAGTTTCTCAACTCTCTCTATGGAGGAGCTTTTAAAGGTTTTGTCCATTTGTCATAGAATGTTGGTCTTTTGCCATCGAAATAATCTAGGAAGCTTATACTCATAAAATTTGACATAGAAGAACAATAAAAAGTGTCCACCGAGCAACTTTGATGTTCCGAAGTTGCTCAACTCTCTCTATGGAGGAGCTTGTAATGGTTTTGTCCATTTGTCAATGAAAGTTAATGTTTTGGCATCGAAATAATCTTGGAAGCCTATACACATTAAATTTGACATAAAAAAGCAATAAAAAGTGTACACCGAGAAACTTCGATTGTCCGAAGTTGCTCAACTCTCTCTATATTCGTGCTTTTAATGGCTTTGTCCATTTATCATTGAAAGTTAGTGTTTTATCCTCGAAATAATCTAGGAAGCTTATACTCGTAAAATTTGACATAGAAGAACAATAAAAGGTGTACACCGAGCAACTTTGATGGTCCGACGTTGCTCAACTCTCTCTATGGAGGAGCTTTTAACTGTTTTTTCCATTTGTCATAGAAAGTTGATGTTTTTGCATCGAAATAATCTAAGAATCTTACACACATAAAATTTGAAGTAGAAGAACAATAAAATGTGTACAAGGAGCAACTTTGATTGTCCGAAGTTGCTCAACCCTCTCTATGGAGGAGCTTTTAACAGTTTTGTCCATCTGTCATAGAAAGTTGTTGTTTTGGCATCGAAATAATATTGGAAGCTTATACTCATAAAATTTGACATAGAAGAACAATAAAACGTGTACACCGAGCATCTTTGATGGTCCGAAATTGGTCAACTCTCTCTATGAAGAAGCTTTTAACTGGTTTCTCCATTTGTCATAGAAACCTGGGATTTTGGCATCGAAATAATCTTGAAAGCTTATACTCATAAAATTTGACATAGAAGAACAATAAAACGTGTACACCGAGCATCTTTGATGGTCCGAAATTGGTCAACTCTCTCTATGAAGGAGCTTTTAACAGTTTTCTCCATTTCTCATAGAAACCTGGGATTTTGGCATCGAAATAATCTAGAAAGCTTATAATCATAAAATTTGACATAGAAGAACATTAAAAAGTGTACACCGAGCAACTTTGATAGTCCGAAGTTGCTCAACTCTCTCTATGGAGGAGCTTTTAAAGGTTTTGTCCATTAGTCATACAAAGTTGGTGTTTTGGCATCGAAATAATCCTGGAAGCTCATTTTCGTAAAATTTAACATAGAAGAACAATAAAAAGTGTACACCGAGCAATTTTGATTGTCCGAAGTTGCTCAACTCTCTCTACGGAGGAGCTTTTAACGGTTTTGTCCATTTGTCATAGAAAGTTGGTGTTTTGGCATCGAAATAATCCTGGAAGCTCATTTTCATAAAATTTAACATAGAAGAACAATAAAAAGTGTACACCGAGCAATTTTGATTGTCCGAAGTTGCTCAACTCTCTCTATGGAGGAGCTTTTAACGGTTTTGCCCACTTGTCATAGAAAGTTGGTGTTTTGGCATCGAAATAATCCTGAAGCTTATTTTCGTAAAATTTGACATAGAAGAACAATAAAAGGTGTACACCGAGCAATTTTGATTGTCCGAAGTTGCCCAACTCTCACTATGGAGGAGCTTTTAACGGTTTTGTCCATTTGTCATAGAAAGTTGGTGTTTTGGCATCGAAATAATCCTGGAAGCTCATTTTCGTAAAATTTGACATAGAAGAACAATAAAAGGTGTACACCGAGCAATTTTGATTGTCCGAAGTTGCTCAACTCTTTCTATGGAGGAGCTTTTAACGGTTTTTTCCACTTGTCATAGAAAGTTGGTGTTTTGGCATCGAAATAATCCTGAAGCCTATTTTCGTAAAATTTGACATAGAAGAACAATAAAAGGTGTACACCGAGCAATTTTGATTGTCCGAAGTTGCTCAACTCTCTCTATGGAGGAGCTTTTAACGGTTTTGTCCATTTGTCATTAAAAGTTGGTGTTTTGGCATCGAAATAATCTTGGAAGCTTATACTCGTAAAATTTGACTTAGTAGAATATTATAAAGTGTACACCGAGCAACTTTGATTGTCCGAAGTTGCTCAACTCTCTCTATGGAGGAGCTTTTAATAGTTTTGTCCATCTGTCATAGAAAGTTGCTGTTTTGGCATCGAAATAATCTTGGAAGCTTATACTCATAAAATTTGACATAGAAGAACAATAAAACGTGTACACCGAGCATCTTTGATGGTCCGAAATTGGTCAACTCTCTCTATGAAGGAGCTTTTAACAGTTTTCTCCATTTCTCATAGAAACCTGGGACTTTGGCATCGAAATAATCTACGAAGCTTATACTCATAAAATTTGACATAGAAGAACATTAAAATATGTACACCGAGCAACTTTGATAGTCCGAAGTTGCTCAACTCTCTCTATGGAGGAGCTTTTAAAGGTTTTGTCCATTTGTCATACAAAGTTGGTGTTTTGGCATCGAAATTATCCTGGAAGCTCATTTTCGTAAAATTTAACATAGAAGAACAATAAAAAGTGTACACCGAGCAATTTTGATTGTCCGAAGTTGCTCAACTCTCTCTATGGAGGAGCTTTTAACGGTTTTGTCCATTTGTCATAGAATGTTGGTCTTTTGCCATCGAAATAATCTAGGAAGCTTATACTCATAAAATTTGACATAGAAGAACAATAACAAGTGTCCACCGAGCAACTTCGATGTTCCGAAGTTGCTCAACTCTCTCTATGGAGGAGCTTTTAACGGTTTTGTCCATTTGTCATAGAAGGTTGGTGTTTTGGCATCGAAATAATCCTGGAAGCTCATTTTCGTAAAATTTAACATAGAAGAACAATAAAAAGTGTACACCGAGCAACTTTGATGGTCCGACGTTGCTCAACTCTCTCTATGGAGGAGCTTTTAACTGTTTTCTCCATTTGTCATTGAAAGTTGGTGTTTTGGCATCGAAATAATTCTGGAAGCTCATTTTCATAAAATTTGACATAGAAGAAGAATAAAAAGTGTCCACCGAGCAACTTTGATGTTTCGAAGTTGCTCAACTCTCTCTATGGAGGAGTTTTTAACGGTTTTGTTCATTTGTCATTGAAAGTTGGTGTTTTGGCATCGAAATAATCTTGGAAGCCTATACACGTAAAATTTGACATAAAAAAGCAATAAAAAGTGTACACCGAGCAACTTCGATTGTCCGAAGTTGCTGAACTCTCTCTATATTCGTGCTTTTAATGGCTTTGTCGATTTATCATAGATAGTGTTTTTTCCTCAAAATAATCTACGAAGCTTATACTTGTAAAATTTGACATAGAAGAACAATAAAAGGTGTACACTGAGCAACTTTGATGGTCCGACGTTGCTCAACTCTCTCTATGGAGGAGCTTTTAACTGTTTTTTCCATTTGTCATAGAAAGTTGGTGTTTTTGCATCGAAATAATCTAAGAAGCTTACACTCATAAAATTTGAAGTAGAAGAACAATAAAAAGTGTACACCGAGCAACTTTGATTGTCCGAAGCTCCTCAACTCTCTCTATCGAGGAGCTTTTAACGGTTTTGTCCATTTATCATTGAAAATTTCTGTTTTGGCATCGAAATAATCTTGGAAGCTTATACTCATAAAATTTGACATAGAAGAACAATAAAACGTGTACACCGAGCATCTTTGATGGTCCGAAATTGGTCAAGTCTTTCTATGAAGGAGCTTTAACAGTTTTCTCCATTTGTCATAGAAACCTAGGATTTTGGCATCGAAATAATCTAGGAAGCTTATACTCATAAAATTTGACATAGAAGAACATTAAAAAGTGTACACCGAGCAACTTTGATAGTCCGAAGTTGCTCAACTCTCTCTATGGAGGAGCTTTTAACGGTTTTGTCCATTTGTCATTAAAAGTTGGTGTTTTGGCATCGAAATAATCTTGGAAGCTTAGACTCGTAAAATTTGACTTAGTAGAACATTATAAAGTGTACATCGAGCAAATTTGATTATCCGAAGTTCCTCAACTCTCTCTATGGAGGAGCTTTTAACAGTTTTGTCCATCTGTCATAGAAAGTTGCTGTTTTGGCATCGAAATAATATTGGAAGCTTATACTCATAAAATTTGACATAGAAGAAAAATAAAACGTGTACACCGAGCATCTTTGATGGTCCGAAATTGGTCAACTCTCTCTATGAAGGAGCTTTTAACAGGTTTCTCCATTTGTCATGGAAACCTGGGATTTTGGCATCGAAATAATCTAGGAAGCTTATACTCATAAAATTTGACATAGAAGAACAATAAAAACTGTACACCGAGCAACTTTGATGTTTCGAAGTTGCTCAACTCTCATTATGGAGTAGCGTTTAATGGTTTTGTCCATTTGTCATAGAAAGTTGGTATTTTGGCATCGAAATAATCCTGGAAGCTCATTTTCGTAAAATTTAACATAGAAAAACAATAAAAAGTGTACACCGAGCAATTTTGATTGTTTCGAAGTTGCTCAACTCTCTCTATGGAGGAGCTTTTAACGGTTTTGTCCATTTGTCAAAGAAAGTTGGTGTTTTGGCATCTGAATAATCCTGGAAGCTCATTTTCGTAAAATTTAACAAAAAAGAACAATAAAAAGTTTACAACGAGCAACTTTGATTGTCCGAAGTTGCTCAACTCTCTCTATGGAGGAGCTTTTAACGGTTTTTTCCATTTGCCATTAAAAGTTGGTGTTCTTGGAAGCTTATACTCATAAAATTTGACATAGAAGAACAATAAAACGTGTTCACCGAGCATCTTTGATGAACCGAAATTGGTCAACTCTCTCTATGAAGGAGCTTTTAACAGTTTTCTCCTTTGTCATGGAAACTTGGGATTTTGGCATCGAAATAATATAGGAAACTTATACTCATAAAATTTGACATAGAAGAACAATAAAAAGTGTTCACAGAGCAACTTTGATGTTGCGAAGTTGCTCAACTCTCTCTATGGAGGAGCTTCTAACGGTTTTGTCCATTTAACATAGAAAGTTTCTGTTTTGGCATCGAAATAATCTTGGAAGCTTATACTCATAAAATTTGATATAGAAGAACAATAAAACATGTACACCGAGCATCTATGGTGGTCCGAAATTGGTCAACTCTCTCTATGATGGAGCTTTTAACAGTTTTCTCCATTTGTCATAGAAACCTGTGATATTGGCATCGAAAAAATCTAGGAAGCTTATACTCATAAAATTTGCCATAGAAGAATATTAAAAAGTGTACACCGAGCAACTTTGATAGTCCGAAGTTGTTCAACTCTCTCTATGGAAGAGCTCTTAAAGATTTTGTCCATTTGTCATTGAAAGTTGGTGTTTTGGCATCGAAATAATTCTGGAAGGTCATTTTCGTAAAATTTAACATAGAAGAACAATAAAAAGTATACACCGAGCAATTTTGATTGTCCGAAGTTGCTCAACTCTCTCTATGGAGGAGCTTTTAACGGTTTTGTCCATTTGTCATTAAAAGTTGGTGTTTTGGCATCGAAATAATCTTGGAAGCTTATACTCGTAAAATTTGACTTAGTAGAATATTATAAAGTGTACACCGAGCAACTTTGATTGTCCGAAGTTGCTCAACTCTCTCTATGGAGGAGCTTTTAATAGTTTTGTCCATCTGTCATAGAAAGTTGCTGTTTTGGCATCGAAATAATCTTGGAAGCTTATACTCATAAAATTTGACATAGAAGAACAATAAAACGTGTACACCGAGCATCTTTGATGGTCCGAAATTGGTCAACTCTCTCTATGAAGGAGCTTTTAACAGTTTTCTCCATTTCTCATAGAAACCTGGGACTTTGGCATCGAAATAATCTACGAAGCTTATACTCATAAAATTTGACATAGAAGAACATTAAAATATGTACACCGAGCAACTTTGATAGTCCGAAGTTGCTCAACTCTTTCTATGGAGGAGCTTTTAAAGGTTTTGTCCATTTGTCATACAAAGTTGGTGTTTTGGCATCGAAATTATCCTGGAAGCTCATTTTCGTAAAATTTAACATAGAAGAACAATAAAAAGTGTACACCGAGCAATTTTGATTGTCCGAAGTTGCTCAACTCTCTCTATGGAGGAGCTTTTAACGGTTTTATCCATTTGTCATAGAATGTTGGTCTTTTGCCATCGAAATAATCTAGGAAGCTTATACTCATAAAATTTGACATAGAAGAACAATAACAAGTGTCCACCGAGCAACTTCGATGTTCCGAAGTTGCTCAACTCTCTCTATGGAGGAGCTTTTAACGGTTTTGTCCATTTGTCATAGAAGGTTGGTGTTTTGGCATCGAAATAATCCTGGAAGCTCATTTTCGTAAAATTTAACATAGAAGAACAATAAAAAGTGTACACCGAGCAACTTTGATGGTCCGACGTTGCTCAACTCTCTCTATGGAGGAGCTTTTAACTGTTTTCTCCATTTGTCATTGAAAGTTGGTGTTTTGGCATCGAAATAATTCTGGAAGCTCATTTTCATAAAATTTGACATAGAAGAAGAATAAAAAGTGTCCACCGAGCAACTTTGATGTTTCGAAGTTGCTCAACTCTCTCTATGGAGGAGTTTTTAACGGTTTTGTTCATTTGTCATTGAAAGTTGGTGTTTTGGCATCGAAATAATCTTGGAAGCCTATACACGTAAAATTTGACATAAAAAAGCAATAAAAAGTGTACACCGAGCAACTTCGATTGTCCGAAGTTGCTGAACTCTCTCTATATTCGTGCTTTTAATGGCTTTGTCGATTTATCATAGATAGTGTTTTTTCCTCAAAATAATCTACGAAGCTTATACTTGTAAAATTTGACATAGAAGAACAATAAAAGGTGTACACTGAGCAACTTTGATGGTCCGACGTTGCTCAACTCTCTCTATGGAGGAGCTTTTAACTGTTTTTTCCATTTGTCATAGAAAGTTGGTGTTTTGGCATCGAAATAATCCTGAAGCTCATTTTCGTAAAATTTGACATAGAAGAACAATAAAAGGTGTACACCGAGCAATTTTGATTGTCTGAAGTTGCTCAACTCTCTCTATGGAGGAGCTTTTAACGGTTTTGTCCATTTATCATTGAAAATTTCTGTTTTGGCATCGAAATAATCTTGGAAGCTTATACTCATAAAATTTGACATAGAAGAACAATAAAACGTGTACACCGAGCATCTTTGATGGTCCGAAATTGGTCAAGTCTTTCTATGAAGGAGCTTTAACAGTTTTCTCCATTTGTCATAGAAACCTAGGATTTTGGCATCGAAATAATCTAGGAAGCTTATACTCATAAAATTTGACATAGAAGAACATTAAAAAGTGTACACCGAGCAACTTTGATAGTCCGAAGTTGCTCAACTCTCTCTATGGAGGAGCTTTTAACGGTTTTGTCCATTTGTCATTAAAAGTTGGTGTTTTGGCATCGAAATAATCTTGGAAGCTTAGACTCGTAAAATTTGACTTAGTAGAACATTATAAAGTGTACATCGAGCAAATTTGATTATCCGAAGTTCCTCAACTCTCTCTATGAAGGAGCTTTTAACAGTTTTGTCCATCTGTCATGGAAAGTTGCTGTTTTGGCATCGAAATAATATTGGAAGCTTATACTCATAAAATTTGACATAGAAGAAAAATAAAACGTGTACACCGAGCAATTTTGATTGTCCGAAGTTGCCCAACTCTCTCTATGGAGGAGCTTTTAACGGTTTTACCCATTTGTCATAGAAAGTTGGTTTTTTGGCATCGAAATAATCCTGGAAGCTCATTTTCGTAAAATTTAACATAGAATAACAATAAAAAGTGTACACCGAGCATATTTGATTGTCCGAAGTTGCTCAACTCTCTCTATGGAGGAGCTTTTAACGGTTTTGTCCATTTTTCATAGAAAGTTGGTGTTTTGGCATCGAAATAATCCTGAAGCTCATTTTCGTAAAATTTGACATAGAAGAAAAATAAAAGGTGTACACCGAGCAATTTTAATTGTCCGAAGTTGCTCAACTCTCTCTATGGAGGAGCTTTTAACGGTTTTGTCCATTTGTCATTAAAAGTTGGTGTTTTGGCATCGAAATAATCTTGGAAGCTTAGACTCGTAAAATTTGACTTAGTAGAACATTATAAAGTGTACATCGAGCAAATTTGATTATCCGAAGTTCCTCAACTCTCTCTATGGAGGAGCTTTTAACAGTTTTGTCCATCTGTCATAGAAAGTTGCTGTTTTGGCATCGAAATAATCTTGGAAGCTTATACTCATAAAATTTGACATAGAAGAACAATAAAACGTGTACACCGAGCATCTTTGATGGTCCGAAATTGGTCAACTCTCTCTATGAAGGAGCTTTTAACAGTTTTCTCCATTTCTCATAGAAACCTGGGACTTTGGCATCGAAATAATCTACGAAGCTTATACTCATAAAATTTGACATAGAAGAACATTAAAATATGTACACCGAGCAACTTTGATAGTCCGAAGTTGCTCAACTCTTTCTATGGAGGAGCTTTTAAAGGTTTTGTCCATTTGTCATACAAAGTTGGTGTTTTGGCATCGAAATTATCCTGGAAGCTCATTTTCGTAAAATTTAACATAGAAGAACAATAAAAAGTGTACACCGAGCAATTTTGATTGTCCGAAGTTGCTCAACTCTCTCTATGGAGGAGCTTTTAACGGTTTTATCCATTTGTCATAGAATGTTGGTCTTTTGCCATCGAAATAATCTAGGAAGCTTATACTCATAAAATTTGACATAGAAGAACAATAACAAGTGTCCACCGAGCAACTTCGATGTTCCGAAGTTGCTCAACTCTCTCTATGGAGGAGCTTTTAACGGTTTTGTCCATTTGTCATAGAAGGTTGGTGTTTTGGCATCGAAATAATCCTGGAAGCTCATTTTCGTAAAATTTAACATAGAAGAACAATAAAAAGTGTACACCGAGCAACTTTGATGGTCCGACGTTGCTCAACTCTCTCTATGGAGGAGCTTTTAACTGTTTTCTCCATTTGTCATTGAAAGTTGGTGTTTTGGCATCGAAATAATTCTGGAAGCTCATTTTCATAAAATTTGACATAGAAGAAGAATAAAAAGTGTCCACCGAGCAACTTTGATGTTTCGAAGTTGCTCAACTCTCTCTATGGAGGAGTTTTTAACGGTTTTGTTCATTTGTCATTGAAAGTTGGTGTTTTGGCATCGAAATAATCTTGGAAGCCTATACACGTAAAATTTGACATAAAAAAGCAATAAAAAGTGTACACCGAGCAACTTCGATTGTCCGAAGTTGCTGAACTCTCTCTATATTCGTGCTTTTAATGGCTTTGTCGATTTATCATAGATAGTGTTTTTTCCTCAAAATAATCTACGAAGCTTATACTTGTAAAATTTGACATAGAAGAACAATAAAAGGTGTACACTGAGCAACTTTGATGGTCCGACGTTGCTCAACTCTCTCTATGGAGGAGCTTTTAACTGTTTTTTCCATTTGTCATAGAAAGTTGGTGTTTTGGCATCGAAATAATCCTGAAGCTCATTTTCGTAAAATTTGACATAGAAGAACAATAAAAGGTGTACACCGAGCAATTTTGATTGTCTGAAGTTGCTCAACTCTCTCTATGGAGGAGCTTTTAACGGTTTTGTCCATTTATCATTGAAAATTTCTGTTTTGGCATCGAAATAATCTTGGAAGCTTATACTCATAAAATTTGACATAGAAGAACAATAAAACGTGTACACCGAGCATCTTTGATGGTCCGAAATTGGTCAAGTCTTTCTATGAAGGAGCTTTAACAGTTTTCTCCATTTGTCATAGAAACCTAGGATTTTGGCATCGAAATAATCTAGGAAGCTTATACTCATAAAATTTGACATAGAAGAACATTAAAAAGTGTACACCGAGCAACTTTGATAGTCCGAAGTTGCTCAACTCTCTCTATGGAGGAGCTTTTAACGGTTTTGTCCATTTGTCATTAAAAGTTGGTGTTTTGGCATCGAAATAATCTTGGAAGCTTAGACTCGTAAAATTTGACTTAGTAGAACATTATAAAGTGTACATCGAGCAAATTTGATTATCCGAAGTTCCTCAACTCTCTCTATGAAGGAGCTTTTAACAGTTTTGTCCATCTGTCATGGAAAGTTGCTGTTTTGGCATCGAAATAATATTGGAAGCTTATACTCATAAAATTTGACATAGAAGAAAAATAAAACGTGTACACCGAGCAATTTTGATTGTCCGAAGTTGCCCAACTCTCTCTATGGAGGAGCTTTTAACGGTTTTACCCATTTGTCATAGAAAGTTGGTTTTTTGGCATCGAAATAATCCTGGAAGCTCATTTTCGTAAAATTTAACATAGAATAACAATAAAAAGTGTACACCGAGCATATTTGATTGTCCGAAGTTGCTCAACTCTCTCTATGGAGGAGCTTTTAACGGTTTTGTCCATTTTTCATAGAAAGTTGGTGTTTTGGCATCGAAATAATCCTGAAGCTCATTTTCGTAAAATTTGACATAGAAGAAAAATAAAAGGTGTACACCGAGCAATTTTAATTGTCCGAAGTTGCTCAACTCTCTCTATGGAGGAGCTTTTAACGGTTTTGTCCATTTGTCATTAAAAGTTGGTGTTTTGGCATCGAAATAATCTTGGAAGCTTAGACTCGTAAAATTTGACTTAGTAGAACATTATAAAGTGTACATCGAGCAAATTTGATTATCCGAAGTTCCTCAACTCTCTCTATGGAGGAGCTTTTAACAGTTTTGTCCATCTGTCATAGAAAGTTGCTGTTTTGGCATCGAAATAATATTGGAAGCTTATACTCATAAAATTTGACATAGAAGAAAAATAAAACGTGTACACCGAGCATCTTTGATGGTCCGAAATTGGTCAACTCTCTCTATGAAGGAGCTTTTAACAGGTTTCTCCATTTGTCATGGAAACCTGGGATTTTGGCATCGAAATAATCTAGGAAGCTTATACTCATAAAATTTGACATAGAAGAACAATAAAAACTGTACACCGAGCAACTTTGATGTTTCGAAGTTGCTCAACTCTCATTATGGAGTAGCGTTTAATGGTTTTGTCCATTTGTCATAGAAAGTTGGTATTTTGGCATCGAAATAATCCTGGAAGCTCATTTTCGTAAAATTTAACATAGAAAAACAATAAAAAGTGTACACCGAGCAATTTTGATTGTTTCGAAGTTGCTCAACTCTCTCTATGGAGGAGCTTTTAACGGTTTTGTCCATTTGTCAAAGAAAGTTGGTGTTTTGGCATCTGAATAATCCTGGAAGCTCATTTTCGTAAAATTTAACAAAAAAGAACAATAAAAAGTTTACAACGAGCAACTTTGATTGTCCGAAGTTGCTCAACTCTCTCTATGGAGGAGCTTTTAACGGTTTTTTCCATTTGCCATTAAAAGTTGGTGTTTTGGCATCGAAATAATCTTGGAAGCTTATACTCATAAAATTTGACATAGAAGAACAATAAAACGTGTTCACCGAGCATCTTGGATGAATCGAAATTGGTCAACTCTCTCTATGAAGGAGCTTTTAACAGTTTTCTCCTTTGTCATGGAAACTTGGGATTTTGGCATCGAAATAATATAGGAAACTTATACTCATAAAATTTGACATAGAAGAACAATAAAAAGTGTTCACAGAGCAACTTTGATGTTGCGAAGTTGCTCAACTCTCTCTATGGAGGAGCTTCTAACGGTTTTGTCCATTTAACATAGAAAGTTTCTGTTTTGGCATCGAAATAATCTTGGAAGCTTATACTCATAAAATTTGATATAGAAGAACAATAAAACATGTACACCGAGCATCTATGGTGGTCCGAAATTGGTCAACTCTCTCTATGATGGAGCTTTTAACAGTTTTCTCCATTTGTCATAGAAACCTGTGATATTGGCATCGAAAAAATCTAGGAAGCTTATACTCATAAAATTTGCCATAGAAGAATATTAAAAAGTGTACACCGAGCAACTTTGATAGTCCGAAGTTGTTCAACTCTCTCTATGGAAGAGCTCTTAAAGATTTTGTCCATTTGTCATAGAAAGTTGGTGTTTTGGCATCGAAATAATTCTGGAAGGTCATTTTCGTAAAATTTAACATAGAAGAACAATAAAAAGTATACACCGAGCAATTTTGATTGTCCGAAGTTGCTCAACTCTCTCTATGGAGGAGCTTTTAACGGTTTTGCCCATTTGTCATAGAAAGTTGGTTTTTTGGCATCGAAATAATCCTGGAAGCTCATTTTCGTAAAATTGAACATAGAATAACAATAAAAAGTGTACACCGAGCAACTTTGATTGCTTGAAGTTGCTCAACTCTCTCTATGGAGGAGATTTTAACGGTTTTTTCCATTTTTCATAGAAAGTTGGTGTTTTGGCATCGAAATAATCCTGGAAGCTCATTTTCGTAAAATTTAACAAAGAAGAACAATAAAAAGTGTACACCGAGCAACTTTGATTGCTTGAAGTTGCTCAACTCTCTCTATGGAGGAGCTTTTAACAGTTTTTTCCATTTTTTATAGAAAGTTGGTGTTTTGGCATCGAAATAATCCTGGAAGCTCATTTTCGTAAAATTTAACAAAAAAGAACAATAAAAAGTGTACACCGAGCAACTTTGATTGTCCGAAGTTCCTCAACTCTCTCTATGGAGGAGCTTTTAACGGTTTTGTCCATTTATCATTGAAAATTTCTGTTTTGGCATCGAAATAATCTTGGAAGCTTATACTCATAAAATTTGACATAGAAGAACAATAAAACGTGTACACCGAGCATCTTTGATGGTCCGAAATTGGTCAAGTCTTTCTATGAAGGAGCTTTAACAGTTTTCTCCATTTGTCATAGAAACCTAGGATTTTGGCATCGAAATAATCTAGGAAGCTTATACTCATAAAATTTGACATAGAAGAACATTAAAAAGTGTACACCGAGCAACTTTGATAGTCCGAAGTTGCTCAACTCTCTCTATGGAGGAGCTTTTAACGGTTTTGTCCATTTGTCATTAAAAGTTGGTGTTTTGGCATCGAAATAATCTTGGAAGCTTAGACTCGTAAAATTTGACTTAGTAGAACATTATAAAGTGTACATCGAGCAAATTTGATTATCCGAAGTTCCTCAACTCTCTCTATGAAGGAGCTTTTAACAGTTTTGTCCATCTGTCATGGAAAGTTGCTGTTTTGGCATCGAAATAATATTGGAAGCTTATACTCATAAAATTTGACATAGAAGAAAAATAAAACGTGTACACCGAGCAATTTTGATTGTCCGAAGTTGCCCAACTCTCTCTATGGAGGAGCTTTTAACGGTTTTACCCATTTGTCATAGAAAGTTGGTTTTTTGGCATCGAAATAATCCTGGAAGCTCATTTTCGTAAAATTTAACATAGAATAACAATAAAAAGTGTACACCGAGCATATTTGATTGTCCGAAGTTGCTCAACTCTCTCTATGGAGGAGCTTTTAACGGTTTTGTCCATTTTTCATAGAAAGTTGGTGTTTTGGCATCGAAATAATCCTGAAGCTCATTTTCGTAAAATTTGACATAGAAGAAAAATAAAAGGTGTACACCGAGCAATTTTAATTGTCCGAAGTTGCTCAACTCTCTCTATGGAGGAGCTTTTAACGGTTTTGTCCATTTGTCATTAAAAGTTGGTGTTTTGGCATCGAAATAATCTTGGAAGCTTAGACTCGTAAAATTTGACTTAGTAGAACATTATAAAGTGTACATCCAGCAAATTTGATTATCCGAAGTTCCTCAACTCTCTCTATGGAGGAGCTTTTAACAGTTTTGTCCATCTGTCATAGAAAGTTGCTGTTTTGGCATCGAAATAATATTGGAAGCTTATACTCATAAAATTTGACATAGAAGAAAAATAAAACGTGTACACCGAGCATCTTTGATGGTCCGAAATTGGTCAACTCTCTCTATGAAGGAGCTTTTAACAGGTTTCTCCATTTGTCATGGAAACCTGGGATTTTGGCATCGAAATAATCTAGGAAGCTTATACTCATAAAATTTGACATAGAAGAACAATAAAAACTGTACACCGAGCAACTTTGATGTTTCGAAGTTGCTCAACTCTCATTATGGAGTAGCGTTTAATGGTTTTGTCCATTTGTCATAGAAAGTTGGTATTTTGGCATCGAAATAATCCTGGAAGCTCATTTTCGTAAAATTTAACATAGAAAAAACAATAAAAAGTGTACACCGAGCAATTTTGATTGTTTCGAAGTTGCTCAACTCTCTCTATGGAGGAGCTTTTAACGGTTTTGTCCATTTGTCAAAGAAAGTTGGTGTTTTGGCATCTGAATAATCCTGGAAGCTCATTTTCGTAAAATTTAACAAAAAAGAACAATAAAAAGTTTACAACGAGCAACTTTGATTGTCCGAAGTTGCTCAACTCTCTCTATGGAGGAGCTTTTAACGGTTTTTTCCATTTGCCATTAAAAGTTGGTGTTTTGGCATCGAAATAATCTTGGAAGCTTATACTCATAAAATTTGACATAGAAGAACAATAAAACGTGTTCACCGAGCATCTTTGATGAACCGAAATTGGTCAACTCTCTCTATGAAGGAGCTTTTAACAGTTTTCTCCTTTGTCATGGAAACTTGGGATTTTGGCATCGAAATAATATAGGAAACTTATACTCATAAAATTTGACATAGAAGAACAATAAAAAGTGTTCACAGAGCAACTTTGATGTTGCGAAGTTGCTCAACTCTCTCTATGGAGGAGCTTCTAACGGTTTTGTCCATTTAACATAGAAAGTTTCTGTTTTGGCATCGAAATAATCTTGGAAGCTTATACTCATAAAATTTGATATAGAAGAACAATAAAACATGTACACCGAGCATCTATGGTGGTCCGAAATTGGTCAACTCTCTCTATGATGGAGCTTTTAACAGTTTTCTCCATTTGTCATAGAAACCTGTGATATTGGCATCGAAAAAATCTAGGAAGCTTATACTCATAAAATTTGCCATAGAAGAATATTAAAAAGTGTACACCGAGCAACTTTGATAGTCCGAAGTTGTTCAACTCTCTCTATGGAAGAGCTCTTAAAGATTTTGTCCATTTGTCATAGAAAGTTGGTGTTTTGGCATCGAAATAATTCTGGAAGGTCATTTTCGTAAAATTTAACATAGAAGAACAATAAAAAGTATACACCGAGCAATTTTGATTGTCCGAAGTTGCTCAACTCTCTCTATGGAGGAGCTTTTAACGGTTTTGCCCATTTGTCATAGAAAGTTGGTTTTTTGGCATCGAAATAATCCTGGAAGCTCATTTTCGTAAAATTGAACATAGAATAACAATAAAAAGTGTACACCGAGCAACTTTGATTGCTTGAAGTTGCTCAACTCTCTCTATGGAGGAGATTTTAACGGTTTTTTCCATTTTTCATAGAAAGTTGGTGTTTTGGCATCGAAATAATCCTGGAAGCTCATTTTCGTAAAATTTAACAAAGAAGAACAATAAAAAGTGTACACCGAGCAACTTTGATTGCTTGAAGTTGCTCAACTCTCTCTATGGAGGAGCTTTTAACAGTTTTTTCCATTTTTCATAGAAAGTTGGTGTTTTGGCATCGAAATAATCCTGGAAGCTCATTTTCGTAAAATTTAACAAAAAAGAACAATAAAAAGTTTACAACGAGCAACTTTGATTGTCCGAAGTTGCTCAACTCTCTCTATGGAGGAGCTTTTAACGGTTTTTTCCATTTGTCATAGAAAGTTGGTGTTTTGGCATCGAAATAATTCTGGAAGCTCATTTTCGTAAAATTTAACATAGAAGAACAATAAAAAGTATACACCGAGCAATTTTGATTGTCCGAAGTTGCTCAACTCTCTCTATGAAGGAGCTTTTAACAATTTTGTCCATTTGTCATAGAAAGTTGGTGTTTTGACATCGAAATAATCTTGGAAGCTTATACTCGTAAAATTTGACTTAGTAGAACATTATAAAGTGTACATCGAGCAACTTTGATTGTCCGAAGTTGCTCAACTCTTTCTATGGAGGAGCTTTTAACAGTTTTGTCCATCTGTCATAGAAAGTTGCTGTTTTGAAATCGAAATAATATTGGAAGCTTATACTCATAAAATTTGACATAGAAGAAAAATAAAACGTGTACACCGAGCATCTTTGATGGTTCGAAATTGGTCAACTCTCTCTATGAAGGAGCTTTTAACAGGTTTCTCCATTTGTCATGGAAACCTGGGATTTTGGCATCGAAATAATCTAGGAAGCTTATACTCATAAAATTTGACATAGAAGAACAATAAAAACTGTACATCGAGCAACTTTGATGTTTCGAAGTTGCGCAACTCTCTCTATGGAGGAGCTTTTAATGGTTTTGTCCATTTGTCATAGAAAGTTGTTGCTTTGGCATCGAAATAATCCTGGAAGCTCATTTTCGTAAAATTTAACATAGAAAAACAATAAAAAGTGTACACCGAGCAATTTTGATTGTCCGAAGTTGCTCAACTCTCTCTATGGAGGAGCTTTTAACGGTTTTGTCCATTTGTCAAAGAAAGTTGGTGTTTTGGCATCTGAATAATCCTGGAAGCTCATTTTCGTAAAATTTAACAAAAAAGAACAATAAAAAGTTTACAACGAGCAACTTTGATTGTCCGAAGTTGCTCAACTCTCTCTATGGAGGAGCTTTTAACGGTTTTTTCCATTTGCCATTAAAAGTTGGTGTTTTGGCATCGAAATAATCTTGGAAGCTTATACTCATAAAATTTGACATAGAAGAACAATAAAACGTGTTCACCGAGCATCTTTGATGAACCGAAATTGGTCAACTCTCTCTATGAAGGAGCTTTTAACAGTTTTCTCCTTTGTCATGGAAACTTGGGATTTTGGCATCGAAATAATATAGGAAACTTATACTCATAAAATTTGACATAGAAGAACAATAAAAAGTGTTCACAGAGCAACTTTGATGTTGCGAAGTTGCTCAACTCTCTCTATGGAGGAGCTTTTAACGGTTTTGTCCTATTAACATAGAAAGTTTCTGTTTTGGCATCGAAATAATCTTGGAAGCTTATACTCATAAAATTTGATATAGAAGAACAATAAAACGTGTACACCGAGCATCTATGGTGGTCCGAAATTGGTCAACTCTCTCTATGATGGAGCTTTTAACAGTTTTCTCCATTTGTCATAGAAACCTGTGATATTGGCATCGAAAAAATCTAGGAAGCTTATACTCATAAAATTTGACATAGAAGAATATTAAAAAGTGTACACCGAGCAACTTTGATAGTCCGAAGTTGTTCAACTCTCTCTATGGAAGAGCTTTTAAAGGTTTTTTCCATTTGTCATAGAAAGTTGGTGTTTTGGCATCGAAATAATTCTGGAAGGTCATTTTCGTAAAATTTAACATAGAAGAACAATAAAAAGTATACACCGAGCAATTTTGATTGTCCGAAGTTGCTCAACTCTCTCTATGGAGGAGCTTTTAACGGTTTTGCCCATTTGTCATAGAAAGTTGGTTTTTTGGCATCGAAATAATCCTGGAAGCTCATTTTCGTAAAATTTAACATAGAATAACAATAAAAAGTGTACACCGAGCATATTTGATTGTCCGAAGTTGCTCAACTCTCTCTATGGAGGAGCTTTTAACGGTTTTGTCCATTTTTCATAGAAAGTTGGTGTTTTGGCATCGAAATAATCCTGAAGCTCATTTTCGTAAAATTTGACATAGAAGAAAAATAAAAGGTGTACACCGAGCAATTTTAATTGTCCGAAGTTGCTCAACTCTCTCTATGGAGGAGCTTTTAACGGTTTTGTCCATTTGTCATTAAAAGTTGGTGTTTTGGCATCGAAATAATCTTGGAAGCTTAGACTCGTAAAATTTGACTTAGTAGAACATTATAAAGTGTACATCGAGCAAATTTGATTATCCGAAGTTCCTCAACTCTCTCTATGGAGGAGCTTTTAACAGTTTTGTCCATCTGTCATAGAAAGTTGCTGTTTTGGCATCGAAATAATATTGGAAGCTTATACTCATAAAATTTGACATAGAAGAAAAATAAAACGTGTACACCGAGCATCTTTGATGGTCCGAAATTGGTCAACTCTCTCTATGAAGGAGCTTTTAACAGGTTTCTCCATTTGTCATGGAAACCTGGGATTTTGGCATCGAAATAATCTAGGAAGCTTATACTCATAAAATTTGACATAGAAGAACAATAAAAACTGTACACCGAGCAACTTTGATGTTTCGAAGTTGCTCAACTCTCATTATGGAGTAGCGTTTAATGGTTTTGTCCATTTGTCATAGAAAGTTGGTATTTTGGCATCGAAATAATCCTGGAAGCTCATTTTCGTAAAATTTAACATAGAAAAACAATAAAAAGTGTACACCGAGCAATTTTGATTGTTTCGAAGTTGCTCAACTCTCTCTATGGAGGAGCTTTTAACGGTTTTGTCCATTTGTCAAAGAAAGTTGGTATTTTGGCATCTGAATAATCCCGGAAGCTCATTTTCATAAAATTTAACAAAAAAGAACAATAAAAAGTTTACAACGAGCAACTTTGATTGTCCGAAGTTGCTCAACTCTCTCTATGGAGGAGCTTTTAACGGTTTTTTCCATTTGCCATTAAAAGTTGGTGTTTTGGCATCGAAATAATCTTGGAAGCTTATACTCATAAAATTTGACATAGAAGAACAATAAAACGTGTTCACCGAGCATCTTTGATGAACCGAAATTGGTCAACTCTCTCTATGAAGGAGCTTTTAACAGTTTTCTCCTTTGTCATGGAAACTTGGGATTTTGGCATCGAAATAATATAGGAAATTTATACTCATAAAATTTGACATAGAAGAACAATAAAAAGTGTTCACAGAGCAACTTTGATGTTGCGAAGTTGCTCAACTCTCTCTATGGAGGAGCTTCTAACGGTTTTGTCCATTTAACATAGAAAGTTTCTGTTTTGGCATCGAAATAATCTTGGAAGCTTATACTCATAAAATTTGATATAGAAGAACAATAAAACGTGTACACCGAGCATCTATGGTGGTCCGAAATTGGTCAACTCTCTCTATGATGGAGCTTTTAACAGTTTTCTCCATTTGTCATAGAAACCTGTGATATTGGCATCGAAAAAATATAGGAAGCTTATAGTCATAAAATTTGCCATAGAAGAATATTAAAAAGTGTACACCGAGCAACTTTGATAGTTCGAAGTTGTTCAACTCTCTCTATGGAAGAGCTCTTAAAGGTTTTGTCCATTTGTCATAGAAAGTTGGTGTTTTGGCATCGAAATAATTCTGGAAGGTCATTTTCGTAAAATTTAACATAGAAGAACAATAAAAAGTATACACCGAGCAATTTTGATTGTCCGAAGTTGCTCAACTCTCTCTATGGAGGAGCTTTTAACGGTTTTGCCCATTTGTCATAGAAAGTTGGTTTTTGGGCATCGAAATAATCCTGGAAGCTCATTTTCGTAAAATTTAACATAGAATAACAATAAAAAGTGTACACCGAGCAACTTTGACTGCTTGAAGTTGCTCAACTCTCTCTATGGAGGAGATTTTAACGGTTTTTTCCATTTTTCATAGAAAGTTGGTGTTTTGGCATCGAAATAATCCTGGAAGCTCATTTTCGTAAAATTTAACAAAGAAGAACAATAAAAACTGTACACCGAGCAATTTTGATTGTCCGAAGTTGCTCAACTCTCTCTATGGAGGAGCTTTTAACGGTTTTGTCCATTTGTCAAAGAAATTTGGTGTTTTGCCATCTAAATAATCCTGGAAGCTCATTTTCGTAAAATTTAACAAAAAAGAACAATAAAAAGTTTACAACGAGCAACTTTGATTGTCCGAAGTTGCTCAACTCTCTCTATGGAGGAGCTTTTAACAGTTTTTTCCATTTGCCATTAAAAGTTGGTGTTTTGGCATCGAAATAATCTTGGAAGCTTATACTCATAAAATTTGACATAGAAGAACAATAAAACGTGTTCACCGAGCATCTTTGATGATCCAAAATTGGTCAACTCTCTCTAAGAAGGAGCTTTTAACAGTTTTGTCCTTTGTCATGGAAACTTGGGATTTTGGCATCGAAATAATATAGGAAGCTTATACTCATAAAATTTGACATAGAAGAAGAATAAAAAGTGTCCACCGAGCAACTTTGATGTTGCGAAGTTGCTCAACTCTCTCTATGGAGGAGATTTTAACGGTTTTTTCCATTTTTCATAGAAAGTTGGTGTTTTGGCATCGAAATAATCCTGGAAGCTCATTTTCGTAAAATTTAACAAAGAAGAACAATAAAAAGTGTACACCGAGCAACTTTGATTGCTTGAAGTAGCTCAACTCTCTCTATGGAGGAGCTTTTAACGGTTTTTTCCATTTTTCATAGAAAGTTGGTGTTTTGGCATCGAAATAATCCTGGAAGCTCATTTTCGTAAAATTTAACAAAAAAGAACAATAAAAAGTTTACAACGAGCAACTTTGATTGTCCGAAGTTGCTCAACTCTCTCTATGGAGGAGCTCTTAACGGTTTTTTCCATTTGTCATAGAAAGTTGGTGTTTTGGCATCGAAATAATTCTGGAAGCTCATTTTCGTAAAATTTAACATAGAAGAACAATAAAAAGTATACACCGAGCAATTTTGATTGTCCGAAGTTGCTCAACTCTCTCTATGAAGGAGCTTTTAACGATTTTGTCCATTTGTCATAGAAAGTTGGTGTTTTGACATCGAAATAATCTTGGAAGCTTATACTCGTAAAATTTGACTTAGTAGAACATTATAAAGTGTACATCGAGCAACTTTGATTGTCCGAAGTTGCTCAACTCTCTCTATGGAGGAGCTTTTAACAGTTTTGTCCATCTGTCATAGAAAGTTGCTGTTTTGAAATCGAAATAATATTGGAAGCTTATACTCATAAAATTTGACATAGAAGAAAAATAAAACGTGTACACCGAGCATCTTTGATGGTCCGAAATTGGTCAACTCTCTCTATGAAGGAGCTTTTAACAGGTTTCTCCATTTGTCATGGAAACCTGGGATTTTGGCATCGAAATAATCTAGGAAGCTTATACTCATAAAATTTGACATAGAAGAACAATAAAAACTGTACATCTAGCAACTTTGATGTTTCGAAGTTGCTCAACTCTCTCTATGGAGGAGCTTTTAATGGTTTTGTCCATTTGTCATAGAAAGTTGGTGTTTTGGCATCGAAATAATCCTGGAAGCTCATTTTCGTAAAATTTAACATAGAAAAACAATAAAAAGTGTACACCGAGCAATTTTGATTGTCCGAAGTTGCTCAACTCTCTCTATGGAGGAGCTTTTAACGGTTTTTTCCATTTGTCAAAGAAATTTGGTGTTTTGCCATCTAAATAATCCTGGAAGCTCATTTTCGTAAAATTTAACGAAAAAGAACAATAAAAAGTTTACAACGAGCAAATTTGATTGTCCGAAGTTGCTCAACTCTCTCTATGAAGGAGCTTTTAACGGTTTTTTCCATTTGCCATTAAAAGTTGGTGTTTTGGCATCGAAATAATCTTGGAAGCTTATACTCATAAAATTTGACATAGAAGAACAATAAAACGTGTTCACCGAGCATCTTTGATGATCCAAAATTAGTCAACTCTCTCTAAGAAGGGTCTTTTAACAGTTTTGTCCTTTGTCATGGAAACTTGGGATTTTGGCATCGAAATAATATAGGAAGCTTATACTCATAAAATTTGACATAGAAGAACAATAAAAAGTGTCCACCGAGCAACTTTGATGTTGCGAAGTTGCTCAACTCTCTCTATGGAGGAGCTTTTAACGGTTTTGTCCATTTGTCATAGAAAGTTGGTGTTTTGGCATCAAAATAATCCAGGAAGCTCATTTTCGTAAAATTTAACATAGAAGAACAATAAAAAGTGTACACCGAGCAATTTTGATTGTCCGAAGTTGCTCAACTCTCTCTATGGAGGAGCTTTTAACGGTTTTGTCCATTTGTCAAAGAAATTTTGTGTTTTGGCATCGAAATAATCCTGGAAGCTCATTTTCGTAAAATTTAACATAGAGGAACAATAAAAAGTGTACACCGAGCAATTTTGATTGCTTGAAGTTGCTCAACTCTCTCTATGGAGGAGCTTTTAACGGTTTTTTCCATTTTTCATAGAAAGTTGGTGTTTTGGCATCGAAATAATCCTGGAAGCTCATTTTCGTAAAATTTAACAAAAAAGAACAATAAAAAGTTTACAACGAGCAACTTTGATTGTCCGAAGTTGCTCAACTCTCTCTATAGAGGAGCTTTTAACGGTTTTTTCCATTTTTAATAGAAAGTTGGTGTTTTGGCATCGAAATAATCCTGGAAGCTCATTTTCGTAAAATTTAACAAAGAAGAACATTAAAAAGTGTACACCGAGCAACTTTGATTGCTTGAAGTTGCTCAACTCTCTCTATGGAGGAGCTTTTAACGGTTTTTTCCATTTTTCATAGAAAGTTGGTGTTTTGGCATCGAAATAATCCTGGAAGCTCATTTTCGTAAAATTTAACAAAAAAGAACAATAAAAAGTTTACAACGAGCAACATTGATTGTCCGAAGTTGCTCAACTCTCTCTATGGAGGAGCTTTTAACGGTTTTTTCCATTTTTCATAGAAAGTTGGTGTTTTGCCATCTAAATAATCCTGGAAGCTGATTTTCGTAAAATTTAACAAAAAAGAACAATAAAAAGTTTACAACGAGCAACTTTGATTGTCCGAAGTTGCTCAACTCTTTCTATGGAGGAGCTTTTAACGGTTTTTTTCATTTGTCTTTAAAAGTTGGTGTTTTGGCATCGAAATAATCTTGGAAGCTTATACTCGTAAAATTTGACTTAGTAGAACATTATAAAGTGTACACCGAGCAACTTTGATTGTCCGAAGTTGCTCAACTCTATCTATGGAGGAGCTTTTAACGGTTTTGTCCATTTGTCATAGAAAGTTGCTGTTTTGACATCGAAATAATCTTGGCAGTTTATACTCATAAAATTTGACATAGAAGAACAATAAAACATGTACACCGAGCATCTTTGATGGTCCGAAATTGGTCAACTCTCTCTATGAAAGAGCTTTTAACGGTTTTTTCCATTTGTCATAGTAAGTTGGTCTTTTGCCATCGAAATAATCCTGGAAGCTCATTTTCGTAAACTTTAACATAGAAGAACAATAAAAAGTGTACACCGAGCAACTTTGATTGTCCGAAGTTGCTCAACTCTATCTATGGAGGAGCTTTTAACGGTTTTGTCCATTTGTCATAGAAAGTTGCTGTTTTGACATCGAAATAATCTTGGCAGTTTATACTCATAAAATTTGACATAGAAGAACAATAAAACATGTACACCGAGCATCTTTGATGGTCCGAAATTGGTCAACTCTCTCTATGAAAGAGCTTTTAACGGTTTTTTCCATTTGTCATAGTAAGTTGGTCTTTTGCCATCGAAATAATCATGGAAGCTCATTTTCGTAAACTTTGACATAGAAGAACAATAAAAAGTGTCCACCGAGCAACTTTGATGTTACGAAGTTGCTCAACTCTCTCTGTGGAGGAGCTTTTAACGGTTTTGTCCATTTGTCATAAAAAAGTTGGTGTTTTGGCATCAAAATAATTCTGAAATCTCATTTTCGTAAAATTTAACATAGAAGAACAATAAAAAGTGTACACCGAGAAACATTGATTGTCCGAAGTTGCTCAACTCTCTCTATAGAGGATCTTTTAACGGTTTTGTCCATTTGTCATAGAAAGTTGGTGTTTTGGCATCAAAATAATTCTGGAAGCTCATTTTCGTAAAATTTAACATAAAAGAACAATAAAAAGTGTATACCGAGCAACTTTGATTGTCAGAAGTTTCTCAACTCTCTCTATGGAGGAGCTTTTAACGGTTTTGTCCATTTGTCATAAAATGTTGGTCTTTTGCCATCGAAATAATCTAGAAAGCTTATACTCATAAAATTTGACATAGAAGAACAATAAAAAGTGTCCACCGAGCAACTTTGATATTCCGAAGTTGCTCAACTCTCTCTATGGGGGAGCTTTTAACGATTTTGTCCATTTGTCATAGAAAGTTGGTGTTTTTGCATCGAAATAATCCTGGAAGCTCATTTTCATAAAATTTTACATAAAAGAACAATAAAAAGTGTCCACCGAGCAACTTTGATTGTCCGAAGTTTCTCAACTCTCTCTATGGAGGAGCTTTTAAAGGTTTTGTCCATTTGTCATAGAATGTTGGTCTTTTGCCATCGAAATAATCTAGGAAGCTTATACTCATAAAATTTGACATAGAAGAACAATAAAAAGTGTCCACCGAGCAACTTTGATGTTCCGAAGTTGCTCAACTCTCTCTATGGAGGAGCTTTTAACGGTTTTGTCCATTTGTCAATGAAAGTTAATGTTTTGGCATCGAAATAATCTTGGAAGCCTATACACGTAAAATTTGACATAAAAAAGCAATAAAAAGTGTACACCGAGAAACTTCGATTGCCCGAAGTTGCTCAACTCTCTCTATATTCGTGCTTTTAATGGCTTTGTCCATTTATCATAAAAAGTTAGTGTTTTATCCTTGAAATAATCTAGGAAGCTTATACTCGTAAAATTTGACATAGAAGAACAATAAAAGGTGTACACCGAGCAACTTTGATGGTCCGATGTTGCTCAACTCTCTCTATAGAGGAGATTTTAACTGTTTTTTCCATTTGTCATAGAAAGTTGGTGTTTTTGCATCGAAATAATCTAAGAAGCTTACACTCATAAAATTTGAAGTAGAAGAACAATAAAAAGTGTACAAGGAGCAACTTTGATTGTCCGAAGTTGCTCAAACCTCTCTATGAAGAAGCTTTTAACGGTTTTGCCCATTTATCATAGAAAGTTTCTGTTTTGGCATCGAAATAATCTTGGAAGCTTATACTCATAAAATTTGACATAGAAGAACAATAAAACGTGTACACCGAGCATCTTTGATGGTCCGAAATTGGTCAACTCTCTCTATGAAGGAGCTTTTAACAGTTTTCTCCATTTCTCATAGAAACCTGGGATTTTGGCATCGAAATAATCTAGGAAGCTTATACTCATAAAATTTGACATAGAAGAACATTAAAAAGTGTACACCGAGCAACTTTGATAGTCCGAAGTTGCTCAACTCTCTCTATGGAGGAGCTTTTAAAGGTTTTGTCCATTTGTCATACAAAGTTGGTGTTTTGGCATCGAAATAATCCTGGAAGCTCATTTTCGTAAAATTTAACATAGAAGAACAATAAAAAGTGTACACCGAGCAATTTTGATTGTCCGAAGTTGCTCAACTCTCTCTATGGAGGAGCTTTTAACAGTTTTGTCCATTTGTCATTGAAAGTTGGTGTTTTGGCATCGAAATAATCCTGTAAGCTGATTTTCGTAAAATTTAACATAGAAGAACAATAAAAAGTGTACACCGAGCAATTTTGATTGTCCGAAGTTGCTCAACTCTCTCTATGGAGGAGCTTTTAACGGTTTTGTCCACTTGTCATAGAAAGTTGGTGTTTTGGCATCGAAATAATCCTAAAGCTTATTTTCGTAAAATTTGACATAGAAGAACAATAAAAGGTGTACACCGAGCAATTTTGATTGTCCGAAATTGCTCAACTCTCTCTATGGAGGAGCTTTTAACGGTTTTGTCCATGTGTCATAGAAAGTTGGTGTTTTGGCATCGAAATAATCCTGGAAGCTCATTTTCGTAAAATTTCACATAGAAGAACAATAAAAAGTGTACACCGAGCAATTTTGATTGTCCGAAGTTGCTCAACTCTCTCTATGGAGGAGCTTTTAACGGTTTTGTCCACTTGTCATAGAAAGTTGGTGTTTTGGCATCGAAATAATCCTGAAGCTTATTTTCGTAAAATTTGACATAGAAGAACAATAAAAGGTGTACACCGAGCAATTTTGATTGTCCGAAGTTGCTCAACTCTCTCTATGGAGGAGCTATTAATAGTTTTGTCCATCTGTCATAGAAAGTTGTTGTTTTGGCATCGAAATAATATTGGAAGCTTATACTCATAAAATTTGACATAGAAGAACAATAAAACGTGTACACCGAGCATCTTTGATGGTCCGATATTGGTCAACTCTCTCTATGATGGAGCTTTTTAAAAGTTTCTCCATTTTTCATGGAAACCTGGGATTTTAGCATCGAAATAATCTAGGAAGCTTATACTCATAAAATTTGACATAGAAGAACAGTAAAAAGTGTCCACCGAGCACTTTGATGTTCCGAAGTTGCTCAACTCACTCTATGGAGGAGCTTTTAACGGTTTTGTCCATTTGTTATAGAAAGTTGGTGTTTTTGCATCGAAATAATCCGTGAAGCTCATTTTCGTAAAATTTAACATAAAAGAACAATATAAAGTGTCCACCGAGCAACTTTGATTGTCCGAAGTTTCTGAACTCTCTCTATGGAGGAGCTTTTAAAGGTTTTGTCCATTTGTCATAGAATGTTGGTCTTTTGCCATAGAAATAATCTAGGAAGCTTATACTCATAAAATTTGACATAGAAGAACAATAAAAAGTGTCCACCGAGCAACTTTGATGTTCCGAAGTTGCTCAACTCTCTCTATGGAGTAGCTTTTAACGGTTTTGTCCATTTGTCATAGAAAGTTGGTGTTTTGGCATCGAAATAATCCTGGAAGCTCATTTTCGTAAAATTTAACATAGAAGAACAATAAAAAGTGTACACCGAGCAATTTTGATTGTCCGAAGTTGCTCAACTCTCTCTATGGAGGAGCTTTTAACAGTTTTGTCCATTTGTCATTGAAAGTTGGTGTTTTGGCATCGAAATAATCCTGTAAGCTCATTTTCGTAAAATTTAACATAGAAGAACAATAAAAAGTGTACACCGAGCAATTTTGATTGTCCGAAGTTGCTCAACTCTCTCTATGGAGGAGCTTTTAACGGTTTTGTCCACTTGTCATAGAAAGTTGGTGTTTTGGCATCGAAATAATCCTGAAGCTTATTTTCGTAAAATTTGACATAGAAGAACAATAAAAGGTGTACACCGAGCAATTTTGATTGTCCGAAATTGCTCAACTCTCTCTATGGAGGAGCTTTTAACGGTTTTGTCCATGTGTCATAGAAAGTTGGTGTTTTGGCATCGAAATAATCCTGGAAGCTCATTTTCGTAAAATTTCACATAGAAGAACAATAAAAAGTGTACACCGAGCAATTTTGATTGTCCGAAGTTGCTCAACTCTCTCTATGGAGGAGCTTTTAACGGTTTTGTCCACTTGTCATAGAAAGTTGGTGTTTTGGCATCGAAATAATCCTGAAGCTTATTTTCGTAAAATTTGACATAGAAGAACAATAAAAGGTGTACACCGAGCAATTTTGATTGTCCGAAGTTGCTCAACTCTCTCTATGGAGGAGCTATTAATAGTTTTGTCCATCTGTCATAGAAAGTTGTTGTTTTGGCATCGAAATAATATTGGAAGCTTATACTCATAAAATTTGACATAGAAGAACAATAAAACGTGTACACCGAGCATCTTTGATGGTCCGATATTGGTCAACTCTCTCTATGATGGAGCTTTTTAAAAGTTTCTCCATTTTTCATGGAAACCTGGGATTTTAGCATCGAAATAATCTAGGAAGCTTATACTCATAAAATTTGACATAGAAGAACAGTAAAAAGTGTCCACCGAGCACTTTGATGTTCCGAAGTTGCTCAACTCACTCTATGGAGGAGCTTTTAACGGTTTTGTCCATTTGTTATAGAAAGTTGGTGTTTTTGCATCGAAATAATCCGTGAAGCTCATTTTCGAAAAATTTAACATAAAAGAACAATATAAAGTGTCCACCGAGCAACTTTGATTGTCCGAAGTTTCTGAACTCTCTCTATGGAGGAGCTTTTAAAGGTTTTGTCCATTTGTCATAGAATGTTGGTCTTTTGCCATAGAAATAATCTTGGAAGCTTATACTCATAAAATTTGACATAGAAGAACAATAAAAAGTGTCCACCGAGCAACTTTGATGTTCCGAAGTTGCTCAACTCTCTCTATGGAGTAGCTTTTAACGGTTTTGTCCATTTGTCATAGAAAGTTGGTGTTTTGGCATCGAAATAATCCTGGAAGCTCATTTTCGTAAAATTTAACATAGAAGAACAATAAAAAGTGTACACCGAGCAAATTTGATGGTCCGACGTTGCTCAACTCTCTCTATGGAGGAGCTTTTAACTATTTTTTCCATTTGTCATTGAAAGTTGATGTTTTGGCATCGAAATAATTCTGGAAGCTCATTTTCATAAAATTTGACATAGAAGAACAATAAAAAGTGTCCAACGAGCAACTTTGATGTTCCGAAGTTGCTCAACTCTCTCTATGGAGGAGTTTTTAACGGTTTTGTCCATTTGTCATTGAAAGTTGGTGTTTTGGCATCGAAATAATCTTGGAAGCCTATACACGTAAAATTTGACATAAAAAAGCAATAAAAAGTGTACACCGAGCAACTTCGATTGTCCAAAGTTGCTCAACTCTCTCTATATTCGTGCTTTTAATGGCTTTGTCGATTTATCACAGAAAGTTAGTGTTTTTTCCTCGAAATAATCTAGGAAGCTTATACTCGTAAAATTTGACATAGAAGAACAATAAAAGGTGTACACCGAGCAAGTTTGATGGTCCGACGTTGCTCAACTCTCTCTATGGAGGAGCTTTTAACTGTTTTTCCATTTGTCATAGAAGGTTGATGTTTTTGCATCGAAATAATCCAAGAAGCTTACACTCATAAAATTTGAAGTAGAAGAACAATAAAAAGTGTACAACGAGCAACTTTGATTGTCCGAAGTTGCTCAACTCTCTCTATGGAGGAGCTTTTAACGGTTTTGTCCATTTATCATTGAAAGTTTCTGTTTTGGCATCGAAATAATCTTGGAAGCTTATACTCATAAAATTTGACATAGAAGAACAATAAAACGTGTACACCGAGCATCTTTGATGGTCCGAAATTGGTCAAGTTTTTCTATGAAGGAGCTTTTAACAGTTTTCTCCATTTGTCATAGAAACCTGGGATTTTGGCATCGAAATAACCCTGAAGCTTATTTTCGTAAAATTTGACATAGAAGAACAATAAAAGGTGTACACCGAGCAATTTTGATTGTCCGAAGTTGCTCAACTCTCTCTATGGAGGAGATTTTAACGGTTTTGTCCATTTGTCATAGAAATTTGGTGTTTTGGCATCGAAATAATCCTGGAAGCTCATTTTCGTAAAATTTCACATAGAAGAACAATAAAAGGTGTACACCGAGCAATTTTGATTGTCCGAAGTTGCTCAACTCTCTCTATGGAGGAGCTTTTAATGGTTTTGTCCACTTGTCATAGAAAGTTGGTGTTTTGGCATCGAAATAATCCTGAAGCTTATTTTCGTAAAATTTTACATAAAAGAACAATAAAAAGTGTCCACCGAGCAACTTTGATTGTCCGAAGTTTCTCAACTCTCTCTATGGAAGAGCTTTTAAAGGTTTTGTCCATTTGTCATAGAATGTTGGTCTTTTGCCATCGAAATAATCTAGGAAGCTTATACTCATAAAATTTGACATAGAAGAACAGTAAAAAGTGTCCACCGAGCACTTTGATGTTCCGAAGTTGCTCAACTCACTCTATGGAGGAGCTTTTAACGGTTTTGTCCATTTGTTATAGAAAGTTGGTGTTTTTGCATCGAAATAATCCGTGAAGCTCATTTTCGTAAAATTTAACATAAAAGAACAATATAAAGTGTCCACCGAGCAACTTTGATTGTCCGAAGTTTCTGAACTCTCTCTATGGAGGAGCTTTTAAAGGTTTTGTCCATTTGTCATAGAATGTTGGTCTTTTGCCATAGAAATAATCTTGGAAGCTTATACTCATAAAATTTGACATAGAAGAACAATAAAAAGTGTCCACCGAGCAACTTTGATGTTCCGAAGTTGCTCAACTCTCTCTATGGAGTAGCTTTTAACGGTTTTGTCCATTTGTCATAGAAAGTTGGTGTTTTGGCATCGAAATAATCCTGGAAGCTCATTTTCGTAAAATTTAACATAGAAGAACAATAAAAAGTGTACACCGAGCAAATTTGATGGTCCGACGTTGCTCAACTCTCTCTATGGAGGAGCTTTTAACTGTTTTTTCCATTTGTCATTGAAAGTTGATGTTTTGGCATCGAAATAATTCTGGAAGCTCATTTTCATAAAATTTGACATAGAAGAACAATAAAAAGTGTCCAACGAGCAACTTTGATGTTCCGAAGTTGCTCAACTCTCTCTATGGAGGAGTTTTTAACGGTTTTGTCCATTTGTCATTGAAAGTTGGTGTTTTGGCATCGAAATAATCTTGGAAGCCTATACACGTAAAATTTGACATAAAAAAGCAATAAAAAGTGTACACCGAGCAACTTCGATTGTCCAAAGTTGCTCAACTCTCTCTATATTCGTGCTTTTAATGGCTTTGTCGATTTATCATAGAAAGTTAGTGTTTTTTCCTCGAAATAATCTAGGAAGCTTATACTCGTAAAATTTGACATAGAAGAACAATAAAAGGTGTACACCGAGCAACTTTGATGGTCCGATGTTGCTCAACTCTCTCTATGGAGGAGCTTTTAACTGTTTTTTCCATTTGTCATAGAAGGTTGATGTTTTTGCATCGAAATAATCCAAGAAGCTTACACTCATAAAATTTGAAGTAGAAGAACAATAAAAAGTGTACAACGAGCAACTTTGATTGTCCGAAGTTGCTCAACTCTCTCTATGGAGGAGCTTTTAACGGTTTTGTCCATTTATCATTGAAAGTTTCTGTTTTGGCATCGAAATAATCTTGGAAGCTTATACTCATAAAATTTGACATAGAAGAACAATAAAACGTGTACACCGAGCATCTTTGATGGTCCGAAATTGGTCAAGTCTTTCTATGAAGGAGCTTTTAACAGTTTTCTCCATTTGTCATAGAAACCTGGGATTTTGGCATCGAAATAATCCTGAAGCTTATTTTCGTAAAATTTGACATAGAAGAACAATAAAAGGTGTACACCGAGCAATTTTGATTGTCCGAAGTTACTCAACTCTCTCTATGGAGGAGCTTTTAACGATTTTGTCCATTTGTCATAGAAATTTGGTGTTTTGGCATCGAAATAATCCTGGAAGCTCATTTTCGTAAAATTTCACATAGAAGAACAATAAAAAGTGTACACCGAGCAATTTTGATTGTCCGAAGTTGCTCAACTCTCTCTATGGAGGAGCTTTTAACGGTTTTGTCCACTTGTCATAGAAAGTTGGTGTTTTGGCATCGAAATAATCCTGAATCTTATTTTCGTAAAATTTGACATAGAAGAACAATAAAAGGTGTACACCGAGCAACTTTGATGGTCCGAAGTTGCTCAACTCTCTCTATGGAGGAGATTTTAACTGTTTTGTCCATCTGTCATAGAAAGTTGTTGTTTTGGCATCGAAATAATCTAAGAAGCTTACACTCATAAAATTTGAAGTAGAAGAACAATAAAAAGTGTACAAGGAGCAACTTTGATTGTCCGAAGTTGCTCAACCCTCTCTATGATGGAGCTTTTTACGGATTTGCCCATTTATCATAGAAAGTTTCTGTTTTGTCATCGAAATAATCTTGGAAGCTTATACTCATAAAATTTGACATAGAAGAACAATAAAACGTGTACACCGAGCATCTTTGATGGTCCGAAATTGGTCAACTCTCTCTATGAAGGAGCTTTTAACAGTTTTCTCCATTTCTCATAGAAACCTGGGATTTTGGCATCGAAATAATCTAGGAAGCTTATACTCATAAAATTTGACATAGAAGAACATTAAAAAGTGTACACCGAGCAACTTTGATAGTCCGAAGTTGCTCAACTCTCTCTATGGAGGAGCTTTTAAAGGTTTTGTCCATTTGTCATACAAAGTTGGTGTTTTGGCATCGAAATAATCCTGGAAGCTCATTTTCGTAAAATTTAACATAGAAGAACAATAAAAAGTGTACACCGAGCAATTTTGATTGTCCGAAGTTGCTCAACTCTCTCTATGGAGGAGCTTTTAACAGTTTTGTCCATTTGTCATAGAAAGTTGGTGTTTTGGCATCGAAATAATCCTGTAAGCTCATTTTCGTAAAATTTAACATAGAAGAACAATAAAAAGTGTACACCGAGCAAATTTGATGGTCCGACGTTGCTCAACTCTCTCTATGGAGGAGCTTTTAACTGTTTTTTCCATTTGTCATTGAAAGTTGATGTTTTGGCATCGAAATAATTCTGGAAGCTCATTTTCATAAAATTTGACATAGAAGAACAATAAAAAGTGTCCAACGAGCAACTTTGATGTTCCGAAGTTGCTCAACTCTCTCTATGGAGGAGTTTTTAACGGTTTTGTCCATTTGTCATTGAAAGTTGGTGTTTTGGCATCGAAATAATCTTGGAAGCCTATACACGTAAAATTTGACATAAAAAAGCAATAAAAAGTGTACACCGAGCAACTTCGATTGTCCAAAGTTGCTCAACTCTCTCTATATTCGTGCTTTTAATGGCTTTGTCGATTTATCATAGAAAGTTAGTGTTTTTTCCTCGAAATAATCTAGGAAGCTTATACTCGTAAAATTTGACATAGAAGAACAATAAAAGGTGTACACCGAGCAACTTTGATGGTCCGACGTTGCTCAACTCTCTCTATGGAGGAGCTTTTAACTGTTTTTTCCATTTGTCATAGAAGGTTGATGTTTTTGCATCGAAATAATCCAAGAAGCTTACACTCATAAAATTTGAAGTAGAAGAACAATAAAAAGTGTACAACGAGCAACTTTGATTGTCCGAAGTTGCTCAACTCTCTCTATGGAGGAGCTTTTAACGGTTTTGTCCATTTATCATTGAAAGTTTCTGTTTTGGCATCGAAATAATCTTGGAAGCTTATACTCATAAAATTTGACATAGAAGAACAATAAAACGTGTACACCGAGCATCTTTGATGGTCCGAAATTGGTCAAGTCTTTCTATGAAGGAGCTTTTAACAGTTTTCTCCATTTGTCATAGAAACCTGGGATTTTGGCATCGAAATAATCCTGAAGCTTATTTTCGTAAAATTTGACATAGAAGAACAATAAAAGGTGTACACCGAGCAATTTTGATTGTCCGAAGTTACTCAACTCTCTCTATGGAGGAGCTTTTAACGATTTTGTCCATTTGTCATAGAAATTTGGTGTTTTGGCATCGAAATAATCCTGGAAGCTCATTTTCGTAAAATTTCACATAGAAGAACAATAAAAAGTGTACACCGAGCAATTTTGATTGTCCGAAGTTGCTCAACTCTCTCTATGGAGGAGCTTTTAACGGTTTTGTCCACTTGTCATAGAAAGTTGGTGTTTTAACATCGAAATAATCCTGAATCTTATTTTCGTAAAATTTGACATAGAAGAACAATAAAAGGTGTACACCGAGCAACTTTGATGGTCCGAAGTTGCTCAACTCTCTCTATGGAGGAGATTTTAACTGTTTTGTCCATCTGTCATAGAAAGTTGCTGTTTTGGCATCGAAATAATCTAAGAAGCTTACACTCATAAAATTTGAAGTAGAAGAACAATAAAAAGTGTACAAGGAGCAACTTTGATTGTCCGAAGTTGCTCAACCCTCTCTATGATGGAGCTTTTTACGGTTTTGCCCATTTATCATAGAAAGTTTCTGTTTTGTCATCGAAATAATCTTGGAAGCTTATACTCATAAAATTTGACATAGAAGAACAATAAAACGTGTACACCGAGCATCTTTGATGGTCCGAAATTGGTCAACTCTCTCTATGAAGGAGCTTTTAACAGTTTTCTCCATTTCTCATAGAAACCTGGGATTTTGGCATCGAAATAATCTAGGAAGCTTATACTCATAAAATTTGACATAGAAGAACATTAAAAAGTGTACACCAAGCAACTTTGATAGTCCGAAGTTGCTCAACTCTCTCTATGGAGGAGCTTTTAAAGGTTTTGTCCATTTGTCATACAAAGTTGGTGTTTTGGCATCGAAATAATCCTGGAAGCTCATTTTCGTAAAATTTAACATAGAAGAACAATAAAAAGTGTACACCGAGCAATTTTGATTGTCCGAAGTTGCTCAACTCTCTCTATGGAGGAGCTTTTAACAGTTTTGTCCATTTGTCATAGAAAGTTGGTGTTTTGGCATCGAAATAATCCTGTAAGCTCATTTTCGTAAAATTTAACATAGAAGAACAATAAAAAGTGTACACCGAGCAATTTTGATTGTCCGAAGTTGCTCAACTCTCTCTATGGAGGAGCTTTTAACGGTTTTGTCCACTTGTCATAGAAAGTTGGTGTTTTGGCATCGAAATAATCCTGAAGCTTATTTTCGTAAAATTTGACATAGAAGAACAATAAAAGGTGTACACCGAGCAATTTTGATTGTCCGAAATTGCTCAACTCTCTCTATGGAGGAGCTTTTAACGGTTTTGTCCATTTGTCATAGAAAGTTGGTGTTTTGGCATCGAAATAATCCTGGAAGCTCATTTTCGTAAAATTTCACATAGAAGAACAATAAAAAGTGTACACCGAGCAATTTTGATTGTCCGAAGTTGCTCAACTCTCTCTATGGAGGAGCTTTTAACAGTTTTGTCCATTTGTCATAGAAAGTTGGTGTTTTGGCATCGAAATAATCCTGTAAGCTCATTTTCGTAAAATTTAACATAGAAGAACAATAAAAAGCGTACACCGAGCAATTTTGATTGTCCGAAGTTGCTCAACTCTCTCTATGGAGGAGCTTTTAACGGTTTTGTCCACTTGTCATAGAAAGTTGGTGTTTTGGCATCGAAATAATCCTGAAGCTTATTTTCGTAAAATTTGACATAGAAGAACAATAAAAGGTGTACACCGAGCAATTTTGATTGTCCGAAATTGCTCAACTCTCTCTATGGAGGAGCTTTTAACGGTTTTGTCCACTTGTCATAGAAAGTTGGTGTTTTGGCATCGAAATAATCCTGAGGCTTATTTTCGTAAAATTTGACATAGAAGAACAATAAAAGGTGTACACCGAGCAATTTTGATTGTCCGAAGTTGCTCAACTCTCTCTATGGAGGAGCTATTAATAGTTTTGTCCATCTGTCATAGAAAGTTGTTGTTTTGGCATCGAAATAATATTGGAAGCTTATACTCATAAAATTTGACATAGAAGAACAATAAAACGTGTACACCGAGCATCTTTGATGGTCCGATATTGGTCAACTCTCTCTATGATGGAGCTTTTTAAAAGTTTCTCCATTTTTCATGGAAACCTGGGATTTTAGCATCGAAATAATCTAGGAAGCTTATACTCATAAAATTTGACATAGAAGAACAGTAAAAAGTGTCCACCGAGCACTTTGATGTTCCGAAGTTGCTCAACTCACTCTATGGAGGAGCTTTTAACGGTTTTGTCCATTTGTTATAGAAAGTTGGTGTTTTTGCATCGAAATAATCCGTGAAGCTCATTTTCGTAAAATTTAACATAAAAGAACAATATAAAGTGTCCACCGAGCAACTTTGATTGTCCGAAGTTTCTGAACTCTCTCTATGGAGGAGCTTTTAAAGGTTTTGTCCATTTGTCATAGAATGTTGGTCTTTTGCCATAGAAATAATCTAGGAAGCTTATACTCATAAAATTTGACATAGAAGAACAATAAAAAGTGTCCACCGAGCAACTTTGATGTTCTGAAGTTGCTCAACTCTCTCTATGGAGTAGCTTTTAACGGTTTTGTCCATTTGTCATAGAAAGTTGGTGTTTTGGCATCGAAATAATCCTGGAAGCTCATTTTCGTAAAATTTAACATAGAAGAACAATAAAAAGTGTACACCGAGCAAATTTGATGGTCCGACGTTGCTCAACTCTCTCTATGGAGGAGCTTTTAACTGTTTTTTCCATTTGTTATTGAAAGTTGATGTTTTGGCATCGAAATAATTCTGGAAGCTCATTTTCATAAAATTTGACATAGAAGAACAATAAAAAGTGTCCAACGAGCAACTTTGATGTTCCGAAGTTGCTCAACTCTCTCTATGGAGGAGTTTTTAACGGTTTTGTCCATTTCTCATTGAAAGTTGGTGTTTTGGCATCGAAATAATCTTGGAAGCCTATACACGTAAAATTTGACATAAAAAAGCAATAAAAAGTGTACACCGAGCAACTTCGAGTGTCCAAAGTTGCTCAACTCTCTCTATATTCGTGCTTTTAATGGCTTTGTCGATTTATCATAGAAAGTTAGTGTTTTTTCCTCGAAATAATCTAGGAAGCTTATACTCGTAAAATTTGACATAGAAGAACAATAAAAGGTGTACACCGAGCAACTTTGATGGTCCGACGTTGCTCAACTCTCTCTATGGAGGAGCTTTTAACTGTTTTTTCCATTTGTCATAGAAAGTTGGTGTTTTTGCATCGAAATAATCTAAGAAGCTTACACTCATAAAATTTGAAGTAGAAGAACAATAAAAAGTGTACAACGAGCAACTTTGATTGTCCGAAGTTGCTCAACTCTCTCTATGGAGGAGCTTTTAACGGTTTTGTCCACTTGTCATAGAAAGTTGGTGTTTTGGCATCGAAATAATCCTGAAGCTTATTTTCGTAAAATTTGACATAGAAGAACAATAAAAGGTGTACACCGAGCAATTTTGATTGTCCGAAATTGCTCAACTCTCTCTATGGAGGAGCTTTTAACGGTTTTGTCCATTTGTCATAGAAAGTTGGTGTTTTGGCATCGAAATAATCCTGGAAGCTCATTTTCGTAAAATTTCACATAGAAGAACAATAAAAAGTGTACACCGAGCAATTTTGATTGTCCGAAGTTGCTCAACTCTCTCTATGGAGGAGCTTTTAACAGTTTTGTCCATTTGTCATAGAAAGTTGGTGTTTTGGCATCGAAATAATCCTGTAAGCTCATTTTCGTAAAATTTAACATAGAAGAACAATAAAAAGCGTACACCGAGCAATTTTGATTGTCCGAAGTTGCTCAACTCTCTCTATGGAGGAGCTTTTAACGGTTTTGTCCACTTGTCATAGAAAGTTGGTGTTTTGGCATCGAAATAATCCTGAAGCTTATTTTCGTAAAATTTGACATAGAAGAACAATAAAAGGTGTACACCGAGCAATTTTGATTGTCCGAAATTGCTCAACTCTCTCTATGGAGGAGCTTTTAACGGTTTTGTCCACTTGTCATAGAAAGTTGGTGTTTTGGCATCGAAATAATCCTGAAGCTTATTTTCGTAAAATTTGACATAGAAGAACAATAAAAGGTGTACACCGAGCAATTTTGATTGTCCGAAGTTGCTCAACTCTCTCTATGGAGGAGCTATTAATAGTTTTGTCCATCTGTCATAGAAAGTTGTTGTTTTGGCATCGAAATAATATTGGAAGCTTATACTCATAAAATTTGACATAGAAGAACAATAAAACGTGTACACCGAGCATCTTTGATGGTCCGATATTGGTCAACTCTCTCTATGATGGAGCTTTTTAAAAGTTTCTCCATTTTTCATGGAAACCTGGGATTTTAGCATCGAAATAATCTAGGAAGCTTATACTCATAAAATTTGACATAGAAGAACAGTAAAAAGTGTCCACCGAGCACTTTGATGTTCCGAAGTTGCTCAACTCACTCTATGGAGGAGCTTTTAACGGTTTTGTCCATTTGTTATAGAAAGTTGGTGTTTTTGCATCGAAATAATCCGTGAAGCTCATTTTCGTAAAATTTAACATAAAAGAACAATATAAAGTGTCCACCGAGCAACTTTGATTGTCCGAAGTTTCTGAACTCTCTCTATGGAGGAGCTTCTAAAGGTTTTGTCCATTTGTCATAGAATGTTGGTCTTTTGCCATAGAAATAATCTAGGAAGCTTATACTCATAAAATTTGACATAGAAGAACAATAAAAAGTGTCCACCGAGCAACTTTGATGTTCTGAAGTTGCTCAACTCTCTCTATGGAGTAGCTTTTAACGGTTTTGTCCATTTGTCATAGAAAGTTGGTGTTTTGGCATCGAAATAATCCTGGAAGCTCATTTTCGTAAAATTTAACATAGAAGAACAATAAAAAGTGTACACCGAGCAAATTTGATGGTCCGACGTTGCTCAACTCTCTCTATGGAGGAGCTTTTAACTGTTTTTTCCATTTGTTATTGAAAGTTGATGTTTTGGCATCGAAATAATTCTGGAAGCTCATTTTCATAAAATTTGACATAGAAGAACAATAAAAAGTGTCCAACGAGCAACTTTGATGTTCCGAAGTTGCTCAACTCTCTCTATGGAGGAGTTTTTAACGGTTTTGTCCATTTCTCATTGAAAGTTGGTGTTTTGGCATCGAAATAATCTTGGAAGCCTATACACGTAAAATTTGACATAAAAAAGCAATAAAAAGTGTACACCGAGCAACTTCGAGTGTCCAAAGTTGCTCAACTCTCTCTATATTCGTGCTTTTAATGGCTTTGTCGATTTATCATAGAAAGTTAGTGTTTTTTCCTCGAAATAATCTAGGAAGCTTATACTCGTAAAATTTGACATAGAAGAACAATAAAAGGTGTACACCGAGCAACTTTGATGGTCCGACGTTGCTCAACTCTCTCTATGGAGGAGCTTTTAACTGTTTTTTCCATTTGTCATAGAAAGTTGGTGTTTTTGCATCGAAATAATCTAAGAAGCTTACACTCATAAAATTTGAAGTAGAAGAACAATAAAAAGTGTACAACGAGCATCTTTGATTGTCCGAAGTTGCTCAACTCTCTCTATGGAGGAGCTTTTAACGGTTTTGTCCATTTATCATTGAAAGTTTCTGTTTTGGCATCGAAATAATCTTGGAAGCTTATACTCATAAAATTTGACATAGAAGAACAATAAAATGTGTACACCGAGCATCTTTGATGGTCCGAAATTGGTCAAGTCTTTCTATGAAGGAGCTTTTAACAGTTTTCTCCATTTGTCATAGAAACCTGGGATTTTGGCATCGAAATAATCCTGAAGCTTATTTTCGTAAAATTTGACATAGAAGAACAATAAAAGGTGTACACCGAGCAATTTTGATTGTCCGAAGTTGCTCAACTCTCTCTATGGAGGAGCTTTTAACGGTTTTGTCCATTTGTCATAGAAATTTGGTGTTTTGGCATCGAAATAATCCTGGAAGCTCATTTTCGTAAAATTTCACATAGAAGAACAATAAAAAGTGTACACCGAGCAATTTTGATTGTCCGAAGTTGCTCAACTCTCTCTATGGAGGAGCTTTTAACGGTTTTGTCCACTTGTCATAGAAAGTTGGTGTTTTGGCATCGAAATAATCCTGAAGCTTATTTTCGTAAAATTTGACATAGAAGAACAATAAAAGGTGTACACCGAGCAATTTTGATTGTCCGAAGTTGCTCAACTCTCTCTATGGAGGAGCTTTTAATTGTTTTGTCCATCTGTCATAGAATGTTGCTGTTTTGGCATCGAAATAATATTGGAAGCTTATACTCATAAAATTTGACATAGAAGAACAATAAAACGTGTACACCGAGCATCTTTGATGGTCCGAAATTGGTCAACTCTCTCTATGATGGAGCTTTTTACAGGTTTCTCCATTTTTCATGGAAACCTGGGATTTTAGCATCGAAATAATCTAGGAAGCTTATACTCATAAAATTTGACATAGAAGAACAGTAAAAAGTGTCCACCGAGCAACTTTGATGTTCCGAAGTTGCTCAACTCTCTCTATGAAGGAGCTTTTAATAGTTTTGTCCATTTGTTATAGAAAGTTGGTGTTTTTGAATCGAAATAATCCTGGAAGATCATTTTCGTAAAATTTAACATAAAAGAACAATATATAGTGTCCACCGAGCAACTTTGATTGTCCGAAGTTTCTCAACACTCTCTATGGAGGAGCTTTTAAAGGTTTTGTCCATTTGTCATAGAATGTTGGTCTTTTGCCATAGAAATAATCTAGGAAGCTTATACTCATAAAATTTGACATAGAAGAACAATAAAAAGTGTCCACCGAGCAACTTTGATGTTCCGAAGTTGCTCAACTCTCTCTATGGAGGAGCTTTTAACGGTTTTGTCCATTTGTCATAGAAAGTTGGTGTTTTGGCATCGAAATAATCCTGGAAGCTCATTTTCGTAAAATTTAACATAGAAGAACAATAGAAAGTGTACACCGAGCAAATTTGATGGTCCGACGTTGCTCAACTCTCTCTATGGAGGAGCTTTTAACTGCTTTTTCCATTTGTCATTGAAAGTTGGTGTTTTGGCATCGAAATAATTCTGGAAGCTCATTTTCATAAAATTTGACATAGAAGAACAATAAAAAGTGTCCACCGAGCAACTTTGATGTTCCGAAGTTGCTCAACTCTCTCTATGGAGGAGTTTTTAACGGTTTTGTCCATTTGTCATTGAAAGTTGGTGTTTTGGCATCGAAATAATCTTGGAAGCCTATACACGTAAAATTTGACATAAAAAAGCAATAAAAAGTGTACACCGAGCAACTTCGATTGTCCAAAGTTTCTCAACTCTCTCTATATTCGTGCTTTTAATGGCTTTGTCGATTTATCATAGAAAGTTAGTGTTTTTTCCTCGAAATAATCTAGGAAGCTTATACTCGTAAAATTTGACATAGAAGAACAATAAAAGGTGTACACCGAGCAACTTTGATGGTCCGACGTTGCTCAACTCTCTCTATGGAGGAGCTTTTAACTGTTTTTTCCATTTGTCATAGAAAGTTGGTGTTTTTGCATCGAAATAATCTAAGAAGCTTACACTCATAAAATTTGAAGTAGAAGAACAATAAAAAGTGTACAACGAGCAACTTTGATTGTCCGAAGTTGCTCAACTCTCTCTATGGAGGAGCTTTTAACGGTTTTGTCCATTTATCATTGAAAGTTTCTGTTTTGGCATCGAAATAATCTTGGAAGCTTATACTCATAAAATTTGACATAGAAGAACAATAAAACGTGTACACCGAGCATCTTTGATGGTCCGAAATTGGTCAAGTCTTTCTTTGAAGGAGCTTTTAACGGTTTTCTCCATTTGTCATAGAAACCTGGGATTTTGGTATCGAAGTAATCCTGAAGCTTATTTTCGTAAAATTTGACATAGAAGAACAATAAAAGGTGTACACCGAGCAATTTTGATTGTCCGAAGTTGCTCAACTCTCTCTATGGAGGAGCTTTTAACGGTTTTGTCCATTTGTCATAGAAATTTGGTGTTTTGGCATCGAAATAATCCTGGAAGCTCATTTTCGTAAAATTTCACATAGAAGAACAATAAAAAGTGTACACCGAGCAATTTTGATTGTCCGAAGTTGCTCAACTCTCTCTATGGAGGAGCTTTTAACGGTTTTGTCCACTTGTCATAGAAAGTTGGTGTTTTGGCATCGAAATAATCCTGAAGCTTATTTTCGTAAAATTTGACATAGAAGAACAATAAAAGGTGTACACCGAGCAATTTTGATTGTCCGAAATTGCTCAACTCTCTCTATGGAGGAGCTTTTAATAGTTTTGTCCATCTGTCATAGAAAGTTGCTGTTTTGGCATCGAAATAATATTGGAAGCTTATACTCATAAAATTTGACATAGAAGAACAATAAAACGTGTACACCGAGCATCTTTGATGGTCTGAAATTGGTCAACTCTCTCTATGATGGAGCTTTTTACAGGTTTCTCCATTTTTCACGGAAACATGAGATTTTAGCATCGAAATAATCTAGGAAGCTTATACTCATAACATTTGACATAGAAGAACAGTAAAAAGTGTCCACCGAGCAATTTTGATTGTCCGAAGTTGCTCAACTCTCTCTATGGAGGAGCTTTTAACGGTTTTGTCCATTTGTCATAGAAATTTGGTGTTTTGGCATCGAAATAATCCTGGAAGCTCATTTTCGTAAAATTTCACATAGAAGAACAATAAAAAGTGTACACCGAGCAATTTTGATTGTCCGAAGTTGCTCAACTCTCTCTATGGAGGAGCTTTTAACGGTTTTGTCCATTTGTTATAGAAAGTTGGTGTTTTTGCATCGAAATAATCCTGGAAGCTCATTTTCGTAAAATTTGACATAGAAGAACAATAAAAGGTGTACACCGAGAAATTTTGATTGTCCGAAATTGCTCAACTCTCTCTATGGAGGAGCTTTTAATAGTTTTGTCCATCTGTCATAGAAAGTTGCTGTTTTGGCATCGAAATAATATTGGAAGCTTATACTCATAAAATTTGACATAGAAGAACAATAAAACGTGTACACCGAGCATCTTTGATGGTCTGAAATTGGTCAACTCTCTCTATGATGGAGCTTTTTACAGGTTTCTCCATTTTTCACGGAAACCTGAGATTTTAGCATCGAAATAATCTAGGAAGCTTATACTCATAAAATTTGACATAGAAGAACAGTAAAAAGTGTCCACCGAGCAATTTTGATTGTCCGAAGTTGCTCAACTCTCTCTATGGAGGAGCTTTTAACGGTTTTGTCCATTTGTCATAGAAATTTGGTGTTTTGGCATCGAAATAATCCTGGAAGCTCATTTTCGTAAAATTTCACATAGAAGAACAATAAAAAGTGTACACCGAGCAATTTTGATTGTCCGAAGTTGCTCAACTCTCTCTATGGAGGAGCTTTTAACGGTTTTGTCCATTTGTTATAGAAAGTTGGTGTTTTTGCATCGAAATAATCCTGGAAGCTCATTTTCGTAAAATTTAACATAAAAGAACAATATAAAGTGTCCACCGAGCAACTTTGATTGTCCGAAGTTTCTCAACACTCTCAATGGAGGAGCTTTTAAAGGTTTTGTCCATTTGTCATAGAATGTTGGTCTTTTGCCATAGAAATAATCTAGGAAGCTTATACTCATAAAATTTGACATAGAAGAACAATAAAAAGTGTCCACCGAGCAACTTTGATGTTCCGAAGTTGTTCAACTCCCTCTATGGAGGAGCTTTTAACGGTTTTGTCCATTTGTCATAGAAAGTTGGTGTTTGGGCATCGAAATAATCCTGGAAGCTCATTTTCGTAAAATTTAACATAGAAGAACAATAGAAAGTGTACACCGAGCAAATTTGATGGTCCGACGTTGCTCAACTCTCTCTATGGAGGAGCTTTTAACTGCTTTTTCCATTTGTCATTGAAAGTTGGTATTTTGGCATCGAAATAATTCTGGAAGCTCATTTTCATAAAATTTGACATAGAAGAACAATAAAAAGTGTCCACCGAGCAACTTTGATGTTCCGAAGTTGCTCAACTCTCTCTATGGAGGAGTTTTTAACGGTTTTGTCCATTTGTCATTGAAAGTTGGTGTTTTGGCATCGAAATAATCTTGGAAGCCTATACACGTAAAATTTGACATAAAAAAGCAATAAAAAGTGTACACCGAGCAACTTCGATTGTCCAAAGTTGCCCAACTCTCTCTATATTCGTGCTTTTAATGGCTTTGTCGATTTATCATAGAAAGTTAGTGTTTTTTCCTCGAAATAATCTAGGAAGCTTATACTCGTAAAATTTGACATAGAAGAACAATAAAAGGTGTACATCGAGCAACTTTGATGGTCCGACGTTGCTCAACTCTCTCTATGGAGGAGCTTTTAACTGTTTTTTCCATTTGTCATAGAAAGTTGGTGTTTTTGCATCGAAATAATCTAAGAAGCTTACACTCATAAAATTTGAAGTAGAAGAACAGTAAAAAGTGTACACCGAGCAACTTTGATTGTCCGAAGTTGTTCAACTCTCTCTATGGAGGAGCTTTTAACAGTTTTGTCCATTTATCATTGAAAGTTTCTGTTTTGGCATCGAAATAATCTTGGAAGCTTATACTCATAAAATTTGACATGGAAGAACAATAAAACGTGTACACCGAGCATCTTTGATGGTCCGAAATTGGTCAAGTCTTTCTATGAAGGAGCTTTTAACAGTTTTCTCCATTTGTCATAGAAACCAGGGATTTTGGCATCGAAATAATCTAGGAAGCTTATACTCATAAAATTTGACATAGAAGAACAATAAAAAGTGTCCACCGAGCAACTTTGATGTTCCGAAGTTGCTCAACTCTCTATATAGGGGAGCTTTTAACGATTTTGTCCATTTGTCATAGAAAGTTGGTGTTTTTGCATCGAAATAATCCTGGAAGCTCATTTTCGTAAAATTTCACATAGAAGAACAATAAAAAGTGTCCACCGAGCAACTTTGATTGTCCGAAGTTTCTCAACTCTCTCTATGGAGGAGCTTTTAAAGGTTTTGTCCATTTGTCATAGAATGTTGGTCTTTTGCCATCGAAATAATCTAGGAAGCTTATACTCAAAAAATTTGACATGGAAGAACAATAAAAAGTGTCCACCGAGCAACTTTGACGTTCCGAAGTTGCTCAACTCTCTCTACGGCGGAGCTTTTAACGGTTTTGTCCATTTGTCATAGAAATTTGGTGTTTTGGCATCGAAATAATCCTGGAAGCTCATTTTCGTAAAATTTCACATAGAAGAACAATAAAAAGTGTACACCGAGCAATTTTGATTGTCCGAAGTTGCTCAACTCTCTCTATGGAGGAGCTTTTAACGGTTTTTTCCATTTGTCATTAAAAGTTGGTGTTTTGGCATCGAAATAATATTTGAAGCTTATACTCATAAAATTTGACATAGAAAAACAATAAAACGTGTACACCGAGCATCTTTGATGGTCCGAAATTGGTCAACTCTCTCTATGATGGAGCTTTTTACAGGTTTCTCCAATTTTCATGGAAACCTGGGATTTTAGCATCGAAATAATCTAGGAAGCTTATACTCATAAAATTTGACATAGAAGAACAGTAAAAAGTGTCCACCGAGCAACTTTGATGTTCTGAAGTTGCTCAACTCTCTCTATGGAGGAGCTTTTAACGGTTTTGTCCATTTGTTATAGAAAGTTGGTGTTTTTGCATCGAAATAATCCTGGAAGCTAATTTTCGTAAAATTTAACATAGAAGAACAATAAAAAGTGTACACCGAGCAATTTTGATTGTCCGAAGTTGCTGAACTCTCTCTATGGAGGAGCTTTTAACGGGTTTGTCCATTTGTCATAGAAAGTTGGTGTTTTGCATCGAAATAATCCTGGAAGCTCATTTTCGTAAAATTTAACATAGAAGAACAAAAAAAAGTGTACACCAAGCAATTTTGATTGTCCGAAGTTGCTTAACTCTCTCTATGGAGGAGCTTTTAACGGTTTTGTCCACTTGTCATAGAAAGTTGATGTTTTGGCATCGAAATAATCCTGAAGCTTATTTTCGTAAAATTTGACATAGAAGAACAATAAAAGGTGTACACCGAGCAATTTTGATTGCCTTAAGTTGCTCAACTCTCTCTATGGAGGAGCTTTTAACGGTTTTGTCCATTTGTCATAGAAAGTTGGTGTTTTGGCATCGAAATAATCCTGGAAGCTCATTTTCGTAAAATTTCACATAGAAGAACAATAAAAAGTGTACACCGAGCAATTTTGATTGTCCGAAGTTGCTCAACTCTCTCTATGGAGGAGCTTTTAACGGTTTTGTCCACTTGTCGTAGAAAGTTGGTGTTTTGGCATCGAAATAATCCTGAAGCTTATTTTCGTAAAATTTGACATAGAAGAACAATAAAAGGTGTACACCGAGCAATTTTGATTGTCCGAAGTTGCTCAACTCTCTCTATGGAGGAGCTTTTAACGGTTTTGTCCATGTGTCATTAAAAGTTGGTGTTTTGGCATCGAAATAATCTTGGAAGCTTATACTCGTAAAATTCTACTTAGTAGAACATTATAAAGTGTCCACCGAGCAATTTTGATTGCCTTAAGTTGCTCAACTCTCTCTATGGAGGAGCTTTTAACGGTTTTGTCCATTTGTCATAGAAAGTTGGTGTTTTGGCATCGAAATAATCCTGGAAGCTCATTTTCGTAAAATTTCACATAGAAGAACAATAAAAAGTGTACACCGAGCAATTTTGATTGTCCGAAGTTGCTCAACTCTCTCTATGGAGGAGCATTTAACGGTTTTGTCCATTTGTTATAGAAAGTTGGTGTTTTTGCATCGAAATAATCCTGGAAGCTCATTTTCGTAAAATTTAACATAAAAGAACAATATAAAGTGTCCACCGAGCAACTTTGATTGTCCGAAGTTTCTCAACTCTCTCTATGCAGGAGCTTTTAAAGGTTTTGTCCATTTGTCATAGAATGTTGGCCTTTTGCCATCAAAATAATCTAGGAAGCTTATACTCATAAAATTTGACATAGAAGAACAATAAAAAGTGTCCACCGAGCAACTTTGATGTTCCGAAGTTGCTCAACTCTCTCTATGGAGGAGCTTTTAACGGTTTTGTCCATTTGTCATAGAAAGTTGGTGTTTTGGCATCGAAATAATCCTGAAAGCTCATTTTCGTAAAATTTAACATAGAAGAACAATAAAAGGTGTACACCGAGCAACTTTGATGGTCCGACGTTGCTCAACTCTCTCTATGGAGGAGCTTTTAACTGTTTTTTCCATTTGTCATTGAAAGTTGGTGTTTTGGCATCGAAATAATTCTGGAAGCTCATTTTCAAAAAATTTGACATAGAAGAACAATAAAAAGTGTCCACCGAGCAACTTTAATGTTCCGAAGTTGCTCAACTCTCTCTATGGAGGAGTTTTTAACGGTTTTGTCCATTTGTCATTGAAAGTTGGTGTTTTAGCATCAAAATAATCTTGGAAGCCCATACACGTAAAATTTGACATAAAAAAGCAATAAAAAGTGTACACCGAGCAACTTCGATTGTCCGAAGTTGCTCAACTCTCTCTATATTCGTGCTTTTAATGGCTTTGTCGATTTATCATAGAAAGTTAGTGTTTTTTCCTCGAAATAATCTAGGAAGCTTATACTCGTCAAATTTGACATAGAAGAACAATAAAAGGTGTACACCGAGCAACTTTGATGGTCCGACGTTGCTCAACTCTCTCTATTGAGGAGCTTTTAACTGTTTTTTCCATTTGTCATAGAAAGTTGGTGTTTTTGTATCGAAATAATCTAAGAAGCTTACACTCATAAAATTTGAAGTAGAAGAACAATAAAAAGTGTACACCGAGCAACTTTGATTGTCCGAAGTTGCTCAACTCTCTCTATGGAGGAGCTTTTAACGGTTTTGTCCATTTATCATTGAAAGTTTCTGTTTTGGCATCGAAATAATCTTGGAAGCTTATACTCATAAAATTTGACATAGAAGAACAATAAAACGTGTACATCGAGCATCTTTGATGGTCCGAAATTGGTCAAGTCTTTCTGTGAAGGAGCTTTTAACAGTTTTCTCCATTTGTCATAGAAACCTGGGATTTTGCCATCGAAAGAATCTAGGAAGCTTATACTCATAAAATTTGACATAGAAGAACATTAAAAAGTGTACACCGAGCAACTTTGTTAGTCCGAAGTTGCTCAACTCTCTCTATGGAGGAGCTTTTAAAGGTTTTGTCCATTTGTCATAGAAAGTTGGTGTTTTGGCATCGAAATAATCCTGGAAGCTCATTTTCGTAAAATTTAAAATAGAAGAACAATAAAAAGTGTACACCGAGCAATTTTGATTGTCCGAAGTTGCTCAACTCTCTCTATGGAGGAGCTTTTAACGGTTTTGTCCATTTGTCATAGAAAGTTGGTGTTTTGGCATCGAAATAATCCTGAAGCTTATTTTCGTAAAATTTGACATAGAAGAACAATAAAAGGTGTACACCGAGCAATTTTGATTGTCCGAAGTTGCTCAACTCTCTCTATGGAGGAGCTTTTAACGGTTTTGTCCATTTGTCATAGAAAGTTGGTGTTTTGGCATCGAAATAATCCTGAAGCTTATTTTCGTAAAATTTGACATAGAAGAACAATAAAAGGTGTACACCGAGCAATTTTGATTGTCCGAAGTTGCTCAACTCTCTCTATGGAGGAGCTTTTAACGGTTTTGTCCATTTATCATTAAAAGTTGGTGTTTTGGCATCGAAATAATCTTGGAAGCTTATACTCATAAAATTTGACTTAGTAGAACATTATAGAGTGTACACCGAGTAACTTTCATTGTCCGAAGTTGCTCAACTCTCTCTATGAAGGAGCTTTTAATAGTTTTGTCCATCTGTCATACAAATTTGCTGTTTTGGCATCGAAATAATATTGGAAGCTTATACTCATAAAATTTGACATAGAAGAACAATAAAACGTGTACATCGAGCATCTTTGATGGTCCGAAATTGGTCAACTCTCTCTATGATGGAGCTTTTTACTGGTTTCTCCATTTTTCATGGAAACCTGGGATTTTAGCATCGAAATAATCTAGGAAGCCTATACTCATAAAATTTGACATAGAAGAATAGTAAAAAGTGTCCACCGAGCAACTTTGATGTTCCGAAGTTGCTCAACTCTCTCTATGGAGGGGCTTTTAACGGTTTTGTCCATTTGTTATAGAAAGTTGGTGTTTTTGCATCGAAATAATCCTGGAAGCTCATTTTCGTAAAATTTAACATAAAAGAACAATATAAAGTGTACACCGAGCAACTTTGATTGTCCGAAGTTTCTCAACTCTCTCTATGGAGGAGCTTTTAAAGGTTTTGTCCATTTGTCATAGGATGTTGGTCTTTTGCCATCGAAATAATCTAGGAAGCTTATAGTCATAAAATTTGACATAGAAGAACAATAAAAAGTGTCCACCGAGCAACTTTGATGTTACGAAGTTGCTCAACTCTCTCTATGGCGGAGCTTTTAACGGTTTTGTCCATTAGTCATAGAAAGTTGGTGTTTTGGCATCAAAATAATCCTGGAAGCTCATTTTTGTAAAATTTAACATAAAAGAACAATAAAAAGTGTACACCGAGCAACTTTGATTGTCCGAAGTTTCTCAATTCTCTCTATGGAAGAGCTTTTAATGGTTTTGTCCATTTGTCGTTGAAAGTTGGTGTTTTGGCATCGAAATAATCTTGGAAGCCTATTCACGTAAAATTTGACATAAAAAGCAATAAAAAGTGTACACCGAGCAACTTCGATTGTCCGAAGTTGCTCAACTCTCTCTATAGATGTGCTTTTAATGGCTTTGTCCATTTATCATAGAAAGCTAGTGTTTTTTCCTCGAAATAATGTAGGAAACTTATACTCGTAAAATTTGACATAGAAGAACAATAAAAGGTGTACACCGAGCAACTTTGATGGTCCGACGTTGCTCAACTCTCTCTATGGAGGAGCTTTTAACTGTTTTTTCCATTTATCATAGAAAGTTAGTGTTTTTGCATCGAAATAATCTAAGAAGCTTACACTCATAAAATTTGAAGTAGAAGAACAATAAAAAGTGTACACCGAGCAACTTTGATTGTCCGAAGTTGCTCAACTCTCTCTATGGAGAAGCTTTTAACGGTTTTGTCCATTTATCATAGAAAGTTTCTGTTTTGGCATCGAAATAATCTTGGAAGCTTATACTCCTAAAATTTGACATAGAAGAACAATAAAACGTGTAAACCGAGCATTTTTGATGGTCCGAAATTGGTCAACTCTCTCTATGAAGGAGCTTTTAACAGTTTTCTCCATTTGTCATAGAAACCTGGGATTTTGGCATCGAAATAATCTAGGAAGCTTATACTCATAAAATTTGACATAGAAGAACATTAAAAAGTTTACACCGAGCAACTTTGATAGTCCGAAGTTACTCAACTCTCTCTATGGAGGAGCTTTTAAAGGTTTTGTCCATTTGTCATACAAAGTTGGTGTTTTGGCATCGAAATAATCCTGGAAGCTCAGTTTCGTAAAATTTAACATAGAAGAACAAAAAAAAGTGTACACCGAGCAATTTTGATTGTCCGAAGTTGCTCAACTCTCTCTATGGAGGAGCTTTTAACGGTTTTGTCCATTTGTCATAGAAAGTTGGTGTTTTGGCATCGAAATAATCCTGGAAGCTCATTTTCGTAAAATTTAACATAGAAGAACAATAAAAAGTGTACACCGAGCAATTTTGATTGTCCGAAGTTGCTCAACTCTCTCTATGGAGGAACTTTTAACGGTTTTGTCCATTTGTCATAGAAAGTTGGTGTTTTGGCATCGAAATAATCCTGAAGCTTATTTTCGTAAAATTTGACATAGAAGAACAATAAAAGGTTTACACTGAGCAATTTTGATTGTCCGAAGTTGCTCAACTCTCTCTATGGAGGAGCTTTTAACGGTTTTGTCCATTTGTCATTAAAAGTTGGTGTTTTGGCATCGAAATAATCTTGGAAGCTTATACTCGTGAAATTTGACTTAGTAGAACATTATAAAGTGTACACCGAGCAACTTTGATTGTCCGAAGTTGCTCAACTCTCTCTATGGAGGAGCTTTTAATAGTTTTGTCCATCTGTCATACAAAGTTGCTGTTTTGGCATCGAAATAATCTAAGAAGCTTACACTCATAAAATTTGAAGTAGAAGAACAATAAAAAGTGTACACCAAGCAACTTTGATTGTCCGAAGTTGCTCAACTCTCTCTATGGAGGAGCTTTTAACGGTTTTGTCCATTTATCATAGAAACTTTCTGTTTTGGCATCGAAATAATCTTGGAAGCTTATACTTATAAAATTTGACATAGAAGAACAATAAAACGTGTACACCGAGCATCTTTGATGGTCCGAAATTGGTCAACTCTCTCTATGAAGGAGCTTTTAACAGTTTTCTCCATTTGTCATAGAAACCTGGGATTTTGGCATCGAAATAATCTAGGAAGCTTATACTCATAAAATTTGACATAGAAGAACAGTAAAAAGTGTCCACCGAGCAACTTTGATGTTCCGAAGTTGCTCAACTCTCTCTATGGAGGAGCATTTAACGGTTTTGTCCATTTGTTATAGAAAGTTGGTGTTTTTGCATCGAAATAATCCTGGAAGCTCATTTTCGTAAAATTTAACATAAAAGAACAATATAAAGTGTCCACCGAGAAACTTTGATTGTCCGAAGTTTCTCAACTCTCTCTATGGAGGAGCTTTTAAAGGTTTTGTCCATTTGTCATAGAATGTTGGTCTTTTGCCATCGAAATAATCTAGGAAGCTTATACTCATAAAATTTGACATAGAAGAACAATAAAAAGTGTACACCGAGCAACTTTGATGATCCGAAGTTGCTCAACTCTCTCTCTATGGAGGAGCTTTTAACGGTTTTGTCCATTTGTCATAGAAAGTTAGTGTTTTGGCATCGAAATAATCTTGGAAGCTCATTTTCGTAAAATTTAACATATAAGAACAATAAAAAGTGTACACCGAGCAACTTTGATGGTCCGACGTTGCTCAACTCTCTCTATAGAGGAGCTTTTAACTGTTTTTTCATTTTTCATTGAAAGTTGGTGTTTTGGCATCGAAATAATTCTGGAAGCTCATTTTTGTAAAATTTAACATAAAAGAACAATAAAAAGTGTACACCGAGCAACTTTGATTGTCCGAAGTTTCTCAATTCTCTCTATGGAGGAACTTTTAACGGTTTTGTCCATTTGTCATTGAAAGTTGGTGTTTTGGCATCGAAATAATCTTGGAAGCCTATACACGTAAAATTTGACATAAAAAAGCAATAAAAAGTGTACACCGAGCAACTTCAATTGTCCGAAGTTGCTCAACTCTCTCTATAGATGTGCTTTTAATGGCTTTGTCCATTTATCATAGAAAGCTAGTGTTTTTTCCTAGAAATAATCTAGGAAGCTTATACTCGTAAAATTTGACATAGAAGAACAATAAAAGGTGTACACCGAGCAACTTTGATGGTCCGACGTTGCTCAACTCTCTCTATGGAGGAGCTTTTAACTGTTTTTTCCATTTATCATAGAAAGTTAGTGTTTTTGCATCGAAATAATCTAAGAAGCTTACACTCATAAAATTTGAAGTAGAAGAACAATAAAAAGTGTACACCGAGCAACTTTGATTGTCCGAAGTTGCTCAACTCTCTCTATGAAGAAGCTTTTAACGGTTTTGTCCATTTATCATAGAAAGTTTCTGTTTTGGCATCGAAATAATCTTGGAAGCTTATACTCCTAAAATTTGACATAGAAGAACAATAAAACGTGTACACCGAGCATTTTTGATGGTCCGAAATTGGTCAACTCTCTCTATGAAGGAGCTTTTAACAGTTTTCTCCATTTGTCATAGAAACCTGTGATTTTGGCATCGAAATAATCTAGGAAGCTTATACTCATAAAATTTGACATAGAAGAGCATTAAAAAGTTTACACCGAGCAACTTTGATAGTCCGAAGTTGCTCAACTCTCTCTATGGAGGAGCTTTTAAAGGTTTTGTCCATTTGTCCTACAAAGTTGGTGTTTTGGCATCGAAATAATCCTGGAAGCTCATTTTCGTAAAATTTAACATAGAAGAACAATAAAAAGTGTACACCGAGCAATTTTGATTGTCCGAAGTTGCTCAACTCTTTCTATGGAGGAGCTTTTAACGGTTTTGTACATTTGTCATAGAATGTTGGTGTTTTGGCATCGAAATAATCTTGGAAGCTTATACTCATAAAATTTCACATAGAAGAACAATAAAACGTATACACCGAGCATCTTTGATGGTCCGAAATTGGTCAACTCTCTCTATGAAGGAGCTTTTAACGGTTTTCTTCATTTTTCATAGAAACCTGGGATTTTGGCATCGAAATAATCTACGAAGCTTATACTCATAATATTTGACATAGAAGAATAATAAAAAGTGTACACTGTGCAACTTTGATGTTCCGAAGTTGCTCAACTCTCTCCATGGAGGAGCTTTTAAAGGTTTTGTCCATTTGTCATAGAAAGTTGGTCTTTTGCCATCGAAATAATCTTGGAAGCTTATACTCATAAAATTCGACATAGAAAAACATTAAAAAGTGTACACCGAGCAACTTTGATAGTCCAAAGTTGCTCAACTCTCTCTATGGAGGAGCTTTTAACGGTTTTGTCCATTTGTCATTAAAAGTTGGTGTTTTGGCATCGAAATAGACTTGGAAGCTTATACTCGTAAAATTTGACTTAGTAGAATATTATAAAGTGTACACCAAGCAACTTTGATTGTCCGAAGTTGCTCAACTCTCTCTATGGAGGAGCTTTTAATAGTTTTGTCCATCTGTCATAGAAAGTTGCTGTTTTGGCATCGAAATAATATTGGATGCTTATACTCATAAAATTTGACATAGAAGAACAGTAAAACGTGTACACCGCACATCTTTGATGGTCCAAAATTGGTCAACTCTCTCTATGATGGAGCTTTTAACAGGTTTCTCCATTTTTCATGGAAACCTGAGATTTTGGCATCGAAATAATTTAGAAAGCTTATACTCAAAAAATTTGACATAGAAGAACAATAAAAAGTGTCCACCGAACAACTTTGATGTTCCGAAGTTGCTCAACTCTCTCTATCGAGGAGCTTTTAACGGTTTTGTCCATTTGTCATAGAAAGTTGGTGTTTTTGCATCGAAATAATCCTGGAAGCTCGTTTTCGTAAAATTTAACATAAAAGAACAATAAAAAGTGTCCACCGAGCAACTTTGATTGTCCGAAGTTTCTCAACTCTCTCTATGGACGAGCTTTTAAAGGTTTTGTCCATTTGTCATAGAATGTTGGTCTTTTGCCATCGAAATAATCTAGGAAGCTTATACTCATAAAATTTGACATAGAAGAACAATAAAAAGTGTACACCGAGCAACTTTGATTGTCCGAAGTTGCTTGACTCGCCCAAAATAGGTAAGTGGATTAACGCTTTCCCAAGTGTAGGATTGTCAAAGTAATAATAGGAGTGAATCCCAAATCGTCTCACAAAGACTTTTGGTTTCGGCTTGGGTCTATGGATTATTAACCTAATTACTTAATTAAATATGGTATTCACAATGCAAGTGATGGCAAAATTATACTAACCATTGGTTAGATTCGGTTTTCCTCTTTGGGTGATTGATGGACTAAACCCTAATATGCAATATATGAAATGGAAATGGAAACTAAGCTACTGCAGAAAATTGAAATCAAAATCAACACAACTAAACATGGCATATATCGTTAAAGCGGAAGCTAAATCGGAATAACAAAACACAAGAAGATTGAACTAAAAACTATGAATCGAAATGCGATAAATAAAATGCAAAAACAATAAGCAAAGAGAGTTTAGAAGTCAAATCCAATATCGAATGTTGAGGCAAAGTGGCCTTCCAATCTACAAAGAGAGGTTGAAGCTAAACCAACTTGGGCTCTTCTCAAGCTCTACAAGGAGGAAAAAGCTTCTTCTTCTAGTTGGTTGGGTCTCCAAAACACCTAGCAATCTTCTTGAATGTGATTTTCGAACCCCAAGCAAGAATCAAAGATGAAGAACAAGGTAAGAGAACAAAAACCCTAATGAATATGTATTTTCGGCCAAAATGAGTGTTGTTCAAAGAATGGGGTCTCCCAACCCATAAAACCCTCATACCTATGTTAAAAGACCATCCTAACCTATTACAAATAAGTCTCATTGGTCAAATAAAGTAATTAGACAAGTTTGCCCCTTCAAGAATTGAGTAAAAATCATAAAACCCGAAATTATTGGAACTGTTCAAGGCAGTATCTTGTACTAATTCCACAGACTTCAATTCTCAATGGATTTATGCGTATGAGCACTCGTTGGAAATATCTGGATGTCTACTTTAACTTTGTAGAAGAAAGTGTCTTCAAATTCGATCATTTGCACCTTCACAAGTTGACCCGAAAATTATTGCGCAGTGCTGTCCGGACAGATATGCTTGAAAACAGCACTGTCCGGCTTTCTTCTTCAACCGTCCGGACGGTGAACAGTACCGTCCGGACGGATATGCCAGAAAATGCCACTGTCCGCCTTTCTTCTTTGTCCGTCCGGACGGCTTCTGATACGCGTCCGGACGGTTGACAGTAAACTTCAGTTTTGCAGCTCCTTTTATGCATTTTCTTCCATATTCAATCCCGATCAATCCGAAGCCTACAAAAATCATTCAAACAAGTCATAAATGACTGAAACATACTTAAACAAGTGTCAAAACCATTTTTAGGTTGATAGAACAAAATTCGGCATATTAAAACTCAAATGCTTAAGAGATAGCATTTCCACAACTTCAACCATTATGCCCAAAACTTGGATTTCCTATCTCTAAGCTACCAAACCAACTTGAACCACTAGAAAACACTTAAAATGACTATGTCAAAGTGTTGAATTATGCATTGGCTCATTAACATGGATTTCGGCAACTCAAACCTAAAATGTGGTATTTAAGCATTGAAACTCAACGTTTTACTTTCAAAACTCCACAAAAATATGCAAAATATCATCCCAACTAGCTTTTTGCTAGTTCTCAAGCAAAATAGTGAAAATAAATTGGGATGAATTCCGGGGAGAAAAATTTCCTTTGAACCAATTTGTCTAGAACATGTGTGAGTGTAAGCATGCATTGACAAGTTCTTTCCTAAGTGTTTAACCCTCAGAATGAACACATAACAAAGATGCAAGAAAACACAAATCTCAACCAAGTCTTGATTTTAACTAAAAAGGTTGCTTCATTTTGAAACCAAACCATTCTCGTGTGTGTGTGCGTGACCACTTGGAACATCATTGCCATCAATTTAGATTAGAAAATGCAAGAGTGATTCATCAAATGAATCTCAATCATAAAGTGCAAGCCGCCATATGCTCACTTTTCAAAACTTCTCTCCACTAATGTAGCCCAACACAAAACCAATGATCCAATAGGACTTTTAAAGCATGTAATGTAGGTTGAGGCTATTGGTATGTCAAAATGGAAATTTTAGGCTGAAACCACAACTCAAATATACATGTCAATGTAATAATGGTCATACATATGCATGCATGCACATATACCCCAAAGTAGTCCCAACTCACCTTTTTCACACTCACTTTGCTTTTTCTTTCTCTACTCTCATTTTTTTCTTTTTTTTTTATTTTTTTTTATTTTTTTGTATATATGTGCCACATTGATTTTATTGATGGCATGCAACCGTCTTACTCTATACATATATCCCAAACTTGGATATTTTCATTCAATGAACTAAGTTGTTGCCTTCTTTTGCTATTTTTTTTTTCTTCTTTTCTTTTTTCACTTTTTTTTCTTCTTTAAAGCAAGCAACACCTTACAAAATGTACCATCACAAAAACGCATCACTCAACCCATATGCATGCTGATATGCACAAGCATCCCACAAAAAACATGTATATCCAATTGTGTGGGTGATGTATGGGGAAATTTTTTTTTTTTTTTTTTTAGCTAGGTGCATATGTAGGTATTGAAGAAAAATGTTAACATTTGGCTAGGAGGGGACAACTAGGGATATATTTAAGGTATGGTAGGCTTGAAATTAAGCTCAAACGACCAAAGAAGGCCTTATGTCATCTCATCAGTCAAAGTGTGAACTAGGATTTCGCCTCAAGAGTTTATCAAGTGAGTTCTAGTGCTTGTGAGATTCAAAAGACTAACACTAAGCATAACTTCTCTAAATATCCAACACTTCAAAGCCGCATGGTCATGTGCTCAGGGGAAGAGAGAATAGTCCAAACTTCAAAACAAGACAAACTAAAAAGTCAAGCACAATCCAAGGGATCTTACATGCCTCTCACAACAAGTCATGGTTCATAATTTTCATCATCGACAATCAAGGAATCACAACAACACAAAGCTTTTCATGACACACATTTTCAGGATTTTTTTCTTCCTTTTTTTCTTTTTAAAAAAAAAACTTTTATTTTTATTTTTGAAAAACTAAACCAAACACAAACTGGGCACCCCCACCCCCAACTAGAGTAAGACATGGTCTCCATGGATGGAACGAACAAAATGGTGCACAGTAAGTAATTATTCAATGCAAATGCAAAACACTAAGTGGTTCTAAGACTACAATACTCCCAAAGTACCACAAACAAACGGAGTAATGTCACGGCACCAGCACCCCCATGACTAGGTATATGCATAATCAAATAACAGCAAGAGAAGTTGAGAGTACTCCCTGGACATCCTGTAAAAGGAGTGTCTCATCCTCTGGTGCATAGGGAGTAAGGAATGGCTTGAGCCGCTGTCCATTCACAGTGAAGGTGGTCCCATTCTTCGGATTGGAAATATCCACAGCACCATGGGAATGAACCTTCTTGACAATGTAGGGGCCACTCCAACGAGTCTTCAACTTTCCTGGAAAAATGTGGAGCCTGGAATTGTAGAGAAGCACTTCTTGCTCAGGGAAAAACTGTTTATCCAAGATCTTCTTGTCATGCAAAGCTTTCATCCTCTCCTTGGACAGTTTGGCATTGTCATATGCCTCCCTTCTTGCTTCTTCCGGCTCTGAAATCTGCAACTTTCTCAAGCCTTGGGCATCATCAAGTGAATGGTTAATCTTTTTAATAGCCCATAAAGCATGATGTTGAATCTCAACAGGCAAATGACATGCACGACCATAAACCAAACGATAAGGTGACATGCCAAGAGTGGTTTTGAATGCAGTTCTATAAGCCCAAAGAGCATCAAGTAATTTATCAGACCAATCCTTTCTATTAGGATGAACTGTCTTTTCAAGAATAACCTTGATCTCTCTATTTGCCAATTCAGCTTGGCCATTAGTTTGAGGGTGATATGGAGTAGAGACCTTGTGAGTCACTCCATATTTCTTCATGAGATGCTGAAAAGGTTTATTAGAAAAGTGCGAACCCCCATCACTAATTATGGCCTTAGGCATGCCAAAACGTGCAAACAATTCTTTTAAGAACTTAAGGACAGCCTTATTGGTTCTACATGGTATAGCTTCTACCAATTTGGAAACATAATCAACAGCAAGCAAGATATACATATAACCATTAGAAACAGGAAAAGGCCCCATAAAATCAATTCCCCAACAATCAAAGATTTCAAGGGTCAATATGGGAGAAAGGGGCATCATGTTCCTAGCTGTGATTTTTCCAAGTTTTTGACAAGATTCACATGCTTTACACCACAACACAACATCTTTAAACATGGTAGGCCAATAAAGTCAACTTTGTAAAATTTTTGCAACAGTTTTCTGGGCTGCAAAATGACCTCCGCAAGCCCCAGAATGGCAAAACTCAAACACAGAAGCAAACTCTTCATCAGGAATACATCTTCTCACCAACTGATCAGCACAATATTTAAAAAGATAGGGTGAGTCGAAGTAATAGAAGCGAACCTCAGAAAGGAACCTACGCTTGTCTTGAATGTTCCAATGAGAGGGTATCTGCTCAGAGACAAGGTAGTTCACAATATCTGAAAACCAAGGTGCATGGGACACAGCAAAGAGATGCTCATCCGGAAAGTCATCATGCAAAGGTGGAGAAATATGAGACTCGGGTAGCTGCAATCTAGACAAGTGGTCAGCCACCACATTTTCGACACCTTTCTTGTCCTTGATGGTGATGTCAAACTCTTGAAGCAGCAAGATCTAGCGTATCAACCTGGGTTTAGCATCTTTCTTTTGCAACAAATACTTCAAAGCAGAGTGGTCAGTAAAAATGGTGACAGGAGAACCGATGATATATGAACGAAATTTATCTAAAGCAAACACAACAGCAAACAATTCCTTTTCAGTGGTGGTGTAATTTTTCTGTGCATCGTTCAATGTCTTACTTGCATAATAAATCACAGAAGGTTTACCATCGATTCTTTGACCTAAAACAGCACCTAGAGCATAATCACTAGCATCGGTCATAAGTTCAAATGGTAAATCCCACCTAGGAGATTGCATGATAGGAGCAACTGTCAAGTGTTTCTTTAGAGTCTCAAAAGCAGATTGACATTTATCAGACCAAACAAATTCAGTATCATGTTGCAATAAAGCACACAATGGTTTGGTGATAGCACTAAAACCTTGAATAAAACGACGGTAAAAGCCGGCATGACCAAGAAAAGATCGAATATCCTTCACACTCCTAGGAATAGGTAACTGAGAAATCAATTCTATCTTAGCCCTATCGACCTCTATTCCACGTTTTGACACTAAATGTCCAAGTACCAACCCACTAGTCACCATAAACTGACATTTTTCCCAATTAAGTAACAAATTCTTTTCTTCACATCTAGTGAGCACAGCATTTAAATTTTTCAAGCAAACATCAAAGGAGGATCCAAACACAGAAAAATCATCCATAAACACTTCACACATGTCCTCAAGCATATCAGAAAAAATGCTCATCATGCAGCGTTGAAATGTGGCAGGGGCATTGCATAAGCCAAATGGCATCCTCCTAAAGGCAAACGTGCCAAAAGGGCAAGTGAAAGTGGTCTTTTCCTGGTCCTCTGGAGCTATGGCAATTTGATAATATCCAGAAAAACCATCTAAAAAACAATAAAACTCATTTCTAGCAAGTTTTTCCAAAATTTGGTCAAGAAAGGGCAAATGGTCTTTGCGACTAACCGAATTCAGTTTTCGGTAGTCTATGCACATGCGCCATCCAGTCACTTTCCTAGTAGGAATTAAATCACCTGAAGCATTTTCAATGACAGTTAAGCCAGATTTCTTAGGGACTACCTGTGTGGGACTCACCCACTTACTGTCGGAGATAGGATAAATGATTCCAACTGCTAACAGCTTCAGAACCTCCTTCTTCACCACTTCCTTCATGGCGGGGTTGAGTCTCCTCTGTGCATCTCTGACTGGTGTAGGATCTCCCTCCAAAAAAATGCTATGAGTACAAATATTAGGGTCAATACCCTTGATGTCTGCAATGGTCCAGCCAATAGCTCCCTTGTGCTTTTGTAGTACTGCTACCAAGCTGGCTTCTTGCACAGAAGTGAGCTTAGATGAAATGACAACAGGGAATGTGCCCTCTTCTGGACCAAGGAAAATATACTTCAAATCTTCAGGAAGCTTTTTCAGCTCAAGAGTGGGAGTTTCCTCGATGGATGGCTTCATCTCCTCTGGTGGATCAAAAATCTCAAAGTTTGGTCTCCGCCATCTACCAATGTGGCTCACATCCTCAAACTCAGCAAAGTCATCAATATCAGAGAACTCCTCTGATGTGACAGGAGCAAATTCATCCAAGTCATCTTCTAGATCATCAACTTGGCTAGATTTCTTAGGATATGTATCCTCATATATACTCTCAGAATCAAGAACAGAGTATAAGTCTGATGGGCTAAAGCTTTGAACCCAATCTACTGCTTCTAGCTCTGAATCGTCACAGTCACTAGGCATCTTGCAAGCAGTGAAGACATTAGTCTCAAAAGTCATATTGCCAAAAGTAATCTTGAGCATTCCACTTTTGCAATTGATCAAGGCATTAGTGGTGGCAAGGAAAGGTCGCCCAAGAATTATAGGAGCACTAGCAAGAGTGGAAGTTGGGTGTGGCATCTCTAGGACTACAAAGTCCACAGGATAGTAAAATTTGTTCACTTGCACCAAGACATCTTCCACAACTCCCTTTGGTTTCTTGACTGTTCTGTCCGCCATCTGTAAAAGCATGGGTGTCTGCTTCAATTCTCCAATATTAAGTTGCTCATAAACCCATAATGGCAACAAATTCACACTACTCCCCAAATCAAGTAAGGCATTCTCGAGCCTTCTCTCACCTATCATAATGGAAATAGTAGGTGAGCCAGGATCCCGCAGCTTCTGAGGAGCATCACTCATAATCAAAGCTCCAACTTCTTCAACCAAAAAGGACTTCTTGGTCACATTCACCTTCCTTTTAGCAGTACATAAGTCCTTCAAGAACTTAGCATAGGAAGGGATTTGCTGTATAGCATCTAAAAGTGGAATATTGAGCTTCACTTGCTTGAAAATTTCCTGAATCTCAGTATGATGCTTGTTCATCTGCCCAACTCTCAATCTGTGTGGATAAGGTACAGTAGGTCGATAAACTCTCTCCGTTTCTTCCTCCACCACAGCTGGGGTCTTCAATTCTGAATTTTCTTTATCTTTCTCTTCTTCTTTCTCCTTTTCCACCTCAACCACCGCAGGTGCACTCACACAAGCAGGACTAGAATGCTGAGAGTCAACAGGGGCCTCAGGTCTAGAAATCTGCTTTCCACTCCTCAAAGTGGTAACTGCCTTGGTTGTCTCAAAACCATCTCCAGAAAAATTATGCACATGTTGTTGAGACGGTTGTTTATAGACTGCGGGATTTGGTTGGGGTTGAGCTGGAAACTTCCCCTTCTCAAGAGTGCTTAAAGTAGTATTCATTTTCTGAATTGTTCATCGCAAGTCATTGATGGCTTGTGTATTCTGATTGTTTGTAGTAGCCTGAACCTGCATGAACTGCTGAAAAGTGGTAGCCATCTGTGTTATGGTATCATCTAGAGACTTCTTGGGTGGAGCAACTGGTTGTTGAAGAGGAAAACCAGGAGGTGCTATTGGAGGAAGATAACTCTGAGTATGCTGAAACTGCTGTGGAGGAGCCATCTGTTGTGGATAACTCTGTGAAGACTGTCCTGGTTGATCATTCCTCCACGAAGAGTTAGGATGGTTCCTCCATCCCGGATTGTATGTGTTTGAATAAGGATTATTCATCTTGTTGACCCAATTTGCAGCTTGCAATTGGTCCATTCCATTCTCCATCATAGGCATGATAGGGCAATCTTGAGTCTTATGGCTAGAATCAGCACATAAGTTACATGGTTCCACCGTTTTCACTGCCTTGACTTTTTCCAACTCCATAATCTCTAGTCTTCTAGACAAAGTAGCTAGCTTAGCTTGAACATCCACATCTTCCTTCAACTCATATTTACCACCACTTGGGATGGTTCTCAAAGGTTGAGCAGCTATAGCAATTCTGTCAGTTCTTGTATTCCACTGGCTAGCACTCTCTCCAAGATAATCAAAGAAATCCAATGCGGCGTCTGGCTCTTTATCAAAGAATTCTCCATTGCACATAGTTTGCACAAATTGTTTGCACTCCGGCGTCAGACCCGTATAGAAGTAGTTGACAACTCTCCAAGACTCATAGCCATGATGTGGACAAATATTCAATAACTCCTTGAAGCGGTCCCAACTAGCTTGGAAAGTCTCATCATGCTTCTGAGTGAATTGAGCTATCTTCTCTTGAATCATTTGAGTTCTCTGAAATGGAAAGAATTTTTGTAAGAACTCACGTTGCATATCAACCCAACTAGTAATAGAATTAGCTCTCAATTGATTAAACCACAACTTAGCCTTATCCTTCAAAGAGAAAGGAAACAAACGCAATCTAACATACTCATCAGTGTTAGCCCTATTAATGAAAGTAGTGCAAGCTAACTCAAAATCAGTAAGATGCTGGTAAGGGCTCTCAGATTCCATGCCATGGAATTGAGGTATCACTGACATCATGCCATGCTTAACAGAAAATGGAGGTGCATTTTCAGGTAATATGATGCATGAAGGAGTAGTAGTGCGAGTGGGCTGAATAAAATCCTTAAGAGTACGTGGTGCAGGATTAGCCATGTTTTCACAAACTTCTTCGTCAAACAAAATAGGCAAACCAAGCTCAGAATCACTTTCAGAAGTCACAGATGCAAAATCAGTTTCAAGACTAACAATGCTACTTGTATTGCTAGATGTTCTACGCAACCTATTATGATCGTCTCTAACCCAAGACATGCAACATCAAGCAATCACAAAGTAGAGTAGAAATTTAAGAACACCATACAAATAAAATAAAAAAAAGGAAGACCCGAACCGAAGGACAAAAGTCCCCGGCAACGGCGCCAAAAACTTGACTCGCCCAAAATAGGTAAGTGGATTAACGCTTTCCCAAGTGTAGGATTTTCAAAGTAATAATAGGAGTGAATCCCAAATCGTCTCACAAAGACTTTTGGTTTCGGCTTGGGTCTATGGATTATTAACCTAATTACTTAATTAAATATGGTATTCACAATGCAAGTGATGGCAAAATTATACTAACCATTGGTTAGATTCGGTTTTCCTCTTTGGGTGATTGATGGACTAAACCCTAATATGCAATATATGAAATGGAAATGGAAACTAAGCTACTGCAGAAAATTGAAATCAAAATCAACACAACTAAACATGGCATATATCGTTAAAGCGGAAGCTAAATCGGAATAACAAAACACAAGAAGATTGAACTAAAAACTATGAATCGAAATGCGATAAATAAAATGCAAAAACAATAAGCAAAGAGAGTTTAGAAGTCAAATCCAATATCGAATGTTGAGGCAAAGTGGCCTTCCAATCTACAAAGAGAGGTTGAAGCTAAACCAACTTGGGCTCTTCTCAAGCTCTACAAGGAGGAAAAAGCTTCTTCTTCTAGTTGGTTGGGTCTCCAAAACACCTAGCAATCTTCTTGAATGTGATTTTCGAACCCCAAGCAAGAATCAAAGATGAAGAACAAGGTAAGAGAACAAAAACCCTAATGAATATGTATTTTCGGCCAAAATGAGTGTTGTTCAAAGAATGGGGTCTCCCAACCCATAAAACCCTCATACCTATGTTAAAAGACCATCCTAACCTATTACAAATAAGTCCCATTGGTCAAATAAAGTAATTAGACAAGTTTGCCCCTTCAAGAATTGAGTAAAAATCATAAAACCCGAAATTATTGGAACTGTTCAAGGCAGTATCTTGTACTAATTCCACAGACTTCAATTCTCAATGGATTTATTCGTATGAGCACTCGTTGGAAATATCTGGATGTCTACTTTAACTTTGTAGAAGAAAGTGTCTTCAAATTCGATCATTTGCACCTTCAAAAGTTGACCCGAAAATTATTGCGCAGTGCTGTCCGGACAGATACGCTTGAAAACAGCACTGTCCGGCTTTCTTCTTCAACCGTCCGGACGGTGAACAGTACCGTCCGGACGGATATGCCAGAAAATGCCACTGTCCGCCTTTCTTCTTTGTCCGTCCGGACGGCTTCTGATACGCGTCCGGACGGTTGACAGTAAACTTCAGTTTTGCAGCTCCTTTTATGCATTTTCTTCCATATTCAATCCCGATCAATCCGAAGCCTACAAAAATCATTCAAACAAGTCATAAATGACTGAAACATACTTAAACAAGTGTCAAAACCATTTTTAGGTTGATAGAACAAAATTCGGCATATTAAAACTCAAATGCTTAAGAGATAGCATTTCCACAACTTCAACCATTATGCCCAAAACTTGGATTTCCTATCTCTAAGCTACCAAACCAACTTGAACCACTAGAAAACACTTAAAATTACTATGTCAAAGTGTTGAATTATGCATTGGCTCATTAACATGGATTTCGGCAACTCAAACCTAAAATGTGGTATTTAAGCATTGAAACTCAACGTTTTACTTTCAAAACTCCACAAAAATATGCAAAATATCATCCCAATCATTGCTCAACTCTCTCTATGGAGGAGCTTTTAACGGTTTTGTCCATTTGTCATAGAAAGTTGCTGTTTTGGCATCGAAATAATCTTGGAAGCTTAAACTCATAAAATTTGGCATAGAAGAACAATAATACGTGTACATCGAGCATCTTTTATGGTCCGAAATTGGTCAACTCTCTCTATGAAGGAGCTTTTAACGGTTTTCTTCATTTTTCATAGAAACCTGGGATTTTGACATCGAAATAATCTACGAAGCTTATACTCATAAAATTTGACATAGAGGAACAATAAGACGTGTACACCGAGCATCTTTGATGGTCCGAAATTGGTCAACTCTCTCTATGAAGGAGCTTTTAACAGGTTTCCCCATTTTTCATGGAAACCTGGGATTTTGGCATCGAAATAATCTAGGAAGCTTATACTCATAAAATTTGACATAGAAGAACAATAAAAAGTGTACACCGAGCAACTTTGATTTTGCGAAGTTGCTCAACTCTCTCTATGGAGGAGCTTTTAATGGTTTTGTCCATTTGTCATAGAAAGTTGGTGTTTTGGCATCGAAAAAATCCTGGAAGCTCATTTTGGTAAAATTTAACATAGAAGAAAAATAAAAAGTGTACACCGAGCAACTTTGATTGTCCGAAGTTGCTCAACTCTCTCTATGGAGGAGCTTTGAATGGTTTTGTCCATTTGTCACAGAAAGTTGGTGTTTTGGCATCGAAATAATCCTGGAAGCACATTTTCGTAAAATTTAACATAAAAGAACAATAAAACGTATACACCGAGCATCTTTGATGGTCCGAAATTGGTCAACTCTCTCTATGAAGGAGCTTTTAACGGTTTTCTTCATTTTTCATAGAAACCTGGGATTTTGGCATCGAAATAATCTACGAAGCTTATACTCATAATATTTGACATAGAAGAACAATAAAAAAGTGTACACTGTGCAACTTTGATGTTCCGAAGTCGCTCAACTCTCTCCATGGAGGAGCTTTTAAAGTTTTTGTCCATTTGTCATAGAAAGTTGGTCTTTTGCCATCGAAATAATCTTGGAAGCTTATACTCATAAAATTCGACATAGAAAAACATTAAAAAGTGTACACCGAGCAACTTTGATAGTCCCAAGTTGCTCAACTCTCTCTATGGAGGAGCTTTTAACGGTTTTGTCCATTTGTCATTAAAAGTTGGTGTTTTGGCATGGAAATAGACTTGGAAGCTTATACTCGTAAAATTTGACTTAGTAGAATGTTATAAAGTGTACACCAAGCAACTTTGATTGTCCGAAGTTGCTCAACTCTCTCTATGGAGGAGCTTTTAATAGTTTTGTCCATCTGTCATAGAAAGTTGCTGTTTTGGCATCGAAATAATATTGGATGCTTATACTCATAAAATTTGACATAGAAGAACAGTAAAACGTGTACACCGCGCATCTTTGATGGTCCAAAATTGGTCAACTCTCTTTATGATGGAGCTTTTAACAGGTTTCTCCATTTTTCATGGAAACCTGGGATTTTGGCATCGAAATAATTAGGAAGCTTATACTCAAAATATTTGACATAGAAGAACAATAAAAAGTGTCCACCGAGCAACTTTGATGTTCCGAAGTTGCTCAACTCTCTCTATGGAGGAGCTTTTAACGGTTTTGTCCATTTGTCATAGAAAGTTGGTGTTTTTGCATCGAAATAATCATGGAAGCTCATTTTCGTAAAATTTAACATAAAAGAACAATAAAAAGTGTCCACCGAGCAACTTTGATTGTCCGAAGTTTCTCAACTCTCTCTATGGACGAGCTTTCAAAGGTTTTGTCCATTTGTCATAGAATGTTGGTCTTTTGCCATCGAAATAATCTAGGAAGCTTATACTCATAAAATTTGACATAGAAGAACAATAAAAAGTGTCCACCGAGCAACTTTGATTGTCCGAAGTTTCTCAACTCTCTCTATGGAGGAGCTTTTAAAGGTTTTGTCCATTTGTCATAGAATGTTGGTCTTTTGCCATCGAAATAATCTAAGAAGCTTATACTCATAAAATTTGACATAGAAGAACAATAAAAAGTGTTCACCGAGCAACTTTGATGTTCCGAAGTTGCTCAACTCTCTCTATGGAGGAGCTTTTAATGGTTTTGTCCATTTGTCATAGAAAGTTGGTGTTTTGGCATCGAAATAATCCTGGAAGCTCATTTTTGTAAAATTTAACATAGAAGAACAATAAAAAGTGTACACCGAGCAATTTTGATTGTCCGAAGTTGCTCAACTCTCTCTATGGAGGAGCTTTTAACGGTTTTTTCCATTTGTCATTAAAAGTTGGTGTTTTGGGATCGAAATAATCCTGGAAGCTTATACTCGTTAAATTTGACTTAGTAGAACATTATAAAGTGTACACCAAGCAACTTTGATTGTCCGAAGTTGCTCAACTCTCTCTATGGAGGAGCTTTGAATGGTTTTGTCCATTTGTCATAGAATGTTGGTCTTTTGCCATCGAAATAATCTAGGAAGCTTATACTCATAAAATTTGACATAGAAGAACAATAAAAAGTGTACACCGAGCAATTTTGATTGTCCGAAGTTGCTCAACTCTCTCTATGGAGGAGCTTTTAACGGTTTTTTCCATTTGTCATTAAAAGTTGGTGTTTTGGGATCGAAATAATCCTGGAAGCTTATACTCGTTAAATTTGACTTAGTAGAACATTATAAAGTGTACACCAAGCAACTTTGATTGTCCGAAGTTGCTCAACTCTCTCTATGGAGGACCTTTTATTGGTTTTGTCCATTTGTCATAGAAAGTTGGTGTTTTGGCATCGAAATAATTCTGGAAGCTCATTTTCGTAAAATTTAACATAAAAGAACAATAAAAATTGTACACCGAGCAACTTTGATTGTCCGAAGTTTCTCAATTCTCTCTATGGAGGAGCTTTTAACGATTTTGTCCATTTGTCATTAAAAGTTGGTGTTTTGGCATCGAAATAATCTTGGAAACCTTTACACGTAAAATTTGACATAAAAATCAATAAAAAGTGTACACCGAGCAACTTCGATTGTCCGAAGTTACTCAACTATCTCTATAGACGTGCTTTTAATGGCTTTGTCCATTTATCATAGAAAGCTAGTGTTTTTTCCTCGAAATAATCTAGGAAGCTTATACTCGTAAAAGTTGACATAGAAGAACAATAAAAGGTGTACACCGAGCAACTTTGACGGTCCGACGTTGCTCAACTCTCTCTATGGAGGAGCTTTTAACAGTTTTTTACATTTGTCATAGAAAGTTGGTGTTTTTGCATCGAAATAATCTAAGAAGCTTACACTCATAAAATTTGAAGTAGCAGAACAATAAAAAGTGTACACCGAGCAACTTTGATTGTCCGAAATTGCTCAACTCTCTCTATGGAAGAGCTTTTAACGGTTTTGTCCATTTGTCATAGAAAGTTGCTATTTTGGCATCGAAATAATCTTGGAAGCTTATACTCATAAAATTTGACATAGAAGAACAATAAAACGTGTACATCGAGCATCTTTGATGGTCCGAAATTGGTCAACTCTCTCTATGAAGGAGCTTTTAACGATTTTCTTCATTTTTCATAGAAACCTGGGATTTTGGCATCGAAATAATCTACGAAGCTTATACTCATTAAATTTGACATAGAAGAACAATAAAAAGTGTACACCGAACAACTTTGATGTTCCGAAGTTGCTCAACTCTATCTATGGAGGAGCTTTTAAAGGTTTTTTCCATTTGTCATAGAAACTTGGTCTTTTGCCATCGAAATAGTCTTGGAAGCTTATACTCATAAAATTTGACATAGAAAAACATTAAAAAGTGTACACCGAGCAACTTTGATAGTCCGAAGTTGCTCAACTCTCTCTATGGAGGAGCTTTTAACGGTTTTGTCCATTTGTCATTAAAAGTTGGTGTTTTGGCATCGAAATAATCTTGGAAGTTTATAATCATAAAATTTGACATAGAAGAACATTAAAAAGTGTACACCAAGCAACTTTGATAGTCTGAAGTTGCTCAAATCTCTCTATGGAGTAGCTTTTAACGGTTTTGTCCATTTGTCATAGAAAGTTGGTGTTTTGGCATCGAAATAATCCTGGTAGCTCATTTTGGTAAAATTTAACATAGAAGAACAATAAAAAGTGTACACCGAGCAATTTTGATCGTCCGAAGTTGCTCAACTCTCTCTATGGAGGAGCTTTTAACGGTTTTTTCCATTTGTCATTAAAAGTTGTTGTTTTGGCATCAAAATAATCCTGGAAGCTTATACTCGTAAAATTTGACTTAGTAGAACATTATAAAGTGTACACCAAGCAACATTGATTGTCCGAAGTTGCTCAACTCTCTCTATGAAGTAGTTTTTAACAGGTTTCTCCATTTGTCATGGAAACCTGGGATTTTGGAATCGAAATAATCTAGGAAGCTTATACTGATAAAATTTGACATAGAAGAACAATAAAAAGTGTACACCGAGCAACTTTGATGTTGCGAAGTTGCTCAACTCTCTCTATGGAGGAGCTTTTAATGGTTTTGTCCATTTGTCATAGAAACTTGGTGTTTTGGCATCGAAATAATCGTGGAAGCTCATTTTCATAAAATTTAACATAGAAGAACAATAAAAAGTGTACACCGAGCAATTTTGATTGTCCGAAGTTGCTCAACTCTCTCTATGGAGGAGCTTTTAACGGTTTTTTCCATTTGTCATTAAAAGTTGATGTTTTGGCATCGAAATAATCCTGGAAGCTTATACTCGTAAAATTTGACTTAGTAGAACATTATAAAGTGTAAACCAAGCAACTTTGATTGGCCGAAGTTGCTCAACTCTCTCTATGGAGGACCTTTTAACGGTTTTGTCCATTTGTCATAGAAAGTTGATGTTTTGGCATAGAAATAATTCTGGAAGCTTATTTTCGTAAAATTTAACATAAAAGAACAATAAAAACTGTACACCGAGCAACTTTGATTGTCCAAAGTTTCTCAATTCTCTCTATGGAGGAGCTTTTAACGGTTTTGTCCATTTGTCATAGAAAGTTACTATTTTGGCATCGAAATAATCTTGGAAGCTTATACTCATAAAATTTGACATAGAAGAACAATAAAATGTGTACATCGAGCATCTTTGATGGTCCGAAATTGGTCAACTCTCTCTATGAAGGTGCTTTTAACGGTTTTCTTCATTTTTCATAGAAACCTGGGATTTTGGAATCGAAATAATCTACTAAGCTTATACTCATAAAATTTGACATAGAAGAACAATAAAAAGTGTACACCGAGCAACTTTGATGTTCCGAAGTTGCTCAACTCTCTCTATGGAGGAGCTTTTAAAGGTTTTTTCCATTTGTCATAGAAACTTGGTCTTTTGCCATCGAAATAATCTTGGAAGCTTATACTCATAAAATTTGACATAGAAAAACATTAAAAAGTGTACACCGAGCAACTTTGATAGTCCGAAGTTGCTCGACTCTCTATATGGAGGAGCTTTTAACGGTTTTGTCCATTTGTCATTAAAAGTTGGTGTTTTGGCATCGAAATAATCTTGGAAGCTTATACTCGTAAAATTTGACTTAGCAGAACATTATAAAGTGTACACCGAGCAACTTTAATTGTCCGAAGTTGCTCAACTCTCTCTATGGAGGAGCTTTTAACAGTTTTGTCCATTTGTCATAGAAAGTTGTTGTTTTGGCATCGAAATAATATTGGAAGCTTATACTCATAAAATTTGACATAGAAGAACAATAAAACGTGTACACCGAGCATCTTTGATGGTCCGAAATTGGTCAACTCTCTCTATGAAGGAGCTTTTAACAGGTTTCTCCATTTGTCATGAAAACCTGGGATTTTGGCATCGAAATAATCTAGGAAGCTTATACTCATAAAATATGACATAGAAGAACAATAAAAAGTGTACACCGAGCAACTTTGATGTTCCGAAGTTGCTCAACTCTCTCCATGGAGGAGCTTTTAAAGGTTTTGTCCATTTGTCATAGAAAGTTATTGTTTGGCATCAAAATAATCCTGGAAGCTCATTTTGGTAAAATTTAACATAGAAGAACAATAAAAAGTGTACACCGAGCAACTTTGATTGTCCGAAGTTGCTCAACTCTCTCTATGGAGGAGCTTTTAACGGTTTTGTTCATTTGTCATAGAAAGTTGCTATTTTGGCATCGAAATAATCTTGGAAGCTTATACTCATAAAATTTGACATAGAAGAACAATAAAACGTGTACATCGAGCATCTTTGATGGTCCGAAATTGGTCAACTCTCTCTATGAAGGAGCTTTTAACGATTTTCTTCATTTCTCATAGAAACCTGGGATTTTGGCATCGAAATAATCTAAAAAGCTTATACTCATAAAATTTGACATAGAAGAACAATAAAAAGTGTACACCGAGCAACTTTGATGTTCCGAAGTTTCTCAACTCTCTCTATGGAGGAGCTTTTAAATGTTTTTTCCATTTGTCATAGAAACTTGGTCTTTTGCCATCGAAATAATCTTGGAAGCTTATACTCATAAAATTTGACATAGAAAAACATTAAAAAGTGTACACCGAGCAACTTTGATAGTCCGTAGTTGCTTAACTCTCTCTATGGAGGAGCTTTTAACGGTTTTGTACATTTGTCATTAAAAGTTGGTGTTTTGGCACCAAAATAATCTTGGAAGCTTATACTCGTAAAATTTGACTTAGCAGAACATTATAAAGTGTACACCGAGCAACTTTAAATGTCCGAAGTTGCTCAACTCTCTCTATGGAGGAGCTTTTAACAGTTTTGTCCATTTGTCATAGAAAGTTGTTGTTTTGGCATCGAAATAATATTGGAAGCTTATACTCATAAAATTTGACATAGAAGAACAATAAAACGTGTACACCGAGCATCTTTGATGGTCCGAAATTGGTCAACTCTCTCTATGAAGAAGCTTTTAACAGGTTTCTCCATTTGTCATGGAAACCTGGGATTTTGGCATCGAAATAATCTAGGAAGCTTATACTCATAAAATTTGACATAGAAGAACAATAAAAAGTGTACACCGAGCAAGTTTGATGTTGTGAAGTTGCTCAACTCTCTCTATGGATGAGCTTTTAATGGTTTTGTCCATTTGTCATAGAAAGTTGGTGTTTTGGCATCGAAATAATCCTGGAAGCTCCTTTTGGTAAAATTTAACATAGAAGAACAGTAAAAAGTGTACACCGAGCAACTTTGATTGTCCGAAGTTGCTCAACTCTCTCTATGGAGGAGCTTTGAATGGTTTTGTCCATTTGTCATAGAAAGTTGGTGTTTTGGCATGGAAATAATCCTGGAAGCACATTTTCGTAAAATTTAACATAAAAGAACAATGAAAAGCGTACACCGAGCAACTTTGATTGTCCGAAGTTTTTCAACTCTCTCTATGGAGGAGCTTTTAACGGTTTTTTCCATTTGTCATTAAAAGTTGGTGTTTTGGCATCGAAATAATCTTGGAAGCTTATACTCGTAAAATTTGACTTAGTAGAACATTATAAAGTGTACAACGAGCAACTTTGATTTTGCGAAGTTGCTCAACTCTCTCTATGGAGGAGCTTTTAAAGGTTTTCTCCATTTGTCATAGAATCCTTGGATTTTGGAATCGAAAAAATCTAGGAAGCTTATACTCATAAAATTTGACATAGAAGAACAATAAAACGTGTACACCAAGCATCTTTGATGGTCCGAAATATGTCAACTCTCTCTATGAAGGAGCTTTTAACGGTTTTCTTCATTTTTCATAGAAACCTGGGATTTTGGCATCGAAATAATCTACGAAGCTTATACTCATAATATTTGACATAGAAGAATAATAAAAAGTGTACACTGAGCAACTTTGATGTTCCGAAGTTGCTCAAGTCTCTCCTTGGAGGAGCTTTTAAAGGTTTTGTCCATTTGTCATCGAAAGTTGGTCTTTTGCCATCGAAATAATCTTGGAAGCTTATACTCATAAAATTTAACATAGAAAAACATTAAAAAGTGTACACTGAGCAACTTTGATAGTCTGAAGTTGCTCAACTCTCTCTATGGAGGAGCTTTTAAAGGTTTTTTCCATTTGTCATAGAATGTTGGTCTTTCGCCATCGAAATAATCTTGGAAGCTTATACTTGTAAAATTTGACCTAGTAGAACATTATAAAGTGTACAACGAGCAACTTTGATTGTGCGAAGTTGCTCAACTCTCTCAATGGAGGAGCTTTTAACGGTATTGTCAATTTGTCATAGAAAGTTGTTGTTTTGGCATCGAAATAATCTTGGAAGCTTATACTCATAAAATTTGACATAGAAGAACAATAAAACGTATACACCGAGCATCTTTGATGGTCCGAAATTGGGCAACTCTTTCTATGAATAAGCTTTTAACAGTTTTCTCCATTTGTCATAGAATCCTTGGATTTTGGCATCGAGAAAATCTTGGAAGCTTATAATCATAAAATTTGACATAAAAGAACAATAAAAAGTGTAAACCGAGCAACTTTGATGTTCCGAAGTTGCACACCTCTCTCCATGGAGGAGCTTTTAAAGGTTTTGTCCATTTGTCATAAAAAGTTGGTCTTTTGCCATCGAAATAATCTTGGAAGCTTATACTCATAAAATTTGACATAGAAAAACATTAAAAAGTGTACACCGAGCAACTTTGATAGTCCGTAGTTGCTCAACTCTCTCTATGGAGGAGCTTTTAACGGTTTTGTCCATTTGTTATTAAAAGTTGGCGTTTTGGCATCGAAATAGTCTTAGAAGCTTATACTCGTAAAATTTGACTTAGTAGAACATTATAAAGTGTACACCGAGCAACTTTGATAGTCCGAAGTTGCTCAACTCTCTCTATGGAGGAGCTTTGAATGGTTTTGTCCATTTGTCATAGAAAGTTGGTGTTTTGGTATCGAAATAATCCTGGAAGCACATTTTCGTAAAATTTAACATAAAAGAACAATAAAAAGCGTACACCGAGCAACTTTGATTGTCCGAAGTTGCTCAACTCTCTCTATGGAGGAGCTTTTAACGGTTTTTTTCATTTGTCATTAAAAGTTGGTGTTTTGGCATCGAAATAATCTTGGAAGCTTATACTCGTAAAATTTGACTTAGTAGAACATTATAAAGTGTACAACGAGCAACTTTGATTTTGCGAAGTTGCTCAACTCTCTCTATGGAGGAGCTTTTAACGGTTTTCTCCATTTGTCATAGAATCCTTTGATTTTGGAATCGAAAAAATCTAGGAAGTTTATACTCATAAAATTTGACATAGAAGAACAATAAAACGTGTACACCAAGCATCTTTGATGGTCCGAAATATGTCAACTCTCTCTATGAAGGAGCTTTTAACGGTTTTCTTCATTTTTCATAGAAACCTGGGATTTTGGCATCGAAATAATCTACGAAGCTTATACTCATAATATTTGACATAGAAGAATAATAAAAAGTGTACACTGAGCAACTTTGATGTTCCGAAGTTGCTCAAGTCTCTCCTTGGAGGAGCTTTTAAAGGTTTTGTCCATTTGTCATCGAAAGTTGGTCTTTTGCCATCGAAATAATCTTGGAAGCTTATACTCATAAAATTTAACATAGAAAAACATTAAAAAGTGTACACTGAGCAACTTTGATAGTCTGAAGTTGCTCAACTCTCTCTATGGAGGAGCTTTTAAAGGTTTTTTCCATTTGTCATAGAATGTTGGTCTTTCGCCATCGAAATAATCTTGGAAGCTTATACTTGTAAAATTTGACCTAGTAGAACATTATAAAGTGTACAACGAGCAACTTTGATTGTGCGAAGTTGCTCAACTCTCTCAATGGAGGAGCTTTTAACGGTATTGTCAATTTGTCATAGAAAGTTGTTGTTTTGGCATCGAAATAATCTTGGAAGCTTATACTCATAAAATTTGACATAGAAGAACAATAAAACGTATACACCGAGCATCTTTGATGGTCCGAAATTGGTCAACTCTTTCTATGAATAAGCTTTTAACAGTTTTCTCCATTTGTCATAGAATCCTTGGATTTTGGCATCGAGAAAATCTTGGAAGCTTATAATCATAAAATTTGACATAAAAGAACAATAAAAAGTGTAAACCGAGCAACTTTGATGTTCCGAAGTTGCACACCTCTCTCCATGGAGGAGCTTTTAAAGGTTTTGTCCATTTGTCATAAAAAGTTGGTCTTTTGCCATCGAAATAATCTTGGAAGCTTATACTCATAAAATTTGACATAGAAAAACATTAAAAAGTGTACACCGAGCAACTTTGATAGTCCGTAGTTGCTCAACTCTCTCTATGGAGGAGCTTTTAACGGTTTTGTCCATTTGTTATTAAAAGTTGGCGTTTTGGCATCGAAATAGTCTTAGAAGCTTATACTCGTAAAATTTGACTTAGTAGAACATTATAAAGTGTACACCGAGCAACTTTGATAGTCCGAAGTTGCTCAACTCTCTCTATGGAGGAGCTTTGAATGGTTTTGTCCATTTGTCATAGAAAGTTGGTGTTTTGGTATCGAAATAATCCTGGAAGCACATTTTCGTAAAATTTAACATAAAAGAACAATAAAAAGCGTACACCGAGCAACTTTGATTGTCCGAAGTTGCTCAACTCTCTCTATGGAGGAGCTTTTAACGGTTTTTTTCATTTGTCATTAAAAGTTGGTGTTTTGGCATCGAAATAATCTTGGAAGCTTATACTCGTAAAATTTGACTTAGTAGAACATTATAAAGTGTACAACGAGCAACTTTGATTTTGCGAAGTTGCTCAACTCTCTCTATGGAGGAGCTTTTAACGGTTTTCTCCATTTGTCATAGAATCCTTTGATTTTGGAATCGAAAAAATCTAGGAAGTTTATACTCATAAAATTTGACATAGAAGAACAATAAAACGTGTACACCAAGCATCTTTGATGGTCCGAAATATGTCAACTCTCTCTATGAAGGAGCTTTTAACGGTTTTCTTCATTTTTCATAGAAACCTGGGATTTTGGCATCGAAATAATCTACGAAGCTTATACTCATAATATTTGACATAGAAGAATAATAAAAAGTGTACACTGAGCAACTTTGATGTTCCGAAGTTGCTCAAGTCTCTCCTTGGAGGAGCTTTTAAAGGTTTTGTCCATTTGTCATCGAAAGTTGGTCTTTTGCCATCGAAATAATCTTGGAAACTTATACTCATAAAATTTAACATAGAAAAACATTAAAAAGTGTACACTGAGCAACTTTGATAGTCTGAAGTTGCTCAACTCTCTCTATGGAGGAGCTTTTAAAGGTTTTTTCCATTTGTCATAGAATGTTGGTCTTTCGCCATCGAAATAATCTTGGAAGCTTATACTTGTAAAATTTGACCTAGTAGAACATTATAAAGTGTACAACGAGCAACTTTGATTGTGCGAAGTTGCTCAACTCTCTCAATGGAGGAGCTTTTAACGGTATTGTCAATTTGTCATAGAAAGTTGTTGTTTTGGCATCGAAATAATCTTGGAAGCTTATACTCATAAAATTTGACATAGAAGAACAATAAAACGTATACACCGAGCATCTTTGATGGTCCGAAATTGGTCAACTCTTTCTATGAATAAGCTTTTAACAGTTTTCTCCATTTGTCATAGAATCCTTGGATTTTGGCATCGAGAAAATCTTGGAAGCTTATAATCATAAAATTTGACATAAAAGAACAATAAAAAGTGTAAACCGAGCAACTTTGATGTTCCGAAGTTGCACACCTCTCTCCATGGAGGAGCTTTTAAAGGTTTTGTCCATTTGTCATAAAAAGTTGGTCTTTTGCCATCGAAATAATCTTGGAAGCTTATACTCATAAAATTTGACATAGAAAAACATTAAAAAGTGTACACCGAGCAACTTTGATAGTCCGTAGTTGCTCAACTCTCTCTATGGAGGAGCTTTTAACGGTTTTGTCCATTTGTTATTAAAAGTTGGCGTTTTGGCATCGAAATAGTCTTAGAAGCTTATACTCGTAAAATTTGACTTAGTAGAACATTATAAAGTGTACACCGAGCAACTTTGATAGTCCGAAGTTGCTCAACTCTCTTTATGGAGGAGCTTTGAATGGTTTTGTCCATTTGTCATAGAAAGTTGGTGTTTTGGCATCGAAATAATCCTGGAAGCACATTTTCGTAAAATTTAACATAAAAGAACAATAAAAAGCGTACACCGAGCAACTTTGATTGTCCGAAGTTGCTCAACTCTCTCTATGGAGGAGCTTTTAACGGTTTTTTTCATTTGTCATTAAAAGTTGGTGTTTTGGCATTGAAATAATCTTGGAAGCTTATACTCGTAAAATTTGACTTAGTAGAACATTATAAAGTGTACAACGAGCAACTTTGATTTTGCGAAGTTGCTCAACTCTCTCTATGGAGGAGCTTTTAACGGTTTTCTCCATTTGTCATAGAATCCTTGGATTTTGGAATCGAAAAAATCTAGGAAGCTTATACTCATAAAATTTGACATAGAAGAACAATAAAACGTGTACACCAAGCATCTTTGATGGTCCGAAATATGTCAACTTTCTCTATGAAGGAGCTTTTAACGGTTTTCTTCATTTTTCATAGAAACCTGGGATTTTGGCATCGAAATAATCTACGAAGCTTATACTCATAATATTTGACATAGAAGAATAATAAAAAGTGTACACTGAGCAACTTTGATGTTACGAAGTTGCTCAAGTCTCTCCATGGAGGAGCTTTTAAAGGTTTTGTCCATTTGTCATCGAAAGTTGGTCTTTTGCCATCAAAATAATCTTGGAAGCTTATACTCATAAAATTTAACATAGAAAAACATTAAAAAGTGTACACTGAGCAACTTTGATAGTCTGAAGTTGCTCAACTCTCTCTATGGAGGCGCTTTTAAAGGTTTTTTCCATTTGTCATAGAATATTGGTCTTTCGCCATCGAAATAATCTTGGAAGCTTATACTTGTAAAATTTGACCTAGTAGAACATTATAAAGTGTACAACGAGCAACTTTGATTGTGCGAAGTTGCTCAACTCTCTCAATGGAGGAGCTTTTAACGGTATTGTCAATTTGTCATAGAAAGTTGTTGTTTTGGCATCGAAATAATCTTGGAAGCTTATACTCATAAAATTTGACATAGAAGAACAATAAAACGTATACACCGAGCATCTTTGATGGTCCGAAATTGGTCAACTCTTTCTATGAATAAGCTTTTAACAGTTTTCTCCATTTGTCATAGAATCCTTGGATTTTGGCATCGAGAAAATCTTGGAAGCTTATAATCATAAAATTTGACATAAAAGAACAATAAAAAGTGTAAACCGAGCAACTTTGATGTTCCGAAGTTGCACACCTCTCTCCATGGAGGAGCTTTTAAAGGTTTTGTCCATTTGTCATAAAAAGTTGGTCTTTTGCCATCGAAATAATCTTGGAAGCTTATACTCATAAAATTTGACATAGAAAAACATTAAAAAGTGTACACCGAGCAACTTTGATAGTCCGTAGTTGCTCAACTCTCTCTATGGAGGAGCTTTTAACGGTTTTGTCCATTTGTCATTAAAAGTTGGCGTTTTGGCATCGAAATAGTCTTAGAAGCTTATACTCGTAAAATTTGACTTAGTAGAACATTATAAAGTGTACACCGAGCAACTTTGATAGTCCGAAGTTGCTCAACTCTCTCTATGGAGGAGCTTTGAATGGTTTTGTCCATTTGTCATAGAAAGTTGGTGTTTTGGCATCGAAATAATCCTGGAAGCACATTTTCGTTAAATTTAACATAAAAGAACAATAAAAAGCGTACACCGAGCAACTTTGATTGTCCGAAGTTGCTCAACTCTTTCTATGGAGGAGCTTTTAACGGTTTTTTCCATTTGTCATTAAAAGTTGGTGTTTTGGCATTGAAATAATCTTGGAAGCTTATACTCGTAAAATTTGACTTAGTAGAACATTATAAAGTGTGCAACGAGCAACTTTGATTTTGCGAAGTTGCTCAACTCTCTCTATGGAGGAGCTTTTAAAGGTTTTGTCAATTTGTCATAGAAAGTTGCTGTTTTGGCATCGAAATAATCTTGGAAGTTTATACTCATAAAATTTGACATAGAAGAACAATAAAACGTATACACCGAGCATCTTTGATGGTCCAAAATTGGTCAACTCTCTCTATGAAAGAGCTTTTAACAGTTTTCTCCATTTGTCATAGAATCCTTGGATTTTGCCATCGAAAAAATCTAGGAAGCTTATACTCATAAAATTTGACATAGAAGAACAATAAAACGTATACACTGAGCATCTTTGATGGTCCGAAATTGGTCAACTCTCTCTATGAATAAGCTTTTAACAGTTTTCTCCATTTGTCATGGAATCCTTGGATTTTGGCATCGAGAAAATCTTGGAAGCTTATAATCATAAAATTTGACATAAAAGAACAATAAAAAGTGTACACCGAGCAACTTTGATGTTCCGAAGTTGCTCAACTCTCTCCATGGAGGAGCTTTTAAAGGTTTTGTCCATTTGTCATAGAAAGTTGGTCTTTTGCCATCGAAATAATCTTGGAAGCTTATACTCATAAAATTTGACATAGAAAAACATTAAAAAGTGTACACCGAGCAACTTTGATAGTCCGTAGTTGCTCAACTCTCTCTATGGAGGAGCTTTTAACGGTTTTGTCCATTTGTCATTAAAAGTTGGTGTTTTGGCATCGAAATAGTTTTAGAAGCTTATACTCGTAAAATTTGGCTTAGTAGAAGATTATAAAGTGTACACCGAGCAACTTTGATAGTCCGAAGTTGCTCAACTCTCTCTATGGAGGAGCTTTGAATGGTTTTGTCCATTTGTCATAGAAAGTTGGTGTTTTGGCATCGAAATAATCTTGGAAGCACATTTTCATAAAATTTAACATAAAAGAACAATAAAAAGCGTACACCGAGCAACTTTGATTGTCCGCAGTTGCTCAACTCTCTCTATGGAGGATCTTTTAACGGTTTTGTCAATTTGTCATAGAAAGTTGTTGTTTTGGCATCGAAATAATCTTGGAAGCTTATACTCATAAAATTTGACATAGAAGAACAATAAAACGTATACACCGAGCATCTTTGATGGTCCGAAATTGGTCAACTCTCTCTATGAAGAAGCTTTTAACAGTTTTCTCCATTTGTCATAGAATCCTTGGATTTTGGCATCGAAAAAATCTTGGAAGCTTATACTCATAAAATTTGACATAGAAGAACAATAAAAAGTGTACACCGAGCAACTTTGATGTTCCGAAGTTGCTCAACTCTCTCCATGGAGGAGCTTTTAAAGGTTTTGTCCATTCGTCATAGAAACTTGGTCTTTTGCCATCGAAATAATCTTGGAAGCTTATACTCATAAAATTTGACATAGAAAAACATTAAAAAGCGTACACCGAGCAACTTTGATAGTCCGAAGTTGCTCAACTCTCTCTATGGGGGAGGTTTTAACGGTTTTGTCCATTTGTCATTAAAAGTTGGTGTTTTGGCATCGAAATAGTCTTGGAAGCTTATACTCGTAAAATTTGACTTAGTAGAACATTATAAAGTGTACACCGAGCAACTTTGATAGTCTGAAGTTGCTCAACTCTCTCTATGGAGGAGCTTTTAACGATTTTGTCCATTTGTCATAGAAAGTTTCTATTTTGGCATAGAAATAATCTTGGAAGCTAATACTCATAAAATTTGACATAGAAGAACAATAAAACGTGTACATCGAGCATCTTTGATAGTCCGAAATTGGTCAACTCTCTCTATGGAGGAGCTTTTAACGGTTTTGTGCATTTGTCATTAAAAGTTGGTGTTTTAGCATCGAAATAGTCTTAGAAGCTTATACTCATAAAATTTGACTTAGTAGAACATTATAAAGTGTACAACGGGCAACTTTGATTGTGCGAAGTTGCTCAACTCTCTCTATGGAGGAGCTTTTAACGGTATTGTCAATTTGTCATAGAAAGTTGCTGTTTTGGCATCGAAATAATCTTGGAAGCTTATACTCATAAAATTTGACATAGAAGAACAATAAAACGTATACACCGAGCATCTTTGATGCTACGAAATTGGTCAACTCTCTCAATGAAGAAGCTTTTAACAGTTTTCTCCATTTGTCATAGAATCCTTGGATTTTGGCATCGAAAAAATCTTGGAAGCTTATAGTCATAAAATTTCACATAGAAGAACAGTAAAATGTGTACACCGAGCAACTTTGAAGTTCCGAAGTTGCTCAACTCTCTCCATGGAGGAGCTTTTAAAGTTTTTGTCCATTTGTCATAGAAAGTTGGTCTTTTGCCATTGAAATAATCTTGGAAGCTTATACTCATAAAATTTGACATAGAAAATCATTAAAAAGTGTACACCAGCAACTTTGATAGTCCGAAGTTGCTCAACTCTCTCTATGGAGGAGCTTTTAACGGTTTTGTCCATTTGTCATTAAAAGTTGGTGTTTTGGCATCGAAATAATCTTGGAAGCTTATACTCGTAAAATTTGACTTAGCAGAACATTATAAAGTGTACACCGAGCAACTTTAATTGTCCGAAGTTGCTCAACTCTCTCTATGGAGGAGCTTGTAACAGTTTTGTTCATCTGTCATAGAAAGTTGTTGTTTTGGCATCGAAATAATATTGGAAGCTTATACTCATAAAATTTGACATAGAAGAACAATAAAACGTGTACACCAAGCATCTTTGATGGTCCGAAATTGGTCAACTCTCTCTATGGAGGAGCATTTAACGGTTTTGTGCATTTGTCATTAAAAGTTGGTGTTTTAGCATCGAAATAGTCTTAGAAGCTTATACTCATAAAATTTGACTTAGTAGAACATTATAAAGTGTACAACGGGCAACTTTGATTGTGCGAAGTTGCTCAACTCTCTCTATGGAGGAGCTTTTAACGGTTTTGTCAATTTGTCATAGAAAGTTGCTGTTTTGGCATCGAAATAATCTTGGAAGCTTATACTCATAAAATTTGACATAGAAGAACAATAAAACGTATACACCGAGCATCTTTGATGCTACGAAATTGGTCAACTCTCTCAATGAAGAAGCTTTTAACAGTTTTCTCCATTTGTCATAGAATCCTTGGATTTTGGCATCGAAAAAATCTTGGAAGCTTATAGTCATAAAATTTCACATAGAAGAACAGTAAAATGTGTACACCGAGCAACTTTGAAGTTCCGAAGTTGCTCAACTCTCTCCATGGAGGAGCTTTTAAAGTTTTTGTCCATTTGTCATAGAAAGTTGGTCTTTTGCCATTGAAATAATCTTGAAAGCTTATACTCATAAAATTTGACATAGAAAAACATTAAAGAGTGGACACCGAGCAAATTTGATAGTCCGAAGTTGCTCAACTCTCTCTATGGAGGAGCTTTTAACGGTTTTGTCAATTTGTCATAGAAAGTTGCTGTTTTGGCATCGAAATAATCTTGGAAGCTTATACTCATAAAATTTGACATAGAAGAACAATAAAACGTATACACCGAGCATCTTTGATGGTCCGAAATTGGTCAACTCTCTCTATGATGGAGCTTTTAACAGTTTTCTCCATTTGTCTCATAAAATTTGACATAGAAGAACAATAAAAAGTGTACACCGAGCAACTTTGATGTTCCGAAGTTGCTCAACTCTCTCCATGGAGGATCTTTTAAAGGTTTTGTCCATTTGTCATTGAAAGTTGGTCTTTTGCCATTGAAATAATCTTGGAAGCTTATACTCATAAAATTTGACATAGAAGAACAATAAAACGTGTACATCGAGCATCTTTGATGGTCCGATATTGGTCAACTCTCTCTATGAAGGTGCTTTTAACGGTTTTCTTCATTTTTCATAGAAACCTGGGATTTTGGCATCGAAATAATCTACGAAGCTTATACTCATAAAATTTGACATAGAAGAACAATAAAAAGTGTACACCGAGCAACTTTGATGTTCCGAAGTTGCTCAACTCTCTCTACGGAGGAGCTTTTAAAGGTTTTTTCCATTTGTCATAGAAACTTGGTCTTATGCCATCGAAATAATCTTGGAAGCTTATACTCATAAAATTTGACATAGAAAATCATTAAAAAGTGTACACCAGCAACTTTGATAGTCCGAAGTTGCTCAACTCTCTCTATGGAGGAGCTTTTAACGGTTTTGTCCATTTGTCATTAAAAGTTGGTGTTTTGGCATCGAAATAATCTTGGAAGCTTATACTCGTAAAATTTGACTTAGCAGAACATTATAAAGTGTACACCGAGCAACTTTAATTGTCCGAAGTTGCTCAACTCTCTCTATGGAGGAGCTTGTAACAGTTTTGTCCATCTGTCATAGAAAGTTGTTGTTTTGGCATCGAAATAATATTGGAAGCTTATACTCATAAAATTTGACATAGAAGAACAATAAAACGTGTACACCAAGCATCTTTGATGGTCCGAAATTGGTCAACTCTCTCTATGGAGGAGCTTTTAACGGTTTTGTGCATTTGTCATTAAAAGTTGGTGTTTTAGCATCGAAATAGTCTTAGAAGCTTATACTCGTAAAATTTGACTTAGTAGAACATTATAAAGTGTACAACGGGCAACTTTGATTGTGCGGAGTTGCTCAACTCTCTCTATGGAGGAGCTTTTAACGGTTTTGTCAATTTGTCATAGAAAGTTGCTGTTTTGGCATCGAAATAATCTTGGAAGCTTATACTCATAAAATTTGACATAAAAGAACAATAAAACGTATACACCGAGCATCTTTGATGCTCCGAAATTGGTCAACTCTCTCAATGAAGAAGCTTTTAACAGTTTTCTCCATTTGTCATAGAATCCTTGGATTTTTGCATCGAAAAAATCTTGGAAGCTTATACTCATAAAATTTCACATAGAAGAACAGTAAAATGTGTACACCGAGCAACTTTGAAGTTCCGAAGTTGCTCAACTCTCTCCATGGAGGAGCTTTTAAAGTTTTTGTCCATTTGTCATAGAAAGTTGGTCTTTTGCCATTGAAATAATCTTGGAAGCTTATACTCATAAAATTTGACATAGAAAAACATTAAAAAGTGGACATCGAGCAAATTTGATAGTCCGAAGTTGCTCAACTCTCTCTATGGAGGAGCTTTTAACGGTTTTGTCCATTTGTCATTAAAAGTTGGTGTTTTAGCATCGAAATAGTCTTAGAAGCTTATACTCGTAAAATTTGACTTAGTAGAACATTATAAAGTGTACAACGTGCAACTTTGATTGTGCGAAGTTGCTCAACTCTCTCTATGGAGGAGCTTTTAACGGTTTTGTCAATTTGTCATAGAAAGTTGCTGTTTTGGCATCGAAATAATCTTGGAAGCTTATACTCATAAAATTTGACATAGAAGAACAATAAAACGTATACACCGAGCATCTTTGATGGTCCGAAATTGGTCAACTCTCTCTATGATGGAGCTTTTAACAGTTTTCTCCATTTGTCTCATAAAATTTGACATAGAAGAACAATAAAAAGTGTACACCGAGCAACTTTGATGTTCCGAAGTTGCTCAACTCTCTCCATGGAGGATCTTTTAAAGGTTTTGTCCATTTGTCATTGAAAGTTGGTCTTTTGCCATTGAAATAATCTTGGAAGCTTATACTCATAAAATTTGACATAGAAGAACAATAAAACGTGTACATCGAGCATCTTTGATGGTCCGAAATTGGTCAACTCTCTCTATGAAGGTGCTTTTAACGGTTTTCTTCATTTTTCATAGAAACCTGGGATTTTGGCATCGAAATAATCTACGAAGCTTATACTCATAAAATTTGACATAGAAGAAAAATAAAAAGTGTACACCGAGCAACTTTGATGTTCCGAAGTTGCTCAACTCTCTCTACGGAGGAGCTTTTAAAGGTTTTTTCCATTTTTCATAGAAACTTGGTCTTATGCCATCGAAATAATCTTGGAAGCTTATACTCATAAAATTTGACATAGAAAAACATTAAAAAGTGTACACCGAGCAACTTTGATAGTCCGAAGTTGCTCAACTCTCTCTATGGAGGAGCTTTTAACGGTTTTGTCCATTTGTCATTAAAAGTTGGTGTTTTGGCATTGAAATAATCTTGGAAGCTTATACTCGTAAAATTTGACTTAGCAGAACATTATAAAGTGTACACCGAGCAACTTTAATTGTCCGAAGTTGCTCAACTCTCTCTATGGAGGAGCTTTTAACAGTTTTGTCCATTTGTCATAGAAAGTTGTTGTTTTGGCATCGAAATAATATTGGAAGCTTATACTCATAAAATTTGACATAGAAGAACAATAAAACGTGTACACCGAGCATCTTTGATGGTCCGAAATTGGTCAACTCTCTCTATGATGGAGCTTTTAACAGGTTTCTCCATTTGTCATGGAAACCTTGGATTTTGGCATCGAAATAATCCAGGAAGCTTATACTCATAAAGTTTGACATAGAAGAACAATAAAAAGTGTACACCGAGCAACTTTGATGTTGCGAAGTTGCTCAACTCTCTCTATGGATGAGCTTTTAATGGTTTTGTCCATTTGTCATAGAAAGTTGGTGTTTTGGCATCGAAATAATCCTGGAAGCTCATTTTGGTAAAAATTTAACATAGAAGAACAATAAAAAGTGTACACAGAGCAACTTTGATTGTCCGAAGTTGCTCAACTATCTCTATGGAGGAGCTTTGAATGGTTTTGTCCATTTGTCATAGAAAGTTGATGTTTTGGCATCGAAATAATCCTGGAAGCACATTTTCGTAAAATTTAACATAAAAGAACAATAAAAAGCGTACACCGAGCAACTTTGATTGTCCGAAGTTGCTCAACTCTCTCTATGGAGGAGCTTTTAACGGTTTTTTCCATTTGTCATTAAAAGTTGGTGTTTTGGCATCGAAATAATCTTGGAAGCTTATACTCGTAAAATTTGACTTAGTAGAACATTATAAAGTGTACAACGGGCAACATTGATTTTGCGAAGTTGCTCAACTCTCTCTATGGAGGAGCTTTTAACGGTTTTGTCAATTTGTCATAGAAAGTTGTTGTTTTGGCATCGAAATAATCTTGGAAGCTTATACTCATAAAATTTGACATAGAAGAGCAATAAAACGTATACACCGAGAATCTTTGATGGTCCGAAATTGGTCAACTCTCTCTATGAAGGAGCTTTTAACAGTTTTCTCCATTTGTCATAGAATCCTTGGATTTTGGCATCGAAAAATCTAGGAAGCTTATACTCATAAAATTTGACATAGAAGAACAATAAAACGTGTACGCCTAGCATCTTTGATGGTCCGAAATTGGTCAACTCTCTCTATGAAGGAGCCTTTAATGGTTTTCTTCATTTTTCATAGAAACCTGGGATTTTGGCATCGAAATAATCTACGAAGCTTATACTCATAATATTTGACATAGAAGAACAATAAAAAGTGTACAACGTGCAACTTTGATTGTGCGAAGTTGCTCAACTCTCTCTATGGAGGAGCTTTTAACGGTTTTGTCAATTTGTCATAGAAAGTTGCTGTTTTGGCATCGAAATAATCTTGGAAGCTTATACTCATAAAATTTGACATAGAAGAACAATAAAACGTATACACCGAGCATTTTTGATGGTCCGAAATTGGTCAACTCTCTCTATGAAGAAGCTTTTAACAGTTTTCTCCATTTGTCTCATAAAATTTGACATAGAAGAACAATAAAAAGTGTACACCGAGCAACTTTGATGTTCCGAAGTTGCTCAACTCTCTCCATGGAGCAGCTTTTAAAGGTTTTGTCCATTTGTCATTGAAAGTTGGTCTTCTGCCATTGAAATAATCTTGGAAGCTTATACTCATAAAATTTGACATAGAAGAACAATAAAACGTATACACCGAGCATCTTTGATGGTCCGAAATTGGTCAACTCTCTCTATGAAGAAGCTTTTAACAGTTTTCTCCATTTGTCTCATAAAATTTGACATAGAAGAACAATAAAAAGTGTACACCGAGCAACTTTGATGTTCCGAAGTTGCTCAACTCTCTCCATGGAGGAGCTTTTAAAGGTTTTGTCCATTTGTCATTGAAAGTTGGTCTTCTGCCATTGAAATAATCTTGGAAGCTTATACTCATAAAATTTGACATAGAAAAACATTAAAAAGTGTATACCGAGCAAATTTGATAGTCCGAAGTTGCTCAACTCTCTCTATGGGAGAGCTTTTAACGGTTTTGTCCGTTTGTCATTAAAAGTTGGTGTTTTGGCATCGAAATAGTCTTGGAAGCTTATACTCGTAAAATTTGACTTAGTAGAACATTATAAAGTGTACACCGAGCAACTTTGAAATTCCGAAGTTCCTCAATTCTCTCTATGGAGGAGCTTTTAACGGTTTTGTCCATTTGCCATAGAAAGTTTCTATTTTGGCATATAAATAATCTTGGAAGCTTATACTCATAAAATTTGACATAGAAGAACAATAAAACGTGTACATCGAGCATCTTTGATGGTCCGAAATTGGTCAACTCTCTCTATGAATGTGCTTTTAACGGTTTTCTTCATTTTTCATAGAAACCTGGGATTTTGGCATTGAAATAATCTACGAAGCTTATACTCATAAAATTTGACATAGAAGAACAATAAAAAGTGTACACCGAGCAACTTTGATGTTCCGAAGTTGCTCAACTCTCTCTACGGAGGAGCTTTTAAAGGTTTTTTCCATTTGTCATAGAAACTTGGTCTTATGCCATCGAAATAATCTTGGAAGCTTATACTCAAAAAATTTGACATAGAAAAACATTAAAAAGTGTACACCGAGCAACTTTGATAGTCCGAAGTTGCTCAACTCTCTCTATGGAGGAGCTTTTAACGGTTTTGTCCATTTGTCATTAAAAGTTGGTGTTTTGGCATTGAAATAATCTTGGAAGCTTATACTCGTAAAATTTGACTTAGCAGAACATTATAAAGTGTACACCGAGCAACTTTAATTGTCCGAAGTTGCTCAACTCTCTCTATGGAGGAGCTTTTAACAGTTTTTTCCATTTGTCATAGAAAGTTGTTGTTTTGGCATCGAAATAATCTAGGAAGCTTATACTCATAAAATTTGACATAGAAGAACAATAAAACGTGTACACCAAGCATCTTTGATGGTCCGAAATTGGTCAACTCTCTCTATGAAGGAGCTTTTAATGGTTTTCTTCATTTTTCATAGAAACCTGGGATTTTGGCATCGAAATAATCTACGAAGCTTATACTCATAATATTTGACATAGAAGAACAATAAAAAGTGTACAACGTGCAACTTTGATTGTGCGAAGTTGCTCAACTCTCTCTATGTAGGAGCTTTTAACGGTTTTGTCAATTTGTCATAGAAAGTTGATGTTTTGGCATCGAAATAATCTTGGAAGCTTATACTCATAAAATTTGACATAGAAGAACAATAAAATGTATACACCGAGCATCTTTGATGGTCCGAAATTGGTCAACTCTCTCTATGAAGAAGCTTTTAACAGTTTTCTCCATTTGTCTCATAAAATTTGACATAGAAGAAAAATAAAAAGTGTACACCGAGCAACTTTGATGTTCCGAAGTTGCTCAACTCTCTCCAGGGAGGAGCTTTTAAAGGTTTTGTCCATTTGTCATTGAAAGTTGGTCTTTTGATATTGAAATAATCCTGGAAGCTTATACTCATAAAATTTGACATAGAAAAACATTAAAAAGTGTACACCGAGCAACTTTGATTGTTCGAAGTTGCTGAACTCTCTCTATGGGGGAGCTTTTAACGGTTTTGTCCATTTGTCATTAAAAGTTGGTGTTTTGGCATCGAAATAGTCTTGGAAGCTTATACTCGTAAAATTTGACTTAGTAGAACATTATAAAGTGTACACCGAGCAACTTTGATAGTCCGAAGATGCTCAACTCTCTCTATGGAGGAGCTTTTAACGGTTTTGTCTATTTGTCATAGAAAGTTTCTATTTTGGCATAGAAATAATCTTGGAAGCTTATACTCATAAAATTTGACATAGAAGAACAATAAAAAGTGTACATCGAGCATCTTTGATGGTCCGAAATTGGTCAACTCTCTCTATGAAGGTGCTTTTAACGGTTTTCTTCATTTTTCATAGAAACCTGGGATTTTGGCATCGAAATAATCTACGAAGCTTATACTCATAATATTTGACATAGAAGAACAATAAAATGTGTACACTGAGCAACTTTGATGTTGCGAAGTTGCTCAACTCTCTCTATGGATGAGCTTTTAATGGTTTTGTCCATTTGTCATAGAAAGTTGATGTTTTGGCATCGAAATAATCCTGGAAGCTCATTTTGGTAAAATTTAACATAGAAGAACAATAAAAAGTGTACACAGAGCAACTTTGATTGTCCGAAGTTGCTCAACTCTCTCTATGGAGGAGCTTTGAATGGTTTTGTCCATTTGTCATAGAAAGTTGATGTTTTGGCATCGAAATAATCCTGGAAGCACATTTTCGTAAAATTTAACATAAAACAACAATAAAAAGCGTACACCGAGCAACTTTGATTGTTCGAAGTTGCTGAACTCTCTCTATGGAGGAGCTTTTAACGGTTTTGTCCATTTTTCATTAAAAGTTGGTGTTTTGGCATCGAAATAGTTTTAGAAGCTTATACTCGTAAAATTTGACTTAGTAGAACATTATAAAGTGTACACCGAGCAACTTTGATAGTCCGAAGTTGATCAACTCTCTCTATGGAGGAGCTTTGAATGGTTTTGTCCATTTGTCATAGAAAGTTGGTGTTTTGGCATCGAAATAATCCTGGAAGCTCATTTTGGTAAAATTTAACATAGAAGAACAATAAAAAGTGTACACAGAGCAACTTTGATTGTCCGAAGTTGCTCAACTCTCTCTATGGAGGAGCTTTGAATGGTTTTGTCCATTTGTCATAGAAAGTTGATGTTTTGGCATCGAAATAATCCTGGAAGCAAATTTTCGTAAAATTTAACATAAAAGAACAATAAAAAGAGTACACCGAGCAACTTTGATTGTCCGAAGTTGCTCAACTCTCTCTATGGAGGAGCTTTTAACGGTTTTTTCCATTTGTCATTAAAAGTTGGTGTTTTGGCATCGAAATAATCTTGGAAGCTTATACTCGTAAAATTTGACTTAGTAGAACATTATAAAGTGTACAACGGGCAACATTGATTTTGCGAAGTTGATCAACTCTCTCTATGGAGGAGCTTTTAACGGTTTGGTCAATTTGTCATAGAAAGTTGCTGTTTTGGCATCGAAATAATCTTGGAAGCTTATACTCATAAAAATTGACATAGAAGAGCAATAAAACGTATACACCGAGCATCTTTGATGGTCCGAAATTGGTCAACTCTCTCTATGAAGGACCTTTTAACAGTTTTCTACATTTGTCATAGAATCCTTGGATTTTGGCATCGAAAAAATCTAGGAAGCTTATACTCATAAAATTTGACATAGAAGAACAATAAAACGTGTACACCAAGCATCGTTGATGGTCCGAAATTGGTCAACTCTCTCTATGAAGGAGCTTTTAATGGTTTTCTTCATTTTTCATAGAAACCTGGGATTTTGGCATCGAAATAATCTACGAAGCTTATACTCATAATATTTGACATAGAAGAACAATAAAAAGTGTACACTGAGCAACTTTGATGTTTCGAAGTTGCTCAACTCTCTCCATGGAGGAGCTTTTAAAGGTTTTGGCCATTTGTCATAGAAAGTTGGTCTTTTGCCATCGAAATAATCTTGGAAGCTTATACTCATAAACTTTAACATAGAAAAACATTAAAAAGTGTACACCGATCAACTTTGATAGTCCGAAGTTGCTCAACTCTCTCTATGGAGGAGCTTTTAAAGGTTTTTTCCATTTGTCGTAGAAAGTTGGTCTTTTGCCATCGAAATAATCTTGGAAGCTTATACTCATAAAATTTGACATAGAAGAACCATAAAAAGTGTACACCGAGCAACTTTGATGTTCCGAAATTGGCAACTATCTCTATGAAGGAGCTTTTAACAGTTTTCTCCATTTGTCATAGAATCCTTGGATTTTAGCATCGAAAAAGTCTTGGAAGCTTATACTCATAAAATTTGACATAGAAGAACAATAAAAAGTGTACACCGAGCAACTTTGATGTTCCGAAGTTGCTCAACTTTCTCCATGGAGGAGCTTTTAAAGGTTTTGTCCATTTGTCATGGAAACCTTGGATTTTGGCATCGAAATAATCTAGGAAGCTTATACTCATAAAGTTTGACATAGAAGAACAATAAAAAGTGTACACCGAGCAACTTTGATGTTGTGAAGTTGCTCAACTCTCTCTATGGATGAGCTTTTAATGGTTTTGTCCATTTGTCATAGAAAGTTGGTGTTTTGGCATCGAAATAATCCTGGAAGCTCATTTTGGTAAAATTTAACATAGAAGAACAAAAAAAAGTGTACACAGAGCAACTTTGATTGTCCGAAGTTGCTCAACTCTCTCTATGGAGGAGCTTTGAATGGTTTTGTCCATTTGTCATAGAAAGTTGATGTTTTGGCATCGAAATAATCCTGGAAGCACATTTTCGTAAAATTTAACATAAAAGAACAATAAAAAGCGTACACCGAGCAACTTTGATTGTCCGAAGTTGCTCAACTCTCTCTATGGAGGAGCTTTTAACGGTTTTTTCCATTTGTCATTAAAAGTTGGTGTTTTGGCATCGAAATAATCTTGGAAGCTTATACTCGTAAAATTTGACTTAGTAGAACATTATAAAGTGTACAACAGGCAACATTAATTTTGCGAAGTTGCTCAACTCTCTCTATGGAGGAGCTTTTAACGGTTTTGTCAATTTGTCATAGAAAGTTGCTGTTTTGGCATCGAAATAATCTTGGAAGCTTATACTCATAAAATTTGACATAGAAGAGCAATAAAACGTATACACTGACCATCTTTGATGTTCCGAAATTGGTCAACTCTCTCTATGAAGGAGCTTTTAACAGTTTTCTCCATTTGTCATAGAATCCTTGGATTTTGGCATCGAAAACATCTAGGAAGCTTATACTCATAAAATTTGACATAGAAGAACAATAAAACGTGTACACCAAGCATCTTTGATGGTCCGAAATTCGTCAACTCTCTCTATGAAGGAGCTTTTAATGGTTTTCTTCATTTTTCATAGAAACCTGGGATTTTGGCATCGAAATAATCTACGAAGCTTATACTCATAATATTTGACATAGAAGAACAATAAAAAGTGTACACTGAGCAACTTTGATGTTTCGAAGTTGCTCAACTTTCTCCATGGAGGAGCTTTTAAAGGTTTTTTCCATTTGTCATAGAAAGTTGGTCTTTTGCCATCGAAATAATCTTGGAAGCTTATACTCATAAAATTTAACATAGAAAAACATTATAAAGTGTACACCGAGCAACTTTGATAGTCCGAAGTTGCTCAACTCTCTCTATGGAGGAGCTTTTAAAGGTTTTTTCCATTTGTCGTAGAAAGTTGGTCTTTTGCCATCGAAATAATCTTGGAAGCTTATACTCATAAAATTTGACATAGAAGAACCATAAAAAAGTGTACACCGAGCAACTTTGATGTTCCGAAATTGGTCAACTATCTCTATGAAGGAGCTTTTAACAGTTTTCTCCATTTGTCATAGAATCCTTGGATTTTGGCATCGAAAAAGTCTTGGAAGCTTATACTCATAAAATTTGACATAGAAAAACATTAAAAAGTGTACACCGAGCAACTTTGATAGTCCGAAGTTGCTCAACTCTCTGTATGGAGGTGCTTTTAACGGTTTTGTCCATTTGTCATTAAAAGTTCGTGTTTTGGCATCGAAATAGTCTTAGAAGCTTATACTCGTAAAATTTGACTTAGTAGAACATTATAAAGTGTACACCGAGAAACTTTGATAGTCCGAAGTTGATCAACTCTCTCTATGGAGGAGCTTTGAATGGTTTTGTCCATTTGTCATAGAAAGTTGGTGTTCTGGCATCGAAATAATCCTGGAAGCACATTTTCGTAAAATTTAACATAAAAGAACAATAAAAAGCGTACACCGAGCAACTTTGATTGTCCGAAGTTGCTCAACTCTCTCTATGGAGGAGCTTTTAAAGGTTTTTTCCATTTGTCATAGAAAGTTGGTCTTTTGCCATCGAAATAATCTTGGAAGCTTATACTCATAAAATTTGACATAGAAGAAGAATAAAAAGTGTACACCGAGCAACTTTGATGTTCCGAAATTGGTCAACTCTCTCTATGAAGGAGCTTTTAACAGTTTTCTCCATTTGTCATAGAATCCTTGGATTTTGGCATCGAAAAAATCTAGGAAGCTTATACTCATAAAATTTGACATAGAAGAACAATAAAACGTGTACACCAAGCATCTTTGATGGTCCGAAATTGGTCAACTCTCTCCATGGAGGAGCTTTTAAAGGTTTTTTCCATTTGTCATAGAAAGTTGGTCTTTTGCCATCGAAATAATCTTGGAAGCTTATACTCATAATATTTGACATAGAAGAACAATAAAAAGTGTACACTGAGCAACTTTGATGTTCCGAAGTTGCTCAACTCTCTCCATGGAGGAGCTTTTAAAGGTTTTGTCCATTTGTCATAAAAAGTTGGTCTTTTGCCATCGAAATAATCTTGGAAGCTTATACTCATAAAATTTAACATAGAAAAACATTAAAAAGTGTACACCGAGCAACTTTGATAGTCCGAAGTTGCTCAACTCTCTCTATGGAGGAGCTTTTAAAGGTTTTTTCAATTTGTCGTAGAAAGTTGGTCTTTTGCCATCGAAATAATCTTGGAAGCTTATACTCATAAAATTTGACATAGAAGAACCATAAAAAGTGTACACCGAGCAACTTTGATGTTCCGAAATTGGCAACTACCTCTATGAAGGAGCTTTTAACAGTTTTCTCCATTTGTCATAGAATCCCTGGATTTTAGCATCGAAAAAGTCTTGGAAGCTTATACTCATAAAATTTGACATAGAAGAACAGTAAAAAGTGTACACCGAGCAACTTTGATGTTCCGAAGTTGCTCAACTCTCTCCATGGAGGAGCTTTTAAAGGTTTTGTCCATTTGTCATGGAAACCTTGGATTTTGGCATCGAAATAATCTAGGAAGCTTATACTCATAAAGTTTGACATAGAAGAATAATAAAAAGTGTACACCGAGCAACTTTGATGTTGTGAAGTTGCTCAACTCTCTCTATGGATGAGTTTTTAATGGTTTTGTCCATTTGTCATAGAAAGTTGGTGTTTTGGCATCGAAATAATCCTGGAAGCTCATTTTGGTAAAATTTAACATAGAAGAACAATAAAAAGTGTACACAGAGCAACTTTGATTGTCCGAAGTTGCTCAACTCTCTCTATGGAGGAGCTTTGAATGGTTTTGTCCATTTGTCATAGAAAGTTGATGTTTTGGCATCGAAATAATCCTGGAAGCACATTTTCGTAAAATTTAACATAAAAGAACAATAAAAAGCGTACACCGAGCAACTTTGATTGTCCGAAGTTGCTCAACTCTCTCTATGGAGGAGCTTTTAACGGTTTTTTCCATTTGTCATTAAAAGTTGGTTTTTTGGCATCGAAATAATCTTGGATGCTTATACTTGTAAAATTTGACTTAGTAGAACATTATAAAGTGTACAACAGGCAACATTAATTTTGCGAAGTTGCTCAACTCTCTCTATAGAGGAGCTTTTAACGGTTTTGTCAATTTGTCATAGAAAGTTGCTGTTTTGGCATCGAAATAATCTTGGAAGCTTATACTCATAAAATTTGACATAGAAGAGCAATAAAACGTATACACCGAGCATCTTTGATGTTCCGAAATTGGTCAACTCTCTCTATGAAGGAGCTTTTAACAGTTTTCTCCATTTGTCATAGAATCCTTGGATTTTGGCATCGAAAACATCTAGGAAGCTTATACTCATAAAATTTGACATAGAAGAACAATAAAACGTGTACACCAAGCATCTTTGATGGTCCGAAATTCGTCGACTCTCTCTATGAAGGAGCTTTTAATGGTTTTCTTCATTTTTCATAGAAACCTGGGATTTTGGCATCGAAATAATCTACGAAGCTTATACTCATAATATTTGACATAGAAGAACAATAAAAAGTGTACACTGAGCAACTTTGATGTTCCGAAGTTGCTCAACTTTCTCCATGGAGGAGCTTTTAAAGGTTTTTTCCATTTGTCATAGAAAGTTGGTCTTTTGCCATCGAAATAATCTTGGAAGCTTATACTCATAAAATTTAACATAGAAAAACATTAAAATGTGTACACCGAGCAACTTTGATAGTCCGAAGTTGCTCAACTCTCTCTATGGAGGAGCTTTTAAAGGTTTTTTCCATTTGTCGTAGAAAGTTGGTCTTTTGCCATCGAAATAATCTTGGAAGCTTATACTCATAAAATTTGACATAGAAGAACCATAAAAAGTGTACACCGAGCAACTTTGATGTTCCGAAATTGGTCAACTATCTCTATGAAGGAGCTTTTAACAGTTTTCTCCATTTGTCATAGAATCCTTGGATTTTGGCATCGAAAAAGTCTTGGAAGCTTATACTCATAAAATTTGACATAGAAAAACATTAAAAAGTGTACACCGAGCAACTTTGATAGTCCGAAGTTGCTCAACTCTCTGTATGGAGGTGCTTTTAACGGTTTTGTCCATTTGTCATTAAAAGTTGGTGTTTTGGCATCGAAATAGTCTTAGAAGCTTATACTCGTAAAATTTGACTTAGTAGAACATTATAAAGTGTACACCGAGCAACTTTGATAGTCCGAAGTTGATCAACTCTCTCTATGGAGGAGCTTTGAATGGTTTTGTCCATTTGTCATAGAAAGTTGGTGTTTTGGCATCGAAATAATCCTGGAAGCACATTTTCGAAAAATTTAACATAAAAGAACAATAAAAAGCGTACACCGAGCAACTTTGATTGTCCGAAGTTGCTCAACTCTCTCTATGGAGGAGCTTTTAAAGGTTTTTTCCATTTGTCATAGAAAGTTGGTCTTTTGCCATCGAAATAATCTTGGAAGCTTATACTCATAAAATTTGACATAGAAGAACAATAAAAAGTGTACACCGAGCAACTTTGATGTTCCGAAATTGGTCAACTCTCTCTATGAAGGAGCTTTTAACAGTTTTCTCCATTTGTCATAGAATCCTTGGATTTTGGCATCGAAAAAATCTTGGAAGCTTATACTCATAAAATTTGACATAGAAGAACAATAAAAAGTGTACACCGAGCAACTTTGATGTTCCGAAGTTGCTCAACTCTCTCCATGGAGGAGCTTTTAAAGGTTTTGTCCATTTGTCATAGAAAGTTGGTATTTTGCCATCGAAATAATCATGGAAGCTTATACTCATAAAATTTGACATAGAAAAACATTAAAAAGTGTACACCGAGCAACTTTGATAGTCCGAAGTTGCTCAACTCTCTCTACGGAGGAGCTTTTAAAGGTTTTTTCCATTTGTCATAGAAAGTTGGTCTTTTGCCATCGAAATAATCTAGGAAGCTTATACTCATAAAATTTGACATAGAAGAACAATAAAAAGTGTACACCGAGCAACTTTGATTGTGCGAAGTTGAACAACTCTCTCTATGGAGGAGCTTTTAACGGTTTTTTCCATTTTTCATAGAAAGTTGCTATTTTGGCATCGAAATAATCTTGGAAGCTTATACTCATAAAATTTGACATAGAAGAACAATAAAACGTGTACATCGAGCATCTTTGATGGTCCGAAATTGGTCAACTCTCTCTATGAAGGAACTTTTAACGGTTTTCTTCATTTTTCGTAGAAACCTGGGATTGTGGCATCGAAATAATATACGAAGCTTATACTCTTAAAATTTGGCATAGAAGAACAATAAAAAGTGTACACCGAGCAACTTTGATGTTCCGAAGTTGCTCAACTCTCTCTATGGAGGAGCTTTTAAAGGTTTTTTCCATTTGTCATAGAAAGTTGGTCTTTTGCCATCGAAATAATCTTGGAAGCTTATACTCATAAAATTTGACATAGAAGAACAATAAAAAGTGTACACCGAGCAACTTTGATGTTCCGAAATTGGTCAACTCTCTCTATGAAGGAGCTTTTAACAGTTTTCTCCATTTGTCATAGAATCCTTGGATTTTGGCATCGAAAAAATCTTGGAAGCTTATACTCATAAAATTTGACATAGAAGAACAATAAAAAGTATACACCGAGAAACTTAGATGTTCCGAAGTTGCTCAACTCTCTCCATGGAGGAGCTTTTAAAGGTTTTGTCCATTTGTCATAGAAAGTTGGTCTTTTGCCATCGAAATAATCTTGGAAGCTTATACTCATAAAATTTGACATAGAAAAACATTAAAAAGTGTACACCGAGCAACTTTGATAGTCCGAAGTTGCTCAACTCTCTCTATGGAGGAGCTCTTAAAGGTTTTTTCCATTTGTCCTAGAAAGTTGGTCTTTTGCCATCGAAATAATCTTGGAAGCTTATACTCATAAAATTTGACATAGAAGAACCATAAAAAGTGTACACCGAGCAACTTTGATGTTCCGAAATTGGTCAACTATCTCTATGAAGGAGCTTTTAACAGTTTTCTCCATTTGTCATAGAGTCCTTGGATTTTGGCATCGAAAAAGTCTTGGAAGCTTATACTCATAAAATTTGACATAGAAAAACATTAAAAAGTGTACACCGAGCAACTTTGATAGTCCGAAGTTGCTCAACTCTCTGTATGGAGGTGCTTTTAACGGTTTTGTCCATTTGTCATTAAAAGTTGGTGTTTTGGCATCGAAATAGTCTTAGAAGCTTATACTCGTAAAATTTGACTTAGTAGAACATTATAAAGTGTACACCGAGCAACTTTGATAGTCCGAAGTTGATCAACTCTCTCTATGGAGGAGCTTTGAATGGTTTTGTCCATTTGTCATAGAAAGTTGGTGTTTTGGCATCGAAATAATCCTGGAAGCACATTTTCGAAAAATTTAACATAAAAGAACAATAAAAAGCGTACACCGAGCAACTTTGATTGTCCGAAGTTGCTCAACTCTCTCTATGGAGGAGCTTTTAAAGGTTTTTTCCATTTGTCATAGAAAGTTGGTCTTTTGCCATCGAAATAATCTTGGAAGCTTATACTCATAAAATTTGACATAGAAGAACAATAAAAAGTGTACACCGAGCAACTTTGATGTTCCGAAATTGGTCAACTCTCTCTATGAAGGAGCTTTTAACAGTTTTCTCCATTTGTCATAGAATCCTTGGATTTTGGCATCGAAAAAATCTTGGAAGCTTATACTCATAAAATTTGACATAGAAGAACAATAAAAAGTGTACACCGAGCAACTTTGATGTTCCGAAGTTGCTCAACTCTCTCCATGGAGGAGCTTTTAAAGGTTTTGTCCATTTGTCATAGAAAGTTGGTATTTTGCCATCGAAATAATCATGGAAGCTTATACTCATAAAATTTGACATAGAAAAACATTAAAAAGTGTACACCGAGCAAGTTTGATAGTCCGAAGTTGCTCAACTCTCTCTACGGAGGAGCTTTTAAAGGTTTTTTCCATTTGTCATAGAAAGTTGGTCTTTTGCCATCGAAATAATCTAGGAAGCTTATACTCATAAAATTTGACATAGAAGAACAATAAAAAGTGTACACCGAGCAACTTTGATTGTGCGAAGTTGAACAACTCTCTCTATGGAGGAGCTTTTAACGGTTTTTTCCATTTTTCATAGAAAGTTGCTATTTTGGCATCGAAATAATCTTGGAAGCTTATACTCATAAAATTTGACATAGAAGAACAATAAAACGTGTACATCGAGCATCTTTGATGGTCCGAAATTGGTCAACTCTCTCTATGAAGGAACTTTTAACGGTTTTCTTCATTTTTCATAGAAACCTGGGATTGTGGCATCGAAATAATATACGAAGCTTATACTCTTAAAATTTGACATAGAAGAACAATAAAAAGTGTACACCGAGCAACTTTGATGTTCCGAAGTTGCTCAACTCTCTCTATGGAGGAGCTTTTAAAGGTTTTTTCCATTTGTCATAGAAAGTTGGTCTTTTGCCATCGAAATAATCTTGGAAGCTTATACTCATAAAATTTGACATAGAAGAACAATAAAAAGTGTACACCGAGCAACTTTGATGTTCCGAAATTGGTCAACTCTCTCTATGAAGGAGCTTTTAACAGTTTTCTCCATTTGTCATAGAATCCTTGGATTTTGGCATCGAAAAAATCTTGGAAGCTTATACTCATAAAATTTGACATAGAAGAACAATAAAAAGTATACACCGAGAAACTTAGATGTTCCGAAGTTGCTCAACTCTCTCCATGGAGGAGCTTTTAAAGGTTTTGTCCATTTGTCATAGAAAGTTGGTCTTTTGCCATCGAAATAATCTTGGAAGCTTATACTCATAAAATTTGACATAGAAAAACATTAAAAAGTGTACACCGAGCAACTTTGATAGTCCGAAGTTGCTCAACTCTCTCTATGGAGGAGATCTTAAAGGTTTTTTCCATTTGTCCTAGAAAGTTGGTCTTTTGCCATCGAAATAATCTTGGAAGCTTATACTCATAAAATTTGACATAGAAGAACCATAAAAAGTGTACACCGAGCAACTTTGATGTTCCGAAATTGGTCAACTCTCTCTATGAAGGAGCTTTTAACAGTTTACTCCATTTGTCATAGAATCCTTGGATTTTGGCATCGAAAAAATCTAGGAAGCTTATACTCATAAAATTTGACATAGAAGAACAATAAAACGTGTACACCAAGCATCTTTGATGGTCCGAAATTGGTCAACTCTCTCTATGAAGGGGCTTTTAACGGTTTTCTTCATTTTTCATAGAAACCTGGAAATTTTGGCATCGAAATAATCTACGAAGCTTATACTCACAATATTTGACATAGAAGAACAATAAAAAGTGTACACTGAGCAACTTTGATGTTCCGAAGTTGCTCAACTCTCTCCATGGCGGAGCTTTTAAAGGTTTTGTCTATTTGTCATAGAAAGTTGGTCTTTTGCCATCGAATCAATCTTGGAAGCTTATACTCATAAAATTTAACATAGAAAAACATTAAAAAGTGTACACCGAGCAACTTTGATAGTCCGAAGTTGCTCAACTCTCTCTATGGAGGAGCTTTTAACGGTTTTGTCCATTTGTCATAGAAAGTTTCTATTTTAGCATAGAAATAATCTTGGAAGCTTATACTCATAAAATTTGACATAGAAGAACAATAAAACGTGTACATCGAGCATCTTTGATGGTCCGAAATTGGTCAACTCTCTCTATGAAGGTGCTTTTAACGGTTTTCTTCATTTTTCGTAGAAACCTGGAATTTTGGCATCGAAATAATCTACGAAGCTTATACTCATAAAATTTGACATAGAAGAACAATAAAAAGTGTACAACGAGCAACTTTGATGTTCCGAAGTTGCTCAACTCTCTCTACGGAGGAGCTTTTAAAGGTTTTTTCCATTTGTCATAGAAACTTGGTCTTATGCCATCGAAATAATCTTGGAAGCTTATACTCATAAAATTTGACATAGAAAAACATTAAAAAGTGTACACCGAGCAACTTTGATAGTCCGAAGTTGCTCAACTCTCTCTATGGAGGAGCTTTTAACGGTTTTGTCCATTTGTCATTAAAAGTTGTTGTTTTGGCATTGAAATAATCTTGGAAGCTTATACTCGTAAAATTTGACTTAGCAGAACATTATAAAGTGTACACCGAGCAACTTTAATTTCTCCGAAGTTGCTCAACTCTCTCTATGGAGGAGCTTTTAACAGTTTTGTCCATTTGTCATAGAAAGTTGTCGTTTTGGCATCGAAATAATATTGAAAGCTTATACTCATAAAATTTGACATAGAAGAACAATAAAACGTGTACACCGAGCATCTTTGATGGTCCGAAATTGGTCAACTCTCTCTAAGATGGAGCTTTTAACAGGTTTCTCCATTTGTCATGGAAACCTTGGATTTTGGCATCGAAATAATCTAGGAAGCTTATACTCATAAAGTTTGACATAGAAGAACAATAAAAAGTGTACACCGAGCAACTTTGATGTTGTGAAGTTGCTCAACTCTCTCTATGGATGAGCTTTTAATGGTTTTGTCCATTTGTCATAGAAAGTTGGTGTTTTGGCATCGAAATAATCCTGGAAGCTCATTTTGGTAAAATTTAACATAGAAGAACAATAAAAAGTGTACACAGAGCAACTTTGATTGTCCGAAGTTGCTCAACTCTCTCTATGGAGGAGCTTTGAATGGTTTTGTCCATTTGTCATAGAAAGTTGATGTTTTGGCATCGAAATAATCCTGGAAGCACATTTTCGTAAAATTTAACATAAAAGAACAATAAAAAGCGTACACCGAGCAACTTTGATTGTCCGGAGTTGCTCAACTATCTCTATGGAGGAGCTTTTAACGGTTTTTTCCATTTGTCATTAAAAGTTGGTGTTTTGGCATCGAAATAATCTTGGAAGCTTATACTCGTAAAATTTGACTTAGTAGAACATTATAAAGTGTACAACGGGCAACATTGATTTTGCGAAATTGCTCCACTCTCTCTATGGAGGAGCTTTTAACGATTTTGTCAATTTGTCATAGAAAGTTGTTGTTTTGGCATCGAAATAATCTTGGAAGCTTATACTCATAAAATTTGACATAGAAGAGCAATAAAACGTATGCACCGAGCATCTTTGATGGTCCGAAATTGGTCAACTCTCTCTATGAAGGAGCTTTTAACAGTTTTCTCCATTTGTCATAGAATCCTTGGATTTTGGCATCGAAAAAATCTAGGAAGCTTATACTCATAAAATTTGACATAGAAGAACAATAAAACGTGTACACCAAGCATCTTTGATGGTCCGAAATTGGTCAACTCTCTCTATGAAGGAGCTTTTAATGGTTTTCTTCATTTTTCATAGAAACCTGGGATTTTGGCATCGAAATAATCTACGAAGCTTATACTCATAATATTTGACATAGAAGAACAATAAAAAGTGTACAACGTGTAACTTTGATTGTGCGAAGTTGCTCAACTCTCTCTATGGAGGAGCTTTTAACGGTTTTGTCAATTTGTCATAGAAAGTTGCTGTTTTGGCATCGAAATAATCTTGGAAGCTTATACTCATAAAAGTTGACATAGAAGAACAATAAAACGTATACACCGAGCATCTTTGATGGTCCGAAATTGGTCAACTCTCTCTATGAAGAAGCTTTTAACAGTTTTCTCCATTTGTCTCATAACATTTGACATAGAAGAACAATAAAAAGTGTACACTGAGCAACTTTGATGTTCCGAAGTTGCTCAACTCTCTCTACGGAGGAGCTTTTAAAGGTTTTTTCCATTTGTCATAGAAACTCGGTCTTATGCCATCGAAATAATCTTGGAAGCTTATACTCATAAAATTTGACATAGAAAAACATTAAAAAGTGTACACCGAGCAACTTTGATAGTCCGAAGTTGCTCAACTCTCTCTATGGAGGAGCTTTTAACGGTTTTGTCCATTTGTCATTAAAAGTTGGTGTTTTGGCATTGAAATAATCTTGGAAGCTTATACTCGTAAAATTTGACTTAGCAGAACATTATAAAGTGTACACCGAGCAACTTTAATTGTCCGAAGTTGCTCAACTCTCTCTATGGAGGAGCTTTTAACAGTTTTGTCCATTTGTCATAGAAAGTTGTTGATTTGGCATCGAAATAATATTGGAAGCTTATACTCATAAAATTTGACATAGAAGAACAATAAAACGTGTACACCGAGCATCTTTGATGGTCCGAAATTGGTCAACTCTCTCTATGATGGAGCTTTTAACAGGTTTCTCCATTTGTCATGGAAACCTGGGATTTTGGCATCGAAATAATCTAGGAAGCTTATACTCATAAAATTTGACATAGAAGAACAATAAAAAGTGTACACCGAGCAACTTTGATGTTGCGAAGTTGCTCAACTCTCTCTATGGATGAGCTTTTAATGGTTTGTCCATTTGTCATAGAAAGTTGGTGTTTTGGCATCGAAATAATCCTGGAAGCTCATTTTGGTAAAATTTAACATAGAAGAACGATAAAAAGTGTACACAGAGCAACTTTGATTGTCCGAAGTTGCTCAACTCTCTCTATGGAGGAGCTTTGAATGGTTTTGTCCACTTGTCATAGAAAGTTGACGTTTTGGCATCAAAATAATCCTGGAAGCACATTTTCGTAAAATTTAACATAAAAGAACAATAAAAAGCGTACACCGAGCAACTTTGATTGTCCGAAGTTGCTCAACTCTCTCTATGGAGGAGCTTTTCACGGTTTTTTCCATTTGTCATTAAAAGTTGGTGTTTTGGCATCGAAATAATCTTGGAAGCTTATACTCGTAAAATTTGACTTAGTAGAACATTATAAAGTGTACAACGGGCAACATTGATTTTGCGAAATTGCTCAACTCTCTCTATGGAGGAGCTTTTAACGATTTTGTCAATTTGTCATAGAAAGTTGTTGTTTTGGAATCGAAATAATCTTGGAAGCTTATACTCATAAAATTTGACATAGAAGAGCAATAAAACGTATACACCGAGCATCTTTGATGGTCCCAAATTGGTCAACTCTCTCTGTGAAGGAGCTTTTAACAATTTTCTCCATTTGTCATAGAATCCTTGGATTTTGGCATCGAAAAAATCTAGGAAGCTTATACTCTTAAAATTTGACATAGAAGAACAATAAAACGTGTACACCAAGCATCTTTGATGGTCCGAAATTGGTCAACTCTCTCTATGAAGGAGCTTTTAATGGTTTTCTTCATTTTTCATAGAAACCTGGGATTTTGGCATCGAAATAATCTACGAAGCTTATACTCATAATATTTGACATAGAAGAACAATAAAAAGTGTACAACGTGCAACTTTGATTGTGCGAAGTTGCTCAACTCTCTCTATGGAGGAGCTTTTAACGGTTTTGTCAATTTGTCATAGAAAGTTGCTGTTTTGGCATCGAAATAATCTTGGAAGCTTATACTCATAAAATTTGACATAGAAGAACAATAAAACGTATACACCGAGCATCTTTGATGGTCCGAAATTGGTCAACTCTCTCTATGAAGAAGCTTTTAACAGTTTTCTCCATTTGTCTCATAACATTTGACATACAAGAACAATAAAAAGTGTACACCGAGCAACTTTGATGTTCCGAAGTTGCTCAACTCTCTCTACGGAGGAGCTTTTAAAGGTTTTTTCCATTTGTCATAGAAACTTGGTCTTATGCCATCGAAATAATCTTGGAAGCTTATACTCATAAAATTTGACATAGAAAAACATTAAAAAGTGTACACCGAGCAACTTTGATAGTCCGAAGTTGCTCAACTCTCTCTATGGAGGAGCTTTTAACGGTTTTGTCCATTTGTCATTAAAAGTTGGTGTTTTGGCATTGAAATAATCTTGGAAGCTTATACTCGTAAAATTTGACTTAGCAGAACATTATAAAGTGTACACCGAGCAACTTTAATTGTCCGAAGTTGCTCAACTCTCTCTATGGAGGAGCTTTTAACAGTTTTGTCCATTTGTCATAGAAAGTTGTTGATTTGGCATCGAAATAATATTGGAAGCTTATACTCATAAAATTTGACATAGAAGAACAATAAAACGTGTACACCGAGCATCTTTGATGGTCCGAAATTGGTCAACTCTCTCTATGATGGAGCTTTTAACAGGTTTCTCCATTTGTCATGGAAACCTGGGATTTTGGCATCGAAATAATCTAGGAAGCTTATACTCATAAAATTTGACATAGAAGAACAATAAAAAGTGTACACCGAGCAACTTTGATGTTGCGAAGTTGCTCAACTCTCTCTATCGATGAGCTTTTAATGGTTTGTCCATTTGTCATAGAAAGTTGGTGTTTTGGCATCGAAATAATCCTGGAAGCTCATTTTGGTAAAATTTAACATAGAAGAACAATAAAAAGTGTACACAGAGCAACTTTGATTGTCCGAAGTTGCTCAACTCTCTCTATGGAGGAGCTTTGAATGGTTTTGTCCACTTGTCATAGAAGGTTGATGTTTTGGCATCAAAATAATCGTGGAAGCACATTTTCGTAAAATTTAACGTAAAAGAACAATAAAAAGCGTACACCGAGCAACTTTGATTGTCCGAAGTTGCTCAACTCTCTCTATGGAGGAGCTTTTCACGGTTTTTTCCATTTGTCATTAAAAGTTTGTGTTTTGGCATCGAAATAATCTTGGAAGCTTATACTCGTAAAATTTGACTTAGTAGAACATTATAAAGTGTACAACGGGCAACATTGATTTTGCGAAATTGCTCAACTCTCTCTATGGAGGAGCTTTTAACGGTTTTTTCAATTTGTCATAGAAAGTTGTTGTTTTGGCATCGAAATAATCTTGGTAGCTTATACTCATAAAATTTGACATAGAAGAGCAATAAAACGTATACACCGAGCATCTTTGATGGTCCGAAATTGGTCAACTCTCTCTATGAAGGAGCTTTTAACAGTTTTCTCCATTTGTCATAGAATCCTTGGATTTTGGCATCGAAAAAATCTAGGAAGCCTATACTCATAAAATTTGACATAGAAGAACAATAAAACGTGTACACCAAGCATCTTTGATGGTCCGAAATTGGTCAACTCTCTCTATGAAGGAGCTTTTAATGGTTTTCTTCATTTTTCATAGAAACCTGGGATTTTGGCATCGAAATAATCTACGAAGCTTATACTCATAATATTTGACATAGAAGAACAATAAAAAGTGTACAACGTGCAACTTTGATTGTGCGAAGTTGCTCAACTCTCTCTATGGAGGAGTTTTTAACGGTTTTGTCAATTTGTCATAGAAAGTTGCTGTTTTGGCATCGAAATAATCTTGGAAGCTTATACTCATAAAATTTGACATAGAAGAACAATAAAACGTATACACCGAGCATCTTTGATGGTCCGAAATTGGTAAACTCTCTCTATGAAGAAGCTTTTAACAGTTTTCTCCATTTGTCTCATAAAATTTGACATAGAAGAACAATAAAAAGTGTACACCGAGCAACTTTGATGTTCCGAAGTTGCTCAACTCTCTCCAGGGAGGAGCTTTTAAAGGTTTTGTCCATTTGTCATTGAAAGTTGGTCTTTTGCCATTGAAATAATCTTGGAAGCTTATACTCATAAAATTTGACATAGAAAAACATTAAAAAGTGTATACCGAGCAAATTTGATAGTCCGAAGTTGCTCAACTCTCTCTATGGGGGAGCTTTTAACGGTTTTGTCCATTTGTCAATAAAAGTTGGTGTTTTGGCATCGAAATAGTTTTGGAAGCTTATACTCATAAAATTTGACGTAGAAGAACAATAAAAAGTGTACACCGAACAACTTTGATAGTCCGAAGTTGCTCAACTCTCTCTACGGAGGAGCTTTTAACAGTTTTGTCCATTTGTCATAGAAACTTGGTCTTATGCCATCGAAATAATCTTGGAAGCTTATACTCATAAAATTTGACATAGAAAAACATTAAAAAGTGTACACCAAGCAACTTTGATAGTCCGAAGTTGCTCAACTCTCTCTATGGAGGTGCTTTTAACGGTTTTGTCCATTTGTCATTAAAAGTTGGTGTTTTGGCATTGAAATAATCTTGGAAGCTTATACTCGTAAAATTTGACTTAGCAGAACATTATAAAGTGTACACCGAGCAACTTTAATTGTCCGAAGTTGCTCAACTCTCTCTATGGAGGAGCTTTTAACAGTTTTGTCCATTTGTCATAGAAAGTTTCTATTTTGGCATAGAAATAATCTTGGAAGCTTATACTCATAAAATTTGACATAGAAGAACAATAAAACGTGTACATCGAGCATCTTTGATGGTCCGAAATTGGTCAACTCTCTCTATGATGGTGCTTTTAACGGCTTTCTTCATTTTTCATAGAAACCTGGGATTTTGGCATCGAAATAATCTACGAAGCTTATACTCATAAAATTTGACATAGAAGAACAATAAAAAATGTACACCGAGCAACTTTGATGTTCCTAAGTTGCTCAACTCTCTCTACGGAGGAGCTTTTAAAGGTTTTTTCCATTTGTCATAGAAACTTGGTCTTATGCCATCGAACTAATCTTGGAAGCTTATACTCATAAAATTTGACATAGAAAAACATTAAAAAGTGTACACCGAGCAACTTTGATAGTCCGAAGTTGCTCAACTCTCTCTATGGAGGAGCTTTTAACGGTTTTGTTCATTTGTCATTAAAAGTTGGTGTTTTGGCATTGAAATAATCTTGGAAGCTTATACTCGTAAAATTTGACTTAGGAGAACATTATAAAGTGTACACCGAGCAACTTTAATTGTCCGAAGTTGCTCAACTCTCTCTATGGAGGAGCTTTTAACAGTTTTGTCCATTTGTCATAGAAAGTTGTTGTTTTGGCATCGAAATAATATTGGAAGCTTATACTCATAAAATTTGACATAGAAGAACAATAAAACGTGTACACCGAGGATCTTTGATGGTCCGAAATTGGTCAACTCTCTCTATGAAGGAGCTTTTAACAGGTTTCTCCATTTGTCATGGAAACCTGGGATTTTGGCATCGAAATAATCTGGCAAGCTTATACTCATAAAATTTGACATAGAAGAACAATAAAAAGTGTATACCGAGCAACTTTGATGTTGCGAAGTTGGTCAACTCTCTCTATGGATGAGCTTTTAATGGTTTTGTCCATTTGTCATAGAAAGTTGGTGTTTTGGCATCGAAATAATCCTGGAAGTTCATTTTGGTAAAATTTAACATAGAAAAACAATAAAAAGCGTACACAGAGCAACTTTGATTGTCCGAAGTTGCTCAACTCTCTCTATGGAGGTGCTTTGAATGGTTTTGTCCATTTGTCATAGAAAGTTGATGTTTTGGCATCGAAATAATCCTGGAAGCACATTTTAGTAAAATTTAATATAAAAGAACAATAAAAAGCGTACACCGAGCAACTTTGATTGTCCGAAGTTGCTCAACTCTCTCTATGGAGGAGCTTTTAACGGTTTTTTCCATTTGTCATTAAAAGTTGGTGTTTTGGCATCGAAATAATCTTGGAAGCTTATACTCGTAAAATTTGACTTAGTAGAACATTATAAAGTGTACAACGGGCAACATTAATTTTGCGAAGTTGCTCAACTCTTTCTATGGAGGAGCTTTTAATGGTTTTGTCAATTTGTCATAGAAAGTTGCTGTTTTGGCATCGAAATAATCTTGGAAGCTTATACTCATAAAATTTGACATAGAAGAGCAATAAAACGTCTACACCGAGCATCTTTGATGGTCCGAAATTGGTCAACTCTCTCTATGAAGGAGCTTTTAACAGTTTTCTCCATTTATCATAGAATCCTTGGGTTTTGGCATCGAAAAAATTTAGGAAGCTTATACTCATAAAATTTTGCATAGAAGAACAATAAAACGTGTACACCAAGCATCTTTGATGGTCCGAAATTCGTCAACTCTCTCTATGAAGGAGCTTTTAATGGTTTTCTTCATTTTTCATAGAAACCTGGGATTTAGGCATCGAAATAATCTACGAAGCTTATACTCATAATATTTGACATAGAAGAACAATAAAAAGTGTACACTGAGCAACTTTGATGTTCTGAAGTTGCTCAACTCTCTCCATGGAGGAGCTTTTAAAGGTTTTGTCCATTTGTCATAGAAAGTTGGTCTTTTGCCATCGAAATAATCTTGGAAGCTTATACTCATAAAATTTAACATAGAAAAACATTAAAAAGTGTACACCGAGCAACTTTGATAGTCCGAAGTTGCTCAACTCTCTCTATGAAGGAGCTTTTAAAGGTTTTTTCCATTTGTCGTAGAAAGTTGGTCCTTTGCCATCGAAATAATCTTGGAAGCTTATACTCATAAAATTTGACATAGAAGAACCATAAAAAGTGTACACCGAGCAACTTTGATGTTCCGAAATTGGTCAACTATCTCTATGAAGGAATTTTTAACAGTTTTCTCCATTTGTCAAAGAATCCTTGGATTTTGGCATCGAAAAAGTCTTGGAAGCTTATACTCATAAAATTTGACATAGAAGAACAATAAAAAGTGTGCACCGAGCAAATTTGGTGTTCCGAAGTTGCTCAACTCTCTCCATGGAGGAGCTTTTAAAGGTTTTGTCCATTTGTCATAGAAAGTTGGTCTTTTGCCATCGAAATAATCTTGGAAGCTTATACTCATAAAATTTGACATAGAAAAACATTAAAAAGTGTACACCGAGCAACTTTGATAGTCCAAAGTTGCTCAACTCTCTGTATGGAGGTGCTTTTAAGGGTTTTGTCCATTTGTCATTAAAAGTTGGTGTTTTGGCATCGAAATAGTCTTAGAAGCTTATACTCGTAAAATTTGACTTAGTAGAACATTATAAAGTGTACACCGAGCAACTTTGATAGTCCGAAGTTGATCAACTCTCTCTATGGAGGAGCTTTGAATGGTTTTGTCCATTTGTCATAGAAAGTTGGTGTTTTGGCATCGAAATAATCTTGGAAGCTTATACTCATAAAATTTGACATAGAAAAACATTAAAAAGTGTACACCGAGCAACTTTGATAGTCCGAAGTTGCTCAACTCTCTCTATGGATGAGCTTTTAAAGGTTTTTTCCATTTGTCATAGAAAGTTGGTCTTTTGCCATCGAAATAATCTAGGAAGCTTATACTCATAAAATTTGACATAGAAGAACAATAAAAAGTGTACACCGAGCAACTTTGATTTTGCGAAGTTGCACAACTCTCTCTATGGAGGAGCTTTTAACGGTTTTGTCCATTTTTCATAGAAAGTTGCTATTTTGGCATCGAAATAATCATCGAAGCTTATACTCATAAAATTTGACATAGAAGAACAATAAAACGTGTACATCGAGCATCTTTGATGGTCCGAAATTGGTCAACTCTCTCTATGAAGGAGCTTTTAACGGTTTTCTTCATTTTTCATAGAAACCTGGGATTGTGGCATCGAAATAATCTACGAAGCTTATACTCATAAAATTTGACATAGAAGAACAATAAGAAGTGTACACCGAGCAACTTTGATGTTCCGAAGTTGCTCAACTCTCTCTATGGAGGAGCTTTTAAAGGTTTTTTCCATTTGTCATAGAAAGTTGGTCTTTTGCCATCGAAATAATCTTGGAAGCTTATACTCATAAAATTTGACATAGAAGAACAATAAAAAGTGTACACCGAGCAACTTTGATGTTCCGAAATTGGTCAACTCTCTCTATGAAGGAGCTTTTAACAATTTCTCCATTTGTCATAGAGTCCTTGGATTATGGCATCGAAAAAATCTTGGAAGCTTATACTCATAAAATTTGACATAGAAGAACAATAAAAAGTATACACCGAGCAACTTTGATGTTCCGAAGTTGCTCAACTCTCTCCATGGAGGAGCTTTTAAAGGTTTTGTCCATTTGTCATAGAAAGTTGGTCTTTTGCCATCGAAATAATCTTGGAAGCTTATACTCATAAAATTTGACATAGAAAAACATTAAAAAGTGTACACCGAGCAACTTTGATAGTCCGAAGTTGCTCAACTCTCTCTATGGAGGAGCTCTTAAAGGTTTTTTCCATTTGTCCTAGAAAGTTGGTCTTTTGCCATCGAAATAATCTTGGAAGCTTATACTCATAAAATTTGACATAGAAGAACCATAAAAAGTGTACACCGAGCAACTTTGATGTTCCGAAATTGGTCAACTCTCTCTATGAAGGAGCTTTTAACAGTTTTCTCCATTTGTCATAGAATCCTTGGATTTTGGCATCGAAAAAATCTTGGAAGCTTATACCCATAAAATTTGACATAAAAGAACAATAAAACGTGTACACCAAGCATCTTTGATGGTCCGAAATTGGTCAACTCTCTCTATGAAGGAGCTTCTAACGGTTTTCTTCATTTTTCATAGAAACCTGGGATTTTGGCATCGAAATAATCTACGAAGCTTATACTCATAATATTTGACATAGAAGAACAATAAAAAGTGTACACTGAGCAACTTTGATGTTCCGAAGTTGCTCAACTCTCTCCATGGAGGAGCTTTTAAAGGTTTTGTCCATTTGTCATAGAAAGTTGGTCTTTTGCCATCGAAATAATCTTGGAAGCTTATACTCATAAAATTTAACATAGAAAAACATTAAAAAGTGTACACCGAGCAACTTTGATAGTCCGAAGTTGGTCAACTCTCTCTATGGAGGAGATTCTAAAGGTTTTTTCCATTTGTCGTAGAAAGTTTGTCTTTTGCCATCGAAATAATCTTGGAAGCTTATACTCATAAAATTTGACATAGAAGAACCATAAAAAGTGTACACCGAGCAACTTTGATGTTCCGAAATTGGTCAACTATCTCTATGAAGGAGCTTTTAACAGTTTTCTCCATTTGTCATAGAATCCTTGGATTTTGGCATCGAAAAAGTCTTGGAAGCTTATACTCATAAAATTTGACATAGAAGAACAATAAAAAGTGTACACCGAGAAACTTTGATGTTCCGAAGTTGCTCAACTCTCTCCATGGAGGAGCTTTTAAAGGTTTTGTCCATTTGTCATAGAAAGTTGGTCTTTTGCCATCGAAATAATCTTGGAAACTTATACTCATAAAATTTGACATAGAAAAACATTAAAAAGTGTACACCGAGCAACTTTGATAGTCCGAAGTTGCTCAACTCTCTGTATGGAGGTGCTTTTAACGGTTTTGTCCATTTGTCATTAAAAGTTGGTGTTTTGGCATCGAAATAGTCTTAGAAGCTTTTACTCGTAAAATTTGACTTAGTAGAACATTATAAAGTGTACACCGAGAAACTTTGATAGTCCGAAGTTGATCAACTCTCTCTATGGAGGAGCTTTGAATGGTTTTGTCCATTTGTCATAGAAAGTTGGTATTTTGGCATCGAAATAATCCTGGAAGCACATTTTCGTAAAATTTAACATAAAAGAACAATAAAAAGCGTACACCGAGCAACTTTGATTGTCCGAAGTTGCTCAACTCTCTCTATGGAGGAGCTTTTAAAGGTTTTTTCCATTTGTCATAGAAAGTTGGTCTTTTGCCATCGAAATAATCTTGGAAGCTTATACTCATAATATTTGACATAGAAGAACAATAAAAAGTGTACACTGAGCAACTTTGATGTTCCGAAGTTGCTCAACTCTCTCCATGGAGGAGCTTTTAAAGGTTTTGTCCATTTGTCATAGAAAGTTGGTCTTTTGCCATCGAAATAATCTTGGAAGCTTATACTCATAAAATTTAACATAGAAAAACATTAAAAAGTGTACACCGAGCAACTTTGATGTTCCGAAATTGGTCAACTCTCTCTATGAAGGAGCTTTTAACAGTTTTCTCCATTTGTCATAGAATCCTTGGATTTTGGCATCGAAAAAATCTTGGAAGCTTATACTCATAAAATTTGACATAGAAGAACAATAAAACGTGTACACCAAGCATCTTTGATGGTCCGAAATTGGTCAACTCTCTCTATGAAGGAGCTTTTAACGGTTTTCTTCATTTTTCATAGAAACCTGGGATTTTGGCATCGAAATAATCTACGAAGCTTATACTCATAATATTTGACATAGAAGAACAATAAAAAGTGTACACTGAGCAACTTTGATGTTCCGAAGTTGCTCAACTCTCTCCATGGAGGAGCTTTTAAAGGTTTTGTCCATTTATCATAGAAAGTTGGTCTTTTGCCATCGAAATAATCTTGGAAGCTTATACTCATAAAATTTAACATAGAAAAACATTAAAAAGTGTACACCGAGCAACTTTGATCGTCCGAAGTTGCTCAACTCTCCCTATGGAGGAGCTTTTAAAGGTTTTTTCCATTTGTCGTAGAAAGTTGGTCTTTTGCCATCGAAATAATCTTGGAAGCTTATACTCATAAAATTTGACATAGAAAAACATTAAAAAGTGTACACCGAGCAACTTTGATAGTCCGAAGTTGCTCAACTCTCTGTATGGAGGTGCTTTTAACGGTTTTGTCCATTTGTCATTAAAAGTTGGTGTTTTGGCATCGAAATAGTCTTAGAAGCTTATACTCGTAAAATTTGACTTAGTAGAACATTATAAAGTGTACACCGAGCAACTTTGATAGTCCGAAGTTGATCAACTCTCTTTATGGAGGAGCTTTGAATGGTTTTGTCCATTTGTCATAGAAAGTTGGTGTTTTGGCATCGAAATAATCTTGGAAGCTTATACTCATAAAATTTAACATAGAAAAACATTAAAAAGTGTACACCGAGCAACTTTGATAGTCCGAAGTTGCTCAACTCTCTCTATGGAGGAGCTTTTAAAGGTTTTTTCCATTTGTCGTAGAAAGTTGGTCCTCTGCCATCGAAATAATCTTGGAAGCTTATACTCATAAAATTTGACATAGAAGAACCATAAAAAGTGTACACCGAGCAACTTTGATGTTCCGAAATCGGTCAACTATCTCTATGAAGGAGCTTTTAACAGTTTTCTCCATTTGTCATAGAATCCTTGGATTTTGGCATCGAAAAAGTCTTGGAAGCTTATACTCATAAAATTTGACATAGAAGAACAATAAAAAGTGTACACCGAGCAACTTTGGTGTTCCGAAGTTGCTCAACTCTCTCCATGGAGGAGCTTTTAAAGGTTTTGTCCATTTGTCATAGAAAGTTGGTCTTTTGCCATCGAAATAATCTTGGAAGCTTATACTCATAAAATTTGACATAGAAAAACATTAAAAAGTGTACACCGAGCAACTTTGATAGTCCGAAGTTGCTCAACTCTCTGTATGGAGGTGCTTTTAACGGTTTTGTCCATTTGTCATTAAATGTTGGTGTTTTGGCATCGAAATAGTCTTAGAAGCTTATACTCGTAAAATTTGACTTAGTAGAACATTATAAAGTGTACACCGGGCAACTTTGATAGTCCGAAGTTGATCAACTCTCTCTATGGAGGAGCTTTGAATGGTTTTGTCCATTTGTCATAGAAAGTTGGTGTTTTGGCATCGAAATAATCTTGGAAGCTTATACTCATAAAATTTGACATAGAAAAACATTAAAAAGTGTAGACCGAGCAACTTTGATAGTCCGAAGTTGCTCAACTCTCTCTATGGAGGAGCTTTTAAAGGTTTTTTCCATTTGTCATAGAAAGTTGGTCTTTTGCCATCGAAATAATCTAGGAAGCTTATACTCATAAAATTTGACATAGAAGAACAATAAAAAGTGTACACCGAGCAACTTTGATTGTGCGAAGTTGCACAACTCTCTCTATGGAGGAGCTTTTAACGGTTTTGTCCATTTTTCATAGAAAGTTGCTATTTTGGCATCGAAATAATCTTGGAAGCTTATACTCATAAAATTTGACATAGAAGAACAATAAAACGTGTACATCGAGCATCTTTGATGGTCCGAAATTGGTCAACTCTCTCTATGAAGGAGCTTTTAACGGTTTTCTTCATTTTTCATAGAAACCTGGGATTTTGGCATCGAAATAATCTACGAAGCTTATACTCATAATATTTGACATAGAAGAACAATAAAAAGTGTACACTAAACAACTTTGTTGTTCGGAAGTTGCTCAACTCTCTACATGGAGGAGCTTTTAAAGGTTTTATCCATTTGTCATAGAAAGTTGGTCTTTTGCCATCGAAATAATCTTGGAAGCTTATACTCATAAAATTTGACATAGAAAAACATTAAAAAGTGTACACCGAGCAACTTTGATAGTCCGAAGTTGCTCAACTCTCTGTATGGAGGTGCTTTTAACGGTTTTGTCCATTTGTCATTAAATGTTGGTGTTTTGGCATCGAAATAGTCTTAGAAGCTTATACTCGTAAAATTTGACTTAGTAGAACATTATAAAGTGTACACCGAGCAACTTTGATAGTCCGAAGTTGATCAACTCTCTCTATGGTGGAGCTTTGAATGGTTTTGTCCATTTGTCATAGAAATTTGGTGTTTTGGCATCGAAATAATCTTGGAAGCTTATACTCATAAAATTTGACATAGAAAAACATTAAAAAGTGTACACCGAGCAACTTTGATTGTCCGAAGTTGCTCAACTCTCTCTATGGATGAGCTTTTAAAGGTTTTTTCCATTTGTCATAGAAAGTTGGTCTTTTGCCATCGAAATAATCTAGGAAGCTTATACTCATAAAATTTCACATAGAAGAACAATAAAAAGTGTACACCGAGCAACTTTGATTGTGCGAAGTTGCACAACTCTCTCTATCGAGGAGCTTTTAACGGTTTTGTCCATTTTTCATAGAAAGTTACTATTTTGGCATCGAAATAATCTTGGAAGCTTATACTCATAAAATTTGACATAGAAGAACAATAAAACGTGTACATCGAGCATCTTTGATGGTCCGAAATTGGTCAACTCTCTCTATGAAGGAGCTTTTAACGGTTTTCTTCATTTTTCATAGAAACCTGGGATTGTGGCATCGAAATAATCTACGAAGCTTATACTCATAAAATTTGACATAGAAGAACAATAAAAAGTGTACACCGACCAACTTTGATGTTCCGAAGTTGCTCAACTCTATCTATGGAGGAGCTTTTAAAGGTTTTTTCCATTTGTCATAGAAAGTTGGTCTTTTGCCATCGAAATAATCTTGGAAGCTTATACTCATAAAATTTGACATAGAAGAACAATAAAAAGTGTACACCGAGCAACTTTGATGTTCCGATGTTGCTCAACTCTCTCCATGGAGGAGCTTTTAAAGGTTTTGTCCATTTGTCATAGAAAGTTGGTCTTTTGCCATCGAAATAATCTTGGAAGCTTATACTCATAAAATTTGACATAGAAAAACATTAAAAAGTGTACACCGAGCAACTTTGATAGTCCGAAGTTGCTCAACTCTCTGTATGGAGGTGCTTTTAACGGTTTTGTCCATTTGTCATTAAATGTTGGTGTTTTGGCATCGAAATAGTCTTAGAAGCTTATACTAGTAAAATTTGACTTAGTAGAACATTATAAAGTGTACACCGGGCAACTTTGATAGTCCGAAGTTGATCAACTCTCTCTATGGAGGAGCTTTGAATGGTTTTGTCCATTTGTCATAGAAAGTTGGTGTTTTGGCATCGAAATAATCTTGGAAGCTTATACTCATAAAATTTGACATAGAAAAACATTAAAAAGTGTACACCGAGCAACTTTGATAGTCCGAAGTTGCTCAACTCTCTCTATGGAGGAGCTTTTAAAGGTTTTTTCCATTTGTCATAGAAAGTTGGTCTTTTGCCATCGAAATAATCTAGGAAGCTTATACTCATAAAATTTGACATAGAAGAACAATAAAAAGTGTACACCGAGCAACTTTGATGTTCCGAAGTTGCTCAACTCTCTCTATGGAGGAGCTTTTAAAGGTTTTTTCCATTTGTCATAGAAAGTTGGTCTTTTGCCATCGAAATAATCTAGGAAGCTTATACTCATAAAATTTGACATAGAAGAACAATAAAAAGTGTACACCGAGCAACTTTGATTGTGCGAAGTTGCACAACTCTCTCTATGGAGGAGCTTTTAACGGTTTTGTCCATTTTTCATAGAAAGTTGCTATTCTGGCATCGAAATAATCTTGGAAGCTTATACTCATAAAATTTGACATAGAAGAACAATAAAACGTGTACATCGAGCATCTTTGATGGTCCGAAATTGGTCAACTCTCTCTATGAAGGAGCTTTTAACGGTTTTCTTCATTTTTCATAGAAACCTGGGATTTTGGCATCGAAATAATCTACGAAGCTTATACTCATAATATTTGACATAGAAGAACAATAAAAAGTGTACACTAAACAACTTTGTTGTTCCGAAGTTGCTCAACTCTCTACATGGAGGAGCTTTTAAAGGTTTTATCCATTTGTCATAGAAAGTTGGTCTTTTGCCATCGAAATAATCTTGGAAGCTTATACTCATAAAATTTGACATAGAAAAACATTAAAAAGTGTCCACCGAGCAACTTTGATAGTCCGAAGTTGCTCAACTCTCTGTATGGAGGTGCTTTTAACGGTTTTGTCCATTTGTCATTAAATGTTGGTGTTTTGGCATCGAAATAGTCTTAGAAGCTTATACTCGTAAAATTTGACTTAGTAGAACATTATAAAGTGTACACCGAGCAACTTTGATAGTCCGAAGTTGATCAACTCTCTCTATGGTGGAGCTTTGAATGGTTTTGTCCATTTGTCATAGAAATTTGGTGTTTTGGCATCGAAATAATCTTGGAAGCTTATACTCATAAAATTTGACATAGAAAAACATTAAAAAGTGTACACCGAGCAACTTTGATTGTCCGAAGTTGCTCAACTCTCTCTATGGATGAGCTTTTAAAGGTTTTTTCCATTTGTCATAGAAAGTTGGTCTTTTGCCATCGAAATAATCTAGGAAGCTTATACTCATAAAATTTCACATAGAAGAACAATAAAAAGTGTACACCGAGCAACTTTGATTGTGCGAAGTTGCACAACTCTCTCTATCGAGGAGCTTTTAACGGTTTTGTCCATTTTTCATAGAAAGTTGCTATTTTGGCATCGAAATAATCTTGGAAGCTTATACTCATAAAATTTGACATAGAAGAACAATAAAACGTGTACATCGAGCATCTTTGATGGTCCGAAATTGGTCAACTCTCTCTATGAAGGAGCTTTTAACGGTTTTCATCATTTTTCATAGAAACCTGGGATTGTGGCATCGAAATAATCTACGAAGCTTATACTCATAAAATTTGACATAGAAGAACAATAAAAAGTGTACACCGACCAACTTTGATGTTCCAAAGTTGCTCAACTCCATCTATGGAGGAGCTTTTAAAGGTTTTTTCCATTTGTCATAGAAAGTTGGTCTTTTGGCATCGAAATAATCTTGGAAGCTTATACTCATAAAATTTGACATAGAAGAACAATAAAAAGTGTACACCGAGCAACTTTGATGTTCCGAAATTGGTCAACTCTCTCTATGAAGGAGCTTTTAACAGTTTTCTCCATTTGTCATAGAATCCTTGGATTTTGGCATCGAAAAAATCTTGGAAGCTTATACTCATAAAATTTGACATAGAAGAACAATAAAAAGTATACACCGAGCAACTTTGTTGGTCCGAAATTGGTCAACTCTCTCTATGAAGGAGCTTTTAACGATTTTCTTCATTTTTCATAGAAACCTGGGATTGTGGCATCGAAATAATCTACGAAGCTTATACTCATAAAATTCGACATAGAAGAACAATAAAAAGTGTACACCGACCAACGTTGATATTGCGAAGTTGCTCAACTCTATCTATGGAGGAGCTTTTAAAGGTTTTTTTCATTTGTCATAGAAAGTTGGTCTTTTGCCATCGAAATAATCTTGGAAGCTTATACTCATAAAATTTGACATAGAAGAACAATAAAAAGTGTACACCGAGCAACTTTGATGTTCCGAAATTGGTCAACTCTCTCTATGAAGGAGCTTTTAACAGTTTTCTCCATTTGTCATAGAATCCTTGGATTTTGGCATCGAAAAAGTCTTGGAAGCTTATACTCATAAAATTTGACATAGAAGAACAATAAAAAAGTGTACACCGAGCAACTTTGATGTTCCGAAATTGGTCAACTCTCTCTATGAAGGAGCTTTTAACAGTTTTCTCCATTTGTCATAGAATCCTTGGATTTTGGCATCGAAAAAATCTTGGAAGCTTATACTCATAAAATTTGACATAGAAGAACAATAAAACGTGTACAGCAAGCATCTTTGATGGTCCGAAATTGGTCAACTCTCTCTATGAAGGAGCTTTTAACGGTTTTCTTCATTTTTCATAGAAACCTGGGATTTTGGCATCGAAATAATCTACGAAGCTTATACTCATAATATTTGACATAGAAGAACAATAAAAAGTGTACACTGAGCAACTTTGATGTTCCGAAGTTGCTCAACTCTCTCCATGGAGGAGCTTTTAAAGGTTTTGTCCATTTGTCATAGAAAGTTGGTCTTTTGCCATCGAAATAATCTTGGAAGCTTATACTCATAAAATTTGACATAGAAAAACATTAAAAAGTGTACACCGAGCAACTTTGATAGTCCGAAGTTGCTCAACTCTCTGTATGGAGGTGCTTTTAACGGTTTTGTCCATTTGTCATTAAAAGTTGGTGTTTTGGCATCGAAATAGTCTTAGAAGCTTATACTCGTAAAATTTGACTGAGGAGAACATTATAAAGTGTACACCGAGCAACTTTGATAGTCCGAAGTTGATCAACTCTCTCTATGGAGGAGCTTTGAATGGTTTTGTCCATTTGTCATAGAAAGTTGGTGTTTTGGCATCGAAATAATCCTGGAAGCACATTTTCGTAAAATTTAACATAAAAGAACAATAAAAAGCGTACACCGAGCAACTTTGATTGTCCGAAGTTGCTCAACTCTCTCTATGGAGGAGCTTTTAAAGGTTTTTTCCATTTGTCATAGAAAGTTGGTCTTTCGCCATCGAAATAATCTTGGAAGCTTATACTCATAAAATTTGACATAAAAGAACAATAAAAAGTGTACACCGAGCAACTTTGATGTTCCGAAATTGGTCAACTCTCTCTATGAAGGAGCTTTTAACAGTTTTCTCCATTTGTCATAGAATCCTTGGATTTTGGCATCGAAAAAATCTTGGAAGCTTATACTCATAAAATTTGACATAGAAGAACAATAAAACGTGTACACCAAGCATCTTTGATGGTCCGAAATTGGTCAACTCTCTCTATGAAGGAGCTTTTAACGGTTTTCTTCATTTTTCATAGAAACCTGGGATTTTGGCATCGAAATAATCTACGAAGCTTATACTCATAATATTTGACATAGAAGAACAATAAAATGTGTACACTGAGCAACTTTGATGTTCCGAAGTTGCTCAACTCTCTCCATGGAGGAGCTTTTAAAGGTTTTGTCCATTTGTCATAGAAAGTTGGTCTTTTGCCATCGAAATAATCTTGGAAGCTTATACTCATAAAATTTGACATAGAAAAACATTAAAAAGTGTACACCGAGCAACTTTGATAGTCCGAAGTTGCTCAACTCTCTGTATGGAGGTGCTTTTAACGGTTTTGTCCATTTGTCGTAGAAAGTTGGTCTTTTGGCATCGAAATAGTCCTAGAAGCTTATACTCGTAAAATTTGACTTAGGAGAACATTATAAAGTGTACACCGAGCAACTTTGATAGTCCGAAGTTGATCAACTCTCTCTATGGAGGAGCTTTGAATGGTTTTGTCCATTTCTCATAGAATCCTTGGATTTTGGCATCGAAAAAGTCTTGGAAGCTTATACTCATAAAATTTGACATAGAAGAACAATAAAAAGTGTACACCGAGCAACTTTGATGTTCCGAAATTGGTCAACTCTCTCTATGAAGGAGCTTTTAACAGTTTTCTCCATTTGTCATAGAATCCTTGGATTTTGGCATCGAAAAAATCTTGGAAGCTTATACTCATAAAATTTGACATAGAAGAACAATAAAACGTGTACAGCAAGCATCTTTGATGGTCCGAAATTGGTCAACTCTCTCTATGAAGGAGCTTTTAAAGGTTTTCTTCATTTTTCATAGAAACCTGGGATTTTGGCATCGAAATAATCTACGAAGCTTATACTCATAATATTTGACATAGAAGAACAATAAAAAGTGTACACTGAGCAACTTTGATGTTCCGAAGTTGCTCAACTCTCTCCATGGAGGAGCTTTTAAAGGTTTTGTCCATTTGTCATAGAAAGTTGGTCTTTTGCCATCGAAATAATCTTGGAAGCTTATACTCATAAAATTTGACATAGAAAAACATTAAAAAGTGTACACCGAGCAACTTTGATAGTCCGAAGTTGCTCAACTCTCTGTATGGAGGTGCTTTTAACGGTTTTGTCCATTTGTCATTAAAAGTTGGTGTTTTGGCATCGAAATAGTCTTAGAAGCTTATACTCGTAAAATTTGACTGAGGAGAACATTATAAAGTGTACACCGAGCAACTTTGATAGTCCGAAGTTGATCAACTCTCTCTATGGAGGAGCTTTGAATGGTTTTGTCCATTTGTCATAGAAAGTTGGTGTTTTGGCATCGAAATAATCCTGGAAGCACATTTTCGTAAAATTTAACATAAAAGAACAATAAAAAGCGTACACCGAGCAACTTTGATTGTCCGAAGTTGCTCAACTCTCTCTATGGAGGAGCTTTTAAAGGTTTTTTCCATTTGTCATAGAAAGTTGGTCTTTCGCCATCGAAATAATCTTGGAAGCTTATACTCATAAAATTTGACATAAAAGAACAATAAAAAGTGTACACCGAGCAACTTTGATGTTCCGAAATTGGTCAACTCTCTCTATGAAGGAGCTTTTAACAGTTTTCTCCATTTGTCATAGAATCCTTGGATTTTGGCATCGAAAAAATCTTGGAAGCTTATACTCATAAAATTTGACATAGAAGAACAATAAAATGTGTACACCAAGCATCTTTGATGGTCCGAAATTGGTCAACTCTCTCTATGAAGGAGCTTTTAACGGTTTTCTTCATTTTTCATAGAAACCTGGGATTTTGGCATCGAAATAATCTACGAAGCTTATACTCATAATATTTGACATAGAAGAACAATAAAATGTGTACACTGAGCAACTTTGATGTTCCGAAGTTGCTCAACTCTCTCCATGGAGGAGCTTTTAAAGGTTTTGTCCATTTGTCATAGAAAGTTGGTCTTTTGCCATCGAAATAATCTTGGAAGCTTATACTCATAAAATTTGACATAGAAAAACATTAAAAAGTGTACACCGAGCAACTTTGATAGTCCGAAGTTGCTCAACTCTCTGTATGGAGGTGCTTTTAACGGTTTTGTCCATTTGTCGTAGAAAGTTGGTCTTTTGGCATCGAAATAGTCTTAGAAGCTTATACTCGTAAAATTTGACTTAGGAGAACATTATAAAGTGTACACCGAGCAACTTTGATAGTCCGAAGTTGATCAACTCTCTCTATGGAGGAGCTTTGAATGGTTTTGTCCATTTCTCATAGAATCCTTGGATTTTGGCATCGAAAAAGTCTTGGAAGCTTATACTCATAAAATTTGACATAGAAGAACAATAAAAAGTGTACACCGAGCAACTTTGATGTTCCGAAATTGGTCAACTCTCTCTATGAAGGAGCTTTTAACAGTTTTCTCCATTTGTCATAGAATCCTTAGATTTTGGCATCGAAAAAATCTTGGAAGCTTATACTCATAAAATTTGACATAGAAGAACAATAAAACGTGTACAGCAAGCATCTTTGATGGTCCGAAATTGGTCAACTCTCTCTATGAAGGAGCTTTTAAAGGTTTTCTTCATTTTTCATAGAAACCTGGGATTTTGGCATCGAAATAATCTACGAAGCTTATACTCATAATATTTGACATAGAAGAACAATAAAAAGTGTACACTGAGCAACTTTGATGTTCCGAAGTTGCTCAACTCTCTCCATGGAGGAGCTTTTAAAGGTTTTGTCCATTTGTCATAGAAAGTTGGTCTTTTGCCATCGAAATAATCTTGGAAGCTTATACTCATAAAATTTAACATAGAAAAACATTAAAAAGTGTACACCGAGCAACTTTGATAGTCCGAAGTTGCTCAACTCTCTCTATGGAGGAGCTTTTAATCTTGGAAGCTTATACTCATAAAATTTGACATAGAAGAACCATAAAAAGTGTACACCGAGCAACTTTGATGTTCCGAAATTGGTAAACTATCTCTATGAAGGAGCTTTTAACAGTTTTCTCCATTTGTCATAGAATCCTTGGATTTTGGCATCGAAAAAGTCTTGGAAGCTTATACTCATAAAATTTGACATAGAAGAACAATAAAACGTTTACACCAAGCATCTTTGATGGTCCGAAATTGGTCAACTCTCTCTATGAAGGAGCTTTTAACGGATTTCTTCATTTTTCATAGAAACCTGGGATTTTGGCATCGAAATAATCTACGAAGCTTATACTCATAATATTTGACATAGAAGAACAATAAAAAGTGTACACTGAGCAACTTTGATGTTCCGAAGTTGCTCAACTCTCTCCATGGAGGAGCTTTTAAAGGTTTTGTCCATTTGTCATAGAAAGTTGGTCTTTTGCCATCGAAATAATCTTGGAAGCTTATACTCATAAAATTTAACATAGAAAAACATTAAAAAGTGTACACCGAGCAACTTTGATAGTCCGAAGTTGCTCAACTCTCTCTATGGAGGAGCTTTTAATTTTGGAAGCTTATACTCATAAAATTTGACATAGAAGAACCATAAAAAGTGTACACCGAGCAACTTTGATGTTCCGAAATTGGTAAACTATCTCTATGAAGGAGCTTTTAACAGTTTTCTCCATTTGTCATAGAATCCTTGGATTTTGGCATCGAAAAAGTCTTGGAAGCTTATACTCATAAAATTTGACATAGAAGAACAATAAAACGTTTACACCAAGCATCTTTGATGGTCCGAAATTGGTCAACTCTCTCTATGAAGGAGCTTTTAATGGTTTTCTTCATTTTTCATAGAAACCTGGGATTTTGGCATCGAAATAATCTACGAAGCTTATACTCATAATATTTGACATAGAAGAACAATAAAAAGTGTACACTGAGCAACTTTGATGTTCCGAAGTTGCTCAACTCTCTCCATGGAGGAGCTTTTAAAGGTTTTGTCCATTTGTCATAGAAAGTTGGTCTTTTGCCATCGAAATAATCTTGGAAGCTTATACTCATAAAATTTAACATAGAAAAACATTAAAAAGTGTACACCGAGCAACTTTGATAGTCCGAAGTTGCTCAACTCTCTCTATGGAGGAGCTTTTAAAGGTTTTTTCCATTTGTCGTAGAAAGTTGGTCTTTTCCCATCGAAATAATCTTGGAAGCTTATACTCATAAAATTTGACATAGAAGAACCATAAAAAGTGTACACCGAGCAACTTTGATGTTCCGAAATTGGTCAACTATCTCTATGAAGGAGCTTTTAACAGTTTTCTCCATTTGTCATAGAATCCTTGGATTTTGGCATCGAAAAAGTCTTGGAAGCTTATACTCATAAAATTTGACATAGAAGAACAATAAAAAGTGTACACCGAGCAACTTTGATGTTCCGAAATTGGTCAACTCTCTCTATGAAGGAGCTTTTAACAGTTTTCTCCATTTTTCATAGAATCCTTGGATTTTGGCATCGAAAAAATCTTGGAAGCTTATACTCATAAAATTTGACATAGAAGAACAATAAAACGTGTACAGCAAGCATCTTTGATGGTCCGAAATTGGTCAACTCTCTCTATGAAGGAGCTTTTAACGGTTTTCTTCATTTTTCATAGAAACCTGGGATTTTGGCATCAAAATAATCTACGAAGCTTATACTCATAATATTTGACATAGAAGAACAATAAAAAGTGTACACTGAGCAACTTTGATGTTCCGAAGTTGCTCAACTCTCTCCATGGAGGAGCTTTTAAAGGTTTTGTCCATTTGTCATAGAAAGTTGGTCTTTTGCCATCGAAATAATCTTGGAAGCTTATACTCATAAAATTTGACATAGAAAAACATTAAAAAGTGTACACCGAGCAACTTTGATAGTCCGAAGTTGCTCAACTCTCTGTATGGAGGTGCTTTTAATGGTTTTGTCCATTTGTCATTAAAAGTTGGTGTTTTGGCATCGAAATAGTCTTAGAAGCTTATACTCGTAAAATTTGACTTAGGAGAACATTATAAAGTGTATACCGAGAAACTTTGATAGTCCGAAGTTGATCAACTCTCTCTATGGAGGAGCTATGAATGGTTTTGTCCATTTGTCATAGAAAGTTGGTGTTTTGGCATCGAAATAATCCTGGAAGCACATTTTCGTAAAATTTAACATAAAAGAACAATAAAAAGCGTACACCGAGCAACTTTGATAGTCCGAAGTTGCTCAACTCTCTCTATGGAGGAGCTTTTAAAGGTTTTTTCCATTTGTCGTAGAAAGTTGGTCTTTTCCCATCGAAATAATCTTGGAAGCTTATACTCATAAAATTTGACATAGAAGAACCATAAAAAGTGTACACCGAGCAACTTTGATGTTCCGAAATTGGTCAACTATCTCTATGAAGGAGCTTTTAACAGTTTTCTCCATTTGTCATAGAATCCTTGGATTTTGGCATCGAAAAAGTCTTGGAAGCTTATACTCATAAAATTTGACATAGAAGAACAATAAAAAGTGTACACCGAGCAACTTTGATGTTCCGAAATTGGTCAACTCTCTCTATGAAGGAGCTTTTAACAGTTTTCTCCATTTTTCATAGAATCCTTGGATTTTGGCATCGAAAAAATCTTGGAAGCTTATACTCATAAAATTTGACATAGAAGAACAATAAAACGTGTACAGCAAGCATCTTTGATGGTCCGAAATTGGTCAACTCTCTCTATGAAGGAGCTTTTAACGGTTTTCTTCATTTTTCATAGAAACCTGGGATTTTGGCATCAAAATAATCTACGAAGCTTATACTCATAATATTTGACATAGAAGAACAATAAAAAGTGTACACTGAGCAACTTTGATGTTCCGAAGTTGCTCAACTCTCTCCATGGAGGAGCTTTTAAAGGTTTTGTCCATTTGTCATAGAAAGTTGGTCTTTTGCCATCGAAATAATCTTGGAAGCTTATACTCATAAAATTTGACATAGAAAAACATTAAAAAGTGTACACCGAGCAACTTTGATAGTCCGAAGTTGCTCAACTCTCTGTATGGAGGTGCTTTTAATGGTTTTGTCCATTTGTCATTAAAAGTTGGTGTTTTGGCATCGAAATAGTCTTAGAAGCTTATACTCGTAAAATTTGACTTAGGAGAACATTATAAAGTGTATACCGAGAAACTTTGATAGTCCGAAGTTGATCAACTCTCTCTATGGAGGAGCTATGAATGGTTTTGTCCATTTGTCATAGAAAGTTGGTGTTTTGGCATCGAAATAATCCTGGAAGCACATTTTCGTAAAATTTAACATAAAAGAACAATAAAAAGCGTACACCGAGCAACTTTGATTGTCCGAAGTTGCTCAACTCTCTCTATGGAGGAGCTTTTAAAGGTTTTTTCCATTTGTCATAGAAAGTTGGTCTTTCGCCATCGAAATAATCTTGGAAGCTTATACTCATAAAATTTGACATAAAAGAACAATAAAAAGTGTACACCGAGCAACTTTGATGTTCCGAAATTGGTCAACTCTCTCTATGAAGGGGCTTTTAACAGTTTTCTCCATTTGTCATAGAATCCTTGGATTTTGGCATCGAAAAAATCTTGGAAGCTTATACTCATAAAATTTGACATAGAAGAACAATAAAACGTGTACACCAAGCATCTTTGATGGTCCGAAATTGGTCAACTCTCTTTATGAAGGAGCTTTTAACGGTTTTCTTCATTTTTCATAGAAACCTGGGATTTTGGCATCGAAATAATCTACGAAGCTTATACTCATAATATTTGACATAGAAGAACAATAAAAAGTGTACACTGAGCAACTTTGATGTTCCGAAGTTGCTCAACTCTCTCCATGGAGGAGCTTTTAAAGGTTTTGTCCATTTGTCATAGAAAGTTGGTCTTTTGCCATCGAAATAATCTTGGAAGCTTATACTCATAAAATTTAACATAGAAAAACATTAAAAAGTGTACACCGAGCAACTTTGATAGTCCGAAGTTGCTCAACTCTCTCTATGGAGGAGCTTTTAATCTTGGAAGCTTATACTCATAAAATTTGACATAGAAGAACCATAAAAAGTGTACACCGAGCAACTTTGATGTTCCGAAATTGGTCAACTATCTCTATGAAGGAGCTTTTAACAGTTTTCTCCATTTGTCATAGAATCCTTGGATTTTGGCATCGAAAAAGTCTTGGAAGCTTATACTCATAAAATTTGACATAGAAGAACAATAAAAAGTGTACACCGAGCAACTTTGGTGTTCCGAAGTTGCTCAACTCTCTCCATGGAGGAGCTTTTAAAGGTTTTGTCCATTTGTCATAGAAAGTTGGTCTTTTGCCATCGAAATAATCTTGGAAGCTTATACTCCAAAAATTTGACATAGAAAAACATTAAAAAGTGTACACCGAGCAACTTTGATAGTCCGAAGTTGCTCAACTCTCTGTATGGAGGTGCTTTTAACGGTTTTGTCCATTTGTCATTAAAAGTTGGTGTTTTGGCATCGAAATAGTCTTAGAAGCTTATACTCGTAAAATTTGACTTAGTAGAACATTATAAAGTGTACACCGAGCAACTTTGATAGTCCGAAGTTGATCAACTCTCTCTATGGAGGAGCTTTGAATGGTTTTGTCCATTTGTCATAGAAAGTTGGTGTTTTGGCATCGAAATAATCTTGGAAGCTTATACTCATAAAATTTGACATAGAAAAACATTAAAAAGTGTACACCGAGCAACTTTGATTGTCCGAAGTTGCTCAACTCTCTCTATGGATGAGCTTTTAAAGGTTTTTTCCATTTGTCATAGAAAGTTGGTCTTTTGCCATCGAAATAATCTAGGAAGCTTATACTCATAAAATTTGACATAGAAGAACAATAAAAAGTGTACACCGAGCAACTTTGATTGTGCGAAGTTGCACAACTCTCTCTATGGAGGAGCTTTTAACGGTTTTGTCCATTTTTCATAGAAAGTTGCTATTTTGGCATCGAAAAAATCTTGGAAGCTTATACTCATAAAATTTGACATAGAAGAACAATAAAACGTGTACATCGAGCATCTTCGATGGTCCGAAATTGGTCAACTCTCTCTATGAAGGAGCTTTTAACGGTTTTCTTCATTTTTCATAGAAACCTGGGATTTTGGCATCAAAATAATCTACGAAGCTTATACTCATAATATTTGACATAGAAGAACAACAAAAAGTGTACACCGAGCAACTTTGATGTTCCGAAGTTGCTCAACTCTCTCTATGGAGGAGCTTTTAAAGGTTTTTTCCATTTGTCATAGAAAGTTGGTCTTTTGCCATCGAAATAATCTTGGAAGCTTATACTCATAAAATTTGACATAGAAAAACATTAAAAAGTGTACACCGAGCAACTTTGATAGTCCGAAGTTGCTCAACTCTCTCTATGGAGGAGCTTTTAATCTTGGAAGCTTATACACATAAAATTTGACATAGAAGAACCATAAAAAGTGTACACCGAGCAACTTTGATGTTCCGAAATTGGTCAACTATCTCTATGAAGGAGCTTTTAACAGTTTTCTCCATTTGTCATAGAATCCTTGGATTTTGGCATCGAAAAAGTCTTGGAAGCTTATACTCATAAAATTTGACATAGAAGAACAATAAAAAGTGTACACCGAGCAACTTTGGTGTTCCGAAGTTGCTCAACTCTCTCCATGGAGGAGCTTTTAAAGGTTTTGTCCATTTGTCATAGAAAGTTGGTCTTTTGCCATCGAAATAATCTTGGAAGCTTATACTCCTAAAATTTGACATAGAAAAACATTAAAAAGTGTACACCGGGCAACTTTGATAGTCCGAAGTTGCTCAACTCTCTGTATGGAGGTGCTTTTAACGGTTTTGTCCATTTGTCATTAAAAGTTGGTGTTTTGGCATCGAAATAGTCTTAGAAGCTTATACTCGTAAAATTTGACTTAGTAGAACATTATAAAGTGTACACCGAGCAACTTTGATAGTCCGAAGTTGATCAACTCTATCTATGGAGGAGCTTTGAATCGTTTTGTCCATTTGTCATAGAAAGTTGGTGTTTTGGCATCGAATTAATCTTGGAAGCTTATACTCATAAAATTTGACATAGAAAAACATTAAAAAGTGTACACCGAGCAACTTTGATTGTCCGAAGTTGCTCAACTCTCTCTATGGATGAGCTTTTAAAGGTTTTTTCCATTTGTCATAGAAAGTTGGTCTTTTTCCATCGAAATAATCTAGGAAGCTTATACTCATAAAATTTGACATAGAAGAACAATAAAAAGTGTACACCGAGCAACTTTGATTGTGCGAAGTTGCACAACTCTCTCTATGGAGGAGCTTTTAACGGTTTTGTCCATTTTTCATAGAAAGTTGCTATTTTGGCATCGAAAAAATCTTGGAAGCTTATACTCATAAAATTTGACATAGAAGAACAATAAAACGTGTACATCGAGCATCTTCGATGGTCCGAAATTGGTCAACTCTCTCTATGAAGGAGCTTTTAACGGTTTTCTTCATTTTTCATAGAAACCTGGGATTTTGGCATCAAAATAATCTACGAAGCTTATACTCATAATATTTGACATAGAAGAACAACAAAAAGTGTACACCGAGCAACTTTGATGTTCCGAAGTTGCTCAACTCTCTCTATGGAGGAGCTTTTAAAGGTTTTTTCCATTTGTCATAGAAAGTTGGTCTTTTGCCATCGAAATAATCTTGGAAGCTTATACTCATAAAATTTGACATAGAAGAACAATAAAAAGTGTACACCGAGCAACTTTGATAGTCCGAAGTTGCTCAACTCTCTCTATGGAGGAGCTTTTAAAGGTTTTTTCCATTTGTCATAGAAAGTTGGTCTTTTGCCATCGAAATAATCTAGGAAGCTTATACTCATAAAATTTGACATAGAAGAACAATAAAAAGTGTACACCGAGCAACTTTGATTGTGCGAAGTTGCACAACTCTCTCTATGGAGGAGCTTTTAACGGTTTTGTCCATTTTTCATAGAAAGTTGCTATTTTGGCATCGAAATAATCTTGGAAGCTTATACTCATAAAATTTGACATAGAAGAACAATAAAACGTGTACATCGAGCATCTTTGATGGTCCGAAATTGGTCAACTCTCTCTATGAAGGAGCTTTTAACGATTTTCTTCATTTTTCATAGAAACCTGGGATTGTGGCATCGAAATAATCTACGAAGCTTATACTCATAAAATTTGACATAGAAGAACAATAAAAAGTGTACACCGAGCAACTTTGATGTTCGGAAGTTGCTCAACTCTCTCTATGGAGGAGCTTTTAAAGGTTTTTTCCATTTGTCATAGAAAGTTGGTCTTTTGCCATCGAAATAATCTTGGAAGCTTATACTCATAAAATTTGACATAGAAGAACAATAAAAAGTGTACACCGAGCAACTTTGATGTTCCGAAGTTGCTCAACTCTCTCTATGGAGGAGCTTTTAAAGGTTTTTTCCATTTGTCGTAGAAAGTTGGTCTTTTGCCATCGAAATAATCTTGGAAGCTTATACTCATAAAATTTGACATAGAAAAACAATAAAAAGTATACACCGAGCAACTTTGATGTTCCGAAGTTACTCAACTCTCTCCATGGAGGAGCTTTTAAAGGTTTTGTCTATTTGTCCTAGAAAGTTGGTCTTTTGCCATCGAAATAATCTTGGAAGCTTATACTCATAAAATTTGACATAGAAGAACCATAAAAAGTGTACACCGAGCAACTTTGATGTTCCGAAATTGGTCAACTCTCTCTATGAAGGAGCTTTTAATAGTTTTCTCCATTTGTCATAGAATCCTTGGATTTTGGCATCGAAAAAATCTTGGAAGCTTATACTCATAAAATTTGACATAGAAGAACAATAAAACATGTACCCCAAGCATCTTTGATGGTCCGAAATTGGTCAACTCTCTCTATGAAGGAGCTTTTAACGGTTTTCTTCATTTTTCATAGAAACCTGGGATTTTGGCATCGAAATAATCTACAAAGCTTATACTCATAATATTTGACATAGAAGAACAATAAAAAGTGTACGCTGAGCAACTTTGATGTTCCGAAGTTGCTCAACTCTCTCCATGGAGGAGCTTTTAAAGGTTTTGTCCATTTGTCATAGAAAGTTGGTCTTTTGCCATCGAAATAATCTTGGAAGCTTATACTCATAAAATTTAACATTGAAAAACATTAAAAAGTGTACACCGAGCAACTTTGATAGTCCGAAGTTGCTCAACTCTCTCTATGGAGGAGCTTTTAAAGGTTTTTTCCATTTGTCGTAGAAAGTTGGTCTTTTGCCATCGAAATAATCTTGGAAGCTTATACTCATAAAATTTGACATAGAAGAACCATAAAAAGTGTACACCGAGCAACTTTGATGTTCCGAAATTGGTCAACTATCTCTATGAAGGAGCTTTTAACAGTTTTCTCCATTTGTCATAGAATCTTTGGATTTTGGCATCGAAAAAGTCTTGGAAGCTTATACTCATAAAATTTGACATAGAAGAACAATAAAAAGTGTACACCGAGCAACTTTGATGTTCCGAAGTTGCTCAACTCTCTCCATGGAGGAGCTTTTAAAGGTTTTGTCCATTTGTCATAGAAAGTTGGTCTTTTGCCATCGAAATAATCTTGGAAGCTTATACTCATAAAATTTGACATAGAAAAACATTAAAAAGTGTACACCGAGCAACTTTGATAGTCCGAAGTTGCTCAACTCTCTGTATGGAGGTGCTTTTAACGGTTTTGTCTATTTGTCATTAAAAGTTGGTGTTTTGGCATCGAAATAGTCTTAGAAGCTTATACTCGTAAAATTTGACATAGAAGAACAATAAAAAGTGTACACCGAGCAACTTTGATAGTCCGAAGTTGCTCAACTCTCTCTATGGAGGAGCTTTTAAAGGTTTTTTCCATTTGTCATAGAAAGTTGGTCTTTTGCCATCGAAATAATCTAGGAAGCTTATACTCATAAAATTTGACATAGAAGAACAATAAAAAGTGTACACCGAGCAACTTTGATTGTGCGAAGTTGCACAACTCTCTCTATGGAGGAGCTTTTAACGGTTTTGTCCATTTTTCATAGAAAGTTGCTATTTTGGCATCGAAATAATCTTGGAAGCTTATACTCATAAAATTTGACATAGAAGAACAATAAAACGTGTACATCGAGCATCTTTGATGGTCCGAAATTGGTCAACTCTCTCTATGAAGGAGCTTTTAACGATTTTCTTCATTTTTCATAGAAACCTGGGATTGTGGCATCGAAATAATCTACGAAGCTTATACTCATAAAATTTGACATAGAAGAACAATAAAAAGTGTACACCGAGCAACTTTGATGTTCGGAAGTTGCTCAACTCTCTCTATGGAGGAGCTTTTAAAGGTTTTTTCCATTTGTCATAGAAAGTTGGTCTTTTGCCATCGAAATAATCTTGGAAGCTTATACTCATAAAATTTGACATAGAAGAACAATAAAAAGTGTACACCGAGCAACTTTGATGTTCCGAAGTTGCTCAACTCTCTCTATGGAGGAGCTTTTAAAGGTTTTTTCCATTTGTCGTAGAAAGTTGGTCTTTTGCCATCGAAATAATCTTGGAAGCTTATACTCATAAAATTTGACATAGAAAAACAATAAAAAGTATACACCGAGCAACTTTGATGTTCCGAAGTTACTCAACTCTCTCCATGGAGGAGCTTTTAAAGGTTTTGTCTATTTGTCCTAGAAAGTTGGTCTTTTGCCATCGAAATAATCTTGGAAGCTTATACTCATAAAATTTGACATAGAAGAACCATAAAAAGTGTACACCGAGCAACTTTGATGTTCCGAAATTGGTCAACTCTCTCTATGAAGGAGCTTTTAATAGTTTTCTCCATTTGTCATAGAATCCTTGGATTTTGGCATCGAAAAAATCTTGGAAGCTTATACTCATAAAATTTGACATAGAAGAACAATAAAACATGTACCCCAAGCATCTTTGATGGTCCGAAATTGGTCAACTCTCTCTATGAAGGAGCTTTTAACGGTTTTCTTCATTTTTCATAGAAACCTGGGATTTTGGCATCGAAATAATCTACAAAGCTTATACTCATAATATTTGACATAGAAGAACAATAAAAAGTGTACGCTGAGCAACTTTGATGTTCCGAAGTTGCTCAACTCTCTCCATGGAGGAGCTTTTAAAGGTTTTGTCCATTTGTCATAGAAAGTTGGTCTTTTGCCATCGAAATAATCTTGGAAGCTTATACTCATAAAATTTAACATTGAAAAACATTAAAAAGTGTACACCGAGCAACTTTGATAGTCCGAAGTTGCTCAACTCTCTCTATGGAGGAGCTTTTAAAGGTTTTTTCCATTTGTCGTAGAAAGTTGGTCTTTTGCCATCGAAATAATCTTGGAAGCTTATACTCATAAAATTTGACATAGAAGAACCATAAAAAGTGTACACCGAGCAACTTTGATGTTCCGAAATTGGTCAACTATCTCTATGAAGGAGCTTTTAACAGTTTTCTCCATTTGTCATAGAATCTTTGGATTTTGGCATCGAAAAAGTCTTGGAAGCTTATACTCATAAAATTTGACATAGAAGAACAATAAAAAGTGTACACCGAGCAACTTTGATGTTCCGAAGTTGCTCAACTCTCTCCATGGAGGAGCTTTTAAAGGTTTTGTCCATTTGTCATAGAAAGTTGGTCTTTTGCCATCGAAATAATCTTGGAAGCTTATACTCATAAAATTTGACATAGAAAAACATTAAAAAGTGTACACCGAGCAACTTTGATAGTCCGAAGTTGCTCAACTCTCTGTATGGAGGTGCTTTTAACGGTTTTGTCCATTTGTCATTAAAAGTTGGTGTTTTGGCATCGAAATAGTCTTAGAAGCTTATACTCGTAAAATTTGACTTAGTAGAACATTATAAAGTGTACACCGAGCAACTTTGATAGTCCGAAGTTGATCAACTCTCTCTATGGAGGAGCTTTGAATGGTTTTGTCCATTTGTCATAGAAAGTTGGTGTTTTGGCATCGAAATAATCCTGGAAGCACATTTTCGTAAAATTTAACATAAAAGAACAATAAAAAGCGTACACCGAGCAACTTTGATTGTCCGAAGTTGCTCAACTCTCTCTATGGAGGAGCTTTTAAAGGTTTTTTCCATTTGTCATAGAAAGTTGGTCTTTTGCCATCGAAATAATCTTGGAAGCTTATACTCATAAAATTTGACATGGAAGAACAATAAAAAGTGTACACCGAGCAACTTTGATGTTCCGAAATTGGTCAACTCTCTCTATGAAGGAGCTTTTAACAGTTTTCTCCATTTGTCATAGAATCCTTGGATTTTGGCATCGAAAAAATCTTGGAAGCTTATACTCATAAAATTTGACATAGAAGAACAATAAAACGTGTACACCAAGCATCTTTGATGGTCCGAAATTGGTCAACTCTCTCTATGAATGAGCTTTTAACGGTTTTCTTCATTTTTCATAGAAACCTGGGATTTTGGCATCGAACTAATCTACGAAGCTTATACTCATAATATTTGACATAGAAGAACAATAAAAAGTGTACACTGAGCAACTTTGATGTTCCGAAGTTGCTCAACTCTCTCCATGGAGGAGCTTTTAAAGGTTTTGTCCATTTGTCATAGAAAGTTGGTCTTTTGCCATCGAAATAATCTTGGAAGCTTATACTCATAAAATTTAACATAGAAAAACATTAAAAAGTGTACACCGAGCAACTTTTATAGTCCGAAGTTGCTCAACTCTCTCTATGGAGGAGCTTTTAAAGGTTTTTTCCATTTGTCGTAGAAAGTTGGTCTTTTGCCATCGAAATAATCTTGGAAGCTTATACTCATAAAATTTGACATAGAAGAACCATAAAAAGTGTACACCGAGCAACTTTGATGTTCCAAAATTGGTTAACTATCTCTATGAAGGAGCTTTTAACAGTTTTCTCCATTTGTCATAGAATCCTTGGATTTTGGCATCGAAAAAGTCTTGGAAGCTTATACTCATAAAATTTGACATAGAAGAACAATAAAAAGTGTACACCGAGCAACTTTGATGTTCCGAAGTTGCTCAACTCTCTCCATGGAGGAGCTTTTAAAGGTTTTGTCCATTTGTCATAGAAAGTTGGTCTTTTGCCATCGAAATAATCTTGGAAGCTTATACTCATAAAATTTGACATAGAAAAACATTAAAAAGTGTACAACGAGCAACTTTGATAGTCCGAAGTTGCTCAACTCTCTGTATGGAGGTGCTTTTAACGGTTTTGTCCATTTGTCATTAAAAGTTGGTGTTTTGGCATCGAAATAGTCTTAGAAGCTTATACTCGTAAAATTTGACTTAGTAGAACATTATAAAGTGTACACCGAGCAACTTTGATAGTCCTAAGTTGATCAACTCTCTCTATGGAGGAGCTTTGAATGGTTTTGTCCATTTGTCATAGAAAGTTGGTGTTTTGGCATCGAAATAATCCTGGAAGCACATTTTCGTAAAATTTAACATAAAAGAACAATAAAAAGCGTACACCGAGCAACTTTGATTGTCCGAAGTTGCTCAACTCTCTCCATGGAGGAGCTTTTAAAGGTTTTGTCCATTTGTCATAGAAAGTTGGTCTTTTGCCATCGAAATAATCTTGGAAGCTTATACTCATAAAATTTAACATAGAAAAACATTAAAAAGTGTACACCGAGCAACTTTGATAGTCCGAAGTTGCTCAACTCTCTCTATGGAGGAGCTTTTAAAGGTTTTTTCCATTTGTCGTAGAAAGTTGGTCCTTTGCCATCGAAATAATCTTGGAAGCTTATACTCATAAAATTTGACATAGAAGAACCATAAAAAGTGTACACCGAGCAACTTTGATGTTCCGAAATTGGTCAACTATCTCTATGAAGGAGCTTTTAACAGTTTTCTCCATTTGTCATAGAATCCCTGGATTTTGGCATCGAAAAAGTCTTGGAAGCTTATACTCATAAAATTTGACATAGAAGAACAATAAAAAGTGTACACCGAGCAACTTTGGTGTTCCGAAGTTGCTCAACTCTCTCCATGGAGGAGCTTTTAAAGGTTTTGTCCATTTGTAATAGAAAGTTGGTCTTTTGCCATCGAAATAATCTTGGAAGCTTATACTCATAAAATTTGACATAGAAAAACATTAAAAAGTGTACACCGAGCAACTTTGATAGTCCGAAGTTGCTCAACTCTCTGTATGGAGGTGCTTTTAACGGTTTTGTCCATTTGTCATTAAAAGTTGGTGTTTTGGCATCGAAATAGTCTTAGAAGCTTATACTCGTAAAATTTGACTTAGTAGAACATTATAAAGTGTACACCGAGCAACTTTGATAGTCCGAAGTTGATCAACTCTCTCTATGGAGGAGCTTTGAATGGTTTTGTCCATTTGTCATAGAAAGTTGGTGTTTTGGCATCGAAATAATCTTGGAAGCTTATACTCATAAAATTTGACATAGAAAAACATTAAAAAGTTAACACCGAGCAACTTTGATAGTCCGAAGTTGCTCAACTCTCTCTATGGAAAAGCTTTTAAAGGTTTTTTCCATTTGTCATAGAAAGTTGGTCTTTTGCCATCGAAATAATCTAGGAAGCTTATACTCATAAAATTTGACATAGAAGAACAATAAAAAGTGTACACCGAGCAACTTTGATTGTGCGAAGTTGCACAACTCTCTCTATGGAGGAGCTTTTAACGGTTTTGTCCATTTTTCATAGAAAGTTGCTATTTTGGCATCGAAATAATCTTGGAAGCTTATACTCATAAAATTTGACATAGAAGAACAATAAAACGTGTACATCGAGCATCTTTGATGGTCCGAAATTGGTCAACTCTCTCTATGAAGGAGCTTTTAACGGTTTTCTTCATTTTTCATAGAAACCTGGGATTGTGGCATCGAAATAATCTACGAAGCTTATACTCATAAAATTTGACATAGAAGAACAATAAAAAGTGTACACCGAGCAACTTTGATGTTCCAAAGTTGCTCAACTCTCTCTATGGAGGAGCTTTTAAAGGTTTTTTCCATTTGTCATAGAAAGTTGGTCTTTTGCCATCGAAATAATCTTGGAAGCTTATACTCATAAAATTTGACATAGAAGAACAATAAAAAGTGTACACCGAGCAACTTTGATGTTCCGAAATTGGTCAACTCTCTCTATGAAGGAGCTTTTAACAGTTTTCTCCATTTGTCATAGAATCCTTGGATTTTGGCATCGAAAAAATCTTGGAAGCTTATACTCATAAAATTTGACATAGAAGAACAATAAAAAGTATACACCGAGCAACTTTGATGTTCCGAAGTTGCTCAACTCTCTCCATGGAGGAGCTTTTAAAGGTTTTGTCCATTTGTCATAGAAAGTTGGTCTTTTGCCATCGAAATAATCTTGGAAGCTTATACTCATAAAATTTGACATAGAAAAACATTAAAAAGTGTACACCGAGCAACTTTGATAGTCCGAAGTTGCTCAACTCTCTCTATGGAGGAGCTCTTAAAGGTTTTTTCCATTTGTCCTAGAAAGTTGGTCTTTTGCCATCGAAATAATCTTGGAAGCTTATACTCATAAAATTTGACATAGAAGAACTATAAAAAGTGTACACCGAGCAACTTTGATGTTCCGAAATTGGTCAACTCTCTCTATGAAGGAGCTTTTAACAGTTTTCTCCATTTGTCATAGAATCCTTGGATTTTGGCATCGAAAAAATCTTGGACGCTTATACTCATAAAATTTGACATAGAAGAACAATAAAACGTGTACAGCAAGCATCTTTGATGGTCCGAAATTGGTCAACTCTCTCTATGAAGGAGCTTTTAAGGCATTCTTCATTTTTCATAGAAACCTGGGATTTTGGCATCGAAATAATCTACGAAACTTATACTCATAATATTTGACATAGAAGAACAATAAAAAGTGTACACTGAAAAACTTTGATGTTCCGAAGTTGCTCAACTCTCTCCATGGAGGAGCTTTTAAAGGTTTTGTCCATTTGTCATATAAAGTTGGTCTTTTGCCATCGAAATAATCTTGGAAGCTTATACTCATAAAATTTAACATAGAAAAACACTAAAAACTGTACACCGAGCAACTTTGACAGTCCGAAGTTGCTCAACTCTCTCTATGGAGGAGCTTTTAAAGGTTTTTTCCATTTGTCGTAGAAAGTTTGTCTTTTGCCATCGAAATAATCTTGGAAGCTTATACTCATAAAATTTGACATAGAAGAACCACAAAAAGTGTACACCGAGCAACTTTGATGTTCCGAAATTGGTCAACTATCTCTATGAAGGAGCTTTTAACAGTTTTCTCCATTTGTCATAGAATACTTGGATTTTGGCATCGAAAAAGTCTTGGAAGCTTATACTCATAAAATTTGACATAGAAGAACAATAAAAAGTGTACACCGAGCAACTTTGATGTTTCGAAGTTGCTCAACTCTCTCCATGGAGGAGCTTTTAAAGGTTTTGTCCATTTGTCATAGAAAGTTGGTCTTTTGCCATCGAAATAATCTTGGAAGCTTATACTCATAAAATTTGACATAGAAAAACATTAAAAAGTGTACACCGAGCAACTTTGATAGTACGAAGTTGCTCAACTCTCTGTATGGAGGTGCTTTTAACGGTTTTGTCCATTTGTCATTAAAAGTTGGTGTTTTGGCATCGAAATAGTCTTAGAAGCTTATATTCGTAAAATTTGACTTAGTAGAACATTATAAAGTGTACACCGACCAACTTTGATAGTCCGAAGTTGATCAACTCTCTCTATGGAGGAGCTTTGAATGGTTTTGTCCATTTGTCATATAAAAATGGTGTTTTGGCATCGAAATAATCCTGGAAGCACATTTTCGTAAAATTTAACATAAAAGAACAATAAAAAGCGTACACCGAGCAGCTTTGATTGTCCGAAGTTGATCAACTCTCTCTATGGAGGAGCTTTTAAACGTTTTTTCCATTTGTCATAGCAAGTTGGTCTTTTCCCATCAAAATAATCTTGGAAGCTTATACTCATAAAATTTGACATAGAAAAACATTAAAAAGTGTACACCGAGCAACTTTGATAGTCCGAAGTTGCTCAACTCTCTCTATGGAGGAGCTCTTAAAGGTTTTTTCCATTTGTCCTAGAAAGTTGGTCTTTTGCCATCGAAATAATCTTGGAAGCTTATACTCATAAAATTTGACATAGAAGAACCATAAAAAGTGTACACCGAGCAACTTTGATGTTCCGAAATTGGTCAACTCTCTCTATGAAGGAGCTTTTAACAGTTTTCTCCATTTGTCATAGAATCCTTGGATTTTGGCATCGAAAAAATCTTGGAAGCTTATACTCAAAAAATTTGACATAGAAGAACAATAAAACAAGTACACCAAGCATTTTTGATGGTCCGAAATTGGTCAACTCTCTCTATGAAGGAGCTTTTAACGGTTTTCTTCATTTTTCATAGAAACCTGGGATTTTGGCATCGAAATAATCTACGAAGCTTATACTCATAATATTTGACATAGAAGAACAATAAAAAGTGTACACTGAGCAACTTTGATGTTCCGAAGTTGCTCAACTCTCTCCATGGAGGAGCTTTTAAAGGTTTTGTCCATTTGTCATAGAAAGTTGGTCTTTTGCCATCGAAATAATCTTGGAAGCTTATACTCATAAAATTTAACGTAGAAAAACATTAAAAAGTGTACACCGAGCAACTTTGATTGTCCGAAGTTGCTCAACTCTCTCTATGGAGGAGCTTTTAAAGGTTTTTTCCATTTGTCGTAGAAAGTTGGTCTTTTGCCATCGAAATAATCTTGGAAGCTTATACTCATAAAATTTGACATAGAAGAACCATAAAAAGTGTACACCGAGCAACTTTGATGTTCCGAAATTGGTCAACTATCTCTATGAAGGAGCTTTTAACAGTTTTCTCCATTTGTCATAGAATCCTTGGATTTTGGCATCGAAAAAGTCTTGGAAGCTTATACTCATAAAATTTGACATAGAAGAACAATAAAAAGTGTACACCGAGCAACTTTGATGTTCCGAAGTTGCTCAACTCTCTCCATGGAGGAGCTTTTAAAGGTTTTGTCCATTTGTCATAGAAAGTTGGTCTTTTGCCATCGAAATAATCTTGGAAGCTTATACTCATAAAATTTGACATAGAAAAACATTAAAAAGTGTACACCGAGCAACTTTGATAGTCCGAAGTTGCTCAACTATCTGTATGGAGGTGCTTTTAACGGTTTTGTCCATTTGTCATTAAAAGTTGGGGTTTTGGCATCGAAATAGTCTTAGAAGCTTATACTCGTAAAATTTGACTTAGTAGAACATTATAAAGTGTACACCGAGCAACTTTGATAGTCCGAAGTTGATCAACTCTCTCTATGGAGGAGCTTTGAATGGTTTTGTCCATTTGTCATAGAAAGTTGGTGTTTTGGCATCGAAATAATCCTGGAAGCACATTTTCGTAAAATTTAACATAAAAGAACAATAAAAAGCGTACACCGAGCAACTTTGATTGTCCGAAGTTGATCAACTCTCTCTATGGAGGAGCTTTTAAAGGTTTTTTCCATTTATCATAGCAAGTTGGTCTTTTGCCATCGAAATAATCTTGGAAGCTTATACTCATAAAATTTGACATAGAAGAACAATAAAAAGTATACACCGAGCAACTTTGATGTTCCGAAATTGGTCAACTCTCTCTATGAAGGAGCTTTTAACAGTTTTCTCCATTTGTCATAGAATCCTTGGATTTTGGCATCGAAAAAATCTTGGAAGCTTATACTCATAAAATTTGACATAGAAGAACAATAAAAAGTGTACACCGAGCAACTTTGATGTTCCGAAGTTGCTCAACTCTCTCCATGGAGGAGCTTTTAAAGGTTTTGTCCATTTGTCATAGAAAGTTGGTCTTTTGCCATCGAAATAATCTTGGAAGCTTATACTCATAAAATTTGACATAGAAAAACATTAAAAAGTGTATACCGAGCAAATTTGATAGTCCGAAGTTGCTCAACTCTTTCTATGGGGGAGCTTTTAACGGTTTTGTCCGTTTGTCATTAAAAGTTGGTGTTTTGGCATCGAAATAGTCTTGGAAGCTTATACTCGTAAAATTTGACTTAGTAGAACATTATAAAGTGTACACCGAGCAACTTTGATATTCCGAAGTTGCTCAACTCTCTTTATGGAGGAGCTTTTAACGGTTTTGTCCATTTTTCATAGAAAGTTGCTATTTTGGCATCGAAATAATCTTGGAAGCTTATACTCATAAAATTTGACATAGAAGAACAATAAAACGTGTACATCGAGCATCTTTGATGGTCCGAAATTGGTCAACTCTCTCTATGAAGGAGCTTTTAACGGTTTTCTTCATTTTTCATAGAAACCTGGGATTGTGGCATCGAAATAATCTACGAAGCTTATACTCATAAAATTTGACATAGAAGAACAATAAAAAGTGTACACCGAGCAACTTTGATGTTCCAAAGTTGCTCAACTCTCTCTATGGAGGAGCTTTTAAAGGTTTTTTCCATTTGTCATAGAAAGTTGGTCTTTTGCCATCGAAATAATCTTGGAAGCTTATACTCATAAAATTTGACATAGAAGAACAATAAAAAGTGTACACCGAGCAACTTTGATGTTCCGAAATTGGTCAACTCTCTCTATGAAGGAGCTTTTAACAGTTTTCTCCATTTGTCATAGAATCCTTGGATTTTGGCATCGAAAAAATCTTGGAAGCTTATACTCATAAAATTTGACATAGAAGAACAATAAAAAGTATACACCGAGCAACTTTGATGTTCCGAAGTTGCTCAACTCTCTCCATGGAGGAGCTTTTAAAGGTTTTGTCCATTTGTCATAGAAAGTTGGTCTTTTGCCATCGAAATAATCTTGGAAGCTTATACTCATAAAATTTGACATAGAAAAACATTAAAAAGTGTACACCGAGCAACTTTGATAGTCCGAAGTTGCTCAACTCTCTCTATGGAGGAGCTCTTAAAGGTTTTTTCCATTTGTCCTAGAAAGTTGGTCTTTTGCCATCGAAATAATCTTGGAAGCTTATACTCATAAAATTTGACATAGAAGAACTATAAAAAGTGTACACCGAGCAACTTTGATGTTCCGAAATTGGTCAACTCTCCTTATGAAGGAGCTTTTAACAGTTTTCTCCATTTGTCATAGAATCCTTGGATTTTGGCATCGAAAAAATCTTGGACGCTTATACTCATAAAATTTGACATAGAAGAACAATAAAACGTGTACAGCAAGCATCTTTGATGGTCCGAAATTGGTCAACTCTCTCTATGAAGGAGCTTTTAAGGCATTCTTCATTTTTCATAGAAACCTGGGATTTTGGCATCGAAATAATCTACGAAACTTATACTCATAATATTTGACATAGAAGAACAATAAAAAGTGTACACTGAAAAACTTTGATGTTCCGAAGTTGCTCAACTCTCTCCATGGAGGAGCTTTTAAAGGTTTTGTCCATTTGTCATATAAAGTTGGTCTTTTGCCATCGAAATAATCTTGGAAGCTTATACTCATAAAATTTAACATAGAAAAACACTAAAAACTGTACACCGAGCAACTTTGACAGTCCGAAGTTGCTCAACTCTCTCTATGGAGGAGCTTTTAAAGGTTTTTTCCATTTGTCGTAGAAAGTTTGTCTTTTGCCATCGAAATAATCTTGGAAGCTTATACTCATAAAATTTGACATAGAAGAACCACAAAAAGTGTACACCGAGCAACTTTGATGTTCCGAAATTGGTCAACTATCTCTATGAAGGAGCTTTTAACAGTTTTCTCCATTTGTCATAGAATACTTGGATTTTGGCATCGAAAAAGTCTTGGAAGCTTATACTCATAAAATTTGACATAGAAGAACAATAAAAAGTGTACACCGAGCAACTTTGATGTTTCGAAGTTGCTCAACTCTCTCCATGGAGGAGCTTTTAAAGGTTTTGTCCATTTGTCATAGAAAGTTGGTCTTTTGCCATCGAAATAATCTTGGAAGCTTATACTCATAAAATTTGACATAGAAAAACATTAAAAAGTGTACACCGAGCAACTTTGATAGTACGAAGTTGCTCAACTCTCTGTATGGAGGTGCTTTTAACGGTTTTGTCCATTTGTCATTAAAAGTTGGTGTTTTGGCATCGAAATAGTCTTAGAAGCTTATATTCGTAAAATTTGACTTAGTAGAACATTATAAAGTGTACACCGACCAACTTTGATAGTCCGAAGTTGATCAACTCTCTCTATGGAGGAGCTTTGAATGGTTTTGTCCATTTGTCATAGAAAAATGGTGTTTTGGCATCGAAATAATCCTGGAAGCACATTTTCGTAAAATTTAACATAAAAGAACAATAAAAAGCGTACACCGAGCAGCTTTGATTGTCCGAAGTTGATCAACTCTCTCTATGGAGGAGCTTTTAAACGTTTTTTCCATTTGTCATAGCAAGTTGGTCTTTTCCCATCAAAATAATCTTGGAAGCTTATACTCATAAAATTTGACATAGAAAAACATTAAAAAGTGTACACCGAGCAACTTTGATAGTCCGAAGTTGCTCAACTCTCTCTATGGAGGAGCTCTTAAAGGTTTTTTCCATTTGTCCTAGAAAGTTGGTCTTTTGCCATCGAAATAATCTTGGAAGCTTATACTCATAAAATTTGACATAGAAGAACCATAAAAAGTGTACACCGAGCAACTTTGATGTTCCGAAATTGGTCAACTCTCTCTATGAAGGAGCTTTTAACAGTTTTCTCCATTTGTCATAGAATCCTTGGATTTTGGCATCGAAAAAATCTTGGAAGCTTATACTCAAAAAATTTGACATAGAAGAACAATAAAACGTGTACACCAAGCATTTTTGATGGTCCGAAATTGGTCAACTCTCTCTATGAAGGAGCTTTTAACGGTTTTCTTCATTTTTCATAGAAACCTGGGATTTTGGCATCGAAATAATCTACGAAGCTTATACTCATAATATTTGACATAGAAGAACAATAAAAAGTGTACACTGAGCAACTTTGATGTTCCGAAGTTGCTCAACTCTCTCCATGGAGGAGCTTTTAAAGGTTTTGTCCATTTGTCATAGAAAGTTGGTCTTTTGCCATCGAAATAATCTTGGAAGCTTATACTCATAAAATTTAACGTAGAAAAACATTAAAAAGTGTACACCGAGCAACTTTGATTGTCCGAAGTTGCTCAACTCTCTCTATGGAGGAGCTTTTAAAGGTTTTTTCCATTTGTCGTAGAAAGTTGGTCTTTTGCCATCGAAATAATCTTGGAAGCTTATACTCATAAAATTTGACATAGAAGAACCATAAAAAGTGTACACCGAGCAACTTTGATGTTCCGAAATTGGTCAACTATCTCTATGAAGGAGCTTTTAACAGTTTTCTCCATTTGTCATAGAATCCTTGGATTTTGGCATCGAAAAAGTCTTGGAAGCTTATACTCATAAAATTTGACATAGAAGAACAATAAAAAGTGTACACCGAGCAACTTTGATGTTCCGAAGTTGCTCAACTCTCTCCATGGAGGAGCTTTTAAAGGTTTTGTCCATTTGTCATAGAAAGTTGGTCTTTTGCCATCGAAATAATCTTGGAAGCTTATACTCATAAAATTTGACATAGAAAAACATTAAAAAGTGTACACCGAGCAACTTTGATAGTCCGAAGTTGCTCAACTATCTGTATGGAGGTGCTTTTAACGGTTTTGTCCATTTGTCATTAAAAGTTGGGGTTTTGGCATCGAAATAGTCTTAGAAGCTTATACTCGTAAAATTTGACTTAGTAGAACATTATAAAGTGTACACCGAGCAACTTTGATAGTCCGAAGTTGATCAACTCTCTCTATGGAGGAGCTTTGAATGGTTTTGTCCATTTGTCATAGAAAGTTGGTGTTTTGGCATCGAAATAATCCTGGAAGCACATTTTCGTAAAATTTAACATAAAAGAACAATAAAAAGCGTACACCGAGCAACTTTGATTGTCCGAAGTTGATCAACTCTCTCTATGGAGGAGCTTTTAAAGGTTTTTTCCATTTATCATAGCAAGTTGGTCTTTTGCCATCGAAATAATCTTGGAAGCTTATACTCATAAAATTTGACATAGAAGAACAATAAAAAGTATACACCGAGCAACTTTGATGTTCCGAAATTGGTCAACTCTCTCTATGAAGGAGCTTTTAACAGTTTTCTCCATTTGTCATAGAATCCTTGGATTTTGGCATCGAAAAAATCTTGGAAGCTTATACTCATAAAATTTGACATAGAAGAACAATAAAAAGTGTACACCGAGCAACTTTGATGTTCCGAAGTTGCTCAACTCTCTCCATGGAGGAGCTTTTAAAGGTTTTGTCCATTTGTCATAGAAAGTTGGTCTTTTGCCATCGAAATAATCTTGGAAGCTTATACTCATAAAATTTGACATAGAAAAACATTAAAAAGTGTATACCGAGCAAATTTGATAGTCCGAAGTTGCTCAACTCTTTCTATGGGGGAGCTTTTAACGGTTTTGTCCGTTTGTCATTAAAAGTTGGTGTTTTGGCATCGAAATAGTCTTGGAAGCTTATACTCGTAAAATTTGACTTAGTAGAACATTATAAAGTGTACACCGAGCAACTTTGATATTCCGAAGTTGCTCAACTCTCTTTATGGAGGAGCTTTTAACGGTTTTGTCCATTTGCCATAGAAAGTTTCTATTTTGGCATAGAAATAATCTTGGAAGCTTATACTCATAAAATTTGACATAGAAGAACAATAAAACGTGTACATCGAGCATCCTTGATGGTCTGAAATTGGTCAACTCTCTCTATGAAGGTGCTTTTAACGGTTTTCTTCATTTTTCATGGAAACCTGGGATTTTGGCATCGAAATAATCTACGAAGCTTATACTCATAATATTTGACATAGAAGAACAATAAAAAGTGTACAACGTGCAACTTTGATTGTGCGAAGTTGCTCAACTCTCTCTATGGAGGAGCTTTTAACGGTTTTGTCAATTTGTCATAGAAAGTTGCTGTTTTGGCATCGAAATAATCTTGGAAGCTTATACTCATAAAATTTGACATAGAAGAACAATAAAACGTATACACCGAGCATCTTTGATGGTCCGAAATTGGTCAACTCTCTCTATGAAGAAGCTTTTAACAGTTTTCTCCATTTGTCTCATAAAATTTGACATAGAAGAACAATAAAAAGTGTACACCGAGCAACTTTGATGTTCCGAAGTTGCTCAACTCTCTCCATGGAGGAGCTTTTAATGGTTTTATCCATTTGTCATTGAAAGTTGGTCTTTTGCCATTGAAATAATCTTGGAAGCTTATACTCATAAAATTTGACATAGAAAAACAATAAAACGTGTACATCGAGCATCTTTGATGGTCCGAAATTGGTCAACTCTCTCTATGAAGGTGCTTTTAACGGTTTTCTTCATTTTTCATAGAAACCTGGGATTTTGGCATCGAAATAATCTACGAAGCTTATACTCATAAAATTTGACATAGAAGAACAATAAAAAATGTACACCGAGCAACTTTGATGTTCCTAAGTTGCTCAACTCTCTCTACGGAGGTGCTTTTAAAGGTTTTTTCCATTTGTCATAGAAACTTGGTCTTATGCCATCGAAATAATCTTGGAAGCTTATACTCATAAAATTTGACATAGAAAAACATTAAAAAGTGTACACCGAGCAATTTTGATAGTCCGAAGTTGCTCAACTCTCTCTATGGAGGAGCTTTTAACGGTTTTGCCCATTTGTCATTAAAAGTTGGTGTTTTGGCATTGAAATAATCTTGGAAGCTTATACTCGTAAAATTTGACTTAGCAGAACATTATAAAGTGTACAACGAGCAACTTTAATTGTCCGAAGTTGCTCAACTCTCTCTATGGAGGAGCTTTTAACAGTTTTGTCCATTTGTCATAGAAAGTTGTTGTTTTGGCATCGAAATAATATTGGAAGCTTATACTCATAAAATTTGACATTGAAGAACAATAAAACGTGTACACCGAGCATCTTTGATGGTCCGAAATTGGTCAACTCTCTCTATGAAGGAGCTTTTAACTGGTTTCTCCATTTGTCATGGAAACCTGGGATTTTGGCATCGAAAAAATCTAGCAAGCTTATACTCATAAAATTTGACATAGAAGAACAATAAAAAGTGTACACCGTGCAACTTTGATGTTGCGAAGTTGCTCAACTCTCTCTATGGATGAACTTTTAATGGTTTTGTCCATTTGTCATAGAAAGTTGGTGTTTTGCCATCGAAATAATCCTGGAAGCTCATTTTGGTAAAATTTAACATAGAAAAACAATAAAAAGTGTACACAGAGCAACTTTGATTGTCCGAAGTTGCTCAACTCTCTCTATGGAGGAGCTTTGAATGGTTTTGTCCATTTGTCGTAGAAAGTTGATGTTTTGGCATCGAAATAATCCTGGAAGCACATTTTCGTAAAATTTAACATAAAAGAACAATAAAAAGCGTACACCGAGCAACTTTGATTGTCCGAAGTTGCTCAACTCTCTCTATGGAGGAGCTTTTAACGTTTTTTTCCATTTGTCATTAAAAGTTGGTGTTTTGGCATCGAAATAATCTTGGAAGCTTATACTCGTAAAATTTGACTTAGTAGAACATTATAAAGTGTACAACGGGCAACATTGATTTTGCGAAGTTGCTCAACTCTCTCTATGGAGGAGCTTTTAACGGTTTTGTCAATTTGTCATAGAAAGTTGCTGTTTTGGCATCGAAATAATCTTGGAAGCTTATACTCATAAAATTTGACATAGAAGAGCAATAAAACGTATACACCGAGCATCTTTGATGGTCCGAAATTGGACAACTCTCTCTATGAAGGAGCTTTTAACAGTTTTCTCCATTTGTCATAGAATCCTTGGATTTTGGCATCGAAAAAATCTAGGAAGCTTATACTCATAAAGGTTGACATAGAAGAACAATAAAACGTGTACACCAAGCATCTTTGATGGTCCGAAATTGGTCAACTCTCTCTATGAAGGAGCTTTTAATGGTTTTCTTCATTTTTCATAGAAACCTGGGATTTTGGCATCGAAATAATCTACGAAGCTTATACTCATAATATTTGACATAGAAGAACAATAAAAAGTGTACACTGAGCAACTTTGATGTTCCGAAGTTGCTCAACTCTCTCCATGGAGGAGCTTTTAAAGGTTTTGTCCATTTGTCATAGAAAGTTGGTCTTTTGCCATCGAAATAATCTTGGAAGCTTATACTCATAAAATTTAACATAGAAAAACATTAAAAAGTGTACACCGAGCAACTTTGATAGTCCGAAGTTGCTCAACTCTCTCTATGGAGGAGCTTTTAAAGGTTTTTTCCATTTGTCGTAGAAAGTTGGTCTTTTGCCATCGAAATAATCTTGGAAGCTTATACTCAAAAAATTTGACATAGAAGAACCATAAAAAGTGTACACCGAGCAACTTTGATGTTCCGAAATTGGTCAACTATCTCTATGAAGGAGCTTTTAACAGTTTTCTCCATTTGTCATAAAATCCTTGGATTTTGGCATCGAAAAAGTCTTGGAAGCTTATACTCATAAAATTTGACATAGAAGAACAATAAAAAGTGTACACCGAGCAACTTTGATGTTCCGAAGTTGCTCAACTCTCTCCATGGAGGAGCTTTTAAAGGTTTTGTCCATTTGTCATAGAAAGTTGGTCTTTTGCCATCGAAATAATCTTGGAAGCTTATACTCATAAAATTTGACATAGAAAAACATTAAAAAGTGTACACCGAGCAACTTTGATAGTCCGAAGTTGCTCAACTCTCTGTATGGAGGTGCTTTTAACGGTTTTGTCCATTTGTCATTAAAAGTTGGTGTTTTGGCATCGAAATAGTCTTAGAAGCTTATACTCGTAAAATTTTACTTAGTAGAACATTATAAAGTGTACACCGAGCAACTTTGATAGTCCGAAGTTGATTAACTATCTCTATGGAGGAGCTTTGAATGGTTTTGTCCATTTGTCATAGAAAGTTGGTGTTTTGGCATCAAAATAATCCTGGAAGCACATTTTCGTAAAATTTAACACAAAAGAACAATAAAAAGCGTACACCGAGCAACTTTGATTGTCCGAAGTTGCTCAACTCTCTCTATGGAGGAGCTTTTAACGGTTTTTTCCATTTTTCATTAAAAGTTGGTGTTTTGGCATCGAAATAATCTTGGAAGCTTATACTCGTAAAATTTGACTTAGTAGAACATTATAAAGTGTACAACGGGCAACATTGATTTTGCGAAGTTGCTCAACTCTCTCTATGGAGGAGCTTTTAACGGTTTTGTCAATTTGTCATAGAAAGTTGCTGTTTTGGCATCGAAATAATCTTGGAAGCCTATACTCATAAAATTTGACATAGAAGAGCAGTAAAACGTATACACTGAGCATCTTTGATGGTCCGAAATTGGTCAACTCTCTATATGAAGGAGCTTTTAACAGTTTTCTCCATTTGTCATAGAATCCTTGGATTTTGGCATCGAAAAAATCTAGGAAGCTTATACTCATAAAATTTGACATAGAAGAACAATAAAACGTGTACACCAAGCATCTTTGATGGTCCAAAATTCGTCAACTCTCTCTATGAAGGAGCTTTTAATGGTTTTCTTCATTTTTCATAGAAACCTGGGATTTAGGCATCGAAATAATCTACGAAGCTTATAATCATAATATTTGACATAGAAGAACAATAAAAAGTGTACACTGAGCAACTTTGATGTTCCGAAGTTGCTCAACTCTCTCCATGGAGGAGCTTTTAAAGGTTTTGTCCATTTGTCATAGAAAGTTGGTCTTTTGCCATCGAAATAATCTTGGAAGCTTATACTCATAAAATTTAACATAGAAAAACATTAAAAAGTGTACACCGAGCAACTTTGATAGTCCGAAGTTGCTCAACTCTCTCTATGGAGGAGCTTTTAAAGGTTTTTTCCATTTGTCGTAGAAAGTTGGTCCTTTTCCATCGAAATAATCTTGGAAGCTTATACTCATAAAATTTGACATAGAAGAACCATAAAAAGTACACACCGAGCAACTTTGATGTTCCGAAATTGGTCAACTATCTCTATGAAGGAGCTTTTAACAGTTTTCTCCATTTGTCATAGAATCCTTGGATTTTGGCATCGAAAAAGTCTTGGAAGCTTATACTCATAAAATTTGACATAGAAGAACAATAAAAAGTGTACACCGAGCAACTTTGATTGTGCGAAGTTGCACAACTCTCTCTATGGAGGAGCTTTTAACGGTTTTGTCCATTTTTCTTAGAAAGTTGCTATTTTGGCATCGAAATAATCTTGGAAGCTTATACTCATAAAATTTGACATAGAAGAACAATAAAACGTGTACATCGAGCATCTTTGATGGTCCGAAATTGGTCAACTCTCTCTATGAAGGAGCTTTTAACGGTTTTCTTCATTTTTCATAGAAACCTGGGATTGTGGCATCGAAACAATCTACGAAGCTTATACTCATAAAATTTGACATAGAAGAACAATAAAAAGTGTACACCGAGCAACTTTGATGTTCCGAAGTTGCTCAACTCTCTCTATGGAGGAGCTTTTAAAGGTTTTTTAAATTTGTCATAGAAAGTTGGTCTTTTGCCATCGAAATAATTTTGGAAGCTTATACTCATAAAATTTGACATAGAAGAACAATAAAAAGTGTACACCGAGCAACTTTGATGTTCCGAAATTGGTCAACTCTCTCTATGAAGGAGCTTTTAACAGTTTTCTCCATTTGTCATAGAATCCTTGGATTTTGGCATCGAAAAAATCTTGGAAGCTTATACTCATAAAATTTGACATAGAAGAACAATAAAAAGTATACACCGAGCAACTTTGATGTTCCGAAGTTGCTCAACTCTCTCCATGGAGGACCTTTTAAAGGTTTTGTCCATTTGTCATAGAAAGTTGGTCTTTTGCCATCGAAATAATCTTGGAAGCTTATACTCATAAAATTTGACATAGAAAAACATTAAAAAGTGTACACCGAGCAACTTTGATTGTCCGAAGTTGCTCAACTCTCTCTATGGAGGAGCTCTTAAAGGTTTTTTCCATTTGTCCTAGAAAGTTGGTCTTTTGCCATCGAAATAATCTTGGAAGCTTATACTCATAAAATTTGACATAGAAGAACCATAAAAAGTGTACACCGAGCATCGTTGATGGTCCGAAATTGGTCAACTCTCTCTATGAAGGAGCTTTTAACGGTTTTCTTCATTTTTCATAGAAACCTGGGATTTTGGCATCGAAATAATCTACGAAGCTTATACTCATAATATTTGACATAGAAGAACAATAAAAAGTGTACACTGAGCAACTTTGATCTTCCGAAGTTGCTCAACTCTCTCCATGGAGGAGCTTTTAAAGGTTTTGTCCATTTGTCATAGAAAGTTGGTCTTTTGTCATCGAAATAATCTTGGAAGCTTATACTCATAAAATTTAACATAGAAAAACATTAAAAAGTGTACACCGAGCAACTTTGATAGTCCGAAGTTGCACAACTCTCTCTATGGAGGAGCTTTTAACGGTTTTGTCCATTTGTCATTAAAAGTTGGTGTTTTGGCATCGAAATAGTCTTAGAAGCTTATACTCGTAAAATTTGACTTAGTAGAACATTATAAAGTGTACACCGAGCAACTTTGATAGTCCGAAGTTGCTCAACTCTCTCTATGGAGGAGCTTTTAACGGTTTTGTCCATTTGTCATTAAAAGTTGGTGTTTTGGCATCGAAATAGTCTTAGAAGCTTATACTCGTAAAATTTGACTTAGTAGAACATTATAAAGTGTACACCGAGCAATTTTGATAGTCCGAAGTTGCTCAACCCTCTCTATGGAGGAGCTTTGAATGGTTTTGTCCATTTTTCATAGAAAGTTGGTGTTTTGGCATCGAAATAATCCTGGAAGCACATTTTCGTAAAATTTAACATAAAAGAACAATAAAAAGCGTACACCGAGCAACTTTGATTGTCCGAAGTTGCTCAACTCTCTCTATGGAGGAGCTTTTAAAGGTTTTTTCCATTTGTCATAGAAAGTTGGTCTTTTGCCATCGAAATAATTTTGGAAGCTTATACTCATAAAATTTGACATAGAAGAACAATAAAAAGTGTTCACCGAGCAACTTTGATGTTCCGAAATTGGTCAACTCTCTCTATGAAGGAGCTTTTAACTGTTTTCTCCATTTGTCATAGAATCCTTGGATTTTGGCATCGAAAAAATCTTGGAAGTTTATACTCATAAAATTTGACACAGAAGAACAATAAAACGTATACACCGAGCATCTTTGATGGTCCGAAATTGGTCAACTCTTTCTATGAAGGAGCTTTTAACAGTTTTCTCCATTTGTCATAGAATCCTTGGATTTTGGCATCGAAAAAATCTAGGAAGCTTATACTCATAAAATTTGACATAGAAAAACATTAAAAAGTGTACACCGAGCAACTTTGATAGTCCGAAGTTGCTCAACTCTCTCTATGGAGGAGCTCTTAAAGGTTTTTTCCATTTGTCCTAGAAAGTTGGTCTTTTGCCATCGAAAAAATCTTGGAAGCTTATACTCATAAAATTTGACATAGAAGAACAATAAAAAGTGTACACCGAGCAACTTTGATGTTCCAAAGTTGCTCAACTCTCTCCATGGAGGAGCTTTTAAAGGTTTTGTCCATTTGTCATAGAAAGTTGGTCTTTCGCCATCGAAATAATCTTGGAAGCTTATACTCATAAAATTTGACATAGAAAAACATTAAAAAGTGTACACCGAGCAACTTTGATAGTCCGAAGTTGCTCAACTCTCTCTATGGAGGAGCTGTTAAAGGTTTTTTCCATTTGTCATAGAAAGTTGGTCTTTTGCCATCGAAATAATCTAGGAAGCTTATAATCATAAAATTTGACATAGAAGAACAATAAAAAGTGTACACCGAGCAACTTTGATTGTGCGAAGTTGCACAACTCTCTCTATGGAGGAGCTTTTAACGGTTTTGTCCATTTTTCTTAGAAAGTTGCTATTTTGGCATCGAAATAATCTTGGAAGCTTATACTCATAAAATTTGACATAGAAGAACAATAAAACGTGTACATCGAGCATCTTTGATGGTCCGAAATTGGTCAACTCTCTCTATGAAGGAGCTTTTAATGGTTTTCTTCTTTTTTCATAGAAACCTGGGATTTTGGCATCGAAATAATCTTGGAAGCTTATACTCATAAAATTTGACATAGAAGAACAATAAAAAGTGTACACCGAGCAACTTTGATTGTGCGAAGTTGCACAACTCTCTCTATGGAGGAGCTTTTAACGGTTTTGTCCATTTTTCATAGAAAGTTGCTATTTTGGCATCCAAATAATCTTGGAAGCTTATACTCAAAAAATTTGACATAGAAGAACAATAAAACGTGTACATCGAGCATCTTTGATGGTCCGAAATTGGTCAACTCTCTCTATGAAGGAGCTTTTAACTGTTTTCTCCATTTGTCATAGAATCGTTGGATTTTGGCATCGAAAAAATCTTGGAAGTTTATACTCATAAAATTTGACACAGAAGAACAATAAAACGTATACACCGAGCATCTTTGATGGTCCGAAATTGGTCAACTCTTTCTATGAAGGAGCTTTCAACAGTTTTCTCCATTTGTCATAGAATCCTTGGATTTTGGCATCGAAAAAATCTAGGAAGCTTATACTCATAAAATTTGACATAGAAGAACAATAAAACGTGTACATCTAGCATCTTTGATGGTCCGAAATTGGTCAACTCTCTCTATGAAGGAGCTTTTAATGGTTTTCTTATTTTTTATAGAAACCTGGGATTTTGGCATCGAAATAATCTTGGAAGCTTATACTCATAAAATTTGACATAGAAAAACATTAAAAAATGTACACCGAGCAACTTTGATAGTCCGAAGTTGCTCAACTCTCTGTATGGAGGTGTTTTTAACGGTTTTGTCTATTTGTCATTAAAAGTTGGTATTTTGGCATCGAAATAGTCTTAGAAGCTTATACTCGTAAAATTTGACTTAGTAGAACATTATAAAGTGTATACCGAGCAACTTTGTTAGTCCGAAGTTGCTCAGCTCTCTCTTTGGAGGAGCTTTGAATGGTTTTGTGCATTTGTCATAGAATGTTGGTGTTTTGGCATCGAAATAATCCTGGAAGCACATTTTCGTAAAATTTAACATAAAAGAACAATAAAAAGCGTACACCGAGCAACTTTGATTGTCCGAAGTTGCTCAACTCTTTCTATGGACGAGCTTTTAAAGGTTTTTTCATTTGTCATAGAAAGTTAGTCTTTTGCCATCGAAATAATCTTGGAAGCTTATACTCATAAAATTTGACATAGAAGAACAATAAAAGGTGTACACCGAGCAACTTTGATGTTCCGAAATTGGTCAACTCTCTCTATGGAGGAGCTTTTAACAGTTTTCTCCATTTGTCATAAAATCCTTGGATTTTGGCATCGAAAAATCTTGGAAGCTTATACTCATAAAATTTGACCTAGAAGAACAACAAAAAGTATACACCGAGCAACTTTGATGATCCGATGTTGCTCAACTCTCTCCATGGAGGAGCTTTTAAAGGTTTTGTCCATTTGTCATAGAAAGTTGGTCTTTTGCCATCGAAATAATCTTGGAAGCTTATACTCATAAAATTTGACATAGAAAAACATTAAAAAGTGTACACCGAGCAACTTTGATAGTCCGAAGTTGCTCAACTCTCTCTATGGAGGAGCTTTTAAAGGTTTTTTCCATTTGTCATAGAAAGTTGGTCTTTTGCCATCGAAATAATCTTGGAAGCTTATACTCATAAAATTTGACATAGAAGAACAATAAAAAGTGTACACCGAGCAACTTTGATGTTCCGAAATTGGTCAACTCTCTCTATGAAGGAGCTTTTAACTGTTTTCTCCATTTGTCATAGAATCCTTGGATTTTGGCATCGAAAAAATCTTGGAAGTTTATACTCATAAAATTTGACACAGAAGAACAATAAAACGTATACACCGAGCATCTTTGATGGTCCGAAATTGGTCAACTCTTTCTATGAAGGAGCTTTTAACAGTTTTCTCCATTTGTCATAGAATCCTTGGATTTTGGCATCGAAAAAATCTAGGAAGCTTATACTCATAAAATTTGACATAGAAGAACAATAAAACGTGTACACCTAGCATCTTTGATGGTCCGAAATTGGTCAACTCTCTCTATGAAGGTGCTTTTAATGGTTTTCTTCTTTTTTCATAGAAACCTGGGATTTTGGCATCGAAATAATCTTGGAAGCTTATACTCATAAAATTTGACATAGAAAAACATTAAAAAGTGTACACCGAGCAACTTTGATAGTCCGAAGTTTCTCAACTCTCTGTATGGAGGTGTTTTTAACGGTTTTGTCTATTTGTCATTAAAAGTTGGTGTTTTGGCATCGAAATAGTCTTAGAAGCTTATACTCGTAAAATTTGACTTAGTAGAACATTATAAAATGTACACCGAGCAACTTTGTTATTCCGAAGTTGCTCAACTCTCTCTATGGAGGAGCTTTGAATGGTTTTGTGCATTTGTCATAGAATGTTGGTGTTTTGGCATCGAAATAATCCTGGAAGCACATTTTCGTAAAATTTAACATAAAAGAACAATAAAAAGCGTACACCGAGCAACTTTGATTGTCCGAAGTTGCTCAACTCTCTCTATGGAGGAGCTTTTAAAGGTTTTTTCATTTGTCATAGAAAGTTAGTCTTTTGCCATCGAAATAATCTTGGAAGCTTATACTCATAAAATTTGACATAGAAGAACAATAAAAGGTGTACACCGAGCAACTTTGATAGTCCGAAGTTGCTCAACTCTCTCTATGGAGGAGCTCTTAAAGGTTTTTTCCATTTGTCCTAGAAAGTTGGTCTTTTGCCATCGAAATAATCTTGGAAGCTTATACTCATAAAATTTGACATAGAAGAACCATAAAAAGTGTACACCGAGCAACTTTGATGTTCCGAAATTGGTCAACTCTCTCTATGAAGGAGCTTTTAACAGTTTTCTCCATTTGTCAGAGAATCCTTGGATTTTGGTATCGAAAAAATCTTGGAAGCTTATACTCATAAAATTTGACATAGAAGAACAATAAAACGTGTACACCAAGCATCGTTGATGGTCCGAAATTGATGGTCCGAAATTTTTCAACTCTCTCTATGAAGGAGCTTTTAACGGTTTTCTTCATTTTTCATAGAAACCTGGGATTTTGGCATCGAAATAATCTACGAAGCTTATACTCATAATATTTGACATAGAAGAACAATAAAAAGTGTACACTGAGCAACTTTGATGTTCCGAAGTTGCTCAACTCTCTCCATGGAAGAGCTTTTAAAGGTTTTGTCCATTTGTCATAGAAAGTTGGTCTTTTGTCATCGAAATAATCTTGGAAGCTTATACTCATAAAATTTAACATAGAAAAACATTAAAAAGTGTACACCGAGCAACTTTGATAGTCCGAAGTTGCTCAACTCTCTCTATGGAGGAGCTTTTAAAGGTTTTTTCCATTTGTCATAGAAAGTTGGTCTTTTGCCATCGAAATAATCTTGGAAGCTTATACTCATAAAATTTGACATAGAAGAACCATAAAAAGTGTACACCGAGCAACTTTGATTTTCCGAAATTGGTCAACTCTCTCTATGAAGGAGCTTTTAACAGTTTTCTCCATTTGTCATAGAATCCTTGGATTTTGGCATCGAAAAAATCTTGGAAGCTTATACGCATAAAATTTGACATAGAAGAACAATAAAAAGTGTACACCGAGCAACTTTGATGTTCCGAAGTTGCTCAACTCTCTCCATGGAGGACCTTTTAAAGATTTTGTCCATTTGTCATAGAAAGTTGGTCTTTTGCCATCGAAATAATCTTGGAAGCTTATACTCATAAAATTTGACATAGAAAAACATTAAAAAGTGAACACTGAGCAACTTTGATAGTCCGAAGTTGCACAACTCTCTCTATGGAGGAGCTTTTAACGGTTTTGTCCATTTGTCATTAAAAGTTGGTGTTTTGGCATCGAAATAGTCTTAGAAGCTTATACTCGTAAAATTTGACTTAGTAGAACATTATAAAGTGTACACCGAGCAACTTTGATAGTCCGAAGTTGCTCAACTCTCTATATGGAGGTGCTTTTAACGGTTTTGTCCATTTGTCATTAAAAGTTGGTGTTTTGGCATCGAAATAGTCTTAGAAGCTTATACTCGTAAAATTTGACTTAGTAGAACATTATAAAGTGTACACCGAGCAATTTTGATAGTCCGAAGTTGCTCAACCCTCTCTATGGAGGAGCTTTGAATGGTTTTGTCCATTTGTCATAGAAAGTTGGTGTTTTGGCATCGAAATAATCCTGGAAGCACATTTTCGTAAAATTTAACATAAAAGAACAATAAAAAGCGTACACCGAGCAACTTTGATTGTCCGAAGTTGCTCAACTCTCTCTATGGAGGAGCTTTTAAAGGTTTTTTCCATTTGTCATAGAAAGTTGGTCTTTTGCCATCGAAATAATTTTGGAAGCTTATACTCATAAAATTTGACATAGAAGAACAATAAAAAGTGTTCACCGAGCAACTTTGATGTTCCGAAATTGGTCAACTCTCTCTATGAAGGAGCTTTTAACTGTTTTCTCCATTTGTCATAGAATCCTTGGATTTTGGCATCGAAAAAATCTTGGAAGTTTATACTCATAAAATTTGACACAGAAGAACAATAAAACGTATACACCGAGCATCTTTGATGGTCCGAAATTGGTCAACTCTTTCTATGAAGGAGCTTTTAACAGTTTTCTCCATTTGTCATAGAATCCTTGGATTTTGGCATCGAAAAAATCTAGGAAGCTTATACTCATAAAATTTTACATAGAAGAACAATAAAACGTGTACACCTAGCATCTTTGATGGTCCGAAATTGGTCAACTCTCTCTATGAAGGAGCTTTTAATGGTTTTCTTCTTTTTTCATAGAAACCTGGGATTTTGGCATCGAAATAATCTTGGAAGCTTATACTCATAAAATTTGACATAGAAGAACAATAAAAAGTGTACACCGAGCAACTTTGATTGTGCGAAGTTGCACAACTCTCTCTATGGAGGAGCTTTTAACGGTTTTGTCCATTTTTCATAGAAAGTTGCTATTTTGGCATCCAAATAATCTTGGAAGCTTATACTCATAAAATTTGACATAGAAGAACAATAAAACGTGTACATCGAGCATCTTTGATGGTCCGAAATTGGTCAACTCTCTCTATGAAGGAGCTTTTAACTGTTTTCTCCATTTGTCATAGAATCCTTGGATTTTGGCATCGAAAAAATCTTGGAAGTTTATACTCATAAAATTTGACACAGAAGAACAATAAAACGTATACACCGAGCATCTTTGATGGTCCGAAATTGGTCAACTCTTTCTATGAAGGAGCTTTTAACAGTTTTCTCCATTTGTCATAGAATCCTTGGATTTTGGCATCGAAAAAATCTAGGAAGCTTATACTCATAAAATTTGACATAGAAGAACAATAAAACGAGTACACCTAGCATCTTTGATGGTCCGAAATTGGTCAACTCTCTCTATGAAGGAGCTTTGAATGGTTTTCTTCTTTTTTATAGAAACCTGGGATTTTGGCATCGAAATAATCTTGGAAGCTTATACTCATAAAATTTGACATAGAAAAACATTAAAAAGTGTACACCGAGCAACTTTGATAGTCCGAAGTTGCTCAACTCTCTGTATGGAGGTGTTTTTAACGGTTTTGTCTATTTGTCATTAAAAGTTGGTATTTTGACATCGAAATAGTCTTAGAAGCTTATACTCGTAAAATTTGACTTAGTAGAACATTATAAAGTGTACACCGAGCAACTTTGTTAGTCCGAAGTTGCTCAACTCTCTCTATGGAGGAGCTTTGAATGGTTTTGTGCATTTGTCATAGAATGTTCGTGTTTTGGCATCGAAATAATCCTGGAAGCACATTTTCGTAAAATTTAACATAAAAGAACAATAAAAAGCGTACACCGAGCAACTTCGATTGTCCGAAGTTGCTCAACTCTCTCTATGGACGAGCTTTTAAAGGTTTTTTCATTTGTCATAGAAAGTTAGTTTTTTGCCATCGAAATAATCTTGGAAGCTTATACTCATAAAATTTGACATAGAAGAACAATAAAAGGTGTACACCGAGCAACTTTGATGTTCCGAAATTGGTCAACTCTCTCTATGGAGGAGCTTTTAACAGTTTTCTCCATTTGTCATAAAATCCTTGGATTTTGGCATGGAAAAATCTTGGAAGCTTATACTCATAAAATTTGACCTAGAAGAACAACAAAAAGTATACACCGAGCAACTTTGATGATCCGATGTTGCTCAACTCTCTCCATGGAGGAGCTTTTAAAGGTTTTGTCCATTTGTCATAGAAAGTTGGTCTTTTGCCATCGAAATAATCTTGAAAGCTTATACTCATAAAATTTGACATAGAAAAACATTAAAAAGTGTACACCGAGCAACTTTGATAGTCCGAAGTTGCTCAACTCTCTCTATGGAGGAGCTTTTAAAGGTTTTTTCCATTTGTCATAGAAAGTTGGTCTTTTGCCATCGAAATAATCTTGGAAGCTTATACTCATAAAATTTGACATAGAAGAACAATAAAAAGTGTACACCGAGCAACTTTGATGTTCCGAAATTGGTCAACTCTCTCTATGAAGGAGCTTTTAACTGTTTTCTCCATTTGTCATAGAATCCTTGGATTTTGGCATCGAAAAAATCTTGGAAGCTTATACTCATAAAATTTGACATAGAAGAACAATAAAACGTGTACACCTAGCATCTTTGATGGTCCGAAATTGGTCAACTCTCTCTATGAAGGTGCTTTTAATGGTTTTCTTCTTTTTTCATAGAAACCTGGGATTTCGGCATCGAAATAATCTTGGAAGCTTATACTCATAAAATTTGACATAGAAAAACATTAAAAAGTGTACACCGAGAAACTTTGATAGTCCGAAGTTTCTCAACTCTCTGTATGGAGGTGTTTTTAACGGTTTTGTCTATTTGTCATTAAAAGTTGGTGTTTTGGCATCGAAATAGTCTTAGAAGCTTATACTCGTAAAATTTGACTTAGTAGAACATTATAAAGTGTACACCGAGCAACTTTGTTAGTCCGAAGTTGCTCAACTCTCTCTATGGAGGAGCTTTGAATGGTTTTGTGCATTTGTCATAGAATGTTGGTGTTTTGGCATCGAAATAATCCTGGAAGCACATTTTCGTAAAATTTAACATAAAAGAACAATAAAAAGCGTACACCGAGCAACTTTGATTGTCCGAAGTTGCTCAACTCTCTCTATGGAGGAGCTTTTAAAGGTTTTTTCATTTGTCATAGAAAGTTAGTCTTTTGCCATCGAAATAATCTTGGAAGCTTATACTCATAAAATTTGACATAGAAGAACAATAAAAGGTGTACACCGAGCAACTTTGATGTTCCGAAATTGGTCAACTCTCTCTATGAAAGAGCTTTTAACAGTTTTCTCCATTTGTCATAGAATCCTTAGATTTTGGCATCGAAATAATCTTGGAAGCTTATACTCATAAAATTTGACATAGAAGAACCATAAAAAGTGTACACCGAGCAACTTTGATGTTCCGAAATTAGTCAACTCTCTCTATGGAGGAGCTTTTAACAGTTTTCTCCATTTGTCATAGAATCCTTGGATTTTGGCATCGAAAAAATCTTGGAAGCTTATACTCATAAAATTTGACCTAGAAGAACAACAAAAAGTATACACCGAGCAACTTTGATGATCCGATGTTGCTCAACTCTCTCCATGGAGGAGCTTTTAAAGGTTTTGTCCATTTGTCATAGAAAGTTGGTCTTTTGCCATCGAAATAATCTTGGAAGCTTATACTCATAAAATTTGACATAGAAAAACATTAAAAAGTGTACACCGAGCAACTTTGATAGTCCGAAGTTGCTCAACTCTCTCTATGGAGGAGCTTTTAAAGGTTTTTTCCATTTGTCATAGAAAGTTGGTCTTTTGCTATCGAAATAATCTTGGAAGCTTGTACTCATAAAATTTGACATAGAAGAACCATAAAAAGTGTACACCGAGCAACTTTGATTTTCCGAAATTGGTCAACTCTCTCTATGAAGGAGCTTTTAACAGTTTTCTTCATTTGTCATAGAATCCTTGGATTTTGGCATCGAAAAAATCTTGGAAGATTATACTCATAAAATTTGACATAGAAGAACAGTAAAATGTGTACACCAAGCATCTTTGATGGTCCGAAATGGGTCAACTCTCACTATGAAGGAGCTTTTAACGATTTTCTTCATTTTTCATAGAAACCTGGGATTTTGGGATCGAAATAATCTACGAAGCTTATACTCATAATATTTGACTTAGTAGAACAATAAAAAGTGTACTCCGGGCAACTTTGATAGTCCGAAGTTGCTCAACTCTCTCCATGGAGGAGCTTTGAATGATTTTGTCCATTTGTCATAGAAAGTTGGTGTTTTGGCATCGAAATAATCCTGGAAGCACATTTTCGTAAAATTTAACATAAAAGAACAATAAAAAGCGTACACCGAGCAACTTTGATTGTCCGAAGTTGCTCAACTCTCTCTATGAAGGAGCTTTTAAAGGTTTTTTCCATTTGTCATAGAAAGTTGGTCTTTTGCCATCGAAAAAATCTTGGAAGCTTATACTCATAAAATTTGACATAGAAGAACAATAAAAAGTATACACCGAGCAACTTTGATGTTCCGAAGTTGCTCAACTCTCTCCATGGAGGAGCTTTTAAAGGTTTTGTCCATTTGTCATAGAAAGTTGGTCTTTTGCCATCGAAATAATCTTGGAAGCTTATACTCATAAAATTTGACATAGAAAAACATTAAAAAGTGTACACCGAGCAACTTTGATAGTCCGAAGTTGCTCAACTCTCTCTATGGAGGAGCTCTTAAAGGTTTTTTCAATTTGTCCTAGAAAGTTGGTCTTTTGCCATCGAAATAATCTTGGAAGCTTATACTCATAAAATTTGACATAGAAGAACCATAAAAAGTGTACACCGAGCAACTTTGATGTTCCGAAATTGGTCAACTCTCTCTATGAAGGAGCTTTTAACAGTTTTCTCCATTTGTCAGAGAATCCTTGGATTTTGGCATCGAAAAAATCGTGGAAGCTTATACTCATAAAATTTGACATAGAAGAACAATAAAACGTGTACACCAAGCATCTTTGATGGTCCGAAATTGGTCAACTCTCTCTATGAAGGAGCTTTTAACGGTTTTCTTCATTTTTCATAGAAACCTGGGATTTTGGCATCGAAATAATCTACGAAGCTTATACTCATAATATTTGACATAGAAGAACAATAAAAATTGTACACTGAGCAACTTTGATGTTCCGAAGTTGCTCAACTCTCTCCATGGAGGAGCTTTTAAAGGTTTTGTCCATTTGTCACAGAAAGTTGGTCTTTTGTCATCGAAATAATCTTGGAAGCTTATACTCATAAAATTTAACATAGAAAAACATTAAAAAGTGTACACCGAGCAACTTTGATAGTCCGAAGTTGCTCAACTATCTCTATGGAGGAGCTTTTAAAGGTTTTTTCCATTTGTCATAGAAAGTTGGTCTTTTGCCATCGAAATAATCTTGGAAGCTTATACTCATAAAATTTGACATAGAAAAACCATAAAAGGTGTACACCGAGCAACTTTGATGTTCCGAAATTGGTCAACTCTCTCTATGAATGAGCTTTTAATAGTTTTCTCCATTTGTCATAGAATCCTTGGATTTTGGCATCGAAAAAATCTTGGAAGCTTATACTCATAAAATTTGACATAGAAGAACAATAAAAAGTGTACACCGAGCAACTTTGATGTTCCGAAGTTGCTCAACTCTCTCCATGGAGGACCTTTTAAAGGTTTTGTCCATTTGTCATAGAAAGTTGGTCTTTTGCCATCGAAATAATCTTGGAAGCTTATACTCATAAAATTTGACATAGAAAAACATTAAAAAGTGTACACTGAGCAACTTTGATAGTCCGAAGTTGCACAACTCTCTCTATGGAGGAGCTTTTAACGGTTTTGTCCATTTGTCATTAAAAGTTGGTGTTTTGGCATCGAAATAGTCTTAGAAGCTTATACTCGTAAAATTTGACTTAGTAGAACATTATAAAGTGTACACCGACAACTTTGATAGTCCGAAGTTGCTCAACTCTCTCTATGGAGGAGCTTTTAACGGTTTTGTCCATTTGTCATTAAAAGTTGGTGTTTTGGCATCGAAATAGTCTTAGAAGCTTATACTCGTAAAATTTGACTTAGTAGAACATTATAAAGTGTACACCGAGCAATTTTGATAGTCCGAAGTTGCTCAACCCTCTCTATGGAGGAGCTTTGAATGGTTTTGTCCATTTGTCATAGAAAGTTGGTGTTTTGGCATCGAAATAATCCTGGAAGCACATTTTCGTAAAATTTAACGTAAAAGAACAATAAAAAGCGTACACCGAGCAACTTTGATTGTCCGAAGTTGCTCAACTCTCTCTATGGAGGAGCTTTTAAAGGTTTTTTCCATTTGTCATAGAAAGTTGGTCTTTTGCTATCGAAATAATCTTGGAAGCTTATACTCATAAAATTTGACATAGAAGAACCATAAAAAGTGTACACCGAGCAACTTTGATTTTCCGAAATTGGTCAACTCTCTCTATGAAGGAGCTTTTAACAGTTTTCTTCATTTGTCATAGAATCCTTGGATTTTGGCATCGAAAAAATCTTGGAAGATTATACTCATAAAATTTGACATAGAAGAACAGTAAAATGTGTACACCAAGCATCTTTGATGGTCCGAAATGGGTCAACTCTCACTATGAAGGAGCTTTTAACGATTTTCTTCATTTTTCATAGAAACCTGGGATTTTGGGATCGAAATAATCTACGAAGCTTATACTCATAATATTTGACTTAGTAGAACAATAAAAAGTGTACTCCGGGCAACTTTGATAGTCCGAAGTTGCTCAACTCTCTCCATGGAGGAGCTTTGAATGATTTTGTCCATTTGTCATAGAAATTTGGTGTTTTGGCATCGAAATAATCCTGGAAGCACATTTTCGTAAAATTTAACATAAAAGAACAATAAAAAGCGTACACCGAGCAACTTTGATTGTCCGAAGTTGCTCAACTCTCTATGAAGGAGCTTTTAAAGGTTTTTTCCATTTGTCATAGAAAGTTGGTCTTTTGCCATCGAAATAATCTTGGAAGCTTATACTCATAAAATTTGACATAGAAGAACAATAAAAAGTATACACCGAGCAACTTTGATGTTCCGAAGTTGCTCAACTCTCTCCATGGAGGAGCTTTTAAAGGTTTTGTCCATTTGTCATAGAAAGTTGGTCTTTTGCCATCGAAATAATCTTGGAAGCTTATACTCATAAAATTTGACATAGAAGAACCATAAAAAGTGTACACCGAGCAACTTTGATTTTCCGAAATTGGTCAACTCTCTCTATGAAGGAGCTTTTAACAGTTTTCTTCATTTGTCATAGAATCCTTGGATTTTGGCATCGAAAAAATCTTGGAAGATTATACTCATAAAATTTGACATAGAAGAACAGTAAAATGTGTACACCAAGCATCTTTGATGGTCCGAAATGGATCAACTCTCACTATGAAGGAGCTTTTAACGATTTTCTTCATTTTTCATAGAAACCTGGGATTTTGGGATCGAAATAATCTACGAAGCTTATACTCATAATATTTGACTTAGTAGAACAATAAAAAGTGTACTCCGGGCAACTTTGATAGTCCGAAGTTGCTCAACTCTCTCCATGGAGGAGCTTTGAATGATTTTGTCCATTTGTCTTAGAAAGTTGGTGTTTTGGCATCGAAATAATCCTGGAAGCACATTTTCGTAAAATTTAACATAAAAGAACAATAAAAAGCGTACACCGAGCAACTTTGATTGTCCGAAGTTGCTCAACTCTCTCTATGAAGGAGCTTTTAACGGTTTTGTCCATTTGTCATTAAAAGTTGGTGTTTTGGCATCGAAATAGTCTTAGAAGCTTATACTCGTAAAATTTGACTTAGTAGAACATTATAAAGTGTACACCAAGCAACTTTGATAGTCCGAAGTTGCTCAACTCTCTCTATGGAGGAGCTTTTAACGGTTTTGTCCATTTGTCATTAAAAGTTGGTGTTTTGGCATCGAAATAGTCTTAGAAGTTATACTCGTAAAATTTGACTTAGTAGAACATTATAAAGTGTACACCGAGCAATTTTGATAGTCCGAAGATGCTCAACCCTCTCTATGGAGGAGCTTTGAATGGTTTTGTCCTTTTGTCATAGAAAGTTGGTGTTTTGGCATCGAAATAATCCTGAAAGCACATTTTCATAAAATTTAACATAAAAGAACAATAAAAAGCGTACACCGAGCAACTTTGATTGTCCGAAGTTGCTCAACTCTCTCTATGGAGGAGCTTTTAAAGGTTTTTTCCATTTGTCATAGAAAGTTGGTCTTTTGCTATCGAAATAATCTTGGAAGCTTATACTCATAAAATTTGACATAGAAGAACCATAAAAAGTGTACACCGAGCAACTTTGATTTTCCGAAATTGGTCAACTCTCTCTATGAAGGAGCCTTTAACAGTTTTCTTCATTTGTCATAGAATCCTTGGATTTTGGCATCGAAAAAATCTTGGAAGCTTATACTCATAAAATTTGACATAGAAGAACAGTAAAATGTGTACACCAAGCAACTTTGATGTTCCGAAGTTGCTCAACTCTCTCCATGGAGGAGCTTTTAAAGGTTTTGTCCATTTGTCATAGAAAGTTGGTCTTTTGCCATCGAAATAATCTTGGAAGCTTATACTCATAAAATTTGACATAGAAAAACATTAAAAAGTGTACACCGAGCAACTTTGATAGTCCGAAGTTGCTCAACTCTCTCTATGGAGGAGCTTTTAACGGTTTTGTCCATTTTTCATAGAAAGTTGCTATTTTGGCATCGAAATAATCTTGGAAGCTTATACTCATAAAATTTGACATAGAAGAACAATAAAACGTGTACATCGAGCATCTTTGATGGTCCGAAATTGGTCAACTCTCTCTATGAAGGAGCTTTTAACGGTTTTCTTCATTTTTCGTAGAAACCTGGGATTGTGGCATCGAAATAATCTACGAAGCTTATACTCATAAAATTTGACATAGAAGAACAATAAAAAGTGTACACCGAGCAACTTTGATGTTCCGAAGTTGCTCAACTCTCTCTATGGAGGAGCTTTTAAAGGTTTTTTCCATTTGTCATAGAAAGGTTGTCTTTTGCCATCGAAATAATCTTGGAAGCTTATACTCATAAAATTTGACATAGAAGAACAATAAAAAGTGTACACCGAGCAACTTTGATGTTCCGAAATTGGTCAACTCTCTCTATGAAGGAGCTTTTAACAGTTTTCTCCATTTGTCATAGAATCCTTGGATTTTGGCATCGAAAAAATCTTGGAAGCTTATACTCATAAAATTTGACATAGAAGAACAATAAAAAGTATACACCGTGCAACTTTGATGTTCCGAAGTTGCTCAACTCTCTCCATGGAGGAGCTTTTAAAGGTTTTGTCCATTTGTCATAGAAAGTTGGTCTTTTGCCATCGAAATAATCTTGGAAGCTTATACTCATAAAATTTGACATAGAAAAACATTAAAAAGTGTACACCGAGCAACTTTGATAGTTCGAAGTTGCTCAACTCTCTCTATGGAGGAGCTCTTAAAGGTTTTTTCCATTTGTCCTAGAAAGTTGGTCTTTTGCCATCGAAATAATCCTGGAAGCTTATACTCATAAAATTTGACATAGAAGAACAATAAAACGTGTACACCAAGCATCTTTGATGGTCCGAAATTGGTCAACTCTCTCTATGAAGGAGCTTTTAACGGTTTTCTTCATTTTTCATAGAAACCTGGGATTTTGGCATCGAAATAATCTACGAAGCTTATACTCATAATATTTGACATAGAAGAACAATAAAAAGTGTACACTGAGCAACTTTGATGTTCCGAAGTTGCTCAACTCTCTCCATGGAGGAGCTTTTAAAGGTTTTGTCCATTTGTCATAGAAAGTTGGACTTTTGTCATCGAAATAATCTTGGAAGCTTATACTCATAAAATTTAACATAGAAAAACATTAAAAAGTGTACACCGAGCAACTTTGATAGTCCGAAGTTGCTCAACTCTCTCTATGGAGGAGCTTTTAAAGGTTCTTTCCATTTGTCATAGAAAGTTGGTCTTTTGCCATCGAAATAATCTTGGAAGCTTATACTCATAAAATTTTACATAGAAGAACCATAAAAAGTGTACACCGAGCAACTTTGATGTTCCGAAATTGGTCAACTCTCTCTATGAAGGAGCTTTTAACAGTTTTCTCCATTTGTCATAGAATCCTTGGATTTTGGCATCGAAAAAATCTTGGAAGCTTATACTCATAAAATTTGACCTAGAAGAACAACAAAAAGTATACACCGAGCAACTTTGATGATCCGATGTTGCTCAACTCTCTCCATGGAGGAGCTTTTAAAGGTTTTGTCCATTTGTCATAGAAAGTTGGTCTTTTGCCATCGAAATAATCTTGGAAGCTTATACTCATAAAATTTGACATAGAAAAACATTAAAAAGTGTATACCGAGCAACTTGGATAGTCCGAAGTTGCTCAACTCTCTCTATGGAGGAGCTTTTAAAGGTTTTTTCCATTTGTCATAGAAAGTTGGTCTTTTGCTATCGAAATAATCTTGGAAGCTTGTACTCATAAAATTTGACATAGAAGAACCATAAAAAGTGTACACCGAGCAACTTTGATTTTCCGAAATTGGTCAACTCTCTCTATGAAGGAGCTTTTAACAGTTTTCTTCATTTGTCATAGAATCCTTGGATTTTGGCATCGAAAAAATCTTGGAAGATTATACTCATAAAATTTGACATAGAAGAACAGTAAAATGTGTACACCAAGCATCTTTGATGGTCCGAAATGGGTCAACTCTCACTATGAAGGAGCTTTTAACGATTTTCTTCATTTTTCATAGAAACCTGGGATTTTGGGATCGAAATAATCTACGAAGCTTATACTCATAATATTTGACTTAGTAGAACAATAAAAAGTGTACTCCGGGCAACTTTGATAGTCCGAAGTTGCTCAACTCTCTCCATGGAGGAGCTTTGAATGATTTTGTCCATTTGTCATAGAAAGTTGGTGTTTTGGCATCGAAATAATCCTGGAAGCACATTTTCGTAAAATTTAACATAAAAGAACAATAAAAAGCGTACACCGAGCAACTTTGATTGTCCGAAGTTGCTCAACTCTCTCTATGAAGGAGCTTTTAAAAGTTTTTTCCATTTGTCATAGAAAGTTGGTCTTTTGCCATCGAAAAAATCTTGGAAGCTTATACTCATAAAATTTGACATAGAAGAACAATAAAAAGTATACACCGAGCAACTTTGATGTTCTGAAGTTGCTCAACTCTCTCCATGGAGGAGCTTTTAAAGGTTTTGTCCATTTGTCATAGAAAGTTGGTCTTTTGCCATCGAAATAATCTTGGAAGCTTATACTCATAAAATTTGACATAGAAAAACATTAAAAAGTGTACACCGAGCAACTTTGATAGTCCGAAGTTGCTCAACTCTCTCTATGGAGGAGCTCTTAAAGGTTTTTTCAATTTGTCCTAGAAAGTTGGTCTTTTGCCATCGAAATAATCTTGGAAGCTTATACTCATAAAATTTGACATAGAAGAACCATAAAAAGTGTACACCGAGCAACTTTGATGTTCCGAAATTGGTCAACTCTCTCTATGAAGGAGCTTTTAACAGTTTTCTCCATTTGTCAGAGAATCCTTGGATTTTGGCATCGAAAAAATCTTGGAAGCTTATACTCATAAAATTTGACATAGAAGAACAATAAAACGTGTACACCAAGCATCTTTGATGGTCCGAAATTAGTCAATTCTCTCTATGAAGGAGCTTTTAACGGTTTTCTTCATTTTTCATAGAAACCTGGGATTTTGGCATCGAAATAATCTACGAAGCTTATACTCATAATATTTGACATAGAAGAACAATAAAAAGTGTACACTGAGCAACTTTGATGTTCCGAAGTTGCTCAACTCTCTCCATGGAGGAGCTTTTAAAGGTTTTGTCCATTTGTCACAGAAAGTTGGTCTTTTGTCATCGAAATAATCTTGGAAGCTTATACTCATAAAATTTAACATAGAAAAACATTAAAAAGTGTACACCGAGCAACTTTGATAGTCCGAAGTTGCTCAACTATCTCTATGGAGGAGCTTTTAAAGGTTTTTTCCATTTGTCATAGAAAGTTGGTCTTTTGCCATCGAAATAATCTTGGAAGCTTATACTCATAAAATTTGACATAGAAAAACCATAAAAAGTGTACACCGAGCAACTTTGATGTTCCGAAATTGGTCAACTCTCTCTATGAATGAGCTTTTAACAGGTTTCTCCATTTGTCATAGAATCCTTGGATTTTGGCATCGAAAAAATCTTGGAAGCTTATACTCATAAAATTTGACATAGAAGAACAATAAAAAGTGTACACCGAGCAACTTTGATGTTCCGAAGTTGCTCAACTCTCTCCATGGAGGACCTTTTAAAGGTTTTGTCCATTTGTCATAGAAAGTTGGTCTTTTGCCATCGAAATAATCTTGGAAGCTTATACTCATAAAATTTGACATAGAAAAACATTAAAAAGTGTACACTGAGCAACTTTGATAGTCCGAAGTTGCACAACTCTCTCTATGGAGGAGCTTTTAACGGTTTTGTCCATTTGTCATTAAAAGTTGGTGTTTTGGCATCGAAATAGTCTTAGAAGCTTATACTCGTAAAATTTGACTTAGTAGAACATTATAAAGTGTACACCGAGCAACTTTGATAGTCCGAAGTTGCTCAACTCTCTCTATGGAGGAGCTTTTAACGGTTTTGTCCATTTGTCATTAAAAGTTGGTGTTTTGGCATCGAAATAGTCTTAGAAGTTTATATTCGTAAAATTTGACTTAGTAGAACATTATAAAGTGTACACCGAGCAATTTTGATAGTCCGAAGTTGCTCAACCCTCTCTATGGAGGAGCTTTGAATGGTTTTGTCCATTTGTCATAGAAAGTTGGTGTTTTGGCATCGAAATAATCCTGGAAGCACATTTTCGTAAAATTTAACATAAAAGAACAATAAAAAGCGTACACCGACCAACTTTGATTGTCCGAAGTTGCTCAACTCTCTCTATGGAGGAGCTTTTAAAGGTTTTTTCCATTTGTCATAGAAAGTTGGTCTTTTGCTATCGAAATAATCTTGGAAGCTTATACTCATAAAATTTGACATAGAAGAACCATAAAAAGTGTACACCGAGCAACTTTGATTTTCCGAAATTGGTCAACTCTCTCTATGAAGGAGCTTTTAACAGTTTTCTTCATTTGTCATAGAATCCTTGGATTTTGGCATCGAAAAAATCTTGGAAGATTATACTCATAAAATTTGACATAGAAGAACAGTAAAATGTGTACACCAAGCATCTTTGATGGTCCGAAATGGGTCAACTCTCACTATGAAGGAGCTTTTAACGATTTTCTTCATTTTTCATAGAAACCTGGGATTTTGGGATCGAAATAATCTACGAAGCTTATACTCATAATATTTGACTTAGTAGAACAATAAAAAGTGTACTCCGGGCAACTTTGATAGTCCGAAGTTGCTCAACTCTCTCCATGGAGGAGCTTTGAATGATTTTGTCCATTTGTCATAGAAAGTTGGTGTTTTGGCATCGAAATAATCCTGGAAGCACATTTTCGTAAAATTTAACATAAAAGAACAATAAAAAGCGTACACCGAGCAACTTTGATTGTCCGAAGTTGCTCAACTCTCTATGAAGGAGCTTTTAAAGGTTTTTTCCATTTGTCATAGAAAGTTGGTCTTTTGCCATCGAAATAATCTTGGAAGCTTATACTCATAAAATTTGACATAGAAGAACAATAAAAAGTATACACCGAGCAACTTTGATGTTCCGAAGTTGCTCAACTCTCTCCATGGAGGAGCTTTTAAAGGTTTTGTCCATTTGTCATAGAAAGTTGGTCTTTTGCCATCGAAATAATCTTGGAAGCTTATACTCATAAAATTTGACATAGAAGAACCATAAAAAGTGTACACCGAGCAACTTTGATTTTCAGAAATTGGTCAACTCTCTCTATGAAGGAGCTTTTAACAGTTTTCTTCATTTGTCATAGAATCCTTGGATTTTGGCATCGAAAAAATCTTGGAAGATTATACTCATAAAATTTGACATAGAAGAACAGTAAAATGTGTACACCAAGCATCTTTGATGGTCCGAAATGGATCAACTCTCACTATGAAGGAGCTTTTAACGATTTTCTTCATTTTTCATAGAAACCTGGGATTTTGGGATCGAAATAATCTACGAAGCTTATACTCATAATATTTGACTTAGTAGAACAATAAAAAGTGTACTCCGGGCAACTTTGATAGTCCGAAGTTGCTCAACTCTCTCCATGGAGGAGCTTTGAATGATTTTGTCCATTTGTCATAGAAAGTTGGTGTTTTGGCATCGAAATAATCCTGGAAGCACATTTTCGTAAAATTTAACATAAAAGAACAATAAAAAGCGTACACCGAGCAACTTTGATTGTCCGAAGTTGCTCAACTCTCTCTATGAAGGAGCTTTTAACGGTTTTGTCCATTTGTCATTAAAAGTTGGTGTTTTGGCATCGAAATAGTCTTAGAAGCTTATACTCGTAAAATTTGACTTAGTAGAACATTATAAAGTGTACACCGAGCAACTTTGATAGTCCGAAGTTGCTCAACTCTCTCTATGGAGGAGCTTTTAACGGTTTTGTCCATTTGTCATTAAAAGTTGGTGTTTTGGCATCGAAATAGTCTTAGAAGTTATACTCGTAAAATTTGACTTAGTAGAACATTATAAAGTGTACACCGAGCAATTTTGATAGTCCGAAGTTGCTCAACCCTCTCTATGGAGGAGCTTTGAATGGTTTTGTCCTTTTGTCATAGAAAGTTGGTGTTTTGGCATCGAAATAATCCTGAAAGCACATTTTCGTAAAATTTAACATAAAAGAACAATAAAAAGCGTACACCGAGCAACTTTGATTGTCCGAAGTTGCTCAACTCTCTCTATGGAGGAGCTTTTAAAGGTTTTTTCCATTTGTCATAGAAAGTTGGTCTTTTGCTATCGAAATAATCTTGGAAGCTTATACTCATAAAATTTGACATAGAAGAACCATAAAAAGTGTACACCGAGCAACTTTGATTTTCCGAAATTGGTCAACTCTCTCTATGAAGGAGCCTTTAACAGTTTTCTTCATTTGTCATAGAATCCTTGGATTTTGGCATCGAAAAAATCTTGGAAGCTTATACTCATAAAATTTGACATAGAAGAACAGTAAAATGTGTACACCAAGCAACTTTGATGTTCCGAAGTTGCTCAACTCTCTCCATGGAGGAGCTTTTAAAGGTTTTGTCCATTTGTCATAGAAAGTTGGTCTTTTGCCATCGAAATAATCTTGGAAGCTTATACTCATAAAATTTGACATAGAAAAACATTAAAAAGTGTACACCGAGCAACTTTGATAGTCCGAAGTTGCTCAACTCTCTCTATGGAGGAGCTTTTAAAGGTTTTTTCCATTTGTCATAGAAAGTTGGTCTTTTGCCATCGAAATAATCTAGGAAGCTTATACTCATAAAATTTGACATAGAAGAACAATAAAAAGTGTACACCGAGCAACTTTGATTGTGCGAAGTTGCACAACTCTCTCTATGGAGGAGCTTTTAACGGTTTTGTCCATTTTTCATAGAAAGTTGCTATTTTGGCATCGAAATAATCTTGGAAGCTTATACTCATAAAATTTGACATAGAAGAACAATAAAACGTGTACATCGAGCATCTTTGATGGTCCGAAATTGGTCAACTCTCTCTATGAAGGAGCTTTTAACGGTTTTCTTCATTTTTCATAGAAACCTGGGATTGTGGCATCGAAATAATCTACGAAGCTTATACTCATAAAATTTGACATAGAAGAACAATAAAAAGTGTACACCGAGCAACTTTGATGTTCCGAAGTTGCTCAACTCTCTCTATGGAGGAGCTTTTAAAGGTTTTTCCATTTGTCATAGAAAGGTTGTCTTTTGCCATCGAAATAATCTTGGAAGCTTATACTCATAAAATTTGACATAGAAGAACAATAAAAAGTGTACACCGAGCAACTTTGATGTTCCGAAGTTGCTCAACTCTCTCCATGGAGGACCTTTTAAAGGTTTTGTCCATTTGTCATAGAAAGTTGGTCTTTTGCCATCGAAATAATCTTGGAAGCTTATACTCATAAAATTTGACATAGAAAAACATTAAAAAGTGTACACTGAGCAACTTTGATAGTCCGAAGTTGCTCAACTCTCTCTATGGAGGAGCTTTTAAAGGTTTTTTCCATTTGTCATAGAAAGTTGGTCTTTTGCCATCGAAATAATCTTGGAAGCTTATACTCATAAAATTTGACATTGAAGTACAATAAAAAGTGTACACCGAGCAACTTTGATGTTCCGAAATTGGTCAACTCTCTCTATGAAGGAGCTTTTAACTGTTTTCTCCATTTGTCATAGAATCCTTGGATTTTGGCATCGAAAAAATCTTGGAAGTTTATACTCATAAAATTTGACACAGAAGAACAATAAAACGTATACACCGAGCATCTTTGATGGTCCGAAATTGGTCAACTCTTTCTATGAAGGAGCTTTTAACAGTTTTCTCCATTTGTCATAGAATCCTTGGATTTTGGCATCGAAAAAATCTAGGAAGCTTATACTCATAAAATTTGACATAGAAGAACAATAAAACGTGTACACCTAGCATCTTTGATGGTCCGAAATTGGTCAACTCTCTCTATGAAGGAGCTTTTAATGGTTTTCTTCATTTTTCATAGAAACCTGGGATTTTGGCATCGAAATAATCTTGGAAGCTTATACTCATAAAATTTGACATAGAAAAACATTAAAAAGTGTACACCGAGCAACTTTGATAGTCCGAAGTTGCTCAACTCTCTGTATGGAGGTGTTTTTAACGGTTTTATCTATTTGTCATTAAAAGTTGGTGTTTTGGCATCGAAATAGTCTTAGAAGCTTATGCTCGTAAAATTTGACTTAGTAGAACATTATAAAGTGTACACCGAGCAACTTTGTTAGTCCGAAGTTGCTCAACTCTCTCTATGGAGGAGCTTTTAAAGGTTTTTTCCATTTGTCATTGAAAGTTGGTCTTTTGCCAGCGAAATAATCTAGGAAGCTTATACTCATAAAAATTGACATAGAAGAACTATAAAAAGTGTACACCGAGAACTTTGATTGTGCGAAGTTGCACAACACTCTCTATGGAGGAGCTTTTAACGGTTTTGTCCATTTGTCGTAGAAAGTTGCTATTTCGGCATCGAAATAATCTTGGAAGCTTATACTCAAAAAATTTGACATAGAAGAACAATAAAACGTGTACATCGAGCATCTTTGATGGTCCGAAATTGGTCAACTCTCTCTATGAAGGAGCTTTTAACGGTTTTCTTCATTTTTCATAGAATCCTTGGATTGTGGCATCGAAATAATCTACGAAGCTTATACTCATAAAATTTGACATAGAAGAACAATAAAAAGTGTACACCGAGCAACTTTGATGTTCCGAAGTTGCTCAACTCTCTCTATGGAGGAGCTTTTAAAGGTTTTTTCCATTTGTCATAGAAAGTTGGTCTTTTGCCATCGAAATAATCTTGGAAGCTTATACTCATAAAATTTGACATAGAAGAACAATAAAAAGTGTACACCGAGCAACTTTGATGTTCCGAAATTGGTCAACTCTCTTTATGGAGGAGCTTTTTGTTGGACCATAAGTCCTACATTTGTGTTTTGATGCAAAAATACATATTGGACTATTTGATTGTGCTTAACTTTGGATGAATTTGGATAAATCATGAAATAAATTATATCTACTGATTTAAGCTTCATTATATATCTTTGGAATCATGTTTGATCATGTTTGATATAAATTGGATGAATCTGGACTGACTTATTTTTCGATGCTAAAATCTGTCACAACATCACACTGCACACACGTTGGTTGAACAGTCATAACTTATTCATATGAGCTCTGTTTGACTTGATTCTTGTTCTTAAAATTATTTAAGACACTCTGGAATTTTTTATTGTCAAATAGTGTCAGGTCAATTTTAAGTTTATCAGGTTCAATTTGTCTGTTGAAATAAATTCACCTGTGCAGTCATTAAACTGGGCTAGTTGAGATTTGCATGATCAAATTGCATGACCAAATGATCTCAGTTATAAGTGAAATTTTGTATGCACATTCAGTTATATATGAAATGATTTATCATGTGCTTACTTGAATTTTATTAAGCTTATAACATGTTGATTAACCTAAGTGCTAGCATTGAAGCTCTTTGAGCTTACAAGCAAAAATGGGATGTTTTGTCATCTATTCTTTTTGTAGGCTTAATCAACTGATCATCATGAGCCTATTTGAAGTATCATGAAGCTGATTCTATTGAGAAAATTTGTGCATCATGATTTGAAGCTCATTTAGACAAGTTTGGACATGGTCAACCCTACTTGGTTCAAGTTTGACATTTTGTGTGCAAGAAATGGTTCCAGCCGTGTGCCTTGTGTTAGTATTGCTGGAGGATTAACTCAAGAACTTCTAGAAGCTTTATTATTTGTTTTGGAGTCAACAAAGTAGAGGGAATACAAGTTTGAAATACTTGGTTGGTAGTGTGCCTAACATTTGCACTATGGAGACAAGGAAGAGACAATGGAGAGACAAGATGACATACAGCTGTAATATTTCCAGAATTTAAGATGGACTTGTTTGCCATTCCTTGAGAGAGAGTTGCTTCATGAAGAAGACTCATTTGATTGATCCAAACAAGGTGCAACTCAAAATGACAACTCTTGACAAAATGATGCCAACGGCATTATTTTTGAACGATTGGTTTGGAGTGTTTGAATTAAAGAAAGGCTAGGATTAGAGTGGTTGAATTAAAGAAGGGTCCAGATTTTATTGAATTTGAAAGGCCAAGATTTGAAGTGGTGTTGATCCAATGGCTAAGATTGTGTTTTGTTTGGAATGAACAATAGGGGGCAGCAACGTCTAGGTTTGTGAAGAAGCATTTGCAGATTTTTTTCTAAGTGTTCAAGCTTACTTGCTCTCAACTTCATCTTCTTGATTCAAGCTTCTTCCTTGCGATCTCTTGCTACCACTTTGATTACATTCAAGCCATCATCTTCCTATTTGAAAGAGAGATCCAAAAAACTCCTTGAACCACCCCAAAATCTTTCTACCCTTGGGTACTCTTGGTGTGTTCTTGAGAGTTCTTCAACAAAGCTTCACCTAAACCTATTCTTGATCTAGTGTGAGCTTTGTGTGAGATTACAAGAGTGTTTGCTACACATTTGAATCCAAACCCATTTGAGCAACATCTTGTGAATTTGAGTGTTCTCCAACTATATATAGCCTAGAGCTAATCTTGAGAGAACCAAAATCCAAATACTTGTAAAAGTCCCTTTTGAGGGCATTACCTTTGAGAGGTGTGTGAAAGTTTAAGGTTAGCTTCAAACCTTGTTGGTGTACAAGTTTGGGGTGTTCTTGGAAACCCTAAGTTTGTGGTGAACTTGCAAAACCACATATATCCTTTAGTGGATTGGGAAATCCTAAGCTTGAGGGCTTAGGTAGTGGATGTAGGTGTGAGCACCGAACCACTATATATCCTTGTGCACACTATTTTGATTTCCTTGCTTGTTTGTGTGTTAGACTTGCTGCCTTGTAGTGACTTATTTTTGATTATCATTCTATTGGTGTTATTGGTGATTTGTGTGCCTTAGAAGTTGATATTAGGGTGTTGCTTGCTGCCATTGCTTGTTGGGATATTGCTTGTGGTTGAACAACTTGTGATTATTGAATTCTAGGTATACTTTTGATTGTTAATTTTCCAGAATACCAATCTGTCCGTGAATTGTTTATATATCTAGACTTTGAATTTTGACCTAAATTTTTGATATAGTGTTCATTGACGTGTTGTAATATTGCATATCAAATTTCGTTACATTCCGAGTTGAATTGCTAGGTCAAATTGCATTTACACGATTAGTGAGCAGATTTGCATTCTTGACATTTGCCTTAATCATTTGTGAGTTTTTAGGTTGTGGTTTTGTGCTTGGGGTTTATACTTAGTTTTTTAAAACACAATTCACCCCCCCTCTTGTGTTAGCCTAGTGATTTCAATTGGTATCGGAGGGAGGTTAGCAAAGTAATAGAATTAACATTCTAGCTTAGATAAAATGGCTTACACTAGTACTAGACCACATGATGGTGAGGGCTTGTCATCAAATAGGCCACCGTTCTTTGATGGCAAGGACTATGGTTTTTGGAAGAATAGGATGAGGCTTTTTATTAGGAGTATGGATATGGCCTTATGGAGAGTTATAGAGAATGGACCATTCATTCCTACCAAGAGAGAGGGAGATAAGGTAGTTCCTAAGGATGAGAGTGAGTATAGTGAGAGTGATGACAAGAAGATGAGCTTAAATGAAAAAGCAATTAACTTGTTACATATTGCATTAGCTAGGGGTGAGTATGATCATATTAGTGCATGCATTAGTGCTCAAGAGATTTGGAAAATGTTAGAATTAAAGCATGAAGGAACTAGTCAAGTTAAAGATTGCAAAATTAACATGTTAGTGCAAAAATATGAATTGTTCAAAATGCTTGAAGGTGAATGCATTAGTGACATGTTTAATAGGTTGACATGCATATGCAATGATTTGAATGCTCTTGGCAAACCTTACCCTATGCATGACAAGGTACAAAAGGTTCTAAGGAGCTTACCTAGAAATTGGAGTGAGAAGGTGACCGCCATTGAGGAGGCCAAAGACGTGAGGACTTTGAAGTTGGATGAGCTCATTGGGAGCTTGATGACTCATGAGATGAAAGTGTTAAATAGAGTGGATGAGGAGCCTCAAAGGAAGAAGGGCATTGCCCTAGCCGTGACCTCTAAGCCAAGGGAGGCCATGAGTCATGGTGAAAGGGAAGTGTCTTCAAGTAGTGAGAGTGAAGATAGTGATGATGAGATGGCTATGATGGTGAAGAATTTCAAGAAATTTGTGAGGAACAAGAGAGGTGGATTCAAGAATCGAAAGTTCAAAGATAAGGAGAAGGAGAAGGAAAGAAAGAAACCAACTTGTTTCAATTGTGGCAAAGTTGGTCACTTTATTGCCGAGTGCCCCAAAGCATCCAAGAAATATCACAAAGGGAAAGGCAAAGAGAAGAAGAAGGCATTGAAAGCAACATGGGATGATTCATCATCAAGTTCATCAAGTGAGGATGAGATGGAGCATAAGGCACACTTTTGTCTTATGGCAAAAGAAGAGAAAATTGACTCATCCTCTCAAGATGAGATGGTAAAAGATTCTACTCCTTTAACCTATGATGAATTATATTCCAATTATGATGATTTATGTGATTCTCATGGTATGTTGCTTAGAAAGTGCAAACAACTTAAGAAAGAAAATGCTAGACTTATGAAAAATGATGAAATGCATGTTAGTGAACTTAAGGAGTTGAATGCCAAGTATGTTGCTATATGTGCTAAAAATGATGATATGATACTTGAGCATGATGTTTTGATTGATGAGAATAAGTGTCTAAAACAAAAATCTCTTATGCTTGATGAGAATGCTTGTATGGCTGAAAATTCAAATGTAAATATGCATGATTATGATCATCTTAAAGCTAGGGTGCTTGAGTTAGAAGAAGAATTAGTTACATGGGATGAACATGAGTGCATAATGATTTCTAATACTACTTCCTTGCAACATGAGCTTGATATGATGAAAGAAAAGAATAAATTTTTAGAGACTCAATTATCTAAATTTGCCATGAGTTCCTTGAAATTGGATGAAATGTTGGCCTCTCAAAGGCATTATTTAGATAGGAGTGGACTTGGTTATGATGCTATGACTCTTGATGGTTCTAAATGTGAAAATGAAGAATCGGTTAAGCTTGTAAGACCTATTGGAGTCTTGACTAAAGCTCCAAGAACCATGCTAGGTTCGGCCAAGGCTTCAAAAGCCAAGGCCAAAGGTGTTCACCCCTTGGGTGGTGCATCTTCATTTAGGGCCACATTCCCTAGAGTGAGAGAAGTGAGGTTGAAGAAGTGTTGGGTGCCAAAGTGCTTGAAATATGTTGATAAGCTTGATTATGCAAGATGTGTGCTTAATGTGAATGCTTATACAATTGTGGCTAACCCTCAAGGATCCAAAGTTTGGATACCTAAATTGTCTTGATCTTACTTTGGATAGGTGTGCTTCAAGTCTTCATCCAATCCATGTCAATGGTATTTGGATAGTGGGTGCTCAAGGCACATGAGTGGAGATCGATCTTTATTTACTTCCTTTAATGAGAAGAAGAATGGTGGATATGTCACTTTTGGAGACAACTCTAAAGGAAAGATCCTAGGCATAGGATCGGTTGGTAAGGGTTCCTTTACTATAAATGATTGTCTCTTGGTTGAAAGGTTGCAATTTAACTTGCTTAGTATTAGTCACTTAGCGGATAAAGGATTTGATTCTCATTTTAAGAAAGGTAGATGTTGCATTGTAGATGAGCATGATAATATCATTACATCCGGTGTTAGAGTAGGTCATATGTATGCACTTGATTTGAATATGATGAATGATAGTGTGACATGTTTGATTGCTTCTAATGATAGTGTGATGCATTGGCATAGGAGATTAGGGCATGTAGGTGTTTCTACTTTGAGAAAGCTTAGTTCAAAAGAATTAGTTAGAGGCTTACCCAAGTTGAAGTTTGGTGATTCAATTGTGTGTGAACATTGCATTAGAGGTAAGCAAATTAAGGAGTCTTTTAAATCAAAAAATATTGTTTCTACTTCTAGGCCACTTCAACTATTGCATATTGATTTGTTTGGTCCTAGTAGGACAAAGAGTTTAGGTGGCAAGTATTATGCATTTGTTATTGTTGATGATTATTCAAGGTTTACTTGGTGTTTGTTTTTAGCTCATAAAAGTGATGCATTACATGAGTTTAAATCTTTCATTAAAAGAGTGCAAAATGAGCATGAATTGCATGTTTCCAAAATTAGGAGTGACCATGGAGGTGAATTTGAAAACTATGGATTTGATGCTTTATGTGATTCTTATGGCATTACACATAATTTTAGTGCACCTAGAACACCACAACAAAATGGAGTTGTTGAAAGGAAAAATAGGACATTACAAGAATTAGGTAGAACCATGATGCTTGAATATGCCTTACCTAAATACTTTTGGGCCGAAGCTATAAATAATGCATGTTATGTCTCAAATAGGTTGTCTATTAGAAAGATTTTGAAAAAGACTCCATATGAGCTTTTGTATGCTAGGAAGCCTAAAGTTGACTATTTTAGAGTGTTTGGTTGTAAATGCTATATTTTGAATACAAAAGACAATCTTGATAAGTTTGATGCTAAGAGTGAAATTGGTATATTTCTTGGTTATTCTACTCATTCTAGAGCTTATAGAGTTTTTAATGATAAGTCTAAGGTTGTGGAAGAAAGTGTGCATGTTAAATTCGATGATATGTTTTCACTTGATCCAAATGTGCTTGTAGAAGAAGAAATTTCAGGTTTTGAAGGGCTAGATCATCCAAAGAGTTCACACTCTATTGGTGGTCATGATCTACAAATAAAAGAGGATGATGATTTATTGGTGGGAAGCTTGAAGGAGATGAAAATCTCAAATGATGCTACATCAAATCAAGAAAATCAAGTGGAACCTATGTCTAATAATGAAGATCATGATGAACATGGTAATGATATACAATCGGGCAGCTCTAATAATCAAGGAAATAGGCTTCAAAAGAAGGACAAGCACATGCATCCTAAAGAGCTTATCATTGGAGACTTCTCAAAAGGCATTCAAACAAGATCAAGATTGAATTCGACGGTCAACTCTCATCCTTTAAATCTTTATGCTATGATATCTATGATAGAACCTAAGAATGTAAAAGATGCTTTAATTGATGAAGATTGGATTTTTGCTATGCAAGAAGAACTTGAACAATTTGAAAGAAGCAAGGTTTGGACACTTGTTCCAAAACCTAGAGACCACACCATTATTGGAACCAAATGGGTGTTTAGAAATAAGATGAATGAGAATGGTGAAGTGACTAGGAATAAGGCTAGGCTAGTAGCTCAAGGTTATTGTCAAGAAGAGGGTATAGATTATGAAGAAACCTTTGCACCGGTTGCAAGGTTGGAGGCCATTAGACTTTTATTAGCTTTTGCATGCTATAAGGGTTTTAAACTTTTTCAAATGGATGTTAAGAGTGCTTTCTTGAATGGTGTGATAAATGAGGAAGTGTATGTTAAACAACTTCCGGGTTTTGAATCTAAAGAATACCCTAATCATGTTTATAAATTAGACAAGGCATTGTATGGCTTAAAGCAAGCACCTAGGGCATGGTATGAGAGACTTAGTAAATTCTTGTTAGAAAATGATTTTTCTTGTGGTAGTATTGATAATACTTTGTTTACTAAATGCAAAGGTGATGACTTGTTGATTGTGCAAATATATGTGGATGACATTATATTTGGTGCTACTTTGGAATCAATGTGTGATGAATTTGCTATGTGCATGAAAAGTGAATTTGAAATGTCTATGATGGGTGAGTTGACATATTTTCTAGGATTGCAAATTAGACAAACATTGCATGGCATTCATATAAGTCAAACTAAATACACTTATGACTTGCTTAAAAGGTTTGGGATGGACTTGTCTAAAGGATGTTCTACACCAATGGGGGTGTCATCCAAATTAGAAGCCGACCTTAAAAGCAAAGAAGTGGATCAAAAGATGTATAGGTCTATGATTGGAAGTTTACTTTATTTGACCGCATCTAGGCCGGATATCATGTTTAGTGTGTGTATGTGTGCTAGATATCAATCTAATCCTAAAGAATCACATTTATTGGCCGTTAAGAGGATATTGAGATACTTGAAAGATACACCAACCTTAGGGTTATGGTATGATAGAAAATCCTCATTTGACTTGCATGCTTTTAGTGATGCCGATTATGGAGGTTGTAGAATTGATAGGAAAAGTACAAGTGGTACATGTCAATACCTAGGGAACATGCTTATATCTTGGTTTTCAAAGAAAGAAACTTGTGTTGCCTTAAGTACAACCGAAGCCGAGTACATGGCCATAGGTAGTTGTGTTGCACAAATTCTATGGATTAAACAACAATTGATTGATTTTAATATGTCATTTGACAACACACTTATTCATTGTGACAACATTAGTGCAATCCATTTATCTAAGAATCCGGTTCATCATGGAAAAGCCAAACACATTGAGATTAGACATCATTTTATAAGAGATCATGTAGCTAAAGGGAATATTGTGCTTGAACATGTAGAAGGAGAACACAACATTGCGGATTTGTTTACCAAACCCTTAGCTAAGGATAGGTTTATAAAATTCAGAGATGCGTTAGGCTTGATTGATGCACCTTGAGTGAAGTTGCTTGAATGCATGCTCTTTACTTGATTTCATGTATGTGACACATCTCCATTGGTCTATATATTTTTATTTGAATGAGATGCACATGTGTAGGGGGAGTTCCCAAATAAACTCTTATGTGTTTGATGTGATTCCTTGCTTAAATGATGATCCATGATTGCTTCCATGTTATTGGTATTCCTTGCTAGCATATATGAGCTTGAAAACATATTTGATTTTTAATTGGTATTTTGAATGATTTTCAAGCTATGCATTCAATGTTTTTACATGGCTTAGGAAGCATTAGTTGATGCACTTCATTGAGTTAAACCATTCATTGTTTTTGAAGTTGCATTACCCCTATTTCCTCAACTTTTTGAGTTCTTACAAAAAGGGGGAGAGATAATTGATGAAAAAGTGCATATGATTTTATTAAAAATGCATATTAGTTGCACAACTTAAGGGGGAGTGAGCTTGCCATGTTAAGGGAGAGTAGGAAGCTTAAAGTGAGGGGGAGCATAATAAGATTTTGAAAATCTGAAAATGTATCTCAAAATTTCATTTGATTTCAACATGGAGATACAATTTTGCTCACTTTATGCATGAGGTTTGGTATCCAAATTATATTGATATCAAATAGCTCTTTTACATCATGTAGTTTTGTAATCATCAAAAAGGGGGAGATTGTTGGACCATAAGTCCTACATTTGTGTTTTGATGCAAAAATACATATTGGACTATTTGATTGTGCTTAACTTTGGATGAATTTGGATAAATCATGAAATAAATTATATCTACTGATTTAAGCTTCATTATATATCTTTGGAATCATGTTTGATCATGTTTGATATAAATTGGATGAATCTGGACTGACTTATTTTTCGATGCTAAAATCTGTCACAACATCACACTGCGCACACGTTGGTTGAACAGTCATAACTTATTCATATGAGCTCTGTTTGACTTGATTCTTGTTCTTAAAATTATTTAAGACACTCTGGAATTTTTCATTGTCAAATAGTGTCAGGTCAATTTTAAGTTTATCAGGTTCAATTTGTCTGTTGAAATAAATTCACCTGTGCAGTCATTAAACTGGGCTAGTTGAGATTTGCATGATCAAATTGCATGACCAAATGACCTCAGTTATAAGTGAAATTTTGTATGCACATTCAGTTATATATGAAATGATTTATCATGTGCTTACTTGAATTTTATTAAGCTTATAACATGTTGATTAACCTAAGTGCTAGCATTGAAGCTCTTTGAGCTTACAAGCAAAAATGGGATGTTTTGTCATCTATTCTTTTTGTAGGCTTAATCAACTGATCATCATGAGCCTATTTGAAGTATCATGAAGCTGATTCTATTGAGAAAATTTGTGCATCATGATTTGAAGCTCATTTAGACAAGTTTGGACATGGTCAACCCTACTTGGTTCAAGTTTGACATTTTGTGTGCAAGAAATGGTTCCAGCCGTGTGCCTTGTGTTAGTATTGCTGGAGGATTAACTCAAGAACTTCTAGAAGCTTTATTATTTGTTTTGGAGTAAACAAAGTAGAGGGAATACAAGTTTGAAATACTTGGTTGGTAGTGTGCCTAACATTTGCACTATGGAGACAAGGAAGAGACAATGGAGAGACAAGATGACATACAGCTGTAATATTTCCAGAATTTAAGATGGACTTGTTTGCCATTCCTTGAGAGAGAGTTGCTTCATGAAGAAGACTCATTTGATTGATCCAAACAAGGTGCAACTCAAAATGACAACTCTTGACAAAATGATGCCAACGGCATTATTTTTGAACGATTGGTTTGGAGTGTTTGAATTAAAGAAAGGCTGGGATTAGAGTGGTTGAATTAAAGAAGGGTCCAGATTTTATTGAATTTGAAAGGCCAAGATTTGAAGTGGTGTTGATCCAATGGCTAAGATTGTGTTTTGTTTGGAATGAACAATAGGGGGCAGCAACGTCTAGGTTTGTGAAGAAGCATTTGCAGATTTTTTTCTAAGTGTTCAAGCTTACTTGCTCTCAACTTCATCTTCTTGATTCAAGCTTCTTCCTTGCGATCTCTTGCTACCACTTTGATTACATTCAAGCCATCATCTTCCTATTTGAAAGAGAGATCCAAAAAACTCCTTGAACCACCCCAAAATCTTTCTACCCTTGGGTACTCTTGGTGTGTTCTTGAGAGTTCTTCAACAAAGCTTCACCTAAACCTATTCTTGATCTAGTGTGAGCTTTGTGTGAGATTACAAGAGTGTTTGCTACACATTTGAATCCAAACCCATTTGAGCAACATCTTGTGAATTTGAGTGTTCTCCAACTATATATAGCCTAGAGCTAATCTTGAGAGAACCAAAATCCAAATACTTGTAAAAGTCCCTTTTGAGGGCATTACCTTTGAGAGGTGTGTGAAAGTTTAAGGTTAGCTTCAAACCTTGTTGGTGTACAAGTTTGGGGTGTTCTTGGAAATCCTAAGTTTGTGGTGAACTTGCAAAACCACATATATCCTTTAGTGGATTGGGAAATCCTAAGCTTGAGGGCTTAGGTAGTGGATGTAGGTGTGAGCACCGAACCACTATATATCCTTGTGTACACCGAGCATCTTTGATGGTCCAAAATTGGTCAACTCTCTCTATGATGGAGCTTTTAACAGGTTTCTCCATTTTTCATGGAAACCTGGGATTTTGGCATCGAAATAATCTAGGAAGCTTATACTCAAAAAATTTGACATAGAAGAACAATAAAAAGTGTCCACCGAGCAACTTTGATAGTCCGAAGTTGCTCAACTCTCTCTATGGAGGAGCTTTTAACGGTTTTGTCCATTTGTCAATAAAAGTTGGTGTTTTGGCATCGAAATAGTCTTAGAAGCTTATACTCGTAAAATTTGACTTAGTAGAACATTATAAAGTGTACACCCAGCAACTTTGATTGTCCGAAGTTGCTCAACTCTCTCTATGGAGGAGCTTTTAATAGTTTTGTCCATCTGTCATAGAAAGTTGCTGATTTGGCATCGAAATAATATTGGAAGCTTATACTCATAAAATTTGACATAGATGAACAATAAAACGTGTACATGGAGCATCTTTGATGTTTTTTTGATGGTCCGAAATTGGTCAAATCTCTCTATGAAGGAGCTTTTAACGGTTTTCTTCATTTTTCATAGAAACCTGGGATTTTGGCATCGAAATAATCTACGAAGCTTATACTTATAAAATTTGACATAGAAGAACAATAAATAGTGTACACAGAGCAACTTTGATGTTCCGAAGTTGCTCAACTCTCTCTATGGAGGAGCTTTTAAAGGTTTTTTCCATTTGTCATAGAAAGTTGGTCTTTTGCCATCGAAATAATCTTGGAAGCTTATACTCATAAAATTTGACATAGAAAAACATTAAAAAGTGTACACCGAGCAACTTTGATAGTCCGAAGTTGCTCAACTCTCTCTATGGAGGAGCTTTTATCGGTTTTGTCCATTTGTCATTAAAAGTTGGTGTTTTGGCATCGAAATAATCTTGGAAGCTTATACTCGTAAAGTTTTACTTAGTAGAACATTATAAAGTGTACACCGAGCAACTTTAATTGTCCGAAGTTGCTCAACTCTCTCTATGGAGGAGCTTTTAACAGTTTTGTCCATTTGTCATAGAAAGTTGTCGTTTTGGCATCGAAATAATATTGGAAGCTTATACTCATAAAATTTGACATATAACAACAATAAAACGTGTACACCGAGCATCTTTGATGGTCCAAAATTGGTCAACTCTCTCTATGAAAGAGCTTTTAACAGGTTTCTCCATTTGTAATGGAAACCTGGGAATTCGGCATCGAAATAATCTAGGAAGCTTATACTCATAAAATTTGACATAGAAGAACAATAAAAAGTGTACACCGAGCAACTTTGATGTTCCGAAGTTGCTCAACTCTCTCTATGGAGGAGCTTTTAAAGGTTTTTTCCATTTGTCATAGAAAGTTGGTCTTTTGCAATCAAAATAATCTTGGAAGCTTATACTTATAAAATTTGACATAGAAAAACATTAAAAAGTGTACACCGAGCAACTTTGATAGTCCGAAGTTGCTCAACTCTCTCTATGGAGGAGCTTTTAACGGTTTTGTCCATTTGTCATTAAAAGTTGGTGTTTTGGCATCGAAATAATCTTTGAAGCTTATACTCGTAAAGTTTGACTTAGTAGAACATTATAAAGTGTACACCGAGTAACTTTGATAGTCCGAAGTTGCTCAACTCTCTCTATGGAGGAGCTTTTAAAGGTTTTTTCCATTTGTCATAGAAAGTTGGTCTTTTGCCATCGAAATAATTTTGGAAGCTTATACTCATAAAATTTGACATAGAAGAACAATAAAAAGTGTACACCGAGCAACTTTGATGTTCCGAAATTGGTCAACTCTCTCTATGAAGGAGCTTTTAACAGTTTTCTCCATTTCTCATAGAATCCTTGGATTTTGGCATCGAAAAAATCTTGGAAGCTTATACTCATAAAATTTGACAGAGAAGAACAATAAAACGTATACTTCGAGCATCTTTGATGGTCCGAAATTGGCCAACTCTCTCTATGAAGAAGCTTTTAACAGTTTTCTCCATTTGTCATAGAATCCTCTGATTTTGGCATCGAAAAAATCTTGGAAGCTTATACTCATAAAATTTGACATAGAAGAACAATAAAAAGTGTACACCGAGCAACTTTGATGTTCCGAAGTTGCTCAACTCTCTCCATGGAGGAGCTTTTAAAGTTTTTGTCCATTTGTCATAGAAAGTTGGTCTTTTGCCATCGAAATAATCTTGGAAGCTTATACTCATAAAATTTGACATAGAAAAACATTAAAAAGTGTACACCGAGCAACTTTGATAGTCCGAAGTTGCTCAACTCTCTCTATGGAGGAGCTTTTAAAGGTTTTGTCCATTTGTCATTAAAAGTTGGTGTTTTGGCATCGAAATAGTCTTAGAAGCTTATACTCGTAAAATTTGACTTAGTAGAACATTATAAAGTGTACACCGAGCAACTTTGATAGTCCGAAGTTGCTCAACTCTCTCTATGGAGGAGCTTTTAACGGTTTTGTCCATTTGTCAATAAAAGTTGGTGTTTTGGCATCGAAATAGTCTTAGAAGCTTATACTCGTAAAATTTGACTTTGTAGAACATTATAAAGTGTACACCCACCAACTTTGATTGTCCGAAGTTGCTCAACTCTCTCTATGGAGGAGCTTTTAATAGTTTTGTCCATCTGTCATAGAAAGTTGCTGTTTTGGCATCGAAATATTATTGGAAGCTTATTCTCATAAAATTTGACATAGAAGAACAATAAAACGTGTACACCGAGCATCTTTGATGGTCCAAAATTGGTCAACTCTTTCTAAGAAGGTGCTTTTAACAGGTTTCTCCATTTTTCATGCAAACATGGGATTTTGGCATCGAAATAATCTAGGAAGCTTATACTAAAAAAATTTGACATAGACGAACAATAAAAAGTGTCCACCGAGAAACTTTGATAGTCCGAAGTTGCTCAACTCTCTCTATGGAGGAGCTTTTAACGGTTTTGTCCATTTGTCATTAAAAGTTGGTGTTTTGGCATCGAAATAGTCTTGGAAGCTTATACTCGTAAAATTTGACTTAGTAGAACATTATAAAGTGTACTCCGAGCAACTTTGATTGTCCGAAGTTGCTCAACTCTCTCTATGGAGGAGCTTTTAATAGTTTTGTCCATCTGTCATAGAAAGTTGCTGTTTTGGCATCGAAATAATATTGGAAGCTTATACTCATAAAATTTGACATAGAAGAACAATAAAACGTGTACACCGAGCATCTTTGATGGTCCAAAATTGGTCAACTCTCTCTATGATGGAGCTTTTAACAGGTTTCTCCATTTTTCATGGAAACCTGGGATTTTGGCATCGAAATAATCTAGGAAGCTTATACTCAAAAAAAATGACATAGAAGAACAATAAAAAGTGTCCACCGAGCAACTTTGATAGTCCGAAGTTGCTCAACTCTCTCTATGGAGGAGCTTTTAACGGTTTTGTCCATTTGTCAATAAAAGTTGGTGTTTTGGCATCGAAATAGTCTTAGAAGCTTATACTCGTAAAATTTGACTTAGTAGAACATTATAAAGTGTACACCCAGCAACTTTGATTGTCCGAAGTTGCTCAACTCTCTCTATGGAGGAGCTTTTAATAGTTTTGTCCATCTGTCATAGAAAGTTGCTGTTTTGGCATCGAAATAATATTGGAAGCTTATACTCATAAAATTTGACATAGAAGAACAATAAAACGTGTACATGGAGCATCTTTGATGGTCCGAAATTGGTCAACTCTCTCTATGAAGGAGCTTTTAACGGTTTTCTTCATTTTTCATAGAAACCTGGGATTTTGGCATCGAAATAATCTACGAAGCTTATACTTATAAAATTTGACATAGAAGAACAATAAATAGTGTACACAGAGCAACTTTGATGTTCCGAAGTTGCTCAACTATCTCTATGGAGGAGCTTTTAAAGGTTTTTTCCATTTGTCATAGAAAGTTGGTCTTTTGCCATCGAAATAGTCTTGGAAGCTTATACTCATAAAATTTGACATAGAAAAACATTAAAAAGTGTACACCGAGCAACTTTGATAGTCCGAAGTTGCTCAACTCTCTCTATGGAGGAGCTTTTATCGGTTTTGTCCATTTGTCATTAAAAGTTGGTGTTTTGGCATCGAAATAATCTTGGAAGCTTATACTCGTAAAGTTTTACTTAGTAGAACATTATAAAGTGTACACCGAGCAACTTTAATTGTCCGAAGTTGCTCAACTCTCTCTATGGAGGAGCTTTTAACAGTTTTGTCCATTTGTCATAGAAAGTTGTCGTTTTGGCATCGAAATAATATTGGAAGCTTATACTCATAAAATTTGACATATAACAACAATAAAACGTGTACACCGAGCATCTTTGATGGTCCAAAATTGGTCAACTCTCTCTATGAAAGAGCTTTTAACAGGTTTCTCCATTTGTAATGGAAACCTGGGAATTCGGCATCGAAATAATCTAGGAAGCTTATACTCATAAAATTTGACATAGAAGAACAATAAAAAGTGTACACCGAGCAACTTTGATGTTCCGAAGTTGCTCAACTCTCTCTATGGAGGAGCTTTTAAAGGTTTTTTCCATTTGTCATAGAAAGTTGGTCTTTTGCAATCAAAATAATCTTGGAAGCTTATACTTATAAAATTTGACATAGAAAAACATTAAAAAGTGTACACCGAGCAACTTTGATAGTCCGAAGTTGCTCAACTCTCTCTATGGAGGTGCTTTTAACGGTTTTGTCCATTTGTCATTAAAAGTTGGTGTTTTGGCATCGAAATAATCTTTGAAGCTTATACTCGTAAAGTTTGACTTAGTAGAACATTATAAAGTGTACACCGAGTAACTTTGATAGTCCGAAGTTGCTCAACTCTCTCTATGGAGGAGCTTTTAAAGGTTTTTTTCATTTGTCATAGAAAGTTGGTCTTTTGCCATCGAAATAATCTTGGAAGCTTATACTCATAAAATTTGACATAGAAGAACAATAAAAAGTGTACACCGAGCAACTTTGATGTTCCGAAATTGGTCAACTCTCTCTATGAAGGAGCTTTTAACAGTTCTCTCCATTTGTCATAGAATCCTTGGATTTTGGCATCGAAAAAATCTTGGAAGCTTATACTCATAAAATTTGACAGAGAAGAACAATAAAACGTATACTTCGAGCATCTTTGATGGTCCGAAATTGGCCAACTCTCTCTATGAAGAAGCTTTTAACAGTTTTCTCCATTTGTCATAGAATCCTCTGATTTTGGCATCGAAAAAATCTTGGAAGCTTATACTCATAAAATTTGACATAGAAGAACAATAAAAAGTGTACACCGAGCAACTTTGATGTTCCGAAGTTGCTCAACTCTCTCCATGGAGGAGCTTTTAAAGTTTTTGTCCATTTGTCATAGAAAGTTGGTCTTTTGCCATCGAAATAATCTTGGAAGCTTATACTCATAAAATTTGACATAGAAAAACATTAAAAAGTGTACACCGAGCAACTTTGATAGTCCGAAGTTGCTCAACTCTCTCTATGGAGGAGCTTTTAAAGGTTTTGTCCATTTGTCATTAAAAGTTGGTGTTTTGGCATCGAAATAGTCTTAGAAGCTTATACTCGTAAAATTTGACTTAGTAGAACATTATAAAGTGTACACCGAGCAACTTTGATAGTCCGAAGTTGCTCAACTCTCTCTATGGAGGAGCTTTTAACGGTTTTGTCCATTTGTCAATAAAAGTTGGTGTTTTGGCATCGAAATAGTCTTAGAAGCTTATACTCGTAAAATTTGACTTTGTAGAACATTATAAAGTGTACACCCACCAACTTTGATTGTCCGAAGTTGCTCAACTCTCTCTATGGAGGAGCTTTTAATAGTTTTGTCCATCTGTCATAGAAAGTTGCTGTTTTGGCATCGAAATATTATTGGAAGCTTATTCTCATAAAATTTGACATAGAAGAACAATAAAACGTGTACACCGAGCATCTTTGATGGTCCAAAATTGGTCAACTCTTTCTATGAAGGTGCTTTTAACAGGTTTCTCCATTTTTCATGCAAACCTGGGATTTTGGCATCGAAATAATCTAGGAAGCTTATAATCAAAAAATTTGACATAGACGAACAATAAAAAGTGTCCACCGAGCAACTTTGATAGTCCGAAGTTGCTCAACTCTCTCTATGGAGGAGCTTTTAACGGTTTTGTCCATTTGTCATTAAAAGTTGGTGTTTTGGCATCGAAATAGTCTTGGAAGCTTATACTCGTAAAATTTGACTTAGTAGAACATTATAAAGTGTACTCCGAGCAACTTTGATTGTCCGAAGTTGCTCAACTCTCTCTATGGATGAGCTTTTAATAGTTTTGTCCATCTGTCATAGAAAGTTGCTGTTTTGGCATCGAAATAATATTGGAAGCTTATACTCATAAAATTTGACATAGAAGAACAATAAAACGTGTACACCGAGCATCTTTGATGGTCCAAAATTGGTCAACTCTCTCTATGATGGAGCTTTTAACAGGTTTCTCCATTTTTCATGGAAACCTGGGATTTTGGCATCGAAATAATCTAGGAAGCTTATACTCAAAAAATTTGACATAGAAGAACAATAAAAAGTGTCCACCGAGCAACTTTGATAGTCCGAAGTTGCTCAACTCTCTCTATGGAGGAGCTTTTAACGGTTTTGTCCATTTGTCAATAAAAGTTGGTGTTTTGGCATCGAAATAGTCTTAGAAGCTTATACTCGTAAAATTTGACTTAGTAGAACATTATAAAGTGTACACCCAGCAACTTTGATTGTCCGAAGTTGCTCAACTCTCTCTATGGAGGAGCTTTTAATAGTTTTGTCCATCTGTCATAGAAAGTTGCTGTTTTGGCATCGAAATAATATTGGAAGCTTATACTCATAAAATTTGACATAGATGAACAATAAAACGTGTACATGGAGCATCTTTGATGGTCCGAAATTGGTCAAATCTCTCTATGAAGGAGCTTTTAACGGTTTTCTTCATTTTTCATAGAAACCTGGGATTTTGGCATCGAAATAATCTACGAAGCTTATACTTATAAAATTTGACATAGAAGAACAATAAATAGTGTACACAGAGCAACTTTGATGTTCCGAAGTTGCTCAACTCTCTCTATGGAGGAGCTTTTAAAGGTTTTTTCCATTTGTCATAGAAAGTTGGTCTTTTGCCATCGAAATAATCTTGGAAGCTTATACTCATAAAATTTGACATAGAAAAACATTAAAAAGTGTACACCGAGCAACTTTGATAGTCCGAAGTTGCTCAACTCTCTCTATGGAGGAGCTTTTATCGGTTTTGTCCATTTGTCATTAAAAGTTGGTGTTTTGGCATCGAAATAATCTTGGAAGCTTATACTCGTAAAGTTTTACTTAGTAGAACATTATAAAGTGTACACCGAGCAACTTTAATTGTCCGAAGTTGCTCAACTCTCTCTATGGAGGAGCTTTTAACAGTTTTGTCCATTTGTCATAGAAAGTTGTCGTTTTGGCATCGAAATAATATTGGAAGCTTATACTCATAAAATTTGACATATAACAACAATAAAACGTGTACACCGAGCATCTTTGATGGTCCAAAATTGGTCAACTCTCTCTATGAAAGAGCTTTTAACAGGTTTCTCCATTTGTAATGGAAACCTGGGAATTCGGCATCGAAATAATCTAGGAAGCTTATACTCATAAAATTTGACATAGAAGAACAATAAAAAGTGTACACCGAGCAACTTTGATGTTCCGAAGTTGCTCAACTCTCTCTATGGAGGAGCTTTTAAAGGTTTTTTCCATTTGTCATAGAAAGTTGGTCTTTTGCAATCGAAATAATCTTGGAAGCTTATACTTATAAAATTTGACATAGAAAAACATTAAAAAGTGTACACCGAGCAACTTTGATAGTCCGAAGTTGCTCAACTCTCTCTATGGAGGAGCTTTTAACGGTTTTGTCCATTTGTCATTAAAAGTTGGTGTTTTGGCATCGAAATAATCTTTGAAGCTTATACTCGTAAAGTTTGACTTAGTAGAACATTATAAAGTGTACACCGAGTAACTTTGATAGTCCGAAGTTGCTCAACTCTCTCTATGGAGGAGCTTTTAAAGGTTTTTTCCATTTGTCATAGAAAGTTGGTCTTTTGCCATCGAAATAATCTAGGAAGCTTATACTCATAAAATTTGACATAGAAAAACATTAAAAAGTGTTTACCGAGCAACTTTGATAGTCCGAAGTTGCTCAACTCTCTCTATGGAGGAGCTTTTAAAGGTTTTTTTCTATTTGTCATAGAAAGTTGGTCTTTTGCCATCGAAATAATCTAGGAAGCTTAAACTCATAAAATTTGACATAGAAGAACAATAAAAATTGTACACCGAGAAATTTAATTGTCCGAAGTTGCTCAACTCTCTCTATGGAGGAGCTTTTAATAGTTTTGTCCATCTGTCATAGAAAGTTGCTGTTTTGGCATCGAAATATTATTGGAAGCTTATTCTCATAAAATTTGACATAGAAGAACAATAAAACGTGTACACCGAGCATCTTTGATGGTCCAAAATTGGTCAACTCTCTCTATGAAAGAGCTTTTAACAGGTTTCTCCATTTGTCATGGAAACCTGGGATTTCGGCATCGAAATTATCTAGGAAGCTTATACTCATAAAATTTGACATAGAAGAACAATAAAAAGTGTACACCGAGCAACTTTGATGTTCAGAAGTTGCTCAACTCTATCTATGGAGGAGCTTTTAATGGTTTTGTCCATTTGTCATAGAAAGGTGGTCTTTTGCCATCGAAATAATCTTGGAAGCTTATACTCATAAAATTTGACATAGAAGAACATTAAAAAGTGTACACCGAGCAACTTTGATTGTCTGAAGTTGCTCAACTCTTTCTATGGAGTAGCTTTTAACGGTTTTGTCTATTTGTCATAGAAACATGGTGTTTTCCATCGAAATAATCTTGGAAGCTCATTTTGGTAAAATTTAACATAGAAGAACAATAAAAAGTGTACACCGAGCAACTTTGATTGTCCGAAGTTGCTCAACTCTCTCTATGGAGGAGCTTTGAATGGTTTTTGTCCATTTGTCATAGAAAGTTAGTGTTTTGGCATTGAAATAATCCTGGAAGCACATTTTCGTAAAATTTAACATAAAAGAATAATAAAAAGCGTACACCGAGCAACTTTGATTGTCCGAAGTTGCTCAACTCTCTCTATGGAGGAGCTTTTAACGGTTTTTCCATTTGTCATTAAAAGTTGGTGTTTTGGCATCGAAATAATCTTGGAAGCTTATACTCATAAAATTTGACATAGAAGAACAATAAAACGTATACACCGAGCATCTTTGATGGTCCGAAATTGGTCTACTCTCTCTATGAAGGAGCTTTTAACAGTTTTCTCCATTTGTCATAGAAACCTTGGATTTTGGCATCGAAAAAATCTAGGAAGCTCATTTTCATAAAATTTGACACTGAAGAACAGTAAAACGTGTACACCAAGCATCTTTGATGGTCCGAAATTGGTCAACTCTCTGTATGAAGGGGCTTTTAACGGTTTTCTTCATTTTTCATAGAAACCTGGGATTTTGGCATCGAAATAATCTACGAAGCTTATACTCATAATATTTGACATAGAAGAACAATAAAAAGTGTACACCGAAAATCTTTGCTGGTCCGAAATTGGTCAACTCTCTCTATGAAGGAGCTTTTAACAGGTTTCTCCATTTTTCATGGAAACCTGGGATGTTGGCATCGAAATAATCTAGGAAGCTTATACTCATAAAATTTGACATATAAGAACAATAAAAAGTGTACACCGAGCAACTTTGATGTTGCAAAGTTGCTCAACTCTCTCTATGGAGGAGCTTTTAATGGTTTTGTCCATTTGTCATAGAAACTTGGTGTTTTGGCATCGAAATAATCCTGGAAGCTCATTTTTGTAAACTTTAATATAGAAGAACAATAAAAAGTGTACACCGAGCAATTTTGATTGTCCGAAGTTGCTCAACTCTCTCTATGGAGGAGCTTTTAACGGTTTTTTCCATTTGTCATTAAAAGTTGGTGTTTTGGCATCGAAATAATCCTGGAAGCTTATACTCATAAAATTTGACTTAGTAGAACAATAAAAAGTGTACACCAAGCAACTTTGATTGTCCGAAGTTGCTCAACTCTCTCTATGGAGGACCTTTCAACGGTTTTGTCCATTTGTCATAGAAAGTTGATGTTTTAGCATCGAAATAATTCTGGAAGCTCATTTTCGTAAAATTTAACATAAAAGAACAATAAAAAGTGTACACCGAGCAACTTTGATTGTCCGAAGTTTCTCAATTCTCTCTATGGAGGAGCTTTTAACGGTTTTGTCCATTTGTCATTGAAAGTTGGTGTTTTGGCATCGAAATAATCTTGGAAGCCTATACACGTAAAATTTGACATAAAAAGCAATAAAAAGTGTACACCGAGCAACTTCGATTGTCCGAAGTTTCTCAACTCTCTCTATAGACGTGCTTTTAATGGCTTTGTCCATTTATTATAAAAAGGTAGTGTTTTTTCCTCGAAATAATCTAGGAAGCCTATACTCGTAAAATTTGACATAGAAGAACAATAAAAGGTCTACACCAAGCAACTTTGATGGTCCGACGTTGCTCAACTCTCTCTATGGAGGAGCTTTTAACTGTTTTTTCCATTTGTCATAGAAAGTTAGTGTTTTTGCATCGAAATCATCTAAGAAGCTTACACTCATAAAATTTGAAGTAGAAGAACAATAAAAAGTGTACACCAAGCAACTTTGATTGTCCGAAGTTGCTCAACTCTCTCTATGGAGGAGCTTTTAACCGTTTTGTCCATTTGTCATAGAAAGTTGCTATTTTGGCATCAAAATAGTCTTGGAAGCTTATACTCATAAAATTTGACATAGAAGAACAATAAAACGTGTACATCGAGCATCTTCGATGGTCCGAAATTGGTCAACTCTCTCTACGAAGGAGCTTTTAACGGTTTTCTTCATTTTTCATAGAAACCTGGGATTTTGGCATCGAAATAATCTACGAAGCTTATACTCATAAAATTTGACATAGAAGAACAATAAAAAGTGTACACCCAGCAACTTTGATGTTCCGAAGTTGCTCAACTCTCTCTATGGAGGAGCTTTTAAAGGTTTTTTCCATTTGTCATAGAAAGTTGGTCTTTTGCCATCGAAATGATCTTGGAAGCTTATACTCATAAAATTTGACATAGAAGAACATTAAAAAGTGTACACCGAGCAACTTTGATAGTCTGAAGTTGCTCAAGTCTTTCTATGGAGTATCTTTTAACGGTTTTGTCTATTTGTCATAGAAAGTTGGTATTTTCCATCGAAATAATCATGGAAGCTCATTTTGGTAAAATTTAACATAGAAGAACAATAAAAAGTGTACACCGAGCAACTTTGATTGTCCGAAGTTGCTCAACTCTCTCTCTATGGAGGAGTTTTGAATGGTTTTTGTCCATTTGTCATAGAAAGTTAGTGTTTTGGCATCGAAATAATCCTGGAAGCACATTTTCGTAAAATTTAACATAAAAGAATAATAAAAAGCGTACACCGAGCAACTTTGATTTTGCGAAGTTGCTCAACTCTCTCTATGGAGGAGCTTTTAACGGTTTTGTCCATTTGTCATAGAAAGTTGGTGTTTTGGCATCGAAATAATCTTGGAAGCTTATACTCATAAAATTTGACATAGAAGAACAATAAAACGTATACACCGAGCAACTTTGATTGTCCGAAGTTTCTCAATTCTCACTATGGAGGAGCTTTTAACGGTTTTGTCCATTTGTCATTGAAAGTTGGTGTTTTGGCATCGAAATAATGTTGGAAGCCTATACACGTAAAATTTGACATAAAAAGCAACAAAAAGTATACACCGAGCAACTTCGATTGTCCGAAGTTGCTCAACTCTCTCTATAGACGTGCTTTTAATGGCTTTGTCCATTTATCATAGAAAGGTAGTGTTTTTTCCTCGAAATAATCTAGAAAGCTTATACTCGTAAAATTTGACATAGAAGAACAATAAAAGGTCTACACCAAGCAACTTTGATGGTCCGACGTTGCTCTACTCTCTCTATAAAGGAGCTTTTAACTGTTTTTTCCATTTGTCATAGAAAGTTAGTGTTTTTGCATCGAAATCATCTAAGAAGCTTACACTCATAAAATTTGAAGTAGAAGAACAATAAAAAGTGTACACCAAGCAACTTTGATTGTCCGAAGTTGCTCAACTCTCTCTATAGAGGAGCTTTTAACCGTTTTGCCCATTTGTCATAGAAAGTTGCTATTTTGGCATCGAAATAGTCTTGGAAGCTTATACTCATAAAATTTGACATAGAAGAACAATAAAACGTGTACATCGAGCATCTTTGATGGTCCGAAATTGGTCAACTCTCTCTACGAAGGAGCTTTTAACGGTTTTCTTCATTTTTCATAGAAACCTGGGATTTTGGCATCGAAATAATCTACGAAGCTTATACTCATAAAATTTGACATAGAAGAACAATAAAAAGTGTACACCGAGCAACTTTGATGTTCCAAAGTTGCTCAACTCTCTCTATGGAGGAGCTTTTAATGGTTTTGTCCATTTGTCATAGAAACCTGGTGTTTTGGCATCGAAATAATCCTGGAAGCTCATTTTCGTAAAATTTAACATAGAAGAACAATAAAATATGTACACCGAGCATATTTGATTGTCCGAAGTTGCTCAACTCTCTCTATGGAGGACCTTTTAACGGTTTTGTCCATTTGTCATAGAAAGTTGGTGTTTTGGCATCGAAATAATCCTGGAAGCTCATTTTCATAAAATTTGACATAGAAGAACAATAAAATATGTACATCGAGCATATTTAATTGTCCGAAGTTGCTCAACTATCTCTATGGAGGAGCTTTTAACTGTTTTTTCCATTTGTCATAGAAAGTTGGTGTTTTTGCATCGAAATAATCTAACAAGCTTACCCTCATAAAATTTGAAGTAGAAGATCAATAAAAATTGTACACCGAGAAACTTTGATTGTCCGAAGTTGCTCAACTCTCTCTATGGAGGAGCTTTTAACGGTTTAGTCCATTTGTCATTAAAAGTTGTTGTTTTGGCATCGAAATAATCTTGAAAGCTTATACTCGTAAAATTTGACTTAGTAGAACATTATAAAGTGTACACCGAGCAACTTTGATTGTCCGAAGTTGCTCAATTCTCTCTATGGAGGAGCTTTTAACAGTTTTGTCCATCTGTCATAGAAAGTTGTTGTTTTGGCATCGAAATAATATTGGAAGCTTATACTCATAAAATTTGACATAGAAGAACAATAAAACGTGTACACCAAGCATCTTTGATGTTCCGAAATTGGTCAACCCTCTCTATGAAGGAGCTGACCAAAAGAACAATAATCTCGGAAGCTTATACTCATAAAATTTGACATAGAAGAACAATAAAAAGTGTACACCGAGCAACTTTGATGTTCCGAAGTTGCTCAACTCTCTCTATGGAGGAGCTTTTAAAGGTTTTTTCCATTTGTCATAGAAAGTTGGTCTTTTGCCATCGAAATAATCTTGGAAGCTTATACTCATAAAATTTGACATAAAAAAACATTAAAAAGTGTACACCGAGCAACTTTGATAGTCCGAAGTTGCTCAACTCTCTCTATGGAGGAGCTTTTAACGGTTTTGTCCATTTGTCAATAAAAGTTCGTGTTTTGGCATCGAAATAATCTTAGAAGCTTATACTCGTAAAATTTGACTTTGTAGAACGTTATAAAATGTACACTGAGCAACTTTAATTGTCCGAAGTTACTCAACTCCCTCTATGGAAGAGCTTTTAACAGTTTTGTCCATCTGTCATAGAAAGTTGTTGTTTTGGCATCGAAATAATATTGGAAGCTTATACTCATAAAATTTGACATAGAAGAACAATAAAACGTGTACACCGAGCATCTTTGATGGTCCGAAATTGGTCAACTCTCTCTATGAAGGAGCTTTTAACAGATTTCTCCATTTGTCATGAAAACCTGGGATTTCGGCATCGAAATAATCTAGGAAGTTTATACTCATAAAATTTGACATAGAAGAACAATAAAAAGTGTACACCGAGCAACTTTGATGTTTCGAAGTTGCTCAACTCTCTCTATGGAGGAGCTTTTAAAGGGTTTTTCCATTTGTCATAGAAAGTTGGTCTTTTGCCATCGAAATAATCTTGGAAGCTTATACTCATAAAATTTGACATAAAAAAACATTAAAAAGTGTACACCGAGCAACTTTGATAGTCCGAAGTTGCTCAACTCTCTCTATGGAGGAGCTTTTAACGGTTTCATCCATTTGTCAATAAAAGTTCGTGTTTTGGCATCGAAATAATCTTAGAAGCTTATACTCGTAAAATTTGACTTTGTAGAACATTATAAAGTGTACACCGAGCAACTTTAATTGTCCAAAGTTACTCAACTCTCTCTATGGAAGAGCTTTTAACAGTTTTGTCCATTTGTCATAGAAAGTTGTTGTTTTGGCATCGAAATAATATTGGAAGCTTATACACATAAAATTTGACATAGAAGAACAATAAAACGTGTACACAGAGCATCTTTGATGGTCCAAAATTGGTCAACTCTCTCTATGAAGGAGCTTTTAACAGATTTCTCCATTTGTCATGGAAACCTGGGATTTCGGCATCGAAATAATCTAAGAAGTTTATTCTCATAAAATTTGACATAGAAGAACAATAAAAAGTGTACACCGAGCAACTTTGATGTTCCGAAGTTGCTCAACTCTCTCTATGGAGGAGCTTTTAAAGGTTTTTTCCATTTGTCATAGAAAGTTGGTCTTTTGCCATCGAAATAATTTTGGAAGCTTATACTCATAAAATTTGACATAAAAAACATTAAAAAGTGTACACCGAGCATCTTTGATGGTCCAAAATTGGTCAACTCTCTCTATGAAGGAGCTTTTAACAGATTTCTCCATTTGTCATGGAAACCTGGGATTTCGGCATCGAAATAATCTTGGAAGTTTATACTCATAAAATTTGACATAGAAGAAAAATAAAAAGTGTACACCGAGCAACTTTGATGTTCCGAAGTTGCTCAACTCTCTCTATGGAGGAGCTTTTAATGGTTTTGTCCATTTGTCATAGAAAGTTGGTCTTTTGCAATCGAAATAATCTTTGAAGCTTTTACTCATAAAATTTGACATAGAAGAACATTAAAAAGCGTACACCGAGCAACTTTGATAGTCTGAAGTTGCTCAACTCTCTCTATGGAGTAGCTTTTAACGGTTTTGTCCATTTGTCATAGAAAGTTGGTGTTTTGGCATCGAAATAATCCTGGAAGCTCATTTTGGTAAAATTTAACATAGAAGAACAATAAAAAGTATACACCGAGCAACTTTGATTGTCCGAAGTTGCTCAACTCTCTCTATGGAGGAGCTTTAAATGGTTTTGTCCATTTGTCATAGAAAGTTGGTGTTTTGGCATCGAAATAATCCTGGAAGCACATTTTCGTAAAATTTAACATAAAAGAACAATAAAAAGCGTACACCGAGCAACTTTGATTGTGCGAAGTTGCTCAACTCTCTCTATGGAAGAGCTTTTAACGGTTTTGTCCATTTGTCATAGAAAGTTGTTGTTTTGGCATCGAAATAATCTTGGAAGCTTATACTCATAAAATTTGACATAGAAGAACAATAAAACGTATACACCGAGCATCTTTGATTGTGCGATCTTGCTCAACTCTCTCTATGAAGGAGCTTTTAACAGTTTTCTCAATTTGTCATAGAAACGTTGGATTTTGGCATCGAAAAAATCTAGGAAGCTTATACTCATAAAATTTGACATAGGAGAACAATAAAACGTGTACACCAAGCATCTTTGATGGTCTGAAATTGGTCAACTCTCTCTATGAAGGAGCTTTTAACGGTTTTCTTCATTTTTCATAGAAACCTGGGATTTTGGCATCGAAATAATATACGAAGCTTATACCCATAATATTTGACATAGAACAACAATAAAAAGTGTACGCTAAACAACTTTGTTGTTCCGAAGTTGCTCAACTCTCTACATGGAGGAGCTTTTAAAGGTTTTATCCATTTGTCATAGAAAGTTGGTCTTTTGCCATCGAAATAATCTTGGAAGCTTATACTCATAAAATTTGACATAGAAAAACATTAAAAAGTGTACACCGAGCAACTTTGATAGTCCGAAGTTGCTCAACTCTCTCTATGGAGGAGCTTTTAACAGTTTTGTCCATTTGTCATTAAAAGTTGGTGTTTTGGCATCTAAATAATCTTGGAAGCTTATACTCGTAAAATTTGACTTAGTAGAACATTATAAAGTGTACACCGAGCAACTTCGATTGTCCGAAGTTGCTCAATTCTCTCTATGGAGGAGCTTTTAACAGTTTTGTCCATCTGTCATAGAAAGTTGTTGTTTTGGCATCGAAATAATATTGGAAGCTTATACTCATAAAATTTGACATAGAAGAACAATAAAACGTTTACACCGAGCATCTTTGATGGTCCAAAATTGGTCAACTCTCTCTATGAAGGAGCTTTTAACAGGTTTCTCCATTTGTCATGGAAACCTGTGATTTTGGCATCGAAATAATCTAGGAAGCTTATACTCATAAAATTTGACATAGAAGAACAATAAAAATTGTACACCGAGCAACTTTGATGTTGCGAGTTGCTCAACTCTCTCTATGGAGGAGCTTTTAATGGTTTTGTCCATTTGTCATAGAAACCTGGTGTTTTGGCATCGAAATAATCCTGGAAGCTCATTTTCGTAAAATTTAACATAGAAGAACAATAAAATATGTACACCGAGCATATTTGATTGTCCGAAGTTGCTCAACTCTCTCTATGGAGGACCTTTAAACGATTTTGTCCATTTGTCATAGAAAGTTGGTGTTTTGGCATCGAAATAATCCTGGAAACTCATTTTCATAAAATTTGACATAGAAGAACAATAAAATATGTACACCGAGCATATTTGATTGTCCGAAGTTGCTCAACTCTCTCTATGGAGGAGCTTTTAACAGGTTTCTCCATTTGTCATGGTAACCTGCGATTTTGGCATCGAAATAATCTAGGAAGCTTATACTCATAAAATTTGACATAGAAGAACAATAAAAGGTGTACACCGAGCAACTTTGATGTTGCGAAGTTGCTCAACTCTCTCTATGGAGGAGCATTTAATGGTTTTGTCCATTTTTCATAGAAACTTGGTGTTTTGGCATCGAAATAATCCTGGAAGCTCATTTTCGTAAAATTTAACATAGAAGAATAATAAAAAGTGTACACCGAGCAATTTTGATTGTCCGAAGTTGCTCAACTCTCTCTATGGAGGAGCTTTTAACGGTTTTGTCCATTTGTGATAGAAAGTTGGTGTTTTGGCATCGAAATAATCCTGGAAGCTCATTTTCATAAAATTTGACATAGAAGAACAATAAAACGTGTACACCAAGCATCTTTCATGGTCCGAAATTGGTCAACTCTCTCTATGAAGGAGCTTTTAACGATTTTCTTCATTTTTCATAGAAACCTGGGACTTTGGCATCAAACTAATCTACGAAGCTTATACTCATAGTATTTGACATAGAAGAACAATAAAAAGTGTACACCGAGCATCTTTAATGGTCCGAAATTGGTCAACTCTCTCTATGAAGGGGCTTTTAACAGGTTTCTCCATTTGTCATGGAAACCTGGGATTTTGGCATCAAAATAATCTAGGAAGCTTATACTAATAAAAATTGACATAGAAGAACAATAAAAAGGGTACACCGAGCAAGTTTAATGTTTCGAAGTTGCTCAACTCTCTCTATGGAGGAGCTTTTAAAGGTTTTTTCCATTTGTCATAGAAAGTTGGTCTTTTGCCATCGAAATAATCTTGGAAGCTTATACTCATAAAATTTGACATAAAAAAACATTAAAAAGTGTACACCGAGCAACTTTGATAGTCCGAAGTTGCTCAACTCTCTCTATGGAGGGGCTTTTAACGGTTTTGTTCATTTGTCAATAAAAGTTGGTTTTTTGGCATCGAAATAATTTTGGAAGCTTATACTCGTAAAATTTGACTTAGTAGAACATTATAAAGTGTACACCGAGCAACTTTAATTGTCCGAAGTTACTCAACTCTCTCTTTGGAGGAGCTTTTAACAGTTTTGTCCATTTGTCATAGAAAATTGTTGTTTTGGCATCGAAATAATATTGGAAGCTTATACTCATAAAATTTGACATAGAAGAACAATAAAACGTGTACACCGAGCATCTTTGATGGTCCGAAATTGGTCAACTCTCTCTATGAAGGAGCTTTTTACAGGTTTCTCCATTTGTCATGGAAACCTGGGATTTCGGCATTGAAATAATCTAGGAAGTTTATACTCATAAAATTTGACATAGAAGAACAATAAAAAGTGTACACCGAGCAACTTTGATGTTCCGAAGTTGCTCAACTCTCTCTAAGGAGGTGCTTTTAATGGTTTTGTCCATTTGTCATAGAAAGTTGGTCTTTTGCCATCAAAATAATCTTGGAAGCTTATACTCATAAAATTTGACATAGAAGAACATTAAAAAGTGTACACCGAGCAACTTTGATTGTCCGAAGTTGCTCAACTCTCTCTATGGAGGAGCTTTGAATGGTTTTGTCCATTTGTCATAGAAAGTTGGTGTTTTGGCGTCGAAATCATCCTGGAAGCACATTTTCGTAAAATTTAACATAAAAGAATAATAAAAAGCGTACACCGAGCAACTTTGATTGTCCGAAGTTGCTCAACTCTCTCTATGGAGGAGCTTTTAACGGTTTTTTCCATTTGTCATTAAAAGTTGGTGTTTTGGCATCGAAATAATCTTGGAAGCTTGTACTCGTAAAATTTGACTTAGTAGAACATTATAAAGTTTACAACGAGCAACTTTGATTGTGCTAAGTTGCTCAACTCTCTCTATGGAGGAGCTTTTAACGGTTTTGTCCGTTTGTCATAGAAAGTTGCTGTTTTGGCATCGAAATAATCTTGGAAGCTTATACTCATAAAATTTGACATAGAAGAACAATAAAACGTATACATCGAGCATCTTTAATGGTCCGAAATTGGTCAACTCTCTCTATGAAGGAGCTTTTAATAGTTTTCTCAATTTGTTATAAAAACATTGGATTTTGGCATCGAAAAAATCTAGGAAGCTTATACTCATAAAATTTGACATAGGAGAACAATAAAACGTGTACAACAAGCATCTTTGATGGTCCGAAATTAGTCAACTCTCTCTATGAAGGAGCTTTTAACGGTTTTCTTCATTTTTCATAGAAACCTGGGATTTTGGCATCGAAATAATCTACGAAACTTATACTCATAATATTTGACATAGAAGAACAATAAAAAGTGTACACTGAGCAACTTTGTTGTTCCGAAGTTGCTCAACTCTCTCCATGGAGGAGCTTTTAAAGGTTTTGTCCATTTGTCACAGAAAGTTGGTCTTTTGCCATCGAAATAATCTTGGAAGCTTATACTCATAAAATTTGACATAGAAAAACATTAAAAAGTGTACACCGAGCAATTTTTGATTTTGATTTTGGTTATCTATTTGGTGTTCTAATCTTAAATGGCATTGTTCCTAGAATTTTTGATTTTGATTTTGGTTTAGTTGATGGGTTTGTGAGGATTGTTGTCTCTATTTTAATGTGCTGCATTGCTGGGTTTTGTACATCCCCACTGCAAAGAACTTGACATGCAACTAAAGCTCAAGCTCAGTATTGTAACAAATATTTCATCTATTTATTAAGTTTTACCCTTTTTTTTGGAGCAACCAATGTATTTGACTGCCAACAAGCAGGAAAGCTAAAAGAGAACAATTGAAAGATAGAAGGAATAAATCACCTAATGCAGAAGAGTGACCTTTCACCATAAATAAAGAGAACAATTGAAAGATAGAAGGAATAAAATTCTTCATTAAAGTTGACTACAAACTTCAAGTGCCAGACAAGTATTGCTTCCTGCATTTTCTTACATTGACTGCTTCCAAAAGGTTCAGATAACATTGTACAACAAAAACTTCAAGCAGACTCTACATTGGTGAATAGACTCCCATGCCATCAACATAATCCATTGCCATCAACAGACTACATTCCCATCATATTGTTAATGGTGCCTCCTACAAGCAAAAAAATTGTTGTTAGCATTTATAAAATAATAAGAGATGGATCATACATATTCATACCTGATCAAGAGATTTCTTTATTTTTTTGACTACTTTCCTTCTTGCATGCTTCTCTAGAAAAGTTCGAACTCGCTTTGATCCTTTACTTCCTTCTTTCTTCTTAAACCCTTTAGCTCTTTCCATTAAACCCTTTGGTGCGGGTAAGTAGACATGCTCAATTTGTCGTCCCTCTAGAATCTTGTCTACTTGTTTTTCCAAATCCTCTATTGCTTTATACACTAAAGCACTAGCCTCTTTGTTTTCACTAGCTCGAGAAGCTATTCTAATCATCCTTGGACATAACCTTCTATAAGTCCATGCCATCTCCAAATTTACATCATATAAGTTGTTTCTGAAAGATGAAGTAAGTTGTTATGTTCAGATACAAAATCGTATACCTTATACTTACCACTTTCCCTTTGGAGTGAAAGATTCAATCTAACTGGACATTTAGTTCTTGTTTCATCTCTATGCACACCACTAGTTCGACGTTTATCAACTTTTCGCACACCCTCTTAAGAACAAACAAATCCTCTGCTAGTAATTTGTCCATCTATCTTACTCTTATTTATGGTGTTTTTCCATACAGAAAAACCCATTTGCTTTCCATAATTGGACCAATATTCCCATGCTTCATCAAGGTTACTGAATTCCATTCCAATGCAAGGTGAAACTTTTTCATCACTATTGTTTACTCGATAGGAAGAAGAAACACTTACTTGTTTCTTGATTGGTACGACAAATTTGACAGGATCGTAGTAGGTTCCAATGCTTCAACTCGTAACTCCGATTACTAGAACCGAGATAGATTTCACAGTACGAACACCTTTGATTCCTTTGTTTTAGGAACTGGAGAAGTAATCTTCTTGGAAGAAACTCTGCATCTGTTTTTCCTTGCCAATATACGTTTAACGTATATTGGCAGTTGAGAGCAGTTGTCTCCAAGACAACTGCCTCAACTCCCAAGTAAATGGGTTGGGCTGAGTCTAGCCCTCATGGGCGACCCAGCCCAAGTCCAACATCTCCCACTCGCCCATGATGGGCTGGACTCTATACTTGCATAAGAAATCATTCATACAGGTGAACGGACTGTGCGACCTGAAGCACACAGATATTGGGAGCTCTAATATAGAAACCTCATACAGGCCATATTAGAGACATCAACCTCAAAATATAATTATTCATGAAAGTGTACTTATATACCCTTAACATTTTGAATCACACATAATTGAGTATTATTCAATCCCTCAAGAATTCTATACTCAATCCATCACAACAATTACAAGTATTCTAAATCATATCAAACTCTTTTGAGTGAGATGATCCCGGCCGGTGAATACAAGCAATATGTGTAAAGCCTAAAATGTTCTTTCTTTTGCCCTCATATCAATTAGATCTGAATTAATTCGCTTTCCTAGGAGTGCACCTTTATGTCGAATCATTCCATGACCATAGGATACACCCTTAAGGTAGCAAACATTAATACATCACATCATGATATAGTCAAAAGTTGCAAAGGGTATAGTATTGAGATCTATGTCTAGATCTCTCTAGGACTCACACAGTGAAGAAGTAGGGATCCATTCTTTCACTTCCAAATAGGTCGACTAGCACATGCAGTATGAAATGCATGTTATGGCAGAGCTTCTCTTTTCTTTTCTTAGGACAAAGAATGTATGTCATTGCTCTCCTCATTAGAGGTAGTATACCATACGAGTCTTAGTTCTGTCACCAAATCACAGGCGCCAAACCTGAACTTCTCATCTACTCACTTCTAAAGTGTCAGATGACTAACTTCACACTCGGCTTTTATCATATAGACTCATGAATGGCAGGGATTCATTCATGTCGATTCTCTTATTTAAGAATCTCATCTTGGTCCCAACCAAGGCGACTCCAAATTGATGACTTTGAATTAAATTCGCTCCCACTGCGCCAATGTCGCTAATCGAGCGCTATAACTCAAATAGTCTCATCTCTACTCGCCTGACAAGCGCTAGAGGCGATTGCTCTTGTGAGTGAGCCAATCTTTGTCTATTAACATACCTTATTGAATTGTACAACTATACTTTTACAGTATATACCGTAAAACAAACGTTGAATAATATGCAGTAGACATTTTATTTATTCAACAAACTGCAAGCATCCTAATCGCATATTACATTCTACACATGCCTAGGGATTTTACATGTTTCATAAATACATCCCTTGCTATAGGCTTGGTGAGTGGGTCTGCCACCATGTCATTTGTAGAAATGTATTTTAGGACCACGTCCTTGTCAGTAATTGCATCTCTAATATAGTGATATCGTTTCTTTATGTGTTTGGTCTTTCCATGATATTTAGGATCCTTGGCAACAGCCAATGCAGCAGTGTTATCACAGAAAATTGTCATAGGTTCTGATGCTGTTTTGACAATTTCTAAGTGCTGCAGGAAACTCTTTAACCAAACAGCATCTTGAGTTGCTGCGGAACAAGCTACGTATTCAGCCTCCATAGTGGATAAGGCTACACAAGATTGCTTTTTGCTACTCCATAGTATTGCACTATCATTTAGCAAGAAAGTAAATCCTGAAGTTGATTTGCACTGATCAACGTCTCCTCCCCAATCAGCATCGGAGTAACCTATCAAGCGCAAATCCTTCTTCCCTTGATAACATAGCATATAGTCTGAAGTTCCTTTCAGATACCGCAGAATCCTCTTGACTGCCATCCAGTGCTTTTGACCAGGATTTGACTGATATCGGCTGACCAAACCAACAGCATAACATATGTCAGGACGTGTGCACATCATTGCATACATCAGACTCCCGACAGCACTGGCATAAGGTACTCTGGACATCTTTTCTATCTCTTCTGGAGTCTTGGGACACCTATCAAGACTTAGGCTCAAACTCTTTTCAACAGGAGTATCCATCGGCTTGCTATCTTGCATGTGATAGCGCTCCAACATCTTTTTGATGTAAGTCTCTTGAGATAAACCCAAAAGCCTTTTAGCGCGATCTCTAATGATCTTCACACCAAGCACGTAGCTAGCCTCACCCATGTCTTTCATTTCAAAGTTGGACGATAACCACTTTTTAGTGGTATCAATCATCTCTTTGTTGTTTCCAGCTATTAGAATGTCATCGACATATAAGGACAAAATTACAAAACCATCACTTGAACGTTTTAAATACACACAATGGTCCTCATCCATCATCGTAAATCCATTCTTTTGGATTGCTTGATGAAACTTGATGTTCCATTGCCTAGATGCTTGCTTGAGACCATATATAGATCTTTTGAGCTTGCAAACTTTGCGCTCTTGTCCTTTAGATTCAAAACCCAAAGGTTGATCCATATAGATTTCTTCATCTAGTTCTCCATTGAGAAAAGCAGTTTTTACGTCCATTTGGAATAATTCTAAGTCCATATATGCAACTATAGCTAGAACGAGGCGAACAGAAGTAATTCTCACAACAGGTGAGAATGTATCTTCATAGTCAATTCCCTCTTCTTGTGTGTAGCCTTTTGCTACTAGTCGAGCCTTATATCTTTCTATGGACCCATCCGCCTTACGTTTAATTTTGAGAATCCATTTATTTCCAATGGATTTTCGCCTTGGCGGTAGATCAACCAAATCCCAGACTTGATTAACGTTCATTGACTCCATTTCTTCTTCCATAGCTTTACTCCATTCCTTAGCCTGAGGACCAGATAGAGCCTCTTTTACCGATTGTGGCTCTTCATCATCCTGTGGGGCAATCATGAATGCTTCCCCCTCAATCTCAAATCGACGACGTGGGATACGTTCACGGATGCTTCGACGAGGTTGAGATTGCTCATGATCTTGCTCCATAGGAGTCGGATCAAGCACCATGTCGCTCCCACGTTCCACGGGAGGATTAAGAGTGTTCTCTAATCCCTCAACTGCGGTTGGGGCGCCATTTTCTTGATTTTCATATAATTGAAAATCTTTATTGACCTCACCTCTCACAGGAAAGTCCTCTTCTAAGAAAATGACATCTCGGGACTCACGTTCTGTCACGCTCCCATCAGCTTTTTCACCAATGAAAACAAATCCTTTGGAGGTTTCTGAGTATCTAATAAAAATACACTTCTTCCCCCTAGGACCAAGTTTCCCATATTGATGAGAATTATTATGAATGTAAGCTGCACACCCCCAAGGATGCAAATTTCCTAAATTAGGTTTATTGCCATTCCATAATTCATATGGGGTGGATGAGACAGATTTAGAGGGAACACGATTAAGTACGTATGCAGCAGTTAATAACGCATCTCCCCAAAAGGAAATAGGTAAATTAGCTTGCGCCATCATCGACCTAACCATGTCTAATAGGGTCCTATTCCTCCTTTCTGCAACTCCATTTTGTTGCGGAGTATAAGGAATAGTTAGCTGTCGAGCTATACCCTTTTCATCACAAAAACTTTTAAATTGATCAGATAGATATTCACGACCTCGATCGGTCCTTAAAGTTTTGATCTTCATGGTTAATTGATTCTCTACCAAATTAGTATATTGTTTGAAGCAATCCAATGCATCAGACTTATGAGAAATCAAATAAACGTGACCAAAACGTGTGAAATCATCTATAAAAGTGATGAAATAGTCGGCACCATGCCTAGCCCTCACATTCAGTGGTCCACAAATGTCTGAATGAATAAGCTGTAATGGACTAATGGCTCTTTTGGCTTTGCCAAATGGTAATCTAGTTGCTTTTCCAGCTAGGCAATGCTCACATGTGGGCAATTCTACTTTGGCGAGTGATCCCAAGAGACCTGCTCGTGCCAATCTATTTAATCGGTCTTGCCCAATGTGTCCTAATCTAGCATGCCATAAAATACTTTCAGTATTAGGAATAGCACTGGACTTATCAACAACATAGATAGATGGATAGTTATTAACTACAATGTTAGTGGTATCTAATACCATAAAACGATCCATTATATAGCCAGAACCATAATAAACGTTGTCCAGAAATACTTTTACACAACCTTTAACAAATTGAAGCTCAAAACCTAGTTCTAATAAGACAATAACAGAAACAAGATTTCGTCGAACTTCAGGAGCGTAGAGCACATCATGAAGGTAAAGTGTGCGACCACCCCGCAGCTCTAGCTTGCAGGTACCGATCCCAAGCACATCAGCGGAAGCATTGTTCCCCATGTAAATACTCCTACTTCCTTTAGGAATTCGACGAAATTCCACAAAGTTTGTTCGGTCCCTTGTTATGTGGTCGGTTGCTCCTGAGTCTACAGTCCAAAAAGGAACAGTCTCAGCAAGCATTAAACAACTACTAACATATAAGTTAGAGGGACAAATTTGTGCAAACAATACCTTTGGCTCAGTGCAATCACGAGCAAAGTGACCAGGTTTGCCACAATTGAAACAATTGTTGTTTCTGCCTTTCTTGCCGCCGCGTTTCCCATGCTTGCGCTTGTGTCCACTAGTACTAGCTTCATTTCCTCCTTTGCCTTTATGGAAAGTCTTTCCTTTACCCTTCCACTTCTTGCGTCCAGAGCCTTGTGCTCCTCGCAATTTGGACTCAGTCAAGAAAGCTTCATTATCAGGCTTCTCAGAGAGAAGACGATCTTCCTCAAGCTCAACATGACGAGCGACTTCATCAAATGTCTTGATGTTGTCGTTATGGGTAAGGTTAACACGCATGTGTTCCCAATTTCTTGGCAAAGAGCGAATCACAGCTTGAACTTGCTGCTCATCAGTCATTTCATGCCCAGCAGCCCTCAGTTCACTGATCATGTTAGACATGACCGTCAGATGCTGCCTCATGGTCTGATCTTGGCGCTTCTTATAACCATCAAACTTGAGGGTTAACTGACGCAGCCTTGTTGTTGAAGTTCCACCATACTGGAGCTTCACAGCATCCCAAACTGCTTGAGCTGAACGATGCCTTTCAAATCGCAGCATCATATCATTCTTCATGCTGCTCAACATCAAAATGCGAGCCACACGATCTTTGCACTTATAGGCCTGATATGCTTCCATATCACGCCTATGTTGAGCAGTGTTGCCTTGTTCAGGTTCAGCCATGGGTTGTGTAATTAATTCCAGCATGTCTTGCTCCTCCAGGAGATACTGAATCTTACGATGCCAGACATCGTAATTCTTCTCATTCAGTTTGTCTCCGTGGTTCAAATCAGCGACAATGCTTTTTGTTGCAGCCATTTCAACTATATATAGATTCAATTACTTAAATTAGAATCATGTACAATTCAAATTATTTAAACAATGGTTCGCCATAAATTTCTAAATTAATTAATAATAATCTAACTCATGCAACAGCAACGAAAGTAATGTTACACATTCAATCAATTTCTGTTAGCATAGTCCAATTATTATTATTTAATTTAAACATGCGCAACATTTTGGTTTTTAGGTAAACCTAAAACCTCCCACTATCTTAAATATTTCCATACATGCTCATTTCATGTAACTAATTAATAAATTACATAAAAGAAACATGCTTTTAATTAAATAAAACATCAAATATGTACATCAAGATCATAAATATGTACATACATAAGCAAATAATCAAATGTACTGGAAATATGTTCAATGTGATACTATAATAGAAAGACTACATATCACATCCTAGGTATATAATCAGGATCAGCTATCACATCATCCGTGTCATCATCACTGTGTCCACCAAGCTCATACACCTCATACCATGGAACAAAACGAGCAGCAGGCTCCAGAGACCTTGCGCTTCGTCCTGTTCGACGTATACCCATAATGATATACTGGCGCTCCCTCTCAAGCAGTATCTCATCAGCGAGAGTGTTGAAGTTAATAAAACTCAACCGTGGTTTCAACGCCTGACGAACAAACTCCCATTCATCCGGTAGAGCATTGAGCACAATCTCAAGTTGTTGCTCAAGAAAGAACTCATGAACATCACGATGCCACAAATTTTGAATCCAATAAAACATATAATCTATATGCTCAGCAATCGTATGCGATGCATTCTTCTTATATGTCAATAAATGAATAATTTGTGCTCGTGTAGCCACTACATACACAAATAATCAAATAAAACAATAATTAACTTAGAAATTAGTTAATTATAACATGTACAAAATTTTCCAGAAATTCAAAAAATTCCAGAAAAATCATTAATAATTAGAAAATAAATAAATAATTCATCTGAAAAAAAATAATCATTTTCTAACCTTTCACGCGCTCACACGCGCCACAAAGCCGGAAGCCAATCAGAGCCCGCGGTGTACTACACGCGCGGTCAACGATCTGGTCAACGCGTGCTCAATTTTTTTTTATTTTTTTTTAAATAAAAATGGAGCGCGGGTCAACCCGTGGGTCAAACCCGACCCGCGCATATGGATAGGTCAAACCCAGGTCAAAGGACCCGGTTGACCAAGGGGAAGGCGCGTGAGCGCTCCGCCTGGCGCGTGATCCTCACGTGCCGCCTTCCAGGGCTGTTTTCCGGTCAAAAATTTTTCGAACCTGGCCCAAAATACTTCCAGATCTTGTTTCGCATTTTTCCGAAATTTTTTTTGAGTGTTTAATTTTGATGTTTGATCATCACACAGTCTCTACGCGACTGTAACTGTTCAAGAACACATAATTTCCAGAAAAGTAACCCAGAAAATTCATCCAATAACAATTTCGATCATGAATTTTCAAATAATCATAACAATTCATACATTTGTCAGAAAAATGTGGAAAAATACTCGTTGGAAAGCTTGTTCAGAGAACTTTCCAACCATACCATATACGAAATCAAAACATGAAATAACAATGCTCAAAATGCAGAACAAAGTTTCGGTTTTCATATTGAAAATCATGGTATATATCGTATTCTAACCCGATTTTAACATTACAAAACACGTAATCGAGCATGAAACATACTATTATCCGGCTCCGATACCATTGTTTACTCGATAGGAAGAAGAAACACTTACTTGTTTCTTGATCAGTACGACAAATTTGACAGGATCGTAGTAGGTTCCAATGCTTCAACTCGTAACTCCGATTACTAGAACCGAGATAGATTTCACAGTACGAACACCTTTGATTCCTTTGTTTTAGGAACTGGAGAAGTAATCTTCTTGGAAGAAACTCTGCATCTGTTTTTCCTTGCCAATATACGTTTAACGTATATTGGCAGTTGAGAGCAGTTGTCTCCAAGACAACTGCCTCAACTCCCAAGTAAATGGGTTGGGCTGAGTCTAGCCCTCATGGGCGACCCAGCCCAAGTCCAACAACTATCACTCACAATATTGTTGAAAATCTGTACATTAGATGCAAGTATAAAAATTAAAATTCCTATTAAAATGAATAATATAACCATATATGTGTTAGGGTGTGTTAGAGACTTACATTTGATTGAAATGCTTCAAGCCACTCCAACTCAGATTCGATTGGACTCCTATTTGCTGGAAAATACATTTGTTCCCTCTCCATCTCCTCTGCCATCTCTCAATTTCTTATCTATGTGAGCAAAGGGAGGGAATAAACTAGTAATCCAAGATGAAAGGATTTACATCACTTTAGAGTAAAGAACTTTCAGATGTGTAGAATCAAACAAGTATCAAGAAGGAATCCCTTTCTTCTGTTAGAAATCAGTAAGAACAAGCCTTGGTGGGAAAAAATGGGATACTTGATTTTTGTTAGGAGGGAAACACGGGACACGAGGTGGTCAATTGTGTGTTATATGGGTTGATGATGTGTCAATTTTATAGACTTTAGATCATTTGAAGGGCTTAGATTTAAAAAATAGTAGGGCCTCCTTCTCCAGCAAATAGGAGCCCCACCGAATCCCAAAATCACCTTCATTTTGACCCAATTGATGCATTTGAATTTCATTTTGATAAATTTGAGTTTTATTTGGATGGATTTCAATTTCATTTGACTAAATTTCAATTTTAATTTCATGTTTTTCAGTTTTCGAAAACAAAGTCAAATATCACCAACCAAATGAATTTTTTAACAGTTTTTTTTCCTAAAAAGTGTTTCTAAAAACTATACTCAAAATCATTTTTAAAAACTAAAAAAGAAAATAATATCCAAACACACTCTTATACTCATAAAATTTTACATAGAAGAACAATAAAAATTGTACACCGAGCAACTTTGATGTTGCAAAGTTGCTCAACTCTCTCTATGGAGGAGCATTTAATGGTTTTGTCCATTTGTCATAGAAACTTGGTGTTTTGGTATCGAAATAATCCTGGAAGCTCATTTTCGTAAAATTTAACATAGAAGAACAATAAAAAGTGTACACCGAGCAATTTTGATTGTCCGAAGTTGCTCAACTCTCTCTATGGAGGAGCTTTTAACGGTTTTGTCAATTTCTCATAGAAAGTTGTTGTTTTGGCATCGAAAAAATCCTGGAAGCTCATTTTCATAAAATTTGACATAGAAGAACAATAAAACGTGTACACCAAGCATCTTTGATGGTCCGAAATTGGTCAACTCTCTCTATGAAGGAGCTTTTAACGGTTTTCTTCATTTTTCATAGAAACCTGGGATTTTGGCATCGAACTAATCTACGAAGCTTATACTCATAATATTTGACATAGAAGAACAATAAAAAGTGTACACCGAGCATCTTTAATGGTCCGAAATTGATCAACTCTCTCTATGAAGGAGCTTTTAACAGGTTTCTCCATTTGTCATGGAAACCTGGGATTTTGGCATCAAAATAATCTAGGAAGCTTATACTCATAAAATTTGACATAAAAGAAAAATAAAAAGTGTACACCGAGCAATTTTGATTGTCCGAAGTTGCTCAACTCTCTCTATGGAGGAGCTTTTAACGGTTTTTTCCGTTTGTCATTAAAAGTTTGTGTTTTGGCATCGAAATAATCCTGGAAGCTTATACTCGTAAAATTTGACTTAGTAGGACATTATAAAGTGTACATCGAGCACCTTTGATTGTCCGAAGTTGCTCAACTCTCTCTATGGAGGAGCTTTTAACGGTTTTGTCCATTTGTCATAGAAAGTTGCTGTTTTGGCATCGAAATAATCTTGGAAGCTTATACTCATAAAATTTGACATAGAAGAACAATAAAACATGTACACCGAGCATCTTTGATGGTCCGAAATTGGTCAACTCTCTCTATGAAGGAGCTTTTAACAGTTTTCTCCATTTGTCATAGAAACTTGGGATTTTGGCATCGAAATAATCTAGGAAGCTTATACTCATAAAATTTGACATAGAAGAACATTAAAAAGTGTACACCGAGCAACTTTGATAGTCTGAAGTTGCTCAACTCTCTCTATGGAGTAGCTTTTAACGGTTTTGTCCATTTTTCATAGAAAGTTGGTGTTTTGGCATCTAAATAATCTAGGAAGTTTATACTCATAAAATTTGACATAGAAGAACAATAAAAAGTGTACACCGAGCAATTTTGATTGTCCGAAGTTGCTCAACTCTCTCTATGGAGGAGCTTTTAACGGTTTTTTCCGTTTGTCATTAAAAGTTTGTGTTTTGGCATCGAAATAATCCTGGAAGCTTATACTCGTAAAATTTGACTTAGTAGGACATTATAAAGTGTACATCGAGCACCTTTGATTGTCCGAAGTTGCTCAACTCTCTCTATGGAGGAGCTTTTAACGGTTTTGTCCATTTGTCATAGAAAGTTGCTGTTTTGGCATCGAAATAATCTTGGAAGCTTATACTCATAAAATTTGACATAGAAGAACATTAAAAAGTGTACACCGAGCAACTTTGATTGTCCGAAGTTGCTCAACTCTCTCTATGAAGGAGCTTTTAACAGTTTTCTCCATTTGTCATAGAAAGTTGGTGTTCTGGCATCGAAATAATCCTGGAAGCACATTTTCGTAAAATTTAACATAAAAGAACAATAAAAAGCGTACACCGAGCAACTTTGATTGTCCGAAGTTGCTCAACTCTCTCTATGGAGGAGCTTTTAACGGTTTTTTCCATTTGTCATTAAAATTTGGTGTTTTGGCATCGAAATAATCTTGGAAGCTTATACTCGTAAAATTTGACTTAGTAGAACATTATAAAGTTTACAACGAGCAACTTTGATTGTGCTAAGTTGCTCAACTCTCTCTATGGAGGAGCTTTTAACGGTTTTGTCCATTTGTCATAGAAAGTTGCTGTTTTGGCATCGAAATAATCTTGGAAGCTTATACTCATAAAATTTGACATAGAAGAACAATAAAACGTATACATCGAGCATCTTTGATGGTCCGAAATTGGTCAACTCTCTCTATGAAAGAGCTTTTAACAGTTTTCTCAATTTGTCATAGAAACGTTGGATTTGGGCATCGAAAAAATCTAGGAAGCTTATACTCATAAAATTTGACATAGGAGAACAATAAAACGTGTACACCTAGCATCTTTGATGGTCCGAAATTGGTCAACTCTCTCTATGAAGGAGCTTTTAACGGTTTTCTTCATTTTTCATAGAAACCTGGGATTTTGGCATCGAAATAATCTACGAAACTTATACTCATAATATTTGACATAGAAGAACAATAAAAAGTGTACACTGAGCAACTTTGTTGTTCCGAAGTTGCTCAACTCTCTCCATGGAGGAGCTTTTAACGGTTTTGTCCATTTGTCATAGAAAGTTGGTCTTTTGCCATCGAAATAATCCTGGAAGCTTATACTCAAAAAATTTGACATAGAAAAACATTAAAAAGTGTACACCGAGCAACTTTGATAGTCCGAAGTTGCTCAACTCTCTCTATGGAGGAGCTTTTAACCGTTTTGTCCATTTGTCATTAAAAGTTGTTGTTTTGGCATCGAAATAATCTTGGAAGCTTATACTCGTAAAATTTGACTTAGTAGAACATTATAAAGTGTACACCGAGCAACTTCGATTGTCCGAAGTTGCTCAATTCCCTCTATGGAGGAGCTTTTAACAGTTTTGTCCATCTGTCATAGAAAGTTGTTGTTTTGGCATCAAAATAATATTGGAAGCTTATACTCATAAAATTTGACATAGAAGAACAATAAAACGTTTACACCGAGCATCTTTGATGGTCTAAAATTGGTCAACTCTCTCTATGAAGGAGCTTTTAACTGGTTTCTCCATTTGTCATGGAAACCTGGGATTTTGGCATCGAAATAATCTAGGAAGCTTATACTCATAAAATTTGACATAGAAGAACAATAAAAAGTGTACACCGAGCAACTTTGATGTTGCGAAGTTGCTCAACTATCTCTATGGAGGAGCTTTTAATGGTTTTGTCCATTTGTCATAGAAACCTGGTGTTTTGGCATCGAAATAATCCTGGCAGCTCATTTTCGTAAAATTTAACATAGAAGAACAATAAAAATTGTACACCGAGCAATTTTGATTGTCCGAAGTTGCTCAACTCTCTCTATTGAGGAGCTTTTAACGGTTTTGTCCATTTGACATAGAAAATTGGTGTTTTGGCATCGAAATAATCCTGGAAGCTCATTTTCATAAAATTTGACATAGAAGAACAATAAAATATGTACACCGAGCATATTTGATTGTCCGAAGTTGCTCAACTCTCTCTATGGAGGAGCTTTTAACTGTTTTTTCCATTTGTCATAGAAAGTTGTAGTTTTTGCATCGAAATAATCTAAGAAGCTTACCCTCATAAAATTTGAAGTGGAAGATCAATAAAAAGTGTACACCGAGAAACTTTGATTATCCGAAGTTACTCAACTCTCACTATGGAGGAGCTTTTAACGGTTTTGTCCATTTGTCATTAAAAGTCGGTGTTTTGGCATCGAAATACTCTTGGAAGCTTATACACGTAAAATTTGACTTAGTAGAACATTATAAAGTGTACACTGAGCAACTTTGATTGTCCGAAGTTGCTCAATTCTCTCTATGGAGGAGCTTTTAACAGTTTTGTCCATCTGTCATAGAAAGTTGTTGTTTTGGCATCGAAATAATATTGGAAGCTTATACTCATAAAATTTGACATAGAAGAACAATAAAACGTGTACACCAAGCATCTTTGATGGTCCGAAATTGGTCAACTCTCTCTATGAAGGAGCTTTTAACAGGTTTCTCCATTTGTCATGGTAACCTAGGATTTTGGCATCAAAATAATCTAGGAAGCTTATGCTCATAAAATTTGACATAGAAGAACAATAAAAATTGTACACCGAGCAACTTTGATGTTACGAAGTTGCTCAACTCTCTCTATGGAGGAGCATTTAATGGTTTTGTCCATTTGTCATAGAAACTTGGTGTTTTGGCATCGAAATAATCCTGGAAGCTCATTTTCGTAAAATTTAACATAGAAGAACAATAAAAAGTGTACACCGAGCAATTTTGATTGTCCGAAGTTGCTCAACTCTCTCTATGGAGGAGCTTTTAACGGTTTTGTCAATTTCTCATAGAAAGTTGTTGTTTTGGCATCGAAAAAATCCTGGAAGCTCATTTTCATAAAATTTGACATAGAAGAACAATAAAACGTGTACACCAAGCATTTTTGATGGTCCGAAATTGGTCAACTCTCTCTATGAAGGAGCTTTTAACGGTTTTCTTTATTTTTCATAGAAACCTGGGATTTTGGCATCGAACTAATCTACGAAGCTTATACTCATAATATTTGACATAGAAGAACAATAAAAAGTGTACACCGAGCATCTTTAATGGTCCGAAATTGATCAACTCTCTCTATGAAGGAGCTTTTAACGGTTTTTTCCATTTGTCATTAAAAGTTTTTGTTTTGGCATCGAAATAATCCTGGAAGCTTATACTCGTAAAATTTGACTTAGTAGGACATTATAAAGTGTACATCGAGCACCTTTGATTGTCCGAAGTTGCTCAACTCTCTCTATGGAGGAGCTTTTAACGGTTTTGTCCATTTGTCATAGAAAGTTGCTGTTTTGGCATCGAAATAATATTGGAAGCTTATACTCATAAAATTTGACATAGAAGAACAATAAAACATGTACACCGAGCATCTTTGATGGTCCGAAATTTGTCAACTCTCTCTATGAAGGAGCTTTTAACAGTTTTCTCCATTTGTCATAGAAACTTGGGATTTTGGCATCGAAATAATCTAGGAAGCTTATACTCATAAAATTTGACATAGAAGAACATTAAAAAGTGTACACCGAGCAACTTTGATAGTCTGAAGTTGCTCAACTCTCTCTATGGAGTAGCTTTTAACGGTTTTGTCCATTTGTCATAGAAAGTTGGTGTTTTGGCATCGAAATAATCCTGGAAGCTCATTTTGGTAAAATTTAACATAGAAGAACAACAAAAGGTGTACACCGAGCAACTTCGATTGTCCGAAGTTGCTCAACTCTCTCTATGGAGGAGCTTGTAAAGGTTTTGTCCATTTGTCAAAGAAAGTTGGTGTTTTGGCATCGAAATAATCCTGGAAGCACATTTTCGTAAAATTTAACATAAAAGAACAATAAACTGCGTACACCGAGCAACTTTGATTGTCCGAAGTTGCTCAACTCTCTCTATGGAGGAGCTTTTAACGGTTTTTTCCATTTGTCATCAAAAGTTGGTGTTTTGGCATCGAAATAATCTTGGAAGCTTATACTCGTAAAATTTTACTTAGTAGAACATTGTAAAGTGTACAACGAGCAACTTTGATTGTGCGAAGTTGCTCAACTCTCTCTATGGAGGTGCTTTCAACGGTTTTGTCCATTTGTCATAGAAAGTTGCTGTTTTGGCAACGAAATAATCTTGTAACTTATACTTATAAAATTTGACATAGAAGAACAATAAAACGTATACACCGAGCATCTTTGATGGTCCGAAATTGGTCAACTCTCTCTATGAAGGAGCTTTTAACAGTTTTCTCCATTTGTCATAGAAACCTTGGATTTTGGCATCGAAAAAATTTAGGAAGCTTATACTCATAAAATTTGATATAGAAGAACAATAAAACGTGTACACCAAGCATCTTTGATGGTTCGAAATTGGTCAACTCTCTCTATGAAGTAGCTTTTAACGGTTTTCTTCATTTTTCATAGAAACCTGGGATTTTGGCATCGAAATAATCTAGGAAGTTTATACTCATAAAATTTGACATAGAAGAACAATAAAAAGTGTACACCGAGCAACTTTGATGTTCCGAAGTTGCTCAACTCTCTCTATGGAGGAGCTTTTAATGGTTTTGTCCATTTGTCATAGAAAGTTGGTCTTTTGCCATCGAAATAATCTTGGAAGCTTATACTCATAAAATTTGCCATAGAAGAACATTAAAAAGTGTACACCGAGCAACTTTGATTGTCCGAAGTTGCTCAACTCTCTCTATAGAGGAGCTTTGAATGGTTTTGTCCATTTGTCATAGAAAGTTGGTGTTCTGGCATCGAAATAATCCTGGAAGCACATTTTCGTAAAATTTAACATAAAAGAACAATAAAAAGCGTACACCGAGCAACTTTGATTGTCCGAAGTTGCTCAACTCTCTCTATGGAGGAGCTTTTAACGGTTTTTTCCATTTGTCATTAAAATTTGGTGTTTTGGCATCGAAATAATCTTGGAAGCTTATACTCGTAAAATTTGACTTAGTAGAACATTATAAAGTTTACAACGAGCAACTTTGATTGTGCTAAGTTGCTCAACTCTCTCTATGGAGGAGCTTTTAACGGTTTTGTCCATTTGTCATAGAAAGTTGCTGTTTTGGCATCGAAATAATCTTGGAAGCTTATACTCATAAAATTTGACATAGAAGAACAATAAAACGTATACATCGAGCATCTTTGATGGTCCGAAATTGGTCAACTCTCTCTATGAAAGAGCTTTTAACAGTTTTCTCAATTTGTCATAGAAACGTTGGATTTGGGCATCGAAAAAATCTAGGAAGCTTATACTCATAAAATTTGACATAGGAGAACAATAAAACGTGTACACCTAGCATCTTTGATGGTCCGAAATTGGTCAACTCTCTCTATGAAGGAGCTTTTAACGGTTTTCTTCATTTTTCATAGAAACCTGGGATTTTGGCATCGAAATAATCTACGAAACTTATACTCATAATATTTGACATAGAAGAACAATAAAAAGTGTACACTGAGCAACTTTGTTGTTCCGAAGTTGCTCAACTCTCTCCATGGAGGAGCTTTTAACGGTTTTGTCCATTTGTCATAGAAAGTTGGTCTTTTGCCATCGAAATAATCCTGGAAGCTTATACTCAAAAAATTTGACATAGAAAAACATTAAAAAGTGTACACCGAGCAACTTTGATAGTCCGAAGTTGCTCAACTCTCTCTATGGAGGAGCTTTTAACCGTTTTGTCCATTTGTCATTAAAAGTTGTTGTTTTGGCATCGAAATAATCTTGGAAGCTTATACTCGTAAAATTTGACTTAGTAGAACATTATAAAGTGTACACCGAGCAACTTCGATTGTCCGAAGTTGCTCAATTCCCTCTATGGAGGAGCTTTTAACAGTTTTGTCCATCTGTCATAGAAAGTTGTTGTTTTGGCATCAAAATAATATTGGAAGCTTATACTCATAAAATTTGACATAGAAGAACAATAAAACGTTTACACCGAGCATCTTTGATGGTCTAAAATTGGTCAACTCTCTCTATGAAGGAGCTTTTAACTGGTTTCTCCATTTGTCATGGAAACCTGGGATTTTGGCATCGAAATAATCTAGGAAGCTTATACTCATAAAATTTGACATAGAAGAACAATAAAAAGTGTACACCGAGCAACTTTGATGTTGCGAAGTTGCTCAACTATCTCTATGGAGGAGCTTTTAATGGTTTTGTCCATTTGTCATAGAAACCTGGTGTTTTGGCATCGAAATAATCCTGGCAGCTCATTTTCGTAAAATTTAACATAGAAGAACAATAAAAATTGTACACCGAGCAATTTTGATTGTCCGAAGTTGCTCAACTCTCTCTATTGAGGAGCTTTTAACGGTTTTGTCCATTTGTCATAGAAAATTGGTGTTTTGGCATCGAAATAATCCTGGAAGCTCATTTTCATAAAATTTGACATAGAAGAACAATAAAATATGTACACCGAGCATATTTGATTGTCCGAAGTTGCTCAACTCTCTCTATGGAGGAGCTTTTAACTGTTTTTTCCATTTGTCATAGAAAGTTGTAGTTTTTGCATCGAAATAATCTAAGAAGCTTACCCTCATAAAATTTGAAGTGGAAGATCAATAAAAAGTGTACACCGAGAAACTTTGATTATCCGAAGTTACTCAACTCTCACTATGGAGGAGCTTTTAACGGTTTTGTCCATTTGTCATTAAAAGTTGGTGTTTTGGCATCGAAATACTCTTGGAAGCTTATACACGTAAAATTTGACTTAGTAGAACATTATAAAGTGTACACTGAGCAACTTTGATTGTCCGAAGTTGCTCAATTCTCTCTATGGAGGAGCTTTTAACAGTTTTGTCCATCTGTCATAGAAAGTTGTTGTTTTGGCATCGAAATAATATTGGAAGCTTATACTCATAAAATTTGACATAGAAGAACAATAAAACGTGTACACCAAGCATCTTTGATGGTCCGAAATTGGTCAACTCTCTCTATGAAGGAGCTTTTAACAGGTTTCTCCATTTGTCATGGTAACCTAGGATTTTGGCATCGAAATAATCTAGGAAGCTTATGCTCATAAAATTTGACATAGAAGAACAATAAAAATTGTACACCGAGCAACTTTGATGTTACGAAGTTGCTCAACTCTCTCTATGGAGGAGCATTTAATGGTTTTGTCCATTTGTCATAGAAACTTGGTGTTTTGGCATCGAAATAATCCTGGAAGCTCATTTTCGTAAAATTTAACATAGAAGAACAATAAAAAGTGTACACCGAGCAATTTTGATTGTCCAAAGTTGCTCAACTCTCTCTATGGAGGAGCTTTTAACGGTTTTGTCAATTTCTCATAGAAAGTTGTTGTTTTGGCATCGAAAAAATCCTGGAAGCTCATTTTCATAAAATTTGACATAGAAGAACAATAAAACGTGTACACCAAGCATCTTTGATGGTCCGAAATTGGTCAACTCTCTCTATGAAGGAGCTTTTAACGGTTTTCTTCATTTTTCATAGAAACCTGGGATTTTGGCATCGAACTAATCTACGAAGCTTATACTCATAATATTTGACATAGAAGAACAATAAAAAGTGTACACCGAGCAGCTTTGATGGTCTGAAGTTGCTCAACTCTCTCTATGGAGGAGCTTTTAACGGTTTTTTCCATTTGTCATTAAAAGTTTGTGTTTTGGCATCGAAATAATCCTGGAAGCTTATACTCGTAAAATTTGACTTAGTAGGACATTATAAAGTGTACATCGAGCAACTTTGATTGTCCGAAGTTGCTCAACTCTCTCTATTGAGGAGCTTTTAACGGTTTTGTCCATTTGCCATAGAAAGTTGCTGTTTTGTCATCGAAATAATCTTGGAAGCTTATACTCATAAAATTTGACATAGAAGAACAATAAAACATGTACACCGAGCATCTTTGATGGTCCGAAATTGGTCAACTCTCTCTATGAAGGAGCTTTTAACAAATTTCTCCATTTGTCATAGAAACCTGGGATTTTGGCATCGAAATAATCTAGGAAGCTTATACTCATAAAATTTGACATAGAAGAACATTAAAAGGTGTACACCGAGTAACTTTGATAGTCTGAATTTTCTCAACTCTCTCTATGGAGTAGCTTTTAACGGTTTTGTCCATTTGTCATAGAAAGTTGGTGTTTTGGCATCGAAATAATCCTGGAAGCTCATTTTGGTAAAATTTAACATAGAAGAACAACAAATAGTGTACACCGAGCAACTTCGATTGTCCGAAGTTGCTCAACTCTCTCTATGGAGGAGCTTTTAATGGTTTTGTCCATTTGTCAAAGAAAGTTGGTGTTTTGGCATCGAAATAATCCTGGAAGCACATTTTCGTAAAATTTAACATAAAAGAACAATAAAATGCGTACACCGAGCAACTTTGATTGTCCGAAGTTGCTCAACTCTCTCTATGGAGGAGCTTTTAACGGTTTTTTCCATTTGTCATTAAAAGTTGGTGTTTTGGCATCGAAATAATCTTGGAAGCTTATACTCGTAAAATTTGACATAGTAGAACATTATAAAGTGTACAACGAGCAACTTTGATTGTGCGAAGTTGCTCAACTCTCTCTATGGAGGAGCTTTTAACGGTTTTGTCCATTTGTCATAGAAAGTTGTTGTTTTGGCAACGAAATAATCATGGAAGCTTATACTCATAAAATTTGACATAGAAGAACAATAAAACGTATACACCGAGCATCTTTGATGGTCCGAAATTGGTCAACTCTCTCTATGAAGGAGCTTTTAACAGTTTTCTCCATTTGTCATAGAAACCTTGGATTTTGGCATCAAAAAAATTTAGGAAGCTTATACTCATAAAATTTGATATAGAAGAACAATAAAACGTGTACACCAAGCATCTTTGATGGTCCGAAATTGGTCAACTCTCTCTATGAAGTAGCTTTTAACGGTTTTCTTCATTTTTCATAGAAACCTGGGATTTTGGCATCGAAATATTCTACGAAGCTTATACTCATAATATTTGACATAGAAGAACAATAAAAAGTGTACACCGAGCAACTTTGATGTTCCGAAGTTGCTCAACTCTCTCCACGGAGGAGCTTTTAAAGGTTTTGTCCATTTGTCATAGAAAGTTGGTCTTTTGCCATCGAAATAATCTTGGAAGCTTATACTCATAAAATTTGACATAGAAAAACATTAATAAGTGTACACCGAGCAACTTTGATAGTCCGAAGTTGCTCAACTCTCTCTATGGAGGAGTTTTTAACGGTTTTTTCCATTTGTCATTAAAAGTTGGTGTTTTGGCATCGAAATAATTTTGGAAGCTTGTACTCGTAAAATTTGACTTAGTAGAACATTATAAAGTGTACACCGAGCAACTTTGATTGTCCGAAGTTGCTCAACTCTCTCTATGAAGGATCTTTTAACAGTTTTGTCCATCTGTCATAGAAAGTTGCTGTTTTGGCATCGAAATAATATTGGAAGCTTATACTTATAAAATTTGACATAGAAGAACAATAAAACGTGTACACCGATCATCTTTGATGGTCCGAAATTGGTCAACTCTCTCTATGAAGGAGCTTTTAACAGGTTTCTCCACTTGTCATGGAAACCTGGGATTTTAGCATCGAAATAATCAAGGAAGCTTATACTCATAAAATTTGACATAGAAGAACAATAAAAAGTGTACACTGAGCAACTTTGATGTTGCGAAGTTGCTCAACTCTCTCTATGGAGGAGCTTTTAATGGTTTTGTCCATTTGTCATAGAAAGTTGGTGTTTTGGCATCGAAATAATCCTGGAAGCTCATTTTCGTAAAATTTAACATAGAAGATCAATAAAAAGTGTACACCGAGCAATTTTCATTGTCCGAAGTTGCCCAACTCTCTCTATGGAGGAGCTTTTAACGGTTTTGTCCATTTGCCATAGAAAGTTGGTGTTTTAGCATCGAAATAATCCTGGAAGCTCATTTTCATAAAATTTCACATAGAAGAACAATAAAATACATACACCGAGCATTTTTGATTGTCCGAAGTTGCTCAACTCTCTCTATGGAGGAGTTTTTAACTGTTTTTTCCATTTGTCATAGAAAATTGGTGTTTTTGCATCGAAATAATCTAAGAAGCTTACACTCATAAAATTTGAAGTAGAAGAACAATAAAAAGTGTACACCGAGAAACTTTGATTGTCCGAAGTTGCTCAACTCTCTCTATGGAGGAGTTTTTAACGGTTTTGTCCATTTGTCATAGAAAGTTGCTGTTTTGGCATCTAAATAATCTTGGAAGCTTATACTCATAAAATTTGACATAGAAGAACAATAAAACGTGTACACCGAGCATCTTTGATGGTCTGAAATTGGTCAACTCTCTCTATGAAGGAGCTTTTAACAGTTTTCTCTATTTGTCATGGAAACTTGGGATTTTGGCATCGAAATAATCTAGGAAGCTTATACTCATAAAATTTGACATAGAAGAACCATAAAAAGTGTCCACCGAGCAATTTTGATGTTCCGAAGTTGCTCAACTCTCTCTATGGAGGAGCTTTTAAAGGTTTTGTCCATTTGTCATAGGATGTTGGTCTTTTGCCATCGAAATAATCTTGGAAGCTATACTCATAAAATTTGACATAGAAAAACATTAAAAAGTGTACACCGAGCAACTTTGATAGTCCAAAGTTGCTCAACTATCTCTATGGAGGAGCTTTTAACGATTTTGTCCATTTGTAAAAGAAAGTTGGTGGTTTGGCATCAAAATAATCCTGGAAGCTCATTTTATTAAGATTTAAAATAGAAGAACAATAAAAAGTGTACACCGAGCAACTTTGATTGCTTGAAGTTTCTCAACTCTCTCTATGGAGGAGATTTAAACGGTTTTGTCCATTTGTCATAGAAAGTTGGTGTTTTGGCATCAAAATAATCCGGGAATCTCATTTTCGTAAAATTTAAGAAAAAAGAACAATAAAAAGTGTACACCGAGCAATTTTGATTGTCCGAAGTTGCTAAACTCTCTCTATGGAGGAGCTTTTAACGGTTTTCTCCATTTGTCATAGAAAGTTGGTGTTTTGGCATCGAAATAATCCTGAAGCTCATTTTCGTAAAATTTGACATAGAAGAACAATAAAAGGTGTACACCGAGCAATTTTGATTGTCCGAAGTTGCTCAACTCTCTCTATGGAGGAGCTTTTAAAGGTTTTGTCCATTTGTCATAGAATGTTGGTCTTTTGCCATCGAAATAATCTAGGAAGCTTATACTCATTAAATTTGACATAGAAGAACAGTAAAAAGTGTCCACCGAGCAACTTTGATGTTCCGAAGTTGCTCAACTCTCTTTATGGAGGCGCTTTTAACGGTTTTGTCCATTTGTCATAGAAAGTTGGTGTTATGGCATTGAAATAATCCTGGAAGCACATTTTTGTAAAATTTAACATAAAAGAACAATAAAAAGTGTCCACCGAGCAACTTTGATTGTCCGAAGTTTCTCAACTCTCTCTATGGAGGAGCTTTTAAAGGTTTTGTCCATTTGTCATAGAATGTTGGTCTTTTGCCATCGAAATAATCTAGGAAGCTTATACAAATAAAATTTGACATAGAAGAAAAATAAAAAGTGTCCACCGAGCAACTTTGATGTTCCGAAGTTGCTCAACTCTCTCTATGGAGGAGCTTTTAATGCTTTTGTCCATTTGTCATAGAAAGTTGGTGTTTTGGCATCGAAATAATCCTGGAAGCTCATTTTCGTAAAATTTAACATAGAAGAACAATAAAAAGTGTACACCGAGCAATTTTGATTTTCCGAAGTTGCTCATCTATCTCTATGGAGGAGATTTAAACGGTTTTTTCCATTTGTCATTAAAAGTTGGTGTTTTGGCAACGAAATAATCCTGGAAGCTTATACTCATAAAATCTGACTTAGTAGAACATTATAAAGTGTACGCCAAGCAACTTTGATTGTCCGAAGTTGCTCAACTCTCTCTATGAAGGACCTTTTAACGGTTTTGTCCATTTGCCATAGAAAGTTGGTGTTTTAGCATCGAAATAATCCTGGAAGCTCATTTTCATAAAATTTCACATAGAAGAACAATAAAATACGTACACCGAGCATTTTTGATTGTCCGAAGTTGCTCAACTCTCTCTATGGAGGAGTTTTTAACTGTTTTTTCCATTTGTCATAGAAAATTGGTGTTTTTGCATCGAAATAATCTAAGAAGCTTACACTCATAAAATTTGAAGTAGAAGAACAATAAAAAGTGTACACCGAGAAACTTTGATTGTCCGAAGTTGCTCAACTCTCTCTATGGAGGAGTTTTTAACGGTTTTGTCCATTTGTCATAGAAAGTTGCTGTTTTGGCATCTAAATAATCTTGGAAGCTTATACTCATAAAATTTGACATAGAAGAACAATAAAACGTGTACACCGAGCATCTTTGATGGTCTGAAATTGGTCAACTCTCTCTATGAAGGAGCTTTTAACAGTTTTCTCTATTTGTCATGGAAACTTGGGATTTTGGCATCGAAATAATCTAGGAAGCTTATACTCATAAAATTTGACATAGAAGAACCATAAAAAGTGTCCACCGAGCAATTTTGATGTTCCGAAGTTGCTCAACTCTCTCTATGGAGGAGCTTTTAAAGGTTTTGTCCATTTGTCATAGAATGTTGGTCTTTTGCCATCGAAATAATCTTGGAAGCTATACTCATAAAATTTGACATAGAAAAACATTAAAAAGTGTACACCGAGCAACTTTGATAGTCCAAAGTTGCTCAACTATCTCTATGGAGGAGCTTTTAACGATTTTGTCCATTTGTCAAAGAAAGTTGGTGGTTTGGCATCGAAATAATCCTGGAAGCTCATTTTATTAAGATTTAAAATAGAAGAACAATAAAAAGTGTACACCGAGCAACTTTGATTGCTTGAAGTTTCTCAACTCTCTCTATGGAGGAGATTTAAACGGTTTTGTCCATTTGTCATAGAAAGTTGGTGTTTTGGCATCAAAATAATCCGGGAATCTCATTTTCGTAAAATTTAAGAAAAAAGAACAATAAAAAGTGTACACCGAGTAATTTTGATTGTCCGCAGTTGCTCAACTCTCTCTATGGAGGAGCTTTTAACGGTTTTCTCCATTTGTCATAGAAAGTTGGTGTTTTGGCATCGAAATAATCCTGAAGCTCATTTTCGTAAAATTTGACATAGAAGAACAATAAAAGGTGTACACCGAGCAATTTTGATTGTCCGAAGTTGCTCAACTCTCTCTATGGAGGAGCTTTTAAAGGTTTTGTCCATTTGTCATAGAATGTTGGTCTTTTGCCATCGAAATAATCTAGGAAGCTTATACTCATTAAATTTGACATAGAAGAACAGTAAAAAGTGTCCACCGAGCAACTTTGATGTTCCGAAGTTGCTCAACTCTCTTTATGGAGGCGCTTTTAACGGTTTTGTCCATTTGTCATAGAAAGTTGGTGTTATGGCATTGAAATAATCCTGGAAGCACATTTTTGTAAAATTTAACATAAAAGAACAATAAAAAGTGTCCACCGAGCAACTTTGATTGTCCGAAGTTTCTCAACTCTCTCTATGGAGGAGCTTTTAAAGGTTTTGTCCATTTGTCATAGAATGTTGGTCTTTTGCCATCGAAATAATCTAGGAAGCTTATACAAATAAAATTTGACATAGAAGAAAAATAAAAAGTGTCCACCGAGCAACTTTGATGTTCCGAAGTTGCTCAACTCTCTCTATGGAGGAGCTTTTAATGCTTTTGTCCATTTGTCATAGAAAGTTGGTGTTTTGGCATCGAAATAATCCTGGAAGCTCATTCTCGTAAAATTTAACATAGAAGAACAATAAAAAGTGTACACCGAGCAATTTTGATTTTCCGAAGTTGCTCATCTATCTCTATGGAGGAGATTTAAACGGTTTTCTCCATTTGTCATTAAAAGTTGGTGTTTTGGCAACGAAATAATCCTGGAAGCTTATACTCATAAAATCTGACTTAGTAGAACATTATAAAGTGTACGCCAAGCAACTTTGATTGTCCGAAGTTGCTCAACTCTCTCTATGAAGGACCTTTTAACGGTTTTGTCCATTTGTCATAGAAAGTTGGTGTTTTGGCATCGAAATAATTCTGGAAGCTCATTTTCGTAAAATTTAACATAAAAGAACAATAAAAAGTGTACACCGAGCAACTTTGATTGTCCGAAGTTTCTCAATTCCCTCTATGGAGGAGCTTTTAACGGTTTTGTCCATTTGTCATTGAAAGTTGGTGTTTTGGCATCGAAATAATCTTGGAAGCCTATACACGTAAAATTTGACATAAAAAAGCAATAAAAAGTGTACACTGAGCAACTTCGATTGTCCGAAGTTGCTCAACTCTCTCTATAGACGTGCTTTTAATGGCTTTGTCTATTTATCATAGAAAGCTAGTGTTTTTTCCTCGAAATAACCTAGGAAGCTTATACTCGTAAATTTTTACATAGAAGAACAATAAAAGGTGTACACCGAGCAACTTTGATGGTCCGACGTTGCTCAACTCTCTCTATGGAGGAGCTTTTAACTATTTTTTCCATTTGTCATAGAAAATGGTGTTTTTGGATCGAAATAATCTAAGAAGCTTACACTCATAAAATTTGAAGTACAAGAACAATAAAAAGTGTACACCGAGCAACTTTGATTGTCCGAAGTTGCTCAACTCTCTCAATGGAGGAGCTTTTAACGGTTTTGTCCATTTGTCATAGAAATTTGGTGTTTTGGCATCGAAATAATCCTGGAAGCTCATGTTCGTAAAATTTAACGTAGAAGAACAATAAAAAGTGTACACCGAGCAATTTCGATTGTCCGAAGTTGCTCAACTCTCTCTATGGAGGAGCTTTTAACGGTTTTGTCAATTTGTCGTAGAAAGTTGGTGTTTTGGCATCGAAATAATCCTGGAAGCTCATTTTCGTAAAATTTAACATAGAAGAACAATAAAATGTGTACACCAAGCAATTTTGATTGTCCGAAGTTGCCCAACTCTCTCTATGGAGGAGCTTTTAACGGTTTTCTCCATTTGTCATTGAAAGTTGGTGTTTTGGCATCGAAATAATCCTGAAGCTCATTTTCGTAAAATTTGACATAGAAGAACAATAAAAGGTGTACACCGAGCAATTTTGATTGTCTGAAGTTGCTCAACTCTCTCTATGGAGGAGCTTTTAAAGGTTTTGTTCATTTGTCATAGAATGTTGGTCTTTTGCCATTGAAATAATCTAGGAAGCTTATACTCATAAAATTTGACATAGAAGAACAATAAAAAGTGTCCACCGAGCAACTTTGATGTTCTGAAGTTGCTCAACTCTCTCTATGGAGGAGCTTTTAACGGTTTTGTCCATTTGTCACAGAAAGTTGGTGTTTTGGCATCGAAATAATCCTAGAAGCTCATTTTCGTAAAATTTAACATAGAAGAACAATAAAAAGTGTCCACCGAGCAACTTTGATTGTCCGAAGTTCCTCAACTCTCTCTATGGAGGAGCTTTTAAAGGTTTTGTCCATTTGTCATAGAATGTTGGTCTTTTGCCATCGAAATAATCTAGGAAGCTTATACTCATAAAATTTGACATAGAAGAACAATAAAAAGTGTCCACCGAGCAACTTTGATGTTCCGAAGTTGCTCAACTCTCTCTATGGAGGAGCTTTTAACGGTTTTGTCCATTTGTCATAGAAAGTTGGTGTTTTGGCATCGAAATAATCCTGAAGCTCATTTTCGTAAAATTTGACATAGAAGAACAATAAAAGGTGTACACCGAGCAATTTTAATTGTCCGAAGTTGCACAACTCTCTCTATGGAGGAGCTTTTAAAGGTTTTGTCCATTTGTCATAGAATGTTGGTCTTTTGCCATCGAAATAATCTAGGAAACTTATACTCATAAAATTTGACATAGAAGAACAATAAAAAGTGTCTACCGAGGAACTTTGATGTTCCGAAGTTGCTCAACTCTCTCTATGGAGGAGCTTTTAACGGTTTTGTCCATTTGTCATAGAAAGTTGGTGTTTTGGCATTGAAATAATCCTGGAAGCTCATTTTCGTAAAATTTAACATAAAAGAACAATAAAAAGTGTCCACCGAGCAACTTTGATTGTCCGAAGTTTCTCAATTCTCTCTATGGAGGAGCTTTTAAAGGTTTTGTCCATTTGTCATAGAATGTTGGTCTTTTGACATCGAAATAATCTAGGAAGCTTATACTCATAAAATTTGACATAGAAGAACAATAAAACGTGTACACCGAGCATCTTTGATGGTCCGAAATTGGTCAACTCTCTCTATGATGGAGCTTTTTACAGGTTTCTCCATTTTTCATGGAAACCTGGGATTTTAGCATCGAAATAATCTAGGAAGCTTATACTCATAAAATTTGACATAGAAGAACAGTAAAAAGTGTCCACCGAGCAACTTTAATGTTCCGAAGTTGCTCAACACTCTCTATGGAGGAGCTTTTAACGGTTTTGTCCATTTGTTATAGAAAGTTGGTGTTTTTGCATCGAAATAATCCTGGAAGCTCATTTTCGTAAAATTTAACATAAAAGAACAATATAAAGTGTCCACCGAGCAACTTTGATTGTCCGAAGTTTCTCAACTCTCTCTATGGAGGAGCTTTTAAAGGTTTTGTCCATTTGTCATAGAATGTTGGTCTTTTGTTATAGAAATAATCTAGGAAGCTTATACTCATAAAATTTGACATAGAAGAACAATAAAAAGTGTCCACCGAGCAACTTTGATGTTCCGAAGTTGCTCAACTCTCTCTATGGAGGAGCTTTTAACGGTTTTGTCCATTTGTCATAGAAAGTTGGTGTTTTGGCATCGAAATAATCCTGAAGCTCATTTTCGTAAAATTTGACATAGAAGAACAATAAAAGATGTACACCGAGCAATTTTGATTGTCCGAAGTTGCTCAACTCTCTCTATGGAGGAGCTTTGAAAGGTTTTGTCCATTTGTCATAGAATGTTGGTCTTTTGCCATCGAAATAATCTAGGAAACTTATACTCATAAAATTTGACATAGAAGAACAATAAAAAGTGTCTACCGAGCAACTTTGATGTTCCGAAGTTGCTCAACTCTCTCAATGGAGGAGCTTTTAACGGTTTTGTCCACTTATCATAGAAAGTTGGTGTTTTGGCATCGAAATAATCCTGGAAGCTCATTTTCGTAAAATTTAACATAAAAGAACAATAAAAAGTGTACACCGAGCAATTTTGATTGTCCGAAGTTGCTCAACTCTCTCTATGGAGGAGCTTTTAACGGTTTTTTCCACTTGTCATTATAAGTTGTTGTTTTGGCATCGAAATAATCGTGGAAGCTTATACTCGTAAAATTTGACTTAGTAGAACATTATAAAGTCTACACCAAGCAACTTGGATTATCCGAAGTTGCTCAACTCTCTCTATGGAGGACCTTTTAACGGTTTTGTCCATTTGTCATAGAAAGTTGGTGTTTGCGCATCGAAATAATTCTGAAAGCTCATTTTTGTAAAATTTAACATAAAAGAACAATAAAAAGTGTACACCGAGCAACTTTGATTGTCCGAAGTTTCTCAATTCTCTCTATGGAGGAGCTTTTAACGGTTTTGTCCATTTGTCATTGAAAGTTTGTGTTTTGGCATCGAAATAATCTTGGAAGCTTATACACGTAAAATTTGACATAAAAAAGCAATAAAAAGTGTACACCGAGCAACTTCGATTGTCTGAAGTTGCTCAACTCTCTCTATAGACGTGCTTTTAATGGCTTTGTCTATTTATCATAGAAAGCTAGTATTTTTTCCTCGAAATAATCTAGGAAGCTTATACTCGTAAATTTTCACATAGAAGAACAATAAAAGGTGTACACCGAGCAACTTTGATGGTCCGACGTTGCTCAACTCTCTCTATGGAGGAGCTTTTAACTGTTTTTTCCATTTGTCATAGAAAGTTGGTGTTTTTGCATCGAAATAATCTAAGAAGCTTACACTCATAAAATTTGAAGTAGAAGAACAATAAAAAGTGTACACCGAGCAACTTTGATTGTCCGAAGTTGCTCAACTCTCTCTATGGAGGAGCTTTTAACGGTTTTGTCCATTTGCCATAGAAAGTTGGTGTTTTGGCATCGAAATAATCCTGGAAGCTCATTTTCGTAAAATTTAACATAGAAGAACAATAAAAAGTGTACACCGAGCAAATTTGATTGTCCGAAGTTGCTCAACTCTCTCTATGGAGGAGCTTTTAACGGTTTTGTCCATTTGTCAAAGAAAGTTGGTGTTTTGGCATCGAAATAATCCTGGAAGCTCATTTTCGTAAAATTTAACATAGAAGAACAATAAAAAGTGTACACCGAGCAATTTTGATTGTCCGAAGTTGCTCAACTCTCTCTATGGAGGAGCTTTTAACAGTTTTTTCCATTTGTCATAGAAAGTTGGTGTTTTTGCATCGAAATAATCTAAGAAGCTTACACTCATAAAATTTGAAGTAGAAGAACAATAAAAAGTGTACACCGAGCAACTTTGATTGTCCGAAGTTGCTTAACTCTCTCTATGGAGGAGCTTTTAACGGTTTTGTCCAATTGTCATAGAAAGTTGGTGTTTTGGCATCGAAATAATCCTGGAAGCTCATTTTCGTAAAATTTAACATAGAAGAACAATAAAAAGTGTACACCGAGCAATTTCAATTGTCCGAAGTTGCTCAACTCTCTCTATGGAGGAGCTTTTACCTGTTTTGTCCATTTGTCGTAGAAAGTTGGTGTTTTGGCATCAAAATAATCCTGGAAGCTCATTTTCGTAAAATTTAACATAGAAGAGCAATAAAAAGTGTACACCGAGCAATTTTGATTGTACGAAGTTGCTCAACTCTCTCTATGGAGGAGCTTTTAACGGTTTTGTCCATTTGTCAAAAAAGTTGGTGTTTTGGCATCGAAATAATCCTGGAAGCTCATTTTCATAAAATTTAACATAGAAGAACAATAAAAAGTGTACACCGAGCAATTTTGATTGTCCGAAGTTGCTCAACTCTCTCTATGAAGGAGCTTTTAACAGTTTTTTCCATTTGTCATAGAAAGTTGGTGTTTTGGCATCGAAATAATCTTGGAAGCCTATACACGTAAAATTTGACATAAAAAAGCAATAAAAAGTGTACACCGAGCAACTTCGATTGTCCGAAGTTGCTCAACTCTCTCTATAGAAGTGCTTTTAATGGCTTTGTCCATTTATCATAGAAAGCTAGTGTTTTTTCCTCGAAATAATCTAGGAAGCTTATACTCGTAAAATTTGACATAGAAGAACAATAAAAGGTGTACACCGAGCAACTTTGATGGTCCGACGTTGCTCAACTCTCTCTACGGAGGAGCTTTTAACGGTTTTTTCCATTTGTCATAGAAAGTTAGTGTTTTTGCATCGAAATAATCTAATAAGCTTACACTCAGAAAATTTGAAGTAGAAGAACAATAAAAAGTGTACACCGAGCAATTTTGATTGTCGGAAGTTGCTCAACTCTCTCTATGGAGGAGCTTTTAACGGTTTTGTCCATTTGTCATAAAAAGTTGCTATTTTTGGCATCGAAATAATCTGGGAAGCTTATACTCATAAAATTTGACAAAGAAGAACAATAAAATGTGTACACCGAGCATCTTTGATGGTTCGAAATTGGTCAACTCTCTCTATGAAGGAGCTTTTGACAGTTTTCTCCATTTGTCATAGAAACCTGGGATTTTGGCATCGAAATAATCTAGGAAGCTTATACTCATAAAATTTGACATAGAAGAACATTAAAAAGTGTACACCGAACAATTTTGATTGTCCGAAGTTGCTTAACTCTCTCTATGGAGGAGCTTTTAACGGTTTTGTCCATTTGTCATAAAAAGTTGGTGTTTTGGCATCGAAATAATCCTGGAAGCTCATTTTCATAAAATTTGACACAGAAGAACAGTAAAAGGTGTACACCGAGCAATTTTGATTGTCCGAAGTTGCTCAAATCTCTCTTTGGAGGAGCTTTTAACTGTTTTTTCCATTTGTCATAGAAAGTTGGTGTTTTTGCATCGAAATAATCTAAGAAGCTTACACTCATAATATTTGAAGTAGAAGAACAATAAAAAGTGTACACCGAGCAACTTTTATTGTCCGAAGTTGCTCAACTCTCTCTATGGAGGAGCTTTTAACGGTTTTGTCCATTTGTCATAGAAAGTTGCTGTTTTGGCATCGAAATAATCTTGGAAGCTTATACTCATAAAATTTGACATAGAAGAACAATAAAACGTGTACACCAAGCATCTCTGGTGGTCCGAAATTGGTCAACTCTCTCTATGAATGAGCTTTTAACAGTTTTCTCCATTTGTCATTAAAAGTTGGTGTTTTGGCAACGAAATAATCTTGGAAGCTTATACTCGTAAAATTTGACTTAGTAGAACATTATAAAGTGTACACCGAGCAACTTTGTTTTTCCGAAGTTGCTCAACTCTCTCTATGGAGGAGCTTTTAACGGTTTTGTCCATTTGTCATAGAAAGTTTGTGTTTTGGCATCGAAATAGTCCTAGAAGCACATTTTCGTAAAATTTAACATACAAGAACTATAAAAAGTGTACACCGAGCAATTTTGATTGTCCTAAGTTGCTCAACTCTCTCTATGGAGGAGTTTATAACGGTTTTGTCCATTTGTCATAGAATGTTGGTCTTTTGCCATCGAAATAATCTAGGAAACTTATACTCATAAAATTTGACATAGAAGAACAATAAAAAGTGTCTACCGAGCAACTTTGATGTTCCGAAGTTGCTCAACTCTCTCTATGGAGGAGCTTTTAACGGTTTTGTCCATTTGACATAGAAAGTTGGTGTTTTGGCATCGAAATAATCCTGGAAGCTCATTTTCGTAAAATTTAACATAAAAGAACAATAAAAAGTGTCCACCGAGCAACTTTGATTGTCCGAAGTTTCTCAACTCTCTCTATGGAGGAGCTTTTAAAGGTTTTGTCCATTTGTCATAGAATGTTGGTCTTTTGCCATCGAAATAATCTAGGAAGCTTATACTCATAAAATTTGACATAGAAGAACAATAAAAAGTGTCCAACGAGCAACTTTGATGTTTCGAAGTTGGTCAACTCTCTCTATGGAGGAGCTTTTAACGGTTTTGTCCATTTGTCATAGAAAGTTGGTGTTTTGGCATCGAAATAATCCTGAAGCTCATTTTCGTAAAATTTGACATAGAAGAACAATAAAAGGTGTACACCGAGCAATTTTGATTGTCCGAAGTTGCTCAACTCTCTCTATGGAGGAGCTTTTAAAGGTTTTGTCCATTTGTCATAGAATGTTGGTCTTTTGCCATCGAAATAATCTAGGAAACTTATGCTCATAAAATTTGACATAGAAGAACAATAAAAAGTGTCTACCGAGCAACTTTGATGTTCCAAAGTTGCTCAACTCTCTCTATGGAGGAGTTTTTAACGGTTTTGTCCATTTATCATAGAAAGTTGGTGTTTTGGCATCGAAATAATCCTGGAAGCTCATTTTCGTAAAATTTAACATAAAAGAACAATAAAAAGTGTACACCGAGCAATTTTGATTGTCCGAAGTTTCTCAACTCTCTCTATGGAGGAGCTTTTAACGGTTTTGTCCATTTGTCATTGAAAGTTGGTGTTTTGGCATCGAAATTATCTTGGAAGCCTATGCACGTAAAATTTGACATAAAAAAGCAATAAAAAGTGTACACCGAGCAACTTCGATTGTCCGAAGTTGCTCAACTGTCTCTATAGACGTGCTTTTAATGGCTTTGTCTATTTATCATAGAAAGCTAGTGTTTTTTCCTCGAAATAATCTAGGAAGCTTATACTCGTAAATTTTTACATAGAAGAACAATAAAAGGTGTACACCGAGCAACTTTGATGGTCCGACGTTGCTCAACTCTCTCTATGGAGGAGCTTTTACTTGTTTTTTCCATTTGTCATAGAAAGTTGGTGTTTTTCCATCGAAATAATCTAAGAAGCTTACACTCATAAAATTTGAAGTAGAAGAACAATAAAAAGTGTACACCGAGCAACTTTGATTGTCCGAAGTTGCTCAACTCTCTCTATGGAGGAGCTTTTAACGGTTTTGTCCATTTGTCATAGAAAGTTGGTGTTTTGGCATCGAAATAATCCTGGAAGCTCATTTTCGTAAAATTTAACATAGAAGAACAATAAAAAGTGTACACCGAGCAATTTCGATTGTCCGAAGTTGCTCAACTCTCTCTATAGAGGAGCTTTTAACGGTTTTGTCCATTTGTCGTAGAAAGTTGGTGTTTTGGCATCGAAATAATCCTGGAAGCTCATTTTCGGAAAATTTAACATAGAAGAACAATAAAAAGTGTACACCGAGCAATTTTGATTGTCCGAAGTTGCTCAACTCTCTCTATGGAGGAGCTTTTAACGGTTTTTTCCATTTGTCATAGAAAGTTGGTGTTTTGGCATTGAAATAATCTTGGAAGCCTATACACGTAAAATTTGACATAAAAAAGCAATAAAAAGTGTACACCGAGCAACTTGGATTGTATAAAGTTGCTCAACTCTCTCTATAGACGTGCTTTTAATGGCTTTGTCCATTTATCATAAAAAGCTAGTGTTTTTTCCTCGAAATAATCTAAGAAGCTTAGACTCGTAAAATTTGACATAGAAGAACAATAAAAGGTGTACACCGAGCAACTTTGATGGTCCGACGTTGCTCAACTCTCTCTATGGAGGAACTTTTAACGGTTTTTTCCATTTGTCATAGAAAGTTAGTGTTTTTGCATCGAAATAATCTAAGATGCTTACACTCATAAAATTTGAAATAGAAGAACAATAAAAAGTGTACACCGAGCAACTTTGATTGTCGGAAGTTGCTCAACTCTCTCTATGGAGGAGCTTTTAACGGTTTTGTCCATTTGTCGTAGAAAGTTGGTGTTTTGGCATCGAAATAATCCTGGAAGCTCATTTTCGTAAAATTTGACATAGAAGAATTATAAAATGTGTACACCGAGCATCTTTGATGGTTCGAAATTGGTCAACTCTCTCTATGAAAGAGCTTTTGACAGTTTTCTCCATTTGTCATAGAAACTTGGGATTTTGGCATCGAAATAATCTAGGAAGCTTATACTCATAAAATTTGACATAGAAGAACATTAAAAAGTGTACACCGAGCAACTTTGATTGTCCGAAGTTGCTCAACTCTCTCTATGGAGGAGCTTTTAACGGTTTTTTCCATTTGTCATTAAAAGTTGGTGTTTTGGCATCGAAATAATCTTGGAAGCTTATACTCGTAAAATTTGACATAGTAGAACATTATAAAGTGTACAACGAGCAACTTTGATTGTGCGAAGTTGCTCAACCCTCTCTATGGAGGAGCTTTTAACGGTTTTGTCCATTTGTCATAGAAAGTTGCTGTTTTGGCAACGAAATAATCATGGAAGCTTATACTCATAAAATTTGACATAGAAGAACAATAAAACGTATACACCGAGCATCTTTGATGGTCCGAAATTGGACAACTCTCTCTATGAAGGAGCTTTTAACAGTTTTCTCCATTTGTCATAGAAACCTTGGATTTTGGCATCAAAAAAATTTAGGAAGCTTATACTCATAAAATTTGATATAGAAGAACAATAAAACGTGTACACCAAGCATCTTTGATGGTCCGAAATTGGTCAACTCTCTCTATGAAGTAGCTTTTAACGGTTTTCTTCATTTTTCATAGAAACCTGGGATTTTGGCATCGAAATATTCTACGAAGCTTATACTCATAATATTTGACATAGAAGAACAATAAAAAGTGTACACCGAGCAACTTTGATGTTCCGAAGTTGCTCAACTCTCTCCACGGAGGAGCTTTTAAAGGTTTTGTCCATTTGTCATAGAAAGTTGGTCTTTTGCCATCGAAAAAATCTTGGAAGCTTATACTCATAAAATTTGACATAGAAAAACATTAATAAGTGTACACCGAGCAACTTTGATAGTCCGAAGTTGCTCAACTCTCTCTATGGAGGAGTTTTTAACGGTTTTTTCCATTTGTCATTAAAAGTTGGTGTTTTGGCATCGAAATAATCTTGGAAGCTTGTACTCGTAAAATTTGACTTAGTAGAACATTATAAAGTGTACACCGAGCAACTTCGATTGTCCGAAGTTGCTCAACTCTCTCTATGGAGGATCTTTTAACAGTTTTGTCCATCTGTCATAGAAAGCTGCTGTTTTGGCATCGAAATAATATTGGAAGATTATACTTATGAAATTTGACATAGAAGAACAATAAAACGTGTACACCGATCATCTTTGATGGTCCGAAATTGGTCAACTCTCTCTATGAAGGAGCTTTTAACAGGTTTCTCCACTTGTAATGGAAACCTGGGATTTTAGCATCGAAATAATCAAGGAAGCTTATACTCATAAAATTTGACATAGAAGAACAATAAAAAATGTACACTGAGCAACTTTGATGTTGCGAAGTTGCTCAACTCTCTCTATGGAGGAGCTTTTAATGGTTTTGTCCATTTTTCATAGAAAGTTGGTGTTTTGGCATCGAAATAATCCTGGAAGCTCATTTTCGTAAAATTTAACATAGAAGATCAATAAAAAGTGTACACCGAGCAATTTTCATTGTCCGAAGTTGCCCAACTCTCTCTATGGAGGAGCTTTTAACGGTTTTGTCCATTTGCCATAGAAAGTTGGTGTTTTAGCATCGAAATAATCCTGGAAGCTCATTTTCATAAAATTTCACATAGAAGAACAATAAAATACGTACACCGAGCATTTTTGATTCTCCGAAGTTGCTCAACTCTCTCTATGGAGGAGTTTTTAACTGTTTTTTCCATTTGTCATAGAAAATTGGTGTTTTTGCATCGAAATAATCTAAGAAGCTTACACTCATAAAATTTGAAGTAGAAGAACAATAAAAAGTGTACACCGAGAAACTTTGATTGTCCGAAGTTGCTCAACTCTCTCTATGGAGGAGTTTTTAACGGTTTTGTCCATTTGTCATAGAAAGTTGCTGTTTTGGCATCTAAATAATCTTGGAAGCTTATACTCATAAAATTTGACATAGAAGAACAATAAAACGTGTACACCGAGCATCTTTGATGGTCTGAAATTGGTCAACTCTCTCTATGAAGGAGCTTTTAACAGTTTTCTCTATTTGTCATGGAAACTTGGGATTTTGGCATCGAAATAATCTAGGAAGCTTATACTCATAAAATTTGACATAGAAGAACCATAAAAAGTGTCCACCGAGCAATTTTGATGTTCCGAAGTTGCTCAACTCTCTCTATGGAGGAGCTTTTAAAGGTTTTGTCCATTTGTCATAGGATGTTGGTCTTTTGCCATCGAAATAATCTTGGAGGCTATACTCATAAAATTTGACATAGAAAAACATTAAAAAGTGTACAACGAGCAACTTTGATAGTCCAAAGTTGCTCAACTATCTCTATGGAGGAGCTTTTAACGATTTTGTCCATTTGTCAAAGAAAGTTGGTGGTTTGGCATCGAAATAATCCTGGAAGCTCATTTTATTAAGATTTAAAATAGAAGAACAATAAAAAGTGTACACCGAGCAACTTTGATTGCTTGAAGTTTCTCAACTCTCTCTATGGGGGAGATTTAAACGGTTTTGTCCATTTGTCATAGAAAGTTGGTGTTTTGGCATCAAAATAATCCGGGAATCTCATTTTCATAAAATTTAAGAAAAAAGAACAATATAAAGTGTCCACCGAGCAACTTTGATTGTCCGAAGTTTCTCAACTCTCTCTATGGAGGAGCTTTTAAAGGTTTTGTCCATTTGTCATAGAATGTTGGTCTTTTGCCATCGAAATAATCTAGGAAGCTTATACAAATAAAATTTGACATAGAAGAAAAATAAAAAGTGTCCACCGAGCAACTTTGATGTTCCGAAGTTGCTCAACTCTCTCTATGGAGGAGCTTTTAATGCTTTTGTCCATTTGTCATAGAAAGTTGGTGTTTTGGCATCGAAATAATCCTGGAAGCTCATTTTCGTAAAATTTAACATAGAAGATCAATAAAAAGTGTACACCGAGCAATTTTCATTGTCCGAAGTTGCCCAACTCTCTCTATGGAGGAGCTTTTAACGGTTTTGTCTATTTGCCATAGAAAGTTGGTGTTTTAGCATCGAAATAATCCTGGAAGCTCATTTTCATAAAATTTCACATAGAAGAACAATAAAATACGTACACCGAGCATTTTTGATTGTCCGAAGTTGCTCAACTCTCTCTATGGAGGAGTTTTTAACTGTTTTTTCCATTTGTCATAGAAAATTGGTGTTTTTGCATCGAAATAATCTAAGAAGCTTACACTCATAAAATTTGAAGTAGAAGAACAATAAAAAGTGTACACCGAGAAACTTTGATTGTCCGAAGTTGCTCAACTCTCTCTATGGAGGAGTTTTTAACGGTTTTGTCCATTTGTCATAGAAAATTGCTGTTTTGGCATCTAAATAATCTTGGAAGCTTATACTCATAAAATTTGACATAGAAGAACAATAAAACGTGTACACCGAGCATCTTTGATGGTCTGAAATTGGTCAACTCTCTCTATGAAGGAGCTTTTAACAGTTTTCTCTATTTGTCATGGAAACTTGGGATTTTGGCATCGAAATAATCTAGGAAGCTTATACTCATAAAATTTGACATAGAAGAACCATAAAAAGTGTCCACCGAGCAATTTTTATGTTCCGAAGTTGCTCAACTCTCTCTATGGAGGAGCTTTTAAAGGTTTTGTCCATTTGTCATAGGATGTTGGTCTTTTGCCATCGAAATAATCTTGGAAGCTATATTCATAAAATTTGACATAGAAAAACATTAAAAAGTGTACACCGAGCAACTTTGATAGTCCAAAGTTGCTCAACTATCTCTATGGAGGAGCTTTTAACGATTTTGTCCATTTGTCAAAGAAAGTTGGTGGTTTGGCATCGAAATAATCCTGGAAGCTCATTTTATTAAGATTTAAAATAGAAGAACAATAAAAAGTGTACACCGAGCAACTTTGATTGCTTGAAGTTTCTCAACTCTCTCTATGGGGGAGATTTAAACGGTTTTGTCCATTTGTCATAGAAAGTTGGTGTTTTGGCATCAAAATAATCCGGGAATCTCATTTTCATAAAATTTAAGAAAAAAGAACAATAAAAAGTGTACACCGAGCAATTTTGATTGTCCGAAGTTGCTCAACTCTCTCTATGGAGGAGCTTTTAACGGTTTTCTCCATTTGTCATAGAAAGTTGGTGTTTTGGCATCGAAATAATCCTGAAGCTCATTTTCGTAAAATTTGACATAGAAGAACAATAAAAGGTGTACACCGAGCAATTTTGATTGTCCGAAGTTGATCAACTCTCTCTATGGAGGAGCTTTTAAAGGTTTTGTCCATTTTTCATAGAATGTTAGTCTTTTGCCATCGAAATAATCTAGGAAGCTTATACTCATTAAATTTGACATAGAAGAACAGTAAAAAGTGTCCACCGAGCAACTTTGATGTTCCGAAGTTGCTCAACTCTCTTTATGGAGGCGCTTTTAACGGTTTTGTCCATTTGTCATAGAAAGTTGGTGTTATGGCATTGAAATAATCCTGGAAGCACATTTTTGTAAAATTTAACATAAAAGAACAATAAAAAGTGTCCACCGAGCAACTTTGATTGTCCGAAGTTTCTCAACTCTCTCTATGGAGGAGCTTTTAAAGGTTTTGTCCATTTGTCATAGAATGTTGGTCTTTTGCCATCGAAATAATCTAGGAAGCTTATACAAATAAAATTTGACATAGAAGAAAAATAAAAAGTGTCCACCGAGCAACTTTGATGTTCCGAAGTTGCTCAACTCTCTCTATGGAGGAGCTTTTAATGCTTTTGTCCATTTGTCATAGAAAGTTGGTGTTTTGGCATCGAAATAATCCTGGAAGCTCATTTTCGTAAAATTTAACATAGAAGATCAATAAAAAGTGTACACCGAGCAATTTTCATTGTCCGAAGTTGCCCAACTCTCTCTATGGAGGAGCTTTTAACGGTTTTGTCTATTTGCCATAGAAAGTTGGTGTTTTAGCATCGAAATAATCCTGGAAGCTCATTTTCATAAAATTTCACATAGAAGAACAATAAAATACGTACATCGAGCATTTTTGATTGTCCGAAGTTGCTCAACTTTCTCTATGGAGGAGTTTTTAACTGTTTTTTCCATTTGTCATAGAAAATTGGTGTTTTTGCATCGAAATAATCTAAGAAGCTTACACTCATAAAATTTGAAGTAGAAGAACAATAAAAAGTGTACACCGAGAAACTTTGATTGTCCGAAGTTGCTCAACTCTCTCTATGGAGGAGTTTTTAACGGTTTTGTCCATTTGTCATAGAAAATTGCTGTTTTGGCATCTAAATAATCTTGGAAGCTTATACTCATAAAATTTGACATAGAAGAACAATAAAACGTGTACACCGAGCATCTTTGATGGTCTGAAATTGGTCAACTCTCTCTATGAAGGAGCTTTTAACAGTTTTCTCTATTTGTCATGGAAACTTGAGATTTTGGCATCGAAATAATCTAGGAAGCTTATACTCATAAAATTTGACATAGAAGAACCATAAAAAGTGTCCACCGAGCAATTTTGATGTTCCGAAGTTGCTCAACTCTCTCTATGGAGGAGCTTTTAAAGGTTTTGTCCATTTGTCATAGGATGTTGGTCTTTTGCCATCGAAATAATCTTGGAAGCTATATTCATAAAATTTGACATAGAAAAACATTAAAAAGTGTACACCGAGCAACTTTGATAGTCCAAAGTTGCTCAACTATCTCTATGGAGGAGCTTTTAACGATTTTGTCCATTTGTCAAAGAAAGTTGGTGGTTTGGCATCGAAATAATCCTGGAAGCTCATTTTATTAAGATTTAAAATAGAAGAACAATAAAAAGTGTACACCGAGCAACTTTGATTGCTTGAAGTTTCTCAACTCTCTCTATGGAGGAGATTTAAACGGTTTTGTCCATTTGTCATAGAAAGTTGGTGTTTTGGCATCAAAATAATCCGGGAATCTCATTTTCGTAAAATTTAAGAAAAAAGAACAATAAAAAGTGTACACCGAGCAATTTTGATTGTCCGAAGTTGCTCAACTCTCTCTATGGAGGAGCTTTTAACGGTTTTCTCCATTTGTCATAGAAAGTTGGTGTTTTGGCATCGAAATAATCCTGAAGCTCATTTTCATAAAATTTGACATAGAAGAACAATAAAAGGTGTCCACCGAGCAACTTTGATGTTCCGAAGTTGCTCAACTCTCTTTATGGAGGCGCTTTTAACGGTTTTGTCCATTTGTCATAGAAAGTTGGTGTTATTGCATTGAAATAATCCTGGAAGCACATTTTTGTAAAATTTAACATAAAAGAACAATAAAAAGTGTCCACCGAGCAACTTTGATTGTCCGAAGTTTCTCAACTCTCTCTATGGAGGAGCTTTTAAAGGTTTTGTCCATTTGTCATAGAATGTTGGTCTTTTGCCATCGAAATAATCTAGGAAGCTTATACAAATAAAATTTGACATAGAAGAAAAATAAAAAGTGTCCACCGAGCAACTTTGATGTTCCGAAGTTGCTCAACTCTCTCTATGGAGGAGCTTTTAATGCTTTTGTCCATTTGTCATAGAAAGTTGGTGTTTTGGCATCGAAATAATCCTGGAAGCTCATTTTCGTAAAATTTAAAATAGAAGAACAATAAAAAGTGTACACCGAGCAATTTTGATTTTCCGAAGTTGCTCATCTATCTCTATGGAGGAGATTTTAACGGTTTTTTCCATTTGTCATTAAAAGTTGGTGTTTTGGCAACGAAATAATCCTGGAAGCTTATACTCATAAAATTTGACTTAGTAGAACATTATAAAGTGTACGCCAAGCAACTTTGATTGTCCGAAGTTGCTCAACTCTCTCTATGAAGGACCTTTTAACGGTTTTGTCCATTTGTCATAGAAAGTTGGTGTTTTGGCATCGAAATAATTCTGGAAGCTCATTTTTGTAAAATTTAACATAAAAGAACAATAAAAAGTGTACACCGAGCAACTTTGATTGTCCGAAGTTTCTCAATTCCCTCTATGGAGGAGCTTTTAACGGTTTTGTCCATTTGTCATTGAAAGTTGGTGTTTTGGCATCGAAATAATCTTGGAAGCCTATACACGTAAAATTTGACATAAAAAAGCAATAAAAAGTGTACACTGAGCAACTTCGATTGTCCGAAGTTGCTCAACTCTCTCTATAGACGTGCTTTTAATGGCTTTGTCTATTTATCATAGAAAGCTAGTGTTTTTTCCTCGAAATAACCCGGGAAGCTTATACTCGTAAATTTTTACATAGAAGAACAATAAAAGGTGTACACCGAGCAACTTTGATGGTCCGACGTTGCTCAACTCTCTCTATGGAGGAGCTTTTAACTGTTTTTTCCATTTGTCATTGAAAATGGTGTTTTTGGATCGAAATAATCTAAGAAGCTTACACTCATAAAATTTGAAGTACAAGAACAATAAAAAGTGTACACCGAGCAACTTTGATTGTCCGAAGTTGCTCAACTCTCTCAATGGAGGAGCTTTTAACGGTTTTGTCCATTTGTCATAGAAATTTGGTGTTTTGGCATCGAAATAATCCTGGAAGCTCATGTTCGTAAAATTTAACGTAGAAGAACAATAAAAAGTGTACACCGAGCAATTTCGATTGTCCGAAGTTGCTCAACTCTCTCTATGCAGGAGCTTTTAACGGTTTTGTCAATTTGTCGTAGAAAGTTGGTGTTTTGGCATCGAAATAATCCTGCAAGCTCATTTTCGTAAAATTTAACATAGAAGAACAATAAAATGTGTACACCAAGCAATTTTGATTGTCCGAAGTTGCCCAACTCTCTCTATGGAGGAGCTTTTAATGGTTTTCTCCATTTGTCATAGAAAGTTGGTGTTTTGTCATCGAAATAATCCTGAAGCTCATTTTCGTAAAATCTGACATAGAAGAACAATAAAAGTTGTACACCGAGCAATTTTCATTGTCTGAAGTTGCTCAACTCTCTCTATGGAGGAGCTTTTAAAGGTTTTGTTCATTTGTCATAGAATGTTGGTCTTTTGCCATTGAAATAATCTAGGAAGCTTATACTCATAAAATTTGACATAGAAAAACAATAAAAAGTGTCCACCGAGCAACTTTGATGTTCTGAAGTTGCTCAACTCTCTCTATGGAGGAGCTTTTAACGGTTTTGTCCATTTGTCACAGAAAGTTGGTGTTTTGGCATCGAAATAATCCTAGAAGCTCATTTTCGTAAAATTTAACATAAAAGAACAATAAAAAGTGTCCACCGAGCAACTTTGATTGTCCGAAGTTCCTCAACTCTCTCTATGGAGGAGCTTTTAAAGGTTTTGTCCATTTGTCATAGAATGTTGGTCTTTTGCCATCGAAATAATCTAGGAAGCTTATACTCATAAAATTTGACATAGAAGAACAATAAAAAGTGTCCACCGAGCAACTTTGATGTTCCGAAGTTGCTCAACTCTCTCTATGGAGGAGCTTTTAACGGTTTTGTCCATTTGTCATAGAAAGTTGGTGTTTTGGCATCGAAATAATCCTGAAGCTCATTTTCGTAAAATTTGACATAGAAGAACAATAAAAGGTGTACACCGAGCAATTTTAATTGTCCGAAGTTGCACAACTCTCTCTATGGAGGAGCTTTTAAAGGTTTTGTCCATTTGTCATAGAATGTTGGTCTTTTGCCATCGAAATAATCTAGGAAACTTATACTCATAAAATTTGACATAGAAGAACAATAAAAAGTGTCTACCGAGGAACTTTGATGTTCCGAAGTTGCTCAACTCTCTCTATGGAGGAGCTGTTAACGGTTTTGTCCATTTGTCATAGAAAGTTGGTGTTTTGGCATTGAAATAATCCTGGAAGCTCATTTTCGTAAAATTTAACATAAAAAAACAATAAAAAGTGTCCACCGAGCAACTTTGATTGTCCGAAGTTTCTCAATTCTCTCTATGGAGGAGCTTTTAAAGGTTTTTTCCATTTGTCATAGAATGTTGGTCTTTTGACATCGAAATAATCTAGGAAGCTTATACTCATAAAATTTGACATAGAAGAACAATAAAACGTGTACACCGAGCATCTTTGATGGTCCGAAATTGGTCAACTCTCTCTATGATGGAGCTTTTTACAGGTTTCTCCATTTTTCATGGAAACCTGGGATTTTAGCATCGAAATAATCTAGGAAGCTTATACTCATAAAATTTGACATAGAAGAACAGTAAAAAGTGTCCACCGAGCAACTTTAATGTTCCGAAGTTGCTCAACACTCTCTATGGAGGAGCTTTTAACGGTTTTGTCCATTTGTTATAGAAAGTTGGTGTTTTTGCATCGAAATAATCCTGGAAGCTCATTTTCGTAAAATTTAACATAAAAGAACAATATAAAGTGTCCACCGAGCAACTTTGATTGTCCGAAGTTTCTCAACTCTCTCTATGGAGGAGCTTTTAAAGGTTTTGTCCATTTGTCATAGAATGTTGGTCTTTTGCTATAGAAATAATCTAGGAAGCTTATACTCATAAAATTTGACATAGAAGAACAATAAAAAGTGTCCACCGAGCAACTTTGATGTTCCGAAGTTGCTCAACTCTCTCTATGGAGGAGCTTTTAACGGTTTTGTCCATTTGTCATAGAAAGTTGGTGTTTTGGCATCGAAATAATCCTGAAGCTCATTTTCGTAAAATTTGACATAGAAGAACAATAAAAGATGTACACCGAGCAATTTTGATTGTCCGAAGTTGCTCAACTCTCTCTATGGAGGAGCTTTGAAAGGTTTTGTCCATTTGTCATAGAATGTTGGTCTTTTGCCATCGAAATAATCTAGGAAACTTATACTCATAAAATTTGACATAGAAGAACAATAAAAAGTGTCTACCGAGCAACTTTGATGTTCCGAAGTTGCTCAACTCTCTCCATGGAGGAGCTTTTAACGGTTTTGTCCACTTATCATAGAAAGTTGGTGTTTTGGCATCGAAATAATCCTGGAAGCTCATTTTCGTAAAATTTAACATAAAAGAACAATAAAAAGTGTACACCGAGCAATTTTGATTGTCCGAAGTTGCTCAACTCTCTCTATGGAGGAGCTTTTAACGGTTTTTTCCATTTGTCATTATAAGTTGTTGTTTTGACATCGAAATAATCGTGGAAGCTTATACTCGTAAAATTTGACTTAGTAGAACATTATAAAGTCTACACCAAGCAACTTGGATTATCCGAAGTTGCTCAACTCTCTCTATGGAGGACCTTTTAACGGTTTTGTCCATTTGTCATAGAAAGTTGGTGTTTGCGCATCGAAATAATTCTGAAAGCTCATTTTTGTAAAATTTAACATAAAAGAACAATAAAAAGTGTACACCGAGCAACTTTGATTGTCCGAAGTTTCTCAATTCTCTCTATGGAGGAGCTTTTAACGGTTTTGTCCATTTGTCATTGAAAGTTTGTGTTTTGGCATCGAAATAATCTTGGAAGCCCATACACGTAAAATTTGACATAAAAAAGCAATAAAAAGTGTACACCGAGCAACTTCGATTGTCTGAAGTTGCTCAACTCTCTCTATAGACGTGCTTTTAATGGCTTTGTCTATTTATCATAGAAAGCAAGTGTTTTTTCCTCGAAATAATCTAGGAAGCTTATACTCGTAAATTTTCACATAGAAGAACAATAAAAGGTGTACACCGAGCAACTTTGATGGTCCGACGTTGCTCAACTCTCTCTATGGAGGAGCTTTTAACTGTTTTTTCCATTTGTCATAGAAAGTTGGTGTTTTTGCATCGAAATAATCTAAGAAGCTTACACTCATAAAATTTGAAGTAGAAGAACAATAAAAATTGTACACCGAGCAACTTTGATTGTCCGAAGTTGCTCAACTCTCTCTATGGAGGAGCTTTTAACGGTTTTGTCCATTTGCCATAGAAAGTTGGTGTTTTGGCATCGAAATAATCCTGGAAGCTCATTTTCGTAAAATTTAACATAGAAGAACAATAAAAAGTGTACACCGAGCAAATTTGATTGTCCGAAGTTTCTCAATTCTCTCTATGGAGGAGCTTTTAACGGTTTTGTCCATTTGTCATTGAAAGTTGGTGTTTTGGCATCGAAATAATCTTGGAAGCCTATGCACGTAAAATTTGACATAAAAAAGCAATAAAAAGTGTACACCGAGAAACTTCGATTGTCCGAAGTTGCTCAACTGTCTCTATAGACGTGCTTTTAATGGCTTTGTCTATTTATCATAGAAAGCTAGTGTTTTTTCCTCGAAATAATCTAGGAAGCTTATACTCGTAAATTTTTACATAGAAGAACAATAAAAGGTGTACACCGAGCAACTTTGATGGTCCGACGTTGCTCAACTCTCTCTATGGAGGAGCTTTTACTTGTTTTTTCCATTTGTCATAGAAAGTTGGTGTTTTTCCATCGAAATAATCTAAGAAGCTTACACTCATAAAATTTGAAGTAGAAGAACAATAAAAAGTGTACACCGAGCAACTTTTATTGTCCGAAGTTGCTCAACTCTCTCTATGGAGGAGCTTTTAACGGTTTTGTCCATTTGTCATAGAAAGTTGGTGTTTTGGCATCGAAATAATCCTGGAAGCTCATTTTCGTAAAATTTAACATAGAAGAACAATAAAAAGTGTACACCGAGCAATTTCGATTGTCCGAAGTTGCTCAACTCTCTCTATGGGGGAGCTTTTAACGGTTTTGTCCATTTGTCGTAGAAAGTTGGTGTTTTGGCATCGAAATAATCCTGGAAGCTCATTTTCGGAAAATTTAACATAGAAGAACAATAAAAAGTGTACACCGAGCAATTTTGATTGTCCGAAGTTGCTCAACTCTCTCTATGGAGGAGCTTTTAACGATTTTTTCCATTTGTCATAGAAAGTTGGTGTTTTGGCATTGAAATAATCTTGGAAGCCTATACACGTAAAATTTGACATAAAAAAGCAATAAAAAGTGTACACCGAGAAACTTCGATTGTATGAAGTTGCTCAACTCTCTCTATAGACGTGCTTTTAATGGCTTTGTCCATTTATCATAGAAAGCTAGTGTTTTTTCCTCGAAATAATCTAAGAAGCTTAGACTCGTAAAATTTGACATAGAAGAACAATAAAAGGTGTACACCGAGCAACTTTGATGGTCCGACGTTGCTCAACTCTCTCTATGGAGGAACTTTTAACGGTTTTTTTCATTTGTCATAGAAAGTTAGTGTTTTTGCATCGAAATAATATAAGAAGCTTACACTCATAAAATTTGAAATAGAAGAACAATAAAAAGTGTACACCGAGCAACTTTGATTGTCGGAAGTTGCTCAACTCTCTCTATGGAGGAGCTTTTAACGGTTTTGTCCATTTGTCATAAAAGTTGCTATTTTGGCATCGAAATAATCTGGGAAGCTTATACTCATAAAATTTGACATAGAAGAATTATAAAATGTGTACAGCGAGCATCTTTGATGGTTCGAAATTGGTCAACTCTCTCTATGAAAGTGCTTTTGACAGTTTTCTCCATTTGTCATAGAAACTTGGGATTTTGGCATCGAAATAATCTAGGAAGCTTATACTCATAAAATTTGACATAGAAGAACATTAAAAAGTGTACACCGAGTAATTTTGATTGTCCGAAGTTGCTCAACTCTCTCTATGGAGGAGCTTTTAACGGTTTTGTCCATTTGTCATAAAAAGTTGGTGTTTTGGCATCGAAATAATCCTGGAAGCTCATTTTCATAAAATTTGACATAGAAGAACAGTAAAAGGTGTACACCGAGCAATTTTGATTGTCCGAAGTTGCTCAAATCTCTCTATGGAGGAGCTTTTCGCAGTTTTTTCCATTTGTCATAGAAAGTTGGTGTTTTTGCATCGAAATAATCTAAGAAGCTTACACTCATAAAATTTGAAGTAGAAGAACAATAAAAAGTGTACACCGAGCAACTTTTATTGTCCGAAGTTGCTCAACTCTCTCTATGGAGGAGCTTTTAACGGTTTTGTCCATTTGTCATAGAAAGTTGTTGTTTTGGCATCGAAATAATCTTGGAAGCTTATACTCATAAAATTTGACATAGAAGAACAATAAAACGTGTACACCAAGCATCTTTGATGGTCCGAAATTGGTCAACTCTCTCTATGAATGAGCTTTTAACAGTTTTCTCCATTTGTCATTAAAAGTTGGTGTTTTGGCAACGAAATAATCTTGGAAGCTTATACTCGTAAAATTTGACTTAGTAGAACATTATAAAGTGTACTCCGAGCAACTTTGATTGTCCGAAGTTGCTCAACTCTCTCTATGGAGGAGCTTTTAACGGTTTTGTCCATTTGTCATAGAAAGTTGGTGTTTTGGCATCGAAATAATCCTAGAAGCTCATTTTCGTAAAATTTAACATAGAAGAACAATAAAAAGTGTACACCGAGCAATTTTGATTGTCCGAAGTTGCTCAACTCTCTCTATGGAAGAGCTATTAACGGTTTTGTCCATTTGTCATAGAAAGTTGGTGTTTTGGCATCGAAATAATCCGGGAAGCTCATTTCCGTAAAATTTGACATAGAAGAACAGTAAAAGGTGTACACCGAGCAATTTTGATTGTCCGAAGTTGCTCAACTCTCTCTATGGAGGAGCTTTTAACTGTTTTTTCCATTTGTCACAGAAAGTTGGTGTTTTTGCATCGAAATAATCTAAGAAGCTTACACTCATAAAATTTGAAGTAGAAGACCAATAAAAAGTGTACACCGAGCAACTTTTATTGTCCGAAGTTGCTCAACTCTCTCTATGGAGGAGCTTTTAACGGTTTTGTCCATTTGTCATAGAAAGTTGTTGTTTTGGTATCGAAATAATCTTGGAAGCTTATACTCATAAAATTTGACATAGAAGAACAATAAAACGTGTACACCGAGCATCTTTGATGGTCCGAAATTGGTCAACTCTCTCTATGAATGAGCTTTTAATAGTTTTCTACATTTGTCAAAGAAAGTTGGTGTTTTGGAATCGAAATAATCCTAGAAGCTCATTTTCATAAAATTTAACATAGAAGAACAATAAAAAGTGTACACCGAGCAACTTTGATTTTCCGAAGTTGCTCAACTCTCTCTATGGAGGAGCTTTTAACGGTTTTGTCCATTTGTCATAGAAAGTTGGTGTTTTGGCATCGAAATAATTTTGGAAGGTCATTTTCGTGATATTTAACATAAAAGAACAATAAAAAGTGTACACCGAGCAACTTTGATTGTCCGAAGTTTCTCAACTCTCTCTATGGAGGAGCTTTTAACGGTTTTGTCCATTTGTCTTTGAAAGTTGGTGTTTTGGCATCGAAATAATCTTGGAAGCCTATACACGTAAATTTTGACATAAAAAAGCAATAAAAAGTGTACACCGAGCAACTTCGATTGTCCGAAGTTGCTCAACTCTCTCTATAGACGTGCTTTTAATTGCTTTGTCCATTTATCATAGAAAGTTAGTGTTTTTTCCTCGAAATAATATAGGACGCTTATACTCGTAAAATTTGACATAGAAGAACAATAAAAGATGTACACCGAGCAATTTTGATGGTCCGACGTTGCTCAACTCTCTCTGTGGAGGAGCTTTTAACTGTTTTTTCGATTTGTCATAGAAAGTTGGTGTTTTTGTATCGAAATAATCTAAGAAGCTTACACTAATAAAATTTGAAGTAGAAGAACAATAAAAAGTGTACACCGAGCAACTTTGATTGTCCGAAGTTGCTCAACTCTCTCTATGGAGGAGCTTTCAACGGTTTTGTCCATTTGTCATAGAAAGTTTCTGTTTTGGCATCGAAATAATTTTGGAAGCTTATACTCGTAAAATTTGACATAGAAGAACAATAAAACGTGTACACCGAGCATCTTTGATGGTCCGAAATTGGTCAACTCTCTCTATGAAGGAGCTTTTAACAGTTTTCTCCATTTGTCATAGAAACCTGGGATTTTGGCATCGAAATAATCTAGGAAACTTATACTCATAAAATTTGACATAGAAGAAATTTAAAAAGTGTACACCGAGCAACTTTGATAGTCCGAAGTTGCTCAACTCTCTCTATGGAGGAGCTTTTAACGGTTTTGTCCATTTGTCATAGAAAGTTGGTGTTTTGGCATCAAAATAATCTTGGAAGCTCATTTTCGTAAGATTTAACATAGAAGAACAATAAAAAGTGTACACCGAGCAATTTTGATTGTCCGAAGTTGCTCAACTCTCTCTATGGAGGAGCTTTTAACGGTTTTTTCCATTTGTCATAGAAAGTTGGTGTTTTGGCATCGAAATAATCCTGGAAGCTCATTTTCGTAAAATTTAACATAGAAGAACAATAAAAAGTGTACACCGAGCAATTTTGATTGTCCGAAGTTGCTCAAGTCTCTCTATGGAGGAGCTTTTAAAGGTTTTGTCCATTTGTCATAGAATGTTGCTCTTTTGTCATCGAAATAATCTAGGAAACTTATACTCATAAAATTTGACATAGAAGAACAATAAAAAGTGTACACCGAGCAATTTTGATTGTCCGAAGTTGCTCAACTCTCTCTATGGAGGAGCTTTTAACGGTTTTTTCCATTTGTCATAGAAAGTTGGTGTTTTGGCATCGAAATAATCCTGGAAGCTCATTTTCGTAAAATGTAACATAGAAGAACAATAAAAAGTGTACACCGAGCAATTTTGATTATCCGAAGTTGCTCAAGTCTCTCTATGGATGAGCTTTTAACGGTTTTTTCCATTTGTCATTAAAAGTTGGTGTTTTGGCATCGAAATAATCCTGGAAGCTTATACTCGTAAAATTTGACTTAGTAGAACATTATAAAGTGTACACCAAGCAACTTAGATTGTCCGAAGTTCCTCAACTCTCTCTATGGAGGAGCTTTTAACAGTTTTTTCCATTTGTCATTAAAAGTTCGTGTTTTGGAATCGAAATAATCCTGGAAGCTTATACTCGTAAAATTTGACTTAGTAGAACATTATAAAGTGTACACCAAGCAACTTTGATTGTCCGAAGTTCTTCAACTCTCTCTATGGAGGAGCTTTTAACGGTTTTGTCCATTTTGTCATAGAAAGTTGGTTTTTGGCATCGAAATAATTCTGGAAGCTCATTTTCGTAAAATTTAACGTAAAAGAACAATAAAAAGTGTACACCGAGCAACTTTGATTGTCCGAAGTTTCTCAACTCTCTCTATGGTGGAGATTTTAACGGTTTTGTCCATTTGTCAATGAAAGTTGGTGTTTTTGCATCGAAATAATCTTGGAAGCCTATACACGTAAAATTTGACATAAAAAAGCAATAAAAATTGTACACCGAGCAACAAAGATTGTCCGAAGTTGCTCAACTCTCTCTATAGACGTACTTTTAATGGCTTTGTCCAATTATCATAGAAAGCTAGTGTTTTTTCCTCGAAATAATCTAGGAAGCTTATACTCGTAAAAATTGACATAGAAGAACAATAATAGGTGTACACCGAGCAACTTTGATGGTCCGACGTTGCTCAACTCTCTCTATGGAGGAGCTTTTAACGGTTTTTTCCATTTGTCATAGAAAGTTGGTGTTTTTGCATCGAAATAATCTAAGAAGCTTACACTCATAAAATTTGAAGTAGAAGAACAATAAAAAGTGTACACCGAGCAACTTTGAATGTCCGTAGTTGCTCAACTCTCTCAATGGAGGACCTTTTAACGGTTTTGTCCATTTCTCATAGAAAGTTGCTATTTTGGCATCAAAATAATCTTGGAAGCTTATACTCATAAAATTTGACATAGAAGAACAATAAAACGTGTACACCGAGCATCTTTGATGGTCCGAAATTGGTCAACTCTTTCTATGAAGGAGCTTTTAACAGTATTTTCCATCTGTCATAGAAACCTGGGATTTTGGCATTGAAATAATCTAGGAAGCATATACTCATAAAATTTGACGTAGAAGAACATTAAAAAGTGTATACCGAGCAATTTTGATTGTCCGAAGTTGCACAACTCTCTCTATGGAGGAGCTTTTAACGGTTTTGTCCATTTGTCATAGGAAGTTGGTGTTTTGGCATCGAAATAATCCTGGAAGCTCATTTTCATAAAATTTAACATAGTAGAACAATAAAAAGTGTACACCGAGCAACTTTGATAGTCCGAAGTTGCTCAACTCTCTCTATGGAGGAGCTTTTAACTGTTTTTTCCTTTTGTCATAGAAAGTTGGTGTTTTTGCATCGAAATAATCTAAGAAGCTTACACTCATAAAATTTGAAGTAGAAGAACAATAAAAAGTGTACACCGAGCAACTTTGATTGTCCGAAGTTGCTCAACTCTCTCTATGGAGGACCTTTTAACGGTTTTGTCCATTTGTCATAGAAAGTTGCTATTTTGGCATCAAAAAAATCTTGGATGCTTATACTCATAAAATTTGACATAGAAGAACAATAAAACGTGTACACCGAGCATCTTTGATGGTCTGAAATTGGTCAACTCTCTCTATGAACGAGCTTTTAACCGTTTTCTCCATCTGTCATAGAAACCTGGGATTTTGCATCGAAATAATCTATGAAGCTTATACTCATAAAATTTGACATAGAAGAACATTAAAAAGTGTATACCGAGCAATTTTGATTGTCCGAAGTTGCTCAACTCTCTCTATGGAGGAGCTTTTAACGGCTTTGTCCATTTGTCATGGAAAGTTGGTGTTTTGGCATCGAAATAATCCTGGAAGCTCATTTTCGTAAAATTTAACATATAAGAACAATAAAAAGTGTACACCGAGCAATTTTGATTGTCCGAAGTTGCTCAACTCTCTCTATGGAGGAGCTTTTAATGGTTTTTTCCATTTTTCATAGAAAGTTGGTGTTTTGGCATCGAAATAATCCTGGAAGCTCATTTTCGTAGAAATTTATATAGAAGAACAATAAAAAGTGTACACCGAGCAATTTTGATTGTCCGAAGTTGCTCAACTCTCTCTATGGAGGAGCTTTTAACGGTTTTGTCAATTTGTCATAGAAAGTTGGTGTTTTGGCATCGAAATAATCCTGGAAGCTCATTTTCGTAAAATTTAACATAAAAGAACAATAAAAAGTGTACACCGAGCAACTTTGATTGTCCGAAGTTTCTCAACTCTCTCTATGGAGGAGCATTTAACGGTTTTGTCTATTTGTCATTGAAAGTTGATGTTTTGGCATCGAAATAATCTTGGAAGCCTATACACGTAAAATTTGACATAAAAAAGCAATAAAAAGTGTACACCGAGCAACTTCAATTGTCCGAAGTTGCTCAACTCTCTCTATAGACGTGCTTTTCACGGCTTTGTCCATTTATCATAGAAAGTTAGTGTTTTTTCCTCGAAATAATCTAGGAAGCTTATACTCGTAAAATTTGACATAGAAGAACAATAAAAGGTGTACACCGAGAAACTTTGATGGTCCGACGTTGCTCAACTCTCTCTATGGAGGAGCTTTTAACTATTTTTTTCATTTGTCATAGAAAGTTGGTTTTTTTGCATCGAAATAATCTAAGAAGCTTACACACATAAAATTTGAAGTAGAAGAAAAATAAAAAGTGTACACCGAGCAACTTTGATTGTCCGAAGTTGCTCAACTATCTCTATGGAGGAGCTTTTAACGGTTTTGTCCATTTGTCATAGAAATTTGCTGTTTTGGCATCGAAATAATCTTTGAAGCTTATACTTATAAAATTTGACATAGAAAAACAATAAAACGTGTACACCGAGCATCTTTGATGGCCAGAAATTGGTCAACTCTCTCTATGAAGGAGCTTTTAACAGTTTTCTCCATTTTTCATAGAAACCTGGGATTTTGGCATCGAAATAATCTGGGAAGCTTATACCCATAAAATTTGACATAGAAGAACATTAAAAAGTGTACACCGGGCAACTTTGATAGTTTGAAGTTGATGAACTCTCTCTATGGAGGTGCTTTTAACGGTTTTGTCCATTTGTCATAGAAAGTTGGTGTTTTGGCATCGAAATAATCCTAGAAGCTCATTTTTGTAAAATTTAACATAGAAGAACATTAAAAGTGTACACCGAGCAACTTCGATTGTCCGAAGTTGCTCAACTCTCTCTATGGAGGAGCTTTTAACGTTTTTGTCCATTTGTCATAGAAAGTTGGTGTTTTGGCATCGAAATAATCCTGGAAGCTCATTTTCGTAAAATTTAACATAAAAGAACAATAAAAAATGTACACCGAGCAACTTTGATTGTCTGAAGTTGCTCAACTCTCTCTATGGAGGAGCTTTTAACGGTTTTGTCTATTTGTCATTGAAAGTTGGTGTTTTGGCATCGAAATAATCTTGGAAGCCTATACACGTAAAATTTAACATAAAAAACCAATAAAAAGTGTAAACCAGCAACTTCGATTCTCCGAAGTTGCTCAACCCTCTCTATAGACGTGCTTTTAACGGCTTTAACCATTTATCATAGAACGTTATTGTTTTTTTATCGAAATAATCTTGGAAGCCTATACTCGTAAAATTTGACATAGAAGAACAATAAATCGTGTACACCGAGCATCTTTGATGGTCCAAAATTGGTCAACTCTCTCTCTGAAGGAGCTTTTAACGGTTTTCTTCATTTTTCATAGAAACCTAGGATTTTGGCATCGAAATAATCTACGAAGCTTATACTCATAAAATTTGACATAGAAGAACAATAAAAAGTGTACACCGAGCAACTTTGATGTTCCGAAGTTGCTCAACTCTCTCTATGGAGGAGCTTTTAAAAGTTTTGTCCATTTGTCATAGAAAGTTGGTCTTTTGCCATCGAAATAATCTTGGAAGCTTATACTCATAAAATTTGACATAGAAAAACATTAAAAAGTGTACACCGAGCAACTTTGATAGTCCGAAGTTGCTCAACTCTCTCTATGGAGGAGCTTTTAACGGTTTTGTCTATTTGTCACCAAAAGTTGGTATTTTCCATCGAAATAATCTTGGAAGCTTATACTCGTAAAATTTGACTTAGTAGAACATTATAAAGTGTACAACGAGCAACTTTGATTGTGCGAAGTTGCTCAACTCTCTCTATGGAGGAGCTTTTAACGGTTTTGTCCATTTGTCATAGAAAGTTGCTGTTTGGCATCGAAATAATCTTAGAAGCATATACTCATAAAATTTGACATAGAAGAACAATAAAAAGTGTACACCGAGCATCTTTGATGGTCCGAAATTGGTCAACTCTCTCTATGAAGGAGCTTTTAAAGGTTTTTTCCATTTGTCATAGAAACCTGGGATTTTGGCATCGAAATAACCTTGGAAGCTTATACTCATAAAATTTAACATAGAAGAACAATAAAACGTGTACACCAAGCATATTTGATGGTCCGAAATTGGTCAACTCTCTCTATGAAGGAGCTTTTAACGGTTTTCTTCATTTTTCATAGAAACCTGGGATTTTGGCATCGAAATAATCTACGAAGCTTATACTCATAAAATTTGACATAGAAGAACAATAAAAAGTGTACACTGAGCAACTTTGATGTTCCGAAGTTGCTCAACTCTCTCTATGGAGGAGCTTTTAAAGGTTTTGTCCATTTGTCATAGAAAGTTGGTCTTTTGCCATCGAAATAATCTTGGAAGCTTATACTCGTAAAATTTGACTTAGTAGAACATTATAAAGTGTACACCGAGCAATTTTGATTGTCCGAAGTTGCTCAACTCTTTCTATGGAGGAGCTTTTAACAGTTTTGTCCATCTGTCATAGAAAGTTACTGTTTTGGCATCGAAATAATATTGCAAGCTTATACTCATAAAATTTGACATAGAAGAACAATAAAACCTGTACACCGAGCATCTTTGATGGCCGAAATTGGTCAACTCTCTCTATGAAAGAGCTTTTAATAGGTTTCTCCATTTGTCTTGGAAACCTGGGATTTTGGCATCGAAATAATCTAGGAAGCTTATACTCATAAAATTTGACATAGAAGAACAATAAAAAGTGTACACCGAGCAACTTGGATGTTTCGAAGTTGCTCAACTCTCTCTATGGAGGAGCTTTTAATGGTTTTTTCCATTTGTCATAGAAAGTTGGTCTTTTGCCATCGAAATAATCTTGGAAGCTTATACTCATAAAATTTGACATAGAAGAACATTAAAAATTGTACACCGAGCAACTTTGATTGTCCGAAGTTGCTCAACTCTCTCTATGGAGGAGCTTTTAATGGTTTTGTCCATTTGTCATAGAAAGTTGGTGTTTTGGCATCGAAATAATACTGGAAGCTCATTTTCATAAAATTTAACATAAAAGAACAATAAAAAGTGTACACCGTGCAATTTTGATTGTCCGAAGTTGCTCAACTCACTCTATGGAGGAGCTTTTAACGGTTTTTTGCATTTGTCATTAAAAGTTGGTGTTTTGGCATCGAAATAATCTTGGAAGCTTATACTCGTAAAATTTGACTTAGTAGAACATTATAAAGTGTACACCGCGCAACTTTGATTGTCTGAAGTTGCACCATGTGAAAAAAAATGAGTAATAAGGAATGGACCATACCATCGTGAACGGAGCTTACCTGGGAATAGTCGGAGGCGTGAGTTATATAATAAGACTTTCTGCCCTGGTTCAAAATGTTTTCTCAAAATGGTCTTATCATGATAGGCCTTGGTCTTCTCCTTGTATATTTTAGAGCTCTCATAAGCTTCATTTCGGAGTTCTTCCAACTCACTCAACTGCAACTTTCGTTGCTCTCCTGCAGCCTTCATCTCAAAATTGTACTGTTTGATAGCCCAATATGCTTTGACACCTTATGTTTGACTCCGTACTTTTGCAATAGTGCTGCAAAAAGTTTATTATTGAAATGGGACCCTCCATCACTAATGATCGCCCTGGGTGTTCCAAATCTTGCAAATATATTTTCTTTAAGGAATCTGAGAACAACTCGAGAATCATTAGTCTTGGATGGAACTGCTTCCACCCATTTTGAAACATAATCCACAGCAAGTAAGATATATAAATAACCTTTAGATGAAGGAAAAGGTCCCATGAAATCAATACCCCAAACATAAAAAATTTCAACTATTAGAATAGGTGATAAAGGCATCTGATTCCTAGATGAAAGATTACCTAACCTTTGACACCTATCACAAGTAGAGTAGAAAGTATATGCATCTTTGAACAAACTCGGCCAATGAAATCCACATTGCAATACTTTCAAAGCTGTCTTCTTTGGACCAGAATGTCCTCCACAAGCATATGAGTGACAAAACGTGAGTATGGATTGAAATTCTGATTCTGGCACACACCGTCTGATGATTTGGTCAGAACACCATTTGAAAAGGTATGGATCATCCCATATGTAATACTTTGATGTTGTCACGAGCTTATCCTTGTAAGTTCTTGGCACATTTCCTGGAAGATCACCTGTAACAAGGTAATTGACAATGTCAGCATACCATGGTGTAGAAATAGATAAAGATAATAATTGCTCATCAGGAAAATTCTCATTTAGAGGCAAAGAGTCTTCTTCGGTCACTGAATTGTTCACCAAACGGCTGAGGTGATCGGCCACTACATTCTTGGATCCTTTTTTGTCCTTAATCTCCAGATCGAACTCTTGAAGTAATAGAATCCATCTAATCAAGCGAGGCTTTGCATCCTTCTTTTGAAGAAGGTACCTAAGAGCTGCATGGTCAGAAAATACAATTACTTTAGTGCCAATCAAATATGCACGAAATTTTTCTAAAGCAAAAATAACAGAAAGGAGCTCCTTCTCTGTAGTGGAGTAGTTTAATTGGGCATCATTGAGTGTTCTACTGGCATAGTAGATAACATGAGGTACTTTATTTACTCGTTGTCCCAAAACTGCTCCTACAGCATAATCTGAAGTATCGCACATTAGTTCAAAAGAGAGGCTCCAATTGAGAGGCATCATGATCGGTGCTGACGTAAGAAGGAGTTTAAGCTTGTTAAAAGCTATCAAACATGTCTCATCAAACTCAAATGTCACATCCTTGGATAGTAAGTTACACAATGGCTTAGCTATCTTGGAGAAATCTTTGATAAACCTCCTGTAGAAACCTGCATGTCCAAGGAAAGATCTTATTCCCTTAACTGTAGATGGAGGTGGAAGATTACTTACCAGATCCACTTTTGCTTTGTCAACTTCTATTCCCTTGCTAGAGATGATATGACTAAGTACAATTCCTTGTTGTACCATAAAATGACATTTTTCCCAGTTTAAAACTAGATTGCATTCTTGGCATCTTTCTAAGACCAAAGCGAGGTTATGAAGGCATTTATCAAAAGATGAACCAAATACACTAAAATCATCCATAAATACCTCAATAATGTGCTCCACCATATCTGAAAATATGCTCATCATACACCTTTGAAAAGTACCTGGAGCATTGCAAAGACCAAAAGGCATGCGCCTGTAGGCAAATGTACCATATGGACAAGTAAATGTCGTCTTGTCTTGATCTTCTGGTGCTATTGCAATCTGATTGTAGCCCGAATATCCATCAAGAAAACAATAATGGCTATGACCTGCAAGACGTTCCAACATTTGATCAATAAAAGGTAGTGGAAAATGATCTTTTCTAGTACCTGAATTAAGCTTTCTGTAGTCAATGCAAACACGCCATCCTGTTTGAACTCGCGTGGGAACCAACTCATTATCTTCATTAAGGACTACTGTAACTCCAGATTTTTTAGGAACCACTTGTACCGGACTAACCCATTTGCTATCAGAGATAGGGTAAATGATGCCAACATCTAGCAATTTGAGTACTCCTTTTAGCACCACCTCCTTCATTATTGGGTTAAGTCTGCGTTGGGCATCTCTTGTTGGTTTTGTTCCCTCCTCTAGTAGTAGTCGATGCATACATATAGAGGGACTGATTCCTCTGATATCAGCAATACTCCATCCGATTGATGTTTTATGCTCTTTTAGTACCCCCAACAATTTCTCTTCTTCTTCAATACTGAGGTCGGACGCAATGATTACTGGAAATGTACTTTCTTTGCCCACATACGCGTACTTCAAATGCTTTGGTAGTTCATTCAACTCCAATTGAGGTGCCTGCACAACAGATGGTACAAGTTTTGTCTTAGGCACTGGTAAAGGCTCAAAGGCAGAAATATACATACCTAAAGAAGGTAAGGCTTCAAGGCGAGCTAAGACTTTGGTAGCTTGTTTATCCTCATCGATGGTTCCAAAGTCATGAATTAAAACTTTGTCCACAATATCTCGACCACAACTTTCATTGAACACCTGTTGACAAATTGTATCTAACACATCTAAGTGAAAACAGTAATGTTCATCACTTGGTAATTTGAGTGCTCCAAATACCTTGTACTCAATCGTTTGTCCCTGCACATTCATAGTTAGTGTACCCTTTTGAACATCAATTTTGGTACCTGCTGTGGCCATGAATGGACGACCAAGAATTAAGGTTAATTTTACTTCTGACAAAGGAATCGGCTCCATCTCCAATACTAGAAAATCAGCAGGTAAGATTAATCCGTCAACTTTGACTAAGACATCTTCCAGAATACCCCTAGGGTATTTGATTGATCTATCTGCCAACTGGATGCTCACAGAGGTCGCCTTTAGTTCCCCTATATTCAAAGATTCAAAAACAGAAAAAGGCATTAGATTGACAGATGCACCTAAGTCAAGAAGAGCTTTCTCAAACCTGTGACCCCCAATGATACAAAGGATAGTAAAACTGCCCGGATCTTTTAGCTTGGGAGGGAGTTTGCTTTGTAGAACAGTTGAAACTTCCTCAGAAACCTTAATCGTTTCAAACTCTTTGAACTTCCTCTTATTTGTGCACAAATCCTTGAGGAACTTTGCATATTTTGGCATTTGTTTGATGGCATCTAAAAGAGGAATGTTAATCTCCACCTTCTTGAAACTATCCAAGATTCCTTGTATTGGATCTTCTTTCTTTGATTTCTGCAATCTGCTAGGAAAAGGAGCATGTGAAGAAATATAATTTGGAAGGTTAGAGTTAACCTGAAGGTTTGGCGTTTCCTGGAAAAGAGTAGCACTGCTGCTAGAATTTGGATCTAGAACGTCTGGATTGATCATATTGTCAGAGTCAAGGTTCTTCTCTTCTTCTGGCACGCTCATTTTTCCAATTGTTTTCCCTCCCCTCAGAGTTATTGCTTTAGCATGTTCATTAATCTTAGGGTTGACAACAACTTGGCCAGGAAGCTTTCCAGGTTCTCTTTGATTTAATGCAGTGGCTAACTGTCCCATTTGTTGTTCCAAATTTGCAATGGCGTTATCAGTTTTCTGCATGAATGCTTGAGTGCTCTGTGCCATAGATGTAACCATATCTTCAAGTGATGGTTTCGGAGGCTCCACTTGGACTCGATGTTGTGGTAATTGAGCAAAAGGTTGTTGCATTGGTTGATTATTACTTCACCTAAAATTTGGATGATTCCTCCATCCTGGATTGTAGGTAGGAGCAAATGGATCATTCCTTGGCCTTTGCATTTGGTTTTGATTCTGATTTGGATAAGTACCAAATGCATTTATTTGTGCATCCAAGACCGAAACTTCATTTTGTGGACAACTTTCCATAGCATGTCCAGGTGTACTGCACACAGCACACACTTGAGAGCCTGGAACGATTAACTGCTTCACCATATTTGTCAAGTTTGCAATTTGGGCTTCCATGTTTGAACTTGATTGTGCTTCGTAGATTCCAGCCCATTTCTGAGGTTCTCTCACTCTATTGTAGCTCCATTGTTGAGAATTAGTTGACAGAGTTTCGAACATCTCCCTGGCTTGTCCGGCATTGTTATTCATCAATCCACCACCAGATGTGGCGTCCACCATTTTGCGATCTGAATCTAGCATCCCTTCATAAAAATATTGCATTAGTAGTCATTCTTGAATATTATGATGAGGACAAGAGCTTAAGAGCCTCTTGTATCTCTCCCAATATTCGTGGAATGCTTCTCCATCATTTTGTTGGATGCTCACTATCTCTTTCCTTATTTTATTTGTCTTTTGAGCTGGAAAGAATTTCGTCAAGAACTTGTTTACCAAATCTGTCCATGTTCTAATTGAAGCTCTTGGTAAAGAGTGAAGCCATGTCTTTGCTTGTTCCTTCAGACTAAATGGAAACAATCGCAGATGAACCTGCTCATCAGTTAAACCTCTTATTTTAATTGTGGAACAGACATCAGAGAATTCTTTAAGATGCATGTGAGGATCTTCTCCAGCATGGCCTAAGAACGTAGGCAACAAATGAATCATTCCTGACTTTAGTTCAAAGTTGTCTACAGTAGTCTGGGGTTAGACAATGCATGAAGCTTGATCTGCTGCTTGAGGCACAGAGAAATCCTTAAGTGGCTTGTTCATGTTATCTGGTTCTTCTTCCATTTGAACTGGGGCTGTGGGACTTGGAGTTGGTGATGACAAAGGTGATCTCTCTGGAGTGCGATGGTCTCTTTGACAAAATAAACGGATATCCACTAATTTTGTGTTTAATGAAATGTCATCACTCGATAAGTTCTCAAGATTTGAGCTGGACATTCATGTATCTGCAAAATAGGAAAAATAACAATATAAATGAACTACTTAGGTGGCGAGGCCAACCATGAACATAAATTAATATAGAGAAATTTGGTGGATGGCAATGCCAATCACAACCAGAGGATTAAAGGAGTTAGTTGACAATATATAAAAAGTTAGTATATAGAAGAAATAAAATGGGGCGTTTAAGCTAACCACGTTAAATAATGACATATAATGTAAACCTTCCATGTAGGAGGTGCTAACAATAAATAAATAAATTATATACAAGAGTTAGATGACAATATATTAAGTAATCACGTCCCCGGCAACGGCGTCAAAAATTGTTATGTCGTTAGTAACAATTTAAAATATACTTACAAATGTACAATTAATATATAGTGAACAAGTAAGAGTCGATCCCACAAGGAGTGATGCTAATAGATATATAATCTAACACTTGAATATAATTGATACAATTATAAAAGGGGGAAAAGGGGGGGTTAAATCTTGTAATAGATAAAAATTAAGACAAAGAAATTGACGTTGAGAACAAGAATGAGAATTAATATTAATGAAAACAATAGCTAAGACTCACTATCCACCACAAAACATTCAAACAATTTATAAGAAATAATAGACTAACAATTTAAACAAGCATATGATGACAACATTCACAACAAGGTCATGGCCAAACTCAAGTGTATGATTCTCTCTTAATTGCATGTAAAGTGTATGGCGTCTACCTCATTACGTGTATTCTTAATCGAAATCTAGCATGACATCTGCATCAATCAACAATCAAGAATCCAATAAGAGCAAAGAGAATATGAATGTCACAAGAATCCTAATACATGGTATTTGTACTTAGGTATTCAAGAATTGATTTTTCATAATTCATTTTCAATTGAATTATATGTTGCAAGAAAGAACATATTCAACAAGGCAATTGACCATGTTCTACAACAATTAATTCTAATACATGCTTCAAAGTTAGCTACTCAAAGAAACACAATCCTTCTCCTCTTTCTGCCTCCAATCCTTCTCCTCTTTCTGCCTCCAATCCTTCTCCTCTTTCCTTCTTGTCTCCAAGCTCTCCCTCCTAGCTCCTACTCCTCTCTATTTATAGAGAAAATGAGCACATAGTGGAGGAGTTAGTGCCATCTTTTTGTGGTGGATTGTCCATCAAATTGGTGTGGTGGATTGTCCACTCTTTGAATGGAAATGGTATCATCAATGACATCAACTTCCAATTACACACTAATCTTGTAACAGCATTCTGGGCCTAAACGAAGCCTATTATGAACTCCAACCCTTCATCAATATTGTAGATACAAATGTGTAGATAATTATGGGCTTTTGAATCACTCAATTTGGATATCAGACACTCAAGTTATGGGCTTCTAAAGGTCTGGTCCGCAAACAGAAATTATGCTTTGGATATAACTTCCAAACTTGACTTCGAGGCAACCTTTAGAGGCCCAAATGAACTCAGATTTTTGTGAACCAATACTTCCTGAAAAGCTTGAAGTGTCCTCTAAAAATTTTCTACAGATCAAATCTCATTCCGACAGCTCTTACTGCCTCTTAACCTGCAAAACATCCAAGAAGATCTTAAGTACAATAATCTTGAAAATTCAGCTTTTAAGCACAATTTCTTGGCATTGCTTTGGTAGTATTTTAGCACTTTAAGAATGTATATTCTGGCACTTATCACAACTCTCTCTATGGAGGAGCTTTTAACGGTTTTGTCCATTTGTCATAGAAAGTTGGTGTTTTGGCATCGAAATAATTCTGGAAGCTCATTTTCGTAAAATTTAACATAAAGGAACAATAAAAAGTGTACACCGAGCAACTTTGATTGTCCGAAGTTTCTCAACTCTCTCTATAGAGGAGCTTTTAACGGTTTTGTCCATTTGTCATTGAAAGTTGGTGTTTTGGCATCGAAATAATCTTGGAAGCCTATACACGTAAAATTTGACATAAAAAAGCAATAAAAAGTGTACACCGAGCAACTTCGATTGTCCGAAGTTGCTCAACTCTCTCTATAGACGTGCTTTTAACGGCATTGTCCATTTATCATAGAAAGTTAGTGTTTTTTCCTCGAAATAATCTAGGAAGCTTATACTCGTAAAATTTGACATAGAAGAACAATAAAAGGTGTACACCGAGAAACTTTGATGGTCCGACGTTGCTCAACTCTCTCTACGGAGGAGCTTTTAACTGTTTTTTCAATTTGTCATAGAAAGTTGGTGTTTTTGCATCGAAATAATCTAAGAAGCTTACACTCATAAAATTTGAAGTACAAGAATAATAAAAAGTGTACACCGAGCAACTTTGATTGTCCGAAGTTGCTCAACTCTCTCTATGGAGGAGCTTTTAACGGTTTTCTCCATTTGTCATAGAAAGTTGCTGTTTTGGCATCGAAAAAATCTTGGAAGCTTACACTTTTAAAATTTGACATAGAAGAACAATAAATCGTGTACACCGAGCATCTTTGATAGTCTGAAGTTGCTCAACTCTCTCTATGGAGGAGCTTTTAACGGTTTTGTCCATTTGTCATAGAAAGTTGGTGTAATGGCATCGAAATAATCCTGGAAGCTCATTTTCGTAAATTTTAACATAGATGAACAATAAAAAGTGTACACCGAGCAACTTTGATTGCCCGTTGTTGCTCAACTCTCTCTATGGAGGAGCATTTAATGGTTTTGTCCATTTGTCATAGAAAGTTGGTGTTTTGGCATCGAAATAATCCTGGAAGCTCATTTTCGTAAAATTTAACATAAAAGAACAATAAAAAGTGTACACCGAGGAACTTTGATTGTCCGAAGTTGCTCAACTCTATCTATGGAGGAGCTTTTAACGGTTTTTTCCATTTGTCATTAAAAGTTGGTGTTTTGGCATCGAAATAATCTTGGAAACTTATACTCGTAAAATTTCACTTAGTAGAACATTATAAAGTGTACACCGAGCAACTTTGATTGTGCGAAGTTGCTCAACTCTCTCTATTGAGGAGCTTTTAACGGTTTTTGTCCATTTGTCATAGAAAGTTGCTGTTTTGGCATCGAAATAATCTTGGAAGCTTATACTCATAAAATTTGACATAGAAGAACAATAAAACGTGTACACCGAGCATATTTGTTGGTCCGAAATTGGTCAACTCTTTCTACGAAAGAGCTTTTAACAGTTTTCTCCATTTGTCATAGAAACCTGGGATTTTGGCATCGAAATAATCTAGTAAGCTTATACTCATAAAATTTGACATAGAAGAACATTAAAAAGTGTACACCGAGCAACTTTGATAGTCCGAAGTTGTTCAACTCTCTCTATTGAGGTGCTTATAACGGTTTTGTCCATTTGTCATAGAAAGTTGCTGTTTTGGCATCAAAATAATCTAGTAAGCTTATACTCATAAAATTTGACATAGAAGAACATTAAAAAGTGTACACCGAGCAACTTTGATAGTCCGTAGTTGCTCAACTCTCTCTATTGAGGTGCTTTTAACGGTTTTGTCCATTTGTCATAGAAAGTTGGTGTTTTAGCATCGAAATAATCCTGGATGCTCATTTTCGTAAAATTTAACATAGAAGAACAATAAAAAGTGTACACCGAGCAACTTTGATTGTCCGAAGTTGCTCAACTCTCTCTATGGAGGATCTTTTAACGGTTTTGTCCATTTGTCATAGAAAGTTGGTGTTTTGGCATCGAATTAATCTCGGAAGCCTATACACGTAAAATTTGACATAAAAAAGCAATAAAAAGTGTACATCGAGCAACTTTGATTGTCCGAAGTTGCTCATCTCTCTCTATGTAGGAGCTTTTAACGGTTTTGTCCATTTGTCATAGAAAGTTGCTGTTTTGGCATCGAAATAATCTTGGAAGCTTATACTCATAAAATTTGACATAGAAGAAAAATAAATTGTGTACACCGAGCATCTTTGATGGTCCGAAATTGGTCAAATCTCTCTATGAAGGAGCTTTTAACAGTTTTCTCCATTTGTCATAAAAACTTAGGATTTTGGCATCGAAATAATCTAGGAAGCTTATACTCATAAAATTTGACATAGAAGAACATTAAAAGGTGTACACCGAGCAACTTTGATAGTCCGAAGTTGCTCAACTCTCTCTATGGAGGAGCTTTTAACGGTTTTGTCCATTTGTCATAGAAAGTAGGTGTTTTGGCATCGAAATAATCCTGGAAGCTCATTTTCGTAAAATTTAACATCGAAGAACAATAAAAAGTGTACACCGAGCAACTTTGATTGTCCGAATGTGCTCAACTCTCCCTATGGAGGAGCTGTAACGGTTTTGTCCATTTGTCATAGAAAGTTGGTGTTTTGGCATCGAAATAATCTTGGAAGCCTATACACGTAAAATTTGACATAAAAAAGCAATAAAAAGTGTACACCGAGAAACTTCGATTGTCCGAAGTTGCTCAACTCTCTCTATAGACGTGCTTTTAACGGCTTTGTCCATTTATAATAGAAAGTTATTGTTTTTTCATCAAAATAATCTAGGAAGCTTATACTCGTAAAATTTGACATAGAAGACATTAAAAGGTGTACACCTAGCAACTTTGATGGTCCGACGTTGCTCAACTCTCTCTATGGAGGAGCTTTTAACTGTTTTTTCCATTTGTCATAGAAAATTGTTGTTTTTGCATCGAAATAATCTAAGAAGCTTACACTCATAAAATTTGAAGTAGAAGAACAATAAAAAGTGTACACCGAGCAACTTTGATTGTCCGAAGTTGCTCAACTCTCTCTATGGAGGAGCTTTTAACGGTTTTGTCCATTTGTCATAGAAAGTTGCTGTTTTGGCATCGAAAAAATCTTGGAAGCTTACACTTTTAAAATTTGACATAGAAGAACAATAAATCGTGTACACCGAGCATCTTTGATAGTCCGAAGTTGCTCAACTCTCTCTATGGAGGAGCTTTTAACGGTTTTGTCCATTTGTCATAGAAAGTTGGTGTTTTGGCATCGAAATAATCCTGGAAGCTCATTTTCTTAAAATTTAACATAGATGAACAATAAAAAGTGTACACCGAGCAACTTTGATTGCCCGATGTTGCTCAACTCTCTCTATGGAGGAGCTTTTAATGGTTTTGTCCATTTGTCACAGAAAGTTTGTGTTTTGGCATCGAAATAATCCTGGAAGCTCATTTTCGTAAAATTTAACATAAAAGAACAATAAAAAGTGTACACCGAGGAACTTTGATTGTCCGAAGTTGCTCAACTCTCTCTATGGAGTAGCTTTTAAAGGTTTTTTCCATTTGTCATTAAAAGTTGGTGTTTTGGCATCGAAATAATCTTGGAAACTTATACTCGTAAAATTTGACTAAGTAGAACATTATAAAGTGTACACCGAGCAACTTTGATTGTGCGAAGTTGCTCAACTCTCTCTATGGAGGAGCTTTTAACGGTTTTGTCCATTTGTCATAGAAAGTTGCTGTTTTGGCATCGAAATAATCTTGGAAGCTTATACTCATAAAATTTGACATAGAAGAACAATAAAACGTGTACAACGAGCATCTTTGATGGTCCGAAATTGGTCAACTCTCTCTATGATGGAGCTTTTAACAGTTTTCTCCATTTGTCATAGAAACCTGTGATTTTGGCATCGAAATAATCTTGGAAGCTTACTCATAAAATTTGACACAGAAAAAAAATAAAACGTCTACACCAAGCATCTTTGATGGTCCGAAATTGGTCAACTCTCTCTATGAATGAGCTTTTAATGGTTTTCTTCATTTTTCATAGAAACCTGGGATTTTGGCATTGAAATAATCTACGAAGCTTATACTCATAAAATTTGACATAGAAGAACAATAAAAAGTGTACACCGAGCAAATTTCATGTTCCGAAGTTGCCAACTCTCTCTATGGAGGAGCTTTTAAAGGTTTTGTCCATTTGTAATAGAAAGTTGGTCTTTTGCCATCGAAATAATCTTGGAAGCTTATACTCGTAAAATTTGACTTACTAGAACATTATAAAGTGTACACAGAGCAACTTTGATTGTCCGAAGTGGCTCAACTCTCTCTATGGAGGAGCTTTTAATAGTTTTGTCCATCTGTCATAGAAAGTTGCTGTTTTGGCATCGGAATAATATTGGAAGCTTATACTCATAAAAATTGACATAGAAGAACAATAAAACGTGTACACCGAGCATCTTTGACGGTCCGAAATTGGTCAACTCTCTCTATGAAGGAGCTTTTAACGGTTTTGTCCATTTGTCATAGAAAGTTGGTGTTTTGGCATCGAAATAATCCTGGAAGCTCATTTTCGTAAAATTTAACATAAAAGGACAATAAAAAGTGTACACCGAGCAACTTTAATTGTCCAAAGTTGCTCAACTCTCTCTATGGAGGAGCTTTTAACGGTTTTGTCCATTTGTCATAGAAAGTTGGTGTTTTGGCATCGAAATAATCTTCGAAGCTTACACTCATAAAATTTGACATAGAAGAATAAAACGTGTACATCGAGCAACTTTGATGGTCCGAAATTGGTCAACTCTCTCTATGGGGAAGCTTTTAAAGGTTTTGTCCATTTGTCATAGAAAGTTGGTCTTTTGCCATCGAAATAATCCTGGAAGCTTATACTCATAAAATTTGAAGTAGAAGAACAATAAAAAGTGTACACCGAGCAACTTTGATTGTCCAAAGTTGCTCAACTCTCTCTATGGAGGAGCTTTTAACGGTTTTGTCCATTTGTCATAGAAAGTTGGTGTTTTGGCATCGAAATAATCTTGGAAGCTTATACTCATAAAATTTGACATAGAAGAACAATAAAACGTGTACATCGAGCAACTTTGATGGTCCGAAATTGGTCAACTCTCTCTATGGGGAAGCTTTTAAAGGTTTTGTCCATTTGTCATAGAAAGTTGGTCTTTTGCCATCGAAATAATCTTGGAAGCTTATACTCATAAAATTTGACATAGAAGAACATTAAAAAGTGTACACCGAGCAACTTTGATAGTCCGAAGTTGCTCAACTCTCTCTATGGAGGAGCTTTTAACGGTTTTGTCCATTTGTCATAGAAAGTTGGTGTTTTGGCATCGAAATAATCCTGGAAGCTCATTTTCATAAAATTTAACATAAAGGAACAATAAAAAGTGTACACCGGGCAACTTTGATTGTCCGAAGTTGTTCAACTCTCTCTATGGAGGAGCTTTTAACGGTTTTGTCCATTTGTCATAGAAAGTTGGTGTTTTGGCATCGAAATAATTCTTGAAGCTCATTTTCTTAAAATTTAACATAAAGGAACAATAAAAACTGTACATCGAGCAACTTTGATTGTCCGAAGTTTCTCAACTCTCTCTATGGAGGAGCTTTTAACGGTTTTTTTCATTTCTCATTGAAAGTTCGTGTTTTGGCATCGAAATAATCTTGGAAGCCTATACACGTAAAATTTGACATAAAAAAGCAATAAAAAGTGTACACCGAGCAACTTCGATTGTCTGAAGTTGCTCAACTCTCTCTATAGACGTGCTTTTAACGGCTTTGTCCATTTATCATAGAAAGTTAGTGTTTTTTCCTCGTAATAATCTAGGAAGCTTATACTCGTAAAATTTGACATAGAAGAACAATAAAAGGTGTACACCGAGAAACTTTGATGGTCCGACGTTGCTCAACTCTTTCTATGGAGGAGCTTTTAACTGTTTTTTCCATTTGTCATAGGAAGTTGGTGTTTTTGCATCGAAATAATCTAAGAAGCTTACACTCATAAAATTTGAAGTAGAAGAACAATAAAAAGTGTACACCGAGCAACTTTGATTGTCCGAAGTTGCTCAACTCTCTCTATGGAGGAGCTTTTAACGATTTTGTCCATTTGTCATAGAAAGTTGCTGTTTTGGCATCGAAATAATCTTGGAAGCTTATACTCATAAAATTTGACATAGAAGAACAATAAAACGTGTACACCGAGCATCTTTGATGGTCCGAAATTGGTCAACTCTTTCTATGAAGGAGCTTCTAACAGGTTTCTCCATTTGTCATAGAAACCAGGGATAAAGGCATCGAAATAATCTAGAAAGCTTATACTCATAAAAGTTGACATAGAAGAACATTAAAAAGTGTACACTGAGTAACTTTGATAGTTCGAAGTTGCTCAACTCTCTCTATGGAGATGCTTTAACGGTTTTGTCCATTTGTCATAGAAAGTTGGTGTTTTGGCATCGAAATAATCCTGGAAGCTCATTTTCGTAAAATTTAACATAGAAGAACAATAAAAAGTGTACACCGAGCAACTTTGATTGTCGGAAGTTGCTCAACTCTCTCTATGGAGGAGCTTTTAATGGTTTTGTCCATTTGTCATAGAAAGTTGGTGTTTTGGCATTGAAATAATCCTGGAAACTCATTTTCGTAAAATTTAACATAAAAGAACAATAATAAGTGTAAACCGAGCAACTTTGATTGTCCGAAGTTGCTCAACTCCCTCTATGGAGGAGCTTTTAACGGTTTTGTCCATTTGTCATAGAAAGTTGGTATTTTCGCATCGAAATAATCTTGGAAGCCTATACACGTAAAATTTTACATAAAAAAGCAATAAAAATTGTACACCGAGCAACTTCGATTGTCCGAAGTTGCTCAACTCTCTCTATAGACGTGCTTTTAACGGCATTGTCCATTTATCATAGAAAGTTAGTGTTTTTTCATCGAAATAATCTAGGAAGCTTATACTCGTAAAATTTGACAAAGAAGAACATTAAAAGGTGTGCACCGAGCAACATTGATGGTCCGCCGTTGCTCAACTCTCTCTATGGAAGAGATTTTAACTGTTTTTTCCATTTGTAATAGAAAGTTGGTGTTTTTGCATCGAAATAATCTAAGAAGTTAGACTCATAAAATTTGAAGTAGAAGAACAATAAAAAGTGTACATCGAACAACTTTGATTGTCCGAAGTTGCTCAACTCTCTCTATGGAGGAGCTTTTAACGGTTTTGTCCATTTGTCAGAGAAAGTTGTTGTTTTGGCATCGAAATAATCTTGGAAGCCTATACTCATAAAATTTGACATAGAAGAACAATAAAACGTGTACACCGAGCATTTTTGATGTTCCGAAATTGGTCAACTCTCTCTATGAAGAAGCTTTTAACAATTTTCTCCATTTGTCATAGAAACCTGGGATTTTGGCATCGAAATAATCTAGGAAGCTTATACTCATAAAATTTGACATAGAAGAACGTTAAAAAGTGTACACCGAGCGACTTTGATAGTCCGAAGTTGCTCAACTCTCTCTATGGAGGAGCTTTTAACGGTTTTGTCTATTTGTCATAGAAAGAAGGTGTTTTGGCATCGAAATAATCCTGGAAGCTCATTTTCGTAAAATTTAACATAGAAGAACAATAAAAAGTGTACACCAGCAACTTTGATTGTCCGAATTTGCTCAACTCTCTCTATGGGGAAGCTTTTAAAGGTTTTGTCCATTTGTCATAGAAAGTTGGTCTTTTGCCATCGAAATAATCTTGGAAGCTTATACTCATAAAATTTGACATAGAAGAACATTAAAAAGTGTACACCGAGCAACTTTGATACTCCGAAGTTGCTCAACTCTCTCTATGGAGGAGCTTTTAACGGTTTTGTCCATTTGTCATAGAAAGTTGGTGTTTTGGCATCGAAATAATCCTGGAAGCTCATTTTCATAAAATTTAACATAAAGGAACAATAAAAAGTGTACACCGGGCAACTTTGATTGTCCGAAGTTGTTCAACTCTCTCTATGGAGGAGCTTTTAACGGTTTTGTCCATTTGTCATAGAAAGTTGGTGTTTTGGCATCGAAATAATTCTTGAAGCTCATTTTCTTAAAATTTAACATAAAGGAACAATAAAAACTGTACATCGAGCAACTTTGATTGTCCGAAGATTCTCAACTCTCTCTATGGAGGAGCTTTTAACGGTTTTTTTCATTTCTCATTGAAAGTTCGTGTTTTGGCATCGAAATAATCTTGGAAGCCTATACACGTAAAATTTGACATAAAAAAGCAATAAAAAGTGTACACCGAGCAACTTCGATTGTCTGAAGTTGCTCAACTCTCTCTATAGACGTGCTTTTAACTGCTTTGTCCATTTATCATAGAAAGTTAGTGTTTTTTCCTCGTAATAATCTAGGAAGCTTATACTCGTAAAATTTGACATAGAAGAACAATAAAAGGTGTACACCGAGAAACTTTGATGGTCCGACGTTGCTCAACTCTTTCTATGGAGGAGCTTTTAACTGTTTTTTCCATTTGTCATAAGAAGTTGGTGTTTTTGCATCGAAATAATCTAAGAAGCTTACACTCATAAAATTTGAAGTAGAAGAACAATAAAAAGTGTACACCGAGCAACTTTGATTGTCCGAAGTTGCTCAACTCTCTCTATGGAGGAGCTTTTAACGATTTTGTCCATTTGTCATTGAAAGTTGCTGTTTTGGCATCGAAATAATCTTGGAAGCTTATACTCATAAAATTTGACATAGAAGAACAATAAAACGTGTACACCGAGCATCTTTGATGGTCCGAAATTGGTCAACTCTTTCTATGAAGGAGCTTCTAACAGGTTTCCCCATTTGTCATAGAAACCAGGGATTTTGGCATCAAAATAATCTAGAAAGCTTATACTCATAAAAGTTGACATAGAAGAACATTAAAAAGTGTACACTGAGTAACTTTGATAGTTCGAAGTTGCTCAACTCTCTCTATGGAGATGCTTTAACGGTTTTGTCCATTTGTCATAGAAAGTTGGTGTTTTGGCATCGAAATAATCCTGGAAGCTCATTTTCGTAAAATTTAACATAGAAGAACAATAAAAAGTGTACACCGAGCAACTTTGATTGTCGGAAGTTGCTCAACTCTCTCTATGGAGGAGCTTTTAACGGTTTTGTCCATTTGTCATAGAAAGTTGGTGTTTTGGCATTGAAATAATCCTGGAAACTCATTTTCGTAAAATTTAACATAAAAGAACAATAATAAGTGTAAACCGAGCAACTTTGATTGTCCGAAGTTGCTCAACTCCCTCTATGGAGGAGCTTTTAACGGTTTTGTCCATTTGTCATAGAAAGTTGGTATTTTCGCATCGAAATAATCTTGGAAGCCTATACACGTAAAATTTTACATAAAAAAGCAATAAAAATTGTACACCGAGCAACTTCGATTGTCCGAAGTTGCTCAACTCTCTCTATAGACGTGTTTTTAAGTGTTTTTAACGGCATTGTCCATTTATCATAGAAAGTTAGTGTTTTTTCATCGAAATAATCTAGGAAGCTTATACTCGTAAAATTTGACAAAGAAGAACATTAAAAGGTGTGTACCGAGCAACTTTGTTGGTCCGCCGTTGCTCAACTCTCTCTATGGAAGAGATTTTAACTGTTTTTTCCATTTGTCATAGAAAGTTGGTGTTTTTGCATCGAAATAATCTAAGAAGCTTAGACTCATAAAATTTGAAGTAGAAGAACAATAAAAAGTGTACATCGAACAACTTTGATTGTCCGAAGTTGCTCAACTCTCTCTATGGAGGAGCTTTTAACGGTTTTGTCCATTTGTCAGAGAAAGTTGCTGTTTTGGCATCGAAATAATCTTGGAAGCCTATACTCATAAAATTTGACATAGAAGAACAATAAAACGTGTACACCGAGCATTTTTGATGATCCGAAATTGGTCAACTCTCTCTATGAAGAAGCTTTTAACAGTTTTCTCCATTTGTCATAGAAACCTGGGATTTTGGCATCGAAATAATCTAGGAAGCTTATACTCATAAAATTTGACATAGAAGAACGTTAAAAAGTGTACACCGAGCGACTTTGATAGTCCGAAGTTGCTCAACTCTCTCTATGGAGGAGCTTTTAACGGTTTTGTCCATTTGTCATAGAAAGTTGGTGTTTTGGCATCGAAATAATTCTTGAAGCTCATTTTCTTAAAATTTAACATAAAGGAACAATAAAAACTGTACATCGAGCAACTTTGATTGTCCGAAGATTCTCAACTCTCTCTATGGAGGAGCTTTTAACGGTTTTTTTCATTTCTCATTGAAAGTTCGTGTTTTGGCATCGAAATAATCTTGGAAGCCTATACACGTAAAATTTGACATAAAAAAGCAATAAAAAGTGTACACCGAGCAACTTCGATTGTCTGAAGTTGCTCAACTCTCTCTATAGACGTGCTTTTAACTGCTTTGTCCATTTATCATAGAAAGTTAGTGTTTTTTCCTCGTAATAATCTAGGAAGCTTATACTCGTAAAATTTGACATAGAAGAACAATAAAAGGTGTACACCGAGAAACTTTGATGGTCCGACGTTGCTCAACTCTTTCTATGGAGGAGCTTTTAACTGTTTTTTCCATTTGTCATAGGAAGTTGGTGTTTTTGCATCGAAATAATCTAAGAAGCTTACACTCATAAAATTTGAAGTAGAAGAACAATAAAAAGTGTACACCGAGCAACTTTGATTGTCCGAAGTTGCTCAACTCTCTCTATGGAGGAGCTTTTAACGATTTTGTCCATTTGTCATTGAAAGTTGCTGTTTTGGCATCGAAATAATCTTGGAAGCTTATACTCATAAAATTTGACATAGAAGAACAATAAAACGTGTACACCGAGCATCTTTGATGGTCCGAAATTGGTCAACTCTTTCTATGAAGGAGCTTCAAACAGGTTTCCCCATTTGTCATAGAAACCAGGGATTTTGGCATCAAAATAATCTAGAAAGCTTATACTCATAAAAGTTGACATAGAAGAACATTAAAAAGTGTACACTGAGTAACTTTGATAGTTCGAAGTTGCTCAACTCTCTCTATGGAGATGCTTTAACGGTTTTGTCCATTTGTCATAGAAAGTTGGTGTTTTGGCATCGAAATAATCCTGGAAGCTCATTTTCGTAAAATTTAACATAGAAGAACAATAAAAAGTGTACACCGAGCAACTTTGATTGTCGGAAGTTGCTCAACTCTCTCTATGGAGGAGCTTTTAACGGTTTTGTCCATTTGTCATAGAAAGTTGGTGTTTTGGCATTGAAATAATCCTGGAAACTCATTTTCGTAAAATTTAACATAAAAGAACAATAATAAGTGTAAACCGAGCAACTTTGATTGTCCGAAGTTGCTCAACTCCCTCTATGGAGGAGCTTTTAACGGTTTTGTCCATTTGTCATAGAAAGTTGGTATTTTCGCATCGAAATAATCTTGGAAGCCTATACACGTAAAATTTTACATAAAAAAGCAATAAAAATTGTACACCGAGCAACTTCGATTGTCCGAAGTTGCTCAACTCTCTCTATAGACGTGTTTTTAACGGCATTGTCCATTTATCATAGAAAGTTAGTGTTTTTTCATCGAAATAATCTAGGAAGCTTATACTCGTAAAATTTGACAAAGAAGAATATTAAAAGGTGTGTACCGAGCAACTTTGTTGGTCCGCCATTGCTCAACTCTCTCTATGGAAGAGATTTTAACTGTTTTTTCCATTTGTCATAGAAAGTTGGTGTTTTTGCATCGAAATAATCTAAGAAGCTTAGACTCATAAAATTTGAAGTAGAAGAACAATAAAAAGTGTACATCGAACAACTTTGATTGTCCGAAGTTGCTCAACTCTCTCTATGGAGGAGCTTTTAACGGTTTTGTCCATTTGTCAGAGAAAGTTGCTGTTTTGGCATCGAAATAATCTTGGAAGCCTATACTCATAAAATTTGACATAGAAGAACAATAAAACGTGTACACCGAGCATTTTTGATGATCCGAAATTGGTCAACTCTCTCTATGAAGAAGCTTTTAACAGTTTTCTCCATTTGTCATAGAAACCTGGGATTTTGGCATCGAAATAATCTAGGAAGCTTATACTCATAAAATTTGACATAGAAGAACGTTAAAAAGTGTACACCGAGCGACTTTGATAGTCCGAAGTTGCTCAACTCTCCCTATGGAGGAGCTTTTAACGATTTTGTCTATTTGTCATAGAAAGAAGGTGTTTTGGCATCGAAATAATCCTGGAAGCTCATTTTCGTAAAATTTAACATAGAAGAACAATAAAAAGTGTACACCAGCAACTTTGATTGTCCGAATTTGCTCAACTCTCTCTATGGGGAAGCTTTTAAAGGTTTTGTCCATTTGTCATAGAAAGTTGGTCTTTTGCCATCGAAATAATCTTGGAAGCTTATACTCATAAAATTTGACATAGAAGAACATTAAAAAGTGTACACCGAGCAACTTTGATAGTCCGAAGTTGCTCAACTCTCTCTATGGAGGAGCTTTTAACGGTTTTGTCCATTTGTCATAGAAAGTTGGTGTTTTGGCATCGAAATAAACCTGGAAGCTCATTTTCATAAAATTTAACATAAAGGAACAATAAAAAGTGTACACCGGGCAACTTTGATTGTCCGAAGTTGTTCAACTCTCTCTATGGAGGAGCTTTTAACGGTTTTGTCCATTTGTCATAGAAAGTTGGTGTTTAGGCATCGAAATAATTCTTGAAGCTCATTTTCTTAAAATTTAACATAAAGGAACAATAAAAACTGTACATCGAGCAACTTTGATTGTCCGAAGTTTCTCATCTCTCTCTATGGAGGAGCTTTTAACGGTTTTTTTCATTTCTCATTGAAAGTTCGTGTTTTGGCATCGAAATAATCTTGGAAGCCTATACACGTAAAATTTGACATAAAAAAGCAATAAAAAGTGTACACCGAGCAACTTCGATTGTCTGAAGTTGCTCAACTCTCTCTATAGACGTGCTTTTAACGGCTTTGTCCATTTATCATAAAAAGTTAGTGTTTTTTCCTCGTAATAATCTAGGAAGCTTATACTCGTAAAATTTGACATAGAAGAACAATAAAAGGTGTACACCGAGAAACTTTGATGGTCCGATGTTGCTCAACTCTTTCTATGGAGGAGCTTTTAACTGTTTTTTCCATTTGTCATAGGAAGTTGGTGTTTTTGCATCGAAATAATCTAAGAAGCTTACACTCATAAAATTTGAAGTAGAAGAACAATAAAAAGTGTACACCGAGCAACTTTGATTGTCCGAAGATGCTCAACTCTCTCTATGGAGGAGCTTTTAACGATTTTGTCCATTTGTCATAGAAAGTTGCTGTTTTGGCATCGAAATAATCTTGGAAGCTTATACTCATAAAATTTGACATAGAAGAACAATAAAACGTGTACACCGAGCATCTTTGATGGTCCGAAATTGGTCAACTCTTTATATGAAGGAGCTTCTAACAGGTTTCTCCATTTGTCATAGAAACCAGGGATTTTGGCATCGAAATAATCCTGGAAGCTCATTTTCGTAAAATTTAACATAGAAGAACAATAAAAAGTGTACACCGAGCAACTTTGATTGTCGGAAGTTGCTCAACTCTCTCTATGGAGGAGCTTTTAACGGTTTTGTCCATTTGTCATAGAAAGTTGGTGTTTTGGCATTGAAATAATCCTGGAAACTCATTTTCGTAAAATTTAACATAAAAGAACAATAATAAGTGTAAACCGAGCAACTTTGATTGTCCGAAGTTGCTCAACTCCCTCTATGGAGGAGCTTTTAACGGTTTTGTCCATTTGTCATAGAAAGTTGGTATTTTCGCATCGAAATAATCTTGGAAGCCTATACACGTAAAATTTTACATAAAAAAGCAATAAAAATTGTACACCGAGCAACTTCGATTGTCCGAAGTTGCTCAACTCTCTCTATAGACGTGCTTTTAACGGCATTGTCCATTTATCATAGAAAGTTAGTGTTTTTTCATCGAAATAATCTAGGAAGCTTATACTCGTAAAATTTGACAAAGAAGAACATTAAAAGGTGTGCACCGAGCAACTTTGATGGTCCGACGTTGATCAACTCTCTCTATGGAGGAGCTTTTAACTGTTTTTTCCATTTGACATAGAAAGTTGGTGTTTTTGCATCGAAATAATCTTAGAAGCTTACACTCATAAAATTTGTAGTAGAAGAACAATAAAAAGTGTACACCGAGCAACTTTGATTGTCCGAAGTTGCTCAACTCTCTCTATGGAGGAGCTTTTAACGGTTTTGTCGATTTGTCATAGAAAGTTGCTGTTTTGGCATCGAAATAATCTTGGAAGCTTATACTCATAAAATTTGACGTAGAAGAACAATAAAACGTGTACACCGAGCATCTTTGATGGTCCGAAATTGGTCAACTCTTTATATGAAGGAGCTTTTAACAGTTTTCTCCATTTGTCATAGAAACCAGGGATTTTGGCATTGAAATAATCTAGAAAGCTTATACTCATAAAATTTGACATAGAAGAACATTAAAAAGTGTACAACGAAAAACTTTGATAGTTCGAAGTTGCTCAACTCTCTCTATGGAGGTGCTTTTAGCGGTTTTGTCGATTTGTCATAGAAAGTTGGTGTTTTGACATCGACATAATCTTGGAAGCTCATTTTCGTAAAATTTAACATAGAAGAACAATAAAAAGTGTACACCAAGAAACCTTTGATTGTCCGAAGTTGCTCAACTCTCTCTATGGATGAGCTTTTAACGGTTTTGTCCATTTGTCATAGAAAGTTGGTGTTTTGGCATCGAAATAATCCTGGAAACTCATTTTCGTAAAATTTAACATAAAAGAACAATAAAAAGTGTACACCGAGCAACTTTGATTGTCCGAAGTTGCTCAACTCTCTCTATGGAGGAGCTTTTAACGGTTTTGTCTATTTGTCATCGAAAGTTGGTATTTTCGCATTGAAATAATCTTGGAAGCCTATACACGTAAAATTTTACATAAAAAAGCAATAAAAAGTGTACACCGAGCAACTTCGGTTGTCCGAAGTTGCTCAACTCTCTCTATAGACGTGCTTTTAACGGCTTTGTCCATTTATCATAGAAAGTTAGTGTTTTTTCATCGAAATAATCTTGGAAGCTTATACTCGTAAAATTTGACAAAGAAGAACATTAAAAGGTGTACACAAAGCAACTTTGATGGTCCGCCGTTGGTCAACTCTCTCTATGAAGGAGATTTTAACTGTTTTTTCCATTTGTCATAGAAAGTTGGTGTTTTTGCATCGAAATAATCTAAGAAGCTTACACTCATAAAATTTGAAGTAGAAGAACAATAAAAAGTACATCGAACAACTTTGATTGTCCGAAGTTGCTCAACTCTCTCTATGGAGGAGCTTTTAACGGTTTTGTCCATTTGTCAGAGAAAGTTGCTGTTTTGGCATCGAAATAATCTTGGAAGCTTATACTCATAAAATTTGACATAGAAGAACAATAAAACGTGTACACCGAGCATCTTTGATGGTCCGAAATTGGTCAACTCTCTCTATGAAGAAGCTTTTAACGGCATTGTCCATTTGTCATAGAAAGTTGGTATTTTCGGATTGAAATACTCTTGGAAGCCTATACACGTAAAATTTTACATAAAAAAGCAATAAAAAGTGTACACCGAGCAACTTCGATTGTCCGAAGTTGCTCAACTCTCTCTATAGACGTGCTTTTAACGGCTTTGTCCATTTATCATAGAAAGTTAGTGTTTTTTCATCGAAATAATCTTGGAAGCTTATACTCGTAAAATTTGACAAAGAAGAACATTAAAAGGTGTACACAAAGCAACTTTGATGGTCCGCCGTTGGTCAACTCTCTCTATGGAGGAGATTTTAACTGTTTTTTCCATTTGTCATAGAAAGTTGGTGTTTTTGCATCGAAATAATCTAAGAAGCTTACACTCATAAAATTTGAAGTAGAAGAACAATAAAAAGTGTACACCGAGCAACTTTGATTGTCCGAAGTTGCTCAACTTTCTCTATGGAGGAGCTTTTAACGGTTTTGTCCATTTGTCATAGAAAGTTGGTGTTTTGGCATCGAAATAATCCTGGAAACTCATTTTCGTAAAATTTAACATAAAAGAACAATAAAAAGTGTACACCGAGCAACTTTGATTGTCCGAAGTTGCTGAACTCTCTCTATGGAGGAGCTTTTAACGGTTTTGTCCATTTGTCATAGAAAGTTGGTATTTTCGCATTGAAATACTCTTGGAAGCCTATACACGTAAAATTTTACATAAAAAAGCAATAAAAAGTGTACACCGAGCAACTTCGATTGTCCGAAGTTGCTCAACTCTCTCTATAGACATGCTTTTAACGGCTTGGTCCATTTATCATAGAAAGTTAGTATTTTTTCATCGAAATAATCTAGGAAGCTTATACTCGTAAAATTTGACAAAGAAGAACATTAAAAGGTGTACACCGAGCAACATTGATGGTCCGCCGTTTCTCAACTCTCTCTATGAAGGAGATTTTAACTGTTTTTTCCATTTGTCATAGAAAGTTGGTGTTTTTGCATCGAAATAATCTAAGAAGCTTACACTCATAAAATTTGAAGTAGAAGAACAATAAAAAGTGTACATCGAACAACTTTGATTGTCCGAAGTTGCTCAACTCTCTCTATGAAGGAGCTTTTAACGGTTTTGTCCATTTGTCAGAGAAAGTTGCTGTTTTGGCATCGAAATAATCTTGGAAGCTTATACTCATAAAATTTGACATAGAAGAACAATAAAACGTGTACACCGAGCATCTTTGATGGTCCGAAATTGGTCAACTCTCTCTATGAAGAAGCTTTTAACAGTTTTCTCCATTTGCCATAGAAACCTGGGATTTTGGCATCGAAATAATCTAGGAAGCTTATACTCATAAAATTTGACATAGAAGAACATTAAAAAGTGTACACCGAGCAACTTTGATAGTCCGAAGTTGCTCAACTCTCTCTATGGAGGAGCTTTTAACGGTTTTGTCCATTTGTCATAGAAAGTATGTGATTTGGCATCGAAATAATTCTAGAAGCTCATTTTCGTAAAATTTAACATAGAAGAACAATAAAAAGTGTATACCGAGCAACTTTGATTGTCCGAATTTGCTCAACTCTCTCTATGGAGGACCCTTTAACGGTTTTGTCCATTTGTCATAGGAAGTTGGTGTTTTGGCAACGAAATAATCCTAGAAGCTCATTTTCGTAAAATTTAACCTAAAAGAACAATAAAAAGTGTACACCGAGCAACTTTGATTGTCCGAAGTTGCTCAACTCTCTTTATGTAGAAGCTTTTAACGGTTTTGTACATTTGTCATAGAAAGTTGGTGTTTTGTCATCGAAATAATCTTGGAAGCCTATACACGTAAAATTTTACATAAAAAAGCAATAAAAAGTGTACACCGAGCAACTTCGATTGTCTGAAGTTTCTCAACTCTCTCTATAGACGTGCTTTTAACGGCTTTGTCCATTTATCATAGAAAGTTAGTGTTTTTTCATCGAAATAATCTAGGAAGCTTATACTCGTAAAATTTGACATAGAAGAACATTAAAAGGTGTACACCTAGCAACTTTGATGGTCTGACGTTGCTCAACTCTCTTTATGGAGGAGCTTTTAACTGTTTTTTCCATTTGTCATAGAAAGTTGGTATTTTTGCATCGAAATAATCTAAGAAGCTTACACTCATAAAATTTGAAGTAGAAGAAGAATAAAAAGTGTACACCGAGCAACTTTGATTGTCCGAAGTTGCTCAACTCTCTCTATGGAGGAGCTTTATATGGTTTTTTTTATTTGTCATAGAAAGTTGGTGTTTTGGCATCGAAATAATATTGAAAGCCTATACACGTAAAATTTAACATAAAAGAACAATAAAACGTGTACACCGAGAAACTTCGATTGTCCGAAGTTGCTCAACTCTCTCTATAGATGTGCTTTTAACGGTTTTGTCCATTTGCCATTGAAAGTTGGTGTTTTGGCATCGAAATAATATTGGAAGCCTATACACGTAAAATTTGACATAGAAAAACATTAAAAAGTGTACACCGAGCAACTTCGATTGTCCGAAGTTGCTCAACTCTCTCTATAGAAGTGCTTTTAACAGCTTTGTCCATTTATCATAGAAAGTTACTGTTTTTTCATCGAAAAAATCAAGGAAGCTTATACTCGTAAAATTTAACATAGAAGAACATTAAAGGGTGTACACCGACCAACTTTGATGGTCCGACGTTGCTCAACTCTTTCTATGGAGGAGCTTTTAACGGTTTTGTCCATTTGTCATTAAAAGTTGCTGTTTTGTCATCGAAATAATCTTGGAAGCTTATACTCGTAAAATTTGACTTAGTAGAACATTAAAAAGTGTACACCGAGCAAATTCGATTGTCCGAAGTTGCTCAACTCTCTCTATAGACGTGCATTTAACAGCTTTGTCCATTTATCATAGAAAGTTAGTGTTTTTAATTCGAAATAATCTAGGAAGCTTATACTCGTAAAATTTGACATAGAAGAACATTAAAAAGTGTACACCAAGCAACTTTGATAGCCGAAGTTGCTCAACTCTCTCTATGGAGTAGCTTTTAACGGTTTTGTCCATTTTTCATAGAAAGTTGGTGTTTTGGCATAGAAATAATCCTGGAAGCTCATTTTCGTAAAATTTAACATAGAAGAACAATAAAAAGTGTACACCGAGCAACTTTGATTGTCCGAAGTTGCTCAACTCTCTCTATGGAGGAGCTTTTAATGGTTTTGTTTATTTGTCATAGAAAGTTGGTGTTTTGGCATCGAAATAATATTGGAAGCCTATACACGTAAAATTTAACATAAAAGAACAATAAAAAGTGTACACCGAGCAACTTCGATTGTCCGAAGTTGCTCAACTTTCTCTATAGATGTGCTTTTAACGGTTTTGTCCATTTGCCATTGAAAGTTGGTGTTTTGGCATCGAAATAATATTGGAAGTCTATACACGTAAAATTTGACATAGAAGAACATTAAAAAGTGTACACCGAGCAACTTCGATTGTCCGAAGTTGCTCAACTCTCTCTATAGACGTGCTTTTAACAGCTTTGTCCATTTATCATGGAAAGTTAGTGTTTTTTCATCGAAATAATCATGGAAGCTTATACTCGTAAAATTTAACATAGAAGAACATTAAAGGGTGTACACCGACCAACTTTGATGGTCCGACGTTGCTCAACTCTCTCTATGGAGGAGCTTTTAACGGTTTTGTCCATTTGTCATTAAAAGTTGCTGTTTTGTCATCGAAATAATCTTGGAAGCTTATACTCGTAAAATTTGACTTAGTAGAACATTAAAAAGTGTACACCGAGCAAATTCGATTGTCCGAAGTTGCTCAACTCTCTCTATAGACGTGCATTTAACAGCTTTGTCCATTTATCATAGAAATTTAGTGTTCTTAATTCGAAATAATCTAGGAAGCTTATACTCGTAAAATTTAACATAGATGAACATTAAAAGGTGTACACCGAGCAACTTTAATGGTCCGACGTTGCTCAACTCTCTCTATGGAGGAGCTTTTAACGGTTTTGTCCATTTGTCATTGAAAGTTGGTGTTTTGGCATCGAAATAATCTTGGAAGCTTATACTCGTAAAATTTGACATAGAAGAACATTAAAAAGTGTACACCAAGCAACTTTGATAGTCCGAAGTTGCTCAACTCTCTCTACGGAGTAGCTTTTAACGGTTTTGTCCATTTGTCATAGAAAGTTGGTGTTTTGGCATAGAAATAATCCTGGAAGCTCATTTTCGTAAAATTTAACATAGAAGAACAATAAAAAGTGTACACCGTGCAACTTTGATTGTCCGAAGTTGCTCAACTCTCTCAATGGAGGAGCTTTTAATGGTTTTTTTTATTTGTCATAGAAAGTTGGTATTTTGGCATCGAAATAATATTGGAAGCCTATACACGTAAAATTTAACATAAAAGAACAATAAAAAGTGTACACCGAGAAACTTCGATTGTCCGAAGTTGCTCAACTCTCTCTATAGATGTGCTTTTAACGGTTTTGTCCATTTGCCATTGAAAGTTGGTGTTTTGGCATCGAAATAATATTGGAAGCCTATACACGTAAAATTTGACATAGAAAAACATTAAAAAGTGTACACCGAGCAACTTCGATTGTCCGAAGTTGCTCAACTCTCTCTATAGAAGTGCTTTTAACAGCTTTGTCCAATTATCATAGAAAGTTAGTGTTTTTTCATCGAAATAATCAAGGAAGCTTATACTCGTAAAATTTAACATAGAAGAACATTAAAGGGTGTACACCGACCAACTTTGATGGTCTGACGTTGCTCAACTCTTTCTATGGAGGAGCTTTTAACGGTTTTGTCCATTTGTCATTAAAAGTTGGTGTTTTGTCATTGAAATAATCTTGGAAGCTTATACTCGTAAAATTTGACTTAGTAGAACATTAAAAAGTGTACACCGAGCAAATTCGATTGTCCGAAGTTGCTCAACTCTCTCTATAGACGTGCATTTAACAGCTTTGTCCATTTATCATAGAAAGTTAGTGTTTTTAATTCGAAATAATCTAGGAAGCTTATACTCATAAAATTTGACATAGAAGAACATTAAAAAGTGTACACCAAGCAACTTTGATAGCCGAAGTTGCTCAACTCTCTCTACGGAGTAGCTTTTAACGGTTTTGTCCATTTTTCATAGAAAGTTGGTGTTTTGGCATAGAAATAATCCTGGAAGCTCATTTTCGTAAAATTTAACATAGAAGAACAATAAAAAGTGTACACCGAGCAACTTTGATTGTCCGAAGTTGCTCAACTCTCTCTATGGAGGAGCTTTTAATGGTTTTGTTTATTTGTCATAGAAAGTTGGTGTTTTGGCATCGAAATAATATTGGAAGCCTATACACGTAAAATTTAACATAAAAGAACAATAAAAAGTGTACACCGAGCAACTTCGATTGTCCGAAGTTGCTCAACTCTCTCTATAGATGTGCTTTTAACGGTTTTGCCAATTGCCATTGAAAGTTGGTGTTTTGGCATCGAAATAATATTGGAAGCCTATACACGTAAAATTTGACATAGAAGAACATTAAAAAGTGTACACCGAGCAACTTCGATTGTCCGAAGTTGCTCAACTCTCTCTATAGACGTGCTTTTAACAGCTTTGTCCATTTATCATGGAAAGTTAGTGTTTTTTCATCGAAATAATCAAGGAAGCTTATACTCGTAAAATTTAACATAGAAGAACATTAAAGGGTGTACACCGACCAACTTTGATGGTCCGACGTTGCTCAACTCTCTCTATGGAGGAGCTTTTAACGGTTTTGTCCATTTGTCATTAAAAGTTGGTGTTTTGGCATCGAAATAATCTTGGAAGCTTATACTCGTAAAATTTGAGTTAGTAGAACATTAAAAAGTATACACCGAGCAACTTCGATTCTCCGAAGTTGCTCAACTCTCTCTATAGACGTGCATTTAACAGCTTTGTCCATTTATCATCTAAAGTTAGTGTTTTTAATTCGAAATAATCTAGGAAGCTTATACTCGTAAAATTTAACATAGATGAACATTAAAAGGTGTACACCGAGCAACTTTAATGGTCCGACGTTGCTCAACTCTCTCTATGGAGGAGCTTTTAACGGTTTTGTCCATTTGTCATTGAAAGTTGGTGTTTTGGCATCGAAATAATCTTGGAAGCTTATACTCGTAAAATTTGACATAGAAGAACATTAAAAAGTGTACACCAAGCAACTTTGATAGTCCGAAGTTGCTCAACTCTCTCTACGGAGTAGCTTTTAACGGTTTTGTTCATTTGTCAAAGAAAGTGGGTGTTTTGGCATAGAAATAATCCTAGAAGCTCATTTTCGTAAAATTTAACATAGAAGAACAATAAAAAGTGTACACCGAGCAATTTTGATTGTCCGAAGTTGCTCAACTCTCTCTATGGAGGAGCTTTTAATGGTTTTTTTTCTTTGTCATAGAAAGTTGGTGTTTTGGCATCGAAATAATATTGGAAGCCTATACACGTAAAATTTAACATAAAAGAACAATAAAAAGTGTACACCGAGCAACTTCGATTGTCCGAAGTTGCTCAACTCTCTCTATAGATGTGCTTTTAACGGTTTTGTCCATTTGCCATTGAAAGTTGGTGTTTTGGCATCGAAATAATATTGGGAGCCTATACACGTAAAATTTGACATAGAAGAACATTAAAAAGTGTACACCGAGCAACTTCGATTGTCCGAAGTTGCTCAACTCTCTCTATAGAAGTGCTTTTAACAGCTTTGTCCATTTATCATAGAAAGTTAGTGTTTTTTCATCGAAATAATCAAGGAAGATTATACTCGTAAAATTTAACATAGAAGAACATTAAAGGGTGTACAACGACCAACTTTGATGGTCCGACGTTGCTCAACTCTCTCTATGGAGGAGCTTTTAACGGTTTTGTCCATTTGTCATTAAAAGTTGGTGTTTTGTCATCGAAATAATCTTGGAAGCTTATACTCGTAAAATTTGACCTAGTAGAACATTAAAAAGTGTACACCGAGCAAATTCGATTGTCCGAAGTTGCTCAACTCTCTCTATAGACGTGCATTTAACAGCTTTGTCCATTTATCATAGAAAGTTAGTGTTTTTAATTCAAAATAATCTAGGAAGCTTATACTCGTAAAATTTAACATAGATGAACATTAAAAGGTGTACACCGAGCAACTTTGATGGTCCGACGTTGCTCAACTCTCTCTATGGAGGAGCTTTTAACGATTTTGTCCATTTGTCATTAAAAGTTGGTGTTTTGACATCGAAATAATCTTGGAAGCTTATACTCGTAAAATTTGACTTAGTAGAACATTATAAAGTTTACAACGAGCAACTTTGATTGTCTGAATTTGCTCTACTCTCTCTATGGAAGGGCTTTTAACGGTTTTGTCCATTTGTCATAGAAAGTTGCTGTTTTGGCATCGAAACAATCTTGGAAGCTTAAACTCATAAAATTTGACATAGAAGAAAAATAAAACGTGCACACCGAGCATCTTTGATGGTCCGAAATTGGTCAACTCTCTCTATGAAGGAGCTTTTAACAGTTTTCTCCATTTGTCATAGAATGTTGGTCTTTTGGCATCGAAATAATCTATGAAGCTTATACTCATAAAATTTGACATAGAAGAACATTAAAAAGTGTACACCAAGCAACTTTGATAGTCCGAAGTTGCTCAACTCTCTCTACGGAGTAGCTTTTAACGGTTTTGTCCATTTGTCATAGAAAGTTGGTGTTTTGGCATCGAAATAATCCTGGAAGCTCATTTTCGTAAAATTTAACATAGAAGAACAATAAAAAGTGTACACCGAGCAACTTTGATTGTCCGAAGTTGCTCAACTCTCTCTATGGATGAGCTTTTAATGGTTTTGTTCATTTGTCATAGAAAGTTGGTGTTTTGGCATCGAAATAATCTTGGAAGCCTATACACGTAAAATTTAACATAAAAGAACAATAAAAAGTGTACACCGAGCAACTTTGATTGTCCGAAGTTGCTCAACTCTCTCTATGGATGTGCTTTTAACGGTTTTGTCCATTTGCCATTGAAAGTTGGTGTTTTGGCATCGAAATAATATTGGAAGTCTATACACGTAAAATTTGACATAGAAGAACATTAAAAAGTGTACACCGAGCAACTTCGATTGTCCGAAATTGCTCAACTCTCTCTATAGACGTGCTTTTAACAGCTTTGTCCATTTATCATAGAAAGTTAGTGTTTTTTCATCGAAATAATCAAGGAAGCTTATACTCGTAAAATTTAACATAGAAGAACATTAAAGGGTGTACACCGACCAACTTTGATGTTCCGATGTTGCTCAACTCTCTCTATTGAGGAGCTTTTAACGGTTTTGTCCATTTGTCGTTAAAAGTTGGTGTTTTGGCATCGAAGTAATCTTGGAAGCTTATACTCGTAAAATTCGACTTAGTAGAACATTATAAAGTGTACACCGAGCAACTTCGATTGTCCGAAGTTGCTCAACTCTCTCTATGGAGGAGCTTTTAATTGTTTTGTTTATTTGTCATAGAAAGTTGGTGTTTTGGCATCGAAATAATATTGGAAGCCTATAGACGTAAAATTTAACATAAAAGAACATTAAAAAGTTTACAACGAGCAACTTCGATTGTCCGAAGTTGCTCAACTCTCTCTATAGACGTGCATTTAACAGCTTTGTACACTTATCATAGAAAGTTAGTGTTTTTAATTCGAAATAAACTAGGAAGCTTATACTTGTAAAATTTAACATAGAAGAACATTAAAAGGCGTACACCGAGCAACTTTGATGGTCCGACGTTGCTCAACTCTCTCTATGGAGGAGCTTTTAATGGTTTTGTTTATTTGTCATAGAAAGTTGGTGTTTTGGCATCGAAATAATATTGGAAGCCTATACACGTAAAATTTAACATAAAAGAACAATAAAAAGTGTACACCGAGCAACTTCGATTGTCCGAAGTTGCTCAACTTTCTCTATAGATGTGCTTTTAACGGTTTTGTCCATTTGCCATTGAAAGTTGGTGTTTTGGCATCGAAATAATATTGGAAGTCTATACACGTAAAATTTGACATAGAAGAACATTAAAAAGTGTACACCGAGCAACTTCGATTGTCCGAAGTTGCTCAACTCTCTCTATAGACGTGCTTTTAACAGCTTTGTCCATTTATCATGGAAAGTTAGTGTTTTTTCATCGAAATAATCATGGAAGCTTATACTCGTAAAATTTAACATAGAAGAACATTAAAGGGTGTACACCGACCAACTTTGATGGTCCGACGTTGCTCAACTCTCTCTATGGAGGAGCTTTTAACGGTTTTGTCCATTTGTCATTAAAAGTTGGTGTTTTGGCATCGAAATAATCTTGGAAGCTTATACTCGTAAAATTTGAGTTAGTAGAACATTAAAAAGTGTACACCGAGCAACTTCGATTGTCTGAAGTTGCCCAACTCTCTCTATAGACGTGCATTTAACAGCTTTGTCCATTTATCATAGAAATTTAGTGTTTTTAATTCGAAATAATCTAGGAAGCTTATACTCGTAAAATTTAACATAGATGAACATTAAAAGGTGTACACCGAGCAACTTTAATGGTCCGACGTTGCTCAACTCTCTCTATGGAGGAGCTTTTAACGGTTTTGTCCATTTGTCATTGAAAGTTGGTGTTTTGGCATCGAAATAATCTTGGAAGCTTATACTCGTAAAATTTGACATAGAAGAACATTAAAAAGTGTACACCAAGCAACTTTGATAGTCCGAAGTTGCTCAACTCTCTCTACGGAGTAGCTTTTAACGGTTTTGTCCATTTGTCATAGAAAGTTGGTGTTTTGGCATAGAAATAATCCTGGAAGCTCATTTTCGTAAAATTTAACATAGAAGAACAATAAAAAGTGTACACCGTGCAACTTTGATTGTCCGAAGTTGCTCAACTCTCTCAATGGAGGAGCTTTTAATGGTTTTTTTTATTTGTCATAGAAAGTTGGTATTTTGGCATCGAAATAATATTGGAAGCCTATACACGTAAAATTTAACATAAAAGAACAATAAAAAGTGTACACCGAGAAACTTCGATTGTCCGAAGTTGCTCAACTCTCTCTATAGATGTGCTTTTAACGGTTTTGTCCATTTGCCATTGAAAGTTGGTGTTTTGGCATCGAAATAATATTGGAAGCCTATACACGTAAAATTTGACATAGAAAAACATTAAAAAGTGTACACCGAGCAACTTCGATTGTCCGAAGTTGCTCAACTCTCTCTATAGAAGTGCTTTTAACAGCTTTGTCCAATTATCATAGAAAGTTAGTGTTTTTTCATCGAAATAATCAAGGAAGCTTATACTCGTAAAATTTAACATAGAAGAACATTAAAGGGTGTACACCGACCAACTTTGATGGTCCGACGTTGCTCAACTCTTTCTATGGAGGAGCTTTTAACGGTTTTGTCCATTTGTCATTAAAAGTTGGTGTTTTGTCATTGAAATAATCTTGGAAGCTTATACTCGTAAAATTTGACTTAGTAGAACATTAAAAAGTGTACACCGAGCAAATTCGATTGTCCGAAGTTGCTCAACTCTCTCTATAGACGTGCATTTAACAGCTTTGTCCATTTATCATAGAAAGTTAGTGTTTTTAATTCGAAATAATCTAGGAAGCTTATACTCATAAAATTTGACATAGAAGAACATTAAAAAGTGTACACCAAGCAACTTTGATAGCCGAAGTTGCTCAACTCTCTCTACGGAGTAGCTTTTAACGGTTTTGTCCATTTTTCATAGAAAGTTGGTGTTTTGGCATAGAAATAATCCTGGAAGCTCATTTTCGTAAAATTTAACATAGAAGAACAATAAAAAGTGTACACCGAGCAACTTTGATTGTCCGAAGTTGCTCAACTCTCTCTATGGAGGAGCTTTTAATGGTTTTGTTTATTTGTCATAGAAAGCTGGTGTTTTGGAATCGAAATAATATTGGAAGCCTATACACGTAAAATTTAACATAAAAGAACAATAAAAAGTGTACACCGAGCAACTTCGATTGTCCGAAGTTGCTCAACTCTCTCTATAGATGTGCTTTTAACGGTTTTGCCAATTGCCATTGAAAGTTGGTGTTTTGGCATCGAAATAATATTGGAAGCCTATACACGTAAAATTTGACATAGAAGAACATTAAAAAGTGTACACCGAGCAACTTCGATTGTCCGAAGTTGCTCAACTCTCTCTATAGACGTGCTTTTAACAGCTTTGTCCATTTATCATGGAAAGTTAGTGTTTTTTCATCGAAATAATCAAGGAAGCTTATACTCGTAAAATTTAACATAGAAGAACATTAAAGGGTGTACACCGACCAACTTTGATGGTCCGACGTTGCTCAACTCTCTCTATGGAGGAGCTTTTAACGGTTTTGTCCATTTGTCATTAAAAGTTGGTGTTTTGGCATCGAAATAATCTTGGAAGCTTATACTCGTAAAATTTGAGTTAGTAGAACATTAAAAAGTATACACCGAGCAACTTCGATTGTCCGAAGTTGCTCAACTCTCTCTATAGACGTGCATTTAACAGCTTTGTCCATTTATCATCTAAAGTTAGTGTTTTTAATTCGAAATAATCTAGGAAGCTTATACTCGTAAAATTTAACATAGATGAACATTAAAAGGTGTACACCGAGCAACTTTAATGGTCCGACGTTGCTCAACTCTCTCTATGGAGGAGCTTTTAACGGTTTTGTCCATTTGTCATTGAAAGTTGGTGTTTTGGCATCGAAATAATCTTGGAAGCTTATACTCGTAAAATTTGACATAGAAGAACATTAAAAAGTGTACACCAAGCAACTTTGATAGTCCGAAGTTGCTCAACTCTCTCTACGGAGTAGCTTTTAACGGTTTTGTCCATTTGTCAAAGAAAGTGGGTGTTTTGGCATAGAAATAATCCTGGAAGCTCATTTTCGTAAAATTTAACATAGAAGAACAATAAAAAGTGTACACCGAGCAATTTTGATTGTCCGAAGTTGCTCAACTCTCTCTATGGAGGAGCTTTTAATGGTTTTTTTTCTTTGTCATAGAAAGTTGGTGTTTTGGCATCGAAATAATATTGGAAGCCTATACACGTAAAATTTAACATAAAAGAACAATAAAAAGTGTACACCGAGCAACTTCGATTGTCCGAAGTTGCTCAACTCTCTCTATAGATGTGCTTTTAACGGTTTTGTCCATTTGCCATTGAAAGTTGGTGTTTTGGCATCGAAATAATATTGGGAGCCTATACACGTAAAATTTGACATAGAAGAACATTAAAAAGTGTACACCGAGCAACTTCGATTGTCCGAAGTTGCTCAACTCTCTCTATAGAAGTGCTTTTAACAGCTTTGTCCATTTATCATAGAAAGTTAGTGTTTTTTCATCGAAATAATCAAGGAAGATTATACTCGTAAAATTTAACATAGAAGAACATTAAAGGGTGTACAACGACCAACTTTGATGGTCCGACGTTGCTCAACTCTCTCTATGGAGGAGCTTTTAACGGTTTTGTCCATTTGTCATTAAAAGTTGGTGTTTTGTCATCGAAATAATCTTGGAAGCTTATACTCGTAAAATTTGACCAAGTAGAACATTAAAAAGTGTACACCGAGCAAATTCGATTGTCCGAAGTTGCTCAACTCTCTCTATAGACGTGCATTTAACAGCTTTGTCCATTTATCATAGAAAGTTAGTGTTTTTAATTCAAAATAATCTAGGAAGCTTATACTCGTAAAATTTAACATAGATGAACATTAAAAGGTGTACACCGAGCAACTTTGATGGTCCGACGTTGCTCAACTCTCTCTATGGAGGAGCTTTTAACGATTTTGTCCATTTGTCATTAAAAGTTGCTGTTTTGGCATCGAAACAATCTTGGAAGCTTAAACTCATAAAATTTGACATAGAAGAACAATAAAACGTGTACACCGAGCATCTTTGATGGTCCGAAATTGGTCAACTCTCTCTATGAAGGAGCTTTTAACAGTTTTCTCCATTTGTCATAGAATGTTGGTCTTTTGGCATCGAAATAATCTATGAAGCTTATACTCATAAAATTTGACATAGAAGAACATTAAAAAGTGTACACCAAGCAACTTTGATAGTCCGAAGTTGCTCAACTCTCTCTACGGAGTAGCTTTTAACGGTTTTGTCCATTTGTCATAGAAAGTTGGTGTTTTGGCATCGAAATAATCCTGGAAGCTCATTTTCGTAAAATTTAACATAGAAGAACAATAAAAAGTGTACACCGAGCAACTTTGATTGTCCGAAGTTGCTCAACTCTCTCTATGGATGAGCTTTTAATGGTTTTGTTCATTTGTCATAGAAAGTTGGTGTTTTGGCATCGAAATAATCTTGGAAGCCTATACACGTAAAATTTAACATAAAAGAACAATAAAAAGTGTACACCGAGCAACTTTGATTGTCCGAAGTTGCTCAACTCTCTCTATGGATGTGCTTTTAACGGTTTTGTCCATTTGCCATTGAAAGTTGGTGTTTTGGCATCGAAATAATATTGGAAGTCTATACACGTAAAATTTGACATAGAAGAACATTAAAAAGTGTACACCGAGCAACTTCGATTGTCCGAAATTGCTCAACTCTCTCTATAGACGTGCTTTTAACAGCTTTGTCCATTTATCATGGAAAGTTAGTGTTTTTTCATCGAAATAATCAAGGAAGCTTATACTCGTAAAATTTAACATAGAAGAACATTAAAGGGTGTACACCGACCAACTTTGATGTTCCGATGTTGCTCAACTCTCTCTATTGAGGAGCTTTTAACGGTTTTGTCCATTTGTCGTTAAAAGTTGGTGTTTTGGCATCGAAGTAATCTTGGAAGCTTATACTCGTAAAATTCGACTTAGTAGAACATTATAAAGTGTACACCGAGCAACTTCGATTGTCCGAAGTTGCTCAACTCTCTCTATGGAGGAGCTTTTAATTGTTTTGTTTATTTGTCATAGAAAGTTGGTGTTTTGGCATCGAAATAATATTGGAAGCCTATAGACGTAAAATTTAACATAAAAGAACATTAAAAAGTTTACAACGAGCAACTTCGATTGTCCGAAGTTGCTCAACTCTCTCTATAGACGTGCATTTAACAGCTTTGTACACTTATCATAGAAAGTTAGTGTTTTTAATTCGAAATAAACTAGGAAGCTTATACTTGTAAAATTTAACATAGAAGAACATTAAAAGGTGTACAACGAGCAACTTTGATGGTCCGACGTTGCTCAACTCTCTCTATGGAGGAGCTTTTAATGGTTTTGTTTATTTGTCATAGAAAGTTGGTGTTTTGGCATCGAAATAATATTGGAAGCCTATACACGTAAAATTTAACATAAAAGAACAATAAAAAGTGTACACCGAGCAACTTCGATTGTCCGAAGTTGCTCAACTTTCTCTATAGATGTGCTTTTAACGGTTTTGTCCATTTGCCATTGAAAGTTGGTGTTTTGGCATCGAAATAATATTGGAAGTCTATACACGTAAAATTTGACATAGAAGAACATTAAAAAGTGTACACCGAGCAACTTCGATTGTCCGAAGTTGCTCAACTCTCTCTATAGACGTGCTTTTAACAGCTTTGTCCATTTATCATGGAAAGTTAGTGTTTTTTCATCGAAATAATCATGGAAGCTTATACTCGTAAAATTTAACATAGAAGAACATTAAAGGGTGTACACCGACCAACTTTGATGGTCCGACGTTGCTCAACTCTCTCTATGGAGGAGCTTTTAACGGTTTTGTCCATTTGTCATTAAAAGTTGGTGTTTTGGCATCGAAATAATCTTGGAAGCTTATACTCGTAAAATTTGAGTTAGTAGAACATTAAAAAGTGTACACCGAGCAACTTCGATTGTCTGAAGTTGCCCAACTCTCTCTATAGACGTGCATTTAACAGCTTTGTCCATTTATCATAGAAATTTAGTGTTTTTAATTCGAAATAATCTAGGAAGCTTATACTCGTAAAATTTAACATAGATGAACATTAAAAGGTGTACACCGAGCAACTTTAATGGTCCGACGTTGCTCAACTCTCTCTATGGAGGAGCTTTTAACGGTTTTGTCCATTTGTCATTGAAAGTTGGTGTTTTGGCATCGAAATAATCTTGGAAGCTTATACTCGTAAAATTTGACATAGAAGAACATTAAAAAGTGTACACCAAGCAACTTTGATAGTCCGAAGTTGCTCAACTCTCTCTACGGAGTAGCTTTTAATGGTTTTGTCCATTTGTCATAGAAAGTTGGTGTTTTGGCATAGAAATAATCCTGGAAGCTCATTTTCGTAAAATTTAACATAGAAGAACAATAAAAAGTGTACACCGTGCAACTTTGATTGTCCGAAGTTGCTCAACTCTCTCAATGGAGGAGCTTTTAATGGTTTTTTTTATTTGTCATAGAAAGTTGGTATTTTGGCATCGAAATAATATTGGAAGCCTATACACGTAAAATTTAACATAAAAGAACAATAAAAAGTGTACACCGAGAAACTTCGATTGTCCGAAGTTGCTCAACTCTCTCTATAGATGTGCTTTTAACGGTTTTGTCCATTTGCCATTGAAAGTTGGTGTTTTGGCATCGAAATAATATTGGAAGCCTATACACGTAAAATTTGACATAGAAAAACATTAAAAAGTGTACACCGAGCAACTTCGATTGTCCGAAGTTGCTCAACTCTCTCTATAGAAGTGCTTTTAACAGCTTTGTCCAATTATCATAGAAAGTTAGTGTTTTTTCATCGAAATAATCAAGGAAGCCTATACTCGTAAAATTTAACATAGAAGAACATTAAAGGGTGTACACCGACCAACTTTGATGGTCCGACGTTGCTCAACTCTTTCTATGGAGGAGCTTTTAACGGTTTTGTCCATTTGTCATTAAAAGTTGGTGTTTTGTCATTGAAATAATCTTGAAAGCTTATACTCGTAAAATTTGACTTAGTAGAACATTAAAAAGTGTACACCGAGCAAATTCGATTGTCCGAAGTTGCTCAACTCTCTCTATAGACGTGCATTTAACAGCTTTGTCCATTTATCATAGAAAGTTAGTGTTTTTAATTCGAAATAATCTAGGAAGCTTATACTCATAAAATTTGACATAGAAGAACATTAAAAAGTGTACACCAAGCAACTTTGATAGCCGAAGTTGCTCAACTCTCTCTACGGAGTAGCTTTTAACGGTTTTGTCCATTTTTCATAGAAAGTTGGTGTTTTGGCATAGAAATAATCCTGGAAGCTCATTTTCGTAAAATTTAACATAGAAGAACAATAAAAAGTGTACACCGAGCAACTTTGATTGTCCGAAGTTGCTCAACTCTCTCTATGGAGGAGCTTTTAATGGTTTTGTTTATTTGTCATAGAAAGTTGGTGTTTTGGCATCGAAATAATATTGGAAGCCTATACACGTAAAATTTAACATAAAAGAACAATAAAAAGTGTACACCGAGCAACTTCGATTGTCCGAAGTTGCTCAACTCTCTCTATAGATGTGCTTTTAACGGTTTTGCCAATTGCCATTGAAAGTTGGTGTTTTGGCATCGAAATAATATTGGAAGCCTATACACGTAAAATTTGACATAGAAGAACATTAAAAAGTGTACACCGAGCAACTTCGATTGTCCGAAGTTGCTCAACTCTCTCTATAGACGTGCTTTTAACAGCTTTGTCCATTTATCATGGAAAGTTAGTGTTTTTTCATCGAAATAATCAAGGAAGCTTATACTCGTAAAATTTAACATAGAAGAACATTAAAGGGTGTACACCGACCAACTTTGATGGTCCGACGTTGCTCAACTCTCTCTATGGAGGAGCTTTTAACGGTTTTGTCCATTTGTCATTAAAAGTTGGTGTTTTGGCATCGAAATAATCTTGGAAGCTTATACTCGTAAAATTTGAGTTAGTAGAACATTAAAAAGTATACACCGAGCAACTTCGATTGTCCGAAGTTGCTCAACTCTCTCTATAGACGTGCATTTAACAGCTTTGTCCATTTATCATCTAAAGTTAGTGTTTTTAATTCGACATAATCTAGGAAGCTTATACTCGTAAAATTTAACATAGATGAACATTAAAAGGTGTACACCGAGCAACTTTAATGGTCCGACGTTGCTCAACTCTCTCTATGGAGGAGCTTTTAACGGTTTTGTCCATTTGTCATTGAAAGTTGGTGTTTTGGCATCGAAATAATCTTGGAAGCTTATACTCGTAAAATTTGACATAGAAGAACATTAAAAAGTGTACACCAAGCAACTTTGATAGTCTGAAGTTGCTCAACTCTCTCTACGGAGTAGCTTTTAACGGTTTTGTCCATTTGTCAAAGAAAGTGGGTGTTTTGGCATAGAAATAATCCTGGAAGCTCATTTTCGTAAAATTTAACATAGAAGAACAATAAAAAGTGTACACCGAGAACCTTTGATTGTCCGAAGTTGCTCAACTCTCTCTATGGAGGAGCTTTTAATGGTTTTTTTTTCTTTGTAATAGAAAGTTGGTGTTTTGGCATCGAAATAATATTGGAAGCCTATACACGTAAAATTTAACATAAAAGAACAATAAAAAGTGTACACCGAGCAACTTGGATTGTCCGAAGTTGCTCAACTCTCTCTATAGATGTGCTTTTAACGGTTTTGTCCATTTGCCATTGAAAGTTGGTGTTTTGGCATCGAAATAATATTGGGAGCCTATACACGTAAAATTTGACATAGAAGAACATTAAAAAGTGTACACCGAGCAACTTCGATTGTCCGAAGTTGCTCAACTCTCTCTATAGAAGTGCTTTTAACAGCTTTGTCCATTTATCATAGAAAGTTAGTGTTTTTTCATCGAAATAATCAAGGAAGATTATACTCGTAAAATTTAACATAGAAGAACATTAAAGGGTGTACAACGACCAACTTTGATGGTCCGACGTTGCTCAACTCTCTCTATGGAGGAGCTTTTAACGGTTTTGTCCATTTGTCATTAAAAGTTGGTGTTTTGTCATCGAAATAATCTTGGAAGCTTATACTCGTAAAATTTGACCTAGTAGAACATTAAAAAGTGTACACCGAGCAAATTCGATTGTCCGAAGTTGCTCAACTCTCTCTATAGACGTGCATTTAACAGCTTTGTCCATTTATCATAGAAAGTTAGTGTTTTTAATTCAAAATAATCTAGGAAGCTTATACTCGTAAAATTTAACATAGATGAACATTAAAAGGTGTACACCGAGCAACTTTGATGGTCCGACGTTGCTCAACTCTCTCTATGGAGGAGCTTTTAACGATTTTGTCCATTTGTCATTAAAAGTTGGTGTTTTGGCATCGAAATAATCTTGGAAGCTTATACTCGTAAAATTTGACTTAGTAGAACATTATAAAGTTTACAACGAGCAACTTTGATTGTCCGAATTTGCTCTACTCTCTCTATGGAAGGGCTTTTAACGGTTTTGTCCATTTGTCATAGAAAGTTGCTGTTTTGGCATCGAAACAATCTTGGAAGCTTAAACTCATAAAATTTGACATAGAAGAACAATAAAACGTGTACACCGAGCATCTTTGATGGTCCGAAATTGGTCAACTCTCTCTATGAAGGAGCTTTTAACAGTTTTCTCCATTTGTCATAGAATGTTGGTCTTTTGGCATCGAAATAATCTATGAAGCTTATACTCATAAAATTTGACATAGAAGAACATTAAAAAGTGTACACCAAGCAACTTTGATAGTCCGAAGTTGCTCAACTCTCTCTACGGAGTAGCTTTTAACGGTTTTGTCCATTTGTCATAGAAAGTTGGTGTTTTGGCATCGAAATAATCCTGGAAGCTCATTTTCGTAAAATTTAACATAGAAGAACAATAAAAAGTGTACACCGAGCAACTTTGATTGTCCGAAGTTGCTCAACTCTCTCTATGGATGAGCTTTTAATGGTTTTGTTCATTTGTCATAGAAAGTTGGTGTTTTGGCATCGAAATAATCTTGGAAGCCTATACACGTAAAATTTAACATAAAAGAACAATAAAAAGTGTACACCGAGCAACTTTGATTGTCCGAAGTTGCTCAACTCTCTCTATGGATGTGCTTTTAACGGTTTTGTCCATTTGCCATTGAAAGTTGGTGTTTTGGCATCGAAATAATATTGGAAGTCTATACACGTAAAATTTGACATAGAAGAACATTAAAAAGTGTACACCGAGCAACTTCGATTGTCCGAAATTGCTCAACTCTCTCTATAGACGTGCTTTTAACAGCTTTGTCCATTTATCATAGAAAGTTAGTGTTTTTTCATCGAAATAATCAAGGAAGCTTATACTCGTAAAATTTAACATAGAAGAACATTAAAGGGTGTACACCGACCAACTTTGATGTTCCGATGTTGCTCAACTCTCTCTATTGAGGAGCTTTTAACGGTTTTGTCCATTTGTCGTTAAAAGTTGGTGTTTTGGCATCGAAGTAATCTTGGAAGCTTATACTCGTAAAATTCGACTTAGTAGAACATTATAAAGTGTACACCGAGCAACTTCGATTGTCCGAAGTTGCTCAACTCTCTCTATGGAGGAGCTTTTAATTGTTTTGTTTATTTGTCATAGAAAGTTGGTGTTTTGGCATCGAAATAATATTGGAAGCCTATAGACGTAAAATTTAACATAAAAGAACATTAAAAAGTTTACAACGAGCAACTTCGATTGTCCGAAGTTGCTCAACTCTCTCTATAGACGTGCATTTAACAGCTTTGTACACTTATCATAGAAAGTTAGTGTTTTTAATTCGAAATAAACTAGGAAGCTTATACTTGTAAAATTTAACATAGAAGAACATTAAAAGGTGTACACCGAGCAACTTTGATGGTCCGACGTTGCTCAACTCTCTCTATGGAGGAGCTTTTAACGGTTTTGTCCATTTGCCATTAAAAGTTGGTGTTTTGGCATCGAAATAATCTTGGAAGCTTATACTCGTAAAATTTGACTTAGTAGAACATTATAAAGTGTACACCGAGCAACTTTGATTGTCCGAAGTTGCTCAACTCTCTCTATGGAGGAGCTTTTAACGGTTTTGTCCATTTGTCATAGAAAGTTGCTGTTTTGGCATCGAAATAATCTTGGAAGCTTATACTCATAAAATTTGACATAGAAGAACAGTAAAACGTGTACACCGAGCATCTTTGATGGTCCGAAACTGGTCAACTCTCTCTATGAAGGAGCTTTTAACAGTTTTCTCCATTTGTCATAGAATGTTGGTCTTTCGGCATCGAAATAATCTATGAAGCTTATACTCATAAAATTTCACATAGAAGAACATTAAAAAGTGTACACCAAGCAACTTTGATAGTCCGAAGTTGCTCAACTCTCTCTACGGAGTAGCTTTAACGGTTTTGTCCATTTGTCAAAGAAAGTTGGTGTTTTGGCATCGAAATAATCCTGGAAGCTCATTTTCGTAAAATTTAACATAGAAGAACAATAAAAAGTGTACACCGAGCAATTTTAATTGTCCGAAGTTGCTCAACTCCCTCTATGGATGAGCTTTTAATGGTTTTGTTCATTTGTCATAGAAAGTTGGTGTTTTGGCATCGAAATAATCTTGGAAGCCTATACACGTAAAATTTAACATAAAAGAACAATAAAAAGTGTACACCGAGCAACTTTGATTGTCCGAAGTTGCTCAACTCTCTCTATAGATGTGCTTTTAACGGTTTTGTCCATTTGCCATTGAAAGTTGGTGTTTTGGCATCGAAATAATATTGGAAGCCCATACACGTAAAATTTTACATAGAAGAACATTAAAAAATGTAGACCGAGCAACTTCGATTGTCCGAAGTTGCTCAACTCTCTCTATAGACGTGCTTTTAACAGCTTTGTCCATTTATCATAGAAAGTTAGTGTTTTTTCATCGAAATAATCAAGGAAGCTTATACTCGTAAAATTTAACATAGAAGAACATTAAAGGGTGTACACCGACCAACTTTGATGGTCCGACGTTGCTCAACTCTCTCTATGGAGGAGCTTTTAACGGTTTTGTCCATTTGCCATTAAAAGTTGGTGTTTTGGCATCGAAATAATCTTGGAAGCTTATACTCGTAAAATTTGACTTAGTAGAACATTATAAAGTGTACACCGAGCAACTTTGATTGTCCCAAGTTGCTCAACTCTCTCTATGGAGGAGCTTTTAACGGTTTTGTCCATTTGTCATAGAAAGTTAGTGTTTTTAATTCGAAATAATCTAGAAAACTTATACTCGTAAAATTCAACATAGATGAACATTAAAAGGTGTACACCGAGCAACTTTGATGGTCCGACGTTGCTCAACTCTCTCTATGGAGGAGCTTTTAACGGTTTTGTCCATTTGTCATTAAAAGTTGGTGTTTTGGCATCGAAATAATCTTGGAAGCTTATACTCGTAAAATTTGACATAGAAGAACATTAAAAAGTGTACACCAAGCAACTTTGATAGTCCGAAGTTGCTCAACTCTCTCTACGGAGTAGCTTTTAACGGTTTTGTCCATTTGTCATAGAAAGTTGGTGTTTTGGCATGGAAATAATCCTGGAAGCTCATTTTCGTAAAATTTAACATAGAAGAACAATAAAAAGTGTACACCGAGCAACTTTGATTGTCCGAAGTTGCTCAACTCTCTCTATGGAGGAGCTTTTAATGGTTTTGTTTATTTTGTCATAGAAAGTTGGTGTTTTGGCATCGAAATAATATTGGAAGCCTATACACGTAAAATTTAACATAGAAGAACAATAAAAAGTGTACACCGAGCAACTTCGATTGTCCGAAGTTGCTCAACTCTCTCTATAGATGTGCTTTTAACGGTTTGGTCCATTTGCCATTGAAAGTTGCTGTTTTTGCATCGAAATAATATTGGAAGCCTATACACGTAAAATTTGACATAGAAGAACATTAAAAAGTGTACACCGAGCAACTTCGATTGTCCGAAGTTGCTCAACTCTCTCTATAGACGTGCTTTTAACAGCTTTGTCCATTTATCATAGAAAGTTAGTGTTTTTTCATCGAAATAATCAAGGAAGCTTATACTCGTAAAATTTAACATAGAAGAACATTAAAGGGTGTACACCGACCAACTTTGATGATCCGACGTTGCTCAACTCTCTCTATGGAGGAGCTTTTAATGGTTTTGTCCATTTGTCATTAAAAGTTGGTGTTTTGGCATCGAAATAATCTTGGAAGCTTATACTCGTAAAATTTGACTTAGTAGAACATTATAAAGTGTACACCGAGCAACTTCGATTGTCCGAAGTTGCTCAACTCTCTCTATGGAGGAGCTTTTAATGGTTTTGTTATTTGTCATAGAAAGTTGGTGTTTTGGCATCGAAATAATATTGGAAGCCTATACATGTAAAATTTAACATAAAAGAACATTAAAAAGTTTACACCGAGCAACTTCGATTGTCTGAAGTTGCTCAACCCTCTCTATAGACGTGCATTTAACAGCTTTGTCCACTTATCATAGAAAGTTAGTGTTTTTAATTTGAAATAAACTAGGAAGCTTATACTTCTAAAATTTAACATAGAAGAACATTAAAAGGTGTACACCGAGCAACTTTGATGGTCCGACGTTGCTCAACTCTCTCTATGGAGGAGCTTTTAACGGTTTTGTCCATTTGCCATTAAAAGTTGGTGTTTTGGCATTGAAATAATCTTGGAAGCTTATACTCGTAAAATTTGACTTAGTAGAACATTATAAAGTGTACACCGAGCAACTTTGATTGTCCGAAGTTGCTCAACTCTCTCCATGGAGGAGCTTTTAACGGTTTTGTCCATTTGTCATAGAAAGTTGCTGTTTTGGCATCGAAATAATCTTGGAAGCTTATATTCATAAAATTTGACATAGAAGAACAATAAAACGTGTACACCGAGCATCTTTGATGGTCCGAAATTGGTCAACTCTCTCTATGAAGGAGCTTTTAACAGTTTTCTCCATTTGTCATAAAATGTTGGTCTTTTGGCATCGAAATAATCTTGGAAGCTTATACTCATAAAATTTGACATAGAAGAACATTAAAAAGTGTATACCAAGCAACTTTGATAGTCCGAAGTTGCTCAACTCTCTCTACGGAGTAGCTTTTAACGGTTTTGTCCATTTGTCATAGAAAGTTGGTGTTTTGGCATAGAAATAATCCTGGAAGCTCATTTTCGTAAAATTTAACATAGAAGAACAATAAATAGTATACACCGAGCAACTTTGATTGTCCGAAGTTGCTCAACTCTATCTATGGAGGAGCTTTTAAAGGTTTTTTTTATTTGTCATAGAAAGTTGGTGTTTTGGCATCAAAATAATATTGGAAGCCTATACACGTAAAATTTAACATAAAAGAAAAGTAAAAAGTGTACACCGAGCAACTTCGATTGTTCGAAGTTCTCAACTCTCTCTATAGATGTGCTTTTAACGGTTTTGTCCATTTGCTATTGAAAGTTGGTGTTTTGCCATCAAAATAATATTGGAAGCCCATACACGTAAAATTTTACATAGAAGAACATTAAAAAGTGTAGACCGAGCAACTTCGATTGTCCGAAGTTGCTCAACTCTCTCTATAGACGTGCTTCTAACAGCTTTGTCCATTTATCATAGAAAGTTAGTGTTTTTTCATCGAAATAATCAAGGAAGCTTATACTCGTAAAATTTAAGATAGAAGAACATTAAAGGGTGTACACCGACCAACTTTGATGGTCCGACGTTGTTCAACTCTCTCTATGGAGGAGCTTTTAACGGTTTTGTCCATTTGTCATTAAAAGTTGGTGTTTTGGCATCGAAATAATCTTGGAAGCTTATACTCGTAAAATTTGACTTAGTAGAACATTAAAAAGTGTACACCGAGCAACTTCGATTGTCCGAAGTTGCAGAACTCTCTCTATAGACGTGCATTTAACAGCTTTGTCCATTTATCATAGAAAGTTAGTGTTTTTAATTCGAAATATTCTAGGAAGTTTATACTCGTAAAATTTAACATAGATGAACATTAAATGGTGTACACCGAGCAACTTTGATGGTCCGACGTTGCTCAACTCTGTCTATGGAGGAGCTTTTAACGGTTTTGTCCATTTGTCATTAAAAGTTGGTGTTTTGGCATCGAAATAATCTTGGAAGCTTATACTCGTAAAATTTGACTTAGTAGAACATTATAAAGGGTACACCGAGCAACTTTGATTGTCCGAAGTTGCTCAACTCTCTCTATGGAGGAGCTTTTAACGGTTTTGTCCATTTGTCATAGAAAGTTGCTGTTTTGGCATCGAAATAAGCCTGGAAGCTCATTTTCGTAAAATTTAACATAGAAGAACAATTAAAAGTGTACACCGAGCAACATTGATAGTCCGAAGTTGCTCAACTCTTTCTATGAAGGAGCTTTTAACGGTTTTGTCTATTTGTCATAAAAAGTTGGTGTTTTGGCATCGAAATAATTCCGAAATCTCATTTTTGCATAATTTAAAATAAAAGAACAATAAAAAGTGTACACCGAGAAAACTTTGATTGTCCGAAGTTGCTCAACTCTCTCTGTGGAGAAGCTTTAAACGGTTTTGTCCATTTGTCATAGAAAGTTGGTGTTTTGGCGTCGAAATAATCCTGGAAGCTCATTTTCATAAAATTTAACATAGAAGAACAATAAAAAGTGTACACCGAGCAACTTTGATTGTCCGAAGTTGCTCAACTCTCTCTATGGAGGAGGTTTTAACGATTTTGTCCATTTGTCATAGAAAGTTGGTATTTTGGCATCGAAATAATTCTAGAAGCTCATTTTTGTAAAATTTAACATAAAAGAACAATAAAAAGTGTACACCGAGCAACTTTGATTGTCCGAAGTTGCTCAACTCTATCTATGGAGGAGCTTTTAGCGGTTTTGTCCATTTGTCATTGAAAGTTGGTGTTTTGGCATCGAAATAATTTTGGAAGCCTATACACGTAAAATTTGACATAAAAAAACAATAAAAAGTGTTCACCGAGCAACTTTGATTGTCCGAAGTTGCTCAACTTTCTCTATAGACGTGCTTTTAACGGCTTTGTCCATTTATTATAGAAAGTTAGTGTTTTCTCATCGAAATAATCTAGGAAGCTTATACTCAAAAAATTTGACATAGAAGAACATTAAAAGGTGTACACCGAGCAACTTTGATGGTCCGAAGTTGCTCAACTCTCTCTATGGAGGAGCTTTTAACGGTTTTGTCCATTTGTCATAGAAAGTTGTTGTTTTGGCATTGAAATAATCTTGGAAGCTTATACTCATAAAATTTGACTTAGAAAAACAATAAAACATATACACCGAGCATCTTCGATGGTCCGAAATTGGTCAACTCTCTCTATGAAGGAGCTTTTAACAGTTTTCTCCATTTGTCATAGAATGTTGGTGTTTTGGCATCGAAATAATCCTGGTAGCTAATTTTCGTAAAATTTCACATAGAAGAACAATAAAAAGGGTACACCAAGCAACTTTGATTGTCCGAAGTTGCTCAACTCTCTCTATGGAGGAGCTTTTAATGGTTTTGTCTATTTGTCAGAGAAAGTTGGTATTTTGGCATCGAAATAAGCCTGGAAGCTCATTTTTGTAAAATTTAACATAAAAGAACAATAAAAAGTGTACACCGAGTAACTTTGATTGTCCGAAGTTGCTAACTCTCTCTATTTGGAGCTTTTAACGGTTTTGCCCATTTGTCATTGAAAGTTGGTCTTTTGCCATCGAAATAATCTTGGAAGCTTATACTCATAAAATTTGACATAGAAGAACATTAAAAAGTGGACACCGAGCAACTTTGATAGTCCGAATTTGCTCAACTCTCTCTATGGAAGAGCTTTTAACGGTTTTATCCATTTATCATAGAAAGTTGGTGTTTTGGCATCGAAATAATCTTGGAAGCTCATTTTCGTAAAATTTAACATAGAAGAACAATAAAAAGTGTACACCGAGCAACTTTGATTGTCCGATGTTCTCTACTCTCTCTATGGAGGAGCTTTTAACGATTTTGTCCATTTGTCATAGAAAGTTGGTGTTTTGGCATCGAAATAATTCTGAAATCTCATTTTCGCAAAATTTAAAATAAAAGAACAATAAAAAGTGTACACCGAGCAACATTGATTGTCCGAAGTTGCTCAACTCTCTCTATGGAGAAGCTTTAAACGTTTTTGTCCATTTGTCATAGAAAGTTAGTGTTTTGGCATCGAAATAATCCTGGAAGCTCATTTTCGTAAAATTAAACATAGAAGAACAATAAAAAGTGTACACCGAGCAACTTTGATTGTCCGAAGTTGCTCAACTCTCTCTATGGAGGAGCTTTTAACGATTTTGTCCATTTGTCATAGAAAGTTGGTGTTTTGGCATCGAAATAATTCTGGAAGCTCATTTTCGTAAAATTTAACATAAAAGAACAATAAAAAGTGTACACCGAGCAACTTTGATTGTCCGAAGTTGCTCAACTCTATCTATGGAGGAGCTTTTAGCGGTTTTGTCCATTTGTCATTGAAAGTTGGTGTTTTGGCATCGAAATAATCTTGGAAGCCTATACACGTAAAATTTGACATAAAAAAGCAATAAAAAGTGTACACCGAGCAACTTTGATTGTCTGAAGTTGCTCAACTTTCTCTATAGACGTGATTTTAACGGCTTTGTCCATTTATCATAGAAAGTTAGTGGTTTCTCATCGAAATAATCTAAGAAGCTTATACTCATAAAATTTGACATAGAAGAACATTAAAAGGTGTACACCGAGCAACTTTGATGGTCCGAAGTTGCTCAACTCTCTCTATGGAGGAGCTTTTAACGGTTTTGTCTATTTGTCATAGAAAGTTTCTATTTTGCCATTGAAATAATCTTGGAAGCTTATACTCATAAAATTTGACTTAGAAGAACAATAAAACATGTACACCGAGCATCTTGGATGATCCGAAATTGGTCAACTCTCTCTATGAAGGAGCTTTTAACAGTTTTCTCCATTTGTCATAGAATGTTGGTGTTTTGGCATCGAAATAATCCTGGTAGCTAGTTTTCGTAAAATTTCACATAGAAGAACAATAAAAAGTGTACACCGAGCAACTTTGATTGTCCGAAGTTGCTCAACTCTCTCTATGGAGGGCTTTTAACGGTTTTGTCTATTTGTCAGAGAAAGTTGGTGTTTTGGCATCGAAATAAGCCTGGAAGCTCATTTTCGTAAAATTTAACATAAAAGAACAATAAAAAGTGTACACCGAGTAACTTTGATTGTCCGAAGTTGCTAACTCTCTCTATTTGGAGCTTTTAACGGTTTTGCCCATTTGTCATTGAAAGTTGGTCTTTTGCCATCGAAATAATCTTGGAAGCTTATACTCATAAAATTTGACATAGAAGAACATTAAAAAGTGTACACCGAGCATTTTTGATAGTCCGAAGTTGCTCAACTCTCTCTGTGGAAGAGCTTTTAACGGTTTTATCCATTTATCATAGAAAGTTGGTGTTTTGGCATCGAAATAATCCTGGAAGCTCATTTTCATAAAATTTAACATAGAAGAGCAATAAAAAGTGTACACCGAGCAACTTTGATTGTCCGATGTTGCTCTACTCTCTCTATGGAGGAGCTTTTAACGATTTTGTCCATTTGTCATAGAAAGTTGGTGTTTTGGCATCGAAATAATTCTGGAAGCTCATTTTCGTAAAATTTAACATAAAAGAACAATAAAAAGTGTACACCGAGAAACTTTGATTGTCGGAAGTTGCTCAACTCTATCTATGGAGGAGCTTTTAGCGGTTTTGTCCATTTGTCATTGAAAGTTGGTGTTTTGGCATCGAAATAATCTTGGAAGCCTATACACGTAAAATTTGACATAAAAAAGCAATAAAAAGTGTACACCGAGCAACTTTGATTGTCCGAAGTTGCTCAACTTTCTCTATAGACGTGATTTTAACGGCTTTGTCCATTTATCATAGAAAGTTAGTGGTTTCTCATCGAAATAATCTAGGAAGCTTATACTCATAAAATTTGACATAGAAGAACATTAAAAGGTGTACACCGAGCAAGTTTGATGGTCCGAAGTTGCTCAACTCTCTCTATGGAGGAGCTTTTATAGATTTTATCCATTTATCATAGAAAGTTGGTGTTTTGGCATCCAAATAATCCTAGAAGCTCATTTTCGTAAAATTTAACATAGAAGAACAATAAAAAGTGTACACCGAGCAACTTTGATTGTCCAAAGTTGCTCAACTCTCTCTATGGAGGAGCTTTTAACGATTTTGTCCATTTGTCATAGAAAGTTGGTGTTTTGGCATCGAAATAATTCTGGAAGCTCATTTTCGTAAAATTTAACATAAAAGAACAATAAAAAGTGTACACCGAGTAACTTTGATTGTCCGAAGTTGCTAACTCTCTCTATTTGGAGCTTTTAACGGTTTTGCCCATTTGTCATTGAAAGTTGGTCTTTTGCCATCGAAATAATCTTGGAAGCTTATACTCATAAAATTTGACATAGAAGAACATTAAAAAGTGTACACCGAGCATTTTTGATAGTCCGAAGTTACACAACTCTCTCTGTGGAAGAGCTTTTAACGGTTTTATCCATTTATCATAGAAAGTTGGTGTTTTGGCATCGAAATAATCCTGGAAGCTCATTTTCATAAAATTTAACATAGAAGAGCAATAAAAAGTGTACACCGAGCAACTTTGATTGTCCGATGTTGCTCTACTCTCTCTATGGAGGAGCTTTTAACGATTTTGTCCATTTGTCATAGAAAGTTGGTGTTTTGGCATCGAAATAATTCTGGAAGCTCATTTTCGTAAAATTTAACATAAAAGAACAATAAAAAGTGTACACCGAGAAACTTTGATTGTCGGAAGTTGCTCAACTCTATCTATGGAGGAGCTTTTAGCGGTTTTGTCCATTTGTCATTGAAAGTTGGTGTTTTGGCATCGAAATAATCTTGGAAGCCTATACACGTAAAATTTGACATAAAAAAGCAATAAAAAGTGTACACCGAGCAACTTTGATTCTCCGAAGTTGCTCAACTTTCTCTATAGACGTGATTTTAACGGCTTTGTCCATTTATCATAGAAAGTTAGTGGTTTCTCATCGAAATAATCTAGGAAGCTTATACTCATAAAATTTGACATAGAAGAACATTAAAAGGTGTACACCGAGCAAGTTTGATGGTCCGAAGTTGCTCAACTCTCTCTATGGAGGAGCTTTTAACGGTTTTGCCCATTTGTCATAGAAAGTTGTTGTTTTGGCATTGAAATAATCTTGGAAGCTTATACTCATAAAATTTGACTTAGAAGAACAATAAAACATGCACACCGAGCATCTTCGATGGTCCGAAATTGGTCAACTCTCTCTATGAAGGAGGTTTTAACAGTTTTCTCCATTTGTCATAGAATGTTGGTGTTTTGGCATCGAAATAATCCTGGTAGCTAATTTTCGTAAAATTTCACTTAGAAGAACAATAAAAAGTGTACACCGAGCAACTTTGATTGTCCGTAGTTGCTCAACTCTCTCTATGGAGGAGCTTTTAACGGTTTTGTCCATTTGTCAGAGAAAGTTGGTGTTTTGGCATCGAAATAATCCTGGAAGCTCATTTTCGTAAAATTTAACATAAAAGAACAATAAAAAGTGTACACCGAGTAACTTAGATTGTCCGAAGTTGCTAACTCTCTCTATTTGGAGCTTTTAACGGTTTTGCCCATTTGTCATTGAAATTTGGTCTTTTGCCATCGAAATAATCTTAAAAGCTTATACTCATAAAATTTGACATAGAAGAACATTAAAAAGTGTACACCGAGCAACTTTGATAGTCCGAAGTTGCTCAACTCTCTCTATGGAGGAGCTTTTATAGATTTTATCCATTTATCATAGAAAGTTGGTGTTTTGGCATCGAAATAATCCTAGAAGCTCATTTTCGTAAAATTTAACATAGAAGAACAATAAAAAGTGTACACCGAGCAACTTTGATTGTCCGAAGTTGCTCAACTCTCTCTATGGAGGAGCTTTTAACGATTTTGTCCATTTGTCATAGAAAGTTGGTGTTTTGGCATCGAAATAATTCTGGAAGCTCATTTTCGTAAAATTTAACATAAAAGAATAATAAAAAGTGTACACCGGGCAACTTTGATTGTCCGAAGTTGCTCAACTCTCTCTATGGAGGAGCTTTTAACGATTTTGTCCATTTGTCATAGAAAGTTGGTGTTTTGGCATCGAAATAATTCTGGAAGCTCATTTTCGTAAAATTTAACATAAAAGAACAATAAAAAGTGTACACCGAGTATCTTTGATTGTCCGAAGTTGCTAACCTTCTCTATTTGGAGCTTTTAACGGCTTTGTCCATTTGTCATAGAAAGTTAGTATTTTTTCATCGAAATAATCTAGGAAGCTTATACTCATAAAATTTGACATAGAAGAACATGAAAAGGTGTATACCGAGCAACTTTGATGGTCCGAAGTTGCTCAACTCTCTCTATGGAGGAGCTTTTAACGGTTTTGTCCATTTGTCATAGAAAGTTGGTATTTTGGCATTGAAATAATCTTGGAAGCTTATACTCATAAAATTTGACTTAGAAGAACAATAAAACATGTACACCGATCATCTTTGATGTTCCGAAATTGGTCAACTCTCTCTATGAAGGAGCTTTTAACAGTTTTCTCCATTTGTCATAGAATGTTGGTGTTTTGGCATCGAAATAATCCTGGTAGCTAATTTTTGTAAAATTTCACATAGAAGAACAATAAAAAGTGTACACCGAGCAACTTTGATTGTCCGAAGTTGCTCAACTCTCTCTATGGAGGAGCTTTTAACGGTTTTGTCCATTTGTCAGAGAAAGTTGGTGTTTTGGCATCGAAATAAGCCTGGAAGCTCATTTTCGTAAAATTTAACATAAAAGAACAATAAAAAGTGTACACCGAGTAACTTTGATTGTCGGAAGTTGCTAACCTTCTCTATTTAGAGCTTTTAACGGTTTTGACCATTTGTCATTGAAAGTTGGTCTTTTGCCATCGAAATAATCTTGGAAGCTTATACTCATAAAATTTGACATAGAAGAACATTAAAAAGTGTACACCGAGCAACTTTGATAGTCCGAAGTTGCTCAACTCTCTCTATGGAGGAGCTTTTAACGGTTTTATCCATTTATCATAGAAAGTTGGTGTTTTGGCATCGAAATAATCTTGGAAGCCTATACACGTAAAATTTGACATAAAAAAGCAATAAAAAGTGTACACCGAGCAACTTCGATTGTCCGAAGTTGCTCAACTTTCTCTATAGACGTGATTTTAACGGCTTTGTCCATTTGTCATAGAAAGTTAGTGTTTTTTCATCGAAATAATCTATGAAGCTTATACTCATAAAATTTGACATAGAAGAACATTAAAAGGTGTATACCGAGCAACTTTGATGGTCCGAAGTTGCTCAACTCTCTCTATGGAGGAGCTTTTAACGGTTTTGTCCATTTGTCACTGAAAGTTGGTGTTTTGGCATCGAAATAATCTTGGAAGCCTATACACGTAAAATTTGACATAAAAAAGCAATAAAAAGTGTACACCGAGCAACTTCGATTGTCCGAAGTTGCTCAACTTTCTCTATAGACGTGATTTTAACGGCTTTGTCTATTTGTCATAGAAAGTTAGTGTTTTTTCATCGAAATAATCTAGGAGGCTTATACTCATAAAATTTGACATAGAAGAACATTAAAAGGTTTATACCGAGCAACTTTGATGGTCCGAAGTTGCTCAACTCTCTCTATGGAGGAGCTTTTAACGGTTTTGTCCATTTGTCATTGAAAGTTGGTGTTTTGGCATCGAAATAATCTTGGAAGCCTATACACGTAAAATTTGACATAAAAAAGCAATAAAAAGTGTACACCGAGCAACTTCGATTGTCCGAAGTTGCTCAACTTTCTCTATAGACGTGATTTTAACGGCTTTGTCCATTTGTCATAGAAAGTTAGTGTTTTTTCATCGAAATAATCTAGGAAGCTTATACTCATAAAATTTGACATAGAAGAACATTAAAAGGTGTATACCGAGCAACTTTGATGGTCCGAAGTTGCTCAACTCTCTCTATGGAGGAGCTTTTGACGGTTTTGTCCATTTGTCATAGAAAGTTGCTATTTTGGCATTGAAATAATCTTGGAAGCTTATACTCATAAAATTTGACTTAGAAGAACAATAAAACATGCACACCGAGCATCTTCGATGGTCCGAAATTGGTCAACTCTCTCTATAAAGGAGCTTTTAAGAGTTTTCTCCATTTGTCATAGAATGTTGGTGTTTTGGCATCGAAATAATCCTGGTAGCTAATTTTCGTAAAATTTCACATAGAAGAACAATAAAAAGTGTAAACCGAGCAACTTTGATTGTCCGAAGTTGCTCAACTCTCTCTATGGAGGAGCTTTTAACGGTTTTTTCCATTTGTCAGAGAAAGTTGGTGTTTTGGCATCGAAATAAGCCTGGAAGCTCATTTTGGTAAAATTTAACATAAAAGAACAATAAAAAGTGTACACCGAGTAACTTTGATTGTCCGAAGTTGCTAACTCTCTCTATTTGGAGCTTTTAACGGTTTTGCCCATTTGTCATTGAAAGTTGGTCTTTTGCCATCGAAATAATCTTGGAAGCTTATACTCATAAAATTTGACATAGAAGAACATTAAAAAGTGTACACCGAGCAACTTTGATGGTCCGAAGTTGCTCAACTCTCTCTATGGAGGAGCTTTTAACGGTTTTGCCTATTTGTCATAGAAAGTTGTTGTTTTGGCATTGAAATAATCTTGGAAGCTTATACTCATAAAATTTGACTTAGAAGAACAATAAAACATGCACACCGAGCATCTTCGATGGTCCAAAATTGGTCAACTCTCTCTATAAAGGAGCTTTTAAGAGTTTTCTCCATTTGTCATAGAATGTTGGTGTTTTGGAATCGAAATAAATCCTGGTAGCTAATTTTCGTAAAATTTCACATAGAAGAACAATAAAAAGTGTAAACCGAGCAACTTTGATTGTCCGAAGTTGCTCAACTCTCTCTATGGAGGAGCTTTTAACGGTTTTTTCCATTTGTCAGAGAAAGTTGGTGTTTTGGCATCGAAATAAGCCTGGAAGCTCATTTTGGTAAAATTTAACATAAAAGAACAATAAAAAGTGTACACCGAGTAACTTTGATTGTCCGAAGTTGCTAACCTTCTCTATTTGGAGCTTTTAACGGTTTTGCCCATTTGTCATTGAAAGTTGGTCTTTTGCCATCGAAATAATCTTGGAAGCTTATACTCATAAAATTTGACATAGAAGAACATTAAAAAGTGTACACCGAGCAACTTCGATAGTCCGAAGTTGCTCAACTCTCTCTACGGAGGAGCTTTTAACGGTTTTATCCATTTATCACAGAAAGTTGGTGTTTTGGCATCGAAATAATCCTAGAAGCTCATTTTCATAAAATTTAACATAGAAGAACAATAAAAAGTGTACACCGAGCAACTTTGATTGTCCGAAGTTGCTCAACTCTCTCTATGGAAGAGCTTTTAACGATTTTGTCCATTTGTCATAGAAAGTTGGTGTTTTGGCATCGAAATAATTCTGGAAGCTCATTTTCGTAAAATTTAACATAAAAGAATAATAAAAAGTGTACACCGAGCAACTTTGATTGTCCGAAGTTGCTCAACTCTCTCTATGGAGGAGCTTTTAACGGTTTTGTCCATTTGTCATTGAAAGTTGGTGTTTTGGCATCGAAATAATCTTGGAAGCCTATACACGTAAAATTTGACATTAGAAAGCAATAAAAAGTGTACACCGAGCAACTTCGATTGTCCGAAGTTGCTCAACTTTCTCTATAGACGTGATTTTAACGGCTTTGTCCATTTGTCATAGAAAGTTAGTATTTTTTCATCGAAATAATCTAGGAAGCTTATACTCATAAAATTTGACATAGAAGAACATTAAAAGGTGTATACCGAGCAACTTTGATGGTCCGAAGTTGCTCAACTCTCTCTATGGAGGAGCTTTTAACGGTTTTGTCCATTTGTCATAGAAAGTTGGTATTTTGGCATTGAAATAATCTTGGAAGCTTATACTCATAAAATTTGACTTAGAAGAACAATAAAACATGTACACCGATCATCTTTGATGGTCCGAAATTGGTCAACTCTCTCTATGAAGGAGCTTTTAACAGTTTTATCCATTTGTCAGAGAAAGTTGGTGTTTTGGCATCGAAATAAGTCTGGAAGCTCATTTTCGTAAAATTTAACATAAAAGAACAATAAAAAGTGTACACCGAGTATCTTTGATTGTCCGAAGTTGCTAACCTTCTCTATTTGGAGCTTTTAACGGTTTTGACCATTTGTCATTGAAAGTTGGTCTTTTGCCATCGAAATAATCTTGGAAGCTTATACTCATAAAATTTGACATAGAAGAACATTAAAAAGTGTACACCGAGCAACTTTGATAGTCCGAAGTTGCTCAACTCTCTCTATGGAGGAGCTTTTAACGGTTTTATCCATTTATCATAGAATGTTGGTGTTTTGGCATCGAATTAATCCTGGTAGCTAATTTTTGTAAAATTTCACATAGAAGAACAATAAAAAGTGTACACCGAGCAACTTTGATTGTCCGAAGTTGCTCAACTCTCTCTATGGAGGAGCTTTTAACGGTTTTATCCATTTGTCAGAGAAAGTTGATGTTTTGGCATCGAAATAAGCCTGGAAGCTCATTTTCGTAAAATTTAACATAAAAGAACAATAAAAAGTGTACACCGAGTAACTTTGATTGTCCGAAGTTGCTAACCTTCTCTATTTGGAGCTTTTAACGGTTTTGACCATTTGTCATTGAAAGTTGGTCTTTTGCCATCGAAATAATCTTGGAAGCTTATACTCATAAAATTTGACATAGAAGAACATTAAAAAGTGTACACCGAGCAACTTTGATAGTCCGAAGTTGCTCAACTCTCTCTATGGAGGAGCTTTTAACGGTTTTGTCCATTTGTCAGAGAAAGTTGGTGTTTTGGCATCGAAATAAGCCTGGAAGCTCATTTTCGTAAAATTTAACATAAAAGAACAATAAAAAGTGTACACCGAGTAACTTTGATTGTCCGAAGTTGCTAACCTTCTCTATTTGGAGCTTTTAACGGTTTTGACCATTTGTCATTGAAAGTTGGTCTTTTGCCATCGAAATAATCTTGGAAGCTTATACTCATAAAATTTGACATAGAAGAACATTAAAAAGTGTACACCGAGCAACTTTGATAGTCCGAAGTTGCTCAACTCTCTCTATGGAGGAGCTTTTAACGGTTTTATCCATTTATCATAGAAAGTTGGTGTTTTGGCATCAAAATAATCCTAGAAGTTCATTTTCGTAAAATTTAACATAGAAGAACAATAAAAAGTGTACACCGAGCAACTTTGATTGTCCGAAGTTGCTCAACTCTCTCTATGGAGGAGCTTTTAATGATTTTGTCCATTTGTCATAGAAAGTTGGTGTTTTGGCATCGAAATAATTCTGGAAGCTCATTTTCGTAAAATTTAACATAAAAGAATAATAAAAAGTGTACACCGAGCAACTTTGATTGTCCGAAGTTGCTCAACTCTCTCTATGGAGGAGCTTTTAACGGTTTTGTCCATTTGTCCTTGAAAGTTGGTGTTTTGGCATCGAAATAATCTTGAAAGCCTATACACGTAAACTTTGACATAAAAAAGCAATAAAAAGTGTACACCGAGCAACTTCGATTGTCCGAAGTTGCTCAACTTTCTCTATAGACGTGATTTTAACGGCTTTGTCCATTTGTCATAGAAAGTTAGTGTTTTTTCATCGAAATAATCTAGGAAGCTTATACTCATAAAATTTGTCATAGAAGAACATTAAAAGGTGTATACCGAGCAACTTTGATGGTCTGAAGTTGCTCAACTCTCTCTATGGAGGAGCTTTTAACGGTTTTGTACATTTGTCATAGAAAGTTGCTATTTTGGCATTGAAATAATCTTGGAAGCTTATACTCATAAAATTTGACTTAGAAGAACAATAAAACATGTACACCGAGCATCTTTGATGATCCGAAATTGGTTAACTCTCTCTATGAAGGAGCTTTTAACAGTTTTCTCCATTTGTCATAGAATGTTGGTGTTTTGGCATCCAAATAATCCTGGTAGCTCATTTTCGTAAAATTTCACATAGAAGAACAATAAAAAGTGTACACCGAGAAACTTTGATTCTCCGAAGTTGCTCAACTCTCTTTATGGAGGAGCTTTTAACGGTTTTGTCCATTTGTCAGAGAATGTTGGTGTTTTGGCATCGAAATAAGCCTGGAAGCTCATTTTCGTAAAATTTAACATAAAAGAACAATAAAAAGTGTACACCGAGCAACTTTGATTGTCCGAAGTTGCTAACTCTCTCTATTTAGAGCTTTTAACGGTTTTGCCCATTTGTCATTGAAAGTTGGTCTTTTGCCATCGAAATAATCTTGGAAGCTTATACTCATAAAATTTGACATAGAAGAACATTAAAAAGTGTACATCGAGCATTTTTGATAGTCCGAAGTTGCTCAACTCTCTCTATGGAGGAGCTTTTAACGGTTTTGTCCATTTATCATAGAAAGTTGGTGTTTTGGCATCGAAATAATCCTGGTAGCTCATTTTCGTAAAATTTCACATAGAAGAACAATAAAAAGTGTACACCGAGTAACTTTGATTGTCCGAAGTTGCTCAACTCTCTCTATGGAGGAGCTTTTAACGGTTTTGTCCATTTTTCAGAGAAAGTTGGTGTTTTGGCATCGAAATAAGCCTGGAAGCTCATTTTCGTAAAATTTAACATAAAGGAACAATAAAAAGTGTACACCGAGCAACTTTGATTGTCCGAAGTTGCTAACTCTCTCTATGGTGGAGCTTTTAACGGTTTTGCCCATTTGTCATTGAAAGTTGGTCTTTTGCCATCGAAATAATCTTGGAAGCTTATACTCATAAAATTTGACATAGAAGAACATTAAAAAGTGTACACCGAGCAACTTTGATTGTCCGAAGTTGCTCAACTCTCTCTATGGAGGAGCTTTTAACGATTTTGTCCATTTGTCATAGAAAGTTGGTGTTTTGGCATCGAAATAATCCTGGTAGCTCATTTTCGTAAAATTTAACATAGAAGAACAATAAAAAGTGTACATGATTTGGATGAGATTTTGTATATTTTTTGTGGAGTTTGGAAGAAGAAAAGTTGAGATTTAATGCTTAAAAGCCACGTTTTAGGTTTGAGTTGCCGAAATCCGTGTTAATGAGCCAATGCAGAATTTAACACTTTGACATAGTCATTTTAGGTGTTTTGTAGTGGTTCAAGTTGGTTTGGTAGCTTAGAGATTTGAAATCCAAGTTTTGGCCATAATGGTTAAAAGTTGTGGAAATGCTATATCTTAACAATTTGGGTTTTAATGTGCCGGATTCGGTTCTATCAACCTAAAATTGGTTTTGACACTTGTTGAAGTTTTCTTCAGTCATATATGACTTGTGTGCATGGTTCTCGCAGCCCCCGGATCAACCGGGATTATTTTGGAAGAGTCGGAAGTCATAAGCACTGTTACTGGACAGTCTGCGCACAAAGTTTTTCATCAACGTTTGAGGATGAAGATGGTCGAATTTAAAGAAACTTTCTTCTACAAAGTTGAAGTAGACATCCAGATATTTCCAACTAGTATTCATACGAATAAATCCATCAAGAAATGGAGACTGTGGAAATTAAAGAAGTTGCTGTCAAATTCCAGTTTTTGGCAATCTGCTTCATAATTTGTTTTTGCTGCCAACTTAAGGGTATTTCGGGTTTTTATGATTTTTAGTCAATTTTTGAAGGGAAAACTTGTCTAAATGCCTTTTCAACCAATGGGATTTATTTGTATAAGGTTAGGATGATATTTTAACACATGTACAAGGGTTTTAGAGGGCTCTAGACCTCATTCTGGAAACAACTCTCATTTTGGCCGAAAATTACATTCTCTCTTAGGGTTTTCATTCTCTTGCCTTGTTCTTCATTTTGGTTCTTTGTTGGAGTTCGAAAATCACATTCAAGAAGATTGCTAGGTGTTTTGGAGACCCAACCAACTAGAAGAAGAATTGTTTTCCTCCTTGTAGAGCTTGAGAAGAGCCCAAGTTGGATTAGCTTCAACCTCTCTTTGTAGATTGGAAGGCCACTTTGCCTCAACATTCGATATTGGATTTGATTTCTAAACTATCTTTGCTTATTGTTTTTGCATTTTATTTATCGCATTTCGATTCATAGTTTTTAGTTCAATCTTCTTGTGTTTTGTTATTCCGATTTAGCTTCCGCTTTAACGATATATGCCATGTTTAGTTGTGTTGATTTTGATTTCAATTTTCTGCAGTAGCTTAGTTTCCATTTCCATTTCCATTTCCATTTCATATATTGCATATTAGGGTTTAGTCCATCAATCACCCAAAGAGGAAAACCGAATCTAACCAATGGTTAGTGCAATTTTGCCATCACTTGCATTGTGAATACCATATTTAATTAAGTAATTAGGTTAATAATCCATAGACCCAAGCCGAAACCAAAAGTCTTTGTGAGACGATTTGGGATTCACTCCTATTATTACTTTGACAATCCTACACTTGGGAAAGCGTAATCCACTTACCTATTTTGGGCGAGTCAGTACACCGAGCAACTTTGATAGTCCGAAGTTGCTCAACTCTCTCTATGGAGGAGCTTTTAACGGTTTTGTCCATTTGTCGTAAAAAGTTGGTGTTTTGCAATCGAAATAATTCTGGAATGTCATTTTCGTAAAATTTAAAATAAAAGAACAATAAAAAGTGTACACCGAGCAACTTTGATTGTCCGAAGTTGCTCAACTCTCTCTATGGAGGAGCTTTTAACGATTTTGTCCATTTGTCATAGAAAGTTGGTGTTTTGGCATCGAAATAATTCTGGAAGCTCATTTTCGTAAAATTTAACATAAAAAAATAATAAAAAGTGTACACCGAGCAACTTTGATTGTCCGAAGTTGCTCAACTCTCTCTATGAAGGAGCTTTTAACGGTTTTGTCCATTTGTCATTGAAAGTTGGTGTTTTGGCATCGAAATAATCTTGGAAGCCTATACACGTAAAATTTGACATAAAAAAGCAATAAAAAGTGTACACCGAGCAACTTCGATTGTCCGAAGTTGCTCAACTTTCTCTATAGACGTGATTTTAACGGCTTTGTCCATTTGTCATAGAAAGTTAGTCTTTTTTCATCGAAATAATCTAGGAAGCTTATACTCAAAAAATTTGACATAGAAGAACATTAAAAGGTGTATACCGAGCAACTTTAATGGTCCGAAGTTGCTCAACTCTCTCTATGGAGGAGCTTTTAACGGTATTGTCCATTTGTCATAGAAAGTTGCTATTTTGGCATTGAAATAATCTTGGAAGCTTATACTCATAAAATTTGACTTAGAAGAACAATAAAACATGTACACCGAGCATCTTTGATGATCCGAAATTGGTCAACTCTCTCTTTGAAGGAGCTTTTAACAGTTTTCTCCATTTGTCATAGAATGTTGGTGTTTTGGCATCCAAATAATCCTGGTAGCTCATTTTCGTAAAATTTCATATAGAAGAACAATAAAAAGTGTACACCGAGAAACTTAGATTGTCCGAAGTTGCTCAACTCTCTTTATGGAGGAGCTTTTAACGGTTTTGTCCATTTGTCAGAGAATGTTGGAGTTTTGGCATCGAAATAAGCCTGGAAGCTCATTTTCGTAAAATTTAACATAAAAGAACAATAAAAAGTGTACACCGAGCAACTTTGATTGTCCGAAGTTGCTCAACTCTCTCTATGAAGGAGCTTTTAACGGTTTTGTCCATTTGTCATTGAAAGTTGGTGTTTTGGCATCAAAATAATCTTGGAAGCCTATACACGTAAAATTTGACATAAAAAAGCAATAAAAAGTGTACACCGAGCAACTTCGATTGTCCGAAGTTGCTCAACTTTCTCTATAGACGTGATTTTAACGGCTTTGTCCATTTGTCATAGAAAGTTAGTGTTTTTTCAACGAAATAATCTAGGAAGCTTCTACTCATAAAATTTGACATAGAAGAACATTAAAAGGTGTACACCGAGCAACTTTGATGGTCCGAAGTTGCTCAACTCTCTCTATGGAGGAGCTTTTAACGATTTTGTCCATTTGTCATAGTAAGTCGCTATTTTGGCATTGAAATAATCTTGGAACCTTATACTCATAAAAATTGACTTAGAAGAACAATAAAATATGTACACCGAGCATCTTTGATGGTCCAAAATTGGTCAACTCTCTCTATGTAGGAGCTTTTAACAGTTTTCTCCATTTGTCATGGAAACATGGGATTTTGGCATCGAAATAATCTACGAAGCTTATACTCATAAAATTTGACATAGAAGAACAATAAAAATTGTACACCAAGCAACTCTGATATTCCGGAGTTGCTCAACTCTCTCTATGGAGGATCTTTTAAAGGTTTTGTCCATTTGTCACAGAAAGTTGGTCTTTTGCCATCGAAATAATCTTGGAAGCTTATACTCATAAAATTTGACATAGAAGAACATTAAAAAGTGTACACCGAGCAACTTTGATAGTCCGAAGTTGCTCAACTCTCTCTATGGAGGAGCTTTTAACGGTTTTGTCCATTTATCATAGAAAGTTATTGTTTTGGCATCGAAATCATCCTGCTAGCTCATTTTCATAAAATTTCACATAGAAGAACAATAAAAAGTGTACACCGAGCAACTTTGATTGTCCGAAGTTGCTCAACTCTCTCTATGGAGGAGCTTTTAACGGTTTTGTCCATTTGTCAGAGAAAGTTGGTGTTTTGGCATCGAAATAAGCCTGGAAGCTCATTTTCGTAAAATTTAACATAAAGGAACAATAAAAAGTGTACATCGAGCAACTTTGATTGTCCGAAGTTGCTAACTCTCTCTATGGAGGAGCTTTTAACGGTTTTGCCCATTTGTCATTGAAAGTTGGTCTTTTGCCATCGAAATAATCTTGGAAGCTTATACTCATAAAATTTGACATAGAAGAACATTAAAAAGTGTACACCGAGCAACTTTGATAGTCCGAAGTTGCTCAACTCTCTCTATGGAGGAGCTTTTAACGGTTTTGTCCATTTATCATAGAAAGTTGTTGTTTTGGCATCGAAATCATCCTGGTAGCTCATTTTCATAAAATTTCACATAGAAGAACAATAAAAAGTGTACACTGAGCAACTTTGATTGTCCGAAGTTGCTCAACTCTCTCTATGAAGGAGCTTTTAACCGTTTTGTCCATTTGTCATTGAAAGTTGGTGTTTTGGCATCGAAATAATCTTGGAAGCCTATATACGTAAAATTTGACATAAAAAAGCAATAAAAAGTGTAAACCGAGCAACTTCGATTGTCCGAAGTTGCTCAACTTTCTCTATAGACGTGATTTTAACGGCTTTGTCCATTTGTCAAAGAAAGTTAGTGTTTTTTCATTGAAATAATCTAGGAAGCTTATACTTATAAAATTTGACATAGAAGAACATTAAAAGGTGTACACCGAGCAACTTTGATGGTCCGAAGTTGCTCAACTCTCTCTATGGAGGAGCTTTTAACGATTTTGTCCATTTGTCATAGTAAGTCGCTATTTTGGCATTGAAATAATCTTGGAACCTTATACTAATAAAAATTGACATAGAAGAACAATAAAATATGTACACCGAGCATCTTTGATGGTCCAAAATTGGTCAACTCTCTCTATGTAGGAGCTTTTAACAGTTTTCTCCATTTATCATGGAAACCTGGGATTTTGGCATCGAAATAATCTACGAAGCTTATACTCATAAAATTTGACATAGAAGAACAATAAAAATTGTACACCAAGCAACTCTGATATTCCGAAGTTGCTCAACTCTCTCTATGGAGGATCTTTTAAAGGTTTTGTCCATTTGTCACAGAAAGTTGGTCTTTTGCCATCGAAATAATCTTGGAAGCTTATACTCATAAAATTTGACATAGAAGAACATTAAAAAGTGTACACCGAGCAACTTTGATAGTCCGAAGTTGCTCAACTCTCTCTATGGAGGAGCTTTTAACGGTTTTGTCCATTTGTCATAGAAAGTTGGTGTTTTGGCATCAAAATAATCTTGGAAGCTTATACTCATAAAATTTGACATAGAAGAACATTAAAAAGTGTACACCGAGCAACTTTGATAGTCCGAAGTTGCTCAACTCTCTCTATGGAGGAGTTTTTAACGGTTTTGTCCATTTGTCAGAGAAAGTTGGTGTTTTGGCATCGAAATAAGCCTGGAAGCTCATTTTCGTAAAATTTAACATAAAATAACAATAAAATGTGTACACCGAGCAACTTTGATTATCCGAAGTTGCTCAACTCTCTCTATTTAGAGCTTTTAACGGTTTTGTCCATTTGTCATAGAAAGTTGGTCTTTTGCCATCGAAATAATCTTGGAAGCTTATACTCATAAAATTTGACATAGAAGAACATTAAAAAGTGTACACCGAGCAACTTTGATAGTCCGAGGTTGCTCAACTCTCTCTATGGAGGAGCTTTTAACGGTTTTGTCCATTTATCATAGAAAGTTGGTGTTTTGGCATCGAAATCATCCTGGTAGCTCATTTTCATAAAATTTCACATAGAAGAACAATAAAAAGTGTACACCGAGCAACTTTGATTGTCCGAAGTTGCTCAACTCTCTCTATGGAGGAGCTTTTAACGGTTTTGTCCATTTGTCAGAGAAAGTTGGTGTTTTGGCATCGAAATAAGCCTGGAAGCTCATTTTCGTAAAATTTAACATAAAGGAACAATAAAAAGTGTACACCGAGCAACTTTGATTGTCCGAAGTTGCTAACTCTCTCTATGGAGGAGCTTTCAACGGTTTTGCCCATTTGTCATTGAAAGTTGGTCTTTTGCCATCGAAATAATCTTGGAAGCTTATACTCATAAAATTTGACATAGAAGAACATTAAAAAGTGTACACCGACAACTTTGATAGTCCGAAGTTGCTCAACTCTCTCTATGGAGGAGCTTTTAACGGTTTTGTCCATTTATCATAGAAATTTGGTATTTTGGCATCGAAATCATCCTGGTAGCTCATTTTCATAAAATTTCACATAGAAGAACAATAAAAAGTGTATACCGAGCAACTTTGATTGTCCGAAGTTGCTCAACTCTCTCTATGGAGGAGCTTTTAACGGTTTTGTCCATTTGTCATAGAAAGTTGGTGTTTTGGCATCGACATAATCCTGGAAGCTCATTTTCGTAAAATTTAACATAGAAGAACAATAAAAATTGTACACCGAGCAACTTTGATTGTCCGAAGTTGCTCAACTCTCTCTATGGAGGAGATTTTAACGTTTTTGTCCATTTGTCATAGAAAGTTGGTGTTTTGGCATCGAAATAATTCTGGAAGCTCATTTTCGTAAAATTTAACATAAAAGAACAATAAAACGTGTACATTGAGCATCTTTGATTTTCCGAAGTTGCTCAACTCTCTCTATGAGGAGCTTTTAACGGTTTTTGTTCTATTTGTCATGGAAACCTGGGATTTTGGCATCGAAATAATCTACGAAGCTTATACTCGTAAAATTTGACATAGAAGAACAATAAAAAGTGTACACCAAGCAACTTTGATATTCCGAAGTTGCTCAACTCTCTCTATGGAAGAGCTTTTAAAGGTTTTGTCCATTTGTCACAGAAAGTTGGTCTTTTGCAATCGAAATAATCTTGGAAGCTTATACTCATAAAATTTGACATAGAAGAACATTAAAAAGTGTACACCGAGAAACTTCGATAGTCCGAAGTTGCTCAACTCTCTCTATGGAGGAGCTTTTAACGGTTTTGTCCATTTTTCATAGAAAGTTGGTGTTTTGGCATCAAAATAATCTTGGAAGCTTATACTCATAAAATTTGACATAGAAGAACATTAAAAAGTATACACCGAGCAACTTTGATAGTCCGAGGTTGCTCAATCTCTCTATGAAGGAGCTTTTAAAAGTTTTGATCATTGTCAAAGAAAGTTGGTGTTTTTGCATCGAAATAATCCTGGAACCTCATTTTCGTAAAATTTAACATAGAAGAAAAATAAAAATTGTACACTGAGCAAATTTGATTGTCCGAAGTTGCTCAACTCTCTCTATCGAGGAGCTTTTAACGGTTTTGTCCATTTGTCATAGAAAGTTGGTCTTTTGGCATCGAAATAATCCTGGAAGCCCATTTTCGTAAAATTTAACATAAAAGAACAATAAAAAGTGTACACCGAGAAACTTTGATTGTTCGAAGTTGCTCAACTCTCTCTATGGAGGAGCTTTTAATGGTTTTGTCCATTTGTCATTGAAAGTTGGTGTTTTGTCATCGAAATAATCTTGGAAGCCTATACACATTAAATTTGACATAAAGATGCAATAAAAAGTGTACAGCGAGCAACTTCGATTGTCCGAAGTTGCACAACTCTCTCTATAGACGTGCTTTTAATGGCTTTGTCTATTTATCATAGAAAGTTAGTGTTTTTTCATCGAAATAATCTTGGAAGCTTATACTCATAAAATTTGACATAGAAGAACATTAAAAAGTGTACACCGAGCAACTTTGATAGTCCGAGGTTGCTCAACTCTCTCTATGGAGGAGCTTTTAACGGTTTTGTCCATTTATCATAGAAAGTTGGTGTTTTGGCATCGAAATCATCCTGGTAGCTCATTTTCATAAAATTTCACATAGAAGAACAATAAAAAGTGTACACCGAGCAACTTTGATTGTCCGAAGTTGTTCAACTCTCTCTATGGAGGAGCTTTTAACGGTTTTGTCCATTTGTCAGAGAAAGTTGGTGTTTTGGCATCGAAATAAGCCTGGAAGCTCATTTTCGTAAAATTTAACATAAAGGAACAATAAAAAGTGTACACCGAGCAACTTTGATTGTCCGAAGTTGCTAACTCTCTCTATGGAGGAGCTTTCAACGGTTTTGCCCATTTGTCATTGAAAGTTGGTCTTTTGCCATCGAAATAATCTTGGAAGCTTATACTCATAAAATTTGACATAGAAGAACATTAAAAAGTGTACACCGACAACTTTGATAGTCCGAAGTTGCTCAACTCTCTCTATGGAGGAGCTTTTAACGGTTTTGTCCATTTATCATAGAAAGTTGGTATTTTGGCATCGAAATCATCCTGGTAGCTCATTTTCATAAAATTTCACATAGAAGAACAATAAAAAGTGTATACCGAGCAACTTTGATTGTCCGAAGTTGCTCAACTCTCTCTATGGAGGAGCTTTTAACGGTTTTGTCCATTTGTCATAGAAAGTTGGTGTTTTGGCATCGACATAATCCTGGAAGCTCATTTTCGTAAAATTTAACATAGAAGAACAATAAAAATTGTACACCGAGCAACTTTGATTGTCCGAAGTTGCTCAACTCTCTCTATGGAGGAGATTTTAACGTTTTTGTCCATTTGTCATAGAAAGTTGGTGTTTTGGCATCGAAATAATTCTGGAAGCTCATTTTCGTAAAATTTAACATAAAAGAACAATAAAACGTGTACATTGAGCATCTTTGATTGTCCGAAGTTGCTCAACTCTCTCTATGAGGAGCTTTTAACGGTTTTTGTTCTATTTGTCATGGAAACCTGGGATTTTGGCATCGAAATAATCTACGAAGCTTATACTCGTAAAATTTGACATAGAAGAACAATAAAAAGTGTACACCAAGCAACTTTGATATTCCGAAGTTGCTCAACTCTCTCTATGGAAGAGCTTTTAAAGGTTTTGTCCATTTGTCACAGAAAGTTGGTCTTTTGCAATCGAAATAATCTTGGAAGCTTATACTCATAAAATTTGACATAGAAGAACATTAAAAAGTGTACACCGAGAAACTTCGATAGTCCGAAGTTGCTCAACTCTCTCTATGGAGGAGCTTTTAACGGTTTTGTCCATTTTTCATAGAAAGTTGGTGTTTTGGCATCAAAATAATCTTGGAAGCTTATACTCATAAAATTTGACATAGAAGAACATTAAAAAGTATACACCGAGCAACTTTGATAGTCCAAGGTTGCTCAATCTCTCTATGAAGGAGCTTTTAAAAGTTTTGTCCATTGTCAAAGAAAGTTGGTGTTTTTGCATCGAAATAATCCTGGAACCTCATTTTCGTAAAATTTAACATAGAAGAAAAATAAAAATTGTACACTGAGCAAATTTGATTGTCCGAAGTTGCTCAACTCTCTCTATCGAGGAGCTTTTAACGGTTTTGTCCATTTGTCATAGAAAGTTGGTCTTTTGGCATCGAAATAATCCTGGAAGCCCATTTTCGTAAAATTTAACATAAAAGAACAATAAAAAGTGTACACCGAGAAACTTTGATTGTTCGAAGTTGCTCAACTCTCTCTATGGAGGAGCTTTTAATGGTTTTGTCCATTTGTCATTGAAAGTTGGTGTTTTGTCATCGAAATAATCTTGGAAGCCTATTTACATTAAATTTGACATAAAGATGCAATAAAAAGTGTACAGCGAGCAACTTCGATTGTCCGAAGTTGCACAACTCTCTCTATAGACGTGCTTTTAATGGCTTTGTCTATTTATCATAGAAAGTTAGTGTTTTTTCATCGAAATAATCTAGGAAGCTTATACTCGTAAAATTTGACATAGAAGAACATTAAAAGGTGTACACTGAGCAACTTTGATGGTCCGACGTTGCTCAACTCTCTCTATGGAGGAGTTTTTAACGGTTTTGTCCATTTGTCATAGAAAGTTGGGGTTTTGGCATCGAAATAATCCTGGTAGCTCATTTTCGTAAAATTTCACATAGAAGAACAGTAAAAAGTTTACACCGAGCAACTTTGATTGTCCGAAGTTGCTCAACTCTCTTTATGGAGGAGCTTTTAACGGTTTTGTCCATTTGTCAGAGAAAGTTGGTGTTTTGGCATCGAAATAATCCTGGAAGCTCATTTTCGTAAAATTTAACATAAAAGAACAATAAAAAGTGTATACCGAGCAACTTTGATTGTCCAAAGTTGCTAACTCTCTCTATGGAGGAGATTTTATAGGATTTATCCATTTGTCTTAGAAAGTTGGTCTTTTGCCATCGAAATAATCTTGGAAGCTTATACTCATAAAATTCGACATAGAAGAACATTAAAAAGTGTAGACTGAGCAACTTTTATAGTCCGAAGTTGCTCAACTCTCTCTATGGAGGAGCTTTTAACGGTTTAGTCTATTTGTCATAGAAAATTGGTGTTTTGGCATCGAAATAATCCTGGAAGCTCATTTGCGTATAATTTAACATAGAAGAACAATAAAAAGTGTACACCGAGCAACTTTGATTGTCCGAAGTTGCTCAACTCTCTCTATGGAGGAGCTTTCAACGGTTTTGCCCATTTGTCATTGAAAGTTGGTCTTTTGCCATCGAAATAATCTTGGAAGCTTATACTCATAAAATTTGACATAGAAGAACATTAAAAAGTGTACACCGAGCAACTTTGATAGTCCGAAGTTGCTCAACTCTCTCTATGGAGGAGCTTTTAACGGTTTTGTACATTTATCATAGAAAGTTGGTGTTTTGGCATCGAAATTATTCTGGTAGCTCATTTTCATAAAATTTCACATAGAAGAACAATAAAAAGTGTACACCGAGAAACTTTGATTGTCCGAAGTTGCTCAACTCTCTCTATGGAGGAGCTTTTAACGGTTTTGTCCATTTGTCAGAGAAAGTTGGTGTTTTGGCATCGAAATAAGCCTGGAAGCTCATTTTCGTAAAATTTAACATAAAGGAACAATAAAAAGTGTACACCGAGCAACTTTGATTGTCCGAAGTTGCTAACTCTCTCTATGGAGGAGCTTTTAACGGTTTTGCCCATTTGTCATTGAAAGTTGGTCTTTTGCCATCGAAATAATTCTGGAAGCTTATACTCATAAAATTTGACATAGAAGAACATTAAAAAGTGTACACCGAGCAACTTTGATAGTCCGAAGTTGCTCAACTCTCTCTATGGAGGAGCTTTTAACGGTTTTGTCCATTTATCATAGAAAGTTGTTGTTTTGGCATCGAAATCATCCTGGTAGCTCATTTTCATAAAATTTCACATAGAAGAACAATAAAAAGTGTACACTGAACAAACTTTGATTGTCCGAAGTTGCTCAACTCTCTCTATGAAGGAGCTTTTAACGGTTTAGTCCATTTGTCATTGAAAGTTGGTGTTTTGGCATCGAAATAATCTTGGAAGCCTATATACGTAAAATTTGACATAAAAAAGCAATAAAAAGTGTACACCGAGCAACTTCGATTGTCCGAAGTTGCTCAACTTTCTCTATAGACGTGATTTTAACGGCTTTGTCCATTTGTCATAGAAAGTTAGTGTTTTTTCATTGAAATAATCTAGGAAGCTTATACTCATAAAATTTGACATAGAAGAACATTAAAAGGTGTACACCGAGCAACTTTGATGGTCCGAAGTTGCTTAACTCTCTCTATGGAGGAGCTTTTAACGATTTTGTCCATTTGTCATAGTAAGTCGCTATTTTGGCATTGAAATAATCTTGGAACCTTATACTAATAAAAATTGACAAAGAAGAACAATAAAATATGTACACCGAGCATCTTTGATGGTCCAAAATTGGTCAACTCTCTCTATGTAGGAGCTTTTAACAGTTTTCCCCATTTGTCATGGAAACCTGGGATTTTGGCATCGAAATAATCTACGAAGCTTATACTCATAAAATTTGACATAGAAGAACAATAAAAATTGTACACCAAGCAACTCTGATATTCCGAAGTTGCTCAACTCTCTCTATGGAGGATCTTTTAAAGGTTTTGTCCATTTGTCACAGAAAGTTGGTCTTTTGCCATCGAAATAATCTTGGAAGCTTATACTCATAAAATTTGACATAGAAGAACATTAAAAAGTGTACACCGAGCAACTTTGATAGTCCGAAGTTGCTCGACTCTCTCTATGGAGGAGCTTTTAACGGTTTTCTCTATTTGTCATAGAAAGTTGGTGTTTTGGCATCAAAATAATCTTGGAAGCTTATACTCATAAAATTTGACATAGAAGAACATTAAAAAGTGTACACCGAGCAACTTTGATAGTCCGAAGTTGATCAACTCTCTCTATGGAGGAGTTTTTAACGGTTTTGTCCATTTGTCAGAGAAAGTTGGTGTTTTGGCATCGAAATAAGCCTGGAAGCTCATTTTCGTAAAATTTAACATAAAATAACAATAAAATGTGTACACCGAGCAACTTTGATTGTCCGAAGTTGCTCAACTCTCTCTATTTAGAGCTTTTAACGGTTTTGTCCATTTGTCATAGAAAGTTGGTCTTTTGCCATCGAAATAATCTTGGAAGCTTATACTCATAAAATTTGACATAGAAGAACATTAAAAATTGTACACCGAGCAACTTTGATAGTCCGAAGTTGCTCAACTCTCTCTATGGAGGAGCTTTTAACGGTTTTGTCCATTTATCATAGAAAGTTGGTGTTTTGTCATCGAAATCATCCTGGGAGCTCATTTTCATAAAATTTCACATAGAAGAACAATAAAAAGTGTACACCGAGCAACTTTGATTGTCCGAAGTTGCTCAACTCTCTCTATGGAGGAGCTTTTAACGGTTTTGTCCATTTGTCAGAGAAAGTTGGTGTTTTGGCATCGAAATAAGCCTGGAAGCTCATTTTCGTAAAATTTAACATAAAGGAACAATAAAAAGTGTACACCGAGCAACTTTGATTGTCCGAAGTTGCTAACTCTCTCTATGGAGGAGCTTTCAACGGTTTTGCCCATTTGTCATTGAAAGTTGGTCTTTTGCCATCGAAATAATCTTGGAAGCTTATACTCATAAAATTTGACATAGAAGAACATTAAAAAGTGTACACCGACAACTTTGATAGTCCGAAGTTGCTCAACTCTCTCTATGGAGGAGCTTTTAACGGTTTTGTCCATTTATCATAGAAAGTTGGTATTTTGGCATCGAAATCATCCTGGTAGCTCATTTTCATAAAATTTCACATAGAAGAACAATAAAAAGTGTATACCGAGCAACTTTGATTGTCCGAACTTGCTCAACTCTCTCTGTGGAGGAGCTTTTAACGGTTTTGTCCATTTGTCATAGAAAGTTGGTGTTTTGGGATCGAAATAATCCTGGAAGCTCATTGTCGTAAAATTTAACATAGAAGAACAATAAAATTTGTACACCGAGCAACTTTGATTGTCCGAAGTTGCTCAACTCTCTCTATGGAGGAGATTTTAACGTTTTTGTCCATTTGTCATAGAAAGTTGGTGTTTTGGCATCGAAATAATTCTGGAAGCTCATTTTCGTAAAATTTAACATAAAAGAACAATAAAAAGTGTACACCGAGCAACATTGATTGTACGAAGTTGCTCAACTCTCTCTATGAGGAGCTTTTAACGATTTTGTCCATTTGTCATTGAAAGCTGGTGTTTTGGCATCTGAATAATCTTGGAAGCCTAAACACGTAAAATTTGACATAAAAAAGCAATAAAAAGTGTACACCGAGCAACTTCGATTGTCCGAAGTTGCTCAACTTTCTCTATAGACGTGATTTTAACGGCTTTGTCCATTTGTCATAGAAAGTTAGTGTTTTTTCATTGAAATAATCTAGGAAGCTTATACTCATAAAATTTGACATAGAAGAACATTAAAAGGTGTACACCGAGCAACTTTGATGGTCCGAAGTTGCTTAACTCTCTCTATGGAGGAGCTTTTAACGATTTTGTCCATTTGTCATAGTAAGTCGCTATTTTGGCATTGAAATAATCTTGGAACCTTATACTAATAAAAATTGACAAAGAAGAACAATAAAATATGTACACCGAGCATCTTTGATGGTCCAAAATTGGTCAACTCTCTCTATGTAGGAGCTTTTAACAGTTTTCCCCATTTGTCATGGAAACCTGGGATTTTGGCATCGAAATAATCTACGAAGCTTATACTCATAAAATTTGACATAGAAGAACAATAAAAATTGTACACCAAGCAACTCTGATATTCCGAAGTTGCTCAACTCTCTCTATGGAGGATCTTTTAAAGGTTTTGTCCATTTGTCACAGAAAGTTGGTCTTTTGCCATCGAAATAATCTTGGAAGCTTATACTCATAAAATTTGACATAGAAGAACATTAAAAAGTGTACACCGAGCAACTTTGATAGTCCGAAGTTGCTCGACTCTCTCTATGGAGGAGCTTTTAACGGTTTTCTCTATTTGTCATAGAAAGTTGGTGTTTTGGCATCAAAATAATCTTGGAAGCTTATACTCATAAAATTTGACATAGAAGAACATTAAAAAGTGTACACCGAGCAACTTTGATAGTCCGAAGTTGATCAACTCTCTCTATGGAGGAGTTTTTAACGGTTTTGTCCATTTGTCAGAGAAAGTTGGTGTTTTGGCATCGAAATAAGCCTGGAAGCTCATTTTCGTAAAATTTAACATAAAATAACAATAAAATGTGTACACCGAGCAACTTTGATTGTCCGAAGTTGCTCAACTCTCTCTATTTAGAGCTTTTAACGGTTTTGTCCATTTGTCATAGAAAGTTGGTCTTTTGCCATCGAAATAATCTTGGAAGCTTATACTCATAAAATTTGACATAGAAGAACATTAAAAATTGTACACCGAGCAACTTTGATAGTCCGAAGTTGCTCAACTCTCTCTATGGAGGAGCTTTTAACGGTTTTGTCCATTTATCATAGAAAGTTGGTGTTTTGTCATCGAAATCATCCTGGGAGCTCATTTTCATAAAATTTCACATAGAAGAACAATAAAAAGTGTACACCGAGCAACTTTGATTGTCCGAAGTTGCTCAACTCTCTCTATGGAGGAGCTTTTAACGGTTTTGTCCATTTGTCAGAGAAAGTTGGTGTTTTGGCATCGAAATAAGCCTGGAAGCTCATTTTCGTAAAATTTAACATAAAGGAACAATAAAAAGTGTACACCGAGCAACTTTGATTGTCCGAAGTTGCTAACTCTCTCTATGGAGGAGCTTTCAACGGTTTTGCCCATTTGTCATTGAAAGTTGGTCTTTTGCCATCGAAATAATCTTGGAAGCTTATACTCATAAAATTTAACATAGAAGAACATTAAAAAGTGTACACCGACAACTTTGATAGTCCGAAGTTGCTCAACTCTCTCTATGGAGGAGCTTTTAACGGTTTTGTCCATTTATCATAGAAAGTTGGTATTTTGGCATCGAAATCATCCTGGTAGCTCATTTTCATAAAATTTCACATAGAAGAACAATAAAAAGTGTATACCGAGCAACTTTGATTGTCCGAACTTGCTCAACTCTCTCTGTGGAGGAGCTTTTAACGGTTTTGTCCATTTGTCATAGAAAGTTGGTGTTTTGGGATCGAAATAATCCTGGAAGCTCATTGTCGTAAAATTTAACATAGAAGAACAATAAAATTTGTACACCGAGCAACTTTGATTGTCCGAAGTTGCTCAACTCTCTCTATGGAGGAGATTTTAACGTTTTTGTCCATTTGTCATAGAAAGTTGGTGTTTTGGCATCGAAATAATTCTGGAAGCTCATTTTCGTAAAATTTAACATAAAAGAACAATAAAAAGTGTACACCGAGCAACATTGATTGTACGAAGTTGCTCAACTCTCTCTATGAGGAGCTTTTAACGATTTTGTCCATTTGTCATTGAAAGCTGGTGTTTTGGCATCTGAATAATCTTGGAAGCCTAAACACGTAAAATTTGACATAAAAAAGCAATAAAAAGTGTACACCGAGCAACTTCGATTGTCCGAAGTTGCTCAACTTTCTCTATAGACGTGATTTTAACGGCTTTGTCCATTTGTCATAGAAAGTTAGTGTTTTTTCATTGAAATAATCTAGGAAGCTTATACTCATAAAATTTGACATAGAAGAACATTAAAAGGTGTACACCGAGCAACTTTGATGGTCTGAAGTTGCTTAACTCTCTCTATGGAGGAGCTTTTAACGATTTTGTCCATTTGTCATAGTAAGTCGCTATTTTGGCATTGAAATAATCTTGGAACCTTATACTAATAAAAATTGACATAGAAGAACAATAAAATATGTACACCGAGCATCTTTGATGGTCCAAAATTGGTCAACTCTCTCTATGTAGGAGCTTTTAACAGTTTTCTCCATTTGTCATGGAAACCTGGGATTTTGGCATCGAAATAATCTACGAAGCTTATACTCATAAAATTTGACATAGAAGAACAATAAAAATTGTACACCAAGCAACTCTGATATTCCGAAGTTGCTCAACTCTCTCTATGGAGGATCTTTTAAAGGTTTTGTCCATTTGTCACAGAAAGTTGGTCTTTTGCCATCGAAATAATCTTGGAAGCTTATACTCATAAAATTTGACATAGAAGAACATTAAAAAGTGTACACCGAGCAACTTTGATAGTCCGAAGTTGCTCAACTCTCTCTATGGAGGAGCTTTTAACGGTTTTGTCCATTTGTCATAGAAAGTTGGTGTTTTGGCATCAAAATAATCTTGGAAGCTTATACTCATAAAATTTGACATAGAAGAACATTAAAAAGTGTACACCGAGCAACTTTGATAGTCCGAAGTTGATCAACTCTCTCTATGGAGGAGTTTTTAACGGGTTTGTCCATTTGTCAGAGAAAGTTGGTGTTTTGGCATCGAAATAAGCCTGGAAGCTCATTTTCGTAAAATTTAACATAAAATAACAATAAAATGTGTACACCGAGCAACTTTGATTGTCCGAAGTTGCTCAACTCTCTCTATTTAGAGATTTTAACGGTTTTGTCCATTTGTCATAGAAAGTTGGTCTTTTGCCATCGAAATAATCATGGAAGCTTATACTCATAAAATTTGACATAGAAGAACATTAAAAAATGTACACCGAGCAACTTTGATAGTCCGAAGTTGCTCAACTCTCTCTATGGAGGAGCTTTTAACGGTTTTGTCCATTTATCATAGAAAGTTGGTGTTTTGGCATCGAAATCATCCTGGGAGCTCATTTTCATAAAATTTCACATAGAAGAACAATAAAAAGTGTACACCGAGCAACTTTGATTGTCCGAAGTTGCTCAACTCTCTCTATGGAGGAGCTTTTAACGGTTTTGTCCATTTGTCAGAGAAAGTTGGTGTTTTGGCATCGAAATAAGCCTGGAAGCTCATTTTCATAAAATTTAACATAACGGAACAATAAAAAGTGTACACCGAGCAACTTTGATTGTCCGAAGTTGCTAACTCTCTCTATGGAGGAGCTTTCAACGGTTTTGCCCATTTGTCATTGAAAGTTGGTCTTTTGCCATCGAAATAATCTTGGAAGCTTATACTCATAAAATTTGACATAGAAGAACATTAAAAAGTGTACACCGACAACTTTGATAGTCCGAAGTTGCTCAACTCTCTCTATGGAGGAGCTTTTAACGGTTTTGTCCATTTATCATAGAAAGTTGGTATTTTGGCATCGAAATCATCCTGGTAGCTCATTTTCATAAAATTTCACATAGAAGAACAATAAAAAGTGTATACCGAGCAACTTTGATTGTCCGAACTTGCTCAACTCTCTCTATGGAGGAGCTTTTAACGGTTTTGTCCATTTGTCATAGAAAGTTGGTGTTTTCGGATCGAAAAAATCCTGGAAGCTCATTTTCGTAAAATTTAACATAGAAGAACAATAAAATTTGTACACCGAGCAACTTTGATTGTCCGAAGTTGCTCAACTCTCTCTATGGAGGAGATTTTAAGGTTTTTGTCCATTTGTCATAGAAAGTTGGTGTTTTGGCATCGAAATAATTCTGGAAGCTCATTTTCGTAAAATTTAACATAAAAGAACAATAAAAAGTGTACACCGAGCAACATTGATTGTCCGAAGTTGATCAACTCTCTCTATGAGGAGCTTTTAACGGTTTTGTCCATTTGTCATTGAAAGCTGGTGTTTTGGCATCTGAATAATCTTGGAAGCCTAAACACGTAAAATTTGACATAAAAAAGCAATAAAAAGTGTACACCGAGCAACTTCGATTGTCCGAAGTTGCTCAACTTTCTCTATAGACGTGATTTTAACGGCTTTGTCCATTTATCATAGAAAGTTAGTGTTTTTTCATCGAAATAATCTAGAAAGCTTATACTCATAAAATTTGACATAGAAGAACATTAAAAGGTGTACACCGAGCAACTTTGATGGTCCGAAGTTGCTCAACTCTCTCTATGGAGGAGCTTTTAACGATTTTGTCCATTTGTCATAGAAAGTTGCTGTTTTGGCATTGAAATAATCTTGGAAGCTTATACTCATAAAATTTTACTTAGAAGAACAATAAAACGTGTACATTGAGCATCTTTGATGGTCCAGAATTGGTCAACTCTCTCTATGTAGGAGCTTTTAACAGTTTTCTCCATTTGTCATGGAAACCTGGGATTTTGGCATCGAAATAATCTACGAAGCTTATACTCGTAAAATTTGACATAGAAGAACAATAAAAAGTGTACACCAAGCAACTTTGATATTCCGAAGTTGCTCAACTCTCTCTATGGAGGAGCTTTTAAAGGTTTTGTCCATTTGTCACAGAAAGTTGGTCTTTTGCAATCGAAATAATCTTGGAAGCTTATACTCATAAAATTTGACATAGAAGAACATTAAAAAGTGTACACCGAGCAACTTCGATAGTCTGAAGTTGCTCAACTCTCTCTATGGAGGAGCTTTTAACGGTTTTGTCCATTTTTCATAGAAAGTTGGTGTTTTGGCATCAAAATAATCTTGGAAGCTTATACTCATAAAATTTGACATAGAAGAACATTAAAAAGTGTACACCAAGCAACTTCGATAGTCCGAAGTTGCTCAACTCTCTCTATGGAGGAGCTTTTAATGGTTTTGTCCATTTGTCATTGAAAGTTGGTGTTTTGTCATCGAAATAATCTTGGAAGCCTATACACATTAAATTTGACATAAAGATGCAATAAAAAGTGTACAGCGAGCAACTTCGATTGTCCGAAGTTGCACAACTCTCTCTATAGACGTGCTTTTAATGGCTTTGTCTATTTATCATAGAAAGTTAGTGTTTTTTCATCGAAATAATCTAGGAAGCTTATACTCGTAAAATTTGTCATAGAAGAACATTAAAAGGTGTACACCGAGCAACTTTGATGGTCCGACGTTGCTCAACTCTCTCTATGGAGGAGTTTTTAACGGTTTTGTCCATTTGTCATAGAAAGTTGGGGTTTTGGCATCGAAATAATCCTGGTAGCTCATTTTCGTAAAATTTCACATAGAAGAACAGTAAAAAGTTTACACCGAGCAACTTTGATTGTCCGAAGTTGCTCAACTCTCTTTATGGAGGAGCTTTTAACGGTTTTGTCCATTTGTCAGAGAAAGTTGGTGTTTTGGCATCGAAATAATCCTGGAAGCTCATTTTCGTAAAATTTAACATAAAAGAACAATAAAAAGTGTACACCGAGCAACTTTGATTGTCCAAAGTTGCTAACTCTCTCTATGGAGGAGATTTTATAGGATTTATCCATTTGTCTTAGAAAGTTGGTCTTTTGCCATCGAAATAATCTTGGAAGCTTATACTCATAAAATTCGACATAGAAGAACATTAAAAAGTGTAGACTGAGCAACTTTTATAGTCCGAAGTTGCTCAACTCTCTCTATGGAGGAGCTTTTAACGGTTTTGTCTATTTGTCATAGAAAATTGGTGTTTTGGCATCGAAATAATCCTGGAAGCTCATTTGCGTATAATTTAACATAGAAGAACAATAAAAAGTGTACACCGAGCAACTTTGATTGTCCGAAGTTGCTCAACTCTCTCTATCGACGTGCATTTAACAGCTTTGTCCATTTATCATAGAAAGTTAGTGTTTTTTCATCGAAATAATCTAGGAAGCTTATACTCGTAAAATTTAACATAGAAGAACACTAAAGAGTGTACACCGAGCAACTTTGATGGTCCGACGTTGCTCAACTCTCTCTATGGAGGAGCTTTTAACGGTTTTGTCCATTTGTCACTAAAAGTTGGTGTTTTGGCATCGAAATAATCTTGGAAGCTTATACTCGTAAAATTTGACTTAGTAGAACATTATAAAGTGTACACCGAGCAACTTTGATTGTCCGAAGTTGCTCAACTCTCTCTATGGAGGAGCTTTTAACGGTTTTGTCCATTTGTCATAGAAAGTTGCTGTTTTGGCATTGAAATAATCTTGGAAGCTTATACTCATAAAATTTTACTTAGAAGAACAATAAAACGTGTACACCGAGCATCTTTGATGGTCCAGAATTGGTCAACTCTTTCTATGTAGGAGCTTTTAACAATTTTCTCCATTTGTCATGGAAACTTGGGATTTTGGCATCGAAATAATCTACGAAGCTTATACTCGTAAAATTTAACATAGAAGAACACTAAAGAGTGTACACCGAGCAACTTTGATGGTCCGACGTTGCTCAACTCTCTCTATGGAGGAGCTTTTAACGGTTTTGTCCATTTGTCACTAAAAGTTGGTGTTTTGGCATCGAAATAATCTTGGAAGCTTATACTCGTAAAATTTGACTTAGTAGAACATTATAAAGTGTACACCGAGCAACTTTGATTGTCCGAAGTTGCTCAACTCTCTCTATGGAGGAGCTTTTAACGGTTTTGTCCATTTGTCATAGAAAGTTGCTGTTTTGGCATTGAAATAATCTTGGAAGCTTATACTCATAAAATTTTACTTAGAAGAACAATAAAACGTGTACACCGAGCATCTTTGATGGTGCAGAATTGGTCAACTCTTTCTATGTAGGAGCTTTTAACAATTTTCTCCATTTGTCATGGAAACTTGGGATTTTGGCATCGAAATAATCTACGAAGCTTATACTCATAAAATTTGACATAGAAGAACATTAAAAGGTGTACACCAAGCAACTTTGATATTCCGAAGTTGCTCAACTCTCTCTATGGAGGAGCTTTTAAAGGTTTTGTCCATTTGTCACAGAAAGTTGGTCTTTTGCAATCGAAATAATCTTGGAAGCTTATACTCATAAAATTTGACATAGAAGAACATTAAAAAGTGTACACCGAGCAACTTCGATAGTCCGAAGTTGCTCAACTCTCTCTATGGAGCAGCTTTTAACGGTTTTGTCCATTTTTCATAGAAAGTTGGTGTTTTGGCATCAAAATAATCTTGGAAGCTTATACTCATAAAATTTGACATAGAAGAACATTAAAAAGTATACACCGAGAAACTTTGATAGTCCGAAGTTGCTCAATCTCTCTATGAAGGAGCTTTTAACGGTTTTGTCCATTTGTCATAGAAAGTTGGTGTTTTTGCATCGAAATAATCCTGGAAGCTCATTTTCGTAAAATTTAACATAGAAGAACAATAAAAATTGTACACCGAGCAACTTTGATTGTCCGAAGTTGCTCAACTCTCTCTATGGAGGAGCTTTTAACGGTTTTTTCCATTTGTCATAGAAAGTTGGTCTTTTGGCATCGAAATAATCCTGGAAGCTCATTTTCGTAAAATTTAACATAAAAGAACAATAAAAAGTGTACACCGAGAAACTTAGATTGTTCGAAGTTGCTCGACTCTCTCTATGGAGGAGCTTTTAACGGTTTTGTCCATTTGTCATAGAAAGTTGGTGTTTTTTCATCGAAATAATCTTGGAAGCCTATACACATTAAATTTGACATAAAAAAGAAATAAAAAGTGTACAGCGAGCAACTTCGATTGTCCGAAGTTGCACAACTCTCTCTATAGACGTGCTTTTAATGGCTTTCTCTATTTATCATAGAAAGTTAGTGTTTTTTCATCGAAATAATCTAGGAAGCCTATACTCGTAAAATTTGACATAGAAGAACATTAAAAGGTGTACACAGAGCAACTTTGATGGTCCGACGTTGCTCAACTCTCTCTATGGAGGAGTTTTTAACGGTTTTGTCCATTTGTCATAGAAAGTTGGGGTTTTGGCATCGAAATAATCCTGGTTGCTCATTTTCGTAAAATTTCACATAGAAGAACAATAAAAAGTTTACACCGAGCAACTTTGATTGTCCGAAGTTGCTCAACTCTCTTTATGGAGGAGCTTTTAACGGTTTTGTCCATTTGTCAGAGAAAGTTGGTGTTTTGGCATCGAAATAATCCTGGAAGCTCATTTTGGTAAAATTTAACATAAAAGAACAATAAAAAGTGTACAACGAGTAACTTTGATTGTCCGAAGTTGCTAACTCTTTCTATGGAGGAGCTTTTATAGGATTTGTCCATTTGTCTTAGAAAGTTGGTCTTTTGCCATCGAAATAATCTTGGAAGCTTATACTCATAAAATTCGACATAGAAGAACATTAAAAAGTGTAGACTGAGCAACTTTTATAGTCCGAAGTTGCTCAACTCTCTCTATGGAGGAGGTTTTAATGGTTTTGTCCATTTGTCATAGAAAATTGGTGTTTTGGCATCGAAATAATCCTGGAAGCTCATTTGCGTATAATTTAACATAGAAGAACAATAAAAAGTTTACACCGAGCGACTTTGATTGTCCGAAGTTGCTCAACTCTCTCTATAGACGTGCATTTAACGGCTTTGTCCATTTATCATAGAAAGTTAGTGTTTTTTCATCGAAATAATCTAGGAAGCTTATACTCGTAAAATTTTAACATAGAAGAACACTAAAGTGTGTACACCGAGCAACTTTGATGGTCCGACGTTGCTCAACTCTCTCTATGGAGGTGCTTTTAACGGTTTTGTCCATTTGTCACTAAAAGTTGGTGTTTTGGCATCGAAATAATCTTGGAAGCTTATACTCGTAAAATTTGACTTAGTAGAACATTATAAAGTGTACACCGAGCAACTTTGATTGTCCGAAGTTGCTCAACTCTCTCTATGGAGGAGCTTTTAACGGTTTTGTCCATTTGTCATAGAAAGTTGCTGTTTTGCATCGAAATAATCTTGGAAGCTTATACTCATAAAATTTGACATAGAAGAACAATAAAACGTGTAAACCGAGCATCTTTGATGGTCCGAAATTGGTCAACTCTCTCTATGAAGGAGCTTTTAACAGTTTTTTCCATTTGTCATAGAATGTTGGTATTTTGGCATCGAAATAATCTAGGAAGCTTATACTCATAAAATTTGACATAGAAGAACATTAAAAAGTGTACACCAAGCAACTTTGATAGTCCGAAGTTGCTCAACTCTCTCTACGGAGTAGCTTTTAACGGTTTTGTCCATTTGTCATAGAAAGTTCGTGTTTTGGCATCGAAATAATCCTGGAAGCACATTTTCGTAAAATTTAACATAGAAGAACAATAAAAAAGTGTACATCGAGCACCTTTGATTGTCCGAAGTTGCTCAACTCTCTCTTTGGAGGAGCTTTTAACGGTTTTGTCCATTTGTCATAGAAAGTTGGTGTTTTAGCATCGAAATAATTCTGGAAGCACATTTTAGTAAAATTTAACATAGAAGAACAATAAAAAGTGTACACCGAGCAACTTTGATTGTCCGAAGTTGCTCAACTCTCTCAATGGAAGAGCTTTTATTGGTATTTTGGCATCGAAATAATCTTGGAAGCCTATACACGTAAAATTTAACATAAAAGAACAATAAAAAGTGTACACCGAGCAACTTTGATTGTCCGAAGTTGCTCAACTCTCTCTTTAGACGTGCTTTTAACGGTTTCCTCCATTTGCCATTGAAAGTTGGTGTTTTGGCATCGAAATAATGTTGAAAGCCTATACACGTAAAATTTGACATAGAAGAACATTAAAAAGTGTACACTGAGCAACTTCGATTGTCTGAAGTTGCTCAACTCTCTCTATAGACGTGCTTTTAACAGATTTGTTCATTTATCATAGAAAGTTAGTGGTTTTTCATCGAAATAATCTAGGAAGCTTATACTCGTAAAATTTGACATAGAAGAACATTAAAAGGTGTACACCGAGCAACTTTGATGATCCGACGTTGCTCAACTCTCTCTATGGAGGAGCTTTTAACGGTTTTGTCCATTTGTCACTAAAAGTTGGTGTTTTGGAATCGAAATAATCTTGGAAGCTTATACTCGTAAAATTTGACTTAGTAGAACATTATAAAGTGTACACCGAGCAACTTTGATTGTCTGAAGTTGCTAAACTCTCTCTATGGAGGAGCTTTTAACGGTTTTGTCCATTTGTCAGAGAAAGTTGGTGTTTTGGCATCGAAATAATCCTGAAAGCTCATTTTCGTAAAATTTAACATAAAAGAACAATAAAAAGTATACACCGAGCAACTTTGATTGTCCAAAGTTGCTAACTCTCTCTATGGAAGAGCTTTTAATGGTTTTGTCCATTTGTCATTGAAAGTTGGTGTTTTGGCATCGAAATAATCTTGGAAGCCTAGACACCTAAATTTTGACATAAAAAAGCAATAAAAAGTGTACACCGAGCAACTTCGATTGTCCAAAGTTGCTCAACTCTCTCTATAGACGTGCTTTTAACAGCTTTGTCCATTTATCATAGAAAGTTAGTGTTTTTTCATCGAAATAATCGAGGAAGCTTATACTCGTAAAATTTAACATAGAAGAACATTAAAGGGTGTACACCGTGCAACTTTGATGGTCCGACGTTGCTCAACTCTCTCTATGGAGGAGCTTTTAACGCTTTTGTCCATTTGTCATTAAAAGTTGGTGTTCTGGCATCGAAATAATCTTGGAAGCTTATACTCGTAAAATTTGACTTAGTAGAACATTATAAAGTGTACACCGAGCAACTTTGATTGTCCGATGTTGCTCAACTCTCTCTATGGAGGAGCTTTTAATGGTTTTGTCCATTTGTCATAGAAAGTTGCTGTTTTGTCATCGAAATAATCTTGGAAGCTTATACTCATAAACTTTGACATAGAAGAACAATAAAACGTGTACACCGAGCATCTTTGATGGTCCGAAATTGGTCTACTCTCTCTATGAAGGAGCATTTAACAGTTTTCTCCATTTGTCATAGAATATTGGTCTTTTGGCATCGAAATAATCTAGCAAGCTTATACTCATAAAATTTGACATAGAAGAACATTAAAAAGTGTACACCAAGCAACTTCGATAGTCCGAAGTTGCTCAACTCTCTCTACGGAGTAACTTTTAACGGTTTTGTCCATTTGTCATAGAAAGTTGTTGTTTTGGCATCGAAATAATCCTGGAAGCTTATACTCGTAAAATTTGACTTAGTAGAACATTAAAAAGTGTACACCGAGCAACTTCGATTGTCCGAAGTTGCTCAACTCTCTCTATAGATGTGCATTTAACAGCTTTGTCCATTTATCATAGAAATTTAGTGTTTTTAATTCGAAATAATCTAGGAAGCTTATACTCATAAAATTTGACATAGAAGAACATTAAAAAGTGTACACCAAGCAACTTTGGTAGTCCGAAGTTGCTCAACTCTCTCTACGGAGTATCTTTTAACGGTTTTGTCCATTTGTCATAGAAAGTTGGTGTTTTGGAATCGAAATAATCCTGGAAGCTCATTTTCGTAAAATTTAACACAGAAGAAAAATAAAAAGTGTACATCGAGCAACTTTGATTGTCCGAAGTTGCTCAACTCTCTCTTTGTAGGAGCTTTTAACGGTTTTGTCCATTTGTCATAGAAAGTTGCTGTTTTGGCATCGAAATAATTCTGGAAGCTCATTTTCGTAAACTTTAACATAAAAGAACAATAAAAAGTGTACACCGAGAAACTTTGATTGTCCGAAGTTGCTCAACTCTCTCTATGGAGGAGCTTTTAACGGTTTTGTCCATTTGTCATTTAAAGTTGGTATTTTGGCATCGAAATAATCTTGGAAGCCTATACACGTAAAATTTGACATAAAAAAGCAATAAAAAGTGTACACCGAGCAACTTCGATTGTCCGAAGTTGCTCAAATCTCTCTATAGACGTGCTTTTAACGGCTTTGTCCATTTATAATAGAAAGTTATTGTTTTTTCATCGAAATAATCTAGGAAGCTTATACTCGTAAAATTTGACATAGAAGAACATTAAAAGGTGTACACCGAGCAACTTTGATGGTCCGACGTTGCTCAACTCTCTCTATGGAGGAGCTTTTAACGGCTTTTTCCATTTTTTATAAAAAAGTTGTTGCTTTTGCATCGAAATAATCTAAGAAGCTTACACTCGTAAAATTCGAAGTTGAATAACAATAAAAAGTGTACACCGAGCAACTTTGATTGTCCGAAATAATCAACTCTCTCTATGGAGGAGCCTTTAACGGTTTTATCCATTTGTCATAGAAAGTTGCTGTTTTGGTATCAAAATAATCTTGGAAGCTTATACTCATAAAGGTTGACATAGAAGAACAATAAAACGTGTACACCGAGCATCTTTGATGGTGCCAAATTGGTCAACTCTCTCTATAAAGGAGCTTTTAAGAGTTTTCTCTATTTGTCATGGAAACCTGGGATTTTGGCACCGAAATAATCTAGGAAGCTTATACTCATAAAATTTGACATAGAAGAAAAATAAAAAGTGTACACCGAGCAACTTTGATGTTCCGAAGTTGCTCAACTCTCTCTATTGAGGAGCTTTTAAAGGTTTTGTCCATTTGTCATAGAAAATTGGTCTTTTGCCATCGAAATAATCTTGGAAGCTTATACTCATAAAATTTGACATAGAAGAACATTAAATAGTGTACACCGAGCAACTTTGATGTTTCCAGGTTGCTCAACTCTCTCTATGGAGGAGCTTTCAAAGGTTTTGTCCATTTGTCATAGAAAGTTGGTCTTTTGCCATCGAAATAATCCTAGAAGCTCGTTTTCGTAAAATTTAACATAGAAGAACAATAAAAAGTGTACACCGAGCAACTTTGATTGTCCGAAGTTGCTCAACTCTCTCTATGCAGCAGCTTTTAACGGTTTTGTTCATTTGTCATAGAAAGTTGGTGTTTTGGCGTCGAAATAATTTTGGAAGCTCATTTTCGTAAAATTTAACATAAAAGAATAATAAAAAGTGTACACTGAGCAACTTTGATTGCCCGAAGTTGCTCAACTCTCTCTATGGAGGAGCTTTTAACGGTTTTGTCCATTTGTCATAGAAAGTTGGTGTTTTGGCATCGAAATAATCTTGGAAGCCTATACACGTAAAATTTAACATAAAGGAACAATAAAAAGTGTACACCGAGCAACTTTGATTGTCCGAAGTTGCTCAACTCTCTTTATAGACGTGCTTTTAACGGTTTTGTCCATTTGCCATTGAAAGTTGGTGTTTTGGCATCGAAATAATCTTGGAAGCCTATACACGTAAAATTTGACATAGAAGAATATTAAAAAGTGTACACCGAGAAACTTCGATTGTCCGAAGTTGCTCAACTCTCTCTATAGACGTGCTTTTAACAGCTTTGTCCATTAATTATAGAAAGTTAGTGTTTTTTCATCGAAATAATCTAAGAAGCTTATACTCGTAAAATTTGACATAGAAGAACATTAAAAGGTGTACACCGAGCAACTTTGATGATCCTACGTTGCTCAACTCTCTTTATGGAAGTGCTTTTAACGGTTTTTTCCATTTGTCATAAAAAGTTGTTGTTTTTGGATCGAAATAATCTAAGAAGCTTACACTCATAAAATTTGAAATAGAAGAACAATAAAAAGTATACACCAAGCAAATTTGATGGTCTGAAGTTGCTCAACTCTCTCTATGGAGGAGCTTTTAAAAGTTTTGTCCATTTGTCATAGAAAGTTGCTGTTTTGGCATCGAAATAATCTTGGAAGCTTATACTCATAAAATTTGACATAGAAGAACAATAAAACGTGTACACCGAGCATCTTTGATGGTCCGAAATTGGTCAACTCTCTCTATGAAGGAGCTTTTAAGAGTTTTCTTCTTTTGTCATGGAAACCTGGGATTTTAGCATCGAAATAATCCTGGAAGCCCATAATCGTAAAATTTAACATAAAAGAAAAATAAAAAGTGTGCACCGAGCAACTTTGATGTTCCGAAGTTGCTCAACTCTCTCTATGGAGGAGCTTTTAAAGGTTTTGTCCATTTGTCACAGAAAGTTAGACTTTTGCCATTGAAATAATCTTGGAAGCTTATACTCATAAAATTTGACATAGACGAACATTAAAAAGTGTAGACCGAGCAACTTTGATAGTCCGAAGTTGCTCAACTCTATCTATGGAGGAGCTTTTAACGGTTTTGTCCATTTGTCATGAAAGTTTGTGTTTTGGCATCGAAATAATCCTAGAAGCCCATAATCGTAAAATTTAACATAAAAGAAAAATAAAAAGTGTGCACCGAGCAACTTTGATGTTCTGAAGTTGCTCAACTCTCACTATGGAGGAGGTTTTAAAGGTTTTGTCCATTTGTCACAGAAAGTTGGTCTTTTGCCATCGAAATAATCTTGGAAGCTTATACTCATAAAATTTGACATAGAAGAACATTAAAAAGTGTACACCGAGCAACTTTGATAGTCCGAAGTTGCTCAACTCTCTCTATGGAGGAGCTTTTAACGGTTTTGTCCATTTGTCATAGAAAGTTGGTGTTTTGGCATCGAAATAATCCTGGAAACTCATTTTCGTAAAATTTAACATAGAAGAACAATAAAAATTTTACACCGAGCAACTTTGATTGTCCGAAGTTGCTCAAGTCTCTTCTATGGAGGAGCTTTTAACGGTTTTGTCCATTTGACATAGAAAGTTTGTGTTTTGGCATCGAAATAATCCTGGAAGCTATTTTTCATAAAATTTAACATAAATGAAGAATAAAAAGTGTACATCGATCAACTTTGATTGTCCGAAGTAGCTCCACTCTCTCTATGGAAGAGCTTTTAACGGTTTTGTCCATTTGTCATTGAAAGTTGGTGTTTTGGCATCGAAATAATATGTGAAGCCTATACACGTAAAATTTGACATAAAAAAGCAATAATAAGTGTACACCGAGCAACTTCGATTGTCCAAAGTTGCTCAACTATCTCTATAGACGTGCTTTTAACAGCTTTGTCCATTTATCATAGAAAGTTAGTGTTTTTTCATCGAAATAATCTAGGAAGCTTATACTCATAAAAATTGACATTGAAGAACATTAAAAGGTGAACACCGAGCAACTTTGATGGTCCGACGTTGCTCAACTCTCTCTATGGAGGAGCTTTTAATGGTTTTTTCCATTTGTCATAGAAATTTGGTCTTTTGCCATCGAAATAATCTTGGAAGCTTATACTCATAAAATTTGCATAGAAGAACATTAAATAGTGTACACCGAGCAACTTTGATGTTCCCAAGTTGCTCAACTCTCTCTATGGAGGAGCTTTCAAAGGTTTTGTCCATTTGTCATAGAAAGTTGGTCTTTTGCCATCGAAATAATCCTAGAAGCTCGTTTTCGTAAAATTTAACGTAGAAGAAAAATAAAAAGTGTACATCGAGCAACTTTGATTGTCCGAAGTTGCTCAACTCTCTCTTTGTAGGAGCTTTTATCGGTTTTGTCCATTTGTCATAGAAAGTTGGTGTTTTGGCATCGAAATAATTCTGGAAGCTCATTTTCGTAAAATTTAACATAAACGAACAATAAAAAGTGTACACCGAGAAACTTTGATTGTCCGAAGTTGCTCAACTACCTCTATGGAGGAGCTTTTAACGGTTTTGTCCATTTGTCATTTAAAGTTGGTGTTTTGGCATCGAAATAATCTTGGAAGCTTATACACGTAAAATTTGACATAAAAGAAAAATAAAAAGTGTGCACCGAGCAACTTTGATGTTCCGAAGTTGCTCAACTCTCTCTATGGAGGAGCTTTTAAAGGTTTTGTCCATTTGTCACAGAAAGTTAGTCTTTTGCCATTGAAATAATCTTTGAAGCTTATACTCATAAAATTTGACATAGAAGAACATTAAAAAGTGAAGATCGAGAAACTTTGATAGTCCGAAGTTGCTCCACTCTCTCTATGGAGGAGCTTTTAACAGTTTTGTCCATTTGTCATAGAAAGTTGGTGTTTTGGCATCGAAATAATCCTGGAAACTCATTTTCGTAAAATTTAACATAGAAGAAAAATAAAAAGTGTACATCGAGCAACTTTGATTGTCCGAAGTTGCTCAACTCTCTCTTTGTAGGAGCTTTTAACGGTTTTGTCCATTTGTCATAGAAAGTTGGTGTTTTGGCATCGAAATAATTCTGGAAGCTCATTTTCGTAAAATTTAACATAAAAGAACAATAAAAAGTGTACACCGAGAAACTTTGATTGTCCGAAGTTGCTCAACTCTCTCTATGGAGGAGCTTTTAACGGTTTTGTCCATTTGTCATTTAAAGTTGGTGTTTTGGCATCGAAATAATCTTGGAAGCCTATACACGTAAAATTTGACATAAAAAAGCAATAAACACTGTACACCGAGCAACTTCGATTGTCCGAAGTTGCTCAAATCTCTTTATAGACGTGCTTTTAACGGCTTTGTCCATTTATCATAGAAAGTTATTGTTTTTTCATCCAAATAATCTAGGAAGCTTATACTCATAAAAATTGACATAGAAGAACATTAAAAGGTGTACACCGAGCAAGTTTGATGATCCTACTTTGCTCAACTCTCTTTATGGAAGTGCTTTTAACGGTTTTTTCCATTTGTCATAAAAAGTTGTTGTTTTTGGATCGAAATAATCTAAGAAGCTTACACTCATAAAATTTGAAATAGAAGAACAATAAAAAGTATACACCAAGCAAATTTGATTGTCTGAAGTTGCTCAACTCTCTCTATGGAGGAGCTTTTAAAAGTTTTGTCCATTTGTCATAGAAAGTTGCTGTTTTGGCATCGAAATAATCTTGGAAGCTTATACTCATAAAATTTGACATAGAAGAACAATAAAACGTGTACACCGAGCATCTTTGATGGTCCGAAATTGGTCAACTCTCTCTATGAAGGAGCTTTTAAGAGTTTTCTTCTTTTGTCATGGAAACCTGGGATTTTAGCATCGAAATAATCCTGGAAGCCCATAATCGTAAAATTTAACATAAAAGAAAAATAAAAAGTGTGCACCGAGCAACTTTGATGTTCCGAAGTTGCTCAACTCTCTCTATGGAGGAGCTTTTAAAGGTTTTGTCCATTTGTCACAGAAAGTTAGACTTTTGCCATTGAAATAATCTTGGAAGCTTATACTCATAAAATTTGACATAGAAGAACATTAAAAAGTGTAGACCGAGCAACTTTGATAGTCCGAAGTTGCTCAACTCTATCTATGGAGGAGCTTTTAACGGTTTTGTCCATTTGTCATGAAAGTTTGTGTTTTGGCATCGAAATAATCCTAGAAGCCCATAATCGTAAAATTTAACATAAAAGAAAAATAAAAAGTGTGCACCGAGCAACTTTGATGTTCTGAAGTTGCTCAACTCTCACTATGGAGGAGGTTTTAAAGGTTTTGTCCATTTGTCACAGAAAGTTGGTCTTTTGCCATCGAAATAATCTTGGAAGCTTATACTCATAAAATTTGACATAGAAGAACATTAAAAAGTGTACACCGAGCAACTTTGATAGTCCGAAGTTGCTCAAGTCTCTTCTATGGAGGAGCTTTTAACGGTTTTGTCCATTTGTCATAGAAAGTTTGTGTTTTGGCATCGAAATAATCCTGGAAGCTATTTTTCGTAAAATTTAACATAAATGAAGAATAAAAAGTGTACATCGATCAACTTTGATTGTCCGAAGTAGCTCCACTCTCTCTATGGAAGAGCTTTTAACGGTTTTGTCCATTTGTCATTGAAAGTTGGTGTTTTGGCATCGAAATAATATGTGAAGCCTATACACGTAAAATTTGACATAAAAAAGCAATAATAAGTGTACACCGAGCAACTTCGATTGTCCGAAGTTGCTCAACTATCTCTATAGACGTGCTTTTAACAGCTTTGTCCATTTATCATAGAAAGTTAGTGTTTTTTCATCGAAATAATCTAGGAAGCTTATACTCATAAAAATTGACATTGAAGAACATTAAAAGGTGTACACCGAGCAACTTTGATGGTCCGACGTTGCTCAACTCTCTCTATGGAGGAGCTTTTAATGGTTTTTTCCATTTGTCATAGAAATTTGGTCTTTTGCCATCGAAATAATCTTGGAAGCTTATACTCATAAAATTTGCATAGAAGAACATTAAATAGTGTACACCGAGCAACTTTGATGTTCCCAAGTTGCTCAACTCTCTCTATGGAGGAGCTTTCAAAGGTTTTGTCCATTTGTCATAGAAAGTTGGTCTTTTGCCATCGAAATAATCCTAGAAGCTCGTTTTCGTAAAATTTAACGTAGAAGAAAAATAAAAAGTGTACATCGAGCAACTTTGATTGTCCGAAGTTGCTCAACTCTCTTTGTAGGAGCTTTTATCGGTTTTGTCCATTTGTCATAGAAAGTTGGTGTTTTGGCATCGAAATAATTCTGGAAGCTCATTTTCGTAAAATTTAACATAAACGAACAATAAAAAGTGTACACCGAGAAACTTTGATTGTCCGAAGTTGCTCAACTACCTCTATGGAGGAGCTTTTAACGGTTTTGTCCATTTGTCATTTAAAGTTGGTGTTTTGGCATCGAAATAATCTTGGAAGCTTATACACGTAAAATTTGACATAAAAGAAAAATAAAAAGTGTGCACCGAGCAACTTTGATGTTCCGAAGTTGCTCAACTCTCTCTATGGAGGAGCTTTTAAAGGTTTTGTCCATTTGTCACAGAAAGTTAGTCTTTTGCCATTGAAATAATCTTTGAAGCTTATACTCATAAAATTTGACATAGAAGAACATTAAAAAGTGAAGATCGAGCAACTTTGATAGTCCGAAGTTGCTCAACTCTCTCTATGGAGGAGCTTTTAACAGTTTTGTCCATTTGTCATAGAAAGTTGGTGTTTTGGCATCGAAATAATCCTGGAAACTCATTTTCGTAAAATTTAACATAGAAGAAAAATAAAAAGTGTACATCGAGCAACTTTGATTGTCCGAAGTTGCTCAACTCTCTCTTTGTAGGAGCTTTTAACGGTTTTGTCCATTTGTCATAGAAAGTTGGTGTTTTGGCATCGAAATAATTCTGGAAGCTCATTTTCGTAAAATTTAACATAAAAGAACAATAAAAAGTGTACACCGAGAAACTTTGATTGTCCGAAGTTGCTCAACTCTCTCTATGGAGGAGCTTTTAACGGTTTTGTCCATTTGTCATTTAAAGTTGGTGTTTTGGCATCGAAATAATCTTGGAAGCCTATACACGTAAAATTTGACATAAAAAAGCAATAAACAGTGTACACCGAGCAACTTCGATTGTCCGAAGTTGCTCAAATCTCTTTATAGACGTGCTTTTAACGGCTTTGTCCATTTATCATAGAAAGTTATTGTTTTTTCATCGAAATAATCTAGGAAGCTTATACTCATAAAAATTGACATTGAAGAACATTAAAAGGTGTACACCGAGCAACTTTGATGGTCCGACGTTGCTCAACTCTCTCTATGGAGGAGCTTTTAATGGTTTTTTCCATTTGTCATAGAAAGTTGGTCTTTTGCCATCGAAATAATCTTGGAAGCTTATACTCATAAAATTTGCATAGAAGAACATTAAATAGTGTACACCGAGCAACTTTGATGTTCCCAAGTTGCTCAATTCTCTCTATGGAGGAGCTTTCAAAGGTTTTGTCCATTTGTCATAGAAAGTTGGTCTTTTGCCATCGAAATAATCCTAGAAGCTCGTTTTCGTAAAATTTAATATAGAAGAACAAAAAAAAGTGTACACCGAGCAACTTTGATTGTCCGAAGTTGCTCAACTCTCTCTATGCAGCAGCTTTTAACGGTTTTGTTCATTTGTCATAGAATGTTGGTGATTTGGCGTCGAAATAATTCTTGAAGCTCATTTTCGTAAAATTTAACATAAAAGAATAATAAAAAGTGTACACTGAGCAACTTTGATTGCCCGAAGTTGCTCAACTCTCTCTATGGAGGAGCTTTTAACGGTTTTGTCCATTTGTCATAGAAAGTTGGTGTTTTGGTATCAAAATAATCTTGGAAGACTATACACGTAAAATTTAACATAAAGGAACAATAAAAAGTGTACACCGAGCAACTTTGATTGTCCGAAGTTGCTCAACTCTCTTTATAGACGTGCTTTCGCCGGTTTTGTCCATTTGCCATTGAAAGTTGGTGTTTTGGCATCGAAATAATCTTGGAAGCCTATACACGTAAAATTTGACATAGAAGAATATTAAAAAGTGTACACCGAGAAACTTCGATTGTCCGAAGTTGCTCAACTCTCTCTATAGACGTGCTTTTAACAGCTTTGTCCATTAATTATAGAAAGTTAGTGTTTTTTCATCAAAATAATCTAAGAAGCTTATACTCGTAAAATTTGACATAGAAGAACATTAAAAGGTGTACACCGAGCAACTTTGATGGTCCTACGTTGCTCAACTCTCTTTATGGAAGTGCTTTTAACGGTTTTTTCCATTTGTCATAAAAAGTTGTTGTTTTTGGATCGAAATAATCTAAGAAGCTTACACTCATAAAATTTGAAATAGAAGAACAATAAAAAGTATACACCAAGCAACTTTGATTGTCCGAAGTTGCTCAACTCTCTCTATGGAGGAGCTTTTAAAAGTTTTGTCCATTTGTCATAGAAAGTTGCTGTTTTGGCATCGAAATAATCTTGGAAGCTTATACTCATAAAATTTGACATAGAAGAACAATAAAACGTGTACACCGAGCATCTTTGATGGTCCGAAATTGGTCAACTCTCTCTATGGAGGAGCTTTTAAAGGTTTTGTCCATTTGTCACAGAAAGTTAGTCTTTTGCCATTGAAATAATCTTGGAAGCTTGTACTCATAAAATTTGACATAGAAGAACATTAAAAAGTGAAGACCGAGCAACTTTGATAGTCCGAAGTTGCTCAACTCTCTCTATGGAGGAGCTTTTAACAGTTTTGTCCATTTGTCATAGAAAGTTGGTGTTTTGGCATCGAAATAATCCTGGAAACTCATTTTCGTAAAATTTAACATAGAAGAACAATAAAAATTGTACACCGAGCAACTTTGATTGTCTGAAGTTGCTCAACTCTATCTATGGAGGAGCTTTTAAAGGTTTTGTCCATTTGTCGTAGAAAGTTTGTGTTTTGGCATCGAAATAATTCTGGAAACTCATTTTCGTAAAATTTAACATAGAAGAACAATAAAAATTGTACACCGAGCAACTTTGATTGTCTGAAGTTGCTCAACTCTATCTATGGAGGAGCTTTTAACGGTTTTGTCCATTTATCATAGAAAGTTTTTGTTTTGGCATCGCAATAATCCTAGAAGCCCATAATCATAAAATTTAACATAAAAGAAAAATAAAAAGTGTGCACCGAGCAACTTTGATGTTCTGAAGTTGCTCAACTCTCTCTACGGAGGAGCTTTTAAAGGTTTTGTCCATTTGTCACAGAAAGTTGGTCTTTTGCCATCGAAATAATCTTGGAAGCTTATACTCATAAAATTTGACATAGAAGAACATTAAAAAGTGTACACCGAGCAACTTTGATAGTCCGAAGTTGCTCAACTCTCTCTATGGAGGAGATTTTAACGGTTTTGTCCATTTGTCATAGAAAGTTGGTGTTTTGGCATCGAAATAATCCTGGAAGCTAATTTTCGTAAAATTTAACATAAAAGAACAATAAAAAGTGTACATCGAGCAACTTTGATTGTCCGAACTAGCTCCACTCTCTCTATGGAAGAGCTTTTAACGGTTTTGTCCATTTGTCATTGAAAGTTGGTGTTTTGGCATCGAAATAATCTATGAAGCCTATACACGTAAAATTTGACATAAAAAGTGTACACCGAGCAACTTCAATTGTCCGAAGTTGCTCAACTATCTCTATAGACGTGCTTTTAACAGCTTTGTCCATTTATCATAGAAAGTTAGTGTTATTTCATCGAAATAATCTAGGAAGCTTATACTCATAAAAATTGACATAGAAGAACAATAAAAGGTGTACACCGAGCAACTTTGATGGTCCGACGTTGCTCAACTCTCTCTATGGAGGAGCTTTTAATGGTTTTTTCCATTTGTCATAGAAAATTGTTGTTTTTTTATCGAAATAATCTAAGAAGCTTACACTCATAAAATTTGTAGTAGAGGAACAATAAAAAATGTACACTGAGCAACTTTGATTGTCCGAATTGCTCAACTCTCTCTATGGAGGAGCTTTTAACGGTTTTGTCCACTTGTCATAGAAAGTTCGTGTTTTGGCATCGAAACAATCCTGGAAGCTCATTTTCGTAAAATTTAACATAGAAGAACAATAAAAAGTGTAGACCGAGCAACTTTGATTGTCGGAAGTTGCTCAACTCTCTCTATGGTGGAGCTTTTAACGGTTTTATCCATTTGTCATAGAAAGTAGGTGTCTTGGCATCGAAATAATCCTGGATGCTCATTTTCGTAAAATTTAACATAAAAGAACAATAAAAAGTGTACACCGAGCAACTTTGATTGTCCGAAGTTGATCAACTCTCTCTAAGGAGGAGCTTTTAACAGTTTTGTCCATTTGTCATTAAAATTTGGTGTTTTGGCATCGAATTAATCTTGGATGCTTATACTCGTAAAATTTGACTTAGTAGAACATTATAAAGTGTACACCGAGCAACTTTGATTGTCCGAAGTTGCTCAACTCTCTCTATGAAGGAGCTTTTAACGGTTTTGTCCATTTGTCATAGAAAGTTGCTGTTTTGGCATCGAAATAATCTTGGAAGCTTGTACTCATAAAATTTGACATAGAAGAACAATAAAATGTGTACACCGAGCATCTTTGATGGTCCGAAATTGGTCAACTCTCTCTATGAAGGAGCTTTTAACAGTTTTATCCATTTGTCATAGAAACCTGGGATTTTGGCGTCGAAATAATCTAGGAAGCTTATACTCATAAAATTTGACATAGAAGAACAATAAAAAGTGTACACCGAGCAACTTTGATGTTCCGAAGTTGCTCAACTCTCTCTATTGAGGAGATTTTAACGGTTTAGTCCATTTGTCATTGAAAGTTGGTGTTTTGGCATCGAAATTATCTTGGAACCTATACACGTAAAATTTGTCATTAAAAAGCAATAAAAAGTGTTCACCGAGCAACTTCGATTGTCCGAAGTTGCTCAACTCTCTCTATAGACGTGGTTTTAACGGCTTTGTCCATTTATCATAGAAAGTTAGTGTTTTTTCATCGAAATAATCTAGGAAGCTTATACTCGTAAAATTTGACATTGAAGAACATTAAAAGGTGTACACCGAGCAACTTTGATGGTCCGACGTTGCTCAACTCTCTCTATGGAGGAGCTTTTAACGGTTTTTTCCATTTGTCATAGAAAGTTGGTGTTTTTGCATCAGAATAATCTAAGAAGCTTACACTCATAAAATTTGAAGTAGAAGAACAATAAAAAGTGTACACCGAGCAACTTTGATTGTCCGAATTGCTCAACTCTCTCTATGGAGAAGCTTTTAACGGTTTTGTCCATTTGTCATAGAAAGTTGCTGTTTTGGCATCGAAATAATCTTGGAAGCTTAAACTCACAAAATTTGACATAGAAGAACAATAAAACGTGTACACCGAGCATCTTTGATGGTTCGAAATTGGTCAACTCTCTCTATGAATGAGCTTTTAACAGTTTTCTCCATTTGTCGTAGAATGTTGCTCTTTTGGCATCGAAATAATCTAGGAAGCTTATACTCATAAAATTTGACATAGAAGAACATTAAAAAGTGTACACCAAGCAACTTTGATAGTCCGAAGTTGCTCAACTCGCTCTTTGTAGGAACTTTTAACGGTTTTGTCCATTTGTCATAGAAAGTTGGTGTTTTGGCATCGAAATAATTATAGAAGCTCATTTTCATAAAATTTAACATAAAAGAACAATAAAAAGTGTACACCGAGCAACTTTGATTGTCCGAAGTTGCTCAACTCTCTCTATGGAGGAGCTTTTAACGGTTTTGTCCATTTGTCATTTAAAGTTGGTGTTTTGGCATCGAAATAATCTTGGAAGCCTATACACATAAAATTTGACATAAAAAAGCAATAAAAAGTGTACAACTTCGATTGTCCGAAGTTGCTCAACTCTCTCTATAGACGTGCTTTTAACGGCTTTGTCCATTTATCATAGAAAGTTAGTGTTTTTTCATCGAAATAATCAAGGAAGCTTATACTCGTAAAATTTAACATATAAGAACATTAAAGGGTGTACACCGTGCAACTTTGATGGTCCGACGTTGCTCAACTCTCTCTATGGAGGAGCTTTTAACGCTTTTGTCCATTTGTCATTAAAAGTTGGTGTTTTGGCATCGAAATAATCTTGGAAGCTTATACTCGTAAAATTTGACTTAGTAGAACATTATAAAGTGTACACCGAGCAACTTTGATTGTCCAATGTTGCTCAACTCTCTCTATGGAGGAGCCTTTAATGGTTTTGTCCATTTGTCATAGAAAGTTGGTGTTTTGGCATCGAAATAATATTTGAAGCCTATACACGTAAAATTTGACATACAAGAACATTAAAAAGTGTACACCGAGCAACTTCGATTGTCCGAAGTTGCTCAACTCTCTCTATAGACGTGCTTTTAACAGCTTTGTCCATTTATCATAGAAAGTTAGTGTTTTTTCACCGAAATAATCTAGGAAGCTTATACTCGTAAAAGTTGACATAGAGGAACATTAAAAGGTGTACACCGAGCAACTTTGATGCTCCGACGTTGCTCAACTCTCTCTATGGAGGAGCTTTTAACGGTTTTGTCCATTTGTCAATAAAAGTTGGTGTTTTGGCATCGAAATAATCTTGGAAGCTTATACTCGTAAAATTTGACTTAGTAGAACATTAAAAAGTGTACACCGAGCAACTTCGATTGTCCGAAGTTGCTCAACTCTCTCTATAGACGTGCATTTAATAGCTTTGTCCATTTATCATAGAAAGTTAGTGTTTTTAATTTGAAATAATCTAGGAAGCTTATACTCGTAAAATTTAACATAGATGAACATTAAAAGGTGTACACCGAGAAACTTTGATGGTCCGACGTTGCTCAACTCTCTCTATGGAGGAGCTTTTAACGGTTTTGTCCATTTGTCATTAAAAGTTGGTGTTTTGGCGTCGAAATAATCTTGGAAGCTTATACTCGTAAAATTTGACTTAGTAGAACATTATAAAGTGTACACCGAGCAACTTTAATTTTCCGAAGTTGCTCTACTCTCTCTATGGAGGAGCTTTTAACGGTTTTGTCCATTTGTCATAGAAAGTTGCTGTTTTGGCATCGAAATAATCTTGGAAGCTTATACTCATAAAATTTGACATAGAAGAACATTAAAAAGTGTACACCAAGCAACTTTGGTAGTCCGAAGTTGCTCAACTCTCTCTACGGAGTAGCTTTTAACGGTTTCGTTCATTTGTCATAGAAAGTTGGTTTTTGGCATCGTAATAATCCTGGAAGCTCATTTTCGTAAAATTTAACATAGAAGAACAATAAAAAGTGTACACCGAGCAACTTTGATTGTCCGAAGTTGCTCAACTCTCTCTATGGAGGAGCTTTTAATGGTTTTGTTCATTTGTCATAGAAAGTTGGTGTTTTGGCATCGAAATAATCTTGGAAGCCTATACACGCAAAATTTAACATAAAAGAACAATAAAAAGTCTACATCGAGCAACTTTGATTGTCCGAAGTTGCTCAACTCTTTCTATAGACGTGCTTTTAACGGTTTTGTCCATTTGCCATTGAAAGTTGGTGTTTTGACATCGAAATAATATTTGAAGCCTATACACGTAAAATTTGACATAGAAGAACATTAAAAAGTGTACACCGAGCAACTTCGATTGTCCGAAGTTGCTCAACTCTCTCTATAGACGTGCTTTTAACAGCTTTGTCCATTTATCATAGAAAGTTAGTGTTTTTTCATCGAAATAATCTAGGAAGCTTATACTCGTAAAGGTTGACATAGAGGAACATTAAAAGGTGTACACCGAGCAACTTTGATGCTCCGACGTTGCTCAACTCTCTCTATGGAGGAGCTTTTAACGGTTTTGTCCATTTGTCAATAAAAGTTGGTGTTTTGACATCGAAATAATCTTGGAAGCTTATACTCGTAAAATTTTACTTAGTAGAACATTATAAAGTGTACACCGAGCAACTTTGATTGTCCGAAGTTGCTCAACTCTCTCTATGGAGGAGATTTTAACGGTTTTTACATTTGTCATTAAAAGTTGGTGTTTTGGCATCGAAATAATCTTGGAAACCTATACACGTAAAATTTGACATAAAAAAGCAATAAAAAGTGTACACCGAGCAACTTCGATTGTCCGAAGTTGCTCAACTCTCTCTATAGACGTGCATTTAACGGCTTTGTCCATTTATCATAGAAAGTTAGTGTTTTTTCATCGAAATAATCTGAGAAGCTTATACTTGTAAAATTTAACATAGAAGAACATTAAAGGGTGTACACCGAGCAACTTTGATAGTCCGACGTTGCTCAACTCTCTCTATGGAGGAGCTTTTAACGGTTTTGTCCATTTGTCATTAAATTTTGGTGTTTTGGCATCGAAATAATTTTGGAAGCTTATACTCGTAAAATTTGACTTAGTAGAACATTATAAAGTGTACACCGAGCAACTTTGATTGTCCGAAGTTTCTCAACTCTCTCTATGGAGGAGCTTTTAACGGTTTTGTCCATTTGTCATAGAAAGTTGGAGTTTGGCATCGAAATAATCCTGGAAGCTCATTTTTGTAAAATTTAACATAAAAGAACAATAAAAAGTGTACACCGAGCAACTTTGATTGTCCGAAGTTGCTCAACTCTCTCTATGGAGGAGCTTTTAACGGTTTTGTCCATTTGTCATTGAAAGTTGGTGTTTTGGCATCGAAATAATCTTGGAAGCCTGACACTTAAAATTTGACATAAAAAGGCAATAAAAAGTGTACACCGAGCAATTTTGATTGTCCAAAGTTGCTCAACTCTCTCTATAGACGTGCTTCTAACAGCTTTGTCTATTTATCATAGAAAGTTAGTGTTTTTTCATCGTAATAATCTAGGAAGCTTATACTCGTAAAATTTACCATAGAAGAACATTAAAGGGTGTACACCGAGCAACTTTGATGGTCCGACGTTGCTCAACTCTCTCTATGGAGGAGCTTTTAATGGTTTTGTCCATTTGTCATTAAAAGTTGGTGTTTTGGCATCGAAATAATCTTGGAAGCTTATACTCATAAAATTTGACATAGAAGAACAATAAAACGTGTACACCGAGCATCTTTGATGTTCCGAAATTGGTCAACTCTCTCTATGAATGAGCTTTTAACAGTTTTCTCCATTTGTCATAGAATGTTGGTCTTTTGGCATCGAAATAATCTAGGAAGCTTATACTCATAAAATTTGACATAGAAGAACATTAAAAAGTGTACACCAAGCAACTTTGATAGTCCGAAGTTGCTCAACTCTCTCTACGGAGTAGCTTTTAACGGTTTTGTCCATTTGTCATAGAAAGTTGGTTTTTGGCATCGAAATAATCCTGGAAGCTCATTTTCGTAAAATTTAACATAGAAGAACAATAAAAAGTGTACACCGAGCAACTTTGATTGTCCGAGGTTGCTCAACTCTCTCTATGGAGGAGCTTTTAATGGTTTTGTTCATTTGTCATAGAAAGTTGGTGTTTTGGCATCGAAATAATCATGGAAGCCTATACACGCAAAATTTAACATAAAAGAACAATAAAAAGTGTACCGAGCAACTTTGATTGTCCGAAGTTGCTCAACTCTTTCTATAGACGTGCTTTTAACGGTTTTGTCCATTTGCCATTGAAAGTTGGTGTTTTGGCATCGAAATAATATTGGAAGCCTATACACGTAAAATTTGACATAGAAGAACATTAAAAAGTGTACACCGAGCAACTTTGATTGTTCGAAGTTGCTCAACTCTCTCTATAGACGTGCTTTTAACAGCTTTGTCCATTTATCATAGAAAGTTAGTGTTTTTTCATCGAAATAATCTAGGAAGCTTATACTCGTAAAATTTGACATAGAAGAACATTAAAAGAACAATAAAAAGTGTTCACCGAGCAACTTTGAAAGTGCGAAGTTGCTCAACTCTCTCTTTGGAGGAGCTTTTAACAGTTTTGTCCATTTGTCATAGAAAGTTGGTGTTTTGGCATCGAAATAATCTTGGAAGCCTCGACACGTAAAATTTGACATAAAAAAGCAATAAAAAGTGTTCACCGAGCAACTTCGATTGTCCAAAGTTGCTCAACTCTCTCTATAGACGTGCTTTTAACGGCTTTGTCCATTTATCATAGAAAGTTAGTGTTTTTTCATCGAAATAATCTAGGAAGCTTATACTCGTAAAATTTGACATAGAAGAACATTAAAAGGTGTACACCGAGCAACTTTGATGGTCCGACGTTGCTCAACTCTCTCTATGGATGAGCTTTTAACGGTTTTTTCCATTTTTCATAGAAAGTTAGTGTTTTTGCATCGAAATAATCTAAGAAGTTACACTCATAAAATTTGAAGTAGAAGAACAATAAAAAGTGTACACCGGGCAACTTTGATTGTCCGAAGTTGCTCACCTCTCTTTATAGAGGAGCTTTTAACGGTTTTGTCCATTTGTCATTGAAAGTTGCTGTTTTGGCATCGAAATAATCTTGGAAGCTTATACTCATAAAATTTGACATAGAAGAACAATAAAAAGTGTACACCGAGCAACTTTGATAGTCCGAGTTGCTCAACTCTCTCTATGGAGGAGCTTTTAACGGTTTAGTCCATTTATCAAAGAAAGTTGGTGTTTTGGCATCGAAATAATCCTGGAAGCTCATTTTCGTAAAATTTACAGTAAAAGTGTACAACGAGCAACTTTGATAGTCCGAAGTTGCTCAACTCTCTCTATGGAGGAGCTTTTAACGCTTTTGTCCATTTGTCATAGAAAGTTGCTGTTTTGGCATCGAAATAATCTTGGAAGCTTATACTCATAAAATTTGACATAGAAGAACAATAAAAAGTGTACACCGAGTAACTTTGATTGTCCGAAGTTGCTCAACTCTCTCTATGGAGGAGCTTTTAACGGTTTTGTCCATTTCTCATAGAAAGTTAGTCTTTTGCCATCGAAATAAACTTGGAAGCTTATACTCATAAATTTTGACATAGAAGAATATTAAAAACTGTACACCGAGCAACTTTGATAGTCCGAAGTTGCTCAACTCTCTCTATAGAGGAGCTTTTAACGGTTTTCTCCATTTGTCATAGAAAGTTGGTGTTTTGGCATCGAAATAATCCTGGAAGCTTATACTCGTAAAATTTGACATAGAAGAACAATAAAAAGTGTACACCGAGCAACTTTGATGTTCCGAAGTTGCTCAACTCTCTCTATGGAGGAGCTTTTAACAGTTTTCTCCATTTGTCATACTAACTTGGGATTTTGGCATCGAAATAATCTAGGAAGCTTATACTCATAAAATTTGACATAGAAGAACAATAAAAAGTGTACACCGAGCAACTTTGATAGTCCGAAGTTGCTCAACTCTCTCTATGGATGAGCTTTTAACGGTTTTGTCTATTTGTCATAGAAAGTTGGTGTTTGGCATCGAAATAATGCTGGAAGCTCATTTTCGTAAAATTTAACCCGAAAAAACAATAAAAGTGTACACCGAGCAACTTTGATAGTCCAAAGTTGCTCAACTCTCTCTATGGAGGAGCTTTTAACGGTTTTGTCCATTTGTCATAGAAAGTTAGTCTTTTGCCATCGAAATAATCTTGGAAGCTTATACTCATTAAATTTGACATAGAAGAATATTAAAAACTTTACACCGAGCAACTTTGATTATCCGAAGTTGCTCAACTCTCTCTATGGAGGAGCTTTTAACGGTTTTGTCCATTTGTCATAGAAAGTTGATATTTTGGCATCGAAATAATCCTGGAAGCTTATACTCGTAAAATTTGACATAGAAGAATAATAAAAAGTGTATACCGAGCAACTTTGATGTTCCGAAGTTGCTCCGCTCTATCTATGGAGGAGCTTTTAACAGTTTTCTCCATTTGTCATACTAACTTGGGATTTTGGCATCGATATAATCTAAGAAGCTTATACTCATAAAATTTGACATAGAAGAACAATAAAAAGTGTACACCGAGTAACTTTGACAGTCCGAAGTTGCTCAACTCTTTCTATGGAGGAGCTTTTAACGGTTTTGTCTATTTGTCATAGAAAGTTGGTGTTTTGGCGTCGAAATAATCCTGGAAGCTCATTTTCGTAAAATTTAACACCGAAGAACAATAAAAGTGTACACGGAGCAACTTTGATAGTCCGAAGTTGCTCAACTCTCTCTATGGAGGAGCTTTTAACGGTTTTGTCCATTTGTCATTAAATTTTGGTGTTTTGGCATCGAAATAATTTTGGAAGCTTATACTCGTAAAATTTGACTTAGTAGAACATTATAAAGTGTACACCGAGCAACTTTGATTGTCCGAAATTTCTCAACTCTCTCTATGGAGGAGCTTTTAACGATTTTGTCCATTTTTCATAGAAAGTTGGTGTTTGGCATTGAAACAATCCTGGAAGCTCGTTTTCGTAAAATTCAACATAAAAGAACAATAAAAAGTGTACACCGAGCAAATTTGATTGTCCGAAGGTTCTCAACTCTCTCTATGGAGGAGCTTTTAAAAGTTTTCTCCATTTGTCATACTAACTTGGGATTTGGGCATCGATATAATCTAGGAAGCTTATACTTATAAAATTGACATAGAAGAACAATAAAAAGTGTACACCGAGCAACTTTGATAGTCCGAAGTTGCTCAACTCTCTCTATGGAGGAGCTTTTAACGGTTTTGTCCATTTGTCATAGAAAGTTGGTGTTTTAGCATCGAAATAATCCTGGAAGCTTATACTCAAAAAATTTAACATAGAAGAACAATAAAAAGTGTACACCGAGCAACTTTGATTGTCCGAAGTTGCTCAACTCTCTCTATGGACGAGCTTTTAACGCTTTTGTCCATTTGTCATAGAAAGTTGGTGTTTTGGCATCGAAATAATCCTGGAAGCTCATTTTCGTAAAATTTAACATAAAAGAACAATAAAAAGTATACACCGAGCAACTTTGATTGTCCGAAGCTTCTCAACTCTCTCTTTGGAGGAGCTTTTAACGGTTTTGTCCATTTGTCATTAAAAGTTGGTGTTTTGGCATCGAAATAATCTTGGAAGCCTAGACACGTAAAATTTGACATAAAAAAGCAATAAAAAGTGCACACCGAGCAACTTCGATTGTCCGAAGTTGCTCAACTCTTTCTATAGACGTGCTTTTAACGGCTTTGTCCATTTATCATAGAAAGTTAATGTTTTTTCATCGAAATAATCTAGGAAGCTTATACTCGTAAATGTTGACATAGAAGAACATTAAAAGGTGTACACCGAGCAACTTTAATGGTCCAACGCTGCTCAATTCTCTCTATGGAGGAGCTTTTAACGGTTTTTTCCATTTGTCATAGAAAGTTGGTGTTTTTGCATCGAAATAATCTAAGAAGCTTACACTCATAAAATTTGAAGTAGAAGAACAATAAAAAGTGTACACCGAGCAACTTTGAAAGTCCGAAGTTGCTCAACTCTCTCTATGGAGGAGCTTTTAACGATTTTATCCATTTGTCATAGAAAGTTGGTGTTTTGGCATCGAAATAATCTTGGAAGCCTAGACACGTAAAATTTGACATAAAAAAACAATAAAAAGTGTTCACCGAGCAACTTTGATTGTCCAAAGTTGCTCAACTCTCTCTATAGACGTGCTTTTAATGGCTTTGTCCATTTATCATAGAAAGTTAGTGTTTTTTCATCGAAATAATCTAGGAAGCATATACTCGTAAAATTTGACATAGAAGAACATTAAAAGGTGTACACCGAGCAACTTTGATGGTCCGACGTTGCTCAACTCTCTCTACGGAGGAGCTTTTAACGGTTTTTTCATTTTTCATAGAAAGTTGGTGTTTTTGCATCGAAATAATCTAGGAAGTTACACTAATAAAATTTGAAGTAGAAGAACAATAAAAAGTGTACACTGGGCAACTTTGATTGTCCGAAGTTGCTCACCTCTCTTTATAGAGGAGCTTTTAACGGTTTTTTCCATTTGTCATAGAAAGTTGCTGTTTTGGCATCGAAATAATCTTGGAAGCTTATACTCATAAAATTTGACATCGAAGAATAATAAAAAGTGTACACCGAGCAACTTTGATAGTCCGAAGTTGCTCAACTCTCTCTATGGAGGAGCTTTTAACGGTTTTGTCCATTTGTAATAGAAAGTTGGTGTTTTGGCATCGAAATAATCCTGGAAGCTCATTTTCGTAAAGTTTAACACGGAAGAACAGTAAAAGTGTACACCGAGCAACTTTGATAGTCCGAAGTTGCTCAACTCTCTCTATGGAGGAGCTTTTAACGGTTTTGTCCATTTGTCATAGAAAGTTGGTGTTTTAGCATCGAAATAATCCTGGAAGCTTATACTCAAAAAATTTAACATAGAAGAACAATAAAAAGTGTACACCGAGCAACTTTGATTGTCCGAAGTTGCTCAACTCTCTCTATGGACGAGCTTTTAACGCTTTTGTCCATTTGTCATAGAAAGTTGGTGTTTTGGCATCGAAATAATCCTGGAAGCTCATTTTCGTAAAATTTAACATAAAAGAACTATAAAAAGTATACACCGAGCAACTTTGATTGTCCGAAGCTTCTCAACTCTCTCTTTGGAGGAGCTTTTAACGGTTTTGTCTATTTGTCATTAAAAGTTGGTGTTTTGGCATCGAAATAATCTTGGAAGCCTAGACACGTAAAATTTGACATAAAAAAGCAATAAAAAGTGCACACCGAGCAACTTCGATTGTCCGAAGTTGCTCAACTCTTTCTATAGACGTGCTTTTAACGGCTTTGTCCATTTATCATAGAAAGTTAATGTTTTTTCATCGAAATAATCTAGGAAGCTTATACTCGTAAATGTTGACATAGAAGAACATTAAAAGGTGTACACCGAGCAACTTTAATGGTCCAACGCTGCTCAATTCTCTCTATGGAGGAGCTTTTAACGGTTTTTTCCATTTGTCATAGAAAGTTGGTGTTTTTGCATCGAAATAATCTAAGAAGCTTACACTCATAAAATTTGAAGTAGAAGAACAATAAAAAGTGTACACCGAGCAACTTTGAAAGTCCGAAGTTGCTCAACTCTCTCTATGGAGGAGCTTTTAACGATTTTATCCATTTGTCATAGAAAGTTGGTGTTTTGGCATCGAAATAATCTTGGAAGCCTAGACACGTAAAATTTGACATAAAAAAACAATAAAAAGTGTTCACCGAGCAACTTTGATTGTCCAAAGTTGCTCAACTCTCTCTATAGACGTGCTTTTAATGGCTTTGTCCATTTATCATAGAAAGTTAGTGTTTTTTCATCGAAATAATCTAGGAAGCATATACTCGTAAAATTTGACATAGAAGAACATTAAAAGGTGTACACCGAGCAACTTTGATGGTCCGACGTTGCTCAACTCTCTCTACGGAGGAGCTTTTAACGGTTTTTTCATTTTTCATAGAAAATTGGTGTTTTTGCATCGAAATAATCTAGGAAGTTACACTAATAAAATTTGAAGTAGAAGAACAATAAAAAGTGTACACTGGGCAACTTTGATTGTCCGAAGTTGCTCACCTCTCTTTATAGAGGAGCTTTTAACGGTTTTTTCCATTTGTCATAGAAAGTTGCTGTTTTGGCATCGAAATAATCTTGGAAGCTTATACTCATAAAATTTGACATCGAAGAATAATAAAAAGTGTACACCGAGCAACTTTGATAGTCCGAAGTTGCTCAACTCTCTCTATGGAGGAGCTTTTAACGGTTTTGTCCATTTGTAATAGAAAGTTGGTGTTTTGGCATCGAAATAATCCTGGAAGCTCATTTTCGTAAAGTTTAACACGGAAGAACAGTAAAAGTGTACACCGAGCAACTTTGATAGTCCGAAGTTGCTCAACTCTCTCTATGGAGGAGCTTTTAACGCTTTTGTCCATTTGTCATAGAAAGTTTGTCTTTTGCCATCGAAATAATCTTGCAAGGTTATACTCATAAAATTTGACATAGAAGAACAATAAAAAGTGTATACCGAGCAACTTTGATAGTCCAAAGTTGCTCAACTCTCTCTATGAAGGAGCTTCTAACGATTTTATTCATTTCTCGTAGAAAGTTGGTGTTTTGGCATCAAAATAATCCCGGAAGCTCATTTTCGTAAAATTTAACACGGAAGAACAATAAAAGTGTACACCGAGCAACTTTGATAGTCCGAAGTTGCTCAACTCTCTCTATGGAGGAGGTTTTAACGGTTTTGTCCATTTGTCATAGAAAGTTGGTCTTTTGCCATCGAAATAATCTTGGAAGCTTATACTCATAAAATTTGACATAGAAGAACATTAAAAAGTGTACACCGAGCAACTTTGATGTTCTGAAGTTGCTCAACTCTTTCTATGAAGGAGCTTTTAACGGTTTTGTCCATTTGTCAAAGAAAGTTGGTCTTTTGCTATCGAAATAATCTTGGAAGCTAATACTCATAAAATTTGACATAGAAGAACAATAAAAAGTGTACACCGAAGAACTTCGATTGTCCGAAGTTGCTCAACTCTCTCTATAGATGTGCTTTTAACGGCTTTATCCATTTATCGTAGAAAGTTAGTGTTTTTTCATCGAAATAATATAGGAAGCTTATACTCGTAAAATTTGACATAGTAGAACATTAAAAATTGTACACCGAGCAACTTTGATTGTCCGACGTTGCTCAACCCTCTCTATGGAGGAGCTTTTAACGGTTTTGTCCATTTGTCATAGAAAGTTGGTCTTTTGCCATCGAAATAATCTTGGAAGCTTATACTCATAAAATTTGACATAGAAGAACAATAAAAAGTGTACACCGAGCAACTTTGATAATCCGAAGTCGCTCAACTCTCTCTATGGAGGAGCTTTTACCGGTTTTGTCCATTTGTCATAGAAAGTTGGTCTTTTGCCATCGAAATAATCTCGGAAGTCTATACACGTAAAATTTGACATAAAAAAGTAATAAAAAGTGTACACCGAGCAACTTCGATTGTCCGAAGTTGCTCAACTCTCTCTATAGACGTGTTTTTAACGGCTTTGTCCATTTATCATAGAAAGTTAGTGTTTTTTCATCGAAATAATATGGGAAGCTTATACTCGTAAAATTTGACATAGACGAACATTAAAAGTTGTACACCGAGCAACTTTGATGGTCCGACGTTGCTCAACTCTCTCTCTGGAGGAGCTTTTAACGGTTTTTTCCATTTGTCATAGAAAGTTGGTGTTTTGGCATCGAAATAATCCTGGAAGCTTATACTCGTAAAATTTGACATAGAAGAACAATAAAAAGTGTACATCGAGCAACTTTGATTGTCCGAAGTTGCTGAACTCTATCTTTGGAGGAGCTTTTAACTGTTTTTTTCATTTGCCATTAAAAGTTGGTGTTTTAGCATCGAAATAATCTTGGAAACCTACACACGTAATATTTGACATAAAAAAGCAATAAAAAGGGTAGACCGCGCAACTTCGATTGTTCGAAGTTGCTCAACTCTCTCTCTAGACGTGTTTTTAATGGCTTTGTCCATTTATCATAGAAGTTAGTGTTTTTTCATTGAAATAATCTAGGAAGCTTATACTCGTAAAATTTGACATAGAAGAACATTAAAAGTTGTACATCGAGCAACTTTGATGGTCCGACGTTGCTCAACTCTCTCTATGGAGGAGCTTTTAATGATTTTTTCCATTTGTCATAGAAAGTTGGCGTTTTGGCATCGAAATAATCCTGTAAGCTTATACTCGTAAAATTTGACATAGAAGAACAATAAAAAGTGTACACCGAGCAACTTTGATTGTCCGAAGTTGCTCAACTCTCTCTATGGAGGAGCTTTTCACGGTTTTATCCATTTGTCATAAAAAATTGTTGTTTTGGCATCGAAATAATCTTGGAAGCTTATACTCTTAAAATTTGACATAGAAGAACAAAAAACGTCTACACCGAGCATCTTTGATGGTCCGAAATTGGTCAACTCTCTCTATGAAAGAGCTTTTAACAGTTTTCTCCATTTGTCATAGAAACCTGGTATTTTGGCATCGAAATAATCTAGGAAGCTTATACTCATAAAATTTGACATAGAAGAACAATAAAAAGTGTACACCGAGCAACTTTGAAAGTCCGAAGTTGCTCAACTCTCTCTATGGAGGAGCTTTTAACGGTTTTGTCCATTTGTCATAGAAAGTTGGTGTTTTGGCATCGAAATAATCTTGGAAGCCTAGACACGTAAAATTTGACATAAAAAGGCAGTAAAAAGTGTTCACCTAGCAACTTCGATTGTCCAAAGTTGCTCAACTCTCTCTATAGACGTTCTTTTAACGGCTTTGTCCATTTATCATAGAAAGTTAGTGTTTTTGCATCGAAATAATCTAGGAAGCTTAAACTCGTGAAATTTGACATAGAAGAACATTAAAAGGTGTACACCGAGCAACTTTGATGATCCGACGTTGCTCAACTCTCTCTATAGATGAGCTTTTAACGATTTTTTCCATTTTTCATAGAAAGTTGGTGTTTTTGCATCGAAATAATCTAAGAAGTTACACTCATAAAATTTGAAGTAGAAGAACAATAAAAATTGTACACCGGACAACTTTGATTGTCCGAAGTTGCTCAACTCTCTTTATAGAAGAGCTTTTAACGGTTTTGTCCATTTGTCATAGAAAGTTGTTGTTTTGGCATCGAAATAATCTTGGAAGCTTATACTCATAAAATTTGACATAGAAGAACAATAAAAAGTTTACACCGAGCAACTTCGATAGTCCGAAGTTGCTCAACTCTCTCTATGGAGAAGCTTTTAACGGTTTTCTCCATTTGTCATAGAAAGTTGGTGTTTTGGCATCGAAATAATCCTGGAAGCTTATACTCGTAAAATTTGACATAGAAGAACATTGAAAAGTGTACACAGAGCAACTTTGATGTTCCGAAGTTGCTCAACTCTCTCTATGGAGGAGCTTTTAACAGTTTTCACCATTTGTCATACTAACTTGGGATTTTGGCATCGAAATAATCTGGGAAGCTTATACTCATAAAATTTGACATAGAAGAACAATAAAAAGTACACACCGAGCAACTTTGATAGTCCGAAGTTGTCAACTCTCTCTATGGAGGTGCTTTTAACGGTTTTGTCTATTTGTCATAGAAAGTTGGTGTTTTGGCATCGAAATAATCCTGGAAGCTCATTTTCGTAAAATTTAACCGGAAAGAACAATAAAAGTGTACACCGAGCAACTTTGATAGTCCGAAGTTGCTCAACTCTCTCTATGGAGGAGCTTTTAACGGTTTTGTCCATTTGTCATAGAGAGTTAGTCTATTGCCATCGAAATAATCTTGGAAGCTTATACTCATTAAATTTGACATAGAAGAATATTAAAAACTGTACACCGAGCAACTTTGATTATCCAAAGTTGCTCAACTCTCTCTATGGAGGAGTTTTTAACGGTTTTGTCCATTTGTCATAGAAAGTTGATATTTTGGCATCAAAATAATCCTGGAAGCTTATACTCGTAAAATTTGACATAGAAGAACAATAAAAAGTGTATACCGAGCAACTTTGATGTTCCGAAGTTGCTCCGCTCTATCTATGGAGGAGCTTTTAACAGTTTTCTCCATTTGTCATACTAACTTGGGATTTTGGCATCGATATAATCTAAGAAGCGTATACTCATAAAATTTGACATAGAAGAACAATAAAAAGTGTACACCGAGCAACTTTGATAGTCCGAAGTTGATCAACTCTTTCTATGGAGGAGCTTTTAACGGTTTTGTCTATTTGTCATAGAAAGTTGGTGTTTTGGCATCGAAATAATCCTGGAATCTCATTTTCGTAAAATTTAACACCGAAGAATAATAAAAGTGTACACGGAGCAACTTTGATAGTCCGAAGTTGCTCAACTCCCTCTATGGAGGAGCTTTTAACGGTTTTGTCCATTTGTCATAGAAAGTTGGTCTTTTGCCATCGAAAAAATCTTGGAAGCTTATACTCATAAATTCATCATAGAAGAACATTAAAAAGTGTACACCGAGCAACTTTGATGTTCCGAAGTTCCTCAACTCTCTCTATGGAGGTGCATTTAACTGTTTTGTCCATTTATCATAGAAAGTTGGTGTTTTGGCATTGAAATAATCCTGGAAGCTCGTTTTCGTAAAATTCAACATAAAAGAACAATAAAAAGTGTACACCGAGCAAATTTGATTGTCCGAAGGTTCTCAACTCTCTCTATGGAGGAGCTTTTAAAAATTTTCTCCATTTGTCATACTAACTTGGGATTTGGGCATCGATATAATCTAGGAAGCTTATACTCATAAAATTTGACATAGAAGAACAATAAAAAGTGTACACTGAGCAACTTTGATAGTCCGAAGTTGCTCAACTCTCTCTATTGAGGAGCTTTTAACGGTTTTATCGATTTGTCGTAGAAAGTTGGTGTTTTAGCATCGAAATAATCCTGGAAGCTTATACTCAAAAAATTTAACATAGAAGAACAATAAAAAGTGTACACCGAGCAACTTTGATTGTCCGAAGTTGCTCAACTCTCTCTATGGACGAGCTTTTAACGCTTTTGTCCATTTGTCATAGAAAGTTGGTGTTTTGGCATTGAAATAATCCTGGAAGCTCATTTTCGTAAAATTTAACATAAAAGAACAATAAAAAGTATACACCGAGCAACTTTGATTGTCCGAAGCTTCTCAACTCTCTCTTTGGAGGAGCTTTTAACGGTTTTGTCCATTTGTCATTAAAAGTTGGTGTTTTAGCATCGAAATAATCTTGGAAGCCTAGACACGTAAAATTTGACATAAAAAGCAATAAAAAGTGCACACCGAGCAACTTCGATTGTCCGAAGTTGCTTAACTCTTTCTATAGACATGTTTTTAACGGCTTTGTCCATTTATCATAGAAAGTTAATTTTTTTCATCGAAATAATCTAGGAAGCTTATACTCGTAAATGTTGACATAAAAGAACATTAAAAGGTGTACACCGAGCAACTTTTATGGTCCGACGCTGCTCAATTCTCTCTATGGAGGAGCTTTTAACGGTTTTTTCCATTTGTCATAGAAAGTTGGTGTTTTTGCATCGAAATAATCTAATAAGCTTACACTCATAAAATTTGAAGTAGAAGAACAATAAAAAGTGTACACCGAGCAACTTTGAAAGTCCGAAGTTGCTCAACTCTCTCTATGGAGGAGCTTTTAACGATTTTGTCCATTTGTCATAGAAAGTTGGTGTTTTGGCATCGAAATAATCTTGGAAGCCTAGACACGTAAAATTTGACATAAAAAAACAATAAAAAGTGTTCACCGAGCAACTTTGATTGTCCAAAGTTGCTCAACTCTCTCTATAGACGTGCTTTTAACGGCTTTGTCCATTTATCATAGAAAGTTAGTGTTTTTTCATCGAAATAATCTAGGAAGCTTATACTCGTAAAATTTGACATAGAAGAACATTAAAAGGTGTACACCGAGCAACTTTGATGGTCCGACGTTGCTCAACTCTCTCTACGGATGAGCTTTTAACGGTTTTTTCCATTTTTCAAAGAAAGTTGGTGTTTTTGCATCGAAATAATCTAAGAAGTTACACTCATAAAATTTGAAGTAGAAGAACAATAAAAAGTGTACACCGGGCAACTTTGATTGTCCGAAGTTGCTCACCTCTCTTTATAGAGGAGCTTTTAACGGTTTTGTCCATTTGTCATAGAAAGTTGTTTTTTTGGCATCGAAATAATCTTGGAAGCTTATACTCATAAAATTTGACATCGAAGAACAATAAAAAGTGTACACCGAGCAACTTTGATAGTCCGAAGTTGCTCAACTCTCTCTATGGAGGAGCTTTTAACGGTTTTGTCCATTTGTAATAGAAAGTTGGTGTTTTGGCATCGAAATAATCCTGGAAGCTCATTTTCGTAAAGTTTAACATGGAAGAACAGTAAAAGTGTACACCGAGCAACTTTGATAGTCCGAAGTTGCTCAACTCTCTCTATGGAGGAGCTTTTAACGCTTTTGTCCATTTGTCATAGAAAGTTTGTCTTTTGCCATCGAAATAATCTTGGAAGGTTATACTCAAAAAGTTTGACATAGAAGAACAATAAAAAGTGTACACAGAGCAACTTTGATAGTCCGAAGTTGCTCAACTCTCTCTATGAAGGAGCTTTTAACGGTTTTGTCCATTTCTCATAGAAAGTTGGTGTTTTGGCATCGAAATAATCCTGGAAGCTCATTTTCGTAAAATTTAACACGGAAGAACAGTAAAAGTGTTCACCGAGCAACTTTGATAGTCCGAAGTTGCTCAACTCTCTCTATGGAGGAGCTTTTAACGGTTTTGTCCATTTGTCATAGAAAGTTGGTCTTTTGCCATCGAAATAATCTTGGAAGCTTATACTCATAAAATTTTACATAGAAGAACATTAAAAAGTGTACACCGAGCAACTTTGATGTTCTGAAGTTGCTCAACTCTCTCTATGGAGGAGCTTTTGAAGGTTTTGTCCATTTGTCATAGAAAGTTGGTGTTTTGGCATCGACATAATCCTGGAAGCTCATTTTCATAAAATTTTACACGGAAGAACAGTAAAAGTGTACACCGAGCAACTTTGATAGTCCGAAGTTGCTCAACTCTCTCTATGGAGGAGCTTTTAACGCTTTTGTCCATTTGTCATAGAAAGTTGGTCTTTTGCAATCGAAATAATCTTGGAAGCTTATACTCGTAAAATTTGACATAGAAGAACAATAAAAAGTGTACACCGACCAACTTTGATAATCCGAAGTTGCTCAACTCTCTCTATGGAGGAGCTTTTACCGGGTTTGTCCATTTGTCATAGAAAGTTGGTCTTTTGCCATCGAAATAATCTCGGAAGTCTATACACGTATAATTTGACATAAAAAAGCAATAAAAAGTATACACCGAGAAACTTCGATTGTCCGAAGTTGTCGACTCTCTCTATAGACGTGTTTTTAACGGCTTTGTCCATTTATCATAGAAAGTTATTGTTTTTTCATCGAAATAATCTAGGAAGCTTATACTCGTAAAATTTGACATAGAAGAACATTAAAAGCTGTACACCGAGCAACTTTGATGGTCCGACGTTGCTCAACCCTCTCTATGGAGGAGCTTTTAACGGTTTTTTCCATTTGTCATAAAAAGTTGGTGTCTTGGCATCGAAATAATCTAATAAGCTTACACTCATAAAATTTGAAGTAGAAGAACAATAAAAAGTGTACACCGAGCAACTTTGAAAGTCCGAAGTTGCTCAACTCTCTCTATGGAGGAGCTTTTAACGATTTTGTCCATTTTTCATAGAAAGTTGGTGTTTTGGCATCGAAATAATCTTGGAAGCCTAGACACGTAAAATTTGACATAAAAAAACAATAAAAAGTGTTCACCGAGCAACTTTGATTGTCCAAAGTTGCTCAACTCTCTCTATAGACGTGCTTTTAACGGCTTTGTCCATTTATCATAGAAAGTTAGTGTTTTTTCATCGAAATAATCTAGGAAGCTTATACTCGTAAAATTTGACATAGAAGAACATTAAAAGGTGTACACCGAGCAACTTTGATGGTCCGACGTTGCTCAACTCTCTCTACGGATGAGCTTTTAACGGTTTTTTCCATTTTTCAAAGAAAGTTGGTGTTTTTGCATCGAAATAATCTAAGAAGTTACACTCATAAAATTTGAAGTAGAAGAACAATAAAAAGTGTACACCGGGCAACTTTGATTGTCCGAAGTTGCTCACCTCTCTTTATAGAGGAGCTTTTAACGGTTTTGTCCATTTGTCATAGAAAGTTGTTGTTTTGGCATCGAAATAATCTTGGAAGCTTATACTCATAAAATTTGACATCGAAGAACAATAAAAAGTGTACACCGAGCAACTTTGATAGTCCGAAGTTGCTCAACTCTCTCTATGGAGGAGCTTTTAACGGTTTTGTCCATTTGTAATAGAAAGTTGGTGTTTTGGCATCGAAATAATCCTGGAAGCTCATTTTCGTAAAGTTTAACACGGAAGAACAGTAAAAGTGTACACCGAGCAACTTTGATAGTCCGAAGTTGCTCAACTCTCTCTATGGAGGAGCTTTTAACGCTTTTGTCCATTTGTCATAGAAAGTTTGTCTTTTGCCATCGAAATAATCTTGGAAGGTTATACTCAAAAAATTTGACATAGAAGAACAATAAAAAGTGTACACAGAGCAACTTTGATAGTCCGAAGTTGCTCAACTCTCTCTATGAAGGAGCTTTTAACGGTTTTGTCAATTTCTCATAGAAAGTTGGTTTTTGGCATCGAAATAATCCTGGAAGCTCATTTTCGTAAAATTTAACACGGAAGAACAGTAAAAGTGTTCACCGAGCAACTTTGATAGTCCGAAGTTGCTCAACTCTCTCTATGGAGGAGCTTTTAACGGTTTTGTCCATTTGTCATAGAAAGTTGGTCTTTTGCCATCGAAATAATCTTGGAAGCTTATACTCATAAAATTTTACATAGAAGAACATTAAAAAGTGTACACCGAGCAACTTTGATGTTCTGAAGTTGCTCAACTCTCTCTATGGAGGAGCTTTTAAAGGTTTTGTCCATTTGTCAAAGAAAGTTGGTGTTTTGGCATCGACATAATCCTGGAAGCTCATTTTCATAAAATTTTACACGGAAGAACAGTAAAAGTGTACACCGAGCAACTTTGATAGTCCGAAGTTGCTCAACTCTCTCTATTGAGGAGCTTTTAACGCTTTTGTCCATTTGTCATAGAAAGTTGGTCTTTTGCAATCGAAATAATCTTGGAAGCTTATACTCGTAAAATTTGACATAGAAGAATAATAAAAAGTGTACACCGACCAACTTTGATAATCCGAAGTTGCTCAACTCTCTCTATGGAGGAGCTTTTACCGGGTTTGTCCATTTGTCATAGAAAGTTGGTCTTTTGCCATCGAAATAATCTCGGAAGTCTATACACGTATAATTTGACATAAAAAAGCAATAAAAAGTGTACACCGAGAAACTTCGATTGTCCGAAGTTGCTCAACTCTCTCTATAGACGTGTTTTTAACGGCTTTGTCCATTTATCATAGAAAGTTATTGTTTTTTCATCGAAATAATCTAGGAAGCTTATACTCGTAAAATTTGTCATAGAAGAACATTAAAAGCTGTACACCGAGCAACTTTGATGGTCCGACGTTGCTCAACCCTCTCTATGGAGGAGCTTTTAACGGTTTTTTCCATTTGTCATAAAAAGTTGGTGTCTTGGCATCGAAATAATCTAATAAGCTTACACTCATAAAATTTGAAGTAGAAGAACAATAAAAAGTGTACACCGAGCAACTTTGAAAGTCCGAAGTTGCTCAACTCTCTCTATGGAGGAGCTTTTAACGATTTTGTCCATTTGTCATAGAAAGTTGGTGTTTTGGCATCGAAATAATCTTGGAAGCCTAGACACGTAAAATTTGACATAAAAAAACAATAAAAAGTGTTCACCGAGCAACTTTGATTGTCCAAAGTTGCTCAACTCTCTCTATAGACGTGCTTTTAACGGCTTTGTCCATTTATCATAGAAAGTTAGTGTTTTTTCATCGAAATAATCTAGGAAGCTTATACTCGTAAAATTTGACATTGAAGAACATTAAAAGGTGTACACCGAGCAACTTTGATGGTCCGACGTTGCTCAACTCTCTCTACGGATGAGCTTTTAACGGTTTTTTCAATTTTTCAAAGAAAGTTGGTGTTTTTGCATCGAAATAATCTAAGAAGTTACACTCATAAAATTTGAAGTAGAAGAACAATAAAAAGTGTGCACCGGGCAACTTTGATTGTCCGAAGTTGCTCACCTCTCTTTATAGAGGAGCTTTTAACGGTTTTGTCCATTTGTCATAGAAAGTTGTTGTTTTGGCATCGAAATAATCTTGGAAGCTTATACTCATAAAATTTGACATCGAAGAACAATAAAAAGTGTACACCGAGCAACTTTGATAGTCCAAAGTTGCTCAACTCTCTCTATGGAGGAGCTTTTAACGGTTTTGTCCATTTGTAATAGAAAGTTGGTGTTTTGGCATTGAAATAATCCTGGAAGCTCATTTTCGTAAAGTTTAACACGGAAGAACAGTAAAAGTGTACACCGAGCAACTTTGATAGTCCGAAGTTGCTCAACTCTCTCTATGGAGGAGCTTTTAACGCTTTTGTCCATTTGTCATAGAAAGTTTGTCTTTTGCCATCGAAATAATCTTGGAAGGTTATACTCAAAAAATTTGACATAGAAGAACAATAAAAAGTGTACACAGAGCAACTTTGATAGTCCGAAGTTGCTCAACTCTCTCTATGAAGGAGCTTCTAACGGTTTTGTCCATTTCTCATAGAAAGTTGGTGTTTTGGCATCGAAATAATCCTGGAAGCTCATTTTCGTAAAATTTAACACGGAAGAACAGTAAAAGTGTTCACCGAGCAACTTTGATAGTCCGAAGTTGCTCAACTCTCTCTATGGAGGAGCTTTTAACGGTTTTGTCCATTTGTCATAGAAAGTTGGTCTTTTGCCATCGAAATAATCTTGGAAGCTTATACTCATAAAATTTTACATAGAAGAACATTAAAAAGTGTACACCGAGCAACTTTGATGTTCTGAAGTTGCTCAACTCTCTCTATGGAGGAGCTTTTGAAGGTTTTGTCCATTTGTCATAGAAAGTTGGTGTTTTGGCATCGACATAATCCTGGAAGCTCATTTTCATAAAATTTTACACGGAAGAACAGTAAAAGTGTACACCGAGCAACTTTGATAGTCCGAAGTTGCTCAACTCTCTCTATGGAGGAGCTTTTAACGCTTTTGTCCATTTGTCATAGAAAGTTGGTCTTTTGCAATCGAAATAATCTTGGAAGCTTATACTCGTAAAATTTGACATAGAAGAACAATAAAAAGTGTACACCGACCAACTTTGATAATCCGAAGTTGCTCAACTCTCTCTATGGAGGAGCTTTTACCGGGTTTGTCCATTTGTCATAGAAAGTTGGTCTTTTGCCATCGAAATAATCTCGGAAGTCTATACACGTATAATTTGACATAAAAAAGCAATAAAAAGTGTACACCGAGAAACTTCGATTGTCCAAAGTTGCTCAACTCTCTCTATAGACGTGTTTTTAACGGCTTTGTCCATTTATCATAGAAAGTTATTGTTTTTTCATCGAAATAATCTAGGAAGCTTATACTCGTAAAATTTGACATAGAAGAACATTAAAAGCTGTACACCGAGCAACTTTGATGGTCCGACGTTGCTCAACCCTCTCTATGGAGGAGCTTTTAACGGTTTTTTCCATTTGTCATAAAAAGTTGGTGTCTTGGCATCGAAATAATCTAATAAGCTTACACTCATAAAATTTGAAGTAGAAGAACAATAAAAAGTGTACACCGAGCAACTTTGAAAGTCCGAAGTTGCTCAACTCTCTCTATGGAGGAGCTTTTAACGATTTTGTCCATTTGTCATAGAAAGTTGGTGTTTTGGCATCGAAATAATCTTGGAAGCCTAGACACGTAAAATTTGACATAAAAAAACAATAAAAAGTGTTCACCGAGCAACTTTGATTGTCCAAAGTTGCTCAACTCTCTCTATAGACGTGCTTTTAACGGCTTTGTCCATTTATCATAGAAAGTTAGTGTTTTTTCATCGAAATAATCTAGGAAGCTTATACTCGTAAAATTTGACATTGAAGAACATTAAAAGGTGTACACCGAGCAACTTTGATGGTCCGACGTTGCTCAACTCTCTCTACGGATGAGCTTTTAACGGTTTTTTCAATTTTTCAAAGAAAGTTGGTGTTTTTGCATCGAAATAATCTAAGAAGTTACACTCATAAAATTTGAAGTAGAAGAACAATAAAAAGTGTGCACCGGGCAACTTTGATTGTCCGAAGTTGCTCACCTCTCTTTATAGAGGAGCTTTTAACGGTTTTGTCCATTTGTCATAGAAAGTTGTTGTTTTGGCATCGAAATAATCTTGGAAGCTTATACTCATTAAATTTGACATCGAAGAACAATAAAAAGTGTACACCGAGCAACTTTGATAGTCCGAAGTTGCTCAACTCTCTCTATGGAGGAGCTTTTAACGGTTTTGTCCATTTGTAATAGAAAGTTGGTGTTTTGGCATCGAAATAATCCTGGAAGCTCATTTTCGTAAAGTTTAACACGGAAGAACAGTAAAAGTGTACACCGAGCAACTTTGATAGTCCGAAGTTGCTCAACTCTCTCTATGGAGGAGCTTTTAACGCTTTTGTCCATTTGTCATAGAAAGTTTGTCTTTTGCCATCGAAATAATCTTGGAAGGTTATACTCAAAAAATTTGACATAGAAGAACAATAAAAAGTGTACACAGAGCAACTTTGATAGTCCGAAGTTGCTCAACTCTCTCTATGAAGGAGCTTCTAACGGTTTTGTCCATTTCTCATAGAAAGTTGGTGTTTTGGCATCGAAATAATCCTGGAAGCTCATTTTCGTAAAATTTAACACGGAAGAACAGTAAAAGTGTTCACCGAGCAACTTTGATAGTCCGAAGTTGCTCAACTCTCTCTATGGAGGAGCTTTTAACGCTTTTGTCCATTTGTCATAGAAAGTTGGTCTTTTGCAATCGAAATAATCTTGGAAGCTTATACTCGTAAAATTTGACATAGAAGAACAATAAAAAGTGTACACCGACCAACTTTGATAATCCGAAGTTGCTCAACTCTCTCTATGGAGGAGCTTTTACCGGGTTTGTCCATTTGTCATAGAAAGTTGGTCTTTTGCCATCGAAATAATCTTGGAAGCTTATACTCATAAAATTTTACATAGAAGAACATTAAAAAGTGTACACCGAGCAACTTTGATGTTCTGAAGTTGCTCAACTCTCTCTATGGAGGAGCTTTTCAAGGTTTTGTCCATTTGTCATAGAAAGTTGGTGTTTTGGCATCGACATAATCCTGGAAGCTCATTTTCATAAAATTTTACACGGAAGAACAGTAAAAGTGTACACCGAGCAACTTTGATAGTCCGAAGTTGCTCAACTCTCTCTATGGAGGAGCTTTTAACGCTTTTGTCCATTTGTCATAGAAAGTTGGTCTTTTGCAATCGAAATAATCTTGGAAGCTTATACTCGTAAAATTTGACATAGAAGAACAATAAAAAGTGTACACCGACCAACTTTGATAATCCGAAGTTGCTCAACTCTCTCTATGGAGGAGCTTTTACCGGGTTTGTCCATTTGTCATAGAAAGTTGGTCTTTTGCCATCGAAATAATCTCGGAAGTCTATACACGTATAATTTGACATAAAAAAGCAATAAAAAGTGTACACCGAGAAACTTCGATTGTCCGAAGTTGCTCAACTCTCTCTATAGACGTGTTTTTAACGGCTTTGTCCATTTATCATAGAAAGTTATTGTTTTTTCATCGAAATAATCTAGAAAGCTTATACTTGTAAAATTTGACATAGAAGAACATTAAAAGCTGTACACCGAGCAACTTTGATTGTCCGACGTTGCTCAACCCTCTCTATGGAGGAGCTTTTAACGGTTTTGTCCATTTGTCATAGAAAGTTGGTCTTTTGCCATCGAAATAATCCTGGAAGCTTATACTCATAAAATTTGACATAGAAGAACAATAAAAAGTGTACACCGACCAACTTTGATAATCCGAAGTTGCTCAACTCTCTCTATGGATGAGCTTTTACCGGTTTTGTCCATTTGCCATTAAAATTTGGCGTTTTAGCATCGAAATAATCTTGGAAGCCTACACACGTAAAATTTGACATAAAAAAGCAATAAAAACGGTAGACCGAGCAACTTCGATTGTCCGAAGTTGCCCAACTCTCTCTATAGACGTGTTTTTAACGGCTTTGTCCATTTATCATAGAAAGTTAGTGTTTTTTCATCCAAATAATCTAGGAAGCTTATACTCGTAAAATTTGACATAGAAGAACATTAAAAGCTATACACCGAGCAACTTTGATGGTCCGACGTTGCTCAGGAGCTTTTAACGGTTTTGTCCATTTGTCATAGAAAGTTGTTGTTTTGGCATCGAAATAATCTTGGAAGCTTATACTCATAAAATTTGACATCGAAGAACAATAAAAAGTGTACACCGAGCAACTTTGATAGTCCGAAGTTGCTCAACTCTCTCTATGGAGGAGCTTTTAACGGTTTTGTCCATTTGTAATAGAAAGTTGGTGTTTTGGCATCGAAATAATCCTGGAAGCTCATTTTCGTAAAGTTTAACACGGAAGAACAGTAAAAGTGTACACCGAGCAACTTTGATAGTCCGAAGTTGCTCAACTCTCTCTATGGAGGAGCTTTTAACGCTTTTGTCCATTTGTCATAGAAAGTTTGTCTTTTGCCATCGAAATAATCTTGGAAGGTTATACTCAAAAAATTTGACATAGAAGAACAATAAAAAGTGTACACAGAGCAACTTTGATAGTCCGAAGTTGCTCAACTCTCTCTATGAAGGAGCTTCTAACGGTTTTGTCCATTTCTCATAGAAAGTTGGTGTTTTGGCATCGAAATAATCCTGGAAGCTCATTTTCGTAAAATTTAACACGGAAGAACAGTAAAAGTGTTCACCGAGCAACTTTGATAGTCCGAAGTTGCTCAACTCTCTCTATGGAGGAGCTTTTAACGCTTTTGTCCATTTGTCATAGAAAGTTGGTCTTTTGCAATCGAAATAATCTTGGAAGCTTATACTCGTAAAATTTGACATAGAAGAACAATAAAAAGTGTACACCGACCAACTTTGATAATCCGAAGTTGCTCAACTCTCTCTATGGAGGAGCTTTTACCGGGTTTGTCCATTTGTCATAGAAAGTTGGTCTTTTGCCATCGAAATAATCTTGGAAGCTTATACTCATAAAATTTTACATAGAAGAACATTAAAAAGTGTACACCGAGCAACTTTGATGTTCTGAAGTTGCTCAACTCTCTCTATGGAGGAGCTTTTAAAGGTTTTGTCCATTTGTCATAGAAAGTTGGTGTTTTGGCATCGACATAATCCTGGAAGCTCATTTTCATAAAATTTTACACGGAAGAACAGTAAAAGTGTACACCGAGCAACTTTGATAGTCCGAAGTTGCTCAACTCTCTCTATGGAGGAGCTTTTAACGCTTTTGTCCATTTGTCATAGAAAGTTGGTCTTTTGCAATCGAAATAATCTTGGAAGCTTATACTCGTAAAATTTGACATAGAAGAACAATAAAAAGTGTACACCGACCAACTTTGATAATCCGAAGTTGCTCAACTCTCTCTATGGAGGAGCTTTTACCGGGTTTGTCCATTTGTCATAGAAAGTTGGTCTTTTGCCATCGAAATAATCTCGGAAGTCTATACACGTATAATTTGACATAAAAAAGCAATAAAAAGTGTACACCGAGAAACTTCGATTGTCCGAAGTTGCTCAACTCTCTCTATAGACGTGTTTTTAACGGCTTTGTCCATTTATCATAGAAAGTTATTGTTTTTTCATCGAAATAATCTAGAAAGCTTATACTTGTAAAATTTGACATAGAAGAACATTAAAAGCTGTACACCGAGCAACTTTGATGGTCCGACGTTGCTCAACCCTCTCTATGGAGGAGCTTTTAACGGTTTTGTCCATTTGTCATAGAAAGTTGGTCTTTTGCCATCGAAATAATCCTGGAAGCTTATACTCATAAAATTTGACATAGAAGAACAATAAAAAGTGTACACCGACCAACTTTGATAATCCGAAGTTGCTCAACTCTCTCTATGGATGAGCTTTTACCGGTTTTGTCCATTTGCCATTAAAATTTGGCGTTTTAGCATCGAAATAATCTTGGAAGCCTACACACGTAAAATTTGACATAAAAAAGCAATAAAAACGGTAGACCGAGCAACTTCGATTGTCCGAAGTTGCCCAACTCTCTCTATAGACGTGTTTTTAACGGCTTTGTCCATTTATCATAGAAAGTTAGTGTTTTTTCATCCAAATAATCTACGAAGCTTATACTCGTAAAATTTGACATAGAAGAACATTAAAAGCTATACACCGAGCAACTTTGATGGTCCGACGTTGCTCAGGAGCTTTTAACGGTTTTTTCCATTTGTCATAGAAAGTTGGTGTTTTGGCATCGAAATAATCCTGTAAGCTTATACTCGTAAAATTTGACATAGAAGAACAATTAAAAGTGTACACCAAGCAACTTTGATTGTCCAAAGTTGCTCAACTCTCTCTATGGAGGAGCTTTTAACGGTTTTGTCCATTTATCATAGAGAGTTGCTGTTTTGGCATCGAAATAGTCTTGAAAGCTTATACTCTTAAAATTTGACATAGAAGAACAAAAAACGTGTACACCGACCAACTTTGATAATCCGAAGTTGCTCAACTCTCTCTATGGAGGAGCTTTTACCGGGTTTGTCCATTTGTCATAGAAAGTTGGTCTTTTGCCATCGAAATAATATCGGAAGCTTATACTCATAAAATTTGACATAGAAGAACAAAAAAACGTGTACACCGAGCAAGTTTGACTGTCCGAAGATGCTCAACTCTCTCTATGGAGGAGCTTTTAAAGGTTTTGTCTATTTGTCATAGAAAGTTAGTGTTTTGGCATCGAAATAATCTTGGAAGCTTATACTCATAAAACTCGACATAGAAGAACATTAAAAAGTGTACACCGAGCAACTTTGATAGTCCGAAGTTGCTCAACTCTCTCTATGGAGGAGCTTTTAACAGTTTTCTCCATTTGTCATAGTAACTTGGAATTTTGGCATCGAAATAATCTAGGAAGCTTATACTCTTAAAATTTGACATAGAAGAACATTAAAAAGTGTACACCGAGCAACTTTCATGTTCCGAAGTTGCTCAACTCTCTCTATGGAGGAGCTTCTAAAGGTTTTGTCCATTTGTCATAGAAAGTTAGTGTTTTGGCATCGAAATAATCCTAGAACCTCAGTTTCGTAAAATTTAACATAAAAGAACAATAAAAAGTCTACACCGAGCAACTTTGATTGTCCGAAGGTCCTCAACTCTTTCTATAGAGAAGCTTTTAACGGTTTTGTCCATTTGTCATTAAAAGTTGGCGTTTTGGCATCGAAATAATCCTGAAAACTCATTTCGTAAAATTTAACATAAAAGAACAATAAAAAGTGTACACCGAGCAACTTTGATAGTCCGAAGTTGCTCAACTCTCTCTATGGAGGAGCTTTTAACAGTTTTCTCCATTTGTCATAGTAACTTGGTATTTTGGCATCGAAATAATCTAGGAAGTTTAAACTCTTAAAATTTGACATAGAAGAACAGTAAAAAGTGTATACTGAGCAACTTTGATAGTCCGAAGTTGCTAACTCTCTGCTTGGAGGAGCTTTTAAGGGTTTTGTCCATTTGTCATAGAAAGTTGGTCTTTCGCCATCGAAATAATCTTGGAAGCTTATACTCATAAAATTTGACATAGAAGAACATTAAAAAGTGTACACCGAGCAACTTTGATCTTCCGAAGTTGCTCAACTATCTCTATGGAGGAGCTTTTAACGGTTTTGTCCATTTATCATAGAAAGTTGGTGTTTTGGCATCGAAATAATCCGTGAAGCTCATTTACGTAAAATTTAACACAGAAGAACAATAAAAAGTGTACACCGAGAAACTTTGATAGTCCGAAGTTGCTCAACTCTCTCTATGGAGGAGCTTTTAACGGTTTTGTCCATTTATCATAGAAAGTTGTTGTTTTGGCATCGAAATAGTCTTGGAAGCTTATACTCTTAAAATTTGACATAGAAGAACAAAAAACGTGTACACCGAGCATCTTTGATGGTCCGAAATTGGTCAACTCTCTATATGAAAGAGCTTTTAACAGTTTTCACCATTTTTCATAGAAACCTGGGATTTTGGCATCAAAATGGTCTAGGAAGCTTATACTCATAAAATTTGACATAGAAGAACAAAAAAAAGTGTACACCGAGCAAGTTTGATTGTCCGGAGTTGCTCAACTCTCACTATGGAGGAGCTTTTAAAGGTTTTGTCCATTTCTCATAGAAATTTGTGTTTTGGCATCGAAATAATCTTGGAAGCTTATACCCATAAAATTTGACATAGAAGAACATTAAAAAGTGTACACCGAGCAACTTTGATAGTCCGAAGTTGCTCAACTCTCTCTATGGAGGAGCTTTTAACAGTTTTCTCCATTTGTCATAGTAACTTGGGATTTTGGCATCGAAATAATCTAGGAAGCTTATACTCTTAAAATTTGACATTGAAGAACATTAAAAAGTGTACACCGAGCAACTTTCATGTTCTGAAGTTGCTCAACTCTCTCTATGGAGGAGCTTTTAAAGGTTTTGTCCATTTGTCATAGAAAGTTGGTGTTTTGGCATCGAAATAATCCTAGAAGCTCATTTTCGTAAAATTTAACATAAAAGAACAATAAAAAGTCTACACCGAGCAACTTTGATTGTCCGAAGGTCCTCAACTCTCTCTATGGAGAAGCTTTTAACGGTTTTGTCCATTTGTCATTAAAAGTTTGTGTTTTGGCATCGAAATAATCCTGGAAACTCATTTCATAAAATTTAACATAAAAGAACAATAAAAAGTGTACACCGAGCAAGTTTGATTGTCCGGAGTTGCTCAACTCTCACTATGGAGGAGCTTTTAAAGGTTTTGTCCATTTCTCATAGAAATTTGTGTTTTGGCATCGAAATAATCTTGGAAGCTTATACCCATAAAATTTGACATAGAAGAACATTAAAAAGTGTACACCGAGCAACTTTGATAGTCCGAAGTTGCTCAACTCTCTCTATGGAGGAGCTTTTAACAGTTTTCTCCATTTGTCATAGTAACTTGGGATTTTGGCATCGAAATAATCTAGGAAGCTTATACTCTTAAAATTTGACATAGAAGAACAGTAAAAAGTGTATACCAAGCAATTTTGATAGTCCGAAGTTGCTAACTCTCTGCATGGAGGAGCTTTTAAGGGTTTTGTCCATTTGTCATAGAAAGTTGGTCTTTTGCCATCGAAATAATCTTGGAAGCTTATACTCATAAAATTTGACATAGAAGAACATTAAAAAGTGTACACCGAGCAACTTTGATCTTCCGAAGTTGCTCAACTCCCTCTATGGAGGAGCTTTTAACGGTTTTATCCATTTATCATAGAAAGTTGGTGTTTTGGCATCGAAATAATCAGTGAAGCTCATTTTCATAAAATTTAACATAGAAGAACAATAAAATGTGTACACCGAGCAACTTTGATAGTCCGGAGTTGCTCAACTCTCTCTATGGAGGAGCTTTTAACGGTTTTGTCCATTTATCATAGAAAGTTGTTGTTTTGGCATCGAAATAGTCTTGGAAGCTTATACTCTTAAAATTTGACATAGAAGAACAAAAAACGTGTAAAAGGTCACGAGGTCGAGTGTGATTCCATTAGTAAAAGTGATGTGGATGTATCACGGAGTTGAAGAAGCAACTTGGGAGTTGGAATCCAGAATGAAGGAGATGTACCCGGAGTTGTTCGGAGATTCAGGTACGTGTGTAGTTAAATTTCGGGATGAAATTTTATTAAGGGGGGGAGGATGTGAAATCCCGACCCAAAAATTTAGTTTTGAGTCGAGTTACGGATGATTTGTGAAGTACGGCATTATGGAAAAATAGTTTTGAACTTGGTTCGGTAAATGGGTCATAACTTTTAGTATACATGTCCGTTTCGGGCCCATAATATATCAAATCGAAGCTTGGACCGAGACGGAAAATAAATTTGAGGAAAAACTGGGTTCCGTGAAAAGTAATCCGTCCGGACGGATAAAATGGCCGTCCGGACGGATTTGCCTAGAGGAAGGGCAGTGGGTTACGGGAACAGTAATCCGTCCGGACGGCCACTTAGGGCGTCCGGACGGCTATCGGGAAATCAGTTTTTAGGCTCAGTTTTAGAAATTTCAGCTTATTCCAACTTTTGAAACACCCGACTAGAGAGAGAAAGAGAGAGAGAAGAAGAGAGAAAAGGAGCTTTTGGTTGAAGTTTGGCTTGGGGATTGAAGATTTGTGACTCTTGAAGCTTATCAAGGAAGATTCAAGGTGGATTTTGGAGATTCGTTTGATTCTTTAAGAATTAGACTCTATGGTTTAGATATGTTGTTCTAGACTTGATTTTAGACCTTTGTGTAGGTTGATTGTGATTTTGGTGTGAAGAATCGTTTGGGCTAAGAACAAAGGTGTTTTAGAGGAATTTCTAGAGAGAGAAAGTAAGTGTTTATGATTTTGTTGATTAAATTGTGATTGATATGATAATATGGAATTTTTGGATTAATTATATGAGTTCGATTTGATGTGAATCGATAGGTTGGGAGAACCAAGGGTTAAAACCCTAAATTTGAGAATTTGTGTAGTTGGCTCGGAACGAGGTAGGGGATTTCCAACCTTTGTTTCTATAATTCGTTATTGTTGCCTAAATAGCGTTTCGATTCTTCATTGGTCGCCATTATTTGAGCTTCCGCCTTAATTGCTTCTAAGGGGAAACGAGCCTTGTGTGGATTATTGTTTGATGTTGAATGTTGCATGACCCGATTTTGTGTTCCGTCATTTACGGTCACGTTGTGATTTTCCGTTCATGCATCATGGTAGTTATGTAAAATATATAGGATGTTCATATATACTTATCTATTCGGCATGACATGTCATAATGCATTAGAGATGCATGGGGGACTCGGGTATGGACTCGGGAACCCTTAAGTTACTTGAAAGCCACATGGGAGGATGGCAAGGTGAAGGTTGTTATCACCAAGTCACGTGAACTCCATGTGGGGTAACGCACTAAGGGTAGGGTCGAGAGTGACTTGCCTTGTTGGGTGCGGGCGTGATAGGTTCACGCAACCGGATGATCCTAGGAGTGGTTGGTTGTGGTGAGCTTGCTCCCGGGCAATATTACATTGAGTTGCAATGGTATTGTGGTTGTTATGCTCCGAAAGGGTCGATCCGGGTAAATGTTGATGTGAAATTGTTGAGTATACGTTCATGTGGTAGGTACATATTGATGCATTACTTCCTTCGGTTCTGCCTATATCAATGTTTACTTCTTTACCCTACTGAGCTTCTAGCTCACTCCTTTACTTTCTTCCTTTCACAGGAGATACTGGTACAGGTACCGGTGATGCGGATCGGTGAGCGGGACGTGACATGGATGGCCCTGGATAGGATAGAGTGCTAGAGATATACTCTATGCATGTGGGTTTATGTAGTATATCTATGTTGAGAGAATATAACCATTTAGCACGGTTGTGCTTTTATGTGGATGTGGATGTTGAATTCTGGTTATATTTGATGCTATAAAAATCTGTGTGTGGATTTATATGTGATGCCATCAGTTTGTGCATGCTGGTAGTGGATGGCCTGAGGCCTAGGGTCAGGATTGCATGTGGTTGAGGCCTGAGGCCTATGTTTGCTAGGTTGCTAGTGTGATGTTGTTGTTGCTGCGTTTCTGATGCAGGTGGGCACTCTCCGATATACGGGAAGGTGCCGCCGGATTTCCGGTTGATCCCGGATGTTCACACTAGTGACCTAGGAAGGGTGCGGAGAGAGCACCCAGTCGCGTCTCCGGAAACGGGGCGTGACAATTTGGTATCGGAGCGAGGTTTACGACTCTTTATAGGATCTGGGGTGTTGGGTCATAGTTGTAGAGTAGTATATCCAGGCCATGTCACGACTGCTACTGATCCGGTATGTTTTCTTTTCACCTTAAATCCTCGTTTGAGTAGTGGGTTAAATGGTATTGTCTGTTTGCCATGCAGATGAATACCCGTAGAACTACCAGGTCCGAGAGTGGGACTGTAGTACCTCGTGGCAGAGGCCGACGGGGAGTTGGTAGGGGCCGAGATAGAGGCCGTAGTGTTGGGGTGGAACGTGTCACAAGAGGCACTCCTAGCACTGAGGATTAGGTTCCGAATGTGGATACGGAGTTGAGAGAGGAAGAGATAGTTCAAGAGGGACTACCGATGGAAAGTGATGATCAACAGGCACCACCTGAGGTGCAGGTTGCTCCTGTTACTACAGGGGGGCAACCAGTGACGATGGAGAGTCTTACTAGTTTTATGATGAGTATAGTGCAGACACAGGCACGGACCATAGCTCAGGCAGTGGCTCAGGCGATGGGTGCTACTGGCACTCGTGCTGAGGGAGTTGTACTAGAGGCTACAACTGAGGTAGCAGTAGTACCTAGAGCTGGGAGAGGGATGTATGAGGTGGACCAATTGAGGAGGACTACTCCTCCAACATTTTCTGGAGATGGAACGGGTGTGGGGGAGGAGTGGTTCAACCAGCTGAGTATGAGAATGGACACTCTTGAGATACCCGATGAGAGACGGGTGAAGTTTGTGTTCTATTACTTGAGTGGTGCGGCCTATGAATGGTGGATGTCCATGGGTCAGAGACGGAATGAGCTGACTTGGACTTCGTTTGAGCAGTTGTTTATGCAGAAGTTTGTGCCAAGGCCTCTGTAAACGGAGAAGGCCAAACAGTTTCTGGATTTGTTGCAGACATCAGAGATGACGGTGTCTCAGTATACCAAGCAGTTTGAGGAGTTATGCCGGTATGGGAAGGAGTTTGCTCCAACCGATGTGAAGAAGGCAGTGAGGTACCGAGATGGGTTGCTTCCCAGTCTTGGTAGGATGGTGATGGCCACTAGGGTGGTGTCCTATCAGGACACAATGGAGATGGCTCTCGATTTTGAGTTGAGTGAGAAAAGTGAAGCTCAGAGGAAGCGTCCAGTGAGTGAGGGTAGTGGTGGTGGTGGTAGTAGCCACAAGAAATCGAGGACGGACTTTCGTCAACAGAGAGGGGACCGAGGCAAGGGTGCAAGGCCACCATGGAGCAAGACAGCATGCTTCAAGTGTGGAAAAGAGGGGCACAAGGCAAGTGAGTGCAGGCTTCCTGGGTTTAAGTGCTTTGGGTGTGGCAAGTTGGGTCACAGGAAGAGTGAGTGTCCGGAGGGCAACCAAAGAGCACAGCAGCAGAGCATACCGGGAGTACCGCCTCCGGCTCTTCCTTCCAATGTTCCTTTAGGAGGAAGGGGGCGGGGTGGGACTCGTCAGCCACAGCAGCAGCAGAATGCACTGACAGAGGGACGTGTCTATGCATTGGGTCATCAGGAGGCGCAGGAGCATCCAAATTTCATTGGAGGTACCTTCTTGATTTCTAATTGTTGGGCAAGAGTCTTGTTTGATTCTGGGGCGACCTCATCTTTTATTACTAGTTCGTTAGCACATGCACTAGAGGTGGAGATTTCGCCGATAAGACGAATGTTCACGGTATCCTCACCATTCGGTTATTTCACCACGTTAGAGGGGGTAGTGTTCGGATGTGAGTGTCGATTTGGAGAAATATCTCTGAAAGCCGACTTGTATGTACTAGATTTCCAGGATTTTGATGTGATTCTTGGAGTTGATTGGTTGACGAAGCACCAAGGGTTGCTTGACTTTTGGGAGAGGAAGATTACTCTTAGAGTACTCAAGGGAGGAGTAATTCAGTTGAAGGGATCGAAGGGGATTCCATGCCCACATTTCACGGATAATCCTTCGTACCAAGATTGTAGAGTTGCGAGTTTGGTGAGTTCGGCTCCTAAGGGAGATGTAGCTACTATGATTCGGGTAGTGGAAGAGTTTATGGATGTATTTTCGGAAGAGTTGCCGGGATTACCTCCGAAGAGGGAGATTGACTTTGCTATTGAGTTGCATCCGAATGTCAAGCCGATTTCGATTCCGCCGTATCGGATGGCTCCAGCAGAGTTGAAGGAGTTGAGTTCTCAATTAGAGGAGTTGTTAGACTTGGGGTTCATTAGACCGAGTGTGTCCCCGTGGGGAGCACCGGTGTTGTTCGTCAAGAAGAAAGACGGAAGTTTGAGGATGTGTATTGATTATAGGCAGTTGAATAAGGTTACAGTGAGGAATAAGTATCCATTGCCTAGGTTCAATGATTTGTTTGACCAATTGAGAGGTGCTAGACATTTCTCTAAGATTGATTTGAGGTCGGGTTATCATCAGTTGAGGATTAAGGAGGAAGATATCCAGAAAACAGCGTTTAGAACTCGTTATGGGCATTATGAGTTTCTTGTGATGCCGTTTGGGTTGACAAATGCCCCAGCGGTGTTCATGGACCTAATGCAAAGGGTTCTTAGACCGTTTTTGGATAACTTTGTGGTGGTTTTTATAGATGATATATTGATTTATTCTCCTACGGAGGAAGAGCATGAGGAACATTTGAAGGTAGTGTTACAGACATTGAGGGAGAATCAACTGTATGCTAAATTGAGTAAGTGTGAATTTTGGGCCACAGAAGTGAAGTTCCTAGGCCATGTGATCACTCAAGAAGGCATAGCGGTTGACTACTCCAAAGTTGAGTCGGTTTTGAATTGGGAGAGACCAAAGAATGTGACTGAGATCCGGAGTTTCCTAGGGTTGGCAGGTTACTACCAGAGGTTTATTGAGGACTTCTCAAGAGTTGCTTCGCCGATGATGCAGCTCACGAAGAAGGGTACACCGTTTGTGTGGACAGACGAATGTGAGGCCGCATTTGAAGAGTTGAAGAAGAGGTTGACAACACCTCCAGTGTTAGTAGTTCCGGAGAGGAATTTTGGCTATCAGGTGTATTGCGATGCGTCTGGAGTCGGTTTAGGTTGTGTGTTGATGCAACAGGGTCGAGTGATAGAGTATGGTTCAAGGTTGCTAAAGACACATGAGAGGAATTATCCAGTGCATGATCTGGAGTTGGCGGCAGTGGTATTTGCTCTTAAGCAGTGGAGGTACTATCTCTACAGAGAGACATTTGAGGTGTTCTCGGATCACAAAAGCCTCAAGTACCTATTCACCCAAAAGGAGTTGAACTTACGGCAAAGGCGGTGGATGGAGTACTTAGAGGATTTTGATTTTAATTTGCAATACCATCCCGGTAAAGCAAATGTAGTTGCGGATGCGTTGAGTAGGAAACAGAAGATTGCTAGCCTATTCATGCATGAGTGGGAAATTGTGGAGACAATCAATGGGTTTGGATTGGAGTTGAGGAGTCAAGAGGAAAAGACCTATTTGTGTTCTATAACTTCGAGACCTATGATGGTTCAGAAGGTGATAGATGCACAAAATGGGGATCATACATTTGATGTGATTGATGAGAGTCTTGGATGGGTTCGAGGGAATGATGGTGGAGTACGGTATGTGGGAAAACTAGTAGTTCCCGATGATGATGAGTTGAGACAAGAGATTCTAAAGGAAGCACATCATTCCAAGTTTGCCATGCATCCCGGGGGTACGAAGATGTACCGAGACTTGAAGCGAAGTTTCTGGTGGAGAGGTATGAAAGCCGATGTGGCTAAGTTTGTGATAAAATGTCTAACTTGTCAGCAAGTGAAGGCAGAACATCAAAGACCAGCAGGGTTGTTGCAACCATTACCAGTAGCGGAACGGAAGTGGGAGAAGATCACAATGGACTTTGTGACGGCATTGCCAATGACTCAGAGGAGGCATGACACGGTTTGGGTGATAGTGGACAGATTGACCAAGTCTGCACACTTCTTACCCATGAACAAGACGGATTCGTTGGAGACCTTGAGTACTATGTATGTCAAGGAGATTGTGAGACTTCACGGAATTCCATTATCTATTGTGTCGGACCGAGACCCGCGGTTCACAGGTAGATTCTGGAGTAGTTCACAGGAGGCATTGGGAACGAAGTTGGATTTCTCTACAGCTTATCATCCTCAGAGTGATGGGCAGAGTGAGAGAACCATACAGATTTTGGAGGACATGCTACGGGCATGTGTAGTTGATTTTGGAGGAAGTTGGGATCGGTACTTACATCTGGCAGAGTTTGTGTATAATAACTCTTTCTAGAGTAGTATCGGAATGGCACCTTATGAGGCGCTCTACGGGAGGCCTTGTAGGTCGCCTTTGTGTTGGGCGGAGGTTGGTGAGAAAGTTGTTTCAGGACCGGAAATGGTCAAGGAAGCTCGAGAGAGAGTGGATGAGATCCGAAGGCGGTTGATCACCGCGCAGAGCCGACAGAAGTCTTATGCTGACCGGAGGAGGAGACCTTTGGAGTTTGCGGTAGACGATAAGGTTTTCTTGAAGGTTAGTCCGAGACGTGGAATTCAGAGGTATAGTAAGCATGGGAAGTTGGGACCGAGATTTGTGGGGCCATTTGAGATTCTTGAGGCGGTGGGACCGGTGGCGTACCGTTTGGCACTTCCACCGAAGCTTGAGAAGGAACCTCGAGAGAGAGTGGATGAGATCCGAAGGCGGTTGATCACCGCGCAGAGCCGACAGAAGTCTTATGCTGACCGGAGGAGGAGACCTTTGGAGTTTGCGGTAGGCGATAAGGTTTTCTTGAAGGTTAGTCCGAGACGTGGAATTCAGAGGTATAGTAAGCATGGGAAGTTGGCACCGAGATTTGTGGGGCCATTTGAGATTCTTGAGGCGGTGGGACCGGTGGCGTACCGTTTGGCACTTCCACCGAAGCTTGAGAAGGTTCACAATGTATTCCATATATCAATGCTTCGGAAATATGAGCCGGATCCGTCGCATGTGATAGATTGGACTACATTGGAGGTTGAAGAAGATGGGAGTTACACTCTTCAACCGATAAAAATTCTAGACCGACAGAACAAGGTCACGAGGTCGAGTGTGATTCCATTAGTAAAAGTGATGTGGATGTATCACGGAGTTGAAGAAGCAACTTGGGAGTTGGAATCCAGAATGAAGGAGAAGTACCCGGAGTTGTTCGGAGATTCAGGTACGTGTGTAGTTAAATTTCGGGACGAAATTTTATTAAGGGGGGGAGGATGTGAAATCCCGACCCAAAAATTTAGTTTTGAGTCGAGTTACGGATGATTTGTGAAGTACGGCATTATGGAAAAATAGTTTTGAACTTGGTTCGGTAAATGGGTCATAACTTTTAGTATACATGTCCGTTTCGGGCCCATAATATAACAAATCGAAGCTTGGACCGAGACGGAAAATAAATTTGAGGAAAAACTGGGTTCTGTGAACAGTAATCCGTCCGGACGGATAAAATGGCCGTTCGGACGGATTTGCCTAGAGGAAGGGCAGTGGGTTACGGGAACAGTAATCCGTCCGGACGGCCACTTAGGGCGTCCGGACGGCTATCGGGAAATCAGTTTTTAGGCTCAGTTTTAGACATTTCAGCTTATTCCGACTTTTGAAACACCCGACTAGAGAGAGAAAGAGAGAGAGAAGAAGAGAGAGAAGGAGCTTTTGGTTGAAGTTTGGCTTGGGGATTGAAGATTTGTGACTCTTGAAGCTTATCAAGGAAGATTCAAGGTGGATTTTGGAGATTCGTTTGATTCTTTAAGAATTAGACTCTATGGTTTAGATATGTTGTTCTAGACTTGATTTTAGACCTTTGTGTAGGTTGATTGTGATTTTGGTGTGAAGAATCGTTTGGGCTAAGAACAAAGGTGTTTTAGAGGAATTTCTAGAGAGAGAAAGTAAGTGTTTATGATTTTGTTGATTAAATTGTGATTGATATGATAATATGGAATTTTTGGATTAATTATATGAGTTCGATTTGATGTGAATCGATAGGTTGGGAGAACCAAGGGTTAAAACCCTAAATTTGAGAATTTGTGTAGTTGGCTCGGAACGAGGTAGGGGATTTCCAACCTTTGTTTCTATAATTCGTTATTGTTGCCTAAATAGCGTTTCGATTCTTCATTGGTCGCCATTATTTGAGCTTCCGCCTTAATTGCTTCTAAGGGGAAACGAGCCTTGTGTGGATTATTGTTTGATGTTGAATGTTGCATGACCCGATTTTGTGTTCCGTCATTTACGGTCACGTTGTGATTTTCCGTTCATGCATCATGGTAGTTATGTAAAATATATAGGATGTTCATATATACTTATCTATTCGGCATGACATGTCATAATGCATTAGAGATGCATGGGGGACTCGGGTATGGACTCGGGAACCCTTAAGTTACTTGAAAGCCACATGGGAGGATGGCAAGGTGAAGGTTGTTATCACCAAGTCACGTGAACTCCATGTGGGGTAACGCACTAAGGGTAGGGTCGAGAGTGACTTGCCTTGTTGGGTGCGGGCGTGATAGGTTCACGCAACCGGATGATCCTAGGAGTGGTTGGTTGTGGTGAGCTTGCTCCCGGGCAATATTACATTGAGTTGCAATGGTATTGTGGTTGTTATGCTCCGAAAGGGTCGATCCGGGTAAATGTTGATGTGAAATTGTTGAGTATACGTTCATGTGGTAGGTACATATTGATGCATTACTTCCTTCGGTTCTGCCTATATCAATGTTTACTTCTTTACCCTACTGAGCTTCTAGCTCACTCCTTTACTTTCTTCCTTTCACAGGAGATACTGGTACAGGTACCGGTGATGCGGATCGGTGAGCGGGACGTGACATGGATGGCCCTGGATAGGATAGAGTGCTAGAGATATACTCTATGCATGTGGGTTTATGTAGTATATCTATGTTGAGAGAATATAACCATTTAGCACGGTTGTGCTTTTATGTGGATGTGGATGTTGAATTCTGGTTATATTTGATGCTATAAAAATCTGTGTGTGGATTTATATGTGATGCCATCAGTTTGTGCATGCTGGTAGTGGATGGCCTGAGGCCTAGGGTCAGGATTGCATGTGGTTGAGGCCTGAGGCCTATGTTTGCTAGGTTGCTAGTGTGATGTTGTTGCTGCGTTTCTGATGCAGGTGGGCACTCTCCGATATACGGGGAGGTGCCGCCGGATTTCCGGTTGATCCCGGATGTTCACACTAGTGACCTAGGAAGGGTGCGGAGAGAGCACCCAGTCGCGTCTCCGGAAACGGGGCGTGACAATTTGGTATCGGAGCGAGGTTTACGACTCTTTATAGGATCTGGGGTGTTGGGTCATAGTTGTAGAGTAGTATATCCAGGCCATGTCACGACTGCTACTGATCCGGTATGTTTTCTTTTCACCTTAAATCCTCGTTTGAGTAGTGGGTTAAATGTTATTGTCTGTTTGCCATGCAGATGAATACCCGTAGAACTACCAAGTCCGAGAGTGGGACTGTAGTACCTCGTGGCAGAGGCCGACGGGGAGTTGGTAGGGGCCGAGATAGAGGCCGTAGTGTTGGGGTGGAACGTGTCACAAGAGGCACTCCTAGCACTGAGGATTCGGTTCCGAATGTGGATACGGAGTTGAGAGAGGAAGAGATAGTTCAAGAGGGACTACCGATGGAAAGTGATGATCAACAGGCACCACCTGAGGTGCAGGTTGCTCCTGTTACTACAGGGGGCAACCAGTGACGATGGAGAGTCTTACTAGTTTTATGATGAGTATGGTGCAGTTCCGAAGTTGCTCAACCCTCTTTATGGGGGAACTTTTAACGGTTTTGTCCATTTGTCATAGAAAGTTGGTCTTTTGGCATCGAAATTATCTAGAAAGCTTATACTCATAAAATTTGACATAGAAGAACTATCAAAAGTGTATACCGAGCAACTTTGATAGTCCGAAGTTGCTCAACTCTCTCTATGGAGGAGCTTTTAACGGTTTTGTCCATTTGTCATAGAAAGTTGGTCGTTTGCCATCGAAATAATCTTGGAAGCTTATACTCATAAAATTTGACATAGAAGAACATTAAAAAGTGTACACCGAGCAACTTTGATAGTCCGAAGTTGCTCAACTCTCTCTATGGGGGAGCTTCTAACGGTTTTGTCCATTTTTCATAGAAAGTTGGTGTTTTGGCATCGAAATAATCCCGGAAGCTCATTTTCATAAAATTTAACATAGAAGAACAATAAAAAGTGTACAACGAGCAACTTTGATTGTCCGAATTTGCTCAACTCTCCCTATGGAGGAGCTTTTATCGGTTTTGTCCATTTGTCATAGAAAGTTCGTGTTTTGGCATCAAAATAATCCTGGAAGCTCATTTTCGTAAAATTTAATATAAAAGAACAATAAAAAGTGTACACCGAGCAACTTTGATTGTCCGAATGTTCTCAACTCTCTCTATGGAGGAGCTTTTAACGGTTTTGTCCATTTGCCATTAAAAGTTAGTGTTTTGGCATCGAATAATCTTTGAAGCGTACACACGTAAAATTTGACAAAAAAAACAATAAAAAGTGTACACCGAGCAACTTCGATTGTCCGAAGTTGCTCAACTGTCTCAATAGACGTGCTTTTAACGGCTTTGTCTATTTATCATAGAAAGTTAGTGTTTTTTCATCGAAATAATCTAGGAAGCTTATACTCGTAAAATTTGACATAGAAGAACATTAAAAGTTGTACACGGAGCAACTTTGATGGTCCGACGTTGCTCAACTCTCTCTATGGAGGTGCTTTTAACGGTTTTTTCCATTTTTCGTAGAAAGTTGGTGTTTTGGCATCGAAATAATACAGGAAGCTCATTTTCGTAAAATTCAACATAAAAGAACAATAAAAAGTTTACACCGAGCAACTTTGATTGTCCGAAGGTTCTCAACTCTCTCTATGGAGGAGCTTTTAACGGTTTTGTCCATTTGTCATAAAACGTTGGTTGTTTGCCATCGAAATAATCTTGGAAGCTTATACTCATAAAATTTGACATAGAAGAGCATTAAAAAGTGTACACCGAGCAACTTTGATAATCCGAAGTTGCTCAACTCTCTCTATGGAGGAGCTTTTACCGGTTTTGTCCATTTGTCATAGAAAGTTTGTCTTTTGCCATCGAAATAATCTTGGAAGCTTATACTCATAAAATTTGACATAGAAGAATATTAAAAAGTGTACACCGAGCAACTTTGATGGTCTGAAGTTGCTCAACTCTCTCTATGGAGGAGCTTTTACCGGTTTTGTCGATTTGTCATAGAAAGTTGGTCTTTTGCCATCAAAATAATCTCCGAAGCCTATACACGTAAAATTTGACATAAAAAAGCAATAAAAAGTGTACACCGAGCAACTTCGATTGTCCGAAGTTGCTCAACTCTCTCTATGGAGGAGCTTTTAACAATTTTGTCCATTTGTCATTAAAAGTTGGTGCTTTGGCATCGAAATAATCTTGGAAGCCTATACACGTAAAATTTGACATAAAAAAGCAATAAAAAGGGTACACCAAGCAACTTCGATTGTCTGAAGTTGCTCAACTCTCTCTATAGACGTGTTTTTAACGGCTTTGTCCATTTATCATAGAAAGTTAGTGCCTTTTCATCGAAATAATCTGGAAGCTTATACTCGTAAAATTTGACATAGAAGAACATTAAAAGCTGTACACCGAGCAACTTTGATGGTCCGACGTTGCTCAACTCTCTCTATAGAGGAGCTTTTAACGGTTTTGTCCATTTGTCATAGAAAGTTGGTCGTTTGCTATCGAAATAATCTTGGAAGCTTATACTCATAAAATTTGACATAGAAGAACATTAAAAAGTGTACACCGAGTAATTTTGATAGTCCGAAGTTGCTCAACCCTCTCTATGGAGGAGCTTTTAACGGTTTTGTCCATTTGTCATAGAAAGTTGATCTTTTGCCATCGAAATAATCTTGGAAGCTTATACTCATAAAATTTGTCATAGAAGAACAATAAAAAGTGTACACCGAGCAACTTTGATAATTCGAAGTTGCTCAACTCTCTCTATGGAGGAGCTTTTACCGGTTTTGTCCATTTGTCATAGAAAGTTTGTCTTTTGCCATCGAAATAATCTTGAAGCTTATACTCATAAAATTTGACATAGAAGAACATTAAAAAGTGTACACCGAGAAACTTTGATGGTCTGAAGTTGCTCAACTCTCTCTATGGAGGAGATTTTACCGGTTTTGTCGATTTGTCATAGAAAGTTGGTCTCTTGCCATCGAAATAATCTTCGAAGCCTATACACGTAAAATTTGACATAAAAAAACAATAAAAAGTGTACACCGAGCAACTTCGATTGTCCGAAGTTGCTCCACTCTCTCTATAGACGTGTTTTTAACGGCTTTGTCCATTGATCATAGAAAGTTAGTGTTTTTTCATCGAAATAATCTAGGAAGCTTATACTCGTAAAATTTGACATATAAGAACAATAAAAGTTGTACACCGAGCAACTTTGATGGTCCGACGTTGCTCAACTCTCTCTATGGAGGAGCTTTTAACGGTTTTTTCCATTTGTCATAGAAAGTTGGTGTTTTGGCATCGAAATAATCCTGTAAGCTTATACTCGTAAAATTTGACATAGACGAACAATAAAAACTGTACACCGAGCAACTTTGATTGTCCGAAGTTGCTGAACTCTATATTTGGAGGAGCTTTTAACGGTTTTGTCCATTTCCCATTAAAAGTTGGTGTTTTAGCATCGAAATAATCTTGGAAGCCTACACACGTAAAATTTGACATTAAAAAGCAATAAAAAGGGTACACCGTGCAACTTCGATTGTCCGAAGTTGCTCAACTCTCTCTATAGACGTGTTTTTAATGGCTTTGTCCGTTTATCATATAAAGTTAGTGTTTTTTCATCGAAATAATCTAGGAAGCTTATACTCGTAAAATTTGACATAGAAGAACAGTAAAAGCTGTACACCGAGCAACTTTGATGGTCCGACGTTGCTCAACTCTCTCTATGGAGGAGCTTTTAACGGTTTTTTCCATTTGTCATAGAAAGTTGGTGTTTTGGCATCGAAATAATCCTGTAAGCTTATACTCGTAAAATTTGACAAAGAAGAACAATAAAAAGTGTACACCGAACAACTTTGATTGTCCGAAGTTGCTCAACTCTCTCTATGGAGGAGCTTTTAACGGTTTTCTCTATTTATCATAGAAAGTTGCTGTTTTGGCATCGAAATAGTCTTGGAAGCTTATACTCTTAAAATTTGACATAGAAGAACAAAAAACGTGTACACCGAGCATCTTTGATGGTCCGAAATTGGTCAACTCTCTCTATGAAGGAGCTTTTAACAGTTTTCTCCATTTGTCATAGAAATCTGGGATTTTGGCATCAAAATGGTCTAGGAAGCTTATACTCATAAAATTTGACATAGAAGAACAAAAAAAAGTGTACACCGAGCAACTTTGATGTTCCGAAGTTGCTCAACTCCCTCTATGGAGGAGCTTTTAACGGTTTTGTCCATTTGTCATAGAAAGTTGGTGTTTTGGCATCGAAATAATCCTGGATGCTCATTTTTGTAAAATTTAATACAGAAGAACAATAAAAAGTGTACACCGAGCAACTTTGATAGTCCGAAGTTGCTCAACTCTCTCTATGGAGGAGCTTTTTCCGGTTTTGTCGATTTGTCATAGAAAGTTGGTCTTTTGCCATCGAAATAATCTCCGAAGCCTATACACGTAATATTTGACATAAAAAAGCAATAAAAAGTGTACACCGAGCAACTTCGATTGTCCGAAGTTGCTCAACTCTCTCTATAGACGTGTTTTTAACGGCTTTGTCCATTGATCATAGAAAGTTAGTGTTTTTTCATCGAAATAATCTAGGAAGCTTATACTCGTAAAATTTGACATAGAAGAACAATAAAAGCTGTACACCGGGCAACTTTGATGGTCCGACGTTGCTCAACTCTCTCTATGGAGGAGCTTTTAACGGTTTTTTCCATTTGTCGTAGAAAGTTGGTGTTTTGGCATCGAAATAATCCTGTAAGCTTATACTCGTAAAATTTGACATAGACGAACAATAAAAAGTGTACACCGAGCAACTTTGATTGTCCAAAGTTGCTGAACTCTATATTAGGAGGAGCTTTTAACGGTTTTGTCCATTTGCCATTAAAAGTTGGTGTTTTAGCATCAAAATAATCTTGGAAGCCTAAACACGTAAAATTTGACATTAAAAAGCAATAAAAAGGGTACACCGTGCAACTTCGATTGTCCGAAGTTGCTCAACTCTCTCTATAGACGTGTTTTTAACGGCTTTGTCCGTTTATCATAGAAAGTTAGTGTTTTTTCATCGAAATAATCTAGGAAGCTTATACTCGTAAAATTTGACATAGAAGAACAGTAAAAGCTGTACACCGTGCAACTTTGATGGTCCGACGTTGCTCAACTCTCTCTATGGAGGAGCTTTTAATGGTTTTTTCCATTTGTCATAGAAAGTTGGTGTTTTGGCATCGAAATAATCCTTTAAGCTTATACTCGTAAAATTTGACATAGAAGAACAATAAAAAGTGTACACCGAGCAACTTTGATTGTCCGAAGTTGCTCAACTCTCTCTATGGAGGAGCTTTTAACGATTTTGTCTATTTATCATAGAAAGTTGCTGTTTTGGCATCGAAATAGTCTTGGAAGCTTATACTCTTAAAATTTGACATAGAAGAACAAAAAACGTGTACACCGAGCAATTTTTGATGGTCCGAAATTGGTCAACTCTCTCTATGAAGGAGCTTTTAACAGTTTTCTCCATTTTTCATAGAAACCTGGGATTTTGGCATCAAAATGGTCTAGGAAGCTTATACTCATAAAATTTGACATAGAAGAACAAAAAAAAGTGTACACCGAGCAACTTTGATGTTCTTAAGTTGCTCAACTCCCCCTATGGAGGAGCTTTTAACGGTTTTGTCCATTTGTCATAGAAAGTTGGTGTTTTGGCATCGAAATAATCCTGGAAGCTCATTTTTGTAAAATTTAACACAGAAGAACAATAAAAAGTGTACACCGAGCAACTTTGATAGTCCGAAGTTGCTCAACTCTCTCTATGGAGGAGCTTTTAACGGTTTTGTCCATTTGTCATAGAAAGTTGGCCTTTTGCCATCGAAATAATCTTGGAAGCTTATACTCATAAAATTTGACATAGAAGAACATTAAAAAGTGTACACCGAGCAACTTTGATGTTCCGAAGTTGCTCAACTCTCTCTATGGAGGAGCTTTTAACGGTTTTGTCTATTTGTCATAGAAAGTTGGTCTTTTGGCATCGAAATAATCTAGGAAGCTTATACTCATAAAATTTGACATAGAAGAACAATAAAAAGTGTACACCGAGCAACTTCTAAAGTCCGAAGTTGCTCAACTCTCTCTATGGAGGAGCTTTTAACGGTTTTGTCCATTTGTCTTAGAAAGTTGGTCTGTTGCCATCGAAATAATCTTGGAAGCTTATACTCATATAATTTGACATAGAAGAACATTAAAAAGTGTACACCAAGCAACTTTGATGTTTCGAAGTTGCTCAACTCTCTCTATGGGGGAGCTTTTAACGGTTTTGTCCATTTGTCATAGAAAGTTAGTCTTTTGGTATCGAAATAATCTAGAAAGCTTATACTCATAAAATTTGACATAGAAGAACTATCAAAAGTGTACACCGAGCAACTTTGATAGTCCGAAGTTGCTCAACTCTCTCTATGGAGGAGCTTTTAACGGTTTTGTCCATTTGTCATAGAAAGTTGGTCGTTTGCCATCGAAATAATCTTGGAATCTTATACTCATAAAATTTGACATAGAAGAACATTAAAAAGTGTACACCGAGCAACTTTGATAGTCCGAAGTTGCTCAACTCTCTCTATGGGGGAGCTTGTAACGGTTTTGTCCATTTTTCATATAAAGTTGGTGTTTTGGCATCGAAATAATCCTGGAAGCTCATTTTCGTAAAATTTAACAAAGAAGAACAATAAAAAGTGTACAACGAGCAACTTTGATTGTCCGAATTTGCTCAACTCTCCCTATGGAGGAGCTTTTAATGGTTTTGTCCATTTGTCATAGAAAGTTCGTGTTTTGGCATCAAAATAATCCTGGAAGCTCATTTTCGTAAAATTTAAAATAAAAGAACAATAAAAAATGTACACCGAGCAACTTTGATTGTCCGAATGTTCTCAACTCTCTCTAAGGAGGAGCTTTTAACGGTTTTGTCCATTTGTCATTAAAAGTTAGTGTTTGGGCATCGAAATAATCTTGGAAGCATACACACGTAAAATTTGACATAAAAAAGCAATAAAAAGTGTACACCGAGCAACTTCGATTGTCCGAAGTTGCTCAACTCTCTCTATAGACGTACTTTTAACGGCTTTGTCCATTTATCATAGAAAGTTAGTGTTTTTTCATCGAAATAATCTAGGAATCTTATACTCGTAAAATTTGACATAGAAGAACATTAAAAGTTGTACACGGAGCAACTTTGATGGTTCGACGTTGCTCAACTCTCTCTATGGAGGTGCTTTTAACGGTTTTTTCCATTTGTCGTAGAAAGTTGTTGGTTTGGCATCGAAATAATACTGGAAGCTCATTTTCGTAAAATTCAACATAAAACAACAATAAAATTGTACACCGAGCAACTTTGATTGTTCGAAAGTTCTCAACTCTCTCTATGGATGAGCTTTTAACAATTTTGTCCATTTGTCATTAAAAGTTGGTGCTTTGGCTTCGAAATAATCTTGGAAGCCTATACACGTAAAATTTGACATAAAAAATTAATAAAAAGTGTACACCGAGCAACTTTGATTGTCCGAAGTTGCTCAACTCTCTATATGGAGGAGCTTTTAAAGGTTTTGTCCCTTTGTCATAGAAAGTTTGCCTTTTGCCATCGAAATAATCTTGGAAGCTTATACTCATAAAATTTGACATAGAAGAACAATAAAACTTGTACACTGAGCATCTTTGTTGGTCACAAATGGGTCAACACTCTCTATGAAGGAGCTTTTGACAGTTTTCTCCATTTGTCATAGTAACAAGAGATTTTGGCATCGAAATAATCTAGGAAGCTTATACTCATAAAATTTGACATAGAAGAACAATAAAAAGTGTACACCGAGCAACTTTGATAGTCCGAAGTTGCTCAACTCTCTCTTTGGAGGAGATTTTAACGGTTTTGTCCATTTGTCATAGAAAGTTGTTCGTTTGCCATCGAAATAATCTTGGAAGCTTATACTCATAAACTTTGACATAGTAGAACATTATAAAGTGTACACCGGGCAACTTTGATTGTCCGAAGTTGCTCAAGTCTCTCTATGTAGGAGCTTTTAATGGTTTTGTCCATTTGTCATAGAAAGTTGCTGTTTTGGCATCGAAATAATCTTGGAAGTTTATACTCATAAAATTTGACATACAAGAACAATAAAACGTGTACACCGAGCATCATTGATGGTCCGAAATTTGTCAACTCTCTCTATGAAGCAGTTTTTAACAGTTTTCTCCATTTGTCATAGTAACTTGGGATTTTGGCATCGAAATAATCTAGGAACCTTATACTCATAAAATTTGACATAGAAGAACATTAAAAGTTGTACACGGAGCAACTTTGATGGTTCGACGTTGCTCAACTCTCTCTATGGAGGTGCTTTTAACGGTTTTTTCCATTTGTCGTAGAAAGTTGTTGGTTTGGCATCGAAATAATACTGGAAGCTCATTTTCGTAAAATTCAACATAAAACAACAATAAAATTGTACACCGAGCAACTTTGATTGTTCGAAATTTCTCAACTCTCTCTATGGAGGAGCTTTTAACAGTTTTGTCTATTTGTCATTAAAAGTTGGTGCTTTGGCCTCGAAATAATCTTGGAAGCCTACACACGTAAAATTTGACATAAAAAATTAATAAAAAGTGTACACCGAGCAACTTTGATTGTCCGAAGTTGCTCAACTCTCTCTATAGACATGCTTTTAATGGCTTTGTCCATTTATCGAAGAAAGTTTGTGTTTTTTCATCGAAATAATCTAGGAAGCTTATACTCGTAAAATTTTACATAGAAGAACATTAAAAGGTGTACACCGAGCAACTTTGATGGTCCGACGCTGCTCAATTCTCTCTATGGAAGAGCTATTAACGGTTTTTTTCATTTGTCATAGAAAGTTGGTCTTTTGCCATCGAAATAATCTTGGAAGCTTATACTCATAAAATTTGACATAGAAGAACAATAAAAAGTGTACACCGAGCAACTTTGATGTTCCGAAGTTGCTCTACTCTCTCTGTGGAGGAGCTTTTAAAGGTTTTGTCCCTTTTTTATAGAAAGTTGGCCTTTTGCCATCGAAATCATCTTGGAAGCTTATACTCATAAAATTTGACATAGAAGAACATTAAAAAGTGTACACCGAGCAATTTTGATAGTCCGAAGTTGCTCAACTCTCTCTATGGAGGAGCTTTTAACAGTTTTACCCATTTGTCATAGTAAATTGGGATTTTGGCATCGAAATAATCTAGGAAGCTTATACTCATAAAATTTGACATAGAAGAACATTAAAAAGTGTACACCGAGCAACTTTCATGTTCCGAAGTTGCTCAACTCTCTCTATGGAGGAGCTTTTAACGGTTTTGTCCATTTGTCATAGAAAGTTGGTGTTTTGGCATCGAAATAATCCTGGAAGCTCATTTTCGTAAAATTTAACGTAAAAGAAAAATAAAAAGTCTACACCAAGCAACTTTGATTGTCCGAAGGTCCTCAACTCTCTCTATGGAGGAGCTTTTAACAGTTTTGTCTATTTGTCATTAAAAGTTGGTGTTTTGGCATCGAAATAATCCTGGAAGCTCATTTCGTAAAATTTAACATAAAAGAACAATAAAAAGTGTACACCGAGCAACTTTGATTATCCGAAGGTTCTCAACTCTCTCTATGGAGGAGCTTTTAACGGTTTTGTTCATTTGTCATTAAAAGTTGGTGTTTTGGCATCGAAATAATCTTTGAAGCCTATACACGTAAAATTTGACATAAAAAAGCAATAAAAAGTGTACACTGAGCAACTTCGATTTTCCGAAGTTGCTCAACTCTCTCTATAGACGTGATTTTAACGGCTTTCTCCATTTGTCATAGAAACCTGGGATTTTGTTATCAAAATGGTCTAGGAGGCTTATACTCATAAAATTTGACATAGAAGAACAATAGAAAGTGTACACCGAGCAACTTTGATGTTTCGAAGTTGCTCAACTCTCTATATGGAGGAGCTTTTAAAGGTTTTGTCCCTTTGTCATAGAAAGTTTGCCTTTTGCCATCGAAATAATCTTGGAAGCTTATACTCATAAAATTTGACATAGAAGAACAATAAAACTTGTACACTGAGCATCTTTGTTGGTCACAAATGGGTCAACACTCTCTATGAAGGAGCTTTTGACAGTTTTCTCCATTTGTCATAGTAACTAGAGATTTTGGCATCGAAATAATCTAGGAAGCTTATACTCATAAAATTTGACATAGAAGAACAATAAAAAGTGTACACCGAGCAACTTTGATAGTCCGAAGTTACTCAACTCTCTCTATGGAGGAGATTTTAACGGTTTTGTCCATTTGTCATAGAAAGTTGTTCGTTTGCCATCGAAATAATCTTGGAAGCTTATACTGATAAACTTTTACATAGTAGAACATTATAAAGTGTACACCGGGCAACTTTGATTGTCCGAAGTTGCTCAACTCTCTCTATGTAGGAGCTTTTAATGGTTTTGTCCATTTGTCATAGGAAGTTGCTGTTTTGGCATCGAAATAATCTTGGAAGTTTATACTCATAAAATTGGACATACAAGAACAATAAAACGTGTACACCGAGCATCATTGATGGTCCGAAATTTGTCAACTCTCTCTATGAAGTAGTTTTTAACAGTTTTCTCCATTTGTCATAGTAACTTGGGATTTTGGCATCGAAATAATCTAGGAAGCTTATACTCATAAAATTTGACATAGAAGAACAATAAAAAGTGTACACCGAGCAACTTTGATAGTCCGAACTTGCTCAACTCTCTCTATGGAGGAGCTTTTAACGGTTTTGTCCATTTGTCATAGAAAGTTGGTGTTTTGGCATCGAAACAATCCTGGAAGCTCATTTTCGTAAAATTTAACGTAAAAGAAAAATAAAAAGTCTACACCAAGCAACTTTGATTGTCCGAAGGTCCTCAACTCTCTCTATGGAGGAGCTTTTAACAGTTTTGTCTATTTGTCATTAAAAGTTCGTGTTTTGGCATCGAAATAATCCTGGAAGCTCATTTCGTAAAATTTAACATAAAAGAACAATAAAAAGTGTACACCGAGCAACTTTGATTGTCCGAAGGTTCTCAACTCTCTCTATGGAAAAGATTTTAACGGTTTTGTCTATTTGTCATAGAAAGTTGGTGTTTTGGCATCGAAATAATCCTGGAAGTTCATTTTCGTAAAATTTAACATAGAATAACAATAAAAAGTGTACACCGAGCAACTTTCATGTTCCGAAGCTTCTCAACTCTCTCTATGGAGGAGCTTTTAACGGTTTTGTCCATTTGTCATAGAAAGTTGGTGTTTTGGCATCGAAATAATCTTGGAAGTTCATTTTTGTAATATTTAACGTAAAAGAACAATAAAAAGTCTACACCGAGCAACTTTGATTGTTCGAAGGTCCTCAACTCTCTCTATGGAGGAGCTTTTAACGGTTTTGTCTATGTGTCATTAAAAGTTGGTGTTTTGGCATCGAAATAATCCTGGAAGCTCATTTCGTAAAATTTAACATAAAGAACAATAAAAAGTGTACACCGAGCAACTTTGATTGTCCGAAGGTTCTCAACTCTCTCTACGGAGGAGCTTTTAACGGTTTTGTTCATTTGTCATTAAAAGTTGGTGTTTTGGCATAGAAATAATCTTGGAAGCCTATACACCTAAAATTTGACATAAAAAAGCAATAAAAAGTGTACACCGAGCAACTTCGATGGTCCGAAGTTGCTCAACTCTCTCTATAGACGTGATTTTAACTGCTTTGTCCATTTATCGTAGAAAGTTAGTATTTTTTCATCGAAATAATCTAGGAAGCTTATACTCATAAAATTTGACATAGAAGAACAATAAAACGTGTACACCGAGCATCTTTGATGGTCTGAAATTGGTCCACACTCTCTATGAAGGAGCTTTTAACAGTTTTCTATATTGGTCGTAGTAACTTCGGATTTTGGCATCGAAATAATCCTGGAAGCTCATTTTCGTAAAATTTAACATAGAAGAACAATAAAAAGTGTACACCGAGCAACTTTGATTGTCCGAAGTTGCTCAACTTTCTCTATGAAGGAGCTTTTAACGATTTTGTCCTTTTGTCATAGAAAGTTGGTGTTTTGGCATCGAAATAATCCTGGAAGCTCATTTTCGTAAAATTTAACATAAAAGAATAATAAAAAGTGTACACCGAGCAACTTTGATTGTCCGAAGGTTCTCAACTCTCTCTATGGAGGAGCTTTTAACGGTTTTGTTCATTTGTCATTAAAAGTTGGTGTTTTGGCATTGAAATAATCTTGGAAGCCTATACACGTAAAATTTGACATAAAAAAGCAATAAAAAAGTGTACACCGAGCAACTTCGATTGTCCGAAGTTACTCAACTCTCTCTATAGACGTGATTTTAACGGCTTTGTCCATTTATCGTAGAAAGTTAGTATTTTTTCATCGAAATAATCTAGGAAGCGTATACTCATAAAATTTGACATAGAAGAACATTAAAAGGTGTACACCGAGCAATTTGATGGTCCGACGTTGCTCAACTCTCTCTATGGAGGACCTTTTAACGGTTTTGTTCATTTGTCATAGAAAGTTGCTGTTTTGGCATCGAAATAATCTTGGAAGCTTATACTCAAAAAATTTGACATAGAAGAACAATAAAACGTGTACACTGAACATCTTTGATGGTCCGAAATTGGTCAACACTCTCTATGAAGGAGCTTTGAACAGTTTTCTCCATTTGTCATAGTAACTTGGGATTTTGGCATCGCTATAATCTAGGAAGCTTATACTCAAAAAATTTGACATAGAAGAACAATAAAACGTGTACACCGAGCATCTTTGATGGTCCGAAATTTGTCAACTCTCTCTATGAAGGAGCTTTTAACAGTTTTCTCCATTTGTCATAGAAACCTGGGATTTTGTTATCAAAATGGTCTAGGAAGCTTATACTCATAAAATTTGACATAGAAGAACAATAAAAAGTGTACACCGAGCAACTTCGATGTTCCGAAGTTGCTCAACTCTCTATATGGAGGAGCTTTTAAAGGTTTTGTCCCTTGTCATAGAAAGTTGGCCTTTCGCCATCGAAATAATCTTGGAAGCTTATACTCATAAAATTTGACATAGAAGAACATTAAAAAGTGTACACCGAGCAATTTTCATAGTCCGAAGTTGCTCAACTCTCTCTATGGAGGAGCTTTTAACGGTTTTACCCATTTGTCATAGTAACTTGGGATTTTGGCATCAAAATAATCTAGGAAGCTTATACTCATAAAATTTGACATAGAAGAACATTAAAAAGTGTACAACGAGCAACTTTCATATTCCGAAGTTGCTCAACTCTCTCTATGGAGGAGCTTTTAACGGTTTTGTCTATTTGTCATAGAAAGTTGGTGTTTTGGCATCGAAATAATCCTGGAAGCTCATTTTCGTAAAATTTAACGTAAAACAACAATAAAAAGTCTACACCGAGCAACTTTGATTGTCCGAAGGTTCTCAACTCTCTCTATGGAGGAGCTTTTAACAGTTTTGTCTATTTGTCACTAAAAGTTGTTGTTTTGGCATCGAAATAATCCTGGAAGCTCATTTCGTAAAATTTAACATAAAAGAACAATAAATAGTGTACACCGAGCAACTTTGATTGTCCGAAGGTTCTCAACTCTTTCTATGGAGGAGCTTTTAACGGTTTTGTTCATTTGTCATTAAAAGTTGGTGTTTTGGCATCGAAATAATCTTGGAAGCCTATACACGTAAAATTTGACATAAAAAAGAAATAAAAAGTGTACACCGAGCAACTTCGATTGTCCGAAGTTGCTCAACTCTCTCTACAGACGTGATTTTAACGGCTTTGTCCATTTATCGTAGAAAGTTAGTATTTTTTCATCAAAATAATCTAGGAAGCTTATACTCATAATATTTGACATAGAAGAACATTAAAAGGTGTATACCGAGCAACTTTGATGGTCCGACATTGCTCAACTCTCTCTATGGAGGAGCTTTTAACGGTTTTTTCCATTTGTCATAGAAAGTTGCTGTTTTGGCATCGAAATAATCTTGCAAGCTTATACTCATAAAATTTGACATAGAAGAACAATAAAACGTGTACACCGAGCATATTTGATGGTCCGAAATTGGTCAACTCTCTCTATGAAGGGGCTTTTAACAGTTTTCTCCATTTATCATTGAAACCTGGGATTTTGTTATCAAAATGGTCTAGGAGGCTTATACTCATAAAATATGACATAGAAGAACAATAAAAAGTGTACACCGAGCAACTTTGATGTTTCGAAGTTGCTCAACTCTCTATATGGAGGAGCTTTTAAAGGTTTTTTCCCTTTGTCATAGAAAGTTCGCCTTTTGCCATCGAAATAATCTTGGAAGCTTATACTCATAAAATTTTACATAGAAGAACATTAAAAAGTGTACACCGAGCAATTTTGAAAGTCGGAAGTTGCTCAACTCTCTCTATGGAGGAGCTTTTAACGGTTTTGTCCATTTGTCATAGAAAGTTGCTGTTTTGGCATCGAAATAATCTTGGAAGCTTATACTCATAAAATTTGACATAGAAGAACAATAAAACGTGTACACCGAGCATCTTTGATGGTCCGAAATTGGTCAAATATCTCTATGAAGGAGCTTTTAACAGTTTTCTCCATTTGTCATAGAAACCTGGGATTTTGCCGTCAAAATGGTCTAGGAAGCTTATACTCATAAAATTTGACATAGAAGAACAAAAAAAAGTGTACACCCAGAAAGTTTGATTGTCCGAAGTTACTCAACTCTCTCTATGGAGGAGCTTTTAAAGGTTTTGTCCATTTGTCATAGAAAGTTGGTGTTTTGGCATCGAAATAATCTTGGAAGCTTATACTCATAAAATTTGACATAGAGGAACATTAAATAGTGTACACCGAGCAACTTTGATAGTCCGAAGTTGCTCAACTCTCTCTATGGAGGAGCTTTTAACAGTTTTCTCCATTTGTCATAGTAACTTGGGATTTTGGCATCGAAATAATCTAGGAAGCTTATACTCTTAAAATTTGACATAGAAGAACATTAAAAAGTGTACACTGTTATGTCGTTAGTAACAATTTAAAATAACCTACAAATGTACAATTAATATATATAGTGAATAAGTAAGAGTCGATCCCACAAGGAGTGATGCTAATAGATATACAATTTTACACCTGAATATAATTGATACAAGGGGGGTTAAGTCTTGCAATAGATAAAAATTAAGACAAAGAAATTGACGTTAAGAACAAGAATGAGAATTAATGAAAACAATAGCTAAGACTCACTATCCACCACAAAACATTCAAACAATTTATAAGAAATAATAGAGTAACAATTTAAACAAGCATATGATGACAACATTCACAACAAGGTCATGGTCAAACTCAAGTGGTATGATTCTCTCTTAATTGCATGTAAAGTGTATGGCGTCTACCTCATTACGTGTATTCTTAATTGAAATCTAGCATGGCATTTGCATCAATCAACAATCAAGAATCCAATAAGAGTAAAGAGAATATGAATGTCACAAGAATCCTAATACATGGTTTTTGTACTTAGGTATTCAAGAATTGATTTTTCATAATTCATTTTCAACTGAATTATATGTTGCAAGAAAGAACATATTCAACAAGGCAATTGACAATGTTCTACAACAATTAATTCTAATACATGCTTCAAAGTTAGCTAATCAAAGAAACACAATACTAGAACTCACATAACATGGAAAAATCAAAATCATCATGCTTGTAGAAATTGAAATCCACACAACTTATAAAATTGAAAGCATGCTTAGGGCTTCAAGACAAGCCCTAACTAATAAGAGTTTAGTTATACATAACCAAATAAGACATGAAACATAAAAACATAATTACAAATACAAGCCTTGTTTTCTTCTTTTGCTTCTCCTCTTTTTGCCTCCAATCCTAGCTTCTCTTCCTTCTTGTCTCCGAGCTCCCCCTCCTAGCTCCTACTCCTCTCTATTTATAGAGAAAATGAGCACATAGTGGAGGAGTTAGTGCCATCTTTTGGTGGTGGATTTTCCATCAAATTGGTGTGGTGGATTGTCCACTCTTTGAATGGAAATGGTATCATCAATGACATCAACATCCAATTACACACTAATCTTGTAACTACATTCTGGGCCTAAACGAAGCCTATTATGAACTCAAACCCTTCATCAATAATTTAGATACAAATGTGTAGATAATTATGGGCTTTTGAATCACTCAATTTGGATATCAGAAGCACAAGTTATGGGCTTCTAAAGGTCTGGTCTGCAAACAGAAATTCTGCTTCGGATATAACTTCCAAACTTGACTTCAAGACAACCTTTAGAGGCCCAAATGAACTCTGATTTTTGTGAACCAGCACTTCCTGAAAAGCTTGAAGTGTCCTCTTAACATTTTCTGAAGATCAAATCTCATTCCGATAGCTCTTACTAGCTCTTAACCTGCAAAACATCCAAGAAGATCTTAAGTACAATAATCTTGAAAATTCAGCTTTTAAGCACAATTTCTTGGCATTGCTTTGGTAGTATTTTATCACTTTAAGAATGTATATTCTAGCACTTATCACAACCCCCAACTAGCTTATTGCTAGTCCCTAGTAATTCAAGCGTAAAAATGTTATGAGAAATGATTGAAAGTAATTCCAACATTTGATCAATAAAAGGTAGTGGAAAATGATCTTTTCTAGTACCTGAATTAAGCTTTCTGTGGGAACCAACTCATTATCTTCATTATGGACTACTGTAACTCCAGATTTTTTAGGAACCACTTGTACCGGACTAACCCATTTGCTATCAGAGATAGGGTAAATGATGCCAACATCTAGCAATTTGAGTACTTCTTTTAGCACCACCTCCTTCATTATTGGGTTAAGTCTGCGTTGGGCATCTCTTGTTGGTTTTGTTCCCTCCTCTAGCAGTATCCGATGCATACATCTAGAGGGACTAATTCCTCTGATATCAGCAATACTCCATCCAATTGATGTTTTATGCTCTTTTAGTACTCTCAACAATTTCTTTTCTTCTTCATTACTGAGGTCAGACGCAATGATTACTGGCAATGTACTTCCTTCACCCACATACGCGTACTTCAAATGCTTTGGTAGTTCCTTCAACTCCAATTGAGGTGCCTGCACAACAGATGGTACAAGTTTTGTCTTAGGCACTGGTAAAGGCTCAAAGGCAGAAATATACATACCTAAAGAAGGTAAGGCTTCAAGGCGAGCTAAAACTTTGCTAGCTTGTTTATCCTCATCGATGGTTCCAAAGTCATGAATTAAAACTTTGTCCACAATATCTCGACCACAACTTTCATTGAACACCTGTTGACAAATTGTATCCAACGCATCTAAGTGAAAATAGTAATGTTCATCACTTGGTAATTTGAGTGCTCCAAATACCTTGTACTCAATCGTTTGTCCCTGCACATTCATAGTTAGTGTACCCTTTTGAACATCAATTTTGGTACCTGCTGTGGCCATGAATGGACGACCAAGAATTAAGGTTAATTTTACTTCTGACAAAGGAATCGGCTCCATCTCCAATACTAGAAAATCAGCAGGTAAGATTAATCCGTCAACTTTGACTAAGACATCTTCTAGAATACCCCTAGGGTATTTGATTGATCTATCTGCCAACTGGATGCTCACAGAGGTCGCCTTTAGTTCCCCTATATTCAAAGATTCAAAAATAGAAAACGGCATTAGATTGACAGATGCACCTAAGTCAAGAAGAGCTTTCTCAAACCTGTGACCCCCAATGATACAAGGGATAGTAAAACTGCCCGGATCTTTTAGCTTGGGAGGGAGTTTGCTTTGTAGAACAGCTGAAACTTCCTCAGAAACCTTAATCGTTTCAAACTCTTTGAACTTCCTCTTATTTGTGCACAAATCCTTGAGGAACTTTGCATATTTTGGCATTTGTTTGATGGCATCTAAAAGAGGAATGTTAATCTCCACCTTCTTGAATGTATCCAAGATTCCTTGCATTGGATCTTCTTTCTTGGACTTCTGCAATCTGCTAGGAAAAGGAGCATGTGAAGAAATATAATTTGGAAGGTTAGAGTTAACCTGAAGATCTGGCGTTTCCTGGCAAGGAGTAGCACTGCTGCTAGAAGAATTTGGATCTAGAACGTCTGGATTGATCAGATTGTCAGAGTCAAGGTTCTTCTCTTCTTCTGGCACGCTCATTTTTCCAATTGTTTTCCCTCCCCTCAGAGTGATTGCTTTAGCATGTTCATTAATCTTAGGGTTGACAACAACTTGGCCAGGAAGCTTTCCAGGTTCTCTTTGATTTAATGCAGTGGCTAATTGTCCCATTTGTTGTTCCAAATTTGCAATGGCGTTATCAGTTTTTTGCATGAATGCTTGAGTGCTCTGTGCCATAGGTGTAACCATATCTTCAAGTGATGGTTTCGGAGGCTCCACTTGAACCCGATGTTGTGGTAATTGAGCAAAAGGTTGTTGCATTGGTTGATTATTACTCCACCTAAAATTTGGATGATTCCTCCATCCTGGATTGTAGGTAGGAGCAAATGGATCATTCCTTGGCCTTTGCATTTGGTTTTGATTCTGATTTGGATAAGTACCGAATGCATTTAATTGAGCATCCAAGACCGCAACTTCATTTTGTGGACAACTTTCCATACCATGTCCAGGTGTACTGCACACAGCACACACTTGAGAGCCTGGAACGATTAACTGCTTCACCATATTTGTCAAGTTTGCAATTTGGGCTTCCATGTTTGAACTTGATTGTGCTTCGTAGATTCCAGCCCTTTTCTGAGGTTCTCTCACTATATTGTAGCTCCATTGTTGAGAATTAGTTGACAGAGTTTCGAACATCTCCCTGGCTTGTCCGGCATTGTTATTCATCAATCCACCACCAGATGTGGCGTCCACCATTTTGCGATCTGAATCCAGCATCCCTTCATAAAAATATTGCATTAGTAGCCATTCTTGAATATTATGATGAGGACAAGAGCTTAAGAGCCTCTTGTATCTCTCCCAATATTCATGGAATGCTTCTCCATCATTTTGTTGGATGCTCACTATCTCTTTCCTTATTTTATTTGTCTTTTGAGCTGGAAATAATTTCGTCAAGAACTTGTTTGCCAAATCTGTCCATGTTCTAATTGAAGCTCTTGGTAAAGAGTGAAGCCATGTCTTTGCTTGTTCCTTCAGACTAAATGGAAACAATCGCAGATGAACCTGCTCATCAGTTAAACCTCTTATTTTAATTGTGGAACAGACATCAGAGAATTCTTTAAGATGCATGTGAGTATCTTCTCCAGCATGGCCTAAGAACGTAGGCAACAAATGAATCATTCCTGACTTTAGTTCAAAGTTGTCTACAGTAGTCTGAGGGTAGACAATGCATGAAGCTTGATCTGCTGCTTGAGGCACAGAGAAATCCTTAAGTGGCTTGTTCATGTTATCTGGTTCTTCTTCCATTTGAACTGGGGCTGTGGGACTTGTAGTTGGTGATGACAAAGGTGATCTCTCTGGAGTGCGATGCTCTCTTTGACAAAATAAACGGATATCCGCTAATTTTGTGCTTAACGAAATGTTGTCACTCGATAAGTTCCCAAGATTTGAGCTGGACATTCATGTATCTGCAAAATAGGAAAAATAACAATATAAATGAACTACTTAGGTGGCGAGGCCAACCATGAACATAAATTAATATAGAGAAAATTTGGTGGATGGCAGTGCCAATCACAACCAGAGGATTAAAGGAGTTAGTTGACAATATATAAAAAGTTAGTATACAGAAGAAATAAAATGGGGCAGAAAAGGCCAACCATAGAAAAAATGATATTAGTAAATATTAAGGCATATTAATAGGCGGTAGAACCAGCCATTAATATTAATAGATATATACATATATCAACAATAGTAGGCGGTAGAACCAGCCATTAATATTAAGAAATATATACATATATCAACAATAATAGGTGGTAGAACCAGCCATTAATATTAATAAAATGGGGCTTTAAGCCAACCACGTTAAATAATGACATGTAATGTAAAACCTTCCATGTAGGAGGTGCTAACAAAAAAAATCAATAAATAAATTATATACAAGAGTTAGATGACATTATATTAGATAATCACATCCCCGGCAACGGCACCAAAAATTGTTATGTCGTTAGTAACAATTTAAAATAACCTAAAAATGTACAATTAATATATATAGTGAATAAGTAAGAGTCGATCCCACAAGGAGTGATGCTAATAGATATACAATCTTACACCTGAATATAATTGATACAAAGGGGGTTAAGTCTTGCAATAGATAAAAATTAAGACAAAGAAATTGACGTTAAGAACAAGAATGAGAATTAATGAAAACAATAGCTAAGACTCACTATCCACCACAAAACATTCAAACAATTTATAAGAAATAATAGAGTAACAATTTAAACAAGCATATGATGACAACATTCACAACAAGGTCATGGTCAAACTCAAGTTGTATGATTCTCTCTTAATTGCATGTAAAGTGTATGGCGTCTACCTCATTACGTGTATTCTTAATTGAAATCTAGCATGGCATTTGCATCAATCAACAATCAAGAATCCAATAAGAGTAAAGAGAATATGAATGTCACAAGAATCCTAATACATGGTATTTGTACTTAGGTATTCAAGAATTGATTTTTCATAATTCATTTTCAACTGAATTATATGTTGCAAGAAAGAACATATTCAACAAGGCAATTGACTATGTTCTACAACAATTAATTCTAATACATGCTTCAAAGTTAGCTAATCAAAGAAACACAATACTAGAACTCACATAACATGGAAAAATCAAAATCATCATGCTTGTAGAAATTGAAATCCACACAACTTATAAAATTGAAAGCATGCTTAGGGCTTCAAGACAAGCCCTAACTAATAAGAGTTTAGTTATACATAACCAAATAAGACATGAAACATAAAAACATAATTACAAATACAAGCCTTGTTTTCTTCTTTTGCTTCTCCTCTTTTTGCCTCCAATCCTAGCTTCTCTTCCTTCTTGTCTCCAAGCTCCCCCTCCTAGCTCCTACTCCTCTCTATTTATAGAGAAAATGAGCACATAGTGGAGGAGTTAGTGCCATCTTTTGGTGGTGGATTGTCCATCAAATTGGTGTGGTGGATTGTCCACTCTTTGAATGGAAATGGTATCATCAATGACATCAACATCCAATTACACACTAATCTTCTAACTACATTCTGGGCCTAAACGAAGTCTATTATGAACTCAAACCCTTCATCAATAATGTAGATACAAATGTGTAGATAATTATGGGCTTTTGAATCACTCAATTTGGATATCAGAAGCACACGTTATGGGCTTCTAAAGGTCTGGTCTGCAAACAGAAATTCTGCTTCGGATATAACTTCCAAACTTGACTTCAAGACAACATTTAGAGGCCCAAATGAACTCTGATTTTTGTGAACCAGCACTTCCTGCAAAGCTTGAAGTGTCCTCTTAACATTTGCTGAAGATCAAATCTCATTCCGATAGCTCTTACTAGCTCTTAACCTACAAAACATCCAAGAAGATCTTAAGTACAATAATCTTGAAAATTCAGCTTTTAAGCACAATTTCTTGGCATTGCTTTGGTAGTATTTTATCACTTTAAGAATGTATATTCTAGCACTTATCATACACCGAGCAACTTTGATGTTCCGAAGTTGCTCAACTCTCTCTATGGAGGGGCTTTTAACGGTTTTGTCCATTTGTCATAGAAAGTTGCTGTTTTGGCATCGAAATAGTCTTGGAAGCTTATACTCTTAAAATTTGACATAGAAGAACAAAAAACGTATACACCGAGCATCTTTGATGGTCTGAAATTGGTCAACTCTCTCTATGAAGGAGCTTTTAACAGTTTTCTCCATTTGTCATAGAAACCTGGGATTTTGGCATCAAAATGGTCTTGGAAGCTTATACTCATAAAATTTGACATAGAAGAACATTAAAAATTGTACACCGAGCAACTTTCATGTTCCGAAGTTGCTCAACTCTCTCTATGGAGAAGCTTTTAACGGTTTTGTCCATTTGTCATTAAAAGTTGGTGTTTTGGCATCGAAATAATCCTGGAAACTCATTTCGTAAAATTTAACATAAAAGAACAATAAAAATTGTACACCGAGCAACTTTGATAGTCCGAAGTTGCTCAACTCTCTCTATGGAGGAGCCTTTAACAATTTTCTCCATTTGTCAAAGTAACTTGGGATTTTGGCATCGAAATAATCTAGAAAGCTTATACTCTTAAAATTTGACATAGAAGAACAGTAAAAGGTGTACAACGAGCAACTTTGATAGTCCGAAGTTGCTCAACTCTCTGCACGGAGGAGCTTTTAAGGGTTTTGTCCATTTGTCATAGAAAGTTGGTCTTTTGCCATCGAAATAATCTTGGAAGCTTATACTCATAAAATTTGACATAGAAGAACATTAAAAAGTGTACACCGAGCAACTTTGATGTTCCGAAGTTGCTCAACTCCCTCTATGGAGGAGCTTTTAACGGTTTTGTCTATTCGTCATAGAAAGTTGGTGTTTTGGCATCGAAATAATCCTGGAAGCTCATTTTCGTAAAATTTAACACAGAAGAACAATAAAAAGTGTACACCGAGCAACTTTGATAGTCCGAAGTTGCTCAACTCTCTCTATGGAGGAGCTTTTAATGGTTTTGTCCATTTGTCATAGAAAGTTGATCTTTTGGCATCGAAATAATCTAGAAAGCATATACTCATAAAATTTGACATAGAAGAACAATAAAAAGTGTACACCGAGCACCTTTTATAGTCCGAAGTTGCTCAACTCTCTCTATAGAGGAGCTTTTAACGGTTTTGTCCATTTGTAATAGAAAGTTGGTTTTTTGCCATCGAAATAATCTAGGAAGCTTATACTCGTAAAATTTGACATAGAAGAACATTAAAAAGTGTACACCAAGCAACTTTGATGTTCCGAAGTTGCTCAACTCTCTCTATGGGGGAGCTTTTAACGGTTTTGTCCAATTGTCATAGAAAGTTGATCTTTTGGCATCGAAATTATCTAGAAAGCTTATACTCATAATATTTGACATAGAAGAACTATCAAAAGTGTACACCGAGCAACTTTGATAGTCCGAAATTGCTCAACTCTCTCTATGGAGGAGCTTTTAACGGTTTTGTCCATTTGTCATAGAAAGTTGGTCGTTTGCCATCGAAATAATCTTGGAAGCTTATACTCATAAAATTTGACATAGAAGAACATTAAAAAGTGTACACCGGGCAACTTTGATAGTCCGAAGTTGCTCAACTCTCTCTATGGGGGAGCTTCTAACGGTTTTGTCCATTTTTCATAGAAAGTTGGTGTTTTGGCATCGAAATAATCTCGGAAGCTCATTTTCATAAAATTTAATATAAAAGAACAATAAAAAGTGTACACCGAGCAACTTTGATTGTCCGAATGTTCTCAACTCTCACTATGGAGGAGCTTTTGACAGTTTTGTCCATTTGCCATTAAAAGTTAGTGTTTTGGCATCGAAATAATCTTTGAAGCATACACACGTAAAATTTGACATAAAAAAGCAATAAAAAGTGTACACCGAGCAACTTCGATTGTCCGAAGTTGCTCAACTCTCTCTGTAGACGTGCTTTTAACGGCTTTGTCCATTTATCATAGAAAGTTAGTGTTTTTTCATCGAAATAATCTAGGAAGCTTATACTCGTAAAATTTGACATAGAAGAACATTAAAAGTTGTACACGGAGCAACTTTGATGGTCCGACGTTGCTCAACTCTCTCTATGGAGATGCTTTTAACGGTTTTTTCCATTTGTCATAGAAAGTTGGTGTTTTGGCATCGAAATAATACAGGAAGCTCATTTTCGTAAAATTCAACATAAAAGAACAATAAAAAGTGTACACCGAGCAACTTTGATTGTCCAAAGGTTCTCAACTCTCTCTATGGTGGAGCTTTTAACGGTTTTGTCCATTTGTCATAGAAATTTGGTCGTTTGCCATCGAAATAATCTTGGAAGCTTATACTCATAAAATTTGACATAGAAGAACATTAAAAAGTGTACACCGAGCAACTTTGATAATCCGAAGTTGCTCAACTCTTTCTATGGAGGAGCTTTTATCGGTTTTGTCCATTTGTCATAGAAAGTTTGTCTTTTGCCATCGAAATAATCTTGGAAGCTTATACTGATAAAATTTGACATAGAAGAAAATTAAAAAGTGTACACCGAGCAACTTTGATGGTCTGCAGTTGCTCAACTCTCTCTATGGAGGAGCTTTTACCGGTTTTGTCGATTTGTCATAGAAAGTTGGTCTTTTGCCATCGAAATAATCTCCGAAGCCTATACACGTAAAATTTGACATAAAAAAGCAATAAAAAGTGTACACCGAGCAACTTCGATAGTCCGAAGTTGCTCAACTCTCTCTATAGACGTGCTTTTAACGGCTTTGTCCATTTATCATAGAAAGTTAATGTTTTTTCATCGAAATAATCTAGGAAGCTTATACTCATAAAATTTGACATAGAAGAACATTAAAAGCTGTACACCGAGCAACTTTGATGGTCCGAAGCTGCTCAACTCTCTCTATGGAGGAGCTTTTAACGGTTTTTTCCATTTGTCATAGAAAGTTTGTGTTTTGGCATTGAAATAATCCTGGAAGCTTATAAATTTGATATAGAAAAACAATAAAAAGTGTACACCGAGTAACTTTGATTGTCCGAAGTTGCTCAACTCTCTCTATGGAGGAGCTTTTAACGGTTTTGTCCATTTGTCATAGAAAGTTAATGTTTTTTCATCGAAATAATCTAGGAAGCTTATACTCATAAAATTTGACATAGAAGAACATTAAAAGTTGTACACCGAGCAACTTTGATGGTCCGAAGCCGCTCAACTCTCTCTATGGAGGTGCTTTTAACGGTTTTTTCCATTTGTCGTAGAAAGTTGGTGTTTTGGCATCGAAATAATACTGGAAGCTCATTTTCGTAAAATTCAACATAAAAGAACAATAAAAAGTGTACACCGAGCAACTTTGATTGTCCGAAGGTTCTCAACTCTCTCTATGGAGGAGCTTTTAACAATTTTGTCCATTTGTCATTAAAAGTTTGTGCTTTGGCATCGAAATAATCTCCGAAGCCTATACACGTAAAATTTGACATAAAAAAGCAATAAAAAGTGTACACCGAGCAACTTCGATTGTCCGAAGTTGCTCAACTCTCTCTATAGACGTGTTTTTAACGGCTTTGTCCATTTATCATAGAAAGTTAGTGTTTTTTCATCGAAATAATCTAGGAAGCTTATACTCGTAAAATTTGACATAGAAGAACATTAAAAGCTGTACACTGAGCAACTTTGATGGTCCGACGTTGCTCAACTCTCTCTATGGAGGAGCTTTTAAGGGTTTTGTCCATTTGTCATAGAAAGTTGGTGTTTTGGCATCGAAATTATCTAGGAAGCTTATACTCATAAAATTTGACATAGAAGAACTATCAAAAGTGTACACCGAGCAACTTTTATAGTCCGAAGTTGAACAACTCTCTCTATGGAGAAGCTTTTAACGGTTTTGTCCATTTGTCATAGAAAGTTGGTCGTTTGCCATCGAAATAATCTTGGAAGCTTATACTCATAAAATTTGACATAGAAGAACAATAAAAAGTGTACACCGAGCAACTTTTATAGTCCGAAGTTGCTCAACACTCTCTATAGAGGAGCTTTTAACGGTTTTGTCCATTTGTAATAGAAAGTTGGTCTTTTGACATCGAAATAATCTAGGAAGCTTATACTCATAATATTTGACATAGAAGAACTATCAAAAGTGTACACCGAGCAACTTTGATAGTCCGAAGTTGCTCAACTCTCTCTATGGAGGAGCTTTTAACGGTTTTGTCCATTTGTCATAGAAAGTTGGTCGTTTGCCATCGAAATAATATTGGAAGCTTATACTCATAAAATTTGACATAGAAGAACATTAAAAAGTGTACACCGAACAACTTTGATAGTCCGAAGTTGCTCAACTCTCTCTATGGGGGAGCTTCTAACGGTTTTGTCCATTTTTCATAGAAAGTTGGTGTTTTGGCATCGAAATAATCCCGGAAGCTCATTTTCATAAAATTTAACATAGAAGAACAATAAAAAGTGTACAACGAGCAACTTTGATTGTCCGAATTTGCTCAACTCTCCCTATGGAGGAGCTTTTAACGGTTTTGTCCATTTGTCATAGAAAGTTCGTGTTTTGGCATCAAAATAATCCTGGAAGCTCATTTTCATAAAATTTAATATAAAAGAACAATAAAAAGTGTACACCGAGCAACTTTGATTGTCCGAATGTTTTCAACTCTCTCTATGGAGGAGCTTTTGACGGTTTTGTCCATTTGCCATTAAAAGTTAGTGTTTTGGCATCGAAATAATCTTTGAAGCATACACACGTAAAATTTGACATAAAAAAGCAATAAAAAGTGTACACCGAGCAACTTCGATTGTCCGAAGTTGCTCAACTCTCTCTATAGACGTGCTTTTAACGGCTTTGTCCATTTATCATAGAAAGTTAGTGTTTTTTCATCGAAATAATCTAGGAAGCTTATACTCGTAAAATTTGACATAGAAGAACATTAAAAGTTGTACACGGAGCAACTTTGATGGTCCGACGTTGCTCAACCCTCTCTATAGAGGTGCTTTTAATGGTTTTTTCCATTTGTCCTAGAAAGTTGGTGTTTTGGCATCGAAATAATACAGGAAGCTCATTTTCATAAAATTCAACATAAAAGAACAATAAAAAGTGTATACCGAGCAACTTTGATTGTCCGAAGGTTCTCAACTCTCTCTATGGAGGAGCGTTTAACGGTTTTGTCCATTTGTCATAGAAAGTTGGTCGTTTGCCATCGAAATAATCTTGGAAGCTTATACTCATAAAATTTGACATAGAAGAACATTAAAAAGTGTACACCGAGCAACTTTGATAATCCGAAGTTGCTCAACTCTCTCTATGGAGGAGCTTTTATCGGTTTTTTCCATTTGTCATAGAAAGTTTGTCTTTTGCCATCGAAATAATCTTGGAAGCTTATACTCATAAAATTTGACATAGAAGAACATTAAAAAGTGTACACCGAGCAACTTTGATGGTCTGAAGTTGCTCAACTCTCTCTATGTAGGAGCTTTTACCGGTTTTGTCGATTTGTCATAGAAAGTTGGTCTTTTGCCATCGAAATAATCTCCGAAGCCTATACACGTAAAATTTGACATAAAAAAGCAATAAAAAGTGTACACCGAGCAACTTCGATAGTCCGAAGTTGCTCAACTCTCTCTATAGACGTGTTTTTAACGGCTTTGTCCATTTATCATAGAAAGTTAATGTTTTTTCATCGAAATAATCTAGGAAGCTTATACTCATAAAATTTGACATAGAAGAACATTAAAAGCTGTACACCGAGCAACTTTGATGGTCCGAAGCTGCTCAACTCTCTCTATGGAGGAGCTTTTAATGGTTTTTTCCATTTGTCATAGAAAGTCGGTGTTTTGGCATTGAAATAATCCTGGAAGCTTATAAATTTGATATAGAAAAACAATAAAAAGTGTACACCGAGTAACTTTGATTGTCCGAAGTTGCTGAACTCTCTCTATGGAGGAGCTTTTAACGGTTTTGTCCATTTGTCGTAGAAAGTTGCTGTTTTGGCATCGAAATAATCTTGTAAGCTTATACTCATAAAATTTGACATAGAAGAACATTAAAAGTTGTACACGGAGCAACTTTGATGGTCCGAAGCTGCTCAACTCTCTCTATGGAGGTGCTTTTAACGGTTTTGTCCATTTGTCATAGAAAGTTCGTGTTTTGGCATCAAAATAATCCTGGAAGCTCATTTTCGTAAAATTTAATATAAAAGAACAATAAAAAGTATACACCGAGCAACTTTGATTGTACGAATGTTTTCAACTCTCTCTATGGAGGAGCTTTTGACGGTTTTGTCCATTTGCCATTAAAAGTTAGTGTTTTGGCATCGAAATAATCTTTGAAGCATACACACGTAAAATTTGACATAAAAAAGCAATAAAAAGTGTACGCCGAGCAACTTCGATTGTCCGAAGTTGTTCAACTCTCTCTATAGACGTGCTTTTAACGGTTTTGTCCATTTATCATAGAAAGTTAGTGTTTTTTCATCGAAATAATCTAGGAAGCTTATACTCGTAAAATTTGACATAGAAGAACATTAAAAGTTGTACACGGAGCAACTTTGATGGTCCGACGTTGCTCAACTCTCTCTATGGAGGTGCTTTTAACGGTTTTTTCCATTTGTCGTAGAAAGTTGGTGTTTTGGCATCGAAATAATACACGAAGCTCATTTTCGTAAAATTCAACATAAAAGAACAATAAAAAGTGTATACCGAGCAACTTTGATTGTCCGAAGGTTCTCAACTCTCTCTATGGAGGAGCTTTTAACGGTTTTGTCCATTTGTCATAGAAAGTTGGTCTTTTGCCTTCGAAATAATCTCCGAAGCCTATACACGTAAAATTTGACATAAAAAAGCAATAAAAAGTGTACACCGAGCAACTTCGATAGTCCGAAGTTGCACAACTCTCTCTATAGACGTGTTTTTAACGGCTTTGTCCATTTATCATAGAAAGTTAATGTTTTTTCATCGAAATAATCTAGGAAGCTTATGCTCATAAAATTTGACATAGAAGAACATTAAAAGCTGTACACCGAGCAACTTTGATGGTCCGAAGCTGCTCAACTCTCTCTATGGAGGAGCTTTTAATGGTTTTTTCCATTTGTCATAGAAAGTTGGTGTTTTGGCATTGAAATAATCCTGGAAGCTTATAAATTTGATATAGAAAAACAATAAAAAGTGTACACCGAGTAACTTTGATTGTCCGAAGTTGCTGAACTCTCTCTATGGAGGAGCTTTTAACGGTTTTGTCCATTTGTCGTAGAAAGTTGCTGTTTTGGCATCGAAATAATCTTGTAAGCTTATACTCATAAAATTTGACATAGAAGAACATTAAAAGTTGTACACGGAGCAACTTTGATGGTCCGATGCTGCTCAACTCTCTCTATGGAGGTGCTTTTAACGGTTTTTTCCATTTGTCGTAGAAAGTTGGTGTTTTGGCATCGAAATAATACTGGAAGCTCATTTTCGTAAAATTCAACATAAAAGAACAATAAAAAGTGTACACCGAGCAACTTTGATTGTCCGAAGGTTCTCAACTCTCTCTATGGAGGAGCTTTTAATAATTTTGTCCATTTGTCATTAAAAGTTGGTGCTTTGGCATCGAAATAATCTCCGAAGCCTATACACGTAAAATTTGACATAAAAAAGCAATAAAAAGTGTACACCGAGCAAGTTTGATTGTCCGAAGTTGCTCAACTCTCTTTATAGACGTGTTTTTAACGGCTTTGTCCATTTATCATAGAAAGTTAGTGTTTTTTCATCGAAATAATCTAGGAAGCTTATACACGTAAAATTTGACATAGAAGAACATTAAAAGCTGTACACCGAGCAACTTTGATGGTCCGACGTTGCTCAACTCTCTCTATGGAGGAGCTTTTAAGGGTTTTGTCCATTTGTCATAGAAAGTTTGTCGTTTGCCATCGAAATAATCTTGGAAGCTTATACTCATAAATTTTGACATAGAAGAACATTAAAAAGTGTACACCAAGCAACTTTGATGTTCCGAAGTTGCTCAACTCTCTCTATGGAGGAGCTTTTAACGGTTTTGTCCATTTGTCATAGAAAGTTGGTCGTTTGCCATCGAAATAATCTTGGAAGCTTATACTCATAAAATTTGACATAGAAGAACATTAAAAAGTGTACACCGAGCAACTTTGATAATCCGAAGTTGCTCAACTCTCTCTATGGAGGAGCTTTTACCGGTTTTGTCCATTTGTCATAGAAAGTTTGTCTTTTGCCATCGAAATAATCTTGGAAGCTTATACTCATAAAATTTGACATAGAAGAACAATAAAAAGTGTACACCGAGCAACTTTTATAGTCCGAAGTTGCTCAACACTCTCTATAGAGGAGCTTTTAACGGTTTTGTCCATTTGTAATAGAAAGTTGGTCTTTTGCCATCGAAATAATCTAGGAAGCTTATACTCATAAAATTTTACATAGAAGAACATTAAAAAGTGTACACCGAGCAACTTAGATAGTCCGAAGTTGCTCAACTCTCTCTATGGGGGAGCTTCTAACGGTTTTGTCCATTTTTCATAGAAAGTTGGTCGTTTGCCATCGAAATAATCTTTGAAGCTTATACTCATAAAATTTGACATAGAAGAACTATCAAAAGTGTACACCGAGCAACTTTTATAGTCCGAAGTTGAACAACTCTCTCTATGGAGAAGCTTTTAACGGTTTTGTCCATTTGTCATAGAAAGTTGGTCGTTTGCCATCGAAATAATCTTGGAAGCTTATACTCATAAAATTTGACATAGAAGAACAATAAAAAGTGTACACCGAGCAACTTTTATAGTCCGAAGTTGCTCAACACTCTCTATAGAGGAGCTTTTAACGGTTTTGTCCATTTGTAATAGAAAGTTGGTCTTTTGACATCGAAATAATCTAGGAAGCTTATACTCATAATATTTGACATAGAAGAACTATCAAAAGTGTACACCGAGCAACTTTGATAGTCCGAAGTTGCTCAACTCTCTCTATGGAGGAGCTTTTAACGGTTTTGTCCATTTGTCATAGAAAGTTGGTCGTTTGCCATCGAAATAATATTGGAAGCTTATACTCATAAAATTTGACATAGAAGAACATTAAAAAGTGTACACCGAACAACTTTGATAGTCCGAAGTTGCTCAACTCTCTCTATGGGGGAGCTTCTAACGGTTTTGTCCATTTTTCATAGAAAGTTGGTGTTTTGGCATCGAAATAATCCCGGAAGCTCATTTTCATAAAATTTAACATAGAAGAACAATAAAAAGTGTACAACGAGCAACTTTGATTGTCCGAATTTGCTCAACTCTCCCTATGGAGGAGCTTTTAACGGTTTTGTCCATTTGTCATAGAAAGTTCGTGTTTTGGCATCAAAATAATCCTGGAAGCTCATTTTCATAAAATTTAATATAAAAGAACAATAAAAAGTGTACACCGAGCAACTTTGATTGTCCGAATGTTTTCAACTCTCTCTATGGAGGAGCTTTTGACGGTTTTGTCCATTTGCCATTAAAAGTTAGTGTTTTGGCATCGAAATAATCTTTGAAGCATACACACGTAAAATTTGACATAAAAAAGCAATAAAAAGTGTACACCGAGCAACTTCGATTGTCCGAAGTTGCTCAACTCTCTCTATAGACGTGCTTTTAACGGCTTTGTCCATTTATCATAGAAAGTTAGTGTTTTTTCATCGAAATAATCTAGGAAGCTTATACTCGTAAAATTTGACATAGAAGAACATTAAAAGTTGTACACGGAGCAACTTTGATGGTCCGACGTTGCTCAACCCTCTCTATAGAGGTGCTTTTAATGGTTTTTTCCATTTGTCCTAGAAAGTTGGTGTTTTGGCATCGAAATAATACAGGAAGCTCATTTTCATAAAATTCAACATAAAAGAACAATAAAAAGTGTATACCGAGCAACTTTGATTGTCCGAAGGTTCTCAACTCTCTCTATGGAGGAGCGTTTAACGGTTTTGTCCATTTGTCATAGAAAGTTGGTCGTTTGCCATCGAAATAATCTTGGAAGCTTATACTCATAAAATTTGACATAGAAGAACATTAAAAAGTGTACACCGAGCAACTTTGATAATCCGAAGTTGCTCAACTCTCTCTATGAAGGAGCTTTTATCGGTTTTTTCCATTTGTCATAGAAAGTTTGTCTTTTGCCATCGAAATAATCTTGGAAGCTTATACTCATAAAATTTGACATAGAAGAACATTAAAAAGTGTACACCGAGCAACTTTGATGGTCTGAAGTTGCTCAACTCTCTCTATGTAGGAGCTTTTACCGGTTTTGTCGATTTGTCATAGAAAGTTGGTCTTTTGCCATCGAAATAATCTCCGAAGCCTATACACGTAAAATTTGACATAAAAAAGCAATAAAAAGTGTACACCGAGCAACTTCGATAGTCCGAAGTTGCTCAACTCTCTCTATAGACGTGTTTTTAACGGCTTTGTCCATTTATCATAGAAAGTTAATGTTTTTTCATCGAAATAATCTAGGAAGCTTATACTCATAAAATTTGACATAGAAGAACATTAAAAGCTGTACACCGAGCAACTTTGATGGTCCGAAGCTGCTCAACTCTCTCTATGGAGGAGCTTTTAATGGTTTTTTCCATTTGTCATAGAAAGTCGGTGTTTTGGCATTGAAATAATCCTGGAAGCTTATAAATTTGATATAGAAAAACAATAAAAAGTGTACACCGAGTAACTTTGATTGTCCGAAGTTGCTGAACTCTCTCTATGGAGGAGCTTTTAACGGTTTTGTCCATTTGTCGTAGAAAGTTGCTGTTTTGGCATCGAAATAATCTTGTAAGCTTATACTCATAAAATTTGACATAGAAGAACATTAAAAGTTGTACACGGAGCAACTTTGATGGTCCGAAGCTGCTCAACTCTCTCTATGGAGGTGCTTTTAACGGTTTTGTCCATTTGTCATAGAAAGTTCGTGTTTTGGCATCAAAATAATCCTGGAAGCTCATTTTCGTAAAATTTAATATAAAAGAACAATAAAAAGTATACACCGAGCAACTTTGATTGTACGAATGTTTTCAACTCTCTCTATGGAGGAGCTTTTGACGGTTTTGTCCATTTGCCATTAAAAGTTAGTGTTTTGGCATCGAAATAATCTTTGAAGCATACACACGTAAAATTTGACATAAAAAAGCAATAAAAAGTGAACGCCGAGCAACTTCGATTGTCCGAAGTTGTTCAACTCTCTCTATAGACGTGCTTTTAACGGTTTTGTCCATTTATCATAGAAAGTTAGTGTTTTTTCATCGAAATAATCTAGGAAGCTTATACTCGTAAAATTTGACATAGAAGAACATTAAAAGTTGTACACGGAGCAACTTTGATGGTCCGACGTTGCTCAACTCTCTCTATGGAGGTGCTTTTAACGGTTTTTTCCATTTGTCGTAGAAAGTTGGTGTTTTGGCATCGAAATAATACACGAAGCTCATTTTCGTAAAATTCAACATAAAAGAACAATAAAAAGTGTATACCGAGCAACTTTGATTGTCCGAAGGTTCTCAACTCTCTCTATGGAGGAGCTTTTAACGGTTTTGTCCATTTGTCATAGAAAGTTGGTCTTTTGCCTTCGAAATAATCTCCGAAGCCTATACACGTAAAATTTGACATAAAAAAGCAATAAAAAGTGTACACCGAGCAACTTCGATAGTCCGAAGTTGCACAACTCTCTCTATAGACGTGTTTTTAACGGCTTTGTCCATTTATCATAGAAAGTTAATGTTTTTTCATCGAAATAATCTAGGAAGCTTATGCTCATAAAATTTGACATAGAAGAACATTAAAAGCTGTACACCGAGCAACTTTGATGGTCCGAAGCTGCTCAACTCTCTCTATGGAGGAGCTTTTAATGGTTTTTTCCATTTGTCATAGAAAGTTGGTGTTTTGGCATTGAAATAATCCTGGAAGCTTATAAATTTGATATAGAAAAACAATAAAAAGTGTACACCGAGTAACTTTGATTGTCCGAAGTTGCTGAACTCTCTCTATGGAGGAGCTTTTAACGGTTTTGTCCATTTGTCGTAGAAAGTTGCTGTTTTGGCATCGAAATAATCTTGTAAGCTTATACTCATAAAATTTGACATAGAAGAACATTAAAAGTTGTACACGGAGCAACTTTGATGGTCCGATGCTGCTCAACTCTCTCTATGGAGGTGCTTTTAACGGTTTTTTCCATTTGTCGTAGAAAGTTGGTGTTTTGGCATCGAAATAATACTGGAAGCTCATTTTCGTAAAATTCAACATAAAAGAACAATAAAAAGTGTACACCGAGCAACTTTGATTGTCCGAAGGTTCTCAACTCTCTCTATGGAGGAGCTTTTAATAATTTTGTCCATTTGTCATTAAAAGTTGGTGCTTTGGCATCGAAATAATCTCCGAAGCCTATACACGTAAAATTTGACATAAAAAAGCAATAAAAAGTGTACACCGAGCAAGTTTGATTGTCCGAAGTTGCTCAACTCTCTTTATAGACGTGTTTTTAACGGCTTTGTCCATTTATCATAGAAAGTTAGTGTTTTTTCATCGAAATAATCTAGGAAGCTTATACACGTAAAATTTGACATAGTAGAACATTAAAAGCTGTACACCGAGCAACTTTGATGGTCCGACGTTGCTCAACTCTCTCTATGGAGGAGCTTTTAAGGGTTTTGTCCATTTGTCATAGAAAGTTTGTCGTTTGCCATCGAAATAATCTTGGAAGCTTATACTCATAAATTTTGACATAGAAGAACATTAAAAAGTGTACACCAAGCAACTTTGATGTTCCGAAGTTGCTCAACTCTCTCTATGGAGGAGCTTTTAACGGTTTTGTCCATTTGTCATAGAAAGTTGGTCGTTTGCCATCGAAATAATCTTGGAAGCTTATACTCATAAAATTTGACATAGAAGAACATTAAAAAGTGTACACCGAGCAACTTTGATAATCCGAAGTTGCTCAACTCTCTCTATGGAGGAGCTTTTACCGGTTTTGTCCATTTGTCATAGAAAGTTTGTCTTTTGCCATCGAAATAATCTTGGAAGCTTATACTCATAAAATTTGACATAGAAGAACAATAAAAAGTGTACACCGAGCAACTTTTATAGTCCGAAGTTGCTCAACACTCTCTATAGAGGAGCTTTTAACGGTTTTGTCCATTTGTAATAGAAAGTTGGTCTTTTGCCATCGAAATAATCTAGGAAGCTTATACTCATAAAATTTTACATAGAAGAACATTAAAAAGTGTACACCGAGCAACTTAGATAGTCCGAAGTTGCTCAACTCTCTCTATGGGGGAGCTTCTAACGGTTTTGTCCATTTTTCATAGAAAGTTGGTCGTTTGCCATCGAAATAATCTTTGAAGCTTATACTCATAAAATTTGACATAGAAGAACATTAAAAAGTGTACACCGAGCAACTTTGATAGTCCAAAGTTGCTCAACTGTCTCTATGAGGGAGCTTCTAACAGTTTTGTCCATTTTTCATAGAAAGTTGGTGTTTTGGCATCGAAATAATCCCGGAAGCTCATTTTCATAAAATTTAACATAGAAGAACAATAAAAAGTGTACAACGAGCAACTTTGATTGTCCGAATTTGCTCAACTCTCCCTATGGAGGAGCTTTTAACGGTTTTGTCTATTTGTCATAGAAAGTTCGTGTTTTGGCATCAAAATAATCCTGGAAGCTCATTTTCGTAAAATTTAATATAAAAGAACAATAAAAAGTGTACACCGAGCAACTTTGATTGTCCGAATGTTCTCAACTCTCTCTATGGAGGAGCTTTTGACGGTTTTGTCCATTTGCCATTAAAAGTTAGTGTTTTGGCATCGAAATAATCTTTGAAGCATACACACGTAAAATTTGACATAAAAAAGCAATAAAAAGTGTACACCGACCAACTTCGATTGTCCGAAGTTGCTCAACTCTCTCTATAGACGTACTTTTAACGGCTTTGTCCATTTATCATAGAAAGTTAGTGTTTTTTCATCGAAATAATCTAGGAAGCTTATACTCGTAAAATTTGACATAGAAGAACATTAAAAGTTGTACACGGAGCAACTTTGATGGTCCGACGTTGCTCAACTCTCTCTATGGAGGTGCTTTTAACAGTTTTTTTCATTTGTCGTAGAAAGTTGGGGTTTTGGCATCGAAATAATACAGGAAGCTCATTTTCGTAAAATTCAACATAAAAGAACAATAAAAAGTGTACACCGAGCAGCTTTGATTGTCCGAAGGTTCTCAACTCTCTCTATGGATGAGCTTTTAACGGTTTTGTCCATTTGTCATAGAAAGTTGGTCGTTTGCCATCGAAATAATCTTGGAAGCTTATACTCATAAAATTTGACATAGAAGAACATTAAAAAGTGTACACCGAGCAACTTTGATAATCCGAAGTTGCTCAACTCTCTCTATGGAGGAGCTTTTACCGGTATTGTCCATTTGTCGTAGAAAGTTTGTCTTTTGCCATCGAAATAATCTTGGAAGCTTATACTCATAAAATTTGACATAGAAGAACATTAAAAAGTGTACACCGAGCAACTTTGATGGTCTGAAGTTGCTCAACTCCCTCTATGGAGGAGCTTTTACCGGTTTTGTCGAGTTGTCATAGAAATCGGTCTTTCGCCATCGAAATAATCTCCGAAGCCTATACAGGTAAAATTTGACATAAAAAAGCAATAAAACGTGTACACCGAGCATCTTTGATGGTCCGAAATTGGTCAACTCTCTCTATGAAGGAGCTTTTGAAAGTTTTCTCCATTTTTCATAGAAACCTGTGATTTTGGCATCAAAATGGTCTAGGAAGCTTATACTTATAAAATTTGACATAGAAGAACAAAAAAAAGTGTACACCGAGCAAGTTTGATTGTCCGAAGTTGCTCAACTCTCTCTATGGAGGAGCTTTTAAAAGTTTTGTCCATTTGTCATAGAAAGTTGGTGTTTTGGCATCGAAATAATCTTGGAAGCTTATACTCTTAAAATTTGACATAGAAGAACATTAAAAAGTGTAAACCGAGCAACTTTGATGTTCCGAAGTTGCTCAACTCTCTCTATGGAGGGGCTTTTAACGGTTTTGTCCATTTGTCATAGAAAGTTGCTGTTTTGACATCGAAATAGTCTTGGAAGCTTATATTCTTAAAATTTGACATAGAAAAACAAAAAACGTGTACACCGAGCATCTTTGATGGTCTGAAATTGTTCAACTCTCTCTATGAAGGAGCTTTTAACAGTTTTCTCTATTTGTCATAGAAACCTGAGATTTTGGCATCAAAATGGTCTAGGAAGCTTATACTCATAAAATTTGACATAGAAGAACATTAAAAAGTGTACACCAAGCAACTTTCATGTTCCGAAGTTGCTCAACTCTCTCTATGGAGAAGCTTTTAACGGTTTTGTCCATTTGTCATTAAAAGTTCGTGTTTTGGCATCGAAATAATCCTAGAAACTCATTTCGTAAAATTTAACATAAAAAGAACAATAAAAATTGTACACCGAGCAACTTTGATAGTCCGAAGTTGCTCAACTCTCTCTATGGAGGAGCTTTTAACAGTTTTCTCCATTTGTCATAGTAACTTGGGATTTTGGCATCGAAATAATCTAGGAAGCTTATACTCTTAAAATTTGACATAGAAGAACAGTAAAAGGTGTCAACCGAGCAACTTTGATAGGTTGAAGTTGCTCAACTCTCTGCATGGAAAAGCTTTTAAGGGTTTTGTCCATTTGTCATAGAAAGTTGGTCTTTTGCCATCGAAATAATCTTGGAAGCTTATACTCATAAAATTTGACATAGAAGAACATTAAAAAGTGTACACTGAGCAACTTTGATGTTCCGAAGTTGCTCAACTCCCTCTATGGAGGAGCTTTTAACGGTTTTGTCCATTTCATAGAAAGTTGGTATTTTGGCATCGAAATAATCCTGGAAGCTCATTTTTGTAAAATTTAACACAGAAGAACAATAAAAAGTGTACACCGAGCAACTTTGATAGTCCGAAGTTGCTCAACTCTCTCTATGGAGGAGCTTTTAACGGTTTTGTCCATTTGTCATAGAAAGTTGGCCTTTTGCCATCGAAATAATCTTGGAAGCTTATACTCATTAAATTTGACATAGAAGAACATTAAAAAGTGTATACCGAGCAACTTTGATGTTCCGAAGTTGCTCAACTCTCTCTATGGAGGAGCTTTTAATGGTTTTGTCCATTTGTCATAGAAAGTTGTTCTTTTGGCATCGAAATAATCTAGGAAGCTTATACTCATAAAATTTGACATAGAAGAACATTAAAAAGTGTACACCGAGCAACTTTTATAGTCCAAAGTTGCTCAACTCTCTCTATGGAGGAGCTTTTAACGGTTTTGTCCATTTGTCATAGAAAGTTGGTGTTTTGGCATCGAAATAATCTTGGAAGCTTATACTCTTAAAATTTGACATAGAAGAACAAAAAACGTGTACACCGAGCATCTTTGATGGTCTGAATTTGGTCAACTCTCTCTATGGAGGAGCTTTTAACAGTTTTCTCCATTTGTCATAGAAACCTGGGATTTTGTCATCAAAATGGTCTTGGAAGCTTATACTCATAAAATTTGACATAGAAGAACATTAAAAAGTGTACACCGAGCAACTTTGATGGTCTGAAGTTGCTCAACTCTCTCTATGGAGGAGTTTTTACCGGTTTTGTCGATTTGTCATAGAAAGTTGGTCTTTTGCCATCGAAATAATCTCCGAAGCCTATACACGTAAAATTTGACATAAAAAAGCAATACAAAGTGTACACCGAGTAACTTCGATTGTCCGAAGTTGCTCAACTCTCTCTATAGACGTGTTTTTAACGGCTTTGTCCATTTATCATAGAAAGTTAGTGTTTTTTCATCGAAATAATCTAGGAAGCTTATACTCGTAAAATTTGACATAGAAGAACATTAAAAGCTGTACACCGAGCAACTTTGATGGTCCGACGTTGCTCAATTCTCTCTATGGAGGAGCTTTTAACGGTTTTTTCCATTTGTAATAGAAAGTTGGTGTTTTGGCATCGAAATAATCCTGGAAGCTTATACTCGTAAAATTTGACATAGAAGAACAATAAAAAGTGTACACCGAGCAACTTTGAATGTCCGAAGTTGCTGAACTCTATATTGGGAGGAGCTTTTAACGGTTTTGCCCATTTGCCATTAAAAGTTGTTGTTTTAGCATCGAAATAATCTTGGAAGCCTACACACGTAAAATTTGACATTAAAAAGCAATAAAAAGGGTACACCGAGCAACTTCGATTGTCCGAAGTTGCTCAACTCTCTCTATAGACGTGTTTTTAACGGCTTTGTCAATTTATCATAGAAAGTTAGTGTTTTTTCATCGAAATAATCTAGGAAGCTTATACTCGTAAAATTTGACATAGAAGAACAATAAAAGCTGTACACCGAGCAACTTTGATGGTCCGACGTTGCTCAACTCTCTCTATGGAGGAGCTTTTAACGGTTTTTTCCATTTGTCAAAGAAAGTTGGTGTTTTGGCATCGAAATAATCCTGTAAGCTTATACTCGTAAAATTTGACATAGAAGAACAATAAAAAGTGTACACTGAGCAATTTTGATTGTCCGAAGTTGCTCAACTCTCTCTATGGAGGAGCTTTTAACGGTTTTGTCTATTTATCATAGAAAGTTGCTGTTTTGGTATCGAAATACTCTTGGAAGCTTATACTCTTAAAATTTGACATAGAAGAACAAAAAACGTGTACACCGAGCATCTTTGATGGTCCGAAATTGGTCAACTCTCTCTATGAATGAGCTTTTAACAGTTTTCTCCATTTTTCATAGAAACCTGGGATTTTGGCATCAAAATGGTCTAGGAAGCTTATACTTATAAAATTTGACATAGAAGAACAAAAAAAAGTGTACACCGAGCAAGTTTGATTGTCCGAAGTTGCTCAACTCTCTCTATGGAGGAGCTTTTAAAAGTTTTGTCCATTTGTCATAGAAAGTTGGTGTTTTGGCATCGAAATAATCTTGGAAGCTTATACTCTTAAAATTTGACATAGAAGAACATTAAAAAGTGTAAACCGAGCAACTTTGATGTTCCGAAGTTGCTCAACTCTCTCTATGGAGGGGCTTTTAACGGTTTTGTCCATTTGTCATAGAAAGTTGCTGTTTTGACATCGAAATAGTCTTGGAAGCTTATACTCTTAAAATTTGACATAGAAAAACAAAAAACGTGTACACTGAGCATCTTTGATGGTCTGAAATTGTTCAACTCTCTCTATGAAGGAGCTTTTAACAGTTTTCTCTATTTGTCATAGAAACCTGGGATTTTGGCATCAAAATGGTCTAGGAAGCTTATACTCATAAAATTTGACATAGAAGAACATTAAAAAGTATACACCAAGCAACTTTCATGTTCCGAAGTTGCTCAACTCTCTCTATGGAGAAGCTTTTAACGGTTTTGTCCATTTGTCATTAAAAGTTCGTGTTTTGGCATCGAAATAATCCTAGAAACTCATTTCGTAAAATTTAACATAAAAGAACAATAAAAATTGTACACCGAGCAACTTTAATAGTCCGAAGTTGCTCAACTCTCTCTATGGAGGAGCTTTTAACAGTTTTCTCCATTTGTCATAGTAACTTGGGATTTTGGCATCGAAATAATCTAGGAAGCTTATACTCTTAAAATTTGACATAGAAGAACAGTAAAAGGTGTCAACCGAGCAACTTTGATAGGTTGAAGTTGCTCAACTCTCTGCATGGAAAAGCTTTTAAGGGTTTTGTCCATTTGTCATAGAAAGTTGGTCTTTTGCCATCGAAATAATCTTGGAAGCTTATACCCCTAAAATTTGACATAGAAGAACATTAAAAAGTGTACACTTAGCAACTTTGATGTTCCGAAGTTGCTCAACTCCCTCTATGGAGGAGCTTTTAACGGTTTTGTCCATTTCATAGAAAGTTGGTGTTTTGGCATCGAAATAATCCTCGAAGCTCATTTTTGTAAAATTTAACACAGAAGAACAATAAAAAGTGTACACCGAGCAACTTTGATAGTCCGAAGTTGCTCAACTCTCTCTATGCAGGAGCTTTTAACGGTTTTGTCCATTTGTCATAGAAAGTTGGCCTTTTGACATTGAAATAATCTTGGAAGCTTATACTCATAAAATTTGACATAGAAGAACACTAAAAAGTGTATACCGAGCAACTTTGATGTTCCGAAGTTGCTCAACTCTCTCTATGGAGGAGCTTTTAATGGTTTGGTCCATTTGTCATAGAAAGTTGGTCTTTTGGCATCGAAATAATCTAGGAAGCTTATACTCATAAAATTTGACATAGAAGAACATTAAAAAGTGTACACCGAGCAACTTTTATAGTCCGAAGTTGCTCAACTCTCTCTATGGAGGAGCTTTTAACGGTTTTGTCCATTTGTCATAGAAAGTTGGTGTTTTGACATCGAAATAATCTTGGAAGCTTATACTCTTAAAATTTGACATAGAAGAACAAAAAACGTGTACACCGAGCATCTTTGATGGTCTGAAATTGGTCAACTCTCTCTATGAAGGAGCTTTTAACAGTTTTCTCCATTTGTCATAGAAACCTGGGATTTTGTCATCAAAATGGTCTTGGAAGCTTATACTCATAAAATTTGACATAGAAGAACATTAAAAAGTGTACACCGAGCAACTTTGATGGTCTGAAGTTGCTCAACTCTATCTATGGAGGAGTTTTTACCGGTTTTGTCGATTTGTCATAGAAAGTTGGTCTTTTGCCATCGAAATAATCTCCGAAGCCTATACACGTAAAATTTGACATAAAAAAGCAGTACAAAGTGTACACCGAGTAACTTCGACTGTCCGAAGTTGCTCAACTCTCTCTATAGATGTGTTTTTAACGGCTTTGTCCATTTATCATAGAAAGTTAGTGTTTTTTCATCGAAATAATCTAGGAAGCTTATACTCGTAAAATTTGACATAGAAGAACATTAAAAGCTGTACACCGAGCAACTTTGATGGTCCGACGTTGCTCAACTCTCTCTATGGAGGAGCTTTTAACGGTTTTTTCCATTTGTAATAGAAATTTGGTGTTTTGGCATCGAAATAATCCTGGAAGCTTATACTCGTAAAATTTGACATAGAAGAACAATAAAAAGTGTACACCGAGCAACTTTGAATGTCCGAAGTTGCTGAACTCTATATTGGGAGGAGCTTTTAACGGTTTTGTCCATTTGCCATTAAAAGTTGGTGTTTTAGCATCGAAATAATCTTGGAATCCTACACACGTAAAATTTGACATTAAAAAGCTATAAAAAGGGTACACCGAGCAACTTCGATTGTCCGAAGTTGCTCAACTCTCTCTATAGACGTGTTTTTAACGGCTTTGTCCATTTATCATAGAAAGTTATTGTTTTTTCATCGAAATAATCTAGGAAGCTTATACTCATAAAATTTGACATAGAAGAACAATAAAAGCTGTACACCGAGCAACTTTGATGGTCCGACGTTGCTCAACTCTCTCTATGGAGGAGCTTTTAACGGTTTTTTCCATTTGTCATAGAAAGTTCGTGTTTTGGCATCCAAATAATCCTGTAAGCTTATACTTGTAAAATTTGACATAGAAGAACAATAAAAAGTGTACACCGAGCAACTTTGATTGTCCGAAGTTGCTCAACTCTCTCTATGGAGGAGCTTTTAACGGTTTTGTCTATTTATCATAGAAAGTTGCTGTTTTGGCATCGAAATAGTCTTGGAAGCTTATACTCTTAAAATTTGACATAGAAGAACAAAAAACGTGTACACCGAGCATCTTTGATGGTCCGAAATTGGTCAACTCTCTCTACGAAGGAGCTTTTAACAGTTTTCTCCATTTGTCACAGAAACCTGGGATTTTGGCATCAAAATGGTCTAGGAAGCTTATACTCATAAAATTTGACATAGAAGAACAAAAAAAAGTGTACACCGAGAAAGTTTGATTGTCCGAAGTTGCTCAACTCTCTCTATGGAGGAGCTTTTAAAAGTTTTGTCCATTTGTCATAGAAAGTTGGTGTTTTGGCATCGAAATAATCTTGGAAGCTTATACTCATAAAATTTGACATAGAAGAACATTAAAAAGTGTACACCGAGCAACTTTTATAGTCCGAAGTTGCTCAACTCTCTCTATGGAGGAGCTTTTAACGGTTTTGTCTATTTATCATAGAAAGTTGCTGTTTTGGCATCGAAATAGTCTTGGAAGCTTATACTCTTAAAATTTGACATAGAAGAACAAAAAACGTGTACACCGAGCATCTTTGATGGTCCGAAATTGGTCAACTCTCTCTACGAAGGAGCTTTTAACAGTTTTCTCCATTTGTCATAGAAACCTGGGATTTTGGCATCAAAATGGTCTAGGAAGCTTATACTCATAAAATTTGACATAGAAGAACAAAAAAAAGTGTACACCGAGAAAGTTTGATTGTCCGAAGTTGCTCAACTCTCTCTATGGAGGAGCTTTTAAAAGTTTTGTCCATTTGTCATAGAAAGTTGGTGTTTTGGCATCGAAATAATCTTGGAAGCTTATACTCTTAAAATTTGACATAGAAGAACATTAAAAAGTGTAAACCGAGCAACTTTCATGTTCCGAAGTTGCTCAACTCTCTCTATGGAGGGGCTTTTAACGGTTTTTTCCATTTGTCATAGAAAGTTGTTGTTTTGACATCGAAATAGTCTTGCAAGCTTATACTCTTAAAATTTGACATGCAAGAACAAAAAACGTGAACACCGAGCATCTTTGATGGTCTGAAATTGGTCAACTCTCTCTACGAAGGAGCTTTTAACAGTTTTCTCCATTTGTCATAGAAACCTGGGATTTTGGCATCAAAATGGTCTAGGAAGCTTATACTCATAAAATTTGACATAGAAGAACATTAAAAAGTGTACACCGAGCAACTTTCATGTTCCGAAGTTGCTCAACTCTCTCTATGGAGAAGCTTTTAACGGTTTTATCCATTTGTCATTAAAAGTTGGTGTTTTGGCCTCGAAATAATCCTTGAAACTCGTTTCGTAAAATTTGACATAGAAGAACATTAAAAGCTGTACACCGAGCAACTTTGATGGTCCGACGTTGCTCAACTCTCTCTATGGAGGAGCTTTTAACGGTTTTTTCCATTTGTAATAGAAAGTTGGTGTTTTGGCATCGAAGTAATCCTGGAAGCTTATACTTGTAAAATTTGACATAGAAGAACAATAAAAAGTGTACACCGAGCAACTTTGAATGTCCGAAGTTGCTGAACTCTATATTGGGAGGAGCTTTTAACGGTTTTGTCCATTTGCCATTAAAAGTTGGTGTTTTAGCATCGAAATAATCTTGGAAGCCTACACACGTAAAATTTGACATTAAAAAGCAATAAAAAGGGTACACCGAGCAACTTCGATTGTCCGAAGTTGCTCAACTCTCTCTATGAAGGAGCTTTTAACAGTTTTCTCCATTTTTCATAGAAACCTGGGATTTTGGCATCAAAATGGTCTAGGAAGCTTATACTTATAAAATTTGACGTAGAAGAACAAAAAAAAGTGTACACCGAGCAAGTTTGATTGTCCGAAGTTGCTCAACTCTCTCTATGGAGGAGCTTTTAAAAGTTTTGTCCATTTGTCATAGAAAGTTGCTGTTTTGGCATCGAAATAATCTTGGAAGCTTATACTCCTAAAATTTGACATAGAAGAACATTAAAAAGTGTAAACCGAGCAACTTTGATGTTCCGAAGTTGCTCAACTCTCTCTATGGAGGGGCTTTTAACGGTTTTGTCCATTTGTCATAGAAAGTTGCTGTTTTGACATCGAAATAGTCTTGGAAGCTTATACTCTTAAAATTTGACATAGAAAAACAAAAAACGTGTACACCGAGCATCTTTGATGGTCTGAAATTGTTCAACTCTCTCTATGAAGGAGCTTTTAACAGTTTTCTCTATTTGTCATAGAAACCTGGGATTTTGGCATCAAAATGGTCTAGGAAGCTTATACTCATAAAATTTGACATAAAGAACATTAAAAAGTGTACACCAAGCAACTTTCATGTTCCGAAGTTGCTCAACTCTCTCTATGGAGAAGCTTTTAACGGTTTTGTCCATTTGTCATTAAAAGTTCGTGTTTTGGCATCGAAATAATCCTAGAAACTCATTTCGTAAAATTTAACATAAAAGAACAATAAAAATTGTACACCGAGCAACTTTGATAGTCCGAAGTTGCTCAACTCTCTCTATGGAGGAGCTTTTAACAGTTTTCTCCATTTGTCATAGTAACTTGGGATTTTGGCATCGAAATAATCTAGGAAGCTTATACTCTTAAAATTTGACATAGAAGAACAGTAAAAGGTGTCAACCGAGCAACTTTGATAGGTTGAAGTTGCTCAACTCTCTGCATGGAAAAGCTTTTAAGGGTTTTGTCCATTTGTCATAGAAAGTTGGTCTTTTGCCATCGAAATAATCTTGGAAGCTTATACTCATAAAATTTGACATAGAAGAACATTAAAAAGTGTACACTGAGCAACTTTGATGTTCCGAAGTTGCTCAACTCCCTCTATGGAGGAGCTTTTAACGGTTTTGTCCATTTCATAGAAAGTTGGTATTTTGGCATCGAAATAATCCTGGAAGCTCATTTTTGTAAAATTTAACACAGAAGAACAATAAAAAGTGTACACCGAGCAACTTTGATAGTCCGAAGTTGCTCAACTCTCTCTATGGAGGAGCTTTTAACGGTTTTGTCCATTTGTCATAGTAACTTGGGATTTTGGCATCGAAATAATCTAGGAAGCTTATACTCTTAAAATTTGACATAGAAGAACAGTAAAAGGTGTCAACCGAGCAACTTTGATAGGTTGAAGTTGCTCAACTCTCTGCATGGAAAAGCTTTTAATGGTTTGGTCCATTTGTCATAGAAAGTTGGTCTTTTAGCATCGAAATAATCTAGGAAGCTTATACTCATAAAATTTGACATAGAAGAACATTAAAAAGTGTACACCGAGCAACTTTTATAGTCCGAAGTTGCTCAACTCTCTCTATGGAGGAGCTTTTAACGGTTTTGTCCATTTGTCATAGAAAGTTGGTGTTTTGGCATCGAAATAATCTTGGAAGCTTATACTCATAAAATTTGACATAGAAGAACATTAAAAAGTGTACACCGAGCAACTTTTATAGTCCGAAGTTGCTCAACTCTCTCTATGGAGGAGCTTTTAACGGTTTTGTCCATTTTTCATAGAAAGTCGGTGTTTTGGCATCGAAATAATCTTGGAAGCTTATACTCTTAAAATTTGACATAGAAGAACAAAAAACGTGTACACCGAGCATCTTTGATGGTCTGAAGTTGGTCAACTCTCTCTATGAAGGAGCTTTTAACAGTTTTCTCCATTTGTCATAGAAACCTGGGATTTTGTCATCAAAATGGTCTTGGAAGCTTATACTCATAAAATTTGACATAGAAGAACATTAAAAAGTGTACACCGAGCAACTTTGATGGTCTGAAGTTGCTCAACTCTATCTATGGAGGAGTTTTTACCGGTTTTGTCGATTTGTCATAGAAAGTTGGTCTTTTGCCATCGAAATAATCTCCGAAGCCTATACACGTAAAATTTGACATAAAAAAGCAATACAAAGTGTACACCGAGTAACTTCGATTGTCCGAAGTTGCTCAACTCTCTCTATAGACGTGTTTTTAACGGCTTTGTCCATTTATCATAGAAAGTTAGTGTTTTTTCATCGAAATAATCTAGGAAGCTTATACTCGTAAAATTTGACATAGAAGAACATTAAAAGCTGTACACCGAGCAACTTTGATGGTCCGACGTTGCTCAACTCTCTCTATGGAGGAGCTTTTAACGGTTTTTTCCATTTGTAATAGAAAGTTGGTGTTTTGGCATCGAAATAATCCTGGAAGCTTATACTCGTAAAATTTGACATAGAAGAACAATAAAAAGTGTACACCGAGCAACTTTGAATGTCCGAAGTTGCTGAACTCTATATTGGGAGGAGCGTTTAACGGTTTTGTCCATTTGCCATTAAAAGTTGGTGTTTTAGCATCGAAATAATCTTGGAAGCCTACACACGTAAAATTTGACATTAAAAAGCTATAAAAAGGGTACACCGAGCAACTTCGATTGTCCGAAGTTGCTCAACTCTCTCTATAGATGTGTTTTTAACGGCTTTGTCCATTTATCATAGAAAGTTAGTGTTTTTTCATCGAAATAATCTAGGAAGCTTATACTCGTAAAATTTGACATAGAAGAACAATAAAAGCTGTACACCGAGCAACTTTGATGGTCCGACGTTGCTCAACTCTCTTTATGGAGGAGCTTTTAACGGTTTTTTCCATTTGTCATAGAAAGTTCGTGTTTTGGCATCCAAATAATCCTGTAAGCTTATACTAGTAAAATTTGACATAGAAGAACAATAAAAAGTGTACACCGAGCAACTTTGATTGTCCGAAGTTGCTCAACTCTCTCTATGGAGGAGCTTTTAACGGTTTTGTCTATTTATCATAGAAAGTTGCTGTTTTGGCATCGAAATAGTCTTGGAAGCTTATACTCTTAAAATTTGACATAGAAGAACAAAAAACGTGTACACCGAGCATCTTTGATGGTCCGAAATTGGTCAACTCTCTCTACGAAGGAGCCTTTAACAGTTTTCTCCATTTGTCATAGAAACCTGGGATTTTGGCATCAAAATTGTCTAGGAAGCTTATACTCATAAAATTTGACATAGAAGAACAAAAAAAAGTGTACACCGAGAAAGTTTGATAGTCCGAAGTTGCTCAACTCTCTCTATGGAGGAGCTTTTAAAAGTTTTGTCCATTTGTCATAGAAAGTTGGTGTTTTGGCATCGAAATAATCTTGGAAGCTTATACTCATAAAATTTGACATAGAAGAACATTAAAAAGTGTACACCGAGCAACTTTTATAGTCCGAAGTTGCTCAACTCTCTCTATGGAGGAGCTTTTAACGGTTTTGTCCATTTTTCATAGAAAGTCGGTGTTTTGGCATCGAAATAATCTTGGAAGCTTATACTCTTAAAATTTGACATAGAAGAACAAAAAACGTGTACACCGAGCATCTTTGATGGTCTGAAGTTGGTCAACTCTCTCTATGAAGGAGCTTTTAACAGTTTTCTCCATTTGTCATAGAAACCTGGGATTTTGTCATCAAAATGGTCTTGGAAGCTTATACTCATAAAATTTGACATAGAAGAACATTAAAAAGTGTACACCGAGCAACTTTGATGGTCTGAAGTTGCTCAACTCTATCTATGGAGGAGTTTTTACCGGTTTTGTCGATTTGTCATAGAAAGTTGGTCTTTTGCCATCGAAATAATCTCCGAAGCCTATACACGTAAAATTTGACATAAAAAAGCAATACAAAGTGTACACCGAGTAACTTCGATTGTCCGAAGTTGCTCAACTCTCTCTATAGACGTGTTTTTAACGGCTTTGTCCATTTATCATAGAAAGTTAGTGTTTTTTCATCGAAATAATCTAGGAAGCTTATACTCGTAAAATTTGACATAGAAGAACATTAAAAGCAGTACACCGAGCAACTTTGATGGTCCGACGTTGAACAACTCTCTCTATGGAGGAGCTTTTAACGGTTTTTTCCATTTGTAATAGAAAGTTGGTGTTTTGGCATCGAAATAATCCTGGAAGCTTATACTCGTAAAATTTGACATAGAAGAACAATAAAAAGTGTACACCGAGCAACTTTGAATGTCCGAAGTTGCTGAACTCTATATTGGGAGGAGCGTTTAACGGTTTTGTCCATTTGCAATTAAAAGTTGGTGTTTTAGCATCGAAATAATCTTGGAAGCCTACACACGTAAAATTTGACATTAAAAAGCTATAAAAAGGGTACACCGAGCAACTTCGATTGTCCGAAGTTGCTCAACTCTCTCTATAGACGTGTTTTTAACGGCTTTGTCCATTTATCATAGAAAGTTAGTGTTTTTTCATCGAAATAATCTAGGAAGCTTATACTCGTAAAATTTGACATAGAAGAACAATAAAAGCTGTACACCGAGCAACTTTGATGGTCCGACGTTGCTCAACTCTCTCTATGGAGGAGCTTTTAACGGTTTTTTCCATTTGTCATAGAAAGTTCGTGTTTTGGCATCCAAATAATCCTGTAAGCTTATACTAGTAAAATTTGACATAGAAGAACAATAAAAAGTGTACACCGAGCAACTTTGATTGTCCGAAGTTGCTCAACTCTCTCTATGGAGGAGCTTTTAACGGTTTTGTCTATTTATCATAGAAAGTTGTTGTTTTGGCATCGAAATAGTCTTGGAAGCTTATACTCTTAAAATTTGACATAGAAGAACAAAAAACGTGTACACCGAGCATCTTTGATGGTCCGAAATTGGTCAACTCTCTCTACGAAGGAGCTTTTAACAGTTTTCTCCATTTGTCATAGAAACCTGGGATTTTGGCATCAAAATTGTCTAGGAAGCTTATACTCATAAAATTTGACATAGAAGAACAAAAAAAAGTGTACACCGAGAAAGTTTGATAGTCCGAAGTTGCTCAACTCTCTCTATGGAGGAGCTTTTAAAAGTTTTGTCCATTTGTCATAGAAAGTTGGTGTTTTGGCATCGAAATAATCTTGGAAGCTTATACTCATAAAATTTGACATAGAAGAACATTAAAAAGTGTACACCGAGCAACTTTTATAGTCCGAAGTTGCTCAACTCTCTCTATGGAGGAGCTTTTAACTGTTTTGTCCATTTTTCATAGAAAGTCGGTGTTTTGGCATCGAAATAATCTTGGAAGCTTATACTCTTAAAATTTGACATAGAAGAACAAAAAACGTGTACACCGAGCATCTTTGATGGTCTGAAGTTGGTCAACTCTCTCTATGAAGGAGCTTTTAACAGTTTTCTCCATTTGTCATAGAAACCTAGGATTTTGTCATCAAAATGGTCTTGGAAGCTTATACTCATAAAATTTGACATAGAAGAACATTAAAAAGTGTACACCGAGCAACTTTGATGGTCTGAAGTTGCTCAACTCTATCTATGGAGGAGTTTTTACCGGTTTTGTCGGTTTGTCATAGAAAGTTGGTCTTTTGCCATCGAAATAATCTCCGAAGCCTATACATGTAAAATTTGACATAAAAAAGCAATACAAAGTGTACACCGAGTAACTTCGATTGTCCGAAGTTGCTCAACTCTCTCTATAGACGTGTTTTTAACGGCTTCGTACATTTATCATAGAAAGTTAGTGTTTTTTCATCGAAATAATCTAGGAAGCTTATACTCGTAAAATTTGACATAGAAGAACATTAAAAGCTGTACACCGAGCAACTTTGATGGTCCGACGTTGCTCAACTCTCTCTATGGAGGAGCTTTTAACGGTTTTTTCCATTTGTAATAGAAAGTTGGTGTTTTGGCATCGAAATAATCCTGGAAGCTTATACTCGTAAAATTTGACATAGAAGAACAATAAAAAGTGTACACCGACAACTTTGAATGTCCGAAGTTGCTGAACTCTATATCGGGAGGAGCTTTTAACGGTTTTGTCCATTTGCCATTAAAAGTTGGTGTTTTAGCATCGAAATAATCTTGGAAGCCTACACACGTAAAATTTGACATTAAAAAGCTATAAAAAGGGTACACCGAGCAACTTCGATTGTCCGAAGTTGCTCAACTCTCTCTATAGACGTGTTTTTAACGGCTTTGTCCATTTATCATAGAAAGTTAGTGTTTTTTCATCGAAATAATCTAGGAAGCTTATACTCGTAAAATTTGACATAGAAGAACAATAAAAGCTGTACACCGAGCAACTTTGATGGTCCGACGTTGCTCAACTCTCTCTATGGAGGAGCTTTTAACGGTTTTTTCCATTTGTCATAGAAAGTTCGTGTTTTGGCATCCAAATAATCCTGTAAGCTTATACTAGTAAAATTTGACATAGAAGAACAATAAAAAGTGTACACCGAGCAACTTTGATTGTCCGAAGTTGCTCAACTCTCTCTATGGAGGAGCTTTTAACGGTTTTGTCTATTTATCATAGAAAGTTGCTGTTTTGGCATCGAAATAGTCTTGGAAGCTTATACTCTTAAAATTTGACATAGAAGAACAAAAAACGTGTACACCGAGCATCTTTGATGGTCCGAAATTGGTCAACTCTCTCTACGAAGGAGCTTTTAACAGTTTTCTCCATTTGTCATAGAAACCTGGGATTTTGGCATCAAAATGGTCTAGGAAGCTTATACTCATAAAATTTGACATAGAAGAACAAAAAAAATTGTACACCGAGAAAGTTTGATTGTCCGAAGTTGCTCAACTCTCTCTATGGAGGAGCTTTTAAATGTTTTGTCCATTTGTCATAGAAAGTTGGTGTTTTGGCATCGAAATAATCTTGGAAGCTTATACTCTTAAAATTTGACATAGAAGAACATTAAAAAGTGTAAACCGAGCAACTTTCATGTTCCGAAGTTGCTCAACTCTCTCTATGGAGGGGCTTTTAACGGTTTTGTCCATTTGTCATAGAAAGTTGTTGTTTTGACATCGAAATAGTCTTGGAAGCTTATACTCTTAAAATTTGACATAGAAGAACAAAAAACGTGAACACCGAGCATCTTTGATGGTCTGAAATTGGTCAACTCTCTCTACGAAGGAGCTTTTAACAGTTTTCTCCATTTGTCATAGAAACCTGGGATTTTGGCATCAAAATGGTCTAGGAAGCTTATACTCATAAAATTTGACATAGAAGAACATTAAAAAGTGTACCCCGAGCAACTTTCATGTTCCGAAGTTGCTCAACTCTCTCTATGGAGAAGCTTTTTTAACGGTTTTATCCATTTGTCATTAAAAGTTGGTGTTTTGGCCACGAAATAATCCTTGAAACTCGTTTCGTAAAATTTGACATAGAAGAACATTAAAAGCTGTACACCGAGCAATTTTGATAGTCCGACGTTGCTCAACTCTCTCTATGGAGGAGCTTTTAACGGTTTTTTCCATTTGTAATAGAAAGTTGGTGTTTTGGCATCGAAGTAATCCTGGAAGCTTATACTCGTAAAATTTGACATAGAAGAACAATAAAAAGTGTACACCGAGCAACTTTGAATGTCCGAAGTTGCTGAACTCTATATTGGGAGGAGCTTTTAACGGTTTTGTCCATTTGCCATTAAAAGTTGGTGTTTTAGCATCGAAATAATCTTGGAAGCCTACACACGTAAAATTTGACATTAAAAAGCAATAAAAAGGGTACACCGAGCAACTTCGATTGTCCGAAGTTGCTCAACTCTCTCTATGGAGGAGCTTTTAACAGTTTTCACCATTTATCATAGTAACTTGAGATTTTGGCATCGAAATAATCTAGGAAGCTTATACTCTTAAAATTTGACATAGAAGAACAGTAAAATGTGTCAACCGAGCAACTTTGATAGGTTGAAGTTGCTCAACTCTCTGCATGGAGGAGCTTTTAAGGGTTTTGTCCATTTGTCATAGAAAGTTGGTGTTTCGGCATCGAAATAATCCTGTAAGCTTATAATCGTAAAATTTGACATAGAAGAACAATAAAAAGTGTACACCGAGCAACTTCGATTGTCCGAAGTTGCTCAACTCTCTCTATGGAGGAGCTTTTAACGGTTTTGTCTATTTATCATAGAAAGTTGTTGTTTTCGCATCAAAATAGTCTTGGAAACTTATACTCTTAAAATTTGACATAGAAGAACAAAAAACGTGTAAACCGAGCATCTTTTATGGTCCGAAATTGGTCAACTCTCTCTATGAAGGAGCTTTTAACAGTTTTCTCCATTTGTCATAGAAACCTGGGATTTTGGCATCAAAATGGTCTAGGAAGCTTATACTCATAAAATTTGACATAGAAGAACAAAAAAAAGTGTACACTGAGCAAGTTTGATTGTCCGAAGTTGCTCAACTCTCTCTATGGAGGAGCTTTTAAAAGTTTCGTCCATTTGTCATAGAAAGTTGGTGTTTTGGCATCGAAATAATCTTGGAAGCTTATACTCTTAAAATTTGACATAGAAGAACATTAAAAAGTGTAAACCGAGCAACTTTCATGTTCCGAAGTTGCTCAACTCTCTCTATGGAGGGGCTTTTAACGGTTTTGTCCATTTGTCATAGAAAGTTGCTGTTTTGACATCGAAATAGTCATGGAAGCTTATACTCTCAAAATTTGACATAGAAGAACAAAAAACGTGTACACCGAGCATCTTTGATGGTCTGAAATTGGTCAACTCTCTCTATGAAGGAGCTTTTAACAGTTTTCTCCATTTGTCATAGAAACCTGGGATTTTGGCATCAAAATGGTCTAGGAAGCTTATACTCATAAAATTTGACATAGAAGAACATTAAAAAGTGTACACCAAGCAACTTTCATGTTCCGAAGTTGCTCAACTCTCTCTATGGAGAAGCTTTTAACGGTTTGGTCCATTTGTCATTAAAAGTTGGTGTTTTGGCATCGAAATAATCCTGGAAACTCATTTCGTAAAATTTAACATAAAAGAACAATAAAAATTGTACACCGAGCGACTTTGATAGGCAGAAGTTGCTCAACTCTCTATATGGAGGAGCTTTTAACAGTTTTCTCCATTTGTCATAGTAACATGAGATTTTGGCATCGAAATAATCTAGGAAGCTTATACTCTTAAAATTTGACATAGAAGAACAGTAAAAGGTGTCAACCGAGCAACTTTGATAGGTTGAAGTTGCCCAACTCTCTGCATGGAGGAGCTTTTAAGGGTTTTGTCCATTTGTCATAGAAAGTTGGTCTTTTGCCATCGAAATAATCTTGGAAGCTTATACTCATAAAATTTAACATAGAAGAACATTAAAAAGTGTACACCGAGCAACTTTGATGTTCTGAAATTGCTCAACTCCCTCTATGGAGGAGCTTTTAACGGTTTTGTCCATTTGTCATAGAAAGTTGGTGTTTTGGCATCGAAATAATCCTGGAAGCTCATTTTTGTAAAATTTAACACAGAAGAACAAAAAAAAGTGTACACCGAGCAACTCTGATAGTCCGAAGTTGCTCAACTCTCTTTATGGAGGAGCTTTTAACGGTTTTGTCCATTCGTCATAGAAAGTTGGCCTTTTGCCATCGAAATAATCTTGGAAGCTTATACTCATAAAATTTGACATAGAAGAACATTAAAAAGTGTATACCGAGCAACGTTGATAGTCCGAAGTTGCTCAACTCTCTCTATGGAGGAGCTTTTAACAGTTTTCTCCATTTATCATAGTAACTTGGGATTTTGGCATCGAAATAATCTAGGAAGCTTATACTCTTAAAATTTGACATAGAAGAACAGTAAAAGGTGTCAACCGAGCAACATTGATAGGTTGAAGTTGCTCAACTCTCTGCATGGAGGAGCTTTTAAGGGTTTTGTCCATTTGTCATAGAAAGTTGGTCTTTTGCCATCGAAATAATCTTGGAAGCTTATACTCATAAAATTTGACATAGAAGAACAATAAAAAGTGTACACCGAGCAACTTTGATAGTCCGAAGTTGCTCAACTCTCTCTATGGACGAGCTTTTAACGGTTTTGTCCATTTGTCATAGAAAGTTGGCCTTTTGCCATCGAAATAATCTTGGAATCTTATACTCATAAAATTTGACATAGAAGAACATTAAAAAGTGTACACCGAGCAACTTTCATGTTCCGAAGTTGCTCAACTCTCTCTATGGAGAAGCTTTTAACGGTTTTGTCCATTTGTCATAGAAAGTTGGTGTTTTGGCATCGAAATAATCTAGGAAGCTTATACTCATAAAATTTGACATAGAAGAACAATAAAAAGTGTACATCGAGCAACTTTTATAGTCCGAAGTTGCTCAACTCTCTCTACGAAGGAGCTTTTAACGGTTTTGTCCATTTGTCATAGAAAGTTGGTGTTTTGGCATCGAAATTATCTTGGAAGCTTATACTCTTAAAATTTGACATAGAAGAACATTAAAAAGTGTAAACCAAGCAACTTTCATGTTCCGAAGTTGCTCAACTCTCTCTATGGAGGGACTTTTAACGGTTTTGTCAATTTGTCGTAGAAAGTTGCTGTTTTGACATCGAAATAGTCTTGGAAGCTTATACTCTTAAAATTTGACATAGAAGAACAAAAAACGTGAACACCGAGCATCTTTGATGGTCTGAAATTGGTCAACTCTCTCTATGAAGGAGCTTATAACAATTTTCTCCATTTGTCATAGAAACCTGGGATTTTGGCATCAAAATGGTCTAGGAAGCTTATACTCATAAAATTTGACATAGAAGAACATTAAAAAGTGTACACGAAGAAACTTTCATGTTCCGAAATTGCTCAACTCTCTCTATGGAGAAGCTTTTAACGGTTTTGTCCATTTGTCATTAAAAGTCGGTGTTTTGGCATCGAAATAATCCTGGAAACTCATTTCGTAAAATTTAACTTAAAAGAACAATAAAAGTTGTACACCGAGCAACTTTGATAGTCCGAAGTTGCTCAACTCTCTCTATGGAGGAGCTTTTAACAGTTTTCTCCATTTATCATAGTAACTTGGGATTTTGGCATCGAAATAATCTAGGAAGCTTATACTCTTAAAATTTGACATAGAAGAACAGTAAATGGTGTCAACCGAGCAACTTTGATAGGTTGAAGTTGCTCAACTCTCTGCATGGACGAGCTTTTAAGGGTTTTGTCCATTTGTCATAGAAAGTTGGTCTTTTGCCATCGAAATAATCTTCGAAGCTTATACTCATAAAATTTGACATAGGAGAACATTAAAAAGTGTACACTGAGCAACTTTGATGTTCCGAAGTTGCTCAACTCCCTCTATGGAGGATCTTTTAACGGTTTTGTCCATTTGTCATAGAAAGTTGGTGTTTTGGCATCGAAATAATCCTGGAAGCTCATTTTTGTAAAATTTAACACAGAAGAACAATAAAAAGTGTACACCGGGCAACTTTGATAGTCCGAAGTTGCTCAACTCTCTCTATGAAGGAGCTTTTAACGGTTTTGTTCATTTGTTATAGAAAGTTGGCCTTTTGCCATCGAAATAATCTTGGAAGCTTATACTCATAAAATTTGACATAGAAGAACATTAAAAAGTGTACACCGAGCAACTTTGATGTTCCGAAGTTGCTCCACTCTCTCTATGGAGGAGCTTTTAACGGTTTTGTCCATTTGTCATAGAAAGTTGGTCTTTTGGCATCGAAATAATCTAGGAAGCTTATACTCATAAAATTTGACATAGAAGAACAATAAAAAGTGTACACCGAGCAACTTTTATAGTCCGAAGTTGCTCAACTCTCTCTATGGAGCGGCTTTTAACGGTTTTGTCCATTTGTCATAGAAAGTTGGTTTTTTGGCATCGAAATAATCTTGGAAGCTTATACTCATATAATTTGACATAGAAGAACATTAAAAAGTGTACACCAAGCAACTTTGATGTTCCGAAGTTGCTCAACTCTCTCTATGGGGGAGCTTTTAACGGTTTTGTCCATTTGTCCTAGAAAGTTGGTCTTTTGGCATCGAAATAATCTAGAAAGCTTATACTCATAAAATTTGACATAGAAGAACTATCAAAAGTGTACACCGAGCAACTTTGATAGTCCGAAGTTGCTCAACTCTCTCTATGGAGGAGCTTTTAACGGTTTTGTCCATTTGTCATAGAAAGTTGGTCGTTTGCCATCGAAATAATCTTGGAAGCTTATACACATAAAATTTGACATAGAAGAACATTAAAAAGTGTACACCGAGCAACTTTGATAGTCCGAAGTTGCTCAACTCTCTCTATGGGGGAGCTTCTAACGGTTTTGTCCATTTTTCATAGAAAGTTGGTGTTTTGGCATCGAAATAATCCTGGAAGCTCATTTTCGTAAAATTTAACATAGAAGAACAATAAAAAGTGTACAACGAGCAACTTTGATTGTCCGAATTTGCTCAACTCTCCCTATAGAGGAGCTTTTAACGGTTTTGTCCATTTGTCATAGAAAGTTCATGTTTTGGCATCAAAATAATCCTGGAAGCTCATTTTCGTAAAATTTAACATAAAAGAACAATAAAAAGTGTACACCGAGCAACTTTGATTGTCCGAATGTTCTCAACTCTCTCTATGGAGGTGATTTTAACGGTTTTGTCCATTTGCCATTAAAAGTTAGTGTTTTGGCATTGAAATAATCTTGGAAGCATACACACGTAAAATTTGACATAAAAAATCAATAAAAAGTGTACACCGAGCAACTTCGATTGTCCGAAGTTGCTCAACTCTCTCTATAGACGTGCTTTTAACGGCTTTGTCCATTTATCATAGAAAGTTAGTGTTTTTTCATCGAAATAATCTAGGAAGCTTATATTCGTAAAATTTGACATAGAAGAATATTAAAAGTTGTACACGGAGCAACTTTGATGGTCCGAGGTTGCTCAACTCTCTCTATGGAGGTGCTTTTAACGGGTTTTTCCATTTGTCGTTGAAAGTTGTTGTTTTGGCATCGAAATAATATTGGAAGCTCATTTTCGTAAAATTCAACATAAAAGAACAATAAAAAGTGTACACCGAGCAACTTTGATTGTCCGAAGATTCTCAACTCTCTCTATAGAGGAGCTTTTAACAATTTTGTCCATTTGTCATTAAAAGTTGGTGCTCTGGCCTCGAAATAATCTTGGAAGCCTACACACGTAAAATTTGACATAAAAAATTAATAAAAAGTTTACACCGAGCAACTTTGATTGTCCGAAGTTGCTCAACTCTCTCTATAGACGTGCTTTTAAGGGCTTTGTCCATTTATCAAAGAAAGTTAGTGTTTTTTCATCGACATAATCTAGGAAGCTTATACTCGTAAAATTTTACATAGAAGAACATTAAAAGGTGTACACCGAGCAACTTTGATGGTCCGACGCTGCTCAACTCTCTCTATGGAGGAGCTATTAACGGTTTTTTCCATTTGTCATAGAAAGTTGGTCTTTTGCCATCGAAATAATCTTTGAAGCTTATACTCATAAAATTTGCCATAGAAGAACATTAAAAAGTGTACACCGAGCAACTTTGATGTTCCGAAGTTGCTCAACTCCCTCTATGGAGGAGCTTTTAACGGTTTTGTCCATTTGTCATAGAAAGTTGGTGTTTTGGCATCGAAATAATCCTGGAAGCTCATTTTCGTAAAATTTAACACATAAGAACAATAAAAAGTGTACACCGAGCAACTTTGATAGTCCAAAGTTGCTCAACTCTCTCTATAGAGGAGCTTTTAACGGTTTTGTCCATTTGTCATAGAAAGTTGGTCTTTTGCCATCGAAATAATCTTGGAAGCTTATACTCATAAAATTTGACATAGAAGAACATTAAAAAGTGTACACCGAGCAACTTTGATGTTCCGAAGTTGCTCAACTCTCTCTATGGAGGAGCTTTTAACGGTTTTGTCCATTTGTCATAGAAAGTTGGTCCTTTGGCATCGAAATATTCTAGGAAGCTTATACTCATAAAATTTGACATAGAAGAACAATAGAAAGTGTACACCGAGCAACTTTTATAGTCCGAAGTTGCTCAACTCTATCTATGGAGGTGCTTTTAACGGTTTTGTCCATTTGTCATAGAAAGTTGGTCTTTTGCCATCGAAATAATCTTCGAAGCTTATACTAATATAATTTGATATAGAAGAACATTAAAAAGTGTACACCAAGCAACTTTGATGTTCCGAAGTTGCTCAACTCTCTCTCTATGGGAGAGCTTTTAACGGTTTTGTCCATTTGTCATAGAAAGTTGGTCTTTTGGCATCGAAATAATCTAGAAAGCTTATACTCATAAAATTTTACATAGAAGAACTATCAAAAGTGTACACCGAGAAACTTTGATAGTCCGAAGTTGCTCAACTCTCTCTATGGAGGAGCTTTTAATGGTTTTGTCCCATTGTCATAGAAAGTTGGTCGTTTGCCATCGAAATAATCTTGGAAGCTTATACTCATAAAATTTGAAATAGAAGAACATTAAAAAGTGTACACCGAGCAACTTTGATAGTCTGAAGTTGCTCAACTCTCTCTATGGGGGAGCTTCTAACGGTTTTGTCCATTTTTCATAGAAAGTTGGTGTTTTGGCATCGAAATAATCCCGGAAGCCCATTTTCGTAAAATTTAACATAGAAGAACAATAAAAAGTGTACAACGAGCAACTTTGATTGTCCAAATTTGCTCAACTCTCCCTATGGAGGAGCTTTTAACGGTTTTGTCCATTTGTCATAGAAAGTTCGTGTTTTGGCAACAAAATAATCCTGGAAGCTCATTTTCATAAAATTTAACATAAAAGAACAATAAAAAGTGTACACCGAGCAACTTTGATTGTCCGAATGTTCTCAACTCTCTCTATGGAGGAGCTTTTAACGGTTTTGTCCATTTGCCATTAAAAGTTAGTGTTTTGGCATCGAAATAATCCTTGAAGCATACATACGTAAAATTTGACATAAAAAAGCAATAAAAAGTGTACACCGAGCAACTTCGATTGTCCGAAGTTGCTCAACTCTCTCTATAGACGTGCTTTTAACGGCTTTGTCCATTTATCATAGAAAGTTAGTGTTTTTTCATCGAAATAATCTAGGAAGCTTATACTCGTAAAATTTGACATAGAAGAACATTAAAAGTTGTACACGGAGCAACTTTGATGGTCCGACATTGCTCAACTCCCTCTATGGAGGTGCTTTTAACGGTTTTTTCCATTTGTTGTAGAAAGTTGGTCTTTTGGCATCGATATAATACTGGAAGCTCATTTTCGTAAAATCCAACATAAAAGAACAATAAAAGATGTACACCGAGCAACTTTGATTGTCCGAAGGTTCTCAACTCTCTCTATGGAGGAGCTTTTAACAATTTTGTCCATTTGTCATTAAAAGTTGGTGATTTGGCCTCGAAATAATCTTCGAAGCTTATACAAGTAAAATTTGACATAAAAAAGTAATAAAAATTGTACACCGAGCAACTTTGATTGTCCGAAAATGCTCAACTCTCTCTATAGACGTGCTTTTAACGGCTTTGCCCATTTATCGAACAAAGTTAGTGTTTTTTCATCGAAATAATCTATGAAGGTTATACTCGTAAAATTTTACATAGAAGAACATTAAAAGGTGTACACCGAGCAACGTTGATGGTCCGACGCTGCTCAACTCTCTCTATGGAGGAGATTTTAACGGTTTTTTCCATTTGTCATAGAAAGTTGGTGTTTTTGCATCGAAAAAATTTAAGAAGCTCACATTCATAAAATTTGAAGTAGAGGAACAATAAAAAGTGTACACTGAGCAACCTTGATTGTCCGAAGTTGCTCAACTCTCGCTATGGAGGAACTTTTAACGGTTTTGTCCATTTGTCATAAAAAGTTGCTGTTTTGGCATCGAAATAATCTTGGAAGCTTATACTCATAAAATTTGACATAGAAAAACAATAAAATGTGTACACCGAGCATCTTTGATGGTTCGAAATTGGTCAACTCTCTCTAAGAAGTAGCTTTTAACAGTTTTCTCTATTTGTCATAGTAACTAGGCATTTTGGCATCGAAATAATCTAGGAAGCTTATACTCATAAAATTTGACATAGAAGAACAATAAAAAGTGTACACCGAGCAACTTTGATAGTCCGAAGTTGCTCAACTCTCTCTATGGAGGAGCTTTTATAGGTTTTGTCCATTTGTTATAGAAAGTTGGTGTTTTGGCATCGAAATAATCCTGGAAGCTCATTTTCGTAAAATTTAACACAGAAGAACAATAAAAAGTGTACACCGAGCAACTTTGATAGTCTGAGGTTGCTCAACTCTCTCTATGGAGGAGCTTTTAACGGTTTTGTCCATTTGTCATAGAAAGTTGGTCTTTTGCCATCAAAATAATCTTGGAAGCTTATACTCACAAAATTTAACATAGAAAAATAATAAAAAGTGTAGACCGAGCAACTTTGATAGTCCGAAGTTGCTCAACTCTCTCTATGGAGGAGCTTTTAACAGTTTTGTCCATTTGTCATAGAATGTTTGTCTTTTGCCATTGAAATAATCTTGGAAGCTTATACTCATAAAATTTGACATAGAAGAACATTAAAAAGTATACACCGAGCAACTTTCATGTTCTGAAGTTGCTCAACTCCCTCTATAGAGGAGATTTTAACGGTTTTGTCCATTTGTCATAGAAAGTTGGTGTTTTGGCATCGAAATCATCCTGCAAGCTTATTTTCGTAAAATTTAACAAAGAAGAACAATAAAAAGCGTACACCGAGAAACTTTGATAGTCCGAAGTTGCTCAACTCTCTCTATGGAGGAGCTTTTAACGGTTTTTTCCATTTGTCATAGAAAGTTGGTCTTTTGCCATCGAAATAATATTGGAAGCTTATACTCATAAAATTTAACATAGAAGAACAATAAAAAGTGTAGACCGAGCAACTTTGATAGTCCGAAGTTGCTCAACTCTCTCTATGGAGGAGCTTTTAACGGTTTTGTCCATTTGTCATAGAATGTTTGTCTTTTGCCATCGAAATAATCTTGGAAGCTTATACTCATAAAATTTGACATAGAAGAACAATAAAAAGTTTACACCGAGAAACTTTGATAGTCCGAAGTTGCTCAACTCTCTCTATGGAGGAGCTTTTAACGGTTTTGTCCATTTGTCATTAAAAGTTGGTGTTTTGACATCGAAATAATCTTGGAAGCTCATTTCGTAAAATTTAACATCTAAGAACAATAAAAAGTGTACACCGACCAACTTTGATAGTCCGGAGTTTCTCAACTCTCTCTATGGAGGAGCTTTTAACAGTTTTCTCCATTTGTCATAGTAACTTGGGATTTTGGCATCGAAATAATCTAGGAAGTTTATACTCTTAAAATTTGACATAGAAGAACAGTAAAATGTGTACACCGAGCAACTTTGATAGTCCGAAGTTGCTCAACTCTCTCTATGGAGGAGCTTTTAACAGTTTTCTCCATTTGTCATAGTAACTTGGGATTTTGGCATCGAAATAATCTAGGAAGGTATACTCTTTAAATTTGACATAGAAGAACATTAAAAAGTATACACCGAGCAACTTTCATGTTCTGAAGTTGCTCAACTCCCTCTATAGAGGAGCTTTTAACGGTTTTGTCCATTTGTCATAGAAAGTTGGTGTTTTGGCATCGAAATCATCCTGCAAGCTTATTTTCGTAAAATTTAACAAAGAAGAACAATAAAAAGCGTACACCGAGCAACTTTGATAGTCCGAAGTTTCTCAACTCTCTCTATGGAGGAGCTTTTAACGGTTTTGTCCATTTGTCATAGAAAGTTGGTCTTTTGCCATCGAAATAATCTTGGAAGCTTATACTCATAAAATTTGCAATAGAAGAACATTAAAAATTGTACACCGAGCAACTTTGATGTTCCGAAGTTGCTCAACTCTCTCTATGGAGGTGCTTTTAACAATTTTGTCCATTTGTCATAGAAAATTGGTGTTTTGCATCGAAATAATCACAAAAACTTACACTCATAAAATTTGAAGTAGAAGAACAATAAAAAGTGTACACCGAGCAACTTTGATTGTCCGAAGTTGCTCAACTCTCTTTATGGAGGAGCTTTTAACATTTTGTCCATTTGTAATAGAAAGTTGCTGTTTTGGCATCGAAATAATCTTGGAAGCTTATACTCATAAAATTTGACATACAAGAACAATAAAACGTGTATACCGTGCAACTTTGATGTGCCAAAATTGCATTACTCTCTCTATGGAGGAGCTTTTAACGGTTTTGTCCATTTGTCATAGAAAGTTGGTCTTTTGCCATCGAAATAATCTTGGATGCTTATACTCATAAAATTTGACATAGAAGAACATTAAAAAGTGTACACCGAGCAACTTTGATGTTCCGAAGTTGCTCAACTCTCTCTATGGAGGTGGTTTTAACGGTTTTGTCCATTTGTCATAGAAAGTTGGTCTTTTGCCATCGAAATAATCTTGGAAGCTTATACTCATAAAATTTGACATAGAAGAACATTAAAAAGTGTACACCGAGCAACTTTGATGTTCCGAAGTTGCTCAACTCTCTCTATGGAGGTGGTTTTAACGATTTTGTCCATTTATCATAGAAAGTTGCTGTTTTGGCATCGAAATAATCTTGGAAGCATATACTCATAAAATTTGACATAGAAGAACAATAAAACGTGTATACCGTGCATCTTTTATGTGCCGAAGTTGCTCTACTCTCTCTATGGAGGAGCTTTTAAAGGTTTTGTCCATTTGTCATAGAAAATTGGTCTTTTTCCATTGAAATAATCTTGGAAGCTTATACTCATAAAATTTGACATAGAAGAACGTTAAAAAGTGTACACCGAGAAACTTTGATAGTCTGAAGTTGCTCAACTCTCTCTATGGAGGAGCTTTTAACAGTTTTCACCATTTGTCATTGTAACTTGGGATTTTGGCATTGAAATAATCTAGGAAGCTTATACTCATAAAATTTGACATAGAAGAACAGTAAAAAGTGTACACCGAGCAACTTTGATAGTCCGAAGTTGCTCAACTCTCTCTATGTAGGAGCTTTTAACAGTTTTCTCTATTTGTCATAGTAACTTGGGATTTTGGCATCGAAATAATCTAGGAAGCTTATACTCTTAAAATTTGACATAGAAGAACAGTAAAAAGTGTACACCGAGCAACTTTGATAGTCCGAAGTTGCTCAACTCTCTCTATGGAGGAGCTTTTAACGGTTTTGTCCATTTATCATAGAAAGTTAATGTTTTTTCATCGAAATAATCTAGGAAGCTTATACTCATAAAATTTGACATAGAAGAACATTAAAAGCTGTACACCGAGCAACTTTGATGGTCCGAAGCTGCTCAACTCTCTCTATGGAGGAGCTTTTAACGGTTTTGTCCATTTGTCATAGAAAGTTGGTCTTTTGGCATCGAAATAATCTAGGAAGCTTATACTCATAAAATTTGACATAGAAGAACAATAAAAAGTGTACACCGAGCAACTTTTATAGTCCGAAGTTGCTCAACTCTCTCTATGGAGCGGCTTTTAACGGTTTTGTCCATTTGTCATAGAAAGTTGGTTTTTTGGCATCGAAATAATCTTGGAAGCTTATACTCATATAATTTGACATAGAAGAACATTAAAAAGTGTACACCAAGCCACTTTGATGTTCCGAAGTTGCTCAACTCTCTCTATGGGGGAGCTTTTAACGGTTTTGTCCATTTGTCCTAGAAAGTTGGTTTTTTGGCATCGAAATAATCTAGAAAGCTTATACTCATAAAATTTGACATAGAAGAACTATCAAAAGTGTACACCGAGCAACTTTGATAGTCCGAAGTTGCTCAACTCTCTCTATGGAGGAGCTTTTAACGGTTTTGTCCATTTGTCATAGAAAGTTGGTCGTTTGCCATCGAAATAATCTTGGAAGCTTATACTCATAAAATTTGACATAGAAGAACATTAAAAAGTGTACACCGAGCAACTTTGATAGTCCGAAGTTGCTCAACTCTCTCTATGGGGGAGCTTCTAACGGTTTTGTCCATTTTTCATAGAAAGTTGGTGTTTTGGCATCGAAATAATCCTGGAAGCTCATTTTCGTAAAATTTAACATAGAAGAACAATAAAAAGTGTACAACGAGCAACTTTGATTGTCCGAATTTGCTCAACTCTCCCTATAGAGGAGCTTTTAACGGTTTTGTCCATTTGTCATAGAAAGTTCGTGTTTTGGCATCAAAATAATCCTGGAAGCTCATTTTCGTAAAATTTAACATAAAAGAACAATAAAAAGTGTACACCGAGCAACTTTGATTGTCCGAATGTTCTCAACTCTCTCTATGGAGGTGATTTTAACGGTTTTGTCTATTTGCCATTAAAAGTTAGTGTTTTGGCATCGAAATAATCTTGGAAGCATACACACGTAAAATTTGACATAAAAAATCAATAAAAAGTGTACACCGAGCAACTTCGATTGTCCGAAGTTGCTCAACTCTCTCTATAGACGTGCTTTTAACGGCTTTGTCCATTTATCATAGAAAGTTAGTGTTTTTTCATCGAAATAATCTAGGAAGCTTATATTCGTAAAATTTGACATAGAAGAATATTAAAAGTTGTACACGGAGCAACTTTGATGGTCCGAGGTTGCTCAACTCTCTCTATGGAGGTGCTTTTAACGGGTTTTTCCATTTGTCGTTGAAAGTTGTTGTTTTGGCATCGAAATAATACTGGAAGCTCATTTTCGTAAAATTCAACATAAAAGAACAATAAAAAGTGTACACCGAGCAACTTTGATTGTCCGAAGATTCTCAACTCTCTCTATAGAGGAGCTTTTAACAATTTTGTCCATTTGTCATTAAAAGTTGGTGCTCTGGCCTCGAAATAATCTTGGAAGCCTACACACGTAAAATTTGACATAAAAAATTAATAAAAAGTTTACACCGAGCAACTTTGATTGTCCGAAGTTGCTCAACTCTCTCTATAGACGTGCCTTTAAGGGCTTTGTCCATTTATCGAAGAAAGTTAGTGTTTTTTCATCGACATAATCTAGGAAGCTTATACTCGTAAAATTTTACATAGAAGAACATTAAAAGGTGTACACCGAGCAACTTTGATGGTCCGACGCTGCTCAACTCTCTCTATGGAGGAGCTATTAACGGTTTTTTCCATTTGTCATAGAAAGTTGGTCTTTTGCCATCGAAATAATCTTTGAAGCTTGATGATGCACAGACCTGGGCCTGGTACACACCATGTGAGGAATTGTCCGCTCTGGGCCGCAAGCGGACCGCACGGCTTTATTTCAGGCAAAGCCCGCCTCCATAGCCCACTCAGCTGTCCAGGGTTTCGGCGGAGTGTGAGCGCTGGGGCTCGAACTCCTAACCTCGTGGATGTGAGCGGAACTACTACCACCAAGCTGATCAGCTTGGTGGTAGTAGTTCCGCTCACATCCACGAGGTTAGGAGTTCGAGCCCCAGCGCTCACACTCCGCCGAAACCCTGGACAGCTGAGTGGGCTATGGAGGCGGGCTTTGCCTGAAATAAAGCCGTGCGGTCCGCTTGCGGCCCAGAGCGGACAATTCCTCACATGGTGTGTACCAGGCCCAGGTCTGTGCATCATCATAAAACCACCGAGCTGATCAGCTTGGTGGTAGTGGGTTTATGATGATGCACAGACCTGGGCCTGGTACACACCATGTGAGGAATTGTCCACTCTGGGCCGCAAGCGGACCGCACGGCTTTATTTCAGGCAAAGCCCGCCTCCATAGCCCACTCAGCTGTCCAGGGTTTCGGCGGAGTGTGAGCGCTGGGGCTCGAACTCCTAACCTCGTGGATGTGAGCGGAACTACTACCACCGAGCTGATCAGCTTGGTGGTAGTAGTTCCGCTCACATCCACGAGGTTAGGAGTTCGAGCCCCAGCGCTCACACTCCGCCGAAACCCTGGACAGCTGAGTGGGCTATGGAGGCGGGCTTTGCCTGAAATAAAGCCGTGCGGTCCGCTTGCGGCCCAGAGCGGACAATTCCTCACATGGTGTGTACCAGGCCCAGGTCTGTGCATCATCATAAAAGGCGCCTTTTGGGTTGGAGGCCGGGACACACGACCTTAGACCCAACCCATTTTAAGACCTCCATGGACATAGCCCACTCAGCGTCCAGGGTGTCGGCGGAGTGTGAGCGCGCACTCGGGGGCTCGAACTCCTCACCTCAGGATGTGAGTGGAACTACCCACTACCACCGAGCTGATCAGCTCGGTGGTAGTAGTTTTATGATGATGCACAGACCTGGGCCTGGTACACACCATGTGAGGAATTGTCCGCTCTGGGCCGCAAGCGGACCGCACGGCTTTATTTCAGGCAAAGCCCGCCTCCATAGCCCACTCAGCTGTCCAGGGTTTCGGCGGAGTGTGAGCGCTGGGGCTCGAACTCCTAACCTCGTGGATGTGAGCGGAACTACTACCACCGAGCTGATCAGCTTGGTGGTAGTAGTTCCGCTCACATCCACGAGGTTAGGAGTTCGAGCCCCAGCGCTCACACTCCGCCGAAACCCTGGACAGCTGAGTGGGCTATGGAGGCGGGCTTTGCCTGAAATAAAGCCGTGCGGTCCGCTTGCGGCCCAGAGCGGACAATTCCTCACATGGTGTGTACCAGGCCCAGGTCTGTGCATCATCATAAAAGGCGCCTTTTGGGTTGGAGGCCGGGACACACGACCTTAGGCCCAACCCATTTTAAGACCTCCATGGACATAGCCCACTCAGCGTCCAGGGTGTCGGCGGAGTGTGAGCGCGCACTCGGGGGCTCGAACTCCTCACCTCAGGATGTGAGTGGAACTACCCACTACCACCGAGCTGATCAGCTCGGTGGTAGTGGGTGTTTCTCGTCCCGCTTACATGAGGTGAGGAGTTCGAGCCCCAGCGCTCACACTCCGCCGACACCCATACAAGTGCGCGATGGGGGCATGTCCATGGAGGTCTTAAAATGGGTTGGGCCTAAGGTCGTGTGTCCCGGCCTCCAACCCAAAAGGCGCCTTTTATGATGATGCACAGACCTGGGCCTGGTACACACCATGTGAGGAATTGTCCGCTCTGGGCCGCAAGCGGACCGCACGGCTTTATTTCAGGCAAAGCCCGCCTCCATAGCCCACTCAGCTGTCCAGGGTTTCGGCGGAGTGTGAGCGCTGGGGCTCGAACTCCTAACCTCGTGGATGTGAGCGGAACTACTACCACCGAGCTGATCAGCTTGGTGGTAGTAGTTCCGCTCACATCCACGAGGTTAGGAGTTCGAGCCCCAGCGCTCACACTCCGCCGAAACCCTGGACAGCTGAGTGGGCTATGGAGGCGGGCTTTGCCTGAAATAAAGCCGTGCGGTCCGCTTGCGGCCCAGAGCGGACAATTCCTCACATGGTGTGTACCAGGCCCAGGTCTGTGCATCATCATAAGGTGGTAGTAGTACCACCGAGCTGATCAGCTCGGTGGTAGTGGGTAGTAGCCCTCACATCCTGAGGTGAGGAGTTCGAGCCCCCGAGTGCGCGCTCACACTCCGCCGACACCCTGGACGCTGAGTGGGCTATGTCCATGGAGGTCTTAAAAATGGGTTGGGCCTAAGGTCGTGTGTCCCGGCCTCCAACCCAAAAGGCGCCTTTTATGATGATGCACAGACCTGGGCCTGGTACACACCATGTGAGGAATTGTCCGCTCTGGGCCGCAAGCGGACCGCACGGCTTTATTTCAGGCAAAGCCCGCCTCCATAGCCCACTCAGCTGTCCAGGGTTTCGGCGGAGTGTGAGCGCTGGGGCTCGAACTCCTAACCTCGTGGATGTGAGCGGAACTACTACCACCGAGCTGATCAGCTCGGTGGTAGTAGTTCCGCTCACATCCACGAGGTTAGGAGTTCGAGCCCCAGCGCTCACACTCCGCCGAAACCCTGGACAGCTGAGTGGGCTATGGAGGCGGGCTTTGCCTGAAATAAAGCCGTGCGGTCCGCTTGCGGCCCAGAGCGGACAATTCCTCACATGGTGTGTACCAGGCCCAGGTCTGTGCATCATCATAAAACCCACTACCACCAAGCTGATCAGCTCGGTGGTAGTAGTTTTATGATGATGCACAGACCTGGGCCTGGTACACACCATGTGAGGAATTGTCCGCTCTGGGCCGCAAGCGGACCGCACGGCTTTATTTCAGGCAAAGCCCGCCTCCATAGCCCACTCAGCTGTCCAGGGTTTCGGCGGAGTGTGAGCGCTGGGGCTCGAACTCCTAACCTCGTGGATGTGAGCGGAACTACTACCACCGAGCTGATCAGCTTGGTGGTAGTAGTTCCGCTCACATCCACGAGGTTAGGAGTTCGAGCCCCAGCGCTCACACTCCGCCGAAACCCTGGACAGCTGAGTGGGCTATGGAGGCGGGCTTTGCCTGAAATAAAGCCGTGCGGTCCGCTTGCGGCCCAGAGCGGACAATTCCTCACATGGTGTGTACCAGGCCCAGGTCTGTGCATCATCATAAACTACTACCACCAAGCTGATCAGCTTGGTGGTAGTGGGTGTTTCTCGTCCCGCTTACATGAGGTGAGGAGTTCGAGCCCCAGCGCTCACACTCCGCCGACACCCATACAAGTGCGCGATGGGGGCATGTCCATGGAGGTCTTAAAATGGGTTGGGCCTAAGGTCGTGTGTCCCGGCCTCCAACCCAAAAGGCGCCTTTTATGATGATGCACAGACCTGGGCCTGGTACACACCATGTGAGGAATTGTCCGCTCTGGGCCGCAAGCGGACCGCACGGCTTTATTTCAGGCAAAGCCCGCCTCCATAGCCCACTCAGCTGTCCAGGGTTTCGGCGGAGTGTGAGCGCTGGGGCTCGAACTCCTAACCTCGTGGATGTGAGCGGAACTACTACCACCGAGCTGATCAGCTCGGTGGTAGTAGTTCCGCTCACATCCACGAGGTTAGGAGTTCGAGCCCCAGCGCTCACACTCCGCCGAAACCCTGGACAGCTGAGTGGGCTATGGAGGCGGGCTTTGCCTGAAATAAAGCCGTGCGGTCCGCTTGCGGCCCAGAGCGGACAATTCCTCACATGGTGTGTACCAGGCCCAGGTCTGTGCATCATCATAAACCACTACCACCAAGCTGATCAGCTCGGTGGTAGTGGGTAGTTCCACTCACATCCTGAGGTGAGGAGTTCGAGCCCCCGAGTGCGCGCTCACACTCCGCCGACACCCTGGACGCTGAGTGGGCTATGTCCATGGAGGTCTTAAAATGGGTTGGGCCCAAGGTTTGGCGTGTGTCCGGCCTCCAACCCAAAAGGCGCCTTTTATGATGATGCACAGACCTGGGCCTGGTACACACCATGTGAGGAATTGTCCGCTCTGGGCCGCAAGCGGACCGCACGGCTTTATTTCAGGCAAAGCCCGCCTCCATAGCCCACTCAGCTGTCCAGGGTTTCGGCGGAGTGTGAGCGCTGGGGCTCGAACTCCTAACCTCGTGGATGTGAGCGGAACTACTACCACCGAGCTGATCAGCTTGGTGGTAGTAGTTCCGCTCACATCCACGAGGTTAGGAGTTCGAGCCCCAGCGCTCACACTCCGCCGAAACCCTGGACAGCTGAGTGGGCTATGGAGGCGGGCTTTGCCTGAAATAAAGCCGTGCGGTCCGCTTGCGGCCCAGAGCGGACAATTCCTCACATGGTGTGTACCAGGCCCAGGTCTGTGCATCATCAAACGGTTTTGTCCATTTGTCATAGAAAGTTCGTGTTTTGGCAACAAAATAATCCTGGAAGCTCATTTTCATAAAATTTAACATAAAAGAACAATAAAAAGTGTACACCGAGCAACTTTGATTGTCCGAATGTTCTCAACTCTCTCTATGGAGGAGCTTTTAACGGTTTTGTCCATTTGCCATTAAAAGTTAGTGTTTTGGCATCGAAATAATCCTTGAAGCATACACACGTAAAATTTGACATAAAAAAGCAATAAAAAGTGTACACCGAGCAACTTCGATTGTCCGAAGTTGCTCAACTCTCTCTATAGACGTGCTTTTAACGGCTTTGTCCATTTATCATAGAAAGTTAGTGTTTTTTCATCGAAATAATCTAGGAAGCTTATACTCGTAAAATTTGACATAGAAGAACATTAAAAGTTGTACACGGAGCAACTTTGATGGTCCGACATTGCTCAACTCTCTCTATGGAGGTGCTTTTAACGGTTTTTTCCATTTGTTGTAGAAAGTTGGTCTTTTGGCATCGATATAATACTGGAAGCTCATTTTCGTAAAATCCAACATAAAAGAACAATAAAAGATGTACACCGAGCAACTTTGATTGTCCGAAGGTTCTCAACTCTCTCTATGGAGGAGCTTTTAACAATTTTGTCCATTTGTCATTAAAAGTTGGTGATTTGGCCTCGAAATAATCTTGGAAGCCTATACAAGTAAAATTTGACATAAAAAAGTAATAAAAATTGTACACCGAGCAACTTTGATTGTCCGAAAATGCTCAACTCTCTCTATAGACGTGCTTTTAACGGCTTTGCCCATTTATCGAACAAAGTTAGTGTTTTTTCATCGAAATAATCTATGAAGGTTATACTCGTAAAATTTTACATAGAAGAACATTAAAAGGTGTACACCGAGCAACGTTGATGGTCCGACGCTGCTCAACTCTCTCTATGGAGGAGCTTTTAACGGTTTTTTCCATTTGTCATAGAAAGTTGGTGTTTTTGCATCGAAAAAATTTAAGAAGCTCACATTCATAAAATTTGAAGTAGAAGAACAATAAAAAGTGTACACTGAGCAACCTTGATTGTCCGAAGTTGCTCAACTCTCGCTATGGAGGAACTTTTAACGGTTTTGTCCATTTGTCATAAAAAGTTGCTGTTTTGGCATCGAAATAATCTTGGAAGCTTATACTCATAAAATTTGACATAGAAAAACAATAAAATGTGTACACCGAGCATCTTTGATGGTTCGAAATTGGTCAACTCTCTCTAAGAAGTAGCTTTTAACAGGTTTCTCTATTTGTCATAGTAACTAGGCATTTTGGCATCGAAATAATCTAGGAAGCTTATACTCATAAAATTTGACATAGAAGAACAATAAAAAGTGTACACCGAGCAACTTTGATAGTCCGAAGTTGCTCAACTCTCTCTATGGAGGAGCTTTTATAGGTTTTGTCCATTTGTTATAGAAAGTTGGTGTTTTGGCATCGAAATAATCCTGGAAGCTCATTTTCGTAAAATTTAACACAGAAGAACAATAAAACGTGTACACCGAGCAACTTTGATAGTCTGAGGTTGCTCAACTCTCTCTATGGAGGAGCTTTTAACGGTTTTGTCCATTTGTCATAGAAAGTTGGTCTTTTGCCATCAAAATAATCTTGGAAGCTTATACTCACAAAATTTAACATAGAAAAACAATAAAAAGTGTAGACCGAGCAACTTTGATAGTCCGAAGTTGCTCAACTCTCTCTATGGAGGAGCTTTTAACAGTTTTGTCCATTTGTCATAGAATGTTTGTCTTTTGCCATCGAAATAATCTTGGAAGCTTATACTCATAAAATTTGACATAGAAGAACATTAAAAAGTATACACCGAGCAACTTTCATGTTCTGAAGTTGCTCAACTCCCTCTATAGAGGAGATTTTAACGGTTTTGTCCATTTGTCATAGAAAGTTGGTGTTTTGGCATCGAAATCATCCTGCAAGCTTATTTTCGCAAAATTTAACAAAGAAGAACAATAAAAAGCGTACACCGAGAAACTTTGATAGTCCGAAGTTGCTCAACTCTCTCTATGGAGGAGCTTTTAACGGTTTTTTCCATTTGTCATAGAAAGTTGGTCTTTTGCCATCGAAATAATCTTGGAAGCTTATACTCATAAAATTTAACATAGAAGAACAATAAAAAGTGTAGACCGAGCAACTTTGATAGTCCGAAGTTGGTCAACTCTCTCTATGGAGGAGCTTTTAACGGTTTTGTCCATTTGTCATAGAATGTTTGTCTTTTGCCATCGAAATAATCTTGGAAGCTTATACTCATAAAATTTGACATAGAAGAACAATAAAAAGTTTACACCGAGAAACTTTGATAGTCCGAAGTTGCTCAACTCTCTCTATGGAGGAGCTTTTAACGGTTTTGTCCATTTGTCATTAAAAGTTGGTGTTTTGGCATCGAAATAATCTTGGAAGCTCATTTCGTAAAATTTAACATATAAGAACAATAAAAAGTGTACACCGACCAACTTTGATAGTCCGGAGTTTCTCAACTCTCTCTATGGAGGAGCTTTTAACAGTTTTCTCCATTTGTCATAGTAACTTGGGATTTTGGCATCGAAATAATCTAGGAAGTTTATACTCTTTAAATTTGACATAGAAGAACATTAAAAAGTATACACCGAGCAACTTTCATGTTCTGAAGTTGCTCAACTCCCTCTATAGAGGAGCTTTTAACGGTTTTGTCCATTTGTCATAGAAAGTTGGTGTTTTGGCATCGAAATCATCCTGCAAGCTTATTTTCGTAAAATTTAACAAAGAAGAACAATAAAAAGCGTACACCGAGCAACTTTGATAGTCCGAAGTTTCTCAACTCTCTCTATGGAGGAGCTTTTAACGGTTTTGTCCATTTGTCATAGAAAGTTGGTCTTTTGCCATCGAAATAATCTTGGAAGCTTATACTCATAAAATTTGCAATAGAAGAACATTAAAAATTGTACACCGAGCAACTTTGATGTTCCGAAGTTGCTCAACTCTCTCTATGGAGGTGCTTTTAACAATTTTGTCCATTTGTCATAGAAAATTGGTGTTTTGCATCGAAATAATCACAAAAACTTACACTCATAAAATTTGAAGTAGAAGAACAATAAAAAGTGTACACCGAGCAACTTTGATTGTCCGAAGTTGCTCAACTCTCTTTATGGAGGAGCTTTTAACATTTTGTCCATTTGTAATAGAAAGTTGCTGTTTTGGCATCGAAATAATCTTGGAAGCTTATACTCATAAAATTTGACATACAAGAACAATAAAACGTGTATACCGTGCAACTTTGATGTGCCAAAATTGCATTACTCTCTCTATGGAGGAGCTTTTAACGGTTTTGTCCATTTGTCATAGAAAGTTGGTCTTTTGCCATCGAAATAATCTTGGAAGCTTATACTCATAAAATTTGACATAGAAGAACATTAAAAAGTGTACACCGAGCAACTTTGATGTTCCGAAGTTGCTCAACTCTCTCTATGGAGGTGATTTTAACGGTTTTGTCCATTTGTCATAGAAAGTTGGTCTTTTGCCATCGAAATAATCTTGGAAGCTTATACTCATAAAATTTGACATAGAAGAACATTAAAAAGTGTACACCGAGCAACTTTGATGTTCCGAAGTTGCTCAACTCTCTCTATGGAGGTGGTTTTAACGATTTTGTCCATTTATCATAGAAAGTTGCTGTTTTGGCATCGAAATAATCTTGGAAGCATATACTCATAAAATTTGACATAGAAGAACAATAAAACGTGTATACCGTGCATCTTTTATGTGCCGAAGTTGCTCTACTCTCTCTATGGAGGAGCTTTTAAAGGTTTTGTCCATTTGTCATAGAAAATTGGTCTTTTTCCATTGAAATAATCTTGGAAGCTTATACTCATAAAATTTGACATAGAAGAACGTTAAAAAGTGTACACCGAGAAACTTTGATAGTCTGAAGTTGCTCAACTCTCTCTATGGAGGAGCTTTTAACAGTTTTCTCCATTTGTCATTGTAACTTGGGATTTTGGCATTGAAATAATCTAGGAAGCTTATACTCATAAAATTTGACATAGAAGAACAGTAAAAAGTGTACACCGAGCAACTTTGATAGTCTGAAGTTGCTCAACTCTCTCTATGTAGGAGCTTTTAACAGTTTTCTCTATTTGTCATAGTAACTTGGGATTTTGGCATCGAAATAATCTAGGAAGCTTATACTCTTAAAATTTGACATAGAAGAACAGTAAAAAGTGTACACCGAGCAACTTTGATAGTCCGAAGTTGCTCAACTCTCTCTATGGAGGAGCTTTTAACGGTTTTGTCCATTTATCATAGAAAGTTAATGTTTTTTCATCGAAATAATCTAGGAAGCTTATACTCATAAAATTTGACATAGAAGAACATTAAAAGCTGTACACCGAGCAACTTTGATGGTCCGAAGCTGCTCAACTCTCTCTATGGAGGAGCTTTTAACGGTTTTTTCCATTTGTCATAATAAGTTGGTGTTTTGGCATTGAAATAATCCTGGAAGCTTATAAATTTGATATAGAAAAACAATAAAAAGTGTACACCGAGTAACTTTGATTGTCCGAAGTTGCTCAACTCTCTCTATGGAGGAGCTTTTAACGGTTTTGTCCATTTGTCATAGAAAGTTGTTGTTTTGGCATCGTAATAATCTTGTAAGTTTATACTCATAAAATTTGACATAGAAGAACATTAAAAGCTGTACACCGAGCAACTTTGATGGTCCGAAGCTGCTCAACTCTCTCTATGGAGGAGCTTTTAACGGTTTTTTCCATTTGTCATAGAAAGTTGGTGTTTTGGCATTGAAATAATCCTGGAAGCTTATAAATTTGATATAGAAAAACAATAAAAAGTGTACACCGAGCAATTTTGATAGTCCGAAGTTGCTCAACTCTATCTATGGAGGAGCTGTTAACAGTTTTACCCATTTGTCATAGTAACTTGGGATTTTGGCATCACAATAATATAGGAAGCTTATACTCATAAAATTTGACATAGAAGAACATTAAAAAGTGTACACCGAGCAACTTTCATGTTCCGAAGTTTCTCAACTCTCTCTATGGAGGAGCTTTTAACGGTTTTGTCCATTTGTCATAGAAAGTTGGTGTTTTGGCATCGAAATAATCCTTGAAGCTCATTTTCGTAAAATTTAACGTAAATGAACAATAAAAAGTCTACACCAAGCAACTTTGATTGTACGAAGGTCCTCAACTCTCTCCATGGAGGAGCTTTTAACAGTTTTCTCTATTTGTCATTAAAAATAGGTGTTTTGGCATCGAAATAATCCTGGAAGCTCATTTCGTAAAATTTAACATAAAAGAACAATAAAAAGTGTACACCGAGCAACTTTGATTGTCCGAAGGTTCTCAACTCTCTCTATGGAGGAGCTTTTAACGGTTTTGTTCATTTGTCATTAAAAGTTGGTGTTTTGGCATCGAAATAATCTTTGAAGCCTATACACTTAAAATTTGACATAAAAGAGCAATAAAAAGTGTACACCGAGCAACTTCGATTTTCCGAAGTTGCTCGACTCTCTCTTTAGACGTGATTTTAACGGCTTTCTCCATTTGTCATAGAAACCTGGGATTTTGTTATCAAAATGGTCTAGTAGGCTTATACTCATAAAATTTGACATAGAAGAACAATAAAAAGTGTACATCGACCAACTTTGATGTTCCGAAGTTCCTCGACTCTCTATATGGAGGACCTTTTAAAGGTTTTGTCCCTTTGTCATAGAAAGTTCACCTTTTGCCATCGAAATAATCTTGGAAGCTTAAACTCATAAAATTTGACATAGAAGAACAATAAAACTTGTACACCGAGCAACTTTGTTGGTCTCAAATGGGTCAACACTCTCTATGAAGGAGCTTTTGACAGTTTTCTCCATTTGTCATAGTAACTTGGGATTTTGGCATCGAAATAATCTAGGAAGCTTATACTCATAAAATTTGACATAGAAGAACAATAAAAAGTGTACACCGAGCAACTTTGATAGTCCGAAGTTGCTCAACTCTCTCTATGGAGGAGATTTTAACGGTTTTGTCCATTTGTCATAGAAAGTTGTTCGTTTACCATCGAAATAATCTTGGAAGCTTATACTCATAAACTTTGACATAGTAGAACATTATAAAGTGTACACCGAGCGACTTTGATTGTCCGAAGTTGCTCAACTCTCTCTATGTAGGAGCTTTTAATGGTTTTGTCCATTTGTCATAGAAAGTTGCTGTTTTGGCATCGAAATAATCTTGGAAGCTTATACTCATAAAATTTGACATACAAGAACAATAAAACGTGTACACCGAGCATCTTTCATGGTCCGAAATTTGTATACTCTCTCTATGAAGTACCTTTTAACAGTTTTCTCCATTTGTCATAGTAACTTGGGATTTTGTCATCGAAATAATCTAGGAAGCTTATACTCATAAAATTTGACATAGAAGAACAATAAAAAGTGTACACCGAGCAACTTTGATAGTCCGAACTTGCTGAACTCTCTCTATGGAGGAGCTTTTAACGGTTTTGTCTATTTGTCATAGAAAGTTGGTGTTTTGGCATCGAAACAATCCTGGAAGATCATTTTCGTAAAATTTAACATAGAAGAACAATAAAAAGTGTACACCGAGCAACTTCGATTGTCCGAAGTTGCTCAACTCTCTCTATGGAGGAGCTTTTAATGGTTTTGTCCTTTTGTCATAGAAAGTTGGTGTTTTTGCATCGAAATAATCCTGGAAGCTCATTTTCATAAAATTTAACATAAAAGAATAATAAAAATTGTACACCGAGCAACTTTGATTGTCCGAAGGTTCTCAACTCTCTCTATGGAGGAGCTTTTAACGGTTTTGTCTATTTGTCATAGAAAGTTGGTGTTTTGGCATCGAAATAATCCTAGAAGTTCATTTTCGTACAATTTAACATAGAAGAACAATAAAAAGTGTACACCGAGCAACTTTCATGTTCCGAAGTTTCTCAACTCTCTCTATGGAGGAGCTTTTAACGGTTTTGTCCATTTGTCATAGAAAGTTGGTGTTTTGGCATCGAAATAATCCTGGAAGTTCATTTTCGTAATATTTAACGTAAAAGAACAATAAAAAGTCTACACCGAGCAACTTTGATTGTTCGAAGGTCCTCAACTCTCTCTGTGGATGAGCTTTTAATGATTTTGTCTATTTGTTATTAAAAGGTGGTGTTTTGGCATCGAAGTAATCCTGGAAGCTCATTTCGTAAAATTTAACATAAAAGAACAATAAAAAGTGTATACCGAGCAACTTTGATTGTCCGAAGGTTCTCAACTCTCTCTATGGAGGAGCTTTTAACGGTTTTGTTCATTTCTCATTAAAAGTTGGTGTTTTGGCATCGAAATAATCTTGGAAGCCTATACACGTAAAATTTGACATAAAAAAGCAATAAAAAGTGTACACCGAGCAACTTCGACTGTCCGAAGTTGCTCAACTCTCTCTATAGACGTGATTTTAACTGCTTTGTCCATTTATTGTAGAAAGTTAGTATTTTTTCATCGAAATAATCTAGGAAGCTTATACTCATAAAATTTGACATAGAAGAACAATAAAACGTGTACATTGAGCATCTTCGATGGTCCGAAATTGGTCAACACTCTCTATGAAGGAGCTTTTAACAGTTTTCTCCATTGGTCATAGTAACTTCGGGTTTTGGCATCGAAATAATCTAGGACGCTTATACTCATAAAATTTGACATAGAAGAACAATAAAAAGTGTACACCGAGCAACTTTGATAGTCCGAAGTTGCTCAACTCTCTCTATGGAGGAGATTTTAACGGTTTTGTCCATTTGTCATAGAAAGTTGTTCGTTTGCCATCGAAATAATCTTGGAAGCTTATACTCATAAACTTTGACATAGTAGAACGTTATAAAGTGTACACCGAGCAACTTTGATTGTCCAAAGTTGCTCAACTCTCTCTATGTAGGAGCTTTTAATGGTTTTGTCCATTTCTCATAGAAAGTTGCTGTTTTGGCATCGAAATAATCTTGGAAGCTTATACTCATAAAATTTCACATAGAAGAACAATAAAACATGTACACCGAGCATCTCTGATGGTCCGAAATTTGTCAACTCTCTCTATGAAGGAACTTTTAACAGTTTTCTCCATTTGTCATAGTAACTTGGGATTTTGGCATCGAAATAATCTAGGAAGCTTATACTCATAAAATTTGACATAGAAGAACAATAAATAGTGTACACCGAGCAACTTTGATTGTCCAAAGGTTCTCAACTCTCTCTATGGAGGAGCTTTTAACGGTTTTGTCTATTTGTCATAAAAAGTTGGTGTTTTGGCATCGAAATAATCCTGGAAGCTCATTTTTGTAAAATTTAACATAGAAGAACAGTAAAAAGTGTACACCAAGCAACTTTGATTGTCCGAAGTTGCTTGATTGGGATGATATTTTGCATATTTTTGTGGAGTTTTGAAAGTAAAACGTTGAGTTTCAATGCTTAAATACCACATTTTAGGTTTGTGTTGCCGAAATCCATGTTAATGAGCCAATGCATAATTCAACACTTTGACATAGTCATTTTAAGTGTTTTCTAGTGGTTCAAGTTGGTTTGGTAGCTTAGAGATAGGAAATCCAAGTTTTGGGCATAATGGTTGAAGTTGTGGAAATGCTATCTCTTAAGCATTTGAGTTTTAATATGCCGGATTTTGTTCTATCAACCTAAAAATGGTTTTGACACTTGTTTAAGTATGTTTCAGTCATTTATGACTTGTTTGAATGATTTTTGTAGGCTTCGGATTGATCGGGATTGAATATGGAAGAAAATGCATAAAAGGAGCTGCAAAACTGAAGTTTACTGTCAACCGTCCGGACGCGTATCAGAAGCCGTCCGGACGGACAAAGAAGAAAGGCGGACAGTGGCATTTTCTAGCATATCCGTCCGGACGGTACTGTTCACCGTCCGGACGGTTGAAGAAGAAAGCCGGACAGTGCTGTTTTCAAGCATATCTGTCCGGACAGCACTGCGCAATAATTTTCGGGTCAACTTTTGAAGGTGCAAATGATCGAATTTGAAGAAACTTTCTTCTACAAAGTTGAAGTAGACATCCAGATATTTCCAACGAGTGCTCATACGCATAAATGCACTGAGAATTGAAGTCTGTGGAATTAATACAAGATACTGCCTTGAACAGTTCCAATAATTTCGGGTTTTATGATTTTTACTCAATTCTTGAAGGGGCAAACTTGTCTAATTACTTTATTTGACCAATGGGACTTATTTGTAATAGGTTAGGATGGTCTTTTAACATAGGTATGAGAGTTTTATGGTTTTGGAGACCCCATTCTTTAAAAACACTGATTTTGGCCGAATTTGATACATTCTCTCTAGGGTTTTTCTCTCTTGCCTTGTTCTTCATCTTTGATTCTTGCTTGGGGTTCGAAAATAGTCTACTGAAGATTGCTAGGAGTCTTGGAGACCCAACCAACTAGAAGAAGAAGTTCTTCCTCCTCGTAGAGCTTGAGAAGAGCCCAAGTTGGATGACCCTCAACTTCTATTTGTAGATTGGAAGGCTGATTCACCTCAACATTCGACATTGGATTTGATTTCTAAACTCCTCTTACTTATTGTTATTTCATTTTATTATCGCATTTGGATTCATAGTTTTAGTTTAATCTATTGAATATTTTCCATTCCGATTTAGTTTAATCTTTATGTTATGTTTTACATTTTATTATGTTGTGCTTATTTCCATTTTGATTTCCCGTAGTAGCTTAGTATTTAATTCTCATCTCGCATATTAGGGTTTAGTTCAATCAATCACCCCAAGAGGGAAAACCGAATCTAACCAATGGTTAGTGCAATTTTGCCACACTTAACATTGTGAATACCATATTTAATTAAGTAATTAGGTTAATAATCCATAGACCCAAGCCGAAACCAAAAGTCTTTGTGAGACGATTTGGGATTCACTCCTATTATTACTTTGACAAACCTACACTTGGGAAAGCGTTAATCCACTTACCTATTTTTGGCGAGTCAAGTTTTTGGCGCCGTTGCCGGGGACTTTTGTCCTTCGGTTCGGGTCTTCCTTTATTTTATTTTTGTTTTTATTGGGAACTTAAATTTCTACTCTACTTTGTGATTGCTTGATGTTGCATGTCTTGGGTTAGAGACGATCATAATAGGTTGCGTAGAACATCTAGCAATACAAGTAGAATTGTTAGTCTTGAAACTGATTTTGCATCTGTGACTTCTGAAGGTGATTCTGAGCTTGGTTTGCCTATTTTGTTTGACGAAGAAGTTTGTGAAAACATGGCTAATCCTGCACCACGTACTCTTAAGGATTTTATTCAGCCCACTCGCACTACTACTCCTTCATGCATCATATTACCTGAAAATGCACCTCCGTTTTCTGTTAAGCATGGCATGATGTCAGTGATACCTCAGTTCCATGGCATGGATTCTGAGAGCCCTTATCAGCATCTTACTGATTTTGAGTTGGCTTGCACTACTTTCATTAATAGGGCTAACACTGATGAGTATGTTAGATCGCGTTTGTTTCCTTTCTCTTTGAAGGATAAGGCTAAGTTGTGGTTTAATCAATTGAGAGCTAATTCTATTACTAGTTGGGTTGATATGCAACGTGAGTTCTTACAAAAATTCTTTCCATTTCAGAGAACTCAAATGATTCAAGAGAAAATAGCTCAATTCACTCAGAAGCATGATGAGACTTTCCAAGCTAGTTGGGACCGCTTCAAGGAATTGTTAAATATTTGTCCCCATCATGGCTATGAATCTTGGAGAGTTGTCAACTACTTCTATACGGGTCTGACTCCAGAGTGCAAACAATTTGTGCAAACTATATGCAATGGAGAATTCTTTGATAAAGAGCCAGACGCCGCATTGGATTTCTTTGATTATCTTGGAGAGAGTGCTAGCCAGTGGAATACAAGAACTGACAGAATTGCTATAGCTGCTCAACCTTTGAGAACCATCCCAAGTGGTGGTAAATATGAGTTGAAGGAAGATGTGGATGTTCAAGCTAAGCTAGCTACTTTGTCTAGAAGACTAGAGATTATGGAGTTGGAAAAAGTCAAGGCAGTGAAAACGGTGGAACCATGTAACTTATGTGCTGATTCTAGCCATAAGACTCAAGATTGCCCTATCATGCCTATGATGGAGAATGGAATGGACCAATTGCAAGCTGCAAATTGGGTCAACAAGATGAATAATCCTTATTCGAACACATACAATCCGGGATGGAGGAACCATCCTAACTTTTCATGGAGGAATGATCAACCAGGACAGTCTTCACAGAGTTATCCACAACAGATGGCTCCTCCACAGCAGTTTCAGCATACTCAGAGTTATCTTCCTCCAATAGCACCTCCTGGTTTTCCTCTTCAACAACCAGTTGCTCCACTCAAGAAGTCTCTAGATGATACCATAGCACAGATGACTACCACTTTTCAGCAGTTCATGCAGGTTCAGGCTACTACAAACAATCAGAATACACAAGCCATCAATGACTTGCGAGGAACAATTCAAAAAATGAATACCACTTTGAGCACTCTTGAGAAAGGAAAGTTTCCAGCTCAACCTCAACCAAATCCTACGGTCTATAAACAACAGTCTCAACAGCATGTTCATAATGTTTCTGGAGATAGTTTTGAGACGACCAAAGCAGTTACCACTTTGAGGAGTGGGAAGCAGGTTTCTAGACCTGAGGCACCTATTGACTCTCCGCATTCTAGTCCTACTCTTGTGGGTGCACCTGAGGTGGTTGAGGTAGAAAAGGAAGTAGAGGGAGAGGATTTATCGACCTACTGTTCCTCCACATAGATTGAAAGTTGGGCAGATGAACAAGCATCATACTGAGATTCAGGAGATTTTCAAGCAAGTGAAGCTCAACATTCCACTTTTAGATGCTATTCAACAAATCCCTTCCTATGCTAAGTTCTTGAAGGACTTATGTACTGCAAAGAGGAAGGTGAATGTGACCAAGAAGTATTTTCTAGTTGAAGAAGTTGGAGCTTTGATCATGAGTGATACTCCTCAGAAGCTGCGTGATCCTGGATCACCTACTATCTCTATTGTGATTGGTGAAAAAAGGCTTGAAAATGCCTTACTTGATTTGGGGAGTAGTGTGAATTTGTTGCCATTATGGGTTTATGAGCAACTTAATATTGGAGAATTGAAGCAGACACCCATGCTTTTACAGATGGCAGACAGAACAGTCAAGAAACCAAAGGGAGTTGTGGAAGATGTCTTGGTGCAAGTGAACAAATTTTACTATCCTGTGGACTTTGTAGTCCTAGAGATGCCACACCCAACTTCCACTCTTGCTAGTGCTCCTATAATTCTTGGGCGACCTTTCCTTGCCACCACTAGTGGCTTGATCAATTGCAAAAGTGGAATGCTCAAGATTACTTTTGGCAATATGACTTTTGAGACTAATATCTTCACTGCTTGCAAGATGCCTAGTGACTGTGACGATTCAGAGCTAGAAGCAGTAGATTGGGTTCAAAGCTTTAGCCCATCAGACTTATACTCTGTTCTTGATTATGAGAGTATATATGAGGATACATATCCTAAGAAATCTAGCCAAATTTATGATATAGAAGATGATTTGGATGATCTTGATCCTATCATATTGGATGATCCTTGTGATATTGATGATTCAGCTAAGTTGGAGGATGTGAGCCACATTGGTAGATGGCGAGGACCAAACTTTGAGATTCTTGATCCACCCGAGGAAATGAAGCCATCCATTGTGGAGACTCCCACTCTTGAGCTGAAAAAGCTTTCTGAAGATTTGAAGTATATTTTCCTTGGTCCAGAAGAGGGTACATTCCCTGTTGTCATTTCATCTCAACTCACTCTTGAGCAAGAAACCAGCTTGGTAGCGGTTTTACAAAAGCACAAGGGAGCTATTGGCTGGACCATTGCAGACATCAAGGGTATTGACCCTAATATTTGTACTCACAGCATTTTTTTGGAGGGAGATCCTACACCAGTGAGAGATGCACAGAGGAGACTCAACCCTGCCATGAAAGAAGTTGTGAAGAAGGAGGTTTTGAAGCTGTTAGCAGTTGGAATCATTTATCCTATCTCCGACAGTAAGTGGGTGAGTCCCACACAGGTAGTCCCTAAGAAATCTGGTTTAACTGTCATTGAAAATGCTTTGGGTGATTTAATTCCTACTAGGAAAGTGACTGGATGGCGCATGTGCATAGACTACCGAAAACTGAATTTGGTTAGTCGCAAAGACCATTTCCCATTGCCCTTTCTTGACCAAATTTTGGAAAAAGTTGCTGGAAATGAGTTTTATTGCTTTTTAGATGGTTTTTCTGGTTATTATCAAATTGCAATATCTTTAGAGGACCAAGAAAAAACCACATTCACTTGCCCTTTTGGCACATTTGCCTTTAGGAGGATGCCATTTGGTTTATGCAATGCCCCTGCCACATTCCAACGTTGCATGATGAGCATTTTTTCTGACATGCTTGAGGACATGTGTGAAGTTTTTATGGATGATTTTTCTGTGTTTGGATGCTCTTTTGATGTGTGCTTGAAAAATTTAAATGCTGTGTTGACTAGATGTGAAGAAAAAAATTTGTTGCTTAATTGGGAAAAATGTCAGTTTATGGTGACTAGTGGGTTGGTACTTGGACATTTAGTGTCAAAACGTGGTATAGAGGTCGATAGGGCTAAGATAGAATTGATTTCTCAATTGCCTATTCCTAGGACTGTGAAGGATATTCGCTCTTTTCTTGGTCATGCCGGCTTCTACCGACGTTTTATTCAAGGCTTTAGTGCTATCACCAAACCATTGTGTGCTTTATTGCAAAATGATACTGAATTTGTTTGGTCTGATGAATGTCAATATGCTTTTGAGACTCTAAAGAAACACTTGACAGTTGCTCCTATCATGCAATCTCCTAGGTGGGATTTACCATTTGAACTTATGACCGATGCTAGTGATTTTGGTCTAGGTGCTGTTTTAGGTCAAAGAATTGATGGTAAACCTTCTGTGATTTATTATGCAAGTAAAACATTGAATGATGCACAGAAGAATTACACCACCACTGAAAAGGAATTGCTTGCTGTTGTGTTTGCTTTAGATAAATTCCGTTCTTATATCATTGGTTCTCCTATCACCATCTTTACTGACCACTCTGCTTTGAAGTATTTGTTGCAAAAGAAATATGCTAAACCCAGGTTGATACGCTGGATTTTATTGCTTCAAGAGTTTGACATCACCATCAAGGACAAGAAAGGTGTCGAGAATGTGGTAGCGGACCACTTATCTAGATTGCAGCTACCCGAGTCTCATATTTCTCCACCTTTGCATGATGACTTTCCGGATGAGCATCTCTTTGCTGTGTCCCGTGCACCTTGGTTTGTAGATATTGTGAACTACCTTGTCTCTGAGCAGATACCTTCTCATTGGAACATTCAAGACAAGCGTAGGTTCCTTTCTGAGGTTCGCTTCTATTACTTCGACTCACCCTATCTTTTTAAATATTGTGTTGATCAGTTGGTGAGAAGATGTATTCCTGACGAAGAGTTTGCTTCTGTGTTTGAGTTTTGCCATTCTGGGGCTTGCGGAGGTCATTTTGCAGCCCAGAAAACTGTTGCAAAAATTTTACAAAGTGGACTTTATTGGCCTACCATGTTTAAAGATGTTGTGTTGTGGTGTAAAGCATGTGAATCTTGTCAAAAACTTGAAAAAATCACAGCTAGGAACATGATGCCCCTTTCTCCCATATTGACCCTTGAAATCTTTGATTGTTGGGGAATTGATTTTATGGGGCCTTTTCCTGTTTCTAATGGTTATATGTATATCTTGCTTGCTGTTGATTATATTTCCAAATGGGTAGAAGCTATACCATGTAGAACCAACGATCATAAGACTGTCCTTAAGTTCTTAAAAGAATTGTTTGCACGTTTTGGCATGCCTAAGGCCATAATTAGTGATGGGGGTTCGCATTTTTGTAACAAACCTTTTCAAAATCTCATGAAGAAATATGGAGTGACTCACAAGGTCTCTACTCCATATCACCCCCAAACTAATGGCCAAGCTGAGTTGGCTAATAGAGAGATCAAGGTCATTCTTGAAAAGACAATTCATCCTAATAGGAAGGATTGGTCTGATAAATTACTTGATGCTCTTTGGGCTTATAGAACTGCATTCAAAACCACTCTTGGCATGTCACCTTATCGTTTGGTTTATGGTCGTGCTTGTCATTTACCTGTTGAGATTCAACATCATGCTTTCTGGGCTATTAAAAAGATTAATTCTTCACTTGATGATGCCCAAGGCTTGAGAAAGTTGCAGATTTCAGAGCTAAAAGAAGCAAGAAGGGAGGCTTATGACAATGCCAAACTGTCCAAGGAGAGGATGAAAGTCTTGCATGACAATAAGATCTTAGACAAGAAATTCTTCCCTGAGCAAGAGGTGCTTCTCTACAATTCTAGGCTACATATTTTTCCAGGAAAGTTGAAGAGTCGTTGGAGTGGCCCTTACATTGTCAAGAAGGTTCATTCCCATGGTGCTGTGGATATTTCCAATCCAAAGAATGGAACCACCTTCACTGTGAATGGACAGCGGGTCAAGCCATTCCTTACTCCCTATGCACCAGAGGATGAGACACTCCTTCTACAGGATGTCCAGGGAGTACTCTCAACTTCTCCTGCTGTTATTTGATTATCCATATACCTAGTCATGGGGGTGCTGGTGCCGTGACATTACTCCGTTTGTTTGTGGTACTTTGGGAGTATTGTAGTCTTAGAACCACTTAGTGTTTTGCATTTGCATTGAATAATTACTTACTGTGCACCATTTTGTTCGTTCCATCCATGGAGACCATGTCTTACTCTAGTTGGGGGTGGGGGTGCCCAGTTTGTGTTTGGTTTAGTTTTTCAAAAGAAATTCAAAAATAAAAGTTTTTTTTAAAAAAAAAAAAGGGAGAAAAAAATTCTGGAACTGTGTTGTGAAAAGCTTTGCATTGCTGTGATTCCTTGATTGCCCATGATGAAAAATATGAACTATGACTTGTAGTGGGAGGCATATAAGATCCCTTGGATTGTGCTTGACTTTTTAGTTTGTCTTGTTTTGAAGTTTGGACTATTTCTCTTTTCGCTTGAGCACATGACCATGAGGTTTTGAAGTGTTGGACATTTAAAGAAGTTTTGCTTAGTGTTAGTCTTTTGAATCTCACAAGCACTAGAACTCACTTGATAAACTCTTGAGGCGAAATCCTAGTCCACATTTTGACTGATGAGATGACATAAGGCCTTCTTTGGTCGTTTGAGCTTAATTTCTAGCCTACCATACTTTAAATTTATCCCTAGGTGTCCCTTCCTAGCCAAATGTTAACCTTTTTATTTCAGCACCTACACATGTACCTAGCTAGAACAAAATTTCCCCCATGCATCACCCGCGCAATTGGATATACATGTTTTTGTGGGATGCTTGTGCATATCATCATGCATATGGGTTGAGTGATGCGTTTTTGTGATGGTGCATTTTGTAAGGTGTTTCTTGCTTTAAAGAAAAAAAAAGTGAAAAAAAAGAAAAGAAAAAAATAGCAAAAGAAGGCAACAACTTAGTTCATTGAATGAAAATATCCAAGTTTGGGATATATGTATAGAGTAAGACGGTTGCATGCCATCAATAAAATCAATGTGGCACATGGCACATATATACAAAAAAGAAAAAAAAAAGAAAAAAAAAAGAAAAAAAAGAAAAAATGAGAGTAGAGAAAGAAAAAAGCAAAGTGAGTGTGAAAAATGTGAGTTGGGACTACTTTGGGGTATATGTGCATGCATGCATATGTATGACCATTGTTACATTGACATGTATATTTGAGTTGTGATTTCAGCCTAAAATTTCCATTTTGACATACCAATAGCCTCAACCTACGTTACATGCTTTAAAAGTCCTATTGGATCATTGGTTTTGTGTTGGGCTACATTAGTGGAGAGAAGTTTTGAAAAGTGAGCATATGGCGGCTTGCACTTTATGATTGAGATTCATTTGATGAATCACTCTTGCATTTTCTAATCTAAATTGATGGCAAGGATGTTCCAAGTGGTCACGCGCACACACACGAGAATGGTTTCAAAATGAAGCAACCTTTTTAGTTAAAATCAAGACTTGGTTGAGATTTGTGTTTTCTTGCATCTTTGTCATGTGTTCATTCTGAGGGTTAAACACTTAGGAAAGAACTTGTCAATGCATGCTTACACTCACACACGTTCCAGACAAATTGGTTCAAAGGAAATTTTTCACCCAGGAATTCATCCCAATTTATTTTCACTATTTTGCTTGAGGACTAGCAAAAAGCTAGTTGGCGGTTGTGATTGGGATGATATTTTGCATATTTTTGTGGAGTTTTGAAAGTAAAACGTTGAGTTTCAATGCTTAAATACCACATTTTAGGTTTGAGTTGCCGAAATCCATGTTAATGAGCCAATGCATAATTCAACACTTTGACATAGTCATTTTAAGTGTTTTCTAGTGGTTCAAGTTGGTTTGGTAGCTTAGAGATAGGAAATCCAAGTTTTGGGCATAATGGTTGAAGTTGTGGAAATGCTATCTCTTAAGCATTTGAGTTTTAATATGCCGGATTTTGTTCTATCAACCTAAAAATGTTTTTGACACTTGTTTAAGTATGTTTCAGTCATTTATGACTTGTTTGAATGATTTTTGTAGGCTTCGGATTGATCGGGATTGAATATGGAAGAAAATGCATAAAAGGAGCTGCAAAACTGAAGTTTACTGTCAACCGTCCGGACGCGTATCAGAAGCCGTCCGGACGGACAAAGAAGAAAGGCGGACAGTGGCATTTTCTAGCATATCCGTCCGGACGGTACTGTTCACCGTCCGGACGGTTGAAGAAGAAAGCCGGACAGTGCTGTTTTCAAGCATATCTGTCCGGACAGCACTGCGCAATAATTTTCGGGTCAACTTTTGAAGGTGCAAATGATCGAATTTGAAGAAACTTTCTTCTACAAAGTTGAAGTAGACATCCAGATATTTCCAACGATTGCCCATACGCATAAATCCATTGAGAATTGAAGTCTGTGGAATTAATACAAGATACTGCCTTGAACAGTTCCAATAATTTCGGGTTTTATGATTTTTACTCAATTCTTGAAGGGGCAAACTTGTCTAATTACTTTATTTGACCAATGGGACTTATTTGTAATAGGTTAGGATGGTCTTTTAACATAGGTATGAGAGTTTTATGGTTTTGGAGACCCCATTCTTTAAAAACACTGATTTTGGCCGAATTTGATACATTCTCTCTAGGGTTTTTCTCTCTTGCCTTGTTCTTCATCTTTGATTCTTGCTTGGGGTTCGAAAATAGTCTACTGAAGATTGCTAGGAGTCTTGGAGACCCAACCAACTAGAAGAAGAAGTTCTTCCTCCTTGTAGAGCTTGAGAAGAGCCCAAGTTGGATGACCCTCAACTTCTATTTGTAGATTGGAAAGCCGATTCACCTCAACATTCGACATTGGATTTGATTTCTAAACTCCTCTTACTTATTGTTATTTCATTTTATTATCGCATTTGGATTCATAGTTTTAGTTTAATCTATTGAATATTTTCCATTCCGATTTAGTTTAATCTTTATGTTATGTTTTACATTTTATTATGTTGTGCTTATTTCCATTTTGATTTCCCGTAGTAGCTTAGTATTTAATTCTCATCTCGCATATTAGGGTTTAGTTCAATCAATCACCCCAAGAGGGAAAACCGAATCTAACCAATGGTTAGTGCAATTTTGCCACACTTAACATTGTGAATACCATATTTAATTAAGTAATTAGGTTAATAATCCATAGACCCAAGCCGAAACCAAAAGTCTTTGTGAGACGATTTGGGATTCACTCCTATTATTACTTTGACAAACCTACACTTGGGAAAGCGTTAATCCACTTACCTATTTTTGGCGAGTCATTGCTCAACTTTCTCTATGAAGGAGCTTTTAACGATTTTGTCCTTTTGTCATAGAAAGTTGGTGTTTTGGCATCGAAATAATCCTGGAAGCTCATTTTCGTAAAATTTAACATAAAAGAATAATAAAAAGTGTACACCGAGCAACTTTGATTGTCCAAAGGTTCTCAACTCTCTCTATGGAGGAGCTTTTAACGGTTTTATTCATTTGTCTTTAAAAGTTGGTGTTTTGGCATTGAAATAATCTTGGAAGCCTATACACGTAAAATTTGACATAAAAAAGCAATAAAAAAGTGTACAACGAGCAATTTCGATTGTCCGAAGTTGCTCAACTCTCTCTATAGACGTGATTTTAACGGCTTTGTCCATTTATTGTAGAAAGTTAGTATTTTTTCATCGAAATAATCTAGGAAGCGTATACTCATAAAATTTGACATAGAAGAACATTAAAAGGTGTACACCGAGCAACTTTGATGGTCCGACGTTGCTCAACTCTCTCTATGGAGGACCTTTTAACGGTTTTGTTCATTTGTCATAGAAAGTTGCTGTTTTGGTATCGAAATAATCCTGGAAGCTTATACTCAAAAAATTTGACATAGAAGAACAATAAAACGTGTACACTGAGCATCTTTGATGGTCCGAAATTGGTCAACACTCTCTATGAAGGAGCTTTGAACAGTTTTCTTCATTTGTCATAGTAACTTGGGATTTTGGCATCGCTATAATCTAGGAAGCTTATACTCAAAAAATTTGACATAGAAGAACAATAAAACGTGTACACCGAGCATCTTTGATGGTTCGAAATTGGTCAACTCTCTCTATGAAGGAGCTTTTAACAGTTTTCTCCATTTGTCATAGAAACCTGGGATTTTGTTATCAAAATGGTCTAGGAAGCTTATACTCATAAAATTTGACATAGAAGAACAATAAAAAGTGTACACCGAGCAACTTTGATGTTCCGAATTTGCTCAACTCTCTATATGAAGGAGCTTTTAAAGGTTTTGTCCCTTGTCATAGAAAGTTGGCCTTTCGCCATCGAAATAATCTTGGAAGCTTATACTCATAAAATTTGACATAGAAGAACGTTAAAAAGTGTACACCGAGCAATTTTCATAGTCCGAAGTTGCTCAACTCTCTCTATGGAGGAGCTTTTAATAGTTTTACCCATTTGTCATAGTAACTTGGGATTTTGGCATCAAAATAATCTAGGAAGCTTATACTAATAAAATTTGACATAGAAGAACATTAAAAAGTGTACACCGAGCAACTTTCATGTTCCGAAGTTGCTCAACTCTCTCTATGGAGGAGCTTTTAACGGTTTTGTCTATTTGTCATAGAAAGTCGGTGTTTTGGCATCGAAATAATCCTGGAAGCTCATTTTCTTAAAATTTAACGTAAAAGAACAATAAAAAGTCTACACCGAGCAACTTTGATTGTCCGAAGGTCCTCAACTCTCTCTATGGAGGTGCTTTTAACAGTTTTGTCTATTTGTCACTAAAAGTTGGTGTTTTGGCATCGAAATAATCCTGGAAGCTCATTTCGTAAAATTTAACATAAAAGAACAATAAATAGTGTACATCGAGCAACTTCGATTGTCCGAAGGTTCTCAACTCTCTCTATGGAGGAGCTTTTAACGGTTTTGTTCATTTGTCATTAAAAGTTGGTGTTTTGGCATCGAAATAATCTTGGAAGCCTATACACGTAAAATTTGACATAAAAAAGAAATAAAAAGTGTACACCGAGCAACTTCGATTGTCCGAAGTTGCTCAACTCTCTCTATAGACGTGATTTTAACGGCTTTGTCCATTTATCGTAGAAAGTTAGTATTTTTTCATCGAAATAATCTAGGAAGCTTATACTCATAAAATTTGACATAGAAGAACATTAAAAGGTGTACACCGAGCAACTTTGATGGTCCGACATTGCTCAACTCTCTCTATGGAGGAGCTTTTAACGGTTTTTTCCATTTGTCATAGAAAGTTGCTGTTTTGGCATCGAAATAATCTTGCAAGCTTATACTCATAAAATTTGACATAGAAGAACAATAAAACGTGTACACCGAGCATATTTGATGGTCCGAAATTGGTCAACTCTCTCTATGTAGGAGCTTTTAACAGTTTTCTCCATTTGTCATTGAAACCTGGGATTTTGTTATCAAAATGGTCTAGGAGGCTTATACTCATAAAATTTGACATAGAAGAACAATAAAAAGTGTACACCGAGCAACTTTGATGTTCCGAAGTTGCTCAACTCCCTCTATGGAGGAGCTTTTAACGGTTTTATCCATTTGTCATAGAAAGTTGGTGTTTTGGCATCGAAATAATCCTGGAAGCTCATTTTCGTAAAATTTAACACAGAAGAACAATAAAAAGTGTACACCGAGCAACTTTGATAGTCCAAAGTTGCTCAACTCTCTTTATAGAGTAGCTTTTAACGGTTTTGTCCATTTGTCATAGAAAGTTGGTCTTTTGCCATCGAAATAGTCTTGGAAGCTTATACTCATAAAATTTGACATAGAAGAACATTAAAAAGTGTACACCGAGCAACTTTGATGTTCCGAAGTTGCTCAACTCTCTCTAAGGAGGAGCTTTTAACGGTTTTGTCCATTTGTCATAGAAAGTTGGTCCTTTGGCATCGAAATAATCTAGGAAGCTTATACTCATAAAATTTGACATAGAACAACAATAAAAAGTGTACACCGAGCAACTTTTATAGTCCGAAGTTGCTCAACTCTATCTATGGACGTGCTTTTAACGGTTTTGTCCATTTGTCATAGAAAGTTGGTCTTTTGCCATCGAAATAATCTTGGAAGCTTATACTCGTATAATTTGATATAGAAGAACATTAAAAAGTGTACACCAAGCAACTTTGATGTTCCGAAGTTTCTCAACTCTCTCTTTGGGGGAGCTTTTAACGGTTTTGTCCATTTGTCATAGAAAGTTGGTCTTTTGGCATCGAAATAATCTAGAAAGCTTATACTCATAAAATTTGACATAGAAGAACTATCAAAAGTGTACACCGAGAAACTTTGATAGTCCGAAGTTGATCAACTCTCTCTATGGAGGAGCTTTTAACGGTTTTGTCCATTTGTCATAGAAAGTTGGTCGTTTGCCATCGAAATAATCTTGGAAGCTTATACTCATAAAATTTGACATAGAAGAACATTAAAAAGTGTACACCGAACAACTTTGATAGTCCGAAGTTGCTCAACTCTCTCTATGGGGGAGCTTCTAACGGTTTTGTCCATTTTTCATAGAAAGTTGGTGTTTTGGCATCGAAATAATCCTGGAAGCTCATTTTCGTAAAATTTAACATAGAAGAACAATAAAAAGTGTACAACGAGCAACTTTGATTGTCCGAATTTGCTCTACTCTCCCTATGGAGGAGCTTTTAATGGTTTTGTCCATTTGTCATAGAAAGTTCGTGATTTGGCAACAAAATAATCCTGGAAGCTCATTTTCATAAAATTTAACATAAAAGAACAATAAAAAGTGTACACCGAGCAACTTTGATTGTCCGAATGTTCTCAACTCTCTCTATGGAGGAGCTTTTAACGGTTTTGTCCATTTGCCATTAAAAATTAGTGTTTTGGCATCGAAATAATCCTTGAAGCATACACACGTAAAATTTGACATAAAAAAGCAATAAAAAGTGTACACCGAGCAACTTCGATTGTCCGAAGTTGCTCAACTCTCTCTATAGACGTGCTTTTAACGGCTTTGTCCATTTATCATAGAAAGTTAGTGTTTTTTCATCGAAATAATCTAGGAAGCTTATACTCGTAAAATTTGACATAGAAGAACATTAAAAGTTGTACACGGAGCAACTTTGATGGTCCGACATTGCTCAACTCTCTCTATGGAGGTGCTTTTAACGGTTTTTTTCCATTTGTTGTAGAAAGTTGGTCTTTTGGCATCGAAATAATACTGGAAGCTCATTTTCGTAAAATCCAACATAAAAGAACAATAAAAGGTGTACACCGAGCAACTTTGATTGTCCGAAGGTTCTCAACTCTCTCTATGGAGGAGCTTTTAACAATTTTGTCCATTTGTCATTAAAAGTTGGTGCTTTGGCCTCGAAATAATCTTGGAAGCCTATACACGTAAAATTTGACATAAAAAAGTAATAAAAAGTGTACACCGAGTAACTTTGATTGTCCGAAAATGCTCAACTCTCTCTATAGACGTGCTTTTAACGGCTTTGCCCATTTGTCATAAAAAGTTGCTGTTTTGGCATCGAAATAATCTTGGAAGCTTATACTCATAAAATTTGAAATAGAAGAACAATAAAATGTGTACACCGAGCATCTTTGATGGTTCGAAATTGGTCAATTCTCTCTAAGAAGGAGCTTTTAACAGTTTTCTCCATTTGTCATAGTAACTAGGCATTTTGGCATCGAAATAATCTAGGAAGCTTATACTCATAAAATTTGACATAGAAGAACAATAAAAAGTGTACACCGAGCAACTTTGATAGTCCGAAGTTGCTCAACTCTCTCTATGGAGGAGCTTTTATAGGTTTTGTCCATTTGTTATAGAAAGTTTGTGTTTTGACATCGAAATAATCCTGGAAGCTCATTTTCGTAAAATTTAACACAGAACAACAATAAAAAGTGTACACCGAGCAACTTTGATAGTCTGAGGTTGCTCAACTCTCTCTATGGAGGAGCTTTTAACGGTTTTGTCCATTTGTCATAGAAAGTTGGTCTTTTGCCATCAAAATAATCTTGGAAGCTTATACTCATAAAATTTAATATAGAAGAACAATAAAAAGTGTAGACCGAGCAACTTTTATAGTCCGAAGTTGCTCAACTCTCTCTATGGAGGAACTTTTAACGGTTTTGTCCATTTGTCATAGAATGTTTGTCTTTTGCCATCGAAATAATCTTGGAAGCTTATACTCATAAAATTTGACATAGAAGAACAATAAAAAGTGTACACCGAGAAACTTTGATAGTCCAAAGTTGCTCAACTCTCTCTATGGAGGAGCTTTTAACGGTTTTGTCCATTTGTCATTAAAAGTTGGTGTTTTGGCATCAAAATAATCTTGGAAGCTCATTTCGTAAAATTTAACATATAAGAACAATAAAAAGTGTACACCGACCAACTTTGATAGTCCGGAGTTTCTCAACTCTCTCTATGGAGGAGCTTTTAACAGTTTTCTCCATTTGTCATAGTAACTTGGGATTTTCGCATCGAAATAATCTAGGAAGTTTATACTCTTAAAATTTGACATAGAAGAACAGTAAAAAGTGTACACCGAGCAACTTTGATAGTCCGAAGTTGCTCAACTCTCTCTATGGAGGAGCTTTTAACAGTTTTCTCCATTTGTCATAGTAAGTTGGGATTTTGGCATCGAAATAATCTAGGAAGGTATACTCTTTAAATTTGACATAAAAGAACATTAAAAAGTGTGCACCGAGCAACTTTCATGTTCTGAAGTTGCTCAACTCCCTCTATAGAGGAGCTTTTAACAGTTTTGTCCATTTGTCATAGAAAGTTGGTGTTTTTGCATCGAAATCATCCTGCAAGCTTATTTTCGTAAAATTTAACAAAGAAGAACAATAAAAAGAGTACACCGAGCAACTTTGATAGTCCGAAGTTGCTCAACTCTTTCTATGGAGGAGCTTTTAACGGTTTTGTCCATTTGTCATAGAAAGTTGGTCTTTTGCCATCGAAATAATCTTGGAAGCTTATACTCATAAAATTTGCAATAGAAGAACATTAAAAATTGTACATCGAGCAACTTTGATGTTCCGAAGTTGCTCAACTCTCTCTATTGAGGTGCTTTTAACGGTTTTGTCCATTTGTCATAGAAAATTGGTGTTTTGCATCGAAATAATCACAAAAACTTACACTCATAAAATTTGAAGTAGAAGAACAATAAAAAGTGTAAACCGAGCAACTTTGATTGTCCGAAGTTGCTCAACTCTCTTTATGGAGGAGCTTTTAACATTTTGTCCATTTGTAATAGAAAGTTGCTGTTTTGGCATCGAAATAATCTTGGAAGCTTATACTCATAAAATTTGACATACAAGAACAATAAAACGTGTATACCGTGCAACTTTGATGTGCCAAAATTGCTTTACTCTCTCTATGGAGGAGCTTTTAACGGTTTTGTCCATTTGTCATAGAAAGTTGGTCTTTTGCCATAGAAATAATCTTGGAAGCTTATACTTATAAAATTTGACATAGAAGAACATTAAAAAGTGTACACCGAGTATCGTTGATGTTCAGAAGTTGCTCAACTCCCTCTATGGAGGAGTTTTAACGGTTTTGTCAATTTGTAATAGAAAGTTGGTGTTTTGGCATCGAAATCATCCTGGAAGCTTATTTTCGTAAAATTTAACAAAGAAGAACAATAAAAAGCGTACACCGAGCAACTTTGATAGTCCGAAGTTGCTCAACTCTCTCTATGGAGGAGCTTTTAACGGTTTTGTCCATTTGTCATAGAAAGTTGGTCTTTTGCCATCGAAATAATCTTGGAAGCTTATACTCATAAAATTTGACATAGAAGAACATTAAAAAGTGTACACCGAGCATCTTTGATGGTTCGAAATTGGTCAATTCTCTCTAAGAAGGAGCTTTTAACAGTTTTCTCCATTTGTCATAGTAACTAGGCATTTTGGCATCGAAATAATCTAGGAAGCTTATACTCATAAAATTTGACATAGAAGAACAATAAAAAGTGTACACCGAGCAACTTTGATAGTCCGAAGTTGCTCAACTCTCTCTATGGAGGAGCTTTTATAGGTTTTGTCCATTTGTTATAGAAAGTTTGTGTTTTGACATCGAAATAATCCTGGAAGCTCATTTTCGTAAAATTTAACACAGAACAACAATAAAAAGTGTACACCGAGCAACTTTGATAGTCTGAGGTTGCTCAACTCTCTCTATGGAGGAGCTTTTAACGGTTTTGTCCATTTGTCATAGAAAGTTGGTCTTTTGCCATCAAAATAATCTTGGAAGCTTATACTCATAAAATTTAATATAGAAGAACAATAAAAAGTGTAGACCGAGCAACTTTTATAGTCCGAAGTTGCTCAACTCTCTCTATGGAGGAACTTTTAACGGTTTTGTCCATTTGTCATAGAATGTTTGTCTTTTGCCATCGAAATAATCTTGGAAGCTTATACTCATAAAATTTGACATAGAAGAACAATAAAAAGTGTACACCGAGAAACTTTGATAGTCCAAAGTTGCTCAACTCTCTCTATGGAGGAGCTTTTAACGGTTTTGTCCATTTGTCATTAAAAGTTGGTGTTTTGGCATCAAAATAATCTTGGAAGCTCATTTCGTAAAATTTAACATATAAGAACAATAAAAAGTGTACACCGACCAACTTTGATAGTCCGGAGTTTCTCAACTCTCTCTATGGAGGAGCTTTTAACAGTTTTCTCCATTTGTCATAGTAACTTGGGATTTTCGCATCGAAATAATCTAGGAAGTTTATACTCTTAAAATTTGACATAGAAGAACAGTAAAAAGTGTACACCGAGCAACTTTGATAGTCCGAAGTTGCTCAACTCTCTCTATGGAGGAGCTTTTAACAGTTTTCTCCATTTGTCATAGTAAGTTGGGATTTTGGCATCGAAATAATCTAGGAAGGTATACTCTTTAAATTTGACATAAAAGAACATTAAAAAGTGTGCACCGAGCAACTTTCATGTTCTGAAGTTGCTCAACTCCCTCTATAGAGGAGCTTTTAACAGTTTTGTCCATTTGTCATAGAAAGTTGGTGTTTTTGCATCGAAATCATCCTGCAAGCTTATTTTCGTAAAATTTAACAAAGAAGAACAATAAAAAGAGTACACCGAGCAACTTTGATAGTCCGAAGTTGCTCAACTCTTTCTATGGAGGAGCTTTTAACGGTTTTGTCCATTTGTCATAGAAAGTTGGTCTTTTGCCATCGAAATAATCTTGGAAGCTTATACTCATAAAATTTGCAATAGAAGAACATTAAAAATTGTACATCGAGCAACTTTGATGTTCCGAAGTTGCTCAACTCTCTCTATTGAGGTGCTTTTAACGGTTTTGTCCATTTGTCATAGAAAATTGGTGTTTTGCATCGAAATAATCACAAAAACTTACACTCATAAAATTTGAAGTAGAAGAACAATAAAAAGTGTAAACCGAGCAACTTTGATTGTCCGAAGTTGCTCAACTCTCTTTATGGAGGAGCTTTTAACATTTTGTCCATTTGTAATAGAAAGTTGCTGTTTTGGCATCGAAATAATCTTGGAAGCTTATACTCATAAAATTTGACATACAAGAACAATAAAACGTGTATACCGTGCAACTTTGATGTGCCAAAATTGCTTTACTCTCTCTATGGAGGAGCTTTTAACGGTTTTGTCCATTTGTCATAGAAAGTTGGTCTTTTGCCATAGAAATAATCTTGGAAGCTTATACTTATAAAATTTGACATAGAAGAACATTAAAAAGTGTACACCGAGTATCGTTGATGTTCAGAAGTTGCTCAACTCCCTCTATGGAGGAGTTTTAACGGTTTTGTCAATTTGTAATAGAAAGTTGGTGTTTTGGCATCGAAATCATCCTGGAAGCTTATTTTCGTAAAATTTAACAAAGAAGAACAATAAAAAGCGTACACCGAGCAACTTTGATAGTCCGAAGTTGCTCAACTCTCTCTATGGAGGAGCTTTTAACGGTTTTGTCCATTTGTCATAGAAAGTTGGTCTTTTGCCATCGAAATAATCTTGGAAGCTTATACTCATAAAATTTGACATAGAAGAACATTAAAAAGTGTACACCGAGCAACTTTGACGTTCCGAAGTTGCTCAACTCTCTCTATGGAGGTGGTTTTAACGGTTTTGTCCATTTGTCATAGAAAGTTGGTGTTTTTGCATCGAAATAATCACAAAAACTTACACTAATAAAATTTGAAGTAGAAGAACAATAAAAAGTGTACACCGAGCAACTATGATTGTCCGAAGTTGCTCAACTTTCTTTATGGAGGAGCTTTTAACGATTTTGTCCATTTGTCATAGAAAGTTGCTGTTTTGGCATCAAAATAATCTTGGAAGCTTATACTCATAAAATTTGACATAGAAGAAGAATAAAACGTGTATACCGTGGATCTTCGATGTGCCGAAGTTGCTCTACTCTCTCTATGGAGGAGCTTTTAAAGGTTTTGTGCATTTGTCATAGAAAGTTGGTCATTTTCCATTGAAATAATCTTGGAAGCTTATACTCATAAAATTTGACATAGAAGAACGTTAAAAAGTGTACACCGAGAAACTTTGATAGTCTGAAGTTGCTCAACTCTCTCTATGGAGGAGCTTTTAACAGTTTTCTCTATTTGTCATAGTAACTTGGGATTTTGGCATCGAAATAATCTAGGAAGCTTATGCTCTTAAAATTTGACATAGAAGAACAGTAAAAAGTGTACACCGAGCAACTTTGATAGTCCGAAGTTGCTCAACTCTCTCTATGGAGGAGCTTTTAACGGTTTTGTCCATTTGTCATAGAAAGTTGGTCTTTTGCCATCGAAATAATCTTGGAAGCTTATACTCATAAAATTTAACATAGAAGAACAATAAAAAGTGTACATCGAGCAACTTCGATTGTCCGAAGTAGCTCAACTCTCTCTATAGACGTGTTTTTAGCGGCTTTGTCTATTTATCATAGAAAGTTAATGTTTTTTCATCGAAATAATCTAGGAAGCTTATACTCTTAAAATTTGACATAGAAGAACATTAAAAGCTGTACACCGAGCAACTTTGATGGTCCGAAGCTGCTCAACTCTCTCAATGGAGGAGCTTTTAACGGTTTTTTCCATTTGTCATAGAAAGTTGGTGTTTTGGCATTGAAATAATCCTGGAAGCTTAGAAATTTGATATAGAAAAACAATAAAAAGTGTACACCGAGTAACTTTGATTGTTCGAAGTGGCTCAACTCTCTCTATGGAGGAGCTTTTAACGGTTTTGTCCATTTGTCATAGAAAGTTGCTGTTTTGGCATCGAAATAATCTTGTAAGCTTATACTCATAAAATTTGACATAGAAGAACAATAAAACGTGTACACCGAGCATCTTTGATGGTCTGAAATTGGTCAACTCTCTCTATGAAGGAGCTTTTAACAGTTTTCTCCATTTGTCGTAGAAACCTGGGATTTTGTTATCAAAATGGTCTAGGAAGCTTATACTCATAAAATTTGACATAGAAGAACAATAAAAAGTGTACACCGAGCAACTTTGATGTTCCGAAGTTGCTCAACTCTCTCTATGGAGGAGCTTTTAAAGGTTTTGTCCCTTTTTTATAGAAAGTTGGCCTTTTGCCATCGAAATCATCTTGGAAGCTTATACTCATAAAATTTGACATAGAAGAACATTAAAAAGTGTACACCGAGAAATTTTGATAGTCCGAAGTTGCTCAACTCTCCCTATGGAGGAGCTTTTAACAGTTTTACCCATTTGTCATTGTAACTTGGGATTTTGGCATCGAAATAATATAGGAAGCTTATACTCATAAAATTTGACATAGAAGAACATTAAAAAGTGTACACCGAGCAACTTTCATGTTCCGAAGTTTCTCAACTCTCTCTATGGAGGAGCTTTTAACGGTTTTGTCCATTTGTCATAGAAAGTTGGTGTTTTGGCATCGAAATAATCCTGGAAGCTCATTTTCGTAAAATTTAACGTAAAAGAACAATAAAAAGTCTACACCAAGCAACTTTGATTGTACGAAGGTCCTCAACTCTCTCCATGGAGGAGCTTTTAACAGTTTTGTCTATTTGTCATTAAAAGTTGGTGTTTTGGCATCGAAATAATCCTGGAAGCTCATTTCGTAAAATTTAACATAAAAGAACAATAAAAAGTGTACACCGAGCAACTTTGATTGTCCGAAGGTTCTCAACTCTCTCTATGGAGGAGCTTTTAACGGTTTTGTTCATTTGTCATTAAAAGTTGGTGTTTTGGCATGGAAATAATCTTTGAAGCCTATACACGTAAAATTTGACATAAAAAAGCAATAAAAAGTGTACACCGAGCAACTTCGATTTTCCGAAGTTGCTCGACTCTCTCTATAGACGTGATTTTAACGGCTTTCCCCATTTGTCATAGAAACCTGAGATTTTGTTATCAAAATGGTCTAGGAGGCTTATACTCATAAAATTTGACATAGAAGAACAATAAAAAGTGTACACCGACCAACTTTGATGTTCCGAAGTTGCTCAACTCTCTATATGGAGGTGCTTTTAAAGGTTTTGTCCCTTTGTCATAGAAAGTTCGCCTTTTGCCATCGAAATAATCTTGGAAGCTTATACTCATAAAATTTGACATAGAAGAACAATAAAACTTGTACACTGAGCATCTTTGTTGGTCTCAAATGGGTCAATACTCTCTATGAAGGAGCTTTTGACAGTTTTCTCCATTTGTCATAGTAACTTGGGATTTTGGCATCGAAATAATCTAGGAAGCTTATACTCATAAAATTTGACATAGAAGAACAATAAAAATTGTACACCGAGCAACTTTGATAGTCCGAAGTTGCTCAACTCTCTCTATGGAGGAGATTTTAACGGTTTTGTCCATTTTTCATAGAAAGTTGTTCGTTTACCATCGAAATAATCTTGGAAGCTTATACTCATAAACTTTGACATAGTAGAACATTATAAAGTGTACACCGAGCAACTTTGATTGTCCGAAGTTGCTCAACTCTCTCTATGTAGGAGCTTTTAATGGTTTTGTCCATTTGTCATAGAAAGTTGCTGTTTTGGCATCGAAATAATCTTGGAAGCTTATACTCATAAAATTTGACATACAAGAACAATAAAACGTGTACACCGAGCATCTTTGATGGTCCGAAATTTGTATACTCTCTCTATGAAGTAGCTTTTAACAGTTTTCTCCATTTATCATAGTAAGTTGGGATTTTGTCATCGAAATAATCTAGGAAGCTTATACTCATAAAATTTGACATAGAAGAACAATAAAAAGTGTACACCGAGCAACTTTGATAGTCCTAACTTGCTGAACTCTCTCTATGGAGGAGCTTTTAACGGTTTTGTCCATTTGTCATAGAAAGTTGGTGTTTTGGCATCGAAACAATCCTCGAAGCTCATTTTCGTAAAATTTAACATAGAAGAACAATAAAAAGTGTACACCGAGCAACTTTGATTGTCCGAAGTTGCTCAACTCTCTCTATGGAGGAGCTTTTAATGGTTTTGTCCTTTTGTCATAGAAAGTTGGTGTTTTGACATCGAAATAATCCTGGAAGCTCATTTTCGTAAAATTTAACATAAAAGAATAATAAAAGTTTTACACCGAGCAACTTTGATTGTCCGAAGGTTCTCAACTCTCTCTATGGAGGAGCTTTTAACGGTTTTGTCTATTTGTCATAGAAAGTTGGTGTTTTGGAATCGAAATAATCCTAGAAGTTCATTTTCGTACAATTTAACATAGAAGAACAATAAAAAGTGTACACCGAGCAACTTTCATGTTCCGAAGTTTCTCAACTCTCTCTATGGAGGAGCTTTTAACGGTTTTGTCCATTTGTCATAGAAAGTTGGTATTTTGGCATCGAAATAATCCTGGAAGTTCATTTTCGTAATATTTAACGTAAAAGAACAATAAAAAGTCTACACCGAGCAACTTTGATTGTTCGAAGGTCCTCAACTCTCTCTGTGGAGAAGCTTTTAACGGTTTTGTCTATTTGTCATTAAAAGTTGATGTTTTGGCATCGAAATAATCCTGGAAGCTCATTTCGTAAAATTTAACATAAAAGAACAATAAAAAGTGTACACCGAGCAACTTTGATTGTCCGAAGGTTCTCAACTATCTCTATGGAGGAGCTTTTAACGGTTTTGTTCATTTCTCATTAAAAGTTGGTGTTTTGGCATCGAAATAATCTTGGAAGCCTATACACGTAAAATTTGACATAAAAAAGCAATAAAAAGTGTACCCCGAGCAACTTCGATTGTCCGAAGTTGCTTAACTCTCTCTATAGACGTGATTTTAACTGCTTTGTCCATTTATCGTAGAAAGTTAGTATTTTTTCATCGAAATAATCTAGGAAGCTTATACTCATAAAATTTGACATAGAAGAACAATAAAACGTGTACACTGAGCATCTTCGATGGTCCGAAATTGGTCAACACTCTCAATGAAGGAGCTGTTAACAGTTTTCTCCATTGGTCATAGTAACTTCGGGTTTTGGCATCGAAATAATCTAGGAAGCTTATACTCATAAAATTTGACATAGAAGAACAATAAAAAGTGTACACCGAGCAACTTTGATAGTCCGAAGTTGCTCAACTCTCTCTATCGAGGAGATTTTAACTGTTTTGTCCATTTGTCATAGAAAGTTGTTCGTTTGCCCTCGAAATAATCTTGGAAGCTTATACTCATAAACTTTGACATAGTAGAACATTATAAAGTGTACACCGAGCAACTTTGATTGTCCAAAGTTGCTCAACTCTCTCTATGTAGGAGCTTTTAATGGTTTTGTCCATTTCTCATAGAAAGTTGCTGTTTTGGCATCGAAATAATCTTGGAAGCTTATACTCATAAAATTTCACATAGAAGAACAATAAAACGTGTACACCGAGCATCTTTGATGGTCCGAAATTTGTCAACTCTCTCTATGAAGGAACTTTTAACAGTTTTCTCCATTTGTCATAGTAACTCGGAATTTTGGCATCGAAATAATCTAGGAAGCTTATACTCATAAAATTTGACATAGAAGAACAATAAATAGTGTACACCGAGCAACTTTGATTGTCCGAAGGTTCTCAACTCTCTCTATGGAGGAGCTTTTAACGGTTTTGTCTATTTGTCATAAAAAGTTGGTGTTTTGGCATCGAAATAATCTTGGAAGCTCATTTTCGTAAAATTTAACATAGAAGAACAATAAAAAGTGTACACCAAGCAACTTTGATTGTCCGAATTTGCTCAACTTTCTCTATGAAGGAGCTTTTAACGATTTTGTCCTATTGTCATAGAAAGTTGGTGTTTTGGCATCGAAATAATCCTGGAAGCTCATTTTCGTAAAATTTAACATAAAAGAATAATAAAAAGTTTACACCGAGCAACTTTGATTGTCCAAAGGTTCTCAACTCTCTCTATGGAGGAGCTTTTAACGGTTTTGTTCATTTGTCATTAAAAGTTGGTGTTTTGGCATTGAAATAATCTTGGAAGCCTATACACGTAAAATTTGACATAAAAAAGCAATAAAAAAGTGTACACCGAGCAACTTCGATTGTCCGAAGTTGCTCAACTCTCTCTATAGACGTGATTTTAACGGCTTTGTCCATTTATCGTAGAAAGTTAGTATTTTTTCATCGAAATAATCTAGGAAGCGTATACTCATAAAATTTGACATAGAAGAACATTAAAAGGTGTACACCGAGCAACTTTGATGGTCCGGCGTTGCTCAACTCTCTCTATGGAGGACCTGTTAACGGTTTTGTTCATTTGTCATAGAAAGTTGCTGTTTTGGCATCGAAATAATCCTGGAAGCTTATACTCAAAAAATTTGACACAGAAGAACAATAAAACGTGTACACTGAGCATCTTTGATGGTCCGAAATTGGTCAACACTCTCTATGAAGGAGCTTTGAACAATTTTCTTCAATTGTCATAGTAACTTGGGATTTTGGCATCGCTATAATCGAGGAAGCTTATACTCAAAAAATTTGACATAGAAGAACAATAAAACGTGTACACCGAGCATCTTTGATGGTCCGAAATTGGTCAACTCTCTCTATGAAGGAGCTTTTAACAGTTTTCTCCATTTGTCATAGAAACCTGGGATTTTGTTATCAAAATTGTCTAGGAAGCTTATACTCATAAAATTTGACATAGAAGAACAATAAAAAGTGTACACCGAGCAACTTTGATGTTCCGAATTTGCTCAACTCTCTATATGAAGGAGCTTTTAAAGGTTTTGTCCCTTGTCATAGAAAGTTGGCCTTTCGCCATCGAAATAATCTTGGAAGCTTATACTCATAAAATTTGACATAGAAGAACATTAAAAAGTGTACACCGAGCAATTTTCATAGTCCGAAGTTGCTCAACTCTCTCTATGGAGGAGCTTTTAACAGTTTTACCCATTTGTCATAGTAACTTGGGATTTTGGCATCAAAATAATCTAGGAAGCTTATACTCATAAAATTTGACATAGAAGAACATTAAAAAGTGTACACCGAGCAACTTTCATGTTCCGAAGTTGCTCAACTCTCTCTATGGAGGAGCTTTTAACGATTTTGTCTATTTGTCATAGAAAGTTGGTGTTTTGGCATCGAAATAATCCTGGAAGCTCATTTTCGTAAAATTTAACGTAAAAGAACAATAAAAAGTCTACACCGAGCAACTTTGATTGTCCGAAGGTCCTCAACTCTCTCTATGGAGGTGCTTTTAACAGTTTTGTCTATTTGTCACTAAAAGTTGGTGTTTTGGCATCGAAATAATCCTGGAAGCTCATTTCGTAAAATTTAACATAAAAGAACAATAAATAGTGTACATCGAGCAACTTTGATTGTCCGAAGGTTCTCAACTCTCTCTATGGAGGAGCTTTTAACGGTTTTGTTCATTTGTCATTAAAAGTTGGTGTTTTGGCATCGAAATAATCTTGGAAGCCTATACACGTAAAATTTGACATAAAAAAGAAATAAAAAGTGTACACCGAGCAACTTCGATTGTCCGAAGTTGCTCAACTCTCTCTATAGACGTGATTTTAACGGCTTTGTCCATTTGTCGTAGAAAGTTAGTATTTTTTCATCGAAATAATCTAGGAAGCTTATACTCATAAAATTTGACATAGAAGAACATTAAAAGGTGTACACCGAGCAACTTTGATGGTCCGACATTGCTCAACTCTCTCTATGGAGGAGCTTTTAAGGGTTTTTTCCATTTGTCATAGAAAGTTGCTATTTTGGCATCGAAATAATCTTGCAAGCTTATACTCATAAAATTTGACATAGAAGAACAATAAAACGTGTACACCGAGCATATTTGATGGTCCGAAATTGGTCAACTCTCTCTATGTAGGAGCTTTTAACAGTTTTCTCCATTTGTCATTGAAACCTGGGATTTTGTTATCAAAATGGTGTAGGAGGCTTATACTCATAAAATTTGACATAGAAGAACAATAAAAAGTGTACACCGAGCAACTTTGATTGTCCGAAGGTTCTCAACTCTCTCTATGGAGGAGCTTTTAACGGTTTTGTTCATTTGTCATTAAAAGTTGGTGTTTTGGCATTGAAATAATCTTGGAAGCCTAAACACGTAAAATTTGACATAAAAAAGCAATAAAAAAGTGTACACCGAGCAACTTCAATTGTCCGAAGTTGCTCAACTCTCTCTATAGACGTGATTTTAACGGCTTTGTCCATTTATCGTAGAAAGTTAGTATTTTTTCATCGAAATAATCTAGGAAGCGTATAGTCATAAAATTTGACATAGAAGAACATTAAAAGGTGTACACCGAGCAACTTTGATGGTCCGGCGTTGCTCAACTCTCTCTATGGAGGACCTATTAACGGTTTTGTTCATTTGTCATAGAAAGTTGCTGTTTTGGCATCGAAATAATCCTGGAAGCTTATACTCAAAAAATTTGACACAGAAGAACAATAAAACGTGTACACTGAGCATCTTTGATGGTCCGAAATTGGTCAACACTCTCTATGAAGGAGCTTTGAACAATTTTCTTCATTTGTCATAGTAACTTGGGATTTTAGCATCGCTATAATCTAGGAAGCTTATACTCAAAAAATTTGACATAGAAGAACAATAAAACGTGTACACCGAGCATCTTTGATGGTCCGAAATTGGTCAACTCTCTCTATGAAGGAGCTTTTAACAGTTTTCTCCATTTGTCATAGAAACCTGGGATTTTGTTATCAAAATGGTCTAGGAAGCTTATACTCATAAAATTTGACATAGAAGAACAATAAAAAGTGTACACCGAGCAACTTTGATGTTCCGAATTTGCTCAACTCTCTATATGAAGGAGCTTTTAAAGGTTTTGTCCCTTGTCATAGAAAGTTGGCCTTTCGCCATCGAAATAATCTTGGAAGCTTATACTCATAAAATTTGACATAGAAGAACATTAAAAAGTGTACACCGAGCAATTTTCATAGTCCGAAGTTGCTCAACTCTCTCTATGGAGGAGCTTTTAACAGTTTTACCCATTTGTCATAGTAACTTGGGATTTTGGCATCAAAATAATCTAGGAAGCTTATACTCATAAAATTTGACATAGAAGAACATTAAAAAGTGTACACCGAGCAACTTTCATGTTCCGAAGTTGCTCAACTCTCTCTATGGAGGAGCTTTTAACGATTTTGTCTATTTGTCACTAAAAGTTGGTGTTTTGGCATCGAAATAATCCTGGAAGCTCATTTCGTAAAATTTAACATAAAAGAACAATAAATAGTGTACACCGAGCAACTTTGATTGTCCGAAGGTCCTCAACTCTCTCTATGGAGGTGCTTTTTACAGTTTTGTCTATTTGTCACTAAAAGTTGGTGTTTTGGCATCGAAATAATCCTGGAAGCCTATACACGTAAAATTTGACATAAAAAAGAAATAAAAAGTGTACACCGAGCAACTTCGATTGTCTGAAGTTGCTCAACTCTCTCTATAGACGTGATTTTAACGGCTTTGTCCATTTATCGTAGAAAGTTAGTATTTTTTCATCGAAATAATCTAGGAAGCTTATACTCATAAAATTTGACATAGAAGAACATTAAAAGGTGTACACCGAGCAACTTTGATGGTCCGACATTGCTCAACTCTCTCTATGGAGGAGCTTTTAACGGTTTTTTCCATTTGTCATAGAAAATTGCTGTTTTGGCATCGAAATAATCTTGCAAGCTTATACTCATAAAATTTGACATAGAAGAACAATAAAACGTGTACACCGAGCATATTTGATGGTCCGAAATTGGTCAACTCTCTCTATGTAGGAGCTTTTAACAGTTTTCTCCATTTGTCATTGAAACCTGGGATTTTGTTATCAAAATGGTCTAGGAGGCTTATACTCATAAAATTTGACATAGAAGAACAATAAAAAGTGTACACCGAGCAACTTTGATTGTCCGAAGGTTCTCAATTCTCTCTATGGAGGAGCTTTTAACGGTTTTGTTCATTTGTCATTAAAAGTTGGTGTTTTGGCATTGAAATAATCTTGGAAGCCTATACACGTAAAATTTGACATAAAAAAGCAATAAAAAAGTGTACACCGTGCAACTTCGATTGTCCGAAGTTGCTCAACTCTCTCTATAGACGTGATTTTAACGGCTTTGTCCATTTATCGTAGAAAGTTAGTATTTTTTCATCGAAATAATCTAGGAAGCGTATACTCATAAAATTTGACATAGAAGAACATTAAAAGGTGTACACCGAGCAAGTTTGATGGTCCGACGTTGCTCAACTCTCTCTATGGAGGACCTTTTAACGGTTTTGTTCATTTGTCATAGAAAGTTGCCGTTTTGGCATCGAAATAATCTTGGAAGCTTATACTCAAAAAATTTGACATAGAAGAACAATAAAACGTGTACACTGAGCATCTTTGATGGTCCGAAATTGGTCAACTCTCTCTATGAAGGAGCTTTTAACAGTTTTCTCCATTTGTCATAGAAACCTGGGATTTTGTTATCAAAATGGTCTAGGAAGCTTATACTCATAAAATTTGACATAGAAGAAGAATAAAAAGTGTACACCGAGCAACTTTGATGTTCCGAATTTGCTCAACTCTCTCTATGGAGGAGCTTTTAACGGTTTTTTCCATTTGTCATAGAAAGTTGCTGTTTTGGCATCGAAATAATCTTGCAAGCTTATACTCATAAAATTTGACATAGAAGAACAATAAAACGTGTACATCGAGCATATTTGATGGTCCGAAATTGGTCAACTCTCTCTATGTAGGAGCTTTTAACAGTTTTCTCCATTTTTCATTGAAACCTGGGATTTTGTTATCAAAATGGTCTAGGAGGCTTATACTCATAAAATTTGACATAGAAGAACAATAAAAAGTGTACACCGAGCAACTTTGATTGTCCGAAGGTTCTCAACTCTCTCTATGGAGGAGCTTTTAACGGTTTTGTTCATTTGTCATTAAAAGTTGGTGTTTTGGCATTGAAATAAACTTGGAAGGCTATACACGTAAAATTTGACATAAAAAAGCAATAAAAAAGTGTACACCGAGCAACTTCGATTGTCCGAAGTTGCTCAACTCTCTCTATAGACGTGATTTTAACGGCTTTGTCCATTTATCGTAGAAAGTTAGTATTTTTTCATCAAAATAATCTAGGAAGCGTATACTCATAAAATTTGACATAGAAGAACATTAAAAGGTGTACACCGAGCAAGTTTGATGGTCCGACGTTGCTCAACTCTCTCTATGGAGGACCTTTTAACGGTTTTGTTCATTTGTCATAGAAAGTTGCTGTTTTGGCATCGAAATAATCTTGGAAGCTTATACTCAAAAAATTTGACATAGAAGAACAATAAAACGTGTACACTGAGCATCTTTGATGGTCCGAAATTGGTCAACACTCTCTATGAAGGAGCTTTGAACAGTTTTCTGCATTTGTCATAGTAACTTGGGATTTTGGCATCGCTATAATCTAGGAAGCTTATACTCAAAAAATTTGACATAGAAGAACAATAAAACCTGTACAGCGAGCATCTTTGATGGTCCGAAATTGGTCAACTCTCTCTATGAAGGAGCTTTTAACAGTTTTCTCCATTTGTCATAGAAACCTGGGATTTTGTTATCAAAATGGTCTAGGAAGCTTATACTCATAAAATTTGACATAGAAGAACAATAAAAAGTGTACACCGAGCAACTTTGATGTTCCGAATTTGCTCAACTCTCTATATGAAGGAGCTTTTAAAGGTTTTGTCCCTTGTCATAGAAAGTTGGCCTTTCACCATCGAAATAATCTTGGAAGCTTATACTCATAAAATTTGACATAGAGGAACATTAAAAAGTGTACACCGAGCAATTTTCATAGTCCGAAGTTGCTCAACTCTCTCTATGGAAGAGCTTTTAACAGTTTTACCCATTTGTCATAGTAACTTGGGATTTTGGCATCAAAATAATCTAGGAAGCTTATACTCATAAAATTTGACATAGAAGAACATTAAAAAGTGTACACCGAGCAACTTTCATGTTCCGAAGTTGCTCAACTCTCTCTATGGAGGAGCTTTTAATGGTTTTGTCTATTTGTCATAGAAAGTTGGTGTTTTGGCATCGAAATAATCCTGGAAGCTCATTTTCGTAAAATTTAACGTAAAAGAACAATAAAAAGTCTACACCGAGCAACTTTGATTGTCCGAAGGTCCTCAACTCTCTCTATGGAGGAGCTTTTAACAGTTTTGTCTATTTGTCACTAAAAGTTGGTGTTTTGGCATCGAAATAATCCTGGAAGCTCATTTCGTAAAATTTAACATAAAAGAACAATAAATAGTGTACATCGAGCAACTTTGATTGTCCGAAGGTTCTCAACTCTCTCTATGGAGGAGCTATTAATGGTTTTGTTCATTTGTTATTAAAAGTTGGTGTTTTGGCATCGAAATAATCTTGGAAGCCTATACACGTAAAATTTGACATAAAAAATAAATAAAAAGTGTACACCGAGCAACTTCGATTGTCCGAAGTTGCTCAACTCTCTCTATAGACGTGATTTTAACGGCTTTGTCCATTTATCGTAGAAAGTTAGTTTTTTTTCATCGAAATAATCTAGGAAGCTTATACTCATAAAATTTGACATAGAAGAACATTAAAAGGTGTACACCGAGCAACTTTGATGGTCCAACATTGCTCAACTCTCTCTATGGAGGAGCTTTTAACGGTTTTTTCCATTTGTCATAGAAAGTTGCTGTTTTGGCATCGAAATAATCTTGCAAGCTTATACTCATAAAATTTGACATAGAAGAACAATAAAACGTGTACACCGAGCATATTTGATGGTCCGAAATTGGTCAACTCTCTCTATGAAGGAGCTTTTAACAGTTTTCTCCATTTGTCATTGAAACCTGGGATTTTGTTATCAAAATGGTCTAGGAGGCTTATACTCATAAAATTTGACATAGAAGAACAATAAAAAGTGTACACCGAGCAATTTTGATAGTCCGGAGTTGCTCAACTCTCTATGTGGAGGAGATTTTAACGGTTTTGTCCATTTGTCATAGAAAGTTGGTCGTTTGCCATCGAAATAATCTTGGAAGCTTATACTCATAAAATTTGACATAGTAGAACATTATAAAGTGTACACCGAGAAACTTTGATTGTCCGAAGTTGCTCAACTCTCTCTATGGAGGAGCTTTTAACGGTTTTGTCCATTTGTCATAGAAAGTTGCTGTTTTGGCATCGAAATAATCTTGGAAGCTTATACTCATAAAATTTGACATAGAAGAACAATAAAACGTGTACACCGAGCATCTTTGATGGTCCGAAATTGGTCAACTCTCTCTATGAAGGAGCTTTTAACAGTTTTCTCCATTTGTCATAGTAACTTGCGATTTTGGCATCGAAATAATCCTGGAAGCTCATTTTCGTAAAATTTAACATAGAAGAACAATAAAAAGTGTACACCGAGCAACTTTGATTGTCCGAAGTTGCTCAACTCTCTCTATGGAGGAGCTTTTAACGGTTTTGTCCTTTTGTCAAAGAAAGTTGGTGTTTTGGCATCGAAATAATCCTGGAAGCTCATTTTTGTAAAATTTAACATAAAAGAATAATAAAAAGTGTACACCGAGCAACTTTGATTGTCTGAAGGTTCTGAACTCTCTCTATGGAGGAGCTTTTAACGGTTTCGTCCATTTGTCATTAAAAGTTGGTGTTTTGGCATCGAAATAATTCTGGAAGCCTATACACGTAAAATTTGACATAAAAAAGCAATAAAAAGTGTACACCTAGCAACTTCGATTGTCCGAAGTTGCTCAACTCTCTCTATAGACGTGCTTTTAACGGCTTTGTCCATTTATCATAGAAAGTTAGTGTTTTTTGATCGAAATAATCTAGGAAGCTTATACTCATAAAATTTGACATAGAAGAACATTAAAAGGTATACACCGATTAACTTTAATGGTCCGACGTTGCTCAACTCTCTCTACGGAGGAGCTTTTAACGGTTTTTTCCATTTGTCATACAAAGTTGGTGTTTTTGCATCGAAATAATCACAAAAGCTTACACTCATAAAATTTGAAGTAGAAGAACAATAAAAAGTGTACACCGAGCAACTTTGATAGTCCGAAGTTGCTCAACTCTCTCTATGGAGGAGATTTTAACGGTTTTGTCCATTTATCATAGAAAGTTGGTCGTTTGCCATCGAAATAATCGTGGAAGCTTATACTCATAAAATTTGACATAGTAGAACATTATAAAGTGTACACCGAGCAACTTTGATTGTCCGAAGTCGCTCAACTCTCTCTATGGAGGAGCTTTTAACGGTTTTGTCCATTTGTCATAGAAAGTTGCTGTTTTGGCATCGAAATAATCTTGGAAGCTTATACTCAAAAAATTTGACATAGAAGAACAATAAAATGTGTACACCGAGCATCTTTGATGGCCCGAAATTTGTCAACTCTCTCTATGAAGGAGCTTTTAACAGTTTTCTCCATTTGTCATAGTAACTTGAGATTTTGGCATCGAAATAATCTAGGAAGCTTGTACTCATAAAATTTGACATAGAAGAACAATAAAAAGTGTACACCGAGCAACTTTGATAGTCCGAAGTTTCTCAACTCTCTCTATGGAAGAGCTTTTAACAGTTTTGTCCATTTGTCATAGAAAGTTGGTGTTTTGGCATCGAAATAATCGTGGAAGCTCATTTTCGTAAAATTTAACATAGAAGAACAATAAAAAGTGTACACCGAGCAACTTTGATTGTCCGAAGTTGCTCAACTCTCTCAATGGAGGGGCTTTTAACGATTTTGTCCTTTTGTCATAGAAAGTTGGTGTTTTGGCATCGAAATAATCCTGGAAGCTCATTTTCGAAAAATTTAAAATAAAAGAATAATAAAAAGTGTACACCGAGCAACTTTGATTGTCCGAAGGTTCTCAACTCTCTCTATGGAGGAGCTTTTAACGGTTTTGTCTATTTGTCATAGAAAGTTGGTGTTTTGGCATCGAAATAATCTTAGAAGCTCATTTTCGTAAACTTTAACATAGAAGAACAATAAAAAGTGTACACCGAGCAACTTTGATTGTCCGAAGTTGCTCAACTCTCTCTATGGAGGAACTTTTAACGGTTTTGTCCATTTGTCATAGAAAGTTGGTGTTTTGGCATCGAAATAATCGTGGAAGCTCATTTTCGAAAAATTTAACATAGAAGAACAATAAAAAGTGTACACCGAGCAACTTTGATTGTCCGAATTTGCTCAACTCTTTCAATGGAAGGGCTTTTAACGATTTTGTCCTTTTGTCATAGAAAGTTGGTGTTTTGGCATCGAAATAAACCTGGAAGCTCATTTTCGTAAAATTTAAAATAAAAGAATAATAAAAAGTGTACACCGAGCAACTTTGATTGTCCGAAGGTTCTCAACTCTCTCTATGGAGGAGCTTTTAACGGTTTTGTCTATTTGTCATAGAAAGTTGGTGTTTTGCCATTGAAATAATCTAGGAAGCCTATACACGTAAAATTTGACATAAAAAAGCAATAAAAAAGCGTACACCGAGCAACTTCGATTGTCCGAAGTTGCTCAACTCTCTCTATAGAGGTGATTTTAACGGCTTTGTCCATTTATCGTAGAAAGTTAGTATTTTTTCATCGAAATAATCTAGGAAGCGTATACTCATAAAATTTGACATAGAAGAACATTAAAAGCTGTACACCGAGCAACTTTGATGGTCCGACGTTGCTCAACTCTCTCTATGGATGACCTTTTAACGGTTTTGTTCATTTGTCATAGAAAGTTGCTGTTTTGGCATCGAAATAATCCTGGAAGCTTATACTCAAAAAATTTGACATAGAACAACAATAAAACGTGTACACTGAGCATCTTTGATGGTCCGAAATTGGTCAACACTCTCTATGAAGGAGCTTTGAACAGTTTTCTTCATTTGTCATAGTAACTTGGGATTTTGGCATCGCTATAATCTAGGAAGCTTATACTCAAAAAATTTGACATAGAAGAACAATAAAACGTGTACACTGAGCATCTTTGATGGTCCGAAATTGGTCAACTCTCTCTATGAAGGAGCTTTTAACAGTTTTCTCCATTTGTCATAGAAACCTGGGATTTTGTTATCAAAATGGTCTAGGAAGCTTATACTCATAAAATTTGACATAGAAGAACAATAAAAAGTGTACACCGAGCAACTTTGATGTTCCGAATTTGCTCAACTCTCTATATGAAGGAGCATTTAAAGGTTTTGTCCCTTGTCATAGAAAATTGGCCTTTCGCCATCGAAATAATCTTGGAAGCTTATACTCATAAAATTTGACATAGAAGAACATTAAAAAGTGTACACCGAGCAATTTTCATAGTCCGAAGTTGCTCAACTCTCTCTATGGAGGAGCTTTTAACAGTTTTACCCATTTGTCATAGTAACTTGGGATTTTGGCATCAAAATAATCTTGGAAGCTTATACTCATAAAATTTGACATAGAAGAACATTAAAAAGTGTACACCGAGCAACTTTCATGTTCCGAAGTTGCTCAACTCTCTTTATGGAGGAGCTTTTAACGGTTTTGTCTATTTGTCATAGAAAGTTGGTATTTTGGCATCGAAATAATCCTGGAAGTTCATTTTCGTAAAATTTAACGTAAAAGAACAATAAAAAGTGTACACCGAGCAACTTTGATTGTCCGAAGTTGCTCAACTCTCTCAATGGAAGGGCTTTTAACGATTTTGTCCATTTGTCATAGAAAGTTGGTGTTTTGGCATCGAAATAATCCTGGAAGCTCATTTTCGTAAAATTTAAAATAAAAGAATAATAAAAAGTGTACACCGAGCAACTTTGATTGTCCGAATGTTCTCAACTCTCTCTATGGAGGAGCTTTTAACGGTTTTGTCTATTTGTCCTAGAAAGTTGGTGTTTTGGCATCGAAATAATCCTGGAAGCTCATTTTCGTAAAATTTAATATAAAAGAACAAAAAAAAGTGTACACCGAGCAACTTTGATTGTCCGAAGTTGCTCAACTCTCTCTATGGAGGAACTTTTAACGATTTTTTCCTTTTTTCATAGAAAGTTGGTGTTTTGGCGTCGAAATAATCCTGGAAGCTCAATTTCGTAAAATTTAACATAAAAGAATAATAAAAAGTGTACACCGAGCAACTTTTATTGTCCGAAGGTTCTCAACTCTCTCTATGGAGGAGCTTTTAACGGTTTTGTTCATTTGTCATTAAAAGTTGGTGTTTTGGCATTGAAATAATCAAGGAGGCCTATACACGTAAAATTTGACATAAAAAAGCGTACACCGAGCAACTTCGATTGTCCGAAGTTGCTCATATCTCTCTATAGACGTGATTTTAACGGCTTTGTCCATTTATCGTAGAATGTTAGTATTTTTTCATCGAAATAATCTAGGAAGCGTATACTCATAAAATTTGACATAGAAGAACATTAAAAGGAGTACACCGAGCAACTTTGATGGTCCGACGTTGCTCAACTCTCTCTATGGAGGAGCTTTTAACGGTTTTGTCCATTTGTCATAGAAAATTGCTGTTTTGGCATCGAAATAATCTTGGAAGCTTATACTCAAAAAATTTGACATAGAAGAACAATAAAACTTGTACACCGAGCATCTTTGATGGTCCGAAATTGGTCAACACTCTCTATGAAGGAACTTTTAACAGTTTTCTCCATTTGTCATAGTAACTTGGGATTTTGGCATCGCTATAATCTAGGAAGCTTATACTCATAAAATTTGACATAGAAGAACAATAAAAAGTGTACACCGAGCAATTTTGATAGTCCGGAGTTGCTCAACTCTCTCTATGGAGGAGATTTTAACGGTTTTGTCCATTTGTCATAGAAAGTTGGTCGTTTGCCATCGAAATAATCTTGGAAGCTTATACTCATAAAATTTGACATAGAAGAACAATAAAACGTGTACAGCGAGCATCTTTGATGGTTCGAAATTGGTCAACTCTCTCTATGAAGGAGCTTTTAACAGTTTTCTCCATTTGTCATAGTAATTTGCGATTTTGGCATCGAAATAATCCTGGAAGCTCATTTTCGTAAAATTTAACATAGAAGAACAATAAAAAGTGTACACCGAGCAACTTTGATTGTACGAAGTTGCTCAACTCTCTCTATGGAGGAGCTTTTAACGGTTTTGTCCTTTTGTCAAAGAAAGTTGGTGTTTTGGCATCGAAATAATCCTGGAAGCTCATTTTCGTAAAATTTAACATAAAAGAATAATAAAAAGTGTACACCGAGCAACTTTGATTGTCTGAAGGTTCTGAACTCTCTCTATGGAGGAGCTTTTAACGGTTTTGTCCATTTGTCATTAAAAGTTGGTGTTTTGGCATCGAAATAATTCTGGAAGCCTATACACGTAAAATTTGACATAAAAAAGCAATAAAAAGTGTTCACCTAGCAACTTCGATTGTCCGAAGTTGCTCAACTCTCTCAATAGACGTGCTTTTAACGGCTTTGTCCATTTATCATAGAAAGTTAGTGTTTTTTCATCGAAATAATCTAGGAAGCTTATACTCATAAAATTTGACATAGAAGAACATTAAAAGGTATACACCGATTAACTTTAATGGTCCGACGTTGCTCAACTCTCTCTACGGAGGAGCTTTTAACGGTTTTTTCCATTTGTCATACAAAGTTGGTGCTTTTGCATCGAAATAATCACAAAAGCTTACACTCATAAAATTTGAAGTAGAAGAACAATAAAAAGTGTACACCGAGCAACTTTGATAGTCCGAAGTTGCTCAACTCTCTCTATAAAGGAGATTTTAACGGTTTTGTCCATTTATCATAGAAAGTTGGTCGTTTGCCATCGAAATAATCGTGGAAGCTTATACTCATAAAATTTCACATAGTAGAACGTTATAAAGTGTACACCGAGCAACTTTGATTATCCGAAGTTGCTCAACTCTCTCTACGGAGGAGCTTTTAACGGTTTTGTCCATTTGTCATAGAAAGTTGCTGTTTTGGCATCGAAATAATCTTGGAAGCTTATACTCATAAAATTTGACATAGAAGAACAATAAAATGTGTACACCGAGCATCTTTGATGGCCCGAAATTTGTCAACTCTCTCTATGAAGGAGCTTTTAACAGTTTTCTCCATTTGTCATAGTAACTTGGGATTTTGGCATCGAAATAATCTAGGAAGCTTGTACTCATAAAATTTGACATAGAAGAACAATAAAAAGTGTACACCGAGCAACTTTGATAGTCCGAAGTTTCTCAACTCTCTCTATGGAAGAGCTTTTAACAGTTTTGTCCATTTGTCATAGAAAGTTGGTGTTTTGGCATCGAAATAATCGTGGAAGCTCATTTTCGTAAAATTTAACATAGAAGAACAATAAAAAGTGTACACCGAGCAACTTTGATTGTCCGAAGTTGCTCAACTCTCTCAATGGAGGGGCTTTTAATGATTTTGTCCTTTTGTCATAGAAAGTTAGTGTTTTGGCATCGAAATAATCCTGGAAGCTCATTTTCGCAAAATTTAAAATAAAAGAATAATAAAAAGTGTACACCGAGCAACTTTGATTGTCCGAAGGTTCTCAACTCTCTCTATGGAGGAGCTTTTAATGGTTTTGTCTATTTGTCATAGAAAGTTGGTGTTTTGGCATCGAAATAATCCTGGAATCTCATTTTCGTAAACTTTAACATAGAAGAACAATAAAAAGTGTACACCGAGCAACTTTGATTGTCCGAAGTTGCTCAACTCTCTCTATGGAGGAACTTTTAACGGTTTTGTCCATTTGTCATATAAAGTTGGTGTTTTGGCATCGAAATAATCGTGGAAGCTCATTTTCGTAAAATTTAACAAGAAGAACAATAAAAAGTGTACACCGAGCAACTTTGATTGTCCAAGTTGCTCAACTCTCTCAATGGAAGGGCTTTTAACGATTTTGTCCTTTTGTCATAGAAAGTTGGTGTTTTGGCATCGAAATAAACCTGGAAGCTCATTTTCGTAAAATTTAAAATAAAAGAATAATAAAAAGTGTACACCGAGCAACTTTGATTGTCCGAAGGTTCTCAACTCTCTCTATGGAGGAGCTTTTAACGGTTTTGTCTATTTGTCATAGAAAGTTGGTGTTTTGGCATTGAAATAATCTAGGAAGCCTATACACGTAAAATTTGACATAAAAAAGCAATAAAAAAGCGTACACCGAGCAACTTCGATTGTCCGAAGTTGCTCAACTCTCTCTATAGACGTGATTTTAACGGCTTTGTCCATTTATCGTAGAAAGTTAGTATTTTTTCATCGAAATAATCTAGGAAGCGTATACTCATAAAATTTGACATAGAAGAACATTAAAAGGTGTACACCGAGCAACTTTGATGGTCCGACGTTGCTCAACTCTCTCTATGGAGGACCTTTTAACGGTTTTGTTCATTTGTCATAGAAAGTTGCTGTTTTGGCATCGAAATAATCCTGGAAGCTTATACTCAAAAAATTTGACATAGAAGAACAATAAAACGTGTACACTGAGCATCTTTGATGGTTCGAAATTGGTCAACACTCTCTATGAAGGAGCTTTGAACAGTTTTCTTCATTTGTCATAGTAACTTGGGATTTTGGCATCGCTATAATCTAGGAAGCTTATACTCAAAAAATTTGACATAGAAGAACAATAAAACGTGTACACCGAGCAACTTTGATGTTCCAAATTTGCTCAACTCTCTATATGAAGGAGCATTTAAAGGTTTTGTCCCTTGTCATAGAAAGTTGGCCTTTCGCCATCGAAATAATCTTGGAAGCTTATACTCATAAAATTTGACATAGAAGAACATTAAAAAGTGTACACCGAGCAATTTTCATAGTCTGAAGTTGCTCAACTCTCTCTATGGAGGAGCTTTTAACAGTTTTACCCATTTGTCATAGTAACTTGTGATTTTGGCATCAAAATAATCTAGGAAGCTTATACTCATAAAATTTGACATAGAAGAACATTAAAAAGTGTACACCGAGCAACTTTCATGTTCCGAAGTTGCTCAACTCTCTCTATGGAGGAGCTTTTAACGGTTTTGTCTATTTGTCATAGAAAGTTGGTATTTTGGCATCGAAATAATCCTGGAAGCTCATTTTCGTAAAATTTAACGTAAAAGAACAATAAAAAGTGTACACCGAGCAACTTTGATTGTCCGAAGTAGCTCAACTCTCTCAATGGAAGGGCTTTTAACGATTTTGTCCTTTTGTCATAGAAAGTTGGTGTTTTGGCATCGAAATAATCCTGGAAGCTCATTTTCGTAAAATTTAAAATAAAAGAATAATAAAAAGTGTACACCGAGCAACTTTGATTGTCCGAATGTTCTCAACTCTCTCTATGGAGGAGCTTTTAACGGTTTTGTCTATTTGTCATAGAAAGTTGGTGTTTTGGCATCGAAATAATCCTGGAAGCTCATTTTCGTAAAATTTAACATAAAAGAACAATAAAAAGTGTATACCGAGCAACTTTGATTGTCCGAAGTTGCTCAACTCTCTCTGTGGAGGAACTTTTAACGATTTTGTCCTTTTTTCATAGAAAGTTGGTGTTTTGGCATCGAAATAATCCTGGAAGCTCATTTTCGTAAAATTTAACATAAAAGAATAATAAAAAGTGTACACCGAGCAACTTTTATTGTCCGAAGGTTCTCAACTCTCTCTATGGAGGAGCTTTTAACGGTTTTGTTCATTTGTCATTAAAAGTTGGTGTTTTGGCATTGAAATAATCTAGGAGGCCTATACACGTAAAATTTGACATAAAAAAGCGTACACCGAGCAACTTCGATTGTCCGAAGTTGCTCAAATCTCTCTATAGACGTGATTTTAACGGCTTTGTCCATTTATCGTAGAATGTTAGTATTTTTTCATCGAAATAATCTAGGAAGCGTATACTCATAAAATTTGACATAGAAGAACATTAAAAGGTGTACACCGAGCAACTTTGATGGTCCGACGTTGCTCAACTCTCTCTACGGAGGAGCTTTTAACGGTTTTGTCCATTTGTCATAGAAAATTGCTGTTTTGGCATCGAAATAATCTTGGAAGCTTATACTCAAAAAATTTGACATAGAAGAACAATAAAACGTGTACACTGACCATCTTTGATGGTCCGAAATTGGTCAACACTCTCTATGAAGGAACTTTTAACAGTTTTTTCCATTTGTCATAGTAACTTGGGATTTTGGCATCGCTATAATCTAAGAAGCTTATACTCATAAAATTTGACATAGAAGAACAATAAAAAGTGTACACCGAGCAATTTTGATAGTCCGGAGTTGCTCAACTCTCTCTATGGAGGAGATTTTAACGGTTTTGTCCATTTGTCATAGAAAGTTGGTCGTTTGCCATCGAAATAATCTTGGAAGCTTATACTCATAAAATTTGACATAGTAGAACATTATAAAGTGTACACCGAGCAACTTTGATTGTCCGAAGTTGCTCAACTCTCTCTATAGAGGAGCTTTTAACGGTTTTGTCCATTTTTCATAGAAAGTTGCCGTTTTGGCATCGAGATAATCTTGGAAGCTTATACTCACAAAATTTGACATAGAAGAACAATAAAACGTGTACACCGAGCATCTTTGATGGTCCGAAATTGGTCAACTCTCTCTATGAAGGAGCTTTTAACAGTTTTCTCCATTTGTCATAGTAACTTGCGATTTTGGCATCGAAATAATCTAGGAAGCTTATACTCATAAAATTTGACATAGAAGAACAATAAAAAGTGTACACCGAGCAACTTTGATTGTCCGAAGTTGCTCAACTCTTTCTATGGAGGAGCTTTTAACGGTTTTGTTCATTTGTCATTAAAAGTTGGTGTTTTGGCATTGAAATAATCTTGGAAGCCTATACACGTAAAATTTGACATAAAAAAGCAATAAAAAAGCGTACACCGAGCAACGTCGATTGTCCGAAGTTGCTCAACTCTCTCTATAGACGTGATTTTAACGGCTTTGTCCATTTATCGTAGAATGTTAGTATTTTTTCATCGAAATAATCTAGGAAGCGTATACTCATAAAATTTGACATAGAAGAACATTAAAAGGTGTACACCGAGCAACTTTGATGGTCCGACGTTGCTCAACTCTCTCTATGAAGGAGCTTTTAACGGTTTTGTCCATTTGTCATAGAATATTGCTGTTTTGGCATCGAAATAATCTTGGAAGCTTATACTCAAAAAATTTGACATAGAAGAACAATAAAACGTGTACACTGACCATCTTTGATGGTCCGAAATTGGTCAACACTCTCTGTGAAGGAACTTTTAACAGTTTTCTCCATTTGTCATAGTAACTTAGGATTTTGGCATCGCTATAATCTAGGAAGCTTATACTCATAAAATTTGACATAGAAGAACAATAAAAAGTGTACACCGAGCAATTTTGATAGTCCGGAGTTGCTCAACTCTCTCTATGGAGGAGATTTTAACGATTTTGTCCATTTGTCATAGAAAGTTGGTCGTTTGCCATCGAAATAATCTTGGAAGCTTATACTCATAAAATTTGACATAGTAGAACATTATAAAGTGTACACCGAGCAACTTTGATTGTCCGAAGTTGCTCAACTCTCTCTATGGAGGAGCTTTTAACGGTTTTGTCCATTTTTCATAGAAAGTTGCTGTTTTGGCATCGAAATAATCTTGGAAGCTTATACTCATAAAATTTGACATAGAAGAACAATAAAACGTGTACACCGAGCATCTTTGATGGTGCGAAATTGGTCAACTCTCTCTATGAAGGAGCTTTTAACAGTTTTCTCCATTTGTCATAGTAACTTGGGATTTTGGCATCGCTATAATCTAGGAAGCTTATACTCATAAAATTTGACATAGAAGAACAATAAAAAGTGTACACCGAGCAATTTTGATAGTCCGGAGTTGCTCAACTCTCTCTATGGAGGAGATTTTAACGGTTTTGTCTATTTGTCATAGAAAGTTGGTCGTTTGCCATCGAAATAATCTCGAAAGCTTATACTCATAAAATTTGACATAGTAGAACATTATAAAGTGTACACCGAGCAACTTTGATGGTCCGAAGTTGCTCAACTCTCTCTATGGAGGAGCTTTTAACGGTTTTGTCCATTTTTCATAGAAAGTTGCTGTTTTGGCATCGAAATAATCTTGGAAGCTTATACTCATAAAATTTGACATAGAAGAACAATAAAACGTGTACACCGAGCATCTTTGATGGTCCGAAATTGGTCAACACTCTCTATGAAGGAGCTTTTAACAGTTTTCTCCATTTGTCATAGAAACCTGGGATTTTGTTATCAAAATGGTCTAGGAAGCTTATACTCATAAAATTTGACATAGAAGAACAATAAAAAGTGTACACCGAGCAACTTTGATAGTCCGAAGTTGCTCAACTCTCTCTATGGAGGAGATTTTAACGGTTTTGTCCATTTGTCATAGAAAGTTGTTCGTTTGCCATCGAAATAATCTTCGAAGCTTATACTCATAAACTTTGACATAGTAGAACATTATAAAGTGTACACCGAGCAACTTTGATTGTCCGAAGTTACTCAACTCTCTCTATGTAGGAGCTTTTAATGGTTTTGTCCATTTCTCATAGAAAGTTGCTGTTTTGGCATCGAAATAATCTTGGAAGCTTATACTCATAAAGTTTCACATAGAAGAACAATAAAACGTGTACACCGAGCATCTTTGATGGTCCGAAATTTGTCAACTCTCTCTATGAAGGAACTTTTAACAGTTTTCTCCATTTGTCATAGTAACTTGGGATTTTGGCATCGAAATAATCTAGGAAGCTTATACTCATAAAATTTGACATAGAAGAACAATAAATAGTGTACACCGAGCAACTTTGATTGTCGGAAGGTTCTCAACTCTCTCTATAGAGGAGCTTTTAACGGTTTTGTCTATTTGTCATAAAAAGTTGTTGTTTTGGCATCGAAATAATCCTAGAAGCTCATTTTCGTAAAATTTAACATAGAAGAACAATAAAAAGTGTACACCAAGCAACTTTTATTGTCCGAAGTTGCTCAACTTTCTCTATGAAGGAGCTTTTAACAATTTTTTCCTTTTGTCATAGAAAGTTGGTGTTTTGCCATCGAAATAATCCTGGAAGCTCATTTTTGAAAAATTTAACATAAAAGAATAATAAAAAGTGTACACCGAGCAACTTTGATTGTCCGAAGGTTCTCAACTCTCTCTATGGAGGAGCTTTTAACGGTTTTGTTCATTTGTCATTAAAAGTTGGTGTTTTGGCATTGAAATAATCTTGGAAGCCTATACACGTAAAATTTGGCATAAAAAAGCAATAAAAAAGTGTACACCGAGCAACTTCGATTGTCCGAAGTTGCTCAACTCTCTCTATAGACGTGATTTTAACGGCTTTGTCCATTTATCGTAGAAAGTTAGTATTTTTTCATCGAAATAATCTAGGAAGCGTATACTCATAAAATTTGACATAGAAGAACATTAAAAGGTGTACACCGAGCAACTTTGATGGTCCGACGTTGCTCAACTCTCTCTATGGAGGACCTTTTAACGGTTTTGTTCATTTGTCATAGAAAGTTGCTGTTTTGGCATCGAAATAATCCTGGAAGCTTATACTCAAAAAATTTGACATAGAAGAACAATAAAACGTGTACACTGATCATCTTTGATGGTCCGAAATTGGTCAACACTCTCTATGAAGGAGCTTTCAACGGTTTTCTTCATTTGTCATAGTAACTTGGGATTTTGGCATCGCTATAATCTAGGAAGCTTATACTCAAAAAATTTGACATAGAAAAACAATAAAACGTGTACACTGAGCATCTTTGATGGTCCGAAATTGGTCAACTCTCTCTATGAAGGAGCTTTTAACAGTTTTCTCCATTTGTCATAGAAACCTGGGATTTTGTTATCAAAATGGTCTAGGAAGCTTATACTCATAAAATTTGACATAGAAGAACAATAAAAAGTGTACACCGAGCAACTTTGATGTTCCAAATTTGCTGAACTCTCTATATGAAGGAGCTTTTAAAGGTTTTGTCCCTTGTCATAGAAAGTTGGCCTTTCGCCATCGAAATAATCTTGGAAGCTTATACTCATAAAATTTGACATAGAAGAACATTAAAAAGTGTACACCGAGCAATTTTCATAGTCCGAAGTTGCTCAACTCTCTCTATGAAGGAGCTTTTAACAGTTTTACCCATTTGTCATAGTAACTTGGGATTTTGGCATCAAAATAATCTAGGAAGCTTATACTCATAAAATTTGACATAGATGAACATTAAAAAGTCTACACCGGGCAACTTTCATGTTCCGAAGTTGCTCAACTCTCTCTATGGAGGAGCTTTTAACGGTTTTGTCTATTTGTCATAGAAAGTTGGTGTTTTGGCATCGAAATAATCCTGGAAGCTCATTTTCATAAAATTTAACGTAAAAGAACAATAAAAAGTCTACACCGAGCAAATTTGATTGTCCGAAGGTCCTCAACTCTCTCTATGGAGGAGCTTTTAACAGTTTTGTCTATTTGTCACTAAAAGTTGGTGTTTTGGCATCGAAATAATCCTGGAAGCTCATTTCGTAAAATTTAACATAAAAGAACAATAAATAGTGTACATCGAGCAACTTTGATTGTCCGAAGGTTCTCAACTCTCTCTATGGAGGAGCTTTTAACGGTTTTGTTCATTTCTCATTAAAAGTTGGTGTTTTGGCATCGAAATAATCTTGGAAGCCTATACACGTAAAATTTGACATAAAAAAGAAATAAAAAGTGTACACCGAGCAACTTCGATTGTCTGAAGTTGCTCAACTCTCTCTATAGACGTGATTTTAACGACTTTGTCCATTTATCGTAGAAAGTTAGTATTTTTTCATCGAAATAATCTAGGAAGCTTATACTCATAAAATTTGACATAGAAGAACATTAAAAGGTGTACACCGAGCAACTTTGATGGTCCGACATTGCTCAACTCTCTCTATGGAGGAGCTTTTAACGGTTTTTTCCATTTGTCATAGAAAGTTGCTGTTTTGGCATCGAAATAATCTTGCAAGCTTATACTCATAAAATTTGACATAGAAGAACAATAAAACGTGTACACCGAGCATATTTGATGGTCCGAAATTGGTCAACTCTCTCTATGAAGGTGCTTTTAACAGTTTTCTCCATTTGTCATTGAAACTTGGGATTTTGTTATCAAAATGGTCTAGGAGGCTTATACTCATAAAATTTGACATAGAAGAACAATAAAAAGTGTACACCGAGCAACTTTGATTGTCCGAAGGTTCTCAACTCTCTCTATGGAGGAGCTTTTAACGGTTTTGTTCATTTGTCATTAAAATTTGGTGTTTTGGCATTGAAATAATCTTGGAAGCCTATACACGTAAAATTTGACATAAAAAAGCAATAAAAAAGTGTACACCGAGCAACTTCGATTGTCCGAAGTTGCTAAACTCTCCCTCTAGACGTGATTTTAACGGCTTTGTCCATTTATCGTAGAAAGTTAGTATTTTTTCATCAAAATAATCTAGGAAGCGTATACTTATAAAATTTGACATAGAAGAACATTAAAAGGTGTACACCGAGCAACTTTGATGGTCCGACGTTGCTCAACTCTCTCTATGGAGAACCTCTTAACGGTTTTGTTCATTTGTCATAGAAAGTTGCTATTTTGGCATCGAAATAATCTTGGAAGCTTATACTCAAAAAAATTGACATAGAAGAATAGTAAAACGTGTACACAGAGCATCTTTGATGGTCCGAAATTGGTCAACACTCTCTATGAAGGAGCTTTGAACAGTTTCTGCATTTTTCATAGTAACTTGGGATTTTGGCATCGCTATAATCTAGGAAGCTTATACTCAAAAAATTTGACATAGAAGAACAATAAAACATGTACACCGAGCATCTTTGATGGTCCGAAATTGGTCAACTCTCTCTATGAAGGAGCTTTTAACAGTTTTGTCCATTTGTCATAGAAACCTGGGATTTTGTTATCAAAATGGTCTAGGAAGCTTATACTCATAAAATTTGACATAGAAGAACAATAAAAAGTGTACACCGAGCAACTTTGATGTTCCGAATTTGCTCAACTCTCTATATGAAGGAGCTTTTAAAGGTTTTGTCCATTTGTCAGAGAAAGTTGCTGTTTTGGCATCGAAATAATATTGGAAGCTTATACTCATAAAATTTGACATAGAAGAACAATAAAACGTGTACACCGAGCATCTTTGATGGTCCGAAATTGGTCAACTCTCTCTATGAATGAGTTTTTAACAGTTTTCTCCATTTGTCATAGTAACTTGCGATTTTGGCATCCAAATAATCTAGGAAGCTTATACTCATAAAATTTGACATAGAAGAACAATAAAAAGTGTACACCGAGCAACTTTGATTGTCCGAAGTTGCTCAACTCTCTCTATGGAGGAGCTTTTAACGGTTTTGTCCATTTTTCATAGAAAGTTGCTGTTTTGGCATCGAAATAATCTTGGAAGCTTATACTCATAAAATTTGACATAGAAGAACAATAAAACGTGTACACCGAGCATCTTTGATGGCCCGAAATTTGTCAACTCTCTCTATGAAGGAGCTTTTAACAGTTTTCTCCATTTGTCATAGTAACTTGGGATTTTGGCATCGAAATAATCTAGGAACCTTATACTCATAAAATTTGACATAGAAGAACAATAAAAAGTGTACACCGAGCAACTTTGATAGTCCGAATTTTCTCAACTCTCTCTATGGAAGAGCTTTTAACGGTTTTGTCCATTTGTCATAGAAAGTTGGAGTTTTGGCATCGAAATAATCGTGGAAGCTCATTTTCGTAAAATTTAAAATAAAAGAATAATAAAAAGTGTACACCGAGCAACATTGATTGTCCGATGGTTCTCAACTCTCTCCATGGAGGAGCTTTTAACGGTTTTGTCTATTTGTCATAGAAAGTTGGTGTTTTGGCATCGAAATAATCCTGGAAGCTCATTTTCGTAAAATTTAACATAAAAGAACAATAAAAAGTGTACACCGAACAACTTTGATTGTCCGAAGTTGCTCAACTCTCTCTATGGAGGAACTTTTAACGATTTTGTCCTTTTTTCATAGAAAGTTGGTGTTTTGGCATCGAAATAATCCTGGAAGCTCATTTTCGTAAAATTTAATATAAAAGAATAATAAAAAGTGTACACCGAGCAACTTTGATTGTCCGAAGGTTCTCATCTCTCTCTATGGAGGAGCTTTTGACGGTTTTGTTCATTCGTCATTAAAAGTTGGTGTTTCGGCATTGAAATAATCTAGGAAGCCTATACACGTAAAATTTGAAATAAAAAAGCAATAAAGAAGCGTACACCGAGCAACTTCGATTGTCCGAAATTGCTCAACTCTCTCTATAGACGTGATTTTAACGGCTTTGTCCATTTATCGTAGAATGTTAGTATTTTTTCATCGAAATAATCTAGGAAGCGTATACTCATAAAATTTGACATAGAAGAACATTAAAAGGTGTACACCGAGCAACTTTGATGGTCCGACGTTGCTCAACTCTCTCTATGGTGGAGCTTTTAACGGTTTTGTCTATTTGTCATAGAAAATTGCTGTTTTGGCATCGAAATAATCTTGGAAGCTTATACTCAAAAAATTTGACATAGAAGAACAATAAAACGTGTACACTGACCATCTTTGATGGTCCGAAATTTGTCAACACTCTCTATGAAGGAACTTTTATCAGTTTTCTCCATTTGTCATAGTAACTTGGGATTTTGGCATCGCTATAATCTAGGAAGCTTATACTCATAAAATTTGACATAGAAGAACAATAAAAAGTGTACACCGAGCAATTTTGATAGTCCGGAGTTGCTCAACTCTCTCTATGGAGGAGATTTTAACGGTTTTGTCCATTTGTCATAAAAAGTTGGTCGTTTGCCATCGAAATAATCTTGGAATCTTATACTCATAAAATTTGACATAGTAGAACATTATAAAGTGTACACCGAGCAACTTTGATTGTCCGAAGTTGCTCAACTCTCTCTATCGAGGAGCTTTTAACGGTTTTGTCCATTTTTCCTAGAAAGTTGCTGTTTTGGCATCGAAATAATCTTGGAAGCTTATACTCAAAAAATTTGACATAGAAGAACAATAAAACGTGTACACCGAGCATCTTTGGTGGTCCGAAATTGGTCAACTCTCTCTATGAAGGAGCTTTTAACAGTTTTCTCCATTTGTCATAGTAACTTGCGATTTTGGCATCGAAATAATCTAGGAAGCTTATACTCACAAAATTTGACATAGAAGAACAATAAAAAGTGTACACCGAGCAACTTTGATTGTCCGAAGTTGCTCAACTCTTTCTATGGAGGAGCTTTTAACGGTTTTGTCCTTTTGTCATAGAAAGTTGGTGTTTTGGCCTCGAAATAATCCTGGAAGCTCATTTTCGTAAAATTTAAATAAATGAATAATAAAAAGTGTACACCGAGCAACTTTGATTGTCTGAAGGTTCTGAACTCTCTCTATGGAGGAGCTTTTAACGGTTTTGTCCATTAGTCATTAAAAGTTGGTGTTTTGGCATCGAAATAATTCTGGAAGCCTATACACGTAAAATTTGACATAAAAAACCAATAAAAAGTGTACACCTAGCAACTACGATTGTCCGAAGTTGCTCAACTCTCTCTATAGATGTGCTAACGGCTTTGTCCATTTATCATAGAAAGTTAGTAATTTTTCATCGAAATAATCTAGGAAGCGTATACTCATAAAATTTGACATAGAAGAACATTAAAAGGTGTACACCGAGCAACTTTGATGGTCCGACGTTGCTCAACTCTCTCTATCGAGGAGCTTTTAACGGTTTTGTCCATTTGTCATAGAAAATTGCTGTTTTGGCATCGAAATAATCTTGGAAGCTTATACTCAAAAAATTTGACATAGAAGAACAATAAAACGTGTACACTGACCATCTTTGATGGTCCGAAATTGGTCAACACTCTCTATGAAGGAACTTTTAACAGTTTTCTCCATTTGTCATAGTAACTTGGGATTTTGGCATCGCTATAATCTAGGAAGCTTATACTCATAAAATTTGACATAGAAGAACAATAAAAAGTGTACACCGAGCAATTTTGATAGTCCGGAGTTGCTCAACTCTCTCTATGGAGGGGATTTTAACGGTTTTGTCCATTTGTCATAGAAAGTTGGTCGTTTGCCATCGAAATAATCTTGGAAGCTTATACTCATAAAATTTGACATAGTAGAACATTATAAAGTGTACACCGAGCAACTTTGATTGTCCGAAGTTGCTCAACTCTCTCTATAGAGGAGCTTTTAACGGTTTTGTCCATTTTTCATAGAAAGTTGCTGTTTTGGCATCGAAATAATCTTGGAAGCTTATACTCATAAAATTTGACATAGAAGAACAATAAAACGTGTACACCGAGCATCTTTGATTGTCCGAAGGTTCTCAACTCTCTCTATGGAGGAGCTTTTAACGGTTTTGTCTATTTGTCATAGGAAGTTGGTGTTTTGGCATCGAAATAATCCTGGAAGCTCATTTTCGTAAAATTTAACATAGAAGAACAATAAAAAGTGTACACCGAGCAACTTTGAAAGTCCGAAGTTGCTCAACTCTCTCTACGGAGCAGATTTTAATGGTTTTGTCCATTTGTCATAGAAAGTTGGTCGTTTGAAATCGAAATAATCTTGGAAGCTTATACTCATAAAATTTGACATAGAAGAACAATAAAAAGTGTACACCGAGCAATTTTGATAGTCCGGAGTTGCTCAACTCTCTCTATGGAGGAGATTTTAACGGTTTTGTCCATTTGTCATAGAAAGTTGGTCGTTTGCCATCGAAATAATCTTGGAAGCTTATACTCATAAAATTTGACATAGTAGAACATTATAAAGTGTACACCGAGCAACTTTGATTGTCCGAAGTTGCTCAACTCTCTCTATAGAGGAGCTTTTAACGGTTTTGTCCATTTTTCATAGAAAGTTGCTGTTTTGGCATCGAAATAATCTTGGAAGCTTATACTCATAAAATTTGACATAGAAGAACAATAAAACGTGTACACCGAGCATCTTTGATTGTCCGAAGGTTTTCAACTCTCTCTATGGAGGAGCTTTTAACGGTTTTGTCTATTTGTCATAGGAAGTTGGTGTTTTGGCATCGAAATAATCCTGGAAGCTCATTTTCGTAAAATTTAACATAGAAGAACAATAAAAAGTGTACACCGAGCAACTTTGATTGTCCGAAGTTGCTCGACTCTCTCTATGGAGGAGCTTTTAACGATTTTGTCCTTTTTTCATAGAAAGTTGGTGTTTTGGCATCGAAATAATCCTGGAAGCTCATTTTCGTGAAATTTAACATAAAAGAATAATAAAAAGTGTACACCGAGCAACTTTGATTGTCCGAAGGTTCTCAACTCTCTCTATGGAGGAGCTTTTACCGATTTTGTTCATTTGTCATTAAAAGTTGGTGTTTTGGCATTGAAATAATCTAGGAAGCCTATACACGTAAAATTTGACATAAAAAAGCAATAAAAAAGCGTAGACGGAGCAACTTCAATTGTCCGAAGTTGCTCAACTCTCTCTATAGACGTGATTTTAATGGCTTTGTCCATTTATCGTAGAAAGTTAGTATTTTTTCATCGAAATAATCTAGGAAGCGTATACTCATAAAATTTGACATAGAAGAACATTAAAAGGTGTACACCGAGCAACTTTGATGGTCCGACGTTGCTCAACTCTCTCTATGGAGGAGCTTTTAACGGTTTTGTCCATTTGTCATAGAAAGTTGCTGTTTTGGCATTGAAATAATCTTGGAAGCTTATACTCAAAAAATTTGACATAGAAGAACAATAAAACGTGTACACTGAGCATCTTTGATGGTCCGAAATTGGTCAACACTCTCTATGAAGGAACTTTTAACAGTTTTCTCCATTTGTCATAGTAACTTGCGATTTTGACATCGCTATAATCTAGGAAGCTTATACTCATAAAATTTGACATAGAAGAACAATAAAAAGTGTACACCGAGCAATTTCTATAGTCCGGAGTTGCTCAACTCTCTCTATGGAGGAGGTTTTAACGGTTTTGTCCATTTTTCATAGAAAGTTGGTCGTTTGCCATCGAAATAATCTTGGAAGCTTATACTCATAAAATTTGACATAGTAGAACATTATAAAGTGTACACCGAGCAACTTTGATTGTCCGATGTTGCTCAACTCTCTCTATGGAGGAGCTTTTAACGAATTTGTCCATTTGTCATAGAAAGTTGCTGTTTTGGCATCGAAATAATCTTGGAAGCTTATACTCATAAAATTTGACATAGAAGAACAATAAAACGTGTACACCGAGCATCTTTGTGGTCCGAAATTTGTCAACTCTCTCTATGCAGGAGCTTTTAACAGTTTTCTCCATTTGTCATAGTAACTTGGGATTTTGGCATCGAAATAATCTAGGAAGCTTATACTCATAAAATTTGACATAGAAGAACAATACAAAGTGTACAGCGAGCAATTTTGATAGTCCGAAGTTGCTCAACTCTCTCTATGGAGGAGATTTTAACGGTTTTGTCCAATTGTCATAGAAAGTTGGTCGTTTGCCATCGAAATAATCTTGGAAGCTTATACTCATAAAATTTGAGATAGTAGAACATTATAAAGTGTACATCGAGCAACTTTGATTGTCCGAAGTTGCTCAACTCTCTCTATGGAGGGGCTTTTAACGGTTTTGTCGATTTGTCATAGAAAGTTGCTGTTTTGGCATCGAAATAATCTTGGAAGCTTATACTCATAAAATTTGACATAGAAGAACAATAAAACGTGTACACAGAGCATCTTTGTGGTCCGAAATTTGTCAACTCTCTCTATGCAGGAGCTTTTAACTGTTTTCTCCATTTGTCATAGTAACTTGGTATTTCGGCATCGAAATAATCCTGGAAGCTAATTTTCGTAAAATTTAAAATAAAAGAATAATAAAAAGTGTACACCGAGCAACTTTGATTGTCCGAAGGTTCTCAACACTCTCTATGGAGGAGCTTTTAACGGTTTTGTCTATTTGTCATAGAAAGTTGTTGTTTTGGCATCGAAATAATCCTGGAAGCTCATTTTCGTAAAATTTAACATAGAAGAACAATAAAAAGTGTACACCGAGCAACTTTGAAAGTCCGAAGTTGCTCAACTCTCTCTACGGAGCAGATTTTAATGGTTTTGTCCATTTGTCATAGAAAGTTGGTCGTTTGAAATCGAAATAATCTTGGAAGCTTATACTCATAAAATTTGACATAGTAGAACATTATAAAGTGTACACCGAGCAACTTCGATTGTCCGAAGTTGCTCAACTCTCTCTATGGAGGAGCTTTTAACGGTTTTGTCCTTTTGTCATAGAAAGTTGGTGTTTTGGCATCGAAATAATCCTGGAAGCTCATTTTCGTAAAATTTAACATAAAAGAATAATAAAAAAAGTACATCGAGCAACTTTGATTGTCCGAAGCCTATACACGTAAAATTTGAAATAAAAAACCAATAAAAAGTGTACACTTAGCAACTTCGATTGTTCGAAGTTCCTCATCTCTCTTTATAGACGTGCCTTTAACGGCTTTGTCCATTTATCATAGAAAGTTAGTGTTTTTTCATCGAAATAATCTAGGAAGCTTATACTCGTAAAATTTGACATAGAAGAAAATTAAAAGGTGTACACCGAGCAACTTTAATGGTCCGACGTTGCTCAACTCTCTCTATGGAGGAGCTTTTAACGGTTTTTTCCATTTGTCATAGAAAGTTGGTATTTTTACATCGAAATAATCACAAAAGCTTACACTCATAAAATTTGATGTAGAAGAACAATAAAAAGTGTACACCGAGCAACTTTGATTGTCCGAAGTTGCTCAACTCTCTTTATGGAGGAGCTTTTAACGGTTTTGTCCATTTGTCATAGAAAGTTACTATTTTGGCATCGAAATAATTTTTAAAGCTTATACTCATAAAATTTGACATAGAAGAACAATAAAACGTGTATACCGAGCAACTTTGATGTTCCGAAGTTGCTCAACTCTCTCTAAGGAGGAGCTTTTAACGGTTTTGTCCCTTTGTCATAGAAAGTTGGCCTTCTGCATTGAAATAGTCTTGGAAGCTTAAACTCATAAAAATTCACATAGAAGAACATTAAAAAGTGTACACCGAGCAACTTTGATGTTCCGAAGTTGCTCAACTCTCTCTATGGCGGAGCTTTTAACAGTTTTACCCATTTGTCATGGTAACTTGGGATTTTGGCATCGAAATAATCTAGGAAGTTTATACTCATAAAATTTGACATAGAAGAACAGTGAAAAGTGTACACCGAGCAACTTTGATAGTCCGAAGTTGCTCAACTCTCTCTATGGAGGAGCTTTTAACGGTTTTGTCCATTTGTCATAGAAAGTTCGTGTTTTGGCATCGAAATAATCCTGGAAGCTCATTTTCGTAAAATTTAACACAGAAGAACATTAAAAAGTGTACACCGAGCAACTTTGATAGTCCGAAGTTGCTCAACTCTCTCTATGGAGGAGCTTTTAACGGTTTTGTACATTTGTCATAGAAAGTTGGTCTTTTGCCATCGAAATAATCTTGGAAGCTTATACTCATAAAATTTGACATAGAAGAACATTAAAAAGTGTACACCGAGCAACTTTGATGTTCCGAAGTTGCTCAACTCTCTCTATGGAGGAGGTTTTAACGATTTTGTCTATTTGTCATAGAAAGTTCGTCTTTTGGCATCGAAATAATCTAGGAAGCTTATACTCATAAAATTTGACATAGAAGAACAGTGAAAAGTGTACACCGAGCAACTTTGATAGTCCGAAGTTGCTCAACTCTCTCTATGGAGGAGCTTTTAACGGTTTTGTCCATTTGTCATAGAAAGTTCGTGTTTTGGCATTGAAAAAATCCTGGAAGCTCATTTTCGTAAAATTTAACACAGAAGAACATTAAAAAGTGTACACCGAGCAACATTGATAGTCCGAAGTTGCTCAACTCTCTCTATGGAGGAGCTTTTAACGGTTTTGTCCATTTTTCATAGAAAGTTGGTCTTTTGCCATAGACATAATCTTGGAAGCTTATACTCATAAAATTTGACATAGAAGAACAGTGAAAAGTGTACACCGAGCAACTTTGATAGTCCGAAGTTGCTCAACTCTCTCTATGGAGGAGCTTTTAATGGTTTTGTCCATTTGTCATAGAAAGTTGGTGTTTTGGCATCCAAATAATCTAGGAAGCTTATACTCATAAAATTTGACATAGAAGAACAATAAAAAGTGTACACCGAGCAAGTTTGATAGTCCGAATTTGCTCAACTCTCTCTATGGAGGAGCTTTTAACGGTTTTGTCCATTTGTCAAAGAAAGTTGGTCGTTTGCCATCGAAATAATCTTGGAAGCTTATACTCATAAAATTTGACATAGAAGAACATTAAAAAGTGTACACCGAGCAACTTTGACAGTCCGAAGTTGCTCAACTCTCTCTATGGAGGAGCTTCCAACGGTTATGTACATTTGTCATAGAAAGTTGGTGTTTTGGCATCGAAATAATCCCGGAAGCTTATTTTCGTAAAATTTAACGTAGAAGAACAATAAAAAGTGTACACCGAGCAACTTTGATTGTCCGAATTTGCTCAACTCTCTCTATGGAGGAGCTTTTAACGGTTTTGTCCATTTGTCATAGAAAGTTAGTGTTTTGGCATTAAAATAATCCTGGAAGCTCATTTTCGTAAAATTTAACATAAAAGAACAATAAAAAGTGTACACCGAGCAACTTTGATTGTCCGAATATTCTCAACTCTCTCTATGGAGGAGCTTTTAACGGTTTTGTCCATTTGCCATTAAAAGTTAGTGTTTTGGCATCGAAATAATCTTGGAAGCCTACACACGTAAAATTTGACATAAAAAACAATAAAAAGTGTACAATTAGCAACTTCGATTGTCCGAAGTTGCTCAACGCTCTCTATGGACGTGCATTTAACGGCTTTGTCCATTTATCTTAGAAAGTTAGTGTTTTTTCATCGAAATAATCTAGGAAGCTTATACTCATAAAATTTGACAAAGAAGAACATTAAAAGGTATACACCGAGCAACTTTAATGGTCCGACGTTGCTCAACTCTCTCTATGGAGCAGCTTTTAACGGTTTTGTCCATTTGTCATAGAAAGTTGGTCTTTTGGCATCGAAATAATCTAGGAAGCTTATACTCATAAAATTTGACATAGAAGAATAATAAAAAGTGTACACCGAGCAACTTTGATAGTCCGAAGTTGCTCAACTCTCTCTATGGAGGAGCATTTAACGCTTTTATCCATTTGTCATAGAAAGTTGGTCGTTTGCCATCAAAATAATCCTGGAAGCCCATTTTCGTAAAATTCAACATAAAAGAACAATAAAAACTGTTCACCGAGCAACTTTGATTGTCCGAAGGTTCTCAACTCTCTCTATGGATGAGCTTTTAACGATTTTGTCCATTTGTCATAGAAAGTTGGTCGTTTGCCATCGAAATAATCTTGGAAGCTTATACTCATAAAATTTGACATGGAAGAACATTAAAAAGTGTACACCGAGCAACTTTGATTGTCCGAAGTTGCTCAACTCTATCTATGGAGGAACTTTTATCGGTTTTGTCCATTTGTCATAGAAAGTTGTTGTTTTGGCATCGAAATAATCTTGGAAGCTTATACTCATAAAATTTGACATAGAAGAACATTAAAAAGTGTACACCGAGCAGCTTCGATTGTCCGAAGTTGCTCAACTCTCTCTATGGAGGAGCTTTTAACGGTTTTGTCCATTTGTCATAGAAAGTTGCTGTTTTGGCATTGAAATAATCTTGGAAGCTTATACTCATAAAATTTGACATAGAAGAACAATAAAACGTGTACACTGAGCATCTTTGATTGTCCGAAATTTGTCAACAGTCTCTATGAAGGAGCTTTTAATAGTTTTCTCCATTTGTCATTGTAACTTGGGATTTTGTCATTGAAATAATCTTGGAAGCTTATACTCATAAAATTTGACAAAGAAGAACAATAAAAAGTGTACACCGAGCAACTTTGATAGTCCGAAGTTGCTCAACTCTCTCTATAGAGGAGCTTTTAACGGTTTTGTCCATTTGTCATAGAAAGTTGGTCGTTTGCCGTCGAAATAATCTTGGAAGCTTATACTCATAAAATTTGACATGGAAGAACATTAAAAAGTGTACACCGAGCAACTTTGATTGTCCGAAGTTGCTCAACTCTTTCTATGGAGGAACTTTTAACGGTTTTGTCCATTTGTCATAGAAAGTTGCTGTTTTGGCATTGAAATAATCTTGGAAGCTTATACTCATAAAATTTGACATAGAAGAACAATAAAACGTGTACACTGAGCATCTTTGATTGTCCGAAATTTGTCAACAGTCTCTATGAAGGAGCTTTTTACAGTTTTCTCCATTTGTCATTGTAACTTGGGATTTTGTCATTGAAATAATCTTGGAAGCTTATACTCATAAAATTTGACAAAGAAAAACAATAAAAAGTGTACACCGAGCAACTTTGATAGTCCGAAGTTGCTCAACTCTCTCTATAGAGGAGCTTTTAACGGTTTTGTCCATTTGTCATAGAAAGTTGGTCGTTTGCCATCGAAATAATCTTGGAAGCTTATACTCATAAAATTTGACATGGAAGAACATTAAAAAGTGTACACCGTGCAACTTTGATTGTCCGAAGTTGCTCAACTCTCTCTATGGAGGAACTTTTAACGGTTTTGTCCATTTGTCAAAGAAAGTTGTTGTTTTGGCATCGAAATAATCTTGGAAGCTTATACTCATAAAATTTGACATAGAAGAACATTAAAAAGTGTACACCGAGCAACTTTGATTGTCCGAAGTTGCTCAACTCTCTCTATGGAGGAACTTTTAACGGTTTTGTCCATTTGTCATAGAAAGTTGCTGTTTTGCATCGAAATAATCTAGGAAGCTTATACTCATAAAATTTGACATAGAAGAACATTAAAAAGTGTACACCGAGCAATTTTGATAGTCCGAAGTTGCTCAACTCTCTCTATGGAGGAGCTTTTAACAGTTTTACCCATTTGTCATAGTAACTTGGGATTTTGGCATCGAAATAATCTAGGAAGCTTATACTCATAAAAATTGACATAGAAGAACGTTAAAAAGTGTGCACCGAGCAAATTTCATGTTCCGAAGTTGCTCAACTCTCTCTATGGAGGAGCCTTTAACGGTTTTGTCCATTTGTCGTAGAAAGTTGGTGTTTTGCCATCGAAATAACCCTGGAAGCTCATTTTCATAAAATTTAACATAAAAGAACAATAAAATGTCTACACCGAGCAAGTTTGATTGTCCGAAGGTCTTCAACTCTCTCTATGGAGGAGCTTTTAACGATTTTGTTCATTTGTCATTAAAAGTTGGTGTTTTGGCATCGAAATAATCTTGGAAGCCTATACACGTAAAATTTGACATAAAAAAGCAATAAAAAGTGTACGCCGGGCAACTTCGATTGTCCGAAGTTGCTCAACTCTCTCTATAGACGTGATTTTAACGGCTTTGTGCATTTGCCGTGGAAAGTTAGTATTTTTTAATCGAAATAAACTAGGAAGCCTATACTCATAAAATTTGACATAGAAGAACATTAAAAGGTGTACACCGAGCAACTTTGATGGTCCGACGTTGCTCAACTCTCTCTATAGAGGTGCTTTTAACGGTTTTGTCCATTTTTCATAGAAAGTTGGTCTTTTGCCATCGACATAATCTTGGAAGCTTATACTCATAAAATTTGACATAGAAGAACAGTGAAAAGTGTACACCGAGCAACTTTGATAGTCCGAAGTTGCTCAACTCTCTCTATGGAGGAGCTTTTAACGGTTTTGTCCATTTGTCATAGAAAGTTGGTGTTTTGGCATCGAAATAATCTTGGAAACTTATACTCATAAAATTTGACATAGAAGAACATTAAAAAGTGTACACCGAGCAACTTTGATTGTCCGAAGTTGCTCAACTCTCTCTATGGAGGAACTTTTAACGGTTTTGTCCATTTGTCATAGAAAGTTGTTGTTTTGGCATCGAAATAATCTTGGAAACTTATACTCATAAAATTTGACATAGAAGAACATTAAAAAGTGTACACCGAGCAACTTTGATTGTCTGAAGTTGCTCAACTCTCTCTATGGAGGAACTTTTAACGGTTTTGTCCATTTGTCATAGAAAGTTGCTGTTTTGTAATCGAAATAATCTTGGAAGCTTATACTCATAAAATTTGACATAGAAGAACATTAAAAAGTGTACACCGAGCAATTTTGATAGTCCGAAGTTGCTCAACTCTCTCTATGGAGGAGCTTTTAACAGTTTTACCCATTTTTCATAGTAACTTGGGATTTTGCCATCGAAATAATCTTGGAAGCTTATACTCATAAAATTTGACATGGAAGAACATTAAAAAGTGTACACCGAGCAACTTTGATTGTCCGAAGTTGCTCAACTCTCTCTATGGAGGAGCTTTTAACGGTTTTGTCCATTTGTCGTAGAAAGTTGGTGTTTTGCCATCGAAAAAATCCTGGAAGCTCATTTTCGTAAAATTTAACATAAAAGAACAATAAAATGTCTACACCGAGCAACTTTGATTGTCTGAAGGTCCTCAACTCTCTCAATTGAGGAGCTTTTAACGATTTTGTATATTTGTCATTAAAAGTTGGTCTTTTGGCATCGAAATAATCTTGGAAGCCTATACTCATAAAATTTGATATAGAAGAACATTAAAAGGTGTACACCGAGCAACTTTGATGGTCCGACGTTGCTCAACTCTCTCTATGGAGGAGCTTTTAACGGTTTTGTCTATTTGTCATAGAAAGTTGTTGTTTTGGCATCGAAATAATCTTGAAAGCTTATACTCATAAAATTTGACATAGAAGAACATTAAAAAGTGTACACCGAGCAATTTTGATTGTCCGAAGTTGCTCAACTCTCTCTATGGAGGAGCTTTTAACAGTTTTACCCATTTTTCATAGTAACTTGGGTTTTTGGCATCGAAATAATCTAGGAAGCTTATACTCATAAAATTTGACATAGAAGAAAGTTAAAAAGTGTACACCGAGCAAATTTCACGTTCCGAAGTTGCTCAACTCTCTCTATGGAGGAGCCTTTAATGGTTTTGTCCATTTGTCGTAGAAAGTTGGTGTTTTGCCATCGAAATAATCCTGGAAGCTCATTTTCGTAAAATTTAACATAAAAGAACAATAAAATGTCTACACCGAGCAACTTTGATTGTCGGAAGGTCCTCAACTCTCTCTATTGAGGAGCTTTTAACGGTTTTGTCTATTTGTCATTAAAAGTTGGTGTTTTGGCATCGAAATAATCCTGGAAGCTCATTTCGTAAAATTTAACATAAAAGAACAATAAAAAGTCTACACCGAGCAACTTTGATTGTCCGAAGGTTCTCAACTCTCTCTATGGAGGACCTTTTAAAGGTTTTGTTCATTTGTCATTAAAAGTTGGTGTTTTTGCATCGAAATAATCTTTGAAGCCTATACATGTAAAATTTGACATAAAAAAGCAATAAAAAGTGTACGCCGAGCAACTTCGATTGTCCGAAGTTGCTCAACTCTCTCTATAGACGTGATTTTAACGGCTTTGTGCATTTACCGTAGAAAGTTAGTATTTTTTAATCGAAATAAACTAGGAAGCTTATACTCATAAAATTTGACATAGAAGAACATTAAAAGGTGTACACCGAGCAACTTTGATGGTCCGACGTTGCTCAACTCTCTCTATGGAGGTGCTTTTAACGGTTTTGTCCATTTGTCATAGAAAGTTGTTGTTTTGGCATCGAAATAATCTTGGAAGCTTATACTCATAAATTTGACATAGAAGAACATTAAAAAGTGTACACCGAGCAACTTTGATTGTCCGAAGTTGCTCAACTCTCTCTATGGAGGAACTTTTAACGGTTTTGTCCATTTGTCATAGAAAGTTGTTGTTTTGGCATCGAAATAATCTTGGAAACTTAAACTCATAAAATTTGACATAGAAGAACATTAAAAAGTGTACACCGAGCAACTTTGATTGTCTGAAGTTGTTCAACTCTCTCTATGGAGGAACTTTTAACGGTTTTGTCCATTTGTCATAGAAAGTTGCTGTTTTGGAATCGAAATAATCTTGGAAGCTTATACTCATAAAATTTGACGTAGAAGAACATTAAAAAGTGTACACCGAGCAATTTTGATAGTCCGAAGTTGCTCAACTCTCTCTATGGAGGAGCTTTTAACAGTTTTACCCATTTTTCATAGTAACTTGGGATTTTGGCATCGAAATAATCTAGGAAGCTTATACTCATAAAATTTGACATAGAAGAACATTAAAAAGTGTACACCGAGCAACTTTGATGGTCCGACGTTGCTCAACTCTCTCTATGGAGGTGCTTTTAACGGTTTTGTCCATTTGTCATAGAAAGTTGTTGTTTTGGCATCGAAATAATCTTGGAAGCTTATACTCATAAAATTTGACATAAAAGAACATTAAAAAGTGTACACCGAGCAATTTTGATAGTCCGAAGTTGCTCAACTCTCTCTATGGAGGAGCTTTTAACAGTTTTACCCATTTGTCATAGTAACTTGGGATTTTGGCATCGAAATAATCTAGGAAGCTTATACTCATAAAATTTGACATAGAAGAACGTTAAAAAGTGTACACCGAGCAAATTTCATGTTCCGAAGTTGCTCAACTCTCTCTATGGAGGAGCCTTTAACGGTTTTGTCCATTTGTCGTAGAAAGTTCGTGTTTTGCCATCGAAATAATCCTGGAAGCTCATTTTCGTAAAATTTAACATAAAAGAACAATAAAATGTCTACACCGAGCAAGTTTGATTGTCCGAAGGTCTTCAACTCTCTCTATGGAGGAGCTTTTAACGGTTTTGTTCATTTGTCATTAAAAGTTGGTGTTTTGGCATCGAAATAATCTTGGAAGCCTATACACGTAAAATTTGACATAAAAAAGCAATAAAAAGTGTACGCCGAGCAACTTCGATTGTCCGAAGTTGCTCAACTCTCTCTATAGACGTGATTTTAACGGCTTTGTGCATTTGCCGTGGAAAGTTAGTATTTTTTAATCGAAATAAACTAGGAAGCTTATACTCATAAAATTTGACATAGAAGAACATTAAAAGGTGTACACCGAGCAACTTTGATGGTCCGACGTTGCTCAACTCTCTCTATAGAGATGCTTTTAACGGTTTTGTCCATTTTTCATAGAAACTTGGTCTTTTGCCATCGACATAATCTTGGAAGCTTATACTCATAAAATTTGACATAGAAGAACAGTGAAAAGTGTACACCGAGCAACTTTGATAGTCCGAAGTTGCTCAACTCTCTCTATGGAGGAGCTTTTAACGATTTTGTCCATTTGTCATAGAAAGTTGGTGTTTTGGCATCCAAATAATCTAGGAAGCTTATACTCATAAAATTTGACATAGAAGAACAATAAAAAGTGTACACCGAGCAAGTTTGATAGTCCGTAGTTGCTCAACTCTCTCTATGGAGGAGCTTTTAACGGTTTTGTCCATTTGTCAAAGAAAGTTGGTCGTTTGCCATCGAAATAATCTTGGAAGCTTATACTCATAAAATTTGACATAGAAGAACATTAAAAAGTGTACACCGAGCAACTTTGACAGTCCGAAGTTGCTCAACTCTCTCTATGGAGGAGCTTCCAACGGTTATGTACATTTGTCATAGAAAGTTGGTGTTTTGGCATCGAAATAATCCCGGAAGCTTATTTTCGTAAAATTTAACATAGAAGAACAATAAAAAGTGTACACCGAGCAACTTTGATTGTCCGAATTTGCTCAACTCTCTCTATGGAGGAGCTTTTAACGGTTTTGTCCATTTGTCATAGAAAGTTAGTGTTTTGGCATCAAAATAATCCTGGAAGCTCATTTTCGTAAAATTTAACATAAAAGAACAATAAAAAGTGTATACCGAGCAACTTTGATTGTCCGAATATTCTCAACTCTCTCTATGGAGGAGCTTTTAACGGTTTTGTCCATTTGCCATTAAAAGTTAGTGTTTTGGCATCGAAATAATCTTGGAAGCCTACACACGTAAAATTTGACATAAAAAACAATAAAAAGTGTACACTTAGCAACTTCGATTGTCCGAAGTTGCTCAACGCTCTCTATGGACGTGCATTTAACGGCTTTGTCCATTTATCATAGAAAGTTAGTGTTTTTTCATCGAAATAATCTAGGAAGCTTATACTCGTAAAATTTGACAAAGAAGAACATTAAAAGGTATACACCGAGCAACTTTAATGGTCCGACGTTGCTCAACTCTCTCTATGGAGCAGCTTTTAACGGTTTTGTCCATTTGTCATAGAAAGTTGGTCTTTTGGCATCGAAATAATCTAGGAAGCTTATACTCATAAAATTTGACATAGAAGAATAATAAAAAGTGTACACCGAGCAACTTTGATAGTCCGAAGTTGCTCAACTCTCTCTATGGAGGAGCATTTAACGCTTTTGTCCATTTGTCATAGAAAGTTGGTCGTTTGCCATCAAAATAATCCGGGAAGCCCATTTTCGTAAAATTCAACATAAAAGAACAATAAAAACTGTTCACCGAGCAACTTTGATTGTCCGAAGGTTCTCAACTCTCTCTATGGAGGAGCTTTTAACGATTTTGTCCATTTGTCATAGAAAGTTGGTCGTTTGCCATCGAAATAATCTTGGAAGCTTATACTCATAAAATTTGACATGGAAGAACATTAAAAAGTGTACACCAAGCAACTTTGATTGTCCGAAGTTGCTCAACTCTATCTATGGAGGAACTTTTAACGGTTTTGTCCATTTGTCATAGAAAGTTGTTGTTTTGGCATCGAAATAATCTTGGAAGCTTATACTCATAAAATTTGACATAGAAGAACATTAAAAAGTGTACACCGAGCAGCTTCGATTGTCCGAAGTTGCTCAACTCTCTCTATGGAGGAGCTTTTAACGGTTTTGTCCATTTGTCATAGAAAGTTGCTGTTTTGGCATTGAAATAATCTTGGAAGCTTATACTCATAAAATTTGACATAGAAGAACAATAAAACGTGTACACTGAGCATCTTTGATTGTCCGAAATTTGTCAACAGTCTCTATGAAGGAGCTTTTAACAGTTTTCTCCATTTGTCATTGTAACTTGGGATTTTGTCATTGAAATAATCTTGGAAGCTTATACTCATAAAATTTGACAAAGAAGAACAATAAAAAGTGTACACCGAGCAACTTTGATAGTCCGAAGTTGCTCAACTCTCTCTATAGAGGAGCTTTTAACGGTTTTGTCCATTTGTCATAGAAAGTTGGTTGTTTGCCATCGAAATAATCTTGGAAGCTTATACTCATAAAATTTGACATGGAAGAACATTAAAAAGTGTACACCGAGCAACTTTGATTGTCCGAAGTTGCTCAACTCTCTCTATAGAGGAACTTTTAACGGTTTGGTCCATTTGTCATAGAAAGTTGTTGTTTTGGCATCGAAATAATCTTGGAAGCTTATACTCATAAAATTTGACATAGAAGAACATTAAAAAGTGTACACCGAGCAACTTTGATTGTCCGAAGTTGCTCAACTCTCTCTATGGAGGAACTTTTAACGGTTTTGTCCATTTGTCATAGAAAGTTGCTGTTTTGGCATCGAAATAATCTAGGAAGCTTATACTCATAAAATTTGACATAGAAGAACATTAAAAAGTGTACACCGAGCAATTTTGATAGTCCGAAGTTGCTCAACTCTCTCTATGGAGGAGCTTTTAACAGTTTTACCCATTTTTCATAGTAACATGGGATTTTGGCATTGAAATAATCTAGGAAGCTTATACTCATAAAATTTGACATAGAAGAACGTTAAAAAGTGTACACCGAGCAAATTTCATGTTCCGAAGTTGCTCAACTCTCTCTATGGAGGAGCCTTTAACGGTTTTGTCCATTTGTCGTAGAAAGTTGGTGTTTTGCCATCGAAATAATCCTGGAAGCTCATTTTCGTAAAATTTAACATAAAAGAACAATAAAATGTCTACACCGAGCAACTTTGATTGTCCGAAGGTCCTCAACTCTCTCTATGGAGGAGCTTTTAACGGTTTTGTTCATTTGTCATTAAAAGTTGGTGTTTTGGCATCGAAATAATCTTGGAAGCCTATACACGTAAAATTTGACATAAAAAAGCAATAAAAAGTGTACGCCGAGCAACTTCGATTGTCCGAAGTTGCTCAACTCTCTCTATAGACGTGATTTTAACGGCTTTGTGCATTTGTCGTGGAAAGTTAGTATTTTTTAATCGAAATAAACTAGGAAGCTTATACTCATAAAATTTGACATAGAAGAACATTAAAAGGTGTACACCGAGCAACTTTGATGGTCCGACGTTGCTCAACTCTCTCTATGGAGGTGCTTTTAACGGTTTTGTCCATTTGTCATAGAAAGTTGTTGTTTTGGCATCGAAATAATCTTGGAAGCTTATACTCATAAAATTTGACATAGAAGAACATTAAAAAGTGTACACCGAGCAACTTTGATTGTCCGAAGTTGCTCAACTCTCTCTATGGAGGAACTTTTAACGGTTTTGTCCATTTGTCATAGAAAGTTGTTGTTTTGGCATCGAAATAATCTTGGAAACTTATACTCATAAAATTTGACATAGAAGAACATTAAAAAGTGTACACCGAGCAACTTTGATTGTCTGAAGTTGCTCAACTCTCTCTATGGAGGAACTTTTAACGGTTTTGTCCATTTGTCATAGAAAGTTGCTGTTTTGGAATCGAAATAATCCTGGAAGCTTATACTCATAAAATTTGACATAGAAGAACATTGAAAAGTGTACACCGAGCAATTTTGATAGTCCGAAGTTGCTCAACTCTCTCTATGGAGGAGCTTTTAACAGTTTTACCCAATTTTCATAGTAACTTGGGATTTTGGCATCGAAATAATCTTGGAAGCTTATACTCATAAAATTTGACATAGAAGAACATTAAAAAGTGTACACCGAGCAACTTTGATTGTCCGTAGTTGCTCAACTCTCTCTATGGAGGAACTTTTAACGGTTTTGTCCATTTGTCATAGAAAGTTGTTGTTTTGGCATCGAAATAATCTTGGAAACTTATACTCATAAAATTTGACATAGAAGAACATTAAAAAGTGTACACCGAGCAACTTTGATTGTCTGAACTTGCTCAACTCTCTCTATGGAGGAACTTTTAACGGTTTTGTCCATTTGTCATAGAAAGTTGCTGTTTTGGAATCGAAATAATCTTGGAAGCTTATACTCATAAAATTTGACATAGAAGAACATTAAAAAGTGTACACCGAGCAATTTTGATAGTCCGAAGTTGCTCAACTCTCTCTATGGAGGAGCTTTTAACAGTTTTACCCATTTTTCATAGTAACTTGGGATTTTGCCATCGAAATAATCTTGGAAGCTTATACTCATAAAATTTGACATGGAAGAACATTAAAAAGTGTACACCGAGCAACTTTGATTGTCCGAAGTTGCTCAACTCTCTCTATGGAAGAGCTTTTAACGGTTTTGTCCATTTGTCGTAGAAAGTTGGTGTTTTGCCATCGAAAAAATCCTGGAAGCTCATTTTCGTAAAATTTAACATAAAAGAACAATAAAATGTCTACACCGAGCAACTTTGATTGTCCGAAGGTCCTCAACTCTCTCAATTGAGGAGCTTTTAACGATTTTGTATATTTGTCATTAAAAGTTGGTCTTTTGGCATCGAAATAATCTTGGAAGCCTATACTCATAAAATTTGACATAGAAGAACACTAAAAGGTGTACACCGAGCAACTTTGATGGTCCGACGTTGCTCAACTCTCTCTATGGAGGAGCTTTTAACGGTTTTGTCCATTTGTCATAGAAAGTTGTTGTTTTGGCATCGAAATAATCTTGAAAGCTTATACTCATAAAATTTGACATAGAAGAACATTAAAAAGTGTACACCGAGCAATTTTGATTGTCCGAAGTTGCTCAACTCTCTCTATGGAGGAGCTTTTAACAGTTTTACCCATTTGTCATAGTAACTTGGGATTTTGGCATCGAAATAATCTAGGAAGCTTATACTCATAAAATTTGACATAGAAGAACGTTAAAAAGTGTACACCGAGCAAATTTCACGTTCCGAAGTTGCTCAACTCTCTCTATGGAGGAGCCTTTAACGGTTTTGTCCATTTGTCGTAGAAAGTTGGTGTTTTGCCATCGAAATAATCCTGGAAGCTCATTTTCGTAAAATTTAACATAAAAGAACAATAAAATGTCTACACCGAGCAACTTTGATTGTCGGAAGGTCCTCAACTCTCTCTATTGAGGAGCTTTTAACGGTTTTGTCTATTTGTCATTAAAAGTTGATGTTTTGGCATCGAAATAATCCTGGAAGCTCATTTCGTAAAATTTAACATAAAAGAACAATAAAAAGTCTACACCGAGCAACTTTGATTGTCCGAAGGTTCTCAACTCTCTCTATGGAGGACCTTTTAAAGGTTTTGTTCATTTGTCATTAAAAGTTGGTGTTTTTGCATCGAAATAATCTTTGAAGCCTATACACGTAAAATTTGACATAAAAAAGCAATAAAAAGTGTACGCCGAGCAACTTCGATTGTCCGAAGTTGCTCAACTCTCTCTATAGACGTGATTTTAACGGCTTTGTGCATTTACCGTAGAAAGTTAGTATTTTTTAATCGAAATAAACTAGGAAGCTTATACTCATAAAATTTGACATAGAAGAACATTAAAAGGTGTACACCGAGCAACTTTGATGGTCCGACGTTGCTCAACTCTCTCTATGGAGGTGCTTTTAACGGTTTTGTCCATTTGTCATAGAAAGTTGTTGTTTTGGCATCGAAATAATCTTGGAAGCTTATACTCATAAATTTGACATAGAAGAACATTAAAAAGTGTACACCGAGCAACTTTGATTGTCCGAAGTTGCTCAACTCTCTCTATGGAGGAACTTTTAACGGTTTTGTCCATTTGTCATAGAAAGTTGTTGTTTTGGCATCGAAATAATCTTGGAAACTTATACTCATAAAATTTGACATAGAAGAACATTAAAAAGTGTACACCGAGCAACTTTGATTGTCTGAAGTTGTTCAACTCTCTCTATGGAGGAACTTTTAACGGTTTTGTCCATTTGTCATAGAAAGTTGCTGTTTTGGGATCGAAATAATCTTGGAAGCTTATACTCATAAAATTTGACGTAGAAGAACATTAAAAAGTGTACACCGAGCAATTTTGATAGTCCGAAGTTGCTCAACTCTCTCTATGGAGGAGCTTTTAACAGTTTTACCCATTTTTCATAGTAACTTGGGATTTTGGCATCGAAATAATCTAGGAAGCTTATACTCATAAAATTTGACATAGAAGAACATTAAAAAGTGTACACCGAGCAACTTTCATGTTCCGAAGTTGCTCAACTCTCTCTATGGAGGAGCTTTTAACGGTTTTGTCCATTTGTCGTAGAAAGTTGGTGTTTTGCCATCGAAATAATCCTGGAAGCTCATTTTCGTAAAATTTAACATAAAAGAACAGTAAAATGTCTACACCGAGCAACTTTGATTGTCCGAAGGTCCTCAACTCTCTCAATTGAGGAGCTTTTAACGATTTTGTCTATTTGTCATTAAAAGTTGGTCTTTTGGCATCGAAATAATCTTGGAAGCTTATACTCATAAAATTTGACATAGAAGAACATTAAAAGGTGTACACCGAGCAACTTTGATGGTCCGACGTTGCTCAACTCTCTCTATGGAGGGGCTTTTAACGGTTTTGTCCATTTGTCATAGAAAGTTGCTGTTTTGGCATTGAAATAATCTTGGAAGCTTATACTCATAAAATTTGACATAGAAGAACAATAAAACGTGTACACTGAGCATCTTTGATGGTCCGAAATTTGTCAACAGTCTCTATGAGGGAGCTTTTAACAGTTTTCTCCATTTGTCATAGTAACTTGGGATTTTGTCATCGAAATAATCTAGGAAGCTTATACTCATAAAATTTGACAAAGAAGAACAATAAAAAGTGTACACCGACCAACTTTGATAGTCCGAAGTTGCTCAACTCTCTCTATGGGGGAGCTTTTAACGGTTTTGTCCATTTGTCATAGAAAGTTGTTGTTTTGGCATCGAAATAATCTTGGAAGCTTATACTCATAAAATTTGACATAGAAGAACATTAAAAAGTGTACACCGAGCAACTTTGATTGTCCGAAGTTGCTCAACTCTCTCTATGGAGGAACTTTTAACGGTTTTGTCCATTTGTCATAGAAAGTTGCTGTTTTGGCATCGAAATAATCTAGGAAGCTTATACTCATAAAATTTGACATAGAAGAACATTAAAAAGTGTACACCGAGCAATTTTGATAGTCCGAAGTTGCTCAACTCTCTCTATGGAGGAGCTTTTAACAGTTTTACCCATTTGTCATAGTAACTTGGGATTTTGGCATCGAAATAATCTAGGAAGCTTATACTCATAAAATTTGACATAGAAGAACGTTAAAAAGTGTACACCGAGCAAATTTCATGATCCGAAGTTGCTCAACTCTCTCTACGGAGGAGCCTTTAACGGTTTTGTCCATTTGTCGTAGAAAGTTGGTGTTTTGCCATCGAAATAATCCTGGAAGCTCATTTTCGTAAAATTTAACATAAAGAACAATAAAATGTCTACACCGAGCAACTTTGATTGTCTGAAGGTGCTAAACTCTCTCTGTGGAGGAGCTTTTAACGGTTTTGTTCATTTGTCATTAAAAGTTGGTGTTTTGGCATCGAAATAATCTTGCAAGCCTATACACGTAAAAGTTGACATAAAAAAGCAATAAAAAGTGTACGCCGAGCAACTTCGATTGTCCGAAGTTGCTCAACTCTCTCTATAGACGTGATTTTAACGGCTTTGTGCATTTACCGTAGAAAGTTAGTATTTTTTAATCGAAATAAAGTAGGAAGCTTATACTCATAAAATTTGACATAGAAAAACATTAAAAGGTGTACACCGAGCAACTTTGATGGTCCGACGTTGCTCAACTCTCTCTATGGAGGTGCTTTTAACGGTTTTGTCCATTTGTCATAGAAAGTTGTTGTTTTGGCATCGAAATAATCTTGGAAGCTTATACTCATAAAATTTGACATAGAAGAACATTAAAAAGTGTACACCGAGCAACTTTGATTGTCCGAAGTTGCTCAACTCTCTCTATGGAGGAACTTTTAACGGTTTTGTCCATTTGTCATAGAAAGTTGTTGTTTTGGCATCGAAATAATCTTGGAAACTTATACTCATAAAATTTGACATAGAAGAACATTAAAAAGTGTACACCGAGCAACTTTGATTGTCGGAAGTTGCTCAACTCTCTCTATGGAGGAACTTTTAACGGTTTTGTCCATTTGTCATAGAAAGTTGCTGTTTTGGAATCGAAATAATCTTGGAAGCTTATACTCATAAAATTTGACATAGAAGAACATTAAAAAGTGTACACCGAGCAATTTTGATAGTCCGAAGTTGCTCAACTCTCTCTATGGAAGAGCTTTTAACAGTTTTACCCATTTTTCATAGTAACTTGGGATTTTGGCATCGAAATAATCTAGGAAGCTTATACTCATAAAATTTGACATAGAAGAACATTAAAAAGTGTACACCGAGCAACTTTCATGTTCCGAAGTTGCTCAACTCTCTCTATGGAGGAGCTTTTAACGTTTTTGTCCATTTCTCGTAGAAAGTTGGTGTTTTGCCATCGAAATAATCCTCGAAGCTCATTTTCATAAAATTTAACATAAAAGAACAATAAAATGTCTACACCGAGCAACTTTGATTGTCCGAAGGTCCTCAACTCTCTCAATTGAGGAGCTTTTAACGATTTTGTATATTTGTCATTAAAAGTTGGTCTTTTGGCATCGAAATAATCTTGGAAGCCTATACTCATAAAATTTGACATAGAAGAACATTAAAAGGTGTACACCGAGCAACTTTGATGGTCCGACGTTGCTCAACTCTCTCTATGGAGGAGCTTTTAACGGTTTTGTCCATTTGTCATAGAAAGTTGTTGTTTTGGCATCGAAATAATCTTGAAAGCTTATACTCATAAAATTTGACATAGAAGAACATTAAAAAGTGTACACCGAGCAATTTTGATAGTCCGAAGTTGCTCAACTCTCTCTATGGAGGAGCTTTTAACAGTTTTACCCATTTGTCATAGTAACTTGGGATTTTGGCATCGAAATAATCTAGGAAGCTTATACTCATAAAATTTGACATAGAAGAACGTTAAAAAGTGTACACCGAGCAAATTTCATGTTCCGAAGTTGCTCAACTCTCTCTATGGAGGAGCCTTTAACGGTTTTGTCCGTTTGTCGTAGAAAGTTAGTGTTTTGCCATCGAAATAATCCTGGAAGCTCATTTTCGTAAAATTTAACATAAAAGAACAATAAAATGTCTACACCGAGCAACTTTGATTGTCCGAAGGTCCTCAACTCTCTCTTATGAGGAGCTTTTAACGGTTTTGTCTATTTGTCATTAAAAGTTGGTGTTTTGGCATAGAAATAATCCTGGAAGCTCATTTCGTAAAATTTAACATAAAAGAACAATAAAAAGTCTACACCGAGCAACTTTGATTGTCCGAAGGTTCTCAACTCTCTCTATGGAGGAGCCTTTAACGGTTTTGTTCATTTGTCATTAAAAGTTGGTGTTTTGGAATCGAAATAATCTTTGAAGCCTATACACGTAAAATTTTGACATAAAGAAGCAATAAAAAGTGTACGCCGAGCAACTTCGATTGTCCGAAGTTGCTCAACACTCTCTATAGACGTGATTTTCACGACTTTGTGCATTTACCGTAGAAAGTTAGTATTTTTTAATCGAAATAAACTAGGAAGCTTATACTCATAAAATTTGACATAGAAGAACATTAAAAGGTGTACACCGAGCAACTTTGATGGTCCGACGTTGCTCAACTCTCTCTATGGAGGAGCTTTTAACGGTTTTGTCCATTTGTCATAGAAAGTTGTTGTTTTGGCATCGAAATAATCTTGGAAGCTTATACTCATAAAATTTGACATAGAAGAACATTAAAAAGTGTACACCGAGCAACTTTGATTGTCCGAAGTTGCTTAACTCTCTCTATGGAGGAACTTTTAACGGTTTTGTCCATTTGTCATAGAAAGTTGCTGTTTTGGAATCGAAATAATCTTAGAAGCTTATACTCATAAAATTTGACATAGAAGAACATTAAAAAGTGTACACTGAGCAATTTTGATAGTCCGAAGTTGCTCAACTCTCTCTATGGAGGAGCTTTTAACAGTTTTACCCATTTGTCATAGTAACTTGGGATTTTGGCATCGAAATAATCTAGGAAGCTTATACTCATAAAATTTGACATAGAAGAACATTAAAAAGTGTACACCGAGCAACTTTCTTGTTCCGAAGTTGCTCAACTCTCTCTATGGAGGAGCTTTTAACGGTTTTGTCCATTTGTCGTAGAAAGTTGGTGTTTTGCCATCGAAATAATCCCGGAAGCTCATTTTCGTAAAATTTAACATAAAAGAACAATAAAATGTCTACACCGAGCAACTTTGATTGTCCGAAGGTCCTCAACTCTCTCAATTGAGGAGCTTTTAACGATTTTGTCTATTTGTCATTAAAAGTTGGTCTTTTGGCATCGAAATAATCTTGGAAGCTTATACTCATAAAATTTGACATAGAAGAACATTAAAAGGTGTACACCGAGCAACTTTGATGGTCCGACGTTGCTCAACTCTCTCTATGGAGGGGCTTTTAACGGTTTTGTCCATTTGTCATAGAAAGTTGCTGTTTTGGCATTGAAATAATCTTGGAAGCTTATACTCATAAAATTTGACATAGAAGAACAATAAAACGTGTACACTGAGCATCTTTGATGGTCCGAAATTTGTCAACAGTCTCTATGAGGGAGCTTTTAACAGTTTTCTCCATTTGTCATAGTAACTTGGGATTTTGTCATCGAAATAATCTAGGAAGCTTATACTCATAAAATTTGACAAAGAAGAACAATAAAAAGTGTACACCGAGCAACTTTGATAGTCCGAAGTTGCTCAACTCTCTCTATGGGGGAGCTTTTAACGGTTTTGTCCATTTGTCATAGAAAGTTGTTGTTTTGGCATCGAAATAATCTAGGAAGCTTATACTCATAAAATTTGACATAGAAGAACATTAAAAAGTGTACACCGAGCAACTTTGATTGTCCGAAGTTGCTCAACTCTCTCTATGGAGGAACTTTTAACGGTTTTGTCCATTTGTCATAGAAAGTTGCTGTTTTGGCATCGAAAGAATCTAGGAAGCTTATACTCATAAAATTTGACATAGAAGAACATTAAAAAGTGTACACCGAGCAATTTTGATAGTCCGAAGTTGCTCAACTCTCTCTATGGAGGAGCTTTTAACAGTTTTACCCATTTGTCATAGTAACTTGGGATTTTGGCATCGAAATAATCTAGGAAGCTTATACTCATAAAATTTGACATAGAAGAACGTTAAAAAGTGTACACCGAGCAAATTTCATGATCCGAAGTTGCTCAACTCTCTCTACGGAGGAGCCTTTAACGGTTTTGTCCATTTGTCGTAGAAAGTTGGTGTTTTGCCATCGAAATAATCCTGGAAGCTCATTTTCGTAAAATTTAACATAAAGAACAATAAAATGTCTACACCGAGCAACTTTGATTGTCCGAAGGTGCTAAACTCTCTCTGTGGAGGAGCTTTTAACGGTTTTGTTCATTTGTCATTAAAAGTTGGCGTTTTGGCATCGAAATAATCTTGCAAGCCTATACACGTAAAATTTGACATAAAAAAGCAATAAAAAGTGTACGCCGAGCAACTTCGATTGTCCGAAGTTGCTCAACTCTCTCTATAGACGTGATTTTAACGGCTTTGTGCATTTACCGTAGAAAGTTAGTATTTTTTAATCGAAATAAACTAGGAAGCTTATACTCATAAAATTTGACATAGAAAAACATTAAAAGGTGTACACCGAGCAACTTCGATGGTCCGACGTTGCTCAACTCTCTCTATGGAGGTGCTTTTAACGGTTTTGTCCATTTGTCATAGAAAGTTGTTGTTTTGGCATCGAAATAATCTTGGAAGCTTATACTCATAAAATTTGACATAGAAGAACATTAAAAAGTGTACACCGAGCAACTTTGATTGTCGGAAGTTGCTCAACTCTCTCTATGGAGGAACTTTTAACGGTTTTGTCCATTTGTCATAGAAAGTTGCTGTTTTGGAATCGAAATAATCTTGGAAGCTTATACTCATAAAATTTGACATAGAAGAACATTAAAAAGTGTACACCGAGCAATTTTGATAGTCCGAAGTTGCTCAACTCTCTCTATGGAGGAGCTTTTAACAGTTTTACCCATTTTTCATAGTAACTTGGGATTTTGGCATCGAAATAATCTAGGAAGCTTATACTCATAAAATTTGACATAGAAGAACATTAAAAAGTGTACACCGAGCAACTTTCATGTTCCGAAGTTGCTCAACTCTCTCTATGGAGGAGCTTTTAACGGTTTTGTCCATTTCTCGTAGAAAGTTGGTGTTTTGCCATCGAAATAATCCTCGAAGCTCATTTTCGTAAAATTTAACATAAAAGAACAATAAAATGTCTACACCGAGCAACTTTGATTGTCCGAAGGTCCTCAACTCTCTCAATTGAGGAGCTTTTAACGATTTTGTATATTTGTCATTAAAAGTTGGTCTTTTGGCATCGAAATAATCTTGGAAGCCTATACTCATAAAATTTGACATAGAAGAACATTAAAAGGTGTACACCGAGCAACTTTGATGGTCCGACGTTGCTCAACTCTCTCTATGGAGGAGCTTTTAACGGTTTTGTCCATTTGTCATAGAAAGTTGTTGTTTTGGCATCGAAATAATCTTGAAAGCTTATACTCATAAAATTTGACATAGAAGAACATTAAAAAGTGTACACCGAGCAATTTTGATAGTCCGAAGTTGCTCAACACTCTCTATGGAGGAGCTTTTAACAGTTTTACCCATTTGTCATAGTAACTTGGGATTTTGGCATCTAAATAATCTAGGAAGCTTATACTCATAAAATTTGACATAGAAGAACGTTAAAAAGTGTACACCGAGCAAATTTCATGTTCCGAAGTTGCTCAACTCTCTCTATGGAGGAGCCTTTAACGGTTTTGTCCATTTGTCGTAGAAAGTTAGTGTTTCGCCATCGAAATAATCCTGGAAGCTCATTTTCGTAAAATTTAACATAAAAGAACAATAAAATGTCTACACCGAGCAACTTTGATTGTCCAAAGGTCCTCAACTCTCTCTTATGAGGAGCTTTTAACGGTTTTGTCTATTTGTCATTAAAAGTTGGTGTTTTGGCATAGAAATAATCCTAGAAGCTCATTTCGTAAAATTTAACATAAAAGAACAATAAAAAGTCTACACCGAGCAACTTTGATTATCCGAAGGTTCTCAACTCTCTCTATGGAGGAGCCTTTAACGGTTTTGTTCATTTGTCATTAAAAGTTGGTGTTTTGGCATCGAAATAATCTTTGAAGCCTATACACGTAAAATTTTGACATAAAAAGCAATAAAAAGTGTACGCCGAGCAACTTCGATTGTCCGAAGTTGCTCAACTCTCTCTATAGACGTGATTTTCACGACTTTGTGCATTTACCGTGGAAAGTTAGTATTTTTTAATCGAAATAAACTAGGAAGCTTATACTCATAAAATTTGACATAGAAGAACATTAAAAGGTGTACACCGAGCAACTTTGATGGTCCGACGTTGCTCAACTCTCTCTATGGAGGAGCTTTTAACGGTTTTGTCCATTTTTCATAGAAAGTTGTTGTTTTGGCATCGAAATAATCTTGGAAGCTTATACTCATAAAATTTGACATAGAAGAACATTAAAAAGTGTACACCGAGCAACTTTGATTGTCCGAAGTTGCTCAACTCTCTCTATGGAGGAACTTTTAACGGTTTTGTCCATTTGTCATAGAAAGTTGCTGTTTTGGAATCGAAATAATCTTGGAAGCTTATACTCATAAAATTTGACATAGAAGAACATTAAAAAGTGTACACTGAGCAATTTTGATAGTCCGAAGTTGCTCAACTCTCTCTATGGAGGAGCTTTTAACAGTTTTACCCATTTGTCATAGTAACTTGGGATTTTGGCATCGAAATAATCTAGGAAGCTTATACTCATAAAATTTGACATAGAAGAACATTAAAAAGTGAACACCGAGCAACTTTCATGTTCCGAAGTTGCTCAACTCTCTCTATGGAGGAGCTTTTAACGGTTTTGTCCATTTGTCGTAGAAAGTTGGTGTTTTGCCATCGAAATAATCCTGGAAGCTCATTTTCGTAAAATTTAACATAAAAGAACAATAAAATGTCTACACCGAGCAACTTTGATTGTCCGAAGGTCCTCAACTCTCTCAATTGAGGAGCTTTTAACGATTTTGTCTATTTGTCATTAAAAGTTGGTCTTTTGGCATCGAAATAATCTTGGAAGCTTATACTCATAAAATTTGACATAGAAGAACATTAAAAGGTGTACACCGAGCAACTTTGATGGTCCGACGTTGCTCAACTCTCTCTATGGAGGGGCTTTTAACGGTTTTGTCCATTTGTCATAGAAAGTTGCTGTTTTGGCATTGAAATAATCTTGGAAGCTTATACTTATAAAATTTGACATAGAAGAACAATAAAACGTGTACACTGAGCATCTTTGATGGTCCGAAATTTGTCAACAGTCTCTATGAAGGAGCTTTTAACAGTTTTCTCCATTTGTCATAGTAACTTGCGATTTTGTCATCGAAATAATCTAGGAAGCTTATACTCATAAAATTTGACAAAGAAGAACAATAAAAAGTGTACACCGAGCAACTTTGATAGTCCGAAGTTGCACAACTCTCTCTATGGAGGAGCTTTTAACGGTTTTGTCCATTTGTCATAGAAAGTTGTTGTTTTGGCATCGAAATAATGTTGGAAGCTTATACTCATAAAATTTGACATAGAAGAACATTAAAAAGTGTACACCGAGCAACTTTGATTGTCCGAAGTTGCTCAACTCTCTCTATGGAGGAACTTTTAACGGTTTTGTCCATTTGTCATAGAAAGTTGCTGTTTTGGCATCGAAATAATCTAGGAAGCTTATACTCATAAAATTTGACATAGAAGAACATTAAAAAGTGTACACCGAGCAATTTTGATAGTCCGAAGTTGCTCAACTCTCTCTATGGAGGAGCTTTTAACAGTTTTACCCATTTGTCATAGTAACTTGGGATTTTGGCATCGAAATAATCTAGGAAGCTTATACTCATAAAATTTGACATAGAAGAACGTTAAAAAGTGTACACCGAGCAAATTTCATATTCCGAAGTTGCTCAACTCTCTCTATGGATGAGCCTTTAACGGTTTTGTCCATTTGTCTTAGAAAGTTCGTGTTTTGCCATCGAAATAATCCTTGAAGCTCATTTTCGTAAAATTTAACATAAAAGAACAATAAAATGTCTACACCGAGCAACTTTGATTGTCCGAAGGTCCTCAACTCTCTCTATTGAGGAGATTTTAACGGTTTTGTCTATTTGTCATTAAAAGTTGGTGTTTTGGCATCGAAATAATCCTGGAAGCTCATTTCGTAAAATTTAACATAAAAGAACAATAAAAAGTCTACACCGAGCAACTTTGATTGTCCGAAGGTTCTCAACTCTCTCTATGGAGGAGCTTTTAACGGTTTTGTTCATTTGTCATTAAAAGTTGGTGTTTTGGCATCGAAATAATCTTGGAAGCCTATACACGTAAAATTTGATATAAAAAAGCAATAAAAAGTGTACACCGAGCAACTTCGATTGTCCGAAGTTGCTCAACTCTCTCTATAGACGTGATTTTAACGGCTTTGTCCATTTACCGTAGAAAGTTAGTATTTTTTAATCGAAATAAACTAGGAAGCTTATACTCATAAAATTTGACATAGAAGAACATTAAAAGGTGTACACCGATCAACTTTGATGGTTCGACGTTGCTCAACTCTCTCTATGGAGGAGCTTTCAACGGTTTTGTCCATTTGTCATAGAAAGTTGTTGTTTTGGCATCGAAATAATCTTGGAAGCTTATACTCATAAAATTTGACCTAGAAGAACATTAAAAAGTGTACACCAAGCAACTTTGATTTTCCGAAGTTGCTCAACTCTCTCTATGGAGGAGCTTTTAACAGTTTTACCCATTTGTCATAGTAACTTGGGATTTTGGCATAGAAATAATCTAGGAAGCTTATACTCATAAAATTTGACATAGAAGAACGTTAAAAAGTGTACACCGAGCAAATTTCATGTTCCAAAGTTGCTCAACTCTCTCTATAGAGGAGCCTTTAACGGTTTTGTCCATTTGTCGTAGAAAGTTGGTGTTTTGCCATCGAAATAATCCTAGAAGCTCATTTTCGTAAAATTTAACATAAAAGAACAATAAAATGTCTACACCGAGCAACTTTGATTGTCCGAAGGTCCTCAACTCTCTCTATTGAGGAGCTTTTAATGGTTTTGTCTATTTGTCATTAAAAGTTGGTGTTTTGGCATCGAAATAATCCTGGAAGCTCATTTCGTAAAATTTAACATAAAAGAACAATAAAAAGTCTACACCGAGCAACTTTGATTGTCCGAAGGTTCTCAACTCTCTCTATGGAGGAGCTTTTAACGGTTTCGTTCATTTGTCATTAAAAGTTGGTGTTTTGGCATCGAATTAATCTTGGAAGGCTATACACGTAAAATTTGACATAAAAAAGCAATAAAAAGTGTACACCGAGCAACTTCGATTGTCCGAAGTTGCTCAACTCTCTCTATAGACGAGATTTTAACGGCTTTGTCCATTTAAAATAGAAAGTTAGTATTTTTTAATCGAAATAAACTAGGAAGCTTATACTCATAAAATTTGACATAGAAGAACATTAAAAGGTGTACACCGAGCAACTTTGATGGTCCGACGTTGCTCAACTCTCTCTATGGAGGAGCTTTTAATGGTTTTGTCCATTTGTCATAGAAAGTTGTTGTTTTGGCATCGAAATAATCTTGGAAGCTTATACTCATAAAATTTGACATAGAAGAACATTAAAAAGTGTACAACGAGCAACTTTGATTGTCCGAAGTTGCTCAACTCTCTCTATGGAGGAACTTTAAACGGTTTTGTCCATTTGTCATTAAAAGTTGGTGTTTTGGCATCGAAATAATCTTGGAAGCTTATACTCATAAAATTTGACATAGAAGAACATTAAAAGGTGTACACCGAGCAACTTTGATGGTCCGACGTTGCTCAACTCTCTCTATGGAGGAGCTTTTAATGGTTTTGTCCATTTGTCATAGAAAGTTGCTGTTTTGGCAATGAAATAATCTTGGAAGCTTATACTCATAAAATTTGACATAGAAGAACAATAAAACGTGTACACTGAGCATCTTTGATGGTCCGAAATTTGTCAACAGTCTCTATGAAGGAGCTTTTAACAGTTTTCTCCATTTGTCATAGTAACTTGGGATTTTGTCATCGAAATAATCTTGGAAGCTTATACTCATAAAATTTGACAAAGAAGAACAATAAAAAGTGTACACCGAGCAACTTTGATAGTCCGAAGTTGCTCAACTCTCTCTATGGAGGAGCTTTTAACGGTTTTGTCCATTTGTCATAGAAAGCTGGTCGTTTGTCATCGAAACAATCTTGGAAGCTTATACTCATAAAATTTGACATGGAAGAACATTAAAAAGTGTACACCGAGCAACTTTGATTGTCCGAAGTTGCTCAACTCTATCTATGGAGGAACTTTTAACGGTTTTGTCCATTTGTCATAGAAAGTTATTGTTTTGGCATCGAAATAATCTTGGAAGCTTATACTCATAAAATTTGACATAGAAGAACATTAAAAAGTGTACACCGAGCAATTTTGATTGTCCGAAGTTGCTCAACTCTCTCTATGGAGGAACTTTTAACGGTTTTGTCCATTTGTCATAGAAAGTTGTTGTTTTGGCATCGAAATAATCTAGGAAGCTTATACTCATAAAATTTGACATAGAAGAACATTAAAAAGTGTACACCGAGCAATTTTGATAGTCCGAAGTTGCTCAACTCTCTCTATGGAGGAGCTTTTAACGGTTCTGTCCATTTGTCGTAGAAAGTTCGTGTTTTGCCAACGAAATAATCCGGGAAGCTCATTTTCGTAAAATTTAACATAAAAGAACAATAAAATGTCTACACCGAGCAACTTTGATTGTCCGAAGGTCCTCAACTCTCTCTATTGAGGAGCTTTTAACGATTTTGTCTATTTATCATTAAAAGTTGGTGTTTTAGCATCGAAATAATCTTGGAAGCTTATACTCATAAAATTTGACATAGAAGAACATTAAAAGGTGTACACCGAGCAACTTTGATGGTCCGACGTTGCTCAACTCTCTCTATGGAGGAGCTTTTAACAATTTTGTCCATTTGTCATAGAAAGTTGCTGTTTTGGCATCGAAATAATCTAGGAAGCTTATGCTCATAAAATTTGACATAGAAGAACATTAAAAAGTGTACACCGAGCAATTTTGATAGTCCGAAGTTGCTCAACTCTCTCTATGGAGGAGCTTTTAACAGTTTTACCCATTTCTCATAGTAACTTGTGATTTTGGCATCGAAATAATCTAGGAAGCTTATACTCATAAAATTTGACATAGAAGAACGTTAAAAAGTGTACACCGAGCAAATTTCATGTTCCGAAGTTGCTCAACTCTCTCTATAGAGGAGCCTTTAACGGTTTTGTCCATTTGTCGTAGAAAGTTGGTGTTTTGCCATCGAAATAATCCTGGAAGCTCATTTTCGTAAAATTTAACATAAAAGAACAATAAAATGTCTACACCGAGCAACTTTGATTGTCCGAAGGTCCTCAACTCTCTCTATTGAGGAGCTTTTAACGGTTTTGTCTATTTGTCATTAAAAGTTGGTGTTTTGGCATCGAAATAATCCTGGAAGCTCATTTCGTAAAATTTAACATAAAAGAACCATAAAAAGTCTACACCGAGCAACTTTGATTGTCCGAAGGTTCTCAACTCTCTCTATGGAGGAGCTTTTAACGGTTTTGTTCATTTGTCATTAAAAGTTGATGTTTTGGCATCGAAATAATCTTGGAAGCCTATACACGTAAAATTTGACATAAAAAAGCAATAAAAAGTGTACACCGAGCAACTTCGGTTGTCCGAAGTTGCTCGACTCTCTCTATAGACGTGATTTTAACGGCTTTGTCCATTTACCATAGAAAGTTAGTATTTTTTAATCGAAATAAACTAGGAAGCTTATACTCATAAAATTTGACATAGAAGAACATTAAAAGGTGTACACCGAGCAACTTTGATGGTCCGACGTTGCTCAACTCTCTCTATAGAGGTGCTTTTAACGGTTTTGTCCATTTTTCATAGAAAGTTGTTGTTTTGGCATCGAAATAATCTTGGAAGCTTATACTCATAAAATTTGACATAGAAGAACATTAAAAAGTGTACAACGAGCAACTTTGATTGTCCGAAGTTGCTCAACTCTCTCTATGGAGGAACTTTAAACGGTTTTGTCCATTTGTCATAGAAAGTTGCTACTTTGGCATCGAAATAATCTAGGAAGCTTATACTCATAAAATTTGACATAGAAGAACATTAAAAAGTGTACACCGAGCAATTTTGATAGTCCGAAGTTGCTCAACTCTCTCTATGGAGGAGCTTTTAACAGTTTTACTCATTTGTCATAGTAACTTGGGATTTTGGCATCGAAATAATCTAGGAAGCTTATACTCATAAAATTTGACATAGAAGAACGTTAAAAAGTGTACACCGAGCAAATTTCATGTTCCGAAGTTGCTCAACTCTCCCTATAGAGGAGCCTTTAACGGTTTTGTCTATTTGTCGTAGAAAGTTGGTGTTTTGCCATCGAAATAATCCTGGAAGCTCATTTTCGTAAAATTTAACATAAAAGAACAATAAAATGTCTACACCGAGCAACTTTGATTGTCCGAAGGTCCTCAACTCTCTCTATTGATGAGCTTTTAACGGTTTTGTCTATTTGTCATTAAAAGTTGGTGTTTTGGCATCGAAATAATCCTGGAAGCTCATTTCGTAAAATTAAACATAAAAGAACCATAAAAAGTCTACACCGAGCAACTTTGATTGTCCGAAGGTTCTCAACTCTCTCTATGGAGGAGCTTTTAACGGTTTTGATCATTTGTCATTAAAAGTTGATGTTTTGGCATCGAAATAATCTTGGAAGCCTATACACGTAAAATTTGACATAAAAAAGCAATAAAAAGTGTACACCGGGCAACTTCGGTTGTCCGAAGTTGCCCGACTCTCTCTATAGACGTGATTTTAACGGCTTTGTCCATTTACCATAGAAAGTTAGTATTTTTTAATCGAAATAAACTAGGAAGCTTATACTCATAAAATTTGACATAGAAGAACATTAAAAGGTGTACACCGAGTAACTTTGATGGTCCGACGTTGCTCAACTCTCTCTATGGAGGTGCTTTTAACGGTTTTGTCCATTTTTCATAGAAAGTTGTTGTTTTGGCATCGAAATAATCTTGAAAGCTTATACTCATAAAATTTGACATAGAAGAACATTAAAAAGTGTACACCGAGCAACTTTGATTGTCCGAAGTTGCTCAACTCTCTCTATGGAGGACCTTTTAACGGTTTTGTCCATTTGTCATAGGAAGTTGTTGTTTTGGCATCGAAATAATATTGGAAACTTATACTCATAAAATTTGACATAGAAGAACATTAAAAAGTGTACACCGAGCAACTTTGATTGTCCGAAGTTGCTATACTCTCTCTACGGAGGAACTTTTAACGGTTTTGTCCATTTGTCATAGAAAGTTGCTGTTTTGGAATCGAAATAATCTTGGAAGCCTATACTCATAAAATTTGACATAGAAGAACATTAAAAAGTGTACACCGAGCAACTTTGATTGTCCGAAGTTGCTCAACTCTCTCTATGGTGGAACTTTTAACTGTTTTGTCCATTTGTCATAGAAAGTTGCTGTTTTGGAATCGAAATAATCTAGGAAGCTTATACTCATAAAATTTGACATGGAAGAACATTAAAAAGTGTACACCGAGCAATTTTGATTGTCCGAAGTTGCTCAACTCTCTCTATGGACGAACTTTTAACGGTTTTGTCCATTTGTCGTAGAAAGTTGGTGTTTTGCCATCGAAATAATCCTGGAAGCTCATTTTCGTAAAATTTAACATAAAAGAACAATAAAATGTCTACACCGAGCAACTTTGATTGTCCGAAGGTCCTCAACTCTCTCAATTGAGGAGCTTTTAACGGTTTTGTCCATTTGTCATTGAAACATGGTGTTTTGGCATCAAAATAATCCTGGAAGCTCATTTTCGTAAAATTTAACATAAAAGAACAATAAAAAGTGTACAGCGAGCAACTTTGATTGTCCAAATGTTCTCAACTCTCTCTATGGAGGAGCTTTTAATAGTTTTGTCCATTTGCCATTTAAAATTGGTGTTTTGGCATCGAAATAATCTTGGAAGCCTATACTCATAAAATTTGACATAGAAGAACATTAAAAAGTGTACACCGAGCAACTTTGATTGTCCGAAGTTGCTCAACTCTCTCTATGGAGGAAGTTTTAACGGTTTTGTCCATTTGTCATAGAAAGTTGCTGTTTTGGAATCGAAATAATCTTGGAAGCCTATACTCATAAAATTTGACATAGAAGAACATTAAAAAGTGTACACCGAGCAACTTTGATTGTCGGAAGTTGCTCAACTCTCTCTATGGAGGAACTTTTAACGGTTTTGTCCATTTGTCATAGAAAGTTGCTGTTTTGGAATCGAAATAATCTTGGAAGCTTATACTCATAAAATTTGACATAGAAGAACAATAAAAAGTGTACACCGAGCAACTTTGATAGTCCGAAGTTGCTCAACTCTCTCTATGGAGGAGCTTTTAACGCTTTTGTCCATTTGTCATAGAAAGTTGGTCGTTTGCCATCGAAATAATCCTAGAAGCTCATTTTCGTAAAATTTAACATAAAAGAATAATAAAAAGTGTACACCGAGCAACTTTGATTGTCCAAAGGTTCTCAACTCTCTCTATTGAGGAGCTTTTAACGGTTTTGTCTATTTGTCATAGAAAGTTGGTGTTTTGGCATCGAAATAATCTTGGAAACTTATACTCATAAAATTTGACATAGAAGAACATTAAAAAGTGTACACCGAGCAACTTTGATTGTCCGAAGTTGCTATACTCTCTCTATGGAGGAACTTTTAACGGTTTTGTCCATTTGTCATAGAAAGTTGCTGTTTTGGAATCGAAATAATCTTGGAAGCCTATACTCATAAAATTTGACATAGAAGAACATTAAAAAGTGTACACCGAGCAACTTTGATTTTCCGAAGTTGCTCAACTCTCTCTATGGTGGAACTTTTAACTGTTTTGTCCATTTGTCATAGAAAGTTGCTGTTTTGGAATCGAAATAATCTAGGAAGCTTATACTCATAAAATTTGACATGGAAGAACATTAAAAAGTGTACACCGAGCAATTTTGATTGTCCGAAGTTGCTCAACTCTCTCTATGGACGAACTTTTAACGGTTTTGTCCATTTGTCATAGAAGGTTGGTGTTTTGGCATCGAAATAATCTTGGAAGCTTATACTCATAAAATTTGACATAGAAGAACATGAAAAAGTGTACACCGAGCAACTTTGATTGTCTGAAGTTGCTCAACTCTCTCTATGGAGGAGCTTTTAACGGTTTTATCTATTTGTCATTAAAAGTTGGTGTTTTGGCATCGAAATAATCCTGGAAGCTCATTTCGTAAAATTTAACATAAAAGAACAATAAAATGTCTACACCGAGCAACTTTGATTGTCCGAAGGTCCTCAACTCTCTCAATTGAGGAGCTTTTAACGATTTTGTCCATTTGTCATTAAAAGTTGGTGTTTTGGCATCGAAATAATCCTGGAAGCTCATTTCGTAAAATTTAACATAAAAGAACAATAAAAAGTCTACACCGAGCAACTTTGATTGTCCGAAGGTTCTCAACTCTCTCTATGGAGGAGCTTTTAACGGTGTTGTTCATTTGTCATTAAAAGTTGGTGTTTTGGCATCGAAATAATCTTGGAAGCTTATACTCATAAAATTTGACATAGAAGAACATTAAAAAGTGTACACCGAGCAACTTTGATTGTCCGAAGTTGCTCAACTCTCTCTATGGAGGAACTTTTAACGGTTTTGTCCATTTGTCATAGAAAGTTGTTGTTTTAGCATTGAAATAATCTTGGAACCTTATACTCATAAAATTTGACATAGAAGAACAATAAAACGTGTACACTGAGCATCTTTGATGGTCCAAAATTGGTCAACAGTCTCTATGAAGGAGGTTTTAACAGTTTTCTCCATTTGTCATAGTAACTTGGGATTTTGTCATCGAAATAATCTAGGAAGCTTATACTCATAAAATTTGACAAAGAAGAACAATAAAAAGTGTACACCGAGCAACTTTGATAGTCCGAAGTTGCTCAACTCTCTCAATGGAGGAGCCTTTAACGGTTTTGTCCATTTGTCATAGAAAGTTGGTCGTTTGCCATCGAAATAATCTTAGAAGCTTATACTCATAAAATTTGACATAGAAGAATATTAAAAAGTGTACACTGAGCAACTTCGGTAGTCCGAAGTTGCTCAACTCTCTCTATGGAGGAGCTTCTAACGGTTTTGTCCATTTGTCATAGAAAGTTGATCGTTTGCCATCGAAATAATCTTGGAAGCTTATACTCATAAAATTTGACATAGAAGAACATTAAAAAGTGTACACCGAGCAACTTTGATAGTCCGAAGTTGCTCAACTGTCTCTATGGAGGAGCATCTAACGGTTTTGTCCATTTGTCATAAAAAATTGTTGTTTTGGAATCGAAATAATCCCGGAAGCTCATTTTCGTAAAATTTAACATAGAAGAACAATAAAAAGTGTACACCGAGCAACTTTGATTGTCCAAATTTGCTCAACTCTCTCTATGGAGGAGCTTTTAACGGTTTTGTCCATTTGTCATTGAAACATGGTGTTTTGGCATCAAAATAATCCTGGAAGCTCATTTTCGTAAAATTTAACATAAAAGAACAATAAAAAGTGTACAGCGAGCAACTTTGATTGTCCAAATGTTCTCAACTCTCTCTATGGAGGAGCTTTTAATGGTTTTGTCCATTTGCCATTTAAAATTGGTGTTTTGGCATCGAAATAATCTTGGAAGCCTACACACGTAAAATTTGACATAAAAAAGCAATAAAAAGTGTACACTAACTTCGATTGTCCGAAGTTGCTCAACTCTCTCTATAGACGTGCTTTTAACGGCTTTGTCCATTTATCATAGAAAGTTAGTGTTTTTTCATCGAAATAATTTAGGAAGCTTATACTCATAAAATTTGACATAGAAGAACAATAAAAAGTGTACACCGAGCAACTTTGATAGTCCGAAGTTGCTCAACTCTCTCTATGGAGGAGCTTTTAACGCTTTTGTCCATTTGTCATAGAAAGTTGGTCGTTTGCCATCGAAATAATCCTAGAAGCTCATTTTCGTAAAATTTAACATAAAAGAATAATAAAAAGTGTACACCGAGCAACTTTGATTGTCCAAAGGTTCTCAACTCTCTCTATTGAGGAGCTTTTAACGGTTTTGTCTATTTGTCATAGAAAGTTGGTGTTTTGGCATCGAAATAATCTTGGAAACTTATACTCATAAAATTTGACATAGAAGAACATTAAAAAGTATACACCAAGCAACTTTGATTGTCCGAAGTTGCTATACTCTCTCTACGGAGGAACTTTTAACGGTTTTGTCCATTTGTCATAGAAAGTTGCTGTTTTGGAATCGAAATAATCTTGGAAGCCTATACTCATAAAATTTGACATAGAAGAACATTAAAAAGTGTACACCGAGCAACTTTGATTGTCCGAAGTTGCTCAACTCTCTCTATGGTGGAACTTTTAACTGTTTTGTCCATTTGTCATAGAAAGTTGCTGTTTTGGAATCGAAATAATCTAGGAAGCTTATACTCATAAAATTTGACATGGAAGAACATTAAAAAGTGTACACCGAGCAATTTTGATTGTCCGAAGTTGCTCAACTCTCTCTATGGACGAACTTTTAACGGTTTTGTCCATTTGTCATAGAAGGTTGGTGTTTTGGCATCGAAATAATCTTGGAAGCTTATACTCATAAAATTTGACATAGAAGAACATGAAAAAGTGTACACCGAGCAACTTTGATTGTCTGAAGTTGCTCAACTCTCTCTATGGAGGAGCTTTTAACGGTTTTATCTATTTGTCATTAAAAGTTGGTGTTTTGGCATCGAAATAATCCTGGAAGCTCATTTCGTAAAATTTAACATAAAAGAACAATAAAATGTCTACACCGAGCAACTTTGATTGTCCGAAGGTCCTCAACTCTCTCAATTGAGGAGCTTTTAACGATTTTGTCTATTTGTCATTAAAAGTTGGTGTTTTGGCATCGAAATAATCCTGGAAGCTCATTTCGTAAAATTTAACATAAAAGAACAATAAAAAGTCTACACCGAGCAACTTTGATTGTCCGAAGGTTCTCAACTCTCTCTATGGAGGAGCTTTTAACGGTTTTGTTCATTTGTCATTAAAAGTTGGTGTTTTGGCATCGAAATAATCTTGGAAGCTTATACTCATAAAATTTGACATAGAAGAACATTAAAAAGTGTACACCGAGCAACTTTGATTGTGCGAAGTTGCTCAACTCTCTCTATGGAGGAACTTTTAACGGTTTTGTCCATTTGTCATAGAAAGTTGTTGTTTTAGCATTGAAATAATCTTGGAAGCTTATACTCATAAAATTTGACATAGAAGAACAATAAAACGTGTACACTGAGCATCTTTGATGGTCCGAAATTGGTCAACAGTCTCTATGAAGGAGGTTTTAACAGTTTTCTCCATTTGTCATAGTAACTTGGGATTTTGTCATCGAAATAATCTAGGAAGCTTATACTCATAAAATTTGACAAAGAAGAACAATAAAAAGTGTACACCGAGCAACTTTGATAGTCCGAAGTTGCTCAACTCTCTCAATGGAGGAGCCTTTAACGGGTTTGTCCATTTGTCATAGAAAGTTGGTCGTTTGCCATCGAAATAATCTTAGAAGCTTATACTCATAAAATTTGACATAGAAGAACATTAAAAAGTGTACACTGAGCAACTTCGGTAGTCCGAAGTTGCTCAACTCTCTCTATGGAGGAGCTTCTAACGGTTTTGTCCATTTGTCATAGAAAGTTGATCGTTTGCCATCGAAATAATCTTGGAAGCTTATACTCATAAAATTTGACATAGAAGAACATTAAAAAGTGTACACCGAGCAACTTTGATAGTCCGAAGTTGCTCAACTGTCTCTATGGAGGAGCATCTAACGGTTTTGTCCATTTGTCATAAAAAATTGTTGTTTTGGAATCGAAATAATCCCGGAAGCTCATTTTCGTAAAATTTAACATAGAAGAACAATAAAAAGTGTACACCGAGCAACTTTGATTGTCCAAATTTGCTCAACTCTCTCTATGGAGGAGCTTTTAACGGTTTTGTCCATTTGTCATTGAAACATGGTGTTTTGGCATCAAAATAATCCTGGAAGCTCATTTTCGTAAAATTTAACATAAAAGAACAATAAAAAGTGTACAGCGAGCAACTTTGATTGTCCAAATGTTCTCAACTCTCTCTATGGAGGAGCTTTTAATGGTTTTGTCCATTTGCCATTTAAAATTGATGTTTTGGCATCGAAATAATCTTGGAAGCCTACACACGTAAAATTTGACATAAAAAAGCAATAAAAAGTGTACACTAAGCAACTTCGATTGTCCGAAGTTGCTCAACTCTCTCTATAGACGTGCTTTTAACGGCTTTGTCCATTTATCATAGAAAGTTAGTGTTTTTTCATCGAAATAATTTAGGAAGCTTATACTCATAAAATTTGACATAGAAGAACAATAAAAAGTGTACACCGAGCAACTTTGATAGTCCGAAGTTGCTCAACTCTCTCTATGGAGGAGCTTTTAACCCTTTTGTCCATTTGTCATAGAAAGTTGGTCGTTTGCCATCGAAATAATCCTAGAAGCTCATTTTCGTAAAATTTAACATAAAAGAATAATAAAAAGTGTACACCGAGCAACTTTGATTGTCCAAAGGTTCTCAACTCTCTCTATTGAGGAGCTTTTAACGGTTTTGTCTATTTGTCATAGAAAGTTGGTGTTTTGGCATCGAAATAATCCTGGAAGCTCATTTTCGCAAAATTTAACATAGAAGAACAATAAAAAGTGTACACCGAGCAACTTTGATAGTCCGAAGTTGCTTAACTCTCTCTATGGAGGAGCTTTTAACGGTTTTGTCCTTTTGTCATAGAAAGTTGGTGTTTTGGCATCGAAATAATCCTGGAAGCTCAATTTCGTAAAATTTAACATAAAAGAATAATAAAAAGTTTATACCGAGCAACTTCGATTGTCCGAAGGTTCTGAACTCTCTCTATGGAGGAGCATTTAACGGTTTTGTCCATTTGTCATTAAAAGTTGATGTTTTGGCATCGAGATAATCTTGGAAGCTTATACTCATAAAATTTGACATAGAAGAACATTAAAAGGTGTACTCCGAGCAACTTTGATGGTCCGACGTTGCTCAACTCTCTCTATGGAGGAGCTTTTAACGGTTTTGTCCATTTGTCATAGAAAGTTGCTGTTTTGGCATTGAAATAATCTTGGAAGCTTATACTCATAAAATTTGACATAGAAGAACAATAAATTGTGTACACTGAGCATCTTTGATGGTCTGAAATTGGTCAACAGTCTCTATGAAGGAGCTTGTAACAGTTTTCTCCATTTGTCATAGTAACTTGGGATTTTGTCATCGAAATAATCTAGGAAGCTTATACTCATAAATTTGACAAGGAATAACAATAAAAAGTGTACAACGAGTAACTTTGATAGTCCGAAGTTGCTCAACTCTCTCTATTGAGGAGCTTTTAACGGTTTTGTCCATTTTTCATAGAAAGTTCGTCGTTTGCCATCGAAATAATCTTGGAAGCTTATACTCATAAAATTTGACATAGAAGAACATTAAAAAGTGTACACCGAGCAACTTTGATAGTCCGAAGTTTCTCAACTCTCTCTATGGAGGAGCTTTTAACGGTTTTGTCCTTTTGTCATAGAAAGTCGGTGTTTTGGCATCGAAATAATCCTGGAAGCTCAATTTCGTAAAATTTAACATAAAAGAATAATAAAAAATTTATACCGAGCAACTTTGATTGTCCGAAGGTTCTGAACTCTCTCTATGGAGGAGCTTTTAACGGTTTTGTCCATTTGTCATTAAAAGTTGGTGTTTTGGCATCGAAATAATCTTGGAAGCCTATACACGTAAAATTTGACATAAAAAAGCAATAAAAAGTGTACACCTAGCAACTTCGATTGTCCGAAGTTGCTCAACTCTCTCTATAGATGTGCTTTTAACGGCTTTGCCCATTTATCATAGAAAGTTAGTGTTTTTTCATCGAAATAATCTAGGAAGCTTATACTCGTAAAATTTGAAATAGAAGAACTTTAAAAGGTGTACACCGAGCAATTTTGATAGTACGAAGTTCCTCAACTCTATCTATGGAGGAGCTTTTAACAGTTTTACCCATTTGTCATAGTAACTTGGGATTTTGGCACCGAAATAATATAGGAAGCTTATACTCATAAAATTTGACGTAGAAGAACAGTGAAAAGTGTACACCGAGCAACTTTGATAGTCCCAAGTTGCTCAACTCTCTCTATGGAGGAGCTTTTAACGGTTTTGTCCATTTGTCATAGAAAGTTGGTGTTTTGGCATCGAAATAATCCTGGAAGCTCATTTTCGTAAAATTGAACACAGAAGAACATTAAAAAGTGTACACCGAGCAACTTTGATAGTCTGAAGTTGCTCAATTCTCTCTATGGAGGAGCTTTTAACGATTTTGTCCATTTGTCATAGAAAGTTGGTCTTTTGCCATCGAAATAATCTTTGAAGCTTATACTCATAAAATTTGACATAGAAGAACATTAAAAAGTGTACACCGAGCAACTTTGATGTTTCGATGTTGCTCAACTCCCTCTATAGAGGAGTTTTTAACGGTTTTGTCCATCTGTTATAGAAAGTTGGTGTTTTGGCATCGAAATAATCCTGGAAGCTCATTTTCGTAAAATTTAACACAGAAGAACAAAAAAAAGTGTACACCGAGAAACTTTGATGTTCCGAAGTTGCTCAACTCTCTCTATGGAGGAGCTTTTAACGGTTTTGTCCATTTGTCATAGAAAGTTGGTCTTTTGCCATCGAAATAATCTTGGAACTTAAACTCATAAAATTTGACATAGAAGAACATTAAAAAGTGTACACCGGGCAACTTTGATGTTCCGAAGTTTCTCAACTCTCTCTATGGAAGAGCTTTTAACGGTTTTGTCCATTTGTCATAGAAAGTTGGTCTTTTGGCATCAAAATAATCTAGGAAGCTTATACTCATAAAATTTGACATAGAAGAACAATAAAAAGTGTACACCGAGCAACTTTGATAGTCCAAAGTTGCTCAACTCTATCTATGGAGGAGCTTTTAACGGTTTTGTCCATTTGTCATAGAAATTTGGTCGTTTGCCATCGAAATAATCTTGGAAGCTTATACTCATAAAATTTGACATAGAAGCACATTAAAAAGTGTGTACCGGGCAACTTTGATGTTCCGAAGTTTCTCAACTCTCTCTATGGAGGAGCTTTTAACGGTTTTGTCTATTTGTCATAGAAAGTTGGTCTTTTGGCATCGAAATAATCTAGGAAGCTTATACTCATAAAATTTGACATAGAGGAACAGTGAAAAGTGTACACCGAGCAACTTTGATAGTCCCAAGTTGCTCAACTCTCTCTATGGAGGAGCTTTTAACGGGTTTGTCCATTTGTCATAGAAAGTTGGTGTTTTGGCATCGAAATAATCCTTGAAGCTCATTTTAGTAAAATTTAACACAGAAGAACATTAAAAAGTGTACACCGAGCAACTTTGATAGTCTGAAGTTGCTCAATTCTCTCTATGGAGGAGCTTTTAACGGTTTTGTCCATTTGTCATAGAAAGTTGGTCTTTTGCCATCGAAATAATTTTGGAAGCTTATACTCATAAAATTTGATATAGAAGAACATTAAAAAGTGTACACCGGGCAACTTTGATGTTCCGAAGTTGCTCAACTCTCTCTATGGAGGAGCTTTTAACGGTTTTGTCCATTTGTCATAGAAAGTTGGTCTTTTGCCATCGAAATAATCTTGGAACTTAAACTCATAAAATTTGACATAGAAGAACATTAAAAAGTGTACACCGGGCAACTTTGATGTTCCGAAGTTGCTCAACTCTCTCTATGGAGGAGCCTTTAACGGTTTTGTCCATTTGTCATAGAAAGTTGGTCTTTTGGCATTGAAATAATCTAGGAAGCTTATACTCATAAAATTTGACATAGAAGAACAATAAAAAGTGTACACCGAGCAACTTTGATAGTCCAAAGTTGCTCAATTCTCTCTATGGAGGAGCTTTTAACGGTTTTGTCCATTTGTCATAGAAATTTGGTCGTTCGCCATCGAAATAATCTTGGAATCTTATACCCATAAAATTTGACATAGAAGCACATTAAAAACTGTATAACGGGCAACTTTGATATTCCGAAGTTGCTCAACTCTCTCTATGGAGGAGCTTTTAACGGTTTTGTCCATTTGTCATAGAAAGTTGGTCTTTTGGCATCGAAATAATCTAGGAAGCTTATACTCATAAAATTTGACATAGAAGAACAGTGAAAAGTGTACACCGAGCAACTTTGATAGTCCCAGGTTGCTCAACTCTCTCTATGGAGGAGCTTTTAACGGGTTTGTCCATTTGTCATGGAAAATTGGTGTTTTGGCATCGAAATAATCCTTGAAGCTCATTTTAGTAAAATTTAACACATAAGAAGATTAAAAAGTGTACACCGAGCAACTTTGATAGTCTGAAGTTGCTCAATTCTCTCTATAGAGGAGCTTTTAACGGTTTTGTCCATTTGTCATAGAAAGTTGGTCTTTTTCCATCGAAATAATCTTGGAAGCTTATACTCATAAAATTTGACATAGAAGAACATTAAAAAGTGTACACCGAGCAACTTTGATGTTTCGAAGTTGCTCAACTCCCTCTATGGAGGAGCTTTTAACGGTTTTGTCCATCTGTCATAGAAAGTTGGTGTTTTGCCATCGAAATAATCCTGGAAGCTCATTTTCGTAAAAATTTAACACAAAAGAACAAAAAAAAAAGTACACCGAGCAACTTTGATAGTCCGAAGTTGCTCAACTGTCTCTATTGAGGAGCTTTTAACGGTTTTGTCCATTTTTCATAGAAAGTTGGTCTTTTGCCATCGAAATAATCTTGGAAGCTTATACTCATAAAATTTGACATAGAAGAACATTAAAAAGTGTACACCGGGCAACTTTGATGTTCCGAAGTTGCTCAACTCTATGGAGGAGCTTTTCACGGTTTTGTCCATTTGTCATAGAAAGTTGGTCTTTTGGCATCGAAATAATCTAGGAAGCTTATACTCATAAAATTTGACATAGAAGAACAATAAAATGTGTACACCGAGCAACTTTGATAGTCCAAAGTTGCTCAACTCTCTCTATGGAGGAGCTTTTAACGGTTTTGTCCATTTGTCATAGAAATTTGGTCGTTTGCCATCGAAATAATCTAGGAAGCTTATACTCATAAAATTTGACATAGAAGAACAATAAAAAGTGTACACCGAGCAACTTTGATAGTCCAAAGTTGCTCAACTCTCTCTATGGAGGAGCTTTTAACGGTTTTGTCCATTTGTCATAGAAAGTTGGTCGTTTGCCATCAAAATAATCTTGGAAGCTTATAATCATAAAATTTGACATAGAAGAACATTAAAAAGTGTACACCGGGCAACTTTGATGTTCCGAAGTTGCTCAACTCTCTCCATGGAGGAGCTTTTAACGGTTTTGTCCATTTGTCATAGAAAGTTGGTCTTTTGGCATCGAAATAATCTAGGAAGCTTATACTCATAAAATTTGACATTGAAGAACAATAAAAAGTGTACACCGAGCAACTTTGATAGTCCAAGTTGCTCAACTCTCTCTATGGAGGAGCTTTTAACGGTTTTGTCCATTTGTCATAGAAATTTGGTCGTTTGCCATCGAAATAATCTTGGAAGCTTATACTCATAAAATTTGACATAGAAGAACAATAAAAAGTGTACACCGAGCAACTTTGATGGTCCGAAATTTCTCAACTCTCTCTATGGAGGAGCTTCTAACGGTTTTATCCATTTGTCATAGAAAGTTGGTGTTTTGGCATCGAAATAATCCCTGAAGCTCATTTTCGTAAAATTTAACATAGAAGAACAATAAAAAGTGTACACCGAGCAACTTTGATTGTCCGAATTTGCTCAACTCTCTCTATGGAGGAGCTTTTAACGGTTTTTTCCATTTGTCATAGAAAGTTGCTGTTTTGGCATCAAAATAATCCTGGAAGCTCATTTTCGTAAAATTTAACATAAAAGAACAATAAAAAGTGTACAGCGAGCAACTTTGATTGTCCAAATGTTCTCAACTCTCTCTATCGAGGAGCTTTTAACGGTTTTGTCCATTTGTCATTAAAAGTTGGTGTTTTGGCATCGAAATAATCTTGGAAGCCCACACAAGTAAAACTTGACATAAAAAAGCAATAAAAAGTGTACACCTTGCAACTTCGATTGTCTGAAGTTGCTCAACTCTCTCTATAGACGTGTTTTTAACGTCTTTGTCCATTTATCATAGAAAGTTAGTGTTTTTTCATCGAAATAATCTTGGAAGCTTATACTCGTAAAATTTGACATAGAAGAGCAATAAAAAGTATACACCGAGCAACTTTGATAGTCCGAAGTTGCCCAACTCTCTCTATGGAGGAGCTTTTAACGCTTTTGTCCATTTGCCATAGAAAGTTGGTCGTTTGCCATCGAAATAATCCTGGAAGCTCATTTTCGTAAAATTCAACATAAAAAAACAATAAAAACTATACACCGAGCAACTTTGATTGTCCGAAGGTTCTAAACTCTCCCTATGGAGGAGCTTTTGACGATTTTGTCCATTTGTCATTAAAAGTTGGTGCTTTGGCATCGAAATAATCTTGGAAGCCTATACACGTAAAATTTGACAATAAAAAGCAATAAAAAGTGTACACCGAGCAACTTCGTTTGTCCGAAGTTGCTCAACTCTTTCTATAGACGTGCTTTTAACGGCTTTGTCCATTTATCGTTGAAAGTTAGTGTTTTTTCATCGATATAATCTAGGAAGCTTATACTCGTAAAATTTGACATAGGAGAACATTAAAAGGTGTACACCGAGCAACTTTGATAGTCCGACGCTGCTCAACTCTCTCTATGGAGGAGCTTTTAACGGTTTTTTCCATTTGTCATAGAAAGTTGGTGTTTTTGCCTCGAAATAATCTAAGAAGATTACACTCATAAAATTTGAAGTAGAAGAATAATAAAAAATGTACACCGAGCAACTTTGATTGTCCGAAGTTGCTCAACTCTCTCTATGGAGGAACGTTTAACGGTTTTGTCCATTTGTCATAGAAAGTTGCTGTTTTGGCATCGAAATAATCTTGGAAGCTTATACTCGTAAAATTTGACATAGAAGAACATTAAAAAGTGTACACCGAGCAATTTTGATAGTCCGAAGTTGCTCAACTCTCTCTATGGAGGAGCTTTTAACAGTTTTACCCATTTGTCATTGTAACTTGGGATTTTGGCATCGAAATAATCTAGGAAGCGTATACTCATAAAATTTGACATAGAGGAACATTAAAAAGTGTACACCGAGCAACTTTCGTGTTCCGAAGTTGCTCAAATCACTCTATGGAGGAGCTTTTAACGGTTTTGTCCATTTGTCGTAGAAAGCTGGTGTTTTGCCATCGAAATAATCCTGGAAGCTCATTTTGATAAAATTTAACATAAAAGAACAATGAAATGTCTACACCAAGCAACTTTGATTGTCCGAAGGTCCTCAACTCTCTCTATGGAGGAGCTTTTAACGGTTTTGTCTATTTGGCATCGAAATAATCTTGCAAGCCTATACACGTAAAATTTGACATAAAAAAGCAATAAAAAGTGTACACTGAGCAACTTCGATTGTCCGAAGTTGCTCAACTCTCTCTATAGACGTGATTTTAACGGCTTTGTCCATTTATCGTAGAAAGTTAGTATTTTTTCATCGAAATAATCTAGGAAGCCTATACTCAGAAAATTTGACATAGAAGAACATTAAAAGGTGTACACCGAGCAACTTTGACGGTCCGACGTTTCTCAACTCTCTCTATGGAGGAGCTTTTAACGGTTTTAACCATTTGTCATAGAAAGTTGCGGTTTTTGCATTGAAATAATCTTGGAAGTTTATACTCATAAAATTTGACATAGAAGATTAATAAAACGTGTACACTGAGCATCTTTGATGGTTCGAAATTGGTCAACAGTCTCTATGAAGGAGCTTTTAACAGTTTTATCCATTTGTCATGGTAACTTGGGATTTTGTCATCGAAATAATCTAGGAAGCTTATACTCATAAAATTTGACAAAGAAGAACAATAAAAAGTGTACACCGAGCAACTTTGATAGTCCGTAGTTGCTCAACTCTCTGTATGGAGGAGCTTTTAACGGTTTTGTCCATTTGTCATAGAAAGTTGGTCGTTTGACATCGAAATAATCCAGGAAGCTTATACTCATAAAAATTGACATAGAAGAACATTAAAAAGTGTACAACGAGCAACTTTGATGTTCCGAAGTTGCTCAACTCTCTCTATGGAGGAGCTTTTAAAGGTTTTGTCCATTTCTCATAGAAAGTTGGTCTTTTGGCATCGAAATAATCTAGGAAGCTTATACTCATAAAATTTGAAATAGAAGAACAATAAAAAGTGTACACCGAGCAACTTTGATGTTTCGAAGTTGCTCAACTCCCTCTATGGAGGAGCTTTTAACGGTTTTGTCCATCTGTCATAGAAAGTTGGTGTTTTGGCATCGATATAATCCTGGAAGCTCATTTTCGTAAAATTTAACACAGAAGAACAAAAAAAAGTGTACAACGAGCAAATTTGATAGTCCGAAGTTGCTCAACTCTCTCTATGGAGGAGCTTTTAACGGTTTTGTCAATTTGTCATAGAAAGTTGGTCTTTTGCCATCGAAATAATCTAGGAAGCTTATACTCATAAAATTTGAAATAGAAGAACAATAAAAAGTGTACACCGAGCAACTTTGATGTTTCGAAGTTGCTCAACTCCCTCTATGGAGGAGCTTTTAACGGTTTTGTCCATCTGTCATAGAAAGTTGGTGTTTTGGCATCGATATAATCCTGGAAGCTCATTTTCGTAAAATTTAACACAGAAGAACAAAAAAAAGTGTATAACGAGCAAATTTGATAGTCCGAAGTTGCTCAACTCTCTCTATGGAGGAGCTTTTAACGGTTTTGTCAATTTGTCATAGAAAGTTGGTCTTTTGCCATCGAAATAAACTTGGAAGCTTATACTCATAAAATTTGACATAGAAGAACATTAAAAAGTATACACAGGGCAACTTTGATGTTTCGAAGTTGCTCAACTCCCTCTATGGAGGAGCTTTTAACGGTTTTGTCCATTTGTCATAGAAAGTTGGTCTTTTGGCATCGAAATAATCTAGGAAGCTTATACTCATAAAATTTGACATAGAAGAACAATAAAAAGTGTACACCGAGCAACTTTGAAAGTCCAAAGTTGCTCAACTCTCTCTATGGAGGAGCTTTTAACGGTTTTGTCCATTTGTCATAGAAATTTGGTCGTTTGCCATCGAAATAATCTTGGAAGCTTATACTCATAAAATTTGACATAGAAGCACATTAAAATGTGTATACCTGCAACTTTGATGTTCCGAAGTTGCTCAAATCTCTCTATGGAGGAGCTTTTAACGGTTTTGTCCAGTTGTCATAGAAAGTTGGTCTTTTGGCATCGAAATAATCTAGGAAGCTTATACTCTTAAAATTTGACATAGAAGAACATTAAAAAGTGTACACCGAGCAATTTTGATAGTCCGAAGTTGCTCAACTCTCTCTATGGAGGAGCTTTTAACAGTTTTACCCATTTGTCATAGTAACTTGGGATTTTGGCATCGAAATAATCTAGGAAGCTATACTCATAAAATTTTACATAGAAGAACATTAAAAAGTGTACAACGAGCAACTTTGATGTTCCGAAGTTGCTCAACTCTCTCTATGGAGGAGCTTTTAAAGGTTTTGTCCATTTCTCATAGAAAGTTGATCTTTTGGCATCGAAATAATCTAGGAAGCTTATACTCATAAAATTTGAAATAGAAGAACAATAAAAAGTGTACAACGAGCAACTTTGATGTTTCGAAGTTGCTCAACTCCCTCTATGGAGGAGCTTTTAACGGTTTTGTCCATCTGTCATAGAAAGTTGGTGTTTTGGCATCGATATAATCCTGGAAGCTCATTTTCGTAAAATTTAACACAGAAGAACAAAAAAAAGTGTACAACGAGCAAATTTGATAGTCCGAAGTTGCTCAACTCTCTCTATGGAGGAGCTTTTAACGGTTTTGTCAGTTTGTCATAGAAAGTTGGTCTTTTGCCATCGAAATAATCTAGGAAGCTTATACTCATAAAATTTGAAATAGAAGAACAATAAAAAGTGTACACCGAGCAACTTTGATGTTTCGAAGTTGCTCAACTCCCTCTATGGAGGAGCTTTTAACGGTTTTGTCCATCTGTCATAGAAAGTTGGTGTTTTGGCATCGATATAATCCTGGAAGCTCATTTTCGTAAAATTTAACACAGAAGAACAAAAAAAAGTGTATAACGAGCAAATTTGATAGTCCGAAGTTGCTCAACTCTCTCTATGGAGGAGCTTTTAACGGTTTTGTCAATTTGTCATAGAAAGTTGGTCTTTTGCCATCGAAATAATCTTGGAAGCTTATACTCATAAAATTTGACATAGAAGAACATTAAAAAGTGTACACCGGGCAACTTTGATGTTCCGAAGTTGCTCAACTCTCTCTATGGAGGAGCTTTTAAAGGTTTTGTCCATTTCTCATAGAAAGTTGGTCTTTTGGCATCAAAATAATCTAGGAAGCTTATACTCATAAAATTTGAAATAGAAGAACAATAAAAAGTGTACACCGAGCAACTTTGATGTTTCGAAGTTGCTCAACTCCCTCTATGGAGGAGCTTTTAACGGTTTTGTCCATCTGTCATAGAAAGTTGGTGTTTTGGCATCGATATAATCCTGGAAGCTCATTTTCGTAAAATTTAACACAGAAGAACAAAAAAAAGTGTACAACGAGCAAATTTGATAGTCCGAAGTTGCTCAACTCTCTCTATGGAGGAGCTTTTAACGGTTTTGTCAATTTGTCATAGAAAGTTGGTCTTTTGCCATCGAAATAATCTAGGAAGCTTATACTCATAAAATTTGAAATAGAAGAACAATAAAAAGTGTACACCGAGCAACTTTGATGTTTCGAAGTTGCTCAACTCCCTCTATGGAGGAGCTTTTAACGGTTTTGTCCATCTGTCATAGAAAGTTGGTGTTTTGGCATCGATATAATCCTGGAAGCTCATTTTCGTAAAATTTAACACAGAAGAACAAAAAAAAGTGTATAACGAGCAAATTTGATAGTCCGAAGTTGCTCAACTCTCTCTATGGAGGAGCTTTTAACGGTTTTGTCAATTTGTCATAGAAAGTTGGTCTTTTGCCATCGAAATAAACTTGGAAGCTTATACTCATAAAATTTGACATAGAAGAACATTAAAAAGTATACACAGGGCAACTTTGATGTTTCGAAGTTGCTCAACTCCCTCTATGGAGGAGCTTTTAACGGTTTTGTCCATTTGTCATAGAAAGTTGGTCTTTTGGCATCGAAATAATCTAGGAAGCTTATACTCATAAAATTTGACATAGAAGAACAATAAAAAGTGTACACCGAGCAACTTTGAAAGTCCAAAGTTGCTCAACTCTCTCTATGGAGGAGCTTTTAACGGTTTTGTCCATTTGTCATAGAAATTTGGTCGTTTGCCATCGAAATAATCTTGGAAGCTTATACTCATAAAATTTGACATAGAAGCACATTAAAATGTGTATACCTGCAACTTTGATGTTCCGAAGTTGCTCAAATCTCTCTATGGAGGAGCTTTTAACGGTTTTGTCCAGTTGTCATAGAAAGTTGGTCTTTTGGCATCGAAATAATCTAGGAAGCTTATACTCTTAAAATTTGACATAGAAGAACATTAAAAAGTGTACACCGAGCAATTTTGATAGTCCGAAGTTGCTCAACTCTCTCTATGGAGGAGCTTTTAACAGTTTTACCCATTTGTCATAGTAACTTGGGATTTTGGCATCGAAATAATCTAGGAAGCTTATACTCATAAAATTTTACATAGAAGAACATTAAAAAGTGTACAACGAGCAACTTTGATGTTCCGAAGTTGCTCAACTCTCTCTATGGAGGAGCTTTTAAAGGTTTTGTCCATTTCTCATAGAAAGTTGATCTTTTGGCATCGAAATAATCTAGGAAGCTTATACTCATAAAATTTGAAATAGAAGAACAATAAAAAGTGTACAACGAGCAACTTTGATGTTTCGAAGTTGCTCAACTCCCTCTATGGAGGAGCTTTTAACGGTTTTGTCCATCTGTCATAGAAAGTTGGTGTTTTGGCATCGATATAATCCTGGAAGCTCATTTTCGTAAAATTTAACACAGAAGAACAAAAAAAAGTGTACAACGAGCAAATTTGATAGTCCGAAGTTGCTCAACTCTCTCTATGGAGGAGCTTTTAACGGTTTTGTCAATTTGTCATAGAAAGTTGGTCTTTTGCCATCGAAATAATCTAGGAAGCTTATACTCATAAAATTTGAAATAGAAGAACAATAAAAAGTGTACACCGAGCAACTTTGATGTTTCGAAGTTGCTCAACTCCCTCTATGGAGGAGCTTTTAACGGTTTTGTCCATCTGTCATAGAAAGTTGGTGTTTTGGCATCGATATAATCCTGGAAGCTCATTTTCGTAAAATTTAACACAGAAGAACAAAAAAAAGTGTATAACGAGCAAATTTGATAGTCCGAAGTTGCTCAACTCTCTCTATGGAGGAGCTTTTAACGGTTTTGTCAATTTGTCATAGAAAGTTGGTCTTTTGCCATCGAAATAATCTTGGAAGCTTATACTCATAAAATTTGACATAGAAGAACATTAAAAAGTGTACACCGGGCAACTTTGATGTTCCGAAGTTGCTCAACTCTCTCTATGGAGGAGCTTTTAAAGGTTTTGTCCATTTCTCATAGAAAGTTGGTCTTTTGGCATCAAAATAATCTAGGAAGCTTATACTCATAAAATTTGAAATAGAAGAACAATAAAAAGTGTACACCGAGCAACTTTGATGTTTCGAAGTTGCTCAACTCCCTCTATGGAGGAGCTTTTAACGGTTTTGTCCATCTGTCATAGAAAGTTGGTGTTTTGGCATCGATATAATCCTGGAAGCTCATTTTCGTAAAATTTAACACAGAAGAACAAAAAAAAGTGTACAACGAGCAAATTTGATAGTCCGAAGTTGCTCAACTCTCTCTATGGAGGAGCTTTTAACGGTTTTGTCAATTTGTCATAGAAAGTTGGTCTTTTGCCATCGAAATAATCTAGGAAGCTTATACTCATAAAATTTGAAATAGAAGAACAATAAAAAGTGTACACCGAGCAACTTTGATGTTTCGAAGTTGCTCAACTCCCTCTATGGAGGAGCTTTTAACGGTTTTGTCCATCTGTCATAGAAAGTTGGTGTTTTGGCATCGATATAATCCTGGAAGCTCATTTTCGTAAAATTTAACACAGAAGAACAAAAAAAAGTGTATAACGAGCAAATTTGATAGTCCGAAGTTGCTCAACTCTCTCTATGGAGGAGCTTTTAACGGTTTTGTCAATTTGTCATAGAAAGTTGGTCTTTTGCCATCGAAATAAACTTGGAAGCTTATACTCATAAAATTTGACATAGAAGAACATTAAAAAGTATACACAGGGCAACTTTGATGTTTCGAAGTTGCTCAACTCCCTCTATGGAGGAGCTTTTAACGGTTTTGTCCATTTGTCATAGAAAGTTGGTCTTTTGGCATCGAAATAATCTAGGAAGCTTATACTCATAAAATTTGACATAGAAGAACAATAAAAAGTGTACACCGAGCAACTTTGAAAGTCCAAAGTTGCTCAACTCTCTCTATGGAGGAGCTTTTAACGGTTTTGTCCATTTGTCATAGAAATTTGGTCGTTTGCCATCGAAATAATCTTGGAAGCTTATACTCATAAAATTTGACATAGAAGCACATTAAAATGTGTATACCTGCAACTTTGATGTTCCGAAGTTGCTCAAATCTCTCTATGGAGGAGCTTTTAACGGTTTTGTCCAGTTGTCATAGAAAGTTGGTCTTTTGGCATCGAAATAATCTAGGAAGCTTATACTCTTAAAATTTGACATAGAAGAACATTAAAAAGTGTACACCGAGCAATTTTGATAGTCCGAAGTTGCTCAACTCTCTCTATGGAGGAGCTTTTAACAGTTTTACCCATTTGTCATAGTAACTTGGGATTTTGGCATCGAAATAATCTAGGAAGCTTATACTCATAAAATTTTACATAGAAGAACATTAAAAAGTGTACAACGAGCAACTTTGATGTTCCGAAGTTGCTCAACTCTCTCTATGGAGGAGCTTTTAAAGGTTTTGTCCATTTCTCATAGAAAGTTGATCTTTTGGCATCGAAATAATCTAGGAAGCTTATACTCATAAAATTTGAAATAGAAGAACAATAAAAAGTGTACAACGAGCAACTTTGATGTTTCGAAGTTGCTCAACTCCCTCTATGGAGGAGCTTTTAACGGTTTTGTCCATCTGTCATAGAAAGTTGGTGTTTTGGCATCGATATAATCCTGGAAGCTCATTTTCGTAAAATTTAACACAGAAGAACAAAAAAAAGTGTACAACGAGCAAATTTGATAGTCCGAAGTTGCTCAACTCTCTCTATGGAGGAGCTTTTAACGGTTTTGTCAATTTGTCATAGAAAGTTGGTCTTTTGCCATCGAAATAATCTAGGAAGCTTATACTCATAAAATTTGAAATAGAAGAACAATAAAAAGTGTACACCGAGCAACTTTGATGTTTCGAAGTTGCTCAACTCCCTCTATGGAGGAGCTTTTAACGGTTTTGTCCATCTGTCATAGAAAGTTGGTGTTTTGGCATCGATATAATCCTGGAAGCTCATTTTCGTAAAATTTAACACAGAAGAACAAAAAAAAGTGTATAACGAGCAAATTTGATAGTCCGAAGTTGCTCAACTCTCTCTATGGAGGAGCTTTTAACGGTTTTGTCAATTTGTCATAGAAAGTTGGTCTTTTGCCATCGAAATAATCTTGGAAGCTTATACTCATAAAATTTGACATAGAAGAACATTAAAAAGTGTACACCGGGCAACTTTGATGTTCCGAAGTTGCTCAACTCTCTCTATGGAGGAGCTTTTAAAGGTTTTGTCCATTTCTCATAGAAAGTTGGTCTTTTGGCATCAAAATAATCTAGGAAGCTTATACTCATAAAATTTGAAATAGAAGAACAATAAAAAGTGTACACCGAGCAACTTTGATGTTTCGAAGTTGCTCAACTCCCTCTATGGAGGAGCTTTTAACGGTTTTGTCCATCTGTCATAGAAAGTTGGTGTTTTGGCATCGATATAATCCTGGAAGCTCATTTTCGTAAAATTTAACACAGAAGAACAAAAAAAAGTGTACAACGAGCAAATTTGATAGTCCGAAGTTGCTCAACTCTCTCTATGGAGGAGCTTTTAACGGTTTTGTCAATTTGTCATAGAAAGTTGGTCTTTTGCCATCGAAATAATCTAGGAAGCTTATACTCATAAAATTTGAAATAGAAGAACAATAAAAAGTGTACACCGAGCAACTTTGATGTTTCGAAGTTGCTCAACTCCCTCTATGGAGGAGCTTTTAACGGTTTTGTCCATCTGTCATAGAAAGTTGGTGTTTTGGCATCGATATAATCCTGGAAGCTCATTTTCGTAAAATTTAACACAGAAGAACAAAAAAAAGTGTATAACGAGCAAATTTGATAGTCCGAAGTTGCTCAACTCTCTCTATGGAGGAGCTTTTAACGGTTTTGTCAATTTGTCATAGAAAGTTGGTCTTTTGCCATCGAAATAAACTTGGAAGCTTATACTCATAAAATTTGACATAGAAGAACATTAAAAAGTATACACAGGGCAACTTTGATGTTTCGAAGTTGCTCAACTCCCTCTATGGAGGAGCTTTTAACGGTTTTGTCCATTTGTCATAGAAAGTTGGTCTTTTGGCATCGAAATAATCTAGGAAGCTTATACTCATAAAATTTGACATAGAAGAACAATAAAAAGTGTACACCGAGCAACTTTGAAAGTCCAAAGTTGCTCAACTCTCTCTATGGAGGAGCTTTTAACGGTTTTGTCCATTTGTCATAGAAATTTGGTCGTTTGCCATCGAAATAATCTTGGAAGCTTATACTCATAAAATTTGACATAGAAGCACATTAAAATGTGTATACCTGCAACTTTGATGTTCCGAAGTTGCTCAAATCTCTCTATGGAGGAGCTTTTAACGGTTTTGTCCAGTTGTCATAGAAAGTTGGTCTTTTGGCATCGAAATAATCTAGGAAGCTTATACTCTTAAAATTTGACATAGAAGAACATTAAAAAGTGTACACCGAGCAATTTTGATAGTCCGAAGTTGCTCAACTCTCTCTATGGAGGAGCTTTTAACAGTTTTACCCATTTGTCATAGTAACTTGGGATTTTGGCATCGAAATAATCTAGGAAGCTTATACTCATAAAATTTTACATAGAAGAACATTAAAAAGTGTACAACGAGCAACTTTGATGTTCCGAAGTTGCTCAACTCTCTCTATGGAGGAGCTTTTAAAGGTTTTGTCCATTTCTCATAGAAAGTTGATCTTTTGGCATCGAAATAATCTAGGAAGCTTATACTCATAAAATTTGAAATAGAAGAACAATAAAAAGTGTACAACGAGCAACTTTGATGTTTCGAAGTTGCTCAACTCCCTCTATGGAGGAGCTTTTAACGGTTTTGTCCATCTGTCATAGAAAGTTGGTGTTTTGGCATCGATATAATCCTGGAAGCTCATTTTCGTAAAATTTAACACAGAAGAACAAAAAAAAGTGTACAACGAGCAAATTTGATAGTCCGAAGTTGCTCAACTCTCTCTATGGAGGAGCTTTTAACGGTTTTGTCAATTTGTCATAGAAAGTTGGTCTTTTGCCATCGAAATAATCTAGGAAGCTTATACTCATAAAATTTGAAATAGAAGAACAATAAAAAGTGTACACCGAGCAACTTTGATGTTTCGAAGTTGCTCAACTCCCTCTATGGAGGAGCTTTTAACGGTTTTGTCCATCTGTCATAGAAAGTTGGTGTTTTGGCATCGATATAATCCTGGAAGCTCATTTTCGTAAAATTTAACACAGAAGAACAAAAAAAAGTGTATAACGAGCAAATTTGATAGTCCAAAGTTGCTCAACTCTCTCTATGGAGGAGCTTTTAACGGTTTTGTCAATTTGTCATAGAAAGTTGGTCTTTTGCCATCGAAATAATCTTGGAAGCTTATACTCATAAAATTTGACATAGAAGAACATTAAAAAGTGTACACCGGGCAACTTTGATGTTCCGAAGTTGCTCAACTCTCTCTATGGAGGAGCTTTTAAAGGTTTTGTCCATTTCTCATAGAAAGTTGGTCTTTTGGCATCAAAATAATCTAGGAAGCTTATACTCATAAAATTTGAAATAGAAGAACAATAAAAAGTGTACACCGAGCAACTTTGATGTTTCGAAGTTGCTCAACTCCCTCTATGGAGGAGCTTTTAACGGTTTTGTCCATCTGTCATAGAAAGTTGGTGTTTTGGCATCGATATAATCCTGGAAGCTCATTTTCGTAAAATTTAACACAGAAGAACAAAAAAAAGTGTACAACGAGCAAATTTGATAGTCCGAAGTTGCTCAACTCTCTCTATGGAGGAGCTTTTAACGGTTTTGTCAATTTGTCATAGAAAGTTGGTCTTTTGCCATCGAAATAATCTAGGAAGCTTATACTCATAAAATTTGAAATAGAAGAACAATAAAAAGTGTACACCGAGCAACTTTGATGTTTCGAAGTTATGGAGGAGCTTTTAACGGTTTTGTCCATCTGTCATAGAAAGTTGGTGTTTTGGCATCGATATAATCCTGGAAGCTCATTTTCGTAAAATTTAACACAGAAGAACAAAAAAAAGTGTATAACGAGCAAATTTGATAGTCCGAAGTTGCTCAACTCTCTCTATGGAGGAGCTTTTAACGGTTTTGTCAATTTGTCATAGAAAGTTGGTCTTTTGCCATCGAAATAAACTTGGAAGCTTATACTCATAAAATTTGACATAGAAGAACATTAAAAAGTATACACAGGGCAACTTTGATGTTTCGAAGTTGCTCAGCTCCCTCTATGGAGGAGCTTTTAACGGTTTTGTCCATTTGTCATAGAAAGTTGGTCTTTTGGCATCGAAATAATCTAGGAAGCTTATACTCATAAAATTTGACATAGAAGAACAATAAAAAGTGTACACCGAGCAACTTTGAAAGTCCAAAGTTGCTCAACTCTCTCTATGGAGGAGCTTTTAACGGTTTTGTCCATTTGTCATAGAAATTTGGTCGTTTGCCATCGAAATAATCTTGGAAGCTTATACTCATAAAATTTGACATAGAAGCACATTAAAATGTGTATACCGGGCAACTTTGATGTTCCGAAGTTGCTCAACTCTCTCTATGGAGGAGCTTTTAACGGTTTTGTCAAGTTGTCATAGAAAGTTGGTCTTTTGGCATCGAAATAATCTAGGAAGCTTATACTCGTAAAATTTGACATAGAAGAACATTAAAAAGTGTACACCGAGCAATTTTGATAGTCCGAAGTTGCTCAACTCTCTCTATGGAGGAGCTTTTAACAGTTTTACCCATTTGTCATAGTAACTTGGGATTTTGGCATCGAAATAATCTAGGAAGCTTATACTCATAAAATTTGACATAGAAGAACATTAAAAAGTGTTCATCGAGCAACTTTCGTGTTTCGAAGTTGCTCAAATCTCTCTATGGAGGAGCTTTTAACGGTTTTGTCCATTTGTCGTAGAAAGTTGGTGTTTTGCCATCGAAATAATCCTGGAAGCTCATTTTGATAAAATTTAACATAAAAGAACAATGAAATGTCTACACCGAGCAACTTTGATTGTCCAAAGGTCCTCAACTCTCTCTATGGAGAAGCTTTTAACGGTTTTGTCTATTTGTCATTAAAAGTTGGTGTTTTTGCTTTGAAATAAACCTGGAAGCTCATTTCGTAAAATTTAACATAAAAGAACAATAAAAAGTGTACACCGAGCAACTTTGATTGTCCGAAGGTTCTCAACTCTCTCTATGGAGGAGCTTTTAACGGTTTTGTTCATTTGTCATTAAAAGTTGGTGTTTTGGCATCGAAATAATCTTGGAAGCCTATACACGTAAAATTTGACATAAAAAAGTAATAAAAAGTGTACACCGAGCAACTTCGATTGTCCGAAGTTGCTCAACTCTCTCTATAGACGTGATTTTAACGGCTTTGTCCATTTATCGTAGAAAGTTAGTATTTTTTCATCGAAATAATCTAGGAAGCCTATACTCAGAAAATTTGACATAGAAGAACATTAAAAGGTGTACACCGAGCAACTTTGACGGTCCGACGTTTCTCAACTCTCTCTATGGAGGAGCTTTTAACGGTTTTGTCCATTTGTCATAGAAAGTTGCGGTTTTTGCATTGAAATAATCTTGGAAGTTTATACTCATAAAATTTGACATAGAAGATTAATAAAACGTGTACACTGAGCATCTTTGATGGTTCGAAATTGGTCAACAGTCTCTATGAAGGAGCTTTTAACAGTTTTATCCATTTGTCATGGTAACTTGGGATTTTGTCATCGAAATAATCTAGGAAGCTTATACTCATAAAATTTGACAAAGAAGAACAATAAAAAGTGTGCACCGAGCAACTTTGATAGTCCGAAGTTGCTCAACTCTCTCTATGGAGGAACTTTTAACGGTTTTGTCCATTTGTCATAGAAAGTTGGTCGTTTGCCATCGAAATAATCTAGGAAGCTTATACTCATAAAATTTGACATAGAAGAACATTAAAAAGTGTACAACGAGCAACTTTGATGTTCCGAAGTTGCTCAACTCTCTCTATGGAGGAGCTTTTAACGGTTTCGTCCATTTCTCATAGAAAGTTGGTCTTTTGGCATCGAAATAATCTAGGAAGCTTATACTCATAAAATTTGAAATAGAAGAACAATAAAAAGTGTACACTGAGCAACTTTGATGTTTCGAAGTTGCTCAACTCCCTCTATGGATGAGCTTTTAACGGTTTTGTCCATCTGTCATAGAAAGTTGGTGTTTTGGCATCGATGGAGGAGATATATATTGTTTTATATGGGAGGACTTCCATGTTGTTAGAGAAAAGAAAGGAGGGAGAGAAAAACACACGCCGAACACAAGAAAGGAGCAGATTTTGGGTTCTTCTTCTTCATCTTCTTCATCTTCTTCATCTTCTTCAAGTTGACAGTAAAAGAATCATCCATCCATTGAAGGGGGTTTTCTCCTTCTACTTTAGTTAACTAATTTTGTTAGTTCCTTTCCTTTGTTCTTGAATATGGGTTGTAACTAAACACTTTTATATTGGGATTGTGATGTAACCTATATTGAGGATTATGAGTTAATAGTTGTTGTTATATAAATTCAGTTTATAGTTCTTGTCTTTAATCTCTATGCTTATGAGTTTGTAGTGTATTTAGATGTTGATCACCATTTGAGTATGCTAATAAACTAACCTAGCTAAGACTAAGGAACGATCCGAATTCACATGTCTTAGTGGAATTGAGATTGAGGAAATCAATTGTCGAATCTGAGATCACGGATTAGATGATTAATTGGTTGTTATAGTTCTTTAGAACTTAATGGGTCATTAGTCTTGTGTTAACAACTGCGATCGAACAGGATTAACATTTGTTAGTGATACGTGTTGGCACCGCGATCGAACGAACCAACATATTTAAGAAAAGAATCAACCTTTGAATTGGAGTTGAATCTGTATATTTGATAATTGTTACTCATAGTCCGATTGTGTGGTGAAATCATTATCCCGATATTTCCTTTCAATTACTTGAAAACCAAGATTGTCAAGCTTTATTTTAATTGTCAAGTTAAGTAATCCTAGTGAATTATTATTTGTCCTCGTGGGATTCGACCTCGTACTTGCATTCATTGTACTACTATATTTGATTCGTGCACTTGCGAGATTTAACACATCAGAAGCTTATACTCATAAAATTTGACATAGAAGCAAATTAAAATGTGTATACCGGGCAACTTTGATGTTCCGAAGTTGCTCAACTCTCTCTATGGAGGAGCTTTTAACGGTTTTGTCCAGTTGTCATAGAAAGTTGGTCTTTTGGCATCGAAATAATCTAGGAAGCTTATACTCATAAAATTTGACATAGAAGAACAGTGAAAAGTGTACGCCGAGCAACTTTGATAGTCCCAAGTTGCTCAACTCTCTCTATGGAGGAGCTTTTAACGGTTTTGTCCATTTGTCATAGAAAGTTGGTGTTTTGGCATCGAAATAATCCTTGAAGCTCATTTTCGTAAAATTTAACACAGAAGAACATTAAAAAGTGTACACCGAGCAACTTTGATAGTCTGAAGTTGCTCAATTCTCTCTATGGAGGAGGTTTTAACGGTTTTGTCCATTTGTCATAGAAAGTTGGTCTTTTGCCATCGAAATAATCTTGGAAGCTTATACTCCTAAAATTTGACATAGAAGAACATTAAAAAGTGTACACCGAGCAACTTTGATGTTTCGAAGTTGCTCAACTCCCTCTATGGAGGAGCTTTTAACGGTTTTGTCCATTTGTCATAGAAAGTTGGTCTTCTGCCATCGAAATAATCATGGAGGCTTATACTCATAAAATTTGACATAGAAGAACAATAAAAAGTGTACACCGAGCAACTTTGATGTTTCGAAGTTGCTCAACTCCCTCTATGGAGGCGCTTTTAATGGTTTTGTCCATCTGTCATAGAAAGTTGGTGTTTTGGCATCGATATAATCCTGGAAGCTCATTTTCGTAAAATTTAACACACAAGAACAAAAAAAAGTGTACAACGAGCAACTTTGATAGTCCGAAGTTGCTCAACTCTCTCTATGGAGGAGCTTTTAACGGTTTTGTCAATTTGTCAGAGAAAGTTGGTCTTTTGCCATCGAAATAATCTTGGAAGCTTATACTCATAAAATTCGACATAGAAGAACATTAAAAAGTATACACAGGGCAACTTTGATGTTTCGAAGTTGCTCAACTCCCTCTATGGAGGAGCTTTTAACGGTTTTGTCCATTTGTCATAGAAAGTTGGTCTTTTGGCATCGAAATAATCTAGGAAACTTATACTCATAAAATTTGACATAGAAGAACAATAAAAAGTGTACACCAAGCAACTTTGATAGTCCAAAGTTGCTCAACTCTCTCTATGGAGGAGCTTTTAACGGTTTTGTCCATTTGTCATAGAAATTTGGTCGTTTGCCATCGAAATAATCTTGGAAGCTTATACTCATAAAATTTGACATAGAAGCACATTAAAATGTGTATACCGGGGAACTTTGATGTTCCGAAGTTGCTCAACTCTCTCTATGGAGGAGCTTTTAACGGTTTTGTCAAGTTGTCATAGAAAGTTGGTCTTTTGGCATCGAAATAATCTAGGAAGCTTATACTCGTAAAATTTGACATAGAAGAACATTAAAAAGTGTACACCGAGCAATTTTGATAGTCCGAAGTTGCTCAACTCTCTCTATGGAGGAGCTTTTAGCAGTTTTACCCATTTGTCATAGTAACTTGGGATTTTGGTATCGAAATAATCTAGGAAGCTTATACTCATAAAATTTGACATAGAAGAACATTAAAAAGTGTACACCGAGCAACTTTCGTGTTCCGAAGTTGCTCAAATCTCTCTATGGAGGAGCTTTTAACGGTTTTGTCCATTTGTCGTAGAAAGTTGGTGTTTTGCCATCGAAATAATCCGGGAAGCTCATTTTGATAAAATTTAACATAAAAGAACAATGAAATGTCTACACCGAGCAACTTTGATTGTCCAAAGGTCCTCAACTCTCTCTATGGAGGAGCTTTTAACGGTTTTGTCTATTTGTCATTAAAAGTTGGTGTTTTTGCTTTGAAATAAACCTGGAAGCTCATTTCGTAAAATTTAACATAAGAGAACAATAAAAAGTGTACACCGAGCAACTTTGATTGTCCGAAGGTTCTCAACTCTCTCTATGGAGGAGCTTTTAACGGTTTTGTTCATTTGTCATTAAAAGTTGGTGTTTTGGCATCGAAATAATCTTGGAAGCCTATACACGTAAAATTTGACATAAAAAAGTAATAAAAAGTGTACACCGAGCAACTTCGATTGTCCGAAGTTGCTCAACTCTCTCTATAGACGTGATTTTAACGGCTTTGTCCATTTATCGTAGAAAGCTAGTATTTTTTCATCGAAATAATCTAGGAAGCCTATACTCAGAAAATTTGACATAGAAGAACATTAAAAGGTGTACACCGAGCAACTTTGACGGTCCGACGTTTCTCAACTCTCTCTATGGAGGACCTTTTAACGATTTTGTCCATTTGTCATAGAAAGTTGCGGTTTTTGCATTGAAATAATCTTGGAAGTTTATACTCATAAAATTTGAAATAGAAGATTAATAAAATGTGTACACTGAGCATCTTTGATGGTTCGAAATTGGTCAACAGTCTCTATGAGGGAGCTTTTAACAGTTTTATCCATTTGTCATGGTAACTTGGGATTTTGTCATCGAAATAATCCTGGAAGCTCATTTTCGTAAAATTTAACACAGAAGAACAATAAAAAGTGTACACCGAGCAACTTTGATAGTCCGAAGTTGCTCAACTCTCTCTATGGAGGAGCTTTTAACGGTTTAATCCATTTGTCATAGAAAGTTGGTCTTTTGCCATCGAAATAATCTTGGAAGCTTATACTCATAAAATTTGACATAGAAGAACATTAAAAAGTGTACACCGGGCAACTTTGATGTTCCGAAGTTGCTCAACTCTCTCTATGGAGGAGCTTTTAACGGCTTTGTCCATTTGTCATAGAAAGTTGGTCTTTTGGCATCAAAATAATCTAGGAAGTTTATACTCATAAAATTTGACATAGAAGATTAATAAAATGTGTACACTGAGCATCTTTGATGGTTCGAAATTGGTCAACAGTCTCTATGAAGGAGCTTTTAACAGTTTTATCCATTTGTCATGGTAACTTGGGATTTTGTCATCGAAATAATCCTGGAAGCTCATTTTCGTAAAATTTAACACAGAAGAACAATAAAAAGTGTACACCGAGCAACTTTGATAGTCCGAAGTTGCTCAACTCTCTCTATGGAGGAGCTTTTAACGGTTTAATCCATTTGTCATAGAAAGTTGGTCTTTTGCCATCGAAATAATCTTGGAAGCTTATACTCATAAAATTTGACATAGAAGAACATTAAAAAGTGTACAACGAGCAACTTTGATGTTCCAAAGTTGCTCAACTCTCTCTATGAAGGAGCTTTTAACGGTTTTGTCCATTTCTCATAGAAAGTTGTTCTTTTGGCATCGAAATAATCTACGAAGCTTATACTCATAAAATTTGACATAGAAGAACAATAAAAAGTGTACACCGAGCAACTTTGATGTTTCGAAGTTGCTCAACTCCCTCTATGGAGGAGCTTTTAACGGTTTTGTCCATCTGTCATAGAAAGTTTGTGTTTTGGCATCGAAATAATCCTGAAAGCTCATTTTCGTAAAATTTAACACAGAAGAACAAAAAAAAGTGTACACCGAGCAACTTTGATAGTCTGAAGTTGCTCAACTCTCTCTATGGAGGAGCTTTTAACGGTTTTGTCCATTTGTCATAGAAAGTTGGTCTTCTGCCATCGAAATAATCATGGAAGCTTATACTCATAAAATTTGACATAGAAGAACATTAAAAAGTGTACACCGAGCAACTTTGATGTTTCGAAGTTGCTCAACTCCCTCTATGGAGGAGCTTTTAACGGTTTTGTCCATCTGTCATAGAAAGTTGGTGTTTTGGCATCGATATAATCCTGGAAGCTCATTTTCGTAAAATTTAACATAGAAGAACAAAAAAAAGTGTACAACTAGAAACTTTGATAGTCCGAAGTTGCTCAACTCTCTCTATGGAGGAGCTTTTAACGGTTTTGTCAATTTGTCATAGAAAGTTGGTCTTTTGCCATCGAAATAATCTTGGAAGCTTATACTCATAAAATTTGACATAGAAGAACATTAAAAAGTGTACACAGGGCAACTTTGATGTTTCGAAGTTGCTCAACTCCCTCTATGGAGGAGCTTTTAACGGTTTTGTCCATTTGTCATAGAAAGTTGGTCTTTTGGCATCGAAATAATCTAGGAAGCTTATACTCATAAAATTTGACATAGAAGAACAGTAAAAAGTGTACATCGAGCAACTTTGATAGTCCAAAGTTGCTCAACTCTCTCTATGGAGGAGCTTTTAACGGTTTTGTCCATTTGTCATAGAAATTTGGTCGTTTGCCATCGAAATAATCTTGGAAGCTTATACTTATAAAATTTGACATAGAAGCAAATTAAAATGTGTATACCGGGCAACTTTGATGTTCCAAAGTTGCTCAACTCTCTCTATGGAGGAGCTTTTAACGGTTTTGTCCATTTGTGATAGAAAGTTGGTCTTTTGGCATCGAAATAATCTAGGAAGCTTATACTCATAAAATTTGACATAGAAGAACATTAAAAAGTGTACACCGAGCATCTTTGATAGTCCGAAGTTGCCCAACTCTCTCTATGGAGGAGCTTCTAACGGTTTTGTCCATTTGTCATAGAAAGTTGGTGTTTTGGCATCGAAATAATCCTGGAAGCTCATTTTCGTAAAATTTAACACAGAAGAACAAAAAAAAGTGTACACCGAGCAACTTTGATATTCTGAAGTTGCTCAACTCTCTCTATGGAGGTACTTTTAACGGTTTTGTCCATTTGTCATAGAAAGTTGGTCTTTTGCCATCGAAATAATCTTGGAAGCTTATACAGATAAAATTTGACATAGAAGAACATTAAAAAGTGTACACCGAAAAACTTTGATAGTCCGAAGTTGCTCAACTCTCTCTATGGAGGATCATTTAACGGTTTTGTCCATTTGTCATAGAAAGTTGGTCTTTTGCAATCGAAATAATCTTGGAAGCTTATACTCATAAAATTTGACATAGAAGAACATTAAAAAGTGTACACCGAGAAACTTTTATAGTCCGAAGTTGCTCAACTCTCCCTATGGAGGAGCATTTAACGGTTTTGTCCATTTGTCATAGAAAGTTGGTCTTTTGCAATCGAAATAATCTTGGAAGCTTATACTCATAAAATTTGACATAGAAGAACATAAAAAAGTGTACACCGAGCAACTTTGGTGTTCTGAAGTTGCTCAACTCTTTCTATGGAGGAGCTTTTAACGGTTTTGTCAATTTGTCATAGAAAGTTCGTGTTTTGGCATCGAAATAATCCTGGAAGCTCATTTTCGTAAAATTTAACACAGAAGAACCAAAAAAAGTGTACACCGAGCAACTTTGATAGTCCGAAGTTGCTCAACTCTCTCTATTGAGGAGCTTTTAACGGTTTTATCCATTTGTCATAGAAAGTTGGTCTTTTGCCATCGAAATAATCTTGGAAGCTTGTACTCATAAAATTTGACATAGAAGAACATTAAAAAGTGTACACCGGGCAACTTTGATGTTCCGAAGTTGCTCAACTCTCTCTATGGAGGAGCTTTTAACGGCTTTGTTCATTTGTCATAGAAAGTTGGTCTTTTGGCATCAAAATAATCTAGGAAGCCTACACACGTAAAATTTGACATAGAAAACATTAAAAAGTGTACACAGGGCAATTTCGATTGACCGAAGTTGCTCAACTCTCTCTATAGACGTGTTTTTAACGGCTTTGTCCATTTATCATATAAAGTTAGTGTTTTTTCATCGAAATAATCTAGGAAGCTTGTAATCGTAAAATTTGACATAGAAGAACATTAAAAAGTGTACACCGAGCAACTTTAATGGTCCGACGTTGCTCAACTCTCTCTATGGAGGAGCTTTTAACGGTTTTTTCCATTTGTCATAGAAAGTTGTGGTTTTTGCATTGAAATAATATTGGAAGTTTATACTCATACAATTTGACATAGAAGATTAATAAAACGTGTACACTGAGCATCTTTGACGGTTTGAAATTGGTGAACAGTCTCTATGAAGGAGCTTTTAACAGTTTTATCCATTTGTCATAGTAACTTGGAATTTTGTCATCGAAATAATCTAGGAAGCTTATACTCATAAAATTTGACAAAGAAGAACAATAAAAAGTGTACACCGAGCAACTTTGATAGTCCGAAGTTGCTCAACTCTCTCTATGGAGGAGCTTTTAACGGTTTTGTCCATTTGTCATAGAAAGTTGGTCGTTTGCCATCGAAATAATCTTGGAAGCTTATACTCATAAAATTTGACATAGAAGAACATTAAAAAGTGTACACCGAGCAACTTTGATAGTCCGAAGTTGCTCAACTCTCTCTATGGAGGAGCTTTTAACGGTTTTGTCCATTTGTGATAGAAAGTTGGTCTTTTGGCATCGAAATAATCTAGGAAGTTTATACTCATAAAATTTGACATAGAAGAACATTAAAAAGTGTACACCGAGAAACTTTGATGTTTCGAAGTTGCTCAACTCCCTCTATGGAGGAGCTTTTAACGGTTTTGTCCATCTGTCATAGAAAGTTGGTGTTTTGGCATCGATATAATCCTGGAAGCTCATTTTCGTAAAATTTAACACAGAAGAACAAAAAAAAGTGTACAACGAGAAACTTTGATAGTCCGAAGTTGCTCAACTCTCTCTATGGAGGAGCTTTTAACGGTTTTGTCAATTTGTCATAGAAAGTTGGTCTTTTGCCATCGAAATAATCTTGGAAGCTTATACTCATAAAATTTGACATAGAAGAACATTAAAAAGTGTACACAGGGCAACTTTGATGTTTCGAAGTTGCTCAACTCCCTCTATGGAGGAGCTTTTAACGGTTTTGTCCATTTGTCATAGAAAGTTGGTCTTTTGGCATCGAAATAATCTAGGAAGCTTATACTCATAAAATTTGACATAGAAGAACAGTAAAAAGTGTACATCGAGCAACTTTGATAGTCCAAAGTTGCTCAACTCTCTCTATGGAGGAGCTTTTAACGGTTTTGTCCATTTGTCATAGAAATTTGGTCGTTTGCCATCGAAATAATCTTGGAAGCTTATACTTATAAAATTTGACATAGAAGCAAATTAAAATGTGTATACCGGGCAACTTTGATGTTCCAAAGTTGCTCAACTCTCTCTATGGAGGAGCTTTTAACGGTTTTGTCCATTTGTGATAGAAAGTTGGTCTTTTGGCATCGAAATAATCTAGGAAGCTTATACTCATAAAATTTGACATAGAAGAACATTAAAAAGTGTACACCGAGCATCTTTGATAGTCCGAAGTTGCCCAACTCTCTCTATGGAGGAGCTTCTAACGGTTTTGTCCATTTGTCATAGAAAGTTGGTGTTTTGGCATCGAAATAATCCTGGAAGCTCATTTTCGTAAAATTTAACACAGAAGAACAAAAAAAAGTGTACACCGAGCAACTTTGATATTCTGAAGTTGCTCAACTCTCTCTATGGAGGTACTTTTAACGGTTTTGTCCATTTGTCATAGAAAGTTGGTCTTTTGCCATCGAAATAATCTTGGAAGCTTATACAGATAAAATTTGACATAGAAGAACATTAAAAAGTGTACACCGAAAAACTTTGATAGTCCGAAGTTGCTCAACTCTCTCTATGGAGGATCATTTAACGGTTTTGTCCATTTGTCATAGAAAGTTGGTCTTTTGCAATCGAAATAATCTTGGAAGCTTATACTCATAAAATTTGACATAGAAGAACATTAAAAAGTGTACACCGAGAAACTTTTATAGTCCGAAGTTGCTCAACTCTCCCTATGGAGGAGCATTTAACGGTTTTGTCCATTTGTCATAGAAAGTTAGTCTTTTGCAATCGAAATAATCTTGGAAGCTTATACTCATAAAATTTGACATAGAAGAACATAAAAAAGTGTACACCGAGCAACTTTGGTGTTCTGAAGTTGCTCAACTCTTTCTATGGAGGAGCTTTTAACGGTTTTGTCAATTTGTCATAGAAAGTTCGTGTTTTGGCATCGAAATAATCCTGGAAGCTCATTTTCGTAAAATTTAACACAGAAGACCCAAAAAAAGTGTACACCGAGCAACTTTGATAGTCCGAAGTTGCTCAACTCTCTCTATTGAGGAGCTTTTAACGGTTTTATCCATTTGTCATAGAAAGTTGGTCTTTTGCCATCGAAATAATCTTGGAAGCTTATACTCATAAAATTTGACATAGAAGAACATTAAAAAGTGTACACCGGGCAACTTTGATGTTCCGAAGTTGCTCAACTCTCTCTATGGAGGAGCTTTTAACGGCTTTGTTCATTTGTCATAGAAAGTTGGTCTTTTGGCATCAAAATAATCTAGGAAGCCTACACACGTAAAATTTGACATAGAAAACATTAAAAAGTGTACACAGGGCAATTTCGATTGACCGAAGTTGCTCAACTCTCTCTATAGACGTGTTTTTAACGGCTTTGTCCATTTATCATATAAAGTTAGTGTTTTTTCATCGAAATAATCTAGGAAGCTTGTAATCGTAAAATTTGACATAGAAGAACATTAAAAAGTGTACACCGAGCAACTTTAATGGTCCGACGTTGCTCAACTCTCTCTATGGAGGAGCTTTTAACGGTTTTTTCCATTTGTCATAGAAAGTTGTGGTTTTTGCATTGAAATAATATTGGAAGTTTATACTCATACAATTTGACATAGAAGATTAATAAAACGTGTACACTGAGCATCTTTGACGGTTTGAAATTGGTGAACAGTCTCTATGAAGGAGCTTTTAACAGTTTTATCCATTTGTCATAGTAACTTGGGATTTTGTCATCGAAATAATCTAGGAAGCTTATACTCATAAAATTTGACAAAGAAGAACAATAAAAAGTGTACACCGAGCAACTTTGATAGTCCGAAGTTGCTCAACTCTCTCTATGGAGGAGCTTTTAACGGTTTTGTCCATTTGTCATAGAAAGTTGGTCGTTTGCCATCGAAATAATCTTGGAAGCTTATACTCATAAAATTTGACATAGAAGAACATTAAAAAGTGTACACCGAGCAACTTTGATAGTCCGAAGTTGCTCAACTCTCTCTATGGAGGAGCTTTTAACGGTTTTGTCCATTTGTGATAGAAAGTTGGTCTTTTGGCATCGAAATAATCTAGGAAGTTTATACTCATAAAATTTGACATAGAAGAACATTAAAAAGTGAACACCGAGCAACTTTGATGTTCCGAAGTTGCTCAACTCTCTCTATGGAGGAGCTTTTAACGGTTTTGTCCATTTGTCATAGAAAGTTGGTCTTTTGGCATCCAAATAATCTAGGAAGCTTATACTCATAAAATTTGACATAGAAGAACAATAAAAACTGTACACCGAGCAACTTTGATAGTCCGAAGTTGCTCAACTCTCTCTATGGAGGAGCTTTTAACGGTTTTGTCCATTTGTGATAGAAAGTTGGTCTTTTGGCATCGAAATAATCTAGGAAGCTTATACTCATAAAATTTGACATAGAAGAACATTAAAAAGTGTACACCGAGCATCTTTGATAGTCCGAAGTTGCCCAACTCTCTCTATGGAGGAGCTTCTAACGGTTTTGTCCATTTGTCATAGAAAGTTGGTGTTTTGGCATCGAAATAATCCTGGAAGCTCATTTTCGTAAAATTTAACACAGAAGAACAAAAAAAAGTGTACACCGAGCAACTTTGATATTCTGAAGTTGCTCAACTCTCTCTATGGAGGTACTTTTAACGGTTTTGTCCATTTGTCATAGAAAGTTGGTCTTTTGCCATCGAAATAATCTTGGAAGCTTATACAGATAAAATTTGACATAGAAGAACATTAAAAAGTGTACACCGAAAAACTTTGATAGTCCGAAGTTGCTCAACTCTCTCTATGGAGGATCATTTAACGGTTTTGCCCATTTGTCATAGAAAGTTGGTCTTTTGCAATCGAAATAATCTTGGAAGCTTATACTCATAAAATTTGACATAGAAGAACATTAAAAAGTGTACACCGAGAAACTTTTATAGTCCGAAGTTGCTCAACTCTCTCTATGGTGGAGCATTTAACGGTTTTGTCCATTTGTCATAGAAAGTTGGTCTTTTGCAATCGAAATAATCTTGGAAGCTTATACTCATAAAATTTGACATAGAAGAACATAAAAAAGTGTACACCGAGCAACTTTGGTGTTCTGAAGTTGCTCAACTCTTTCTATGGAGGAGCTGTTAACGGTTTTGTCAATTTGTCATAGAAAGTTCGTGTTTTGGCATCGAAATAATCCTGGAAGCTCATTTTCGTAAAATTTAACACAGAAGAACCAAAAAAAGTGTACACCGAGCAACTTTGATAGTCTGAAGTTGCTCAACTCTCTCTATGGAGGTACTTTTAACGGTTTTGTCCATTTTTCATAGAAAGTTGGTCTTTTGCCATCGAAATAATCTTGGAAGCTTATACTCATAAAATTGGACATAGAAGAACATTAAAAAGTGTACACCGAGAAACTTTGATAGTCCGAAGTTGCTCAACTCTCTCTATGGAGGATCATTTAACGGTTTTGTCCATTTGTCATAGAAAGTTGGTCTTTTGGAATCGAAATAATCTTGGAAGCTTATACTCAAAAAATTTGACATAGAAGAACATTAAAAAGTGTACACCGAGAAACTTTGATAGTCCGAAGTTGCTCAACTCTCTCTATGGAGGAGCATTTAACGGTTTTGTCCATTTGTCATAGAAAGTTGGTCTTTTGTCATCGAAATAATCTAGGAAGCTTATACTCATAAAATTTGACATAGAAGAACAATAAAAAGTGTACACCGAGCAACTTTGATAGTCCGGAATCGCTCAACTCTCTCTATGGAGGAGCTTTTAACGGTTTTGTCCATTTGTCATAGAAAGTTGGTGTTTTGGAATCGAAATAATCCTGGAAGCTCATTTTCGTAAAACTTAACATAGAAGAACAATAAAAAGTGTACACCGAGCAATTTGATTGTCCGAAGGTGCTCAACTCTCTCTATAGAGGAGCTTTTAACGGTTTTGTCCATTTGTCATAGAAAGTTGGTGTTTTGGCATTAAAATAATCCTGGAAGCTCATTTTCGTAAAATTTAACATAAAAGAACAATAAAAAGTGTACACCGAGCAACTTTGATTGTCTGAAGTTGCTCAACTCTCTCTATGCAGGAGCTTTTAACGGGTTTTTCCATTTGTCATTAAAAGTTGGTGTTTTGGCATCGAAATAATCTTGGAAGCTTATACTCATAAAATTCGACATAGAAGAACATTAAAAAGTATACACCGAGCAACTTTGATAGTCCGAAGTTGCTCAACTCTCTCTATGGGGGAGCATTTAACGGTTTTGTCCACTTGTCATAGAAAGTTGGTCTTTTGCAATCGAAATAATCTTGAAAGCTTATACTCATAAAATTTGACATAGAAGATCATTAAAAAGTGTACACCGAGCAACTTTGATGCTCCGAAGTTGCTCAACTCCCTCTACGGAAAAGTTTTTAACGGTTTTTTCAATTTGTCATAGAAAGTTGGTGTTTTGGCATCGAAATAATTCTGGAAGCTTATACTCGTAAAATTTGACATAGAAGAACAATAAAAAGTGTACACCGAGCAACTTTGATAGTCCGAAGTTGCTCAACTCTCTCTATGGAGGAGCTTCTAACGGTTTTGTCCATTTGTCATAGAAAGATTGTGTTTTGGCATCGAAATAATCCTGGAAGCTCATTTTCGTAAAATTTAACACAGAAGAACAAAAAAAAGTGTACACCGAGCAACTTTAATGGTCCAAAGTTGCTCAACTCTCTCTCTGGAGGAGCATTTAACGGTTTTGTCCATTTGTCATAGAAAGTTGGTCTTTTGCAATAGAAATAATCTTGGAAGCTTATACTCATAAAATTTGACATAGAAGAACATTAAAAAGTGTACACCGAGCAACTTTGATGTTCCGAATTTGCCCAACTCCCTCTATGGAGGAGCTTTTAACGGTTTTGTCAATTTGTCATAGAAAGTTGGTGTTTTGGCATCGAAATAATCCTGGAAGCTCTTTTTCGTAAAATTTAACACAGAAGAACAAAAAAAGGTGTACACCGAGCAACTTTGATAGTCCGAAGTTGCTCAACTCTCTCTATGGAGGAACTTTTAACGGTTTTGTCCATTTGTCATAGAAAGTTGGTCTTTTGCCATCGAAATAATCTTGGGAGCTTATACTCATAAAATTTGACATAGAAGAACATTAAAAAGTGTACACCGAGCAACTTTGATAGTTCGAAGTTGCTCAACTCTCTCTATGGAGGAGATTTTAACGGTTTTGTCCATTTGTCATAGAAAGTTGGTCGTTTTCCATCGAAATAATCTTGGAAGCTTATACTCATAAAATTTGACATTGAAGAACAATAAAAAGTGTACACCGAGCAACTTTGAAAGTCCGAAGTTGCTCAACTCTCTCTATGGAGGAGCTTTTAACGGTTTTGTCCATTTGTCATAGAAAGTTGGTCGTTTTCCATCGAAATAATCTTGGAAGCTTATACTTATAAAATTTGACATAGAAGAACATTAAAAAGTGTACACCGAGCAACTTTGATAGTCAGAAGTTGCTCAACTCTCTCTATGGAGGAGCTTCTAACGGTTTTGTCCATTTCTCATAGAAAGTTGGTGTTTTGGCATCAAAATAATCCCGAAAGCTCATTTTCGTAAAATTTAACATAGAAGAACAATAAAAGGTGTAAACCGAGCAACTTTGATTGTCCGAATTTGCTCAACTCTCTCTATGAAGGAGCATTTAACGGTTTTGTCCATTTTTCATAGAAAGTTGTTGTTTTGGCATCAAAATAATCCTGGAAGCTCATTTTCTTAAAATTTAACATAAAAGAACAATAAAAAGTGTACACCGAGCAACTTTGATTGTCCGAATGTTCTCAACTATCTCTATGCAGGAGCTTTTAACGGTTTTGTCCTTTTGCCATTAAAAGTTGGTGTTTTGGCATCGAAATAATCTTGGAAGTCTACACAAGTAAAATTTGACGTAAAACAGCAATAAAAAGTGTACACCGAGCAACTTCGATTGTCCGAAGTTGCTCAACTCTCTCTATAGATGTGCTTTTAACGGCTTTGTCCATTTATCATAGAAAGTTAGTGTTTTTTCATCAAAATAATCTAGGAAGCTTATACTCATAAAATTTGACATAGAAGAACATTAAAAGTTGTACACCGAGCAATTTTGATGGTCCGACGATGCTCAACTCTCTCTATGGAAAAGTTTTTAACGGTTTTTTCAATTTGTCATAGAAAGTTGGTGTTTTGGCATCGAAATAATTCTGGAAGCTTATACTCGTAAAATTTGACATAGAAGAACAATAAAAAGTGTACACCGAGCAACTTTGATTGTCCGAAGTTGCTCAACTCTCTCTATGGAGGAGCTTTTAGCGATTTTGTCCATTTGTCATTGAAAGTTGGTTTTTCGGCATCGAAATAATCCTGGAAGCTCATTTTCGTAAAATTAAACATAAAAGAACAATAAAAATTGTACACCTAGAAACTTTGATTGTCCGAAGGTTCTCAACTCTCTCTATCGAGGAGCTTTTAACGGTTTTGTCCATTTGTCATTAAAAGTTGGTGTTTTGGCATCGAAATAATCTTGGAAGCCTACACACGTAAAATTTGACGTAAAAAATTAATAAAAAGTGTACACCGAGCAACTTCGATTGTCCGAAGTTGCTCAACTCTCTCTATAGACGTGCTTTTAACGGCTTTGTCCATTTATCGAAGAAAGTTAATATTTTTTCATCGAAACAATCCAGGAAGCTTATACTCGTAAAATTTGACATAGAAGAACAATAAAAAGTGTACACCGAGCAACTTTGACTGTCCGAAGTTGCTCAACTCTCTCTATGGAGGAGCTTTAAACGGTTTTTTCCATTTGTCATAGAAAGTTGGTGTTTTTGCATCGAAATAATCTAGGAAGCTTATACTCGTAAAATTCGACATAGAAGAACATTAAAAGGTGTACATCGAGCAACTTTGATGATCCGACGTTGCTCAACTTTCTCTGTGGAGGAGCTTTTAACGGTTTTAAGCATTTTTCATAGAAAGTTGGTGTTTTGGCCTCGAAATAATCCTGGAAGCTCATTTTCGTAAAATTTAACACAGAAGAACAATAAAATATGTACACCGAGCAACTTTCATAGTCCGAAGTTGCTCAACTCTCTCTATGGAGGAGCTTTTAACGATTTTGTCCATTTGTTATAGGAAGTTCGTCTTTTGCTATCGAAATAATCTTGGAAGCTTATACTCATAAAATTTAACATAGAAGAACAATAAAAAGCGTACATCGAGCAACTTTGATTGTCCGAAGTTGCTCAACTCTCTCTATGGAGGGGCTTTTAACGGTTTTGTCCATTTGTCATTAAAAGTTGGTGTTTTGGTATCGAAATAATCTTGGAAGCCTATACACGTAAAATTTGACATAAAAAAGCAATAAAAAGTGTACACCGAGCAACCTTGATGGTCCGACGTTGCTCAACTCTCTCTATGGAAGAGATTTTAACGGTTTTTTTTCATTTCTCATAGAAATTTGGTGTTTTTGCATCGAAATAATCTAGGAAGCTTACACTCATAAAATTTGAAGTAGAATAACAATAAAAAGTGTACACCGAGCAACTTTGGTTGTCCGAGGTTGCTCAACTCTCTCTTTGGAGAAGCTTTTAACGGTTTTGTCCATTTGTCATAGCAAGTTGCTGTTTTGGCATCGAAATAATCCTGGAAGCTTATAGTCATAAAATTTGACATAGAAGAACAATAAAACGTGTACACCGAGCATGTTTGATGATCAGAAATTGGTCAACTCTCTCTAAGAAGCATATACTCAAAAAATTTGACATAGAAGAACAATAAAAAGTGTACACCGAGCAACTTTGATAGTCCGAAGTTGCTCAACTCTCTCTATGGAGGAGCATTTAACGGTTTTGTCCATTTGTCATAGAAAGTTGGTGTTTTGGCAACGAAATAATCCTGGAAGCTCATTTTCATAAAATTTAACATAGAAGAACAATAAAAAGTGTACACCGAGCAACTTTGATAGTCCGAAGTTGCTCAACTCTCACTATGGAGGAGCTTTTAACGGTTTTGTCCATTTGTCATGGAAAGTTGGTCTTTTGCCATCGAAATAATTTTGGAAGCTTATACTCATAAAATTTGACATAGAAGAACAATAAAAAGTGCACACCAAGAACCTTTGATTTTCCGAAGTTGCTCAACTCTCTCTACGGAGGAGCTTTTAACGGTTTGTCCATTTGTCATAGAAAGTTGGTGTTCTGGCATAGAAATAATCCGGGAAGCTCATTTTCGTAAAATTTAACATAGAAGAACAATAAAAAGTGTACACCGAGCAACTTTGATTGTCCGAAGTTGCTCAACTCTTTCTATGGAGGAGCTTTTAACGGTTTTGTCCATTTGTCATAGAAAGTCGATGTTTTGCCATCGAAATAATCCTGGAAGCTCATTTTCGTAAAATTTAACATAAAAGAACAATAAAAAGTGTACACCGAGCAACTTTGATTGTCCGAATGTTCTCAACTCTCTCTATGGAGGAGCTTTTAACGGTTTTGTCGATTTTCCAATAAAAGTTGGTGTTTTGGCATCAAAATAATCTTGGAAGCCTACACACGTAAGATTTGACATAAAAAAGCAATAAAAAGTGTACACCGAGCAACTTCGATTGTCCGAAGTTGCTCAACTCTCTCTATAGACGTGCTTTTAACGGCTTTGTCCATTTATCATAGAAAGTTAGTGTTTTTTCATCGAAATAATCTAGAAAGCTTATACTCGTAAAATTTGACATAGAAGAACATTAAAAGGTGTACACCGAGCAACTTTGATGGTCCGACGTTGCTCAACCCTCTCTATGGAGGAGCCTTTAACGGTTTATTCCATTTGTCATAGAAAGTTGATGTTTTTGCATCGAAATAATCTAAAAAGCTTACACTCATAAAATTTAAAGTAGAAGAACAATAAAAATTGTACACCGAGCAACTTTGATTGTCCGAAGTTGCTCAACTCTCTCTATTGAGGAACTTTTAACGGTTTTGTCCATTTGTCATAGAAAATTGCTGTTTTGGCATCGAAATAATCTTGGAAGCTTATACTCATAAAATTTGACAAAAAAGAACAATAAAACGTGTACACCGAGCATCTTTCATGGTCCGAAATTGGTCAACTCTCTCTATGAAGGAGCTTTTAACATTTTTCTCCATTTGTCGTAGTAACTTGGCATTTTGGCATCGAAATAATCTAGGAAGCTTATAACCATAAAATTTGACATAGAAGAACAACAAAAGGTGTACACCGAGCAACTTTGATAGTCCGAAGTTGCTCAACTCTCTCTATGGAGGAGCTTGTAACGGTTTTGTCCATTTGTCATAGAAAGTTGGTCCTTTGGCATCGAAATAATCCTGGAAGCTCATTTTCGTAAAATTTAACATAAAAGAACATTAAAAATTGTACACCGAGCAACTTTGATAGTCCGAAGTTGCTCAACTCTCTCTATGGAGGAGCTTTTAATGGTTTTGTCCATTTATCAAAGAAAGTTGGTATTTTGGCATCGAAATAATTTTGGAAGCTTATACTCATAAAATTTGACATAGAAGAACATTAAAAAGTGCACACCGAGCAACTTTGATGTTCCGAAGTTGCTCAACTCTCTCTATGGAGGAGCTTTTAACGGTTTTGTCCATTTGTCATAAAAAGTTGGTCGTTTACCATCGAAATAATCTTGGAAGCTTATACTCATAAAATTTGACATAGAAGAACATTAAAAAGTGTACACTGAGCAACTTTGATAGTCCGAAGTTGCTCAACTCTCTCTATGGAGGAGCTTCTAACGGTTTTGTCCATTTGTCATAGAAAGTTGGTGTTTTGGCATCGAAATAATTCCGGAAGCTCATTTTCGTAAAATTTAACATAGAAGAACAATAAAAGTGTACACCGAGCAACTTTGATTGTCCGAATTTGCTCAACTCTCTCTGCGGAGGAGATTTTAACGGTTTTGTCCTTTTGTCATAGAAAGTTGGTGTTTTGGCATCAAAATAATCCGGGAAGCTCATTTGCGTAAAATTTAACATAAAAGAACTATAAAAAGTGTACCCCGTGCAACTTTGATTGTTCGAATGTTCTCAACTCTCTCTACGGAGGAGCTTTAAACGGTTTTGTCCATTTGTCATTAAAAGTTGGTGTTTTAGCATCGAAATAATCTCGGAAGCCTACACACGTAAAAGTTGATATAAAAAAGCAATAAAAAGTGTACACCGAGCAACTTCGATTGCCCGAAGTTGCTCAACTCTTTCTATAGACGAGCTTTTAACGGCTTTTTCCATTTATCGTAGAAAGTTAGTGTTTTTTCATCGTAATAATCTAGGAAGCTTATACTCGTAAAATTTGACATAGAAGAACATTAAAAGGTGTACACCGAGCAACTTTAATGGTCCGACGCTGCTCAACTCTCTCTATGGAAGCGCTTTTAACGGTTTTTCCATTTGTCATAGAAAGTTGGTGTTTTTGCATCGAAATAATCTAAGAAGCTTACACTCATAAAATTTGAAGTAGAAGAACAATAAAAAGTGTACACCGAGCAACTTTGATTGTTTGAAGTTGCTCAACTCTCTCTATGGAGGAACTTTTAACGGTTTTGTCCATTTGTCATAGAAAGTTGTTGTTTTGGCATCGAAAAAATCTTGGAAGCTTATGCTCATAAAATTTGACATAGAAGAACAATAAAACGTGTACACCGAGCATCTTTGATGGTCCGAAATTGGTCAACTCTCTCTATGAAGGAGCTTTTAAAAGTTTTCTCCATTTGTCATAGTAACTTGGCATTTTGGCATCGAAATAATCTAGGAACCTTATACTCATAAAATTTAACACAGAAGAACAATAAAAAGTGTACACCGAGCAACTTTGATAGTCCGAAGTTGCTCAACTCTCACTATAGAGGAGCTTTTAACGGTTTTGTCCATTTGTCATAAAAAGTTGGTCGTTTGCCATCGAAATAATCTTGGAAGCTTATACTCATAAAATTTGACATAGAAGACAATTAAAAAGTGTACAACGAGCAACTTTGATAGTCCGAAGTTGCTCAATTCTCTTTATGGAGGAGTTTCTAACGGTTTTGTCCATTTGTTATAGATAGTTGGTGTTTTGGAATCGAAATAACCCCGGAAGCTCATTTTCGTAAAATTTAACATAGAAGAACAATAAAAAGTGTACACCGAGCAACTTTGATTGTCCGAAGTTGCTCAACTCTCTCTATGGAGGAGCTTCTAACGGTTTTGTCCATTTTTCATATAAACTTGGTGTTTTGGCATCGAAATAGTCCTGGAAGCTCATTTTCGTAAAATTCAAAATAAAAGAACAATAAAAAGTGTACATCGAGCAACTTTGATTGTCCGAAGGTTCTCAACTCTCTCTATGGAGGAGCTTCTAACGGTTTTGTCCATTTGTCGTTAAAAGTTGGTACTTTGGCATCGAAATAATCTTGGAAGCCTATACACGTAAATTTTGACATAAAAAAGCAATAAAAAGTGTACACCGTGCAACTTTGATTGTCCAAAGTTGCTCAACTCTCTCTATAGACGTGCTTTTAACGGTTTTGTCCATTTATCGTAGAAAGTTCGTGTTTTTTCATCGAAATAATCTAGGAAGGTTATACTCGTAAAATTTGACATAGAATAACATTAAAAGATATACACCGAGAAAACTTTGATGGTCCGACGCTGCTCAACTCTCTCTATGGAGGAGCTTTTAACGGTTTTTTCCATTTGTCATAGAAAGTTGGTGTTTTTGCATCGAAATAAACTAAGAAGCTTACACTCATAAAATTTGAAGTCGAAGAACAATAAAAAGTGTACACCGAGCAACTTTGATTGTCTGAAGTTTGCTCAACTCTCTCTATGGAGGAACGTTTAACGGTTTTGTCCATTTGTTATAGAAAGTTGCTGTTTTGGCATCGAAATAATTCTAGAAGCTCGTTTTCGTAAAATTTAACACAGAAGAACTATCAAAAGTGTACAACGAGCAACTTTGATAGTCCGAAGTTGCTCAACTCTCTCTATGGAGGGGCTTTTAACGGTTTTGTCCATTTTTCATAGAAAGTTGGTGTTTTGGCATCGAAATAATTTTGGAAGCTTATACTCATAAAATTTGACATAGAAGAACATTAAAAAGTGCACACCGAGCAACTTTGATGTTCCAAAGTTGTTCAACTCTCTCTATGGAGGAGCTTTTAACGGTTTAGTCCATTTGTCATAAAAGTTGGTCGTTTGCCATCGAAATAATCTTTGAAGCTTATACCCATAAGATTTGACATAGAAGAACAATAAAAAGTGTACACCGAGCAACTTTGATAGTTTGAAGTTGCTCAACTCTCTCTATGGAGGAGCTTTTAACGGTTTTGTCCATTTGTCGTAAAAGTTGGTCGTTTGCCATCTAAATAATCTTGGAAGCTTATACTCATAAAATTTCACATAGAAGAACATTAAAAAGTGTACACCGAGCAACTTTGATGGTCCGACGATGCTCAACACTCTCTATGGAGGAGCTTTTAACTGTTTTATCCATTTGTTATAGAAAGTTGGTGTTTTGGCATCGAAATAATCTCGAAAGTTCATTTTCGTAAAATTTAACATAGAAGAACAACAAAAAATGTACAGCGAGCAACTTTGATTGTCCGAATTTATTCAACTCTCTCTATGGAGGAGCTTTTAACGGTTTTGTCCATTTGTCATAAAAAGTTGGTCGTTTGCCATCGAAATAATCTTGGAACTTATACTAATAAAATTTGACATAGAAGAACATTAAAATGTGTACACCGAGCAACTTTGATAGTCCGAAGTTGCTCAACTCTCTCTATGGACGAGTTTCTAATGATTTTGTCCATTTGTCATAGAAACTTGGTGTTTTGTCATCGAAATAATCCTGGAAGCTCATTCTCGTAAAATTTAACATAAAAGAACAATAAAAAGTGTACACCGTGCAACTTTGACTGTCCGAATGTTCTCAACTCTTTCTACAGAGGAGCTTTTAACGGTTTTGTCTATTTGTCATAGAAAGTTGGTGTTTTGGCATCGAAATAATCCTGGAAGCTCATTTTCTTAAAATTTAACATAGAAGAACAATAAAAAGTGTACACCGAGCAACTTTGATTGTCCGAAGTTGCTCAACTCTCTCTATGGATGAGCTTTTAACGGTTTTGTCCATTTGTCATAGAAAGTTGGTCCTTTGGCATCGAAATAATCTAGGAAGCTCATTTTCGTAAAATTTAACATAAAAGAACATTAAAAATTGTACACCGAGCAACTTTGATGGTCCGACGATGCTCAACACTCTCTATGGAGGAGCTTTTAACTGTTTTTTCCATTTGTCATAGAAAGTTGGTGTTTTGGCATCGAAATAATCCTGGAAGCTTATACTCGTAAAATTTGACAAAGAAGAACAATAAAAAGTGTACACCGAGCAACTTTGATTGTCCGAAGTTGCTCAACTCTCTCTATGGAGGAGCTTTTAACGATTTTGTCCATTTGTCATAGAAAGTTGGTGTTTTGGCATCGAAATAACCCTGGAAGCTCATTTTCGTAAATTTCAACATTAAAGAACAATAAAAAGTGTACACCGAGCAACTTTGATTGTCCGAAGGTTCTCAACTCTCTCTATGGAGGAGCTTTTAACTGTTTTTTCCATTTGTCATAGAAAGTTGGTGTTTTGGCATCGAAATAATCGTGGAAGCTTATACTCGTAAAAATTGACAAAGAAGAACAACAAAAAGTGTACACCGAGCAACTTTGATTGTCCGAAGTAACTCAACTCTCTCAATGGAGGAGCTTTTAACGGTTTTGTCCATTTGTCATAGAAAGTTGGTGTTTTGGCATCGAAATAATCCTGGAAGCTCATTTTCGTAAAATTCAACATAAAAGAACAATAAAAAGTGTACACCGAGCAACTTCGATTGTCCGAAGTTGCTCAACTCTCTCTATAGACGTGCTTTTAACGGCTTTGCCCATTTATCATAGAAAGTTAGTGTTTTTTCATCGAAATAATCTAGGACGCTTAGAATCATAAAATTTGACATAGAAGAACATTAAAAGTTGTACACCGAGCAACTTTGATGGTCCGACGATGCTCAACACTCTCTATGGAGGAGCTTTTAACTGTTTTTTCCATTTGTCATAGAAAGTTGGTGTTTTGGCATCGAAATAATCGTGGAAGCTTATACTCGTAAAAATTGACATAGAAGAACAACAAAAAGTGTACACCGAGCAACTTTGATTGTCCGAAGTTGCTCGACTCTCTCTATGGAGGAGCTTTTGACGGTTTTGTCCATTTGTCATAGAAAGTTGGTGTTTTGGCATCGAAATAATCCTGGAAGCTCATTTTCGTAAAATTCAACATAAAAGAACAATAAAAAGTGTACACCGAGCAACTTTGATTGTCCGAAGGTTCTCAACTCTCTCTATGGAGGAGCTTTCAACTTTTTTGTCCATTTGTCATTAAAAGTTGGTGCTTTGGCATCGAAATAATCTTGGAAGCCTATACACGTAAAATTTGACATAAAAAAGCAATAAAAAGTGTACACCGAGCAACTTCGATTGTCCGAAGTTGCTGAACTCTCTCTATAGACGTGCTTTTAACGGCTTTGTCCATTTATCATAGAAGGTTAGTGTTTTTTCATCGAAATAATCTAGGACGCTTATACTCGTAAAATTTGACATAGAAGAACATTAAAAGTTGTACACCGAGCAACTTTGATGGTCTGACGATGCTCAACACTCTCTATGGAGGAGCTTTTAACTGTTTTTTCCATTTGTCATAGAAAGTTGGTGTTTTGGCATCGAAATAATCCTGGAAGCTTATACTCGTAAAATTTGACAAAGAAGAACAATAAAAAGTGTACAACGAGCAACTTCGATTGTCCGAAGTTGCTCAACTCTCTCTATAGACGTGCTTTTAACGGCTTTGCGCATTTATCATAGAAAGTTAGTGTTTTTTCATCGAAATAATCTAGGATGCTTATACTCGTAAAATTTGACATAGAAGAACATTAAAAGTTGTACACCGAGCAACTTTGATGGTCCGACGATGCTCAACACTCTCTATGGAGGAGCTTTTAACTCTTTTTTCCATTTGTCATAGAAAGTTGGTGTTTTGGCATCGAAATAATCCTGCAAGCTTATATTCGTAAAATTTGACAAAGAAGAACAATAAAAAGTGTACACCGAGCAAATTTGATTGTCCGAAGTTGCTCAACTCTCTCTATGGAGGAGCTTTTAACGATTTTGTCCATTTGTCATAGAAAGTTGGTGTTTTGGCATCGAAATAACCGTGGAAGCTCATTTTCGTAAAATTCAACATTAAAGAACAATAAAAAGTGTACACCGAGCAACTTTGATTGTCCGAAGGTTCTCAACTCTCTCTATGGAGGAGCTTTTAAATATTTTGTCCATTTGTAGTTAAAAGTTGGTGCTTTGGCATCGAAATAATCTTGAAAGTCTATACACGTAAAATTTGACTTAAAAAAGCAATAAAAAGTGTACGCCGAGCAACTTCGATTGCCCGAAGTTGCTCAACTCTCTCTATAGACGTGCTTTTAACGGTTTTGTCCATTTATCGTAGAAAGTTAGTGTTTTTTCATCGAAATAATCTAGGAAGCTTATACTTGTAAAATTTGACATAGAATAACGTTAAAAGCTGTACAACGAGCAACTTTGATTGTCCGAAGTTGCTCAACTCTCTCTATGGAGGAGCTTTTAACGGTGTTGTCCATTTGTCATAGATAGTAGGTGTTTTGGCATCGAAATAATCTTGGAAGCCCATACACGCAAAATTTGACATAAATAAGCAATAAAAAGTGTACACCGAGCAACTTCAATTGTCCGAAGTTGCTCAACTCTCTCTATAGACGTGCTTTTAACGGTTTTGTCCATTTTTCATAGAAAGTTGGTCTTTTGCCATCGAAATAATATTGGAAGCTTATACTCATAAAATTTGACATAGAAGAACATTAAAAAGTGTACTCCGAGCAACTTTGACGTTCCGAAGTTGTTCAACTCCCTCTATGGAGGAGCTTTTAACGGTTTTTTCCATTTGTCATAGAAAGTTGGTGTTTTTGCATCGAAATAATCTAAGAAGCTTACACTCATAAAATTTGAAGTAGAAGAACAATAAAAAGTGTACACCGAGCAACTTTGATTGTCCGAAGTTGCTCAACTCTCTCTAGGGAGGAACTTTTAACGGTTTTGTCCATTTGTTATAGAAAGTTTCTGTTTTGCCATCGAAATAATTCTGGAATCTCGTTTTCGTAAAATTTAACACAGAAGAATATTAAAAAGTGTACACCGAGCAACTTTGATAGTCGGATGTTGCTCAACTCCCTCTATGGAGGAACTTTTAACGGTTTTTTCCATTTGTCATAGAAAGTTGGTGTTTTGGCTTCGAAATAATCCTCGAAGCTCATTTTCTTAAAATTTAACATAGAAGAACAATAAAAAGTGTACACCGAGCAATTTTGATAGTCCGATGTTGCTCAACTCTCTCTATGGAGGAGCTTTTAACGGTTTTGTCCATTTGTCATAAAAGTTGGTCGTTTGCCATCTAAATAATCTTGAAAGCTTATACTCATAAAATTTGACATAGAAGAACAATAAAAAGTGTACACCGAGCAACTTTGATAGTCCGAAGTTGCTCAACTCTCTCTATGGAGGAGCTTTTAACGGTTTTGTCCATTTGTCATAAAAGTTGGTCGTTTGCCATCGAAATAATCTTGGAAGCTTATACTCATAAAATTTGACATAGAAGAACATTAAAAAGTGTACACGGAGCAACTTTGATAGTCCGAAGTTGCTCAACTATCTCTATGGAGGAACTTCTAACGATTTTGTCTATTTGTCATAGAAAGTTGGTGTTTTGGCATTGAAATAATCCCGGAAGCTCATTTTCGTAAAATTTAACATAGAAGAACAATAAAAAGTGTACACGGAGCAACTTTGATTGTTCGAATTTGCTCAACTCTCTCTATGGAGGAGCTTTTAACGGTTTTTTCCATTTGTCATAAAAGGTTGGTCGTTTGCCATCGAAATAATCTTGGAAGCTTATACTCATAAAATTTGACATAGAAGAACATTAAAAAGTGTACACCGAGCAACTTTGATAGTCCAAAGTTGCTCAACTCTCTCTATGGAGGAGTTTCTAACGGTTTTGTCCATTTGTCATAGAAAGTTGGTGTTTTGGCATCGAAATAATCTCGGAAGCTCATTTTCGTAAAATTTAACATAGAAGAACAATAAAAGGTGTACGCCGAGCAACTTTGATTGTCCGAATTTGCTCAACTCTCTCTACGGAGGAGCTTTTAACGGTTTTGTCCATTTGTCATAGAAAGTTGGTGTTTTGGCATCATAGAAAGTTGGTGTTTTGGCATCAAAATAATCGTGGAAGCTCATTTTCGTAAAATTTGACATAAAAGATCAATAAAAAGTGTACACCGAGCAACTTTGATTGTCCGAAGTTGCTCAACTCTCTCTATAGAGGAGCTTTTAACGGTTTTGTCCATTTGTCATAGAAAGTTGGTGTTTTGGCATCGAAATAATCCTGGAAGCTCATTTTCATAAAATTCAACATTAAAGAACAATAAAAAGTGTACACCGAGCAACTTTGATTGTCCGAAGGTTCTCAACTCTCTCTATGGAGGAGCTTTTAATGGTTTTGTCAATTTGTCATAGAAAGTTGGTGTTTTGGCATCGAAATAATTTTGGAAGCTTATACTCATAAAATTTGACATAGAAGAACATTAAAAAGTGCGCACCGAGCAACTTTGATGTTCCAAAGTTGCTCAACTCTCTCTATGGAGGAGCTTTTAACGGTTTTGTCCATTTGTCATAAAAGTTGGTCGTTTGCCATCTAAATAATCTTGAAAGCTTATACTCATAAAATTTGACATAGAAGAACAATAAAAAGTGTACACCGAGCAACTTTGATAGTCCGAAGTTGCTCAACTCTCTCTATGGAGGAGCTTTTAACGGTTTTGTCCATTTGTCATAAAAGTTGGTCGTTTGCCATCGAAATAATCTTGGAAGCTTATACTCATAAAATTTGACATAGAAAAACATTAAAAAGTGTACACGGAGCAACTTTGATAGTCCGAAGTTGCTCAACTATCTCTATGGAGGAACTTCTAACGATTTTGTCTATTTGTCATAGAAAGTTGGTGTTTTGGCATTGAAATAATCCCGGAAGCTCATTTTCGTAAAATTTAACATAGAAGAACAATAAAAAGTGTACACGGAGCAACTTTGATTGTTCGAATTTGCTCAACTCTCTCTATGGAGGAGCTTTTAACGGTTTTTTCCATTTGTCATAAAAGGTTGGTCGTTTGCCATCGAAATAATCTTGGAAGCTTATATTCATAAAATTTGACATAGAAGAACATTAAAAAGTGTACACCGAGCAACTTTGATAGTCCAAAGTTGCTCAACTCTCTCTATGGAGGAGTTTCTAACGGTTTTGTCCATTTGTCATAGAAAGTTGGTGTTTTGGCATCGAAATAATCTCGGAAGCTCATTTTCGTAAAATTTAACATAGAAGAACAATAAAAAGTGTACGCCGAGCAACTTTGATTGTCCGAATTTGCTCAACTCTCTCTATGGAGGAGCTTTTAACGGTTTTGTCCATTTGTCATAGAAAGTTGGTGTTTTGGCATCATAGAAAGTTGGTGTTTTGGCATCAAAATAATCGTGGAAGCTCATTTTCGTAAAATTTGACATAAAAGATCAATAAAAAGTGTACACCGAGCAACTTTGATTGTCCGAAGGTTCTCAACTCTCTCTATGGAGGAGCTTTTAACTGTTTTTTCCATTTGTCATAGAAAGTTGGTGTTTTGGCATCGAAATAATCGTGGAGGCTTATACTCGTAAAAATTGACATAGAAGAATAACAAAAAGTGTACACCGAGCAACTTTGATTGTCCGAAGTTGCTCAATTCTCTCTATGGAGGAGCTTTTAACGGTTTTGTCCATTTGTCATAGAAAGTTGGTGTTTTGGCATCGAAATATTCCTGGAAGCTCATTTTCGTAAAATTCAACGTAAAACAACAATAAAAAGTGTACACCGAGCAACTTTGATTGTCCGAAGGTTCTCAACTCTCTCTATGGAGGAGCTTTCAACTTTTTTGTCCATTTTTCGTTAAAAGTTGGTGCTTTGGCATCGAAATAATCTTGGAAGCCTATACACGTAAAATTAGACATAAAAAAGCAATAAAAAGTGTACACCGAGCAACTTCGATTGTCCGAAGTTGCTCAACTCTCTCTATAGACGTGCTTTTAACGGCTTTGCGCATTTATCATAGAAAGTTAGTGTTTTTTCATCGAAATAATCTAGGATGCTTATACTCGTAAAATTTGACATAGAAGAACATTAAAAGTTGTACACCGAGCAACTTTGATGGTCCGACGATGCTCAACACTCTCTATGGAGGAGCTTTTAACTGTTTTTTCCATTTGTCATAGAAAGTTGGTGTTTTGGCATCGAAATAATCCTGCAAGCTTATATTCGTAAAATTTGACAAAGAAGAACAATAAAAAGTGTACACCGAGCAAATTTGTTTGTCCGAAGTTGCTCAACTCTCTCTATGGAGGAGCTTTTAACGATTTTGTCGATTTGTCATAGAAAGTTGGTGTTTTGGCATCGAAATAACCCTGGAAGCTCATTTTCGTAAAATTCAACATTAAAGAACAATAAAAAGTGTACACCGAGCAACTTTGATTGTCCGAAGGTTCTCAACTCTCTCTATGGAGGAGCTTTTAACTTTTTTGTCCATTTGTAGTTAAAAGTTGGTGCTTTGGCATCGAAATAATCTTGGAAGTCTATACACGTAAAATTTGACATAAAAAAGCAATAAAAAGTGTACACCGAGCAACTTCAATTGCCCGAAGTTGTTCAACTCTCTCTATAGACGTGCTTTTAACGGTTTTGTCCATTTATCGTAGAAAGTTAGTGTTTTTTCATCGAAATAATCTAGGAAGGTTATACTCGTAAAATTTGACATAGAATAACGTTAAAAGCTGTACACCGAGCAACTTTGATTGTCCGAAGTTGCTCAACTCTCTCTATGGAGGAGCTTTTAACGGTGTTGTCCATTTGTCATAGATAGTTGGTGTTTTGGCATCGAAATAATCTTGGAAGCCCATACACGCAAAATTTGACATAAATAAGCAATAAAAAGTGTACACCGAGCAACTTCGATTGTCCGAAGTTGCTCAACTCTCTCTATAGACGTGCTTTTAACGGTTTTGTCCATTTGTCATAGAAAGTTGGTCTTTTGCCATCGAAATAATATTGGAAGCTTATACTCATAAAATTTGACATAGAAGAACATTAAAAAGTGTACTCCGAGCAACTTTGACGTTCCGAAGTTGTTCAACTCCATCTATGGAGGAGCTTTTAACGGTTTTTTCCATTTGTCATAGAAAGTTGGTGTTTTTGCATCGAAATAATCTAAGAAGCTTACACTCATAAAATTTGAAGTAGAAGAACAATAAAAAGTGTACACTGAGCAACTTTGATTGTCCGAAGTTGCTCAACTCTCTCTAGGGAGGAACTTTTAACGGTTTTGTCCATTTGTTATAGAAAGTTTCTGTTTTGCCATCGAAATAATTCTGCAATCTCATTTTCGTAAAATTTAACACAGAAGAATATTAAAAAGTGTACACCGAGCAACTTTGATAGTCGGATGTTGCTCAACTCCCTCTATGGATGAACTTTTAACGGTTTTTTCCATTTGTCATAGAAAGTTGGTGTTTTGGCTTCGAAATAATCCTCAAAGCTCATTTTCCTAAAATTTAACATAGAAGAACAATAAAAAGTGTACACCGAGCAATTTTGATAGTCCGATGTTGCTCAACTCTCTCTATGGAGGAGCTTTTAACGGTTTTGTCCATTTGTCATAGAAAGTTGGTCTTTTTCCATCGAAATAATTTTGGAAGCTTATACTCATAAAATTTGACATAAAAGAACATTAAAAAGTGCACACCGAGCAACTTTGATGTTCCGAAGTTGCTCAACTCTCTCTATGGCGGAGCTTTTAACGGTTTTGTCTATTTGTCATAGAAAGTTGGTGTTTTGGCATCGAAATAATCCTAGAAGCTCATTTTCTTAAAATTTAACATAGAAGAACAATAAAAAGTGTACACCGAGCAACTTTGATTGTCCGAAGTTGCTCAACTCTCTCTATGGATGAGCTTTTAACGGTTTTGTCCATTTGTCATAGAAAGTTGGTCCTTTGGCATCGAAATAATCTAGGAAGCTCATTTTCGTAAAATTTAACATAAAAGAACATTAAAAATTGTACACCGAGCAACTTTGATAGTCCGAAGTTGCTCAACTCTCTCTATGGAGGAGCTTTTAATGGTTTTGTCAATTTGTCATAAAAGGTTGGTCGTTTGCCATCGAAATAATCTTGGAAGCTTATACTCATAAAATTTGACATAGAAGAACATTAAAAAGTGCACACCGAGCAACTTTGATAGTCCAAAGTTGCTCAACTCTCTCTATGGAGGAGCTTTTAACGGTTTTGTCCATTTGTCATAAAAGTTGGTCGTTTGCCATCTAAATAATCTTGAAAGCTTATACTCATAAAATTTGACATAGAAGAACAATAAAAAGTGTACACCGAGCAACTTTGATAGTCCGAAGTTGCTCAACTCTCTCTATGGAGGAGCTTTTAACGGTTTTGTCCATTTGTCATAAAAGTTGGTCGTTTGCCATCGAAATAATCTTGGAAGCTTATACTCATAAAATTTGACATAGAAGAACATTAAAAAGTGTACACGGAGCAACTTTGATAGTCCGAAGTTGCTCAACTATCTCTATGGAGGAACTTCTAACGATTTTGTCTATTTGTCATAGAAAGTTGGTGTTTTGGCATTGAAATAATCCCGGAAGCTCATTTTCGTAAAATTTAACATAGAAGAACAATAAAAAGTGTACACGGAGCAACTTTGATTGTTCGAATTTGCTCAACTCTCTCTATGGAGGAGCTTTTAACGGTTTTTTCCATTTGTCATAAAAGGTTGGTCGTTTGCCATCGAAATAATCTTGGAAGCTTATACTCATAAAATTTGACATAGAAGAACATTAAAAAGTGTACACCGAGCAACTTTGATAGTCCAAAGTTGCTCAACTCTCTCTATGGAGGAGTTTCTAACGGTTTTGTCCATTTGTCATAGAAAGTTGGTGTTTTGGCATCGAAATAATCTCGGAAGCTCATTTTCGTAAAATTTAACATAGAAGAACAATAAAAGGTGTACGCCGAGCAACTTTGATTGTCCGAATTTGCTCAACTCTCTCTATGGAGGAGCTTTTAACGGTTTTGTCCATTTGTCATAGAAAGTTGGTGTTTTGGCATCATAGAAAGTTGGTGTTTTGGCATCAAAATAATCGTGGAAGCTCATTTTCGTAAAATTTGACATAAAAGATCAATAAAAAGTGTACACCGAGCAACTTTGATTGTCCGAAGTTGCTCAACTCTCTCTATAGAGGAGCTTTTAACGGTTTTGTCCATTTGTCATAGAAAGTTGGTGTTTTGGCATCGAAATAATCCTGGAAGCTCATTTTCATAAAATTCAACATTAAAGAACAATAAAAAGTGTACACCGAGCAACTTTGATTGTCCGAAGGTTCTCAACTCTCTCTATGGAGGAGCTTTTAATGGTTTTGTCAATTTGTCATAGAAAGTTGGTGTTTTGGCATCGAAATAATTTTGGAAGCTTATACTCATAAAATTTGACATAAAAGAACATTAAAAAGTGCGCACCGAGCAACTTTGATGTTCCAAAGTTGCTCAACTCTCTCTATGGAGGAGCTTTTAACGGTTTTGTCCATTTGTCATAAAAGTTGGTCGTTTGCCATCTAAATAATCTTGAAAGCTTATACTCATAAAATTTGACATAGAAGAACAATAAAAAGTGTACACCGAGCAACTTTGATAGTCCGAAGTTGCTCAACTCTCTCTATGGAGGAGCTTTTAACGGTTTTGTCCATTTGTCATAAAAGTTGGTCGTTTGCCATCGAAATAATCTTGGAAGCTTATACTCATAAAATTTGACATAGAAGAACATTAAAAAGTGTACACGGAGCAACTTTGATAGTCCGAAGTTGCTCAACTATCTCTATGGAGGAACTTCTAACGATTTTGTCTATTTGTCATAGAAAGTTGGTGTTTTGGCATTGAAATAATCCCGGAAGCTCATTTTCGTAAAATTTAACATAGAAGAACAATAAAAAGTGTACACGGAGCAACTTTGATTGTTCGAATTTGCTCAACTCTCTCTATGGAGGAGCTTTTAACGGTTTTTTCCATTTGTCATAAAAGGTTGGTCGTTTGCCATCGAAATAATCTTGGAAGCTTATACTCATAAAATTTGACATAGAAGAACATTAAAAAGTGTACACCGAGCAACTTTGATAGTCCAAAGTTGCTCAACTCTCTCTATGGAGGAGTTTCTAACGGTTTTGTCCATTTGTCATAGAAAGTTGGTGTTTTGGCATCGAAATAATCTCGGAAGCTCATTTTCGTAAAATTTAACATAGAAGAACAATAAAAAGTGTACGCCGAGCAACTTTGATTGTCCGAATTTGCTCAACTCTCTCTATGGAGGAGCTTTTAACGGTTTTGTCCATTTGTCATAGAAAGTTGGTGTTTTGGCATCATAGAAAGTTGTTGTTTTGGCATCAAAATAATCGTGGAAGCTCATTTTCGTAAAATTTGACATAAAAGAACAATAAAAAGTGTACACCGAGCAACTTTGATTGTCCGAAGTTGCTCAACTCTCTCTATAGAGGAGCTTTTAACGGTTTTGTCCATTTGTCATAGAAAGTTGGTGTTTTGGCATCGAAATAATCGTGGAAGCTCATTTTCGTAAAATTCAACATTAAAGAACAATAAAAAGTGTACACCGAGCAACTTTGATTGTCCGAAGGTTCTCAACTCTCTCTATGGAGGAGCTTTTAATGGTTTTGTCAATTTGTCATAGAAAGTTGGTGTTTTGGCATCGAAATAATTTTGGAAGCTTATACTCATAAAATTTGACATAGAAGAACATTAAAAAGTGCACACCGAGCAACTTTGATGTTCCAAAGTTGCTCAACTCTCTCTATGGAGGAGCTTTTAACGGTTTTGTCCATTTGTCATAAAAGTTGGTCGTTTGCCATCTAAATAATCTTGAAAGCTTATACTCATAAAATTTGACATAGAAGAACAATAAAAAGTGTACACCGAGCAACTTTGATAGTCCGAAGTTGCTCAACTCTCTCTATGGAGGAGCTTTTAACGGTTTTGTCCATTTGTCATAAAAGTTGGTCGTTTGCCATCGAAATAATCTTGGAAGCTTATACTCATAAAATTTGACATAGAAGAACATTAAAAAGTGTACACGGAGCAACTTTGATAGTCCGAAGTTGCTCAACTATCTCTATGGAGGAACTTCTAACGATTTTGTCTATTTGTCATAGAAAGTTGGTGTTTTGGCATTGAAATAATCCCGGAAGCTCATTTTCGTAAAATTTAACATAGAAGAACAATAAAAAGTGTACACGGAGCAACTATGATTGTTCGAATTTGCTCAACTCTCTCTATGGAGGAGCATTTAACGGTTTTTTCCATTTGTCATAAAAGGTTGGTCGTTTGCCATCGAAATAATCTTGGAAGCTTATACTCATAAAATTTGACATAGAAGAACATTAAAAAGTGTACACCGAGAAACTTTGATAGTCCAAAGTTGCTCAACTCTCTCTATGGAGGAGTTTCTAACGGTTTTGTCCATTTGTCATAGAAAGTTGGTGTTTTGGCATCGAAATAATCTCGGAAGCTCATTTTCGTAAAATTTAACATAGAAGAACAATAAAAAGTGTACGCCGAGCAACTTTGATTGTCCGAATTTGCTCAACTCTCTCTATGGAGGAGCTTTTAACGGTTTTGTCCATTTGTCATAGAAAGTTGGTGTTTTGGCATCATAGAAAGTTGTTGTTTTGGCATCAAAATAATCGTGGAAGCTCATTTTCGTAAAATTTGACATAAAAGAACAATAAAAAGTGTACACCGAGCAACTTTGATTGTCCGAAGTTGCTCAACTCTCTCTATAGAGGAGCTTTTAACGGTTTTGTCCATTTGTCATAGAAAGTTGGTGTTTTGGCATCGAAATAATCGTGGAAGCTCATTTTCGTAAAATTCAACATTAAAGAACAATAAAAAGTGTACACCGAGCAACTTTGATTGTCCGAAGGTTCTCAACTCTCTCTATGGAGGAGCTTTTAATGGTTTTGTCAATTTGTCATAGAAAGTTGGTGTTTTGGCATCGAAATAATTTTGGAAGCTTATACTCATAAAATTTGACATAGAAGAACATTAAAAAGTGCACACCGAGCAACTTTGATGTTCCAAAGTTGCTCAACTCTCTCTATGGAGGAGCTTTTAACGGTTTTGTCCATTTGTCATAAAAGTTGGTCGTTTGCCATCTAAATAATCTTGAAAGCTTATACTCATAAAATTTGACATAGAAGAACAATAAAAAGTGTACACCGAGCAACTTTGATAGTCCGAAGTTGCTCAACTCTCTCTATGGAGGAGCTTTTAACGGTTTTGTCCATTTGTCATAAAAGTTGGTCGTTTGCCATCGAAATAATCTTGGAAGCTTATACTCATAAAATTTGACATAGAAGAACATTAAAAAGTGTACACGGAGCAACTTTGATAGTCCGAAGTTGCTCAACTATCTCTATGGAGGAACTTCTAACGATTTTGTCTATTTGTCATAGAAAGTTGGTGTTTTGGCATTGAAATAATCCCGGAAGCTCATTTTCGTAAAATTTAACATAGAAGAACAATAAAAAGTGTACACCGAGCAACTTTGATAGTCCGAAGTTGCTCAACTCTCTCTATGGAGGAGCTTTTAACGGTTTTGTCCATTTGTCATAAAAGTTGGTCGTTTGCCATCGAAATAATCTTGGAAGCTTATACTCATAAAATTTGACATAGAAGAACATTAAAAAGTGTACACGGAGCAACTTTGATAGTCCGAAGTTGCTCAACTATCTCTATGGAGGAACTTCTAACGATTTTGTCTATTTGTCATAGAAAGTTGGTGTTTTGGCATTGAAATAATCCCGGAAGCTCATTTTCGTAAAATTTAACATAGAAGAACAATAAAAAGTGTACACGGAGCAACTTTGATTGTTCGAATTTGCTCAACTCTCTCTATGGAGGAGCTTTTAACGGTTTTTTCCATTTGTCATAAAAGGTTGGTCGTTTGCCATCGAAATAATCTTGGAAGCTTATACTCATAAAATTTGACATAGAAGAACATTAAAAAGTGTACACCGAGAAACTTTGATAGTCCAAAGTTGCTCAACTCTCTCTATGGAGGAGTTTCTAACGGTTTTGTCCATTTGTCATAGAAAGTTGGTGTTTTGGCATCGAAATAATCTCGGAAGCTCATTTTCGTAAAATTTAACATAGAAGAACAATAAAAAGTGTACGCCGAGCAACTTTGATTGTCCGAATTTGCTCAACTCTCTCTATGGAGGAGCTTTTAACGGTTTTGTCCATTTGTCATAGAAAGTTGGTGTTTTGGCATCATAGAAAGTTGGTGTTTTGGCATCAAAATAATCGTGGAAGCTCATTTTCGTAAAATTTGACATAAAAGAACAATAAAAAGTGTACACCGAGCAACTTTGATTGTCCGAAGTTGCTCAACTCTCTCTATAGAGGAGCTTTTAACGGTTTTGTCCATTTGTCATAGAAAGTTGGTGTTTTGGCATCGAAATAATCGTGGAAGCTCATTTTCGTAAAATTCAACATTAAAGAACAATAAAAAGTGTACACCGAGCAACTTTGATTGTCCGAAGGTTCTCAACTCTCTCTATGGAGGAGCTTTTAATGGTTTTGTCAATTTGTCATAGAAAGTTGGTGTTTTGGCATCGAAATAATTTTGGAAGCTTATACTCATAAAATTTGACATAGAAGAACATTAAAAAGTGCACACCGAGCAACTTTGATGTTCCAAAGTTGCTCAACTCTCTCTATGGAGGAGCTTTTAACGGTTTTGTCCATTTGTCATAAAAGTTGGTCGTTTGCCATCTAAATAATCTTGAAAGCTTATACTCATAAAATTTGGCATAGAAGAACAATAAAAAGTGTACACCGAGCAACTTTGATAGTCCGAAGTTGCTCAACTCTCTCTATGGAGGAGCTTTTAACGGTTTTGTCCATTTGTCATAAAAGTTGGTCGTTTGTCATCGAAATAATCTTGGAAGCTTATACTCATAAAATTTGACATAGAAGAACATTAAAAAGTGTACACGGAGCAACTTTGATAGTCCGAAGTTGCTCAACTATCTCTATGGAGGAACTTCTAACGATTTTGTCTATTTGTCATAGAAAGTTAGTGTTTTGGCATTGAAATAATCCCGGAAGCTCATTTTCGTAAAATTTAACATAGAAGAACAATAAAAAGTGTACACGGAGCAACTTTGATTGTTCGAATTTGCTCAACTCTCTCTATGGAGGAGCATTTAACGGTTTTTTCCATTTGTCATAAAAGGTTGGTCGTTTGCCATCGAAATAATCTTGGAAGCTTATACTCATAAAATTTGACATAGAAGAACATTAAAAAGTGTACACCGAGAAACTTTGATAGTCCAAAGTTGCTCAACTCTCTCTATGGAGGAGTTTCTAACGGTTTTGTCCATTTGTCATAGAAAGTTGGTGTTTTGGCATCGAAATAATCTCGGAAGCTCATTTTCGTAAAATTTAACATAGAAGAACAATAAAAAGTGTACGCCGAGCAACTTTGATTGTCCGAATTTGCTCAACTCTCTCTATGGAGGAGCTTTTAACGGTTTTGTCCATTTGTCATAGAAAGTTGGTGTTTTGGCATCATAGAAAGTTGTTGTTTTGGCATCAAAATAATCGTGGAAGCTCATTTTCGTAAAATTTGACATAAAAGAACAATAAAAAGTGTACACCGAGCAACTTTGATTGTCCGAAGTTGCTCAACTCTCTCTATAGAGGAGCTTTTAACGGTTTTGTCCATTTGTCATAGAAAGTTGGTGTTTTGGCATCGAAATAATCGTGGAAGCTCATTTTCGTAAAATTCAACATTAAAGAACAATAAAAAGTGTACACCGAGCAACTTTGATTGTCCGAAGGTTCTCAACTCTCTCTATGGAGGAGCTTTTAATGGTTTTGTCAATTTGTCATAGAAAGTTGGTGTTTTGGCATCGAAATAATTTTGGAAGCTTATACTCATAAAATTTGACATAGAAGAACATTAAAAAGTGCACACCGAGCAACTTTGATGTTCCAAAGTTGCTCAACTCTCTCTATGGAGGAGCTTTTAACGGTTTTGTCCATTTGTCATAAAAGTTGGTCGTTTGCCATCTAAATAATCTTGAAAGCTTATACTCATAAAATTTGGCATAGAAGAACAATAAAAAGTGTACACCGAGCAACTTTGATAGTCCGAAGTTGCTCAACTCTCTCTATGGAGGAGCTTTTAACGGTTTTGTCCATTTGTCATAAAAGTTGGTCGTTTGCCATCGAAATAATCTTGGAAGCTTATACTCATAAAATTTGACATAGAAGAACATTAAAAAGTGTACACGGAGCAACTTTGATAGTCCGAAGTTGCTCAACTATCTCTATGGAGGAACTTCTAACGATTTTGTCTATTTGTCATAGAAAGTTAGTGTTTTGGCATTGAAATAATCCCGGAAGCTCATTTTCGTAAAATTTAACATAGAAGAACAATAAAAAGTGTACACGGAGCAACTTTGATTGTTCGAATTTGCTCAACTCTCTCTATGGAGGAGCATTTAACGGTTTTTTCCATTTGTCATAAAAGGTTGGTCGTTTGCCATCGAAATAATCTTGGAAGCTTATACTCATAAAATTTGACATAGAAGAACATTAAAAAGTGTACACCGAGAAACTTTGATAGTCCAAAGTTGCTCAACTCTCTCTATGGAGGAGTTTCTAACGATTTTGTCCATTTGTCATAGAAAGTTGGTGTTTTGGCATCGAAATAATCTCGGAAGCTCATTTTCGTAAAATTTAACATAGAAGAACAATAAAAAGTGTACGCCGAGCAACTTTGATTGTCCGAATTTGCTCAACTCTCTCTATGGAGGAGCTTTTAACGGTTTTGTCCATTTGTCATAGAAAGTTGGTGTTTTGGCATCATAGAAAGTTGTTGTTTTAGCATCAAAATAATCGTGGAAGCTCATTTTCGTAAAATTTGACATAAAAGAACAATAAAAAGTGTACACCGAGCAACTTTGATTGTCCGAAGTTGCTCAACTCTCTCTATAGAGGAGCTTTTAACGGTTTTGTCCATTTGTCATAGAAAGTTGGTGTTTTGGCATCGAAATAATCGTGGAAGCTCATTTTCGTAAAATTCAACATTAAAGAACAATAAAAAGTGTACACCGAGCAACTTTGATTGTCCGAAGGTTCTCAACTCTCTCTATGGAGGAGCTTTTAACTGTTTTTTCCATTTGTCATAGAAAGTTGGTGTTTTGGCATCGAAATAATCGTGGAAGCTTATACTCGTAAAAATTGACAAAGAAGAACAACAAAAAGTGTACACCGAGCAACTTTTATTGTCCGAAGTTGCTCAACTCTCTCTATGGAGGAGCTTTTAACGGTTTTGTCTATTTTTCATAGAAAGTTGGTGTTTTGGCATCAAAATAATCCTGGAAGCTCATTTTCGTAAAATTCAACATAAAAGAACAATAAAAAGTGTACACCGAGCAACTTTGATTGTCCGAAGGTTCTCAACTCTCTCTATGGAGGAGCTTTTAACTTTTTGTCCATTTGTCGTTAAAAGTTGATGCTTTGGCATCGAAATAATCTTGGAAGCCTATACACGTAAAATTTGACATAAAAAAACAATAAAAAGTATACACCGAGCAACTTCGATTGCCCGAAGTTGCTCAACTCTCTCTATAGACGTGCTTTTAACGGTTTTGTCCATTTATCGAAGAAAGTTAGTGTTTTTTCATCGAAATAATCTAGGAAGCTTATACTCGTAAAATTTGACATAGAATAACGTTAAAAGGTGTACACCGAGCAACATTGATTGTCCGAAGTTGCTCAACTCTCTCTATGGAGAAGCTTTTAACGGTTTTGTCCATTTCTCATAGATAGTTGGTGTTTTGGCATCGAAATAATCTTGGAAGCCCATACACGTAAAATTTGACATAAAAAAGCAATAAAAAGTGTACACCGAGCAACTTCGATTGTCCGAAGTTGCTCAACTCTCTCTATAGACGTGCTTTTAACGGTTTTGTCCATTTGTCATAGAAAGTTGGTCTTTTGCCATCGAAATAATATTGGAAGCTTATACTCATAAAATTTGACATAGAAGAACATTAAAAAGTGTACACCGAGCAACTTTGACGTTCCAAAGTTGCTCAACTCCCTCTATGGAGGAGCTTTTAACGGTTTTGTCCATTTGTCATAGAAAGTTGGTGTTTTGGCATCGAAATAACCCTGGAAGCTCATTTTCGTAAAATTCAACATAAAAAAACAATAAAAAGTGTACACCGAGCAACTTTGATTGTCCGAAGGTTCTCAACTCTCTCTATGGAGGAGCTTTCAACTTTTTTGTCCATTTGTCGTTAAAAGTTGGTGCTTTGGCATCGAAATAATCTTGGAAGCCTATACACGTAAAATTTGACATAAAAAAGCAAGAAAAAGTGTACACCGAGCAACTTCGATTGTCCGAAGTTGCTCAACTCTCTCTATAGACGTGCTTTTAACGGCTTTGCCCATTTATCATAGAAAGTTAGTGTTTTTTCATCGAAATAATCTAGGACGCTTATACTCGTAAAATTTGACATAGAAGAACATTAAAAGTTGAACACCGAGCAACTTTGATGGTCCGACGATGCTCAACACTCTCTATGGAGGAGCTTTTAACTGTTTTTTCCATTTGTCATAGAAAGTTGGTGTTTTGGCATCGAAATAATCCTGGAAGCTTAAAATCGTAAAATTTGACAAAGAAGAACAATAAAAAGTGTACACCGAGCAACTTTGATTGTCCGAAGGATCTCAACTCTCTCTATGGAGGAGCTTTTAACTTTTTTGTCCATTTGTCGTTAAAAGTTGGTGCTTTGACATCGAAATAATCTTGGAAGCCTATACACGTAAAATTTGACATAAAAAAACAATAAAAAGTGTACACCGAGCAACTTCGATTGCCCGAAGTTGCTCAACTCTCTCTATAGACGTGCTTTTAACGGTTTTGTCCATTTATCGTAGAAAATTAGTGTTTTTTCATCGAAATAATCTAGGAAGCTTATACTCGTAAAATTTGACATAGAATAACGTTAAAAGGTGTACACCGAGCAACTTTGATTGTCCGAAGTTGCTCAACTCTCTCTATGGAGGAGCTTTTAACGGTTTTGTCCATTTGTCATATATAGTTGGTGTTTTGGCATTGAAATAATCTTGGAAGCCCATACACGTAAAATTTGACATAAAAAAGCAATAAAAAGTGTACACCGAGCAACTTCGATTGTCCGAAGTTGCTCAACTCTCTCTATAGACGTGCTTTTAACGGTTTTGTCCATTTGTCATAGAAAGTTGGTCTTTTGCCATCGAAATAATATTGGAAGCTTATACTCATAAAATTTGACATAGAAGAACATTAAAAAGTGTACACCGAGCAACTTTGATTGTCCAAAGTTGCTCAACTCTCTCTATGGAGGAGTTTCTAACGGTTTTGTCCATTTGTCATAGAGAGTTGGTGTTTTGGCATCGAAATAATCTCGGAAGCTCATTTTCGTAAAATTTAACATAGAAGAGCAATAAAAAGTGTACGCCGAGCAACTTTGATTGTCCGAATTTGCTCAACTCTCTCTATGGAGGAGCTTTTAACGGTTTTGTCCATTTGTCATAGAAAGTTGGTGTTTTGGCATCATAGGAAGTTGGTGTTTTGGCATCCAAATAATCCTGGAAGCTCATTTTCGTAAAATTTGACATAAAAGAACAATAAAAAGTGTACACCGAGCAACTTTGATTGTCCGAAGGTTCTCAACTCTCTCTATGGAGGAGCTTTTAACTGTTTTTTCCATTTGTCATAGAAAGTTGGTGTTTTGGCATCGAAATAATCGTGGAAGCTTATACTCGTAAAAATTGACATAGAAGAACAACAAAAAGTGTACACCGAGCAACTTTTATTGTCCGAAGTTGCTCAACTCTCTCTATGGAGGAGCTTTTAACGGTTTTGTCTATTTGTCATAGAAAGTTGGTGTTTTGGCATCAAAATAATCCTGGAAGCTCATTTTCGTAAAATTCAACATAAAAGAACAATAAAAAGTGTACACCGAGCAACTTTGATTGTCCGAAGGTTCTCAACTCTCTCTATGGAGGAGCTTTTAAGTTTTTGTCCATTTGTCGTTAAAAGTTGGTGCTTTGGCATCGAAATAATCTTGGAAGCCTATACACGTAAAATTTGACATAAAAAAACAATAAAAAGTATACACCGAGCAACTTCGATTGCCCGAAGTTGCTCAACTCTCTCTATAGACGTGCTTTTAACGGTTTTGTCCATTTATCGAAGAAAGTTAGTGTTTTTTCATCGAAATAATCTAGGAAGCTTATACTCGTAAAATTTGACATAGAATAACGTTAAAAGGTGTACACCGAGCAACATTGATTGTCCGAAGTTGCTCAACTCTCTCTATGGAGAAGCTTTTAACGGTTTTGTCCATTTCTCATAGATAGTTGGTGTTTTGGCATCGAAATAATCTTGGAAGCCCATACACGTAAAATTTGACATAAAAAAGCAATAAAAAGTGTACACCGAGCAACTTCGATTGTCCGAAGTTGCTCAACTCTCTCTATAGACGTGCTTTTAACGGTTTTGTCCATTTGTCATAGAAAGTTGGTCTTTTGCCATCGAAATAATATTGGAAGCTTATACTCATAAAATTTGACATAGAAGAACATTAAAAAGTGTACACCGAGCAACTTTGACGTTCCAAAGTTGCTCAACTCCCTCTACCGAGGAGCTTTTAACGGTTTTGTCCATTTGTCATAGAAAGTTGGTGTTTTGGCATCGAAATAACCCTGGAAGCTCATTTTCGTAAAATTCAACATAAAAAAACAATAAAAAGTGTACACCGAGCAACTTTGATTGTCCGAAGGTTCTCAACTCTCTCTATGGAGGAGCTTTCAACTTTTTTGTCCATTTGTCATTAAAAGTTGGTGCTTTGGCATCGAAATAATCTTGGAAGCCTATACACGTAAAATTTGACATAAAAAAGCAAGAAAAAGTGTACACCGAGCAACTTCGATTGTCCGAAGTTGCTCAACTCTCTCTATAGACGTGCTTTTAACGGCTTTTCCCATTTATAATAGAAAGTTAGTGTTTTTTCATCGAAATAATCTAGGACGCTTATACTCGTAAAATTTGACATAGAAGAACATTAAAAGTTGTACACCGAGCAACTTTGATGGTCCGACGATGCTCAACACTCTCTATGGAGGAGCTTTTAACTGTTTTTTCCATTTGTCATAGAAAGTTGGTGTTTTGGCATCGAAATAATCCTGGAAGCTTAAAATCGTAAAATTTGACAAAGAAGAACAATAAAAAGTGTACACCGAGCAACTTTGATTGTCCGAAGGTTCTCAACTCTCTCTATGGAGGAGCTTTTAACTTTTTTGTCCATTTGTCGTTAAAAGTTGGTGCTTTGGCAACGAAATAATCTTGGAAGCCTATACACGTAAAATTTGACATAAAAAAACAATAAAAAGTGTACACCGAGCAACTTCGATTGGCCGAAGTTGCTCAACTCTCTCTATAGACGTGCTTTTAACGGTTTTGTCCATTTATCGTAGAAAGTTAGTGTTTTTTCATCGAAATAATCTAGGAAGCTTATACTCGTAAAATTTGACATAGAATAACGTTAAAAGGTGTACACCGAGCAACTTTGATTGTCCGAAGTTGCTCAACTCTCTCTATGGAGGAGCTTTTAACGGTTTTGTCCATTTGTCATAGATAGTTGGTGTTTTGGCATCGAAATAATCTTGGAAGCCCATACACGTAAAATTTGACATAAAAAAGCAATAAAAATTGTACACCGAGCAACTTCGATTGTCCGAAGTTGCTCAACTCTCTCTATAGACGTGCTTTTAACGGTTTTGTCCATTTGTCATAGAAAGTTGGTCTTTTGCCATCGAAATAATATTGGAAGCTTATACTCATAAAATTTGACATAGAAGAACATTAAAAAGTGTACACCGAGCAACTTTGACGTTCCAAAGTTGCTCAACTCTTTCTATGGAGGAGCTTTTAACGGTTTTGTCCATTTGTCATAGAAAGTTGGTGTTTTGGCATCGAAATAACCCTGGAAGCTCATTTTCATAAAATTCAACATAAAAGAACAATAAAAAGTGTACACCGAGCAACTTTGATTGTCCGAAGGTTCTCAACTCTCTCTATGGAGGAGCTTTCAACTTTTTTGTCCATTTGTCGTTAAAAGTTGGTGCTTTGGCATCGAAATAATCTTGGAAGTCTATACACGTAAAATTTGACATAAAAAGTGTACACCGAGCAACTTCGATTGCCCGAAGTTGCTCAACTCTCTCTCTAGACGTGCTTTTAACGGTTTTGTCCATTTATCGTAGAAAGTTAGTGTTTTTTCATCGAAATAATCTAGGAAGTTTATACTCGTAAAATTTTACATAGAATAACGTTAAAAGGTGTACACCGAGCAACTTTGATTGTCCGAAGTTGCTCAACTCTCTCTATGGAGGAGTTTTTAACGGTGTTGTCCATTTGTCATAGATAGTTGGTGTTTTGGCATCGAAATAATCTTGGAAGCCCATACACGCAAAATTTGACATAAAAAAGCAAAAAAAAGTGTACACCGAGCAACTTCGATTGTCCGAAGTTGCTCAACTCTCTCTATAGACGTGCTTTTAACGGTTTTGTCCATTTGTCATAGAAAGTTGGTCTTTTGCCATCGAAATAATATTGGAAGCTTATACTCATAAAATTTGACATAGAAGAACATTAAAAAGTGTACACCGAGCAACTTTGACGTTCCGAAGTTGCTCAACTCCCTCTATGGAGGAGCTTTTAACGGTTTTGTCCATTTGTCATAGAAAGTTGGTGTTTTGGCTTCGAAATAATCCTCGAAGCTCATTTTCATAAAATTTAACATAGAAGGACAATAAAAAATGTACACCGAGCAATTTTGATAGTCCGATGTTGCTCAACTCTCTCTATGGAGGAGCTTTTAACGGTTTTGTCCATTTGTCATAGAAAGTGGGTCTTTTTCCATCGAAATAATTTTGGAAGCTTATACTCATAAAATTTGACATAGAAGAACATTAAAAAGTGCACACCGAGCAACTTTGATGTTCCAAAGTTGCTCAACTCTCTCTATGGAGGAGCTTTTAACGGTTTTGTCTATTTGTCATAGAAAGTTGGTGTTTTGGCATCGAAATAATCCTGGAAGCTCATTTTCTTAAAATTTAACATAGAAGAACAATAAAAAGTGTACACCGAGCAACTTTGATTGTCCGAAGTTGCTCAACTCTCTCTATGCATGATCTTTCAACGGTTTTGTCCATTTGTCATAGAAAGTTGGTCCTTTGGCATCGAAATAATCTAGGAAGCTCATTTTCGTAAAATTTAACATAAAAGAACATTAAAAATTGTACACCGAGCAACTTTGATAGTCCGAAGTTGCTCAACTCTCTCTATGGAGGAGCTTTTAATGGTTTTGTCCATTTGTCATAGAAAGTTGGTGTTTTGGCATCGAAATAATTTTGGAAGCTTATACTCATAAAATTTGACATAGAAGAACATTAAAAAGTGCACACCGAGCAACTTTGATGTTCCAAAGTTGCTCAACTCTCTCTATGGGGGAGCTTTTAACGGTTTTGTCCATTTGTCATAAAAGTTGGTCGTTTGCCATCTAAATAATCTTGAAAGCTTATACTCATAAAATTTGACGTAGAAGAACAATAAAAAGTGTACACCGAGCAACTTTGATAGTCCGAAGATGCTAAACTCTCTCTATGGAGGAGCTTTTAACGGTTTTGTCCATTTGTCATAAAAAGTTGGTCGTTTGCCATCGAAATAATCTTGGAAGCTTATACTCATAAAATTTGACATAGAAGAACATTAAAAAGTGTACACGGAGCAACTTTGATAGTCCGAAGTTGCTCAACTATCTCAATGGAGGAACTTCTAACGATTTTGTCTATTTGTCATAGAAAGTTGGTGTTTTGGCATTGAAATAATCCCGGAAGCTCATTTTCGTAAAATTTAACATAGAAGAACAATAAAAAGTGTACACGGAGCAACTTTGATTGTTCGAATTTGCTCAACTCTCTCTATGGAGGAGCTTTTAACGGTTTTTTCCATTTGTCGTAAAATGTTGGTCGTTTGCCATCGAAATGATCTTGGAAGCTTATACTCATAAAATTTGACATAGAAGAACATTAAAAAGTGTACACCGAGCAACTTCGATTGCCCGAGGTTGCTCAACTCTCTCTATAGACGTGCTTTTAACGGTTTTGTCCATTTATCGTAGAAAGTTAGTGTTTTTTCATCGAAATAATCTAGGAAGCTTATACTCGTAAAATTTGACATAGAATAACGTTAAAAGGTGTACACCGAGCAACTTTGATTGTCCCAAGTTGCTCAACTCTCTCTATGGAGGAGCTTTTAACGGTTTTGTCCATTTGTCATAGATAGTTGGTGTTTTGGCATCGAAATAATCTTGGAAGCCAATACACGTAAAATTTGACATAAAAAAGCAATAAAAAGTGTACACCGAGCAACTTCGATTGTCCGAAGTTGCTCAACTCTCTCTATAGACGTGCTTTTAACGGTTTTGTCCATTTGTCATAGAAAGTTGGTCTTTTGCCATCGAAATAATATTGGAAGCTTATACTCATAAAATTTGACATAGAAGAACATTAAAAAGTGTACACCGAGCAACTTTGATAGTCCAAAGCTGCTCAACTCTCTCTATGGAGGAGTTTCTAACGGTTTTGTCCATTTGTCATAGAAAGTTGGTGTTTTGGCATCGAAATAATCTCGGAAGCTCATTTTTGTAAAATTTAACATAGAAGAACAATAAAAAGTGTACGCCGAGCAACTTTGATTGTCCGAATTTGCTCAACTCTCTCTATGGAGGAGCTTTTCACGGTTTTCTCCATTTGTCATAGAAAGTTGGTGTTTTGGCATCATAGAAAGTTGGTGTTTTGGCATCAAAATAATCCTGGAAGCTCATTTTCGTAAAATCTGACATAAAAGAACAATAAAAAGTGTACACCGAGCAACTTTTATTGTTCGAAGTTGCTCAACTCTCTCTATGGAGGAGCTCTTAACGGTTTTGTCCATTTGTCATAGAAAGTTGGTGTTTTGGCATCGAAATAATCCTGGAAGCTCATTTTCGTAAAATTCAACATTAAAGAACAATAAAAAGTGTACACCGAGCAACTTTGATTGTCCGAAGGTTCTCAACTCTCTCTATGGAGGAGCTTTTAACTGTTTTTTCCATTTGTCATAGAAAGTTGGTGTTTTGGCATCGAAATAATCTAGGAAGCTTATACTCGTAAAATTTGACATAGAATAACGTTAAAAGGTGTACACCGAGCAACTTTGATTGTCCGAAGTTGCTCAACTCTCTCTATGGAGGAGCTTTTAACGGTTTTGTCCATTTGTCATAGATAGTTGGTGTTTTGGCATCGAAATAATCTTGGAAGCACATACACGTAAAATTTGACATAAAAAAGCAATAAAAAGTGTACACCGAGCAACTTCGATTGTCCGAAGTTGCTCAACTCTCTCTATAGACGTGCTTTTAACGGTTTTGTCCATTTGTCATAGAAAGTTGGTCTTTTGACATCGAAATAATATTGGAAGCTTATACTCATAAAATTTGAAATAGAAGAACATTAAAAAGTGTACACCGAGCAACTTTGACGTTCCGAAGTTGTTCAACTCCCTCTATGGAGGAGCTTTTAACGGTTTTTTCCATTTTTCATAGAAAGTTGGTGTTTTTGCATCGAAATAATCTAAGAAGCTTACACTCATAAAATTTGAAGTAGAAGAACAATAAAAAGTGTACACCGAGCAACTTTGATTGTCCGAAGTTGCTCAACACTCTCTATGGAGGAACTTTTAACGGTTTTGTTCATTTGTTATAGAAAGTTTTTGTTTTGCCATCGAAATAATTCTGGAAGCTCATTTTCGTAAAATTTAACACAGAAGAATATTAAAAAGTGTACAACGAGCAACTTTGATAGTCCGAAGTTGCTCAACTCTCTCTATGGAGGAGCTTTTAACAGTTTTGTCAATTTGTCATAGAAAGTTGGTCTTTTGCCTTCGAAATAATATTGGAAGCTTATACTCATAAAATTTGACATAGAAGAACATTAAAAAGTGTACACCGAGCAACTTTGACGTTCCGAAGTTGCTCAACTCCCTCTATGGAGGAGCTTTTAACGGTTTTGTCCATTTGTCATAGAAAGTTGGTGTTTTGGCTTCGAAACAATCCTCGAAGCTCATTTTCATGAAATTTAACATAGAAGACCAATAAAAAGTGTACACCGAGCAATTTTGATAGTCCGATGTTGCTCAACTCTCTCTATGGAGGAGCTTTTAACGGTTTTGTCTATTTGTCATAGAAAGTCGGTCTTTTTCCATCGAAATAATTTTGGAAGCTTATACTCATAAAATTTGACATAGAAGAACAATAAAAAGTGCACACCGAGCAACTTTGATGTTCCGAAGTTGCTCAACTCTCTCTATGGAGGAGCTTTTAACGGTTTTGTCTATTTGTCATAGAAAGTTGGTCCTTTGGCATCGAAATAATCTAGGAAGCTCATTTTCGTAAAATTTAACATAAAAGAACACTAAAAATTGTACACCGAGCAACTTTGATAGTCCGAAGTTGCTCAACCCTCTCTATGGAGGAGCTTTTAATGGTTTTCTCCTTTTGTCATAGAAAGTTGGTGTTTTGGCATCGAAATAATTTTGGAAGCTTATACTCATAAAATTTGACATAGAAGAACATTAAAAAGTCGACACCGAGCAACTTTGATGTTCCAAAGTTGCTCAACTCTCTCTATGGAGGAGCTTTTAACGGTTTTGTCCATTTGTCATAAAAGTTGGCCGTTTGCCATCTAAATAATCTTGAAAGCTTATACTCATAAAATTTGACATAGAAGAACAATAAAAAGTGTATACCGAGCAACTTTGATAGTCCGAAGTTGCTCAACTCTCTCTATTGAGGAGCTTTTAACGGTTTTGTCCATTTGTCATAAAAAGTTGGTCGTTTGCCATCGAAATAATCTTGGAAGCTTATACTCATAAAATTTGACATAAAAGAACATTAAAAAGTGTACACGGAGCAACTTTGATAGTCCGAAGTTGCTCAACTCTCTCTATGGAGGAGCTTCTAACGATTTTGTCTATTTGTCATAGAAAGTTGGTGTTTTGGCATTGAAATAATCCCGGAAGCTCATTTTCGTAAAATTTAACATAGAAGAACAATAAAAAGTGTACACGGAGCAACTTTGATTGTTCGAATTTGCTCAACTCTCTCTATGGAGGAGCTTTTAACGGTTTTGTCCATTTGTCATAAAATGTTGGTCGTTTGCCATCGAAATAATCTTGGAAGCTTATACTCATAAAATTTGACATAGAAGAACATTAAAAAGTGTACACCGAGCAACTTTGATAGTCCGAAGTTGCTCAACTCTCTCTATGGAGGAGTTTCTAACGGTTTTGTCCATTTGTCATAGAAAGTTGGTGTTTTGGCATCTAAATAATCTCGGAAGCTCATTTTCGTAAAATTTAACATAGAAGAACAATAAAAAGTGTACGCCGAGCAACTTTGATTGTCCGAATTTGCTCAACTCTCTCTATGGAGGAGCTTTTAACGGTTTTGTCCATTTGTCATAGAAAGTTGGTGTTTTGCCATCGAAATAATCCTGGAAGCTCATTTTCGTAAAATTTAACATAAAAGAACAATAAAAAGTGTACACCGTGCAACTTTGACTGTTCGAATGTTCTCAACTCTTTCTACGGAGCAGCTTTTATCGGTTTTGTCCATTTGCCATTAAAAGTTGGTGTTTTCGCATCAAAATAAACTTGGAAGCCTACACATGTAAAATTTGACATAAAAAAGCAATAAAAATTGTACACCGAGCAACTTCGATTGTCCGAAGTTGCTCAACTCTCTCTATAGACGTGCTTTTAACGGCTTTGTCAATTTATCATAGAAAGTTAGTGTTTTTTCATCGAAATAATCTAGGACGCTTATACTCATAAAATTTGACATAGAAGAACATTAAAAGTTGTACACCGAGCAACTTTGATGGTCCGACGATGCTCAACTCTCTCTATGGAGGAGCTTTTAACTATTTTTTCCATTTGTCATAGAAAGTTGGTGTTTTGGCTTCGAAATAATCCTGAAAGCTTATACTCGTAAAATTTGACATAGAAGAACAATAAAAAGTGTACACCGAGCAATTTTGATTGTCCGAAGTTGCTCAACTCTCTCTATGGAGGAGCTTTTAACGGTTTTGTCCATTTGTCATAGAAAGTTGGTGTCTTGGCATCGGAATAATCCTGGGAGCTCATTTTCAGAAAATTCAACATAAAAGAACAATAAAAAGTGTACACCGAGCAACTTTGATTATCCGAAGGTTCTCAACTCTCTCTATGGATGTGCTATTAACTGTTTTTTCCATTTGTCATAGAAAGTTGTTGCTTTGGCATCGAAATAATCTTGGAAGCCTATACACGTAAAATTTGACATAAGAAAGCAATAAAAAGTGTACACCGAGCAACTTCGATTGTCCGAAGTTGCTCAACTCTCTCTATAGACGAGCTTTTAACGGCTTTGTCCATTTATCGTAGAAGGTAGTGTTTTTTCATCGAAATAATTTAAGAAGCTTATACTCGTAAAATTTGACATAGAAAAACATTAAAAGGTGTACAGCGAGCAACTTTGATGGTCCGACGCTGCTCAACTCTCTCTATGGAGGAGCTTTTAACGTTTTTTTCCAGTTGTCATAGAAAGTTGGTGTTTTTGCATCGAAATAATCTAAGAAGCTTACACTCATAAAAGTGTACACCGAGCAATTTTGATAGTCGGAAGTTGCTCAACTCTCTCTATGGAGGGGCTTTTAACGGTTTTGTCCATTTGTCATAGAAAGTTGGTCTTTTGCCATCGAAATAATACTGGAAGCTTATACTCATAAAATTTGACATAGAGGAACATTAAAAAGTGTACACCGAGCAACTTTGACGTTCCAAAGTTGCTCAACTCCCTCTATGGAGGAGCTTTTAACGGTTTTTTCCATTTGTCATAGAAAGTCGGTGTTTTGGCTTCGAAATAATCCTCGAAGATCATTTTCTTAAAATTAAACATTGAAGAACAATAAAAAGTGTACACCGAGCAATTTTGATAGTCCGATGTTGCTCAACTCTCTCTATGGAGGAGCTTTTAACGGTTTTGTCCATTTGTCATAGAAAGTTGGTCTTTTTCCATCGAAATAATTTTGGAAGCTTATACTCATAAAATTTGACATAGAAGAACATTAAAAAGTGCACACCGAGCAACTTTGATGTTCCGAAGTTGCTCAACTCTCTCTATGGAGGAGCTTTTAACGGTTTTGTCTATTTGTCATAGAAAGTTGCTGTTTTGGCATCGAAATAATCCTGGAAGCTCATTTTCTTAAAATTTAACATAGAAGAACAATAAAAAGTGTACACCGAGCAACTTTGATTGTCCGAAGTTGCTCAACTCTCTCTATGGAGGAACTTTTAACGGTTTTGTCTATTTGTCTTAGAAAGTTGCTGTTTTGGCATCAAAATAATCTTGGAAGCTTATACTCATAAAATTTGACATAGATGAACAATAAAACGTGTACACCGAGCATCTTTAATGGTCCGAAATTGGTCAACTCTCTCTCTGAGGGAGCTTTTAAAAGTTTTCTCCATTTGTCATAGTAAATTGGCATTTTGGCATCGAAATAATCTAGGAAGCTTATACTCATAAAATTTGACATAGAAGAACAATAAAAAGTGTAGACTGAGCAACTTTGATAGTCCGAAGTTGCTCAACTCTCTCTATGGAGGAGCTTTTAACGGTTTTGTCCATTTGTCATAGAAAGTTGGTGTTTTGGCATCGAAATAATCCTGGAAGCTCATTTTCGTACAATTTAGCACAGAAGAACAATAAAAAGTGTAGACCGAGCAACTTTGATAGTCCGAAGTTGCTCAACTCTCTCTATAGAGGAGCTTTTAACGGTTTTGTCCATTTGTCATAAAAAGTTGGTCGTTTGCCATCGAAATAATCTTGGAAGCTTATACTCATAAAATTTGACATAGAAGAACATTAAAAAGTGTACACCGAGCAACTTTGATAGTCCGAAGTTGCTCAACTCTCTCTATGGAGGAGTTTCTAATGGTTTTTCAATTTTTCATAGAAAGTTGGTGTTTTGGCATCAAAATAATCACGGAAGCTTATTTTCGTAAAATTTAACAAAGAAGAACAATAAAAAGTGTACACCGAGCAACTTTGATTGTCCGAATTTGCTCAACTCTCTCTATGGAGGAGCTTTTAACGGTTTTGTCCATTTGTCATAGAAAGTTGGTGTTTTGGGATCAAAATAATCCTGGAAGCTCATTTTCGTAAAATTTAACATAAAAGAACAATAAAAAGTGTACACCGTGCAACTTTGATTGTTCGAAAGTTCTCAACTCTTTCTATGGAGGAGCTTTTAACGATTTTGTCCATTTGCCATTAAAATTTGGTGTTTTGGCATCGAAATAATCTTGGAAGCCTACACACGTAAAATTTGACATAAAAAAGCAATAAAAAGTGTACACCGAGCAACTTCGATAGTCCGAAGTTGCTCAATTCTCTCTATCGAGGAGCTTTTAACGGTTTTGTCCATTTGTCATAAAAAGTTGGTCGTTTGCCGTCGAAATAATCTTGGAAGCTTATGCTCATAAAATTTGACATAGAAGAACATTAAAAAGTGCACACCGAGCAACTTTGATGTTCCGAAGTTGCTCAACTCTCTCTATGGAGGAGCTTTTAACGGATTTGTCCATTTGTCATAGAAAGTTAGTGTTTTGGCATCGAAATAATCCTGGAAGCTCATTTTCGTAAAATTTAACACAGAAGAACAATAAAAAGTGTACACCGAGCAACTTCGATAGTCCGAAGTTGCTCAACTCTCTCTATGGAGGAGCTTTTAACGGTTTTGTCTATTTGTCATAGAAAGTTGGTCTATTGCCATCGAAATAATCTTGGAAGCTTATACTCATAAAATTTAACAACATAGAAGAACAATAGAAAGTGTACACCGGGCAACTTTGATTGTCCGAAGTTGCTCAACTCTCTCAATGGAGGAGCTTTTAACGGTTTTGTCTATTTGTCATTAAAAGCTATTACTTTGGCATCGAAATAATCTTGGAAGCCTATACACGTGAAATTTGACATAAAAAAGCAATAAAAAGTGTACACTGAGCAACTTTGATAGTCCGACGTTTTTCAACTCTCTCTATGGAAGAGCTTTTAACGGTTTTTTCCATTTGTCATAGAAAGTTGTTGTTTTTGCATAGAAATAATCTAGGAAGCTTACACTCATAAAATTTGAAGTAGAAGAACAATAAAAAATATACACCGAGCAACTTCGATTGTCCGAAGTTGCTCAACTCTCTCTATGGAGGAGCTTTTAACGGTTTTGTCCATTTGTCATAGAAAGTTGGTCTTTTCCCATCGAAATAATCTTGGAAGCTAATACTCATAAAATTTGACATAGAAGAATATTAAAAAGTGTACACCAAGCAACATTGATGTTCCGAAGTTGCTCAACTCTCTCTATAGAGGAGCTTTTAACGGTTTTGTCCATTTGTCATAGAAAGTTGGTGTTTTGGCATCGAAATAATCCTGAAAGCTCATTTTCGTAAAATTCAACATAAAAGAACAATGAAAAGTGTACACCGAGCAACTTTGATTGTCCGAAGGTTCTCAGCTCTCTCTATGGAGGAGCTTTTAACGGTTTTGTCCATTTGTCATTAAAAGTTGGTGCTTTTGCATCGAAATAATCTTGGAAGCCTATACACGTAAAATTTGACATAAAAAAGCAATAAAAAGTGTACACCGAGCAACCTCGATTGTCCGAAGTTACTGAATCTCTCTATATCTTCACATCAGGGATTTCTTTGACCTTTGTATGACACAACGTGTCCAGGGTTTGACACCAGAGGAAGTTCGACTCATTTTGTTCCCATTTTCCCTCAAAGATGCTGCAAAATTATGGTTCAATTCATTGGCCCCAGGATCGATCAATTCATGGGAGGAAATGGCAACAAAATTCTTGAAGAAATTTTTTCCAGCCCAGAAAACAAAGCAATTAAGGAGAGAGATTCAAACATGGCAGCAAAAGGATGGTGACTTATTCTATGAAGCTTGGGAGCAATTTAAACAACTTCTTCTCAAATGTCCACACCACAACCTATCTCAAGAAGATCAAATTCAAGCTTTTTATGAAGGGTTGGATGCTAACAATACAAGCATCGTAGACTCTGCATGTGGAGGTGTGTTGATGGAGAAAAGTAGTGAAGAAGCTTTTGAGTTATTTTAAACTCTAAGCGAGAATTCTCAACAATTCTCTTCTCGAGGAAAGCAAGGAGCAAAACTTCCAAGAGGCGTGTACGAAGTCCACACCACAGATAGGAATCAACCTCAGTTGAAAGCCATGGAACAAAAAATTGATATGTTGGTAAAAGCATTTTCTGCTCAGAATTCGTCATCATCCCAACAAGCAGCTCAAGTTTTAGTATGCGCAATTTGTTCTCAATCAGATCACACTACAGAGACGTGTCCCATGTCTCCTCTTTCAGAACAAGAACAAATCAATTATGCGGGGCAAGGTGGTTTTTATCCCAACAATATTCCATATGCAACTACAAACCATCCGGGATGGAAAACTCATCCAAATTTTGGTTGGAGGGGACAAGATCAGAACAAGCAAATCCATCAAAATTAGCAGCAAGCACAAACAGAACCAAGAAAAACTTCTTTGGAAGAACAAATGGCTCTTCTTGCTCTTAATACCAATAATTTGATTCAAAAGATGACGCAGCAGAATAGCATTTATGATCAACAATTCAGCAATACTCAAGCTTCCATTCAGAAACTTGAAGTTCAAGTTGGTCAAATTGCAAAACAATTAAGTGAAAGAGAATCTGGCAGACTTCCAAGTCAGACAGAAATGAATCCGAAAGGTAACGAACAAATGAATGCCATCACTACTCGTGGAGGACGAACTGTGGGATATTTGGACAAAGACGTTTCCGAAAATGAAGAAAGGTCACAGAAGAAAGAATCCACAAAGATTCAAAGCAAGGTTAGTGCGCCTGTAAAAACTCAGAGTTTTGAACCTCATGTGCCTTTTCCTAGCCGATTGCAGAGCGAAAAGAGGGCTGAACAAATGCAGAAGGTCATGGATATTTTTCGGAAGGTTGAGATTAACATACCTCTCCTAGACGCAGTCCAACAAATTCCAGCTTATGCAAAATTTCTGAAGGATATTTGTACAAGAAAGAAGAAGCTGGCACCATACGAGAAGGTGATGCTAACTGAACAATGCAGCGCCGTGTTGAACAAGAAACTACCACCAAAGTTGAAGGATCCAGGAAGTTTCACTATTCCTTGTGTTGTTGGTCAAGTTTCTTTTGAAAAAGCGTTTCTAGATTTAGGTGCTAGTATTAATCTAATGCCATATTCTGTTTTTGTGCAGCTAGGTCTGGAGAAAGAGTTACAATCGACTTCAATCACTTTGCAATTAGCGGATCGATCAATAAAATTTCCAAGGGGAATTATAGAGGATGTGCTTGTCCAAGTTGACAAATTCCTCCTTCCAGCAGATTTTATCATTCTTGACATGGAGGAAGACAGAAATGTACCAATTATTTTGGGTCGACCTTTCTTGGCCACTGCAGGAACTATTGTGGATGTTCAAAAGGGTTGTTTGTCTATGACAGTGCAAGGACAAACAGTAGAATTTAAGCTTTTTGAAGCTACACGACATCCATCGGATATCAGGGAATGTTTCAGCATTGAAATTGTAGATGATTTAGTTTTTGATACATTTTTGGAGCATCATTCTACTGATCATTTGGCAACTTGCCTTACTTTTCCTGAATTGCTGGTTAATGAAGATGGAGGAGTTGCGGAATTTTGTGCATATCTGGAGAAGCAGCAACTATCAAATAACCAATGGAGACGAACTTTTGAAGTTCTTGGTCCTCCACTCACCAAAGTGATCCCTTCCATTGAATGTCCACCAAAGCTAGAATTGAAGCAACTTCCGAAGCATTTGAAATATGCTTACCTTGGTGTTGATGAAGCATTACCTGTCATTGTAGCTGCTAATCTTACTGTTTCAGAGGAAGAAAGTCTTTTGCGGGTGTTACGTGAATACAAGAGTGTTCTTGGATGGTCCATTGCTGATATCAAGGGCATAAGTCCTACTATGTGCATGCACCGAATTTTGCTAGAAGATGATTCAAAATCCTCGCGGGAAGCACAAAGACGCCTAAATCCAGCTATGAAGGAGGTTGTCAGAACTGAAATATTAAAGTTGCTTGATGTTGGAGTTATATATCCTATTTCTGACAGCAAATGGGTGTGTCCAGTGCAAGTTGTTCCCAAAAAGTCAGGAATCACAGTGATCACCAATGAAAATAATGAGCTCATCCCAATAAGAAAACAGACAGGGTGGCGTGTGTGTATTGATTACCGGAAGCTAAATTCTGCTACAAGAAAGGATCACTTTCCATTGCCATTTATTGATCAAATGCTAGAAAGACTAGCTGGCCATTCTCATTATTGTTTTCTTGATGGATACTCAGGTTATAACCAGATTGTCATTGCACCTGAGGATCAAGAGAAGACAACTTTCACATGTCCTTTTGGAACATTTGCATACAGAAGGATGCCGTTTGGACTATGCAATGCACCGGCTACATTTCAACGATGTATGACAAGCATTTTCTCTGACATGGTGGGTCATATCATCGAGGTATTTATGGATGATTTCTCTGTGTTTGGTTCTTCTTTTGACACATGCCTTTATAATCTTGCCTTGGTTTTGGAAAGATGCAAGGAAACTAATTTGGTTCTCAATTGGGAGAAATGTCACTTTATGGTGCAAGAAGGTATTGTTCTTGGCCATCTCATTTCAGCAGATGGGATTGCGGTGGACAAAGCGAAAATTGAAGTTATATCTAAATTACCACCTCCCACTTCAGTTAGAGAAGTGCGATCTTTTCTTGGACATGCAGGGTTCTATCATCGCTTTATCAAAGATTTCTCGAAGATTTCTCGGCCACTATGCAGTCTGCTTACCAAAGGTGCAGTTCTCAACTTTAACGATGAGTGTCTACAAGCATTCAACAAATTAAAGCAGTTACTTACGTCAGCACCAATAATGATAGCACCAGACTGGAGTTTACCATTTGAGCTCATGTGTGATGCAAGTGATTATGCAGTTGGGGGCGGTATTGGGTCAAAGAGTTGACAAGTTGCCACATGTCATTTATTATGCCAGTCGTACTCTTAATGATGCTCAGCTCAATTACTCAACAACAGAGAAAGAATTACTAGCAGTGGTCTTTGCACTGGAGAAATTCCGATCATACTTAATTGGTTCCAAGGTGATTGTATACAGTGATCATGCGGCTCTCAAATATTTGCTTTCCAGAAAGGACTCAAAGCCAAGATTAATTCGTTGGATATTATTGCTCCAAGAATTTGATTTGGAGATAAAAGACAAGAAGGGAGCAGAGAATGTTGTAGCAGATCATCTCTCTCGTATTGTTCAAGGAAATAGCAATGACCAAACTGAGCTGCCATTGAATGAAAGCTTCCCAGATGAACAACTTCTTGTTGTACAAATTGAGGTACCTTGGTATGCTGACATAGCTAATTATCTTGCAGAAGGTGTTATTCCCAAGAGCTGGACTTATCAACAACGAAAGAAATTCTTCTCCACAGCTAAGCATTATTTTTGGGACGAGCCCTATTTGTACAAGCATTGTGCTGATCAAATTATTCGTAGGTGTGTGCCCCAAGAGGAACAACGAAGTATTTTGCAATTTTGTCATACATTTGCTTGTGGGGGTCACTTCGGTACTCAAAGAACTGCTACAAAGATTTTGCAATCCGGATTCTATTGGCCCACGCTCCATAAAGATGCTCACAATTTTTGCTCTACATGTGATAATTGTCAGAGACTTGGCAATATTTCCCGCAGGAAAGAAATGCCACTCAACAATATTCTGGTGGTTGAAATCTTTGATGTCTGGGGAATAGATTTCATGGGGCCATTTCCTAAGTCTTTTGGAAATGAGTACATACTGGTGGCAGTAGATTACGTATCCAAATGGGTTGAAGCTGTTGCAAGCCCAACCAACAAAAGTGACGTCGTGACCCGATTACTTCAAGGAGTAATATTTCCCAGATATGGTACTCCACGTGCTATAATCAGTGATGAAGGAAAGCATTTTCTGAACCGGAGTGTGGCTGCACTTCTTGTCAAATACAACATCACACATAAGATTGCCACTGCTTATCATCCTCAATCTAGCGGACAGACTGAGATTTCTAACAGAGAAATCAAACGAATTCTGGAGAAGACAGTGAATATCAAGAAAACTGATTGGAGTATAAAATTAAACGATGCTCTTTGGGCATATCGAACTGCCTACAAGACTCCAATTGGCATGACTCCATACCGTTTGATTTTTGGAAAGGCTTGTCATCTTCCTGTAGAACTTGAACACAAGGCATACTGGGCAATCAAAAGGCTCAACTTTGATTATGATGCTGCTGGTGAGAAGAGAAAATTACAACTAAGTGAACTTGAAGAAATACGTGATGAAGCGTATGAAAATGCGCGAATTTACAAGGATAGGACCAAGCGATACCATGATCAGAATATTTTGGCTAAAGAATTTTCTCCTGGTCAAAAGGTACTTTTGTTTAATTCTAGATTTAAACTTTTTCCAGGGAAATTACGTTCGCGATGGTATGGTCCATTTCAAGTTGTTCATGTATACCCACATGGTGCTGTTGACATCAAGAACTTGGAGACGGGAAATGAATTCAAAGTTAATGGGCATCGCCTCAAACATTACTTTGAAGCCAATTTTAATGCAGCAGTGTCTAGTATTACACTTCGCGAAGCAGGTAAGTAATTAAAAGGTATCACTTCGTCTAGCTCAGACGTTAAATACAGCGCTCATGGGAGGCAACCCATATTTTGATCTCACGGTATGTGATTGTGAAATTTAAAAAAAAAAAAAAAAAGAAAAAAAAAGAAAAAAAAATAATATTTCTGCACTGCAACCCTTCTTACTGTTTTTACTTCTACTCATTTCTAATTTCCTCTAGCAGCCATCGCAAACATGCCGAGACGCCCCCGTTTGTCTACCTCCCAGCCGAAAGACCGTCTCTTCCAGAGAGCTGATATCATCCCGGAATGCAAGATCGACACACTCATTCAACAAGCCGATGCTACTCGGTGGGCGATGCAGTATTTGAGGACGCACAATTTGATGTTTCTCGTGGATCCAGATCCTCATATGAACTTGCCCGTCTATCCGGAAATCGTTCGTTCGTTTTATTCTACTCTTAAGGAGGTCGAGAAGGGCACAGTGTATGAGGTAATCATAGTTGGCGTAAAAGTTCGATTTACGACAGCGGAACTCTGTTTTTGTCTAGGTTTTCCACTCGAATATGATGCTTCAACTGGATTTAAAGCACCTATCACGGCAACAAAAGAACAGATGATTAATGAGATGTGCCGGGGTAAGTACGATCGATATGCCATAGCTACACGACGTTCTTACTTGCCACCAAAGATGTGGATGCTGGACGACGCCATTAGAAAAAATCTCTGCCCCATCGGCCATTCTCAACAGCGACGGAGCAAGTTCTTAGCAACCTTATACTATATGTATAAGGGAACCTGGTTTGATGTAGGAAATATTTATATGGCTTCAATGCTCAAGGCCAAACTTTTTGTAGAACAGAGGCCTACCAAAGTTGGAAAATTATATTTTCCAAGGCTCATCACGCGATTGCTTCAATTCAAGGGTATTCGGCCTCCTCGACCTCAACAATCTTCAGAATATCCAGTCACACTACTGGAAATGTGGACATGGAGCCACAGTACAAGCAATATGCGAACTGCTCGAACTGCTTTAGCACAACATGCTGAGGATACCTCACAACATGGAGCATCACCACTGCTAGCTGTAGCCTCTTCACCTCCACCCACACTGAGTACAATTATGGGGCATTTAACCCAATTGGGGGCTCGACAACAGCGAATAGAGCAAAAGTTGGATACTCTTCTGGAGATGATGAATTCCTTCAACTAATCACTTTCGAGATATTTCACCCCAGGTTTTATCTTTCTTTGCCTTGTTTTTACATTGTTCAATTTCATTGGCTTCTGTGACATTGAGGACACTGTCTCGTATAGGTAGGGGGTGGTAGCATATTCATGCATTTTGATCAAGCATTTTGATGAATGAGTTGATACAATTAAGTTTGAGTCATTTTTTTCTATCTGGATTGTTAGAAAACAACTTCTAAAACTCTTTTGTGCACAAATACTAAGCCTCGTGGTAAGATGGATGATAATGCATAATACTAAGAGAATTTACCAGATAAAACACAAATTAAGTTCTAAATAAGTGGGAGAGATGAGTAAACAACTTATGAACTTTCATTGATCTGTTGAAATGGATAATTGCTGTCAATGAACACCATTACATGGTTTGTGGAACGTTGGTTGAATGCTGAGGATGATATTGATCAATTTTTGAGATTTCAATTGTAATTGTTTGAGATTTTGTTTGTGAGGTATGTCAAAAAAAAACAAAAAACAAAAAAGAAAAGAAAGAAAGAAAAAAAAAGAAGAGAAAAGAAAAAAAAAGAAAAGAAAAGAAAAAAAGAAAAAAGAAAGAAAGAATGGTAAGTTATTCTAAGTCTTCAAAATTCTTAGGAAGACAAGTACAATCTTATTTTATTTCTGATTCCACTAGGATTCTATTATTTGTTCTTATCTCAAAAATTTGATCTTTAAAATCCAAAGCACGTTTGTGGTAAGAATGGTGGAAGTTCTAGACAGCTGATATACCTATCATATGATCAATGTTTGTTTCTTTGTTTGTCCTTAAATTGACTTTTCTTCTGAGTGCATATATGTTTTCCAACTCCATGAGAGAAATTCCAAGCACTAAAATCCTTCTTTAACCTGTGAGAATATGGAGTTGATGCTTTTATTTGGATAATTCTTCTAAGTTATATGCATTATGGTTTGTGGTAAGATGGTTCTGGCTTAGTGCACACACACAAATTCTGGAAGTTGTGATCAAAATACTCTGGATAGCATTAGTGAGCTCTTACTTTTTGTTATACTCAAAGAAAGTAATTTCTTTTTCAAATTATTCATAATGGAATGATATTTACGCTTAAATTGCTAGGGACTAGCAAAAAGCTGGTTGGGGGTTGTGATAGATGTTGAAAACATCTACTTTAAGTGTAAATTATCATTAGCATTTGTCACAAAATTGGGGTTTTTGAAGTGATTTTGTACAAATAAATGTTAATCACCATGGATGAATCACTTTGTGTTTATTTTCATATTTATAGGCCCCAATCATGAGTCCAACCCAAGTGAAGATCATGGAAGGTTTTTGTTGACATCATTGCTTACAACTTCTTCATTGCCATTCAACAATGGTTGGCATTCAACAATGGTTGGCATTCAAGGTTGCCATGGTTGAATATTTGTCCTTGTCATTGCCTATATAAAGGCATGATCTATTCTTTGTTAAGGACACACAACACACCAAACACAACAAGAAGAAGAGAAATAACAAGAGGAAGAAGGAGAAAAGAGAAGGAGTTCTTGCATCAAGTATAATAAGGGGGTTTTCTAGTTGTTTTATACTTATGTTTGTGAATTTTATTTATTGTTATTTGTTTTGTAAACTTAATATGAGGAACTAATCCTCTTACTAAGGTGATGATGGATTCACTATATTGTGTTTAATAAATTTGGTTGAGTTAATTGTGATTTATTCATGTCATGTCAAGTATTAAATTGCTATGTTTATTAATAATTAAATCTTGATGCTTAGCTACCATCTAGGTTTGATTAATGTGATGCAAATTGTAGTAGATGTCATGCTCAATTTGATAATAGCTTCTTGCAATTTATTACCAAAGTTACCTAGTCATAGATGCCATATGCTAGGAGTTTTGTGATCATTTCATAAGTTACATTGATTCTAATGCATTCTTGTTTGTCAAATTAATCTAGATGCCATGGATAATTGCAAATTAAGGATAGATGTGGTAAGTTAGATGCCAATGACTACTACATGAATTAGAAAACTTGATCTTTGACATGCTTGGATGAATTCATAATTGATAACCATATGATTTAAATACAATAGAGTGGTGAAATCAAAGCCTTAGTATTTATTATTTGTGTTGATTTCTCAATTTTAGTTTTGGTGTTATTAATATTACTATAAAAGATAAAGAAAAGAAAAACTTGTTTTTCTAAGAATTAGAGTTAGTTAATCTTCAGTCCCTGTGGGTACGACACTCGTCTTTGCCACATTTATACTACTTGAATTCGTGCGCTTGCGAGTATAAATAGAGTTTTAGAATTACTATTTTTTTTAGTAGTTTTAAAACGATAACACTCATAAAATTTGACATAAAAGAACATTAAAAAGTGTACACCGAGCAACTTTGATAGTCCGAAGTTGTTCAACTCTCTCTATGGAGGAGTTTCTAATGGTTTTGTCAATTTTTCATAGAAAGTTGGTGTTTTGGCATCAAAATAATCACGGAAGCTCATTTTCGTAAAATTTAACAAAGAAGAACAATAAAAAGTGTACACCGAGCAACTTTGATTGTCCGAATTTGCTCAACTCTCTCTATGGAGGAGCTTTTAACGGTTTTGTCCATTTGTCATAGAAAGTTGGTGTTTTGGGATCAAAATAATTCTGGAAGCTCATTTTCGTAAAATTTAACATAAAAGAACAATAAAAAGTGTACACCGTGCAACTTTGATTGTTCGAAAGTTCTCAACTCTTTCTATGGAGGAGCTTTTAACGATTTTGTCCATTTGCCATTAAAAGTTGGTGTTTTGGCATCGAAATAATCTTGGAAGCCTACACACGTAAAATTTGACATAAAAAAGCAATAAAAAGTGTACACCGAGCAACTTCGATAGTCCGAAGTTGCTCAATTCTCTCTATGGAGGAGCTTTTAACGGTTTTGTCCATTTGTCATAAAAAGTTGGTCGTTTGCCGTCGAAATAATCTTGGAAGCTTATGCTCATAAAATTTGACATAGAAGAACATTAAAAAGTGCACACCGAGCAACTTTGATGTTCCGAAGTTGCTCAACTCTCTCTATGGAGGAGCTTTTAACGGATTTGTCCATTTGTCATAGAAAGTTAGTGTTTTGGCATCGAAATAATCCTGGAAGCTCATTTTCGTAAAATTTAACACAGAAGACAATAAAAAGTGTACACCGAGCAACTTCGATAGTCCGAAGTTGCTCAACTCTCTCTATGGAGGAGCTTTTAACGGTTTTGTCTATTTGTCATAGAAAGTTGGTCTATTGCCATCGAAATAATCTTGGAAGCTTATACTCATAAAATTTAACAACATAGAAGAACTATAGAAAGTGTACACCGGGCAACTTTGATTGTCCGAAGTTGCTCAACTCTCTCAATGGAGGAGCTTTTAACGGTTTTGTCTATTTGTCATTAAAAGCTATTACTTTGGCATCGAAATAATCTTGGAAGCCTATACACGTGAAATTTGACATAAAAAAGCAATAAAAAGTGTACACTGAGCAACTTTGATAGTCCGACGTTTTTCAACTCTCTCTATGGAAGAGCTTTTAACGGTTTTTTCCATTTGTCATAGAAAGTTGTTGTTTTTGCATAGAAATAATCTAGGAAGCTTACACTCATAAAATTTGAAGTAGAAGAACAATAAAAAATATACACCGAGCAACTTCGATTGTCCGAAGTTGCTCAACTCTCTCTATGGAGGAGCTTTTAACGGTTTTGTCCATTTGTCATAGAAAGTTGGTCTTTTCCCATCGAAATAATCTTGGAAGCTAATACTCATAAAATTTGACATAGAAGAATATTAAAAAGTGTACACCAAGCAACATTGATGTTCCGAAGTTGCTCAACTCTCTCTATAGAGGAGCTTTTAACGGTTTTGTCCATTTGTCATAGAAAGTTGGTGTTTTGGCATCGAAATAATCCTGAAAGCTCATTTTCGTAAAATTCAACATAAAAGAACAATGAAAAGTGTACACCGAGCAACTTTGATTGTCCGAAGGTTCTCAGCTCTCTCTATGGAGGAGCTTTTAACGGTTTTGTCCATTTGTCATTAAAAGTTGGTGCTTTTGCATCGAAATAATCTTGGAAGCCTATACACGTAAAATTTGACATAAAAAAGCAATAAAAAGTGTACACCGAGCAACCTCGATTGTCCGAAGTTACTGAATCTCTCTATAGACGTGCTTTTAACGATTTTGTCCATTTATCTTAGAAAGTTAGTGTTTTTTCATCGAAATAATCTAGGAAGCTTATACTCGTAAAATTTGACATAGAATAACATTAAAAGGTGTACACCGAGCAACTTTGATGGTCCGACGCTGCTCAACTCTCTCTATGAAGGAGCTTTTAACGGTTTTTTCCATTTGTCATAGAAAGTTGGTGTTTTTGCATCGAAATAATCTAAGAAGCTTACACTCATAAAATTTGAAGTAGAAGAACAATAATAAGTGTACACCGAGCAACTTTGATTGTCCGAAGTTGCTCAACTCTCTCTATGGAGGAACTCTTAACAGTTTTCTCCATTTGTCATAGAAACTTGGCATTTTGGCATCAAAATAATCTATGAAGCTTATACTCGTAAAATTTGACATAGAAGAACATTACAAGGTGTACACCGAGCATTTTTGATGGTCCGACGTTGCTCAACTCTCTCTATTGAGAAGCTTTTAACGGTTTTGTCCGTTTGTCAAAGAAAGTTGGTCTTTTGCCATCGTAATAAATCTTTAAAGCTTATACTCATAAAATTTGACATAGAAGAATATTAAAAAGTGTACACCAATCAACTTTGATGTTCCGAAGTTGCTCAACTCTCTCTATAGAGGAGCTTTTAACGGTTTTGTCCATTTGTCATAGAAAGTTGGTCTTTTGCCATCGAAATAATCTTGGAAGCTAATACTCATAAAATTTGACATAGAAGAATATTAAAAAGTGTACACCAAGCAACTTTGATGTTCCGAAGTTGCTCAACTCTCTCTATAGAGGAGCTTTTAACGGTTTTGTCCATTTGTCATAGAAAGTTGCTATTTTGGCATCGAAATAATCTTGGAAGCTTATTCTCATAAAATTTGACAAAAAAGAATATTAAAAATTGTACACCGAGCAACTTTGATAGTCTGAAGTTGCTCAACTCTCTCTAGGGAGGAGCTTTTAACGGTTTTGTCTGTTTGTCATAGAAAGTTGGTGTCCTGTAATCGAAATAATCCTAGAAGCTAATTTTCGTAAAATTTAACATAGAAGAACAATAAAAAGTGTACACCAAGCAACTTTGATTGTCCGAAGTTGCTCAACTCTCTCTATGGAGGAGCTTTTAATATTTTTGTCCATTTGTCTTAGAAAGTTTGTGTTTTAGCATCGAAATAATCCTGGAAGCTCATTTTCCTAAAATTTAACATAGAAGAACAAGAAAAAGTGTTCACCGAGCAACTTTGATTGTCCGAAGTTGCTCAACTCTCTCTATGGAGAAGCTTTTAACGATTTTGTCCATTTGTAATAGAAAGTTGGTGTTTTGGCATCGAAATAATCCTGGAACCTCGTTTTCGTAAAATTTAATATAAAAGAACAATAAAAAGTGTACACCGAGCAACTTTGATTGTTCGAAAGTTCTCAACTCTTTCTATGGAGGAGCTTTTAACGGTTTTGTCCATTTGCCATTAAAAGTTGGTGTTTTGGCATCGAAATAATCTTGGAAGCCTACACACGTAAAATTTTACATAAAAAAGCAATAAAAAGTGTACACCGAGCAAGTTCGATTGTCCGAAGTTGCTCAACTCTCTCTATAAACGTGCTTTTAACGGTTTTGTCCATTTGTCATAGAAAGTTGCTGTTTTGGCATCGAAATAATCTTGGAAGCTTATACTCATAAAATTTGACAAAAAAGAACAATAAAACGTGTACATTGAGCATCTTTGATTGTCCGAAATTTGTCAACTCTCTCTATGAAGGAGCTCTTAACAATGTTCTCCATTTGCCATAGTAACTTGGCATTTTGGCATCAAAATAATCTAGGAAGCTTATACTCGTAAAATTTGACATAGAAGAACATTAAAAGGTGTACACCGAGCAACTTTGATGGTCCGACGTTGCTCAACTCTCTCTATTGAGGAGCTTTTAACGGTTTTTTCTATTTGTCATAGAAAGTTGATGTTTTTGCATCGAAATAATATAAGAAGCATACACTCATAAAATTTCAAGTAGAAGAACAATAAAAAGTGTACACCGAGTAACTTTGATTGTCCGAAGTTGCTCAAATCTCTCTATAGAGGAACTTTTAACGGTTTTGTCCATTTGTCATAGAAAGTTGCTATTTTGGCATCGAAATAATCTTGGAAGTTATACTCATAAAATTTGACAAAAAAGAAAAATAAAACGTGTACACCGAGCATCTTTGATTGTCCGAAATTGGTCAACTCTCTCTATGAAGGAGCTCCTAACAGTTTTCTCCATTTGTCATAGTAACTTGGCATTTTGGCATCAAAATAATCTAGGAAGCTTATACTTGTAAAATTTGACATAGAAGAACATTAAAAGGTGTACACGGAGCAACTTTGATGGTCCGACGTTGCTCAACTCTCTCTATGGAGGTGCTTTTAACGGTTTTTTCTATTTGTCATAGAAAGTTGATGTTTTTGCATCGAAATAATATAAGAAGCTTACACTCATAAAATTTCAAGTAGAAGAACAATAAAAAGTGTACACCGAGCAACTTTGATTGTCCGAAGTTGCTCAACTCTCTCTATAGAGGAACTTTTAACGGTTTTGTTCATTTGTCATAGAAAGTTGCTATTTTGGCATCGAAATTATCTTGGAAGCTTATACTCATAAAATTTGAAAAAAAAGAACAATAAAACGTGTACACCGAGCATCTTTGATGCACCGAAATTGGTCAACTCTCTCTATGAATGAGCTTTTAAGAGTTTTCTCCATTTGTCATAGTAACTTGGCATTTTGGCATCGAAATAATCTAGGAAGCTTATACTCATAAAATTTGACATAGAAGAACAATAAAAAGTGTAGACTGAGCAACTTTGATAGTCCGAAGTTGCTCAACTCTCTCTATGGAGGAGCTTTTAACGGTTTTGTCCATTTGTCATAAAAAGTTGGTGTTTTGGCATCGAAATAATCCTGGAAGCTTATACTCATAAAATTTGACATAGAAGAACAATAAAAAGTGTACACCGAGCAACTTTGATAGTCCGAAGTTGCTCAACTCTCTCTATAGAGGAGCTTTTAACGGTTTTGTCCATTTGTCGTAAAAAGTTGGTCGTTTGCCATCGAAATAATCTTGGAAGCTTATACTCATAAAATTTGACATAGAAGAAAATTAAAAAGTGCACACCGAGCAACTTTGATGTTCCGAAGTTGCTCAACTCTCTCTATGGAGGAGCTTTTAACGGATTTGTCCATTTGTCATAGAAAGTTGGTGTTTTGGCATCGAAATAATCCTGGAAGCTCATTTTCGTAAAATTTAACATAGAAGAACAATAAAAAGTGTACACCGAGCAACTTTGATTGTCCGAATTTGCTCAGCTCTCTCTATGGAGGAGCTTTTAACGGTTTTGTCCATTTGTCATAGAAAGTTGGTGTTTTGGCATCAAAATAATCCTGGAAGCTCATTTTCGTAAAATTTAACATAAAAGAACAATAAAAAGTGTACACCGTGCAACTTTGATTGTCAGAATGTTCTCAACTCTTTCTACGGAGGTGCTTTTAACGGTTTTGTCCATTTGCCATTAAAAGTTGGTGTTTTGGCATCGAAATAATCTTGGAAGTCTACACACGTAAAATTTGACATAAAAAAGCAATAAAAAGTGTACACCAAGCAACTTCGATTGTCCGAAGTTTCTCAACTCTCTCTATAGACGAGCTTTGAACGGCTTTGTCCATTTATCATAGAAAGTTAGTCTTTTTTCATCGAAATAATCTAGGAAGCTTATACTCGTAAAATTTGACATAGAAGAACATTAAAAGTTGTACACCGAGCAACTTTGATGGTCCGACGATGCTCAACTCACTCTATGGAGGAGCTTTTAACTGTTTTTTCCATTTGTCATAGAAAGTTGGTGTTTTGACATCGAAATAATCCAGGAAGCTTATACTCGTAAAATTTGACATAGAAGAACAATAAAAAGTGTACACTGGGCAACTTTGATTGTCCGAAGTTGCTCCACTCTCTCTATGGAGGAGCTTTTAACGGTTTTGTCCATTTGTCATAGAAAGTTGGTGTTTTGGCATCGAAATAATCCTGAAAGCTCATTTTCGTAAAATTCAACATAAAAGAACAATGAAAAGTGTACACCGAGCAACTTTGATTGTCCGAAGGTTCTCAGCTCTCTCTATGGAGGAGCTTTTAATGGTTTTGTCCATTTGTCATTAAAAGTTGGTGCTTTTGCATCGAAATAATCTTGGAAGCCTATACACATAAAATTTGACATAAAAAAGCAATAAAAAGTGTACACCGAGCAACCTCGATTGTCCGAAGTTGCTGAATCTCTCTATAGACGTGCTTTTAACGGTTTTGTCCATTTGTCATAGAAAGTTAGTGTTTTGGCATCAAAATAATCCTGGAAGCTCATTTTCGTAAAATTTAACACAGAAGAACAATAAAAAGTGTACACCGAGCAACTTTGATAGTCCGAAGTTGCTCAACTCTCTCTATGGATGAGCTTTTAACGGTTTTGTCTATTTGTCATAGAAAGTTGGTCTATTGCCATCGAAATAATCTTGGAAGCTTATACTCATAAAATTTAACAACATAGAAGAACAATAGAAAGTGTACACCGGGCAACTTTGATTGTCCGAAGTTGCTCAACTCTCTCTATGGAGGAGCTTTTAACGGTTTTGTCTATCTTTCATTAAAAGCTATTGCATTGGCATCGAAATAATCTTGGAAGCCTATACACGTGAAATTTGACATAAAAAAGCAATAAAAAGTGTACACCGAGCAACTTTGATAGTCCGACGTTTTTCAACTCTCTCTATGGAAGAGCTTTTAACGGTTTTTTCCATTTGTCATAGAAAGTTGTTGTTTTTGCATAGAAATAATCTAGGAAGCTTACACTCATAAAATTTGAAGTAGAAGAACAATAAAAAATGTACACCGAGTAACTTTGATTGTCCGAAGTTGCTCAACTCTCTCTATGGAGGAGCTTTTATCGGTTTTGTCCATTTGTCATAGAAAGTTGGTCTTTTCCCATCGAAATAATCTTGGAATCTAATACTCATAAAATTTGACATAGAAGAATATTAAAAAGTGTACACCAAGCAACTTTGATGTTCCGAAGTTGCTCAACTCTCTCTATAGAGGAGCTTTTAACGGTTTTGTCCATTTGTCATAGAAAGTTGGTCTTTTGCCATCGAAATAATCTTGGAAGCTAATACTCATAAAATTTGACATAGAAGAATATTAAAAAGTGTACACCAAGCAACTTTGATGTTCTGAAGTTGCTCAACTCTCTCTATAGAGGAGCTTTTAACGGTTTTGTCCATTTGTCATAGAAAGTTGGTCTTTTGCCATCGAAATAATCTTGGAAGCTAATACTCATAAAATTTGAGATAGAAGAATATTAAAAAGTTTACACCAGGCAACTTTGATGTTCCGAAGTTGCTCAACTCTCTCTATAGAGGAGCTTTTAACGGTTTTGTCCATTTGTCATAGAAAGTTGCTATTTTGGCATCGAAATAATCTTGGAAGCTTATTCTCATAAAATTTGACAAAAAAGAATATTAAAAAGTGTACACCGAGCAACTTTGATAGTCTGAAGTTGCTCAACTCTCTCTAGGGAGGAGCTTTTAACGGTTTTGTCTGTTTGTCATAGAAAGTTGGTGTTCCGTCATCGAAATAATCCTTGAAGCTAATTTTCGTAAAATTTAACATAGAAGAACAATAAAAAGTGTACACCAAGCAACTTTGATTGTCCGAAGTTGCTCAACTCTCTCTATGGAGGAACTTTTAACATTTTTGTCCATTTGTCATAGAAAGTTTGTGTTTTAGCATCGAAATAATCCTGGAAGCTCATTTTCCTAAAATTTAACATAGAAGAACAATAAAAAGTGTACACCGAGCAACTTTGATTGTCCGAAGTTGCTCAACTCTCTCTATGGAGGAGCTTTTAACGATTTTTTCCATTTGTTATAGAAAGTTGGTGTTTTGGCATCGAAATAATCCTGGAACCTCGTTTTCGTAAAATTTAACATAAAAGAAAAATAAAAAGTGTACACCGAGCAACTTTCATTGTTTGAAAGTTCTCAACTCTTTCTATGGAGGAGCTTTTAACGGTTTTGTCCATTTGCCATTAAAAGTTGGTGTTTTGGCATTGAAATAATCTTGGAAGCCTACACACGTAAAATTTGACATAAAAAAGCAATAAAAAGTGTACACCGAGCAAGTTCGATTGTCCGAAGTTGCTCAACTCTCTCTATAAACGGGCTTTTAACGGTTTTGTCCATTTATCATAGAAAGTTGCTGTTTTGGCATCGAAATAATCTTGGAAGCTTATACTCATAAAATTTGACGAAAAAGAACAATAAAACGTGTACATTGAGCATCTTTGATTGTCCAAAATTGGTCAACTCTCTCTATGAAGGAGCTCTTAACAGTTTTCTCCATTTGTCATAGTAACTTGGCATTTTGGCATCAAAATAATCTCGGAAGCTTATACTCGTAAAATTTGACATAGAAGAACATTAAAAGGTGTACACCGAGCAACTTTGATGGTCCGACGTTGCTCAACTCTCTCTATTGAGGAGCTTTTAACGGTTTTTTCTATTTCTCATAGAAAGTTGATGTTTTTGCATCGAAATAATCTAAGAAGCTTACACTCATAAAATTTGAAGTAGAATAGCAATTAAAGGTGTACACCGAGCACCTTTGATAGTCCGAAGTTGCTCAACTCTCTCTATGGAGGAGCTTCAAACGGTTTTGTCAATTTGTCATAGAAAGTTGGTCTTTTGGCATCGAAATAATCTTGGAAGCTTATACTCAAAAAATTTGACATATAAGAACATTAAAACGTGCACACCGAGCAACTTTGATTGTCCGAAGTTGCTCAACTCTCTCTATGGAGGAGCTTTTAACGGATTTGTCCACTTGTCATAGAAAGTTGCTGTTTTGGCATCGAAATAATCTTGGAAGCTTATACTGATTAAACTTTGACATAGAAGAACAATAAAACGTGTACACCGAGCATCTTTGATGGTCCGAAATTGGTCAGCTATCTTTATGAAGGAGCTTTTAACAGTTTTCTCCATTTGTCATAGTCACTTGGCATTTTGGCATCGAAATTATCTAGGAAGCTTATACTCATAAAATTTGACATAGAAGAACAATAAAAAGTGTACACCGAGCAAATTTGATAGTCCGAAGTTGCTCAACGCTCTCTATGGAGGAGCTTTTAACGGTTTTGTCCATTTGTCATTGAAAGTTAGTGTTTTGGCATCAAAATAATCCTGGAAGCTCATTTTCGTAAAATTTAACGCAGAAGAACAATAAAAAGTGTACACCGAGCAACTTTGATAGTCCGAAGTTGCTCAACTCTCTCTATGGAGGAGCTTTTAACGGTTTTTTCTATTTGTCATAGAAAGTTGATGTTTTTGCATCGAAATAATATAAGTAGCATACACTCATAAAATTTCAAGTAGAAGAACAATAAAAAGTGTACACCGAGCAACTTTGATTGTCCGAAGTTGCTCAAATCTCTCCATAGAGGAACTTTTAACGGTTTTGTCCATTTGTCATAGAAAGTTGCTGTTTTGGCATCGAAATAATCTTGGAAGCTTATACTCATAAAATTTGACAAAAAAGAAAAAGAAAATGTGTACACCGAGCATCTTTGATTGTCCGAAATTGGTCAACTCTCTCTATCAAGGAGCTCTTAACAGTTTTCTCCATTTGTCATAGTAACTTGGCATTTTGGCATCAAAATAATCTAGGAAGCTTATACTCGTAAAATTTGACATAGAAGAACATTAAAAGGTGTACACCGAGCAACTTTGATGGTTCGACGTTGCTCAACTCTCTCTATAGACGTGCTTTTAACGGCTTTGTCCATTTGTCATAGAAAGTTAGTGTTTTTTCATCGAAATAATCTAGGAAGCTTATACTCGTAAAATTTGACATAGAAGAACATTAAAAGGTGTACACGGAGCAACTTTGATGGTCCGACGTTGCTCAACTCTCTCTATGGAGGAGCTTTTAACGGTTTTTTCTATTTGTCATAGAAAGTTGATGTTTTTGCGTCGAAATAATATAAGAAGCTTACACTCATAAAATTTCAAGTAGAAGAACAATAAAAAGTGTACACCGAGCAACTTTGATTGTCCGAAGTTGCTCAACTCTCTCTATAGAGGAACTTTTAACGGTTTTGTCCATTTGTCATAGAAAGTTGCTATTTTGGCATCGAAATAATCTTGGAAGCTTATACTCATAAAATTTGAAAAAAAAGAACAATAAAACGTGTACACCGAGCATCTTTGATGGACCAAAATTGGTCAACTCTCTCTTGAAGGAGCTTTTAATAGTTTTCTCAATTTGTCATAGTAACTTGGGATTTTAGCATCGAAATAATCTAGGAAGCTTATACTCATAAAATTTGACAAAGAAGAGCAATAAAAGGTGTACACTGAGCACCTTTGATAGTCTGAAGTTGCTCAACTCTCTCTATGGAGGAGCTTTTAACGGTTTTGTCCATTTGTCATAGAAAGTTGGTCTTTTGCCATCGAAATAATCTTGGAAGCTTATACTCATAAAATTTGACATAGAAGAACATTAAAAAGTGTACACCGAGCAACTTTGATAGTCCAAAGTTGCTCAACTCTCTCTATGGAGGAGCTTTTAACAGTTTTGTCCATTTGTCATAGAAAGTTGCTGTTTTGGCATCCAAATAATCCTGGAAGCTCATTTTCGTAAAATTTAACCTAAAAGAACAATAAAAAGTCTACACCGAGCAACTTTGATTGTCCGAAGGTCCTCAACTCTTTCTATGGAGGAGCTTTTAACGGTTTTTTCCATTTGTCAATAAAAGTTGGTGTTTTGGCATCGAAATAATCTTGGAAGCCTATACACGTAAAATTTGACATAAAAAAGAAATAAAAAGTGTACACCGGACAACTTCGATTGTCCGAAGTTGCTCAATCTCTCTATAGACGTACTTTTAACGGTTTTGTCCATTTATCGTAGAAAGTTAGTATTTTTTCATCGAAATAAACTAGGAAGCTTATACTCCTAAAATTTGACATAGAATAACATTAAAAGGTGTACACCGAGCAACTTTGATGGTCCGACGCTGCTCAACTCTCTCTATGGAGGAGCTTTTAACGGTTTTATCCATTTGTCAAAGAAAGTTGGTTTTTTTGCATCGAAATAATCTAAGAAGCTTACACTCATAAAATTTGTAGTAGAAGAACAATAAAAAGTGTACACCGAGCAACTTTGATTGTCCGAAGTTGCTCAACTCTCTCAATGGAGGAACTTTTAACGGTTTTGTCCATTTGTTATAGAAAGTTGCTGTTTTGGCATCGAAATAATCTAAGAAGCTTATACTCATTAAACTTTGACATAGAAGAACAATAAAACGTGTACACCGAGCATCTTTGATGGTCCGAAATTGGTCAGCTCTCTCTATGAAGGGGCTTTTAATAGTTTTCTCCATTTGTCATAGTAACTTGGCATTCTGGCATCGAAATAATCTAGGAAGCTTATACTCATAAAATTTGACAGAGAAGAAGAATAAAAAGTGTACACCGAGCAACTTTGAGAGTCCGAAGTTGCTCAACGCTCTCTATGGAGGAGCTTTTAACGGTTTTGTCCATTTGTCATAGAAAGTTAGTGTTTTGGCATCGAAATAATCCTGGAAGCTCATTTTCGTAAAATTTAACACAGAAGAACAATAAAAAGTGTACACCGAGCAACTTTGATAGTCCGAAGTTGCTCAACTCTCTCTATGGAGGAGCTTTTAACGGGTTTTTCTATTTGTCATAGAAAGTTGATGTTTTTGCATCGAAATAATATAAGAAGCTTACACTCATAAAATTTCAAGTAGAAGAACAATAAAAAGTGTACACCGAGCAACTTTGATTGTCCGAAGTTGCTCAAATCTCTCTATAGAGGAACTTTTAACGGTTTTCTCCATTTGTCATAGTAACTTGGCATTTTGGCATCAAAATAATCTCAGAAGCTTATACTCGTAAAATTTGACATAGAAGAACATTAAAAAGTGCACTCCGAGCAACTTTGATGTTCCAAAGTTGCTCAACTCTCTCTATGGAGGAGCTTTTAACGGATTTGTCCATTTGTCATAGAAAGTTGGTGTTTTGGCATCGAAATAATCTTGGAAGCTCATTTTCGTAAAATTTAACATAGAAGAACAATAAAAAGTGTACACCAAGCAACTTTGATTGTCCGAAGTTGCTCAACTCTCTCTATGGAGGAGCTTTTAACGGTTTTGTCCATTTGTCATAGAAAGTTGGTGTTTTGGCATCGAAATAATTCTAAAAGCTCGTTTTCGTAAAATTTAACATAAAAGAACAATAAATAGTGTACACCGAGCAACTTTGATTGTCCGAATGTTCTCAACTCTCTCTATGGAGGAGCTTTTAACGGTTTTTCCATTTTCCGTTAAAAGTTGGTGTTTTGGAATCGAAACAATCTTGGAAGCCTACACACGTAAAATTTGACATAAAAAAGCAATAAAAAGTGTACATCGAGCAACTTCGATTGTCCAAAGTTGCTCAACTCTCTCTATAGACGTGCTTTTAACGGCTTTGTCCATTTATCATAGAAAGTTAGTGTTTTTTCATCGATATAATATAGAAAGCTTATACTCGTAAAATTTGACATAGAAGAACATTAAAAGGTGTACACCGAGCAACTTTGATGGTCCGACGTTGCTCAACTCTCTCTATGGAGGAGCTTTTAACGGTTTTTTCTATTTGTCATAGAAAGTTGATGTTTTTGCATCGAAATAATATAAAAAGTTTACACTCAAAAAATTTCATGTAGAAGAACAATAAAAAGTGTACAACGAGAAACTTTGATTGTCCGAAGTTGCTCAACTCTCTCTGTAGAGGAACTTTTAACGATTTTGTCCATTTGTCATAGAAAGTTGCTATTTTGGCATCGAAATAATCTTGGAAGCTTATACTCATAAAATTTGACAAAAAAGAACAATAAAACGTGTACACCGAGCATCTTTGATGGACCAAAATTGGTCAACTCTCTCTTGAAGGAGCTTTTAAGAGTTTTCTCAATTTGTCATAGTAACTTGGCATTTTAGCATCGAAATAATCTAGGAAGCTCATACTCATAAAATTTGACATAGAAGAGCAATAAAAGGTGTACACCGAGCACCTTTGATAGTCCGAAGTTTCTCAACTCTCTCTATGGAGGAACTTTTAACGGTTTTGTCCATTTGTCATAGAAAGTTGGTCTTTTGCCATCGAAATAATCTTGGAAGCTTATACTTATAAAATTTGACATAGAAGAACATTAAAAAGTGTACACCGAGCAACTTTGATTGTCCAAAGTTGCTCAACTCTCTCTATGGAGGAGCTTTTAACAGTTTTGTGCATTTGTCATAGAAAGTTGCTGTTTTGGCATCGAAATAATCCTGGAACCTCATTTTCGTAAAATTTAACCTAAAAGAACAATAAAAAGTCTACACCGAGCAACTTTGATTGTCCGAAGGTCCTCAACTCTCTCTATGGAGGAGCTTTTAACGGTTTTTTCCATTTGTCAATAAAAGTTGGTGTTTTGGCATCGAAATAATCTTGGAAGCCTATACATGTAAAATTTGACATAAAAAAGAAATAAAAAGTGTACACCGGACAACTTCGATTGTCCGAAGTTGCTCAATCTCTCTATAGACGTGCTTCTAACGGTTTTGTCCATTTATCGTAGAAAGTTAGTGTTTTTTCATCGAAATAAACTAGGAAGCTTATACTCCTAAAATTTGACATAGAATAACATTAAAAGGTGTACACCGAGCAACTTTGATGGTCCGACGCTGCTCAACTCTCTCTATGGAGGAGCTTTTAACGGTTTTTTCCATTTGTCATAGAAAGTTAGTGTTTTTGCATCGAAATAATCTAAGAAGCTTACACTCATAAAATTTGTAGTAGAAGAACAATAAAAAGTGTACACCGAGCAACTTTGATTGTCCGAAGTTGCTCAACTCTCTCGATGGAGGAACTTTTAATGGTTTTGTCCATTTGTTATAGAAATTTGCTGTTTTGGCATCAAAATAATCTTGGAAGCTTATACTCATTAAACTTTGACATAGAAGAACAATAAAATGTGTACACCGAGCATCTTTGATGCTCCGAAATTGGTGAGCTCTCTCTATGAAGGAGCTTTTAACAGTTTTCTCCATTTGTGATAGTAACTTGGCATTGTGGCATCGAAATAATCTAGGAAGCTTATACTCATAAAATTTGACATAGAAGAACAATAAAAAGTGTACACCGAGCAACTTTGATAGTCCGAAGTTGCACAACGCTCTCTATGGAGGAGCTTCTAACGGTTATGTCCATTTGTCATAGAAAGTTAGTGTTTTGGCATCGAAATAATCCTGGAAGCTCATTTTCATAAAATTTAACACAGAAGAACAATAAAAAGTGTACACCGAGCAATTTTGATAGTCCGAAGTTGCTCAACTCTCTCTATGGAGGAGCTTTTAACGGTTTTGTCTATTTGTCATAGAAAGTTGGTCTTTTTCCATCGAAATAATCTTGGAAGCTAATACTCATAAAATTTGACATAGAAGAATATTAAAAAGTGTACACCGAGCAACTTTGATGTTCCGAAGTTGCTCAACTCCCTCTATGAAGGAGCTTTTAACGGTTTTGTCCATTTGTCATTGAAAGTTAGTCCTTTGGCATCGAAATAATCTAGGAAGCTTATACTCACGAAATTTGACATAGAAGAAAAATAAAAAGTGTACACCGAGCAACTTTGATAGTCCGAAGTTGCTCAACTCTCTCTATGGAGGTGCTTTTAACGGTTTTGTCCATTTGTCATAGAAAGTTGGTCCTTTGGCATCGAAATAATCTAGGAAGCTTATACTCACAAAAATTGACATAGAAGAACAATAAAAAGTGTACACCGAGCAACTTTGATAGTCCGAAGTTGCTCAACTCTCTCTATGGAGGAGCTTTTAACGGTTTTTTCCATTTGTCGTAGAAAGTTGGTGTTTTAGCATCGAAATAATCCTGGAAGCTCATTTTCGTAAAATTTAACATAGAAGAACAATAAAAAGTGTACACCGAGCAACTTTGATCGTCCGAAGTTGCTCAACTCTCTCTATGGAGGAGCTTTTAACGGTTTTGTCCATTTGTCATAGAAAGTTGGTGTTTTGGCATCGAAATAATTTTGGAAGCTTATACTCATAAAATTTGACATAGAAGAACATTAAAAAGTGCACACCAAGCAACTTCGATGTTCAGAAGTTGCTCAACTCTCTCTATAGAGGTGCTTTTAACGGTTTTGTCCATTTGTCATAGAAAGTTGGTGTTTTAGAATCGAAATAATCATGGAAGCTCATTTTCGTAAAATTTAACATAGAAGAACAATAAAAATTGTACATCGAGCAACTTTGATTGTCCGAAGTTGCTCAACTCTCTCTATGAAGGAGCTTTTAACGGTTTTGTCTATTTGTCATAGAAAGTTGGTGTTTTGGCATCGAAATAACCTGGAAGCTCGTTTTCGTAAAATTTAACATAAAAGAACAATAAAATGTGTACACCGAGCAACTTTGATTGTCCGAATGTTCTCAACTCTTTCTATGGAGGAGCTTTTAACGGTTTTGTCCATTTGCCATTAAAAGTTGGTGTTTTGGCATCGAAATAATCTTGGAAGCCTACACACGTAAAATTTGACATAAAAAAGCAATAAAAAGTGTACACTGAGCAACTTCGATTGTCCGAAGTTGCTCAACTCTTTCTATGGACGTGCTTTTAACGGCTTTGTCCATTTATCATAGAAAGTTAGTGTTTTTTCATCGCAATAATCTAGGAAGCTTATACTCGTAAAATTTGACATAGAAGAACATTAAAAGGTGTACACTGAGCAACTTTGATTGTCCGAAGTTGCTCAACTCTCTCTATAGAGTAACTTTTAACTGTTTTGTCCATTTGTCATAGAAGGTTGCTATTTTGGCATCGAAATAATCTTGGAAGCTTATACTCATAAAATTTGACAAAAAAGAACAATAAAACGTGTACACCGAGCATCTTTGATGGTTTGAAATTGGTCAACTCTCTCTATGAAGGAGATCCTAATAGTTTTCTCCATTTGTCATAGTAACTTGGCATTTTGGCAACAAAATAATCTAGGAAGCTTATACTCGTAAAATTTGACATAGAAGAACATTAAAAGGTGTTCACAAAGCAACTTTGATGGTCCGACGTTGCTCAACTCTCTCTATTGAGGAGCTTTTAACGGTTTTTTTTATTTGTCATAGAAAGTTGATGTTTTTGCATCGAAATAATCTAAGAAGCTTACACTCATAAAATTTGAAGTAGAAGAACAATAAAAAGTGTACACCGAGCAACTTTGATAGTCCGAAGTTGCTCAACTCTCTCTATGGAGGTGCTTTTAACGGTTTTTTCTATTTATCATAGAAAGTTGGTGTTCTGGCATCGAAATGATCCTGGAAGCTAATTTTCGTAAAATTTAACATAGAAGAACAATAAAAAGTGTACACTGAGCAACTTTGATTGTCTAAAGTTGCTCAACTCTCTCTATGGAGGAGCTTTTAACGGTTTTGTCCATTTGTCATAGAAAGTTGGTGTTTTAGCATCGAAATAATCCTGGAAGCTCATTTTCGTAAAATTTAATATAGAAGAACAATAAAAAGTGTACACCGAGCAACTTTGATTGTCCGAAGTTGCTCAACTCTCTCTATAGAGGAACTTTTAACGATTTTGTCCATTTATCATAGAAAGTTGCTATTTTGGCATCGAAATAATCTTGGAAGCTTATACTCATAAAATTTGACAAAAAAGAACAATAAAACGTGTACACCGAGCGTCTTTGATGGTCCGAAATTGGTCAACTCTCTCTATGAAGGAGCTCTTAATAGTTTTCTCCATTTGTCATAGTAACTTGGCATTTAGGCATCGAAATAATCTAGGAAGCTTATACTCGTAAAATTTGACATAGAAGAACATTAAAAGGTGTACACCGAGCCACTTTGATGGTCCGACGTTGCTCAACTCTCTCTATTGAGGAGCTTTTAACGATTTTGTCCATTTTTCATAGAAAGTTGGTCTTTTGCCATCGAAATAAATCTTGGAAGTTTATACTCATAAAATTTGACATAGAAGAACATTAAAAAGTGTACACCAAGAAACTTTGTAGTTATGTATATATATGTAGGACGTTCATATATATATATATATACCTTTTCGGCATGTCATGGCATAAGTGCATTAGAGTTGCATTGGGGACCGAGTATGGACTAGGGGCTCCTTAGGATTCTTGAAAGCTACTTGGAGGGATGACGAGGTGATGAGAGTTACCACTAAGTCATGTGAACTCCATGTAGGGTAACACACTAGAGGTACGGTTAATGAGGGACCTTGCCTGGAATGGTGCGGGCGTGATAGGTTCACGCAACCGGGTAATCCAAGAGCGTTTGATGTTGGGGAGCTTGCTCCTATTCAATATTACATGGATAGTTGGCCATGATATTGATGAGTTGATGTGGTGAGCATGCTCACGTTCGATATTACATGGGACGAGCCATGGTATCGATGAGGTTTGCTCATTGAGGGGATTGCCGGGATTGATGTTCTATGTGATTGTTGAGTATACGTGATTGTAGTAGATTTCATATTGTTGCATAACCTATTGTTTCGGATTCGGCCTTTATACTCTTTATGCTCTTAACCCTACTGAGCTTCTTGCTCACTCTCTACTTTCTTTCCCTCCTCACAGGTGATACTGGTACAGGTACAGGTACTAGTGGAGCGGATCAGTGATAGCGGGATGTGACATGGATGGCCCTGGGTGGGATGTGGGTGCTAGAGAGATACTCTAAGCACGTATTTTGTATACAATGTATTGATGTTTGTTCATAATATTGTTATAACCATTGGCACCAGAGGGTGTATGCATGATGTATGCTGAGTATTGATTTTGGTTATATAATATGATGAACTTTGATAATGTGTTTATACTATCAGTTTGTGCATGCTGGAAGTGGATGGCCTGAGGCCCTAGGATCAGAATTGCATGTGATTGAGGCCTGATGCCTAGCTAGGTTGCTAGTATGATGGATTGAAATTATGTTGTGCGTTTCTTATTCAGGCGGGGACTCTCCGATATACGGGGAGATGCCGGCAAATTTTCAGTCTGCCGGATGATCACACTAGTGGCCTAGGATTGTGCCGCAGGGCACCCGTGGCGTGCCCGGATCGGGGCGTCACAGGCTTCGTGGATTGTTTCCTTGCCAAAAGACCAACTTTCATTCCCAAATAGGTAAAACTGTTAAAAGCTACTCTAAGGAGAGAGTTGTGTAATTTAGAATCATCTAGATTGTTCGGTGTACACTTTTTATTGTTATTTTGTGTCAAATTTTATGAGTATAGGCTTCTTAAATTGTTTCGTTGCCAAAAGATCAACTTTCATTTCGAAATAGGCCAAATTGTTAAAATCTCCAATAAGAAGAGAGTTGGGTAATTTTGAATCATCTAGGTTGTTTGGTGTACACTTTTTATTGTTATTTTATGTCAAATTTTTGGAGTATGGGCTTCGTAGATTGTTTCGTCGCCAAAATGCCAACTTTCCTTCTTAGTTGGATAATAGGGTTAAAGGCTCTTCTTTCGAGGGAGTTGAGCAATTCTTAACCGGCAAAGCTTGTCATTCTACTCTTTTTATTGGTATATTTTGTCAAATGTTACGAGAATTGGTTTCGTAGATTGTTTTGTTGCCAAATGATAAACTTTCGTTCCCAAATATGCGAAATTGTTAAAAGCTCCCCTAAGAAGAGACTTGGGTAATTCCGAACCATCAGCATTGTTCGGTGTAGATTTTTTATTGTTATTTTATGTCAAATTTACGCTTCATAGATTATTTCGTTGACAAAAGACCAACTTTCCATCTTAATTGGACAATGGGGTTAATTAAAAGCTCCTCTTTCAAGAGACTTCAACAATTCCGAGTTAGCAAAACTTGTCGTTCTACACTTTTCGTTGGTATTTCATGTCAAATGTTAAGAGTATATAATTTGTAGATTGTTTTGTTGCCAAAAGAGCAACTTTCTGTTCCAAATAGGCAAAATCGTTAAAAGCTCCTCTAAAGTGAGAGTTGGGTAATTTTGAACCATCAGGGTTGCTCGGTGTACAGTTTTTATTGTTATTTTATGTTAAAGTTTAGGAGTATAGGCTTCGTAAATTGTTTCCTTGCCAAAAGATCAACTTTCATTCCCAAATAAGTAAAACTGTTAAAAGCTCCTCTAAGGAGAGAGTTGTGTAATTCTGAACCATCTAGCTTGTTCGATGTACACTTTTTTATTATTATTTTATGTCAAATTTTATGAGTATAGGATTCGTAAATTGTTTTGTTGCCAAACGAACAATTTCCTTTCTAATTGGATATTAGGGTTAAAAGTGTAGAATGACAACAAAGCTTGTCATTCTACACTTTTTATTAATATATTATGTCAAATGTTACGAGTATTCGTTTTGTAGATTTTTTTGTTTCGAAAAGATGAACTTTCGTTCCCAAATAGGCCAAATCATTAAAAGCTCCTCTAAGAAGAGAGTTGGGTAATTCCGAACCATTTAAGTAGTTCGGTGTATATTTTTTATTGTTATTTTATGTAAAGTTTTAATAGTATAGATTTCGTATATTATTTCGTTGGCAAAAGACCAACTTTCCTTCTTAATTGGACAAGGGGGTTAAAAACTCCTCTTTCAAAAGACTTGAGCAATTTCGAATGAATAAAGCTTGTAGTTTAACACTTTTCATTGGTATTTTATGTCAAATATTGCAAGTATAAGATTTGTAGATTGTTTTGTTGTCAAATGAACAACCTTCTTTTCCAAATAGGCAAAATCGTTAAAAGCACCTCTAAAGTGAGAGTTGGGTAATTTCGAACCATGTAGGTTGTTCGGTGTACTTTTTTTATTGTTATTTTAAGTCAAATTTTAAGAGTATAGGCTTCGTAGATTGTTTCCTTGCCGAAAGACCAACTTTCGTTCCCAAATAGGTAAAACCGTTAAAAGCTCCTCCAAGGAGAGAGTTGTGTAATTCCGAACCATCTAGATTGTTTGGTGTACACTTTTTATTGTTATTTTATGTCAAATTTTATGACTATAGGCTTCGTAGATTGTTTCGTTCCCAAAAGACCAACTTTCATTTTCAAATAGGCCAAATCGTTGAAAGCTTCACTAAGAAGAGAGTTGGGTAATTCTGAATCATCGAGGTTGTTCGTTGTACACTTTTTATTGTTATTTTATGTCTACTTTTACGAGTATAGGCTTCATAGATGATTTCATCAGAAAAATGCCAAGTTTCGTTCTTAATTTGACATTAGGGTTAAAAGCTCATCTCTTGAGAGACTTGAGCAATTCCGAACCAACAAATCTTGTCGTTCTACACTTTTAGTTGATATTTTATGTCAAATGTTATGAGTATAGGCTTCATAGATTCTTTTGTTGCCAAAAGACCAACTTTCGTTCCCCAATAGGCAAAATCGTTAAAAGATCCTCTAAGAAAAGAGTTGGGTAAATCCAAACCATCTAGGTTGTACTTTTGATTGTTATTTTATTTCAAATTTTACGAGTATTGACTTCGTAGATTGTTTCGTTGCCAAAAGACCAACATTCGTTCCTAAATAGGCAAAACCATTAAAAGTTCCTCTAAGGAGAGAGTTGAGTAAATCCAAACCATCTAGGTTGTTCGGTTTACTTTTTTTAATGTTATTTTATGTCAAATTTGGGAGTATAGGCTTCGTTAAATATTTTGTTGCAAAAAGACAAACTTTCTTTCCCAAATAGGTAAAACCGTTAAAAGATTCTTTAAGGAGAGAGTTGAATAATTTCGAACCATCTAGTGTTGTTCGGTATACACTTTTTATTTTTATTTTATGTCAAATTTTATGAGTATAGGCTTTGTAGATTATTTCGTTGCCAAAAGACCAACTTTCGTTTTCAAATAGGTAAAATCGATAAAAGCTCCTCTAAGGAGAGATTTGGGTAAATTCGAACCATCAAGGTTGTTAAATGTACACTTTTTATTGTTATTTTATGTCAAAATTTACGAGCATAGATTTAGTAGATTGTTTTGTTGTCAAAAGTCCAACTTTCGTTCCCAAATAGGCAAAATCGTTAAAAGCTCCTCTTAGGATAAACATGGATAATATTGAATCATCTAGGCTATTCGGTGTACACATTTTATTGTTATTTTATGTCAAATTTTAGTAATATAGGCTTCGTAGATTGTTTTGTTGCCAAAAGACCAACTTTCATTCCCAAATAGACAAAATCAATGAAATCTTCTCTAAGGAGAGAGTTGGGTAATTCTGAAACATCTAGGTTGTTCGGTGTAAATTTTTTATTGTTATTTTATGTCAAAATTTACGAGTGTAGGCTTCATAGATTGTTTCATTAGCAAAAGACCAACTTTCATTAGCAAATTGGTAAGACCGTTACGAGCACCTTTAAATGCGTGAATGACTGATTTTCTAAAAACATCAAGACCCTAGACTATCCTAGCTATCCATCACCTTTTTCCCTTCCAAAATTTTGGCTAGCTCACTCTCCAAAAGGATTCTACAAGAAAATCCTTCCCTTTTCTATCCATTGAGCTATTTTTGGCCTAACCCTATTTAAAGTATCATTTTCTTCAAGCATAACCAAGAAAAATGTGAGACATCATTTCTAAACCATATTCATACACATTTGAATTCTCTCTCTTGGGTTCTATTCTTTTACATAACCCTTTTGCAAGAGAGCTTTGAGAAAATCATTTTTGAGTGAGCTTACTGTTACATACTTGCTGAAACTTTGAGCCCTATTGATCACATACACTCGACTATTGAGCCACATTTTCTATTTGCTTATTGAGTTGTGAAGATTCATTCATTTAGCCACAAAATCAACAAATTGTATCTTCTACTCGGTATCAATCATAGTGGAGGTGTTGGCAAGTCCCTTTGAAGGAGTGCCGTGGATGTACTCAGTTTCAGGAACCACATAAAAATCTTCGTGTCACTCTCTATCATTAACTAATTCATCTTTTTTATTATTGTTTAAATACAAAACGGTTTCCAAATCATACAAGAGTAAAATTAAAATAAAATCAATCTATATAATTAGGGTTTTAGAAACATAAAAAATAAAATTTATATATTGACCTATATTGTGTTTTTAATACTAATCAAGTTATTTGAGTGTAAGGCACTAATATCACTCTTAGGTGTGTTGGAGGAATCTATAAGGCTTGGCTTATCAAAAGCTCTAAATTTGGTTATTCTTAGAATTTAGTATTTGATTGTTGTATGAGTTTTTGATTTAAAGAGTTGTTTCATTGAATTGTGCATACATTTAAACTTGTCAAAACTTATTGAATATCAATTAGGGTTAATCCGAACAATCTAGGTTGTTTCGTGTACACTTTTTATTGTTATTTTATTTCAAATTTTATGAGTATAGACTTCGTAGATTGCTTCGTTGCCTAAAGACGAACATTCATTCTTAATTGGATAATAGGGTTAAAAGCTCTTCTTTCGAGAGACTTGAGCAATTCCGAGCCAACAAAGCTTGTCATTCTACACTTTTTATTAGTATTTTATGTCAAATATTATGAGTATAGGCTTCTTAGATTGTTTTGTTGCCAAAAGACCAACTTTCGTTCCTTAATAGGCAAAATTGCTCCTCTAAGGAGAGTTGGGTAATTTTGAACCATCTAGGTTGTTCGGTGTACACACTTTATTGTTATTTTATGTCAAATTTTAGGAGTATAGGTTTCATAGATTGTTTCGTTGCCAAAAGACCAACTTTCGTTACCAAATAGGCAAAACCATTAAAACCTCCTCCAAGGAGACAGTTGGATAAATCTGAACCATCTAGATTGTTCGGTGTACACTTTTTATTCTTATTTGATGTCAAATTTTACGAGTATAGACTTTGTAGATTGTTTCGTTGGTAAAAGACCAACTTTCATTCTTAGTTGGACAATATGGTTAAAAGCTCATCTTTCGAGAGACTTGAGTAATTCCGAACAATCGAGGATGTTCAGTGTACACTTCTTATTGTTATTTTATGTCAAATTTTACAAGTATAGGCTTCCTAAATTGTTTTGTTGCCAAAAGTCCAACTTTTATTCTTAATTGGACAATAGGGTTAAAAGCTCCTCTTTCAAGACACTTAATCAATTCCGAACACAAAAAGCTAGTCGGTCTACACTTTTTATTGGTATTTTATGTCAATTGTTAAAAGTACAGGCTTCATAGACTGTTTCGTTGCCAAAAGAGCAACTTTTGTTCCCAAATAGGCAAAACCGTTAAAAGCTCCTCTAAAGGGAGAGTTGGGTAAATCCGAACCATCTAGATTGTTCGATGTACATTTTTTATTGTTATTTTATGTCAAATGTTACGAGTATAGGCTTCATAGATTGTTTCGTTCTCAAAACAGCAACTTTCATTCTTAATTGGGCAATAAGATTAAAAGCTCTTCTTCGAGGGACTTTAGCAATTCCGAACCAACAAAGCTTGTTTTTCTACACTTTTTATTGGTATTTTATGTCAAATGTGAAAATTACAGGCTTTGTAGATTGTTTCATTGCCAAAAGACCAACTTTCGTTCCCAAATTGATAAAATCATTAAAAGCTCCTCTAAGGACAGACATGGATAATATTGAGCCATCTAGGCTGTTGGGTGTACACTTTTTATTGTTATTTTATGTCAAATTTTATTATTATAGGCTTCGTAGATTGTTTCGTTGCGAAAAGACCAACTTTCATTCCCAAATAGGCAAAATCAATAAAATCTCCTCTAAGGAGAGAGTTGGGTAATTCTGAAACATCTAGGTTGTTCCGTGTAAAATTTCTATTGTTATTTTACGTCAAAATTTACAAGTGTCGGCTTCGTAGATTTTTTCATTGGCAAGAGACCAACTTTCGTTCCCAAATAGGCATGTTCGTTAAGAGCACTTTTAAGGAGAGAGTTGAGTAATTATGAACCATCTAGGTTTTTCAGTGTACTATTTTTATTGTTATTTTAGGTCAAATTTTACAAGTACAGGCCTCGTAGATTGTTTCGTTGCCAAAATACCAACTTTCGTTTCCAAATATGCAAAACCGTTAAAAACTCCTCTAAGGAGAGAGTTGGGTAAATCTGAATCATCTAGGTTTTTCCGTGAACACATTTTATTGTTATTTTATGTCAAATTTTAAAAGTATAGGCATCGTAGATTTTTTGGTTAGCAAAAGATCAACTTTCATTCTTAATTGGACAATAGGGTTAAAAGCTCCTCTTTTGAAAGACTTGAGCAATTCCGAATGAACAAAGCTTTTTGTTCTAAACTTTTTATCAGTATTTTATGTCAAATGTTACGAGTATAGGCTTCGTAGATTGTTTCGTTGACAAAAGAGCAACTTTCGTTCCCAAATAGGAAAAACTTTTAAAAGCTACAATAAGGAGATAGTTGGGTCAATCTAATCCGTCTAGAATGTTCGGTGTATTCTTTTTATTGTTATTTTATATCTAATTTTACGAGTATAGTCTTGGTAGATTGTTTCCTTGGCAGGAGGCTAACTTTTGTTCTTAATTGGACAATAGGGTTAAAACCTCATCTTTCGAGAGACTTGAGGAATTCCGAACAAAAAAAAAGCTTGTCGGTCTACACTTTTTATTATTATTTTATATCAAATGCTATGTGTAGATTCATAAATTATTCTGTTCCCAAAAGACCAACTTTCGTTTCCCAATAGGCAAAATCGTTAAAAGCCCCTCTATCGAGAGAGTTGGGTAAATCCGAACCATCTAGTTTGTAAAGTGTACATATTTTATTGTTATTTTATGTCAAATTTTTCGAATATAGGCTTCGTAGATTGTTTCGTTGCCAAAAGACCAACTTTTGTTCCCAAATAAGCAAAACCTTTACCAACTCCCCTAACAAGAAAGTTGGGTAATTCCGAACCATCTAGGTTCTTTGGTATACACGTTTTATTATTATTTTACCTTAAATTTTACGAGTATAGGCCCGTAAACTGTTTTGTTGGCAAAAGACCAACTTTCCTTCTTAATTGGACAATAGGGTTAAAAGCTCCGCTTTCGAGAAACTTGAGCAATTCTGATCCAACAAAGCTTGTCGGCTTAAACTTTTTGTTGGTATTTTATGTCAAATGTTACGAGTATAGGCTTTGTAGATTGTTTCATTGCCAAAAGACCAACTTTCATTCACAAATAGACAAAACCATTAAAAGCTTCTCTTAGGAGAGAGTTAGGTAATTCTGAACCGTCTAGGTTTTTCGGTGTACACTTTTGATTGTTATTTTATGTCAAATTTTACAAGTATAGGATTCATAGATTGTTTCAACGCCAAAAGAACAACTTTGGTCAACAAATATGCAAAACCGTTAAAAGTTCCTCTAAGGAGAAAGTTGGGAAAATCTGAACCATCTAGGTTGTTCATTGTACACTTTTTATTGTTATTTTATGTTAAATTTTATGAGTATAAGCTCCGTATATTGTTTCGTTGTCAAAAGAACAATTTTCGTACCCAAATAGGCAAAAACATTAAAAGCTACTCTTTCAAGAGACTTGACCAATTCTGAACAAAAAAAGGTTGTCGATCTACACTTTTTACTGGAATTTTATGACAAATGTTATGAGTACAGGCTTCATATCGTTGCTAGAAGAGCATTTTTCGTTCCGAAATAGGCAAAACTATTAAAAGATAGTTTGTGGAGAGAGTTGAGTAAATTTGAACTGTCTAGATTGTTCAGTGTACACATTTTACTGTCATTTTATGTCAAATTTTACGAGTATAGGCCTCGTGCATTCTTTCGTTCACAAAAGAGCAGCTTTCGTTCTTAATTGGACAATAGGGCTAAAAGCTCCTCTTTCGAGAGACTTGAGCAATTTCAAATCAACAAAGTTTGTCGTTCTACAATTTTTATTCGTATTTTATGTAAAATTTTACGAGTATAGGCTTCGTAGATTGTTACGTTGCGAAAAGATCAACTCCCATTACCAAATACGGAAAACCGTTAAAAGCTCCTCTAAGGAGAGAGTTGGGTAAATCCGAACCATCTAGGTTGTTCAGTGTCCACTTTTTAAGGGTATTTTATGTCAAATTTTAGGAGTATTGGCTTCGTAGATTGTTTCATTGCCAAAAGAGCAACATTCGTTAACAAATAGGCAAAACCGTTAAAAGCTCCTCTAAGGAGAGAGTTGGGTAGTCCGAACCCTCTAGCTTGATTGGTGTACACTTTTTACTATTATTTTATTGGAAATTTTGCGAGTATAGGCTTCGTAGATTGTTTTGTTGTAAAAAGACCAACATTCGTCTGAATTGGACAATGAGTTAAAAGCTTGTCTTTCGAGAGAATTGATCAATTTTGAACACAAAAATCTTGTCGGTCTACACTTTTTATTGGTATTTTATCTCAAATGTTGCAAGTATAGGCTTCCTAAATTGTTTCATTGCCCAAATAGCAACTTTTGTTCCCAAATAGGTAAAATCGTTAAAAGCTCATCTATGGACAGAGTTGGGTAATTCAGAACTATCTAGATTGTTCGGTGTACACTTTTTATTGTTATTTTATGTCAAATTTTTCGAGTATAGGCTTCGTAGAATGTTTCGTTTGCAAAAAAGCAACTTTCATTTTTAATTGGACAATAAGGTTAAAAGCTCCTCTTTCGGGCGAATTGATCAATTTTTAACCAACAAAGCTTGTAGTTTTATAATTTTTATTGGTATTTTATGTCAAATGTTACGAGTATAGGTTTCGTAGATTGTTTCGTTGCCAAAAGACTAATTTTCATTTCCAAATAGGCAAAACCGTTAAAAGATCCTCTAAGAAGGGAGATGGGTAATTCCGAACCATCTAGTTTGTTCTGTGTACATTTTTAATTGTTATTTTATGTCAAATGTTACGAGTATAGGCCTCATAGATTGTTTCGTTGCCAAAAGACCAACTTTCGTTCACAAACAGGCAAAACCGTTAAAAGCTCCTCTAAGTAGAGAGTTGGGTAAATCCGAATCATCTAGGTTGTTCCGTGTACACTTTTTGTTGTTATTTTATGTCAAATTATATTAGTATAGGCTTCGTTATTGATGGTCTTTCTCTTCGTATAGACGGTCTTCTCGGTGGGGTTTGTCCTGTAGAAATGAACAAACGTAAGCTAGAGGCCCGCCAGAGAGTGTTCTCTGGCGTTGGCGCTCTGATGCTTAAGTCAGATGCTTGCACAGAGAATCTCTCTGAAGAACACTGCTCGGTGTTCTAGGGAAATGTGTAAATAGTTTTTTTAGTGAAGGAGTCATCCCTTTTACCTGTGGGGTAACCCTTTATATAGTGAAGGTGCTTTCCATTAATAGAATTCGAGTGGTGGTAAATAATACCTTGTCAAATGAAGGAATTACTGTTTTATTGGGAGCTTGTTACTGTCCTGAAGGTACGGAGCCGAGAAGGGCATCTCTATTGCTCGGTACCGAGAATCTCCCAGCGTGAAAGGTGGTGCCTTCTGTTGACAGCTGTTGCCACGTGTCTTATTCTGATTGGAGAGGATAAATATCCTCATCAATATGTTTCATAAAGGTCATTACCAGCATCAAAAATTAAAATGGTTACATGAACACACTCCCAAATATGTCCAATACATTGTAGTCCGAAATATAATAAGAGTTCAAAGCATTATAACAGCAAAATAGATCGAAAACAGTCCAAACTAGATCTAAATTTTGCATATGCACCTGACTCTTCGGAGGATTTTTACACCCTCTTTTGTTGTGTCCTTCGTCGCCACAATTTGTGCACTTGATTATGGGGTACCTTCTCCTAAGTCCGCTTCTGGAGGCTGGCTCATCATGTTCCCTTCTCCCATTTTTTGTTAGTCTGCCAACAACTACATTCAAGGTTGGTGGAATAATAACATCAGCATCTACAGGCAACCAAAGGTTTTCACCATTGGTAGGTTGAATGGTAGGCTGATACACCCTAAGGTATGTCTCTCTCAAATATGAGTGGTGCACATAATCTGCTAGATCTTTGTGCAACCATCCAATGGCTGCAACTGCATGGGTGCATGGTATCCCAGTGAGATCCCATGCCCTACAAGTGCAGGTTACCTCATCCACATTCACTATGTACTGATGTGGTCTCTTTGCTACCTGCAATTTCAATTTCTATAGTAAGTGCTTGCTGATTTAATTTAGTGTAACATATCTCACCAAAAATGAAATCATACCTGAAAAACAGAAGCCCCATCGTCTCCAATCCAAGTTGCAGTCCAGGACCTACTTCTTGCAAACTCCTTGTCCAGTCTGTCATGGACTTCTGGAACCAACCTTCTCTGTCTCCTCTCCATTTGAAGCCTCCTTTGAATATGCTTATTCATCAAATCCATCCTCAACTCCTCCAGCATTTTGATGATGGGTTTGTCCCTCACAGGCAAAATTTTGGAATTAAAACTCTCTGACATGTTAACACAAATGAATCATTCTTGGAGAATGTAGTGAAAGCTGCCCTAGTCCACAAACATGGTTGAATGTCATGCAAATACTTCCATGCAGCTTCATCCAACTCCTTAACTTTCTGCATCAGTGACTCAAAATCTTGAAGTGTTGTTGCTTTGGCACAGTCATATACTAGTTTCCTGTATTGTGCTCCAGGCCATCTTTTACTGAAATTTGCGTAAATATGACGCACATAGAATCTATGCTCTATGCCTATCTGGAAATCTCTGGACAACCCTTCAATTGCTGATACCAAACCCTTCTGCCTATCAGATATGAAGCACCATCTTTTGTTTTGAAACCCACCAATATCATGTAACAACTTCCTCAAAAACCAATCTCAAGAGTCACCATTTTCTCTCTCCATAACAACCTATGCAATAGGGAATACACCATTGCAGCCATCTTGTCCAATAGCAGTTAGTAACTGCCCACCATATGTTGTCTTCAAGAAACACCCATCAATACCAATCAATTGTCTACATCCAGCAAGAAAACCATCTATCAATGCAGCAAGGCACATGTATGCCCTCTTGAAATCTGCAGGATCTTCGGGCCTATCTCTGTCCACCATTATATTGCATGTGCTGCCTAAGTTTGTTCTAAGCACCACAGCCATGTAACTTCTCAGCTTTCCATATTGCTGCTTATGGTTACCATCAATGATCTCCAAGGCCTTCGTCTTTCCACGGTAGGCATGTGTCCTAAAGATTTGTACAAAGAACGTCTCCCTCACATAGTCAACCAACTTACGACAACTAACTTTAGGATTGCCTCTTATCTTGTCTACTAATTTCAGAGAAAGCCATGCACTAGTAGCTTGCTTGTTAGGTAATCGTCGGTTACACATATGTGTCCTTACATATGTTTTAATCTGGAATGTTGTTGCTCCATTGATTTTGGAGCACTATATGTTCCATGGACACCCTATATCACACTTGGCTTGACATCTGAAATTTTCATTTACAACAAATTGAATCTGGAAACCTCCTTGAACAACATAACTTCTAATAGCCATCTTGAAGTCTTGCAGACTGTTGAACTCCATACCAAGTTCGAATACAAACTCCTCAGCAGCAACCTTAGGATCATATCTTGGATTACCAACTGAATGTTTCCTCACTTCCTCGTCACTATCTTCTTCAAACAGCAACAAGTCTTCATTAACTGAATTGTACAATAATTTGAAATCGGGATCATTTGAATCTTCTTCATCAAATTCAAAACTATCTTCATCACTGCCATCTCCATCTTCCTCTCCATCACCATAATCTTCATCACTACTATCTCCTTCAGTCCCAGCACCCAAACCATCTTCAGTCCCAGCATTATCTTCACCCCCCAAACCACCTTCAGAACCAGCATTCTCTTCACCCAAACCACCTTCAGTCCTAGCATTCTCTTGACCCTCAACATTCTCTTCGATGCTAGCCATGTATGCATCTAAGAGATCATCATCCTCATCATCAAGTAATGAAGTAGTTTGATTGGTCACCTGAATGCATTTGGCTGAGTAACTTGACATGGTACTTCAGCCTCCTCATCGCTGGCAACGTCGATCACAGAATTGACAAGAGGTTTCTTTCTCTTGGTTTTGCTATAGTCTACCCTTCTCCTAGACATCTTGGGTGCAGGCCTCATTCGTGCAAACTGCATAATGGAAAGAAATATATGAATTTCATAAATATACACCCAAAACTAAAAACCCCCAAAATCAATTGCAGAAATCGTTCGTACAGAACCCTAACCCACAATCTGACCTGTTATAAAAAATTTCATAACACCCACATCACATAATATTTACTGCAGAATAAAAGGAGCACAAGCAATTCTAGCCATATTCAAAGTCATCAAACCCTAACACGAAACTAATACACTTAGCAAATCAAACAAAACTTATTTAGAATATATGTAAGTTCTAAACCCTATCCAAAATCAAGGATCTACATCCAATACTAACCCCATGCAAGACACCCGAGTAGCAACACACATATATCATGTTCGTACCTTTGAATGAAGTCTCGAAAAACAAAGTCAGTAGTCTGCCATGAGGTTTTGGAAAGACCAAGACTTAAAACTTCAGAGCAGAAGGCCACGACAACGATGATGATGACGAGATCAGAAGAGCTTCTCTCCAGTCAGACCAGATATTTTGTATAATCCTGTGCAAAAAATTGCCACATTTCCAGCCGTCCATTTTTATAAACGGAGTGATTCCATGTAAGCACAATAGACGGCATAGTTAACAGTCAACATGCCAACTATACAGGTTGACTGCCCAAATTGTTTGGAAATCTGCCCGAGTTGGCAAACTGAAACAAAATATTCTTTCGATAATTCATATGATCTTCTAGTTACCAAATTGGAAAATCTCAAATCTTTCAATGGTCAAATTGTACTTACCCCACCAAATTTCGTTCTCAAATAGGCAAAACTGTTGAAAGTTCCTCTAAGAAGAGAGTTGGGTAATTCTGAACAATCTAGGTTGTTCGGTGTGAAATTTTTAGTTTTATTTTATGTTAAATTTTTTTGAGTATAGGTTTCGTATATTATTTTGTTGCCAAAAGAACAACTTTCGTTCCCAAATATGCAAAAACATTAAAAGCTTCTCTAAGGAGAGAGTTTGGTAATTTTGAACCATATAGGCTATTTGGTTCTTTTGATTGCGATTTTATGTCAAAATTTACGAGTATAGGCTTTGTAGATTTTTTCTTTGCCAAAAGAACAACTTTTCTTCCCAAATAGGCAATGAAATCACTAGGCTAACAAAAGGAGGGGCGTGGGCGGGGCTTGTGTATTGTGCCTCCAAAAACTAAGTATAAACCTCAAATACAAAATCACAAAATAAAAACTCACAAATGATCAAAACAATGTCTAGAATACAAATCTGTCAACCAACCAAGTAGATAATATTTGACCTAGCAATTCAAGTCGGAATGCAACGAAATTTGGTAGACAATATCACAACACTTAATGAATAATACATCCAAATTCGAAGTCTAGCTATATGAATAGTTCACAGATAGATTGTTATTGTAGAAAATTAACTATCAAAAGTATACCTAGAGTCCACTAATCACAAGTTGTTCAACCACAAGCAACGGCAGCAATCAACATCCTAATATCTATTTCTAAGGCACACAAACAAGCAAGGAAATCAAGAATAGAGTGCACAAGGATATATAGTGGTTCGGTGCTCACACCTACATCCACTACCTAAGCCTTCAAGCTTAGGATTTCCAAATCCACTAAAGGATACAAGTGGTTTTGTAAGTTCACCAAAAACTTAGGGTTTCCAAGCGCACCCCAAACTTATACACCACCAAGGTTTGAAGCTAACCTTAAACTTTCACACACCTCTCAAAGGTAATCCCCTTAAAATGATCTGTTACAAGTGATTTGATTTTTTGTTCTCTCAAGATTAGCTCTAAGCTATTTAGATGAGGAACACTTAATCTCTCAATGTAAAGCTCACGGTTAGGATATAAGTTTGGCTTAAATTCCTGGCTTTCACTCGACCAAAGGTTCACACAAAGTCTCACAAGGATGGAAATATGTTTTGGAGAAGCTTTGTGGAAAGTAGCTCAAGAACACTCAAAGAAATACCTTAATGATTTTGGCTTGAGAGTGTGTCTTAGCTTGAGGTTGATGAAGGGAAGATGATGACAATAATCTCGGCAAATGATGATCAAAAGATCAAGAGAAGATCACTCAAAGATTGTAGAATCAAGAACAAAAGCTCTCTTCGTAATTTTTGGACATAAGTTTTCCAAGTGTGGAATGAAGCATGACTTTCCTCTTCATTTGTCTCCATTGCATCTTGTTCATTGGATTTTGTTAATCTTCAATCTTAGCCCTCAATCAAATTATAATCTCTGCCCATCATCTTCAAAAATGATGTCAATCCACACCATTGAAAAACTAGCTGTTATTGACTTTTGGTCGACCTTTGATTCAAATTTCAAATCTTGGCTCCAAGGTTTGTTTGGATCTTTTGTGCTTCTTGTTAAACTCTTCTTCATGCTTACAAAGGCTTCAACAATCAACCAAACAACCCTTGCAAGGATCACATGAAATTCCCCCCCCCCCCAAAATACTTGAAATTAAGAACATAAAAGTACATGGTGATGTGGACAATTCTCCTCCAAGTGTTTTGGCTCCAATCTTTTTCATTTGATTTCAAATCAATCCAAGGCTTCTCAAACTCCCCCCAAAGGATCCTAAGGCTTTCTAGAAAGATTATGACCGAACCCCTACTCCAAATAAATCATCCAACATTAATTCAACTCAGTCTAACCCATGGAAGGTCAATTTGAGGAATTTATGATATTTTGGGTAAGAAATGGGTTGTACCAATTTAAGTCTTCTTGAATCCAAATTTGGTCAACTTTCTCAATACATATATTTAGAACCTTTCCTAAATAACTCCTTCAATGTAGCTCACATAATCTCAATGCTCCCAAATAGGGTTTCCTAGGGGATTTCGGGCTCTAGGGCACTTTAAGCCTAAACAATGAAACCTCAATGCTCGATGACCATTTTATATCTTCAATTAATGTCCCAAATAAGTGTATGATTTTTACCTAAAAAGAAATTAGTGAGAAAACACTCCAATTTTGCTTGTAAGCTCAAAGAGCTTCAATGCTTGCACTTTGATTAACCAATATGATATAAGCTCAATAAAATTCAAGTAAGCACATGATAAATCCGTTTATCTATATAAGAATGTGTATACAAAATTTCACTTACAATTGAGATCTTTTGGTCATTCAATTTGATCATGCAAATCTCAACTAGGCTAGTTTGACAACTGCACTAGTAAATTAATTTCAACTGACAAATTGAACATGATAGACTTAAAATTGAACTGGTCATATTTCACAATGAAAAATTCCGGAGTCACTTAAATAATTTTCAAAACAAGAATCAAGTCAATAAGAGATCATATGAATAAGTTACGACAACTCAACCATCGTGTGTACAGTGTGATGTTTGGACAGTTTTTGTAATGCGAAAATGAACAAGTAAAAAATCATCAAATTCATATCAAATATGATCAAACATGATTCCAAAGACATGTAATGAAGCTTAAATTAGTAGATGAAATATATTTCATGATTTATCCAAATTCATCCAAAGTTAAGCACAATCAAATAGTTTAATATATATTTTTGTATCAAAACACAAATGTAGGACATATGGTTCAATAGGTAAGACCGTTAAGAGATCCTTTAAGGAGAGAGTTGGGTAATTCCGAACAATCTAGGTTGTTCGGTGTACACTTTTGATTTTTATTTTATGTCAAATTTTATGAGTATAGGCTTCGTAGATTGTTTCGTTGCCAAAAGAACATCTTTCGTTTGCAAATAGGCAAAAAAAGTTAAGAGCTTCTCTAAGGAGAGAGTAGGGTAATTCCGAACCATCTAGGTTGTTTGGTGAACACTTTTGATTGTTATTTTATGTCAAATTTTATGAGTATAGGCTTCGTAGATTGTTTCGTTGCCAAAAGACCAAATGTCATTCTTAATTGGACAATAGGGTTAAAAGCTCTTCTTTCGAGAGACTTAAGGAATTCCAAAACAAGAAAGCTTGACGTTCTACACATTATATAGGTATTTTATGTCAAATGTTATGAGTATAGACTTCGTATATTATTTTGTTGCCAAAAGATCAACTTTCGTTCCTTAATAGGCAAAATTGCTCCTCTAAGAAGAGAACTGGGTAATTCCAAACCATCTAGGTTCTTCAGTGTTATTTTTTTAATGTTATTTTATGTCAAATTTTAGGAGTATAAGCTTCGTTGATTGTTTCATTAGAAAAAGACCAATTTTGGTTCCCAAATAGGCAAAACCGTTAAAAGATCCACTAAGAAGAGATTTGGGTAATTTCGAACCATCTAGGTTGTTCAGTGAACACTTTTTATTTTTATTTTATGTCAGTTTTTATTCGTAGATTATTTCGTTGCCAAAATACCAACTTTCATTCTTAAATAGGCAAAACCTTTAAAAGCTCCTCTAAGGAGAGAGTTGAGTAAACTCGAACCATCTACGTTGTTCAATGTACATATTTTATTGTTATTTTATGTCAAATTTTACGAGTATAGGCTTCGTAAATTGTTTTGTTGCCAAAAATTCGAACTTTCGTTCTTAATTGGACAGTAGGGTTAAAAGCTCCTCTTTCAAGAGACTTGAGCAATTCCTAACAGAAAAAGCTTTCGGTCTACATTTTTTATTAGTATCTTATGTAAAATGTTACGAGTACAGGCTTCGTATATCAATTCGTTGCCAAAAGAGCAACTTTCGTTCCCAAATAGGCAAAACCGTTAAAAGCCCTCCTAGGGAGAGAATTGGATAAATATAAACTATCTAGATTGTTCGGTGCACAATTTTTATTGTTATTTTATGTCAAATTTTATGAGTATAGGCTTCGTAGATTGTTTCGTTGGCAAAAGAACAACTTTCATTCTTAATTGGACAATAAAGTTAAAAGCTCCTCTTTCGAGAAACTTGAACAATTCAGAACCAACAAAGCATGTCGTTCTGGACTTTTTGTTGATATTTTATGTCAAATGTTACGAGTGTAGGCTTCTTATATTGTTTTGTTTGCAAAAGACCAACTTTAATTCCCAAATAGACAAAACCGTGAAAAGCACTACTTTAGGAGAGAGTTGGGAAACTCTGAACCATCTAGTTTGTTTGGTGTACACTTTTTAATGTTATTTTATGTCAAATTTTATCAGTATAGGCTTCGTAGATTTTTTTCGTTGGCAAAAAAGCAAATTTCATTCTCAAACGGGCAAAAGCGCTGAAAGCTCCTCTAAGAAGAGAGTTGGGTAATTTCAAACCATCTAGTTTCTTCAGTGTGCAATTTTTATTGTTATTTTTGACAAATTTTACGAATATAGGCTTCGTAGATTGTTTTGTTGTCAAAAAAATAACTTTTGTTCCCATACAGGCAAAAATGTTAAAAGCATCTTTAAGGAGATGGTTGGATAATTCAAAGCCATCTAGGTTGTTCAGTGTTGATTGTTATTTTATGTCAAATTTTACGAGTATAGGTTTCGTAGATTGTTTGTTGCCAAAAGAACAACTTTCGCTCTTAATTGGATAATGAGGTTAAAAGCTCATCTTTCGAGATCGAGAAATTCCGAACAGAAAAGGCTTTTCGGTCTACACTTTTTGTTGGTATTTTATGTAAAATGTTATGAGTATAAGCTTCATAGATTATTTTGTTGCCAAAAATCCAACTTTTGTTCCCCAATAAACAAAATCGTTAAAAGCGCCTCTAAGGAGAGAGTTTTGTAAATCCCAACTATCTAGGTTGTTCATTGTACACTTTTATTGTTATTTTATGTCAAATTTTCCGAGTATAAGATTCGTAGATTGTTTTATTGTCAAAAGTCCAACTTTCGTTCTTAATTGGACAATAGGGTTAAAAGCTCCTCTTTCAAGAGACTTGATCAACTCCGAACCCAAAAATCTTGTCGGTCTACACTTTTTATTGGTATTTTATGTCAAATGTTATGAGTACAGACTTTGTAGATTGTTTCGTTGGCAAAATAATAACTTTCATTCCCAAAAAGACAAAACCGTTAATTGGTCCTCTAAGAAGAGAGTTGGATAAATCTAAACCATCTAGAATGTTTGGTGTAAAATTTTTATTCTTATTTTATGTCTAATTTTAGGTGTATAGGCTTCGTAGATTGTTTCGTTGCCAAAAGACCAACTTTCGTTACTAAATAGGCAAAACCGTTAAAAGCTTCTCTAAGGAGAGAGTTGGGTAAATCCGAACCATCTAGATTTTTCGGAGTACACTTTTTATTGTTATTTTATGTCTAATTTTACGAGTATAGGACTTGTAGATTTTTTTTGTCAAAAGACCGACTTTTGTTTTCAAAGATACAAAACCGTTAAAAGCTCTACTTAGGAGAGAGTTGATTAAATCTGAACCATCTAGAATGTTCGGTGTACACTTTTTATTTCTATTTTATGTCTAATTTTACGAGTATAGGCTTCGTAGATTGTTTCGTCCGCAAAAGGTCAACTTTCGTTCTTAATTGGAAAATAGGGTTAAAAGCTCATCTTTCAAGAGACTTGAGCAATTCCGAACAAGCAAAGCTTGTCGGTCTAGACTTTTTATTGGTATTTTACATCAAATGTTATGAGTACAGGCTTCGTAGATTGTTTTGTTACCAAAAGACCAACTTTCGTTCCCCAATAGGCAAAATTGTTAAAAGCCCCTCTAAAGAAAGAGTTGGGTAATCTGAACCATCTAGGTTGTTCACTGTACATTTTTGTTGTTATTTTATGTCAAATTTTACGAGTATAGGCTTCGTAGCTTGTTTTGTTGCCAAAAGTGCAACTTCTGTTCATAATTGCACAATAAGGTTAAAAGCTCTTCTTTCCAGAGACTTCATCAATTCCGAACACAAAAAGCTTGTCGGTCTACCCTTTTTATTGGAATTTTATGTCAAACGTTACGAGTACAGCTTTTGTAGATTGTTTCGTTGCCGAAAGAACAACTTTTGTTCCTAAATATGCAAAACCTTTAAAAGCTCCTCTAAGCAGAGAGTTGGATAAATCCGAACCATCTAGATTGTTCGATGTACACTTTTATTGATAGTTTGTGTCAAATTTTACAAGTATAGACTTTGTACATTGTTTCGTTAGCAAAAGACAAACTTTCAATCTTAATTGGACAATAGGGTTAAAAGCTCATCTTTCGAAACCCTTGAGCAATTCCGAATCCAAAAGCTTTCCGTTACACTTTTTATATGTATTTTATGTCAAATGTTACTAGTATAGGATTCGTAGACTGTTTTGTTGCCAAAAGACTAATTTTCATTCCCAAGTAGGCAAAATCGTTAAAATCACCTATAAGAAAAGAGTTGGGTAATTCCGAACCATTTAGGTTGTTCGTTGTACACTTTTTATTATTATTTTATGTCTAATTTTATGAGTATAGGCTTCGTAGATTATTTCATCGGCAAAAGGCCAACTTTCTTTCTTAATTGGACAATAGGGTTAACAGCTCATCTTTCGAGGGACTTGAACAATTCCGAACAAACAAAGCTAGTCGTTCTACACATTTTATTGGTATTTTTTGTTAAATGTTACGAGTTAAGGCTTCGTAGATTGTTTCGTTGACAAAAGGTCAACTTTCGTTGTTAATTGGAGAATAAGGTTAAAACCTTATTTCTCGAGAGACTTGAGCAATTCCGAACAGACAAAAGCTTGTCGGTCTACACTTTTTATTGGTATTTTATGTCAAATGTTATGAGATAGGCTTCGTAGATTGTTTTGTTTCCAAAATACTAACTTTCGTTCCCAAATATGCAAAATCGTTAAAAGCCCCTCTAAAGAGAGAGTTGCATAAATCCGAACCATCTAGATTATCCAGTGTACACTTTTTATTGTTGTTTTATGTCAAATTTTATGAGTATATGATTTGTAGATTGTTTCGTTGGTAAAAGATCATCTTTCGTTCCCAAATAGGCAAAGCCGTAAAAAGTTCCTCTAAGGAGAGAGTTGGGTAAATCAGAACTATCTAGGTTGTTTAGTGTACACTTTTTATTGTTATTTTATGTCAAATTTTACGAGTATAGGCTTTGTAAATTGTTTCATTGCCAAAAGACAAACTTTCGTTCTTAATTTGACAATAGTGTTAATAGCTCCTCTCTCGTAAGACTTGATCAATTTCGAACACAAAAGGCTTGTTGGTCTACAATTTTTACTAGTATTTTATGTCAAACATTACGAGTACAGTCTTCATAGATTGTTTCATTGCCGAAAGAGCAACTTTTGTTCCTAAATATGCAAAATCGTTAAAAGCACCTCTAAGAAGAGAGTTGGATAAATCCGAACCATCTAGATTGTTTGGTGTACACTTTTTACTGGTATTTTATGTCAAATGTTAGTAGTATAGGCTTCGTAGACTGTTCCGTTAGCAAAAGACAAACTTTCGTTCCCAAATAGGCAAAATCGTTAAAAGCTCCTATAACGAGAGACTTGGGTAATTTCGAACTGTCTAGGTTGTTCGGTGCACAATTTTTATTGTTATTTTACCTCAAATTTTATGAGTATAGGCTTCGTAAACTGTTTCATTGGCAAAAGAACAACTTTCATTCTTAATTGGACAATAGGGTTAAAAGCTTCTCTTTCGAGAGACTTGAGCAATTCTGAACCCACAAAGCTTTTCGGTCTACAATTTTTATTGGTATTTTATGTCAAATGTTATGAGTATAGGATTCATAGATTGTCTCGTTGCTAAAAGGCCAACTTTCATTCCCAAATATGCAAAACCGTTAAAAGCTCCTCTAAGGAAAGAGTTGGGTAAATTCGAACCATCTAGATTTTTCAGTATACACTTTTTATTGTTATTTCATATCAAATTTGACGAGTATAGGCTTCGTAGATTGTTTAGTTGCCAAAAGTCCAAATTTCGTTCTTTATTGGACAATAGGGTTAAAAGCTCCTTTTTAGAGAGACTTGCGCAATTTCGAACAGAAAAAGCTTGTCGGTCTACACTTTTTAATGTTATTTTATGTCAAATGTTACGAGCACAGGCTTTATAGATTGTTTCGTTACCAAAAAACCAACTTTCGTTCTTAAATAGGCAAAACCGTTAAAAGCTCCTCTGAGGAGAGAGTTGGGTAAATCTGAACCATCTAGGTTGTTCAGTGTACATTTTTTATTGTTATCTCATATCAAATTTTACGAGTATAGGTTTCGTAGATTGTTTCGTTGCCAAAAGAACAACTTTCGTTCTTAATTGGACAATTGGGTTAAAAGCTCATCTTTCGAGATACCTGAGTAATTCCAAACAAAAAGACCTTGTCAATCTACACTTTTCGTTGGTATTTTATGTATAATGTTACGAGTTTAGGATTCGTAGATTGTTTTGTTGCCAAATGACCAATTTTCGTTCCCCAATAGGTAAAATCGTTAAGAGCCCCTTAGCCCCTCTAAGGAGAGAGTTGGGTAAATGTGAACCATCTAGGTTGTTCAGCGTAAACGTTTTATTGTTATTTTATGTCAAATTTTATGAGTATAGGCTTCGGAGAATTTTTTTTGCCAAAAGTCTAACTTTCGTTCTTATTGAATAATAAGGTTACAAACACCTCTTTCGAGAGACTTGAGCAATTCCAAACCAACAGAACTTTTCGGTCTCAATTTTTTATTGGTATTTTATGTCAAATGTTACAAGTATAGGTGTAGTAGATTTTTTTTTTTTGCCAAACTACCAACTTTCGTTCCCAAATTGGCAAAATCATTAAAAGCTCCTTTAAGGAGCGACTTTGATATTTCCGAACCATCGAGCTTGTTCGGTGTACACTTTTTATTGTTGTTTGATGTCAAATTATATTAGTATAGGCTTCGTAGATTGTTTCGTTGCAAAAAGTCCAACTTTTGTTTCCAAATAGGCAAAATCGGTAAAATCACCTCGAAGGAGAGAGTTGGGTAATTCCAAACCATCTAGGTTTTTTGGTGTACAATTTTTAGTGTTTATTTTATGTAAAATTTTATGAGTATAGGCTTCATAGATTGTTTCGTTGCCAAAAGATCAACTTTCATTCCCAAATAGACAAAACCGTTAAAAGCTCTACTTAGGAGAGAGTTGGTAAATCCAAACCATCTAGAATGTTCGGTGTACACTTTTTATTATTATGTTATGTATAACTTTACGAGTATAGGCTTTGTAGATTGTTTCGTCGGGAAAAGGCCAACTTTCGTTCTGAATTGGAGGATTAAAAGCTCATCTTTCTAGAAACTCTAGCAATTCCGAACGAACAAAGCTTGTCGTTCTAAATTTTGTATTGGTATTTTACGTCAAACGTTACGAGGTATGGCTTCGTGGATTGTTTCGTCGGCAAAGGGCCAAGGTTCGTTATTAATTGGACAATATGGTTAAAGGCTCATTTTTCGAGAGACTTGAGCAATTTCGAACATAAAAAGCTTGTACGTCTGCACTTTTTAATGTTATTTTATGTCAAATGTTATGAACATAGGCTTTGTAGATTGTTTCGTTGCCAAAAGACCAACTTTCGTTCTTAAATAGGCAAAACCGTTAAAAGCTTCTCTAAGAAGAGAGTTGGGTAAATCCTAACCATCAAGGTTGTTCAGTGTACACTTTTTATTGTTATTTCATATCAAATTTTATGAGTATAGACTTCGTAGATTGTTTAGTTGCCAAAAGTTTAACCTTCATTCTTCATTGGACAATAGGGTTAAAAGCTCCTCTTTCGAGAGACTTGAGCAATTCCGAACAGAAGAAGCTTGTCGGTTTACATTTTTTATTGGTATTTTATGCCAAATGTTACGAGTACAGGCTTCGTTAGATTATTTCGTTACCAAAAGAGCAACTTTCGTTCCCAAATATGAAAAACAGTTAAAAGCTCCTCCAAGGAGAAAGTTGGATTAATCCGAACCATCTAGATTGTTCGGTGTACACTTTTTTTGTTATTTTATGTCAAATTTTTTTAGTATAGGTTTCGTAGATTGTTTTGTTCGCAAAAGACCAACTTTCGTTCTTAATTGGACAATAAAGTTTAAAGCTCCTCTTTCGAGAGACTTGAGCAATGCCTAACCAACAAGGCGTGAAGTTCTACACTTGTTGTTGGTATTTTATGTCAAATGTTACGAGTATGGGTTTCGTAGTTTGTTTTGTTGCGAACAAACCAACTTTCGTTCACAAATAGATAAAAAATTTAAATGCTCCTCTATGGAGAAACTTGGATAATTCAGAACCATCTAGGTTTTTCGGTGTACAGTTTTTATTGTTATGTTATGCCAAATTTTTTAGTCTAGGCTCGGTAGATTGTTTCCTGGCCAAAAGACCAACTTTCGTTCTCAAATAGGTAAGATCGTTATAATCTCATCTAAAGAGAGAATTGGGTAATTCTGAACCATCTAGGTTGTTCAGTGTACACTTTTTATTATTATTTTAAGTCAAATTTTATGAGTGTAGGCTTCATAGAATGTTTCGTTCACAAAAGACCAACTTTCGTTCCCAAATAGACAAAATCCATAAAAGCTCTAAGTAGGAGAGAGTTGGGAAACTTTGAACCATCTAGGTTTTTCGATGTATAATATTTATTGTTATTTTATGTCAAATTTTACGAGTGTAGGCTTCGTAAAATGTTTCGTTGCCATAACATCGTCTTTTGTTATCAAATAGACAATAACGTTAAAAGCTCTTTTAAGGAGAGAGTTGGGTAATTCCCAACCATCTAGTTTTTTAGTGTACAATTTTTATTGTTATTTTATGTCAAATGTTACAAGTACATGCTTCGTAGATTATTTCGTTAGCAAAAGAGCAACTTTCATCATCAAATAAACAAAACCGTAAAAAGCTCCTCGAATGACAGAGTTGGCCAAATTCGAACCATCTAGATTATTCGGTGTACCCATTTTATTGTTATTTTCTGTCAAATTTTACGAGTATAGGCTTCGTGGATTGTTTCGTTGACAAAAGAACAAGTTTTGTTCTTAATTTGACAATTGAGTTAAAAGCTCATCTTTCGAGAGACTTGAGCAATTCCGAACAGAAAAAGCTTGTCGGTCTCCACTTCTCGTTGGTATTTTGTGCAAATATTACGAGTATAGAATTCGTAGATTGTTTGGTTGCCAAAAGACCAACTTTCATTCCCAAATACGCAAAACCGTTAACAGCTCCTCTAAGGAGAGACTTGGTTAAATCCGAACCATCTAGGTTGTTCGGTGTACACTTTTTATTGTTATTTTTTATTTCAAAATTTATTAGTATAGGATTTGTAGATTGTTTTGTTGTCAAAAGGTCAACTTTCGTTCCCAAACAGGGAAAATCGTTAAAATCTCCGCTAAGGAGAGAGTTGGGTAATTCTCAACCATCTAGGTTGTTCAGTGTACACTTTCTATTGTTATTTTATCTCAAATTTTACGAGTGTAGATTTTGTAGATTATTTCGTTCGCAAAAGACCAACTTTCGTTCTTAATTGCACAATAAAGTTAAAAGCTCCTATTTCGAGAGACTTGAGCAATTCCAAACAAGCAACACTTGTCGTTCTACACCTTTTATTGGTTTTTTTATGTCAAATGTTACGAGTATCAGTTTCGTAGATTGTTTTATTTTCAAAAGACCAACTTTCGTTCCCAAATAGGCAAGATCGTTAAAAGCTCCTTAAAGGAGAGAGTTGGGTAAATACGAACCATCTATATTATTTAGTGTACATTTTTTATTGTTATTTTATGTCCAATTTTACGAGTATGGGCTTCGTAGATTGTTTCGTTGCCAAAATACCAACTTTCGTACCCAAATAGACAAAACCGTTAGAAGCTCCTCTTCGACAAGAGGTGGGTAAATTCGCACCATCTAGAATGTTCGGAGTATACTTTTTACTGTTATTTTATGTCTAATTTTAAGAGTATAGGCTTCGTATTTTGTTTCATCGGCAAAATACCAACTTTCATTCTTAATTGGACAATAGGGTTAAAAGCTCGTCTTCGAGAGACTTGAGTAATTCCGAACCAACAAAGCTTGTCATCCTACACTTTTTGTTGGTATTTTTTTGTCAAATGTTACGGTATAGTCTTTGTCAATTGTTTTGTTGCCAAAAAACCAAATTTTTTTTCTTTAATAGGCAAAACTGCTTCTGTAAGAAGAGAGTTTGGTAATTCCGAACCATCTAGGTTGTTCAGTGTAATTTTTTAAGATTATTTTATGTCAAATTTTAGGAGTATAGGCGTCGTTGATTGTTTCGTTGCCAAAAGACGAACTTTCCTTCCCAAATAGTCAAAATCGTTATAAGATCCTCTAAGAAGAGAGTTGAATAATTTTGAAAAATCTAAGTTGTTCGGTGTACACTTTTTATTGTTATTTTATCTCAAATTTTACGAGTACAGACTTTGTAGATTGTTTGGTTGCCAAAAGACCAACTTTCGTCCCTGAATAGACAAAATCGTTAAAAACTCCTTTAAGGTGAGAGTTGGATAAATCCGAACCTTCTAGGTTATTCGGTGAACACTTTTTATCGTTATTTTATTCCAAATGTTACGAGTATAGGCTTCGTATATTATTTTGTTATCAAAAGACCAACTTTCGTTCCTTAATAGACAAAATTGCTCATCTAAAGAGAGAGCTGGGTAATTCCGAACCATCAAGGTTGTTCAGTGTACCTTTTTTTTAATGTTATTTTATGTCAAATTTTAGGAGCCTAGACTTCGTTGATTGTTTCGTTGCAAAAAGACCAACTTCCCAAATAGGCAAAACCGTTAAAAGATCCTTTAAGAAGAGAGTTGGGTAATTCCAAACCAACTAGGTTGTTCGGTGTACACTTTATACTTTTATTTTATGTCAATTTTTATGAGCATAGGCTTCGTATATTATTTTCTTATTCAAAGATGAACTTTCGTTCCTCAATAGGCAAAATTGCTCCTCTAAGGAAAGAGCTGTGTAATTCCAAACCGTCAAGGTTGTTTAGTGTACTTTTTTTAATGTTATTTTATGTCAAATTTTAAGAGTCTAGACTTCGTTGATTGTTTCAATACAAAAAGACCAACTTTCGTTCCCAAATAGATAAAACCGTTAAAAGATCCTTTAAGAAGAGAGTTGGGTAATTTCGAACCATCTAGGTGGTTCGGTGTACACTTTTTATTGTTATTTTATGTCAAATTTTACGAGTATACGCTTTGTAGATTGTTTCGTTGCCAAAATACTAACTTTCATTCTTAATTGGACAATGGGGTTAAAAGCTCCTCTTTCGAGATACTTGAGCAATTTCGAACGAACAAAGCTTGTCAGTCCACACTTTCTTAAAGTATTTTAGGACTATAGGCTTCGTAGACTGTTTCGTCGACAAAAGGCCAACTTTCGTTCTTAATTGGACAATAGGGTTAAAAGCTCATCTTCGAGAGACTTAAGTAATTCCGAACCAACAAACCTTGTCGTCCTACACTTTCTATTGGTATTTTATGTCAAATGTTACGAGTATAGTTTTCGTGGATTGTTTTGTTGCCAAAAGACCAACTTTCGTTCCTTAATGGGCATAATCTCTTTTGTAAGTAGAGAGTTAGGTAATTCCGAACAATCTAGGTTGTTCAGTGTAATTTTTTAAGGTTATTTTATGTCAAATTTTAGGAGTATAGGCTTCGTTGATTATTTCATTGCCAAAAGACGAACTTTCGTCCCCAAATAGTCAAAGCCGTTAAAAGATCCTCTAAGAAGAGAGTTGGGTAATCTTGAAAGATCTAAGTTGTTCAGTGTACACTTTTTATTGTTATTTTATCTCAAATTTTACGAGTATAGACTTCGCAGATTGTTTGGTTGCCAAAAGGCCAACTTTCGTTCCCGAATAGGCAAAACCGTTAAAAACTCCTCTAAGGAGAGAGTTGGGTAAATCCGAACCGTCAAGGTTGTTAAGTGAACACTTTTTATTAGTATTTTATGTCAAATTTGACGAGTATAAGATTTGTAGATTGGTTCATTGCCAAAAAAAGATCTTTCGTTCCCAAATAGGCAAAGTCGTAAAAAATTCCTCTAAAGAGAGAGTTGGGTAAATCGAAACCATCTATGTTATTCAGTGTACACTTTGTATTGTTATTTTATGTCAACTTTTACGATTATAGGCTTCGTAGATTCTTTTGTTGCCAAAAGACCATGTTTTAATCACAAATAGGCGAAAAAGTTAAAAAGTCCTCTAAGGAGAGAGTTCGGTAAATCCGAACCGTGTAGGTTTTTTGGTGTACACTTTTTACTGTTATTTTATATCAGATTTAACAAGTATAGGCTTCATAGATTTTTCATTGGCAAAAGACTAACTCTCTTTCTTAATTCGATAATAGGGTTATAAGCTCCTCTTTCGAGAGACTTGAGCAATTTCAAACCATGTAGCTTGTTCAGTGTACACTTTTGATTGTAATTTTATGTCAAATTTTACGAGTATAGGCTTCGTAGATTGTTTCGTTGCCAAAAGACCAACTTTCGTTCTTCATTGCACAATAGGGTAAAAAGCTCATCTTTCGAGAGACTTGAGAAATTCCGAACCTACAAAGGTTGTCATTCTACACTTTTTATTGGTATTTTATGTCAAATGTTACGAGTTTAGGCTTCGTAGATTATTTTGTTCCAAAATTGCTCCTCTCAGAAGAGAGTTGGGTAATTACGAACCATCTTGGTTGTTCAGTGTAAACTTTTGGTTGTTATTTTATGTCAAATTTTACAGTATAGGCTTCGTAGATTGTTTCATTGCCTAAAGACCAACTTTCATTCTTAATTGGACAATAAGGTAAAAACTTCCTTTTCAAGAGACTTGAGCAATTGCAAACCAACAGAACTTGTCATTCTACACATTTTATAGATATTTTATTTCAAATGTTACTAGTACAGGCTTCGTATATTACTTTGTTGCCAAAAGATGACCTTTCGTTCCTTAATAGGCAAAATTGCTCCTCTAAGGAGAGAACTGGTGTAATACCCCGAATCGTGAGATAGCTTACGTGATAGGGCAAAGCGATATTATGATTTTTAATGTGTGCAACAATATGTGTTAAATAGGATCGTGATATTTTTTTCATCAATTTTATATGGGGAATAAAAATTATGAGAACCGGAATTATAATAATGGGAGTTAAAATAAAATTACTAAGAAATTAGGAAGCTATAAATATAATAGGAAAATAATTATAGGTGATGGCAAAATTGTAAATATAAGAGGGTGGCTAGTGTAATTACAAAAGAGATGGGAGGACGAAAATGTAAATTGGAAAGTAAATAAATTAAATAAAAATTTAGGGTTTGCGTGGGAGACAAAATAGAAACGAACACTGTAAAGGACTCACGCAAGGGCGACAACGAAAATCCGATTGTCATGCCTGGAGAATTTTTGCGACTAGACTGATACCATAGGAAAGAGAACAGATAGGCGAGTTCATTGACACCATTTTTGGATCGAATGGAGGTTCAGACGACCGCCAACAGAGAGGGAGGGAAACAAGGTGGCAGCGAATTTGGCGAGATGATTTTGGTTCTTCCGATTGCCAATCAGGTAGCCTTTGACACCGATGAACTCACGGAACTGCCCTTTATCCATCCGAGTTAGACGGGCCTGTGGGAAACCCGCGTTGCTGGTGATCGGGTCAAGAAGACCCAGTTGAGTATAGTGAGTTGACCGGACTATTTGGCCATATTTGACCTAAATTATTCAAGTTAATTTAATAAATAGGTATTAATAAAATTATGTGTTATTAGGTTTCAGGAATAAATGATTAGAGTGGGAATATTGGAATTTTCAAAAACTCACAAGGTAAATAATACTCCACTGTATTACGGGACAATGCAATTTACGAATAAAGTTAATTTAATGTCAAATTTAATGAGTATAGGCTTCGTGGCAATTGTTTCGGTGCTAAAAGATCAACTTTCATTTTTAATTGGACAATAAAGTTATAAGCTCCTCTTTCGAGAGACATGAGCAATTCCGAACCATCTAGGTTGTTTAGTATACACTTTTGATTGTTATTTTATGTCAAATTCTACGTGTATAGGCTTTGTAAATTGTTTCATTGCCAAAAGACCAACTTTCGTTGTTAGTTGGACAATAGGGTTAAAATCTCCTCTTTCGAGAAACTTGAGAAATTTATGTCAAATGTTACGAGTATTGGTAATTTATGTCAAATGTTGCGAGTTTGGGCTTCGTCGATTGTTTTGTTGGAAAATTGTTCCTCTAAGAAGAGACTTCTGTAATTCCAAACAATCTAGGTTGTTTAGTGTACACTTTTTGTTGTTATTTTATGTCAAATTTTACGTCAAATTTTACGAGTATAGGAATCGTAGATTGCTTCGTTGCTTATAGACAAACTTTCGTTCCCAAATAAGGAAAACTGTTAAAAGCTCCTCTAGGGAGAGAGTTGGGTAAATCTGAACAATCTAGGTTGTTCGATGTACGTTTTTTATTTTTCTTTTGTGTGAATTTTTATGAGCATAAGTTTCATAGATTGTTTCATTGCCAAAACACCAACTTTCGTTCTCAAATAGGCAAAATCGTTAAAAGCTCCAATAAGGAGAGAGTTAAGTAAATCCAAACTATCTAGGTTGTTCAACGTACACTTTTTACTGTTATTTTGGGTATAATATTAAGAGTATGGGCTTCGTAGATTGTTTCATTGGCAAAAGGCCAACTTTCATTCTTAATTGGACAATAGGGTTAAAAGCTCATTCGAGAGACTTGTGTAATTCCGAACCAACAAAGCTTGTTGTTCTACACTTTTTATTGGTATTTTCTATGAAATGTTATGAGCATAGGCTTCGTAAATTGTTTTGTTGCGAAAACACCAACTTTCATTCCTTAATAGGCAAAATTGCTTCTGTAAGGAGAGTGTTGGGTAATTCCGAACCATCTAGCTTGTTCAGTGTAATTTTTTTATGGTTATTTTATGTCAAATTTTAGGAGTATAGGCTTTGTTGATTGTTTCATTGCCAAAAGATGAACTTTCGTTCCCAAAATAGTCAAAATCGTTAAAAGATCCTCTAAAAAGAGAGTTAAGTAATTTCGAAACGTCTAGGTTTTTAGGTGTACACTTTTTATTGTTATTTTATCTCAAATTTTACGAGTATAGGCTTCGTAGATTGTTTGGTTGCCAAAAGACAAACTTTCGTTCTCAAATAGGCAAAATAGTTAAAACCTCTCTAAGTAGAGAGTTGGTACATCCGAACCATCTAGGTTGTTCCGTGTACACTTTTTATTGTTATTTTATGTCGAATTTCACGAGTATAGGATTCGTAGATTGTTCTATTGCTAAAAGTCCAACTTTCTTTTATAATTGGACAATAGGGTTAAAATCTCCTATTTCGTGAGAATTTAGGAATTTCAAACAGAAAAAGCTTGTCGGTCTACACTTTTTATTGGTATTTTATGTCAAATATTACGAGTACAGGCTTTGTAGATTGTTTTGTTGCCAAAAGAACAACTTTTGTTCCCAAATAGATAAAAAAGTTAATAGCTCCTCTAAGCAAAGAGTTGGGTAAATCCGAACCATCTAGATTGTTCAGTGTATACTTTTTATTGTTATTTTATGTTAAATTTTACAGAGTATAGGCTGCGTAGATTGTTTAGTTGCCAAAACACCAACTTTCATTCTTAATTGGACAATAAGGTTAAAAGCTCCACTTTCAAGAGACTTATGCAATTCCGAGCTAACAAAACTTGTCGTTCTACATTTTTATAGGTATTTTATGTCAAATGTTACAAGTATGCTCTTCGTACATTGTTTTGTCACCAAAAGACCAACATTCGTTCCTTAATAGGCAAAATTAATCTTCTAAGGAGTGAGTTGGGTAATTCTGAGTCATCTAGGTTGTTCAGTATACTTTTTTGTAATGTTATTTTATGTCAACTTCTAGGATTATAGGCTTCATTGATCATTTCGTAGCCAAAAGACGAACTTTCGTTCCCAAATAGGCAAAACAGTTAAAAGATCCTCTAAGCAGAGAGTTGGGTAATTCCGAACCATCTGGATTGTTCGGTTGTACTCTTTATTTTTATTTTTTGTCAAATTTTCTGAGTATAGGTTTCGTAGATTGTTTCGTTGACAAAAGACCAACTTTTGTTCTTAATTGAACAATAAGGTTAAAAACTCTTCTTTTGAGAGACTTGAGCAATTCCGAAACAAGAAAGATTGTCACTCTAAACTTTTTATACGTATTTTATGTCAAATGTTACAAGTATAGGCTTCGTAGAATGTTTTGTTGAAAAAAGAGCAACGTTAGGTCCTTAATAGGAAAAATTGCTCCTCTAAGGAGGGAGTTGGGTCAATATGAACTATCTAGGTTGTTCAGTGTACAGTTTTTATTATTATTTTATGTCAACTTTTACCAGTATAGACTTCGTAGATTGTTTTGCTGCCAAAAGACCAAATTTCGTTCTCAAATAGGCAAAACCGTTAAAACCTCCCCTAAGGAGAGAATTGGGTAAATCCGAACCATCTAGGTTGTTCTGTGTATACTTTTATTGTTATTTTATGTCAAATTTTACGAGTATAGGCCTTGTAGATTGTTTCGTTGCCAAAAGACCAACTTTCGTTCTGAATTGGACAATAGCGTTAAAAGCTTCTCTTTCGAGAGATTTGAGCAATTCCGAACAGAAAAAGCTTGTCGGTCTACAATTTTTATTGGTATTTAATGTCAAATGTTACGAGTACGGGCATCGTACATTTTATTTCGATGCCAAAAAAGCAACTTTCGTTCCCAAATTGGCAAAATTGTTAAAGGCTCCTCTAAGGAGAGAGTGGTAAATCCAAACCATCTAGATTGTTCAGTGTACACTTTTTATTGTTATTTTATGATAAATTTTATGAGTATATACTTTGTACATTGTTTCGTTGCCAAAAGACCAACTTTCATTTTGAATTGGAAAATAAGGTTAAAAGCTCCTCTTTCGAGAGACTTGAGCAATTCCGAACCTACAAAGCATGTCGTTCTAGACTTTTTATTGGTATTTCATGTCAAATGTTACGAGTATAGGTTTCATAGATTGGTTTGTTCCCCAAAGACCAACTTTCGTTCCCAAATATGCAAAACCGTTAAAAGCTCCTCGAAGGAGAGAGTTGGATAAATCCTAACCATCTAGATTGTTCGGTCTACAATTTTTATTGTTATTTTATGTCAAATTTTACGAGTATAGGCTTCGTAGATTGTTTCGTTCGCAAAATACCAACTTTCATTCTTAATTGGAAAATAGGTTAAAAGCACCTCTTTCGAGAGACTTGAGAAATTTTGAACCAACAAAGCTTCTCTTTCTACACTTTTTATTGGTATTTTATGTCAAATGTTATGAGTATAGGTTTCGTAGATTGTTTTGTTACCCAAACACCAACTTTCGTTCCCAAATAAGCAAAATCTTTAAAAGCTCCACTAAGGAGAGACTTGAATAATTACGAACCATCTAGGTTGTTCGGTATACAATTTTTATTGGTATTTAATGTCAATTTTCATGAGTACAGGTTTCGTAGATTGTTTTGTTACCACAAGACTAACTTTCTTTCCCAAATAAGCAAAATCGTTAAAAGCTCCTCTACGGATAGACTTGGATAATCCCAAACTATCTAGGTTGTTCGGTGTACAGTTTTTATTGGTATTTAATGTCAATTGTTACGAGTATAGGCTTCGTAGATTGTTTCGTTGCCAAAAGAGCTACTTTCGTTCCCAAATTGGCAAAACAGTTAAAAGCTCCTCCAATGAGAGAGTTGGGCAAATCATAACCATCTAGATTGTTCGGTGCACACTTTTTACTGTTATTTTACGTCAAATTTTACGAGTGTAGGCTTCATAGATTGTTTCGTTCGCAAAAGACCAACTTTTCTTCTTAATTGGACAATAAGGTTAAAAACACCTCTTTCGAGAGACTCAAGAAATTTCGAACCAACAAAGCTTGTCGTTCTACACTTTTTATTGGTATTTTATGTCAAATCTTACGAGTATAGGTTTCATAGATTGTTTTGTTGTCAAAAGACGAACTTTCGTTCCCAAATAAACAAAATCGTTAAAAGCAGCTCTAAGGAGAGACTTGGATAATTTCGAACCACCTAGATTGTTCGGTGTACACTTTTTATTGTTATTTTATTTGAAATTCAATTAGTATAGGCCTCGTAGATTGTTTCAATGCTAAAAGACCAACTTTCGTTCCAAAATGGGCAAAACCGTTAAAAACTCCTCTAAGGAGAGAGTTGTGTAAATCCGAACCATCTAGGTTGTTCGGTGTACACTTTTTATTGTTATTTTATGTCAAAGTTTACGACTGTAGGCTTCGTAGATTGTTTCGTTACCAGAAGACCAACTTTCGTTCTCAAATAGGCAAAACTTTTGAAATCTCCTCTAAGGAGAAAGTTGGGCAATTTCGAGCTATCTAGGTTGTTCGGTGTGCACTTTTTATTGTAATTTTATTTCAAATTTTATGAGTGTAGGTTTCGTGGATTGTTTCATTGCCAAAAGAACAACTTTCATTCCGAAATAGACAAAAACATTAAAAGCTTCTCTAAGAAGAGAGTTGGGTAATTCCAAACAATCTAGGTTGTTCGGTGTACACTTTTTATTGTTATTTTATGTCTAATTTTACGAGTATAGATTTTATAGATTGTTTCGTCGGCAAAATGCCAACTTTCGTTCTTAATTGGAGAGTAGGGTTAAAAGCTCATCTTTCGAGAGGCTTGAGCAATTCCGAACCAACAAGGCTTGTCGTTCTACACTTCTTATTATTATTTTATGTCAAATCTTACGAGTATAGCCTTCGTTGATTGTTTCGTTGCCAAAAAACCAACTTTCATTCCCAAATAAGCAAAACCGTTAAAAGCTCCTCTAATGAGAGAGTTAGGTAATTACGAACCATCTAGGTTGTTCAGTGTACACTTTTTATTGGGATTTCATGTCAAATGTTATGAGTACAGGCTTCATAGATTGTTTTGTTGCCAAAAGACCAACTTTCGTTACCAAATAAGCAAAATCGTTAAAAGCTCCTCTACGAATAGACTTGGATAATCCCAAACCATCTAGCTTGTTTGGTGTACACTGTTTACTGGTATTTAATGTCAATTGTTACGAGTACAGGCTTCGTAGATTGTTTCGTTCGCAAAAGACCAACTTTCGTTCTTAATTGGACAATAAGGTTAAAAAACACCTCTTTCGAGAGACTTCAGAAATTTCGAGCCAACAAAGCTTGTCGTTCTACACTTTTTATTAGTATTTTATGTCAAATTTTATGATTATAGGTTTCGTAGATTGTTTTGTTGCCAAAAGACCAACTTTCGTTCCCAAATAAGCAAAATCATTAAAAGCTTCTCTAAGGAGAGACATGAATAATTTCAAACCATCTAGGTTGTTCGGTGTAACTTTTTATTATTATTTTATTTCAAACTTTATTAGTATAGGCTTCGTAGATTGTTTCAATGCTAAAAGACGAACTTTCATTCCAAAATAGGCAAAACCGTTAAAAGCTCCTCTAAGGAGAGAGTTGGGTAAATCCGAACCATCTAGGTTGTTCGGTGTACATTTTTTATTGTTATTTGATGTCAAATTTTACGAGTGTAGGATTTGTAGATTGTTTCGTTGTCAAAAGACAAACTTTCATTCTCAAATAGGCAAAACCGTTAAAAGCTCCTTTTAGGTGAGAGTTGGGTAAATCCAAACCATCTAGGTTGTTCCGTGTACACTTTTTATTGTTATTTTATGTAAAATTTTACGAGTATAGGCTTCGTAGATTGTTTCGTTGCCAAAAGAACATTTTTCATTCCCAAAAAGTCAATATCGTTAAAAGATCCTCTAAGGACATAGTTGGGTAATTCCGAACTGTCTAGGTTATTCGGTATACATTTTTTGTTGTTATTTTATGTCTAATTTTATGAGTATAGGCTCCGTAGATTGTTTCATTGGTAAAAGACCAACTTTCGTTCCCAAAAAGTCAAAATCTTTAAAAGATCCTCTAAGGAGAGAGTTGGGTAATTCTGAACCATCTAGGTTGTTCGGTGTACACTTTTCATTGTTATTTTATGTCAAATTTTACGAGTATAGGCTTCGTAGATTGTTTCGTTGACAAAAGACTAACTTTCGTTCTTAATTAGATAATAGGGTTAAAAACTCTTCTTCCGAGAGACATGAGCAATTCCGAATAGAAAAAGCTTGTTAGTCTACACTTTTTATAGGTATTTTATGTCAAATTTTACGAGTGTATGTCATGCCCCATTTCCGGAGACGCGATTGGGTGCTCTCTCCGCACCCTTCCTAGGTCACTAGTGTGAACATCCGTGATCAACCGGAAATCCGGCGGCACCTCCCCGTATATCGGAGAGTGCCCACCTGCATCAGAAACGCAGCAACAACAGCATCACACTAGCAACCTAGCAAACATAGGCCTCGGGCCTCAACCACATGCAATCCTGACCCTAGGCCTCAGGCCATCCACTACCAGCATGCACAAACTGATGGCAACACATATAAATCCACACACAGATTTTTATATCATCAAATATAACCATAATTCAACATCCACATCCATATGCAAGCACAACCGTGCCAAATGGTTATATTCTCTCAACATAGATATACTACATACACCCACATACATAGAGTATATCTCTAGCACCCCATCCTATCCAGGGCCATCCATGTCACGTCCCGCTCACCGATCCGCACCACCGGTACCCGTACCAATATCTCCTGTGAAAGAAAGAAAGTAAAGGAGTGAGCTAGAAGCTCAGTAGGGTAAAGAAGTAAACATTGATATAGGCAGAACCAAAAGGAAGTAATGCATCAATATGTACCTACCACATGAACGTATACTCAACAAATTCATATAAACATTTATCCAGATTAACCCTTCGGAGCATAACAACCACAATACCATTGCAACTCAATGTAATATTGCATGGGAGCAAGCTCACCACCACCAACCACTCCTAGGATTATCCGGTTGCGCGAACCTATCACGCCCGCACCCCACAAGGCAAGTCACTCTTGACCCTACCCCTAGTGTGTTACCCCACATGGGGTTCACATGACTCGGTGGTAACAACCTTCACCTTCCATCCTCCCATGTGGCTTCCAAGAAACCTAAAGGTTCCCGAGTCCATACCCGAGTCTCCCATGTATCTCTAATGCATTATGACATGTCATGCCGAATAGATAAGTATATATGAATATCCTATATATTTACATAACTACCATGATGCATGATCGGAGAATTCACAACGTGTCCGTAAATGACGGAACACAAAATCGGGTCATGCAACATTCAACATCAACAATAATCCACACAAGGCTCGTTTCCCCTTAGAAGCAATTAAGGCGGAAACACAAACAACGGCGACCAATGAAGAATAGAAACGCTATTTAGGCAACAATAACGAATGTTAGATAGAAAGGTTGGAAATCCCCTACCTCGTTCCGAGTCAACACACAAATTCTCAAATTTAGGGTTTTAACCCTTGGTTCTCCCAACCTATCGATTCACATAAAATTGAACTCATATAATTAAACCAAAAATTCCATATTATCATATCAATAACAATTAAATCAACAAAATCATAAACACTTACTTTCTCTCTCTAGAAATTCCTCTAAAACACCTTTGTTCTTAGCCCAAACGATCCTTCACACCAAAATCACATTCAAACTTACACATAGGTCTAAAATCAAGTCTAGAAAAACATATCTAAACCATAGAGTCTAATTCTTTAAGAAACCCACAAATCTACACAAAACCTAAAATTCCAAAATTAGTGAAAACTTACCCAAATCACTTGAATCAACCTTGAGTCTTCCTTATTTGACTCCAAGGGTCACCAATCCGAAATCTCCAAGCCAAACTCTTGCTAAAACCTCATTCTCTCTCTTCTTCTCTCTCTCTTTCTCTCTCTAGTAGGGTGTTTCAAGGTGAGTTATGCTCAGAAATGTCTATCTCTGCTTCTAAAAACTGGTTTCCCGATAGCCGTCCGGACGCCTTAAGTGGCCGTCCGGACGCTTACCTCTTCCTCCATTCTCTGCCTACTTTGTAGGCTTAAACGTCCAGACGCCTCGTTAGGGTGTCCGGACGGTCTACTGTTCACAGCACCAAAATTCCTCCCTCAAAATTTCTCAGCGATCAGTTCCAGCACAAACCATCCGGAGGGATATTTAGGGTGACCGGACGGTTTTTCAAAAACTCAGTTTTTCTCAAATTTATTTCCCGACTCGGTTCAAGCTTCGATTTGATATATTATGGGCCCGAAACGGACATGTATACTAAAAGTTATGGCCCATTTATCGAACCAAGCTCAAAACTATTTTCCCTTGATTTCGTACCTCACGGATCATCCGTAATTCGACTCAAACTTAAATTTTTGGGTCGGGGTTTCACAGTGTAGGCTTCATAGATTGTTTTGTTGCCAAAAGAGTAACTTTCATTCCCAAATAGGCAAAATCGTTAAAAGCTTCTCTATGGAGAGAATTGGGTAAATCCAAACCATCTAGATTTTTCGGTGTACACATTTTATTGTTATTTTATGAAAACTTTTATGAGTATAGGGTTCGTAGATTGTTTCGTTGCCAAAAGACCAACTTTCGTTCTTAATTGGACAATAAGGTTAAAAGCTCCTCCTTTGAGAGACCTGAGCAATTCCGAACCAACAAAGCTTGTCATTCTACACTTTTATAGGTATTTTATGTCAAATTTTATGAGTATAGGATTCATAGATTGTTTTGTTGCCAAAAGACCAACATTCGTTCATTGATAGGTAAAATTGCTCCTCTAAGGAGAGAGTTGGGTAATTCCGAACCTTCTGAGTTGTTCAATGAATTTTTTTAATGTTATTTTATGTCAAATTTTAGGAGTATAGGCTTCATTGATTGTTTCATTCCGAAAAGGCCAACTTTCGTCCCCAAATAGGTAAAACCATTAAAAGATGCTCTAAGAAGAGTGTTGGGAAATTCCTAACTATCTAGGTTGTTTACTGTACACTTTTTATTTTTATTTTGTGTCAAATTTTACGTGTAGAGGTTTCGTAGATTGTTTCGTTGTCAAAAGACCAACTTTTTGTTCTCAAATAGCCAAAACCATTAAAAGCTCATTTGAGGAAAGAGTTGGGTAAATCGGAACCATCTAGATTGTTCAGTGTACACTTTTATTGTTATTTTATGTCAAAATTTACAAGTATAGGCTTTGTAGATTCTTTTGTTGCCAAAAGTCAAACTTTCATTCTTAATTGGACAATTAGGTTAAAAGCTTCGTTTTCAAGAGACTTGGGTAATTTTGAACAGGAAAAGCTTGTTGGTCTACACTTTTTATAAATATTTTATGTCAAATGTTACGGGTACAAGCTTCGTAAATTGTTTTGTAATCAAAAGAGTAATATTCGTTCCCAAATAGGCAAAACCGTTAAAAGCCCCTCTAAGCAGAGAGTTGGGTAAATCCGAACCATCTAGGTTGTTCAGTGTACACTTTTTACTATTATTTTATGTCAAATTTTAAGAGTATACGCTTCGTAGATTGTTTCGTTGCCAAAAGAGCAACTTTCGTTCTCAAAAAGGCAAAACCGTTAAAAGCTCATCTAAGGAGAGAGTTAGAGAAAATCGAACCATCTAGGTTATTCTATGTAGACTTTTTATTGTTATTTTTTGTCAACTTTTAAGAGTATAAGCTTCGTGTATTGTTTTGTTGCCAAAAGACCAACTTTCATTCTCAATTGGACAATAGGGTTAAAAGCTCCTCTTTCGAGAGACTTGAGTAATTTTGAACATACAAAGCTTTTCGTTCTACACTTTTTATTGGTATTTTTATGTCAAATGTTGCGAGATTAAGCTTCGTCGATTTTTTGTTGCCAAAAGACCAACTTACGTTCCTTATTAAGCAAAATTGCTCGTCTAAGGAGAGAGTTGGGTAATTCTGAACCATCTAGATTGTTCGATGTACACTTTTTGTTGTTATTTTATGTCAAATTTCACGAATATAGGCTTCGTAGATTGTTTCGTTGCCAAAAGAACAACTTTCGTTCCCAAAAAGTCAAAATCGTTAAAAGATCCTCTAAGGAGAGAGTTGGGTAATTCTGAACCATCTAGGTTGTTCAGTGTACACTTTTCATTATTATTTTATGTCAAATTTTATGAGTATAGGCTTCGTAGATTATTTCATTGACAAAAGACCAACTTTCGTTCTTAATTATATAATAGGGTTAAAAGCTCCTATTTCGAGAGACATGAGCAATTCCAAACAGGAAAAGTTTGTTGGTCTACACTTTTTATAAGTATTTTATGTCAAATTTTACGAATATAGGCTTCATAGATTATTTTGTTGCCAAAAGAGTAACTTTCATCCCCAAATAAGCAAAATCGTTAAAAGCTTCTCTATGGAGAGAGTTGGGTAAATCCGAACCATCTAGATATTTCGGTGTACACTTTTTATTGTTATTTTATGAAAACTTTTATGAGTATAGGGTTCGTAGATTGTTTTGTTGCCAAAAGACCAACTTTCGTACTTAATTGGACAATAAGGTTAAAAGCTCCTCTTTTGAGAGACCTGAGCAATTCTGAACCAATAAAGCTTATCGTTCTACACTTTTTATAGGTATTTTATGTCAATTTTTACTAGTATAGGATTCATATATTTTTTTGTTACCAAAAGACCAACGTTCGTTCCTTAATAGGTAAAATTGTTGCACTAAGGAGAGAGTTGGGTAATTCTGAACCTTCTGGGTTGTTCAGTGAACTTTTTTGTAATGTTATTTTATGTCAAATTTTAGGAGTATAGGTTTCATTGATTGTTTCGTTGCCAAAAGGCTAACTTTCGTCCCCAAATAGGTAAAACCGTTAAAAGATCATCTAAGAAGAGAGTTGGGAAATTCCTAACTATCTAGGTTATTTGTTGTACACTTTTTATTTTTATTTTATGACAAATTTTATGTGTATAGGTCTCGTAGATTGTTTCGTTGCCAAAGGACCAACTTTTGTTCTCAAATAGCCAAAACCGTTAAAAGCTCCTCTGAGGAAAGAGTTGGGTAAATCGGAACCATCTAGATTGTTCAGTGTACACTTTTTATTGTTATTTTCTGTCAAATTTTACAAGTATAGGCTTTGTAGATTCTTTTGTTGCCAAAAGTCAAACTTTCATTCTTAATTGGACAATTAGGTTAAAAGCTTCATTTTCAAGAGACTTGAGCAATTTCGAACAAAAAAAGCTTCTCGGTCTACACTTTTTATAAATATTTTATGTCAAATGTTACGGGTACAGGCTTCGTAAATTGTTTTATAACCAAAAGAACAAGTTTCGTTCTCAAATAGGCAAAACCATTAAAAGCCACTCTAAGTAGAGAGTTGGGTAAATCCAAACCATCTAGATTGTTCAGTGTACACTTTTTATTATTATTTTATGTCAAATTTTAAGAGTATACATTTCGTAGATTGTTTCATTGCCAAAAGACCAACTTTCGTTCTCAGAAAGGCAAAACCATTAAAAGCTCCTCTAAGGGGAGAGTTAGGGAAAATCGAACCATCTAGGTTATTCCGTGTACACTTTTTATTGTTATTTTTTGTCAAATTTTAGGAGTATAGGCTTCGTGTATTGTTTTGTTGTCAAAAGACAAACTTTTGTTCTTAATTGGACAATAAGATTAAAAGCACCTCTTTCGAGAGACTTGAGTAATTTTGAACCTACAAAGCTTGTCGTTCTACACTATTTATTGTATTTTATGTCAAATGTTGCAAGTTTAACCTTCGTCGATTGTTTGTTGCCAAAAGACCAACTTTCGTTCCTTAATTGGCAAAATTGCTCGTTCAAGGAGAGAGTTGGGTAATTCCGAACCATCTAGGTTGTTTGGTATACACTTTTTATTGTTATTTTATGTCAAATTTTACGAGTCTAGGCTTAGTAGATTGTTTCGTCGCCAAATAGGCAAAATCGTTTAAAAACTCCTCTAACGAGAGAGTTGGGTGAATCCGGACCATCTAGGTTGTTCAGTGTACACTTTTGATTGTTATTTTATGTCAAATTTTACGAGTGTAGGCTTTGTAGATTATTTCATCGCCAAACAACCAACTTTCGTTCTTAATTGGACAATAGGGTTAAAAGTTCCTCTTTCAAGAGACTTGAGCAATTTTGTACCTACAAAGCTTGTCATTCTATACTTTTTATTGGTATTTTATGTCAAATGTTGTGAGTTTAAGCTTCGTCGATTGTTTGTTACCAAAAGACAACTTTCATTCGTTAATAGGCAAAATTGCTCGTCTAAGGAGAGAGTTGGGTAATTCTGAACCATCTAGGTTGTTCGGTGTACACTTTTTATTGTTATTTTATGTCAAATTTTACAAGTTTAGGCTTCATAGATTGTTTCATTGGTAAAAGACCAACTTTTGTACCCAAATAGGCAAAATTGTTAAAAGCTCTCCTAACGAGAGAGTTGGGTAATTCCGAATCATTTAGGTTGTTCGGTGTACACTTTTTATTGTTATTTTATCCAAAATTTTATGATTCTAGGCTTCATAGATTGTTTCGTTGGCAAAATATCAACTTTCGTTCTTAATTGGACAATAGGGTTAAAAGCTCCTCCATTGAGAGACTTGAGCAATTTCGAATCAACTAAGCTTGTCTATCTAAACTGTTTATTGGTATTTTATGTCAAATGTTACGAGTATAGGCTTCGTAGATTGTTTTGTTGCCAAAATACCAACTTTCGTTCCTAATTGGACGATAGGGTTAAAAGCTCCTCTTTCGAGAGACTTGAGCAAGTCCGAACCAACAAAGCTTGTTGCTCTACACTTTCTATTGGTATTTTATGTCAAATGTTACGAGTATAGACCTCGTAGATTATTTTATTGCAAAAGACCAACTTTCGTTCCTTAATTTGCAAAATTGCTCCTCTAAGGAGAGAGTTAGGTCATTCTAAACCATATAGGTTGTTCGGTGTGCACTTTTTATTGTTATTTTATGTCAAATTTTACTAGTATAGGCTTCATAGATTGTTTTGTTTTCAACATACCAACTTTCATTCCTAAAAAAGCAAAACTACTATTCAGTGTACACTTTTATTGTTATTTTATATCTAATTTTACGAGTTTAAGCTTTTTAGATTGTTTCGTAGCCAAAAGACTAACTTTCGTTCCCAAAAAGACAAAACCATTAAAATGTCCGCTAAGGAGAGAGTTGTGTAAATCCAAAACCCCTCAAGATTGTTCGGTGCACACTATTTATTTTTATTTTATGTTTAATTTTACGATTATAGGCGCCGGAGATTGTATCATTCGTAAAAGACCAACCTTCGTTCTTAATTGGACAATAGGGTTAAAAACTCCTCTTTTGAGAGACTTGAGCCATTCCGAACCAACAAAGCTTGTCATTCTACATTTTTTATTATTATTTTATGTCAAATGTTACGAGTATAGGCTTCGTATATTGTTTCGTTGCCAAAAGAACAACTTTCGATCCCAAATAGGCAAATACGGTAAAAGTTCCTCCAATGAGAGAGTTGGGTAAATCCAAACAATCTAGATTGTTCGGTGTACACATTTCATGTGAAATTTTACGACTATACGCTTCGTAGATTGTTTCGTTGGAAAAGGACCAACTTTCGTTCTTAATTGAACAATAGAGTTAAAAGCTCATCTTTCCACAGACTTGAGCAATTTCCAATCAATAAAGCTTTTATGTCTACACTTTTTATTGATAATTTATGTAAAATGTTACAAGTATAGGTTTCGTAGATTGTTTCGCTGCCAAAAGACCAGCTTTCGTTCTCAAATAGGCAAAATCGGTAAAAGCTCCTCCAAGGAGACGATTGGGTAAATCCGAACCATCCAGATTTGTCGGTGTACACTTTTTATTGTTTTAGTATGTCAAATTTTAGGATTATAGGCTTCGTCGATTATTTCGTTGGTAAAAGACCAACTTTCATTTATTGGACAATAAAGTCAAAAGCACATCTTTCGAGAGATTTGAGCAATTTCGAACCAACAAAGGATGTCGGTCTACAGTTTTTGTTGGTATTTTATGTAAAATGTTACGAGTATAGGCTTCGTAGATTGTGTCATTACCAAAAGACCAACTTTCATTTTCAAATATGCAAAACCATTAAAAGCTCCTCTAGGGAGAGAGTTGGGTAATTCTGAACCATCTAATTTGTTCGGTGTTCACTTTTTTTTGGTATTTTATGTCAAATTTTACTAGTATAAACTTGGTAGATTATTTCGTTGCCAAAACACCAACTTTTGTTCCCAAATAGGCAAAATTGTTAAAAGCTCGTCTAATGAGAGAGTTGGGTAAATCTGAACCATCTACATTGTTCGGTATGCACTTTTTATTGTTATTTTATGTATATTTTAAGAGTATAGGCTTCGTAGATTGTTTCGTTGCCAAAAGTCCAATTTTCGTTCTTAATTGGACAATAGGGTTAAAAGCTTCTCTTTCGAGAGACTTGGGCAATTCCGAATAGAAAAAGCTTGTCCGTCTACACTTTTTGATGGTATTTATGTCAAATGTTACGAGTGGAGGCTCCGTAGATTGTTTCGTTGCGAAAAGACCAACTTTTGTTCCCAAATAGACAAAACCGTTAAAAGTTTTTCTATGGAGAGAGTTGGGTAAATATGAACCATCTAGATTGTTTGATGTACACTTTTTATTGTTATGTTTTGTCAAATTTTATGACTATGGGCTTCGTAGATTGTTTCGGTTGCAGAAGGCCAACTTTCGTTCTTAATTGGACAATATGGTTAAAAGCTCCTCTTTTGAGAGAGTTGTGCAATTTCGAACAAGCAAAGCTTGTCGTTCTAAAATTTTTATTTGTATTTGATGTCAAATGTTACGAGTGTTTGCTTCGTAAATTGTTTCGTTGCCAAAAATAGCAATTTTCATTCTTAATTGAATAGTAGGTATAAAATCTCCTTTTTCGAGAGACTTGAGCAATTCCAAAACATCAAAGCTTGTCGATCTACACTTTTTATTAGTATTTTATTTCAAATGTAAACGTGTATAGGATTCGTAGATTATTTTGCTGCCAAAAGAACAACTTTTTTTTTCCAAAGAGGCAAAACCGTTAAATATCATGATGCCCATAGATGACGGAACACACACAATCGGGTCATGCAACATCAAGAATCAACAAAAATCCACAATTAGGGTTCGTTTCCCCTTAGGAGCAATTAAGGCGGAAACACTAATAAATGACCAATGAGGAATCGAAACGCTCTTGAAATATCGAAACGAATGATAGAAAGAATGGTTGGAAATCCCCTACCTCGTGTCGAGCAATTTTCCACAAAATCCACAATTACGTTCCTAGGGTTCCGATTTCCCAAACCTAACCATGTGGCAAAACCGAACCCATTCACACATCAATAAACAACCAACAACTCATATAATCATAAATAAATTTGAAATAACTCACCTTCTCTCTCTAGAAATTCCTCCAAAATCCTCCAAACTCAACCCAAGCTCAACTCTACTCCGAATCACAAACCAATCTACATATACATCCAAAATCAACCTAGGATTAACATATCTAAACCATAGGAATCAACTCTAAACGAAACTAACAAGATCTACTCAAAACCCTAGAAATGGAAAAATGAAGAAACTTACCTCCAAGGCATGAATCTTCCTTGAATCCTTTCCCAATCTCTAAAACCAAGCTCCAATCTCCAATAATCACCTCAAATACACTTCTCTCTATAGAATCGTCTCCCTCTCTCTCTCTAGAACTGAAACAAAACTAGAGATCTGTCTAAAACAGTCGCTGGAGCCTATTTGGAAAACTCGGGTTGCGCCTAGGCGCCTAGGCGCTCTGGCCTATTTGATTTTCCCCCAACAAGTTGTTCTGGGCGGCATCCTGGGCGTGCAGGATTTTCACGCCCAGGCGGGGTGCGCCTAGGCGCCCCTGCGCCTACTCCGATCCGCTCACCTGCTGGACTGGGCGCTGCGCCTAGGCGCCTGAGGTGCACTCACTCCAGTACCTCTTTTTCTGGACTTCAACCTTGCACGCTCTTCCACTGGATTAGGCGCCATCCTGGCTCACGCCTAGGCGCACACTGCCTAGGCATGTTACTCGGGCACCTAGGCACTCCAGCTCCTTCTGGTGCTCTTCCTTGCCAGCCACTCACTGGACTAGGCGCAGCGCCAAGCCGCCCCCTGGTGCGCCTAGTCCAGTTTTCCTTCTTTGTTCAAATAGCAAAAATTCTCAAAACTTTCAGGTCGGGGTTTCACATATGTCGTTGAGTGTATACTTTTAATTGTTATTTATCTCAAATTTTATGACTATAGGCTTCGTAGATTATTTTGTTGGCAAAAGAACAACTTTCGTTTTTAATTGGACAATAGGATTAAAAGCTCCATCTTCGAGAGACTTGAGCACTTCTGAACCAACGAAGCTTGTCGATCTACACATTTTATTATTATTTTATGTCAAATGTTATGAGTATAGGCTTCGTAGATTGTTTCGTTGCCAAAAGACCAACATTCGATCCCAAATTGGCAAAACCGATAAAAATTCCTCCAAGGAGAGAGTCAAAGAAAACCAAACTATCTAGTTTGTTCGGTGTACACTTTTCATTTTTTTATGTAAAATTTTACGAGAATAAGCTTCGAAAATTGTTTCGCTAGCAAAAGAACAACTTTGGTTCTTAATTGGACAACAAAGTTGAAAGCTCCTCTTTCGAGAGACTTGAGCATTTTCAAACCTACAAAGAATGTCGATCTTCACTTTTTATTGGTATTTTATGTAAAATGTTATGAGTATAGGCTTCGTAGATTGTTTGGTTGCCGAAAGACCAACTTTCGTTCTCAAATTGGAGAAACAGTTAAAAGCTCCTCTAAGGAGAGGGTTGGGTAAAACCGAACCCTCTAGATTGTTTGGTGTACACTTTTTATTGTTGTTTTATGTCTAATTTTACGAGTATACGCTTCGTAAAAGCTCCTCTTTCGCGAGACTTGGGCTATTCCGAACGGAAAAAGCTTGTTCGTCTAGACTTTTTAATGATATTTTATGTCAAATGTTACGAGTACCAATTTTGTAGATTGTTTCGTTGCCAAAATACTTACTTTCATTCCCAAATAGGTAAAACCATTAAAAGCTCCTCTAAGGCGAGAGTTGGGTAAATCTGAGTCATCTAGATTGTTTCGTGTACAATTTTTATAGTTATTTTATGTCTAATTTTATGAGTATGGGCTAAGTAGATTGTTTCGGTTGTAAAAGGCCAACATTTGTTCTTAATTGGACAATAAGGTTAAAAGCTCCTCTTTCGAGAGACTTGATCAATTCCGAACCAACAAAGCTTATCGTTCTACATTTTTAATTGGTGTTTTATGTCAAATGTTACAAGTGTTGGCTTCGTAAATTGTTTCGTTGCCAAAAACAACAACTTTCATTCTTAATTGGACATTAGGTATAAAAGCTCCTTTTTCTAGAGACTTCAGCAATTCTGAAACATCAAAGCTTGTCGATCTACACTTTTTATTAGTATTTTATGTCAAATGTTTCGAGTATATGATTGTTTCGTTGCTAAAAGACCAACTTTTTTTCCAAAGAGGCAAAGCCGTAAAAAGCTCTTCTAAGGAGAGAGTTGGGTAATTCTGAAACATCTATGTTGTTCGGTGTACACTTTTTATTGTTATTTTATCTCAAATTTTATGAGTGTTGACTTTGTGGATTGTTTCGTTGACAAAAGAACAACTTTTTGGTGTATGCCCTAGGAGCCAATCGTAGGATGATTGTACTAGCATACATTTATTATGTTATATTGAGGTATTTCATTTATTATGATTTATTTATCTGCGCCATATAAATGATTGTGATAAATATGCCTAGAATAGTTGGTTCGATGCCATGGGACTTCAAGTGTGTGACATGAACGTGAGATCATCATGGATGCATATAGAACACTATTCTTAAACGTCCCTAGTCGAGTATTATTGTTAATTGAGATAACATTAATACATTGAGACTAGTATGTAGGTTGATTGATGACCAAATCTTACGGGTCATGGATATGAGATATCAAATCAATACATGGGTACTTGTTAGAGAACAGAAGTACTGGACAGACCCAACATGAGAATACTGCATGGATTGTTATATGAATGTCATAAGCTATTCTCATAGTGACGATGATATATGTTGTCCTTTAACTTGAAATCACTACGGTTCCCGACATGAGGAGTTATATGCTTTGATACTGTCTAACGTCACCTGTCAAAGGGTTGGCTATAAAGTCAATGATTGGGTGTATCACGAATCGTGCGGAGGGATGTGAGTGACCTAGATGGAATTTGTCCCTTCTATATAACAAGAGTAATATCCATGGGCCCCTTGATTAAGTGAGACGGAGAAATGCATGGCCGTGCTCAAATGAGTCAATATGTGATATTGATCTCGTTTGTTTATTATAGTCTACTCGGAATCAAGAAACACATAGATTAACCTATACGAGGATGACACATTCCATGCCTCGATGTTAATCAAGATATTAAGGACAAAGGGACTGCATGTAAAATTGGTCATGAATAAAGGTTATGTCGAATCATTGACATTCCCGTTACTTGGGTAACAATGATGTGTACCTCTCATTATTTGTGATGCTAGAATACGATTTTAGTTTCGCTGCCAACGTAACGAGAACCTATAGGGTCGCACACATAGAATAAGTCAAAGATTACGTTATTGGAGAAAACAATTATGTGTGGGCTTAGGGCTTTATGTAGGGTCCATGACCGGTTTAATTAATGGGATTGATTGAATGTGGTCAAGTGTCCAAAACGTGAGCTCCTTTTCATTAAGGGGATGTGGGCTTTTCGTTTTACTTGGCTCACTATATATAGGGTTAGAGTGTATAACCCTAGTGTGGTTTTTCTTGGTAAGTGAGCCGCAATATAGAGAGTTGAGAGAAAAATGATTTTGAGAACCCTTATCCCTGGTTACTAGCATAACGTTGACAAGGAGTTCTTTGCCTTGTTCGTGTGGATACTATAGAGGCGCTGTTCGTTCGGATAGTGCTGATTGATTCAGATCTTTCAAGTCTAGCAACCGTTCGATTTCTGCGCTACAACAGGTAAACTTTTGACACCGATTTATTCCCTTTCGCATGGATCCTCAGGAGGGTTTCGATGAAGATTTTAATTTCGCTGCGTGTATGGATCATCGAAACCCAACACAACTTTCATTCCCAAATAGGCAAGACCGTTAAAAGCTCCTTTAAGGAGAGAGTTGAGTTATTCGGAACCGTCTAGGTTGTTCGGTGTACAATTTTTATTGTTATTTTATGTCAAATTTTAGGAGTATAGGCTTTGTAAATTGTTTCATTGCCAAAAACAACAACTTTCGTTCTTAATTGGACAATAGGTATAAAAGCTCCATTTTCAGAAGACCTAAGCAATTGTGAAACATTAAAGCTTTTCGGTCTACGCTTTTTATTTGTATTTTATGTCAAACGTTAAGAGTATAGACTTCGTAGATTGTTTCGTTGCCAAAATACTAACTTTCATTCCCAAGTGGACAAAACCGTTAAAAGCTCATCCGCCAAGATAGTTGATAAGGGTACACTTTTTATTGTTGCCTTACGTCCAAATTTACTTGTAGACACTTTGTAGATTGTTTCATTGGCAAAAGACCAACTTTCGTTGTTAATTGGACAATAGGGTTAAAAGCTCCTTTTTGAGAGCCTTGATAAATTCGAAACCAAAAAAACTTGTCTGTCTACAATTTTTATTGGTATTTTATGTCAAATGTTATGATTATAGGCTTGTAGATTGTTTCGTAGCCAAAAGGCTAACTTTCGCTCTGAAATGGACAAAACCATTAAAACCTCTTCCATCAAGATAGTGGAGTACACTTTTTATTGTACTCTTCATAAATTGATAGGAGTACACTTTTTATTGTTGCTTTACGTCCAAATTAACTGGTTGACGTTTCGTAGATTGTTTCATTGGCAAAAGACTAACTTTTTTTCTTAATTGGACAATAGGGTTAAAAACTCCTCTTTCGAGAGACTTGAGCAATTCTGAACAAAAAAAAAGGCTTGTCAACCTACACTTTTTATTGGTATTTTATGTCAAATGTTAAGAGTATAGGCTTCGTAGATTGTTTCGTTGCCAAAAGAGCAATTTTGGTTCCTAAATAAGTAAAACCATTAAAAGCTTCTCTCACGAGAGATTGGTTAATTTCGAACCATCTAGGTTGTTCGGTGTACAGTTTTTATTCTTATTTTATGTCAAATTTTATGAGTATAGGCTTCATAGATTGTTTCGTTACCAAAAGACCAACTTTCGTTCTCAAATAGGAAAAACCATTAAAAGACCTCTAAGAGAGTTTGGTGATTCCGAACCATCTAAGTTTTTCGGTGTACACTATTTATTTTTATTTTATCTCACATTTTACGAGTATAGGCTTCGTGGATTGTTGCATAGGCAAAAGATCAACTTTTATTCTTAATTGGACAATAGCGTTAAAAGCTCCTCTTTTGAGAAACTTGAACATTTCCGAACCAACAAAGCTTGTCAGTGTACACTTTTTATTGGTATTTTATATCAAATGTTATGAGTATAGACTTCATGGATTGTTTCGTTGGCAAAAGACCAACTTTCGTTCTTTATTGGACAATATAATTAAACTCCTCTTTCGAGAGAGTTGAGCAATTCTTAACCAACAAAGCTTCTCGCTGTACACTTTTAATTGTTATTTTATGTCAAATGTTACGAGTATAAGCTTCGTTGATTGTTTCGTTGCAATAGAGCAACTTTCGCTCCCAAATAAGTAAAACCGTTAAAAGCTCCTCTCAAGAGAGATTGGGTAATTCCGAACCATCTAGGTTTTTCGGTGTACACTTTTTATTGTTATTTTATCTCAAATTTTATGAGTATAGGATTTGTAGATTGTTTGCAAAAAACCGACTTTCATTTTTAATTGGACAATAGGGCTAAAAGCTCCTCTTTCGAGAGACTTGAGCAATTATGAACCAACAAAACTTGTTCGTGTACCCTTTTGATTGTTATTTTATCTCAAATGTTACGAGTATAAGCTTCATAGATTATTTCGTTGCCAAAAGAGCAACTTTCGCTCCCAAATTGGCAAAACCGTTAAAGCACCTCCAAAGAAAGAGTTGGCTAAATCCGAACCATCTAGGTTGTTCCCTGTACACTTTTTATTGTTATTTATATCTAATTTTACGAGTATAGGTTTTGTAGATTGTTTCGTTAGCAAAAGACCATTTCTTCGTTCTTAATTGGACATTGGGGTTAAAAGCTCCTCTTTCGGGAGACTTGAGCAATTCTGAACCAATAAAGCTTGTCGGTCAACACTTTTTATTACTATTTTATGTCAAATGTTACAAGTATAGACTTCGTAGATTGTTTCATTAATAAAAGACAAACTTTCCTTCCGAAATAGGTAAAACCGTTAAAAGCTCCTCTAAGGAGAGAGCTGGGTAATTCTGAACTATCTAGATTGTTCAGTGTACACTCTTTATTGTTATTTTATATCAAATTTTATGAGTATAGGCTTTGTAAATTTTTTCGTTGCCAAAAGACCAAAATTTGTTCCCAAATATGCAAAACCGTTGAAAGCTCGTCTAAGGAGAGAGTCGGGTAATTTCAAACCATCTAGGTTGTTAGGTGTGGACTTTACATTGTTATTTTATGTCAAATTTTACGAGTATATGCTTTGTAGATTGTTTTCTTGCCAAAAGAACAAATTTTGTTCCCAAATAGGCAAAAACATTTAAAGCCTCTCTTAGGAGAGAGTTAGGTAATTCTGAACCATCTAGATTGTTCGATGTACACTTTTGATTGTTATTTTATGTCAAATTTTACAAGTATAGGCTTAGTAGTTTGTTTTGTTGGCAAATGAATAACTTTCGTTCTGAATTGGACAATAGGGTTAAAATCTCCTCTTTCGAGAGACTTGAGTAATTTCGAACAAACAAAGCTTATCGGTCTATACTTTTCATTGGTATTTTATGTAAAATGTTACGAGTATAGGCTTCATTGATTGTTTCATTGCCAAAGGACCAACTTTCGTTCTCAAATAGGTAAAACGTTAAAAGCTCCTCTAAGGAGAGAGTTGGGTGATAAATATAAAATATTGCAAGTCAATCCTGCAATATCTCATACAAACAAGTCTTACCCAATCACAAGTGTACGCTTTGTGAGACAGTATAAAAGTGAGTGGGATAGAATCCACAGAGACTGTAGTAATTACCAGTCAAGCAAGATAACAATATTGTAAACAAATCATATAAAATTCAAATTGTTAAATACTAAAGAACTTACTTAAACTCTTAATGAATAAAATTGGAGAGATCTAGCCTGGATTGGTGTTGTTTTTCTAATATCACTTAACCACACAACTCAAAAATGCAATCAAACAATTTAAAGGTTTACCGTTGTCAATCAGAAGACCTTGGTCTGGCTCTCCTAGTTTTGACTTTCCTAAGCAACGACTCTGGCTTTGGTCCAGCCCAAAAATTTTTCTTACCATAGGGGTCTTGGTTGATGTACCCTTAGATTTCCCTAAGACAACATCTGAACGAGAAAGTCGAAAATCGCACAACGTAATCAGCTGTGTTCACAATTTCCAAATCTGGATCCTATGCAAATTTTTGTTACTTTGTCAAACACCGGACATGTCAGCCGAATATGCCTAACTAACAATGATGAGAACTCAACAATCAAGTCAGGGAATAAATGAATTAAACTTGGTATAATTGTCAAACAAATTGTGCAATAAGTTGTGGTAGAAGAAACTAACCAAATCCAAACTAAATAGAAATTTAGTTACACATGTTCATGATTCAATTTTACAAATAAAGCATAAATTCAATTGGGTGGTGATGCTTGATTGTGCTCGAATTCTTCTTCCCTGCATCTCCTCTCTGGTTCTGGAGTTCTCTGTCGTCAAAAAGTAGTCTTGTAGGTCGAGTTTTCAGCTATTAAAAACCCTACGTGCCACATCAGCATCTTAAATTACGTAACTGGCCCTCTCAATTCTATGCCTGCAAATAGGTCTCACATAGGCCACAGTCTCTGCCTAGAAAAACCCTTTATTCCATTGTTTTGCATTCATCTTCCACCTGTTAAATTTAAACACCTTTGGGTAGTATTTTGAACTTTAGACGTATCAAAACATGCTCTTAAAGATTATAATTGTAGGTGCAATTTGGCACCTATCATTGGGCATGAGTATAGGCATTGTAGATTTTGTCATTGCCAAAAGACCAAATTTCTTTCTCAAATAGGCAAAATCGTTGAAAGCTCCTCTAAGGAGAGAGTTGGGTAATTCCGAACTATCTAGGTTGTTTGGTGTGCACTTTTTATTTTTATTTTATGTCAAATTTTACGATTATAGGCTTCGTAGATTATTTCGTTGCCAAAAGAACAACTTTTGTTCCCAAAGTGGCAAAAACATTAAAGGCTTTTCTAAGGAGAGAGTTGGGTAAATCTGAACCATCTAGATTGTTCGGTGTACACATTTATTGTTATTTTATATATAATCTCACATATTATCTCTTCTTGACCCATCTAGACAAGGCCTTCTGCTGACAAAACTAGTCCTACCATTTATGTAAATTATCTTCCGGAATTTCGTTATCCATGGCTTGAACGTCGTGCTTGTGTTCTTCGTTTTTGCTTGTTGTGTATGTTTGCTGTAGAGATTGTAGATATTGTAATGCTTTCTTATTTCAAGAAAATGAATGAACTGTTAAATAACTCTAAGTTTAGATGGGAATTTATATGTTTAATAGGTGATTATTACACCGTTCGTTTTGTGTTGTTTGAACCCATACCATAATGCCTGAAATAAGTGTGATAACTCTGCTTAGAAAACTTAGAATATTAGAAGATAGGATTGCTCGTTATAATTTGATGCTTGATCAAGTAGAGTATAGGTTAGAAATGTTTCCTATAAATAATCGTCCTCCTCGTCTTATTGCTTTTCGGGATGCTATAGATAATATTATTATAAGTCTGAATGAACAATGGCAAGACCAGCAAGATCAGTTAGATGTTCTGTCTCGTGCTTAGATTTATTTCTGTTATGTCTTAAGCTAAGTATTAATCTTTAACGGTGCCGCAATAGGTCGGCTCTGCCGCCTATGGGTAGAAAGCCCAGAAGATTAAGAATTTTGTTAATATGAGCAATGTATGTAATTTACGATTCCATGTGCATGAAATAGAGAAAAGATTAGACAGGCTATTTGGTATACTAGATCTACTTAATGAAGTTTTAATTCCACTAAATATTCCAAAAACGTCAGATCGTTATCTTCAAGAAAGGGAACGTTTGAGACAAACTATGGTAGAGTTAAGTGTTGTTAGGTCGTCTTTACAACATGAGTTAGACTTACCTTCTCGTTTATAAAAAACCCTATTTGCTTTGTTTTCCTGTGTGTGTTAAATCTTCTTTATTAGACTTTTTCTAGGAGCGTTTTGGCTAGGAAAGCTGTGTCGCGCATCACGAAAGGTCATGTTGTCGAAGAGAGGCATTGAAGATCACATCGTCGAGCAAGTCATTGGCTGCCAACCTAGATAAAATGAATCTAGTAAGGAGTTTGAGTAAAAAATGTTTAGACACTAGGAAAAATAAGGAAATAATTATAAAATAAAATTTTGATAAAAAATTGCAGAACTAGAAATTACCAACTTATTCACCTAATCAGGTTTATAAATCCACCGGAAGTTTCTCATCAAAAATTGATTATATTATTATGACTGTTGAAGAAACAATCCCTATCGCTAGGGAGTATGAGATGTTTCAACTTTTTTTCTGAATCTTTAATAAAAGAACATCTTAAAAAATATAAATATTTGCATTTGGTTTAAATACCTCAGCAATATTATGTTTAAGAGATAAGAGACACAATGAGTTTCATGATTCTTATTAGGAATAATAGAATCTTCTCTATGTGAAGGACCAATTCACTTCTCAAGTTTTCCAAACTTCACACTGGCTTTTAATGATCCTACTCTTTTGCATGCTTTATCCTAAGATGTTAAAACTGAGGGTTTTGATATGATGCAAGGCGCTAGAAACGTGATTCTAGTTTATAGGATCTTCTGTTATCAATTATGTTCCTAATATAGGATCTCAATTTCGTAGAACTAATAGTTTTGTCCCTGGAGTACAACGTATTGCTTTTGAAGTTACTCATCCAAACTATCAAGTCGGTTATCCTGAATCAATCAATTGTCAAACTTCTCCCGCTTTTCCTAAATAGTCAACTTCACCTACTATGAGTGAAATGGGATATGTTGATGATGATAAACCCTGCATGGTTATTACTAAACCTTCATCTTATTATCCTCTCATCTGGTTTGAAACCAATTTTCTCCAACTGAAAGTTCTCGTCAATATCGGTGTTATGCCGATTATAAATGCTGGGGAGGAGAGAAGAATTTCTTTTATTATATCAAGGAAGTATGCAGACGTAAAAAGAAAACTTTTCCTAATTTTTCTGATTCCCATACACTTGAAGTTATTAGGTTTGAATATCAGGTTTACACTCTTAAGTCAGGAAAGGAAGTCAAGACATTCATCCTCCAGATGCTAATATTATTATGAAAAAATCTGATGGAGATATATTAGCAACTCCTTTTAGGGGTTCAGGGGGTCTAAAGCAATTATACAATAGTTAAATTATACCAATTTAAGTCTTCAGACGATAGAAAAAAATTAGATCAGATTACCAATACGGTCAGTAAGATGACCAAGAGAAATTAAAAAAGAACTTGTAGTCACTACTACTAGTTCTACTAAGGAAAAGATATCTAATGCAACCTTTTCAGGACAAGGATTTTTAGTATAACATGTCAGAAACTCCTTCTGTAGAATTTAAGATTGACCTCCTTAAGAAATTCTCCATTACTGGTGATAAGGCTAGTACTTCAGGAACTATAAATAATCCAGTTATAGCCGTCTTAGATGGAGTAGATTCTAGTTCTAGATCAATCTCTGAAGAAGATCTATTTCTGATCAAGAGATAGATAATGTTAAGCAAATGTTCTTATCAGAACAAAATGAATCTGTCAAAAAGTTGAATAGGATGATATTTTCTCCTAAAACACCATACTCTCCCATTACTGTCACTACCTCGATTAGAAACTATTACCTAAGACCTTCGCCTATAGATCAATAGTTTGAGGAAAAAGACTTTAGGCAAGTTTAGTATTTGAGTAATGCTATTGTTGAGTTGAATATTGATGGGCTGACTGAGATGCAGGTTGAAAGAGTGTTACATCATATGATGATGTTTGCTACTGCTGCAGCTCAACGTGAGAATAGTGACCAAAATATTGCTAAAGCCATATATGCTGGCTTTACTGGCCAACTTAAAGGTTGGTGGGATAACTATATGACCCAAGAATTCAAAACAGAAATCATGACTGCAACAAAAGTTGAACATGGGAACCAAGTAACTGATGGTGTGAATACAGTGATTTTCTCAATTATATCACATTTTGTTGGAAGAACCGTTACTAAAATGGATAAGACTCGTGAATAGCTTATTAGCTTGACTTGTCCTGCATTTTCTCATTATAGATGGTATAAAGATGTCTTCTTTGCTAAAGTTTTTCAATGTCTTGATTGTCATGAACCGTTTTGGAAAGAAAGGTTCGTGGCAGGACTGCCTCGTTTCTTTGCCGAACGAGTTTGAGATAGAATAGCAAGTAGACATAATTCTAGAGATGTTCCTTATTCCGTTTATACTTACGGAGATTTATCTGCTGAAATAGTTGCATAAGGTGTTAAGTTTTGCAATGAGCTTATAGCTCAAAAACAATTAAAGAAAAATAAAATATCTGGCAGAAGAGTCCTTGGTGATTTTTGTGATCAGATAGGAATGACTTCTATAAATCCTTACTACCAAAAACAAAAGTCTAGAAATCCTTATAAGGATTCTAAGCCTTTTAGGAATAAGTTTTCTAGGAAGGCCTATCCTTTGAGATAATATTTTCCTCAGAATATACCTCAAAGAAAGTGCACTACTAGGTATAGGCCAAGTAGATTTAATAAGTCTAATAAGCCTATAGTATGTTTTAATTGTGGGGAACATGGACATTATGCTAATCGATGTAAGAAAAAGAAAGTCCAGACTTTAGAAAATGAAGAACTCAGTAAAATCTTTGATAATTTAGCAATTAATGAACATTGTCGTTCTTATTTGAAGAACATGATAATAGCTTCTAATAATACTGAATCAGATTTAGAATTGTCTGATCTTAATGACACTGATTGTGAGTGTGATATGTATAAAGCAATGCTTAAAAGAAATGGTTAATGGTGCTGTCTAAGCATGAAGATTCTATTTTGAATCTTATTGATTCTATTGAAGACCCTTCCTTAAAAAAGGAAATTAATACACAGTATATTACTGGTCAAGTATGAAAAAATGATAATGTGCCTTCTACTAGCTCTTAGACTAGTCTAGAACAAGATTTGGGAAAGATAACTCTAGTCTATGACTTAAATGAAGTCTATGGTCGAATAAAAAATGTTTCTAAAAGAGTAGAACCATCTTTATCATATTTAAAATTTGAAGTTAATATTATTAAGAAAGAGCTTAGAAAAAGAGTTACTTTGTTTGAATCTCAAGATGGAATAGAAGAAGATAAAATCATTAGGTCTCTCAATGAGGAGAATTTTAATACTAAAGATTCACCTGATTTAGAAGAAGTGCCTACTAAGTATTGGGATAAAACTGAGGAACGAATAGACAGTACTAGTGGTGCTAAGATGCAAGTTGCATATAAGTTATCAAGTTCTACTCTTTGTCATAAAGGAATTTTTTTATTATGCCTTTTATGTTGGTAAAGGATATGCCTCATTTAGTTATCTTAGGAAATCCTTTTCTTAGCATGATTTATCCAATTGAGAAGATTGATAAGAAAGGAATTATGAGTAAGATAGATGATAGAGTTATTACCATTGATTTTATAAAAGGACATGAAACTTTCATAATCAATGTCATTCAGAAAAGAATACATGGAAAATAAAAGTTTTTGTTATCTTTACAACAAGAGATTACTTATAAAAGTACAATAGAAAAATTGGAAGATTCATTTATTCAGAAAAGGGCACCTGAAATACAGGATAAGATTGAGAAAATTATTTGTGCTGAAATCCCTACTGCTTTTTAGGATAGTCATAAGCATGTGATAAGTTTGCCTTATGAGACTGACTTTTCAAAAAAGCATATACCCACTGAAGCACGTCTTATCTCAATGGGACCTCGCCACCTTGAAAACTGCAATAAATAAATTGAAGAATTATTGTAGAAATGTCTTATTAGACCAATTAAAAGCCCTTGGAGTTGTCCAACTTTTTATGTAGAAAATGCTGTTGAATTAGAACATGGAGTACCCACTTAGGGTCCGTTTGTTATCCAATTGTATTTCACAGCTTAAAGCTGTGAAAAATGCTGTGCTTTTAGCTGTGAAAAATATTGTGTAAAAAGCTGTGGGGCCCACAACTTTAAGCTGTGTAAAATGCTGTGGAGTGTTTGGTTCACGTTTTTTACATTAGCCTTTTGTTATGATATTTTATATGAAATGACAAAAAAGGGCATTGTAATAAAAGAGTAATAACATTGAATAAAAATTTTTAATTAGACACATAACTAGAATTTTTACATGACATTTTAGAAATATTTGTAACACACAATAATTTTATAAAGACTAATGTACATTAAATAGTAAATCAGCTATTTCCTTTGGTGCTGTTGTTAGAACTTAGAACACATAATTAATAAAGAAACAAAAAATCAAAAGTTAATTGAAGTCGCAATATTGTAATGCCCTGACCCTGAAGGCGCTACTGTTTGAACCCAACTATTATACGTAAAATGTATAATCCTCACATTATCAAAATGATATTTAATCTACCATTTTTACCGAAAATCCGACAGCATCTCCCCGTATATAGGAGAATGCCCACCTGAAACGCAGCACAAATTTATCTAACCATATAAGGCCTCTGGCCGTCACATCACATGCATTCACAGTCCTAGGCAGGGCCTCAGGCCATCTACAGCATGCATCCACAAAACATAATTAAACACAACATCCGTTTATGTATCAACATGCAATTAACCGTAAAGTTCACATCTAGGTGTAGGAGTCCTAACACAAGGCACCCTCATAACCGCACCACCACACACCGACAAGGTGTTCACATATATAATTCGAATACACATCGTCAACCCACAAATATATTAATTAACAAAAATAAAGGAGGTCAATCCTTTAATCTATTCCCAACCTAGTGTCTCCAGGTGGCACCATGTCATCTTGCCTCCTACAGATCCGTAGCGCCGGTATCATTACCAGTCTCACCTGTGTGGGAAGGAAAGAAGTAAAGGGTGAGCAATGGCTCAGTAGGGGTAAAACAAGATAGCATAATATATAAGCTGAATTTTTAAAGAAGTCAATGCAGCAGCATGCTAAAGACTATGAACCATCATATCAATTACTCAAAATTAGCAGTCTTGTTTCCTCCCAGTGAGTACTGCTAGGATGATGCCTCGACATCCATCCCAACACATCGACTTCGGTGAACACTGCCACCTTACAACTCATAAGGAAAGTATGACCAATTACAAGGCGCCAGCCTTGTCCATACTGACTCGGGTTCCTTGAACCGATCCCTCGGGACTCCAGTACGTTGCCTCATAAGGATGTCATCCGGTTGCAACCAAGCCAGGGTTCCACAACCTTCCACCCATATGACGTTCAAACAACCTACGGAAGTCACGAATCCATACTCGTACTTCCATGTGGCTCTAATGCAACAATGTCATGCCATGGAATCAATACAGATATAAACGAATTTTAGTTATATAGATAACTACTCATGATGCATGAACACGAACCATATATGCTTGGTATAAGACCAAACAATCAATTGGGAATGCAATCTAACATTTTATGAAACACGAGAACAATCCTAGGTTCGTTCTTCCTTAGGAAGCAAGTAAGGAAAGAACATAAATATAAAGACCAATAAAGAGAGAAACCACAATTAAAATATTAAACGAGAACGAATAGAATGGGCTAGAATCCCCTACCTCGAATCCACGTAATTTCACAAAAAATCGGAAATTTCCAAATTCTAGGGTTTGAACCCCCAACCTAATCTATGGCAAATTCACAACCCATTTCACAATTTATCTCTCTCCAATAACATATATAAATGTAAATTAAACCATAATTTCAAAGAATCCTACCTTTCTCTCTCTAGAATTTCCGCCCAAAGCTCTCAAGCTTGAAAATCTTTCAATCATCTCAAATCTAACAAATACATACACAATTAAGTATAAATCAACCTATTTAAACCTCATTATCTCAAATAATCAAAATTCAAGCTTTAATCTACAAAATCAATAAAAACCTAACTATGAAAATCTATAGAAAACTTACCTTAAAATCACAACCCCTCCTTTAATCCTTCTTGAAACATGCTAAGCTCCATAAATTCTTCAAAACCCAACTTTAATCCTTCCTAACTCCTTCTTTCCCCCTTATCTCTCTCTCGGCATCGCATGTCTATTTCTTTCATTTCATTTGACCAGCGATATTTCATTCTATATTATTATTTTTTATTTATTTTTTTTAAATACTTGGACTCGGCCACAAATTGGCCAACTCACGTGGCCAATTTGTGGCCCATAATTGCCCACTTTCGGTGGGCAATTACGTGCCCTCCGAAAGTGGACACTTGTTGTTTTTTTTATTATTTTTTTTAAGTTAATTAATAAAATTTACTTATTTAATTTTATTAATTACCAATCCATTCGTAATCTAGTTTAATCCAATACTTGGTATTCTCCCAAACTCGAAATAACAATAATAATTGCTATTATTATTTTTCTTCTTGAATATTCTCGGGTCGGGGTATTACAGATATCCTATCCCTAATAAAAAAAAGATTTGTTAGCAAGGCTTTATCAATCCAAGATATTTTCAAAATTTGACATGAAATCTGGATATTGGCAGATTCAAATACAAGAATCTGATAAGTATAAAACAATTTTTACAGTTCCATTTGGACATTATAAATGGAATGTTATGCCTTTTGGATTGAAAATGCTCCTTTTGAATTTTAGAAGATTGTAAATGATATATTTAATGCTTATACAAGCTTTACTATTGTTTACATTGAAGTTGTCTTAGTATTTTCTGAGACATTAGATCAACATTTTAAACATTTGAATATCTTTATTAAGATAATGGAAAAAGCCAGTTTGGCTGCTTCTAAAAAGAAGTTGAAGTTGTTTCAAATGCTTTATTGAAAGCAAGGTTACTATCGGTGGTTTATGGTTTATCACCTCAAGATTCTAAGAATCTTTTCTTTATTAAAACTATTTCGTCAGTATTTTAATATATGACCGACAAAGACTTTTGTATATATCTTTACCTTTTAAAGTTTCTACTTGTAATTATTCTGATTAGGACTCTCTACTTTCTCCATCTATATATGGAGTAACAACTTCCTTTGTAAGCAGAGTCAGTTTGGAAAGAAATAAAAAATTTAGTTTAAATAAATAACTCTAATTGCATTGAAGACAACAAAAATATATATTTTCCATCGCACATATCACCTCTTCTTGACACATCTGTACAAAGCCTTCCGCTGACGGTTGACTCCCTGAGTAGATTGTTTCGTTGGCAAAAGGCCAACTTTCATTCTTAATTGGACAATATGTTTAAAAATTCCTCTTTCGAGAGATTTCAACAATTTTGAACCAACAAAACTCGTTGTTCTACACCTTTTATTGGTATTTTATGTCAAATGTTACGAGTATAGGCTTCGTAGATTGTTTTGTTGCCAAAAGACCAATTTTTGTTCCCAATAGACAAAATCGTTAAAAGCTTCTCTAAGGAGAGATTTGGGTAAATCTGAACAATCTAGGTTGTTTAGTGTACACTTTTTATAGTCATTTTATGTCAAATTTTACGAGTATAGGCTTCTTAGATTGTTTCGTTGCCAAAAGACCAACTTTCATTCTCAAATAGGCAAAACCGTTAAAAGCACTTCTAAGGAGAGAGTTGGGTATTTCCGAACAATCTAGGTTGTTCAGTGTACACTTTTTATTGGTATTTTATTTTAAATTTTACAAGTATAGGCTTCGTATATTGTTTTGTTGACAAAAGACTAACTTTCGTTCTTAATTGGACAATGGGATTAAAAGCTCCTCTTTTGAGAGAGTTGAGAAATTACGAACCAACCAAGCTTGTCGGTCTACAATTTTATTGGTATTTTATGTCAAATTTTGTGAGTATAGACTTCATAGATTGCTTCATTGAAAAAAGAGCAACTTTCATTCCCAAATAAGCAAAATTGTTAAAAGCACCTCTAAGGAGAGAGTTGGGTAATTCTGAACCATCTAGGTTGTTCACTATACACTTTTTATTGTCATTTTATTTCAAATTTTGGAAGTACAGGCTTCGTTGAGTGTTCCGTTGCCAAAAGATCAACTTTTGTTCGAAAATAGGTAAAACTGTTAAAAGCTTCTCTAAGAAGAGAGTTGGGTAATTCCAAACCATCTATGTTGTTTGGTGTACACTTTTTGTTGTTATTTTATGTCAAATTATATGAGTATAGGCTTCGGAGATTGTTTCATTGCCAAAAGACCAACTTTCGTTCTGAAATAGGCAAAACCGTTAAAAGATCCTCTAAGAAGATAGTTGGATAATTATGAACCATCTAGTTTTTTCGATGTACACTTTTTATTGTTATTTTATCTAAAATTTTACGAGTATAGAATTCGCAGATTGTTTCATAGGCAAAAGACCAACATTCGTTCTTAATTGCACAAGAGGGTTAAAAGCCCATCTTTCAACAAACTTGAGCATTTCTGAACCAACAAAGCTTTTCGGTCTACAATTTTTATTGGAATCTTATGTCAAATGTTACGATTATAGGCTTCGTAGATTGTTTCGTTGCCAAAAAACCAACTTTCATTCCCAAATAGGTAAAACCGTTAAAAGCTCCTCTAAGGAGAGAGTTGGGTAATTCTGAACCATCTAGATTGTTTATTGCACACTTTTTATTGTTATTTTATGTCAAATATTATGAGTATAGGCTTCGTAGTTTGTTTAATTGCCAAAAGACCAAAATTTTTTCTTAAATAGGCAAAACCGTTAAAAGCTCCTCTAAAGAGAGAGTTGGCTAATTCCGAACCATCTAGGTTGTTTGGTGTATACTTTTTAATGTTATTTTATGTCAAATGTTAGGAGTATAGGTTTCATAGATTGTTTCGTTGGCAAAAGATCAACTTTCATTCTTAATTGGACAATGGGGTTAAAAGCTCCTCTTTCGAGAGACTTGAGCAATTTCGTACCAATAAAGTTGGGCGATCTACACTTTTTATTGGTATTTTATGTAAAATGTTACAAGTATATGATTCAAAAATTGTTTCATTGCCAAACGTCTAACTTTCATTCCCAAATAAATAAAATCGTGAAAAACTCCTCTAAGGAGATAGTTGGGTACGGTGTACACTTTTTATTTTTATTTGATGTAAAATTTTAAAAAGTGTGCTTGTGTTTGTGTCTGCTTAATCTATTCACCTTAAGACACGTCTTTTCGTATCGGAGCTAAACCCTCGGAGAGACTTGAGTGAGGAAAAACAGGTTTGCTATAGCGTTTTATCCCGCTAAGCAAAATGTGGGTTAGACCGTTGTCTGCTTGCTATAATTAGTCCTGTAAGTAAAACCCACATAGAAAGTCATACGGTAGACTTCAGATCTCTCTCTAATGGCCTGTTTTATTAGAAACATGTCTAAACAGAACAGTGATGAGTCTATTGTTGGTTGCTAAAATAATTTTTAGAACATGCGGAAGCATTTTACGGATCGTTCTTAGCATAGGTACAAATCAAAATTTTAATTGGAAGCCAAACAACCCTAGATTGCTACACGCCTATCAAGTGTTATCCTAGATCCAATTAATTTTGTAATTAATCCTAGCATGATTCTAGTATTAATTTCATACAAAATAATTCTTAGATCTAAACATACAATCATGGCATGAAGAAGGTTAGAAGAAGAATACCAACCTCTTTACTATCGAGGTCCAACGTGCTATCCGTCTTGATCACGAACTCAACACTTGATCACGAACCACCGATTGATAGAGTAACGAACGGATCACCAAGAACGGCCTGCGTTGTTTCCTAGGTATTTCCTTTAATCTCCTTGCGAACGAGCAAAGCAAAAACACCGATCCGTAGTGAACCGAAAATAATCACACACGGCTGCACTTTCTTTTTTTTCCTCAAAAGAACACTCGGCAACTTTTATAAAAAAACACAACTTGGCTTTCTTTGTGAATTGAATCACACGGCATCACCTATTTTTTGTGTTATAAAAGTTACCCATATGAGAGAGATACATGATGTATTTATATCTAAAGTCAACAAGTCTCCTTTTAGGTTTTGTTTTACTAGTCCTACATGAAATAGGAAAAGTCAAAACCCAAGGTCACCAAAAACACATATTGTAATTGGCGCCTATTGCATGTACATTTATTGGGCCATGCATTCAAGCATGATTTGGACCTAATCATGGCCCAAAGTAAAAACCTTTTTGATTAAGTCCAATCTAATTAGACCTCTAGGTTTTCTTTTGGCCCAATACTTCAAGAATTCAAGGCTCAAATATTATTTTGATCCTAAGCCCATTCTTGACTTTAATTTCGATTATGCAAAATATTTATTTCACAATCTAAATCGAAATTTCGAGACTTATTATTTTTCTATAAATACACTTACAAGAATTTTGTATATCTTAACAAAAATAATTTTATCTTAGGGTTATCTTTGGAAGACCAAAACCCAATAAAATTATATCTATTTGTAATACAAATTCTATTCTTGTAACTTCTCCAACAACCGTTGTGATATGGTGAATTTTGCCGATCTTCCTTAAATAGGACAAGAGAATATATAGAGCTACCAAGGGGACTCCACAGGACATACATATTGTGGCTCCCGAAATATTATTCTTTACCGTCAAACTCTATGACTAGGAATAATATAACAATCCAATGTTCGTCTGACACTACCTGAACTTTGGATGCACTCCCCAATATGTACGATTCTTACATCGAGGCTTTTTCATAATTAGAAACCTATCCCTGACCTATGGGAAGTGTACTTGCATATCCGCCATGCAACACCCGGTAAGATGGAGTGAATTTATTCATACTATCAAACACTCCAAAATCCATATTTTTTCTGAGCTCCAGATTCCTTTATATCTATCCTCTAAGCGTATTAAATTGACCCGTCGATCAATTTAATTCACAACGCTTGATTCGTTAGAATCACTATGCATAGTTTTTTAGATAGATTAATTTGAACCTCTCGGATGGGTGCTTACACTTTCATAACTGAAAGTACATGAATGACTATTTTGTAGGTATGCACTTATACCCTAGTGGCATACATCCAAATCATCAAGATTTTGACAATAGTGCGTGTCTCACTTATTGATGAATCAAAATGCACACGCTATAAGTATAAACGTATTGACCTACTCAAGCTTGAGATATACCGTACTCCCATAGCTATAGGATGAACAACTCTTTGATAGCACGTTTCTAGTTGTTCATTCCTATGTAAGTCCGTCAATGTATATGTCCACATACACACTAGTGCACCAATCCGAGAATCCTCTCAAACGGTCAAGACAAACCATTCCCCTAATTGGAGATGTCCATGCACTACAACCTATATCAACAAAGTGCCTAACTTTGTTAATCTGGTTGTGACTAATGTAATAATGCATCTTGTGTCAATCTATACTCACACTATAAGTGTATCTGAGTATCCAAGATTCACATATCTAACATCCTTAGACCTTGTTAGAACATTCACATATAAATGAAATATTTAAAATAAAACATTTAAAACACAAATGCAATCATAAAATGTTTATTCTTGAATTTCAGAATTGTCTTTACATGGTATGTTTTTTAGGACATCATCCCAACATCTATTAGCTCAGTCCCTTCTCGTCCTAGGAAAAACATAGAAGAATTAGTGTTTTCTGATGTTGAAAATATTCTTAATAAATGGACAATTCACAAATTGAACGTTATGCGTGAACCTTTTATCCGTGATTGTAAATTTCTTAGTATAGAGCTTATGAGTCCAAAAAATAAGCCCTTTCGAAAATGGTATGTTAAAATATATAACTCTGAGGAATTAGATTTCTTTAGAAAGAAATTTTATGAAGAAATTCAATTGATTGGTTACAATATGTCATTCAAGAAGTGGTTTATGTTGTACCAAGAACGGAAAACCATTTCAGTTATCACTTGCAAGCCACTGTCTCAGGAGAAATAGTAGAATCTATTCATCCCCCTATAAGCACATCCTTCATGAAGGAATAGAGGCTTTACCCTTTGTTTTGCCATCTAAAACTGAGAAAAATCTCGCCGAAGTTCAAAAACAAGGAAATTATACAAATTTTTGTTTAAAAACAATGTCTGAACAGTTAGGATGAATAGAAGAAAAGTTTAAGACAACAGAAACAAAGCCTTCTACGGTCCAACCAATTGTCTCTTTCATTTCTTCTTCTAAATCTAAAGAAGAAACTAAGGTTAAACTGGTTCTAATCAAGCCACCTCCTCCTTTGAAAGGAGAATATAAACTTGGCGAGGACCCTTCTGAAGAATTTTTAATAAAACTTACGAATAAAATGAAGGGACTTAAGATTGACGAATCATCCTCGTCTAGACCCTCTGTAGCTGTTATTAAATAGGATTCCTATCCTACCGATAATGATGATTCTGAACAGGATTATGATCCTAATGATTTAGACAAATTCCATGAACAATTCACAAATACTGAAGCTAAGGTTATGTTTACACCTAGCAATACAGGAAAAGCACCCACTAGGAATTATTACCCTACATCAACTCTAGCTGACCTCTTATTTGAGGAAAGCTATATTAATGTTGCTAATCAATATAGTAGGAGAACAATTTATGAATAGAACATTGACGGTCAATCTGATTATCATATGTATCGGACTTTACAAAACATGATGATGTTTTCAACAGTCAGTAAAGCAAGAGGTAATATCGACAACTCAAAGGTTGGTGGGATAATTATCTCGATGAAAATCAAAGAAATAAAATTTTAGGTGCTATTAAAAGAGAAACTAATGCACGATGATTCTAATCATCCTTTCTGGAAAGAAAGATTTCTAGTAGGACTTCCACCTTTATTTTCTCAAAGAGTTAAAACTCATCTTAGCAGTATTAATGGCGGATCATACGACTTAAGTAAGTTTACCTTTGGTAGGTTAATATCTGAAGTTACTAGAGAAGGACTTATGTAATGACATAAAGCTTACATATCAGTTAAAAAAGCGAAATATTTTAGGGAAAAGGAAGTTGGTCAATTTGGCTATGATGTCTCTTTCCCTAAACCTGCTTCGTCTGGTTCTAAACCAAAGAAGTTTTCAAAAAAGAAATCCTCTTTGCCTTTTAATAAAGGCTCATCTTTTAGAAAAAATAAATACCCTGGGTCCACAACAAGACCTACAAGAAAGAGTTAAGACTTAGTTCCTAAATGGGGAACAAAGACCCGAACAGATAAAACAAAGCACGGCTCGCGCCAATCTGTATGCTGGAAATATGGCTAAACAGGTCGCTATCAAAATCACTGTAGAGCCTGTGAAACGATAAATAATTTATCAATTCCTGATTCTAATAAAGCAGAAATTTTAAAAAATTTAGCTGTAAGATAATCATTCTTCTGATAGTTCTGAGCTAAGTGATATTCACCTCTCGGATGATAATTCTGATTATTCTTCCCATTCCTCTGATGATAAAGAATATGAGTATGATTATTATAAAGAAATTATTAAGATGAATGGTCTTAGTATGAATACTTTGACTCAGCATGAGAGTTTTATTCTTGATTTGGTAGATACCATTGAAGATCCACTTGAAAAAAGAGAAGCAATTGAAAAATTGCTCTCAATCCCAAAGGATTATAGAAGAAGAGAAACAGATAGGCCTGACCCTCGTGATATAGCTGTATCACCAGCTTATGCCATGAAAAAAGTTTTTAATAGAACTACCCCTCAGAGACCAACCATTCTTCAGAATTTAAAACAAGAAGTTAATACTTTTAAATCTGAAACTAAAGTTCTTAGGCAGGGAATTGAAATTTTAGAGGTACGAGAAGAGGTTAATTATCCTTCTACTAATGGGTCATATTTCTCATTTCCCTCTGTAGATTTCACTTTTGCCCCAAAACCCAAGAGTCAACCAAGCATAGTGATTACCAAACCTGAAGAACCATCCAAAAAAGAGTCCGACCCTGTTGATCAAGAAGACAAAGGTAAGGTTATAGCCACCATAGAAGAAGCCAAGACTTTTGAAGATGAATTAGATGAAGAATATCTTAATAAGATGTTTGTAATACATGAAGTCATGAATAGGCAATACTATGTCAGAATAACTTTGGTCATTCATAACGAATTAACCATCTTCCACCCTTGCCTTAGTTGATTCTGGTGCAAATAGAAATTGTATTAGAGAAGGGATAATACCCTCTAAATACTTTGAAAAAACATCTCAAGTTTTATCTGCTGCAAATAAAAATAATCTGATCATAAAGTATAAGCTTGCAAATACTTATGTTTGTCATGATCAGGTTTGTATTAAACTTGTGTTTATCTTAGTAAAACACCCGAATAGTGATGTAATTTTAGGAAAATTTTCCTAGTACTTTTAGAACCTTATCAGGTTGATGATGAAGGAATACATTCTGTTTTAAAAGGAATACATGTGACATTTAAATTTGCATTTCCTAAGCGAATAGGATTTATAAATCATCTCCACAATTGTGTAAATCACAAGGAAAAACAAATAAATTTTATAAAACAATAAATTAATTCAATTTCTTTAGAAAAGAGGTAAATCAACCTGCTATCCAAGAAAAAATATATTCTTTTCTTGTCTGGCTGGAAAAGGAAGTCTGTAGTGAAATTCCTTCAGCTTTTTGGAAAGAAAGAAGCATATGGTTAAATTATCATATGAACCTGCTTCAATGAAAGAAATATTCCTACTAAACCTCAACCTATTCAAATGTCTAAGAAGTTAGTGGAATATTGTCAACAAGAAATAAATCAACTTTTAGAAAAGAAATTGATACGAAAAAATTACTCTCCTCGGAGTTGTTCTGCATTTTATGTTTATAATGTTGCTTAAAAGTGGAGCTCCCAGATAAGTAATCAATTATAAACCTTTAAATAAGGTTTTGTAATGGATTAGGTATCCTATACCAAATAAACGTGATTTATTGAACAAGCTTTATAAGGCTAATATTTTCTCAAAATTTGATCTGAAAAGCGGATTTTGGAAAATTCAAATAGCAGAAGAAGATAAATATAAAACTGCCTTTACTATCCCCTTTGGTTACTTTGAATGGAATGTTATGCCTTTTGGTCTTAAAAATGCTCCCTCTAAGTTTCAAAATATCTTGAATGATATATTTAACCCTTTTGTTGAATTTATCACTGTTTATATTAATGATGTTCTTGTTTATTCTGATGATCTTGCTCAATATTGGAAGCATGTATACTCTTTCCTTAATACGGTAAAGAGAAATGGATTAGTACTATCTTTAAAAAAGATAAAATTATTTCAAACTAATGTTTGTTTTCTTGGACATAATATTTCCCAAGGGTCAATCACCCCTATTGATAGAGCCTTGAGTTTTGGAGATAAAAGAAAAAACTCAATTACAAAGATTCTTTGGATGTTTAAACTATGTTGTAGATTTTTATAAAGATCCTAAGGACTGTAAACCTTTGTTTAATAGGCTAAAAAAGACTCCAGACCCATGGACTTCTAAACATACTAATTCTGTTAAAATGATAAAAAGTAAGATTACATATATTCCTTGCCTTGCGTTTCCTCATCCTGATTGTTATAAAATTGTTGAGAAGAGCCTCTGAATTAGGATATGGAGGAATCCTTAAACAGAGAAATATCTTTGGAAAAGAACAATTAATTTGCTTTGCCTCAGGTTATGGAAACCTACACAGAAAAATTATTCCACCATTAAAAAAGAACTTTTATCTATAGTTCTTTGCATTACCAAACTTCAAGATGATTTATTAAATCAAGAATTCTTATTAAGAATTGATTGTAAAGTTGCTAAAGATGTTCTTGAAAAGAATGTAAAAAATATGGCTTCAAACATATCTTTGCACGATGGCAAGCTTTACTTGCAATTTTGATTTTAAAATTTAATTTATAAAAGGAGATTCTAATAACTTGCTAGACTTTCTCACTCATGAATTTTGGCAGGGAAAATGGCAAGCCACTTCATGAGAGGAGGAAAACTGTCTTTTCATAAAGACAAAAAAGGTAAGAGTCCAATGAAAAAAGAAGAAAAAGAACGGACTGAATATATTAAAAAAGATTTTGTTATTCCAATTATGTGTATAGAAACACATGAATATGATCAGTTTAAAAACTCCTCATCTTTTGGCACTTAAATATATGCATGATGACGAGCATTTTCCAACTTACAGAATTAAGCCTCAGATTTTTTATGAAAAAATCTTAGAAGAAATAGGCTCAGTAGCCTTTTTTCATACTCGTAGAGGAAATGGTCCTCAGATAGCTTATTCAAAAGTAGTTATCAAAAAGACTATATCTTTTGAAGAGTTTGGGCACGATCCAAACAAAAATCTCCCTCTTATTGAACGATTATCTTATTGTTACTACAATTACTGGGATTATATTTACGTCTGGTCAAAGCGTTTTTATATCAAAATAATCAGGGAAAACATTCTTGGTTTTTCCAAATTGATGATAATTTCCAAGATCAAGCCCCGAAATGGTTTCCACTTTGGTGTGAACAGACCAGCCTGGATGTTCAATATCTCCCTAGTGACTTATATGAAGTCTTTACATATTATTCTTCGCTGTTAAAAAAACATGAAAATTTCAAAAATTATCATTTTTCTAAAAATGATAAGTTATTGTACTTCTTAATTGATTTTAAAATCCTATGGATTTGGGCCTGACAATATGCCTGGATTGAATATGAGGGTTATCCTACTCTAGTCCGAAATATCAATTTTTGATGGTGGGCTTCATTTAAATATGATTTCCATTAGTAAACTCAAAGTCGTTCATATTTTAGGAAAATCTTCCACTTCTACCCCTGCTGAATTTCCTAAAAATATCTTGGACAACAAATATGATGAAAAAGACCTACTTGAAATTCTTCTTAAATTGAAAAAGGAAAATCCTACTACAAAACAAGATGATCTGATTATCCAAGCAAAAAAGATGGCTTATTAAAAGAAAATCAAGACTACTGATCTTTGGTCTCAAGATGAAGACAATGACTTTGATGATGACAATATATGTACGGGATCAGATACAGCTAAACCGATTGAAGACCATGATGGAACTATCCATTTGGCGTATATTCATCAACATAAATGAGTGCAGACAACAAGCATCATTGCTTTATAAAAGCCAATAAAATCTTTAAAAGTTCGTCGATCTTATATGACCTTTTGTCGTTTTCAATTTAATTTTTTCGGCCATCTTTAGAAACTTATGTAATTAGGCGATGGAGCCCAATGAGTACCCGCAATTACATTTGTATCTTTAAGGGTGTCTATTTAAGGAGAACTTCTCCTCCCTTGTAAGCATGAGAAAATTTTCAAGCTTGTGAAATACGTAAGTTTGGTGTGCTTTATTTCTCTAAAGTGTGCAAATTCTAGTACATACTCTCTTTATCATTTTCTTCATTTCATAATGCATTAATGAGTCATTTTATTTTATTACATCTAGCAAGACAATTTGAACATGTTAAACTGAATTAGAATCTAAAAATTGTCATCTGCATTCTATAATCTTAGATTATAATGTTATGAGGGATAATAATCCGTTTGTTTACATTCCTCCTTATTTTCCTTCTGATATATACCGTTAAACTATATTCGATAATAATGAAATCCTAATTCAAATGCATGTTGATCTTGCTGTAACAAATCTTCATTTAGAACGTCTTTCTCTTGTTTATTTTGTGTTTTCGTGAGTATTAATATTTAACGGCGTCACAATCGGCTGGATCTGTCACCTGTGGTTATAAAGCCAAGAAGATTAAGAAACATTGTTTATGTTTCTATTTCTGCATCTCTCTTTTGTGTATGTTTGCTTCTGCTTAATCTCTACGCATTAAGACATGCCTTTTGGTACCATCTAAGGAGAGATTTGGGTCATTCCAAAACATCTAGATTGTTCCGTGTACACTTTTTATTGTTATTTTATGTCAAATTTTATGAGTAGAGGCTTTGTAGATTTTTTTTCATTGCCAAAAGACCAAATTTCATTCTCAAATAGGTAAAACCGTTGAAAGCTCCTCTAAGGAGAGAGTTGGGTAATTCCGGACCATCTAGGTTGTTCGGTGTACACTTTTGATTATTATTTTATGTCAAATTTTACAAGAATAGTCTTCCTAGATTATTTCTTTGATAAATGACCAACTTTCGTTTCCAAATAGGTAAAATCATAAAAAGCTCCTCTAATGAGAGAGTTGGGTAAATCCGAATCATCTAGGTTGTTCAGTATACACTTTTTATTGATATTTTATGTCAAATGTTACGTGTATAGGCTTCGTAAATTGTTTCAATGACAAAAGTGGTACTTTTGCTCTTAATTGGACAATAGGATTAAAAGCCCCTCTTTTGAGAGACTTGAGCAATTTTGAACCAACAAAGCTTGTTGATCTACAATTTTTATCGGTATTTTATGTCAAATGTTATGAGTATAGACTTCATAGATTATTTTGTTGGGAAAAGAGCAACTTTCGTTCTCAATTAGGCAAAATCGTTAAAAGCTCTTCTAAGGAGAGAGTTGGATAAATTCGAACCATCTAGATTTTCGGTGTAACTTTTTAATGTTATTTTGTGTCTAATTTTACAAGTATAGGCTTTGTATATTGTTTCGTTGGCAAAAGACCAACTTTCGTTCTTAATTAAACAAAAGGTTTAAAAGCTCCTCTTTCGAGAGACTTCAGAAATTTTGAACCAACAAATCTTGTCATTTTACACTTTTTAGTGGTATTTTATGTCAAATGTTATGAGTATAGGGTTCGTAGATTATTTACATGGTGAAAGTGGTACTTTTGCTCTTAATTGGACAATAGGATTAAAAGCTCCCCTTTTGAGAGACTTGAGCAATTTCGAACTAACAAAGCTTGTCGATCTACAATTTTTATCAGTATTTTATGTCAAAAGTTACGAGTATAGACTTCGTAGATTATTTCGTTGCCAAAAGAGCAACTTTCGTGCTCAAATAGACAAAATTGTTAAAAGCTGCTCTAAGAAGAAAGTTGGTAATTCCAAACCATCTAAGTTGTTGGGTGTACACTTTTTATTGGAATTTTATGTCAGATTTTGAGGAGTACAGGCTTCGTTGATTGAAAAAAATGTTAAAAGCTCTTCTGAGGAGAGAGTTGCATAATTTTGAACCATCTAGGTTGTTAGGTGTACACTTTTTATTGTTATTTTATGTCAAATTTTATGAGTATTGGCTTCGTAGATTATTTCGTTGCTAAAAGAACAACTTTCAATATCAAACTGGCAAAATCGTAAAATGCTCCTCTAAGGAGAGAGTTGGGTAATTTCAAACCATCGAGGTTCTTAGGTGTACACATTTTATTGTTATTTTATTTCAAATATTGTGAGTATAGATTTCACAGATTGTTTCGTTGCCAAAAGACCAACTTTCGTTCCTAAATAGGCAAAACTGTTAAAAGCTCGTGTAAGGAGAAAGTTGGGTAATTCCGAACCATTTAGGTTGTTTGGTGTATGGTTTTTATTCTTAATTTATGTCAAATTTTAGGAGTATAGGCTTCGTAGATTGTTTCGTTGTCGAAAATATCAACTTTCAATCTTAATTGGACAACAGGGATAAAAGATCCTTTTTCGGGAGACTTGAGCAATTCTGAAACAACAATGCTTGTTGGTCTACACTTTTTATTGGTATTTTATGTGAAATGTTACGAGTATAGAGTTCGTAGATTGTTTTGTTGCCAAAGGACTAACTTTTGTTTCGAAATGGACAAAACCGTTAAAATCTCCTCCTTCGAGAGAGTTGAGCAATTTCGAACTGTAAAATTTAATAGAAGTACACTTTTTATTGTTGCTTTACGTCCAAACCTACTAGTAGACGCTTTGTAGAATGTTTCTTTTGCAAAAGACCAACTTTCGTTCTTAACTCGACAATAGGTTTAAAAGCTCCTCTTTCGAGAGACTTGAGCAATTTTGAACCAACAAATCATGTGGGTCACATTTTTTTTGGTATTTTATGTCAAGTGTTACGAGTATAGGGTTCATAGATTGTTTCTTAGGCAAAAGACCAACCTTCGTTTTTAATTGTACAATAGGATTAAAAGCTCATCTTTTGAGAGACTTGAGCAATTCCAAACCAAAAAAGCTTGTCGGTCTACACCCTTTATTTTTATTTTATGTCAAATTTTACGAGTATAGGCTTCGTTGATTGTTTCGTTGGCAAAACACCAACTTTCGTTCCCAAATAGGAAAAATCATTAAAAGCTCCCTGAAAGGAGAGAGTTTGGTAATTCCGAACCATCTAGGTTGTTCGGTGTACACTTTTTATTTTTATTTTATGTCAAATTTTACAAGTATAGACTTCGTGGATGTTTCATTGTCAAATGACTAACTTTCGTTCTCAAATAGGCAAAACCCTTAAAAGCTCCTCCAAGGAGAGAGTTGGGTAAATCCGAACCATCTAGGTTATTAAGTGTACACTTTTTATTGTTATTTTATGTCAAATTTTAGGAGTATAGACATCATTGACTATTTCTTTTCCAAAAGATCAACTTTCGTTCCCAAATAGTTAAAACCGTTAAAAGACTCTATAAGAAGAGAGTTGAGTAATTCTGAACCATCTAGGTTGTTCAGTGTACACCTTTTATTGTTATTTTATGCAAATTTTATGAGTATAGACTTTATTGATTGTTTTGTTGCTAAACGACCAACTTTCATTCTCAAATAGCTAAACCATTAAAACTCTTCTAAGGAGAGAGTTGGGTAATTCCGTTCTATCTAGGCTGCTCGGTGTACACTTTAGATTGTTATTTTATATCAAATTTTATGAGTATAGGCTTCGTAGATTGTTAGCGTTGCCAAAAGACCAAATAGGCAAGACAATTAAAAGCTCCTGTAAGGAGAGAGTTGGGTAATTTCGAATCATCTAGGTTGTTCAGTATACAATTTTTATTGTTATTTTATGTCAAATTTTATGAGTATGGGCTTTGTATATTGTTTCGTTGGTAAAAACTCCAACTTTCGTTCTTAATTGGACAATAGGGATAAAAGCTCCTTTTGCGGGAGACTTGAGCCATTCCGAAGCAACAAAGCTTTTCGGTTTTCACTTTCTATTGGTATTTTATGTTAGATGTTACGAATATAGGCTTAAAAATTTATTAGTAGACACTTTGTAGATTGTTTCGTTGGCAAAAGACCAACTTTCGTGCTCAATTGGACAGTAGGGTTAAAAGCTCCTCTGAGACTTAAGCAATTATGATCCAAAACAGCTTATCGGTCTACAATTGTATTGATATTTTTTGTAAAATGTTACGAGTATAGGCTTTGTAGATTGTTTTGTTGCCAAAGGACAAACTTCCATTATGAAATGGACAAAACCATTAAAAACTCCTCCATCGAGAGAGTTGACCAATTCCGAACCGTAAAGGTTTATAAGAGTACACTTTTTAGTGTCGCTTTACGTCCAAATTTATTAATAGACGATAGGGTTAAAAGCTCCTCTTTCGAGAGACTTGAGCAATTCAAAAAAAAAAGCTTGTCGGTCTGCACTTTTTATTGGTATTTTATGTCAAATTTTACAAGTATAAGCTTCATAGATTGTTTCATTGTGAAAAGACTAACTAACTTTCGTACCCAAATTGACAAAACCGTTAAAAGCTCCTCTATCGAGAGAGCTGTGCGATTCCGAACCATCAAAGTTGAATGGGGTACACTTTTTATTGTTGCTTTACATCAAAATTTACCAGTAGACCCTTCGTAGATTGTTTCGTTGGCAAAATACAAACTTTCGTTCTTAATTGCATAATATGGTTAAAAGCTCCTCTTCCGAGAGAGTTGATCAATTTTGAATCAAAAAAGCTTGTCGGTGTACAATTTTATTGGTATTTTATGTCAAATGTTACGAATATAGGCTTCATAGTTTATTTCATTTCCAAAGGACTAACTTTCGTTCCGAAATGGACAAAACCATTAAAAGCTCCTCTATTAGGAGAGTTGAGCAATTCCGAACCGTAAAGGTTGATAGGAGTACACTTATTGTCGCTTTACGTCCAAATTTACTAGTAGATGCTTTGTAGACTTTTTCAATGGCAAAAGATCAACTTTCATTCTAAATTGGACAATAGGGTTAAAAGCTCCACTTTCGAGGGACTCGAGCAATTCCGGTCCAACAAATCATGTCGCTTTACACTTTTTATTGGTATTTTGTGTCAAATGTTCTGAGTATAGGCTTCATAGATTGCTTCGTAGGGAAAAGACCAACCTTAGTTCTTAATTGGACAATAGGATTAAAAGCTCCTCTTTCGAGAGACTTGAGTAATCCCGAACCAACAAAACATGTCGGTCTACACTTTTGTTGGTATTTTATGTCAAATGTTACGAGTATAGACTTCGTAGGTTGTTTTGTTGCCAAAAAAGAAACTTTCGTTCCAAAATAAACAAAAACGTTAAAAGCTTTTCTAAGGAGAGAGTTGGGTAATTCCAAACTATCTAGGTTGTTTGGTGTACAGTCTTTATTGTTATTTTATGTCAAATTTTATGGGTATAGGCTTTGTAGATTGTTTCGTTGGCAAAAGACCAACTTTTGTTTCCAGATAGGCAAAACCTTTAAAAGATCCTCTAAGAAGAGAGTTGGGAAATTCTGAACCGTCTAGGTTATTCGGTGTACAATTTTTATTCGTATTTTATGTCAAATGTTATGAGTAGAGACTTCATAGATTGTTTTGTTGCAAAAAAGACCAACTTTCATTCCTTAATAAGCAAAATAGTTAAAAGCTCTTATAAGAAGAGAGCTGGGTAAGCCGAACCATCTGGATTGTTAGGTGTACACTTTTTGTTGCTCTTTTATGTCCTATTTTACGAGTATAGGTAGATTGTTTTGTAACCAAATTATAACTTACGTTCTTAATTGACAATAGGTCAAAAGCTCCTCTTTCAAGAGATTTGAACAATTCTGAACAGAAAAAGCTTGTCGGTCTACACTTTTATTGTTATTTTATGTCAAATGTTACGGGTACAGACTTCGTAAATTGTTTCCTTGACAAAAAAGAGCAACTTTCGTACCCAATTAGACAAAACCGTTAGAAGCTCCTCTAAGGAAAGAGTTGGGTAAAACAGAACTATCTAGATTTTTTGGTGTACACTTTTTTTTGTTATTTTATGTCAAATTTTACGAGTATAGGCTTCGTAGATTATCTCGTTTGGAAAAGTCCAATTTTCGTTCTTAATTGGACTATTATAAGGTTAAGCAATTCCGAACCGACAAAGCTTGAGCAATTCCAAACTGACAAAGCTTGAGCAATTCAGAACCGACAAAGCTTGTCATTCTACACCTTTTATTGGTATTTTATGTCAAATGCTACGAGTTTAGCTTTCATAGATTGTTTTGTTCCAAAAGACCAACTTTCATTCCCTTATATGCAAAATTGCTAAAAGCTCCTCTAAGGAGAGAGTTGGCTAATTTCGAACCATCTAGGTTATTCAGTGTACATTTTTTATTGTTATTTTGTGTCGAGTTTTATTAGTATAGGCTTCGTAGATTGTTTCACTGCCAAACGACCAACTTTAATTCCCAAATAGGGAAAATCGTTAAAAGCTCCTCTAAGGAAAGAGTTGGTTAATTCCAAATCATCTAGGTTGTTCGGTGTACACTTTTTATTATTTTTAAGTCAAATTTTATGAGTTTAGACTTCGTAAATTTTTTCTTTGCCGGAAGAACGACTTTTGTTCCAAATATGGAAGACCGTTAAAAGATCCTGTAAGCAGAGAGTTGAGTTATTTCAAACGATCTAGACTGTTCGGTGTACAGTTTTTATTATTATTTTAAGTCAAATTTTACGAGTATATGCTTCGTAGATTTTTTTTGTAGGCAAAAGTCCTACCTTCGTTCTTAATTGGACAATAGGATTAAAAGCTCGACTTTCGAGAGACTTGAGCAATTTCAAACCAATAAAGCTTGTTGGTTTACACTTTTTATTGGTATTTTATGTCGAATGTTACGACAATATATTTTGTAGATGGTTTCATTGCCAAAAGAGTTACTTTCGTTCCAAGATAGGCAAAAATGTTGACAGCTCCTTTAAGAAGAGAGCTAGGTAAATTTGAACCACCTAGGTTGTTTGGTGTATACTTTTTATTGTTATTTTATTGTCAAATTTTATGAGTATAGGCTTTGTTGATTGTTTTGTTGCCAAAAAACCAACTTTCGTTCCCAAATAGGTAAAATTGTTAAAAATAATTTAACGAATGATTTTGATAATTCTGAACCATCTAGCTTGTTTGGTGCACAATTTTTATTTTTGTTTTATGGAAAAGTTTAGGAGTATAGGCTTCGTTGATTGTTTCATTATCAAAAGCCAACTTTCATTCCTAAATAGGCAAAACCGTTAAAACATCCTCTCAGAAGAGAGTTGGGAAATTCCAAACGATTTATGTTGTTCGGTGTACATTTTTTATTGTTATTTTGTGTCAAATTTTATGAGTATAAGCTTTGTCAATTGTTTTGTTTCTAAAAAATCAACTCTCGTTATCAAATAGGCAAAACTGTTAAAAGCTCGTCTAGAGAGATAGTTGGGTAAATCCAAACCATCTAGATTATTCAGTGTACACTTTTTATTGTTATTCTATGCAAATTTTCTGAGTATAAGCTTCGTCGATTGTTTCGTTGGAAAAAGACCAACTTTCGTTCTCAAATGGGCAAAACCTTTAAAAGCACCTCTAAGGAGAGAGTTGGGTAAATCCTTACCATCTAGGTTGTTTAGTGTACACCTTTTATTGTTATTTTATTGTCAAATTATATGAGTAAAGGCTTCGTAGATTGTTTTGTTGGCAAAAGACCAACTTTCGTTCCCAAATAGGCAAAATTGTTAAAAACTCATCTAACTAGAGTTGGATAATTCTGAACCATCTAGTTTTTTCGGTATTCAATTTTTATTATTATACGAGTAAAGGCTTCGTTGATTGTTTCATTTCCAAAAGATAAATTTTCATTCCCAAATAGGCAAAAGCGTTAAAAGACCCTCTAAGAAGAGACATGCGTAATTCCGAATCTAGGTTATTTGGCGTACACTTTGTATTGTTATTTTATGTCAAATTTTATGACTATAGGCTTTGTCGTTTGTTTCATTGCTAAAAGACCAACTTTCATTCTAAAATTGGAAAAATCATTAAAAGTTCCTCTAAGAAGAGAGTTGGGTAAGTCCGAACCATCTAGATTGTTTAGTGTAAACTTTTTATTGCTATTTTATGTAATATTTTACGAGTATAGGCTACGCAGGTTGTTTTGTTGCCAAATTCTTACTTTCGTTCTTAATTGGACAATAGGGTTAAAAGCTTCACTTTCGATACACTTGAGCAATTCCGCACAGAAAAAACTTATTCGTCTATACTTTTTACTGGTATTTTACGTCAAATAGTACGCATACAGGTTTCGTACTTTGTTTCATTGATAATAGAGCAACTTTCATTCCCAATTAGGCAAAACCATTAAAAGTTCCTCTAAGGAGAGAGTTGGGTAAATTCAAACCATATAGATTCTTCGGCGTACACTTTTTATTGTTATTTTATGTCAAATTTTACAAGTAATTTTTTATTGTTTCATTTGCAAAAGACCAACTTTAATTCTTAGTTGGACTATTATAATGTTAAGAGCTCCTCTTTCAAGAGACTTGAGCAATTTCGAACCAACAAATCTTGTCATAGATTATTTTGTTGCAAAAAGACCAACTTTCGTTCCCATATAGGCAAAATTATTAAAAGCACTGGTAAGGAGAAAGTTGGGTAATTCCGAACAATCTAAGATGTTTGTTGTGCACTTTTTAATGTTATTTTATCTTAAAGTTTATTAGTATAGGCTTCATAGATTGTTTCGTTGCCAAAATATGAACTTTAATTACCAAATAGGTAAAATCGTTAAAAGCTCCTCTAAGGAGAGAGTTGGGTAAGCCGAACCATCTAGGTTGTTCGGTGTACACTTGTTGTTGTTATTTTATGTCAAATTTTATGAGTATAGGTTTCATAAATTGTTTCGTTGCCAAAAATACCAAGTTTCATTCTTAATTAGACAATTGGGTTAAAAGCTCCTTTTTCGAGAGACTTCAGCTGTTCCAAAAAAAAAAAGGCTTGTCGGTCTGCACTTTTTATTTGTATTTTATGTCAAATGTTATGAGTATAAGCATTGTAGATTGTTTCATTACGAAAAGACTAACTTTCGTACCTAAATTGACAAAATCGTTAAAAGCTCCTCCATCGAGAGAGTTGTGCGATTCCGAACCATCAAAGTTGAAAGGGTACACTTTTCATTGTTGCTTTATGTCAAAATTTACTAGTAGACCCTTCATAAATTTTTTCGTTGGCAAAAGACCAACTTTCGTTCTTAATTGGATAATAGGGTTAAAAGCTCCTCTCCCGAGAGACTTGAGCAATTCCGAATTAAAAAAGCTTGTCGGTCTATAGTTTTTATTGGTATTTCATGTCAAATGTTACGAGTATAGGTTTCGTAGATTGTTTCGCTATCAAAGGACTAATTTTCGTTCCGAAATGGACAAAATCGTTAAAAACTCCTCTATCAAGAGAGTTGAGCAATTCTGAACCATAAAGGTTGATAGGAGTACACTTTTTATTGTCTCTTTACGTCCAAATTTACTCTTAGATGATTCATAGATTGTTTTGTCAGCAAAAGACCAACTTTCGTTCATAATTGGACAATAGGATAAAAGCTCCTCTTTTGGGAGACTTGAGCAATTCCAAACCAACAAAGAATGTCGGTCTACACTTTTTATTGGTATTTTAAGTCAAATGCTATGAGTATAGATTTTGTAGGTTGTTTCGTTGCGAAAAGAGCAATTTTCTTTCCCAAAGAGACAAAAATGTTAAAAGCTCTTCTAACGAGAGAGTTCGGTAAATCCAAACCATATAGGTCGTTCGGTGTACACTATTTATTGTTATTTTATGTCAAATTTGATTAGTATAGGCTTCATAGATTGTTTCATTGGCAAACGACCAACTTTCGTCTTCAAATAGGCAAAACCGTTAAAAGATCCTCTAAGAAGAGAGTTGGGAAATTCTGAACCATCTAGGTTTTGGTATTTTATGTCAAATGTTACGACTAGAGACTTTGTATATTGTTTTTTTGCTAAAAGACCAACTTTCATTCCTTAATAGGCAAAATCGTTAAAACTCATCTAAGCAGAGAGTTGGGTAAGCCGAACCATCTAGATTGTTCGGTGTACCCTTTTTCTTTCTATTTTATGTCATATTTTACGAGTATAGGCTACGTAGAAGATTGTTTTGTTACCAAATTATAACTTACGTTCTTAATTGGACAATAGGGTTACGTTCTTAATCCGAACAGAAAAAACTTGTCGACTTTCACTTTTATTGTTATTTTATGTCAAATGTTACGAGTATAGGCTTTGTAGATTGTTTCGTTGCCAAAAATATCAACTTCCGTTCTTAATTGGACAATAGGGATAAAAGCTACTTTTTTGAGAGACTTGAGCAGTTCCAAAAAGAAATATTTTTCAGTCTGCACTTTTTATTTGTATTTTATGTCAAATGTTACGAGTATAAGCTTCATAGATTGTTTCGTTGTGAAAAGACAAACTTTTGTACCTAAATTGACAAAACCGGTAAAAGCTCCTCCATCGAGAGAGTTGTGCGATTTTGAACATCAAAGTTGAAAGGGTACACTTTTCATTGTTGCTTTACATCAAATTTTATTAGTAGTCCCCTAGTAAATTGTTTGGTTGGCAAAAGACCAACTTTCGTTCTTAATTGGATAATAATGTTAAAAGCTCATCTTCCGAGAGACTTGAGCAATTCTGAATCAAAAAAGCTTGTCGGTCTATAATTTTTATTAGTATTTTACGTCAAATTTTATGAGTATAGGCTTCGTAGATTGCTTCATTGCCAAAGGACTAATTTTCATTCCGAAATGGAGAAAATCGTTAAAAGTTCACTTATCAAGAGAGTTGAGCAATTCCAAACCATAAAGGTTGATAGGAATACACTTTTTATTGTCTCTTTAAGTCCAAATTTACTAGTAGATGCTTCCTAGATTGTTTCGTTGGCAAAAGACCAACTTTCGTTCTTAATTGGATGATAGGATTAAAAGCTCCTCTTTCGAGAGACTTGAGCAATTTCGAACCAACAAATCATGTAGGTCTACCCTTTTATTGGTATTTTATATCAAATGTTATGAGTATAGACTTTGTAGGTTGTTTCGTTGTGAAAAGATCAACTTTCTTTCCCAAATAGACAAAAGCCTTAAAAGCTCCTCTAAGGAGAGAGTTCGGCAAATCCAAACCATCTAGGTTGTTTGGTGTACACTCTTTATTGTTATTTTATGTCAAATTTTATTAGTATAGGCTTGATAGATTGTTTCGTTGGCTAAAAGACCAACTTTCATTCCTTAATAGGCAAAATCGTTAAAGCTCATCTAAGAAGAGAGTTGGGTAAGCCGAACCATCTAGATTTTTCGGTGTACAATTTTTGTTGCTATTTTATGTCATATTTTACGAGCATAGGCTACGTAGATTATTTTTTCCAAAATTATAACTTACATTCTTAATTGGATAATAGGGTTAAAAGCTCATCTTTTGAGAGATTTGAGTAATTCTGAACAGAAAAAGCTTGTCGACCTACACTTTTTACTGTTAGTTTATGTCAAATGTTACGAGTATAGTCTTCATAGATTGTTTCCTTGACAAAAGAGCAACTTTCGTTCCCAATTAGGCAAAACCGTTAAAAGCTCATCTAAGGAGAGAGTTGGGTAAATCCGAACTATTTATATTGTTCGGTATACATTTTTTATTGTTATTTTATGTCAAATTTTACGAGTATAGGCTTCGTAGATTGTTTCGTTTGGAAAAGACCAATTTTTGTTCTTAATTGGACTATTATAAGGTTAAAAGCTCCTCCTTTAAGAGACTTGAGAAATTCCGAACCGACAAAGCTTCTCGTTCTCACATTTTATTGGTATTTTATGTCAAATGTTACGAGTATAGCTTTCATAGATTGTTTTGTTCCAAAAGACCAACTTTCCTTCCCATATAGGCAAAATTGTTAAAAGCTCCTCTAAGGAGAGAGTTGGGTAATTTTGAACCATCTAGGTTGTTCAGTGTACACATTTTAATGTTATTTTATCTTAAAGTTTATTAGTATAGGCTTCATAGAATGTTTTGCTGCCAAAAGTCCAACTTTAATTCTCAAATAGGCAAAATAGTTCAAAGCTCCTTTAAGGAAAGAGTTAGGTAATTCTGAACCATCTAGGTTGTTTGGTGTAAACTTTTTATTATTATTTAGGTCAAATTTTATGAGTTTAGGCTTCGTAGATTTTTTCGTTACCAAAAGACCAACTTTCATTCCCAAATTGGCAAGACCGCAAAAAGATCCTATAAGGAGAGAGTTGGATTATTTCGAACGAGCTAGGTTTTTTGGTGTACAACTTTTATTTTTATTTTAAGTCAAATTTTACGAGTATAGGCTTCATAGATTGTTTCGTTGCCAAAAATATCAACTTTCGTTCTTAATCGGATAATAAGGATAAAAGCTCCTTTTTATGGAGACTTGAGAAATTCCGAAACAACGAAGCTTGTCGGTTTGCACTCTTTATTGGTATTTTTTGTCAAATGTTATGAGTATTGGCTTCCGAGTTTGTTTCGTTGCTAAAAGACAAAATTTCGTACCCAAATGGACAAAACCGTTAAAAGCTCATCCATCGAGATAGTTTAGCGATTCCGAACCATCAAAGTTGGAAGGGTTACACTTTTTATTGATGTGTTACATCAAAATTTACCAGTAGACACTTCGTAGATTGTTTCTTTTGTAAAAGACCAACTTTCATTCTTAATTGAAAAATGGGGTTAAAAGCTCCTCTTTTGAGAGACTTGAGCAATTTTGAACCAAAAAAGCTTTTCGATCTACAATTTTTATTGGTATTTTATGTCAAATGTTACGAGTATAGGCCTCGTAGATTATTTCATTTCCAAAGGACAAACTTTCATTTCGAAATGGACAAAACTATTAAACCTCCTCTAACGAGAGAGTTGAGCAAAAGTTGAAAGGAGTACACCTTTTATAGTTTGTTCCTTTACGTCCAAATTTACTAGTAGACGTTTTGTTGGCAAAAGACCAAATTTTTCTCTTAATTGGACAATAGGGTTAAAAGCTCCTCTTTCGAGAGAATTGAGCAATTTCGAACCAACAAATCTTGTCGCTCGACACTTTTTATTGGTATTTTATGTAAAATATTACGAGTATAGGTTTCATAAATTGTTTTGTAGGTAAAATACCAACCTTCGTTCTTAATTGGACAATAGGATTAAAAGCTCCTCTTTCGAGAGACTTGCGAAATTTCGAATCAACAAAGCTTGTCAGTCTACACTTTTTATTGGTATTTTATGTCAAATGTTACGAGTATAAAATTCGTAGATTGTTTCGTTGCCAAAAGAGCTACTTTCATTCTCAAATAGGCAAAAACGTTAAAAGTTCCTCTAAGAAGAGAATTGTTTAAATCCGAACCATCTAGGTTGTTCGTTGTACACTCTCTATTGTTAATTATGTCAAATTTTACGAGTATTGGATTCATAGATTGTTTCCTGGGTAAAAAACAATTTTTGTTCCCAAATAAGCAAACATGTTAAAAGATCCTCTAAGAAAAGAGTTGGGTAATCTTAACCATCTAGGTTGTTTGGTGTACACTTTTTATTGTTATTTTATGTCAAATTTTACGAGTATAGGCTTCGTCGATTGTTTCGTTGGCAAATGACCAACTTTCGTTCTCAAATAGTCAAAAGCCTTAAAAGCTCCTCTAAGGAGAGAGTTGGGTAAATCTGAACCATCTAGGTTGTTTAGTCTACACTATTTATTGTTATTTTATTGTCAAATTTTACGAGTAAAGGCATTGTAGATTGTTTTATTGCCAAAAGAGCAACTTTTGTTCCCAAATAAGCAAAATTATTAAAAGCTCATTTCACGAGAGAGTTTGATAATTCCGAACCATCTAGCTTGTTCGGTGTACACTTTTATTGTTATTTTTTTTCAAATTTTAGGAGTATAGGCTTCGTTAATTATTTTGTTGCCAAAAGACCAACTTTCAATCCCAAATAGGCAAAACCGTTAAAAGCCCTCTTAGAAGAGATTTGGGTAAATCTGCACCATCTAGGTTGTTCGGTATACACATTTTATTGTTATTTTATTTCAAATTTTACTAGTATAGGCTTCGTCGATTGTTTCGTTGGTAAATGACCAACTTTCGTTCTCAAATAGTCAAAACCCTTAAAAGCTCCTCTAAAGAGAGAGTTGGGTAAATCCGAAACATCTAGGTTGTTCAGTGTACACCTTTTATTGTTATTTTATTGTCAAATTTTACGAGTAAAAGCTTAGTAGATTGTTTTATTACCAAAAGAGCAACTTCCATTCCCAAATAAGCAAAATTATTAAAAGCTCATTTAACGAGAGAATTTGATAATTCCGAATCGTTTAGCTTGTTCGGTGTACACTTTTATTGTTATTTTTTTTTCAAATTTTAGGAGTATAGGCTTCATTGATTATTTCGTTGCAAAAAGACCAACTTTCAATCCCAAATAGGCAAAACCGTTAAAAGCCCTCTTAGAAAAGATTTGGGTAAATCTGAACCATCTAGGTTGTTCGGTATACACTTTTTATTGTTATTTTATGTCAAATTTTACTAGTATAGGCTTCGTCGATTGTTTTGTTAGCAAATGATCAACTTTCATTCCAAAATAGTCAAAACTCTTAAAAACTCTTCTAAGGAGAGAGTTGGGTAAATCCGAACCATCTAGGTTGTTCGGTGTACAAATTTTATTGTTATTTTTTGTAAAATTTTAGAAGTAAAGGCTTCGTAGATTGTTTTGTTGACAAAAGAGCAACTTTCGTTCACGAATAGGCAAAATTATTAAAAGCACATTTAATGAGAGAGTTTGATAATTCCGAACCATCTACCTATACTAGTACACTTTTTATTGTTATTTTATGCCAAATTTTAAGAGTATAGATTTCATTGATTGTTTCGTTGCCAGAAGACCAACTTTCGTTCCCAAATAGTCAAAACCATTAAAAGACCCTCTAAGATGAGAGTTAGGTAGTTTAGAACCATCTAGGTTGTTCGTGTACACTTTTCATTGTTATTTTATGTCAAATTTTATGAGTATAGGCTTTGTCGATTGTTTCGTTGCTAAAAGACTAACTTTTGTTCCTAAATAGGTAAAACCGTTACAAGCTCCTTTAAGGAGAGAGTTGGATAAATCCGAACCATCTAGATTGTTCGGTATACACTTTTTATTGTTATTTTATGTCAAATTTTTGGAGTATAGACTACATAGATTGTTTTGTTGCGAAATTTTAACTTTCGTTCTTAATTGGACAATAGAGTTAAAAGCTCCTGTTTCGAGAGACTTTGAGCAATTTTGAAAATAAAAAGTTTGTTTGTCTACACTTTTTATTATTATTTTATGTCGAATGTTACAAGTATAGGCTTTGTAGATTTTTTCGTTGATAAAGAGTAACTTTCGTTCACAATTAGGCAAAACCATTAAAAGCACCTCTAAGGAGAGAGTTGGGTATATTCGAACCATCTAGATTGTTCGATGTACACTTTTTATTATTATTTAATGTCAAATTTTATGAGTATAGGCATCGTAGATTGTTTTGTTTGCAAAAGACCAACTTTCCTTCTTAATTGAAAAATTATAAGGTTTAAAGCTCCTATTTGGAGAGACTTGAGCAATTCCGAATCAACAAAGCTTGTCGTTCTACACTTTTTATTGTTATTTGATGTCATATGTTACGAGTATAGGTTTCGTCAATTATTTTGTTGCCAAAAGACCAACTTTCGTTCCTATATAGGCAAAAATGTTAAAAGTGTTGGATCATAGGTCCTACATTTGTGTTTTGATGCAAAAATACATATTGGACTATTTGATTGTGCTCAACTTTGGATGAATTCGAATAAATCATGAAATGAATTATATCTACTGATTTAAGATTCATTATATATCTTTGGAAACATGTTTGATCATGTTTGATATAAATTGGACGAATTTGGACTTACTTATTTTTCAATGCTAAAAACTGTCCAAACATCACACTGCACACACATTGGTTGAACAGTCATAACTTGTTCAAATGATCTCCGATTAAGTTGATTTGTGTTCTGAAAATTATTTAAGATACTCTGGATTTTTTCATTGTGAAATATTTTTAGGTCAATTTTAAGTCTATCATGTTCAATTTGTCAGTTGAATTTAATTCACTAATGTAGTTGTGAAACTAGCCTAGTTGAGATTTGCATGATCAAATTGAATGACCAAACGACCTCAATTATAAGTGAAATTTTGTATGCACATTCTTATATAGATAAATTAATTTATCATGTGCTTACTTGAATTTTATTGAGCTTATATCATATTTGTTAACCCAAGTGCAAGCATTGAAGCTCTTTGAGCTTACAAGCAAAATTAGAGTGTTCTATCACTCATTTCTTTGTAGGTACAAATCATACACTTATTTGAGACATTAATTGAGGATGTGAAATGGTCATGGAGTATTAAGGTTTCATTGTTTAGGCACTTAGAACCCGAAATCCCCTAGGAAACCCTATTTGGGAGCAATTGAGATTATGTGAGCTGCATTGAAGGATTTATTTAGGAAAGAGTCTGAGAAATATTTATTGAGAAATTTCACCAAATTTGGAGTGAAGAAGACTTAAATTGGAGCAACCCATTCTTATCCAAAATAGCCTAAATTCCTCAAATTGACCTTCCATGGGTAGACTAAGTTGAATTAATGTTGGATGATTTATTTGGAGTAGGGGGCTTGGTCATAAAACTTCTAGAAATCCTTAGGAGCCTTTGGAGGGAGTTTGAGAAGCCTTGGATTCATTTGAAATCAAATGAAAAGGATTGGAGCCAAAACACTTGGAGGAAAATTGTCCACATCACCATGTACTATTATGTTCTTCTTTTCAAGTATTTTGGTGGGGCGAGGGGGAGGGGATTTCGTGTGAGACTTGCAGGGGTTGTTTGGTTGAGTTTTGAAGCCTTTGTAAGCATGAAGAAGAGTTTAACAAGAAGCACAAAAGATCCAAACAAACCTTGGAGGCAAGATTTGAAATTTGAATTAAAGGTTGACCAAATGTCAATAACGGCTAGCTTTCAATGGTGTTGATTGATTTCATTTTTGAAGATGAAGGGCAGAGATTATAAGTTGATTGATGGCTGAGATTGAAGATTAACAACATCCAATGGCCAAGATTAAATGGAGACAAATGAAGAAGAAAGTCATGCTTCATTCCACACTTGGAAAACTCATGTGCAAAACTTACCAAGAGAGCTTTTGTTCTTGATTCTACAATTTTTGAGTGATCTTCTATTGATCTTTTGATCATCATTTGCTGAGATTATTATCATCATCTTCCCTTCATCAACCTCAAGCTAAGACACACTTTCAAGCCAAAATCATGAAGGTATTTCTTTGAGTGTTCTTGAGCTACTTTCCACAAAGCTTCTCCTAAACATATTTCCATCTTTATGAGACTTTGTGTGAACCTTTGGTTGAGTGAAAGCCACAAATTTGAGCCAAATTTATATACTACCAGTGAGCTTTACATTGAGAGATTAAGTGTTCCCTATCCAAATAGCTTAGAGCTAATCTTGAGAGAACCAAAAACCAAATTACTTGTAAAAGTCCCTTTTGAGAGCATTACCTTTGAGAGGTGTGTGAAAGTTTAAGGTTAGCTTCAAACCTTGGTGGTGTAAAAGTTTGGGGTGTGCTTGAAAACCCTAAGTTTGTGGTGAACTTTCAAAACCACTTATATCCTTTAGTGGATTTGGAAATCCTAAGCTTGAGAGCTTAGGTAGTGGATGTAGGTGTGAGCACCGAACCACTATATATCCTTGTGCACTCTAATTTGTTACGTCCTTTCTTGTTTGGTGCTATTAGTGATTTGTGTGCCTTATAAATTGATGTTAAGGTGTTGCTTTCTGCCATTGCTTGTTGAGATATTGCTTGTCGTTGAACAACTTGTGATTAGTGGATTCTAGGTATACTTTTGATAGTTAATTTTTTGGAATAGCAATCTGTTCGTGCACTGTTCATATAGCTAGACTTTGAATTTTGATCTGAATTTTTGATATAGTATTAATTAAGATATTTTGATATTGTATACCAAATTTCGTTGCTTTGGACTTGAATTGCTAGGTCAAATAATATCTACTTGGTTGATTGGCAGATTTGTACTATAAGCACTGTTTTGATCATTTGTACGTTTTTAGATTTTGTGTTTTTGTATTTGGGGTTTATACTTAGTTTTTGGAGACACAATTCACCCCCTCCCCCTCCTCTTGTGTTATCCTAGTGATTTCAATTGGTATCGGAGGAAGGTTAGCAAAGTATTAGAATTAACATTCTAGCTTAGATCAAATGGCTTACACTAGTACTAGACCACATGATGGCGATGGCTTGTCATCAAATAGGCCACCGTTCTTTGATGACAAGGACTATGGTTTTTGGAAGATTAGGATGAGGATTTTTCTTAGGAGTATGGACATGGCTTTGTGGAGAGTTATAGAGAATGGACCATTCATTCCTACTAAGAGAGAGGGAGATAAGGTAGTTCCTAAGGATGAAAATGAGTATAGTGAGAGTGATGACAAAAAGGTGAGTTTAAATGAGAAAGCAATTAACTTGTTACACATTGCATTATCTAGGGGTGAGTATGATCATATTAGTGCATGTACTAGTGCTCAAGAGATATGAAAAATGCTAGAATTAAAGCATGAAGGAACTAGTCAAGTTAAAGATTGCAAAATTAACATGTTAGTGCAAAAGTATGAATTGTTTAAAATGATTGAAGGTGAATGCATTAGTGACATGTTTAATAGGTTGACATGCATATGCAATGATTTGAATGCACTTGGCAAAACTTATCCTATGCATGACAAGGTGCAAAAGTTCTAAGGAGCTTGCTAGAAATTGGAGTGAGAAGGTTACCGCCATCGAGGAGGCCAAAGACTTGAGGACTTTGAAGTTGGACGAGCTCATTGGGAGTTTGATAACTCATGAGATAAAATTGTTGAATAGAGTGGATGAAGAGCCTCAAAGGAATAAGGGCATTGCCCTAGCCGTGACTACTAAACCTAAAGGGGCCATGGCTTCTAAGATGAAGGATGAAGAGAACTCTTCAAGTAGTGAAAGTGATGAGGATAGTGATGATGAGATGACAATGATGGTGAAGAACTTCAAGAAGTTTTTGAAGAACAAAAGAGGAGGATTCAAGAATAGAAAGTTCAAGGGAAAGGAGAAGGAAAGAGAGAAGCCATCTTGCTTCAATTGTGGCAAGGTTGGCCACTTCCAAGCCAAATGCCTCAAAGCATCCAAGAAATATCACAATGGAAAAGGCAAAGAGAAGAAGAAGGCATTGAAAGCAACATGGGATGATTCATCATCAAGCTCATCAAGTAAGGATGAGATGGAGCATAAGGCACACTTTTGTCTTATGGCAAAAGAGGAGATAATTGACTCATCTTCTCAAGATGAGATGGTAAAAGATTCTACTCCTTTAACCTATGATGAATTATGTGATTCTCATGGTATGTTGCTTAGAAAGTGCAAACAACTTAATAAAGAAAATGCTAGACTTATGAAAAATGATGAAATGCATGTTAGTGAAATTGAGAAATTGAATGCCAAGTATGTTGCTATATGTGCTAAAAATGATGATATGATACTTGAGCATGATGTTTTGATTGATGAGAATAAGTGTTTAAAACAAAAATCTCTTATGCTTGACGAGAATGCTTGTATGGCTGAAAATTCAAATGTAAATATGCATGATTATGATCATCTTAAAGCTAGGGTGCTTGAGTTAGAAGAATAATTAGTTACATGGGATGAACATGAGTGTGTAATTCTTTCCAATGCTACTTCTTTGCAACATGAGCTTAATATGATAAAAGAAAAGAATAGATTTCTAGAAACTCAATTGTCAAAATTTTCCATGAGTTCCTTGAAATTGGATGAAATGTTGGCCTCTCAAAGCCATTATTTAGATAGGAGTGGACTTGGTTATGATGCTACGACTCTTGATGGTTCTAAATGTGAAAATGAAAAATCGGTTAAGCTTGTAAGACCTAAAGGAGACTTGACTAAAACTCCAAGGACTATACAAGGCTCGGCCAAGGCTTCAAAAGCCAAGGCCAAAGGTGCTCACTCCTTGGTGGTGCATCTTCATCTAGGGCCACACACCCTAGAGTGAGGAAATTGAGTTTGAAAAAGGTTTGGGTGCCAAAGTGCTTGAAATATGATGACAAAATTGATTATGCAAGTGTAGTGCTAAAATTAAATGTCTATGCTATTGTATCTAACCCTCAAGGATCCAAAGTTTGCATACCTAAGGTCTTTTGAATTCACATGGTTAGGTATGCTACAAGTCTTCATCCAATCCATGCCAATGGTACTTGGATAGTGGATGCGCAAGGCACATGAGTGCTGATCGAACCTTATTTACTTCATTCAAGGAAAAGAAGAATGGTGGTTATGTCACTTTTGGAGACAATTCTAAGGGAAAGATTCTAGGCATATGATCGGTTGGTAAGGGTTCATTTTCTCTAAAATGATTGTCTTTTGGTTGAAAGGTTGCAATTTAATTTGCTTAGCATTAGTCAATTAGCGGATAAAGGATATGATTCTCATTTTAAGAAAGGAAAATGTTGTATTGTAGATGAGAATGATAATATCATTACATCCGGTGTTAGAATAGGTCATATGTATGCTCTTGACTTAAATATGATGAATGATAATATGACATGTTTGATTTCTTCTAATGATGTTGTGTTGTATTGGCATAGAAGATTGGGTCATGTAGGTGTTTCTACTTTGAGAAAGCTTAGTTCAAAAGAATTAGTTAGAGGCTTACCCAATTTGAAGTTTGGTGATTCCATTATATGTGAACATTGCATTAGAGGTAAGCAAATTAAGGAGTCTTTTAAATCAAAAAATGTTGTTTCTACTTCTAGGCCACTTCAACTATTGCATATTGATTTGTTTGGTCCTAGTAGGACAAAGAGTTTAGATGGCAAGTATTATGCATTTGTTATTGTTGATGATTATTCAAGATTTACTTGGTGTTTGTTTTTAGCTCATAAAAGTGATGCATTACACGAGTTTAAATCTTTCATTAAAAGAGTGCAAAATGAGCATGAATTGCATGTTTCCAAAATTAGGAGTGACCATGAAGGTGAATTTGAAAACTATGGATTTGATGCTTCATGTGACTCTTATGGTATTGCACATAATTTTAGTGCACCTAGAACACTACAACAAAATGGAGTTGTTGAAAGGAAAAATAGGATACTACAGGAGTTAGGTAGAACCATGATGCTTGAATATGTCTTACCTAAACACTTTTGGGCCGAAGCTATAAATAATGCATGTTATGTCTCTAATAGGTTGTCTACTAGAAAGATTTTGAAAAAGACTCCATATGAGCTTTTGTATGCTAGGAAGCCTAAAGTTGACTATTTTAGAGTGTTTGGTTGTAAATGCTATATTTTGAATACAAAAGACAATCTTGATAAGTTTGATGCTAAGAGTGAAATTGATATATTTCTTGGTTATTCTACTCATTCTAGAACTTATAGAGTTTTTAATGATAAGTCTAAGGTTGTGGAAGAAAGTGTGCATGTTAAATTCGATGATATATTTTCACTTGATCCAAATGTGCTTGTAGAAGAAGAAATTTCAGGTTTTGAAGGACTAGATCATCCAAAGAGTTCACACTCTGATGGTCGTCATGATCTACAAATAAAAGAAGGTGATGATTTATTGGTGGGAAGCTTGAAGGAGATGGAAATCTCAAATGATGCTATATCAAATCAAGAAAAACAAGTGGAACCTATGTCTAATAATGAAGATCATGATGAGCATGGTAATGATATACAATCGGGCAGCTATAATAATCAAGGAAATAGGCTTCAAAAGAAGGACAAACACATGCATCCTAAAGAGCTTATCATTGGAGACTTCTCAAAAGGCATTCAAACAAGATCAAGATTGAATTCGACGGTCAACTCTCATCCTTTAAATCTTTATGCTATGATATCTATGATAGAACCTAAGAATGTAAAAGATACTTTAATTGGTGAAGATTGGATTTTTGCTATGCAAGAAGAACTTGAACAATTTGAAAGAAGCAAGGTTTGGACACTTGTTCCAAAACCTAGAGACCACACCATTATTGGAACCAAATGGGTGTTTAGAAATAAGATGAATGAAAATGGTGAAGTGACTAGGAATAAGGCTAGGCTAGTAGCTCAAGGTTATTGTCAAGAAGAGGGTATAAATTATGAAGAAACCTTTGCACCGGTTGCAAGGTTGGAGGCCATTAGACTTTTATTAACTTTTGCATGCTATAAGGGTTTTAAACTTTTTCAAATGGATGTTAAGAGTGCTTTCTTGAATGGTGTGATAAATGAGGAAGTGTATGTTAAACAACCTCTGGGTTTTGAATCTAAAGAATACCCTAATCATGTTTATAAATTAGACAAGACATTGTATGGCTTAAAGCAAGCACCTAGGGCATGGTATGAGAGACTTAGTAAATTCTTGTTAGAAAATGATTTTTCTTGTGGTAGTATTGATAATACTTTGTTTACTAAATGCAAAGGTGGTGACTTGTTGATTGTGCAAATATATGTGGATGACATTATATTTGGTGCTACTTTGGAATCAATGTGTGATGAATTTGCTATGTGCATGAAAAGTGAATTTGAAATGTCTATGATGGGTGAGTTAACATATTTTCTAGGATTGCAAATTAGACAAACCTCACATGGCATTCACATAAGTCAAACTAAATACACTTATGACTTGCTTAAAAGGTTTGGTATGGATTTGTCTAAAGGATGTTCTACACCAATGGGGGTGACATCTAAATTAGAAGTCGACCTTAAAAGCAAAGAGGTGGATCAAAAGATGTATAGGTCTATGATTGGAAGTTTACTTTATTTGACCGCATCTAGGCTGGATATCATGTTTAGTGTGTGTATGTGTGCTAGATATCAATCTAATCCTAAAGAATCACACTTAACGGCCGTTAGGAGGATATTGAGATATTTGAAAGATACACCAACCTTAGGGTTATGGTATGATAGAAAATCCTCATTTGACTTGCATGCTTTTAGTGATGCCGATTATGGAGGTTGTAGAATCGATAGGAAAAGTACAAGTGGTACATGCCAATACCTAGGGAACATGCTTATATCTTGGATTTCAAAGAAACAAACTTGTGTTGCTCTAAGTACAACCGAAGCTGAATACATGGCCATAGGTAGTTGTGTTGCACAAATTCTATGGATTAAACAACAATTGATTGATTTTAATATGTCATTTGATAAGACACTTATTCAATGTGCAACATTAGTGCAATCCATTTATCTAAGAATCCGGTTCATCATGGAAAGGCCAAACACATTGAGATTAGACTTCATTTTATAAGAGATCATGTAGCTAAAGGAAACATTGTGCTTGAACATGTTGAAGGAGAACACAATATTGTCGATTTGTTTACAAAACCAATAGCTAAGGATAGGTTTATAAAATTAAGAGATGCATTAGGATTGATTGATGCATCTTGAATGCATGGTCTTTACTTGATTGCATGTGATACATCTCGATTGGTTATATATACTTATTTGAATGAGATGTACATGTGTAGGGGGAGTTCCCAAATAAACTCTTATGTGTTTGATGTGATTCCATGTTTAAATGATGATCCATGATTGCTTCCATGTTATTGGTATTCCTTGCTAGCATATATGAGCTTGAAAACATATTTGATCTTTAATTGGTATTTTGAATGATTTTCAAGCTATGCATTCAATGTTTTTACATGGCTTAGGAAGCATTAGTTGATGCACGTCATTGAGTTAAACCATTCATTGTTTTTGAAGTTGCATTACCCCTATTTCCTCACCTTTTTTAGTTCTTACAAAAAGGGGGAGAGATAATTGATGAAAAAGTGCATATGATTTGATTAAAAATGCATATTAGTTGCACAACTTAAGGGGGAGTGAGCTTGCCATGTTAAGGGAGAGTAGGAAGCTTAAAGTGAGGGGAAGCATAATAAGATTTTGAAAATCTGAAAATGTATCTCAAAATTTCATTTGATTTCAATATGGAGATACAATTTTGCTCACTTTATGCATGAGGTATGGTATCCAAATTATATTGATATCAAATAGCTCTTTTACATCATATAGTTTTGTAATCATCAAAAAGGGGGAGATTGTTGGACCATAGGTCCAACATTTGTGTTTTGATGCAAAAATACATATTGGACTATTTGATTGTGCTCAACTTTGGATGAATTCGAATAAATCATGAAATGAATTATATCTACTGATTTAAGCTTCATTATATATCTTTGGAAACATGTTTGATCATGTTTGATATAAATTGGATGAATTTGGACTTACTTATTTTTCAATGCTGAAAACTGTCCAAATATCACACTGCACACACATTGGTTGAACAGTCATAACTTGTTCAAATGATCTCCGATTAAGTTGCTTTTTGTTCTGAAAATTATTTAAGATACTCTGGAATTTTTCATTGTGAAATATTGTCAGGTCAATTTTAAGTCTATCATGTTCAATTTGTCAGTTGAAATTAATTCACTAGTGTAGTTGTGAAACTAGCCTAGTTGAGATTTGCATGATCAAATTGAATGACCAAACGACCTCAATTATAAGTGAAATTTTGTATGCACATTCTTATATAGATAAATTGATTTATCATGTGCTTACTTGAATTTTATTGAGCTTATATCATATTGGTTAACCCAAGTGCAAGCATTGAAGCTCTTTGAGCTTACAAGCAAAATTGGAGTGTTCTATCACTCATTTCTTTGTAGGTACAAATCATACACTTATTTGGGACATTAATTGAGTATGTGAAATGGTCATGGAGTATTGAGGTTTCATTGTTTAGGCACTTAGAACCCGAAATCCCCTAGGAAACCTTATTTGGGAGCAATTGAGATTATGTGAGCTACATTGAAGGATTTATTTAGGAAAGAGTCTAAGAAATATTTATTGAGAAATTTGACCAAATTTGGAGTGAAGAAGACTTAAATTGGTGCAACCCATTCTTATCCAAAATAGCCTAAATTCCTCAAATTGACCTTCCATGGGTAGACTAAGTTGAATTAATGTTGGATGATTTATTTGGAGTAGGGGGCTCGGTCATAACCCTTATAGAAAGCCTTAGGAGCCTTTGGAGGGATTTTGAGAAGCCTTGGATTCATTTGAAATCAAATGAAAAGAGATTGGAGCCAAAACACTTGGAGGAAAATTGTCCACATCACCATGTACTATTATGTTCTTCTTTTCAAGTATTTTGGGGGGAAATTTCGTGTGAGACTTGCAGGGGTTGTTTGGTTGAGTGTTGAAGTCTTTGTGAGCATGAAGAAGAGTTTAACAAGAAGCACAAAAGATCCAAACAAACCTTGGAGCGAAGATTTGATATTTGAATCAAAGGTTGACCAAAAGTCAATAACGGCTAGCCTTTCAATGGTGTTGATTGATTTCGTTTTTGAAGATGAATGGCAGAGATTATAAGTTGATTGATAGCTGAGATTGAAAATTAACAACATCCAATGGTCAAGATTAAATGGAGACAAATGAAGAAGAAAGTCATGCTTCTTTCCACACTTGGAAAACTCATGTGCAAAAATTACCAAGAGAGCTTTTGTTCTTGATTCTACAATTTTTGAGTGATCTTCTATTGATCTTTTGATCATCATTTGCTGAGATTATTATCATCATCTTCCCTTCATCAACCTCAAGCTAAGACACACTTTCAAGCCAAAATCATGAAGGTATTTCTTTGAGTGTTCTTGAGCTACTTTCCACAAAGCTTCTCCTAAACTTATTTCCATCTTTGTGAGACTTTGTGTGAACCTTTGGTTGAGTGAAAGCCACGAATTTGAGCCAAATTTATATCCTACCTGTGAGCTTTACATTGAGAGATTAAGTGTTCCCCATACAAATAGCTTAGAGCTAATCTTGAGAGAACCAAAATCCAAATCACTTGTAAAAGTCCCTTTTGAGGGCATTACCTTTGAGAGATGTGTGAAAGTTTAAGGTTAGCTTCAAACCTTGGTGGTGTACAAGTTTGGGGTGTGCTTGAAAACCCTAAGTTTGTGTTGAACTTGCAAAACCACTTATATCTTTTAGTGGATTTGGAAATCCTACGCTTGAGAGCTTAGGTAGTGGATGTAGGTGTGAGCACCGAACCACTATATATCCCTGTGCACTCTAATTTTTTATGTCCTTTCTTGTTTGGTGCTATTAGTGATTTGTGTGCCTTATAAATTGATGTTAGGGTGTTGCTTGCTGCCATTGCTTGTTGGGATATATCTTGTCGTTGAACAACTTGTCATTAGTGGATTCTAGGTATACTTTTCATAGTTAATTTTCTGGAATAGCAATCTGTCCGTGCACTGTTCATATAGCTAGACTTCGAATTTTTATCTGAATGTTTGATATAGTATTAATTAAGATATTTTGATATTGCATACCAAATTTCGTTGCATTTGGACTTGAATTGCTAGGTCAAATAATATCTACTTGGTTGGTTGGCAGATTTGTACTATAAGCATTGTTTTGATCATTTGTACGTTTTTAGATTGAGGTTTTTGTATTTGGGGTTTATACTTAGTTTTTGGAGACACAATTCACCCCCCGCCCCCTCTTGTGTTATCCTAGTGATTTCAATTGGTATCGGAGGAAGGTTAGCAAAGTATTAGAATTAACATTCTATCTTAGACCAAATAGCTTACACTAGTACTAGACCACATGATGGTGAGGGCTTGTCATCAAATAGGCCACCGTTCTTTGATGGCAAGGACTATGGTTTTTGGACGACTAGGATGAGGATTTTTCTTAGGAGTATGGACATGGCTTTGTGGAGAGTTATAGAGAATGGACCATTCTTCCTACTAAGAGAGAGGGAGATGAGGTAGTTCCTAAGGATTAAAATGAGTATAGTGAGAGTGATGACAAAAAGGTGAGTTTAAATGAGAAAGCAATTAACTTGTTACACAATGCATTAGCTAGGGGTGAGTATGATCATATTAGTGCATGTACTAGTGCTCAAGAGATATGGAAAATGCTAGAATTATAGCATGAAGGAACTAGTCAAGTTAAAGATTGCAAAATTAACATGTTGGTGCAAAAGTATGAATTGTTTAAAATGCTTGAAGGTGAATGCATTAGTGACATGTTTAATAGGTTGACATGCATATGCAATGATTTGAATGCACTTGGCAAAACTTATCCTATGCATGACAAGGTGCAAAAGTTCTAAGGAGCTTACTTAGAAATTGGAGTGAGAAGGTTGCCGCCATCGAGGAGGCCAAAGACTTGAGGACTTTGAAGTTGGACGAGCTCATTGGGAGTTTGATGACTCATGAGATAAAATTGTTGAATAGAGTGGATGAAGAGCCTCAAAAGAATAAGGGCATTGCCCTAGCCGTGACTACTAAACCTAAAGGGGCCATGGCTTCTAAGGTGAAGGATGAAGAGAACTCTTCAAGTATTGAAAGTGATGAGGATAGTGATGATGAGATGAGAATGATGGTGAAGAACTTCAAGAATTAATTAAGATATTTTGATATTGCATACCAAATTTCGTTGCATTTAGACTTGAATTGCTAGGTCAAATAATATCTACTTGGTTGGTTGGCAGATTTGTACTATAAGCATTGTTTTGATCATTTGTACGTTTTTAGATTGTGGTTTTTGTATTTGGGGTCTTTAATTTCCAAATTGGCAAAATCATTAAAAGCTCCTTTAAGGAGAGAGTTGGATAATTGCGACCATCTAGGTTGTTCGATGTGCACTTTTTTATGTTTTTTATGTCAAATTTTACGAGTATAGACTTCATAGATTGTTTCGTTGCCTAAAGACCAACTTTCATTCGCAAATAGGCAAGATCGTTAAAAGCCCCTGTAAAGAGAGAGTTGGGTGATTGCGAACCATCTAGGTTGTTCGGTGTACACTTTTTTATGTTAAATTTTACGAGTACAAGCTTCGTGGATTATTTCATTGCCAAAACAACAACTTTCGTTTTCAAATACGCAAAACCGTTAAATGATCCCCTAAGAAGAGAGTGGGGTATGTCTGAACCATTTACGTTGTTCAAAGTATACTTTTTATTGTTATTTATCTCAAATTTTATGAGTATAGGCTTCGTAGATTGTTTCGTTACCAAAAGACCAACTTTTGTTCTTAATTGGACAATGGGATAAAAGCTCCTCTTTCAAGAGACTTGAGCAATTCGGAACTAAGAATGCTTGTCAGTCTACACTTTTTATTGGTATTTTATGTAAAATGTTAAGAGTAGAGGCTTCTTAGATTGTTTCATTGCCAAAACACCAACTTTCGTTCCCGAATAGGTTAAACTGTTAAAAGACTTAAGGAAAGAGTTTCGGAAATTTGAACCTTCTAGATTGTCCTGTATACACTTTTTATTGTTATTTTATGTCAAATTTCATGAGTAAAGAGCTCATAGATTGTTTTGTGCTCAAAAGACCAACTTTCATTATTAATTGGACAATATGGTTAAAAGCTCCTCTTTCGAGAGACTTGAGCAATTACGAACCAAGAAAGCTCGTCGTTCTACACTTTTTATTGGTATTCTATTTCAAATCTTACGAGTACGAGCTTCGTAGATTGTTTTGTTGGCAAAAGACCAACTTTCGTTCCTAATTGGACTATAGGGTTAAGAGCTCCTCTTTCGAGAGACCTGAGCAGTTCTGCATTAACAAAGCTTATAGGTCTCCACTTTTTATTGATATTTTTTTGTTAAATATTACGAGTATAGACTTTGTAGATTTTTCCATTGCCAAAAGACCAACTTTTGTTCCTAATTGGACAATAGGGTTAAAAGCTCCTCTTTTGAGAGACTTGAGCACTTCTGAACTAACAAAGCTTGTCGGTCTACAATTTTTATTGGTACTTTTTGTCAAATGTTATGAGTAATGGCCTCGTAGACTGTTTCATTGCCGAAAGACCAACTTTCGTTCCCAAATAGGCAAACCCTTTAAAAGCTCCTCTAAAGAGCGATTTGCATAAATCCGAACCATCTAGGTTGTTCGGTGTACAATTTTATTGTTATTTATGCCAAATCTTACAAGTATAGGCTTCATAGATTGTTTCGTTGGCAAAAGACCAACTTTCATCATTAATTGGACAATAGGGTTAAAAGCTCTTCTTTAGAGAGACTTGAGCAATTCCGAACCAACAAATCCTGTCGGTCTACACTTTTTGTTGGTATTTCATATAAAATGTTAATAGTATAGTCTTCGTAGATTGTTTCGTTGCAAAAAGATCACCTTTCGTTCTCAAATATGTAAAACCGCTTAAAGCTCATCTAAGGAGAGAGCTGGGTAATTCCGAACCATCTAGGTTGTTCGATGTGCACTTTTTAATGTTATTTTATGTCAAATTTTATGAGTATAGAATTCGTAAATTGTTTCGTTCGCAAAAGACCAACTTTCGTTACTAATTGGACAATAAGGTAAAAAGCTCCTCTTTCGAGAGACTTGAGTAATTCCAAAGCAACGAAGCTTGTCGGTCTACATTTTTTTTTGTATTTTGTGTAAAATGTTATGAGTATAGAGTTCATATATTGTTTCGTTGCCAGAATAACAACTTTCATTCCCTAAGAGATAAAATCATTAAAAGCTCCTCAAAGAAGAGAGTTGGGTAATTCTGAACTATGTAGATTGTTCGGTGTACCCATTTTACTGTTATTTTAGGTCAAATGTTACGATTAGAGGCTTCGTAGATTGTTTCGTTGCCAAAAGACCAAATTTCATTCTCAAATAGGCAAAACCATTGAAAGCACCTTGAAGGAGAGAGTTGGCAAATTGCAAACCATCTAGGTTGTTCGACGTACACTTTTTACTGTTATTTTATCTCAAATTTTACGAGTATAGAATTCTTAGATTGTTTCGTAGGCAAATGACTAACTTTCTTTCTTAATTGGACAATAGGGTTAAAAGCTCCTCTTTCAGGAGACTTGAGCTGTAATACCTTGACCCGAAAATGCAAAAAAAAATAAATAACGAAAATAATCGTCATCATTAGATGGTAAATTTAGATTGATATGAAGGGATTATTAATTAAGGAGATAGAAATACACACATAATTATGTAAAGATATAAATATAGATATATAGATATATATTAATAATAATAAAAAAAAAGTTTGGACCACTTTCGGTGGTCAAATAATTGACTACCGAAAGTGGCATTTGAATGGCCAATTGGCCATCTTTGTTTAAAAAAATGAAGTAAAGAATGAAATGTTGCGCCAGCAACATTTCATAAAAAACAAAAAAAAAAAAAGAAGAAAGCACCAACCAGATGCGAGAGAGAGAGAAGCCGAGAGAAAAAGAAAGAAAGAGGGAAGAAAGATAGAAGGAGAAGAGGCTTGGGTTCTTGGAAGATACAAGCTTGGATTGGTAAGATTAGGGTGTTGAAAAAGATTCAAGAGGATTGGTGGAGTTTTGGTAAGTTTTTCTAATTTTTTCAAAAGTTAGGTTTTTATTTATAATTGATGGAATCTTTGATTAATTGGTTTAGAGGCTTTAGGAAGTTGATTTGATAAATGATTGTGGTTGTATAAATTGTTGATTTGGAGTGAAAACTAGATTGGGTGGATTTTCAAGCATAGAGGAAATTTCTAGAGAGAGAAGGTAAACCTTTGAGTTTTGTGAGATAATTGTTATTTTTATGAGAAATGTGATGTTAATAATGCATTGTTGTGACGTGAGTTTCGATTTTTGCCAAATATTAGGCTTCGAACCGAAACCCTAGGTTTTGGGAAAAATTTCAATAAGTGAAATTGCTTGGAATCGAGGTAGGGGATTCTAGCCCAATCTTTCGATTATTTCTTGTTATCTAAAAAGCGTTATTTAATCTTCATTGTTATTCGTATTTGTGTTTTTCCTTATTTGCTCCATAAGGAAGAACGAACCAAGGATTATTCTTTAATTTTCCTAAAATGTTAGTTTGCATTCCCGGTTGATTGCTTGGTCTTATAGCAAGCATGTATGGTTTTTATTCATGCATCATGACTAGTTAAATATATAACTAGGATTCGTTTATTGCTATATTAGTTCATGGCATGCCATTATTGCATTAGAGCCACATGGAAGTGCAAGTATGGATTCGCGACTTTCGTAGGTTGTGTGAACGTCATATGGGAGGAGGGTTGTGGAACCTCGACTTGGTTGCAATTGAATAACTCTCATATGAGGCAACATACTAAGATTCCGAGGAATCGGTTTAGGGAACCCGAGTCAGTATGGACAAGACTGGTGTCTTGTAATTGGTCATGGTTTCCTTATTGAGTCGTATGGTGGCAGTGTTCACCGATATCGATGTGTGGGGATGGATGCCGAGGCGTCGTCCCGTTGCGACTCACGGTAAGAAACGAGACCACGGTTTGATGAGTATTTGTTATGGTGGTTCATAGTATTTGACATGTTGCTGCATTGACCTAGCTTTTTATTTGAGCTATTATATTTTGTTATCCTCTTTGCCCCTACTGAGCCATTGCTCACCCTTTACTCTCTTTGTGAAACCCCGACCCAAAAATTAGTGCAATTTTTATGTTTAAACAAAGGGGGAAAAACTGGACTAGGCGCACCAGGGGGCGCCTAGTCCAGTGAATGCATGAATGGAGGAAGTCCAGAAGAGGAGGTACTGGACTGGGCTCACCTCGAGGCGCCTAGGCGCAGCGCCCAGTCCAGTGGGAGATGGGATGTGGAGTAGGCGCAGAGGCGCCTAGGCGGGCGTGAAAACCCTGCATGCCCAGGATGGCGCCCAGAGCAGCGCCTGAGGGAAATTTTGTTAGGCTAGGGTGCCTAGGCGCCCATGGTAGCGCCTAGGAGTAGCCCGTGTTTTCAAAAAGGCTCCAGCGAGTCATTTTAGAGAGATTCTTGCTTGGTTTCAGTTCTAGAGAGAGAGAGAGCGACGATTCTAGAGAGAGAAGAGTATTTGGAGTGATTCTTAGAGATTGGAGCTTGGTTTTGGAAATTGGGAAAGGATTCAAGGAAGATTCAAGCCTTGGAGTTAAGATTCTTCATTTTTCCATTTCTAGGGTTTTTGAGTAGATCTTGTTAGTTTTGTTTAGAGTTGATTTCTATGGTTTAGAAATGTTGATTTAGGGTCATATGTGGTTGTATATGTAGGTTGGATTCTTGTTTTGGAGTTGATTTCCATAAGGTTGAGTTTGGGGGTTTGAGAGGAACCCTAGAGAGAGGAAGTAAGTTTTCTCAATTTAGTTGTTTAATTCATATTGGATATGATATATTGAGATGTTTGGATGATTAAATGGGTATGATATATGTGGAATTGTTAGGTTGGTGAAACGGGGGTGAAAACCCTAATTGTGAGATTTTGTGAATTGCTTGACACGAGGTAGGGGATTTCCAACCATTCTTTCTATCGTTGTTCTAAATCTTTTAAAGAGCGTTTCGATTCCTCATTGGCCATTTTATTTGTGCTTCCGCCTTAATTGCGTCTAAGGGGAAACGAACCTTGTATGTAGAATATTGTAATTCTCAATGTTGCATGACCCGTTGTGCCTGTTCCATCATCTATGGGCACGATTTGATTCTGTTCATGCATCATGGTAGTTATGTATATATATATATATGTAGGATGTTCATATATATATATATATATATATATATATATATATATATATATATATATCTTTTGGCATGTCATGGCATAAACGCATTAGAATTGCATTGGACTTCGAGTATGGACTCGGAGATCCTTAGGATTCTTGAAAGCTACTTGGAGGGATGACGAGGTGATGAGAGTTACCACCAAGTCATGTGAACTCCTTGTAGGATAACTGTAACGCCCCGTCCCACGAAACCTAATTCCAGGCTCGTGGTCCAGAACGCTACTCACATTACAATATAAACTCACCCTACATTTATTATAAGTCCCCTTCAATACACAATTTCACCTAATTTAACTAAAATAACTTAATCTGAAATAACAGCGTCATCTCTTATATTTCAAATAAGCAGTAACACTCAATTAATATCCTCTAAATATACTACTGTGAATCTTATACTTTTAATTCTCATTCTCGAATGTACCCTTATTACCATACATCAAAGCTATTAACAGTAAGTGCATGAATTAATTAACTACACAACTAATCAATTTTCATGAAACTAACTTCTGTCACATGAGCATCTTCTTCATGGATCCACAGCGATACCATCAACTCCTAAGTCATCATAATCATCTACGAGGTCATAACCTGCATCACGGAACATAATGAGCCGAGGGCCAGCAAGTAATATCTATGCATTAATGCACGTGAACAGTTTCTTTAAAGAACAGTCAACCATTTTTACAGTACTTGGGCCCTTAACCTAGGTACACTGCTACAGAGCAAACCGGTCGGGATTTTCCTTTAATTAAGTTTTCCACTAAGGACACTTTTCAGTCAATAAAATATTTTCCTTTTTCCTTTTCCTTTTCCTTTTTCAGTCAACATATACCCTCCCTGTAGCAGTTGTACTAGATTCATAAAAATTCGTAAAACATTTTCCTTTTTTCTCTTAAATGCATGTGTCATGTATTCCATGATGTGATATGCTTTATGCAATACAACCATTAACCGTTAAATCTGAACATCATCACATAACAGTTCACCATTCACAGATAACTCATCATCGTCAGTTCAACCTCATATATATACACATTTCATCATATGACAGTTTGCATTTGACTAGTACCAAAATCACTACCATCAAGTTGATGTCGTATAAACACAAGGTCAATACAATTTTTATTATAACAATGTCAGCCTCATCGTAGTAACTCAATCATACTATCATACATACAAATATACATACGCACATACATACACACATTCGTACAGACATACACACATACTTACAAATATATAACTGTAAAATTTGCAATCATTCAACAGGCAATTCCGTGACACAGGTGAATATTACTTACAGTGACATGCTCCCGTAATCCTGATACTTTAATTACCAACATAAGTTCCTGAAACCCATACAATATCTATAATTATTTATTAATCTCACATCTTTAATTCATTTATTAATACTATTATCTTTTAATCAATTTATTTTATTAACATAGGCAACTTATTATGATTAACTTGTTACAATTAATTACTTAAAATAATATTCAATTAGGACAACTTGACTCGGTGGTCACTCCTAACGGGTCTTAGATACCCATACAATATATACAATAATTTGTCAATCTTACTCTCTTTAATTGATTCATTAGTAACATTGTCTTTTATTCAACTTAATTATCAATACCATTATCTATATGTAATTAACTTAAAACAACTAATTATCCTAATTATTAATTAATTAAGTTAATTACAAATCCAACCGGGTCAGTTTGACCCGGTCGCCAATGTCAGCGGGTCTATCAGACCCGACTCCCATCATTTACGGGTCACCGCCGGTTAAGCGACGGTAGACCTCACGGTGGCCATAATTAGGTCGCCAGTCGAACGACGAATCCAACGACGCTGTTATGTACCTGAACGGTGGCCAGATCACGGCGAATAGAAGTCCTAAAGACCACGGCGCCGCGCGCCTTCTCTCCTCCATTTCCAGCGATCCACTCCACCTTTCCGTCCGAAAACAGTGGCGTTCGCTTCCTTGCTTCACGCTCGTCCTTCTCTGTTCGTCGCCGTTTAGCAATTTCGGCCCTCCGTCGCCGCCCCTAGCTCTGGTCGCGGTTTAGGGTTTCGCCCCCCTCCATTTTCGTGCCTCGCCTATACTTATATATATTTATTTAATCTAATTTTCTTTCCTTAATTACTGTTACGCCCCTGCCAATAATGCTTATTTACAAACACTACCTATATGTATTTATCGGATTGCCCTTATCATATTTATTGTTATATATTTTATTTTTATTTTTATTTATCTTTTTCTTTTTGTATTTAACTTTCGTAATTTATAGTAATTTCATTGTAATCCCGATTATAATGATTCTTGCACTCATAATTCTTATTTATACCATAGAATTTATGAAAAATATTCCGATCCAATTTAATCCACACTTGACGTCACCTATTTGACACATGACTTCACTGATCTTACCACATTTACCGTAACAGGTTATTCAAAGGATCGGGGTGTTACAATAACGCACTAGAGGTACGGTTAATGAGGAACCTTGCCTGGAATGGTTCGGGCGTGATGGGATCTTGCAACCGGATAATCCAAGAGCGTTTGATGTTAGGAAGCTTGCTCCTATTCAATATGACATGGATAGCGACCATGATATTGATGAGTTGATGTGGTGAGCTTGCTCACGTTCGATATTACATGGAACGAGACATGGTATCGATGATGTTTGCTCATGAGGGGATTTCCCAAATTGATGTTTTATGTGATTGTTGATTATACGTGCATGTGGTAGATTTCATACTGTTGCATAGCCTATTGTTTCGAAAACGACCTTATTACTCTCTATACTCTTAACCCTACTAAGCTTCTTGCTCACTCTCTACTTTCTTTTCCACCCACAGGTGATACTGGTACAGGTACCAGTGGAGCGGATCAGTGAGAGCGGGATGTGACATGGATGGCCCTGGGTAGGATGAGGGTGCTAGAGAGATACTCTAAGCACGTATTTTGTAAACGATGTATTGATGATTCTTCGTGATATACTTATAACCATTTGGCACCAGAGGGTGTATGCATGATGTATGCTGAGTTGATTTTATGGTTATATGATATTATGAATTTGATGATGTGTTTATACTATCAGTTTGTGCATGCTGGTAGTGGATGGCCTGAGGCCCTAGGATCAGGATTGCATGTGATTGAGGCCTGAGGCCTGGCTAGGTTGCTAGTGTGATGGATTAATATATATGTGCCTGTTTTTGATGCAGGCGGGGACTCTCCGACATACGGGGAGATGCCACCGGATTTTCGGTCTGCCGGATGATTGTACTAGTGGCCTAGGACGGTGCCGGAGAGGCACCCGTGGCGTGCCCGGATCGGAGCGTCACACTCTTTCTTTTCCACACAGGCGAGACTGGTACGGATACCGGCACTACGGATGTGTAGGAGGTGGGATGACATGGTGCCACCTGGAGACACTAGGATGGGGTTAGAATAAAGAATTGACTTTCTTTATTATGTTTGATATTATATATGCGAGTTGACGATTGTGTATGTTGGTTATATTGTGAACACCTTGACCGTGTGTGATAGGTACGGATAGGAGGGTGCCTTGTGATAGGACTCTTGTACCTGGATGTGAACCTTATGGTTACATTGCATGTATGAAGATTATGTTTATTTATGTATTGCGGATGCATGCTGTAGATGACCTGAGGCCCTGCCTAGGATTGTGGTTGCTTGTGATGTGATGGCCAGAGGCCTAATATATTTGTTGAGTATGTGCTGCGTATTTTAGGTTGGTATTCTCCGATATACGGGGAGATGCTGCCGAAATTTCGGTAGAAATTTATGGATTGAGTTTGGAGAAATTAAGATTAAATCTATTTGTGATATTGTGGAGGTTTAATAGCTTATTGATATTGAATTAAGGTTAAACAGTAGCGCCTTCCTGGTCGAGGCGTTACATGAGCAATTATGAAGTGACAAGGCTTGTCGGTCTACACTTTTTGTTGGTATTTTATGTCAAATATTCTAAGTACAGGCTTCGTAGATTGTTTCTTTACCAAAAGACCAAATTTCATTCCCAAATAGGCAAAACCATTGAAAGCACCTCTAAGGAGGGAGTTGGAAAATTGTGAACCATCTAAGTTGGTCGGTGTATACTTTTTATTGTTATTTTATCTCAAATTTTGCGAGTATAGGCTTCGTAGATTGTTTCGATGGCACAAAGACCGACTTTCGTTCTTAATTGGACTACGGGGTTAAAAGCTCCACTTTCGAGAGACTTGAGCAATTATGAACCAAGAAAGCTTGGTAGTCTACACTTTTTGTTGGTATTTTATTTAAAATGTTAAGGGTATAGGCTTCGTAGATTGTTTCGTTTCCAAAAGACCAACTTTCATTCTTACTTGGACAATGGGTTAAAAGCTCATCTTTCAAGAGACGAGCAATTCGGAACTAAGAAAGCTTGTTGGTCTTTACTTTTTATTTGTATTTTATGTAAAATGTTAAGAGTAGAGGCCTCCTAGACTGTTTCATTAACAAAACACCAACTTTCGTTCCCGAATAGGTTAAATCGTTAAAAGACTAAGGAGAGCATTGCGTAAATCCGAACCTTCTAGATTGTTCTGTGTACACTTTTTATTGTTATTTTATGTTAAGTTTTACGAGTATAGACCTCGTAGATTGTTTCGTTCGCAAAAGACCAACTTTCATTATTAATTGGACAATAAGGTTAAAAGCTTCTCTTTCGAGAGACTTAAACATTTTCGAACCAACAAAGTTTCTCGTTCTATTACGAAAAGACCAACTTTTGTTCCCAATTGGACAATAGGGTTAAAAGCTCCTCTTTCGAGAGACTTGATCACTTCTGAACTAACAAAGCTTGTCGATCTACAATTTTTATTGGCACTTTTTGTCAAATCTTAAGAGTAAAGGCTACGTAGATTGATTCGTTTCCGAAAGACCAACTTTCGTTCCCAAATAGGCAAACTCTTTAAAAGCTCCTCTAAGGAGAGATTTGCATAAATTTGAACCATCTAGGTTTTTCGGTGTACAATTTTTATAGTTATTTATGCCAAATCATACGAGTATAGGCTTCGTAGATTGTCTCATTGACAAAAGACCAACTTTCGTCATTAATTGGACAATGAGGTTAAAAGCTTCTTTTTCGAGAGACTTGAGCAATTCCGAACCAACAATGCCTGTCGGTTTACACTTTTTTTTGGTATTTTATGTAAATTGTTAAGAGTATAGTTTTCGTAGATTGTTTCGTTGATGAAATTTCATCTTTCGTTCTCAAATAGGTAAAAACGTTAAAATAACTCATCTAAGGAGAGAGCTGGGTATTTCCGAACCATCTAGGTTGTTCGATGTGCACTTTTTAATGAAATTTTATGTCAAATTTTATGAGTATAGACTTCGTAGATTGTTTCGTTCGCAAAAGACTAACTTTCGTTATTAATTGGACAATAAGGTTAAAAGCTCCTCTTTCGAGAGACTTGAGCAATTTTGAAGCAAAAAAGCTTGTCGGTCTACGTTTTTTATTTTTATTTTACGTAAAATGTTATGAGTATAGAGTTCATAGATTGTTTCGTTGCGAGAATAACAACTTTTGTTCCCTAAGAGGTAAATCAGTAAAAGCTGCTCAAAGGAGAGAGTTGGGTAATTGTGAACTATCTAGATTGTTCGGTTTACCCATTTTATTGTTATTTTTTGTCAAATGTTACGATTATAGGTTTCGTAGATTGTTTCGTTGGCAAAAGACCAAATTTAATTCCCAAATAGACAAAACCGTTGAAAGCACCTCTAAGGAGAGAATTGGGAAATTGCAAACCATCTAGGTTGTTCGACGTACACTTTTATTGTTATTTTATCTCAAATTTTACGAGTATAGAATTCTTAGATTGTTTCGTAGGCAAAAGACTTTCTTTCGTTCTTAATTTGACAATAAGGTTAAAAGCTCCTCTTTTTGGAGACTTGAGCAATTATGAAGCGACAAAGATTGTCGGTCTACACTTTTTGTTGGTATTTTGTGTCAAATATTATGAGTACAAAATTCATAGATTGTTTCTTTACCAAAAGACCAAATTTCATTCCCAAATATGCAAAACCGTTGAAAGCACCTCCAAGGAGAGAGTTGGGAAATTGTGAACCATCTAGGTTGTTCAGTGTACAATTTTTGTTGTTATTTTATCTTAAATTTTGCAAGTATAGGCTCGTGGATTGTTTCGTTGACAAAAGACCGACTTTCATTCCCAAATATGCAAAAACGTTAAAAACCGCTCTAAGGAGTGAGTTGGGTAAGTTCGAACCATCTAGGTTGTTCAGTTTACACTTTTTATCGTTATTTTATGTAAATTCTGCAAGTATAGGCTTCATAGATTGTTTCGTTGTCAAAAGACTAACTTTCATTCTTAATTGGACAATGGGGTTAAAAGCTCCTCTTTCAAGAGACTTGAGCAATTCCGAACCAACAAAGCTTGTCGGTCTACACTTTTTATTCGTATTTTATGTAAAATGTTAAGAGTATAAGCTCCGTAGATTTTTTCGTTCCCAAATATGCAAGAACGTTAAAAGCTTCTCTAAGAAGAGAGTTGAGTAATTCTGAACCATCTAGGTTGTTCGGTGTACACTTTTTATTGTTATTTTATCTCAAATTTTATGTGTATCAGTGATGGGACTTATTTGCAAGCGCACAAATCGCACAAGTAATAAAGTGATGAATAGATTATCGTTCCCACGAGGATTGAGTTAACAGTTGATGAGTATCCGTTATGATTAACGCTAGCGCTATTTGGAGAATCGAATAAGTTGTTTTGGTTTGATTAACACTAACATAAACAATGTAACAAGAATTTATATTCTAAAGAAGCACTTAAAGATGTAAAGTTACAGATTATATAAATCACATGAGTAAAACACTATGGTTTCTAATTACACCATTACCTATCCAATTCCAGTTCCTTGACTTATCAATCCGTAATTACTTACAATTATTGACAATCGGTCTCCCTTACCAATTTAATGCTCCATTCCTAGTTATACTGAAAGTATTCCTATCACTAACCCATGGTATTCCAAACATTCAGATTTAAGTGACAAAAACCCATTAAGATTAGTGGAAAACCACATAATGATTGCATAATGCATGTCCTTATATTCTTATGGTACATGAACCTTATGGTATCTATGGCAAGATGCAAATCCTAGATATCTCCTTCCGGTCTCAATCCAAGCATCAAATTAATTGAATGCCGATCAAGCACTCAAGAGCTTTAAACATAACCATAAATACTCAATAATATGTAGAAATCAATAGAATATCAAGTCAAGTTCATGAAATCTTCAAAGCTAGGTTACATTAGGGCCCTAATGAGAGGATTAGTTCCTCATAGTATCAAGAACAACACAACTAACAATCATAATATCCATCACAAGAAGTAAAGAGAAAGATTAAACCCGAAAAATTCGTAGCTCCACTTCCTCTCATCTTCTTCTTCTTCAACTCTCCCAAGGTGTGAGAGAATGGTGGCTAGGTCATGAGCTCCCCCAAAAATGATATAAGATGGTCTTTTATACCTCCATAAACCCTAGTGACGTTTGTATACTAAGCTATGCCATTTTGGCTTAGTATTTTCTAATTTGGGCAAAGTTTTCCCAGTAGAAAACCTAAAATTCGTGATCTGCACATTCTGGGAGATCGATCCACAAAATTCTCTGCCATTAATATCTTCAAGGGGGATTGATCCACAAAAATGGGCGATCGATCCACAAAATTCTCTACCATTCATATCTTGTGGATCGATCCACAAATTTCTCTGGATTCTTGTGTCTTGTTTTGTGGTTGATCCATCTCCAAAAAATTTGATCCATCACCAATACTTCTGTCCTTTTAACCACTTATTTTTCCCTTTTTGCCTTTGATATGAAAGTAAAATCACAAGATTAGACAATATTGATGATCAAAAACATCAAATGAGGCAAAAACTAGTGTTAATTAGTTTACAAGAGTCTTGCAAATATTAGATAGATCAATAGGCTTCGTAGATTATTTTGTAGGCTAAAAACTAACTTTCATTCTTAATTGGAAAATAGGGTTAAAAGCTCATCTATCAAGAGACTTGAGTAATTCTGAACCCATAAAGCTTGTCGGTCTTTAATTTTTATTGGTTTTTTTGTCAGATCTTATGAGTATAGGCTTTGTAGATTATTTCGTTGCGAAAAGACCAGCTTATATTCCAAAATAGGCAAAACTATTAAAAGCTCCTATAATGAGAGACTTTAGTAAATCCGAACCATCAAGATTGTTAGGTGTAAACTTTTTATTGTTTCGTTGCCGAAAGACTAACTTTCGCTCCCAAATTGGTAAAACTATTAAAAGATCCTCTAAGGAGAGAGTTGGATAATCTTGAACCATCTAGGTTGTTCGGTGTGCACTTTTGATTGTTATTTTATGTCAAATTTTATTAGTATACTCTTCGTAGATATTTTTGTTCAGAAAAGGCAAAATTTCGTTCTGAAATAGGCAAAATCGTTGAAAGCTCCTCTAAGGAGAGAGTTGGGTAATTCTGAACCATCTAGGTTGTTCGGTGTGCACTTTTGATTGTTATTTTATGTCAAATTTTACGAGTATAGATTTTGTAGATTGTTTCGTTTGCAAAAGACCAACTTTCATTCTTAATTGGACAATAGGGTTAAAAGCTCCTCTTTTGAGAGACTTGAGCAATTCCGAACAAAAAAAACTTGTCGGTCTGCACTTTTTATTGGTATTTTATGTCAAATGTTATGTATACATGCTTCGTGGATTTTTTCGTTGCCAAAGGAGCAACTTTCGTTCTTAACTAGGAAAAACCGTTAAATGCTTCTCTAAGGAGAGAGTTAGGTAATTCTAAACCATCTAGATTGTTCAATGTACACATTGTATTGTTATTTTATTTCAAATTTTATGAGTATAGCCTTCGTAGATTTTTTTCGTTGCCATTTTCAAATAGGCAAAACTGTTGAAAGCTCCTCTAAGAAGAGAGTTGGGTAATTTTGAACCATCTAGGTTGTTCAGTGTGCACTTTTTATTGTTAATTTATATCAAATTTTATGAGTATAGGCTTCGTAGATTATTTTGTTCCCAAAAGAATAACTTTTGTTCACAAATAAGCGAAAACGTTCAACGCTTCTCTTAGGAGAGAGTTGGGTATTTTCGAGCCATCTAGATTGTTCGGTGTACACCTTCTATTATTATTTTATCTCAAATGTTAAGAGTATAGGCTTCATAGATTGTTTTGTTGGCGAAAGACCAACTTTCATTCTTAATTGGATAATAGGGTTAAAAGCTCTTCTTTCAAGAGACTTGAGCAATTCCGAACCAACAAATCTCGTCAGTCTACACTTTTTATAGGTATTTTATGTCAAATGTTATGAGTATAGGCTGTTTCGTTGACTGTTTCGTTGCGAAAAGATCAACTTTCGTTCCCAAATATGCAACACATTTAAAAGCACCTCTGAGAAGAGAGTTGGGTAAATCCGAACCATCTAGATTGTTTGGTGTACATATTTTATTGTTATTATATGTCAAATATCATGAGTATAGGCTTAAAGGCTGCTCTTTCGAGAGACTTGAGCAATTTTGAGCAAAAAAAGCTTGTCGATCAACTTTTTTTATTGCTATTTTATGTCAAATGTTACGAGTACAGGCTTCGTAGATTGTTTCATTGCCGGAAGACGAAATTTCGTTCTCAAAAAGACAAAATCTTTGAAAGCACCCCTAAGGAGAGAGTTCAGTAATTCTGAACCATCTAGGTTGGTCGGTGTATACTTTTTATTGTTATTTTATGTTAAATTTTATGAGTATAGGCTTCACAGATTATTTCGTTGCCAAAACAAAAAGTTTCTTTCCCAAATAGGCAAAACCGTTAAAAGATCCTCTAAGAATAGACAGGATTAATTCCGAACCATCTAGGTTGTTCAGTGTACTCTTTCGATTGTTATTTTATGTCAAATTTGACGAGTATAGGCTTCGTAGATTGTTTTGTTGGCAAAATACCAACTTTCGTTCCCAAATAAGCAAAACTGTTAAAAACTCATCTAAGGAGAGAATTGGGAAATCCCAAACCATCTAGATTGTTTGGTGCATACTTTTTATTGGTATATTATGTCAAATGTTACCAGTACATGCTTTGTAGAATGTTTTGTTATGAGAAGAGCAATTTTGTTCTCAAATAGGCAAAACCTTTTAAAGCACCTCTAAGGAGAGTGTTGGGTAAATCCGAACCATCTATATTATTTGGCGTATACTTTTTATTGTTATTGTTATGTCAAATTTTACGAGTATAGGCTTCATAGATTGTTTCATTGGCAAAAGATAAACTTTCGTTCTTAATTGGAGAATGGGGCTAAAGCCTTCTCTTTCGAGGGACTTGAGCAATTCCAAACCAACAAAGCTTGTCGATCTACACTTTTTATCGGTATTTTATGTAAAATGTTACGAGTATAGGCTTCGTAGATTATTTTGTTGCGAAAAGAGTAACTTTCGTTTCCAAATCGGAAAACCCTTTAAAAGCACCTTTAAGGAGAGAGTTTGGTAAATCCGAACCATCAAGATTGTTTAGTATGCACTTTTTATTGTTATTTTATGTCAAATTTTCCGAGTATAGACTCGTAGATTGTTTCGTTCGCAAAACACTGACTTTCTTTATTAACTGAACAATATAGTGAAAAGCTCCTCTTTCAAGAGACTTGAGCAATTCCGAACCAACAAAACTTGTTGTTCCATAGCTTTTGTTGGTATTTTATGTCAAATGTTACAAGTATAGGCTTTGTTGATTATTTCGTTGGCAAATGACCAACTTTCGTTCTTAATTGGACAATAGGGTTAAAAGCTCTTCTTTCGAGAGACTTGAGCAATTTTGAACCAGCAAATCTTGTTGGTCTACACTTTTTATTGGTATTTTATGTCAAATGTTACGAGTATAAGATTCGTATATTGTTTTGTTGTGAAAAGAGCAATTTTCATTCTCAAATAGGCAAAACCTTTTAAAGCACCACTATGGAGAGAGTTCGTTAAATCCAAACCATCTAGATTGTTTGTCGTACACTTTGTATTGTTTACTTATGTCAAATTTTATGAGTATAGGCTTCGTAGATTGTTTAGTTGATGAAAGTCCAACTTTCTTTCTTAATTGGACAATAGGGCTAAAAGCTTCTCTTTCGAAGGACTTGAGCAATTCCAAAACAACAATACATGTCGGTCTACACTTTTTATCAATATTTATGTAAAATGTTATTAGTATAGGCTTCGTAGACTATTTTGTTGGGAAAAGACAAACTTTCATTCTTAATTGGACAATGGGATTAAAAGCTGTTCTTTTGAGAGACTTCAGCAATTCCGAACCAACAAAGCTTGTTGGTCTACACTTTTTATTGCTATTTTACGAAAAATATCACGAGTATAGGGTTCTTAGATTGTTTTGTTGCCGAAAGACCAACTTTCGTTCCTAAATAGGTAGAACCATTAAAAGCCTTATTAAGAAGAGAGTTGGGTAATTCTGAACCATATAGATTGGTCAGTGTACACTTTTTATTGTTATTTAATGTCAAATTTTATGAGTATAGGCTTCAAAGATTGTTTCGTTGGCAAAAGACTGATTTCCGTTCTTAACTGGAGAATAGGGTTAGAAGAGACAATATTGTTAAAAGCTCATCTTTCGAGAGACTTGAGAAATTTAGAAGCAACAAAGCTTGTTGTTCTACACTTTTTGTTGGTATTTTATGTCAAATGTTATGAGTATAAGTTTCGTAGACTGTTTCGTTGGCAAAAGAGCAACTTTCGTTCTTAATTAGGCAATGGGTTTAAAAGCTCTTTTTTCGAGATACTTGAGCAATTGGCAACCAACAAAGGTTGTTGGCCTACATTTTTTATTGCTTTTTTTTGTAAAATGTCACGAGTATAGGCTTCGTAGATTGTTTCATTGCCAAAAAACAAACTTTCGTTCCCAAGTAGGTAAAACTGTTAAAAGCTTCTCTAGGAAGAGAGTTTGGTAGTTCCGAACTATCTAGATTGTTCGGTGTACACTTTTATTGTTATTTAATGTAAATTTTTATGAGCATAGGTTTCATAGATTGTTTCGTTGGCAAAAGACCAACTTTCATTCTTAATTGGACAATAGCGTTAAAAGCATATCTTTGGATAGACTTCAGCAATTCTGAATCAACAAAGCTTGTTTGTCTACACTTTTTATTGGTATTTTTTTGCAAAATGTTACGAGTGTAGGCTTTGTATATTGTTTCGTTCTCAAAAGACTGACTTTCGTTCCTAAATGGGCAAAATCGTCAAAAGCTCCTTTATGGAGAGAGTTTTGTAAATCCGAACCATCTAGGTTTTTCATAGTACTATTTTTATTGTTATTTTATGCCAAATTTTATTATTATAGGCATTATAGATTATTTCGTTGCCAAAAGACCAATTTTTGTTCTCAAATGGGCAAAACCGTTAAAAGCTTCTCCAAGGAGAGAGTTATGTAAATTTGATCCCTTTAGCTAGTTCGGTGTACACTTTTCGTTGATATTTTATGTAAATTTGATCCCTTCGTAGATTGTTTCATTTGCAAAAGAACAACTTTCGTTATTAATTGGACAATAAGGTTAAGAGTTCCTCTTTCGAGAGACTTGAGCAATTTCGAACCAACAAAGCTTGTCGTTCTAAACTTTTTATTGGTATTTTATGTCAAATATTATGACTATAGGAATCATAGATTATTTTGTTGGCAAAATACGAACTTTTGTTATTAATTGGACAATAGATTTAACAGCTTCTCTTTCGAGAGACTTGAGTGATTCTGAAGTGACAAAGCTTTTTGGTCTACACTTTTTATTCGTATTTTATGTCAAATGTTATGAGTACATGCTTCATAGATTGTTTCGTTGCGAAAAGAAGAACTTTTGTTCCTAAACAGGTAAAACCGGTAAAAGCTCCTCTAAGAAGAGAGTTGGATAAATCCGAAACATCTAGATTGTTCATTGTACATTTTTTATTGTTATTTTATGTGAAATTTTACGAGTATGGGCTTGGTAGATTGTTTCGTTGGCAAAAGACTAACTTTTGTTCTTACTTGGACAATGGGGTTAAAAGCTCCTCTTTTTTGAGGTACTTGAGCAATTCTGAACCAACAAAGCTTGTCGGTCTACACTTTTTATTGTTATTTTATGTATAATGTTATGAGTACAGGTTCGTAGATTGTTTCATTGGCAAAAGACCAACTTTCATTCTTAATTGGAGAATGGGGTTAAAATCTCCCCTTTCTAGAGACTTGAAAGCTTGTTAATCTATATTTTTTATTGGTATTTTATGTAAAATCTTACGAGTATAGGCTTCGTAGATTGTTTCCTTGACAAAAGACCAACTTTCGTTCCCAAATAGGTAACACCGTTAAAAGCTCCTCTAAGAGAGAATTGGGTAATTCCGAACCATCTAGATTTTTCGGTGTACACTTTTTATTGTTTTTTTATCTCTAATTTTATGAGTATAGGCTGTGTAGATTTTCTCGTTGCAAAAAGTCTGAATTTCACTCTCAAATAGGCAAAATCGTTGAAATCTTTTCTAAGGAGAGACTTGGTAATTCTAAACCATCTAGGTTGTTCGGTGTGCACTTTTTATTGTTATTTTACGGCTAATATTACGAGTAAAGGTTTCACAAATTGTTTCGTTGTCGAATAACCAACTTTATTTCTTAAATAAGCAAAAATGTTAATTGCTTCCCTAAGGAGAGGGTTAAGTAATTCTGAATCATCTAGGTTTTTTGTTGTACACTTTTGATTGTGATTTTATGCAAAATTTTACGAGTATAGGCTTCGTAAACTGTTTCGTTGCTAAAAGACCAACTTTCATTCTCAAATAATCAAAAATGTTAAAAGCTTCTCTAAGGAGAGGATTGTGTAATTCCGAATCATCTAGGTTGTTTGATTTACACTTTTGATTTTTCTTTTATGTCAAATTTTAAGAGTATAGGCTTCGTAGATTGTTTCATTTCCAAAAGACCAACTTTCGTTACCAAATAGGCAAAACCATTAAAAGCTCGTCTAAGGAGAGAGTTAGGTAAATCCGAACCATCTAGATTGTTCGGTGTACACTTTTTATTGTTATTTTATATCTAATTTAACAAATATAGGTTTGGTAGATTGTTTCGTGGCCATAAGACCAACTTTCTTTCTTAATTGGATAATAGGGTTAAAAGCACCTCTTTCAAGAGATTTGAACAATTTCAAACAGAAAAATGTTGTCAGTCTAAACTTTTTATTGGTATTTTATGTCAAATGTTACGAGTACAGGCTTTGTAAATTGTTTTATTGGAAAAGAGAAACCTTCGTTCCCAAATGGGCAATACCTTAAAAAGCACCTCTAAGGAGGCAGTTGGGTAAATCCAAACTATCTACATTGTTTGGTGTACACTTTTTACTGTTAGTTTATCTCTACTTTTAGAAGTATATGCTTGGTAGATTGTTTCGTTGCCAAAAAACCAACTTTCATTCTTAATCGAAAAATGTGGTTAAAAAGCTCCTCTTTCGAAAGACTTGAGCATTTTCAAACAGAAAAGGCTTGTCAATCTACACATTTTATTGGTATTTTATGTCAAATCTTACGAATACAGGCTTCATAGATTGTTTCATTGTCAAAAGAGTAACTTTCGTTCCAAAATAGGCAAAACCATCAAAAGCTCCTCTAATAAGAGAGTGGGGTAAATCCGAAATATCTAGATTGTTTTGGTGTACACTTTCGATTGTTATTTTATGCCAAATTTTATGATTATAGGCTTCGTAGATTATTTTATTGCCAGAAGAATAACTTTCGTTCCCAAATAGGCAAAAATGTTGAAAGCTTCTCTAGGAAGAGAGTTTGGTAATTACGAACCTTCTAAGTTGTTCGTTGTATGCTTTTGATTGTTATTTTATGTCAAATTTTACGAATATAGGCTTCGTAGATTCTTTCATTGGAAAAATACCAGCTTTCGTTCCCTAATGGGCAAAATAGTTAAAAGCTCCTCTAAGGAGAGAGTTGTGTAAATTTGAACCATCTAGGTTGTTCGGTGTACACTTTTTATTGCTATTTTATGCCAAATTTTACGATTATAGGCTTCGTGGATTGTTCTTTGGCAAAATACTAACTTTCGTTCATAATTGGTCAATGGGATTAAAAGCTCCTCTTTCGAGAGACTTGAGCAATTCCGAACCCACAAAGCTTGTCTTTCTATACTTTTTATTTTTATTTTATGTAAAATGTTAAAAGTATAGGGTTCATAGATTGTTTCGTTAGAAAAAGACCAACTTTCGTTTTTAATTGGACAATAAGATTAAAAGCTCCACTTTTGAGAGACTTGAGCAATTCTGAACCGACAAAGCTTGTCGATCTACACTTTTTATTGGTATTTTATGTTAAATGTTAAGAGTATAGGCTTTGTGGTTTTTTTCTTTGCAAAAAGAGCAACTTTCATTCCAAAATAGGCAAAATATTTAAGAGCATATCTAAGGATAGAGTTGGGTAAATTAGAACCATCTAGATTGTTCGGTGTAAACCTTTTTTTGTTATTTTATGTGGAATTTTATGAGTATAGGTTTCGTAGATTGTTTCGTTCGCAGAAGACCATCTTTCGTTCTTAATTGGACAATATGGTTAAGGACTCCTCTTTCAAGAGACTGGAGCAATTCGGAATCAAAAAAACTTGTCGTTCTACACTTTTTTTTGGTATTTTATGTGAAATGTTATGAGTACATACTTTGTAGATAGTTTTACTGCGGAAAGAGTAACTTCCTTTCTTAATTGGATAATAGGGTTAAAAGCACCTCTTTTGAGATACTTGAGCAATTCCGAACCAGCAAATCTTGTCGGTTTGCACTTTTTATTGGTATTTTCTGTCAAATGTTATGTGTACGCGTTTGAAGATTCTTTCGTTGTGAAAAGAGCAACTTTTGTTCTCAAATAGGCAAAACCTTTAAAAGCTCCTCTAAGGAGAGAGTTCGGCAAATTCGAACCATCCTTCATTGTTCCATGTACACTATTTATTGTTATTTTATGTCAAATTTTACGAGTATAGACTTCGTAGATTGTTTCGTTCGCAAAAGATCAATTTTCTTTTTTAATTGGACAATAAGGTTGAAAGCTCCTCTTTCGAGGTACTTGAGTAATTTCGAACCAACAAAGCTTGTCGTTCTACACTTTTTATTGGTATTTTATGTCAAATGTTACGAGTATAGGATTCGTAAATTGTTTCATTAACAAAAGACCAACTTTCGTTCTTAATTCGACAATGGGGTTAAAAGCTCCTCTTTCGAGAGACTTTAGCAATTTCGAACCAACAAAGCTTGTCGGTCTACATTTTTATTGGTATTTTTCTTAAAATTTCTTTGACACAAGACTAACTTTCATTCTCAAATAGGTAAAACCGTTAACAGCTCCTTTAAGGAGAGAATTGGATAATTTCGAACAATCTAGATTGTTCGGTGTACACTTTTTATTGCTTTTTTATGTCAAATTTTATGATATAGGCTGCGTAGATCTTTTCATTGCAAAAATTCCAAATTTCAATCTCAAATAGGCAAAACCATTGAAATCTCCTCTAAGGAGAGAGTTCGATAATTCTAAAACCATCAAAGTTGTTCTGTGTGAACTTTTTATTGTTATTTTATGGCTAATTTTACGAGTAAAGGCTTCGTAAATTGTTTTGTTGCCGAAAGACCAACTTTCGTTCTCAAATAATAAAACGTCAAAACCTTCTCTAAGGAGAGATTTAGGAAATTCCGAATCATCTAGGTTGTTTGCTGTACACTTTTGATTGTGATTTTATGTCAAATTTTACGAGTATAGGTTTTGTACCTTGTTTCGTTGCCAAAGACCAACTTTCGTTCCCAAATAGGCAAAACTATTAAAAGCTCCTCTAAGGAGGGAGTTGTATAAATCTGAACCATCAAGATTGTTCGGTGCACACATTTTATTGTTATTTTATGCTAATTTTTTTGATTATAAGCTTCGTAGATGGTTCTTTAGCAAAAGACCAACTTTTGTTCTTAATTAGACAATGGGGTTAAAAGCTCCTCTTTCGAGAGATTGGAGCAATTCCGAACCAACAAAGCTTGTCGTTCTACACTTTTTATTGCTATTTTATGTGAAATGCTACGAATACAGAATTTGTAGATTATTTTGTTGCGAAAAAACAGTTTCTTTCGTTCTTAATTGGACAATAGGGTTAAAAGCTCCTCTTTCGAGGGACTTGAGCAATTCCGAACTAGCAAATCTTTTCGGTCTACACTTTTTATTGGTATTTTATGTCAAATGTTATGAGTAAAGGTTCGTAGATTGTTTCTTTGCGAATAGAGCAACTTTCGTTCCCAAATAGGCAAAACCTTTAAAAGCTCCTCTAAGGAGAGAGGTGGGTAAATCCGAAACATCAAAATTGTTCGGTGTACACTTTGTATTGTTATTTTATGTCAAATTTTACGAGTATACGCTTCGTACATTGTTTCGTAGCCAAAGACCAACTTTCGTTCCCTAATAGGCAAAACCTTTAAAAGCTCCTCTAAGGAGAGAGTTGTGTAAATCAGAACTATTTAGGTTGTTCGGTGTACACTTTTTGTTGCTATTTTATGCTAATTTTTTTTTATTATAGGCTTCATAGATTGTCCTTTGGCAAAAGACCAACTTTCGTTCCCAAATTGACAAGACCGTTAAAAGCTCCTCTAAGGATAGAGTTGAGTAAATCTGAACTATCTAGATTGTTCGATGTACACTTTTTTTTGTTATTTTATGTCTAATTTTACGAGTATAGGCTTGGTAGATTGTTTCGTTGCAAAGGACCTACTTTCGTTCTTAATTAGACAATAGGGTTAAAAGCTCCTCTTTCGAGAGACCTAAACAATTTCGAACAGAAAATCCTTGTCAATCTACACTTTTTATTTGTATTTTATGTCAAATGTTACGAATACGGGCTTCATAGATTGTTTCGCTGCCAAAGGAGGAACATTCGTTGCAAAATAGGCAAAACCATTAAAAACTCCTCTAAAGAGAGAGTTGGGTAAATTTGAGCCATCTAGTTATTCGGTGTACACTTTTTAATGTTATTTTATGTCAAATTTTGCGAGTATAGGCTTCGCAAATTGTTTTGTTGGCAAAAAAACCAACTTTTGCTCTTAATTGGACGATGGGGTTAAAAGCTCTTCTTTTGATTGACTTGAGCAATTCTGAACCAACAAAGCTTGTCGACCTAAACTTTTTACTGGTATTTTATGTAAAATGTTATGAGTATAGGCTTCGTAGATTGTTTCGTTGCTAAAAGATGAACTTTCATTCTTAATTGGACAAAAGGATCAAAAGCTCATCTATCGTGAGACTTGAGTAATTCCGAACCAGCGAATCTTATCAGTATACACTTTTTATTGGTATTTTATGTCAAATTTTATGAGTACAGGCTTCGTAGTTTGTTTCGTTGTGAGAACAGCAACTTTTGTTCCAAAATATGTAAAACCTTTAAAAGGACCTCTACGAAGAGAGTTCGGTAATTTCGAACCATCTAGATTGTTCGGTGTACAGTTTTTATTGTTATTTATGTCAAATTTTATGAGTAGAGGCTGCGTAGAATTTTTCATTGCCAAAAAACCAACTTACGTTCCCAAATAGGCAAAACCGTTAAAAGCTCCTCTAAGGAGAGAGTTTCATAAATCTGAACCATCTAGATTGTTTGGTGTACACTTTTTATTGTTATTTTATGAGTATAGACCTTGTAGAATGTTTCGCTCGCAAAAGACTAACTTTCGTTATTAATTGGACCATAAGGTTAAGAGCTTCTCTATCGAGAGACATGAGCAATTCCGAACCAACAAAGCTTGTCGTTCTACACTTTTTATTGGTATTTTTTGTCAAGTGTAATGAGTACAGTTTTCGTAGATTATTTCGTTGAGAAAAAAACAACTTTCATTCCTGTTGGACTTGGGATGTGGGTTGGGTCGCCCATGAGGGCTAGACTCAACCTAGCCCATTTAACAAGAGAAGTTAAGAGAAGTTACTTGGTGTAACTATATCCCTAACCTCTCCCATGTGGAACTTCAGTTCACCAAAAAGAAGAAACAAGTGTCTCGTTCTTCTTGAGAGAATTCCAAAAGGTTTGCTTGCAAGTATAATCAAAAGGTGTTCATCCCGTGAATAGCATTCCGGTTCTAGTAATTGGAAATGACTTAGAAGCATTGTGAAACATATTACGATCCTTGAAGTTCTCCAAACCGATTAGGAAAAGAGTAGTGTTCTTGATCCTAAGGAATCTACATTGGTATCAGAGCCCATTTTTGTATGTTTTCATGCTTGATTGTGATGTTTTTATGGTTAGAAACACATTAGAATGCATGAAATACCATATAAATTCATATGACAACCGAAAATTTCTTCATTATTTTGAGTGAGTTTCTTTCATGGTTTGGTTATGTATTTGGTATGGTTGGAAGGCTCTCTAAACAAGCTTTCCAACGAGTATTTTTTACACATTTTTCTGATAAATGTGTGAATCGATATGAATTTTTGAAGTTGGATGATCAAAACTGCCTATGCATGAAATTTTGAATTGAATTTTCTGGAAAAATTAGTGTTAATGACCAGTTTCACTCTTGGGGAGAGTTGTGTGTCATTCAAACATCATATGAAAGGCCAATACCTGCTGTCTTGCGAGGAGAGAGGGGTTGGGCTATCTAGTCCATGGGCCTATTAAGTGTCTGTTGTGCGACTCTGTGATATGAAAAGACATTTTTTATGTAACGACCCACTCCAGTCGTTATTGGCACCGGCTGGGCCCATATGCCACTACCTCCAACCCATCTGGCCCCACAGACGCCCAGGTTATTGGTGTCAGGTTTAGCAGAGCCTCGAACTCATGACCTCCACACCCTTTAACATAGGGCTCAAGACAATAATATTTAAATGCTAGACGAAAAGAATTTCGCCGGACAAAACCATTGAAAGGCTGTGCGTGAAGATCACTCACTAGGCGGAGCGTTCATGCGCCACCTGCTAGTCAATTGGGTCTAATGACCCGGGTTGACCTGGGGCGGGACCGCGGGTCGGGTTGGGTTTGACCCACGGTTCCTCATTTTAAAAAAATGACTTAGCCGCCCTTTGAACGCGCGTGACCTGCACGAGCCAATCTAATTAGCCAAAATGTTTTGGGTGCGTCTGGGTGCGTGTAAGGTCAGAGAATGCATGTTATAAGTAACTAATTAATAAGTTAATTATTGTTTTATTGATTATTTGTGTGCGTAGTGGCTACACAAGCACAAATAATTCATTTCTTGGCATATAAGAAAAGTGCATCACATACGATTGCCGAGCATATAGATTATATGTATTAGTGGATTAAGAATCTGTGGCATCATGATGTTCATGAGTTCTTCATCGAGCAACAAATTGAAATTATGCTTGATGCTCTACTGAATGAATGAGACTCTGTTCGCCAAGCATTGAAACCAAGGTTGGGTTTCAATGATTTCAATAGTCTCGCTAATGAGTTACTGCTTGAGAGGGAGCACTAGTATACCGCTATGGGCATACGTCGAACTGGACGAAGCGCAAGGTGTTTGGAGCCTGCTGCTCGTTTTGTTCCATGGTATGAGTTGTATGAGCTTGATGGACACAGCGATATGGACACAAATGACATGATTACTGATCCTGATTATGTGCCAAGCATTTGATTTGTATTGTTTCCTATTAGTATTACATTGTACATATTTCTAGTACATTTGCTTATGTATGCACATATTTATGCTTTCAGTAATGAGATTTTATTATATGTAATTTATGAATTAATTACATTTAATGAGCATGAATGGAAATATGTTTAATAATGGGAGGTTTTTAGGTTGGTAGATTTATAGAGAATATCTCACCTAATGACCAAAATGTTGCGCATGTTTAAATTAAATAATAATAATTGGACTATACTAACAGAAATTGATTGAATGTGTAACATTACTTTCGTTATTGTTGCATGTGTTAGATTATTATTAATTAATTTGAAACATTGTAGCGAAACATTGTTGTCAAATGATTGAATTATACAACATCCTAATTTAAGTAATTGTCTCTATATATAGTTGAAATGGCTGCAACAAAGAGTATTGTCGCTGATTTGAACCATGAGAAAAACCGAATGAGAAGAATTACGATGTTTGGCATTGTAAGATTCAATACCTCCTGGAGGAGCAAGACATGATGGAAATCATCACACAACCGATGGCTGAACCTGGGCAAAGGAACACTGCTCAACATAGGCGTGATATGAAGACATATCAAACATATAAGCGCAAAGATCATATGGCTCGTATTTTGATGTTGAGCAGCATGAAGAATGACATAATGCTGTACTTTGAGAAGTACCGCTCAACTCAAGCAGTTTGGGATGCTGTTATGTTCTAGTATGGTGGAACTTCAACAACAAGGTAGCGTCAGTTAACCCTCAATTTTGATGGTTATAAGAAGCCAAGATCAAACCATGAGGCAACATCTGGCGGTCATGTCTAACATGATCAAACCATGAGGCAACATCTGGCGGTCATGAGGGCTACTGGGCATGATATGATTGACGAGCAGCAAGTCCAAGCTATAATTCGCTCTTTGACAAGAAATTGGGAAAACATGCTTGTTAACCTTACCCACAATGACAACATCAAGATATTTGATGAAGTCGCTTGTCATGTTGAGCTTGAAGAAGATCCTCTTCTCTATGAAAAGCTTGAGAATGAACCTTTCATGACTGAATTGTGATGCCCCGACCAAAATTCCACGTACAGAGCCGGGAGCATCACTTTAGGCGTGTGCTCAGTCACTATGGATCTCACTACATGTCATCCTAACTCCGGATTCTAATAGAAATCCGACAGCACCTCCCCGTATATTGGAGGGTGCCAACCTGAAGTCACATATCACTTAACATATGAAAATAATCAATAATAATCAGAGAAGTTTCGCAGCCTAAAAAGGCCACTGGCCATCTATCCACATTCACACACTAGGCAGGGCCTCAGGCCTCCTAATCACATGCAATCAATAAGCAGAGCATAATCATATCAATAATAATATCAAAGACTATCAAAGTCTATCAATCTGGACCCAAGGTCCACCATCCAGGTACGAGAGTTTCGCTCACATGGCAACCTCCTGACCATCCATCCATCATACCAAAAAGGTATTTAAGCAATATAATATTCAACCAATAAAAGTACGATATGTACTTAATTCATAACCAAAGTTCCCAAACAACCAAATACAATCCTAGTGCTCCTAGGATGGCCTTCCATGTCACGCCGCCTCCTACTGATCCGCAGCCTGGTTCTCAACACCATTCTCACCTGAAGGATAAAGAAAAGGAATAGGGTGAGTAGGAGGCTTAGTAGGGAAAATAAGATGAATCATAAATAACGTAAAGGCTGAATATTGAAACAAGCTCAATGCAGCAACATGACATCCTAAAATGTCACAACAATGCATAACCACAGGCTACACACTATAATGCCATGCACCAGTCAACGAATATTCCGAAAAACCATCAGAATCCTTGAACTTTGCCCTAGACATCCGTAGGTGCACTATCCCAATGAGAATCCCGATTCCAACAACAATGTGCCCATTCAGTACCCAACATCACACATAACAAAACCTAAGGGTACTACAAGTCCGTACTCGTAGACCCGATGCATCTAAAAATCATGTCCAATAATTTCATGCAAAAGGAGTTCATAAATGTAACAATCCTATATATATATATACACATAACTATATGATGCATGAACGAGGATTATCATGCCCAATAGATGATGAAGCATTCAAAAGGTATGCAATTCATCAATAATCAACAGGAAGGTTCGTTCTTCCTAAGGAACAATTTAGGCAAGAACACAATTAATAAAGACCAATGAAGAATTTCGACCGCTTTTTAGAGAAAAAACAATACGATAGAAAATGGGGTAAGAATCCCTACCTCGATTCCAAGCTATCTTAGACTACGGGTTTCTCCAAATACTAGGGTTTGCGTTTCCAAACCTACAATATAGTAAATTCATCACCCAATCCCACAATTTAATCCCCCATAATCGAAATCAACATAAATCAAACCACAACCCAAGAGAAAATTACCTTTCTCTCTCTAGAACCCAAATATGTTCAGTTCAAGCCTTCAAGTCTTCAATCCACCAAATCTTTGAGCAACCTAGTATATATCACCATATACAGACTTAAATCAACCTATATAGTCATTCTAGAACACCTATTCGAAGTTCTATTTGAAATTACAAAAACCCTAGGTTTTATGGAAAACTAGGAATTTACCTCAAATCTCTCCAACTTGTGAAATCCTTCTTGAATCTCCTTCTATACTTCAATCCAAATCCTTGAAATCTCTCAATATTATCACTTCTCTCTCTAGAATCGTCGCTCTCTCTCTCTCTCTCTAAAAGTAGGATCTCAACTAATAGTGCAATGTTGGTCGCGTACAGGTTCTTAAAACCTCAGTTTGTGCCTAGGCGGTACTCCGAGCGCCTAGGTGCTCTAGCCTTAGAATATTTCCCTTAATCTGCTGCCTTAGGCGCCATCCTGGGTGTGCCCAGGAAAAATACCCAAGCGCGTGCGCCCAGGCGCCCCTACGCCCCACAACTCTTACCGTGTACTGGGCGCAGCGCCTAGGCGCCTTAGGTGCGCCCAATACAGTTCTTGCCTTGTTATTCTAACCTCTCCACCTATCCACTGTACTGGGCGCTACGTCTAGGCGCCTCAGGTGCGCCTAGTACAGTTCTAACTCATTTCGTTACTATCCATTTCTCACCTAGCCGTGTTTCCTTCTGCCTAGGCACCCCTATCACATATAATAATACTATAATACATACCTTACTAACTTTCTATCAATCATAAATTCAAATTTGGGGTTGGTCTTCACATAATCCAAATCGTGAGGAGCACAAGGCTCTGGACGCAAAAAGTGGAAGGGTAGGGGTAAGACATTCCATAAAGGCAAAGGAGGGAATGAAGCAAGTTCTAGTGGACAAAAGTGCAATTGTGAAATGCGGCGGCAAGAAAGGTAGAAACAACTGTTTCAATTGTGGCAAACCTTGTCACTTTGCTCATGATTGCACCGAGCCAAAGGTATTGTTTGCACAATTTCTTCCCTCTAACTTATATGTTTGTAGTTGTTTAATGCTTGCTGAGACTGTTCCTTATTGAACTATAGACTCAGGAGCAACCGACCACATAACAAGGGATCGAAAAAACTTTGTGGAATTTCATCGAATTCCTAGAGGAAGTCAAAGTATCTACATGGGGAAGAATGCTTCCGTTGATGTGCTTGGGATCCGTACCTTCAAGCTAGAGTTGCGGGGTGGTCGCACACTTTATCTTCACGATGTGCTCTATGCTCCTGAAGTTCGACGAAATGTTGTTTCTGTTATTGTACTACTAGAACTAGGTTTTGAACTTAAGTTTACTAAAGTTTGTGTACAATTATTTCTAGACAACGTTTATTGTGGTTCTGGCTATGTGTTAGATAGATTTATGGTGATGGACACCACTAATACTGACAATTTGTCTATCTATGTTATTGGTAATTCTAGTTCTTTTCTTTATACGGAAAGTGTTTTATGGCATGCTCGATTAGATCACATTGGGCAAGATCGATTAAATAGATTGGCTCGAGCAGGTCTATTAGGATCACTCGCCAAAATGAATTGCTCACATGTGAGCATTGTCTAGCTGGAAAAGCAACTAGATTACAATTTGGCAAAGCCAAAAGAGCCAGTAGTCCATTACAGCTTATTCATTCAGACATTTGTGGACCACTGAATGTGAGGGCTAGGCATGGTGCTGAATATTTCATCACCTTTATAGATGATTTCACGCGTTTTGGTCATATCTATTTGATTTCTCACAAGTCGACTCATTGGATTTTTTCAGAAGATACACCAATTTGGTAGAGAATCAGTTAAACACGAAGATCAAAACTTTAAGGACCGATTGAGGTCATGAATATCTATCTTAAAAATTCAAAATTTTTTGTGATCAAAAGGGTATAGCTCGACAGCTTACTATTTCTTATACTCCGCAACAAAATGGCGTAGCAGAAAGAAGGAATATGACTCTTTTAGACATGGTTAGGTCAATGATGGCACAAGCCAATTTATCTATTTCCTTTTGGGGATATGCATTATTAATTGCAGCCTATGTACTTAATTGTGTGCCTTCTAAATCTGTCTCATCCACCCCATATGAATTATGGAATGGCAATAAACCTGATTTAGGGAATTTGCATTCTTGGGGGTGTGCAGTTTTCATTCATAACAATTCTCACCAATATTGAAAACTTGGTCTTAGGGGGAAGAATTGTATTTTCATAAGATACTTTGAAACCTCCAAAGGATTTGTTTTCATTAGTGAAAAAGCTGATAAGAGTGTGACAAAAATTGAGTCCCGTGATGTCATTTTCTTAGAAGAGGACTTTCCTGTGAGAGGTGAGGTTAATAAAGATTTCCAATTTTATGAAAATCTAGAACATGGTGATACTACCACAATAGAGAGATTAGAGGAAACTCATAATCCTCCTGGGGAAAGTGGGAGCGACATAGTGCCTGATCCGACTCCTATGGAGCAAGATCATGAGAAATCTCAACCTCATTGAAGCATCCGTGAACGCATCCCACGTCGTCGATTTGAGATTGAGGGGGAAGCATTCATGATTACTCCACAAGATGATGAAGAGCCAAAAACAATTAAAGAGGCTCTATCTGGTCCTAAAGCTAAAGAATGGAGTAAAGCTATGGAAGAAGAAGAAATGGAGTTAATGAAAACTAATCGAGTCCGGGACTTCGTTGATCTACCGCCAGGGCAAAAATCCATTGGAAACAAACGGATTCTTAAAATTACATGTAAGGTGGATGGGTCCATAGAAAGATATAAGGCTCGATTAGTAGCAAAAGGCTACACACAAGAAGAGGGAATTGACTATGAAGATACATTCTCACCTACTATGAGAATTACTTATGTTCGCCTCGTTCTAGCTATAGTTGCACATATGGACTTAGAATTATACCAAATGGACGTGAAAACTGATTTTATCAACGGAGAACTAGATGAAAAAATCTATATGGATCAACTTTTGGGTTTGGAATCTAAAGGACAAGAGCGCAAAGTTTGTAAGCTCAAAAGATCTATATATGGTCTCAAGCAAGCATTTAGGCAATGGAATATCTACTTTCATCAAGCAATCGAAAAGGATGGATTTACAATGATGGAAGAGGACCATTGCTTGTATTTAAAAAGTTTGAGTGATGGTTTTGTAATTTTATCCTTATATGTCGATGACATTCTAATAACAGTAAATAGGAAAGAGATGATTGATACTACTAAAAAGTTGTTATCATCAAACTTTGAAATGAAAGACATGGTTGAGGCTAGCTACGTGCTTCGTGTGAAGATCATAAGAGATCGCTTCAAAAAGGCTTTTGGGTTTATCTCAAGAGACTTACATAAAAAAGATGTTGAGCGCTATCACATGCAAGATAGCAAGCCGATGGACACTCCTATTGAAAAAGGTTTGAGCCTAAGTGTAAATATGTGTCACAGGACTCCATAAGAGAAAGAGAAGATGTCTAGAGTACCTTATGCCAATGTTGTCGGTAGTTTGATGTATGCAATGATATGCACACGTCTTGACATATGCTATGTTGTTGGTTTGGTTAGCTGATTTCAATCGAACCCAGGTCAAAAGCACTGGATGGCATTCAAAAGGATTTTGTGGTATCTAAAAGGAACTTCGGATTACATGCTATGTTATCAAGGGAGAAGGATTTGCGCCTGATTGGTTACTCTGATGCTGATTGGGGAGGAGATGTAGATCAGAGCAAATCAACTTCAGGATATACTTTCTTACTAAATAATAGTGCTATACTATGGAGTAGCAAAAAGCAATCTTGTGTAGCCTTGTCCACGATGGAGGCTGAATATGTAGCTTGTTCCGCAGCTACGCAAGATGCAGTTTGGTTAAGGAGTTTCTTGCAGCATTTAGAAGAAGATGCAGCATTGGCCGTTGCTAAGGATCTTAAATATCATGGGAAGTCCAAACATATCAAGAAAATATATCACTATATTAGAGATGCAATTACCGACAAGGACGTGGTCCTAAAATACATTACTACAAATAGCATGGTGGCTGACCCACTCACCAAGCCTATAGCCAGGGATGTCTTTATGAGACATGTAAAATCCACAAGTTTGTGTAGAATGATTAGGATACTTGCAATTTGTTGAATAATTTAAATGTATTTTGCATATTATTCAAAATTTATTTTACGGACTATATTGTAAGTGTATAGTTGTACAATTCAATGAGGTGTGTCGATAGACTATGATTGGCTCACACACATAAGAAATCGCCTCTAGCGCTTGTAAGGCGAGTAGAGATGAGACTATTTGAGTTATAGCACTCGATTAATGACTTGAGCGCAGTGCGAGAGAATTTAATTCAAAGTCATTAATTTGGAGTCGCCTTCGTTAAGACTACGATGAGATTCTTAAATAAAAGAGTCGACATGAATGAATCCTCGCCATTCATGTGTCTATATCATGATGTGATGTATTAATGTTTGCTACCTTAAGGGTGTATCCTATGTTCACGGAATGATTCGACATAAAGGTTCACTCCTAGGAAAGTGAGTTAATTCAGATCTAATTGATATGAGGGCGAAAGAAAAAGCATTATTGGTTCTAAACCTATGCTTGTATTCACCGACCGGGATTATTTCACTCAAAGGAGTTTGATATGATTTAGAATACTTGTAATTGTTGTGATGGATTGAGTATAGAATTCTTGAGGGATTGAATAATACTCGATTGTGTGTAATTCAAAATGTTTGGGGTATATAAGTACACTTTCGAGAGCAATTATATTTTGAGGTTGATGTCTCTAATATGGCCTGTATGAGTTTTCTATATTGGAGCTCCCATTATCTGTGTGCTTTAGGTTGCAAGGCCCGTTCACCTATATGAATGATTTCTTATGCAAGTATAAATTTTATGACACATTTAAGATGAGTCCAGCCCATCATGGACGAATGGGAGATGTTGGACTTGGGATGTGGGTTGGGTCGCCCATGAGGGCTAAACTCAACCCAGCCCATTTAACAAGAGAAGTTAAGAGAGGTTGAGAGAAGTTACTTGGTGTAACTATATCCCTAACCTCTCCCATGTAGAACTTCACTTCACCAAAAAGAATAAACAAGTGTGTGGCTCTTCTTGAGAGAATTCCAAAAGGTGTGCTTGCAAGGATAATCAAAAGATGTTCATCCCGTGAATAGCATTCCGATCTAGTAATTGGAAATGACTTAGAAGAATTGTGAAACATATTACGATCCTCGAATTTCTCCAAACCAATTAATAAAAGAGTAAGTGTTCTTGATCCTATGGAATCTACAGTTCCCAAATAGACAAAACCTTTAAAAGCACCTATAAGAAAAGAGTTGGGTAAATCCAAACCATCTAGATTGTTCGGTGTATACTTTTTATTGTTATTTTATGTCAAATTTACGAGTATATGATATGAATTTATTTGTGCATAATTATATTCCTTTTAATGGCCAGTTCAGTACATTTTATGCTTGATAAGGTTGGTTTGTGATAATATTATATGCATATGAATTGAATGTGGTATTGTTAAGAAACCATGCTTTGAATTGGAAATTGTAGTATCGTTGCATTTGAGACCTTCTTGCATGTTTTCCAGATTATTAGGCATTTGGAGTTGACAGAGTAATACGTGGTCTTAAGAAATTTATTAGAGGACATTTCAAGCTTTTTGGGAAGTGCTGGTTTGTACAAATCGGAGTCCGTTTGAGCTCTGGAAGTTATCCCAATATTAAATGCCGGAAATCCTCAAAGAAGCAGGATTCTTATTTGCGGACTGAGCCTTTAGGAGTGCATAATTCGGTCATATGATGTCCGAATTGAGTGATTCAAAAGCCCATAAATATCTACACATTCAGAGCTACAATTTTGGTGAAGAGGTTCACGTCTGAATATGCTCATAATAGCCCAGAATTCAAACGCAAGTTCATGGACAGATTTTGATAGAAGTTAGTTTCCTAAACAACTTAGGAAGTAGAGTGATTGTAGGAGTCTTAACTTAGGGCTTCTAGAGAAACGTGGGAAGCATTGAAAACATATTTAAGGAGTTGGTAGAATAAGTTGAAGGACAATAATTATTTTTCATAGAGACGGGAGTTCATCTAAGCCATGAGCGGCTAGTTTTCTTTGTTTGGTTCAAGGTATTCTAAGTTGGTATATGGTTTTGTGAGACCTGGTTTAATATTCTAATATCAGTTTCTATTCAAACGATATGCTTCTCTGATTTATTGACGTGATTTCATGGTTCTTTCAATTAAGGTGCACATTAATTGATGTTCTATGTGATGAATGCTAGATTGTGATCTTCATCCGTAATTGTCTTGACACTTGTTGTAGCAATCAGAGTAAGCAATTGTTTTTCCAGACTTTTGTGATTAATCTGAGGGAAGTATAAATTGGATTAATAATTTTCGCTGGTGGATATTTGAATCCAATCTCAGTTGTTCTTAAGGTTGTTATTAATAGGAGAAGGATTCTTAATACCGACTTGGTTGATAACAAGATTTAATATGAGTGCTAGGCTTTGTATTAATGTTTATTGAGAAGAAGAAGGTCATTTAGCTTCTGGATGATCTTTGAACTAAGCTTTTAAGAGGAATTGAATGTCTATGTGTCTATGATCAAATCTATACCAACGGTTGAATCGCTTTGGACTAACGTTTATTAATTGATTCTATCAACACTTTGTTAACTTGCTTTGTGACAACAAAATCCCCCATTCTTTCTATTTACATCGTACCGCACTTGTGATTAGTCAAGTTAATTCGCTTCTCTGTGGTATTGACCCTTGCTCGCTGCTGCTATATTTATAGTTTAGAGGTAAGGAATTAGTTTTAGTTGTGAACGACACACACCAATATAGACTTCGTAGATTGTTTCGTTCGCAAAAGCTTATCTTTCGTTATTAATTAGACAATAAGGTTAAAAGCTCCTCTATGGAGAGACATGAGCAATTCTGAACCAACAAAGCTTGTCGTTCTACACTTTTTATTGGTATTCTTTGTCAAATGTTATGAGTACAGTCTTCGCAAATTGTTTCGCTGTGAAAAGAGCAACCTTCGTTCCCAAATGGGAAAAACAGTTAAAGGCTCCTCTTGGGAGAGAGTTGGGTAATTACGAATCGTTAAAGTTGTTCGTTGTACACTTTTAATTGTTATTTTATGTCAAATTTTACAAGTATAGGCTTCGTATATTGTTTCGTTACAAAAGACCAATTTTCGTTCCCAAATAGGAAAAACAGATTAAAGCTCCTCTAAGTAGAAAGTTGGGTAAATCAGAATCATCTAGGTTGTTCCCTGTGAACTTTTTATTGTTATCTTATGGCTAATTTTATGAGTATAGTCTTGGTAAATTGTTTCATTGACAAAAGACAAACTTTGGTTCTCAAATAAGCAAAAACGTTAAAAGCTTCTCTAAGGAGAGAGTTCGGAAATTCCGAATCATCTAGGTTGTTCGGTCTACATTTTAGATTGTTATTTTATGTCAAATTTTACAAGTATTGGCTTCATAGATTATTTCGTTGTCAAAAGACCAACTTTCATTCCCAAATAGGCAAAACCGTTAAAAGCTCCCCTAAGAAGTGAGTTGGGTAAATCCAAACCATCTAGATTGTTCGGTGTACACTTTTTATTGTTATTTTATGTCTAATTTTATGAGTATAGGCTCTGTAGATTGTTTCATTGGCAAAAAACTAACTTTCGTTCTTAATTAGACAATAGGGTTAAAAACTCCTCTTTCGAGAGACTTGAGCAATTTCAAACAAAAAAGGCTTGTCAATCTACACTTTTTGTTGATATTTTATGTCAAATATTACGAATATAGGCTTCATAGATTGTTGCGTTGCTAAAAAAACAACTTTTGTTCACAAATAGGAAAAACCATTAAAAGCTTCTCCATGAAAAGAGTTGGATAAATCTGAACCATCTTGATTGTTCATTTTACATTTTTATTGTTATTTTATGTCAAATATTAAGATTATAGGCTTCATAGATTGTTTCGTGTACAAAAGACCAACTGTGAAACCCCAACCCAAAATTTTTGGAAAATTTTGAGGTTTGCACAAAGGAGGAAAACTGGACTAGGCGCTGCGCCTAGTCCAGTGAGTGGCTGGCGAGGAAGTGCACCAGAAGGATCTGGAGCGCCCAGGCGCCCAAGCAACACGCCTAGGCGGTGTGCGCCTAGGATGGCGCCTAATCCAGTGAGCGCAGGGAAGAAATGGGTTCTGTGAACAGTAATCCGTCCGGACGGATAATTGGGCGTCCGGACGGATATGCCTAGATTCAAGGCAGCGGGTGAGAGGAGCAAAATAGGCGTAGGGGCACCTAGGCGCAACCCGCCTGGGCGTGAATCCTACACGCCTAGGATGCTGCCCAGAGCACCGTTTCAGGGTTTTAGTAAGACCAGGGCGCCCAGGCGCAAATCGCGTTTTTTCAAAAGACCCAGCGAGCCATTTTAGATAGATTTTTGGTTCGTTTCAATCCTAGAGAGAGAGACGATTCTGGAGAGAGAAGGAGGTTTTAGCAAGAGTTTGACTTGGGGATTGTGGATTGGTGACTCTTGAAGCTTATCAAGGAAGATTCAAGGTGGATTTTTGAGTTTTGGTAAGTTTTCCATAGTTTTTGAAATTCTAGGTTTTTGTTAGATCCGTTTGATTCTTAGGGAGATGAGCTCTATGCTTTAGATATGTTGATTATAGGTTGATTTTGGATGTTTATGTAGATTGGTTAGTGATTTGGAGTAGAGTTGAGCTTGGGTTGAGTTTGGAGGATTCTGGAGAAATTTCTAGAGAGAGAAGGTGAGTAATTTATTTATTTTTTGGATTTAATTGATGTTTATATGAGTTGTTGGTTGTTTATTGATATGTGAATGGGTTCGGTTTCGCCACATTGTTAGGTTTGGGAAATCGGAACCCTATGAACGTAATTGTGGATTTTGTGGTAAATTGCTCGACACGAGGTAGGGGATTTCCAACCGTTCTTTCTATCTTTCATTCTCAATGTTTTAAAGAGCGTTTCAATTCCTCATTGGTCGTTTTGTTGTGTTTCCGCCATAATTGCTTCTAAGGGGAAACGAGCCTTGTATGAATTATTGTTGGTTGTTTGCATGACCCGAATATGTGTGTTCCATCACCTATGGGCACGATGTGATTTTCGTTCATGCATCATGGTAGTTATGTATATATATATATATGTAGATTGTTCATATATATATATTTTTGACATGTCATGTCATAAATGCATTAGAGTTGCATTGGGGACCGGGTATGGACTCGGGGTTCCTTAGGATTCTTGAAATCTACTTGGAGGGATGACGAGGTGATGAGAGTTACCACCGAGCCAAGTGAACTCCAAGGAGGATAACACACTAGAGGTATGGTTCATGAGGGACCTTACCTGGAGTGGTGCGGGCGCAATAGGATAACACAACTGGGTAATTCAAGAGCGTTTTATTTTGGGGAGCTTGCTCCTATTCAATAGTCATGGTTAGCGACCATGATATTGATGAGTTGATTTGGTGAGCTTTGCTCACGTTCGATATTACATGGAACGAGCCATGGTATCGATGATGTTTGCTCAGAGAGGGGATTGCCCGGGTTGATGTTCTCTGTGATTGTTGAGTATACGTGCATGTGGTAGGTTTCATATTGTTGCATAGCCTATTGTATCTGATTCGACCTTATACTCATGTTACTCATAACCCTACTGAGCTTTTTGCTCACCCTCTACTTTCATTCCTTCCCACAGATGATACTGGTACAGGTACAGGTACTAGTGGAGCGGATCAGTGAGAGCGGGATGTGACATGGATGGCCCTGGGTAGGATGTGGGTGCTAGACAGATACTCTAAGCACGTATTTTGTATATGATGTGTTGATGTTTATTCATGATATTCTTATAACCATTTAGCACCAGAGGGTGTATGCATGATGTATGCTGAGTTGATTATATGGTTATATGATATTATGAATTTGATGATTGGATTATTACTATCAGTTTGTGCATGCTGGTAGTGGATGGCCTGAGGCCCCTAGGATTAGGGTTGCATGTGATTGAGGCCTGAGGCCTAGCTAGGATGCTAGTGTGATGGATTGTATATTTTTGCTGCATGTTTCTGATGCAGGTGGGGACTCTCCGATATACGGGGAGATGCCGCCGGATTTTCGGTCCGCCGGATGATCGCACTAGCGGCCTAGGACGGTGCCGAAGGGCACCCGTGTCGTGCCCGGATCGGGGCGTCACACCAACTTTCATTCTTAATTGGAAAATCGGGTTACAAGCTCTTCCTTCGAGAGACTTGAGCAATTCTGAACTAAAAACGTTTGTCGATCTACACTTTTTATTGGTATTTTTTTGTCAAATTTTACGAGTTGAGGCTTCGTAGATTGTTTCGTTACCAAAAGACCAACTTTTGTTCCCATATAGGAAAAACCATTAAAAGCTCCTCTATAGCGAGAGTTGGGTAATTCTTAACTTTCTAGGTTGTTTATTGTACACTTTTGAATGTCATTTTGTGTCAAATTTTACGAGTATAGACTTCGTCGATTGTTTTATTTGCAAAAGACCAACTTTCGTTATTAATTGGACAATAAGTTTAAAAACACCTCTTTCGAGAGACTGGAGCAATTCTGAACCAACAAAGCTTGTCGTTCTACACTTTTTATTGTTATTTTATGTCAAATGTTAAGCGTATGGGTTTCGTAGATTGTTTCGTTGCCAAAAGAACAACTTTCGTTCTTAATTGGACAATAGGCTTAAAAGCTTCTCTTTCTAGAGACATGAGCAATTCCGAACCAACAAAGCTAGTCATTATTGATATCTTATGTCAAATGTTACGAGTATAGGCTTCGTAGATTGTTTCATTTGCAAAAGACAAACTTTCGTTCCCAAATAGGGAAAACCGTCAAAGCTCCTTTAAGTAGAGAGTTGGTAATTACAAATCTTAAAGTTTGTTTGGCGTACACTTTTGATTGTTATTTTATGTCAAATTTTACGATTATAGGCTTTGTATATTGTTTTGTTGCCAAAAGACCAATTTTCGTTCCCAAATACGCAAAACAATTAAAAGCTCCTCTAATGAGAGAGTTGGGTAAATCTGAACCATATGGGTTTTTTGGAGTGCAATTTTTATTTGTTATTTTATGGCTAATTTTATGAGTATAGGCTTCATAAATTGTTTCGTTGACAAAAGACCAAGTTTTGTTATAAAATAACCAAAAATGTTAAAAACGTTTATAAGGAGAGAGTTGGGTAATTCCGAATCGTCTAGGTTGTTCGATGTACAATTTTGGTTGTTATTTTCTGTCAAATTTTATGAATATAGGCTTCGTAGATTGTTTCATTGCCAAAAGACCAACTTTCATTCCCAAATAGGCAAAACCGTTAAAAGCTCCTCTAAGGAGAGAGTTGGGTAAATATGAACCATCTAGATTGTTCGATTTGAACTTTTTATTGTTCTTTTATGTCTATTTTTATGAGTAAAGGCTTGGTACATTGTTTCGGGTGCAAAAGACCAATTCCTATTATTAATTGAAAAGCTCCTCTTTCGAGAGACTTCAGCAATTTCGAATAGAAAAAGCTTTGTCAATCTAGACTGTTTATTGGTATTTGATGTCAAATATTACGAATATAGGCTTCATAGATTGTTTCTTTGACAAAAGAGTAACTTCTATTCCCAAAATAGGAAAAACCATTAAAAGCTCATCTAAGGAGAGAGTTGGGTAAATTCGAATCATCTATATCGTTCAGTGTACGCTTTTTATTGTTATTTTATATCAAATTTTAAGAGTATACGCTTCGTAGATTGTTTCGTTTGCAAAAGATCAACTTTCGTTCTTAATTGGACAATGGAGTTAAAAGCTCCTCTTTCGAGAGACCTCAGAATTTCGAACCAACAAAGCTTTTAGGTCTACACTTTTTATTGATATTTTGTGTCAAATGTTACAAGTATAGGCTTCGTAGATTGATTCGATGGCGAAAGATCAACTTTCCTTCTCAACTAGGTAAAACCGTTAAAAGCTTCTCCAAGGGGAGAGTTGGGTAAATCAGAACAATCTAGATTGTTTGATGTACACTTTTAGTGGTATTTTATGTAAAATGTTACGAGTGTGGGCTTCGTAGATTGGTTTGTTGGCAAAAGACCAACTTTCGTTCATAATTGGACAATATGTTTAAAAGCTCTTCTTTCAAGAGATTTGAGCAATTCTGAACCCACAAAGTTTGTCGGTCTACACTTTTTATTGGTATTTTTTATCAAATGTTACGAGTTGAGGCTTCAAAGATCGTTTCGTTGCGAAAAGACCAACTTTCGTTCCCAACCAGGTAAAACCGTTAAAAGCTCCTCTAAGGAGAGTGTTTTGTAAATCCAAGCCATCTAGATTGTTCGGTGTACACTTTTTATTGTGATTTTATGTCAAATGTTACGAGTATAGGCTTCGTATATTGGTTCGTTGGTTTTTGACCAACTTTCATTCTCAATTGGACGCTAGGGTTAAAAGCACCTCTTTCGAGAGATTTGAGCAATTTCGAACCCACAGAGCTTGTTGGTCTACACTTTTTATAGGTATTTTTGGTCAAATGTTACGAGTTGAGGATTCGTAGATTGGTTGGTTGCCAAAAGACCAAGTTTGTTCCCAACTAGGTAAAACCGTTAAAAACTGCTCTAAGGAGAGAGTTGGGTAAATCCAAGCCATCTAGATTGTTCGGTGTATACTTTTTATTTGTATTTTATATCAAATTATATGAGTATAGACCTCGTAGATTGTTTCGTTGGTAAAAGATCCAACTTTCATTCCTAATTGGACAATGGGGTTAAAACCTCCTCTTTTGAAAGATGTGAGAAATTTCGAGGCAACAAAGCTTGTCAGTCTATACTTTTTATTGGTATTTTATGTCAGACGTTACGATTATAGGCTTCGTGGATTGTTTCGTTTGCAAAAGATAAAATTTCGTTTCCAAATAAGAAAAACCATAAAAATCTCTTCTAAGAAGAGAGTTGGATAAATCCGAACCATATAGATTGTTCAGTGTACACTTTTTATTGGTATTTTATATCAAATGTTACGAGTATAGGCTTCGTAGATTGATTTGTTGGCACAAGACAAATTTTTGTTCGTAATTGGACAATAGAGTTAAAAGCTCTTCTTTTGAGAGATTTGAGCAATTCTGAAGCAACAAAGCTTATCGGTCTACACTCTTTATTGGTAGTTTTTGTCAAATGTTACGAGTTGAGGCTTTGTAGATTGTTTCGGTACCAAAGGACCAATTTTCGTCCCGAAAAAGGCAAAACCGTTAAAATCTCCTCTAAGGAAAGAGTTGGGTAAATCCGAACCATATAGATTGTTCGGTATACACTTTTTATTGGTATTTTATGTCAAATGTTACGAGTGTAGGCTTCGTAAATTGTTTCATTCGCACAATACCATCTTTCGTTCATAATTGGACAATAGGGTTAAAAACTATTTTTTCGAGCGACTTGAGCAATTATGAACGAACAAAACTTATCATTCTGCACTTTTCATTGGTATTTTTTGTCAAATGTTTCGAGTTGGGGCTTTGTAGATTTTTTCGTTAGCAAAATACCAACTTTCGTTCCCAAATAGGCAAAACCGTTAAAATCTCCTCTAAAGAGAGAGTTGGGTAAATCCAAAACATCTAGGTTGTTTGGTGTACATTTTTTATTGTTATTTTATGTCAAATTTTGTGAGTATATGATTCATAGATTGTCTCATTGGCAAAAGACCAACTTTTGTTCTTAATTGGACAATGGGGTTAAAAGAACTTCTTTCGAGAGATTTCAGCAATTTCGAATAGACAAAGCTTGTCGGTCCGCACTTTTTATTGGTATTTTAAGTAACATGTTACGAGTATAGGCTTCGTAGATTGTTTCGTATGCAAAAGACCAACTTTCGTTCCCAAATAGGTAAAACCATTCAAAACTCTTCTAAGGAGACAGTTGGGTAATTCCAAACCTTCTAGGTTGTTCGGTGTACACTTTTGATTGTTATTTTGGGTCAAATTTTATGAATATGGGCTTCGTAGATTGTTTCATTCGCAAAAGAACAACTTTTGTTACTGGTTGGACAATAAGAATAAAAACATCTATTTCGAGAGATTTGAGCAATTTTGAACCAACAAAGCATGTCGTTCTACACTTTTTATTGGTATTTTATGTCAACTGTTAAGAGTACGGGCTTCGTAGCTTGTTTCATTGCGAAGAGAGCAACTTTCGTTCTTAATTGGGCAATAGCGTTAAAAGCTCCTCTTTTGAGAGGCTTGAGCAATTCCGAACCAACAAATCTTGTCGGTCTATATTTTTTATTGGTATTTTATGTCAAATGTTACGAGTATAGGCTTCATAAATTGTTTTGTTGCGAAAAGAGCTACTTTCGTTCATAAATAGACAAAACCTTTAAAAGTACCTTTGAGGAGAGACTTGGATAAATCCGAACCATCTAGATTGTTTGGTGTACACCTTTTATTGTTATTGTATGCAAATTTTACGAGTATAGACTTCGTAGATTGTTTCTTCTGCAAAAGACCAACTATCATTCTTAATTGGATAATAGAGCTAAAAGCTCTTCTTTCCAAAGACTTTAGCAATTCTGAACCAACAAACCTTGTCGGTCTACACTTTTTATTGGTATTTTTTTTTCAAATGTTACGGGTTGATGCTTCGTACATTGTTTCACTGCAAAAAGAGCAACTTTCGTTCTTAATTGGACAATAGGGTTAAAATCTCCTCTTTTGAGAGACTTGAACAATTCTGAACCAACAAATCTTGTCGATCTACACTCTTTATTGGTATTTTATGTCAAATATTACGAGTACAGGCTTTGTAGATTGTTTCGTTGTGAAAAGACCAAGTTTCGTTCCCGATTAGGCAAAACCTTTAAAACCACATTTAAGGAAAGAGTTGGGTAAATCTGAACCATCTAAATTGTCCGGTGTACACTTTTGAATGTTATTTTATGTCTAATTTTATGAGTAATGGGTTGGTTGATTGTTTCGTTGGCAAAAGACCAAATTTCATTCTTAATTGGGCAGTAGGGTTGAAAACTCATCTTTCGAGAGACTTGAACAATTCAGAATAGAAAAATTTTGTCGGTCTACACTTTTTATTGGTATTTTTTGTCAAATTTTACAAGTTGAGGCTTCATAGATTGTTTCGTTACCAAAAGACCAACTTTTGCTCCCAAATAGGAAAAACCGTTAAATGCTCCTTCATAGCGAGAGTTGGGTAATTCTAAACTTTCTAGGTTGTTCGCTGTACACTTTTGATTGTCATTTTGTGTCAAATTTTACAAGTATAGGCTTCGTAGATTCTTTTGTTCGCAAAAGACCAACTTTCGTTATTAATTGGACAATAAGGTTAAAAACACCTCTTTCTAGACACTTGAGCAATTTCAAACCACCAAAGCTTGTCATTCTACACATTTTATTGGTATTTTATGTCAGTCGTTAAGCGTACATGTTTCATTGATTGTTTCATTGCTAAAAGAACAACTTTCGTTCTTAATTGGACAATAGGGTTAAAGGCTCCTCATTCTAGAGACATGAGCAATTCTGAACCAACAAAGCTGTTCATTCTACACCTTTTATTGATATTTTATGTCAAATGTTATGAGTATAGACTTCATAGATTGTTTCATTTGTAAAAGACAAACTTTCATTCCCCAATAGAGAAAATCGTTCAAAGTTCCTCTAAGCAGAGAGAGTTGGTAAGTACGAATCTTCAAGGTTGTTCAGTGTACACTTTTGATTGTAATTTTATGTAAAATTTTACGGGTATAGGCTTTGTACATTGTTTCGTTGCCAAAAGACCAATTTTCGTTCCCAAATAGGCAAAACTGTTAAAAGCTCCTCTAAGGAGAGAGTTGTGTAAATCCGAACGATCTAGGTTTTTTGGAATGCAGTTTTTATTGTTATTTTATGGCTAATTTTATGAGTATAGGCTTCGTAAATTATTTCGTTGATAAAAGACCAAGTTTCATTATCAAATAAGTGAAAACATTAAAAACTTCTCTAAGGACAGAGTTGGGTAATTCCGAATCGTCTAGGTTTTTTGGTGTACAATTTTGGTTGTTATTTGCTATCAAATTTTACGAGTATAGGCTTTGTAGATTGTTTCGTTACCAAAAGACCAACTTTCATTCCCAAATAGGGAAAATCGTTAAAAGCTCCTCTAAGGAGAGAGTTGGGTAAATCTGAATCATCTATATTGTTCGGTATACACTTTTTATTGTTATTTTATGTCTATTTTTACGAGTATAGGCTTCGTAGATTGTTTCGATGCCAAAAGACCAATTTTTGTTCTCAATTAGGTAAAACAGTTAAAAGATCCTCTAAGGGGAGAGTTGGGTAAATCCGACAATCTAGATTGTTCGGTGCACACTTTTATTGGTATTTTATGTAAAATGTTACGAGTATAGGCTTTGTAGGCAAAAGACCAATTTTCGTTCTTAATTGGACAATATGGTTAAAAGCTCTTCTTTCGAGAGACTTGAGCAATTCTGAATAAACAAAACTTGTTTGTCTACACTTTTTGTTGGTATTTTTTTGTCAAATGTTACGAGTTGAGGCTTCATAGATATTTTCGTTGCCAAAAGACCAACTTTCGTTCCCAACTAGGTAAAACCGTTGAAAGCTCCTCTAAGGAGAGAGTTGTGTACACCTTCTATTGGTATTTTCTGTCAAATGTTATGAGTATAGGCTTCGTAGATTGTTTCATTTCCAAAAGATCAACTTTTGTTCTTAATTGGACGGTGGGGATTAAAAGCTCCTTTTTCGAGAGATTTGAGCAATTTTGAACCCGCAAAGTTTGTCGATATACACTTTTTATTCGTATTTTTTTGTCAAATATTACGACTTGAGGCTTTGTAGATTGTTTCGTTGCCAAAAGATTAACTTTCGTTCTCAAGTACGTAAAACCATTAAAAACTCCTCTAATGAGAGAGTTGGGTAAATCTGAGCCATCTAGATTGTTCAGTGTGCACTTTTTATTGGTATTTCATGTCAAAAGTTACGAGTATAGGCTTCGTAGATTGTTTCATTGGCAAAAGACCAACTTTCGCTCCTAATTAGACAATGGGGTTAAAAGCTCCTCTTTCGAGAGAATTGAGAAATTTCGAAACCAAGAAAGCTTGTCAGTCTCCACTTTTTATTGGTATTTTATGTCAAATGTTATGAGTATAGGCTTCGTAGATTGTTTCGTTGCCAAAATAGCAACTTTCTTTCCCAAATAGGAAAAACCTTTAAAAGCTCTTCTTGGAAGAGAGTTGGGTAAATATGAACCATCTAGATTGTTCGGTGTACACTTTTTATTTCGTTGCGAAAAGAACAACTTTCATTCTTAATTGGACAATGGGGTTAAAAACTCTTCTTTCGAGAGACTTGAGCAATTCCAAACCAACAAATTTTGTCAGTCTATACTTTTTATTGGTATTTTTAGTCAAATGTTAGGACTACAACTTCGTAGATTGTTTCATTGGGAAAACAACAACTTTCATTCGCAAATAGGTAAATCCATTAAAACCTCATCTAAGGAGAGAGTTGGGTAAATCTGAAGCATTTACGTTGTTCGGTGTACACTTTTTATTATTATTTTATGTCAGATTTTACGAGTATAGACTTTGTTGGTATTTTCGTTCGCAAAATACCAAGTTTTGTTATTAATTGGACAATACGGTTAAAAGCTCCTCTTTCGAGCGACTTCAGCCATTCCCAACCAACAAAATTTGTCGTTCTACACTTTTTATTAGTATTTTTTGTCAAATGTTACAAGTATAGGCTTCGTAGATTGTTTCATCAGCAAAAGGTTAACTTTTGTTCTTAATTGGACAATAGGGTTAAAAGCTCTTCTTTTGAGAGACTTGAGCAATTCTGAACCAACAAAGTTTGTCGGTCTACACTTTTTTATTGGTATTTTTTAGTCAAATTTTAAGAGTATAGGCTTCGTAGGTTCTTTCGTTCCCAAAAGATGAACTTTCGATCCCAAATAGGTAAAACCGTTAAAAGCTTCGCTAAGGGGAGAGTGTTGGGTAAATCCCGAACATCTAGGTTGTTCGTTGTACACTTTTTATTGTTATTTTTATGCAAAATTTTATGAGTATAGGCTTTATAGATTATTTCGTGGCCAAAAGAACAACCTTTGATCCCAAATAGGTAAAATTGTTAAAAGCTTCTCTAAGGAGAGAGTTGGGTAATTCCGAACCTTCTAGGTTCTTCGGGGTACACTTTTAATTGTTATTTTATGTTAAATGTTATTAGTATAGGTTTTCTAGATTGTTTCATTGGCAAAAGGCCAACTTTCGTTCTTAATTGGACAATAGGGTTAAAAGCTCCTCTTTCGAGAAACTTGGAGCAATTCCGATCCAACAAAGCTTGTCCGATCCAACAAAGCTTGTCGTTCTACACTTTTTTATTGGTATTTGATGTCAAATGTTACGATGACAGACTTCATAGATTATTACGTTGCAAAAAGAACAACTTTTGTTCTTAATTGGACAATGGGGTTAAAAGCTCATCTTTCGAAAGATTTGAGCAATTCTGAACCAACAAATCTTGTCAATCTACACTTTTTATTTGTATCTTTTGTCAAATGTTATGACTAAAGATTCATAGATTGTTTCATAGAGAAAAGAACAATTTTCTTTCGCAAATAGGCAAAACCATTAAAAGCTCCTCTAAAGAGAGTTGGGTAAATTGGAACCATCTACATTGTTCGGTGTACACTTCCCATTGTTATTTTTTGTCAAATTTTATGAGTATAGACTTTTTCGATATTTTCGTTCGCAAAAGACCAACTTTCGTTATTAATTGGACAATACGGTTAAAAGCTCCTCTTTTCAGAGACTTGAGCCATTACAAACCAACAAACCTTGTCATTCTACACTTTTCATTGGTATTTTTTTGTTAAATGTTACGAGTATAGGCTTTGTAGATTGTTTCGTTGGTAAAAGGTCAACTTTCGTTCTTAATTGGACAATAGGGTTGAAAGCTCTTCCTTTGAGAGACTTGTGCAATTCTGAACTAAGAAAGCTTGTCGGTCTACACTTTTGATTGTTATTATATGTCAATTGTTACGTGTATAGCTTCGTAGATTGTTTCGTTGGCAGAAGACCAACTTTCGTTCTTAATTGGACAATTGGGTTTAAAAGCTTCTCTTTCGAGAGACTTGACCAATTTTGAAGCAACTAAGCTTGTCGGTGTACACTTTTTATTTGTATTTTATATTAAATGTTTTGAATATAGGCTTCATAGATTATTTTGTTGCTAAAAGAGCAACTTTCATTCCCAACTATGGAGAACCGTTAAAAATCCTCAAAGGAGAGAGTTGGGTAAATCCGAACCATCAAGTTTGTTCGGTGTTTACCTTTTATTTTATTTTTATGTGAAATTTTATTGGTATAGGCTTTGTAGATTGTTTCGTTGGCAAAAGACCAACTTTCATTGTTAATTGGACAATAGGGTTAAAAGCTTCTCCTTCGAGAGAGTTGGGAAATTTCGAACCAACAAAGCTTGTTTTTCTACACTTTTTATTAGTTGTTTATGTACAATGTTACCAGTATAGGTTTCGTAGATTGTTTTGTTGCGAAAAAACCAACTTTCGTTCCTAAATAGAGAAAAATCTTTAAAACTCCTCTAAGGAGAGAGTTGGGTAAATACGAACCATCTAGGTTAATCGATGTACACTTTTTATTGTTATTTTATGTCAAATTTTATGATTATAGGCTTCGTAGATTGTTTCATTGGTGAAAGAGCAACTTTCGTTCTTAATTGGACAACAGGGTTAAAATCTCCTCTTTTGAGAGACTTGGGCAATTCTGAACTAACAAAGCTTGTCGATTTACACTTTTTATTGGTATTTTATGTAAAATGTTAAGAGTATAAGCTTCGTAGTTTGTTTCGTTGCCAAAAGACCAACCTTCGTTCCAAAATGGGCAAAATCGTTAAAAGATCTTGTAAGGAGAGAGTTGTGTAAATCTAAACCATATAGGTTATTCGGTGTACACTTTTTAGTGTTATTTTAAGCCAAAATTAACGATTATAAGTTTTGTAGGGAAAAGACCATCTTTTGTTCTTAATTGAACAATGGGGTTAAAAGCTCCAATTTTGAGAGACTTGAGCAATTCCGAACCAACAACGTTGATCGTTCTACACTTTTTATTGTTATTTTATGCCAAATTTTATGAGTATAGGCTTCGTAGATTTTTTGATTAGCAAAAGATTAACTTTCATTCTTAATTGGACAATAGATTTTTTTCGTTGACAAAATATCGACATTCGTTCTCAAATAGGGTTAAAAGCTCCCTTAAGGAGAGGGTTGGACAATTCCCAACCATTCAGGTTGTTCGGTGTACAGTTTTTATTGTTATTTTTGTCAAATTTTATGAGTATAAGCTTCATAGATTGTTTTGTTGCCAAAAACAGCAACTTGCGTTCTTAATTGGACAATAAGGATAAAAGCTCCTTTTTCAAGTGACTTAAGCAATTCTAAAAGAACAAAGCTTGTTGGTGTACACTTTTTATGGGTATTTTATGTCAAATGTTACCAGTATAGTCTTTGTAGATTGTTTCATTCCCAAAAGACTAACTTTCGTACCCAAATGGACAAAATTGTTAAAAGCTCCTCCATCAGGAGGGTTGAGCAATTCCGAACTATCGAAGTTGATACAGGTGAACTTTTTATTGTTGATTTACGTCTGAATTTACTAGTAGACGCTTCGTAGATTGTTTCGTTTCCAAAAGAACAACTTTCATTCCAAAATATGTAAAACCGTTAAAAGCTCCTCTAAGGAGAGAGTTTGGTAATTTCGAACCATCTAGATTGTTCAGTGTGCACATTTTATTGTTGCTTTATGTCAAATTTTATGAGTATATGTGTCATCAATTTTTTCGTTGCCAAAAGATGAAATTTTGTTTTCTAATAGGTCGAACCGTTGAAAGCTCCTCTAAGGAGAAAGTTGGGTAATGCCAAACCTTCTAGGTTGTTCGGTGTACACTTTTGATTATTATTTTATATCAAATTTTACGAGTATAGGCTTCGTAGATTGTTTCGTTGGCAAAAGACAAACTTTCCTTCCCAAATAGGGATGTCCGTTAAAACCTCCCTTTAGGAGAGTGTTGGGTAATTCCGAATCATCTAGGTTGTTCAGTGTGCAGTTTTTATTGTTATTTTAAGTCAAATTTTACGAGTATAGGTTTCGTAAATTGTATCGTTGCCCAAAACACCAACTTGCATTCTTAATTGGACAATAGGGATAAAAGCCCCTTTTTCGAGAGACATGAACAATTCAAAAAGAACAAAGCTTGTCAGTCTACCATTTTTTTTTGGTATTTTTTCTCAAATGTTACGAGGATAAGCTTTGTAGATTGTTTCATTGTCAAGAGACTAACATTCGTTCCCAAATTGACGAAATCGTTAAAAGCTCCTCCATCGAGAGAGTTATGCAATTCCGAACCATCCAAGTTGATACAGGTGCACTTTTTATTGTTGATTTACGTCCGAATTTACTAGTAGACGCTTCGTAGATTGTTTCGTTGGTAAAAGACCAACTTTCATTCTTAATTGGATAATAAGGTTAAAAGCTCCTCTTTCGAGAGACTTGAGCAATTATGAACAAACAAAGCTTGTTGGTCTAAATTTTTTACTGGTATTTTATGTCAAATGTTATGAGTATAGGCTTCATAGATTGTTTCGTTGCCAAAAGACCAACTTTCGTTGTCAAATAGGCAAAACCTTTAAAAGCCTCTCTAAGGAGAAAGTTAGGTAAATTTGAACCATCTAAGTTGTTCGGTGTACACTTTATTTGTTATTTTATGTCAAATTTTACGAGTATAGGCTTTGTAGATTGTTTCGTTGCCAAAAGACCAACTTTCATTCCCAAATGGGCAAGACCGTTAAAAGCTCCCTTAAGGAGAGAGTTGGGTAATTCTGAACCATACAGCTTGTTCGATGTACAATTTTTATTGTTATTTTATGTCAAATTTTATGAGTATAGGCTTCGTGGATTGTTTCGTTGCCAAAAATACCAACTTGCGTTCTTAATTGGACAATAGGGATAAAAGCTCCTTTTTCGAGATACTTTGGCAATTCTGAAACAACAACGCTTGTCAGTCTACAATTTTTATTGGTATTTTATGTCAAATGTTACGATCATAGGCTTTGTAGATTGTTTCGTTGCCAAGTGACTAACTTTCTTACCCAAATGGACAAAATCGTTAAAAGCTGCTCCATCGACAGAGTTGAGCAATTTTGAACCATCAAAGTTGATACGAGTGCACTTTTTATTGTTTTTTTATGTACGAATAGACTAGTAGACACTTTGTAGAATTTTTTCATTGGCAAAAGACCAGCTTTTGTTCTTAATTGGACAATTGGGTTAAAAGCTCCTCTTACAAGAGACTTGAGCAATTCTGAACCAACAAACCTTGTCGGTCTACATTTTTTATTGGTATTTTTGTCAAATATTATGAGTATAGTCTTCGTAGATTTTTTTATTGCCAAAAGACAACCTTTCGTTCCCAAATAGGCAAAACCGTTAAAAGCTCCTATAAAGAGAGAGTTAGGTAAATAAGAACCATCTAGGTTGTTCGGTGTACACTTTTTATTGTTATTTTATGCCAAAGTTTACGATTATAGGCTTCGTAGATTTCTTTGTTGGCAAAAGAACAACTTTTGTTCCCAAATATATAAAACCCTTGAAAGCTCCACTCAGGCCCGGCCCTGAACACGGGCGGGCCTGTGCGACCGCATCGGGCCCCCAATTTTTAGGGGCCCATTTTTTTTTAAATCAGTACACAATTGAAGTTGACCTAAATGGCTAAACCAGTAAACCTATTGCGCGAAACTCGGAAGAATCGCGCCCAGTCGGTCGCCCACACCTTTCGCCGAAATCCGGGTATCGTCGTTCGTAGCAAAGTCGTCAAAATCGTGCCCATCACCGCCTGTCCACCTCTGGTTAGTAAAAGTTCTTAGCTTTCTCTTTTTATGGAGAGAGGATTCTTGGTTTGGATTCTTTGTTGGGATTTTCTCAGTTTTGGGTCTTCATTTTTCTCTTCAATTACCTTCCCCAATTTCACTTCTCTTTTGGAGGTTTTGATTCCCAGCTTAGGATCCAAATTCACTTTCTGTCAAACATTTCAAATCCGCCATCACCACATGGTCCACACCATTCCCAATCCCATATGTCCTTTGTGGCTTTGTGCCACCGTAAGATTTCAATTTTCAAGGGGTCGACATTTTGAAAGTCAGTAGTGCCGGTCCCTAAGCTACCATTCCCATATGTCCTTTGTGCCACCTCTATTTTGAATTGCGAGGAAACAATCAAATTTTTGTTTTTTCCTCATATTACCCATACCCAATCACATAATCTTATTTTTGTTGGCATCCCAATTCTTTTTTGTGGTTCCTGAGGGCTGAGGTGGAACTCTTTTGCTTGGATTTCTTGAATCTTGATATTCTATTATTTGGATTGGGAATGTATATTTTTATTGTGATATGGCCAGATTCATTGAGTTTTTTTCTTTTATGAGTTTTGAGTTTTGTTATGGCTTTGTGTTCTCAAATATGCAGGTTTATTTGCTTTGGTTATTGAAACATGCTCATTGTGATATTGTGTTGCATGAAAAGTTTTGTAATTGTATTTCGGGAATTCCCTGTTTGTACTCAACTTATGATTAATGGTTTTTGTTTGTTGTGAATGGTTTGGATTATTTTGATATTTGGGTTGGGTTTAAAAACTTTAGGATGTAACCTGTTTATGGTTCTGTTCAATAACCATGTTTTCTGAAAATAATTAGATGTGCTTTGGGGTGTATGTGTTTGCGTCGGCAATTTTAACAATTCGGTCGCTAATATTTTTTCCCGACGGAATTCCGACTAATATTATTTCGTCGGCAATAGGATCGTAGGTGATTATTTACCGACGAATTTTTTTTTCCGATCGGTATATACCGACCGTTTAGCGACCGAATATTAGTCGGGAATAAAAATCTTTTTAATTTGTTTTTAATAAGTCCGTCGGTAATTAGTAGGTATATTAAATAATTATGAATTTTTATTCCATCGGTAATCCGTCGGTATAATTGAAAAATAGATTTATTAATTTTTTCTATCCGTCGATAATCCGTCAGTATATTAAAATAATTAATATAAACAAATTTACATATCCGTCTGTATAATTATTAAAAACTAATTTCGAAAATGAAAAATTCGTCGGTAAAAAATTAATTTTTCAAAAAAACCAGGTTAATTATGTTTGGACCAAACCTGTAAATAAAAAAACAGTACAGAAAAATAAACTCCAAAATCACTGAATATCTCACATATAATAAATAATTCTTCCATAATCCGGAATCAAATACAATACAATATCATATCATGATAATACAAGTTTAAATATGTCAACATCTACAACCTATCTGCCTCTTGTAGGGCTTTCGCCATCTGGAGATGAGTGATGGGGAGAGGGATGACGAGAGGTCTGAAAGTATGTCTGCATCTGTCGCTGCTTCTCCTCCATCCGCTGGTGCATCTCCTCCATCCGCTGCTGCATATGCTTATCCTGTCTCTCGGATGTCGGAAATTTTACAGAAGTTCCTCTGGAAGATGGATAAAATGTAGATGCCTGGGATCCAATGCTGTATACCCTCTTTTTCTTCTCTCCACCAACCGCCTGATAATAAAGATCTCTTTCATCGATCGGCTGAGAGGAAGAGGATCCCGTCTCGAGCTGAGATAGAGACTGTCGAGTGGCCTCAACAGTCTCCTATTGACATATATACATAAAAATGTTTATAAGTTTCATTAATTAAAAATTTCGACAGAGTCTCCCCCATTTTTGAATAAAAACCCAACCTGAAAACAATTGAAAAGACACTTCAAATAAGTATATGCACATCAATTCTCCAATTCATTCTCCAATCCATATATCCAGACATCCAGTATCCAACATATGCATTCAATATTCAAAGAAGTTGAACTCTATTTTAGGCAATAGAAACTTACATGGACTCGTCGAGCTTTATCATCGACAAAAGTCTGCTGGTCGTGACTCCTGGTGTGTGTATACTTGAACAGCTTGTACGAGGTAACCTCTCGACCTAGCTCATTCGTCTACAAAATCATAAAGTTATGAAACTATAGCATATATGATTTTAAACAATGTAATAAAATCTAAATTCTTACGTACCATTCTGGAAGCATGTGTGGCATGTTTGACCGAACCTCCAGTGTGCGTCGCACCCATACGGCGATTAGCAGCATTCCGTTGGGCTCGCCGAATATACTCTGGGTCATGCCAGTCATGCTCCCATCTCGTCCACACGTCCTCCGGAACAAAAAAAGGCCTCTCACCACCTTTCAATTGCTGGAGCATATCGCTATAGCGGTTGGCAGTCTTCTTCCCCCAAGCAATCTTCACTAAAGCATTGATCGCCTCCTCCCATACGAAATATTTCTAACACATAAAAGTGAAGTTAGATCAATATTAATTACATTAAGCAGTTCTTACATAAATTAAGTTAATATCAGAATTGAGAATTAATAAAAGTTTGATTACCTTAAACTCATTCCAGTAGAACTCCTTCACCTCTCTAGATATCTTCTTCCAAGATGACCCATTCTCGCATACTCGCTCCTCAAATATCTTTCGAATCCTCCCTGAACATGGCTCCGAAGGAAATAACCTGAAAATAAAACTTCATACAATTAAACATGTTACTGACAAATCAATATGTTTGTATTAGTCATAAATTAATCGTTAGTTACCCCTCATTCTGAATGGTAATATGGCGTCGACGCTCCATATCCTGTGTCAATGAAGAACTTGCTCTGGTAGCATTGATATGAATACCTGTCGCTGGAGTACCACTACCATCGACGGGAGTACCTATCGATGGAGTACCACTACCATCGATGGGGGTACTATTCGGCGGTTGCTGCGATGACGGGGCCATGGAACCACTATGACCTCTACTAGTGCTCGATGAGGTAGATCTCCCACCAATGAAACCTCGAGAACCTCTACCTCTAGTCATCTGTGAAACTAACAAACATTTCATATACTAAAAGATATCATTTAATCATATGAAAAAACTAAAGTCTATTGATAGACATATTACATAAATAAACGGAAATTCCCAACTAAACATATTATATAAATAAACAGAAACTCCCAACTAAACATATTACATCAATAAATAGAAACTCTCAACTAAACATATTACATAATAAATAATGTCAATTATCGTCTGAAACATAGTCTGAAACATAGTCTTCAAATTATGACTCCACTTCATCACTGACTTCTTCACTAGATCTCGAATTTAGTTCATCATCTTCTTCATCGTCCTCCTCATCATCAACATTATCCAGCTCTATTAAAGGTGCACTTGGATCATTTAGTGGACCAGGAAGGACATCTACACTCACAACAAATGGTTGCACTTCGGACTCCTCTTCTTGGAATGCCTCTGATGTCGTTGTATTGGAAGTCTCTGTTGATTCTGGCATATCAACAATCGATCTAGCCTTTACTCTACAAACCGCCAGCTTTCACCTTTGTCACGCCTTAAGCTCGGATATGGTGCATAATACACTTGTTGGGCTTGCTTGGCTAGAATGAATGGTTCATATTTGTTGAAACGACATCTCTGATTAACCTCTACGAGATTACATTGATGGTGAACCTTCGTTCCAACATTTGGCATCGGGTCGAACCACTCACAATTGAACAATACCGTTCTTTTGATTGGTAGCCTAGGATACTCTAGAATTAGGATTTCATCTAGCATACCGTAGTAGTCACTAGATGACTCACTGTAATTTGTCCCCTTGATGCAAACCCCACTGTTCACCGTTGCTTTTTGTGACCCATGATTTCTTGTATGAAATTTGAAGCCATTAACAAATTACACCGGCACGGACTTGGCATTTCGTAAAGGCCACTGAGATAGATCCTTAATGAATTGGTTTGAAATGTCATTCAAGGGATCATTTGCCTAGAGCATAAACACAAGAAAAGTCACTATTAGACATATAATTGAAGGAAAGTTTGGAGTTTTATTTTGAGTAACTTATGTATCGCTTGAACCAAAATGCAAATTCATTCTCCAACCCTGCATCTACTAAAGCCTCGCTCACAACACCCGTACTTTGTACATTTTCACAGAATATCCTGAGATATATGAACATGCACATGTATAGTAGTATTAAACATCCACAATTTCATAGAAAAGTATTCAAATTATGGGATAAAGACTCACCCGATATATTGCTCAACTTCATGGCAATTAAGAAGTATGTACGTTTGAGCTGCCAATAATTCTCGTTCATTAAGTGGTCTAACTTTTGATTTCCCATAAGGTCTACCAGGATGTGTAAATATAGTCAGATTTCCTTCCATTGTAAGTCCTTCACCGCCATCATCATTCTGCGGCACTCTCCTGTGCCTCGTGTGAACATGAGGCTCAAAGTAATATGAACAAAATCTGGTTGACTCTTCAACTAGATATGCATTGCATATGGATCCTTCAACCTTAGATTTGTTTTTCACATTCTTCTTCAAGTGCCGAAGGAACCGTTCAAACAGATACATCCAACGGTACTGCACTCGACCTACTATTCTTGCCTCATATGGCAAATGGATCGGTAGGTGCTCCATCGAGTCAAAGAAAGCTGGAGGAAATATACGTTCTAACTTGCACAAAATGACGGGAATTTGTATCTTCAATCTGCTCATCTCATCCACCCTGAGTGTTGAACATGTTAACTCCTTAAAAAAATAAACTCAACTCAGTCAATGCATGCCACACGTTAGCCGGGAGCAATTCACGAAATGCTATAGGAATTAAACGTTGCATGAATACATGACAGTCATGACTTTTCATTCCAAACATCTTATATTTTTTCATGTCAACACACCGACCCATATTCGACACATACCCATCTGGAAACTTCAGTGCTCTTACCCTTTCACAAACTGGCTGTTTACCAGCCTTATCTTGTGAGTAACAAGCCTTTGGGTATTTCCCTGTAGCGGAATTCATTTCTAACTCTTTTCGACGGAAAATAACTTTCGTCACGTGCCTTTGCGTTATCTTTTGTTTTTCCCTCGATATTCATGACTGTGTTGAACACATTTTCAAATACATTCTTCTCAATGTGCATCACATCGAGATTATGCCGAATGAGGTTCGTTCTCCAATATGGCAAATCCCAAAAGATACTGCGCTTCTTCCAACCACAACCAGAAATTCTACACATGTACTGATTTCGTGTCTCATCGCCCTCCTCAGTCACTTTCTCCATACCAAAAGCAATTATACGCTGAAATATATCTTCACTTGATAGTACTGGTGGAGCCATTTCTGTGACAACCGTGTTTTTCCTAAACTAGTTTTTGTTTCTCCTATATGGGTGGTCATAAGGAAGGAACTTGCGATGGTTGTTGAACCATGATGTCTTGCCCCCTCTATGAAGTGTAAACGCCTCAAAATCTTCCATACAATATGGACAAGCCATCTTCCCCGCTGTAGACCAACCGGATAACATAGAGTACGTTGGAAAGTCACTTATTGTCCACATCAGAGCAGCTCGCAGTTGGAAGTTTTGCTTCATCCATACATCCAACGTCTCTACACCGTAATCCCACAACATGCACAATTCATGAACCAGAGGCTGTAAGAATACATCTATTTTATGTTTTGGGTTCTTTGGTCCAGGCACAATCACTGTCAGAAACATGAATTCCTCCTTCATACATATCCATGGAGGTAAATTGTATGGAGTGACTATCACCGGCGGCCATGATGAATACTGTTGACCCGACTGGCCAAAAGGTTGAAAGCCAGTTGTGCACAAACCGAGCCTTACATTACGTGTCTCACTCGCAAACAATGGATGAACTCGATTGAAATGTTTCCATGCTTCTGAATCCGAAGGATGACGCATTACTCCTTCGTCTTCGTAATGCTCATCATGTCATCTTATGTGTTCTGGAGTGGCTGATGAAGCATATAGTCTTTGCAGTCTAGGTGCTAAAGGAAAATAATACATTTTTTGATTTGGCACTGCCTCCCTTTGCCTTGAATCACCTCTTCTTCTGGTCTTATATCGAGGGTACTGGCAGAACTTGCAAATGCTCAATTCACTATCAGCACCCCAATATATCATACACCCATTCAAGCAACAATGAATCTTTTCCACTAGAAGTCCTAATTCTTCAACAAACTTTTTTTTGCTATAGAAGTTTTCTGGTAGTTTGTTGTCCATCGGTAATGCCTCCTTGAATAATTCAGTTATTGCGTCGTAGCAATTCTCCGACAAATGATGTTCAGACTTAATGCTCAGCAATCGAGCCATAGTCGATAGTTGGGACATTATTTCACACCCAGGCCATAATTCCTGTTCTGATGCCTGCAACATATCATATAATCTTTGTGCATCAGGATTTGGCGACTCCTCCACATTTGAGGGGTCAAAGCTTGGTCCAGCTGCGTCCATCACCATTGTGTGGTATGGATTTGGGATTTCCGTATCTGCACTTTCTGTTGCATATCCCCACATGTGACTTTCTTCCATTGGTTCATTTGTTGTTGTAACATATGGTTCCCCATGTTGAGACCACACATAATAATCATCCACAAACCCTTTCTTCAGAAGATGGAGATGCACATCGTTCGGCTCCCTAAAACGACGGTTATGACACCGCACACACGGACATCTTATCTTATTTCCATCCATGCTTGCGGGTTGAGTACAAGCATATGCCATGAACTGCTCGACCCCCTCAATGAATTCCTGGTTAAGCAATCCATTGGTTTGCCTAGCATACATCGACGACCTATCAACACTTGACATTTTCTCGCGCAAGACGAGCACTCTACAAATCAACAAAATTTCACTTTTTTAGGTTCAATTTACTATTGATACCTTCAGAATACGAATATATACATATATATATGTATATGTACATATATGTATATGTATATATATGGAGAGAACAAGAGAACAATAAAGATAATGTAGATATGCTTTCACAAAGTTAAAAGTATGAAAAACAGACACATTTACAATCAGCCATTACAGGAAATTAAAAGAGAAATGACAAAACAAAGCAAATTTAAATGCGATTCCTAAACCACAACCTTGTAAGTGTCTCTCCATTTGATGTAAAAATGTTTCTTGTATTAAAGACTGATGACAGACTGTACTTCCCAATAATACAAGTTTATTGTTAATAGTAACTTAGTAAGTTGCATAGTCATGATTAGAAACCCCAAAGAACAAGTGTAACAGATGAAAGCCATTTTACTAGTAAAAACAATGTCAGAACCTCCTAAAATCATACAAAAAAATAAAGTAATTTGATTTAAAAACGTGATCTCCAAGAAAATGGAGGGAGAGAGAGGTGATTAACAAACAGAAAAAGAAAATCAACTACTTTAGAAGAGAGAGAAAAAAAAGCAAAAATTAATCTCCAAGAAAAAATAGAGAAGAAAGGGTGAGAATATATTTTAAGCTACTGAAATAAAAAATATTTTAAGCCACTTGCTTTTATTGAAATAAATTTTAATTTTTTATAAACCTTGTGATTGAAGAAATTAAGGGTGATACTTATTTAATTTTTTTTGAGATACTTTTGACTAAAATTCCATTCTAGGGTCATTCACATGTTTTAATACTACTTTTCTGTACTCTAATAATGATTGGGTCTTAACATAAATGTAAAGAACATGAGTGCAGTGGAGTAGGTCGATCACACTTCCTAAAGATTAATTTAAAAAGGAGAAGCTACCATGGGAGAAGTGATCATCTTCATTATATGAGTGACACTAGCCTAAAGCATAAGCATAAGACACCAAACTTTCTCATACTTACAGCCAAATTTGGATCTTATTAAAGCTGGATGTCTTTTATGTTGCTTATCTATTGAAAACTATCATATATGATCAATGTAATTATCTGCATATTAATTAGACAGCTATCTATTGTAAACTATCATATATTATTTGCATATTAGAAAGCTAATTAATGACATCAATGTAAAGGGAGATAGATTCATCATATGTTGGATAGAGAGTGAGCATGAAATTGATCAAGTCATTCACAGCAAATTAGACAGCTAATGGGAGAGCTGAATAAGAGAAACAAATTGAAGAAAAGAAGCAATTTCTTCAAAGGATGATTTATTGTTTTTCCTAAGAAAAGAAGGTAAGTTATGTTATCCTACAAGAATGTCCCCATCATCACTTCTTACTATCCTTTTAGATGAAATTAATTTATTAATAGCACTACAAGATTCCTATACAATTAAGAAATTAGGTAGTAGATAATCCAAATGAGAACCGGCTATGTTAGTATTTTTTATATGTGTTGTCTAGCAATACTAGATTTGGTTGAGATTTTAACTTTTTAAGTGGTTTTCATACAATGATCGTTGATCTTAGTAGAGTTAGTGAAAAGGACAAAGCAACCCTAGAGAGATAGGTGGACACATCCCCTCCTCTATCACAAAATGGAACACACTCTGTTTATGCTTTTCTCCATCCATCTTCAAATAAAAATGACCTTAAAAGGTTGACCGAAATAAACTTGTACTAAAATTAAATACCATAAAACCACAAAGGGGCAGACCAACCACTTGAAGATGGGGACCCTTCAAGCAACACAGTAAGACCACTGCTCGTCATCACCAGCAGTAGACTCAACAGAAGACAACAGCATCGTAGTCATCCTCGTTATAGTAGTAAAAGCCACCATTGTTCATAGCAGTCAAGGAACCAAGACTAAAAATAATTACAGAGAAGAACAACAAATACCCTAACCAAAACACAACCACAATGGGCCGATCCGAACCAGAAATTTCCGAGCAATAGAAGCACCATACCTTGAAATCGATCTTCTTGCCAAAAATCAGCCTATGGGAAGAACAATACATACAAACAGTTTAACAAAGAGACAAAATCAGAAGAAAAGTGAAGCATTCATCATGCGGAGGTATTAGCTGCAGAGAAAGAGAATAAATTTTACCTGGTTGGAGGTGACTGCCAGGGAGATGTGAGAGGGAGCAACAGCCAAGCTAGGGCTTGAAACGGACGAAAGGGGAAAGGGAAGGCACGGGCCTGAATTGTTTTAATCGAATTAATTACCGACGGAATTAATTTCGTCGGTAATTTTTAATTCATCGACAGAACATTCCGTCGGTAATTTATTTTTGAAATTTAAAAATAAGAAATATCTTTACCGACCGATTTATTTCGGTCGGTAAATTTACCGACACAATAATCATCGGAATTCCGTCGCCAATTTAACGCGCCAAATTGGCGCCAAATATTACCGACGGAAATTATCTGCCGGTATTTATTTCGACGGTATTTCGTCGGAAATCCATAGCTAAAATTAACAAAATGAAATTGGTCGGTAATCTGTCGGTATAATGTCGATATTTACCCGCGAATTAATTCCGTCGATAAATTCCGTCGCTAATCTTTCATTTTCTTGTAGTGGAATATGTATGTGATGTGGTTGAAGCTGAAATTGAAATTGAAACTAAAACTGAAACTGTGAATATGTATGATCCAAGAACTTGGGGAGATATTGATAACAAAACAAGGGATTTTTTAGTAGGAAATGGTCCTACAAGAGAAACCAACTTAGAGTATCCTGTGGATGTACTGGGTAGACATTTTTCTGAATCTCATTATACTAGAAAATTGACAAATGGAGAGTATCAAGATAGAAAATGGCTAGTGACTCGAAGGAGGTGAATAGAGTGTATTGTTTTTGTTGTTTGTTGTTTAAATCAGTACACAACAAAAGTCTGCTAGCAAATGAGGGGTATTATGACTGGAGATATTTAGCTGAGAGACTTGGACAACATGAAAAGAGTTTTGAATATCTAAATAACATGTGGACTTGGCTTGATTTGAAAAATAGGTTGAGGAAGAACGAAACAATTGATAAAGAGTTACAAGGACAACTTAAAAAAGAGAAAGAACACTGGAAGTAGGTTTTAGTAAGAATTGTTTATGTTGTTAAGTGTCTTGCTTCTAGTGGTTTGGCTTTCCGTGGACAAAATGAGAAAATTTACCAAGATAGTAGTGGTAATTTTTTGGGCATTCTTGAATTGATTGCTGAATTTGATATTGTTATGCAAGAGCATTTTAGACGCATTCTGAATAAAGAGATTCATTATCACTATCTCAGTCATAAAATTCGGAATGAGTTGATTGTGTTGTTGGGTTCTACGGTTCAAAGCTCTATAGTACAGATAATTAAAAAGTCAAAATATTTTTCTCTAATGCTTGATTGTACCCCTGATGCCAGTCACCAAGAGCAAACGAGTTTGATTATTCGATGTGTTGACGTGTCAAAGAGACCAATAAAATTTGAAGAGTATTTTATAAAATTTTTGCAAGTGGATGATACATCCGGTATGGAGATTTTTAATGAGTTTATTGAAGTGTTGAAGTGCCTAGAGCTTGACGTTGATAATGTGAGGGAGCAAGGATGTGATAATGGGTCTAATATGAAAGGAAAACACCAAGGTGTTCAAAAGAGATTGCTTGACTTAAATCCTAGAGCCTTTTTTATGCCATGTGCTTGTCATTCTCTTAATTTAACAATATGTGATACGGCTAATTCATGTGTTAAAGCTAAGACTTTTTTTGGAGTTGTGCAAAGATTGTATACTTTGTTTGTGGGGTCAACAAAAAGATGGAAATTTTTTCAAGATTTTGTGCACAAGTTGAACTTGAAATCTCTGTCAGCTACAAGATGGGAAAGTCACGTTGAAAGTGTTACGGCAATAATTACTCAAACTGTTGAGATACGGGATGCTTTATTTGAATTGTCTAGAATTAGTGAAGATCCTAAAGTCAGTAGTGAAGCTGAAAGTTTAGCTACACATGAACTTGAGAATTTTGAGTTTTTGTTGGCAATGACTATATGGCATACCGTGTTGGTGAAAATTCAGAGTGTTAGTGCATTTTTGCAATCTGAAGATATGCAAATTGATGTTACTGTAACAAGGTGGAAGGTGTTAATTTCTTACTTTGAAAACTATAAGGCTTCTGGGTTTTCATTGGCGATGGAAAGTGCCAAAAAGATTGCAGCTGATCTAGATATTGAAGCTATATTCCTAAAAAAAGACAAATCCGTAGGAAAAAATAATTTGATGAAACTGAGGAGGAACAGACCTCAGTGTCTGTTGAGGAATCATTTAGGCTTAGTTATTTTCTGATTGTTGTTGATGTTTCTATTTCTTCTTTGAAGAATATATTTGAACAATTGGAAGCATTTGAGGGTATATTTGGATTTTTATTTGCCCCTAAGAGGTTTTGCCAGATGGAATACAACAGTTTGAAAGAATCTTATGTCAAGCTTGAAACTGCTCTAAAAAATGACAGCAGCAAATCAGATATTAATGGGGATGACTTGTTTAGTGAATTGCAAGTGTTGATCCTTTACTTACCTGCAGGAACAGAGACAGCCATTCAAGTTCTTGAGTTTGTGGAATCTTTGGGTTGTTTACCAAATGTTTCCATAGCTTATAGAATTTTATTAACTATTCCAGTAACTGTTGCATCCGCAGAGAGGAGCTTTTCTAAGTTGAAATTGTTGAAAAATTATTTGCGGTCAACTATGTCACAAGAGAGGATGAATGGACTGGCCATATTATGCAGTGAAAAACATGTATTAGAGAAGTGTGACTTCGAAGCTGTTATTGATGACTTTGCCTCTCAAAATGCAGTACGGTGTAAAATATTTATGTGATTTTGTGTAATTATATTTTTAACTGAATATTATAATGACTAGTTTAATTTTAATGTAATAACATTTAAGGCGTGATGGCCTAGCCTCCCAAAATTGGGTTTCAGCCATCAAAAATTTATTGTTGTTTTATTTGCTTGAAGAGAGTTTGGTGATTCCGAACCATCTAGATTGTTCAGTGTACACTTTCGATTGTTATTTTATGTCAAATTTTACGAGTATAGGCTTCCTCAATTATTTCATTGCCAAAAGACAAACTTTCGTACCCAAATAGGCAAGTCTATTAGGACCTCCCCTAATTAGAGTGTTGGGTAATTCCCAACCATCTAGGTTGTTCGGTGCATATTTTTTATTGTTATTTTATGTCAAATTTTATGAGTATAGGCTTCGTATATTGTTTCTTTGCCAAAAAACCAACTTGTGTTCTTAATTGGACAATAGGGATAAAACCTCCATTTTCGAGAGACTTGAGCAATTCCGAAAGAACAAAGATTTTTGGTCTACCATTTGGTTTCGGTATTCTATGTCAAATTTTACGAGGATAGGCTTCATAGATTGTTTCGTTGCCAAGAGACTAACCTTCCTTCCGAAATGGACAAAACCATTAAAAGCTCCTCTATTGAGAGAGTTCAGCAATTCTGAACCATCAAAGTTGATACAAGTTCAATTTTTATTCTTGCTTTACGTCAAAATTTCCTAGTAGATGCTTCGTAAATTTTTTCGTTGAAAAAAGACCAACTTTCATTCTCAATTGGACAATAGGGTTAAAAGCTCCTCTTTTGAGAGACTTGAGCAATTCTGAACCAACAAAGATTGTAGGTCTACATTTTTTATTAGTCTTTTTTGTCACATGTTATGAGTATAAATTCGTAGATTTTTTCATTGCCAAAAGACCAACTTTCATTCTCGAATAGGCAAAACCATTAAAAGCTCCTCTAAGGAGAGAGTTGGGTAAATAGGAACCATCTAGGTTGTTTGGTGTACACCTTTTACTGTTATTTTGTGCCAAAGTTTACGATTATAGACTTCGTAGATTTTTCGTTGGCAGAAGAACTACTTTCGTTCCCAAATATGTAAAACCACTAAAAGCTCCACAATGGAGAAAGTTTGGTAATTCCAAACCATCTAGATTGTTTTTTGTCCACATTTTATTGTTGTTTTATGTCAAATATTTGAGTAAATGTGCCATAGGTTTTGTCATTCCCAAAAGATAAAATTTCGTTCTCAAATAGGTCGAATCGTTGAAAGCTCCTCTAAGGAGAGAGTTGGATAATTCCAAACCATTTATGTTGTTCGATGTACACTTTTGATTGTTATTTTATGTCAAATTTTACGAGTATAGGCAATGTAAATTGTTTCGTTGCCAAAATACCAACTTTTGTTCTCAAATAGGCAAGATCGTTAAAACTCTCCTTAAGGAGAGAGTTGGGTAATTTCTAACCACCCAGGTTGTTCAATGTATAGTTTTTATTGTAATTTTATGTCAAATTTTACGAGTATAGTATTTCGTAGATTGTTTTGTTGCCATAAACACCAACTTGCTTTCTTAATTGGTCAGTGGGGATAAAGGCTCCTTTTTCAAGAGACTTGAGCAATCTGAAAGAACAAAGCTTGTCGATCTACCAATTGTTTTGGTATTTTATATCAAATTTTACAAGGATAGGGTTCGTAGATTATTTCGTTGTCAAGAGACTAACCTTCATTCCCAAATGGACAAAACCGTTACAAGCTCCTCCATCGAGAGAGTTGAGCAATTCTGAACCATCAAAGTTGATACAGGTACACTTTTTATTGTTGTTTTACGTCGTAATTTGCTATTAGATGATCTACACTTTTTATTGGTATTTTTTGTCAAATGTTATGAGTATATGCTTAGTAGATTGTTTCGTTGCCAAAAGACGAACTTTCATTCCCAAATAGGAAAGACCGTTAAAAGCTCCCTCAAGGAGAGAGTTGGGTAATTCCAAACTATATAGGTTGTTCGGTGTATAATTTTTATTATTATTTTATGTCAAATTTTACGAGTATAGGCTTCGTAAATTGTTTTGTTGCCAAAAACACCAACTTGAGCTCCTAATTGGACAATAGGGATAAAACCTCCTTTTTGGAGAGACTTGAGCAATTCCAAAACAACAAAGCTTGTCCGTCTACACTTTTTAATGGTATTTTATGTCAAATGTTACGATCATAGGCTTTGTAGATTATTTCGTTGCCAAGAGACTAAATTTCGTACCCAAATGGAAAAATCGTTAAAACTCCTCTATCGACAGAATTGAGCAATTCCGAACTATCAAAGTTGGTATGGGTACACTTTTTATTATTGCTTTACGTCTGAATTTACTAGTAAACGCTTCGTAGATTGTTTTGTTGGCAAAACACCAATATTCCTTCTTAATTGGACAATAGGGTTAAAAGCTCTTCTACCGAGAGACTTGAGCAATTTTGAACAAACAAAGCCTGTCAGTCTACATTTTTAATGGTATTTTTTGGCAAATGTTATGAGTATAGGCTTCGTAGATTGTTTCGTTTACAAAATACCAATTTTCATTCTTAAATAGGCAAAACTAGTAAAATCTCCTCTAAGAAGAGAGCTGAGTAATTCCGAATCATCTATGTTGTTCGATGTACACTTTTTTTGTTATTTTATGTCAAATTTTACGAGTATAGGCTTCGTAGATTGTTTCGTTGCCAAAATACTAACTTTCGTTTCCAAATAGGCAAGATCGTTAAAAGCTCCCTTAAGGAGAGAGTTGGGTAATTTCGAACCACCCAGGTTGTTTGGTGTACAGTTTTTATTGTAATTTTAATTCCAATTTTATGAGTATAGTATTTCGTAGATTGTTTCGATGCCAAAAACACCAACTTGCGTTCTTAATTGGACATTTAGGATAAAAGCTCCTTTTTCGAGAGACTAGCAATTATGAAACAACAAAGCTTTTCGGAGCTTTCAACAGTTTGACTAACTTTCGTACGCAAATGGACAAAACCGTTAAAAGCTCCCCCATCGACAGAGTTGAGCAATTCTAAACCATCAAAGTTGATACGCTTCATAGATTTTTTTGTTCGCAAAAGAAAGCCTTTCCTTCGTAATTGGACAATTGGGTTATGAGAGACTGGAGCAATTATGAACCAACAAAGCTTGTCAGTCTACACTTTTTATTGGTAATTTCTTTCAAATGTTATGAGTATAGGCTTTTTAGAATGTTTCGTTGACAAAAAATCACCTTTCATTCCGAAATAGGAAAAATCGTTAAAAGCTCCTCTAAGGAGAGAGTTGGATAAATAAGAGTCATCTATGTTGTTTGGTGTACACTTTTTATTGTTATTTTATGCCAAATTTTACGAGTATAGGCTTCGCAGATTGTTTCGTTAGCGAAAGACCAACTTTCAATCTTAATTGGACAATGGGGTGTAAAGTTCCTCTTTCGAGAGACTAAAGTAATTCCGAACCAACAAAGCTTGTTGGTCTACACTATTTATTGGTATTTTATGTAAAATGTTACGAGTATAGGCTTCGTAGATTGTTTCATTGCCAGAAGACCAACTTTCGTTCCTAAATAGTAAAATCGTTAAATGCTCCTATAACGAGAGAGTTTGACAATTCCTAACCATCTAGATTGTTCGGTGTCCACATTTTACTGTTAGTATATGTCAAATTTTATGAGTTTAGGTTTCTGAGACTTTTTCGTCACCGAAAGACCAAATTTTGTTTTCAAATAGGTCAAACTGTTGAAAGCTCCTCTAAGAAGAGAGTTGGGTAATTCTAAACCATCTTGGTTGTTCATTGTGCACTTTTTATTATTATTTTATGTCAAATTTTATGAGTATAGGCTTCGTAGATTGTTTCATTGTCAAAAGAACAACTTTCATTCCCAAATAGGTAAAAACGTTAAAAGCTTCTCTAGGGAGAGAGTTGGTTAATTCCAAACCATCTAGTTTGTTCGTTGTACACTTTTTATTGTTATTTTATCTAAAATTTTACGAGTATAGGCTTCGTATATTGTTTCGTAGGCAAAAGACTGACTTTCGTCTTAGTTGGACAATATGGATGAAAGCTCCTCTTTTGAGAGACTTGAACAATTTTGAACAAACAAACTTTGTCGGTCTACACTTTCTATTGGTATTTTTTGTCAAATGTTATGACTATGGGATTCGTGGATTATTTTGTTGGCAAAAGACCGACTTTCGTTCTCAAATAGGTAAAACCATTAAAAGTTCTTCTAAGGGGAGAGTTAAGAAAATCCGAACCATATAGGTTGTTCGTCGTACAATTTTTATTGTATTGTTATTATATGCCAAATTTCACGAGTATAGGCTTCGTAGATTGTTTCGTTGGAAAAAATACCAACTTTCGTTCTTAATTGGACAATGAGGTTATAAGCTCTAATTTCGTTCGGAGTACACTTTTTTTGTTATTTTATGTCAAATTTTTTGAGTGTAGGAGATGGAACACACATATTCGGGTCATGCAAACAACCAACAATAATTCATAAAAGGCTCGTTTCCCCTTAGAAGCAATTAAGGCGGAAACACAACAAAACGACCAATGAGGAATTGAAACGCTCTTTAAAACATTGAGAATGAAAGATAGAAAGAACGGTTGGAAATCCCCTACCTCATGTCGAGCAATTTACCACAAAACCCACAATTACGTTCCTAGGGTTCCGATTTCCCAAACCTAACAATGTGGCGAAACCGAATCCATTCACATATCAATAAACAACCAACAACTCATATAAACATCAATTAAATCCATAAATTCAAAATTACTCACCTTCTCTCTCTAGAAATTTCTCCAAAATCCTCCAAACTCAATCCAAGCTCAACTCTACTCCAAATCACTAACCAATCTACACAAACATCCAAAATCAACCTATAATCAACATATCTAAAGCATAGAGCTCATCTCCCTAAGAATCAAATGGATCTAACAAAAACATAGAATTTCAAAAACTATGGAAAACTTACCAAAACTCCAAAATCCACCTTGAATCTTCCTTGATAAGCTTCAAGAGTCACCAGTCACCAATCCACAATCCCCAATTCCAACTCTTGCTAAAACCTCCTTCTCTCTCCAGAATTGTCTCTCTCTCTCTCTCTCTAGGACTGAAACGAATTAGAAATCTATCTAAAATGGCTCGCTGCGTCTTTTGAAAAAACGCGATTTGCGCCAAGGCGCTACCCTGGGTGCCTAGGCGCCCTGGCCTTACTAAAACCCTGAAACGGTGCTCTGGACGGCATCCTGGGCGTGTAGGATTCACGCCCAGGCGGGGTGCGCCTTGGCGCCCCTGCGCCTATTTTGCTCCTCTCACCCGCTACATTGAATCTAGGCATATCCGTCCGGACGGATTACTGTTCACAGAACCCATTTCTTCCCTACGCTCACTGGATTAGGCGCCATCCTAGGCTCACACCGCCTAGGCGTGTTGCTCGGGCGCCTAGGCGCTCCAGATCCTTTTGGTGCACTTCCTCGCCAGCCACTCACTGGACTAGGCGCTGCGCCTAGTCCAGTTTTCCTCCTTTGTGCAAACCTCAAAATTTTCCAAAAATTTTGGGTCGGGGTTTCACATTCTCTCCCCTTAACAAAATTTCGTCCCGAAATTTAACTACACATGTAGCTGAATCTCTGAACAACTCTGGGTACTTCTTCTTCATTCTGGATTCCAACTCCCAAGTTGCTTCTTCAACTCCGTGGTACATCCACATCACTTTTACTAATGGAATCACACTCGACCTCGTGACCTTGTTCTGTCGGTCTAAAATCTTCACCGGTTGAAGAGTGTAACTCCCATCTTCCTAAACTTCCAACGTAGTCCAATCTATCACATGCGACGGATCCGACTCATATTTCCGAGGCATTGATACGTGGAATACATTGTGAACCTTCTCAAGCTTCGGTGGAAGTGCCAAATAGTACGCCACCGGTCCAACTGTCTCCCAAATCTCAAATGGCCCCACAAACCTCGGTGCCAACTTCCCATGCTTGCTATATCTCTGAATCCCCCGTCTCGGACTAACCTTCAAGAAAACCTTATCGCCTACACGGAACTCCAAAGGTCTCCTCCTCCGGTCAGCATAAGACTTCTGTCGGCTCTGCGCAGTGATCAACCGCTTCCGGATCTCCTCAACTCTCTCTCGAGCTTCTTTGACCATCTCCGGTCCTAAAATGACTTTCTCGCCAACCTCCTCCCAACACAAAGGCGACCTACAAGGCCTCCCATAGAGCACCTCGTAAGGTGCCATCCCGATACTACTTTGGAAAGAGTTGTTATACACAAACTCCGCCAAATTAAGTACCCATCCCAACTTCCTCCAAAGTCCACAACACATGCCCGCAGCATATCCTCTAAAACTTGTATGGTTCTCTCGCTCTGCCCATCACTCTGAGGATGATAAGCTGTAGAGAAATCCAACTTCGTTCCCAATGGCTCCTGTAAACTACTCCAGAATCTACCTGTGAACCGCGGGTCTCGGTCCGACACAATAGATAATGGAATTCCGTGAAGTCTCACAATCTCCTTGACATACATAGTACTCAAGGTCTCCAACGAATCCGTCTTGTTCATGGGTAAGAAGTGTGCAGACTTGGTCAATCTGTCCACTATCACCCAAACCGTGTCATGCCGTCTCTGAGTCATTGGCAACGCTGTCACAAAGTCCATCGTGATCTTCTCCCACTTCCATTGTGCTACCGGTAAGAGTTGCAACAATCCAGCTGGTCTCTGATGCTCTGTCTTCACTTGTTGACAAGTAAGACACTTCGTCACAAATCTAGCAACATCGGCCTTCATACCCCTCCACCATAAACTCTGCTTCAAGTCTCGGTACATCTTCGTACCCCCGGGATGCATGGAAAACTTGGAATGATATGCTTCCTTTAGAATCTCTTGTCTCAACTCATCATCTTCGGGAACTACTAACCTTCCCACATATCCTAGTCCACCATCAATCCCTCGAACCCATCCAAAACTCTCATCAATCACATCAAATGTATGATCCCCATTCTGTGCATCTATAACCTTCTGAACCATCATAGTTCTCGAAGTTATAGAACACAAATAGGTATTTTCCTCTTGACTCCTCAACTGCAATCCAAACTCATTGATTGTCTCCACAATTTCCCACTCATGCATGAATAGGCTAGAAATCTTCTTCTTCCTACTCAACGCATCCGCGACTGCATTTGCTTTACCGGGATGGTATTGCAAATCGAAGTCGAAGTCCTCCAAGTATTCCATCCACCTCCTTTGACGCAAATTAAACTCTCTTTGGGTGAATAGATACTTGAGGCTCTTGTAATCCGAAAACACTTCAAATCTCTCCCCGTAAAGGTAATACCTCTATTGCTTAAGTGCAAACACCACTGCCGCCAACTTCAAATTATGCACCGGATAATTCCTCTCATGTGTCTTGAGCAACCTTGAACCATACTCTATCACTCGACCCCGTTGCATCAACACACAACCTAAACCAACTCCACATGCATCGCAATACACCTGGTAGCCTACATTCCTTTCCGGAACCACTAACACTGGAGGTGTTGTCAACCTCTTCTTCAACTCCTCAAATGCGTCTTCACACTCGTCTGTCCACACAAATGGTGTGCCCTTCTTTGTAAGCTGCGCCATCGGCGAAGCAACTCTCAAAAAATCCTCAATAAATCTCCGGTAATAACTCGCGAATCCTAGAAAACTCTGGATCTCTGTCACATTCTTTGGTCTCTCCCAATTCAAAACCGACTCAACTTTGGAGTAATCAACCGCTATGCCTTCTTGAGTGATCACATGGCCTAGGAACTTCACTTCCATGGCCCAAAATTCACACTTACTCAATTTAGCATACAGTTGATTCTCCCTCAATGTCTGTAACACTACCCTCAAGTGTTCCTCATGCTCTTCCTCCGTAGGAGAATAAATCAATATGTCATCTATAAAAACCACCACAAATTTATCCAAAAACGGTCTAAGAACCCTTTGCATTAGGTCCATAAACACTGTTGGGGCATTTGTCAACCCAAACGGCATCACAATAAACTCATAATGCCCATAACGAGTTCTAAACGCTGTTTTCTGGATATCCTCATGCTTAATCCTCAACTGATGATAACCCGACCTCAAGTCAATCTTAGAGAAATGTCTAGCACCTCTCAATTGGCCAAACAAATCGTTGATCCTAGGCAATGAATACTTATTTCTCACAGTAACCTTATTCAACTGCCTATAATCAATATACATCCTCAAACTTCTGTCTTTCTTCTTGACGAACAACACCGGTGCTCCCCACGGGGACGCACTCGGTCTAATGAACCCCAAGTCTAGCAACTCTTTTAGCTGAGTACTGAACCCTTTCAACTCTGCTGGAGCCATCCGATACGACGGAATCGAAATCGGTTTGACGTTCGGATGCAACTCAATAGCAAAGCCAATCTCCCTCTTCGGAGGTAATCCCGGCAACTCTTCCGGAAATACATCCATAAATTCTTCCACTACTAATATCGGTGTAGCTACATCGCCCTTAGGCGCCGAAGTCACTAAACTCGCTACTCTACAATCTTGGTACGAAGGATTATCCATGAAATGTGGGCATAGAATCCCCTTCGATCCCCTCAACTGAATCACTCCTCCCTCGGGTATTCTAAGAGTAATCCTCCTTTGCCAAAAGTCAACCACTCCTTGGTGCTTTGTCAACTAATCCACTCCGAGTATCATATCAAAGTCCTTGAAATCTAACACATACAGATCGGCTTGTAGAGATATTTCTCCAAATCGACAATCACAACCGAACACTACTCCCTCCAACGTGGTAAAATGCCCGAATGGTGAGGACACCAAAAACATTCCCCTAATCAGTGAAATCTCCAACAATTCGAAATAAAAAATGTACCTCCAATGAAGTTGGGATGCTCCTATGCCTTCTGATGTCCCGTAGCAGAGACACGACCATCCGTCAATGCATGCTGCTGCTGCTGAGACTGTCTGCCTCCACCTCGCCCTCTCCCTCTCGATGGAACAGTGGAAGGAAGAGTTGGAGGTGGTACCCCCGGTATGCTCTGCTGCTGTGCTCTTTGGTTGCCCTCCGGATATTCACTCTTTCTGTGACCCAACTTGCCACACCCAAAGCACTTAAATCCAGAAGATCTGCACTCATTCTTCATGTGTCCCTCTTTCCCACACTTGTAGCACGTCACCTTGCCCCCTAGAGGCCTTGAACCCTTGCCTCGGTCCCCTCTCTGATGACGAAAATCAGTCTTTTGCTTCTTGTGGCTGCCACCACCACCACCACTACTCTCAGTCATTGAACGCTTCCTCTGAGCCTCATTTCGCTCACTCAGCTCAAAGTTCAACGCCATCTCAACTGTATACCACCCTAGTGGCCATCACCATCCTCCCAAGACTGGGTAGCAAACCCATCTCGGTACCTTGCCGCCTTCTTTGCATCGGTAGGAGCAAACTCTCTCCCAAACCGATACAACTCCTCAAACTGTTTGGTGTACTGAGACACCGTCATCTCCGATGTCTACAACAAGTCCAAAAACTGCTTGGCCTTCTTAGTCTGCAGAGGTCTTGGCATAAACTTCTGCATGAACAACTGCTCAAAAGAGGTCCAAATCAGCTCATTTCGCCTCTGACCCATAGACATCCACCATTCATAGGCCACTCCACTCAAATAATAAAACACAAACTTCACCCGCCGCTCATCGGGTATGTCCAACGTGTCCATCCTCATGCTCAACTGATTGAACCACTCCTCCGCCCCCACACCCGTTCCATCTCCAGAAAAGGTTGGAGGGGAAGTCCTCCTCAGCTGATCCACTTCATACATACCCCTTCCAGCTCTCGGTGCTGTAGCTACCTCAGTAGTAGCCTCGGGTACCACTCCCTCAGTACGAGTGCCAGTAAGACCTATCGCCTGAGCCACTGCTTGTGCCATCGTCTATGCTTGTGTCTACACCATACTCATCATGAAGCTAGCTAGCCCCTCCATCGTAACCGGTTGCCCCCTGTGGTAACAAGAGCAACAGGTCCTGTTGGTGGTGCCTGTTGATCAGCATTCTCAGTCGGTAGTCCCTCAAGATCTATCTCCTCCTTTCTCAACTCCGGATCCACATTCGGAACCGAATCCTCAGTGCTAGGTGTGCCTCTAGTAACACGCTCCACCCTAACACTACGGCCTCTAACTCGGGCCCTACCAACTCCCCGTCGGCCTCTGCCACAAGGTACCTCAGTCCCACTCTCGGAGGTGGTAGTTCTACGGGTATTCATCTGCATGGCAAACAGACAATATCATTTACACACAACTCAATAAAGGATTTATTAGGGATAGAAAACATATCGGATCAGCAGCGGTTGTGACATGGCCTAGATTACACTACCATACATCTAGGACCCATCACCGATCCTACATATAAACAAACAAACCTCCCTCTGATACCAAATTATGACGCCCCGATCCGGGCATGCCACGGGTGCCCTCAGACACCGTCCTAGGCCGCTAGTGCGATCATCCGGCGGCATCTCCCCGTATATCGGAGAGTCCCTTCCTGCATTAGAAACACACAGCAAAAATATAAAATCAATCACACTAGCAACCTAGCTAGGCCTCAGGCCTCAATCACATGCAATCCTGATCGTAGGGGTCTCAGGCCATCTACTACCAGCATCCACAAACTGATAGTAATAATCAAATCATCAAATTCATAATATCATATAACCATATAATCAACTCAGCATATATCATGCATACACCCTCTGGTGCCAAATGGTTATAAGAATATCATGAATAAACATCAACACATCATATACAAAATACATGCTTAGAGTATCTCTCTAGCATCCACATCCTACCCAAGGCTATCCATGTCACATCCCGCTCTCACTGATCCGCTCCCCTAGTACCTGTACCTGTACCAGTATCACCTGTGGGAAGGAATGAAAGTAGAGGGTGAGCAAGAAGCTCAGTAGGGTTATGAGTAACATGAGTATAAGGCTGAATCAGATACAATAGGCTATGCAACAATATGAAACCTACCACATGCACGTATACTCCACAATCACAGAGAACATCAACCCGGGCAATCCCCTCAATGAGCAAACATCATCGATACCATGGCTCGTTCCATGTAATATCGAACGTGAGCAAAGCTCACCAAATCAACTCATCAATATCATGGTCGCTAACCATGACTATTGAACAGGAGCAAGCTCCCCAAAATCAAACGCTCTTGGATTACCCGGTTGCGTGATCCTATCACGCCCGCACCACTCCAGGTAAGGTCCCTCATGAACCATACCTCTAGTGCGTTATCCTACTTGGATTTATGCATTTATGCCATGACATGCCAAAAAGATATATATATGAACAACCTACATATATATATATACATAACTATCATGATGCATGAACGGAAATCACATCGTGCCCATAGGTGATGGAACACACATATTCGGGTCATGCAAATAACCAACAATAATTCATACAAGGCTCGTTTCCCCTTAGAAGCAATTAAGGCGGAAACACAACAAAACGACCAATGAGGAATTGAAACGCTCTTTAAAACATTGAGAACGAAAGATAGAAAGAACGGTTGGAAATCCCCTACCTCGTGTCGAGCAATTTACCACAAAATCCACAATTACGTTCCTAGGGTTCCGATTTCCCAAACCTAACAATGTGGCGAAACCGAACCCATTCACATATCAATAAACAACCAACAACTCATATAAACATCAATTAAATCCATAAATTTGAAATTACTCATCTTCTCTCTCTAGAAATTTCTCCAAAATCCTCCAAACTCAACCCAAGCTCAACTCTACTCCAAATCCCTAACCAATCTACATAAACATCCAAAATCAACCTATAATCAACATATCTAAAGCATAGAGCTCATCTCCCTAAGAGTCAAACGGATCTAACAAAAACCTAGAATTTCAAAAACTATTGAAAACTTACCAAAACTCCAAAATCCACCTTGAATCTTCCTCGATAAGCTTCAAGAGTCACCAATCCACAATCCCCAAGTCCAACTCTTGCTAAACCCTCATTCTCTCTCCAAAATTGTCTCTCTCTCTCTCTCTAGGATTGAAACGAACCAGAAATCTGTCTAAAATGCCTCGCTGCGTCTTTTGAAAAAGCTCGATTTGCGCCTAGGCGCCCTGGCCTTACTAAAACCCTGAAACAGTGCTCTGGGCGGCATCCTGGGCGTGTAGGATTCACGCCCAGGCGGGGTGCGCCTTGGTGGTCGCCTAGGCGCCCCTGCGCCTATTTTGCTCCTCTCACCCGCTGCCTTGAATCTAGGCATATCCGTTCGGACGCCCAATTATTCGTCCTGACGAATTACTATTCACAGAACCCATTCCTCCTTTATGCAAACCTCAAAATTTTCCAAAAATTTTGGGTCGGGGTTTCACATACAAGACCGTTAAAAGCTCCCTTAAGGAGAGAATTGGGTAATTTCGAACCATCTAGGTCGTTCGGTGTACAGTTTTTATCGTAATTTTATGTCAAATTTTACAAGTATAGTATTTTGTAGATTATTTCATTTCAAAAAACAACAACTTGCTTTCTTAATTGAACAATAGAGATAAAAGCTCTTTTTCGAGAGACTTGAGCAATTCTAAAACAACGATCCTTGTCGGTCTACACTTTTTATTGGTATTTTATGTCAAATTTTATGAGTATAGGCTTTGTAGATTGTTTCATTTCCAATAGAATAACTTTCGTACCCAAATGAACAAAACCGTTAAAAACTCCTTAATTGAGAGAGTTGAGTAATTTCGAATCATCAAAGTTGATACGGGTACATTTTTCATAGTTGTTTTACGTCCAAATTTACTAGTAGACGCTCCGTAGATTTAGGGTGAAAATCTCGTCTTTCGAGAGACTTGAGCAATTCTAAATGAACAAAGCTTGTCGGTTTACACTATTTATTGGTATTTTTTGTCAAATGTTACGACTATAGGCTTCGTGGAATATTTCATTGCCAAAAGATCAACTTTCGTTCACAAATGGGGAAAACCATTAAAAGCTATTTTAAGGGGAGATTTATGTAAATCCAAACCATATAGGTTTTTTGGTGTACACTTTTTATTGTTATTTTACGTAAAATGTTACGAGTATAGGCTTCATAGATTGTTTTGTTGCCAAAAGACCAATTTTCATTCTCAAATAGGCAAAATTATTAAAAACTCCTCTAAGGAGATAGCTAGGTAATTCTGAATCATCTAGGCTATTCGGTGTACACTCTTTTTGTTATTTTATGTCAAATTTTACGAGTATAGGCTTCGTAAATTGTTTCGTTGCCAAAATACCAACTTTCGTTCTCAAATAGGCAAGATCGTTAAAAGCTCCCTTAAGGAGAGAGTTGGGTAATTTCTAACCACCCAGGTTGTTCGGTGTATAGTTTTTATTGTAATTTTATGTCAAATTTTATGAGTATAGTATTTCGTAGATTGTTTCTTTGCGAAAAACATCAACTTGCATTCTTAATTGGACAATAGGGGTAAAAGCGCCTTTTTCAAGAGGCTTGAGAAATTCTGAAACAATGAACCTTGTCGATCTACACTTTTTATTGGTATTTTATGTAAAATTTTATGAGTATAGGCTTTGTAGATTGTCTCGTTTCCAATAGACTAACTTTTGTACCGAAATGAACAAAACTGTTAGAAGCTCCTCAATCGAGAGAGTTGAGCAATTCCGAACCATCAAAGTTGATACAAGTACACTTTTTATTGTTGTTTTACATCAAAATTTATTTGTAGACGCTTCATAGATTTAGGCTTAAAAGCTGCTCTTTCAAGAGACTTGAGCAATTCTAAATGAACAAAGCTTGTCGGTCTACACTATTTATTGGTATTTTATGTAAAATGTTACGAGTATAGACTTCGGAGATTGTTTCATTGCCAAAAGACCAACTTTTATTCCCAAATATGTAAAATCGTTAAAAGCTTCGCTAAGGAAAGAGTTTGGTAATTCCGAACCATCTAGATTGTTTGCTATCCACATTTTACTTTTTTTTTGTCAAATTTTAGGAGTATAGGCGTCATAGATTTTTTCGTTGCCAAAAGATGAAATTTTTTTATTAAAATAGGTCAAACAGTTGAAAGCTCTTCTAATGAGAGAGTTGGGTAATTTCAAACCATTTAGGTTGTTCAATGTTCAACTTTTATTGTTATTTTATGTCAAATTTTTTGAGTATAGGCTTCATAAATTGTTTCATTGCCAAAATGACGACTTTCGTTCTCAAATAGGCAAAACCGTTAAAAGCTCCTCTAAGGAGAGAGTTGGGCACATCCGAGCCATCTAGATTGTTTAGTGTACACTTTTTATTGTTATTTTATGTCTCATTTTACGAGTATAGGCTTTGTAGATTGTTTCATTGACAAAAGACCAACTTTCGTTTTTAATTGGGCAATAGGGTTAAAAACTCCTCTTTTGACAGACTTGAGCAATTCAAAACAAAAAAGCTGATCGGTCTACACTTTTTATTGGTATCTTATGTCAAATGTTACGAGTACAAGCTTCGTAGATTGTTTCGTTCTCAACAGACCACCTTTCGTTCTCAAATAGGCAAAACCATTAAAAGCTCTTCTAAAGAGAGAGTTAGGTAATTCCGAACCATATTGGTTGATCAATGTGAGCTTTTTACTGTTAGTTTATGTGAAATTTTCCGAGTATAGTCTTCGTAGATTGTTTCGTTGTGAAAAGAACAACTTTCGTTCCCATATATGCAAAAACGTTAAAAGCTTCTCTAAGGAGAGAGTTGGGTAATTCTAACCCATCTAGGTTGTACGCTGTGCACTTTTCATTGTTAATTTATGTCAAATTTTATGAGTATAAGCCTCATACATTGTTTCGTAGGCAAAAGACCAATTTGTTCTTAATTGGACAATAGTGTTAAAAGCTCCTCTTTCGACAGACTTGAGCAATTCTAAAAGAAGGTTGTTGTTCTACAATTTTGATTGATATTTTTTGTCAAGTGTTACGAGTATAGGCTTCATATATTGTTTCGTTCCAAAAGAGCAACTTTCATTCCCAAATAGACAAAACCGTTAAAAGCTCTTCGATGGAGAGAGTTGGGTAAATGAACCATCTAGGTTGTTCGATATACAATTTTTATTGTTATTCTATGCCAAATTTTACGAGTATAGGTTTCGTAGATTGTTTCCTTGGCAAAAGACCAACTTTCGTTCTTAATTGGACAAATGGGTTATAAGATTTTCTTTTGAGAGACTTGAGCAATTCCGAGCTAACGAAGCTTGTCGGTCTATACTTTTTATTCTATTTTTTTGTCAAATGTTATGAGTATAGGCTTCATAGATTGTTTCATTGCCAAAAGACCAACTTTCGTTCTTAAATAGGCAAAATGGTTAAAAGCACCTATTGGGAAAGAGTTGGGTATTTTGAAGACATAAAGGTTGTTCAGTGTACCCTTTTTTTGTTCTTTTATGTCAAATTTTACGAGTATAGGCTTTGTAGATTTTTTCATTGGCGAAAGAACAACTTTCGTTCTTAATTGGAGAATGGGGTTATATGCTCATCTTTCCAGAGACTTTAGCAATTCGAAAACAACAAAGCTTGTCGGTGTACACTTTTTATTGTAATTTTATGTAAAATAATAGTATAAGCTTTGTAGATTGTTTTGTTCCCAAAAGACCAACTTTCGTTCTGAAATAAGCAAAATCATTAAAAGATCCACTAGGGAGACAGTTGGGTAATTCCGAACCATCTAGGTTGTTTCGTGTACACTTTTTTTGTTATTTTATGTCAAATTTTACGAGTATAGCCTTCTAAGATTGTTTCGTTGCCAAAATACCAACTTTCGTTCCCAAATAGACAAGATCTTTAAAAGCTCCCTTAAAAAGAAAGTTGGGTAATATCGAACCACCCATATTGTTAGGTGTACAATTTTTATTGTAATTTTATGTCAAATTTTATGACTATAGTATTTCATAGATTGTTTCGTTGTGAAAAACACCAACTTGCATCTTAATTGGGTAATTCCGAATCATCTAGGTTGTTCGGTGTGAACTTTATATAGTTATTTTATGTCAAATGAGCTTCGTACATTGTTTCGCTGTCAAAAGAACAACTTTCGTTCCCATATAGACAAAAATGTTAAAAGCTTTTCTAAAGAGAGAGTTGGGTATTTCCAAACCATCCAGGTTGTTCAGTGTGCTCTTTTTATTGTAATTTTATGTCAAATTTTACAAGTATAGACTTCGTAGATTGTTTCGTTCCCATATAGAAAAAAATGTTAAAAGCTTTTCTTAGGAGAAAGTTGGGTAATTCCGAACCATCTAGGTTGTTTGGTGTACATTTTTTTTGTTATTTTATGTCAAATTTTACGAGTATAATCTTTGTAACTTGTTTCGTTGCCAAAAGACCAACTTTCGTTCCCAAATAGGCAAGACCATTAAAAGCTTCTTTAAGGAGAGAGTTGGGTAATTTCGAACCACCCAGGTTGTTTGGTGTACAGTTTTTATTTTAATTTTATGTCAAATTTTACGAGTACAGTATTTCATAGATTGTTTCGTTGCAAAAAACACCAACTTGCGTTCTTAATTGGACAATAAGGATAAAAGCTCCTTTTTAGAGAGGCTTGAGCAATTCTAAAACAAAGAACCTAGTCGGTCTACACTTTTTATTGGTATTTTATGTCAAATTTTACAAGTATAGGATTTTTAGATTGTTTCGTTTCAAATATACTAACTTTCATACCCAAATGAACAAAACCGTTAAAAGCTACTCAATCGAGAGAGTTGATCAATTCCGAACTATCAAAGTTGATATTGGTACACTTTTTATTGTTGTTTTATGTCCAAATTTATTATTAGATGCTTCATACATTTAGGGCTAAAACTCCTCTTTTGAGGGACTTGAGCAATTCTAAATGAACAAACTTTATCGGTCTACATTATTTATTGGAATTTTATGTAAAATGTTACGACTACAGGCTTCATAGATTGTTTCGTTGCCAAAAGACCAACTTTTGTTTTCAAATATATAAAATCATTTAAAGCTCCTCTAAGGAAAGAGTTTGGTAATTCTGAACGATCTAGATTGTTTGGAGTCCACATTTTATTTTTGTTTTACGTAAAATTTTATGAGTATAGACGTCGTAGATTTTTTCGTTGCCAAAAGATGACATTTTATTTTCGAATAGGTCGAACAATTGAAAGGTCCTCTAAGGAGAGAGATGAGTGATTCCAAACCATCTAGGTTGTTCGTTATGCACTTTTTATTGTTATTTTATGTCAAATTTTACGAGTATAGGCTTCGAAGATTGTTTCATTGCAAAAAGAACAACTTCTGTTTCGAAATAGGCAAAAACATTAAAAGCTTCTCAAAGGAGTGAGTTGGGTAATTCTGAACCATATAGGTTGTTCAGTGTACACTTTTGATTGTTATTTTATGTCAAATCCTATGAGTATAGGCTTCGTAGATTGTTTCGCTGCCAAAAGACAAACTTTCGCTCCCAAATAGGCAAAACCGTTAATCGTTCCCCTAAGGAAACAGTTGTGTGAATCCGAACCATCTACGTCGTTTGGTGTACACCTTTTACTGTTTTTTATGCCAAATATTATGAGCGTAGGCTTCGCAGATTGTTTCATGGGAAAAAGGCCAACTTTCATTTTTAATTGGACAATGGGGTTAAAAGCGCGTCTTTCGAGAAACTTGAGCAATTTCGAACATCCAAAGCTTCTCGCTCTACACTTATTATTGGTATTTTCTATAAAATGCTATGAGTATAGGCTTCGTAGATTGTTTCGTCATCAAAAGACCAAGTTTCGTTCCCAAATAAGCGAAATCATTAAAAGCTCATCTAAGGAGAGAGTTGGGTAAATCAGAACCATCTACGTTGTTCGGTGTACAATTTTTGTTGTTATTTTACGTGAAATTTTACTAGTATAAACTTCATAGATTGTTTCGTTGGCAAAAGAGCAACTTTCATTCTTAATTGGACAATGGGGTTATAAGCTCCGATTTTCGAGATACTCGAGCAATTCTGAACAAACAAAGCTTGTCGGTCTACACTTTTTATTGATATTTTTTGTCAAATGTTACGAGTGTAGGCTTCATAGATTGTTTCGTTGCTAAAAGACCAACTTTCGTTCTAAATAGGCAAAATTGTTAAATGCTCTACTATTGAGAGAGTTGGGTAATTCCAAACCATCTAGGTTGTTCGGTAAATACTTTTTTTATGTCAAATTTTATGAGTATAGGCTTCGTAGATTGTTTCATTGGCAAAAAACTGACTTTTGTTTTTAATTGGACAATGGGGTTATAAGCTCATTTTTCGAGAGACTTGAGCAATTCCGAACCAACAAAGCTTGTCGGTCTACACTTTTTGGTGTTATTTTATGTAAAATGTTACGAGTGTAGGATTCGTAGATTGTTTTGATACCAAAAGATCAACTTTCATTCTGAAATAGGTAAAATCGTTAAAAGCTCCTCTATAGAGAGAGTTGGATAATTCCGAACCATCTAGGTTGTATGATGTATGTTTTTTTTGTTATTTTAATTTAAATTTTACGAGTATAAGCTTCGTAGATTGTTTCATTGCTAAAAGACCAACTTTCGTTCTCAAATCGGCAATACCGTTAAAAGCTTTCTTAAGGAGAGAGTTGAGTAATTCCCAACCATCCAAGTTGTTCAGTGCACAGTTTTTTTTTTTTTTTTGTAATTTTACGTCAAATTTTACAAGTATAGGCTTCGTAGATTGTTTCATTGCCAAAAACACCAACTTGCTTAATTAGACAATAGGAATAAAAGCTCATTTTTCGAGAGACCTGAGTAATTCTAAACCAACAAAGCTTGTCGGTCTACACTATTTATTGATATTTTATGTAATATGTTACGAGTATAGGCTTCGTAGATTGTTTCGTTGCCAAAACACCAACTTTCGTTCCCAAATATGTAAAATCATTAAAAGCTCCTCGAAAGAGAGAGTTTGGTAATTCCGAACCATCTAGGTTGCCAAAAGATGACATTTTGTTTTCAAATAGGTCAAACAATTGAAAGATTCTCTAAGGAGAGAGTTGGGTAATTTCGAATCATCTAGGTTGTTTGGTGTGCACATTTTATTGTTATTTTATGTCAAATTTTACGAGTATAGGATGCGTAGATTATTTCGTAAACAACTTTTGTTCTCAACTCCTCTAAGGAGATGGTTGGGTAAATTGGAAGGATCTAGATTGTTCAGTGTACACATTTTATTGTTATTTTATGTCTAATTTTACGAATATAGGCTTTGTAGATTGTTTTGTTGTCAAAAGACCAACATTCATTCTTAATTGGAAAATAGGGTTAAAACCTCCTCTTTCGAGAGACTTGAGCAATTCCTAACAGAAAAAGCTTGTCGATCTACACTTTGTATTGTTATCTTATGTCAAATGTTACGAATAAAGATTTCGTAGATTGTTTCGTTGCCAAATAGGCAAAACTGTTATAAGGTTCTCTAAGGAGAGTTGGGTAATTCCGAACCATCTAGGTTGTTCGTTGTGAACATTTTATTGTTTTTTTATGTCAAATTTTACGAGTACAGGATTCGTAGATTATTTCTTTGCCAAAAGACCAATTTTCATTCCCAAATAGGCAAGACTGTTAAAAGCTCTTTTAAAGAGAGAGTTGGTTAAGTCAAACCATCCATGTTGTTTGGTGTATAACTTTTATTGTTATTTTATATCAAACTTTACGAGTACAGGCTTTATACATTTTTCACTGCCAAAAGACCAACTTTTGTTCTTAATTGGGCAACGAGGTTAAAAGCTCCTCTTTGGAGAGAGACTTGAGCAATTTTGAACCAACAAAGCTTGTTGGTCTACATTTTTTATTGGTATCTTATGTAAAATGTTACAAGTATAGGCTTCGTAGATTGTTTCGTCGCCAAAAGACCAACTTTCGTTCCCAAATAGGCATAATCGTTAAAAGCTCCTCTAAGGAGAGAGCTGGGTAATTCTGAACCATCTAGGTTGTTGGTTGTACAATTTTTTTGTTATTTTATGTCAAATTTTACAAGTATAGGCCTCGTATATTCTTTCGCTACCAAAAGACTAACTTTCGTTTCTAAATAAGTAAGACCGTTAAAAGCTTCCTTAAGGAGGGAGTTGGGTAATATCGAACCATCCAGGTTGTTTGGTGTACAATTTTTATTGTTATTCTATGTCAAATTTTACGATTTCAGGCTTCTTAGATTGTTTCGTTGCCGAAAACACCAACTTGTGTCTTTAATTAGACAATAGGGATAAAATCTCTTTTTTCGTGAGACTTAAGCAATTCTGAAACATCAAAGTTTGTCGTCTAGAGTTTTTCTTGGTATTTTATGTCAAATGTTATGAGTATAGGATTTGTTGATTGTTTCAATGCCAAGAGATGAACTTTCGTATGCAAATGGACAAAACAGTTAAAAGCTCCTCCATAGAGAGAGTTGAGCAATTCCGTGCCATCAACGTTGATACGGGTACACTTTTTATTGTTGCTTTACTTTTGAATTTACTAGTAGACGCTTCGTAGATTGTTTCATTGGCAAAAGACCAACTTTCATTCTTAATTGGAAAATAGGTTTAAGAGCACCTCTTTCAAGAGATTTAAGCAATTTTGAACCAACAAAGCTTATCGATGTACACTTTTTATTGGTATTTTTTGTCAAATGTTATGAGTATAGGCTTCATACATTTTTTTCGTTGCCAAAAGACCAACAAAGTTTGTAGGTCTACACTTTTTATTGTTATTTTTTTGTCAAATGCTACGAGTATAGGCTTTGTAGATTGTTTCGTTGTCAAAAGACCAACAAAGCTTGTTGGTCTACACTTTTCATTGTATTTTTTGTCAAATGTTATGAGTATAGGCTTTGTTGATTGTTTCGTTTCGAAATAGGCAAAACCGTTAAAAGCTCCTCTAAGTGGAGAGTTGGGTACATTCGAACCATCTAGGTTGTTCAGTGTACACTTTTTATTATTATTTTATGTCAAATTTTACAAGTACAGGCTTCGTAGATTGTTTCGTTACCAAAAGGCCAACTTTTTATCTTAATTGAACAATGGGGTTAAAACCTCATTTTTCGAGAGACTAAAGTAATTCCGAACCAACAAAGTTTGTCGGTCTACACTATTTATTGGTATTTTATGTAAAATGTTACGAGTATAGGCTTCGTAGATTGTTTCGTTGCCAAAAGACCAACTTTCGTTCCCAAATAGGTAAAATGATTAATAGTTCCTCTAAGGAGAGAGTTTGATAATTCCAAACCATCTAGATTATTCGGTGTGCACATTTTATTGTTATTTTATGTCAAATTTTATGAGTATGGGCTTCGTATATTTTTTGGTTGCCAGAAGACCAAATGTTGTTTTTAAATAGATCAAATCGTTGAAAGCTCCTCCTAGGAGAGATTTGGATAATTTTGAACTATCTAGTTTGTTCGGTGTGCACTTTTTATTGTTATTTTATATCAAATTTTATGAGTATAGGCTTTGTAGGTTGTTTGGTTTCTAAAAGAACAACTTTCGTTCCCAAATAGGCAAAAACGATAAAAACTTCTCAAAGGGGAGAGTTGGGTAATTCCGAACAATCTAGGTTGTTCGGCGTACACTTTTCATTGTTATTTCATGTCAAATGTTAGTAGTGTATGCTTCGTAGATTGTTTCGATGCCAAAAGAACAACTTTCGTTCCCAAATAAGCAAAACATAAAAGCTTCTCTAAGAAGAGAGTTGGGTAAACCCGAACCATCTAGGTTCTTTTGTGTAAAATTTTTGCTGTTATTTTATGTCAAATTTTACGAGCATAGGCTTTGTAAATTGTTTCGTTACCAAAGGAACAACTTTTGTTCCCACATAGGCAAAAGCATTAAAAGCATCTCTAATAAGGGACTTGGATAATTCAAAACCATCTAGGTTGTTCGAAGTACACTTTTGGTTGTTATTTTATGTCAAATTTTACGACTATGGGCTGCGTAGATTGTTTCGCTCCCAAAAGAACAACTTTCGTTACCAAATAGGCAAAAATGTTAAAAGCCTCCCAAAGGGGAGAGTTGGATAATTACGAACCACTAGGTTGTTCGGCGTAGACTTTTTATTCTTATTTTATGTCAAATGTTATGAGTGTAAGCTTCGTAGAATGTTTCGATGCCAAAAGGACAACTTTCGTTCCCAAATAGGCAAAACATTACAAGCTTCTCAAAGGAGAGAGTTGGGTAAATCCGAACAATCTAGATTGTTTTATGTATAATTTTTACTGTTATTTTATGTCAAATTTTACGAACATAGGCTTCGTAGATTGTTTCGTTGTCAAAGGAACAACTTTCATTCCCAAATAGGCAAAACTATTAAACGCTCCTCTAAGGAGAGACTTGAGTGAATCGGAACCATCTAGATTGTTCGGTGTACACTTTTTATTGATATTTTTTGTGTAATTTTATGACTATAAACTTCCTATATTGTTTCATTGGCAAAAGACCAACTTTCGATCTTAATTGGACAATGGGATTAAAAGCTTCTCTTTCGACAGACCTGAGCAATTTCGGACCAACAAAGCTTGTCAGTCTACACTTTTTATTGGTGTCTTATGAAAAATGTTATGAGTATAGCCTTCGTAGATTGTTTTGTTGCCAAGAGACCAACTTTTGTTCCCAAATAGGCAAAATTGTCAAAAGCTCCTCCAAGGAGAGGGTTGGGTGATTCCGAATCAACTAGGTTGTTCGGTGCACACTTTTTTTTGTCATTTTATGTCAAATTTTCTGAGTATAGACTTTGTAGATTGTTTTGTTGCCAAAAGACCAACTTTTGTACCAAATTGGGCAAGACCATTAAAAGCACCCTAAGGAGAGAGTTGGGTAAATCCAAACCATCTGGGTTGTTCTATGTAAAATTTTTACTGTTAGTTTATGTCAAATTTTATGAGTATAGGAATTATAGATTGTTTCGTTTCCAAATGAACAACTTTTGTACCCAAATATGTAAAAACGTTAAAAGCATCTCTAATGAGGGAGTTGAGTGAATCTGAACCATCTAAATTGTTCGGTGTACACTTTTTATTGACATTTTTTTTTGTAATTTTACGAGTATAGACTTCGTAGATTGTTTCGTTGCCAAAAGACCAACTTTTGTTCTTAATTGGACAATGGGGTTAAAAACTCCTCTTTCGACAGACCTGAGCAATTTCGAACCAACAAAGCTTGTCGTTCTACACTTTTTATTGGTATTTGATTAAAAATGTTACGAGTATAGGCTTTGTAGATTGTTTCATTTCCAAAAGACCAACTTTCGTTCTCAAATAGGCAAAATTGTTAAAAGCTCCTCCAAGGAGATGGTTGGGTGATTCAGAATCAACTAGGTTGTTCGGTGCACGCTTTGTTTTCCTTATTTTATGTCAAATTTTAGGAATATAGACTTCGTAGATTGTTTTGTTGCCAAAAGACCAACTTTCATACCCAATTAGGGAAGACCGTTAAAAGCACACTAAGGAGAGATTTGGGTAATTCGGAACCATCGATGTTTTTTGGTGTACAGTTTTTATTATTATTTGATGTCAAATTTTACGAGTATAGAGTTCGTAGATTGTTTCGTCGCCAAAGGGGCAACTTTTTTTCCCAAATAGGCAAAAACATTAAAAAGTATATATAATGAGGAAGTTGGGTAATTGCAAACCATCTAGGTTGTTTGAAGTACACTTTTGATTGTTATTTTATGTCAAATTTTACGAGTATGGGTTGCGTTGATTGTTTTGCTTCTAAAAGACCAACTTTCATTCCCAAATAGGCAAAACTGTTAAAAACTCCTCAAATGAGAGAATTTGGTGAATCCGAACCATCTATATTGTTCGGTGTATACTTTTTATTGATATTTTATGTGTAATTTTACGAGTATAAACTTCGTAGATTGTTTCGTTGCCAAAGAGACAACTTTTGTTCCCAAATAGGCAAAAACGTTAAAAGTATATCTAACGAGGGAGTTGGGTAATTCCAAACCATCTAGGTTGTTTGAAGTACACTTTTGATTGTTATTTTACGTCAAATTTTATGAGTATGGGCTGCGTAGATTGTTTCGCTGCCAAAAGACCAACTTTCATTCCCAAATAGGCAAAACTGTTAAAAGCTCTTCCAATGAGAGAATTGGGTGAATCCGAACCATCTATATTGTTCGGTGTATACTTTTTATTGATATTGTATGTGTAATTTTACGAGTATAGACTTCAAAGATTGTTTCGTTGCCAAAATATCAACTTTTGTTCTTAATTGGCAATGGGGTTAAAAGATCCTCTTTCGACAGGCCTGAGCAATTTCGGACCAACAAAGCTTGTCGGTCTTCACTTTTTGTTGGTATTTTATGAAAAATGTTATGAGTATAGGCTTCGTAGATTGTTTCGTTGCCAAAAGACCGACTTTCATTTCCAAATAGGCAAAATCGTTAAAAGCTTCTCCAAGGAGAGGGTTGGGTGATTCTGAATCAACTAGGTTGTTCGATGCACACTTTTTTTTCTTTTGTTATTTTATGTCATATTTTACGAGTATAAACTTCGTAGATTGTTTCGTTGCGAAATGACCAACTTTCGTACCCAATTAGGTAAGACTGTTAAAAGCAACCTAAGGAGAGACTTGGGTAATTCCGAACCATCCAAGTTATTCGGTGTACAATTTTTATTATTATTTTATGTCAAATTTTGCGAGTATAGGCTTTGTAGATTGTTTTGTTTCCAAAAGAATAACTTTCATTCCAACGTAGGCAATAACTTTAAAAGCTTCTCTAAGGAAGGAGTTGAGTAGTTTTGAACCTTCTAGATTGTTCGCTGCACACTTTTGATTGTTATTTCATGTCAAATTTTATAAGTATATGCTTCGCAGATTTTTTTGTGTTGCCAAAAGACTAAATTTTGTTTTCAAATAGATCAAACCGTTTAAGTTCCTCTAAGGAGAGAGTTGGGTTATTCCGAACCATTTGGTTGTTCGATGTACACTCTCAATTGTTATTTTATGTCAAATTTTGTGAGTATAGGCTTCGTAGATTTTTTCGATCCTAAAAGACCCACAAAGCTTGTCGGTCTACACTTTTTATTGGTATTTTTTGTCAAATGTTACGAGTATAGGCTTTGTAGATTGTTTCGTTTCCAAATAGGCAAAACTGTCAAAAGCTTCTCTAAGTAGAGAGTTGGGTAAATCCTAACCATCTATGTTGATTGGTGTACACTTTTTATTATTATTTATGCCAAATTTTACGAGTACAAGCTTCATAGATTGTTTCGATGACAAAATGCCAACTTTCGTTCTTAATTGGGACAATGGGGTTAAAAGATACTCTTTCGAGAGACTAAAGCAATTCTGAACCAACAAACTGTTTCACTCTACTCTATTTATTCGTATTTTATGTAAAATGTTACGAGTATAGGTTTCGTAGATTGCTTTTATGCCAAAAGACCAACTTTCCTTCCCAAATAGGTAAAATAGTTAAAAGTTCATCTAAGGAGAGAGTTTGGTAATTCCGAACCATCAAGATTGTTCGGTATGCACATTTTATTGTTATTTTATGTCAAATTTTATGAGTATGAGCTTCGTATATTTTTTGGTTGCCAAAAGACCAAATTTTGTTTTTAAATAGGTCGAACTGTTGAAAACTCCTCTTAGGAGAGAGTTGGATAGTTCCGAACTATCTAGTTTGTTCGGAGTGCACTTTTTATTGTTATTTTATGTCAAATTTTACGAGTATAGGCTTCGTAGATTGTTTCGTTGCCAAAAGAACAACTTTCATTCCCAATTCGGTAAAAACGTTAAAAGCTTCTCAAAGGGCAGAGTTGGGTAATTCCGAACAATCTAGGTTGTTCGGCGTACACTTTTGATTGTTATTTTATGTCAAATGTTATGAGTGTATGCTTCGTAGATTGTTTCGATGTCAAAAGAACAACTTTCGTTCCCAAATAATTAAACATTAAAAGCTTCTCTAAGGAGAGAGTTGGGTAAATCCGAACCATCTAGGTTATTTTGTGTATAATTTTTGTTGTTATTTTATGTCAAATTTTACGAGCATAGGCTTCGTAAATTGTTTCGTTGCCAAAGGAACAACTTTTGTTCCCAAATAGGCAAAAATGTTAAAAGCATTTCTAATAAGTGAGTGGGGTAATTCGAAACCATCTAGGTTGTTCGAAGTACAATTTTGGTTGTTATTTTATGTCAAATTTTACGACTATGGGTTGCGTAGATTGTTTCGCTACCAAAAGATCAACTTTCATTGCCAAATAGGAAAAACTATTAAAAGCTCCTCTACGGAGAGACCTAGGTGAATCTGAACCATCTAGATTCTTGGGTGTACACTTTTATTGATATTTTTTGTGTAATTCTACGAGAATAGGCTTCGTAAATTGTTTCGTTTCCAAACGACTAACAAAGCCTGTCTGTCTACGCTTTTTATTATTATTTTTTGTCAAATGTTACGAGTATAGGCTTCGTAGATTGTTTCATTTCCAAATAGGCAAAACTGTCAAAAGCTTCTCTAAGTAGAGTTGGGTAAATCCTAACCATCTAGGTTGTTCGGTGTACACTTTTTATTATTATTTTATGCCAAATTTTACGAGTACAGGATTCATAGATTGTTTCGTTGGCAAAATGCCCACTTTTGTTCTTAATTGGGACAATGGGGTTAAAAGATCCTCTTTCGAGAGACTAAAGCAATTCTGAACCAACAAAGTGTTTCGGTATACTCTATTTATTGATATTTTATGTAAAATGTTACGAGTATAGGCTTCGTAGATTGTTTCATTGCCAAAAGATCAACATTCATTCCCAAATAGGTAAAATCGTTAAAAGCTATTCTAAGAAGAGAGTTTGGTAATTCCGAACCATCTAGATTGTTCGGTGTGCACATTTTATTTGTATTTTATATAAAATTTTATATGAGTATGGGTTTTAGTTAATGGATCAACAATATTTTCTGCTAATGCTATTTTTTTGCACATTCATCTATTTCAATAACACGACTTGAGAAAATCTTATAATTCTTTTAGATCTATCTCCATATATTCTAATTCCCAGAATATAGTCTACTTCTCCCAAATCTTTCATGGAGAAAGATTTTGACAACCAGACTTTAATTGAAGTCATTATTACAACATCATTCCCAAATAGGAGAATGTCATCAACATACAAGACTAGGAATGTTTTGGCACTCCCACTAACGTTCTTGTAAACACATGATTTATCCACATTTTTAATGAAAACAAACAATTTGATTGCTTCATCGAAACGAATGTTCCAACTCCTGAAAACCTACTTAAGACCATAAATGGATCTTTTAAGCTTGAACATCTTTTGTTTTTCATCTTTGGATTCAAAAACCCTTAGGTTGTTCCATATCAATATCTTCCTCAATGTTTCCATTAAGGAATGCAGTTTTGACATCCAACTTCCATATCTCATAATCATAGTGTGCAGCTATGGCTAATAAAATTCTGATAGACTTCAACATAGCAACTGGTGAAAAGGTTTCCTCATAGTCAATTCCTTATCTTTGAGTATATCCTTTCGCAACCAGTCTTGCTTTGTAGGTCTCTACCTTGCCATCCAAACCAATTTTCCTCTTGTAGACCCATTTGTATCCTATAGGTACAATACTTTCAGGAGAGTCCACAAGATCCCAAACTTGATTTGAATACATTGAATTCATTTCGGATTGCATAGCTTCAAGCCATTTTGAATAGTCAATATCAAATATTGCTTCTTCATAACTAGTAGCATCATCACCATGATCTACATCTCCATGAACAAACAACTCTTGTATATCATGCAGTAAGTTATACCGTGGTAGTGGACGGATAACTCTACTAGATTTTTTAGGAGTTTGTGCGATGACAGTTCTTGCATCATTGGATTCTTGAATATGATTTTGATCATATTGTAGAATATCATATACTTCCTCAAGTTCTATCCATTTCCCAATACCACTATTTTGTGTTCAATAGCAATATAGAAGTAGTATCTCAAAGTTTTCTTTGGATATCCAACAAATCTTCCCTGTTCAGATCTGGCCTCCAATTTATCTGTTTGCAGTTTTTTTATGTGTTGGACAACCCTAAATCCTAACATATTTAAGACTTGAAGCCTTATCAACCCATATCTCATATGGTGTCTTAGGAACAGATTTAGAGGAAATTCTATTCAGCAAATAAGTTGCAGTTAGAAGACAGAAACCCCATAGTGAAATGGGTAAATCTGTATAACTGATCATTGAACGTACCATGTCTAACAAAGTACGGTTTCTCCTTTCAGATACACCATTCATCTGTGGTGTTCTTGGAGGAGTCAATTGTGAAACAATGCCATGTTCTTATAAGAACCAAACTCCTGACTTAAGTATTCACCACCTCAATCTGATCGAAGAGCTTTAATACTTTTTTTCTAGTTTGATTTTCTACTTCAACTTTGAATTCTTTAAACTTTTCAAAAGATTCATGCTTGTACTTCATTAAGTACACATACCCATACTGTGAGTTATCATCAGTAAAAGTAATGAAATAGAAATAACCACCTCTAGCCATTTGATTAAAAGGCCCACATACATCTGAATGTATTAATTCTAAAACTTCTGTAGATCTTTGACTTTGTCCAACAAAGGGTGATCTAATCATTTTGCCCTGAATATAGAACTCACAAGTAGAATAGGATTCTAAATCCGAGGATTTGATTAAACCCTCTTTTATCAACTTGTTAAGTCTTTCTTCTGTAATATGACCTAATCTAAGATGCCACAAATATTTAGAATTATTTGTAGGTGATTCATTAGCATTATTTATCACATTATGATCGATGAAGTATATGATGAATAAATGGAAACAATATTGTCAAGTTTACAAAAGTCAGACATATTTCAAAAGTGTCTACTTTTCCCTGACTTTCAAGGATTTGAGATATTCGAAACAATTCCTTTTCCAGTGCCCATCCCTCTTATAGAAGAAATATTTTCTTTTATCTGTTAATAGCTTCTCATTAGACTTCTTCTTTAAAAGTCTAGACGTTGAAGCCTTCTTATTTTTCTTCTTCTTGCTAGAAGAAGAAACTATAAGAGCTTTTCAACTGTCTTGCCTTTCTTTTCGAAATTGGGAATTATTCTCAAATTTTTTAGCCAGTCAACAAAGTTTGGCCCAGTAAGCTAGTTAGCATCCAAAATGCGTACAAATGAGTTGGATTGAGTCATCCTCATGTGCTGCAGAAAATAAGCAAAGATAATTAACAATAGGCTATATTATCCAAATAAAATTTGGTCTTTAAAATTATTTGGTACCTCCCACTAATTTTTCGCAACTCATACTTCCCTATTTGAATAACGGAAATCCATATTTAGAATTTCTAGCGAGTGACTGAGTTCTTATTAATTTTTAATATTCCTCACATTTAGTCGTTTCTTGGAATATATAAATCAATAAGTGAACAACATTTGTTCAATGTATCTCATACATGATTCAATCATTTACTTTGGCTCCTAGTATGCAGAACCTCACCTTTCCTGGTTTAGTGGCCCATTATACATAGTTAAGTTTAACTCGCTATCCAATAAATATAAGAATTTGAATATTAGCATCCTCACCTTTACTGGCTTCTTGGACACCAATATATTTTTATATTTATAACATCTCATGCTTAGTAAAGTATTGGGAACATCTCTTATGACTTAGTGTATTATCCCCATGATTTCTTCATGATAGATTATACACAATCATAAAAATTTTAAAACTTTATATAGTGTGGAGAGCCACGATATAATTTCTTAAATTATACCTTTTATCAACTTAATATTTAAAGGGATATTTAATAGATCTCCTCTTAAATTACATACATGTATCATTAATTTTTTTATTCTAAAAATATATCACATATATTTAACGGAAATAAAGCCAACTAATTATGCATCAATTATTTATTCTAAACATATATCAAATATAAACTCTAGAATAAATAATATGTAACTTAAATAAAACATGCATACATAATTAATTAAATCAATCAATTATATTATGCATTATATAAAACAATTTATAATAAACTTAATCAACAATTGATTAACTCTATTTCATTATCATTTAATTTACTTAAGTCCAAAACATAACAATTATATAAGCCCAAAATTAATTAAAATAATAAAAATCAAATTAACAATTAATGGGTTCATAAGCCCAAACGTTTTGGTCCATGAAACTTGATAGATTAGTAAAGTTGATATGGCCCAAAACTTTTCTGATCCATTAACCAAAAAATACAAGCCCATGTCTAACATTTGGCTCGTAAGCAACCTTTAGAGAAGCCTCTAGAATCAAGTCTGGCCCATATCAAGCTTTGTCAGGAACAACAGGCCCGTTATAACTCCATGACCCATTAGAGGAAACCGGGTCCAGCGACTCGTCTCTTATACCCGAATTTCACTGCCACTTTTGCAGTTTCATATCGCTGGAAACTACTGCCATTTCTGACGACGAAAAGCTGCGTTTACCAACAGTCACTGGCCCATGAAGATGCTAACCCATACCCAGATAGAAAGAAGTGAGTCTCATGACCCGTCTTTCCTACCCAAATTTCTGCAACTCTTGCAAATTATTCTGCCACAAAGCAACGCCGTTTTCGGCGACTGACGTGACAATGACGAATGCTTCGCTCAACTCTTGAGTCCAGCAAAAACAGAAGCCACAACATCTTGGAATTATAGATCGGGATTTCTAGACTCTGCCTTCTACTCGCGACATCTACAGGTTCGGGTATCAGAAACCACCGCAGTTTCTAGCGATTCTGGCGGCATAAGAGTGCATCCGGCAAAATACCGAACCATCCCTAAATGCTAACCCTCAGATCCGCAGCCAGATTCAACTTGGATCAACCAGCAACACTTGCAAGTGTTACGGCCAGCAGCTCCTTTTTCCGGCGATTTCAGTTTGTCGTGTCCTGCGACTGAGATGAAAGATTGTTATGCATTAGGTTCGAAACGCACCGTTTAGAGAAATGATTAGTAAGATTAGTTAAACGATGCATTTAACTTCTTCTTATTAAGCCGGTTGGTTAACAAAACTGTGCCACGTGTGTTGTTTTGATTGATTCCTTACTTAACAGAATAACCAACTTAATTCCTGTTATATAACGACTGTAACATTGCTGGAAAAACAGTCTTGGAATGAAATCAGTTCGATTCTTCTTCTTCTAGTTTTCTTCCATATTTTCTTTTCTCTTATACTTGGTCAAGGTTGAAGAAGCTTATCATTTTGTATCGGAGCCGAAACCAGATTGACAATCATTCTTCCCTTCCAGTGTATGCCACGTCACACTCGTTATGTTATGGAGAATAGAGTTGCTGCAATTGAGGCTTCCATGGAAGCCTTCCAGAAATCAGTAGAACGTGAGATTTTTGGGTTCACTACAGCCTTTGAGTCTCACTTGGATTACACTATGGAGATTAAATTGGAGACAAAGTTAACTGCTGGTTCTGAGAAGTTAAGGAAAGATCTCATGAGAACAGATCTTCGAGGTGTAACTAAGGACGACCGATCAGAATTAGGGCACAATCATGGGGCTAGGAGGTTTGAAGGAGGAGACAATATGGGAGTTTCAAATCGCATGAATTAGTAGAAAATTGAGTTTCCCAGGTTTAAAGAAGATGATGATCCCCTGATATGGATTCATCGAGCAGAACAATATTTTTCTTTTTATGGAACTCCAGATCTCCAGAAGGTAGTAATTGCATCCTTCAATCTTGAAAATGAAGTTTTACAATGGTTCAATTGCATGAATTGTTTGCAAACTACTCCTACTTGGGGGGAATTTACAGTAATCTTTTGCAAAGAATATGGCACATCTGAGTTTGAGGATTGTACAGAATCACTCTCTAAACTCAAACAGATTGGTTCTTTAAAAGATTATATTGTGGAGGTTAGAAGGTTGGCGAATAGAACTATTGATGTGAGTCAAGCTTCAATGAAAAGTTGTTTCATAGGTGGACTCAAACCAAAATTGAAGTATGATGTTAAATTGTTGAAACCAAGTAATACTCAGGAGGCAATTGCTATAGCAATTCAATTGGATGCAAATGAACCATTTCAAAGGGAATGGTGTGCAAAAATCAAATATTGTTAAATCTGTTAATGTGCCCACTTTTCCTGCTATGACCAAACATGTTGACAATTCTTATAAGAAGTTTAGCACATCTGAAGTACCTACTAGAAGAATTTCACCAGCTGAGGTACAAGATAGAAAAATGAAGGGGTTATGTTTTTTTTTATTGTGATGAGAAGTATGTCAGAGGTCATAGTTGTGCTAAGAAACAACTATTGATTTTGGAAGTAGATTTTGAAGATGAAAATGAAAGAGAGGACATAGCTTTGGAGGCTATAGGTGAGGAGGGAAATCTAGAATTCCATCAACTGGAACTGAGTTTCTGTGCTTATTATGGAATTTCTGAAAATTCCACTAATAAAACAATGAAACTTCAGGGTTTCATTAAGGGTTTTCCAGTCACAATTTTGATGGACTCTGGTAGCACTCATAATTTCATAGATGTTAAGTTGTGTAAACAATTGGGTTGGCAGTTACAAGAAACTCCAGTTTTTGAAGTCATGATAGCAGATGGAGGCAAAGTTACCAGTAAGGGTTGTTGCAAGTCATTGCCCCTTACTATGGGTGATTTTTCTTGTACTACAAATTGTCTCATGTTACCATTAGGATGTTGTGATGTAGTTTTGGAAATTTAGTGGTTGTCCACTATGAGTCTTGTTCTATGGGATTTCCAGAAGCTGACTATGCAGTTTACTAAAGATGACAGAACATACAACTTTAGAGTAATTTAGGACAAGAACCAGTTTTATGGCTAGTCACAATGCATTAGATGGAAAAGGAGCTTCCAAATTCTTTTGTCAGATGTTTAATATTTTCTTAGGAGGTTATAATGGCAGGAAGTCCAGAAGAGTTGACAGTAACTGAAAAGGCAGAATTGCAGCAGTTATTGTAGAATTTTGAGCCATTATTCCAAAAACTTGACACTTTGCCACCAGAGAAGAAACATGATCATAGAATTCCTTTATTACAAGAAGTGAAGCCACCCAGTAATCGACCATATCATTATGCATGGACTATAGAGAGCTGAATAAGGTCACTATCAAGGATAAGTACCCTATTCCCTTAATAGATGATTTATTGGATGAGCTTCATGGTGCTCAATATTTTTCCAAATTGGACCTCAGGTCTGGATATCACCATATTAGGATGCATCTTTCAGATATAGAGAAAACTGGTTTTAGAACTCATGCTAGACATTATGAGTTTTTAGTAATGCCTTTTGGCCTTACTAATGCACCTGCCACCTTTCAAGGGTTGATGAATGATATTTTCAGGCCATTCCTCAGAAAATTTATTTTAGTGTTCTTTGATGACATTTTAATCTTCAGTCCTGACTGGCAGAGACATTTATGTGTTTTGAGGATGACATTTGAGGTGTTGATTCAGCATAAATTGCTGCTTAAAAAAGAAAAATGTGTTTTTGGACAAACTCAGGTTGAATATTTGGGACATGTGGTGTCCAGGGAGGGGGTAGCAGCTGACCCTTCTAAATTAAAATCCATTGTCAGTTGGCCTGTTCCATCAAATGTTAAGGAATTGAGGAGATTTCTTGGGTTGAATGGTTATTACAGGAAATTCGTTCCTGGTTATGGAAAGGTATGCCAACCTTTGTTTCAGTCAACTAAGAAGGGTAGTTTTTTATGGACCAAAACTGCCAATGATGCCTTTGAACAACTTAAGGGTATTATGACATCTCCACAGGTGTTAGCATTACCATATTTTAATGCCATCTTTACAGTAGAGTGTCATGCATCTGGGAATGGAATTGGTGCAGTATTGCAACAAAAGGGTAGACCCATAGCTTTTACCAGTCAAGCTTTTGGACCAAGAAATCAGGCTCTTTCTACTTATGAAAAGGAGCTTATGGCTATTGTATATGCAGTTAAAAAATGGCATAATTACTTGCAGGGAAGCCATTTCATCATAATGACAGATCATCAGAGTTTGAGGTATTTTTTACATCAAAAAGCTAATACTGCATTTTAGCAGAACTGCATTTTAGCAGAACTGCATTTCAGCAGAAATGGGTGGCTAAATTGCTTGGATTTGATTATGAAATTCCAGTACAGACAGGGTTCAGAGAATGTAGTAGTTGATGCTCTATCAAGAGTATCCGGATCTGGGCAACTTTTGGAGAAACCAGTTTGTCAGGAGAGAAGAGATTCTATTGCTGATTTAAATAAGGAGTGCTCATCCATTTCTTATCCTTATTTTGGATGGTTGGATGATTTAAGAAGACATGTGGAAAAGGATGAATGGGTGTTAGACCAAATGCAGAAGGTTAAACTTGAGGAGAATAATACTACTGCTTCTGCATATTCTCTTGATAATGGATTTTTGAAATTTAAGAACAGAATTGTTATTGGACCTCAGTCTCCATGGAAGAACAAACTTTTTGAGGAATTTCATGTAGGACATGCTGGAGTTTTAAAAACATATCAAAGAATCAAGAAAAGTTTCTATTGGGTGGGGATGAAAACTGATATCAAGCAGATGGTTGCTCATTGTGCAGTCTGCCAAGTATGAAACAATTTCCCCTCTAGGGTTGCTGCAACCTTTGCCTATACCTAAACAATTCTATCAGGATATAAGTATGGATTTCATTACTTCCTTACCACCTTGTAGAGGTAAGACAGTAATAATGGTAGTGGTGGACAGACTTTCAAAATATAGCCACTTTATAGCTCTTGCACATCCATATACAACAGTGACAGTAGCTCAGGCATTCATTGATAATGTTTTCAAGTTGCATGGTATGCCGGCTACCATAGTAAGTGATAGAGATCCTGCATTTTTATCAGCATTTTGGAAAGAGTTTTTTAAATTACAAGGATCTAAACTTTGTATGAGTTCAGTCTATCACCTTCAAAGTGATGGCCAAACTGAGGTCATGAATAGGTGTTTAGAGACATATTTGAGATGTTTTACTGGCTTACAACCACGACAGTGGCTTCAGTGACTATCATGGGCAGAATGGAGTTTTAATACTTCCTACCAAACAGCAACTAAAACCTCACCATTTGAGTTGCTCTATGGTTATCCTCCTCCTCATGTTACTACTTATGAGTTAGAAACTGCAAAGTTGGAATTTTTGGAGCAGTCATTATTGGCCAGGGATAAAGTGTTGGAGTTGCTGAAACATAACTTGTCATTCACTCGACAAAGGATGAAGCATCAAGCAGATAAACATAGGACATAAAGAGTATTCATGGAGGGAGATTTAGTTTATTTGAAGTTGACACCTTATCAATTACCTTCCTTAGCAGCACACTCTTTTCACAAATTGCATCCAAGATACTATGGACCTTTTGTCCAGGGTGGGTGAAGTAGCCTACAGATTGAAGCTTCCAGTAGATAGTAAGATTCATCCAGTTTTCTATGTTAGTTGTCTCAAGCACCGTTTAGGTCCAGCAGTTAGTACTAATGTTAGCTTACCAGAGGTAACTGAACATGGTTTGGTGCAGCAAACACCACAATCCATTTTGCAGAGAAGGGTTCACAAGAAGGGCAATGTTGCTGGGACTCAGTTTTTGATACAATGGGCTGGACATGGGAAGGAAGAAGCTACTTGGGAGGATTTTGAATAATTTTTGAAGTAAATTTCTAGCATTTCCATTAACTGATTGAAGTGTAACCTTGAGGGCAAGGTTAAAGTGAAGAAGAGGGATTTTTATGCATTAGGCTCGAAACGCACCGTTTAGAGACTTGAGCAATTTCTAACAGAGAAAGCTTGTCGTTCTACACTTTTTATTGGTATCTTATGTCAAATGTTACGAGTACAGACTTCGTAGATTGTTTCATTGCCAGAAGACCACCTTTCGTTGTCAAATAGGCAAAACCGTTAAAAGGTCCTCCAAGGAGAGAATTGGGTAATTCTGAATCATCTAGGTTGTTAGGTGTGAACTTTTTATTGTTTTTTATGTCAAATTTTACAAGTACAAGCATTGTAGATTGTTTCATTGCTAAAAGACTACATTTCTTTCCCAAATAGGCAAAACCGTTAAAAGCTCATCTAAGGGGAGAGTTGGGTAAATCCAAACCATCTACATTGTTCAGTGTATACATTTTATTGTTATTTTATGCCAAATTTTATGAGTATAGGCTTTGTAGATTGTTTCATTGATAAAAGACCAAGTTTCGTTCTTAATTGGACAATATGGTTAAAAGCTCCTATTTCAAAAGATTTGAGCAATTCCAATCAGAAAAAGCTTGTTGGTCACCATCTTTTATTGATGTCAAATGTTACTACTACGGGCCTCATAGATTGTCTCGTTGCCAAAATGCTACCTTTCATTCCAAAATAGGCCAAACCATTAAAAGCACCTCTAAGGAGAGAGTTGGGTAATTTTGAACCATCTAGGCTGTTGGGTGTACACTCTTTTTGGTTATTTTATGTCAAATTTTATGAGTATAAGCTTCGTAGATTATTTCTTTGCCAAAATACCAACTTTCTATCCTAAATAGGCAAGACCGTTGAAAGCTCTTTTAAGGAGAAAGTTGGTTAAGTCAAACCATCCAGGTTGTTCGGTGTATAGTTTTTATTGTTATTTTATATCAAACTTTATGAGTATAGGCTTCATAGAATTTTTACAGCCAAAAGACCAACTCTCGTTCTTAATTGGACAATGATGTTAAAAGCTCCTTTTTCGAGAGACTTGAGCAATTTTGAACCAACAAAGATTTTTGGTCTACATTTTTTATTGGTATCTTATGTAAAATAATACAAGTATAGGCTTCGTAGATTGTTTCGTCACCAAAAGACCAACTTTAGTTCGCAAATAGGCAAAATCGTTAAAAGCTCCTCTAAGGAGAGAGTTGGGGTAATTCTGAACCATCTAGGTTCTTGGTTGTACACTTTTTTTTGTTATTTTATGTCAAATTTTACAAATATATGCCTCGTAGATTATTTCGCTGCCAAAAGACTAACTTTCGTTTCTAAATAGGCAAGACCGTTAAAAGCTCCCTTAAGGATAGAGTTGGGTAATATCGAACCATCCAGGTTGTTTGGTGTACAATTTTTATTGTTATTCAATGTCAAATTTTACGATTATAGGCTTCTTAGATTGTTTCGTTGCCAAAAACACCAACTTGTGTCTTTAATTAGACAATATGGATAAAAGCTCTTTTTTCGTGAGACTTGGGTCATTTCGAAACAGCAAAACTTGTCGGTCTAGACTTTTTATTGGTATTTTATGTCAAATGTTACGAGTATAGGATTTGTAGATTGTTTCAATCCCAAGAGACGAACTTTCATATGCAAATGGACAAAACAGTTAAAAGCTCCTCCATAGAGAGAGTTGAGCAAATGGACATCCAGATTGTTTCATTGGCAAAAGACGAACTTTTATTCTTAATTGGAAAATAGGTTTAAAAGCTCCTCTTTCGAGAGAATTTAGCAATTTTGAACCAACTTGTTGGTGTACATTTTTTATTGGTATTTTTTTGTCAAATGTTATGAGTATAGGCTTCATAGATTTTTTCATTGCCAAAGAAAAAAAAAATATTGTCGGTCTACACTTTTTATTAGTATTTTTTATCAAATGTTATGAGTATAGTGTTCGTAGATTGTTTCGTTGCCAAAAGACCAACAGAGCTTGTTGGTTTACACTTTTTATTGGTATTTTTTGTCAAATGTTACGAATATAGACTTTGTAGATGGTTTCGTTTCTATATAGGCAAAACCGTTAAAAACTCCTCTATGTAGACAGTTGGGTAAATCCGAACCATCTAAATTGTTCTGCGTACACTTTTTATTATTATTTTATGCCAAATTTTATGAGTACAGACTTCGTAGATTATTTCATTGACAAAAGGCCACCTTTCATTGTTAATTGGACAATCGGGTTAAAAGCACATCTTTCGAGAGACTAAAGCAATTCCAAACTAACAAAGTTTGTCGGTCTACACTATTTATTAGTATTTTATGTAAAATGTTACGAGTATAGGTTTCTTAAATTCTTTCGTTGCCAAAATACCAACTTTCATTCCCAAATAGGTAAAATCGTTAAAAGTTCCTCTAAGGAGAGAGTTAGGTAATTCTGAACCATCTAGATTGTTCGGTGTGCACATTTTATTGTTGTTTTATGTCAAATTTTATGAGTATGGGCTTTGTATATTTTTTGGTTGCCAAAATACCAAATTTTGTTTTTAAATAGGTCGAACCGTTGAAAGCTCCTCTTAGGAGAGAGTTGGATAATTCCGAACTATCTAGTTTATTCGGTGTGCACTTTTTATTGTTATTTTATGTCAAATTTTATGATTGTGCCCAAAAGACCAAATTTTGTTTTCAAATAGGTCGAATCATTGAAAGGACCTCTAAGGAGAGAGTTGGGTAATTCTGAACAATCAGGGTCATTCCGTATGCACTTTTGATTGTTATTCTATGTCAATTTTACGAGTATAGGCTTCGTGGTTGGTTTTACTGCCAAAAGAGCAACTTTCATTCCCAAATAGACAAAACCGTTAAAAGCTCCTCCAAGGAAAGAGTTGGGAAATCCGAACCATCTAGATTGTTTGGTGTACACTTTTTATTGTTATTTTATGTCTAATTTTACAGGTGGCTTTATAGGTTATTTCGTTGCAAAAGACAAACATCCGTTCTTAATTGGACAATAGGGTTAAAAGCTCCTCTTTGGAGAGACTTGAGAAATTACGAACAAAAAAAGCTTGTTGGTCTACACTTTTTATTGGTATCTTATGCCAAATGTTATGAGTACAGGCTTTGTAGATTGTTTTGTTGCCCAAAGACCACATTACGTTCCCAAATAGGCAAAACAGTTAAAAGCTCCTCTAAGGAGAGAATTGGGTAATTCGGAATCATCTAGGTTGTTCGGTGTACACTTTTTTTTTGTTATCTTATGTCAAATTTTATGAGTATAGACTTCGTAGATTGTTTCGTTGCCAAAAGACCAACTTCCGTTCCCAAATAGGCAAGACCGTTTAAAGCTCCCTTAAGGAGAGAGTTGGATAATTCCGAACCATCCAAGTCATTTTGTGTACAATTTTTATTGTTATTTTACGTAGAATTTTATGAGTATAGGCTTCGTAGATTGTTTCGATGCCAAAGAGACTAATCTGCGTTCTTAATTGGATAATAGGGATAAAAGCTCCTTTTTCGAGAGACTTGAGCAGTTCCGAAACAACAACACTTTTCGATCTCTATTTTATATTGGTATTTTACAACAAATGTTACGAGTATAGGTTTCGTTGCCAAAAGACTAACTTTCGTACCCAAATTGACAAAACTGTTAAAAACTCCTTCATCGAGAGAGTTGAGCAATTTCAAATCATCAAAGTTCATACGGGTACACTTTTCATTGTTGCTTTACGTCCAAATTTACTAGTAGATGCTTCGTAAATTGTTTCGTTGGCAAAAGACCAACTTTCGTTCTTAATTGGATAATACAGTTAAAAGCTCTTATTTCGAGAGAGCAGTTTCGAAACAACAACGCTTGTCGATCTCCACTTTATATTGGTATTTTACGAAAAATGTTACGAGTATAGGCTTCGTTGCCAAAAGACTAACTTTTGTACCCAAATTGACAAAACTGTTAAAAACTCCTTTATCGAGAGAGTTGTGCAATTTCAAATCATCAAAGTTCATACGGGCACACTTTTCATTGTTGCTTTACGTCCAAATTTACTAGTAGATGCTTCGTAAATTGTTTCGTTGGCAAAAGACCAACTTTCGTTCTTAATTGGATAATAGGGTTAAAAGCTCTTCTTTCAAGAGACTTTAGCAATTCAAAACCAACAAAACTTGTCGGTCTACACTATTTATTGGTAGTTTTTGTAAAATGTTATGAGTATAGGCTTTGTAGATTGTTTCATTGCCAAAAGACAACCTTTCATTCCCAAATAGGCAAAATAGTTAAAAGCTCTTCTAAGGAGGATTTGGAAAATTTGAACCATCTAGGTTGTTCGGTGTGCACTTTTATTGTTATTTTATGCCAAATTTTACGAGTATAGACTCTGTAGATTTTTTCGTTGCCAAAAACACCAACTTGTGTTCTTAATTGGGCAATATGGATAAAAGCCCCTTTTTCGAGAGAGTTGAGCAATTCTGAAACAACAAAGCTTGTCGGTGTACACCTTTTATTGGTATTTCTTTTCAAATGTTATGAGTATAGGCTTTGTAGATTGTTTCGTTGCCAAAAGACAAACTTTCATTCCCAAATAGGCAAAACCCTTAAATGCTCCTTTCAGGAGAGAGTTGGGTAAATCCGAACCATCTAGCTTGTTTGGTGTACACGTTTTATTGTTATTTTATGCCAAATTTTATGAGTATAGCCTTCTTAGATTGTTTCGTTGGCAAAAGACCAACTTTCGTTCTTAATTGGACAATGGGATTAAAAGCTCCATTTTCGAGAGACTTGAGCAATTATGAAACAACGAAGCTTGTCGGTGTGCAATTTTTATTTGTATTTTATGTCAAATGTTACGAGTACAGAATTTGTAGATTGTTTCGTTGCCATAAAACTAAAACTGCTCCATCGAGAGAGTTGAGCAATTTCGAACCATCAAAGTTCAGGTACAGTTTTTGTTGTTGCTTTCTTTCTGAATTTACTAGAGGACACTTCGTAGATTGTTTCGTTGGCAAAAGACTAACTTTCATTCTTAATTGGACAATGAGGTTAAAACTTCTCTTGCGAGAGACTTGAGCAGTTCTGAACCAACAAAGCTGGTCGATCTACTCGTTTTATTGGTATTTTTTGTCAAATGTTTCAAGTATAGACTTTGTAGATTGTTTCGTTGCCATGAAACTAACTTTCGTACCGAAATGGACAAAATCGTTAAAAGGTCATTCATTTAGAGACTTAAGCAATTATGAACCAACAAAGGTTGTCGGTCTACACTTTTTATTGCTATTTTTTGGCAAATGTTACAAGTATAGGCTTCGTCATTGCCAAAAGATCACCTTTCGTTCCCGAATAGGAAAAATCGTTAAAAGTTCCTCTAAGGAGAGAGTTGGGTAAATCAGAACCATCTACGTTGTTCAGTGTACACCTTTTATTGTTATTTTATGCTAAATTTTATGAGTATAGGCTTCGTGGATTGTTTCATTGGCAAAAGACCAACTTTCGTTCTTAATTGGACGAAGAGGTTAAACGCTCCTCTTTCGAGAGACTTGAGCAATTTGGAATCAACAAATCTTTTCGGTCTACACTTTTTATTGGTATTTTATGTAAAATGTTACGAGTATAGGCTTTGTAGGTTGTTTCGTTGCCAAAAGACCAACTTTCATTCCCAAATAGCTAAAATTGTGAAAAGCTCTTCTAAGGAGAGAGTTAGGTAAATCTGAACCATATGGGTTGCTCGGTGTACACCTTTATTGTTATTTTATGCCAAATTTTACGAGTATATGCTTTGTAGATTGTTTCATTACCAAAAGACCAATTTTCGTACCCAAATGGACAAAACCGATAAAAGCTCCTCCATTGTGAGAGTTGACCAATTTTGAACCATCAAAGTTGATAAGGGACACTTTTTATTGTTGCTTCATAGATTATTTCGTTGGCAAAAGACCAACTTTCGTTCTTAATTGGACAATAGGGTTGAAAGCTCCTATTTTGAGAGACTTTAGCAATTCAGAACTAACAAAGCCTGTCGGTCTACACTTTTTTTTGGTATTTTATGTAAAATGCTATGAGTATAGGCTTTGTAGATTGTTTCGCTACCAAAAGACCAACTTTCGTTCCCAAATATGCAAAATCGTTAAAAGCTCATCTCTAAGGAAAGAGTTGGGTAATTCCGAATCATCTAGGTTGTTCGGTGTATAATTGTTTTTGTTATTTTATGTCAAATTTTATGAGTATAGGCTTCGTAGATTGTTTCGTTGCCAAAAGACAAACTTTCCTTCCCAAATAGGCAAGGCCGTTAAAAGCTCCTTTAATGCGAGGGTTGGGTAATTGCGAACCATCCAATTTATTACAGGTACACTTTTTATTGTTGTTTCATGGCCAAATTTATTAGTAGACGCTTCGTAGATTGTTTCACTGGTAAAAGAGCAACTTTCGTTCTCAATTGGACAATATGGTTAAAAACTCCTCTTTCGATAGCAATTCAGAACAAACAAATCTTGTTAGTCTACATTTTTTATTGGTATTTTTGGAAAAATGTTACGAGTATAGGCTTCATAGATTGTTTAGTTGCCAAAAGATCAACTTTTATTCATAAATAGACAAAACAGTTAAAAGCACCTCTAAGGAGAGAGTTGGGTAAATCCGAACCATCTAGGTTGTTTGGTGTACACCTTTATTGTTATTTTATGCCAAATTTTATCAGTATAGGCTTCGTAGATTGTTTTATTGGCAAAAGATAAACTTTTGTTCTCAATCGGACATTGGGGTTAAAAGCTTGTCTTTCGAGAAACTTGTACAATTTGGAAACAACAAAGCTTGTCAGTCTACAGTTTTTGATGGTTTCATTGTGAAAAGAACAACTTTCGTTCCAAAATAGGCAAAACAGTTAAAAGCTCATCTAGAAAGAGAGTTTGGTAATCCTAAACAATCTAGGTTTTTTGGTGTACACTTTTATTGTTATTTTAAGTCAAATTTTACGAGTATAGCCTTCGTAGATTTTTTTTCGCTGAAAAAAGGCCAAATTTTATTTTTGAATAGGTCGAACCGTTGAAAGGTACTCTAAGGAGAGAGTTGAGTAATTTGAACCATCTAGGTTGTTCAGGGTGCACTTTTTATTGCTATTTTATTTCAAATTTTATGATTATAGGCTTTGTAGATTGTTTCACTGCCAAAAGACCAACTTTCATTCTCAAATAGGATAAACAGTTAAAAGCTCCTGTAAGGAGAGAGCTACGTAAATCTCAACCATCTAGATTGTTCAGTGTACACTTTTTGTTGTTATTTTATGTGTAATTTTACGAGTATAGGCTTCATAGATTTTTTTGTTGGCAGAAGATCAACTTTCGTTCTTAATTGGACAGTGGGGTTAAAAGCTCCTCTTTCGAGAGACTTGAGCGATTGTGAACCAACAAAGCTTGTCAGTCTTCAAATTTTGCTTGTATTATTTTGTCAAATGTGTCGAGTATCGGCTTCGTAGATTGTTTCCTTGTCAAAAGACCAACTTTCATTCGCAAATGGGAAAAACAGTTAAAAGGTCCACTAAGAATAGAGTTTTGTAATTCCGAACCGTCTAGGTTGTTTGGTCTACAATTTTTATAGTTATTTTATGCAAAATTTTATGAGTATAGGCTTTGTAGATTTTTTTTGTTGCCAAAAGACCAAATTTTGTTTTCTAATAGGTCGAACCATTGAAATGTCCTCTAAGGAGAGAGTTGGGTAATTCTAACGATATAGGTTATTCAGTGTGCACTTTTTATTGTTATTTTATGTCAAATTTTATGAGTATAGACTTCGTAGATTGTTTCGTTACCAAAAGAACAACTTTCGTTCCCAAATAAGCAAAAACGTTAAAAGCTTCTCTAAGGAGAGACTTGAGCAATTCTGAACAAAAATATCTTGTCGGCCTGCACTTTTTACTGGTATCTTATGTCCAATGTTACGACAGGCTTTGTGAATTGTTTCATTGCCAAAAAAGACCACCTTTCGTTCCCAAATAGGCAAAACCATAAAAAAGTTCCTCTAAGGAGAAAGTTGGGTAAATTCGAATCATCTACGTTGTTCGGTGTACACTTTTTATTGTTATTCTATTCGAAATTTTATGACTATAGGATTCGTAGATTTTTTCGTTGGCAAGAGACCAACTTTCGTACTTAATTAGACAATGTGGTTAAAAGCTCCTCCTTCGAGTGACTTGAGCAATTCCAAACCAATAAAGTTGATATGGGTACACTTTTTATTATTGCTTTACGGAAAAATTTACTAGTAGATGCTTCGCATATTGTTTCGTTGGCAAAAGACTAGCTTTCGTTATTAATTGGACAATAGGGTTAAAGGCTCCTCTTTCAAGAGACTTTACAATTATGAACCAGCAAAGCTTGTTGGTCTACACTTTTTATTGGTATTTTTTGTAAAATGATACGAGTATAGGTTTCGTAGATTGTTTTGCTGCCAAAAGAACAACTTTCCTTCCCAAATGGCAAAACCGTTAAAAGCTACTCTAAGGAGAGAGTTGGGTAATCCGAACCATCTAGGTTGTTCGGTGTACACTTTTATTGTTATTTTATTCTAAACTTCATGAGTATAGGCTTCGTAAATTGTTTCATTGGCAAAAGACCAACTTTCGTTCTTAATTGGACAATGGGGTTGAAAGCCCTTCTTTCGAGAGACTTGACCAATTTTGAACCAACAAAGCTTGTCAGTCTACACTTTTTGTTGGTATTATTTGTCAAATGTCATGAGTATAGTCGTCGTAGATTGTTTCATTGCCTAAAGACCAACTTTCGTTCCCAAATGGGCAAAACAGTTAAAAGTTCATCTAGGGAGAGTGTTGGGTAAATTTGAACCATCCAGATTGTTCAGTGTACACTTTTTATTGTTATTTTATTTCAAATTTTACGAGTATAGGCTTCATAGATTGTTTCGTATGCAAAAGACCAACTTTTGTTCTTAATTGGACAATAGCATTAAAAGATTTTCTTTCAAAAGACTTTAGCAATTCTAAACCCACAAAGCTTGTCGGTCTGCACTTTCTATTATTATTTTATGTCAAATTTTACGAGTATAGGCTTCGGAGATTGTTTCGTTGCCAAAAGACCACATTTCGTTCCCAAATAGGTAAAACCATAAAAAGTTCCTCTAAAGAGAAAGTTAGGTAAATCCGAAACATCTAGGTTGTTCGGTGTACACTTTTATTTGTTATTTTATGACAAATTTTACGAGTACAGACTTCGCAGATTGTTTCGCTATCAAAAGACCAACTTTCGTTACCAAATAGGCAAAGCTGTTAAAAGCCACTCTAAGTAGAGAGTTGGGTAAATCCGAACCACCTAGATTATTCGGTGTACATTTTTTGTTGTTTTTTTATGTGTAATTTTACGAGTATTGGCTTTGTAGATTGTTTAATCACAAAATGATCAACTTTCGTTCTTAATTGGACAATAGGGTTAATAGCTCCTCCTTCGAGAGACTTGAGCAATTCTGAAAATAAATAGCTCGTCGATCTAAACTTTTTACTGGTATCTTATGTCAAATGTTACGAGTACAGGCTCGCAGATTGTTTAATTGCCAAAAGACCACCTATTGTTCCTAAATAGGCAAAACCATAAAAAGCTCCTCTAAGGAGAGAGTAGGGTAAATCCGAATCATCTACGTTGTTTGGTATACACTATTTATTGTTATTTTATTTGAAATTTTATAAATATAGACTACGTAGATTTTTACGTTGGCAAAAGACCAACTTTCAAGAGACTTTACAATTATGAACCAACAAAGCTTGTTGGTCTACACTTTTTAATGGTATTTTTTCTAAAATTTTACGAGTATAGGTTTCATAGATTGTTTCGTTGCAAAAAGACCAATTTTTGTTCCCAAATAGGCCAAAAAGTCAAAAGCTCTTCTAAGGAGAGAGTTGGATAAATCTGAACCATCTAGGTTGTTCTGTGTACATTTTTATTGTTATTTTATTCTAAATTTCACGAGTATAGGCTTCATAGATTGTTTCGTTGGCAAAAGACCAACTTTCGTTATTAATTGGAGAATGGGGTTAAAGGCCCCTCTTTCGAGAGACTTGAGCAATTTTGAACCAACAAAGTCTGTCGGTCTACATTTTTTGTTGATATTTTTTGTCAAATGTTACGAATATAGTCGTTGTAGATTGTTTCATTCCCGAAAGACCAACTTTCGTTCCCAAATAGGCAAAACAGTTAAAAGTTCCTCTAAGGAGACTGTCGGTAAATTTGAACCATCCAGATTGTCCGATGTACACTTTTTATTGTTATTTTATTCCGAATTTTATGAGAATAGGCTTCATAGATTGCTTCGTATGCAAAAGACCAACTTTTGTTCTTAATTGGATAATAGGGTTAAAAGTTTCTCTTTCGAAAGAGTTGCGAATTCTAAACCCACAAAGCTTGTCGGCCTACACTTTTTATTGTTATTTTAAGTCAAATTTTACGAGTATAGGCTTCGTACATTGTTTCGTTGCCAAAAGAACAACTTTCCTTCCCAAATAGACTAATACGTTAAAAGCCTCTCTAAGGAGAGAGTTGGCTAATTCTGAACCATCTAGGTTATTTGGTGTACACTTTTGTTTGTTATTTTATGTCAAATTTTATGAGTATAGTCTTCGTAGATTGTTTCGCTGCCAAAAGACCAACTTTTGTTCCCAAAGTGGAAAAACTGTTAAAAGCTACTCTACGGAGAGAGCTGCGTAAATCCGAACCAACTAGATTGCTTGGTGTGCACTTTTTGTTGTTTTTTTATGTGTAGTTTTACGAGTATTGGCTTTGTAGATTGTTTCGTTGCCAAATGATCAACTTTTGTTCTTAATTTGACATAGGGTTAAAAGTTCTTCCTTGAAGAGACTTGACCAATTCTGAATAGAAATAGCTTGTCGATCTACACTTTTTACTGGTATCTTATGTCAAATATTACGAGTACAGGTTTCGTAGATTGTTTCGTTGCCAAAAGATCACATTTCGTTCCCAAATAGGCAAATTCGTAAAAAGCTCCTCCAAGGAGAGAGTTAGGTAAATCAAAATAATCTACGTTGTTCGGTGTACATCTTTAATTGTTATTTTATTCGTAATTTTATGAGTACAAGCTACGTAGATTTTTTCGTTGACACAGGACCAGCTTTCGTACTTAATTGGACAATATGGTTAAAAGCTCTTCTTTCAAGAGACTTGAGCAATTCTGAACCAACAAACTTGATACGGGTACATTTTTCATTATTGCTTCACGTCAAAATTTATTGGTAGTCGTTTCGTAGATTGTTTCGTTGGCAAAAGACTAACTTTCATTATTAATTGGACAACATGGTTAAAAACTTCTCTATCGAGAGAATTTACAATTCTGAGCCAACAAAGGTTGTCGGTCTACACTTTTTGTTGGTATTTTTTATAAAATGTTACGAGTATAGGCTTTGTAGATTATTTCGTTGTTAAAAGATCAACATTCGTTGCCAAATAGACAAAACAATCAAAAGCTCCTCTAAGGAGAGAGTTGGGTAAATCTAAATCATCTAGGTTGTTCGGTGTTCACTTTTTATAGTTATTTTATGCCAAATTTTATATGTCTTGGCTTCGTAGATTGTTTCGTTGCTAAAAGACTAACTTTCATTCTTAATTGGGCAATGAGGTTATAAGCTCCTCTTCCGAGAGAGTTGGGCAATTCTGAACCAACAAAGCTTGTCCGTCTACACTTTTTATTGTTATTTTATGTAAAATGTTAGAAGTATAGGCTTTGTAGATTGTTTCTTTGCCAAAAGACCGAGCTTCATTCTCAAATAGGCAAAATCGTAAAAAGCTCTTATAAAGAGATAGTTGAGTCATTTGAAACCATCTAGGTTGTTCGGTGTACACTTTTTCTTTGTCATTTTATGTCAAATTTTATGAGTATAGGCTTCGTAGATTATTTCGTTGCCAAAAGACCAACTTTCGTTCCCAAATATGCAATTCCATTAAAAGCTCCCTTAAGGAGAGAGTTGGGTAATTTCGAACCATCCAGGATGTTCGGTGCATAGTTTTTATTGTTATTTTGTGTGAAATTTTACGAGTATAGGCTTCGTAGATTGTTTCGTTGCCAGAAGACTAACTTTCGTACCCAAATGGACAAAACTGTTAAAATCTCCTCCATCGAGAGAGTTGAGCGATTTTGAACCATAAAAGTTGATACGGGTACACTTTTTATTGTTGCTTTACATGCAAATTTACTAGTAAACGCTTTATAGATTGTTTCGTTAGCAAGAAACCAACTTTCGTTCTTAATTGCACAATAGGGTTACAAGATCCTCTATCGAGTGCAATTTCAAACCAACAAAACATATCCATCTACACTTTTTATTGATATTTTTTGTCAAATGTTACGAGTATAGGCTTCGTGGATTGTTTCGTCATCAAAAGACTAATTTTTGTACCCAAAAGGACAAACCCGTTAAAAGCTCCTCCCATGAGAGAGTTGGGCGTTTCCGAACCATCAAAGTTGGTAGGGGTACACTAGGTTGTTCTTTGTACACTTTTTATTGTTATTTTACGCCAAATTTTACAAGTATGGGTTTCGTAGATTGTTTCATTTTTGAAATACCAACTTTCGTTCTTAATTGGAGTATGGGGTTAAAAGCATCTCTTTCGAGAGACTTGAGCAATTTCGAACCTACAAAGCTTATCGATCTACACCTTTTATTGGTATTTTATGTAAAATGTTACGAGTATAGGCTTCGTATATTGTTTCGTTGCCAAAAGATCAAATTTCATTCTCAAATAGGTAAAACCGTTAGAAGCTCCTCTAAGAAGAGAGTTTGTTAATTCTGAAGCATCTAGATTGTTTGGAGTGCACTTTTTATTGTTATTTTATGTCAAATTTTATGAGTATGGGCTTTGTGAATTTTTTCATTGCCAAAGACGAAATTTTGTTTTCAAATAGGTCGAACCGTTGAAAGATCCTCTACAGAGAGAGTTGGGTAATTTCGAACAATCTAGTTTGTTCGGTGTGCACCTTTTGTTGTCATTTTATTCTCAAATATGACTAGTAAAGACTTCATAGATTGTTTTATTACCAAAAGAGCAACTTTCGTTACCAAATAGGCAAAATTGTTAAAAGCTCATCTAACAAGAGAGCAGGGTAAATCCGAACAATCCAAGTTGTTCAATGTACACTTTTTATTGTCATCTAATGTCAAACTTTAGGAGTAGCTTCGTAGATTGTTTCATTGCCAAAAGACCAACATCCGTTCCCAAATAGGCAAAATCGTTAAAAGTTGCTCTAATGAGAGAATTGAGTAATTCCGAACCATGTAGGTTATTCGGTGTATACTTTTTTTTGTTATTTTATGTCAAATTTTACAAGTATAGGCTTCGTAGATTGTTTCGTTGCGAAAAGACCATTTTTCATTCTTAATCCGACAATGGGGTTAAAAGCTCCTCTTTTGAGAGACCTGAGCAATTATGAACCAACAAAACTTGTTGGTCTACAATTTTTATTGGTATTTTTTGTCAAATGCTACGAGTATAGGCTTTGTAGATTATTTCGTTGCCAAAAGACCAACTTTCATACCCAAATGGACAAGACCGTTAAAAGCTCCTCCATCGAAAGAGTTGGGCATTTTCGAACCATCAAAGTTGATAGGGGTACACTAGGTTTTTTGTTGTACACTTTTTATTGTTATTTTATGCAAATTTTTATGAGTATGGGCTTCGTATATTGTTTCGTATGCAAAAGACCAACTTTCGTTCTTAATTGGACAATGGGATTAAAAGCCTCTTCCGAGAGACTTGAGCAATTCCGAACCTACAAAGCCGTCGATCTACTCTTTTTATTGGTATTTTATGTATAATTTTATGACTATAGGCTTTGTAGATTGTTTTGTTGCCAAAATACCAACTTTCATTCCCAAATAGGTGAAACCGTTAAAAGCTCCTCTAAGAAGAGAGTTTGGTAATTCCAAACCATTTAGATTGTTTGGTGTACACTTTTTATTGTTATTTTATGTCAAATTTTATGCGTATAGGATTCGTAGATTTTTTCATTGCCAAAAGACCAAATTTTTTTTTTCAAATGGTGATAAGTGCCAGAATATACGTTTTTAAAGTGATAAAATACTACCAAAGCAATGCCAAGAAATTGTGCTTAAAAGCTGAATTTTCAAGATTATTGTACTTAAGATCTTCTTGGATGTTTTGCAGGTTAAGAGGTAGTAAGAGCTGTCCGAATGAGATTTGATCTTCAGAAAATTTTTAGACGACACTTCAAGCTTTGCAGGAAGTGCCGGTTCACAAAAATCGGAGTTCACTTGGGCCTCTAAAGGTTGCCTTAAAGTCAAGTTTGAAAGTTATATCTGAAGCAGAATTTCTGTTTGCAGACCAAACCTTTAGAAGCCCATAACTTGAGTGTCTGATGTCCAAATTGAGTGATTCAAAAGCTCCTAATTATCTACATATATGTATCTACAATATTGATGAAGGGTTTGAGTTCATAATACGCTTCGTTTAGGCCCAGAATGCAGTTACAAGATTAGTGTGTAATTGGAAGTTGATGTCATTGATGATACCATTTCCATCCAAAGAGTGGACAATCCACCCCACGAATTTGATGGACAATCCACCACCAAAAGATGGCACTAACTCCTGCACTATGTGCTCATTTTCTCTATAAATAGAGAGGAGAAGGAGTAGAAGGAGAGCTAGGAGGGAGAGCTAGGAGAAGAAGTGGAAGCAAAAAGAGGAGAAGGAAAAGAAGAAAACAAGGCTTGTGTTTGTAATTATGTTTTTATGTTTCATGTTTTATTTGATTATATATAACTAAACTCTTGTTAGTTAGGGCTTGTCTTGAAGCCCCAAGCATGCTTTCAATTTTATAAGTTGTGTGGATTTCAATTTCTACAAGCATGATGATTTTGATTTTTCAATGTTATGTGAGTTCTAGTATTGTGTTTCTTTGAGTAGCTAACTTTGAAGCATGTATTAGAATTAATTGTTGTAGAACATGGTCAATTGCCTTGTTGAATATGTTCTTTCTTGCAACATATAATTCAGTTGAAAATTAATTATGAAAAATCAATTCTTGAATACCTAAGTACAAATGCCATGTATTAGGATTCTTGTGACATTCATATTCTCTTTGCTCTTATTGGATTCTTGATTGTTGATTGATGCAGATGTCATGCTAGATTTCGATTAAGAATACACGTAATGAGGTAGACGCCATACACTTTACAAGCAATTAAGAGAGAATCATGCAACTTGAGTTTGGCCATGACCTTTTTGTGAATGTTGTCATCATATGCTTGTTTAAATTGTTAGTCTATTATTTCTTATAAATTGTTTGAATGTTTTGTGGTGGATTGTGAGTCTTATCTATTGTTTTCATTAATATCAATTCTCATTCTCGTTCTCAATGTCAATTTCTTTGTCTTAATTTTTATCTATTACAAGATTTAACCCCCCCTTTTCCCCCTTTTATAATTGTACCAATTATATTCAAGTGTTAGATTATATATCTATTAGCATCACTCCTTGTGGGATCGACTCTTACTTGTTCACTATATATTAATTGTACATTTGTAAGTATATTTTAAATTGTTACTAACGACATAACAATTTTTGGTGCCGTTGCCGGGGATGTGATTATCTAATATAATGTCATCTAACTCTTGTATATAATTTATTTATTTATTTTTGTTGTTAGCACATCATACATGGAAGGTTTTACATTACAAGTCATTATTTAACGTGGTTGGCCTAAAACCCCATTTTGTTTTCTATTAATGGCTGGTTCAAACCGCCTACTGTTCTTACTATATGTATATATCTGTTAATATTAATGGCTGGTTCTACCGCCTATTAATATGCCTTAATATTTACTAACATCATTTTTTTATGGTTGGCCTTTTCTGCCCCATTTTATGTCTTCTGTATACTAACTTTTTATATATTGTCAACTAACTCCTTTAATCCTCTGGTTGTGATTGACACTGCCATCCACCAAATTTTCTCTATATTAATTTATGTTCATGTTTGGCCTCGCCACCTAAGTGGTTCATTTATATTGTTATTTTTCCTATTTTGCAGATACATGAATGTCCAGCTCAGATCTTGGGAACTTATCGAGTGACGACATTTCGTTAAACACAAAATTAGCGGATATCTGTTTCTTTTGTCAACAACGAAAAAGAGACCATCACACTCCAGAGAGATCACCTTTGTCATCACCGACTACAAGTCCCAGAGCCCCAGTTCAAATGGAAGAAGAACCAGATAACATGAACAAGCCACTTAAGGATTTCTCTGTGCCTCAAGCAGCAGATCAAGCTTCATGCATTGTCTGCCCCCGGACTACTGTAGACAACTTTGAACTAAAGTCAGGAATGATTCATTTGTTGCCTACGTTCTTAGGCCATGCTGAAGAAGATCCCCACATGCATCTTAAAGAATTCTCTAATGTCTGTTCCACAATTAAAATAAGAGGTTTAACTGATGAGCAGGTTCATCTGCGATTGTTTCCATTTAGTCTGAAGGAACAAGCAAAGACATGGCTTCACTCTTTACCAAGAGCTTTAATTAGAACATGGACAGATTTGGCAAACAAGTTCTTGACGAAATTCTTTCCAGCTCAAAAGACAAATAAAATAAGGAAAGAGATAGTGAGCATCCAACAAAATGATGGAGAAGCATTCCACGAATATTGGGAGAGATACAAAAGGCTCTTAAGCTCTTGTCCTCATCATAATATTCAAGAATGACTACTAATGCAATATTTTTATGAAGGGATGCTAGATTCAGATCGCAAAATGGTGGACGCCACATCTAGTGGTGGATTGATGAATAACAATGCCGGACAAGCCAGGGAGATGTTCGAAACTCTGTCAACTAATTCACAACAATGGAGCTACAACAGAGTGAGAGAACCTCATAAAAGGGCTGGAATCTACAAAGCACAATCAAGTTCAAACATGGAAGCCCAAATTGCAAACTTGACAAATATCGTGAAGCAGTTAATCGTTCCAGGCTCTCAAGTGTGTGTTGTGTGCAGTACACCTGGACATGCTATTGAAAGTTGTCCACAAAATGAAGTTGCGGTCTTGGATGCACAAATAAAAGCATTCGATACTTATCCGAATCAGAATCAAAACCAAATGCAAAGGCCAAGGAATGATCCATTTGCTCCTACCTACAATCCAGGATGGAGGAATCATCCAAATTTTAGGTGGAGTAATAATCAACCATGCAACAACCTTTTGCTCAATTACCACAACATCGGGTTCAAGTGGAGCCTTCGAAACCGTCACTTGAAGATATGGTTACATCTATGGCACAGAGCACTCAAGCATTCATGCAGAAAACTGATAACGCCATTGCAAATTTGGAACAACAAATGGGACAGTTAGCCACTGCATTAAATCAAAGAGAACCTGAAAAGCTTCCTGGCCAAGTTGTTGTCAACCCTAGGATTAATGAACATGCTAAAGCAATCACTCTGAGGGGAGGGAAAACAATTGGAAAAATGAGCATGCCAGAAGAAGAGAAGAACCTTGACTCTGACAATATGATCAATCCAGACGTTCTAGATCCAAATTCTAGCAGCAGTGCTACTCCTTTCCAGGAAACGCCAAACCTTCATGTTAACTCTAACCTTCCAAATTATATTTCTTCACATGCTCCTTTTCCTAGCAGATTGCAGAAATCAAAGAAAGAAGATCCAATGCAGGGAATCTTGGATACTTTCAAGAAGGTGGAGATTAACATTTCTCTTTCAGATGCCATCAAACAAATGCCAAAATATGCAAAGTTCCTCAAGGATTTGTGCACAAATAAGAGGAAGTTCAAAGAGTTTGAAACGATTAAGGTTTCTGAGGAAGTTTCAGCTGTTCTACAAAGCAAACTCCCTCCCAAGCTAAAAGATCCAGGCAGTTTTACTATCCCTTGTATCATTGGGGGTCACAGGTTTGAGAAAGCTCTTCTTGACTTAGGTGCATCTGTCAATCTAATGCCTTTTTCTGTTTTTGAATCTTTGAATATAGGGGAACTAAAGGCGACCTCTGTGAGCATCCAGTTGGCAGATAGATCAATCAAATACCCTAGGGGTATTTTGGAAGATGTCTTAGTCAAAGTTGACGGATTAATCTTACCTGCTGATTTTCTAGTATTGGAGATGGAGCCGATTCCTTTGTCAGAAGTAAAATTAACCTTAATTCTTGGTTGTCCATTCATGGCCACAGTAGGTACCAAAATTGATGTTCAAAAGGGTACACTAACTATGAATGTGCAGGGACAAACGATTGAGTACAAGGTATTTGGAGCACTCAAATTACCAAGTGATGAACATTACTATTTTCACTTAGATGCGTTAGATACAATTTGTCAACAAGTGTACAATGAAAGTTGTGGTCGAGATATTATGGACAAAGTTTTAATTCATGACTTTGGAACCATCGATGAGGATAAACAAGCTAGCAAAGTCTTAGCTCGCCTTGAAGCCTTACCTTTTTTAGGTATGTATATTTCTGCCTTTGAGCCTTTACCAGTGCCTAAGACAAAACTTGTACCATCTGTTGTGCAGGCACCTCAATTGGAATTGAAGGAACTACCAAAGCATTTGAAGTACGCGTATGTGGGCGAAGAAAGTACATTGCCAGTAATCATTGCGTCTGACCTCAGCATTGAAGAAGAAGAGAAATTGTTGAGGGTACTAAAAGAGCATAAAACATCAATCAGATGGAGTATTGCCGATATCAGAGGAATCAGTCCCTCTAGATGTATGCATCAAATACTACTAGAGGAGGGAACAAAATCAACAAGAGATGCCCAACGCAGACTTAACCCAATAATGAAGGAGGTGGTGCTAAAAGAAGTACTCAAATTGCTAGATGTTGGCGTCATTTACCCTATCTCTGATAGCAAATGGGTTAGTTCGGTACAAGTGGTTCCTAAAAAATTTGGAGTTACAGTAGTCCTTAACGAAGATAATGAGTTGGTTCCCACGCGAGTTCAAACAGGATGGCGTGTTGCATTGACTACAGAAAACTTAATTCAGGTACTAGAAAAGATCATTTTCCACTACCTTTTATTGATCAAATGTTGGAACGTCTTGCAGGTCATAGCCATTATTGTTTTCTTGATGGATATTCGGGCTACAATTAGATTGCAATAGCACCAGAAGATCAAGACACGACGACATTTACTTGTCCATATGGCACATTCGCCTACAGGCGCATGCCTTTTGGTCTTTGCAATGCTCCAGGTACTTTTCAAAGGTGTATGATGAGCATATTTTCAGACATGGTGGAGCACATTATTGAGGTATTTATGGATGATTTTAGTGTATTTGGTTCATCTTTTGATAAATGCCTTCATAACCTCGCTTTGGTCTTAGAAAGATGCCAAGAATGCAATCTAGTTTTAAACTGGGAAAATGTCATTTTATGGTACAACAAGGAATTGTACTTGGTCATATCATCTCTAGCAAGGGAATAGAAGTTGACAAAGCAAAAGTGGATCTGGTAAGTAATCTTCCACCCCCATCTACAGTTAAGGAAATAAGATCTTTCCTTGGACATGCAGATTTCTACAGGAGGTTCATCAAGGATTTCTCCAAGATAGCTAAGCCATTGTGTAACTTACTATCCAAGGATGTGACATTTGAGTTTGATGAGACATGTTTGATAGCTTTTAACAAGCTTAAACTCCTTCTTACATCAGCACCGATCATGATGCCTGCCAATTGGAGCCTTCCATTTGAACTAATGTGCGATGCTTTCGATTATGCTGTAGGAGCAGTTTTGGGACAACGAGTAAATAAATTACCTCATGTTATCTACTATGCCAATAGAACACTCAATGATGCCCAATTAAACTACTCCACTACAGAGAAGAAGCTTCTTTATGTTATTTTTACTTTAGAAAAATTTCGTGCATATTTGATTGGCACTAAAGTAATTGTATTTTCTGATCATGCAGCTCTTAGGTAACTTCTTCAAAAGAAGGATGCGAAGCCTCGCTTGATTAGATGGATTCTATTACTTCAAGAGTTCGATCTGGAGATTAAGGGCGAAAAAGGATCCGAGAATGTAGTGGCAGATCACCTCAGCCGTTTGGTGAACAATTCAGTGACCGAAGAAGACTCTTTGCCTCTAAATGAGAATTTTCCTCATGAGAAATTATTATCTTTATCTATTTCTACACCATGGTATGCTGACATTGTCAATTACCTTGCTGCAGGTGATCTTCCAGGAAATGTGCCAAGAACTTACAAGGATAAGCTCGTGACAACATCAAAGTATTACATATGGGATGATCCATACCTTTTCAAATGGTGTTCTGACCAAATCATCATACGGTGTGTGCCAGAATCAAAATTTCAATCCATACTCACGTTTTGTCACTCATATGCTTGTGGAGGACATTATGGTCCAAAGAAGACATCTTTGAAAGTATTGCAATATGGATTTCATTGGCCGAGTTTGTTCAAAGATGCATATACTTTCTGCTCTACTTGTGATAGCTGTCAGCGATTAGGTAATCTTTCATCTAGGAATCAGATGTCTTTATCACCTATTCTAATAGTTGAAATTTTTGATGTTTAGGGTATTGATTTCATGGGACCTTTTCCTTCAACTAAAGGTTATTCATATATCTTACTTGATGTGGATTATGTTTCAAAATGGGTGGAAGCAGTTCCATCCAAGACTAATGATTCTCGAGTTGTTCTCAGATTCCTTAAAGAAAATATATTTGCAGGATTTGGAACACCCAGGGCGATCATTAGTGATGGAGGGTCCCATTTCAATAATAAACTTTTTGCAGCACTATTGCAAAAGTACGGAGTCAAACATAAGGTTTCCACGCCATATCATCCACAGACAAGCGGACAAGCTGAAATCTGTAATAGGGAAATTAAGCAAATATTGGATAAGACTGTGAGCTCTTCACGCAAGGATTGGTCTGATCGTCTCATGGATGCTCTATGGGCTTATCGTACAGCCTATAAAACTCCGATTGGAATGTCACCATACAGGTTGGTTTTTGGCAAACCCTGCCACTTACCAGTTGAATTAGAGCATAAAGCATATTGGGCTATCAAACAGTACAATTTTGAGATAAAGGCTGCAAAAGAGCAACGAAAGTTGCAGTTGAGTGAGTTGGATGAACTTCGAAATGAAGCCTGTGAGAGCTCTAAAATATACAAGGAGAATACCAAGGCCTATCATGATAAGACCATTTTGAGAAAACATTTCAAACCTGGACAGAAAGTCTTATTACATAACTCACGCCTCCGACTATTCCCAGGTAAGCTCCGTTCACGATGGTATGGTCCATTCCTTATTACTCATGTTTTTTCACATGGTGCAGTGAATCTTCAACACCCCCAGACGGGAAATATTTTTAAAGTGAATGGTCATCGTCTCAAGCCTTATTTAGAGCCAGCAACAGAACATTTTGATGAGAATTTAAGGCTCTCTGATCCTGTTCCACTCACTTGATACACTGTTCCGTCTGGCTGACGACGCTAAATTTAGCGCTTATGGGAGGCAACCCATATTTCTTTCTCAGTTGCACATTTTCTTAGCATATTCACTTTTACTTTCACCTTAAGGTGGTCACTGGACACTTTTGTGTGCGTGGGGCTTGATTGTGCCCATATGTCTACGGTGTGAGCTTTCTCCATCAACTTAATGTGGTTTGGATCTTCAATGTTTACTTATAGGCCAGCTGGGAGGGAGAGCATCTCATGACGGTATTGTCATTAGTATAAGACCTGAAGGTTTACATTTTGATCCTGTGGACAAAAGCTGTGGTGTCCTGATAGGCCGAAGGAAAACACTCGATGGCGTTAGCACAGAAGTCACTGGAATGAGCCTCTGTTACCTTACTTGTGCATGTGCATTGGTTGAAAAAAAAGTATATCTATTTATATTTATATATTTGGGATTTCTTCTGCAAAATATATTTTGATCGGGTAAGATAGTATGATATATTATGCTACTAATTGCATGTCTAGGGAAATTCTGTCTAAGGAGTTTGGTATTTAAGTGGACCACTGTGTCCTTCCAATCTTTCCTGAGAATTTCTCTGGTGTAATTAGTGATATAATTGTTCATATCTTCTTCACCAATGATCTACAAAAAAAAAACGAAACCCTAATTGTTTTCTTCTCACATTCTGTTTATTCTTGATTTTCAACTCTCCCTTTTTAGATCATCTTTCTCTTCCTCCGTCACAGTATGTCGCGCAGCCCCCGTGATGTCGTTGCGACGGTAGACTTATTCACTAGAGCTACAATCCTGCCAAAACGTCGAATCGATTCCAAAATCCTAAACGATTCTGCCAATCGATGGGCCATGAGCTACCTCCGTGACCATTCTTTGTTGTTCTTGGTCGATCCTGATCCAAAAGACGAATTGTCGGTGTATCCTCACATCGTTCGCTCCTTTTACCATACTCTTCTCAAGTTACCCCACTCTTCTGGCACTCAACCAGTGTATCAGGTTGACATCCCTGGTCTTCGGCTTCAATTCACGTCAGCGGCTATTTGGTCATGTTTAGGCTATCCACCTACCGCTGACGTCGCTGTAGGTTTTCAAGCGCCGATCTCTATTTCCCATCAAGATATGATTGATGATATGTGTCAAGGGCGCCACGATCTGAATAATGCTACTTCTACACGCCGCTCTTATTTGCCGTCCACGATGTGGATGCTTGATGATGCTATCCGAAGTAACCTTTGCCCCATTGGACACAGTCAACAACGCCAGGGTAACATACTTTCCGCCCTGTATTACATGTATCGCGGAGTCTGGTTTGATATTGGCCGGATTTACCTTGAGAGCATTCTTAAGGCGAAGATCCTTGTGGAGAAACAAACAACCAAGGTCGGGAGATTATATTTTCCGAGACTCATCACTCGGTTGATTTTCAGTATGGGCATTCTTCCACCTCCCAGTCAAACTTCCAATTATCCAGTGACTGTTTTGGAGAACTCTACCTGGCGTCAAAGTACTAGCCACATGCTTTCCAGTGCTCGTAGACAACGAACACCGCGACGTCCATTTTCTTTACCACTGGAAGCGTCCATTTTCTCCTTCCACCATTGTCCGAGCATCTTCCACCTCAGGTTGTATTTTTCTATCTTCTGTTTCTTTTCATTGCATTGCTTTTCCATACTTCGTCATTTTCGCATTGCGGACAATGTTTAGTTTAGGTTGGGGGTGGTGGCATATTCATGCACTTTGATATTTTGGTACTGGTACAATTAGTTTGAGTCAATTTTTCTATCTGGATTAGAAAGCAACTTTTAACACACTTTTGTCCACAAATACTAAGCCTTGTGGTAAGATGAATGATGATGCATATGACTACGAATATTTTCTGGTTAAATCACAAATAAGTGGAAAGAAATGAGTAAACAACTTATGAACTTGCATTGATCTCTTGAAATGGATAATTGCTGTCAATGAACACCATTACATGGTTTGTGGAATGATTGGATGAATGCTGAGGATGATATTGATCAATGTTTGAGAACAATGTTGTAATTTTACTGGGCCTTTGTTTGAGATGTTCTATATTATGAATTCGAGATTATGAATTCGAGACAGAAAAATGAAAAAAAAAAGAAAGAAAGAAGAAAGAAAAAAGAAAAAAGAAAAAAATTATTATGTGTATTTGTCATCCTTCAGTAGATGAGTTTTTTTTGTAATAAGGCTCTATTAGTTTGTCAATTGGAAAATGTTGATCAATAGAATTCCAAAGCAGGTTTGTGGTAAGACTGGTGGAAGTTCTTGAGAGCTAATATACCTATCATTTGGTCAATGTTTGTTTATTTGTTTGTCCTTAAATTGACTTTTCTTCTGAGTGCATATCTATTTTCCAACTCCATGAGAGAAATTCATAGCCCAAAAATCCTTCTATACCCTGTGAGAATATGGAGTTGAGGCTTTTACTTGGATAATATTTTGAGGTTATATGCATTATGGATTGTGGTATGAAGGTTTTGGCTTAGCACACACACACAAGTGTTGGAAGTTGTGACTATACTAATCTGGATAGGAATTGTGATCTCTTACCTTCTGTTCTAGTATTGTTACTTTTAATCATTTCTCATAACATTTTTACGCTTTAATTACTAGGGACTAGCAATAAGCTGGTTGGGAGTTGTGATAAGTGCCAGAATATACGTTTTTAAAGTGATAAAATACTACCAAAGCAATGCCAAGAAATTGTGCTTAAAAGCTGAATTTTCAAGATTATCGTACTTAAGATCTTCTTGGATGTTTTGCAGGTTAAGAGGTAGTAAGAGCTGTCCAAATGAGATTTGATCTTCAGAAAATTATTAGACGACACTTCAAGCTTTGCAGGAAGTGCTGGTTCACAAAAATCGGAGTTCATTTGAGCCTCTAAAGGTTGCCTCAAAGTCAAGTTTGGAAGTTATATCCGAAGCAGAATTTATGTTTGCAGACCAGACCTTTAGAAGCCCATAACTTGAGTGTCTAATGTCCCAATTGAGTGATTCAAAAGCCCCTAATTATCTAAAAATTTGTATCTACAATTTTGATGAAGGGTTTGAGTTCATAATACGCTTCGTTTAGGCCCAGAATGCAGTTACAAGATTAGTGTGTAATTGGAAGTTGATGTCATTGATGATACCATTTCCATCCAAAGAGTGGACAATCCACCACACGAATTTGATGGACAATCCACCACCAAAATATGGCACTAACTCCTCCACTATGTGCTCATTTTCTCTATAAATAGAGAGGAGAAGGAGTAGAAGGAGAGCTAGGAGGGAGAGCTAGGAGGGAGAGCTAGGAGAAGAAGTGGAAGCAAAAAGAGGAGAAGGAAAAGAAGAAAACAAGGCTTGTGTTTGTAATTATGTTTTTATGTTTCATGTTTTATTTGATTATGTATAACTAAACTCTTGTTAGTTAGGGCTTGTCTTGAAGCCCCAAGCATGCTTTCAATTTTATAAGTTGTGTGGATTTCAATTTCTACAAGCATGATGATTTTGATTTTTCAATGTTATGTGAGTTCTAGTATTGTGTTTCTTTGAGTAGCTAACTTTGAAGCATGTATTAGAATTAATTGTTGTAGAACATGGTCAATTGCCTTGTTGAATATGTTCTTTCTTGCAACATATAATTCAGTTGAAAATTAATTATGAAAAATCAATTCTTGAATTCCTAAGTACAAATGCCATGTATTAGGATTCTTGTGACATTTATATTCTCTTTGCTCTTATTGGATTCTTGATTGTTGATTGATGCAGATGTCATGCTAGATTTCGATTAAGAATACACGTAATGAGGTAGACGTCATACACTTTACATGCAATTAAGAGAGAATCATGCAACTTGAGTTTGGTCATGACCTTGTTGTGAATGTTGTCATCATATGCTTGTTTAAATTGTTAGTCTATTATTTCTTATAAATTGTTTGAATGTTTTGTGGTGGATTGTGAGTCTTTTCATTAATATCAATTCTCATTCTCGTTCTCAATGTCAATTTCTTTGTCTTAATTTTTTATCTATTACAAGATTTAACCCCCCCCCCCCCCCCCCCCCCTTTCCCCCTTTTATAATTGTATCAATTATATTCAAGTGTTAGATTATATATTTATTAGCATCACTCCTTGTGGGATCGACTCTTACTTGTTCACTATATATTAATTGTACATTTGTAAGTATATTTTAAATTGTTACTAATGACATAATAAATGGGTCGAACCGTTGAAAGCTGCTCTAACGAGAGAGCTGGGTAAATCCGAACAATCTAAGTTGTTCAGTGTACACTTTTTATTCTTATTTAATGTCAAACTTTTGGTGTATAAGCTTCGTAGATTGTTTCGATGCCAAAAGACCAACATCCGTTGCCAAATAGGCAAAATCATTAAAAGCTCCTCCAATAAGAGAATTGGGTAATTCCGAACCATCTAGGTTATTCGGTGTACACTTGTTTTTATTATTTTATGCCAAATTTTACGAGTATAGACTTCGTAGATTATTTCGTTGCCAAAAGACCAACTTTTATTCTTAATTGAACAATGGGGTTAAACGGTTCTTAATTGAACAATGGGTTAGACTAAGGTGAATTAATGTTAGATGACTTGACTTTGTGCATTTTGGGGGAATTTTGTGTGAGCCTTGCAGACGTTTTTGGATGATTGTTGAAGACATTTCAAGCATGAAGAGGAGTTTAATAAGAATGAAAAAGATCCAAAAAATCTTGGAGCCAAAAATTCTTATTTGAAGCAAATGTTGACCAAAGTCAATAACGGCTAGTTTGGTTAATGGTGTAGATTGATTTCGTTTTTTATCATGAAGGTCAGAGATTACAAGTAGATGAAGGGTTGAGATTGAAGATTAAGAAGATCCAATGGAGAAGATTCAATGAAGACAAATGAAGAGGAAATTCATGCTTCATTCTATACTTGGAAGACTAATGTGCAGAACTACCAAGAAAGCTTTTATTTTTGAATCTACGATCCTTGAGTGATCTTCCCTTGATCTTTTGATCATCATTTACTGAGATTATTGTCATCATCTTTCCCCTCATCAACCTCAAGCTAAGACACACTCTCAAGCCAAAATCATTAAGGTATTTCTTTGAGTGTTCTTGAGCTTCTTTCCACAAAGCCTCTCCCAAGCTTATTTCCATCCTTGTGAGACTTTGTGTGAACCTTTGGTTGAGTGAAAGCCACGAATTTGAGCCAAATTTATATCCTACCCGTGAGCTTTACATTGAGAGATTGAGAGTTTCTCAAACCAAATAGCTTTTGTTAAACCTTAAGTAATCCAACACCTCACCACTTGAAAAAGTCCCTTGTCATGGAAACCACTTTTTGAGAGTGTGTTTAAGTTTGAGGGAGCTTCCTGTTGGAATTTATAAACATATAACATGGTTAAGGTAAATAATCTAATCGATTTATTCAATGTCACAAAAAATTGATTATACAACTCAACAATTAGATATAATATAAACAATAAATCATAGCAAGATTTATATCATATAGATAAAATTATAAGAGAACGAGTAATGTTACCAAAAACCAGATCGGTATGAATACAAGATCTTGAAGTAAGATACGCGTTAGCGAATCTCCTTAAGGTTAAAATTGTCCAGTCACTAGTGTCTCTGCCTTGGAGCAATAACCTCCCAAGATACAACACTTCTAGGAGAAACCAAATTTCTGAATAGTGGAGCTATCGAAGTCCTCCTTTCCTCTACCATTGGGCTACTATATATGGTAGAGCCCAGAATTAAACCAAACCCTAAAAATTTGGGATTTAGAATCAATTTTTATTAATTCTCGTATTAAAATTCGGGATTCAGAATTAATTCTATTGATTCCGGTATTAATTTCCTAAATCTCATTAATTTCGAATTTTTTGAATTTTGAATTGCCTCATGTCCACATTCAATGAATCTGGGTAGTGGGCCAGTGCAAAAGTATAAGCCCAAATGGGCTAAGGACACCCAAGCCCAAGCCCGAGCCCGGGCCCAAGTCTTACATCCAACACTAATTTTCCAATGTGGGATTCCCACATTTCTCTTCACTTTGCACTTAACATATCATCTACTTTGGAGTCAATTTCCATTCAACCAAAAAATGGTTTCGGACAACTTCCAACTCCAATCTCTAGTCTTCATATTGAGGATTACAACCCACTAAATTACATTAAACTAATTCTCAATTAGTTGTAATTAAATATCGATCAAATAGTGGTTGACCACCATTTTTCCAATAATCCCCCACATTAAATGGAAACAGACGACAATACAGACACAAGGATTGATCTGAGATTGGAAATTTGTCTGAGAGTGCAGTAGGACCAATACTGCATCGAGATAGGCAGCTTTTGGCTTTGAACCTTCCCTAGTGAAAGTCTATCGGACCTACTTAACTAGTCAGTGGATTGATGCCTTGAACCGCCAGTTATTTATGTAAGCCCAGACAATAAACCTCACACAGCAATGATCCAATTCATAATTGGTTCTCGGTTGTGTTCATTGTTTCAGCCATGAACGTCTTGGGTTCAGTGAGTGCTTTAGAAAATATCGCCTTTTAAATATTTTCATAGAGTCGGCCTTACTCTTAACTCACATAAGTGATGTCCTATCAAAAGTATTCTCTAATACTTCACTTGTATATTTACAAGATATAGGAATCATTAAAAGCATAGCTTATCCTTAACACGCTTTTTAGCAGTACTTAGTACATCCAAGGAATGGGATGGAGTAGAACTCCACACTGCTTACATTTAAGTTATTCTCAACTTATGTTTTCCTATTGAACCTAGTCCATGGGATCTCCAATTGCTAGGTTAGGTTTCCATCAAGATAACTCATTGAGTTAAGGCTTTTAAGTCCATTCTCCTCGATGCACAGTCTATCACCTCTCTACTTAAACATTTTGTAAACGGATCCGCTAGGTTTCCTTAGATTTTACAAAATCTAAAGAAATTATTCCAGTAGAGAGTAACTGTCTAACGGTATTATGTCTACGACGAATGTGTCTAGATTTACCGTTATACATCAAATTTTGTGCTCTAGCAATTGCAGCTTGATTATCACAATGAATGCAAATTGCAGGCACAGGTTTTGGCCATATTGGAATGTCCTCCAAGAAGTGACGAAGCCACTCTACTTCTTCACCAGCTTTATCCAAAGCTATAAATTCTGATTCCATCGTAGACCGTGCTATGCACGTTTGTTTTGAGGACTTCCATGAAACAGCCGTCCCTCGGAATACATAGCCACTTGTGGATTTTGATTCCTCTGAATCCGCAATCCAATTAGCATCATTGTATCCTTTTAAAACAACTGGGTATTTACCATAGTTCAAAACATTAGTTTTTGTTTTGTTCAGGTACCCTAATACTCTCAATAGAGCTTTCCAATGCTCATGTCCAGGATTACTTGTGTATCTACTTAGCTTACTAATAGAGTACGCAATATTCGGCCTCGTGCAGTTCATGGTATACATTACACTACCAATAATTCGAGAGTATTCCAATTGTTGAATACTATCTCTAGTATCTTATGTAAGACCAGACGAGGGAGAAATGGACTATTAGCATATTTGATGCCATGCCCTTTAAACCTTTCAATCACTTTCTCTATATAGTGTGACTGAGATAATGCTAAGCCTTCCGAAGTTCTAGAAATTTTAATGCCTAGTATAACATCCGCTTCACCCATGTCTTTCATGTCAAAGTTCTTTGATAACATTTTCTTTGGTTTTGTTGATGATCTCAACATTTCGACCAAGAATAAGCATGTCATCGACATAAAGACAAATGATTACACAATCATTGTTTACCAATTTTGTGTAGACACATTTGTCACACTCGTTGATTCGAAATCCATCTCGAATCACTACTTGATCAAATTTTTCATGCCATTGTTTTGGAGCTTGCTTTAGCCCATACAACGACTTGACAAGTTTACATACCTTATGTTCTTGTCCTTTGACCTTCAACCCTTCTGGTTGTTCCATATATATCTCTTCTTCGAGTTCACCATTTAAAAATGTTGTTTTTACATCCATTTGGTGAATCATCAAGTCATATAGCGATGCTATAGCAATTAACATCCGCACGGATGTAATTCTCGTGACTGGTGAATAAGTATCAAAGTAATCTAGACCTTCCTTTTGTCTAAATCCTTTGCCTACGAGCCTTGCTTTGTACTTATCTATGGATCCGTCAGCCTTAAGCTTTTTTTCTGAAGATCCATTTACATCCAATTGGCTTATTCCCCGGTGGGAGATCAACCAATTCCCAAGGATGGTTACTTAGAATGGATTCTATTTCGCTGTTTACAGCTTCTTTCCATAATGGAGCATCTGGTGTTGACATTGCTTCCTTGAATGTCTAAGGCTCCTTTTCTAACATATATGTTAGAAATTCAGGACCAAAGGACTTTGAGACTTTTGGTCTCTTGCTCCTTCTTCGTTCCTCAACCTCTTGTTCTTCATTTTGTTCTTTCTCAGAAATTGAATCTCTATTCCATTTCTGAGAGGTTTCGCTTCGTTTGTAAGGAAATATTTCCTCAAAAAATTCCGCTTCTCTCGTTTCCATGATTGTATTTACATGGATATCACCTATCTCAGATTTGTGTACCAAAAATCTGAATGCACTCTCAGATTTTTGGTGAGAAGAAAAGAAGTAGGAGAAACCAAATTTCTGAATAGTGGAGCTATTGAAGTCCTCCTTTCCTCTACCATTGGGCTACTATATATAGTAGAGCCAAGAATTAAACCGAACCCTAAAAATTTGGGATTTAGAATCAATTTTTATTAATTCTCGTATTAAAATTCGGGATTCAGAATTAATTATATTGATTCCCGTATTAATTTGCCAAATCTCATTAATTTCGAATTTTGAATTGCCTCATGTCCACATTCAATGAATCTGGGTAGTGGGCCAGTGCAAAAGTATAAGCCCAGATGGGCTAAGGATGCCCAACCCCGAGCCCGGGCCATCTTACATCCAACACTAATTTTCCAATGTGGGATTTCCACATTTCTCTTCACTTTGCACTTAACATATTATCTACTTTGGAGTCAATTTCCATTCAACCAAAAAATGGTTTCGGACAACTTCCAACTCCAATATCTAGTCTTCATATTGAAGATTAGAACCCACTAAATTACATTAAACTAATTCTCAATTAGTTGTAATTAAATATCGGTCAAATAGTAGTTGACCACCATTTTTCCAACACTTCCAAACCCTTAGTTGTAAGTGAGCTTGAAACTTAAATTGTAAAAGTTTGAGGGTTAGCTTGGAAAACTTCTTGTAAAATTTTGAGGGTGAACTTGAGAAAACCTTCTTGTACAACAAGTGTGTGGAGCTTGGAATCTGTAAGTTTGTGGTGAACCACCCACTTATGGATTTGCAAATCCTAAGCTTGAGAAGTGTTGTACCCCATTTTTTTCCTGAAACCAAAAAACATAAATTCAAAGCATAAACTAATTAGTTTTATGAAATTCATTCAATTATAGTATGACCTGTTACTAAACTCCAACCCAAACAATTACCCAATAAGCCAACTAAAGCCCAAAAAATTGAGTGGAAGAAGAAGCCCGACCCAAGCTTCCTTCAACCCTAATGAGAAAGAGATGTAGGAGAAAATGGGAGGAAGAAAGGAAAGAAATGGGAAACGACGCTGGAGAAGGAAAGAAAGAGAGAGGGAGCGAACGGTCGTAAAATGTAAGAGAGAGAGAAATGCTAGAAATTAAGAAAGAAGAGGGGGCCATCCTAGGGTTCACATGGATGGGATTTTCAAATTAGGAGATATCTTGAGTGATTTGAGGGATTTTTGAGTAATTGAGGAATAGTAGATTAAGAGATTATGATGGAAACAAAATCATGAGAGTCAAGAGAGGATTGGGGTTGAAAACCTATAAGTAGAAGGGGAATTCCAATGGTAAGGAGATCGAATTTTGAGGGATTTTGGGAGAGGCATTGTTACTATTTTTTTGAAATTTTCTGAGAGGGGGATCCTTTTCTTTCTTTTGGGGCTTTGGGGTCTCTTCTTAGTTCTCTATTTTTCGGGGGGTCTTTTTGGAGGGAAGAGTATTCTTTTTCTGTCGATCAAATTTTCTGGGAATTTTTCTGGGCTTTCTTCCTCCTTCCTATCAGTTCTTTTGGAGGGAAATTCTAAGGATTTTTTTCCTTTCGCCTTTTGTTTTTTGAGCTGACATTTTTGCTGTGTGATCGAAAATTGGGAGGAGAAAGTGTTGGACCATAGGTCCTACATTTGTGTTTTGATGCAAAAATACATATTGGACTATTTGATTGTGCTTAACTTTGGATGAATTTGGACAAATCATGAAATGAATTATATCTATAGATTTAAGCTTCATTATATATCTTTGGAATCATGATTGATCATAATGATATAAATTGGATGAATCTGGACTGACTTATTTTTCGATGCTAAAATCTGTCACAACATCACACTGCGCACACGTTGGTTGAACAGCCATAACTTATTGATATGAGCTCTGATTGACTTGATTCTTGTTCTGAAAATTATTTAAGACACTCTGGAATTTTCATTGTCAAATAGTGTCAGGTCAATTTTAAGTTTATCTGGTTCAATTTTTCAGTTGAAATTAATTCACTAGTGTAGTTGTGAAACTAGCATAGTTGAGATTTGCATGATCAAATTGAATGACCAAACGACCTCAATTATAAGTGAAATTTTGTATGCACATTCTTATATAGATGAATTGATTTATCATGTGCTTACTTGAATTTTATTGAGCTTATATCATATTGGTTAACCCAAGTGCAAGCATTGAAGCTCTTTGAGCTTACAAGCAAAATTGGAGTGTTCTATCACTCATTTCTTTGTAGGTACAAATAATACACTTATTTGGGACATTAATTGAGGATGTGAAATGGTCATGGAGTATTGAGGTTTCGGTGTTTAGGCACTTAGAACCCGAAATCCCCTAGGAAACCCTATTTGGGAGCAATTGAGACTATGTGAGCTACATTGAAGGATTTATTTAGGAAATAGTCTAAGACATATTTATTGAGAAACTTGACCAAATTTGGAGTGAAGAAGACTTAAATTGGTGCAACCCATTCTTATCCAAAATAGCCTAAATTCCTCAAATTGACCTTCCATGGGTTAGACTAAGTTGAATTAATGTTGGATGATTTATTCGGAGTAGGGGCTCGGTCATAAACCTTCTAGAAAGCCTTAGGAGCCTTTGGAGGGAGTTTGAGAAGCCTTGGATTCATTTGAAATCAAATGAAAAAGATTGGAGCCAAAACACTTGAAGGAAAATTGTCCACATCACCATGTACTATTATATTCTTGTTTTCAAGTATTTTGGGGGGAATTTCGTGTGAGACTTGCAGGGGTTGTTTGGTTGAGTGTTGAAGCCTTTGTAAGCATGAAGAAGAGTTTAACAAGAAGCACAAAAGATCCAAACAAACCTTGAAGCCAAGATTTGAAATTTGAATCAAAGGTTGACCAAAAGTCAATAACGGCTAGCCTTTCAATGGTGTTGATTGATTTCGTTTTTGAAGATGAAGGGCAGAGATTATAAGTTGATTGAGGGCTGAGATTGAAGATTAACAAGATCCAATGGCCAAGATTAAATGGAGACAAATGAAGAGGAAAATCATGCTTCATTCCACACTTGGAAAACATATGTGCAAAAATTACCAAGAGAGCTTTTGTTCTCGATTCTACAATTTTTGAGTGATCTTCTCTTGATCTTTTGATCATCATTTGCTGAGATTATTGTCATCATCTTCCCTTCATCAACCTCAAGCTAAGACACACTTTCAAGCCAAAATCATTAAGGTATTTCTTTGAGTGTTCTTGAGCTACTTTCCACAAAAGCTTCTCCTAAACTTATTTCCATCTTTGTGAGACTTTGTGTGAACCTTTGGTTGAGTGAAAGCCACGAATTTGAGCCAAATTTATATCCTACCAGTGAGCTATACATTGAGAGATTAAATGTTCCTCATCAAAATAGCTTAGAGCTAATCTTGAGAGAACCAAAAACCAAATCGCCTGTAAAAGTCCCTTTTGAGGGCAATACCTTTGAGTGGTGTGTGAAAGTTTAAGGTTAGCTTCAAACCTTGGTGGTGTACAAGTTTGGGGTGTGCTTGAAAACCCTAAGTTTGTGGTGAACTTGCAAAACCATTTATATCCTTTAGTGGATTTGAAAATCCTAAGCTTGAGGGCTTAGGTAGTGGATGTAGGTGTGAGCACCGAACCACTATATATCCTTGTGCACTCTATTTTTGATTTCCTTTCTTGTTGGTGCTATTAGTGATTTGTGTGTCTTAGAAATTGATATTAGGGTGTTGCTTGCCGCCATTGCTTGTTGGGATATTGCTTGTGTTTGAACAACTTGTGATTAGTGGATTCTAGGTATACTTTTGATAGTTAATTTTCTGGAATAGCAATCTGTCCGTGCAAGGTTCATATAGATAGACTTTGAATTTTGATCTGAATTTTTGATATAGTATTCATTAAGGTATTTTGATATTGCATATAAAATTTCGTTGAATTTGGACTTGAATTGCTAGGTCAAATAATATCTACTTGGTTGGGTGGCAGATTTGTACTATAAACACTGTTTTGATCATTTGTACGTTTTTAGATTGTGATTTTTGTATTTGGGGTTTATACTTAGTTTTTGGAGACAAAATTCACCCCCCCCCCTCTCTTGTGTTAGCCTAGTGATTTCAATTGGTATCGGAGCAGGTTAGCAAAGTAATAGAATTAACATTCTAGCTTAGATCAAATGGCTTACACTAGTACTAAACCACATGATGGTGAGGGCTTGTCATCAAATATGCCACCTTTCTTTGATGGGAAGGATTATAGTTTTTGGAAGAATAGGATAAGGATTTTCCTTAGGAGTATGGATATGGCCTTGTGGAGAGTTATAGAGAATGGACCATTCATTCCTACTAAGAAAGAGGGAGATAAGGAAGTACCTAAGGATGAGAGTGAGTATAGTGAGAGTGATGACAATAAGGAAGTTCCTTTGCGCGTCATTTACTCTGTAAAGTCACACAAAGGGGGGCAGCTGTAGTACCCCATTTTTGTCCGGGCACTTGCTATGTTTAATAAAATAATAAATAAAAACCTAAATTGGCCCATTATTAAACCAATTATCTATACAAATTTAAGCCAAACAAAAAAAACACAATTAAACCCAATTGAATTCATCTCTCAATTAAACCCAATTATCAGGCCCAGCCCACCTAAAATTACCCACCTAAGCCCAAATAACCATTACCCAAATTAAGCCCAAAGCCTTGGCCCATCACCCTCACCTAACCCTAATGGACTAATGGACAAATGAAAGTTTTGGTGGAGGGTGGCGGTTGTTGAAAAAAGAGGATTCGGTGGTGTTTGGCCATAGAAGAAAAAGGAAGGAGAAAGAGGCCAAAAAGGAGAGAGTGGGTGAAAAAGATAAGGTAGTGGGGAGAGTGGGTGAGCATGAGTTGGAAGGCATTTGGTTTTTGGTGATAAAACGGCAGAGAAACGGGAAAAGATTATGAGGCAGCGACACAAAGAGAAGAAAACCGGAGGACTTGGAGTCGGTTTTGGGGGGGGATCCGGAAGGAAAAAACCAGAAAAGGCCGAACGAAGCTTGAAGAAGAAGGGGAAGAAAAAAGGAAAAGAAGAGGAAGGAGAGTGGATTTGGGGGTGCTGCGCCAGTTTTCTGGACGGAATGATCGGGGAATGATCCGTGGTCCGATCGGAGTGAAATTTGGACAGTAACTTCACAGCACTTGGAGCTTTATTCTGATCGGTGCGATTGCCATTTGAAGCTGTCTATCTACCCCGGTTTCCGATAGAAAGTGACTGCAATTTTGGGGAGAAGAGACACTGCACACAGGTTTTTCAATCAACGATCGGGGAACGATCCGTGGTCCGATCGAAGTGAAATTTGGACAGTAACTTCACAACACTAGGAGCTTTATTCTGATTGGTGCGATTGCCATTTGAAGGTGTCTATTTACCCCAGTTTCTGATAGAAGGTGACTGTAATAATAGGTTATTGTGGATTTTTGGATCTGGTTTTGCTGGTTTGCTGCTCTGTTTCTTTGTTTGCAGGATGGAAGGGGAGGCTGGAAGGCGGCGCTGGTACGCAGGTTTAAGCCAAGAGGAGGGAGATGAACAGTAATGGGCCGGGCTCTGTTTGTTTTGGGCCGAGTTTGATTTGTGTTATTTGCTTGTAGTGTTTGGGCCTGGTTTAGGTTTACTGTTATTGGGCTGTGTTTAGTGTTGGGTCAGGAATAGATTGATAAAATTGGGTTAGGTTTGTACATGTTTTGTGACACTGAAATGATGTCGGGCCTTTAGTATTTCTTGGGTCAAGAATGGTTTGTGATGAATTGGGCCGGTTTGGTGGTTGTAATGCATTGAGTTATTATGTTAATATTGGGTCACTAGGTGATGTTGGGCCAGTAGGGGAATATTGGGCCTGCTGGATTGTTTTAGTTTTTAGTAATAAGTTGGGTTGGGCTTTATCCTTATAAATGTTTGAGCCCAAGTAATGTAATAATGTAGTAAAATAGTGAAAGTAGTGTAGATAATATTACTTAGATTAATATGCCTGCTTATATTTAACTTCACGATTTATTTTGAGGTATATTAAAATAATTTCAAAGAAAGAATCAAATCATACGATTATATATGTTCAACGCGTTAAACATCCGAGAATATCAAAGTATTGGTTTCTCGTCATCTTTCTTTCTCAAGACATTTCTTTCAAACATTCGATTATTTTACCAGGTTGATAAGGTTTGTATACCCAACCCGCCAAATTTCAAACATCCGAGAATATCAAAGTATTGGTTTCTCAACACTTTTCCTTCAACCATCCAACCCTTGTTTAGAGAATATCAAAGTATTGGTTTCTCGAGACATTTCCTTCAACCATCCAACCTTGTTTAGAGAATATCAAAGTATTGGTTTCTCGAGACATTTCCTTCAACCATCCAATCTTGTTTAGAGAATATCAAAGTATTGGTTTCTCGAGACATTTCCTTCAACCATCCAGTCTTGTTTAGAGAATATCAACGTATTGGTTTCTCAAGACATTTCTTTTTTCTATCCAACTTTGTTTAGAGAATATCAACGTATTGATTTCTCGAAACATTTCTTTTAAAAAAAACAAAGTTTAAATTCCTTGAATAGATGTTTGGGAATATCAAAGTATTGGTTTCTTTGAATATTCTATTTTTAAGGAATATATTTCATAAATAATTATAAAACAAACTTTTCAATCTTTCTTCTCCTGACCCAAAATTTTAATTACATTATCACTTATAAATTATTTTAACATTTATTCAAAATTAATGGAGTTTTCTTATACCCAATTTGACAATAAATTATTTTTCGAACACATGAAATTTGTTAAAACAATTTGAAACATTTATAAAACATTTTTAAGAAAAGGTATAAACAATTTAAAAGGCAACCGACTAGGGAGTTGTGGGGTGCCTAACACCTTCCCCATACTCAATAGACCCCCTTACCCATTTTCTTTGGTTCGCAGACCTAACATTTAGTGTCCAATTGCACTATAATCAATTGGTGGCGGCTCTTACATTTTCTTACATTTTACAGACATTTTCTCAATAGCGCCGGTACGCGTCGTGATTTCGGTTGCGACAACTGGCGACTCTGCTGGGGATACCAGGTTTTTACTTAAGGGGTCGAGCCTTTGTATGGATGTTTATGCTTTTTTCTTAAATTTGAATTTTTATGAAGTTTAACACCATAGTTTATTGATTTATACGTCATTGAGGACACAATACATTACACACACATAACCCTATACCCGGGTTTTCCTTATGATTAGTGAGAGTTGACCTACCACCTTTTTGGGATTTACTTCCCTGTGTAGGTGGGGGAAGACACTCTCCTGGATTGACGTCCTCTTAAAGTATTAAGGGATGGAATTTTGTTATCCAAGTATGGATCAAAAGTCACATAATCCGGTAAACCTCTCGCGTAGTCGCGTTGTAGTTTAGATACACAACCTAAATGCACATTAGACCTCCAGATATGTTAGGATTTTTCTATCAAACTAGGAACAACAAGGGCATCCTTATTTCTAACAGTTTATTTGTACATAATTTGTATACTCTCTTATGATTATCTTAATTGTACATAATTGTGCATATCCAAATTATGGTTTGTTTTACATGTCCTAAATTGCAAATCCCTTCTTACTTTTTGTTCATACATACACTAGAGCACAAATCTTTGTAATCTAATTAGATTGTACTTCCAGAATGATCAATACCAATAGGGACCAATGCACTAACATTAGAAAATTCCCAAGAGGTCAGGGAGAAGTTAGAAAAATTACAAGAAAGATGGGAAGAACAAGATTTGCATACAATGAAAGCTTTCAGAAGTGCCTATGGACGAATCGACTATCTGTTGACCATATAAAAACATAACTCTGTGCCCAAGTTTTCCCTGGAATTAGTGAGGGTTGACCTACCACCTTTTTGGGATTTACTTCACTGTGTAGTTGGAGGAAGACACTCTCCTGGATTGACGTCCTCTTAAAGTATTAAGGGATGGACTTTTGTTATCCAAGTATGGATCAAAAGTCACATGATCCAGTGGCCTCTCGCAAAGTTGCGCCACCCATATGCATTAGATAACCCTAGATCCGGTTTGAGACTTTCAGAAGTTTGTAGGAATTTGACCCTGATTAAGAATCACGGGAAACACTTATTTTCTTGACTCTACTTACTACTTGTATATATACATTTGCTCATTATTTGCATGTTCATTAACCACTCCTACATGTCCATATGTACCTTTCATACACATTATTCATGACATTTACATCCACAATAATTTAGAGAAAATCCATCAATTGGTTTTACGATTAACTTTATGTTTAGAATTTTTTCTAAGAATTGTCAATCCGTCCAATATTGGAGCAATTTCGAGGAAATTAATTCTTAACCTTAGGGTTGGACAAATGTGAATGCATCATGCTAGAGGAATATTTGGGAACCTATGTGAGCAATTTAAAGAATTTCATGGGAAAGGACCCGAACTCTGCTGCTAATCCTTGTTATGTCATCTCACGACCATCGAGTTTTGATCATTAACTGGATCAGTTTGGGGATTTCCAGTTTCATATCAATTGTCTCCAAGAGCAATTTCCAAAGTGCACCACCATTTATGTTCTATCATGACTTCGATTTGATGAAGTTTTATAGTACGAAATTTGCATATTTCCATTATGTCCCTAGTGAAGTAAAGTCCATATTCCAAATTTCTGCATGAATTCGCCCTCATTCTTCATCATTTCCAAATGTTAAATCTTAATCATTCCATCCAACAAGATTGAAATTGATGATAATGAAGAAGATGAGCCTAATAAAACCTTTTTGGGTGTGCTCATCAATGACAATGTTTGAATCTTCCTCTGGCACTAAGACTGAATTTGAGATATCGTTAGATTGGCTTGGATATTTCATTCGAGAATGGAGTCACTCAAGTACACTTTTTGAGAAGCCATCTGTTGTGGGGATGATTGAAAATGACAAATGTTATGCTGTACAACGGTATTAGTTTGTTTGGCAGAATGGGCGGTTGATAACTTGTCACCAATTATAGTGGTCAACGTTCACTTTCACTGGTCACCATCTGCAATCAAGTTCATGCCCATATTGTCAAAAGCAGTGTCATATCACCATTATGTGATTCATGCTTATTTTTCAAAAGCCTACTATCATTCATTTTTCCGACACGAGGCTCGTGACTGACATCACGGGATTTTATGCTGTTGTCCACCCAAGTTATTCAAAAAAAGCTAATTGCGAAGTCCTTTTCTGTTATATTACTGGAATACCCTGTCTGACGCTCTTCACCAAGTGGGCAACTCACTACCTTTCTCTCTTTGAGAAATCCTTCGCGCCTTTAGTTGAGTTTCTTTCTGATACACCTTATGGCTTCCAAAAGACAACGCACACAATCTCTTCAGATATATGATGAAAATCTCTTTGTGAGTCAGGAAGCATTCGAGAGATACCAAAAATCAGTTGGTGTGCGAAATATTATCCCGGAGAGAGGCATCCAAGTTGTTTATACAACGGAGCCCACTATTGCTAGAATAATTGCTGAGCGAGGTTGGGAGAAGCTCGTTGCACAGCCAAAAGCTGCAGTTGTTCAGTTGGTAAGAGAATTTTATGCCAACGCAATGGTAGGATATGAACAGATAAATGTTCGAGGTGCGAGAGTTTCATTTGATAGCCAAACCATTAATGACGTTTACAATCTTCCAAACTTTGTCGACGATGATTTTTCTAAGTTGTTAGAATCTGATGTTGATATGGATGCAGTAATTCGTACAGTATGTAAACCAGGCGCTGCCTGGAAGAAATTTAGAGGGGAGGGAGTCTCATTCCCCGCAGCAGCAATGACCAGGAACAGCAAGGCTTGGATGCGTTTTATTTGGGCAAAACTCATGCCTAGTACTCATTCAGTTGACGTTTCCAAAGATAGAGCATTGTTGCTTTATTCTATTCTGTCTGGAAAATCGATTGATGTTGGGAAAGTTTTACACAAGTCTATTATCCACAGCCTTCATGCTACAACAACTATAGGGCTTTGTCTCCCTTCTCTGGTTAGTACATTGTGTATGAGAGCTGGGGTTCATTGGGAATCGCATGAAGAGGTGCAGAATCCCCGACAAGTGATTGATCATAGGATAATCAATCGTTACAAAGATGATGAGATTGTTGACGCTCATCCAAAGATTGGATCTTCTACTGTTCATTATTCCGGTTCATCAGGAATCATGGCTATAACTGAAAGGATGACGCAGATTGAGGCACGTTTAGATTACCTGTCTAAAAGTATTGATCAGTTAATTGCACATATTACAGGCTCCAATGGGACCATGGATCAGATGCACAATCAGCTGGCCAACAACTTTGGAGTGCATAACATGCAGTTTCCGACTTCACTAGCCCAACAACAGGATCTTTATCCTCTGAAAAATTATGAAAACCCAGGATTCCAATCAGAGAATTTCTATTTTCCATCATTTCATTAAATGTTGAACATTGTGAGCCTTGTACTGTTGTTGTTTATGGAGAATTAGCTAATATGTTTTAATAAGTTTACTCCATGTCTATCCCTTGTTGCTCGTTATCTTCAATGAAAGTATTTGAATAATTATGTTTGACTTGATCCTTGAGTGGTATAAAAGTTACCATCATGATGGTACAGTTGTTCATTCGAGAGGTAAAAAAACAAAACAAAAAAGAAAAAAAACAAAAAAACAAAAAAACAACCCGCTTGAGTGAAAACCTGAAAAGGCATTCTTGGCAAAAATTAGGGTTTGTAAAAAAGCAAAATGCTAGAGTAAAAGTCCGAAAGGACGCTCTAAAAGAGAAAAAAAAAGAGAAGGAAAAAGTAAAAGGCCTGCACTTTAAATTTAGGCTGCACATTCTGGTTACTTGAAGAAGAAGAAGAATTGATGGGACATAAACTTGTTGCATCAATGAGTGGTGTTGATTTGGTCAGTACTTTGTCTCGAATTGATATGGATGAATCAGATTCATGGTGTTTAGATTGAATAACAGTGAATGGGTCACGCTCCAAAACTGGGGCAGTTTTGGGAGCGACATTTTTGATAGCTTGGCAAAGAAATTTTGGTTGGCAGACATGGAAAGTTCCGGCTTCATGACAGTTAATTACTCACGCACCATGACAGTGAATGGGTCACGCTCCAAAACTGGGGCAGTTTGGGGAGCGACATTCTTGATAGCTGGGCAAAGAAGTTAGGTTAGCAGACATGGAAAGTTCCAGCTTCATGACAGTTAATTGCACACGCATCAAAACTGGGGCAGTTTTGGGTGCGATGTTTCTGTTTATCTTGACGAAGAAATTTTGGCTGGCAGACATGGAAAATTCAGGCTTTATGACAGTTAATTGCACAAGCACCAAAACTGGGGCAGTTTTGGGTGCGACGTTCCTGTTATTACAATTTCATCCAGGATAAATCACACAGAAAAAGGAGTTTGAAGACAAATATTTTGGGTTCAGTGACTACTTCATGAGTTCTGGATTTGACTATTGTTAATTGGGTACACACCAAAACTGGGGCAATTTTGGCATAATCTTTGATTTATCACATATTTCATCTTGAGGAATTTCGATTTATCTTTTCTTTCTTTTCCTTCTTTCTCTTTCTGTATATATCTTACTCTAAAAGAATTCCTTGATTATCATTCTATTTTTTAAATATCATGAGGTTATCCATTCTTCGACTTTGCTATTCATTCCTTCCATTTCCATATTCGGATTCCATATCCCAAAAAATTCATCTTGGGGAACTTCGATTTACATTCCCTTTCTTTTCCTTCTTTCTTTTTCTGTATATATCTTACTCTAAAAGAATTCCTTGATTACTATTCATTTTTTTTAAATATCATGGCATTATCCATTCTTCGGCTTTGCTACTCATTCCTTCCATTTCCATATTCTGATTCCATATCCCAAAAATTTCTCATTCTTGGCATGCTTAGTCGTACTATTGAACTTACCATTGATTGAAGTCTTGACAATGAATGTTATGACTGCATTAAGATATTACTTTTGAGAAAAGTTGATAGATGTTGGCACCCTCAACTGAAAAAGACCTGATGGATAAACATGTGGTCGAAACAAGTATTATCAGAAGAGGGACGATCCTGATTATAAAATTTGAGCATTAACAAAAAAAAAACAAACAAACAAAAAACAAAAAAAAAAACAAAAAAAAAAAACAAAAAAAAGACATTTTATTTAACATGAATTATTGAATCTAGCAATGTTTGTACACAGAAAGGTTGAAAATTGCACAAAAGTTGGTTTTTTGAGTGCATGAAATTTTTATCCTTTAGTGAAGACTTTTTTTTGAGTAATAAGAACAATCCCTATAAAGAAACAGACTGGTCTAGGGATCCGTAATTGCACGCATGTTTTTGAAAAGTCATAAAAATGGCTCATTGCATACATCATCATTGCATATCCTTTGTATGATTGTTGCAAGTTTGTTCGAAAGGTACAATGTTGAAGGTGTCATTTTTCTCGAATCAGGTTTTGAATTACCTCCATCGTGCCTGATCAATCTTTTCATCATTGCCCTGACGGGAGGCTATAAACCCCGATCAATTATTTCAATCTGCATTCATGTCTTGTCACTCGTACGCATCCACTGAAAAATTTTAAAATAAAAAATAAAAAGCAAACAAAAAGAAAAGGGGGAAGACAGACGTGACCCTGACTTTCGGCGCATTTTTTAGAATTTTGGACCGTTCTTTACTTTTTTGTCTTTTCTGGCTAAATAATTTTGCGTTCATCGAGGAGTCAACATTTCTCTATCACCTCCACCGTGCCTGATCATGATATTCTAACCACTTTTCGACAATGAATTGACCTTTCTTTAAAGGTGTTGTCTGTCCGGTCACATCTTTCATTTTCTCATGAGACGACGTTTGCCCGCCATGCGAAATTCCAATTTTTTCCATCGTTCCTTGAAAGACTCGCAGTTCACCTGTAATGGTCTGCCTGCTCTGGCCCAATCTTCTTTCTTTCTCTTCTAGAGCTGCACATCTTCGTTGTTGAATCTGTTCATTTTCTCTTTTCTGACTACTTTCACCATCACTCCATCATCATTCCTGATTTTGTTCGGATCGTCGCACATTCATTTCCCTAACCTTTCCAGATATACCATCTTTCGACCTTTCGAATGGATGATAATCTATCACCCCGCTCACAAACGATTGTATCGTTTGCTAAAGCAGAAATCATTCCTGAGAGACGATTTGACTTTCATATTCTTATAGATTCCAACGCCCGCTGGGCTTTGAAATACCTCTAGGATCACTCCATGTCATTTCTGATTAACCCTGATCCTGAGGGTGATTTATCAGTGTATCCTCGTATAGTTTGTGGTTTCTACGAAACTTTAGAAATGTTACCATCGAGTGCGAGAACCGAATCAAAACCGGTTTATCAGGTGGAAATAATTGGTATAAAATTCCGATTCACCACGGCGGACATATGCGAATGTTTAGGGTATCCCCCTTCTTACGAAGTGGCTACTGGATTCAAAGCACCGGTGTATGTTTCCAAGGAAGAGATAATTGATGACATGTGTGGAGGACAGATCGATGAGAAGGTAAAGGCTACACGTCGCTCATATCTGCCATCAAATATGTGGTTGCTGGACGATGCTGTCCGACACAACCTCTGTCCCATTGGTCACCACCACCAGTGACGGGGTAACATTCTCCATGCCTTATATTACATGTATAAAGGAGTTTGGTTCGACATTGGAGAATTCTTTATGGCCACTATTCTGAAGGCACAGAGTTTTGTGGAGAACAGACCAACGAAGGTGGAGAAATTGTATTTTCCACGACTCATTACCCGACTGGTTTTGAGCAAACACATTCATCCTCCTCTAAACCAAGTTTCTCTACTTTATCCAGTAATTACTATGCAGAAAAATAACTGGTGGAAGGGTATTAACCAAATGGCCACTACTGTAAAGAGACTACAAGCATCACGGTCTCAAGGTCCAGTACTAGGAGAAACATCCCGGTCTGCTGCTAAACCACCATCACCTGACCACACTCAGGAAACACCAGCTCATGAGCAACAATTGGAGGCAAGACGACAAAGGTGGGAGCAACTGTTGAATGTAGTCGCGAATGTGGACAGGCCCAATTAAGAATTTTACAGTGATTGTACTATTTACCCAAGTCCAGCCCATGTTACAAAAATTCCCTGTAAATATTTGTGTAAATGTAAAATAAATAAAAATTCATAAAAATTGCTTGCAAAAAAAAAAAAATCCAATTCATTCAAAATTCAGCCAAGTGCAAATTTCTTTATGTAAATTCAAAATTCAAAAAAAATCCAATTCATTCAAAATTCAGCCAAGTTGGGAGTGGCTACAGTGATCCCATGCACATTTTTTAAAATAAAAAAAAATTCAAAATTCGCCAAGCTGGGAGTGGCTACAATGATCCCATGCACATTTATTAAAAAAAAAAAACATTTCATAATTTCGCCAAGCTAGAAGTGGCTACAATGATCCCATGCACATTTCTTAAAAATAGAAAAAATATTTCAAAATTGAGCCAAGCTGGGAGTGGCTACAGTGATCACATGCACATTTCTTAAAATAAATTTTTTTTTTTAAAAAAAAAAATCTTATTTTTGTTTTAGCCAAGTCGGGGATGGCTACAGTGATCCCGTGCAATCTTATTTTTCATGTTAGCCAAGTCGGGGATGGCTACAGTGATCCCGTGCAATTTGTTTTTATTGCCAGCCAAGTCGGGGATGGCTACAATGATCCCGAGCAATTTTTATTCATTAAAATTTCAGCCAAGCCGGGGATGGCTACAGTGATCCCGTGCAATTTGTTTTTATTTCCAGCCAAGCCGGAGATGGCTACAATCATCCCGAGCAATAGTATTTTTTTAAAATTTCGCCAAGCCAGAGATTGGCTACAGAGGTCCCGTATATTTTTACATTCTTCAAGTGGTACAAAAATCGGCTTTCTACTCCTTTGCGCGTCATTTACTCTGTAAAGTCACACAAAGGGGGGCAGCTGTAGTACCCCATTTTTGTCCGGGCACTTGCTATGTTTAATAAAATAATAAATAAAAACCTAAATTGGCCCAATATTAAACCAATTATCTATACAAATTTAAGCCAAACAAAAAAAACACAATTAAACCCAATTGAACTCATCTCTCAATTAAACCCAATTATCAGGCCCAGCCCACCTAAAATTACCCACCTAAGCCCAAATAACCATTACCCAAATTAAGCCCAAAGCCTTGGCCCATCACCCTCACCTAACCCTAATGGACTAATGGACAAATGAAAGTTTTGGTGGAGGGTGGCGGTTGTTGAAAAAAGAGGATTCGGTGGTGTTTGGCCATAGGAGAAAAAGGAAGGAGAAAGAGGCCAAAAAGGAGAGAGTGGGTGAAAAAGATAAGGTAGTGGGGAGAGTGGGTGAGCATGAGTTGGAAGGCATTTGATTTTTGGTGATAAAACGGCAGAGAAACGGGAAAAGATTATGAGGCAGCGACACAAAGAGAAGAAAACCGGAGGACTTGGAGTCGGTTTTGGGGGGGGATCCGGAAGGAAAAAACCAGAAAAGGCCGAACGAAGCTTGAAGAAGAAGGGGAAGAAAAAAGGAAAAGAAGAGGAAGGAGAGTGGATTTGGGGGTGCTGCGCCAGTTTTCTGGACGGAACGATCGGGGAATGATCCGTGGTCCGATCGGAGTGAAGCTTTATTCTGATCGGTGCGATTACCATTTGAAGGTGTCTATCTACCCCGGTTTCCGATAGAAAGTGACTGCAATTTTGGGGAGAAGAAACACTGCACACAGGTTTTTCAATCAACGATCGGGGAACGATCCGTGGTCCGATCGAAGTGAAATTTGGACAGTAACTTCACAACACTAGGAGCTTTATTCTGATTGGTGCGATTGCCATTTGAAGGTGTCTATTTACCCCGGTTTCTGATAGAAGGTGACTGTAATAATAGGTTATTGTGGATTTTTGGATCTGGTTTGCTGCTCTGTTTCTTTGTTTGCAGGATGGAAGGGGAGGCTGGAAGGCGGCGCTGGTACACAGGTTTAAGCCAAGAGGAGGGAGATGAACAGTAATGGGCCGGGCTCTGTTTGTTTTGGGCCGAGTTTGATTTGTGTTATTTGCTTGTAGTGTTTGGGCCTGGTTTAGGTTTACTGTTATTGGGCTGTGTTTAGTGTTGGGTCAGGAATAGATTGATAAAATTGGGTTTGGTTTGTACATGTTTTGTGACACTGAAATGATGTCTGGCCTTTAGTATTTCTTGGGTCAAGAATGGTTTGTGATGAATTGGGCCGGTTTGGTGGTTGTAATGCATTGAGTTATTATGTTAATATTGGGTCACTAGGTGATGTTGGGCCAGTAGGGGAATATTGGGCCTGCTGGATTGTTTTAGTTTTTAGTAATAAGTTGGGTTGGGCTTTATCCTTATAAATGTTTGAGCCCAAGTAATGTAATAATGTAGTAAAATAGTGAAAGTAGTGTAGATAATATTACTTAGATTAATATGCCTGCTTATATTTAACTTCACGATTTATTTTGAGGTATATTAAAATAATTTCAAAGAAAGAATCAAATCATACGATTATATATGTTCAACGCGTTAAACATCCGAGAATATCAAAGTATTGGTTTCTCGTCATCTTTCTTTCTCAAGACATTTCTTTCAAACATTCGATTATTTTACCAGGTTGATAAGGTTTGTATACCCAACCCGCCAAATTTCAAACATCCGAGAATATCAAAGTATTGGTTTCTCAACACTTTTCCTTCAACCATCCAACCCTTGTTGAGAGAATATCAAAGTATTGGTTTCTCGAGACATTTCCTTCAACCATCCAACCTTGTTTAGAGAATATCAAAGTATTGGTTTCTCGAGACATTTCCTTCAACCATCCAATCTTGTTTAGAGAATATCAAAGTATTGGTTTCTCGAGACATTTCCTTCAACCATCCAGTCTTGTTTAGAGAATATCAACGTATTGGTTTCTCAAGACATTTATTTTTTCCATCCAACTTTGTTTAGAGAATATCAACGTATTGATTTCTCGAAACATTTCTTTTAAAAAAAACAAAGTTTAAATTCCTTGAATAGATGTTTGGGAATATCAAAGTATTGGTTTCTTTGAATATTCTATTTTTAAGGAATATATTTCATAAATAATTATAAAACAAACTTTTCAATCTTTCTTCTCCTGACCCAAAATTTTAATTACATTATTACTTATAAATTATTTTAACATTTATTCAAAATTAATGGAGTTTTCTTATACCCAATTTGACAATAAATTATTTTTCGAACACATGAAATTTGTTAAAACAATTTGAAACATTTATAAAACATTTTTAAGAAAAGGCATAAACAATTTAAAAGGCAACCGACTAGGGAGTTGTGGGGTGCCTAACACCTTCCCCACACTCAATAGACCCCCTTACCCATTTTCTTTGGTTCGCAAACCTAACATTTAGTGTCCAATTGCACTATAATCAATTGGTGGCGGCTCTTACATTTTCTTATATTTTATAGACATTTTCTCAATAGCGCCGGTACGCGTCGTGATTTCGGTTGCGACAGAAGGTTACCGCCATCGAGGAGGCCAAAGACTTGAGGACTTTGAAGTTGGACGAGCTCATTGGGAGTTTGATGACTCATGAGATAAAATTATTGAATAGAGTGGATGAAGAGCCTCAAAGGAAGAAGGGCATTGCCCTAGCCGTGACTAATAAACCTAAAGGGGCCATGGCTTCTAAGGTGAAGGATGAAGAGAACTCTTCAAGTAGTGAGAGTGATGAGGAAAGTGATGATGAGATGGCAATGATGGTGAAGAACTTCAAGAAGTTTGTGAAGAACAAAAGAGGAGGATTCAAGAATAGGAAGTTCAAGGGAAAGGAGAAGGAAAGAGAGAAGCCATCTTGCTTTAATTGTGGCAAGGTTGGCCACTTCCAAGCCGAATGCTCCAAAGCATCCAAGAAATATCACAAGGGAAAAGGGGAAGAGAAAAAGAATGCATTGAAAGCAACATGGGATGATTCATCATCAAGCTCATCAAGTGAGGATGAGATGGAGCATAAGGCACACTTTTGTCTTATGGCAAAAGAAGAGAAAATTGACTCATCCTCTCAAGATGAAATGGTAAAAGATTCTACTCCTTTAACCTATGATGAATTATATTCCAATTATGATGATTTATGTGATTCTCATGGTATGTTGCTTAGAAAGTGCAAACAACTTAAGAAAGAAAATGCTAGACTTATGAAAAATGATGAAATGCATGTTAGTGAACTTGAGGAGTTGAATGCCAAGTATGTTGCTATATGTGCTAAAAATGATGATATGATACTTGAGCATGATGTTTTGATTGATGAGAATAAGTGTTTAAAACAAAAATCTCTTATGCTTGATGAGAATGCTTGTATGGCTGAAAATTCAAATGTAAATATGCATGATTATGATCATCTTAAAGCTAGAGTGCTTGAGTTAGCAGAAGAATTAGTTACATGGAATGAACATGAGTGTGTAATGCTTTCCAATGCTACTTCTTTGCAACATGAGCTTGATATGATAAAAGAAAAGAATAGATTTCTAAAAACTCAATTATCTAAATTTGTCATGAGTTCCTTGAAATTGGATGAAATGTTGGCCTCTCAAAGGCATTATTTAGATAGGAGTGGACTTGGTTATGATGCTATGACTCTTGATGGTTCTAAATGTGAAAATGAAGAATCGGTTAAGCTTGTAAGACCTAAAGGAGACTTGACTAAAACTTCAAGGACAATACAAGGCTCGGCCAAGGCTTCAAAAGCCAAGGCCAAAGGTGCTCACTCCTTGGGTGGTGCATCTTCATCTAGGGCCACACACCCTAGAGTGAGGAAAGTGAGTTTGAAAAAGGTTTGGGTGCCAAAGTGCTTGAAATATGATGACAAAATTGAATATGCAAGTGTTGTGCTAAAATTAAATGTCTATGCTATTGTATCTAACCCTCAAGGATCCAAAGTTAGAATACCTAAGGTCTTTTGAATTCATATGGTTAGGTATGCTTCAAGTCTTCATCCAATTCATGCCAATGGTACTTGGATAGTGGATGCTCAAGGCATATGAGTGGAGATCGAACCTTATTTACTTCATTCAAGGAAAAGAAGAATGGTGGTTATGTGACTTTTGGAGACAATTCTAAGGGAAAGATTCTAGGCATAGGATCGGTTGGTAAGGGTTCCTTTTCTCTAAATGATTGTCTTTTGGTTGAAAGGTTGCAATTTAATTTGCTTAGCATTAGTCAATTAGCGGATAAAGGATATGATTCACATTTTAAGAAAGGTAAATGTTGTATTTTAGATGAGCATGATAATATCATTACATCCAGTGTTAGAATAGGTCATATGTATGCACTTGACTTAAATATGATGAATGATAATATGACATGTTTGATTTTTCTAATGATGTTGTGTTGTATTGGCATAGAAGATTGGGTCATGTAGGTGTTTCTACTTTGAGAAAGCTTAGTTCAAAAGAATTAGTTAGAGGCTTATCCAAGTTGAAGTTTGGTGATTCCATTATATGTGAACATTGCATTAGAGGTAAGCAAATTAAGGAGTCTTTTAAATCAAAAAATGTTGTTTCTACTTCTAGGCCATTTCAACTATTGCATATTGATTTGTTTGGTCCTAGTAGGACAAAGAGTTTAGGTGGCAAGTATTATGCATTTGTTATTGTTGATGATTATTCAAGATTTACTTGGTGTTTGTTTTTAGCTCATAAAAGTGATGCATTACATGAGTTTAAATCTTTCATTAAAAGAGTACAAAATGAGCATGAATTGCATGTTTCCAAAATTAGGAGTACAACTACTTAGAACTCAAGCAAAAATTACACAAAAGATCCCAGGCATAGGAATCGAAAGCTTACCTTCCACGTCAAAGTGGCAAGAAGAGTGGGAAGCAGAACCAGTCGAGAACAATTTTTGTTAAACCACCAACCCATACTCTCCCAGAAAAATGGCAGGTGGTACGGCATAAGAAGTTCCCAGCGCCTCTAACTAGAACTCAATTGAGGAGAAAATAAAGACAGTATGATGCGTACATGAGAAACTTGCATGGAACAAAATGACCATTGGTTAAGCATAGAAGTTGGACATGGGTTCGTAAAGGAAAGGAGCAAGAAGGTAGCCAAATGCCAACAAATGAGCAGCCACCTATAAAAGGTTTCACGGTTGGAGCAATCCAGTTACCATATGATTGTTCTACTACTACCTTAGTCTTACCATCTATGAGGCAGGCCAGAAGCCAAACCAACAAAACCAGTTCTTCGAAAAAAAATGAATCACCTTTCAGCTCTATGACAGTCGAGGTAGTAGATGATGAGATACCAAAAAGAGTGATCCTAGAGAAACCTTCAATCCAAATGTCACAACATATCAAACCTTTGTATGTTAAGGCTCCGATGAATGGACGTCCCATTGATAGAGTACTAGTGGACAATGGCTCAGCAGTCAACACCATTACATGATCGGTGCTCAAATTAATAGGTAAGTAAGATTGAAGCTGACCTAATTCCAACTGATGTGATAATGGCAGGTTTTACTAGAGAAATTACTAAGGCAATTGGGATACTACCTATAGACTTAACAATTGGAAAGAAATCCTCTATGACAACCTTTTTCGTTATCAACAGCCAAGCCAACTATCAGGCTTTGCTAGGAAGGGATTGGATTCATTCCAATTGGTATATCCCATCATCCATGCATCAGCTCCTAATATGCTGAAGAGGGAACAGTGTACAAATCATTTGAGTAGATAACCATACATTAAGAACCACATCAGATCAGGTAGAAGCCTATTACTATTATGTAGACTATGGACCCATCCCATTCACACCAGAGACTAGAGAGATGAAGAGAACTTCCAAACAGTTGTTGCAACCAACAACCATCATTCCTATTAGGATGAGAGGTTTAGAGAAAATTATTGAAGAAATCCCATGATAATGCAATCCAAACAAGAAAGAGAAGCAGTGGCAGCAACAATAAATAAAATAGTTACGCAAGCCGCTGTCAACAAGATTGCGATCGAAGAAACCAATGAAAAAGATATGATAGAAGAAGAAGACGATTGGATTGTTACATTACATGAAGAAGAATTGACATGGGCCGATTTGAAGACAATAATGGCACGATTAGATGATTTGTAAGTTGAGACCCAAGACCCTTTGGAAGAAATAAACCTAAGAGGGCAAGAAGAGTCTAGAGTTACATACATTTGCTCCACATTGGATTCATTTATCAAGGTACAAACCATAAATTTACTCCATGAGTTTCATGACTGTTTTGCATGGGATTATCATGAAATGCCAAGATTGAGCAAAAAGGTAGTCAAACACTGACTATCTATAAAATCGGGGTACAAGTCATACCAGCAACCACAAAGAAATATGTCTTCTAAAGTAGAACTACGCACGAAAGAGGAGATGCAAAAGCTTATTAAAGCCGGTAGTTAAGAAAAAATGCAAAATACGAGTATGCGTTGATTTTTGAGATTTGAATAATGCCGCCAAAAGATGTATATGTTATGCCTATTGTTGATATGCTGAAAGATGGCGTGTCTCAACATGAGTTGCTAATGGACAATTTTCTGGGTATAATCAAACTTTCATTGCAGAAGAAGTTGTATCCACAGCTTTTAGATGTCTCGGAGCATTGGGTACTTACGAGTGGTTAATAATGTCGTTTGGTTTGAAGAACCAATTTTTCATAAACACAATTTTGCATGATATGATTGGCAAGAAATTTGAAGTATATATCGAAGACACCATTGTGAAGTCTACAAAAGCCAACCACCATCTCGCTGATCTCAGGATGGCATTCGAATAGATGAGGCAATACTATCTGAAGCTCAACCCCCTCAAGTGCGCATTTGGTGTCAAGACGGCCAATTTCTTGGTCTTGCTAGTCTGCCAAAGATGCATGCAATGTAAAACCCTGACCCAAAAATTTTTGAGAATTTTTTGAGTTCTGAACAAAAGGTTAAAACTGGATTAGGCGCACCAGGGGGCGCCTAGGCGCTGCGCCTAGTCCATTCAGACATGCAGGAAGGAGGTCCAGAAGAGGAGGCACTAGACTGGGCGCAGCTTAGGGCGCCTAGGCGCAGCAAATGGGCGTGGTTGATGGTGAGTTCACACTAGACCGGGCGCAGCTCAGGGCGTCTAGGCGCTGCGCCCAGTCAAGTGGGTGAACGGATGCGGAGTAGGTGCAGAGGCTCCTAGGCGCACCTCCCCTGGGCGTGGAAATCCTGCACGCCCAGGATGCCGCCCAGAACAGCGCGTTGGGGGAAATTCAAATAGGCCAGAGTGCCTAGGCGCCCAGGGTAGCGCCTAGGCGCAGCCCGAGTTTGTCAAATAGGTTCTAGCGAGATTTTTAGAGGAAATTCTGGTTTGTTTCAATTCTAGAGAGAAAGAGACGATTCTAGAGAAAGAAGTGTATTTGTGATGATTATTGGAGATTGAAGCTTGTTTTTGGAGATTTAGAGAGAATTCAAGGAAAATTCAAGCCTTCGAGGTAAGTTTCTTCATTATTCCATTTCTAGGGTTTTTGAGTAGATCTTGTTAGATTTGTTTAGAGTTGATTCCTATGGTTTAGATATGTTAATCCTAGGTCATATGTGGTTATATATGTAGGTTTGATTCTTGTTTTGGAGTTGAGTTCCATAAGGTTGAGTTTGGGGGATTGAGAGGAACCCTAGAGAGAGAAAGTAAGTTTTCTCAATTTGGTTGTTTAATTCTTATTGGATATGATATATTTAGATGTTTGGATGGTTAAATGAGTATGACATTGGGTGAAATTGTTAGGTTGGAGAAACGGGGTTAAAACCCTAATTTTTGAGATTTTGGTGAATTGCTTGACACGAGGTGGGGGATTTCCAACCATTCTTTCTATCGTTTATTCTCGTATTCTAAAGAGCGTTTCGATTCCTCATTGGTCGATTCATCAACAATGGATATGACAAACAAGTTTTCAAAATGAAGAAGGTGAAAAAATTAATAATGGAAGAATTGTGTAATTTTATTGATACAAACAAGATAATATATACATCAAGACTTTCCATAATTATCCCTAACTTATAGTGATTGATAATGATACAGATTGTCTATAATTATCCTATAATTGTATCCTATAATTGAGCTCTTCAATGTAGGGATGTCGTAGTTATATCAAGATACCAAAGATATCTCAACACTCCCCCTCAAGTTGGAGAGTATATATCAAGAACTCCCAACTTGACTAAAATGGCAGCAAATCCATCTTTTCCAAGTGGTTTGGTGAGGATATCTGCTAGCTGTTGGGAAGTAGAAATGTACTGAGGTGCAACCAGTCCGGCTTGTATCTTCTCCCGAATAAAATGACAATCCATTTCTATGTGTCGAGTTTGCTCATGGAAAACCAAACCGGGTTGGCCGCAATATGTAATGCGGCTTGATTGTCATAGTGAAGTGGTATAGCAGCAGTAGAAAAAACATGCAAGTCTTGGAGAAGATTTTTTAACCATGTAAGTTCACAACAAGTATAGGTCATTGAACGATATTCAGCTTCAGCGGAAGATAAAGACACTGTGTGTTGCCTTTTTGTGCGCCAAGAAATTAATGATTGTCCCAAGAAAACACAGTAACCCATTGTTGATCGTCTCGTAGTAGGACATTCCGCCCAATCAGAATCACAATATGCACGCAATGTTAGATTATTATTAGCTGGAAATAATAATCCTTGACCTGGAGCTTGCTTTAAGTAACGTAGAACTCAAAATGCAGCATCCAAATGTGGCCGTCGTGGCTCATGCATAAAATGACTTAAAATGTGCATAGCATATGCAATTTCGGGTCTTGTAATAGTAAGATAAATTAACCGTCCAACTAACCGTCGATATTGAGAGGCATCCTCAGGAATATCACCTGAATTAGAGAGCTTGAGGTTCTGCTCCATGGGAAATGACACCGGTTTGGCACCCAACATGCTACTATCTTGGATTATATCAAGGCAGTATTTTTGTTGTGAAATACTAATACCTTTCTGTGAACGGGACACTTCAATACCCAAAAAAAATTCAATGGTCCAAGGTCTTTGATCCGAAAATGTGTATGAAGAAAAACTTTAAGTCTTTGAATATCGTGATCATCATTAACTGTGATAACAATGTTGTCAACATAAATCAATAGAGCTGTAAAAGACTTCCCATGTCGACGAGTGAACAAAGAATAATCAGCCTTGGACTGAACAAAACCGGCTATATGGACAACATTAGTGAACTTGGCAAACCATTGGCGGGATGCCTGCTTAAGACCATATAAGGACTTGTGTAGGCGACATACCATATTCTCCCCCGGTCGTGAAAGTCCAGGAGGAAGAGACATATAAATCTCCTCATGCAAGTCACCATGAAGAAAGGCGTTGTTCACATCTAATTGATGAAGAGTCCATTGGCGAGCAGAAGCAATAGCAAGTAGATGTAATAATCTTCGCAGTACGTGAAAAGGTATCATGATAATCAATACCAGCTGTTTGAGTGTACCCCTTTGCGACAAGACAAGCCTTGTAGTGTTTGTTAGTGCCGTTAGAGCAGCGTTTAATTTTGTACACCCACTTGCAACCAATGGGGTGATGTCTAGAAGGTAAAGAAGTAATTGTCCATGTCTTGTTGATGGCTAACGCCTCAAGTTCGGCTGTCATGGCCTGCTGCCAGTTAGGATCATCAACTGCAGCAGCAAAATTAGGAGGCTCCATATCGTGATGAAGAGAAGATAAAAAAGAAAAATGGGGTGAGGAACAACGGTGATAAGCAATAAAATTACTGAGGGGGTAGCGAGAACCTGGTGTAGAATCAGGCGACGAAGATGGCGGTGGTCTGGTAGTAGGCGAGGTAACCTGTGAACAAACAAAATCATGAAGAAGAACATATGGTGTTTTAGACCAAAGGGAATGATGGGTAATAGGTGCAGCGGGTGCAAGCTCAGGTGGAGAAGATGGGGAGTTCTCAGGGGTAGAAGATAGGATAGGCTCAGCAGGTGGAATATGCGTGGTTTCAGAAGTGGGTGGAATGATTTCAGGTGACTCAGAAGGAATGGGAAGGACGGGTTGATGAGACTCAACTGGAGGTCGAGTAGAAAAAGGGAACACAGATTCATGAAAAAAAACATCACGTGAAGTAAAGTGTTTATGAGAAGTGAGGTCATAAAGTGTGTAAGCTTTTTGACCAGAAGGATAGCCAAGGAAAAAATTAATAATGGAAGACTTGTGTAATTTTATTGATACAAACAAGAGAATATATACATCAAGACTTTCCATAATTATCCCTAACTTCTAGTGATTGATAATGATACAGACTGTCTATAATTATCCTATAATTGTGTCCTTCAATTTAGGGATGTCGTAGTTATATCAAGATACCAAAGATATCTCAACAGAAGGAAGAGCACGATCTAGGCAAAAGGGGTTGATCTCGCGCTGACTCATGCTTTTACGACGAAGAACTTTTATGCTTGATAAAGACCACTGTCAACAATGGGTTTCAAGAGAGAAAGCCGATTGTGTTTTCAATAAAAAATAAAAATAAAATAATTATAAGAAAATAAAAAGGAAGAGAACTAACAAGGTCTGAGAGGGAAAATGAAATGTGTCATGTCTCACACGTTTAGTGGGATATGCTCATCGCATCAGCTGATGAAGTGGTGAGTTGTTCCCACTGAATATTTTCCCTTATTTTATAACCACATGAAATAATTCCTCCATCAATATATAAAAATTTTGAGCAGATAAATTTTAAGCTATCATAACTAAAATAAAATTATCTTAGAAACCACAAAGACTAAAAATGAATATGAACAAAAAAACTTTTACTATAAAAGATAAATCAACACCAAAACCTTGAACAAACAATTTCACTTAAAAAACAAGTCAAATGTAAAATCAGACAAAATAAAAAAAACATCATATTATAGAAAAATAGAGTAAGTTAAAAGACATCAAAATTAAGGACAAATCAAACAATTTAACAACTACTATTTGTTTTGCGAAATAAATATTGATTAAAATTAAAAAGTACATTAAAAATGAAACGCGTTTCTAAATCTCCCGAAAAATCACGAATTAAGTGTAATTTAATCAATCAAAATATTGCTTAAAACATTTTATCCTGGGTGAACACAAGTTAAAATTATTTCTTATGGCACAAAAAGAAACAGGATGTAACTATGGGTGACACTATTTGCAAGTCACTTTTTCCAATAGCACTCTATTAATGGTTTGTTAACCCTAATCAAATACACCCCAGAGCACCAAAAACTCTTCATCTCCCTCTCATCCACGATTTCCTCCTTTCTCCCCTGTTCTCTTTGGTTTGAACTGTCGCTAATTCGATGGGAAAGAAATACGACATTGAAGGGGATCCGAACTATGGTGTAGACAAGACATGATAATCAAGGAACTTCTCCGTCATCCACCGCTATCATTGCATTCTACTATATTGTGGTCCTGTTCGACGTTTCTTTATTTGAGGTCTCATAACACTGAATTTGGTTTCAAGCCCACGCATGGTCGTATCTCTTTCGTTTTTTATTCGTTACCTCCTCCGATTCTGGCAGAGACAAGAAGGTTTCATCTCGGCTTTCGCAAGTTCATCAGCTACATCAAGAAGCCGAGCAGCACGCCAATTCCGCTGGGAATGAGCCTACTTCTAAAATCACAATAGGTACTTCACTTTATTTCCTCATAATGCATAACAGAAGGAATTCATTTATAAATTTTTATTGATCATTACGAACCATGTTAATGTGAGTTTTGCAAGAAGTGGTGGACCTAAAGGTCAGAAAATGATATCGTGTAAAGTGTGAGTTATCACTTTGCTGAGAACTTGGTTCATTTTCGACAATTAAAAACTCATATGATGCTGCATTTGATTTTGAGAGTTAAGGGTAAAAGTTTATCTAGCAATTTTTTGGATTAATCATTATTTTTTTTCTCAAATAAACATTTGAAAGTTAATTTCAGTTAGCATGTTTGTTACCATTTTGGCAGGGTCTTGATGTGCTAAAATTATTTTCGAAGACAATAGCATTGAAATTGACTGGTGTAATATACTCTGTTTTTGGTACAAATAAAGCTAATGTGATGTTCTTGAATTTATTTAAATTTTTCAAAAAATCAGACAAAAAATCGGTGCATAACGAACATTTTAATTTTGGTATAAGGTGCAAAAGTAATTGGTAGCCACTAAAAAAAAAGTGGTGTGCAAATAGTGTGTCCAGTAACTATTGTTAAAAAAATTAACAATGGAATAATGCCAATTTTCTTTATTTTTATTTTGCGATATTATAAAAAATAAAAAACCCTAATATTTTAAAGTATATAAATAAGAAATGAGTTGCCCAAAATCAAAATCCTTTGGAAAATATCCCATTTATCTAATCAGACGGTAAAAAAAACTAGGTTGCCTCCGATTCTTGCTCGTTCAGGAAGTGATTCGAGTGTCCTAACAGTTTCTGTGGCTGCGTGGCAATGGCCACAACTCTGTCCGCCTTCCCCACAGGGTTTCTTCTATATTCACGTAGTCACCAGAAGCGCACAGCACCGAATAGTGCCACCACCGTCAGGGCCTTTCGTTGGAGCGACTTCGATAGGTTTGCTTGTCGAGTGAGGTCCGGGAAGGCCTGGAAAGACGCCTGGGGTAGGGCAAATGACCACTTTGAGCTGTTCTTGTTCGAGGCCAAGAAAACAGCGGAGCGCATTGACCGACATTACTCTGTGTCCCAACGCGTCTCATATGCTATTTGGCACATTGACGGGGAGTTTGAGATTGGTCCCAGATGGCGAGCCTTCAGCATGGACTTCTCTAGAAACTTCCCAAAGGTTGTCATTTCCTGGTCTTTGTTGGTGATGGTTCTAGAGCTTAGCCTGTTGACTTGGACTTGTGTGTACTTTTGTGTTTATGGTTGGACTATTAACTCTTCAATATGTTTTGTAGTTTTTCCAGGTGGACATAGTACTCGTAAGAGAAAACTCTAGAATTATGTAGTCCTCCTAATAAGTCTTGTATATATTTTGAAATTTTATGTTGTATGAATGACGACTGTTACAGTCTCTTAAGAAAGAAAACATATCTCTTGCTCTCTTGAACTGGTTATTACGTTCTTCTTTTTCTAAGACAACTTTGTTGGTGCTCTCTGTCTCTTACAGTGGTATCAGAGTGAGGTTCCCTTAAGGATCTGTGGTGAGTCAAGCTTAAGTAAATTTTTTTGATAATTTATACAATATGTGCATCTTCCCTCGCTTCACCTCCCATTTTCAAGGGCGAGAATTATGATTTTTGGGCTATGAGAATGGAGACTTTTCTTATGGCTCATGGTTTATGGAGTATTGTTGAGGATGGGTTTGATTCCTCTTCTTTGCCTGAAGATCCTATTGTTAATCAGTTAAAGGATTACAATGAAAACCAACAAAAGAATTTTAAAGCTCTTATCTTTCCTTATTCCGCCATTGATGACTCCATTTTCCCGAGAATTGTGGGTATCAAATCTGCCAAGGCAGCTTGGAGTAAGTTGCAAGAGGAGTTTCAAGGGAGTGCAAGGGTGTGACAGCAAAAATTGTTAACTCTCAAAAGGGAATTTGAGTTGTTGAAGATGAAGGATTCTGAGACAATTAGGGATTATTCCACCAAATTGATTGAAATTGTCAATCAGATGAAGCTTTATGGAGAAGAAGTTTCTGATTATAAAGTTGTTGAAAAGATTCTCATAAGTCTACCAGATAGATTTGAGGCCAAAGTCTTCACTATTGAAGAATCTTGTAACCTCAAGGAGCTTTCCATTTCTGAACTTTGTAGCAAGCTTCAAGCAGAAGAATTAAGGCTCACCTGGAAGTCTGAAGAAGTTTCTGAAGGTGCTTTTCAAATGAAGCATAAAGGATAGCAATTAGGTTGCTTTAAAGATGGCAAGAAGAAGTTTATAGAAAAAAGTGGTGGAAAAGGAAAATCAGTTGAAAATGTTACTTCTGGAGAACAGTTTAAGAAGGGCCAAGGGAAGTTTCCACCTTGTCCTCACTGTAACAGGACTAATCACCCTGAGAAACATTGTTGGCAAAAATATGGCAAACCTCAGTGTAAATTTTGCAAGAAACTGGGGCATATTGAGAAAAATTGTAAAGCAAAACAAAACCAAGGGATCATTGGAAATTCAGCTTCACAAGAGGCAAATTATTCTGATGAGAAACAGTCTCATGATCATCTTTTCATGGCAATTGGGAGCACAAAAACTTCAGATGAAGGCATGTGGCTTATTGATAGTGGATGTACTAGTCATATGGCCAAGGATGCTTCCTTGTTCTCAAGCCTAGACAGATCCATCAGAACTAAAGTGACTATGGGAAATGGGGATGTTGTGCAGGCAGAAGGTAAAGGCTCTATGATTATCAGTACCAAGCAAGGTACAAAAATCATTTCAAAAGTGTTGTTGATTCCCAATTTGCATCATAATCTATTAAGTGTTGCACAAATGCTGAAAAAAGGGTATTCCTTATATTTCAAAAATGCTCCTACTGGCTCTGAAATTGCCAAGGTTAATATGGTTGAAATTGTTTTCCCACTTAGTGCAAATTCTATTGGGCATTATAGTGCCTATTTTCCAAGAATTGATGAATCCAAGTTGTGGCATAGCAGGTATGGGCATTATAATCTTAAGTCTCTAAAGTTTGCTTGTGATCATACTTTCGTCAGGGATTTAGTAGTCTCACAAATTAGTGGTGAAGTTTGTGATGCTTGTATGCTTGGAAAGCTGTATAGACAATCATTTCCCTTAAGTTCTTCCTGGAGAGCTACTGAAAAGCTTCAGTTGATCCACAAAGATGTGTGTGGACCTATGAGTATTCCTTCCTTGAGTCAAAACAAATACTTTGTTCTCTTTATTGATGACTTCACCAGGATGACTTGGGTTTACTTTATTTCTAGCAAAGCCCAAGTGTTCTCAATTTTTAAGAAATTCAAGAGTCCTGTTGAAAGCCAGAGTGGTATGAAGATCAAAAGCATCAAAAGTGACAATGGGAAGGAATATACTTCAGAGTCATTTGACAAGTATTGTGAAGATGTGGGAATTTCTCATCAATTGACTGTCCCTTATTCTCCTCAGCAGAATGGAGTATCCGAAAGAAGAAACATAACTGTAATGGAGATGTCAAGGTGCATGTAAGCTGAAAAAGAAACTTCCAAATCAGTTTTAGGCTGAAGCCGTATACATCAGTTTATCTCCTAAACGACTTCCTACTAGGTCTGTGAACGATATGATTCCAATTGAGGCTCGGTTGGGAGTCAAGCCTTTTGCCAGGCACTTGAGAGTGTTAGGATCAATATGTTATAGCCATATTCCTTCAGTTAAAAGGAGCAAATTGGATCAGAAAGCTGATATTGGAATATTCTTGGGCTATGCAGCTCAATCCAAAGGTTATAGAGTCTTTAATATTCAAACTGAAAAAATAACAGTGAGTAAAGATGTTATTGTGGATGAATCAGCCTATTGAGATTGGGATAAAAAGAAAATTGAGAAGGTTACTGATGTGGCAAAACTGCCAAGTATTGTGAGTGTTCCTAAAGCTGGTTCAAATCATGATATGGTTGTTGGAACTGATTATTATTCTTCTCCAAAGAAAGTAAAGTCTTTGGCAGAAGTTTATAAAAAATGTAATGTTGCCATTGAGGAACCCTCCAGTAATGAAGAGGCTTCAAAGTATTTAGAGTGGAAAAAAGCTATGGAGGAGGAGATTATGATGATTGAAAAGAACCAAACTTGGGAGCTTACATCTAGACCAGTTGATAGAAATGGCATTGGTGTGAAATGCGTCTTTAGGACTAAGCTGAATCCAGATGGGTCAGTTTTCAAATTTAAAGCCAGGCTTGTGGTGAAGGGCTATGCACAACAACCAGGTGTGGATTTTTCTGATACTTTTGCACCTGTAGCCAGGCATGATACAGTTAGACTCCTCATAGCTTTGGCAGCTTTCCATTGTTGGAAAATTTATCACTTGGATATAAAATCTGCTTTCTTAAATGGTTTCCTAGAAGAGGAAATTTTTGTTGATCAACCTGAGGGGTTTGTGAAAGCAGGTTGTGAAGATAAGGTTCTTAAGTTAAAAAAAAGCAGGAGGTAGAAGCAAAAGTTCTTGGAAAAGTAATCCTCAGATTATTGACGTTGATTTTGAGGAGAAATGATTTGAAATCCACAACAAATAGAAATTATGTCTCTGTGCACTCTACATTACAATGCAAACTAGAGAGAAAGAGACCGTATTCTTAGTTGTTATCATAATTTTTGCTGTTGATATTGTATGTTCCTTGAGCATTGAAAGCTCGTGTAAGAGCTTCTGATTTATTTGATTTTGTATATCCCTTTATACAAGGAAAGTTTTATAGAGAAACAGAAGTACTGGATCCCTTTCAGATGTGCCCGAGCCTCGGCCTCCCTGTGTAATGCTTTGTAGAGATTTAAGGCAAAGACTAGGTTATTGTTCAATTCTATTTGGTGGACAAAATTGTAGAGACAATCACTAGTAGTTGACTGGAATCCTTGTGAAATTTGTAAAAGCATGAAACGTACACTATTTGAATGTGTGTGTTTATGTTCAATGGTAGCAAAAAAGATGTAGATCGAGCAATATCAAGTAAATATATAAAATGTTTAACATATAAAAATATATATGGGAATTCTCTTATGTGCACTTAAAATGTACATCTAAAATATGCATTTAATTTTTTGGATAGAAGACATTCTTTTAAAAACTTGAAACAAATATTTTTGTGTTTGATCAGTTATTCGAATCTAATGATATATTTTTTGTTCGAAACAAAAATCAATGCAACATGAAAAGTGTGATAATTCTAGACCGTTGGATATAAAACGCAAAACATTTGATAAGCTTTTCATCTTGCATTTAGCTTTTGTTTCGAACAAAAAATATATCGTTGGATTCGTAAAACTGATCATAAGACAAATATAATTTTTTGAAGTTTTAAAAAAATGTCGTCGATCTTAAAAGATTGGATGCACATTTTAAATGCACATGTGAGAATTCCTCTATATATTTGTTATGTTTTGTTATTTATAAAATATTTGATAAAATTGTAAAATCCAAAATGGTCTTGCTTGCACCATTCTTATACATGCTTAATGAGATTGGTTTAGCCCAAAAGGGATGGGCCATACATTCAAAATATGGACCAGTTTAATTGCAGTCTGTATGGGCTAGATAGATGGCAGGAGATGAGCCATTAATTTACATATTACGTGGGCCCACTTTCAATTGTTAGGGAGGGAATAAGACTCGGTCTTATGAGTTACCTAAAATTTAGGAAGTAGAGATTATCTAAGTTAGTTACCTATCTATTTTGGTGGAAACACTTGTCAACGTATGTGTATGTCTCTCACATTGTCGTTTAAGTCTTATGTAGTCGGTGTGCTTTCGGTGGCTGTATATTTAGGTTAGGTTTGTGGTGCACCTAAATCTTATGTAGTAGGTGTAAGGTTTGTGGTACACCTAAGTGTTATGTAGTAGGTGTAACCTCTTATATATAATTGTAATATAATGCGTCATATTGAATAAAAAATACATAAAATGTAATAGAGAAATATAAATTCTATCATGGTATCGGAGCATTGATTCCGATGAACTGTGCTGATTCCGGTCTGGTGAATTGAGTATTTTCGTTTCACTTTGTCCTCTCTCTCTCTCTGTGGGGCGTCTCCCCATTTGGCGCCGATCAAGGTGTGCGACACAGCTCTTCGAACTCTGGTTTGGCTGTTGGTCGAAACTCCAGTGTCATCTCTGCTTCCGCTTTCGATTGCGTGTGGTCTGTTCCCGCTAGAGTTTCGATCTCTGTTTTGTTCCTCGCTGAGTTGTCCGCCGCGATCTAGTTCTAGCTATGCGCTACTGTGCGCCTATATGGTCTCTGGGTAATTTTGCATCTCATGGTTCTCGTTCCTTGGTAATTTTGATCATTTCTGTTAGGGTGCTCTTACTTCCGATTTCTTGTGCTCTGTGCACGATTATCATTTGCGATAGCCAATTGAGTATTTGTTTGGCACGCTGGTTCCAAAACCAAATCTATTTTGGCATGTTGGCACTGGTTTTGACAAGCTTTTGGCTTCACACGAGTTATTTATCTAGTCTTCCCTCATAATTTCAGAATTTGCAATTTCATCCCCAATATTTTTGTTATAATCATTTTGGTACTTAATATTTCTAAAATTTTTAGTTTGGCCCCTAATATTTATGATATTTTCAGTTTGATCCCCAAATTTTTGAAATTTGCTGTTTGGTCCTTGATATTTTTGGCATTTTCGGTTTCGTCTTCCATATTTCCCAAAATTTTAGTTTGATCACTCATTACTTGATTTTGTGGATTTGAATACTGTTTGATTTTTGAGAAATTGATGCAATGGCTTCTGACGATCGCAATCATTCGATTAATATTCGTCTAACTGGTGATAATTATCCCTACTGGGCTAATGTGATGAAGAATTTTCTCCTTGGGAGAACAAAGTCAGGTTATAAACATTTACTTGATTTGATAATTATGTTGAATCTCGAATTGGTATGATGTTTTCTAACAAATATACGCCAAAGCTGTGTGGAACTATTTGTTTGAATTGTTTCATTAAGTTAACATTGTCAAACGGTATGAGTTGGGTTTGGTCATCATGTGCATTCGACAGCAAGGGAGATCGATACAAGACTACTATGGAGAAATTACTAATCTGTGGGACCAAAAATTCTTAAGGCTTCTACTGATTACTTGAAATTTAGGGAAGACGAACGCCTTACTAAATTCTTTGCTGGCCTTGACAGTCAATTTGAAACCCTACGTGGGAATATCTTGCATCGTTCTCCTCTTCCTAATGTTGATGCTGTTGTGTGGGAACTTAAGTCTGAAGAAATTGGACTTAAGACTGACATTTCAATGAGTTCTACCTCATCTGTTTTCCTCGCATCTCTGAAGTCTCCCATGTTATCTACTTCTTCCAATTCTGGTTCTGCTTCTAGTTTTCGCCCTCGGGGGCGTCTTTCCCAAGACAAATGTGCCTTCTGTCATGAAAAAGAACATTGGAAAAATCAATGCCAAAAGAAAGATGTTTCGTCTCCATCTATTGGAAAGATTCCTACTTTCAGCGCTACTGAGAGTATCCTCAATTTGACTGATCTTCGTGCTCAACTCTCCCACCTTCAGCAGATAATTTCTTCTCCATCATCTGCATCTGCACTGATTACAAGTACTTCTGGTTTGCAAGCTTCCCGGTCAGAATTGGAAGCCAGGGAATTCGATTTGGATATCGCCTGAATTTGGTGGTTTCGGTTTTTGTTCGGGTTCTGAATTTGTTGGTTTCAGTTTGTCTTCAGATTCTTTTTCTTTGCTAGTTCTGATTTGTATATGGGTTTCTCCTTTGGTTTCTGGTTTCCTCTGCTTCTTTCTGCCTCTACATTGATTTAGTTTTGATTTGGTTCTGGTCTTGCTGAGTATTTTGTGATCTATGTGGTTCTGGTTGTTGGCTATGCTTTTGACGTGGTAACGGTGTTCTGGTTTGCCGATCTTTCATCTGGTTTTGAATTTTGATGTGTTCACATTTATTGTGATCTTTTTATAGCCGTGTGGTTTGCTTTTGTTTTATATTGCTTAAATTCCATTTTTCATTGGCAAACTTTTGATGATTTCCATGCAATCATCCTCAGTTTGAAGGGGGTGTGAACGTATCTTTCTGTCTCTCACGTTGTCGTTTAAGTCTCATGTAGTAGGTGTGCTTTCGGTGGCTGTATGTTCAGGTTAGGTTTGTGGTGTACCAAAGTCTTATGTAATTGTAGGGTTTGTGGTGCACCTAAGTCTTATGTAGTAGGTGTAGCCTCTTCTATATAATTGTAGTATAATGTGTCATATTGAATAAGAAATACAAAAAATGTAATAGAGAAATATAAATTCTATCATCACTATCACACCTAAGCCAATTCATCATTGAGCACTAGTCATCATTTTCTTAAAGTTTTATGGCACCATTAAAACACAAGTGAACCACTATTGCAACAGTTGGAGGCGGTTGGAGCATGTTTGAGGGTATGTCGGGTAGTTGCGGTTATGGTAGTTGGTTCTAGAATTCCTAAGAGATATATATTGGCAAAGAAGAGCAACAAACACACACAACCAATACACAAAAACTCAGGCCAACGCCATCAATTTATCTTTCAATCTTTCCTTCAAGGTTTCAAGCATTCTAGTTTTCTAGTTTACATTCCATTTTGTACACACGAATTTGTAATCATTTTGTGCATCAATGAAATGTTTACACTTTGGCATTTCTTTCTAATCCAATCTAGTGAAGCGCTTTCCAATGAATCTAGAGTTCCTTGAGGAGTCTTAGTGAGATTACGAGTGACCCCTTTCCTCTTACAATCATTTGATATAAGTCTGATTTAAATGCATTCACATCACATTTTTCCATACTTTGAGACTGACTGCAAGTCTCTGTCACACCTGTACACACCGTCTCGTCACTAAGGGGCAAGATTGACCATTTTGAGAGACTACAGCCAAATAGAGCCAACATGTCACTTGAGTAAAAGACAGTATACTAGAACCACCACAAAAGTAATTACACCAATAGCTCACTCAAATTCACTGGAGAAATTATGAAACAAAAAAGAATCCTGCGAATTGAGGAATCACTCAAATTTTCACTGGTGAAACTATGAAACAAAAAAAATTCTTGTGAGTAAAGGGAATCACTCAAATTTTGACGTGTGAAATAATGAAACAAAAAAATTCCTACAAATTGAGCAATTTTACAAAAAGGCAAAAATCTATGAAACAACGAAATTCATTGTTTTCAAAACAAAGAAAACATTAGATTTCCTATAGGGTTACACTAAATAGCCCAAATTTTTGTAATCCAACATTAATCCAAATCTACATAGCATGCTTTGTAAGCAAATGATATGGAAAATTAAAATTTTAAAAAATAAAGTATTTCATTAGAAAAACTCATAGCACAATTTTTTTTCTTAAAATAAATTTTAAAACACTTTATCTCTTAAAAAAATACATATTAGATTTCGAAAAAAATTGTATAACCATAATATGCAAGTAAAGATCTATCATCAATAAGTTTTATTCAGTCATTCTTAATTACATTATTTTTTTGTACTAAACAGGTCAGATATACTCAACCTCACAAAAGGGAAGAGAGTATTGCTATCAATATTGGCATTGGACGATCACCATCCCCAAAAGTCCAGTCATAGGTTTTTGCTCATACAAATCATACTAACTTTTCAACAACATATCATTAGAATGAGGTACCTAACACTAACCATCATGGAATGTCATCCAAAGGCGAGCTAAAAAACAAAGAATATTGTAAGTATCATGATCTCTGGACACATTGCACTGTGAATTGTCGGCGCTTGCGTAACATGATCCAGGAAAATATCAAGAAGGGAACCATCAGATTTCTTGACAATGAGACCGTGTTAATAAAGGAGGACCCCTTTCCCCCAGTGGCTACGATCAATGCAATCAGGGTTGATTTGAGAAGCCTATTGAATAGAAGACGTTATGAAAGGGAGACTCGCCAGCCAAGGTCACAGAAGTTTGAGTGGAGACAAAAAAATCTTTGATGACACCAATGGTCCACAAAAGCAAAACTAGCAACCATGAGGTATAAAATGGTCTCAGAAGCCAAGGTACGTGGTATATTACCAAGTACATTATGATCAGAAATGGCATAGTGTGCAAGCTCGAAAGTTTGCTCTACATTTACACGAACTCAGAAATGAAGGCTGCAAAGACAGAATCTGGCAGCTAAGTACAAGGAGAGGGACATAAAATAAGAACTAGTCATAAAATCCTTCTATCCCAAACCATATTATCTTAAGTCGAGAAAAGTCCAGTATGCTGAATGGGGGAACGATCAAGGGTTGCCCAGATAGTGCGGTCACCATTCAGACTGTTGATGAGGACAAGCCAAAGAAAGTGGTATTCAAAAAGCCATCATATACCATGACTCAACACATTAATCCATTGTACATTCAAGTTCAAATGAATGGCCATCCTATTAACAAGGTGTTAGTAGACAATGGATCAGCAGTAAATGTAATGCCCCGTCTCACGAAACCCTAATTTTCGAGCTCGTAGTACAGAACGCTATCTATATCACATCTCAGTTCCTCAATAGTACCTAATTCTATATATAATAAGAACCCAATTAATGCTAAAATAAGTTTAGCTAAGCACCGTCTATCTCTAATTAACTAAACCCATTAAATAACTCAAATCAAACATCCTAGTTCCAATGAGCATTTAAGAATTATAACCTCATGTTTTTGAACTTTAATTTAGTCACGATAAATCTGAAATACTAGCGACAACCTCAAGGCTTAAATAAAATTTAATATTCTTGTCATGGACCATCAAAACCTAACTTCTGTACATGAGCATCCCTTTCATGGTTCCGCGGCGCCATCAACTCCTATGCCAGCAAAATCATCACAGGACTCTTTACCTGTATCACGGAACATAGTGAGTCGAGGCCCAGCAAGTAACACTTATGCACGAATGCACATGAACCTCATATTTAGAAAAACAGTCAGCTATTTAAATCATTTTTCCAATATTCGGGGCCTTAACCTACGTAAACTGCTACAGAGCAACCGGTCGGGATTTTTCTTTAATTAAGTGTTCTGCCAAAGAACACTTTCCAGTCAAAAACCGTTTCTATTTTCATTTCCAGTAAACCTCAAAATTAACTTTTCAGTACACCTTCTTGTAGCAGTTGTACCCGGTTCATAAAAAGATCCTCTCACTAAATTGAAAATTTCCATTTTCATGTAATGCAATGAATCATGCTTATGAACAATATTTAACGCCTCAGTAATTCATACATAACGAGTCACTTCCAATAATATCAAAACTGTCATCATATCAATCTCGTATAAGTAAAAGTCATCACATAAAATATTATATCAATATCACATTCCCAAATCAAATTAAATTTCATGACCATTCAACCATTACACACAACCTGCATACATATCGTCACATAGTAGTTCACATTTCACCGATACTCAAATATCACAATCAATTCAGTCTTAGGTAGCAAGCATATTCAATACAGATAATATTATAACAGTAACAGTCTCATTAAAATAACTCAATCATACTAACATATCCATATATATATATACGCACCAATACATACATGAGTTATAAAATTAACAATTAATTGGACTTTCAATTCCGTGAGACAGGTGAGTATTACTTACCGTATTGTGCTCCTGTAAGTCCCAATAAAATCAACTATGCAATTCATCCCTGAAATCCATAATACTACACCAATTTATTATAATTTAATTTATATTATTATCTCTACTTTAACTTGGGTCAGCAATTAAATATTGCTTTATCAAACTCATCCCTAACCGGGTTTGCCCTTCAGACCTGGTCTTACAGCACAACCAAGTCAGTCGACCCGGTTTATCGTCTCTCTCCCACGCGGGTCTACCAGACCCGGTGGGTGTCATCCTCGGATCTTCACCACTAGAGGTGTGGTGAAGCGCACAGCTGCTTTGAACCGAGTCGGGGTGCTGTGGGGAGGGCAGCTCTGGCGCCATTTACGTGATCAGAGGCCAAGATCAGACTTTTTTCAACGTCGAACCCACGGAAGCTACGACATTCTCTCCCTCTGTTGATAGACTTAGAGATCCGCGTTTAATCCGAAAATGGTACCGTTGGATTCATCTCATCGAGCACAGCATTTCCATACCAATTTCGTGACCTATCGTCATCGATCACCTCCGTTCGCTCTTTCGTCGCCGTTCCTCCTCTTGCGACAACCCTAGTTCCCTAACCCTAGTTTGTCTCGATTTCTGTGCTCCTATTTTTTTTATTTATTTTCCCCGATTTTGACTCTTATGCCCCTTGACTTATTTGTTTATTCCCTAATTGCCTTACCGTTATTTAACTAAATTTCAATTTTGGTACTCCACGCGCTCCTAAAATATAATTTAACCTATGAATTTGTGGTGCTACAGTAAATACAATAACGTTCTTGGTATTAGGCATTCTTGGTCTGACAGAAGATGACTTGATCCCAACAAACGTCACAAATGCCTGGATTCATTGGAGAAATCACCAAGGCAGTAGGAGTGCTACCAGTGTAATTGACAGTAGGCTACCTCCTTATCTGCTTTCTTTGTCACTAATTCTAATGCCAGATATCATGCTTTGTTAGGAAGGGACTTGATACATACCAACTGGTGTGTACCGTCTTTTCTACACCAACTGTTACTATTTTGGAGGGACAATGATATAGAGGTGGTATGGGCAGACCATAGGCCATTCAAGGCCAATTCAAATAATATAGGGGTCGGATACTATGATACCAATCAAATTCTTTGGTCATGCCAATGAAGAAAATCCAAAGTATTTATCTACATCCAGGGCAGAGTTTAATTTTATTCTAAGAAAAGCAAAGGAGATGATCCAGCCTAAGGCATTTGTGCCATACTGGCTGACCTCCATTCCTATTATCAAACAAATTCCATGATACCTCTTTCTCCATTAGAGAAGGGGGTGGTGCTGGCCGCAGTAAGAAAACTTGAATGTAGGCTGCACTGGATAATTGTCAGTAGATCAAAAATGCAAATAGAATGGAGTAGAGATGATCTTCGAAGATGAGGAAGATGAAGTTGAGGATGAAGAAATTCAGACCGAAGACCTTAAGAAAGCACCACCTAAATTGGATGATCTGAAGGTAGAGATCGAAGACGAGTTAGAGGAAGTGAATTTGGAGACAGAGAAGGACCCACGACCAACTTACATCAGCAAGCTCTTGGGTTACAATACCAATGTGCAATTAATCAAACTGTTAAAAGAATATCGTGATTGTTTTGCTTGTAATTATGATGATATGCCAGGTTTAAGCCGAAAATTAGTACAACACCAGCTTCCAATCAATTCTGATTGCAAGGCAATCAAGCAACCTCCAAGGAGGATCTCAGTAGAAGTAGAGCTAAAGGTCAAAGAAGAAATTTAGAAGTTGCTTAAACTTGGATTCATACACCCAGTACGCTATTCAGAATGGCTCTCCAATATTGTGCCAGTGGTCAAGAAGAATGGTAAAATCCGAATATGTGTTGACTTTAGTGATTTGAATGTAGCCACTCCAAAGGATGTTTATGTCATGTCAGTAGCTGATATGCTGGTTGATGATGCATCACATAACAAAAATTTATCTATGATGGATGGCTATGCTGTCCATAATTAGATATTTCTTGCAGAAGAGGATACTTCAAAAACTGCATTTAGATGTCCTAGAGCTCTCGGAACCTTTCAATGGGCTGTAATGCCATTCGACCTCAAGAATACAAGAGCAACCTACCATAGAGCAATGAACGCAATATTCCAACACATAATCGGGTACTTCTGAGAGGTGTACATAGATGATATTATAGTCAAATCCAAGAATGTTGTTGATCACATTGCACACTTGTAGAAGAGCTTTGACAAAATGAGATTACAGCAGTTGAAACTAAATCCGCTCAAATGTGCACTTGAGGTGAAGGCAAGAAACTTCTTAGGATTTATGATTCATCAGAGAGGTGTGGAATTAGATAAGAACAAAGCCAGACCAATCATGAATGCAGTCACGCCCCAAAAAAAAGAGCTACAACATTTTTTGGGTCAAGTAAATTATTTGAGGCGATTCATATCTAACCTGGCAGGGAAAAAAAAGAGTCTTTGGATCTACTAAAACTAAAAAATGAAGTAGAATTCAAATGGAAACTAAGACATGCGGAGTCCTTTTAGAAGATCAAGACTTATTTACGCAACCCACCTATACTGGCACCTCCAATTCATGGAAGGCCGTTGAAGCTTTATCTCTCAGCCTCTCATGATTCCTTAGGTTGTTTGTTGGCACAAGACAATGACGAAGGACATGAGTAGGCCATTTATTATTTAAGCCAGGTCTTGACTAAGATTGAGGTTAGATACTCTACAATAAAAGAATTGCTTTTGGCTTTATACTTTGCTTGTAAAAAACTCAGGCACTGTCTTATCAAAGCAAAGGTACATGCTATTTCAAAATTTGATTTATTGAAATATATGTTATTCAAACCAATCATGACTGACATAGTGGGGAAATGGTCATTGGCCTTAACAGAATTCACTCTCATGTGGAGGCCACAAAAACCAGTTAAAGGACAAGCACTAGAAAACTTTCTTGCAGACCAACAATCATTGGAGCTCCAGACAGAAGATGAAGAATGGTCGTCTATGTATTATGCAAACCAGAATCTTAGGGTGCTGAAATTTGATGGTTCAAGCACAGACAATGCAGATGGAGCAAGAGTAGTAATTGAATCACTAGGAGGTACCAAATCCACATTATCATTCAATCTGGATTTTGATTGCACCAACAATCAAACGGAGTACGAGGCTCTCTTGATTATCCTAGAGATTTTGAAAGAGCTTGGAGCAAGGGATGTCAAGTTGCTGGGAGATTCACAACTTGTAATAAGGCAACCGATTGTGGAGTATTTGAAGAACCCAAATTTGAAACTACGTGTTGATCGAAAGAGAATGTTACATAAAAGGGTATGATGATTTACTTTTACGTTTTCCCAGTTTGGTAGACAGTATGGAAATATTGAGACAAGTCCATGAAGGACTGTGTGGAGCTCACCAAGTATGAATCAAGATGTGTTGGCTTATTAGACGACATGGGCATTTCTGGCCTACAGTCTTGAAAGATTGTATTAGATATACACAAATGTGTAAATAATGTCAGAGGTTCAGAAGTATTCAGAGAATCACTGCTTTATAAATTCAGCCAATTATCAAACTATGGCCATTCAGGCTTTGGACCGTTAACATAGTTGGAAAAATCCATCCTGCTTCGTCAAAGAACCACAGTTTTTAGTGGTTGCAACCGACTATTTTACCAAGTGGGTAGGAGTTATTCCAAAGAAGAAGGTGGAGCAAAGTGATATGGTGGAATTTTTCATAGAGCGTTTGATTTATCGCTTTGGAATCCCAGAATTGATCACAACAGATCAGGGTACAATGTTCATAGGAGATGAATTTAGAAGGACTTCGGAATAAAGTTGATTAATTCAACTCCTTATTACCCACAAGCCAAAGCTCAAGCAGAGGAGAGTAACAAGATTCTCATCAACATGTTATAGAAGATGATAGAAGAAAGTCCTTGAGCTTGGCACAAAATTCTTCCAGAAATCTTATGGGCTGATAGGACGATGAAGCGTTCGAATACTAGCACAAGTCCATTTAGTTTGACATATGGACACGACGTTGTATTGCCAATGGAAGTAGCAAATCCATCTTTGAGAGTGGCAAGACAACATGGGTTGACCATAGAGGAATATTTAGAGTCGTTGATAATGGAATTAGAGCAATAAGATGAAGACCGCCTTCAGGCTTTCAATAAGATATTGGTTCAAAAAAAGAAGGTTGCCCGAGCATACAATAAAAGAATTAAGGAGAAAATCTTTCATGAAAGGCAACTAGTCTGGAAGGTCATACTGCCTCTGGGGAGGTCAAGTGGTCCCCCAATTGGAATGGACCCTTTAAGATTCATAAAGTCTTGAGAGGGAATGAGTATTAGTTTAGCAGTTTAGAAGGACAGCCTCACAAAAAGTTTATCAATGGCAAGTTCTTGAAAGGATACTTTCCTACTATTTGGGAAAGGAATCCTTATATTCAGAGAAAAATGTAATTAGGCCAATGTATGGCCCAATGTTGTTCCCCAATTTTTGTCAAAGTCTAAAAGCCCACAAAAATTCAAACCTAAAATTTCACAATTTACATCATTTACGAGCCCAAGATGAACTCATTTAAAACCTTAACCTAAGTGACTAAAAAAGGCCCAAACATAATTCATTTGTTTAGAAGTTTAGCTTGTAAGGAAAATTTTTGTCCAATAAATGAGCCCAACTTAACCCATTTGGTTAAAAGCCTGGATCACTACACCACTACTCCAATAAAATACTCCAGCCCAATATCTTGACCCAACTAGCAACCCGGCCCAATAGAAACAAAGAAAAACGGGAGGAAAAGGTCAGAACCAACAGGAAGAAAACGGGAAGAAGAAAGGAGGCGCCGGAGATATTGAAAATGGAGAGAGAGAGAGAGAGGGCGGAAATTCAAAAGAGAGATTCGAAAGTAGCAAAAGGGGGATTGGAGTTGAAATTAAGGGCCGTAGTTTGTGGATTTTAGGGTAGATCGAGTCGGTGCTAGGGATATAAAAGGACAGAATCGATCGCCTGTAAAGGATGGGAGGGGATTCCTTCTTCTCTTCATCCTTCTTTGTTTCGGTTTTCTGGGAAGATTTTTGGGGTTTTTCTGGATTTCTTTTTTTTTTTTCATTTTTCTCTGTTTGCAATCAGGTTTTTCTGGGGAAGCTTTTTTGTGTTTTCGGATGTTGTTTTTTATTAATTCGGTTTTTCCGGAGATAGGGTTTGAGAGAGGGGTTTCGATTGGTTTTTGTTTTGAATCTTCTGGAGACAGGTTGTGTGGGTTGTTTTTTTTCCTTTTTGATTTTGAGTTTTTGAGAGGAGCTGTAAGCTTTTTCTGATTTTTTGGGAGGTTCTCTTATGGTTTCTGGTGGAAATTGGTCTTGATTTTGTATCTCCTGGTTCCTCAAATACTAAAATCCCAAAAGCTTCAACCCTTCTTCTTACCTGTCTCGATTTTCAGTTCTGGAATTTTGTTGTTTCTTGCATATCCCTGCTTGAAGATTGGGTGTTTGGATTGTTTTGAGGAAAAGATATATGATATTTCTTGAGTCCTGTTGGAGGTGTTGAATTTACTACATTTTTTGTATTCTGTAATCTGAGATATGCATGTCTAGTTGTTGTTGATTCTGGTTCTGTTGGGATTTTATAATTAGGCTTTGTGTGTTTTTTTTGTTATTGCTGATTTCTGAGATATGTTGATGTTCCACTGCTCTGGTGGCTAAAGGAGGTGGTCAAGGTCTCTCTTCTTCATTATTTCGGTTTTTCTGGAGATGAGATATCTGGAAAATTCCTTGGGTTTTGGTTCTCCGTTTTGATCTTGAATTTTCTGTTGAAGTCAGTTTTTTTTTCTCTGTTTTTCTGTTCTTATTTTTAAATTAGTTATGATGTTGAATGGGGTTGTGGTCTTACTTGTTATGATACCATGTATATGAACTAATGATGCTGCTTATAAGTGTTGCTGTTGATATAATGCTGTCATTATTCGTAGATGAGCATTCCGTTTGGTTTCTCCTGTTCTGTTTCATAGCATGCTTTTCTTACTAGATTGAAGTTCGGATGGCCTGAGGTCAAAGGGATAACACTTGCAATCTCTTGTAGATCTTCTTGTTAATATTTCATGATTATGTATTGTGACTGATTATTGTGCGAGAGTGTTGGTGCATTTCTTTTTGAAATTGCTCTACCTTTATGTGAATTCATGGAGGATAAATTCATATAATATTTAAACCTTGACTGCACGCATATGATCACTCATTCTTGATGTCAAGATTTCTCTGTTTAAACATACATTCTTGAATGATGAAACCTCTGTCACTTTAATATCAGTGGATTTGCTATTTTTCTTGAATAGGAGGATATGTGGATATTTGATTTAATTGGGCCAGCATATATTGGGTTTTGTTACAATTCTTTGGATTGTATATATTCAACGGTTTTTTGGTTTAGATTAATATGGGCTTTATGTGCATGGCTTATTTTGTTTTTTTTAATTTAGTATGCCAATGTGGTGAATTAATACTTGGGCCTTTATTCTTATTTGTGTGATTGGACAAAGTCTAAGAAAATATTGGTGTCTGTTTTTCCTTTAGAGATTTAAGTATTAAGAAATTGGTAAATATTTTTATGATGGGTTAATTTATATTTTGTATGTTGATCCGATGACGGAACCAAAACGGGAAAGCATTGGATGCTATCCCGAAAGGATTCTTGAGGAAATGATTTTAAGGAATCCTTACCATTGGATGAAAAATGATTTAATGAAGTGCGGAGTCTTCGATACGATAACCGTCTTTCGGTAATAAATCATTATTTTTAATCATACTAATTTAATAGTATGGTTGAAATGATAAATTGCCTAAATAAAAATGGGAACCGAGTCCCTCTTATGCGTGCTTATTTTTTATTATATGTTGATGATGTGTTTTATTTAAGATGTGTTTTTTCCATGCTATATGATTATGTGTTTAAATTGTATGATATAAAGTATTAATATATTTGAATTGGGATTTGCGATAATTAAATATCGTATAGTCCACAAAAAACTCGGTTCCCAACATTTTAATTTCATTTTATTTTTATTTTTATTTCTATTTCAATTTTGTTTTTATTTTGTTTTTATTTTTATTGTCATTTTTATTTTATCTTTTATTTTATTTTATTTTTTCTATTTCAATTTTATTTTTATTTCATTTTTCGTTTTATTTTTATTATCATTTTTATTTTTATCTTTTAATTTTATTTTTGTTTTATTTTTATTTTTAATTTTATTTCATTTTTATTTTATTTTTATTTTATCTTTTATTTTTATTTTCGTTTTATTTTTATTTTTATTTCAATTTTATTTTTATTTAATTTTTCGTTTTATTTTTATTTTATTTTTATATTTTATGCTTTTCTAATATTTATATTGTATATTTTCGTGGTGTATTAAAATTATATCGAAAGTTTTTACCTACGATGGAATCGATTTGGGGTATGCATCGGATGCACCCTCGGAAAAATTCTTGAGGTGAAAGTGCTTCTAAGAAATTGGACCATTGGATGAAAAAATTATGTGAATCTCAATATTAGACTTTCAATATAATTTTTATGTTTCCTAAAATTATTTTATTCAATTTTAATATAGTTTTTATCAAACTTATTTTTATCCTATTTCGATATATTTTTGTATAATTATTTTACTCTATATATGATTCCTGCCATAATTAATTTTTCTTAAAAAATCATTTAATGAGATAATGAAAGTTAAATTGACAACTATTTTTAAAACAGACGTTGTGGGGTGCCTCACACCTTCCCTATACGTAACAAACTCACTTACCCATTTTTCTGGATTTTCGCAGACCAAATTATTTTTATTGGTGACCAATTGCACCTATTACAATTGGTGGCGACTCTCTTTTAAAATTTTCTCTCGCAAAACTGGTTGTGACACCCAACAACTTGTCTATTAATAAAGAAGAAACAATGTCATTGTAAAGACAAGTTACAAATAAAAAGGCCAAAACACAGCCTGCATGTTCAAGTAGTTAGCAAAATAATAGCCCAACCTACGGTTCAAATACAACAATCCAAAAATCCAAGAAAACGATCAAATAGAAGGAAAATCTAATTTCTTCATAGTTTGACACTGATGGGATAAAGTGGAGATCTTTTGAAGAAGTTGCTGCTGCTCAAGGTTGCTACGAAGAATAGCGTCATAGGAGTTTTTTTATCTTAGCTTCCAATAGTTTCAGTTGTGCTGTTTCTTCAGAACGAGTGGCAAACAAGGCATCAATTTGTTTCTTCATATTGAAAGATTCCACTTTCATATCTTCAATTTCCTTGTACAATTCAGCAATTCGGTCTTGACGGTTCAAAATGGTTTGATGCAGCTTGAGATCCTTAGCTTTGCACCACTAAATCCCAGCCTTCAACTCTTTAGCTTGATCATTAAGCTTGGAGAAGTCATCACACTTGGCAGAAAGGATTGCGCGCTCATCAGAGAATCGTTGGAAAGAAAATACCATGATTGGTAGCTCAGATTAAAGATGAAGGAGTTGATCTTTAAAGAGAGGAGGAAGGTTTGGATCACGCAGTAATACCTTTGCATCAACCATACATTGGTTGAAAGTATCAGTAGTCATAGCTAACCAAGTCTACATGAAGCTGTTCTCGAAGGGATATCAAGACAGCACGAGTGTCATCTTCATATTGTGGTCCTTCTCAAAAAATTTCTGCAATAGTGCTTGTTAGGAAATCAAGATTGAGACCACTTAGAGAGTCATCAAAATCTTCAAAATTCACAGCGTCCAGACTCTTGAAGGGGGTGTAGCTACCGGAAGCTTGTAGGACCATGGAAAAGTTAGGAAATTTCTCCAGACTGTTTTTACTTCAGGGTCATCCATATTGAGAGTTGTGACAGGAAGGTCAAGCGAAGGAGAGCCAATGCTTTTTGTAAAGCTATAGAATAGGTGGTTGGGACGGTCAGGAGATAGATTCCAAAATAAGGTATATATGTACTCAAAGGAGTCATCGCTGGTACAACGGCCGACTAATTCTCCATATGAGTAACAACTAATAGGAGGGATGTACGATCTATAACGCAACTCAGGAAAATAGTTGAAAACCCATAAAGGTAGGAGCCATAGGAAGCCACTGTTTGGGGAATTAAATCTGGGGGAAAGGAGGAGTCATGTTAGCCATCGCCAAGTAGAAATGAGCTAGAAGCATGGGAGCAAGTGCAAGCTTGGTACCACTGGCCAAGGCTTGAGTGATTGACAAGTATTCTTTGGTAGGTTGATTAGCAGAAAACCAGAAGAAAAAGCGACAAAGAAAACACCATAAAAAGGCAGTATGTTCCTCAATATTGGGTTTACCTGAGAAATAGATGTGAGCTTTAAAGTATGAATTCAATTTGAGAACCGCATTGAAAAGTTGTACTAAGGGGTTTGAAGGGGCAACGACCAAATAGGGAACATCTAGTCCTGTCACCGGTAGATCGATTAGTGCAGCTACGTCACGCAAGGTAATGGATATGGGTCCAGAATGGAAGAGGAATGAATTGCAGGATGGAGACCAAAAACAACATTGTAGTACCCTATTTTTGTCCTGGTTTGGTCCAATATTTTATTTTTGGAGACTCGATAATATTTGTTTCGGATATATAATTTTGGGCACAATCCCTCACCTATCATCTTCACCCACTCCTCCATCACTATCACCCCACCAACCATTCACCAACCACTCTTACCTACTAATCCACCCACCCTCACCTAATCTCCACCTACCCTAACCACTACGACCACCTCTTCTCTTCTTATACCGAAAAAACATTAATCAAGGGGAGGATCAGATTATCTTCTAGCTACCAGAATTCCTTGCCACCGAAATTCTTCTTCATCATAGCTCAAATCCTCACTTTTCCAGTCATCACTTGAACCACAACATCAACATCACCATAAAATTGGGGGGAGCACCATCACCATAGCTTCTCCCATTCCACCACCCCAAGCTTATCGTCAAGCTTTAGACCAGGTTTTCAATCAGTGATCTAGAAACTATCCGTGGTCCGATCGAAGTAAAATTTGGACAGTGATTTCATAACGTCTGGAACTTTATTCTGTATAGTGCGATTGTCATTGGAGTACGTCTATCTAACCCAGTTTATGATAGAACGTCACTGGGATTCTAAGGAAAATATATGTTGCGTCAGGTTTTCAATCACTGATCTAGAATTGATCCGTGGTCCGATCGAAGTGAATTTTGAACAGTGATTACATAACACCTGGAACTTTCTTCTGTATGGTGTGATTGTCGTTGGAGGACGTCTATATAACCCAGTTTATGATAGAACGTCACTGCAATTCTGAGGAAAAGGGATACTGCGCCAAGTTTTTTTAAATCAATGATAGAGAAACGATCCATGGTCCGATTGAGATGCGATTTTGATAGTACCTTCACAACACCTGGAAATTCATTTAGTACGGTGCGATTTTCATTTGAAGATGTCTATCTAACCCATTACCAGAGGAAGAAGAAGATGCAGCCATGGTGGGGGAAGAAAGGCCTAATCGGACAACATTGTAGAGGAACAAGACAGTGAATGGTGCCAGATCGGGCTGACATTCACGGGCCAGTGTGGGCCGTTCTTAATGGGCTGAGCCTTTGCTTTGTTATTGGGCTGGTTATTGAAGTGGTGGGTTGAACATGAAGGTAAAGTATTGGGCTTCTAATTGTTTGGTTATTGGGCCATTTATTTGTTTGAGTTCTGGATATCACGTATGTTTGGGTTAAAAAAAAATGTTTGGGCTTTTAAATATTTGTATTGGGTTTGGTTAAATAATTTGGGGCTTTGGGTATTAATTAAGGTTTGTAAATATGTATTTGGGCCTAAGGCCATGTAAATAGTGAAAACAAAAATAATAAAAATTGCATACATGATTTTAGGATGCGAGAAGCATGTAGACACTTAGGGCTCGTCTATATATTAAATGAATGTTTACGTTGAATGCTTAGGGTTATTTAACATACTGAAAGTCTTATCTGACAACGGAACCCAACGGGGAAGCATTGGATGCTATCTCAAAAGGATTCTTGAGGATAAAATCTTATGAAATTCTCATCCATTGGATGGAGAGGATTTTTTTAAGCATTCATATTGTATATAAAAATTATATCGAAAGCCTTAACCGACGATGGAATTAATTTGGGGAATGCATTGGATGCACCATCAGAAAAATTCTTGAGGTGGGAGTGTTTTATGGAAACTTGATCATTGGATGGAAGGGTCCCATGAACTTCAATATTAGACTGTCAATATAACTTTTATATCTTGTAAATAATTATCATGCCTCATGTATATATTTTTCTTAAAATGTCATGTTTGATTTTCTTAATCATTTAATGTGATAATAAAAATTAAATTGACAACTATTTTTAAAACAGATGTTGTGGGGTGCCTCACACCTTTCCCATACGTAACAAACTCACTTACCCGTTTTCTGGATTTTCCCAGACCAAATTATTTTTATGGTTACCAATTGCACCTACTACAATTGGTGGCGACTCTTATAAATATTTCTTTCGCAAAACCGGTTGCGACATTTGGCGACTCTACTGGGGAGAACTAGTTTTTAAATGTATATATATTTCTTTTTTAAAAAAAAAAACTAGTGAGTTGGGCCTTCTAAATTTAATTTTTACTATCCCATTATTTGATTTTGTTTGTTTTAAATATATTTGGTGTTTTATTTCTCTAGTTATTTTTATTTTTATTTTTCATTGATATTCTCTTATTATTTAAAAAAATGTTGCGTTTTGTGAGCTTTTTTATTTTGTATTATTGTCCTCACACATTGTGCACTATACCCTTTTCATGAGTCCAACAACTCTGACTTAATACCCTTAGGAGAGGATTAAGTAAACAAGACCTTCTAGGGATTAAAATCCCTGTGCAGGCTCGCGAAAAATTCTCACTCGACCCACTCGTTTAATTAGGGGGACCCAGACTATTCCAGCAATGGACATTGGCAGGGGATAAGTCAGGAGCCTAGATTGTCCATAACCAATGACAATAGTCATAGGACACGGGAAACTACTTCTAACCTTATGTCTTTATGGTGTTGACCATGTGAGGACAATTTCTTTGTTAAATGAGTGATTTCCTTGTTTGTGGATCTTTCGGTTGCCAAACGAGATATTTTACAATCACTCGCCATCTCTATCACTAATTGAGGCACGTATTCCAATCTTCCTCCATTGTCTCCTTTCCTTGCCAATTTTTTAACTTTTCTTTAATAATTTTTTTGTCTCTTTTGCCACCTTGAACCGGATTTTTCATGGTCTCTTCCATATACTCAATCGTGTATCCTGACTTTTCCTTTCCTCTCTCTTTCATGACATTTTATTCAAACCCTTCTTCAATGTTGATTCTGTCTTCTGACCAACTTCGTCTTCTTCCTCTTTGAGTCACCTCTTCACCGTCAACTCAGCTTTACTAGCAGGTCATCTGCCAAATTTTTCCCTTTTCTTACACCGCTAAAACTCCTTGTTCGAAATCCTTCGTGATCTTCTCTCACTTCACGGGTTGATTTTGAACCACCTCAGTTAGCTCATCTCTATGGATACCAAAAGACCATTTGAGCAATCCCCTCAAATGACTGATCTAAATCGCTTTATCTGTCAGGAAGTGGTTAAGAAATATCGAGAATCAATAAGGGGGAGAAAAATTATTCCAGAGAGAGGTTTGCAAACTTCTTTAACAGCAGAGCCTACAATTGCAAAAATTATTGTTGAGCAGAGTTGGGAGGATTTTGTTGCACAGCCAAAACCCGCAGTTTTCCCAGTTGTAAGGAAATTTTCTGCAAATGTAGTTGTAGGGTATGAACATGTATATGTTTGCGGTATGATGATCTCATTTGATAGCAAAACCATCAATGTTGTCTACAATCTTCCAAACATCATCAATGACGATTTCTCTGCCTTGCTGGAGTCTGATACTTTTATGGATGAAGTGATTCGTACGTTGTATAAGCCAGGAGTTTCCTGGAAGAAATTTAAAGAGGTGGAAGTCTCATTTCCCACATCTGTTATGACAAAAAAATAGCAGGACTTGGATGCAATTTATCTGGGCAAAGCTCATGCCAAGCACTCATTCAACAAATATTCCCAAAAATAGAGCAATTTTGCTTTATTATATTCTACATGGAAAATCAGTTGATATTGGCAAAGTTCTGCACAATTTCATTGTGCACAATTGTCGCAATACAACAACCATAGGGCTTTGTTTGCCCTCTCTGATCTGCACATTGTGCATGAAAGCTGGAGTTCTTTGGGCACCGCATGAAGAGGTACAGTATCCGAAATGTGCGATTGATCGCAGAATGATCGAAAGATATAATGATGATGATATTGTTGAGACTCCTACTTTGGCTGAATCCCCTATTGTTCATCATTTTCAGTCATCCGGAACAACTGACATAGCTGAAAAGGTTAACGCAAATTGAGGCACATCTGGATCACTTGTCTAAAACTATTGATCTATTAATGGCATATATTGTGAGCAACAATGGAGTCAAGACTCACATGCCTTATCAGTCATCCAGTGATTTTGGAATGCATACCATGCAGTTTTTCACTGCACAAGCCCAACAACAGTCTATTTCTCATTTCTTTGAATTGTCACAATTTTTGGTGTAATCTTTGAATTGTCACAATTTTTATCTTGGAAAAGCTCAGTCTATTTCTCATTTCTTTGACATCACCACTTCTCAGTCAAAATAAGCTTTCTACCGTCACTCATCATTTTCGACTAAACTTTATCGAAGTAATCATTTCTTTGACTTTGCTCATACATTTTCACATCTCATTCATCTTTCATGAAGTTTCCCATTTGACATGCATAGTTGTACTATTAAATTTATCATTGACAAAGTTTTGACAGAAAATGTGATAAGTGCATTAGAATATTACTTTTGTCAGGACATTGATAGATGTTGATATTCTACACTGCAGAAGGGATTAAAAAAACTGTGTGGTTGAGACATGTATTATTAGCAGAGGAATGATCTAAAACATAAAAATGAAAAAGTTTTAATTAAGAAGTGTGGTAACATATGGGTTTTGAAGAAAATTGGTCATTACTGAAGGGAAAAAAAAAGAGGAAAAAAAACTTGAGAGTACTGCATTCATTCCAAGTGAGGCATTCATGATAGGGCAATATATGTCATTGCATGCATTGTCGTTGCATTGTGCTTATTCTTTGACAGGTTGGTTCAAACAGTACAAATTCGGTCAATCTTCACGAATCTGGTACGCATCACTTTCTCCAAATATTTTATGATTTTCCCAAGTTGGGAGTGACCCACAGGTCCCATGCACTGTTATTTCATACACGTCAAGTTGGGAGTGACCCACAGGTCCCATGCACTGTTATTTCATACACGTCAAGTTTGGAGTGGCCCACATATCAAGTGTATTCCCACATTGATTGCATGTTTCAACTACAAAGCTATCACTCTCAATCACTACCATAACAGGAAGCTGTAATGGCTCAGGCGTGCGTTCCAACATCTCTCCTCATCTCCTTTTCACGACACTCATTCAAAAATTTTGTCTCTTCTGAGAAATTTTTCTTCTTCCCTGCTAGGTCACACCTCTTCACCATCTCTATCATGTCTCTTCCCCGTTGTCACAACCGCTTTTGCGAAGAGGAAATTTAAAAATAAGAGTCGCCACCAACTGTAATAGGTGCAATTGGTCACCGTTTAAAAATAAATTGGTCTGCGAAAATCCAGAGAAAATGGGTAAGTGAGTTTGTTACGTGTGGGGAAGGTGTTAGGCACCCCACAACGTCTGTTTTAAAACAGTTGCTAATTTAACTTTTATTATCCCATTAAATGATTTTTTAAAGAAAAATTAATTATGGTAGGAATCATATATTGAGTAACATAATTATACAAAAATGTATTGAAATAAGATTGATAAAACTATATTAAAATTGAGTAAGATAATTTTAGGAGATATGAAAATTATATTGAAAGTCTAATATTGAGGTTCACAGAATTTTTCCATCCAATGGTCCAATTTCTTAGAAGCACTCTCACCTCAAGAATTTTTCCGAGGGTGCATCCGATGCATTCCCCGAATCCATTCCATCATAGGTAAAGATTCTCGATATAACTTTTATACACCACAAAAATATACAATATAAATTTTGGAAAAGCATAAAATATAAAAATGAAAATAAAATAACAATAAGAATAAAAAATAAAACGAAAATTAAATAAAATAAATTTGAAATAAAGATAAAACGAAAATAAAATTAAAAGATAAAATTAAAATAAAAATTAAAATAAAATTGAAATTAAAATGTTGGGAACCGAGTTTTGAGGATTATACGATATGAATTATCGCAAATCCCGACTCAAATGTACTGACACTTAAAATCACATAATTACACGTAAACCAAATAACACCGTTCAATTAATCACATAATTCACATATCATGGAAAAAACACACCTTGAATAAAACACATCATCAATTATATAGTAAAAAAAACAGGAGAGGGACTCGGTTCCCGTTTTTATTTAGGTAATTCATCATTTCAACCATACTATTAAATTAATATGATTGAAAATAAAAATTTATTACCGAGGGACGGTTTTCGTATCGAAGGCTCCGCACTTCATTAAATCCTTTTCCATCCAATGTTTGAGATTTTATAAAATCATTTCCTCAAGAATCCTCTCGGGATAGCATCCAATGCTTTCCCGTTTTGGCTCCGTCATCGGACCAATTAATCAATCACTTAATCACACAATAATTTAAACAAGGTACCCAAAACTCCTTTAAAAATTAAGGCCCAAATAATTCAAATAATCCCTTAGCCCAAACTTTATTAAACCTTGATATTTCATTTAAACCTAATAAAACAATCCAAGCCCATCACTCGTGTTATCATATTTGGCCCATTAATTAACTTATTTTAATCCATTGAATTTGCAAACATAAATCAATCCCTATTTCCATTCATAATGATTAAGCCCGAGTAAACTATTATGAACCCAATTACGTAGTGTAAATGCACCAAGCCCATTTTCATTGATGAAGATCATAAACTAAACCCAATTTCCATCACATCCATATTGCTTTCTAACCGACTACCTCTCACCTGCAGAATTAACCGGTAGAACATTTGAACTCATATAATATGTATTGATCAATAGCTGTACGTGATGAACCCTAAACAGCACCCAGCAACATTCATTCATGCTCATAGCCCTATATTTATTTATGGAATCAATTTAAAGACAACAAAAACACAGCAAAGAGAGATCATTCACACACCAAGTCTGAGAAATGACCAAACCTATCTGGAAACAGAACCTGTATAAGAAGCATAAAAATTTGCAGATTTTATCTACCAAGCTAAACCACCTACTTTCACCAATCTGAGACACTAAACATGCATATCCAAAGAACAATGCAAGAATTGAAAACACCGGAGCATATGTGAGAAAACAGAAACAGCAATCCATCTTTCCAACCAAAACAAACAAACCTCAATTATTCAAGAAAATCAGCAAGTATGAAATCAAAGATTCTTCCTTTGGTTTTCAAACCATCCGAACCACAATTCAAGGGAATTCATGATCCTTATTTCTGGAATTTAAGAATCTCCAACAACCGATCCTGCCTACAGAAAAACAGATTTGAAAAGAAGATGAAACCTCCAAATAATCACCAAAAGCCCCCTCAGAAAAAATCAGAAAAACAAGGAAAATGAAAAAGAAAAAAAAATCCAGAAAATCCTCCTAATTTCCGGCGACCCAGTCGGAACTTCAACCTAGAAATCCGAAAACCTACAACAGATAGCTTCTCCCCAAATTTCCCAGAAAATCAGCAAGCAAGAAGAAGAAAAAACAATCAAAAACCAGCCCCGAACTTCCCAAAAACCCGAGCCCCCCTCTGGCCCTCCCAAAACCGATCCTCCTCCGAAACCCTAGCTCCCCATAAAACCGAAACAGAAACAGAAAAGCCCCCCTTGAAACCGAAACAACAGCGGAGAAAAACCCCTGGCTCTTCCTTGAAAACCCGAGCCCCCTCCAGAAGAAACCACCTCAGAGCTCCTTCCCGAAACCGAAAACCAAAAAGAGGACCGAACTCCTCCCCTCCAAACTGAAAACCCCAACCCCTTCTTATACTGCCAGCGCCGAACAACATTCGATCCTAATTGTCAACAAAAATCTTCCTTTCATTTGAATTTCAGTACCCTCTCTCTCCTCTGGAGTCCATTTTTCTTCTTCCCGTTGGTTCTGGTCGGACGGTACTCTTCCTCTCTCTCTCTCTTCCATTTTCTCTTCTGCCCTCCAGCTCCGTTTCTTCCGTTTTTGTTCTCCCTTCTAGAATCCGGCCACCCTTCCTAGTGTTTTGTTTTTGGGCTGGGCCGGGCCAAGTTTTTAAGCTTTGGGCCCAGACTAGGTTATATGTGACAAACGGGCCTAGGTTTGTTTTGGGTAGTGTTTAGGTAACGGGCCAGTCATAAAAGATGTTACAAACAGGCTTACTTAAAAACAAAACAAATGAGTTGTATTCGGGCTTTTTATTCACCTGGACTAAGGTTTTAAATGAGCTCAATCTTGGACTCGTAAATTGTAATTTTTAAGTTTGAAAATTTGTAGGCTTTTAGACTTTGACAAAAATTGGGGTACAACAGCTGCCCCCCTTTGCGGAATTTTACATAGTAAATGACACGTAAAGGTATGGTATCCCAATTTTAACTGTGTGAAATTTTAAAACCAATCACTCCCATCTTGGCTAATCATGGGATTTTCTAAAAAAAAAATGCTCGGGATCACTAAGGCCATTCCCAGCTTGGCGAATCTTAAAAGTGCACGGGATCACTAGGGCCATTCCCGGCTTGGCGAATTTTTTTATTATTTTATAAAATGCTCGGGATCACTAAGGCCATTCCCGGCTTGGCGAATCTTAAAAGTGCACGGGATCACTAGGGCCATTCCCGGCTTGGAGAATTTTTTTTTATTATTTTATAAAATGCTCGGGATCACTAAGGCCATTCCCGGCTTGGCGAATCTTAAAAGTGCTCGGGATCACTAGCGTCATTCCCGGCTTGGCTGATTTTATTATTATTTTATGAAATGCTCGGGATCACTAGGGCCATTCCCGGCTTGACTAATCATTGGAAATGATTTTATTTAATATTTTATTTTTATTTTATAAAATGCTCGGGATCACTAGGGCCATTCCCGGCTTGGCAAATCATTGAAAATGAATTTTATTGGAAACGAATTTTTGAAAAATACACGGGATCACTAGGGCCATTCCCGGCTTGGCTAATTATTGGAAATGATTTTATTTATATATTTTAAAATGCTCGGGATCACTAGGGCCATTCCCGGCTTGGCTCTCAATTTTAATCCATGATAATAGGTTTAATCCGTCATGAAAGCATAATAGCTTTAATCTGCCATGAAAGGCTATTTTAATCCGCAAATATTTTTAATTCACATCTTTAATCCAAATAATGATTTTAATATGTCATAAAAGCGTAATAGCTTTAATTTGCCATGAAAGGCCATTTTAATTCACAAATAAATTTAATTCACAACTTTAATCCAAATAACAATTTTAATTTGCCATGAAAGGCCATTTTAATCCACAAAAATATTTAATTCACAACTTTAATTCAAATAACAATTTTAATCTGCCATGAAAGGCCATTTTAATCCATAAATGAATTTAATTCAAAACTTTAATTCAAATAACAATTTTAATCTGCCATGAAAGGCCATTTTAATCCATAAATGAATTTAATTCAAAACTTTAATCCAAATAATAATTTTAATCTACCATGAAAGCCATTTTAATCCATAAATAAATTTAATTCAAAACTTTAATCCAAATAATAATTTTAATCTGCCATGAAAGGCCATTTGAATTCGTAAATAAATTTAATTTGAATCCCGATGATGGAATGTGTTTTAATCCGATAAATATTTTAATGCAAAAGATAACCTGAAATTTAATCTTAAAAGTTCAAAACCTCTTAATGTGAAAAGATGAAATTGGGTATATGAAAACTTCAAAATGATTGATGCATATGTATAAGAATATGATGATAAAGTCCGGTGCCACACTATACACCTGCGCAATTGCTAATCACATTTTATTGTATCCCTTTCTGCTCCATTCTTTGATCAACGTATTATTTCTGATCATTTATTCATATATTTAATTTGACTCTGTTTTAATAATTAAGCTATACTTGAGGAGATATAATAAACGCCCAAATAAAATATTTCAAAATTTTCGTTGGGCGAATACTCGAATGAGAGTAATTTGAAAACGAATATTTAAACTTGAAAACAATACGGCTTACTGCCTGCGCTAAAAACTGCCCCAGTTTTTGCGCGTCATTTATCAAATATATTTTATGCCCATAAAATTTCCACCCTAATTGGTCATCTCTTAATAATATATTTTCCAACCTCAATTTTTAGTTCAAATTTTCTAAGCATAGGATGCCAATATCCACCAATTTTCATAAGTTGATATTTCCCTTTTTTTTTTAAAAAACAAATCTATGTCATACGTGTAGCACTGAGTTCTCACCTTCATCATTGAATCCTCTTTTAAAAAGTTACGGACTTTTAATTTCTATAAATCAATTTTATCTTTAAAGGGTCACGACTTCCAAGATACCGATTTGGTACACAATTTTCAATAGATCATAGACTCATTTTTCAAAAGGTTGAATCTCGGGTCTTGTCTTTCTTTTTACAACGAGACAAAATTTCCTTTTTCTATTGGAGGTCACGAGCTGCCTGTATTAATTTTGCTTGTGACTGTCAATTCTCTATAAGGCAGATATAAAATTACTCTAAAGGCGTATATAGGAGTCGCTTTAAAAAATGATAGTGAGCTGTCACTATTGACACCGCATCACTGACTTTCCTTCTCTGTCATTATTGTGTTTTTACTTATTTTAATTCTCCTTCTCCTCCTTATTGGTAGTACCGCACTACCTTCATAATTATTGCTCACTGGTTCGTCCATTACCAGTCTCACCCTCCAAATCCTCTACATTATCTGCTCGTCGTTCGGAGCTCATTCAAAGCGATCCTTCTTCCTCAAATTTTCTTCAGTTCCCAGTCGACTTCGTTTAAGGTAACAATTCTATATCTCTCTATTTAGGATTTCTGTAATTTAAATGCTTGATGTCTAGTGATTTCATTTGCTTCATAGATCGATGCATTCAGACTTTGTATATGTGTTTATTTGTGATGGATTGAACTGGAATTTGTATTCTGTTGAACTGGGAACTTTAAGAGATACAATCCAGAAAACAGAAAACAGGGTGTATAGTGAGTTTCAGATCGTCTCACTACCCAGAAAAACCAGAGAGAAAAAAAATCCAAAAATTTCCAGAAAATCTCTGAACAAACCCGATTTAGACTTATAATTCTGTTTTTTCTCTGGAATTTCTTTTTCCTCATCGAATCCCTGGCGCCTTTTTCTCATTTTCTTCTTCCAGCAGCGCTGGTTGTTCTTCCCCTTTCTTCGTCGTAGGGTTGGTTCAGAAATCTTGGGCCGAGGCATTTGGGTTAACTAAATGACTTGGGCCGGATCGTGCGGGCCTTAAACATTAATCAAGCGTATTTTAATGATTTTCTGATCGGACCTATTCATTGGGCTTTAAGTGAATGGTTGTGTAGGCCTGTTATTTGATGTTGGGCTTCCTAACACAATTGAGCCCAGTGCATTGTTGGACATGTGTGATGGGCCGAGGCATTTGGGTTCTAAATCCCTAATCAACAAATATTTTTTTTTGTATAATGCTGACCTAATTATATGTCATGCCTGAAAATTTGAAACTTGTTATGAGTTATTTGGATCCTATGATTAATTCTTAACAATGATTAAATTTGTAATGCTCGCAGTTATTGCCTAGTGGGAGTTTCCTCTTGATCGAAAGAGCAATGGATTTATTTGTGAAGATGTTTTTGGTGTCTGTTCTGATATTAGCATTTTATGTGTATTTGATTCTTCACCTAGTGTGATTGGTTCAGTTAAGTGAGACATGTAACGTTTGGACGTTTTATTATCTGAACAAATTTGTGTGGTAATGTACTGAATTGACTTTTAATTTTTATTATATCAGTGCTACCTAGTTTCTGGAGAAATTCATAATTCACATTCCCAAAATTTATTCAAATGTCACAAGCGGCCCATAATTCACATTCCTCAAAACCGAATCAATTTATCCTCACATCATGGCAAATCCAAGAGTTAACATAAGTCGATATTTTCAGGGATAATCACCAAAACTGCCCCAGTTTTGGTGTGCACTTACTGATCGAATCCAACTTGTCTAAGCTGCTTTGAGTCCACTGTATCCGCTACTTCTTGTCAACTTATTGCAACTCTTCAAGGATAACATATGAAAGGGGACGCCCCAATGCATGAAACATCAATTTAAAATTCATTAACCCATCCTTCAGGTTCATCCTCAAATTCATCCCAAAAATCAACAAGATGATTATCAATGGGATCATCAAACTGAAAGGCATCTTCATCCATGATAAATTTATTGATAAAATCATCCACATGATCAGTAATAAGATCTAATAAAATTTGATCACGAATTTGGGAAAATAGTGCTATTTCAAGAATATGCTTGCGTAAATCGAATGGTAGGTTAAAATGATGAAATATACGCAAACATTCTATTTTGACAGAATCAGCATTTAGAATAGGGTAACTCCAAGAACGCTCAAAATCATCCTCATAATGAACGACAACATTAATCTGTTCATTTTCTAATTCAAGATAAAAATGATTGGTCTTTGTTTGGGAAAAATGATTGTCAAAGATGGGGGTTGAAAACCTTTGTAGAATATTTTGAAGCGAAGTGGAAGCCATTTAGACAAGAGAAAATCAAGCAGGAGGACTTCAATGTGAGTGAAATCAAAAGCAAAACATCAAGTGATACCTGTGTGACAGGGATATTAGGTGGAATAATTGTCACAGTCGGCGAAAGCAGTGAGATGAGGTGATAAACGGAGGAGACAGACAGTCTTCAATTTTCTAACCAAAACCCCAACTCTTTCCTACTAAGACTCACGACCAATTCTCTATTCTTTTTTTCTCCAATATTTGCTCTCCGAAATTTTTTTCAGGCCTCCAAAGGATTCTTCCCCATTTTCCAGAAAGGAGAATATATATAGGATGGTAAGGATGAAGTTGAAAATTACTTTAGACAAAAAGGAAAAGATGAGTGGAAAAAATGTGTGAGTAGGTGTTGAAAAATGAATAAAGAGGTATTGAAAAATGTGAGAGTTGTTTGTTTGAAAAATGAATAAAGAGAAAGAGGTGTGGAAATAGGTATTGAAAAATGTGAGAGTTGTCGTTGAAATGGAGTTAGTATTTGAAAAATCGGGTGGGCTTTTGTTTGAGTTTTGGATTGGGCTTGATTTTGTATTATGAAATGGTCTGGGTCGATTTTAAATTGGGTTTGGTTTTGAGTTATGAATTCGGGGTAAATTTGGTTTGGGCAAAAAAATCCGGGTAATGATTTGGGTTCAAATTGAGTAGCGGGTCGGAATTTTCCTTTGGGCCGAATCATTCTAGGGTGAAATTCACGGTAACGAATGGGACGCAACAAAAACTGCCCCAGTTTTTGTGCGCATTTCAAATTAGTGTCGTCAAACCTAAACACTACAAAGTCTATTGTGCAATTACGACCCTATCAATACGTGAAAAATCGACGACCCATTCTGAGACAACTCACAATCCAACAGACTTATGTCTCCACTATCCTTCTCCAAGTAATCGGAAGTCTAATCTTGCATCTGAATCAAATGATTTTTTTATTTTATATTTTCCTTTATCGACCATCTACTTCATTAACAGACCGAGTTGTTCTTTTAGTTATGCTACCCCTAGACTCAGTTAGTGTTTGCGTTCTGGTGAGGCGTGATTTCGAGCGAGCGTTATAGTGGTAGCCGTGACTTTATGCTTGTGTAATTTAAAAACCTTGTCATGTGCAAATGAAAAACTTTTATCAGATTTAAAGGATGCAAAAAATATGATGAAAAATGTGTGATGACGGGAATCTTGAATCATATCGAATTTTAAGAAATTATCCATAATCCATACATCTCATCAATTTCAACGTTTATGAGCAAATATTACTCTTTCAACTCAACTGACACAGTTTTATGGTTTCTAGATAATGGCTCAATTTCGATAATGCTCAAGATTCTCATGCATGCAATGCAAATTAAAAATAATGTAAAAGTGAACAAGATCAAGAATATATACAAAAATATATGTACAAACAGAAGCAACGTATATAAAAACTCCATATGTACATCGAAACATCTCATGTAAAAAAAAACAGAATCATATATACAACAGAGTAAAACATTTTTTTTTTTAAATGAAAGAGGTAAAATCATGTATGTGTAAGCAAGATAACATATGTATATATACAGTAAAACAAAATATCATATATACAAACTAAATAGAATCACGTATATACAAGCATAACGACAATATGTATTATACAGTAAGGTTAGAAGTAGTTTCCTGTGTCCTATAACTCTATGGTCATCGGTTATGGACAATCTAGGCTCCCGACTTATTCCCAGCCAGTGTCCATTACTGGAATAGCCTGGGTCCCTCTTAATAGAGGAGTGGGTCGAGTGAGGATTTTTCGCGAGCCTGCACGGGGATTGAAATCCCTCGAAGCTCTCGTTTACTCCATCCTCTCCTAAGGGTTTTGAGCCCGAGTTGTTGGACTCATGAAAAGGTATCGTGCACAATGTGTGAGGACAATAATATAAAATAAATAATAAAAAAAAGCTCACAAAGCACAACACATTTTTTTAAAAAAAATAATAAAATAATTTCAAAAAAAAAAATAACTAGAGAAATAAAACACCAAATATATTTAAAACAAACAAAATCAAATAATGGGATAAGAAAAATTAAATTTAGAAGGCCCAACTCACTAGTTTTTTTTAAAGAAATATATATACATTTAAAAACTAGTTGTCCCCAGCAGAGTCGCCAGCTGTCGCAACCGCTTTTGCGAAGAGGAAATTTAAAAATAAGAGTCGCCACCAACTGTAATAGGTGCAATTGGTCACCGTTTAAAAATAAATTGGTCTGCGAAAATCCAGAGAAAATGGGTAAGTGAGTTTGTTACGTGTGGGGAAGGTGTTAGGCACCCCACAACGTCTGTTTTAAAACAGTTGCCAATTTAACTCTTATTATCCCATTAAATGATTTTTTAAAGAAAAATTAATTATGGTAGGAATCATATATTGAGTAACATAATTATACAAAAATGTATTGAAATAAGTTTGATAAAACTATATTAAAATTGAGTAAGATAATTTTAGGAGATATGAAAATTATATTGAAAGTCTAATATTGAGGTTCACAGAATTTTTCCATCCAATGGTCCAATTTCTTAGAAGCACTCTCACCTCAAGAATTTTTCCGAGGGTGCATCCGATGCATTGCCCGAATCCATTCCATCGTAGGTAAAGATTCTCGATATAACTTTTATACACCACAAAAATATACAATATAAATTTTGGAAAAGCATAAAATATAAAAATGAAAATAAAATAACAATAAGAATAAAAAATAAAACGAAAATTAAATAAAATAAATTTGAAATAAAGATAAAACGAAAATAAAATTAAAAGATAAAATTAAAATAAAAATTAAAATAAAATTGAAATTAAAATGTTGGGAACCGAGTTTTGAGGATTATAAGATATGAATTATCGCAAATCCCGACTCAAATGTACCGACACTTAAAATCACATAATTACACGTAAACCAAATAACACCGTTAAATTAATCACATAATTCACATATCATGGAAAAAACACACCTTGAATAAAACACATCATCAATTATATAGTAAAAAAAACAGGAGAGGGACTCGGTTCCCGTTTTTATTTAGGTAATTCATCATTTCAACCATACTATTAAATTAATATGATTGAAAATAAAGATTTATTACCGAGGGACGGTTTTCGTATCGAAGGCTCCGCACTTCATTAAATCCTTTTCCATCCAATGGTTGGGATTTTATAAAATCATTTCCTCAAGAATCCTCTCGGGATAGCATCCAATGCTTTCCTGTTTTGGCTCCGTCATCGGACCAATTAATCAATCACTTAATCACACAATAATTTAAACAAGGTACCCAAAACTCCTTCAAAAATTAAGGCCCAAATAATTCAAATAATCCCTTAGCCCAAACTTTATTAAACCTTGATATTTCATTTAAACCTAATAAAACAATCCAAGCCCATCACTCGTGTTATCATATTTGGCCCATTAATTAACTTATTTTAATCCATTGAATTTGCAAACATAAATCAATCCCTATTTCCATTCATAATGATTAAGCCCGAGTAAACTATTATGAACCCAATTACGTAGTGTAAATGCACCAAGCCCATTTTCATTGATGAAGACCATAAACCAAACCCAATTTCCATCACATCCATATTGCTTTCTAACCGACTACCTCTCACCTGCAGAATTAACCGGTTGAACATTTGAACTCATATAATGTGGCGCCCCGACCCGAAATTCACGCACTGAGCCGGGAGCGCCACTTTAGGCATGTGCCACGTCACTAAGGACCTCACCACACGCCAACCTAACCCCGGATTCTAATAGAAATCCGACAGCACCTCCCCGTATATCGGAGGGTGCCAGCCTAGAGTCACATCTCATTTAACACGGAAAAGATAATCAATAATAATCAGAGAAGTTCCGCAGCCTAACAGGCCTCTGGCCATCTATCCACATTCACACACTAGGCAGGGCCTCAGGCCTCCTAATCACATGCAATCAATAAGCAAAACATAATCATATCAATAATATCATCAAAGACTATCAAAGTCTATCAATCCGAACCCAAGGTCCTATATCTAGGTACGAGAGTCCCAATCACACGGCATACCTCCCGACCATCCATCAAACATACCGAAAAGGTATTTAAGCAACATAATAGTCAACCAATAAAAGTACTACATGTACTTAATTTATAACCAAGGTTCTCAAACAACCAAATATATATCCTAGTGCTCCTAGGGTGGCCTTCCATGTCACGCTGCCTCCTACTGATCCGCAGCCTGGTTCTCAGCACCAGTCTCACCTGAAGGATATAGAAAAGAAATAGGGTGAGCAGGAGGCTCAGTAGGGAAAATAAAATGAATCATAAGAACGTAAAGGCTGAATGTTGAAACAAGCTCAATGCAGCAACATGACATCCTAAAATGTCACAACAATGTATAACCTCGGGCTACACCCTACAGCGCCTGGCACTAGTCAATGAATATTCCGGAAAATCATCGGAACCCTTGCACTTTGCCCCAGAACGACTATAGGTGCACCTACACCATGGAAATCCCGACTTCCGGCAACAATGTGCCCATTCGGTATCCAACATCATCACAAAGTATAACCTAAGGATACTACGAGTCCATACTCGTAGACCCAATGCATCTATAATTCATGTCCAATAATGTCATGCAAAAGAAGCTCGTATATATAACAATCCTATATATATATACATAACTACATGATGCATGAACGAGGTTTATCACGCCCAATAGATGATTAAGCATTCAAAGGGTATGCAAATTCATCAATAACCAACAACAAGGTTCGTTCTTCCTAAGAAACAATTTAGGCAAGAACACAAATAATAAAGACCAATGAAGAATTTAAACCGCTCTTTAGAGAAGAACAATACGATAGAAAATAGGGTAAGAATCCCTACCTCTTGTTGAGCAATTTACCACAAAATTCACAATTACGTTCCTAGGGTTCCGATTTCCCAAACCTAACAATGTGGCGAAACCGAACCCATTCATACATCAATAAACAACCAACAACTCATATAAACATCAATTAAATCAATAAATTCGAAATTACTCACCTTCTCTCTCTAGAAATTTCTCCAAAATCCTTGAAACTCAACCCAAGCTCAACTCTACTCCAAATCACAAACCAATCTACATATACATCCAAAATTAACCTATAATCAACATATCTAAGCCTTACCTTCCATCTATTAAAGAATCAAACAAATCTAGGAAAAACCCTAGAATTCCAAAACTATGAAAACTCACCTCAAACCTTCAAATCTTCCTTGATTCCACCTTGATTCTTGACATGCTTCATGAATCCATGGAAAACCAAGCAAGAACCTCAACAAATCTCCTTCTCTCTCTAAGTTTCTCACTCTTTCTCTCTCTTCTCGGGCTCTCCAAGTGTTGGTAATGTCCAGAAATGTCTCTCTGTTTCTTAAAAACTGATTTCCCGATAGCCGTCCGGACGCCCTAAGCATCCGTCCGGACGGATTACTCTTCATGTAACCCACTGGTTTGAATCTAGGCATATCCGTCTCGGTCTAAGCTTCGATTTGATATATTATGGGCCCGAAACGGACATGTACACTAAAAGTTATGACCCTTTTACCGAACCAAGCGCAAAACTATTTTTTTTAGGGTCCTATACACTTCCAATGGTCCGTTATCTCTTCGAACTCATTTTTCCAATAACTTATTACTTAAAATTTAACCAAACATAATATTTTTGGGTCGGGATCTCACATATAATATGTATTGATCAATAGCTCTACGTGATGAACCCTAAACAGCACCCAGCAACATTCATTCATGCTCATAGCCCTATATTTATTTATGGAATCAATTTAAAGACAACAAAAACACAGCAAAGAGAGATCATTCACACACCAAGTCTGAGAAATGACCAAACCTATCTGGAAACAGAACCTGTATAAGAAGCATAAAAATTTGCAGATTTTATCTACCAAGCTAAACCACCTACTTTCACCAATCTGAGACACTAAACATGCATATCCAAAGAACAATGCAAGAATTGAAAACACCGGAGCATATGTGAGAAAACAGAAACAGCAATCCATCTTTCCAACCAAAACAAACAAACCTCAATTATTCAAGAAAATCAGCAAGTATGAAATCAAAGGTTCTTCCTTTGGTTTTCAAACCATCCGAACCACAATTCAAGGGAATTCATGATCCTTATTTCTGGAATTTCAGAATCTCCAACAACCGATCCTGCCTACAGAAAAACAGATTTGAAAAGAAGATGAAACCTCCAAATAATCACCAAAAGCCCCCTCAGAAAAAATCAGAAAAACAAGGAAAATGAAAAAGAAAAAAAAATCCAGAAAATCCTCCCAATTTCCGGCGACCCAGCCGGAACTTCAACCTAGAAATCCGAAAACCTACAACAGATAGCTTCTCCCCAAATTTCCCAGAAAATCAGCAAGCAAGAAGAAGAAAAAACAATCAAAAACCAGCCCCGAACTTCCCAAAAACCCGAGCCCCCCTCTGGCCCTCCCAAAACCGATCCTCCTCCGAAACCCTAGCTCCCCATAAAACCGAAACAGAAACAGAAAAGCCCCCCTTGAAACCGAAACAACAGCGGAGAAAAACCCCTGGCTCTTCCTTGAAAACCCGAGCCCCCTCCAGAAGAAACCACCTCAGAGCTCCTTCCCAAAACCGAAAACCAAAAAGAGGACCGAACTCCTCCCCTCCAAACTGAAAACCCCAACCCCTTCTTATACTGCCAGCGCCGAACAACATTCGATCCTAATTGTCAACAAAAATCTTCCTTTCATTTGAATTTCAGTACCCTCTCTCTCCTCTGGAGTCCATTTTTCTTCTTCCCGTTGGTTCTGGTCGGACGGTACTCTTCCTCTCTCTCTCTCTCTCTTCCATTTTCTCTTCTGCCCTCCAGCTCCGTTTCTTCCGTTTTTGTTCTCCCTTCTAGAATCCGGCCACCCTTCCTAGGGTTTTGTTTTTGGGCTGGGCCGGGCCAAGTTTTAAAGCTTTGGGCCTAGACTAGGTTATATGTGACAAACGGGCCTAGGTTTGTTTTGGGTAGTGTTTAGGTAACGGGCCAGTCATAAAAGATGTTACAAACAGGCTTACTTAAAAACAAAACAAATGAGTTGTATTCGGGCTTTTTATTTACCTGGACTAAGGTTTTAAATGAGCTCAATCTCGGACTCTTAAATTGTAATTTTTAAGTTTGAAAATTTGTAGGCTTTTAGACTTTGACAAAAATTGGGGTACAACACCCGTCCCAGTCACAACTCTGGCATGCGTTACTTTCTTCATTTTTGTCATTTTCATGGCATGTGTTTTCAAAATATTTTGTATCTTTTGGCTATATTCTTTTTCCTATCTCTATCGTTTTTCCACCCCATCTCTATCATGTCTCTTTCCCATCCCTGTCATAGCTCAGGCATACGACTTTCTTTATTTCTTTCATTTTCTTTTGGCCATCTGTCTCTTCCCATCTCTATCGCATCTCTATCACCAGCTCAGGCACGTATCCCCACATTTCTCCTCTGTCTTCCTTTTTGGCTAATTTTTGTCTCTTCTGATTGATTTCTTCGCTTTTCCACTAAGTGACATGTTTTCACCGTATCATCCGGTATCATCCATGATGTCGACTTTTCAACTACTTTTGAAATTTTACGTTTCTTCTTTATTGTTTTGTCGCTTATGGCCGAGTTTTTTCTTCTCTTCTCTGAGTCACGTGTCTTTACCATATCTATCATCTGTATGGCTAATCATCGATCACCATTTTTTCTTCTCTTTCACTTCCACTAATCATCGATCACCGTTTTACTCTGATCTCATCACTTCATTTTTATTCCTTCCATTACTGACACGATTACTCACTTTCAGTGACATTCGTTCATTTTTCCACCTCTTCTTCCACTGCATCTCACCTTCATCACGTTAAAATCCCCATCCATCTTTCATCTAATTTACTAGATGACACTCTGTCACCCCGTTCACAAGCAATTGCATTGTTTGCTAAAGCAGATATCGTCCCTGAAAGACGGATAGATCTAGTTATCCTAGGAGAGGCTGACACTCGTTGGGCCTTGTGCTACCTTCAGGATCATTCCATGCTGTTTTTTATCTATCCGGATCCTGAATGAGATATCCCTGTATGTCCCCGGATAATTCGATCCTTTTATGAAGCTCTTCAAGATTTTTGCCTAGTTCAACAAACGGACCTCGATTTGTTTATTAGATGGATATGGCCGGTATCAGAGTCCGGTTCACCACGGCTGACATTTGCTCCTGTGTAGGATATCCTTCTACTTAAGATATCACCACGAGCTTCAAAGCGCCCATCTTTGCATCCAGAAAGGAGATGATTGATGACACGTTTCAAATAGGGTTTAGGCTCCCTGTCTCTTCTCTCCTAGCTAAAATTCTTAAGTTCTTTGAGATTGCCCCTAGCTAGATTCTATCCAATGCTTTGAGAATCATAATAGGGACTAAATGCCTTGTTGAGCATTATAGAGTTGATTTTGGCATGAAAGAGCTCTAGGCTGTTTACTAGCTTAAGAGACATGAGAGTGGCATAAGGAGATGTTATTTAGCAAGGAGACTATGAGCTCCTGCACTAGTGACATCTTAGTCTTCCATTGATCATAAAGAGTACTAAAACAGGGAGTATTTTTTCTATTTGTCATTTCTTTATCTTCTCCAGCTATATCAGTTTAGTTTTCAAGTTCCTATTCGAAAGCTTGAGTCATATATTGATCTGTGCCTTAACCATTATCCTTCATCCCCATCCTTCATCTCCTCCCCTGTCACTCATCTTAATTCTTCTAAGTTTCTTTCTCTTTTCAAGCCCTTATATGAATGGATTCCATTTCTTAAACCATACACTCGTGGTTAACTTTGCCTTGTGTGTTTTCGTCCTCTCAATCTTGAACCTACACCTCAATCCTCTGGTTTTTTGCTTAGTACCATCCTGAAGTTAGTGCTCTTGATCATACTCTATTTTCTATAGATTGTACTGCAGGCTCTATTGGCCCTTGTTGTAGAGATCATCAATATCTCTCTAGTTTTATACAAGTCATGTGTGACCACAATGGTTATCGTCCCACTCAGATTCCTTAGTCGGTTTGGTGACAATCATATGCTAGTGATTTTGTTGATGAAGTGGAAGAAATACTTTTTCAGTGGATGGCTAATATTTCCAGTGTTGACAGCTCTATCCCTGAATATCAGGTTGGCAGACTCCAAGAATAGTTCTAGCCCCCATAAAGTTGATGAAATCTTATCATTATGTATAATTATTATCAGTTGATAAAAATGAGTGTTTATCTGTCTTTTGAACAAAAAGAATAAAGTGGTATGTCAGCTCTGTCGGCCTGTCTGGCCTATGTTAGTTTGTAACTATGGTTTGGTTTGTGTACTCTAGTTAAAGTTAACCTTGGTTTGTGTTGGCCCAAGATGGTGTTGTATTGCAAGTGTGCCAGAGATTAAAGTATCTCAATTGTAAAATATTCAAATTACACCAATTATTATCTAACTAATATCAAATGAAAGTACCAATTACCTTGGGACCTTAGTAATTCTAGGTCCCTAACTCCACTGAAGTGCGCTTTATTGAGATTACAAGAGACAAATAGAATATTGCACCAAGTACAAATTTACACAATGATGGTTGGTATTAATACTTGACAATGATAGTTCAAAAACAAAGGAATCCTAATGGATGACATACTGAGAATACAAATTGAATTCATAGGAATTGCTTGGAGAGTTTGAGAGTAGTGTCTTTGTTTATGCTTTGATGTCTTGTGGTCTTTGTTTATTGAATTTTTTGTGTTGTTGTTGATGTCCTCTTCCAATCCCACTATCTATCTATCTAAAGTCTTGCTCTCATCCAAACCTAGTTCTTCGGCACACTCTGCCATTATCTCCTAACTTCTTGGGTGTAAATCAACTTCCACAATGTGATTGGTCTTCACTTTGGCAATGAAAGTTGTTCTCACAACTCTTGCCACGTGGCCCTTAAGTTAGTTATCAAATCTACATTTTTACGACCAATTCCCACCAGTCCTTATTGGACTTGTACTCTTCTTGCCTAATCTCATCAATTCTTCCTTCATGGGCTAATCTTCTAGGCCAGTCTCTTCTAGCAACATCATCTACCTAGGCTTGTACTAATTAATCATCAAGGGCCGAGCTTCTTGGGCTGATTGGAGTATGGTGCCAACAGTTTGTAAACCATGGTTATCTATGTGGCCTATATAAAGGCATGCCTCCATCTGTAAAAACTCGGAAGTAAATGACTGAAAAGATCATGTTTGCTTTGTGTAGCAATATGCGTCGGTATGAAGGCAGCTTGTCCTGCATGGAGAATTTGCTCATGTCGTGATCTCTTGAAAGTTCTTTGAGATTACACCAAACAGACAAGTTTATAAGGATAAAATGATCATTTAAAAGTTATTTTAAAATCCAGAGTCATTAATGGAGTAAAAAATCATCGCCAAAGAATTTATTGGTATAATAATTTTGCCGTCTGTGTTATCGAAGATCATTACTTGTGTATAACGTTAACGCTGGCTCAATGATTTAGTAAGAGGAAACTTCGTGAAAAATTCAAAGCTCAAAACACGTAAAATAGAAAATGAAAACCACACAGAAAACTGAAAATGGTTTTGCAATAAAATCCTTATTCCAATAAATCCTTATGTGTATGACATATGCTGACACATCAAATTCTTTTTATTTTTTTTTCTTATAAAAATTTTAAAACAGTTTTATCTCTCAAAATACAGGAGGCCGTTCTGTGTAGAGTATTTGGCACAGATGCATCCGGTTTAATGCAGGAAGCAAAGTCGGCTAATAAAGCCTGGCCTTGTTGAAACATTGATGATGGAGGCAATAAGGCTTCACCATGAACAACTTGATTTCTAGCATACCAGGTATAGTACATGATGCATAAAACCAGCCCCACCTTATCATTAGTCAAGATTTGCAGCAAGCTGTTGAACCACGCTTGGATAGATAAGGTGGGCGAATATATACCCTTCTGGGCGCAGGTGGCCGTTCTCCAAACTGCAGAAATGTAGGAGCAATCCCGGAATAGGTGGAGGGAATTTTCCGGGCCTACTCCACATAGCGAGCATGTCTCCTTAACCTCCATTCCCCTTCTGTTGAGGTTCACACGAGTAGGAAGGCCCTCATGCAATAGCCTCCATACAAAAGTTTTAACCTTATGAGGAATATTCAAAGACCATAGCCGACTCCAGTGAGAAGAATTAATACCAAAAGCCAAGCTCGAATTTGTATTAGTATTCCCATTTCCAGGATCTTGAGTACCCGATCACTTTTTCACCATCCAGTAAGCGGACTTGACTGAGAACTTGCCTTTATTGTCATGCACCCAAAACATGGAATCTTCATGCCTCAGGCCATAAAGAGGAATTTGCAAAATTTCTTGGGCATCATTGAGATAGCATATAGAGGAAATTAGAGCTTCATTCCACCATCCTGTATTAGTATCAATTAGATCAGCCACTCTCATACTCGGGTTGTACTCACCTATAAGGGTGGTAACTATTCCAGTGGGGGTGGAGGGGAACCAGGGGTTAGTCCACACAGCCACTGATTTGCCATTACCAATGCGCCACCTGATTCCCTCCTTCACAAGATTCCGAGCTGATAATATACTTGACCAAGCATAGGATGGAGCCGAACCTCTAGGAGCTTCTAGAATGGAAGAGCGGGGGTAATAGCGAGCTTTGAGCAGCTGGGCACAGAGGGAGTTTGGTCTTTGGAGTAATCGCCAGCATTGCTTAGCCACGAGAGCTTGATTAAAATCTTGAAAATAATGTAAGCCTAAACCACCTTTCGATTTACGATTACATATTTTTTGCCATGCAATCCAGTAAGTCTTCCAAGTGGTCCCCTTCTTGCCCCACCAATAATCACGCATCAAGCTATTAAGCTTGTGGCAGAGATTCACAGGGAATCGATACAAGCTCATTGCATAGCATTGAATCGCATGAGCTATAGCTTGTAGGAGGACCAACCTGCCAGCTTGAGATAGTGTTTTTTCATTCCATCCCGCAATTTTGTTCCACATTCGATCTTTAATATAAGAGAACATCCGAGTGCGAGAGCGAGCACAAAAGATAGGCAATCCCAGCTATTTTGCATTTAGCGGAAAATCGTTCATTCCCAAACGAGCTTTGATGCCTTGTTGTAGGGGGAGAGGTACGTTGGAACTGAAAAAGATTGAGGATTTTTCTAGATTAAGCCTCTCACCCAAAAGCCTCTCATAAGTAGCAAAAAGATCAAGGCATTCAATTGCCTCCTCAAGAGTCCCAGGACAAAATATCATGCTACCATCGGCAAAGAATAAGTGTGATATCATTGGGCCTCTACGTGAAATTTGCATTCCGTGAAGTCTCTGCTGCATTATAGACCTCTGAATAAGATAAGTAAGCCCCTCCATGCAAATAAGAAATATATAAGGAGATAGTAGATCTCCTTGGCGAAGGCCCTGGAAAGGGCGTCGTCGATATAAAATATCGCAAGTAAACTTTCAATATCAAATAAAGACGGGTCTTACCCTATCCGCAAGTGTACGTGTCGTGAATAATATAAAAGCGAATGAGATCGTATCCACAGAGACTGCTCAATTACCAAACAAGCTAAATAACACTAAGTAAATTTAAGTGGAGAAAATTCAGATTATCAATGGCAAACTTGAGTGAACTAAACTTATGTATGATAATGAAGATGAGCTTAACTTGGGCTGAATTTGTTCTTATACTACCACTTAGTCACACAATTCCAACATGCAATCACACAATTTAAAGGATTAATGTTGTCAATCAAGAGACCTTGGTCCCGCTCTCCTAATTCTAACTTTCCTAAGCAATGATCTTGGCTTTGGTCCAGCCCAAAATCGTTTCTTATCAAAGGAATCTTGGTTAGTATACCCTAAGAATTTCCTAAGATAAACATACGAACAAGAAAGTTGACAAACACACAATCTTAAGCAATGGTGTATTACCCAATTAATTGTGTTCACAAACCTCAAATCTGGATTTAATGCAGAGTTTTGTTACTTGTTAAGCACCGGGTAATGGTCAGTCGATTTTGCCTAACTAACGATTCCTATATAACATGAAGCTGATCAAACATTCACATCAATAAGATTTAAACAATAAATTCAGAGATTCATGAATTAACCTAGTGTAATCATCCATGGAATCTTGCAACAAAGCTTAAGCAAAAGAACTCATCCAATCCCAAGCTAAGTAATAGTTTAGTTACAAATAGACATATCTAAATATGAATGAAAACCCAATACAAAACCAGATTGAAGGAAGGAATAGAGTTGGATCTTCCTGAAACCCCTTGCTGGTCGCCGTTCTCCTTCCCTCTTCTCTGCTTTTTGCTTTTCTTTTTCCTCTGGTCTTCTGTCTATTTTTAGTAAGTTATATCCTTCTGGGCTCCCTAGAAAAGATCTCACTTAGACTAGTTAGCCCTTCTTGCCACGTAAGCAATTTAATTGACATCATTTTCCTGCCCAGATTCGCAGCCGCAGAAAGGTCGCAAATTCCTTCCAGAACAGCTATTTTACAAACATCAATACCTGACACATAAACATATATTTGGGCAGTATGTTGAACTTGTAAATTCACCAATTTAGGCATTTAAAGACCAGAAAATATAGGTGTATTTTGCACCTAACAAGGCGCACTTTGCCTCTGACTTGCCCATTTAGCACAAAAGAGTAAACAACCGAAGAAACACAGACCATCTTTGGTCGAAACCCATAGATTGCATCAACGATTCTAGAAATGACCACTCTACTTTGTCGTAGGCCTTGCTGAGGTCTAATTTGAGAGCCATGTAACCCACTCAGCTATGATGATTATGTTTCATATGATGTATAGATTCTGAAGCAATCAACAGGTTGTCACTAATAAGCGTTTCAGGAACAAAGGCGCTTTGGCATTCTGAAATCACCTGTGAAAGAATGATTTTCAGATGATTACATAAACATTTAGATATCACTTTATAAAGAAAGTTACAAAGGCTGATGGGCCTAAACTGAGTAATAACAACTGTCACTGAAATTTTAAGAATAAGCACTAGCAGAGTATGATTAATATTTTCACAGAACACCCTTGAGTTTAGGTAGTCCAGCACTGCTGCAGTTATGTCATCCCCGACTATATTCCAGTATTTCTGATAAAAGGCCGCTGGCATCCCATCAATCCTTAGGGCTTTTGTTGGACCGATTTGGAACATAGCCCTTTTTACATCTTCAGGAGTGAACTCCTGTAAGAGGGACTGATTCATCTCTGGGGTAACAACTTTAGGGAACTCTTCAAACAATTTTGAATCCCAGATCGGATTGCTACTCGAAAAAATCCCCGAGAAATAATCCAAAGCAATACTTTCGATCTAAGACAATTCGGTATGCCAGACCCCTGATTATCAAACAAACCAGTGATAGTATTCCTTCGTCTCCGATTTGAGGCTTTTTGATGGAAGAATCTTGTGTTCTGGTCACCAGCCCCTAGCCACTCTTGACGCGAACGCTGACGCCAAGCAATCTCCTGACAATAGAGGATTTCATTTATTTCGGTCTCAATATTCTTATGCTCATTCCATCTATGCCCAAACCACTCCTGCTACAAATTAGAGAAAGTTGTTGTTCCAAGCATTTGAGTCTTCTAGTAGAATTCACCAATGAATTCTTCCAAATAGATAGGCCCCATTCACAATTTTTGATTTGTATAGACACCTTCGCAAGAATTTTGGGATTGTATTTACATTTATTTTATTATAATTATTATTCTCTAAATAAAGAACAATCATATATTAATAAAAATAAGGATATGTTTAAATAAGAGAAGGGTAAAATTATCATTAATTGAGGTTAAAATTTAAAGTTGTCCTTAGTGAGCTAAACTTTAAATAATTGAGGATGTATTGGGTTACAAACTTTTCAAAAAGACTAGATAAAACATAAAGTCCATACAAAGAACTTATAACCTAATAATCCTTAAAAGAATTTATCTTCAACAAAATCCTTACCTATTTTGCCAAATTCGTACATCATCATACACCACCCTAACCTGTGATTTGTACGCCAAGTTACCACCAGTTCAGAAATACTTATGAACATAACAACAATATCCTGATGTTCGATTATCTTTTGCAAGACGTTGAGCCAATTGATTATCTCATCCTAAGAAGAAGATCAAACTTCACAAAAGAAAAAAAAATAGAGATTTCTAATATCTTCAAGTGCCAATAAAACAAAATTGGCATGGTTGTGCATGAAATGGATAAATGGAGCCCTCGCGGTGCTTGGGGCTTTGAAAACCCACAGAAGGATATCAACAATATTCTACAACATTATACTTCATTTTGACAACCAACTTTCCAAACACTACAAAATTACAGAGTTCAAAAAAACAAATTTGGATGTCATTCGCCGTCATATACCTAGGGCTCATCAAGCGTAGTTTTCGGATAGTCTTGATAGCCTGTGATGGCTATTATCCTAATCCGCGAGTTTGGCTGCGTAATAGAATCAAAACAGCAACACATCAAGAAAAAAGGAAAGGGAAACAAAAGAAAGTTTATGTTCATAGCATTTATTTTCTCCAGACATAGAATCTCGTAAATGTGAAAGGAGGTCATTGATCCAAAAATATTTGGGGGCAAAGGCATTCAACATGATAATGACAATGCAGCGAGTTCCTTCTCCATGCTAACTGATACACTGACTGGTATAAATGAGAAATTTGAAATACCTGTCGATGGCCAATATTTCTTCTATAGTTTTTCTTCTTCTTATACTTGAAAACAATTACTTTAGGATCCAATCCCTGCATAAGGGGAAAAAAATTATGAAACAATTCGAGGAAAAGAATCAAAACGAAAGGACTAACTACTATATTCACATGTACTGACTGACCTGCTCTTCAACAACAGCATGCACAACGGCATTAGTCACCACTGGTTTCCCAATGTAGGTAGTATTTTTTGTTCCCACTAGTAACACCCTGTTCAGGGTTATCTGCACAAATTATTGAAATACTAACATCTTAACAGAGTTGGGGAACAATAGCTATGAGGAAACATATCCCAACACAAAATCATACTTATACTGGGAAATTTAGGTTCTGTCAGCATTATAACAAGTATGGGACAGCCAGATACATCCCCAGACCACTGGAAAGAGTCAAATCATAGCGTTGTGAGCATTACATCAGCTCTTGCCCACTCCACAACAGAGTCAATATTTTGCAGCCAGTCTAGGTTGCTAGGTGATCAAACTACTGGCAAAAGATGGGCTATTCTTTGCATGCCTTGAAACATCATAGTTTATTACTTTATTACGGAACCAGTGGTAATTTGAATACGAAGAATCAACTAGATGTGCTATTCATTTTGTGTCCTGAACTCGAAAGTTTATTCAGTCACCAATGGTAGTTTGAATAGTTTGAAGTCTCTACACTCCTATTCAGCTGTATCAATGTGTGCTGAGTAAGTATTTTCCCTATTAAAAAAAAGGACATAAGAATGAACAATAAAATAAGACATTCTTGTCAACAATTCACGCACTCTCTCAAGGAAGTTGTGAGGTGAGTTTAGTTACTCTTCACATAAGAGACTATTGTTATAGTCTTCCAGGGACACAAGGACATATAATGGGAAATAATGTTTTATGCAAATCTTTAGTCACGATAGTCAAAATAATAACTGTTTTTCCCTTTTCGCTTTCTTGTACTAGCTGGACACATATGACATAAGAGCACTTGCATCAGTTTCCCTAAACTGATGCAAGTGGTTAACTATATTTTAGATAACGAAAACCTAGATTTGGGCAAAATATGGGTTGCATCAGAATCTCTTAGATTACTCTATAATAGTCTAATAAAGAATTGCAAGTCATTGGCTACTTGTATATAACTACTGTAACATTCTATACTCTAAAAATAATAAATATTCCCTCCTCTCTCCTTTATTCTCTCATGGTCTCACCCTTCACCTCCCTCTTGTTCTTTTAATGGTGATGGTGGTGGAATCAACCAGATCGCTCTCCTCCAAGTCTCAGATGGCTATTTTTCGTCCCAAAGTTGACGATCCTAACAGTCAATCCAGCCTTTACCCTCAAAAGCACTCAAGAATTGCAGAGAGCGAAAGAGACAATCTGGACTTTGGATCATGTCACCGTCATCATCATCCAGCCCCACCCACCATTATTATTATTATTATTATTATTATTTTTTGCATTCGCCCACACAGTGAGAACACTCATTCCATTCGATGAGTTCTTAGATAGTGTTCCAACTATGATTCTTTGCAATGTTTTATTAAATTTGGTTATGTAAATTGTTTTGTTGATTGTTCATTTGGTTGTTTAATGCGCTTCGTTGTTCAAATTTAGGTCTAGCAAACCGCCAGACGATGACTACTCAGTCTGCCAGCGACAAGGAGCCGTCAGAAGTTTGCTGCTTGATGTGGTGGCATGAGGAGAGATGAGGGAGAAGGGTTTCTTTTTTTCAAATGCACATGTGTAAGATGAAGTCAATTAAAGAAATCAATTAATATAAAAATGAATGATAAAAGAAAAGTAAACTAATATTTTAATGTTTTACAGATTAATATAGAGATTCTGATGTATTAGTTGATAAATAGAGATGTTAAATTGTCATAAAGTCACATTTGAGTAGGTAAAATAGAGAATCTCTGATGTGAGTGCTCTAATCCACCATGAAGGTTCAGTAATGTCAGACACAGAAATTGTTTTTAAATTTTGTATCACCAAATTTTACAGTAGGCTTTAGTCAGAAAAATAAAATAAGCAAAGAAATCAGAGCTCCAAACAAGGGAGAAAAATCTGAGGTATAGCTAAATGCCTAAATCATGAGAAAAACAAAAACTGGATAGTACATACTACCAGCATCACACTAATAGATCTAACAATTACTCTTGGGGAGAAACTGAGGAAGTAACAGATCATTTAATGTGTTGATATTCCAAAGTCAACTAAAAGTGGTGATCTCACAATGACATAAATAGGTTCCCTTACTATAATTTAACACTGATCACAACTAATCAGGATAACACCTACCTAAATTAATTTCAACCACACATTAAAAGAACCCTACTCAGAGAATCCACAACATAAAAACAAAGAGAGATCGCAATCCTGCAATAAGCTTAAGTGCATGCCTCCTTAACATGGCAGCGGGTAGGTCTGATACCAGAGAGTGAAGGACACAGCCAAAAAATGCTCATGACTTCATACGTGGTCTGTTTCACCATTTCCCCATCAGTTCAAATATTGTATTAACACACTTACCCTTATGCAACAAGATAGGGAATCATCATTAAAAATATTCTTGAAAATATGGTCTTCCAGCCCCAGTAACAATATTCTTGAGGCCTTTAATCTAGCCTCTAGCTAAGATGTTTGGTCGAACCTTCGTGCCAATTTAATAAAATTGATTTTTTATTCCCATTTAAAAAATGAATTACAAGTGAACATGTGACCCAATGGTAGAGTAGCAGGAGTAGGTCACATGTTCAATTCCCGAAAACAATTGACCCTTTTTTGCTAAAAAAAAAGAATTGACCTTGTGCTACACTATTTATTAAAAAAAGGCCCACCCGCCCATTGCTTATGCACGAGAATTGTTGACTATTTTTATTTTTAAAAAAAATTAACATGTACTACACAATTTAAGAAATGTCAAACAACTATTGTGAACAAGACTCCCAATACAGAGGCCAATATCCTATCCTATGGACCACATTTTATATGCATCTTACACCAAGGTAAACAAGATAATTAGAAAAGCTGACGCTGAAAATTCTCACAAGAATCAGTTCTGAGTTTCCTCAAAACAATATATGTATGTGTTATGGTGGAGCCTTCATTCTTGTTCCTTGGGACTCTTCAACATTAATTGAAGTCTTGGAATTACATCTTTCTTGGTGTGGGTATCAAGTTTGGTACATAACTTGATGTGGTGTTGATGCACATGCTATTTATAGCTTTGGAACTCTTGAAAGAGTGAGACTTGTGCATGACTCTTCTATATAAGAGGGAGACTCTTTGTAATGTGTAGAGAAAGAGTGAGTGATAGAAACAAGAGAGAAGAGTGAGAGAGAGCAAAAGAGCGTTCAGAGGAAACTCTTGAGTGCTTGTAACCCAAAAGTGGTGAATAAAATATTTCTCAGTTGCTCCGTGGACATAGGCCAAATAGGTGGCCGAACCTCTTCTTGTGTCATTTTATTTGTGTGTTTGAGCTTACTATCTAGCTGATTGTTTCATCATCCCAACAATATGCACTACTGAAATTTATAATGAAGACAGGTGATTAAAAAAAAGACAAGGGCGTGGTGTCTCATTTTCAGTAAGGTAGGACTTATTCTTATCTTTTTAGAGTGAAGGAACTTTGATATCCCTCCTCTTTTCCTTTCTTTCTTTGAAGGACTTAATCAGGAGTCTGATATAATTCTTTTGAAACCAGGTGACAGTATAACAATGGACCTTTTTGGGGAGCATACCATGGATGATTAGACCAGTTATTCAGACTTTATCTCCTTAAACAGCCAAAATAAAAATAAAAATAAAAATAAAAATAAAAAGTTAATCACACAAGAACACTTACAGAACTTAGTCTAGTGGTGCGATCAAGGCAATAAGGTGATAAGCTGTTATAATATCCTATTATTATGTCAATATAAAAAAATCAAGAAGAAAGAAAGAAGAACAAGAGAAAACACACCTTATCATTGACATTTGCCCCTTTTAGCCTCTGAATATAAAGAAATCTTCCTGGGAAAACAATATATTGGCGACCCCCAATCTGAACAAAACCAAAACAGAAGCTTCGATTATCACAAATTCCAACACTGTAACATAAATAAAAATACAGAAACGCATCAGGAAAAATCCCCCCACCGAAAAAGGGTAAAAAAACCCCCTATAATCAATTAACTGGGAAATGGCATATTGTTCTGAACTAACACTGAAAAATCCAAGTAATTAAACCACAAACAATACTAGGGTGAAAACAAATTTACATGAAAAGCAGAAGGCCAACAAAACATAAACCAAATGGCCTATCCTTGAATTGAGCAATCACTCCATAGATGCGAAGAGAAATTTTACAATCCACCACTCACCATGACCACGGCAAAAATCTCCTCTCTTTTGGGCTTTTCCTCCGAAGTTCCAACAATCTGAGTAGGTTGAGGCTCGGTTTCGGTTTCGGCTTCGGCTTCCAGAACTGCCGCGTCGGATGAGGAGAATTTGGGAATAAGAGGGAATGCAGGTCTTGCGGAAAGAAGAAGATGGGTTTTGGGACTCAAACTGAATTGGGTAGTAGAGAAAGAGAGGCGTTTTGGTTGGTTACGATGATGGGAGATGCTACAATGAGCTTGAAACGAAGAACAGAGAGCGAGCGTTGCAGTTGACGTTGCAGAGGAGGCCATCTTTGGTTTAGACTTTAGAGTCGGATGCTCAAGTGTTAATTTTTTTTTGAAGCAGAAGGGCTTATCCTATCTGTTACGAACTCAATGACCAATTTACCCCTACTTGAATATGCCAAATAATACTTTTTGTTTTCTTCGGTTAATCAATAATACAAAATTACTAAAGAGACAAATACTAGTGTGAAATAAAACATGTACCTAAGGAAGCTATCTTCAGTATCCAGACAATAACTACACTCCGTATCTGATGAAAAGTTATAATCCGTATATCCAGAAGACATGCAGTTAATAGGTCTTATCCAGGGTGGGTTATCTGCAAGAAGTAACAACTGTCAAAGAGCAGTTATCACGAGAGTTACCAGAGACGGTTAACTCCAGAAGCTTATAAAATCACGTATCCCATATTTGGAACGATAGAAGGTACCTAAAAAAATATCAGATCTTCGTGGACATAGGCAAGTTACCAAACCACGTACATTCTTGTGTCTTTTCCTTAAGCAATTTTTCTCCCTTAAGCAATTTTACTTCTTTAAACATTAAATTACATTTGGTGCAAATCTAGCATCGACAATTGGCGCTATCTATGGGAAACGGAGAGTTTCAATTAAAACTCATGTCACAAATTCCGGAAGAGGGTAAAGCGAGAAGGTTCTCTACACTCGGAAGAAGATAGGATTCAAGAACAAAATCCTTACGAAACAAAATTGGAAGAAGCCTTTCTCAAGGTGGAAGAAGACTTACAAGAGAAGCAAGAGCATGCCCAAGCCCTAAGGGAGAGTCTCCAGATCATTCGGAGGAAAGGCAAACGTCTGGGAAGTGAAATCCAGAGCGTAGTCCCGAATCCAAAGGATACAAACTTGAAGCATGTTCGAGAGCAAGAAAGTGATAGCACTGGGAGGTCACACCGGGGAAGAGGACCAGCCACTGAGAGGAGAAGGCATACATTATCTCCAAGGGAAGAGAGGAATAGATCACCGCTCCCAGTAAGAAGCACTAGGTGTCGGAGCCCTTCCCCAAGGGTTAGAACAAAGAAAGAGACCAGGGAGGTCTTATGGGGCGCTCAGAAGAAAGCAGAACAAAGCCTTAGGAAATTGACTTCCAAACCTTTCGTGTGGGCTTTACGATTGGAAGACCCACCAAGCAAGTTCTTGCTTCCGATGTTCATAATCTATGATGGAAAGACTAATCATATAGCGCACATTTAGGCTTACACCCACAAGATGGCGTTGTCGGCAGGACGGGATAGACTCATGTGTAAGATGTTTCCATCAAACCTGGGGATGACAGCCATAAAGTGGTTCCATCAACTCCCGGAGAATTCAGTTTCATTCTAGAAGGATCTTGAGCAGATTTTCGTAGCAAGATTCATAGCAAATGGTAGAGATCCAGTAACCTTGGATACGCTGTTTGCTTTACACCTAAGAAAATCATAATCACTCCAGGAGTATGCAGCCAGGTATTCAGATACAATGGCTACCTTTTGGCTTGGACTCCCTCAAGAGCATAAGTTGTGAGAGAGTTTGATAATGGCCCCACCAAAGAGTATGGCTGCGCTCCAAGATAGGATGAAGTAATATGTTAAGCTAGAAGAAGACAATCAAGAGGATCGACAACATGCCTCCTAGGAAAGGACCCAAAAAAAAAGAGCATAAGAAGTTTGAGAAGAAGACTGGGAGAGAGAAGGATTCAAAGATGAGTCCGAAGCCCAGTACATATGAAGCGGTGAAAATAATATTCAAGGATCCAATCTTTCGTATTTTGCCCCAGATTGCAGACAAGCCATTCTTTAGGCGTCCAAATAAGATGGTAGGAGATCCGTCGACACGAAACCAATCTAAGTGGTGTTCCTATCATAGGGACAAAGGTCACAGGACGAAAGACTGCAAGGAATTCAAACAAAATCTGAAAGACCTGATAATACAGGGACATCTTAAGGAATTTATTGATAAGAAGAAGACTACTGCAAAGAAGATGGCCGAATCCTGGCCAAAAGAGCAAGGAGAGCCTTCATATTATGTAGTCAACTTCATTGATGCATTGGTGCCAGATGTTCAACTCAATGATGAGATGAGGTGGATAGTGTATAGGAGGTCTCGAAACCAACAATAAGTAATGCAAATGGACTTTAATCCTAAGTTTGGAACTAAGAGGTTAAGGGAGGCAACCAAGATAGCGTTTACTAATGAAGATGCGACAGGCGTAGTCTTTCCACATAATGATGCTATGGTTATCTCTCTGCAAATAGGAGTGGTGACAATAAAGCGAATAATGGTGGACCAAGGAAGCTCTATAGAGATCATGTACTATTCACTCTTCCAGAAGTTAGGAAATACATGCATATCAAATTCCTGTCCCAACACATCTGATAGGGTTCAATGCAACCCCTGTTTGGCCCCTAGGAAGGATAAGAATGCTGGTAACAGCAGGTCCTCAAACTGTTGAAGTGGATTTCCTAGTTATCGATCTACCATCAACATATAATGCAATAATGGGAAGGAATTGGCTTCACTTGATTGAATTTGTACCCTCCTCGTACCATCAGATGCTCAAATTCCCTTACGAGGAGAAAGTGGTAGAAATAAGAGGAGATCGGTCTACTTCAAAGGAGTGTTTCATGGCGAAAGTGAAACCGATAAGGAGAATAATGATGATGGAGGAGGAAGCTCCAATCTTGGAAGAAGTTGGGAAAGAGCTAGCCACCGAGTCAGTGGAGGATCTAGAAAAGGTGTTAAGATCTAGAAAAGGTGTTAATCACACCGGAAGAGCCAGACAAATACTTTATGGTAGGAACTAGCCCGACTGAACTATATAAAGACTCCTTAATTGGGATGTTGAGAAGGAATTTGGGGGTGTTTGCATGGACTCCCTATGAGATGGTAGGAGTAGATCCAAAGCTGACAGTCCACAGATTGAATGTTAAAGTAGGTTGAAGCCGGTAAATCAAAGGGGAAGGAGGTCAGCTATCGAACACACTGAAGCTGTGGTAAAACAGGTGGAGAATTTGCTGGAAACAAAAGCCATAAGGGAGGTTCAGTATCCTGAATGGCTATCTAATACGGTAGTGGTTCAAAATAAAGATGGCAAGTGGAGAGTCTGCGTCGACTTCACAGATTTAAACCAAACATGTCTGAAGGATTTGTTCCGCTTTTAAAAATTGATCAGTTTGTCGATTCGACATCGAGAATGGCACGAATGAGCTTTTTGGATGCATATCGATGATATCACTAAATCTTGATGCACCGGTTAGATCAGGAAAAGACGTCATTTATTGCACCTAAAGGAATATTTTGCTACCGCTATTAAAGCTCAAGTGCTAACAGATTCTGTTGTAGTGTTCAGCACGGAGCAACAACCTGAGCAATCTAACCAGACATGGAAGGTACAAATAACTCTTGTGTATCCTTGGGAATTGTAGGTCGACGGATCTTCAACAAGACGAAGGTCCGGAGCAGGAATTGTGCTTACTACACCATAAGGCAAAGTACTGGTCAGGGCAAAAGAGTTGGTGATTTATTCAGATTCTTAGCTGTTAATGAATCAATGAACTGAACTTTACATCGCAAAAATGGCAACTATGGTAGCATACATGGAGAACATTAAGGAGTTGCTCGATCGATTTCAAGATTATAATATAATTCAGATTCCACGGGAGCATGTGCAATGGACATGCTAGCGCTTTTGCTACTCTTGCCTCAGCCGACCAACTAGGGGTGAAGAGGATTATCGAGGTACAAGTCCTAGAGCGACCAAGCATAGAAGAACCATTGGAAGTGATACGATGCGCAAAAGAACAGACGCCAAGTTGGATGGATCCGATCATCTTTTATTTAAAGGATGGTATTCTTCCTGAAGACGAGAAGGAAGCCAAAAAGTTGACATTTAAAGCAGATCATTTTTGGCTATCTCTTGACCATAAACTCATAAGAAATCTTTCTCAGGTCCTTATCTGTTATCTGCTAATCCAAGTCGGGTGGAGGACTTGCTGTATGAGATTCATGAAAGTTCTTGTGGAATGCATGCAGCGAGTCGATTGCTTGCATTCAAAGTGATCACCCAAGGCTTTTGGAGGCCATACATGCAGAATGATGCTTTGCAGTATGTCAGAAGATGTGAGAAATGCAAGAGGTTTGCACCAGTTCCTCACCAACCAGTAGGAGACCTTTGTTCTCTTACAAGTCCATATCCTTTTGCCCAATGGGGATTGGACATTGTAGACCATTACCTCGAGCTACACACAACAGAAGATTCCTGATTACTACTACAGATTACTTCACGAAATGGATTGAGGCCAAGCCTTTGGTATCAATCCGTGATGTTGAAACGAGAAAGTTCGTTTGGGAAAATATTATAACTAGGTTTGGAATCCCGTACGCCTTCATAAGTGATAATGGAACTCAATTCTCTAGTGCCAAATTCAAAGAATTTTGTGGCGGCTATGGGATAAAAACCTTTACTTTACTCCTGCCTACCCGCAGTGTAATGGCTAGGCAGAGGCATCCAACAAGATCATCCTTGATGGAATAAAAAAGAGGTTGGAATCATCCAAGGACAAATGGGTGGATGAGCTCCCATCCGTTTTATGGACATATCGAACCACGCCACGCCGATCCATGGAGGAGTCTTCATTTTTCTTTGGACTACGGAGCTGAGGCTGTCATTCCTTTGGAAATAGGTCTACCAACCCTCAGAACGCAAGTGTTTGAAGAAGGTAATAATAACCTTGCATTAGAGAGGAACTTGGGCCTACTGCAGGAAAAAGAGATCAAGCTATGGTATGACTGGCAGCCTACCAACAAATTCTTTCCCGATCCTACAATAAGAATGTCAAGGCAAGAAGCTTTGAAGTTGGAGATTTCGTCTTAAGGAAGGTCTTATTCCAGACCAAGGATCCAACAGACAGGAAACTAGGTCCAAACTGGGAAGGACCATTCCAAGTCACAACAAAGGTCAGACAAGAAGCCTACAAGTTAGTTAGGCAAGATGGTAGGAGTTTCCATGGGACTTGAAATGTTTCCAACCTAAGGAAATTCTATTTGTAATACCGAATATGACCATAATACGCCTTTGGCATCTTATCATCATCAATAAAAGAATAAGTCTTTCTTCATTTAACTTTTTTCATTTTTTTGTTGTCCATTTTCAATTTAATTCAATGCTTCATACTTAACGGATTAATCAATCACTCGGGCCAAGATTCAATTTCTCAAGGACTTACTGAACTTATGCTGGGAATCTCAGCTTCAGAAAAAAGGGAATAAGTCAGTCTTAGAGTGTGGTATGGATCACAACTGTTAAGAGAACAATTGTCTCGCCAAAGCAGTTAAGAAGGGAGTGCCCACTTCTCTTCAACCGGCACGTTATTTTTGAAATGTCATATAACTGCCTCTGCAGTTATTATACCCACTTATCGACAGTTGCTTGTGAGTGGCTTGATGGGTGTTCAAAATGAGTTTTTCTTCAACTCCGGTGAACCTCCCTCCAAAAAGAAAGGCTCAGGCTAATGAAGCTGATGACGTTCAAGTTATTCATCCATATCCTGCTAGAGTCTCACAAAAGAAGAAATCCAAGGTTGATTATGAGGATGAGAACTTAATGATTCTTGAGGGGCCAGTAGATAATACAGCTAAGGAAGTGATCGAGGTAGAAGAGGACGAAGAAGAAATGAGGGTTGTTGAATCCTTTCTAACAAGAAGAGCAAAGAAGCAAGTGGAGGATTTGAAGAAAGAACTTGAGTTTATGGGAAGAGAATTCCAGAGTCTTCAAAATCATTATGGCATTCAAGCACTCTGCAAACTCTGGAGCATTCGGTTATCCAAATTTGTGATACGACATGGGTGGCTACAATGGCTCAGGATCCACAAAGACTCCGACTTTCCCTCATGGACATCTCTTTCTGAGCTAAGTCAATTGTGGATAAGGTAAGGGAAGCTTTAGCCATGTAGGTCGTCTAAAATGTACTTGGTCAGCTTCTTACCTTATGCCATATTTTTCTTATGTAATATGTTCCTAATGCAATATTAGTATTTAAGAAATATGTCTTATTTAATATTTTACTCAAAGAGGCTTTATTCCAAGAAAAAGGCTACAGCCAAAGAGGTTTTATTCCAAGAAAACATACAGTCAAAGAGGCTTTATTCCAATAAAACATACAACCAAAGAGGCATTATTTCAAGAAAAAGGCTACAACCAAAGAGGCCTTATAAAAAAATGACTGAGGGTGTGTTTGGTAAACAATATAGCATGTAACATATAATTTAGCTTATATGCTGGCGGCGTATATGCTGTTTGAAATTCTGGTATATATGCTGTTTAAAATGTTGTCGGTGTTTGGTTAACTTATTCTGAAAAAACATATATGCTGTGAAAAATTACATACAGGGGTAGTAGTATAAATGAATTTACAAATGCAATTTATATATTTTAAAATTAATTTTTTTTTACAATACGACTATTTTAACATTTTAAAATTTTTAACACATTTTTACATTTTAAACCCAACTTCTCAAACTTTTCTAGTAATATTAAAATATTTTTAGATATTTTATAACAAATATATTTTTAAAAGTTAACCTATTTCAGAAAATGTAAAAATATATTACAGATCCCTTTTCTTAAAAAAAATCTCATATTCTAGTCTTTTTTAATATAGATATTACAACACTGTTAAAAAAAATTACATCTTTCCGGATTTTTTCATAAAAATTTTAGAAATATTTTACAATTATTAACATACTCCCGAAGATTTTAAAATAAATATTACAAAAAAAAAATCATATTTTTGGCTTTTTTAATATAAATATTACAATATTTTAAAAAATTTGACATTTTCCAGATTTTTTTATTCAAACTTCACAAATATTATTAAATTAGTAACATATCCCCGAAATTTTTAATAAAATGATTAAAACAAAAAGAAATGCTCATATCTTTTTTCGTTTTAATATAAATAAATATTATAAGAAAAATTTGAAATTACAAACAATATTCAGCCTCCTACTAACTTTTACCAAAAAAGGAAGTTATAAATACTTCAACATTTTGAATATTCAAATTAATATTTTAGTAATAATAATTAAAGTTTGTTTTCATAATTACGTTAACTGTACATACTTCCATATAATTCAAATACATAATCGAACTACATCTTACATTAGCCTATTTTACAAAATAAAATATACTACTATCTTCTACGTGAACTATATAATTGTCCTGCTACTACGTCCCGAAATGCTATCATGTCTGTATCGTCAAACACAATTGTGTCATCCATCTCTACGTCAAAGTAGACACATACGTATACAACATGTCAAAGTCACATAATGCTAAGACATTCTGTGTAGGTATCCCTTTTCTCCCAATGTATTTATCACGTCTGTCTATAGAGATAATAGCTGGGATGTGTGTCCCATCCAGAGCTCCAATACAATCTCGAAAAATATAATGATAAGCTACTTTCCCATGCTCTCGTATGTACCTAAGGCTTTCGTTTAGTTGATTCCCCCTAGGTTTAATGATATCTACTAACAATGACATCATGGCCCTAAGTACGACATGGAGGTATCGACTGATAGTCTCCGCGAAACGTTGGAAGCGTTCTTGAAGATCCCGATTAGATTGGGAATGAGCTAGAGTGTACACCAAAATAGCAACCATCTCTGGGATGATAGTTCTTCTACTACCCCTTAAGCCGTAGTTATCTCTCAAGACCCTTCGCAAGTTTCTAAAAGTGTTCACACCCATTCAGAAAGTCTGATAACAACATATCAGATGACCTTGTAGGACATCCTTCACCCATATGAGTCTGGTGAGCTCACATGTTTGACAAGGATTTCTAGGGATAGTATTTGTCGAAGAGATAACACCTTCACAAATGTAGGCTGTGGCTGTAGTGCCTAGCATAATAAGCTTCTGTCTACGATACATGTTATCACTATCGCTGCTCGAGTTAGTATCATCCATATCTCTACAGAAAAAAAAATCCTTATTACAAATGCAAAACAATCATATTAATTCCAAGTGAGTTAATGCAACAATCTAATGAAAAAACAAATCCATAATGATGGAAGAATTCATAACAGTAGCATATTCAAATTGGAATTCGTAACAGAGAGTCTGAAAAAACCAATTAAAATCCATGTACTTTAGAATAACAGAGTCTGACACAATACTAGCACATACATGGTGCTCTCGAGTTCAGAATATACTAATTAAAACAAACAACAATGATTTCCTCATATCCCTATCCAACTACAGAATCACACATTTGAACCATTGTCATCACTTTTCTTCCACAGCCTTTCCAGATAGCCAAACCGTGCACTTGAGGGGAGTGCCAAGAACAGCAGCCTCTAAGAACTAGTATTGAAAAGTTCTATTCCATAGTAGAAGATCTCCGGATGAGAAGTAGTAACATCCAGCTCTACTAGTGCCTTCACGGCTTGCTCATAGGTTGGGTCGATATACTTTTTAGTCTTCTTGGCCTCGTAGTAATCTTTTTTCACAGCAAAGTAGGCATGCTGTTCATCAGTCTGTGTGCTAACAAGGCTTACCATATTGTCCAATGACTCATTGGTTTTGGCATTTTCAAAAGTAGCCATCCTTTTGGCATTCCGGTTTCTACCACTAGTACGAGCTCTCTTCCCAGCTGTCATGGACTCCTGTCCTGGAGTTGTAGTCTTCATAGGGGAATGACCAGTGGAGTGCAAATCATCCATATCATCAAGCTCAGTTTGTGTTGGTAGTTGTGGAGTGTAGTAGTCATTATCGAAAAATTCATCTAGCCCGTCATTAGCGGTTGCCGGTGCAATGGCCTCTTCACCTGTCGCGTTCTTGCCACCCCACAATTGGTCTTGCTCGTCACGCAAAGGCAAATCAATAGTTCTGAACTTCTTGTATAGTGGATTCTCCTAAGTTAAGTAAAATTATCAGTTAATAACTTAAAATGTACAAAATTAATGGTTGAAATGTAAAAGTTACTAAAAAAGTGAGAAGGAGTGTGGACTTATAGCAATTCTTGCCTCCCACCAGTCATATGAGGTATCCACTATGCCAATCTCTGGAATTAACACCTAATCCAGTCTCAGAATTGGTCAACCTATTGAAGAGTTGCCAATTTTGCTTCATATTGTCATGCTTAGTCTTCAACTTCTGGGAGGTGAATATGGACCCGGTAAGTTGCTTAAACTCGTCACTTATTTTTTCCCACTTCATTGTTCCCATGTGCTTTTTCTTCCACGCAATTAGTAAATCCAGGAAAATCTTTGTAAGTGGCTGATCCCATTTTGTTGCCCCCCCTTTAGTATTTTGCATAACCTCTTTCTCTTTCCTACTTATCTTATGCTACTCACCCAGCGACACAGTCATGTGACAAGGCAACAAAATCATGAACAATTATTTCAAATGCATGGAAAAAATCATTTAATCCAGTGGTAGATTCAAACATATTCGATCAGCCATGAAACAATGTCATTCAAAGAGGATCAAATAAATAAATCCATCAAAACAGTGTAATTTCCAAATCAAAAAAAAAAGGAGATAGTGGCAAATGTAGCATAGAGTGAAGAATGTCAATTCATTGTCAAAATAACAGCAACCACATTTAATGAAGCAGAAAATGTCTTTCAGATTCACAAAAGTGAAACACATTGAAAAATGCCATGAAACAATGTGATTCATCAAGTAGAAAATAAAGAAGACCTAAAAATATGAAAAATGTGGTGAAGAATGCCAAAATTATGTGGTTATGCGGAATTACAATTACAAAGTTTGAATGAGCAAACGAATGCATTTCAGATTACTAAATGTGAAACAATGGCAATTCCATAAAAACAATGTCATTCATCCAAAGAGTGGGTAAACAAAGATCGCAAAATCTGAAAAATGTAGTGAAGACGTATGCCCTAAACAGTGTGGATTTATCATTAATGGGTGTGAATGAGGAAAATAATGCATTTAAGATTATAAAAATGAGAAACTGTTTCGAAACCACATTGAGCAGTGTGAAGGAGGTAGAGAATTCATTTGAGATTCAAACAAATGGGCAGCAGTGGTCATATGCAAAAAAAAAACAATGTAAATTCAGACATGAAGATAAATGGAGTGCACGTAATGTGCAAACTAGAGTGCATTACCATCATTTCTATTTGGATATGAACTGAACAATGTGTTAAGTACATCAAGCAACGATAAGGAGGCAGACAATGCATCTCAGATACAAACATATGGGACACAGTGGCCATTTGCCAAAAACAGTGTCATTAGCGAATAAAAATAAAATTCATTCGTAATACTATGCAAGATTATGTGGAGAGTGACAATGTATTTGGTAATGTCATAAACAGTGTGGAAATACTATAAGAAGTGTCAAAGTGGCAGAAAGAGCAGACTATCAGCAAATTCAAAATCATGACTCGTACAAATGCATAAAAGATCCCATGAAACAGAAATTGATAACTACATGAAAAATGCAATTCAGAACACCATATGAACACCATCCAAGCAGTGGATTATAACCAAAACTCCTCCTCCTCTACCTCTCTTTCTCATGCATACTACCATTGCAAAACAATAGAACTCAGTCAAATTCAACATCACAGGCATCAAATACAATCCATCAGAGAAAAAGACCATTTGTAACATTGAATTCCACACTAGGTCATAACTCATAACCAGGTCATCTGATGAACTAATTGAAATCAAACCAAGTAAGAGGAGCCACACAGAATTTAACACTGGCAGCATCAACAATAGTAGAACAATTTACAACATAGCAGACCAATAATTTGAAAAAATTCTGAAAAATGTTTGGAAAGGCCATTAACATGCTATATGGAGGTAAGGTAAAAAATTACAAAAATCACGAAGCAAGTGTTGGCAGTTTGCTAATTTGGTAACAAGTGATGTTCGGCCAACAATATGGGTGGATGAACTAAACCATAAACCTAAACAGTGGCTAAGTTCCATGAACACCCAAATTTCATTCTTCCCAAACCAATGACAGTACAGAGAAGCTTCGTAATAGGAAGCACGAGTAGAAGGTAAACCCTAAGTCGAACATTCACAGATGGATTACAAAAACCCTAATAATGATAAATTCGTACCGAAAAACTCTGGGATTATGAGGGTATGGATCGATGGATACCGGTTGTTGTGTTTCCGATGATGAATCGAAAGAACATAAGCAGATGACGATCGACAGAGGCAGACAAAATGGAGATCAAATGCCCAGGAGATGTGGTTTTTGAAAATGGTTGTACAATATCGTTAGGGTATTTTATCCAAAAAGGCATTTTTGCCATTTAACTAAAATTATAAGGGCAGCTGAGAATTTGCACCCTTCCAACTGGATAAATGGTGTTTGAAATGGTTTTTTGATATTATTTTCGAAATGGCAAATTATATGGTAAAATTGTTGTAGCATTTTATAAGTAGCTTACATGCTATATTAGCATATATGTTGGGTGAAAGTGGTTTGCCAAACAGCCCCCAAGAGTCTTGGCCAAAAAGGGGCCTTATTCCTATAACTAGTAAAGAAAAACTAGTACTACATGCTAAAGAGGCAAAATAAAAAAAATGTTCCTACTGTCCAAAAGGATCTATGGCAGACGTGTCTCTAGGAGTCTTGGTATTTGACCCAATGCACTGCTCACGAATGTCACTAAGCTTCGGATGAGGATGGTCAGGAGCAAGCCATTGAAAGAAGTCATCTCTCCAAGCATCATGATGAGCTGGAATATCTAGTGCCATAAGGGTGAAAGCATGACCAAGACCAAAGTTCTAGTTAGATTTGATGGCAAGGGTTTCTGTTTACTTCTTGCAGCATTAAGTTATGCCGGCTTCGACTGCCTTCGTTTTTTCTGCTTCAGCTATTGACATATGGTCTTGAGCATTCTTAATATTTTCTGCAAGTTTATGTGTCACGCCCCTATCCCAGATAGGTGTGAATGAGCACTCATGAATCTCAGTGGTGTGACTGGTAGGGAACCCCTCCGTTCCCCGAATAGGATTTAAACCAAATATCTACCCAAGCCACTATGAGTCATCAAGAAAACTCCAGAAATAGTCACACACACACATATATATATATAAATCTCAACCGAAATCCCGACATACTGTGACTTACAAACCAGAGTATACAGCGAAAAATCCAAAACATCATAGAAACGGAAAGTAGATACTAAACAGACAAACATCCCTACAACAGCTACCCATCACGTCTCACGCATCCCTGCGCTGGTCATCCGCTCCGGCTATCTCACCTGAAAAACATGTGAATGAAAGGGATGAGCCACGAAGCTCAGTAGGGATATGGAGAAACATTGATAATCAGAGTAAACGAAATGTATTAACTCGAGATGTAAAAATGGAATGATAGAAACTCGAATGGTGACACTCTCCAGTACCACCGAACTCCAATAAATTAAAGATAAAGTAAGAAAACCTATAAGATATAGAAAGTATAAAGGAAATCATAAAGTGATATACTGATAGAAGATAAAATCTCCGAGAAAATCGATCCATCATACACATCATCAAAATCATCAATCTATAGGGTAGACACCGAGTAGGCTCCACCACTACCATCCTCAATTACAACTCTCAAATCAGTACTCAATCATAATCCATCTTAAATCCATATAACATTAATAAATCATCCCCTGTACCCATTCTGATCCTCGTAAGGTGTCCCTCAGTCCAAGTACACCCCATATTGGATGATGATCGAGCTTATATAGGTACTCGATAGCATCGCCTACATCGAAGAGCATCCCCTAGGATGTACCCCACCTCAATTCGGTCTCGAGGTACGTACCCGATCAGAACTATCAACAAATCATCCAGTAGGCTGTGTCACCCGATGTGGGTCCCACACACTACAAATCATCCATCAATAATCTTAGAGCATCATCACAAAAAATCACCAGAATACAGTCCTATCCAGACTCTCCAAAATACCATATAAACAAGAGGTGGGCCACACACAAGACATAACACATAAGAGTGTAGCTAGTCGTACAAACACCATCAATAATAGCATGATAAAATGTTACAATTGCGATTGCGGAAATAAAGTAGATAAGAATACAAACAGAGAAATTCCCAACCTCCCGGGAATTCCACACAAATAGACGAGTAGGAGTCCGTCGAATACGGAACCCCAAATAAGGTATAGGGCAGAACCCCTACCTGAAATGTCGAATGACGCTAATCTGTAATACGTCCTCGACTCATCGAAATTCGAACCCCAAAATCCCCTGATCAGTCTCCTGCACCGAAATACAGATACGTATACCCGATACAGTTAAAATACAGAAAAGCATGCTAAAAGTCGAACCAGGTCAAAAGTCAAACTGGGTCAAAAAGTCCCACTCGGGTCAAAAGTCAAGCTGGGTCAAAAGTCAACTTGGGTCAAAATCGGTCAACTCGGGTCAACAGTGGTACAACCACTGCCGTCGCCGGAACAGTCGATTCCGGCAACGTTGACCGGCGAACCACACATCAAATTGAAGCTCTCAGAAAATACAATCCAATGGTACCTCTCTCGTTCCAAAACACCATCGAAATCGACCGGGATCGCTCCTAGAAGTCATCGAAAAGTCAAACTTTTGTCGTCGGTGGTGCTCCGATGACAACGATTCCAGTTGGGTTTTGTTCCTCACTCTACAAACTTCGTTTTGACACCACACACGCCTCAATCGGTGGATAAATCACCAAAACCCATTTCAACCACCTCTCTGCTCTCTCTCTCTCTCGCATGCTGCTGGAGAAGAATGCCAGAAAATCTGGTTTATGCCATATTTTCTGTGCAATTATCGTTTTGCCCCTCGTTTTACTAATCATTACTTAAATTTTCAAAATTCATAACAACTCCAATTCAACTCCGATTCAGGTGATTCTTGCGCCAATATTTTTCTAAATTTTTTAAATATTTATTTAAAATATTAAATTTTAAAAACTATTTTTCTAAAAATTGGGTTTGGGATATTACATTATGTTCAGCAAAAGACTTGTCCTCTAGCAGTTTTGCACAACTAGTCTTTGACTTTGCTAGCTCCTTCTTTATTCTGTCTAAGTCAGTACCAACTACTCCTATAAAATTATGGTTAGGGCGAAAGCCCAGTTTGGCCCATATTCGAATATGGGGTAGTCCGGCCCATGTGCTGGAACGAAAGAAAGTTGGAATCTAGGACAAAAGTTTTTTTTTCATTGGATACCTCAGAGGTACCAAAGGTGGTTTGTTTTATAGTCCTAAGGATCAAAAGATCATTGTTAGTGCCAATGATTGATTCTTAGAAGAAGACTATATTATGAACCACTAACCCAAAAGTAAGATTGTTCTTGAAGAACGAATAGGATAAATACAAGGAAATCAAATTCCTCAAGAAACTTTAGGATTACAATCTAGATCCACCTAATAGTGGGAGGATTGAAGAATCTCAAAATGATTTTGCTCAAGTTGATGATCAAGACATGTTGGGAAATCAACCATATCAACATATAGAACCTGATATATTCAGAACATAATCATTACACCGAAATACTCCAAATAAACAGGCAGTGCTTTGTCGTAGTGGGAAGGTAACTAGATTACCTAGTCGGTATGTTTTGTTGGGTGAAGTTTTTGAAATGATTCCAACCGAACAAGATATCGATCCTAGTAACTACAATAAAACACTAGAAAATAAGCAGAATCTTGGAAGAAAGCTATGAAATCTGAGATGGAGTCCATGTACTCTAATTAAGTTTGGGAACTTGTTGAACCAAAAAATGGAGTAAAACCCATAGGTTGCAAGTGGATTTACAAGATAAACAGAGGGGTGGACGAAAAGGTGGAAATCTTCAAAGAAAAGCTTGTAGCAAAAGGTTATACTAAAAAAAAGGGATCGATTATGAGGAAATTTTTTCTCCTGTAGCTATGCTTAATTGCATTCGGATACTCTTATCCATTGCAGCATATTACATTTATGAAATATGGAAAATGGAAGTCAAGGAAGTTTTCCTAAATAGAAGTCTTGACGAAAGCATCTATATGGTGCAACCAGACGGATTTATAGCTAAAGACCAAAAGCACTTATTATGCAAACTTAAGAGGTTCATTTATGGACTAAAGCAAGCATCTAGATATTGTAATATAAGATTTGATCAAGCCATAAGATCCTATAGATTTGAGCAATATTCTGATGAATCTTGTGTCTATCGGAGGAGCAATGGAAGTGTGGTGGTGTTCTTAGTACTTTACGTAGATGATATATTCCTCATCAGAAATGATATAGCTATATTATTCTCAGTTAAAACATGGTTGAGTAATGAGTTTGAAATGAAAGAATTGGGAGAAGCTAGTCACATTCTTGGAATCAAATTTCTAGAAGATCAGAAACAAAGAATTTTGGGCTTATCTCAAGGAGTCTATATTAACATTATCCTAGATTTGGTATACAAGCTTCCAAGAAATGATTTTTTCCTTACAGATATGGAATCATTATATCTCGAGATCACTATCCTAAGAATTCTGATGAGATAAGGAACATGAGTCGAATATATATTATATGGTTGGTCTAGATAGCAGATATCAATCAAACCCAGGAATGGAACATTCAATTGTTGTAAAGCATATACTCAAGTATCTAAGGAGAACGAGAGATTATATGCTGGTTTAAAAGGTTGGTGAACTTATACCTGCAGGGTATATAGATGTGCATTGGAGGGTCTTGCAATAAGATGTGTATGGCCATGAGCAGAAGTGGGAGATTGATAGGGATAGTATGCTAGAGGCCATTATTTTATGTAATGTTCAAACTCAGTTTATTTATTTGAGTAAAATATGTTTAGTATTTAAATATGAAAAATGACATATTGTCATAAGCATCTTTTATTCTATATGGTATATGAATTAGTGTGTAGAGTTTAGCTTACACACAGAAGATCAATTCATAAGTTCCTATTGAATATAAGCAAATTATCACAGCTTAGACGAAATTGAACAAATTGATGGCAGGGCTGTAATATTGAATTTACTATACTAGTACACTTAGAGTGTATTCATCAGGACTGCGTGTTAGTCAATTTTCCAGTCTCACTACATGGAAAATTGTACACTCACACTGACGTTATGACATTATTCATAATCTTAATTTATTAAATATTATTGGTACGTGTGCATTTAATGTGTGGAATTTTGATTTACGAAAGGGTGAGATCTTTTTGTACAGGCCAACATACACCGAGTGAATTCAGTTATCGCATTAAATGCACGATGAAAAATAATCTGTTAATAAAATTCATGTCCATTATGGATTGATGATACCCTCTCGAGAATGCTTATAGGATTTAAGATTGTGTCAAAACCCTTGAGGTGGATTTTAGTTAATCCAACACATTCAAATAAGTTAAGCGGTAAGCTCGAGGAATATTTAAAGATGTCAATTAAATATTGTATGTCAATGACATATTTAATTGACGGGTATTTGTAACTTAACATGATTTTATCATACGATTATAACGAAAGGATCAGATTTAATTTGAGATAAAACGGGGAGTGCAACTATAATGTTTTAGTGGAATATATTATAGTTTATGAATTTTAATTATGTTCATGGGTATGCGCTGATAATTAAATCCGCAGGGAGCTTAAGTTTTATTTTTCTTTGTTGGTCCCCATTATAGCCCATGTAAGCCCAAATCTAAGTGAATTAGGAAACCTAATTGAGGTTGGAGTTCCCTAATTGGAGAGGAGTGTGGGCCGATCACCTAGGGTTAGGAAACCCTAGGTTGGCCGATCCCTATATAAACACACACTAGTGTGTTATGTTTCTCTAACGTTGAGACATCAGTTGAACTCAACTCTCTAATTTTCTCCACAGTTTTGATTTCTAATTTTAAAGCTCTTGGTGTAGAGAGTCCACACTCTGGAAATCCAAGTTCGGGAACTGGTTCATATGGTGGATGATCCACAAGTTTGAGCATCATATCAAACGAGCTGACTCCATCCTTCGATATAGATTTTTAGAGATCTCTAAGTACGTAATCTTCAAAAAATTAGATCTATCATAGATTATGCATGTTAATCATAATTAGTAAGAAATTTTTGAACGCTATTTTTCTATCTATTACTCGTATGTGGTTCCTTGTTTTTAAAACGTTTCAGCGAGTGTGTATTTTCCAACAAAAGTACCAGAAATTCCATAGGCTAAATTGGGTGTCAAGCATAGACTGTTGGAAAGATAAGGATGTCTAGTTTTTAGAACAATTTATGGTTTGTGAATCCAAGTTTTGTAGACCAAGTTATTATAGTTTGAAAGTTGCCACATGCATATTGACTTTTTATGCGCGATCCATGTTTGAGCGTGGATTGAGCGCCCTATGACATAAAAGTTACACAATATTCTACGAGACCCTTGTTCATGCACTGAGACGCAAGAAAATTGCTAAGAATATGAGCCCATTGTAAATGAGGGAACCTTAGGAGAGCTAACGACTGCAACTAGCGTCCATACTAGATTTGACCAACTGCCCATCCTACCTCCTCTACTTTCTTGACAACCCATCTTTGTCTTAGTGGAGTCTTTTGGTGGCATGTTTAGATTCTCTTCCCCATTACTTAGAAAAATTGAGCCATCGGTTCAAGTACAAGATATTATTATTACCGCCTAGACATTTAAACATCCAACTCGTAAATGCAAACCCAATTTCAAGAGCAAAGCTCTACCAACTAAGCTATATCCCCTTGTGCCAAGTGGAGCATGCATGAAGGAGTAAGATGCTTCTTCAAGCTATCAAAGAAAATGAATTTCTAACCAAAAAGCTTGATAAAGCAAATGAAAAAAATCAAGGAGTTGAATGAGGAGATTATTGTACTTTGTCCACCTAAGGTAGTTTGTGATGTAACCTACCTTACTAAAGCAGAAACTAAGAGGGAAGAAATACTAAAAATGGTATGTTCTAATGTTACCAAGTTTGAATCTGGGTCTAATCATTTGCAAAACATTCTTGATAAGTAGAGACTGAACAAAAAAACTTATGGACATAGATATGAAAAGGAGAAAGTTCTATAGATGGTTCCAAACTCAAGTCTCCAAATTTCATCAAGTTTGTTCCTTCATTTTTAAAAAACATTGGAACAAGAAGAAAACAAACCTAAGATGTTGGGAAAGAAGTTGGTCAACGATCTCGTTTACATCAAAGGTATGAAATCTAATATTTTTTTGGTAGGTTAGCTCAACATTTCTATGCTCAAACATTCTTTACAAGGCATAATGTTCAAAGGTATAATAGAGTTAAGTTTATTCATACGTGTCATTATTGTGGAATTAGGGTTTATAAACGACCTGATTTTCATAATTTGTATGGAATGTCTAAGTCATATTTATTCAAGAAACCTAATGTTGAAAGTTTGCAATTTTTTTCTCAAAACAGGTTTCAATCTCTTGCTGAAGAGCAGACGAAAATTTATAAGAATTTGAGATAACCTTCACAAACATCTCACATGAAGAAACATTGGATGAAGAAGCCAAAAATGAGGTGAATAGTGGTTCATACTATTTTGAATGCCTTCAAAGATGATGCTTGATAAGATAGTGGATGCTCACGGAACATGACATGTAATAAGTCCTTATTCTCAATTTTTAAAACTTTTGATGGTAGGCTGAAGTTAAAGGTAAATGAATAATCAAAACTTCTGATGAATGTGTTTTAAAAGATGCCTCGTACGTTGAAGGTCTCAAGACTAAATTGATAACCATAAGTCATTTATGCGATTCCAAGTATACAACTTTGTTTACTAGACGGTATTGCAAGATTTTTTTATACTAATCATGTTTCTATCCTGGAAGGTAAAAATTCTTTTGATAATTGTTATACCATTCCAGTTGAACCAGTCATGTCTTGCAATTCTACAATTGATTCCACTACGGACCATTTATTAAATGAAAGATTAGGTAATCCAAATTTTCATGATCTGAAGAACATAACTAACAAGGAAGTGGTACGTGGAATATCGAAAATTGGTTCAACAAAAGGTATGTGCGGTCCATGTGAGCTAGGCAAAGAAACAAAATCTTCACACAAACAGGTGAGTAGTGTCAACCTATTTGACCTACTCAAATTGAAAGTATTGGAGGTAAGAAATATATACTTCTTTGTGTTGATGATATTTCAAGGTTTACTTGGGTAAGATTATTGCGTTAAAAATTTGTAACTTTTATACTTTTTTATGATCTATATCTCTTATTAGAAAATGAAAAGAAAGATGATGCTTTTCACTTACGTAAAATTAGATTGAATCACAACATAAAATTTGAAAATGCTAAGTTTGATACTTTTTGCAGGCACTTTGGAATTAAACATGAGTTTTCAAAACCAAAGGCTCCACAACAAAATATAGTAGTGGAGAGGAACAATGATGCATGTTAAAAGCATTCCTCAAAGGTTTTAGGCTAGAGCATTGAACACTACCTACTATACTATAAATCATGCTCTCATTAGAATAGGTACTAAAGTTACATGCTATGAAATTTGAAAAGATAAGAAATCCACTGTTAAACACTTCAGAGTTTTTGATAGCAAATATTTTATCTTACATGATAGAGAAAACATTTGTAAGTTTGATTCAAGAAGTGATGATATGGGGTATTCTTTGAATAGTTTTGTTTATTGTTTGTTGAACAATAAGACCAAAACTAAGATGGAATATGCTAATGTGGTTATTCATGAAAATGTTATAGATGATTGCACTAAACATGAAACAACCATCATGCCTCCAAGTATTTAAAGAAGATTATGTTATAAGTGAGGCAACCTCGAGGTAGGTAACATAACTAATATAGATAAGTCAATAATCACCGAGGCAACCTTGAAGCAACCTACCTCAATAGTTATATAATAAAAAAATGTCTCTGATGTAACTTCAAGGCAACCTACCCCAATCACTTTATAGCCTTCTCAAAGAGTGAAGAAGAATTGTCATCAAGATCTTGTTCTTCGTGAAGTCATAACTCCTATGAAAACACGTAAACAAATTAGAAATGGAGTTAGTCATTTATGTTTCGTGTCACAATCTGAGCCCAAGACTGTGAAAGATGCATTGAATGATGAATCTTGGGTTAATATCTACATGAAGAATTGAATCAATTTACTCGCAATAGTGTGTGGACACTTGTTTTTAGGCTAGAAAATGTCAATATTATTAGAACAAAATGGATTTTTAAAAATACATTAGAAGAGAACAACATAATTACTAGAAAAAAGCTAAATTGATTAATCAAGGATATACACAAGTTGAAGAAATTGACTTTCATGAAATGTTTGCTTCTATTGCATGTTTAGAATCCTACACATTTTATTATTCATGGCATGCTTACTTAGTTTCAAGTTAAATCAAATGGATGTTAAAAGTGCATTTATAAATGGATTATTGAATGAAGATGTGCATGCCAGACAGCCACAAGGCTTTGACGACCCAATTCATATGTCTCATGTTTATAGACTTTATAAAGCTTTATGGTTTGAAACAAGCCCCAAGGTCTTAGTATGAAAGATTCACCACTTTTCTTTTGAGCACAAGATTCAATAGAGGAATAGTTGATAAGATATTCTTTGTGAAGAAAGACTATAACCATATACTTATTGCATAGATATATGTTGATGATATTGTGTTTGGATCTACCTTTATTAATCTATTTGAAGAGTTTGGTAAGTTGATGAAAGCTGAATTTGAAATGAGCATAATGGGTGAACTAACATTTTTTTTAGATTTTCAGGTGAATCAATCTCAATATGGGGTTTTCATTTCCTAGTCGAAGTACAGTTAAAACTTAGTGAGAAAATTTGGAGTAGCCTCAAGTAAGCCATCTTCAACCTCAAGTAAGCCATCTTCAATTCCTATGAGCCCCGGTACAAAGTTAATCAAAGATACGATTGGGAAATCAGTGGATCAAACTTTGTATAGGAGTATCATTGGAAGTTTGTTATGTTTGATTGCTAGTAGACCTGAAATTGCATTTAGTGTATATGTGTGTGCTAGGTATCAGGCTAATACAAAAGAATCATATTTGATAGCTGTTAAAAGGATTCTTAAATACATCAATGACACATTGGTTTTTGGGATATACTATTCTAGGGACAGTAATGTCTACTTGGAAGGCTACACTAATGCAGATTGAGTAGGATGCAGTGATGACAAGAAGAATACCTCAGATGAATATTTCTACATATAAAAACATTTGGTAGCATGGCATAGTTAGAAGCAAAATTCCATCTCCTTATCCATAACCAAGGCTTCATATATTGTTGTAAAAAGTTGTTGCGCACAACTACTTTGGATGAAACAAATGCTATTGCACTACGAGTTGAATTAGGAAAGTATGACTGTGTTTTGTGATAACATGAGTGTCATTAACATTTTCAAAAATCATTTTCAATATTCTAGGATCAAGCATATACATATTCGTCGTCATTTAATCCATGATCTTGTTGAAAGAAAGATTGTGTCGCTTGAATACATTGCAATTGAAAACCAATTGGCTGATATTTTTACAAAACCCTTAGATAAGAAAGGGTTTGTTTTCCTAAGAAATGCACTAACGGTTGTATCTATGGAGTAGATTTTCAGTTTCATTGAGGTAATATGTTGTGTGGGATATATGTTTTAATTTAATCAATGTCTAAGCTTTGATAGTTGATGTTACCTCTAATTGTGTTCATGGTTATTGGCTAAACTGGTCATGAAATTGAAAAGATTGTATTATTAGTCAAAATTGTATTGCATATATTCCTCTTGTGAAGTCAAGTTGAGATCATACTTAATTTTTTTTATAGGTTTATTGACTAGTGCTTCTTGAGAGATGTCTAGCAAGCAATTGAAATGAAAAGGGCTACGTTGAATTTTATTTTTTTTAAAAAGTGTGTATCTCTTGAAATAAAGGAAACTACCTGTAAGAAATGTGTGTATCTCTCAAAATAAATAGAGTATCTTGTAACTGTGAAAGCCGCCATGAAAGTGAATAAATCTCTCCTTTTAAAATAAAGGGGTGGTTTATAATTTTCCTAATACATCAATCCAAGAGTATCGATTTGACAACTTATGGAAAATATATTTCTTATACTATATTAATCTTTGATTCTAACAAGCTCTTCAAATTTACACACAATGTCACTGATCAAATAACATGAGTCAAATTTCAAGGACATGATGAAAAGAAATGTAAGTCCAATTCTTGAATATATCGTGATGTAACCTTTTAATATCCTTGTTTATTCTATAGATCTAGTAACTAAATCTATAAATTCCATCCATGAATCCAATATGAACTGTGTAACTATCTCTTTGGATGTTGTTTTAAGTGTATTTTCCTTTCATGAACTGACCGATGTGATGATCTTTGGTGAAATTTTATTAAATTACTCAGTCTAAAAGGGAAATAAGCTAGTAAGCTAGTATGTATTTCAAGTACTTACTTCAAATTATCTCAGTGGCATTTTTGAAATTTCTTGATCTTTTTGTCCTAATATACTAATATTTTTAAACCCTAAGTTTTTCTTAAGGTTACCATGGGAAAGCACAAGAGGGGACGAGCATCGTCAATCGCCTTAGAAAATTCTCGAGCCAAGAAGTAATCCAAAGATTCAACCAAACCCAAGCAAACTGCACTTCCACGATGCTTATTTTGGATCCTAAGCTCCGGTACTAAGTGGAACTTCTAGTTTGAGATGTTAGAGGATTTTGATCTTAAACAATCTTTGAGTCATGGGGATAGGCTCCAATATTTTCTCTCGTGGGTATGGCATGTCCAACCTAAGTTCGTGATTTTTTTCTAATCTGTCTAACCAAGAGGATGAAGTGAATGGAATTTTTGATTCTTATGCTAGGGGAATTTCATTTAACATCCTTTATGTTAGGGATCATAGAACTCGTGTGGTCAAGTTGTCATATGTTGTTTTGCTAACCAAATACAAGGAAACTCATTGTGTTGCCCTTCTTTCAGACGTTTTACTACTCTGACATGCCGTTAATTTCAAAACTTCCTAGAGAAATGATAAACAGGTTGTACTCATTGTTATCAAGGATGATCCAAATGATATTCCCAAACCTACCTCATCTACCCAAGTACCCTCAACTACTCCATCTGAGCTTACTAAATAGTTGCTTAGTTTATCCAAGTAGGTTACTATACTTTTTGAGCAAATTACTTCTCAAAATGCTAGGATTGATGCTCTTTGTGATTTGGTGTCTTCTAGGGTTGAGACTTCTATAGAGCATATCCATAACATAGTTGCCTTTAAACTGACTAAATTGTCAACTGCTTGAACCACATTGTCTTATAATCTTGACTATGTGATGGAATGAGTGGATTATGGAATTGAACGAGAAGGCATCCACTACATTGATCTCAAAAGCAAGATGGAGAATATGAAGAAGGGAGTTTATGAGTGTGTTGATATTCTTCACAATTTCAAAGCTATGTCTCGTCGCCTCTGAATTTTGTGTTGATAAAAAAAGGGGGACATGACTAGTGAGGGGGAGCAAGAGCAAGGTGATGGTGCTGCTATTGAGGAGGAGTCTTTGTTTTAGTTGTTGAACTAAGTTGTTGCTGGTGTTGTTTAATTGGATAAATATGTTGTTATTTAGATCATGCAGAAACGTATTGTGATGAGGATAAAACTCTACCATTAAAAGGTTTGGCTGAGGTTAAACTCTTAAAGAGATAATACATGATAGTATCTTGAATATTTATGTCTTGATAAAATCAACGTCTAGGTTTATCCATCCAAGGTTTTATCATCATCTTTGTTATGATCATCATGTTTTCTCAACTTCCTATATAAAGTCATGATCAGAGCACATTGTGAATTGAAGCTTTCAAGCAATCCTTTGACTATATCAAGCAATCCTTTGACTATATCAAGCAAAACTTCATATGTTTGTTTTCTCCCTTATTTCATAAGTGATTTGTGAGGTTTTCGATCAGATGTATTTATTTTGTGTGTGTGTGAGAGAGAGAGATATTGGTCTGAGTTCTAGTTCAGCTACTTATCCATTTTTGATCCACTTGGAGAAGAAGGTAAAGCTGCTGCACATTTGAGGTGCCTTCCTCAAGGTTACTTGGATTGTTACTTTAAGTTTGAAAACTCTTGGAGGTGTCAAGAGCACAGGTTCATCATTAGTGTGTTGATCCGAATTAAAATATACACTGAATGAGATAAGCAAGGTCTTTAAGTAAAATATATGGTTGTAATCTTGATTAATCATAATGGATTGTTTTGATAGGTTGATTGTTCATAGACTTGATGTTTTTCCTTGTTGGGATTTCTTGGTTATTTTGTAGTGTTTATTCTTTATTTTCTGCATTATTTCCATTTTACATTGACTAACTATTTTGTTAAGGGCACCAAATTACCAATTCACTATTGATAATACATGTTGTTGCCATTATCAATGGAGAAGACATAGTCAAGCGGGGAATCAACCTTAGTACCAAAATTATATTATTTGATTAATCTGTATGAGCTTGTAATTATATTGCTTGGTGAAGTCATACCCTAGTTTCCTCATCTTTGTGAATCTCAAAATCATTTTGATTGCTTACTTGTTTGTTCAACTATTCATTCAAACTCTCCCCTTACTTTATTTGTTATTTACATTAAAGCTTCATACATTATTCGATTAAACTTATGTTCGTGATATAGACTTCGTATTCACATCTTTTGAGCTATTATTAGGCACTTGCAACTCTTTTTACATCAATTACAAACCCCCAAAGATGCCCAAATGGTTGCCACAAAGAAAAGAATATGTTGAACTTGCTTTAGGGTTCAATTATCTAGTGAATTTATACTATATAAGAGTCCCAAATAACCCTAAACGAAAATATGTCATGTTTTCCAACCTAATTCAAACTTGTCAAAAATTTGAAAATGCCAACCTGTTCAAACACCATAAGTACCCATCTAGACAGCAACCAAAGGTTTTGACTATTCCTGTTGCCATAAAGAAGCTATTTGGATAGCTAGGGAAGTTTTCTTGGCACCACTTGTCTTTGGCCACAAAATAAACAATCTCCACCTTGATGACAAACGAACCAAAAAAATCCAAACCAACAAAACTCCACCAGTTTTAGAAAAGCACAACCCTATAAAAGGGAATACAAAAGCAAGAGAACTGAAACCAAATACCAAGTACCAAGACGTCTTTAGACTATCCAATCAATACAAAAAACCGAGCGTATAGTGATAAAATTCTATCAACTAGTCTCACTTGTCTTACAAAGCGACTCCAAAAATATGCTTTCCTTCAAAGTACTATCGACCTGTATTCTTTGGGAGCTCTGAACCATAGACTGAAGTTGAGTACATGAAGGCACTCCAACATTTCTCTCATTGGAAGCTCCTCCAGCTTTTGAGAATCCGAACGTCTCCTCCAAAGTTTCACAAACTTTTGAGACCCCATGGCACCACCTAAAACACCTTCGGTACCAGTCACACCATTATGAAGAATATAAAGACCACCAATTTTCTTCCCAGTCATCATATCAAAAACCCCTTGATGACCTCCAAAGCTCCACCTTCAGCGAAGAACCTACAACCTCTGGAATCAAGACAACTCAAAGATACAAGGTTCTTCTTTAAAGATGAAACATGGAAAACATCATCAAAAGGTTCAAAGAGCTCCATGATGCAACTTGATCCGAACTAAGCCTTTTCCAAAAATCTTACAAGGCTTATTGTTGCCCAACATGACTATACCATCTTCGACTTACTTGTAGGTAGTGAAAAAATCCCTATGAGGGTATGAACAACACTTTCATAATCTGAATTCACACCTATTTGGAGTGAACTTGTGGATCTAAAATAGAAAGAACATCAACCAAATCTTCCTCACCTTCACCGATATTGGTCGCGACATCTGTAGCTTACATGCGATCTTTGAGCTTTGGGCATTCCGATTTCATATGCCCAAATTGATGATAATAGAAGCACCTAACACCTTTTTCATATTTTCCATAGTCATTATTACAACCACTTCCTCCCTTAACAAAGAGACATGCAGTTTGCGCATCACTTCCTTCACCATTCAACTTGGTCCTCAACTTCACAGAGTTCAAAATTGATTTAATATCATACAATTTGATTAAATCTCTTCCATAAAGCATGAAATCAATATTCCTTAATTCCAAAATAATTGGATTAAAATTTTCTAGTCATTGACATGATCAAACTACAAGAAAACAGAGTTTCAGTGACGATATTCAGTGACAACATACAAAAATTGTCACTAAAAGTAAATATTTAGTGACAATAAAAATAGTTTGTAACTATTAGTTATAATGGATATATATATTGTCACAAAATCTATAAAATTTAGTGACAATACCATAATATTGTCACTGAAACTCGTCACTATAATTAAAAATATTAAACCCACGAAACCACGAAAATAGTGGCGCCAATTCAAATTATTTTTTTGTGACCAGGATATAAAAATTGTCACTTAAACGATTCAATGACAATATTTTAGTCGGCACGAAAAGTTGTTAACCTTATAGTGACAATGACTTGTCATCACTAAAATTAGAAGTCTAATAAAACTACACATTTTCGTTCTGTTCGTGCCTTATCATTGTTCCTCCATCACTGTTCTCATCCCATCTCCGTTCTATCTAACCGTTGATTCTCATTTTTCCTCATATCACTAGATCCACCTGATTCCCATTTTTCCCCACCACCGTGGAATCTTGTTTCTCATTCTTGTCCTCATTGTCCTCCACATACGGAGCTCCTTCCGTGGTTCCAACCTAGAACACGCATGGCTTTTTGCAACAAACAACATGTATGACTAATATTTTTCAAGGAGAACTACTGAAGTAACTTTAGGGATTTGTTAGTTTTGTGGGTAATTCTTTGATTCTTGCTTTGATTTCCTCTGCATTTTTATTGAGATGGCTCTATTTTGTTTGGGTTTGTTGTTGTTGTGCATTGTAGATGGAAAGCCAACTTGTTAAAAACTTGAGGCGTGACTTCCTATTTTGTTTGGGTGATTTTGTTTTCTTGTATTAAGTGGAACGATTCCATTGTCAATGAGGGGAATGGAGGTTGGGGAGTACGGAGTCCATATATTATACTTTGGCTTTAATTAATTCTTCTGTAGGTTATCACTAGGATCCATGGTTTGCTCACCAAGATTGTTCCAATGTGACTTGACCTTGGAAAAATAATGAAATAACAAAAAGTAACTGTGTTATCTCCATATAATAATAGGTGCATTTTATTTTGCTTATATGATTTAAAAATTCTGGAGTTCCTGTTTGAAAATAATCATTTTATTGTAATATTACAGAAATATTTGAGGCATATTTGAATGTAGCAGCTTTAGCATGCACAAGGGTGTATTGACATATGGGGATATGTTCTTTTCCATGTTCGTTCTCAGAGAATATCTTTGGGAATGAAAGGAATATAAAAGTAATAAAAAGAATATTTATGCATTCTCTAGTTGGATTGGCTGTCCTTGTTCTATGCAACTTTCCACATGGCCATAGGTAGGACCGCATAAATTCTCCCTGTTGTCTTCCTCGTTGTTATTGAGGGCAGATCATTAATATATGGCCTAACCAAATCATGTTTCTAATGAATGATTCTTAGCTAATAATATGGGTGTGCAGCTTTGTTTACAAAATGTAGAGACTAGTGATTTTGTTTGGTTTCTCTTCACCTTGTACTGATAGTAGCACAAGTAGTTAATAATCAATACTTTCATAAAGACTTGACTAGAGTCATAGAGACTAGAATCACGGTTTCCTTTCCAACACCAATTTGTTATAATTTTTATTAGGAAGTGAATGGTGTTTGATGAAATGTCTTAACAATTGGCTCAATGTATCAGGTGAAGATGCAAAAATATACTACTAAAGCTCGTGGGATTAAGAATAGGAATGGATTGCATTGCACGGCTAGGATAATGAAGACAAAATGGGTCTGTTTATCAAAATATGTTTATTATTTGGTGTTGAAAAAGCACCTAATTGTTGGTATTAAAGGGCATAATTTTTAGTGAAATTGGTATAATTTCTATCCCTTTTTGGTTGTCTGTGTGAACAGGTACTAAAGACTGACGAAACAACAAAATTGAGCTGCGTGCGACATTTGCAGCTTGATTGTGGCCGCAGGATGCCAAATTATTTTCTTACGTAACTAGGAGCTGACGTGGTAAACAATGGTTGGGTCATGGGTTTTTTTATTAAACCCTAAGATAACAAAGGGATACCAGAGATGGAGAGATGGCAGAACACAAAAAAAAAAAAATCAAGTGCAGCTAGGATTGTGAAAAATCAACAGCAAGGGCTTGGGCGTGATTCTCTTCCATTTGTTTGAGATTTAAACATTGGTTATTTCGAATTATGTTGAATGTTATTATTATTATGAGTAGATAAATATTTATCTAGCTAGGGTTGGCAAGTTCTTGTACCAGAACCTTATGCGTAGATTTAATTGACAATCAGACTGAGTTTAATTCACTATTCCATGAATTTCAAGTAATTGAATATTATTTTGTATGCCTGATCAACATCTTAATTCTAGGTATTGTTAGTCAAACATATTTGACTGACCATAACCCGGTGTTTGATGAAGTGACGAGAGCTTGCATAAGATCCAAGTTTTGGGAAAAGTGAACATAATCAATTGGATAGTAGATCATTATCTTAGGTTGTGCGTTTACGATTTCCTAGTGCTTATGGTTATTTTAGGATGTTCTTAGCAGAGACCAAACAAAGACTCCTTTAATAAGAAAAGATATTGCAACTGGACCAAAGTCAGGATCGTTGTTTAGGAAAATCTAGTTGATTGAAGCTGGACCAAGGCCTTTTGACTGACAGCGTTAAATTCTTAAAGTGTGTGCTTGCATATTAGTCTCTGTGCATAAAGGGAGGTATTGGACAAGCCATACCTAAGCTAGATTTCTTTTCATTGAAGTACAACTTAATTTCAATTTAGTACTTGTTAATTTAAATTACCGTGACTTGATAGCTAGTAGTTAATACAGTCCTTGAAGATTCGATCCCATTCACTAGTTACTAATCTTCGACACGTACTCTTACGATTGGGTAAACCAGTTGGTATTATTAATTGTGAATTTAATTTTTAATTAAAAAGTATCAATCAATGTCCTTTTGGCCACTATCGACTTTACAATTGTTGAAGTTTTCATTATCTATTTTTTATTTATTTATTATCTATTTTTTTTTTATCTTAGTCAAGATATTGAGCATCTTTGTCTATTTTATTTAGGCATAATATTGAACAAAAAGTGGATAAAACTCAAGTGTAGGGCCAGTCCTTAATATATAAGCGGAGTGAATTCATTTCTTAAGTTTGTATGTGAGCCACCACACAACGGGGATAGTATTCATGATCCATATAATCAATATAAGAATGTGGTATTCTCGAAATGATGTTAGCGATAATCTTAAGAATAATTTTCTAGAGAATTACACAATATGGGATCTTCATGGAGAGAGTTTCACTGAATTGAATAAGCCATCAAACTCTAACTACATTCATGACTATACCAAGACTTTGAGTGCAATGACTTTGAAATGCTTTTATAGAAAGATTTCATAGTTGAAGCCAAGACCTAGAAGAAGAAATAATTTTTCCAAGAAAAGAGGAAGGCAAAGGAACGCGGTGATAAGTGTCATGGAAAGAAAGGAAATTTTTCAGAATCTTCTCTAACAGGGGACACTCCCCAGAAAAGTAAGAATCATGGGTCAATCGGCAGAGGGCATGGAAACTTTACTAAGGTCAATGTGGACAAGGCGAACGTGGAATCTCTAGGAATAATTTTTCAAAGTCAGAAGTTGAATGCTATGGATATGGATATAAGGGGCACAACAAGCAAGAATGTCCCAAAGAACAAAGAGGTTATTCAGTAGCACAATCCAACACTACCCGAAATTATAAAGCAAAAGAGGTTAGTGCCAGTTTGAATCAAGGACGCCTAGGGAACGAATGCGGAGGTAGCGGGGGTAGAAGAAATAACCCTACGCAACAGAATGAGCAAATTGGTGGATCCATGATCAATGCAGTCACAAGGGATGAAGCTCAAGATGTCAATAACCTCACCATAGGTACAATGAGATTTTGTAATGTACCAATCATGGTTTTAATTGATTCCGACTCTACGCATTAATTCGTAAATGAAGAAATAAATCTGAAAGCATGTCGTAAGTTGGGATGGTTATATAAAAGCTAAGTGTGATGTCTGCATTCGACGAGTCTATGACCTTGAAAGAATATATCTGTTACCTCTATTTGGCTGCAATCTGTCAAAAAGATTAATCATTCCCCTTAATGACTAGACGATACGTACAGGTGTGCTAGAGACTTGCAGTCAGTCTCAAAGTCTAGAAAATGACTGTGAATGCACTGAAATCTAACTCCTATTAAACGATTGTAAGAAGAAACGAGTCATTTGTAATCTCACTGTGACTCCTCAAGGAACTCCAGATCCACTAGAAAACACTTTACTAGATACTGGACTAACATAAATGTAAAAATGTAATATTTCATTGATGATCAAAATAATTACAAAAAAGTGTGTACAAAGCTTGACTGTAAGCTCGAACGCTAGAATGCTTGAGAGATTGAAAGAAATATTGAAAGAGAGATTGATGCTGTTGAGCTGAATTTTTTGTATATGTTGGACTTGGGCTGGGTCGCTCATGTGGGCTAGACTCAGCCTAGCCCATTTATTTTGGGAGTTGAGGCAGTTGTCTTGGAAACAACTGCTCTCAACTGCCAATATACGTTAAACGTATATTGGCAAGGAAAAACAGACTCTGGTTCATTCCAATCTACTTCTCCAGTTCCTGAAACAAGAAATCAGAAGTGTGTTCGTCCTGTGAAAATTGTGTTTCTAGTTCTTATAATTAGAATCGGATTGAAGCATTGTGAAACATACTGTGATCCTCAAAGTTCCCCAAACCGATAAGGATAACAGTGAGTGTTATTGATCCCTCTAATTCTTCATTGGTATCAGAGGCAGTTGTACGTATGTTTTCATGCTTGATTGTGATGTTTTTTATGAGTAGAAACACAATAGAATGCATGATATACCATGAATTTTCATATGAAAACTGAAACTTATTTCACTTTTTCAAGTTATATTCTTTCATGTTATGGTTATGAATTTGGTATGGTTAGAAAGCTCTCTAGATAAGCTTTTCAACGAATATTTTTGCACATTTTTCTGACAAGTGTGTGAATTGTTATGATTTTTTGAATATTGATGATCGAAATTGTTCTTGGTTGGATTTTCTGGGTTATTTTCCTGGGAAATTTATGAGTTTTTGATGAGTTACAGTCGCGGCTCGACTATGTGATCATCAAACATCATAATTAAACACTCAAAAAAATTTCGGAAAAATAAGAAACAAGATCTAGATGTTTTTTGGGTCAGGTTCGAAAAACATTTGACCGGAAAACACAATTGAAAGGCGGCGCCTGAGTCTCACGCGCCCAGCCTACGTCAACCGGGTCAAGGACCCAAGTTTGACCCGGTACAGGACCGCGGGTCGGGTCTGACCCGCGGTCCATTATTAAAAAAAAATGGCGCGCGTTGACCAGCTTCTTGACCGCGCGTGTGGTACACCGCGGGCTCTGATTGGCTGGATGTTTTTGGCGCGTGTGGGCGCGTGCCACCTAAGAAAATGAAAGTTTTTTTTCAGATGAGTTAATTTTTTATGTTCTAATTATTTATGATTTATCTGGAATTTTTTGAATTTCTAAAAAATTTTGTGCATGTGATAATTAACTAATTAATAAGTTAATTATTCTTTAATTGATTATTTGTGTATGTAGTGGCTACACGAGCACAAATCATTCATTTATTGACATATAAGAAGAGTGCATCGGATACGATTGCTGAGCATATAGATTATATGTTTTATTGGATTCACAATTTGTGGCATCGTGATGTTCATGAGTTCTTTCTTAAGCAACAACTTGAGATTGTGCTCAATGCTCTACCGGTTGAATGAGAGTCTGTTCGTCAGGCGTTGAAACCACGGTTGAGTTTTATTAACTTCAACACTCTCGCTGATGAGATACTGCTTGAGAGGGAGCGCCAGTATACCATTATGGGTATACGTCGAACAGGACGAAGCGCAAGGTCTCCGGAGCTTGCTGCTCGTTTTGTTCCATGGTATGAGGTGTATGAGCTTGGTGGACACAGTGATGATGACACGGATGATGTGATAGCTGATCCTGATTATATACCTAGGATGTGATATGTAGTCTTTCTATTACAATATCACATTGTACATATTTCCAGTACTTGCTTATGGATGTACATATTTGATGTTTTATTTAATTAAAAGCATGTTTCTTTTATGTAATTTATTAATTTAGTTACATTAAATAAGCATGTATGGAAATATTTAAGATAGTGGGAGGTTTTTAGGTTGGTAGATTTATGAAATAAATCTTACCTAATAACCAAAATGTTGCGCATGTTTAAATTAAATAATAATAATTGGACTATGCTAACAGAAATTGATTGAATGTGTAACATTACTTTCGTTGTTGTTGCATGTGTTAGATTATTATTAATTAATTTAGAAATTTATGGCGAAACATTGTTTAAATAATTTGAATTGTACAAGATCCTAATTTAAGTAATTGTCTTTATATATAGTTGAAATGGCTGCAACAAAGAGCATTGTCGCTGATTTGAACCACGGAGACAAACTGAATGAAAAGAATTACGATGTCTGGCATCGTAAGATTCAGTATCTCCTGGAGGAGCAAGACATGCTGGAATTAATTACACAACCCATGGCTGAACCTGAACAAGGCAACACTGCTCAACATAGGCGTGATATGGAAGCATATCAGGCCTATAAGCGCAAAGATCGTGTGGCTCGCATTTTGATGTTGAGCAGCATGAAGAATGATATAATGCTGCGATTTGAGAGGCATCGATCAGCTTAAGCAGTTTGGGATGCTGTGAAGCTCCAGTATGGTGGAACTTCAACAACAAGGCTGCGTCAGTTAACCCTCAAGTTTGATGGTTATAAGAAGCGCCAAGATCAGACCATGAGGCAGCATCTAACGATCATGTCTAACATGATTAGTGAACTAAGGGCTGCTGGGCATGAAATGACTGATGAGCAGCAAGTTCAAGCTGTGATTCGCTCTTTGGAAAGAAATTGGGAACACATGCGTGTTAACCTTACCCATAACGACAACATCAAGACATTTGATGAAGTCGCTCGTCATGTTGAGCTTGAGGAATATCGTCTTCTCTCTGAGAAGCCTGATAATGAAGCTTTCTTGACCGAGTCCAAATCGCGAGGAGCACAAGGCTCTGGACGCAAAAGGTGGAAGGGTAAAGGAAAGGCTTTCCATAAAGGCAAAGGAGGAAATGAAGCTAGTACTAGTGGACACAAGCGCAAGCGTGGGAAACGTGGCGGCAAGAAAGGCAGAAACAACAATTGTTTCAATTGTGGCAAACCTGGTCACTTTGCTCGTGATTGCACTGAGCCAAAGGTATTGTTTGCACAAATTTGTCCCTCTAACTTATATGTTAGTAGTTGTTTAATGCTTGCTGAGACTGTTCCTTATTAGACTGTAGACTCAGGAGCAACCGACCACATAACAAGGGACCGAACAAACTTTGTGGAATTTCGTCGAATTCCTAAAGGAAGTAGGAGTATTTACATGGGAAACAATGCTTCCGCTGATGTGCCTGGGATCGGTACCTGCAAGCTAGAGTTGCAGGGTGGTCACACACTTTATCTGCATGATGTGCTCTATGCTCCTGAAGTTCGACGAAATCTTGTTTCTGTTACTGTTCTACTAGAACTAGGTTTTGAACTTAAGTTTGCTAAAGGTTGTGTAAAAATATTTCTGGACAACATTTATTATGGTTCTGCCTATGTAATGGATCGTTTTATGGTATTAGATACCACTAACATTGTAGTTAATAACTATCCATCTATCTATGTTGTTCATAAGTCCAGTTTTGTTCCTAATACTGAAAGTATTTTATGGCATGCTAGATTAGGACACATTGGGCAAGACCGATTAAATAGATTGGCACGAGCAGGTCTCTTGGGATCACTCACCAAAGTAGAATTGCCCACATGTGAGCATTGCCTAGCTGGAAAAGCAACTAGATTGCCATTTGGCAAAGCCAAAAGAGCCATTAGTCCATTACAGCTTATTCATTCAGACATTTGTGGACCACTGAATGTGAGGGCTAGGCATGGTGCCGACTATTTCATCATTTTTATAGATGATTTCACACGTTTTGGTCACGTTTATTTGATTTCTCATAAGTCTGACGCATTGGATTGCTTCAAACAATATACTAATTTGGTAGAGAATCAATTAACCATGAAGATCAAAACTTTAAGGACCGATCGAGGTCGTGAATATCTATCTGATCAATTTAAAAGTTTTTGTGATGAAAAGGGTATAGCTCGACAGCTAACTATTCCTTATACTCCACAACAAAATGGAGTTGCAGAAAGGAGGAATAGGACCCTATTAGACATGGTTAGGTCGATGATGGCGCAAGCTAATTTACCTATTTCTTTTTGGGGAGACGCGTTATTAACTGCTGCATACGTACTTAATAGTGTACCCTCTAAATCTGTCTCATCCACCCCATATGAATTATGGAATGGCAATAAACCTAATTTAGGAAATTTGCATCCTTGGGGGTGTGCAGCTTACATTCATAATAATTCTCATTAATATGGGAAACTTGGTCCTAGGGGGGAAGAAGTGTATTTTTATTAGATATTCTGAAACCTCCAAAGGATTTGTTTTCATTGGTGAAAAAGCTGATGGGAGCATGACAGAAATTGAGTCCCGTGATGTCGTTTTCTTAGAAGAGGATTTTCCTGTGAGAGGTGAGGTTAATAAAGATTTTCAATTTTATGAAAATCAAGAAAATGGCGCCCCAACCGCAGTCGAGGGATTAGAGAACACTCTTAATCCTCCCGTGGAACGTGGGAGCGACATAGTGCTTGATCCGACTCCTATGGAGCAAGATCACGAGCAATCTCAACCTCGTCGAAGCATCCGTGAACGTGTCCCACGTCGTCGATTTGAGATTGAGGGGGAAGCATTCATGATTGCCCCACAGGATGATGAAGAGCCACAATCGATAAAAGAGGCTCTATCTGGTCCTAAGGCTAAGGAATGGAGTAAAGCTATGGAAGAAGAAATGGAGTCAATGAACGCTAATCAAGTCTGGGACTTGGTTGATCTACCGCCAGGGCGAAAATCCATTGGAAATAAATGGATTCTCAAAATTAAACGTAAGGCGGATGGGTCTATAGAAAGATATAAGGCTCGACTAGTAGCAAAAGGCTACACACAAGAAGAGGGAATTGACTATGAAGATACATTCTCACCTGTTGTGAGAATTACTTCTGTTCGCCTCGTTCTAGCTATAGTTGCATATATGGACTTAGAATTATTCCAAATGGACGTAAAAACCGCTTTTCTCAATGGAGAACTAGATGAAGAAATCTATATGGATCAACCTTTGGGTTTTGAATCTAAAGGACAAGTGCGCAAAGTTTGCAAGCTCAAAAGATCTATATATGGTCTCAAGCAAGCATCTAGGCAATGAAACATCAAGTCTCATCAAGCAATCCAAAAGGATGGATTTACGATGATGGAAGAGGACCATTGTGTGTATTTAAAACGTTCAAGTGATGGTTTTGTAATTTTGTCCTTATATGTCGATGACATTCTAATAGCTGGAAACAACAAAGAGATGATTGATACCACTAAAAAGTGGTTATCGTCAAACTTTGAAATGAAAGACATGGGTGAGGCTAGCTACGTGCTTGGTGTGAAGATCATTAGAGATCGCGCTAAAAGGCTTTTGGGTTTATCTCAAGAGACTTACATCAAAAAGATGTTGGAGCGCTATCACATGCAAGATAGCAAGCCGATGGATACCCCTGTTGAAAAGAGTTTGAGTCTAAGTCTTGATATGTGTCCCAAGACTCCAGAAGAGATAGAAAAGATGTCCAAAGTACCTTATGCCAGTGCTGTCGGGAGTTTGATGTATGCAATGATGTGCACACGTCCTGACATATGTTATGCTGTTGGTTTGGTCAGTCGATATCAATCAAATCCTGGTCAAAAGCACTGGATGGCAGTCAAGAGGATTTTTCAGTATCTGAAAGGAACTTCAGACTATATGCTATGTTATCAAGGGAAGAAGGATTTGCGCTTGATAGGTTACTCCGATGCTGATTGGGGAGGAGACGTTGATCAGTGCAAATCAACTTCAGGATTTACTTTCTTGCTAAATGATAGTGCTATACTATGGAGTAGCAAAAAGCAATCTTGTGTAGCCTTATCCACTATGGAGGCTGAATACGTAGCTTGTTCCGCAGCAACTCAAGATGCTGTTTGGTTAAAGAGTTTCCTGCAGCACTTAGAAATTGTCAAATCAGCATCAGAACCTGTGACAATTTTCTGTGATAACACTGCTGCATTGGCTGTTGCCAAGGATCCTAAATACCATGGAAAGACCAAACACATCAAGAAAAGATATCACTATATTAGAGATGCAATTACTGACAAGGACGTGGTCCTAAAATACATTTCTACAAATGACATGGTGGCAGACCCACTCACCAAGCCTATAGCTAGGGATGTATTTATGAAACATGTAAAATCCCTAGGCATGTGTAGAATGTAATATGCGATTAGGATGTTTGCAGTTTGTTGAATAAATTAAATGTTTTCTACATATTATTCAACGTTTATTTTACGGTATATAATGTAAGAGTATAGTTGTACAATTCAATAAGGTATGTTGATAGACAGAGATTGGCTCACTCACACGAGCAATCGCCTCTAGCGCTTGTCAAGCGAGTAGAGATGAGACTATTTGAGTTATAGCGCTCGATTAGCGACTTGAGCGCAGTGGGAGTGAATTTAATTCAAAGTCATCAATTTGGAGTCACCTTGGTTAGGACCAAGATGAGATTCTTAAATAAGAGAATCGACATGAATGAATCCCCGCCATTCATGAGTCTATATGATAAAAGCCGAGTGTGAAGTTAGTCATCTGACATTTTAGAAGTGAGTAGATGAGAAGTTCAGGTTTGGCGCCTGTGATTTGGTGACAAGACTAAGACTCGTATGGTATATTACCACTAATGAGGAGAGCAATGACATACATTATTTGTCTTAAGAAAAGAAAAGAGAAGCTCTGCCATAGCATGCATTTCATACTGCATGTGCTAGTCGACCTATTTGGAAGTGAAAGAATGGATCCCTACTTCTTCACTGTGTGAGTCCTAGAGAGATCTAGACATAGATCTCAATACTTTACCCTTTGCAACTTTTGACTATATCATGATGTGATGTATTAATGTTTGCTACCTTAAGGGTGTATCCTATGGTCATGGAATGATTCGACATAAAGGTGCACTCCTAGGAAAGCGAGTTAATTCAGATCTAATTGATATGAGGGCGAAAGAAAGAACATTTTTTTGGATTTACACCTACTGCTTGTATTTACCGGCCGGGATCATCTCACTCAAAGGAGTTTGATATGATTTAGAATACTTGTAATTGTTGTGATGGATTGAGTATAGAATTCTTGAGGGATTGAATAATACTCAATTATGTGTGATTCAAAATGTTTGGGGTATATAAGTACACTTTCGGAATAATTATATTTTGAGGTTGATGTCTCTAATATGGCCTGTATGAGGTTTCTATATTAAAGCTCCCAATATCTGTGAGCTTCAGGTCGCACAGTCTGTTCACCTGTATGAATGATTTCTTATGCAAGTATAGAGTCCAGCCCAGCATGGGCGAGTGGGAGATGTTGGACTTGGGCTGGGTCGCCCATGTGGGCTAGACTCAGCCCAGCCCATTTATTTAGGGAGTTGAGGCAATTGTCTTGGAAACAACTGCTCTCAACTGTCAATTTACGTTAAACATATATTGGCAAGGAAAAACAGACTCTGGTTCATTCCAATCTACTTCTCCAGTTCCTGAAACAAGAAATCAGAAGTGTGTTCGTCCTGTGAAAATTGTGTTTCTAGTTCTTGTAATTAGAATCAGATTGAAGCATTGTGAAACATACTGTGATCCTCAAAGTTCCCCAAACCGATCAGGATAACAGTGAGTGTTATTGATCCCTCTAATTCTTCAGTATATTTGGTTGTGTATGTCCTCTTCTTGTCCTTTGCCAATATATATCACTTAAGAATTCTGAAACGATCGCCACTTCTACCATGACGGCAACTATTCAAAATTCCCTCACATGTGCTTCCATCTTCTCCAACTGCTATGGTAGTGGTCCAATTGTGCTGTAATGGTGCCACAACTTGTAAAATATGCTTAATTCATGCTCCATAATGCCCATTCCAACTCAAACATCACTTGCACCAAAATAGAGAAGATAAACCCTTATCTCCTAAATTCTAGGTAGCTTTTAAGATCTCCACCTTAACAACTCTTAAATCTGGGCCCGTATTTTAAACAACATTAGTGGCCTATTAATTGCCAACCCAAAAACACCAAAGAAAATAGTAATTATAATATTAATAAATAGATTATGAATTATAAATTCGGGTTTGAAAAATATCTAATGGATTAATTCGATCAAGGATGAAATTGTAATTGACAAAAAATAAATTAAGTATACTATAATAAAATTATAAGAAACCATATATATGTAAAGCCCACATCGATGGGAAGTACATGCCCACCAAAAGTGGGCATGGAATGTGCCAATGACCATTAATTATATAAAAAAATAAAAATATAATATAAGAATGTTGTTGCACCGAAGTGCAGTAACATCAAATAATAATAATTAAAAAAAAGAAAGAAACCTAACAGTGTCGAGTGGGAGAGGAAGAAAGAGACAAGGAAGAAGAGAGTAATTTTGGCAAGATCAAGCTTTGATTAAGAGTGTTTGAGCATACTAAACAAGATTTAAGAAGGATTCAAGGAAGATTTGTGGTTTTTTGGTAACTATTCTTAGTTTTTGGAAGTTAGAGTTTTTGTTAGATTTGTTCTAAATCTTTGTTTGGTTGGCTTAGAGGCTTTCAGAAAATGATTTTATACATGATTGTGGATATATATTTGGTTGTTTGGTCGTTTTGGAATTAGAAGCTTGTTGGAGGAATTTCAAGATTTGGGTGGAAATTATAGAGAGAGAGAAAGGTAAGATTCCTTGAATTTATGGCTTAATTTACGTTTGTATATGTTAATAGAGAAATATTAATTGTGGAATGGATTGTAAATTTTCCATATGGTAGGTTTGGGAATTCAAACCCTAGAATAGGAAATATTTCAATTTTGTAAATTTACATGGATTTGAGGTAGGGGATTTCTAACCCAATCTATTTCATTTTCGTTCTTGATATTTAAAATATGGTTATTATCTTCATTGATCTTCCATATTTATGTTCTCCCCTTAATTTCTCCCTAAGGAAGAACGAACCTAGGATTTTTCTCATAATTTATAAATTGTTAGATGCATTCCCGATTTGATTGCTTGGTCATATATTGAGCATGAATGGTTCTTATACATGCATCAGGAGTACTTAATATATATATATTCAGAACTCGTATATATATATATATATATATATATATATATATATATATATTCCATGGCATGCTACATTGTTATGCATTAAGAGCTACATGGGAAGATCGAGTACATACTTGTAATTATCATAGGATGATTGAACGTCATATGGGAGGAAGGTGTGAAACCCAAACTTGGTTCCTGCCAAATGAGTCACATGTGAGGCAACACACTTGAGATCCCAGAGCTCAGTTTGATAGAATCTTAATCAGTGTGGGCAAGATAGGAGTCTTGCATTTGGTTTTGTTCTTCATAAGGTTAAATGATGGCAGTGTTCACCGCTGGTTGGAATGGATGCCCGGTACATCATTTTGTGTTGGTTCATGAGGAAAACACATGATCTTAGAATTGGTTTATATTCATGGTTATGGTTCATGGTCTAAGGCATATTGTTGCATTAAACTTATACTTTAATTTCGGCTTATTAATTATTTCTTAATTCTTTTTTATCCCTGCTAAGTCATTGCTAACCGTTTAATTTTCTTTCTTCCACACAGGTGAGTCTGGTACTGATATCGGCACTGTGGATCTGTAGGAGGCCTAATAACATGGTGCCAACTAGAGACATTAGGATGGGTTTGGTTAAAAAGGTTAATTTTCTTTGATATGTTTGGAATCCTATGTATGAATTTAAGTGTGTATGTTGAATACACTTGTATAACACCTTTTCGATGTAGTTGCGAATACGGTTGGGAGGTCATGCCATATAACGAGACTCCCGGACCAATTTGAGAACTTCAGGTTCTATGGATTTTTATGTTGATACATGAATGAATGTGATGATTATTGTATGTTTGTGGATGCATGTTATAGATGGTGTAAGGCCCTGCCTAGGATTGTAGATGCATGTTATGTGATGGCCGTAGACCTTTATGTGATTATGTGGTTTATGTGTTGCGCATTTTTAGGTGGGCATCCTCCGATATACGAGGAGGTGCTGCTAGATTTTTGGTAGGAATTAATGGATCCAAGATGTTTGGACTAGGATTGAATAATTTTATGATAATTTGGAGGTTAAATATTTTGTACATAACGGTTAGTTTAAACCAATGTTCTGAAAACCGAACCGATCGTCAAACCGATCATGGCACTGATTATCGGTTGAACCAGTTCAACCACAAATATGAAAATACAAAAAAAAATTAGGTTTATATTTTACATTTTATATGATTAATATGATTAATTTTATACAATTTTAAGACAAATTTCAGGTATCTATATATGTGGGCAACAAAATGAGCCAAAAAAGTGTCAAACTTCAAAATTCAAATACAAAATAATCAAATAACTCATTCCTCACTTATATATATTAAATATTATTAGTTTTAGTATTACTTACTTTTTGTAATGACTTTTATTAGAATCTTAAAATCGGCTGGTTCAACTGATCGAACGATTAACAATTTTAATCGATTTGATAGGTCAAGCAGACCGGTCAGGGCACTGATTCCTAGTTCAACCGGTCGATTTGGTTTGTTTCTTAGAGTACTGATTTAAATAGCAGCGTTCCTCGAGTCGAGGTGTTACACCTCCTTATAGAATGGCACCTATAGAACTTACGAAGTCAAAGACTCAATTACAAGAATTGTTGGATAAGGCATTTATATGACCAAGAGTGTCATCGTTGGGGGTGCCTATATTATTTGTCAAAAGGAAGGATGGGTCAATTAGGTTATGTATTGATTATCATCAGTTAAATAAGGTGTCCATTAAGAATAAATATATGTTGCCTAAGATTGATGATTTATTTGATCAATTAAGAGGAGCAATACTATTTTCAAAAATCAATCTTCGATCAGGGTATCATCAATTATGAGTGAAGGAAACTGATGTTGAGAAGAGTATATTTCACACTAGATATGGGCACTATGAATTTTAGTTGTCTTTTGGAGTGACAAATGCATTGACAACATTCATGGGACTAATGAATTGAGTGTTTAGAGAATTGTTGGATAAATTTATGATGGTATTTATCAATGATATTTTGGTGCACTCGAAAATGTACGAGGAGCACGAGATGACGAGAAGCATCTTTGAATTGTGTTTGAAAAATTACGAGATCATGAACTTTATGCAAAATTGAGAAAATACGAATTTTGGTTCGAAAAAGTTGCATGCTTAGGACATATGACAACGGCACAAGGCGTGGTTGTGTTGGGTCAATAAGGGCCCGACACTTAGCAAAATCATATAGCCTAGTGATGAGTGCACTTGAGTGTAGATAAGTGAAACCATGATGAATACATAGAAGGATTTCTGTAAGATTTGTGAAAGAACCTAGATGACGAGTGGCATAACTAATAGAACGGGGTGGGGACAACATCTCACCATTGGATCCAAACTCGGAAGGAAGTAGGACTGTTGGATTCAAGGAAGAGAAAGTGACATGTGGACCGAGGAGAGGGAACAAACCCACTATAAATACCATAAGAATGTGATGAGTGTCTTATCCCTTTTCATTTTCTACAATTTAATTTTAAAAGAAATTAGAGAGAGAGTGAAACGCGAGAGAAGAGAGAGGGATGGAGCAAGAAAGCTCTCAGGGTATGGTAAGAGTTTGATTTGGCGTTTTGGAAGTTGTCTGTGTTTGAATAGATGTTTAACACAAGTTTGAAATGGTATTAAGGTTGGAAGTGACAATTGAAAGAAGGTGTTTGAGACTTGTCAAGTGAGCAAAGAACCTTTAGCTCCATCTCTTCAAGGGTAAGTGAAGGTAAAATTAGTCTTACGAAATCTTGGTAATTGTAAGAATTAGATTAATGTTGCACGCATGTGGTTTTAAGGGACGTACATAGCGATGCATGTTGGTTTGCAAGTCTTGGTTTAAGATTTAATTTATTTACATGTATCCTAAAATGACATATAGAAAATATGTGAAAACTGAAAAACGAGTTGGACGTGTTTGAAAACAAGGTTAGAAATGTGGATTGGAAATAATAGAAATTACGGATGAAATGGAGAAGTTGGAAACCATGTTTTAGTTACTGCTTGGCATCAAGAATGAGGGATATGAGATTTAGCACGTATGAATGAGCTTGAAATAAAGTATGGAAATTATTGTGCATGTTAAATAAATCTTTAAAAATGGGTAGACCCATGCATTCGAGCATTTAATTATGTTAATTTTAAAACGAAGTTTAAGTGCACTCTAATGACTTATAGGAACGAGGTTAGCGGCCCAGAGTTAACATTTGATAAAAGGAAAGGAAAAGCACCATTAAGTGATTACTAAGCCTAAGAGGTGAGGGTTTGTCATTGCTATGATATTGAAAATATGTTCTTACTAGAATTTGATCTTGGAAATTTGTTTCATGATTTATGCCATGAGTTGTGGTTATTACTATAATTTGGAAGTATGAAATCTCATAAATTATTTTGACACGACGTTTTATTAATTGCACGGATTCTATTCCAAAATGGGTGATTGGAAATGTGATTTTCCAATTTTGAATGTTAAAAGACTTATTTGTGATAAAATGTGGTATGAAAACTCTTAGGTATGTTAAAGAAATTGAAATATTGATTGAGTTTTCAATGAGTTTCGTCCATGAAGATATATGTGTTCAAAGGTGATAAGATTATTTGAAAACGTTAAACTTTTGTTCTTGGCCAAGAGACTTGATGTAGTATTTGCAAGGATTGATGCAAGTTTTGAACTATTGCTTATGTGCATATTATTTTGTTTTGAATTTATATATATATATATATAAATATAGGGATTCTCTAGAGAGGGATCCCGTTTGGAGATTTACGTGCGGGACTTCGTTATTGACCATTGGATCACTTGGATGGTCAGATCTCTCTCAGCCAAATTAAAAATTCTAACCCAATAGAAAGACCCATATTGCCCGCTTTTGATCTCTGGTTCTGGGCGCCATCTGAGAATGAGTTTTTGTATTGCCCGCTTCCTATCTCTTGTTTTGGGTGCCATATTCTGATCTCTGGTTTTAATAGCCATTTGCGAATGAGTTTTGGCTTTTTGGCAAAGCTGCGACCTTTGATTTTTGTCATAACCAGCTTCAACTTCAGGTTCTGTGTGAAAGTGTGCATACTAGTATTCTCATTTCTCTCTGATATAATTTATATCTTTGCCATGGATAGTGAAATGGAATTTGATAAGCAAGGAGAATTGGGTTCTTCATCAACTGATTTTGATGAATATGTGCCTAAGGTGGTGTTTGAAAAAATCCCTAAAATAGGACAAGAGTTTGATTCGGTTGAAGATGCTCAAAATTTTTACAACAAATATGCCAAGGTTGCTAGTTTAGTGTTCGAAATTACTCTTCAAAGAAAAACAAATCCGATGAAATTATTTGAAAGGAGTTTGTTTGTTACAAATAAGGAATTAGAGATTACGAAAGATCCAATGCTAGTTCTAGGAAAAGGCCAGAAACTAGAGAAGGTTGTAAGGCCAATTTTACCATTGTGAAACCTAGTTCCAAGCAACGCTTTGTTGTTTCGCAATTCAATGAGGCCCATAATCATGTTCTTGCTACACCTAGAAAAGTTCATATGTTGAGGTCTCACCGTTCCATTTCTAGTGTGAAAAAGTCATTGACGCAGCACTTTTCAGTAGCTAATGTTCCCATTCATCAACTAATTAGTATTTTTGAGCTTCAAGCCGGGGGCTTAGAAAATATAGGATGCATTGAAAAGGATTTTTACAATGCGCGAAGAGATAAGGTGAAGTTGTATGCAAGACATGATGCTCAAATGTTGATAGAATATTTTCAAGTAGAGCAAGAAAAAGATTCTGAATTTTTTTATTCAGTAAAGATGGATTCAAAAAATAAACTCACACATTGTTTATGGGCTGATGCAATATGTAGGAGATCTTATCATGAGTATGGTGATGTTGTGGTATTTGATACCACGTACAACACAAATCGATATGAGATGATATTTGCTCCATTTGTTGGCGTGACTAATCACTGCCAGAGTTCTCTGTTTGTTTGTGCTTTTTTAAGTGATAAGACAACATAATCATTTTCATGGCTCCTGCATCAATTGTTGATAGCCATGCCAGCTAGTGCATCCAAAATGATCATAACTAACTAAGATCCAGTTATGATGAAAGCCATTTGTGAGGTTTTGCCAGACACTATACATAGGCTTTGTATGTGGCATACTCTTAGCAAATTCTCAGAGAAACTAAGATTCAATCAAATTGAAAGAACACTATCATAAGTTTCGAGACTGTATATGGAATTCCGAGGATCCGGAACAATTTGTGGTGGTGAAATAAGAAACAGGGGATATTTGCATCTATATTGTCACAAGGACTGAAAGAAGTGAGGGGCGCGCACGAAAAGTCATTGAAAATAAGTCCACTGACTACATGAGTTGCAGTTGCAAGAAATTTGTATCTTGTGGAATTATTTGTCGGCATGTATTGGCTACCTTCAACAGGATAAAATTGCAACAACCATTATCTAGTGCGTATGTACTACTAGATGGACAACTACTGCCAAGTCATCAACTTCATTTAGTTCGGGTGGTAATGCTTCAGTAGTTGCAGATGACAACATATTACAAAAGCTTGCGACAATGATAATAGATGACGCTTCTACGAGCCAAGAGGCATTTGCATTGGCAAAGGAAACATTTGAGTCTCTTCATGAGAAGATAAAGTCAATGAGTTTAAGCGGTGGAACCCAATCTGGACCAAGTGTTGGTCTTTCTAAACCTATTTACAATGAGCCTGACCAAGTCAGAGCAAAGGGTTATGGGAAGAGGTTGAAAGGGGGGAAAGAAATTGCCACAAAGAAGCATAGACGTTGCCATGGCTGCGGACTTACAGGACAATCGCACGACAAAATAAATTGTCCGGCATTAAACTAAGCCAGAAGCCCCCCTCAGAAAACCAGAAAAATTCCCTCGAAAACTGAAATGAAGAAGAAGGAATTCCCAGAAAAGTCCAAACCACCTAAAAGCCAAAACCAAGAAAGGACCCCCAGGAAAACCGATAGCAAGGAGGAAGAAAGCCCAAAAATTCCAAGAAAATTTCCCCTGAAAAATCGAAATGACTTCTCTCCTCTTATATCCTCAAAAGCCAAATCAATTTCTGCCTTATCACTCGAAAATCCCTCATATTACCACTGATTTCTTTCTTCCATTTTTTGCGAAAATTCAAACAAAGAATCTGCCTTTTCCCTCTTGATTTCTTACCTTCTTCATACCTATTCTCCATGATTTCTTCCCTCAATCACTCGGCCACCTTCTCTTCCTTGACTTTCGGCTTCTCTCTTCTCCTCTTTCCTTTTCCGGTGCTTCTCCTTCTCCTCCTTCCTTTTTCTCTCCTCCTGCAACATTCTCTCTTTCTTTCGTATCTTCTTCTTCTGGCATTAGGAAACAGAGATGTTTGGGCCGACGGGGCTACATGCTTGAGTTAATATTTGGGCTTTAGTCATTAGGCTTGTGGCTTATTGTTTGGGCTTGATTTGTGCAATAAAAACGGGCCACTTATTTGGACTATGGAGCTTGCGTTGGGTTATGGGCCAAACTATAAATGAATGAATTTCATAAAACCGATACTTGGACCAGAATCTGGTTAATTGGACTAAGCCTTATTTTAAATGAATTTATCCATGCTTTGAATTTATATTTTTGGAGTCCGGGCAAAAATGGGGTATAACAATTCTAATTATCCAAAAATCACAGGAAAACATAGCATTCAAAAGCTTGTTTATTTTATTAAGATACAATGGCTTTGTAGAAGCCTTACAAAAGAGGACTGCTAGAATTTCTAGCATTATTACAATGGCTTTGTAGAAGCCTTACAAAACAAGGTTTCAAGAATTTGTAGTGGGATTACAATGGCTTCATATATGCCTTACAAAATAGGACTACAATAATCATATATATAGCTTAAACAATGGCTTTATACAAGTCTCCCAAAATAGGATTGCAATAAACATCCAACTTAAAACAATGGCTTTATACAAGCCTTACAAGACCAAAATACATAAGAGCCACAACACCATGAATTACAACCACAATGAATCCAAACTTGAATCACTAGAAGAACCAAAACCTGTAGCATTAGCAGTCAAAACTCCAAAGTCAACATCGATGTAACAAGAACCATAGCTGGATAATACTCAGGTTCAAAATTAATTTTTTAGACAACTTCTCAAACAGAAAGAGGTCATATTGGTAAAGACTACAATGCAAATAAACATGTCAAATATAGAATCAAACAAACATCCTAACCACACATGAATCGTGCAAAACTAATATCACCAACACAAAATCACTTTTGTTTCAAAAATATACCTAAAAACTTAGTATTTTTATCTTTATTAAGCACTAATATGGCACATCAAGACTGCATCCACAGTTATATAATCAAAGCAATAATTTTTCTTTTCCGTTCATTGTCTCATTCGGTCTTTTATTTTCAATTCATTCCTTTACTGTTTTATTCACTCAATATGATGATTTCTTAAGAGTTTCCCTTCTCCAAAAGAAATCAATAAAAGGCTAAGAGATAACACTAATCAGGTAAATTACCTTTGTATGCCTCAAAGGTTTGCAGATTCTTTCCAAGGCATTTTCTGCACTCGCATGTTCAGAGCCACTGAAAGCAATTAGCCTTTTTGTATCTCGTCAGCCCCGACAGAGATCGAATTCAGAGGTATCAAGGAGCTCGAATTAGAACGATGATATTTAGGAACCCAGAAGAAGAGATATTGGAAGCGATCGAAAGAGAGAAGAAGCGAGGCGGAGAAGTAGGGCAATTGATGGGACTTATTTGCAAGCGCACAAATCGCACAAGTAATAAACTGATGAATAGATTATCGTTCCCACGAGGATTGAGTTAACAGTTGATAAGTATCCGTTATGATTAACACTAGCGCTATTTGGAGAATCAAATAAGTTGTTTTGGTTTGATTAACACTAACATAAACAATGTAACAAGAATTTATATTCTAAAGAAGTTCTTTAAGATGTAAACGAACAATAGTGACAAATTATATTAATCGAATGAGTAAAGACTAGCGTTCCTAATTTCACCATCACCTATCCAATTCCACTCCCTTGACTTAATAATCCGTAATTACCAACAATTATTGACAATCGGTCTCCCTTACCTATTCAATGCTCCATTCCTGATTACATTGAAAGTGTTCCTATCACTAACCCCTGTTATTCCTAACATTCGGATTTAAGTGAAAAAACCCCATTAAGATTAGTGGAAAACCACATAACGATTGCACAAGGCATGTCCCTATATTTCTATGGTACATGAACCCTATGGTATCTATGGCAAGATGCAAATCCTAGATATCTCCTTCCGGTCTCAATCCAAGAATCAAATCAATTGAATGGTGATCAAGCACTCAAGAGCATTAAGCATAACCATAAATACTCAATAATATGTAAACATCAAGAGAATATCAAGTCAAGAACATGGAATCTTCAAAGCTAGGTTACATTAGGACCCTAATGAGAGGATTAGTTCCTCATAATAACAAGAACAACACAAATAAAAATCATAATATCCATAGCAAGAAGTAAAAAGAAAGATTAAACCCAGAAAATCTGGAGCTCCACTTCCTCTCTCCTCTTCTTCTCCTTCAACTCTCCCAAGATGTGAGAGAATGGTGGCTAGGTTATGAACTTCTTCCAAAATGACATAAAATGATCTTTTATACCTCCATAAACCCTAGTGATGTTCTGTATACTAAGTTATGCCGTTTTGGCTTAGTATTTTCTAATTTTAGCAAAGTTTTCCCAGCTGGAAAACATGAAATTCGCGATCTGCGCATGGGGGATCGATCCCCCATAATGGGTGATCGATCCCCCATAATGGGTGATCGATCCACAAATTCTCTGCCATTAATATCTTCAAGGGGGATCGATCCACAAAATGGGAGCTCGATCCACAAATTCTCTGCCCCTAATAACTTCATGATGGATCGATCCACCAAAATGGGCGATCGATCCCCTAAATTCCCTAGATTCTTGTGCCTTGTTTTGTGGTTGATCCATCTCCAGAAAAGTTGATCCATCCCCAATTTTTCTGTCCTTTTAACCTCTTCTTTTTCCCTTTTTGCCTTTGATCTGAAAGTAACATTAATCACAAGATTAGGCAGTATTGATTCTCAAAAGTATCAAATGAGGCAAAAACTAGTGTTAAATGGTGTACAAAAGTAATGTAAAGAGTAGCCCTTAGGTTACATCTCAGAATAAGTTGATTTTAGGAACACATCACAAAGCTCTTAGCCTCAACTTCAAAATCTCACCGATGTTCACTCAGAAATAAAGTCACACCGAAGTTGGTTAAAGTGTTTCACTCATGTGTATATGGGTGGAATAGTGTAATCAAGATCCCATATACATTTTGCAAAGAAAGCTCATGAAACATGCAGAATATGATCTTATGAAAGGATGCCACTACTAAGCAGTGAGCAACACCCAAATTTACTCCCATGTTCGGATCATAATTTCTCAAGGATCAAGTAGGACTTTTAAAGCTTGTAATGTAAGGCTAGGGTTTAGGTAGGAAGAAGGCATTGATAAGAGTGCTGATAACAATTGAAGAAATATTCAAATTAGCAATTGAAGATCATTCTCATAAAATCAACCATCAGCAATTCTCATTTATTCTTCCTCAAATCTTTTTTTTTATTCACCCAGACTTTACACTTTTTTTTTCTTTTCACAATCGGGAAATTTCCCTTTTTTACCAAACTCATTCTCTTCTCTAATGATAATTCATGCAAAGCCCAAGAGAATTCCTCAATCATTGTGCTTTCTCAGAGTATATCCCAATGATCTTCAATAAATGCATTAAATAGTCCACAATTTATCCAAATAGCTGTAGTATGTGGCTAAGAAGGAAAGGCTAGTGTTTGGCTTCAAAAAGGGATCTAGGGATAATATTTTTCGTGAGGGTAGATTGAAAAGGGAATTTAGTGGCTAATAAAGATGGCCTTACTGTCATTTCCCGAGAACAAAAATGATCTTCCCATGGAGAGTTCACAAGAATGTTATGCTCATGAGATGCATGCTTAGCAAGTGACCAAGCAACCGAACAAAGATAATGAGATCATCTAGTATCTAGTGAGCACAAAATAAAAATTGGAGTTGATTTTCATCACTCAATGAAGGTGGAAAGGCTCAAAAGCTCACATAGGTCATAGTCTCCGCATTTGGCTAAGTGATGTTTTCAAAATACTCATTCTGTTTGACTTCACCTTTAGGCTGTATTTTTTTTATATGTTCAAAAACAACATTTTACAGTCTCTAAGCCACAAATCAGACAACTTGTCTCAAAAGCAATCAAACCATGCTACTATTAATCATCATTGCAAAGAGGCATAGCATAAAAACAAACAAGGACCAGAAGTTAAAACAAGAAGTTCCCACGTCACTAATACAAAAGCTGAAACTCCAAGTTTTAGGTTCCCACCACCCCCACACTAGAATATAACACTGTCCTCAGTGATTCCAAAATAAATAAATAAGAGGAAATGAATAACACAACCTGGAGTTGCAGGGGAACCTCGAATAGTGTTTGAGATTAAAGTGGCTTGTAGTAGTGGAAAGTCCTTAGTCGCGCACCATATCCAGGATTCTATTGAGCATATATTTGAGGCATTGCTGACCAGTCTCCAGCCGATGCAAGCGGCCTATCATGTCCTGGATGTAAGGATTGGGTGGTGGGTCAACAGCCAAAGAGTCGAATGCGTCCAAGGAGAATGCAACAGAAAGTCGGGGTGTGCGTCGTCTCCTAGCAATGGTGGACATGTGAGAAGTACTTTGACGCCAAGTATATTTTTCCAGAACAGTGACTGGATAAGCGGAAGATAGGTAAGTGCGAGGAGGGCGGATGCCTTTACAGTAAAGTAACCGGGTGATGAGCCGTGGGAAATACAGATTTCCAACCTTGGTTGGTCTTTGTGTCACAAACACCTTCGCCTTTAGAATACTCTCCATGTAATTCATGCCTAGGTCAAACCATACGTCTCTCCATATGTGGTATAGCACAGACAAAATTTGGCCTCGTCGTTGTTGACTATGACCAATAGGACAAAGATTGCTTCGCAGTGCATCATCAATCATCCACATCTTGGGTGGTAAAAAAGATCGACGTGTAGCAGTAGGATCGCGATCGTGCCGCCCTTGACACATATCATCAATCATTTCCTCTGTGGAAATTGAGATGGGCGGCTGAAAACCTTGGGCCACAGTAGAAGTAGGCGGAAAGCCTAAGCAAAAACTGACATCGGATGGTGTAAATCGAAGCCGAATACCAGCGATAGTAACCTTGTAAGTGGGTGGAGCTCCAGGGAAGTGTGGTAATTTCACGAGAGTGTGATAAAAGAAGCGAACTAGATCAGGATACACTGGGTAATCATCGGCGGGATTTGGTTGGACCAAGAACAATAAAGAATGATCACGAAGGTAGCTTATCGCCCACTGATTTTGAGGTTCATTTAGGATGTAAGAATCGATTCATTTCTCGGGAACGATGGTGGCCTGAGTAAACAAAGCCGTCGGAGAAGAGGAAGTGGGATCGGCGGCTCGTGGGTGACGAGGCATACTAAATGTTGACTGTCAGAAGCGGTGGTATTGGGCGTGGGAGGCAAAGTACAGAAATGAAGGAGAGGTGTGTTGTGTGCCCAAGTCAAAGTGTTTTTTTTTTGTTTTTTTTTGAAGGTGGGATCGATCACCCACAATGGAATCGAAATCACCTGCAGTTGAACTTATTTTCCCTGTACATAAATGACACAAAGTTAAACACACAAGATGCTAAAACATAATATTAAAAGGAAAGAATTTACCCCGGTTGGGTGGCCTCCCAACAAGCGCCTTTGTTTATAGTCCATGGCTCGACTTCTTGTTGCAACTTCAACCAGAATCCCTGGGAGTGATGGTATATAATCCATGTGATGGCCTCTTTGGTATGAAATTTGGTGGAACATATGTCACATGGTTAGCACATGTCTTCATTCCTCCCTTCTCAAAAATAACAGTCTTTTTCTTTTTCTTTTTCTTTTTCTTTTTCAGCTTCTTGACTTTGTTAACCTTAGATGCTTCAACAACAATTTCAGCTTTTGGAAGAGCTTTTTGATCCTCATGCACAATTTTGATGGCTTGGACTAGACAGGATTTCTCTGGATTGCATGGAGTTGCTTTCAGAAAATTTTCAGGAATGACCAGGTCTATTGCATCCACATGGAAACATGACTGCGAATCCATTGAACAGTTATGTGTTTCAAAGACTTTAAATGTCATGTGCTCCTCCGCCCCTCTCAAAGTTAGCTGTCCTTGTTCCACATCAATTAAAGCTCGCCCAGTACTAAGGAAAGGTCGACCCAAAATGATAGGAATATTTGTGTCTTCTTCCATCTCCATAATGAGAAAATCAGCAGGGAATACAACCTTGCCCACCTTAACCAAGACGTCCTCAACTATACCCCAAGGGTATGTTATCGATCGATCAGTCATATGTAACGACACTGTTGTTGGATTAATTTCCTTCAACCCAATACGCTGAGCAACCGACAGTGGCATCAAGTTGATGCTAGAGCCTAGATCACAAAGAGATCTCTCGATTAATGTAGTTCCAATAGTGCATGGAATAGTGAAGCTTCCCGGATCTTTTTGCTTGATTGGAAGCTTACGTTGGACGATGGCGCTACATTCTTCAGTTAATTGAATTTTTTCATGCTCTCCTAGCTTCCGCTTCTTGGACAATATTTCTTTCATGAACTTAGCATAGCTAGGCATTTGCTCAAAAGCCTCGGCAAAATGAATATTAATTTGAAGCTTCTTGAATATATCCAAGAACTTGGAGAACTTAGCATCAAAATTGTTTTTCTTCAACCGTTGAGGGAAAGGAATTTGTGGAACATAAGCCTTAACGGGAGGTTCAGGCTTTGAACTATCAGACCAATCATGTTCAATTGCAAATCTGGACTGTCTTGACCTAATACTCTGTTTTTGCATAGGGGGATCGATCACCAGTGTTGGGAGATCGATCACCAATTTTTCTGCCAATTTTTCCACTTCAATTTTTTTTCTTCTTAGTCTTTTCTGCTTCTAAATCCACACTTGTCTTGACCAGATTTCCACTCCTCAAGGTGATGGCATGTACTTGTTCTTTTCGTTTGGGATTCACCTCAGTTTGGCTAGGTAAACCACCTTTCTCTCTTCCACTCAAAGCAGTAGCCAATTGTCCAACTTGGACCTCTAAATTGCGGATGGACGCTCCTTGATTTTGAAGCGTAGTCTCTGTCTTGCTCATGAACTGGTCCGTCTTGGTAATGAATTGATTTGTGTTAGATGAGAGACTATTTATGTTCCCTGCTAACTGAGCAATTATCCCTTCCAAATCTGGCTTCTTCTCTTGGGTTTGGTAGTTTGGAGGCCGATTCTGAACATTTTGGTTATTGCTCCAAGAGAAGTTTGGATGGTTTCTGAACCCCGGATTGCAGAAGTTTGATAGGGGTCATTGTGTTGCCTATTGAAACTCCCGATTTGATTTGCTTGTTCATCTTTAGCAAAAGGATTTCTGGCTTCACAGTCTGCACTTACATGATTTCCATTGCAATAGTAGCTCTTGAGCCTCTGGTAGAGTCTTCTTATGCAAAGATCCTCCTGCTGCAGCATCTACCGTTGATCTTGAAGAAAAGTTCAGGCCATTGTAGAATGTTTGGAGTTGTAGCCACTCTGGAATGGCATGGTGAGGGCATCTTCTCAAAGTCTCCTTGAATCTATCCCATGCCTCATTAAAAGGCTCTTGATCACGCTGGTTGAAATTTAAAATCTCATTGCGGATTTTTGCAGTCTTCGAGGGAGGAAAGAACTTTGCTAAGAATTTTTGTGCAAGGATTTCCCAAGTTGTGATAGATGATGGTGGTTGTGCCAATAACCAAGCTTTCGCCTTGTCCTTAAGAGAGAAAGGAAAAAGCATCAATCGAATTGCATCTCTTGGAACACGATTATATTTGACAGTGTCACAAATCTCCAATAATGACATGAGATGGTTATTCGGTTCCTCCAGAGGAAGACCACAATACATTGATGAATTTTGAATCATAGTGATAAGCGCCGGCTTCATCTCAAAGTTATTTGCTGAAATTGTTGGACAAAGAATACTAGAAGGAGATGCATCCATCGTAGGCTTGGCATAATCACGAAGTGTTCTCAACGCTGGACCCACTACTCCATTATTGTCACCAACAACTGGGTTCACCCCTCCAACATGCTCAGCTATGTCGGGATTCACTCCATGAGGATTCACTTGCGCAGGAGGCAATCTGTTTCGATTTCAGCCATAGCTTCTTCTTGACTCACAGTTTTCCCTTGCCTTCTTCGAATAACTCTCAACGTTCTTTCAATCTCTGGATCCAAACCAGTCAAATCCACGCTCAAAGTACGTCGCCCCAAGCTCATAAACAAGACAAGAGTACCTGAGGTAGTAGAACAAAAATGAAATCCAAATTAGTACCAAAGTTAACCTATACGAATATCAACGCCAAAAACTTGATGGGACTTATTTGCAAGCGCACAAATCGCACAAGTAATAAAGTGATGAATAGATTATTGTTCCCACGAGGATTGAGTTAACAGTTGATGAGTATCCGTTATGATTAACACTAGCGCTATTTGGAGAATCGAATAAGTTGTTTTGGTTTGATTAACACTAACATAAACAATGTAACAAGAATTTATATTCTAAAGAAGTTCTTTAAGATGTAAACGAACAATAGTGACAGATTATATTAATCGAATGAGTAAAGACTAGGGTTCCTAATTTCACCATCACCTATCCAATTCCACTCCCTTGACTTAATAATTCGCAATTACCAACAATTATTGACAATCAGTCTCCCTTACCTATTCATTGCTCCATTTCTGGTTACACTGAAGTGTTCCTATCACTAACCCCTGTTATTCCTAACATTCGGATTTAAGTGACAAAAACCCATTAAGATTAGTGGAAAACCACATAACGATTGCACAAGGCATGTCCCTATATTCCTATGGTACATGAACCCTATGGTATCTATGGCAAGATGCAAATCCTAGATATCTCCTTCCGATCTCAATCCAAGCATCAAATCAATTGAATGGTGATCAAGCACTCAAGAGCATTAAGCATAACCATAAATACTCAATAATATGTAAACATCAAGAGACTATCAAGTTAAGAACATGGAATCTTCAAAGCTAGGTTACATTAGGACCCTAATGAGAGGATTAGTTCCTCATAATAACAAGAACAACACAAATAACAATCATAATATCCATAGCAAGAAGTAAAAAGAAAGGTTAAACCCAGAAAATCTGGAGCTCCACTTCCTCTCTCCTCTTCTTCTCCTTAAACTCTCCCAAGATGTGAGAGAATGGTGGCAAGGTTATGAACTTCTTCCAAAATAACATAAGATGATCTTTTATACCTCCATAAACCCTAGTGATGTTCTGTATACTAAGTTATGCCGTTTTGGCTTAGTATTTTCTAATTTTAGCAAAGTTTTCCCAGCTGGAAAACATGAAATTCGCGATCTGCGAGTGGTGGATCGATCTCCCACAATGGGTGATCAATCCACAAATTCTCTGCCATTTATATCTTCAAGGGGGATCGATCCACAAAATGGGAGATCGATCCACAAATTCTCTGCCCTTAATAACTTCATGATTGATCGATCCACCAAAATGGGCGATCGATCCCCTAAATTCCCTGGATTCTTGTGCCTTGTTTTGTGGTTGATCCATCTCCAGAAAAGTTGATCCATCCCCAATTTTTCTGTCTTTTTAACCTCTTCTTTTTCCCTTTTTGCCTTTGATCTGAAAGTAACATGAATCACAAGATTAGGCAATATTGATTCTCAAAAGCATCAAATGAGACAAAAACTAGTGTTAAATGGTGTATAAAAGTAATGTAAATATTAGATAGATCAGCAATATGGGTCTTTATATCGAACTAGAATTTTTAATTTGGCTAAGAGAAATCTGACCATCCAAGTGATCCAATGGTCAATAATGAAGTCCCACACGTAAATATCTAAATGGGTCCCTCTCTAGAGAATCCTTGTATGTATGTATGTATGCATGTATGTATAAAGTTGAACATGTTTATATATATGTGGAATTATTTTCAATCCCATGTATTGTATTTCTAGAATTACTTGGAATTGACGAAAATTATGATTGATGTTATTGCCCATGCAAATGGCCACCACATTCTTAGCGTGATTATGGGTTTGTCTCAGGGGACTTGTTGCTAGTGTGGTCGAAGCGATTCTCCACCACTTTAGCGAAGAAATCCATCAAGTGGATTTGGGTTGGAAATGACAGACATGATGGTTTTGAATTAATAAATATAAATATTTAAGAAATTGATCATATTTATTTTCTTAAAAATTCTATTTCCAGAAATGATTATTATGTTATCCTTTGCTTTACAACTTTTGATATGTTTTAGTTTAACTAATTTTCTCGGCTTACCTTCCTACATATTTTCCATACATGTAGATATTTGAATTGGAAATCAAAGTGATCTTGAAGATGGTAGCATGGAATAATCTTGTTATGTTGCGATTAATAATGATGTATCTAGCATTGTTTAAATATGTGATGATGTAATTAAATAAGTATGTGCCAAATTTATTTGAGTAAGAATTTGAGTATTTTACATAATGTAAGGCTTACAGTAATTATTGGGCTATAGGCCTTGATGGATAGGACGTACTTATAGTCACCGTGTCACCTTGGGTCGATTTAGGATGTTACAGATTTTGCCTCCACAACTTGCCGATTGTTACAAGCCATTCACTTTATAAATACTAGTTTCTCTTGGTAACCTATGGCCTACCATCCAACCACCATGACCTGCCACCTAACTTTCGTTACAAGCCAACCACAACCATCTACCATCAATTTCGTCAATCGCATAGAACCACAAAGCCAACCCTAGCAACAAACACTGAACCTCTACCAAAAATCTCCTACGATCAAGCCAAGAGTTAAGCAGTATCACCTGCCCAAACACCATCCCAGTTAAGCCATCCACCACCACCTACCACCATTGCCATCAACCAACCACAAAGTCAATAATCACCTACCCAAATACCAGTCCTCTCCCAATCCCTCGAGCCCCAACCTTTGATCCTTTCAATGGCAAGGACAACCCATAAACCTTCGGCGCCCAGAACAATCAACTGTAAGAACCCATTTATAGCATTTATTTTGAAAACTTTCTTGATAGGGTTGACAACAGCGTTGCAATGAGAGTTCTTGGAAAGTTGGGGACTATCCATGACATGTTCTTTCCCAAACTCGTTAACGGAAGGGGATGCAGGTTTGGATTTGTAAGATTCAAAGGAAATGATGAGCATTAGGTACTACAAGGTAACAATGAAGTCTAGTTTGGTAGTTACAAGGTCAAAGCAAACTTGGCCAGGTTCTCTAAATCTAAAGGGATGGTACGAGATGGTGACAAAAGACATACGGTATAGCGGCGCAAGTATTTTGCATCTAGGAATATAGATACCAGAAAATTCTCAAAGGTGGCTCAAGAAAAATGGCCAGAGCTACCCAGAGATAAGCATTATGCTAAATGTGGAGATTCAGAGATAAAAATTATGGAAGTGGAAGTAAAAGATAGGGAACAAGAGTGGTTAGCCATATCGAATGTTGGTAATCTCAAGGAGTTTGAGTGTCTTTTTGATTTGGAGGACAATAACCAATGGTGAAGTCAATATTGTAGCAACGCCCATGGGGGGATATCAGGTCCTACTAACTTTTGCATCGAATGAAGAGATGTTGAAGATGTTAGTGGATGGTCATTGGCTCGGAGAATGGTTTAGACTGGTGAAGCAATGGAATCCAAACGTGATGAGCTGCCAAAGATTTGCATTGGTTGAGGATTACAAGAATACCACTTCATACAAGGAAAAAATACATTTATTGAGCTAGGAAGTATATGGGGTGAATATATTACAATGGAAGATGATGCAATCAACAAAATAAGACTAGTTATTGATAGCGTTCTAGTGGTCAAACTTATTATTGGGGGGGAAGAGTTAAAGATCAAAATGGTTGAGGAACCCAACCATCACTTGTTCTCTAAACCATTATCCACTTTGCCTACGATTCCCATGGAAGAGAAAGCACTAGACATAAGAGAAGAAGGTGGAAGAAGTAGTTCAGCGACCTAGGAGAATATCAGATTGGTGATGTAGGAGGAAAACTTTGGCAAAGACATCGGTGGGGAAAACGGAAGGGAAACGCTCCTACAAATTCAAATTTGAAATCCTGACACACAAGTGACTAAAAGGACAAGCCTAGACGCTACATGCTACCCCCTGAAAAGCTATCAAATTTCCAATTTTGTGTATGCCAGTATGGAGATACCAAAGCATGAAGATGACAGTTTACATATTGGATCATTACAAACCATTGTTAGTGATACAGAGTCTCTACAAGACCTTTAGTTAATGGGCTATTGACTTAGAAGCCCATTAACGAAGATAAAGTATTAGAAAGTGGACTAGTTGTAGATATCAAAAGCTTGAGCTATAGTCAAGAGGCTTCAATAATACCACTAGAAAATTCTTGGATCAATAACTCATACTTGAGTAAACTTCCGGGTTTTGAACACTATTTGGGTAGCCCTAGATCATCCACTGGAAGAAAAGAGAGAGAGAAGAGTTACAACATAAGGGTAGTTCTGAAGCAAATCTTGCTAGAGCAATGCATGAGAGTTGTTGAGGAGGTCAAGAGGAAAAAAATCAAAACAGAGACATCAAAGTAGCAATTCCTCTAACAAACATCAACATAAAAACTCCACTTGCCAAAGAAATTCAGGTCACAACCCTATAAATACAAAAAATTGAGATATTCCTGTAAGTGATTTATCCAATGAGGTGCAAACCACCATGGATGTGTGGAAGATGTTGGGTCTATCAAACAATGAAGATGAAGGAGAAATCATGACATAACTTGAAGATTAGATTGCTCAAGAATTATGTAAACAATTTGATAGGAAGGGATAGGCAAGGGCATCTTGACAAGCTGTCTTGAAACACACTATTAGGTGTACTCAGTATCTATGTTGAATACACTATTTTAGAATGTAAGGGGATGGGGAAGTCCTTTAAAGAGAAGACTAGTCACTGGTTGACAAAGGAAAATGATGAATTTTTAATAATCATTGAATCAAAATTGCAGGTGGTCTCAGACGAATTGATAGGAAGTCTTTGGGGGAAATCACATGTTGAATGGTCTGCAATAAGCTTTCTTGGAGCTTCTGGAGCTATTTTGCTTTTTTTGGAATCCTATAGTCCTACAAGCAGCTGATGTGGTAAAGGGTAATAGATCGGTATCAGTACCTAGCCAATTAATTTCTTCAAGGTTTGAGTGCAGCACAACAACAGTCTATGGCACTAATGATGAGGCTTTGAGGTTACTGGTTTGGGAAGAGCTAGCCTAAGCTAGATTACAATTTTCCTCACCATGGATATTACTGGGTGACATGAATAAGTTATTGTACCCATAAGATAGAGTGGGACAAACTGGTTATACAAGAGGCATGCAAACTTTCTCAACGATTCTTAATCAAGTAGGAAGTTTAATTAGAGAAATGCCATAAGTCAAAGAAAAATTGATAGAGTTTTTGCATATATGGTGTGGTTTTCATTCTTTCCAAACTTGAAGCTCTAGGGTCTACCAAGAGGGTTATCAAATCACACATCGCTACTGTTGGAATCAACTCCTGATAACTATGTGTGATTCCAACAGTAGCGATGTGTGATTTGATAACTATGCAAAAAGCGAGAATGTCTATGGCAGCAAAAATCCAAAATCCAATAGCTTACTCAAGGTGATAGGAACACCAAATTTTTTTATACTTCAACTTATATAAGGGGGTGGAAAAATCAAATATCTTGCTTGAAGTTTGGTGATTCCTTAATGACAAATCCATTAGAGATTAAGGAGGGTGCAGTAAATCATTGTTCTACCTTATTCAAGGGAGAATTTCCAAATCCAATACACTGGAATGGGCTGCAGTTCAAAACTATATCGTCTCATGTACGGCATATCTTGAATCACCATTCTCTAATGTGGAAATAAAAAATGCAATATGGTCTTGTGATAGCTCCAAAGCACTTGGCCTTGACAAGGTAAACTCCAATTTTATCAAGAGAGCTTGGAAAATACTGGAACCAGATGATTATCAAATGGTTAGTCAATTTTTCTCTTATGGCTCACTTCCACTATGTGTTAACTCAAACTACATTACTCTGATTCCAAAAATCAAAGGGTTCTATGAGCTAAATGATTTTAGGCCAATAAGCCTAGTGGGATTCTCTACAAGATCATATCAAAAACCTTGGCCTCCAAATTAAAGTCTTCCATGTCATCCATCATAAGTACGAATCAATTTGCTTTTGTCAAAGGTAGACAAAGTCTAGATGTTGTGCTAATAGCCAGTGAATTAATCCATCTTGTCAAGAGAAGGAAGGAGAAAGGGTGGCTAATTAAGCTTGAATTTGAGAAAGCTTTTGACACTGTCAATTGGCGATACTTGGATACTGTGCTATTAAAGATGGGCTTTGTGTTGAAGCGGCGAGGCTGGATGCAAGAATCTGTGTCTTCTGCCCATGTTTCTGTGTTAATAAATAGATCCTTAAGCCGTGAATTCAGCATGGTGAGAGGTATTAGATAGGGTGACTCATTGTCACCTTTTCTGTTTCACATTATTATTGAGGGCCTACATCATACGTTGAAAAAAGACAAAAGACTGTGGATTTATAATCGGGATTGAAATGAAGAAGGATGGTATGTCCGTTTCTCATTTACAGTTTGCATATGATACTCTAATTTCTTGCAATGCATCAAAGGATTAGCTGCAAGCTAATATTAATTATATGTCCCCATTTAGAATGCCAACTGCAGTGGCAAAACAACCGGGTCATCTGCGACATGATTGCTTATGGGGAGATGCTGATGGAAAAAGGAAAATACACTGTGTAAACTAGAAGCAAGTCTTGAAGCCAAAGCTAGAAGGTGGTTTATGAATCGCAAATATTAGTCTCAAGAATCAGTCCATGATGCTCAAATAATGGGCCTGGAGATATATCAATGAAGAACATGTTGGACCTATGGTCCTACATATTTGTTTTGATGATATTAAAATCTTTGTTGATGATTTTGAAAAATACAAGCACCATGTGATTTATGAGAAATGAATTTAAATTCCGCATATGTGTACCTTTGTGGTCATGGTCAACCAAATGAACTCCGATTGACATGAAATTTGGAATGCACCTTAGTTTCATCATTATGAACATATTTGAATAGGAATGGTTCAAGAGAAAATGTCATCTAAGTTGGGTTTACTAAATGTGCTCAATTTGTGTAGTCAATTTGGTTAAATCATAATTTTTTCATTTGTGAACCAATTGATGTGAAATTTGGTATGTGAATTATATTTATCTTGATATATGATCTGAATTATTATCAACCAAATTTTGACCACCACATATAGGGGCTGCACAGTGATAGTAGGTTTATACTTGGAATTTATCGGTTTTAACTATTAGTGACTTACTTGAATGATCAAACCTTAGCCAAATATTATGAAACTTTATACACACATTCTAACATACTTAATATGATTTATCATGCATGAATTAGAATTTTCTGGGCTGGTTTGTATTATGGTTAACCTATGTGCTTTATATGAAGCTCTTTTGAGCTTACATACATTTGGGGAGTTCTTTCTCCTATTTCTTTGTAGGTTAATCATCATGATGATGTTATATCTCTCAATATTCAGTTTGGAGATTAAATTTAAATCCAAAATTTAATCATGAGCATTGGAGCTCTAAGATGCCAAGAAGAGCATATGTTCATCAACTCTCTACTAAGGAATTTTTATGAGATGATTGAATTTTTTTTTGGGCATGTATATGTGAAGCTTATGGGCTGAAATTCTCTTTCAAGTCTTGCTGGAGCTTTTGGTGTAAATGAGAGGGAAAAGTGTTGAAATTGATATATGTGGCATCTTTGAAAAAATTGGACGTGTTGAAAGTAGAGAATCTTGACTAACATCATTGAATTCAAGAACAATGATAGCCTGTCATGTCTCCAACGGATGGAAAATGAAGAGTCAAGATTGAAGCTTGATTTGCTATCTAAAAGCCATTATTAAAGCTGTAAGTGTGGTCCAGATTGTTTGCTGTTTTGGAAGGTCAAGATTGATAGGCAAAAGTTGATCCAACGGTCGAGATCTTGTAGAGACAAATGAAATTAGGTTCTCTTTCTTGCAAGTTTTGAACAGAGAGACATTGTGAAATTTTTGGAGAAAAAGATTCTTGCTTCAATCTTCATCAAGCATTCAATCATCCAAGCTTCTTCAAAAGATTCAAGCCACCATTTTATACTAATTTCGAGCTTCACCCAAGTCCCTACATCAAAGAGAATCACCATTTATTTGCTTAGTGCAAAGGTGAGGTCTTACCATTTTTAGGGCTCTAGTCTTGTTGAATCCACACTACACCTCTTGTTTTTCAAACTCTATCATACCTGTGAGGTAGTGTTTTACTATTGATAGTTCCACACCGAATACCTTGGTGTTAAGAGTGTGAGAATCTTGTGCTACCAACTATTGTAAAAGTCCTTAGAGAAGGCAAAGTTGTTGTTAAGTTTGGGGGTGTTCAAACAACCCTTGCGTAAGGAGTTTTGTGGAGCTCTTAAAATCACAACATAGTGGAGTTGGAAAAGTCCTAGGTTGGTGAACCTAGGTAGTGGATGTAGGAGAAGGGTCTCCGAACCACTCTAAATTGTTGTGTTGATTTTTTGGTTGTTTTGATTGCATTATTTGCTGCTTACTTGACTACTTGTTTAATTGCTTTCAAAATTGGATTTTGGTCTTGTAAGACTTTGCATTAAAACAATTTTTCTCCTTTGTATGTTGGTCATTTGATTAAGATTGCTAAATGCATTAGTGAATGTTTCTTTAAACCATTAGGACAAGTATTTTGATTGTTAAATTTCTGTATCATCAATCTGTCCATGCACTGTTCACATACTTAGAGTTCGAATTTTAATCTGAATTTTTGATATATTGTTCATTAAGGTGTTGTGATATTGCATATCAAATTTCATTGCATTCCGAGTTGAATTGCTAGGTAAAATAAATTTTATCCAATTGGTGCGCATATTTTTACTCTTGATATTGTGTTTTAATTTTTGGGGACACAATTCACCCCCTGTGTTAAGCACGATCCTTCAGAACATGCTTTGTGGAGGAAAGTAATTGAGTAGAAGTATGACAAAAGAAGAAGTATGAAGTAGTCCTCTTACATACCAACTCTAAGCACTACATCATCTGTCTAGAAGAATATTAATTGTTTATTGGCGCATATTTCATCCCATTTGGGTGGCCTTTTCAAGGAGGAAGTGGGATTCTCGGTAGGAAATGGGGGAAAAAAAAATCAAATTTTGGCTTGACAGTTGGAATGCTCAGACACCATTTTGTGAGTCATTTTCCAGGATTTTTAGCCTATTAGAGCAGCAATTTGGTTCAATTTGTGATATGGGAAGTTGGGCTAACTCAAGATGAGAATGCATATTCAAGTGGAGGGGAACGTTATGTAGTTGGGAAGTAGAGCAGGTCATGGTCTTTAAAGAAAGGATACAAACAGTATCACTAAATCCATTAAAAAGTGATAAGGTAATATGGATATTCAATACTGAAGGAGAGTTCACAGTGGCTTCACTATATAACATACTCCTGCAAAGAACCCAAACCTCCATGTCCATCTACAAACCTAAAATCTATAAACAGTTATGGCAGGGTATAGTACCACCAAAAGTAGAAGTCTTTACTTGGATTCTTCTTAGCAAGAAGCTATCTACAATAGATATTATGGAGCAGAAAGGAATAATCCAGTCCTCCAATAATGTGTATCAATTTTGTCACCTTGTTCCCAAAATAGTTGATCATGTCTTCTATTCATGCTCAAGGCCCTCATCTTTGTGGTATAAACTTATAAAATGGTGGGATCTATTTTGGTGTGGTCCAAGTGATATTTGTAGCCCTTTTGAGCAGTGGACCAACTTAGGGGTAAGAGGAGCAATGTAGAGAAAATGGTGGATCATGCTTTTCTTTGTAACAGTCTGGTCTATCTATAAAGAAAGGAACGAATTTGTATTTAGGGGAAAGGTTGTTGAATGGATAAACATAGTGCCACTAATCTTCTATAGGTTGTATCTTTGGATCCACTATGTTACATCCAGCTGTCTCAAGAGCTAGTTCAACAGTTGAGCGTCTTATAATGGACTGTGTTAGCTTTATTTTACTTTGTTGTTAGCTTTGCTTGTTTGCTAATTCCCTTTTTTGTCTTCTTCTTGAAGGCTCTCTTTGTACGTTGGTGTTCCTCTGCTATTGGTGAGGGTTTTTCCAATATATCATGTTGCTAAGCCTTTTCATCAAAAAAAAATATCAATTATTGATTGATGGAGAACCTGTAGAGCACCTAAAGAATCTTATCGAAGTGGTGATAGTGGCCATCTTTGGCGCTCCAATATTCAAGTCATTAGGGTTCTCAAGAGTGAAAGTAAGAGTAGTAATTGCTAGGAATTTGTGTTCCCTCTCTTGGTCTATTGGTTGTGTTCCACCTCTTTATTTAGTGTTTGTAGAGTTTATTTCAAATTCCACTTATATAGTGTTTGCAGAGTTTATTTCCAATTCTACTTCAATTGAGAATTCCTAATAGGATTTAGTCGTATATCTTGAATTTATAAATTAAAATCTTAATATTCAACTAAGTGATATCCCTATAATTTAGGGATTGAATATGCATAAAAAAGTCGGAGCATCTTTGAAGAAGTTGATTATTTGTCAATTTTTTATATAATTGTTGAAGTTGACTAAGTGATTAGAAACTGACATATGACATCCTTTGATACCAACTTGTGTCAGGGGATTTTTATCTCTTACACTGTGCTTGAATTGAGGGTCAAGAGAGTTATAATTTCTCATCTCCTCACTTAACTTTCCATCATTGAAGTCTACATAATTTTCGTTATTTTTTTCCCCTCAATTCAATCCAAGCAGAGCCTTACGGATAGTGTGAGGTGTGGCTTCTCAAACGAGGATCCAAAAATTCAATCAGCTAAAATATCACCCATCTCTTGCCACTCTAATGACCTGAAGACGCTTTTACAAACAAAATCACAAAAAGCAATTACAATCCTTCATGTTCTTCGTTATAAATCAAAATCAGGGCTCAATGATTCAACAATTTAGTTACATATTTCATACATAAACATTAAAAGAAAATAAATTCAAGCTCAACAAGATTCAATTCGCCGACTCATACGGCAAGTTGAATGTCACCCAAATCAATCTGTGAAGCAATCTCTTCCAACTGCGTCCTCACACTCATGTCAATAAGCTTGGACCCAGTAATTCCATACCTAACAGTAAATCCAGCCACCAATGAAGGATCAATCACAGTCTTGATCCTCACATTCTTTGCCCTGGTCAGTTTCTGCACCTGCTTCGCAATCTGCGCAAGATGCTCCGACTCCAGCTTCACCACCGAACTCACAATCGCAAGCTCCGTGTCCGTCATCCTGTTGTACGCCATCTCGAACTCCTTCACAATCTCCTTAATCATACCGATTCTCCTGGTGTCAATGAGGATGTTCAATAAATTAACGGTGTAGGGCTGGAGTGCGCTTGATTCCGCTATCTCCTCGAGGAACTTCCGCTTCTCCTCGATGTCGATTGTAGGGTTTACGAATAAATCCAATACGTCCGGGTACGAAAACAGGTTCTCGATTTTCTCGACATCGGATGCGGTGGATTCGAGGGTGTGATTGCGATTGGCCACATCGACTAAGGCGGCAGCGTAGCTGGAGGCAGCGCTGGACGACATCATCATCGCACCGCCGCGGGAACGGTTTTGGGTGGTTCCGCCGAGCTTGATGGAAGGGAAAGTGGCGGAGAAAGAGAGGTTGGCAGTAACGTGGTTTCTCGATGTTTGTGCGGCAAGTGGGATTTTGGATTGAAGGGAGGCGAGTGTGTTTTGGAGAGTCGCCATTGCTGGGGCTGAAGGTTTTCAGAGAGCTTGCAGAATTGGAGTGGCAGAGGTGTGTGGTTTTGATGAGAACGGACGGTTGAAGATGGACGGTGAATAGACGGCGGATTATCTTTTCGTTTTGGAGAAGCACAGCCACTAACTTTGTCTGGAAAAGATAAGGAGATGACACGTGGAGATACTAAATTTTTTTAAGATAATTTATGTTAGGTCGCTCAAAATAATTCAGTAATTTATAGAAGAGAAACAAATCAAATAGCTCAAAAAGTTCATGGTTCATAATATTTAGTCAAATCAGTCCAAAATAAAGTAATAATAGTTTTTAATGACAAAAATAACTTTCAAAGATTAAATGATGGTCTATAGGTTGAAAATTAATTGCATGTTGATTTAGAGAAATTCTCTCGCTTTTTTTGGGAACGACATCTGCGATGACAGTTTATATATCATGAGTGCTCTTTTCAAGATTTTTTAAGCAAATTGAATTGAGATTATCATTCATTTGATCGTACTAGGGATTACGCGTGTCGACTTTTGTTGATTGCTTAAGAATTTTGAATACATTATGATTTGTTTCATTGATTTTTTCTATGTTTATTTTTTTTAGTGGGTTTGTAGTTTCGCAATGTGTATTTTAGTCTTTTTAGTTTGTGATTCAATTTTGTATAAAATTTCTGTCAAGGTGTTTATGTGGTAATTTGTAATTGTTCATCTGTCAAGATTCATACTGAGTTTATGTATGTAAGGATTTTTTACATTTGAGCTGATATTTTATTTTTAATTTGTTTGTTTAAGTATGATATGCTATTTTATATTTTTGTATAAATTTTTAATATGATTTTTTTCTTCAGGAGATGTAATTGTTCATATGACAATATTTGTACTAAATTTTTGTCAATAAAATTTTTAGTATTTTTTGCATGGTTGTTTTGCTTCATTTGATAGATGGTGTTGTCATGTTGCTATGTAAATTTGGTGATCAAACTGCGATAAAGAGATGTGATGATCTAAATTTTAAGTCATTGGTTGAATGTGCTTGTATGAAGTGGATGGAGGTGGTTTATAATAGTGTGTCCTTGTATTGTTTTATAATGAGCAATCCTAATTGTATTTTGGATATTGAAGAAAACTTGCGAAACATGTTGATTTTGATACACAAGCTTTTGAGGGTGGTGTTTCAGAATTTAGGATAGTCTTGTGTAAGTATGTTGTTGAGGTTGAATTTTTGTTTGATTGTGTGAAGAATGATAAGGAGAGGGTGACAACAGAGTGTAGATTGAAGAAATCAAATGACTATCTATGGCGTGTTCATACTTCAGTTGCAAGCTCTAATGGATATATTTACATGAACAAGTTGAACAATAACATAATTGTGGAGTTTCATTTAAAAGACAATCTACAAATTGACACATGAATTCGGATGTGATTGTGCAAATAATTTTTTGACAAAGTTTCTGGCCGACGTTTAGCTCATCCTATTGATGTTCTACATGAGTTCAAGGCTAATTATGACCTTGAAATTAGTTATTATGTTGCATAGGCTGGTTTTGAGAAGGTGAAGAAGGAGTTGCATAGAGATATAGCTTCATGCTTTGACCAATTATGTTGGTATTTTGATCAGGAAAAAATTATGGATCCTTCAAGTTATTTTGCAATTGATTACGACTATTTTCTAGTCATTTTAGACGCTATTTGGTTACTTTTGGTGCTTATATTTGTGGATTCAACCATTGTCGTGTAATACTTTTTCTTGATGATATTTTTTTGAATGCAAATATAAGGGGCATCTACTGTTAGCAACTGCAAAAAATGGCAATCAAGGTAAGTTGTTAAAATATTTTGAGGTGTATGTTATGTGGTTTATAAAGATGGAAATTGATTACTATTTTTATGATTTTTTCACTAAAATTATATATTTATGTTATATTTAAATTTTCAAATGTTTGTAGTATATTATATCCAATGTACTTTGTATGATACTTTAATAATTGAATGTTTTTGCATATTCAATAAAAATTACATGAATTTTGGTGCATTTTCAACTATTTTTCTTCAATTTCATATTAATTTGTTTTCATTATTTTTTGATTGGTTTTGTTTTAGGGTTGTTTCTAGTTGCATTAACTATTCTCATACAATTGTGGTTGCCTATAAGTGCTCACAATACCTTTTAATTTTGTTGATGCATTCTATTGTGTTTCTTTATATGTAATTTGCTATTCGCAACTTATTCTAGTTGTTTCTAGTTTTGGTAGGGCCAAGACTAGTGTTGAAGAAGTAATTGTGTTACCTCGAAAGTGCAAGCGACAACGTGAAAGGCCTAGGAAGAAAAGAATTCTTTCAAGTGAAGAGCTTTTACCCAATAAGATAAAATTGGCATTTGCTTACTATTATAAAAAAGGACAATTTGATAATCTTTCAGTTATCAATTACTTAAAATATGTAGTATATAGTCTTCATGATTGTTTTGTACTGTTACAAAAAGGGAAATCTGATAAGCTCATTGTTACTAGTTACTTAAAACTTGAGCATATAATCTTCATGACTCTTCCATATTCAAAATCTGGATCTCGTTTCTCCAGTCTAGTCCTACGTTTGATATTTCCGACCACTGACCTTGTCTTCCTTGTAGTCATAATTAGTTTTGTGTCTTTTGTGCTCATCGTGAGTTATATCTATTGCACGATGAAGCAGCTCAGTTATCATCACTGGTGTGGTGTGAACAAGTCCTCAACCACTTCTGTTATTTAATGACGTCATATAAGTTAACGTCAATCATGTACTTAACAATTTAACAAACTTTCTATTATTAGTTAGTTTTCTAATCTATATATAGTCATGATACATGTACAGAAGAGTCAAGTTGATCAATAATACTTTCTTGATAAGTTTTCTCTCTGAAGCATTCTTGTTTACCAAGATTTCGTTAATGGCTGTTCAAGTTCTTGGTTTCAACATGGTATCGGAGGCGTAGAGGTTCCTCTACGTATTCTGCATCTCTAAATCTCACAGAAATTTTATCTCGATCAAATTCTTCACGATTCATTTCATGGCTGCCCAAGATTCTAGTTCAACGTCTGCTGCAAATTCAACACTTTCACCTCTGGATGATTCTCGCAGCTTGTATCATTTACCAAATCATGACAATCCTAATAATCTCCTCACTTCTCAGCTTCTTGATTCACAAAATTATGGACCATGGAGGCGCAGTGTCATCATGTCCCTTCAAGCAAAACGAAAATTAGGTTTTGTTGATGGTACCTTGCTCAAACCTGCAATTACTGATTCTACTTATGCTGCTTGGATTGCCAACAACAGTATGGTACAATCATGGATTACAAACTCCATTATCAAAGAAATTGCATCTACTGTTGCTTATATGAATTCTGCTCGGGAAGTTTGGCTTGACTTGGAAGAAAGATTTTCAAGAGGAAATAGAGCTAGGATTTCACAGCTTCAACATCAAATAGGATCTCTGATTCAAGGTTCTAATTCTGTTACCACATTTTTCCATCAATTCAAGACTCTTTGGGATGAGCTCATGGCTTTTCGTCCTATACCTGCCTGTCAATGTGTACCTAGTTGCACATGTGATGCTCTAACCAAGATTGCCTTATATCAACATGAAGATTATGTTGTTAAATTTCTCAATGGTCTCAATGACTACTATGATCCAGTAAAGGATCGAATCTTGTTGACTGATCCATTACCTTCCATCAACAAGGTTTTTTCTATTGTGATACAAGCTGAAACTCAAAGAGACTACACTCTCACTCATTCACCACCAGTAGGTGCAACTGCCTTGTTTGCCAAATCTGGTCCCCCAAAGAATTATAATAATTCAGCCAAGACAGCAATCTGTGCACACTGTGGCAAATCTGGACATACACAGGATAAATGTTACAGGTTGCATGGGTTTCCACCAGGTTTCAAGTTCACAAGAGGTCGTAATTCTCAAGCCAATTGTGTCCAACAGCAAGCTTCCGACATGTCTGCTCCATCTCTGGAACCTATTGCACAACTTCCATTCACTATGGATCAATGCCAGCAATTGTTAGCATTAATCTCATCCTCCGGAACTCCATCATCTCCTTCAGCAAATCATGTTATTGTTCCATCTGCAGGTACTGTCTTCTCTGCCACTGTCCATGCTAAATCTACTTTAGCATCTTGGATAATTGATACAGGAGCTACTCATCACATGATAAATGATCCTTCTCTATTTACTTCTCCTCCTGTTCCATCCAATACTTTTGTTTATTTACCTAATGGTAATACTGCCAAAGTGTCTCATATTGGAATGGTACAGCTTAATCCACATCTTTTACTTACTGGAGTTTTATGCATTCCCAGTTTTTCATCAAATTTGTTATCTGCAAGTACTCTTGCAAAATCAGGTTCTTATGCCTTTCTTTTCACATCTCAATCTTGTTTCATTCAGGTCCTACCTACTTGGATGACGATTGGAGTGGGTAGAGAATCCAATGGACTCTACTACTTGCTGCCAGAGTTACCCACAGATCACTGCCCTTTCAATTTCTCTGCTTTACAAAATCCTTCTTTTAATAAACTGTCTAGCAATATAGTTCATGATTCTTGTACTTTCTTTGATTTGTGGCATTATAGAATGGGTCATCTCTCAGCTCAACCACTTTCTGAACTTAGTTCTCAAAATACATGCATTTCCAGTAATAAAAATTTACTTTGTCCCATTTGTCCATTGGCAAAGCAAAAAAGATTAATCTTTCCCAAAAGTCAATCTGTTACTAATTCACCATTTGCTTTACTTCATTGTGATATTTGGGGCCCTTGCTCCACTGCTTCTTTAGATGGTCATCACTACTTTCTTAGTATTGTAGATGATTATACTCGTTCTACTTGGATTTATATGATGTGTTATAAATCTGAGACATCTTCTATTCTTAAGTCTTTTGTTCAACTTGTTTCTACTCAATTCAATCTTCAAGTCAAAATCATCCGCACTGATAATGGTGCTGAATTTTTGATGCCTAACTTTTATTCTTCCACTGGTATCATCCATCAATTATCATGTGTTGAGACTCCTCAACAAAACAGTGTGGTAGAGAAAGCATCAACATCTCCTTAATGTTGCTAGGGCATTAAGGTTTCAGGCCAACTTGCCTATGTGTTTTTGGGGAGACTGTGTACTCACTGCTGCTTATCTTATCAACAGAACTCCTACTTCCTCTTTGCAGCATCAAACACCATTTGAAAAATTATTTGGCACCAAACCATCTTATTCTCATTTACGGGTTCTAGGTTGTCTTTGTTTTGTTTCTACATTACATAGAAACCGAACCAAATTTGATGCCCGTGCATCTCCTTGTATTTTTATTGGCTATCCATATGGTGTAAAAGGGTACAAACTGTATTCTTTACTCACCAAGAAAATCATCATTTCCAGAGATGTGGTCTTTCATGAAACTATTTTTCCATTCAAAAATCCAACTTTCATGGACCACTTACAGCCATCTCATGCTCCTTCTATTGTTGATCTATCCCAACCTCAATCCCAACCTTCCCACACAGAATCTTTAGCCACCTCAGTCCAACCTTCCCACCAAACATCACTCATGCCTTCTACTTTGCCTTCTACTTTAGACTCCATTTCAACTTTGCCTACTTCATCCTCCGCCCTACCTGCCACCCCTGCCCTACCTGCTCCCATATCATCTACCATTCCTACCTCTTCTCAACCACCCAGAAAATCCACCAGACTCAATAAACCACCCTCTTACTTGCAAGACTATCATTGCCATTTAGCCACTCAAACACCTCTTCTTCAAAAAATTTCTGCCTATCCCATTTCCAACCATCTTTCTTATCAGTCCCTTTCCCCCTCTCACAGAGCTTTCTGCTTATCTATTTCTTCTCATATGGAACCAAAAACATATTTGGAGGCCTCTAAGGATCCTCAATGGTGTTCTGCCATGTCCTTAGAGTTGCAAGCTTTGGAAGCTAACAAAACTTGGACTATTGTTTCTTTACCACCTTCCAAACATCCAATCGGATGCAAGTGGGTGTATCGTATCAAGTACAAATCCGATGGTTCCATTGAACGTTATAAAGCCCGCTTGGTTGCCAAGGGCTACACACAGCAGTATGGTATTGATTACATTGCTACTTTCTCTCCTGTTGCCAAAATGACAACAATCAGATTCTTCTTAGCCATTGCTGCAGCAAAAGGTTGGTATTTACATCAATTAGATGTGAATAATGCCTTCTTGCACGGGGATTTACATGAGGAAGTCTACATGTCTATTCCACCTGGATTTCACTGTAAGGGGGAGTCAACTTCATCCTCACACAAACCTAAATTGGTTTGCAAATTACAAAAATCTTTGTATGGCCTTAAACAAGCCTCACGGCAGTGGTTTCACAAGTTGACAGTTTTTCTTCAACAACAAGGTTTTACACAGTCAAAGTCAGATTATTCATTGTTCACACGGCTTCATGGATTTGTTTTCACTGCATTATTAGTTTATGTTGATGATATTATTGTGGCCAGCACTTCTATGAAATGCATTGATTCTCTAAAGGCTTCTCTGGATACAAAATTCAAGATCAAAGACCTGGGTCTGCTTAAGTACTTCCTGGGTTTTGAAGTTGCACGATCTTCCAAAGGTATTTCTCTTTGTCAACGAAAATATGCCACAGAAATTCTTGAAGATTCAGGTTATTTGGGCTGTAAACCAGTCTCTTTTCCAATGGAGACTAACCTCAAGTTGTGTCAGGCTACTGCGGGTTACCTCCCAGATAATTCTTCTTACAGAAGGTTAATTGGCCGTTTATTGTATCTCACAAATACACGCCCTGATATAAGCTTTGCTGTCCAGCAGCTCAGTCAGTTCTTGGACAAACCAACCCAAACACATTTTGATGCTGCTTATCGTGTATTACGTTACCTGAAGACTAATCCCAGCCAAGGATTATTCTTCTCTTCTACTTCCACACTCCAGTTGAAGGCTTTTACAGATTCAGATTGGGGAGGCTGCATTGACACACGACGCTCCATCACTGGCTTTTGTGTTTTTCTGGATCATTCATTAGTTTCTTGGAAATCCAAGAAACAATCTACTGTGTCACGATCTTCAGCAGAGGCTGAATACCGTGCCATGGCTAGTACCACTTGTGAACTCGTTTGGTTGCTTTATCTTTTGAAAGATCTTCATATACCACATCCACATCCTGCTTTATTGTTTTGTGACAGCAAGGCTGCCATGCATATTGCTGAGAATCCTGTTTTTCATGAACGTACGAAGCATATTGAAATTGACTGTCATGTTGTACGCGATAAACTTCAAGCTGGCCTCATTCGTACACTGCATGTTTCTTCTACTGATCAGATTGCAGACATCCTTACAAAGCCACTGGGAGTTTCTCCTTTTCGCCATCTCTTGTCCAAGATGAATGTTCATGATATCCATTCATCTTGAGGGGGAGTATTGCACGATGAAGCAGCTCAGTTATCATCACTGGTGTGGTGTGAACAAGTCCTCAACCACTTCTGTTATTTAATGACGTCATATAAGTTAACGTCAATCATGTACTTAACAATTTAACAAACTTTCTATTATTAGTTAGTTTTCTAATCTATATATAGTCATGATACATGTACAGAAGAGTCAAGTTGATCAATAATACTTTCTTGATAAGTTTTCTCTCTGAAGCATTCTTGTTTACCAAGATTTCGTTAATGGCTGTTCAAGTTCTTGGTTTCAACAATATCATCACTAGCAAGTTGGCCAAAGAGTTTAGGGTTGATCTGAATTCGACACTGTATGTCCCTCTATTTCATTGATCTTTCGAAGTTGTCTTAATATTTCCATATGGGACAATTGTTAACAAGTAAAAGAAACTATCAACAAGTTTTATACTGAATTAATAGGCTATATAAATTGTTGTAGCATTCCTACATTTCTTTCCCATCTTAGATCTATTATTCCTGTATAAAAGTAACAAAAACCAAAAATTGACTTAGATTACAAAATCTAGTGACTCAAACATCAAATGCAGTATAATTTATAGTAAATTATGCAATTTCATTGACCATAGTAGTAATAATGTCATATATCTCGTGTAACTACTAATAAATTGCAACAAAAATGACAACACAATTAGAAGATTTACGTTCACAATAATTCTCATCAACATGACAAACTTGGTCCTCGAAGGAAGAAGTGTATTTTCATTAGATACTCTAAAACCTCCAAAGGATATGTGTTCATTGGTGAAAAAGCTAATGCAAGCATGATAGAACTTGAGTCTCGTGATGTCATTTTATTAGAAGATGAGTTACATTTTTAAAACAAGCAATATGTTGTTCTTTGATACCACTTTCTAGTTCTAGGCAAAATAGATAGAGAATAGAGAAGAAATTAGAGAGGGATGGTGATTTCTTGAAGATTTTATCAAGGATTGAAGAGTTTAAGAAGATTAAATAATATGAAGGAAAATTTCTACAAGATTCAAGGTAAGAATCTTGGATTCTCAAAGTTAGGTTTTTCATGGGTTTTGTGACTATGATATTAAATCTTAGCACGCAATTGATTCTCCCTTAATTTCTGTAATACTCTCAATTGTTCTTCATGCTCCTCCACCGTCAGAGAATAAATCTGAATATCGTCTATAAATACCACCATAAATTTCTCCAAAAATGGATGAAGAACTCATTACATCAAGTCCATGAACACCGCTGGGGCATTTGTCAACCCAAACGGCATTGGTGAAGTCATAATGCCCATAACATGTCCTAAATCTTGTCTTTGGAATGTTCTCATCCTTGATCCTCAATAGATGATACCCTGAATGCAAATCAATCTTAGAGAAATGCTTAGCACCTCTTAACTAGTCAAACAAATCATTTATCGTATGCAACAAATACTTGTTCTTCAGAGTAACCTCGTTCAGTTGCTTATAATCAATGCACATTCTCAATAAGCCATCTTTCTTCTTTACGAATAACACAGATGCTCCCTACGGGGACACACTCGATCTAATGAAATCAAGTCTTGTAGCTCTTCTAATCGAGTCATTAACTCTTTTAGTTCTACTGAATCCATCTGATGTGGAAAAAATGAAATCGCCTTCATATTCGGATGCAACTTGATAGCAAAATCAATCTCTCTTTGGAGGCAATCTGGACAAGTCCTTTGGAAATACATCGATATACTCTTCTACTACCAATATAGGTGTCGCAACATCGTCTCTAGGCACCGAAATCGTCAAACTAGCAACTCTACAATCCTGATACGATGGGTTACCTAATAAAGGTGCTATTCCTTTTTCAAAAATCTTGCAAGCCGTGATGCTTTGTAAACCAATATACTCCAAGGATTTCATCAAAATCCTTGAAGTTCATAACATAAAGGTTAGCCTTTCAAGACACCTCCCCAAATCGAGACTCACTACCAAAAGCTATGCCTTTTAAAGAAGTAAAATGGCCAAATGGTGTGTCAACTGTTAGCATGTTTCTTATCAACGAGACTTCTAAATCCAATACACATGCCAATGAACTAGTAATAATTGAAGTAGTGACACCCGAATCAAACAATGCTTTTGCCCAACAGTTTCAAATAAGAAAGTACCTTCAATAAAGTTCGGATGTTCAGGAGCCTTTTGATTTCCCAACGTGAATGCTCGCCCATGTATCAATGTCTAGTGCTAGTGAGGAGCCTACTGATACTCTCTACCTCTACCTTGCCCCTTCCCTCATTAGAGTGGTAGAGGGGAGAGCTGGGATACTTGTTGGAGGTGGTAATCCTGGTGCCTGTTCATGTTGTATACCACTGTTGCCCTGTGGGCACTCATTCCTCTTTTGGCCTATTATGCCACAGACGAAACACTTATCCTATACTTCTACATTGGTCCTGCTCATGGACCTCTCGCCCGCACTTGAAACATGTAATCTTGTCACTATATGGATTCTGGCCCTTGGCACAATCCACTTTCTGTGTGTAGGAGTCATTCCTCACTAGTCACACTATCTACTGCCGCTGAAAGGTTTTTCCAAGCCTCATTGTGCTTAGTCTACTCCAAATCTAGAGCTTTCTCAACAGTCTTATCATACATACACACTTGGAGGCAATGATCATCTTGCACATACCTGGGAATAAGCCCTCCAAGTAATTCCTCACCTTGCTCTCATCAGTCATTGCATGCACCTTCCCAAACTTATACAGCTCTTCATATCTCTTAGTGTATTAAGCCAATGTCATGCCCGAAGTCTATACAAAGCTCAAGTCCTTCTTAGCCTTATCCTATTGGAAAGATTGTGGCACAAAACACTGCATAAATAGCATCTCAAAGGACACCTAACTCATCTCTGTCTTTCTCTGTTCCAACGAATCCCACCAGTCATATACGGTCTCCTTCAAGAAATATAAGATCAATAACATCCTCCTAAAATCTAGTATAGACAAATTATCCAACCATTTTCTCATCAGTCGTACCCACAAAGGTATCTTAAGTCCATCACTATCACCATTTAACTCTGGAGGAATGATATTTCTAAGCTTATCCAACTCAAGAAAATCTCTCCTTGGTCTTTACTCGATCCTAACCTTGGTATTAGCTCCTAAAGCCTACCCTCAGTATGTCCCTCCGGTGCTCTAACCACTTGTGCTTACACTACTTGAGCTTAGTTCATAACAATACTGGCCATGTCCTGTAACATCACTAGTTGTCCCATCGTAGTGGTAGGGACAGTGTGTACCCAAGGTGGTGCCTGTACCTACATTGGAGGAATCTATAGAGTCCTCTTTTGTCCACCTAGCTAGCCACCCTTATCAGTACGTAACTTTGTATGTACAACCTATTGCTCCCTGATATTTGTCCCCATCTCTAGCATTGATTCCTGTGTGCTAGAAGCATGCCTAGTGGTGTGCACCATACTCTACCACGGCCTCAGCCTCTAGGTCCACCTCATCTACCCCTAACAATAAAGGTCTCTGTAGCCTGAGTCACTCTAGTAATTTGGCAAGTGTCCATTTATGCCATAATAGATAACACTATTCAATATACAACTAACTAATGAGGATTTATTGGGGAAAGAGAACATGCCAAATCTGTAGGGGTTGTGACATGGCCTAGAGATTCACTAACACACAATACTCACACCTTGGACACATTTATAGATCCTACATATATCGAATTTGGTTTCGAGACAAAAATGTAACTTCCCGACCCAATAGGTGCTACTGTTTCTACCTTTGTATGTCATCAATGTGATTCACAATTCCTCATTCAATAATATCGTATCAAGCAATAAACTCTAGTCCAATCACAACTATATCGATCCCATCCGAATAAAAAATCTGACAACATTAATGTATCTTAGAGGATGTTTACCTGGAGAAATGCGCAACAATCACATATATTAATCACATCCACAACCTAGCAGGGCATCACGCCATCTATTAGCATGTATTCCATATCCTAGCAGGGCCTTAGGCCATCTATTAGCATGCAACATGTATTAATACAAAACATAAATCACATGTTGCAAATCATGATATCATAATAGGACTTGTAGTCCACAATCCAGTTTGTTAGTCTTGATCACACGGCACACCCTCCCGATTGTACAATCATCCACACTGCTAAGGTGTCAAACAAACGTATCTTAACATATATACTAGTGCTAATACATCATCAACAAGGAAAATATAACCACTCTACATTTTCACTCACTACCTATGTTGAGCAGAAAGCCCAACAGGGTAAATAAGATGAATTATTAACATTAAGGTTGAACTTTTGAAGAAAGGTTCAATGTGGCAAAATTTTATCCAACAATGAGAATAAACACAACCAATATTAATGATTAACTCTTCCTTGGTTGTAGCTCACCCACACCATTGGCTCAACTTATACACATAAAGTGCTCACACACTATCTGCCCAACCAAAGGAAAGTACTCAATATGTTGTCGTAACCACCCCATACAAAACCCATACTCAATCAAAACCAATCTGTTGCAATCTTCGAGTGTTGCCTCACATGGAATTGACTTGGTTTTGCACCAAAGCCGGACATTACCCACCATCCTTACGAGTGATGTTCGAATAATCCAAAGGGATTTTGATCCATACCCAAGCTCCCTGTTGGGTTTAAAATACCTTACTAGCAAGTGCACTAGTCGAAGGGATAGCACAAGTAGTCAGTAGAGATCGTATCCACAGAAACAGAGTTATAATTGATCCAAATGTTTATTTGTATATATTTACGGACAATGCAAGAAATTAAAGTTTCGCTCAAGTTGATTGGGTTTACAATTTAATAAGAATGCAAGCAAGAAAAGTAAAGTGTTTTTGGAATTTTTATATTGAAGAATGCAAATGCTAATGCAATTTATCACTAGGCAAGTTATACTAATGCAATGAATTCAAGTAAAAGAATGAAGCGCCAAGACTTCGAAATCCACCAAGGGTCAATGATGTGCAAACACAACCAATTCACTCACACATTTATCAATCCGGGTATAACGAATCCGTACCTAAGTCGGTTTTAGCGCACTCAAGCCAATTTCCCTCATATCAATTACTAGCCATCTTATTGGTCTAGGCTGGATGTTCCTATCAACATTCTAGCCATCTTATTGGTCTAGACATGCATAAGAATTCATGAAAGCTCAATGAAAATATGATTCATACAAACTTGTTCCAAACCTAATGGAAACAACAATTGCAATCTAAGGTCCCAAGAAGCATGATTAAATAGATATTTCACCATCTACAAAATCCATCAAACAAATCCATTCAAAACCCTAAGTGGTGATCAAGCACAAAGAGTAAGAAGAATCCACAATAATCATAGAAACCAAAGATTTATACCCAAAAAGATTCACATATAACCAAATCAATTCATACAATCATCATTCAACCCAAGGCTTCATCCCAGCCTTGGTGATAAAGAGTTTAGCTACTCATAGAGAGAGAAAGAGACAAGCAAAGAGAGAGAAACATATTGGTAGAACCCAAAATTGGAAGAAACGCAAGCCAAGATGAAGAATCCCTCCTTCAAGCCTTGAATCCTCCTACTTTCGTCTGTTTTTTCGCTCCCTGGAACGGCCGCTCGATAAGCCAGAAGTGTACATTTTTTAGGGCTTTCGCGAAATAAAAGCTGACATTTTCTTTGTGCAGGGGCGCCTAGGCGTGTAGGAAAGCCTAGGCGCTGCTCTAGAAAGGGCAGTTTTCCTGAATTTTTCCATTCACCCCTGTTCCGTGCGTGGTCCGTACCGCCTAGGCGTGTATAAATCATGCCCAGGATAATTTGCAAGCTTATTCTTGCTCTCATCTTGCCCATATTTGCCACTTTTTTGTTCAGCACCATCAATTGCCTATCAAAATCCAAGACAATATATAAATGTACCGAATTGATAATACCAATGAGATAAGAGAGGGTTATTATCACAAAAAGAGATAGGTATATTCATACCTATCAAACACCCCACACTTAAACCCTACTCGTCCTCGAGTAGGACTAATTTAAAGATACTCATGAAAAGTAAAATCCTAACTCACTGACGCAGGAATCACGGTTGCATTTAGCATATGCAACAAGCCATTAAACCCCTAGGTGTCCCTAGTGGAGGAGTGTTGTCTCCTGAGGGCTTACAAGAACGATACCCACAAACATTTCTATTAAATGAGCGCAAACACCCCACACTTACGTCACACTATATACTCAACGAATAATTTCCGTCTACTCAATTGCTCCTTTAATGTGGTGTGATGTGCAAGAGAAGATGTCAACATGTGGCTTCCAAGAGTTTATATATATGTATTAAACATAGTCGCATTCCAAGAATTGCAAAAACAAGTAGCAATACCAAGGCACATTTATTTATATATATATGCTTATTTATTTTCTTTTTTTTCTCTTTTTTTTGCTTTTTTTTGAACTAGGACTGTGCAATGCTTACTCCATTAAGCTTTCTACTCAACCCATGTAGCGAATTCTCGACCAATGACTCCCAACCAGTTGGTTTAGGGCATTAGGTGATAAGACACCCCTCAGATCAATTATTCGAATTGAAAAGGCTTCGAAGTTAAGCTAGCCTAGAATGTTCATCATGGTTGTCTCATCTTTTTATGTGAAACTCGAGTTGGTTAGACAAGAGCCCCGATTACTAAATAAGACGCAAGAGCGGAACATGTTTTCTTTCTTCTTTTTTTTTGTTTTTTTTTTCTTCGGTACACAACATAAATAACTAGTGCCAAACATATCACCAACATGTGTCCAAGCTCATCTCAGGCAGAAACCACAGTTAACACATATATCCGTCCAAGTCATACGCCAGAACACTTTAGTGCAAGTGAATTCATTTATTATGCAATCTAGTAAACTTTAAAAATTCACTCAAGCATATAGGAGATAAAGACGGGATTAAACAGCTCTGATCAAAAACAAATATAATAAGTACCAGTGGTCAAATTCAGATCAGACAATATCCAAAATGCGTAATACATACAAAATAAAGTACTACCACCCCCCACTGTAAAATAAGCTTTGTTCTCAAAGCGTGAAACAAGTATATGAAGAAAAGGGAGGACAAGCCAAGAAAAACACAACCTGGAGGTGGACTCTAGGAGGAAGGACCGCCAGAGGGTCCGCGACGAGCAAATGTGATATAGCGGTCGCGTCATAGCTCCGCCAATATGTCGAGCATGGCCCGAGTCTGCTCCGTCTGTGACTGGAACTGCTGCTGGTCATACTCGGTATGGGCCTGGAACTGCTGCTGGAGGGAGCGCTGACCATCCTCAAGCTGTGTAAGCTGAGCTCGTAGCTCGTCCATCTGCATAGTAGGTGCAGCAGCATTAGCAGCCGGCTCCTCATCGACCTCAACAGCAACACCCGGGTAATCGCGCGCCGCCCGAGCACGTCTATGCTGAATATCTGTCATATGAGATATACTGATGTGCCAATGGCGCATGTCGACTTCTTCCATCAGAAGGGTCGCGGGGCGCATATCGAGAGGGATCGCTCCAAGATGAGCTACTAACCGCGTGATAATATGAGGCAAAAAAAGTTTCTTCACACCGTCACTGTCATCCTCAATACGCCTCCTAATCTCCAGAAAAGATCGAACATAATAGTAGCCTAGATCAATCCATATGCCAGCCCATATACAGTATAAGATCTCTAAAATCTCTCGCCGCTGCTCGCTATGATGCCCTGCTGGCCATAAGTTCTGGTGCACGATCCGATCTACCAGCCACATAGATTCTGGCAGGCTAGATTTCCTCAAGAAAGTCCCACGTGTGCCACCCAACTGCTCCAGCATCCGAGAGTGCTGCAGCAGCTCGGTACTAGATAAAGGTGGTAAGAATCCGCTGTCAGCAAGCCGAAAAATGGGGTATCCAATGCAAGCACACACATCTACAGCGGAGAAAGTAACTACTCCAGATGACAATGTAATAGTATAGTGACCGGTGTCGGTGGCCTGGACGGTGCGATAGAAAGTACGCACTAGCTGTGGATACACCGGTATGTCATGAGTCACATCATCCGGAACAGCAAGGAAAGGGCATAATTGGCGGAGCCGACCTAAAGGCTCACTCATGGCCCCCACATTGATGTAAAGTGTACCAGATATATAAACCTCTGCCACAATGGGAGCTACCTCAAAAAGCCTAACAGTGGCAGCAGAGGATGATCCAGCAGCTGGTGCGGTGTGAGCAGGTTGCCTTGGGTGCTTGGGTACAAGACCCTTAGTTCTGGGCATAATTCCTGCAAAATTAAATAATTTTCTTCCATTAGCATAGTAGGAAATATATATTGTTTATTTGTTTCAATATTTTTTTTCTTCCCGTCGCCTAGGCGCTTTGAGGTCCCTCCTGGGCGACCGCTCCTAGGCGTGAATGGACCGGCGCCTAGGCGTGGTCCATCTTCTTCACCCGTGGCTGCCATGGCAGCCACATTCTTCCCTTTTTTCAACCATGCTTCTTCTAACATTCCACACCCACAGAAATTCTAGCAGTGATTTATCAACAAATCAAAAGTAGACAAGCTATGCCAAGCCCTAAATCACTAACACCCAAGATTTTTTTTTTCACCCCCAATTCCATTTACTTCTTTCTCTCTCTTTGTTCAAACTCAAAGTAGATCCAACAACCCAATAAATCGCAAAAACAAAGAAGAGAAACGAAAAGTTACTAACCTTGAGCACTTAGATGTCCGCTTAGGCGATGGGGTTGGGGTGGGCGGCTAAAGGGAGGAGGTGGGCGTGTGTGTATGTGAGAAAGAGGGATGAGGGTTTTAAGAATGCCCGACCCGCCTAGGCGTGTATAAAACACGCCCGGGACAGCGTGCTCCTCTGTATCAGGTATCCAACTCCACTACTTCCACATACAACCCAGAAAATTCAGCACACATTAAATTCTTCACCAAAAAAAAATTCCAGCAAGCTCATAAACACATAACACCTTCTAAAGAGATGGAACAATGAAGCACACAAGGATACAGAAAGGATATCACATCTCGGGTTGCCTCCCAAGAAGCGCTAAGTTTAGGGTCTTCAGCCAGACATAGCTGCACCTACAAAATAAACGAGGTCGCATCAAAACTTAACAATTTTAAAACACTACCACCCCTCACTTGAAGAACATGCATAGTTCTCAATGCATCAAAACTAGGGATGAGCATAAAGTTAAACACCAAGAACAAGGACACGAGACAACCTGGAAAATCATTGTGATGGAGATTCTTCAAGGCGAAGCTTATTTTTCTCCATATCAAAGGTAGTCTCAAAATATGGTTTTAGACGGTGACCATTAACCTGTTGCTCAAAACCAGTGCAGGGATCTTTAATACACACAGAGCCATGGGGATGAACGTTTAGGACCTCATAAGGCTCACTCCATCGCGAACGAAGCTTTCCCGGAAACAATCGAAGACGAGCATTAAAGAGCAATACCCTCTGGCCAGGTTCGAATACTTTCCTAGATATATGCCGATCATGGAATATCTTGGTTTTCTCTTTGTAAATTCTGGCATTCTCATACGATTCATTCCGGAGTTCATCGAGCTCATTAAGTTGGAGCTTCCGTAATTCACCGGCTCCATGAAGGTCAAAATTAAGAGCCTTAATGGCCCAATATGCTCTATGTTGCAATTCCACCGGAAGATGACACGGTTTGCCATAGACCAACCGGTAAGGAGACATGCCGATGGGAGTCTTGAAGGCTGTCCGATAGGCCCAGAGCGCATGATTGAGTTTAATGCTCAAATCTTTCCTATTGGAAGAGACAGTCTTTTCAAGAATATGCTTTAGCTCTCGATTCGAAATCTCTACTTGGCCACTCGTTTGAGGGTGGTAAGGGGTAGCAACCTTATGAGTGACCCCACACTTTTTCATTAGCTTCTCGAAAGGCTTATTGCAAAAATGGGATCCACCATCACTGATAATAGCCCTCAGTGTGCCAAACCTTGCAAAGATCATATCCTTCAGAAAATTCAGAACTATTTTATGATCATTGGTTCGACATGGGATTGCTTCCACCTATTTACTCACATAGTCAACCGCCACTAGAATATAGAGATGGCCAGAAGAAGGAGGGAAAGGCCCCATGAAATCAATACCCCAAACATCAAACAATTCCACAACCAATATATTTTGCAGAGGCATCTGATCTCTAGAAGAAATATTACCTGTGCGTTGGCCTCGATCACAAGTGGCGCAATAAGCATGAGCATCTTTAAATAAGGTTGGCCAAAAGAACCCACACTGAAGAACCTTTGCTGCTGTCTTCTTTCCTCCAAAATGCCCTCCACACACATGAGCATGACAAAAATGCAAAATACTCTCCATTTCAGGTTCCGGCACACATCGTCTAATAATTTGATCAGGGTAAGACTTGAAAAGATATGGTTAATCCCAAAAATAATATTTGAGGTTGGAGAAGAACTTATCTTTAGCTTGTTTGGTTATGCCAGAAGGTAGTAGACGTGTAGCCAGATAATTTAAAATATCTGCATACCATGGAGTGTCTTCAACAACAAAAAGCTGTTCATCGGGAAAATTCTCATTAAAGTCCATGTCTTTTGATTCACCCTCTTTGATGGCTAACCGCGAAAGATGATCAGCCACCACATTCTCACAACTTTTTTTATCCCGAATCTCCAAATCAAATTCTTGAAGGAGAAGTACCCATCAGATCAATCTGGGTTTAGATTCTTTCTTGGTCATTAAATACCGCAAGGCCGCATGATCAGAATATACAATCACCTTCGAACAAGTAAGATAAGAGCGAAATTTATCCAAGGCAAACACGATGGCCAATAATTCTTTCTCAGTGGTGGAATAATTTACTTGAGCATCATTGAGAATCTGACTGGCATAGTAAATGACATGGGACTTCTTGTCCACTCGTTGCCCAAGCACTGCCCCAATAGCATAATCTGAAGCATCACACATCATTTCAAAGGGCAAAGAAAAATCCGGAGGCATCATAATGGGAGCAGAAGTGAGCTTTTCCTTTAGGGCATCAAAGGCCTTTAAACACTCAGCATTAAATTCAAAATTTGCATCTTTCGCCAACAAAGCGCATAAGGGTCTGGAAATTTTTGAAAAATCCATAATAAACCGCCTATAGAACCCCCCAGCATGGCCTAGGAAAGAACGAATACCTTTCACATTAGTGGGCGGTGGCAACTTAGAAATGAGATCAATCTTTGCTATATCCACCTCAATGCCATCTTTAGAAATGATATGGCTCAAGACATTACCCTTCTGAACCATAAAGTGACACTTCTCCCAATTCAGTATAAGATTTGTCTCCTTACAGCGCTTTAGAACTAGAGTCAGATTGTGGAGGCAGTGATCAAAATCAGACCCAAAGACAGAAAAGTCATCCATGAACACTTCAATAAATCTTTCCACCATATCTGAAAAAATGCTCATCATACATCTCTGAAAAGTAGCTGGAGCATTGCATAACCCAAACGACATCCGTCGATAAGCAAAGGTCCCAAATGGACATGTGAATGTCGTCTTCTCCTGATCCTCTGGGGCAATCGCATTTTAATTGTACCCTGAATATCCATCTAAGAAACAGTAATAGCTATGTCCTGCAAGTCGCTCCAACATCTGATCAATAAATGGAAGAGGAAAGTGATCTTTCCGTGTAGATGTATTCAATTTACGGTAGTCAATGCAGACTCGCCAACCCGTGACCTTCCTGGTAGGAATAAGCTCATTGTTGTCATTTTTCACAACTGTGATTCCTGACTTCTTTGGAACTACCTGAACAGGGCTCACCCACTTAGAATCGGAAATAGGGTACATAATTCCCACATGTAGCAATTTCAGAATTTCAGCCCGAACCACTTCTTTCATATTCGGATTCAAACACCTCTGACCTTCTCTACTAGGCTTTGCTCCATCATCTAATAAAATTCGATGCATGCACATAGATGGACTGATTCCCTTGATATCTGCTATCATCCAGCCAATTGCAGTTTTATGCTCTCTAAGAATACGCAATAATTTTTCCTCTTCCACAGGAGTCAATTCAGAAGCAATAGTATTAGCATTACCCAAGTAAGCATACTGAAGATGCGGAGGAAGTGGCTTCAACTCTAGCTCTGGTGGGCTCTCTATTGATGGTACTAACTTCTTGGTGCTCGAAGAGTCCCTCAGATTCTCAAAAGTGGGCCGCCACTTATGTTGATGTCGAGGTATAGCTTCAAACATGTTAAAGACTTCCACAGTGTCATCATTCAACATTCTCTCAGACTCACCCACAAGAAAAGCCTCAAGTGCAGTGGTTCTATCATTTCGATATGTTTCCATGTCAGCTCTTCTTTCCACCACATCTAACCAATAGCACGTCTTTGCATCATCAGCCCGCCTCATGGCCTCGGAGAGTTTAAATTCAATAGTTTTGTCAAAAACAGTCATAGAAAGGACACCCGACTTGACATCAACAATGGTGTTAGTGGTGGCCATAAAACCCCGACCCAGAATAAGAGGCAAATCTCTCCCAGGGGTTGGCTCACATTCCATGTCAAGTATCAAGAAATCCACAGGAATAACAAAGTCACCCACCTTCACCAAAACATCTTCAACAAACCCACAAGGATGCACAAGAGAACGGTCAGCTAGTTACAAAGTAACCTTAGTTGGTTTCAATTCTCCTATCTTCAGAGTAGAATAGACAGAATATGGCATGATATTAACACTAGCTCCAAGGTCCATCAAAGCCTTTCCAATTTGTTTCTCTCCAATGATGCACGGAATGGTAAAACTCTCAGGATCCTTCAATTTGGGAGGGAGCTTCTTTTGCAATATAGCACTAGTTTCCTCAGAAAGAAAAACTTCTTCATGTTCACCAATCTTCCTTTTGTTAGTGCACATCTCCTTTAAAAACTTGGCATAAGCTGGAATAGACTTGATCGCCTCAATAAGTGGGATATTAATCTCAACTTTCTTCAAAACTTCAAAAACATCCCGGTTGTACTTGCTCTTCTTCTTAGGCGCAAGTCGAGATGGGAACGGCACCGGTGGAACATAATCCTCCACTGGCTGCTTATCTTTTTCAACTAGGGGTTGTGTAGATACACGGGGCTCCTCCACTGTTGATTCATTATTCCCCTCATCCTCTTGCTTCTGAAACTCAATCTTGTTGTCAACCTTCTTCCCACTTCTCAAAACAGTAACAACCTTAGCATCTTCATGTTTCGTGGGATTAACTTCAGGCTGGCTTGGGAGCTTCCCCAACTGCCGCTCACTCAAAGCAGTAGCAAGTTGACCAACTTGCATTTCCAACTTCGAGATAGACTGAGTGTTACTAGCCACCGTCTGTTGCAACTGATTCATAGAATTACTCATCTCAACTTGTGAATTCTGCATCTTCACTTGTGACTGAGCTAGTTGAGTGATCAGATCATCCATAGTAGACCTCTTCGAGTCAGGAGGTGGTGCTTGAGGTTGGCCTTGCCAGGGTTTTGTACCTTGGCTGTAGTTGTTAGAAGAGCCATAAGACAGATTCGGATGGTTCTTCCAACCCGGATTGTAAGTATGCGAGAAAGGATCATTCTGCTGCCGATGATAATTCTGAACAGCATTCACTTCAGCATCAGGAAAGGTGCCACTTCTAGGACACATATGGATCGGATGGTCTGTGCCCCCACAAATACCACATGCTCTGCAACTTTGCTGAATAGACTCATTACAGCATCCAGTTTCCGAGCCATAGAAGCAATTTATGTGTTGGGAGTACCAGCTTCATATGCAGTTGCTCTAGATCCACCTGTATCTCTACTATCCCACTGCGAAGAGTTAGCAACTACATTCTCAATAATCACTGTGGCCTTAGCTGGTTCTTTAGCCATAATGTTCCCACTAGCAGCTGCATCTAGCCTATGCCGACAGTCATCTGACAAGTTCTGATAGAAATATAATATAATCTGCCACAGTAAGAATTGATGATGTGGGCACCCAATCAACAGTTTTTTATACCACCCCCAAGCTTGATACAGTGGTTCCCCCTTATTTTGCTTGAAATGAAATATCTAATCTCGTAACCGCTGCGTCTTAGATTGAGTATAGAATTTCTGAATAAACTTGGCAGACAGCTGCTCCCAAGAAGTGATAGAATTAGCAGGCAAGGTCTTGAACCAGTTCTTCACATCACCTTTTAAAGAGAAAGGAAAAAGTTTGAGGCGAATAAATTCTGCTGATATTCCTGGAATCTGTTGTGTGCCACAAATCTCCAAGAAATTATCGATATGATCGCTAGCATCCTAATTTTCTTCTCCTGAAAAAGAAGGAAGCAAGTTAATCATATAACCTTTAATCTCATATGACAAATTAGGTGCAATAGTTGGAAAAACAATGCACGATTGACGAGTAGTAAATTGAGGCATAGAGAAATCCTGTATAGTGCGTGGAGCATTGGGGTTGTTGCCATTGTCTTCAACTCCTTCAAGATTTTCTGCCATTTTTACTCGTTCCGGTTTGTCGCCACAGGAGCTCTCACTAGATGAGCTAGATGTAGGAGAACTAGAGCGGGTGGGAGAATGCTCCCCAAGAATTTGCTTGTCTCTCTTGTTGCGGCGTAGACGTCCCAAGTCTAAATCAATTGGAAGAATTTCTGTATCTTGCGAACGCTGTCCTTGCATGAACTACAAAGAGTAAGAGAATAATGTGAGACAAACAATTATAAAGTATGACCACGTTATGTAAGCAAGTATCTATGCAAACAAAACAATGGATCAAGTATAAGCTACCGTCCCCGGCAACGGCGCCATAAACTTGTTGGGTTTAAAATACCCTACTAGCAAGTGCACTAGTCGAAGGGATAGCACAAGTGGTCAGTAGAGATCGTATCCACAGAGACAGAGTTATAATTGATCCAAATGTTTATTTGTATATATTTACGGACAATGCAAGAAATTAAAGTTCCGCTCAAGTTGATTGGGTTTACAATTTAATAAGAATGCAAGCAAGAAAAGTAAAGTGTTTTTGGAATTTTTATATTGAAGAATGCAAATGCTAATGCAATTTATCACTAGGCAAGTTATACTAATGCAATGAATTCAAGTAAAAGAATGAAGCAACAAGACTTCGAAATCCACCAAGGGTCAATGATGTGAAAACACAACCAATTCACTCACACATTTATCAATCCGGGTATAACGAATCCGTACCTAAGTCGGTTTTAGCGCACTCAAGCCAATTTCCCTCATATCAATTATAGCCATCTTATTGGTCTAGGTTGGATGTTCCTATCAACATTCTAGCCATCCTATTGGTCTAGACATGCATAAGAATTCATGAAAGCTCAATGGAAATAGGATTCATACAAACTTGTTCCAAACCTAATGGAAACAACAATTGCAATCTAAGGTCCCAAGAAGCATGATTAAATAGATATTTCACCATCTACAAAATCCATCAAACAAATCCATTCAAAACCCTAAGTGGTGATCAAGCACAAAGAGTAAGAAGAATCCACAATAATCATAGAAACCAAAGATTTATACCCAAAAAGATTCACATATAACCAAATCAATTTATACAATCATCATTCAACCCAAGGCTTCATCCCAGCCTTGGTGATAAAGAGTTTAGCTACTCATAGAGAGAGAAAGAGACAAGCAAAGAGAGAGAAACATATTGGTAGAACCCAAAATTGGAAGAAACGCAAGCCAAAATGAAGAATCCCTCCTTCAAGCCTTGAATCCTCCTTCTTTCCTCTGTTTTTTCGCTCCCTGGAACGGCCGTTCGATAAGTCAGAAGTGTGCAGTTTTTAGGGCTTTCGCGAAATAAAAGCTGGCATTTTCTTTGTGCAGGGGCTCCTAGGCGTCTAGGAAATGCGCCTAGGCGCTGCTCTAGAAAGGGCAGTTTTCCTGAATTTTTCCATTCACCCCTGTTCCATGCGTGGCCCGTACCGCCTAGGCGTGTATAAATCATGCCCAGATAATTTGCAAGCTTATTCTTGCTCTCATCTTGCCCATATTTGCCACCTTTTTGTTCAGCACCATCAATTGCCTATCAAAATCCAAGACAATATATAAATGTACCGAATTGATAATACCAATGAGATAAGAGAGGGTTATTATCACCAAAAGCAATAGGTATATTCATACCTATCACTCCCCATGCATATAAAATGCATGCCAACATGAATATGCAATAATGTATATATATATCTAACCATCCTACATAAATACCCATTTCTACATGATGCATGCATAAGAATGATCCATGCATAATAGATGATCAAACATGTAATTTCGGGTATGCAATATCATATTCATCCATAATCAAAGTCATACACAAAGATTTGTTCTTCCTTGGAAGCAAATTAGGCAAGAAGCAACTTCGAAGACCAATGAAGAAATTCAAAAGCTATCTAGACAAGGAAAATAATCATGGCATCAAAGACGAGTTAGTTTTTCCTTACATCATTATCAAAGAAAAATAGAACAGGAATTAAATTCTCAGCTCTAGGGTTTCGATCTTTTTCCCAAACCTATCAACTTAAGAAAACCGAAACTCATTTCACCTCATTCATAAACTCCATTCCACATATAAACATAATTTAAATAAAGAATCTAATAGAACTCACCTTTCTCTCACTGTAATTTTCTAAATCTTGTTTCCAAGCCTTCAAGTTGACAACCCTCCAATACAGCAATAAATCTAACAAACACCATAACAAATAACTATATATCAACCTATTTAGTCACTATTTCCAAAAAAAATTGTGATTCAAGCCCACCTAAGTAACCCATGAAAATGTAACTTAAAAAATCATAGATTCTTACCTTAGATCCTAATGAGGCTTTCATGTTCTTGATTTAAACTTCTTAGATCTTCCAATCCTTGCTAAATCTTCAAAATCTTCAATAAATCTCTCTCTCTCTCTCTCTCTCTCTCTCTCTCTCTCTCTCTCTACTCGGCTAAACCTAGAAAACACCCATTTTGCTCTAATTTTTGCACTTAAAAGTGCAGAAATTACTTTTATGTGCCTAGGCACCCTCTGAACATTTTTTCCTTGTGTGTTTGTTGTCTTGGGCACCTCCTTGGTAAAATTTATACACGTTGCTAGGCACCCATTTTCTTTTCCAGCTCAACTCCACTGCTCTAGACCCTCCCAATATGGCTCCTAACCATGACTAACACCTAAAATTCACCAAAAACATAAGTTTTTCGTCACTTTAGTACCCCAAACGTTAATATTTAGGACCAGGTCTTATAGTATCTCATAAAAATACTCTTTTTTTTTTCTTGGACCCAACTTTTCAGATTTTTCTGAAGAGTCATGAGTATAGGCAACACAACCCCAAGATTTAAGTAAACTTAAATCAAGTTTATGATTTAACCATAACTCATATGATGTGGAGGCAACTAAATTTGAAGAAACTTTATTTAGTATATAGTTTGCTATCAATAAGGCATCTCCTCAAAAAAGAAGTTAACAAATTCTCTTGTCCCATCATAGAGTGAACCATTTCAAGTCTTTCTACAATAACATTTTGTTGTGGAGTTGTTGAAATTGTCAATAGTCATGCTATTCATTTTTCATCACAGTGTTCACTAAACTTATCAGATAAATACTTTGTAATTTGATCAGTTCTTAATGATTTTATCCTTTTGTATGATCTGGTAGGATTATCTTATAGTATTTTGAATTTGTTTCCTTATTTATTTATTTATTTATGATATGGTACTAGTTTTTATATATTGTTGATTTCATGGTGAGTGATTGGATTTATATTTGTTATGATTATTTAGGATTGGCCAAGAGAGGACTCTATGTGATCGGGACTCCAGTGCCGGATGTTACATATGTGGTGGTTGTGGGACGCTGAGATTCATGGATTATGGAGTTTGCTGGATGTTATGAATTATATTGTAAAAGTGTTGCTTTACACTTTCTACAGGGTGACATCCTTCAATTTATGGAGAGTTACTGCTTGATTTTTGTTTGAAGAGTGTTGTATTTTAGAGTGAATAAAACACAAATAGTTGGTTTTCTTTGTTTTTCTCATGCTCTCTAGGGTGGGGTGTGTTAGACCAAGTCTAGCATGCCAAACTATTACAACAATATTAGTATTCCTAGAAGATTTAAATAGGGAATAGCAAACACCAACAATGTCATCATATCCAGAATCATAATAACTTGTCCCTAGAGACAATTCAACACTATTGTTATGAAAATGCAATGCAAAACCTAATTTTAACAATACTAAACCATAGACCAAATTTTGATGAATTCTTGGGACATACAACGAGTCATGTAGGAATAGGGATTGTGCACCACACATGTGTAGATGACAGGTGCTAATCCTTTTCAATTCCATTATGGAATTATTTCATACATAGGCCTATCTTGTTACTTGGGGGACTCATCAAAACAAACACATGTCTATATTTTGCTACAAGGTCTGTCGTGCCTAAATCTACATTCCACAAAGGGTGATACTTTGTTAGAAAGATAGAACTACATACAAAATACAAAATAGCACTACTAAGTGCACAAAGGGTTATTACCTTCTTTGGCTCGTTGCTATTATGAGCAAAGTGACTCTTTTTGCAACAACAATAACATTTCACCTTTGTGATATTTCTTTTTTCCTTTCTTGTAATGTTTGGACTTACCAATCTTGCCTCTCATGTCCTTAAATCCATTTTGGTGCTTGCACTTAGAGCACTGAGCTCTTTGAAAGCTTGAACCGGTCATATATATTTTTAATATTGAGATTAGCCGCAAGAAGGGTGTCCTCTTCCAGTTCAAGATGGTGCACACCATCATCAAACATTTTGATGATTTCATTATGTGTTAGGTTGATCTTTATATGTTCTCAAATTTGAAGCAATGATCGGATAACGACTTGCACTTGTTGCTCATCAGTTAGGATAACATGAGATAAAATTACTCATAAGATAGCAAATGGAGAGTGCAATCAATAGCCATACCATAATTAAAAAGCAATTTTAATCTTTCACAATATTTTAAAATACTCTCAAATAAGTTTTTCAAAATTTTCATAGTTTTTGACCAAACAGAAGTATTCATTTCAATTTTCTAGCATTTAATATTCATCATTTTTGTAAGGAAAAAAATTATTTAAAATTACATAAATATCATAAATTTAATTTTGAGTATTGAAATATTTTTTGGCCAAAAGTGGCCTCATACGCCTCCACCCATCAATGACGCGTGTGAAGGTGTTCACCATTGTATGTTCACTTCTAAAGTCAACCTACACAACTAGGTGGGGAATGAGAACCACTTGTTGCCTTTCAGACCTTGTTGGCCATCAAATTTTCACAATCAAATAGACTTTTCCTTCTTAGTGTCGTGCGCTTAGAATTTTCAAAAAAATGTCTCTAAGTATGACAAACTCTACAATCGGAGATTGGACTTTGTATTTTGAAACTTCTTCAACATCAGGAACCTAATTTCGAAACACGTTTTCAGTTTCAAACAATCTACTGGGGTTTGAGTCTATACAGTCTCTCTTGCCTCAACAGGTGAAATCTGAACTACTAGGGGTTGAGTCGCTCTCCGACTATGATCAGTCACTACCTCGATTAATCTCACAATAGTCTGTTGCATTCCAACCATCATACTAATCAAAGTCAAGGCCTGAAGCCCAAGTGAGTTGGGGACAATATGGGCGGTCTGATCTACTAGACGCGGTAAAATCTCCTCTCCATTAGCTCCCTCAATATTTCCACGTCTACTACTACTGCGACATTTGGTATGACAAGCTAAAGGTCTAATAAAACTCTCATCAGTCACTTGTCATCGCCTTCCAACATCACCGAGTGAATGCATCTTAGGGGTCATGTTCACCTCTATGAGCCATATACATAGATTATAATAAGGACTAAAAATATGATTATACATGAAACATAATGGAAGATATCAAATTAGTACAGAATGACGAAATAGAATATCGAATAATAAAATCGAGTAAGGAATGATACATCCTAAAATGCCTCTACTAGGGTGTCAATCATAGTATGCTCGGGTATATACACAATCAAGACACTACTAAAGGACACTTGCCCCGTTAACATAGTGACCTGGTACCTCACCACTAGGATCGATAAACCTCACTTTGACACCAACTCTGTCAAGACTCAAATGAGCGCATGTGACCTATGAAGGGCCTCGAGAGACCATAGAGGCAAAGCAAGCCTCAAAATAGACAAACAATGCAAGAAAAATGAATAGAAAGTTTAGCCACAAATAGGTGTGAATCTAACATAATCTATGCCCATGCCCGTAGATACCAAAATATCTTATATCTAATGGATCATCTAATAAGTGAGCAGGTTCAGTGTATCGGACAAACCATATATCTAGATATTCATTCATCTGGAATGCTTGTATCACACTAGCTATTTTTGAGTCACTTGAATAACTGTGAAACCCGCTAGACAACTACTCACCTAAGAAATACAAACATTCACTTAGATACTTGTTAAATGTCTTAATTAATGTTAACATTTAAAAAAAAAAAAATCGGATGACACTACATTGCTCGAACTCAAACCCCAAAATTTTATAAATTCGTATAATTTAGAAATTTTCCCAACTCTTCGTGCATCATTGTACAAGTCCGTATTTTTCATATTTGATAGAGACCACATCTGACACATGTGCAAATATTCATATATACACATAAATGGTTGCCAAATTTCCCATTTATAGACCTAGAACAAAACTAATTACATAGTCCCTGAATTTAATCATTTTTTGTTTTGTCTAAGTTATACTGAGAATCCTCCAAAAATATCATCACACCCACGAGCATCTCTATAAATCAGAATTTCAAAATTTTCTTACCCTTGATGATCCGATCCTTGGAGTGGTTGCTAGATCACCTACAAGCTCCAATTCGCACATGATATCCACAAAACATCACTATCACTATTACGACCTAACCAATACAAAATTCCCATTTATGTTGATTGTGACTAAAAAACAAGTTGTTGGCTTATAGGAAGATTTACCTAGAGCAAATGGATGTTTCAAAACAATTCCATCTTGTATTTCATTAATACCACATGTCCATGGATTGGGATACATACTTACATCATCACTTTTTGTTTTTAAATTAACTTCTAAGTCAGTGTTTAAGCCTTGCCTTGTCACTGCCGAGTCCTTGGTCTCTCAAGGTGAAAACATTGCTTAGCTCCTCTATTTCTTTCCAAGATCCCAACTCTTTTTTGAAGACCTAGAGTTATGATGTCTATAACAAGTGCATAAGTGTTTCCTTTGTTAGTCCGAATTTTCTATTTGGTATTTGGTCAAAACATATTTGCTATGTAGTCCCTACTGTGTCTCTATATAAAGAACTTAAGACGTTTAGGGAGGGACACATGTTTTTGGCATTGAGATATTATCTCTATTAAAAATAGAAACCCTAAAAAATCTCTCTCCCACGTGAGTTAGAGTTCCAAAATCGAGGCTACACAGTAGAAGACTTCTAGCTCAGGCCCGAGTTCGTGATCAGAAGAAGTTATTTTAGTTTGTGATCCAATCATGACATAGATTCAACTGACGGATTGTAATAGTTATACAGTTCTTGATCAAGAGTTGTGCGATTCGTGAACGGAGAATAAGAAGTGGTTTGCAGTCGCCCAATTCTTGTGCAGTTTTTAACCAATATCAAACTAGACAGATCTTGAAGGTAAAGATATGGATTGATATATGTTAAAAATCATATTAAATAATTAAATCTGGAATGTCATGTCCTCTATCAATTGGAGCATCTTTTGGGTCATTCCACTGCATGCCCTTCAACTGGTATTCAAGCACGGTTGATATTTTACACGACATGTTAACCATGTTCTCCAAAAAGGAAAAAAAATTAGTATATGCTTCTAGGCTTAGGTTATATGCAACTAACCTTTGTTTTGTAGCATATGGTTTACGGGCTGTTATGGTTACAACATATGTATGCTATGATCTAGATTGTGCGCCTAATTTTTTAAAAGGGACATCAGATTCAATATGTATGTTGTTTAATGGCTAGATTGTGCCAATTTTTTAAAAGGGGCATAGGATCGATTTCTATAATCTATGTGTAAGCTAGAGATGACATTGGTGATCGGACAAGGAGAAACCACGTATGCATCTACAATTACATCATTGTGGAGACTTACTGGAGCAAGACTTCTAGCAAATTAAGAACTCTAGTGACCAGAACAATCCTGCTTAATTTTGATTTGTTGTTGATCTAGATGTGCCTATGTTTTTGTGTTTGCCTAGACAACTAAATGCATGGGAGAACATGGATAATACTAAAATTAAATAATGATTATCTTAATTATTTTATGACATCGATAATGATTGTTGTATTTAATTTATAAATTCAATTTAAAAAATAAATTATATGCATGATAGTTTGGATAAAGTTAATTTCCTATATTTTAGGAACCTGAAGCTTTAAGAACTTTACATGCATATAGGATACTATTTTTGGAAACATTGAATTTATTGGATAATTAAATATATGTTACTATCCCCCAAATTAAAATTACCAAGTGGGTAAGAGAATTTGTCACATATAAATTCTATGGTCTCCATCATAGGTTCATAAGAAAATATGTAATTTTGAATTTTGAAAAGATGAGATATTTAATGTGAGCATGGTATCATCTTTGGAATATCCATTTTCAAACTTAAGATTCTTTCACGGAACCGAAGTGGGTCATCCTGACCCATGCATCGATAATAACTTTTTGTGGTTAACAATGCAATATGTAGGATGTTCTGTTTAGGAATGGGATTATTTAATTGCTCACTGTTCTTACGGAATGCCCCCTTTTCCTGGGAACAACCTAGTTGCTAGATTTGTTAATCACTACTTGAAAATCAACAATGGTATGATAACCATTTCACTTCTTGGACAAACTCCATATTGAATTTTCTTTTTGAGTGGTGATACTAAAATGAGTAAATTCCAGTCAATACATTTTAAGATATCTCTATTCCAAGGATTTTTTGCATTACGGAAATATTTTATGAGTATGAATTATTGGTAAGAACTTTAATAAAGATGTAATTGATTATATGTGTTGGCATTGACTTTTCTCCATATCATAAATTCTCAGTTACTGAAATCTCGGATTGTCAAAATTCTTGATAATCATAATAAGCAGTCGTTCATTATAATGCTTTTCCCCATTGGAATATTTATTATAAAAATGATGAGATTGTGATCATGAGATGGTTATACACTTGGCTATAAATTATAGTAATATTTCCCATCGAAATAAGTTCCATTATTTATAGGATCAAAGTGTATTAGCTAGTTGATTTTGCTTGGTATTATTCATTACCTAGATAGTAAAGTTAACAAGTTATTTAACTTATCTAAACAAATGTTAAATGGTATTTAGTCTCCTATTGAGGCATGCTATTTACGGTGTTTCAAGTTGCTGATGGAGTTTTGATAAGTATGAGTGAGGGTATCATAATTTGTTTGCTTAAATTCAAAAGTATTTTATTGCTCATTGCATTATATCTATGTGATTCTTGGATTGAAAAATGGCCCTAGGCCCACTTGCATCCATTCTCAGACAACAATAAACTAGAAGGCCACCATTATGTTTACTATAAAAGAAATTTAGACATTCTTTTGACTGCGGAAGAATATAACTATGTGCTTCTAAAGTCTGTCCACCAGAACCCAAAGAGGGGGCAACTGAACAGGAAGCCCAAGCCTACCGAAAGAGGAAAAAGTCTTATGAGATAGCACAGTGTTATATTCTTGCATCAATATCCATTATATTGCAATCAATGCATTCTGTCATGGAGACTGCTTATGAAATTATGTATAGCCTTAAAGAAATGTTTGGCAAGCATAGTCGTGTGGCTAAGCAGACTGCCATGAAGAATTTGTTGAACTACAAAGACGGTTGAAGGGATCTCAGTAAGGGATCATGTTCTAAAGATAATGAGTCTTTTGAATGAACTGGAAATCCTTGGAGTTGATATTGATTGTGATTCACAAGTTGATATCATCTTCCAAACAATGTCTGACTCATTTCAAAAATTTAGGCTGAACTACAACATGAGTAAGTTATTTTACACATTGCCAGTATTGTTGAACAAGCTTCAAGCTGTTGAATCTCTCTTCAAAAAGCCAATTGTTGCACTTGTTACTGAGAAAGGATAAGCTACAAAAGCAAAAGGTAAGAAAAAAGGCTCAGAAACCTAAAAGGCCTAAATGGCCTAAACGTGGCATGGAAAAGGAGTCCAAGTGGAAATGTTTCCATTGTAAGAAGCCTAGGAACTGGAAGCAGCAATGTCTAATTTATCTGGCCAAGAAAAACAAGCCAAGTATGTCTTTTTGACTAGTGGTTGAAACATGTTTAGCAGTGCTTTCTACTAGTTTCTAGAGTGTAGATGCAGGAGCCACTAATCATATTTGCAATTCATTGTAGGGGTTCTAGGGAACCTGCCAGTCAAGTGAGGATGAGGAATGCATCTTTCCAGGAGATGACAAAAAAGTGTCAATAGTTGCAGTAGGAAATATTAGGATTTCATTTTGTAGTAATAGGGTTTTAATTTTGAAAGACACTCTTTATGTACCTTCCATTAGAAGGAATTTGATTTTAATTTCTAGTTTGATCAAATATGAATATTCCATTTATTGTAATAACTCTATGATTATTAAGTTGAATAAATGATTTATTTGTTGTGGTACATTGGTGGATGGCCTTTACATTATTAATATTCCAACTGCACTACAACATAAATAATTGAATAACACTAATAATCTACCAAGTAAGAGAAAGCAACCTTCTGAAATGAATCAAACCTATCTTTGGCATCTAAGCCTTGGTCACATTGATATAAAATGGATTAATAGATTGGTTAAATATGGACCATTAGGTTCATTAGAAGTAGAGGAACTTCCAGTCTTTGAATCTTGTTTAGAAGGTAAAATGACTAAGAGGACCTTTTCGGCCAAAGGCTACAAAGCGAATGAATGTTTAGAATTGATTCACTCCGATGAATATGGTCAAACGAACATCCAAGCTAGAGGTGGATTTGAGTACTTTGTTACTTTTATCGATGAATACTCAAGGTATGGATATATATTTGATGCGCCATAAGTCCGAGTGGTTTGAGAAATTCAAAGTGTTCAAGGCAAAAATGAAGAAACCGTCAAAATAAAAGTATCAAAACACTACGATCTGATTGTGGAGGTGAGTACCTCTCTGGAGAATTCTTGGATTACTATAAGAACATGGGATAACATCCCAATTGTCTGTTCCAAGTACACCATAATAGAGAGGCATACCACAAAGAAGGAATAGAACTCTTATGGAAATGGTAAGATCTATGATGAGTTATTTGACTCTAGCTCTTTCATTTTGAGGATATGCACTTGAAACAACAACATATATTGTAAATTTGGTTCCATTTAAGTAAGTATCTACTACTGCAACAGAACTGTGTACTGGGCGAAAACCTAGTCTTTAACATGTTTGGATTTGGGGTTGTCCAACACATGTGCTGAAAAGGAAAACAGATAAATTGGAATTGAGAACATATGTGTGCTTCTTTGTAGGCTAACCTAGAGGAATTAAAGGTGGTATATTTTATTGTCCTAAAGATAAGAAAGGACATAAGAAAATAAATAACATAAAGGCACAATTAATTTTAACACTCCCCTGAATTGTGCTTCTAATATCATCCCTATCTTGAACTTGTGTAAACCACATCCATCTTTAGGTAAAGCTTTAGTAAACAAATCTGTAACCTATTTTTTTGATACAGAGTGCACCAGTTAATAATTTCTTCAACTACATCATTCCAAGTGATAATACAAAAACATTACAATCAATCAAGGGATGACATGTGTAATATTCTACTTCAGATGGTCCACGTCATCCATCACCTCCGTCAGCTCAAGTCCTGCATAATCTTGATAAAGATAGGATAGCTGGTCCAACATTGTATAGCACAACTAGAAGACATTGTTGAGCCATCCTAGATATACTATGTGCTGTAGCACGGCCACATAGAATAGCTCTCGGCCACAAGACCTCGCCTGGACATCATATCCTTCTGATAAGTGCCAGAATATACATTCTTAAAGTGCTAAAATACTACCAAAGCAATGCCAAGAAATTGTGCTTAAAAGCTGAATTTTCAAGATTATTTTACTTAAGATCTTCTTGGATGTTTTGCAGGTTAAGAGGCAGTAAGAGCTGTCGGAATGAGATTTGATCTTTCATAAATTTTTGGAGGACACTTCAAGCTTTTCAGGAAGTATTGGTTCACAAAAATCTGAGTTCATTTGGGCCTCTAAAGGTTGCCTCGAAGTCAAGTTTGGAAGTTATATCCAAAGCATAATTTCTGTTTGCAGACCAGACCTTTAGAAGCCCATAACTTGAGCGTCTGATGTCCAAATTGAGTGATTCAAAAGCCCATAATTATATACACATTTTTATCTACAATATTGAGGAAGCGTTTGAGTTCATAATAGGCTTCGTTTAGGCCCAGAATGCAGTTACAAGATTAGTGTGTAATTGGAAGTTGATGTCATTGATGATACCATTTCCATTCAAAGAGTGGACAATCCACCACACCAATTTGATGGACAATCCACCACCAAAATATGGCACTAACTCCTCCACTATGTGCTCATTTTCTCTATAAATAGAGAGGAGTAGGAGCTAGGAGGGAGAGCTTGGAGACAAGAAGGAAAGAGGAGAAGGATTGGAGGCAAAAAGAGGAGAAGGAAAAGAAGAAAACAAGGCTTGTGTTTGTAATTATGCTTTTATATTTCATGTTTTATTTGGTTATGTATAACTAAACTCTTGTTAGCTAGGGCTTGTCTTGAAGCCCTAAGCATGCTTTCAATTTTATAAGTTGTGTGGATTTCAATTTCTACAAGCATGATGATTTTGATTTTTCCATATTATGTGAGTTCTAGTATTGTGTTTCTTTGAGTAGCTAACTTTGAAGCATGTATTAGAATTAATTTTTGTAGAACATGGTCAATTTCCTTGTTGAATATGTTCTTTCTTGCAACATATAATTCAGTTGAAAATGAATTATGAAAAATCAATTCTTGAATACCTAAGTACAAATACCATGTATTAGGATTCTTGTGACATTCATATTCTCTTTGCTCTTATTGAATTCTTGATTGTTGATTGATGCAGACGCCATGCTAGATTTCGATTAAGAATACACGTAATGAGGTAGACGCCATACACTTTACATGCAATTAAGAGAGAATCATACAACTTGAGTTTGGCCATGACCTTGTTGTGAATGTTGTCATCATATGCTTGTTAAAATTGTTAGTCTATTATTTCTTATAAATTGTTTGAATGTTTTGTGGTGGATTGTGAGTATTAGCTATTGTTTTCATTAATATCAATTCTCATTCTTGTTCTCAACATCAATTTCTTTGTCTTAATTTTTATCTATTACAAGATTTAACCCGCCTTTCCCCCCTTTTATAATTGTATCAATTATATTCAAGTGTTAGATTATATATCTATTAGCATCACTCCTTGTGGGATCGACTCTTACTTGTTCACTATATATTAATTGTACATTTGTAAGTATATTTTAAATTGTTACTAACGACATAACAATTTTTGGCGCCGTTGCCGGGGACGTGATTACCTAATATAGTGTCATCTAACTCTTGTATATAATTTATTTATTTATTGTTAGCACCTCCTACATGGAAGGTTTACATTATATGTCATTATTTAACGTGGTTGGCTTAAACGCCCCATTTTATTAATATTAATGGCTGGTTCTACCACCTATTATTGTTGATATATGTATATATCTATTAATATTAATGGCTGGTTCTACCGCCTATTAATATGCCTTAATATTTACTAACATCATTTTTTTTATGGTTGGCCTTTTCTGCCCCATTTTATTTCTTCTGTATACTAACTTTTTTTATATTGTCAACTAACTCCTTTAATCCTCTGGTTGTGATTGGCACTGCCATCCACCAAATTTCTCTATATTAATTTATGTTCATGGTTGGCCTCGCCACCTATGTAGTTCATTTATATTGTTATTTTTCCTATTTTGCAGATACATGAATGTCCAGCTCAAATCTTGAGAACTTATCGAGTGACGACATTTCGTTAAACACAAAATTAGCGGATATCTGTTTATTTTGTCAAAGAGACCATCGCACTCCAGAGAGATCACCTTTGTCATCACCAACTCCAAGTCCCACAGCCCCAGTTCAAATGGAAGAAGAACCAGATAACATGAACAAGCCACTTAAGGATTTCTCTGTGCCTCAAGCAGCAGATCAAGCTTCATGCATTGTCTACCCCCAGACTACTGTAGACAACTTTGAACTAAAGTCAGGAATGATTCATTTGTTGCCTACGTTCTTAGGCCATGTTGGAGAAGATCCTCACATGCATCTTAAAGAATTCTCTGATGTCTGTTCCACAATTAAAATAAGAGGTTTAACTGATGAGCAGGTTAATCTGCGATTGTTTCCATTTAGTCTGAAGGAACAAGCAAAGACATGGCTTCACTCTTTACCAAGAGCTTCAATTAGAACATGGACAGATTTGGCAAACAAGTTCTTGACGAAATTCTTTCCAGCTCAAAAGACAAATAAAATAAGGAAAGAGATAGTGAGCATCCAACAAAATGATGGAGAAGCATTCCACGAATATTGAGAGAGATACAAGAGGCTCTTAAGCTCTTGTCCTCATCATAATATTCAAGAATGGCTACTAATGCAATATTTTTATGAAGGGATGCTAGATTCAGATCGCAAAATGGTGGACGCCACATCTGGTGGTGGATTGATGAATAACAATGCCGGACAAGCCAGGGAGATGTTCGAAACTCTGTCAACTAATTCTCAACAATGGAGCTACAACAGAGTGAGAGAACCTCAGAAAAGGGCTGGAATCTATGAAGCACAATCAAGTTCAAACATGGAAGCCCAAATTGCAAACTTGACAAATATGGTGAAGTAGTTAATCGTTCCAGGCTCTCAAGTGTGTGCTGTGTGCAGTACACCTGGACATGCTAGGGAAAGTTGTCCACAAAATGAAGTTGCGGTCTTGGATGCACAAATAAATGCATTCGGTACTTATCCAAATCAGAATGAAAACCAAATGCAAAGGCCAAGGAATGATCCATTTTCTCCTACCTACAATCCAGGATGGAGGAATCATCCAAATTTTAGGTAGAGTAATAATCAACCAATGCAACAACCTTTTGCTCAATTACCACAACATCGGGTTCAAGTGGAGCCTCCGAAACCATCACTTGAAGATATGGTTACATCTATGGCACAGAGCACTCAAGCATTCATGCAGAAAACTGATAATGCCATTGCAAATTTGGAACAACAAATGGGACAGTTAGCCACTACATTAAATCAAAGAGAACCTGGAAAGCTTCCTGGCCAAGTTGTTGTCAACCCTAAGATTAATGAACATGCTAAAGCAATCACTCTGAGGGGAGGGAAAACAATTGGAAAAATGAGCGTGCCAGAAGAAGAGAAGAACCTTGACTCTGACAATATGATCAATCCAGACGTTCTAGATCCAAATTCTAGCAGCAGTGCTATTCCTTTCCAGGAAACGCCAAACCTTCAGGTTAACTCTAACCTTCCAAATTATATTTCTTCACATGCTCCTTTTCCTAGCAGATTGCAGAAATCAAAGAAAGAAGATCCATGCAAGGAATCTTGGATACTTTCAAGAAGGTGGAGATTAACATTCCTCTTTTAGATGCTATCAAACAAATGCCAAAATATGCAAAGTTCCTCAAGGATTCGTGCACAAATAAGAGGAAGTTCAAAGAGTTTGAAATGATTAAGGTTTCTGAGGAAGTTTCAGCTGTTCTACAAAGCAAACTCCCTCCCAAGCTAAAAGATCCGGACAGTTTTACTATCCCTTGTATCATTGGGGGTCACAGGTTTGAGAAAGCTCTTCTTGACTTAGGTGCATCTGTCAATCTAATGCCTTTTTCTGTTTTTGAATCTTTGAATATAGGGGAACTAAAGGCGACCTCTGTGAGCATCCAGTTGGCAGATAGATCAATCAAATACCCTAGGGGTATTCTGGAAGATGTCTTAGTCAAAGTTGACGGATTAATCTTACCTGCTGATTTTCTAGTATTGGAGATGGAGCCGATTTCTTTGTCAGGAGTAAAATTAACCTTAATTCTTGGTCGTCCATTCATGGCCACAGCAGGTACCAAAATTGATGTTCAAAAGGGTACACTAACTATGAATGTGCAGGGACAAACGATTGAGTACAAGGTATTTGGAGCACTCAAATTACCAAGTGATGAACATTACTGTTTTCACTTAGATGCGTTAGATACAATTTGTCAACAAGTGTTCAATGAAAGTTGTGGTCGAGATATTGTGGACAAAGTTTTAATTCATGACTTTGGAACCATCGATGAGGATAAACAAGCTAGCAAAGTCTTAGCTCGCCTTGAAGCCTTACCTTCTTTAGGTATGTATATTTCTGCCTTTGAGCCTTTACCAGTGCCTAAGACAAAACTTGTACCATCTGTTTTGCAGGCACCTCAATTGGAGTTGAAGGAACTACCAAAGCATTTGGAGTACGCGTATGTGGACGAAGAAAGTACATTGCCAGTAATCATTGCGTCTGACCTCAGCATTGAAGAAGAAGAGAAATTGTTGAGGGTACTAAAAGAGCATAAAACAACAATCGGATGGAGTATTGCTGATATCAGAGGAATCAGTCCCTCTAGATGTATGCATCGAATACTACTAGAGGAGGGAACAAAACCAACAAGAGATGCCCAACGCAGACTTAACCCAATAATGAAGGAGGTGGTGCTAAAAGAAGTACTCAAATTGCTAGATGTTGGCATCATTTACCCTATCTCTGATAGCAAATGGGTTAGTCCGGTACAAGTGGTTCCTAAAAAATCTGGAGTTACAGTAGTCCTTAATGAAGATAATGAGTTGGTTCCCACGCGAGTTCAAACAAGATGGCGTGTTTGCATTGACTACATAAAGCTTAATTCAGGTACTAGAAAAGATCATTTTCCACTACCTTTTATTGATCAAATGTTGGAACGTCTTGCAGGTCATAGTCATAATTGTTTTCTTGATGGATATTCGGGCTACAATCAGATTGCAATAGCACCAGAAGATCAAGACAAGACGACATTTACTTGTCCATATGGTACATTTGCCTACAGGCGCATGCCTTTTGGTCTTTGCAATGCTCCAGGTACTTTTCAAAGGTGTATGATGAGCATATTTTCAGATATGGTGGAGCACATTATTGAGGTATTTATGGATGATTTTAGTGTATTTGGTTCATCTTTTGATAAATGCCTTCATAACCTCGCTTTGGTCTTAGAAAGATGCCAAGAATGCAATCTAGTTTTAAACTGGGAAAAATGTCATTTTATGGTACAACAAGGAATTGTACTTGGTCATATCATCTCTAGCAAGGGAATAGAAGTTGACAAAGCAAAAGTGGATCTGGTAAGTAATCTTCCACCTCCATCTACAGTTAAGGGAATAAGATCTTTCCTTGGACATGCAGGTTTCTATAGGAGGTTCATCAAGGATTTCTCCAAGATAGTTAAGCCATTGTGTAACTTACTATCCAAGGATGTGACATTTGAGTTTGATGAGACATGTTTGACAGCTTTTAACAAGCTTAAACTCCTTCTTACGTCAGCACCGATCATGATGCCTCCCAATTGGAACCTCCCTTTTGAACTAATGTGCGATGCTTCAGATTATGCTGTAGGAGCAGTTTTGGGACAACGAGTAAATAAAGTACCTCATGTTATCTACTATGCCAGTAGAACACTCAATGATGCCCAATTAAACTACTCCACTACAGAGAATGAGCTCCTTTCTATTATTTTTGCTTTAGAAAAATTTCGTGCATATTTGATTGGCACTAAAGTAATTGTATTTTCTGACCATGCAGCTCTTAGGTACCTTCTTCAAAAGAAGGATGCAAAGCCTCGCTTGATTAGATGGATTCTATTACTTCAAGAGTTCGATCTGGAGATTAAGGACAAAAAAGGATCCGAGAATGTAGTGGCCGATCACCTCAGCCATTTGGTGAACAATTCAGTGACCGAAGAAGACTCTTTGCCTCTAAATGAGAATTTTCCTGATGAGCAATTATTATCTTTATCTATTTCTACACCATGGTATGCTGACATTGTCAATTACCTTGTTACAGGTGATCTTCCAGGAAATGTGTCAAGAACTTACAAGGATAAGCTCGTGACAACATCAAAGTATTACATATGGGATGATCCATACCTTTTCAAATGGTGTTCTGACCAAATCATCAGACGGTGTGTGCCAGAATCAGAATTTCAATCCATACTCACGTTTTGTCACTCATATACTTGTGGAGGACATTCTGGTCAAAGAAGACAGCTTTGAAAGTATTGCAATATGGATTTCATTGGCCGAGTTTGTTCAAAGATGCATATACTTTCTGCTCTACTTGTGATAGGTGTCAAAGGTTAGGTAATCTTTCATCTAGGAATCAGATGCCTTTATCACCTATTCTAATAGTTGAAATTTTTGATGTTTGGGGTATTGATTTCATGGGACCTTTTCCTTCATCTAAAGGTTATTTATATATCTTACTTGTTGTGGATTATGTTTCAAAATGGGTGGAAGCAGTTCCATCCAAGACTAATGATTCTCGAGTTGTTCTCAGATTCCTTAAAGAAAATATATTTGCAAGATTTGGAACACCCAGGGCGATCATTAGTGATGGAGGGTCCCATTTTAATAATAAACTTTTTGCAGCACTATTGCAAAAGTACGGAGTCAAACATAAGGTATCCACGCCATATCATCCACAGACAAGCGGACAAGCTGAAATCTGTAATAGGGAAATTAAGCAGATATTGGAGAAGACTGTGAGCTCCTCACGCAAGGATTGGTCTGATCGTCTCATGGATGCTCTATGGGCTTATCGTACAGCCTACAAAACTCTGATTGGAATGTCACCATACAGGTTGGTTTTTGGCAAACCCTGCCACTTACCAGTCGAATTAGAGCACAAAGCATATTGGGCTATCAAACAGTACAATTTTGAGATGAAGGCTGCCGGAGAGCAACGAAAGTTGCAGTTGAGTGAAGTGGAAGAACTCTGAAATGAAGCCTATGAGAGCTCTAAAATATACAAGGAGAAGACCAAGGCCTATCATGATAAGACCATTTTGAGAAAACATTTTGAACTTGGGCAGAAAGTCTTATTATATAACTCACGCCTCCGACTATTCCTAGGTAAGCTCCGTTCACGATGGTATGGTCCATTCCTTATTACTCATGTTTTTTCACATGGTGTAGTGAATCTTCAACACCCACAGACGGGAAATATTTTTAAAGTGAATGGTCATCGTCTCAAGCACTATTTAGAGCCAGCAACAGAACATTTTGATGAGAATTTAAGGCTCTCTGATCCTGTTCCACTCACTTGATACGCTATTTCGTCTGGCTGACGACGCTAAATTTAGCGCTTATGGGAGGCAACCCATATTTCTTTCTCATTGTCTTTGTGTGTTCAATCAAGCATTTAGTTCAGTTGCACATTTTCTTAGCATATTCACTTTTACTTTCACCTTGAGGTGGTCACTGTACACTTTTGTGTGCGTGGGGCTTGATTGCGCCTATATGTCTACGGTGTGAGCTTTCTCCACCAGCTTAATGTGGTTTGGATCTTCAAATGTTTACTTATAGGGCAGCTGGGAGGGAGAGCATCTCATGACGGTATTGTCATTAGTATAAGACCTGAAGGTTTACATTTTGATCCTGTGGACAAAAGCTGTGGTCTCCTGATAGGCCGAAGGAAAACACTCGATGGCGTTAGCACAGAAGTCACTGGAATGAGCCTCTGTTACCTTACTTGTGCATGTGCATTGGTTGAAAAAAAAAAGTATATATATTTATATTTATATATTTGGGATTGCTTCCGCAAAATATATTTTGTTCGGGTAAGATAGTATGATATATTATGCTACTAATTGCATGTCTAGGGAAATTCTGTCTAAGGAGTTTGGTATTTAAGTGGACCACTGTGTCCCTCCAATCTTTCCTGGGAATTTCCCTGGTGTAATTAGTGATATAATTGTTTATATCTTCTTCACCAATGATCTAAAAAAAAACGAAACCCTAATTGTTTTCTTCTAACACTCTGTTTATTCCTGATTTTCAACTCTCCCTTTTCAGATCATCTTTCTCTTCCTCCGTCACAGTATGTCGCGCAGCCCCCGTGATGCCGTTGCGACGGTAGAATTATTCGCCAGAGCTACAATCCTGCCAGAACGTCGAATCGATTCCAAAATCCTAAACGATTCTGCCAACCGATGGGCCATGAGCTACCTCCGTGACCATTCTCTGATGTTCTTGGTCGATCCTGATCCAAAAGACGAATTGCCGGTGTATCCTCACATCGTTCGCTCCTTTTACCATACTCTTCTCAAGTTACCCCACTCTTTTGGCACTCCACTAGTGTATCAGGTTGACATCCCTGGTCTTCGGCTTCAATTCACGTCAGCGGATATTTGCAAGTGTTTAGGTTATCCACCTACCGCTGACGTCGCTGTAGGTTTTCAAGCGCCGATCTCTATTTCCCATCAAGAGATGATTGATGATTTGTGTCAAGGGCGACACGATCTGAATAATGCTGCTTCTACACGCCGCTCTTATTTGCCGTCCACGATGTGGATGCTTGATGATGCCATCCGAAGTAACCTTTGCCCCATTGGACACAGTCAACAATGCCAAGGTAACATACTTTCCGTCCTGTATTACATGTATCGTGGAGCCTGGTTTGATATTGGCCGGATTTACCTTGAGAGAATTCTTAAGGCGAAGACCCTTGTGGAGAAACAAAAAACCAATTTCGAGAGATTATTTTTCCCGAGGCTCATCACGCGGTTGCTTTTCAGTATGGGCATTCTCCCACCTCCCAGTCAGACAACTTCCAATTATCCGGTGACTGTTTTGGAGAACTCTACCTGGCGTCAGAGTACTAGCCACATGCTTTCCAGTGCTCGTAGACAACGAACACCGCGACGTCCAGTTTCTTTACCACTGGAAGCGTCTGACTCTTCTGCTGCTGCACTACCTCCGACTGACCACATTCACGACATCTTATCCCGCCTGCATAGGTTGGAGGTTGGACAACAGCGGCTGGAACACATGCTGAATGTCCTCATGGACATGGTGCGGCGCTAACCATCTTATCCTTCCACCATCGTCCGAGCATCTTCCACCTCAGGTTGTATTTTTCTATCTTCTGTTTCTTTTCATTGCATTGCTTTTCCATACTTCGTCATTTTCACATTGCGGACAATGTTTGGTTTAGGTTGGGGGTGGTGGCATATTTATGCAGTTTGATGATTTGGTACTGGTACAATTAGTTTGAGTCATTTTTTTTATCTGGATTAGTCGAAAGAAACTTTTAACACATTTGTTTTCCACCAATACTAAGTCTTGTGGTAAGATGGATGATAATGCATATGACTAAGACTATTTTTCTGTTTCAAGCACAAATGAGTGGAGAGAAATGAGTAAACAACTTATGAACTTGCATTGATCTCTTGAAATGGATAATTGCTGTCAATGAACACCATTACATGATTTGTGGAATGATTGGATGAATGCTGAGGATGATATTGATCAATGTTTGAGAACAATGTTGTAATTTTACTGGGCCTTTGTTTGAGATGTTCTATATTATGAATTCGAGATTATGAATTCGAGACATAAAAAAAAAAAGAATGATGAAAAAGAAAAAAAAAGAAATAAAGAAGACAGAGAAAAAAAAAGAGAAAAAATTGTTATGTGTATTCGTCATTTGTCAGTAGATAAGTTTTTCTGTGATAAGGCTCTATTAGTTTGTCAATTGGAAAATGTTGATCAATAGAATTCCAAAGCAGGTTTGTGGTAAGACTGGTGGAAGTTCTTGACAGCTAATATGTTGGACCTATGGTCCTACATGTTTGTTTTGATGATATGAAAACCTTTGTTGATGATCTTGAAACATATATGCACCATGCAATTGATGAGAATTCAATTTAATTTCCGCTGTAAAACTTACACTTTGTGCATATGTGTTCTTTTGAAATTATTGTGAACCAAATGAACTCTGATTGATATGAAACTTTATATACACATTCTAACATGCCTAATATGATTTATCAATTAGAATTTTCTGGGCTGGTTTTTATTATGACTAACCTATATGTTTTATATGAAGCTCTTTGAGCTTACATACAATTGAGGAGTTCTTTCTCCTATTTCTTTGTAGGTTAATCATCATGATGATGTTATATATCTCAATATTCAGTTTGGAGATTGAATTTAGATCCAGAATTTAGTCATGAGCATTGGAGCTCTAGGATGCCAAGAGAGCTTATGTTCATCAACACTCCACTAAGGAATTTTTATGAGATTGAAAATGGTTTTGGGCCATGTATATGAGAAGCATATGGACTGGAAAGTCTTAGAAGTACAGCTGGAGCTCTTGAGTTAGATAAGAGGAAAAAAAACTTGTAGTTGAATTCAAATGGAAAGTGGTTTGAAGTTTATGTGCTACTTTTTCACCTTTTGAAAACTTGGGGACAAGAGATTCATTCTTGATTGGTCAAGATTTATTTAAATCATTTAATTGCAAGACCAATTCCATCTTTTGGGGAGTCTCCAACGGGTGGGAAATTGAAGACCCAAGATTGAAGCTTTATGTGCAATCCAAGGGTCATTATTAAAGAGACGTTTGACTATCATGTGGTTGAGATTTGCTGTTTTTTGGAAGGCCAAGATTGATGGACTGAAGTTGATCTAACGGTGGAGGCTTTGTAAAGAAAAATAAAAAGTTAGGGTTGTCTCTCTTGCACGAGACAGAAGAAGCAATTGTGAAAAGTTCTTGAGAGAAAAATTCTGCATCAATCTTCATCAAGCAATCTTTATTCAGACTTCTTCTAGAGATTCAAGCCATTATTTACAACAAATTTCGAGTATCACCCAAGCCCCTACATCAAAGAGAATCACCATTCATTTGCTTTGTGCAAAGGTGAGGTCTCACCATCTTTAGGGCTCTAGTCTTGTTGAATCTTCACTACACATCTTGTTCTTCAAACCATATCATTCACGTGAGGTAGTGTTGTGCTATTGATAGTTCCACACCAAATAGCTTAGTGTTAGAGTGTGAGAACCTTGTGCTACCAAATCTTGTAGAAGTCCTTTGAGAAGGCAAACCTTGTTGTTAAGTTTGGGGGTGTTCAAACAACCCTTGTGTAAGGAGTTTTGTGGAGCTCTTAAAACCACATCTTAGTGGAGTTGGAAAATTCCTAGGTTGGTGAACCTAGGTAGTGGATGTAGGAGAAGGGTCTCCGAACCACTCTAAATCATTGTGTTGATTTCTTGATTGCTTTGATTGTATTAATTGCCTCTTACTTGACTACTTGTTTTATTACTTTCAAAATTGGATTTTGGTCTTGGAAGACCTTGCATTAAAATAGATTTTCTGCCCTTGTGTGTTGGTCATTTGCTTGAGGTTGCTAAGTGCATTAGTGAAGTTCTTTTTAAATCATTAGGACAAGCATTTTGATTGTTTAATCTCTGTATCTTCAATCTGTCCGTGTACTGTTCACATACCTAGAGTTCGAATTTTAATCTGAATTTTTGATATATTGTTCATCAAGGTGTTGTGATATTGCATATCAAATTTCATTGCATTCCGAGTTGAATTGCTAAGTAAAATAAATTTTATTCAATCGGTCTGCATATTTTTACTCTTGATATTGTGTTTTAATTTTCGGGGACACAATTCACCCCCCCCCCCCCCCCCCCCTCTTGTGTTAAGCACGATCCTTCATAATATACCTATCATTTGATCAATGTTTGTTTATTTGTTTGTCCTTAAATTGACTTTTCTTCTGAGTGCATATCTATTTTCCAACTCCATGAGAGAAATTCATAGCCCAAAAATCCTTCTATACCCTGTGATAATATGGAGTTGAGGCTTTTACTTGGATAAATTGTTTGAAGTTATATGAATTATGGATTGTGGTATGAAGGTTTTGGCTTAGCACACACACAAGTGTTGGAAGTTGTGACTATACTAATCTGGATAAGAATTGTGATCTCTTACCTTTTGTTCTAGTATTGTTACTTTCACTCATTTCTCATAACATTTTTACGCTTGAATTACTAGGGACTAGCAATAAGCTGGTTGGGGGTTGTGATAAGTGCCAGAATATACATTCTTAAAGTGCTAAAATACTACCAAAGCAATGCCAAGAAATTGTGCTTAAAAGCTGAATTTTCAAGATTATTGTACTTAAGATCTTCTTGAATGTTTTACAGGTTAAGAGGCAGTAAGAGCTGTCGGAATGAGATTTGATCTTCAGAAAATTTTTAGAGGAAACTTCAAGATTTTCAGGAAGTATTGGTTCACAAAAATCTGAGTTCATTTGGGCCTCTAAAGGTTGCCTCGAAGTCAAGTTTGGAAGTTATATCCGAAACATAATTTCTGTTTGTAGACCAGACTTTTAGAAGCCCATAACTTGAGCGTCTGATGTCCAAATTGAGTGATTGAAAAGCCCATAATTATGTACACATTTGTATCTACAATAGTGATGAAGGGTTTGAGTTCACAATAGGCTTCGTTTAGGCCCAGAATGCAGTTACAAGATTAGTGTGTAATTGGAAGTTGATGTCATTGATGATACCATTTCCATTCAAAGAGTGGACAATCCACCACACCAATTTGATGGAAAATCCACCACCAAAAGATGGCACTAACTCCTCCACTATGTGCTCATTTTCTCTATAAATAGAGAGGAGTAGGAGCTAGGAGGGAGAGCTTGGAGACAAGAAGGAAAGAGGAGAAGGATTGGAGGCAAAAAGAGGAGAAGGAAAAGAAGAAAACAAGGCTTGTGTTTGTAATTATGTTTTTATATTTCATGTTTTATTTGGTTATGTATAACTAAACTCTTGTTAGCTAGGGCTTGTCTTGAAGCCCTAAGCATGCTTTCAATTTTATAAGTTGTGTGGATTTCAATTTCTACAGGCATGATGATTTTGATTTTTCCATATTATGTGAGTTCTAGTATTGTGTTTCTTTGAGTAGCTAACTTTGAAGCATGTATTAGAATTAATTGTTGTAGAACATGGTCAATTGCCTTGTTGAATATGTTCTTTCTTGCAACATATAATTCAGTTGAAAATGAATTATGAAAAATCAATTCTTGAATACCTAAGTACAAATACCATGTATTAGGATTCTTGTGACATTCATATTCTCTTTGCTCTTATTGAATTCTTGATTGTTGCTTGATTGCAGACGCCATGCTAGATTTCGATTAAGAATATACGTAATGAGGTAGACGCCATACACTTTACATGCAATTAAGAGAGAATCATACAACTTGAGTTTGGCCATGACCTTGTTGTGAATGTTGTCATCATATGCTTGTTAAAATTGTTAGTCTATTATTTCTTATAAATTGTTTGAATGTTTTGTGGTGGATTGTGAGTCTTAGCTATTGTTTTCATTAATATCAATTCTCATTCTTGTTCTCAACATCAATTTCTTTGTCTTAATTTTTATCTATTACAAGATTTAACCCCCCTTTCCCCCCTTTTATAATTGTATCAATTATATTCAAGTGTTAGATTATATATCTATTAGCATCACTCCTTGTGGGATCAACTCTTACTTGTTCACTATATATTAATTGTACATTTGTAAGTATATTTTAAATTGTTACTAACGACATAACACCTTCTACATGAGATGGCTTGGCTAGATAGGATAGCTCGGCCATAAGACCTCGCTTGGCAATCCTATCCTCCCAAATGAGATTGCTTGACAGCATAGGATAGCTCGGCCACAAGACCTTTGCTTGACCATCCTATCCTCCCACATGAGGTGGTTTTGCAAGATAGGATAGCATGGCCACAAGACCTCACTTTACCATCATATCCTCCCACATGATGAGTGCCTTAGCCTACATGCAGGTACATAGGTCGGACCTACATGATGGTCGGTCGATCATCCTAATTTCGGATCCTAACAAGATCTAATATCCCACAGAAGTCTTACCCCAATGTGGAGTAGAGACATTGAAGAAATATAACTCTGATAAAGATGCTCAGGTAATAAAGAATAGAATTTTATTCCTAGTAGGACTAGGACTCTCTAAGTCATATAAAAGGAGCCCTACTCACCAAGTAAACTTTGAATCACAGCTTACGCTACTTTTGCTTAAGTTGAGAGAGCTCTCTGAGACCGAGACCGAGCCCTCCCAACTACAAATTACCCTACTTACCTGAGCGTCAGAGTGGGCTTTCCCGAAACAATTCGAGGTCCCTCCTAGCTTACTTTGCTTGTAGTATAGGCCATCCAGCTTAACATTATTGGGTCTGACCGAGCTAATTGGTGTCCAACTTAGGCGAATAATTTTTGGCATCATCAGTTTGGTGACGTCTTTGGGATGAGATAGAATATCTTCCCGAGGTAACTCACAATGGTCAGATTGAGCAGAAACTAACTAATAGGAGTAAATCCTAAAACCTCCACTATATGAGGACTAGGCGTGAGAGATGACACGCCTCCTCAGAAGAAAGACCATCCTACAGAGTAGCTTGGCACCCAACAACAAAATTCGGCCATCCATAATACCAATCCAAATCTCGAGTTGACTAAAGCGGTACCGGCCAATCAACCATCCTGGATAAATCCACCCACCAGGAGAAATCACGAAGATAGGCATTCCATTTTGGCAAACTTCAGGATGACCCGAAGAAGGGATAATAATGCTAAAATCTCCACTGCAAACACTAAAAAGGGTATTTGGACTACTCATTTTCCTGAGGATGTTAGAAATCATCTAGAAGAGGTGGATAGGAAGGTAGCTCTCAATCCTTTATAAGTGGACATCCTAGATACTGAAAAGCCTAGAGACTTCAAACATCCATATCTGAAGGAGTATGATGGGACACAGGATCCTCAGGATCATGTCATGGGCTTCAAGGCCAAGATGGAATTTCGAGGTGCTATTGATGCTATACTTTTCAAGGCTTTCCCAACTACCCTAGTCGGAGTAGCGAGAACCTGATTCCTTGGACTCCTTCAACATAGCATCCACAATTTTCAAGAGCTTACCCGAAAGTTTTCTCTCCACTTTGTCAGTTCAAGGAAGCCCAAGACTACAAATAATGACCTTATGGTGATTGAGCATAAGGAGGGGGAGTCGTTGCGGGCCTTTATGATTCAGCTCAACCGAATGTGCATGGGAATTCCATATATGTAGATAACAGTAGCCAATACTACACTGATTAGGATGGTTCGACATGAGTAATTTGTTAACTCGTTGTGTACAGAGCAGCCTCGGATTATGAAAGAACTATTAGCGAGGACCAAAAAATACATATAGGCCACTGACGCCCAAAAAACCTCTCATTTTTTTGGGTCCAAACGGCCACAACGATGGCCAAAACTAGTGGAAGAAACGATCAGACGATATCTGACCGTGCTGGTGGTAGCAAGTCCTCTAATTGAGATAGCAGCAAAGCGGATGACCAATCATCCACGAAAACTGAACCAACCAATCGGTACAACAACTACACCCCGTTAAATACCACCCTCAAGAATGTTCTCTTGGAAATTAGAGAGAAAAACCTGGTCAAATGGCCAAAAAAGATGAGATCATCTCTTGAGAATAGGTCGTCTTACCAATACTGTAGGTTCCATAAGGACCATGGCCACGCCATTGACGATTGTCGACACATGAAAGATGAGATTGAAAGTCTCATTAGAAGGGGACACCTGAAACAATATACTTTGAAGAAGGAGGAGAAAAGATTAAGGGATGATGCACGGAAGGATGATGCACGGAAGGATGATAGAAAGAGTTCAAGGCAAAGATCACAATCACCTCGGCGAGACAATGGGTCACCGAGGTATGAAGATGGGTCGGCCAGCACTATAGTTATCATTATAGCAGGGCTAGCAACTGGGGGCGTAGCTCATCTGCATGAAGAACACAGTCTCGGTTGAATGAGTTGTTGCCCCGACCAATGAAGACCAAAAGAGAGGAAGAAATCATCACTCTCAAAGAAAGATGAAGAGGGAACCCAGTACCTTCATGATGATCCCTTGGTGGTAAAGGCCGTTATAGCAAACTTTAAAGTGAAGAAAATTTTGGTGGATAATGGAAGTGCGGCGGACATCCTATTCTGCCATATTTTCAAGCAAATGAAAATCTCAGAAGATCAGTTAAGACCGATCGATGTTCCACTCAACGGTTTTACTGGAGAACCCATCGTCCCGAAAGGGATTATATCTCTACCCATGACATTGGGTACCCACCCACAAATTGCCATGAATATAGTAGACCTCTTGGTTGTAGATGTGAAAGCAACCTACAATGAGATCATTGACAGATCCATCCAACATTTGATAAGAGCAGTAGTGTCAACATATCACCTAAAGATAAAATTCCAAACTAGGAAGATGAGGTCATGGAATGCAAATAACCTTTGATGTTATTACAAATGATCTCCCACCTACAAGGTTTTATTTTATTTTCAGTAGAAATAGGTCAGTAAGTAGGGCTATCCTACCAATGTAATAAGGCAAGCACTCAGCATCCCAAAAGTTATTTTCTCTTTAAAGATTGTTGCTTTATGGATAGGCATCAGTTTGAATAGAAATATAAACTATATTCCCAAGAAGAGATAACACATACACAACCTGATTATGCATGGCGTGGCCAAAAGAGGACTGCCCAGGAAAGACTAAAACTTAGAGAAAAATTCTCAAGTTGAAATAGCTGATGGACTGACTTGGAAAGCCTAAAACTTAGAAAAATAAAATTCTCAAGTTGAAATGGTTGATAGACTGCACCAGGGATGGCCAACCTTGGAAAAGAGAATTCTATGTGTAAAGTGCCAAACGGCAGCATCCAACCTACAAGACTCATCAGGGACCAAGCCCTGCCCACATGAGATAGCTTAGCCAGTTTGGATAGCTCGACCACAAGACCTCACTTTACCATCATGTTCTTCCACAAGATGAGTGCCTCGACCTATATACAGGTACCTCGGTCGGACCTACACAATGGTCAATCAATCGTCCTGATTCCAAATCCTAATATGATCTAATATCCCACAAAAGTCCTACCCCAATGAGGAGTAAAGACCTGGAAGGATTAACTTTGATAAAGACACTCAGGTAACAAAGAAGGGAGTTTCATTCCCATTAGGAAAAGGACACTCTAAGTCCTTATAAAAAGAGCCTCACTCACTAGGTAAACTTCGAATCATAGCTTGCGCTACTTTTGCTTAAGTTGAGAGAGCTCTCTGAGACCAAGCCCTGCCAATTGCGAATTACCCTACTAACTTGAGTGTCAAAGCGGGCCCCCCAAAATAATTCAGGATCCTTCCTTGCTTAAGTTTTCTTGCAGTGCAAGTCGTCCAGCTAAACATTATTGGGTATGACCGAACTGATTCTTGTCCGGCTTAGATGAATAAGTTTTCGCATCATCACCGAGCATAACGGTGCTTAGGAAACATGTTTGGTTAGTTCATGTGCAACAGGATACTTGGCAATCACAATCTCATATTTACTCTCACATTACACATTAGTGGCATCATTTTGAAGAAAACCAAAATCATCTAACACCGTTCTAATTCGAGTAGCTTGAGTAGTAGTTTTAGACATAGAAACAAACTCTACATTAGCTGTAGAGTGAGCCATAGTCTTCTGTGTTTTAGAAGCTTAAGCAACTACTCCATATCCAATCATAAAGGCAATAGTGCTCTTTATGTCATCAATGGAGCTAGCCTAGCCACTATCGCAATATCTAACTAATTTAACTGACTTACCAACCTCATAGAAGCTTCCATGATCCTAGGTGCCCTGTAAGTAACTCATAAACCTCTTGACAACTCCAAAATGTATCTGACGTGGGTCTTGCATGAATCGAGCAAGAAGACATGCAACAAACATCATATGAGGTCTGGTGGTAGTGAGGTACATTAAGTTATTGATCATACTCTTGTATAACTGAGCATCCACACTTTCTGAATTATCCTCTTTGTGTAAATTTTCATTCACTGCAAGAGGGACAACCATTGGATTTGTGACGCCCCGATCCGGGCACGCCACGGGTGCCCTCCGGCACCGTCATAGGCCACTAGCGCGATCATCCGGCAGACCGGAAATTTGGCGGCATCTCCCAGTATATTGGAGAGTCCCCGCCTGCATCAGAAACACGCAGCAAAAGTTTAATCCATCACACTAGCAACCTAGCTAGGCCTCAGGCCTCAATCACATGCAATCCTGATCCTGGGCCTCAGGCCATCCACTACCAGCATGCACAAACTGATAGTATAAACACATCATCAAAGTTCATCATATTATATAACCATAAAATCAATACTCAGCATACATCATGCATACACCCTCTAGTGCCAATGGTTATAACAATATCATGAACAAACAATCATACATCATATACAAAACACGTGCTTAGAGTATCTCTCTAGCACCCTCATCCTACCCAGGGCCATCCATGTCACATCCCGCTCTCACTGATCCACTCCACTGGTACCTGTACCTGTACCTGTACCAGTATCACCTGTGGGTAGGAAAAGAAAGTAGAGAGTGAGCAAGAAGTTCAGTAGGGGAAAGAGTATAAGAGAACAAAGGCAGAATCCGAACAATAGGTTATGCAGCAATATGAAAACTACCACATGCACGTATACTCAACAACCACATAAAACAACAATCCGGGCAATCCCCTCAATGAGCAAACCTCATCGATATCATGGCTCTTTCCATGTAATATCGAACGTGAGCAAGCTCACCACATCAACTCATCAATATCATGGTTGCTATCCATGTCATATTGAATAGGAGCAAGCTCCCCAACATCGAACGCTCTTGGATTACCCTGTTGCGTGAACCTATCACGCCCACACCACTCCAGGCAAGGTTCCTCATCAACCATACCTCTAGTGCGTTATCCTACTTAGAGATCACATGACTCAGTGGTAACTCTCATCACCTGATCATCCCTCCAAGTAGCTTTCAAGAATCCTAAGGAGCCCCGAGTCCATACCCGATCCCCAATGTAACTCTAATGCATTTATGCCATGACATGCCAAAAGATATATATGAACATCCTACATATATACATACATAACTATCGCGATGCATGAATAGAAATCACATCGTGCCCATAGGTGATGGAACACACACAATCGGGTCATGCAACATCAAGAATTAACCATATTCCACAAGCAAGGTTCGTTTCCCCTTAGAAGCAATTAAGGCGGAAACACAAATAAATGACCAATGAGGAATCGAAACGCTCTTTAAAACATCGAGAATAAACGATAGAAAGAATGGTTTGAAATCCCCTACCTCGTGTCGAGCAATTCACAAATCTCACAATTAGGGTTTTAACCCCCGTTTCACCAACCTAACAATTTCACATAATGTCATACTCATTTAATCACCTAAACATCTCAATATATCATATCAATCATGAATTAAACAACTAAATTGAGAAAACTTACTTTCTCTCTCTAGGGTTCCTCTCAACCCCCAAACCTCAACCTTATGAAACTCAACTCCAAAACAAGAATCAAACCTACATATACAACCACATATGACCCTAAATCAACATGTCGAAACCATAGGTATCAACTCCAAACAAAAGTAACAATATTACTCAAAACCCTAGAAATGAAATAATGAAGAATCTTACCTCCAAAGCTTGAATGTTCCTTGAATCCTCTCTAAATCTCCAAAACCAAGCTTCAATCTCCAAGAATCACCTCAAATGTCCTTCTCTCTCTAGAACCGTCTTTCTCTCTCACTCTAGGATGAATAAAACCAGAAATTTTCTCTAATCAAGCTCGCTGGAACCATTTGAAGAAAACTCGGGTTGTGCCTATGCACTACCCCGAGCGCCTTGGCGCTCTAGCCTAGAAGAATTTAACCTGGCGCGCTGCTATGGGCGCCATCCTGGGCGTGCAGGGTTTCACTCCCAGGCGAGGTGCGCTTAGGCGCCTCTGCACCTACTCCATTTCCTCTCTCCCACTGGACTGGGCGCAGCGCCTAGGCGCCCTGAAGTGCGCCCGGTTCAGTTTCAAATCTCATCATTCGCGCCCCATCAGGTGCTCACTGGACTAGGCGCCCTGAGGTGCGCCCAGTCCAGTGCCTCTTCTTCTGGTATTCTTCCTCACTTGCCTCTCACTGGACTAGGCGCCCCCTGGTGCGCCTAGTCTAGTTTTCCCCTTTTGTTCAGAACTCAAAAATTTCACAACATTTTTGGGTCGGGGTTTCACATCCTCCCACCCTTAAATAAATTTCATCCCGAAATTTAACTACACACATACTTGAATCTCTGAACAACTCCGGGTACCTCTCCTTCATTCAAGACTCCAACTCCCAAGTTGCTTCTTCAACTCCATGGTACATCCACATTACTTTTACTAATGGAATCACACTCGACCACATGACCTTGTTCTGTCGGTCTAGAATCTTCACCGGTTGAAGAGTGTAGCTCTCATCTTCTCCAACTTTCAACGTAGTCCAATCTATCACATGCGACGGATCTGGCTCATATTTTCGAAGCATTGATACATGGAATACATTGTGAACCTTCTCAAGCTTCGATGGAAGTGCTAAACGGTATGCCACCGGTCCAACTGTCTCAAAAATCTCAAATGGCCCCACCAATCTCGGTGCCAACTTCTCATGGTTGCTATACCTCTGAACTCCCCGTCTCGGACTAACCTTCAAGAAAACCTTATCGCCCACAGCGAACTCCAAAAGTCTCCTCCTTCGGTCAACATAAGACTTTTGTCGGCTCTACGCGGTGATCAACCACCTTCGGATCTCATCAACTCTCTCTCGAGCTTCTTTGACCATCTCCGGTCCTGAAATAACTTTCTCACCAACCTCTGCCCAACACAAAGGCGACCTACATGGCCTCCCGTAGAGCGCCTCGTAAGGTGCCATTCTACTCTGGAAAGAGTTGTTATACACAAACTCTGCCAAATGTAAGTACCGATCCCAACTTTCTCCAAAGTCAACTACACATGCCCGTAGCATATCTTCCAATATCTGTATGGTTCTCTCACTCTGCCCATCACTCTGAGGATGATAAGCTGTAGAGAAATCCAACTTCGTTCCCAATGCCTCCTGTAAACTACTCCAGAATCTACTTGTGAACCACGGGTCTCGGTCCGACACAATAGATAATCGAATTCCGTGAAGTCTCACGATCTCCTTGACATACATAGTACTCAAGGTCTCCAACGAATCCGTCTTGTTCATGGGTAAAAAGTGTGCAGACTTGGTCAATCTGTCCACTATCACCCAAACTGTGTCATGCCGTCTCTGAGTCATTGGCAACGCCGTCACAAAGTCCATCGTGATCTTGTCCCACTTCCATTGTGCTACCGACAAGGGTTGCAACAATCCAGCTGGTCTCTGATGCTCTGCCTTCATTTGCTGACAAGTAAGACACTTCGTCACAAATCTAGCAACATCGGCCTTTATGCCCCTCCACCAGAAACTCTGCTTCAAATCTCGGTACATCTTCGTACCCCCGGGATGCATGGCAAACCAAGAATGGTGTGCCTCTTTCAGAATTTCTTGTCTCAACTCATCATCTTCGGGAACCACTAACCTTCCCACATATCGTACTCCACCATCATTCCCTCGAACCCATCCAAAACTCTCATCAATCACATCAAAGGTATGATCTCCATTCTGTGCATCTATAACCTTCTGAACCATCTTAGGTCTCAAAGTTATAGAACACAAATACATCTTTTCCTCTTGACTCTTCAACTCTAATCCAAACTCATTGATTGTCTCCAAAATTCCCCACTCATACATGAATAGACTAGCAATCTTCTTCTTCCTACTCAAAGCATCTGCGACTACATTTGCTTTACCGGGATGGTATTGCAAATCAAAGTCGAAGTCCTCCAAGTATTCCATCCACCTCCTTTGACGCAAATTCAATTCCCTTTGGGTGAATAGATACTTGAGGCTCTTGTGATCCGAAAACACTTCAAATCTCTCTCCGTAAAGGTAATACCTCCATTGCTTAAGTGCAAACACCACTGCCGCTAACTCCAAATCGTGCACCGGATAATTCCTCTCATGTGTCTTGAGCAACCTTGAACCATACACTATCACTTGGCCCCGTTGCATCAACACACAACCCAAACCGACTCCAGACGCATCGCAAAACACTTGGTAGCCTACATTCCTTTCCGAAACCACCAACACTGGAGGTGTTGTCAACCTCTTCTTCAACTCCTCAAATGCGGCCTCACACTCGTCTGTCCACACAAACGGTGTGCCCTTCTTTGTAAGCTGCATCATTGGCGAAGCAACTCTCAAAAAATCCTCAATAAATCTTCGGTAATAACCCGCCAATCATAGAAAACTCCGGATCTCTGTCACATTCTTTGGTCTCTCCCAATTCAAAACCGACTCAACCTTGGAGTAGTCAACCGCTATGCCTTCTTGAGTAATCACATGGCCTAGGAACTTCACTTTCGTGGCCCAAAATTCACACTTACTCAATTTAGCATACAGTTGATTTTCCCTCAACGTCTGTAACACTACCCTCAAGTGTTCCTCATGCTCTTCCTCCGTAGGAGGATAAATCAATATGTCATCTATAAACACCACCACAAACTTATCCAAAAACGGTCTAAGAACCCTTTGCATTAGGTCCATGAACACCGCTGGGGCATTTGTCAACCCAAATGGCATCACAAGAAACTCATAATGCCCATAACGAGTTCTAAACGCTATTTTCTGGATATCCTCATTCTTAATCCTCAACTGATGATAACCCGACCTCAAGTCAATCTTAGAGAAATGCCTAGCACCTCTCAATTGGTCAAACAAATCATTGATCCTAGGCAATGGATACTTATTTCTCACTGTAACCTTATTCAACTGCCTATAATTAATACACATCCTCAAACTTCCGTCTTTCTTCTTGACGAATAACACCGGTGCTCCCCATAGGGACACACTCGATCTAATGAACCCCAAGTCTAGCAACTCCTCTAATTGAGAACTCAACTCCTTCAACTCTGCTGGAGCCATCCGATAAGCGGAATCGAAATCGGCTTGACATTCGGATGCAACTCAATACCAAAGTCAATCTCCCTCTTCGGAGGTAATCCCGGCAACGCTTCCGGAAATACATCCATAAATTCTTCCACTACCCGAACCATAGTAGCTACATCTCCCTTAGGAGCCGGAGTCACCAAACTTGCGACTCTACAATCCTGATACGAAGGGTTATCCATGAAATGAGGGCATGGCATCCCCTTCGATCTGTGTAAATGAATCACCCCACCCTCTGGTACTCTAAGAGTGATCCTCCTTTGCCAAAAGTCAACCACTCCTTGGTGCTTTATCAACCAATCAACCTCGAGTATCACATCGAAGTCCTTGAAATTTAACACGTACAAATCGGCTTGTAGAGATATTTCTCCAAATCGATACTCACATCCGAACACTACCCCCTGCAATATGGTAAAGTGCCTGAATGGTGAGGACACCATAAACATTCATCTAATCGGTGAAATCTCCACCGCTAGTGCGTTCGCTAACGAACTAGTAATAAATGATGAGGTAGCTCCAGAATCAAACAATACTCTAGCCCAACAATTCGAAATCAAAAATGTACCTCCAATGAAATTGGGATGCTCCTGTGCCTCCTGATGTCCCATAGTAAAGACACGACCATCCGTTAGTGGATACTGCTGCTGCTGAGACTGTCTGCGTCCACCTCGCCCTCTACCTTCCGATGGAACTGTGGAAGGAAGAGTTGGAGGTGGTACCCCCGATATCTGAGGCTGATGCTGTCCTCCCTGGTTACCCTGTGGACACTCACTCTTCTTGTGGCTCAACTTGCCACAACCAAAGCATCCAAATCCAGAAGATCTACACTCTTTTATCATGTGTCCTTCCTTCCCACACTTGTAACAAGTCACCTTGCCCCCTGGGGCCCTTGGACCCCTGCCTCGGTCCCCTTTCTGATGACAAAAATCAGTCTTCTGCTTCTTGTGGCTACCACCACCACCACCACTACTACCCTCAGTCACTAGACGTTTCCTCTGAGCCTCATTTCGCTCACTCAATTCAAAGTCCAATGCCATCTCAACTGTGTCCTCGTACGATACCACCCTAGTGGCCATCACCATCCTCCCAAGACTGGGTAGCAACCCATCTCGATACCTTGCCGCCTTCTTTGCATCAGTAGGAGCAAACTCTCTCCCAAACCGATACAACTCCTCAAACTACTTGGTGTATTGAGACACCGTCATCTCTGATGTTTGCAATAAATCTAGAAATTGTTTGGCCTTCTCAGTATGCAGAGGCCTCGGTACAAATTTCTGCATAAACAACTGCTCAAAAGAGATCCAAGTCAGCTCATTCCGCCTCTGACCCATGGACATCTACCATTCATAGGCCACTCCACTCATATAATAGAAGAGAAACTTCACCCGTCACTCATCGGGTATCTCTAGCGTATCCATCCTCATGCTCAAATGATTGAACCACTCCTCCGCCCCCACACCCGTTCCATCTCCAAAAAAGGTTGGAGGATAAGTCCTCCTCAGTTGATCCACCTCATATATACCCCTTCCAGCTCTCGGTACTGTAGCCACCTCAGTAGTAGCCTCGGGTACCACTCCCTCAGTACGAGTGCCAGTTGCACCTATCGCCTGAGCCACTGCTTGTGCTATCGTCTGTGCCTGTGTCTGTACCATACTCATCATAAAACTAGCCAGCCCCTCCATCGTCACCGGTTGCCCCCCTGTAGTAACAGGAGCAACAGGTCCTGCAGGTGGTGCCTGCTGATCATCACTCCCAGTCGGTAGTCCCTCATGAACTATCTCCTCATCTCTCAACTCCGGATCCACATTCGGAACCGAATTCTCAGTGCTAGGTGTGCCTTTAGTGACACGCCCTACCCCAACACTACGGACTCTGCCTCGGCCACTACTAACTCCCCGTCGGCCTCTGCCAGGAGGTACCACAGTCCCACTCTCGGACCTGGTAGTTCTATGGGTATTCATCTACATGGCAAACAGACAATACCATTTAACACACAACTCAACAAAGGATTTACTAGGGATAAGAAAACATATCGGAACAGCAGTGGTTGTGACATGGCCTGAATTACACTATCATACATCTAGCACCCATCCCCGATCCTATATACATAAATCAACCCAACCTCATATATATATAAATCAAACCTCCCTACAATACCAAATTGTGACGCCCCGATCCAGGCATGCCACCGGTGCCCTCCGGCACCGTCCTAGGCCATTAGCGCGATGATCCGGCAGACCGAAAATCTGGCAGCATCTCCCCGTATATCGGAGAGTCCCTGCCTGCAAGAAGCTCAGTAGGGTAAAGAGTATAAGAGAACAAAGGCAGAATCCGAACAATAGGTTATGCAGCAATATGAAAACTACCACATGCACGTATACTCAACAACCACATAAAACAACAATCCGGGCAATCCCCTCAATGAGCAAACCTCATCGATACCATGGCTCGTTCCATGTAATATCAAACGTGAGCAAGCTCACCATATCAACTCATCAATATCATGGTCGCTATCCATGTCATATTGAATAGGAGCAAGCTCCCCAACATCGAACGCTCTTGGATTACCTGGTTGCGTGAACCTATCACGCCCACACCACTCCAGGCAAGGTTCCTCATCAACCATACCTCTAGTGCGTTATCCTACTTGGAGATCACATGACTCTGTGGTAACTCTCATCACCTCGTCATCCCTCCAAGTAGCTTTCAAGAATCCTAAGGAGTCCCGAGTCCATACCCGGTCCCCAATGTAACTCTAATGAATTTATGCCATGACATGCCGAAAGATATATATATATACATACATAACTATCGTGATGCATGAACAGAAATCACATCCTGCCCATAGGTGATGGAACACACACAATCGGGTCATGCAACATCAAGAATTAACCATATTCCACAAGCAAGGTTTGTTTCCCCTTAGAAGCAATTAAGGCGGAAACACAAATAAATGATCAATGAGGAATCGAAACGCTCTTTAAAACATCGAGAATAAACGATAGAAAGAATGGTTGAAAATCCCCTACCTCGTGTCGAGCAATTCACAAATCTCACAATTAGGGTTTTAACCCCCGTTTCACCAACCTAACAATTTCACACAATGTCATACTCATTTAATCACGCAAACATCTCAATATATCATATCAATCATGAATTAAACAACTAAATTGAGAAAACTTACTTTCTCTCTCTAGGGTTCCTCTCAAACCCCAAACCTCAACCTTATGAAACTCAACTCGAAAACAAGAATCAAACCTACATATACAACCACATATGACCCTAAATCAACATGTCTAAACCACAGGTATCAACTCTAAACAAAACTAACAAGATCTACTCAAAACCCTAGAAATGAAATATTGAAGAATCTTACCTCCAAAGCTTGAATCTTCCTTGAATCCTCTCTAAATCTCCAAAACCAAGCTTCAATCTCCAAGAATCACTTCAAATGTCCTCCTCTCTCTAGAATCATCTCTCTCTCTCTCACTCTAGGATGAATAAAACCAGAAATTTTCTCTAATCAAGCTCGCTGGAACCATTTGAAGAAAACTCGAGTTACGCATAGGCGCTACCCCGAGCGCCTAGGCGCTTCCCCGAGCGCCTAGGCGCTTCCCTGAGCGCCTAGGCGCTCTGGCCTACAATAATTTAACCTGGAGCGCTGCTCTGGGCGCCATCCTGGGCGTGCAGGGTTCTCACACCCAGGCGATGTGTGCCTCGGCGCCTACTCCATTTCCTCTCTCCCACTGGACTGGGCGCAGCGCCTAGGCGCCCTGAAGTGCGCCCGATCCATTTTCAAATCTCATCATCCGCGCCCCATCTGGCGCTCACTGGACTAGGCGCCCTGAGGTGCGCCCAGTCCAATGCCTCTTCTTCTGGTATTCTTCCTCACTTGCCTCTCACTGGACTAGGCGCCCTCTGGTGCGCCTAGTCCAGTTTTCCCCTTTTGTTCAGAACTCAAAATTTTCATAACATTTTTGGGTTGGGTTTCATAGGATTACACTCAATCATACCAAATTTTTGTAGAATGGTTTTAAAATAGCTCTCCTAACATATAAAGATACCTTTTTCTATTTGGTGCACTTCAATTCCCAAAAAGTATCTCAACATTCCAAGGTTTGTCATCTCATATTTATGCTTGGTACTTTTATTGAATTCAAGAACCAGGTTCTCATAATTTCCTATAACAATGACACCATCAACATATATAGAACCCACCAAAATTGAATTCCCCTCTTTTAAAGTATAGATAGTGCTTTCACTCCTACTTTTCTGTAATCCACTCATCTTAAAGAAGTTTTCAACCTTTCTAGGAGATTGTATGAGCCTATATAGGGCCTTTTTAGCATACAAACTCTGTCATCTTTGGCTTCCACAATAAAAGCCTCTGGTTGTCAAATATCTCATCTTTATGCATTCCATTAAGAAATGATGACTTTACATCTAGCTGGTGTTTCTTCCAATCCTTTGAGCTACTAGTACTACAACAATCACTTTATTACTCTCTCTGTCTAGCTCTCTTTGTTTTTCAAAATTTGCTCTATTTTTTTATCTCTTATTTGCCAAAACATGAAAACAATGGCATGGTTCAGGAAATTTGTACTCATATTAGAGGTATTCATGTCTTTATAGATAATAGAAACGGTAAATCAAATCAAACAAAATCCTCCTTTATCATAATCATCTATTATTTTCACATAGTCAATGATTTCATTCACATAGTCAATGATTTATTCATCAACATTGTTTTTGAGAGATCGATCTTCAATGTTGGTAAGGAAAAATCCACAATTGATTGACGTTTAATTCTTCTGCTTCTCCTTCATTTTTTTGGGTTCTCCTTCATCTTCATGTTGTTAGAAATGAAAGACATATGAGATATAAGATCATAATATGAGTTCTGAGATACAATAGTAGTGCATAGTTATGAGACAACGTAGTTATGAGTTATTGCTTTAATGTTACTATTTTAAAACTGTAACATTAGACAATCAAATAATTTGACTTACTTTCTTAATCTCCTTATATTATGTAACTGTAACATTATACAATTATATCTGAGTTGTATATGAGATTTTAATCATAATTTGATATTTGGGAAGTAATCTTAGTTTAGATATGAGATCGTACAATTATATTTTATTATAAACTACAACATTATTCAATCAAATATTTTGACTTTAATCTCCCCATGTCATGTAACTGAAACATTATATATACAATTAGATATTACACCTATATGAGATTTACGATTATAATTTGATATCTAAGATATAATATGAATTCAGATATGAGATTGTACAGTTATTGTAATTATAGAAAGAAAAATCCAAATACTTTTATAAAGGAATTCATTAATTGTTTTATTCACAAGAGATAAAATTCAAGAAGGATTGTTAAAGCTTACCTAATTGAAATCATAAGAATGTTAAAGCTTGCATACTTGAAATCAAATTCTTGAGTGGATTGAAGTTGTGAACTTGGTTGGACACGCAATAGTATATATATGTAGGTTGGATATATATGTACATATATATTTTTACATTTTTGCATAAACCCATTAGACATGGATTATAGTTACATTGTGGGTTGTAGATAAAGACTCGTAGTCCCTCTAGATATTTGTGTGAGGAACGTTGAGCTAGATCAAGATTCCATGTGTGCTTGGAGTACCATACGATGATGTTTTTGAGTCGTTTAGGGTCCTAATGAGTATAGGGATGCCGGTGGGCCAAGTTGAGTCCCGTATGGTGTGATTATTTACATTTTGGTATATATGTTTAGATGCCATATTGTTGCACTTATACTTTAATTTATATTTTGGCCATGATAATGTTCCTTACTCTTTATTTATCCCTACTGAGCCTTCCGCTCATCCTACTTCATTTCTTTGCTCTCTACAGGTGAGACTGACCTAGTAGCCATGTTGCGGATCAAGGGGGCGTGCGCAACATAGATAGCTCATCCTGGGGTACTACTATTAATTCAGTTGTTTTCCCTTTGTTCATGTCCACTCTAATATATTTAGTTCTTGAATTTGTATGCCATGATATTTGTGTTGGAGTACCTTCTCCGTATGCATGATCAACGGTTGGGAGGATGCTCCATGTGATCGGGACACTCGGACCAAGTATGTGGACCATGGGTCATTGTGATATTACGTTGGATGATTATGATATTTTCATGGATTGCATACTAATAGATGGCTTGAGGCCTTATTTAATTTATGGATTGCATATTGATAGATGGTCTGAGGCCCTGCTTATATTGTGAATGTGACAGTTAGCCTAAGGTCTTGCTAGAAAATGTTGAATTGTATTTATCATTGTTGCTGCGCATTTCTCTAGGTTGCCACTCTCCGATATACGGAGAGGTGCTGCCAAATTTTTAGTAGAATTCCACTTGCAAGAGGCCAGATATTGCATAATCTGTTAGTAAACTAAGTAGATACACAAGTAATCCTGGACATGATCTTTGGAGCATCTCTTTCGATCTTCTAGAAGATTTCCGGAGTTAGGGTGGTATAGGCTTCTAGCCTTTACAATCAAGTATAATGAATGACCATTCTCGTTAATTACTTCTTCTATCTATCTCTTCCAATTTCCTCTCTTAATCATCTTCTCTGCCTCCTCCTCTACTTCTTCTACCTAAAAACAACTTCCTCAACTCACAACTACGAACAAAGTGGGAATCAATTATTTTTACTGTTTGCACCAAAGAATAATGTATAGATATTTTGATTAACATCGCAATATCATAAAAGTAAATGGAATCAAGCACCATAACAAATCGTATGATTATGCTTGAAAAAGAAGAATGTATAAAACTCAACCTTGTGGTTGTAGTAGAAACTTGATCTCATATGAAAGTGTTCCTATCACTAAAAATATTAAGGCTAGTTAAATAAATAAATGATATTAAGACGAATCTCAAGTAACTCAATTTGCAAACTGGATCATATGTAATCCTGAACTCCGAGTACGAGCCCCACCCCATCCTATTATTCAATTGAAATAAAAAATATCATATAAGACTACAAAAATGCTTTCAAGTTAACTAACAATAGAATGCATCATAGCATAAAGATCTCTTTAAATACTCAAGGAGATTGACATAGTCAATACTTTTCACCACCTAAAATGTTGAAAATGACATAATGAAGACATAAAACTGTCACTTTATACAAGCTAATCAATTCTATCACTCAGACATATTATGCAACAACATCTCTTTCGATTTTCTAGAATATTTCTACCACTAGAAGGAAGAATATCAGTAACATCAAGACTGTGTCTTTGAAACATTCCTTTTGGTAGGAACTACGTCTTTGAAAATTCAGAATAGGTGTTGATTCTCTAACTGCAATTGCAAGTAATTAAAGATCGTGCATAACCAATCAATTTTATTATTACATAAATATCATCATATAGAAATCATTGGACCAACACAACATGCTTAAATGTTTAAGAAAGACAATATTTTCTAAAATATTATAAAAAATCATCCACATTAATTTTAAAACAATTGTTAAAATATATTTGTGTTTAGGCCATATGTTTAGGTCCATATACTTTAGCTCATGTTAGAGTCTTATGCTGTCACACCCCTCTCCCATATAGGTGTTGTAGTACCCTATTTTTGTCCGGGGTAGGTCCAATATTTTATTTTTGGAGACTCGATAATATTTGTTTCGGATATATACTTTTGGGCACAATCCCTCACCTACCATCTTCACCCACTCACCAACCATTCCTACCTACTAATCCACCCACCCCCCCACCTAATCTCCACCTACCCTAACCACTACCACCACCTCTTCTCTTCTTATACCCAAAAAATCACTCAATGGGAGGAGGAAGAGATCTTTCTTCTTTTGGATCCAGCAGCCCTAAACTTCTCCCCTCCACTCAAGCCACCACCACAATTCTTCTCCTTCCCCAATACACTAAAAAGCCACATCACCACACAAGCCACCATTCTCACTGCCACCATATGTTCACCTTCTAAAGTTTCAAACCATAATCCGACCGTTCCAAATCAAGATCACTCCTTCTTCTAATCACTGTCCAAAAATCAGCAAAATCTAACCACAGAAAACCCTCCATCTGTCACCATTCCCAAAACTCCATTTTGAGAAATTTCCCTACACAAATCAGTTTGGAAACTGGTTTTGAAACTGGCCTTCTGAAACTTCAAATCACAATCCGACCGTTCAAAATCCAGATCACTTTGTTCTTTAACCACTGTCCACAAATCAGCAAAATCCAACCACAGAAATCCCTCCATCGATCAACATTCCCGAACTCCATTTTGAGAAATATCCCTACAAATATCAGTTTGGAAACCAATTTTGAAACTGATCTTCTGGAGCTTCAAATCCAAATCCCACCGTTCAGAATCAAGCACCGACTGTCCTCTAAGCACTGTCAAAAAACCAGCCAAATCGAACCATGGATAATGCTCCAAAACTTAGTATTTCCGAAACTGTATTATGAGTATTTCTCCTTATTTTTTAGTTTTTGAGTCTTTGAATGTTGTGTGTAGGCTTAAAATTGTATTTAGGGCTTTAGGTGTTTATTTGGGCTTTTTTTAATTTAGGCCAGAAACATATGGTGTAAGGCTTGGGCCCGATTTAGAAATTTATGGGTTCCTTGATTTCTGTTTGATAGGCCGGATGTTACATGCACATATGTGGGATTTTAATTCTTTTGGGTTTTGTTGTATTTTGGTTTTTAGATTTAGGTTGGGGCTTTGAGTATTAATTGAGCTTGTAAATATGTATTGGGTTTGTAAGGGTTTAGAAAATTAAGTTTTTAGATTAGTTAAATACTTGGGCCCAAGGCCATGTATCATGTAAATAGTTAAAACAAAAATAATAAAAATTATATACATGATTTTAGGATGCTAGAAGCATGTAGACACTTAGGATTCGTGTATATATTAAATGAGTGTTTACATTGCATGATTACGGTTGCTTAATATATTGGAGGTTAATCCGACGATGGAACCAAACGGAGAATCATTGGATGCTATCCCAAAAGAATTCTTGAGGAAATTTTTAGGGAATTCCTAACCATTGGATGGAGAGGAGTTCTTTTTTTTTTTCAGCATTCATATTGTATATTTTATATGTATAAAAATTATATCGAAAGTCTTAACCTACGATGAAACTGATTTGGGGAATGCATTGGATGCACCCTCAGAGAAAATGTTTGAGGTGAGAGTGTTTCATAGATACATGACCATTGGATGGAAGAGTCTCATGAACCTCAATATTAGACTCTCAATACAGTTTTTATATTCTGTCTTATTATCGTACTCAATGTATATATTTTGTTAATATGTCACACTTGATTTTCTTAATCATTTAATGGGATAATAAAAGTTAAATTGGCAACTGTTTTTTAAAACAGACGTTGTGGGGTGCCTCACTCCTTCCTCATACGTAACAAACTCACTTACCCATTTTTCTGGATTTTCGCAAACCAAATTATTTTTATTGGTGACCAATTGCACCTATTACAATTGGTGGCGACTCTCTTTTAAAATTTCTCTCGCAATACCGGTTGCGACAACTGGCGACTCTGCTGGGGAGACTAGTTTTTAAAATGTATATATATATTTCTCTAAAAAAAACTAGTGAGTTGGGCCAATTAAATTTAGTTTTTCTTATCCCATTATTTGATTTTGTTGTTTTTAATTACATATATGTGGTGTTTTATTTTCCTAAATTTTTGATTGATATGTTCTTATTATTATTTTCAAAAAAAATGTGTTGAATGTTGATATGTTTGTGAGTTTTTATTGTCCTCACACATTGTGCACGATACCTTTTCATGAGTCCAACAACTCGGGCTCAAAACCCTTAGGAGAGGATGAAGTAAACTAGACTTTCGAGGGATTCCAATCCCCGTGCAGGCTCGCGAAAAATCCTCACTCGACCCACTCCTCTGTTAAGAGGGACCCAGGTTATTCCAGCAATGGACACTGGCGGGGGAATAAGTCGGGAGCCTAGATTTTCCATAACCAATTAACATAGTCATAGGACACAGGAAAACTACTTCTAACCTTATGTCTTTAGGGTGTTGTATATATTATCTCATTTTGTTGTACATACATTGTTGTGTTTGTTGTATATAATGTTTTGTTTTGATTCGTACATATATTGTTTTGATTGTACATAAAGGTTTCACGTACTTATCTTGCATACATCATTTAAAGTTATGTACCCCTCTTTCACTCATACATGTATGTATATACATTTCCTGTATTATTTTGCATACATTAGTTAGGTTTTATCCATGTATATATGTGTCATTCATTACCATCACATGTACAATAGTTCCTTTGTTTATAGGATGTACATAAATTCACAATCATGCATATATTAATGAAGTTGGTATAAAAAATGACAAAAAAAATACAAAATAAAAATAAAAATAAAAATCATTGGCAAATGATAATATTGGGGCATTGACGTTTAATCTTCATGTTGCTGTTAAATAAATAAGTCAACTCTACTACTAATCATTTCTCGCCCATTGGTTTTTGAGCTTAGTAACTAGATCAGTTTGAAAATTTCCAGTATCTTATCAATGGCCTCAAAGAGTAATCTCTAAATGTACAACCATTTGTGGTCTAGCTCATGACCACTTATTGGGTTTTGTAATGAGCATGTCTTTACATTGTCTTTGATGAAGTTTTAATACGGCTGTTGCATGTTGCATCATTTCTTCTTTTCTATATTATCACTATGAATAAAGCTCTTCGTTCAAAATTCTCAAAATCATTCTCTTTCATTTTTTCATAATTTCCAAATCTCACACGTTCTACCATTCCATTCACCAAGATTGAAATTGACGATAAAGAAAAAGATGAACCTAATGAAACAGTTTTTGGGTGCACTCAATAAATAATGTTGAATCCTTCTCTGACATGGGGAATAGATTTGAGATATCATCAGAAGATTTTTTGCCACCCTGACAGGGATAGATTTGAATCCTCAAGTACAGTGAGGGAAGAGAATATTGGTCAAATGACTCAGAAAATGGCAGGGAAACCAAACAGATTACGGAAGAAATTCAGAAAGAAATATGTGGCTCCCATACAAGTGGATAGTGCAATAAATACTTTTGTTATGTGACCACGTGCTGATTGATAATGGTGGCAATGGTGAGGATAACGTGCATTGACTGTGTGATTAAGACCAACGATTTTAATGCAGCAGAAATCATTTGAACTGATACCATCAATAATGGGCATGGTTGGGGAGAAAATAGTCGTAGTTTACTATATTGACCATGTAAAGACAAGTTCTATTGTTAAATGAGTGATTTCCTTGTTTGTGGATCTTTTGGTTGCCAAATGAGATATTTTACAATCATTCACCATCTTAATCACTAATTGAGGCAGGTGTTCCAATCTTCCTCCACTGTCTCCTTTTCTTGCCAATTTTTCAACTTTTCTTTAATGATTTTTGTCTCTTTCGCCACCTTGAGCCGCATTTTTGTGGTCTCTTCCATATACTCAACCGTGTATCCCGACTTTTCGTCTCCTCTCTCTCTTTCATGACATTTTATTCAAACCTTTCTTCAATGTTGTTTCTATCTTCTGGCCAACTTCGTCTTCTTTATCTTTGAGTCACCTCTTCACCGTCAACTCAGCTTTACTAGCAGGCCATCTGCCAAATTTTTCTCTTTTCTTACACCATTAAAACTCCTTGTTTGAAATCCTTCTTGATCTTCTCCCACTTCACGGGTTGATTTTGAACCACCTCAGTTAGCTCATCTCTATGGCTACCAAAAGACCATTTGAGCAATCTTCTCAAATGATTGATCTAAATCGCTTTATCTTTCATGAAGCGATTAAGAAATATCAAGAATCAATAAGGGGGAGAAAAATTATTCCAGAGAGAGGTTTGCAAACTTCTTTAACAGCAGAGCCTGCAATTGCAAAAATTATTGCTGAGCGAGGTTGGAAGGATTTTGTTGCACAACCAAAACCCGCAGTTGTCCCAGTGGTAATGGAATTTTATGCAAATGCGGTTGTAGGGTATGAACATGTGTATGTTCGGGGTATGATGGTCCCATTTGATAGCAAAACCATCAATGTTGTCTACAATCTTTCGGACATCGTCAATGACAATTTCTCGGCCTTGCTGGAGTCTGATACTATTATGGATGAAGTGATTCATACGTTGTGTAAGTCATGAGCTGCCTGGAAGAAATTTAACGGGGTGGGAGTCTCATTTCCCACATCTTCTATGACAAAAATAGCAGGACTTGGATGCGATTTATCTGGGCGAAGCTCATGCCAAACACTCATTCAATAGATATTCCCAAAAATAGAGCAATTTTGTTTTATTGTATTCTACATGGAAAATCAATTGATATTGGCAAAGTTTTGCATAATTCTATTGTGCACAGTTGTCGCAATACAACAACCATAGGGCTTTGTTTGCCCTCTCTGATCTGCACATTGTGCATGAAGTCTGGAGTTCTTTGGGCACCGCATGAGGAGGTGCAGTATCCGAAATGTGCCATTGATCGCAGAATGATCGGAAGATATAAGGATGATGATATTGTAGAGACTCCTATTGTGGCCAAATCGCCTACTGTTCATCATTTTCAGTCATCCAGAACCACTGACGTAGCTGAAAGGTTAACTCAAATAGAGGCACATCTGGATCATTTGTCCAAAACTATTGATTTATTAATGGCATATATTGTAGGCAATCATGGAGTCGTGACTCACATGCCTTATCATTCATCCAGTGATTTTGGAAGGCATACCATGGAGTTTTCTACTACACAAGCCCAACAACAGAATTGTTATCCTTCTGAAAATCATGAAGACTCGGGATTTTAGTAATTGTGGAACATTGCAGACGTTGTGTTGTTTATCTTTTTGGAAAGTTAGTTTCCGATGAATAAATTGAGTTACTATCTTTGATTTACTGTCTTCAATAGAGGCATTTGCATAATTATGACAAAAAAAAATCCCGCTAGAGTGAAAACCTGAAAGGGCGCTCTAGGCAAAAATTAGGGACAAAAGCAAAAAAACAAAAAAAACAAAAAAATGGACAAAAAACAAACAATGAAGAAAAATGAAAAGGAAAGAAGAAAAACAGAGAGGAGAAAAGATGCATTCAATTCAGATTGGGAGTTCAGAAGAACAGTTCAGACATGGACTTGTTGGACTTTGGACAGTGTCATGATTGGTGATCAATTTGATTTGTGGTGATGTGGGTGAAGGTGCATAATTGGCTTCCTAGACACGCACCAAAACTGGGGCAGTTTTTGGTGCAATCATTACATCAAAAGAAGAATTTTGTTGCCAAAAATGAAGGGTTCAGATATAATCTTATGCAAATTGAATTTCATCATTGTTAATTGGGGGCACACCAAAACTGGGGCAGTTTTGGTGTAATCTTTGAATTGTCATAATTTTTATCTTGGAAAAGCTCAGTTTATTTGTCATTTCTTTGACATCACCTCTTCCCCTCCAAAATAAGCTTCCTATCGTCACTCATCATTTTCGATTAAATTTTATCGAAGTAATCATTTCTTTGACTTTGCCCATCCATTTTCACATCTCATTCATCTTCCAATAAGTTTTTCCATTTGACATGAATAGTCATATTGTTAATTTCGTCATTGACAAAGTTATGACAGAAAACGTGATAAGTGCATTTGAATAGTACTTTTTGTCAGGACATTGATAGATGTTGGTGTCCTATACTGAAAAAGCGATAGAAAGAATCCCGTGGTCGAGATATGTATTATTAGCAGAGGAATGATCCGAAACATAAAAATGGAAAAAGTTTTAATTAAGAAATGTGGGCACATATGAGTTTTGAAGAAAATTGGTCAACAACAAAAAAAAAGAAGAGGGGAGAGAGAGAGAGAGTAAAAAAACAAAAAAAGGAAGGAAAGAAAAGCTTGAGAGGATTGCATTCATTCCAAGTGAGACATTCATGATTGAGCAATATATGTCATTGCGTGCATCATCATCGCATGTTGCTTATAATTTGACAGGTTTGTTCAAACAGTACAAATTCAGTCAATTTTCATGAATCAGGTATGCATCTCTTTCTCCAAATATCTTTATGTCTTGCCCAAGTGGGGAGTGGATCACAAATCTCATGCACTGTTATTTTGCACAAGCCAAGCCGGGAATGGCCCTAGTGATCCCGAGCATTTTTCAAAAAAAAAAATCATTTTCAATGATTCGCCAAGCCGGGAATGGCCTTAGTGATCCCGAACATTTTTCAAAAGAAAAAAAATTCATTTTCAATGATTGGCCAAGCCGGGAATGGCCCTAGTGATCCCGAGCATTTTTTCAAAAATCATTTCCAATGATTAGCCAAGCCGGGAATGGCCCTACTGATCCCGTGCATTTTTAAAAAAATCATTTCCAATGATTAGCCAAGCTGGGAATGGCCCTAGTGATCCCGAGCATTTTTCAAAAAAAAAAAACATTTTCAATGATTAGCCAAGCCGGGAATGGCCCTAGTATTTCCGAAACTGTATTATGAGTATTTCTCCTTATTTTTTAGTTTTTCAGTTTTTGAATGTTGTGTGTAGGCTTAAAATTGTATTTAGGGCTTTAGGTGTTTATTTGGGCTTTTTTAATTTATGCCAGAAACATATGGTGTAAGGCTTGGGCCCGATTTAGAAATTTATGGGTTCCTTGATTTCTGTTTGATAGGCCGGATGTTACATGCACATATGTGGGATTTTAATTCTTTTGGGTTTTGTTGTATTTTGGTTTTTAGATTTAGGTTGGGGCTTTGAGTATTAATTGAGCTTGTAAATATGTATTGGGTTTGTAAGGGTTTAGAAAATTAAGTTTTTAGATTAGTTAAATACTTGGGCCCAAGGCCATGTATCATGTAAATAGTTAAAACAAGAATAATAAAAATTACATACATGATTTTAGGATGCTAGAAGCATGTAGACACTTAGGATTCGTGTATTTATTAAATGAGTGTTTACATTGCATGATTACGGTTGCTTAATATATTGGAGGTTAATCCGACGATGGAACCAAACGGAGAAGCATTGGATGCTATCCCAAAAGAATTCTTGAGGAAATTTTTAGGGAATTCCTAACCATTGGATGGAGAGGAGTTCTTGTTTTTTATTTTTCAGCATTCATATTGTATATTTTATATGTATAAAAATTATATCGAAAGTCTTAACCTACGATGAAACTGATTTGGGGAATGCATTGGATGCACTCTCAGAGAAAACGCTTGAGGTGAGAGTGTTTCATAGATACTTGACCATTGGATGGAAGAGTCTCATGAACCTCAATATTAGACTCTCAATATAGTTTTTATATTCTGTCTTATTATCGTACTCAATGTATATATTTTGTTAATATGTCGCACTTGATTTTCTTAATCATTTAATGGGATAATAAAAGTTAAATTGGCAACTGTTTTTTAAAACAGACGTTGTGGGGTGCCTCAAACCTTCCCCATACGTAACAAACTCACTTACCCATTTTTCTGGATTTTCACAAACCAAATTATTTTTATTGGTGACCAATTGCACCTATTACAATTGGTGGCGACTCTCTTTTAAAATTTCTCTCGCAGAACCGGTTGCGACAGGTGTGGATGGACACCCATGAATCCTAGAGGAGTGATTGGCAGGGAACCCCTCCATTCCCTTAACCGAATTTAAACCAAATATCTACCCGAGCTACTACGAATCATCAAGAAAACTACAGATGTACCCATACATATATAGGTAAATCCCAACATAAATCCTGACATACAAACTAGAGTCAACATCGAAAAATCCAAGACATTATAGAAATAAAAAATAGATACTAAATAGACACAAAAATCCTCATAGCAGCTACCCATCACGTCTCACGCATCTCTGCGCTGATCATCCACTTCGACTATCTCACCTGCAAAACATGTGAATGAAAGTGATGAGCCACAAAACTTAGTAGGGATATGGAGAAATATTGATCATCATAATGAACAGAATGTAGAACTCAAGAAATATAAGTGGAATGAACAGAAACTCAAATGGTGATACCCTCCAGTACCACTGAACTCTAATAATTAGAGATTAACTATGAAAACCTGTAAGATATAGAAAGCATAAAGGAAATTTTGAAGTGATACACTGATATGATATAGAATCTCCAAACAATCGATCCATCGTAAACATCATCAAAATCATCAATCTTTAGGGTGGACACCGAGTAGGCTCCACCATTACCATCCTCTAGTACAACTCTCAAATCAATACTCAATCATAATCCAACTCAAATCCATATAACATCAGTAAATCCTCCCCTAGACCCACCTTGATCCTCGCAGGATGTCTCATAATCTACGTACTCCCCAGATTGGATGAGGATCGAGCTTATATAAAGTATTTGATAGCATCGCCTACATCGAAGAGGATCCCTAGGATGTATCCCACCTCAATCCGATCTCTAGGTACGTACTAGATACAAACCATCAATAAATCATCTAGTAGGTTGGGTCGCCCGATGTAGGTCTCACACACTACAAATCATCTATCAATAATCTCGTAGCATCATCACAGAAAATCACCAGAGTAGAGTCCTATCCAGACTCTCAAAGAGACCACACAAATAAGAAGTGGGCCCCATAGAAGAGATGGCGCACAAGGGTGCAGCCAGTCGCATAACCACAATCGATAATAGCATTAAATAATAATACAATTGCAATTGCGGAAATAAAGCGGATAAGAGTGCAAATAGAAAAATTCCCAATCTCCAAAAATTTCACACAAATAGACAAGTAGGAGTCCGTCAAATACGGAACCCCCGAAATCCCAAATAAGAAATAGGGCAGAACCCCTACCTGAAATGTCGACTAACACTGACTCCGTAATACTGCCTCGGGTATCCAAATTCATACCCAAAATCCTAAATCAATCTCCTACATCGAAATACTTATACATATATCCAATACAGTTAAAATATAGAAAAGTCAACCTGATTGGTCAAATGGGTCAAAACCTAGTCAACTCGGTCAAACTCGAGTCAACTTTGTCGTCACCGAAATAGTCGATTCCGGTGACGTTACCGGTCATACCATACATGAAAAGAAAACTCTCAGAAAATACAATTCAATGGTACTTGGCTTGTCCCGTAACTCTACTGAAATTCCCCAGAATCGCTCTTGGAAGTCACCGAAAAATCTAGACCTTTGCCACCTAATTCCACTACCTGTGTTGCTCCGTTGACAACGATTTTAGTTGGGTTTTTTTTCCTCTCTCTACAAGCTTTGATTCGACACCTCACGCGCCTCAATCGGACCACAAACGAGCAAGATCCAAATTTCCCATATTGTTTTCTTTGTCTACACTACTACTGGAGAAGAAGAACCAGAGAAATATGGATTTATCCCAAATTTTTTGTGAAATTACCATTTTGCCCTCCGTTCGTATTAAATCCTTTAACTTCCAAAATTCATAACTCCTTCAATATAACTCCGATTCAGGTGATTCTTACGCCAATACTTTTCTTAAAACATGTAGTATTTATTAAAAATATTTATTTGAAAAAAGACATTTTCTCAAAAATTGGGGTCGGGATATTGCATGTGCCTTAGTTTAAAATTGTATCCAAAAACTCTAGTTTGTGCATTGAATACAATTATATTGTTTTCTCCCTCTTGACATGGTATCAGAGCCGCCACCAATGACTCTACCTTGATCCACCTTCACCAACAACACATGAGCTCCCTTCTTCTCCCTCTTGCTCTATCTCTCTATCTTGTTCTTCATGCACCTATCTCTGCGGTCCTCAAGTGAGCCACTGTCTCCTGCCTTATCTGGTCCTCGCGCAACAACAGGCCACATGGAGATCAAAAGGCCTAGGATCCCCTGATTTTTGTTAAATTTTTATATATATAATATCAAAAATCATTAATTAAAGAGCTTTCAATTATGGTATTTGTTAATGTGAAATTATAGAAGTTATTATTAAGAAAAATTAACAGATAAATACTTTTGAGCCATTATATCCCAATTAAATGAATCATTCATCAGTTACTATGTAACCCCCTGACCCGAGAGGGACTAACAACAAATAAATTAATACCTAGTCCTTTTATAACTAAGGCAACCTCAATTCTTCAAAAAAAATCTAGCAACATCTTCCAATAAATCGGAGAATGCCAACCTTAATTATACACACAACCATTTAATTCTTTACATCAATAACCACATAAGGCATCCGACTATCAATTCACATGCAACCGTAACCTAGGCAAGGCCTCCGACCATCTAACGACATGCAAAATCCACAACCTAACAAGGCATAAGGTCATCTGTCATTAAAAATATATAATAATCACATAAGGATGCAATAAAACAATAGGTATTCATGCATATATAAATCATCCATTAACTGGCTTGGGAGTCCCAATCACACGCCACACCCTCCCCCACCATTCCAATTGTTACACCGAAGAGGTGTTTCAAAGACATGTAACCAACAGTATGTAAAAGTACTATATAGTCCATAACATAAAGTAAAGTGTAACCCCCTTTAAATCCAGACTCTCACTACTCCAAGTAGTCGTCATGTCATTGATGCTACTATAGATCCACACTCCGGTACAAGAACTGAACTCACCCGTGCTAAGGAAAAGAAGTAAAGGGTGAGCAATTGGTTTGGTAGGGGAAAAAAGATGAATATTAAAGTTAAGCTAAATATTAAAGAGGGTTCAATGCAATAATATGTTTTTGACATAAAAAAAATTAAACACAACAATAAATCCAATATCATGTCACTTCCCGATGAGTCCTCACAGGCGATGCCTGAGCACCCATCATAACCATCATTTATAATTACTCATGATGAAAGACCATTTGAGAGACCGAAGTCACGTTTGCACAAGATTAAAGTTTGATCAAAATCGACCCTTGGGATATCCGTGTGTTGCCTCACATGGGACTCAACTGGTAGAAACCCACTTGTACTTTACTACCATCCTCCCACATGACATTCAATCATCCTACGAGAATTACGAGTCCCTTGCACTTCTAATGCAGATTAAGGTGGTATTTCATGATATTTATATATAAACCCTACATATATAAATTATTTAGTATCTATTTTCCATTTCTATAATGTTTTGGATTTTTTGTTGTTGACTCTGGTTTATATGTTACAGTATGTCGGGATTTCTGTTGGGATTTACCTATATATGTATGGGTACATCTCTAGTTTCTTGATGATTCATAGTAGTTGGGTAGATATTTGGTTTAAATTCGGTTCAAGGAACGGAGGGGTTCCCTGCCGGTCACTCCTCTAGGATTCATGGGTGTCCATCCACACCTATCTAGGAGAGGGGTGTGACAGCACAAGACTCTAACATGAGCTAAAGTATATGGACCTAAACATATGGCCTAAACACAAATATATTCTAACAATTGTTTTAAAACTGATGTGGATGATTTTTTATAATATTTTAGAAAATATTGTCTTTCTTAAACATTTAAGCATGTTGAGTTGGTCCAATGATTTCTATATGCTGATATTTATGTAATAATAAAATTGATTGGTGATGTATGATATTTAATTACTTGAAATTGCAGATAGAGAATCAACACCTAATCTGAATTTTCAAAGACATAGTTCTTAACAAAAGGAATGTTTTAAAGACACAGTCTTGATGTTACTGATATTCTTCCTCCAAATGATAGAAATCTTCTAGAAGATCGAAAGAGATGTTCCAAAGATCATGCAAGGATTACTTGTGTATCTACTTAGTTTACTAACAGATTATACAATATCTGGCCTTATGCAGTTCATGATGTACATTAAATTGCCTATAATTTGAGAGTATTCCAATTGTTGAATACTATCTCCAGTATTCTTATGTTATATTAGATGAGGGATAAATGGGTTATTTGCATCTTTGATGCCATGTCCTTTAAATCTTTCAATCAATTTCTCGAAGATCCATTTACATCCAATTGGCTTATTCCCGGGTGGGAGATCAACCAATTCCCAAGTATGGTTACTTAGAATGGATTCTATTTCGCTGTTTACAGCTTCTTTCCATAATTGAGCATCCGGAGGTTGACATTGCTTCCTTGTATATCTAAGGCTCAGTTTCTAACATATATGTTAGATACTCAGGACCGAAGGACTTTGAGACTTTTGGTCTCTTGCTCCTTCTTGGTTCATCAACCTCTTGTTCTCTATTTTGTTCTTTCTAAGAATTTGAATCTCTATTCTTTTTCTGAGAGGTTTTAGTTCAAATACAAGGAAATATTTCCCCTAAGAATTCTACATCTCTCGTTTCCATGATAGTATTTACATGGATATCATTTATCTTAGATTTGCGTACTAGAAATCTAAATGCACTGCTATTTTGAGCATACCCTAAAAATATGCAATCCACAGTTTTAGGTTCAAGTTTGACTTGCTTAGGTGGAGGTACTGCCACCTTAGCTAGGCACCCCTACACTTTCAAGTATTTGAAAAAGGGTAGTCTGTTATTCTACATCTCACATGGAATATTACCTATTTTCTTGTGGGAGATTCTGTTAAGAATATAATTAGAAGTTAGCACTGCTTCCCCCCCACAAGTTTTTATGGTAGCCCAGAACTTATTAACATGGAATTAACCATTTCTTTTAAAGTTTTGTTCTTTCTTTCAGCAATTCCATTTTGTTGAGATGTATATGGTGTTGTTATTTGGTGGATGATTCCAAACTTAGTAGACAACTAATCAAAGAGAGCATAATCATATTTTCCTCCCTTACCGGACCTAAGTACCTTAATCTTTTTACCAAGTTGATTCTCAACTTCATTTTTATATTTGATAAAGTTGTCCATTGCTTCGTTTTTACTAGTTAACAAATAAACATAGCAATATCGTGTACAATCATCGATGAAAGTAATAAAATACTTCTTTCCATCTCTACTTTGAACAAATTTCAAGTCGTATAAATCACTATAGATTAATGCTAGAGGCTCAGTACTTCTTCCAATTGTGTGAAAAGGTTTCTTGGCAAACTTTGCTTCAACACATGTTTCACATTTATGATTGACATCCAAATTAAATTTGGGAATTAAACCTAAGTTTGCCAACTTTTTCATTGTACCATAGTTTACATGTCCTAATCTACCATGCCATAAGTATGGAGAAACAACAATGTAAATTGAAGATTCCTCTTTATTCATAACAGTTTTTGGGTAAAGAAATTTGTTGTTTTTATCAATTACAGCAATGTTGGCCTTAAAAACTCCATCACACATATATCCCTTTCTCACATAAGTTCCATCCTTGGAAACTACAAATTTATTCGATTCAAACACAACTTTGAATCTTTTGCTTATCATCACAGGCAAAAAAATCAGATTCTTAGAAATCTTTGGAACATGTAAATCTTCCTGGTTGAGGTGAACTTCAGAATGACCTCTCCAGTTCTTTCAATAGTGGCTGGAGGAGAGTTAGTCATGTAAATCTTCTCTCCATCATCATTCTCCTTATAATACGTGACGAGGTCCTTGTCGATGCAGATGTGTTAGGTTGCATCAGTGTGGACCCACCAGTCTTTGGTGTTTCTTGGGTGACTACAACAGCCAACATCTCTTCATCGTCACTATGCTCAAACAGGTAAGCTTGCTTGGTATCTTTTCCCTTGCCTTTAGCTTGGCCTTATACTCCATTTTGATTTCCTTGCGCTTGTGCTTCAAGTAGTTCTTAAAGTCCAACCAACTAGGAGGTAACTTCTCGATGAGTGCTACCACTTGAAAAGACTCACTTAGAGTCATCACTTTTGCCAGCACGTCATGCAAAATCAGGTGGTTGTCTTCAGCCTGGGTAAGGACGGACTTGCCAACCACTATCTTGAAGTCAAAAAAGTGCATTTTTTGTTGCCACCTTTTCAAATCAATACCCTTGAACTTTCCTGGCTTTTCAGCGGGAATTACAAGAACCACCCTGTTTGTCATAGGAACATTGTTCCCGATTCCAATGGTAGCAGCAGCAACAGGCACTCCTCTAACAGAAGTAGCCACAGACATACCTTTATTAGAAGCAGTCACACCACCTAGGTTAACAACACCAGGGGCATTCTCATCACCTCCACTAGGGATGGTGGGTAACTCATGTTGAATTTGTTCCATCTTTCACTACAATATCAAATATTGGAGTGAGTAGTAAAATTATAATAAAATCACCACAAACACAATGAAAACTATTAAATACCATAAGGTATATACCTTGTCAAATAAATTTGTGTCTTAGAAAATTACAAACTAGGTCAGTTCCCAAGAAAGTGAGCGCAATTAGTTAACCCTAGACAAAACTTTCCAAGATACCACAATTCTAAATCACAAATAAAATGCAACAAGTTATGTACCATCATACAAATAAAATATATATTAACTATTATCAATTACCAAATCAATATAATTAAGAAACAATAATTAATTTAATAACTTAATATAGCACATTTGCATGGCTTATAGATGTGCACACGTGAATTATTCTAACATGCAAAGTCAAAAGAAATAACAATTAAATTTTATAATTAATGCATACAAACAGTTAAATATCACACACTACTTAATGAGATTTATTGATAACAAATCAATTTTATTAATTAGTTTTAATAGAATACAGTATTTTAAATTGACAGGTATTACGATAACGAATGTTTAACCATGTAATAGCCCGTGCATACAAGCATATATATCCTAATCAATTAAATAAATAGCAAATATAATATTTAGAAATATTTTTTTATTTTAATTATCATACGCGAAAAACTTGCTATCATTTTAAAACTACTAAAAATATAGTAATTCTAAAACTCTATTTATACTCGCAAGCACACGAATCCAAGTAGTATAAGTGTGGAAAAGACGAGTGTCGTACCCACAGAGCCGGACCTGGGCCAAGGCAGAACAAGCAGCTGCCTTGGGCCCAGGTCTGATGGGGGCCCATTTTTTTAATTTTACAAAAATAAAAATTAGGAATAATTAAATAATCAATTGATGTGTTATATTATTTGACAAAAATAAATGGTTGTTTCCAAATGTTTATATTATTTACAAAATCTTGCTAATTACAGTTGCATGGACAAAAAAGAGTTTCTCCAAGTTGAAGTTGATAAAAAAATATCTCTGATCAAATATGTCGTACGAAAGACTGAATAGACTTACTATGTTATCAATTGAGAAATGAATGGTAGAACAACTACGTAACACTAATTTAATTAATATTTTTGCTTCTAAAACCGCAAGACAGATAATATTTACATGATTTTATTGAACTTTTTTAGTTTTATTATTTTATTATAATACAAATATTTTAAGCAAGTTAATATTTTTATAAAAAATGTTCACCATTAAGAACATTTACTTAGCAGATATCAGGGCCCAATTTATACAGTTTGCTTTGGGCCCTGAGAAGTACATGTGAAACCCCGACCCAAAAATTTAGTTTTGAGTCGAAATACGGATGATCCGTGAAGTACGGAATCATGGAAAAATAGTTTTGGAACTTGGTTCGTTAAATGGGTCATAACTTTTAGTATACATGTCCGTTTCGGGCCCATAATATATCAAATCGAAGCTTGAACCGAGCCGGAAAATGAAATTGAGAAAAACTGGGTTTCTGAAAAACAGTAGACCATCCGGACACCCTACCGAGGCGTCCAGACGGTTAAGCCTACAAAGTAGGCAGAGAACCGAGAAAGGGGTAAGCGTCCGGACGGCCACTTAAGGCGTCCGAACGGCTATCGGGAAACCAGTTTTTAGAGGCAAAGATAGACATTTCTGGGCATTCCAACAATTGGAAACACCCGTCTAGAGAGAGAAAGAGAGAGAGAAGAAGAGAGAGAAGGAGGTTTTGGCAAGAGATTGACTTGGAGATGGTGGATTGACGATTCTTGAAGCCAAATAAGGAAGATTGAAGCTTGGGTTTGGAGATTTGGTAAGTTTTTCATAGTTTTTGTAAATTCTAGGTTTTCTAGATTTGCTAGATTCTTGAAGAGTTGAGTGCTATGCTTTAGATATATTGTTTATAGGTTGATTTTGGATGTTTATGTAGATTGGTTTGTGATTTGGAGTAGAGTTGAGCTTGGGTTTAGTTTGGAGGATTTTGGAGAAATTTCTAGAGAGAGAATGTGAGTAATTTCGAATTTATGGATTTAATTGATGTTTATATGAGTTGTTGGTTGTTTATTGATGTGTGAATGGGTTCGGTTTCGCCACATTGTTAGGTTTGGGAAATCAGAACCCTAGGAACGTAATTGTGGAATTTGTGGTAAATTGCTCGGCACGTGGTAGGGGATTTCCAACCATTCTTTCTATCGTTCGTTTTTGATATGTTAAGAGCGTTTCGATTCCTCATTGGTCGTTCCATTTGTGTTTCCACCTTAATTGCTCCTAAGGGGAAACGAACCCTAATTGTGATTCTTGTTGATTCTTGATGTTGCATGACCCGAGTGTGTGTGTTCCATCTCCTATGGACACGATTTCCGTTCATGCATCATGGTAGTTATGTATATATATATGTAGGTTGTTCATATATATATCTATTCAGCATGTCATGACATAATGCATTAGAGTTGCATGGGGGACCGGGTATGGACTCGGGGCTCCCTAGGTTTCTTGAAAGCTACTTGGAGGGATGACGAGGTGATGAGAGTTACCACTGAGTCATGTGAACTCCAAGTAGGATAACGCACTAGAGGTATGGTTCATGAGGGACTTGGAGGATGGAGTACTTGGAGGATTTTGATTTTAATTTGCAATACCATCCTGGTAAAGCGAATGTGGTTGCGGATGCATTGAGTAGGAAGCAGAAGGTTGCTAGCTTATTCATGCATGAGTGGGAAATTGTGGAGATAATCAATGAGTTTGGATTGGAGTTGAGGAGTCAAGAGGAAAAGACCTATTTGTATTCTATAACTTCGAGACCTATGATGGTTCAGAAGGTTATAGATGCACAGAATGGGGATCATACATTTGATGTAATTGATGAGAATCTTGGATGGGTTCGAGGAAATGATGGTGGAGTACGATATGCGGAAAGGTTAGTAGTTCTCGAAGATGATGAGTTGAGGCAAGAGATTCTAAAGGAAGCACATCATTCTTGGTTTGCCATGCATCCAGGGGGTACGAAGATGTACAGAGACTTGAGGCAAAGTTTCTGGTGGAAGGGTATGAAGGCCGATGTTGCTAGATTTGTGATTAAGTGTCTTACTTGTCAACAAGTGAAGGCAGAGCATCAGAGACCAGCTGGATTGTTGCAACCCTTACCGGTAGCACAATGGAAGTGGGAGAAGATCACTATCAACTTTGTGACGGCTTTGCCAATGACTCAGAGGAGGCATGACACGGTTTGGGTGATAGTGGACAGATTGACCAAGTCTGCACACTTCTTACCCATAAACAAGACGGATTCGTTGGAGACCTTGAGTACGATGTATGTCAAGGAGATTGTGAGACTTCATGGAATTCCATTATCTATTGTGTCGGACTGAGACCCGCGGTTCACAGGTAGATTCTGGAGTAGTTTACAGGAGGCATTGGGAACGAAGTTAGATTTCTCTACAGCTTATCATCCTCAGAGTGATGGTCAGAGTGAGAGAACCATACAGGTTTGGGAGGACATGCTACGGGCATGTGTAGTTGATTTTGGAGGAAGTTGGGATCGGTACTTACATTTGGCGGAGTTTGTGTATAACAACTCTTTCCAAAGTAGTATCGGGATGGCACCTTACGAGGCGCTCTACGGGAGGCCTTGTAGGTCGCCTTTGTGTTGGGTAGAGGTTGGTGAGAAAGTTGTTTCAGGACCGGAGATGGTCAAAGAAGCACGAGAGAGAGTTGATGAGATACGGAAGCGGTTGATCACCGCACAGAGCCAACAGAAGTCTTATGCTGACCCCAGGAGGAGACCTTTGGAGTTCGCTGTAGGCGATAAGGTTTTCTTGAAGGTTAGTCCGAGACGGGGGATTCAGAGATGTAGCAAGCATGGGAAGTTGGCACCGAGGTTTGTGGGGCCATTTGAAATTTTGGAGACAGTTGGACTGGTGGCGTACCGTTTGGCACTTCCACCAAAGCTTGAGAAGGTTCACAATGTATTCCATGTATCAATGCTTCGGAAATATGAGCCGGACCCGTCGCATGTGATAGATTGGACTACGTTGGAGGTTGAGGAAGATGGGAGCTACACTCTTCAACCGGTGAAGATTCTAGACCGACAGAACAAGGTCACGAGGTCGAGTGTGATTCCATTAGTAAAGGTAATATGGATGTATCATGGAGTTGAAGAAGCAACTTGGGAGTTGGAATCCAGAATGAAGGAAAAGTATCCAGAGTTGTTTGACAATTCAGGTATGTGTATAGTTAAATTTTGAGACGAAATTTCTTTAAGGGATGGAGGATGTGAAACCCCGACCCAAAAATTTAGTTTTGAGTCGAAATACGGATGATCCGTGAAGTACGGAATCATGGAAAAATAATTTTGGAACTTGGTTCGGTAAATGGGTCATAACTTTTAGTATACATGTCCGTTTCGGGCCCATAATATATCAAATTGAAGCCTGAACCGAGCCGGAAAATAAAATTGAGAAAAACTGGGTTTCTGAAAAACAGAAACCGTCTAGACGCCCTAAACATCCGTCCGGACGGTTTGTGCTTGAGCTGAGGCAGAGAAATTATTTGGGAGAAATTCTGGTGTTGTGAACAGTAGACCGTCCGGACACCCTACCGAGGCGTCCGAACGGTTAAGCCTACAAAGTAGGCAGAGAACCGAGAAAGGGGTAAGCGTCCGAACGGCCACTTAAGGCGTCTGAACGGCTATCGGGAAACCAGTTTTTAGAGGCAAAGATAGACATTTCTGGGCATTCCAACAATTGGAAACACCCGTCTAGAGAGAGAAAGAGAGAGAGAGAAGAAGAGAGAGAAGGAGGTTTTGGCAAGAGATTGACTTGGAGATGGTGGATTGACGATTCTTGAAGCCAAATAAGGAAGATTGAAGCTTGGGTTTGGAGATTTGGTAAGTTTTTCATAGTTTTTGTAAATTCTAGGTTTTCTAGATTTGCTAGATTCTTGAAGAGTTGAGTGCTATGCTTTAGATATATTGTTTATAGGTTGATTTTGGATGTTTATGTAGATTGGTTTGTGATTTGGAGTAGAGTTGAGCTTGGGTTGAGTTTGGAGGATTTTGGAGAAATTTCTTGAGAGAGAATGTGAGTAATTTCGAATTTATGGATTTAATTGATGTTTATATGAGTTGTTGGTTGTTTATTGATGTGTGAATGGGTTCGGTTTCGCCACATTGTTAGGTTTGGGAAATCAGAACCCTAGGAACGTAATTGTGGAATTTGTGGTAAATTGCTCGGCACGTGGTAGGGGATTTCCAACCATTCTTTCTATCGTTCGTTTTTGATATGTTAAGAGCGTTTCAATTCCTCATTGGTCGTTCCATTTGTGTTTCCGCCTTAATTGCTCCTATGGGGAAACGAACCCTAATTGTGATTCTTGTTGATTCTTGATGTTGCATGACCCGAGTGTGTGTGTTCCATCTCCTATGGACACGATTTCCGTTCATGCATCATGGTAGTTATGTATATATATGTAGGTTGTTCATATATATATATCTATTCAGCATGTCATGACATAATGCATTAGAGTTGCATGGGGGACCGGGTATGGACTCGGGGCTCCTTAGGTTTCTTGAAAGCTACTTGGAGGGATGACGAGGTGATGAGAGTTACCACTGAGTCATGTGAACTCCAAGTAGGATAACGCACTAGAGGTATGGTTCATGAGGGACTTGCCTGGAGTGGTGCGGGCGTGGTAGAGTCACGCAACCGGGTAATCCAAGAGCGTTTGATGTTGGGGAGCTTGCTCCTGTTCAATAGTCATGGTTAGCGACCATGATATTGATGAGTTGATTTGGTGAGCTTGCTCACGTTCGATATTACATGGAACGAGCCATGGTATCGATGAGGTTGCTCATTGAGGGGATTGCCCGGGTTGATATTCTATGTGATTGTTGAGTTTATGTGCATGTGGTAGGTTTCATATTGTTGCATAGCCTATTGTTTTCGATTCGGCCTTATACTCATGTTACTCATACCCTACTGAGCTTCTTGCTCACCCTTTACTTTCATTCCTTCCCACAGGTGATACTGGTACAGGTACAGGTACTAGTGGAGCGGATCAGTGAGAGCGGGATGTGACATGGATGGCCCTGGGTAGGATGTGGGTGCTAGAGAGATACTCTAAGCACGTATTTTGTATATGATGTGTTGATGTTTATTCATGATATTCTTATAACCATTTGGCACCAGAGGGTGTATGCATGATGTATGCTGAGTTGATTGTGTGGTTATAGGATATTATGAATCTGATGATTTGATTATTACTATCAGTTTGTGCATGCTGGTAGTGGATGGCCTGAGGCCCCTAGGATCAGGATTGCATGTGATTGAGGCCTGAGACCTAGCTAGGTTGCTAGTGTGATGGATTGTATATTTGCTGCGCGTTTTCTAATGCAGGCGGGGACTCTCCGACATACGGGGAGATGCCGCCGAATTTTCGGTTCGCCGGATGATCGCACTAGCGGCGTAGGACGGTGTCGGAGGGCACCAGTGGCGTGCCCGGACCGGGGCGTCACAGTACAGGTCCGGCCCTGCGTACCCACAGGGACTGAAGATTAACTAATTCCAATTCTTAAAAAAAATTTAATTTTTTTTGTAATATTAATAAACACAAAAACTAAAATGGAGAGATTAACACAAACAAATACATATTAAGGCTTTGATTTCACCACTCTATTGTATTTAAATCATATGGTTATCAATTATGGATTCATCCAAGCATATCAAAGATCAAGTTTTCTAATTCATGTAATAGTTATTGGCATTTAACTTACCACATTTATCCTTAATTTGCAACTATCCATGACATCTAGACTAATTTGACAAACAAGAATGCATTAGGATCAATGTAACTTATGAAATGATCACAAAAGTCCTAGCATATGGCATCTATGACTACGTAACTTTGGTAATAAATTGCAAGAAGTTATTCTCAAATTGAGCATGACATCTACTACAATTTGCATCACATTAATCAAACCTAGATGGTAGCTATGCATCAAGATTTAATTATTAATAAACATAGCAATTTAATACTTGACATGACATGAATAAATCACAATTAATTCAACCAAATTTATTAAACACAATAGAGTGGATCCATCATCACCTTAGTAAGAGGATTAGTTCCTCATATTAAGTTTATACAACAAATAGAAATAAATAAAATTCACAAACATAAGTAATAAAACAACTAGAAAACCCCCCTTAATTATACTTGTTGCAAGAACTCCCTCTCTTTTCTCCTTGTTCCTCCTCTTCTTCTTGTTGTCTTCTCCCCCTCTTCTCCTCCTCTCCTTTTATAGGGAAATGAAAGTGCTTGGTGGGGATAATAGGAATGGTTTGGTGAAGTGAAATGAAATGAGTTCGGTGAAATGGAAGAGAAGTAAGCAATAATGTCAACAAAACCTTCCATGATCTTCACTTGGGTTGGACTCATGAATGGGCCTATAAATATGAAAATAAACACAAAGTGATTCATCCATGATGATTAAAATTTATTTGTACAAAATCACTTCAAAACCCCCAACTTTGTGACAAATGCTAATGATAATTTACATTTAAAGTAGATGTTTTCAACATCTATCACATGTAACAAGTGAGCCTACACAAAGTAATAATTCGTTTAGAAGCTATAAATCAAACAGATAACATGCACTGAAAATTATCAAATCACAAGGCAAGTCAGTTTTTACTTTGAAAGGCTCACGGCATGCATATTATCAATTCAGGAAAAGTTTCAACAAGTCAACTAGTCAAGCCTTGCATTGTATACAGTTTATATACGCAAAGTTAAAAATTATTTTACCCTAAGATTGTTAGAAATAATACAACGCAAATATGAACTAGATTAACACATAGAATGATTTGTAGATAATTAATATCACATAGAATCAGCGGGCATATAATTAGAATTTAAAAGAACAACCGATGTTACCAATGAATAGGATCGGTATGAAATCGGGAGATCAAAGTGACGTATGCGAACTTCAAATCTCTTTAAGGTGAAATGCCCAGCCACTGGTGTCGATGCTTAAGTGGACAAACACTTCCCAAGATACAACACTTCCTTCTGCAAATAGGCGACACTGGTATACCAACAACATCGGTCGAACTAACATAAGAGCACTTAATAAAAAAATAATGGATGAAAGGAAGAGATGATTCTAGCAGAGTATAGCTTTGAAAATTGGTGTCTATCCTCATACCATTGGGCTCATATTTATAGTGGAACCCAAGAAAAAATGACCCTAAAAATTAGGGATACATAAAATAAATTACAATAATAAACTGAATTTAAAATTGTAACTGATGTTTGAGTTAACTTCCAAAAGGTATGTCTTCATATGGGAGGACGAACAAGGGAGAGTGACAGAAATTGAGTCACGAAATGTCACATTCTTGGAAGAGGAATTTCCCAACCAAGGTGAGATTGAAAAGAATTTCTAATTCTATGAAATGGAAACTCAGGATGTTGACACTACTGATAACCCATTAGAGGAAACTGAAAGGGACAGTGGAAGTGTCACATTGGATGAACTTGCTCCAATGGAGCTTGATCAAGGTCAATCTCAGCCTAGACAGAGTATTTGTGGACATTTTCCCCGTTGTCGTTATGAGATTGAATGAGAGACATTCATGATAACTCCATTGGATGAGGAGGAGCCAAAGTCTATACAAGAGGCTCTTTCTAGTCCAAAGGCTAGGGAATGGATGAGAGCTATGGGCGAAGAAATGGAGTCGATGAAAGTGAACCATGTCTGGGATTTGGTTGAGCTTCCATTGAACCGCAAAGCAATTGCGAACAAATGGGTTCTTAAAATAAAACGCAATGTGGATGGAACTATAGAATGATATAAGGCTTGATTAGTAGCCAAAGGCTACACGCAGAAGAAGGGAATTGATTATGAAGAAACTTTTTCACCAGTGGTGAGATTTGCTTCTATTCGCCTCATTCTAGCTATAGTTGCACATTTAGATTTGGATCTATACTAAATGGATGTAAAGACAGATTTTCTCAATGGAGAACTGGATGAGGAGATCTATATGGCTCAACCATTAGGTTTCGAGGTTAAGGGTCAAGAACATAAAGTTTGTAAACTTAATCGTTCCATCTATGGCCTTAAACAAGCATCCAGACAGTGGAATATCAAATTCTATGAAGCAATCCTAAAAGATGAATTTACAATGATGGAAGAAGATCATTGTGTGTATGTCAAAACATCTACGAGTGGTATGGTCATCCTGTCTTTATTTGTGGATGACATTTTATTAGCTGGAAATGACAAAGAGTTGATAGTAACTAATAAGAAGTGGTTAGCATCAAACTTTGAGATCAAAGATTTGGGTGAAGTCGATTACATATTGGGAGTTAAATCCTTCGAAATCAATCTAAAAGACTATTGGGTTTATCTCAAGAGTCGTACATCAAAAAGATGTTAGAACGATTTAATGTGAAAGATTATGAACCCATTGACACTCCTGTTGAGAGGAATGTTAGTCTTAGTCGTGATATGAGTCCCAAGACTCTAGAAGAGAAAGATAAAATGTCTAGAGTTCATATTCCAATGCTGTTGGGAGCTTGATGTATGCTATGATATGTACACGTCCTGACATATGCTATGTCGTAGGGTTGGTAAGACATTTTCAATCGGATCCAGGGCTAGAGCATTGGAAAGCAGTCAAAAGGATATTGAGGTACCTTAAAGGCACACTGGATTATACGCTAGTATTCAACGTAAAATATTTGCACCTAGTCGGATACACTGACGCAGACTGGGGAGGTGATGTGGATGAACGCAAATCTACCTCGGGATATATTTTTCTGCTTAATGGAGAAGCAATCTCTTGGAGTAGTAAAAGGCAATCTTGTATTGCATTATCCACAATAAAGGTAGAATACATAGCTTGTTCCTCAGCGGCTCAAGAAGCTGTGTGGTTAAGGGAGTTATTACAACATTTTTCAGTTGTCAAGTATGCGTCAAAACTTGTCACATTTTTCTGTGATATTATGGCTGCATTGGCTTATATCAAAGACCCCAAACATCATGGACAAACCAAACACATATAGATGAAATATAATTTTGTCAAAAAAGTGGTTGCAGATAAAAAGATGGTCCTACAACACATCTCCACTAGTAATATGGTCGCAGACCCTCTTACTAAACCAATCGCTAGGGACTCCTTTGAAAGACATGTGAGTTCCTTAGGTTTTCTTAGGATGTGATTTTGTTAGGATTATTTTTCATTCGCAAAACTGGTGTATCTTTAAGACTTTCGTTTTGATACATTTATTTGAAATAAATTGAAATGTTTATTCATACTTTGTGAAATTGCTAATACAATATTAAAGTATGTGAATAGGCATGATTGGTTCACTCACACAAGCAATTGACTCTGTCGCAGTGGGAGCGAGCAGAATGAGATAGTTTATGAATTTGATCACCAAGTGTGGACAATATTCTAAACAAGTATCGCCTTAGTTGGAACTAAGATGAGATTCTTAAAAGAATCGACATGAAGTTTCATGAAGCCTATTTTGAATAAGGCAAGTATGAATTTGCTTTTGACACTCAAGAGTGAGCTAAAGAAATTGTAAGTTTGTTGTCCATTGTAAGATTGGGGACAAGACTAAGACCTGTGTGGTTAGAGGAGGAAACATACACCCTTGACTCATAAGAGAGTAAGGAATACTCTGCCACAAGATGTATTCCATACTACATGTGCTTGTGACCTAAGGAGAAGTGAGTAAAATAATCCATACTTCATCACTGTGTGAGTCTCTGAGATCAAAGTGATACTTAGTGGGTGTTTGGTTAGATTTTTCAGAGAAAAACATATATGCTAGTATAAATGTTGTGGCTAATTACATGCAGGGATATTAACACAAATTATTAAAAAATATATTTATATTTTTTAAAAATAATCTTTACATTTTTAATACAACAAATTTTAACATTCTTAATAATATTAAAATATTATATATTTTTTATACAATTGTTCTTAATTTTTTTATTAATATTTAACATTTTCGTACATTTTATAAAAAAATTCTAACATTTCTAATAATATGAAAATATTTATATATTTTCTATACAATTTATCTATATTTTTTTATTAATGTTCAACACATTTTTACATTTTATTAAAATAATTCTAACATTTTGAATAATATGAAAAAAAATTATATTTTGCTATACAACTTCTGTAATTTTTTTATTAATGTTTAACATATGTTTACATTTTATAATAAAATTCTAACTTTTTCTAATAATATCCAACTATTTATATTTTTTGTTATACAACTTTTCTAAATTTTTGAATAATGTTCAACATATTTTTACATTTTCTAATAAAATTCAAACATTTTTAATAACATTAAAAATATTTCTATAATAATATTTGGTCAGTACATGCAGGGGTAACTTGGGCATTAGTTAATAGATGGGGGTTAGTTTCGACATTTCATGTATAATAGTCAAAATATGCTAAGCAAAATGACAATTTTGGGAATGTCATTTTTAGATGCAAAAATGTTAAATAATATGTTGAATGCTGAATTGTTGTTTGGTTAGGTTAACATTTATCTGTAGCTTATATGTTACATGCTAATATGTATGTTCTTTAGAATTGTTTACCAAACACCACCTTAGTGATCTCTTGATTTTACTCATTGAATAACTTTTGACTATGTCAGGAGGTGATGGGACAATGGTTTGCTACCTTAACATGTTACCTATGGTTAAGAAGACGATTCAACCTAAAGGTACATATTTGAGAAAGCAAGTTGGACCAAAACTAAATGATAATAGGGCTAGGAGGAAAAACTAATTTGGATGACACAAAGAACATGTATTTACTGGTTAGGCATTGATTGCAAATACATGTAGATTAAAAAGACAAGTGTACTACTCTTCTGAGGGATTGAGTGATACTTGGTATGTGTATTCAAACATGTTTGGGGTAAGATGTTACACTCATATCAATTTGACTAAGTCATAGTAAATCACTCCATTGTGATCTTAATCGATTTCTACTTTGGAGATACTATGGTTAGTGTGCATGAGGGTCACACCTTTCATTTGTCTGTATGATGATCTTTCTCAAACACTACTGTGTAATATCTTGACTTTACTCCACTTTGGCCCATCATGGGTGAGTGGGAGTATGTTGGACTTTTAGGGCATCCAAGATGGGTCAAACCCTTTGGAGGTTACCAAGCCCATTTGGAGTGTATGCGAACTGCAAATCCCCTTAGAGTGAAATGTCCAGCCACTGGTGTCGATGCTTAAGAGGACAAACACCTCCCAAGATACAACACTTCCTTATGCAGGTAGGCGACACTGGTATACCAGCAAGATCGGTCGAACTAACATAAGAGCACTCTCAGATATTTGAGGAAAGAAAATAAAAACAAATATGGAGGAAAGGAAGAGATAATTCCAGCAGAGTATAGCTTCAAAAATTTGTGTCTATCCTCATACCATTGGGCTAATATTTACAGTAAAACCCAAGAAAAACTGAGCCTAAAAATTAGGGATACAGAAATAAATTATAATAATTAACTAAATTTAAAATTGTAACTGACATTTGAATTATTACTGCAACGGTCAATTTAAATTTTGAATTAAGCCTTATGTCCATATTTAATGAACCTAGGTAGTGGGCTAGTGCAAAAGATTAAGTCTAGATAGGCTACGTAAGCCCGAGCCCAAGTAGGCCCAGCCCCGACAGGGCGTGGTGGTGCGCGCGTGTGTTTTAGTGAGCCCAAGCCCATGATGTAGAGCCTCTCTCCCTCATAAAAACTTGGGTGACTTTGAGCCCAAGTCTTACATCCAACACTTGAGTTTATAAACCCATCACACACATCACAATTTTGCAATGTGCGATTCCCACATTTCTCTTATTTTGAATATAACAAATCATGTCTAACATGATTACTTTGGAGTCAATTCCTATTCAACCAAAAAATAGTTTAGGAAAACTTTCGACTCCAATCTCTAGTCTTCATATTAAAGATTAAAACCCACTTAATTACATTAAACTAACACTCAATTAGTTGTAATTAAATAATGGTCAAATAGTGGTTGACCACCATTTTTCCAACAAATACAATCATATTGCTTTCTCCCTTGTAACAACAATAAAATGTGTAATTTTGCTTTTGTTCTTCCCATGTGGTGGTTTAATAGTAGCTTGGCTTACATCAGGGTAATATGTCTATGTCAATGAGTGATTCCATTATCTAATGACACTAGTGCTGAACCAGTGGCTGCGCCACATGAATTAATTGATCGTATGTATATATATACATATAAATATTTGAAGATGTTGATAGAGATTTTTTTTTTGAGAATCGAATATCGAATGAAAGTATTATGTTTAATTTGCATACGTTATTTTATTAATCTAAACAAAAATGATCAAATTTAGCTGCACAGGAAATGAAAAGGTTTGTTAACTTTTGAAATTTATGATTTATTATTTTAATAATATTTTGTATGGTTATAAATAGGATTATTTGGTGATAAATCATTTATATTGACTTTATATTTCATTTAGTCTTTTTGAAAAGTTTGTAACTTAATACATCCCGAATTAGTTGAAGCTTAACTACGTAAGGACAACTTTAAATTTTAACCTCAATTAATGACAATTTTAACCTGCTCTCATTTAAACCTATCCTTATTTTTATTAGTCTGTGCACTCACATGCACAAAAATTACATGACTTAGTAACCTATGCATATACATTAAAATCTGTGAATCACTATATTATCGAAATCAACAATGAAACACTTGTGCATCAACAAATCGTTATCCAATACAAATGTCGAGATTTTATTATTACATTGTTCACTAACAATCAAAGCTAATAACTTATGAGAATAATATCATAATAAAAATCAATTCATATTTAAAACATAATCAAATATTAGAACAATTTCTAGCCGTTTTGATGATTTTTGTGAAAATCCTCTGAATTCTGGGTAAAAAATCATCTGAATATTTTTTTTTGTGCATAATTTTAAAAACTATTTTGAATTTTTTGATGAGTTTTGTAAAATTCTCTGAATTCTTGACAAGTTTCAGAAATCTTCTGATCATCTAAATGTTTGGTTGTTTTTTTGTTTGATTTTGATAAATCCTCTAAATTTTGTATAGAAAATTTAAAGGATTTATGGTAATAGGTTATAAAGTTTAGGGGTTTTGAGGTTTAAGATATTAGAGTTTAATGTTTAAAGTTTAGGGTATAAGGTTTTGGGGTTTAGGAGATTATAATTTATTATTTAGGATTTTTGGGTTTAGGACTTAAGGTTTAAGGTTTAAGGTTTAGGGTTTAGAAATATAAGTTAGTAACATTTTATGATTTTCTTCTTATTTTTGTAAATTATTTTTAATTATTTATAAGATTTTTTGTTCAAAATTAAAACTAGAATTGTTAATATTTAGAGAATTTTTGGGAAGTTCGGAGGATAGGGTTTAGAGGATTGGAGTTTAGTGTTTAAAATTTAGGATTTTGGGATTTAAAAGAATAGGATTTAGTATTTAGGATTTAGAGTTTTGGGTTGCTTTTTGTTTGTTTTTTGTTTGATTTTCAAAAATTCTATATTTTTTTGATATATTTTTATGAAATAATCTGAATTTTTTTGCTTATTTTTGAAAACTCTTTCGATTGTTTTGGTGAGTTTTGAGAAATCCACTGAATTCTAGATAAGTTTGAGAAATCCTCTGAGTTCATTCAGAGGATTTGACGAATGAGCATGAAACATATCGATCATGGGTCTCATTGGAAAGAGTTTTTCGTTCTGATTATGAATATATTTTTTTTTGAATCTACTTTTTTAAAAATCCGACTTGTATTTTGAGAGATAAAAGCGTTTTAAAATTTTTAAAAGAAAAAATAAAAAGAATATGATGGTGTCATCATATGTCATACATATAAGGATTTATTGGAATAAGAATAGTTTTATCCATAATGATTTAAATGATGTTTTGGAATATTGAAAAAATTGAATGTAATAAATGAAATACACATTTTTATTAAAAGACTTATTGGTGAATCCCCTTATAAATAGAGAGGTTTAAAATGACATATATAAATATGTAAAATTATTTATAGGAAATAATGATATCAATAATACGAACAGATTCATCGTATCATCTGACGTCTGAAATTTAAAGAACACACATGCTGCTTTTGTTTAATTAATGATAAGAATCATTATAATGTTATAGTCAAAGTAACTGCAATAGCCGCCATAATCAAAGCAAAGAATACATGTTGATCATAGATACGCATCATGTTAACAACAAATACATGTAATGGTGTGGTAAGTTGATGAAATGAAAACAAAAAGGTAAAATTCTGATGCTCACTTGAAAAAATTAGCAGATGTGATTCTGCTAGCTTAACGGATCGAGCTCAGAGATAGAAACTGGTTGCATAAACATTAAAGAGTAGGAAGAAAGAAAGTCCAAATCCTATTCCGTTGATCATGTCTTGCCTTATTCCCGTCTACCTTTCCATTAGAACTCATTTTCTCCACATCTAAAGGGCCTCTTGAGGTGGTTGCCTCTTCTCGTCTACCTTTCCATTAGAACTCCTTTTCTCCACATCTAAAGGCCTCTTGAGGTGGGGGCCTCTTCCCTGTTTGTACCATTGCCATTTCTCAACCAATCATCTCGGCAGCTAAATGAAAATTTATATCCTCTCGGAAAGTTTACAGATTGGATCCCAAGCTAATAGACGAATTCGATTCAGACCCAAAGGTAGCTTCCTTCTTGATCAAGCGCCTCTTTGATTGATGAAATATTGATCGATTCCAGATGTTGTCTGACCTTAGACCCTAACTTTAAAATCTCTAAATCACTCACTGCCTGCAATTCAAAAACTTCTTGAATCAACAATCCATATAAAAATCAAAGAGGCAAAGATATAACGAATGAAGCCCACTCGTTTGTTACCAAGAAACCGCTGCTTGTCATGGCGGCAGCAATAGCATGCTAGGAGTTTTCAAGGGCGGGTTTGGTGAAAGAGTAGCTGTGGGTCATTTTAGGATTTTAAGGTAAATCAATATGTCAATAAATGTTTTTAAAATTTCCTGATTGAAAAAAAGGTAGGAGAAAACTTGGATTTTAAACCCACATTAAAACTCAATCTAAATAAATTATGAAATCCAAGTGGCAACTCCAGGTTCATTCTACATGTCAATGATGTTCTTCAGAAATTATAAATAGTATAAATTTTTCACATCAGACACTGAAACATTCAATCTCTCCGAGATTTGCCAAAGTGCAGTGTTATGATCCAGTCTTTTCAAGCTAGTAATGTCTTTAACTCAATATCTTCTTTCTTCTCAACTCAATTAAATTCATACTTCTCTTTCGTTCAAAAAGGGACCATTCTCAACTCTAATTCTTCATCATCACATGAAATCTCAATTTCCTGTTCCCCCATCTCATAACTCTAACAAAAAATAAACAAATAACAGGGTTACATCGAGATAACCAGCAGCAGCATATAAATTCGACTTGCAGATGTACCGTTGGACCAAGATTAGTGTCTGGGTCAATTTCGTGTTTTTTTATGACTTTATGCTAGCCAAAATGTGTGTAAGCATGTTTGACTTACATGTCTCAAAATGTGAAAACATGCTTTTATGGATCAAACTACATGTTGATCGGCTAATCTTGTTTGTGCATAATTCATTGAAATATTTCGATTATGTTTTGGATTCATCAAGCCGATTGCATAATCATATATGTGAACCATTTATTGATTTAATGATTCATGTGTTGAATGCTAATGCTTATGCTAAACTGTTTACATGTGCCAACTCATTGATCTTATACATGTGATGTTCATACACTCGACTATTACATGCTGTATCAAGTGTATGGCATACTCGATACAATATCAAGTGTCTATGTTGGTAACAGGACCTCTGAACCAATGCCTAGCACCAAAGATCCAAGAAGAAACGATGAGAACCAGTATGCCACCAACTGCAACAGGAGTGTAATTGAGTGTCTCCCGGGTTATCGGATATGCCACAGGCAGCGAGAAGAGGACTGAGATTGTTGCTACCCAGAGAACTGCAATCCAACCAACGAAAATCCCATAGCGGCCCAAGTTGAAGGGTCCGGGAACAAAGGAGTTGCGTGCCGAAGTCACCCTGAAGAAGATAGGTAGGGCATAGGCAATGTATAATCCAATAGTAGCGATAGATACCATGGCCTGAAATGCCACTAAGCTTCCAAGAGACTGCGAAATATTAAGGAGAAGAAGATGCAATTAGCTAACTGGTACATGTATGTAACGATGTAGCATAGTTCTAGCATATCGAAGAAAGTTAAAGCATGATTATGAGGCAAAGGAAGCATTTGTAACAAAATGAAGAAGATATGATACTGTAAGTAGGCAGTAACATACCGGCAGTGCCATGCAAAAAGAAATAAATGACGAGGCCCAAACAGCATTTATAGGGACCTCCTGCTGGTTCACTTTGTGCCACAGAGACGATAAAGGCATGGCTCCATCACGTGAAAATGCATAGGCCATCCTGGGAATATAAATATTTGCATTCTCACCAGCGATTCAAATAGTAAAGTCATCGAGTGCTCTAGTCGCATGAGAAGATAGAGAGCAAGTATGCATACCTGGAGTTGCTAGTGACCGCACTCATGCCACAGAAAAATATTGCAACAGCAACCACTCCCAGGCAAACAATCCCACCAGTTCCATTGCCATATCTACTTTTGAAAGCTAGGTAAAATGTCTCCGCAATAGCATAACCACCAGCATCATTGTCCTCATTCAGAAGGTAAGGGATGTTGGTTACTCCAAATGTGATACCAAGTAGGTAAGCCCAACCAAATATTATAGATATGCCAATGGAACTAATTATTCCTCTCGGTCCATTTTTATCAGCATTCTTGGTTTCCTCTGTCTAGAAATAAAGATTAAAAGAAGTTTTCAGTTATCTGATTCATCTATTAGGCCATCAGCATATTAGAAAAGGTGTAAACACAAAGAATTTGATAGGGGAAAAAAAGGAAAACAGAAAAAGGAGAGACTAAGTAGATGAATTTCATGAGAAAAGGTACAGGATTGCAAAAGTTAGATGCTTGTGTAGTTGTGGAGGTAAGCAAAAAGGTAACCCAATTTACCATATGAGCAGATGCATCATATCCAGTAAGGGTATACTGACTCATCAATAGCCCAAGAACAAATATGTAAACTTTACTACTGATGCCATCGCCATTGTCAGTGTTGAAGTGGGTGAACACAAACTTGGCACTCGCTCTTTCCGTTGCAACACAAGGAATGAGAATCATAAGAACCAAAACACCTAAAATTGGCAAGTAGAATAAAGAAAAACATGAGGTTGGCTCAAGAATGTAGTAGGCTACTAGGCTGGAGAGGAGCAAACTTCTGCGAGAATTGTTCCTACCTACTAGATTCCAAGCAGCTGCCAGCTGCCCAAACAAAGATAACACTGAGATTGGAAGACTGTTTAATATAGCGTGTATGAACAGAATTCCTCCATGTAAAGCAATGACTACATATTTGGAAGCTTCATATCCCCCACCATTTTTTCCACCTGTGCTGAGAAGTATGATGACCTGAATCAGCTGTGCAAGTGAGAAATCGATGCTTGTTGTGCCAGCCCACTGTAAAAAGGTAGCTGAAGTGGTCAGAGCTAACGATTGATTACACCCAAAAGATTTCAGTCAATCCAGAGGCTGCTGTGTCATACTAACTCCTGAATAATAATTATTATCTATACCTGACCAACAATGTTGAACCTGCAAGAACAAAAAATCGCATTGCATTAGTACGTGCACTCATAGGACGATTAACTTCAGCATAACATATAACTGTGAAAAGTGGATCACATAGACAAAGTCAAATTTTCCCGTAAAATAACAGGGAAAGAATGGTAACTTTAGTTCTCAGCATATTTCACAAATTTTAGCTTTCGAGAACATTGGAAATTAGAAACGGACAATGTCTGATTATCAAACTCTTAACAAAAATATGCACTATATCTCCAAACTAGCTCAACAATAAGGGAGAGGGAGCACTGAATCAGCTTTGGTTAAGAGTTAACTACTACAATAAGGTTTGTGACTAGTCTCATTGTACACTATTTACAATTTAATGATTAACAACAATCATTTAGATTGCAAGTCCTTGTAACACAACCAACCTCATTGCAAGAAGCCTAACAAGGAGACCAGAAGTTAATTATTCATTGTTGAGCATAACTGCAGAGTTATCTGCAACACTATAGCGGTTAACCAAATCAACCTCAACTATAATGAGGAACAATAAAGCAATCTTAACTGTAGCTGTTTGAGCTCATATAACTATTTTCTCCAATAATAGTAATAATCTAAATCAAAGCAATACTAAATCATAATCCAAAAGTCAAGTATACTGGAGATTCTAAAATACAAGCTTCAAAAGAAATGGAGACATGAAGATTAGAAAAGGCATAATACAGGGGGCTCTATCCTATGCAATAGTGAACATTCTAGCTGTAACACCTATTTATAAAAAGTTATTTGGTCCTAATAAAAAGTTATTTGGTCCTTATTAAAAGGCGCCTCAAGTATTTAGAATTGGGATTTCTAAACCACATTGTTTGCTTCAATCAAAATCCCACCGACGTGAGACTTTGCAATTATAAAACTATTCATCAGGTCAACCACACATTCCTTCTCATTGCCAACCTCAAGAAAAAACTCTTTATAGCTTGAATGATTAATATCAATGAAATTGGAAGCTATAGAAGGTAAAAGAAGCAGAGAAGGGTGAAAATCACAGACAGAGCAATGAAAATGAAATGATAATAACAAGGAACAGCTAGCGACAATCACCAGCCAGTAATCCACGAGGCAAAGGGAGCCCATCTAGGGCCAGCAAGCTTTGCACTCCAATAGTAAAGACCACCGGAAGTTGGATAAGAGGAGCAAATCTCAGCCATTGAGAACCCAACAAACATGGTGAACCCAGCAGCAACAAACCACCCATAAATAATTGAGAATGTTCCCCCAAATTTCAACCCAGTGTTGTAAAGAGTGGTTATACCAGTCAGTACCGATATGACTGAGAATGAAAACGCAAAATTGGAGAACACCCTGAAAGTTTGAACCAAACCCATAAATGAAAAAGCTTTGAAAATCCCATTTCAAACGCCAAGAACAAAAGGGGTTATGAGGAATCAAAGGGGAAACGAAGACAAGGTCGTATTGTGTTGTGTTGAGAAAATTTACGAGAGATCACGCCGGAGTTCTTGTTTGTAGCCTAGCTCCTTGAGACTCAGAGTACCTGAATCAAGTGAAAGGTTGCCGTTTGCAGCTGTATGAGATGGCAAGGCCATATCTGCACTGCCCAAACCCGTCTCTACGGTAGAAAGAAAAAATTTCAAGCAACTAAGAGAAGGTTTGGTTTCAGTCAAAATGAGCAATCTGTGACTGGCTGTCTGTTCCCTCTCTTCTTGCTGGGTGAGAGTATGAACTATGAAGTGATCATTCAGAAAAACCTCAACGAGGCAGTCAAAATATATGTATTCGCCGGTCAAATGACAGGATTTGACTTTTAGAACGGCAAATCAATAATTGGTGGATGACTAGAAATTCTGGCAACAATATACCTTTTTTATGCTCATTTTTGTTTTTTTTTTCCTTCTATCAATTAATATTTAATCTTTACACGGCTCTATCGGGGTTGTCCGGTAGTGCATACACTAGAAGTCAATCTCGAGCCGGCCGGAAAATATGAGATTTATGTCGGGCCTAAGTCCAAGTTCGAATATCGACTTGCGATTTTGGGCCAAGCTTGAGCCAGAATTAGTGTAAAAATTTGAGCCCAAGCCCATGATAAACTCAAGAAGTTTGGACTTTCAGATCTTGCCTCGGGCCTTATATTTATGAGTTCGAACTCAGACTTTAAGTATTTTTATCATATATACTATATAGTATGTAATTTTTTTTGGGCCAGACTTCGGGCGAGCACCTTGGGCTAGCCCAAATAATCGGTTTCGGGCTGGGCTCGGCCACAAAAATGAGCCCCAAACCCGATGTCATTTTGGGCCCGGGCCCGGGCCGGACCTAGGCCTGCAGGTGTTTGATGACATCTATATGTAGTCAACCTCGTTAATATTTCTCGTCCATTAAATTTAATTTTTTTTATCTAACGGTTGATAATATTTCAAATAAAAGTTGGAGAAATGAGCCTCACGTAGGATTCACCACGAAATCCCTCACCCCTCCTCTCTTTGAACATATTCTCTTCTCTGTACAATTAATCACTTCTAAAAAAAAATCATGTTGGAAAACACAAACACACAGAAGCATATATTAGGGATGGCAACGGGGCGGGGCGGGGCCGGGTATGCTCTCCCCATCCCCGAACCCGAACTCCATCCCCGCCCCCATCCCCGAACCCGAACCCGATTTTTGGAGTTCGGGGAATCCCCGAACCCGAACCCGACGGGGACGGGTATCACCCGAACCCGAACCCATCCCCGAACCCCAAAAATACTACAATATTATATGTATTTGTATTATATGTATATACATGTATGTGTTAGTATGTATGTATTATATATATATATATGTCATATGTATATATGTATGTCAATATATATATATGTGTGTATGTTTGTCAATGTATATATATATGTGTGTATATATGTATGTCAATGTATGTATATATATGTGTGTATTAATCTATTAGATATATGTAATATATATATATAAATAATATATGTATTATATATATATTTAAATAAAATATTAAAAAAAGTTCGGGTCGGGTTCGGGGCCGGGTAAGGTATTACCATACCCTACCCGTCCCCGGGCAGTGGGGTTCGGGTGGCACCCGAACCCGACCCCGAACCCGAAATTTCGGGTCGGGTACCCGCGGGGAATTTTGCCATCCCTAGCATATATTGACATAAATGATGGAAAGACGACTTTCAAATTTTGCTTATTAATTATAGATAATCATGCCACAATCTACACAATTAAGCTATTACTAAATTAACTTACCCAGAGATATTTCTCAATTCCATAGATCTTCCACTATATGCACCAATTCTTAAACTTGGATTACGAGTGTAGACTTCTTACACCAAAAATGAGAAAAAATCAAAAAAAAAATTATAGAAATGATTATGGAGTTAAAGGGCCAACTGGTGCATAATTACTTCTGAAGAAAAATGTACACACTAGGTATGCACATATAGGGGTCGGCTACACCTAGGAATATTCATTAGGGTGGCCCACCCCTCCCTCCCAATAACAATCAATTTCCAACATCAAAAATGTTTTAGAATTCAACTTTTATTAGTCCAACTTAATCCAAGTCTACATGACACTCCATGTTGGTGTGCCATGTTGGACTTTTTGAAAAATCAGTTTTTATTTATTTTTTTCATAAATGAAACTTTATCTCTCAAAATACATGTTAGATTTTGAAAACAATTACATATTCGAACTCAGCGCGTAAAAATATCTCTAATAAGATTCATTGTTGATAGTTTTTATTACTTTTTTTCAATTACATAATAATGTAATTCATATATATGATGTGTAAAGTGTTTATTCGAGCTCAAATTTTATTACATTATGATAGTAGAATATATATTCATTGTTTTTTTGCATTTTTATTGAAATTACGTTGAGTATTCAAACACGTTAGAGTATAATAGTTAGGACCCTAAGGTTTAGCACTTGAGACATTTAGGCTTTTGTAGCGAATTCATCGAGTTTTAGCGAATCTGAGTATTTTAGGTTACAAAATGAAAATCCGATACACGAGCCCGTTAAGGTTTAGCGAATCAGTTGCCCTTGGAGTTTATAACACTTATTGTTTAGGTTTATAGCATGAAAATCCGATACAAGAGCCTGTTAGGGTTTATAACACTTATTGTTTAGGTTACAACATGAAAATCCGATACAGGAGCCCATTAGGGTTTAGCAGGGTTTAGCAAATCCGTTCTCCTTAGGGTTTAACACTTATTGTTAAGGTTACAGTATGAAAATCCAATATACGAGCTCATATCGGTGCCCATAAATAAACACTATAACCTACGTAACTCATATACTAGTACAAAAAAAACAATGTAATTAAAAACAATGTAATTAAGAATGAGTGATTAAAACCTATAGATGATAGATCTTGTTGGATATATCTTTACTTGCTGATTATGGATGCGTAATTTTTTTCGAAATCTAATATGTATTTTAAGAGATAAAGTGTTTTAAAATTTTGTTTAAGGAAAAAAAATAAAATTGTGCTATGAGTTTTTCAAATGAGATATTTTAATTTTTCATGTCATTTGCTTACAACGCATGCCATGTAGACTTGGGTTAATGTTGGACTACATAAACTTGGGCTATTTAGCACTACTCTTCCAACATATGTTAGGTTTTTCTGTTAATTCTAATATTGGGTTTACATGGGCTAAGCTGGGGACCTATGAGAAAAAAATAAAACATGGGTTTTGTACAAATTTAATTATCAGCCCAAATTCATGAGCATAATTAAAATTCATAAATTATAATATATTGGACTATAATATTATAATTGCACTGCCTATTTTATCTCAAATTAAATATGAATGTTTCGTCATAATTGTTTATTAAAATCTTTACATTCAGTTACAGATACTCGTCAATTAAATATGCTATGGACATATTTAAATATTCTTTGAGCTTACCGCTTAATCTATTTGAATGTGTCAGATTACTATCACAAATCCTATAAACATTCTCAAGATGGTATCATGAATCCATGATTGGATGTGAATTTTAATAACAAATTACATTTTACCATACATTTAATGCAATAAACCAATTCACTCGGTGTATATTGGCATGTCCAAAAATACCCCACCCTTTAATAAATCAAAGTCTCATACATTAAATGCACATGTTCCAATAATCTTTAATAAATTAAGATTATAACAAATTCCATAACGTCAGTGTGACGTACAATCTTCTATATAGCCTGACTAGAAAATTGAATAACACATAATGTAACACACTACCCCAAATATGAGTTCACGTATAATGAAAAAGTAACAAAAGAGGTGTTTTCGAGGAAATCCAATTGTGGAGGGGCTCCTAGGTGCAGAGGGGTGTGCCTAGGGCAGAAAGTTGGGGGAGGAAAATGGGGCAACATGCGTAGGCGTGCACCCCATTTGCGCCCAGTATAATAGGCCATAAAAGGGAAAAAATGATTAGGGTTGCCTAGGCGCTGTCTAGGCACACCCTGCTATTTTCTGTGTGTTTTAAGTATGAAAGTGATAGAACATAGATATCTTTCTTGTTTGGCCTAGATAGAGAAAGAGGAGAGAGAATGAGAAAATATTAGAGAGAGAGAGAGATGCTATAGGGATTTGAGCTTGGATTGATGATTAGGTGATTAGGAACTTCTATGACAATATTCAAGGAAGATTTCAAGATAAAGGTAAGTTTCTATGGATTTTGATAGTTAGGTTTTTATGGGTTTTGTATGTTAGGTTTGAATCTCGATTTCTTGTTAATAATGGAGTCCTAATAGGTTGACTTGGACTCATTATTGTATGTATTTCTTAGATTTGAGTTTCATTTGAGTGGTTTTAAGATCAAGAGCTTGGGTTAAGGATTTTGTAAATTTCTAGAGAGAAAGGTATGGACTCTTGAATTCCTTAATTGTTTGGGTTTTGGATGTGAAATGAAAATTATGGATGCATTTCCGGATCCCGTCCTTTAGCGGCCGCCCTCTCCCTCTCCATCTCCCGCTCTCGTAACTCTGGTATAGTTTCTAGGGTTTTCTTAGTCTCTGTGCCACCTTTATATTATTTTATTGATCTACCAATTTTACACTTTTACCCCTTAAGCCATATACTTAACTTGAATAAATCTATACTGTATTTACCACACTTCCATGTTCCATTGAATCCTTAACAATTTCTATTTAATTTCAAAAATTCAAATTAAATGCATTATTAATTTCCCAATCTCATGGATATTTCCGCCTATAATATTTATCAATTATCTTCACATCACCACAAAAATGCATAATAATTACCATCCATGTCACTTTTCCTTAACATGCATGCTAGTTATGAATTCGGTCCCCCCCCTTATAATTTTTTTTTCCTCACAATTTAGTTACCTGAATAATTCTAGATACTTGGCCTTCATGTCCTCTTCTCTTTGGCAGGTAGCCTCTTCAAACTTTTGGTTCCTCCATACAACTTTCATGAGCATTATGTCCTTAGTCGAAGTTGCTTCACATCTCTTAACAAAATCTCCACTGGTTTCTCCTCATATATGAGATCCGACATCAATTCCAATGGTTCATAACTCAGCACATGACTCGGGTCCTCCATATACTTATGGAATACATGAAATACATTATGAAATACATTATGCAACGTCGACACATGAAATACATTATGTACACTCGATAAGGGTAGGGGTAAAGCTAAATGATATGCCCTAACTTTCACTCTGTCAAGAACTTCAAAGGGCCCTATGTATGTCGAACTCAACTTTCCATTCCTACTGAATCTCATCACTCCCTTCATAGGTGCAACTTTTAAGAGAGCTGAAGCAATGGGTCGTCTTGGTAAGTCAATCTACAATCACCCAAATTGAGTTATTCCCCTTTTTGGACCTCAATAACCCTTACAAAAAGTCCATTATAATGTGCTCCCTTTTCCATCAAGGAATTTCCGAGGGTTGCAACGTGCCTGATGACCTTTGGTGCTTCGCTTTGATTTGTTGGCACGTCAAACATTTCACTACAAACTCTGCCATATGACTCTTCATACCCGACCACCAATAATGAAATTTCAAATCTTGTACATATTTTTACTTCCCGGGTGTATGGAATATGGAGTGTGGTGAGCTTCAGCTAAAATCTCCTATTTTATCTCAATGTCATCTTGAACACATAATCTTCCTCTATACCTCATCCCATCCATCTTGTCTATCATAAATTCCATATTCTTTCATGCTTTTATCTTCCCTTTCTGCTTAACCAACCCTTCATCACATAGTTGTTTCTCTTTCATTATGTCCATCAATGTCGGTTACATACTCATCGCCGCTAGATCGCTTGTCTGCCCCTTTGAAATTATTTTTACTTTCAACTTTTGTAGGTCTCTTAATATTGTTCGTTGTACAACTTGCAAAGCTAGTGTTGCCTTTCGACTCAAGGCATCTGCTACAACTTTTGCTTTCATGGGATGATAATTAATTACACAATCGTAATCCTTTACCAATTCTAGCCATCTTCATTGCCTCATATTTAATTCCTTTTGAGTGAATAAATATTTGAGGCTTTTATGATCCGTAAATATCTCGCATTTCTCCCTGTACAAATAGTGTCTCCATATTTTCAATGCAAAGACTACTACAGCTAATTCCAGGTCATGTGTAAAGTAGTTCTTCTCATATTCATTCAATTGTCTCGATGCATAGTCGATCACCTTTCCATTTTGCATCAACACATAACTTAGCCCATGCTTGGAGGCATTATTGTACACCACAAAACCACTTTTACCATATGGTACTGTCAACACAGGAGCAGATACCAATCTCTCCTTCAACTCCTAGAAACTTTCTTCACACTTCTCATCCCACATGAATCTTGTGTTTTTTCATCAAGGCTGTTAAGGGTGTCACTATTTTGGCAAAGTTTTTCATGAATCTTCTGTAATAACCTACTATCTGTAGGAAACGTCAAACTTGGGTAACATTCCTTGGCATCGGCCAGTACAAGACGGCGTCTATTTTTTTGGGATCGACCAATATCCCTTATTTCAACACTACATGCCCCAAAAACCCTACCTACATCATCCAATTTTCACATTTCTTGAGCTTTGCATAGAGTAGGTTATCCTTCAATACTTGCAAAGTGATTTGTAAATGCTTCTCATGCTCCTCCAAATTCTTCGAGTAGATCAATATGTCATCGATAAATATGATAATAACTCGGTTCATGCATTCCTTAAACACCCTATTAATTAGGTCCATAAACGTTGTTCGGGCATTTGTTAGTCCAAATAGCATAACCAAGAACTCATAGTGATCATAGCGCGTTCTAAAAGCGGTTTTCTTCACGTCGTTCGCCTTGACTCGCAATTGGTGATACCTAAATTGTAAATCAATCTTCCACCCTTGATGTTGGTTCATGCTTAGTTACTACCACACTAGTTAAGTACCCAATACACCCCCCATTGAAAAATTTCCTAGCTTCCATTACTAAAATCATCGACGTATGCTTCACTCTTGAATTGGCTCTAAACTCCAGTGGTTCTCCATTTGCAAGCTTTACAGTTACCTTCTTGCCCTTGCAGTCGATGGTGGCATCATATTTTGCAAGCCAATCCATACTCAGTATTACTTCAAACTCTTTCAGGCTTAACACTTCTAACTCTACAAGCAAAGTAATTTTCGCTACTAGAATAGGAAAATCTCGTACCATTTTATCAGACTCCATTATACTAGAGGGCAAGGTGACGGAATACCCAATAACTATGCTTTCTGGTGTTATACCTAATTTATTAACTAATGATCGTGCTACAAATGAGTGAGTGGCACCAAAATCAATTAAGGTATATGCGATAAGTCCATGGATAGAGATGTTACCGTTTATTTCTGCAACATCTTGATCTGCCTAATCATTCGTCATTACGAAGACTTTGACTGACACCTTATTCTGGTTTGCAGGGCATTTCAGACACTCTTGAGCATAATATCCTTTTTTGTTGCACCAGTAGCACATATTGGACCACTCCAAGCATTCTCCTGTGTGAGCCTTATTGCATTTAGGACACAATGGCCTACCATCCATTTTGGACTTCACCAAATTGGTTGTTGTCGTTCCCGCCATAATTTTTGGTTTCTTACTGATCCCTTGGGTGGCGCTTTGCTCAGTAGAATTCTATTGTCTAGTCAACTTGCTGAAGGATCCCGTCTTTACGGTTTGCTTCTACCTCTGAATATCCTTCACAATATCTTTATGATTCTCTTCACCCATCATTGCCTTACCCACCATATCTTCATACATGTTTTTGTAGACATCCTCACCATACTACTAATTCTGCGATTCAATGCCCTCAAAAGGTGATTCTTTTTCAGCTCAGAGCTCTCGAAGAGGAATGGGACGAACTTGCACCCCTGTTCGAATTTTCGAACCAATTCTACTACTGTCATGCCTCCTTGCTTGAGTTCCAGAAACTCCTTAACATTCTTCTCCTTTACATCCTTAGGAAAATACTTGATGTCAAACATTTCTTTGAATTTTCCCCGTGTAATATTGGCCAAATTTACGGCAATCTTTGCCCCATCCCACCAGTCACGAGCATGTAGGGTCATCATAAAAGTAGCGCACTGTATCTTCTCATCATCCTCCAATCTCAAATGTTCAAATATGGTCACTAGTGATTGAATCCATTCCTTTGCCACTAAGGGATTGGTACCCAATGAAAATTCCTTTGGGTTGAGCTTTCGGAACCCTTTCAATGACATCCATCCTTTGGGGAGGACGTTGTTGCACTTCCATTAACCTTCGCTTATGTTCAACATGTTCTTGCATCATATCCAACATTCGAGCCATCACATCTAGATTCCCGAACTCATTGCCTCTTGGTTCTGCAACCCCTCTTTGACCTTGATTCGTCATGCAACGTTCGTCACCAATCCTCTCTTGTTCATTATCATTTCTCCTAACCAACCTGCTGCGATTCATGTTACAGTCCACACGCAATCGTGCAATATTTCATTCAATACATGAATACACTATCTCTTACATATTCACATCATACCATGCTTTTAGCATTGCACATCATAGTAATTCAATCATTTACTCAACAATTTATTCAAAACAGATATGCAAACAATAATAAATCAATAAATTATTTTATTCAAAATTTAGTTCATAATAGAAATCATAAATAGCAACTAAAACAATCCAATACCCAATTACTCCTCTCCCTTCACTTTATTCCTTTCATAATAATACTAGTGGTCACTCAATACTTAATTTCGCCTACTAATTTCATATGTCTGATTGCACTATTTGCTGAGACTTCTATTGGCAGTACATCTTTTACATGCACACTAATGCATTAAAAAGATCCATCCCCACTTGTGGTTGCTTCTTAAGGCTTTTCCACATAAATTTCATAACGGTGACCTCCCCTAGGGTTAGTTTGCTTAGTAGTAGTCTCACTTTAGTCTCCAAGGGTATTATGTAGTTACTCTCGAGGGTCATCAATACTTTTGCTAAGTATTCCACATAACATTTTGTTGACCATAGGGGCTCTCTTTCCCAATGACGATGCTCTATCAGTCCTCGCTGCATGCACCTACCTCTCAGTACCTTTCGCGTTTTCCTTATTTTCTCCATCTCTAATCTGAGCCATACGCAGTTTATTACTACTATCAAATATCTTGTCAAACCCTTCACTAATCCTCAATGACAATATATATATATATATATCTATTGTCCTTGAGGATTAGTGAAGGGTTTGATATATATATAAATATCTATTGTCTTTGAGGATTAGTGAAGGGTTTGATATATATATATATATATATATATATTATCTATATTCATGCATGTCTTAATCAACAGATAGAATATCAACATATATGATAACGAAAATATTTTACGTTTTAAATTACTTACTTGTTGATGGTCGCGTCGATCCTCAGTGCTCATATAACTCTCATACCATGGATATATGATATATATATATATATATATATTTACTTATCTATACATTTTATTATTTTACCCTATTCTAAAGAATCGTGCCCTTTGATACCAATTGTAACGCCCCAGTCTATGCAAGCTGAACTTCACAACTCTATATTCAGACGTTACTTTTATTACTAGGCAACTAACATTACAAAACTTAAATAATTCATTAAATAAACACTCTCCAACAAACTTCAATGGTAATATTAGTCTTTCAATAATTAAAGGAAAAGTAACTTCCAAACAATTCATCAATGCGCTAAATCCCAATCAAATAAATGCATACTAATTACTCTTAGTACCAGACCTACAGTCAACTGCTTATTTATGAAAGTTAGAAATTACAAGTCACCAAACATAAGGTATTTTGAATAATTTCGTAAACCAACTCCTCTGAGTACCGCCTTTGTTACATGAGCACTATCACTGAGGATGCCCAACATCTCCATCAACAACCGATTCAGCATACTCATCTCCACCTGCATCACTGAACGTAATGAGCCAAGGGCCCATCAAGTAACATTTTATGCACAAATACACATGAATTCCTTCGTTAAGAAAACTCAGTCAATTAAAACTTTTAACCAATACTAGGGCCCTCTAACTCTAGTAAACTGCCACAGAATAACCGATCGGGATTTTCATTCAGCATCCTACCACATAACACTTCCCTGTCAATGAGCTTTATTCCTTTTTCTTTCCAATTCAGTAAACCTTAATAGTAACCTTAATAGTACACCCCCTATAGCAGTTATACTAGGTTTAAAGAACATTTTTTCGTAACTGGATCTTTATAGTATGGTATGCCATGTCATGCACAATTCTTGAAAGTTAATAACCTTGCCAAACATTAAATATCATCACAAATAAATCTCCATTTAATTAAGCACAACAATAATTTATCAACAAAATCAACCAGTGAATACATAGCAATATAGTATAACTCCATCAACACACAAGTTCTGTAACACAGTCGAAACGTTACTTACCTTATTGTGTTTTCTTAAATCCTGATAAAATCAACTATGCAAATCTATCTTTGAAATCCATAATCGCACTCACTATATTAATATTTATATAACATAAAATATTTTAATTTAATTTAATATGGTCAAACCTAGATAGACCTGTCAATGGGTCTATCTAGTATCAACCAGGTCGACCTAACTCGGTTGTGTTTCTTCCTCCACAGTTCGGGTCAAGAGGATCCGTTTAGTGGCTAAATTGGGTCGCCACCCACCAGGGCGTGGTGAGCCTCACCACCGACCTATAATGGTAGAAGGCGGTTGGAAGAATCTGTTGGTGTATGCCCTAGGAGCCAATCATATAGATGATTGTACTCGCATATATTTATTATGTTATATTGAGGTATTTCTTTTATTATGATTTATTTATCTGCACTATATAAATGAATGTGATAAATATCCCTAGAATAGTTGGTTCGATGCCATGAGACTTCAAGTGTGTGACTTGAACGTGGGATCCTCATGGATTTATATAGAACACTGTTCTTAAACGTCCCTAGTCGAGTATTATTGTTAATTGGGATAACATTAATACATTAAGACTAGTATGTAGGTTGATTGATGACCAAATCTTACGGGTCATGGATATGAGATATCAAATCAATACATGAGTATTTGTTAGAGAACAGAAGTATTGGACAGACCCAATATGAGAATACTACATGGATTGTTATATGAATGTCATAAGCTATTCTCATAGTGACGATAATAGATGTTGTCCTCTGACCTGAAATCACTACGGTTCCTAACATGAGGAGTTATACATTTTGATACTGTCTAACGTCACCTGTAAAAGGGTTGGCTATAAAGTCAGTGATTGGGTGTATCATAAATCATGTGGAGGGATGTGAGTGACATAGATGGAATTTTTCCCTCCTATATAGCAGGAGTAATATCTGTGGGCCCCTTAATTGAGTGAGACTGAGAAATGCATGGCCGTGCTCAAAAGAGTCAATATGTGATATCGATCTCGTTTGTTTATTATAGTCTGCTCGGAATCAAGAAACGCATAGATTAACCTATACGGGGATGACACATTCCATGCCTCGGTGTTAATCAAGATATGAAGGACAAAGGGATTGCGTGTAAAATTGGTCATGAATAAAGGTTATGTCGAATCATTGACATTCCCATTACTTGGGTAACAATGATGTGTTGCTAGATACCTCTCATTGTTTGTGATGCTAGAATAAAATTTTAGTTTCGCTGCCAACATAATGAGAACCTATAGGGTCGCACACATAGAATAAACGAAGATTATGTTATTAGAGAATAACAATTACGTTTGGGCTTAGGGCTTTATGTAGGGTCCATGACCGGTTCAATTAATGGGATTGATTGAACGTGGTCAAGTGTCCAAAACGTGGGCTTCTCTCTTTAAGGGGATATGGGCTTTTCGTTTTACTTGGCTCATCATATATAGGGTTAGAGTGTATAACCCTAGTTGCGTTACAACAACAGAATCCAACGCTGTATCCCTTTACCTGAATGGTGGTCGGAGGCCGACATAATCATCCTATAAGCTCACGACACTCGCTTCTCCTTTTCTCTAATTGACGGTCCTAGGCTCTTACGATTGATCCAAAAATATCACGGTTAAATTCTTCCCCTCATGCACGTCCTTTTTCGTGTCAATCCCATTTTCGTTTCTAGATCCTTTTCCTTCTGTCACCGCCCTCTCCGTCTCCCATAACTCTGGTATAGTTTCTAGGGTTTTCTCGATCTTTGTGCCATTTTTATATTATTTTATTGATCTACCAATTTTATACTTTTACCCCTTAAGCCATATACTTAACTCGAATAAATCCCTACCTTATTTATCGTAATATCATGTTCAATTGAATCCTTAAGAATTTCTATTTAATTTCTAAAATTCAAATTAAATGCATTCTGAATTTCCCAATCTCATGGATACTTATGCCTATAATATTTAACAATTATGTTCAGGTCACCGCAAAAATGTATAATAATTGCCACCTATGTCACCTTGCCCATGCTAGTTATGAATTCGGTGTTTTACAGTTTGTGCACTAGAATTTTCATTTGGAAAAGGCCAATTAGTACTTCGAGTTGGTGTAGATGCTGGATATGATGATGTCATAGTATACTAAGTTGTATAAAGAGTTGTAAAATTTCAGGAAGAAATTTGCTCCTAATGAAGAAAGCAAGATGAGAGATATAGGGATGGGCTTACCCCGGGCATCGGTGAGGTGATGCTCGCTTCTAGAGTGTGGAAATATGATAAGGAAATTGATGTGCCACTCAAGTTGGAGAGAGGGAAGCGTAACTCCTGTCAATATTGAGAGGTACAAAAGGGTAGTACATCGTCATCAACTTGTGGCGGAGGGAATGGATAGAAGAAGTAAAGGACTGATTCTTACACTTGGAAGGGGGATCGAGGCAAGGGTTTGAGGGCACAAGGTGACAGGATATCATGTTTTAAATGTGGTAAGGAGGGCTATAAGCATAGTCAGTACATGACTATAGGACCCAAGTGCTTTGGTTGTGGCATGAGAAGCCACAAGAGGAATGAGGGCCCTCAAGGTGCGAAGGGACACAACAGTCTCAAGCACCAGGGTTGCCACATATAGCACCTATCCCAACTCTCCCATTTATTGCTCAAAGGAGGATGGGGATAGGGTGAGGGTAAATAGCAACAAAAGACTTTGACTCAGTGATATGCTTTTGCGTTGGCTCATCATGAGGCTCATAAGCATCCCAAATTTATCGAAGTACCTTTCTTATTTCAAATTATTGGGCGAAGGTTTTATTTGATTTGGGTGCTACTATTTCATTTATTACCAGTTCATTGGCACAAGAACAAGAATTAGAGATCTCTCCAAGAGAGAGATCAACTTTTCTATCGAGTTGCATCCAAATATCAAGCCCATTTTTATTTTGTTGTATCGGATGGCTTCGACAAAATTGAAAGAATTGATGACACAAGTAGAGGAGCTACATGATTTGGATTTTATCAGACCAAGTGTCTCGCAATAGAGAGCCCTGGTACTTTTCATAAAGAAGAAAAATGGCTCATTAAAGATGTGCATCAATTATAGGTAACTGAACATGATTACCATGAAGAACAAGTATATGTTGCCTAGGATAAATGATTTGTTTGATCAGTTGAGAGGTGTAAGACATTTCTCCAAGATTGATTTTTGTTCGGGGTATCATCAGTTGGGGATCAAGGATAGGGATATTCTGAAGATGGCATTTAGGACTTAGTATTGGCATTATGAGTTCTTGACAATGTCATTTAGGTTGAAAAGTGCTTTAACGGTATTCACAGATTTCATGCAATGGATTCTTCGTTCATTTTTTTTGACAAGTTTATTGTGGTGTTCATTAATGACATCTTGACCTTTACGTAGGTCTTGTGATCACTCAAGAAGGCATTGTAGTTGATTACTCTAGGGTTGAGTCAGTGTTGAATTGGGCAAGTCATAAGAATGTGACTAAAATTTGTGGTTTCTTGGGCCTACCGAGGTACTATCGAAGGTTCATCTAGGACTTTTCATGTACTGTCACACCTATGACGCTGCTCACACGAAATGATACGCCATTTGTGTTGACCAATGAATGTGAGGTAGCATTGGAGGAATTGAAGAATAGATTAATATCTCCACCGGTGTTAGTAGTTCCAGATAAAGACGTGGGCTACCAAGTGTATTGTGATGTATCAAGAGTCAGTTTAGGTTGTGTGCTGATGCAATGGGATAGGGTTATTGAGTATGGCTCAAGGTTGCTAAAGACACAAAATAAGAATTATCCAGTTCATGACTTGGAGTTAGTGGCGATTGTGTTTACATTGAGGCAATAGAGATACTATCTTTATGGAAAAATGTTGGAAGTCCTTTTGGAACATAAATGTTTTTGCATGAATGGGGGTTTATGAAAATGATTAATCAATTTGGCTTGAAATTGTAAAGTGTGGAAGATAAGGTGTATTTGGGAAGTCTAAATTCGGGGCTGACATTGGTTTAGAGGGTCTTATATGCACAGATTGCGGATCTGACATTTGATAACTCTGAGGATGATTTTGATTGGGTCCAAGGTGATGATGGAGGCATGAGGTTCATAGCGAGACTTATAGTGCCTGATGATAGATAGTTATCACAGGAAATCTTGATAGAGGCATACCATTTTTCATTTGCTATGCATCCAGGGGTACGAAGATGTACCAAGACTTGAAGCAAAACTTATGGTTGAAGGGTATGAAGGCTGATCTAGCTAGATTTGTGGTGAAATGTTTGACTTGTCAATAAGTGAAGACAGAGCATCAAAGGTAGGTGGGGTTATTACACCCACTACCAATAGCACAATGGAAGTGAGAGCGGATCACAAAGGATTTTGTGACAATTTTGACGATGACATCAAGATGTCATGACACAGTTTGGGTGATTGTTGACAGGTTGACTAAGTCAGTGCATTTGTTCTCGATGCAAAAGATAGATTAGCTTGAGTCCTTGAGCATATTATACGTGAAGGAGATAGTTACACTTCATGGGATACCATTATCTATAATTTCAGACCATGACTCATGGTTTGTAGCTAGATTTCACCTTGGTGTATCATCAACAAAGCAAGGGTAGAGTAAGAGAATCATTCAAATTTCGAAGGATATGCTTTGGGCCTATGTGATTGATTTTGGAGGGAGTTGGGACCGATAGTTGCATTTGACTAAGTTTGTGTTGAACAACTCATTTCAAAGTAGTAATCGTATGACACCCTTTTAGGTGTTTTAAAGGAGGCCTTGTAGGTCGCCCTTGTGTTAGGCCGAGATAGGTGAGAAGGTAGTGTTAGGAACAGACACGATCAAAGAAGCAAGAAAGTGAGTTGTGGAGATCCGAAATTGGTTATTCACCACTCAGAGTTTACTAAATCACATGCTAACAAGAAGAGGAGACCATTGGAGTTTGCGGTTGGGGACAAGGTATTCCTTGAAGTTAGTCCAAGACGTGATATTCTGTGTTATAGCAAGTAAGGGAAGCTGGCAACACGGTTTGTGGGTCCGTTTAAAGTTATTGAGCATGTGTGACCAGTGGCATATCGTTTGGCACTTCCACCGAAGTTGGAGAGGGTTAACAATGTATTTCATGTATCGATGCTGCAAAAGTATGAGTTGGATTTGTTGCATCTATTGGATTGGACTACAATAGAGATGTAAAATATGAGAGTTACATTTTATAGATGGTGAAGATTATTGACCAACAGAATAAAGTGATGAGCTCGATTGTGATTCTACTTTTAGAGGTCCTGTGGATGTATCACGGTGTGAAATAAACGACTTTGGAGCTAGAGTCAAAGATGACAAACAAGTACCCGAGCTTATTTAGGAATTAGGATACTTTTTTCAATTTCGAGGATAAAATTTGTCTAAAGGGGGAAGGATGTAACACCCTACCCAAAATATAAGTTCACGTATAATGAAAAGTAAAAAACAAAGCGTTTTCGATGAAAACCATGTGTGTAGGGGTGCATAGACGCAAAGGGGTGCACATAGGGCAGAAAGTTGGGGGAGGAAAAATGAGGTGGCTGCCTAGGTGGGTTCCTAATAGTGAACCTCATTTGTGACCAGTATAGCGGTGCATAAACTATGTTTGGCATTTTTGGGTCATCATAACACCAAGATTAATTGAGTAATATATTGTAATGGTAGTATGTATGATTGGTTAGTCACCGGGCATGGAAGCAGGTAGGGATATATGCTGTTATAATCACTACTGAATCACTTTTTCTCCAAATTGATTGAAATCAAAGATCAATTGTTATGATTGTTGCCTTCACTTTTGCTTTTTCTCCAAACTTGCCGTGATCCATTTTGTAGAAATGGAAGGTAATCGCATTCTTTTCCCTTGCTGTAGAAATGGCTCATCGGAGTGGGGAGGGAAGGTCGGTTGGAAGTAACGTAGACTAACAAGACCATTCGATCGAAGATGTAACTAGGGAAAGGAATTTAGGTGAGTGAATTTTGGATGAATTTGAATGGATTTTATGTTTTTTATTTATGAAAATAATATTCAAATAACATAAACCAAATGAATTTTTTAACACATCTATTTCTTAAATTTGTTTTCAAAATTTAGATCCAGAATCATTTTTAAAAGCGAAAAAAGAAAACAATTTCTAAACACAATCTTAGTATTTGTGCACAAAAGAGTTTAAAAGTTCTTCTCTGATAATCTAGATGGGAAAAGTTACTGAAACCAATGATATGAGGTTATACACTCAGGGTTTTTAAAAAAAAATTATGCCCATATTATGATGCTGTAAGGTTTTATTTATATGACACTATGGTTGACCAATGTAATCATCAATTTAGATTAGCTGGGATCCACATTAGATAGGAACATAGGTTCAGATTAGCTGGCTTGAAGCTACTGATACAATGCTATCATGTAACTTGCATGTATCCTACATGGATTCCAGGTAAGCTTCACGTAGCTTGCATGAACTTCAATTTTTAAAATCTGAATTTCCAAGAATTACGTGAATTGTTTTCAAGTAGTTCACTTTATTAGATTTATCTAATTAATTGATTTGATTAACTTGATTGTTTAGAATAAAAATCAAGTTGTTTTGGGAATAATTGTCTCTCATTTTAAAGATTTATCTCCTTGAATTAAGGAAGTCTTTCCTTACCTTTCTTGGCATTGATTAAAAGATTATGACATAATCTTTAACTAATTTTGTGGGTCAATATTGAGCATATATTTTAGGCCATTATCTAGGGCTTTCTTGGTTCATACGCATATCATATATATTGCCATTGGTAACCAAACACGCTAAGTGTTTTACTCACCTATTCTGAACTGTATCTCGGGTTTTGAGCGAGTTGAGTTTTTATTAATTTTCATGCATTCATGCATCACGCTATGAGGGAATTCTTGTATGTTATTGGAGCTTGAAGACTTTAGTACGATGGATCTACTTGTGTGGAAGGATCTACTTGTGCTAGGGTGTATTGAGCGACTCGAGCAAGAAACTAGTGTAGATGATGTGGATCCTAGATCTAGGGAGATTCTTGTAACCCGTTTGAATAGTGGATTGCTTCAAGGTTAGTGGCTCTAGACATCCGAGGGTTTTCCTTGGATTGGGTTTTCTTTATAAATATCGTGCGTCACACTATTTTTTTTAGTATTTGATTTTTCAATTGGTATCATAGGAAGTCAGTCTATGTGGCGAGTCTAATCTTTAATATTAATAGACACTAATCGTGATGGGAACAAGGCTCCATTTTTCAATGGTGAGCACTATGTTTACTAGAAGGCTAGAATGAGGATTTACATGAAATATCTTAATGAGCAGGTTTTGACCACCTACTATAGAGGATGATGGAAAGAAGAGGATTTTGGACCATTGATGAGCATGATAGTACGGGCTGGAACAACCAGGCACTTAATGCTATATTCATGGGTGTGTGTCTCGAAGAATTTAGGCGAATTGTAAATTGTGAGACTACAAAAGAAACGTGGGATAGTGTGGAAGTTACACATGAAGGTACGCCACCTATGAAGATCTCAAAACTCTAGAAGTTAACCACTTCCTTTAAGATGCTACGAATGGAGGAAGATGAGACTTTCAATCACTTTTATGCCAAGCTCAATGATATTGTTAATTCCATGTTTGCTCTTGGTGAAAAAATTTCACCTTCGAAAATAGTTTGCAAAATCCTCCGCTCATTGCTTGATCAAAGGTTGCTGCCATTGAGGAAAGTAAGGATGTTGAGACAATCAAAGTGGAGGAGCTTGTGGGATATTGACAAATGTATGAAGGAAATTTTTGTACACTTAAGAGGCTGAAAAATGTAGCTTTGAAATCTAGCTAAGATGAATTGAATGATGACATGGAAGGGTTGGTTTTATTGGCCAAATTTTTTAGAAAATATATAAAGCTCCAAAAAGAGAAGAATACTCTTCCAAACAAAGCTACTATTAAACTGAAAGCTAAGACAAAGTCTAAAAGACATCCAAAGCTAATCTCCAGTGTTATGAGTGTCAAGGTTTTGGACACATGTCACATGAGTGTGCAAACAAAAAGAACAACAATATGTCCATGAAGACTACATTGAGTGATAATGATAGTGACATTGAGGAAAGCAAGTTTGAAGATGAGAATCATAAGATAATCACATTCATAGGTTCAATGCATGTAGATTTTAGCTCAGATTCTGTTGAGAACTCTATTGAAGATCTGGAGGATGACACGGTAGATCTGCAAGACGGTTACAATCAGTTAGTAGTGAAATTTGAAAAAAGTCAGAAATCTAGACTTTTATTACAAACCAAAATGCAGAGAGAATGGTTCATGAAGTTGAATTGATCATAAGTCTTGAGCAGATTCAAAAGCATCGCAATCATCATCAAGCTGAAATTCAAAAATTATAAGGTATAATTTCTAACTTGCAAAGTGAATTATCCAAATATTCCAAGTTTAAAACCTTGCAGATAGGAACCAATAACTTAGATAACATGCTTGGTAAAATATGACAAGCTGAAATTAGGGATGAAATTGGATATACTAGTGAATCACAACAGGCTGAGAAATATTTCAAACCTTTTGTTCAAGGTAAAAATCTTAAAGATTGAAAAATGGGGATTTTGTCCAAACAGGATGTAATATCCCAAACCCAATTTGTTAAAAAAATGATTTTTCAAATTAAATATTTTTAATAAATACTAGACGTTATTAGAAACATATTGGCACGAGAATCACCTGAATCGGAGTTATATTTGTTGAAATTAATAAAAATTGCTTGTGTTGAAATAACAATGGCTCAATTGATTCAAATAGAAAGAGATAATAAGAGACATGAGATTTAGAACTAAGAAAGAAGAAGGAAATATTTTCACTCCAATATTGTTCTTCTAATCCCTAATCCATTTGCATGTATTACATTACATATATAGAAGATTATATTTCTATATTTAGCAATGTAAATGTCAACAATAGAAGCTAATGGGGGTTGGTGGATCATCCATATCAATTAAAATATCTATAACACTCCCTCTTGGATGACCACGCATACGAAAAATATGCCTCATTAAAACCTTACTAAGGAAAAAACTAATGGGATAAAAATATTAGTGAAAGAAAAAGAGTACATTAATCTTGTATATCAACTAAGTAAGATTAGTGCGGAAATTTCCTCGTTAAAACCTTTCCAAGAAAAACGCAGTGGTAAAAACCATCGGACAAATGGAAAAGAGTACAATTCATACCACTGTCTTCATGTCTTTACTCCCTCTGATTCAAGTAGACATTTGAGTTGCCCTGTAACACCCCGTTTCCTGAACATCACATGGTGCTACCCGCACCTTCCTAGGTTATCAATGTGATCCACATCTTTAGTCATTAACGTTAGTTCACTCAACCAGGACAACACCCCAGTCAAAAATCCGGCAGCATCTCCCAGTATATCGGGGAATGCCCACCTGTAACAAAGAAAAACAATAACCACAACAATCACATTATAACCTAGCAGGGCCTCTGGCCATCTATCAGCATGCAAATTCCAACATAGCAGGGCCTCAGGCCATCTAGCAGCATGCAAAAACTGATTTTCATACAAGTATCACAATTCACATAATATAAACAATCCCAAACATCATTCAACAGGACTTAGAGTCCACCCCTGGTTGGGAAGGTACAATCACATAAATTACCTTCTAACCGTACAAAAAACACACCCACCGGTGCCAACAGTTGATAAGTCATATATTATCTCATACAATAAGCATGGAAATAAACAAAGTGCAATGCACTCACTATTGTCAAATCCTAACCCTCCTCCAAGTGCCATCCATACCACAACTCCGTCTCTATTGATCCGCAACACCAGCACTAGTACCAGTCTCACCTGTAGAGAGGAAGGAAAATAAAAGGGTGTGCTAGAAGCTCATTAGGGTAAAAAGAGTGAAAAACCATTATAGGCCGAATCCAATAAGAAAGCAATGCAACAATATGATATCCCAAATGCTTATGACACATAACACAACAATAACACCCGAGTGACCTTTCTCGGGAAACCAATCATAATCTCATAATTCCAACAATGAATCATCAAATAACAATCCAACCATGATTATCCCAATCATGTCTTGATCACAACATCGGACACTCATCCTGGTTCTCCCAACAATCAATGGATGCGGTCGACTCATCAAATTCTCTCGTGCAATCCTGGTTCTCCCAACCATTAGTGGATTAACTGTACCATTTCAACAAAAATCCCCAAAAAGTCACCCGATTGTGTGAGTCCTATCACACCCACACCTCAAGTGTGTTGCCTCACATGAAGTCATTTGGTTGATGTCAATCCCAACACCCAACCATCCTCCCATGTGACATTCAAGTAGTTCCTAGGGTATACCCGAGTCCATACTCGAGCATCCCATGCAATCTCTAGTGCATTCATGTTTCATGCTATCAATTAATATATATATATATATACTCAACCTATATATTTAAAGCTACTCATGATGCACGAATGATCAACCATGCTCAATAAGTGATTGAACACGAACAAGGGTTAATGCAATCTAGATTTCAAGAGAAAACAAGAATAAATCCTAAGTTCATTCTTCCTTAGAAACAATAATGCGAGAACACAAACCCGGTGACCAATGAGGAAATAAACCGCAATTTAGAGAGCAAAAGAACGTATTGATAGTGAATTTGTCAAGAAATCCCCTACCTCGATTAAGCATCACTTACTATAGCAAATTCCCAAAGTTAGGGTTTTAGCCCTCTTTCACCCACCTATCGATTCAAGCATTTCGAACCCACAATATCGTATTAACAACACTAATAAACAATAATAACATGAAATAAAAAAACTAACCAAGAGAACTTACCTTCTCTCTCTAGGATTTTCCCCAAAATTCTCCAACTTCTCCAAATTCAAAACCTAGCCTAAACCAACAATTCAAACTAGTAAAACAATCATAAATAACCCCAGAATCAATATATCTACGCCCTACATTCCATCTATTACAGAATCAAACGAAATCAAAAAAGGCCCTAGATTTACCAAAACTAGAAAACTTACTTGAATCTTGGAAATCTCCTCCAATTCTTGTTTAAATCTTCAATCCAAGCTCCAAATCTTCAACAATCTCTCAAAACCTCACTTTCTCTCTCTAATTTTCTCTCTCTCACACACTGGAATCAAGCTCCACCAAGAAAAATACCATTTCTGGTCACGTAAGAACACTTAATAGCTCGAGGAGTGCCTAGGCGCATTGGACTTAACTTAAGGGTTGGACACGCTGTTCTGGGCGCTCCCCTAGGCGGACTTTTGCACAAGCCTAGGTGCACCTAGCCTATGCTTGGGGCCTCAAATTTTTCATCTCCGTCTCGGTCTTAGCTTCGATTTGATAGATTATGGGCCCAAAATGGACATTTGTACTAAAAGTTATGACCCGTTTTGTGAACTTGGTTCAAAAATAATTCTTTGCGGTCTTATACAACTCGAATGGTCAGTAACCTCTTCGAATCAGTTCTCAATAACATATTACCCAAAATTTAATCAAACTTAATATTTTTGGGTCGGGGTTTCACATCCGTTCCCCCTTAAACAAATTTCGTCCCCGAAATTTAACAAAGTTGGCTAAATCTTTAAGTTTGCACAACACATTGGACATGCGTGTTGAGGCATCCTCAATCTAAAATCCACATGGAACCCCTTCTCTCTAGAGATAACTTGACCCTTATTGTTCACATACATACATACTCCGATGATCATTTAGTTATTTCTCTCAATAATGTATATACTCATTATATAGATACACACACACACACACACACACATATATATATATATATATTTCACACACAAGCTCGGAATACATTAACACAATACAAGGTTATACATCAAATATCAAGGGTTCTTACTCCTACGACCCATATTTCATACATCCGAACTTCCCATTGCTCTATGGGCTTTATTCTTACACATAACCTAGACCACATGCAACTAGCCTTATGTGATACAATGTTTGTCTTCAAACACTAGTTCATCCTCAGATTCTTCTTTAGGATCTTCCTCAAACCTCTCTAAATCCCTGACCTGACTTGCCAGGACCTCATTCTCATATCTTAACCCTCTATTCTCATCCTTAAGACGTATAACTTCACATCGGAGCCTTCGAGTCTCATGTTGTTGAATCTCTAGATTGCTGCTTTCCCCGTAGTTGTAACCCGCTATTTCCACATAATGATAATTCCTCAACTTATGAAGCATAAGTCGGGCACATTCTTCCTTGACATCTTGTACCCCACCATTAAACGTGGTCCATGCTCTAATCGCGTATCTCAAGGCACCCAACTCAACTTCTGGGTTTTGCAAAGTGACTGTTATTCTAACATATGAAGGTTCCCTCACCGTTTTATAACGTGGAGGAGGCATTCCATGACTGGAAGCAAACCCCCTAGCACTCTCACTAAACAATCCTGGGTATTTTCTCCACTTGCCATTTTCTCAATGACATGGTCCTTCACCTTGGTTTCTCTTCCATATATATAGTCCAAATTCATAACACGATTCTTGTAACTCATACAACCCTAGGGAACCCCACACCAACGGCAACCCCATGAAAGACTCTAGCCTTTTTCAACTACTCCATGACGTGTCACTATTTCTTGTGGTATTCTAAAACATCCGTGCAATTTTTCTTCACCCAAATCCCCTTTGGTTGTACCACCAAATCTCTGAAAGATTCCTAGCGAATCCATTTGCCATCCCTGAGTCTTTAGTGTCAGTAATAATTCCATATTGCTACTATTTATTCACAAGACAACTAGTCTATGCTAGCGTGCTCTTTGATGCCTTGATAAATTCCATTTAACTTCTAGGGATATAAAATCCCTTCCCTTCTATCCACAATTATCATTTTCAGGTTCCCTAATCAATTTCTAAATAGACAACTCATTCTCACATGGTAATGGCTTATTCGCCTTTAGTTATCAACCACCCATCTTCTTTCAATTTTTCACCATTATATTGACATTCAAAGTATGAGACACCCAATGTCCACACTTCTTACCAGGATTTTTCTTATTCAACACCATTGGTTTCCATTTACTTACTTTTTAGTATTAGCAAATGAAATCATCAACAAATCATCAAACATCTAGTACTTTTCCTAAATTTGGATCGACTTCCTCTTATCCCTAAGTGAACTCATTTTGCCCCATCATTTTGTACACATTATCACTCATAACCCTTTGCTACATACTTTCCCTCTTTACATTCGCTTAAAAGAAAATACTTTATAATCCAACACATACTTTATCGGCCATTAATCAAATCTAAGTGTTACAAGTAATTATCCCTAGAAATCTCACCCCAAGTTCTTTCCAGCCATACTCACAAAAAGACACAAATGTCAGAATCGCACGACACATTATACAACTAGAAATATGAGAAATACCTCCAATGTAATTCATATGCTCTAATGCCTATTGGTGTCCCAAAGCAAACGCCCTTGTGTGAGTATGAGTTATCTGTTGCTGCTTTTGCCCAGAGCCACCTCGCCCTCTCCCTCCTGTTGGAGCAGTAGCTGGAAGAGTTTGTGTCAGTGTTGGGGCGGTAGCCCTGATATCTGAGACTGCTATGCTCCCCTGCCACCTTGGGGACACTCATTCTTCTTGTGGCCCAACTTGCCACACCCAAAATACTTTTAGCCCTCAGCTCTTAACTGATCTTATTTGTGACCCTCATTTCCACACTTGAAGCAAGTCAACTTGACCTTGTGTGGCCTCGGACCCATACTTTGGTCCTCTCTCTACTGGTAGGAATCGATTCTCTGCCTCTTGTTACTACTTCCACCACCACTAGTGCTACCCCCAAAAGTTAGTAGAGTCCTCTGAACCTCATCTCTCTCTCTCTGCTCAAACTCGAGAGCCACCATTACCATCTCATCATAATCCTTCACCCTAGTAGCCATCACCATCTTACCAAGGCTCGGAAGTAACATATCTCTATACCTTATTGCCTTACTCTCATCGGATGGAGCAAATTTTCTCCCAAACTGATAGAGCATATCGAACTATTTTGTATATTGCACCACCATCATCTCCCGAGTTTGCCTCAACTCTAAAAACTTCCTGGCCCTCTCAGTCTGGAAAGGCCTTGGAATAAATTTCTGCATAAATAAATCCTCAAATGATAACCATGTGAGGTCATTCTTCTTCTCATCGAATGCACTCCACCACTCATGAGCCGATCTACTAAGATAGAAGTAGACCAACCTCACCCTTCTATTATCAGGTATTTCCAATGTCTCCAGTCGAGCACCCATCTGTTTGAGCCACTCTTCAGCTTTGTTTCCCTCTTCCTCCAGAGAACATATGAGGATTTGTCCTCCTCAATTGATCCACCTTATAAAGACTTATACCCGGCCTCTGTAATGCTTCTACCTCAGCTCCCACCCCTAATGTCGGTGTAGGATTAGGTGCAGGTGTAACCACCTTCGTACTCACTTCTGGAGCTCTAATTTCTGTAGTTCTAGCCACCTGTGACTGAACCACCTGCACTAGGTTCATCGCAATCCTTGTTAGTTCCTGTAGCGTCATCTGTGGTACTCCCACTGTAGTATCCAGAGTCGCTGCCACTTCCGCACCCCCTGCCACTTGCCCCAGTGGAACCTCTGGGGTCTTCTCTCTAGTCTCAATATCCGGTATGGAGTCCTGAGTACTCGATACGTGAATAGGAGCCCTAGTCGAACCTACACTACGACCTCTACCCCGGCCTCTCTGTACAGTCGTATCTCTACTCTCACCCATAGGGGTCTCATCAGTAGGTGTAGTGTAATAGTCCTATGAGTATTCATCTGCATGAAAAACAGATAATACTTTCAATAAATAACTTAAACGAGGATTTACAAGGGAAAAAAAACATACCGGATCAGTAGAGCTTTTGGTATGGCTTAGAGACTCATTAACACACCACTATAACATCCCGGGGCCATACACAAATCTTTAATCTAACCTTGCTCTGATACCAAATTATAATGCCCAGAATGTCACATAGTGCTACCCGCACCTTCCTAGGTCATCAATGTGATCCAAATCCTTAGTCACTAACCTTAGTTCACTCAACTAGGACAACACCCCGGTCAAAAATTTGGCAGCATCTCCCTGTATATCGGGGAATGCCTGCCTGTAACAAAGCACATCAATAACCACAACAATCACATTATAACCTAGTAGGGCCTCTGATAATCTATCATCATTCAAATTCCAACGTAGCAGGGCCTCAGGCCATCTAGCAGCATTCACAAACTAATTTCCATACAAGTATTACAATTCACATAATATAAACAATCCCAAACATCATTCAACAAAACTTAGAGTCCACCGCCGATTCAGAATGTACAATCACATAAATTACCTTCTAACCGTACACAAAACACACCCACCGGTGCCAGCAGTTGATAAGTCATATATTATCTCATACAATAAGCGTGGAAATAAACAAAGTACAACGCACTGACTATTCCCAAATCCTAACCTTTTTCCAAGTGCCATCCATACCATAGCTCTGTCTCTACTGATCCGCAACACCGGTACTAGTACCAGTCTCACCTGTAGCGAGGAAGAAAATAAAAGGGTGAGCTAGAAGCTCAGTAGGGTAAAAAGAGTGAACAATCATTATAGGTCAAATCCAATAAGAAGGCAATGCAACAATATGATATCCCAAATGCTCATGACACATGACACATGACACATGACACAACAATAGCACCCGAGTGAACTTTCTCGAGAAACCAATCATAATCTCATAATTCCAACAATGAATCATCAAACAACAACCAAACCATGATTGTCCTAATCACGTCTTGATCACAACATCGAACACTCATCCTGGTTCTCCCAACAATCAATGGATGCAAGTCGACTCATCACATTCTCTCGTACAATCCTGGTTCTCCCAGCCATTAGTGGATTAACTGTACCATTTCAACAAAAATCCCTAGAAAGTCACCCGGTTGTGTGAGTCCCATCACACGCACACCTCAAGTGTGTTGCCTTACATGAAGTCATTTGGTTAATGTCAATCCCAACACCCAACCATCCTCCCATGTGACGTTCAAGTAGTTCCTAGGGTATACCCGAGTCTATACGCGAGCATCCCATGCAATCTCTACTGCATTCATGTTTAATGCCATCAATTAATATATATATATATATATACTCAACCTATATATTTAAAGCTACTCATGATACACAAATGATCAACCATGCTCAGTAAGTGATTGAACACGAATAAGGGTTAATGCAATCTACATTTCAAGATAAAACAAGAATAAATCCTAAGTTCATTCTTCCTTAGAAAAAATAATGCAAGAACACAAACCCGGTGACCAATGAGGAACTAAACCGCAATTTTGTGAGCAAAAGAACGTATTGATAGTGAATTGGTCAAGAAATACCCTACCTCGATTAAGCACCACCTACTATAGCAAATTCCCAAAGTTAGGGTTTTAGCCCTCTTTCGCCCACCCATCGATTTAAGCATTTCGAACCCACAATATCGTATTAACAACAATAATAAACAATAATAACATGAAATCAAAAAAATAACCAAGGGAACTTACCTTCTCTCTCTAGGATTTTTCCCAAAATCCTCCAACTTCTCCAAATTCAAAACCTAGCCTAAACCAACGATTCAAACTAGTAAAACAATCATAAATAACCCTAGAATCAATATATTTAAGCCCTACATTCCATCTATTACAGAATCAAATGAAATCTAGAAAAACCAAGATTTATCAAAACTAGAAAACTTACTTGAATATTGGAAATCTCCTCCAAATCTTGTTTAAATCTTCAATCCAAGCTCCAAATCTTCAATAATCTCTGAAAACCTCACTCTCTCTCTCTCTCTCACACACTAGAATCAAGCTCCACCAAGAAAAATACCATTTCTAATCGCGTAAGAGCACTTAACAGCTCAGAGAGCGCCTAGGCGCATTGGACTTAACTTAAGGGTTGAACACTCTTTTATTGGCGCTCCCCTGGGCAGACTTTTTCACACTCCTGGGCATGTGGCCTCAAATTTTGCATCTCTATCTCGATCTTAGCTTCGATTTGTCATGTTATGGGCCTAAAATGGGCACCTGTACTAAAAGTTATGACCCTTTTTTTGAACTTAGTTCAAAAACAATTCTTTGCGGTCTTATACAGCTTGAATGGTCCGTAATCTCTTCGAATTTATTCTCAATAACATATTATAAAAAATTTCACATGCCGCATACGAATGTCATAGACCAACTTCTTGAATGTTGCCGGTGGTAATGTTTTAGTGAGTAAATCTGCCAGATTATCACAAGAGTAAATCTATTGAACATCAATATCACCACTCTTCTGGAGATGTGTTTAGTCCTATCACCTTTAATGTATCCTCCGCGGAGCTGAGCTATACATGCAACATTGTCTTCATATAATTCCGTTGGGATACTTTTAACATATTGTAATCCACACTTCTCTTGAATATGAGAAATCATTCCTCTCAACCATATGCATTCCCGACTAGCTTTGTAAATCGCCAATATCTCAGAATGATTGGAAGAAGTTGTTGTGAGTGTTTGCTTGACTGATTTCGAAGAAATAACAGTATTTCCAAAAAGAAATACGTAACTAGTCTAAGACTTGACATTGTGAGGGTCAGATAAGTAATCAGCATCGCGTATCCAACCAACTGAGACTTGAGATTTGATGAGTAGAATAAACCTAAGTTGGTTGTACCTCGCAGATAACACAAAATATATTTAAGTAGGAGCAGAACTATACCTGGCCAATAAATTCACAGCAAATGCAATATCTTTCTTGGTACAATTGGCTAAATACATCAAAGATCCAATTTCACTCAAATATGGTACTTCTGGACCAAGTAATGTCTCTCCCTCATCTTGGGGTCAAAAATGAGTCTTTCTTAACATCAAGTGAATGAACTATCATTGGAGAACTCAAAGGGTATACTTTATCCATGTAGAACTACTTTAATGCCTTTTCAATATAGGTAGATTGATGAATAAAGATACCATTATGTAAATGGTCAATCTAAAGACCAAGAAAATATTTTCTCTCTTCTGGATCTTTCATCTCAAATTCTGCCTTTAAACAATCAGCAGCTTTAGTGAGCTCTTCAAAAGTCCCAACTAAATTTAAATCATCAACATAACCAGCGATTATAAAAAATCCAGATTCTGACCTTTTAATAAATACGCATGGAAAAATCGGATCATTTGTAAACCCTTATTTGATAAGGTATTCACTTAATCAATTGTACCATAAGCCTAGATTGTTTTAATCCATATAGTGATTGCTGGAGTTTGATTGAACACAATCCTCTAGACTTTTCTTCAGGCTACCGAAATCCTTCAGGGATTTTCATATAAATCTCATTATCCAGCGATCTATATAAATAAGCGGTTAATAAATCCATAAGACACGTAGTTAGTCGTTCAACAACTGTTAGACCAATTAAAAATTTAAAAGTGATTCCATACATAACAGGAAAGTATGTTTCATCGTAATCAATTCCGGGCCTCTGCGAGAAACCCTATGCTAAAAGTCTTGCTTTATAACGAGTAATCTCATTATTCTCATTTTGCTTATGCACAAACACCCATTTGAATCCTACTGGTTGAACACATTCTGGTGTCTGGACTACAGGTCCAAAAACTTCTCTTTTTGAAAGATAATTTAATTATGCTTTCATAGCATCTTTCCATTTAAGCCAATCACTTCGATGTGGACATTCATCAATGGATTTAGGCTTGAGATCCTCATTACTTCCAGTAATTCTTAGAGCAACTGCATCTGCAAATATATTATCAACAATAATCTTACTTCTATCCCAACTCTCTTCATCAGTTATTGAGCGCTCATTATTCTCATCATCAGGTACCTATCTCTCTTCGAAATGAGATTGTGTCATAGTGTTCCAAGAAATATCATCGTGATTATGATGGTGCGAAATTTTACTTCCTAAAGGTGGAAAAATTGATTCATCAAAGTGACAATCTACAAACCTGGCTTTGAAAACATCACCAGTTAATGGTTCAAGATAGTTAACAATAGAAGGGGAATCAAAACCAACATAAATACCAAGTTGACGTTGTGGTCCCATCTTAGTGCGTGGTGGAGGTGAAATAGGAACATAAACAGCACAACCAAAAATACGAAAATGTGAAATACTAGGTTGATGACCTAATACCAGTTGTAAAGGTGAATATGAATGATGAGCAGAAGGTCTAACTCGAATTAATGATGCAACATGTAATATGGCATGTACCCAAACATCAAAAAGTAATTTACTTTTCAAAAGCATCGGTCTAGCAATTAACTGGAGATGCTTTATTAGTGACTCTGCTAAAGCATTTTGAGTATTAGTATATGGAACAGAATGTTCAACATCTATACCTAATGACATGCAATAATCATTAAATGACTGAGAAGTAAATTCACCAGCATTATTCAGTTGGATAGACTTAATAGGATAATCAGGAAATTGTCCATGCAAACAAATAATTTGAGCTAAGATTCTAGCAAATGCAACATTTCTAGTAGATAATAAACATACATATGATCATTTAGATGATGCATCTATTATAACCATATAGTAACAAAATGGTCAGCATGATGGATGAATAGGTCTACATATATCTCCATGAATACATTGCAGAAAGTTAGGAGATTCTACACCTACCTTCAGGGTAGACGGTCTCACAATTAACTTTCCTTGTGAACACGCAACACACAAGTGATCTTTAGGTAAAAGAAACTTCTGATTTCTTAATTGATATCCATTTGTATTTTCAATTATTCTACGCACCATGGTAGAACCTAGGTGACCAAGGCGATCATGCCAAAGTCTATATTCTTTTGAATTATGGCACTTCTGGTGTATCACAACATGTGTTTCAATCCGTTTTATATTTGCATGGTATAAACCCAAAGAGAATGCTACAAACTTTTCCAGTACAAGCTTCTAGCTTGAAATGATAGAAGTAATATATAAGTAATCTTTATTACCTTCTCTTTCACACTCAAAATGATATCCATTGTGACGAATATCCTTGAAACTCAATAAGTTTCTTTTTTATTTGAGAGAGTAAAATGCCTCCTCAATATATATTTTTGTTCCTTTAGGCAATATGATATTAGCTCTTTCGCTGTCTTCAACTATTTTTTATGTGCCTGAGATGGTATCAACATTTCCTTCAAGCAATGTCAAATGTAGAAAATATTTCTTATGTTTAAGGATAGTGTGTGTTTTCGCACTATCAATTAAACATATATCTCCGCCCACCATATTTCTAAAGAAAACAAAATAACATTTATCACATATTAATCCAAAAGTATCATAGATAAATATTAGGTTCTTTATAACAATATCAATCGTATAAATTTGACAAGTCCGGGACTGGTGGCGAGATCCAATAAAATCTAGGATAGAAAAGAAGGTCCGAGGATCAAACCCACTGTCAGTAGTTCCGAACTTTTGTTTTTCATATTTTTTAAGTTAATTTTTAAACTTATCAAAATAATATTTATAAAATACTACAATCTTATTTCTTGTAATTCGATACACAACACAACAATTAAACTTAACAAAGAAATAAACTTATTTATAAATATCAGGATTTTCTAAGAAATCGGAAACATTTAAATGTGTTAAATCTGCAAGATCTTCCAGATCATCGAAATTTTCAACATCACTATTATCATCAACTTTTGGAAAGATTCTTTCCACCACTTTGCTCTTTCCTTTTATTGATGCTTGATATAAATTCACCAAATGTTTAGGCGTACGATAGGTATGTGACCAATGCCCCTTAACTTCACACCTGAAACAAGTTTCATCATTACCCTTCTGGAGTTTATTTGGCAAATTTTCATTTGTCTGACTTGTTTTGCTCTCATACCTCTTCTGGTGGTATGGATGAGAACCAGAATTACCTCCATGGTTTCCACGATCATAACCACAGCCTTGACCTCTTCTTCCACCATGTCCACAACCTCCATTATTATGTACAATAGCATTCACTTCAGGGAATTGTGTACTGCCAGTAGGACGAGACTGATGATTTTTTTAATAAAAGCTCATTATTCTGCTCAGCCACAAGTAAAATACTAATTAAGTCACTATGCTTCTCATATTCTTTCTGAAGATATTGCTACAACAATATCATATTAGAAGCATGGAATGTGAAAAATATTTTTTCTAACTTGCCAGCCTCAGTAATTTTCTCCTTACGAAAATCAAGTTGTGAGGTGATTTTGTACATAACAAAATGATACTCTCCGACTGATTTATAATCTTGCAACCTTAGGTACATCCACTCATAACCAGCTTTACGAAGGATGACATTTTGCTAGTGTTCATACCTCTCCTTTAAATCATTCCACAAGTGAAGATGATTTTTCTCCATAAAATATTCAGTCTTTAATTCCACATGAAAATGGTGACGAAGAAAAATCATTGTTTTTGCTTGATCCTTCTGAGATTCGGTATTTCCAATTTTTATGGTGTTATTAAGACCCACAACTTTCAGGTGAGTCTTGGCATCAACAATCCAGGATAGATAATTTCTTCCAGAAATATAAAAAGCCGTAAACTCTAAACTTTTCAACGTCGACATTATGAAATATTATAAGAAGCTAAGGAAAATATAGATATGATGAATTGTTACTTACAACCTGAAATGCGTGCTTTCAGAACAGCGGTAGAGACTCGTGTTGATAACGTGTTGAAATTAATAAAAATGGCTAGTGTTGAAATAACAATGGCTCAATTGATTCAAATAGAAAGAGATAATTAGAGACATGAGATTTAGAACTAAGAAAGAAGAAGGAAATATTTTCACTCCAATATTGTTCTTCTAATACCTAATCCATTTGCATGTATTACATTACATATATAGAAGATTATATTTCTATATTTAGCAATGTAAATGTCAACAATAGAAGCAAATGTGGGTTGGTGGATCATCCATATCAAGAAGCTAATGTAGGTTAGTGGATCATCCATATCAATTAGATTATCTATAACAATATTGGATTTGTTATAAATTTTGGAAGATAAATGAGTGATTGTGAAAGGGAGGGGAAATATCATCATTTTGCAGAAAATCTGGGTAAAATCCAGAGCATTTCTTCTTCCTCCAATGTCACATAGAGAGAGAGAGAGTAGGAAGTTGTTGAAATTGGGTTTTGATGATTTATCCACCGATTGGAACGAGTGAGATATCAAAATGAAGCTTGTAGATAGTGGAACAAAAACCTAGGTGGAGTCCTTATCAACGGAGCACCACAAGCAGTGGAGCGGCAAAGGTCTCAATTTTTTGACGACTTCTAGGACTGAGTCTGGCATATTTCGATAGAGTTATGGGACAATCTAGGTATCATTGTGTTCCATATTTCGAGATTTTTAATTTGATATGTGGATCGCCGGCAATTTCGGCGATGGTAGTGGTTGTACCACTGTTGACTCGAGTTGATCGGTTTAACTCGAGTTGAACCGGTTTGACCCAAGTTGAATGGGTTAACTAGTTCGACCCAATTTTGACCGAATTGACCAGCTTTGACTTATTTTGATCGGTTTGACTAGTTCTGACTTGGTTTAGTTGGTTTGATCGGGTTTGATCTATCAGGTTGACTTTTCTGTATTTGAATTGTATTAGGTATATGTATACGTATTTCAATGCAAGAGATTGATTTAGGATTTTGGGTATGAATTTGAATAGCTGAGGCGGTATTACGGGGTCAGTGTGAGTCGACATTTCAGGTAGGGGTTTTGCCCTATTTGTTATTTGGGGTTTTGGTTGTTTCGTATTCGACGGACTTCTACTTGTTTATTTGTGTGAAATTCCCGGAGGTTGGGAATTTCTCGGTTTGCACTCCTATATGCTTTATTTCTGGAATTGCAACTTTATTATTATTTCATGCTATTATTGATTGTGTTTGGGCGACTGGATGCACCCTTGTGCGCCATGTGTTCTATGGGGCCCACACTCAGAGGTGGGGCCTATTTCTTATTTATTTGGTCTCTTTGAGAGTTCGGATAGGACTATACTCTAGTGATTTTCTGTGATGATGCTACGAGATTATAGTGGGTCCCACTTATAGCGACCCTGCCTACTAGATAATTTATTGATGGTTCAGATTTGGTACGTACATGAAGACCAGATTGAGGTGGGGTACATCCTAGGGGACGCTCTTCGATGTAGGCGATGTTATCGAGTACCTTATATAGGCTCGATCCTTATCCAATATGGGTATAACTAGACTGGGAGACACCCTGCGGGGATCAGAGTGGGTCCAGGGGAGGATTTACTAATGTTATATGGATTTAAGTTAGATTATGATTGAGTTCTAATTTGAGAGATGTACTTAAGGATGGTAGTGGTGGAGCATACTCGTTGTCTACCCTACAGATTGATGATTTTGATAATGTCTATGAAGGATTGATTATTTGGAGATTGCACCAAAGCCTATTACCGGCACTTAGAGACAGACTGTTCCAGCTGTTACACCATAGTCGGTGCACTTGTTCAATTACCACTTATCATTCAATCAGGAGCAGGTCAAATGGTTCAAACTTTGACAACACCACTAGCAGTTGACCCCTCCATCCCTAAGTTAGCTCAATTGAGGAAGACAAGACCCCAGTGTATTGAGGTGTGGTAGATCCTAAGGCGGACAAGGATTGGTTGTGATAGTTGGGGAGACAAATGCTGATGCTTAGGATACCGAATGAGAGAAGAGCATTATTGGCCTCAGAATTTTTAGAGGATGACGCTTATGTCAGGTGGGAGAGTTTGACTATCGGTAGAGAGAGTATGGAGATGCCATCATCAGAGTTTGAGACTCAGTTCCTAGCACAGTATGTTCCCCAGGTTGTTCGCGTTGTGAAGGCCAAGGAGTTTTTAGAGTTGATTCAAGAGAGAGATATGATGTTGTCACAGTATCAGGCACGATTTGAGGAGCTTGGTCAGTATGGAGAGGAGTACATTGCCACTGAGTAGAAGAAGATACTGAGGTTTTAGCACGGGTTGAAACCCCACATTGTAGAGCGTTTAGCAGGATGATGGTTCGCACCTACCGGGAGTACATTAACAGAGCACTTGATATAGAGAGGAGTATGATTGATTCGCTAGATTATTGGGAGCTTCATAAGAGGAATTATAGGGATACTTCTTCTACCTCCAGGAGCAGTAGTACACAGAGGACTGATGGCCAGAGATCGAGGCCCCAACAGGACAGGGGTAGAGATCCTAAGATATGAGGCAGGACCGTTCGAGTTAGGGTCAGTAGCAGAGTTCTCAGAGACAGGGACATCAGGGTCCGCGGCAGGGACAAGGGTCCAGATCAAGACCATTCTATTTTTTTCGTCATTCTGGACATATGAGATCGGAGTGTTCCAGGGCGGATGACCCATTGTGCTTTTATTGTGGACTACCAGGACATACACCGAAGGGATTTCCCGAGGAGAGACTCAACACCACCAAGCAAAAGACAGAGAGCCCCAACTCCAGTAGTACCAGCATCCAGAACTCCAGCAGGAAGAGGGGCCAGACTCCAGCACCACGAGTGAGACAACAGCAGCACCAGAGACAGGGCCAGAGAGCAGGAGTTTATGCAGTTGCACCCGAGCCAACACCAGACCGTGATTTCATTTGAGGTAGAGTGCTACTTTTCAGTTCTTTGGTGCGTTTTTTATTTGATACCGGTGCCACACATTCATTTATTTCTACATTTTTTGTTGAGGCATTGGGGTTAGAGATTTCAGGTTTGGATAAGAGATTAGCAGTGGATTCTCCGTTGGGATCAGATAAACTGGTGAAAGGCATCTGTAGGGGTTGTATCTTTTGATTTGCTAGTCATGAGTTTCGAGCAGACTTATATGTCATGGAGTTTACTGACTATGATGTGATACTTGGATTGGACTAGTTGATTGACTATGATGCTGTGATAGATTGTACAGAACGTAGGGTCACACTGACATCACCATCTAGGCGAGTTAGTTTTTGTGGGTCTTGGGTTATTTCGTGTTCATACTTCCTCGACAAATCATGGTATATTGACTGTCTAGTGGCAAGTTTGACTTTTACATCGGAGATTGAGGCTATCACTGCTGTGCTACTGGTAAAAGAGTACTTGGACATGTTTCCTGAGGAGTTGCCAGGGTTACCACCACAACGAGAGATTGACTTTGTGATTGAGTTATATTCGGGTACATAGTCAATTTCTATTCCACCCTATATGATGGCTCCAGCAAAGTTGAGGGAGTTGGATAGGCAATTGCGAGAGTTGCAAGGTCGAGGATTTATCAGACCCAGTACTTCACCATGGGGGTGCTCCAATCCTCTTTGTGAAGAAGAAGGACGGATCGATGAGAATGTGTGTAGACTACAGACAGTTAAATAGGGTGATTGTGATGAACATGTACTCATTACCGAGGATAAATGATTTGTTTGATCAATTGAGGGGTAGTCACTCCAAGATTGATCTCAGGTCAGGCTATCTCCAGCTTAGGATTCGGGAGGAGGACATATCGAAGATAGCATTCCGTACTCGGTATGGTTATTATGAGTTCTTGGTCATGCCATTTGGGCTTACTAATGCCCCAGCAGCTTTCATGGACTTGATGCATATGGTGTTCAGACAATATCTTGACCAATTTGTGATAGTTTTCATCGATGACATAATGATATATTCGGCCATAGAGGAGGGGCATAAAAGACATTTGGAGATTGTTATGCAGACACTCAGGAAGCATCAACTCTATACCAAGCTAAGTAAGTGTGAGTTTTGGGCGACTCAGGTGAGATTCTTGGGGCATGTGATATCTAGAGATTAAGTGGCAGTGGATCCTACTAAGGTGGAGGCCGTGTTGGATTAAGGGACTTTAAGGACAGTGGGAGAGATTCCTAGTTTCTTGGGATTGGAAGGTTACTACAGGAGGTTTATAGAGGGATTTTCATGGATTACTGCATTGATGACTGAGTTGACATAGAAGGGTGTTCCTTTTGTGTGGACTGATAGATGCGAGCAGACTTTTTGGGAGCTGAATACCCAACTCATATCACCTCATATTTTTTACCATTCCAGATAGTGGTTTAGGTTACCATGTATATTGTGATGCTTCAGGGATCAGATTAGGTTGCGTGCTCATGCAGCAGGAGAGGGTGGCTTCATGACTGTTTAAGTCGCATGAGAGGAATTATCCCGTACATGATTTGGAGTTGGTTGCTATAGTGTTTGCACTTAAGTAGTTGAGGCATTACCTTTATGGGGAGCAGTTTGAGGTCTTTTCAGATCACAAGAGTTTACGACACATATTCACATAGAAGGATCTAAATCAGTGGCAGCGAAGATGGATGAAGTATCTTCGAGATTATGATGTCTCATTGTAGTGTCATCCAGGCAAGGCCAACATGGTGGCTGACGCCTTGGCTAGGAGGTTGATAGTGGCACGATTGTCACTTTGGAAGTTTAATTTGGTGGACACCATTGGACAGTATCGACTAGATGTTGATGATAGAGGTGATAAATGCTTCTTAAGGAGTTTGGTGAGTCTTTCAGCACTAGTACAGAAAGTGTTTGATGCACATCTTGGTGATGCGACTTTTGATGATATCAAGGATATGGATGGATGGATTTGAGGTGCTGATGGAGGAGTTCGTTTTAGAGGCCGACTGGTAGTTCCAGATGATGCTGAGTTGAGAGATGAGATACTTATGGAGGCATACTATTCTCAGTTCGCGATACATCCTGGTGCTACTAAGATGTATCCAGATTTAATGAGACAATATTGGTGGAGCGGACTGCAGAGAGATGTGGCCCAAACTGTGATGAGATACCTTACCTGTCAGCAAGTGAAGGCAGAGCATATGAGACCTTATCGATTGTTTAGCTGCTTCCACTACCTGAGTGGAAGTGGAAACATGTGTGTATGGACTTTATGATGGGTTTACCGAGGACCGTGAGGAGACATGATGGCGTGTGGGTTGTTGTTGATTGATTGACGAAGATCGCTCTCATTTTATCGATTTAGAAGATTGACTTGGTGGAGGCACTTACCAGACTCTACATTCAAGATGTCATACGGCTACATGGGGTACCCGTGTCCATTATATCTGATAGGGATCCTCGTTTCACCTTTTGCTTTTGAAGTAGCTTTTATGACACTTTGGGGACGATGTTGAGTTTCAGTACAACATTTCACCCATAGACTGACGGACATAGTCAGAGGACTATACAAATTTTTGAGAACATGCTTCGATCATGTGTTTTGGATTTCAAGGTTGATTGGGAGACGCACAACCCACTAGTAGAGTTTTTGTATAACAACTCTTACCAGAGTAGTATTCAGATGGCGCCATTTGAGGCACTTTATGGTAGACCATGCAGGTCACCACTTTGTTGGTCAGAGGTTGAGGACAAACCCTTATTGGGACAAGATTTGATTCAGCAGACCAATAAGGCTGTGGTAGTTATCATACAGCGACTTCTGACTCAGTCACTTCAAAAGAGTTACGTAGATCAGAGGCAGAGGCCTCTAGAGTTTTAGGTAGGTGATCATGTATTCCTCAAGGTTAGTCCTAGGTGAGGGGTACAACGTTTTGGTACATCGGGAAAAGTTAGCCCTAGGTTCATTAGACCATTTGAGATCTTGGAGAGACTGGGGGAGTTTGGCTTATAGATTGGTATTCCCGCACAGTTTTCCGGGGTTCATCACAGTGTGTTTCATGTTTCCATATTACGGAGGTATCATCACGATCCCCCCCATATCATTGATTGGTCGACTCTGGAGATTGGAGAGTATACTGCTTATGAGGTAGGTCCGGTTCGGATTTTGGATAGCCAGATATGAAGATTGCGTTCGAAGACCATATGCTTGGTTAAGGTGTTATGGCAACATTATGGAGTTGAGGAGGCTACTTGGGAGGTGGAGTCGGATTTGTGGGAGCGCTATCCGAACTTGTTTACTACCTAGGTACTTCCTTGATTTTTACTGATTATTTCTACTATCGATTTATTATTATTATTATTATCTACTAGTTGTATAATTTTGAGGACGAAATTGCTTTTTCGGGGGGGGGGGGGGGGGGGAGGGGGGGTTGTAATATCCTGAACCCAATTTTTTTAAAAATGATTTTTCAAATTAAATATTTTTAATAAATACTAGACGTTATTAGAAAAATATTGGCGCAAGAATCACCTGAATCAGAGTTATATTGGATTTGTTATGAATTTTGGAAGATAAATGAGTGATTGTGAAAGGGAGGGGCATTATCATCATTTTGCGGAAAATCTAGGTAAAAGCCACAACATTTCTTCTTGTTCCTTCAGTGTCACGTAGAGAGAGAGAGGGGGGAGTTGTTGAAATTGGGTTTTGATGATTTCTCCTGTCACGCCCTGACCCGCTGGCACTTGATGTGTTGGCGGGTCGGGGCATGACAAGGTGGTATCGAAGCAGTGGGTTGGACTTAGGACTGAATGGGGGGTATGTACACCAGTCCTGTCTTTTGCCTCGCAACCGATCGAGAAGGTACGAATAGTACCGTGTGAGATATATTTTAAAGGTTCTTTGTTAGCTCATTGACAGACATGCGTGTGTAGCATGACCGATATATCGGTTGAAGGATGAAAAAAAAATTAAAAAAATAAGAATGAGTACGGGACGATATAACTCAGGAGTGACTTGAAAATTTAATTAATAAATTATGTGCCATGGATGATGATTTTTGGAGTATGTACGCTTGAGAAGTGTTGCGTGTATTGAAAAAAAATTAATTATTGTTAAAATGTTGTTGAAGTAGTTTGGTTGGCGGATAGCGTCGGGGTGCCTGTTAAATTGGTGTTGCATGATTGGTAGAGAGTACCATAATTGATAATAAGTCTGGTGGCGTAACTTAAAATTTGTGAGTTGCAGTTTTAGTTAATTTGATAGTGAGATTGTGTTTTTCACCTGTTTTGCTTGGCTGTTGTTATGTGTTAATTTGATGGTGAATTCAAGCAAAATTTTGTGAGGAAGAGGGTGATTGTATTCCATGTATGGGAATACCAGCTTCAACAGGGGTGAGTTCGGGGAAAATAATCTTAAATTGAAGTAATTTTTCATGAGTTTGTTTATTATGAATTTTTGGGATGGTAATTCAGTGATTATGTGATTTGAGTCTTTCAAGTGGTAGTGACTACATTTATGTATATGTCGTTAACATCAACTTGGAAAGATTTGTTGGGTGTTGCATTGAATGTTGAACTGAAGTGAATGTAAATCATGTGTTATACTCGGTTATGCCCGATGGATTGATTATAAGAACCTACTTGATCTGAGTTGAGATGGCCATATACTTAACCTTGAGATGAATTGATGTTATATGGGTTCCATGCTTTAATAATGGTGACGCTGGTATGTGGCTAATTACTGAGTTGTAAGAAGTGCGCACTTTAAGTTTACAACAAATTGAAATGAAAGTGGTTTCAGTGCTCTGCATGTGATACGTGGAATTTATGGGTGATGTACTTCATAATGAAAGGTAGGTTATTCTAATTATGTAATCAGTGCTAGGCTGAGTTTGAGTGTTTATACATGAAGTTATTACTTTTGATAATTGAGAAGTCTAGATGAGAAGGAATGTGATCACTAGTTATTATAGTGGTGGTGAAGTGGTGTTGCAGCGCTTATAATTGTGAGATTTTAATTAACACTAATATGGCTAGTTAGCCGTGAACTACATGATATACTAGTTAAAGTGAGTACAGTAGGTAACAACAATACTGATGATTATAATGGATTGTAATGATTGAGACGCTAAGTGAATTTTCCATGGTTTGGATTAAATGTGGTCTGGACTGTAGTCTATTGTAGGACCTTTCGGCTGGTCGAGGTGATAAACATCATGTTTATCACCTCGGCTGGTCGAGGTGATAAACATCATTATCAAAATTGGTTCCCCAACAGGTGATATGGAAGTTTTAGTGGGAGGAGTGAAAATTCTTATGGTAAAAGAATTTGATGATTAGGTAAATTGATTGTCCTTATAGGGAATATCTTGACTTTAGCAAGCTGGGGAGGTAGAATTTATGCCTTCTTGTGCTATAATTGTGACTGAATGGAACATGTAGAGATTTTGAGTTGTTCCTGTTAGATGGTGCGTAAATTGGGATTTATGACTTTGCTTTGTCTATTTGTGATGCTAGTTGCCGAAGGTAATAATGGAAATTATTATTGATGGTTCTTGGCCAATTTGAGTGAGTGGACATACTAGTATATAGAGTTAGAGTTAATAATGTGGCATGATATAATACAAAGTGGTTGTCGAACTGTGAGTAGCAGTGCCATACTGGTTGATGAGAAGTACAGTTATGGTGTTGGGCGCAAGTAGAATGTTTGAGCATTCGGAAAATTGGATATCTATATAGTGATATGTGACAAGTCTAGAATTTTGGTGGATATAATGGTATGTTTATCAAATTAAAGTTTGGCTAAAAAAATGCTGAATGTAAGTACATGTGGTTCGTTATTTATGGTCAATGAGAATATGGAAGAAACTTTGTTTAGCACTTATTGACTAAAGGTGCGGTTCTAATGGAACAACTTGTGACAACAAGTTGAGGTTGAAATTGGTTCATAGGTTGAATCATAAGCATGTAAATCCCAGGTGATATATGTTGGAATAATGGGGTGTTCACCTTATTTGATTACGTGAATAAGAGCGGCTATATATTGTGTGACATAGACATTAAAGTTTTGGATTATAAGCATAGTTGGGAGTTAAAGATTGTGGTTACGTATAACTTTGTGGAAGCATATGAGTTATAAACTAAACCGGGAAAGGGGGAAGCAAAAAAAAAAATATTTTTTACATTAGAGGATATGGCAGTAGTACATCAAATGATATTATAGCATTACAAAACATGACTATTATACATAGCATATATGTGGGCAAACCTCAAAGCCAACAAGCGAAGATAATACAATGGTAGATTATGGGAATTTGTACATGGATAGTAGAAAATAGTACAGACCAGGACGAGGACATACTAGTAGGTATGTTATTGGTACTACCTAGCAGTGGTCAAACCATCCAGCCCATTCCTCCGTGTTGTATGGCTCGATACGAGGGAGTGACCCGAGAAGGTAATTGGAGCTAGTGGTGTATGGGTCGACATAGTCATTGTTTAGGCTGGTTGTGGCCAACGTAACATTCTGATTATTCTCTGGCAGTGCTGCTAGCCGGATTATGAAGTCGAGTTTGGATATGATTTGGTCATATATCCCCTCCACGACTTGGAGTTGCCTCTGTATTTCTTGCAACTTGTGGAGTATATGGGAAGAGTTATCATGAGAATGGGTATCCATGGAGTAGAGGGGAAGCAAGGGTACTGAACTCTATGGAGATTGGTTGAGCCTCTCTAGTATGAAGGTTAAATAGAATGAGAGTTTAGATGGATAAGGATGAAATTATTTATTCAAGAAACACGTGTCGTTATGGGTGGATGACGGGCCAGTAGGATAAGAACGGGCTCATCTACCCAAATTTGTTGTGTCAGTATTCGGTTTCTTTTATCTGGGAAGTGATAATATCAAAGCCCATATCCCGAGAACAACTTAGATTTGTCGTCTTACAAGGCTGATAATTGTTTGAGTGAAAAAAAAACTGAATGGTGAGTGGTAATATTAAATAATGGTGTTGTGTGTTAGGATGGTGCTATTAAGTGTAATAACTAAGACGAAGGGGTAATAAATGATTTTTTTTCGAGGTACGTGGCAACCTATTCAGGTTATTGTTGGGTTACAATGGAGTTAGAAGATACCTAACTTGGTAATATTTTGCTCTGCTTGCTGTAGACAAGATTCTCGAGCAGAATGTTTGAAGTGTTGGTATTGTGCTGTGCTTGATAACATGATAGAGTTAACTTGGAATTTCCTTGTAGTTTCTGGTGTGATTATTCAACCTTAAAGCTAGATAAGGTAGTCGGGTTCATTGGTTGTGAATTTTAAATGTGAAGTTGACTTTACCTGGGGGGTTCCATAGAGAGAACTCCGGTCTCATGTCTCACTAGATTATTTGGACCTTTCTTTGTAGGGGCCACTACCATAGTGGAATCAAGTAACTAATGAGTTCTAGGGGTACTCAGTTTCAATGATTGTGACGTGGATCGGATTGGTCACGTTTGTCATGCTGTGTGGTCGCTAGAAATCTTTGGTAGTTGCTAGCTCAGGGCGACTAGCAATATTAATGAAATGAATTGATGTGACCTTGTGTTAAACTTGCACATCTAGTGAATAAAAATTCAGGTGTTGCACTAGATAATTAATGGGCTATAGTTGGTGGACAAGTTATTTAATCTAATGTTGTTTAATAAAATTATTTATGTGATAGTAAATTGTTGTTGAATATTTGCCGTGGCGTTGCTGGTTTGAGCTGCTTATTTTAAAAATAAAAAAAAGTTGGAATGATGCTAATTTTAAAAAAATTGTAACTTACAAATTGATATGGTGATTTGATATCTGTTTTGAAATCTCTTGCATGAGTTCGTGAAGTTTTGAGTTGCGTGGAGATATTAATTAGTGAGGAGATGTGTGGAATTTACTTTCAATTGATAATGTTAATTATGAGTAGTAACTCTGTGCTCATGATGATGTGGCCATTCTGATGTGATAATTGTTAATAATATAAAAATTTAATACTGGATATATATTATATATATATATATATAAATTGACGGGGTTGGAGTGAGATAGTTGGAAGGCAGCTATATATATGAGAACAAATGATGTACAGATGTATTAATTTGAAAAGGGCCACTGATAGGCCGATGTCAAGAGGGTGATTATTCACTGATATATCGTGCTTTGAAAGTTGTTGGAAGGGTGAGTTGGTGAGGATTATGTGGTGTGATAGCACACGTGTGATAATTATGAATTATTCTTTGACACAGTAGCTCGGTTATTGCAATGCTAATGTAAAGGTATTTAATGACAAATTCTGGTGTATGCGTGAGTGGATGATTGTGACCGAGATGGGGGGTCACGGTGGGACTAATTGAGATGAATTACTATTGATCAAGACTTCTTAAATATGACTTGTGTTGTCTTTTGTTTCGAAATTCTATGCTAAATTGATCCCGGAAATCGGTTATTGTAGAGGGAAAAAAAATTGATGCTAGATATGAGTTGCTTCTTAAATTATATTGGCGGAGTATTGGTGATACCAAGTGGCAGAATCATTGTGTAAAAAGGGTGACCGAGGCGCTAAATTTGCGGTGGAGAACTAATAAGTTCCACATTGTGAGATTGGGATTAAATTTAAATTTCGGGGACAAAATTATTTAAGGGGAGGAGAATGTGATACCCAAACTCGAGAATAATATAAATAATGAATAAGAGAGTGACACGTGCACAATGATACGATAGTGGAACAGATAATTAAATTTGGGTTAGACTAAATTAATATAAAAAAAATTATATATATTATGAGTACTAAAGATGGTAGGAATTATGGAAATTAATAAGTTATGAGGTGTTGGATCACATTTGTTGGAGGATGTTATTTTGGCAAAAGAAAAAAATAGAGAAAGAAGTTAAATGGTTAATTGAGAAATTGAAATTGTTATGGGTGGTTATTAAATCATTAAATCGGAAGAGTGTAGAAGAGTGGAAAAACGATTTAAAAAAAAAGAAGAAGAAGAAATCAAATCTTTAGAAATATCTGAATTTAGCTTCAAGAAGGAAAGAAAAAAAAGAAAACAGGAAAAAAAAGGAAACAAGCAGAGAAGAAAAAAAGAAAACGTGACATTCGCACGTCAGACTTTGGCAGAGTCGATCTCCCTCGTACGGCCACCGTTGGTCACAAAATTGGTACCAATCTCTTCGTCTCTTCGAGAATCGTCCAAAACGGAGCTGTATAGCTCTGGGAAGAGCTCTCAAAAGTTTCGGCCTCCACAAGCTTTGACGGTCGATTTCTTCCTCCTCCGACCTCCGATTGATGCAAGACCACCACTGCTGAGTTCTTCTAGGTGAGTACTACAAAGCCCAGTTGGGGATTTTCGGTGAAAGTTGTTGGATCTCTGGTGACCCGAATATGGGTATTTCGAGTACTATTTGAACCGTTTGACTTTTTCGGGTAAAAATTTACCTGTTCAACTAAATCATATATTTTACGTATTTATGCAGTATTTGAACATATTTGTGACCTTTATGTGCATTTTGGTGTAGAACTGGTATATGAGGCCTAATGATGTACGTCAGAAAAATTATACGGAAAAACATTGGTTCGAGTGAGATGTGAGGCGCGCTTCACGAGGTAGGAAATACTTAATTCTAAGTTATTTTTGTGGTTTTTGCGTTTTAATTAATTGAAGTTCTTGGGGTGTGGTAAAATGTGAAATGAATGCTCGGGCATAAGTGCCTACTGCTGAATATGGGTTGTGTATGAATGTTTGAGAGTACATGTCGCGATATAGTGTGATGTTGTAGTGAATGATTCCGTTATATGGTACCCCTGCATTTCATCGAGAAAGGGATGTTTTATTACTGAATGCATGTGATTGAATATTTGCTTATATTGGGGTTTTATGTAAATTGTGGGAATTGTGATATGGAGATTGGGATAATGTGGAAAAGGCCCTGTACGTAGAGTGGGTGGAAATCCGAGTAAGGATTCATTATGCGGCCATATAGTGAAGGGGTGGCAAGTCCCGGGTATAAGAAAGTGCCTACCTTCCTTACTCGTAGATTGCCTCCGACGAGGAGGTCAAAAAGCGGAGAAAATAGTTTCCGGCAATGAGGTTGAAAGGCGTTGAGTTGGTGACGGACATTCGAGGAGGGTTGAGAAATAGAAGTGTTATTTAAATTGTCGTGCTTCAGTTAATAATTATTTTTGAATGTTTTGTGTGTGAATACGGTATTCCCTACTGAGTTTCGGCTCACCCCTTACTTTCAATTTTTTAATTCTCACTTGAGATGGTTGTGACCAGTCGGACAGCGAATGCAAGCAAGAGAGAGGAGTTGGAGTACAGACCGGTGTGCTGAGTAAGGATTGAGGGGACCCAGGGAATTAGGATTGCTGAGTTGGAGTCTCAGCCAGTTACATGAAACAATTATGTACTAATATCTAACACCTATATTTTAAGTATATCGATAATTATACTATTTAAAATATTTTGTGAGTTTTGGAAAGGAAAGAGTCGGGAGTGTGGTTTAGCTACAAGTCACGTGCCGACGGGTCGGGGCGTGACATCTCCACCAATTGGGGCGAGTGAGGTATCAAAACGAATCTTGTAAAGAGAGGAAAGAAAACCCAGATGGATTGGTTGTCAACGGAGCACCACAGGCGGCGAAGGTCTCGGTTTTTTGATGACTTCCAGGAGCGATTACGGTAGATTCCAATAGAGTTATGGGACGATCCAAATATCGTCGTGTTCCATTTTTTGAGAGCTTCAATTTGATGTGTGGATCGCCGGCAAACGTCACCGGAATCGACGATTTCGGTTACAGCAGTGGTTGTACCACTGTTTCTTATTTGGGGTTCCGGGAGGTTCCGTATTCGAAGAACTTCTACTTGTTTAATTGTGTGAAATTTCTGGAGCTTGGGAATTTCTCTATTTGCACTCTTATCTACTTTATTTCTGCGATTGCAACTTTACTATTATTTCATGCTATTATTGATTGTGTTTGGCCGACTGGCTGCACACTTGTGCGCCATGTCTTATGTGGGGCCCACTTATTGTTTGTGTGGTCCCCTTGAGAGTCCAGATATGACCTTTTTCTGGTGATTTTCTGTGATGATGCTACAAGATTATTGATGGATGATTTGTACTAGATGATTTATTGATGGTTCGGATCGGGTACATACCTGAAGACCAGATTGAAGTGGGGTACATCCTAGGGGACGCTTTTCGATATAGGTGGTGCTATCGAGTACCTTATATAGGCTCCATCCTTATCCAATCTAGGTGTACCTGGACTGGGAGACACCCTGTGGGGATCAAGTTGGGTCCAGGGGAGGATTTACTGATGTTATATGGATTTGAGTTAGATTATAATTGAGTTCTGATTTGAGAGTTGTACTTGAGGATGGTAGTGGTGAAGCCTACTTGGTGTCTACCCTATAGATTGATTATTTTGATGATGTTTATGATGGATCGATTGTTCGGAGATTTTATATCCTATCAGTGTATCATTTCATAATTTCCTTTATGCTTTCTATATCTTATAGGTTTTCATACTTTATCTCTAATTTATTAGAGTTTGGTGGTACTAGAGGCTATCAGCATTGGAGTTTCTTTTCATTCTACTTATACTTCTTGAGTTCTAGATTTTGTTATTCTAATGAGCGATATTTTCCCATACCCCTACTGAGCTTTGTGGCTCATCCTTTTCATTCACATGTTTTGCAGGTGAGATAGCCGGAGTGGATGATTAGCGCAGGGATGCGTGAGAAGTGATGTGTAGCTGCTATAGGGAATATTTTGTGTTTGTATAGTATCAATTTCCCATATCTATTATGTTTTGGATTTTTCGCTGTTCACTCTGGGTTGCATGCTACTATATTTTGGGATGTTCATTTGGGATTTATTTATATATGTGGGTACTTCTGTTGTTTCCTTTATGAATCATAGTAGCTTGGGTAGATGTTTGATTTTAAATATGGTTCAGGGAATATAGTGATCCCTACCGACCACGCTCCTGGGATTCATATGGGGTTCATTCGTACCTATGTAGGGAGAGAGGTGTGACACAGGTAAATAAAGGTAAAGCTCTTATTATTCTATCATCTTATTCTTCACATGAATATAAACTTTAGATTGTGTCGCAAAATTCTCACGTATCTTACAGGAAGCATGCATCTACCAATTCACGTAGGCTACATCAAGGTCACATGAGACATGCATCTTATAATGCATCTATCAGTTCACGTAGGCTACCTGAAAGTCACATGAGACATGCATTGCATAAAAGATTTGGCTCTATGCCTATATGTCACTTGTGTGGTGTTAAAAGGACATATTAGACCTCATTGCTTTAAGTTGATAAATCAAGTAGAAATGTGCATGCTAAGACTATTTCTAATACACATGTTTCACATTCTACTGAAGTGTTCTAGACATTTATAAGCTTTCTCAATTATTTTGATAAGGCATCCACTAGCACATCTGTTTTATGGTCTCCTAAAAAGATTTGGGTGAGAAGAGGGGAACTATCGTGCAATGTTGCACTCGTAGCATATAATTGTAGGTGTCAAGATAAGTGGTATTTAGAGAGTGGATGTTTAAGACACATGAGTGTTGATAAGTCACTATTGTCCAAGAATAAAGCTTTTAATGAAGGTACTGTTACCTTTGGGGATGGAAGTACAACACAAATCAAAGGTAAAGGTATGGTACATGGTATAGGGATTACAAATTTGAAGAATGCATTGCATGTGGATGGGTTAAAAGTCAATCTTGTGAGCATAAGTCAATTGTGTGATGCGGGGTGTATTGTTAATTTTTCAAAACACAAATGTGATGTGTTTGACTTTTAGGGTTTGCTTGTTCTGACAATAGAAAGAACCGATGACAACTACTATGAAATTACATGCACTAACAGTTTTACTTGTCATTCATCTTTTCTAAATGACTTTGATTTATGGCACTAGTGCTTGTGACACATGGTGAAAACTAACAATGTTGTAGGTATTCCAAAGGTCACCACAGGTTCAAAGAGGATATGTGATCCTTGCCAACAAGGTAAGCAAACTCGGTCATCTAACAAAAAGGTAAATTCTCTAACTATAAGTCGACCACTTCAGCTTGTTCATATGGATCATATGGGTCCAACCCAAGTCGAGCGTATTAGAGGTAACTGGTATATTCAGGTTGTGGTTGATGATTTTTCTAGATTTTCGTGGCTATGTGTTTTACATGAGAAATCTGAAGCTTTTGAATCTTTCAACACATTTGACCTTAGAATTTTGAATGAACATACTCATGTCATGCTATATAGGAAGGACATTCCTAGAAAGTTCTTGACTAAATCCATTAACACGACATGTCACATAATGAATTGAGTGTATATTCGTCTAGGTACTTACGTAACTCCTTATGAGCTATGGAAAGATAAGGCACCTAATCTCAAATATTTTTGAGTTTTTGAAAGTAAGTGTTACATTTTCAAGGATAGAAAGCACTTGGGTAAGTTTGATTATCGTAGTGATAAGGGTACCTTTTTGGGGTATTCAAATAATAGTCATGTTTATAAAATGTTTGATAAAAATACTTCTACTGTGATGGAGTCTTCTAATGTCATTATTGATGATTATGAAGTGAAAAATGAATGTGTGTAGGAAGTAGAGATGATGAATAGATTTGATGCAACCATGATGGAGGCTACATAAAGTGGAAATAGTGTATCAGACACACATGAAGATATTCATATAGTTCTCATGCAACATACTTTAGACTCCAGATAGGCTACGCCAGGATCCATACATCCTACATCAGACTCCAGACAGGCTACATTAGGATCCAAATAGCCTACATCAGAGTCTGTTGAGACGACTAGTGCACCAAAACTTCATCCATCCTCTAGAGTGCGACTTCATCATCCTAAGGATCGGGTAATAGGAGACATTCATGCTCCTTTGACAACTCATCAAAAGCATCACAATGAAGTAACTTTTATGTGCTATGTATCTCAAATTGAACCTAAGAAGGTTGATGATGATTTACATGATGATTGTTGGATTTTTGCTATGCATGATGAATTAAATTAGTTCATTCATAATGTTGTGTGGGAATTAGTTCCTTTTCCTTTTGATGTGAATGTCATTGGTACTAAATGGATCTTTAAGAAAAAAGTTGGTGAGGATGGATTGATCACTAGGAATAAAGCACATTTGGTAACACAAGGATACACTCAAGTAGAAGACATAGATTTTGATGAAACTTTTGTTCCTGTTGCTAGGTTAGAATCCATTTGAATTCTACTTGTTGTTGCATGTTCTCAAAATCAAGCTTTATCAAATGAATATGAAGAGTGTTTTTGTGAACGGTATCTTACAGGTAAAGGCATATGTTGCACAACCCAAAGGATGTGTTGATTCTGTGCATCCTAATTATGTGTATCAATTGAAAAAGGCACTCTTAGGATTGGAACAAGCACCATGTGCTTGGTATGAGCATTTAACATCATTCCTTATTAAATTTAGCCTTAAAAGAGGACATGCTGATTCTACATTGTTTGTGGAAGTCAATGGTGTGAATGTGTTTATTGTTCAGATCTATGTGGATGATATTTGTTTGGTTCTACTTCTGATGTGTTGATAAGTGAGTTTGGTGCTCTAATGACTAGTGAATTTGAGATGATTATAATGGAAGAACTTAAATTTTTCCTTCGTTTACAAGTGAAGCAATATGATGATGGGATATTTATTTCTCATTCAAAATATGCTTAGAATCTTGTAAAGAAATTTGGTGTTGCAAATTCTAAACATGTAGTAACTCCCATGGTACTTCCACCAAATTTAGTAAGGACATGCTAGGTAAAGCTGTAAATGAGAGTCTTTATAAAAGCATGATTGGCAGCCTACTTTACTTGACTTCGAATAGGCGTGATATAGCTTATAGTGTTGCTGTTTGTGCAAGATATTTGTCCTGTCCTAAAGAATCACATCTGATTGATTTGAAACATGTTGTGAAGTATGTGAGTGGTACTAGTGAATATGACATCCATTTTTTGTTGACACTGACTTGAGTATACTTGAATATTCTGATGCTGATTGGGCAGGGTATTCTGATGATAGAAAAAAGTACCACTAGAGAATGTTTTTATGTATGTTGCAACTTGGTTGCATGGTGTAGTAAGAAACAAAATTGTGTGTCTTTGTCTACTACTGAGGTCGAGTAAATAGTTGTAAGAAGCTATTGTACTCAACTAATATGGATGAAGAAGATGTTGGCTGATTATGGATTTGACCAGGATAAGCTTACTATTTACTGTGACAATGTTAGTGCTATTAACATATCCAAGAACGCTATGCAACATTCTTGAACAAAGCACATTGACATTTGCCACCACTTCATTCATGATCTAGTAGAAGACCAAATTCTTTCTCTTGACTATGTTCTTACTGATGTTCAACTAGATTATCTTTTCACTAAGCCTCTTCACTTGCAGAGATTTGAATTCCTTAGGAAATCTATAAGTGTTGATTTTCCTTAATTCTCTTCTACATGCATATAGTAGTGTAGTGTATTGTAGTAGAAAGCCAGGTTAGCTCTACGTAAGATCTAGGGTTTGGTCCTAAGTGTATGTTAGTAAGTCTCCAGTCCATAGCAGGACCTCCACTAATCCTGTATGTTTACTTATCCCTTAAATCCTCTTTATTTGAATTATATTGACTATTGTTATCTATTGTAGCATAGATAAATACTCGTTGACACATACGATCTACTCGCGTTGTAGCGACCTTGAGAAATGAAGAAAGGTGAGGGAGATGTAGGGGTTGTTGTAGAGGCCAAGGTAGAGGAGTTGCGCTTACTACCAGGCACACTCCCAGTACACATAACTCAATTCTAGAGACGGGCATCGATGAAAGGGTTAAGGATAGGGTTTATGTGGAGGGTTAGGAGAAGACCCTGGAGTAGGTTCTACTGGAAATACAGGTTGTTCCTACAGCTATTACAGGGTAGCCTGTGACATTGGAAAACTTGAGTGACATTGTGATGAATCTAGTTTAGGCGATACAAGTGCCGACTCAAGCATATATGGTGAGAGCACCTATGGTTTGGAGTGAGGGACAAGCCTCTAGAGCTAGTGAATGGGATGGTTTTAGACCTAGATGGAAGATCTGTGAGGTAGATCAGCTTAGGAGGACTTATGCTCAAAAGTTTGATGGAGAAGAAGTGGGGTATGAAGCCAGATAATGGCTACGACAGATGAGTAAAAACGTTGAATCTCTAGCTTTAGCAGACGATTCAAGGATGAAGTTGATCTTCTACTATCTTAGAGGAGTAGTGCATGACTAAATGGATTCCTTAGATAAGAGGAAGCATGGCTTGACTTGGACATCATTTGAGATGCATTCATGTAGCGGTTTATGCCTCAGAGTTATTAGTCCAAAAAAGCCAAGCGGTACATGGAGTTGCTGCAAGATCGTGACATGATGGTGATGTAATACATCAAGAAGTCTACGAAACTTTATAACTTTGGGAAATTTTTTGCTTCAGATGAATAGAGCAAGACAGAGAGGTACCGGAATAGATTGATTCTGACTATTGGGAAGTTGATGATTCCTTCAGGGATGAATGCATATAATAAGGTGTTGGACGTGGCTCTTAAGCTAGAGCAAGTGGAACATAACTCCTATCAAAATTGGGACATTCAGAAGGGCCATAAAGCTTCAACATTTGGTGGTGTTTATAGTGGTGGTCAAAAGAGGCAGAAAATAGAGCCTCAAACTCAGAGAAGCTAGAACGGCACTGGAGATCAAGGACAGAGGTCATAGGGTGGAAATTTAGCATGCTACAAGTGTGGTAAAGAGGGCCACAAGAGGGATCAGTGTCCAATGAAGGGGATGTCTGCTTTGGGTGTGGTGCAGCGGGTTAAAACAGTGAGTGTCCTCATGATGGCAAGACTTTAGATTAGCAACAAGTACTGGGATTACCATCTCTTGCAATCACTCTAGCTTTCCCCTCTACTATTCTATCAATGTGAAGGGGACGAGACGGATGTAGGTAGACTTAGTAGTAGCCAGCTTTGGCTCTCGGGTGACCATTTGTATTAGGACATTAGGAGGCTCTTGAGCATCCCAACTTCATCGGAGGTACATTTCTTATTTCAAACTGATAGGATAGGGTATTGTTTGATTTGTGGGGTTTCTTCCTCATTTATCACTAGTTCGTTGGCACGTACATTAAAATTGGAAGTTTCGCCGCTAAGGCATACATGTTCACTGTATCCAAGCCATTTGGGCATTTAACCCCTTTGGATGGGATAGAATTTTGGTGTGAGTGTCGATTTAGAGAGGTGTCTCTAGAGGCTGACTTTTATGTGATGGACTTCAAGAATTTTGATTTGATTCTTAAAGTGGATTCGTTGACGAAATACCATGGGTTGTTAGATTTCTGGAAGAGAAAAATTACATTTAGAGAACCGAGGTAGGGTAATATAGTTGAGAGGATAGAAGGGGATTCGGTGTCCATATTTCTTAGTTAACCATTTGTATCAAGATTGTTGGATTGTGAGTTTGGGGACTTCAGCACCTAGGGGCGATTTCACTACACCGATCCGAGTAGTATATGTGAATTCCCAACCCAAAACTTTGAGTTTTAGTAAGTTACAGATCACCCATATTGCACGGGATCACAAACGGTTGTTTTTGAACAATGTTCACTAAATGGGCCATATATTTTGGCATACATATCTACTTTGGGCCCATAATATATCAAATTGAAGCTTAGACTGAATTGGAAGTGAATTCACTAAAAAAATTGGAAGAAAAAAGAAGCATCCAGACACCCTTGGGAGTAGACCATTTGCTTAGTGAAGAAGGGGAGGCGGCAGAGTTACCAACCCATGAGGCGTCTAGATGGCAACATGGGAAACTAGTTTTAAGAACCAGTTCTAGCATTTCATTTTGAGAGGAAACAAGAACACCCGAGAAGAGAGTGAAATAGAGAAAAACATAGTGAGGAAGGGAGATTTCTTTAGGATTTGGCTTGAATCTTGGTGGATTTATGGAGCATAACAGGCTTCAAGAAGGATTGCAAGAATATTGGGTGATAAGGTAAGTTTTCACGATTTTTGAGAAACTAGGTTTTGGTTAGATTTGTCCAAAAATTTGATTGGTTGGTTTAGATGCTTTAGGAACTTGATTATGGACTTGATTGTGGTTACATATCTAGGTTTGGTTGTTGATTCCAAGTAGAGCCACAAAAATGGTGAAGTTTGAAGGATTTAGGGAAAATCTTAGAGAAAGAAGGTAAGTTCTCTTATTTGATGATTGATATCATGTTGTTGATGATAAATAATGTTATTGATATAGTTATATGAGTTTGGAATGTTGAATAATTGATAGGTTGGTGAAAGGGGTTGAAACCCTAGTTTTGGGAATTTGAATTGTTTTGTTGTGCTTAATCGAGCTAGGGGAATTTTGACCCAATTATCTTTTGTATCATTCATTTGCTCTTTAAATGCAATTTATTTCATCATTGGTCATCTTGGTTTGTGTTCTCACCTTATTGATCCTAAGAAAGAATGAACTTACGGTTAACTCACATTTTCTTCCAAATGTAGATTGCATTAACCGTTTTACATGTTCAATCACTTATAGGGCATGTTGTATGTATATATATATATATGCTTGTTGACATGACATGATATGAAGCATGAGTGTATTAGAGATTGCATGGGATGATCGAGTATGGACTCGGGTATTCCCTGGGAATTACGTGAACGTACGTGGGAGGATGGTTATGTGTCGGGGTATAGGCTCCAGTCATATGAATTCATGTGAGGCAACAAACTTAAGGTGTGGGTGTGATGGTCATCTCAAAACCGAGTGACTCTCTGGGGTGTTTTGTGGGTGTTTAGCCGGCGTGCATTCGATAATGTTAGGGAACTAGAATGTGTGCTCGAGGTTGTGATCAAACCATGGTTGGGATGGCCATGGGTATTGATTGTTGGTTTGTCAACCATAATCAAGGACTATGGATTGATGAATGCTTTTCCCCGGAAAGGATACTAAAATATTATTGTTGTGTTATATGACATGAGCATAACAGATATCATTTTATTGCATTGCCTTTTATTCAAATCGGCCTATTTGTTAATTACTTTATTTATCCCTACTGAGATTTTAGCTCACCCCTTTACTTTCTTTTCCCCTACAAGTGATACTGATACGAGTGCCGATTATGCGGATAAGTAGAAACGATGTTGTGGCATGGATGACGCTTGGAGTGGGGTTTAGGTTTGGGTTGGTAGACTTGAGCCACTTGTTATACACGTTTATTATATTTGATAATCATATGTCATGTTAACTGTGTGACACCGTTTGGCATGGATTATGGAAGATTAGAAGGGAATCCTGATAATGGGATCTTCTGAACCAGAGGTGGACTTTAGGTCCTGATTGTATGATGTATGGATTGCTTATGATGTTTGAATTGTCAAAAAAGTTTATGCATGCTGCTAGATGACCTGAGGCCTTGCTAGGTTGTGATTTGCAAGTTGATAGAGGCCTGGGGCCTTGTTGGGTTATGATGTGATTGTTTGTTATATACTACGTTTGATTCAAGTGGGCATTCCCCAATTTACGGGGAGATGCTGTCAAATTTTTTGATTGATGGATTTGACCTAGTTGAGTGAACTAGGGTTAAATTCTATGGATGTGAATCACATTAGTAACCTAGGAAGGTGCGGTAAGCACCATAAGACGTTTCTCGGATCGGGGCGTCACAATTTAGTATCAGAGCAAGGTTTGATTAAGGATTTTTGTATAAGTTCGGGATGTGAGTGGGGTGTTCTAGTGATTCTTCAAGCCATGCCACGAGCTCTACAGATCCAGAATGTTTTCGTTTCCCTTGTAAAATCTCTTTCAAAATTTGTTTATTGATAGTATATTGATTCGGTATGTTTTCGTTTAACCTTAAATGTATTATCAAAGAGTTGTATGTCCTATAGTTGTGGGAGTACAAATTATCTCAAGCTTGAGTAGGTCAATATATTTATACTTATAGCGTGTGTGTTTTGATTCATCAATAAGTGAGACACGCACTATTGTCAATAATCTTGATGAGTTGGATGTATGCCACTAGGGTATGAGCGTAAACTTACAACATAGTCATTCATGTACTTGTAGGTTTGAAAAATATAAGCACCCATCTAAGGGATTCTAATTGATCTATCCGGAAACTATGCATAGTGATTATTATGAATCAAGTGTTGTGGATTAAATTGATTGACTGGTCGATATAATATGCTTAGTGGATAAATATAAAGGGATCTAGAACTTGGAGAAAAATGGATTTTGGAGTGTTCGATTTATAGTACGAACAAACTCATTCCGACTTTTCGAGTGTTGCATAGAGGATATACAAGTACATTTTTCACAGGTCAGGGGCATGTTTTTAATTATGAAAATGCCTTGATATAATAATCGTACATATTGGAGAGTGCATTTAAAGTTCAGGTATTGAAATGTTATTATTCCTAGCCATAGATGTTGATAATAAAGAATAATATTTTAGAAGCAACAATATGTATCTCCTACGGAGTCCTCCTGGTAGCCCAATCCTATTTAAAGAAGGTCGATAAAATTCATCATATCACAATGGTTATTAAGATGTTTACAAGAGTATACTTTTTACAAATTGATATAATTTTATTTAGTTTTGGTCTTCCAAATCCTAAAATAAAATTATTTTTGTTATGATATAAAAAATTATTGTAAGTGTATTCTTATACCCCCATTTTCGTCTGAGTTTGATTTTAAAAAATAGGAAAATAAAAGAGAGGAAAATATGAACAAATGATTCAAATCTAAGGCCAAAATTCAAATCAATAAACTCATGAACCCAAACCCAAGGGCCCACAAGTCATACCAAGAAATCCACAAACTCATGCCCAATTACTTTAGCCATGACTTATGATCATATGAACTATAGTTCATGAATAAAAAATTGGCTTCACATGTTTTAACTTGGGTTGAGCATGAAACCTACTTGCTTCAAGACAACCATAGCACAAGATGAGCCCAATTAGATATAATAAAAAAAGGGATAATACATAGCCGGTCATATATGATGCAACTATTTACCATTCAGTCTCAAAAAATTCTAGTATTACATGTGAAGTCACATGTTATTTTAGTTGGACAAAAATACCCTTCAGCTTTCAAAATTCAAAAAATTGGTAGATATTTTATATTTCTCTCTCCTGCACTCTCATTTTATCTCACCTTCTCACTCACTTTCTCGCTAAAACCAAAAATTTTCAATCACTTTCTCAGATTTCTGAACATTTTCCTGCAAAAATAAACGGGTAAGTTCCTATTTTTGTTTAATCTCATTGTCTCTCTCTCTCTCTCTCAATATTTGTAGTTATTTTTCAAGATTTTTTCATCCTTTTTCAAGATCTATAGTTATTTTATGAAGATCTTCAAGATTTTTTCCCTAAAATTTTACCTTTTTCAAGATCTATGTTTTTTTTGTAAGATCTCTAGTTGGTACTGTCATGCTTCTTGTTTGAGAATACGATTGGTACTGTTAGTGATTTCGATACTGTTTGTTGTTGATACTCTTTGTGAATTTTTAAAGTTGTTGGTACTGGCTCCTTATTGTGAAAATATGGTTGATATTGTCTGTGAATTCTTGAAAATTAGTGGTATTGTCTGTTATTATCTTACTGTTTATTGTTGGAGTTTGTGAATTTTTTGAAGTTGTTGATACTAGCTTCTTGTTGTGAAAATATGGTTGGTATTGTTCGTGAGTTCGATATTGTCTGTGAATTTGTAATTGATTAGTCAATTTGATATTGTTTATGAATTGTATAAAATTTTTGGTACTGTCTGTGATTTCGATACTATTTGTTGTTGGAGTGAAATTATTGGTACTGGCTTCTTGTTGTGAAAATACAGTTGCTACTGTCTGTGAATTCAATGTTATTTGTAATTTTGATGTTGTATGTGAATTTGTTATTGTTAATGAATTTGATACTATTTGTTGTTGGTACTGTCTGTGAATTCTGTAAAGTCATGGGTACTGCCATGGCCATTGTTTTGAGAATACGGTTGCTATTATCTGTGAATTTAATACTATTTGTCAACTAGATATTGTTTGTGAATTTGATATTGTTTGCGATACTCTTAATGAATTTGAAACTTTTTATGAATATGATATTGTTAGAGGATTTGATACTGTTAATGGATTCGATATTGTTAATAAATTTTATATTGTCTATGAGTATATGGTTGATATTGGTAGATATCTTGGTACAATTAAACGTGTTAGTACTGTTTGATTTTTTGATACTTTACACTTTATATTATCATGTTTGATACTGTTAGAATGTCTTAGTATTGTCTACTTGATACCGTCATTCTTTAATTTGACCATTTCTTATGTTTTATATATAGTTATGATGAAGATGAGGCTGGAGATAATTTTATTTTTGAAAGTGAACTGCATTTTAAAGAATAAACTAGATATTGCCTACTTAAGTTGATACTGTCGTGGTAATTGGTACTATCATGTACACTAATAGTATTTTTTTTAATTTTAGCTCAATTTGAACTTTGATATAAAAATGATATTATTTATCGGTTGGTACTATTAGAGATATTAGTATTGTCATATTCTTTGATTGTCATATAATGTACTATTGTCATATATTTATTTTTTTCCTCTTAAAAATTAAGTGGACAATAATACTTATCACTAACAAGTTTTACAACAATTTCATTACCAACAACATCAAAATCAGAAATAATATGAACATTATTAACAGTATCGTCACAAATAACAATATCAAGTTTTGCAACAATACAATTACCAATAATAGTACAACATTTAGAAATAGTATCAACATCATTAATTATATCATTATCAATAATAGTGTTAAGTTTTAAAACAATGACATAATATCATTAACAATATTATTACCAACAAAAATATTGTCATGTAATGTGTAGTGATGTTGGTTAGAATTGTGATATTGTTTCATGTGTTGTGGTATTAGTTGAAGTTGCGAGGTACTGCCATATATTGTGGTGCTATAATGTGTTGTGGTACTAACATGGTTGATATTGTGATTTTGTCAATATTTTGCAAGTCGACAGTATCAATATTAAATACTATGACATTATCAGATAATTTTATAATGACAATTTATAATTCAAACTTAAAAAACAAATATATCAAATACTATGACATTAACATATAGTATTATAGTACCAAATGCAAGTCGTTTCTTTGACATGCTACCTTATCCAGTTTCTTCTTCCAAATGCAGTTTGATTAATTTCAAAAATGGAAGTATCTCTAGCAACATCTTTAGTATATCAGTGAATTCAATACTCTTGATCGTTTGGATCCATCCTATTATAATTGTATAACCACAACATCAAACATCAAAATTTGAAAGAGTACCACAACATCAAATGATATCAACTAAATAAATAGTATCAAACCATCAAACAATATGAATACAATAACGAACATTAACTGAATAAACAGTACCAACATAATAAAAATTATCAAATGATCAAGTGTCAATGTTCCATTGACTATATAGTACACATTACTTACTAAACATTACTAATTTAAATGAATAAAGAGTACCAAAATAATAATCAATATCAACTAAATACACAGTACAAAGAAAATAGTATCAACTGAATAAACAATATCAAATAGTAAACAGTATCAGTATAATAAACTATTTCAAATGAATAAATAGTACCAATATAATAAACAATATCTACTGTATAAATAGTATCAAATGAGTAAATAATATCATTATAATAACCAACAAAATCGAATAGTATCAACCATAAACTAACAGTATCAACAAAATAGCACCAAAAAATTCAACCAAAATCAAAACATTAGTCAAAACATTACTAACTTTCATAAAAGAAGGATCAACCAGAGAGTACTGATTAGTATCAGTAAGACAGATAGTTTCCATAATGAGTTAAAGTTCTGATCTTTTGGATGGATAAACATGCATGAATGTCAAAAATAGTAGCAACACTGAAATCTCAGTACAAATGTTGGAACATGATGTGGCAAAATTGATCCACCAAATAAGATTGTGACACGTGTAAATTTCCACCTCGGATGGGCGGTATTGCACTTTGCTGGACCTATCGATGTAGAGTAACATCGTTGTTCGGTCGGTTGGACCATGTTGGAGCGACTCCTCCATTGGTCCTTTGAGATCTGTGGTTGGTTGGTCGGTCATACACTACTGATCGGTTCAGCCTTGTGCTCTTGCTTGTCTGTCTTCGCATTTAGGCATATAGGTTGGTCGGTCATCATGAGTTTAAACAGGGTGGTTGGTAGGTCAATGCCGAATCCGAATTAGATCCATCACTTCTTTTAGGAGTCTTAATCCTATAAGCAGTAGAAACCCAAAAATATTATGACTCCGAAAAATACGCTCAGATAAGGAAGAAGGGAGTTTCATTCCTCAAGGAATAAGAACTCTGTAAATCCCTATAAAAGAAGCCCCACGCATCAGGTAAATTTTGACATCACAACTGGCATTACTGTTGCTTGAGTTGAGAGAGCTCTCAGAGACCGAGTCTTTCCAACTGAGAATTACCTAACTGACTTGAGCGTCGGAGCGGGGCCCCCTGAACTAATTCAGGGTCCCTCCTAACTTACGTTTGTTTATTGTGTAGGACATCCAGCTAGGATAGACAGTTTTTTGCATCATTACTCCAGCGCCGTCTATGGGAAGAGATAGAGTATCTTCCCAAAAGTAATTCACAATGGTCAGACCAAGGAGAAATACAGGAGTTGATCCTGAGACCTCTACTACTGGAAGTCTTGGTGTAAGGACTGACCTTCTACCTCTAGAGGAAGACCCTTCTATTCAGGAAGTTAACAATCAACAGCAAGAATAACCTATAGACCATGCGAACATCGGTCAGCCTAATCCTCCCATCTCGGCTGAGCGATTTAATCAGATTTGTAGACAAGTAGAGATACTGACTGAAGTAGTATTAGCCAACCAACCGCCCAAGGAGAATCTGCCGGTCACAAAACATCAGGAGAATAGGCACTCTAATTCAGGCGACTCTAGGATGACCCAAAAACGGGATAATAATGCCATGAATTCCGTGGCAAGTACCAGAAGAGACACCCGTGCAACTAATCTTCCAGAAGGTGTTGAGAAACATCTGGAAGAAGTTGATAGGAAGATTGCTGCCCTGCAAGGTTTTGGAGGTCTGGACGACATGTGGTATCGCTCACTCAATCCCTTGTCATGGGACATCCTAGATACTGCTACACCCCGGGATTTTAAACATCCAGACCTGAAGGAGTACGATAGAACCCAAGATCCTAGGGATCATGTTAGGGGGTTCAAGGCTAAGATGGAATTCCAATGAGCTACTGATGTAATGATGTGCCAATTTTTCCCTGCCACCTTGGTTGGAGTGTACAGAACTTGGTTCCTTGGTCTTCCGCAACACAACATTCATAGTTTTTCAAGAGCTGACAAGGAAGTTTGCTCTCCTTTTTTTTGGTAATTAAGCGTATTGTATTAACCAAAATAGAGAATTACAAAACATACGAGGGGCATACCCCAAGAATTTCACAAATTCTATGGAAATTCATATTCCGATAGAGTTTTAAACGATATTGCAAGCTAATTTAATAGCTCCACAACTACGGACCATTTTACTTCATTCCACTGATACAATAAAATCTTCTTAGCCATCAAAGAATCTTCATTCCGAAAACCCCATCAAGGCATTCAAGCCAAAACCATTATGAGCCGACATCTTTGGGTCATTATTTAATGAGGGAACCTTTCTTAAGATCTTCAATTTAGACAAGTCCACTTTCTGCCATCCTCTAGCAGTAAATACACTGACCCACCACCATTTGGATAGCTAACTAAAAGAACTCCATCCTACTTTTATGACCCAAGAGAAAGACGTGCCATGCTTGTGGCACACTTTTCCTAGGCTCATTAATACACCCGACTTGAAGTCGACATCCGGATCTCAGCTTTGATCCACTCTTTCATTACCGTAAATCAAGGGCATCATTGTCCCATTATTTCCGTCTCCCATCCCAAGACCTAAAAGACAACCAGCCTTTAATCTCATAATGTGGAAGTCCACGTGTATGTAAATTACAGAGCCATGCATGGAACCAGTTGCATGCCTAGAACCATGCATGCAAAATTGCAAAGTCCCGCCACGTCAAAGACTCCATGCACTTACTAATTCTGGAAAATTGACTGCATCTTTGAAGACAGTGTTGAAAATTCGACCCTTCATCTCAGCCAGAATACGCCGCTTTATCACCCCAAGAGGCCTGACTACTCCTTTAAAGATTCTGGCATTCCTCTCATACCAAACTTCATAAATAGTTGCAGAGAAACACAACTTAGCAATTGTGGTCTTCAAAGACTTAGTTTTAAAGGAAACTGCCGCCCACTGAAGTAACTCCATCCAAGGTAGTATAGGCCAGGAAATTCCTGTCTTAACAGAAATAGGGGTCCAAATGGCTTGCGTGTAATTACAATAAAAAAATAGGTGGCAGTGAGACTCAACTTCAGCTCCACAAAAAACACAATCAGCATTTGAGAGTAGACCATGGCGCAAGAGCCTATCCATAGTCCAAAGCCGAGAGCAAGAAGCCACCCATAAAATAAATGAATGGCGTGGTATATGCATAGGAAACCACAATAAGTGGTGATAGCTATCTTGATCTCTTCTAGCTCGTATTGTTTCCCATGCAATGTTAATCCGAAATCTGCATATTGATCGACCATGCCAATGTATTTCATCTCTCCTGTCTATCAACGGGTAAAACCCAATTGAATCCCATTCACGCCTAAGCACAATTTGGCTCTCAGGAAACTTCCAAAGACCTTCCTCAGAAATAATGTCTGAGACTTTTGCTTCCCAAGGTAACCCGGTAGCCATAAGAATATGACTTGCATAATTATCACATAGAGGTCCAGTTGGGAGCCAAAAATCTGTCCATAATGCAGTGTCTTTACCATTCCCAATAACATGACGGAAATAAGGCCGACATCATTCTCTGCTTTGTAAAAGTTTCCTCCAAGTCCATGATGGACTATTAGGCAGAGGGATACGCCAAAAACTCCTTCCCCTAAGCAGATTCGACCGAGACCAAGTAGCCCATAGAGATGATGAGGAGGGGGACTTTTGCTCTCCACTTTGCTAGTTCGAGGAAGTCGAAGACCAACAACAGCGACTTCATGGTAATTGAGCATGAGGAGGGGGAATCACTGCGGACTTTCATGACCCGGTTCAACCGGATGTGTATGACAATTCTAGATGTCCAGATAGCAGTTGTTAATGCTTCTTTGATCAGGACAATTTGACATGAACAATTTGTAAACTAATTATGTACGGAGCAGCAGCAGACTATAGAGGAACTATTAGTCGGGGCTGAGAAGTACATAAAGGTAACAGATGCTCTTAAAACTTGTCATTTTTCTGTCCGAATTGCCTCGTCATCTGGCAGAGCTTCAGGAGGGAAGAGCCAGATGAAATCTGACAGGATAGATGGTAGCAAGTCAGCGGGCAAAGGAAGAACGGACGATAGATCATCCAAAAAGACTGAACCAGCTAAGAAGTAAAATAATTACACACCTTTGAACACCTCCCTGAAAAATGTGCTTCTTGAGATCAAAGACCAGAATTTGGTTAAGTGGCCGAAGAAGATGAAATCACCACCAGAGAAGAGGTAATCTGACCAGTATTGTAGGTTCCACAAAGATCATGGTCATGACACCAATGATTGTAGGCACCTGAAGGATGAAATTGAAGGCCTCATTAGAATGGGACATCTGAACCAATACACTGCTGGTAGAGGTGATAAGAGATCAAGGGATGATTCGAGGATAGATTACAGGCGAGGGGATGAGAGAAATAGATCAAAAGGCAGATCGAGATCCCCCCACAGAGGGGATAGGTCTCCTAGGCATAAGGATGGGACAGCCGGGACTATCGGAGTTATTATTGGAGGGCTGGCAGTCGGGGGGCACAATTCATCAACAGGAAGAATATACACCCAATAAAATGAGCAAATGCCCCCACCAAAGAAGAACCGAAGGAAGGAAGGAAGCATCACTTTCTCAGAGAAAGATGAAGGGGAGACTCATTACCCGCATGATGATCCTCTGGTGGTAGAGGCAATCATAGCAAATTTCACAGTAAATAAGATGTTGGTGGATAATGGAAGTGCAGCTGACATCCTATTCTACCATGCTTTCAAGTAGTTGAAGATCTCTGAAGACCGGTTCAAACCAACCGATGTGCCACTCTATGGTCTTGCAGGAGAACCTATCATCCCCAAGGGGATCATATCCCTACCTATGACACTAGGTACTCACCCACGAACTACGATGAATATTGTAGACCTTTTGGTTGTAGATGTGAAAGCAACTTACAATGGAATCATCAGTAGACCTCTCCAACATATGATTAGGGCGATAGTGTCAACATACCATCTCAAAATGAAATTCCTAACTGCCAGGGGAATTGGTGAAGTTAAAGGAGATTAGAAGATGGCTCGTGGCATCTATTATACTGAACTGAAGGATAAGAAAGAAGTCCTCGATATCGGTTGGGAGTCTAGATGTTTGGGAGGAAGACAGTACTTTCCATCCGACTCCTGCGAAAGAACTGGTCCCATTCATGGTGAGAGAAGGGTCCAAAACGTTGTTCCTTGGCTCTCAACTCGATGATAAGTTGAAGACCAGTTTGTCAGATTTCCTTCTTGACTGCCTAAAAACTTTCGCCTAGAGTGCAAATGATATTCCTAGAATCAGTACTGATGTGATAACCCACCATTTATGCATTAAGACTGGGATGAAGCCAGTTAAACAAAAAAGAAGGAATTTTACAATTGATAGACAAAATGCTATCAAATAAGAGGTGAAGAAGCTCCTTGATACATATTTCATCCGGGAAGTATTGTATATGAGCTGACTAGATAATGTCGTGATCGTAAGAAAGGCCAACGACAAATGGAGAATGTGTGTAGATTTTACAGCTCTTAACAAGGCATGTCCTAAGGACAGTTATCCACTTCCCAAGATTAACCAACTGGTCGATGCTACCTCAGGACACGAGGAACTTAGTTTCTTGGATGCTTACTCCGGATATCATCAGATAAAGATGAATCCTGATGACGAGGAGAGAACTTCATTCATCACTCCAGAAGGGACCTACTGTTATAGGATTATGCCATTCGAATTGAAAAATGCTGGAGCAACCTACCAGCACTTAGTCAATCACATATTTGCCAATTTGATTGGAAAGAATATTGAAGCCTATGTGGATGACATGGTGGTAAAAAGTAAACGGGCAGAAGACCATCCAGCAGACCTTTGCAAGGTCTGCTCTATGCTTGACAAGTATAAGATGAAGCTGAACCCAGATAAGTGTGCTTTTGGTGTAAGCTCGGGTAAATTCCTTGGTTTTTTGGTTACGAAGAGAGGTATTGAAGTCAACCCCGAGAAGGTTGAGGCGATCCTAAAAATGGAATCGTCCAGGAATGCAAATGAGGTGCAAAGATTGACAGGCCGAGCTGCCTCACTGGGACGTTTCCTTGCAAGGTCAGGGGATAAGTGCAGACCATTCTTTCAGTCCCTAAAAAAGGCAAGACAGTTCAGCTGGACAAAAGAATATCAAAATTCTTTTGAGGATTTGAAGAGATATTTGAGTCAACCATCGCTACTGACATGTCCCAAGGAAGGGGAGGTTCTTTATCTTTTCTGGGAAGTAGAAAAGGAGCAGAGATCTGTGTATTACACTAGTAAGGTCATGCTCGATGCAGAAACCAGATATAGTAGGGCTGAGAAAATGACTCTATCTTTAGTAACAGCAACCCGAAAATTAAGACATTATTTCCAAGCACATTCCATAATAGTACTAATTGACCAACCACTGAAGAATGTCTTGCAAAAGCCTGATACATCCGGTAGGTTGGTCAAATGGGCTATTGCGTTAAAATGAATTTGACATCCAGTTCTAACCCAGACAGGCCATCAAAGCTCAAGCACTTCCCAACTTCATTGTTGAGTGTCATAGAGCGACCGAGGATCAAGAAGCAAACCAAAAGCAGTGACAGCTTTTTGTCGATGGTTCTTCCAATCAAGATGAAAGTGGGGCTGACATATTGCTCCTCGGCCCAGGGGCATAACAGTAGAGCATGCTCTACATTTTCAATTCAAAGCATCTAATAACGAAGCAGAGTATGAAGCTGTACTAGTTGGCCTACAATTGGCTATAAAATTGGAGGTGAAAAACCTTGCGATCAGTAGTGACCCTCAACTCGTGGTTGGGCAGATTAAGGGAGAGTATGAAGCAAAAAGACCAGTATGATCAAGTAATTGGCATAGCTGAAAGAGCTGTTGGCAAAAATTCCAACAGTAGAACTGAAGAATATACCAATGGCTGAAAATGTAAAAGCGAATGTGTTAGCTAGATTGACGTCCGCCAGCTCAGCCACGGTACCTACCTCTATCAGAATTGAAATCCTCCCTTAGTAGAGTATATTGGATGAAAATCATGTAGGGGAGATAGAAGTAGAGCATAGCTGGATGGATCCCATAAGGTATTTCTTAGTGGAAGGAAGGCTACTTGAGGATAAGAATGAGGGTAAGAGTCTGCGGAGGAGAGCTGCACGATATACTATTATCTAGGGGGCGTTGTATAGGAGATCCTTTACTCTCCCATACTTGAAATGCTTAGCCCCATGAGAGGCAAATTATGTTTTAAGAGAAGTACACGAAGAGATATGTGGTAGTCACATTGGTGCAAAGGTGCCCAGTCACAAGGTACTTACGTGTGGTTATTATTGGCCAACCATGATAAAGGATGCCAAGCTTTTGGTACAGAAGTGTGATAAATGTCAAAGCCATTGTGTCAACCGGCCTGAAAACTGACAGAGTCGCCACCAATTGATTTTATAGTGCAATTGGACACTTGAAGAAAAAAACCTGCAAACCAGAAATAAGGGTACGGGGGTCGATTGAGCATGGGGAAGGTGTTAGTTACCCCACGACTGCTGTTTAAAACAGTTACTGAATTTTTAAATAATTGGCTATTTTCTGAAAATTCATTATTTACAAGATTGAGTTATTTTGAAGGAATAATGATAATTTGAATTTCGGATTACTCTAACTTATGGCATTGAAAAGATTAATTTTGAAAACACCAACTTATGGTGTTGTATTTAAATTTAATGATTGGTTTAAAATTGAGAATAAGATTGGGTTTTGAATTTTAACTCACAAAACTGTAATAAATAAATTGAATTTGAAAATAATTTGGAGGTACCAATTTATGGTATTTATCTTGTTAAAATAAAGTTAATTTTGTGATAATTTATAATATCCAAAAAAAAAAATACCATATGATATTATATTTAAACTTAATATTGAGGTTGGAAGTGAAACGAGGTTGAGCCAAAAATTCCAACTTATGGAATTTGAACAGAATTTGAAAATACCAATTTATGGTATTGATTTGTGTTAAAATAGAGTGAATTTTATAATATTAATTTCTGATATTTGAAGAAAAAAAAAATGTCAACTTATGATATTTTATAGTTTTACAAATAAGTGCATTTTGTAATAATATTTATGATAATCGACAAAAAGAAATAAATACCAACTTATGGTATTTATCTACAAGTTTGAGTTTTGAAATACCATCCTATGGTATATAAGTATGAGTTTGTAATATCAACTTATGATATTTTTAATTTGAGAATAAAATAAACACACCCAATACAAGCCTAAAAATAAACCCAATCTAAAATTTGCAATAAACTAAACCCAAAGGCTCCAATATCCCTGCCTTTTAACATATAGCCCAACACTTGAATAAGAACTTAACCGGCCCACCCCTAAACATAATCTAACCAACCCAATTCATAGACATTACCAACGTGGCCCAACTGAGCCCAAGCCTTAACCATCCTCCTAGCCCTTCCCTTTTCTTCTTCCTTTTTCTATACTGTCAGCGTCTCCTTCTTCCCGAATTCTATTCCTCTCTCCTGCTCGGTGAGTGAGTGGCGGAAATGACACCTGTGACCAATTAGACACGTGTCTACGGCAAGAAACATCCTGCAAACCTTGGTCTTGTACCTTAAATGCCTGATGATTGGACACAGCTCGAAGAAACAGTGAGCGAACTAACAACGGTCAATGTAAGGACTCGCCCCAGATCCAGCTGAGACTCACCGGAACTGAAGTCAAATCAACGATGGGCACCGACGATGATAACGAAACGGATATTTCTTCTTAGAAACTCTTCATGACCGAATCTGGGTTCAATATCTGATAAGAAAAGACTGAAGTTGCGGATGGATGGTTCCAATCAAGTCAGTGAGATGATTTGAGTCAAAGAAAGGTTTAGATTTAAGGTTGGTCTTGTGATGACAGGTCTGATGAGATTATGGTAGAGGAGTGTGTGGTGGTATTGATGTGGTGATTCAATTCATGGCTGGAAACATGACGAATTGAACCATGATAAAAATGGATTTTGGTGGCAAGGAAACATCATAGCTAGGGAAAATCTGTGTGTACTCATTGAAATCTCTGCTAGAGGAAACCTGTGTGTGGAGTGAAGAGAGAAAGTAGAAGGTTGCAATATTTTTTTCTCCTCCATATCGAGCCAAGACAACGCTATTTATGATTGGGAAGGGAAAAGAAAAAAAAATTACACAATTAATTTTTATGGAAAATGACACCTTTCTTTTTTCTTTGTTTGAAGATTTTTTCAAAGATTTAAGTCTTAAATAATTGCAATTGGTGATAGTATATTATGTATTTATGCTGTAAAGCAAATGGTCTAACCCGAATCTTAATAAATCCTTTACTTTCTTCATCAACCATCGAATACAACAATAATCTATTGGACTTTGCCCAAAATAATTTAATGGTGTTAGGTAAGGGAAAGGGATGAGGAGAAATCGAAAGATTGGAACCCCAAATTTGGTGGAGTGATTTGTGGGGTGACAAAATAAAATAAACATTTATAAAGTAAAATAAAAATAAAATAAAATGATAAATATATAAAAAAGTAAAAATATGATATGTCTCGAATTATACCCGGACGAAAACGGGTTACTACAGTCATTCTAGTGTGTCTCATCTGCCACCAGTAGAGATCACACCCATGCAAAATTCGTGTTCTTTTGCTTAATGGGACATGGATTTACTGGGTCCGTTTGTCCAGAAAGCAGGACAAAGGAGGAATCTGATAGTAGCGGTAGACTACTTCACTAAGTGGATAGAAATGGAGCCACTTGCCATGATTTCGGAGAATAAAGTCATGGATTTCATTTGGAGAACGTTGGTCTACAGGTATGGATTGCCTAGAGCTTAGGTTGTAGATAATGGGAGGCAATTCGTATTCGCAAAATGCACAAGTTTTGTGAAGACCTTGGGATAGACCTAAGGATTACTTCGGTAGCCCACCCACAAGTGAATGGTCAGGCTGAAGTAACCAACCAAACTATCCTTCACGGACTGAAGGCCAGGTTGGATGATGCAAAGGGTAAATGGGTAGAAGAATTGCCTATAGTACTATGGCATAGAGAATTCTCCAACATTGAACCATACTCCTTTATACATATAGTCTAAGGCATAGAGAATCTTACCCCGTCACTGATGGTGGTGACCGATGGGGCAGAGGTTGTGCCGGATGGCATCGTCTAGCAACCACATCTTTGGTGGCAAATATGAGCGATGTGTAGCATTTACTTTCTTAACGCTTTGTCCTTCACACATGTCATCAATTATCTCCTCTTTAGAAACAACTATTGGTGCTTTGAAACCAGTAGCCATTTCGTAAGAAGGGGATACCCCAAATATTCGCATATGTCCGCCGTGGTGAATCGGAATTTTATACCGATTATTTCCACCCGATAAACCGGTTGTGATTCGGTTCTCCCACTCGGTGGTAACATTTCTAAAGTTTCGTAGAAACCACGAACTATACGAGGATACACTGATAAATCACCTACAGGATTGGGGTTAATCAGAAATAACATGGAGTGATCCTGGAGGTATTTCATAGCCCAGCGGGCATTTGAATCTTTAAGAATATGAAGGTCAAATTGTCGCTCAGGAATGATTTTCGCTTTAGCAAACGGTACAATCGTTTGTGAACGGGGTGACAGAGTCTCATCCATTGAATGAGATGAAAGATGGGTGAGGAATTTGAACGGAACGAAGATGAGCAATAATGGAGAATGAGGTGAGACAAACGAAAATCACCGAAAGTGAGTAATCGTGTCGATAACGGAAAGAACAAAAGATGAAGTGACGAGATCAGAGTGAAAATGGTGATCGACTATCGGTGAAAGAGACGAGATGATGAGAAAGATTATACAAATACTGGATATGATGAAGATACGCGACTCAGAGAGGAAGAAGAACTTGGCCATAAGCGACAAAACATTATAAATGAGTTATAAAATTTCAAAAGTGGTTGAAAAGTCGAAATCGTGTTTGATACGGTGAAAATGTGTCACTTAGTGGAGAAAACAGAGGAATCAACCAAAAGAGACAAAAATTGGCCAGAAAGGAAGATAGAGGAGGAAAATGGGGATATGCTCCTGAGTTGGTGATAGAGGCGTGATGGAGACGGGGAAGAGACATGATATAGACAGGGAAGAAAAATATGGAGAAAAGATACAAAAATAATTTGAAAATACAATCCACGAAAACGAAAGAAATGCTTACACACTCGAGCTGCGACAAGGACAAGGAAGAAACATGATAGAGATAGGGGAAGAGACATGATAAAGATGGGAAGGAAAAACGATAGAGACAAAAATAAGAATATGGCCAAAATATTTTGAAAACACAAACCATGAAAACGAAAGACATGAAGAAAATCACGATTGCCTGTGCTATGATTGGGACGGGGAAGAAACATGAAAATTTTGACAAAAGAGATAAACATTTGAAAAACGGGTCAAGAAAGACACACCGGAGAAAGTGCTACAACATCCTTTTTTTTGCAAAAATTTAAAAATGCTCAGGATCACTATTGTCATTCCCGGCTTGGCTGCAATCTGAAAGTAATTTCATATATTTATTTTGTTCTTGAAAAATGCTCGGGATCACTATTGTCATTCCCGGCTTGGCTTAAAACTAAAATGAATTTTTTTGCATCCCTAAAAGTAATGTAAATATGAAATGAAATGATTGATCGGGGTTTATAGCCTCCCGTCAAGGCAAATGTCAAAATGATTGATCGAGATATATAGCCTCCCGTCAGGGCAATGATTGATCGGGGTTTATAGCCTCCTGTCAAGGCAAATGTCAAAATGATTGATTGCGATTTATAGCCACTCGTCAGGGCAATGATTGAAATGACTGACAGTTTTGTAATTGAAAATCCGCAACTAATGCATGAGTACACAAGTGGATTTGTGGGTCATTTCCAAAATATTCTGAGCAAGTGATGCGTACTTGATTCATGAAGATTGACCGAATTTTTACTACTTGAACAAACCTGTCAAATGATAATCAAATGTGCAGCGATGATGCATGCAATGACATGTATTACTCAATTATAAATGTCTTATTTGGAATGAATGCAGTGCTCGCAAGTCACCATCATTACTCCATATTTTGATTAACATATGATCTTTTTCGAAAACCCGACTCTCAAAACTTTTTCATTTTTTCATTTTTCAATTTTGTTTTTATTTTTTCATCATTTTTTTTTAAATTTCAGTAATGATCAATGTTCTTCAAAATCTATTGTGTGAACACACTTATTAATTAGAACTTTTTTCATTTGTATGTTTCAAATCATCCCTCTCTTGATAATACATGTCCCGACCACAGGTTTTTTCAATCTCCTTTTCAGTATAGGATACCAACCTCTATCAATGTCCTGACAAAAGTAATATTTTAATGCACTTATCACATCTTCTGTCAAAACTTTATCAATGATGAATTCAGTAGTATCACTAGCCATGCCAATACTTCAAATCAAATGGGAAACTTTTTGAGAGGTGAAATTGGATGATCAAAGTCAAAGAAATGCATAATCTAACGAGATTTAGTCGAAAATGATGGGTGACGGTAGAAAGCTTATTTTGACTGAGATATTTATACACACAAGAATATAGAGATGTCAAAGAAACGAGAGAGAGATTGAAATTTTCCAAGATATAATTGTGACAATTCAAAGACTACACCAAAACTGCCCCAGTTTTGGTGTACCCCCAATTAACAATGATTAAATCCAACTCACATCAAATAAGAATATCTGAACCCTTCATTTCTGCCAATAGGCCTCCTCTTTTGATGCAATGATCACACCAAAAACTGCCCCAGTTTTGGTGCATGTTTAATTGACTATGACTGAACTTTTCATATCTGTCAACCAACTTTCTTCTTTGAGCTGAATTTCTTCGAAGATGAAATATGTATGGCATAGACCAAAACTGTCCCAGTTTTGGTGTATCTTTCCATTCTGCATCCTCGCCCATATCACTACGAGACAAATTAGTGGTCTATTCAGATGTCATTCACAAATTCATGAACCGAACCACTCTTCCAACAATCTGAAAACTGAGTCTGTGACCTGAATTGAAGCGCCCCTAAGGATTTTCACTTCAATAGAATTTTTATTTTTCCCTAATTTTTGCCTAGAGCACCTCTTCAGGTTTTTACTCTAGGGGGATTTTTTTGTTGTTTTTTTTTTCAAACAATGATTGTATCAATTCAGCGGTTACTTTTACACCCTTCAAGGATTCAACCGATCATAATTATTCAAATGTCTTCATTGAAGATAACAAGTGGCATGAGAAATACAGAATAAATCAAAGACAGTAACTCAATTTATTCATCCAAAACACATAAACTAAATTTCCCAAAAGATGAACAATAACAGCACAACTTCTGCAATGCTCAACAATTACTGGAATGATGGAAAATAAAACCCCGATTTCAACCCTGGGTCCTCATGATTCGGAGGATAATGATTCTGTTGTTGGACTTGTGCAGTGAAAAACTGCATGGTATGCATCCCAAAATCACTGGATGATTGATTAGGCATGTGAGTCATGATTCCTTGGTTGCTTGCAATATATGCCATTAACAGGTCAACACTTTTGGACAAATGATCCAGATGTTCCTCAATCTGTGTTAACCTTTCAACTATAGCAGTGGTTTCAGATGACGGGGAATGATGAACAGTAGAGGATTCAGCCACAATAGAAGTATCATCAACATCATCATCTTTGTACCTTCTGATCATCCTGCGATCAATCGCACATTTTGGATATTGTACCACCTCATATGGTGCCCAAATAACCCAGCTTTCATGCACAATGTGCAAATCAGAGAGGGCAAACAAAGTCCTATAGTTGTTGTATTGCGACAACTATGGATAATGGAATTGTGCAAAATTTTGCCAATATCCACTGATTTTCCATGTAAAATACAATAAAGCAAAACTGCTCTATTTTTGGGAATATCAGTTGAGTGAGTACTTGGCATGAGCTTCGCCCAGATAAATCGCATCCAGGTCCTGCTATTTTTAGTCATGGCTGATGTAGGGAATGAGACCTCCACCCCTCTAAATTTCTTCCAAGCAGCGCCTTGCTTACACAATGCGCGAATCACTTCATCCATAATAGTTTCAGACTCTAGCAGGGCAGAGAAATCATCATCAACGATGTCTGGAAGATTATAGACAACATTGATGCTCTTGCTGTCAAATGGGACCATCATACCCCGAACATATACATGTTCATACCCTACAACTGCATTTGCATAAAATTCCCTTACCACTGGGACAACTGTGGGTTTTGGCTGTGCAACAAAATCCTCCCAACCTCGCTCAGCAATAATTTTTGCAATTGTAGGCTCTGCTGTAAGAGAAGCTTGCAAACCTCTCTCTGGAATAATTTTTCTTCCCCTTATTGATTCTCGATATTTCTTAACCGCTTCCTGACAGATAAAGCGATTTAGATCAGTCATTTGAGGGGATTGCTCGAATGGTCTTTTGGTAGCCATAAAGATAAGCTAACTAAGGTGGTTCAAAATCAACCTGTGAAGTGGAAGAAGACCAAGAAGGACTTCAAACAAGGAGTTTTAGCGGTGTAAGAAAAGAAAAAAAAAATTTGGCAGATGGCCTGTTAGTAAAGCTGAGTTGACGATGGAGAGATGGCTCAAAGAGGAAGAAGACGAATTTGGCTGGAAGATGAAAACACCATTAAAGAAGTGTTGAATAAAAATTCATGAAAGAAAGAGAAATGAGGAAAAGTCGAGATACACAGCTGTGTTAGGTGGGAGAGCTTACGAAGAAATGCGGCTCAAGGTGGCGGAAGAGACAAAAAATCATTAAAGAAATTTTGAATAATTGGCAAGAGAAGCAAACGATGGAGGAAGATTGGAATGCACACCTGAATTAGTGATAGAGAAAGTGAGTGATTGTGAAATATCTCATTTGGCAACCAAAAGATCCGCAAACAAGAAAATCATTCATTTAACACAAAAATTGTCCTCACATGGTCAACATCATAAACTGCACATATTTGCTCCCAACTAGGCTCATTATTGATGATATCAATTCAAATCATTTTAGTTCTATCAAAACCGTCAGCCTTATCCTTTTGGTCAATGCATATTATCGTCACCATTGAGCTTGATAACATATCCATAAAAAAGATTACCACCTTGACTTTGAAAATCTGTAAGGCTAGGAACTCAAAACACAAAAGGAACACATTTTCCAATTCTCCAAAAACAAATCATGCATTTATTGCACCTGATCAAAGCCGTTCAGGAAGTAACAAATCAGTACATGCAATAGATTAAATGGGACACGTGTCATTTCTTCATAAATCTGATCCTTGCGCTACTGGCTTTGACAATATAATTATGAGTAAGTCCAAACAAAGATGGTGACCCGAGGAAATGAATATTGTTCATTATAATTGGCAACAAGTCATCAACTATCTGCTATACTCTCTCATCTGTCATTTGTTTTTCTTCCCTTATTTCCGTTTGGTCACTTAGCTATCTGACCATTATCAGAGAATCACTGCAAACATGAAATTATTTAGTCTCATCATCAATACCAACTCGAACTTCCACTGTGCATTCTTCATGCTCGGCCACACTCTTTTTATAAATAACCAAAGATGGAGGAATACATGGCATTCAACGGGCATACCCCAAGAAAATTAACAATTTCTATGGAGTTCATCTTCTGGAAGCTCCACATGATATGAACCATCTTGCTTCAACCCACCATGCTCCAATTGAAGATATTATTTCAAAAACATGAGTTTCTAAAATAATGGTGCCCAGACCCAAACCAAAGTGTTGGGAAAGATTCTGAAAAACTCGAAGTTTCAACCCATAAGAATTGATGAAGAGTCAATAATTTCAACACTAATGGCCCACCCATTTAATGGTGCCGACTGCAACTTTAACAGATGGAGCGTTCTATCATTTTTGACAGGCTTGACCCACACATTGATAGAAAATATAATAGTTTTGGCAGCCAGCCTTACACATGTTCAGATAGCACGAGAATCGATCAACAAATCCCACCAAAACTGTTGAAAGCAATGACCAGCCTTAAAGAGAAAAGCCAAGTGTCACTCGTTTAACCATGTAAAACAAGACTTTATTTATTGGCGAGAAGAAAGCCAAACCACCTCCCCTAATAAAATAATAGAGAATTGTCTATGACCGACACACATCTCGATAAAGAACAAATCATGCAAGAGTGACGCAAGAATCATCCAATAAATTCCAAAACCATCTTATGCTTATGACAAAACACTCCCCAAAATTCCTATAGCCTAAGGTGTAGTACTTTCTGTTATGTCAGCGTTCACCAGCCTGACTACTAAGGATTTCACTGATTTTCCCCATAACTCGACTGCTACCCCAAACCAAAAGTTCATGTTTGGTCATGCTTTTAATACATTCAATATAAAGCTTGACGATGAACAAGACAACTTTTCCCTCTGAATTCTTTCCACCAGAGACGGTTCTCATAAATATGCTTGATCGACTCCAATCTAGATTGAGACATCTCAACACTTTATGTGATAACTCAAATTCATTCCCAATGCCAGAGAAGGATTCAACATTGTTAATGGGTACACCCAAAATATGGTTCTTTAGGTTCATCTTTTTCATTATCATCAATTTCAATCTTAGTGAATGAAATGATAGAATGTGTGAGATTTGAAATTCAGGAAATGATGGAAAAATGAAAGAGAAAGATTATGAGAATTCTGAACGGAGACTTTTATTCATGGTGAACATAGAAAAACATATGAACAACATGCAACAACCGTACTAAAAATTCATCAAAGAGAAAGTAAAGACATGCTCATTACAAAACCCAATAGGTAGTCATGAGCTAGACCACAAATAGTTGTGCACTTAGAGATTACTCCTGGAGGCAATTGATAGAGACTGAAAATCTCCAACCAATCAAGTCATTGAACTCAAAACCCAATGGGCGAGAGCAAAGATTAGCAATAGAGTTCTGACCCTCGTCCACTGTGTAATTAATCAAATTGCCCAGTACAGTTTCCCAAAACTGTCCCATTCCGATCCATTCCAACTTGGCTCATAGTAAAATTAAGAGTTAATTTTCCCAAAAATTGCCCAAGTATTGCTCGAATTAACCCCTTTTTTTTTTTGAACATACAACTATCATTCAATCAAAAGATAGATTTTCTCTGAATTATTGTATATGTATGAAATGTATATATGGACATATATGATCAATTAAAAATATGTACATGAATATAACCTAAACTAATGTATACATGAAAAGTACATATGAACAAGTGTAATTTAATGAATATACATATAGATACAACCTAACTTAGGTACACAAAATAATAGATGACTAGATATGTATGAGTGTCTAATGAGTATGTATGAACATGATGGATAAATGTACAAGAAGTAAATAGAGTATAGGAAAAATCAGGGTCTAATTCCACAAACTTTTGATGGTAACAAGATCTAGATTTTGCTGTGCATATGGGTAGGCTCGTCTAACTATCCCACGAGGTCCCGGATTAGGTTACCTTTAAATTTCAATTATTGAAACAAAGGCTCCTCCCCTAACTTTTAAGGGAGGTCAATCCGGTGAGGATGTCTTCCATTACCCATGCAGAAACGGAGTCTCACGAGAATAACAGTCAACCCTCCCTAGCTGGATGGATCCCATAAGGTATTTCTTAGTGGAAGGAAGGCTACTTGAGGATAAGAATGAGGGTAAGAGTCTGCGGAGGAGAGCTGCACGATATACTATTATCTAGGGGGCGTTGTATAGGAGATCCTTTACTCTCCCATACTTGAAATGCTTAGCCCCATGAGAGACAAATTATGTTTTAAGAGAAGTACACGAAGAGATATGTGGTAGTCACATTGGTGCAAAGGTGCTCAGTCACAAGGTACTTAGGTGTGGTTATTATTGGCCAACCGTGATGAAGGACGCCAAGCTTTTGGCACAGAAGTGTGATAAATGTCAAAGCCATTGTGTCAACCGGCCTGAAAACTGACAGAGTCGCCACCAATTGATTTTATAGTGCAATTGGACACTTGAAGAAAAAAACCTGCAAACCAGACATAAGGGTACGGGGGTCGATTGAGCATGGAGAAGGTGTTAGGCACCCCACGACTCCTGTTTAAAACAATTACTGAATTTTTAAATAATTGGCTATTTTCTGAAAATTCATTATTTGCAACATTGAGTTATTTTGAAGGAATAATGATAATTTGAATTTCGGATTACTCCAACTTATGGCATTGAAAAGATTAATTTTGAAAACACCAACTTATGGTGTTGTATTTAAATTTAATGATTGGTTTAAATTTGAGAATAAGATTGGGTTTTGAATTTTAACTCACAAAACTGTAATAAATAAATTGAATTTGAAAATAATTTGGAGGTACCAATTTATGGTATTTATCTTGTTAAAATAAAGTTAATTTTGTGATAATTTATAATATCCGAAAAAATAAATACCAACATATGGTATTATATTTAAACTTAATAATGAGGTTGGAAATGAAAGGAGGTTGAGCAAAAAATTCCAACTTATGGAATTTGAACATAATTTGAAAATACCAATTTATGGTATTGATTTGTGTTAAAATAGAGTGAATTTTATAATATTAATTTCTGATATTTGAAGAAAAAGAAATAAATATCAACTTATGATATTTTATAGTTTTACAAATAACTGCATTTTGTAATAATATTTATGATAATCGACAAAAAGAAATAAATACCAACTTATGGTATTTATCTACAAGTTTGAGTTTTGAAATACCATCCTATGGTATATAAGTATGAGTTTGTAATATCAACTTATGATATTTTTAATTTGAGAACAAAATAAACACATCCAATACAAGCCTAAAAATAAACCCAATCTAAAATTTGCAATAAACTAAACCCAAAGGCTCCAATATCCCTGCCTTTTAACATATAGCCCAACACTAAACATAATCTAACCAACCCAATTCATAGGCATTACCAACGTGGCCCAACTGAGCCCAAACCTTAACCATCCTCCTAGCCCTTCCCTTTTCTTCTTCCTTTTTCTATACCGTCAGCGTCTCCTTCTTCCCGAATTCTATGCCTCTCTCCTGCTCGGTGAGTGAGTGGCGGAAATGACACCTATGACCAATTAGACACGTGTCTACGGCGAGAAACATCCTGCAAACCTCGGTCTTGTACCTTAAATGCCTGATGATTGGACACAGCTCGAAGAAACAGTGAGCGAACTAACAGCGGTCAATGTAAGGACTCGCCCCAGATCCTGGTAAGACTCAACGGAATCTGAAGTCAAATCAACGATGGGCACCGACGATGATAACAAAACGGATATTTCTTCTTAGAAACTCTTCATGACCGAATCCGGGTTCAATATCTGATAAGAAAAGACTGAAGTTGCGGATGGATGGTTCCAATCAAGTCAGTGAGATGATTTGAGTCAAAGAAAGGATTAGATTTAGGGTTGGTCTTGTGATGACAGGTCTGATGAGATTATGGTAGAGGAGTGTCTGGTGGTATTGATGTGGTGATTCAATTCATGGCTGCAAACATGACGAATTGAACCATGATAAAAATGGATTTTGGTGGCAAGGAAACATCATAGCTAGGGAAAATCTGTGTGTACTCATTGAAATCTCTGCTAGAGGAAACCTGTGTGTGGAGTGAAGAGAGAAAGTAGAAGGTTGCAATATTTTTTTCTCCTCCATATCGAGCCAAGACAACGCTATTTATGATTGGGAAGGGAAAAGAAAAAAAAATTACACAATTAATTTTTATGGAAAATGACACCTTTCTTTTTTCTTTGTTTGAAGATTTTTTCAAAGATTTAAGTCTTAAATAATTGCAATTGGTGATAGTATATTATGTATTTATGCTGTAAAGCAAATGGTCTAACCCGAATCTTAATAAATCCTTTACTTTCTTCATCAACCATCGAATACAACAATAATCTATTGGACTTTGCCCAAAATAATTTAATGGTGTTAGGTAAGGGAAAGGGATGAGGAGAAATCGAAAGATTGGAACCCCAAATTTGGTGGAGTGATTTGTGGGGTGACAAAATAAAATAAACATTTATAAAGTAAAATAAAAATAAAATAAAATGATAAATATATAAAAAAGTAAAAATATGATATGTCTCGAATTATACCCGGACGAAAACGGGTTACTACAGTCATTCTAGTGTGTCTCATCTGCCACCAGTAGAGATCACACCCATGCAAAATTCGTGTTCTTTTGCTTAATGGGACATGGATTTACTGGGTCCGTTTGTCCAGAAAGCAGGACAAAGGAGGAATCTGATAGTAGCGGTAGACTACTTCACTAAGTGGATAGAAATGGAGCCACTTGCCATGATTTCGGAGAATAAAGTCATGGATTTCATTTGGAGAACGTTGGTCTACAGGTATGGATTGCCTAGAGCTTAGGTTGTAGATAATGGGAGGCAATTCGTATTCGCAAAATGCACAAGTTTTGTGAAGACCTTGGGATAGACCTAAGGATTACTTCGGTAGCCCACCCACAAGTGAATGGTCAGGCTGAAGTAACCAACCAAACTATCCTTCACGGACTGAAGGCCAGGTTGGATGATGCAAAGGGTAAATGGGTAGAAGAATTGCCTATAGTACTATGGTCCTACAGGACTACACCTCGTATATCAACAGGTGAAAGTCCGTTCATGTTGTCATTTGGTATAGAGGCTGTTAGCCTAATAGAAATTGGAGTCCCATCCTTGAGGACTGCCAATTTCAGTAAGCAAGAAAATGATGAACAACTCCTCAACAACCTTGATTTCTTGGGGGAAACAGGAGAAGTAGCTAGGATCAGGATTGTAGCCTACAAGCAGAGAACCGTACGGTACTACAATAAGAGACTATGCGTGACAAAATTCTTTGTAGGGGACTTGGTCCTAAGAAAGGTAGAGGCAACAGGGAAACACTCTAGAAAACTGGGCGAGACCTGGGAAGGACCTACCGTGTTATTGAAGTTCTCAAAGAAGGGACTTACAGGATTGAAGACCCAGGTAAGCCTGGGAAGATGAGGCCATGGAACGCTGATAACCTCCGACGATACTACGTCTAGTTTTTTCTTTCTGCCTATCTAGTTTTGATTTTTTCAATAAGAGTAGGTCAGTAGGTAGGATCTACCATAGTTTTGTAATAAGGTAAGCCTCAAAGCTGCCATTTAGTTTGGTTATCTTGATGAATAAAGAGGCAGGCTTTACCTCAAAAGATATAGTCAATTAGCAAAGAAGCGCCAACCATGGAAGTGCTAGAAAAGGTCCTAACTTAGAGGAATAATTCCCAAGTCAAAAGGACCGACCGAGGTAACTTCAAGTTACTTAAAAAAAACCCGGTCCTTCAAACCAAAAGGATTTAAAATCGTAAGTCATTAAGGATAACCGAGGTGACTTTGAGTTATTTGTGCAACATCAGGTTCGTCAGACCAAAATGATGCAAAATCCCAAGTCATTAAGAACGACCGAGATGGTTCAAGAACCTGGAACAAAATTACAAGTAGCTGAAAGGTTTAAACTCCAAAAAAAAATTGAAGTTAAAATGACCGACCAATCGACAATATCATGAAGATATTAGGTACGACTCAGAAAAATAACACTTAGAAGAGAAATAGTACTTCTTACTCAAAACTGAAAGAGTTACATAAAAAATAGCAAATATAATGTCTAATTTTCTATATCTACGTGAGGCTCCTCGACCGCCTCTACAGCAATATCGCTGGTCGGCTGAACACGAGGACTGGCTCACTGGTCAGCCAGCTGGGGGAAGGATCCTCTTATTGTTGGTCCTCAGAAGGTAGGGTCAAATCGATCAAAGGATCAACTTCGCCGTCTTCACGATCATCCTCGTCCTCCTCATCGGACGTCTCGGCCGCCTTCTTCCTTGCCTCCTCTGCGCTCTTGTACTCTTCATAAATATCCTCCTTCGGCTCGTCCAAGTCATCCTTACCCACCAAAGGGGGGCAGATTTGGTCCAAAAGGGAAGGATCAAGACCCGCGTCAATAAGGGCTCTTCGGGCCTGTTGAAAGCCCCACGAACACCGAAGTAGACCTCCTGACGGAGCATCAATCCAAGCTCCTCGGACTGCTTGAACTCATCGACCCCCAACTACCGACCATCCCGTAGCTCTTTGGCAATAGCCAGCTCGATGCATGAATTAGAAGCAGCTCGCGTATACTCTAGCTCAGACTGTAAGTCCTCCAGTTATGCTCTGGGACGTCGCTCCTCTGCCTTGGTTGCCTTCTTTGCTTTTGCCAGCTCTGCTTTCACACGCTCTAGGTCATTCATTGTCTTAGCCCTCTGCTTAGCCGCAGATTCTGCTCGTTCCAGTGTAGCAGTCTCATTGGCGGTCAGGTTGGCTATGCCACTTGGAAGAGTAGCGAGGCAGGAAAGAAGCTGTAAAAAAAGTGTCAAAAATTGACAAACCGAACTAAGAGGTAAATAATAAAAAAATATAATGATGTTCTTAATGGACGAACCATACTTGGGGTCAATGAAGGGTTCTCTAAATTTGAAGTAGTAAAGACCTTTTGCCTTTGGATGGTGGTTTAGCTTAAGATTGTGCTGGATGACATGAGAGGAAAATGGAATCTCATACTTAGAACAGAGAGTTGGGATGGTACAAAGGAAGAACCAAGAATTGGGGGGTCAGACAGGGTGGACAGATGTTTGATCTCCTTAAGAAGCTGGTCATAGCTGGAGGATAGGGGACCCTAGCACCTAATTTCATAGAGTGATAGGAAATCGCAAATTCATTATATACGAGTCGAAAAGGATTCTCCTCGGGACGGATTAGCCTCATCGGCCATGGAATACCTATCATTGGGAACTGGAAGACCGAAAGGGGTGACCTCTGGACGAGGATCAAAAGTGATCCGAACCGAGGTGCCTAAACTTTGGGATGGAGCTTCTACATCTACCCTAGAGTTTAAATCACTAAGGGTCCTAGCATTCGAGGTGTCCGAACTACTAGAAGAAATAGAACTAAAATCTGAAGACATATTTACAAAAGAGCTGAAACTAACTTGAGAATGTGTTATAGCTCGGACAATAAAGAAGGAAGCAAAGGACTGTCGGATAGATCGATTTCGCTTTGAGACTCGGATTTCACCAGTTCGGCTCGGACTTTTCAAAGATCTCGCTAGTAAGGAAAGTTGAAAGTGACAGCCAATATTTATAGTGGAAGCAATGGATGAATTAACGGCATGGATCAGTTCGACCATTGGACTAGCCACCATCTGGACCGTTGATTCGAAATAGCTGGAATGCCACCTAAGCATTAGAAGCACAACTAGCCACATTACTCCTTCATTGAAAAACGTAAAAATGATTAAAAAAAGGAGTAAGGGGCATCTGATGTGACAAAATTGATCCACCCAATAGGATTGTGAGACGTGTAAATTTCCACCTCGGATAAGCAGTATTGCGCTTTGCTGGACCGACCGATGTAAAGTAACATCGTTATTCGGTCAATCAGACCATGTTGGTGCGACTCCTCCATTGGTCCTCTAAGACCTGTGGTTGGTTGGTCAGTCATACACTACTGATCGATTCAGCCTCGTGCTCTTGCTTGTCTGTCTTCACATTTGGATATATAGGTCGGTCAGTCATCCTGAGTTTAAATAGTGTGTTTAGTCGGTCAATGTCGGATCCGAATTATATCCATCATTTCTTTTAGGAGTCCTAATCCTATAAGGAGTAGAGACCCAAAATGACTATGACTCCGACAAATACGCTCAGATAAGGAAGAAGGGAGTTTCATTCCTCAAGGAATAAGAACTCTGTAAATCCCTAAAAAAGAATCCCTACGCATCAGGTAAATTTTGACATCACAACTGGCATTACTGTTGTTTGAGTTGAGAGAGCTCTCAGAGACCGAGCCCTCCCAACTGAGAATTACCTAACTGACTTGAGCGTCGGAGCGGGCCCCCAAACTAATTCGGGGTCCCTCCTTGCTTACGTTTGTTTGCTGTGTATGACATCCAGCTCAACAATTTGGGGTCTGACTGAACTGATTGGTGTCCAGCTAGGACGGACAGTTTTTGGCATCATCAGAACATATAGAACAACAATTTTCTCAAGACAAGAACATGAAAGTACCAACAAGTAGAGATCTTGGAAAAAAGAACAAAAGATCTTGAAACAAAATAAAAAATCTTGAAAAAAAAACAAAAAATCTTGAGAAGCATGATAGTAACAACCTTCGGGTCAAGGAAAATTGAACAACCAGTAGATGGATTCATCATAGACTCTCAAGAGACACATTCAATGTTGAACACTTAGCCAAATTTATCCACAAGGCAAATAAATCATAATCTCCAATCAGTTATTAAAGTGAACTCAGCATCCACAATTAATTCTTGTTATCAATCGAATTGGTATTAAGCAATCCTCTTCCTATCAATAACAACATTCAATTCTATGGAGAAGCTAAGGTTGAACAATATTTTATCAAGCGAAAATCATTTAATTCATCCCGTAATTTTCCTTAAGCATACAGTGAAAACTTGGATCATAATCACGTTGCCCAATTGCTACTCTAACCAAGCAACACAATAATTTTGTATCATGCACTTAGTCTAGCATTCAACCACACAAATTAATCAATTAATATGCATCTCAATCAATTAATCCATGCAATCATCAACAAGAACAACATAAAACTATGGATATTCCAATCAAGAATGGTAATAAATATAAAGATTTGAGTCTCAAAATCACATGAATTGGAATCAAATCCCTTGAACCAAAGAAATAAACTAGCCGACCATTGTGCAAAGAAAAACCTACGTGCTATTCAAAATCCTATGCTTCTCTCCTCCTCCTTCTGGCCTCAACCATCTCCCTTATGAAGAAGCAGTCCCCTCTCACGTCTCCTAAACACAACCCAATAAAAGAGTCCCAAAATCACTCAGTTTCCTTAACTTCTTAGGATACAAAAGTTTGTTCTGATCTTATATCTCAATTATGGGCTAAAGACGCATATTCAGGACTATAACCCTTCATAAAAGTTGTATCCCCAGATGTGCAGATAATTATGGGCTTTTGAATCACTCGATTTGGACATTGGACGCGCAAGTTATGGCCTTCTAAAGGTCCGGTCCACAGAAAGGAATCCTGCTTCCGATAGGACTTCCAGACGTGACTTTGGACCAACGATTAACAGCCCAAACGTACTCCGATTTGTGTGAACTAGCACTTCCTGGAAATGTTGAGATGTCCTCTAAAATTTTGTTGAAGATTTCATCTCATTCCATCAGCTCCTTCTACCTCATAACCTACAAAGCATCCACGAAGGTCTCAAAGTACAATAATCTTGGAAATTCCACTTTTAAACACACTTTATTACCATTCGTCCACTGAGGTCATACACATAAAATATAATCAAAAACTAACCCCGTAACACACAAGATTGAATGATTTGACCATATAAAAGGAATTTAAATATGTAGAAATATGATCACATCAGCGGGATAAGTCGGGAGCCTAGATTTTCCATAGCCAATGACCATTGAGTCATAGAACACATGAAACTATCTTTATTAGTGTTGTACATATATTGTTCTATTTTTTTTGTACATGTCTAATTTTGTTCACTTTTTTCCATTGTTTTCCATTGTGCATTGCATACATAGGAATCTTGAGCACTATCCAAATTGAGAAATTATCCAAAAGCCATGCATGTTGAAAACAGTACCATGTTAGTTGAACCGATGGGGTAGGGAGTGTGAGATGTGGAAAAAGAAGCTTGAGAATCTCAGTGGGGGCAACGACAGTATGGAGATGACCTTCAATCCATGGATAATGTAAAACTACCTCTCGTTAAAAACATAGATTTGTTTTCAAAGAAATAATGGATTTGTAGAATAGTCTATCTATTGAAAGACGTCACGTGTGTAATTACAAGTTTGGTCATATTGCCTACCTTTGTGCTATAGTTATTTTTGTGTCTTTATTAGAACCAATACTAAATTTTTATGACCCATGCTATCATTGTTTTACTTTGAGGATTCACTACTTAACCCAAACTTTAGAGAAATATGAAGAGTTATTAGAAATTCCCAAAGAAAGTCTCAAAGGGGTCTATAATCCAAAGCAGAAAGTATGGGTTAAAGTTCATTGTCCAAAATCTTAGGAATTCATGAGTGTGAGTTTGAAAAAGAGATGAGGAAGAAGGGATCAAAAGGTAGCTGGTGTATATCCTGCATCAAAAGGTAGCTGGTGTATATCCTGCAACTTCCTCATTTAGCACATTCAAGCTCATTTGAATGATGATAAGTCTTTTTCAGCTTCTGTACTTTTGATATATGGAACAACTATTTTCCAAAGTTTAAAGGATATATGGATGGAAATGTAATTATATTGTTCAAACAATACTTGAATGGAGTCGAACTAGTTCCTTCCATATTAGCTAAGACCTTTAGGATGTTGAAGTATTGCAGAGAACATGGCAAGGGCCAATTCAAGGCATGTGCATCACTAGTAACCATCTAGATAATGGGACATCTTCCAGCACTTCTCCAATTAGTTATCCTACAATGAAGTTTTCCAAAACGTACATGAAGCATAGTAGTCTTATTGCCGAGTTTGTAGCTGCTAAATGGCCTAAAAGATCACTTGATATAGAAAGGTGGTTGGATTTCTTGTCAAAATTTGATGAGGTGATATGGTAAGCACCTGGATGGGTATTGGACCGGATATCTCTCATTGCATAATTTATCCTTGGGTTCCTCTCTTAGGATTATAGAGAGCCATTGCATATGCCCTTGTGTTGGCATTGAGGTAGCTAACACACAAATAGTTGATCCCAATGACTCATGGATTGATAAATTTTACCTTTGATTATGAAACTAGGAGGACGGAGGAGATAAAAAAAAGATCTTAGAATTTTAGAAGCAAACCCAAAGGGTTAAAAGGGGAGTTTATCGGGGTAGCACCAATGAAGGATACCATGTATGGAAAACAAGCAAAAAGAAAGGATGTATAGCTCTAGTAATCTAGAGTTTTGTAGTCCCGCTACACACTTTCAATGAACCCATAGATTACATGGCCGAAGCTCAGGCAAGATATGAATTAGAGAATGCTCAAATCTAGGGTAAAGTCAACTTTTAGTCAATGAAATCATTTTGATTTTTCAATTTTGTCACTGAAAGATTTTTTGTCTCGACGTAGGTATTCAATTTTTTTATTGCAAAATAGTCATTAGCTCAAATTTTGATAAAAACGGGCAGAATTTATGTTGACTTGTCCATTGACCGTTAGTTGCCCGTCAGCTTGTGCCTAGCTATTGACAACACCGTTTATTTTGGCGCAATATGAAACACACGTGGCAAATGTTTGGCGGGAGTCTCATTTTAGACCTTAGGGGTACTTCAACCTCAAGCAGTCTCATTTAGTTCCCTCCAATCTCCCTTCTTACTATCTCTCTTAAATCTATCTACAATTGTTGTTTGTCACCATGATTTTCATACGATCGTGGTTATGAGAAAGGTGGAAGCCTTCGTTCATCGTGAAGGTACGTTGATAACCTTTTCACCGTGATGGTCTATGCGCTTCTCCATTGCATAGTTTCATTCTTTGATCTAGAAAGTTGTTCTTAACAAGGGGTACTTTATTCAAGCCATCGTTAAGTGGGTATAGGCTTTTGGTTCATGTGATTTTTACTCCACTGTCAACATTAGGGTTTTGGGTTGGGAGAAGTTGATTAAGATTTCATGTGAGCTTTGAGTTTAGGGTTTAGTTGTTTACATATGATTTAGGTTTTCTGTGACTAATTGGGGTTTGAAAGAATAGGCGTGTACCACGGTTGTCAAGGGCGAGGGTGAATTACCGAGAAACGAGGTGGAGGAAACCTGATCCCGTTGTTGATATTGCGAGTTGCGATGATTCTGATGGGAGTGATAAAACCCCTGTTATGTCTACTCAAAAACCTCAGTCCTAGGTTATCAATGCTGCTGGCGCTACAAAGGATGCTGGGACTCATGAAGCAGTTGTTATAGGCACTCAACCAACTCAATCTCAGGTAATTAAACTTATTGGATGTACATTTGATGATGGTGAAAATGTAAATGGCGGTGATGATGGAATTGGGGATGGTAGTGAAGGTGGGTTTGGCAGTGAAGGCACATTTGATTATGGTAGTGAATGAAGGTTTGATCATGCTGGGAGTGACATCGATGAGGAATACGTTCCAAATGAAGATGTCGATGATGGTCTTACGGTTAACACTGATGGAAGTGATCAGGAAGATAGTGATGATCTTGACTTCAATATGGTCTATGAATCAGATGATGCGGATATTTTACTATTTGATGGAGACAGGGATGATGAAGTTAGGGCTGCTGTAGTGGGGAATCCAAAGTACGATCCTAGAGTTAATTCTGAAAATTTTGTTTTTGAGCTTGGGATGGAGTTCACAACGCTACATGACTTCAAAGATGCAGTGAGGAGTTATGTTGTAGATGGTGGCTACCAAATACACTTTGTAAGGAACGACAAGCTGAGATGACAAGTTGAGTGTGACATAAGATGTCCTTGGAATATTTGGTGCTCTCAAAATACCAGAGAGAACCTAGCAAATCAAGATCTATGTCAATCATCATAGGTGTAACAATACATTACCTAACAAACAAGCATCTAGTAGCTGCTTGTCCACAAGGCTCATTGATAAAATCAGACTAGAAACAAGGGTGAGTGTTGCTGCATTGGTTGAATATGTGAATGAGCATATGTCCCTTCACATTTCTAGTTCACATGCCTCTAGGGAAAAGAAGAAGGCTTTGGACATCATCCATGGGAAACACAAAGAGCAATATGGCAAACTGAGGAGCTACATTTCAAAAGTTTTGAGGATGAACACTGGGAGTACATGCAACATTATGGTCAATAGGGATAGACCTGAAGATCCAATAGTTTTTAAACGAGTCTACATTTGTTTGACTACTTTGAAGGAGGGATTTCTAGCTGGTTGCAGGAAATTAATTGGTATTGATGGATGCCTTTTGTATACTATGTATGAAGGACAATTATTGACAACAGTTGCACAAGATGCAACCAACAGTTTATTCCCTATAGCTTCAGTAGTAGTAGAGAGAGAGTAGCATGATTCTTGGGACTGGTTTCTAAGAAAGCTTCTTTTGGATATTGGAGGATTCCAAAGCAAGAGATGGTGCTTCATTTTAGACCGACAAAAGGTATTTCAACTGGCCCACCATAAACTGTTTTATTGTTTATGAGTTTACTTATTTGTTGTCTGTCATTGCAATATTATTTATGACTTTGTAGGGACTGGTGTTGGTCGACAATTTATAATCACAATAAATCTCGACAGGTTTTACCCAATCGCAAGTGTACGGTCGCAAAGCAGTAACAGTGAAAGGGATCGAATCCACAGGGACTATTGCATAAACCAATTAAAAAAAAAACAATAGTGCAAAATTAAATTAACTTATGAATTCAACAATTAATGAGAATTAGCTTGAATTTGGCTTAATCATCTACCTCCACCTTGTGCACATATATCAATTATCAATTAAACAAATTAAGAATTTAACTACGTCAATTGAAAGACTTTGGTCCAGCTCGATCAATTAGATTTCCCTAAGCAACAATCCTGACTTTGGTCTAGCTCAGGATCTTTTCTTATCAAAGATGTCTTGGTTTGGTCTCTCCTAAGAACATTCTAAGATAAGCATCAACACGTGGAAATCGACAATAGCACAACCTAGGATGTTAATTCACACCCAATCAGCTATGTTCATTATTCTCTAACCTGAATCGCAAAACAAGTTATTGTTACTTCGTCAAACACCGGGTCATGGTCAGCCGTATATGTTCAACTAACAATTCCTAAATATTATGATGATGGCCAGACATGCATAACAATAGGAAATCAATAATAAATTCAGAGAACAATGAATTAAATCAGTCTAATCAAGAATCAAATTCATGCACAGAGGTTTCGGTAGAAGAAAGTACCAAATCCTAGCTAATAAGTAATTAGTTACACATATCCATAATGAAAATCAACAAATACTTAAAACCAATGTTCGAATCAATGGGGGAAAGAAGGAATCGCCACTCTTGGAATTGCTTCCTCTCTCTCCGCCGTCTTCTCCTTTGCTCGAATTTTTCTCCTCCGTATCTGGCGGCTAGGGTTTAGTCTTTAACCATAAAAAATTATTGTCCCCACTGCCACGTCAGCTGGGCCCGTTTCTGCAAATCCCGCAACTCGCGGCCGCGCGTAGGTCGCACCTGGCTCACTTTTACCCAGAATTCAACTTTTCCAAATAAATATCATCCAGCTGTACCTGTCATTAAATCACACAATTGGATAGTATTTTGTGCTAGAAACCTCATAAAGATTGGGTATTTAACATCATAAACATGAGTGCATTTTGCACTCACCAATGTCTGCCATTGAAACACTTGCACAAGAGAACCAACAACACATAGATCATAGGTTTTGTGTCAAACATATATATGCGAATTTTAGTAAGAGGTGGACAGGAGCTCACTACAAGAAACTTTTATATGATGATGGCAACAATGCAATAATTTCAAGCATTGATGCAAGAAGTGAAGCTTATGGATGAATCTGCTTCGAAGTACTTGGATAACATCCATCCAAGTTTATGGACAAGGGCAGCATTCTCGACCATCAGCAAGAATGACTCGATTGTCAATAATATGTCTGAGAGCTTTAATGCCAACATTTTGGCATTTAGGGATAAGTCAATCATCAACATGTTGGAGGATTTAAGAGGAGAAGCAATGGAGAGGCATGTCAGGCTAAGAACTCATATGGAAAGGAAGCCCAAAAAGCTTGTGACTTGTGTGCATAGCAGGTTGGACCAAAAGTTCCTCAAAAGTAAGAGTTAAACAGCTAAGTGGATAGGAGAACTACATTCTACATTCTAGGTGAATACTAACCTGGAATGTTCATTACTTTGCATCTATAATACAAATAAGTCATATATATTGCATCCTTGCAGGTTACAAAGAAACCACACCAATACATTGTCAATATGGATGTCAGATCATGCACATGTAGGGCATGGGATCTATCAGGCATACCTTGCATGCATGTTGTAGCTACTATTGGTTGGCTCCATCAGGATCCCCTATAGTACGTGGATGAATCATAAACCAAGGTGACCTACCTTAAGACATACCAGTACAACGTATAGCCTACAAATGGTGAGAATCTCTGGACAATTTCTAGTGGTGATACCATCCTTCCCCCCCATGAACATCACACAGGATAGCCAAAAAAAGAGAGGAGAAGAGAACATGATGAGCTTGCATCCAGAAGCAGGCTGAAGATGAGGTATTCGAAGTTCAAATGTGGAGGAGTAGGACATAATAAGGCCACATGCAAGATTACTCCAACTAACCAGGTAATTTTAGCCTCAACCTTTATATTTCAATTAATACTATGCTAATTTAGTTTATTAATCAACTTTATTCCCCAACATATTGAGAATGGAGAGGACTTGATTGGGAGTGATGAGAACCCCACTGGAGGTGGAGAAAGAGGTGCAACAATGAGTTGTAGCGGTAGAAGGGTGGTTGGTAGGAAAGGTTGTGGTGGAAGAGGTGTTGGAAGGAGTGGTTTTGCTGTTTCTATAAGAGTATGTGGAGGTGTAGACTTGGTTGGGGGTGGTACTGGTAGAGCAAAAGGGAGTGTTAGTAAGCTACCCGTAAGACGAAACCATGTTCCATGGGGATTGAGAGGTATTAATGTTGCCCAGAATGACATTGTGGCACCAATAGAACAATCATATGTTCCATTTGGTTGCACGAGCTCCAAGGGTGCCCCATCAACATAAACCACTGCTCCATCAATAAGTCTGACTCCAGATATAGCCACTGATCCATCTACCAGCAATGCAAGCTCCATCAAATGGACTAGATCAACTACAAGGAGGCTGCCCAATGTAGCATCAACAATAGAAAGTTTAACCTCTAGCTCTAGGTATCAAGCTATGGTAAATGCGATTCTAGGTTCTATCAACAAGGGAGGGAAGAGTGCATGATTGATATCATTGGAGTTTGATATTCATTTTGTTATTATTTTTATCAATTACTGATGTGTTGGGACTTTTGGTTGCTGGTTGCTGTTTATGTACATTGTGCTGGGAATTTTTAGACCTGTCTGCACATCCATTTTTGGCAGAGTTGCACTATATGTATTTTGAAACATATATATTTAATCAATGACCATTTTGGTATAATGTTTGGTTTGTTTACTGTTTGAATGTAACAGCTAGTACATATGTCATCTCCATGTGGTGACATGTTTGTATTTTAGCCACAAAAATTGGTTAATTTACACATCAACAAATGACAGTCCATGTGGCAGATGGTAGGAAAAATTGGCAATTGAAAAAGATGGTCAACTAACTGTCAATGCACACGTCAGTAGAAATTCTGTCCGTTTTAATCAAAATCTAACCTAATGACTATTTTGGAACAAAAAGACAAATTGAATACCTAATTTGATACAAAAAATATCTTTTAGTGACTAAATTGAAAAATAAAAAATCTTTCAGTGACTCAAAGTTGACTTTACCCAATATCTTACTAAAAGCTCAATTAAAGAAGGAGGGACAAAATGTCGATATGACGTCTGAGAATTTACACATGGAAATGGTGTAGTGGGAGAAAGGAAAAAAACGGGCAACAAAGGTGACCAGAGAAGAGGAAAAGGTACAAAAGGTTGAAAAGATAGTAAAAGATCTAGAGATTGCTAGAAAGAATCAAATGACGGGATTGAGAGAAAAAGTAACCTTGGAGTACCAAACCGTAGTCGAAGCATCAAAGGCTAAACATGAAAGGGAGTATAGCAGACTACGAGAGTCATATTCAGTGCTAGAAGTTCAAAAACAAAAGGCCAAGCAAAGAGTTAGAAAAGCATAAAAAAGGTGTCTGAATTGGAAGAAGCAAAGCAAAGACAAAGAATGGCTTGAGAGAAAAAGAAATTCAACAACTCTTTCGAACTAGCACGACAGATGAAATTAAATGCCACCCAAAAAAAAGCATTTGAAGTTGAAAGAGGGCACCTATTAGAAGAAAGAGAGTCTCTAAAATTAGAAATACAAGCTAACTTGAACTCATCGTCATCGAAAATTAATGCGAAAAGAGGTTGACTTTGATAATGTATCAAAGGCATATATGGAGGTACGAGTAAGGTACGCTTTCTTGGAGAAGTAGGTGGAACATATGAACCAACAAGTGGATCAAGCAAATGTGAGGTTTTACTACTATAATAACAGAGCCGTAGAAAGGGTTCTAGAGATCAATGCATTGACCAACGTATACCAAGAAAAGAGGGTGATGGCTATAGTTTACTAGCAAGCTATGGAGAATCCAAGAAGAGTATATGTATTGAGCCCATAATTGTCGAAACTAACACGATGTATTCCAGAATCCTATGTTAAAATGTTATGGATAATGGATAATTTCTCGAAATTTAATATTGTTCAAGATTCCTTCATCATGCATTTTTCATTAATGACCATATTTTTGCATTTGTTAAATCTTATGAAAGCTTTCATTTGCATATGACAACGTTGTTTTAAATCAATCAAAATTGCACTAACACAAAGTCACCTACACTGTTATAACACTTGCTCACAATTACAACTCACCACAATAATGGAACCAACAGAATGTGAACATCGAGTCAGAAGGTAAAAGAACTGAAAGAACAGCTCAACTTGCTAATGAACCAAATGGCTAATAAAGGAAAAATGGAGGAACATTCATCAAGTGACAGTAAAGGATCCAAATCTCGGGCAAAAGAGGACCGTCAAAATGTCGACTCTTCCCCATCTATGGTTGAACTGCTCAAGGTGTTAAATGTCACGCCAAGCATGGAGGCTGAGGAAGAAAATGCCATATCTTACACACACATCGAGAAAATGGAAAAATGGATGAGCTTTGTAGGAGGGTTTGAAGCTTCAGGGACCTTAAGTTCTAAAATTTTGAGCTTCATAAAAGATTTTCATATCCCATAGAATTTCAAGCTCCCAACTTTCACTATCTTCAATGGCTCAGGTGTACATGTAGACCATTTAACCATGTAGTGTCAGAGGGTGCACCCTTATATTAGAAATGACAAAATTTTGATTCACTTCTTCCAAGATAGTTTGACAGGTGCTGCAGAACGATGGTTCAATAGTTTAGACCTCTCAATGGTCAATACAAGCACAATGTGACAAAGATCCCCACCTTATATGATCTTCAGAATAAGGTCATGAAGGATGGAGAAAGTTTCAACGATTATTCATACTGCTGGAGGGAACTTGCCAGTGTCCACTGTTATCTAAGATGGATCTAGTAAATGTGTTCATAGATGCACTATAGGAGCCATACACATCAAAGATGGTTAGAGGAGGTCATGTGGGCATATTAGAAATTATACAGGTAATTATACAGGTTGACGAATGTATTGAACGATGTATAAAAAGGAGAAGCATTTGCATCAATTTTGACAAATTTGATCCGTCGAAAGGAGTAGAAGGAAAGCAGAAAGAAAATGAGGCATACAATGTCAGCTTCGGTTGTATCAAACACCTTATAGTCCTCCGTTGTCTGACTATTGACCCCAAAGCAATGCTACGAGATTGTCATACTTCTCTGCTCCAAATCAATACTATCAGTCACCTTAGAGCAATTACTTGTCTGAAATTAGAAGTACGAAAATAGTTGTTTATGACAGGATATCCATTTGAAAATGAGAACTATTCAGGGATGATTGTCCAACCAAGACGAACCCTAGCAACCCCAGTGAACTTTGAGAATGACGAAAATTCAATTGCAACCTTAAAGTTGCAAAATAATAAATAATTAGTTTTCATTTTGATAATTTTGGGAGGCGATTGGAGTGGAATCTAAATTTACTTTTTGGGTGGACTAAACACTTAATAGGTCCACTATTTTGGACCAGCCTACAATTCATCCAACAAAATAATGGTTGGTCCTGAATTCTTCAATGATTGGGCCATAACGAAAACCGAGAAGTCTTATAATATTGGACTTCAACTCAGATGTTCACCTTGGGCCAAGCTAAGCGCAAACCATACTTTGCAAAACCAAACCACGGCTGGGCCAAACAAGAAGAATGGCGCTGATGACAAAGCTATCGAGTCTTGTCATGTTGTAGTTCATAAGGGACTAGTAGGACAAAACCTAATATAATCCTTATAAATTGATATAAAGCACTTTCTCATATGATGAGATAAGACGTCTTTGACATAATAAAAAAGGCCCATGTAACAAAAATCAATTGGCCGTGTGATATACATACATCATATGCGCTCCATTATATATATCTGTTTGGTTATTCTTCGATCTCTTGATCGAGTTCCTAGCTTCTTGTCTACCAGTCCTGGATGTAGATTCTCGACGAATCAGCGGTAACCATGGTTCAACACTTCATAGTTTGCCTCATATTTTGGTGTTCATTCACTACTAAGATTGTTTTATACAATATGTTCGCTGGGAGTAGGAAGAATAGTCAGGACTCGCCAGGAGAAAGCCTTATTTGTTTGTACTTTAGATACAGTGTATATATATATATATATATTAGTAAAAGCATGCTAGCATTTCGCGTGGATTATTCTTAAAAATATTAAAAAAAAAATTGTTTTCACGTTCTTTACTGGACTGAAGATTTGTATTTTATTTTCTCAAAATTTGCCTTCAGTTGATATGAACTTTATTTTGTTTGCAGTTTACAAAGCTTTTCATCAAATTGTAATGAAAAAGATATCGCATCATGAACAGTCACATGTGTTATCATTTTTTAACTACTAAAAAAATAGTAATTCTAAAACTCTATTTATACTCGCAAGCGCACGAATCCAAGTAGTATAAATGTGGCAAAGACAAGTGTCGTACCCACAGGGACTGAAGATTAACTAACTCTAATTCTTAGAAAAACAAGTTTTTTTTCTTTTCTTTCTCTTTTATAGTAATATTAATAAACACCAAAACTAAAATTGAGAGATCAACACAAATAATAAATACTAAGGCTTTGATTTCACCACTCTATTGTATTTAAATCATATGGTTATCAATTATGAATTCATCCAAGCATGTCAAAGATCAAGTTTTCTAATTCATGTAGTAGTCATTGGCATCTAACTTACCACATCTATCCTTAATTTGCAATTATCCATGGCATTTAGACTAATTTGACAAACAAGAATGCATTAGGATCAATGTAACTTATGAAATGATCACAAAACTCCTAGCATATGGCATCTATGACTAGGTAACTTTGGTAATAAATTGCAAGAAGCTATTCTCAAATTGAGCATGGAATCTACTACAATTTGCATCACATTAATCAAACCTAGATGGTAGCTAAACATCAAGATTTAATTATTAATAAACATAGCAATTTAATACTTGACATGACATGAATAAATCACAATTAATTCAACCAAATTTATTAAACACAATAGAGTGAATCCATCATCACCTTAGTAAGAGGATTAGTTCCTCATATTAAGTTTACACAACAAATTGAAATAAATAAAATTCACAAACATAAGTAATAAAACAACTAGAAAAACCCCCTTATTATACTTGATGCAAGAACTCCTTCTCTTTTCTCCTTCTTCCTCTTGTTATTTCTCTTCTTCTTGTTGTTTTTGGTGTCCTTAGCAAAGAATAGATCATGCCTTTATATAGGAAATGGCAAGGACAAATATTCAACAATGGCAAGCTTGAATAGCAACCATTGTTGAATGTTGAAGGCAACCATTGTTGAATGCCAACCATTGTTGAATGTTGAAGGCAATGAAGAAGTTGTAAGCAATGATGTCAACAAAAAACCTTCCATGATCTTCACTTGGGTTGGACTCATAATTGGGCCTATAAATATGAAAATAAACACAAAGTGATTCATCCATGGTGATTAAAATTTATTTGTACAAAATCACTTCAAAAACCCCAATTTTGTGACAAATGCTAATGATAATTTACATTTAAAGTAGATGTTTTCAACATCTATCACAACCCCCAATAGGCTTTTTGCTAGTCCCTAGCAATTTAAGCGTAAATATCATTCCATTATGAAGAATTTGAAAAAGAAATTACTTCCTTTGAGTATAACAAAAAGTAAGAGATCACTAATGCTATCCAGAGTATTTTGATAACAACTTCCAGAATTTGTGTGTGTGTGCACTAAGCCAGAACCATCTTACCACAAACCATAATGCATATAACTTAGAAGAATTATCCAAATAAAAACATCAACTCCATATTCTCACAGGTTAAAGAAGGATTTTAGTGCTTGAAATTTCTCTCATGGAGTTGGAAAACATTTATGCACTCAGAAGAAAAGTCAATTTAAGGACAAACAAAGAAACAAACATTGATCATATGATAGGCATATTAGCTGTCTAGAACTTCCACCATTCTTACCACAAACGTGCTTTGGAATTTAAAGATCAAAATTTTGAGATAAGAGCAAATAATAAATACTAATGGAATCAGAAACAAAGTAAGATTGTACTTGTCTTCCTAAGAATTTTGAAGACTTAGAATGACTTACCATTCTTTCTTCTTCTTTTTTTCCTTTTTTTGTTTTTTTTTTGTTTTTTTGTTTTTTTGCTTGACACCCCCCACAAACAAAATCTCAAGCAATTACAATTGAAATCTCAAAAATTGATCAATATCATCCTCAACATTCAACCAACGTTCCACAAACCATGTAATGGTGTTCATTGACAGCAATTATCCATTTCAACAGATCAATGAAAGTTCATAAGTTGTTTACTCATCTCTCCCCACTAATTTAGAACTTAATTTGTGTTTTATCTGGGAAATTCTCTTAGTATTATGCATTATCATCCATCTTACCACGAGGCTTAGTATTTGTGCACAAAAGAGTTTTAGAAGTTGTTTTCTAATAATCCAGATAGAAAAAATGACTCAAACTTAATTGTATCAAATCATTCATCAAAATGCTTGATCAAAATGCATGAATATGCTACCACCCCTCACCTATACGAGACAGGGTCCTCAATGTCACAGAAGCAAATGAAATTGGACAATGTAAAAACAAGGCAAAGAAAGATAAAACCTGGGGGTGAAATATCTCGAAAGTGATCAGTTGAAGGAATTCATAATCTCCAGGAGAGTATCCAACTTTTGCTCTATCCGCTGTTGTCGAGCCCCCAATTGGGTTAAATGCCCCATAATTGTACTTAGTGTGGGTGGATGAGAAGAGTCTACAGCTAGCAGTGGTGATGCTCTATGTTGTGAGGAATCCTCAGCGTGTTGTGCTAAAGCAGTTCGAGCAGTTCGCATATTGCTTGTACTTTGGCTCCATGTCCACATTTCCAGTAGTGTGACTGGATATTCTGAAGATTGCTGAGGTCGAGGAGGCCGAATACCCTTGAATTGAAGCAATAGCGTGATGAGCCTTGGAAAATATAATTTTTCAACTTTGGTAGGGCTCTGTTCTACAAAACGTTTGGCCTTGAGCATTGAAGCCATATAAATTTTCCCTACATCAAACCAGGTTCCCTTATACATATAGTATAAGGTTGCTAAGAACTTGCTCCGTCGCTGCTGAGAATGGCCGATGGGGCAGAGATTTTTCTGATGGCGCGTCCAGCATCCATATCTTTGGTGGCAAGTAAGAACGTCGTGTAGCATTGGCATATCGATCGTACTTACCCCGACACATCTCATTAATCATCTGTTCTTTTGTTGCCGTGATAGGTGCTTTAAATCCAGTTGAAGCATCATATTCGAGTGAAAAACCTAGACAAAAACAGAGTTCCACTGTCGTAAATCGAACTTTTACGCCAACTATGATTACCTCATACACTGTGCCCTTCTCAACCTCCTTAAGAGTGGAATAAAACGAACGAACGATTTTCGGATAGACGGGCAAGTTCATATGAGGATCTGGATCCACGAGAAACATCAAATTGTGCGTCCTCAAATACTGCATCGCCTACCGAGTAGCATCGGCTTGTTGAATGAGTGTATCAATCTTGCATTCTGGGATGATATCGGCTCTCTGGAAGAGACGATCTTTCGGATGGGAGGTAGACGAACGGGGGCGTCTCGGCATGTTTGCGATGGCTGCTTGAGGAAATTAGAAATGAGTATAAGTAAAAACAGTAAAAAGGGTTGCAGTGCAATTTTTTTTTTTAATTTCACAATCACATACCGTGAGATCGGAATATGGGTTGCCTCCCATGAGCGCTGTATTTAACGTCTAAGCTAGACGAAGTGATACCTTTTAATTACTTACCTGCTTCGCGAAGTGTAATACTAGACACTGCTGCATTAAAATTGGCTTCAAAGTAATGTTTGAGGCGATGCCCATTAACTTTGAATTCATTTCCCGTCTCCAAATTCTTGATGTCAACAGCACCATGTGGGTATACATGAACAACTTGAAATGGACCATACCATCGCAAACGTAATTTCCCTGGAAAAAGTTTAAGTCTAGAATTAAACAAAAGTACCTTTTGACCAGGAGAAAATTTTTTAGCCAAAATATTCTGATCATGGTATCGCTTGGTCCTATCCTTGTAAATCCGCGCATTTTCATAAGCTTCATCACGTATTTCTTCAAGTTCACTTAGTTGTAATTTTCTCTTCTCACCAGCAGCATCATAGTCAAAGTTGAGCCTTTTGATTGCCCAGTATGCCTTATGTTCAAGTTCTACAGGAAGATGACAAGCCTTTCCAAAAATCAAACGGTATGGAGTCATGCCAATTGGAGTCTTGTAGGCAGTTCGATATGCCCAAAGAGCATCATTTAATTTTATACTCTAATTAGTTTTCTTGATATTCACTGTCTTCTCCAGAATTCGTTTGATTTCTCTATTAGAAATCTCAGCTTGTCCACTAGATTGAGGATGATAAGCAGTGGCAATCTTATGTGTGATGCTGTATTTCGCGAGAAGTGCAGCAACACTCCGGTTCAGAAAATGCTTTCCTTCATCACTGATTATAGCACGTGGAGTACCATATCTGGGAAATATTACCCCTTGAAGTAATTGGGTCACGACGTCACTTTTGTTGGTTGGGCTTGCTACGGCTTCAACCCATTTGGATACGTAATCTACTGCCACCAGTATGTACTCATTTCCAAAAGACTTAGGAAATGGCCCCATGAAATCTATTCCCCAGACATCAAAGATTTTAACCACCAGAATATTGTTGAGTGGCATTTCATTCCCGCGGGAAATATTGCCGAGTCTCTGACAATTATCACATGTAGAGCAAAAATTGTGAGCATCTTTATGGAGCGTGGGCCAATAGAATCCTGATTGCAAAATCTTTGTAGCAGTTCTTTGAGTGCCAAAGTGACCCCCATAAGCAAATGTATGACAAAATTGCAAAATACTTCGTTGTTCCTCTTGGGGCACACACCTACGAATAATTTGATCAGCACAATGCTTGTACAAATAGGGCTCGTCCAAAAAATAATGCTTAGCTGTGGAGAAGAATTTCTTCCGTTGTTGATAAGTCCAGCTCTTGGGAATAACACCTTCTGCAAGATAATTAGCTATGTCAGCATACCAAGGTACCTCAATTTGTACAACAAGAAGTTGTTCATCTGGGAAGCTTTCATTCAATGGCAGCTCAGTTTGGTCATTGCTATTTTCTTGAACAATACGAGAGAGATGATCTGCTACAACATTCTCTGCTCTTGTCTTTTATCTCCAAATCAAATTCTTGGAGCAATAATATCCAACGAATTAATCTTGGCTTTGAGTCCTTTTTGGAAAGCAAATATTTGAGAGCCGCATGATCACTGTATACAATCACCTTGGAACCAATTAAGTATGATCGAAATTTCTCCAGTGCAAAGACCACTGCTAGTAATTCTTTCTCTGTTGTTGAGTAATTGAGCTGAGCATCATTAAGAGTACGACTGGCATAATAAATGACATGTGGCAACTTGTCAACTCTTTGACCCAATACCGCCCCAACTGCATAATCACTTGCATCACACATGAGCTCAAATGGTAAACTCCAGTCTGGTGCTGTCATTATTGGTGCTAATGTAAGTAACTGCTTCAATTTGTTGAATGCTTGTAGACACTCATCGTCAAAGTTGAGAACTGCACCTTTGGTAAGCAGACTGCATAGTGGCCGAGAAATCTTTGATAAAACGACGATAGAACCCCGCATGTCCAAGAAAAAATCGCACTTCTCTAACTGAAGTGGGAGGTGGTAATTTAGATATAACTTCAATTTTTGCTTTGTCCACCGCAATCCCATCTGCTGAAATGAGATGGCCAAGAACAATACCTTCTTGCACCATAAAGTGACATTTCTCCCAATTGAGAACCAAATTAGTTTCCTTGCATCTTTCCAAAACCAAGGCAATATTATAAAGGCATGTGTCAAAAGAAGAACCAAACACAGAGAAATCATCCATAATACCTCGATGATATGACCCACCATGTCAGAGAAAATGCTTGTCATACATCGTTGAAATGTAGCTGGTGCATTGCATAGTCCAAACGGCATCCTTCTGTATGCAAATGTTCCAAAAGGACATGTAAAAGTTATCTTATCTTGATCCTCAGGTGCAATGACAATCTGATTATAACCTGAGTATCCATCAAGAAAACAATAATGAGAATGGTCAGCTAGTCTTTCTAGCATCCGATCAATAAATGGCAATGGAAAGTGATATTTTCTTGTAGCAGAATTTAGCTTTCGGTAATCAATACACACACGCCACCCTGTCTGTTTTCTTATTGGGATGAGCTCATTCTTTTCATTGGTGATCACTGTGATTCCTGACTTTTTGGGAACAACTTGCACTGGACACACCCATTTGCTGTCAGAAATAGGGTATATAACTCCAACATCGAGCAACTTTAATATTTCAGTTCTAACAACCTCCTTCATAGCTGGATTTAGGCGTTTTTGTGCTTCACGCGAGGATTTTGAATCATCTTCTAGCAAAATTCGGTGCATGCACATAGTAGGACTTATGCCCTTGATATCAGCAATGGCCATCCAAGAACACTCTTGTATTCACGTAACACCCACAAAAGACTTTCTTCCTCTGAAACAGTAAGATTAGCAGCTATAATGACAGGTAATGCCTCATCAACACCAAGGTAAGCATATTTCAAATGCTCCGGAAGTTGCTTCAATTCTAACTTTGGTGGACATTTAATGGAAGGGATCACTTTGGTGAGTGGAGGACCAAGAACTTCAAAAGTTCGTCTCCATTGGTTATTTGATAGTTGCTGCTTCTCCAGATATGCACAAAATTCCGCAACTCCTCCATCTTCATTAACCTGCAATTCAGGAAAAGTAAGGTAAGTTGCCAAATGATCAGTAGAATGATGCTCCAAAAATGTATCAAAAATTAAATCATCTAAAATTTCAATGCTGAAACATTCGCTGATATCTGATGGATGTCGTGTAGCTTCAAAAAGCTTAAATTCTACTGTTTGTCCTTGCACTGTCATAGACAAACAACCCTTTTGAACATCCACAATAGTTCCTGCAGTGGCCAAGAAAGGTCGACCCAAAATAATTGGTACATTTATGTCTTCCTCCATGTCAAGAATGATAAAATCTGCTTGAAGGAGGAGTTTGTCAACTTGGACAAGCACATCCTCTATAATTCCCCTTGGAAATTTTATTGATCGATCCGCTAATTGCAAAGTGATTGAAGTCGGTTGTAACTCTTTCTCCAGACCTAGCTGCACGAAAACATAATATGGCATTAGATTAATACTAGCACCTAAATCTAGAAACGCTTTTTCAAAAGAAACTTGACCAACAACACAAGGAATAGTGAAACTTCCTGGATCTTTCAACTTTAATGGTAGTTTCTTGTTCAACACGGCGCTGCATTGTTCAGTTAGCATCACCTTCTCGTATGGTGTCAGCTTTTTCTTTCTTGTACAAATATCCTTCAAAAATTTTGCATAACCTGGAATTTGTTGGACTGCGTCTAGGAGAGGTATGTTAATCTCAACCTTCCAAACAATATCCATGACCTTCTGCATTTGTTCAGCCCTCTTTTCGCTCTGCAATCGGCTAGGAAAAGGCACATGAGGTTCAAAACTCTGAGTTTTTACAGGTGCACTAACCTTGCTTTGAATCTTTGTGGATTCTTTCTTCTGTGACCTTTCTTCATTTTCGGAAGCGTCTTTGTCCAAATATCCCATAGTTCGTCCTCCACGAGTAGTGATGGCATTCATTTGTTCCTTACCTTTCGGATTCATTTCTGTCTGACTTGGAAGTCTGCCAGATTCTCTTTCACTTAATTGCTTTGCAATTTGACCAACTTGAACTTCAAGTTTCTGAATGGAAGCTTGAGTATTGCTGAATTGTTGATTGTAAATGCTATTCTGCTGCGTCATCTTTTGAATGAAATTATTGGTATTAAGAGCAAGAAGAGCCATTTGTTCTTCCAACGAAGTTTTTCTTGGTTCTGTTTGTGCTTGCTGCTGATTTTGATGGATTTGCTTGTTCTGATCTTGTCCCCTCCAACCAAAATTTGGATGTTTTTTCCATCCCGGATGGTTTGTAGTTGCATATGGAATGTTGTTGGGATAAAAACCACCTTGGCCCGCATAATTGATTTGTTCTTGTTCTGAAAGAGGAGACATGGGACACGTCTCTGTAGTGTGATCTGATTGAGAACAAATTGCGCATACTACAACTTGAGCTGCTTGTTGGGATGATGACGAATTCTGAGCAGAAAATGCTTTTACCAACATATCAATTTTTTGTTCCATGGCTTTCAACTGAGGTTGATTCCTATCTGTGGTGTGGACTTCGTACACGCCTCTTGGAAGTTTTGCTCCTTGCTTTCCTCGAGAAGAGAATTGTTGAGAATTCTCGCTTAGAGTTTCAAATAACTCAAAAGCTTCTTCACTACTTTTCTCCATCAACACACCTCCACATGCAGAGTCTACAATGCTTGTATTGTTAGCATCCAACCCTTCATAAAAGGCTTGAATTTGATCTTCTTGAGATAGGCTGTGGTGTGGACATTTGAGAAGCAGCTGTTTAAATTGCTCCCAAGCTTCATAGAATAAGTCACCATCCTTTTGCTGCCATGTTTGAATCTCTCTCCTTAATTGCTTTGTTTTCTGGGCTGGAAAAAATTTCTTCAAGAATTTTGTTGCCATTTCCTCCCATGAATTGATCGATCCTGGGGCCAATGAATTGAACCATAATTTTGCAGCATCTTTGAGGGAAAATGGGAACAAAATGAGTAGGACTTCCTCTGGTGTCAAACCCTGGACACGTTGTGTCATACAAAGGTCAAAGAAATCCCTGATGTGAAGATACGGATCATCTAATGGTGTGCCTCTAAAATGAGGTACTGCATTAAGCAAAGTTGGAGAGAATGTGACATTTCCTTGAACATTGGGTTGAAGTGCTATGCTTGATGGCTGAGCCAAATTTTGAGGTATAAATAAATTCTTCATTGGCCTCCGGACTTGTGCATTAGCTTGTGGATTTACGACTTGGGCAAGAGCATTTATATTTTGTTGCTCCATATTTCTTTTCACTCTTGCCTCTCTTCTGAGTTGTACGAGAGTTTGCTCAATCTCCGGATCGTATTCAAGTAGGTTAAGACTTTTGGATCGACGTCCAAGCATGTACTGAAAGAATTAAATAAACTAATAAATAAATATGCAATAATATACACAATTGAAACTAGAGATAAATTAATAACTCCAGTCCCCGACAACGGCGCCAAAAACTTGTTATCATTTTTGAACTACTAAAAAAAATAGTAATTCTAGAACTCTCTTTATACTCGCAAGCGCACGAATCCAAGTAGTATAAATGTGGCAAAGACGAGTGTCGTACCCACAGGGACTGAAGATTAACTAACTCTAATTCTTAGAAAAACAAGTTTTTTTTCTTTTCTTTCTCTTTTATAGTAATATTAATAAACACCAAAACTAAAATTGAGAGATCAACACAAATAATAAATACTAAGGCTTTGATTTCACCACTCTATTGTATTTAAATCATATGGTTATCAATTATGAATTCATCCAAGCATGTCAAAGATCAAGTTTTCTAATTCATGTAGTAGTCATTGGCATCTAACTTACCACATCTATCCTTAATTTGCAATTATCCATGGCATCTAGACTAATTTGACAAACAAGAATGCATTAGGATCAATGTAACTTATGAAATGATCACAAAACCCCTAGCATATGGCATCTATGACTAGGTAACTTTGGTAATAAATTGCAAGAAACCATTCTCAAATTGAGCATGGCATCTACTACAATTTGCATCACATTAATCAAACCTAGATGGTAGCTAAACATCAAGATTTAATTATTAATAAACATAGCAATTTAATACTTGACATGACATGAATAAATCACAATTAATTCAACCAAATTTATTAAACACAATAGAGTGAATCCATCATCACCTTAGTAAGAGGATTAGTTCCTCATATTAAGTTTACACAACAAATAGAAATAAATAAAATTCACAAACATAAGTAATAAAATAACTAGAAAAACCCCCTTATTATACTTGATGCAAGAACTCCTTCTCTTTTCTCCTTCTTCCTCTTGTTATTTCTCTTCTTCTTGTTGTTTTTGGTGTCCTTAACAAAGAATAGATCATGCCTTTATATAGGCAATGGCAAGGATAAATATTCAACAATGGCAAGCTTGAATAGCAACCATTGTTGAATGTTGAAGGCAACCATTGTTGAATGCCAACCATTGTTGAATGTTGAAGGCAATGAAGAAGTTGTAAGCAATGATGTCAACAAAAAACCTTCCATGATCTTCACTTGGGTTGGACTCATAATTGGGCCTATAAATATGAAAATAAACACAAAGTGATTCATCCATGGTGATTAAAATTTATTTGTACAAAATTACTTCAAAAACCCCAATTTTGTGACAAATGCTAATGATAATTTACATTTAAAGTAGATGTTTTCAACATCTATCAATAGGCTTTTGTATTTTTACATCATAGCTCAGTTCAGGTTTCAAGCCTCCCAGAAAGCAACTCTTCAACAATTCTGGACTAACACCAATAGTCCGATTAGCCAAAGGCATATATGGAGGTACGAGTAAGGTACGCTTTCTTGGAGAAGTAAGTGGAACATATGAACCAACAAGTGGATCAAGCACATGTGAGGTTTTACTACTATAATAACAGAGCCGTAGAAAGGGTTCTAGAGATCAATGCATTGACCAACGTATACCAAGAAAAGAGGGTGATGGCTATAGTTTACTAGCAAGCTATGGAGAATCCAAGAAGAGTATATGTATTGAGCCCATAATTGTCGAAACTAACACGATGTATTCCAGAATCCTATGTTAAAATGTTATGGATAATGGATAATTTCTCGAAATTTAATATTGTTCAAGATTCCTTCATCATGCATTTTTCATTAATGACCATATTTTTGCATTTGTTAAATCTTATGAAAGCTTTCATTTGCATATGACAACGTTGTTTTAAATCAATCAAAATTGCACTAACACAAAGTCACCTACACTGTTATAACACTTGCTCACAATTACAACTCACCACAATAATGGAACCAACATAATGTGAACATCGAGTCAGAAGGTAAAAGAACTGAAAGAACAGCTCAACTTGCTAATGAACCAAATGGCTAATAAAGGAAAAATGGAGGAACATTCATCAAGTGACAGTAAAGGATCCAAATCTCGGGCAAAAGAGGACCGTCAAAATGTCGACTCTTCCCCATCTATGGTTGAACTGCTCAAGGTGTTAAATGTCACGCCAAGCATGGAGGCTGAGGAAGAAAATGCCATATCTTACACACACATCGAGAAAATGGAAAAATGGATGAGCTTTGTAGGAGGGTTTGAAGCTTCAGGGACCTTAAGTTCTAAAATTTTGAGCTTCATAAAAGATTTTCATATCCCATAGAATTTCAAGCTCCCAACTTTCACTATCTTCAATGGCTCAGGTGTACATGTAGACCATTTAACCATGTAGTGTCAGAGGGTGCACCCTTATATTAGAAATGACAAAATTTTGATTCACTTCTTCCAAGATAGTTTGACAGGTGCTGCAGAACGATGGTTCAATAGTTTAGACCTCTCAATGGTCAATACAAGCACAATGTGACAAAGATCCCCACCTTATATGATCTTCAGAATAAGGTCATGAAGGATGGAGAAAGTTTCAACGATTATTCATACTGCTGGAGGGAACTTGCCAGTGTCCACTGTTATCTAAGATGGATCTAGTAAATGTGTTCATAGATGCACTATAGGAGCCATACACATCAAAGATGGTTAGAGGAGGTCATGTGGGCATATTAGAAATTATACAGGTAATTATACAGGTTGACGAATGTATTGAACGATGTATAAAAAGGAGAAGCATTTGCATCAATTTTGACAAATTTGATCCGTCGAAAGGAGTAGAAGGAAAGCAGAAAGAAAATGAGGCATACAATGTCAGCTTCGGTTGTATCAAACACCTTATAGTCCTCCGTTGTCTGACTATTGACCCCAAAGCAATGCTACGAGATTGTCATACTTCTCTGCTCCAAATCAATACTATCAGTCACCTTAGAGAAATTACTTGTCTGAAATTAGAAGTACGAAAATAGTTGTTTATGACAGGATATCCATTTGAAAATGAGAACTATTCAGGGATGATTGTCCAACCAAGACGAACCCTAGCAAACCCAGTGAACTTTGAGAATGACGAAAATTCAATTGCAACCTTAAAGTTGCAAAATAATAAATAATTAGTTTTCATTTTGATAATTTTGGGAGGCGATTGGAGTGGAATCTAAATTTACTTTTTGGGTGGACTAAACACTTAATAGGTCCACTATTTTGGACCAGCCTACAATTCATCCAACAAAATAATGGTTGGTCCTGAATTCTTCAATGATTGGGCCATAACGAAAACCGAGAAGTCTTATAATATTGGACTTCAACTCAGATGTTCACCTTGGGCCAAGCTAAGCGCAAACCATACTTTGCAAAACCAAACCACGGCTGGGCCAAACAAGAAGAATGGCGCTGATGACAAAGCTACCGAGTCTTGTCATGTTGTAGTTCATAAGGGACTAGTAGGACAAAACCTAATATAATCCTTATAAATTGATATAAAGCACTTTCTCATATGATGAGATAAGACGTCTTTGACATAATAAAAAAGGCCCATGTAACAAAAATCAAGTGGCCGTGTGATATACATACATCATATGCGCTCCATTATATATATCTGTTTGGTTATTCTTCGATCTCTTGATCGAGTTCCTAGCTTCTTGTCTACCAGTCCTGGATGTAGATTCTCGACGAATCAGCGGTAACCATGGTTCAACACTTCATAGTTTGCCTCATATTTTGGTGTTCATTCACTACTAAGATTGTTTTATACAATATGTTCGCTGGGAGTAGGAAGAATAGTAAGGACTCGCCAGGAGAAAGCCTTATTTGTTTGTACTTTAGATACAGTGTATATATATATATATATTAGTAAAAGCATGCTAGCATTTGTCGTGCATTATTCTTAAAAATATTAAAAAAAAAATTATTTTCACGTTCTTTACTGGACTGAAGATTTGTATTTTATTTTCTCAAAATTTGCCTTCAGTTGATATGAACTTTATTTTGTTTGCAGTTTACAAAGCTTTTCATCAAATTGTAATGAAAAAGATATCGCATCATGAACAGTCACATGTGTTATCATTTTTTAACTACTAAAAAAATAGTAATTCTAAAACTCTATTTATACTCGCAAGCGCACGAATCCAAGTAGTATAAATGTGGCAAAGACAAGTGTCGTACCCACATGGACTGAAGATTAACTAACTCTAATTCTTAGAAAAACAAGTTTTTTTTCTTTTCTTTCTCTTTTATAGTAATATTAATAAACACCAAAACTAAAATTGAGAGATCAACACAAATAATAAATACTAAGACTTTGATTTCACCACTCTATTGTATTTAAATCATATGGTTATCAATTATGAATTCATCCAAGCATGTCAAAGATCAAGTTTTCTAATTCATGTAGTAGTCATTGGCATCTAACTTACCACATCTATCCTTAATTTGCAATTATCCATGACATTTAGACTAATTTGACAAACAAGAATGCATTAGGATCAATGTAACTTATGAAATGATCACAAAACTCCTAGCATATGGCATCTGTGACAAGGTAACTTTGGTAATAAATTGCAAGAAGCTATTCTCAAATTGAGCATGGAATCTACTACAATTTGCATCACATTAATCAAACCTAGATGGTAGCTAAACATCAAGATTTAATTATTAATAAACATAGCAATTTAATACTTGACATGACATGAATAAATCACAATTAATTCAACCAAATTTATTAAACACAATAGAGTGAATCCATCATCACCTTAGTAAGAGGATTAGTTCCTCATATTAAGTTTACACAACAAATAGAAATAAATAAAATTCACAAACATAAGTAATAAAACAACTAGAAAAACCCCCTTATTATACTTGATGCAAGAACTCCTTCTCTTTTCTCCTTCTTCCTCTTGTTATTTCTCTTCTTCTTGTTGTTTTTGGTGTCCTTAGCAAAGAATAGATCATGCCTTTATATAGGAAATGGCAAGGACAAATATTCAACAATGGCAAGCTTGAATAGCAACCATTGTTGAATGTTGAAGGCAACCATTGTTGAATGCCAACCATTGTTGAATGTTGAAGGCAACCATTGTTGAATGCCAACCATTGTTGAATGTTGAAGGCAATGAAGAAGTTGTAAGCAATGATGTCAACAAAAAACCTTCCATGATCTTCACTTGGGTTGGACTCATAATTGGGCCTATAAATATGAAAATAAACACAAAGTGATTCATCCATGGTGATTAAAATTTATTTGTACAAAATTACTTCAAAAACCCCAATTTTGTGACAAATGCTAATGATAATTTACATTTAAAGTAGATGTTTTCAACATCTATCAATAGGCTTTTGTATTTTTACATCATAGCTCAGTTCAGGTTTCAAGCCTCCCAGAAAGCAACTCTTCAACAATTCTGGACTAACACCAATAGTCCGATTAGCCAAATGCCTGAATTCTTTGATGTAATCTTTAAGGGTTCCAACCTGTTTTAATTTGAACAAAGACTCAGCACAACCCTCAAAGTCAGAAGGGCCAAATTCTCTACAGAAAGCTTTGGTGAACTCCTCCCATTTTGGAGTAGTTTGAAGACAATCAGTCCACCTGAATCATTGCAATGGTTCACCCTCTAAATTGAATGAGACCACCCGCACTTTTTGATGATCAGGAGTGCCATGATAAGAGAAGTATTGTTCGGATTTATGGATCCAAGCCAGAACATCATCATTTTCTTGGAAACAAGGAAATTCAACCTTTTGCCAAGATGTTCTTTGATTATTCCCTCTGTAATCTTGCCCTTCCATTCACTGGGAATGACTTCCCCTCATATCAGATCGATTATCGTCTTTAGTCAATCCCATCCCCGGTTCTGATCTTGACAATTCACGACTAAGTTTCTCAAACCCAGTAGCCATACTCACATTCAAGTTCGTGATATCATGATTCACAGAATATTGAAGTTTTTCCATGGCATTCGTTATATGTTCTATAGTATTTTCTAAAACGGAAACTCGTTGTTCCATTGCAGCAGCAGCTCGTGTTATACGTGGCATGCACAGGAAGGGAACAACCTCTTCAATGGCAGGAGGATCCTCTGATACCAATTGTTAGACACTAGCACCTTAACCCTAGCAAGATATTGATCAAGCAAGAAACTAAACAGAAAAACAGAGGAAAATAAGAAAATTCATTCAACCAACTGACTCGAGCATACTCGAGTCCAGCTTATATAGAAGCTGATATTGCAACTTCTACTTAGCGTCTCAGTTACAGAACATACATGCCAGCTCATGTTACTTTGACAGAAAGTTAACAGCTAATAACAAAAAGTTACAACTAAAACTGACATCTGTAACTAATTAACCGGTAGAGATCATCTACAAGAAGCTACACCATAATAGGTTCATAACAAGATATCCATGAAACAAAATTAAATTGGAACACATACAACATAGAAAATGAAATTGGAATAGAAGAATAAGCACCTCAAGGCCTACAAATGTAGTTCGCGTAAAGTCTAGTAATGAAAGAAGAGGAAGTACCGTAGGGAAGAAGAATAGAGATTACAGAGGAAGAAGAAATCAATATTGCTATTGATTCGTAAGTTAATCAACATACAAACTGAAATATATATTTACACATAGAAAATGAATTAAATGGACAACGGTAACTTGTCTTATCAATTGTACAAGATATACAGGAGAGACAATGTTACTATTGCATATTCAAAAGAAGAGAGAAGAAGACAGAATTGCACAGTGCAACAACCTGACTTGGGCTTGGACATCCAGTGGCTTGTTGACCTAAACTGCCCAATAGAGGCCCAATAACTCTTCTTCTTTATCATCTCCCCTAAGCTGAACATGATTGAATGTTCAGCTATGAGAGATGTTTCCTGAGGTTGACTATGGAGATGCCTTTAGTTAGCATGTCACCACATTGATCAGAAGTGTTTACACAATGTAACTTGATAATCCCTCTTGCAAATCAAGCGTAAAATGGCAATCCAAATCAATGTGCTTCATTCTTTCATGGAAAATAGGATTACTTGCTATGTGAATTGGTTTAGTGCTTTATTTTCACAATGGATCTCCATTGGAAACTGTAAAGAAAGAGTCAGTTCCTAAAAAAATTACCAATCCATTGCATTTCAGCCACTATCATGGCCATTGCACATTATTCTGCTTCTAGAGAACACTGTGCAATAACCTTTTGCTTCTTAGACTTTTAGAATATCAATGAATCAACTAGCTTTATGCAAAATCCAGTAACGGATCTCCTTGTGTCAATGCAAGATGCTCCAATCATAATCACTATAGCCTGTTACCTGTAGATTGTTAGTAGTAGGATAGAATAATCATAAGGCAGTAGTGCCTTTTATGTATATAAGAACTTGGTGAGCTCCCCTTAGATGTGAATCAGTAGGTGCATTCATAAATTGTGCAAGAGTATTAACAACAAAACTCAAATCGGGTCTGGT